>JAOPSE010000003.1:48610980-53610980 GCA_029449295.1 Zea luxurians
GGGTGGACGAAAAACTCGTAGCCCATTAACTCGCTCGACTCGACTCGATAGTGGCTCAACTCGACTCAACTCATTTATAATTTGTAACGAGTTGAGCTTGTATTTCAACTCATTACGTTAACGAGCCAGCTCGAGCTGGCTGGCGAGCTGACTCATGAGCTAAACGAGTTGGAGTAATTAGTCAAATCACAATAATCTTCGATCCAAAATAGTTAATCTTGTACTCTACTATAGTTAATCTTGTTCTTTGTTGAGGGTGGAATCTTAAGTTGCAAACTCTATTCTTTTTTCTAAATAGATCATCTTCTTTTCTTTTGTTATATGTTTTTATATCCGTTCGTAGACACTAGACATGGTATTATCGAGTTGGATCGTGAGCTAAACGAGCCAGCTCGAGTTGGCAAACGAGTCAAGCCGAGTTGGATCTTTAGCTCGTTAACATAACGAGTCGAGTCGAGCCAGCTCGTTATCTTAACAAGCCAGCTCGAGTCGAGTCGAGCCGAGCCAGCTCGATATCCACCCCTACCTGTGGCTACCACGCGTCGTCGACCTTTTCTTTGCCAGGTCGGCGACGAGGTGGGGAGCCATCCTTGGAGGACTGTTCGCGCCGCTCGCTGACACGTTTCGCGAGATCAATGATCTCGCGACACTCCGCGGCGCTGTGGCGCCCGTTGCGGTGCACAGGCATGGACAGCTGTTACCCCTCTGCGGCCGTGGGCGTTTGTTGCGGTCGCCTCGGCCCCCGGTCGCGACAGCAACAACTAGAGCGGTGGACCGTGATCTCTGGAAGTCACGGTCCTTCTTCTTTTTCTTCTTACCGTCCTGGGGGACGGCATCCGAGCCTCCCGACTGGGCAACCCCAGTTTGTGGGGCCGAGTGCCATGCATGGCCCTCGGTGGCTCTGGCGCATTTGTCGGCCAGAGCAAAGAGCGTGGGGACAGTCTCCACGTCATGCGTGGCCAACTTCTCCAGCATTTTCTCATCACGTACTCCCTGTCGGAATGCCGTGATGATGGAAGCATCGGAAATGTGAGGTATAGTACCTCGCACCTTGGTGAAGCGGAGATGAACGTTCGGAGAGTCTCCCCAGGCTCCTGCCTCACTGCATGGAGGTGGGCCTCCACACCGTGCTGCTGGTAAGCGTTGGCGAAGTTCGCAACGAACCACGCGCAGAGCTCTTCCCAGGAGTAGATTGACCCTGGGGCGAGGTTCATGAGCCAAGTCCGGGCAGGTCCAGACAAGGCGACATGAAAATATGTCACCATCACAGCGGTGTTTCCACCTGCTACCGTGATGGCGGCGACGTACACCTGCAGGAACTCTGACGGGTTTGACGTTTCGTCGTACTTTCCCGGCAAGTGTGGCCGGAACTTGGGCGGCCATGACGCCACATGAAGATGATCCGCGAGCGGCGCAGCCCATGCTGGCCAAGGGGACACCCGCTTGAGACCGAGTGCCCGTTGGTGTCTGCGGTGCTACCGCAGCGAAGTCCTAATCGAGGTTGCGGCCCTCGATGTTTTGGCAGCGCTCACGTGCCCTTTTTAGAGAGACTCGGGCATCCTCCCCCGCATGCCTGCGGTTGAGCTCTGCCCGGAGGTCGTTGGTCTGTGCGCCCCTCACTAAGGGTGAGCGCACAGACGCCGATGCCTCATGTTGGCGCCGGGATGACCGTGGCCTCGACCTGGTTGAGGTAGAGTGTGTCATACTGAGCAACCGGTAGACATCGTCCCGCCATTGCTTCATGGCCCCTGGCGAGGCCGTAGAGCTTGGGGTGTCATAGCAATTCCCTGGCTGCTGACAACGCTCCTGGAGCCACCCTTGACGGAGTCCGGGATGTTTGTGCAGCTGTATGCTGTCGCGCAGCATGCACAGCGGCAGTGCCCGGCATAGGGCGGTTGGGAACCTGTGGCATGGAAGAAGCAGCTTCTTCCTCCACCACGAAATCCATCGAAGTCTCGGCGCGGTGCTCAACGATTTGCACCATCATGCTGAGCGAGAAAACAAGCAAAAAATCTAATGCCAAGTCCCCTACCCGGCGCGCCAAATGTCGGAGAGGGAATTCTCCGGCCGGGTGGCGGAGTGCACCCGCCCTAAGTCCTAAGATGAGGAGGGGGCTTAAGCGTTTTGCCTGTTTAGCTAAGCGATTGTCAAGCACATGAACATGTGAGGATTTAGAGTGGTTCGAGCCGCCGGAGCGTAATACCCTACTCCACTGTGTGTTGGATTGTTGTGGAAGCTTGAGCTGTGTGTAAGCCTGGACGACTTGTGTCTGTCCTTGTTTACGCCGTATGCCTCCCCTTTTATAGCTCAAGGGGGGCATGTACAAGGGTTCTGAGCCTCGACACATGGGCCTAGGAACAAATGGAAGGGTGGAACTACTGCTTGCCATGCCCGTGTAATCTCCGTGTGCCCTGACGCCCGAGATCCGCATCGATTCGGTGCGCAGGGGGAGGCTTCTCGTATAAGGGATGAGTATAGTGCACCACGTAGCACGGGTGCACTGTTTCGTCAACAGACTGGACAGGTACGCTGTCTGCAGGGTGTCCCTGGCGCCGCCTGCCAGCGGAATGGATAGGACGCAATAAATGTCGTGGAGGCACATCATCTATCAGAAGGGTGGTCAGGCGGCGCGTCTTCTCCGCAATAAATGCGGAGGCCGCGCGGCCCCAGAACCCTTACGTCATGCTCCGCCCATTGGCCCACATCACGGACAATAAGCCATATGGCTACATTAGATCCTTGGCCGAGCGAGGGGGTGGAAGAGCCATGGATAGAGTCAGGACACATGTCAACCCTGGACCTATGCCCAGGTCATGACACTTCCTTCCCCGGGCCCTTGTTATGGGTGGTCCGGAGCTCACTTGGTGGGGTCTGAACCTCATCAAATGGTTTCGGGCTGCTTTACCTCAGGGTCCGGGTTGTGCGCACAGGGGTCCCGAGCCTACTGCGCCCGAGGGTGTTGTCTCTGAGAGCGCCACCTTAACTGCCCACGAGACACCCCTGGGGATGTTCTCCATGCGGCTAAGGGTAGCCGCACAGGCATCGAGCCTTCATACCACAGTAAGGGGTACCCCTAATCCAGGGTACCGACAAACTCCATTCTTGGTGATATCCATAAGGGGGTAACGACTCGATCTCGAGTCGCTCATTTTTGTGAACACTACTCTTTTGTCTCCTCTATTGAGCCATACAGGATAGAGGATGCCCTAAGAGATTCAGATTGGGTGCTGGCAATGCAAGAGTTGCTCAACAACTTCATGAGGAATGAGGTATGGCATTTAGTTCCACGTTCTAACCAAAATGTTGTAGGAACTAAGTGGGTATTCCGCAACAAGCAAGATGAGCAAGGTGTGGTGATAAGAAACAAAGCACGACTTGTGGCCAAGGGTTATTCACAAGTCGAAGGTTTGGATTTTGATGAAACTTATGCACCCGTAGCTAGGCTTGAGTCAATTCGCATATTACTTGCCTATGCTACTTACCATGGCTTCAAGCTTTATCAAATGGACGTGAAAAGTGCCTTCCTCAATGGACCAATCAAGGAAGAGGTCTATGTTGAGCAACCTCTCGGCTTTGAGGATAGTGAGAATCCTAACCATGTGTATAAACTCTTAAAGGCGCTTTATGGGCTCAAGCAAGCTCCAAGAGCATGGTATGAATGCCTTCGAGATTTTCTTATCACTAATGGCTTCAAAGTCGACAAAGCCGATCCTACTCTCTTTACTAAAACTGTTGCAAACGATTTGTTTGTATGCCAAATTTACGATGATGATATTATATTTGGGTCTACTAACAAATCTACTTGTGAAGAGTTCAGTAGGATCATGATTCAAAAATTCGAGATGTCTATGATGGGGGAGTTGAGATATTTCTTAGGATTCCAAATTAAGCAACTCCAAGAGGGCACCCTTCATCAGCCAAACGAAGTATACTCAAGACATTCTCAAGAAGTTTGGAATGAAGGATGCCAAGCCCATCAAGACACCCATGGGAACAAATGGGCATCTCAACCTCGACACGGGAGGTAATCCGTAGATCAAAAGGTATACCAGTCGATGATAGGACCTTTAATCTATTTATGTGCATCTTGACCAGATATTATACTTTTCGTATGTATGTGTGCAAGATTCCAAGCTGATCCTAAGGAAGTTCATCTTAGGGCCGTGAAGAGAATCATGAGATATTTAGTTTACACTCCTAAGTTTGGGCTTTGGTACCCCAGGGGATCAACCTTTGATTTGATAGGATATTCCGATGCCGATTGGCAGGGTGCAAAATTGATAGGAAGAGCACATTGGGGACTTGTCAGTTTTTGGGGAGATCCCTGGTGTCTTGGGCTTTAAAGAAGCAAAATTCAGTAGCCCAATCAACCACCGAAGCCGAGTATATTGCCGCAGGCCATTGTTGCGTGCAATTGCTTTGGATGAGGCAAACCCTCAAGGACTATGGCTACAAAATTGAGCAAAGTCCCTCTCCTATGTGACAATGAGAGTGTTAGCCGCACTAAGCCCATAGACATTCGGTGTCACTTTTTGAGGGATCACCAACAAAGGGGGGATATCGAGATAGCCTATATTAATACCAAAGATCAATTAGTCGATATCTTTACCAAGCCTTTAGATGAGAAAACCTTTACCAAACTGAGGAATGAGCTAAATATACTTGATTCTTGGAATTTTGATTGAAACACTGCACACATTGTTCATTTAAATACCTTTGGTCTTATCTCTTTCATTTGCTATGACTAATGTGTTTTCCAAGTGTATTTTTGTTAAGTCGTAGATTGAAAGGGAAATGGAGTACTCAACGAAGACAAGGCTTCCACTCCACTCTACTGTATTATTTACCCTTCGTCGTTACTCCACCAAACTTCACATTGGTATAATCTTCCCACTCATATTTACTAGTACCAATGGGGGAGAAAGTAGAGGGCTCACAAAAGTCTTCGTTTTTGGCGATTCATGCCAAAGGGGGAGAAATATTAAGCCCAAAGCAAAAGGACCACCACCACCTAATTTTTAAATTGTGTTTCGAAAATTTTTATTGGTATATTTCAAATTGGTATTTTCAAATGGTATCTATCAAAACCCTCTTGAAAACTAAGAGGAGAATTCCAATTCAGGGGGAGTTTTGTTTAAAGTCAAAGGAAAAGCATTTGAAACAGGGGAGAAATTTCAAATCTTAAAAATGCCTCTTGCAATCTTACTCATATGCCTTTGACTATTTGCAAAAAGAATTTCCAAAAGAAATTGCAAAAACAAAACCGTGGTGCAAGCGTGGTCCAAATGTTAAATAAAAGAAAGCAATCCATGCATATCTATTGAAATGATAAATTGGTTTAATTCCAAGTAACCTTTGCACTCACCTTATGCAAACTAGTTCAAATTCTACACTTATATATTTGCTTTGGTTTGTGTTGGCATCAATCACCAAAAAGGGGGAGACTGAAAGGGAAATAGGGTTTAACCTTTTCCTAAATGTAATTTTGGTGGTTGAATGCCCAACACAAATATTGGACTAACTAGTTTGCTCTAGATATGTGTGCTACAGGTGTTAAAGGTTCAATATAAACCAATAAAAAGTTCAAGTTAGGGTTCAAAAGAAAGGAGCAAAAAGAAACCGAAGAGCTCCCTGGTCTGGCGCATCGGACTGTTTGGTGTGCCACCGGACAGTGTCCGGTGCACCAGGGTCGAGAAACTCAAACTCTTCACCTTCGGGTTTCTGGAGAGCCGCTCCGCTATAATTCACCGGACTATCTGGTGTGCCACCAGACTGTCCGGTGTGCCACCAGACTGTCCGGTGTGCCAGCGGTGCAACGGCTGGGCAGCGCAACGATCGGCTCCAACGGTCGCCTGCAGAAGCTACAGTGCGCGGAACCTCAACGGGGACTAGGTTGAAATAGGGAAAGGGTTGAAAGAGACCCGGTCTTTGTGACCACCTCAACGGGACTAGGTTCTCAAGAACCGAACCTTGGTAAAACAAATCATTGTGTCATCCGCTTCATTTGCCTTTGATTTGTTTTTCGTTCTCTCTTTCGGACTCGGATTTAATTCTAACGCTAACCCCGGCTTGTAGTTGTGCTTTAAGTTTATAATTTTTAGATTCAGCCTATTCACCCCCCCCCCCTCTAGGCGACTTTTAGTACTTTCATGTAAGAACACAAAAGTAGTTGCTAGGAAGTTGGGATCCAAATGCAAGGGAGACAAGACTTGTATTTGGGTTCCAAAGTTATTGTGACTAACCTCGTAGGACCCAACAAGAGTTGGGTACCTAAAACCAAGTTTAAATTGTCCTGCATGTTTATGCATCCGGGGGCTCAAGATGGATTATCGACAGTGGATGCACAAACCATATGACGGGGGAGAAGAAGATGTTTACCTCCTATGTCAAGAACAAGGATTCCCAGGATGCGATTATCTTTGGAGATGGGAACCAAGGCAAGGTTAAAGGATTGGGAAAGATAGCCATCACATCCGAGCATTTTATCTCTAATGTGTTTTTAGTTGAATCGCTCGGGTATAATTTGTTATCTGTGAGTCAATTATGTAACATGGGTTATAATTGTTTATTCACAAATGTAGATGTATCTGTCTTTAGAAGGAGTGATGGTTCATTAGCTTTTAAGGGTGTATTAGACGGCAAGCTCTATTTAGTTGATTTTTCGAAAGAGAATGCTGATCTAGATGCATGCTTAATAGCTAAGACTAATATGGGCTGGCTATGGCATCGCCGTCTACCACATGTTGGGATGAAGAACCTTCATAAGCTTCTAAAGGGAGATCATGTGTTAGGACTATCTGATGTCTGTTTTGAAAAGACAGACCTTGTGCAGCATGTCAGGAAGGGAAACAGGTGGAAAGCACTCATCACATCAAGAATGTGATGACAACATCAAGACCACTGGAGCTTCTTCACATGGACCTCTTCAGACCCGTTGCCTACCTCAGCATCGGGGGAAGTAAGTATGGTCTTATAATTGTTGATGATTTTTCCCGCTTCACTTGGGTATTCTTTTTGCAGGATAAGTCAGAAACCTAAGGGACCCTAAAGCGCTTCTTGAGGAGAGCTCAAAACAAATTTGAGCTAAAGGTGAAGAAAATAAGAAGCGACAATGGGTCCGAGTTCAAAAATCTACAAGTTGAAGAGTATCTTGAGGAGGAAGGCATCAAGCACGAGTTCTCCGCTCCCTACACACCACAGCAAAATGGTGTGGTAGAGAGGAAGAACAAGACGCTAATCGACATGGCGAGAATGATGCTTGGAGAGTTCAAGATGCCCGAGCGGTTTTGGTCGGAAGCTGTGAACACAGCCTGCCACGCCATAAACCGGCTCTATCTTCATCGCCTCCTCAAGAAAACCTCCTACGAACTCCTTACCATTAACAAACCCAATGTCTCTTACTTTTGTGTATTTGGGAGCAAATGCTACATTCTGGTGAAGAAAGGTAGACATTCTAAATTTGCTCCCAAGGCAGTAGAAGGGTTTTTACTAGGGTATGATTCAAATACAAAGGCATATAGGATCTTCAACAAATCATCAGGATTAGTTGAAGTCTCTAGCGACGTTGTATTTGATGAGACTAATGGCTCTCCAAGAGAGCAAGTTGATCTTGATGACATAGATGAAGAAGAAGTTTTTGACGACCGCAATGCGCACGATGGCGATAGGCGATGTGCGACCATAGGAACCACATGAAGAAGATCAACCATCTTCCTCAACAATGGTGCATCCCCCAACTCAAGACGATGTACAGGTACCTCAAGAAGAAGGACAGGATCAAGGGGGAGCACAGGAAGATCAAGTGATGGAGGAAGAAGCACCACGGGCCCCTCTAACTCAAGTCCGAGCGTCGATCCAAAGACATCACCCCATCGATCAGATCTTGGGTCACATCAGCAAGGGAGTAACTACTCGCGCATGATTAGCTAATTTCTGTGAGCATTACTCGTTTGTCTCTTCTATTGAGCCTTTCAGGGTAGAAGAGGCCTTGCAGGATCCGGACTGGGTGTTGGCCATGCAGGAAGAGCTCAACAACTTCAAAAGAAATGAAGTCTGGAGCCTAGTGCCACGTTCAAAGCAAAACATTGTGGGAACCAAGTGGGTGTTCCACAACAAGCAAGACGAGCACGGAGTGGTGACAAGAAACAAGGCTCGACTTATAGCAAAAGGTTATGCCCAAGTCGTAGGTTTGAACTTTGAGGAGACTTTTGCTCTTGTTGCTAGGCTAGAGTCAATTCGGATATTATTAGCCTATACTGCTCACCACTCTTTTAGGCTGTTCCAATGGATGTGAAGAGCGCTTTCCTCAACAGGACAATCAAGGAGGAGGTATACGTGGAACACCCCCTGGATTTGAGGATGACAGGTATCTCGACCATGTATATAAGCTCTCTAAGGCGCTCTATGGACTTAAGCAAGCCCAAGAGCATGGTATGAATGCCTTAGAGATTTCCTTATTTCTAATGCTTTCAAGGTTGGGAAAGCCGATCCCACTCTTTTCACAAAGACTTGCAACGATGATCTCTTTGTTTGCCAAATTTATGTTGATGACATAATATTTAGTTCTACTAACCAAGAGTCTTGTGAGGAGTTTAGCAAGGTGATGATGCAGAAATTCGAGATGTCAATGATGGGCGAGTTGACCTACTTCCTTGCATTCCAAGTGAAGCAACTCAAGGATGGCACTTTCATTTCCCAAACGAAATACACTTAGGATCTTCTCAAGAGGTTTGGGATGAAGGACGTCAAGCCTGCAAAGACACCGATGGGAACTGACGGGCATATTGACCTTGTTGGGGGCCTTCGGCTTCCGAAGGTCCTCAAAACATGATTTAACAATGTTTCTGGAAGTACAGTATATGAACAGGTACCTTCAGACTTGAGTTGAAACCACAGCGTGCAGAAGCACGAGAAGGAGTACGAAGGATAGCGCAAAGCCGAAGCTGTGCGCAGGAGAGCTTCGGCATGATAACAGAAAAAGGAAACCGACTTAAAGATGAAAAGGCTATTTAACCTCGATGGACTACTATAAAGTTATTAGCAAATGTAAAGGGCATGAGTGTAATTTCACATGGGCTGCATCCCGTGCCTATAAATAGATGAACAGTAACTCCATACTGTTCACGTTGACTTGACATTGATCCTTGCGTCACGCTGGTACTTTCACTTTCCTTCAAGTCGAAGGTACACTTGTAATCTAATATTGTTTCTATTTTTCCATAGTAATGAAATAAAAATGAGATAGTGATAATATATGACTATTTATATTATTTTTTATGGTTTATATGATTCTTTCTTCATCCTCATATGTTATGTTAACGAAGGTAAGTCCTTCGTTATCTTCGTCCGGAAATCATTATATCCTAAGGGAAATAATGCTTCGAAGGACGAAGGCCATTAACCATTAACATTTTTGTGTTGCCTTGTTCTTAATTCATAGCACTTGAGAACAAGTCCCCAACATTGGCGCCCACCTCCGGTGAACCCTTTTTTCGACCACCTTCATCAAGCATTGACCTTCGTCATGCCACCAAAGAAAGCTTCGGCAACAGGGGCTGTCGTTCTGTAGCCGCTAGATCCGAACCAGGAGACCCTTTCTCTTCGGAAGCCCAAAACCAGAAGAGGAAGGCTACTAGTCCAACACCACAAGAGGATGAGTTGGACCAGGAAATCAGGAATATGGAGATGCTTCATCAGCAGGTCCAGAAGAAGAAGGAGAAGATGGCTCGGTTAGCTGACCTGCAAAGGCAGATTGACGAAGCTACCGAAGAAGTGTGTCATCTCGCTCAAGATGAGCAGAATCGAAGGCCATATCATAGGGAATTGCACCAAGAGGGCTTCTTCAACGAGGATGGCTAGTATGAGGATTTCCATCACGGAAATTTTGCTTTTGATGATGCTTCTCCTCTGTCAGCAGAACTGCAGGCTACGCCCTAGCCCCCGTCTTACAAGCCACCCCAGCTCCCCATGTATGACGGACACTCAGATCCGAAGCAGTTTCTGATGAGCTACGAAGCAACTATATCTTCGTATGGTGGCAACACTGCTGTCATGGCAAAATCCTTTGTCATGGCAGTCAAAAATGTTGCACAAACTTGGTATTCCTCTCTTCAGCCAGGAACAATCACATCATGGCAGAATCTGAAGGACATGCTGATCACCAGTTTTCAAGGGTTTCAGACAAAGCCGGTTACCGCTCAAGCCTTGTTCCAGTGCACGCAAGACTAAGAGGAATACCTCCAGGCGTATGTCCGAAGGTTCTTGCGTCTGAGGGCACAAGCGCCAACAGTGCCCAATGAAATTGTCATTGAGGCCATGATCAAGGGGCTTCGGCCAGGACCTTTAGCCCAGTACTTCGCCAGGAAACCCCCTCAAACCCTGGAGAAACTGCTTCAGAAGATGGATGAATACATCCGTGCTGACAATGATTTTCGACAAAGAAGGTAGGAAGCTTATAGGTTCTCCGAAATGGCCAGGGGCTTCGAAGGGAGATCCACCCTAGGCACGTCAGATCAATCCATTCCACTCAGAATGACGATAAGGGAAGTCAACAACAGAGGCCGCAATATTCTTCCCAGGCTTCGGGGCAGCAATAGAGCTATCCTCGGCCCCCAGCTCCAAGGGGCAGAGGCGCCAGGGGCTTCGGAGGAAGGTTTGGGGATCAACCCAGGAAGATTTATTGTCTATTCTGCGGTGAGGACAAGGGCCACACCACCAGGATGTGCCACGTCACCATCCAAAAACAGAAAGAGATAGCAGAAGCTGCAGCCCAACAGACTCAGCCGAAGCAGGTTATGCATACTGCTTCGTATCACTCGCCGTACATTCCAGAGTACGTCGGTAACCATCCAGCAGCCTCTGTTTCTTTGGCAAGCCAATCTCAGGCATCTTGGCAGCAGCCTCCACCCCCACCACCATTGCAACGAGGCCAGCAACCAGAAGGGAGCCAGCACATTCATCAGCAACAGGACTTCAGAGAGGAGTCAGAAGCTCGCACAGTCAACAGCACTGTGCCAGAATCGAAGCACATCTACTAGAAGATATCCTACTTCTAAAACAGTTCTGGCATTCGTTATCATTTTTCTTTTTTAATAAAGAATTCGATTCCTTGTAATAGCTTCGTCTTGGTCATAGTGGAAATATATCTCTTTTACAGACTCACAAAATCTAAAAATTGGCGAAGCACGAAAGTTGCTCTCAAGAGGGAGCGGGGTTCATAATCACATTACAAGTTTTGCCGAGGCAATAAAAAGTCGTTCAAAGGAACGCAGTGTACGTCTCCCGAAGCAACAAAAAGTCGTTCCTAAGGGCGCAGTGTAAGTTTTCTGCTCAAAAGTCGTTCCAAAGGGAATGCAGAGCTTACAGCGAAAAATAAACGCTGATTCCGCCAAAGTAAAAGGCGAAGCGTGAAAAGTCAACGCGAATACCGCTGAAGTAAAAGGCGAAGAAGCTCCTAAGGGAGGCTTACAGCAAAAAATAAATGCTGATTCCGCTGAAGTAAAAGGCGAAGAAGCTCCTAAGGGAGGCTTACAGCGAAAAATAAACGCTGATTCCGCTGAAGTAAAAGGCGAAGAAGCTCTTAAGGGAGGCTTACAGCGAAAAATAAACGTTGATTCCGCTGAAGTAAAAGGCGAAGAAGCTCCTAAGGGAGGCTTACAGCAAAAAGTCAGCACTGATACACCGAAAAATAAGTGGTAAAGCCGAAAATTAAACGGCAAAAAGATTGTGTGCTTCATTGAAGAGAATGGGTGTGTATTTTCGATAAAAATAACATTTTGCATAGCATAACATCATTACATCATTTTGCATAGCATAACATCATACATCATCTTGCATCAATGGCGCGAGAAGGGGATTCAATGTTGATCTTTGGGGAATGATTTGAAAAAGTAGTGCCAAGGCACAGCATAAGTATTGAGGAGGTATAGCTTCATCAAACTCTAAAATGAAAAGGTAATCTATTGCTTACGAAGCATAATGATTTTACAAAGATCAGATGTTTTTTATGAAATATGGATGTTCTTCACCACGCATGAAAAGAAGGGAAGGTGTTTTCTCGCCGAAGGCTCAAAAACGGTATGTATGTAAGGTTTCATGCGTCGTAAAGAATACAATTACAAGCAGCTTAAATATTGCATTCAAAATTATAAAAATACTACGCACTTTGTTCAGCAAATATTATATTACAAATGTTTTTTCAATAGAAACTATTCTTCTTTTAAAACTGCTTCTGCAGCTTCGTCCAGCAATCGATTAACAGCTTCGTCCAGAATAGCTTCGGCCACTTTAGTAACTTCATCTTCTTTTTCTGCTTCGGGGTTGGCCGTCAACTCGAGAGGCTATGGAGGAGGAGATAGTTCAGCTGCGATATAAAACCTAAATAAGTCCGAAGTCGCAAAGTTAGTAAAGTTAAAAAGTTATTAAGTAATACCTATTCGCCTCTCAAGTTCCGCTGCTTTCTCAGCTGCCTTCGTCGCTTCTTTTGAATCATGGGAATCTTTTTCACCCTTTTTTATCATTTCATGCGCCATCCCCGGCCGTCATTCTCCCAGATGTTAGTAAAGAATTTTTCGCCAATTAAGCTTGCTTCAGCCGAGGGATCTTTTGTATCTTCAATAGATAAAGCGGCTTCGGCTTGAGCCAAAGTTTTCACATGGTCGCAGCCTGATTTCTCTAAAATAGCTGCGATTCCTCTGGCACCCAAGAAAGCGCAGATATCCCCGCGACCACTCAAAACTTCTTCAAAAGCTTCAGCTTCGTTATTGATCCAGTCAATTGGTCCTTCAGGATCACCCCTTACGAAGTTGTCTTCGTTAGAAAATGCGCCAACATTGGTGAAACTAGTTTTTATTTTATTAACACACTCTATAGATTTTTCATAGCATCTCTCCTTGGATGCACGAAGTTCATCGACTGTTTTTGTAAGTGGTTCCTCCAATATATACCAATATCTCGTTCAGCCTCTGCAACACCGCATTTTTCTTTAGCTTCGAATAGTTATTTCCGAAGATCTTCGATTTCGTATTTTTGAGCTTCAGCTTGGGCTTTGGAAGCAGCTTCATCTTCCCTTATTTTGTTCAGCAATGAGTGTAATATTTTGTCTTTTTCAAGACCTTCGTTCCTTAGTTCAATCACTTCGGAACGAAGGTTGTTCAAAGCTATGGTATACCCTTCATCTTCGGCGCTTTTTTGCGCCCTGAGGGCGTTGCTAAGAATAAGGCCCTGCAAAAAATGCGGTATTGAGTGTAAGCAAATGGAAAATTTTGTCTTTAAATGGAAGATTTTGTCTTTAAATACAAAAATCTAACTTTCTCACTTTTAAGCTATTGTATGCTAAGCTGTCGGCCAACTCATCTTTTGATAACACTGAGAGCCCATCTTCTAGTGTAGGGAAACCGAAGCTCTTGCTCATCTCTCGGCAGACAGAAATCTCTTTACTATCTGGGAGACAATACAAGAAGTCTTCTTCCTCGCTGCCATTGAATACCAGGGCCCCCTTTAGATATTTCAATCTTTGAGCATAAAATTGAGCCTCTCGCTTTTCTTTTTCAGATAATCTTTTTCCCGAAGCATGTCGTATAATATAATCAGTAACTTCAGATGATGTTTCGGGAATAGGAATGGCGGTTTTTCCAGTCAGAATTGCTTCTGCAGCTTCTTTCTCTATCTTGTCTCCGATTTCCAAGGATTTCTCCTTGGCGGGCTCTGAAGGCCCAGCTTCGGTCTCGACTTGGACCTTGGAAGCTTTGGCCTCAATGTGTGTTTTCGAAGCTTCGACAGCTTTCTTCAGAGTAGAGCTTGAAGTTTTTATTGTTTCCAGCACATCTAATACGTTGACCATTCTCTTTCTCTTGGGGGTTGTCGAGAGATTCTTTTGTGCCTTCAGCACTGTCACCTCCGCCGAAGGACTTATTACTTCTAATATTCTCTTCTCAACCTTCACCTCTTCAATGTTAATGGCCTTCGGCTCATCTAATTTGGCTGATGATGCCTTCAGCGATATAGCCGGTTCAATTTTCTGCGTAATCGTAGGGTTTTTGCCTTCGGTCACCGAAGAGGTCTCACCGCCAAATTCAGGCACTATGGCCGGTTCAATATAGCGTGGTCGATGAGTAAGGACTTTCACCCTTTTCCTCTTCGACGCGGACTCGCTCGAAGTAGCTGAAGCATCATCTCTCCCGGAATCTCCACTTTTTCTTTTTTGCCCCCTGGGCGGGTAACGATAGTCAGGATACATGAACCCAATGGCATCAAAAACTCTGTTTAGTCTCTTCTTTTTCCGGTTCCCGAAGGCCACAGATAATGCGTTATCTTCTGCTCTGGAGTACAGCCCAAGCAGATCATCGCTTGTAGCTTCGACGCTTTTCAGCCAATCGTCGTCTGGCTCGATAAACTGGTCTCTAAATCTAAAGGTATATTTTAGTCGAACCAGACCACCTTTGTGGGGATTGCTGATGGAATCTTTTGGCACCTCCCAGTCAGCTAACAATGGCCAGATCCTGTAGGCCACATGCTCTTGAACTAAGTCCCTTGTCCCGATGAAAGAGCAGACTAAGCCGAAAGCCTTGCGACATTTTTCGGCCGCTTTGTCAAGTTCTACCTTCGGTTTCTGGAGCCCGAAGCGTTTCCAGATAGGGCGCATGATTATATCTTTAATGTCTTCTCGTGCCTTTAAATCATTCTTTACATAAAATCATTCTTTTGTCCAGTCTCCGGGCCATCTCTTCCAAAAAGTCGGTACTGGGGAGCTTGAACCAGAACGAGCAACGAAGCTATAGCAGCCAAAATTATTATGATACTGTTCTTTACCCCAGGGCTTCGTCTCATATAACAATTCATGCATGCTGCAGAAACTTTTTGCATTTGGCTCCAAGCCTTGACTCCTTAAAGCCCACACGAAGATTCCCATTCTTATAATAGCTTCGGGGGTAATTTGGTGAAGGTAAATCTGAAATATCTTCAAAACCTCGACTACGAAGCTGCTCAGAGGAATCCGAAGCCCAGCCTTCAAAAAGCTTCGGAATATCACGACTTCATTCTCCTCTGGAGTAGAACAAGTTTTCTCTCCATCGTCAGCCCTCACAACAGACATATCCCGAAAGTATTTCCCCCTCATGTTGTCAAGATGGCTTTGTTTAATAGTTGATTTTCCAAAAACTGCATGGCTCGGGCGCCAGGGTCGATCTTCGGAGTCTTCCCCGCCGCTCTCCACATCATAGCTGTCACTATCACTAGTGTCTTCAGACAAACCCTCCAAAGTTTCCCTAGCAATCTTCTCTGCATTTGTCCTTGCTATCGATTCAATAAGCCAAGATTCATCTCCTCAGAAAGGCTCAGCTTCGGTTCAGCGATAGCTTTCTTATCCTCAGACATCTTCGAAAGTGCTGAGAAAAGTGCTCTCAAAGTCGAAGCTTAAAAATTAAAAAATCTAGGCAAGTGTTGATGCGCAAGAGCTAAAAATTGAGTAAGAGCAGATGGCAAGAGAGCGTGCCAAATGAGCTCGTGGTACGCTCTTGTTTATACGCCTGGTGCGTTGCGTGCTAGAGGGCCCGCTTATCAGTGGCTGTTGCTATTCTAGCAAAGGAAAGGTGTTTTTTCGAACCTTCGGCTCAGGGCCTTCGTCCTTGTCGCAATCTAAATTTATCATTCTAACAAATTAATATTGCGAGGGGCTACTGTTGGGGGCCTTCGGCTTCCGAAGGTCCTCAAAAACATGATTTAACAATGTTTCTGGAAGTACAGTAATGAACACGTACCTTCGGACTTGAGTTGAAACCACAGCGTGGAGAAGCACGAGAAGGAGTACGAAGGATAGCGCAAAGCTGAAGCTGTGCGCAGGAGAGCTTCGGCATGATAACAGAAAAAGGAAACCGACTTAAAGATGAAAAGGCTATTTAAACCTCGATGGACTACTATAAAGTTATTAGCAAATGTAAAGGGCATGAGTGTAATTTCACATGGGCTGCATCCCGTGCCTATAAATAGATGAACAGTAACTCCATACTGTTCACGTTGACTTGACATTGATCCTTGCATCACGCTGGTACTTTCACTTTCCTTCAAGTCGAAGGTACACTTGTAATCTAATATTGTTTCTATTTTTCCATAGTAATGAAATAAAAATGAGATAGTGATAATATATGACTATTTATATTATTTTTTATGGTTTATATGATTCTTTCTTCATCCTCATATGTTATGTTAACGAAGGTAAGTCCTTCGTTATCTTCGTCCGGAAATCATTATATCCTAAGGGAAATAATGCTTCGAAGGACGAAGGCCATTAACCATTAACATTTTTGTGTTGCCTTGTTCTTAATTCATAGCACTTGAGAACAAGTCCCCATAGATCTCAACAAAGGAGGTAAGTCCGTTGATCAAAAGACATATCGGTCAATGATAGGTTCATTACTTTATATTTGTGCTAGTAGACCGGACATTATGCTTAGTGTATGCATGTGTGCTAGATTTCAATCCGACCCCAAGGAATGTCACCTTGTGGCCGTTACGCGAATTCTTAGGTATTTAGTTTCTACGCCTTGCTTTGGGATCTGGTATCCAAAGGGGTCTACCTTTGACTTAATTGGATACTCAGACTCCGACTATGTCGGGTGCAAGGTTGATAGGAAGAGTACATCAGGGACGTGCCAATTTCTAGGAAGGTCCCTGGTGTCCTGGAGTTCCAAGAAACAAACATCGGTTGCCCTATCCATCGCTGAGGTCGAGTATGTTGCCGCAGGACAGTGTTACGTGCAACTACTCTGGATGAGGCAAACCCTCTGGGACTTTGGCTACAATTTGAGCAAAGTCCCACTCCTATGTGATAATGAGAGTGCAATCCGCTTGGTGGATAATCATGTTGAACACAGCCGCACTAAGCACATAGACATTCGGCATCACTTCCTGAGAGACCACCAGCAAAAGGGAGATATCGATGTGTACCACATTAGCACCGAGAACCAACTAGCCGATATCTTCACTAAGCCTTTAGATGAGAAAAGGTTTTGCAGGTTGCGTAGTGTAACGCCCCGAATTTTGCAGTTGAATTTTTTCTTTTCTTTACTCGCCAAAATTCGGGCGTTACCTTTTCCCTTTCTTTTTCCCTCGCTAAACCTTGACCTTTTCCAAAGTTTTAGCGGGATTCGGTTTGGAATTCCCGTGTAAGAGAAACTCTAAAGATACTTTGTGTTGTTTGATGCACCATGCCGAACCTTGCATTTTTTGATTGTTTGAAAGTGCAAACGCATTCATCTAAAAGATCGGATTTCGAGAATAAGCGGAAAACCTTTTTTCTCTTTCTTTTTCTTTCTCTCTCTCCTCTTTTTCTCTCTCTCTCCCGCGCCGTGGGCCGACCCCGGCCGGCCCAAGCCCCTGCGCGCCCCTCTTTGGGCCCAATAGGCCCAACTGCCCCCCCCCCATCCTCCTCTTTTTCCCCCAATCCTCTCCCTCTCCCTCTCATTTTCTCTCCCTCCCCACCTAAGCCGCCGCCCTACCCCTACCCGCCCCTGCCCTAGCGCCGGCCGCTGCCGCCCCCAGCCCGGCCGCTGCCGCCCCCAGCCCGCGCCCGGCCGCCCGCCTGGCCCCCTGGCCGCGCCCCTGCCCCGGGCCGGTTCAGCCGCCTGGCCGCCGGTTCAACCGGCCGGCTCAGCCGCCCCGGCCCCAGCTCGGCCGCCCTCCCCGCGCGCCCGCCCCAGCTCGGCCGCCCAGCCCAGGGCCGGTTCAACCGCCCCTAGGGCCGGTTCAACCGCCCCCCCCCCCCTTCTGTTTTTTTTATTTTTTTATTTTATTTTATTTACTTTCTGTGATCATAATTACTTTATTTTAGGTAGACTGATCATTGTTCATGCTATGGAAAATAGGAAGTTTAATTTAAAATTCCGTTATGCTATTGATTCACGTAGTTAATTGTTTATCCCGTGCAATGTTGATCAACTAAAAATGATTAAGTTTCCATTAGTATATATATATAACAGAATTCTTTTGTTAAGAATCAATTGTAACTAATCATTAGTGCATAAACTTTAACCCCCCTGCGAGACCTTTCCCCGTTTCTTTCTAACCATAACAAATGCGATGTCAAATGTCACACTTGATGCATATTTGTTTTACCTGTTCCCTTGTATGGTGTACTGTTCTTTTGTATTAAATATGTGGATGTATGTATGTTTGCGCTCGCATAGAGAACGATCCGGTCGAAGAGCCCGAGGAATTCGCAGGAGAAGCCCCTGAGCAGCAGTCAGTTGGTGGAGGCAAGTGTCCTTTGACCTATCTCTGTCCTATTCATTCTTTAATTCACCTCCCGCATTACACATTTATACCTAAGGATTGACTAGCTTTTGTTATCCATATCCTTGTTTACCTATTTGGGTCGGATTATTACTGCTTAGTCTGATGCTATTGCTCAACTCTAATCAATGAACATGATGTGATTATCTATGATACGCTGTTTTCCCCTTCTTATTTATGATCGTACTTGTGGCATTTAAGGGGACTCGAGCGGTTTCTCGAGTGCCTCTCCGTAAGGACCTGTTCAATGGATGACCGCCCGGGAAAACAGTGCAACCATGAGGGTGGAATGGGACGCCCTTAGCTGAATAATTAGAGGAACCGGGGTGTAGTTCGCTTAGCCGTTGTGCCGTCAATGGGGCTCGGTGTATGCGGCTCGCTCTGCCAAGGTTGATTTGTCCCTTGGGGAGGAGTGCGGTACATTTAGGAAACCTAACGGGCGGCTACAGCCTCGGGGAATCTTTGTAAAGGCTTCGTAGTGAATCCCTAGCCATTCACCTTGGGAGTGAATAAGGGTCTTGCAAGCCCGGGCTAGAAAGGGAATCACGGCTTGTGGGTAAAGTGCGCAACCTCTGCAGAGTGTTATGAAACTGATATATCAGCCGTGCTCGCGGTTATGAGCGGCCAAGGGAGCTCCAGAGATTAGTGATACTTGATCAGAGACATTTTGGTACAGGTGGCAATGAGATTGATGGTTCTGATTATGATTATGGTAATGGTAAGTGGTATTCTTTCCGTTTGGAAAGGATACATTGGGCTAATAACTTGGGTTAATGTTAAAACCTGGCTCTCTACTAGTAAGTAACAACCTGACCAATTAAAAGCAACTGCTTGACTTATCCCCACATAAAGCTAGTCCACTACAGCCAAACAGGATACTTGCTGAGTATGTTGATGTGTACTCACCCTTGCTCTACACACCAAACCCCCCCCCAGGTTGTCAGCATTGCAACCACTGCTCAGGAGAAGATGAAGCTGTGGAAGGAGACTTCCAGGAGTTCCAAGACTACGACGAGTTCTAGGTGTGGGTTAGCGGCAACCCCCAGTCGGCTGCCTGTGAAGGCCGCGTTATCTACGTTTCTTTTCCGCACTTTGATTTATTGTAAGAACTATATGGACGTCTCAGACGTATGATGTAATCGACTATTATTTCCCTTTTAATACTATTTGAGCACTGTGTGATGATGTCCATATTATGTAACTGCTGTGTACGTGAATAACTGATCCTGGCACGTACATGGTTCGCATTCGGTTTGCCTTCTAAAAACCGGGTGTGACATAAGTGGTATCAAAGCCGTGCTGACTGTAGGACCGCTAACCTAGAGTAGAATGGTCGTTCTAAGGACTATAGACCTCTGTCCCTGCCTTGACTTTGGTATCCCTTCAAAAGTTGGTCCTACTGACCAAACCTATGTTCTACTATATATTATACCTTGCTGAAAATTATGTTTTATTCTAATCCTTCATTTATTTATGATTCATTATTTGCTGGTCATATTAATTCTGTTCTCACCCTTTTGCTTGCGATGTCTTTTGTAGATGGCTCGACTTAGACACACTGCACGAAAGTCCGTCATCCCATTCTTACCCTCCCGCCTTGCTGAGCGTCCGCTTCGCCGTCCCGTGGCCGGACAGTCCAGCCACTTGGAGAGACTGCACCACCGCCTGCATGAGCAGGAACGTCGACGACAGGAGCAGCAGGGCTCTTCTTTCTCGCTCCAACAGGAGATAGAGTCTGTGAGGAGCTGCTCCCCTGTGCTTCCCCTGGAGGCGCCCCCTGCACCACCACTGGGCGTCCCAGCTTCTGGAGTAGCTGCTGGAGGAGATCCAGACGACGGAGGTGGCGACGACAGCCCGAGCCACGACACCGACCTCGACCTCTCTAGCCATGAGCCGGAAGGATGGGTTGCTCGACCCATCACTCGCGACGCTGCTCGCGGGTGTCACTTCCACGACGCGCTCGACACCCTGCTACGTCGGGCACTTGACCGGCGTACTTGGTCCATCGAGTATCGCTGTGTGGTCTACCAGCATAGTCGCGGGGTCTACCCGGACCGCTGGGAGGCGACCTGTTTGGTGCGCCGTCCGGAGAACAGTCTCCAGGGCGCGGAGGCTTGCTCAGAGCACTATTCTATCTCTGAGCGGGACTCAGCTGAGGCAGCCATGCAGGATGCTGCACGGCGTGCGCTTTCGCACTACTGCTCGGTTCTCGGTGGGGTAGCTGACGGTCTCGACCTGAAGTATTACCCCCGCCGTCCATCTGGCAGCACAGGAGGCGTGATTGTTTCACCTGCTGGTGAGGACAATCCTAGGTTGAGCAGCACAGTCAACCTAGCCGCCGTGCTAACCACGGAGCTGGACCATGCATTAGACGAGCTGAGTAGGGCTCGTGCTGAGATCGCCCTGCTGCGGGCTGAGCGCGCGGAGCGTCGTCACTTGGATGATGGTTCCCCCGCTCCCGTTGGGACTCAGCACCCGTACCGCTCACCTCGGCGTGGACGCCAGTCTTATGGCAATCCCGACTGCAAGACCAAGATCAATCTAGAACCATAGCTCGTTAGAGTTGGATCTTGTAATTAATACAAAATATATACATAGAAGCTTCGGTCTTAGCGTTAGTCTCGGTCTTAGTTAGTCTTAGTTAGACAGGGTAGTTTGCTATATCCTGTGCATTTATGTTTGTCATGATGAACTATGTTTGGTTTGGATCTTTGTAATGATTGTCACCAGAGTGTGGGTATCCCCTGCATTTTGGTTTACCTATTATGTTAATGGAGTTAGTTATATAGTTGGGAAACCCTTTATTCTACTTTCCTCTTTATCTGAGAAGCTGTGTGGTCTGTGTTGGAGATCAGTGAAGATGCTCATCTGTTCAGTGCTGTTGGAGAATTCTATGCTCTTTTATGCTGCAAGATTTGCCAGATCAGTTCTGATGTGTGGTTGCGTTCTGCAGATGTCAGAGAACAGGCGCAGAGGAGGAAGGCGTGCTCAGCGGGAGCAAGCCGCCCCGCAGGATGAGGTGCCCCAGCAGCAGCACCTGCCGCCCCCGCCCCCGATGTCGATCGAGCAGATGTTTCTGATGCAGACTCAGGCAGTTCAGGCCATCGGTCAGACTCTGGCCGCCATTCAGCAGCAGCAGCAGCAACAGCAGCAGGCTCCACCCCAGCCTCAGATGCCTCAGATGCCCAGAGACAAGCGTGCTGAATTCATGAGAGGTCATCCCCCAACGTTCGCTCACTCTTCTGACCCCATGGATGCTGAAGATTGGCTGCGCACTGTGGAGCGGGAGTTGCATACCGCTCAGTGTGATGACAGGGAGAAAGTCTTGTATGGTCCCCGTCTGTTGAGAGGAGCAGCCCAATCATGGTGGGAGTCTTACCTCGCCACCCATGCCAACCCCGATGCCATCACCTGGGAAGAGTTTAGAGGTAGCTTTCGTCAGTACCATGTGCCTGCAGGACTGATGACAGTGAAGAAGGAGGAGTTCCTGGCCCTTAAGCAAGGGTCATCATCTGTCAGTGAGTACCGGGACAGGTTTCTGCAGTTGTCTCGCTACGCTCCTGAGGATGTCAACACCGACGCCAAGCGACAATACCGTTTCTTGAGAGGCTTGGTTGACCCTCTGCAGTACCAACTGATGAATCATACCTTCCCGACATTCCAGCACCTGATTGACAGAGCAATCATGACAGAAAGGAAGCGTAAGGAGATGGAGGATCGTAAGCGCAAGATCAGTGGACCCCAGCCTGGAAGCAGCAGCCGTCCTCGTTTCTCAGGCAATCAACCTCAGCAGTTCAGACAGAACCAGCGTCCACCTCAGCAGCATCAGCAGCGTCAGCAGTATCAGCAGTTCCAAAGGCAGTATCCTCAGCATCAGTACCAGAATCGTCAGAGCAATCAGTCAGGAGGTCAGTTTCAGAGGCAGAATCAGCAGACACCTCGTCTTCCTGCCCCCGCAACTCAGCAGAGCAATCAGGTAGCACCAGCTCAGGTTGGAAACAGAGCATGTTTCCACTGTGGAGAGCAAGGCCATTGGGTGATGCAATGTCCGAAGAAGGCAGCCCAGCAGCAGTCAGGCCCAAATGCCCCAGCAAAGCAGAATGTGTCCCAGCCTGGAGCAGGCAACCGCCCTCAGCAGCGCTATAATCATGGAAGACTGAACCACTTGGAGGCTGAAGCAGCTCAGGAGACTCCCGGCATGACAGTAGGTATGTTCCCAGTCGACTCCCATATTGCAGAAGTGTTATTTGATACTGGAGCAACGCATTCTTTTATTACTGCATCATGGGTAGAAGCACGTAATCTTCCAATTACTGCCATGTCAACCCCCATTCAAATTGACTCAGCCGGTGGTAGAATTCGAGCCGATAGCATTTGTTTGAATATAAGTGTGGAAATAAGGGGGATAGCGTTTCCCGCTAACCTTATAGTAATGGGTACTCAGGGAATAGATGTCATCCTAGGGATGAATTGGCTAGATAAGTATCAGGCAGTTATCAGTTGTGATAAGAGGACAATCAAGTTGGTGTCCCCACTAGGAGAGGAAGTGGTGACCGAGTTAGTCCCGCCTGAGCCGAAGAAAGGAAGTTGTTATCAGATGGCTGTCGATAGCAGTGAAGCAGACCCAATTGAGAGTATCAAGGTTGTGTCTGAGTTCCCAGATGTGTTTCCAAAGGATTTACCGGGTATGCCACCAGAGCGGAAAGTTGAGTTTGCCATAGAGCTTCTTCCTGGAACCGCCCCTATCTTTAAGAGAGCTTACAGAATATCTGGACCAGAGTTGGTTGAGCTTAAGAAGCAGATTGATGAGCTGTCAGAGAAAGGTTACATCCGGCCAAGCACCTCGCCTTGGCCGCCCCTGTCCTGTTTGTGGAGAAGAAAGATGGCACCAAGAGGATGTGTATCGATTATCGAGCTTTGAATGAAGTCACGATCAAGAACAAGTATCCCTTGCCCAGAATAGAAGATCTGTTTGACCAGTTGAGAGGAGCCAGTGTGTTCTCCAAGATTGATCTGAGGTCAGGTTATCATCAGCTCAGGATCCGACCTTCGGACATTCCGAAGACGGCATTCATTACCAAGTATGGTTTGTATGAGTTCACAGTGATGTCTTTTGGTTTGACCAATGCACCAGCGTTCTTTATGAACTTGATGAACAGTGTATTCATGGATTATCTCGATAAGTTTGTGGTGGTATTCATTGATGACATTCTGATTTATTCTCAAAGTGAAGAAGAGCATGCAGATCATTTGAGGATGGTATTGCAGAGATTGCGAGAGCACCAGTTGTATGCAAAGTTGAGCAAGTGTGAGTTCTGGATCAATGAGGTCCTGTTCTTGGGTCACATAATCAACAAAGGATTGGCTGTGGATCCGAAGAAAGTGGCAGACATTCTGAACTGGAAAGCGCCAACGGATGCTCGAGGAATCAAGAGCTTCATTGGAATGGCTGGATATTATCGGCGATTCATTGAAGGGTTTTCGAAGATTGCGAAACCAATGACAGCGTTGCTAGACAACAAGGTTGAATTCAAGTGGACCCAGAAATGTCAAGAGGCCTTTGAAGCGCTGAAAGAGAAGTTGACAACAGCGCCTGTTCTAGTCTTGCCTGATGTGCACAAGCCCTTCTCTGTGTACTGTGATGCTTGTTACACAGGTTTGGGATGCGTGTTGATGCAAGAGGGAAGAGTTGTGGCTTACTCATCCCGACAGCTGAAGGTTCATGAGAAGAACTACCCAATCCATGATCTAGAGTTGGCAGCAGTGGTTCACGCACTGAAGACATGGAGGCACTATTTGTATGGGCAAAAATGCGATGTTTACACAGATCACAAGAGTCTGAAGTACATATTCACTCAGTCAGAATTGAACATGAGGCAACGAAGATGGTTAGAGTTGATCAAAGACTATGAGTTAGAGATCCATTACCATCCAGGCAAAGCAAACGTAGTGGCAGATGCTTTGAGCAGAAAGAGTCAAGTCAATCTGATGGTCGCTCGTCCGATGCCTTATGAGTTGGCCAAGGAGTTCGACAGGTTGAGTCTCGGATTTCTGAACAATTCGCGAGGAGTCACAGTTGAATTGGAACCTACCTTGGAGAGCGAAATCAAAGAAGCGCAGAAGAATGATGAAAAGATCAGTGAGATTCGGCGACTGATTCTAGATGGCAGAGGCAAAGATTTTCGAGAAGATGCAGAAGGTGTGGTATGGTTCAAAGACCGCTTGTGTGTTCCCAATGTCCAGTCTATTCGGGAATTGATTCTCAAGGAAGCTCATGAGACAGCTTATTCGATTCACCCTGGCAGTGAGAAGATGTATCAGGATCTGAAGAAGAAATTTTGGTGGTACGGAATGAAGAGGGAAATCGCAGAGCATGTGGCTAAGTGCGATAGTTGTCGAAGAATTAAGGCAGAGCACCAGAGACCTGCTGGATTGTTGCAACCGTTGCAGATCCCTCAGTGGAAATGGGATGAGATTGGTATGGATTTCATAGTCGGATTGCCTCGCACTCGAGCCGGCTACGATTCCATTTGGGGTAGTAGTGGATCGTTTGACCAAGTCAGCCCACTTCATACCTGTCAAGACCACCTACAGCAGTGCAGTATTGGCAGAACTGTATATGTCTCGGATCGTTTGTCTTCATGGTGTGCCAAAGAAGATAGTGTCAGACAGAGGAACGCAGTTCACCTCTCATTTCTGGCAGCAGTTGCATGAAGCCTTGGGCACGCATCTGAATTTCAGTTCAGCTTATCATCCGCAGACAGATGCCAGACCGAAAGAACCAATCAAATTCTTGAAGACATGTTGAGAGCCTGTGCGTTGCAAGATCAGTCCGGATGGGATAAGCGATTGCCTTATGCAGAGTTTTCCTATAACAACAGTTATCAGGCCAGTTTGAAGATGTCACCGTTTCAAGCGCTCTATGGAAGGAGTTGCAGAACTCCGTTGCAATGGGATCAGCCTGGAGAGAAGCAAGTGTTTGGGCCAGACATTCTGCTTGAAGCTGAAGAGAACATCAAGATGGTCCGAGAGAATCTGAAGATAGCGCAATCGAGGCAGCGAAGCTATGCAGACACAAGAAGAAGAGAGCTGAGTTTTGAAGTCGGAGACTTTGTCTATCTGAAAGTGTCACCGATCAGAGGAGTCAGAAGGTTCGGAATCAAAGGCAAGCTAGCACCCCGCTACATTGGTCCGTACCAGATCCTCTCAAAGCGTGGAGAAGTGGCCTATCAGCTCAGTCTGCCAGAGAATTTGTCCGCTGTGCATGATGTCTTTCATGTGTCTCAGTTGAAGAAGTGCTTGTGTGTGCCAGAAGAGCAGTTGCCAGTGGAAGGTCTGGAAGTCCAGGAGGACTTGACCTATGTGAGAAGCCAGCTCAGATCCTTGAGGTTGCAGATAGAGTCACCCGAAGGAAGACCATCAGGATGTGCAAAGTCAGATGGAGTCACCACTCTGAGGAAGAAGCAACCTGGGAGCGTGAAGATGATTTGATGGCCAAGTACCCAGAGCTCTTTGCTAGCCAGCCCTGAATCTCGAGGGCAGATTCTTTTAAGGGGGATAGGTTTGTAACGCCCCGAATTTGCAGTTGAATTTTTTCTTTTCTTTACTCGCCAAAATTCGGGCGTTACCTTTTCCCTTTCTTTTTCCCTCGCTAAACCTTGACCTTTTCCAAAGTTTTAGCGGGATTCGTTTGGAATTCCCGTGTAAGAGAAACTCTAAAGATACTTTGTGTGTTGATGCACCATGCCGAACCTTGCATTTTTGATTGTTCGAAAGTGCAAACGCATTCATCTAAAGATCGGATTTCGAGAATAAGCGGAAAACCTTTTTCTCTTTCTTTTCTTTCTCCTCTCTCCTCTTTTTCTCTCTCTCCCGCGCCGTGGGTCGACCCCGGCCGGCCCAAGCCCTGCGCGCCCCTCTTTGGGCCCAATAGGCCACCGCCCCCCCCCCCATCCTCCTCTTTTTCCCCAATCCTCTCCCTCCCCCTCTCATTTTTCTCTCCCTCCCCACCTAAGAGCCGCCGCCCTAAACCCCTACCCGCCCCTGCCCTAGCGCCGGCCGCTGCCGCCCCCAGCCCGGCCGCTGCCGCCCCCAAGCCCGCGCCCGGCCGCCCGCCTGGCCCCCTGGCCGCGCCCCTGCCCCGGGCCGGTTCAGCCGCCTGGCCGCCGGTTCAACCGGCCGGCTCAAGCCGCCCCGGCCCCAGCTCGGCCACCCTCCCCGCGCGCCCGCCCCAGCTCGGCCGCCCAGCCCAGGGCCGGTTCAACCGCCCCCCCCCCCCCTCTTGTTTTTTATTTTTTATTTTATTTATTACTTTCTGTGATCATAATTACTTTATTTTAGGTAGACTGATCATTGTTCATGCTATGGAAAATAGGAAGTTTAATTAAAATTCCGTTATGCTATTGATTCACGTAGTTAATTGTTTATCCCGTGCAATGTTGATCAACTAAAAATGATTAAGTTTCCATTAGTATTATATAATAACAGAATTCTTTTGTTAAGAATCAATTGTAACTAATCATTAGTGCATAAACTTTAACCCCCCTGCGAGACCTTTCCCCGTTTCTTTCTAACCATAACAAATGCGATGTCAAATGTCACACTTGATGCATATTTTGTTTTACCTGTTCCCTTGTATGGTGTACTGTTCTTTTGTATTAAATATGTGGATGTATGTATGTTTGCGCTCGCATAGAGAACGATCGGTCGAAGAGCCCGAGGAATTCGCAGGAGAAGCCCCTGAGCAGCAGTCGGTTGGTGGAGGCAAGTGTCCTTTGACCTATCTCTGTCCTATTCATTCTTTAATTCACCTCCCGCATTACACATTTATACCTAAGGATTGACTAGCTTTTGTTATCCATATCCTTGTTTACCTATTTGGGTCGGATTATTACTGCTTAGTCTGATGCTATTGCTCAACTCTAATCAATGAACATGATGTGATTATCTATGATACGCTGTTTTCCCCTTCTTATTTATGATCGTACTTGTGGCATTTAAGGGGACTCGAGCGGTTTCTCGAGTGCCTCTCCGTAAGGACCTGTTCAATGGATGACCGCCCGGGAAAACAGTGCAACCATGAGGGTGGAATGGGACGCCCTTAGCTGAATAATTAGAGGAACCGGGTGTAGTTCGCTTAGCCGGTTGTGCCGTCAATGGGGCTCGGTGTATGCGGCTCGCTCTGCCAAGGTGATTTGTCCCTTGGGGAGGAGTGCGGTACATTTAGGAAACCTAACGGGCGGCTACAGCCTCGGGGAATCTTTGTAAAGGCTTCGTAGTGAATCCCTAGCCACTTCACCTTGGGAGTGAATAAGGGTCTTGCAAGCCCGGGCTAGAAAGGGAATCACGGCTTGTGGGTAAAGTGCGCAACCTCTGCAGAGTGTTATGAAACTGATATATCAGCCGTGCTCGCGGTTATGAGCGGCCAAGGGAGCTCCAGAGATTAGTGATACTTGATCAGAGACATTTTGGTACAGGTGGCAATGAGATTGATGGTTCTGATTATGATTATGGTAATGGTAAGTGGTATTCTTTCCGTTTGGAAAGGATACATTAGGCTAATAACTTGGGTTAATGTTAAAACCTGCTCTCTACTAGTAAGTAACAACCTGACCAATTAAAAGCAACTGCTTGACTATCCCCACATAAAGCTAGTCCACTACAGCCAAACAGGATACTTGCTGAGTATGTTGGATGTTTACTCACCCTTGCTCTACACACAAACCCCCCCCAGGTTGTCAGCATTGCAACCACTGCTCAGGAGAAGATGAAGCTGTGGAAGGAGACTTCCAGGAGTTCCAAGACTACGACGAGTTCTAGGTGTGGGTTAGCGGCAACCCCTAGTCGGCTGCCTGTGAAGGCCGCGTTATCTACGTTTCTTTTCCGCACTTTGATTTATTGTAAGAACTATATGGACGTCTCAGACGTATGATGTAATCGACTATTATTTCCCTTTTAATACTATTTGAGCACTGTGTGATGATGTCCATATTATGTAACTGCTGTGTACGTGAATAACTGATCCTGGCACGTACATGGTTCGCATTCGGTTTGCCTTCTAAAAACCGGGTGTGACACGTAGTGAGCTAAATGTCCTAGATTCGTGTAACTTGGATTGATCTACATCATACATGTGTTCTATGCCTTTGATCATGTTACCTTATGCATTTAGAATCAGTTATTGTTTATTTATGGTGCTAAAGTTGTACAAGTCCTCCCCGAACCTCGCATGTCCGTATGCAGATGTGCACATGTTTAGGGGAGATGTGCTACAACTTGATCCCTTTGAGACTAATTTATTTGTTTGAGTATACTCGATGTAGTCTCGAAGGTGCATTGAAAGGGAACATGAACTTGGATGACGCAAAGACTTCCACTGCACTCCGGTATTAGTGTATTTAATTCCAAGTTCATATTTGTGCTCTCATAGCCTTTTGCTCTTAATTGACATTTTTTGGTGAGGCAATGGGGTTAAAGGGCCAAAAATGATCCTGTTTTGGTGCTTAATGCCAAAGGGGGAGAAATTAAGGCCAAAGCAAATGGATCAGCCAACCACTTGTGAATTTTGAAAATAATAGAGTTAGAATTTTTGACTTATCCAAAATACTCTTATTGCAAAATTTGGTCTCTTGTGGGGGAAAATTTTGATTATGGGAAAACGGGGGAAGTTTTTGGCACTTGATCAATTTCACTCTTGGGATATCTCTCTTTGCACAAACAAGCGTGCTTGACTTAGAGATAGGAAAAAGAATTTGATTTGCAAAAATAAACCAAGTGGTGGCAAAGAATGATCCAAATATGTCAAATCTTAAGTAAAGAGAATTTGGTCTTCAATTTCAATTGATATTGCGCTCCTCTGGTTGCTTTTTGATGTGTTGGCATAAATCACCAAAAAGGGAGAGATTGAAAGGGAAATGTGCCCTTGGGCCATGTCTATAATTGTTTTGGTGATTAGATGCCAAACACAAATGCATTGAACTCTCATGTGCTAAACGAGCAAGAAGTACAAATCAAAGACAAGGTATGTTTCTAGACTTAGTGAATTGTTTTGTGAGTACTAACATATTTATCTAAGTGCTAGAAACAATGCCAAGACAAGAAGATTCGAATTGGGAAAAGGTTGACTGCGTACAGCCAACACCAGCTCGGGCCTGGTGCACCAGATAGTGTTCGATGGCGCACCGGACAGTATCTGGTGCCCCAGGCTGGCCGACGGTGAACCGGCTGCTCTCGGGAAACGACGGAGTCGTACGGCTATAATTCACCGGACTGTTCAGTGGTGCACCGGACTGTCCGGTGAGTCATCCGCGACAAACTCGTCGCTCTCGGGAAAAGAAAAAGGCGACATGGCTAAAATTCACTGGACTGTCCGGTGCACCACTCGACAGAAGGCAAGAATAGCCTTCCAAATTGATCTCCAACGGCTCCTAGCTCCCTTGGGGCTATAAAAGAGACCCCTAGGCGTATGGAGCATAACACTAAGCTTACAATAAACATCCTAAGGCACCTAGACTCTGCATTCACGCAATCGGATCATAGTTCTTGAGATTTGAGCACTTTCGAGTTGTAAACTCCTCGCGCTGTGTTTGTGTGCCACTTCTTCACTTGTGTGCGTGGTTTTGCTGCGGATTCGAGTCTTGTGTGCGTTTCTTTCCCTCCCTTACTCTTGTGCTTCTTTGTGATCTCTATTGTAAGGGCGAGAGACTCCAAATTGTGGAGATTCCTCGCAACCGGGAAAAATACTCTAAAGGAAAAGACCGTGATATTCAAGTCGATCATTGGATCACTTGAAAGGGTTGAGTGCAACCCTCGTCCATTGGGACGCCACAACGTGGAAGTAGGCAAGTGTTACTTGGCCGAACCACGGGATAAAAATCGTGTGTCTCGGGTGTTGCTTCTTGTGATTGTTTTGTCCGCACGAGCATGTTCCATAGCCACTTGATTTCACTAACACCTTAACAATCAAGTTTATGGCTATTTAGTGTTTGTTTTTATAGGATCACCTATTCACCCCCCTAGGTTCTCTCAAGTTGTACATTTAATACTTGGCTCACTCTTTCTATTACAAATTGTCTTGTAGTTCGTGAGCTGTCCGCTTTTAGTTGGCTACTATGAGCAACATACTTCCATGATCTCTCCATTTCTCTTTCTTCCACATCACTACGAATCTGATATGGAATCTCTTCAACCCACCTACATCAATTTATTATACTTACTCTTAGATGAAACTTAGGATGCACAATTTCATAAACAAAAGTGGATGCGGTATTTTTAGAAACAGTGTAGTGGAACTTTGCACTGGTAAGGTTATTGTGCCATACTCATTTAATATGTGTCCTGTAGAATAGAAGTTGATGTGACATGTGAGTAAAGAGGAAAAGAATAAAGTAGTATCTTGAGGGGATATGACTTAAGCACGAGATCATAGGTATTGAAACCTGAATCATATAACTACCCCAATAATTCATACTCTTATACACATCTAGCATTTAATTATCTTGTGGGGACTATGAAACAACATGATACTATGTATTGGGACAAGAAACAATGAGTTGAAAATAGTCTAATAGCTAATATTTTATATGTGCGCATATATTTATGTATTGAATTACAGGTGAAAATATCTAAATTCATAAAAGTTACTACAATATTGGTAGGCTATTCCCAATTCATAGTATCATACACATTTAATACATTGCCACATAAGCATTTTCGATGATATGGCAAGAGAGTTAAGAGAAAAGAGAAGAAAATTGTATTTTAAGGGAGATACTTCCTCCATCCACATGAGTTTGTCTTTCTAGGTTTGTCTTAAGTCAAACTATTTAAACTTTGACCAATAATATATAAGATTAAATTATTTTAAGGTAAAAGAATTACATATTATGATAGTTCAAGTCATGATGAATTTAGTAATTTTACTTTTATGTTGTGAAATCTTATAAAGTATTTGGTATAATTGGTCAAAGTTGCTAGTGGTTGACTTAGAATAAATCCAGAACGTTAAATTCATGTGGACTGAAAGAGTACTACTTAGGCACGAGATCATATGCATTGAAACTTTAACCATCCAAGTGACCTACATCTTATACTCTCACATATACTAGTATTTAATATTCTATAGAGAATTAAAAAGTAATATATGATGCCATGTATTGGGATAGTTATATCTTATATAATTTTGTATGGCATGTCAACTTTGGATATATATTGTGAGAAGATACTTGAGAAAAACCCTATTTTGTTCGCGGAGGACACGGCAGTGGCCTAGCTAGCCAGCTAGGCAACGTTGGTTTGAATTGATTGAAACACTATTCAATTCTCCATAGCTCTCGTGTTGAACGTACCAATCTTTGCGCGGAATACAAAATGATTGAACCAAACCATTGAGAGAAAAAAAAATATCCGCGTGTCCTTCTCAAACCCACCCTGATGTCCACCGAATCAACTCTGTGCAAACGCAAAAATGCCAAGTTTTTCTATCTGCTACCGTGTCTGTGTTTGTGTATAAACAACCAATCAGAGAAGGATGAAAGAAGAAAAGCTAGGTGATGACAAGAGGAACGGAAGAAAAGCCAAAAGTAGATAGATCAAGGAGCTCTACATGAGTTTATCTGGTTTTTATTGGAGTCCGGCCAGCCCCACATGTCAGGACCTTCAATTCAGGATTCACTTCACTTCACCCGGCCTGCCACCGAAATCCCGTCGCCGGCGTGCCGCCGGAACACCATGGCGCACTCGGGCAGCTCGCCGAGACCCGCGAACATGGCGTCCTCCTCGCCCCCTTCTCCGTCGAACAGGCCGCCGACGTCGCCGAACTCGTCGGGGAGGGGCGCGGGCGGGGCGCCGAAGAACATCGCCCCGTACAGCATCTCGTCCGCCGCCTCGACGTCCGGTGGGGACGCCGAGGAGGTGACGGACACGCCGTCGTAGAGCCACCTGAACTCGTCGTGCACCTCGACGGCCGCCGCGCCGGCCTCGGTCTCGGCCGCAGCAGGCGCGCAGACGACCGTGGCAGCGGCAGCGACGTCGTGGCTGCCGGATGACGGGGACTCCGGCGGGACTGGCTGTGGCTGGGCGGGCTTTGGCTTCGGGGCCTGGCGGGTCTGCGCCCTCGCCGCCGCCATGGCGTCCGAGTGGCTGTGCTCGAACGAGTACGTGACGATCACCTTGTCCGGCTCGGCCCGGCTCCGCTCCACCTGCTTCCTGGCCGGGCACCCCTTGGAGCTGCTGCACCTGTAGTAAGCCCTGGGCACGCCGAAACCGAAACCCAGATCAGCAAAAGTCTACAAATAAGAACTAGGGGCAGTCCATGGATGGGATGCATGAGTGATTGCTACTACTACGTCGTGCCGTGCGTGTGTACCTCGGAAAAGGCGAGCCCTTGATGGGCTTCTGGCCGTACTTGCGCCACGCCCACGCGTCCGTCGGCGTGTTGCCCTCGCCGACGCCCTTGGGCCGTGGGCCGCTGACGTCCGCCAGCGGCACGGTGACCACCCGCTTGTTCGCCGACCGCCTCCTCCCGGCACCGGTACCAGCTGGCGACGTCGACGGTGGGGCGGGGGACACCGGCGGTGGCGAACCTGGGCAATCAGCCGACGAAACTCCGCCCGCAGCGCCAGCCTTGCTCTCGTCGCTCCACTCGGCGTCCATTTGCCCGGGCAGCTAGCTCGCGTCGCGGCAGGGCTGCGCGCCGGATCGGAGCAGTTCGATCTCGGCCTGATCCGAATCCGATGTCACCAGCTGCCCCCCCGACCCCGAGGCAGAGGCAGGCGCATCCGCGGGATATAAAAAAGGGAACGGCGGTGCGGTGTGGAAGCGAGCAAAACTAAACTACTACTAGTACCACGAGGCTATGCTATGCATGTAGTAGTACTACTACGTCGCGGTGACGGTGGTGTCCCGTCGTCCTCGGTTCGTGCGGTGTGATTGGCGGGGACGACGTGGGGGGTTGTGGGCGCGCACGCTGGCTGAGGCCTGAGGCTGAGCAAGGCGTGGAGACCGCGCGCGGGGGACGAACTTAAACAAAGAGGAGAGGAGAGGAGAGACAGCCAGACAAAGCTGCTCTCTTGAGAAGACGAGGACGAGCGTGCGACGGCGACTTCTCCCCAACTATCGCCATGTCCGTCCATCCATCCATGCCTTTGATGATGGATCGTCGTCGTCCCTCATCTCATCTGTCATCGTTCGTTCGGGATTCGGGAATTAGATGAGAAGTAGCATATGCATTAATTATTAACGTACGCATATCATCATGCATTGGAGTGGTTGGTGCGTGGTTTCGGTTGGAGTCGAGAACCAAACCAGCAGCAGAGCTCGGTTCGCCGTCATGCCCACGCGCGGCAACAGTGCCCTGGAACTGCGACGTGCGTGCGTGCATGGCAGTGCAGTGGCCGCTCGTCCCGGACTACGGCGGAGCCCGCCCGGCAGATCCCCATCCATCCCACGCGCGTTTCTATCGAGGGGTTAAACGTTGACAGCTGCACACGCGCGCCGGCCGGAATTCTTCTGCCCGCGCCTACTCCGATAAAAAAGAATGTAGCTAGAGGCGTCGGATATTTCGGCAGACACGTCAGGCTAGGAGACAGGAGTAAAGGCCGTGGTAATTCAGGTCGTGACTTGTCGTATTCGGTTGCTTGGTGAAGAATCAACGATATATGTCGCTACCAGCTTCAGAATTTTACATTGCTTCTTCTTCTTCTTCTTCTTCTTCTTCTAGTAGAGTGAGTCTAGTTTCTATTCTAGATATGATATGTTATGATATGATATCCTGGCCTGGGTCAAATTAACCTTTGGACGCTGTCATTTATGTTCCTTAGCAGCGGCTTGGTGTGTTTGACACAGATCCAATAATCCAACCGCAGATTCTTTGGATGGAAATAGACATCACGCGTTCCATACATCCACCGCAACACGAAGCCATAGTTTTTTCTTCTTCTTTTGCATTGGCGACTCCTTCGATCGTGCTCTCACGCGATTATTATTCAATTGGGGGTTCAGCTATGGCATCGCAATCCTTCTCGCGCGGCTGCTGAGAGTTGAGTTCTCTGGTGACTTGTTCAACCGATCCAGGGCCTCCAATCATGAGGTGGCAGCTAGCGCGCGGCCGGCGTCACACCAGCTCTGCATCCTCCTCCTCTCGCACACCGCGCTACGTACCTCTGCTCCCATATAGAAAACTCCATCCCCGTTTGACGAAGAGCTAGCTCAACCACCGGTTAGTTTATCTGGGCTGGGGATCGGAAGAGAGGGTGTATACGTAGCGCGACTTCATGGCCTGCTCAACTCTTCTCCTATCCTACCCTTGGATGGGAACACGCGGGAACAGCTGGCGTTTCGGAATAGAAAAAAAGAGAAACGGAAAATGATGATCATTGTGGCGTATGTTAACCTGATGAATGCAGCATGAATGTCTGTATCACTGTATGGATACCATCAGCGCATGCAGTCTGGACGTATGGATACCATCATACTCTCTCAACTGCTCAAGCCCTCCAGGTGAGGACGTCAAAAACGGGCAACGGTGTCCTAGTTTCAAGTCTGAGCTATTAATTGCTTCGCCCTATCAACTGCTGTGAGCTTTGGTAGATCTATAGAATGAACACATTACACACTTCAGTTCTGTTCTATCGCTAGCAGGCTGTATGTATTCACTACAATGTTGGGCTGTCTGTTTTCTTTCTTCCTTCCTTCCTTTCGATGAGCATGTGTGTTTCCACTTTCCACTCCTTTCTTCACAACATGGACACTGGCAAAATTGTTGTTCGCTGATTGCTACCCAAGTGCTGACCATATGGATGATTTCAATTAATCGTGGTATACAGACTAGCTAGAGACCCCATTCAAGTTTGTCTGTGTATTGTATTTCAAATTAGGTTTTATTTAGTGCAAATGGATGGGGATAAACATATGTTAATCTTTGTAGCTTTCCGACTATATCCAACTATGCCAATTTGGGAATCGCTGCCAAAATTCAGTATGCTGTAAACACAAATCTTCATACATTTACACATTAAAATAGCACGCAGCTTGCTAATTAAAATATACAGCTCACATGTACCTCTTTGTTTAGAAAATCCATTCTTTTTTCCCTAACTATCTAAGTAATTACAATTACTACTTCTGCTTAACACTTTTTGTTATACTCCCTTCGTCTCAAAATAGTATTCATTTTAGCTCTTGATTTTTACATCTATATTCAACTGGATATTTTTTTGAGAGAACAGGAGGGGGCCTACTGAAAATTTTATTTAAATTAAAAAAACAAAGTTTAGACCAAACAAGAAGACGAATTACAAGAGGTTAGGGAGAGTTTCTACTGCCATTGCTTTTCTACTGCCATTGCTGAAGCCATGCCGGGATAGCAGAATCAAATCTACCCAGAGCTCTATGAATGACTAGGAGCAATTCTTTTGCAAACTCATGCTTGCATTGCTGCACCGTTGGATCTTTGTTCTGAAAAAGCCAAGCATTACAACACTTTCAAATGCTCCAGGTCATGAGAATAATAATCTCCATAGAGAATGGAACATTGAGTTGCTGATTTAGATTTGCCGCAGCCTCCTCTGGATTAGCAATTCTAGGGGGAATCAAACCGATTGAATTCCAGCAGGCCTTCGCGAAGTTGCACCTGAGGAAGAGATGATAAAGAGTTTCCTCCTTCTGTCAGATGCAGTTCTCGCAGGTGTAAGACTCAAGAGTCATGTTCTTCCTCCTTAGCATATTCCTTGTGTTGAGCCTGTTTTTTAGCCATAGCCAAAAAAAGAATTCAACTGGATATTGATGAATATATACATGAGTATATAGCATATACATTAAGTATTGTATGGATTCATAAAAAACCAAAACGAATTTTATTTTAGGACAGAGGAAGTATATCATATCACCAAATAATCACAAATTATGCATCAAATAGACAGACCGTACCACAAGTCCATTGTCTGTAAGGAGCTTACAAATCTTAAAAAGGAAACTTTCTGAGCTTTTTTTCTCATTATTGATAAACAATGCTTAAGACATTTTTTCTCTCATTGATGGATACTTCTATACGGTACTCACATTTTTTATTTGGTCCTCCTCTATTATTACTTCAATTTATACTGGAGACTTGAATCACTGGTGTTGTATAATTTTAAGAGAGAGTTCCAAATGAATTTACGCCACTATATATACAAATCCGGATAAAACCCGTACAATTCAAACTCAACTGAGAATATGAACATGCACATCTCCATTTTCATATCAGCACAGTATCGTAGACAAAATTAAATGAACACTGGTCATCGCATAGATGGCGCGGCAACATCGCACACCGTATTTTTCTAGTTGATCATCTAATTCAGAGGTAGTCTACCCGTTTTCTTAAAAAATTCAGAGTCAGAGTGTGCGGCGACTAGAGAACAGAAAGCCACTTGTACTCGAGACAAGAGAGCCGTACGGAAAACGCTTTCCGCCTAGGCCGTGAAAATGTAACCAGATCAGAGACTGAGCTAGAAAAAATTTAGAAAGGATTAAACTAAACAGCTATAATTTATATGTCTCTTCTATATTATACTTATATATTTTAAATTTTAGATGAGACAACAGTGAGGTTTTATAGGCTCACGAGCAATTGAAGGGGCTCGAGCCCCACCCACCCGCCCGACCGAGTCACTGTCCAACACCGTTGATACAAGGTTGTGGCATGTGGGTGCCTTTAGAGTCATAGCTTAGCTATCGATTGTATTGTTAGTTCTTATTTAATGCAGTATTTCAATATCTAGTCTTTACTATTAGTCTACGGTCATCTTAGCATCATATCATCTATTCTTTTATAAACTTTTATGAAACACAGTGTTTTGTTAAAAGATAAATATATTCAAGTACATAATTAAACAATAAACATAATTTATAAAAATAAAAATACGTAACATTAAAAAAATAAAAATATACTTCATAAAAATAAGTTTTAATTACTAATCCTAAATATACTCCTTTAAATTATTTTAGAGCACTATTATAGATTATGGACTCATATTGAAGGATGATCGCAAAGCTCGTGGGATGTTTTAGAAGTGATGGTTGATGCTGCAATAGAAGACTTGACTATCTCATAGTTATACACATTGTATGCTACTCCATGTTCATTCTCAATAATCATATTGTGTAGAATCATACATGCACACATGATTACATCGAGTACTCGGCGAGAAAACGAATGATCTAGGCTAGCAAAAATATGGAAACGAGCTTTCCGAACCAAAATGCTCTTTCTACGCCATTTCGCGGACTCTCCTTGCGTGCAACAAATATCCACTGTTTCGGAGACTGTGAGAGAATAATGATTTTCACAAACATCTGTTAGTGGCGTTAGATGCCATCGACGAGGTAGTATCCTTATTGGTACTCATGACCATTCAACGTGACGTTTATATTTGGTGCTTCTCCATTGAATGATGTTTGGTTCCCTTGACTAAAGTTTAGTCTATTTTATATCAAATATTTAAATGACAATTACAAGAATTAAATATAGTTTAATTACAAAACTAATTATACATATTAAGCCTAATCAATATATGATTAGCAACTATTTACTGTAGCATCACATAAGCAAATCATGGAATAATCGGGCTTAATAGGCTCATCATATCGTTAAGTCTCCATTTGTGTAATTAATTGCATAATTATACTATATTTAATATTAATACTTTTAACTAGCATTCAAACATATGATGTAACGTCATACCGAATATTTAAATGACAACTACAAGAATTAAATATAGTCTAATTACAAAACTGATTATACATATTAAGTATAATTAATCCATGATTAGCAATTATTTACTGTAGCATCAAATGAACTAATTAGACTTAATATGCCTGTCTTACCGTTTAGTCTCAATCTGTGTAATTAATTTTGTAAATAGACTATATTTAATACCTGTAACTAGCATCCAACATCTCATAATGTTATAAGAATTTTTAGATTTTTTGGTTATTTTTTATTTTCTAGAGCTGGATCTATTTTTTACACATCTAAAGATATTATCATGAGTTCTAAATAATGGTATTATATTTGAATTTGGCATATCTTAACCTATCTTTTTTTGGAAATTTTAAAAGCTTAGATTAGAGATATTTTCTATATTTTAAAAACTAAATATTTACCAATTTTCTAACAAGTAAATATAAAATCATCTTCAAAACCACTCGAAACAGGTTAGGGAGATAATTTGAACGGTTGCGAGAGTTCAAGGAACAAAAATGTCTTATTTTGAAGTTAGATTAAGAAAATCAAAGTACGGTGGCGACATTTCACCGAGACAGAATCTCCAACTCAGAATTGCAGATCCCCAAATGGACAGACATAAACTGAGGCCCCAGAGAAAACAGAAAAAGAAGATAACTGACGGGTTACTTTTAAAAGAAACGTTGGTAGCTTGGTCAAACCCTATCTGACACCTTCAAAATGTTTCAAAGAGGAGAAACATGTTGAGTTATTTTTCCCCCTTTTCCAATTATTCATCATATAACTGGCACTGTAGTGGAAAGTGTAATAAATTAGAGCCCAATCATGCGAAAATAATGTTCAGTGTCTATGGAGACTAAGGACATTTATCAATTATCAGAGACTTCCGAATACGAAGTTTTTATTCTAGTTTGCCTATAAAAAAATTACACAGCATTTTGAAAGAAGAATTTACTATGCCACTTCTATCGTCGTTTTTTACATGTCAAGAAATATACAGAATTGAGAGAGAGAGAAGGATCTACAAACTGACACGGCTACAGCCTACAAGGTACAGACAGAATAAATTATGAATGCTAAGTTAACAGGTTGCAAATTCTACGATTCAAATTCTTCTATCTTGGAGATTTGGTCGAAATGCATCTTCCACACAATATGAGCCTTGATATGGTGCGTGATCTTCGATTCCTGACCTTAATTGAAGAGAGCTGCGGGGAAATAATTGGATTAGTCGGAGAAGGTAAAATCATCAAGCACGACTCTATTTTAGGCCAAGCAGGATTTCAAATGTTCTGATGCAATTGGCCAGAAACTGACTCCCGAACATGATTTGGACTACTAAGTGCTCCGTTGTGACCACAATTTTGGCAAATACCATCAATAAAATTGTCATCACCAGAGGAGTATAAATAAACAAATGCTATTTTTCACTTGTTAAACCTCTGCAGGCCATATCAATGAGATGTAAAGTCCCGCAAGGATGGCCGATACCAATTTAGACTAGCTCCAACAATGAACTGTATATAGTTCTAAACTCTAAAATATAGCGGTTGTAGCTTACTTTTTCCCTCCAACAAGAGACTAAAGGGTCCTCTAAAATTTAGAGGGAGGCCTGCGTCCCGCTAGGAATGGAGGGTGTACGGTCGTCCTCTATACGCTATGCTCATTTGTTGTGCATGTCCTCTATACACTATGCTCATTTGCTCTGCATCTCATTGACGTGGCCACAGTTGATATAGAGGATGAAATTTAGATGACATTGTTGGAAATGGAGAAAATATAGAGAATAAAATCTTTTAGAGAGTGATGTAAAAGACATAGAATATTCCTTTAGAAGATGAAATTTAGGGGACGTTGCTGGAGAGTCTTAGCATGCATGAGAGATGACACCAATTCTCTCCTCTTCAGAATCAAGAGTCCCAGAATATTCCTCTCCCTTGGCACTTGTTTAGTCTGTTTAGTAGAGTGTGAAAAATAGAGGACGCAGAACTATAGATGACACTGTTTACAGATAAAAGTTTGAAATAGAAGATGAAATAGGGGATTTGCTGATATTGTACTCTTCTACTTAAACAAATTCATGACAAGATAAGATCTATTTCTTTAAAGAGTCATTTTGACTCGAGAAATGACCCAACTAAGGTCTTATTCGGTTATTCTAATTTCATGTAGATTAGAGTGTATTAGAATGGATTGAAACGAACAAGCTCTAAGGATATATCAAATACACGTACATGTCAGGTAAAAGGAGACTATGGAACTATCCAGACTTAAAGTACCATCAAGGGAAATTACATGCTTAACCATGGTCTCTTCAATACATCTGCAATATTTTTCAGGCAACTTCATTTTTTTAGAATATATGCAAACGAGTTGTCTCAAATTTTGACATGCTAATATGCAAAATGAGTTGTCTCGATTTTTGCCAGACTAATACGTAAATGAGTCGAGTCTCTCAGATGAGAAAATAGCTGATACAAGCTAAAATATAAGTCTGGACCCAGTAACACTGATGACAGATTATGATAGGGTGTTTGGAATGGCTTCAGGTTCCAGCTCCAGTATAGAGATATAGTTTTTAATATTAATTTATTTAGTTTTAAAATATTTTTAATCTAATAATAAATAGAATGACTTATCATAATGTCTTCTAAGGGCGTGTTTTGCATGGCTCTACTTCATTCTAGATAAGCTCCACTCTAAAATTCTAAGTGGAGTAGCTCTGCTCTAAAGTTTAAATTGTTTTTTCATAACCAGTGGCAATGGTAGGTAAGTAACTTCAAACTCTACATTTAGGTTGTTTTTTTAGAGTTTTTGGAGTAGCAAAAGAGGTACTCCAAAAAATTGTACTACAAATTTGAAAACTCAAATGGAGTTTGCAACTCTGGAGTTAGGATGTTTGGCATGCTCTTACCAGCTCCTCTTTGAAGTTCTGCTCTAGAGCCATGCCAAACACTTAGAGCTCTACGATTTTCTAGAGTACCTAATGACCTGCTCCACCAAATTTTCTGGAGCTGGAGATATCCCAAACAGAGACATAATACAAATATGAAACATTACCTTCCGACGAGTCCTTGAGGTTCTCCAACAAAGTAGACTCGATTTAGCCTCCATCCTCCTGCACTCAAATACTTTCCCGGTGAGAAGCATGCAATACAAACGCATAACCTCAATTGATAAATGAGTCAACATATTTTGTACAATGGTATGGAGTATCGACCCCTACATGTTTAATGGTCCTTGTGATTTCAGGAAAATTATTATGAGACCGCTGGATGTTACAGAACTTATTTTCATACGATATTTATCTTATTTCTAATGTGAAAACATGCAAGCATGAGTTCTTATATAAAAAGTTTGACTGAACTGATTGCAGGATAACAACACTTACAAATTCTCTTGCTCTAGCTTTTCAGCAATCGATATAGCTTTTCGTCTAGACCAGCCTCCTCGCTGAGAACAAGCTTCAGCCCTCCCAATAACATGAGCAAGAGATACCTTTCCTCTTACTATGCTGTTCTGTCGATTCTGTCTGTTCCCATTTCTTCCTTTTGGATTAGTCACGCTCTCTTGGTTTGGTGATGACGAAGTTTCTTCCTCCCATGTGTTCTCCTTTCTTCTTTCATTTACGTCAAGAACATCATTATTTGTTTGAGCATGCCAATGCATGCGAGAAGGTCCAACTTCAATTATTTCACCTTCTGTTAATATGTGGGGATCAGATTGCATCCATCTAGTCTTACTAGAGTTAGCTCCCTTCACAACACTATCCTTTTTAAACCTCGAAATTAGAATCTCACCTCCAGAAGAGAGTGGACTATGTTTAGTAAAGGACCTCCTCAGTGTCGAGTCATTCTCAGGGTAAGGAAACATTGATGGAGTATGACCTGGTTTTGCATCATTCTTTGATTCATATCGAATTTCAAGTATTATAGCAGAACGAAGAACGGACTCAAATGCCTGCAGAATCTGAGCTCTGTAGTTTTCGGCTTTGGACTTACTGATATGTGAGCTAATTATTAGTTGCACTGTTGGTTCTGTTGGCAGAAAGGAAGCTGATGTTAGAAATTGATCTGCTAGAAAGACAATCTACCAACATTTTACATCAAGTACTTAAGTGAAAGACCACATAAAGTTATACGGATTGACTTTGAGAACACCAATTAACCACTATCAGAGGCATTGCAGTTTAGAATATATGTGCAAGGCAACAACAGTAAAAAAGTTAAAACAGCACTAATATAATTTGATGAGCTTAGCCAGCTACATGCTTCTACATGTTGTGAACTGCGATGCACTCGCAAGATAGTCCTCGTACTCAGCCCTCCCATAGGAGGCCCTAATAGTAAACCGGATCTATTCTTCTTGCTTATCTCTACTAACACCCTGCCCCTCCTTATATAGAGAGGTAACCCTAACTTAATAGCTAAGCAACATAACAAAACATATCTGACCGGCATTGTTCACGGCTAACCGCGTGTGAACAGTGTCCGCGGCTAACCTAACCCTAATGACCTAGCTAATGGGCTTAATGCCCATAACAGCTCATAACATTCCATCCCTCCTTAAAAACAGCTCGTCCGCGAGCTGTAGTCAAGAAGACTTGACCCATACTAAACTAGCACTTAATGACTCAATACTAGTCTTTCACATCTCGACTTAGAATTTTATTCACCTAGAAAAAAATGAACCACGTCAGTAGCCGGATCTACCGAAGGAGGACGCGTCGGCAGCCAGATCGACCGATGACGAACGCGGTTGCGGTGGCGCAGAGGGGTCCCTACGCCTGGCGAAGGTTGGTGGCACCCTCCGGTGTTGTAGCTTAGGTGACCACGTCGCGGCGGTGGCCAAGGTGGATGACGTCGGCCACAGCTATGACGACGCAACAGATGGTTGTCCGTGGTGCAGAAGATTGATGGCCACGACGCGGAGAATTGGTAGCTATGGCGTGGAGGGTTATCCCGCGGCAGCGCCTCTACGGGTTAGGCCACCATGGCAGCCGATTGTTGCAGATTGGACGAGCAGATCCGCGCACAGCCATGTTCGGGCCACGCCTGGATCTCCACAGGCACGGAAGCGGGCTGCAGTAGTGGCACGGCCACCACAACGCCGAACGCCGCCTCTAGCTCCTCCCTGGGTGCGCCGCGTTGCAGCACATCGACCCCATCATCCTCGATCCAGCCGCCTCCGCCCGCGCCTAGGCCACCCTCGCTTGCGCCCAGGTTGCCCGCGCCCATGCCGCCCACGATATAAGCAGTGGGCCCGACCCACGCCTGCTCGAGCTTGGCCAGACGAGCGTCGTGGAAATCCAGATGGGCATTGATGGCAGCGAGTTGCTCAAGGATGAGGTCCATCTTGGCGGAGTAGGTCACAAGATCATCGTGTGCACCGGCCATGGTGGCGATACGTGCGTAGTGGCTCCGGTACCAAATTGTTGTGAACTGTGATGCACTCGCAAGATAGTCCTGATATTCAGCCCTCCCGTAGGAGGCCCTAAGAGTAAACCAGATCTATTCTTCTTGCTTATCCCTACTAACACATTGCCCCTCCTTATATAGAGAGGTAACCTTAACTTAATAGCTAAGCAACATAACAAACCATATCTGGCCGGCACTGTTCACGGCTAACAGCGCGTGAACAGTGTCACGGCTAACCTAACCCTAATGACCTAGCTAATGGGCTTAAGGCCCATAACAGCTCGTAACACTATCGCTACTTTCTTCCATACACTTTGACTTCAGCAGTAAAGTTGTAATGTTTGTGTTCCTACATTCAAAAGGATGCTGTCAACCCAGTGATAGATATCTGGTACTTTGTTCACAGCAGAGATAAAAGCAAGAGTACTGCGTCTTACTTGAGAAAAAAATACAAGAGTTACTAGAAACACCAATACCACAGACAAAAGCAAGCAAAAATTAGTTGAAAAGTATTTTTATACTGTTTATACAAAATATTTCTAAAATGAGCTTTCCCTCACTGTTTTAAGCACCGAATCTCTTTTTCCAAATATTAAGCACTGAATTACGGAAAACTTATTCTTGGAAAATTGTGATGGTTGCAAAGACTGATATGGATGACAGATTGAGAACCTTACCTGTTCCAAGGCTGATAGAGTTTAGCCTGGCCTCTTTAGCCATCATTTTTCTCAATGTATCTGATTGGATACTCTCAAGCACAGCTTGCCAGACCATTTCATTTTCCGCTTTTCTGAGTTTAGTTCCCTCATTTGCTCTGACAGAACTGGTTGACAACACATGACCATTTTCTGTGTGTTCAACAGTTCTCTTTTCCCCATAAGACGTGCCTGCCAGGTTACCTTTATTCTCAACTGCTGGGGCCCTCCCTACACCCCTATCAGGAAAGGGACCAACCAGCACACCATGGTTCAAACTTGTACTAGTTGATGAACTAGGCAGCAGGTACTGCTTATCAGGAGCAAGCTGAAGCAGAGCAGCTGTAAGCCAGGTTGTCTTGTCACTAGAAACCCTCAACTGCTTTTCAGCTTCAGATAGTGTTTTCAAGGCCTGACGTAGTTTTTCCATATCTTCCTTTGACACTGGAAATGGCAAAAGAAAAGGAACTAGATTATGCCAATGCAAATTTTTACCATAAGAGAACAGTGATGCTTATGACAATACATATTTTGAACTATACTGTGGTTAATGAACATTGCTTACAGGTAGGACGTTTGAAGAACTTTCTCCTGGGCCTTTCTCGAGTAAATGCATACGAACCAGCAAGAATATCAGTAATTATTGTGGCAAGCTGAGACATCAGTGCTAAAGGCTCAACGCCGGTTTCTGTGATGTCTCGTAGTGTCTTCACTGTGTTCACCATGTCGGCAGATAGAGCCAAATCAAGCAAATCGACCAGTTTATCATCAGACACCAGACCAACCTGTAAAACAAACAGTGAACTAGTATTTTACTGTCGTGTCAGAGTAGAATGGATGATGAAGAGAAACAGAGTTATGATCTCTGTCACAGGGATACAAAATCAGTTACTGCCACATAAATAAGAACACATCATTAAGATAGTAGAGCTTGCAATTGGCATCTGTCTATACTTCATAGGACGTTTGAGTACTGGGGAAACAAATTTGCACACTACTAACTATTTAATTATATGACATATTTCACCAGCACTGAAGTTATCAAGATCTTGACTATAAAATCTTTATATGACATATTTCACCAGCACTGAAGTTATCAAGATCTTGACTATAAAATCTTCCAGAAATTTATATTCAGCAATAGAAATTGCAGAATAACGTGGGCGAAAAAAAAAACATAGATGACACTGTAATGCTTGTGAGATATCTTACCAATTCCTGGACAAGAGACAAGGAAATCCTTTGTCCAAGCAAACTGAGTTGATCAAGAGTCATCTCAGCATCCCTCAAAGATCCATCGGAACGAGATGCAATTAGCTTCATTGCATCTTTATCAACATCTAGACTCTCGCTGGTGCAAATCCACTGCAATGTATTGACAATGTCGGACTCCCTCAGCTTTGGGAAAAAGAACTTCTGGCATCTCGACAGGATGATGTGAGGAAGTTCAAGGTTTGGACTGACAAGGATAAACACAACTCGACGGGGTGCCCGGTCCACAACTTTTGAGATAGCACTCCAAGTGTCAGCTGGCAGAGTATCACAGTCATCAAATATAAACACCCTGTAGTGTGATGGTGCAGGTGAAAGCATCACATTATCGAGGACGTCCACAATGCCCTCCATGTCGATGTTGCCAACCGGCCCAATCTCCATCAGGCTCCTGCTCTTGCCGAGATTGTGAGCAATGCACGACGTGCATGAGTCACAGGGCCTGGGGTGCTCAGAGGAGAGGCAATTGAGCGCCTTTGCAAAGACACGGGCGCACGAAGTCTTGCCCGTGCCGTGCGGACCATAGAATACATACACCAACCCAATCTTCCTCCTCAGGATGGCGTTGGACAGCGCCTGCACCACCAAGCTCTGGCCAACAACGTCTTTGAACGTCTTTGGTGCGAACTTCTGTGTCAGGCTACGATGACGCCCACGGCCATGCTGCGAGCGCGAGGCCAGTGACTTGTGCCCCGACTGAGACTCAGACAGCAGGTCGGAGTCCATCTCGCTTGTCTGGTTAGAGAAAATCCCAAGCTCTCCGGAGTAGCTTCCAGAAGAAATGACGCCAATGCGTTTGCGAGCACCGGAGGTGGCAGCCTCCTCAACAAGCAGGGGCAGCGCGTCCGAGTCCGAACTGGTCGACGAGGCCAGCCTCTCGGACTTAACGGGGAAAAGGGGACGGCCACCTGAGGCGGCGGGCGCTTCGGACTTTCGCCCCGCCGCCGACTTGGAGTCGGAGAGGCCGCACGAAAGGCTGCGGCCGGCCATGTCGAGGATAGACTTGCCCCGGTGGTGCAGACGCGACCAGTTCCATGGAATGCCACAGACGTTGCGCGAGTCCTGCGGCAAATGCTGCTGCAGCTCCACCACGCCATCGCCATCGTCGTCGTCGGCGCCGCCGCCTCCATGGAACAGGTATTTGTTGCCGCAGACGGCCTCCTGGGAGCTGGAGTTGACGGAGAGCGCGGCCGCGCGGTCTGGAGGCTTGCTGGAAGCGGCGGCGCGGCGGCCTGCACGGCGTTTGAACCGGCGGGGCGGGCGTCGGCCGGGCTTCGGATGGGGGTTCTCGGCTAGCTGGTCCAGGAGCGTCTTGAGCGCCCCGGCGCTGCGGCGGGACTTGGCGGGGAGAACGTCGTCGTCGTCGTCGTCGTCATCGGTGCCATCGTCGGGGTCGGCCGCCACCCTGGACGACTCGACGGAGCGGCGCGTGGACGGGTCCCGGAGCGATCGCGAGCGCTGCAGCGCGAGAAGGTCGCGCATCAGCGACGCGGACGCCGGGCTCCGCCTCCGGCCCGACGACGACGCGCCTCCCGCGTGCGCGTGCGCGTGGTGGTGGCGCAGGTGGATGCAGTTGGTGAGGTGCGCGTGGCCGCGGAGGTGGCCCCCGGCACCGCCCCCCGCCGTGGCACGGTCGGGAGCGGGCATTGCGAGGCGGCACGGCGCGCGTCCTTCCCAGTGCCACTCTACCTTGCCCTCACTGAGGCGCGACGCGAGGGGAAAGAAAAGAGACACCCGCCTCCGCTAGGCCATTTGAGGAGGGAACCAGGGGGGGAAAGCCGGCCCTGGGCCGCCGGTTGGCGTGTGTGATTATGGCGGTGTGGTTCGGAGATTTCGCCTTTTTCGTTGGATCCTGGAGGGTTTCACGGGAAGAGCGACGGAGGTAGGGGGAGGGCGAGTCAAGTTGGGTGACTGACTGGAGTGGGTGTGGGTGGCCTCGGCCTCGTGCCGGGTGTGGGAGCGGGCGGTGCTTTCGGGGGGCTCGCGAGTCGCGCCCAACGGCCCAAGGCGTCGGAGTTTTGTGGGGGAGGGGATCCGTTCAGAAAGGAAGCCAGAGCACGGCACGCGGCCACGAGGGCAATGGGCCCAGGGGTCCGCGCGTCTGCGGCACGGCGCTACGGGCACCCGGCATAACAAGCAGCTGGGGCCGGGAGCGTTTCGTCGTGTTTGGCTTCCTGTTGGAGCAGCGCTGCAATGTAGCGTGGGCTTTGGCTACGCTACGGTTCGCGTGATCAAAGCAAGCATCCCGCTTCCCGCCTGCAAAAGAAAAAGTGCGCGTACAGGTCGGGTGGTGCGTGCACGGCATCGCCTCCTGTTCTAGCGCGCGCCGCCGGCAGGCTACAGTCTACACGTTCTCCGGCCGTCCGGCCGCCGTCGAACCCGACGAGTTAGAGGCCGCGGGCATCTAGCACTGCTGAGTAATTACGAGATGAATCTGCCTGGGCGCACGGTGCACTTGCTAATGATTTTTTGGGTTCGGGGGTGTTTGGGCTAGGGTACCAAAATAAAGAGCGACCGGGTGAGAGGGCCTGAGCAGCAGGACGCGCCGTCCGTCGGTACTACTACTCCTACTTGAGATTCTCCTGCAGCATCTGTCAAATGGAGACGGGCGGTCGATTCAGGAGCACTGCGCATGGCCAAGTGGCGCTGAAAGCGAGGAGGCCCATGCGCCGCCTTCGAGTGCGCTGTCAGAATCTAGGCTCTTGGTGCCGGTGGATATTTGTTTTTTAACCAAAGTTTAATTCAAGCCACATAAAATATTCAAATGCAAATCACGGCTATTAAATATAATAAAATACATGTGGATTTACTGAATATTGGAATACCAAACAAAGCCTTATGAGGGAGGGGTTATACTACTTACACATGATGCATACACTTAATATGTTCTTGTGCCGCTGGTATAGTTGTCCAATCGGGCCGGCCGGGCGGCACGTGGCCCGGCACGAGCACGGCCCGGCACGGGCACAGTGCCGTGCTTGGGCAAGTTGAGCGGTCCGCGGTGCAGGCACGGGCCCGGCACAGCAAAGAGGTCGGCCCGGTAACAGCCCGCCTAAGTAGCGGATCTTAAGCCGCCAGCCCGCCACCCCCCTCACCCCCCCCCGAAAACCTAAACCTAATTTGTTCCCCTCGGCCTCTCCTCTCGCTCTCGGCTCTCACGTCTCTTCCACGCTGTCGCCCGCTGCCTCTCCCTCGTCCACTTCCCTTCGATCGACGGCGAGCCTGTGACTCTCCTTCGTCGACGGATCAGACGATTTGGTGGCTGGTGCTGTCGGTGTCGGGTATAGGCCTCCGCCTCTCCCTCATCCGCTCCCCTCTGCTCGACGGCTCTGCCTCTCCCTCGTCCTCTCCCCTCTGCTCGCCGGCGAGCCTGTGTGTTGTGCCGGTCGTCGACAGATCCATCGATCTGGTGACCGGTGCTGTAATCCTCCTCTCCTATTCCTTCGGCGACCCTCTCTGTAACCCTAATCCTCGATCTACTCGCTCTGGTCATCGTGTCTCCTCTCCTCTCGTTGCCTCATCGGTGGATCTGGTGCTCCAGCGAGCAGGTATGGATCTCTAAACCCTAATCCTCGATTTCGTTTGTTTTTCTTCGATTATTTTTTCTCACTAAGTCCCTGTCCCTCTCCTCTCTGCATGTGAAGGACGTCGGCCATCCGGTTGGTGCCGCTCGTCATGAGGAGCCAGAGACATCGACAAGGTGACGGGTTGGGCTGGCGCTGGCGATGTCATCCATTAGAGACGTCCAGGAGCTGGACCCAATCGCCAAGGATGAGGAGAGGAGGCTAGAAGACGAGAACGCAGCCGATGATGCACTCCAGTTCCTCGTCAGTGGTGCTGGTGTCGTTGAGGCGGGAACCGCGACTAGATCCATGTCGACTGGATCCACGCCGATGAGCCCCACGGTCAAGGCGACTAGTGGATCTGGATCCCGCCCCAACGTAGCCACCCGTTCGAGGAGGAGGGGACCGACGTCCAAAGTCTGGCAAGACTTTGAAGAAGTGACTGCCATGGAGGGAGGTAAGGAGGTAAGAGTTGTTGTCGTTTGCCATCACCGCAAGCAAAGTTTATCTGCTAAGTCCTCTTATGGTACTGGGCACTTGATCAGACACTCGATGCATTGCTTAGCTAAGAAAGAAAAGGAGAAAGCTGGCATTGTCCAGTCTGTTCTTAGATTTAATACTGATGGTTCTGTTATTACATGGGAGTACTCTGCTAGTGTTGCACGATCTGAGCTTTGTCGTTTGATTGCTAGATTAGATTTGCCTATTTCATTTGGTGAATCAGATGCTTTCCAGGAATACATTACCCGTGCTCATAATCCTAGGTTCATTAAGTCATCTAGGCAAACAACTGTAAGGGATTTAATTAGACTCTTTAATGATCGTGTTGGACAACTAATTGAGGTCTTAAAATATGTATCCTCTGTTGCTTTAACCTCTGATATTTGGTCTGGCACGATCATTGCTGGCAGGGTCCTCTTTCTATACTTTCTAAAGATGTACTAAATGTCCCTGCTTCTACAATATCTTCAGAGTCCACTTTTAGTCTTGCTGGCAGGGTCGTCGAGGAACGGCGACGGCGGCTAACAACTGACATGATGGAGGTCCTCTCATGCATCAAGGACTGGGAGCTAGCAGACTTGCACAAGCAGCATGAGGTGGAGAAGGAGACCAAGGAACTAGAAGTGGCTTTTGATTCTTTGTACCTGGATGATGAACAAGAAACAGTTTCTAGGATCAAGAGAAAGGAGCAAGAAAGAGTTGAAGTGACAAGGAACAGGAGAATTAGAACTTGAACTCATGATTTATGTAATGGACTGTAATGGACTGTAATGGACACTTGAACAGTTGAACTATAACTCTATAAGGAGCTGGTTGTACTCTTTTCCTTCCTAGGGTTTTCTCACGAGGTGTGAGTTTTTACCTAGGAAGGTTTTTAACGAGGCAGCATTGCACTAAGGCTCCAGTTTTAATTAATTCTGTGTATATTGCTGAAATGTGTGTAGAAATCTATGTATGAACTGTTATGTTTTTTGAGTACAAACCAATTTATGGGCCTGGGCCCGAGCACGACACTAATAGCCCGTCGTGCCTTCGGCCTGGCCTGTGTAAGCTTAGTCGTGCCAGGTCTGGACGGCTACTGTAGCCCACGGGCCGACCCGGCACGACACGACAGATGATTCGGGTCGGGCTTGGGACAGTGCCTTTCGTGCCGGGCCAAGTCGTGCCCGGGCCGGGCCGGCCCGGCACGAACGTTTGGACATCTATAGCCGCTGGACATTTAACTCCACTCGACATATTAGAAGATGGGTAAATAGAACAAAAGACCATCTCTAAAGAATACTCGGAAAACATTTTATCGACGAAGGTTTTTTTACCGAGTACTTTTTTAGGACGAGTGTCGAAAAGCACTCAGCAAATTAAGAATCACAAAAAAACCCAAAAAATAGCAAAACTTTTTTTAATTATGGGAACAACTCTCCAACCACTATCCCATTATCATAATGATCGCCCTATCATTTTTCACTATTATTTTGAATCAAATTTATATATTTTGATAATGGTGAGATTTGAACTCGCAACCTCTCTCTCGCACATACCATCATCTACCACTAAACTACTACATTAATTATATCTATATTGTGTTTTCATTCCTCATTTACTATAACAAACCGAGAGTAATTTGATTATTTGAGGCACTAAATGAATTCATTTGAAAATGTGACCAACTATAAAGTTGCATAACTTTTCAAGACCTACAAGTTCTATTTTGATAGTTTCTACATCCAAGGCCGTTTACAAAATTTGAATTTTGAAAGTCGTCTAGAGGGGGGTGAATAGGTGGAATCTGAAAATTATAAACTTAAGCACACACTACAAGCCGAGGTTAGCGTTAGAAATAAAATCGAGTCCAAAAAGAGAGGGCGAAAACAAATCACAAGCAAATAAAGAGTGTGACACGGTGATATATTTTACCGAGGTTCGGTTCTTGCAAACCTACTCCCCGTTGAGGTGGTCACGAAGACCGGGTCTCTTTCAACCATTTCCCTCTCTCAAACGGTCACTTAGACTGAGTGAGCTTTTCTCCTTAATCAATTGGAACACTTAGTCCCCACAAGGACCACCATAACTTGGTGTCTCTTGCTTTGATTACAAAGGTGTTGAGAACAAGAATGGGGGAAGAAGAAAAGCGATCCAAGCGACAAGAACTCAAATGAACACAAATATCTCTCTCACACTAGTCACTAAATGTTTGGAGTGATCTTTGGACTTGGGAGAGGATTTGATCTCTTGTTTGTGTCTTGGAGTGAAGTCTAGAGCTCATGTATTGAATGCAATGGCTGAAAACTTGGATGCCTTGAATGTGTGGTGGTTGGGGGTATTTATAGCCCCATCCACCAAAATGGCTGTTGGGGAGGCTGTCTGTCGACGGGCGCACCGGACTGTCCGGTGCGCCACCGGACACTGTCCGGTGCGCCAGTCACGTCACCCAACCGTTAGGGTTCGACCGTTGGAGCTTCTGACAGCTGGGCCACCAGACAGTCCGGTGGTTCACCGGACAATCACTGTTCACTGTCCGGTGCGCCTTCTGAAGCCTGCTCTGACTCTACGCGCGTAGTACGCACTGTTCACTATTCACTGTTCATTTTGCAGTGAACCGTTGGCGCTGTAGCCGTTGCTCCCGCTGGCACACCGGATAGTCCGGTGCTACACCGGACAGTCCAGTGAATTATAGCGGGGAGCGATTTCCAGAAACCCGAAGGTGGCAAGTTCGGAGTTGATCTCCCTGGTGCACCAGACACTGTCCGGTGGTGCACCGGACAGTCCGGTGCGCCAGACCAGGGCAGCCTTCGGTTGTCTTTGCTCCTTTAATTTAAACCCTTTCTTTTAACTTTGTATTGGTTTGTTGTGAACCTTTAGCACCTGTGGAACATATATTCTAGAGCAAACTAGTTAGTCCAATTATTTGTGTTGGGCAATTCAACCACCAAAATCATTTAGGAAAAGGTTTGACCCTATTTCCCTTTCAATCTCCCCCTTTTTGGTGATTGATGCCAACACAAACCAAAGTAAATATAAAAGTGTAGAATTGAACTAATTTGCGTAAGGTAAGTGCAAAGGTTGTTTGGAGTGAAACCAATATAATTAAATAGATATGCATGGATTGCTTTCTTTCTTTTAACATTTTGGACCACATTTGCACCACTTGTTTTGTTTTTGCAAATTCTTTTGGAAATTCTTTTCAAAGTCTTTTTGAAAATAGTCAAAGGTATATAGGTAAGATTTCGAGAAGCATTTTCAAGATTTTGAAATTTTCTCCCCCTGTTTCAAATGCTTTTCCTTTGACTAAACAAAACTCCCCCTTAATGAAATTCTCCTCTTAGTGTTCAAGAGGGTTTTACCAATTGAGATAGAATTTCTTAGAGGAATACTAATTTCAAATATACTAATTGAAAAACATTTAAAAACTTAAACTTGTTTTGAAAAATTTTGAAATCGGTGTGGTGGTGCGGTCCTTTTGCTTTGGGCTAATACTTTCTCCCCCTTTGGCATTAATCGCCAAAAACGGATACTTAGAGTGAAATATGAGCCCTTGGCAACATTTTCTCCCCCTTTGGCAAACAATATATGAGTGAAGGATTGTACCAATGTGGAGAGATGGCGGAATACCAGCAAAGAGTAGATAATACCGATGGAGTTGAGTGGAAGCGTCGTCTTTGCCGAATACTCCATTTCCCTTTCAATTCTATGACTAAGTATGAGAATACACTTGAAAACACATTAGTCATAGACATAAAAAAGGTATGCTCAGAGGTACATAAATGAGCTATGTGTGCAAAGTATCAATCAAAGTTCCGAGAATCAAGAATGTTTAGCTCATTCCTAAGATTGGTAAAAGTTTTCTCATCTAGTGGTTTGGTAAAGATATCGGCTAGTTATTCTTTGGTGTTAATATAGGCTATCTCGATATCCCCCCTTTGTTGGTTATCTCTCAAAAAGTGATACCGAATGGCTATATGCTTAGTGCGGCTGTGTTCAATGGGATTATCCGCCATGCGGATTGCACTCTCATTATCACATAGGAGAGAGACTTTGCTAAATTTGTAGCCATAGTCCCTGAGGGTTTGCCTCATTCAAAGCAATTGCGCGCAACAATGGCCTGCGGCAATATACTCGGCTTCGGCGGTGGAAAGAGCGACTGAGTTTTGTTTCTTTGAAGCCCAAGACACGAGGGATCTCCCCAGAAACTGATAAGTCCTTGATGTGCTCTTCCTATCAATTTTACACCCTGCCCAATCAGCATCTGAATATACTAATAAATCAAAAGAGGATCCCTTGGGGTACCAAAGGCCAAACTTAGGAGTATAAACTAAATATCTCAAGATTCTCTTCACGGCCCTAAGGTGAATTTCCTTAGGATCGGCTTGGAACCTTGCACACATGCATACGGAAAGCATAATATTCGGTCGAGATGCACATAAGTAGAGTAAAGATCCTATCATCGACCAGTATACCTTTTGATCTACGGATTTACCTCCCGTGTTGAGGTCGAGATGCCCATTTGTTCCCATGGGTGTCTTGATGGGTTTGGCATCCTTCATTCCAAACTTGTTAAGAATGTCTTGAATATACTTCGTTTGGCTGATGACGGTGCCCTCTTGGAGTTGCTTGAGTTGAAATCCTAGAAAATACTTCAACTCCCCCATCATAGACATCTCGAATTTTTGAATCATAATCCTACTAAACTCTTCACAAGTAGATTTGTTAGTAGACCCAAATATGATATCATCAACATAAATTTGGCATACAAACAAATCATTTGCAATGGTTTTAGTAAAGAGAGTAGGATCGGCTTTACCGACTTTGAAGCCATTAGTGATAAGAAAATCTCTTAGGCATTCATACCATGCTCTTGGGGCTTGCTTGAGCCCATAAAGCGCCTTTGAGAGTTTGTAAACATGGTTAGGGTACTCACTATCTTCAAAGCCGGGAGGTTGCTCAACATAGACCTCTTCCTTGATTGGTCTATTGAGAAAGGCACTCTTCACGTCCATTTGATATAGCTTAAAGCCATGGTACGTAGCATATGCAAGTAATATACAAATTTACTCAAGCCTAGTTACGGGTGCATAGGTTTCACCGAAATCCAAACCTTTGACTTGTGAATATCCCTTGGCCACAAGTCGTGCTTTGTTCCTTGTCACCACACCATGCTCATCTTGCTTTTTGCGGAATACCCACTTGGTACCTACAACATTTTGATTAGGACGTGGAACCAAATGCTATACCTCATTCCTCGTGAAGTTGTTGAGCTCCTCTTGCATCGCCAACACCCAATCCGAATCTTTAAGTGCATCCTCTACCCTGTGTGGCTCAATAGAGGAGACAAAAGAGTAATGTTCACAAAAATGAGCGACTCGAGATCGAGTGGTTACCCCTTATGAATATCGCCGAGGATGGTGTTCACGGGGTGATCTCTTTGAATCGCCTGGTGGACTCTTGGGTGTGGCGGTCTTTGACCCTGTTCATCTTCCTTATCTTGATCATTGTCATCTCCCCCTTGATCATTGCCCTCCTCTTGAGGTGGCCCATCTTCTTGATCTTCTTCTTCAACATCTTGAGCCTGTACCTCATCTTGAGTTGGTGGAGATGCTTGTATGGAAGATGATGGTTGATCTTGTGCTTGTGGAGGCTCTTCGAATTCCTTATGACACACATCCCCAATGGACATGTTCCTTAGCGCGACGCACGGAGCCTCTTCATCATCTAGCTCATCAAGATCAACTTGCTCTACTTAAGAGCCGTTAGTCTCATCAAACACAATGTCACAAGAAACTTCAACTAGTCCAGTGGACTTTTTAAAGACTCTATATGCCCTTGTGTTTGAATCATAACCAAGTAAAAAGCCTTCTACAGCCTTAGGAGCAAATTTAGATTTTCTACCTCTTTTAACAAGAATAAAACATTTGCTACTGAAGACTCTAAAATATGAAACATTAGGCTTTTTACCGGTAAGGAGTTCATATGATGTCTTCTTGAGAATTCGGTGAAGGTAGAGACGGTTGATGGCATAGCAAGTGGTGTTGATTGCTTCCGCCTAAAACCGATCCGAAGTATTGTACTCATCAAGCATGGTCCTCGTCATGTCTAGTAGAGTTCTATTCTTCCTCTCCACTACACCATTTTGTTGAGGTGTGTAGGGAGAAGAGAACTCATGCTTGATGCCCTTCTCCTCAAGAAAGCCTTCAATTTGAGAGTTCTTGAACTCTGTCCCATTGTCGCTTCTTATTTTCTTGATCCTTAATCCGAACTCATTTTGAGCCTGTCTCAAGAATCCCTTCAATGTCTCTTGGGTTTGAGATTTTTCCTGCAAAAAGAACACCCAAGTGAAGCGAGAATAGTCATCCACAATTACAAGATAATACTTACTCCCGCCGATGCTTATGTAAGCTATCGGGCCGAATAGATCCATGTGGAGTAGCTCAAGCGGCCTGTCGGTCGTCATGATGTTCTTGTGTGGATGATGGGCACCAACTTGCTTTCCTGCTTGACATACGCTACAAATCATGTCTTTCTCAAAATGAACATTGGTTAGTCCCAAAATATGCTCTCCCTTTAAAAGCTTGTGAAGATTCTTCATCCCAACGTGGGCTAGTCGGCGATGCCAGAGCCAACCCATATTAGTCTTAGCAATTAAGTAAGTATCGAGTTCAGCTCTATTAAAATCAACTAAGTATAGCTGACCCTCTAATACTCCCTTAAATGCTACTGAATCATCACTTCTTCTAAAGACAGTAACACCTAAATCTGTAAAAAGACAGTTGTAGCCCATTTTGCATAATTGAGAAACATAAAGCAAATTGTAATCTAATGAATCTACAAGAAAAACATTGGAAATAGAATGGTCAGGTGATATAGCAATTTTACTAAGTCCTTTGACCAAACCTTGATTTCCATCCCCGAATGTGATAGCTCTTTGGGGATCTTGGTTTTTCTCATAGGAGGAGAACATCTTTTTCTCCCCAGTCATATGGTTTGTGCACCCGCTATCAATGATCCAACTTGAGCCCCCGGATGCATAAATCTACAAAACAAGTTTAGGCCTTGTTCTTAGGTACCCAAACAGTCTTGGGTCCTTTGACATTAGAAACAAGCACCTTGGGTACCCAAACACAAGTCTTTGACCCCTTGTGTTTGCCCCCAACATATTTGGCAACTACTTTGCCTGATTTGTTAGTCAGCACATATGAAGCATCAAAAGTCTTAAATGAAATAATTGGCTCATTTGATGCAGTAGGAGTTTTCTTCTTAGGCAATTTAGCATGAGTGGATTGCCTAGAACTAGATGCCTCACTCTTATACATAAAAGCATGATGAGAGCCAAAGTGATACTTCCTAGAATGAATTATCCTAATTTTGTGTTCGTGATAACCAGTAGGATATAAAATGTAACCCTCGTTATCCTGAACTATGGGAGCTTTGCCCTTAACAAAGTTAGATAATTTCTTAGGGGCATTAAGCATGACATTGCCTCCCTGTTGGAAGCCAATGCCATCCTTAATGCCAGGGCGTCTCCCACTATAGAGCATGCTTCTAGCAAATTTAAATTTTTCATTTTCTAAGTCATGCTCATTAATTTTAGCACTAAGTTGAGCTATGTGATCATTTTGTTGTTTAATTAAAGCTAGGTGATCATGGATAGCATCAACATTAATATCTCTACATCTAGTACAAATAGAAACATGATCGACAGTGGATGTAGAGGGTTTGCATGTATTTAATTCATCAATCTTAGCATGTAAAATCATTTCTAAGATCGGAAATAGAAACATTGCAAACATCTAATTCCTTAGCCTTAGCGATTAGTTTATCATTCTCAATCTTAAGGCTAGCAATTGATTCATTCAACTTGTTAATTTTAGCAATCAAACTAGCATTATCATTTTTAAGGTTGACAAGAGAATCATCACAAACATTTAATTTCTCAACCTTAGCAATTAATTTGGCATTTTCATTTCTAAGGTTGGAGATAGTGTCATGGCAAGTGCTAAGCTCATTAGTTATTTTTTCACATTTTTCTACTTCCTGAGCATAAGCATTTTTAACTTTAACATGCTTCTTATTTTCCTTAATAAGGAAGTTCTCTTAGCTATCCAAAAGTTCATCCTTCTCATGAATAGCACTAATCAATTCATTTAACTTCTCTTTTTGTTGCATGTTAAGGTTGGCAAAAAGTGTAAGAAAATCATCCTCATCATCACTAGAGCTAGCCTCATCACTAGATGTTGTATATTTAGTAGAAGCTCTAGATTTTACCTTCTTCTTTTTGCCGTCCTTTTCCATGAGGCACTTGTGGCTCACAAACTTTCCTATAACCTCCTCGGGAGACATTAGCTTATATCTAGGATCACCACGAATTAATTGAACTTGTGTAGGATTAAGAAAAACGAGTGATCTTAGAATAACCTTGACCATTTCATGGTCATCCCATTTTGTGCTCCCGAGGTTGCGCACTTGGTTCACCAAGGTCTTGAGCCGGTTGTACATGGCTTGTGGCTCCTCCCCTTGGTTGAGCATGAATCAACCGAGCTCCCCCTCGATCGTTTTCCGCTTGGTGATCTTGGTCACCTCATCTCCCTCCTGCGCGGTCTTGAGCATGTCCCAAATCTCTTTGGCACTCTTCAACCCTTGCACCTTATTATACTCCTCTCGACTTAGAGAGGCGAGGAGTATAGTAGTGGCTTTCATCCCTTATGGATGGTACCTGTACACCAAACTCAACAACATCCCAAATACTAGTGTGGAGTGAGGTTAGGTGATGCCTCATTTTATCACTCCACATACAATAATCTTCACCGTCAAAAACCGGTGGTTTGCCTAATGGGACGGAAAGTAATGGAGTATGTTTAGGAATGCGAGGTTAGCGTAAGGGGATCTTACTAAACTTCTTGCGCTCATGGCACTTAGAAGTAACGGACGACGCGTCGGAGCCAGAGGTGGATGGCGATGAAGAGTCGGTCTCGTAGTAGACCACCTTCTTCATCTTCTTTTTCTTGTCACCGCTCCGATGCAACTTGGTGTGAAGGGGATCCCTTCCCCTTTGTCACACCCGGTTTTAGAAGGCAAACCGAATGCGAACCATGTACGTGCCAGGATCAGCAATTCACGTACACAACAGTTACATAACATGGACATCATCACACAGTGCTCAAATAGTATTAAAAAGGGAAATAATAGTCGATTACATCATATGTCTGGGACATCCACATAGTCTTTACAATAAATCAAAGTACGAAAACGAAACGTAGATAAAAGCGGCCTTCACAGGCAGCCGACTGGGGGTTGCCGCTAACCCACGCCTAGAACTCGTCGTAGTCTTGAAACTTCTGGAAGTCTCCTTCCACGGCTTCGTCTTCTCCTGAGCAGTGGTTGCAATGCTGACAACCTGGGGAGGGGGGGGGTTGGTGTGTAGAGCAAGGGTGAGTACACATCAACATACTCAGCAAGTGTCTTGTTTGGCTGTAGTGGACTAGCTTTATGTGGGGGTAAGTCAAGCAGTTGCTTTTAGTTGGTCAGATTATTATTACTAGTAGAGAAAGCCAAGTTTTAGATTTAACCCACGTTATTAACCCAAACGTACTCCTTTCCAAACGGAAAGAGTACCACTTACCATTACCAGAGTCAAAACTAAGAACCATCAGTCTCATTGCCACCTGTAGGGATGAAAACGGTCGGAAACGGTATTTATTCGGTAATCAGTTTTTTAGTCGTTTGCGAATAAATAGAATATATAATATACAATACAAATTTGTATTCTTGTTTTTAACATCCAGCTTGTTAAGATTCATAAAAGGTAAACCTCAAATTCATTCTATATTTTCTCAAATTATAGATATAAACTTCGGTATGGATTCGGAAACAAATTCGGTAATTTTTTCAACTTTTTGTGTCGTAGGGAGCAAATACTACATAAAACAATTTATGTAATATTTTATTCATATTTGTACTAATGTGCTTGATAACATAAGAAAAGATCAACATCAAATTTTATACATATCTATTTTAAAATATTAAATTTGTTCTAACAGTTTGGATTACCACTTTCATCCCTAGCCACCTGCAATCCGAACATCTCTGATCAAGTACCACTAGTCACTGGAGCTCCCTTGGCCGCTCATAACCGTGAGCACGGCTGATATATCAGTTTCATAACACTCTGCAGAGGTTGTGCACTTTACCCACAAGCCGTGATTCCCTTTTTGCCTCGGGTTGTACGGACCCTTGAACACTCCCAAGGTGAGTAGGCAGGGTCTCACTACGTAGCCTTTACAAAGATTCCCCGGGGCTGTAGCTGCCCGTTAGGTTTCCTAAATATACCGCACTCCTCCCCAAGGGACAAATCAACCTTGGCAGAGCGAGCCGCATACACCGAGCCCCATTGACGGCACGACGGCTAAGCGAACTACACCCCGGTTCCTCTAATTACTCGGCTAAGGGCGTCCCACTCCACCCTCATGGTTGCACTGTTTTCCCGGGCGGTCATCCAACGAACAAGTCCTTACAGGGAGGCACTCGAGAAACCGCTCGAGCCCCCTTAAGGCCACAAGTATAACATCATAATAAGAAGGGGAAAACAGCGTATCATTGATAATTCTCATCATGTTCATTGATTAGAGTTGAGCAATAGCATAAGACTAAGCAATAATAATCCAACCCAAATAGGTAAACAAGAACATGGATAACAAAAGCTAGTAAATCCTTAGGTATAAATGTGTAATGCGGGAGGTGAATTAAAGAATGAATAGGACAGAGATAGGTCGAGGGACACTTGCCTCCACCAATCGTCTGCTGCTCAGGGGCTTCTCCTGCGAGTTCTTCGGGCTCTTCAACCGGACCGTTCTCTATGCGAGTGCAGACATACATACATCCATCCATTCAAATTAGGAAACAAACAGTACACCATACAAGAGAACAAGTAGATTAAACATGCATAGAATATGACATACGATATTACATTTACCATGGTTAGAAAGAAACGGGAAAAGGTCTCGCAGGGGTTAAAGCTTATGCTCGAGGCGCATTACGGGTAGACGAATAACTAGACGTTACGTGCTCTAGTTCTACTTAGCTCCAATAATAAGGATTAGCTACATGCACTAATAGAAACATGACCACTTTCAGTTGATCAACGTTAAATGAGATAGACGGTTAACTATATGAATTAACTAACGTAACCAATTTCTAAATTGAGTTTTCCTATTTCATTAACATGAACAACGTGATTAGCGCGCATAAAATATAGGGGGGTAGACGGGCACATCTAGGGGTAGACGAGGGCACGGCGAGCCATGCCAAGGCACCGCGCGCACCACGCGAGCAGCGCGCGCGCAAGGCCACACACACGCGCCGCGAACTAGCCGTGCACACGTCGGGGCCGCGCGCTGGCCGAGCTCAAGGCCGCGCGCCAAAGGCACGCTGGGCCGAGCTCGAGGCCGCGCCGGGGCCATCACGACGCGAGCAGGACACGCTGGGGCGGGCGGGCGAGCACGCCGGGGCGGGACGGGCGGCGCCGCGGGCAGGGGAGCGCGCGCGGGCGGGGCGGGGCACGCCGTGCGGGCGTCATGGTCGGCGAGGCCACGGCCGGCCACCACGTCGGGGCAGGGGACTGGGGCAGGGCGGGCGTGGGCGGAACGCCGGGCGGGCGCACGCGCCGAGGGGCGCTGGGGGGGGGCGGGACAGGCGATGCCGCGGCCGACCACGCCGAGGGGAGGGTGGGGATGGTCGCACCGGGGCGGGACGCCGGGCCGCCATGGCCGATGAGCTCGGGGCGGGCGGGGCCGGTCGTGGGCATGGCCGGGCGCGGCCGGGGGCCGGCGAGCCGAGGCGGGGCGCGGCCGGGGACAGCGAGCCGAGGCGGGGCACGGTCGGGGACGGCGAGCCGAGGGCGGGCGAGCGCGGGACGGGGCGCAGCCGGGGCGGACGCGGCCGGGGCGGGGCGAGCTCGGGGCGGGTGAGCTCGGGACGGGCGGCGCCGGGCGCGACCGGGGCGGGGCGAGCCAAGGGCAGGCGCGGGCGCGGCGGCCGGGGCCAGGCGGGCACGACCACGCCGTGGGGAGAGCACCGGCGGGCATGGGGAAGGAGGAGGGAGGGGAGAGGGAAGAGGAGAGGGGGAGGGAGGGGCTCACCGCGGGCGGCGGCGGCGGTTTCGGGCGAGCAGGGGATCAGGGCGGCTGGGCAGGGGAGGGGAGAGAGATTTGGGGGAGGGAGGGGGATGACAGGCGGGGCCCGCAGGGGAGGGGAGAGAGATTTGGGGGAGGGGAGGGGGGCGCGGCTAGGTCGCTCCTGGGCCCAAAGCAGGGGGGAGCGGGGGGGGGGCGAGGCCGGTTGGGCCGCCACACCGCCGGCCCACGGCGCGAAGGGGGGGGAAGGGAGAGGGGGCGTGGCCGGTTGGGCCGGCCGGCCAGCTGGACCACTGATAGTCGCCTAGAGGGGGGGGGGTGAATAGGGCGAAACTGAAATTTACAAAAATAAACACAACTACAAGCCGGGTTAGTGTTAGTGATAAAGAAACGAGTCCGCGAGAGAGGGCGCAAAACAAATCGCAAGCAATTGAGAGTGTGACACAAGGATTTGTTTTACCGAGGTTCGGTTCTCTCAAACCTACTCCCCGTTGAGGAGGCCACAAAGGCCGGGTCTCTTTCAACCCTTCCCTCTCTCAAACGATCCCACGGATCGAGTGAGCTTTCTCTTCTTCTCAATCAACCGGGAACAAAACTTCCCCGCAAGGGCCACCACACAATTGGTGCCTCTTGCCTTGGTTACAATTGAGTGATGATCTCAAGAACAAATGAGAAAGAAAGAAAGCGATCCAAGCGCAAGAGCTCAAAAGAACACGGCAAATCTCTCTCTCGCTAGTCGCTAAAGGCTTGAGTGGAATTGGAGAGGATTTGATCTCTTTGTATGTGTCTAGAATTGAATGCCTAGCTCTTGTAAGTGGTTGAGAGTTGGAAAACTTGGATGGCAATGAATGTGGGGTGGTTGGGGTATTTATAGCCCCAACCACCAAAAGTAACCGTTGCTGGAACCCCTCTGTTCGATGGCGCACCGGACAGTCCAGTGCACACCGGACAGTCCGGTGCCCCTGCCACGTCACCATTGCCGTTGGATTCTGACCGTTGGAGCTTCTGTCTTCTGGGCCCTCCTGGGTGTCCGGTGCGCACCGGACAGGTACTGTTTGATGTCCGGTGCACCGGCATGGGCGTGCCTGACGTCTGCGCGCGCTGCGCGCGCATTTAATGCACCGCAGGGAGCCGTTGGCGCCGCAGGGAGCCGTTGGCGCCGCAGGGAGCCGTTGCTGCGCTGGCACACCGGACAGTCCGGTGCACACCGGACCGTCCGGTGAATTTTAGCGGAGCGGCTCCCGCGCGAACCCGAGGCTGGCGAGTTCCGGGGACGGTGATTCCTTGGAGCACCGGACATGTCCGGTGCACACCGGACAGTCCGGTGAATTATAGCGCGCCGTCTTCCGAGAAATCCCGAGAGCGAAGAGCTTGAAGTCGGAGTCCTCTGGCCGCACCGGACATGTCCGGTGCACACCGGACAGTCCGGTGCCTCCAGCCAGAGGTGCCCTCGGTTGCCTCGTTGCTCCTTTGTTGAATCCAACACTTGGTCTTTTTATTGGCTAAATGTGAACCTTTTGCACCTGTATAACTTATGCACTAGAGCAAACTAGTTAGTCCAATATTTGTGTTGGGCAATTCAACCACCAAAATTATTTAGGAACTAGGTGTAAGCCTAATTCCCTTTCAATCTCCCCCTTTTTGGTGATTGATGCCAACACAAACCAAAGCAAATATAGAAGTGCATAATTGAACTAGTTTACATAATGTAAGTGCAAAGGTTGCTTGGAATTGAGCCAATATAAATACTTATGTGATGCGCATGGATGGTTTCTTTGTTTTTGACATATTGGACCACATTTGCACCAAGAGTTTTGTTTTCGCAAATTCTTTTGTAAATACTTTTCAAAGTCTTTTTGTAAGATAGTCAAAGGTAAATGAATAAGATTTGTAAAGCATTTTCAAGATTTGAAATTTTCTCCCCCTGTTTTAAATGCTTTTCCTTTGACTAAACAAAACTCCCCCTAAAATAATGTCTCCTCTTAGTGTTCAAGAGGGTTTTCCATTAATTTTGAAAACACTACTTGCTCCCCCTTTAGAACACAAAGAGATACCAATTTTGAAATTTATCATTGAAAATCATCAAATTTAAAATTAGGGTGGTGGTGCGGTCCTTTTGCTTTGGGCTCATATTTTCTCCCCCTTTGGCATGAATCGCCAAAAACGGAATCATTAGAGCCCAATGAAGTACATTCTCCCCCTTTGGTCATAAAATAAATGAGTGAAAGTTATACCAAAGTTGGAGAGGTGATGTGGAGCGACGGCGAAGGATGAGTAGTAGAGTAGAGTGGAAGCCTTGTCTTCGCCGAAGACTCCTAGTCCCTTTCAATATACCTATGACTTGGTTTGAAAATCACTTGAAAACACATTAGTCATAGCATATATAAAAGAGACATGATCAAAGGTATATTTATGAGCTATGTGTGCAAGACTAGCAAAAGAAATTCCTAGAATCAAGAATATTAAGCTCATGCCTAAGTCGGGTAAAAGATTGTTCATCAAGTGGCTTGGTAAAGATATCGGCTAATTGATCTTTAGTGTTAATATAAGAAATCTCGATATCCCCCTTTTGTTGGTGATCCCGAAGAAAGTGATACCGAATGGCTATGTGCTTAGTGCGGCTGTGCTCGACGGGATTGTCGGCCATTTTGATTGCACTCTCATTGTCACATAGCAAAGGGACTTTGGTTAATTTGTAACCGTAGTCCCGCAGGGTTTGCCTCATCCAAAGCAATTGCGCGCAACAATGGCCTGCGGCAATATACTCGGCTTCAGCGGTAGAAAGAGCGACCGAATTTTGCTTCTTTGAAGCCCAAGACACCAAGGATCTTCCCAAGAACTGGCAAGTCCCCGATGTGCTCTTCCTGTTAATCCTACACCCCGCCCAATCAGCATCCGAATAACCAATTAAATCAAATGTGGATCCCCGAGGGTACCAAAGCCCAAACTTAGGAGTAAAAGCCAAATATCTCAAGATTCGTTTCACGGCCGTAAGGTGTGATTCCTTAGGGTCGGCTTGGAATCTTGCACACATGCAAACAGAAAGCATAATGTTCGGTCGAGATGCACATAAATAAAGTAATGATCCAATCATCGACCGGTATACCTTTTGATCCACAGACTTACCTCCCGTGTCGAGGTCGAGATGCCCATTGGTTCCCATGGGTGTCTTGATGGGCTTGGCATCCTTCATTCCAAACTTGCTTAGAATGTCTTGAGTATACTTTGTTTGGCTAATGAAGGTGCCTTCTTGGAGTTGCTTGACTAGAAATCCTAGAAAATACTTCAACTCCCCCATCATCGACATCTCGAATTTCTGTGTCATGATCCTACTAAATTCTTCACATGTAGATTTGTTAGTAGACCCAAATATGATATCATCAACATAAATTTGGCATACAAACAAATCATTGTCAAGAGTTTTCGTGAACAAAGTAGGATCGGCTTTGCCGACTTTGAAGCCATTAGCAATAAGGAAATCTCTAAGGCATTCATACCATGCTCTTGGGGCTTGCTTGAGCCCATAAAGCGCCTTTGAGAGCCTATAAACATGGTTAGGATACTCACTGTCTTCAAAGCCGGGAGGTTGCTCAACATAGACCTCCTCCTTGATTGGTCCATTGAGGAAGGCACTCTTCACGTCCATTTGATAAAGCTTGAAGCCATGGTAAGTAGCATAGGCTAATAATATGCGAATTGACTCAAGCCTAGCTACGGGTGCATAGGTTTCACCAAAATCCAAACCTTCGACTTGTGAATACCCCTTGGCCACGAGTCGAGCTTTGTTCCTTGTCACCACACCATGCTCGTCTTGCTTGTTGCGGAAGACCCACTTGGTTCCTACAACATTTTGGTTAGGACGTGGAACTAAGTGCCATACCTCATTCCTCATGAAATTGTTGAGCTCCTCTTGCATCGCCATCACCCAATCCGAATCTTGTAGTGCTTCCTCTACCCTGGTTGGCTCAATAGAGGAAACAAACGAGTAATGTTCACAAAAATGAGCAACACGAGATCGAGTAGTTACCCCCTTATGAATGTCGCCGAGGATGGTGTCGACGGGGTGATCTCGTTGTATTGCTTGGTGGACTCTTGGGTGTGGCGGCCTTGGTTGTTCATCCTCCTTGTCTTCATCATTTGAATCTCCCCCTTGATTGTTGCCGTCATTTTGAGGTGGCTCATCTTCTTGATCTTCTTGTTCAACATCTTGAGCCTCATCCTCAACTTGAGTTGGTGGAGATACTTGTGTGGAGGAGGATGGTTGATCTTGTGCGTTTGGAGGCTCTTCGGATTCCTTAGGACACACATCCCCGATGGACATGTTCCTTAGCTCTATGCATGGAGCCTGTTCTTCACCTATATCATCACGATCAACTTGCTCTACTTGAGAGCCGTTAGTCTCATCAAACACAACGTCACAAGAAACTTCAACAAGTCCTGAGGACTTGTTAAAGACTCTATATGCCCTTGTGTTTGAATCATATCCTAGTAAAAAGCCTTCTACAGTTTTAGGAGCAAATTTAGATTTTCTACCTCTTTTAACAAGTATAAAACATTTGCTACCAAAAACTCTAAAATATGAAATATTGGGCCTTTTACCGGTTAAGAGTTCATAAGATGTCTTCTTGAGGATTCGATGAAGATATAACCGGTTGATGGCGTAGCAGGCGGTGTTGACCGCCTCGGCCCAAAACCGATCCGGTGTCTTGTACTCATCAAGCATAGTTCTTGCCATGTCCAATAGAGTTCGATTCTTCCTCTCCACTACACCATTTTGTTGTGGAGTGTAGGGAGAAGAGAACTCATGCTTGATTCCCTCCTCCTCAAGGAAACCTTCGATTTGAGAGTTCTTGAACTCCGTTCCATTGTCGCTTCTAATTTTCTTGATCCTTAAGCCGAACTCATTTTGAGCCCGTCTTAAGAATCCTTTTAAGGTCTCTTGGGTTTGTGATTTTTCCTGCAAAAAGAATACCCAAGTGAAGCGAGAATAATCATCCACAATTACAAGACAATACTTACTACCGCCAATGCTTATGTAAGCGATCGGGCCGAATAGATCCATGTGAAGGAGCTCCAGTGGCCTGTCGGTAGTCATGATGTTTTTGTGTGGATGATGAACACCAACTTGCTTCCCGGCTTGGCATGCGCTACAAATCCTGTCTTTCTCAAAATGAACATCGGTTAGTCCCAAAATGTGTTCTCCCTTTAGAAGCTTGTGAAGATTCTTCATTCCAACATGGGCTAGTCGGCGGTGCCAGAGCCAACCCAAGTTAGTCTTAGCAATCAAGCAAGTGTCGAGTTCAGCTCTATTAAAATCTACTAAGTATAGCTGACCCTCTAACACTCCCTTAAAAGCTATTGAATCATCACTTCTTCTAAAGACAGTTACACCAGTATCAGTAAAAAGACAGTTGTAGCCCATTTGACATAATTGGGATACGGAAAGCAAATTGTAATCTAGAGAATCTACAAGAAAAACATTGGAAATGGAATGGTCAGGGGATATAGCAATTTTACCCAAACCTTTGACCAAACCTTGATTTCCATCCCCGAATGTGATAGCTCGTTGGGGATCTTGGTTTTTCTCATAGGAGGAGAACATCCTTTTCTCCCCTGTCATATGGTTTGTGCACCCGCTGTCGAGTATCCAACTTGAGCCCCCGGATGCATAAACCTACAAAACAAGTTTAGTTCTTTGTTTTAGGTACCCAAACGGTTTTGGGTCCTTTGGCATTAGATACAAGAACTTTGGGTACCCAAACACAAGTCTTGGAGCCCTTGTGTTTGCCCCCAACAATTTTGGCAACTACCTTGCCGGATTTGCTAGTCAAAACATAAGATGCATCAAAAGTTTTAAATGAAATGGCATGATCATTTGATGCATTAGTAGTTTTCTTTCTAGGCAACTTGGCATGGGTTGGTTGCCTAGATCTAGGTGTCTCACCCTTATACATAAAAGCATAATTAGGGCCAGAGTGAAACTTCCTAGAATGAATTTTCTTAATTTTACTCTCAGGATACCCGGCAGGGTACAAAATGTAACCCTCGTTATCCTGAGGCATGGGAGCCTTGCCCTTAACAAAGTTAGACAAGTTCTTAGGAGGGGCATTAATTTTGACATTGTCTCCCCTTTGGAAGCCAATGCCGTCCTTAATGCCCGGGCGTCTCCCATTATAGAGCATGCTTCTAGCAAGTTTAAATTTTTCATTTTCTAAGTCATGCTCTCTAATCTTAGCATTAAGTTGTGCTATATGATCATTTTGTTTCTTAATTAAAGCTAGGTGATCATGGATAGCATCAACATTAATATCTCTACATCTAGTACAAATGGAAATATGCTCAACATTAGATGTAGAGGGTTTGCAAGATTTTAGTTCAACAACCTTAGCATGCAACAAATCATTTTTAGCTCTAAGGTCGGAAATAGTAGCATTGCAAACATCAAAATCCTTAGCCTTAGCAATTAATTTCTCATTCTCATTTCTAAGGCTAGCGATGGAAGCATTCAATTCATCAATCCTAGCAAGCAAATCAACATCATCATTTCTAGGATCAATGCAAACATGAGAATCAACCTTAGCTAACAAATTTGCATTTTCATTTCTAAGGTTGTCTAAAGTCTCATGGCAAATACTTAGCTCACTAGACAATTTTTCACATTTTTCTCTTTCTAGAGCATAAGCATTTTTAACCTTAACATGTTTTTTGTTTTCCTTGATTAGGAAGTCCTCTTGGGAGTCCAAGAGATCATCCTTTTCATGGATGGCACTAATCAATTCATTTAATTTTTCTTTTTGTTCCATGTTAAGGTTGGCAAAAAGAATACGAAAATTATCCTCTTCATTTTTATCATTATCCTCATCACTAGATGTTTCATATTTAGTGGAGGACTTTGATTTTACCTTCTTTTTGCCGTCCTTGGCCATGAGGCACTTGTGGCCGACGTTGGGGAAGAGGAGGCCCTTGGTGACGGCGATGTTGGCGGCGTCCTCGTCGTCGGAGGAGTCGCTTGAGCTTTCGTCAGAGTCCCACTCCCGACAAACATGGGCATCGCCGCCCTTCTTCTTGTAGTACTTCTTCTTCTCCTTCCTCTTGCCCTTCTTGTCGTTGTCCCTGTCACTATCACTTGATAATGGACATTTAGCAATAAAGTGACCGGGCTTACCACACTTGTAGCAAACCTTCTTGGAACGGGATTTGTAGTCCTTCCCCTTCCGTTGCTTGAGGATTTGCCGGAAGCTTTTGATGATTAGGGCCATCTCCTCGTTGTCGAGCTTGGAGGCGTCAATTGGTTGTCTACTTGGTGTAGACTCCTCCTTCTTCTCCTCCGTTGCCTTGAAGGCCACCGGTTGCGCCTCGGATGTAGAGGGTTCATCAAGCTCGTTGATCTTCTTGGAGCCCTTAATCATGCATTCAAAACTAACAAAATTCCCGATGACTTCCTCGGGGGTCATTTGTGTATATCTAGGATTGCCACGAATTAATTGTACTTGAGTAGGGTTAAGGAAAATAAGGGCTCTTAGAATAACCTTAACCACCTCGTGGTCATCCCATTTTGCGCTCCCGAGGTTGCGCACTTGGTTCACCAAGGTCTTGAGCCGGTTGTACATGTCTTGTGGCTCCTCCCCTTGGCGAAGACGGAAGCGACCGAGCTCCCCCTCGATCGTTTCCCGCTTGGTGATCTTTGTGAGTTCATCACCTTCGTGCGCCGTCTTGAGTAGGTCCCAAATCTCCTTGGCGTTCTTCAACCCTTGTACTTTGTTGTATTCCTCCTTGCTTAGTGAGGCAAGGAGAATGGTTGTGGCCTGGGAGTTGAAGTGCTCGATTTGGGCCACTTCGTCCGTGTCGTAGTCTTCATCCCCTACGGATGGTACCTGTACACCATACTCAACAACATCCCATAATCTTTTGTGGAGAGAGGTTAGATGAAATCGCATCAAATTACTCCACATAGCATAATCTTCACCATTAAAAGTTGGTGGTTTGCCTAATGGGACGGAAAGTAAAGGTGTATGTTTAGGAATGCGAGGGTAGCGTAGGGGGATCTTACTATACTTCTTACGCTCTTGGCGTTTAGAAGTGACGGACGCCGCGTCGGAGCCGGAGGTAGATGTCGTTGAAGTGTCGGTCTCGTAGTAGACCACCTTCCTCATCCTCTTGTGCTTGTCCCCACTCCGATGCGGCTTGTGAGAAGAAGATTTTTCCTTCTTCTCTTTGTGGTGAGAAGAGGAAGATCTTTTCTCCTTCCGCTTGGAGGATTTCTTCTTCTTCTCTCTTCTCTTGGTGCGGGACTCTTCCGATGAAGATGAGGTGCTCCCTTGGCTTGTAGTGGGCTTGTCATCGCCGGTCTCCATTTCCCTCTTGGTGTGATCTCCCGACATCACTTCGAGCGGTTAGGCTCTAATGAAGTACCGGGCTCTGATACCAATTGATAGTCGCCTAGAGGGGGGGGTGAATAGGGCGAAACTGAAATTTACAAAAATAAACACAACTACAAGCCGGGTTAGTGTTAGTGATAAAGAAACGAGTCCGCGAGAGAGGGCGCAAAACAAATCGCAAGCAATTGAGAGTGTGACACAAGGATTTGTTTTACCGAGGTTCGGTTCTCTCAAACCTACTCCCCGTTGAGGAGGCCACAAAGGCCGGGTCTCTTTCAACCCTTCCCTCTCTCAAACGATCCCACGGATCGAGTGAGCTTTCTCTTCTTCTCAATCAACCGGGAACAAAACTTCCCCGCAAGGGCCACCACACAATTGGTGCCTCTTGCCTTGGTTACAATTGAGTGATGATCTCAAGAACAAATGAGAAAGAAAGAAAGCGATCCAAGCGCAAGAGCTCAAAAGAACACGGCAAATCTCTCTCTCGCTAGTCGCTAAAGGCTTGAGTGGAATTGGAGAGGATTTGATCTCTTTGTATGTGTCTAGAATTGAATGCCTAGCTCTTGTAAGTGGTTGAGAGTTGGAAAACTTGGATGGCAATGAATGTGGGGTGGTTGGGGTATTTATAGCCCCAACCACCAAAAGTAACCGTTGCTGGAACCCCTCTGTTCGATGGCGCACCGGACAGTCCGGTGCACACCGGACAGTCCGGTGCCCCTGCCACGTCACCATTGCCGTTGGATTCTGACCGTTGGAGCTTCTGTCTTCTGGGCCCTCCTGGGTGTCCGGTGCGCACCGGACAGGTACTGTTTGATGTCCGGTGCACCGGCATGGGCGTGCCTGACGTCTGCGCGCGCTGCGCGCGCATTTAATGCACCGCAGGGAGCCGTTGGCGCCGCAGGGAGCCGTTGCTGCGCTGGCACACCGGACAGTCCGGTGCACACCGGACCGTCCGGTGAATTTTAGCGGAGCGGCTCCCGCGCGAACCCGAGGCTGGCGAGTTCCGGGGACGGTGATTCCTTGGAGCACCGGACATGTCCGGTGCACACCGGACAGTCCGGTGAATTATAGCGCGCCGTCTTCCGAGAAATCCCGAGAGCGAAGAGCTTGAAGTCGGAGTCCTCTGGCCGCACCGGACATGTCCGGTGCACACCGGACAGTCCGGTGCCTCCAGCCAGAGGTGCCCTCGGTTGCCTCGTTGCTCCTTTGTTGAATCCAACACTTGGTCTTTTTATTGGCTAAATGTGAACCTTTTGCACCTGTATAACTTATGCACTAGAGCAAACTAGTTAGTCCAATATTTGTGTTGGGCAATTCAACCACCAAAGTTATTTAGGAACTAGGTGTAAGCCTAATTCCCTTTCAACCACGCGCCGAGGGGGGGCGACTGGGCCAAAAAGGAGAGGAGAGGGAGGGGAGAGAAAAGAAAAGATTTTCCCTTTTTATATCTATTTTCTATATGAATGCTTTCACATTTTCAACAATCAAAAATGCATGGTTCGGCATGGTGCAGCAAATCAAAGAAATTAACTCTAGGGCTTACCATTATCACATGACTTAAAGTTTTGAAGACGGGCGAGGTTTTAGCGAAAAGAAATGGGAAAGAGGGGTAACGCCCGAATTTAGCGAGCGATAGAGAAAAGAAAAAAATTCAACTCGAAATTCGGGGCGTTACACCCTTGTTCCCGGACTCTCCCGAGGGAGTCTTCCCGTGGCTTGTGGCGGGCTTCTCGCCGGTCACGACCTCCTTCTTGGCGTGATCTCCCGACATCACTTCGAGTGGTTAGGCTCTAATGAAGTACCGGGCTCTGATACCAATTGAAAGTCGCCTAGAGGGGGGTGAATAGGCGGAATCTGGAAATTATAAACTTAAGCACACACTACAAGCCGGGGTTAGCGTTAGAAATAAAATCGAGTCTGAAAAGAGAGGGCGAAAACAAATCACAAGCAAATAAAGAGTATGAAACAGTGATTTGTTTTATCGAGGTTCGGTTCTTGCAAACCTACTCCCCGTTGAGGTAGTCATAAAGACCGCGTCTCTTTCAACCCTTTCCCTCTCTCAAACGGTCACTTAAACCGAGTGAGCTTTTCTCCTTAATCAATTGGGACACTTAGTCCCCACAAGGACCACCACAACTTGGTGTCTCTTGCTTTGATTACAAAGGTGTTGAGAACAAGAATGGGGGAAGAAGAAAAGCGATCCAAGCGACAAGAACTCAAATGAACACAAATATCTCTCTCACACTAGTCACTAAATGTTTGGAGTGATCTTTGGACTTGGGAGAGGATTTGATCTCTTGTTTGTGTCTTTGAGTGAAGTCTAGAGCTCTTGTATTAAATGCAATGGCTGAAAACTTGGATGCCTTGAATGTGTGGTGGTTGGGGGTATTTATAGCCCCACCCACCAAAATGGCCGTTGGGGAGGCTGTCTGTCGACGGGCGCACCGGACTGTCCGGTGTGCCACCGGACACTGTCCGGTGCACCAGCCACGTCACCCAACCATTAGGGTTCGACCGTTGGAGCTTCTGACAGCTGGGCCACCGGACAGTCCGGTGGTTCACCGGACAGTCACTGTTCACTGTCCGGTGCACCTTCTAACGACTGCTCTGACTATGAGTGTGCAGTCCGCACTATTCACTGTTCATTTTGTAGTCAACCATTGGCGCTGTAGCCGTTGCTCCCGCTGGCACACCGGACAGTCCGGTGAATTATAGAGGGGAGCGATTTCCAGAAACCCGAAGGTGGCAAGTTCGGAGTTGATCTTCCTAGTGCACCGGACACTGTCCGGTGGTTCATCGGACACTGTCTGATGGCACATCGAAAAGTCCGGTACGCCAGACCAGGGCAGCCTTCGGTTGCCTTTGCTCCTTTAATTTGAACCCTTTCTTTTAACTTTGTATTAGTTCGTTGTGAACCTTTGGCACCTGTGGAACATATATTCTAGAGCAAACTAGTTAATCCAATTATTTGTGTTGGGCAATTCAACCACTAAAATCATTTAGGAAAAGGTTTGACCCTATTTCCCTTTCAAATTTCAAATTTAAAAACTTCACATGATTTTTTCAATGATAAGATGATTTCAAATCAAAAAATTGTCAATTACAAAGTTTCATTACATTTCAAGACCTACTACTTTTGTTTTGGTGTTTTCCATCCAAGGTAGTTTGAAAATTTTAAATTTTAAAATTCAAACATAGTTTTGCATGACAAAATGATTTTAAATCAAAACATTGTCAACTACAAAGTTTCATAACTCTTCAATACCTACAAATTCATGTTGGTAGGTTTTTCTTTCGAGACCGTTTTCAAAATTCAAATTTTAAATTTTTTAAATTCAGACGTAGTTTTAGTTGACAAGATGACTTCAAATGAAAAGGTTGCCAACTACAAAATTCTATAACTTCTCAAGATCTACAAAGTTTTTTTTGATTGTTTGGTCATTTGTTCATCTCACATGATGGTTCTAACAATATACATAGATTTTATACACCTCTCTCGTAGTTTAATAAACTACGAGAGAGATATAGGTTTTATGAACAAATTTACTTTTATTTTGTCATATGAAGAAGTGTTTAAAATATAAATTGTACATCATGATGAATTATACAAATTTATAGTTGAAAACTTTTTCATTTAAATTAATTTAATGCTTTAGAATGTGATTTTTAAATTATCTTTGCCCAGTGTTAAAAAAATCACTCGACAAAGAAGCTCTTTGCTGAGTGTTATATTTGCCACTCGGCAAAGAAACTGTTTGTCGAGTGTCAAAAATAAAACACTCGACAAAGAGCGTCTTTGCCGTGTGTTTTTTTTACCGAGCGTTTTTTGCTTGACACTCGGCAAAGATCTTTTTTGCGAGTGTCTGACAAAAAACACTTGGCAAAAAAGCCGAATTCCGCTAGTCCGTAGTTGATAGTATTGTGCATCAGTCACATTTAAAACCTTCTAGGTCACTCCTTGCCCATGCATGGCACACAATTTCCCTATCAAATCTTAACCACCACCACCGTCACAAATTGAGTGTGCTAATAAGCGAATCTCCTTTTTTTCCCTCCAGCAAGCTTTGCTAGAGGATATATAGACGCACAACTTGACGACGTACTTTGCGCACTAGCTAGCTACATTTTCATCACTAAAACATCTAGGAGCACATCTAGTTGCACTAGCTGCGATAAAAAAAAAGTCGCGAATAGATCAGCTTCCATACTATGAGCTAGGAGCGCAGTACTTACTACGACGACTCCCATGCTGCCATCAGCATGTGGATAAGCTGTGGGCTAATCTCAGTTGTATAGTCGCATAGAAGCTAGAGGAGTAGTCATAGCCGTAGGCAGAATCTTGCCTCGTGGGGCATAAACTAGCAGTTGAGCCGGGACTTGGGAACCGGAGCTCCAATCAATAATCAACGCTCGGTTCCGGACTCCCACCCAAGTCCCAATCAGTCGTGCCGTGTCCCCGTGTGTGCCACTCACTGCCGCCGCACAAGGGCTCGCTGCGCTTCTGACTTCTCGCATCTCCATGCACATGCACCTGGGCTAGGCTTTCTGTCTCTGGCCCGGACAAAAGTAGCTTTGCCCTTTGCAGCCGCACGCTCGAGTTCACTCGCCGGCGGCCAGGCTTTCTGCTGTTCCCCTCCTCCTGGATCGCCTTTCTCTTTGGGTACGACTGTTTTCCTGCAGCTGCTGAACCATGAACTGACAAATGGAGCCGGAACAAGATGTGAGCCCTGGGCCCAGAGCCCCAGACCGAGAGGAAATGCCCGGGCCCGGCCAAGGCCACTGCCCACGGGCCACGAGCGGGCAGCAAATTTGAAATGGGCGTGTCAGGAGCCGCTTAGCGTCTGTCCAGTACGAGTACTATTTTGTGGGGGCTCTTTTTGTCGATTTCGTCAATTGTGAAGTGAATACCAACGTGTTTATAATGCCCGCCATGTCATCTCTTCATAGCAGCAGTATTAAACAATCCGCCAGACTTCTGATCTTGCTCAAATTTGTTATTGCCCAACCTCTCCTAATTTGCAATATAAGCGAAATAAAAGAAACTCAGAGACGGACCCGAATTTAACGTCTTCTTTGCATCTTTATCTATACTACACGCCGAGATGCTTGAGGCCGCCGTGCTACGCCAATTGCACCGAGTTTCTACTGCTACTCCTGCATCTTAAGGCCTTAATACAACCCGCCAGACCACAAAAAAGAGCTCCAGCCGAACCCGGATCTCAGATCTGGCGAACACGCACAAGTCCCAGTCGTCATCTAGACCGAAGCCCGTGAATGATTCCAGCAGCAGCAATCTTGAATGCTAGGTCCCAGGTGTTGCATTAACAGGGAGTGAGAGGGAGACGTCAATCTGTCGGTACTGAGAAGGACCAGATAATTGAGCCTTCCGCTTGCACGCCAGCGATTTCAGGCTAACAACGGACATTGAACGACAGTACTGGAGGTCGAGCAAAAAAGATCTGGTTAGGTGCGAAGGATCTATGCAGCGCCATTTACAAATGCCACATGGTGAATGTGATGGATGCAGCGATGCCAGCCACTGCTGCTTTGACAAAAGGCCCCCGTGCACAACTGCTGAAACACAGGCACACCACTCGAAGGCTGTTCTCAAACAAGCTAAAATCAGAATCTAGCACATCATAATATTATTGAAGTTCCAAAATCATGCCAACGTGATGTCAGTAAAATAATGTGATCCACATAATTTACATTGGACCCCACGTTTATTTTATCAATTCAACCATCCCTGATCAAGTTTGTTGGCTCGCTTAGAACGTACTTTGGAAGCTCGTATTTCGCACCTGCGATATATATAGCGTACAATGCGATTAGTAATTTGAAAAATAAAACCCCCACCAGATCACACCAATCCATGATATGTAGACAAGATACCTCTTTCATCGTAGCAAAGTGTCATGTCAGAATTCGATACAATGATGCCAGCACTATCCACTATGGTTTGCGCAAGCGCTAGGTCAGAATCTGCAGCGGCTCTAAGTGCGTCCCAAATCTCTGGAAGAGATACAAAGTTAGTATTAGTGTGGAAAAAAAAACACCGCATCAAACAATTCTTTAACTATTTTATTGCACTTAATTTTCCGTTATCGTGGTAGCAGAATAGGGGAGGAGCTTCGTTTCGTAAAAAAAATTGATTGTATCTAGCGTGTTCAGTGTGTGCCATCGGCAGAAGTGCAGAACATAAATATTTATGTAAACAATACCATACACTTCAGTAAATTCATGACAGTTGCACAGCATCTACATGTTCTAAACCTTTTTCCATATAATGCGCTAGTTGCCTAGTTTACAACTTATGAGAAATTTGCATGCTGGTCACAAATCCAAAATTGTCAGAAAGCTGTCCATTCCCTGAGTGGCATAGAAGATGTCAATTTCTACTCTAGTTACATGTTCAGCTATGAACTTATGGTACATCTATATATGTATTTCTTTTCCTTTTAAGACGACAGTTGCTATGTCAAATCTAACACCAAATATAGGAGAACTGCCAAGACAGCAAAATCAACAATATTTTGGCACGAATTCAAAGTGTTATGCCGCCACATTTATTTAGCGAAGCTCAGTCAAAACAGAATGGACCACCATCTCAGTCAGTAGGGGAAAAAAGAGTGGTCCAACATGCAGCATAATGCATCACAGAACATGCAGCATAAATGCGTCACAGATTCACTAATAAATGCCGACAGTAGAAAACTGAAGCTGCCATCAGTAAATATGCAATGTACCTTTCTGTCCACCATAGTGAGGAGCAGTGTCCCAAAATTCATCACGCATCTGTCTGAGTTGCGCCGGCGTTATTGCTTGGGTGTGCTTCCAAGGCTTTGGTTTCTTCAACTTCTTACCATTTTCTGAGACAAAGAGAAAATGTTGAGCATTAATCTGAGATGGAGAGGAAGTGTTGGGCATTGACAAGTGAGTATATCAGCACAATGATTTCCATTGTAAATAAGCAATGCCATCATACTACATTCTACCAAGCTAATACAATCAAGAAACATACAAGGGATGTGCACGTTATGTGGCCAAAACCATTCTACCTGCAAGCATTGGCATATTATAGATGTTATTTTGCTCTTTCTAAACAAAGATCTGAGCATGTTGATGAAACACTTCCTTTATCTAAAAAATGCTGACAAAATACTTGAACAGACCTGTTTAAAAACAAACATATTAATTCCGGCAACGACTAATATGCAAGCAGGTACTAGGTGCAAGCGTGTAAACAGACTTTTTAGCCCGTTAGATCTGTATCCAACGGTAAATACAATTGTGGTTTGTTAGGGATTTTTTATAAAGCTATACCAGGTGGTGGTGGAAGGGTTTAAGTGCTAAATATGACATACCGTTGGATCTAGATCTAACGGATCAAAATGTCTGCTTGCACCTAGTACCTGCTTGCATATTAGTCGTGCCCATTAATTCCTCTTGTAAAAAAACATGGTGATCTGGATGCAGGCACAGTACCTGATTTTCAAGATATTAGTTTCAATTGTAGTATATTCTATTATGCAAATGTTCTTTTTTACAAATTTATGGCATGCTAAATCACTTTTTATAAAAAAAATGGTATCAACATATTAAATGGTTGACGACATGCTTTCTAAAATACCACTATTCTTCACATGATGGTCGAAGATAAAAAAATGTCTTCACCTAAACCTAATTCTCTAGATAGAAAAGTGATTTTCTTGAGGCATGCAAAAATGTTACAGCCTAATGAACCTTCTAAAGTACTACACCAACGATGCATCAGATCAGAATCAATAAAAAAGTGCGAAGTCATGTCCCTTGGTCCAACCGTCCAACAGCATGACTAGTATTTATCAAACAAGGGAACTGCACAGGCAACCAATCTGCTATCGTCATCTTGCTCCTATCTGAACTGCACCTGATGAATAATGTAGGTGCAGCAAAGATAATCATCTAACACAAAGCAAATCCTCTTAATCAATCCATGGCTTTCCTCCTACAAATAGATTAAGTTAGCACTTCAATTTATCTTGCATATCACCGCATATTTGATTTTGCTGCCCTAAGGAAAGCAATTTTTTTAAACCAACGAAATGGCTCCCCCCCAACAACAAGAATAAACCATCATCTCAGCTAGCCATTCACACTGTATTGTCGCATCGTTAATTCTGCTGGGCGTGAACAGAGCTGCAGAAGTGCATCTGTCACATGAAGAATAGGTGGTCAGTTCCGGTTATTTTTATGACAACCAGACATGTCTTTGTGTACCCAACAACTGTATGATCTACCTTTTGCCCAAGAGAGAGCAGGTCATCCCTTCTATTGATTTGTGGTAATACCAATATCTTCTCCCTCCATCCGTCGGCCGTGACTCAATCACGATTCACAAGAAGCTGTGCTACATATAAGCCGATCATGGCTCTTCCTTGGAACCACCTTGGCGATGGTCCTGGGGCTCAAATAACCATCGATGGCAGGCGGAGCTAATTCGAGTTACGAATCAGTACCCAGCTCATACAAGAACCAAGGACGCTGACAAACCAGCTACCCACCGTATCCTAAACTCGGTTACAGAACCGAATTACAGAAGATGCAACGGTCATCTAATATAAGATCCCAATCTGGACCATACAGAAAACAACGGAGAAGAAACAGTAGAATAGGAAGGGGGATAGACCGTCAGTCTTTGGAGTGGATCCAGCGCATCCCATGGCGACGGCCGGTCAGACGGTCATGGGCGACCACCTCCCCCTTCTAGACGCTTCTGGATTCGGTGCCACGGCCGCGGGCGTAGGATGGGATGATTTGGGGAGCGACGTGCGAGATAGCGGTGGAGAGCTGAAAAGCGGACGCGGAGCAGAAGTGGTGGGGGAGGGGGACGGTGGTGTACTGGTGTGGACGGGACGGACGCATCGGTTGGTGGCCCCGCACGCTCCTAGCTCCTAGCCAGCATAATCCGGATACGCCGACGAACAAGGTCTTCGGCCCCTTTTGGTTGGTTTTGTGAAGTTGGGTCCGTTGTATGGGCTGGTCCAGCCGAGCGTACACAGTTCATAGCCCAGAGTCGGCCTGGTGACGCAAATGGGCTTACAATTCAAACGTGCTTCTGCCCGAGTGCCCGATAAGTTTATTCCTACTATATGACTCTTTTAATCCATATAGATGAGTGTCCGTGCATTACAACGGAAACATGTAATACCGTTGAAGGAAGGGAGCAGAGGGGAGGGTGTATCGGCTGGACAGGAAAGAAGAGCACGGATCTAGGGACGACGATAGCGGCGGTGACGTGCAAGGGAGAGTGCGGCGCGAGAGTCGGGGGCAACGGACGTGAGCTACGATGTTAGGCCGGTCAGCCAACAACCCACGCATGCGAGAGGCGGAACAACATTATATGAATAGTGATTAATATGATAAAATACATTGATATGCAAACTCCCTTTTTTGAGAAATGAAGCCATAGCAAATTGTGCCCAATTGGACCAGTTTGATGAGGAGCTTTATAAAGTCTGATGAAATATTCTCTACATGCATATATTGTTGATGTATTACTTATATTCTTCATAGTTTTATGACCTATCATAAATTGCGCTTCCCTATTTTATTAGAGAAAGACAACCCATTATCTTACTGTATCGGTTTACCATAATGCGTTCCTCTTTTATGATAATTAAGATTCCTTGAGAATGAAAATAAATGCTATATTTGGTCTTCTTTAACTATTTTTGAAGTTCCAATATTTTTTCTATTATAAAAACATTTTATGTAGTTAATATCAACAACATTATTTTTTTTGTTTTTTGGTTTTTAGACCATTTGTTTCATTTTGATTGTTGTGGGTATGATGGTTTTTACTCATAATAATAGTTTGAATGTTTGATGGTCTTGATGAATGTTTTAGTTTTGATCTTTGATTTCGAAAATATTTTATGGACTATCTATATCTATATACATCTGTTGAAAGATTTCATCCGCAAAATATGTTGGTTCTCTAGTAATAGCAACACATATTTTATTACAAGTACATTACTAGTAGTTTCATTTGCCAGGTTACAGGTGATGGTGAGAACAAATTTCTCAGCTACATTAGAGCAGCCTTTTCCCTGCACCAAAGACCTTTCGAGAGTTAGTATCCTGTTCAAACTGCACTGACTTTCCAATTTCTCTCTGCACCTTCACCCAGAGTACGCTAGAATATTACTAGTTACTGAAACTACATTTCCCATGTATGAGACAAAGCACTGGGAATGGGATGATTGTGTTGTCCTCTTCAATAATGAAATGGCAGAACATGGAACCACTTGATCACAACATGTTGCCAGAGATATTGAAAGGGTAAAGAAACATAAGTCGTAGCAGAAATGTCAGGTAATGTTTTACAGGATACAATAGCAATCAGATCATCATGAGGATCTTCCAATGGCTTCAACATGATGCTTGAGGTCATATTCCCAGCTTGGTCAAAGTAATCCTCAAACATATTATACGGGGAGAGTTTCCGAAACATTAACTCATATGCTGGCATCGTCATCTTGCATGTCCAAAACTGGCACAATGAAGAGCCAAGGCTAACATAAATGCAACCCTAAGTGCAATGTCTCATCCTTCCAGTCGACTAAAATTAACTTTATAACCTTATTAAAATTATGCAGGGAAAGGCATCTGCTAGATATGTGCATATATGTTCCAAGGATAAGCAAGCAATCAGAATTGATAGGTCGGATGCCTCACCATGTCACTACAAATCTAACGTCAATATATTTGATGGATATTGTTGGTGTAGTGCAAGGGAAGGCATGAGGAGGCAAGAAGTACATAGTGTTGTTGATCGCTCACTGTCGGTGTTTCGGACCCGGGGGACCCTCAACCGGACCGACTAGTGAATTTATTGCTGCGTGTCCCTGCCCAGATGGGTTGATGCAAGATGGAACACAAGATGGAAATAAGGCTTATGTTATCTTGCACCGGGGTGCTCGTAGTAGGGGTTACAAGCGTTGCGGGTGAGCAAGAACGAGAGAGAGAGAAAGAGAGGGTTCGGCCTTGAGGCGAGCTGTCTGGGGCTGTCTCTACCGCGTCTCTCCTACTCTGCCTGCCTCCGCTCGTCTGCGTTGTGCGTCCGTGTGTTCGTACGTCGCGCGTTCGTCTCCCCTCCTCCCTTCTCTCCGCGGGGCCCTGGACATCCCCTTTTATAGATACAAGGAGATGCCCAACTGTACAATGGGGGTGTAGCTATGTGCTAACGTGGCTGGCAGGGGAGTGCCTTGAGCCCTGTACAGGTAATAACGTGGCCGTCGGAGAAGTGCCTTGAGCCCTGTAGATGTACCAACGTGGTCGTCAGAGAAGTGCCTTGTGCCCTGTAGAAGCATAGCTGGCGGTGCGGCATGGATCTTGCTGACGTTTCCTTGCTTCCGTAGGGGGTTTGAGAGCACCCAACGTCATGGGCGCACGCGGGGAACCATCATTACCTGTTACCGGAGTAACTTAGATGGGACACCGATCTTGTTCCTTCGTAGCCTGAGGCGGCTAGCTAGGGGTAGAGTAATGATGGGTCCCCAGTAGCGTAATTGATACGGGGCCGAGGTCGGGCGAGGCGGCGACTCCTCCAAGGCCGAGGCTGAGGCCGAGGCCCAGGGTTGGGCGAGGTGGAGACCTTCTCCCAAGGCCGAGGTTGAGGCCGAGGCCCAGGGTCGGGCGAGGTAGAGTCCTTCTCCCGAGGCCGAGGCCCAGGGTCGGGCAAGGCAGAGTCCTTCTCCCGAGGCCGAGGCCTGGGGTCGGGCAAGGCGGAGCTCCCTGTTGCACCCGAGGCCGGACTCAGAGGAGGTCATGACTTGCTGTTGTCAGTCTTTCCCTGGTGGCTGGCACAGTTACCGGAGCGGGGTGAACAGCGCTGTTTTCCTGTCAGAACAGTCAGTAAGGGGGGGCGAAGTGACTGCGGTCACTCCGACCTTGCCGACTGAGGCACGCGTGTCAAGATAAGGTGCCAGGTGATCCCTGCATTAAATGCGCATGCGATACGGTTGGTTGGTAAGGCGATTTGGGCGAGGTCGCTGCACGACAAAGTTTGCCCGCGCTGGGCTTTGGGCGAGCCGAGGGTGCGTCTGCTGACTGAGGGGACCCTCGGTCGAGGCGTGAATCCGTCCGGGACTACCGCCCTTGCCCGAGGCTAGCCTCGGATGAGGTCGCGTCCCTTGGTAGACGAGGCCTGCGCTTTATCAGTCGTTTATGGTTTGTTCTGAAGATGTTTCCCATCCGGATTAAGGAGCATTGGGGGTACCCCTAATTTCGGTCCCCAACAGTAGCCCCCGAGTCTCGAAGGGAGTGTAGGTGCTCGCTTGGAGGTTCTTCCGGATTTTTTGCAAGGGGACCGACCCTTCTCGGTTATGCTTTGTTCCGGTGGGTGCGCGCGAGTGCACCCGCTGGGTGTAGCCCCCGAGGCCTCGGAGGAGTGGTTTGACTCCTCTGAGGTCTTAATCCTTTTTGTGATGCCTCGGTCAGCCTTGTTGTTCCCTCATGCGGGCTGGCCGCAGCCTGGGTGCACGGTCAGGCTCCGAGTTTTTGAGCTGGTTTGTTGACGTGGTCAACAGTTTGGTTGTAGCCTGGCGCGAGAGCAGCCCCCGAGCCTCTGCATGGAGTGAGAGGACGATCAAGGACCGTCTCGACTTTTATTGTACGCCCCTTCATCGCCTCTCCGCGAGGAGGAAGGGGGGGAAAGCGCCATGTTACCCTCGAAGGGCACCGAACATGGTGTTTCCGGTGAGCTGCTAACGGGTGATCCTAGTGGACGCCCGAGCCCTGTTCGATAAGGGTCGGCTAGTGGCCCAGAGGCGTGCTCCAAAAGTACCTATAGGTGATTTGCTGGACCTAGACCCATTCAATAGGGTCCGAGGGCTCGGTGCCTCCCTCCGGTGGGATTCCATTACAAATCGTTCTCGCTGGTCTCGGAAATGTCCTAGGGTACCTCGGGAGCATAGCCCGAGCCTCGGCCATGTAACAGACGTACCCAGGGTCATACCTAACTCTGCGTGCTCTGGGGCGGCTGTTGAACCCTTCCGAGGGGCCAGCCTTCGAACCCCTGATCAGTAATAGGCTCGGAGCCCGAGTGCTCTGGGGTGGTTACCGAACCCCGGAGGGCGCAACCTTCGAACCCCTGATCAGTAGGAGGGATCGGGGCCCGTTTCCTTCGCCGAGAAGGATCCTTTTTGCAATATCCCCTTTCCCGGTCCCTGTGGTAAGAGAGAGAGAGAGGAAAAGGAAAAGAATATGAATTTAAATAATGTGGCGGTCAATAGTTCGGCCGTAGCCCGACGCGAGAGCAGCCCCCGAGCCTATGCACGGAGCGAGAGGACGATCAAGGACCGTCTCGACTTTTATCGTACGCCCCTTCGTCACCTCTCCGTGAGGAGGAAGGGGGGAAAGCGCCATGTTACCCTCGGAGGGCTCCAAACATGGTGTTTCCGGTGAGCTGCTAACGGGTGATCCGAGTGGACGCCCGAGCCCCGTTCGATAAGGGTCAGCTAGTGGCCCAGAGGCGCGCTCCAAAAGTACCTGTAGATGACTTGCTGGACTCGGACCCATTCAATAGGGTCCGAGGGCTTGGTGCCTCCCTCCGGTGGGATTCCATTACAAATCGTTCCCGCTGGTCTCAGAAATGTCCTAGGGTACCTCGGGAGCGTAGTCCGAGCCTCGGCCATGTAACGGATGTACCCAGGGTCATCCCTGACTCTGCGTGCTCTGGGGCGGCTGTCGAACCCTTCCGAGGGGCCAGCCTTTGAACGCCTGATCAGTAAAGGGCTCGGAGCCCGAGTGCTCTGGGGCGGTCGCCGAACCCCGGAGGGCGCAACCTTCGAACCCCTGATCAGTAGGAGGGCTCGGGGCCCGTTTCCTTCACTGAGAAGGATCCTTTTCGCAATATCCCCTTTCCCGGTCCCTGTGGCAAGAGAGAGAGAGGAAAAGGAAAAGGATATAAATTTAAATAATGTGGCGCACCTTTTATGACGCGGTCATCATGACGGAGACGAAACGGTGCCCGCTTCGCCTGCCGGAGGTGTCGCTTGTCCTGCCAAGGAGTTAATGTGACGGGACAGGCGATTCGCGGGGCGGCTGTTGCGCGTGCGCGAGTCGTTCGAGGAACAAAACACGGGTGCGTCGTTTTTATGCTGTGGGAGAGGGTGCGAACCTGTAGGTGATTGGACCACTGCTTCCGCACGCCTGTTGCTGCAATTACTGCCGGCCCGCCTCTAATCATATCGACCGTCGTGCCTATCTCCGCGGCTGAGTGACCCGTGATCGCCGCACTTAATGGGCACTGTTGGGTCACACGCAGGGCTGCCTTGAGTCACTGTGCTGGTTCCGTAGTCGAGAAGACACAGCATTGGAGCAGGTGGCGGTGCGGTTTCCTTGCACGCAGTGACCGGCGCGTCTGTTACATGACATGTGGGACCGGGCCTCCGTGCTGGACCACCGGATGCGACGAAGCTGAAAGGGTGCACAACCGTGGTGCGGTTGCATGCTCCCTGCGTGGTGGCTCACCCTTTCGACCGCAGGTTTCGGCGAGGATGAGGGAACGCTTATAACCGCAGGGTGGTTACATGCTTCGCGTGCGGCGGTTTGCCTCTTTCGCGTTTCGGGTCAGCTCGCACGACGTGTGGGTCCCAGCCCCCGTGTCGTAGGGTGGGAACCCTGGAGCACGTCGGTGGAGACTTTGCCCGTGACGCTTGGGGGTGCGAGTGAGGAGATCTGCCTTTAAAAAGGGATCGACCCCCTGGGCGGTTGCCATGCCTTCACACTCCTCGCACCCATCGCGCCTTTCCGCCTTCCGAGCCCCCAGATGGGGTGCACCTGTGTTGCCTTCTTTTTGCTGCTGTTTGAGAAGCACGACCTCGTGGGGGTTGGCGCTCTTCGGTCACCGCTCGACTTCAAGGATTTTGATCATGCAGCCCGGCTGCAGTCCCTCACCAATGGTCATCCGTAGGGATGATCACCAGCCTTGTGGTGGGGAGAAGCAAGCCAGGCTGCGGCCTCTGCCCCGCCCTCAGCTTCAAGGATGTTCATCATCCGGGCTGAGGAGGAGGGCGCGCCGAGTTGGGTCCTGCCTCCCGCGTGGGCCAGTGACCCGCTTCTTACTCCAGCATTCGGGGGAGAAGGGCATCCTCCAGCCCTGCGGAGGTGACGTCCTCCAGCCATGCGGGGAAGGCGAACTGCTGCTGCCTGGTCAGGGTGTAGCTGTCCGTCCTCCACCCGGGCAACGGTCATGCCGTGCGCAGGTGGCTGCTGTCACCGGTGCTGAAGTGGCGGCTGCCGCTGGTGAGGCTTCCCTCCGCAGCGGTTGCCTCCGCCGACGAGACCGTTAGTGCCACCTGTGCTTCGGACCTCCGGCTCTTTGGCTTTAATGGCTAGTTCTCATCCCCCATGAGGGGACGTGAACGAGGGCCTTTCAGCAGTAGCGTTTGCCCTGAGGCCATCGCTGTTGCTGTCTAGCCGCCCGAGGCGGAGGTCGTTGTCGCGTTGCTAGTGCAGTGGTCGCTGGCGAGCCGCTTGGAGCTCGTTATCCCGCAGGCCTTCTAGTGTGGAGGTTGTTCATTCCTGCGGGAATGGACCCAGAGTCCCGTTTGTAATGGCACCTTCTTGAGAGCAAGATGTAATAGCTTTAAGTACTAAGATATCTGCCGTAGGTCAGGAAAACCGCCGAGGGCGCTGCCGACGTCTAAGTCTAGGTACCATTGTTACCCCAAGCACGTGTGTTTGTTCTTTGTGGCTGCTGAGGCCTGAACATTTGGGTATAAAGCCGGGTTTCTTTCCTCTTGTTTCGAGCATTAGGACTTGTTCGTCGGTAGCGGAATCACTTATCCGAGCGTGAGCTGCCTTTCACGGAAGGTGACAAGTGAGGTATCCGTATCTCGGAGGCGTAGGAGTCCCTCGGCTCGGTCGGCCTTGCCGTTCAAGGTCTCTCTCGCCCGTCATTAGGATTCCGTTATCGATGCAGTCGAAATGCACGAAAGTCGTTGTGGTAGAAAAACTTTTCCGAGGAAAGTTTCGGCGTAGAGGTGGTTCCTCCTTTCTAGACCCCGAGGTGACCGCTCGGGCCGAGACCCTCGCGGAGGGTCTGGCCGTGGCTATCGGGTCTGCTTGGTCCACCCAAGCTTAGGCCTCACTGCAGCGCGACCGGGCAGAAGGTATGTTTTGCCCGCTTTGTGACTTTGTTTTTGTCTCCATTCTTCTCCTTGCGTCTGAAGAATGTTGCCCTGCTGCCTACAGGGTTTGAGACGGCTCTTAACGAGTCTGTCAAGAACTGCAAGGCACTCACCGAGGCGGCTGGGCGGAAGGAGGCCGAGCGCGTGGCCATATCCGAGGCTGTCTCGGCTTTCTGCTGGGCCTTTGGTCTCGACGACGTCCCCTCGGGTAGCCCCCCCCATAGTCACCTGTGGGCCTTGGGCGGCCATGTGCGTAGCAGACTCCACGAGGCGTTGCACCACGACGTCAAGCGGGCCTTCGCCGTACTCGCTTCCCACTACGACGTGGATCTAGAGCGGGTCAGCGAGGGGTACTGCTTACCCGACGAAGAGGAGGCTGCCTTAGCCAAGGTCCAGAGGCTTGACGCGGCTGTCGAGGGCCCAAGCGTGGCGCTGGCTTCCTCCTTCGAGGTGGTGATCCTTCTGCCCGTGTCGTCGTCTGAGGCCGGGCCAGATTCTGCCGAGGGTGGAAATGACACCGAGCGTGCTCCTCCTCCCCCTGCCGATGTCTGAGCCTGCTGGAACAGTTTGCTTGAAGTATGCGTTTGTTTTTTGTGGTCGCTGAGGCCTAAACATTTTAATTGTCGGGTTATAAAGCTGCGTTTTATTTCCTCTCGTTTCGTGCGTTAGGACTTGTTCGGTAGCAGAATCACTTATCTGAGCATGAGTCACTTTTCGCGGAAGGTGATGAGTGAGGTATCCGTATCCCGGAGGCGTAGGAGTCCCTCGGCTCGGTCGACCTTGCCGCTTACGTGTTCTCTCGTCGTTTTTAGGATTCCATTATCGATATAGTCGAAAAGCACAAAAAGTCGTTTTGGTAAAAAAGTTTTTCGAGCATTAGGACTTGTTCGGTAGCAGAATCGCTTATCCGAGCATGAGCTACTTTTCGTGGAAGGTGATGAGTGAGGTATCCGTATCCCGGAGGCGTAGGAGTCCCTCGGCACGATCGGCCTTGCCGTTCAAGGTCTCTCTCGCTCGTCTTTAGGATTCTGTTATCGACGCAGTCGAAAAGCGCGAAAGACGTTCTGGTAAAAGACTTTTCCGAGGAAAATTTTGACGCAGAGGGGGTCCCCCCTTCTAGCCCCCGAGGGAGGGTCAGGCTTTGCCGAGGCAAGGTTGATCCTACCTTGATGGTTAGACTTTATTTATGCATGTAAAGAAAGCGAGATACATGAACGACTTGAAACATTTTAAGGGTAAAAGCGACGTAGCTATTCGATGTTCCAAGCGTTGCTGTAGACCTCGCCTTGATCGTTGGCCAGCTTGTATGTCCCGGGCTTTAAAATCTTGGCGATGATGAAGGGCCCTTCCCAGGGAGGGGTAAGTTTGTGGCGCCCTCGGGCATCTTGTCGCAGCCGAAGTACCAAGTCTCCCACTTGGAAGTCTCGGGGCCGAACCCTTCGGGCGTGGTAGCGTCGCAGGGACTGCTGATACCGCGCCGAGTGTAGTAAGGCCACATTCCGAGCCTCTTCCAACTGGTCCAATGAATCCTCTCGGCTAGTCTGGTTGCTTTGGTCGTCGTAAGCCTTTTGTCCTTGAGGAACCGTATTCCAAGTCCATGGGTAAGATAGCCTCGGCCCCATAGACTAGGAAAAGCGGCGTGAAGCCCGTGGCCCGGCTCGGCGTCGTCCTCAGACTCCAAACCACCGAGGGTAGTTCTTTTATCCATCGCTTGCCAAACTTGTTGAGGTCGTTGTAGATCCTCGGCTTTAGTCCCTGCAAAATCATACCGTTGGCGCGTTCCACCTGCCCATTTGTCATTGGGTGCGCTACGGCGGCCCAGTCCACACGGATGTGGTGGTCCTCGCAAAAGTCCAGGAACTTTTTCCCAGTGGACTACGTGCCATTGTCGGTGATGATTGAGTTTGGGACCCCAAAGCGATGGATGATATTTGTGAAGAACGCCACCGCCTGCTCGGACCTGATGCTGGTTAAGGGTCGAACTTCGATCCACTTGGAGAATTTGTCGATGGCGACCAGCAGGTGCGAGAAGCCCCCGGGTGCCTTCTGTAAGGGACCGACGAGGTCCAGACCCCATACGACAAACAACCAAGTGATGGGTATTGTCTGTCGGGCTTGAGCGGGCAGGTGCGTTTGTCTCGCGTAGAATTGACACCCTCGGCAGGAGCATACAATTCTAGTGGCATCAGCTACCACGGTTGGCCAGTAGAAACCTTGTTGGAAAGCGTTTCCCACGAGGGCCCGAGGCGCTGCATGGTGACCGCAAGCCCCCGAGTGTATTTCTTGTAACAGCTCTTGTCCTTGGGTAACGGACATGCATCATTGGAGGATGCCCGAGGGGCTGCGGTGGTATAACTCTTTTTCATCACCCAGTAAAACGAACGACTTGGCGCGCCGAGCCAGTCGCCGAGCTTCGACCTTGTCGAGGGGCAGCACTCCTCGGAGGAGATATTCTAGGTACGGGGTCTGCCAGTTTAGAACCGATGTGACCCCATTCCGCTCCCCCTCAACGCGCAGGGCCTCACCCTCGGCGGCCGAGGGCTCCTCGGGCTGGGCCGAGGGTTCCTCGGGTTCGGGCGCGTCATCGAGTTTGACGGATGGCTGATATATATTCTTGGAGAAGACGTCCGGGGGAACCGTCGTTCGCCCCGAGGCTATTTTCGCCAGCTCATCTGTGGTTTCGTTGTACCGTCGAGCAACATGGTTGAGTTCCAGCCCGTAGAACTTATCTTCCAAGCGCCGAACTTTGTCGCAGTAGGCCTCCATTTTTTGGTCGCGGTAGTGGGAGTTCTTCATGACCTGGTCAATGACGAGCTGCGAGTCGCCACGAGCATCAAGGCGTCGAACCCCTAGCTCGACGGCGATGCGTAGGCCATTAACCAAGGCCTCGTACTCGGCCACGTTGTTTGACGCCAGAAAATGGAGGCGCAGTACGTAGCGCACATGTTTCCCGAGGGGTGAAACGAAGAGCAAGCCAGCACTTGCTCCTATTTTCATAAGCGACCCATCTAAGTACATGGTCCAAAGTTTGGGCTGTATTGGGGCCGTCGGCAACTGGGTGTCAGTCCATTCAGCCAGGAAGTTGGCCAAGACTTAGGATTTTTTTGCCTTCCGAGGGGCAAATGAAAGTGTTTCGCCCATGAGTTTCACTGCCCATTTCGCTATCCTACCCGAGGCCTCTCGGCTTTGGATGATTTCTCCCAGGGGGAAAGATGACACCACAATAACCGGATGAGACTCGAAGTAGTGTCGCAGCTTCCGCCGTGTCAGAATCACTGCGTAGAGCAGCTTCTGGATTTGCGGGTAGCGAACTTTGGTCTCGGATAGCACTTCGCTGATGAAGTAGACTGGCCTCTGGACGAGTAGTGTGTGCCCTTCTTCTCGTCTCTCGACTACGACCGCATCGCTGACCACTTGAGTGGTTGCGGCGACGTAAATCAAGAGGGCTTCTTCCGCAGCGGGGGCACCAAGATGGGCGCATTTGTAAGGAGCACCTTTAAGTTTCCGAGGGCTTCCTCGGCCTCGAGGGTCCAAGTGAAGCACTCGGCCTTCCTTAAGAGGCGGTACAAGGGCAATCCCTTCTCGCCGAGGCGCGAGATGAAGTGGCTCAGAGCCGCAAGGCATCCCATGACCCTTTGTACTCCTTTCAAATCTTTGATTGGCTCCATGTTGGTGATGGCCGCGATTTTCTCCGGGTTGGCTTTGATGCCTCGTTCGGAGACGATGAACCCTAAGAGCATGCCTCGGGGGACTCTGAAGACACACTTCTCAGGATTGAGTTTTACGCTCTTCGCTTTTAGGCAACTGAATGTTACCTCAAGGTCAGAGAGGAGGTCGGAGGCTTTCCTTGTTTTGATGACGATGTCATCAACGTAAGCCTCGACCTTCCTACCGATGTGTTCTCCGAACACATGGTTCATGCACCTCTGGTAGGTTGCACCTGCATTCCTCAAGCCAAATGGCATAGTAGTATAACAATACATGCCAAATGGTGTGATAAAAGAAGTCGCGAGCTGGTCGGATTCTTTCATTTTGATTTGGTGATAGCATGAATAGGCGTCGAGGAATGACAGGGTTTCGCACCCCGCAGTGGAGTCCACAATTTGATCGATGCGAGGCAGAGGGTAGGGAACCTTCGGACATGCTTTGTTTAAACCAGTGTAGTCTACGCACATCCTCCACTTCCCACCTTTTTTCTTTACAAGAACAGGGTTAGCTAACCATTCGGGATAGAATACCTCTTTGATGAACCCTGCAGCCATTAGCTTGTGGACCTCCTCGCCTATGACTCTGTGCTTTTCTTCATCAAAACGGCACAGGTGCTGCTTCACGGGTCGGGCTCCAGCTCGGATGTCTAGTGAGTGCTCGGCGACATCCCTCGGTATGCCTGGCATGTCCGAGGGACTCCATGCAAAAACTTCGGCGTTTGCGCGGAGAAAGTCGACGAGCACTGCTTCCTATTTGGGGTCGAGCTTGGAGCCAATCCTGACTTTCTTGCCGGCGTCGTTGCTGGGGTCGAGAGAGACGGACTTGACCGCCTCGGCCGGCTCGAAGTTGCCGGCGTGCCGCTTCGCGTCGGGCGCCTCTTTGGAGAGGCAATCTAGGTCAGAAATGAGGGCTTCAGACTCGGCGAGGGCCTCGGCGTACTCCACGCATTCCACATCGCACTCGTAAGCGTGGCGGTATGTGGGCCCGACGGTGATGACTCCCTTGGGGCTAGGCATCTTGAGCTTGAGGTAGGTGTAGTTGGGGATGGCCATGAACTTGGCGTAGCACGGTCTCACCAGCACCGCGTGATAGGTCCCTCGAAACCCAACTACCTCGAAGGTGAGGGTTTCCTTTCGGAAGTTGGAGGGAGTTCCAAAGCAAACGGGTAAGTCAACCTGTCCGAGGGGCAGGATATGCTTACCGGGTGCAATCCTGTGGAAGGGTGCTGCACCAGCCCGGATCTCGGACCGATCAACCCCCAAGAGCTCGGTGTAGATGATGTTGAGGCTGCTGCCTCCGTCCATGAGGACCTTGGAGAGCCTAACGTTGTCGATGATTGGGTCGACGACGAGTGGGTACCTTCCTGGGCTCGGCACGAAGTCAGGGTGGTCGCCTTGGTCGAAGGTGATAGGCTTGTCGGACCAGTCTAGGTAGACCGGCGCTGCTACCTTCACCGAGCAGACCTCCCGGCGCTCCTGCTTGCGGTGCCGAGCCGAGGCGTTCGCCACCTGCCCGCCGTAGATCATGAAGCAGTTGTGGACCTCCGGGAACTCCTCTTCCTTGTCGCCCCCTTGGTTGTTGCCTTGGTCTTTGCCACCTTCTGCCGAGGGTCCAGCCTTGTTGAAGTAGCGCCGGAGCATGTCGCACTCTTCAAGGGTGTACTTGACGGGACCCTGGTGATAGGGGCACGACTCCTTGAGCATCTTGTCGAACGTGTTGGCCCCTCCGGGAGGCTTCCGAGGGTTCCTGCGTTCGGCAGCAGCGACGAGATCCGTGTTGACGGCATTGCGCTTCGCTTGCGCCTTCTTCTTGGCCTTCTTCTTCGCGCCACGCTGGGCGGATGCCTCGGGGGCGTCTTCCTTCTGCCCTCCCTGAGGCTGCTTGTCTTTCCGAAAGATGGCTTCGACCGCCTCCTGACCAGAGGCGAACTTGGTGGTGATGTCCATCAATTTGCTCGCCTTGGTAGGTGTCTTGCGTCCTAGTTTGCTCACCAGGTCTCGGCAAGTGGTGCCGGCGAGGAAAGCCCCGATGACATCCGAGTCGGTGATGTTGGGCAGCTCAGTGCGCTGCTTTGAAAACGGCTGGATGTACTCTCGGAGGGATTCCCCGGGCTACTGGCGGCAACTTCAGAGATCCCATGAGTTCCCAGGGCGCACGTATGTACCCTGGAAATTTCCAGCGAAAGCCTTGACCAGGTCGTCCCAGTCGAAGATCTGCGCAGGAGGCAGATGCTCCAGTCAGGCCCGGGCAGCGTCGGAGAGGAAAAGGGGAAGGTTGCGGATGATGAGATTATTGTCGTCCGCCCCTCCCAACTGGCACGCCAGCCGATAGTCCGCAAGCCACAACTCCAGCCTTGTCTCCCCTAAGTATTTAGTGATGGTAGTCGGGGTTCGGAACCGGGCTGCGAACAACGCTCGTCGTATGGCCCGGCTGAAGACTCGTGGACCTGGTGGCTCGGGCGAGGGACTTCGATCCTCCTCGCTGTCGTAACGTCCCCCGCGCCTGGGGTGGTAGCCTCGGCGCACCTTTTCCTCGAGGTGGGCCCGACGGTCGCGGTGGCGCTGATTGTCGCCGAGGCAATCCGGGGCCGCAGGCGTCCCGTCCCGTGTGCGCTCGGTGTGGACCGAGGCCTCCCGCATGTGTCGGGAGGGCGCTGCGCGATGCTCTGAGGGGTCTCCTCGCCTCCGGGAGGCAGAGCTCTCGGCTTGTCGGACAGCGGCGTCTTCTAGGAGGCCCTTGAGCTCGCCCTGGATACATCGCCCTTCGGTTGTGGATGGCTCCGGCATTGTCCGAAGCAACATTGCTGCTGCGGCTAGGCTCTGGCCGGCCCCGTTGAAGGCCGGGGGCGGCATTGCCCTAGCATCGTCAACAATGCGATGCTGGACGTCCTGGGCCCGATGACGCGCCCCTCCGGCGAGTGCTTGGCCTGCCCACTCGTGCTCGAGGTTTTGCCGGAGCTTCACAAGTCGCCCCGCTTCTTCGTCGAGCTTGGCCTGCATCTCGCGGAGTTGCTCAAGCTGTGTGTCCTGACCCCCCGCAGGGACTTGGACCACAGCTAGCTCCCACGGGATCTCAACGCGAGTCGCAGGTGCAAGGGTGCCGTCACTTCCTGGCATGCCAAGGTGGTTTTCTCCATTGTGATCCTCCTGATCGATGTGGTAGCACTCGCGAGTTGGGTCGCAACCCTCATCGTCAAGGCTGTGACCATCATCAGAGCAACTAGAGAGGCAGTGTTCACATGCGGACATGAAGTCGCGCATGGCACTGGGATCACGGAGTTCGGAGAAATCCCAACTGACGTCGGGGTCGTCCTCTTCCTCGGAACCCGTGGGTCCGGAGGTTGAGATGACCATCAGTCGGTCCCAAGTTGACCACATATGGTACCCCGGAAGGTCAGGATATGCCCTAGATAAAGCACTCGCCGAAGCGGGGTCGTTTGGCGGATCGAAACTGAATCTAAAGGGAACAGGGTGAAAAACGAATGGTACCTCTTGGTTGATGGACGGTGGCGAAGTCGCATCAGGGACGGACTGCACCGTTATCTCAGGTACGAGGCTAACGCCCAACAAGTCCTTCGTGAGGGTGCTGGCGTCATCAGTCCACTTGGGATTGGCACGTTGCTAGGAAGCGACGCCCGTCGTTGTCTCAGGTGTGAGGACGACACCTGACATGTCCCCGTAGGGGTGCCAGCGTCGTCGAATCGCTCTGGCCCGACAGCCGATGAGGTGCCGCCTCCTGCCTGGCCACTGTTGCCCCGTCTCCTCCTCCTCCAGAAAGGAGGGTAGCGGGGAAACCCGGGTGTTCCTCTTCCACCGTGGGAGGAAGTCATCGTCGTCGAGTTCGCCTTCGCCGGGCGAGCCGACGACCATCGTTGTCGCCGTGCTGCGAGGGGAGGAGTACCATGTCGTAGCTGCCGTCGAGGGACATAAACTCGAGACTCCCAAAGCGGAGCACCGTCCCGGGCTGAAGAGGCTGCTGAAAGCTACCCATCTGGAACCCAACGGGAAAGTATTGTCAACACGCAGCGAGCCCCTACCTGGCGCGCCAACTGTCGGTGTTTGGGACTCGAGGGACCCTCAATCGAACTGACTAGTGAATTTGTTGCTGCGTGTCCCTGCCCAGATGGGTTGATGCAAGATGGAACACAAGATGGAAATAAGGCTTATGTTATCTTGCACCGGGGTGCCAGTAGTAGAGGTTACAAGCGTTGCGGGAGAGCGTGAACGAGAGAGAGAGAAAGAGAGGGTTCGGCCTTGTCACACCCGGGTTTTAGGGGTCCAAAGCCCGGGCGCGAACATAAACACCAGGTATGCTGGGACCAAGTCTCACACATATGATGTATAGTGGCACAGGATCGAATGTCACAACTTTATATATAACAGGAGTTCTATACAAAATAAATAATTACATTATAAGGAGACAACGGTCCAGCAACCCAAAGTTGACTGGGAGACGACGGCCTAGACCTCTCACGATCACATCGCAGCATCCTCCATGCGCCTCATCCTGCGGTACCTGTTCTTGACCTGTGGGGTGTGTGAGACAGCAAGAGTGAGCTCACATACGTTCATCGCTCAACAAGTTGTGGGGAATAATGTGCATGAACTCGCCAAAGGTGGGAGCTCACGTGAAGTGTAAGGCTTACCAAAGAGGATGGTTGAGGCTGAGCATTGCTTTTAAAGTTGGTCAAAATTTTATTAGCAATTACTAAGTATAAGTAAATACCAAACCCAATTAAATAGTAGAACAAAAGTAACAACTTCACCTGCGATGCAATGCATATGACAAATTGAGTTTAAGTTCCATAATTTTATCATGTGAGTGTCCGAGCTGCTCATGACCGTGAGCACGGCTAGTATACCAGTTTTACACTCTGCAGAGATTGCGCATCTTTACCCACAAGTCATGTTACCCATTTGCCAAGGGATCGCGACTTCCCATACACCTCTACCGAGGAGGCGAGGCAGGGTAACACTACGAGGCCTTTACAAAGTTCCACTAGCTTCAGAAAACCCGCTACAGTTTATAGGAAGTTCCAATGCAGGAATCCCTTGCAGGACCGCCATCGCAGCAAAATCCTCCCGAGGGCCTCCCTACACTGACCACTCCCCTACTGCCCTTGCCCCTTTCGGGTAAGGTAGTCTTCCACTAGCTTTCCTAATTAATCAGCCAAGGGGTCCCATTCCTCCCTTGTGGTAGCACTGTTTTCCCGGGTGGTTCTCCATGTTCCAATTAACATAATGATCTTAACATGAACAGTAAATAACAACTGACAATAAAAGTATAATCATGAATAGTAATGTGTATCTCTATACCCAAAACCACATAAAGCAATAGCAGGTACTACCCAAAAAGTTCAGTGGTAATCAAGGTATAAAGATAGTCAAACTGGGGTAACCTATTGGGTCCCATCAAAATTAACCTATGCAGATCATTATGATTAATTAGAACATGAGTGGGTAAAAAAGAAGTGATCAAGGGCACAACTTGCCTGGGACTTGAGATTCCAGGTACCAGGATGATCTTCAGGTGACTCGTGTCCTCACGCTAGTCGTAGCATTACAAACAAACAGTGTATAGGCAAAATTAACATTACACCAAACATATATGCAAAATACATATTAATAATCTACATGATGAAATATGATCACAGGAACAAGAATTATTAATTTTGGAGTTATAGGTTTTAAGTTATGAATTTCCAAAGATTATATGTGCTTATTACAAGATTAGTTAAGATAACAATTTTAATGTGACTTTTATGTAAAACCAGTGGCACTAAATGATAAACAATAATATTACAAAATTATAGGAACTGGAATGAATTAATTTGGACTAACTATGCATTTTCTATGAATTAAACAAATTCTAGCATTTATTTTTGCATAAAAATCATTTTCTAATTCCTTTTATCTGATTTCTTAACTCCTTGGACTGGGCGCACAAAACCAGAGGACTGCAGGGGGCTCTGCGCAATATTTCCTAGACTCAAGGAACAGCACCCGAGGACTGCGGGTTGTTTTTAAATAAACAGAGGGGCTCTTTATCAATTTAGCCGAGGCGAAGGGGTATCGGATGGGCTGAGCCATCCGATCCGCTTCGAACGCACAGGATTAGAACAACATCGCGCGAATCGGTACGAAATCTCGGTCATCGGATCCAAATCCTATGGATCAGATTCAATCACACACAAAGGCTCCTGGATCTGATCCGAGTCGTTCGCCAGCGATCCAACGGTTGCGATATGATTGCGCGAAGGGGGTAAGCGGTGCCTCATCTGTGCCGTTCATTCCACGATAAACGGCCCACAGCCCATCACCCACCACAGCCGTTCATCACCGAGCATGCGGTTCGCGAGCTTCTTCTTCCCCAAGACGAACTGTGGTGGCCTGAGCACCTAGGGTGGCGACGCCCAGAGCCCGATGGTGGTTGCCATGGCTGGCCACCCTTTTAACGTGTTCTAGGGCACGCCGGTGAGGTCGAGATCCGTGTGGCATCGACAAGGCGGAGTTCAACGACATTGCGCAGGGGCTTGGCGTGGGAGGTGGAGCACGCTGCGCACGATGTCGCTGTAGCAGTCCGGCAACAGGGAAGAAGCCCGCAGTACAGGGCGCGGCAACCAATGCGTAGGAGCACACTCGGCCGCGAAGCTTAGGTTATTCATGGACAAAATCTTAACCAGGCGGTGGTGAGTAGGCAGGGGCGACTCATACTTACAGAGACGACGCGCAGCGACAGATCCACAACAAGGCACGGGTGTGAGACCGATGCACACCGCGGTGAGCGATTTCTGTTCACCCCGGAGACCTCCCCACCAAGCGATGCTTTGAAGACTTGCGACCCAGCTGCCTGCACGTGATACACCCAACGGCGGCCCGATTCCTCCATCTGCAGATTCTGTGAAGATGGCCAGGAAAAAGGGGGGGGGGTACGAGCTCCGTTTTATAGTCCGCAAAGGCAGATTTCCTCGTCAACTACAGCGTGCGGTGGGTAGGGAGGATGTAACAACTCATGGCGGTATCGGCGTTTGAGTTTGCCAGCCATTGTGGCACATGGATTTGTGGAGGTTCTGTTGAGCTGACCATGGAGCACGGATGGCGGAAGTTTGTTGGGGAAGAAGAAGATCCAGGCTGACCCGTGGGTCCCCATGGCATCGGTGACCGTGGACAAATGCGCGCGCACGGCGGGGAATGGGCCGACTTGTGGCCCACGCGGGCGCGAGAGGGAGGGATGTGAGGCGAAGTGGGCCAAATTGGTGACTGTCGGCCCAATGGTGCACAGTTTCGTTTTATTTTTTTTATTTTTCTCCACTATTTCCTTCCCTTTTGATTTTAAACTTTGAATTTCAATTCAAATGTTGTTGTGGATTTGTTTTTACCAATCAAACATGTTCTGTGAATATCCAGTATTAATTTCATTTATAAAATTTATTTTGTATTTTTATAGTACCTCTTTTCTTTATTATTTTCCCTTTTTCACTTATAAATTAAGTCTTAATTCTATTTTTCAAATTTAAACTTGTCTCACAAATTTGAATACAAATGTAGAAATACAATAACCACAGAATGATATGCATATTTCTGTATTTATTTATTTGTTAATTGACCAATATTATTTCATTATTTGAATATGCACAAATAGAATAAATTCAAATAATCTCCAAAGGTTCCATAGATTCTAAAACACTTTTATATCAATATATGCATTTATTTATTTATTTTATTATACCAATTTTAGGGCTTTACAAATCCTACCCCCCTTAATAGAAATCTCGTCCTCGAGATTTGTAAGAAAAGGGATACAATAAGTTTGGTCTAGAATTTTAGTTTCTCATTTAGGTTTTGGAAATCAAAGTTTTGTTCAAGTTTTTACATAACGGTTAGTAGACGATTTGGAACACATGGATATTGTATGTCTAGCCATCTATTAGGTCAGATGAGGTACAGTTATGGCAAGTATAGGTCGTGGCAAGGATGAGTATAATAAGGAAAGACTTCATCTTGGGTGGTGAATCTTGAATTATCTCGAGATCTGATTTGACTCGTATTCTTCCATGTCGAGGTTGATCTCCTTCTCCTTCCTTGACGATGTTGGTCTTCTTTGGCCTTCCTCCTGGAGTTGCCATCCGAGTTGAGGACATATGGCTATAGCTAGGATAGCTAGGGTACATGAGGTAGTTAGATTTAAACAGAGTTTTACTTTGCTTTTAGGATATCTGGATTAGGCAACCTATGATGTAGGTTAGGTTGTTGTTTACGGACGAGTTAGTCCAAGGCATTAATTTAGGGTAAGATATGTTTATAGAATCAGGGCCTAATTTATGTCTAACTTACTTAAGTAACTCAATTTGGATTAGCTCATGTTAGATTAGGTGGGATCTAGATCAGATTGGTATAACTAGATAAGATCTATTTATTTTAGGCTAGATCATGGTTGTTACTCTAGGATGAGGTAAGCAAAGTGGTTATGACAAGTCGGAAGGATAAGATAGAATCCTTTTAAGGTAGGATGAATCTATTAAGATAAGAGAGAATCTTTTAAGATAAGATAGATCTATTAAGCTAGATATATTTTAATGAGGAATAATCTAATTTGTCGAGTTATCATATTGTTTTTTTACGCCTATATGTATATGCAGATGCAATTGTGGATATTACTCCACAATTCATCTCAATCAAAGAACCAAATCAGACATGTATCATAAGAACAAACATTCAAGCACATATATACCTATAAAAATAGTTTTGATTTTGTTCCTAAGAGTAGGTCTCCTATTTCTAAAGGTCACCATAGGTACAGGATTTCAAAGTGTGAAATCCACATTTGTCTTTAGAATGAAAAGGTAAGAATAATCAGAGTAAGCGGAAATAGATGAGAAAAGATTAAGAAAAGTTTAGAAAGAATCAGAGTAGTAAAGGTAAGTAGATAAGGGTTATCCAGTTCTATCTAGGTTTCGTCCTACAATCAACATTCCTCTGATACCACTTCTGTCACACCCGGGTTTTAGGGGTCCAAAGCCCGGGCGCGAACATAAACACCAGGTATGCTGGGACCAAGTCTCACACATATGATGTATAGTGGCACAGGATCGAATGTCACAACTTTATATATAACAGGAGTTCTATACAAAATAAATAATTACATTATAAGGAGACAACGGTCCAGCAACCCAAAGTTGACTGGGAGACGACGACCTAGACCTCTCACGATCACATCGCAGCATCCTCCATGCGCCTCATCCTGCGGTACCTGTTCTTGACCTGTGGGGTGTGTGAGACAGCAAGAGTGAGCTCACATACGTTCATCGCTCAACAAGTTGTGGGGAATAATGTGCATGAACTCGCCAAAGGTGGGAGCTCACGTGAAGTGTAAGGCTTACCAAAGAGGATGGTTGAGGCTGAGCATTGCTTTTAAAGTTGGTCAAAATTTTATTAGCAATTACTAAGTATAAGTAAATACCAAACCCAATTAAATAGTAGAACAAAAGTAACAACTTCACCTGCGATGCAATGCATATGACAAATTGAGTTTAAGTTCCATAATTTTATCATGTGAGTGTCCGAGCTGCTCATGACCGTGAGCACGGCTAGTATACCAGTTTTACACTCTGCAGAGGTTGCGCATCTTTACCCACAAGTCATGTTACCCATTTGCCAAGGGATCGCGACTTCCCATACACCTCTACCGAGGAGGCGAGGCAGGGTAACACTACGAGGCCTTTACAAAGTTCCACTAGCTTCAGAAAACCCGCTACAGTTTATATGAAGTTCCAATGCAGGAATCCCTTGCAGGACCGCCATCGCAGCAAAATCCTCCCGAGGGCCTCCCTACACTGACCACTCCCCTACTGCCCTTGCCCCTTTCGGGTAAGGTAGTCTTCCACTAGCTTTCCTAATTAATCAGCCAAGGGGTCCCATTCCTCCCTTGTGGTAGCACTGTTTTCCCGGGTGGTTCTCCATGTTCCAATTAACATAATGATCTTAACATGAACAGTAAATAACAACTGACAATAAAAGTATAATCATGAATAGTAATGTGTATCTCTATACCCAAAACCACATAAAGCAATAGCAGGTACTACCCAAAAAGTTCAGTGGTAATCAAGGTATAAAGATAGTCAAACTGGGGTAACCTATTGGGTCCCATCAAAATTAACCTATGCAGATCATTATGATTAATTAGAACATGAGTGGGTAAAAAAGAAGTGATCAAGGGCACAACTTGCCTGGGACTTGAGATTCCAGGTACCAGGATGATCTTCAGGTGACTCGTGTCCTCACGCTAGTCGTAGCATTACAAACAAACAGTGTATAGGCAAAATTAACATTACACCAAACATATATGCAAAATACATATTAATAATCTACATGATGAAATATGATCACAGGAACAAGAATTATTAATTTTGGAGTTATAGGTTTTAAGTTATGAATTTCCAAAGATTATATGTGCTTATTACAAGATTAGTTAAGATAACAATTTTAATGTGACTTTTATGTAAAACCAGTGGCACTAAATGATAAACAATAATATTACAAAATTATAGGAACTGGAATGAATTAATTTGGACTAACTATGCATTTTCTATGAATTAAACAAATTCTAGCATTTATTTTTGCATAAAAATCATTTTCTAATTCCTTTTATCTGATTTCTTAACTCCTTGGACTGGGCGCACAAAACCAGAGGACTGCAGGGGGCTCTGCGCAATATTTCCTAGACTCAAGGAACAGCACCCGAGGACTGCGGGTTGTTTTTAAATAAACAGAGGGGCTCTTTATCAATTTAGCCGAGGCGAAGGGGTATCGGATGGGCTGAGCCATCCGATCCGCTTCGAACGCACAGGATTAGAACAACATCGCGCGAATCGGTACGAAATCTCGATCATCGGATCCAAATCCTATGGATCAGATTCAATCACACACAAAGGCTCCTGGATCTGATCCGAGTCGTTCGCCAGCGATCCAACGGTTGCGATATGATTGCGCGAAGGGGGTAAGCGGTGCCTCATCTGTGCCGTTCATTCCACGATAAACGGCCCACAGCCCATCACCCACCACAGCCGTTCATCACCGAGCATGCGGTTCGCGAGCTTCTTCTTCCCCAAGACGAACTGTGGTGGCCTGAGCACCCAGGGTGGCGACGCCCAGAGCCCGATGGTGGTTGCCATGGCTGGCCACCCTTTTAACGTGTTCTGGGGCACGCCGGTGAGGTCGAGATCCGTGTGGCATCGACAAGGCGGAGTTCAACGACATTGCGCAGGGGCTTGGCGTGGGAGGTGGAGCACGCTGCGCACGATGTCGCTGTAGCAGTCCGGCAACAGGGAAGAAGCCCGCAGTACAGGGCGCGGCAACCAATGCGTAGGAGCACACTCGGCCGCGAAGCTTAGGTTATTCATGGACAAAATCTTAACCAGGCGGTGGTGAGTAGGCAGGGGCGACTCATACTTACAGAGACGACGCGCAGCGACAGATCCACAACAAGGCACGGGTGTGAGACCGATGCACACCGCGGTGAGCGATTTCTGTTCACCCCGGAGACCTCCCCACCAAGCGATGCTTTGAAGACTTGCGACCCAGCTGCCTGCACGTGATACACCCAACGGCGGCCCGATTCCTCCATCTGCAGATTCTGTGAAGATGGCCAGGAAAAAGGGGGGGGGGGGTACGAGCTCCGTTTTATAGTCCGCAAAGGCAGATTTCCTCGTCAACTACAGCGTGCGGTGGGTAGGGAGGATGTAACAACTCATGGCGGTATCGGCGTTTGAGTTTGCCAGCCATTGTGGCACATGGATTTGTGGAGGTTCTGTTGAGCTGACCATGGAGCACGGATGGCGGAAGTTTGTTGGGGAAGAAGAAGATCCAGGCTGACCCGTGGGTCCCCATGGCATCGGTGACCGTGGACAAATGCGCGCGCACGGCGGGGAATGGGCCGACTTGTGGCCCACGCGGGCGCGAGAGGGAGGGATGTGAGGCGAAGTGGGCCAAATTGGTGACTGTCGGCCCAATGGTGCACAGTTTCGTTTTATTTTTTTTATTTTTCTCCACTATTTCCTTCCCTTTTGATTTTAAACTTTGAATTTCAATTCAAATGTTGTTGTGGATTTGTTTTTACCAATCAAACATGTTCTGTGAATATCCAGTATTAATTTCATTTATAAAATTTATTTTGTATTTTTATAGTACCTCTTTTCTTTATTATTTTCCCTTTTTCACTTATAAATTAAGTCTTAATTCTATTTTTCAAATTTAAACTTGTCTCACAAATTTGAATACAAATGTAGAAATACAATAACCACAGAATGATATGCATATTTCTGTATTTATTTATTTGTTAATTGACCAATATTATTTCATTATTTGAATATGCACAAATAGAATAAATTCAAATAATCTCCAAAGGTTCCATAGATTCTAAAACACTTTTATATCAATATATGCATTTATTTATTTATTTTATTATACCAATTTTAGGGCTTTACAGGCCTTGAGGCGAGCTGTCTGGGGCTGCCTCTACCGCGTCTCTCCTACATTGCCTACCTCCGCTCGTCTGCGTCGTGCGTCCGTGTGTTCATACGTCACGCGTTCGTCTCCCCTCCCTTCTCTCCGTGGGGCCCTGGACATCCCCTTTTATAGATACAAGGAGATGCCTAGCTATACAATGGGGGTGTAGCTATGTGCTAACGTGGCTGGCAGGGGAGTGCCTTGAGCCCTGTACAGGTAATAACGTGGTCGTCGGAGAAGTGCCTTGAGCCCTGTAGATGTACCAACGTGGCCGTCGGAGAAGTGCCTTGTGCCCTGTAGAAGCATAGCTGGCGGTGCGGCATGGATCTTGCTGACGTTTCCTTGCTTCCGTAGGGGGTTTGAGAGCACCCGACGTCATGGGCGCACGCGGGGAACCATCATTACCTGTTACCGGAGTAACTTAGATGGGACACCGATCTTGTTCCTTCGTAGCCTGAGGCAGCTAGCTAGGGGTAGGCTAATGATGGGTCCCCAGTAGCATAGTTGATACGGGGCCGAGGTCGGGCGGGGCGGCGACTCCTCCGAGGCCGAGGCTGAGGCCGAGGCCCAGGGTCGAGTGAGGCGGAGACCTTCTCCCGAGGCCGAGGTTGAGGATGAGGCCTAGGGTCGGGCGAGGCGAAGTCCTTCTCCCGAGGCCGAGGCTGAGGCTGAGGCCGAGGCCTAGGGTCGGGCGAGACAGAGTCCTTCTCCCGAGGCCGAGGCTGAGGCCGAGGCCTGTGGTCGGGCAAGGCGGAGCTCCCTGTTGCGCCCGAGGCCGTACTCAGGGGAGGTCGTGACTTGCTGTTGTCAGTCTTTCCCTGGTGGCTGGCACAGTTGCTAGAGCGAGGTGAATAGCGCTGTTTTCCTGTCAGAACGGTCAGTAAGGGGGGCGAAGTGACTGCGATCACTTTGACCTTGCCGACTGAGGCACGCGTGTCAGGATAAGATGCCAGGCGATCCCTGCATTAAATGCGCATGTGATACGGTCGGTTGGTAAGGCGATTTGGGCGAGGTCGCTGCATGACAAAGTCTGCCCGCGCTGGGCTTTAGGCGAGCCGAGGGTGCGTCTGCTGACTGAGGGGACCCTCAGTCGAGGCGTGAATCCGTCCGGGACTACCGCCCTTGCCCGAGGCTGGGCTCGGATGAGGTCGCGTCCCTTGGTAGATGAGGCCTGTGCTTTATTAGTCGTTTATGGTTTGTTCTGAAGATATTTTCCAGCCGGATTAAGGAGCATTGGGGGTACCCCTAATTTCGGTCCCCGACACTCACACACAAAAATAGAAATGTGGTAGATCAGTGGGGAAAAAGTGTATGCTCGCAGTGTTAAACATGTACATAGTGTAGGAAAAAAGTAACAGTACTCAGTGGTAGGTACCCATCAATCAAATGTTCGTAAAGAGCACGAATCAGCATGCATGCTATTACTGAGTACTCTATGTACAATGGACAATAGTGGAGAAACCAGAAACGATCATAGTAGCACCAAGAGCGTGACCGTAATTCTATAGCATGGAATAAAGATCATTTTGGGTATGTTGCGTGTCATTAAGGACAAAAATGATCATATGAACAAAAGAAACATGAACAAGATCTTAGTTGCATTTGTATGACTGAAAGGAAAATATTGGTTGAATATGACTCCCTCAGTTGTCATATGCAGCCACCCCAAATGATGTTTCTTACTTAAACTTGTTCTCTAGGGCATTGATTTTCATTAATACTATTTCTATATATCACATAGACCGTATTTAAATGAGATTACATATGATTCCTAATGTAATGGATAGAGAACGAACTTACATGTTGTCCCAACAAAACCTTCCATTCAAGCAGATAGCTAGGCAAGGCAAGTCTTATTACAACAACACAATAATGAATAATAGAGTTCCTAGCTCTAACCAAAACAATTCTCATCAGATATGTTGTTACAACATCGGTTCAGAATTAGTAAAAGCATCTCCAACAACTCCTAAAGTTATAGCTCCCAAAACAAGGGTATCGGGATCTCTTTAAAAATAGTAAATAAAAAAACAATGCTCCAATAGCTCTCTATGATTTTCATAAAACACTTTGAAATCAATTGTTCAATGACGCAAACATTTCTACAATATGGTTCCTATGATCACCAGCGTTCGCCGTCGAAGGCCGTCGAGGAAACCGATGGCAGGAGCTGCAAGAGAAGGTTGGAGGTCACCAGCAGGAAGCCGATCGCAAGAGCTACGAGAGAAAATACTGAACTTGTTGCAGGACTATCTTCTCGCTTGGTGCAGCACTGTCTTCTCACTCAGGTGGATGTACCACGCAGCCTAAAACTTGATGATAAAAAAACTGAACTTGGTGCAGCACTATCTTCTCGCTCAGCTGGATGTCCCACGATATTTTGACTTCCATTGGTGCAAGCAATCAGTAATATTCATGTATAGGTAGCAGAAGAATTTTCTATCAAAACAATAGAAAGACAAATCAACATAGACTCTATGTAACTTGAATAATAAGGTAAAATGATAAAATATTCTTTGAACGAAATGCTGCTGAAATAAGGTAGATCCAAACAAATTAATGGCACTAAAGACTAAGGCACGAGAAAAATGACGTCCATATTTGTGGCTCACCAATTCACCCATGAGAAGGCAAAAACATAATTCCAATATTACATCTTTCACATTGCAAGCAAACTAAGAATAAACAATATGAACAAGTATTATTCTTGTCGCCCAATAAACAATACAATTATCAATGACAACATCAAAGCTCCAAGTCCTTGCTTTATATCCCTGTTCCCATCCGATTCTATCTAGTATTTTAATGGGTACAAAAACCAAAACTGAAGCACACGTTTTCTGCTAGTCTCAAAACAGAGAACCAAATTTATATTTTTTGCTACTATGAAAACAAATAACTGAAGCACATATTTTCTGCTATTCTCAAAACAAAGAACTGAACCACATATTTTCTACATAGGGCTAGACAGTTGTCTGTTGAGGCCAATATGGCGACAGCCGACATCCGATAGGTAAATGTATCTAATAACTTGTTACAAAAAGGAATTCGCATAGTAAAAAGAAGCTACTCGGGCATTGAGAGCCCAGCAGGAAAAACAGACATGTAGTGTTAAACATAGAAAAATGGGTCATTACTAAGGAATAATTTCCAAGTACTACTTTCCTGAAGATAAACAGTAAATGGAATGATGTGGTTGCCAGTTGCCACACACTTCATCCCAAATTCCCAATTTCAGAAGGTAAGGTAAAAATTCTTCACCAATCCAATCAATAATTCAGACTCAAGAGTCAGAGCATAACTAAAACCTATTAGCTATTGTTATGCAAACTTCATTCAAAGAAACACAACTTGCTAGTAAGGTAGTACCTCAGATTTACATGGCCCATTAAATGTGGAATCAATATTTAAGATCTATATAGAACCAAAAAACTGAGTAGAAAGATGCTCTCCTTTAATTAAAGAAGCCAACCATAAACAGTGATACGACATTCTTCCAACTAAAGGAAATTCAGTGAAATGCCAAAAAGAGCTTCTCTTGTTTTTTTTACGAAGGGGCGAAGCCCCCTATTTCATTAGGAAATAGGAAAGTTTGTAACAACCGCCACCACGCGGCACATCATCCCAAAAGAACGAACTCGGCCAGAACCCTATCTAGACTCTAAACACTATCAAACTAGATCAGTGAAGAGCCTAAGATAACAGAGACAGTTTGGCCTACGATTAACTACATAAGACTTTCTTATTTACAACCCAATCAGACAGGCAGAAGCCATAAAAGGAACTGAACAAGCCAACCAACAAAAGATAGACAAATATCAACACCATCTTCCAAGTTCTAGCTCCCATATCAACCAGAAATGCGCTTGTCTAAAGGGCACCACCCTAAGGCCCTTCCGAAAGCTTCACTTGCCGTCTTTCGGATTAGCTTGCTTCCTAGCACCACCATTTTTTGCTCCTTCTTTTTCTGACGAGTAGCCCAGGAATCCAGCCAGAAGCAGCAAAGAAAAATGATGTTAGAATGATCAAGCAAATGATTTTTTCCAAAGCACCAATCATTCCTAGTGCGCCAAATAGCCCAGAATAAAGCTCCACACCCAAATAACATCAAATTAGCAGTTTTGTCTTTTGGTTTACATAACCAATTGTCATAAAGGTTGCTGATACTATTTGGAGCCAGCCTTAGATTCAAGGCAACTTGAATCACTCTCCACATATATTTAGCAATGGGTCAATGAAAGAACAGATGATCGATAGATTCATCCACCCCATAGAAACAACAATCCGTAGAACCAATCCAGCTCCTTTTCTTTAAGTTGTCCTTCGTAAGAATTTTATTTCTTACCACTAACCAAAAGAAAACCTCGATTTTATGGGGCAATTTAGATTTCCACAAGAATTTATATGGAATCAAAACTTGATCTTCCATTTTCTTTTTGTACATAGAGTTAACTGAGAAGCCTTTTTTCCCAGAAGCCACACAATTTTATCCTCCTGATCAGACAAAGACACCTGATTACAACAACTTATCATTTCATCGAATAACATCCTCAAATCACCCACAATCCTTCTTCTAAAAGTAAGAATTTCAAAATTAGAAATGAAAACATCATTAACAGAAACATCTTTGTCATAAGCCAAGTCAAAAAGAACAGGAAATTGAACAGACAGAGGCAAATTACCAATCCAAATACTATTCCAGAAACTAGTCTTCAGGCCATTACCAACTGCAGTTTTACAATACTTGTAAAAATTGTCACGCAAACTCAGAATTTTTTCCAGAAATGAGAATCACTTTGTCTTTGTTTAACTAAAATAAGGGGTTTTCCCTTAATGTATTTACTGGCAATAATTTTTTTCCATAAGCCATTCGAATTTTCAATATTCCAAAGCCATTTAGATAATAAGGAATCATTCATAAACTCAAGATTCAAGACACCCAATCCTCCCTGAATTTTGGGAGAGCACACTGACTCCCAATCCGCTAGATGGAACTTTTTGGACTGACGACCCCATTGCCACAGAAGACGCCTCCTAAGAATATCAATTTTTTTGATAACCGACTTAGGGGCAGGATAAATCGAGAGCATATAAAGAGGAACATTCGATAAGCAACTGTTTAAAATAGTAAGTCTACCTCCTAGACTCAGGAATCTTCCCTGCCACCCAGCTAGTCTTTTTTCCAGCTTCTCAATCATGGGAGTCCAAAGACTTTTGTTAATTTTCTTCTTATCAATTGGCACCCCTAAATATTTCATTGGAAGCTTGCCAATAGGACATGTAAAGATATCGAAATACAAATAGTCAATCTCCTTAGCATTACCAAAGCACAAAATTTCACTCTTGTGAAAATTTATTTTCAAGCCTGACATGCTTTCAAACAAACATAAGATGTATTTAAGATTTCTGGCCCCTTCTAAGCAATCTTGAATAAGAAAAATGGTATCATCGACATATTGTAAGCAGCAACAACCATTGTGAATGATGTGAGGGATCAGACCTTCAATCAAACCCTCATCTTGAGCTTTCTTAATCATACAAGCTAAACCATCAGCAACCAAATTGAATAGAAGGGGAGAAAAAGGATCCCCTTGCCTAACCCCTTTGTGAGTAGTGAAGTAAGGACCCAGGTTATCATTAGTCTTGATGGCTACTTTGCCACCCCTCACAATCCTCATAACCCAATCACACCAAGTGTTCCCAAAACCTTTTTTCTCCATCATAGTATAGAGGAAATGCCAATTTACTTTGTCATAAGCTTTTTCAAAATCAATTTTTAAAACCACTCCACTTTGATTTTTCCTCTTAACCTTATGAAGAATTTCATTGAGAGAGATGACCCCATCCATAATATATCTATTTTTAATGAAATCATATTGAGAATCACTTATAACTTTTGTGAAACAACCCGCAAGCCTGTTATTCAGAACTTTGGAAATAATTTTGTAACACACATTCAAAAGACAGATAGGTCTAAAATTCTTCATGTCAGCCGCATTATCCACTTTTGGTAATAAAGTAACCATCCCATAATTCAACCTTTCTATCTTAAGATTTCCATCATAAAAATCATTGAATAAATGCACAATATCCATTTGAATTGTATCCCAAAAATTTTGAAAAAATTCAGCAGGAAAACCATTGGGACCAGGGGCACTATTATGTTTCATCTCAAAAATCACTTTCTTAATCTCTTCAACTGAAAAAGGAGCCGTTAGGAAAGATCTATCAATGTCTGACAACTGGGTCATATTGAAATGAGTCATATTAATACTAGATAACACCAAAGGGCCAAAGAGATCTTTGTAATAAGAAGTAGCAATTTTATTGATACCTTCAGCATCACTTACAGAGACTCCTTCATGATACAGGAAGGGGATTTTAACTTTCCGCTTCCGACCTTTAGCAAGCAGGTGAAAAAATTTAGTATTCTCATCACCCTCATTGATAAATTTTTCCCTAGCAGTTTGCTTTTTTTTTTACAAATTTATTCTTCCATGATTTTTTTCAGGTTCCACTCCATATCGAGCTTTTTGATTCTTTCAGAGTCCGAAATACCCATAATTTCGCATTTTTTATCTAAAATGTCAATTTTTTTCCATCAAATCTCTTTTCAATTTCAAATATCTACCTTCAACATTAATATTCCAACCTTTCAACATTTTTTTCAACCTTTTTGTTTTTTTCTTTCCAAATATCAATACTCTTTTTTGCTTCTAACAGGCAAAGACCAATTTTTAACCACCAAAGATTTAAACTCAGGTCTCAACCTCCAACAGAGCTCATATCTAAAATTTCTTTTAGCAGGAGAAGAAAAATCAGTTCTAAGGCATAAAGGTACATGATTAGAAAAAGATCTACTAAGACCAACAACATTCACATTATTGTAATGCAGATCCCACTCCGGGCAAACAAGAAATCTGTCCAACTTCTCATAAGTAGGAGGATTTCGATTATTAGACCAGGTAAAATGTCTACCACAAAGATCCAATTCAATCAGCTCATGAACATCAATAATAGAATTAAAAAGGGAACTCCACTTATTGGTGCCCCCAGGCTTGTTCTTATCCGAATCTTTTCTAAGAATGTTAAAATCACCACCAATCAACATTGGATGAGAGCACTTGGAACAGAAAGAGGATAACTCACTCAAGCATTTCTGTTTTTGATCATTTTGAGCAGCCCCATAAACATTAATAAAGTTCCAAATAAATCCTGATTCTTTTTGAATCACCAGAGTTCAAATCATAAATTCACCCAACTCTTTCTCTCTAACATCAAACATGTCAGAATCAAACCCTACCAGCAAACCTCCCGACCTACCAATAGGAGGAGACCAGACCCAAGCGAAATTCCTGTTACCACTAATGAAATTCAACCACGAATCTTCAAAGTCTTTCTTGTTGGTTTCTTGTAAACCAATAAAGTTAATTTTCTCTTTCATGATAATATCACGGAGGAATTCACTTTTCACATCTTTACCGAGACCCTGACAATTCCAAATCACACCAATCATTCTTAACAAATCAGGGTGTGCCTATCAGTCTGACCTCTCCACTTAATAGGGATGTTCCTATTATTGGGAGATTTACTAGCCTTATTTTTCTTTCTCACAGTTTTTTTCCTGTGCCGAATTTTACGACGTTTTCTGAGGACCATAACATCATCAAGATTAGACAAATCATCATCCACACTATCATTATGAATATTATTATCTACATCAGAATCAATGTAATCAACATTGGAATTATCAACACTAATCTTAACAGACTGAACAACCAAATTTTTTCTAGACAATTCTAAAGATTTAATCATGTTTAAATTTTCCACAGCATCATTATAAGAAGAACCTAAATCAACTCCAATTCTATGAGCCACATCCATAAGAACATCATTATCAGTATTAAGAACAGAGAAAGGATTGTAAGACGTACCTTTATTGATGAAAGCATCTTTAGCCATAGCTCTTGCAGCAGCTTTATCAGCAATTTTCATATCCTCTGTAGATTCCAGTCTGCTGCTCCTTCTAACTCCTTCTACCACATCACCTTCCATAGGCCCTCCTTTTTTTTGCTCCAGCATTCTTGCTAGCGTCATCAGGAACAATTAAATTCTTTTTCTTTTTCTCTTGAGCGGGGGAAGGAATAAATTCATCATCCTTGATGAATTCTTCCAACTCCTGAGAATCCAACAAATCATCCTCACTTTCATTGTACTCTTCATCATCATTACCCTGACTGTCAAGGTAACCTTTGGTACCTTCAGAACCTTTTCCCAACTTCATACTTTCAGATTGTTCCGACAAGGATCCAGCAACATTGACATGACTGGAGGATACTTTTAAGGGGGATTTTCCCTTAACATCCCTACTAGAGTCATCATCTCCACTTTTGGCCTTTTTAACAGATTTGCCAAGAGAGAGGTCACCAAAACCTTGTCTATCCACAGAAGCCCTTTTACCTAGATTAATGGACTCATCATTCCACCCTTCATCAGTAATGTTGTCAATTTTAAAGAAAATGTCATACAGAAAAGGTTTGACACCAACTTCAATGATAGGGGGAATCATAGCCACACTCTTCACATGAACTTTGAATCTAACAATTTCTTTAGAGTTTAAAGAGGAAATATCCACTTCTTCCACAGCCCCAATAGTAGATCCCAATTCACAAATAGCCTGGTAATTCTGAAGTTCTTCTGGCACATTCTCAGCCACAATCCACACCGAATGCAGTTTGGACTTGGGCTTAGCCTGAGAACTCCAAGAAGAAACAGAGATTTTGGCACCAGACAACTTCATTTTCAATTCTGGGAAATTAATCATCTCATCCAACCTCTCTTGAGAGGGAAATTGCATGAGGAAGCCAGAATGACACTTGGTAGCTTTCCAAGTACGGCCCCAGGGGAAGTGAAAGCCGAAATCCTTCTCAAGATCCTCGGCCGAGATCAAACCCTCAACGATTTTAACCAAACCAATAAAACTACGCTTATGTTTGTTGGATAGTGGCTTGGCAAAATGAGAAGAGTAAAACCCTAGTCCATCTGCCGCCATCCCAACAATAGGCATGCTGGGTTTGTTCTGTTTGGGGAGAACACACCGAGCGGTGTTGTGCGTTTCCTTGCGACAGATCTCGCACCACAGAGATTTAAAGCACTCTCTAGCATGATGGCCATCCATACCACATTTTTGGCAAAAAACCCTACGCACCAATTCATTCTCAACTTTCAGAATGGTAGGAGGAGGGGATTTGAGGATACCTGGCTGGCTGCCATCGCCGGGAGTGGGGATAGGGATGTCATCTTTGCCATCAGGTTTTCTAGATCCAGTTTTCAACCGCCAGCTGAGATTCCGATTTTTCCCCCACGACTGGGAAACCTGCGGAGCATCCTTTGGACCCCATCGGTCCCAGTTAGGGTTGCGATTCTTCGGATCCATCTGACCCGAATCACCCGAGCGACCCGGGAGAGGCCACTCCTCGGCAAGCGCCGGCGGACGAAACGGAGAGGAAAACCAACCACCGCAAAAACTATCGCGCGACAAACACGGGAGAGACCAGAGGCGAGAGAGACGCGAAGCGAGATGAGGAAAAGAATGCGAACCCAAGAAATCAGCCGCAAACCCTAACCGCGTACCTGTAGGAAAGCTTCCATCGCACGCCATGCCGACCGCTTGCTGCTTTGGGCCGCACGAAGACGAAGCAACAAGGGACGAGTGCGAAGATGCCGGCCCAGGAACCGTGCCCGCGCCACGACGGGCCGACGATGAACAGGAACCCTCGCGAGGAGAAGCATGGCGCCGCTCTTTTTTTTCCTTCTACGCATAGCACCCCTCTCCAGTCGTTAACTTTTGTGTTCATGCATTATTATTATTATTTGAATATTCCTTGGCTACCTGGGACCCGCATAAAAAAAGAGCTTCTCTTGTGTATCTCTGCTAGAGGTTATAGGCTTATACTCATTGTTTTGCACTAAGATATTTCGGAAATTGGAGTTATGTATGTTTAGTATGATGTGCCACGTTACAGGAAAGCTTCTAGTCCATTTATCCATGCACCAAAAGTTCAAGTCATTTTGGTAGTCAACAGGACCAACCATCTAAGCAATGCCACAAAAATGGGAACTTTCATTGACCTGTTAGACCATAATTTTGGACTCAATAACTCAAGTTCAAGAACATGGAATTGAATGAAAGAGGTAAACTACCTTTAAATTAAGATCAACTCACCTAAAAGAACAGGAAAACTAGGCACAAGGTAGAACTACTTGCAGCTATCACTTGAGCTTCTCTGGATGAAATATCCAACTGTATACCATTAATGCTTTCATTCTGCAAGAAGAAATGCATAAAAGAATCGAATGAATCAACCATACACACATCTAGAAATTAGATGAAGGCCATCAATTGGCAACCAAAAAACTTTTATATCAAGACATTACAAATTTCAATACCTTAGATGCTCCAAGAGCAAGGCGTTTCGAGTAGTCATCTGTCGTGTGTTGTTTTGCTGTACCTGAGACTGCATCATGATGCTGGGCAATTGCCATTGGGTCTTCCAAGTTGGTCGTGAATAGCCCTAAGGAACTCCTCCTACCTACTAAAAATTATATTTGACGTGCAGCCTACAAAAAAATACAGGTTCCCAAGGATTCTTCATATATAACATAATGAGTAGAAAATCATCATGAGTCATGTAGCTGTAGAGGGAATATCATACCAGGTAATAACCACTCAGCACTCGAACATATCGCTTGAAAGTTGGACGGCTTGTATAGTACCCAGTCCAATATGAATTTTTCGAATCAGTTGCAGGTGAACAAGGTCATTATGCTTTTTGAGCATAGAATTTTTCATGCTGCTCAAATTAAATCAGTTCAAGGACTCACGAGAAATAATCATCATATTTTACTGGCCAAGATACATTTGACAAATGTTTTGCATCTGTGTAAATGGATGGGGTAGAATACAGCTCATGCACTCGACCATCCTGCAGCAATTCGGGCATTATTTTTTAATTCATCGGTTCCATGACATCAATTAACCGTGGCATATTGCACATGACTAATGTGCTTCGGCAGCATCTTACAGAAAAAAAGACTTTGTACGTAGTAGTATCATTGCAGAAAGGTAAATTAAAATGTCAGCTGAACATGAAAACTGTGTATCAAAACTTGAGAGCTTCAGTTTAAAATCAGCAATACCTTGTTCACGTGATAGATAAGTTTGTCCATATTCTGGAACCAAGATTCTGCATACTGATAACTAAAATCATCTCCCATGGTCCACATTATGTGGTTTGTACGCGTAAAATTTGCCTGATCATCACAAGTTAATTAAATCCAATTTCTTACTATGAACGAAGCATAATTAATTGCTCTAGTGAACTACAACATGTGACAACAATATTGAAAGTTTACCAGTTCTATGGCTGCAGCAACAAAATCATTAACTCGTTCTTCAACATTATAGTCAAACATCAGCATGTCATCCTACAAATTTCAATCTAAGATGCATGTAAGGTTCGAGGAGCATGGAAATGGTTGTGTACATGTACCTGGACAGGCAAGTTTTCATCTAAAACTTCAAAGCCAAAGCCATCTGGAGGGCTATAATCGACAGGAAATACATTTGTAAATATCTGCAATTTAACCATCACAGAGTCAAATTCCCTTCAAAAAATCAAAATTCGATCCATTGTGCTAATGAATGGAATAGGCAGAACTAATTGTGGGGTAAGAAGAATAAGAACATGTGAAGATGAACCAAAATTTCTTGAGCCACGCCATATAACCTCTAAGCCTTAGCCAGTTTTACGCTTTTTCTTATCTTGGTAATCGATTCTTGCAAAATGCAAAGAATCGAAGCCAAGCTACAGTTTGCAACAAAAAATGTTATATTCATATGCTTTGCACAGTCGCATGTTGATTGTCAAGAAAAAAATGTATTGAGAATTGAACCGAGGAAAATCACTAAGGCTTAACATTTGCATCCACCATACAAATATAATATTCATTTAGTAACTTTAATTAGTATATCATGTGCCTGCAATGCCAGACTGAAAAATGATAATTATGAGAATTGTATTTTCTGTTTAGAATAATGTAGGAGCTTATCATACTGGTTTTTGGTAAAAAAATGGCTTCATCGCAAATATGATGTTAATAGTATTTACCTCTGCTCCAAGCAAATAAGCTTGAACTGCAGAATGTCCAAAAGGATCGATTTGCCAGCCAACTCTTGGAGTCTTGTTGAATTGTTTCTTGATCATCCGGTGACCAAGCGTGGTCTGATCAATCATGTCAATATAATGAACAACAGCTTCATCATGCATGCACAATCGCCTGGCATTTCTGAATCATAATACCCACCAGTAATTTTGTAGAGGAAAACAGTATCGAGACAAAGCAAAATAGAATAAGGAAAATCACATTCCATACATGAACTCTAGCTGACCTGAATGCTGATACATGGAACCTATATAGCAGTGGGGAACTGTTTGATTTTTTTTTTAAAAAAAGAGAAGAAAAACTAAGGGGCTGAACTTCAGGTTTGGAGCTATCGAAGAACAGCAAAACATTGTTACAAGGTGCAGTTACCACACTCTCAAAATGCTCTAGTTTCATGCCTAACTGGTACAGCCCGCAGTCCAGTTGTTTCGAAACACGGAAAAGGAAAGTATGTCGATGAGACCCCAAATATTTGAAGTTATTTGCTCAGTTGCCAATATGTGTCTCACACTACCTCTTTGATTGACAAATAGCGAAGAGATGTCGCCATTCCGAAAAATGGTAGAGATGAGTGAAAACTTGTTATTAGCTAGCAGGTTGGTATCCAAAAAATAAAAGCATATGAAAAGGATATATCAAACAATTGTTTTCCAACTCCAAGTACCTTATCTATTATTTTTCCCATATGCAAAAGATATGTAACAAGTGACTCAACAAGTTGACTTAGTTGAAGCTCTGTAAATCTTGTAAAGACCGGAGCAACTTCAATGATGGCATGTCTAAAAATTTTGGCATCAAAATACCTCAAAAGTCCTACTTTAGAGCCCATAATGTTCCAGTAATCACATAACCGACTGAAGCCTGAAGTGGCTTATTGTGCTTGTTATGCCCAAAGTAAATGATAACTAAATGAACCAAACAATGAGTGGCATGCATGTGCGTGTATGTGTGGTTGCAGGTTTCCTCTCATAGAGGAAAACTACATCAGACATGACAGAACTGAGGAACTGAGGAAGTGGTAATAAGTGGTGATTTGTCAACGAACCAAGCTAGAGCAAGCAAGCAAGAAAGCTTACCATGAGAAACAGGCAGGTGGTCTTCGACGACAGATCTCCATTCTTTGTGCAAACAATGCTAAAAATCAATTGGTAGATTGGAGTCCAACGAGAAAATACATTAATCATGTACTAAACTCGCGAATAAAACTGAAACCCTAAACTATTTGCAATATATTACCCTAATGCACGCCATTTCCTATTGCCAGCAGCATCTGCCGCCTGCTAGTGGTTGGTGGCGGTAGAGATGCCCCTCTTTTTTCATGCGAGAAGACGGCAGCAGAGATCTAGGGGTCGGGGCTCACCTTCTGGAGTTGTTCTCTGCGACCTGTGTACGCGCTGTGGTAGTACGGTTGCTCCACCGCCGCTAGTTGAAGGACTCCTGCACTGAGCGCAGGACCAGCACATGGTCGACGTCGTGCGACAGTTTCGCCTTTCATGGGGCTGCAGGGCTTCTCCCCCTGAGATCTCACCACCGACTCACGCAGTGGCGAGCAACGTCTTGTTGGCCGCACCCTAGCGCCGGTGGAGCCTCCCATCGGCCATCTCCACAATCGCACGATGATTTCGCCTTTTCTGGGAGTCCGCATAGCTTCTCTCCATGAGATCTTGCCGCCACTGTTCTCAACCGCCGCGACAACGGCAATAGGGAGAAGAGGAGCGGCGGAACAACACTAGGGTTTTGGGGTGGGGCGGGCGGCAGCTTTGAGGTGGTTGAGCTATAGAGGGTCATGTGTACGATGCGGAAGACACGGGTGAGATGGGGCTTCGCGAGCGTGGCGAGAGTGCGACGGCTGCTGGGCGAGGAGCGAGCACACGAGCGTGGGCAGCATCCGACGCACGATACAATTAGACGGTCCAGATCGCTGGAAGGCAAAACCTAAGAGGCATGATACCCCTTGCAGCCTTAATAAGTAGTAGATATAAGATTCTCCATAACAGTATTTATAAGTGATATTACTAAAATAGTATTATAACCTATTTTTTATTATTTCTTTTTCCTTTCTTTTTATCTCATCTCCTAAACTGCCCGTATTGCCTCTGGTTCCTAATTCCCATTTGTTGGTTCGTTTCTTCTCAGCTTGCTATCAAATGCCAGCACCAAGAGCAGATCCCTTGCACGCCACATCATTGAGCTTGGCACTGAATACACAGTAACTGTAGCAAACAGTACAGAAAAACGGCAATAGCTACATGTATGTATCCTTCCGAGAATTGCAGCCGAGCACTCCTGGCAACATGATGATTGTGCTGCTTTAGAAATGCAAGCAACCTGAGAAGCCCTCCACTTGGCGTCTTGGCCATAGTGGCAGACGTGACAAAATCTCGGAAACATCGTTTTCGAGCCAGATAATTGGAGTCATTTCCGTTACTGCCATGTAAAAATCTCTCATGGATAACGTACCACGTTCCTTGACCCGTTCTTCGGTCCGAAAACTTTTTTGACTATGTGTTGGATGAGATCATAAGATACAAATCACTAGACTAGACCACTTGATAAAAGTTGTTTCAAAATAACACGCAGTAGGTGACAGCGGTGATGTGGTAAGGTGGCGGCGGAAAGCGGCAGCAATTACCGCATTGTGACGGCACGAAGGGACCCTAGTGAGAAAGCAAGGGCAAGTGATGCCACAGTGCCAAGCCAGGATCCTATCGACAGTCTAATCGTCTGTCGATGCTGACTAGGAGGTAAAAGTAGACGTGTTGCGTGCGGGATCTTGACGAGGCGAAGAGTTGGCGAGTGATGAGAAAGCAAGGTGGCGCCGGCAGTGGGCTGGTTAGGTTATCCACTAACCATGACCGAAGAAGTGAGCAAGCCACTAGGGGCCAGCATTAGAGGAGGGAATAAAAAAACTCAGGTGGAGAGTGAGCTAAGTAGTGGAGTGCCGAAAAAGTTAAATCAAAACCTAGTTTTTGTTAGACTTACCCCAACTACTCTATAAAAGTTTGTTTATTTTGTTTTATATCTAAGCCTAGGTATAAGAGATTATGAAAATTGAGGTGGAACTATTGCCCATCCCTTGGATCCGCCTATGCTTGGCCTCATACCACTGCACCAACCAAAATTTAATTTCAGTACACCACTGACTGACTAGCTATCCACTAGAAAAATGTGACTGGTGATCGAACAGACGAGCAGACACGTTCAACAAAACAGGAGTGGCAACAACAAGTGACAGCACTGGTAAAATCCATAAGGCTATTCGCAGCGGCTTTTCCTAAATTTTCCCCTATGTGCTACTTTACAGCCACGCCAACAAGATTCTATCCTCTATATTTTCTTCTCCTGCAGCAGCGCCCTCTAAATTTTCCCCTATACAAACTTTAAAATAAGTACGCACACACAGTTACAATTTAAGTACTTTTGGTTACTATTTTGTTTATTGTCCGCGTTAATTTATTTAAAAAAATCGCAGCATTTTAGTGCCACAAACGGTACACTATTTAATTCCGGACATTCGAATTAACATGCGTTCAAATATTCCATGAATTCCATTTGAATTTTGAAATTTGCTCTGCATTTCGTTCTCCGAGTAGTGGTACTACATCGACCGAGCCTCTCCATGGAGAAGGATGACATCGCGCACGGAGAAGGACGCCGTCGCGCGCTGCCGGCCTTGCAGCACCTCGTGAGGCGGCACCCAGCGCCAGCCCCCAGCACCGCCGCCACAGCGCGCGGCGTCATCGTCCGCGCGGTCGTTGTGCGCCGCCCACTCGCGCACCCCCACGCAGCTTCTGGCGTACTCGGTGCCCAGGATCTTGGACGGGCACCGACGCCGGCCGTGAAGCGCCGGCCACCACACGAGAATGGTTGCGGAGGTTTCTGGGAGAGCGCGGGCATGGTGCCTTCCTCGATAAGGAACATCGGAGGGGGTTACAGCGCTCCGCTCCATGTGGTGGGAGAGAGAAGAGGAGCGCCGCCAAGGAGCCTTGGTAGAGTACGTCGTTGCGGGAGGTAGGGGGCAATTGTTGCCCCTTCCGCATGAACAGTGTTAGGGGAGAGGGAGTTAAGAGGAGGGCGCTGCGGATAGTCTAGGGTCTATATTTTTATGTACTAGGTAAATACCCGTGCGTTGCAACGGAAAAAAATAGTGTAACAATAACATATATATGGCTATATGTTGTGTTGTTAATTAAAATTAAGTTGCATCTGGACTTTGTAGTGACAATTGGTTGTAACCTTGAAGGCTGAAAATTGATGTTGTTCTTGATCCTAACCACGCTCCAGACTTGCTTGCCAGGTTCATTTGTAAGTTCAAAATTATAGACCAAAATTAGGTGAAAAGACCAGCTCAATGGAAATTTTCTTTTCCCAGTAAACTGCATATTTGCCTTCGCCTGTACCTATCCATTGTTTTAATCTCTATATAAGAACAGTCATGCGAAGTTTATCTATTAAAAAAATCCATCGCTATAATAACAATACCTTTTTTTGTTGCTTTAGCATTATTGTCCATCAATCCTTCAATTCAGTGTTGTATCTTGATGCCTGAGGGTAGAAAGAACGATCTTCGTTGCACCCAGTAGTCTTGATTGAAAGAAGTGTATACTCCTGCACTTCTCAGAATTTATGGACATTTCTCTGAACCTGAACCTGAAAAAACATAGTTGATCATTATTGAGAACAAATGGCATATCAGAATTGTTGCTACCCTATTATTTGAGCATAATGACATAGTCACATGGATGCAACTTGCGAGCCGATTTTGAGCCAAGTCAAGCCTACTCCTTCAGCTCGTTGAGTGGCGGCGACTGGTTGGGGGCCAGAGGACGCGGACATGCGAGGGGGCCGGGCGGAAGACGCAGACGATGGCATTTTCTAGGCAAACGGGTGAGGGTATCGAGTGCAGGTCGATTAGGAAGAAATGCATGGGGTTTTCTGTAAAAGGATGACGCAGGACGACCGCTAAACCATCGAAACTGGTGCTTTATAATAGTATAGATATAGAGATTAGTGGATCGAACAGCACCACATACGATGTGATTTCGATGCACGAAAAAGGACGACCTAGGGAGCGGCTGCTCGGCCACACGATGGCGAGGATCGACTTACGGGTTCAAGTTCGCACCAGTCTATGAGAAACGGGCTGCATGTTTTGGACCTACATGTTTTGTACCTACATGTTAAAGATTGATGCGAACTTGAACCCGTAAGTCGATCCTCGCCATCGTGTGGCTGAGCAGCCGCTCCCTAGATCGTCCTTTTTCGTGCATCGAAATCGCATCGTATGTGGTGTTGTTCGATCCACTAATCTCTATATCTATACTATTATAAAGCACCAGTTTCAACGGTTTAGCGGTCGTCCTGCGTCATCCATTTACAGAAAACCCCATGCATTTCTTCCTAATCGACCTGCACTCGATACCCTCACCTGTTTGCCTAGAAAACGCCATCGTCTGCGTCTTCCACCCGGCCCCCTCGCATGTCCGCGTCCTCTGGCCCCCAACCAGTCGCCGCCACTCAACGAGCTGAAGGAGTAGGCTTGGCTTGGCTCAAAATCAGCTTGCAAGTTGCATCCATGTGACTACGTCATTATGCTCAAATAATAGGGTAGCAACAATTCTGATATGCCATTTGTTCTCAATAATGATCAACTATGTTTTTTCAGGTTCAGGTTCAGAGAAATGTCCATAAATTCTGAGAAGTGCAGCAGTATACACTTCTTTCAATCAAGACTACTGGGTGCAACGAAGATCGTTCTTTCTACCCTCAGGCATCAAGATACAACACTGAATTGAAGGATTGATGGACAATAATGCTAAAGCAGCAAAAAAGGTATTGTTATTATAGCGATGGATTTTTTTAATAGACAAACTTCGCATGACTGTTCTTATATAGAGATTAAAACAATGGATAATTACAGGCGAAGGCAAATATGCAGTTTACTGGGAAAAGAAAATTTCCATTCAGTTGGTCTTTTCACCTAATTTTGGTCTATAATTTTGAACTTACAAATGAACCTGGCAAGCAAGTCTGGAGCGTGGTTAGGATCAAGAACAACATCAATTTTCAGCCTTCAAGGTTACAACCAATTGTCACTACAAAGTCCAGACGCAACTTAATTTTAATTAACAACACAACATATAGCCATATATATGTTATTGTTACACTATTTTTTCCGTTACAACGCATGGGTACTTACCTAGTTGATAGCAAGAAGTGCATTGTTATCTTTTTTCTGAAATTGTAAAAGAGCTATTCATATAATATGCATATTTGGATTCTTCAGCCCTTGTCTGGGTCAGAACCTAGAAGTACATGGAAATATCAAGGCCATTTCTTAGCACCTTTTGCGCACGTAACTTTGCTTTCTTCTGGATACATCTCATAAGTCTTTTTGAGTTCACAGAAAAAAGAATGAAGTCAACCCATCAGAGAACAATTTTCATATACACTAATAAATAGTGCCATACTTATAATTACTTGGTCTTAAGATTATATTAACTTCGATTTCCATGGGAAAAAGCCATGGTGCTATATACCTCATCATGGAGTTCAGAAACAATCATCATAGGTATGTCCTGAGTGACAGCTCCGACGAACTGAACAACATAGTATAGTGTCGAACCTTCTCTAGTACAGTTAGTTCATGCCTGAAAGAGTTTCTGAAACAAAAGAGAGACATTCTTATACTCCCTCCATTGCAAATTATAAGTCACTTTAACTTTTTGATACATCGATTTTGCCTAGAGTATATAATTAAATAAAAAATGTCATTGGTAACTGAGCACAGATATTTCTTCCAAAAAAGCTGAGCGCATATATTTGCATTGTTGGTCGCCAATGTTGGGGACTTGTTCTCAAATGCTATGAATTAAGAACAAGGCAACACAAAGTGTTAAATGTTGATGCCCTTCGTCCAACGAAGCATTATTCCCTTAAGGATTAATGAACTTTGGATGAAGGTTAAAGGCAATACAATTACGAAGGTCAAATCTTCGTAATAGATCGAATAAAGTAATATAGAATATGAAGCATCAAAGGTAAATAAATTACAAATGAACAACATTACTTTCATATTTAATTGATTTAATATATTCGAGCATTGAATACAATTATACCTTTGCCTTGACAAAGATTGATTCCCGAATGATGCGGTTGCAATTACAGGAATCCGTGAACAGTAAAGGAATACTGTTCACTATTTATAGGCACGGGACACAACCTGTGAGGAATTACAATTATGTCCCTTATAAGGAATTACAACAGCAACTCAAACATTTATGGACTAAAAGGTCATTCTACTCTTAAGTCGGTTTGTAATTCCGAAGCTTCATACAGAGGAACCTTCGGTCATCACATGCGGACAGCTTCAGCCGAAGTTGTTTCTCCCTACAAGACCTTCGGCGACGAAGCATAGTCCCAACACGGCTTGTAGGACGGAGGCCAAGGTGTAGCCTGCAGCTCAGCGGACAAAGGAGAAGCATCATAAAAAGCAAAATTTCCATGGTGGAAATTCTCATACCAGTCATCTTCGTTGAAGAAATCCTCCTGATGAAGGTCTTTGTGCTGAGGCCTTCGGTTCTGCTCATCCTGAGTAAGATGACGAACTTCTTCAGAGGCTTCGTCTATCTGCCTTTGCAGTTCTGCTAACCTGGCCATCTTTTCCTTCTTCCTCTGCACCTGTTGATGAAGCATCTCCATGTCTCTGATTTCTTGGTCTAGCTCATCCTCTTGCGGTGTCGGGCTGACAGCCTTCCTCTTCTGGCTTCGGGCCTCCCGAAGGGAGAGAGTCTCCTGATTGGGGTCCAGCGGTTGCAGAGCTGCAGCCCTAGTTGCTGAAGCTTTCTTCGGCGCCATAGCGAAGGTTTATGATTGCCGAAGGTGTTCAAAACTTGAAGAATGGAAGTGAGTTCACCAGAGGTGGGCGCCAATGTTGGTCTCTTGTTCTCAAATGCTATGAGTTAAGAACAAGGCAACACAAAAAATGTTAAACGTTAAAGTCCTTCGTCCTTCAAAGCATTATTTCCCTTGGGATATAATGATTTTCGGACGAAGGTTATGGAGGACAAACCTTCATCAACACAACATACCATTATGGAGAAGGAATCATATGTAACATAAAGGTTAACGTAAACAATTATGTATAATTATCAACTCATTTCTATATTATTATTATAGAAAAATAAGAATGACATCAAATTTCAAATGTACCTTCGGCTCGAAAGAAGGTAAAGGTACAAGCGTGACGCAAAAGTAAATGTCAAGTCAGCGTGAACAGTACGGGGGCACTGTTCACCTATTTATAGGCATGGGACACAACCTATGTAAAATTACATCCATGCCCTTTACATTTGGTAGTAATTCTATAGGAATCCACCGAGGTCCGAATAGCCTTTTCATCTTTAAGTCGGTTTCCTTTTCTGCTATCACGCCGAAGCTTTCCTGCTCACAGCTTCGGCGCTGTATCAACCTTCGTATTCTTTGGGCTTCTCCCACTGTGGTACCGATTCGAGTCCGAAGATACCTGTTCACACATTATACTCCAGAAACATTGTTTAAATCATATTTTTGAGGACCTTCGGAAGCCGAAGGCCCCCAACATGCATCCTAAACAAAGCTGGTCTGGGGGTTTTCTTTCAAGATCGCGAGGAAGGTTCTAATAATCCTTTTAAGATAACAGAATTATTAGTCAACTCAATAAAATAAGTACTAACACTTCCAGTCTGGATTCATCTTGGCTATGATTGTTCGACCGTTGTCTCTCACCAACCTTAGCAGTGTTGAAGCACTGCATATATTATTTTTTTTGTTCCAAATGAGTCACTCTAGCAAACAGTAGCTTCCAAAAGAGATGAAATAGAAGTGCATACCTATCCAAACCAATGGTGGGCTCATCTAGGATGACCAACCTAGGCTTCATCAGCATCTCCATGGCCATGCTGACCGTCCTCACATCGCTGCCACCTGATCACCCATAGTGTGCCCATCGTTCAGTTTCCTCTTCTTACCTCACAATATCCAAAATATGAGATCAGGCAAGAGAACATGAAACTCATTGAAATATAAGAAAACCAACACCAATTGTAATTGCATTAACTACTGGATTTGATTCATGAACGAGAATAGGCCCCTCAACCAAAAGTTGTTGTATGCTATATAAAAAAGAGATTGTCGATCATCTAAAGTGAAAATGATCTATAGATGACCTAGACATATATAAATAAAGATGCCAAACATTTCAAATGAAGTTTTTTTTCATGAAACTATATGGTGGTGCTTGTAGCTTAACATAAGTTGAATGGATCATTATAACATCAGTCAGAACAAAACAACTTGTAAAGAACAAATTAGTAAGTTATCCTAGCATAATGTTAAAGTTAAGCTCTTTGCCACTCGGAAAAAAAGATATTAGTCATCTACAGAAGTAGGTGTATTATGCAACAATATATGAAGTCTTCATAAACAAGCACTCAGAAATCCTTAGGAGCCCAGGACGTCCTCCACTTCTCATATAAGATATGCCTGCATTGTGCCTGTCATTTTTAAGCTTTTCTTGGGAAGTTAAGGCAGCTATATGATAGGTTTTGCACTTTCTTAACTAATTACATTTTAAATATCATAATTTATGATGGTCTTTAGACATAGTAATCAGAGGAGAAGTTTATAGTTATTTATTTATGCTACAACATTTGTCATGCAACTGAACATTATAAATAATATAAGAACCAACCAATTAACCAACAGAATGTAAGAAATTTACCTAAGAAGATCTAGTAAAGTGCTCTCGTCGTCGATGGCAATAGTAATTTCCACATCGGTATCACGTCCTCACACCACCACTACACTTGATGGCGATGTTGTGCACGTCGCCCTGGTCATGGAACTGTGCCTTGGCCATGAACCACCACTGCCCAAATACGTGTCCCTGTCATGCCATAGGAAATGCTTGTGTCTCACAGTTGCAGATAACCTTTCTATGTTTCTGCACAGCTATTGTTTCAGTTACAGTTACAGTATGACACAAGCATCCACAATCTTAAATAATCTATATGTAATGCAAGAGGCAACATGATAATGACCTTACTAAATAACATGGATTTATTTTAGCAGATACATAATCATGAATTTGTCCAGATTCAATGAACTTAGTCTAGCAATATTGTAAATTTTATGAGATTTGCGGTCTGCACAGATCCAAAGTGAGAAAAGATATAAATAAACTAATTAGTGAAGTTTTCAAAAACTATCGCAACATCAATTTCCAATTCAGGTTTAAGTTAGTGCTTTTCATTTAGGCGATTCAGATCCAGGATAACATCTTTCATAATCATGCAGTTTTAGCATACAGATGAAGCCCTGGAATCAGATATGGACACAATGAGCTGTCGGGCATCATATACAAACACGACGAGCTGTTGCGTGAACAAACCAACAGAACAAAATTAGGTACTGCTAAGGAAAAGAAAAAGAAAAACAAAGCATCTAACCCGAACAATCTGATGAGGAAGAGGGCATGTGATTCACCTTCATAGCTTGAAGGACAGAAGTCACGCTGCTGAAGGGGCGCCAATCTGGTCTGAGCGAGCGGCTCCTGCCATAGGCGCGCTCGGTCGGCGGCATCCAGCAGGTGAAGCGGGAGGCCATGGTCCGCCACTACAGAGCGTATGCGGGCAACTTAGGGGAAAGGTGCGGATGATGCAGTTGGCTTTCATCGCCATCTATGGCCAACAGGAAGTGCTATTCCTCGCTCGCTCGCTGGCGCCACGGGCACTGGCGCCTGCGGGAGCCTGACGCCGGGGCGCGCGGGGGACACAAGGCGGACAAGGTCACTCTCAGCGTGCCGCTGGGCGCCCGCCGTGTCGCACAGCCAGAGTGCGGCGTGGCCATGCCTTAGGTCGAGCAGCGCCTCCAGGAACGCACCGTGCGCGTCGGCGAGGGCGAGGAGTCCGGCGTCGCTGGCGCCGGGGCCGGACGCCTTGAACGTGCCCATATCGCACTGCTCCATGAGCTCCTCGTCGCTCATCCCCAAGTAATCGACGTGGCCGCCGCTCTTCGCGCCATCCTCTTCCCCGTCGCGGCCGCCCTCGCTGTCGCTGGGAGCATCTGAGCTGGTGGGCACGGACGAGGAGGAGAGGGAGGAGAGGAAGCAGAGCTGGGATTTGTACTGGGAGGGCGCGTGGCAGCGCAGCAGCGGCAGCGGCTGGAGGAGCGCGGGTGAGGTCGGGAGAGGAGGGTAGTGAGCTACAGCTACTCGCAGCAGGAGCAGCGCTCGAGCCATTCCCGGGTGGCGGTGGGCGGTGGGCGGAGCGCGTCACCGGGGTCGCAGATGGGGTCCATGGCGAAGCTGATCTGATATGGCAACGATTTCCAAGGGCCCGGCTCAGAGCTGGACGGACGGAGGCCACCTCCGGCGACGGGTTCGAGGCCGCGGGCCCGGAGAGGAGCGGGTACCGGACGCCGACGAAGGAAAGAGCTGGGCGTAGGACGGCGTGCCCCGAAGGATCTGAAGCAGAACCTAAACAAGGAAGCTGATCCACCCCACCACCGCCCGCCACACCTGCGACACCGCCTTCTCCCGCTGCTGCTGCGCCGCCACCGCCGCGGTCGGCGAGTACACCTCTGCCGCCGCCATAGACGACAGAGACGAGCTGTCGCGCCACGTGGAGCTTCCGGTCCGGGAGGCTGGATACCGGGAGGATGGAGGGAAGTCGAGGACAGAGGGATGGCAAGGCCGGAGGAGGAGGTGGTGCCGTGGTGGTCGGTCTCCGCGCCCGTGCCTGTGTGCGTGGTGTTTTTGCGGGCGGTGGGAGCGGCAGCGGTGTGGGGAGGAGAGTCGGGGGGAGGTTGGACGGCGGCGTGGGAAGGCCGGAGCCGTTGCCGCCGACGACGCGAATGAAGCCTTAGCTGTCAAGGAAGAGGGGAGCGGAGAGAGGAGCGGTTACGATCGATGGATGGACGAGGCTTGAAGCGGAGGCGACGAGACGGACGGTGATGATTTGACGTATATAGATGGACGGTGCAGATTGGCTGAAGGCAGAACCAGGGGAGGCAGCCTACCCCTTATAGCCTTAATAGTAGTATAGATTTTGCAACCGACAACGCTATACAGGAACGAAGATCTGGTGGATGGGAATCACAATCAAGGGGACAATACAGCAAGTTTAGGAGGTGAGCAAAAAGAAATAATAAAAAAGATGTTAGAATACTATTTTAGAGAGTACTAGCACTTGTAAATATCATTATGGAGAAACTTATATTAGAGCATCTCCAACAGTGCCCTATACAAGTGTTGTATATTGAATTATAGGGCATTTGTCTAAAAAAATAGCTCCAACAACTGTCTTATTTTATAAAATTTGTTTATAATTAGATAGGGCACTTGTCTAGTGTCCCAAATATACTACACCTCTAGAATTACCCTATTCCTCGAATCCAACTGATCGGAACATTCGTTAGCGTCGTCAGCGCCTCCATCCCTTGCATCCCGCTGTGTGGCCCTCATCCACCGCCGCCATCGCCTTCCTTGCGCCCTGCGCTTTCTTCCTGTTATGTCTCCCTCACCTAATCCCGTGCCATCCTACTACGCCGCCGCCTGGAGTCGATGCCCCTGCTCCTCCTATTGTGCCGCCCCATGGAGCCACCGTCGTCCCTCTCTCCCTAAACCGACGCACCTATCTCCCTGAGGCTGCCCGCAGCGGTAGCCGCGCGATAGTCCCTTCCCCTTGCATGGCGGCCACAGGGACGCCCCTGCGCGTGCAGCGCAGCCCCTTGCAAGCCTCCTCACGCGGCGGAAGACAACAGTAACACGCTGCAGACAGCGTGACTCCGCGGCTCCCCTCTCCTTGTGTTATTTTGTACGGCGGTTTATTAATAGGTGAAGAAAAAATGATAACAAATGATGAATAGGGTTGGATAGTGATATCTTTTAGTTGTAGTGAGGTATAGGGGGAACCGCTGCGGGAGATGGAAAAATAGGGGATGAAATGTTGATGATGTGACGCAAAAAGTGATATAGGGAGAAAAATTTAGAGGTAACCGCTGTGTACAGCCTGAGCTTCGCCTCCTCGATCCATTGGAGCCCATCACTCCCAAGGCTGTCATGCCCGACATTGATGCCCTACACCACCAGCAATAGCCCCTGTGTGCACTGTCCCCTGCTCCCATTGCCCCATGTAATTTGAAAGATGGCTTGTTCAAACCCTTTTTAACTTAAAGCATTCAAGACAAGACGCAGAAGAAACACTTTCGTTTCAATCCTTGCTGTTAAGTTCTTGCAGGGGTAAAATTACCGAAGTTCATTTTAAGATGAAACAACAATTGGAAAACAACACAGAGGTATTGAGAATTACAAACCTGAAGAATTCTGACAACATATACACCTCCGATGTTGAGTAGATACCACCAAACACTGTATGTTTCAGATACCAATCAATATCTGATCCAGTCATCGATTCCTGTGAACTTTGGGATATCCGATTATGAAGATTTTAGCCCATCTCTACAGTCATATCAGACTAGGACCAAGACATTGTCATGACTGATAGCAAATGTGAGCTCACTGTAGCTGACATATCAGACTAGGACCAAGGCATTTGCGCCAACTGCTGAAACGCATGTGCAACGGGTGAAGGAACGCTGACGAGTAGTAGAAGGAACACTGCCGGGAAATAGATATACGCCAAAACTATGCATGCGCGACGACAAAAGCAAACTAATTCCAATATAGGGCTTATTGTTGGAGGATAAAATGTTTCTAGTGCCCTAAACTCTTCAAATGAATTGGTATTTTAAATTATAGGGCACTATAATAGGGCACATTCTTGGAGATGCTCTTAAGAGTACCATAATAGAGAAGTCTGTTAAAAAGAGTCCTATAATAGGAAAAAAAACTCCAGACCGATTATTTTTAAAATTGGAAAAAGTCATTTTCCATTATAGTCATCAAAGTTCAATTTACCTCTGCAATTGAAAACTGGACTTTGGAGTTCCTTCTATCACGTCCACACCCGACGAAATCGAAACTGTTCCGGAGACCAGGGAGCAGCGTTTTTAATTTACAGGTACGTACAATTCACAGACAATTGGTATATATATATATATATATATATATATATATATATATATATATATATATATATATATATATATATATATATATATATATATATATATAGGGCAGGTATAACGGGAGCCCTGGGCTTTGGATATTAAAGGAAGCCTAGGTCGGTTCCCGATGTCTGGCCGATGGAACAGGCGCGCCTGTGTTTTAACGTGGGGCTGAGAGGAGGCATGCAGGACAGACGGCGCCGTGACGCGGTTGTTTGAATGGTAAGGAAATTGCGCGGAATTAAAGGGAATATATGTCACATGCAAACGTGATTACTGGGATACGTGGGCGCGTAAATTATGGATCTTGCATGGTAAGTAATGTGCAGAAGGTAAAAAAACATGAAGCATAAGATGTTGAAAGATATGGCATAAAACCGAAGCGGCATAATAGATGCATAAACATTATATACCTAATGGCGTAAAACGTTGTGTCATTGTGCGTAAATTTTATATTATGAATTTTAGTTTGACAAAGACGTCGCCATAATATCGGGACGGTTTCCGAAATAATGAGGAGACCCTGTAAACGTGGATGCGGTTACTTTTATAGTATCCGAGATTTACTTTCATTCGGAAAAAAGACCACTAAGACTGCATAACTAATCGGAGTTGGACATGGCCGGCTCTGGAGGGTCACCGGCGATGGAAGGAGATGGCGTTCGTCTTGATCCAGAGATAGAGGGAGGAGTTGGTGGTAACTCACTGGTGACACCACCGCCTGCTCTAATGGGTCCTGCGATCGCCGAGATGAGCATAGGGGAAGAAGGAGAACAAAGGGTTCGACCTCCTATGTCCAATATTAGCTCCAGGAAGATGGATACGCCACAGATACTGCGTTCACATGTAAGTCCAGTCGCTGTATTTGATTATCGATTGATTATATTGTTGTGAACATATTCAATGGTACAAACAACAATGACAATGAAATAGCAGGCAAAAAACATTGATCCAACTATAGTGCCAACGGTAGGGATGACTTTCAAGGATGTTGATGATGCATATAAATTCTATAAAAGGTATGCATATGAAGTTGGATTTCCACTGAAGAAATACAGAGAGAAGACATTCAGTAAGTGGATAAATTGTTCACGTGAAGGTAAAAGTGCAGCAAAATCAAATGATACACCTAGGATGAGGAATAGATCATCGGGGCGTACACAATGCAAAGCTGGAATAAAATTAAAAAAAATATATGATGATGAAAACAAAATGGTTGTAGCTACAAAAATTGAACTGGTAAACTTGGAGCATAACCATGAGTTCATAACTGACGAAGCAGAGAAACAACATTTACGTTGCAACAAAATTAGGGATGCTGAGTTCATAAATTTTGTGGATGCAATGCATGATAGCCGAGTGCCGCAGCATTGCATAGTTGATTTCATATCAGAAATGCATGATGGGCTGGAGAACGTACCGGTAACTGCTCAAGATCTGAAAAATATGTAAGCAATACTTTTTTGTTACATGTGTATATATCAATAGCCAGGAATTTTACTATAGTAAATGTGTGTGTAACAATTTTTTGTTCAAACAAATGTAGGAGGGCAGCCAGGAGAAGAGAAAATTGCTCAAATGATGTAGCCAAACTTTTGGCTTTCTTTAGAGAATGCAAAAAACAGAATCCACAATTTTTTTGTGATTTCCAGCTAGACGATGATGGGAAAATAATTAGTATTTTTTGGTCACACGCAAGCATGCAGGGGGAATACGCAGATTATGGTGATGCTGTGACATTTGATACAACACACAAGACAAATATATATGATAAACCACTGGGCATGTTTGTTGGAGCTAACAGCCATCTGCAGTGTACAGTGTTTGGATTTGTTTTGTTGGGAGATGAAACAGTACAGACTTTTGAATGGGCTTTCAATTCATTCAAAACATGTATGGGAGGCGAGGGTCCAAGAGTTATGCTTACAGGTATGTGATATATAAATTTGTTATGCAAAACAATGAATTAATTTATTGTGAAAATAACTGAATAATCTGTGAACAATTACAGATCAAGATCCTGCAATGCCAATTGCTCTGAGAACTGTATTTCCAAAAACAGTTCACAGACTGTGCTTATGGCATGTACAGAACAGATTTATGCCATTCCTGAATGAGATATATGCCAGGTTTGCTGTTAAGGATTTTAAAACAACATTCCAGTCTATTATACATCATCCATTAACTCCTCATGAGTTTGAATGTGCCTGGGAAATGATGCTAGAGGAGTTCAATCTTCATGAAGATATAACTCTACGCAAATTATATGAAATAAGAAAAGAATGGATACCTGCATTTTTTAAAAATGACTTCTGTGGGGGTAATGGTATCTACACAACGAAGTGAGAGCATGAACAGATTAGTGAAGCAATCACATGTAGATGTGAACACCCCACTGCATGAGTTCGCTAAAGAAATGATGAAAATGTTGCACAGCAGGAAAATGAAAGAATCAAAGGAGGCATTGGTGAGCAAGGTATGTCGTGCTTGTTAGCAATAACGGTTTGCATATAATTATGTAAATAATTTGTTTAATTATGATAATAATGTGTTATAGGCACCAAGGACAACAGATACATTATATAGGTTCGAAGTGAGAGTCTCTAGAGCATACACCAGAGCTGTTATGAATAGATTCGAGGAATCAATGAAATACGCCACTGCATACAAAATATTAAAGGACCCAGACGGATGTGATAATGAATGGATCGTACAGCATACAAAACGGTCTAATAAAATTGTGTGGGGACAACATCAATTCAAGATATCAGCAGACATAGAAGCTGGGGAGTATACATGCGAGTGCAAACAGTGGGAACATACAGGTTTGTACGTATTATGTTGGTTAGCATAAAAAATTTGCATACTAGATAATTTGATGATTGTAGTACAATTAATGTATATTTTTGAAATAATGGTTTGTTTTCAGGTCTATTGTGTGTTCATCTTTTAAGAGCCTTCATGCATCTTCAAGTTGAAAAGATACCTTCAAAGTATATATTGCAAAGGTACACTGTCTCATCAAGAAAAGATGTTCCGTTTGAAAGAATTGATAAGAGCTTCAGGGGGAAGGATGGAGTTACTAAATCATACAGACAGAAAATGTTGTTAACGAAAACTATGAAAGTAGTTCGTCAGGCGTGTATGTCAAAAGCAGGGTACGATAAGGCGATGGATGTGTTGGATGAGCTCGATGTCGTTCTAAGCCGATTGGAGCCAGATATTGGATGTAATGAGTCAACAGATGTTAGTGATAATGAGGAAGACAAGATAATAATATTGCAGATGTTTTAGTGTTATACTATTTGTAACATAAATTATGCATAAGTAACATGTTATTTTGTACCAGGAAGAAGAGTTGAATAAAATTAATGCTAGCGATGGGATGGAAGATGACAATACAATTACATGTCATAATAAGGTATGTAAAAGATATATATATAAGCTTGCATGAAGTATTGTATATAATGAATATATAATATCAATGTAATAAGCAAATAATATTTTGTAGGATTCGCATAACACCAGGACTGGATGTGAACATGCATTAACAATAATAACAACTGGTAACCAGGTACATATTAAAATAATATTGTTTATTTGTCTAAAATGAAAATATAATTTTATGCTGCATGTAAATGTTGATGTATTTGGGTTGGGCTTTAAAGGAGGACAACATGAGATTTTCACATGAGGTTGGTGATACAAGTTCTCCGTGTCACGTAGCACATGAACAAATGGAAAATATTGCTGCATCGTCAGAAGCTAAAAAGGTGAGCATTGATAAATGATTTTACTGATTGGTATAAATATATGTAAATATGCGTATACTAAATAGTAACGTCTATTATTATGCAGAGGTTGAATTTTAATGTGGATGTTATAAATCTGAGTATGCCGGATCGTGCAAGACCAAAGGGACGGACAATCAAAAATTCAGAAGATAGGATTATGAGACTAGGTGCGAAAGGAGAGAAAAAGAAGAATAGGAGATGCCATTTGTGTGGAATAGCAGATGGGCATAACAGCAGAACATGTCTGTCTGTGGAAGAGAACAGGGCAAGGCTAGCAAAACTGTCTAATCGAAAGAGAGGACGGCCAGCCGGATCAAGACTAAACAATAAAACAACTGCTCCACAGTGGAATGAAACATCGACTGCAAAAAAACATCGTATTGATGAAGAAGTGGAAAATGAAGAAGCCGATGAGCATATGGATTTGGGCGAATAATTTGAAGTGTGACTAACGAGTGGTCGATTTAGAAGAAACTTGTAATATCACAATGACTTATGCTTTATTTTGTTCGAAATTCAGCAGTTTGCATGAAAGGGTTATATAATGCGTAGATATAAAACTATAAAATGCTGCGTAAATATAGACAATTACACAAATTATGTAACTGAATATGCACAACAAATTGGCATTGAACGTTTAGCAATCGGAAGGTCTGGACATTAATGTTATATAAAACTGTATACACTTAACAATACTAATCGAATGGGAGTGCATACGTCGGTTTCACACTTCAAATACAACAAACAGGATATAGCATAAACACTTGTTACGATTAGCATAATTAGCGTAAAAAATGTATAAAAGATGAACCTAGTGTATATAAAATAAGGAAGTATATATTATGCATAAAACTTGAATATTGAAATAATATGATAATACAAATAAGCCAAACCTTGGAAGCAAAAAGATTAACCAACTCACAAACTGGAGATGAACTAACATAGAATTTGTTAACAGATAACATAAATAGTCATTCTGGTAACAATTATGTTTGACACACTTCAGATAAAAACTGATGCGAAGTAGCATAGACATTAGCCACATTGAACATAAGTGGCACACAGAGTATCAAACACATTATCAGAGGCCTGACATAAGTGACTTAACAAGTAACATAAACAGTTTTGTGCATCGCACAGGGAATCATGTTCAGCTATGCTATCTAAGTCTTGGCTTTCAAACAGCGGCGTCTCCTTGGAGAATACTTGAAAGGCAGCAGTTCTGCAGGAAGGGGGGCAACCATGTTGTTGCGATGAAAGGTAAGGTAATGCAGAACAAAGGCACGTTGGTCCAATGGTTCATCCTGAAATAGCCATAATATCAATTTAATGGTAGAATAAAATCTGAAGGAGTAATATATGCAAGATTAGAAAACTAATTTAGTGACATACCGGAGTATAAAATTCTGATAAGTCGCCATCATCAAAATCGTAGTAGCGGAGGAAGTTTGCGACAAAAAAACCACAATCATTTGACCCTGGTGTCATGGTTGGACAATTGGGAAGAAGCCCAATCTTGTAGTTGCCAAACTTTGGTACAGTTGACTCAGGTCGAGCTTCATGTAAGGCAATGCTAAGTCTTCTCATTATTAGTCTGGACCAAGGTATCTTCGTTCCATTTATCATCATTTGATCATTATGGATTTGTTTCCATGTAGTGCCTCCAAGCAATGTACCATAAGGGTTTGAATCTAAGATGTCTATTCGACGACGTTCAAAATTGATTGCATAAAGGGTCCAGTGGCTTCGGCGTAGCATAGGAACCAGGATCTGTTAAATATATATGTAAAATTATGAATGATTTATACTATGCATATGAAAAATTAAAACTAATACAACATAAAACTAGTAACCAAAAGTACACTCTAACATTTGTACAAATGAAACTGATTAGAACTCACCAATTTAATCTGGTTAAGAACATCATTTGAAGGTAGGGTCGGTTCAAGATGTTCTTTAAGAAGTGATGTTGTGAAGGGCTGTGGATTTGAACTGTGTTGTTCAAACTCCTCAATATTCAAAACGGTCTGGACAAAGAAAATAACTTGATTGGTATTATATATTTATAAAGTAAGTGTTGCAATAAGATACAAAGTTGTGGAGAAACAATTACCCCAACGTTGACGTTCAGTATTAGAGTGTTGATTACAGAATCTGGATTGTATAATACATCATCCTGACGAATACAGTCGATAAATCCCTGCATGAAAGTATTCTCAAGACATTTGTTGGGACCAAACGACTGGACAACATCAAGGACAGACCCTCCAAATCCTCCAAAATTAATGATAGACCTGGGGAAAAAACTTTGATTACAATCCTTCTAATTATACTTAATTGGAATTTGAATAACGAATACATACATGCTCGGATCTAGTTTTCCTGACAAAATGAACTTAAGCAGGTTGCGAGCACAGTCTTCACGTGACACGTGGGGATGTTCAGCGACTGCAGCTTTACAGGAACTATCCTTTGCAACCAGGTCGGTAGTTGCCTAATATATGAATAAATGTTAGTAAACAGTTGCATAAATATGTATGTCTTATTGTATAAATAGGAAAAATATGAAAATTACAACATGTCTTACATCTGCCAATGGGGTTTTATCGAACAGAGGTGCACCAGATACAGGAGTATCATGTGTAACAGATTTTTGTCCTTCCTGTAACCAATAAATTTATTAATATAAATGTAATGAAACATAGGGAAAAATTAATATTAGCATAATATGATGAAGGTGTAAATACTTACACTATTTATATTTGGTGTTAACTTAGGATCAGCAGGCTTGTCTGTTGTGGGAGCCTGGGAAGTTAAAAAAAATAAAGCATGCATATATATATTAATGTTACTTGCATACATTGTAACTGAAATAATGATAATAATGATATAAGGAAGTCAAACATTAGATTTTGGAGTCTTGTCAAAAATAGGATCATCCATAGCTTCAACTTTTTTGCAGACGTTCCCACTGACAATCTATAATGGAAACAACTGAGATTTGAATAAGCAGTAACTTGTATGCAGAATAGAATATATGCATAGTATATATAGTTTGTATGAGAAAACTTACATCATCTGATACTTTGATATGATCAGTAGGAACATGGCTTTCCTGATCATGTTGTTGTTTATCAGGTGTTGGAACAGTTGGTGTGGATACTGGATCATTTGTTGGAGGCATTGAGGGAGTGGGGGGGTTATCTACATTTGGAACATATAATAATATATTAGTTGTTACTGAATATAACAGCATTATAAATGTATCGTTATAAAAAAATGGTTTAAAATACAAATTTACAAACTACATCAGTATACTATCAGGATGCATAAATAAAATACAGTTTTCATAAATGAAATACACTAGAAAAATATGTTGCTGCTTGTATGAGTATAAATTAATATATATATATTATTTTCCGGAAATAATTCGTGAACTTGATTAGTTTAAAAAAAATAAACATAAATACTAAAACCTTCTGGCTGTGAATCGCGCCGTGTTGCAGCTCTCAAAACTTCATCGATCATTTCACCAAATGTTTCAGAGAGTTCAATCTGCTTCGAAACAATCATCTGATGGCTCAGCTGTAGGGAATCACAGTATTTATCCACCTCTTTGTCATGAGCATCAAACAATGATTGAAACATTGGACGCTGCTGGGAGGGCAAACATTGCAACTTGTTGCCAATCAAATTCTTGATACGTGGCACATATATGTTGAAAACGGCAGAAGCAGGCCGTTCTGGAGCAATGACGTAACACGTTTCTGAACGGCTACGAAACTGTATAAAATCAAATAGAACAGTTAGCAGTAATAATATTTTAACATCTGCATAACAGGACAAAAAAATTGTTTGTGTCTAACCTCTGCATATCCGAATGGTTCACCAGTTTTACGGGGGGGGGGGGGGGGGGGGGGGGGGGCGTCTGTCACCCCGAGCCAACTCTCTTATGGTCTCATTATCAAAAAACTTAATGCGTGGAGTACCATATTTGTTATCCGGAGCAGTAGGGTGATGTAGGTGATCAAGATAGTAAATCTGAAAAAAAGGAATGCACAAATATATAAAATTAGTACATAACAAATATTTGCATACCATATATATGCACAGTAAACAAGAGAAAATTACTTACTAAAACAATGAGTGAGCATCCATATATTGTTGCTGTGATGTTTGTTTTGTTCCTTTTATGCCAACGTGCGGCAGCATCGCACAAATCCGTGTAAACTAGTTGACACCAGTCAATATCAGCCATTCGGGCCATGTTTGAAGTCATGAGTACCTCATTGTTTGTAATGCCCCAAGAAGCAGAAGGAAACAGAAGTCGATTGAATAGAATGAGAAAAAAACATCTAATTGATATCTCATCATCGTTGCCAAGCACTATCTTATCTTGAAGCTTGACAACATCAAATTCTTCTTTACAGACATTGAGATGACGTCTCAGATTAGCAGCAGCATCGATTTCACCGTACCAATCAGTAAACTCTCTACCTCCTCCGGCACATGGCAACCCCAAAATCAGATGAACTGTGTCTTTTGTTATCTTAAGTTCTTTGCCAGCCCCTGGGCGTATGGTCATGTCATTTGGATCTAATTTGTCCATCAACCACCTGATAAGTGATCTGCTCTCCAATGCATCAGTTCGCAAATCAAATATGCTAGAAAATCCCAACCTAGCGACGGCATCACGCTGCCGATCGCTCATTATCCATGATGATACAATAACATCAAAGGGAATGCATCGGATATTCAATTTCTGGAAGCATAAATGAATATGCATTAATACAGAAAGTATATATATAGGTAGAACTAATGATACTATATTTATTACATGCTTGTAAATAACTAGTCTACAACACTAAAAAAAGTAAACACCATATTTGTTGATAATAATATACATAAATGTAAAGTGGGGGAAAATTCAAAATTGATTGGGCACCATGATTAACACATGAATAAACATAAAATATATAAATATTACCTGTGATTTGACAGGAGACTTCTTTTTAGGAGAGTTTTTTTTGCAATGATATTATATTTTGGGCTTCTTTTCACGGTCGGAACTTGAGGAGAAGGTACTTTTAACTTCTTTGAGCTGATTTGGTCTGGAGGAGAAGGTGATGCAGATCTGAATTGACGCTTTAACGATGGAGCATCCATGAAGTCGTCGTCAGAGAGAGCAGCTGGAGCAGGAGGTTTTCTTTTTAAACGACAAGCTAAAGCCTTTCTGCAAACACGATGGATTGGGGCTGGCTGTGGCTCATTCTGTTCCTGATTTTGAGGAATATCATCTTGGTGAGCTGAGCTGCTGGATCTTGTACGTCTGGAAATGTCAATTGAAAAAACCTCCTGACTGGATTCAATAGTTAATCTTTTTGGATTACTGGGCGGGCGATCAACAGACTTCATGACTAAATACTGAATAAATCTGTAGAAAAAGGAAGTTGTTTTTAAATACTTTGATTTATGCAAGAATATATGCCAGAAAAAAACTAATTTTTACTATAACTATCTGAAATGCATACTATATAATGCTAAATAGAATTACATGACTTAAACTACCTTTTACATTTATGCGAGATCATTTAATGAGCAATTGTTATATACAAGCATAAAGATTGATTTAATATTTCATATAATTGTAAATGGATCAGGATAAAATAAGAGCCTTTATGCATCAACTAACTATACAACATATTTTAATAACTGGTTCATAGTAATAAAAACATTTAGCTCAAATAACATGAATATTTAAATAACATTTGCTTAAATAACATTATCTGTATGTATTTATATATAATGAACAGGAGTGTAAACTAATTATGCAAGTAAATAGAACAATTCAAATATGCTTAATATATGTTCACAAACTTGTGTATGAATGAGCATACACATTACTGCCAATATGCATATATATCAAATCCAATGGGTATATTTTATATATAATAAAACAGATGTGTACACAAAATGATTTAATTGAATAAAAAGTAATGAGGATATGCATATAAATGATATACAATAAGCATATTAGATAATTAAATGGATGTGAAAACAAATCGTTAGAGCAAATGTGCATAAAGAATACTGACTATATGCATGTATAATAAAACAAATGTTTAAACAAATGACTCAAGTGAATGTGCATAAACAGTACTGAGGATATGCATATATATCAAATACAAATAAGCATATTTGATAATAAAATATATGTGAAAACAAATCATTAAAGTAAATGTGCATAAAGAGTACTGACTATATGCATATATAATAAACCAAATGTGTAAACAAATGACTCAGGTGAATGTGCATAAACAGAACTGAAGATATGCATATATATTACATACAAACAGCATATATATGTTACTTGGGTTGTATAAAAGTACTATCTGCTAACTAATCAGTAAATACCTAATCCACAGCCTTTTGCCTAAATACAGAATGTCGGGCGATAGTAGGAATACAAAATAAATACACATACCCTAATATCGGGGCTCCTAAACAAAAAAAAGATGCAATGCGCGATGCAATGACCCGATTATAGTGATGTATAAGCGGATACAAATCACACATTTAGCTGGATAATAAGGGTTACCATCAAATCCACTTCAAATCGACCGATAGGGCTCAAAAAATCGACGGCAAACTCGGGGTATTTCAATGTTGGATTACCTGAAACTTCTTGAATCGGCTTCAATGCTGGGAGATAGAAGGATGTAAGGAGTAATGGAATGGCGCTGGATTGGAGCGGCGGTGGATTGGCGCTACGCTGGTTTGGAGGCGCTGAAATCGCCTGGGGAGTCGCCTCCCACGAAAGGAAAATCTGCGCGGCTGGGGTTTTCTTCAAATGGACGCTGGTTTATCTCCGTTGAATGCGCGAGTACGGTTTTAGAAACAGGAAACGTGGGAGAGGTGGCTGCTTGACGGGGGTAACGGCGCCGTGACTATAATCAGTTGACTCGGTGTGGTTCAACCAAAATGCCCATGTTGACTAGCCTGGGCTTCCTTTATTATTGGAAGCCCAGGGCTCTTAATATATATATATATATATATATACACACACACGGCGGCACTAAAATGCACCTGGGTGCATTTTAGTTTGTGGATGCACAGACCCAAGACTTCATGTCCCCGTCGCCGCCTCGCGCACAGACCCAAGACTCCCTGCCCCCCGCCGCCGCCTCGCGCCTCCATGTCCCGCGCCGCCGCGCGCCTCTCTGTCAGCGCGCCTCCCTGACCCGCCGACTCCTCCTTCCTCCGATCCTCTAACCCTAGATCCATGGCCCCACCGTCGCTGCCGCACCTTGAATCACCTCGATGCTCAACCCCGCATTAGGTGTGATTGCAACTGCTGTATAATTCTACCCAAATATCTGTTAAAAAATGTAAACAAAATGATTGCAACTGCTGGTGTGTTGTAATTGCAACTGCTGATGTGTTGTAATTGCAACTGCTGGTGTGGTGTGGATGCAACTGCTGAGTTACTCTGATGTGATTGCAAGTACTGAATAACTCTGGGAAATTTTGTTAAAAAAATATGATTGCAACTGCTGGTCTGGTGTAATTGCAACTGCTGGTCTGGTGTGATTGCAACTTCTATATAACTATGTCCAAAATCTGTTAAACAAATAATGATTGCAACTGCTGTCTGGTGTAATTGCAACTGCTGGTCTGGTGTGATTGCAACTTCTATATAACTATGTCCAAAATCTGTTAAACAAATAATGATTGCAACTACTGTCTGGTGTAATTGCAACTGCTGGTCTAGTGTGATTGCAACTTCTATGTAACTATATCCAAAAATCTGTTAAACAAACAATGATTACAACTGCTGTCTGGTGTAATTGCAACTGCTGATCTGGTGTGATTGCAACTTCTATATAACTATGTCCAAAAATCTGTTAAACAAATAATGATTGCAACTGCTGTCTGGTGTAATTGCAACTGCTGGTCTGGTGTGATTGCAACCTCTATATAACTATGTCCAAAAATCTGTTAAAACAAACAATGATTGCAACTGTTGTCTAGTAATTGCAACTGCTGGTTTGGTGTGATTGCAACTTCTATATAACTATGTCCAAAAATTTGTTAAACAAAACAATGATTGCAACTGTTGTCTGGTATAATTGCAACTGCTGGTCTGGTGTGATTGCAACTTATGTGAAGAGGTTGAGCCGTTCGCGGAGGAGCCGTTCACAGAGAAAGAGGGGCGGGGGCGAGGAAGTGAAAAGGTTCTGTCAGGAGCGTGCGGGAGGGACGAAGACGGCCTGGGTGGGGCGGTTGGCTCGGACCTGGCGCGTAGGTTCGGCCTGGGTGCAACTGCCATCGTGCGCTCCGCCTTCCTCCCCGCGCCCGCAGTCCCGCAGTCCGCCGCGCCAGCAATGCCCGCAAAATCCCGCGGACTCATCCTCGGACGCGCGGATGGAAGGTTGTAGCCCCTGCGCCACCAAATCTCGCGGATCCGCCGTCAATGGATGGTCCGTGGCCCTGCGCCCCCAAATCCCACGGATCCGCAGTCCCCGCCGCCGAGCAAAGCTGCCGCGCCCGCAGTCCCGCTGCCGAGCCCGACGACAAGATGGGCAAGGAGTGGATTTTTGAGACATGGTTGACAGCAATGGACAATAGGTTGCCATTTTCCTTGCCCGACGTCTAGGCACGGCTCCCAGATCCCCTCGTCTTCGCCGGGGCAGAGCCCCTGCGCGGCCGCGCGGCCGCAGCGCCGCCAGGGACACTCCATGCGCACCATCCGCTCCACTCTGCTGCAGCCGGACTCCTCCCCGGGGTCCCCATCCCCGCGCGATGGCGGCACCGACGCGGGCGACTCGGACATTGAGAACCTCACTGACTCCGTCATCAAGTCGTCTTCCGCCATCAACGTCGCCGCCACGAAGCTGCTCGACCTGTTGCGGGACTTCTCCGACTACTCCAGCTTCAACTCCGACATCTCCGGCGAGCTCGAGCGCCTCGCTGCCGCGGCGGGGGCGGCGCCCAAATCTGACGCGCCGGACACGGTTGCCGTGGATCTGAACGACCTCGAGTCCATGGATCTGTCGGTGGACGCGGCTCCGCTAGAGCGCGTGGAGCCGTTCGTGCTGGCGTGCGTGCAGGCGCTGGGGCCCGACGCCGGGCCCGACGTGCGACCGCGGGTAGGATACGCCTGCTGGCGAAGCACCGCTCCGACATCCGCGAGCTGATCAGCGTGTCGGGCACCATCCCGGCGCTCGTGCCGCTTGGTCGAAAGGTTCATCTGCTTCCTCCCTTTTCTATTCACCAAGCCTAGATTTGTGACACTATGCTGGTGTAGGATTTGGTGTGGGCATGTGAGAAATGTTCTTGCTGTATATGCACATTTGCTGAAATGGTTGCAAAAGTGAGATGATAGTTTACCAAGAATGTTTTATTTCCACTTACGATAGTGTCGATGGTGTGTACTAAGCTTAAAACGTTGCAGACAATGGTCTAACACACATGTTTGTTTTAATTCACGAAGTTCATTGACCTGCATTAACAAACACCTAAATTCTTATGTAACATGTTGCTTTGCTCCAGCTTCCTCTATAGAATTAGGACACTAACTTATTCTCTAACTGCAATAAAACAAGCAAAAAGCAGGGACTGTTTGTTGCTGTCAGAGTTTGTGCAAGGCACCTGTGAATTAGTGATGATGCATATGACTCACAAAATAAGCTACACTTTATTGAATGATTTGTAGATTGTAGCTTATATTATGTTACAAGTTATGGGTTCCTGATTGCATGATCACATAACCAAGAGATCACATGAATCATTTACAGACTATCTTGGCATTAACTGTATGTAACATATACAGACTAACTTAGCAGGTAGTTAGGACTAGGAGCTCAAGGTTCGTTGCGGCCTTCTATGGGAACAGACTTCTCATTTTTGCATCGGTGTTTGGGATTTGAGAAATCAAGTATTATTTTATATTTGCTTTTACTTCAATTGCTGCAGCTACACAACACATATTTGACAATAGATTTTCACCTTGCTGCAACATATTTTTAGCTACAATATATCATATTCAGTAGTAGGAGACTCCATTTCTTCAAGTGCTTGAATTGTTATCTGTATGGCATGGTCACATTGTCCTTGAGGTAATTAATTGTAATATATATAAAGAGAGGGTCTGTTGTTGGGTCATATGATTCGGTATGTGTATATATGTTTGTGAAAATTTGTGGAGCCATGTCATGTATATTTTGTACCTAGATACTAGCTATACATGCATGTAGGTAGGTATATAGTTGTGTTACACGATTTTTCTGCCTGTCAATCTTCCTCTTCTATGCATAGGTCTATCTGAATGGGGAACAAGTAATTACTGATTGTTGGAACTTGCTCTCAACTGCAAGGGGATCCAATACGGGTGAACGGTGATGACAACAGGGCACTCGCGTGTGATGGCAAAAGCTCTGTTAATCTGGCCTCTCACGGGCACTGTACAGGGGTATTTATAGGTACCTGAGCGCGCAGCACCTTGAGCTAAGGACGCATGTGCCCTCAGGTACCTAGGTTATCCCAAGAATATTCCCATAAAGCGAGGTTACAGACCGTAATTACAGGAATGCTTTTACAACATAGGCCCGTAACACAGGGCGGCCAAGCGGGGCCCGTAACGACGGGCCGGATTGCACGTGGGCCTCCGAGCTGGGCGAGGCCGCGCCGTGGGATGCCCTTCGTCGCCAGTCTTCGCCTGGAACGGAAGGAGCGAAGGGTGTCCCCACCTGTTTTGTTTCTGTCAGTTCAGCTGCTGCAGCGAAGGCTTCGAGCGAAGGGTGGCGCCTTTGCCTTCGCCCCAACATTTGCCCTCCGAGGGACCAGTTCGACAAAGTCACCTGGTGCCGAAGACGTCGTTAGATGGCGGAGACGCTGCCCTCGCTCGAAGTGGTTCCGCGGGGGTTTTTGATGTGACCGTTGATTGACGGCGTACTGTTGGATTGCGGGTTTCCCGAAGCGCCGCGTCCTGTCTATAAAAGGGGGCGGGGGTCGGCGCTTTTTGAACTTCACTTTCCGCGCTCCGCGAAAACCCTAGCCGCCCTTTCCGCCAACTTGCTGCTCGTCTGCCTGCCGCGGTCTTGTTCGCCGGAGATCTGGCTCGAGTGAAGCAGACCGCCCGCCGCCGCCGACGGTACGTTGCGATGCCGTCCTCGTCTTCTTCCGCTGCCGCTACGCCGCCGGCCGTTCCCTCGCCGCCGGCCGCCGCCTCGTCTGAGGAGACGCCGAGTAGCTTAATGGTGGAGGAGTTGCACGCCGGCGACTCTGTTGATTTCGGCGTATCGCGGATCTCGTCGGCCCGCGTGCAAGATATGCAACGGTTGGGTTACTTCGGCAGCGGAGTTGGTCGAGTCCCGGGGGCGGAGGAAGTCCCCGAGCTAGAGGGCGAGTTGGTCGTTTTCGAGGCGTTCTTCACCGCCGGGCTCCGCCTGCCTGCGCACCGGTTTGTTGGCGAAGTCCTGCGCAGGTTCAACGTTCAAATACATCAGCTGACACCGAATGCCATAGTGGCACTGTCGAAGTATGTCTGGGCGACGACTTCGTACGGCGGACAGCCGTCGGTGGAAGTTTTTGCGAAGTATTATTGTTTGCATTGGCAGAAGAGGATGATTGGAGGCGAAGTCGCTCAGTTTGGATCCTGCACATTCACGCCGAAGACCGGCAAAACCACGATGCAGGTGGTCGAGTTGGTTCCTTGCGTCCGCAACAAGTGGGGCAACTGGAATGAATTTTGGTTTTACGTCACTGAGGGTACCGTCGAAGGCCATGAGGGACTCCCCGTGTCCGCGATGTGTTCTCATTTTTACTCAGCGTATCCGCCCTTTGAAGTGGCGGAGGAGGATGAGGACGAAGGGGCTCTTCAGTGCGCCGCCGGTTTGAGCAGTGGGCGCGACTTGGTTGAAGAGTTTGTGGCGTATGGGGTGTGGCCATTGGCACGTGGCTGGGCGTTGTGCGAAGTATGCCCTCGCCAGATGCCTTTTCATGGTGGAAGGGTGGTGCGGAGTCCCGCCTTCGCCCTGAATCTGCAAAGTCGCGATCCGGCCGCCGTTGTGCGTGAGGCGGAGGATGGGGCGGTGCGGCTTGTTGGACGCTACGTGCCGAGGACAGAGGGCCAGCGCAGCTGGGATATCCGCGGGTCGAATGACCGCTTGAACAGGGTGTTTGAATTAAATCAATTGCCGTATGACGGCTACCCTGGTCAAGACGATGTGGACCGCCGTGGGAAGAGACCGGCGGTGGAGACCGGAGATGACCCCGCGCCGGCGGCCGCCCCGTCCTCTAAAAAGAGAAAATTAGGTACTGCTACGGGAGGACTTGGGGTTTCTGATCGTTTTGCTAGAGAGTTGACGAAGACGTGCGCGGCCCCGGGGGAAAGGATGTCTTCGCCCGAGCTCCGGGAGTCTTCGGCTCGGATGCTGAGGGTTACCGGGGGTTGTTGGCCTAGGAATGTTCCTGTCCCCCGCGCGGCTGGCGAGGACTTTTTTATATCTCGCATGGTTCGTGAATGGAGGGTTTTTCCTTACGGGCGGAATATTGCTGCTGTTGTGTCAGCAGTGATGGACAAGGATCGCCAGGGAGCTGCGCAAAAGCGCCAGGCGGCTATCAGGCTCGTTGAAGCCAGGCCGAAAAGGCAGCGGGGGATGGCGAAGGCTGCGGCCTCCGGCGGAGGCCGGCCGCCGCTGGCGGCGAAGTCAAGCGTCCCTGCATCTAGCAAGGCACCGGAGGCAACGGCAGGCGCCGAAGGCTCGAAGTCGGCGAAGGTGGTGCCGCCGACTGGCGGAGTGGCGGAGGTCGCGAGGGCGGCTCGAGCGTTGCCGTTGGCGGGCAAACGCGTCGCCGACTTCGCCACCGATATTAGCGTGGACGACTATCTCGGTGGTAGGTCGTTTTTTTTTATCGTTTCATTGGTACGCTGCAGGGTTGGGCGAAGGCCAACTTGCTGTGGTTGCGCCTGGCGCGGCGGCCACGACGGCTGCCGCAGCGCCGAAGGCGAAGGGCGGGGTTCTGAGCGCCGGTGGCGAGGCGTCGGCCCTCGCGGTTGTCATGGATGAGGCGGGCGCTGCGTCCCGCCGGCTGGCGGAGGCGACGGAGGCGCTACGTCAGGTCCGCTGAGTTGGACCTCGTCCCCCCCTTTTTTTTTACACCGCAGTCTTACGATTGTTCTGCAGGTGGCTGACTTCGCTAGCCGCACTGCGTCGGGGGCCCTCACGGCAGCCGTGGCTGCCGAATTCGAAAGGCTTCGGACGCAACACGCTGACGCCGTCTGCGAAAAATCGGCCGCCGACAGCAAGTGCCGCAAGCTGGCGGAGAAGGTGGCCACACTGGAGGACGAGAAGGCCGCCCTCCGTCGCCAGCTGGCGGGGGAAAGGAGGGAGGCCAATGAAGCCCTTGTCAAGGCACAGGCTGCGCAGGCAGAGGCCAACCTGGCACGGGCGGAGGGCAACCTTGCCAGGGAGCGCGCCGAGCAGTTGCAGGAGCGGCTCACCGCCCTGGAGAGCCGCGTGAAGGGGGCCGAGGCCGCGGCACGAGCGGAGGCAGAGCGGACGCGCCAGCTGCTCGTAGATACATACCGTGGCCTGGGCGCGGGGACCGGTGAATTCGAAGTACCGGACCGAGAGCCCGGACTTCGGTGCCTGGAGTGGGTGCAGGAGGAGCTGCAGGCGCTCCCCACCGTCGTGGAGGGGTTTATGGCGTATGCCTCCCTGGTCACCTGCGAGGGGGAGATGAACACGCTCTCCCGCGAAGGGTGCCGGCACTTCGAGGTCTTCGACCAAGTCGAAGAGGACTTTGAGCGAGATATCTTCAAGGTCGAGGACCCCGTAGTGAAGGATTCTGCCGGGGCTATCTTCGACCGGCTGTGGGGTCCATACGGGCGCGAGGTGGTCAGGGAGCGCGCCGAGACGGCGAGGGCTCAGGTAACGTTTTCGCTTGTTTGGTATTTGTTGGACGTGGGCTGTGTGCGTGTTTGATGAATTTTGTGTGTTTTGGCTTAGGCGGTGCGTGGCGAGAGGGTCGACGACTTCGGGGCGCTGAATAGCATGTTGGCTGACCCGGAGTCGGCCCCGGCGGAGGCTGTGTCCGAGGTCGCCCTGGCGCCAACCTCGGTCGCATCCGCGGCGGCCGGTGAAGGCCTGCCCCCAGAGGTCGCCGAAGGCGCGCCTGATGCTACTGCAGCTGCCGCGCCGAGTGCTGAGGATCCCGCAGCGGTAGCGGCGGAGATAACAACGGAAGCAGCGGTAGAGCCAGCAGCGGAGGCTCCCGCAACGTCAGGGCCGTCGCAGGTGGCGTAGTAGGTGTAGAGGGTTGGGGAAGTTTGTACATGTTACTGAATTTTGGTTGCTGCGCAGGTTCAAGATTTTGGGCCTGCGCACGCAACCGCTACTACTAAATTTTTGGCGGCTACGACCGCGGAAGATGGTAATGACTGTGGTGGTTCTTCATCTGAGTTTTTTGACTGTGCTGACTCTGAGAGCTCGATTGAGTGGACGGAGTCGTCGGAGGACTTGGACTACTTCGCGGCCTTGGATGTGGCTGCGACGGAGGCCTCGCCGCACGCCACGGATGCAGGAGATGTGCCGGGTCCTTGCACCGGGCGACGGCGGCGAAGGGCAGTTGCGAAACGTATGGTTAGTGGGGTGGAGGGGGCTCGGCTTGGCGTAAGTGGGGCTGGTCGGCAGGAACTGTTATCTTTGCCGACCGCCGAGACTATAGGTGAAGGGGAACTGCGAAGTCTTTTTGCGGGTGAGGAGCTCAGGATAATGTTATTTAATTATATGTCACACCCGGATTTCGGGGCACCAAGACCCGGGCGCGAACATAATCACCAGGTGTGCTGGGACCAAGTCTCACACATATGATGAATCATGGCACAGGATCGAATGTCACATCTTTATATATAGCAGGAGTTCTATACAAAATAAATAATTACATTATAAGGAGACCACGGTCCAGCAACCCAAAGTTGACTGGGAGACGACGGCCTAGACCTCTCACGAACTCGTCACAGCATCCTCCAAGCGCCTCATCCTGAGGTACCTGTTCTTGACCTGTGGGGGGGGTGTGAGACAGCAAGAGTGAGCTCACATACGTTCATCGCTCAACAAGTTGTGGGGAATAATGTGCATGAACTCGCCAAAGGTGGGAGCTCACGTGAAGTGTAAGGCTTACCAAAGAGGATGGTTGAAGCTGAGCATTGCTTTTAAAGTTGGTCAAAATTTTATTAGCAATTACTAAGTATAAGTAAATACCAACCCAATTAAGTAGTAGAACAAAAGTAACAACATCACCTGCGATGCAATGCATATGACAAATTGAATTTAGTTCCATAATTTAATCATGTGAGTGTCCGAGCTGCTCATGACCGTGAGCACGGCTAGTATACCAGTTTTACACTCTGCAGAGGTTGCGCATCTTTACCCACAAGTCATGTTACCCATCTGCCAAGGGATCGCGACTTCCCATACACCTCTACCGAGGAGGCGAGGCAGGGTAACACTACGAGGCCTTTACAAAGTTCCACTAGCTTCAGAAAACCCGCTACAGTTTATAGGAAGTTCCAATGCAGGAATCCCTTGCAGGACCGCCATCGTAGCAAAATCCTCCCGAGGGCCTCCCTACACTGACCACTCCCCTACTGCCCTTGCCCCTTTCGGGTAAGGTAGTCTTCCACTAGCTTTCCTAATTAATCAGCCAAGGGGTCCCATTCCTCCCTTGTGGTAGCACTGTTTTCCCGGGTGGTTCTCCATGTTCCAATTAACATAATGATCTTAACATGAACAGTAAATAACAACTGACAATAAAAGTATAATCGTGAATAGTAATGTGTATCTCTATACCCAAAACCACATAAAGCGATAGCAAGTACTACCCAAAGATTCAGTGGTGAACAAGGTATAAAGATAGTCAAACTAGGGTAACCTATTGGGTCCCATCAAAATTAACCTATGCAGATCATTATGATTAATTAGAACATGAGTGGGTAAAAAGAAGTGATCAAGGGCACAACTTGCCTGGGACTTGAGATTCCAGGTACCAGGATGATCTTCAGGTGACTCGTGACCTCACTGCTAGTCGTAGCAATTCAAACAAACATGGTATAGGCAAAATTAACATTACACCAAACATAAGAATACATTGCATAATAATAATCTACGCGACATAACGAGATCGTAGAAACAAGAACCACTAAATTCGGAGCTACAGTTATTAAGTTATGAATTTTCGAAATTATTTAGTGCTTAGAATAGATTAATCCCAATGAACAATGTTAATTTAAGTTTCATGGCTAAATAGTGTTACTAGTTGATAGACAATATTAATACAAAATTATTGCAACTAGAATGACTCAATTTGGAGTTAAAATGAATTTAATATGAATTATACAAGTTTGTAGAATTGTTTTTGTACTAAAAATCAATTTCTATATTGTTTTTTTTCTCAATTTCCTCGGTTACTGGACTGCGCGCATTATTATTATAAAGTGCAGGGGCCCCGGCGCAAGAAACCCGAGACTCATATTCACCCCGCGTGGACGGCGGGTTGAATAGATGAAACCCCAGGGTCTCTTTTAGAAAGTGTGCGCAGTGAAGGGGTATGATGAAACCTGAGCCGCACGATCACAGACCGATGGCCCGGATTAGATCAACCCACACCGAGACGGTACGCGAGGGCGACCCTCGGATCGGAATTCGACGTTCGGGATTAAAAATGCTGCGATGAAATTTCATACACCCGATCTCGATCCAACGACACAGCCATGATGGAACGAAAGGGTAAACTATGATCTAATCCTAGCCACCCATCTGGAGATCGACGGCCACAGACCCGTCTCCTCTCCCACGGCCAAGGGAAGCGGCGGCGCGCCCCCAACGACGACCGAGCCATCGCCGGAGTACGCCAGGTCAGCGCCCCGGTGCTCCCCGCTCTATTCCAGACCGTGATCCGTAATAAGGAGGGCGATTCGAACATGACGAAGGTTCTTACCATCAATGGAGGGCTACGGAGGGATCTGCCCATGGTAGACGGTGGAGTTGGGCATGGAGGCGACATCCGGTGAGCAATTGGGGTCGCGCCCCAACACCAACGTGTAGTTAGTTGGGTTGTCCAGGCGCGGTGCACACCCGTGACTCCCCAGACCGACCAATCGGTGCCCGGCGGCGGCGTGGAGAAGGAATTACATCGGCGGCGGCGGGTATCTCCCGTGCAGCATCATCTCTGCTCGGCTCCCTGTTGATGGAGCAGGCGCAGGTGTTCGAAGCTCGGTCCTTATAGTCGCGGGGTGATTCCGAGTTGGCAAACGACTGGTTGCCCGAGGACGCCGCCGAGATTCGCGGCCGGCGGAGCAACGGACCGGGAAGAGGATAAGTCCCAACGGCGAAGTAGCGGCGTCTGTTACGGAGTTCGCGCGGAGGAAGAAATATCCGACCTGACCATGTGGGTCCCGCTGAGGAGGTCCGAGTCCGACGGCGAGGGTTTCAGGCGGTGGGCGAGAGAGCGAGATGCGCGCGGCGCCTGTACGAACGACCCGAGCTTCGCGGAGTCATTCCACGCGCGCACGGCTGTTTTGGTGAGAAGGAAAGAGATGACGCGCGGGCCCCACATGGAAGTGTGACAGGGTAAAAGAATAGGGAGAGAGAGTGGATTGGGCCGAGCAGGGGGAAAAGGACAGCGGTAGTGGGCTGTAGGAGGGGTTTCGGCCCAGGTTAGTGGGTGAGTTTCTCTTTTTATTTTCTTTTATATTTTGCATTTCTTTCTCCATTTCAAAGTTTACCATTTGAATATGAATTTGTTAGTGAGTTTTACACATAGTTCAAGTTCACAAAAATACCAGTATAAGAATATATATTTATTTATATATCATTATCACTATTTTTCCCTATAGCACATATTCTTTTCCTTTTTCTTCTCTTTTATTTTATATTTCCATTTTCAAATTCTAGTTTTCTAGCTTAAGCTTGTTTCACAAATTTGAATACAAAGTGCAACAATGCAATAACTTTATCATGAGATGCATTTTTATTTATTTATTTATTTGTTATGTTAACCAATATAATTCCATTAATCAAATATGCACAAAGAAGAGAAAACCAATTAACTCCCAAGGGTTCCATAATCCCAAGATACCCACTTATAAACATATTTATTTATTTATAACCTTATTTTTCTTTGATACAAATTTTAGGCCCTACAAATCCTACCCCCCTTAACAGAAATCTCGTCCTCGAGATTTGTAAGAAAAGGGATACAATAAGTTAGGTCTAGAATTTTAGTTTCTCATTTGCTTTTGGGAATCAAAGTTTTGTTTAAAGTTTTTTTTTTGGATAAGTATGTCTAGCCATTTATTATGTCAGATGAGGTATAGTTATGGCAAGTAGAGGTTGTGGCAAGGGTATAATAAGGAAAGACTTCATCCTGATCCCTGAACTCTGGATCTTGATTCCTCTGGCGATCCATCTTGAAGACTTGAGTTGATGCTTATCCTCCTTTGACATGGTGGGTCTTCTTTGGCCTTTATTCTTGGGGTTGTCATCCGAGTTAAGGACATATGGCTAAGGATATATAGTTAGGATAGCCGGGGTACACGAGGTAGGTAGGTTTTAACAGAGTTTTGCTTTTGGAGTAGATGAACTAGGCAACCTGTGATGTAGGTTAGGTCATTGTTCACAGATGAGTTGGTGGAAGACATTAATTTAGGTTAAGATATGTTTGTAGAGACAGTGTCTAACCTATATCACCAAATTATCTGACCTGTTAATAACACACTTTAGATTGGGTCATATTTAGATTAGATAGAATCTGGATTAGGTTGGATATAACTAGATTAGACTAGATAATATCTAATTACTTTGGATTAGATCTTGGTTGTTACTAGGGTGGGGTAAATATGCTTATTAGGACAAGATGAATCCATAAGGATAAGGTAGAATCTTTTGAGGTCAGTTAGATCTATTAGGATAAGATAGAATCTTTTCAAGACAAGATGAATCTATTAAAGTAATAGAGTATCTTTTAAGATAAGATGGATCTATTAGTGTAGGATAGAATCTTTTTAGATGAGATGGATATTGTTAGGCTAGATACTTTAATGAGGAATAATCTAGTTTGTCCAGTTATCTTGATGAGCGTTTTTTTTCCTATATGTATATGCAGATGTAATTGTGGATATTACTCTACAACCCATCACACTCAATCAAAGATCCAAATCAAACAAGTATCATAAGAACAAACATTCAAGTACATAAATACCTATAAAAATAGTTTTGTTTTGTTCCTAAGATTAGGTCTCCTATTCCTAAAGGTCACTTTAGGAACAGGATTTCAAAGTGTGAAATCCACATTTGTCTTTAGAAAAGAAAAGGTAAGAATAATCAGAGTAAAGCGGAAATAGATGAGAAAAGATTAAGAAAAGTTTAGAAAGAATCAGAGTAGCAAAGGTAAGTAGACAATGGTTGTCCAGTTCTATCTAGGTTCCGTCCTACAGTCAACATTCCTCTGATACCACTTCTGTCACACCCGGATTTCGGGGCACCAAGACCCGGGCGCGAACATAATCACCAGGTGTGCTGGGACCAAGTCTCACACATATGATGAATCATGGCACAGGATCGAATGTCACATCTTTATATATAGCAGGAGTTCTATACAAAATAAATAATTACATTATAAGGAGACCACGGTCCAGCAACCCAAAGTTGACTGGGAGACGACGGCCTAGACCTCTCACGAACTCGTCACAGCATCCTCCAAGCGCCTCATCCTGAGGTACCTGTTCTTGACCTGTGGGGGGGTGTGAGACAGCAAGAGTGAGCTCACATACGTTCATCGCTCAACAAGTTGTGGGGAATAATGTGCATGAACTCGCCAAAGGTGGGAGCTCACGTGAAGTGTAAGGCTTACCAAAGAGGATGGTTGAAGCTGAGCATTGCTTTTAAAGTTGGTCAAAATTTTATTAGCAATTACTAAGTATAAGTAAATACCAACCCAATTAAGTAGTAGAACAAAAGTAACAACATCACCTGCGATGCAATGCATATGACAAATTGAATTTAGTTCCATAATTTAATCATGTGAGTGTCCGAGCTGCTCATGACTGTGAGCACGGCTAGTATACCAGTTTTACACTCTGCAGAGGTTGCGCATCTTTACCCACAAGTCATGTTACCCATCTGCCAAGGGATCGCGACTTCCCATACACCTCTACCGAGGAGGCGAGGCAGGGTAACACTACGAGGCCTTTACAAAGTTCCACTAGCTTCAGAAAACCCGCTACAGTTTATAGGAAGTTCCAATGCAGGAATCCCTTGCAGGACCGCCATCGCAGCAAAATCCTCCCGAGGGCCTCCCTACACTGACCACTCCCCTACTGCCCTTGCCCCTTTCGGGTAAGGTAGTCTTCCACTAGCTTTCCTAATTAATCAGCCAAGGGGTCCCATTCCTCCCTTGTGGTAGCACTGTTTTCCCGGGTGGTTCTCCATGTTCCAATTAACATAATGATCTTAACATGAATAGTAAATAACAACTGACAATAAAAGTATAATCATGAATAGTAATGTGTATCTCTATACCCAAAACCACATAAAGCGATAGCAAGTACTACCCAAAGATTCAGTGGTGAACAAGGTATAAAGATAGTCAAACTAGGGTAACCTATTGGGTCCCATCAAAATTAACCTATGCAGATCATTATGATTAATTAGAACATGAGTGGGTAAAAAGAAGTGATCAAGGGCACAACTTGCCTGGGACTTGAGATTCCAGGTACCAGGATGATCTTCAAGTGACTCGTGACCTCACTGCTAGTCGTAGCAATTCAAACAAACATGGTATAGGCAAAATTAACATTACACCAAACATAAGAATACATTGCATAATAATAATCTACGCGACATAACGAGATCGTAGAAACAAGAACCACTAAATTCGGAGCTACAGTTATTAAGTTATGAATTTTCGAAATTATTTAGTGCTTAGAATAGATTAATCCCAATGAACAATGTTAATTTAAGTTTCATGGCTAAATAGTGTTACTAGTTGATAGACAATATTAATACAAAATTATTGCAACTGGAATGACTCAATTTGGAGTTAAAATGAATTTAATATGAATTATACAAGTTTGTAGAATTGTTTTTGTACTAAAAATCAATTTCTATATTGTTTTTTCTCAATTTCCTCGGTTACTGGACTGCGCGCATTATTATTATAAAGTGCAGGGGCCCCGGCGCAAGAAACCCGAGACTCATATTCACCCCGCGTGGACGGCGGGTTGAATAGATGAAACCCCAGGGTCTCTTTTAGAAAGTGCGCGCAGTGAAGGGGTATGATGAAACCTGAGCCGCACGATCACAGACCGATGGCCCGGATTAGATCAACCCACACCGAGACGGTACGCGAGGGCGACCCTCGGATCGGAATTCGACGTTCGGGATTAAAAATGCCGCGATGAAATTTCATACACCCGATCTCGATCCAACGGCACAGCCATGATGGAACGAAAGGGTAAACTATGATCTAATCCTAGCCACCCATCTGGAGATCGACGGCCACAGACCCGTCTCCTCTCCCACGGCCAAGGGAAGCGGCGGCGCGCCCCCAACGACGACCGAGCCATCGCCGGAGTACGCCAGGTCAGCGCCCCGGTGCTCCCCGCTCTATTCCAGACCGTGATCCGTAATAAGGAGGGCGATTCGAACATGACGAAGGTTCTTACCATCAATGGAGGGCTACGGAGGGATCTGCCCATGGTAGACGGTGGAGTTGGGCATGGAGGCGACATCCGGTGAGCAATTGGGGTCGCGCCCCAACACCAACGTGTAGTTAGTTGGGTTGTCCAGGCGCGGTGCACACCCGTGACTCCCCAGACCGACCAATCGGTGCCCGGCGGCGGCGTGGAGAAGGAATTACATCGGCGGCGGCGGGTATCTCCCGTGCGGCATCATCTCTGCTCGGCTCCCTGTTGATGGAGCAGGCGCAGGTGTTCGAAGCTCGGTCCTTATAGTCGCGGGGTGATTCCGAGTTGGCAAACGACTGGTTGCCCGAGGACGCCGCCGAGATTCGCGGCCGGCGGAGCAACGGACCGGGAAGAGGATAAGTCCCAACGGCGAAGTAGCGGCGTCTGTTACGGAGTTCGCGCGGAGGAAGAAATATTCGACCTGACCACGTGGGTCCCGCTGAGGAGGTCCGAGTCTGACGGCGAGGGTTTCAGGCGGTGGGCGAGAGAGCGAGATGCGCGCGGCGCCTGTACGAACGACCCGAGCTTCGCGGAGTCATTCCACGCGCGCACGGCTGTTTTGGTGAGAAGGAAAGAGATGACGCGCGGGCCCCACATGGAAGTGTGACAGGGTAAAAGAATAGGGAGAGAGAGTGGATTGGGCCGAGCAGGGGGAAAAGGACAGCGGTAGTGGGCTGTAGGAGGGGTTTCGGCCCAGGTTAGTGGGTGAGTTTCTCTTTTTATTTTCTTTTATATTTTGCATTTCTTTCTCCATTTCAAAGTTTACCATTTGAATATGAATTTGTTAGTGAGTTTTACACATAGTTCAAGTTCACAAAAATACCGGTATAAGAATATATATTTATTTATATATCATTATTACTATTTTTCCCTATAGCACATATTCTTTTCCTTTTTCTTCTCTTTTATTTTATATTTCCATTTTCAAATTCTAGTTTTCTAGCTTAAGCTTGTTTCACAAATTTGAATACAAAGTGCAACAATGCAATAACTTTATCATGAGATGCATTTTTATTTATTTATTTATTTGTTATGTTAACCAATATAATTCCATTAATCAAATATGCACAAAGAAGAGAAAACCAATTAACTCCCAAGGGTTCCATAATCCCAAGATACCCACTTATAAACATATTTATTTATTTATAACCTTATTTTTCTTTGATACAAATTTTAGGCCCTACATTATAGGGAGATGGGAATTATTCCTAAGGTTGAGCCGATGTAGAGTGTGGTGCCCTCGCTTGTATATGTAGAGGCTTGTATGATGAAGTTGTGTGCCCTCGCGTGCATATGTGTGTGCGAAGGCGTTGTGTACTTTGTCTGGTTTGTTTTGTTGCGCTGTGTTGGCGTGATTATAGTTGGTCTTGGCGTGGACGGTTTGATGTTGTCGTTTCCGCCTTTTGTTGAGCTAGTCCGGTCTTCTGTACAGATAGTCTTCGGTTTTTTCGCACTTGTTGTGCTAATCCGGCTGCACCGTTAGGCGACTTCTGCGCGGGTAGTCTTCGCGATAGACTTAGATTTCTTTTTCCGCACTTGTTGTGCTAATCCGGCTGCACCCTTAGGCGACTTCGGCGCGGATAGTCTTCGCGATAGACTTAGATTTTTTTCCGCACTTGTTGTGCTAATCCGGCTGCACCCTTAGGCGACTTCTGCGCGGATAGTCTTCGCGATAGACGTAGATTTTTTTTCCGCACTTGTTGTGCTAATCCGGCTGCACCCTTAGGCGACTTCTGCGCGGATAGTCTTCGCGATAGACGTAGATTTTTTTCCGCACTTGTTGTGCTAATCCGGCTGCACCCTTAGGCGACTTCTGCGCGGATAGTCTTCGCGATAGACTTAGGTTTTTTTCCGCACTTGTTGTGCTAATCCGGCTGCACCCTTAGGCGACTTCTGCGCGGATAGTCTTCGCGATAGACGTAGATTTTTTTTTCCGCACTTGTTGTGCTAATCCGGCTGCACCCTTAGGCGACTTCTGCGCGGATAGTCTTCGCGATAGACTTAGGTTTTTTTCCGCACTTGTTGTGCTAATCCGGCTGCACCCTTAGGCGACTTCTGCGCGGATTTGTCGCACGCGAGGGTAGCTAGCGCTTAGCCTCGCGGTGACCTCGTGGTGGTCGAATGTCGAAGACCGTCATCGCGGTCTTTTTCGACGCATGTCTTTGCGGGGGATTTTTCACGCATATATTACATGGCTCCGCCTCGTTAAAAACCTCACCCCCCGGGAGGAAAAGAGTGCGGGCCGGTGCAAGATTGTTTTTGCGAATTACAAGGGCGAAGACAGCCCTGAGGAGTCAAACAAAAAATTTGCGGAGGTTGTCGATGTTCCAGGAGTGCTCCAGGTCCTCGCCGTTTGGCGTTGTGAGCCTATAAGCGCTGGGGGAAGCTTTTGTCTTGACGATGAAAGGGCCCTCCCACCTGGGCTCCAGCTTGCCCTTGGACTCCGTCCGAGCTGTTCGAATGAGTACGAGGTCCCCCTCGCTGAACTCCCTCGGGGTGACTGAATGGTCGCGCCATGCTTTGGTCTGGGCATGATACTTGTTCAGGGCCTGTAGGGCGAAGACACGGTCTCCGTCGATGAGATCCTTTGAAGTTGGCTCGTCCACATCTGGGACGGCTGACGGAACTGTTCGCGGGGACCCGTGCTTTATTTCTTGCGGGGTCATGGCCTCCGATCCGTATAGAAGACGGAAGGGAGTAAACCCGGTCGCCCAGCACTCAGTCGTGTTTAGTGCCCAGACTGCCTCAGGTAAGAAATCGGTCCATCTACCCTTTTTTCATCAAGGAGCATTTTTTTGATAGCTATGAAGATTTTCCCGTTGGCGCGCTCCACGACCCCGTTGGACTGCGGATGATAGACTGAGGCGAAGGCAAGCTTGGTGCCAATGGAGAAACAAAAATCCTTGAAGTCTTGGTTATCAAACTGCTTGCCGTTGTCGACTGTTAGTTCGGACGGTACTCCGAAGCGGCAAACGATGTTCTGCCAGAAGAATTTTTGGGCAGTCTTTGATGTTATTGTAGAGACAGCCCATGCCTCGATCCATTTGGTGAAGTACTCGACCGCGACGAAGGCGAACTTAAGGTTCCCCTGAGCGGTGGGCAGGGGTCCGACAATGTCGAGACCCCAGCGCTGGAGAGGCCATGTATGGGCGATCAGCTTTGTATACTGCGAAGGGCCGCCTGACCGAGGGGAAAACTTCTGGCAGGCTTCGCAGGATCGAGTGACCCGATTTGCGGCGCAGATCATTGCGGGCCAGTACAAACCCTGGCGGATCACTTTAGCAGCTAGGGCCCTCGGCCCCGCGTGTGAGCCGCACGTGCCACTGTGGACTTCACGTAGAATCTGCTTGCCTTCGGCCTCGGTGACGCACTTAAGCATTGGCTGACTGACCCCTTTTTTGTAGAGTTGGCCTTCAATCAGAGCGAAGTCTCGGCTTCGATGTCTGAGACGCTTGGCCTCACTGATGTCGGCTGGATGATAATACCCCTGCAGGAACAGGGTTATGGGTGCCCGCCAGTCTTTGGTCATGATGAGGTTGACTGTGCGGTGGCCCTCGCTGTCATTGGTTATTTGGAGCCCTTCGGGGCTCCGGACTGCTGGCGTGCCGATGACATGGAAGAACACGTCGGAGGGCAGAGTTTCGCCCCTGGCCGCGGCCTTGGCCAATGCGTCGGCCTCCTCATTCTTGGCCCGGTCCACATGCTGCACGGTGAACCCCTTGAACTGCCTCTCGAGACTTCGGATGGCCGCGAGGTACTGCATGAGTGCAGGGTCCTTGGCTGCATAGTCTTTCTCGACTTGGCCGGCAACTACCTTGGAGTCTGTTTTGATGATGCAAGTGGTGACTCCGAGGGCCCTTAGCTTGCGGAGGCCGAGGATGACTGCTTCGTATTCTGCTATATTATTTGTGCATCTGTCGGATTCCAGATTGAAGCTGAGTCGTGCTGCATATCTGTGCTTGACCCCGACTGGTGAGGTTATGACTGCAGCGACGCCTGCCCCCGCATGGCACCATGCGCCGTCGCAATGGATCGTCCAAGTTTTCTCTGCGGACGGATCCGGCTGTGTAGTTGGCCCAGTCCAGTCGACGACGAAGTCTGCCAGGACTTGAGACTTAATAGCTGTCCTAGGCTCGAAGCAGATGTGGTAGCCGGAGAGTTCGGCCGCCCACTTGGCAATCCTCACCGACGCCTCCGGGTTTCTGAATAATTCGCCGAGCCCCCTGTTTGAGGTGACTCGGACCTTGAATGCTTCGAAGTAATGGCGCAGTTTGCGCGACGACATGACGACTGCGTAGGCAATCTTCTCCAGCTCTGTCATGTTGCACTTGGACGGTGTCAGCACTTCAGAGACATAATACACGGGGCACTGCCGAACCACGCCCTCGACAGTCTGCTCCTGCACTAGGGCCGCGCTGACCGTATGTGGCGAGGCCGCAACGTAGAGCAGCAAGGGGAGCGAGGGGTCGGGGCTGGTAAGGACGGCCAACTCTGTCAGGTACTGCTTTAATGAGGCGAAGGCCGCCGCCTGCTCTGGTCCCCAAGCGAAGTCTTTTGCGCCACGGAGTGTCTTGAGGAAGGGGAGACTTCGCTCGGCGGACCTGGATATGAATCTGTTGAGAGCGGCCAATCTGCCTGTCAGGCGCTGGACGTCCCTGACGGACTGCGGAGGCGTCATGTCCAAGATAGCCTGAATCTTGGTTGGGTTGGCCTCGATGCCGCGGTGTGATACCAGGTAGCCCAATATTTTGCCCTGGCGAACGCCGAAGACACACTTTTCCGGGTTTAGGCGGAGTTGTGCGTCCCGCATGTTCGCGAATGTTTCGGCGAGGTCGGCGAGGTGGTCCTCCTTGCTCTTGCTGGCGATGACAATGTCGTCTACATATGTGAATATATTTCTGCCAACCTGCCCCTCGAGCACTGTTTTAGTAAGCCTGGAGAAGGTGGACCCGTCGTTCTTGAGTCCCTCCGGCATTCTGATGAAGCAATATGTGCCGAAGGGTGTTATGAAGCTAGTGCTAGCCTTGTCTTCTTCCTTCATGTATATCTGGTGGTAACCGGAGAAGCAATCGAGGAGGGACATGACCTCGCATCCGGCCGCGCTATCGACTATTTTGTCGATCCGTGGCAACGGGAAATTGTCCTTTGGGCAGGCTTTATTGAGACTGGTGAAGTCGATGCACATTCGCCACTTCCCGCTCTTTTCTGCACCATTACGACATTGGAGAGCCATGTGGGGTAAGCCACCGGCTCGATGAATTTGGCCTCCAGGAGGCGGTGCACCTCTGCCTTGGCGGCCTCCGTCTTTTCGTCGGACATCTTGCGAAGCCGCTGCTTTTTTGGCCGTACCGAAGGGTCGATTCCCAGACTATGCTCAATTATTGAATGGCTGACCCCGACCAGATCGAGGGCCGACCAGGCGAAGACATCTTTGTTCTTGGACAGGCAGCAGAGGAGCTTTTCTTCTTCATGCGAAGTAAGGTCTTCGCTGATAGTGACTGTCTGCCTGGGCGTGGCCTGGTCGAGGGGGACAGTCTTGGTCCCATCGTGGCTCTGCAGCTGCGCCTTGTCATGTTGCTTATTGGCTGGGCTGGCAGGCGCGGGGGCTTCGCGTTGGGCCGTGAGGCAGTGCACGTTTCTTTGACCGGGCACGAAGTCCCGCTCTATGTTACGCGCAGTCTGTTGATTGCCGAAGACTGTGATAACGCCTAACGGACCTGGTATCTTCATACATAGGTACAGTCCGTGAATGGCTGCTTCGAACTTATTAATGGAGCCCCGGCCCATGATGGCATTGTAAGGGTACACCATATCCACAATGTCAAAGGTTATTTGCTCGCTTCGGGCATTGGGTGCTACACCGAAGGAGAGAGGCAGCTCTATTTTGCCGACGGGGAAGGTGCCTTTGCCGCCGAAGCCATACAACGGGTTGTCCGAAGGCTTAAGCAGGCTGTGGCTTATGCCCATGCGATCGAAGGCGTGGAGGAAGATGATGTCCGCCTGGCTGCCGTTGTCAACGAGGACCTTGTGTAGGTCCCAGCCTGCCACGCTGCAATTGATAACCATGGCATCGCAGTGGGGGGCGCTGCGCAAGTCGACGTCCCGTGCGTCGAAGGTGAGCGGTATGTGGGACCACTTTGTCTGCACAACTGGGCCCGTGACGACGACATGGTTTATGCTGCGGTAGTGGTCCCGTTTCTGCCGCTTGGTGTCGAAGTCGGTGCTGGACCCCCCAGTTATCATGTGGATGACTCCGCGATATGGTTGATCGGCGAAGTCTTCTTGCTTTGGGGCATGGGGGATGTTTTGGTGTTGCTGGTGTGGTGGTGGGGGTGGAGGAGGTACGATTTGTACTTCCTGATGGTGTTGGTAAGCGTGGTGCGGTGGATGCGGGGCAGGAGCGTGGATATATGGCGGAGGGGGTTGCTGGTAATTGTGCGTGACAATTCTGGGGTTGTCGGCTGGCTGCGCCCGTGCCATTCTGTCTCTAGTGGCCTTCGTTTCGGGGCAGTCTTTGGTGGGGTGGGCGCAGTCTTCGCCATGGAATAGGCAGTAGAATCGGCGCGGCGGCTGCGCACGCCCTCGGCCCCTGCCACGAGTGCCGTTTCCGCGGCCCTGGGGGGATAGTCCTGGCGACGAGGGGGGTCGGCAGCGGGGTGCTGGTTGGCGATGTTGTGCACCTGCTGCTGAATGCGGCCGTCTCGACCGGAGTCTGGCTGTGGAGTCCTTGTCCACGTGCGGCTGGACTGTGGAGCATCTTTTGGCTTCCTCTGGGACTCAATCTTGCGCTGGTGGAGCTCTTCGGATCTGGCGTACTTTTCAAACAGCTGGTATAACTCTTGGAGGTTCTTTGGCGGATCTCTGATGCAGTGGCTGTAAAGGACGCCGGCGCGAAGACCACTGATAGCATAGTGGATGGCAATCTGGTCATCGACTGAGGGTAGCTGTGACTTGAGTGTCAGGAATTTGCGGTGATATTCCCTCAGGGTCTCCTTCTCTAGCTGCTTGCAGAGCGAGAGTTCGGCCAGGGCGTCGGTGTCTGGGCGGTACCCTTGGAAGTTGAGCAGGAACTTGTCCCGGAGACTTCTCCAGGAATCGATGGACAGCAGAGGCAACCTGGTGAACCAGGTGAGTGCGGGGCCCTCGAGGGCGATGATGAAAGACTTTGCCATTGTGGCGTCATCCCCCCCGGACGATGCGACGGCGACCTGGTAACTCATTATGTATTGAGCCGGGTCGGTGCTGCCGTTGTACTTGGGATAGGTCCCTGCCCGGAAGTTAGCTGGCCACGGCGTCACTTGCAGGTGAGGCGCCAGGGGACTTCGCTCATCGAGATAATTGACCCCCTGGAATGGCGCGGCGTGCGGGAAGGTGTGGTCGCGTTGAGGGAAACGCGGGTCCTCTGGCTGCGCGCGGTGTTGCAGGGGTGGCCCATGCTGCAGGCCGGGGTGGCCTTCGCGCGTGTCGTCGTCGTGTGCGCGCTGCTGGAGGGGTGACTCGTGCTGCAGGCCGAGGTGGCCTTCGCGCTGCATCAGCGCAATCTCCCGCTCGAGTTCCTGGGCCTTGTGCTCTTCGTCGCGTATCATTTGCCGCACTTTGGCTAGTGCGGACACGTGTTGGCGCTTGGCCTCCAGTATCTCCTTCTGCCTCTAGAGATAATTGCGGGTCTTGAGGCGCAGGGCGCGCAGCTGTAGCTGTTCTTCTGCCGAGACGCCGAGGACCTCACCGTCCTCGGCGAGGTCCGCGCCCTCTGGTGGTGCGAAGCCTGAGGGTGGCTGCGGTTGTCCCTCAGGGTCGCAGGTGCGGAGGGTGTCGTCTTCAGTGGCCTCTTGGTGGGTGGATTGGGTGAGGGCGAGGGCCTTGCCCTTTCTTGCGGCGAGCAGTGCTGCCTTCGCAGCCTCGTCAGCCTTCGGGTTAGCTCTCTTGGGTGCCATCGCGGGTGGTTTTTCTCGTAGCACGAACGGTGGGCGCCAAATGTTGGAACTTGCTCTCAACTGCAAGGGGATCCAATACGGGTGAACGGTGATGACAACAGGGCACTCGCGTGTGATGGCAAAAGCTCTGTTAATCTGGCCTCTCACGGGCACTGTACAGGGGTATTTATAGGTACCTGAGCGCGCAGCACCTTGAGCTAAGGACGCATGTGCCCTCAGGTACATAGGTTATCCCAAGAATATTCCCATAAAGCGAGGTTACAGACCGTAATTACAGGAATGCTTTTACAACATAGGCCCGTAACACAGGGCGGCCAAGCGGGGCCCGAAACGACGGGCCGGATTGCACGTGGGCCTCCGAGCTGGGCGAGGCCGCGCCGTGGGATGCCCTTCGTCGCCAGTCTTCGCCTGGAACGGAAGGAGCGAAGGGTGTCCCCACCTGTTTTGTTTCTGTCAGTTCAGCTGCTGCAGCGAAGGCTTCGAGCGAAGGGTGGCGCCTTTGCCTTCGCCCCAACACTGATCATATGGCATGACATGAACCTTTACCATGAATTTTTGGAGGTAAGCACGAGATTGTGCAGTTTCTTTCCCATTGACACTACAATATCTGACCTTATGTGTATTCTAGGTGGAGACTCCGATGATGAACATGATTGCTGATGGAGCAGCTATAAGGCCTTTTGTTTATGACAAGCTGTTTTCTTTAGTTTCTTACATAAAATGTGTCATGTATGGTATACCCTCTATTATCCGAAATGTAAGTTCTATAGGACAACTTCTTGACTCTCCTATGTGACACTTTAAATAGCGAACTACATAAACCATTTTCATGATAAATAATCTCATCCATGCCGAATTAGATTTTCCATACATAGATGTGTCAAGTTTTAAAAACTTGACAATTATACATTAACCTACATTTGGAATCAGAGAAGTATATTTGTTTGGGTTGATACAAATAATTTTGGGCTTGAAAGGTTGGACCACTATGTCTCATGTTTGACTTATATATCCATCTCTGCATTTCATGTTAAATCATGGTTACCGACAAGGTCTATTATTCTGGAGTGTTTTTTTATCAAGAGGAAATATTGATCCAAGTGGACCTTGTTGTGTTATATCAAACCAAATCTCACCAATATCCACACCAGATAGTCTAAATGAGACATTTTAAAATTGTCGTGCCCCTTAAAAAAAAGGAAAAATCCATGGCCTGCGCTTCAGGTACCATCTTCAAACTTGGGCTGACCAATGTTTAGTGATTGTAGTAAGCTATTTAATTTAGACATTATATCTTTGAACTTTCTTATAGAAGTGCTTTGATCAACTACCATATTGAACATGTAAGCTGATGATTTATCTTACAATAGTGGAAACTTCATCTATTTGAGCTTGAAGAGGTGCTAACGACTGACCCTTTGACCAAGTATGTGTTGTATCAGGTAAGAGTCTTCCCTTCTCATACTGCAATCCAGCATAGATTCATGATGCTTCTTATTTCGCTTGCTATTGAAAGATAAAATGTGATGTAGTTTGTAGTATTCTACGATGTCACCCTGAAATGAATGTTTCTTGACCAATACAGGAAATTAGGCTTTTGTATACTTTTCACACTGGTTGCTGGCCGCTCAAGTGTACACTTCCCGCACGAGGCTCATGCTGACGTGGGTGTACAACTAGCTATAAAAGAGAGTTAAATTTCTTTTCAACATATACTTTTTCGATCTTTTGGCTAAAATCAAGTGTAGTACCTTTTTATCAGTTTAATATCCAATGTGGACAATGTGTCCACTTTGATATTATTTTTTTGTGGAAGGGTACACCATAGATGCGCGCTTCTGGACCCACATGTAACACCTAACTGTTGCGCTGCTGGTAGGATCTGACCGCTACCCTAACACATTAAAAGCTTCAGTTTACAATCTTGAATTCAGCTTATAAGCTTCAATTTAGCTTCAGGTTACAATCTCTAATGTACAATCTTCGGTTTACAAGCTTCAGTTTACAATCTTTAAAATAGTCATTATGCACAACACCAATTTTTTCACATACTAATCCTACAGTACAAAGGTGCTTCCCTGAATCTTAGCAATAAATTGTCCATACTTCAAAATTTAGATGTTCGAATATTACTTGCCATGTGCTATCTCAAATTAGAGGTCAATAGCATTTTTGTAGGCCATTTCAGTATGACAGGATACACATTGATGCGAGGGGATCACCTGCTCCCTCCGTTTCACATAGCATTTTTTAGCTGCTGCCACTGTGTATGTTACAGTCGAAGGCTGTCTCTGTATGACAAGTCGTCATATGAATTATTGCTTTAAACTAAAACAACATGCATAGATTGAATTATGCTTTGCATTCTACTATGTCAAGATTTAATTGCTGCGAAATTTTTTATTATTACAAGTATTCTTCCTTAAGCTGCTATTTTATTGTATAAAAAATGGACTATTTTGTGCTAATTTTTAGATTGATTTAGCTTTTTTGTATTAAGTACTTTATACATCTTCATGTTGAACTAATGCTTGAACTGCATTTGATAATAGTACTTAGAATTGATCTATTTCTTCCAGTGACTCAAGGATGTGGATGTCTTACTAGATGTTACTTGTTCTTATGAATGCGACCTTTGATTTGACTTAGTTTCTAATTCTATTCGTAGGTTATGCATGATGCTTTTGGAGTGCGGTTACATGCCAGAAAGCAGGCAGAGGTTTGCCACTGTCACGTGCCTAATACTCATATATGGCCTTGTGTTTAAAGAGAACACATCATTTTCTACAAAATTGCTATTTGGTTTTAGTTACATTGATAAGTTTTGTGTGCATTAACATGTGTATATTTTTCTTGATGATATCTGACATTTTCACGTGGAGCTTAATAAATAAGTCATTGAAGGGTATTCTTATCTGGGATGTTTGTTCTGTTGTCAAAACACTTAACTTTTATGTGTGAATATGTATATTTCAAAATTTTCATAGACATCCACATGTGATTACCATCAAGTAATGTTTTCTTATTAATGATATTTCTGTCCTGTTTACATGCGCCGTCACTAGTTTATTTTGTGAAATGTTTGAAGATATAATCTTTCAATTTAAATGATATATGGATGTCTATCAGTCGTTTAAGGAGATCACACAACTTTTGACATTGGAGAACTTTAGGTAAAGAGTTGACTGGACAACCTTGTCTTTTTGTATGCATGATCTGTTGTCATTGTTGTCATGGATTTTAGCTATTTCTAGCTTGCTCAACGAGTGATTTCTTCTCTTGCCTTGTTATTAGGAAAAATGAGCAGCTTTCTAAGTATGGTGTGCAAGAGCAATAATGCTTGTTGAGCCGAAGAAGCTGATTGAAGCTAATCCCTTGTTGCGTGACAAACTACAATTTCCCAGCTATGAAGAATTCTAGTGGGTTTGGATTGTGGAAATGAACTGCTATAAGGATATTGACATGAAACAAATAGCAAGTGACTGATGCAAGATATTGACGTACTCTCAATTGTGTATTTAGGTATTAAAAAGTAGTTATCTTAAGTATCTATGAACTCAAGTGAATGTCCAGTTTGATAGCTATTACTGATTCTTTTGATGTGTTGTTTGTTTGATAGCTAGATTAAAATAACAAAATTTTTGTATGGCTAGGTTCACAAATGAATTACGAAATCTTTTCTCATAACAGTATAACACACATTTGTACATAAGTTATTGTAGTATTATATGTTTCCGTTGCAACGCACGGGCACTTACCTAGTATATATATATATATTGAAAAACACGTACAAATAATATAAATAATAAGTTACACAGTAATTTATCTGTTTATACTGTATATAAAGTTTTTAATTTTTATATAAAATACGGACCAAAAGAGTCATACATTGGCTGCATTATCGTCTCTTGGCATTAGAACACGAGCTGAAACCGTTTTCTCATGAAAGGACGAGCGATGCCTCCCTGTTAGGATGTATGGGCTAGGCTCAATTGAAAAATTCAATTAAATTCTAGGAAAATCTCAAAAGCTCATATATGTGTATGACTAGGGAATGGTGGAACCAATAACACCATATTGCTAGCCCTATTGGAGTAGAGCTAGTTTAAATATGAAAGCCACACTCTCTCACCAAGTCATGGATGATAGGAGAGAGTGTGAAGAGCCACACGTGCTCGCTCGCTCGCCTGGCCGGGCCGGGCTCGGTTGAAGGGCACGGGCCCATGACATGCGCGTGAATGGTCCACCAAAATCCGGCCCCTCGCCTTGTGGGGGCGCGGCTTCCTTTTGTCGTTTGAATTTTTGGTTGCTTGGCTGTTAAGTTTAGAATTCTGACTGATCCGCTATAAAATCTAAACTGAACGCGAGATTTTCGCGGGCGGATAAGATCGAAGATAGCTATTTGTTCGTGGACTCGGCCCTATAAAAGGCGCCTGGCAGCCAGCATCCAAATCATTCTAGTTTTCGCTTTCGTCTCTCTTCACAACTGAGCCGCCTTCAGTTCCCTTCATCCCGACCGCCGACGTGCATCTGCGATCGGGAGAGCAGGTCTCCGGAACCCTTCGCCCTTCGAGATCCTGCACGGGAGAGGGCGAATAAGGTTTTTGGGAAGCGTCCTCACGTGACTGCTCGCTGATTTCGCTGATCATCATCCCCGCTGCTTCGACATCGCCGACCCTGCTGATTCCGACCTGCGCCATCTATCAGTATGTCTAATCAGTACGCATCATCTGATTTGACTTTTTATTTCAGTTCTTCTGATTTGGTTATGATTTATATTCGAAATTTAATCTGGAAATTGTCTAATTGTTCAACAATCCAAAAACCTTATTGTAGATAATTTCCTAGTTTTTCTATGGCTGCTTTTGCCGACGCGCTGAAGCCATAAAAGTTCAATGGTATGCACTTTAAGAGGTGGCAAGTCAAGGCCACGCTCTGGCTTACTGCTATGAATGTGTTCCATGTTAGTAAAGGCAAACCTGAGGGCGCACTGACTCCTGAACAGGAGAAAGAGTACGACCATGCCAATACTATCTTTACGGGAGCAGTTCTTAGCGTCCTTGTTGACCGTCCGATTGATGCGAATATTCAGCACACAAACGGGAAAGAGTTGTAGGATGCACTTACTACTAAGTATGGTGCATCAGATGCTAGCAGTGACCTGTATATCATGGAGAGCTTTCATGATTATAAGATGGTTGATAATCGCTCTATTGTAGAGCAAGCTCATGAAATAGAGTGTATAGCTAAGGAGCTCGACCACCTTAAGATAGTCCTTCCTGACCGATTTGTGGCTGGATGCATTATTGCAAAGTTGCCTTCTACATGGAGGAACTTTGCCACATCTCTGAAACATAAGAGACAGGAGATATCAGTTGAAAATCTGACAGCGTCTCTGGATGTTGAGGAGAAAGCTCGGGCTAAGGACACGGGATCTAAAGGAGGCGAGGGCCACTCCAGCGCCAACATGGTTCAGAAGAACCACAGCAATGGCAAAGGAAAGACAAAATCTAACAAGCCCAACAAAACTACCAACTTCAAGATGAAGAAGAACAAGGCTGAACTGACATGTTTCGCATGTGGCGAGACGGGTCATTTTGCCAAGGATTGTCCTGATCGAGCGGATCGCCGTGGCAAAAAGGGCAATGTCAACATAGTGATCGCTAGTGATGAGGAAGACAAAGGGTATGGTAATTTACCTTTCATCTTCTTAGTATTTCAATCACCTAGTTGGTGGCTTGATACTGGTGCTAATGTTCATGTGTGTTCTGACATTAATTTGTTCTCTTCTTATCAGGGTGCCCAGGATTCTTCCGTCCTAATGGGGAATGGGTCACATGCTTCTGTTCATGGCACTGGCATGGTGGATCTGAAGTTTACTTCGGGAAAGATCGTGCAGCTGAAGAACGTGCAGCATGTCCCTTCTATACACAAGAATCTCGTTAGTGGAACCCTTCTATGTAGAGATGGGTTCAAGGTAGTTTTGGAGTCCAATAAATTAGTTGTGTCTAAGTCTGGACAATTTATTGGTAAAGGCTATGATTGCGGAGGCTTGCTCCGCTTTTCTCTGTTAGATTTCAATAATAAGTCTGTGAACCATATTTGCGTGAATGTTGATGATCTTGCGAGTATTTGGCATTCTCGATTGTGTCATCTTAATTTTGGCTCTATGTCTCGGCTTTCAACCATGAGTTTAATTCTGAATATCACCATAGTCAAAGGTTCTAAGTGCCATAGTTGTGTGCAGTCGAAGCAACCTCGAAAGCCTCACAAGGCTGCTGAGGAGAGACACTTGGCACCTCTAGAACTCATACATTCCGATCTTTGTGAGATGAATGGAGTGTTGACAAAAGGTGGTGAAAGTCGCCTAGAGGGGGGTGAATAGGCGGAATCTGAAATTTACAACTTTAAACACAACTACAAGCCAGGGTTAGCGTTAGAATAAAATCCGAGTCCACGAGAGAGGGTGAAAAACAATTCAAAGGCAAATGAAACGGATGACACCGTGATTTGTTTTACTGAGGTTCGGTTCTTGCAAACCTACTCCCAGTTGAGGTGGTCACAAAGACTGGGTCTCTTTCAACCATTTCCCTCTCTCAAACAGTCACCTAGACCGAGTGAGCTTTCTCCTTAATCAAATGGGTCACTTAGACCCCTACAAGGACCACCATAAGTTGGTGTCTCTTGCTTTGATTACAAATGACTTGAGAACAAGAAAGAGGAAGAAGAAAGCGATCCAAGCGACAAGAACTCAAATGAACACGAAAATCTCTCTCTCACAAGTTACTAAGTGTTTGGAGTGGTTTTGGACTTTGGAGAGGATTTGTAACGCCCTGAATTTGGGGGTAGAATTTTTTCTTCTTTTCTCTCACCAAATTCAGGCGTTACTCTTTCCTCTTTCCCTTTTCTTCCCGCTAAGCCTTGATCTTTTCTAAAAGTTATAGCGAGAATTAGCTCGACATCTTGTGTAACCAAAACCTAGAACTATTTTTGTTTGTTGCATCATGTCGGATTATGCACTCTTCTGTTTGTGGTTGAGTGAATTGGAGAATTAGGTATAAGAAATTGTGGAAATTAGAAAAAGAAAAGCCTTTTCTTTTTCTCTCTCCCCCCTCCTCCGTCCTCCCCTCCCCACCCTCCTCCTCCCCTCCCGTCGGCGCCCTCCCCCGCGCCATGGGCGTGCTCGGCCCCGGCCCTGGCGAGCTCGGCCCCGGCCCCGACCTCGCCCGCCCGGCCGCCCCGGCGCCCCCCGTCCCACGCCGGCGTCCCCCGCCCCCGCGCGAGCCCCGCGCCCGACCGCCCTCGGCCGCCCCGGTTCCGGCCCCGGCCTCCCGCGCCCGGCCGTGCCGCTCGTCCCCGACCCCGGCCGCCCTGGCTCGGCCGCACCCGGCCGCGCCCGCCCAGCCCCTCCTCGCGCCGGTCCCGTGCTCGGCCGCCCCCGGCTCGGCCGCCCCGCGCCGCCCCGCCTCGCCTCCGGCGAGCCCGCGCCCGGCCGCTCCGGCGAGCCCCCGCCCCGTCCCACGCTCGACCGCGCCCCTCGGCCCCACCCCCGGCTTGGCCGCCCTCGGCCGCCTCGCCTCCGGCGAGCCCCGCTCCTGCTCGGCCCCGCCTCGGCCGCCCCGGCTCGGCCGCCTCCCGGCGAGCTCGACCGCCCCCCGGCGAGCTCGGCCGCCCCGCGCCCCGGCTCGACCGCCCGCCCCCGCGCACGGCCTCGCCCGACCGTGTCCTCGCCCCGTCCGTGCTTGCCCGCGCTCACCCCGCCTTGCCTTGCTCGTGTCGTGACGGCCCCGGCGTGGCCTTGAGCTCGGCCCAGCGTGCCTATGGCGCGCGGCTTTGAGCTCGGCTAGCGTACGGCCCCGACGTGCGCACGTCTAGTTCGTGGCGTGTGCGTGCGGCCTCGCGCGCGTGCTCCCGTAGTGCGCGTGCCTTGGCACGACCCGTCATGCCCCCGTCTACCCCCAGACGCCCCGTCTACCCCCCTGTCCTATGCGCGCTAATCACGTGTTTTTATTAATAAGATAGGAGTCTCAATTTGGAAATTGGTTACGTTAGTTAATTTGTATAGCTAATCGTCTATCTCATTCAATGTTAATCTACTAAAAGTGGTCACGTCTACATTAGTGCATGTAGCTAATCCTTTTGTTAGAACCAATTGGAACTAGAGCACGTGACATCTAGTTATTCGTTTACCCGTAGTGCACCTCGAGCATAAGCCTTAACCCCTGCGAGACCTTCCCTCGTTTCTTTCTAACCGAGGTAAATTCATTATCGTATGTGATATTCTATGCATATTTACTTTATTTGTTCTCTTGTATGGTGTACTGTTTGTTTCCTAATTTGAATGGATGGATGTATGTATGCTTGCAATCGCATAGAGAACGATCCGGTTGAAGAGCCCGAGGAACTCGCAGGAGAAGCCCCTGAGTAGCAGTCGGTTGGTGGAGGCAAGTGTCCTTTGACCTATCTCTGTCCTATTCATTCTTTAATTCACCTCCCGCATTACACATTTATGCCTAAGGATTGACTAGCTTTTGTTATCCATGTCCTTGTTTACCTATTTGGGTTGGATTATTATTGTTTAGCTTTATGCTATTGCTCAACTTTAATCAATGAACATGATGAGATTATCTATGATACGCTGTTTTCCCATCTCTTATTATGATGTTATATTTGTGGCCTTTAAGGGGGCTCGAGCGGTTTCTCGAGTGCCTCTCCGTAAGGACCTATTCTATGGATGACCGCCCGAGAAAACAGTGCAACCATGAGGGTGGAGTGGGACGCCCTTAGCTGAATAATTAGAGGATCTGGGGTGTAGTTCGCTTAGCCGTTGTGCCGTCAATGGGGCTTGGTGTATGCGGCTCGCTCTGCCAAGGTTGATTTGTCCCTTGGGGAGGAGTGCAGTACATTTAGGAAACCTAACGGGCGGCTACAGCCCCGGGGAATCTTTGTAAAGGCTACGTAGTGATACCCTGCTGGGTCACCTTGGTAGTGACCAATGGAGAGTCATGATCTCCGGGCAGAAAGGGAATCACGGCTTGTGGGTAAAGTGCACAACCTCTGCAGAGTGTTTGAAAACTGATATATCAGCCGTGCTCGCGGTTATGAGCGGCCAAGGGAGCTCTAGTGATTAGTGGTACTTGATCAGAGACACTTTGGTTTACAGGTGGCAATGAGACTGATGGTTTTGGTTATGACTATGGTGCTGGTAAGTGGTATTCTTTCCGTTTGGAAAGGGTACATCGGGCTAATAACTTGGGTTAATGCTAAAACCTGGCTTTCTATTAGTAAATAATAATCTGACCAACTAAAAGCAACTGCTTGACTTATCCCCACATAAAGCTAGTCCACTACAGCCAAACAGGATACTTGCTGAGTATGTTGATGTGTACTCACCCTTGCTCTACACACCAAACCCCCCATCCCCAGGTTGTCAACATTGCAACCACTGCTCAGGAGAAGATGAAGCTGTGGAAGGAGACTTCCAGGAGTTCCAAGACTACGACGAGTTCTAGGCATGGGTTAGCGGCAACCCCCAGTCGGCTGCCTGTGAAGGCCGCGTTTATATACGTTTCTTTTCCGCACTTTGATTTATTGTAAAGACTATGTGGATGTCTCAGATATCATGATGTAATCGACTATTATTTCCCCTTTTAATACTATTTGAGCACTGTGTGATGATGTCCATGTTATGTAACTGCTGTGTACGTGAATTGCTGATCCTGGCACGTACATGGTTCGTATTCAGTTTGCCTTCTGAAACCGGGTGTGACATAAGCTGGTATCAAAGCCGTGCTGACTGTAGGACCGCTAACCTAGAATAGAATGGTCGTTCTAAGGACTATAGACCTCTGTCCCTGCCTTGACTTTGATATCCCTTCAAAAGTTGGTCATACCGACCAAACCTATGTTCTACTATATATTATACCTTGCTGAAAATTATGTTTTATTCTAATCCTTCATTTATTTATGATTCATTATTTGCTGGTCATATTAATTCTGTTCTCACCCTTTTGCTTGCGGTGTCTTTTATAGATGGCTCATCTTAGACACACTGCACAAAAGTCCGTCATCCCCTTCTTACCCTCCCGCCTTGCTGAGCGTCCTCTTCGCCGTCCCGTGGCCGGACAGTCCAGCCACTTGGAGAGACTGCACCACCGCCTGCATGAGGAGCAGGAACGTCGACGACAGGAGCAGCAGGGCTCTTCTTTCTCGGTCCAACAGGAGATAGAGTCTGTGAGGAGCTGCTCTCCTGTGCTTCCCCTGGAGGCGCCCCCTGCACCACCACTGGGTGCCCCAGCCTCTGGAGTAGCTGCTGGAGGAGACCCAGACGATGGAGGTGGCGATGACAGCTCGAGCCACGACACCGACTTCCCTGCTGACCAGGAGCCGGAAGGATGGGTTGCTCGACCCATCACTCGCGACGCTGCTCGCGGGTGTCACCTCCACGATGCGCTCGACACCCTGCTACGTCAGGCACTTAACCGGCGTACTTGGTCCATCGAGTATCGCTGTGTGGTCTACCAGCATAGTCGCGGGGTCTACCCGGACCGCTGGGAGGCGACCTGCTTGGTGCGCCGTCCGGAGAACAGTCTCCAGGGCGCGGAGGCTTGCTCAGAGCACTATTCCATCTCTGAGCGGGACTCAGCTGAGGCGGCCATGCAAGATGCCGCACGGCGTGCGCTTTCACACTACTGCTTGGTTCTCGGTGGGGTAGCTGACGGTCTCGACCTGAAGTATTACCCCCGCCGTCCATCTGGCAGCACAGGAGGCGTGATTGTCTCACCTGTCGGTGAGGACAATCCTAGGTTGAGCAGCACAGTCAACCTAGCCGCCGTGCTAAACACGGAGCTGGACCATGCACTGGATGAGCTGAGTAGGGCTCGTGCTGAGATCGCCCTGCTGCGGGCTGAGCGCGCGGAACGTCGTCACCTGGATGATGGTTCCCCCACTCCCGTCGGGACTCAGCACCCGTACCGCTCACCTCGGCGTGGACACCAGCCTTATGGCAATCCCGACTGCAAGACCAAGATAAATCTAGAACCATAGATCGTTAAAGTTGGATCTTGTAATTAATACAAAATATACACGTAGAAGCTACAGTCTTAGCGTTAGTCTCGCTCTTATTTAGTCTTAGTTAGACAGGGTAGGTTGCTATATCCTGTGCATTGATATTTGTCATGATGAACTATGTTTGGTTTGGATCTTTGTAATGACTGTCACCAGAGTGTGGGTATCCCCTGCATTTTGGTTTACCTGTTATATGTTAATGGAGTTAGTTATATAGTTGGGAAACCTTTTATTCCACTTTCCTCTTTATCTGAGAAGCTGTGTGGTCTGTGTTGGAGATCAGTGAAGATGCTCATCTGTTCAGTGCTGTTGAAGGATTCTATACTCTTTTATTATGCTGCAAGATTTGCCAGATCAGTTCTGATGTGTGGTTGCATTCTGCAGATGTCAGAGAACAGGCGCAGAGGAGGAAGGCGTGCTCAGTAGGAGCGAGCTGCTCAGCCGGATGAGGTACCCCAGCAACAGCACCTGCCGCCCCCGCCCCCGATGTCCATCGAGCAGATGTTTCTGATGCAGACTCAGGCAGTCCAAGCCATCGGTCAGACTCTGGCCGCCATTCAGCAGCAGCAGCAACAGCAGCAGGCCCCACCTCAACCTCAGATGCCCAGAGACAAGCGTGCTGAATTCATGAGAGGTCATCCCCCAACGTTTGCTCACTCTTCTGACCCCATGGATGCTGAAGATTGGCTGCGCACTGTGGAGCGGGAGTTGCATACCGCTCAGTGCGATGACAGAGAGAAAGTCTTGTATGGTCCCCGTCTGTTGAGAGGAGCAGCTCAGTCTTGGTGGGAGTCTTACCTCGCCACCCATGCCCACCCCGACACCATCACCTGGGAATAGTTCAGAGGAAGCTTTCGTCAGTACCATGTCCTGGCAGGTCTGATGACAGTGAAGAAGGAGGAGTTCCTGGCCATCAAGCAAGGGTCATCGTCTGTCAGTGAGTACCGAGACAGGTTTCTGCAGTTGTCTCGCTATGCTCCTGAAGATGTCAACACCGACGCCAAGCGGCAGTAGCGTTTCCTGAGAGGCTTGGTTGACCCTCTGCACTATCAGCTGATGAATCATACCTTCCCGACATTCCAGCACCTAATTGACAGATCAATCATGACGGAGAGGAAGCGTAAGGAGATGGAGGATCGTAAGCGTAAGATCAGTGGACCCCAGCCTGGAAGCAGCCATCGTCCTCGTTTCTCAGGCAATCAACCTCAGTAGTTCAGGTAGAACCAGCGTCCACCTCTGCAGCATCAGCAGTTCCAGAGGCAGTATCCTCGGCATCAGTACCAGAACCGTCAGAACAATCAGTCAGGAGGTCAGTTTTAGAGGCAGAATCAGCAGGCACCTCGTCTTCCTGCCCCAGCAACCCAGCAGAACAGTCAGGCAGCACCAGCTCAAGTTGGAAATAGAGCATGTTTCCACTGTGGAGAGCAAGACCACTGGGTGATGCAATGTCCGAAGAAGGCAGCCCAGCAGCAGTCAGGCCCCAATGCCCCAGCAAAGCAGAACGTGCCTCAGCCTGGAGCAGGCAATCGCTCTCAGCCGTGCTATAATCATGGGAGACTGAATCACTTGGAGGCTAAAGCAGTTCAGGAGACCCCCGGCATGATAGTAGGTATGTTCCCAGTCGACTCCCATATTGCAGAAGTGTTATTTGATACTGGAGCAACGCATTCTTTCATTACTGCATCATGGGTAGGAACACATAATCTTCTAATTACTACCATGTCAACCCCCATTCAAATTGACTCAGCCGGTGGTAGAATTCGAGCCGATAGCATTTGTTTGAATGTATGTGTGGAAATAAGGGGGATAGCGTTTCCCGCTAACCTTATAGTAATGGGTACTCAGGGAATAGATGTCATCCTAGGGATGAATTGGCTAGATAAGTATCAGGCAGTTATCAGTTGTGATAAGAGGACAATCAAGTTGGTGTCTCCACTAGGAGAGGAAGTGGTGACCGAGTTAGTCCCGCCTGAGCCAAAGAAAGGAAGTTGTTATCAGATAGCTGTTGATAGCAGTGAAGTCGACCCAATCGAGAGTATCAAGGTTGTGTCTGAGTTTCTAGATGTGTTTCCAAAGGATTTACCGGGTATGCCACCAGAGCGAAAAGTTGAGTTTGCCATAGAGCTTCTTCCTGGAACCGCCCCTATCTTTAAGAGAGCTTACAGAATATCCGGACCAGAGTTGGTTGAGCTTAAGAAGCAGATTGATGAGCTGTCAGAGAAAGGTTACATCCGGCCAAGCACCTCGCCTTGGGCCGCTCCTGTCTTGTTCGTGGAGAAGAAAGATGGCACCAAAAGGATGTGTATCGATTATCGAGCTCTGAATGAAGTCACCATCAAGAACAAGTATCCCTTGCCCAGAATAGAAGATCTGTTTGACCAGTTGAGAGGAGCCAGTGTGTTCTCCAAGATTGATCTGAGGTCAGGTTATCATCAGCTCAGGATCCGACCTTCGGACATTCCGAAGACGACATTCATTACCAAGTATGGGTTGTATGAGTTCACAGTGATGTCTTTCGGTCTAACCAATGCACCGGCCTTCTTCATGAACTTGATGAATAGCGTATTTATGGATTACCTTGATAAGTTTGTGGTGGTATTCATCGATGACATTCTGATTTATTCTCAAAGCGAAGAAGAGCACGCAGATCATTTGAGGATGGTATTGCAGAGATTGCGAGAGCACCAGTTGTATGCAAAGTTGAGCAAGTGTGAGTTCTGGATCCATGAAGTTCTGTTCTTGGGTCACATAATCAACAAAGAAGGATTGGTTGTGGATCCGAAGAAAGTGGCAGACATTCTGAACTGGAAAGCGCCAACAGATGCTCGAGGAGTCAAGAGCTTCATTGGAATGGCCGGATATTATCGGCGATTCATTGAAGGGTTTTCTAAGATTGCGAAACCAATGACAGCGTTGCTAGGCAACAAAGTTGAGTTCAAGTGGACCTAGAAATGTCAAGAGGCCTTTGAAGCGCTGAAAGAGAAGTTGACAACAGCGCCTGTCTTAGTCTTGCCTGATGTGCACAAGCCCTTCTCGGTGTATTGTAATGCTTGTTGCACAGGTTTGGGATGCGTGTTGATGCAAGAGGGAAAAGTTGTGGCTTACTCGTCCCGACAGTTGAAGGTTCATGAGAAGAATTACCCAATCCATGATCTAGAGTTGGCAGCAGTGGTTCACGCACTGAATACATGGAGGCACTACCTGTATGGACAAAAATGTGATGTTTACACAGACCACAAGAGTCTGAAGTACATAGTCACTCAGTCAGAGTTGAATATGAGGCAGCAAAGATGGTTAGAGTTGATCAAAGACTATGAGTTGGAAATCCATTACCATCCAGGCAAAGCAAACGTAGTGGCAGATGCTTTGAGCAGGAAGAGTCAAGTCAATCTGATGGTCGCTCATCCGATGCCTTATGAGTTGGCCAAGGAGTTTGACAGGTTGAGTCTCGGGTTTCTGAACAATTCGCGAGGAGTCACAGTTGAGTTGGAACCTACCCTGGAGCGGGAAATCAAAGAAGCACAGAAGAATGATGAGAAGATCAGTGAGATCCGGCGACTGATTCTAGACGGCAGAGGCAAAGATTTTCGGGAAGATGCAGAAGGCGTGATATGGTTCAAAGACCGCTTATGTGTTCCCAATGTCCAGTCTATTCGGGAGTTGATTCTCAAGGAAGCTCATGAGACAGCCTATTCGATTCACCCTGGCAGTGAGAAGATGTATCAGGATCTGAAGAAGAAATTCTGGTGGTACGGAATGAAGAGGGAAATCGCAGAGCATGTGGCTATGTGCGATAGTTGTCGAAGAATTAAGGCAGAGCACCAGAGACCAGCTGGATTGTTGCAACCATTGCAGATCCCTCAGTGGAAATGGGATGAAATCGGTATGGATTTCATAGTCAGATTGCCTCGCACTCGAGCCGGCTACGATTCCATTTGGGTAGTAGTGGACCGCTTGACCAAGTCAGCCCACTTCATACCTGTCAAGACCAACTATAGCAGTGCAGTATTGGCAGAGTTGTATATGTCTCGGGTCGTTTGTCTTCATGGTGTGCCAAAGAAGATAGTGTCAGACAGAGGGACGCAGTTCACCTCTCATTTCTGGCGGCAGTTGCATGAAGCCTTGGGCACACATCTGAATTTCAGTTCAGCTTATCATCCGCAGACAGATGGCCAGACCGAAAGAACCAATCAAATTCTTGAAGACATGTTGAGGGCCTGTGCGTTGCAAGATCAGTCCGGATGGGACAAGAGATTGCCTTATGCAGAGTTTTCCTATAACAACAGTTACCAGGCCAGTTTGAAGATGTCACCATTTCAGGCGCTCTATGGGAGGAGTTGTAGAACTCCGTTGCAATGGGATCAGCCTGGAGAAAAGCAAGTGTTTGGGCCAGACATTCTACTTGAAGCTGAAGAGAACATCAAGATGGTTCGAGAGAATCTGAAGATAGCGCAATCGAGGCAGCGAAGCTATGCAGACACAAGAAGAAGAGAGCTGAGTTTCGAAGTCGGAGACTTTGTCTATCTGAAAGTGTCACCGATCAGAGGAGTCAGAAGGTTCGGAGTCAAAGGCAAGCTAGCACCCCGCTACATTGGTCCGTACCAAATTCTCTCAAGGCGTGGAGAAGTGGCCTATTAGCTCAGCCTGCCAGAGAATCTGTCCGCAGTGCATGATGTTTTTCATGTGTCTCAGTTGAAGAAGTGCTTGCGTGTGCCCGAAGAGCAGTTGCCAGTGGAAGGTCTCGAAGTCTAGGAGGACTTGACCTACGTTGAGAAGCCAGTGCAAATCCTTGAGGTCGCTGACAGAGTCACCCGAAGGAAGACCATCAGAATGTGCAAAGTTAGATGGAATCACCATTCAGAAGAAGAAGCAACCTGGGAGCGTGAAGATGATCTGCTGGCTAAATACCCTGAGCTCTTTGCTATCCAACCCTGAATCTCGAGGGCGAGATTCTTTTAAGGGGGATAGGTTTGTAACGCCCTGAATTTGGGGGTAGAATTTTTTCTTCTTTTCTCTCACCAAATTTAGGCGTTACTCTTTCCTCTTTCCCTTTTCTTCTCGCTAAGCCTTGATCTTTTCTAAAAGTTATAGCGAGAATTAGCTCGACATCTTGTGTAACCAAAACCTAGAACTATTTTTGTTTGTTGCATCATGCCGGATTATGCACTCTTCTGTTTGTGGTTGAGTGAATTGGAGAATTAGGTATAAGAAATTGTGGAAATTAGAAAAAGAAAAGCCTTTTCTTTTTCTCTCCCCCCTCCTCCCTCCTCTCCTCCCCTCCGTCCTCCTTCCCTCCCGTCGGCGCCCTCCCCCGCGCCATGGGCGCGCTCGGCCCCGGCCCCGGCAAGCTCGGCCCCGGCCCCGACCTCGCCCGCCCGGCCGCTCGGCTCGGCCGCCCCGGCGCCCCCCGCCCCCGCGCGAGCCCCGCTCGGCCCTGCGCCCGGCCGCCCTCGGCCGCCCCGGTTCCGGCCCCGGCCTCCCGCGCCCGGTCGCGCCGCTCGTCCCCGACCCCGGCCGCGCCCGCCCAGCCCCTCCCCGCGCCGGTCCCGTGCTCGGCCGCCCCTGGCTCGGCTGCCCCGCGCCGCCCCGCCTCGCCTCCGGCGAGCCCCCGCCCCGTCCCGCGCTCGGCCGCGCCCCTCGGCCCCGCCCTCGGCCGCCTCGCCTCCGGCGAGCCCTGCGCCCGCTCGGCCCCGCCCCGGCCGCCCCGGCTCGGCCGCCCCCCGGCGAGCTCAGCCGCCCCGCGCCCGGCCTCGCCCGGCCGTGTCCTCGCCCCGCCGTGCCTTGCTCGCGTCGTGACGGCCCCGGCGTGGCCTTGAGCTTGGCCCAGCGTGCCTATGGCGCGCGGCTTTGAGCTCGGCTAGCGTACGGCCCCGACGTGCGCACGGCTAGTTCGTGGCGTGTGCGTGCGGCCTCGCGCGCGTGCTCGCGTAGTGCGCGTGCCTTGGCACGACCGTCGTGCCCCCGTCTACCCCCAGACGCCCCGTCTACCCCCCCTGTCCTATGCGCGCTAATCACGTGTTTTTATTAATAAGATAGGAGTCTCAATTTGGAAATTGGTTACGTTAGTTAATTTGTATAGCTAATCGTCTATCTCATTCAATGTTAATCTACTAAAAGTGGTCACGTCTACATTAGTGCATGTAGCTAATCCTTTTGTTAGAACCAATTGGAACTAGAGCACGTGACGTCTAGTTATTCGTTTACCCGTAGTGCACCTCGAGCATAAGCCTTAACCCCTGCGAGACCTTCCCTCGTTTCTTTCTAACCGAGGTAAATTCATTATCGTATGTGATATTCTATGCATATTTACTTTATTTGTTCTCTTGTATGGTGTACTGTTTGTTTCCTAATTTGAATGGATGGATGTATGTATGCTTGCAATCGCATAGAGAACGATCCGGTTGAAGAGCCTGAGGAACTCGCAGGAGAAGCCCCTGAGCAGCAGTCGGTTGGTGGAGGCAAGTGTCCTTTGACCTATCTCTGTCCTATTCATTCTTTAATTCACCTCCCGCATTACACATTTATGCCTAAGGATTGACTAGCTTTTGTTATCCATGTCCTTGTTTACCTATTTGGGTTGGATTATTATTGTTTAGCTTTATGCTATTGCTCAACTTTAATCAATGAACATGATGAGATTATCTATGATACGCTGTTTTCCCATCTCTTATTATGATGTTATACTTGTGGCCTTTAAGGGGGCTCGAGCGGTTTCTCGAGTGCCTCTCCGTAAGGACCTGTTCTATGGATGACCGCCCGGGAAAACAGTGCAACCATGAGGGTGGAGTGGGACGCCCTTAGCTGAATAATTAGAGGATCTGGGGTGTAGTTCGCTTAGCCGTTGTGCCGTCAATGGGGCTTGGTGTATGCGGCTCGCTCTGCCAAGGTTGATTTGTCCCTTGGGGAGGAGTGCGGTATATTTAGGAAACCTAACGGGCGGCTACAGCCCCGGGGAATCTTTGTAAAGGCTACGTAGTGATACCCTGCTGGGTCACCTTGGTAGTGACCAATGAAGAGTCATGATCTCCGGGCAGAAAGGGAATCATGACTTGTGGGTAAAGTGCACAACCTCTGCAGAGTGTTTGAAAACTGATATATCAGCCGTGCTCGCGGTTATGAGCGGCCAAGGGAGCTCCAGTGATTAGTGGTACTTGATCAGAGACACTTTGGTTTACAGGTGGCAATGAGACTGATGGTTTTGGTTATGACTATGGTGCTGGTAAGTGGTATTCTTTCCGTTTGGAAAGGGTACATCGGGCTAATAACTTGGGTTAATGCTAAAACCTGGCTTTCTATTAGTAAATAATAATCTGACCAACTAAAAGCAACTGCTTGACTTATCCCCACATAAAGCTAGTCCACTACAGCCAAATAGGATACTTGCTGAGTATGTTGATGTGTACTCACCCTTGCTCAACACACCAACCCCCCCATCCCTAGGTTGTCAGCATTGCAACCACTGCTCAGGAGAAGATGAAGTTGTGGAAGGAGACTTCTAGGAGTTCCAAGACTACGACGAGTTCTAGGCGTGGGTTAGCGGCAACCCCCAGTCGGCTGTCTGTGAAGGCCGCGTTTATCTACGTTTCTTTTCCGCACTTTGATTTATTGTAAAGACTATGTGGATGTCTCAGATATCATGATGTAATCGACTATTATTTCCCTTTTTAATACTATTTGAGCACTGTGTGATGATGTCCATGTTATGTAACTGCTGTGTACGTGAATTGCTGATCCTGGCACGTACATGGTTCGCATTCGGTTTGCCTTCTGAAACCGGGTGTGACAGGATTTGATCTCTTATTTGTGTCTTGGAGTGAAGTCTAGAGCTCTTGTATTGAATGCAATATGCTGGAAACTTGGATACCTTGAATAGTGGTGTTGGGGGTATTTATAGCCCCAATCACCAAAACAGCCGTTGGGGAGGGCTGCTGTCGATGGGCGCACCGGACAGTCCAGTGCGCCACCGAACACTGTCCGGTGCGCCAGACACGTTACCCAACCGTTAGGGTTCTAACGGTTTTGATCGTTGGAGCTCTGTCTTCATGGGGCACCGGACAGTCCGGTGCCGCACCGGACAGGTATTGTTCACTGTCTGGTGTGCCTTCTGGCGCTGCTCTTACTCTGTGCGAACTGTCCGCACACTGTTCACGTTCATTGTTCACTTTTGCAGACGACTGTTGGCGCAGTAGCCGTTGCTCCGCTTGGCGCACCGGACAGTCCGGTGCTACACCGGACAGTCCGGTGAATTTTAGCGGAGTGGCTCTCCAGAAACCCAAAGGTGGAAAGTTTGGAGTGTACGGTCCCTGGTGCACCGGACCGACACTGTCCGGTGGCACACCGGATAGTCCGGTGCGCCAGACCAGGGCACACTTCGGTTTTATTTTGCTCCTTTCTTTTGAACCCTAACTTGTTCTTTTTATTGGTTTATGTTGCACCTTTGGCACCTGTAGAACATATAATCTAGAGCAAACTAGTTAGTCCAATCATTTGTGTTGGGCAATCAACCACCAAAAATATATTTAGGAAAAGGTTTGACCCTATTTCCCTTTCAATCTCCCCCTTTTTGGTGATTGATGCCAACACAAACCAAAGCAAATATATAAGTGCAGAATTGAACTAGCTTGCATAAGGCAAGTGCAAAGGTTGCCTGGAATTAAACCAATATCATATTTCTACTAGATATGCATGGTTGCTTTCTTTTTATTTAACATTTTGGACCACGCTTGCACCACGGTTTTGTTTTTGCAAATTCTTTTGAAAAATCTTTTCAAAGTCTTTTTGCAAATAGTCAAAGGCATATGAGTAAGATTGCAAGAAGCATTTTCAAGATTTGAAATTTTCTCCCCCTGTTTCAAATGCTTTTCCTTTGACTAAAACAAAATTCCCCCTAAATGAAATTCTCCTCTTAGTTGTCAAGATGGTTTTGAGATATATATCAATTTGAAATATAGATACTAATTGAGATACTTCTCATTAGAGGAATACCAATTTGAAATATACTAATTTAAAACTTTATGTCAAAAATTTTGAAATTGGTGGTGGTGGTGCGGTCCTTTTGCTTTGGGCTAATACTTTTCTCCCCCTTTGGCATTAATCGCCAAAAATGGAGACTTTGTGAGCCCTTCTTAAATTTTTCTCCTCCTTTGGCAAACAATATATGAGAAAAATATTATACCAATGAGGAGATATGGTGGAATACCGGCAAAGAGTAAATAATACCGATGGAGTTGAGTGGAAGCGTCGTCTTTGCCGAATATTCCATTTCCCTTTTAATCTACGACTTAGCATAAATACACTTGGAAACACATTAGTCATAGCAAATGAAAGAGAGAAGATCAAAGGTATATAAATGATCTATGTGTGCAAAGTGTCAATCAAAGTTCTGAGAATCAAGTATATTTAGCTCATTCCTAAGCTTGGTAAAGGTTTTCTCATCTATAGGCTTGGTAAAGATATTGGCTTAATTGATCTTTGGTGTTGATATAGGCTATCTCGATATCCCCCTTTGTTGGTGATCTCTCAAAAAGTGATGCCGAATGTCTATGTGCTTAGTGCGGCTGTGTTCAACGGGATTCTCCACAATGCGGATACCACTCTCATTGTCACATAGGAGAGGGACTTTGCTCAACTTGTAGCCATAGTCCCTGAGGGTTTGCCTCATCCAAAGTAATTGCACACAACAATGGCCTATGGCAATATACTCGACCTCGGCAGTTGATAGGGCTACTGAATTTTGCTTCTTTGAAGCCCAAGACACCAGGGATCTTCCTAGAAGCTGACAAGTCCCTGATGTGCTCTTCCTATCAATTTTACACCCTGTCCAATCAACATCTGAATATCCTATTAAATAAAAAGTGGATCCCTTGGGGTACCAAAGACCAAACTTAGGAGTATAAACTAAATATCTCATGATTCTTTTCACGGCCCTAAGGTGAACTTCCTTAGGATCGGCTTGGAACCTTGCACACATACATACGGAAAGCATAATATCCGGTCGAGATGCACATAAATAGAGTAAAGATCCTATCATTGACCGGTATACCTTTTGATCTACGGATTTACCTCCTGTGTCGAGGTCGAGATGCCCATTAGTTCCCATGGGTGTCTTGATGGGCTTGGCATCCTTCATTCCAAACTTGTTAAGAATGTCTTGAATATACTTTGTTTGGCTGATAAAGGTGCCTTCTTGGAGTTGCTTGATTTGAAATCCTAAGAAATATCTCAACTCCCCCATCATAGACATCTCGAATTTTTGAACCATGATCCTACTAAACTCTTCACACGTAGATTTGTTAGTAGACCCAAATATAATATCATTGACATAAATTTAGCATACAAACAAATCATTTGCAACTGTTTTAGTACAGAGTGTAGGATTGGCTTTACCAACTTTGAAGCCATTAGTGATAAGAAAATCTCGAATGCATTCATACCATGCTCTTGGGGCTTGCTTGAGCCCATAAAGTGCCTTAGAGAGTTTATATACATGGTTAGGATACTCACTATATTCAAAGCCGGGAGGTTGCTCAACATAGACCTCTTCCTTGATTGGTCCATTGAGGAAGGCACTTTTCACGTCCATTTGATAAAGCTTAAAGCCATGGTAAGTAGCATAGGCAAGTAATATGCGAATTGATTCAAGCCTAGCTACGGGTGCATAGGTTTCACCGAAATCCAAACCTTCGACTTGTGAGTATCCCTTGGCTACAAGTCGGGCTTTGTTCCTTGTCACCACACCATGCTCATCTTGCTTGTTGCGGAATACCCACTTGGTACCTACAACATTTTGATTAGGACGTGGAACTAGATGCCATACCTCATTCCTCATGAAGTTGTTGAGCTCCTCTTGCATTGCAAACACCCAATCCGAGTCTCTTAATGCATCATCCACCCTGTATGGCTCAATAGAGGACACAAAAGAGTAATGTTCACAAAAATGAGTGACTTGAGATCGAGTAGTTACCCCCTTATGGATATCACCAAGAATGGAGTTCACGGGGTGATCTCTTTGAATCGCCTGGTGGACTCTAGGGTGTGGCGGTCTTTGACCCTGAATTTCTTGATCATCTTCCTTGTTATTATCTTCATCATCTCCCCCTTGATCATTGACCTCGTCTTGAGGTGGCTCATCCTCTTGATCTTCTTCTTCATTATCTTGAGCCGGTTCCTCATCTTGAGTTGGTGGAGATGCTTGCACGGAAGATGACAGTTGATCTTGTGCTTGTGGAGGCTCTTCGGATTCCTTAGGACACACATCCCCAATGGACATGTTCCTTAGCGCGACGCACGGAGCCTCTTCATCATCTAGCTCATCAAGATCAACTTGCTCCACTTAGGAGCCATTAGTCTCATCAAACACAATGTCACAAGAAACCTCAACTAATCCAGTGGATTTGTTGAAGAATCTATATGCCCTTGTGTTTGAATCATATCCTAGTGAAAAGCCTTCTACTGCCTTAGGAACAAATTTAGATTTTCTACCTCTTTTAATAAGAATAAAACATTTGCTACCAAAGACTCTAAAATATGAAACATTGGGCTTTTACCGGTTAGGAGTTCATATGATGTCTTCTTGAGGATTCGGTGAAGGTAGAGCTGGTTGATGGAGTAGCAGGCGGTGTTAATCGCCTCGGCCCAAAACCGGTCCGGTGTCTTGTACTCATCAAGCATGGTCCTCGCCATGTCAAGTAGAGTTCTATTCTTCCTCTCTACTACACCATTTTGCTGAGGTGTGTAGGGAGAAGAGAACTCATGCTTGATGCCCTCCTCCTCAAGGAAGCCTTCTATTTGAGAGTTCTTGAACTCCGTCCCATTATCGCTTCTTATTTTCTTGATCCTTAATCCGAACTTATTTTGAGCCCGTCTTAAGAATCCCTTTAAGGTCTCTTGGGTTTGTGATTTTTCCTGCAAAAAGAACACCCAAGTGAAGCGAGAATAATCATCCATAATCACTAGACAGTACTTACTCCCACCGATGCTTATGTAAGCTATCGGGCCGAATAGATCCATGTGGAGGAGTCCCAGTGGCCTGTCCGTTGTCATGATGTTTTTGTGTGGATGGTGGGCACCAACTTGCTTTCCTGCTTGACATGCGCTACAAACCCTGTCTTTCTCAAAATGAACATTTGTTAGTCCCAAAATGTGCTCTCCCTTTAGAAGCTTGTGAAGATTCTTCATTCCAACATGGGCTAGTCGGTGATGCCAGAGCCAACCCATATTAGTCTTAGCAATTAAGCAAATATCGAGTTTAGCTCTATTAAAATCAACTAAGTATAGCTGACCCTCTAATACTCCCTTAAATGCTACTGAATCATCACTTCTTCTAAAGACAGTAACACCTGTATCCGTAAAAAGACAGTTGTAGCCCATATTGCATAATTGAGAAATAGAAAGCAAATTGTAATCTAAAGAATCTACAAGAAAAACATTGGAAATGGAATGGTCAGGTGATATAGCAATTTTACCAAGTCCTTTGACCAAACCTTGATTTTCATCCCCGAATGTGATAGCTCTTTGGGGATCTTGGTTTCTCTCATAGAAGGAGAACATCCTTTTCTCCCCTGTCATGTGGTTTGTGCATCCGCTATCAATGATCCAACTTGAGCTCCCAGATTCATAAACCTGCAAAATAATTTAGGCCTTGTTCTTAGGTACCCAAACAGTCTTGGGTCCTTTCACATTAGAAACAAGCACCTTGGGTACCCAAACACAAGTCTTGGAGCCCTTGTGTTTGCCCCCAACATATTTGACAACTACCTTGCCTGATTTGTTAGTCAGCACATAAGAAGCATCAAAAGTCTTGAATTAAATAATAGGCTCATTTGATGCAATAGGAGATTTATTTTTAGGCAATTTAACATGGGTTGATTGCCTATAACTAGATGCCTCATTTTTATACATAAAAGCATGATGTGAAACAGAATGAGACTTCCTAAAATGAATTCTCCTAATTTTATGCTTAGGATAACCAGCAGGATATAAAATGTAACCCTCGTTATCTTGAACCATGGGATCTTTGCCCTTAACAAAGTTAGACAATTTCTTAGGGGCATTGAGCTTGACATTAACTCCCTGTTGGAAGCCAATGCCATCCTTAATGTCAGGGCGTCTCCTATTATAGAGCATGCTCCTAGCAAATTTAAAATTTTCATTTTCAATTTCATGCTCATTAATTTTAGCACTAAGTTGAGCTATGTGATCATTTTGTTGTTTAATTAAAGCTAGGTGATCATGGATAGCATCAACATTAATATCTCTACATCTAGTGCAAATGGAAACATGATCAATAGTAGATGTAGAGGGTTTGCAAGCACTTAATTCCTCTATCTTAGCATGTAAAGTAGCATTCTCATTTCTAAGATAGGAAATGAAATCATTGCAAATATTTAAATCCTTAGACTTAGCAATTAGTTTATCATTCTCAATTTTAAGGCTAGAAAGAGATTCATTCAATTTATCAATCTTTGCAACTAAATAAGCATTTTCATTCTTAAGACTGACAATTGAATCATTGCAAACATGTGAATTTTCCACCTTAGTAATTAAACTAGCATTCTCATTCCTAAGGTTGGAAATGGTGTCATGGCATATGCTAAGCTCATTTGTTAATTTGTCACATTTTTCTACTTCCTGAGCATAAGCATTCTTAACCTTAACATGCTTCTTATTTTCCTTAATAAGGAATTCCTCTTGGCTATCCAAAAGTTCATCCTTCTCATGAATGGCTCCTATAAATTCATTTAATTTTTCCTTTTGTTGCATGTTAAGGTTGGCAAAAAGACTAAGCAAATCATCTTCATTATCACTAGAGCTACACTCATCACTAGATGTTGTATATTTAGTGGAGGCTCTAGACTTTACCTTCTTCTTTTTTTCCGTCTTTGCCATGAAGCAATTGTGGCCGATGTTGGGGAAGAGGAGGCCCTTGTTGACGGTGATGTTGGCTGCGTCCTCGTCGGAGGAAGAGTCGGTGGAGCTCTCATCGGAGTCCCATTCCCGACACACGTGGGCATCGCCGCCCTTCTTCTTGTAGTATTTCTTCTTCTCCTTCCTCTTTCCCTTCTTGTCATCGCCCATGTCACTATCACTAGACATAGGACATTTTGCAATGAAATGACCGGGCTTACCACACTTGTAGCACACCCTTTCGGAACGGGGTTTGTAGTCTTTCCCCTTCCTTTGTTTGAGGATTTGGTGGAAGCTCTTGATGATGAGTGCCATCTCCTTATTGTCAAGCTTAGAGGCGTCAATGGGAATCCTACTTGGTGTAGATTCCTTCTTTTCTTCCTCTGTCGCCTTGAATGTGACGGGTTGCACCTCAGGTGTGGAGGCGCCGCCTTGCTCCAAGTTGATGATTTGTTTGGAGCCTTTGATCATCAATTCAAAGCTGATAAACTTTCCTATAACTTCATTGGGAGACATTAACTTATATCAAGGATCACCATGAATTAATTGAACTTGAGTGAGATTACGAAAAACAAGTGATCTAAGAATAACCTTGACCATTTCATGGTCATCCCACTTGGTGCTCCCGAGGTTGCGTACTTGGTTCACCAAGGTTTTGAGCCGATTGTACATGGCTTGTGGCTCCTCTCCTTGGTTGAGGACGAATCGACCGAGCTCCCCCTCGATCGTCTCCCGCTTGGTGATCTTTGTCACCTCATCCCCTTCGTGCGCGGTCTTTAGTACGTCCCAAATCTCCTTGGCACTCTTCAACCCTTGCACCTTATTATACTCCTCTCGACATAGAGAGGCGAGGAGTATAGTAGTGGCTTGGGAGTTGAAGTGCCGGATTTGGGAGACCTCGTCCGAGTCATAGCCTTCATCCCCCACGGATGGTACCCGCGCTCCAAATTCAACAATGTCCCAAATGCTAGCATGGAGTGAGGTTAGATGGTGCCTCATTTTATCACTCCACATACAATAGTCTTCACCATAAAAAATAGGTGGTTTGCCTAATGGGACGGAAAGTAAAGGAGTGTGTTTGGAAATATGAGGGTAGCGTAGGGGAATCTTACTAAACTTCTTGCGCTCGTGGCGCTTAGAAGTGACGGACGGCGCGTCGGAGCTGGATGTAGAAGGCGATGAAGAATTGGTCTCGTAGTAGACCACCTTCTTCATTTTCTTTTTTTTTATCGCCGCTCTGATGCGACTTGACGTGTGAAGGGGATCCCTTCATCTTGTTGTCGGACTCCCCCGATGGAGCCTTCCCGTGGCTTGTAGGCTTATCATCGCCGGTCACGATCTCCTTCTTGGCATGATCTCCCGACATCACTTCGAGCGGTTAGGCTCTAATGTAATACCACTGATACCAATTGAAAGTCGCCTAGAGGGGGGGGTGAATAGGTGGAATCTGAAATTTACAACTTTAAACACAACTACAAGCCGGGGTTAGCGTTAGAATAAAATCCGAGTCCGCGAGAGAGGGTGAAAAACAAATCAAAGGCAAATGAAGCGGATGACACGGTGATTTGTTTTACCGAGGTTCGGTTCTTGCAAACCTACTCCCCATTGAGGTGGTCACAAAGACCGGGTCTCTTTCAACCCTTTCCCTCTCTCAAACGGTCACCTAGACCGAGTGAGCTTTCTCCTTAATCAAATGGGTCACTTAGACCCCTACAAGGACTACCGTAACTTGGTGTCTCTTGCTTTGATTACAAATGACTTGAGAACAAGAAAGGGGAAGAAGAAAGCGATCCAAGCGATAAGAACTCAAATGAACACAAAAATCTCTCTCTCACAAGTCACTAAGTGTTTGGAGTGGTTTTGGACTTTGGAGAGGATTTGATCTCTTGTTTGTGTCTTGGAGTGAAGTCTAGAGCTCTTGTATTGAATGCAATATGCTGGAAACTTGGATACCTTGAATAGTGGTGGTTGGGGGTATTTATAGCCCCAACCACCAAAACAGCCGTTGGGGAGGGCTGCTGTCGATGGGCGCACCGGACAGTCCGGTGCGCCACCGGACACTGTCCGGTGTGCCAGCCATGTCACCCAACTGTTAGGGTTCTGACGGTTTTGATTGTTGGAGCTCTATCTTCATGGGGCACCGGACAGTCCGGTGCCGCATCGGACAGACACTGTTCACTGTCCGGTGCGCCTTCTGGCGCTGATCTGACTCTACGCGAACTATCCGCGCACTGTTCACGTTTACTGTTCACTTTTGCAGACGACCGTTGGCGCAATAGTCGTTGCTTCGCTTGGCGCACCGGACAGTCCGGTGAATTTTAGCGGAGTGGCTCTCCAGAAACCCGAAGGTGGCATGTTCGGAGTGTACGGTCCCTGGTGCACCGGACACTGTCCGGTGGCACACCGGACAGTCCGGTGCGCCAGACCAGAGCACACTTTGGTTTTCTTTTGCTCCTTTCTTTTGAACCCTAACTTGTTCTTTTTATTGGTTTGTGTTGAACCTTTGGCACCTGTAGAACATATAATCTAGAGCAAACTAGTTAGTCCAATCATTTATGTTGGGCAATCAACCACCAAAAATATAATTAGGAAAAGGTTTGACCCTATTTCCCTTTCAGGTGGCAAGAGATACTTCATGACATTGATTGATGATGCGTCTAGATTTTGCTATGTATACTTGCTAAAAACTAAAGATGAGGCTTTAGACTACTTTAAAATCTATAAGGCTGAAGTTGAAAACCAACTAGAGAGAAAGATCAAACGTCTTAGATCAGATCATGGTGGCGAATTCTTTCCCAAAGTCTTTGATGATTTCTGTGCAGAACATGGCATTATTCATGAGAGGACGCCTCCCTATTCACTGGAATCAAACGGGATTGCTGAAAAGAAAAACCGTACGTTGATTGACCTGGTGAATGCCATGTTAGACACTTGTGGTTTATCTAAGGCATGGTGGGGGGAGGCAGTCCTGACTTCATGTCATGTTCTGAATAGAATTCCTATGGGCAAAGAAGAGAAAATCCCTTATGAGAAGTGGGTTGGGAGAAAACCATCACTTTCATACTTACGCACTTGGGGGTGCATGGCGAAAGTCAATGTACCAATTAATAAAAAGCGCAAGCTTGGTCCAAGGACAGTGGATTGTGTCTTTCTTGGATATGCTTCGTGTAGCATAGCATATAGATTTTTAGTAGTTAAATCTGAAGTTCCTGATGTGTATGCTGATACTATTATGGAATCATGTGATGCTACTTTCTTTGAACACATATTTCCAATGAAAGACATTCATAGCAATTCTAGATACTCTTCTGAGATAACTCCTGAACATAGTACACCTGTTGAGAGTTCTGAACAGCCACATGAAATTGTCCTAGAGGAGGATGACAATGATGCTCCTAAAAGGAGCAAGAGACAAAGGGTTGAAAAATCCTTTGGTGATGATTTCATTGTGTACCTTATGGACGATACTCCTACTACCATTGCAGAAGCATTTGCATCTCCAGATGCAGATGATTGGAAAGAAGCAGTTCATAATGAGATGGACTCCATTCTTTCAAATGGTATGTGGGAAGTCACTGATCGACCCTATGGATGTAAACCTATGGGTTGTAAGTGGGTGTTTAAAAAGAAGCTCAAGCCTGATGGTACAATTGAGAAGTACAAGGCTAGGCTTGTGGCTAAAGCCTATACTCAGAAAGAAGGAGAAGACTTCTTTGATACTTACTCACTTGTTGCTAGAATGACTACTATTCGAGTACTACCTTCCTTGGCTGCCTCGTACGGTCTCCTTGTTCATCAGATGGATGTAAAGACAACTTTTCTTAATGGAGAGCTGGACGAGGAAATCTATATGTAACAGCCTGATGGATTTGTAGTAAAGGGTCAAGAAAGCAAGGTGTGCAAGTTATTGAAATCTTTGTATGGTCTGAAGCAAGCACCAAAGCAGTGGCATGAGAAGTTTGACACGACTCTAACGTCTGCAGGCTTTGCCATTAATGAGGCAGACAAGTGTGTATATTATCGCTGTGGTGGGGGCGAAGGAGTTATATTGTGCTTATTTGTTGATGATATATTGATATTTGGCACAAACATTGATGTGATCAATGAAGTCAAGTCTTTTCTATCAAAGAGTTTTGATATAAAAGATCTGGGAGAAGCTGATGTGATTCTAAACATCAAGCTAATTAAGGCAATTGGTGGGATTACTCTCTCGCAATCTCACTATGTTGAAAAGGTTTTGAAGCGATTTGGCTTCTCTGAGTGCAAACCTTCTCCAACACCTTATGATCCTAGTGTGACATTGCAAAAAACAAGAGAATTGGTTTAGACCAATTGAGATACTCTCAAGTCGTTGGTTCACTCATGTATCTTGCTGGTGCAACAAGGCCCGATATCTCGTTTGCTATGAGCAAATTGAGTAGGTTCATGTCAAACCCCAGGACTGATCATTGACATGCACTTGAGCGGGTTATGCGCTACTTGCAAGGTACAATGAGTTATGGAATTCACTATTCTGGTCAGCATGCAGTACTTGAAGGATATAGTGATTCGAACTGGATATCTAATGCAGACGAGCTTTATACCACTAGTGGTTATGTCTTTACTATTGGTGGAGGTGCGGTATCATGGAGGTCATGCAATCAGACCATCTTGACGAGGTCAACCATGGAAGCCGAGCTAGCTGCACTTGACATAGCAACCGTTGAGGTAGAATGGTTGCGTGAACTCTTGATGGACTTGCCGGTGGTTGAGAAACCAATACCAGCTATCCTTATGAACTGTGACAATCAGACAATGATTGCTAAAGTGACGAGTTCTAAGGATAATGGGAAGTCATCAAGACATGTCAAAAGACGATTGAAGTCTGTCAGAAAGTTGAGAAACTCCGGAGTTATAAGTGTGACTTATATTTCAACAGATAAAAATCTGGCAGATCCTTTTACCAAGGAACTACCACGTAATGTGATAGAAATCGCATCGAGAGAGATGGGTATGAGACTACTGGGAATTAGGTAAGTTGCCATGGTGGAAACCCAGTCTATGTGATCGGAGATCCCGTGAATTAGGTCCTGGGAAGAACAAGCCATAGGTGAACTGAGGAGAGTAACCTTTGACCCTCTCTAAGTAAAGATGCAATACTCTCAAATGTTGTAAGGCAGGTTGGCTTTGTGCCTTAATATGTTCTGTTGGCTTGTATTAGCGAAGATGTTGTCCTGCAGAACATTCTTGAAAGAACACACCTATATGAGTTAGACTGTCTAACGTCACAGTCTATGAGATCTGGGTGATCTATAGTAAACTCATGAAGAGACTTTGGAGTACGACGTATATGCTCCACCCAAGAAGGGGACTACTGGTAGCCAAGTACTGGTCATAGCTTTAAGTGAAACCCATTCACACAAAACTTGCAATTCAAGGCATAGTCCATTGTCCAAGTTGTGGGTTGGTGTAGCTTGGAGTTATAGGCGGAAGTTCAACTTAACAGTCTCTGCTGAAATACTAGTATATTAAACAGTAGTGAACAGTGGCGAAAACTGCAGATGGACATTTGAGATCTGGTGGGGGATTGTTAGGATTTATGGGCTAGGCCCAATTGAGAAATTCAATTAAATCCCAGGAAAATCTCAAAAAGCCCATATATGTGCATGGCTAGGGAATGGTGGAACCAATAGCACCATATTGTTAGTCCTAGTGGAGTAGAGCTAGTTTAAATATGGAAGCCACACTCTCTCACCAAGTCATGGATGAGAGGAGAGAGTGTGGAGAGCCACACACACACGCGCTCGCTTGCTCGCCTCACCTAGCCGGGCCGGGGCCGGACGAAGGGCGCGGGCGCACGACATGCGCGTGAATGGTCCGCCAAAATCCGTCCCCTTGCCTTGCGGGGGCGCGACTTCGTTTTGCCGTTTGAATTTTTGGTTGCTTGGCTGTTAAGTTTAGAATCCTAACCGATCGCTATAAAATCTAAACTGAACGCGAGATTTTCACGGGCGGATAAGATCGAAGATAGCTATCTATTCGCGGACTCGGCCCTATAAAAGGCGCCTGACAGCCAGCATCCAAATCATCCCAGTTTTCGCTTTCGCCTCTCACAACTGAGCCGCCTTCAGTTCCCTTCATCTCGACCGCCGACGTGCATCTGCGATCGGGAGAGCAGGTCTCCGAAACCTTTCGCCCTTCGAGATCCTGCACCGGGAGAGGGCGAATAAGGTTTTTGGGAAGCGTCCTCAGTCCTCACGCTACTGCTCGCTGATTCCGCTGATCATCATCCCCGCTGCTTCGACATCGCCGACCCTGCTGATTCCGACCTGCGCCATCTATCAGTATGTCTAATCAGTACGCATCATCTGATTTAACTTTTTATTTCAATTCTTCTGATTTGGTCATTCAGAATTTAATCTAGAAATTGTCTAATTGTTCAACACCCCTCCTTAATTAGCGTTCATGTAGAATTTTTCTATTTAATTGATCTTTACATGGAGATAGCGTATTCATTGCCGTACTTGAAGAGAAGTTGAGGGGACAAAAATGGACTTCTTGCTTGTGAACTGTACTACTTGTGTTGAGGCCCAGTGCGTCCTAATTAATCTGTTCATTTTTTGTCCTAGCGGGTTTTTCTCTATATATCGTCATCAATGAAAGGTTAGCAATATTGGATCCGGTCCCACGGTGGGTGTTGAATCCTAAAGATGTGGGTGCTGTTTGGTCCACATATTTGTAACGTTAACGATAACCGATAACGTTACACCATGTTTGTTTAAATCCAACCATAATCAAATATTATACTAAAAATAATATCGTTCTATTCAAACTTGTTATTACTGATAATTAAATATGAATCACTATCGTTATCATTTACGTTACATCTCGTGAATCAAATGAGATAGTGGAAGCGGTGATTGGTGAAACATTGCTGTCTTGCTGGCGCCTTCGATGCATGTCTTTCAGCTGTGCCACTTATTTCCCAAGTCCGAACCAGTGAGGATCGCATGCATTTCGCCTTCCAGATCTTTAATTTGAAACTTATCTTTTCCCACAAAGCTGCTACTACTATTATTTAATTGAAACAAGGCGTCAAGGCGTCAAGGTGACGAGGCCTAGCTTGCTGCAACCAAGGAACCATCAAACACTTCCCCACTACCACAGTACCACATCAACATCGACTCCGTTTTTTTTATGAACGAACATCACACAATTACACGATCAACATCACTTTCAAGCTTTGTTTTTTCTCTCCTTGTGATCGACCTCCAAGTTCTCCCGATCACGAAACAATTACGCGTTGCTTTATTTTTATTTATTTTTGGGTGAAGGAATATCACACAATTATTAGGCGAACAATTTCTTCTGGTCATGAAACATCAATTAATCAATGGGGTACAAGTACCCTCAGTGATGTCCATGGACGACCAGGAACACCGTCATTTAAGTTTTCACTTATTCACCAAACCGCTACATAAATGGGGGGTGCTGGTTGATCACTGTGGCTTCCCGGGGTTGAGAAAGGGGCAAGCTAGCGGCGGCGGGACAGCACCTGACGCCGACACGGCAGCGGCCTCGCGGCGGTCCTCCTCGGAGGAAGCCACCTTGGGTCCCTTGAGAAGGCCTCCCAAAAGCTCGCCCGGGTCGTAGTATACCTCCACGTCTTCCGCTCGCAGCTCACCGTCCACCTATACTTGCACAATACACACAAAGTAGAGCAACGGGTCAGTGACAGACTGACGACTGCTAGCATCATCTATAATATCAAGGATCATTGTCGTTACTTTTTTATGGTGCTAAAATTAAAGAAGAGATAGAGATTAGCTGTATCTTGCTGCACTATATAAAAACGTATAACACTTTATACTACCTACGTTTTCGAATATTTGTCATTCATTAATTTATTTTTTTGAAAACTAAACCGTGACAAATAAAAAAGAATGGAAGAGAGTAATAGTAAAAAACCGTGTTTTAATTTGACGAACCTGACAAAATGGTTAATTATTCATCGCTCAAAGCAATATAACTACTAACCTTAAGCACGGCGACGCCGAAGAACTCGACCTTGTCGCCGGTGGCGGCGTGGCCCTTGTAGGGCCCCTCCTTGTGGCCCCAGTGCCGGAACTTGAAGGCGAGCAGCGGCGGGCCGGAGTAGACCTTGAGCACCTCCCACGCGAAGCCGCGCGGGAACGCGGCGCGGAACAGGTCGTGCGAGGACCGGAACGTCTCGGCGGAGGCGTCGTACGCGCCCGCGCGCGCCAGGAGCGGGCTGTCCAGCAGCGCGTTGTAGCTGCCCACGGCCAGCGTCTCCTCCCCGCTCCGGGCCCGCCCGCCGTTCACGGACAGCCTGAACCTGCCGGGGCTCACGGACTTGAAGTCCGACAGCCGCGCCTTGTGCGACAGCTCCATCTCCCACGTCTTGATCGCGTTCTGCACGGTCTCCTCCAGCGACCCCGCCGGCCACTCCTGCATGCCAAGGTGCGGTTTGTGCGTGTGTGGAAGGAGGAGGAGGAGGAGAAACCAGCGCGCGCGGCGAATGAATGAACCTGCGTGCGCTCGGCCTCGAAGAGCGCGTTCACGGCGTCGTACGAGGGCGGCGCGCCGTGCCGCCACACGGTGTGCTTCTCGCCCTCGCCAGCCAGGTGGGACCTGTAGCGGTCGCCGCCGGAGGAGTCCGCCGCCGGCGTCTCCATCTGATCCGAAGGTTAGTTTGCACGGCCGGGCGTTGTGGGGGGCTGTCCGGCGCTGTGCCTGCTGCGCGATAGCTCGCCCTGGAACGCAACGGATCGGAACGGATGTGTCGGCGGTTTTAAAGTGGTGTGCGCACGGCACGCTCGCGCATTGGTTCACTCCAAAAACCCACGGTGTATGAGTACTGTGACTCTGAGAGAACTGCGATGCGCCGGCCGTTGCGGGTTCATACGGATCAATGTGTCTTGGTTTTTTTTTTTAATGAACGTCGCGACTCGCACAAGGAGCCGTAGATTTAGGCAAGTCTAATTAACTGCGTCGTTTGGACTTGGTGTACCAGGTGCAGTGCATGGATGTGATTCATCCATCGCTAGCTAGCCTCGGCTCAGCTGTGTGTGCCACGATGAGTCGTCTCTCGTCCACGTAATTGGAAAACTTGTGTACGGGCAGTGGCGGAGCTAGAATTTCTCTGAGTATAGAGCCGAATATAACACTAAGGGCTAGTTTGGGAACCCCAATTTCCCAAGGAATTTCCATTTTTCTAAGGGAAATTAGTTCATTTTCCTATGAAAAAATAGAAATCCTTAGAAAATTGGGGTTCCCAAACTAGCTCTAAAAATTATTCATACTGGCTAACAAATTTAAATCGAAAAATACATAGATAATACCACATATAAACTTTATTTGGACACAATAATTATAACTAAAATAAAATTGGCTTAAACAAACGATTAACTAATTAAAAATAATAATAGATCTCCGTCTCTATAACTAATTTATCAATTGTTTGGGTGGCTTTCGTTAGTAAAATGATACTTGTTTACATCACTGCAGAAAGCTTAAAGAAGAAAAAAGTGGTGTTTGGTTTATTCTAAGTTGAATGTTCTCGTTCCTCAAACAGATTTTAGCTGGAGATTTCAGCAAACCTGATTTCAGCAAATCTTCTGAAGTATCCATATATAATACAATATCTCTAAATACTACACACTAGGCTGACTGCAGCCCACAGCCGCTGGGCGCCTGGTTGCCACGCTAACTGCGCCCGCTTGCACGACGCGAGAATTGCCATGCTAAACTACGCGTTGTGCGGCTGCTTGCCCGCCTGTACGTCACGCCTTCTCTCTACGCCGTTTGTGGCTACTCTTCTAACCCTAGCTAGCTAGTCCAAGAGTAGGGCATAGACCCTAGTGGCCATAGACCTATCTCCGGCTCTCCGCCCCTGTGTACGGGACTGGTTATGGTGTGCCACGCTGGGGCTTCGTTATGTTCCATCTCATGACACGTAAAATTAGAATAAATGAAGAGGATGTTGTCTCTGTAGTCTAGAGTTAATTGTTAGCCAATTAATAAATTATTAGCTAGGTTGAGACATCTAACAACTAATAGCTATTTGAAAGATATAATTAACAATTAGTTGGTCTATTAGTTGATCTGTTCTACTAATAGATTTCGAACAGAATCTTAGTCACGATATATAGATCACTAAAGCTAGCTAAACTGCTTCTAAAACCCTAGGAGGGTGCATGTGCACTGGGCTTCTCTAAATTTTCTTGCGCAAATTAAATTTTAAACGAAGCCTAACTTCGTCTAAGTGCCTAATGATGTCATAAGAAGTTTTGTATCATAATTTCTAGCCCTACACTCACATTGCAATTCTAGGAATGTAAATTCTTGAATTAAAAATGATTAAATATAAATACATTAAGTAATAAAAGGGCTAGAAGACTTATCGATATTTTGCCTAGGTCTCAGAGAATCGACACACCCCCTAATTCTTGTTGGAGCACCCGCACAAGGGTGTCACTTCTCTTTGGTCTGTGTAAGGACCAAGTGCTCTCTATGAGCTAGTTCTTCGCTACTCTGTCACAGTAAATCACTCACAACCATATACAAGTCCAAGTTGGATTACCCACAAGCTCTCTGAATGTTCACCTCACTATTGATCGCCACCTAGTTGTCTAGGTGATGTCTGTCACCAAGAGTAATAAGTGTTAGAGTATCATTTGACCATGCCAAGTATAATGAGGACGATGGTTGCACATATTTGCACGAGGCCCCCTAGGGCTTATCATGTTAGATGTTTTAGGGTTCAAGGGGCCTTGAAGGCTTATCTCATTAGGTGCCTTGGGACGTGAAGGGTCCCTAGGGCTTCATTTGCTAGGTGCTCCAAGACATATGGAGTCCTGAGGGCTAGATTGGTAATTGGATCAGGACGCGAAGGACTGAGGCTTAACTTCATATGTTACATCATGTGATCTAATGTGCTATAAATTAGGGATATCCTTATACGATTTGTAGCTAACGTTGTAGTCTTCCGCCTCTGGAGGTTAGGGCCCCTGGCTGTAAAATCTCGATCAAGAGAGACTCCAACACAAACTAGAGGAAAGTGTGAGCTTCTCGATACCTCTGAAAAAACTATTAGGATCGTCAATGAGAGTTTGCATCTCTATTCTCGATTAAACTTCTACACTTTATTCGTCGCTTTCTTAAGTTGTGTGCTTATTTTTCTTAGGTGCTGTTTGGTTCAGACGTTGTTAAGGGATTGATAATGGGATCTATTACCGGCGGTAATAGTTACTAGTTATAATTGAATTGGATAGTAGTACCTAGTATTACTAGAAATAGCTCAACCAAATAGAACTATCAGTATCTATTACTCCATGTAATCTATTTACGTTACATTTCGGTGAACCAAACACCACCTTAGTTTAACTTTCTAGGATTAGAACCTAGGGCCCTAGGCTGAATAACTCTTTTGTGGTAGAGATAGCAACATAACTAGGAAAATCATAGCTGCACATCTAGATATATTGCTTTCTTGCATAGGTTTGATTAGGTAAAAAATTAGTGAACTTACTTTAAGAAGTAGATTATTAAATTCCTAGTTCATACCTGTCGGGTACCATAATTAGGGTACCGCCAACGCTCCTAATCATGGCTGGTAAACACCCTCAGACCAACTGACGGGTGTGGTTCAAGTCAAGGCTTCGTCTACCCAAGGGACGCGATCTCACCCGAGCCCAGCCTCGGGCTGGAGCAGTAGTCCCAGACGAGTTCACGCCTCGCCCGAGGGCCTCCTCAGGCAGCGGGCGCCCCCTCGGCTCTCCCGAAGCCCGGCTCGGGCAGGCTTCGTTGTGAAGCAACCTTGGCCAGACCGCCTCACCAACCGTCCGCTTTGTAGGCGCATTCAATGCAGGGGATGTCTGACGCCGTATCCTGACACACACGCCTCAGTCGGCCAGGCCGAAGTGACAGCAGTCACTTCGCCCCTCTCCTTTACTATCTGATGTGACAGGAAAACAACGCCGCTCGCTCCGCTCCGACTGCCGTGTCAACCACCCAGGCGACGACTGACAACAAGTCATGATCAACCACCGAGTTCGGCCTCGGGCGCAACAGGAAGCTCCACCTCGCGACCTCAGGCTCCGGCCTCGGGAGGAGGTTTCCGCCTCGCCCGACCTCAGGCTCTGGCCTCGGGAGGAGGTCTCCGCCTCGCTCGACCCCCAGACTCGGCCTCGACCCCGGTCTCGGGAGGAATCGCGTCCTCGCCCGACCCCGGCCTCGGCCTCAAGAGAAGTCTCCGCCTCGCCCGACCTTGGGCTCGGACCGACCGCGCCAACAGGGGATATATCATTACCCTATTCCTAGCCTGCTCAGGCTACAAGGAACAAGACCGGCGTCCCATCTGACTTACCCCGGCGACGGGTAATGATGGTGCCCCGTGTGCACCATGACGCCGGTGGCTCTCAGCCCCTTACGGCAGCAAGGAGACGTCAGCAGGATCCTTGCCGCACTGCCAGCTATGCTCCTACAGGACTTAGGCGCTCCTCCGACGGCCACGCCATCACATATACAGGGCCCAAGCTCTCCCCCAACAGCCACGTTGGCATGTACACAGGGCTTAGGCACTCCACTGCCAGACACGTTAGCGCATAGCTACGCCCCTCGTTGTACATCTGGACCCTCTCCTTGCGTCTATAAAAGGGAGGTCCAGGGCCATCCTGAGGGGGTTCGCGGGGGGGGGGGGGGGAGGAGCGGACGAACGGGCTCTCGCTCTCTGTCTCTCTCTCTCCCTCACGTGACGTGCTTGTAACCCCTACTACGAGTGGCACCCCTGGTGCAGGATAATACAAGGCTTGTCCCACCTCTTGTGTTCCATCCCGCGCCAACCCATCTGGGCAGGGGCACGCAGCGATTTCACTCGTCGGTCTAGGGACCCCCCGGGTCCGAAACGCCGACAGTTGGTGCGCCAGGTAGGGGCCTGTTGCATGTTAACGAACACCTTCCCGTTGAGTTCCAGATGGGGAGTCTTCAGCAATCTCTTCAGCCCAGGACGGTGCTCCGCTTCGGGAGTCTCGAGTTCATGTCCCTCGACGGCAGCTACGACATGGTACTTCTCCCCCCGTGGTGCAACGACAACGACGGTCTCCGACTCGCCCGGCGGCGGCGAGCTCGGCGACAGCATCTCCCCGCGGCGGAAGAGGAGCGCTCCGGTCGTCCTCGCCACCCTCCTCGCCGGAGGAGGCGGAGACGAGGCAACCACGGCCACGCAGAAGGTGGCACCTTGACAGCTATCGTGCCAGAGCGAGTCGATGACGCTGGCACTTCCCCGGGGGACATGTCGGGCATTGTCCTCGCACCTGAGACGACGGCGGGTGTCACTTCCCCGCGACGTGTCAGCCCCAAGCGGACTGATGACACCAGCACCCTCGCAAAGGATCTACTGGGCGTTACCCTCGTACCTGAGATGACGGTGTGCTCCGCCCCCGACGCGACCTCACCACCGTCCATCGACCAAGATGTACCGTCCATTTTCCATCTCGTACCTTTTCGATTCAGCTTCGATCCACCTAGCGACCCTGCTATGGTGAGCGCCTTCGTAAAGGCGTATCCAAACCTTCCGGGGTACCACATATGGTCGACCTGGGACCGACTGACAGCCGTCTCAACCTTCGGACCGGCGGGTTCCGAGGAAGAGGACCACCCCGACTCCGATTGGGATTTCTCTAGCCTCAATGACCCTGGTGCCATGCGGGACTTCATGATCGCATGTGACCACTACCTCTCCGGTTGTTCTGACGATGGCCATGACCTTAATGATGAAGGTTATGGCCCAAGTCGCGAATGTTTCCACGTCGATCAGGGAGATCGCAACGAAGGCAACCACCTCGGTATGCCGGAGGTTGACGATCCCCCTGGGCCCGCATCTCGCGTTGACATCCTGCGGGAGCTAGCTGTGGTCCCAGTCCCTATGGGGGGTCAGGACATACAGCTCGAGCAAATCCGTGAGATGCATACCCGGGTCAACGGGGAAGCAGGCCGGCTTGTGCAGCTCCGACAGAACATCGAACAGGAGTGGGCAGGCCGAACACTCGCCGGAGAAGCCTATCATCAGGCCCAAGACATCTGGCACCGCATCGCCGATAGTGCCAGGGCAGCGCTGCCCCCGGCCGTCAGCAGGTCTGGCCAGGACCTAGCTGCAGCGGCAATGCTACTTCGAGCCATGCCGGAACCATCCACCACCGAGGGATGGCGTATTTAGGGCAAACTCAAGGATCTCCTGGAAGGCGCCGCAGTTCGACGAGCCGAGAGCTCCGCCTCCCGGAGGCGAGCTAACCCCTCGGAGCATCACGCGGTGTCCTCCCGACGCATTCGGGAAGCCTCGGTCCATCCCGAGCGCACGCGGGACGAGGCGCCTGCCGCCCGGGATCGCCTCGGCAACAAACACCACCATCTCGACCATCGAGCCCGCCTCGACGAGAAGGTGCGCCAAGGCTACCATCCCAGGCGTGGGGGACGCTGCAACAACGAGGAGGATCGCAGTCCTTTGCCCGAACCACCCGGTCCGCGGGTCTTCAGCCGGGCCATACGATGAGCGCCGTTCCCTGCCCGTTTCTGAGCCCCGACTACCATCACCAAGTACTTGGGGGAGACGAGGCCGGAGCTGTGGCTCACGGACTACCGATTGGCATGCCAGTTGGGAGGGGCAGATGATTACAACCTCATCATTTGTAATCTACCCCTTTTCCTCTCCGATGCCGCCCGAGCCTGGCTAGAGCATCTGCCTCCTGCGCAGATCTCCGACTGGGACGATCTGGTCAAGGCTTTCGCGGGAAACTTCCAAGGCACGTACGTGCGCCCTGGGAACTCGTGGGATCTTCGAAGCTGTCGCCAGCAGCCAGGGGAGTCCCTCCGAGAGTACATCCGGCGGTTTTCGAAGCAGCGCACCGAGCTACCCAACGTTACCGACTCGGATGTCATCGGGGCTTTCCTCGCCGGCACCACTTGCCGAGACCTGGTGAGCAAACTGGGGCGTAAGACTCCCACCCGTGCAAGCGAACTGATGGACGTCGCCACCAAGTTCGCCTCGGGTCAGGAGGCGGTCGAAGCCATCTTTCGAAAGGACAAGCAGCCTTAGGGAGAGCCGAAGAAAGATGCCCCCGAGGCGTCCGCCTAGCGGGGCACAAAGAAAAAGCCAAGAACAAGTCGCAAGCGAAGCACGACGTCGCTGACGCGAATCTCGTTGCTGCGGCCGAGCACAGGAACCCTCGGAATCCTCCTGGAGGGGCCGGCGTGTTCGACAAGATGCTCAAGGAGCCGTGCCCCTATCACCAGGGGCCCGTCAAGCACACCCTCGAAGAATGTGTCATGCTCCGACGCTACTTCCATAAGACCGGGCCTCCGGCGGAAGTTGGCAAGGGCCATGACAACAACAAGAAGGAGGGCGGCAAGGAAGAGGAGTTCCTGGAGGTCCACAACTGCTTCATGATCTACGGTGGGCAGGCGGCGAACGCCTCGGCTCGACACCGCAAGCAGGAGCGCCGAGAGGTCTGCTTGGTGAAGGTGGCAGCGCCGGTCTACCTAGACTGGTCCGACAAGCCTATCACCTTCGACCAAGGCGACCACCCCGACTTTGTGCCAAGCCCAGGAAGGTACCTGCTCGTCATCGATCCGATCATCGGCAACGTTAGGCTCTCCAAAGTCCTCATGGATGGAGGCAGCAGCCTTAACATCATCTACGCCGAGACCCTGGAACTCTTGGGGGTTGATCGGTCCGAGGTCCGGGCTGGTGCGGCACCCTTCCACGGGATCGCACCCAGGAAGCGAATCCTACCCCTCAGACGGATCGACTTACCCGTCTGCTTCGGGACTACCTCCAACTTCCGAAAGGAAGCTCTCACCTTCGAGGTCGTCGGGTTCCGAGGAACCTACCATGCGGTGTTGGGAAGACCATGCTATGCCAAGTTCATGGCCGTCCCCAACTACACCTACCTCAAGCTCAAGATGCTGGGCCCGAACGGGATCATCACCGTCGGATCCACGTACCACCACACGTACGAATGCGACGTGGAGTGCGTGGAGTACACTGAGGCCCTCGCCGAGTCCGAGGCCCTCATCGCTGATCTGGAACGCCTCTGCAAGGAGGCACCCGACGCGAAGCGGCACGCCGGCAACTTCGAACCAGTTGAGGCGGTCAAGTCCGTCTCTGTCGAACCCAGCAACAACGCCAGCAAGAAAGTCCGGATCGGCTCCGAGCTCGACCCCAAATAGGAAGCAGTGCTCGTCGACTTTCTCTGCGCGAACGCCGAAGTCTTTGCGTGGAGTCCCTCGGACATGCCCGACATACCGAGGGATGTCACCGAGCACTCACTGGACATCAGAGCTGGAGCCCGACCCGTGAAGCAAACCTTGCGCCGTTTTGACGAAGAAAAGCGCAGGGCCATAGGCGAGGAGATCCACAAGCTACTCACGGCAGGGTTCATCAAAGAGGTATTCCATCCCGAATGGTTAGCTAACCCTATTCTTGTAAGGGAGAAGGATGGGAAATGGAGGATGTGTGTAGACTACACTGGTCTAAACAAAGCATGTCCGAAAGTTCCCTACCCTCTACCTCGCATCGATCAAATCGTGGACTCCACTGCTAGGTGCGAAACCCTGTCATTCCTCGATGCCTCCTCAGGCTATCACCAAATCAAGATGAAAGAGTCCGACCAGCTCGCGACTTCTTTCATCACACCTTTTGGCATGTACTGTTACACTACAATGCCATTTGGTTTGAGGAATGCAGGCGCCACCTACCAAAGGTGCATGAACCACGTGTTCGGAGAGCACATCGGCAGAACGGTCGAGGCTTACGTCGATGACATCGTTGTCAAGACGAAGAAAGCCTCCGACCTCCTCTCTAACCTTGAAACGACATTCAAGTGTCTGAGAGCGAAAGGCATGAAACTCAATCTCGAGATGTGTGTCTTTGGAGTCCCCCGAGGCATGCTCTTAGGATTCATCGTCTCCGAGCGGGGCATCGAGGCCAATCCAGAGAAAATCGCGGCCATCACCAACATGGGACCGATCAAAGATTTGAAAGGAGTACAGAGGGTCATGGGATGCCTTGCGGCTCTGAGCTGCTTCATCTCACGCCTTGGCGAGAAAGGCTTGCCTCTGTACCGCCTCTTAAGGAAGGTCGAGCGTTTCACTTGGACCCCCGAGGCCGAGGAAGCCCTCAGAAACCTTAAGGCGCTCCTTACAAATACACCCATCCTGGTGCCCCCCGCTGCAGGAGAAGCCCTCTTGATCTACGTAGCCGCGACCACTCAGGTGGTCAGCGCCGCGATCGTAGTCGAGAGACGAGAAGAAGGGCATGCACTGCCCGTCCAGAGGCCAATCTACTTCATCAGCAAAGTGCTTTCCGAGACCAAGGTCCGCTACCCATAGATCCAGAAGCTGCTCTACGCAGTGATTCTGACATGGCGAAAGTTGCGACACTACTTTGAGTCTCATCCGGTAATTGTGGTGTCATCCTTCCCCCTGGGGGAGATCATCTAGTGCCGTGAGGCCTCGGGTAGGATAGCAAAGTGGGCAGTGGAGCTCTTGGGCGAAACGCTATCATTCGCTCCTCGGAAGGCCATAAAATCCCAGGTCTTGGCGGACTTCTTGGCTGAGTGGACTGACACCCAGTTATCGACAACTCCAATCCAACCCGAGCTCTGGACCATGTACTTCGATGGGTCACTCATGAAAATAGGAGCAGGCGCTGGCTTGCTCTTTGTTTCACCCCTCGGAAAGCATCTCCGCTACGTCATTCGCCTCCATTTTCCGGCATCAAACAATGTGGCCAAGTACGAGGCTCTGGTTAATGGGCTGTGCATCGCCATCGAGCTAGGGGTCCGGCGCCTCGACGCTCGCGACGACTCGCAGCTTGTCATCAACCAAGTCATGAAGAACTCCCACTATCGCGACCGAAGGATGGAAGCCTACTGCGACGAAGTCTGACGCTTGGAAGACAAGTTCTACGGGCTGGAGCTCAACCACATCGCCCGACGGTACAACGAGATTGCGGACGAGCTGGCGAAGATAGCCTCGGGGCGGACGATGGTTCCCCCAGACGTCTTCTCCAGAGACCTACATCAACCATCCGTCAAGATCGACGACACGCCCGAGGCCGAGGAAGCCTCGGCCCAGCCCGAGGTACCCTCGGCCGAGCCCGAGGTACCCTCGGCCATCGAGGAAGAGGCCTTGCCCGTCGAGGAGGAACAGAATGGGGTCACGCCAGATCTGAACTGGCAGACCCCGTACCTGGAATATCTCCTCCGAGGAGAGCTTCCCCTCGACAAGACGAAAGCTCGGCGGCTGGCTCGGCACGCCAAGTCATTCGTCTTGCTGGGTGATGAAAAGGAACTCTATCACCGCAGCCCCTCGGGCATCCTCCAACGATGCATATCCATCGCCCAAGGACGAGAGCTATTGCGAGAAATACACTCGGGGGCTTGCGGCCACCACGCAGCGCCTCGAGCCCTCGTGGGGAATGCCTTCCGACAAGGTTTCAACTGGCCAACCGCGGTGGCCGACGCCACTAGGATTGTACGCTCCTGTTGAGGGTGTCAATTCTACGCAAAGCAGATGCATCTGCCCGCTCAGGCCTTGCAGACGATACCCATCACCTGGCCGTTTGTTGTGTGGGGTCTAGACCTCGTCGGTCCCTTGCAGAAGGCACCCGGGGGCTTCTCGCACCTGCTGGTCGCCATCGACAAATTCTCCAAGTGGATCAAGGTCCGACCCTTGACCAACATCAGGTCTGAGCAGGCGGTAGCGTTCTTCACCAACATCATCCATCGATTCGGGGTCCCAAACTCCATCATCACTGACAATGGCACGCAGTTCACCGGAAAAAAGTTCCTGGACTTCTGCGACAACCACCACATCCGTGTGGACTGGGCCGCCGTAGCTCATCCCATGATGAATGGGCAGGTGGAGCGTGCCAACGGTATGATTTTGCAGGGACTCAAACCGAGGATCTACAACGACCTCAACAAGTTCGGCAAGCGGTGGATGAAAGAGCTACCCTCGGTGGTCTAGAGTCTGAGGACGACGCCGAGCCGCGCCACGGGTTTCTCGCCATTTTTTCTAGTCTATGGGGCCGAGGCCATCCTCCCCACGGACTTAGAATACGGCTCCCCGAGGACCCGGGCGTACGACGACCGAAGCAACCAGACCAGCCGAGAGGACTCGCTGGACCAGCTCGAGGAGGCACAGGACATCGCCTTACTACATTCGGCACGGTACCAGCAGTCGCTGCGGCGCTACCACGCCCGAAGCGTCCGGCCCCGAGGCTTCCAAGTAGGAGACTTGGTGCTTCGTCTGCGACAGGACGCCCGAGGGAGCCACAAGCTCACTCCTCCCTGGGAAGGGCCCTTCATCATCGCTAAGATTTTGAAGCCCGGAACATACAAGCTGGCCAACGACCAAGGCGAGGTCTACAGCAACGCTTGGAACATCCAACAGCTACGTCGCTTCTACCCTTAAGATGTTTTAAGTCGTTCATGTACCTCGTTTACATACATAAAGTCTAACCGTCAAGGAAGGGTCGGCCTTGTCTCAGTAAAGCCCGACCCTCCCTCGGGGGCTAGAAGGGGGGAACCCCATCTGCGTCAAAAATTTCCTCGGAAAAATTTTCTACCAAAACGACCTTTGTGCTTTCGACTTCCGTATCGATAGCGGGATCCTGAGAACGACGAGAGTACACGTAAGCGGCAAGGCCGACCGACCCAAGGAACTCCTACGCCTCCGAAATACGGATACCTCACTCATCACCTTCTGCGAGAAGTAACTCACGCTCGGATAAGCGATCCTGCTACCGAACAAGTCCAAACACTCGGGTAGAAAACGAATTTTGTGCCTTCTCGACTGTATCAATAACGGAATCCTACGACCAAATGAGGGTGCATGTAAGCGGCAAGGCCGACCGAGCCGAGGAACTCCTACGCCTCTGGGATACGGATACCTCACTCATCACCTTCCGCGAGAAGTAACTCTCGCTTGGATAAACAATTCTGCTACTGACAGACAAGTCGTGATACTCGAAACAAGAGGAAAGAAGACGTAGCTTTTTAACACGACGATAAAGTGTTTAGGCCTCGGCGGCCATGAAAAAACATGCGCATGCTACAGACAAACTGTTCCTGCAGGTTCGGGCATCAGCAGGGGGCGCAGCAGCACCCTCGGCGTTGTTTCCACCCTCGGCGGAACCTGGCCCGGCCTCGGACGACGACCCGGGTGAAAGGACCTCCACCTAAGGGAGGACGCCAGCACCGCGCCAGTAGATGTCTTGGCCAAGCTCCAGTGGCTGCTGCCACATCTTCCTCGGCCTGGGAAGCCGCCAGCTCCCGGGCCGATGAAGCCTCTTTCCGAGCCGACTCCGCCTCTGTCCGCGCTAACACCGCTGCCTCCGGCTCCGGCTCATCGCAGAGCAGCCGAGGGTTCTAAAAACTGAGCAAGAGAGGCCTAAAGCGGCAAGGCCGACCGAGCCGAGGGACTCCTACTCCTCCGGGATACGGATACCTCACTCGTCACCTTCCGTGAAAGGCAACTCACGCTCGGTTAAGTGGTTCGGCTAGCCAACAGGCAAGTCCCAGTGCTCGGAATGAGGAAGACACAGCTTCATTCTCGAATACCCAAATATTCAGGCCTCGACAGCCACAAAGAACAACACATATACTTGGGGTAACTATGCTACACAGACTTAGACGTCGGCAGAACCCTTGACGGTTCTCCCGACCTACGACAAATGTCTAAGTGCTTGAAGCGATTACATTTTGCTCCGGCAAAAACCCAGTATATCACCTTACGAACAGGACTCCGGTTCCGCTCCCGCGGGTATGAACAACCTCCACACCAGGGGGCCCGCGGGATGACAAACTCCAAGCGGTTCGCCGGCAGATCCCCACTCAAATCCTCGAGGACCGGCCAGCGCCGGTCCCCACGAGGACCAAGCGGCAGGAGGCAGCATCGGGAGCGGCGCTAGAGCCAGCTGGGCCAGCGAGTCGGACACGCTGCAGATGATGACGTCTGCGGCCGACCGAACCCGTGTTGTCGAGGTCCGCCCTCTTCGCGAAGGCGGTGACAGCAGCCACCGGCGTACGGTGCGACCGTTGCCCAGGTGGAGGACGGACGGCTGCGCCCTGGCCGGGCAGCAGCGGTTCGCCTTCCCCCCGCATGGCTGGAGGACGTCACCTCCGCAGGGCTGGAGGATACCCTTCTCCCCCAAATGTTGGAGGAAGAAGCGGGTCGCCGGCCCACACGAGAGGCGAAACCCGGCTCAACTCGCTCTCCACATCAGCCTGCACGACGAAAATCCTTGAAGCCGAGCGATGGCTAAAAGGTGCCGATCTCCACGAGGTCGCGCTCCTCCAACGACAGCAAGAGCAAGGCGTCGCTGGTGCACCCCATCCGGGGGCTCGAAAGGTGGAAGGGCGCAATCCATGAGGGGAAAACGAAGGCATGGCCATGGCCCGGGGATCGATTCCCCTTTTATAGGCAGACCTCCTCACTTGCACCCCTTAGCGTCACGGGCGAAGTCTCCACTGACATACTCCAGGGTTCTCCCCCTACGACACGGGGGCTGGGACCCACGCATCATACGAGCTGATCCGAAGCGCGAAGAAGGCGAACCGCCGCACGTGAGGCATGTAACCGTCCCGCGGTTACGAGCGCTCTCCCATCTTCGCAGAAACCGGTGGTCGAAAGGGTGGACTGCCATGCGACAGGCATCCAACTGCACCGCAACCTTGCGCCCTTTCGGCTTCGACCACATCCGGCGGACCAGCGCAAAGGAAGCGGGCCCGCATGTCATGTAACCGGCGCGCCGGTTACGATGTGCAAGAAGCTACACCGCCACTCGCGCCAATGCTGCGCCTCCTCGACTGCGGAACCAGTACCGCGACTCGAGGTAGCCCTACGCATGACCCAACAGTGCCAATTAAAGGCGATGGCCATGGGTCAGTCAGCCACGGGGTAGGCACGACGGTTGGTATGGTCAAAAGTGGGCCGGCAGTAACTGCAGCGGCAGACGAGCAGAAGCAGCGGTCAAGTCGCCTGCAGGCTCGCGTCCCCTCCTGAAGCGATTGGAGAGCCCTCTCCCACGGCATGAAGACGACGCACCCGTGCCCCGTTCCTCAAACGGCTCGCACGCGCAACGGGCGCCACGCGAATCGCCCGTCCCGTCGCATTAACTCCCCGGCGGAGCAGGCGACACCTCTGGCAGGCGAGGCGGGCGTCGCTTCGCCTTCGCCATAATGACCGCGTCAAAAAAAGGTGCGCCACCTTATTTAAATTCATATCCTTCCCCTCCTCCTCCTCTCTCTCTCTCTTGCTATAGGGACCGGGAAAGGGGATGTTGTGGAAAGGATCCTTCTCGGCGAAGGAAGCGGGCCCCGAGCCCTCCTACTGATCAGGGGTTCGAAGGCTGGCCCTTCGGAAGGGTTTCGACAGTCGCCCAGAGCACTCGGACTTCAAGCCCATTACTGATCAGGGGTTCGAAGGCTGGCCCCTCGGAAGGGTTCGACAGCCGCCCCAAAGCGCTCGGGCTCCGTGCCCACTACTGATCAGGGGTTCGTAGGCTGGCCCCTCGGAAGGGTTCGACAGTCGCCCCAGAGCACGCAGAGTGAGGGATGACTCTGGGTACGTCCGATACATGGCCGAGGCTCGGGCTACGCTCCCGAGGTACCCTAGGACATTTCCGAGACCGGCGGGAACGATTTGTAACGGAATCCCACCGGAGGGAGGCATTGAGCCCTCGGACCCTGTCGAAGGGGTCTGGGTCCGGCGAATCACCTGCAGGTACTTCTAGAGCGCGCCTCTGGGCCACCAGCCGACCCCTAACGAACGGGGCACGGGCGTCCACTCGGATCACCCGTTAGCAGCTCACTGGAAACACTATGTTCGGCGCCCTCCGAGGGCAACATGGCGCTTTCCCCCCTCCTCCTTGCAGAAAGGTGACGCAGGGGCGTATAATAAAAGTCGGGAAAGTCCTTGATCGTCCTCTCGCTCCGTGCAGAGGCTCAGGGGCTGCTCTCGCACCCGGCTATGGCCAAAACTGCTGACAGCGTCAACAAACTAGCTTGATAACTTAGAACCCGACCACGCACCTGGGCTACGGCCAGGCCGCATGAGGGAACGATCAGACCGGCCGAAGCACCACGAAAAGCATTCAGACCTCAGAGGAGTCAAACCACTCCTCCGAGGCCTCGGGGGCTACACCCGGTAGGTGCGCTCACGCGCACCCACCAGAACAAGGCAAAAACCGAGAAAGGCCAGTCCCCTCTCCGAAAATGCAGTAAAAGCCTCCAAGCGAGTACCAACACTCCCTTCGAGGCTCGGGGGCTACTGTCGGGTACCATAATTAGGGGTACCCCAACGCTCCTAATCATGGCTGGTAAACACCCTCAGACCAACTGACGGGTGCGGTTCAAGTCAAGGCTTCGTCTACCCAAGGGACGCGATCTCACCCGAGCCCAGCCTCGGGCTGGAGTAGTAGTCCCAGACGAGTTCACGCCTCGCCTGAGGGCCTCCTCAAGCAGCGGGCGCCCCCTCGGCTCTCCCAAAGCCCGGCTTGGGCAGGCTTCGTTGTGAAGCAACCTTGGCCAGACCACCTCACCAACCGACCACTTCGCAGGCGCATTCAATGCAGGGGATGCCTGACGCCGTATCCTGACACACGTGCCTCAGTCGGCCAGGCCGAAGTGACCGCAGTCACTTCGCCCCTCTCCTTTACTGTCTGATGTGACAGGAAAACAGCGCCGCTCGCTCCGCTCCGACTACCGTGTCAACCACCCAGGCGACGACTGACAACAAGTCACGATCAACCACCGAGTTCGGCCTCGGGCGCAACAGGAAGCTCCGCCTCGCCCGACCTCAGGCTCCGGCCTCGGGAGGAGGTTTCCGCCTCGCCCGACCTCAGGCTCCGGCCTCGGGAGGAGATCTCCGCCTCGCCCGACCCCCGGACTCGGCCTCGACCCCGGTCTCGGGAGGAATCGCGTCCTCGCCCGACCCCGGCCTCGACCTCAAGAGAAGTCTCCGCCTCGCCCGACCTTGGGCTCGGACCGACCGCGCCAACAGGGGATATATCATTACCCTATTCCTAGCCTGCTCAGGCTACAAGGAACAAGACCGGCGTCCCATCTGGCTTACCCCGGCGACGGGTAATGATGGTGCCCCGCGTGTACCATGACACCGGTGGCTCTCAGCCCCTTACGGCAGCAAGGAGACGTCAGCAGGATCCTTGCCGCACTGCCAGCTGTGCTCCTACAGGACTCAGGCGCTCCTCCGACGGCCACGCCATCACATGTACAGGGCCCAAGCTCTCCCCCAACAGCCACGTTGGCATGTACAAAGGGCTTAGGCACTCCACTGCCGGACACGTTAGCGCATAGCTACGCCCCCCATTGTACGTCTGGACCCTCTCCTTGCGTCTATAAAAGGGAGGTCCAGGGCCATCCTGAGAGGGGTTCGCGGGGGAAAAGGAGCGGACGAACGGGCTCCCGCTCTCTATCTCTCTCTCCCTCACGCGACGCGCTTGTAACCCCTACTACGAGCGGCACCCCTGGTGCAAGATAATACAAGGCTTGTCCCACCTCTTGTGTTCCATCCCGCGCCAACCCATCTGGGCAGGGGCACGCAGCGATTTCACTCGTCGGTCCAGGGACCCCCCGGGTCCGAAACGCCGACAATACCTTCTTCGTAGACATTACAGTCCCTTCAATATCTAAATAATTTTATGAGTGTTGATACTTTTTTATATATTTGATCAATCATACTATAATTTGTCGTAGAAAATAAACCACTAGTAGAAAAGAGCTCTAAGCTGACAGCACACAAAAATTTATACTGGCGGTTTCAGTAACGCACGTCAATGAAAATAAACAGGTAGGCTCCGCTTAAGGAACCGTTAGTGTAAATATATTTCCACTGGCCTCTAGCACTGGTGGCACTAAAAAACGCCAGTACAAATAGCTCTAGGACCGTCTCTATGGAACTTCTCTGTACCATTGAATTGTTTTTAGAACAGGAGTAATTTCTTTGTTGTTTTTTTTTTTACTTTTTATGATGAATCGATGAGAAGATATACAAATGGTGAAACTCGAGAGGACAGAAAATTTTGAAGAGTATAAATTGTGCTTTGATAAGTTTTCAAATGTAACTTTGTTGATCTGTAAGGTCAATTTCGAAAGAATATCAGGTACGATCCGAGCTGTTAATCGAAAAAGGCTTGTATAAAAACATTGTTCAAAGAAGTTATTCTACAAACTAGGTTCGAACAAGTTTTCCCTGGAAGGCGAGTTATTTGAATGTTTGTTACTTTCCAGGAGATGATTGATCTTGCCGTGCTAGATTAATTTATCCGCCGGCTGCTGACAGCTTTTCACTAGCGGCAGGATTATAGTGGCTTCACGTCATCACGTGATACGAGGCAGAGAGGCGGCTAAGCACGAATAATCAACTGCAAAGGTCGACATTCACGCCTGATTGGTGAACTGAGAACCAAGGAAACAAACGAACAAAGTGTTTGTCAAATGACGCTAGGACGCCTGACAAAGACCAAAAGACAAGGGTGTTTGTCAAATGACGTTAGGACGCCCTGACAAAGACCAAAAGACAAAGGGTGCTCGCAGTGCCGAGTAGTGCCGAACTGGAAGAACTCTATAACTTGTTTAGGTAGTTTTCGGATGCAACTATGAAAATATATATGGAAGAAATTCTAGTAGTTTTTAGTGGTTTCCACCAAACGATTTTTAGCTTTTTAACAGCTCACAACCGTTTTTTTCATGGCCACAAATCAAGCAAACATATCCAAAATCACAATACAAGGCCCTCGCCCCCTACATTTTTAGGACGCCACTATCCTGTTTGATCGCCCGAAAGAACCTCAAATCACTTCTTTCAGTCCTATAATGGTTAGTCATGGCGTCTGTGATTGACTTCCCACTGGAGCAATGGACCGAAGAAAATATCAAACGTGTGTTTGCTACCGGCGGTGAAATTGTTGAAATTGATCCCGCCTGTTTGGTCCCAAATTATTTTGGCCCCATCAAACTCATCCTTGAAGTAAATCATTACCTTGATATCCCTATCGAGATTTGGATCTCCAAGAAATCTAGATTCACCAGGGAGATGAGTGTGGTGCAAGTGTGTCACAGAACCTCTCAAGTTATAGGGCCCGCATACATCAATCTTTATCATAATGGTCTTCGATGGTTATGCACATGCACCAGATAACCTAAAAGGGTCTATCGAGTTCTATAAAACTTGATCTTATCTTTCACTATAGATCTAACACAACCCATAAGCGTGGACATTATAATAATCAACATTTTGTAAACATACATTAGGGATAGAACGAAAGACTTACAATAACATAATTTATGTTCTAAAGTTCAAAGTTTACAATATAGAGAAAGTATAAGTTATTACAAGCGCTGATAGTTCAAAGTGCATAACACTTATTACATTACTTGGAAGGTAGCAACCTTCCCAAAAGCACAAATACACACACATTACTAATCATCTTCATAAGTTGGGACCGCCTTCAAACAATAAAAACAAATATAATGCTACTCATCACCTGCAACAACATGAGTTCAAAGAACCCTGAGTACGAAGGTACTTTTGTAAATCTTACCCGACTAAGAAAGAGACTCCAAAGATATGCTGGTTTTTAGGAGTCAAGGTGAGCTAAACAAGTTTTAAGGACTCATTTTGCATAAAAGCTAACTGTCGGCGTTCCGAGACCGGGGGGTCCCCGAGCCGACGAGTGAGTGTGCCGCGTGCCCCAGCCCAGATGGGTCGAGCGCGTGGGCGAGCGCGAAGGGGAGAGAGAGAGAGAGAGCGAGGTGGCCGGAGCCGGGTCGTGAGGGAGTCGGAGAATCCCGCGGCCTTCGTGTTCGTCCCGCGCCCAGGTCGGGTGCGCTTGCAGTAGGGGGTTACAAGCGTCCGCGCGAGGTGAGGGGAGCGAGCGGCCCCGAGAGAGCGCCTGCCCCTGCCCTTCGTCCCCGCGAGGCCAACCTTCTCTAAGAAGGCCCTGGTCCTTCCTTTTATAGGCGTAAGGAGAGGATCCAGGTGTACAAATGGGGGTGTAGCAAGGTGCTACGTGTCTAGCGGGGGAGTGCTAGTGCCCTAAGTACATGCCAAGGTGGCAGCCGGAGAGATCTTGGCACCCAGCTAGTGTGGCGTCGTGGCTGTCGGAGAAGCGATGGAGCCGGACGGAGGGACACCTGTCGGAGTGGTTGGGCCCTTGCTGACGTCCCCCTGCTTTCGTAAGGGAGCTGGGGGCCGCCGTCGTCATGGGTCCAGCGGGGCGCCATCATTGCCTATCTGGCGGAGCTAGCCAGATGGGACGTCGGTCCTGTTCTCTGCGGCCCGAGTCGTCTCGGGGTAGGGTGATGATGGCGCTTCCTGTCGACGTGGCGGACTTGTGCCCTAGGTCGGGCGACGTGGAGTCTCTTCCGAGGCCGAGGTCGAGTCTGTCCTGCATGGCCGAGGCCGAACCTGAGCACCCGGGTCGGGCGAGGCGGAGGTCGGGGTGGAGTCCGAGCCCTGGGTCGGGCGAAGCGGAGTTCATCGTCTTCCGAGGCCTTAGCCCGAGTCCGAGCCCTGGGTCGGGCGGAGCGGAGTTCGCCGTTCTTCCGGGGCCTTAGCCCGAGTCCGAGCCCTGGGTCGGGCGGAGCGGAGTTCGCCGTCTTCCGGGGCCTTAGCCCGAGTCCGAGCCCTGGGTCGGGCGGAGCGGAGTTCGCCGTCTTCCGGGGCCTTAGCCCGAGTCCGAGCCCTGGGTCGGGCGGAGCGGAGTTCGCCGTCTTCCGGGGCCTTAGCCCGAGTCCGAGCCCTGGGTCGGGCAGAGCGGAGTTCGCCGTCTTCCGGGGCCTTAGCCCGAGTCCGAGCCCTAGGTCGGGCGGAGCGGAGTTCGCCGTCTTCCGGGGCCTTGGCCCGAGTCCGAGCCCTGGGTCGGGCGGAGCGGAGTTCGCCGTCTTCCGGGGCCTTAGCCCGAGTCCGAGCCCTGGGTCGGGCGGAGCTTCCTCTGGCGCTTTCGGCCAAGCCTGGCTACCCGTCAGTCTTACCTTTTGCGTTAAAGGCCCCAGTGGTTTGGTCGGTCGGCGCGGTGATTTAGTCAGGGTTACTTCTTATCGAAGGCATTGCCTCGGGCGAGCCGGAGATGCGTCTGCCGTGAAAGAGGAGGCCTCGGGCGAGACGGAACCATCTCAGGGTCGGCTGCCCTCGCCCGAGGCTAGGCTCGGGCGTGGCGTGATCGAGTCGCTCGTATGGACTGACCCCTGACTTAATCAAACCCATCAGGCCTCTGCAGCTTTATGCTGATGGGGGTTACCAGCTGAGAATTAGGCGTCTTGAGGGTACCCCTAATTATGGTCCCCGACAGTAGCCCCCGAGCCTCGAAGGGAGTGTTAACACTCGCTTGGAGGCTTTCGTCGCACTTTTTTGCAAGGGGACCAGCCTTTCTCGGTTGTACTTTGTTCCGGTGGGTGCGCGCGAGCGCACCCGCCGGGTGTAGCCCCCGAGGCCTCGGAGGAGTGGTTTCACTCCTTCGAGGTCTTAATGCCTTGCGTAATGCTTCGGCTGGTCTGCGGTTCCCTCATGCGAACAGGCCGTAGCCCAGGTGCACTGTCGGGGCCCAAGTTCTCGGGCTGGTATGTTGACGCTGTCAACGGTTCGACCGGAGCCGGGTTTGCGAGAGCAGCCCCCGAGCCTCCGCACAGAGCAAGAGGACGATCAGGGACAGACTCGGCTTTTTTACATACGCCCCTACGTCGCCTTTCCGCAAGGAGGAGGGGGGGAGAGCGCCATGTTACCCTCGATGGGCACCGAACATGGTGTCTCCGGTGAGCTGCAATCGGGTAATCCGAGTGGACGTCCGTGCCCCGTTCGTTGGGGGTCGGCTAGGGGCCCGGAGGCACGCCCAAAAGTACCTGCGGGTGATCTGCCGGACCCGGTCCCCTGGCGACGGGGTCCGAGGGCTCGTTGCCTCCCTCCGATGGGATTCCGTTACAGAGTCGTTCCCGCTGGTCTCGGAAATGTCCTAGGGTACCTCGGGAGCGCAGCCCGAGCCTTGGTTATGTATCGAACGTACCCCTGGTCATCCCTCGCTCGGTGTCTGAGGCGACTGTGAACCCTTTGGGGGGCCAGCCTTCGAACCCCTGATCAGTAAGGGGCACGGAGCCCGAGTAGCCTGAGGCGGTCGTGGGACCTTTCGGGGGCCGACCTTCGAACCCCTGACCAGTAGTGGGTGTCGGGCCCACGCGATCTGAGGCGGCTGTTGAACCCTTCGGGGGGCCAGCCTTTGAACCCCTGATCAGTAAGGAGGCTCGGAGCCTAGTTCCTTCGCGGGGAAGGATCCCTTTGGGGTTATCCCCCTTACCCGGTCCCTGTTGCAAGAGATAGAGAAAGAAGGAAAAGGGAAAAAGGATACGAAACTGAACGTCGTGGCGTACCTTTTTTGGTGTGGCCGTTTTGGCGAAGGCGAAACGTCGCCAGCTGCTCCCGCCCGTAGCGCTGCCCGTCGAGCCGCGGAGTTAATGCGCCGGGGTGAGTAGTTGGCGAGGCTGCCGTTGCGCGTGCGCGAGCCGTTCGAGGAACGGGTCACGGGCGTGTCGTCTTCACACCGTGAGAGAGGGGGTTCTCTTGCTGCCTCCGGATGGGACGTGAGCCTGGCTGATGGCGTGATCGCTGCTCTTGCGCGCCTGCCACTGTCATTACTACCGGCCCACTTTTGACCGTGTTTGACCGCTGCGTCAGGCTGGCGCAGCTGGGCCGCGCGCTGGGCCGCCTCGGGTCGTGGTATTGGTTCCGCAACCGAGGAGGTGCGGCGGTGGCGCAAGTGGCATAGTGGCTTACATGCAGCATCCGGCGCGCCGGTTGCGCGACGCGTGGGCTTGAGCCTTCGTGCTGGCTTGTCAGGAGTCGGAGAGGCGCGTCCACTTGGCGCGGTTGCATGCCGCCCGCATGGCTGCCCGCCCCCTTCGCCCGTTGGTCTGGGCGAAAGTGGAGGGTCACTTGTAACCGCTGGGCGGTTGCGCGCACGCCGCGCGCGGCGGTTCGGCTTCTTTTGCTCGGAGCCGGTCCGCATGACAGGTGGGTCCTAGCCCCCGCGCCGCAGGGGAGGGCCTTGGAGGCGTGTTGGAGAAGACTCTGCCCGTAACGGTTGGGGGCGCAAGCACGGAGAGTTCCTTTAAAAGGAGGGCGACCCCTTTCGTAAGGCGACCATGTCTCCTTCCTCCCTTATGCATTGCGTCTTTCCACCTTTCAAGCCCCCGGATGAGGGAAACCGCCGTCTCCGTGCCTCATCGTCGGGGGACACCACTCCGTGGGAGCGGGTACCTTTCGGCCATCGTTCGGCTTCAAGGATTTTCATCATGCAGCCCGGCTGCACCCCTCCACCGGTGGTCACCCAAGAGGGCGACCTCCGGCTTGATGGTGGGGGAAAGCGAGCCGGGCCGTGGCCTCTGCCCCTCCCTCAGCCTCAAGGATTTTCATCACCAGGCCAAGAGGGAGGACGAGGCGAGTCAGGGGGCTGCCTCCGTGTGGGTCGGTTGCCCTCTTCTTCCCCGTGCGTCTGGGGGAGAACGACATCCTCCAACTTCACGGAGACTTCCTCCAGCCATGCCGGAAGAGGCGGGTCCCGAGGCGTCGGCGGACGGAAGTGGCTTCTCTACCGATGAGATTGCCAACTCCGTCAGTAGCCCTGGGTCTCCGTCTCCTGGCCTGAATGGCTGGCTCTCGTCCTCGGGGGGTGAGAGTTTTTCCGCCGCCCCGCAGGCCCGCCCCTGTCGAGTGGGGTTGTTCGTACTTGCAGGGGGGGAACCGGAGTTCCGTTTGTAATGGCACTTCGAGTGCCGGGTTTTTTGTTCATTTTCGGCTTTCGGGGCCTGAACATGTATGTAACTACGGCACGGAGCCGTGTTTTTTCCTCATCTTCGAGCACTAAGACTCGTCTGCTGATTGTCTGAACCGCTTTACTAAGCATGAGTCGCCCCGTGTCAAGGTGACGAGTGAGGTATCCGTATCCCGGAGGCGTAGGAGTTCCTCGGCTCGGTCGGCCCTGTTGTCCGAGGCTCCTCTAGCTCAGTTAAAGAGACCCCTCGGCCGCTCTTCGACGAGCCGAGGCCGGGGGTAGCGATATCAGCATGAGCAGAGGCGGAGTTGGCTCGGAAATGAAACCCGGTTGGTCGGAGCCTAGCCGAGTTGTCCGTTGGCAGGATCGACGCCGGAGTCGGTCAGCCGAGGCTTCGGACCGGGCTCGTGCCCTCGGAAGGTGGTTGGCCGAGGCCCCGGAGGTGGCTGGCCGAGCCGCCTGCTCGGGCCGGATTCCCGGAGGAGTCCCTGACAACGATCGCCCGGGCGTGGTGATGACGCCGTCCTTTGGAGCGGAGGCCCTCGGACCGCGTCGCCGTCCGAGGCTAGTTCGGGCCTTGCCGAAGGTGCTGTCGATGCCGAGGGTATCGCCGCCCCCTTCCAGCGCCAAGACCTGAGCCTGCAGGATCAGCTTGTCTTGTAGCATGTGCTTTGTGCGGCCGTCGAGGCCAGAACACACACCCTTGCTGTGTTGTAAAGCTGCGTCCCTTTTCCTCTTGTTCCAAGCATCTGGACTTTTTGTCGGTAACAGGGATGTTTGTGCGAGCGAAAGTTGCTTCTCGCGGAAGGTGAGGAGTGAGGTATCCGTATCCCGGAGGCGTGGGAGTCCCTCGGCTCGGTCGGCCTTGCCGCTTACGCGCACTTTTACTCGTCCATGAGGCCCTATCACCGACTTAGTCGAGAAAACTCGAAGAATCGCTTCGACAGAAGAGCTTCCGAACGTAGAGACTTGTTCGATCCGCGGAGTCACCTTATCCGAGCGCGAGTTACTTATCGCAGAAGGTGATGAGTGAGGTATCCGTATCCCGGAGGCGTAGGAGTCCCTCGGCTCGGTCAGCCTTGGCTGCTTACGTGTACTCCGTCGTTTCCAGGACCCACTTTTCGAAGTAGTCAAAAAGCACGAAAGATGTTCTGATAAAAGAGATTTTTTGTTCGAGGAAAATTTTGACGCAGAGGGGGTTTCCCCCCTTTTAGCCCCCGAGGGAGGGTCGGGCTTTGCCGAGGCGAGGCCGACCCTTCCTTGTTGACTAAACTTTGCGTGGGTGCGAGGTATATGAACAATTTGGAAACATCTCAAGGGTAGAAGCGACGTAGCTGTTGGATGTTCCAAGCGTTGCCGTAGACCTCGCCTTGACTGTTGGCCAGCTTGTACGTTCCGGGCTTCAGAACTTTGGCGATGACGAACGGCCCCTCCCAGGGGGGCGTGAGCTTGTGCCTCCCTCGGGTGTCTTGCCGCAGCCGAAGCACCAGATCGCCCTCCTGGAGGTCTCGGGGTCGGACCCCTCGGGCGTGGTAGCGTCGCAGGGACTGCTGATACCGCGCCGAGTGTAGTAAGGCCCTGTCCCGAGCCTCATCCAGCTGGTCCAGCGAGTCTTCTCGGCTAGCTTGGTTGCTTTCTTCGTTGTAGGCCCTCGTCCTCGGGGAGCCGTATTCCAGGTCAGTGGGCAGGACAGCCTCGGCCCCGTAGACCAGGAAGAACGGCGTGAAACCTGTGGCTCGGCTTGGCGTCGTCCTCAGGCTCCAAACCACCGAGGGGAGTTCCTTCATCCATCGCTTTCCGAACTTGTTGAGATCATTGTAAATCCGAGGCTTGAGCCCTTGTAGAATCATGCCATTGGCACGTTCTACTTGCCCATTCGACATGGGGTGAGCTACGGCGGCCCAGTTTACCCGGATGTTGTGATCCTCGCAAAAATCCAAGAATTTTTTGCCGGTGAACTGGGTGCCGTTGTCGGTGATGATGGAGTTCGGGACCCCGAAGCGATGGACGATGTTGGTGAAGAACGCCACCGCCTGCTCGGATCTGATGCTGTTCAGGGGTCGGACCTCAATCCACTTGGAGAATTTGTCGACAGCGACCAGCAGGTGCGTGTAGCCCCCGGGCGCCTTCTGCAGAGGGCCGACGAGGTCCAGACCCCACACAGCGAAGGGCCAGGTGATGGGTATCGTCTGCAGAGCCTGAGCGGGCAGGTGGGTCTGCTTCGCATAGAATTGGCACCCTTCGCAGGCGCGGACAATTCTAGTGGCGTCAGCCACCGCCGTCGGCCAGTAGAAGCCTTGGCGGAAAGCGTTCCCGACGAGGGTTCGAGGTGCTGCATGATGGCCGCAAGCCCCCGAGTGTATTTCCTGCAGGAGTTCCTGACCCTCGGCGATGGAGATGCATCGCTGGAGGATGCCCGAGGGGCTACGGTGGTAGAGCTCCTTCTCATCGCCCAGCAAGACGAACGACTTGGCGCATCGCGCTACCCGCCGAGCCTCGGCTTGGCCGAGGGGCAGCTCTCCTTGGCGGAGATATTGCAGGTACGGGGTCTGCCAATCCTGCTCTGGCATGACCCCGCTCTGCTCCTCCTCGACGTGCAGTGCTTCGCCCTCGGGGGCCGAGGGTTCCTCGGGCTGAGCCGAGGATGGCTCGGGCTGGGCCGAGGCTGCCTCGGACGGGGCCGAGGGCACCTCGGGCTCGGGCGTGTCGCCTATCTTGACGGAGGGTTGGTGCAGGTCCCGGGAGAAGACGTCCGGGGGAACCGTCGTTCGCCCCGAGGCTATCTTCGCCAGCTCGTCCGCAGTCTCGTTGTAGCGCCGGGCGATGTGGTTGAGCTCGAGCCCGTAGAACTTGTCTTCCAGGCGTCGGACCTCATCACAGTAGGCCTCCATCTTCGGGTCGCGGCAGTGGGAGTTCTTCATGACTTGGTCGATGACGAGCTGCGAGTCGCCGCGTGCATCGAGGCGTCGGACCCCTAGCTCGATGGCGATTCGCAATCCGTTGATCAGAGCCTCGTACTCAGCCACATTGTTGGACGCCGGGAAATGGAGGCGGAGCACGTAGCGCAGGTGTTTCCCGAGGGGCGAGACGAAGAGCAGGCCCGCGCCGGCTCCCGTCTTCATCAGCGACCCGTCGAAAAACATGGTCCAGAGCTCCGGTTGGATCGGAGCCGTCGGTAACTGGGTGTCGACCCATTCGGCTACGAAGTCCGCCAGTACCTGGGACTTGATGGCCTTCCGAGGGGCGAACGAGATTGCCTCGCCCGTGATTTCCACCGCCCACTTCGCGATCCGTCCCGAGGCTTCCCGGCACTGGATGATCTCCCCCAGGGGGAAGGATGACACCACAGTCACCGGATGAGACTCGAAGTAATGTCGCAGCTTTCGCCTCGTCAGGATCACTGCATACAGCAGCTTCTGGACTTGTGGGTAGCGGATCTTGGTCTCGGACAGCACTTCGCTGACGAAGTAAACTGGCCTCTGAACGGGCAAAGCATGCCCTTCTTCCTGCCTTTCGACCACGATCGCGGCGCTGACCACCTGAGTGGTAGCGGCGACGTAGACCAAGAGGGCTTCTCCATCAGCTGGGGGTACCAAGACGGGCGCCTGGGTGAGGAGCGCCTTCAGGTTCCCGAGGGCTTCCTCGGCCTCGGGAGTCCAAGTGAAGCACTCGGCCTTCCTTAAGAGACGGTACAGGGGCAGGCCTCTTTCGCCGAGGCGCGAGATGAAACGGCTCAAGGCCGCGAGGCATCCCATGACCCTCTGTACGCCTTTTAAGTCCTTGATGGGCCCCATGTTTGTGATGGCTGCGATCTTCTCCGGGTTGGCTTCGATGCCCCGCTCGGAGACGATGAATCCCAAGAGCATGCCTCGGGGCACCCCGAAGACGCACTTCTCGGGATTGAGCTTGACGCCCTTCGCCTTGAGACATCGGAATGTCAGTTCAAGGTCGGAGAGAAGGTCGGAGGCTTTCCTCGTCTTGACTACGATGTCATCGACGTAGGCCTCGACCGTGCGACCGATGTGTTCGCCGAACACATGGTTCATGCACTGCTGGTACGTTGCACCCGCGTTCCTCAGACCGAAAGGCATTGTGACATAACAGTACATGCCGAAGGGCGTGATGAAAGAAGTCGCGAGCTGGTCGGACTCTTTCATCTTGATTTGATGATACCCTGAGTAGGCATCGAGGAAAGACAGGGTTTCGCACCCTGCAGTGGAGTCCGCAATTTGATCGATGCGAGGTAGAGGGTAGGGGACTTTCGGACATGCTTTGTTGAGACCAGTGTAGTCTACACACATCCGCCATTTCCCCCCTTTCTTCCTCACAAGCACAGGGTTGGCAAGCCACTCAGGGTGGAACACCTCTTTGATGAACCCTGCTGCCATCAGCTTGTGGATCTCCTCGCCTATCACCCTGCGCCTTTCCTCGTCGAATCGGCGCAGAGGCTGTCTGACCGGTCGGGCTCCGGCCCGAATATCCAGCGAGTGCTCGGCGACATCCCTCGGTATGCCGGGCATGTCCGAGGGACTCCACGCAAAGACGTCGGCGTTTGCGCGGAGAAAGTCGACGAGCACTGCTTCCTATTTGGGGTCGAGCCCGGAACCGATCCGAATCTGCTTGGAGGTGTCGCCACTGGGGTCGAGAGGGACGACCTTAACCGTCTCTGCTGGCTCGAAGTTGCCGGCATGTCGCTTCACGTCCGGCACCTCTCGGGAGAGGCTTTCCAGGTCGGCAATGAGAGCCTCGGACTCGGCGAGGGCCTCGGCGTACTCCACGCACTCCACATCGCATTCGAATGCGTGTTTGTACGTGGGGCCGACGGTGATGACCCCGTTGGGGCCCGGCATCTTGAGCTTCAGGTAGGTGTAGTTGGGGATGGCCATGAACTTCGTGTAGCATGGCCTTCCCAACACTGCATGGTAGGTTCCTCGGAACCCGACCACCTCGAACGTTAAAGTCTCCCTTCGGAAGTTGGAGGGTGTTCCGAAGCAGACAGGAAGGTCGAGCTGTCCGAGGGGCTGGACGCGCTTCCCCGGAACGATCCCGTGGAAGGGCGCAGCGCCTGCCCGGACAGATGACAGATCGACGCGCAGGAGCCTGAGGGTCTCGCCGTAGATGATGTTGAGGTAGCTGCCCCCATCCATCAGGACCTTGGTGAGCCTGACGTCGCCGATGACGGGATCGACGACGAGCGGATACTTCCCCGGGCTCGGCACATGGTCGGGGTGGTCATCCCGGTCGAAGGTGATGGGCTTGTCGGACCAGTCTAGGTAGACTGGCGCCGCCACCTTCACCGAGCAGACCTCCCGACGCTCCTGCTTACGATGCCGAGCCGAGGCGTTCGCCGCGTGCCCTCCGTAGATCATGAAGCAGTCGCGGACCTCGGGGAACTCTCCTGCTTGGTGATCTTCCTTCTTGCCGTCGTCGCGGGCCCTGTCACCCTCTGCGGGTGGCCCGGCCCGGTGGAAGTGGCGCCGAAGCATGACGCACTCCTTGAGGGTGTGCTTGACGGGCCCCTGATGGTAGGGGCACGTCTCCTTTAGTGCCTTGTCGAAGAGGTTGGCGCCTCCGGGGGGCTTCCGAGGGTTCTTGTACTCGGCGGCGGCGACAAGGTCCGTGCTGGCGGCGTCGCGTTTCGCTTGCGACTTCCTCCTGCCTTTCTTCTTGGCGCCGGGCGGAGTAGACGCCTCGGGAGCATCTTCCGACGGGCGGCCCTGGGGCTGCTTGTCCTTTCGGAAGATGGCTTCAACCGCCTCCTGACCAGAGGCGAACTTGGTGGCGATGTCCATCAGCTCGCTTGCCCTGGTGGGGGTCTTGCGACCCAACTTGCTCACCAGGTCACGGCAGGTGGTGCCGGCAAGGAACGCGCCGATGACATCGGAGTCGGTGATGTTGGGCAGCTCGGTGTGCTGCTTCCAGAATCGCCGGATGTAGTCCCGAAGAGACTCTCCCGGCTGCTGCCGACAGCTTCGGAGGTCCCAGGAATTCCCGGGGCGCACGTACGTGCCCTGGAAGTTGCCGGCGAAAGCCCGGACCAGATCCTCCCAGTTGGAAATCTGCCCCGGGGGCAGGTGCTCCAACCATGCGCGAGCGGTGTCGGAGAGGAACAGGGGGAGGTTACGGATGATGAGGTTGTCGTCGTCCGTCCCACCCAGTTGACAGGCCAGGCGGTAGTCCGCAAGCCACAATTCCGGTCTCGTTTCCCCCGAGTACTTGGTGATAGTAGTCGGGGGTCGGAATCGGGGCGGAAACGGCGCCCGCCGAATGGCTCGGCTGAAGACCTGCGGACCGGGTGGTTCGGGCGAGGGACTCCGATCCTCCCCGCTGTCGTAGCGTCCCCCACGCCTGGGGTGATAACCTCGGTACACCCTTTCGTCGAGGCGGGCCCGACGGTCGCGATGAGGGTGCTCGTCGCCGAGGTGGCCCGGGGCCGCAGGCGTGGTGTTGCGCGTGCGCCCGGTGTAGACCGAGGCTTCCCGCGTGAGTTGGGAAGTCGCGGCACGAGGTTCCGAGGGGTACCCCTGCCTTCGGGAGGCAGAGCTCTCGGCCCGCCGGGCCGCAGCGCCTTCCAGGAGATGCTTGAGCTCTCCCTGGATTCGCCGACCCTCGGTGGTTGATGACTCCGGCATCGCGCGGAGGAGCATCGCTGCGGCTGCCAGGTCCTGACCGGTTCCGCCGGATGCGGGTGGCGGTCTGTCCCTGGCATCGTTGGCGATGCGGTGCTGGAGACCTTGGGGCAGGTGACGTATTCCTCCGGCCGGGGGCTGGCTTGCCCATACCTGCCCGACGTTCCGACGGATTGCCTCGAGCGCTCCTGCTCCCTCATCGAGCCCGGCCTGCGCCCCGCGGACTTGCTCGAGCTGTGGGTCGTGACCCCCCGCCGGAACGGGGACCACAGCTAGCTCCCGCGGGATGTCGGCGCGAGGCGCCGGCCTCGGGGGATCACCATCCTCCGGCATGCCGAGACAGCTGCCTCCGGAGGGATCCCCCAGCTCGACGTGGAAACATTCGCGGCTCGGGCCGCAGTCCTTGTCATCAAGGCTGCGGCTGCCGTCGGAACAGTCGGAGAGGCAGTAGTCGCATGCGGTCATGAAGTCCCGCATGGCACTGGGGTTGCCAGATCCAGAGAAATCCCAGCAGATGCTGGGGTCGTCATCTTCCTCGGACCCAGAGGGTCCGTAGGTCGAGACACCCGTCAATCGGTCCCAAGGCGACCGCACACGAAACCCTAGAGAGGTTGCACTCGCCTCAATGTGAGCGCCCGCCAAAGCGAGGTTGCTAGGCGGGTTGAGGCCGAGTCGAAATGACAAAGGATGGGAATCAGCCCGTACCTTTTGGTCGACGAGGATCGACGAAGTCGCATCGGGGGCTGATCGTGCTGTCGTCCTGGGTGCGAGGGCGACGTCCTGCAGGCCCTCCGTGAGCGTGCTGGCATCGTCCATTTGCTCGGGATCAGCGTGACGCGGGGGGACGGCGCTCGCCTTCGCCTCAAACGCGTGGGTGATGCCCGACGCGTCCTCCGTTGGGGCGCTGGGGATGTCGATTTGCTCGACAGTCGACTGAGCGCAGCCTCCCGCTCGGCCTTGGTTGCCCCGCCTCCTCCTCCGATGGCGAGGGAGAGGACGGGGTGAACTCGAAAGCTGTCCTTCCCCCACGCGGGAAAGGCGTCGTCGATTCCGCCGCCGGCGGGCGGGCTGTCCGCCACTATTGTCGCTGTCGCGCGGCGGTGGAAGGAGTATCATGTCGTAGCTACCGTCGAAAGACATGAACTCGAGACTCCCGAAACGGAGCACCGTTCCGGGTTGAAGAGGTCGTTGGAGACTGCCCATCTGGAGCTTGACGGGAATCTACTCGTCAACACGCAGCAGGCCCCTACCTGGCGCGCCAACTGTCGGCGTTCCGAGACTGGGGGGTCCCCGAGCCGACGAGTGAGTGTGCCGCGTGCCCCAGCCCAGATGGGTCGAGCGCGTGGGCGAGCGCGAAGGGGGGAGAGAGAGAGAGAGCGAGGTGGCCGGAGCCGGGTCGTGAGGGAGTCGGAGAATCCCGCGGCCTTCGTGTTCGTCCCGCGCCCAGGTCGGGTGCGCTTGCAGTAGGGGGTTACAAGCGTCCGCGCGAGGTGAGGGGAGCGAGCGGCCCCGAGAGAGCGCCTGCCCCTGCCCTTCGTCCCCGCGAGGCCAACCTTCTCTAAGAAGGCCCTGGTCCTTCCTTTTATAGGCGTAAGGAGAGGATCCAGGTGTACAAATGGGGGTGTAGCAAGGTGCTACGTGTCTAGCGGGGGAGTGCTAGTGCCCTAAGTACATGCCAAGGTGGCAGCCGGAGAGATCTTGGCACCCAGCTAGTGTGGCGTCGTGGCTGTCGGAGAAGCGATGGAGCCGGACGGAGGGACACCTGTCGGAGTGGTTGGGCCCTTGCTGACGTCCCCCTGCTTTCGTAAGGGAGCTGGGGGCCGCCGTCGTCATGGGTCCAGCGGGGCGCCATCATTGCCTATCTGGCGGAGCTAGCCAGATGGGATGTCGGTCCTGTTCTCTGCGGCCCGAGTCGTCTCGGGGTAGGGTGATGATGGCGCTTCCTGTCGACGTGGCGGACTTGTGCCCTAGGTCGGGCGACGTGGAGTCTCTTCCGAGGCCGAGGTCGAGTCTGTCCTGCATGGCCGAGGCCGAACCTGAGCACCCGGGTCGGGCGAGGCGGAGGTCGGGGTGGAGTCCGAGCCCTGGGTCGGGCGAAGCGGAGTTCATCGTCTTCCGAGGCCTTAGCCCGAGTCCGAGCCCTGGGTCGGGCGGAGCGGAGTTCGCCGTTCTTCCGGGGCCTTAGCCCGAGTTCGAGCCCTGGGTCGGGCGGAGCGGAGTTCGCCGTCTTCCGGGGCCTTAGCCCGAGTCCGAGCCCTGGGTCGGGCGGAGCGGAGTTCGCCGTCTTCCGGGGCCTTAGCCCGAGTCCGAGCCCTGGGTCGGGCGGAGCGGAGTTCACCGTCTTCCGGGGCCTTAGCCCGAGTCCGAGCCCTGGGTCAGGCGGAGCGGAGTTCGCCGTCTTCCGGGGCCTTAGCCCGAGTCCGAGCCCTGGGTCGGGCGGAGCGGAGTTCGCCGTCTTCCGGGGCCTTAGCCCGAGTCCGAGCCCTGGGTCGGGCGGAGCGGAGTTCGCCGTCTTCTGGGGCCTTGGCCCGAGTCCGAGCCCTGGGTCGGGCGGAGCGGAGTTCGCCGTCTTCCGGGGCCTTAGCCCGAGTCCGAGCCCTGGGTCGGGTGGAGCTTCCTCTGGCGCTTTCGGCCAAGCCTGGCTACCCGTCAGTCTTACCTTTTGCGTTAAAGGCCCCAGTGGTTTGGTCGGTCGGTGCGGTGATTTAGTCAGGGTTACTTCTTATCGAAGGCATTGCCTCGGGCGAGCCGGAGATGCGTCTGCCGTGAAAGAGGAGGCCTCGGGCGAGATGGAACCATCTCAGGGTCGGCTGCCCTCGCCCGAGGCTAGGCTCGGGCGTGGCGTGATCGAGTCGCTCGTATGGACTGACCCCTGACTTAATCAAACCCATCAGGCCTCTGCAGCTTTATGCTGATGGGGGTTACCAGCTGAGAATTAGGCGTCTTGAGGGTACCCCTAATTATGGTCCCCGACACTAACTAAAGTAGATCATTAAGCCATATTTTAGTCATAAAGTTAAGTTCTTTTCTAAATCTAGATTTGCCTGATATAGATCATTCACTTGGCCTGTTCTAACTTTTCTTTTACCAACGTTTTGGTTCACTTATTAACTACGATGTAGGGCAGACGATCAAGTCTCCGTATCTGAGGAAACAACGGCGATCGAATCGATTTACCCTGCTAGGGATCTCTAACCATACGACATATGTAGCACTTAATCCGTACATGTGCCAACCCACTCCCTTCTATTTCAAGAACAGAATGAATTCACACCACCCGAGAGCACATTACTCCACCATCCATCCTCTTGCTAGGAGGATACACACTACTCTCGTCATCTCTCCACTTCTAGTGCGTGGTAGCCTTTCTGGTATTGGTCAAGCTAAGATTAGGCTTACCTTGTCCCATACCAGGGCATGTGGCCAGCTAACAAGTCCTGACCGAACAAGCCTACAATGAACGATCCTTAAACGACATAGGCAGGCATAATTCTATCCTCAACGTCTGGTCTCCATTTTACAAGCTCTAAATTTCAAAACTGTCCCTGAGAGAGGTACCTTACTTGAATGATGAATTCATCATGGACATGATGCTTTCATCATCACAAGTTCATATAAAAAAGTAATATCTCATAATCAAACTTATTTTTCAAAACCTTAGCTTTCTATGCAAGGTTAAGCATTACTAGTTTTTCATAAAAATATGTATCAAGGATATTCATCAACTTTAACAAGGGAGGTAATGCATCAATTGTTTGATCACACAACTTCTATCACCTAATGCATCATTAAAGGTGATAAAACTTTATAAATACAAAGAAATTGTTTAATGCACCGGGGCTTACCTTGATGTGGAGGTGAGTCAGATTCCACTACAGGAGTATCACAAGGAGCAACAAACTCAGCAGATGAGCACTTAGTCTCCAGAACAGTTTCTTCTTCAATAGAAATGTCACCCTCGTGCTCTCTACACAATAATTACGATAATGAATGCTTTATGAAATACTATGAGAATGCAATTTGCATAAAAGTATAACAAATTTCGTTGCCTTGATTACAACTTTCCCTCATAGTATAATTGCAAGCCAACAAAACCAATGAGCTTTTTATTCTTTTTAAGGTTACAACTAGTCATTTCCAACTTTCCAGGGATCCCAGGATATTAACACTTCAAGAACTTCACACAAAACCAAAACCAAAGATTCATTTATCACTCAATCATTTCTTCATGGCTTTTAATCTTCTACTTGATTAAGGTTAGTGAAAGGGAAATAGGGTCAAACCTTTTTCCTAAATGATTTTGGTGTTGAATGCCCAACACAAATAATCGGACTAACTAGTTTGCTCTAGAATATACATTCTACAGGTGCTAAAGGTTCAATACAAACCAATAAAAAGATCAAGTTAGGGTTCAAAGAGAAAGGAGCAAAAGAAACCGAAGGCTGCCCTGGTCTGGTGCACCGGACTGTCCGGTGCACCAGGGACCGTACAGACTGAACTCCTCAGCTTCGGGTTTCCCCAGACGCACTCCGCTATAATTCATCGGACTGTCCGGTGTGCCATCGGACTGTCCGGTGCACCAAGCGGAGCAACGGCTACCAGCGCAACGGTCGACTGCACAGTGCCCTGATAGAGCTACAGTTCGCGGCAGAAGTCAGAGCAGGCGCCATAGGCGCACCGAACAGTGCATAGTACCTGTCCGGTGCAGCACCGGACTGTCCGGTGCCCCATGAAGACAGAGCTCCAACAGTTGGCTGACGTGGCTGGTGCACCGGACTGTCCGGTGTGCCCATCGACAGCAGCCTGCCCCAACGGTTGAATTGGTGGTTGGGTATAAATACCCCACAACCACCTCCACTTCAACCATCCAAGCATTCACAACAGTGCATTCAATACAAGAGCAAAGTGCAACACTCCAAGACACAAATCAAAGCCTTTGATCCAATCAAAGTCCCCAAATTCAACTCTAGTGCTCTAGGACTTAAGAGAGGATCGCTTGTGTTTTCTTGTTGCTCTTGTTGCTTGGTTGGCTTTCTTCTTCCCCATTCTTGTTCTCAAGACATTTGTAATCAAAGCAAGAGACACCAAGTTGTGGTGATCCTTGTAGGGGTCTAAGTGACCCGTTTGATTGAGGAGAAAGCTCACTCGGTCTAGGTGACCGTTTGAGAGAGGGAAAGGATTGAAAGAGACCCGGTCTTTGTGACCACCTCAACGGGGAGTAGGTTTTCAAGAACCGAACCTCGGTAAAACAAATCACCGTGTCATCCGCTCTATTTCTTGGTTGATTTGTTTCCACCCTCTCTTTTGGACTCGGATTTAATTCTTACGCTAACCCTGACTTGTAGTTGTGCTTTAAGTTTATAATTTTCAGATTCCACCTATTCACCCCCTCTAGGCGACTTTCAATTGGTATCAAAACCTGGTGCTTCATTAAGAGTTTAACAACTCGAAGTGATGTTGGGAGGTCACGCCAAGAGGGAGATCGTGACCGGCAAGAAGTCCGCAAGCCACGGGAAGGCTCCATCAAGGGAGTCCGGCGCCAAAGGCAAGGAGGAATCCCCTCCCTGCGTCAAGTCGCATCGAAAAGTGGTCTACTACGAGACCGACTCTTCGTTGCCATCCACCTCCGGCTCCAACGCGCTATCCGTCACTTCTAAGCGCCATGAGCGCAAGAAGTATAGTAAGATGCCACTTTGTTATCCCTGTATCTCTAGACACACTCCTTTACTTTCCATCCCACTAGGCAAACCACCGGTTTTTGATGGTCAAGATTATTGTATGTGGAGTGATAAAATAAGGCATCACCTAACCTCACTCCACGCTAGCATATGGGACATTATTGAGTTTGGAGCGCAGGTACCATCGCCGGGGGACAAAGGCTATGATTCGTACGAGGTCGCTCAAATCAAGCACTTTGATTCCCAAGCAACTACTATACTCCTCGCCTATCTATGTCGAGAGGAGTATAATAAGGTGCAAGGGTTAAAAAGTGCCAAAGAAATTTGGGACGTGCTCAAGACTGCGCACGAAGGAGATGAGGTGACCAAGATCACCAAGTGGGAGATGATCGTGGGGGAGCTCGGTCGATTCGTCCTCAACCAAGGAGAGGAGCCATAAACCATGTACAACCGACTCAAGACCTTGGTGAACCAAGTGCGCAACCTCGGGAGCACCAAGTGGGATGACCATGAAATGGTCAAGGTTATTCTAAGATCACTTGTTTTTTGTAATCCTACGCAAGTTCAGTTGATACGTGGTGATCCTAGATACAAGCTAATGTCTCCCGAGGAGGTTATAGGGAAGTTTGTGAGCTTTGAATTGATGATCAAAGGCTCCAAACAAATCATCAACTTGGAGCAAGGTGGCACCTCCACACCCGAGGTGCAACCCGTCGCATTCAAGGCGACGAAAGAAGAAAAGAAGGAATCTACACCAAGTAGGATTCCAATCGACGCCTCCAAGCTTGACAACGAGGAAATGACGCTCATCATCAAAAGCTTTCGCCAAATCCTCAAGCAAAGGAAGGGGAAAGATTACAAGCCCCGTTCTAAGAGGGTGTGCTACAAGTGTGGTAAGCCCGGTCATTTTATTGCAAAATGTCCTATGTCTAGTGACAGTGACAGGGGCGACGACAAGAAGGGAAAGAGGAAGGAGAAGAAAAGATACTACAAGAAGAAGGGCGGTGATGCCCATATGTGTTGGGAATGGGACTCCGATGAGAGCTCCACCGACTCCTCCGACGACGAGGACGCTGCCAACATCGCCATCAACAAGGGCCTCCTCTTCCCCAACGTCGGCCACAAGTGCTTCATGGCAAAGGACGACAAAAAGAAGAAGGTAAAATCTAGAGCCTTCACTAAATATACAACATCTAGTGATGAGTGTAGCTCTAGTGATAATGAAGATGATTTGCTTAGTCTTTTTGCCAACCTTAACATGCATCAAAAAGAAAAATTAAATGAATTGATAGGTGCTATTCATGAGAAGGATGAACTCTTGGATAGCCAAGAGGAATTCCTTATTAAGGAAAATAAAAAACATGTTAAGGTGAAAAATGCTTATGCTCAGGAAATAGAAAAATGTGAAAAATTGACTAGTGAGCTTAGCATTTGCCATGACACTATCTCCAACCTTAGAACTGAGAATGCTAACTTATTTGCTAAGGTTGAGAAGTTAAATAGTTGTGATGATTCAATTGTTAGTCTTAGAAATGAAAATGATAGTTTAATTGCTAAGATTGATAAATTGAATGAATGATAGATTAATAGCTAAGGCTAAAGATTTAAATGTTTGCAATGATTCTATTTCCACTCTTAGAAATGAGAATACTAGTTTACATGCTAAGATTGATGAATTAAATGCTTGCAAACCCTCTTCTTCTACTGTTGAGCATATTTCTATTTGCACTATATGTAGAGATGTTAATGTAGATGCTATCCATGATCACCTTGCTTTAATTAAACAACAAAATGATCACATAACTACATTAACTGCTAAAATCAATGAGCATGAAATTAAGAATGAAAAATTCAAATTTGCTAGGAGCATGCTCTATAATGGGAGACGCCCTAGCATCAAGGATGGCATTGGTTTCCAACAGGGAAGCAATGTCAAACTTAATGTCCCTAAGAAATTGTCTAACTTTGTTAAGGGCAAGGCTCCCATGGTTCAGGATAACGAGGGTTACATTTTATATCCTGCTGGTTATCCTGAGCACAAAATTCATGCTAGCAAGTCTCATTCTGTTTCCCATCATGCTTTTATGTATAAGAATGAGGCATCTAACTCTAGGCATTCTACCCATGTTAAAATGCCTAAAAATAAATCTCCAACTGCATCAAATGAGCCAATTATTTCATTTAAGACTTTTGATGCATCTTGTGTTTTAACTAACAAATCAGGCAAAGTAGTTGCCAAATATGTTGGGGCCAAACACAAGGGCTCAAAGACTTGTGTTTGGGTGCCCAAGGTGTTTGTTTCTAATGTGAAAGGACCCAAGACCGTTTGGGTACCTAAGAACAAGGCCTAAATTTGTTTTGTAGGTTTATGCATCCGGGGGCTCAAGTTGGATTATTGATAGCAGATGCACAAACCATATGACTGGGGAGAAAATGACTTGGTAAAAGGACTTGGTAAAATTGCAATATCACCTGACCATTCTATTTCTAATGTTTTTCTTGTTGATTTTGTAGATTATAATTTGCTTTCTGTTTCTCAATTATGCAATATGGGCTACAACTGTCTATTTACTGATGTAGGTATTACCGTCTTTAGAAGAAGTGATGATTTAGTAGCATTTAAGGGAGTGTTAGAGGGTCAACTATACTTAGTTGGTTTCAAAAGAGCTGAACTCGACACTTGCTTAATTGCTAAGACTAATATGGGTTGGCTCTGGCATCGCTGACTAGCCCATGTTGGGATGAAGAATCTACACAAGCTTCTAAAGGGAGAGCACATTTTAGGACTAACAAATGTTCATTTTGAGAAAGACAGAGTTTGTAGAGCATGCCAAGCAGGAAAGCAAGTTGGCGCCCATCATCCTCACAAGAACATCATGACAACGGACAGACCACTCGAGCTACTCCACATAGACCTATTCGGCCAGATAGCTTACATAAGCATCGGCGGGAGTAAGTACTGTCTTGTAATTGTGGATGATTATTCTCGCTTCACTTGGGTGTTCTTTTTGCAGGACAAAGCACAAACCCAAGAGACCTTAAAGGGATTCTTGAGACGAGCTCAAAATGAGTTCGGTTTAAGGATTAAAAAGATTAGAAGCGACAATGGGACGGAGTTCAAGAATTCACAAATTGAAGGCTTTCTTGAGGAGGAGGGCATCAAGCATGAGTTCTGTTCTCCCTACACGCCACAACAAAATGGTGTGGTGGAGAGGAAGAATAGAACTCTACTGGACATGGCAAGAACCATGCTTGATGAGTACAAGACTCCAGACCGGTTTTGGGCCGAGGCGATTAACACCGCATGCTACTCCATCAACTGGCTCTACCTTCACTGAATCCTCAAGAAGACATCATATGAACTCCTAACCGGTAAAAATGCCAATGTTTCATATTTTAGAGTCTTTGGTAGCAAATGTTTTATTCTTGTTAAAAGAGGTAGAAAATCTAAATTTGCTCCTAAGGCAGTAGAAGGCTTTTTACTAGGATATGATTCAAACACAAGGGCATATAGAGTCTTTAACAAGTCCACTGGACTAGTTGAAGTTTCTTGTGACATTGTGTTTGATGAGACTAATGGCTCCCAAGTGGAGCAAGTTGATCTTGATGAACTAGGTGATGAAGAGGCTCCATGCGTTGCGCTAAGGAACATGTCCATTGGGGATGTGTGTCCTAAGGAATCTGAAGAGCCTCCACAAGCACAAGATCAACTGTCATCTTCCATTCAAGCATCTCCACCAACCCAAGATGAGGATCAGGCTCAGGGTGATGAAGAAGAAGATCAAGAAGATGAGTCACCTCAAGAAGAGGCCAATGATCAAGGGGGAGATGAAGATGATCAAGCCAAGGAAGATGAACAAGAAGTACAGGGTCAAAGACCGCCACACCCAAGAGTCCACCAGGCGATTCAAAGAGATCACCCCGTGAACTCCATTCTTGGTGATATCCATAAGGGGGTAACTACTCGATCACGAGTCGCTCATTTTTGTGAACATTACTCTTTTGTGTCCTCTATTGAGCCTTACAGGATTGAGGATGCACTAAGAGATTCGGATTGGGTGCTGGCAATGCAAGAGGAGCTCAGCAACTTCACGAGGAATGAGGTATGGCATTTGGTTCCACGTCCTAATCAAAATGTTGTAGGTACCAAGTGGGTATTCTGCAACAAGCAAGATGAGCATGGTGTGGTGATAAGGAACAAAGCACGACTTGTGGCCAAGGGGTATTCACAAGTCGAAGGTTTGGATTTCGATGAAACTTATGCACCCATAGCTAGGCTTGAGTCAATTCGCATATTACTTGCCTATGCTACTTACCATGGCTTCAAGCTCTATCAAATGGACGTGAAGAGTGCCTTCCTCAATGGACCAATCAAGGAAGAGGTCTATGTTGAGCAACCTCCTGGCTTTGAAGATAGTGAGTACCTTGACCATGTTTATAAACTCTCAAAGGCGCTTTATGGGCTCAAGCAAGCTCCAAGAGCATGGTATGAATGCCTTCGAGATTTTCTAATCACTAATGGCTTCAAAGTCGGCAAGGCCGGTCCTACTCTCTTTACTAAAACTATTGCAAATGATTTGTTCGTATGCCAAATTTATGTTGCTGATATTATATTTGGGTCTACTAACAAATCTACTTGTGAAGAGTTTAGTAGGATCATGGTACAAAAATTCGAGATGTCTATGATGGGGGAGTTGAAATATTTCTTAGGATTCCAAATCAAGCAACTCCAAGACGACACCTTCATCAGCCAAACAAAGTATATTCAAGACATTCTTAAGAAGTTTGGAATGAAGGATGCCAAGCCCATCAAGACACCCATGGGAACCAATGGGCATCTCGACCTCGACACAGGAGGTAAATCCGTAGATCAAAAGGTATATCGGTCGATGATAGGATCTTTACTCTATTTATGTGCATATCGACCGGATATTATGCTTTCCGTATGCATGTGTGCAAGGTTCCAAGCCAATCCTAAGGAAGTTCACCTTAGGGTCGTGAAGCGAGTCATGAGATATTTAGTTTACACTCCTAAGTTTGGGCTTTGGTACCCCAAGAAATTGATAAGATATTCCGATGCTGATTGGGCAGGGTGTAAAATTGATAGGAAGAGCACATCAGGGAATTGTCAGTTTCTGGGGAGATCCCTGGTGTCTTGGGCTTTAAAGAAACAAAACTCAGTAGCTCTTTCTACCGCCAAAGCCGAGTACATAGCCGCAGGCCATTGTTGTGCGCAATTACTTTAGATGAGGCACACCCTTAAGGACTATGGCTACAAATTGAGTAAAGTCCCTCTCCTATGTGACAATGAGAGTGCTATCCGCATGGCGGAGAATCCCGTTGAACAAAGCCGCACTAAGCACATAGATTCGATATCACTTTTTGAGAGATCACCAACAAAGGGGGGATATCGAGATAGCCTATATTAACACCAAAGACCAATTAGCCGATATCTTCACCAAGCCATTAGATGAGAAGACCTTTTACAAGCTTAGGAATGAGCTAAATATACTTGATTCTCGGAATTTTGACTGAAACATTGCACACATTGCTCATTTATATACCTTTGATCATATCTCTTTCATTTGCTATGACTAATGTGTTTCCAAGTATATTTTTATGCTAAGTCATAGATTGAAAGGGAAATGGAGTACTCGACGAAGACAAGGCTTCCACTCCACTCTATCGGTATCATTTATTCTTCGTCGTTACTTCATCACTCTCCAAATTGGTATAATTCTTCACTCTTATTTACTTGTACCAAAGGGGGAAAAATAAAGGGCTCACTAAGTCTCCGTTTTTGGCGATTAATGCCAAAGGGGGAGAGAGTATTAGCCCAAAGCAAAAGGACCGCACCACCACCAATTCCAATTTCAAAATTTTCGAAATAAAGTTTTCAAATTAGTATCCTTCAAAATTTGTATTCCTCTAATGAGAGAGAGTATCTCAATTGGTATCTATATTTCAAATTGATATATATCTCAAAACCCTCTTGAAAACTAAGAGGAGAATTTCATTTAGGGGGAGTTTTGTTTAAGTCTAAGGAAAAACATTTGAAACAGGGGGAGAAAATTTCAAATCTTAAAAATGCTTCTTTCAATCTTATTTATATACCTTTGACTATTTGTAAAAGAATTTTGAAAAGAATTTTTCCAAAGAATTTGCAAAAACAAACTAGTGGTGCAAGCGTGGTCCAAAATGTTAAATAAAAGAAAGCAATTCATGCATATCTATTGAAATGATAAATTGGTTTAATTCCATGTAACCTTTGCACTCACCTTATGTAAACTAGTTCAATTCTGACTTATATTTTTGCTTTGGTTTGTGTTGGCATCAATCACCAAAAAGGGGGAGATTAAAAGGGAAATAGGGTCAAACCTTTTTCCTAAATGATTTTGGTGGTTGAATGTCCAACACAAATAATTGGACTAACTAGTTTGCTCTAGAATATACATTATACATGTGCTAAAGGTTCAATACAAACCAATAAAAAGATCAAGTTAGGGTTCAAAGAGAAAGGAGCAAAAGAAACCGAAGGCTACCCTGGTCTGGCGCACTGGACTGTCCGGTGTGCCACCGGAGAGTGTCCGGTGCACCAGGGACCGTACAGTTTGAACTCCTCAACTTCGGGTTTCTCCAGGCGCACTCCGCTATAATTCACCGGACTGTCCGGTGTGCCACTGGACTGTCCGGTGCACCAAGCAGAGCAACGACTACCAGCATAACGGTTGACTGCACAGTGCCCTGACAGAGCTACAGTTCGCGACAGAAGTCAGAGCAGGCGCCAGAGGCGCACCGGACAATGCACAGTACCTGTCCGGTGCGGCACCGAATTGTACGGTGCCCCATGAAGACAGAGCTCCAACGGTCGAAACCGCCAGAACCCTAACGGGTTGGGTGACATGGCTGGTGCACCGGACAGTGTCCGGTGGCGCACCGGACTGTCCGGTGCGCCCATCAACAGTAGCCAGCCCCAACGGTTGAATTGGTGGTTGGGGGCTATAAATACCCCACAACCACCTCCACTCCAACCATCCAAACATTCACAACAGTGCATTCAATACAAAAGCAAAGTGCAACACTCCAAGACACAAATCAAAGCCTTCGATCCAATCAAAGTCCCCAAATTCAACTCTAGTGCTCTAGGACTTAAGAGAGGATCGCTTGTGTTTTCTTGTTGCTCTTGTTGCTTGGTTGGCTTTCTTCTTTCCCATTCTTGTTCTCAAGACATTTGTAATCAAAGCAAGAGACATAAAGTTGTGGTGATCCTTGTAGGGGTCTAAGTGACTCATTTGATTGAGGAGAAAGCTCACTCGGTCTAGGTGACCGATTGAGAGAGGGAAATGGTTGAAAGAGACATGGTCTTTGTGATCACCTCAACAGGGAGCAGGTTTTCAAGAACCGAACCTCGGTAAAACAAATCACCGTGTCATCCGCTCTATTTCTTGGTTGATTTGTTTTCGCCCTCTCTTTTGGACTCGGATTTAATTCTAACGCTAACTCCAGCTTGTAGTTGTGATTTAAGTTTATAATTTTCAGATTCCGTCTATCCACCTCCCTTTAGGCGACTTTCAGTTAGACTTTCTCTTTTTTGAGCAATAATAAGTTTACTAGTTAAATTACTTTCAAACAGTCTCAAAATTTACTCAGAGATCAAGGTGACCATATTAAGCTTACCATAATTTTTTTCATAATTTTCATTGTTGTACTTGTATTACCAAAATTCATACAAACATAATTGAATCAACTTTAAATCACTTAAATTAGTTATTTGCCTGAAAAATCACAAAATCATTTTTAACAGAAATATTCCAATTTGATGAACCTGACAAAGATTATCCCATTTTTTAATATTTTTCTACGATCTTTTGTCGATTTTACAAGGCGCGGCATTAATAAAAGAAAAACATCGGAACAACTTTTGGATCGAAAACGACCTGGTCCGGCCCACGAACAAGGAAATGCACGCGCACCCGTGGCCCGCGCCTGTGCCGCAAATGTAGCAAAGAAGGCCCTGGCGCACAAGGATCCGAGGAATTATTCTCTCTGTGTTAGGACTTCACACATAACCCCTCTCAATCTATCTATTCTTAAACTTTAGTGCATGACTCTGGCCGACAGGGGCAACGCGCCGGCGAGCTCAACTACGGCATCAACGTGCATGACTCAACCTTAGAAGTTTAACTAAACGTGATTCAAGCTTATGTGCATGTGTTGGCGCAAGAAATTTGGATCTGGATAGTTACTAGAGCACTACCTGTGCGCGATGGCGGATCCCGGGACAAAACGAGTGTGTTCTTAGACTGTTCGTAACGACGTCCTGTAAAACGTCCTGGACTGGTGTTTGACGGCAAAAAAATGCTGCAGCCGTAACACGTCCTCTACATTTCCAGATCATAGACGTCTCCTCCAAATATACAGACGACGCAGATGGAGCTTGGTGAACCGCAGGACGAGTCTGAAAGGCCCCACGATGGATAGGACTCTGAGGCCGAGGGACTTTTCAAGATGATTTACAGGCCAATGTTGTAAGATTGTAGTGTCTAGAGGTTAGAATCTTTTTACAGAGACACTAATAGTGTGTTTGGTTTGAGGTCAAAGATGGATGAGTCGGGGGCGACACCGTCCCCTCGATTTTTTAGGATCACACCGCCCCCGAAAATCACTCCGGGGTTTATCTCGTCCCCGCTTGACTCTCAACCAAACACTATAGAAAACGTGGCCGCCTCATCCCATCCCTCCTTGTACATTCAACCAAACGCACCTTAAGCCTCTCGGCTTCGACTAATTTGCAGGTTCACGGCTACGATTCCAACGCGCGGACGCCGGCGAGCTAGCGCTTGATCGGCCATAGTGGGGCAACGCAGGCAACAATGAACGCATCAACAAGGTCCTAGGACTACGACGACCACGAGCACATGCTGAATTGACCCACAGAATCCCAGCAACCAGGCTACCGACGATAGCGGCGGCAAACTTAGTCCGGCGAGCCCGATCCCGTGACCACCTCGCTGTAGAGCTCTGACTGAGGACTCGGGGAGCTTCAGCGGTCTAACAAACCTATGGTGGGCACGTGAATCCAACCAAAGATGGCGCGGTGAATGGGTCGACGCGGAAGCTGTCCCCGGTGTCGATCCACGGTGGCGCAGCCCCGTTCTAGTCAGCGAACAACAGTAGCACTGAAAAGGAAAACCTAGTGAACTTCACTGACCTCAAGGGATTATGGAACGAGCACATCACAGTTGAGACTTTTTTCGAGGGACCTTGGCCACAGCGAGGTCAGGGATTCGGTGGCATGGTCACCAGACAGAAGAATGGATGCACACACTTCTGCAGCAGATCACACAAGGTGGTTGGGAGAGAACTCAAACTGGCAACTCAGCTTCAACACACACTCCATACTCTAAACAGAGCTTGAAACAGAGAGGAAGGTCCACTGAAATAAATCTGCAGCAGCTAGCTTAAAAGGTAGGGCAGGGAGAAAAAGGTCACCGAGATCACTATGGCTAAATGAAGAAGGATCACCAAGGGTGCCAGCACCTCAAGCACTAGGACACGTGTCAACAAACACACCCCACGCCAGCCCACAATTCCATGAATCTGCTTTGGTTTATTTAGTCAAGGCAAGCAGATAAGGATGCCTTGTAATAATACACACAAAAGTCCAAACTTGATATTTCTCTAGCATGGAGTGAGGCTTCTCTACCTTCAACTATGCACCACGACCTTATCTCTATCTCTACACACAAGTACAACCAGCAAGGACACAAAGATCTTCTTCAGATTTTTTTCAACTCAGCACTGCACTAACTGAACTAGCTACTGCTATCCCAGTTGCAGACCTCCCTGTTGAGACGCTATCATTTCACAAATCCCTATGGCAACAACCCAATCCTCCTTAACAAGATTTACTCTCCAACTCTAGCACTACTAACTTGGTATAGCAACCCAAGACTTAAAACGCACAGAACCAAAGATGTGATGTGCCAAAGTAGAACAAAAGCACTAAAATTCACAGTTTCAGCTAACTGAACAGCACAAAACAGTCTGACAAAGGAAGTTTGGGTGCATTTTACTCCCAAATTTTTACAGTATCAAAACCATCTCACTCTAGTAAACTTGTTCATCTTACTTTACTCTCAAACTTTTCTACACAAGGTAGGACTCAGAACCTCATAGAACAATTTCTATAATACGTCAAAGTTGGGCCAACAAATCTGAAATTTACACTTGATGGCTGAACAAGTTTCAGATAGAGCTATTGACAGTTCAATTTTTGGGCAGCCTTTCCTCCAATTTTTGTGTGGGATCAAACCCCACTCACTTAAATAAAGTTGTTCTCTAACATATGGTCTTCAAGCTTGCTGCAGGAATTTCAATCAAAAACCATATAGATTAACCACAACAGAGCTCCAAACTAAGCACTAAAATACTGATTTCAGACTTGGGATATTATTCAAAATCTGAAAACTCAGAATTCAAACAGCACTACTTTGAGCCACTTTTACTCCAAGTTGCATATAGTTTTAGGGGCAGCCCACCTAATATAGTATGTTCTCCTATGTTCATGCTACAGGTTTTTCATAGTAACCATAATGTATAACTCTATGGATAGAGCAGTAGAGAGTTCCAAAGTTAGTCACAATAACTGAAATTCAGACTTGGACACTATTCCAAATCTAAAAATTCAGAATTCAGCCAACACCACTTTGAACCACCTTTTCTCCAAGTTCCAAGTAGCTTTAGGGGTATGACCTTTAACTAAACTGGCACACCAACATATGGCCTTCAAACTTGCTACAGCAACCTTAGTTCAAAACCACATGGATCAGGCACCACAAAGCTCTAAAGTTGAGCCACACACTGAAATTCAGACTTGGACAAGTACACCAAGTCTAAAATCCAAACCTATCAGCCCCTCTTTGGACCAGTTTTACTCCTAATTCCATATGATTTTAGGGTTAAGTAACTTAAACAAGTTTGCACACCTAAGGTAGCCCTACAACTTTGCTACAGTGACCAGCACAAAAAGGTCTAGAAGCCAAAAGTTATAGCAGCCCAAAGTTAGCTAATTGGTATTATTTTCAGCAAATTCCAAATTGTACCAAAACTGAATTTCAGTAGTTTACTCCAAGTTTTCCTATAAGACTTGGACATCTCCACACATAGAAGTTGTTCAACTTTCCAAGCTTTACCACTTTGGTATATGGACTTTTGGCAACTTATCACTAGATTTTAAATTCCACTTTTTGGGCTAGTTTAGGGTTTCAATTGAAATTTTGGACCTAGTCAAATGTATTCTAGGTGTATCAAGCAAGATGATGCTAATACATATGATGACATGCCAAAGTTTTAGTTTTCGTAAAACTAGGGGTGTTACAATAATTTTGCTCATGCGGCTTGAGTAGGCGTGATGCATAGGCAATGACTTTCTCATTCTGCATAAGTACACACCCTAAACCTTGCCTTGAAGCATCACAGAAGATGACGAAATCCTGATGGATGTTTGGCAGTGTCAAAATGGGTGCGGTTGTGAGTTTCTTCTTTATGATTTGGAAGCTTTCCTCACACTTCGGGGTCCACGCAAACTTATTGTCTTTCTTGAGGAGCTTGGTCATAGGTCTTGCTATGCTGGAGAACCCATTGATAAAATGGCAGTAATATCCTGCCATTCCCAGAAAGCTTCGAACTTCACTAACGTTGGATGGCTGCTTCCATTTGGATACTACTTCCACTTTGGACGGGTCCACTTCTATTCCTTCTGCAGTCAAGATATGCCCAAGGAAGGCTATCTTTTCTAACTAGAATTCACATTTGCTGAGTTTAGCATAGAGTTGATGTGCTCTGAGTCTTCCGAGGACAATCCGGAGGTGATGCTCATGATCTTCGCGACTCTTGGAGTAGATAAGGATGTCGTCAATGAAGACTACGACAAACTTATCCAGCTCTTCCATAAATACCTTATTCATGAGATTCATGAAAAAGGCGGGTGTGTTGGTTAGTCCAAAGGGCATTACCGTGAACTCATACTGTCTGTACCGGGTGACAAAGGCAGTCTTCTGAATGTCTGCTTTCTTGATTCTCAGCTGGTGATATCCTGACCTTAGGTCTATCTTGGAGAAATACTTGGCCCCTTGAAGCTGGTCGAAGAGGTCATCGATCTGAGGTAGTGGGTACTTGTTTTTGATTGTAACCTCATTCAAGGATCGGTAATCAATACACATCCTCATACTTTTGTCCTTTTTGGTGACGAAAAGGACTGGTGCTCCCCAACGAGATGAGCTAGGACGAATGTACCCTTTCTGTTGAAGTTCTGCGATCTGGAGTTTTAGTTCCGCTAATTCGATGGGAGCCATGCGGTATGGTCTCTTTGCGATGGGTGCAGTGCCGGGAATTAGATCAATATAGAACTCCACTTCTCTTACTGGCGGCATTCCTGGCAATTCTACTAGGAATACATCCATGAATTCTTCTACTACAGATATGCTTTCTGTTGCTAGATTAAACACCATTGGATCTTGGGCGGGTGGCTGAGCCTGACATGAAACTGACTTTCCTTGGTGGTCAGTGAGAAGAATGGTCTTATTTGCGCAACTTATGATGCCCTTGTGTTTGGTTAACCAATCCATTCCTAAGATCACATCAATCCCTTGGGATGGCAAGACGGCGAAGTCTGCCAAGAACACTACCTCACTTAAAAGAATTCTGACTTGGGAGCATTTGAGTTGGCATAGAAGGTCTGACCCTAGGGTTCGGGTGACCAAGGGAATTTCTAGGTGTGTAAAAGGAATGCCATGCTTTTCCACAAAACTAGTGGCTATGAAGGAATGAGATGCTCCTGAATCAGAAAGTATAGTAGCGGGAGTAAATTCAACTAGGAACTCATCGAGCACTACTCCCGGAGCTTGCTGAGCTTCTTGAGCATCGACGTGGTTTACGTGTGCCCTGCCATGATATTGGGTCTTGCTCTGCTGGCTGTTGGAGGAGGGTGCCTTGGAGGTGGGTGCTAGGGCATTCTTGGGGCCATTCACCGAGTTGGAGTAGGTAGGCCCGGATGCCTTCAACTGGGGGCAGTTATTCTTGTAGTGACTAGGGTCTCCGCAGTGCCAATAGACATTGGCTTGAGGTTGGTTGCTTGCAACGGAGGGGGCCTAAAAGGAGCTTTGACCCTGCTGACTGTAACGTGACGGAGTGGGTCTATTTGGCTTGTTGAAGCTTGGTCCCTTGGGTGGAAGCCCAAAGGATCAAATTCTCTGGTGCCTGACCTGTTGCTGAGCTCGAAGGACTTGGAATTTCCTCTTGAGGTGACCCTTTTCTTCTTCCCTTGCCCTTTCCACTTGTATGGCCTTGTTTGAAAGGTGCGAGAAACTGAGGAAATCTTGGCTGGCAAGGATAGTCTTGAGTTCTGGTCTTAGCCCTTTCAAGAAACGAGCCATCTTCTTGGCTTCTGTGCTGACGTCGTTAGGCGCGTAGCGAGCCAATTCTGTGAATTTGTGCACATACTCACTGACAGATCTTCCACCTTGAGTTAGTTCCCAAAATTCATCTTCCTTGAGCTGAACGATCCCTTGGGGCACATGATGTTCTCGGAAAGTAGCTTCAAATTCTGCCCAGATAGCATCTCTGACGGCAGCGCTGAAGGTATCCCACCAAGACAGGGCCATCCCAGAAAGTTGATGAGCAGCTAGATGAACACGCTGGTTCTCAGGGCATCCGATGGCTTCTAACTTTCTTTTTATCGTGCGCAGCCAGTCATCAGCGTCGAGCGGATTGCTGGATCCAGCGAATGTGGGAGGCTTGAGTCTTAGAAAATCTCCCATCCTGTCTTGAGGCCTTCTGCCATTCGGGCGCTGATTCTCAAGACTTCTGGTGAGGACTTCAATGAGTCGGGTTTGGTTGGCCAGGACTTGGGCTAAATCTAATGGCAGCTTCGGAGGTGTGGGGAGGTGGGTCTCACTCCCTTTTCCACTGGCTTCTCCTTCAGCTCCTAGGGGAAACCTTGCTCCAATCTCGGAGGCGGTAGGCGTGGTTTTATCTGAAGCCATCTGCCAGAAGGAGAGGATTACTACTATGCACATGCCAATTCTTTTTCAAACATGTTATTTTATTCATCACACAAGTTCATTACAAGCATAAGTTACCACAAATCACACTATGCGAGCGCTTCCTAAGGTGCTTCCAAACTCCCTCTCTAAGGTGTCCCCAAATTCCTTGAGAAGGTCGTCAAGGCTAGCTAGGGACATATCCTCAACGTCTGACAAGTTTTCTATCCTAAAGGGAGGTAGTGCTGGTGGGGCTTCCTTTTTCCGTTCAGTCTGGCATCCTTGGATCTTAGTTCTCTTCCGAATCTTCTTAGTGGGGGCGAGCTTCTTTAACTTCTTATCGCAATCCATCTTCAGGGTTCGGTAGGCTTCACGAGTGTTGGCCTCTTCACCTTCAATTATATTGAGACTTTCTTGGAGGGACGCCTTCTCCTTTTTAAGTTCCTTGATTTGTTGCTCTAAGCTTTCCACCCGAGAGTTTAGGTGGGTGCAGCGGGAGGAAAGGTCGTCATAGTGTTTTTCGAGTGTGTGGAGATATCCGACCATGTAGACTATGGTGGGGTCATCTTCAGTAGGATCTCTTCCTGATAGGGCCTGAAGTCTTTTCCTCTAGGAAGGGGTATTTTGTTGCTAGGTGGAAAGTAATGAAGGGGGGTCTCAAAGGCTTCCCTGCTGTAGTTTCGGCATAGCTGGCGGAGGGCTTTTGGGCAACATCTTGGCAAGTGTTTGGGAAGCGGTGTCCGGTGAAGGTGACTTAGGGGGTGGTTCGGGTAGTTTCGGCTTTCTCCCAGGTAGACTGCCATAGAGCAGTTCTCAGTTCCATTCTCGTGGTATTCTTTCCAGACGTACTCCGGCTTCTTGCGGATCCCCATGCGAAGCGCGCAACTCCGCAAAAGGTGAGGGAATCGTTCCACCTCTGAGCAGTAGGATGTCCTAATGACAAAGGAGTCTTCCATCTGGTAGAAGAAAAGAAGGGTCTGTTAATATCGAGGAAAGGAGAGAAGAATTTTCTTAGAGGTAAGAGGTCTTTTCTTTTTAAGGCAAACTTTTAAGGTCGGGGCTACGATCTATGGCCAAGTCCTATGGCTTTGATACCACCTGAAGCGCCCCAATCCTCTGAGACTGAAATGTGATACAATTACTAGTCCCAGGAGGCTAGTAACCACATTCCTTACTTCAAATAGTATATAGTTCGAATAAAAGTTATTACAATACCAGGGTACAAGCTCAAGAGAGCCTGAAATACAAAGCGCAGTAGAAGATAAACTAGCCCAAGCCAAAGGCAGAACTGGGTGCAGACACAGCCCCTTCTAGTCGAGCATAGCAGAAAAGAAGTCTTCAGTTGCTAAAAAACATAAAGAAATCTGGGTGAATACACTAGGTATTCCGCAAGCCCATCCCGCCCGTAAAGAGAGAAGGACCTATAAATTACATGCTTTATATGGTGGAGTTGAAGTCACTCTTCTTTTTCAGAAAAAGGCAATTCTTTGATGGTTTTTCCCAAAGAAGGAGGTAGCACATTTTCACACTCAATCACCACTGAGCTTCCTGCTCCCGTGGCATTGTTTTCATTTCCAAAAGCACACCCTCTCACACATTTCCCTGTTTGAGAAGGTTATAAACACTAATTGTCATACCACACCAGACTCGTCCGTACCAGTGGACACGGACTATTCATATAGGTTTGAACTCTGCGCAGAGGGGTACACTTTACCCACTAGTCTGTCTCTGCGATCTCATGGCTAATGAGACCTGAATCCGAATCTCTTTCTTTCCTCGCACGTCCTTACCTTAATGGTTATACCGGAAGGAGTCAGGCCACTGCCATGTCCAAACCAGACAAAACATTCCCCCTCCTTATCCTCCCGGTGCTCCCCAACCATCATAACCCAGGGGTTTGGACCGTACGAGTTCAGATTGAGTGATTGCCCATACATTCTCGAGTGGTTGTACTTGTCATGAGTACAGGTAGTGAAGGGTGATAAACTGGTCCTTATATGAGGGGACAATCCTTCTGCTCACACCTAACCCGGTTGAGCCATCACCTTAGGCCCTCCCCTAAACCAGGGAGTCCCTGATCATCCCACTCAAAAGGTGATAAGGGTGAATACCCTTCATCATACACTTTTTAAAACATCGCTTAGTAAAAACACTGCCTTTTTCTCAGCTCACATTTTATACTCAAAAGATGTTCGTTAATGCGGGCTATCGCTCTTCTCACAATGCAAAAGACCCATCCCTTATTCCCGGCTTAGGTAGTGGTAGAGAGAGTAGGTAATTTATGCATCAAGGGAAGAATGTACTTGCCTTCGTCGAAGTTCTCCTGGCATGAAAGATCTATTTCGGAGAGGTCGGGTTCCTGCCCTTCTTCCGGAGTTACAAATTCCGGAGGATCGGATCCCTCTTCTCCTAGCAAAAATAGGTAATGAACAATACATCAACCATGGTGACTTGATGGAGTGTGCCAACTTTTAGATATTATCATTTTGTGCCCTATAATTTATTTAGACTATTTTTGGTGCATAAAATATCAATATATGCATAAATATGTGAAAATAGGAAAAAGAAAAGGGTTTTCTCTGCTAGCTGGGCCGGGGGGGATTTTGGCCCAGCCGAGCGCAGGAGCGCGCGCGCGGGCAGGCGGCCCAGCCGGCCCACCAGTGGGGGACGGAGTGGGGACGGTGCCGTGGGCGCGGGCCCACGTGCCAGTGAGGAGGGGAGGGGACGGTGTTAGGGGGTGACGGGGGGGGGGGCAAACCGGCCAAAGTTCGACCGCCGGTGAGGCTCTACGGTGGTTCTCTGTCGTGGTCCCGGTTCTGCATCGACGGACTGGTGGCAAGGCACGGGCGGAGGTAGGGGATTACGGAGGTGGGGCCAATTTGGCCGAAGGGTGCTTGGGACGCCAGTCCACGGCAAGGTGGCGGGCGCCCGCGACGGTGGGATCGCCGGCGAGGTTGCCGGGCGCAATAGGTGAAGGGAAGGGGTGTGTTGTGTTCGTGAGGGAATGGTGAATCTCAAGAGCTACATTAATTGGACTAGAACTTAACAGAGAGAGGCAGGCTCACCGGAGCGGAGGAAGGGCGCGGCGACGCGGAGCTTGATTCGGCTCAGGGGAGGGGAGAGGGAGTGGCCGAGGCCGATGTGAAGGAGGGAGCTCGGACGATCCTTTTTATAAGCGCCCAGGATGGGGAAGGGGAGGAAAGGTGGCGAGCACCGGCGAGCTTGCCACGGCGGCGATGATGGCGCACAGTGGTGGCGACGGGATGGCTCGGGCAGGCGGGGTGAAGGGACAGCTCTGTAAGGAAAATGGACCCCGGGCCATTTGGCTAATTGAGTTTTGGTGTTTGATGATCAACACAATCCGTGAACTAATAAGTTTTCTAGTGTTTATGTTTGTAGTTCACAGGATGCAAGATTTACTTGGACTAAGGAATTTGGGAAAGCAACACCTCAAAAGAAGACATTAAGAAGATCCAAGAAAAGTCCAAGTGTGCTGCCTGCGGACTGTCTGTGCGTGGAACACCGGACTGTCCGGTGCCCACACGCCGGACTGTCCGGTGCACTAGGGAACTTCAGCCCAACGGCTAGTTCTAGGTGGCACCCGGAGAGAAGACCACCGGACTGTCCGGTGTGAGCACCAGACTGTCCGGTGTGAAAAGCCTGCAGCGCCAATGGTCACCTGCTCTGACAGGGCAACGACTAGGCGCACCGGATAGGCTACAGTGCGCTGTCCGGTGCACCACCAGACTGTCCAGTGTGCCGCAGAGAACTACAGCTTTTCTCCAACGGCTATTTTGGAGTTGGGGCCTATATATACTTCACCCAACTGGCCATTTGAAGGTGTGGGAGCCCAAGCAACATACCAAGGCATATAATGCACATTTCCAAGAGCTCAAACACCCAAGTGCTTAATAGAATCACTCGGTGATTAGCGTAGTTGCTTTGCGAAGTGCTTAGGTTAGTTAGACCATTTTAGCGCTTGCTCCAGGTGAATCATAGTTAGTTGAGTGAGTTTAGACAAACCACACAATCCCTTGGCTCTTGTGCGAGCCGTTGTAATTGTACCGAGTGGGGCGAGAGTCTTGCGAGACCGTGACAACCGAGTTTGTGTCATGGCCGCCACCGTGTACCGGAGGGAATGAGGCTCACGGCGTTTCGGCCAGAACATCTATTGAAGACGGCGGGGAGCGTCCGAGAGGAGCCGGAAGCGGAGCACCACTTGCGCATGGAGAAGGCCCGCGGCTCTCTACGGAGTTACTCGGCTGGGGTGCTTGGCCCTCGCGTGGGCTTCCCTTTGCGTAGGGGCACCAACGAGGATTAGTCGGGACCTTGCGTGGTTCCGGATACCTCGGTAAAAATACCGGCGTCATCTACGAGAGTTTGCATCTCTACTTTGCTATTTAAGTTTCCGCATTTATATTAAGCATTTAAGTTTCAATCTTGCCTTACATACTTATATAGTGTAGATTGAAACTTAGCCATTGTGGTAGAGATAGCAACACTTAGACAAAACCTAGTTTGCACATTCTAGTTTGATTATTTGATTATTTGCATAGGCTTTGTTCTAGGAATTTATTTGTGGCCTAGTTTAGCGAAAGTTTTAGAAGTCCTAATTCACCCCCACCTCTTAGGCGTCACCCGTTTCCTAAAAGTGGTATCAAAGCCCGGTTTGGCTCATTTGAAACACTTTAGCTTCACCGCTAAAAGAGCCGACGTTTTTTAGAGGGATGGATGGATACCCATAGGCCACCACACTTCGACGGCACTAACTTCCCATATTATAGTGCTAGAATGGCTTGTTACCTAGAGGCCGTTGATCTAGGTGTTTGGAGAGTCACTCGTGATGGGATGAAACCCCTCAAGAATCCCGAGAAACCCACCACGAGTGAGGAAAAAGAAATTCATTTAAATGCTAGAGCCAAAAATTGCTTGTATGAATCTCTTAGCATGGATATTTTTAATCAAGTATTTACCTTGAAAACTGCTAATGGGATTTGGCTAAAATTGCATGAGCTCCATGACGGCACATCCAATGTTCGTGAGCAAAAACATTGCCTAGTCTTAAATGAGTATAATTCTTTTGCTATGAAAGATGATGAGCTTGTTAGAGACATGTATTCTCGTTTGAATCTAATTATCAATGAGCTCAATTCTATTGGCATTAATAAGCTAGGTGATGCGGACATTGTGAGGAAGATTATCTCCTTGCTACCACAACGAAGATATGGGAGCATCATCACCATTCTTCACAACATGGAGGGCTTGAGCAACATGACCCCGACCATTGTGATTGGGAAAATCACGACTTTTGAGATGTCGTGAAAAATGTGTCGGGGAGAGGAGCCAACTTCCTCAAGGCCATATGCTTTTGCATGTGATGAAAGGAAGGCCAAAAAGAAGGCTCCTACTCTAAGTTCCTCAAGTGAAGAGGAAGAAGAAGAAAGTGATGATGATGAAGATAATCAACCATGCACATCATCCTTTGAGGACGAAGAAATAATCCGACGCGTCGGAAAGGTAATGAGGATGATCCGCAAGATTAATCTAATGGGTGTGCCCCTGCAGGTCGAAGATCTTCTCTTTAACATTGATAGGAAAAAGCAAAGCAAGAGAAGATGCTTCGCATGTGGGGAGAAGGGCCACTTCAGGGACAACTGTCCAAATATGGCTGAACCCAAAAAGGAGAGGAGCAAAGGCAAGGCGCTAACAAGTGTTAGAACTTGGGATGATTCTTCAAGTGAAGATGAACCTCCAAGGACGCGCAGCCACCGGTCCTCATCACGGTCATCCCACAAATGCCTTATGGCAAGAGGTAACAAAAGCATTCCATCCTCTAGTGATGAAAGTAGTAGTGATGATGAAGGTGAGGAAAAGCCCTCTGTAGATGAGCTTGCGAAAGCCGTAGAATTTTTCTAGGATGTTTGCAATAAGCAAAAATATCAACTTAAAACTTTGAAAAATAAGTTGATTAGCTCCCAAAATGATTATAAAGGTTTGCTAGAAAAATTTGAAACTTTTGCAAACTTAAACAGTGAGTTGTCAACTAAAATTGAGCTATTAGAATCTAGTGCTCCATCCACTGCTACCGATGATGGTCTTATTAAAAAGAATGAAAAACTTAAGGCTAAGTTAGCTAGCTCCCAAGAAGCTATTGAAAATTTGCTAGAGAAAATGGAAATTCTTAGCATAGACAATAATGAGCTAACTACTAAGCTAGAAAACATTGGTAGCACCCCAGCAACATCTTTAGTTGAAATACCTGAAATTATTAAGAAAGATGCTTCTACTTCTTGCTTTGATTTAATTGATGATTCTAACCCCTACAACCAAGTTCTTGTTGAGAGTATTGTTGTAGAAACATGTTCGGATGAGGTTGCAAAGGAAAATGAACAATTAAAGCAAGAAGTAGCTCGCCTTGGCAAGGCTTTGTATGACAAGAAAGGCAAAGCCAAACAAATCCGACCTCCACAGGATAACACCACTGCGGGAGTGAACAAGCCTATGGAGGGAGAAACTATGATTTGTAGGCTATGCCATATGGAAGGCCACAAGTCTTTCCAATGCAAGGCGATGACCGGGGATAAGCAAAAGCCATCAAGCAAAATCTCCAACACCTACATCAAAAAGGTGAACAAAAAGGATGCTACACCATATTTAATTAAGAAGAAAAAGAATGGAAAGGTGATAGCAATCAAGGCCAACAAGCAAGCCAACAAAGTAAAGGGGGCCAAACGCATCTGGGTGCCAAAGGAAATACTTTCAACCATGATAAGCACCAAGAAGGTTTGGATCCCGAAAGGGAAGTGAGTGGACCGAAGGTCCTCGAAAAATTTGGAGACTTGGCAAAGTTGGGATGTATATCATGGGATACATCATATTGGATCAAGTTTAATTGCCAAGTGGGTTAGTGAAAAATTTGGACCCAAATTTCCCACCCATGACTAAGGTAACTAGATTTATTGTATCTCTTATTTTTAGATATGCGTATCTATTTACCTTGTATCTAATTTACCTTTCTTGCCTAGTATTATATTTGGTATTTACTTTTGTTTAAATTATGCATACTAGGTAAATCACATGGTAGGATTGTTTGCTTTCAATTCATATACTTAAGCAAACCTACATGGCTTAAAATGTTTATTTAAGCACGACACATAGCTTCTATATCACTCCATAGTAAATGATACATCAATTGAAAATTTTGAATTCTACAGGTTGTATCATTTAACTTATATGTGCCAAAGTTCGGATTATAGATAATTGCCCCTCTTGATATCAAATCAAAGTGCATGTCTCCTACAAGTATTCAAAACTTGTATGCACACCTTTAGGGGAAGGTTACTCTATAATCTAATACTTTGAGACTAACACCTTTTACTACTCTATTTCATGCAATAGTCTCATTGTAAGGAAAATGAAGTCCCCGGAGAAAGACAACAATCTTCCACTGCAAAATCTCCAAGAACTCTCATGTCTCTCAAGCTCGCCATTGACTTTCAATTGGTATCTCTTGAGACTACATCTAGTATCATTTACATGTATTCTCCAATATTTGATTAGACTATATTTCATATCATATACTTCCATGTTGCTAAAAATGCATAAGTAGTTAACTCATATTCTGTTACCTATGCATAAGGGAAGTTAGTCTTTTCAAATCATGTCTTGCACCTCTAATTTTCACATGCTTTTTCCTAAGATCTCTGTTAGGGGGAGCTTTTCTTCATCTCTAAAGGGGGAGAAAACTCTTTCTAAAGGAGAACACTCATTTAGGGGGAGTAATCTTTTGAGGTCAAGCTTTTATTTACTTCCTACATACTTTTAATGTCTTCCTTTTCGGTGGTTGATGCCAAAGGGGGAGAAATTTTAGGGACCAAAGCAATGAAAATTATATCAAACACCAATCTCCAAATTTAAAATTTTATATCTACAAATGGTATTTCAAGTGGTTTTGGTTATTTGGTCCAAAAATAGGAAGTAAGTGAATTATGGAGTTAGGGGAGGCTTAAGTCCATAATATCACATTGTGGGGACAAACATGCATCCTAGCAAGTAGATTGCATATTTTCATTCAAATACTTGTATTATTTTCTTGCTTTGGTTGTGTTGTCATCAATCACCAAAAAGGGGGAGATTGTAAGGAAAATGGACCCCGGGCCATTTGGCTAATTGAGTTTTGGTGTTTGATGATCAACCCAATCCGTGAACTAATAAGTTTTCTAGTGTTTATGTTTGTAGTTCACAGGATGCAAGATTTACTTGGACTAAGGAATTTGGGAAAGCAACACCTCAAAAGAAGACATTAAGAAGATCCAAGAAAAGTCCAAGTGTGCTGCCTGCGGACTGTCTGTGCGTGGAACACTGGACTGTCCGGTGGCACACCGGACTGTCCGGTGCCCACACGCCGGACTGTCTGGTGCACCAGGGAACTTCAGCCTAACGGCTAGTTCTAGGTGGCACCCGGAGAGAAGACCACCGGACTGTCCGGTGTGAGCACCAGACTGTCCGGTGTGAAAAGCCTGCGGCGCCAACAGTCACCTGCTCTGACAGGGCAACGGCTAGGCGCACCGGACAGACTATAGTGTGTTGTTCGGTGCACCACCGGACTGTCTGGTGTGCCGCAGAGAACTGTAGCTTTTCTCCAACGGCTATTTTGGAGTTGGGGCCTATATATACTTCACCCAACCGGTCATTTGAAGGTGTGGGAGCCCAAGCAACATACCAAGGCATATAGTGCACATTTCCAAGAGCTCAAACACCCAAATGCTTAATAGAATCACTCGGTGATTAGTGTAGGTGCTTTGCGAAGTGCTTAGGTTAGTAAGACTGTTTTAGCGCTTGCTGTAGGTGAATCCTAGTTAGTTGAGTGAGTTTAGACAAACCACATAATCCCTCGGCTCTTATGCGAGCCGTTGTAATTGTACCGAGTGGGGCGAGAGTCTTGTGAGACCGTGACAACCGAGTTTGTGTCACGGCCGCCATCGTGTACTGGAGGGAACGAGGCCCGCGGCGTTTCGGCCAGAAGCTCGATAGTGGAGACGGCGGGGAGCGTTCGAGAGGAGCCGGAAGCGGAGCACCACTTACGCGTGGAGAAGGCCCGCGACTCTCTACGGAGTTACTCGACTGGGGTGCTTGGCCCTCGCGTGGGCTTCCCTTTGCGTAGGGGCACCAACGAGGATTAGTCGGGACCTTGCGTGGTTTCGGATACCTCGGTAAAAATACTGGCGTCATCTACGAGAGTTTGCATCTCTACTTTGCTATTTAAGTTTCAGCATTTATATTAAGCATTTAATTTTCAATCTTGCCTTACATACTTATATAGTATATATTGAAACTTAGCCATTGCGGTAGAGATAGCAACACTTAGACAAAACCTAGTTTGCACATTCTAGTTTGATTATTTGCATAGGCTTTGTTCTAGGAATTTATTTGTGGCCTAGTTTAGCGAAAGTTTTAGAAGTCCTAATTCACCCCCCCCCTCTTAAGCGTCACCCGTTTCCTACAAGCTCGGGCATAGTGCGCGGTGGCGCAAGGTGCCAAACCGAGCTAGCGAGCGTGTTAATGGCAAAGCGATGGAGCGCGTGGCGGTCGGCGGTGATCGCGTCGATAGCTTGGTCACGGGCGCGAGGAAGGTGCTGACAAGCGGGACCCACTTGCCAGAGAGAGCGGTTGCGAGGGAGCGAGGGCGAGTGTGGCTGACGGGTGGGGCTGGGCTGACAACGGCGGAGGGAGGAGCGCGGGCGCGCGAGCGAAGATGGGTCGCGTGGGCCGCGAGGGGGGAGAGGAGCACGGCGCACGAGAGAGAGGAGAGAAGGTTGGGGCAGATTCAGCCCAGCCAGGGGGGATTTTCCTTTTTCTTTTTTCTATTTCTATTTCTATTTCTTTTATCTCTTTTTTCTTTTGAACAAATATTTAGCTATATATTCTTAGGTGCTAAAAAATATTCTATGTGAGGTGCTACTAACCATCATGGTGTATGTATATGACGAAATGTCTTATGAGGTGGGGTCTAGGGAATAATAAAAAAAAGGGGGGGTAGAAGATTAGGGTTTCTAACCTTGGGGTTAAATTTTGGGATGTTACATCATCTCATGTAGAGGGAACCGAAGCCCTGTCCTAAAGAAACTCTTAAAAACAACGACTTCATCCTCCCTTGGCTGCGGAACCACCTCCTCCCCAGCAAAACGGACAAGCTTGCTCTCGGCTTCCCCAAAGTAGCCCAGCTTTTTCATCATAACCATGTCGTCTGCTGTCACAGTAGATTTCCCAAATTCAAAGTGGCTAGGTTTCGTTGGGCTTAGAATAATGTTGCCCTCCTCACTTTCGTTCTCACTTCCTCCTTCAGCCACAATCTGTTCAGCTTCAGCATTGGAGGTACCTTCTAGAACTGGGCATTCGGGTTTACCCGAAATTTCGGGTCGGGTTTTTCGGGTTTTCAACAGCTGAACCCGTACTCGAACCCGAAATTTCGGGTACCCACAATTTCGGGTACCCAAAAATTCGGGTTTGGGTTTGGGTAAAATTTGGGTACCCAATATTATAAATCATACATAGGACAACACACACAAAATCATATAATACAGCACACGTCCTTACATCCAACTATCACAAACAATCAAATAGTCTCATACTCATTAGTTTACTGCACAAAATCACATATTCACAAATCACATTGTTGCCAGCAGGCAACAGGCAGCAGTCGACTACTACATGCATGTGCTGATGTGCCTGTGCTGTGCGGCTCGTTGCCTCGCTGGGCCCGTGGACCGTGGGGACTGGCCGACTGGGCATAGCCGTGGACATGGTGCCCTGGCCTGCTAGCCGCCCAGGAGACAGCTCTGCTTGCTAATCTACTTAGGTCGGGTGGACGGGTGCTAGGTTTTAATAATTTCGGGTTTTAGTGGGTAGTTCGGGTACCACGAGGTATTACCCGATTAGACCCGAATTACATTCGGGTATTCAGTTTCGTTACCCGCTGAAATTATTCGGGTATCGGGCTTCGGGCTAAACGGGTACGGGCTCGGGTATTTCGGATTTTGGGCTTTGGGCTCGGGTTTTATGCCCACAGCTAGTACCTTCGGCAATAGCCTCCTCAAATGCAACAAGACCCGATCGCCTCATCACTTTGGATATTGGTGCTGTTTTGGTCGCTTCGGTCTTGTCTCCCTCATGAGACACCCTAGCAGTAGTTCTTACTCTAGCCATTTTAGTGTTCAGGCTCTTTAAGACGAAGCTGATCTCAAGTGACGAAAGGTTTGTCTGAAAACACAATGCAGAAGGCTTCGGCTATGGTTAAAATTTTTAACAGCACAACAGTGCGATGACAATGAATGCAGTGGTAACTCTTCACCAACCCGTCTGTTTATATAGTGTTGCAGGGGAAGAAGGCAAACCGCCATACCGCCTACACTGGCTGAGCGGTGGACCGTCCGACGTCTGGAATATTTTAATCGTTTCTCGGCAACAAGCTCAGGGAAGGTGTTTTTTTGGACCTTTGGCATTTTGAAGCCTTCGTGTTTTCGCGCATCGAGCTCGTTACGGAAAAACGATCTAGCACTGCGAAGGGGCTACTGTTGGGGGTCTTCTTCTCCGTCGAAGGTCCTCAAGAGAAAACACCTTCGACAAAATGATACAAAGGCTCGCTGAAGCTACCATCAGACTCGGTCTAGCTCCACAAGACGAAGACTCTGTGCAGAAACAACAGTGCAGGATGCTGAAGGTCAATAGCTTTGGCTCAGACCAAGCAAAAAAGAGAAAAGGACTAGATAGACCTTATTAGTCTCAATTACTTGTAAACGAGTGTCTGAGGGCATGCTTGTAATTTTACCCAGGCTGCGTCCCATGCCTATAAATAGATGAACAGTACCCCCGTACTGTTCACGCCGAGTGGTAATTGCTCTTGCGCCATTGTCGTTCTCTCACCTTCCGGCAAGCTGAAGGTATAAATGTAATATGTATATTGTTAACGTTTACTCATGTTTAATAAAGATAATAATAATTGAATCATTTGTAGATAGTCATTGTTATTTTCATTTATTCACATTCCTCTGTCTTCTTATTCATGTCCATGTTCATGTTCATGTTTATATGATGAAATGATGAAAGTGTGTCCTTCATTACCTTTGTCTGAAGATCATTATGTCTGAAAGGAAATAATGCTTCGAAGGACGAAGGTCTTTAACCATTAACCTTATTCTTGACTTGTAGCATTTGAGAACAAGTGACCAACAACTGCACTGCATCATAGTAACAAGTATAACAAAAATTTGATAAAAAGCAACCTAGTATAGGCCAAGTGAATGATCTAGATTAGCCCAATATAGATTCAGGAAATTACTTAACTTGTAAAATAAAACATATCCTAAGGATCTACTTAGTAAGCTTTCTTTTCTGCAAAAAAGATTCCTTGAAAATTGATGAGCTTTTCCTTGATTCCCAAAAGCTAGCATGCCCTTGAGAGTCTTTTCCTTAGTCGGGTAAGTCTTGCTGAGTAATTGCCTACTCAAGATTTTATTCCCTATGTTGTTACAGGAAAGATTCTTGATATCTTTGGCTCTGTTAGTTGCTTCATGTGGAGGCCTTGAAGCTTAGATTGCTTAGGTGTTATCTCTTTAGAAAGGATTTACCTTACCATATGTTGTAATAGTTATGCACTTTGAGTACTATTAGGACATGTAATAAATGCAACTCTTTCTATGCTATAAAACTTGAGCTTTGGAAATATAAAGTATGTTTTGTAAAGTATTATTTTGCTATATCTTCGGTGTGTCTTTATCAAATGTTGATTACTGTACATATTTATGGGAGATCCTTGGGAATGATGAGTTTGAGTTGATGAACTCGATAGCCTTGTTAAGTTACGCGATACACGTGCATAGCCATCTGAGGCCATTAAGGTAAGGATTGGTGCATGTGGCCCAATAACTTGGGAGGGCTATCACACTTGGGCACTTGAATATAGGTGCATAGGGGGTCCTTTTATAGCCCCAAGGCCTCCCATAGTTGTTGGAACAAAATTAGGAAACATGCCCAGATCTGATTTGTTATTTCCTCCTCTGAAAGGGCTAGCCGTTGGTGCACCAGACATATTACTATTCACCGTCCTTGCATAGGACATGTTACTACTCACTGTCCTATGTGCACCAGATAGGTTGCTATTCACTGTCCTGTGTGCATCAGATATGTTACTATTCACTGTTCTTTGTGCCAACCAGCAGCACACTAAATACTTTTTCCGCCATGCTTTCTCCATTTGACTTCAACTTTTGATAGGACATTCCTGAGACTTAGACAAACACATTAGAGTATAATCCAATTGATTTAGTCCTAGAAAGTTACCTTTTTCCCATTTTGCTCCCAGCTTTTCTGTTTTTCCTCAAACAGAGCCTGGAATGACACTTTCTCTACAAAAAGAGTTAGAGAGCAAACCAAAGTACCAAACATGTAGCAAAAGGTGTATGCAACATATTTGAACATCAAAACCTTACATACTTAACCTTCTTCATCGTTTTACCCATTTTGCATGTTTGAGGTTGATGTTGGACTCCAAACCATCAAGTCAACTTGACTTGATCTAGATTGACATATATGAGCTCTAACACCCTGCAAAGGTCACATAGAACATATCCAAATATAGGAACAACCCAAACTAAAGATCAAAGTGAACTTGGCTCTTTTGGGATGCTTCTAGGTTCTAGCTTTGACACTAGTCCTCCATCTAGTGACCTTGTTCACTTTTGAGCTTGAGCCTTGTGACTTACACCACATAACCATAAGTATTACCACATTGGTTATAAGTCACGTCCTTAAGTTGTGATCCTCGACGGACCATATCTCTTCTCAACTCGATCAACCTTGACTTTGTAAGTTTCTTCACCCCTGGCTTTGGGTACCTCGGCCTCCTTGACCTTCTCCCATGCACTCGCTACCTCGAAGCTCTCCTTGCCTCCATCCTTGGCTTGACAAGTTGTCTCCGAGTTATGCACACCAAGACTCACATAAGCAATTATCCTTCAGCTTTACTTGTGATGTTCATAGTCCATTGTGAATTTGGCTTATGTGGACCATCACTTTTTGTCTTTATGTGTTGAACCTTTTAGACTTTTCACTTAGAACATATTCAACACTTAACATCCTGGTTATACCTTTAATTGTGTTGTCATCCAAAACACTAAAACCCACAAGGGAGCTTTCAACATGCAATTGTTGAGGAGGCCAAATTGTATGAGGCAATGGGTTTTAGAGATACAGATGACATGGTTGATTAGGATAGAGAGGTTCCCATTCATGTGCCTCCACTAGACATCCAAGAAGAGATGAAAGATGCTTCTATTAATGTTGATGACCTATCTCTAGAGGAACCAAACATGGATTGGGATAGGGATAACCCTGATGTAGCAGTTGGAGCTGTATATCCAAACCCTAACATTAGATGGACATAATTGGATGTTCCTTTTAACATTTGGTTTTTTGCATCAGAAACAAAGGAAAATTTGACATGGTTCATGGAACAATTAGAATGGCTTTAGGACATCTACCTAGGTTAGTAATTTGTACTGATGCTTGCAAGGGTTTGGAAACAGTTGTAAAAATGGTATTCCCATGGGTAGATCACAAAGAGTGTTTTAGGCATCTCATGGAGAACATGAAGAAGTATTACTCTAGAGAAGTTTATGGCAAGAATATGTGGCCTGCTGCGAGTGCCTATACCCCTAAGAAGCATAAGTGTTTCTTGGATAAGGTGTTGCAGGCTAGCCCAGATGTGCAGAAATGGCTAGACGACCATCGTGGCCTACTTTGGTCTAGAATCAAGTTTTGTCCTAACATCAAAGCAGATTACATAAACAACAACCTAGCAGAGAGTTGCAACTTTTGGATAAAAGATATGAAAGACCTCCCTGTTCATTGTTTGGTAGATGCCATTAGGAAGAAGGAGGTCATATTATTTGAAAAGAGAAGGATGACCTCAATGGCATTGGAAGGACACATTCTGCCCGTGGTAGTTCATCAACCGAATGCAACTTCAAAAGGTCTTGGCCACTTAAAGGTGATTAGAGGTCATGAAGACAGGGCAAAGGTTAGTGAGATAAACAAAGATGAAGAAGTTAGAAGACATGTGGTGTACCTAAAAGAGCAAGAATGTACCTATAGAGAGTGGAATGTGACAGGGAAGCCCTATGCACATGCCTTGGCTGCTATTACCTCTAGTAGAGGCCACAACATGGAGAGTTTTGTTGATAGTGCCTACTCAGTTGCAAAATTTAGAGCTACCTATGATGAACTAATTCTGAATATTACAGATAGAAACCAATGGCCACAAGTGGAAAATGGTTCAAATTATTACCACCACAGGCAAGGAAGAGGCAGCTGGGAAGATAAAGGAAAAATAGGACACCTAGTTTTCTAGAGAGGAGTGGCAAGGCAATAAGACAAGTCACTTATCAGGGTTGTGGAGAATTAGACCATAGCAGAGGAAGTTAAAGATGCAGCTTGACTGGCACCAGAAAAAGGTACGAATAGCATGCTCACTTGTCAATGGTATGTTCCATTGGCCTGATATATTTTTAACATCTTTGTCTCTCTTGCATAGGAAAAGGAAGAGTAGGGCAAAGGTTGACAGGAAGAAGGGGCCTACTCAAGCTAAACCTATTGAGCCTAGCTACAACTGAACCTGCTAAAACTGTTACTGATCCATCTCCTGCTACAGATCCACCTATTATTGTTGAACATGTTGCTGATCCACTTCCTGCTGCAGACCCACCAATTGTTACCGATCCCCTTCCTGCTACAAACCCAACTGCTCTTCCACCTCCCAAAAAGATGACACCAAGGAAGAAACAATTGTGCACCAATATTAAGAAGAAACCAAATAAGCCATGAAGTGTTTTACTCCTGCCAGGAGTCCATTTCTTTTGAGAGAACTGAAGCATGAACTGTTATTTTGTATGTGTGGAAACACTATGTAATGGCTGGATAACTCTAAGCTTTTGTCTAGGTCTCCACAAATGGTTGATGTTTATTGTATGGTAATGTAATGGATGGATAACACTATGAAAACTTTGCGCTTTTGTATGTCTCTACTACTAGCTGATGTTTAAGTACTTTTTTGCTACAAATATACATAATTTAGGACAAACATAAACTTTTTATTTCATTTCACATAGTGGTTTGCCTTACAACCACACACGTTTCAGATAAAATGTTCCTACTTCAGTGCATACAACACCAGTACAACAAGCAAACACACGACTAACACAATCAACATCTTTAGTGCCCTGATCAGGTCATCTATCTTTCCACCCAATCCATTGTTGTCCATGTCATGGCTTCCACAACCTCCTACTGATGCCACTTCTTTCTCTTCATGGCTTACCTAACATATGTCTCCCTCATCCTCCCATTGAATACAAATTGGGACCTTAGCTTCTACAACCATTTGTAGGTACTGCTTCCGCCAATGAAAGAACGTACACCTCCCAAGCATATGCACTTCAACAGCACACGACAACATATCAACAACAAATACACAAAATAATTTGTAGTCGACATAAATAGAAAAGGCACATACTGCAATTGTATTTCCAGAGCATTTAAAGAATACAATGTCCTGGTTCTCATTTTCCTTCATGCATCGAAGCTCGATCACTCACTCTCTCTCTCTCTCTTGAATCCCGGGCACAATAGCAAAGGGAGATCTGTCTCCTCACCGAACAACAATGGCTGGTGCTCACTTGAGATTGCTCTGCCCCTATCGGCTTCCCTCCTTGACATCGACGACCCTGACTCCACCTGCTTGGCCATTGCCGCTCCCTTCATCTTCGTGTGCAGAATTCCGATTGGGTGAGGAGGTAGGGAATAGGATCAGGGAACTCCCCTGCTCGTCGGTCCAAGAGTCTTTTAGGCTATTCACAATGGAGGTTTCATGGGATGTTTCATGTATTAATTAGCCTGCCACATCAGCTATTTTGATGACATGTCACATCATTTAAGAAGGAAGAGTTTCATGGAGTTTCATGGGGATGAAACCATGTTAACTCGTTTCCAATGTCTTGGAAACTGTGTGAAAGCTCCACTGAGAGTGTTTTGTTTCATCTTCATATAATTGAGTAAATCCTATTGGTTATTTATATGCAGCATTTAAGAAGTATGTTGACATATGAAATAGTGAGATGAAACTCTCTATTGAGAGATGGTATTTCATTCATCCATAAATCTGATGTGGCATTTTTGGAAACAGAGACATGAAATCCTCATTGTGAGTAGCCTTAGATCTAAGGCAAGGACATCAGATATCTTTTGCCACGTGGGACCATCTATGTGCCATGTTGGCAAGGCTAGATAGCCTACTACATCAGCAAAAGTAATAAAATATTTAAGATTTGATTTTGGTTGTGGCTAAATATTAGAGTCCTCTCTAGAGCCGGCAAACTAGGCATCGCCATCCGTAAGGGCTGATTTGGTGATCCGGAATTACGGGAGGATTGGAGAGGATTGAGGGGGAAATTAGTTCATTTCCCCCTCAATCCCCTCCAATCCCCCCGTGATCCCCTTGTCACCAAATTAACGGATGGTAGAATAACCCCCGTCTGTCGTTCCCTCTCCACACCACACGCTGGCTCCATCCTTCTGTCCGCGCTCGCGCCGCCCGGGAGCTCGCCGTCGTCACTTCGTCGGGCCGCCGCCTCGCAGCTTCGCCCGCGGCTCTGGTCCGCGCCCTCGCCCAGTCCGGCTCTCCCTTCGTCGCTCCGCGGCTCCGCCGGCGTCTGGGGCCCCAGCCTCCGGGCTTTGGTGGCGCCCCCACCGGCCACCGGCCTACCCCAGCGGGCAGCGGCAACTGCCACTCTGCGGCTCTGCTAGGGACAGGGAGGAGCAGTGGCGACTCTGCTAGGGACAGGGAGGATAGGGAGGAGCAGTGGCGGGCAGCGTCCTTCCTTTTGTTTGGCCCGGGGCTTCGGAATTACCTGGATCCGCCACTGCATCTAAGTCCTCCTCCGCACACTCTCCACCGATCCTCGACGCGCGCGTGAGCAACACCACCGTGGTATCGGCGACCACGAGCGGCGCCTTTTGGATTCGCCCGTGACTTGCTCCCACCGTGTTTGCCACTCGCCAGGATGACGCTGTTGGCCCAACAGCTACTTTCCTTCTCCTTCGCCTTCCCACCTCTCCGCGCCCTCCACCTTGGCAGCCCCCTTAAAGCCTATCCATCCTCCAAATGCTTCGTCCACTCCCATTGCCCTTCCCAATTCCAAACCTGGTGGCCTCGAAGTCGCCCAGCCGCCCAACCTGCGCATAGTTTCTTTGAAGAACAAGAAAGCGAAGGCAACGACTATGGGGATGAGGCGGTGGGATGCTTGGGCGAACCTGCCACACACGGCACCTGGGAGGATACGGATGACGAGGGCAGCTGGTTGGGCCCGACTCGATGCGGCGCCTCGGAGGATGAAGACGAGGACGGTGGTGAAGAGGTGGGCCACTGGGACCCGCCTGTCAGCCGCTTTCGAGCGCAGCGCGAGGAACCATACCAAGCAGAAGAGGATGACGATGAAGAATGCGAGTGGTTGGACCCGACCTCCTTTTTGCGATGCCAAGAAGTGGTAAGCGGTGTTTGCAGCACCACGGCAGCCATGGACGAAATCCTAGCCTTTGCGAGGTGCCCAGCTTCGGCGGGGGAACAAGGATTCGCCGAGTTCATGGCCGGATACAGCCACGGGAACCTCAGCGAGGAGGAGTGCATTGAATTAATGTGGAGGATGTCCAACGAGGGGCTTGCGTTGGGCTGTGCACACCTGTTCCAGTGGCTGCGGGAGAAGCAGCCGGTGCCAGTATCATCAATGGTATGGTTGATGGCTTTTGTTTCACTTGGGCGTTGTGACATGGCTGATGCGGTCTTGGAGATTGTGGCAAGGTTACCCTTGGAAAGGGATTTCCGTGACGCAGTTCTTTATAATGCCGCGATATCTGCTGTTGCCTACTGTAGGAGGTGAGCATTGTCTTGTTTGGTATCAGGGACTGAGTGCAACGTTTAGTGGGCTTCTCATCGTGAATACCACTGTGTGCTGGAAATTGATAGTTTCATATTCTTGGCACATGTTCTGTGGATTAGATAATCTCTTGGATGAAGATTTGTGTGTCTCCACACTCTACAGATGTCTTGTGTCCTTTTAATTAGTTCATATTATCAGATTGAGTGAATGAGGTTCTAGTTAGACAACTGCGGCCAACTTTCTGAAATGTCTTGGAAGTCAAGGATGAATTTGTGTATTAAGTTGAAAATTTGAGAGGAAGAGAAGTTTAAATGTGAAAATTTTGGGGAGAAATAATTTTTATGCCTGAGCCTGATAGATGAAGCTCCATTCCCTCTCAGTCTCTCTATGATATAAAGATGCTCTGCTATCCTGCCCCTGTGAGAAAAAAGAATAGATTAAGCTCCAAATGTTAAGATTATCAAAGTTTGATCTATCAAAGCATATACAAGACAAAAGATTAGTACAACAACTAAGAGGCATATGCCTGTGTTTTCAAGTCGTCTGACTAATAGCGATTAGTCGCGATTAGTCGGGCTGGTCGGTTTAGGGTGGCCGATTAGGGAAGCCGAGCCGTTCAAAGCACCTGATCGCCCTGGTCGTCCGACTAGTCGATGACTAGGGACGATTAGTCACTAGATCAGGTGCTTCTGAGCGACCAAGGTCTGAAGGCTGTAAAAAATTTCAGTTGGATGAATATCTTCTTTAGGTCACTGGTAGTGGAGTAGTAAGTGTTTCTTTGCTGTTTTGAACACATGCATTACTTTAGGGTCATTGGGGAGCTACTGTCTTCAGTTGGATGAACAAACATCTTCTCTTAAATGAGTATTGCAGAATTCATGTCGTGTATACCCTTTATATATATAGTTATATACTATGTTATATACTCTATACATATATACTCTATACTATTGTTATATACTACTCCCTCCGTTCTTTTTTATTTGTTGCAGTTTAGTTCAAAAATGAACTAGCGGGCGATAAATATTCGAGAACGGAGGTAGTATGTTATATACTCTATACATATATGGTCTTATATACCATATATACTCTATACCTATGTCTTGGATGAACAAGATGACTAGTAGACGACCAGAGGTCGATTAGTTGACCTAGTCGTCGACTAATCGAGATTAATCGCCTGGTCGGACCCCTAGGTCGACCAGCAAGTCGCTCGACCAGAAAACATAGCATATGCTTAATTTGAAGTTAAAAACTGGACCTTGACAATTCTTCACTATCCCTTATAAGAGGAAATAATGTCGTCGCTAGAGCGTCCTAGTGTCCTTTTGCCCTCCCCGTGTGTAAGACCCAAAACTGTCTTCCAAAGTTCCACTTGCTTGTCAAGTCCACTAAGGAAGAGCAATATTTTAGGTGTTCTTGGGCTGTTTTTACTGTAAGAATCTAGAAAATTTCTAAAACTTTGTGTTAGTGACTGCTGGTGAATTCGTGTGATTGTGTCCATTGGTTGTCTTTGAAAAACATGTTAATGAAGTTCAGATGGGTGTTATTAACTAATTATCAGATTACGTTAATTCAATGTATCACTATTTCCATTTGTTTAGTATCACTGGAGATAGCAAACTGTTAGCAGAAACATAGTTTAATGGCTAGTTTATAATGACACAAGGGCTCTTCAGATGAAGTAGGTGACATAATTTGTACCTAATGATGAATAGGAGTTGTACAAAACGTGCCACATTTATCCTTTGTACTTGTGATTTAATATTCATTATGATGAACCTGTTTCTACCTTTCTTCAGATATGATGGTGCTTGGGAAATTTTTGAGCTAATGGAGAAGAACAATGTTCAACCTGATCACAGAACATCTGCTATCATGCTTAATATTATGAAGAAGAGTAAGGTATCTGCCAAGGATGCATGGGAGTTTTTCAAACGTATGAACAGAAAAGGAGTCAACTGGAGCTTTGATGTTGGTGCAGCTTTAATCAATATCTTTTGTTCTGATGGGCTAAAAAAGGAAGCTCTAATCATCCAGTCAGAAATGGGGAAGAGAGGTATTGCATCAAACACAACCATATATGAAACACTGATGAAGGCATACTGTAAATCCAACCAAATTGAAGAAGCTGAGGGGCTCTTTGTTGAGATGAAAGAAAAAAGTTTGCAAGCAACAACTACAACTTACAATATCCTTATGGATGCTTACAGTAGACGATTGCAGACAGAAGTAGTTGAATCCTTACTTCTCGAGATGCAAGATTTAGGTATAAGACCGAGTGCTAGATCATACAATTGTCTCATAAGCGCCTATGGGCACCAGAAGAAAATGAGTGGAAAGGCTGAAAATGCTTTCTTGAGGATGAAGAGGGATGGTATTAAGCCATTATCTTCTTCATATAATGCACTACTTTTTGCATATGCAGCTAATGGATTGCATGAAAAAGCTCATGCCATATACATGGATATGAAAAGAGAAGGACTTAAACCTACCTTAGAAACATATACAGCTTTACTTGACACTCTTAGGAGAGCAGGTGACACAGAGAAGCTAATGGAGACATGGAAAACTATGGTTGATGAAAAGTTTGGTGGAACACGAGTCATATTCCATATGGTAATTGATTGTTTAGCAAAACATGGGCTGTATCTTCAGGTTAGGGATGTTATATATGAGTTTGGAAAGATGGGCTTAAAGCCTACTGTCATGACATATAATATTTTGATGAATGCTTATGGAAGAGGTGGACAACATTACAAATTGCCCCAACTCCTGAAAGAGATGACAACCCTGGAACTCAAACCAGACTCCATTACATATTGTACAATGATATATGCATATGCCCGTGTCCGTGACTTCTCGAGGGCCTTCTATTACCACAAGCAGATGGTTCGAAATGGGCAAATACCTGATCCTAGGTCATATAAAAAGTTGTTGAATACTTTGGATGTGAAGGCTGCAAGAAAGAATATAAAGGATAAGAGTGCCATACAAGGAATAATTAAGGGCAAGTCTGGCTTAAAACCTAGGAAGGAAAAGAAAGATGAGTTTTGGAAGAACAGAAAAAAACAGTCTATGCTAAACCATGGACACCAGAGAAAAGAATTTTTGTGAAGTTTATCTTATGTGTACATTAAATTGTGTTCAAGATTTACATCCTGTTTCATGGTCCCCTGCATTTTCACTGTTGAAACGTTCAAGATTGAGACTAAAGGGTATATACATATGTTTTAGTTTTCTGTTCTCAGTAGCCTGATTCTACTTTAATGTTTTGCCTTTCAACATGATCAACTCTGAAAACTCAAATAAATGAACTTCATCTGTTTGTTATTCTTTATTATTTTTTCTTCTGTGTTTTCTCCCGGCAAGTATGGTTCGACATCCTCAGGATTTTTGGCCTGCAGCACCTCTCCCCCCAGTGCAACAGCTCCTTTGATGAATGGTGGGAAGGAACAAACAAGGAGATTGCTGGATCAATGCACAAAAGACTTAATTCCATAATCATTTTGGGAGCTTGGGCCATTTGGAAACACCGCAATCGCTGTGTTTTCAGTGGTATTAATCCTAACATAACTGAGGTCTTCAGTCCGGTCAAGGATGAGATTAACTTTTGGACTTTTGCTGGAGCCCGTTGTGTGTCTAACATCCTGGCGCCCCAACAGTCCAATGAGCGATTTCCTTTGGGTCCAGTTGGTCAAGGGTCTAGTTTTCTTTTCTATGGAATCTGATCAGGCTTTGTTGGGTCGTGTAGTGTTGTCTGAGGTTTTATTGGACCCCTTCCTATGTATTCAGGTATGGTGTGGTCGTGTGTAGTTGTATGAGGTTTTCTTTAGACCTCTTATTCTTCTTCTTAATATAATGAAACGCAACTCCTCTATGTATTCGAGAAAAAAATTCTTTATCTTTATCATTAAAAGTCTAGACTTTTTAACATGAAGATTGGTTATTTCTTACCATGATTTTTTTCTGATACACTTGGAAAGTAATATCATTGTAATCTTATTAAAATATTAAGGTCCTGTTTGGAACAAAGGAAAATTTCCTGAATCTTGTGTTTTTGAACTAATTCCTGCGAAATTCCTATGTACCATTTCTGTGAAATTTCTGCGTTCCAAAGGAGCCCTAACTGATGAATGATGCCTACTTGAATAGATGGGTCTTGTAATCACCTTTTGTTGCTGTTAAGGATCTTTTTTTATTACTGACTAGAAATTTCACTGTTTCCTTGCATTTATGTTTTAGGAGATAAAAAGTGTTTTTTTATTTGGTCTCAGTTGTAAAGAAGAGATATTGCTCATAAGTTTCCACATCACATTTCATCACTCTTAAGTTTGTGACAACTGTCAAACACCAATACTTAATCTTGTGTTTTTTCCTGATAAATTATCTTTGATAATCTAGGAACATAGTCATGCGAGCTTTGTACATGCAACTAAACCGAGATGGATTTTGGTTTAAGTTCACTTGAAATTTTGATTGGAGATTTTAATGTACACCAGACTCTTTATGGTGTTTAATTTGACTGAGACACCTTCGCAAGGAATTTGTATATAGCTAATGGGAAATCAAATTCTATTATCTTCTTTTGCCATCTTGACATCCTCATGATGATGATCTGCGTAGCAAGCTACCTCTGGAGGACCTTTCCCCGGCTATCCCACTTGCCACTCCAGGTATGAAGCCATGCCTGAACCAATTTAGCACCACCACCTTCGCTCTATTTGTGGTCTCAGCATGTTTTCCCTCGTGTTGTTGTTGCTGTAGTTATTGTAGTTGCAGGAAAATGAAGAGCCAGCCAAACATGCCAAGGTTCATAAAGCAAGGTGCCGAGTTATGGTAGGAGAATCCCCAATTGTCAGAGCATGGAGACAGTCTTGTCCTTTTCTTGCATTGAATTATTTAAGGTATCTCTTCTATGAATAGTGGCAAATTCTTAATGAACTTCTCACTTAGCATGCAACTCTTGTCTCTATGGTCCAAATTAGCCTATGCATTTCCAAAGCTCTGCATCTAGTATGAATAGCTTAAGTTGCTAGTTTGTGCCACCTAGAGTTTTACAATAGGGATAGTGGGTTACTCAACTTACGAGAGAGTTAAACTAAATTTTCTTTGCATCGTGTTGTGCAACTGGCCAACTGCACCATCTGACTTCCTTCCAATTTCTCCACACTTTCTTGCTTCCTGAAAAAAAAGTGCTTTCCCAATGAACTTGAGCACTGTGTGAATTGGGAATGTTGATACTGAATCTACAGCAGCTAAGACTGTTCATCATGAGGAAAAACCAATGGGAGCTTTCAAGGCATAGCAGAGTCCGCAACCCCGATGGGCGATTGTTGGACTGCCACTGATTGGAGGGTGTAGAATGCTACTGCTAGCTTGTTGTTACCGCCACTGGCTGTGGCTTGACACATTTCCCTTTGCCGCCTGTGGGGGAGCCGTTAGCTGATGCGTCTGTGTATGTGAGATAGTAGAGAACCGTGTACTCAAGGGCGTCGAGAGTCTATATGTGTTAAGTGTACTTGAACTACCATTCATTAATGCATCTATTACACCCTAAAATGTATTTTCTGACAGTTGCAATTGATATTGTTTGATTGTTCATCTAGTATGTGTTTGTGCGTTGCAACAGGGTACACTTGTGCTCGCATAAGTCATTATTTAGTGACGCTATCAAGAATTAACTCAACAATTATAATAAATATCAAAGTTCGCTATTTCGAACAATCAAAATTTGGTTCAATGTCAATATTAATTGAAATAGATAAATCCTAAGTTGATAATATATGGTGTGATGATGTATTATGGCTTCATAGAAAAATTTTGCATTGGAGGTAGGGTTGGCAACGGGGCGGGTTCGGGTCGGGTGGATCGTCCGCGGACCCGCCCTCGAAACCCGAATTAAAAACTCGACCCGAACCCGAAATATGATACAGGTGAAAACACAGACCCACATCCGAACCCGCGGGGACCCGTAACCCGATGGGGACCCGTGGACCCGAAAGACAGAGCAGCAAACACAATTCACATTTCACAGCAACAGGCAGCAAAGCCTCTGCAGTCTGCACAACACAAACTGGCGCACAACATGACAACAAGCACTAGTGCTGTAGTGCACAGCAACTCAGCATTTAACAAAATAGCAATTTGAACTAACTCAGCAAGCAGCAAGCACATACTGACATACTCACATACATAGCAAAATAGTAGTTTGAACTTCCAAGTTCCACTGTTTCATGCTCTTGCAAGGCAGCAACATTTAGCAAGCAACTGCAACAAGCAGCAATGTATAATATTATTACAAGTTTTTGCAGCAAAGTAAAACAGTAAGCAGCAGCAAGCAGTTTGTAGCCGTCCACATCCAGCAAGAAACCAAGCAGCTCCGGGCACCAGGCTCCAACTCAAATGCTCAATCAATAACGGTCGATTCATGTTCGTCCTACAAAATAATAAAACAATGATCGAGTCATGTTCTTCAATGCTATCTTGATTAAGGATTATTGAATAAGTCACAAATTCACAAAGCAACAAATAAACAGTACTGCGTCTTCATCTTGGTCATCAAGACAAGTCATCAAAGCACCCACAATAGTTGGAGGAGACCCTGCATTGCAAAAAACTCAGAAATTGGTTGTTTCATGTACTGTGCAAGAAATCAAAGAATATATAAAAATTAGATCACATACCTAACATGCCAGCACGGGACCAAGCCTGCATACACATGAGTGCTTCCACCATTGATGGTGCAAGCCTACTACGGTGTGGACTAATTATTCGGCCTCATGTGCTAAACACGGACTCAGATGCCACTGTTGAAATAGGTATTGTAAGCACATCACGTGCAATCTTTCTCAAAGTAGGATATTTGAGCCCAGCATGCTGCCACCACAGGATGATATCCAAACCCTGTGTCCTAGGAAGCAGTGGTTCCTCTAAGTACAAATCCAACTATGTGCGCACATAAGTGGAGGTCACATCTGGTTGCTTGGACATGTAATCATCAAAAGTGTCCATCCAATCCTCCTCTAACATGTCACTAGGACCACTACTTGCCCTAGGTCGAGCACCATGTGTTGTGGCAACAACTTCTAGAGAATCTTGATACTCCAAGACCAAGTTATAAAGAATGTCCTTAACTTTGTTAACAGCCTCCATAGTTGTACTTTCAGATCCATGTATTTTTAGAAAAAGTGCATTCAAAAGATGAAGTTTATACCTAGGATCTAGGACAGCAGCAACAGCCATCAAACCATGCACATCAATCCAATATTTGTTGAACTTCTCTTTCATTTTACTAGACATTTCTTCAACCTTTGGGTTAGCACTTACTTGCCACTTCCTAATTGCCAAATAGATATTGGTGATTTTGGGAAAGAAAATGTTGGCTGTGACATAGTTAGTGCCAGATAACAACTCTGTGACATCATAGAATATCTTTAATCTATCACAAAGGTCCTTAGCAAACTGCCAATCATCTTAAGTTGGAATACAAGGGGCACGAGCAGCAAGCCGTTCAAACACATCTTTGTACAACAAAGTAGTGATAAGCATTAGATAAGTAGGGTTCCATCTAGTTTTGCAGTCAAGAGTTATCCTTTTGTCATATTTACCCTTCATTTGCAATGCCATTTTCTCAAATTTCTCATGTCTTTTAGGTGTGGCAGACCAAAATCCCACAATCTCTCTAATACTATCAATTCCATATTCCATTACACTCATTCCATCTTTCACAACCAGGTTTAAAATATGGCAAGCACATCTCATATGGATTAATTTACCTTGTAACATACAAGAGGGGAGGGGAAACTTGCCTTTCACAGTGTCCACTCTTTGCCTGAGGCTATCATTGGAGGTCCCAACCATATTCCTCATAACACTATCATTTGTGCTACAGTTATCAAGAGTTATAGTAGGCAAATTCCTCTCAATATGCCAATCAAGGAGAACATCATGAAGAATATCAGCAATAACATCAGCTGTATGTGGGGCTGGAACATAAAGGAATCTGCACAAAATGAGTTCAACACTATATGAGGAGATTAATTGAGGAAGTTAGGATATAAAGAACAGTATGGATAGTTATCTATTACCTAATAAGAAAACTCTTTAGCTTCCAATCATCATCTATAAAGTGTGCTGTCACAGCCATGTAGCCTTTCTTCTGGTGGTTTGCTGTCCATAAATCGGTAGTAATAGCAACTCGAGAACTCAACTTTCGAAAATACTTCAACATGGATTGTTTTTGCAGTTCATACATATCAAGGATGCCCTTCCTAAGTGTATTCCTAGACACTACTTTGAATAATGGTTGCAATGCTGCACAAAACTTGCGAAATCCAACATGGTCCACCATAGACAAAGGGTACTCATGGATAATAGTCATTAATGCAAGCTCTTTTCTAGCTACTTCTTGATCAAAAATGTATTTCTCCACAGTCACAGTCCCATCTTGTGGATTTGCAGTCAATTTAAGAGATGATTGTTTTATACCCTTCCTAACAGCCCTATCTGGACAAATCTCAAGATGACCACTCAAGTGACTTGTACCATTTCTTGTGTCCCCTCCTAAATGCTTCTTACACCATTTGCATTTTGCTTTCCAAACCCCATTTAATTCAATTCTATCAAACTCTAACCAAACTTTAGATTTTAATTTTTGTCCTCGTTTCCTCTTACTACCAACAGCAACATCATCCTCTATTTCTAACACATCATCTGTACCTGCTGCAGCTGCTGAATCAGATCGAGGAGCTGCTGCTGCTTGTGTTTCCGCTTGAGATATAGCAGCTGATCTGGATCTGGTTGTAGGAGCATGAGAAGCACTAGTACTGTCGGGGACCATAATTAGGGGTACCCTCAAGGCTCCTAAATCTCAGCTGGTAACCCCCATCAGCACGAAGCTGCAAAGGCCTGATGGGTGCGATTAAGTCAAGGATCGGTCCATTCGAGGGACGATCACGCCTCGCCCGAGCCCAGCCTCAGGCAAGGGCAGCCGACCTCGGAGGATCTACGTCTCGCCCGAGGACCCCCTCCAGCAACGGACACACCTTCGGCTCGCCCGAGGCCCAGTCTTCACCAAGAAGCAACCTTGACCAAATCGCCACGCCAACCGACCAAATCGCAGGGGCATTTAATGCAAAGGTGGCCTGACACCTTATCCTGACGCATGCCCTCCAGTCGACAGAGCCGAAGTGACCGCAGTCACTTCGCTGCTCCACTGACCGGTCTGACAAGAGGACAGCGCCGCCTGCGCCACTCCGGCTGCTGAGCCACTCGACAGAGTGAGGCTGACAACAGCCAAGTCCGGCCTCAGGCGTCATAGGAAACTCCGCCTCGCCCGACCCTAGGGCTCGGACTCGGGCTCAGCCCCAGAAGACGGCAAACTCCGCTCCGCCCGACCCCAGGGCTCGGACTCGGGCTTAGCCCCGGAAGACGACGAACTCCGTTTCGCCCGACCCCAGGGCTCGGACTCGGGCTCAGCCCCGGAAGACGACGAACTCCGCTTCATCCGACCCCAGGGCTCGGACTTGGGCTCGGCCCCGGAAGACGACGAACTCCGCTGCGCCTAACCCCAGGGCTCGGACTCGGGCTCAGCCCCGGAAGACGACGAACTCTGCTTCGCTCGACCCAGGGCTCGGACTCGGGCTCAGCCCCGGAAGACGACGAACTCCACTTCGCCCGACCCCAGGGCTCGGACTCGGGCTCAGCCCCGAAGGACGACGAATTCCGCCTCGCCCAACCCCAGGGCTCAGACTCAGCCCTGGCCTCGGCCGAAAGTCTCCGCCTCGTCCGACCCGGGGGCTCGCACTCGACCTCGACCTTGGAAGACAGACTCGACCTCGATCTCGGAGGAGCCTCCACCTCGCCCAACCTAGGGCACGGACCGATCACGTCAACTGGAAGCGCCATCATTACCCTACCCCGAGCTAACTCAGGCTACGAGGAACAAGACCGGCGTCCCATCTGGCTCGCTCTACTATACGAGTAATGATGGCGCCCCGCGTGCCCTGTGACGACGGCGGCTCTCAGCCTCCTTACGGAAGCAAGAGGACGTCAGCAAGGACTCAACAGCCCCGATAGCTGTCCTTCCACCAGGCTCCAGCGCTCCTCCGACGGCCACGACATCACGCGAACTGGGTGCCAAAACCTCTCCGGCTGCCACGATGACATGTACTTAGGGCACTAGCTCTCCTCCGCTAGACACGTTAGCACTCTGCTACACCCCCATTATACACCTGGATCCTCTCCTTACGCCTATAAAAGGGAGGACCAGGGCCCTCTTACAAAAGGTTGACCGCGCGGGGAAGGACGGGACGACGCTCGCGCAAGGCCGCTTGCTCCCTCCCACGTGGACGCTTGTAACCCCCTACTGCAAGCGCACCCGACCTAGGCGCGGGGCTAACATGAAGGCCGCGGGTTCCACCTCCCACGCCTGTCTCCCTCCGACAGCTCTCTACCCCCTTCGCGTTCCGCCTCGCGCCGACCCATCTGGGCTGGGGCACGCGGCGACGATTTACTCGTCGGTCCAGGGACCCCCCGGGTTTCGAAACACCGACAGTTGGCGCGCCAGGTAGAGGCCTGTTGCGTGTTGACGAACAGCTTCCCGTCAAGCTCCAGATGGGCAGTCTCCAGCAACCTCTCCAACCCGGGACGGTGCTCCGTTTCGGGAGTCTTGAGTTCATGTCCCTCGACGGCAGCTACGACATGATACTCCTTCCCCCGCCGCGCAACAGCGACAATGGCGGTCGACAACCCGCCCGCCGGCGGGGAAATCGACGACGCCTTCCCCGCGTGGTGGAAGGACGACATTCAGGCTTGTCCCGTCCCCTCCCCCGCCGACGGAGGAGGAGGCGGGGCAACTAAGGCCAAGCAGGAGGCGGCACCTTGTTGGCTGTCGAGCGAGTCGACGGCGCCGGCGCCCCAACGGAGAGCGCGTCGGGCATCGACCTCGCGTCTGAGACGAAGACGAGCATCGTCTCCCCGCAACACACCAACCTCAAGCAAACGGACGACGCCAGCATGCTCGCGAAGGACTTGCTGGACGTCACCCTCGTACCTGAGACGACGGTGCAGTCAGTCCCTGACGTGACTTCCTCACCGCCCGTCGACCAAAAGGTACCGACCGATTCCCATCTCGCGCCTTTTGGATTCAGCCTCGACCCGCCGAGCAACTCCGCTTCGGTGGACACTCTCATAGAGGCGAGTCCAAACCCTCTGGGGTATCGTGTGCGGTCACCCTGGGACCGGCTGACGGTCGACTCGACCTACGGGCCCTCGGGGTCCGAGGAAGATGGCGAGCCCGACCTTTGTTGGGATTTCTCCAGACTTGGTAACCCCAGTGCCGTGCGGGACTTCATGATCGCATGCGACTACTGCCTTTCTGACTGTTCCGACGGTAGCCGCAGCCTCGACGATGAGGACTGCGGCCCAAGTCGCGAATGTTTCCACGTCGATCTAGGGGGTCCCGGCGAAGGCAACCACCTTGGTATACCGGAGAACGGTGATCCCCCTAGGCCTGTGCCTCACGTCGACATCCTTCGGGAGCTAGCTGTGGTCCCCGTCCTAGCGGGGGGTCCTGACCCACAGCTCGAGCAAATCCGCGAGATGCAGGCCAGGCTCGACGAGGGAGCAGGAACGCTTGAGCCGATCCGCCGGGACATCGGGCAGGAACGGGTGGGCCAACCTCCGGCCGGAGAAGCACGTCATCTCCCCCAGGGCATCCAGCACCGCATCGCCGACGACGTCAGGGTAAGGCCGCCACCGGTTTCCAGAGGAGTCGGCCAAAACCTGGCCGCAGCGGCAATACTTCTCCGCGCGATGCCGGAGCCATCAACCACCGAGGGGCAGCGTATCCAGGGAGAGCTCGAGAATCTCCTAGAGGACGCCGCGGTCCAACTGGCCGAAAGCTCCGCCTCCTGAAGGCAGGGGTACCCCTCGGAACATCGCGCCGCGACTTCCCGATTCATGCGGGAAGCCTCGGTCCACACCGGGCGCATGCGCAACACAGCGCCTGCGGCCCCGGGTCGCCTCGGCAACGAGCACCATCACCACAGCCGTCGGGTCCACCTCGACGAGAGGGTGCGCCGAGGCTACCACCCCAGGCGTGGGGGACGCTACGACAGCGGGGAGGATCGGAGTCCTTCGCCCGAACCACCCGGTCCGCAGGCTTTCAGCCGCGCCATACGACGGGCGCCGTTCCCGACCCGGTTCCGAACCCTGACTACTATCACAAAGTACTCGGGGGAGACGAGACCGGAACTGTGGCTCACGGACTATCGGTTGGCCTGCCAACTGGGTGGAATAGATGATAATAATCTCATCATCCGCAACCTCCCCCTGTTCCTCTCCGACACCGCTCGAGCCTGGCTGGAGCACCTGCCTCCGGGGCAGATCTCCAACTGGGACGACCTGGTCCAAGCCTTCGCCGGCAATTTCCAAGGCACGTACGTGCGCCCTGGAAACTCCTGGGATCTCCGAAGCTGCCGCCAGCAGCCGGGAGAGTCTCTCCGGGACTACATCCGGCGATTCTCGAAGCAGCGCACCTGTAGGAAACGGGTGACGCCTAAGAGGGGGGGGGGTGAATTAGGACTTCTAAAACTTTTACTAAACTAGGCCACAAATAAATCCCTAGAGCAAAACCTATACAAATAATCAAACTAGAAAGTGCAATCTAGGTTTTGTCTAAGTGTTGCTATCTCTACCGCAATGGCTAAGTTTCAATCTACACTAAATAAGTATGCATACAAGATTGAAACTTAAATGCTTAATATAAATGCGGAAACTTAAAGAGCAAAGTAGAGAAGCAAACTCTCGTGGATGACGCCGATATTTTTACCGAGGTATCCGGAACCACGCAAGGTCCCGACTAATCCTCGTTGGTGCCCCTACGCAAAGGGAAGCCCACGCGAGGGCCAAGCACCACGGTCGAGTAACTCCGTAGAGAGCCGCGGGCCTTCTCCACGTGCAAGTGGTGCTCCGCTTCCGGCTCCTCTCGGACGCTCCCCGCCGTCTCCACTATCGAGCTTCCGGCCGAAATGCCGCGGGCCTCGTTCCCTCCGGTACACGGTGGCGGCCGTGACACAAACGCGGTTGTCACGGTCTCGCAAGACTCTCGCCCCACTCAGTACAATTACAACGACTCACGCAAGAGCCGAGGGGTTGTGTGGTTTTACAAAACTCACTCAACTAACTAGGGTTCACCTAGAGCAAGCGCTAAAGCGGTCTAACTAACCTAAGCACTTCGCAAAGCACCTACGCTAATCACCGAGTGATTCTATTAAGCACTTGGGTGTTTGAGCTCTTGGAAATATGCACTATGTGTCTTGGTATGTTGCTTGGGCTCCCACACTTGAGAATGGCCGGTTGGGGTGGTATTTATAGCCTCCACACCCCAAACTAGCCGTTGGACAGAAAGCAGCAGCTTTCTGTCGTCGGGTGCACCGGACAGTCCGGTGCACCACCGGACACTGCACTGTAGCATGTCCGGTGCGCCTATCCGTTGCTCTGATAGAGCAGTCGACCGTTGGCGTGCACAGGCTTTTCACACCGGACAGTCCGGTGCGCCACCGGACAGTCCGGTGGTCTTTTCTCCGAGTGCCACCTGGAACTAGCCGTTGGAGCTAGAGTTCCCTGGTGCACCGGACAGTCCGGCGTGTGGGCACCGGATAGTCCGGTGTGCCACCGGACAGTCCGGTGCGCCCTCGCACAGACAGTCCGCAGCAGCACACTTGGACTTTTGTTGGATCTTCTTAATGTCTTCTTTTGAAGTGTTGCTTTCCTCGATTCCTTAGTCCAAGTAATTCTTGCATCCTATGAACTACAATCATAAACACTAGCAAACATATTAGTCCACAGGTTGTGTTAATCATCAAACACCAAAACTCAATTAGCCAAATGGCCGGGGTCCATTTTCCTTACAATCTCACCCTTTTTGGTGATTGATGACAACACAACCAAAGCAAGCAAATAATACAAGTATTTGAATTAAAATATGCAATCTACTTGCTAGGATGCATGATTGTCCCCACAATGTGATATTATAGACTTAAGCCTCCCCCTAACTCCATAATTCACTTACTTCCTATTTTTGGACCAAATAACCAAAACCACTTGAAAAACCATTTGTAGATATAAAATTTTAAAATGGTGGTGTTCGGTGTTTGATAAAGTTTTCATTGCTTTGGTCCCTAAACTTCCCCCCCTTTGGCATCAACCACCGAAAAGGAAGACATTAAAAACATGTAGGAAGTAAATAAAAGCTTGCCCTCATCAAGAATTTTATCAAATGATACCACTAGAAGGATATTAAATTAAACCCATGAATGATACCAGTTGAAAGGATTACCCCACTAAACGAGTGTTCTCTTTAGAAAGATGTTTCTCCCCCTTTTTTAGAGATGAAGAAATACTCCCTCTGACAGAGATCCTCTACTTAGGAAAAAGCATGCGAAAATTAGAGGTGCAAGACATGATTTGAAAAGACTAACTTCCCTTATGCATAGGTAACAGAATATGAGTTAAGACTTATGCATTTTTAGCAACATGGAAGCATATGATATGAAATATAGTCTAATCAAATGTTGGAGAAGACATGTAAATGATATACAAAGTAGTCTCAAAAGATACCGATTGAAATTCAATGGCGAGCTTGAGAGACATGAGAGTTCTTGGAGATTTTGCAGTGGAAGATTGTTGTCTTTCTCCGGGGACCTTATTTTCCTTACAATGAGACTATCACATGAAATAGACTTGAATAGGTGTTAGTCTCAAAGTGTTAGATTATAGAGTAACCTCCCCCTAAAGGTGTGCATACAAGTTTTGAATACTTGTAGGAGACATGCACTTTGATTTGATATCAAGAGGGGCAAATTATCCATAATCCAACCTTTGGCACATATAAGTTAAATGATACAACTTGTAGAAATCAAAATTTTCAATTGATGCATCATTTACTATGGAGCGATATAAAAGCTATGTGCCGTGCTTAAATAAACATTTTAAGCCATGTAGGTTTGCTTAAGTATATGAATTGAAAACAAACAATCCTACCATATGATTTACCTAATATGCATGATTTTAAACAAAAGTACATAACAAATGTAATACTAGGCAAGAAAGGTAAACTAGATACAAGGTAAGTAGATACGCATATCTAAAACAAGAAATACAATAAATCTAGTTACCTTAGTCATGGGTGGGAAAATTTGGGTCCAAAATATTCACTAACCCACTTGGCAATAAACTTGATCCAACATGATATATCCCATGATATACATCCCAATTTTGCCAAGTCTCCAAATTTCCCGAAAACCTTCGGTCCACTCACTTCCCTTTCGGGATCCAAACCTTCTTGGTGCTTTTCATGGTTGAAATTATTTCCTTTGGCACCTAGATGCGTTTGGCCCCTTTTCCTCCATTGGCTTGCTTGTTTGCCTTGATTGCTATCACCTTTCCATTCTTTTTCTTCTTGATCAAATATGGTGTAGCATCCTTTTTGTTCACCTTTTTTATGTAGGTGTTGGAGATTTTGCTTGATGGCTTTTGCTTGAGCTTTTGCCTTTGTTTATCCCCGGTCATCGCCTTGCATTGGAAAGACTTGTGGCCTTCCATGTGGCATAGCCTACAAATCACAGTTTCTACCTCCATAGGCTTGTTCACTCCCGCAGTGGTGTTATCCTGTGGAGGTCGGATTTGTTTGGCTTTGCCTTTCTTGTCATACAAAGCCTTGCCAAGGCGAGCCACTTCTTGCTTTAATTGTTCATTTTCCTTTGCAACCTCATCCGAACATGTCTCTACAATAATATTCTCAACAACGACTTGGTTGCAGGGGTTAGAATCGTCAATTAAATCAAAGCAGGAAGTAGAAGCATCTTTCTTAATTATTTCAGGTATTTCAACTAAAGATGCTGCTGGGGTGCTACCAATGTTTTCTAGCTTAGTAGTTAGCTCATTATTATGTATGCTAAGAATTTCCATTTTCTCTAACAAATTTTCAATAGCTTCTTGGGAGCTAGCTAACTTAGCCTTAAGTTTTTCATTCTTTTTAATAAGGCTATCATCGGTAGCAGTGGATGGAGCACAAGATTCTAATAGCTCAATTTTAGTTGATAGCTCACTATTTAGGTTTGCAAAAGTTTCAAATTTTTCTAGCAAACCTTTGTAATCATTTTGAGAGCTAACCAACTTATTTTTCAAAGTTTTAAGTTGAGCTTTTTGCTTAGTGCAAACATCCTGGAAAAATTCTATGGCTTCCGCAAGCTCATCTAGAGAGTGCTTTCCCTCACCTTCATCATCACTACTACTTTCATCACTAGAGGATGGAATGCTTTTGTTACCTCTTGCCATAAGGCATTTGTGTGATGACCGTGATGAGCGTGACGAGGACCGGTGGCTGCGCGTGCTTGGAGGTTCATCTTCACTTGAAGAATCATCCCAAGTTCTAACACTTGTTAGCGCCTTGCCTTTGCTCCTCTCCTTTTTGGGTTTGGCCATATTTGGACAGTTGTCCCTGAAGTGGCCCTTCTCCCCACATGCGAAGCATCCTCTCTTCCTTTGCTTTTTCCTGTCAATGTTAAAGAGAAGATCCTCGACCTGCAGGGGCACACCCATTAGATTAACCTTGCGGATCATTCTCATTACCTTTCCGACGCGTCGGATTGTTTCTTCATCCTCGGAGGATGATGTGCATGGTTGATTATCTTCATCATCATCACTTTCTTCTTCTTCCTCTTCTTCACTTGAGGAACTTGGAGTGGGAGCCTTCTTTTTTCCCTTCCTTTCATCACATGCAAAAGCATATGGTCTTGAGGAAGTTGGCTCCTCTCCCCGACTCATTTTTTGCGACATCTCAAAAGCCGCAATTTTCCCAATCACAATGGTCAGGGTCATGTTGCTCGAGTCCTCCATGTTGTGTAGGATGGTGATGATGCTCCCATATCTTTGTTGTGGTAGCAGGGAGATAATTTTTCTCACAATGTCTGCATCACCTAGCTTATTAATGCCAATAGAGTTGAGCTCATTGATAATTAGATTCAAACGAGAATACATGTCTCTAACAAGCTCATCTTCTTTCATAGCAAAAGAATTATACTCATTTAAGACTAGGCAATGTTTTTGCTCATGGACATTGGATGTGCCGTCATGGAGCTCATGCAATTTTAGCCAAATCTCATTAGCAGTTTTCAAGGTAAATACTTGATTAAAAATATCCATGCTAAGAGATTCATACAAGCAATTTTTGGCTCTAGCATTTAAATGAATTTCCTTTTCCTCACTCGTGGTGGGTTTCTCGGGATTCTTGAGGGGTTTCATCCCGTCATGAGTGACTCTCCAAACACCCAGATCAACGGCCTCTAGGTAACAAGCCATTCTAGCACTATAATATGAGGAGTTAGTGTCGTCGAAATGTGGTGGCCTATGAGTATCCATCCCTTCCTCTAAGAAGCGTCGGCTCTTTTAGCGGTGAAGCTAAAAACGTTTCAACTGAGCCAAACCGGGCTTTGATACCACTTGTAGGAAACGGGTGACGCCTAAGAGGGGGGGGGGGTGAATTAGGACTTCTAAAACTTTTACTAAACTAGGCCACAAATAAATCCCTAGAGCAAAACCTATACAAATAATCAAACTAGAAAGTGCAATCTAGGTTTTGTCTAAGTGTTGCTATCTCTACCGCAATGGCTAAGTTTCAATCTACACTAAATAAGTATGCATACAAGATTGAAACTTAAATGCTTAATATAAATGCAGAAACTTAAAGAGCAAAGTAGAGAAGCAAACTCTCGTGGGTGACGCCGGTATTTTTACCGAGGTATCCGGAACCACGCAAGGTCCCGACTAATCCTCGTTGGTGCCCCTACACAAAGGGAAGCCCACGCGAGGGCCAAGCACCACGGTCGAGTAACTCCGTAGAGAGCCGCGGGCCTTCTCCACGTGCAAGTGGTGCTCCGCTTCCGGCTCCTCTCGGACGCTCCCCGCCGTCTCCACTATCGAGCTTCCGGCCGAAATGCCGCGGGCCTCGTTCCCTCCGGTACACGGTGGCGACCGTGACACAAACGCGGTTGTCACGGTCTCGCAAGACTCTCGCCCCACTCGGTACAATTACAACGACTCACGCAAGAGCCGAGGGGTTGTGTGGTTTTACAAAACTCACTCAACTAACTAGGGTTCACCTAGAGCAAGCGCTAAAGCGGTCTAACTAACCTAAGCACTTCGCAAAGCACCTACGCTAATCACCGAGTGATTCTATTAAGCACTTGGGTGTTTGAGCTCTTGGAATTATGCACTATGTGTCTTGGTATGTTGCTTGGGCTCCCACACTTGAGAATGGCCGGTTGGGGTGGTATTTATAGCCTCCACACCCCAAACTAGCCGTTGGACAGAAAGCAGCAGCTTTCTGTCGTCGGGTGCACCGGACAGTCCGGTGCACCACCGGACACTGCACTGTAGCATGTCCGGTGCGCCTATCCGTTGCTCTGATAGAGCAGTCGACCGTTGGCGCGCACAGGCTTTTCACACCGGATAGTCCGGTGCGCCACCGGACAGTCCGGTGATCTTTTCTCTGAGTGCCACCTGGAACTAGCCGTTGGCGCTGGAGTTCCCTGGTGCACCGGACAGTCCGGCGTGTGGGCACCGGACAGTCCGGTGTGCCACCGGACAGTCCGGTGCGCCCTCGCACAGACAGTCCGCAGCAGCACACTTGGACTTTTGTTGGATCTTCTTAATGTCTTCTTTTGAGGTGTTGCTTTCCTCAATTCCTTAGTCCAAGTAATTCTTGCATCCTGTGAACTACAATCATAAACACTAGCAAACATATTAGTCCACAGGTTGTGTTAATCATCAAACACCAAAACTCAATTAGCCAAATGGCCGGGGTCCATTTTCCTTACAGCACCGAGCTGCCCAACGTCACCGATTCGGATGTCATCGGCGCGTTCCTCGCCGGCACCACCTGCCGCGACCTGGTGAGCAAGCTGGGTCGCAAGACCCCCACCAGGGCGAGCGAGCTGATGGACATCGCCACCAAGTTCGCCTCTGGCCAGGAGGCGGTTGAGGCCATCTTTCGGAAGGACAAGCAGCCCCAGGGCCGCCCACCGGAAGATGTTCCCGAGGCGTCAACTCAGCGCGACACCAAGAAGAAGGGCAAGAAGAAGTCGCAAGCGAAACGCGACGCCGCCGATGCGGACCTTGTCGCCGCCGCCGAGTACAAGAACTCTCGGAAACCTCCCGGAGGTGCCAACCTCTTCGACAAGATGCTCAAGGAGCCGTGCCCCTATCATCAGGGGCCCGTCAAGCACACCCTTGAGGAGTGTGCCATGCTTCGACGACACTTTCACAAGGCCGGGCCACCCGTGGAGGGTGGCAAGGCTCTCGACGACGCTAAGAAGGAAGATCACAAGGCAGGAGAGTTCCCCGAGGTCCGCGACTGCTTCATGATCTACGGTGGGCGAGTGGCAAATGCCTCGGCTCGGCACCTTAAGCAAGAGCGTTGGGAGGTCTACTTGGTAAAGGTGGCGGCGCCAGTCTATCTAGACTGGTCCGACAAGCCCATCACCTTCGACCAGGCCGACCATCCCGACCATGTGCCGAGCCCGGGGAAATACCCGCTCGTCGTCGACCCTATCATCGGCAACGTCAGGCTCACCAAGGTCCTCATGGACGGAGGCAGCAGCCTCAACATCATCTACGCCGAGACCCTCGGGCTCCTGCGGATCGATCTGTCCTCGGTCTGGACGGGCGCTGCGCCTTTCCACGGGATCATCCCCGGGAAGTGCGTCCAACCCCTCGGGCAACTCGATCTACCCGTCTGCTTCGGGACGCCCTCCAACTTTCGAAGGGAGACCCTCACGTTCGAAGTGGTCGGGTTTCGAGGAGCCTACCATGCAGTGCTAGGGAGGCCATGCTACGCCAAGTTCATGGCCATCCCCAACTACACCTACCTCAAGCTCAAGATGCCGGGCCCCAACGGGGTCATCACCGTCGGGCCCACGTACCGACACGCGTACGAATGCGACGTGGAGTGCGTGGAGTACGCCGAGGCCCTCGCCGAGTCCGAGGCCCTCATCGCCGACCTGGAGAGCCTCTCTAGGGAGGCGCCAGACGTGAAGCGCCACGCCGGCAACTTCGAGCCAGCGGAGATGGTCAAGTCCGTCCCTCTCGACCCCTGCAACGACGCCACCAAGCAGATCCGGATCGACTCCGAGCTCGACCACAAATAGGAAGCAGTGCTCGTCGACTTTCTCCACGCAAATGCCGACGTTTTCGCGTGGAGTCCCTCTGACATGCCCGACATACCGAGGGAAGTCGCCGAGCACTCGCTGGATATCCGAGCTGGAGCCCGACCCGTGAAGCAGCCTCTGCACCGATTTGACGAAGAAAAGCGCAGAGCCATAGGCGAGGAGATCCACAAGCTAATGGCGACAGGGTTCATCAAAGAGGTATTCCATCCCGAATGGCTTGCCAACCCTGTGCTTGTGAGAAAGAAAGGAGGGAAATGGCGGATGTGTGTAGACTACACTGGTCTAAACAAAGCATGTCCGAAAGTTCCCTACCCTCTGCCTCGCATCGATCAAATCGTGGATTCCACTGCTGGGTGCGAGACCCTGTCTTTCCTCGATGCCTACTCAGGGTATCACCAGATCAGGATGAAAGAGTCCGACCAGCTCGCGACTTCTTTCATCACACCCTTCGGCATGTACTGCTATGTTACCATGCCGTTTGGTTTGAGGAATGCGGGTGCAACGTACCAGCGATGCATGAACCATGTGTTCGACGAACACATCGGCCGAACGGTCGAGGCCTACGTCGATGACATCGTAGTCAAGACAAGGAAAGCCTCCGACCTCCTTTCTGACCTTGAAGTGACATTCCGATGTCTCAAGGCGAAAGGCGTGAAGCTCAATCTCGAAAAGTGTGTCTTCGGGGTCCCCCGAGGCATGCTCTTGGGGTTCATCGTCTCCGAGCGGGGCATCGAGGCCAACCTGGAGAAGATCGCAGCCATCACCGGCATGGGGCTCATCAAGGACTTTAAAGGCGTACAGAGGGTCATGGGATGCCTCGCGGCTCTGAGCCGTTTCATCTCGTGCCTCGGCGAAAGAGGCCTGCCTCTGTACCGCCTCTTAAGGAAGGCCGAGTGCTTCGCTTGGACCCCTGAGGCTGAGGAAGCCCTCGGGAACCTGAAGGCGCTCCGCATGAACGCGCCCATCTTGGTGCCCCCCCCGCTGCCGGAGAAGCCCTCTTGATCTACGTTGCCGCGACCACTCAGGTGGTTAGCGCCGCGATTGTGGTTGAGAGACGAGAAGATGGGCATGCATTGCCCGTCCAGAGGCCAGTCTACTTCATCAGTGAGGTACTGTCTGAGACCAAGATCCGCTACTCGCAAATCCAGAAGCTGCTGTACGCGGTGATCCTGACGCGGCGGAAGTTGCGACACTACTTCGAGTCTCATCCGGTGACTGTGGTGTCATCCTCCCCCCTGGGGGAGATCATCCAGTCCCGAGAGGCCTCGGGTAGAATTGCAAAGTGGGCGGTGGAGATCATGGGCGAGACGATCTCAATCGCCCCTTGGAAGGCCATCATGTCCCAGGTCTTGGCGGACTTCGTGGCTGAATGGGTCGACACCCAGCTCACGACAGCTCCGATCCAACCGGAGCTCTAGACCGTGTTTTTCGACGGGTCGCTGATGAAGACGGGGGCCGGCGCGGACCTGCTCTTCATCTCGCCCCTCGGGAAGCACCTACGCTACGTGCTACGCCTCCACTTCCCAGCGTCCAACAACGTGGCTGAGTACGAGGCTCTAGTAAACGGGTTGCGAATCACCATCGAGCTAGGGGTCCGACGCCTCGACGCTCGCGATGACTCGCAGCTCGTCATCGACCAAGTCATGAAGAACTCCCACTGTCGTGACCCGAAGATGGAAGCCTACTGCGATGAGGTTCGGTGCCTGGAAGACAAGTTCTACGTGCTCGAGCTCAACCACATCGCCCGACGCTACAACGAGACTGCGGACGAGCTGGCTAAAATAGCCTCGGGGCGAACAACGGTTCCCCCGGACGTATTCTCCCGAGACCTGCATCAACCTTCCGTCAAGACCGACGACACGCCCGAGCCCGAGAAGGCCTCGGCCCAGCCCGAGGCACCCTCGGCCCAGTCCGAGGTACCCTCAGCTCAGTCCGAGGTACCCTCGGCACGGCCCGAGGTACCCTCGGCTCGGCCCGAGGTACCCTCGGCCCCCGAGGGTGAGGCACTGCGCGTCGAGGGGGAGCAGAGCGAGGTCACGCCTAATCAAAACTGGCAGACCCCGTACCTGCAATATCTCCACCGAGGAGAGCTACCCCTCGACCAAGACGAAGCTCGGCGGTTGGCGTGGCGCGCCAAGTCTTTCGTCCTGCTGGGAGATGGGAAGGAGCTCTACCACCGCAGCCCCTTGGGCATCCTCCAGCGATGCATTTCCATCGCCGAAGGTCAGGAGCTCTTACAAGAGATACACTCGAAGGCTTGCGGCCAACACGCAACACCTCAAACCCTTGTTGGAAACGCCTTTCGACAAGGTTTCTACTGGCCGACGGCGGTGGCCGACGCCACTAGAATTGTCCGCACCTGCGAAGGGTGTCAGTTCTACGCAAGGCAGACCCGCCTGCCCGCTCAGGCTCTACAGACCATACCCATCACCTGGCCGTTTGCTGTGTGGGGTCTAGACCTAGTCGGCCCCTTGCAGAAGGCACCCGGGGGCTACACGCACCTGTTGGTCGCCATCGACAAATTCTCCAAGTGGATCGAGGTCCGACCCCTAAACAGCATCGGGTCCGAACAGGCGGTTGCGTTCTTCACCAACATCATCCATCGCTTTAGGGTCCCGAACTCCATCATCACCGACAACGGCACCCAGTTCACCAGCAGAAAGTTCCTGGACTTCTGCGAGGATCACCACATCCGGGTGGACTGGGCCGCCGTGGCTCACCCCATGACAAATGGGCAGGTAGATCGTGCCAACGGCATGATTCTGCAAGGACTCAAGCCTCGGATCTACAACGACCTCAACAAGTTTGGCAAGCGATGGATGAAGGAGCTCCCCTCGGTGGTCTGGAGTCTGAGGACAACGCCGAGCCGAGCCACAGGCTTCACACCGTTCTTTCTAGTCTATGGGGCCGAGGCCATCTTGCCCACAGACTTAGAATACGGTTCCCCGAGGACAAGGGCCTACGCCGACCAAAGCAATCGAGCCAATCGAGAAGACTCACTAGACCAGCTGGAAGAGGCTCAGGACATGGCCTTACTACACACGACGCGGTACCAGCAGTCCCTGCGAAGCTACCACGCCCGAGGGGTTCGGTCCCGAGACCTCCAGGTGGGCAACCTGGTGCTTCGGCTGCGACAAGACGCCCGAGGGCGGCACAAACTCACGCCTCCCTAGGAAGGGTCGTTCGTCGTCGCCAAAATTCTGAAGCCCGGAACATACAAGCTGGCCAACAGTCAAGGCGAGGTCTACAGCAACGCTTGGAACATCGAACAGCTACGTCGCTTCTACCCTTAAGATGCTTCCAAATTATTCGTACACCCCGTTCACACACAAAGTCTGGTCGTTAAGGAAGGGTCAGCCTTGCCTCGGCAAAGCCCGACCCTCCCTCGGGGGCTAGAAGGGGGGAACCCCCTCTGCGGGGGAACCCCCTCTGCGTCGAAATTTTCCTCGAAAAAAGAAAAAATCCTTTCTGCCAGAATGCCTTTCATGCTTTTCGACTACTTCGAAAGTGGATCCTGAAAACGACGGAGTACACGTAAGCAGCCAAGGTTGACCGAGCCGAGGGACTCCTACGCCTCCGGGATATGGATACCTCACTCATCACCTTCTGCGATAAGTAACTCGCGCTCGGATAAGTGATTCCGCGGACCGAACAAGTCTTCACGCTCGAAAGCTCCTCTGCCGGAACGGTTTTTTCGGGCCTTCTCGACTGTGTCGGTGACAGAACCCTATGGACGAGTAAGAGTGCGCGTAAGCGGCAAGGCCGACCGAGCCGAGGGATTCCTATGCCTCCGAGATACGGATACCTCACTCATCACCTTCCGTGAAAAGCAACTCTCGCCCGCACAAACAATTCTGTTACCGACAAATAAGTCCGGATACTCGAAACAAGAGGAAAAGGGACACAGCTTCACAACACGACGACAGTGTGTTTGGGCCTCGGCGGCCGTAGAAAACATACACACGCTACAAGACAACCCGATCCTGCAGGCTCGGACGTCGACAGTTGAAGGGGGCAGCAACACCCTCGGCGTCAACTACACCTTCGGTGGGGTCTGACCTAGCCTCGGACGGCGACGCGGTTGGAGGATCTCCACTCTGAAGGACGACATCAGCACCACACCCGGACCATCGCCGCCAGGGTCTTCTCCAGGAATCTGGCTCGAGCAGATGGCTCGGCCGGCCACCCCGAGGCCTCGGCCAGCTGTCCCCCGAAGACATCAGCTCGGCTTGTGGCCTCGGCAGCTCAACTCCGGCGTCGGTCCTGCCAGTGGACGACCCGGCCAGGCTCCAGCCGACCACATCTTCTTTTCGAAGCCAACTCTGCTTCTGTCTGTGCTGACACCGCTATCTCCGGCTTTGGCTCATCACAGAGCGACCGAGGGGTTCCCTTAACTAAGTAAAAGAAGCCTCGGACAGCAAGGCCGACCGAGCCGAGGGACTCCTACGCCTCCGGGATACGGATACCTCACTCGTCACCTTCGCATGAGGCGACTCACGCTTGGTGAAGCGGTTTAGATAGTCGACAGGCGAGTCTTAGTGCTCGAAATGAAGGAAAAATACGGCTCCGTGCTGAAGATACATACATGTTCAGGCCTCGACAGCCATAATGAACAAGACACCGGCACTCAAAGTGCCATTACAAACGGAACTCCAGTTCCACCCCCGCAGGTACGAACAACCCCACACGATAGTGGGGCCTGCGGAGCAACAGAAGACCGACGAACGGCACGCCGTCGCCCGCCCCAGCAGCGGCGACGACGACGACTTCTACTCCGGGGGCCGAACAACAGCAGCGATGACCTCAGGGCGGATGCTGCTGCCATGAGGCCCTCGCCCATGCCCTCACTCGAGAGGCAAGGGCGGGTAGAAGGCCGTAGAGTTGGAGGTCAGTCCGTGGGCGGCACCGGCTAGCTCGTCGGCGGAGAAACCTCTTCCGGCTACCATGGCGGAAGGCGGCGCCAGGAGCGGCTCCAAAGCCACTCGGCTCAAAGAGCCAGGCACGCGGTAGCTGCCAACGCCATGAACGGCGAATGCCCTTCCCCCCGATCACTGAGGGAAGGAGCGGGCCGCCGCCCGCGCAGGGACCGACCCCAACTCGGCACACTCCCCTCCCCATCACTGATGATGAACATCCTTGAAGCTGAGGGAGGGGCAGAGGCCGCAACTCGGTTCGCTTCTCCCCACCATCGAACTGGAGGTCACCGTCTTGGGTGACCACCGGCGAGGGGATGCGGCCGGGCTGCATGATGAAAATCCTTGAAGCCGAACGATGGCTGAAAGGTACCAACTTCCATGAAGTTGCGTCCCTCCGACGACAAGACGGAAGGATTGCGGGAGTCCTCCATCCGGTGGCTCGGAAGGTGGAAAGACACGGTGCATAAGGGAGCGCGAAGACATGGTCGCCTTTCAAGGGGGTCACCCTCCTTTTAAAGGCGACTCTCCCCGCTTGCGTCCTCAGCCATCGCGGGCTGAGTCTTCTCCAACACGCTCCAAGGTCCTCCCCCTACGGCACGGGGGCTGGGCCCCACGCGTCAGGCAAGCTGGTCCAGGGCAGAAGGAGCCAAACCGCCGCGCGCAGGGCATGCAACTGTCAAGCTGTCACAAGCATTCCTCCACTTTCGCCCAGACCAGCGGGTGAAAGGGTGGATAGCCATGCAGTCGGCATGCAACCGCGCCAGGTGCGCGCGCCCCTTTGACTTCCAACGCACCCAGCATGGAGGCCCAGGCCCACATGTCGTGCAACCGGCGTGCCGGTTGCTACGTGCGAGCAACTGCACCGCCCCTCGCGCCACTGCCGCGCCTCCTCGACTGCGGAACCAGTACCGCGACTCAAGGCAACCCTGCGTATGACCCAGCAGTGCCAGCTAGGCGCGACGGTCAAATACGGTCAAAAATGGGCCGGCAGTAATGGCGGTGGCAGGCGGGCAGGAGCAGCGGTCACGTCGTCAGCCAAGCTTACGTCCCATCCAGGGGCAGCGAGGGAACCCTCTCTCACGGCGTGAAGATGGCACGCCCGAGATCCGTTCCTCGAACGGCTCGCACACGCGCAACGACCGCCTCGTGAACCACTCGCCCCGTCGCATTAACTCCGCGGCGGGACAGGCGGTGCCTCAAGCGGGAGAAGCAAGCGACGCTTCGCCTTCGCCATAATGACCGCGTCGAAAAAAGGTACGCCACGTCATTCGATTTCGTATCCTTTTCCTTTTCCTTTTTCTCTCTCTTACAAAAGGGACCGGGAAAGGGGCATACCCCGAAAAGGATCCTTCTCCGTGAAGGAAATAGGCCCTGAGCCTCCCTACTGATAAGAGGTTCAAAGGCTGGCCCCTCGGAGGGGTTCAACGGCCGCCTCAGAGCGCTTGGGTTCTATGCCCACTACTGGTCAGAGGTTCGATGGCCGGCCCCTCGGAAGGGTTCAACGGCCGCCTCAGGCCACTCGGGCTCCACGCCCACTACTGATCAGGGGTTCGTAGGCTGGCCCTCGAAGGGTTCACAGTCGCCTCAGACACAGAGCGAGGGATGACCCTAGGTATGTTCGATACATAACCAAGGCTTGGGCTATGCTCCCGTGGTACCCTAGGACATTTCCGAGACCAGCGGGAACGATATTGTAACGGAATCCCATCAGAGGGAGGCATCGAGCCCTTGGACCCTGTCAAAAGGGGACCGGGTCCGGCAGATCACCCGCAGGTACTTTTGGAGCGCGCCTCCGGGCCTCTAGCCGACCCCTAACAAATGGGGCACGGGCGCCCACTCGGATTACCCGCCAGCAGCTCACCGGAGACACCATGTTCGACGCCCTCTGAGGGCAACATGGCGCTTTCCCCCCTCCTCCTTGCGGAAAGGCGACACAGAGGCGTATGTAAAAAAGTCGAGTCTGTCCTTGACCGTCCTCTCGCCCTGTGCAGAGGCTCGGGGGCTGCTCTCGCAAACCCGGCTCCGGCCAAACTGTTGACAGCGTCAACATACCAGCCCGAGAACTTGGGACCCGACCGTGCACCCGGGCTACGGCCAGCTCGCATGAGGGAACAACCAGACCAGCCGAAGTGTTGCGAAACACAAACACACTAAGACCTCGAAGGAGTCAAACTACTCCTCCGAGGCCTCGGAGGCTACACCTGGCGGGTGCGCTCGCGCACACCCACCGGAACAAAATGCAACCAAAAAGGGCTGGTCCCCTTGCAAAAAAGTGCGGCAAAAGCCTCCAAGCGAGTATTAACACTCCCTTCGAGGCTCGGGGGCTACTGTCGGGGACCATAATTAGGGGTACCCTAAAGGCTCCTAAATCTCAGTTGGTAACCCCCATCAGCACGAAGCTGCAAAGGCCTGATGGGTGCGATTAAGTCAAGGATCGGTCCATTCGAGGGACGATCACGCCTCGCCCGAGCCCAGCCTCAGGCAAGGGCAGCCGACCCCGGAGGATCTAAGTCTCGCCCGAGGACCCCCTCCAGCAACGGACACACCTTCGGCTCGCCCGAGGCCCAGTCTTCACCAAGAAGAAACCTTGACCAAATCGCCATGCCAACCGACCAAATCGCAGGGGCATTTAATGCAAAGGTGGCCTGACACCTTATCCTGACGCACGCCCTCCAGTCGACAGAGCCGAAGTGACCGCAGTCACTTCGCCGCTCCACTGACCGGTCTGACAAGAGGACAGCGCCGCCTGTGCCACTCCGGCTGCTGAGCCACTCGACAGAGTGAGGCTGACAACAGCCAAGTCCGGCCTAAGGCGTCATAGGAAACCCCGCCTCGCCCGACCCCAGGGCTCGGACTCGGGCTCAGCCCCGGAAGACGGCGAACTCCGCTCCGCCCGACCCCAGGGCTCGGACTCGGGCTCAGCCCCGGAAGACGACAAACTCCGTTTCGCCCGACCCTAGGGCTCAGACTCGGGCTCAGCCCCAGAAGACGACAAACTCCGCTTCGCCCGACCCCAGGGCTCAGACTCGGGCTCGGCCCCGGAAGACAACGAACTCCGCTCTGCCCGACCCCAGGGCTCAGACTCGGGCTCAGCCCCGGAAGACGACGAACTCCGCTTCGCCCGACCCAGGGCTCGCACTCGGGCTCAGCCCCGGAAGACGACGAACTCCACTTCGCCCGACCCCAGGGCTCGGACTCGGGCTCAGCCTCGAAGGATGACGAAGTCCGCCTCGCCCGACCCCAGGGCTCGGACTCAGCCCTGGCCTCAGCCGACGGTCTCCGCCTCGTCCGACCCGGGGGCTCAGACTCGACCTCGACCTTGGAAGACAGACTCGACCTCGACCTCGGAGGAGCCTCTACCTCGCCCAACCTAGGGCACGGACCGACCACGTCAACAGGATGCACCATCATTACCCTACCCCGAGCTGACTCAGGCTACGGGGAACAAGACCGACGTCCCATCTGGCTCGCTCTACTATACGAGTAATGATGGCGCCTCGCGTGCCCTGTGACGACGGCGGCTCTCAGCCCCCTTACGGAAGCAAGAGGACGTCAGCAAGGACTCAACAGCTCCGATAGTTGTCCTTCCGCCAGGCTCCAGCGCTCCTCCAATGGCCACGACATCATGCGAACTGGGTGCCAAAACCTCTCCGGCTGCCACGATGGCATGTACTTAGGGCACTAGCTCTCCTCCGCTAGACACGTTAGCACTCTGCTACACCCCCCATTGTACACCTGGATCCTCTCATGTCTATAAAAGGGAGGACCAGGGCCCTCTTACAAAAGGTTGGCCGCGCGGGGAAGGACGGGACGGCGCTCGCGCAAGGTCGCTCACTCCCTCCCGCGTGGACGCTTGTAACCCCCTACTGCAAGCGCACCCGACCTGGGCGCGGGGCTAACACGAAGGCCGCAGGTTCCACCTCCCACGCCTGTCTCCCTCCGGCTGCTCTCTCCCCCCTTCGCGTTCCGCCTCGCGTCGACCCATCAGGGCTGGGGCACGCGGCGACGATTTACTCGTCGGTCCAGGGACCCCCTAGGTTTCGAAACACCGACAAGTACCTGCAGTCGACATTTCACTTCACCCTAATACTCTGAAAAAATGCAAAATGTTATAAACAGCAACATCTATATGTTCGTGTCCTTACCTAAATATATACTAAACCCAACTAATTAGATACAGGAAAAGGAATGGCCATACCCATGCGGATGTTATACTCATGTGCAGTCAGACTAATCTATACTTCTATACAGGCATACAACAACAACACTGTGCAAACTGCAAAGTTACGAACTCACCAGTCACCAATAGGCAGCAGAGTAGGCTGAGTAGCAGACTTGCAGAGGGACTGAGGGAGTAGCACAGCGCAGCGGACGGGCGCATAGGAGCAAGACACGGACGTCCGGTCGCCGGTGGCCTAGACACAGCCACAGACGCGTGGCCACCTGGACATCGTCGGTGGCGCCCCGCGCCTGGACGTATCCGGTCCCAGACACCGGTCGCGCCTGCGTGGCCACCTGTGCCGGTGGCCCGAGCAGCCGTGCGACGAGGAGGGTGGTGGACCGGCGGCGGCGGATGGTCGGATCGGATCTCGGACGATGAGCCACGGGCGGCGGCGCAGTGGACGTGGGTGGGCGAGGGCGAGGGGCGAGCGGAGTGACGACTGCCGAGTGCGTCTGTGCGAGCCTGCGAGGGTCGGTGGGCGCCTGGGCGGTGGCTTAGCCTAGGGTTTTGCCACTGCGTCCGAGTTGGGCTGGGCCTAGCCGGTTTCAATGAGTTGGGTTGCCTACGTTGGGTGGCCTCACTTGGTTTGATTCTGGTTTCGGGTCCCCGCAAAAAAACCACGGGTGAAAATGGAGAACGTGCCGAAACCGAATTAATTCGGGGCCCCGAACCCATGCCCCCGCAGGGCAAAATTTAAACCCACCCCGAACACCACCGGATCTAAAACCGCGGGGACCCGACCCGAACCCGCCCCATTGCCAAGCCTAATTGGAGGATGAAAAATTATAAAAAAGAAGATCATAAGTCTATTGAAAGGAGATATTGATTTGTGACCATTAAATTTATTTTAGCTCACAAATGAGAAGCATGGATGGAGTCCTGTAATTTTCATTCTTATTTCTCGTACAACTCGATTAAACAGGAAGTGATTCAAAACTTTGGAAGTTTTGTCTCCGCTCGCGGGACTCTTGTTTAATGGTCCTCCTTGCCATAATTGTAGATGACCTCGATCTACAAGGCACAATTGCCATTAGTATAACATTTTGGTACAAAATCTTACTACCCGAAGATAGTTGAACAATGCTAAACAAGATGATGTAGCCATAAATGTATTCATTGAGTTTCAAAACAGAAGTAAGTTGTTAACATCAATTTATCCCTACTCCCTACTAAGGTTTGAGAAGCACATCAATACTGATCTTCATCGCTAATGCCAGGTATATCTGAACATAATTGAGAAGTTTTCAATGAAAAATAATGAAAACAAATGGCATTCCAAGTTTTACTTGAGAACATCAATACCAAGTCAACAATGACAGCTAGGTTATGAGGATCATCATCTGATATTCCCTGCTCAACTTTTCCCACTAGATCAGCTCCAACATCATCAGTTGTAGTGTATATTCCACCACCCAACTGAGCAAAAAGGGCAACAAAAGAGGCACCAAAACCATATCCCACAAGGAGAAGAGGCACTACACAAAAACCATATGAATCAACAGCAGAATATTATTCCTTTCACTTAACAAAATGGTATTGCAATCTTCAACTACAAAAATATAAGTGGATAATTCATGGACAAGTTGGATTTTAATCTAATGTGTTTTCAGGTGTACTTTGTTCAAGAAACTTACAGTTAGTAACCTTCATTTACCTAGGTGAATCTACTCCAAGCTAAACATAAATGTTGAGTATAGTATTGCCATGCCAAGTATAACCATGCAAACAACTACAATGGCTGAGAAACAACCAGCACAAACACCAATCTGTTTTGAGGAAACGAACATGATTTGAAATTCTATTGTTATTGTATAAGGGCAAACGCCAAGTGCATCTAGGAACAAAAATCCAAACCTGCAAAGCTTCACTTGCAGAGCGTCGAGCAGCACTTGAAACTCGTACATAAGCACGGGCACAGACACCCACATTCCAACAAAGCGAGCTATTCCAAAACATAATGCTCTAAGGAGAAAATAAGCAACTGTAATATAGGCTAGTGTTGCCCTACAACCCTGTGTAGTCATGATATTCATGAGATGTCAACATGATAAGTTGGCAACAACTAATAAACTTATATAAGTATTGTTGCCGCTGATCTGGGTGCTATTCATGAGTACCGGTGGCGGTGCTCTCTGCGTAGGCGCGAAAGGTCCATGACCTGGCGTAAGAGCTAGGGTTTCTGCCTGACAAGCCGGATGGTCCACCTGGTGGCCGAACAATCCATGTGTGCATAGATGCAACGGAGTTCACCAACAGCACCTGGATCTCGCTCCCGAGAGGGACCCCGTTGGAGAGGAGAGATCTTAGGGTTTGTCTTGGGATCGGCAGGCCGCCCAAGATGCCTCTAAACGATGTAAAGTCAGAGAGGTGAAGATTAGAGGAAGAGATCTATGTTACTGTCTACTCCTAGGGCAAAATGTAAAGAACTAAATATATATTGATTGTTTCATCAATTTGTTGGTTGTTCAATCGGTTATACCCCTTCAAATATATAAGGGGAAGGTCTAGACCCGTTCTTAGGCGTTCTCCAATAGCTCCCGCGGGATTAGAGGACTAAACACGCGAGGAGATAGGAGTTCTAACTGCCTGAATCGATCTATTTGCGGACCATCCGCGCCCGTGGGCCGGACCGTCCGGTCGTGCTTGGTGCCACAAATGGTGCTCAACGCATGCTTCCCCTGCATTTTGGAGAAGCTGAGCGAACCAAAAGCACTAATATGGGCTGGAACCAACTTGATGTGATCTTATCAGTTCTCTTAAGCATCTTGCCACATATTAGAATGGTATTGCTTTAGGAAATGCATGTTTAGTGCCTTGGGCAAGTCTTCGCCTTTTAATGTTTGCAACATGTAGATGTTACCAGATATTACCTATGTGATCTTGTAAGGGCCTTCCTAGCTTGGCAACCACTTCCCGAACTTCCGGTCTCTGCTCTTTAGTGGCAAAATAGTCTTTCATATCAGGTCTGCTACCTGGAATGGCTTAGCCTTGACCTTCTTGTTGTAAGCTTTGGCGACTATGGTCTTGTTTTCTCTATTTCTCCCAGAGCTATCACCCTCTTGTCGATCACCTCATCAATATTGTCCATCATTAAATTATGATAATCACCAAAAGTTAGATCATTCTGTCTAGCGAACCTAACAGTATTTAGGCTTACCTCTACATGCAACACTGCTTCCTACCCATAAACAAGCTCAAATAGAGATACTTTTAGTAGCATGGTGTTTAGATATTCTTTGAGCCCATAAAGCTTCAGACAAGACCTTATGACAATGCTTATGATGATCAGATATCTTCTTTTTTACTAGGCTAACCAATATCCTATTACTAGACTCGGGCTAGCCATTAACCTGAGCATAATATGGAGATGAATTGAGCAATTTAATTATATACGATTCAGCAAAATCATGTACCTCCTTTGACATAAAAGAAGTCCCATGGCCTATGGTCAAAGTCAGAGGAATGTCGAATCTATGAATAATATGCTCGGTTATAAACTCAATTACCTCTATGTGTGTCATTTTCTTCAGAGCAACAACTTCAGTCCATTTGGTTAAGTAGTCTATGGCGACTAACACGAACCGATGCTCTTTTGATGATGAAGGATGTATCTCTCCTATTGTCAGTGTTTGGATCCGAGGACCTAACCAACTAGTAAAATAATACTTTGTGCCCTTGACCTAGATGGTGATGCAAGTTGACACAAGTCTTTATCCCGGTTCGGGCTAGAAGATGCTATAACACCCCTGGTGTAACTGTTACTAAAATTTGAGCATAACATCATTAGCATGAGAATTTCATATGTTTGATACACCTAGAGTGCATTCACTAGGTAAAAATTTCAAACAAGTTGTATTGTTTTGGTGTTTTGCAAATAGAACCCTGGAATAGGGGACTTAACCCTAAATAGGGACCAGGAGGGTAAAACATGACCCAAATTGAGAAAACCCTAAGGTTTAAGTAAAACAATCATAAAATGTTACCAAAGATGGGACTACATTACATTCATACCCCTGAGATACCAGAAACCCTCATTGGAACCCTAGAAAACCCTAAATCCAAACCCTAGGGGCCTATGTGCAAAAACAGTGCACATTTGGACTAAAGTGTGAAAACTACTATGTTAAAGCATATCAAGTCATATGGTTCACAAATATAGGGATTTGCAAGTGAAACCCTAAGTTTTGGGTTTATTTGCAAAAAGTACCAAGTGAACTCTATATTAACTAAGTCTGAAAATCATGTTATAAGCTCAACTTTGGAGCTTTATAACTTTCAAATTATAGGGTTTTTGCCCTAGGTCACCACATCAAAATTATAGACCTATCAAAGGAGAACAACTTTGCTTAAGGGTGTAAGCATAGTTGTTGAGAAGAAATTGGTGATAATTAAGCCCAAAGTTGGACTGTCAGGCTGATACAGTCTGAACTTCAGATTGACAGTGACCTAGATCCAAGTTTGAGAGCCATTTCGACTATGATCCAGTGAGAATCTACCTAGGGTTTCTATAACAAAGTTGTAGAGCTAGTATAGAGGAACAACTTTGCTGCAGAACTCGGAATGAGTTGCCATAGAGATTTGAGAGAAAATCAAGTTCAAAGGTTGACTATCAGGCCAACTGAATGGAGATCGCCATGGTATAGTGTCCCAAATGGATCAGAACGACAGCGCGACAGCCTCACCGCCGACGACCGATCTCCGTTGCGATTCACGCCGCCGCCGTTGAGATTTACGCCACTGGTGACCCGATAAGCTTGCCAGCTAATAGCTCTTCGCTTGAGGATGACTCCGGTGACTCACCGCCGTACCCCCCCGGTGCTTTGCGGCTTGAGCTGATAAGCTCACCGGCGTCAGCCGCCTTCTGGTCTTGCGCCACACAATTGAGCACCTCTGTTGCGTCGTCGTGGCTCTCTATAGCCATCTAATCATCGCCGGTGAGGTCACCACGACGGTAGACACGAGTTTACGCGTGCCAGTAACTCCTTGTCCCTCCGACCGCCGTGCGTCATCGTCCCAATTCCCGGCCACCGCTTCCGCTTAGTATAAATTGAGCCCACGGTCAGCTCCGCAACATCATCACACGCCCCACCATCTAGTATCGCCCCCAATCTTGCAACCATGAGCGCCAATTTTAAGTTTCCCCTAAATCTGTTCTGAGACACCGCGAAGAGCACCTCGCCGTGGCCAGCGCGATACAGGTTAGTTCATCCCTGCTGCTCTTGTGTTTGAGTGACCTTAGGTGCTCGTGATGCTCGTTGACCCATTTGATTGAACTAAGTTGCCACCAATCACCGGGAACACATTCATCTGTCCGCAACACCCTCGGTCACCGCGGCCAGAGCGAATTGGATCACCATTTCTAAAATTAAGTTAGGGGAAGTGATTGGGAATGGTTCAATCCTATGTCCGCTGCTCGGGAGCACCGGTCTTGGCCTCCTTCGGCCGGTCTACGCGCTCGCCGGAGCTTGGCCACGCTCGACGCCGTTGAGGACTTGGCGTGGTGAAGGAATAGAACGTGGAGGACCTTTCTACAAACTGTCAGTGACCCATGTAAATAGTGCAAGTGCCTACTTACGATTACCTAGAAGAATAGGGCTTTTTCGCAAAGTCAATATCGTGCGCGGGCGCGGGCGCGCTTTCACCCGTTGTTGGGCCGCCTGGTTTGAATTAAGCCCAACACTATTCCCTGTCTTTTCTTTTTCTTTTTCTACCAGAGTTAAAACAATCCTAGAAAATTGTAGAAAAATCCTAAAATTGTCAAACCAATTTTCCTAGATTCCTTACTTTCCATAGTATTTAATAAAAATAGTTCCATGATTTTTAGATCAAATAGGGAATTTTGGAGTATTTAAAATAGCTTAAAATATTGATTCTGGATTTTTAGAAAATAGTTAATAATTCCAAAAATGCCCAAACTTTTTATATGAACTTTACACATTATTTAGAAGCCTTGGGTAGATTTTGGTTTGATTTGGACCTTGTTTGATAATTAGAACCCAAAACCCCCACCCCCTGCTCTTTGAACTTCACTATTAACTCCGGAAATCCTAGTTTCCCGGTGAATCGTGAAGGAAAATTGTATTCAAGAACTTTAGATAATAAATTCTTATTATCTGTGCACTCTCATGAGCATTACATGGCATTCATTCTTATATACATATATATGGTTATCTCTAGAAAATGAAGTAACAGAAGAGAAGACACCACCACCTTCGGAACCTCAGGCAAGAAATTGTTTCTACTTTGACATCTGCAGATCCGTGCCTGACTCACCTATAAATGAAGGCAAGCCCCGGTGCATTTGCCACCCTCCTTGATGTTTTTAAAATCTTTCTCACTTGATTGATGCATTAGGTGATAGGAGTTGAATGCTTAAACAATTCCTGCATTACCTTCCTTGAACTTGATTACCTTCCTTGAAACCCTGTCTTTACAAAAGGTTTTTACTATGCTTAGTATTGCTCTAGCAAAACAAAAGGTTTTGTTTTACAAAAGATGATTGGCAAAGTGGGAGGGATGTTTTTGAAAATAAAACTTGATGGTGAATCCATCATGGCCATGATGGGTTCAACATCGGAAAAGATGTACCTCTGCCAGGTGCCAAGCTTTGGGTTTAAATGATTAAGCTGAGACCGGGCGGGTGACTTGCACGAGAAAGAGAGTCTCGGTGTAGTGTCTCCGTTTGAGTCAATTAAGAACCGTCTCGATGTATGGCTGCTGACCGAGGACCCTTTAACTAGTCACATGCCTCGTCATGGGTAAGCCTTGCCTCGGGTAGACTAAGGCCAGAATAAGATAACACGCAATAGGCGTGGAGCGGTGGCGAGAGTAGCGTGTACCCTCCGTGGCAAGAGGCTGGACGGTGGTGTATCTGTGCTCTCGGTTGACGTGAACCTGATCTGGTCTTAAGGACCCTGGTGGAGGGTTGACAGATGCAAGGGTTAAGTGCTACATATGTCGTGTGATTGGAGATCCTCAGCTGAGTATAATCGATTCGGATTGCCGTACCTTCGCGATTATGAAGACTTGGTCACTGACCTATACGTAGAACTCCAGTAAAGATGAAGGGATGGTTAAGAAATTGGCTAGTGCTGGTCAAGTGTTTGAACTAGGTAGAAAGAATTCTAGATGCAGGTAATTTTACCTAACCTGAAAATAAAACTGGATTTTTAAGGATCCACTTTTAGTAAGCATTTATGCAAACAGAGTCTTTTGATCATTAAGAAACCTTACCTTGACTCCCTTATAACCAGCATAGCCTTGAGAGTCTTTTCTTTAGTCGGGTAAGACTTGCTGAGTAATTCCATACTCAGGGTTTTATTCCCTATTGTTTTTAGGTGAGGAAGCAACAAACTTTTGTTGTTTTTGTACCAAGGTGGTGTCAAATGAAGAAAAGCAAGAATGAAGCTGCGGGAGGACCTAGTCCTCCATAAGAACTTTTATGTAAGAACTTATCGGGAGGGGTTTCTGCCTCCCTTGGTTTTGTAATAATACTACTAAGCACTCGTTTAATTACTGGTCTGTAATATATAACTTTGTCTTACTTTCAAATAAATGTAAGTTTATGTAACCGCTTCCGCATTTCGTATCTCCGATGATCTGTAATGTCTGCGTGACGGGTGAAACGCTCTTGGGAAAGGTAAGAAAAGCAGACTCCAAACTTGTCAAGTGATTCAGGGGCATCTACATGGTTGTCTGAGGTCCGTTGGACAAGGATAACTGTAGGTGGGCCTAATAACTTGGGAGGTTCTGTCATAGCTGGTATCAGAGCGAAGCCCTTCTCTACAGATATTATGAGACATCGTCAAAAGGATTTTCTAAAGACTTATCTGGAAAAGTTCTTCCCTTCTTATCTATTAATTCTGAAGAGTTTATCTTAAAAGACCAGATAGGAAGAGTGCAATGTATAGAAGGTGTGAATCAACTAAGGTTGGTTCTGTAATTATACATGCATCGTGCTAAGAACTATGTTAATAAAATTTTCCCCCTTAGAAAAATGCCGCCGCGCACAAGGAAAAGTGCACGCAAGTCAACTGGCCCAATTGGTGTGCCACGTCATCAACTCGCTCCCAGACACGAGGATAGCAGTAGTGGGAGTAATGATCTGATCAGGGATCTTGAAGCGCAAGTGAATCAACTTCAAATGGAACTTCAATGCAGGACTAACATATGGGTCGCGGATGGCGACAGACTCAATGAATTGAGAAGCCACATCCGCCGCCTGCAAGATCAGCTCGCTGATCGAGATTTAGCGCTCGACTGGGCGGTTCAGTCTCGTTCGCTTGCCTGGGCTAAGGAGGCAAAAGCTCGAGCCCGAGTCGAAGAACTTAGCTCAGCTATTGATAACCTGCAGGCTTACTGCAATACTCTACATGAAGTTCATGTACTGTATTCACAACTACACCCCCAAGTACCTGCGAATCCTGTCGGGACAGAAGCCGGACCTTCTCATGAAGCGGGAGAAGCTTTTGGTGGCGAATTGGACCTTTTTAGGCCCTCTCCCTCCATGAAGTTGGTCGATGAGTGGTCTCCTACGCCCGACAGTGAGGCTACTAAGAGTGATAGGAAGTAGGAATAGTATAGTTGTAGAAATAGTAGTGTTATTGTATAATGGGTACTGTACTCCTGTTGTAAAAATTCGAGTCTGTAACATTACTCTTTTTAGTAATGTAAAATGGATGGTTTTCTTTGGCATATTATATTGTTTTCAAATGTTTGTTGCCAAAGATGCCTTCCTGGACTCGTGCTCAGGACGGGGCCAGTACCTCCCGTGGGAGGGAGGCAACACCAAACCCACCTCCTGTCCCTCCCACGCTTGCCGAGGCTATCGCCGCCTTGGTAAACGCGACAGCGGATAATACCCGTTTCCTACGGGAGATGGCAGGTCAGCAGCTTCAACAACAAGGCGGGCGGGGCTATCCGCAAGGGCCCCGTGAGACATCTTATTTGGACTTCTCTGAAACGCGTCCACCGCTGTTTGTCAAGGCAGAAGACCCTTTAGAGGCGGACGAATGGATCTGTGTCATCGAGCAGAAGTTTGGACTTCTTCGGTGTTCTGAAACCCAGAAGCCCCTATTCGCAGCCCAGCAACTGCGTGGCCCTGCCAGCACCTGGTGGGGAAACTTTATGGCCGTTCAGCCGACCGATCATCAGATTACATGGGAAGAATTTAAATTGGCCTTCCGTGAACATTACATACCTGAAGGTGTACTTCACATGAAACAAGAAGAATTCATGAAGCTGAAGCAAGGAGGAGATACTGTTAATCAGTATCTCAATAAATTTAATCACTTGTCTCAGTATGCAATCGACCAAGTTAACACCGATCTGAAGAAGAATTGTTTCATGCGAGGACTGAATGATATGATGCAAAGGAAAATGGCTACTTGCATCGACCTCACATACGGAAGGGCTGTCAGCACAGCGCTGGCAGTTGAATCTAAATATGCAAGTTCTGGCAAGTCCAAGGGGAATGAAGGCAACAGGCCTACTCAGGGCCCCGAGAAAAGGCAACGGTTAGTCATCCGGCCTTTTAATCAGGGTCGTTCTTCATCACGTCCACCCTCCCACCCATTTAAACAACCAGTGTTTATTCGTCCCAATACTGCCCCTACAACAACAAGTCAGCCGGGTGCCCGTGGCACTCGATTCCCTGCCCTTCCCAGTTCATCGACAGGATGCTTCAATTGCGGAAATCTGGGCACTTTATCAAGGATTGCCCTTATCTGAAGCAGAACAAGTCAAACAATCCACAAGGATCTGAGAATTCATCTCAAGCCAAGGGAAATACTATGGGCAAAAATACAAAGAAGACGGGACGCATATATTATACGCAATTGGCCACCACACCGGACGGTGAACCGGTAATGATGGGTACGTTCCTTGTGGCCAATCATCCCGCAAATATTCTCTTTGATTCTGGTGCTTCATATACATTTATCAGCAAGAAATTTGTGGAGCAACACTGCATTTCATACCATGAATCAAAGGAAGGGTTTAAAATTCACTCACCTGGGGGACAAATTTTTACTAGAGAAGTGGCCTATCAAGTGCCCGTAACATTGGTCGGACGGGACTTTCCTACTAATATGATTGTTCTGAAAGGCCAAGACATAGATGTGATTTTAGGCATGAATTGGTTGGCCCGATATAAAGCAACTCTCAACACTGATCAGAGAATCATCAGGTTGAGTCATAATCAAGAAGAAATTATCTTGTCTATCCCCATTCCAACCAAAACTACCGGCAGAGTTTATGAAGCCATTATACCGGAGATCAAGGATATTCCAGTGGTATGTGAGTTCTCAGATGTCTTTCCAGAAGATTTGCCTAGATTGCTACCCGAAAGAGATGTAGAGTTTGTAATTGAGTTGAAGCCCGGTACAGCTCCCATTTCTAGAAGATCGTACCGAATGCCTCCAAATGAGCTGGCAGAACTGAAAATTCAATTACAAGATCTACTAGAGAAAGGATTCATCCGGCCAAGCTCGTCACCATGGGGTTGTCCGACCATATTCGTCAAGAAGAAGGATCAAACTTTACGGATGTGCGTAGATTATCGACCCTTGAATGAGGTCACTATCAAGAACAAGTACCCTCTTCCGCGGATTGACATTCTATTTGATCAACTGACTGGAGCGAGGGTATTCTCCAAGATTGATCTCAGATCGGGCTACCATCAGATCCGTATTCGGCCCGAGGATATACCAAAGACCACATTCACTACGCGGTACAGATTATTTGAATATCTGGTAATGTCTTTCGTAGTGACGAATGCTCCGGCCCACTTCACTTATTTGATGAACTCGGTATTCATGCCCGAGTTGGACAAGTTTGTAGTGGTTTTCATAGATGATATTTTAATATATTCAAAAAATGAAGAGGAGCATGCTCAACATTTACGGGTCGTATTAACGCGCTTGAGAGAACATAAATTATATGCCAAGTTCAATAAATGCGCGTTTTGGATGGAAGAAATTCAATTTCTGGGACATGTTCTATCTGCCAGGGGGATTGCGGTAGATCCCAGCAAGGTCAATGTGGGGGATAGATATCCCCCGGGTCCACTAAAAGAGTAAAGAACCTCACAAAAGGCCCAAGGGCCCAATAAATCGTAAGGTCATTCTTTCGTGGGCCTGGGGAGAAACAACCAGCGAAGCAGAACGACATGAGGCCGGGTTGGTACAAGCCCGGACGGCCCACAGCATCGAGCGAATGACCGCAACAGAGATCCGACTTTCCCGCGCTGGAGCCTCCATGCAACGAAGCTACGCGAGGATAAGTCGGCGAGGGTTACGTAGGGATAATCTCAAGAGGTTCACTATCTTTTAGCTACTTGTTGCTATCTTATCCACGTGTACTGCCCCACGGTCGAGTATATAAGGCCTAGGGGGCACCCCTTCAGAACGATCGACCCTTTACTTAGCCACCCACATCAACTCTCTGTATTCTCAATCCAGAGAGCTCTCTTGTAACCACATTCACCAAGCATACTCACCAGGACGTAGGGTGTTACACATCTCTAAGCGGCCCGAACCTGTAAACCTCGTCCGCAGTCCCTCGTGCGATCTGCACGAACCATTTTGCTATAGTTGTCAACACTGTCCTACTCCTAAAACACCTTGAGGGGCAACCCCGGGTGTGCGATCGGACCCAAAACACCGACAGCTGGCGCGCCAGGTAGGGGGTGTGTCGACAATCCAAGCTAGCTCAATGGCCGTCACCTTCTACAGCAAGATCACTGTTGGGGACTTGTTCTCAAATGCTAAGAGTTAAGAACAAGGCAACATAAAAAGTGTTAAACACTAAGGTCCTTCGCCCTTCGAAACATTATGCCCCTTCGGGAAATAATGATTTTAGGACGAAGGTCATAAGAGACATACCTTCGTAAATATAATAAGTAATGCCGAAGGATTCATATAAAGCGTGAAATATAAACATCAACATAGAATCATTTCTATTTTATTAACATGGAGAAATAGAAATGATTTCAAATTACAAATGTACCTTCGGTCCTGAGAGAAGGTAAAAAGTACAAGCGTGACGCAAAAGCCAATGCCAAGTCAGCGTGAACAGTACGGGAGTACTGTTCATCTATTTATAGACGTGGGACGCAGCCCACATAAAATTACATTCATGTCCTCTACAATCGCCAATGACTTTATGAAAATCTGTCAAGGTCCACGTAGTCTTTTCATCTCTAAGTCGGTTCCCCCCTCTGCCATCGCGCCGAAGCTTCCCTGCGCACAGCTTCGGCTGCGCTCGACCTTCGTCTGGTTCAGGCTTCATCCTGGCCGCGCTTCATATTCATAATTCTGAGTCCGAAAATACCTGTTCACATAATCCACTTGGAAAACATTGTCAAATCATGTTTTTGAGGACCTTCGGAGGACGAAGGCCCCCAACAGTAGCCCCTCGCAATATTAATTTGTTAATAATAAATTCAGATTGCGATATGGACGAAGGCCTTGAGCCGAAGGTCCGAAAAAACACCTTCCCTTTGCTAGAATAGCAACATTCACTGACAAGCGGGGCCTTTCAATTTTCAACGCCCTGGGCGTATAAATAAGATCGCACCGCAAACTCATTTGGTACGCACACTTGCCTTCTGCTTCGGCCCACTAAAATTTTTAGCTCTTGTGCACTAAGATTTGCTGGTCTTTTTGATTTTGAAGCTTCGGCCTCGGGAACAATTTTTTAGCGTTTCCGAAGATGTCTGAAGGCAAGAAGATCCCTGCTGAGACGAAGCTGAGTCTCGAGGAGGAGAAGAATCTGGGGTTCCTGATAGCGATGGCAGAGACCAATACAGAGAAAATCACCAAGGAGATTCTCGAAGGTTTGTCCGAAGATACTGGTGACAGCGACAGCTATGATGTAGAGAGTGGTGGGGAAGAGGCCGAAGATCGTCCATGGCGGCCAAGTCACACGGTTTTCGGGAAAACCACTATCAAGCAGAGCCATATTGATAATATGAGGGGGCGGTATTTTCGAGATATATCTATTGTGAGAGTTGACGCTGGAGAAAAGACTTCTCCCACTCCCGAAGAAGATGAAGTTGTAATCTTCCGAAGCTTTCTCAAGGCTGGGCTTCGATTTCCCCTGAGCAACTTTGTTGTTGAGGTACTGAAAACATTTCAAGTCTACCTTCATCAACTTACTCCCGAAGCTATCATAAGGATGGGGATATTTGTCTGGGCTGCAAGAAGCCAAGGTTTAGAACCAAATGCTAAGAGTTTTTGCAACATTCATGAATTATTATACGAGACAAAGCCCTGGGGAAAAGAACAATATCACAACAATTTTGGGTGTTACAGCTTCGGTGCCCGCTCCGGGTCAAGCTGCCCTGTGCCGACCTTTCGGAAGAGGTGGCCCGGAGCCTGGATGACAGAGTGGTTTTATGTGAAGAATGACTTAACAGCGCAAGAAAATGTTAAAAGTATTATTATGTGCCCCATCTGGCAACGCTTCGGACTACGAAGGCCGAAGGTTGAAATGGACGAAGCAGCCGAGGAGTGCCAAAGAGCCTTCGGCGTAGTCTGCTCCTTCATTGGAACAAGGGACTTGGTCCAAGAGCACATTGCCTTCAGGATATGGCCACTTGCAGAAAAGTGGGAAATGCCGAAGGAAACCATTAAAGAGTCCGACGAAGGCGGACTAGTTAGACTAAAATACACATTCAAGTATGCAGATAAATTTGTTGAACCTGATGATGACTGGTTGAAAAGTATTGAGACATTAAGTGACGAACTGCTTGGCACATATTCGAAGGCTGAGAACACTGCATTATCAGCAGCCTTCGGAGGCCGAAAGAAGAAAAGGCTCAACCGTGTGTTTGACGCGGTCGGGTTCATCTACCCTGACTATCATTATCCGGTATTGGGTCGCAAAAGGAAAAATGCTTCTCCTGCAACAGAGGCTACTACAAGTGCCACTAGTGAACCAGCACCTCAAAGAAAAAAGATGAAGGTGCTCACCCATCGGACACGTTTTATTGAGCCGGCCACAGTGCCCGAATTTATTGGTGAAATTTCTTTGGCATCTGAAGCTACCGAACCAGCTTCAGTTCCGAAGATGGAAGCGCCTTCAGCGGAAGAATCAGAGAAACCGAAGGTTGACGAGCCAAAAATGTCTGAAATCTTAAGTCCTTCGGTAAATGTCGAAGCAATAAAAAACCAAAAGGGGCCATTGGTGACCCCAAAAAGGAAAAGAATGGTAAACGTACTAGATGTCTTGGAGACAATTAAGTCTTCAAGCACAACTCCAAAAAAGAGTGTTGATGTTGCTGAAGCTTCTACTGAAGCTTCGACGCAACAAGCTGAAGCTAAAGCTGGGCCTTCAGAGCCCTACAAGGAGCAACCTTTGGAAGCCGAAGCAATAAAAATATCAGAACCAGTTTTAGTTGAAGAAATTGACACTGCCATCCCCGAAGCTCCTGCCAGCACATGCGATCACATTATTCGACACGCTTCGGGGAAAAAACTATCTGCAGAAGAAACTTATGAAGCCAACCATTATGCGAAAGAGCTAAAATATCCGAAGGGGGCAGTAATATTCAATGGGACAAATGAAGATGACTTCCTATACTGCCTACCTGATAATAAAGAACTATCTGTCTGCCGAGAGATGGCCAGGAGTATAGGCTTCCCGAAGCTCGAAGCTGGATTAAGCGCCATGACGAAAGAGGATCTCGCAGACAGTCTTGCATACAATAGCCTAAAGGTTTGGGAATTAAGCGTTTGAAAAAACTTTTTTAGTACGTAATTCATTCCTATATTCTTATATGGATTCTTTTTCGTACAGGGCTTAATCCTAAGCAACGCATTAAGAGCCCAAAAAAGCGCCGAAGATGAAAGCTATGAGATTGCGTTCAACAATTTGCGCTCCGAAGTTATCAAACTGAGAAACGAAGCTCTGGAAAAGGATAAAATTCTGCTTACGCTGGTAGACAAAGTAAAGAAGGACGAAGCTGCTTCAAAAACCCAGGCCGAAGCCCAAAAGCGTGAAATTAAAGATCTTCAGAAACAGCTGGCTAGAGCTAGAGAGGAGCGCGTGCTTGAGGAAACAAAACGAGAACTCAGTGATCATATGGTCAACAAATTGGAGTTAAGAGTTAAAGAGCTTCGTGCATCTCAGAGGAAATGTTATGTTAAATCTATAGAATGCGTGAATAAAATTAAAACCAGCTTCGCCAGCGTCGGCGCCTTTTCCAGCGAAGAGAATTTCTCTCGAGGCAATCCCGAAGGTCCACTGGAATGGATTAGCCACGAAGCAGAGGCCTTCGAGGAGATCCTGAACAGTCGTGGCGACATCTGCGCTTTTTCGGGCGCCAGAGGAATTGCTTCTGTCTTAGAGAAGAAAGGTTGCGGGCATGTAAAATTTTTAGCTCAGTCCGAAGCTACCTTATCTTCCGAAGACATCAAGGACCCCTCGGCCGAAGCAAGCGTGGTTGGTGGCAAATTTTTTACTGATATCTGGAACGACGGCGGCCGAGGAATGGCGCAAGAGATCATCCAAAGGAGCGAAAAAGGCATTCATGATGCTAGGAAAGTGGGAGAAGCTGCCGAAAGGAGTACAGAGCCCGAAAGGCAATTAGGTACCAATTAGTCGTTCTTGTTGCGTTGTAATTTTCATTTTAAACTTTGCTCGCGATTTGTAATAATAATGAAGAAATGTTCTCTTGCCTCAGAAGCTGCTGGATCGACTGTCGATCCCCACACAAAAGGGGATGACGAAATTAAACAAATGGCCGAAGCTATCATGGACAAAGTTGTTGATCAACTTCTAAATGAAGCCGCCGAAGCAGTTTTAAGAGAAGACTAGATGCTATTAGAAAAAACATTTAAATTGTAATCTATGTAACATTTTGCACATTTGAATGTAATGAACAAGTTTCTTTTCATTATTCAATTCTTTACGATGCATGAAACTCTACATACATACCATTTTTGAGCCTTCGGCGAAAAAACACCTTCCCTTCTTTTCATGCTTCGTGAAGAAAATATTCTCCGTTAAAACTGTTCTGATAAGACACATCCATGCTTCGTGAAAGCATTCTCCGAAGCTAAATAATTTTGATATTGCTCTGATGAAGCTCATCCATGCTTCATAAAAACAGCCTCCGAAGCTGTTTTCCGAAGATTATCATTATATTCCCTCGTGACTTTGCACAATTTGCACTTTCTCAAATCATTCTTTCGAAGGTTAATACTGTGTGCCCTTCTTTTGCCGTATGCAACATGATGTATGATGCTTATGCTATGCGAAATGATGTGATGATGTTATGTTATGCAAATGACGTCTGTTCCGAAGATACACACAAAATACATTCGTAAGCTCTGCATTCCCTTAGGAACGTCTTTGGAGCTTCTTCGCCTTTTACTTAGACGGTATAAGCTCTGCATTCCCTTAGGAACGTCTTTGGAGCTTCTTCGCCTTTTACTTAGGCGGTATAAGCTCTGCATTCCCTTAGGAACGTCTTTGGAGCTTCTTCGCCTTTTACTTAGGCGGTATCAGCGTTGACTTTTCGCTGTATGCTCTGCATTCCTTTAGGAACGACTTTTGAGCAGAAAACTTACACTGCGCTCCCTTTGGAACGGCTTTTTGTGACTTCATGAACTTACTCTGCGTTCCTTAGAACGACTTTCTGTTACTCCGAAGGATTTTTAATACTTCGAAGGTCCTCCTTGTTAACACAAAAACTTCATCAACTTAAGCCTGTGGAGAAAATAGATTTTCCTCATGGGAAACAGCGAAATTATTACATGGAAACTATCAATGTTTTTTGCTACAGAGAATAGAACTGAATGGAAAAGACTGCTATCAAAGGTAGGATATGTGTCAATAAATGTGCTTCGACTCTGGCACAGTGCTGTTGACTGTGCGAGCTTCGGATTGCTCTCTAAGATCCCTTTGGTGCAGAACATATTGGCTCCCTTCTGGCTGCTGGCCTTGTTGCAGCGGAGGTGGAGGCGGGGGCTGTTGCCATGAAGCTTGAGGTTGACTTGCCGAAGCTACGGAGGCTGCAGGGTGGTTGCCCACGTACTCCGGGATGTAAGGCTGATGGTACGAAGCGGTATGCATGACCTGCTTCGGCTGTCCCTGTTGCGCTGCAGCTTCTGCTAGCTCCTTTTGTTTCTGGATGGTAACATGGCACATCCTGGTGGTATGGCCCTTGTTTTCACCGCAGAATAAGCAAAATGTCCTCCTTGGTTGATCCCCAAATCTCCCGCCGAAGCCCCTGGCGCCTCTGCCTCTTGGAGCTGGTGGCCGAAAGAAAGTTTGCTGCTGCCCCGAAGCCTGTGAGGAGCACTGCGGCCTGTTCTATTGACTCCCCTTATCATCATTTTGAGCGTTGTGGATGGACCTGACATGCCTCGGATAGAATCGTCCCCCGAAGCCCCTGGTCATCTCAGAAAATCTGAAGGCCTCCTCCCTTCTTTGGCGAAAGTCGTTATCTGCACGAATGTACTCGTCCATCTTCTGGAGTAGCTTCTCCAGAGTCTGAGGAGGCTTCCTAGCAAAGTATTGGGCTGCAGGTCCAGGACGAAGCCCCTTGATCATAGCTTCGATAACAATTTCATTGGGCACCGTTGGTGCCTGTGCCCTCAAACGCAAGAACCTTCTGACATATGCCTGAAGGTATTCTTCATGATCCTGAGTGCACTGAAACAAAGCTTGTGCAGTGACCGGCTTCGTCTGAAATCCTTGAAAGCTGGTTAACAACATATCCTTCAGCTTCTGCCATGAGGTGATTGTCCCTGGTCGAAGGGAGGAATACCAGGTCTGAGCAACATTCCTGACGGCCATGACGAAAGACTTCGCCATGACTGCAGCATTGCCCCCATACGAAGACACTGTTGCTTCGTAGCTCATCAGGAACTGCTTCGGGTCTGAGTGGCCGTCGAACATGGGAAGCTGAGGTGGCTTATAGGATGGAGGCCAAGGTGTAGCCTGCAGCTCAGCGGACAAAGGAGAAGCGTCATCGAAAACAAAATTTCCCTGATGGAAATTGTCATACCAGTCATCTTCGTTGACGAAGCCCTCCTGATGGAGGTCTTTCTGCTGAGGCCTTCTGTTTTGCTCATCATGGGTGAGGTGGCGGACTTCCTCAGAGGCTTCGTCTATCTGCCGTTGCAACTCAGCTAGCCGGGCCATCTTCTCCTTCTTCCTTTGCACCTGTTGATGTAGGATCTCCATATCCCTGATTTCTTGGTCTAGCTCTTCCTCCTGAAGCGTCGGGCTGACAGCCTTTCTCTTCTGGCTTCGGGCCTCCCGAAGAGAGACGGTCTCCTGGTTGTGGTCCAGCGGTTGCAGTGCTGAAGCCCCAGTCGCTGAAGCTTTCTTCGGCGCCATAGCGAAGGTCTATAGCTTCCGAAGGTGTTCAAAAAAGCTCGAAGTGGAAGTGAGTTCACCGGAGGTGGGCGCCAATGTTGGGGACTTGTTCTCAAATGCTAAGAGTTAAGAACAAGGCAACATAAAAAGTGTTAAACACTAAGGTCCTTCGCCCTTCGAAACATTATGCCCCTTCGGGAAATAATGATTTTAGGACGAAGGTCATAAGAGACATACCTTCGTAAATATAATAAGTAATGCCGAAGGATTCATATAAAGCGTGAAATATAAACATCAACATAGAATCATTTCTATTTTATTAACATGGAGAAATAGAAATGATTTCAAATTACAAATGTACCTTCGGTCCTGAGAGAAGGTAAAAAGTACAAGCGTGACGCAAAAGCCAATGCCAAGTCAGCGTGAACAGTACGGGAGTACTGTTCATCTATTTATAGACGTGGGACGCAGCCCACATAAAATTACATTCATGTCCTCTACAATCGCCAATGACTTTATGAAAATCTGTCAAGGTCCACGTAGTCTTTTCATCTCTAAGTCGGTTCCCCCCTCTGCCATCGCGCCGAAGCTTCCCTGCGCACAGCTTCGGCTGCGCTCGACCTTCGTCTGGTTCAGGCTTCATCCTGGCCGCGCTTCATATTCATAATTCTGAGTCCGAAAATACCTGTTCACATAATCCACTTGGAAAACATTGTCAAATCATGTTTTTGAGGACCTTCGGAGGACGAAGGCCCCCAACAATCACCCTGCGTCCCGGATCCGTGTTCTGCTTCGGAACAATCTCATTTGTAGCGGATGAAGAAGGAATTCTGCACCGTATCGCGGATCCGCCAGAAAAGAAGTCTCCCCCAACGAACTCCGAAAATACCGGAGAAGCACAACCTCCAGCTCTCCGGATGAGGATCGTCTCCAGAAAGCCGGGGGCCGAGGGCTCGCTGACCCGGAGAACTCCACTGCCTACCTCTCCGACAAAAGAGTGGACACAGATCGCAAGGAAGAAGGTAACCGGGGAGAAGCAAGTTGTTCTTTTTTCCATTCCTCATGCCTCAAAGGGGAACGGGAAGAAGGTCACCACGACAGCAGCACCATTCTACCCCGACGTCCTCTTCATCGGGAGAGCGGAGTCGCCTATCGTCTCTGACGACGAGCTGACTGTACCCGGGGAAGAACCGCCTCAACGAGAGTCCCGTCGACGGAGGAACCGGCGCAGGAACGTTCGACGACATCATGCGGCCGGAGAGCGGAATCCGGAACAGCCTGTCTCGTGAGACGAGGTCTCGGAGGTAGGAGAAACTCCGGAAGAACGCGTCTTCAGAGAACGAAGGAACTCCCGACGACGTGATCGCCGACGAGCTCAGGAACAGGCTGAGCAAGATGCAAGGCAGTGCTGGGAGAATCCATTCTTCGGGCGCAACCTGAACCCCGAATTCGCCCGAGCTATGAACACGCCGAGCGAAATCGAAGGGGTACTGGCTCGGATAGCCGAGGGACTTCCTCGAACTCCTAACGCCGAGGGCTACCGACGACTGTTCACCCAGGCGGCCAACCATCTTCTACCGCTTGCTCACCCGCCGAACGATCTACGACACGCCATCAACAGTCGCCGAGACGCGCGAAGCTCCATCAATGCTTCGCGCGAGCGGCGGCATGAGAACGAGATTCGCCGTCGGGAGGAGTATGACAGGGATCATGGCATCCCGACTCAGAGCCAAGCCACCAGAACTAAGTCGGCAACAGCCTCAACTAGCGGAACCACCCGGGGACGGTCGAGGAACCACAATCACAACTCCCCTCCCCGGGACAGACATCGTCCCCGACGACAGGAGGACACGTGCGGAGTGTCCGCTCTTACTCCGCGCCTTAGGGCCATCCAATGGCCTCCCAACTTCAAGGTATCCAATGTTGACAAATATGAACCTAAGCAGGATCCATGGGGTTGGCTAGCCGTCTACACCACCGCTGCTCGAGCTGCCGGGGCGTCCGAAGACGTGATGACCGCGTACTTACCCATTGTCCTTGGGCAAGACGCGCTGCAATGGCTGCGACATCTACCCCGACACTGCATCGACGTCTGGGGCGACTTTAGTCGACGCTTCATCGCCAACTTCCAGTCCCTCTCCGACAAGCCGGCGCAACCGTGGGACCTCAAATCCATCAAGCGCCGGGGGGACGAGACTCTCCGGTCGTACCTCAAAAGGTTTCAGACCATGAGAAATCGTATCCCCGAGGTCACGGAGGCGGCCGTGATCGAGGACTTCTACAGAGGATCCAATGACTCGGCTTTCGTCCGAGCCATACTACAGAGGGCACCGACTACCTCCGAGGAGCTGTTCCAGGAAGCCGACCTCTACATCACCGCCGACGAGCGAGCCCAGGACCTCATCGGAGGAGCAAAGCCCGCACCGGCAGCACCACGACGCGACACGAACCAGCAACCCGACAAACGATGGGAGAAGAGGCCTCGCGAAGAAGTGCACGCCGCCGGACCACCTGCCTCTCACGCCCGAGGAGGACCTCGTGGAGGCGAACGCACGTTGGACGACATCCTCGACGCCCAGTGCCCGTACCACAAGGACATGCGCCACACTCTTCGAAACTGCCGAGACTTCAAGCATTCCGTCGGACACGGCCGACCCTTCCAACCTCTACCTCCTCCATCGCCGAGGGGAGGACCAGATGAACCACGACAACCCCATCGGCAGGAGGAGGGAGGAGGAGGAGCTTTCCCACGCGTTGACAGGGAGGTCAACGTCATCTTCGGCGGACACGGATCGCAGGAGAACAGAAGACAGCAAAAGCTCAACGATCGCCAGATACTGGTGGCGACCACCGGCCCTCCCGCCCCATACCGGTGGTCGGAGCACCCGATCACCTTCACTCGGGCAGATCAATGGCTCAACTTCGACCATCCGGGCAAATACCCGCTTCTCGTCGATCCGGTGATCCGAGAGGGCCGGGTGAAGAAGGTGTTAGTGGACGGGGGGAGCAGCATCAACGTCACCTTCCCCCGGACACTCCAAGGCTTGGGAGTTCACCTCAAAGAGCTCCATGAGTCGGACACTCCTTTCTTCGGCATCGTGCCGACGGAAGGGGAATACCCGCTGGGCCACATCTACATGCCAGTCACCTTCGAAACTCCGGAGAACTACAGAACAAAGTTCCTGAGGTTTGAAGTGGCGAACTTCGACTGCGGGTACAACGCCATCATCGGAAGGCCTGGATTGGCCAAGTTCATGGCCATTCCGCATTACACATACATGATACTGAAGATGCCAGGACCACAAGGGATCATAACCGTGCGCGCCGACTTCCAAGGCGCCGCAGAGTGTTTCCGAGTGGCTATTCAAGCAGCCCTCACCGCCAAGCCATCGACGGCTCCCTCCACACTGGCGAACTCTAAGCCTGAGGAGGACCTCGCAGTACCGGCAAGCGAAGCTCAGACCACGACCTCTATGCGGCCGACTGAAGAAACCAAGAGAATCAACCTGGGGTTCGTTGATGAGCGCAAGACGGCTATCATCAGCTCCAGCTTGGATGACAAATAGGAAAGCGCGCTCGTCCAGTTTCTGCAAGATAACCGAGATGTATTCGCATGGCAACCTGCGGATATGCCGGGAGTCCCAAGAGAACTGGCCGAGCACAAACTGAAGGTTTATCCCCAGGCAAGGCCGATTCGGCAAAAATTACGTCGTTTCACGCCCGACAAGAGAGAGGCCATTCGCACTGAGTTAGCTCACTTGGTCGCGGCTGGATTCATTAGAGAAGTGTTACATCCCGAGTGGTTAGCCAACCCTGTTCTTGTACTCAAAAAGAATAAAGTGGATTGGCGCATGTGTGTTGATTATACTGGCCTCAACAAACACTGTCCGAAGGATCCTTTCGGGCTCCCGAGGATAGATCAGGTGGTGGACTCCACCGCTGGATGTTCTATGCTGTCTTTCCTGGATTGCTATTCTGGATACCATCAGATTAGTCTGGCAAAGGAAGATGAAGAAAAAACGGCATTCATTACTCCGTTTGGTGCTTTCTGTTATACCTCCATGCCGTTTGGCCTCAAAAACGCTGGAGCAACTTACCAGAGAGCCATTCAAACATGCTTAGCCGATCACTGGGGCAAGCGTGTGGAAGCCTACGTGGATGATGTGGTAATCAAAACACAGGACTCAAAAAACTTCATCGAAGACTTGCAACTGGTTTTCAACAGTCTGAGGCGGTATAGATGGAAGCTTAATCCCGAGAAATGCGTTTTCGGGGTACCAGCCGGAAAGTTGCTCGGGTTTATCGTCGGCCACCGGGGAATTGAGGCTAATCCAGATAAGATTGAAGCTATCATGAAGATGGAAGCACCTCGATCGCAGAAGAAGGTTCAGCGACTTACTGGATGTATGGCAGCTCTAAGCAGATTTATATCCAGGCTAGGAGAAAAAGGTTTGCCATTTTACAAGTTACTCAAGAAGGTGGATAAGTTTCAATGGACTTCAGAAGCACAAGAAGCTCTAGATGCTCTGAAAAAATTCTTGACAACACCACCAGTACTGAAACCACCCCGGCGAGCTACGTCAACTCAACCAGCTGAAGATTTGCTACTGTATATCTCTTGCACGACTCACGTGGTAAGCACCACGTTGGTAGTCGAGCGAATAGAAGAAGGACATGCCTATCCAGTACAACATCCTGTCTACTTCATTAGTGAAGTCCTAGGCCCCCCAAAGAAAAAGTACCCTCAAGTTCAGAAGCTATTATACACAGTACTTCTAACTGCCCGCAAGCTGCGTCACTACTTTGACGACCATAAAGTCATAGTAGTTACAAGTTTTCCAATAGGGGATATTCTTCACAACAAGGAAGCCATCGGTCGAATAGCCAAGTGGGCTTGTGAGCTGGGATCTCATGACATCGAGTTCCGACCTCGCACTGCCATCAAAACTCGAGCACTGGTTGATTTCGTATCAGAGTGGACTGAACAACAAGTACCAGACAACCCGGAGACTGCAGAAGTATGGCGAATGTATTTTGATGGCTCACTGAAGCTGCAGGGAGCAGGAGCAGGGATTCTCTTCACTGCGCCTGGAGGCGAACACCTCAAGTACGCCCTCCAGTTGCTATTCCCAGCCTCCAACAATGCAGCCGAGTATGAAGCTTTGATCCATGGATTGAACATTGCCATATCGTTGGGCGTCAAAAGATTAATGGTATACGGAGACTCTCTGGTAGTCATCAGCCAGATAAACAAGGAGTGGGATTGCTCAAGCGATTCAATGGGAAAATACTGCACTGCCGTCCGAAAGCTGGAAGATAAATTCGAGGGTCTAGAATTTCATCATGTAGAAAGAGATCGGAACACAGCAGCCGATGTACTGTCCAAGCTAAGGTCCAGTCGAACTCAGGTCCCACCCGGAGTTTTCGTGCAAGAAATTCTGCAGCCAAGTATCTTAATGGATCAAACAGAAGAGTGCAACATCATAGATCAACCCGAGTCAGACCCTGATGACTGGAGAAGGCCGATCATTAAGTATATAAAGAATGAAGAAGAACCAGACGACAAAAATTCGGCAGAGCGCATTGCAAGACAGTCGGCTCACTATACACTTATTGGGGAGACATTATACAGAAGGGGTGCATCAGGCGTCTTCATGAGGTGCATTCTCCCGTCCATTGGGAAGCAACTTCTGGAGGAGGTCCATGCTGGGCAATGTGGAATACATGCAGCCTCCAGAACACTAGTCGGGAAGGTCTTCAGGTCAGGATTCTATTGGCCAACAGCAAAGAACGATGCAGCCGAGTTAGTTCAGAGGTGCGAAGCCTGCCAATACTTGTCAAGGCAACAACACATGCCAGCACAGCAACTGCAGACCATACCAGTAACTTGGCCTTTCGCATGCTGGGGACTGGATATGATTGGACCTTTCAAGAAAGCTCAAGGGGGATACACTCATGTATTGGTAGCAATTGACAAATTCACTAAATGGATAGAGTTCAAGCCCATTGCCTCTTTAACCTCTGCTAAGGCCGTGGAATTCATACAAGACATAATATTCAGATTCGGGATACCAAACAGCATCATAACTGATTTAGGATCCAACTTCACAAGTTCAGAATTCTTTGACTTCTGCGAGCAAAAGAGCATTCAGATCAAGTATGCATCTGTAGCCCATCCAAGAGCCAACGGGCAAGTTGAGCGAGCCAACAGGATGATATTGGATGCACTCAGGAAAAAGGTCTTCGATAAGAATGAAAAATTTGCAGGAAAGTGGATAAGGGAATTACCCTATGTCGTTTGGAGCCTAAGAACCCAACCTAGCCGAGCTTTGCATGGAAACACTCCTTTCTTCATGGTCTATGGGTCGGAGGCAGTGCTACCTGCTGATCTCAAGTTTGGGGCGCCAATGCTGATCTTTGAAAGCATAGCAGAAGCTGAGGTCACCAGGCTGGAGGACATAGATGTACTTGAGGAAGAACGGCTAAACGCAGTAATCCAATCAGCAAGGTACCAGCAGACTCTAAGGCGCTATCACGACAAGGCTGTGCGACAACGATCCTTCTCAGTAGGAGATCTCGTCCTCCGCCGAATTCTAACGGGGGAGGGACGACACAAGTTATCACCCTTATGGGAAGGACCCTTCGTGGTAGCAGAAGTCACTCGGCCCGGATCGTATCGCCTCACTCAGATGGATGGCACAGAAGTTGGGAACTCCTGGAACATAGAACACCTCAGAAAGTTTTATCCCTAGCTGTATCTCAAAACTGTTGGGATGATGATGTACTCTGTAAAGTGGAAATATGTCATCAATAAAAAAGAGGTTTCAAGGATACTCAGTTCATTTACGATTGAGTTGCATTCTTACTTAACTCAGGGTGACCACTATGCCCTGCTAACGGAGCAATCGACTTAAGTCGGCAATGACTTAAGGCGGTGCAACATGCTCACGCTTACTTAACTCAGGGTGACCACTATGCCCTGCTAACGGAGCAATCAACTTAAGTCGGCAATGACTTAAGGCGGTGCAACATGCTCACGCTTACTTAACTCAGGGTGACCACTATGCCCTGCTAACGGAGCAATCGACTTAAGTCGGCAATGACTTAAGGCGGTGCAACATGCTCACGCTTACTTAACTCAGGGTGACCACTATGCCCTGCTAACGGAGCAATCGACTTAAGTCGGCAACGACTTAAGGCGGTGCAACATGCTCACGCTTACTTAACCCGGGGTGACCACTATGCCCTACAAACGGAGCAATTGACTTAAGTCGGCGACGACTTAAGACCGGTGCAACATGCTCGCGCCTATGTAATTCAGGGGATGACTTCTATATCCCGCAAACAAATTTCATAATCATCATGCGTCATTACTGCCAACTCACGAACTAATAAATTCTGATACAATGAGAGAGTAATTATGTCATTCGAATGATAAACTGATGTCCTCTAACAAATACTCGATCATGCTAACCGCGCGCTTGGAGCACGCAAAATGTTTCTCTATTTTACAATGTCTTTCTCAGGAGCGACCGACGAAGAAGGGCGACTCGAGGAATCAGGGGTAGCATTCACGTCAGCCCTTATGTCTTCAGGAACAACCACGCCGGGTCTCCTCATCAAGATTCGTCCCGCCCGAATAGCCTTGTCCAGGGCTTTGTCGCGCTGGGCCTTGAGAGTAACAGAAGTTTCCTCAGTGACTTTAGCAGCCAGTCGAGCAGTCTCTAACTCCTGGGCAACGGATTTTTTGGAAGCTCGGAGTTCTTTGATAGTAGCATCCTTTGCTGATATCAACTACTTGAGCCGGGTTACCTCATCCATGGATTCCTGCAGCTTACAACGTTGGAGGTCTAATTCTTCCATGGTGAAGCGATGACTTCTCTCCAAGATAGTCAGCGAATTGCTAGAATCACGATACAACCTGTCAAGATTGTCACGAGAAGCAGCAAGGATATGCTTTTCTTCCTGCAAAGCAAAAGTCAGTTCCTTCAAAAACCAAGCAAGTAATAGGAGCACAGCAAGGCAAGGCACCGTTTTGTATATTACCTTTTCAGAATCAAGCTGAGCATGAAGGGAAGAATTCAGGGCATTGGCGTCATCTAAAGCAGCAGAAACTTGACCCAGTTCAATTTGACCCTGAGAGTACTTCTCCTCAAAGTCAGTGCACCGCTGAGCCAATTCAGCCAGATCTCGGGAGTGTTTTTCCTCAAGAATTGAAATCTGCCGAGTCACTCCTAGCGAGAGATAATCAAACAAAATGGGGTCAGAAGGTAAGGCAGTCCACAGCGAAGGCAGAGAGAAGCAAAAAAGCACTAACCAGCATTGGTTGCCTCCAATTCAGAGACGCGACGTTGAAGTGACACTGGGTTCCAACGTGCAAGAGATGAAGCTACCTCCGGGGTGGAAGGGCCATCCCATCCACCAAAGCCTGATGAGGAAAACAGACGAGTGTGACGACAGCAGTTCAGGCAATATAAAAGTCAAGTTAAAATTCATCACAGTACCTGGAGGTTGGAGAAGAACGAAGGGATCCCCAAATCAGGAGAAATCAGTTGATAAGCAGATGTAAAGCCACCACCCGGAGCAGTTTGCAACGAATCAGCAGAGATCAACTCAGTACCTACAACAGAGCCCAACACTCGGTCAGCAGGGGTGCTGCCCTCTAAAGCGATTCCCTGATCCAAATTCTGGGCTACCACCATACAGCCAGAGTGTGGAGGAGATCCCGCGTGAACGTCCATGGAGGTACAGGAAGGAGACCCTGCTCGGGCATCCTCGGGGGCTGGGTCATAGTTGGCACTGCCCATTTGAGCCGGATCATCCTCGGCAGTACCCTCGGGGGCTGGGCAGTGGCTTACACTCTCCACCCGAGCTAAGTCATCCTCGGCGACACCCTCGGGGGCTGGGCATATGACAGCACCACTCTTGAGGTCCAAGTTCTCTGCAATAACCACTTCTAAGGTTGATGGACCCTCATCTACCTCCATAGGACCAGGACGATTCAAGTCAGTCTCCCGGCCCTCAAGATCGCGCTCTAAGGTCGATGAGGCACGGGATGACCTCAACCCAGCATCGGGCACGTCAGCACCAGCCTCCATTGCACCATCATCCACTGGCTCCGATAACAAGTCCTCTGGGACCATATCCTCAAGAGTTTGATCAAAGTTGGCCAGAGACAGTTCTTGTAGACCAATGAGGGCAGACAAAGCAGGAGAGGGAACTCCACTACTTTCACCACTGGCGATGAACTGCTGGCTGTTCTTTCGAGTCAAAGGAACCTCATTCTCCTCCCCCTCGTCATCCACAACGACAACACAAGCAGCACACCCATTGGGATCAGCAACAGGTGGAGCACCCACATTAGGATCAGTAGCAGTTTGGGTACACCCATTGGGTTCAGTGCCAGTAAGTCCAGTCGCAGGCGTTTCTTCAGCAGCAGGAACTGAGGTACCAGCGTCCTCATCAAAACTGGATACTCGTCGGACGCGTCTTCTTTTCTTCTTTTGCTCATCAGCAGAAGGCTCAGGCTGATTGGTTCGGCTAGGGCGCCTCGGGCGAGTACTGACAGGTTTCTGAACATCCGAAGTTGTATCAACCTCTGGGAGGGGCACTACTGCTAATGTGCCAGTAGGAGCAGCGTCGGAAGAATCCTCAGTTAGCAGATCAAGCATGGCATTTATATCTGCATCACTAGGGTTCAGGGGCACCTCAAAATGGACTTGCCGTTCGTCATCAGGAATCTCCCCAAGCGAAGCAACCAAAGCACTGACTTCTTCAGCAGAGGGTCGCGCTCTAAGGCCCAAATTGCCATCAGTCACAGGTGGATTTGACACGAAAAGGGTGAAGGCTTTGGCAGGAGGCAAGTTCCAGGCCGAGTACGCCACCGGAGCACCAACATTGGACACCTTGCCCCTGAGAATCATTTCCAGTCGGCTCACCAAGTCTGCAGAAGGGATTCTCCTGTTGGTAACCCGAGTTGAGTCGGCTAGCCCTCGATACAGATAAGCTGGGTAGACCCTATCTTTCAGTGGCTGAATGTTCTTGAAAATGAAGTCAGCGACCACAGCTTCAGCAGTTAGACCTCTCTCTTTCAGCAGTCCAACTTCAGCTAGCAACACACCCGCTTCAGCTACCTCCTCATCTGTGGGAGACTCGGTCCAGCTTGGGGTGCGAACGTCTGGCTGTCTTCCCGACCGGGAGGGGAGAGAATTTCCATAATTATCAACTATGAACCACTCTAGACGCCATCCCTTAATACTGTCTTTAAGGGGAATCTCAAGATACTCAGTCTTCCGTCCGCGGCGCATCTCCAAACTGGCACCTCCGACCAACTGATGTTGTCCCCCGGCCATCCCAGGGCGACAATGATACAGGTATTTCCATAAGCCGAAATGCGGCAGCACGCCAAGAAAGGCTTCGCATAAGTGAACGAAGATGGAGATTTGCAGAATTGAGTTAGGGTTCAGATGGGTCAGGTTAATGTGGTAGAAATCAAGGAGACCGCGGAAAAAGGGAGAGATGGGAAGGCCAAGGCCGCGGAGAAGAAAAGGGGCGTAAACTACAGACTCGTGGGTATCCTCTGTCGGGACAGTAGTCCCGTGGCAAATCCGCCAAGAACAGAGTTCCCGCGGAGGAAGAACCCCGATGGACACGAGGTGGAGTTCAGCTTCGGAAATGATGGACATGTGGTTACCTGCAAAAGGCAACTGGCTGTTGGGATCGATTGGAGGAATCACCACAGCGGACGAGCTCGCGGTCTTCCTCTTGGGCGCCATCTCGATTCTACCAGCGAGCAGAGTGGAGGCGAGCGGAAGAGAGGATTCGGAAGCGGGAATGCAAGAACTAGGGCACGGAAAGCAAAGGCGGCTAAAAGCGCAGCTCTTATGGGATATTCTCGAGCCAGATACCGTTTCAAAAAGTGCCCAGTCATCACCCGGCGGTTATTTCCAAAACCAGCGTGCCACGTGGTTACCCGGCATTTATCCCCAGAACACCAATGCGCCACCTCATCACTCGGCCACCATCCTCAAAGTGGCTCGGGCGGCCTGCCGTCACTCGGCGTTGCTTCTAAAACGCTGTTTTCGTATTCAGTCGCTCGGCATTACTTCTAAAATGCCGACGTCGACCTCCAATCACTCGGCGTTGCTTCTAAAACGCTGATTTCGTACTCAGTCGCTTGGCATTACTTCTAAAATGCCGACGTCGACCTGCCGTCACTCGGCGTTGCTTCTAAAACGCTGATTTCGTATTCAGTTGCTCGGCATTACCTCTAAAATGCCGACGCCGACCTGCCGTCACTCGGCGTTGCTTTCAAAACGCTAATTTCGTATTCAGTCGCTCGGCATTACTTCTAAAATGCCGACGTCGACCTCCCGTCACTCGGTGTTGCTTCTAAAACGCTGTTTTCATGTTCAGTTGCTTGGCATTACTTCTAAAATGCCGAAGCCGACCTTCAGTCACTTGGCGTTGCTTCTAAAACGTTGATATCATATTCAGTTACTCGGCGTTGCTTCTAAAAACGCAGACACAATCTTCAGTTACTCGACAGTTACTTCTACAAGCGCCGACACCACCTACAAAGTTACTCGGCAACCATTTCAGAAAACATCAGTTCAATGCTCGAGTATTTCGCTTACTCTTTCAAAGGAATTACACTCACAAGTAAACGGGGAAGTCATCAAAAGAGAAGCCAAACGTCATTCTTTCATTCAAAGGGAAGTTAATAAACTTACAAATCAACTCTTCACGAGTTGATACTCCCCTACTATTACTACATTACATTACTACTACTACACTACGCTATACTACTCTACATTACCACTACATTATTCTAACTATACTATACTATACTAATATCTAAGAAGACCAGTGGCGTCTAGCCACTGGCCCTGCCCCTGCTGCCGCCGCCGCCCTTGGTGCTGCCCTTGCTGCTGCCGCCCTTGGTGCTGCCCCTGCTACCGCCGCCGTCACCGTCCCTGCCGCCGTCGCCGCTGCCCCTGCCGTCGCCGTTGCCACCGTCGTCGTCGTCGCCGTCGTCGTCGTCGTCCTCGTCCTCGCCGCCGCCGTCAGAGTCCTCCTCATCCGAGGAGTACTCCGACTCATCCGAGCCCTCGAGCCCGGAGCGCTCGACGGCCCGGATGTATGACCAGACTTCCGCGGCTATCCCTTGGGAGTCGTCCGAGTCATCGGACGACACCGGGGGAGAGACGGGAGCCGGAGTTCCCTCAGACTCGGAGGAGAACTCCTCCTCCGAGTATTCCGAGTCACCGAAATCCTCCGATGGAGGAGTCGGTTCGCGCTTGCGCTTGTTGCTCTTGCCCATGGCGGAAGAAAACGGAAGAGAAGAGAAGGAAGCAGTAAAGAACAGCGAAGAGATGTGAAAAAACCAGAGGGGCAACGGCGTTATTTATAGAAGGGAAAGGCAACCGCTCACCTCCAACCGAGGTCACTGAACAGTCGCAAAGCATTCAATAAGCATTTCCACCTGTCTGGAGACACGTCAGGCGGCTGACGCCGTTTCATGCAACACTACACCCATTGGGACTCCAGTCAACAGCGCAAAGGATATGATTACACTCGCCGTCCCATCACATTACTACTCAGAAGCAGCCGGCTAAAACACTCAGCGTACCAAGCCGTCCCTTGCCCACACCCATTGGGGGGACGCCCAGGAATTATCAGTATATTTTTCAAAATGGTCACATCTGTGCAGGGCACGCAGTGAATGCCTCAAGACAAAAATGAGATATCAACGAGAGTTAGAGGGAAGCCAAATATAGCCAGTAGAGAGCAAAATATGGTCGACAGACACGACTTGAAGACTAGACAGAGAACGTCCATCAAATGTCCAATCAGTCACAGAGCAAATAAATTACACTACCTAGCAAGATACGGATGGATTGCGAACTCGGCTGCAAAAGATAAAATACATGCTGACCTCTGAAGCATAATATTGATGACATAGCGCGGATGACATCATGCCAACTTTTTTACAAGCAGAAAGGATAATCTTCAGCAAAAGGACATAAAAAGAAGACCTTCGAGTGAATTATCCTCAAAAATCCACTTGAAGGTCGGGGGCTTCACCCATTGGGTGCACCTCCGGTGCACCCCATGGATTATCATTCCAAGCCGAGATAGTGCCGATTTCTAAAGCGTGGGACTAGATTAAAAAAGCCAACCCTCAACCAAAATGAAGGAACACAAATGGAAATAATCCCTACTGAAGACCTTCGAGTAGATTATTTTCTAAGATCTACTCGAAGCTCGGGGGCTACACCCATTGGGTGCACCTCTGGTGCACCCAATGAAGTTCAGAATCCTACAAATTGGAATGCCGACCTCTAAGGCACAGACACGAAACTAGGCTTTGGTCAACGAGTGATCGGAGCAGGAGAAGACAACAGGAAGCCATCTTTCTTCAAATTACCTGCAAGCTGGACCTGGGATCTTCGGGTTGATTACCTCTAAATTAACCCAAAGATCGGGGGCTTGTGGGGGATAGATATCCCCCGGGTCCACTAAAAGAGTAAAGAACCTCACGAAAGGCCCAAGGGCCCAATAAATCGTAAGGTCATTCTTTCGTGGGCCTGTGGAGAAACAACCAGCGAAGCAGAATGACATGAGGCCGGGTTGGTACAAGCCCGGATGGCCCACAGCATCGAGCGAATGACCGCAACAGAGATCCGACTTTCCCGCGCTGGAGCCTCCATGCAACGAAGCTACGCGAGGATAAGTCGGCGAGGGTTACGTAGGGATAATCTCAAGAGGTTCACTATCTTTTAGCTACTTGTTGCTATCTTATCCACGTGTACTGCCCCACGGTCGAGTATATAAGGCCTAGGGGGCACCCCTTCAGAACGATCGACCCTTTACTTAGCCACCCACATCAACTCTCTGTATTCTCAATCCAGAGAGCTCTCTTGTAACCACATTCACCAAGCATACTCACCAGGACATAGGGTGTTACGCATCTCTAAGCGGCCCGAACCTGTAAACCTCGTCCGCTGTCCCTCGTGCGATCTGCACGAACCATTTTGCTACAGTTGTCAACACCGTCCTACTCCTAAAACACCTTGAGGGGCAACCCCGGGTGTGCGGTCGGACCCAAAACACCGACAGTCAATGACATTTTGGAGTAGAAACCCCCGACCACTGTTCATCAAGTCCGAAGTTTCCTTGGACTGGCTGGTTATTACCGCCGATTTATACCAGATTTCTCTAAGCTTGTGAAACCAATCACAAGTCTATTGAAGAATGAGACTAAATTTAATTGGTCTTCAAAGTGTAATGAAGATTTCGAGAAATTGAAGACATTATTAACCACTGCTCTGGTATTGGCTCAACCGGACATTAATAAGCCCTTTGATGTGTATTGTGACGCATCAGGCAGTGGGCTCGGTTGCGTATTAATGCAAGAGGGCCGAGTAATTGCATATGCTTCAAGGCAGTTGCGCCGGCATGAGGAGCATTATTATCCCACTCATGATCTAGAGCTAGCTGCAGTGGTTCATGCCCTGAAGATCTGGCGTCATTATTTGCTGGGGAATGTCTGTCATATTTATACAGACCATAAGAGTTTGAAATACATCTTTACCCAGTCTGAACTCAATATGAGACAAAGAATATGGCTCGAGCTAATAAAGGATTATGAATTAGAGATCCATTATCACCCGGGCAAAGCCAATGTGGTGGCAAATGCACTCAGTCGCAAGGCTTCCTGCCATTATTTAACTATGAGGACTTCTGACATTACATTGTGCCAGGAGATGGAAAACTTGAACCTGAGAATAATTCAGCATGGGATTTTAAATCACTTGAAGTTGGAGTCAGTCATCTTACAAAGGATAATTGATGCACAGAAAAATGATGAGGGTATGAAACATATACGTGAGAAGATAAGGGCTGGAAAAGCCAATTGTTTTCGAGAAGATGATCAAGGTGTTATATGGTTCAATAACCGCATAGTGGTGCCTAAAAATGAAGGGGTCCGCCAGCAAATCTTAGACGAAGCACATCTTAGTCGCTATTCTATTCATCCCGGAAGCACTAAGATGTATCAAGATCTGAAATAGCATTATTGGTGGACGAAGATGAAAATTAAAATTGCACGCTATGTAGCTAGATGTGACACTTGTAAACGTGTCAAGGCCATACACCTGAAAGCTGCCGGTCCATTACAATCTTTACCAATACCAACATGGAAATGAGAAGATATAAGTATGGACTTTATTGTGGGATTGCCCAGGACCGCAAAAGGGTATGACTCTATCTGGGTTATTGTTGATCGACTTATGAAAATTGCTCATTTTCTGCCCGTCAAGACAGTATACCTAGTTGTTGTTTATGCCCAATTGTACATTGCTCGCATTCTCAGTTTGCACGGGGTTCCGAAGACTATAGTGTCGGATCGTGGACCTCAATTCGTATCAAAATTCTAGGAAGAACTTCATAAATCCCTGGGTACTAAATTGCTCCATAGTTCGACATATCATCCTCAAACAAGTGGGCAGACTGAGAGGGCTAATCAAATACTTGAAGATATGTTGCGAGCATGTGTTCTGGAGTTTCCACAAAAATGGGATGAATGTTTACCGTTAGCGGAGTTCTCATATAATAATGGCTATCAAGAAAGTATCAAGATGGCACCCTTTGAAGCTTTATATGGACGATGATGTCGTACTCCGCTAAATTGGTCTGAACCTGGTGAAAGGTACTTCTTCAGGCCTGATTTGGTGAAAGAGACCGAAGAAAAGGTTCGGAAAATAACTCATAATTTGAAGAAAGCTCAAGCACACCAAAAGAGTTATGCAGACAAACGGCGAATGCCCTTATATTTTCTTGTGGGAGACTATGTCTACCTAAAGGTCTCGCCAATGAAGGGCGTATCGCGTTCTGGGGTTAAAGGAAAACTTGCACCACGATATATTGGTCCTTTTCTCATTCTTGAAAGATATGGGCCAGTGGTGTATCAACTTCAACTACCCGAAGCCTTGTCTGCTGTACATAATGTGTTCCACGTGTCTCAACTAAAGAAATGTCTTCGGGTTTCAGATCGAACCGTTGAAGTGACAGATGTTGTCCTTGAACCAGACTTGACATATTCTGAACGTCCTATCCGAGTCTTGGATCAAAAGGACAGGATTACCCGAAGAAAAACTCTCAAGTTTTACAAGATACAGTGGAACCAACATTCCAAAGATGAGGCTACTTGGGAAACTCAAGACTTCTTAGATAAGAATTTCCCAGGCTTTTTAGCCTCTTGTAATCTGTAAAGTGTACAACATTGTTGTAATAAAGGAGTCAGCCCCAAACCCACCCCTGCCCTGTACCAAAACTCAGGAAATAAAATTGTGAAGCATTTCCTTTTTTGTTACTTACCCTAGGACTTTTAATCTCGGGATGAGATTCTTTTATGGGGGAAGGATGTAACACCCCTGGTGTTACTGTTACTAAAATTTGAGCATAACATCATTAGCATGAGCATTTCATATGTTTGATACACCTAGAGTGCATTCACTAGGTAAAAATTTCAAACAAGTTGTATTGTTTTGGTGTTTTGCAAAAAGAACCCTGGAATAGGGGACTTAACCCTAAATAGGGACCAGGAGGGTAAAACATGACCCAAATTGAGAAAACCCTAAGTTTTAAGTAAAACAATCATAAAATGTTACCAAAGATTGGTCTACATTACATTCATACCCCTGAGATACCAGAAACCCTCATTGGAACCTTAGAAAACCCTAAATCCAAACCCTAGGGGCCTATATGCAAAAACAGTGCACATTTGGACTAAAGTGTGAAAACTACTATGTTAAAGCATATCAAGTCATATGGTTCACAAATATAGGGATTTGCAAGTGAAACCCTAAGTTTTGGGTTTATTTGCAAAAAGTACCAAGTGAACTCTATATTAACTAAGTCTGAAAATCATGTTATAAGCTCAACTTTGGAGCTTTATAACTTTCAAATTATAGGGTTTTTGCCCTAGGTCACCACATCAAAATTATAGACCTATCAAAGGAGAACAACTTTGCTTAAGGGTGTAAGCATAGTTGTTGAGAAGAAATTGGAGATAATTAAGCCCAAAGTTGGACTGTCAGGCTGATACAGTCTGAACTTCAGATTGACAGTGACCTAGATCCAAGTTTGAGAGCCATTTCGACTATGATCCAGTGAGAATCTACTTAGGGTTGCTATAACAAAGTTGTAGAGCTAGTATAGAGGAACAACTTTGCTGCAGAACTCGGTATGAGTTGCCATAGAGATTTGAGAGAAAATCAAGTTCAAAGGTTGACTATCAGGCCAACTGAATGGAGATCGCCATGGTACAGTGTCCCAAATGGATCAGAACGACAGCGCGACAGTCTCACCGTCGACGATCGATCTCCACCGTGATTCACGCCTCCCTCGTTGAGATTTACGCCACCGGTGACCCGATAAGCTTGCCAGCTAATAGCTCTTCGCCTGAGGATGACTCCGGTGACTCACCGCCGTACCCCCCCCCGTGCTTTGCGGCTTGAGCTGATAAGCTCACCGGCGTCAGCCGCCTTCCGGTCTTGTGCCACGCAATTGAGCACCTCTGTTGCGTCGCCGTGACTCTTTATAGCCATCTAATCATCGCCGGTGAGGTCGCCACGACGGTAGACACGAGTTTACGCGCGCCAGTAACTCCTTGTCCCTCCGACCGCCGCGCGTCATCGTCTCAATTCCCAGCCGCCGCTTCTACTTAGTATAAATTGAGCCTGCGGTCAGCTTCGCAACATCATCACACGCCCCACCATCTAGTATCGCCCCCAATCTTGCAACCGTGAGCGCCAATTTTAAGTTTCCCCCAAATCTGTTCTGAGACACCACGAACAGCACCTCGCTGTGGCCAGCGTGATACAGGTTAGTTCATCCCTGCTGCTCTTGTGTTTGAGTGACCTTAGGTGCTCATGATGCTCGTCGACCCATTTGATTGAACTAAATTGTCACCAATCACTGGGAACACATTCATCTGTCCGCAACACCCTCGGTCACTGCGGCCAGAGCGAATTGGATCACAATTTCTAAAATTAAGTTAGGGGAAGTGATCGGGAATGGTTCGATCCTATGTCCGCTGCTCGGGAGCACCAGTCTTGGCCTCCTCCGGCCGGTCTACATGCTCGCCGGAGCTCGGCCACGCTCGACGCTGTTGAGGACTTGGCGCGGTGAAGGAATAGAACGTGGAGGACCTTTCTGCAAACTGTCAGCGACCCGTGTAAATAGTGTAAGTGCCTACTTATGATTACCCAGAAGAATAGGGCTTTTTCGCAAAGTCAATATCGCGCGCGGGCGCAGGCGCGCTTTCACCCGTTGTTGGGCCGCCTGGTTTGAATTAAGCCCAACACTATTCACTGTCTTTTCTTTTTCTTTTTCTACCAGAGTTAAAACAATCCTAGAAAATTGTAGAAAAAACCTAAAATTGTCAAACCAATTTCCCTAAATTCCTTACTTTCCATAGTATTTAATAAAAATAGTTCCATGATGTGTAGATCAAATAGGGAATTTTGGAGTATTTAAAATAGCTTAAAATATTGATTCTGGATTTTTAGAAAATAGTTAATAATTCCAAAAATGCCCAAACTTTTTATATGAACTTTACACATTATTTAGAATCCTTGGGTAGATTTTGGTTTGATTTGGACCTTGTTTGATAATTAGAACCCAAAACCCCCACCCCCTGCTCTTTGAACTTCACTATTAACTCCGGAAACCCTAGTTTCCCGGTGAACCGTGAAGGAAAATTGTATTCAAGAACTTTAGATAATAAATTCTTATTATCTGTGCACTCTCTAGAAAACGAAGAAGTTGAAGTAACAGAAGAGAAGACACCACCACCTTCGGAACCTCAGGCAGGAAATTATTTCTACTTTGACATCTGTGGATCCGTGCCTGACTCACCTATAAACGAAGACAAGCCCCGGTGCATTTGCCACCCTCCTTGATGTTTTTAAAATCTTTCTCACTTGATTGATGCATTAGGTGATAGGAGTTGAATGCTTAAACAATTCCTGCATTACCTTCCTTGAACTTGATTACCTTCCTTGAAACCCTATCTTTACAAAAGGTTTTTACTATGCTTAGTATTGCTCTAGCAAAACAAAAGGTTTTGTTTTACAAAAGATGATTGGCAAAGTGGGAGGGATGTTTTTGAAAATAAAACTTGATGGTGAATCCATCATGGCCATGATGGGTTCAACATCGGAAAAGAAGTACCTCTGCCAGGTACCAAGCTTTGGGTTTAAATGATTAAGCTGAGACTGGGCGAGTGACTTACACGAGAAAGAGATTCTTGGTGTAGTGTCTCCGTCTGAGTCAATTAAGGACCGTCTCGATGTATGCCTGCTGACCGAGGACCCTTTAACTGGTCACATGCCTCGTCATGGGTAAGCCTTGCCTCGGGCAGACTAAGGCCAGAATAAGATAACACGCAATGGGCGTGGAGCGGTGGCGAGAGTAGCGTGTACCCTCCGTGGCAAGAGGCTAGACGGTGGTGTATCTGTGCTCTCGATTGACGTGAACCTGATCTGGTCTTAAGGACCCCGGTGGCGGGTTGACATATGCAAGGGTTAAGTGCTACATATGTCGTGTGATTGGAGATCCTCAGCTGAGTATAATCGATTCGGATCGCCGTACCTTTGCGGTTATGAAGACTTGGTCACTGACCTATACGTAGAACTCCAGTAAAGATGAAGGGATGGTTAAGAAATTGGCTAGTGCTGGTCAAGTGTTTGAACTAGGTAGAAAGAATTCTAGATGCGGGTAATTTTACCTAACCTGAAAATAAAACTGGATTTTTAAGGATCCACTTTTAGTAAGCATTTCTGCAAACAGAGTCTTTTGATCATTGAGAAACCTTACCTTGACTCCCTTATAACCAGCATACCCTTGAGTGTCTTTTCTTTAGTCGGGTAAGACTTGCTGAGTAATTCCATACTTAGGGTTTTATTCCCTATTGTTTTTAGGTGAGGAAGTAACAAACTTTTGTTGTTTTTGTACCAAGGTGGTGTCAAATGAAGAAAAGCAAGAATGAAGCTGCGGGAGGACCTAGTCCTCCATAAGAACTTTTATGTAAGAACTTATCGGGAGGGGTTTCTGCCTCCCTTGGTTTTGTAATAATACTACTAAGCACTCGTTTAATTACTAGTCTGTAATATATAACTTTGTCTTACTTTCAAATAAATGTAAGTTTATGTAACCGCTTCCACATTTCGTATCTCTGATGATCTATAATGTCTGCGTGACGGGTGAAACGCTCTTGGGAAAGGTAAGAAAAGCAGACACCAAACTTGTCAAGTGATTCAGGGGCATCTACAGGGTTGCCTGAGGTCCGTTGGACAAGGACAACTGTAGGTGGGCCTAATAACTTGGGAGGTTCCTTCACAGATGCCCTACTTCAAGTAGAGGGGGGATGAGACTTATATTACTCGCACCTATATGCTTGTAGTAGGTTTTACAAGCAAAGCAGGAGAGGGAAGGATCCCAAGTACCAAAGGATGATTGAGGCAAGTGCCAATACCGAGTGGAGGAGAAAACTTGTGAAGTGTTCGCCTGTGTCTCCCGAAGTCGTAGGATATCCTATTTATAGGCCTAGGGGAGCTGCTTGGAGGACGGGAGTAGGCCGCGTCTGTGAGGAGATGTCTTTGTATCCCTGTAGATGGTATGGCCGAAGGTATGGTCTTGTACTGTTGTTGACTTGCGCCTGCTTGGTTCTCGCTGAGAGCCGAGGCCGAGGGCCGGTCACATACCCGAGCCCCCCTGACGAGGGGTCGCCCATACTGTAGTAGTTGACATACTGCTAAGTATGGGGAAAGGCTTCTTAAGGGGTACATCAGCTCCAGAACATCTCATGACATTGGGGCATCCTCCGTCATGGGTCAGAGCCGAGCTCAGGCAAGGCAGAAGTCTGCCCGAGGTCGCGACTGAACCCGTCCTGAGATTCGAAGACTATGTCATAATTGAAGGAATGCCCTCCTGCGGGATTCATGAGGGAGCAGGTAGCCGAGGTCGGGCTCGGGCGAGGCAGAGTTTTGTATCGAGGGCGAGTTCTGCTTTGGGCGAGACGGAGTTTGTGCCTGAGGGCCATTCTGTGCCCCTGTCATTTTAGGCGTCCCATCCGGAGTTGGCAGACAGCGTGCGTATACAGTGGTCGCACGCGTAATCATAGTTGGTGAATCTTTGACAAGACTATGGTCTTGTTGTTCCTATACACCCACAGGCCAGAGTGGGGTAGGTATTCGCATTGAATGCGGCTGTCCCCCGACAGACTTCGGATGAGTCCTGCCCCAGGTTTTGTCCTTCTGGCCTGAGACAGGCTCGGGCGAGGCGGACACCATCGTCCTAGGGTGAGGGGACCTCGGTCGGGATGGAGAGTTTCCCAAGCACACTCCCCGTCTGAGATCGGGCTCGGGTGAGGTGGAGTTTGGGAAGACCCCTGAGGGGGACCTTGCGTGAGGCGTGGCTCTTGATCCTTTGACCTTGGGCAACGTACCTTGAGGGTGTCCTTAGGATCTAATCGCGTTTTAGGGGTGTAATCTGGTACCCCTAATTATCGTACCCGACACCTATAAAATCCAATCCCCATCCCCTAAAAGGCCAAGGTTTGATGATATGATGTAATTCGGTTGCAGGGACCAACTATAATTCATCGAATTTTTGACACACTTGGCATCCTTTATAGTACATGAAACAATCAACTATCATGTTAGGCCAATAGAAGCTAGATCTTCACAATAAACATTTCATCTTCGGATTGATGAGCACCACAAATCCCCTCATGTATTTTGTCCATGGCTAATATAGCATCATTTGGGCCCAAGTATTTAATCAGGACACTGTTGACAGTTCGACGGTAGAGTTCATCATCCATTAAAACATACTTGAAAGATGTACGTCGAACATTCCTATTCGTCCTAACACTGTGATTACATAGGTAATTAACTATAGGTGTCCTCCAATCAATTACATGGGTTGTATTATCTGCCGAATCAATTAGGAAAACATTCATGGCACCGTCGGACGGTCCGAACCCCATACCCGGATGATCCAAACTTGCTGCAGATGGTTCGACTTGGCAGCCCGGACGATCCGTGGCCTAGGGATCTAGCGTGACACCAGTCATCAAATTTTTGGTATTGTGAAACTTCGCTCGTTTTATTCGATAACCTAAGGTGTCTTGTGCTAAATTGTTAGCTCTACAATTCTCAACCCTAGATATATGTCAAATGTTTAATTCGTCAAAAGAATAAATTATGTCCCAACATTTCTCAAGGTAACTATTTATAGTACCATCTAAACATTGATGCTCTTCTAATATCTACTGGACAACTAGCTTAGAATCACCAAATGCCATCACATGCTTTACTACCATATGATTTAGAATTTCCAAAACGAATAAGAGGGTCTCATTTTTGGCTTGATTGTTAGTGCAATAAGTTTTTAATCGGCTCAAGAAGTCGAAGGAGGTGTTACTAGGTGAAACAAGCACGATTGCAATTCCTTGTCCTTTGTTACAAACCAATCTATCAAAATACAAAGTCTAGGGAGTAACAATGAGATATGACATATCTAGATTATGGGTATCATCAATCCATTGCTCTTGAGAATGATGGGGCCCTTAGTCCCTTTCTTATTCTGATTGATCCGGGTCCAAATTCGGGTTAGGGAGGTGGACAAAGGAGCCACCGCGTTGTAGCAGCCATGATGGACGCCCGAGGTGGGGGCGCTAGTGTAGCCCCACGTATGGTCGGTGCCACGACAGTCTGACGCGACACGCGGATGAGTCAGTGTCCCTGAATCCGAGCGTGCACCAACTCGGCCTGAATCATGACCAACCGAGGCTTGCCCATAGTCATCGTCGGGGTCATCTTGGGCCTCGATGAGGACTTCTTTTGAGCCAAGATGGTGGCGTGAGACCTCGGGGCTCCCATTCCTGTGTCTACTACACAGTGCAGGGTGCCCTTCTGGTCCATGATACAGGAGAGGGATCCAAAGTGGAAACCTCCCTGGCAGTGAAGCAGATGATGGTGTTGAAGATGATGGCCATGGAGCTGTCCTGGATCGACGTCGCAGTCGCAGCCCCTACCTAGAACACTAGTTGTTGGTGTTTAGTCCTGACGACAAACTACAGGATGTACCAGTGTACCACGTAGTGCTTTTTGGAAGGATGGCGAAGTCGATTGCAACTCGATGGTTCATGTAGGGCACGACGGGACACATATGATTATATAGGTTTGGGCCACTCGAGCGTGTAATACCCTACATCCTATGAGTTTATGTGGATGTATTGCTCAGTGTTCTTGGTTAACGAGAGTTCTCAAGCGAGAAGATGACTAGAGGTGGCTATGCCTGCCCGTATGGACTGATATTTGTAGGGGATCCTCCTCCACCTTAGTCCTGACAAAAGAGCAGTTACTAGGCTTGGCAATGGGGCGGGTTCGGGTCGGGTCCCCGTGGTTTTAGACCCGGCGGTGTTCGGGGCGGGTTTAAATTTTGCCCCGCGGGGGCACGGGATCGAGGCCGCGAATTAATTCGGTTTCGGGGCAGATCTCCATTTTCACCTGTGGTTTTTTTGCGGGGACCTGAAACCCGAATCAAACCGAGTGAGGCCACCCAACGCAGGCAACCCAACTCATTGAAACCGGCCAGGCCCAGCCCAACTCAGACGCAGTGGCAAAACCCTAGGCTAAGCCACCGCCCAGGCGCCCACCGACCCTCGCAGGCTCGCACAGACGCACTCGACAGTCGTCACTCCGCTCGCCCCTCGCCCTCGCCCACCCACGTCCACTGCGCCGCCGCCCGTGGCTCATCGTCCGAGATCCGATCCGACCATCCGCCGCCGCTGGTCCACCACCCTCCTCGTTGCATGGCTGCTCGGGCCACCGTCGCAGGTGGCCGCGCAGGCGCGACCGGTGTCTGGGACCGGATACGTCCAGGCGCGGGGCGCCACTGGCGACGTCCAGGCGACCACGGGTCCGTGGCTGTGTCTAGGCCACCGGCGACCGGATGTCCGTGTCTTGCTCCTATGCGCCCGTCCGCTGCGCTGTGCTACTCCCTCAGTCCCTCTGCAAGTCTGCTACTCAGCCTACTCTGCTGCCTATTGGTGACTGGTGAGTTCGCAACTTTGCAGTTTGCATAGTGTTGTTGCTGTATGCCTGTATAGAAGTATAGATTAGTCTGACTGCACATGAGTATAGCATCCGCATGGGTATGGCCATTCCTTTTCCTGTATCTAATTAGTTGGGTTTAGTATACATTTAGGTAAGGACACGAACATATAGATGTTGCTGTCTTTAACATTTTGCATTTTTCAGAGTATTAGGGTGAAGTGAAATGTCGACTACAGGTACTAGTGCTTCTCATGCTCCTACAACCAGATCCAGATCAGCTGCTATATCTCAAGCGGAAACACAAGCAGCAGCAGCTCCTCGATCTGATTCAGCAGCTGCAGCAGGTACAGATGATGTGTTAGAAATAGAGGATGATGTTGCTGTTGGTAGTAAGAGGAAACGAGGACAAAAATTAAAATCTAAAGTTTGGTTAGAGTTTGATAGAATTGAATTAAATGGGGTTTGGAACGCAAAATGCAAATGGTGTAAGAAGCATTTAGGAGGGGACACAAGAAATGGTACAAGTCACTTGAGTGGTCATCTTGAGATTTGTCCAGATAGGGCTGTTAGGAAGGGTATAAAATAGTCATCTCTTAAATTAACTGCAAATCCACAAGATGGGACTGTGACTGTGGAGAAATACATTTTTGATCAAGAAGTAGCTAGAAAAGAGCTTGCATTAATGACTATTATCCATGAGTACCCTTTGTCTATGGTGGACCATGTTGGATTTCGCAAGTTTTGTGCAGCATTGCAACCATTATTCAAAGTAGTGTCTAGGAATACACTTAGGAATGACATCCTTGATATGTATGAATTGCAAAAACAATCCATGTTGAAGTATTTTCGGAAGTTGAGTTCTCGAGTTTCTATTACTACCGATTTATGGACAGCAAACCACCAAAAGAAAGGCTACATGGCTGTGACAGCACACTTTATAGATGATGATTGTAAGCTAAAGAGTTTTCTTATTAGGTAATAGATAACTATCCATACTGTTCTTTATATCCTAACTTCCTCAATTAATCTCCTCAAATAGTGTTGAACTCATTTTGTGCAGATTCCTTTATGTTCCAGCCCCACATACAGCTGAGGTTATTGCTGATATTCTTCATGATGTTCTCCTTGATTGGCATATTGAGAGGAATTTGTCTACTATAACTCTTGATAACTGCAGCACAAATGATAGTGTTATGAGGAATATGGTTGGGACCTCCAAAGACAGCCTCGGGCAAAGAGTGGACACTGTGAAAGGCAAGTTGCCCCTCCCCTCTTGTATGTTACAAGGTAAATTAATCCATATGAGATGTGCTTGCCATATTTTAAACCTGGTTGTGAAAGATGGAATGAGTGTAATGGAATATGGAATTGATAGTATTAGAGAGATTGTGGGATTTTGGTCTGCCACACCTAAAAGACATGAGAAATTTGAGAAAATGGCATTGCAAATGAAGGGTAAATATGACAAAAGGATAGCTCTTGACTGCAAAACTAGATGGAACTCTACTTATCTAATGCTTATCACTACTTTGTTGTACAAAGATGTGTTTGAACGCCTTGCTGCTCGTGCCCCTTGTATTCCAACTGAAGATGATTAGCAGTTTGCTAAGGACCTTTGTGATAGATTAAAGATATTCTTTGATGTCACAGAGTTGTTATCTCGCACTAACTATGTCACAGCCAACATTTTCTTTCCCAAAATCACCAATATCTATTTGGCAATTAGGAAGTGGCAAGTAAGTGCTAACCCAAAGGTTGAAGAAATGTCTAGTAAAATGAAAGAGAAGTTCAACAAATATTGGATTGATGTGCATGGTTTGATGGCTATTGCTGCTGTCCTAGATCCTAGGTATAAACTTCATATTTTAAATGCACTTTTTCTAAAAATACATGGATCTGAAAGTACAACTATGGAGGCTGTTAACAAAGTTAAGGACATTCTTTATAACTTGGTCTTGGAGTATCAAGATTCTCTAGAAGTTGTTGCCACAACACATGGTGCTCGACCTAGGGCAAGTAGTGGTCCTAGTGACATGTTAGAGGAGGATTGGATGGACACTTTTGATGATTACATGTCCAAGCAACCAGATGTGACCTCCACTTATGTGCGCACATAGTTGGATTTGTACTTAGAGGAACCACTGCTTCCTAGGACACAGGGTTTGGATATCATCCTGTGGTGGCAGCATGCTGGGCTCAAATATCCTACTTTGAGAAAGATTGCACGTGATGTGCTTACAATACCTGTTTCAACAGTGGCATCTGAGTCCGTGTTTAGCACAGGAGGCCGAATAATTAGTCCACACCGTAGTAGGCTTGCACCATCAATGGTGGAAGCACTCATGTGTATGCAGGCTTGGTCCCGTGCTGACATGTTAGGTATGTGATCTAATTTTTATATATTCTTTGATTTCTTGCACAGTACATGAAACAACCAATTTCTAAGTTTTTTGCAATGCAGGGTCTCCTCCAACTATTGTGGGTGCTTTGATGACTTGTCTTGATGACCAAGATGAAGACGCAATACTGTTTCTTTGTTTCTTTGTGAATTTGTGACTTATTCAATAATCCTTAATCAAGATAGCATTGAAGTACATGACTTGATCATTGTTTTATTATTTTGTAGGACGAACATGAATCGACTGTTGTTGATTGAGCATTTGAGCTGGAGCTTGGTGCCTGGAGCTGCTTGGTTTCTTGCTGGATGTGGACGGCTACAAACTGCTTGCTGCTGCTTACTGTTTTACTTTGCTGCAAAAACTTGTAATAATATTATACATTGCTGCTTGTTGCAGTTGCTTGCTTGCTAAATGTTGCTGCCTTGCAAGAGCATGAAACAGTGGAACTTGGAAGTTCAAACTGCTATTTTGCTATGTATGTATGTCAGTATGTGCTTGCTGACTTAGTGACTTGCTGAGTTAGTTCAAATTGCTATTTTGTTAAATGCTGAGTTGTTGTGCACTACAGCATTAGTGCTTGTTGTCATGCTGTGCGCCAGTTTGTGTTGTGCAGACTGCAGAGGCTTTGCTGCCTGTCGGGTACCATAATTAGGGGTACCCCCAACACAGGAGTCCAACCTCGTCTACCCAAGGGACGCGATCTCACCCGAGCCCAGCCGCGGGCTAGAGCAGTAGTCCAGATGAGTTCACACCTCGCCCGAGGGCCTCCTCGGGCAGCGGGCGCCTCCTCGGCTCTCCCAAAGCCCGGCTCGGGCAGGCTTCGTTGTGAAGCAACCTTGGCCGGACCGCCTCACCATCCGACCGCTTCGCAGGCGCATTTAATGCAGGGGACGCCTGGCGTCGTATCCTGACACACGCGCCTCAGTCGGCCAGGCCGAAGTGACCGCAGTCACTTCGCCCCTCTTCTTTACTGTCCGATATGACGGGAAAACAGCACCGCCCGCCCCGCTCCGAGTGCCATGCCAACCGCCCAGGCGAAGATTGACAACAAGTCACGATCAACCACCGAGTTCGGCCTTGGGCGCAACAGGAAGCTCCGCCTCGCCCGACCTTAGGCTCTAGCCTCGGGAGGAGGTCTCTGCCTCGCCTGACCTCAGGCTCCGGCCTCGGGAGGAGGTCTCCGCCTCGCCCGACCCCTGGACTCGGCCTCGACCTCGGTCTCGGGAGGAATCGCGTCCTCGCCTGACCCTGGCCTCGGCCTCAAGAGAAGTCTCCGCCTCGCCCGACCTTGGGCTCAGACCGACCGCGCCAACAGGGGATACATCATTACCCTATCCCTAGCCTGCTCAGGCTACAAGGAACAAGACCGGCATCCTATCTGGCTTACCCCGGCGATGGGTAATGATGGTGCCCCGTGTGCACCATGACGCCGGTGGCTCTCAGCCCCTTACGGCAGCAAGGAGACATCAGTAGGATCCTTGCCGCACTGCCAGCTGTGCTCCTACAGGACTCAGGCGCTCCTCCGACGGCCACGCTATCACGTGTACAGGGCTCAAGCTCTCCCCTGACAGCCACGTTGGTATATACACAAGGCTTAGGCATCTCTCTGTCGGACACGTTAGCGCATAACTACACCCCCCATTGTACGTTTGGACCCTCTCCTTATGTCTATAAAAGGAAGGTCAAGGGCCATCCTAGAGGGGGGTTCACGTGGGGGAAGGAGCGAACGAACAGGCTCCCTCTCACTCTCTCTCTCCCTCTCGCGACGTGCTTGTAACCCCTACTACGAGCGGCACCCCTAGTGCAGGATAATACAAGGCTTGTCCCACCTCTTGTGTTCCATCCCGCGCCAACCCATCTGGGCAGGGGCACGCAGCGACAATCTCACTCGTCGGTCCAGGGACTCCCCGGGACCGAAACACCGACAGTTGGCGCGCCAGGTAGGGGCCTGCTGCGTGTTAACGAACACCTTCCCGTTGAGTTCCAGATGGGGAGTCTTCATCAACCTCTTCAGCCCGAGACGGTGCTCCGCTTCGGGAGTCTCGAGTTCATGTCGCTCGACGGCAGCTACGACATGGTACTCCTCCCCTCGCGGCGTGACGACAACGACGATCTTCGACTCGCCCGGCGGCGGCGAGCTCGGCGACAACATCTCCCCGCGGCAGAAGAGGAGCGCTCCGGTTGTCCCCGCCACCCTCCTCGCCGGAGGAGGCGGAGACAAGGCAACCATGGCCACGCAGGAGGCGGCACCTTCTCGGCTGTCGCACCAGAGCGAGTCGACGACGCCGGCACTCCCCCGGGGGATATGTTGGGCATTGTCCTCGCACCTGAGACGACGACGGGTGTCACTTCCCCGCAACGTGTCAACCCCAAGCGGACTGATGACGCCAGCACCCTCGCAAAGGATCTGCTGGGCGTTACCCTCGTACCTGAGATGACGGTGTGCTCCGCCCCTGACGCGACTTCACCACCGTCCATCGACCAAGAGGTACCGTCCGTTTTCCATCCCGTACCCTTTCGATTCAGCTTCGATCCACCTAGCGACCCCGCTACGGTGAGCGCCTTCGTAAAGGCGTATCCAAACCTTCCAGGGTACCATATGTGGTCGACCTAGGACCGACTGACAGCCGTCTCAACCTTCAGGCTGGCGGGTTCCGAGGAAGAGGATGACCCCAACTTCGGTTGGGAATTCTCTGGCCTCAGTGACCCCGGTGCCATGCGGGACTTCATGTCCGCATGTGACCACTGTCTCTCCGATTGTTCCGATGATGGCTACGGCCTTGACGACGAGGGTTACGGCCCAAGTCGCGAATGTTTCCACGTCGATCAGGGAGATCACAACAAAGGCAACCACCTCGGTATGCCAGAGGTTGACGATCCCCCTAGGCCCGCATCTTGCGTTGACATCCTGCGGGAGCTAGCTATGGTCCCAGTCCCTGCGGGGGGTTGGGACATACAGCTCGAGCAAATCCGTGAGATGCAGGCCCGGGTCGACGGGGAAGCAGGCTGGCTTGTGCAGCTCCGACAGAACATCGAGCAGGAGTGGGCAGGCCGAACACTAGCTAGAGGAGCCTGTTATCGGGCCCAAGACATCCAGCGCCGCATCATCGACAATGCCAGGGCAGCACTGCCCTCGGTCGTCAGCGGGTCCGGCCAGGACCTAGCTGCCGCGGCGATGCTACTTCGAGCCATGTCGAAGCCATCCACCACCTAGGGACGGCGTGTCCAGGGCGAACTCAAGGATCTCCTGGAAGGCGCCGCAGTTTGACGAGCCAAGAGCTCTGCCTCGCGGAGGCGAGCTGACCCCTCGGAGCATCACGCGGTGTCCTCCTGACGCATGCGGGAAGCCTCGATCCATCCCGAGCGCATGCGGGACGAGGCGCCTGCTGCCCGGGATCGCCTCGGCAATGAGCACCACCATCTCGACCGTCGAACCCGCCTCGACGAGAAGGTGCGCTGAGGCTACCATCCCAGGCATGGGGGACGCTGCGACAGCGAGGAGGATCGCAGCCCCTCGCCCGAACCACCCGGTCCGCGAGTCTTCAGCCGGACCATACGACGAGTGTCGTTCCCGCCCGTTTCCGAGCCCCAACTACCATCACCAAGTACTCGGGGGAGATGAGGCTGGAGCTGTGGCTCGCGGACTACCGACTGGCATGCCAGTTGGGAGGGGCGGATGATGACAACCTCATCATCCGTAATCTACCCCTTTTCCTCTTCGACGTCGCCCGAGCCTGTGTCACACCCGGTTTTGGAAGGCAAACCGAATGCGAACTATGTACGTGCCAGGATCAGAACTCACGTACACAGCGATTACATAAATGAACATCATCGCACGGTGCTCGAAATAATAACATAAAAGAGTATTAACCTATTACATCATAGAGTCAGAGACATCCACATAGTCATCAACTTAACGGGTAAATCAAAGTGCTAAGCGAAACACAGTAAAGATAGGGCCTTCACAGGCAGCTGACTGGGGGTTGCCGCCAACCCACACCTAAAACTCGTCGTAGTCTTGGAACTCCTGGAAGTCTCCTTCCACGACTTCATCTTCTCCTGATCAGTGGTTGCAATGTGGACAACCTGGTGTTTTGTGGTAAAGCAAGGATGAGTACACATCAACGTACTCAGCAAATGCCCCGTTTGGCTGAAGTGGACTAGCTTTTATGTGGGGTTAGGCTCCGCAGTTGCTTTTAGTTGGTCAGGTATTTATTATTTGTAGAAGCCAAGTTTTATCATATAACCATCCCATGAGCCATTTCCTCATCGAGGAAACATCATGATCATCATCGAACCAAAAACATTAGTAGAACCATTGTATCTCGAACCATCTGTATCTCTAATCAAAGAGGATCCCAAGGCTGCTCTTAACCGTGAGCATGGCTGATATATCAGTTTCTCTACCCTCTGCAGAGGTCGCACACTTTACCCATGAGCCGTGATTCCCGTTTTGCCCGGGGAGAGCTAATCCCCATTGATCACTTCCTAGGTGGTCCGGCAGGGTATCACTACGTAGCTTTTACAAATATTCCCTAGAGGTCATAGCCGCCCGTTAGGTTTCTCCAGTTTGATAAACACAGTACTCCTCCCCGCAGGAGAGTGACTAACAAAAGCAAAACGAAAGAACCTCGGCACTCAGCATCGGCAGAGCAAGCACTGTGCCTGGATCCCATTGACGGCACGACGGTGAAACAACTACACCTCTAGTTCCTCTAATTAATTAGCTAAGGGCATCCCATTTCACCCTCATGGTTGCACTGTTATCCCGGGTGGTCTCTCAATGAACAGGTCCTTACGGAGAGGCACTCAGGAAACAGCCTGAGCCCCCTAGAGTATCACAAGATCATCAACATAATCAGGATAACAGTATCGTATCATAAATAGTCACATCATGTTCATTGATTAGGTTAAGGCAATAGCAAAATGCTAACCATAATAATAACCCAAAAGGTCATCAAGGATAAGGTAAAGTATAAAGCTAGTCAATCCTTAGGTTTCAATTAAGTAATGCGGGAAAGTGAATTATAAGTGAATAGGACATAATGGGTCAGAGGACACTTGCCTTCACCAAACTGCTGATCAGGAACTTCTTCTGCAACTTCCTCGGGAAACACAGACTGCCCGTTGTCTATGTAAAGTAATCATTCATTCTATGCTCTTGGGAAATAACAAACAAAAGCAATAAACCAAACATATGCAGCAGAGAGATCACAAGTTCACAGGAGAAAAGGATTGGTAATCTGGTGTTCCCTAGGTCTAGGGTAGATGACTATACAAAATGATTCAATATCCACTAATCAGATCTAAGTCAGTGATGGGGTTAAATCATTACATGGTGTTAAGTCCATAAACTTAGGTGCTCCAACTTTTATTAAAGTCTAATAATTTTTATTTATCTCAAATAGGGTTCCAATAACATTAATTTTACCCTAGTGATCAACTATTAATTGGGACATAAAAAACAGTAGGGAAACATTGTTTAAATAGATAGATAAGAATATTATGAACATTTTGCAATTTGAAGCACCTAATTTGGAGTTCATATGACAAAGTTATGAATTTTACAAGATTAGGGATTAAAAATATGCCTTAAATACTTATTTTGGATTAAATAAAAGGTCCGAGGACCTAACTGCGAAGATCCAAGGTCGGCGGGTTAATTTTCAGAAAGCCGGGGGGCTCTTTAAGAAAATGCGCGGGCGAAGGGGTATCGGGCTTTTATAGCCGTTGGATCTCGGATCAACGCCCGAGATTAGATCCGCGGGCGGGCGCGCGAGCGCACGGCGGCCTGAGCGGCTGACAGGCGGGGCCGGGCGGGCAGCGCGGGCGCGGACGGCTGACAGGCGGGGCCCAAATGGCAGGAAGGCGGGGTGCGGGGGGGGGGGGGGGGGGGGAAGGGCCCTGGGCCGTTGGATCTCAGGCGGATGGCTAGGATCGGGCTCGGCCTATTTGAATCAGGGCCGTTCGATCTGGGATGGACGGCGGGGATTGGGTGGCCGGCTTCTGTCTTCTCCTCCGGTTAGCAGAGGCGGCGGCGCCCGTCCCCGCGGCGGAGAACTCGCCGGAGACGAGGGGCGTAGGGGCTCTGCGGGTCTCTGGAACGACCTGGGCGGCCGGGGAGGTTGGGGAGTGTCGGTGTTTTGGGTCCGACCGCACACCCGGGGTTGTCCCTCAAGGTGTTTTAGGAGTAGGACGGTGTCGACAACTGTAGCAAAATGGTTCGTGCAGATCGCACGAGGGACAGTGGACGAGGTTTACAGGTTCGGGCCACTTAGAGATGCGTAACACCCTACGTCCTGGTGAGTACGCTTGGTGAATGCGGTTACAAGAGAGATCTCTGGATTGAGAATACAGAGAGTTGGTGTGGGTGGCTAAGTAAGGTGTCGATCGTTCTGAAGGGGTGCCCCCTAGGCCTTATATACTCGACCGTGGGGCAGTACACGTGGATAAGATAGCAACAAGTAGCTAAAAGATAGTGAACCTTTTGAGATTATCCCTACGTAACCCTTGCCGACTTATCCTCGCGTAGCTTCGTTGCATGGAGGCTCCAGCGCGGGAAAGTCGGATCTCTGTTGCGGTCACTCGCTCGATGCCGCGGGCCGTCCGGGATTGTACCAATCCGGCCTCATGTCGTTCTGCTTCGCTGGTTGTTTCTCCCCAGGCCCATGAAAGAATGACCTTACGATTTATTGGGCCCTTGGGCCTTTCGTGAGGTCCTTTACTCTTTTAGTGGACCCGGGGGATATCTATCCCCCACAAGCCCCCGATCTTTGGGTTAATTTAGAGGTAATCAACCCGAAGATCCCAGGTCCAGCTTGCAGGTAATTTGAAGAAAGATGGCTTCCTGATGTCTTCTCCTGCTCCGATCACTCGTTGACCAAAGCCTAGTTTCGTGTCTGTGCCTTAGAGGTCGGCATTCCAATTTGTAGGATTCTGAACTTCATTGGGTGCACCAGAGGTGCACCCAATGGGTGTAGCCCCCGAGCTTCGAGTAGATTTTAGAAAATAATCTACTCGAAGGTCTTCAGTAGGGATTATTTCCATTTGTGTTCCTTCATTTTGGTTGAGGGTTGGCTTCTTTAATCTAGTCCCACGCTTTAGAAATCGGCTCTATCTCGACTTGGAATGATAATCCATGGGGTGCACTGGAGGTGCACCCAATGGGTGTAGCCCCCGAGCTTCGAGTGGATTTTTGAGGATAATTCACTCGAAGGTCTTCTTTTTATGTCCTTTTGCTGAAGATTATCCTTTCTGCCTGTAAAAAAGTTGGCATGATGTCATCCGCGCTATGTCATCAATATTATGCTTCAGAGGTCAGCATGTATTTTGTCTTTTGCAGCCTAGTTCGCAATCCATCCGTATCTTGCTAGGTAGTGTAATTTATTTGCTCTGTGACTGATTGGACATTTGATGGACGTTCTCTGTCTAGTCTTCAAGTCGTGTCTGTCGACCATATTTTGCACTCTACTGGCTATATTTGGCTTCCCTCTAACTCTCGCTGATATCTCATTTTTGTCTTGAGGCATTCACTGCGTGCCCTGCACAGATGTGACCATTTTGAAAAAATATACTGATAATTCCTGGGCGTCCCCCCCCAATGGGTGTGGGCGAGGGACGGCTTGGTACGCTGAGTGTTTTAGCTGGCTGCTTCTGAGTAGTAATGTGATGGGACGGCGAGTGTAATCATATCCTTTGCGCTATTGACTGGAGTCCCAATGGGTGTAGTGTTGCATGAAACGGCGTCAGCCGCCTGACGTGTCTCCAGACGGGTGGAAGTGCTTATTGAATGCTTTGCGACTGTTCAGTGACCGCGGTTGGAGGTGAGCGGTTGCCTTTCCCTTCTATAAATAACGCTGTTGCCCCTCTGGTTTTTTCACATCTCTTCGCTGTTCTTTACAGCTTCCTTCTCTTCTCTCCCGTCTGCTTCCGCCATGGGCAAGAGCAACAAGCGCAAGCGCGAACCGACTCCTCCATCGGAGGATTTCGGTGACTCGGAATACTCGGAGGAGGAGTTTCCTTCTCTTCTCTCCCGTCTGCTTCCGCCATGGGCAAGAGCAACAAGCGCAAGCGCGAACCGACTCCTCCATCGGAGGATTTCGGTGACTCGGAATACTCGGAGGAGGAGTTCTCCTCCGAGTCCGAGGAAACTCCGGCTCCCGTCTCTCCCCCGTCGTCGTTCGATGACTCAGACGACTCCCAGGGGATAGCCACGGAAGTCTGGTCATACATCCGGGCCGTCGAGCGCTCTGGGCTCGAGGGCTCGGATGAGTCGGAGTACTCCTCGGATGAGGAGGACTCTGACGGCGGCGGCGAGGACGAGGATGACGACGACGACGGCGACGAAGACGGTGGTGGCGACGGCGACGGCAGCGGCAGCGGCAGGGGCAGCGGCGACGGGGCAGGGACGGTGACGGCGGCGATAGCAGGGGCAGCACCAAGGGCGGCAGCAGCAAGGGCAGCATCAAGGGCGGCGGCGGCAGCAGGGGCAGGGCCAGTGGCTAGACGCCACTGGTCTTCTTAGATATTAGTATAGTATAGTTTAGTTAGAATAATGTAGTGGTAATGTAGAGTAGTATAGCATAGTGTAGTAGTAGTAATGTAATGTAGTAACAGTAGGGGAGTATCAACTCGCGAAGAGTTGATTTGTAAGTTTATTAACTTCCCTTTGAATGAAAGAATGACGTTTGGCTTCTCTTTTGACGACTTCCCCGTTTACTTGTGAGTGTAATTCCTTTTGAAAGAGTAAGCGAAATACTCGAGCATTGAACTAATGTTTTCTGAAATGGTTGCCGAGTAACTTTGTGGGTGGCGCCGGCGGCTTGTAGAAGTAACTGCCGAGTAACTAAAGATTGCGTTTGCGTTTTTAGAAGCAACGCCGAGTGACTGAATATGATATCATCGTTTTAGAAGCAACGTCGAGTGACTGAAGGTCGGCTTCGGCATTTTAGAAGTAATGCCAAGCAACTGAACATGAAAACAGCGTTTCAGAAGCAACACCGAGTGACGGGAGGTCGACGTCGGCACTTTAGAAGTAATGCCGAGCGACTGAATACGAAATCAGTGTTTTGGAAACAACACCGAGTGACGGCAGGTCGGCGTCGGCATTTTAGAAGTAATGCCGAGCGACTGAATACGAAATTAGCGTTTTGGAAGCAACGCCGAGTGACGGCAGGTCGGCGTCGGCATTTTAGAGGTAATGCCGAGCAACTGAATACGAAACCAGCGTTTTATAAGCAACGCCGAGTGACGGTAGGTCAACATCGGCATTTTAGAAGTAATGCCGAGCGACTGAGTACGAAATCAGCGTTTTAGAAGCAACGCCGAGTGACGGCAGATCGGCGTCGGCATTTTAGAGGTAATGCCGAGCAACTGAATACGAAATCAGCGTTTTAGAAGCAACGCCGAGTGACGGTAGGTCAACGTCGGCATTTTAGAAGTAATGCCGAGCGACTGAGTACGAAATCAGCGTTTTAGAAGCAACGCCGAGTGACGGCAGGTCGGCGTCGGCATTTTAGAGGTAATGCCGAGCAACTGAATACGAAATCAGCGTTTTAGAAGCAACGCCGAGTGACGGTAGGTCAACGTCGGCATTTTAGAAGTAATGCCGAGCGACTGAGTACGAAATCAGCGTTTTAGAAGCAACGCCGAGTGACGGCAGGTCGGCGTCGGCATTTTAGAGGTAATGCCGAGCAACTGAATACGAAATCAGCGTTTTAGAAGCAACGCTGAGTGACGGAAGGTCGGCTTCGGCATTTTAGAAGTAATGCCAAGCAACTGAACATGAAAACAGCGTTTCAGAAGCAACACCGAGTGACGGGAGGTCGACGTCGGCACTTTAGAAGTAATGCCGAGCGACTGAATATGAAATCAGTGTTTTGGAAGCAACACCGAGTGACGGCAGGTCGGCGTCGGCATTTTAGAAGTAATGCCGAGCGACTGAATACGAAATCAGCGTTTTGGAAGCAACGCCGAGTGACGGCAGGCCGCCCGAGCCACTTTGAGGATGGTGGCCGAGTGATGAGGTGGCGCATTGGTGTTCTGGGGATAACTGCCGGGTGACCACGTGGCACGCTGGTTTTGGAAATAACCGCCGGGTGATGACTGGGCACTTTTTGAAACGGTATCTGGCTTGAGAATATCCCATAAGGGCTGCGCTTTTAGCCGCCTTTGCTTTCCATGCCCTAGTTCTTGCATTCCCGCTTCCGAATCCTCTCTGCTGCTCGCCTCCACTCTGCTCGCTGGTAGAATCGAGATGGCGCCCAAGAGGAAAACCGCAAGCTCGTCCGCTGTGGTGATTCCTCCAATCGATCCCAACAGCCAATTGCCTTTTGCAGGTAACCACATGTCCATCATTTCCGAAGCTGAACTCCTCCACCTCGTGTCCATCGGGGTTCTTCCTCCGCGGGAACTCTGTTCTTGGCGGATTTGCCATGGGACTACTGTCCCGACAGAGGATACCCACGAGTCTGTAGTTTACGCCCCTTTTCTTCTCTGCGGCCTTGGCCTTCCCATCTCTCCCTTTTCCGCGGTCTCCTTGATTTCTACCACATTAACCTGACCCATTTGAACCCTAACTCAATTCTGCAAATCTCCATCTTCGTTCACTTATGCGAAGCCTTTCTTGGCGTGCTGCCGCATTTCGGCTTATGGAAATACCTGTATCATTGTCGCCCTGGGATGGCCGGGGGACAACATCAGTTGGTCGGAGGTGCCAGTTTGGAGATGCGCTGTGGACGGAAGACTGAGTATCTTGAGATTCCCCTTAAAGACAGTATTAAGGGATGGCGTCTAGAGTGGTTCATAGTCGATAATTATGGAAATTCTCTCCCTTCCTGGTCGGGAAGGCAGCCAGACGTTCGCACCCCAAGCTGGACCGAGTCTCCCACAGATGAGGAGGTAGCTGAAGCGGGTGTGTTGCTAGCTGAAGTTGGACTGCTGAAAGAGAGAGGTCTAACTGCTGAAGCTGTGGTCGCTGACTTCGTTTTCAAGAACATTCAGCCACTGAAAGATAGGGTATACCCAGCTTATCTGTATCGAGGGCTAGCCGACTCAACTCGGGTTACCAACAGGAGAATCCCTTCTGCAGACTTGGTGAGCCGACTGGAAATGATTCTCAGGGGCAAGGTGTCCAATGTTGGTGCTCCGGTGGCGTACTCGGCCTGGAACTTGCCTCCTGCCAAAGCCTTCACCCTTTTCATGTCCAATCCACCTGTGACTGATGGCAATTTGGGCCTTAGAATGCGACCCTTTGCTGAAGAAGTTAGTGCTTTGGTTGCTTCGCTTGGGGAGATTCCTAATGACGAACGGCAAGTCCATTTTGAGGTGCCCCTGAACCCTAGTGATGCAGATATAAATGCCATGCTTGATCTGCTAGCTGAGGATTCTTCCGACGCTGCTCCTGCTGGTACATTGGCAGTGGTGCCCCTCCCAGAAGTTGAAACAACTTTGGACGTTCAGAAACCTGTCAGTACTCGCCCGAGGCGCCCTAGCCGAACCAATCAGCCTGAGCCTTCTGCTGATGAGCAAAAGAAGAAAAGAAGACGCCTCCGGCGAGTATCCAGTTTTAATGAGGACGCTGGTACCTCAATTCCTGCTGCTGAAGAAGTGCCTGCGACTGGACTTACTGACGCTGACCCCAATGGGTGTACCCAAACTGCAACTAATCCCAATGTGGGTGCTCCACCTGTTGCTGATCCCAATGGGGGTGCTGCTTGTGTTGTCGGTGTGGATGACGAGGGGGAAGAGAATGAGGTTCCTTTGACTCGAAAGAACAGCCGGCAGTTCATCGCCAGTGGTGAAAGTAGTGGAGTTCCCTCTCCTGCTTTGTCTGCCCTCATTGGTCTTCAAGAACTGTCTCTGGCCAACTTTGATCAAACTCTTGAGGATATGGTCCCAGAGGACTTGTTATCGGAGCCAGTGGATGATGGTGCAATGGAGGCTTGCGCTGACGTGCCCGATGCTGGGTTGAGGTCATCCCGTGCCTCGTCGACCTTAGAGCGCGATCTTGAAGGCCGGGAGACTGACTTGAATCGTCCTAGTCCTATGGAGGTAGATGAGGGCCCATCAATCTTAGAAGTGGTTATTGCAGAGAACTTGGACCTCAAGAGTGGTGCTGTCATATGCCCAGCCCCCGAGGGTGTCACCGGGGATGACTTAGCTCGGGTGGAGAGTGTAAGCCACTGCCCAGCCCCCGAGGGTGCTGCCGGGGATGATCCGGCTCAAATGGGCAATGCCAACTATGACCCAGCCCCCGAGGATGCCCAAGCAGGGTCTCCTTCCTGTACCTCCATGGACGTTCACGCGGGATCTCCTCCACACTCTGGCTGTATGGTGGTAGCCCAGAATTTGGATCAGGGAATCGCTTTAGAGGGCAGCGCCCCTGCTGACCGAGCGTTGGGCTCTGTTGAAGGTACTGAGTTGATCTCTGCTGATTCGTTGCAAACTGCTCCGGGTGGTGGCTTTACATCTGCTTATCAACTGATTTCTCCTGATTTGGGGATCCCTTCGTTCTTCTCCAACCTCCAGGTACTGTGATGTATTTTAACTTGACTTTTATATTGCCTGAACTGCTGTCGTCACACTCGTCTGTTTTCCTCATCAGGCTTTGGTGGACGGGATGGCCAGCCAGCTGAGGTTTCAGGGTGCTTCCACCCCGGAGGTAGCTTCATCTCTTGCACGTTGGAACCCAGTATCACTTCAACGTCGCGTCTCTGAATTGGAGGCAACCAATGCTGGTTAGTGCTTTTTTGCTTCTCTCTGCCTTCGCTGTGGACTGCCTTACCTTCTGACCCCATTTTGTTTGATTATCTCTCGCTAGGAGTGACTCGGCAGATTTCAATTCTTGAGGAAAAACACTCTCGAGATCTGACTGAATTGGCTCAGAGGTGCACTGACTTTGAGGAGAAGTACTCTCAGGGCCAAATTGAACTGGGTCAAGTTTCTGCTGCTTTAGATGACGCCAATGCCCTGAATTCTTCCCTTCATGCTCAGCTTGATTCTGAAAAGGTATTATACAAAATTGTGCCTTGCCTTGCTGTGTTCCTGTTACTTGCTTGGTTTTTGAAGGAGCTGACTTTTGCTCGCAGGAAGAAAAGCGTATCCTTGCTGCTTCTCGTGACAATCTTGACAGGTTGTATCGTGATTCTAGCAATTCGCTGACTATCCTGGAGAGAAGTCATCGCTTGACCACGGAAGAATTAGACCTCCAACGTCGTAAGCTGCAGGAATCCATGGATGAGGTAACCCGGCTTAAGCAGTTGATATCAGCAAAGGATGCTACTATCAAAGAACTCCGAGCTTCCAAAAAATCCGTTGCCCAGGAGTTAGAGAGCGCTCGACTGGCTGCTAAAGCCGCTGAAGAAACTTCTGTTATTCTCAAGGCCCAGCGTGACAAAGCCCTGGACAAGGCTATTCGGGCGGGACGAATCTTGATGAGGAGACCCGGCGTGGTTGTTCCTGAAGACATAAGGGCTGACGTGAATGCTACCCCTGATTCCTCGAGTCGCCCTTCTTCGTCGGTCGCTCCTGAGAAAGTCATTGTAAAATAGAAAAACATTTTGCGTGCTCCAAGCGCGCGGTTGGTATGATCGAGTATTTGTTAGAGGACATCAGTTTATCATTCGAATGACATAATTACTCTCTCATTGTATCAGAATTTATTAGTTAGTGAGTTGGCAGTAATGACGCATGATGATTATGAAATTTGTTTGCGGGATATAGAAGTCATCCCCTGAATTACATAGGCGCGAGCATGTTGCACCGGTCTTAAGTTGTTGCCAACTTAAGTTGATTGCTCCGTTAGCAGGGCATAGTGGTCACCCTGAGTTAAGTAAGCGTGAGCATGTTGCACCGCCTTAAGTCATTGCCGACTTAAGTCGATTGCTCCGTTAGCAGGGCTTAGTGGTCACCCTGAGTTAAGTAAGAATGCAAGTCAATCGTAAATGAATTGAGTATCCTTGAAACCTCTTTTTTATTGATGACATATTTCCACTTTACAGAGTACATCATCACCCCAGCAGTTTTGAGATACAGCTAGGGATAAAACTTTCTGAGGTGTTCTATGTTCCAGGAGTTCCCAACTTCTGTGCCATCCATCTGAGTGAGGCGATACGATCTGGGCCGAGTGACTTCTGCTACCACGAAGGGTCCTTCCCATAAGGGTGATAACTTGCGTCGCCCCTCCCCCGTTAGAATTCGGCGGAGGACGAGATCTCCTACTGAGAAGGATCGTTGTCGCACAGCCTTGTCGTGATAGCGCCTTAGAGTCTGCTGGTACCTTGCTGATTGGATTACTGCGTTTAGCCGTTCTTCCTCAAGTACATCTATGTCCTCCAGCCTGGTGATCTCAGCTTCTGCTATGCTTTCAAAGATCAGCCTTGGCGCCCCAAACTTGAGATCAGCAGGTAGCACTGCCTCCGACCCATAGACCTTGAAGAAAGGAGTGTTTCCATGCAAAGCTCGGCTAGGTTGGGTTCTTAGGCTCCAAACGACATAGGGTAATTCCCTTATCCACTTTCCTGCGAATTTTTCATTCTTATCGAAGACCTTTTTCCTGAGTGCATCCAATATCATCCCGTTGGCTCGTTCAACTTGCCCGTTGGCTCTTGGATGGGCTACAGATGCATACTTGATCTGAATGCTCTTTTGCTCGCAAAAGTCAAAGAATTCTGAACTTGTGAAGCTGGATCCTAAATCAGTTATGATGCTGTTTGGTATCCCGAATCTGAATATTATGTCTTGTATGAATTCCACGGCCTTAGCAGTGGTTAAAGAGGCAATGGGCTTGAATTCTATCCATTTAGTGAACTTGTCAATTGCTACCAATACATGAGTGTATCCCCCTTGAGCTTTCTTGAAAGGTCCAATCATATCCAGTCCCCAGCATGCGAAAGGCCAAGTTACTGGTATGGTCTGCAGTTGCTGTGCTGGCATGTGTTGTTGCCTTGACAAGTATTGGCAGGCTTCGCACCTCTGAACTAACTCGGCTGCATCGTTCTTTGCTGTTGGCCAATAGAATCCTGACCTGAAGACCTTCCCGACTAATGTTCTGGAGGCTGCATGTATTCCACATTGTCCAGCATGGACCTCCTCCAAAAGTTGCTTCCCAGTGGATGGGAGAATGCACCTCATGAAGACGCCTGATGCACCCCTTCTGTATAATGTCTCCCCAATAAGTGTATAGTGAGCCGACTGTCTTGCAATGCGCTCTGCCAAATTTCTGTCGTCTGGTTCCTCTTCATTCTTTATATACTTAATGATCGGCCTTCTCCAGTCATCAGGGTCTGACTCGGGTTGACCTATGATGTTGCACTCTTCTGTTTGATCCATTGAGATACTTGGCTGCAAAATTTCTTGCACGAAAACTCCGGGTGGGACCTGAGTTCGACTAGACCCTAGCTTGGACAGTACATCAGCTGCTGTGTTCCGATCTCTTTCTACATGATGAAATTCCAGACCTTCGAATTTATCTTCCAGCTTTCGGACGGCAGTGCAATATTTTCCCATTGAATCGCTCGAGCAATCCCACTCCTTGTTTATCTGACTGATGACTACCAGAGAGTCTCCGTATACCATTAATCTTTTGATGCCCAACGATATGGCAATGTTCAATCCATGGATCAAGGCTTCATACTCGGCTGCATTGTTGGAGGCTGGGAATAGCAACTGGAGGGCGTATTTGAAGTGTTCGCCTCCAGGCGCAGTGAAGAGAATCCCTGCTCCTGCTCCCTGCAGCTTCAGTGAGCCATCAAAATACATTCGCCATACTTCTATAGTCTCCGGGTTCTCTGGTACTTGCTGTTCAGTCCACTCTGTTACGAAATCAACCAGTGCTTGAGTTTTGATGGCAGTGCGAGGTCGGAACTCGATGTCATGAGATCCCAGCTCACAAGCCCACTTGGCTATTCGACCGATGGCTTCCTTGTTGTGAAGAATATCCCCTATTGGAAAACTTGTAACTACTATGACTTTGTGGTCGTCAAAGTAGTGACGCAGCTTGCGGGCAGTTAGAAGTACTGCGTACAATAGCTTCTGAACTTGAGGGTACTTTTTCTTCGAGGGGCCTAGGACTTCACTAATGAAGTAGATAGGATGTTGTACTGGATAGGCATGTCCTTCTTCTATTCGCTCGACTACTAACGCGGTGCTTACCACGTGAGTCGTGCAAGAGATATACAGTAGCAAATCTTCAGCTGGTTGAGTTGACGTAGCTCGCCGAGGTGGTTTCAGTACTGGTGGTGTCGTCAAGAATTTTTTCAGAGCATCTAGAGCTTCTTGCGCTTCTGAAGTCCATTGAAACTTATCCACCTTCTTAAGTAACTTGTAAAACGGCAAACCTTTTTCTCCTAGCCTAGATATAAATCTGCTTAGAGCCGCCATACATCCAGTAAGTCGCTGAACCTTCTTCTGCGATCGAGGTGCTTCCATCTTCATGATAGCTTCAATCTTATCTGGATTAGCCTCAATTCCCCGGTGGCTGACGATAAACCCGAGCAACTTTCCGGCTGGTACCCCGAAAACACATTTCTCGGGATTGAGCTTCCATCTATACCGTCTCAGACTGCTGAAAACCAGTTGCAAGTCTTCGATGAAGTTTTTTGAGTCTTGTGTTTTGATTACCACATCATCCACGTAGGCTTCCACACGCTTGCCCCAGTGATCGGCTAAGCATGTTTGAATGGCTCTCTGGTAAGTTGCTCCAGCGTTTTTGAGGCCAAACGGCATGGAGGTATAACAGAAAGCGCCAAACGGAGTAATGAATGCCGTTTTTTCTTCATCTTCCTTTGCCAGACTAATCTGATGGTATCCAGAATAGCAATCCAGGAAAGACAGCATAGAACATCCAGCGGTGGAGTCCACCACCTGATCTATCCTCGGGAGCCCGAAAGGATCCTTCGGACAGTGTTTGTTGAGATCAGTATAATCAACACACATGCGCCAATCCACTTTATTCTTTTTGAGTACAAGAACAGGGTTGGCTAACCACTCGGGATGTAATACTTCTCTAATGAATCCAGCTGCGACCAAGCGAGCTAACTCAGTGCGAATGGCCTCTCTCTTGTCGGGCGTGAAACGACGTAATTTTTGCCGAATCGGCCTTGCCTGGGGATAAACCTTCAGTTTGTGCTCGGCCAGTTCTCTTGGGACTCCCGACATATTCGCAGGTTGCCATGCGAATACATCTCGGTTATCTTGCAGAAACCGGACGAGCGCGCCTTCCTATTTGTCATCCAAGCTGGAGCTGATGATAGCCGTCTTGCGCTCATCAGCGAAACCCAGGTTGATTCTCTTGGTTTCTTCAGTCGGCCGCATAGAGGTCGCGGTCTGAGCTTCGCTTGCCGGTACTGCGAGGTCCTCCTCAGGCTTAGAGTTCGCCAGTGTAGAGGGAGCCGTTGATGGCTTGGCGGTGAGGGCTGCTTGAATAGCCACTCGGAAACACTCTGCGGCGCCTTGGAAGTCGGCACGCACGGTTATGATCCCTTGCGGTCCTGGCATCTTCAGTATCAATGATGTGTAATGCGGAATGGCCATGAACTTGGCCAATCCAGGCCTCCCGATGATGGCGTTGTACCCGCAGTTGAAGTTCGCCACTTCAAACCTCAGGAACTCGGTTCTGTAATTCTCCGGAGTTCCGAAGGTGACTGGCATGTAGATGTGGCTCAGCGGGTATTCCCCTTCCGTCGGCACGATGCCGAAGAAAGGAGTGTCCGACTCGTGGAGCTCTTTGAGGTGAACTCCCAAGCCTTGAAGTGTCCGGGGGAAGGTGACGTTGATGCTGCTTCCCCCGTCCACTAACACCTTCTTCACCCGGCTTTCTCGGATCACCGGATCGACGAGAAGCGGGTATTTGCCCGGATGGTCGAAGTTGAGCCACTGATCTGCCCGAGTGAAGGTGATCGGGTGCTCCGACCACCGGTATGGGGCGGGAGGGCCGGTGGTCGCCACCAGTATCTGGCGGTCGTTGAGCTTTTGCTGTCTTCTGTTCTCCTGCGATCCGTGTCCGCCGAAGATGACGTTGACCTCCCTGTTAACGCGTGGGAAAGCTCCTCCTCCTCCCTCCTCCTGCCGATGGGGTTGTCGTGGTTCATCTGGTCCTCCCCTCGACGGAGGAGGAGGTAGAGGTTGGAAGGGTCGGCCGTGTCCAACGGAATGCTTGAAGTCTCAGCAATTACGAAGAGTGTGGCGCATGTCCTTGTGGTACGGGCACTGGGCGTCGAGGATGTCGTCCAACGTGCGTTCGCCTCCACGAGGTCCTCCTCGGGCGTGAGAGGCAGGTGGTCCAGCGGCGTGCACTTCTTCGCGAGGCCTCTTTTCCCATCGTTTGTCGGGTTGCTGGTTCGTGTCGCGTCGTGGTGCTGCCGGTGCGGGCTTTGCTCCTCCGATGAGGTCCTGGGCTCGCTCGTCGGCGGTGATGTAGAGGTCGGCTTCCCGGAACAGCTCCTCGGAGGTAGTCGATGCCCTCTGTAGTATGGCTCGGACGAAAGCCGAGTCATTGGATCCTCTGTAGAAGTCCTCGATCACGGCCGCCTCCGTGACCTCGGGGATACGATTTCTCATGGTCTGAAACCTCTTGAGGTACGACCGGAGAGTCTCGTCCCCTCGGCGCTTGATGGATTTGAGGTCCCACGGTTGCGCCGGCTTGTCGGAGAGGGACTGGAAGTTAGCGGTGAAGCGTCGACTGAAGTCGCCCCAGACGTCGATGCAGTGTCGGGGTAGATGTCGCAGCCATTGCAGCGCGTCTTACCCAAGGACAATGGGTAAGTACGCGGTCATCACGTCTTCGGACGCCCCGGCAGCTCGAGCAGCGGTGGTGTAGACGGCTAGCCAACCCCATGGATCCTGCTTAGGTTCATATTTGTCAACATTGGATACCTTGAAGTTGGGAGGCCATTGGATGGCCCTAAGGCGCGGAGTAAGGGCGGACACTCCGCACGTGTCCTCCTGTCGTCGGGGACGATGTCTGTCCCGGGGAGGGGAGTTGTGATTGTGGTTCCTCGACCGTCCCCGGGTGGTTCCGCTAGTTGAGGCCGTTGCCGACTCAGTTCTGGTGGCTTGGCTCTGAGTCAGGATGCCATGATCCCTGTCATACTCCTCCCGACGGCGAATCTCGTTCTCATGCCGCCGCTCGCGCGAAGCATTGATGGAGCTTCGCGTGTCTCGGCGACTGTTGATGGCGTGTCGTAGATCGTTCGGCGGGTGAGCAAGCGGTAGAAGATGGTTGGCCGCCTGGGTGAACAGTCGTCGGTAGCCTTCGGCGTCAGGAGTCCGAGGAAGTCCCTCAGCCATCCGAGCCAATACCCCTCCGACTTCGCTCGGCGTGTTCATAGCTCGGGCGAAGTCGTGGTTCAAGTTGCGCCCGAAGAATGGATTCTCCCGACGCTGCCTTGCATCTTGCTCAGCCTGTTCCTGAGCTCGTCGGCGATCACGTCGTCGGTAGTTCCTTCGTTCTCTGAAGACGCGTTCTTCCGGGGTTTCTCCTACCTCCGAGACCTCGTCTCACGAGACAGGCTGTTCCGGATTCCGCTCTCCGGCAGCATGATGTCGTCGAACGTTCCTGCGCCGGTTCCTCCGTCGACGGGACTCTCGTTGAGGCGGTTCCTCCCCGGGTACAGTCGGCTCGTCGTCAGAGACGATAGGCGACTCCGCTCTCCCGATGAAGAGGACGTCGGGATAGAATGGTGCTGCTGTCGTGGTGTCCTTCTTCCCGTTCCCCTTTGAGGCATGAGGGACGGAAAGAGCAACTTGTTTCTCCTCGGTTACCTTCTTCCTTGCAATCTGTGTCCACTCTTTTGCCGGAGAGGTAGGTAGTGGAGTTCTCCGGGTCAGCGAGCCCTCAGCCCCCGGCTTTCCGGAGACGATCCTCATCCGGAGAGCTGGAGGTTGTGCTTCTCCGGTATTTTCGGAGTTCGTTGGGGGAGACTTCTTTTCCGGCGGATCCGCGATACGGTGCAGAATTCCTTCTTCATCCGCTACAAATGAGATTGTTCCGAAGCAAAACACGGATCCGGGACGCAGGGTGATCTTGCTGTAGAAAGTGACGGCCATTGAGCTAGCTTGGATTGTCGACACACCCCCTACCTGGCGCGCTAGCTGTCGGTGTTTTAGGTCCGACCGCACACCCGGGGTTGTCCCTCAAGGTGTTTTAGGAGTAGGACGGTGTCGACAACTGTAGCAAAATGGTTCGTGCAGATCGCACGAGGGACAGTGGACGAGGTTTACAGGTTCGGGCCGCTTAGAGATGCGTAACACCCTACGTCCTGGTGAGTACGCTTGGTGAATGCGGTTACAAGAGAGCTCTCTGGATTGAGAATACAGAGAGTTGGTGTGGGTGGCTAAGTAAGGTGTCGATCGTTCTGAAGGGGTGCCCCCTAGGCCTTATATACTCGACCGTGGGGCAGTACACGTGGATAAGATAGCAACAAGTAGCTAAAAGATAGTGAACCTTTTGAGATTATCCCTACGTAACCCTTGCCGACTTATCCTCGCGTAGCTTCGTTGCATGGAGGCTCCAGCGCGGGAAAGTCGGATCTCTGTTGCGGTCACTCGCTCGATGCCGTGGGCCGTCCGGGATTGTACCAATCCGGCCTCATGTCGTTCTGCTTCGATGGTTGTTTCTCCCCAGGCCCACGAAAGAATGACCTTACGATTTATTGGGCCCTTGGGCCTTTTGTGAGGTCCTTTACTCTTTTAGTGGACCCGGGGGATATCTATCCCCCACAGGGAGGGCGCGGGGAACCTTCCGGTGGGGACTGGGTCGGGGCAGGGGCACCGGAGGGGGGCGGCCCACGGCGAAGCGGCTCGGCGGTGGCGCTAAGGGACTCCGGCGAGCAATTAAACGCGACAGAGTGCAATAGAGGGGAAGGGAGAGGGCATGGGAGGTTCCTTACCTCAAGGCGAACCCCGGGGACTCCTCGGTGGCGACGGAGACGCGGCGGCAGCCCGAGTCGACGGTGGCGGCCCTCGGCGGCTGCGCAGAGAACGGCGGTGAGCGCGGGCAGAGGGATTCGAGGAGGGAGAGAGGAAATTGGGGCGCGTCCCGGGTTGCGGACGTCGAGGCGGAGCTCACCGTGGCAAAGGGCACGGCGGGGCTCCAACGTCAACGGAGAAACGGGCTCGGGCGGCGGTGGTTTAATGGCGGCGGCGCTTTGGCGTGCGAGCAGCGTGGGCGAGGTGGAAGGGAGGCCTGCAGGTGCGCAAATGAGGGAGGGATGAGGGCGAGCGAGGTTCTGGGCTCAAGTGGCCGAGGGCGGGGTGGTGGCGAGCTCCACGCGTGACGTGGGCGCGGAGTCCGCGGCACGCGCGGCTCGGGGCGGCGGTTACGCGGAGACGGAAGAGCTGACAGCTCGGGCCCGCGAGCAGAGAGAGCGGGGAAAGCGAGCGCGGGGAAGGCGGTCGCGCTGACGAGCGGTCGCGCTGACGAGCGGGCCCGCCAGGGCAGAGAGGGGAGAGGGGGAGGGAGGGCACGCGCGCGGGGATGGGCCAGATGGGCCGAAAGGCCGAGGGGGCGAGGGGAAGCGGGCTTCTTTCTTTTTTCTTTTATTCTGGCATTTGGTTTCCCTTTTTCTTTTTATTTACTCTATTTGATTCAAATCCAAATAAGCCACAAATTCAAATTAGCATTTCTAAGAATTATGCACCAAACAAAAGTAGAATTTAGGGTTTGACATGATGCCACAATACATACCCCTTGGAGTTTTAGTCTAATAAACTATAATTACACAAAGTAAATAGCCCCTTTTCTTCTATAGAAAAGAGAAAGAGGGGATTGGGAAGGGTGTGAAAGGAGAAGTAACACCTGAATTTGTGAATATGAGCAAAGAAATTTTATACCCCCAAATTCAGGGTGTTACAAACCTATCCCCCTTAAAAGAATCTCGCCCCGAGATTCAAGGTTGGTCAGCAAAGAGTTCAGGGTATTTGGCCTTCAGATCATCTTCTCGTTCCCAGGTTGCTTCTTCCTCGGAGTGGTGGCCCCATTTGACTTTGCACATTCTGATGGTGTTTCTTCGGGTGACTCTGTCTGCAAACTCTAGAATCTGCGTTGGCTTCTCTATGTATGTCAGATCCTCTTGGACTTCCAAACCCTCCACTGGCAACTGTTCTTCTAGTACTCGCAGACACTTCTTCAATTGCGACACGTGGAACACATTGTGCACTGCTGACAAACTCTCTGGTAGGTTGAGCTGGTAGGCCACTTCTCCACGCTTTGCTTGAATCTGATATGGTCCAACGTACCGGGGTGCTAACTTGCCCTTGACTCCGAATCTTCTGACTCCTCTAATAGGTGACACCTTCAGATAGACGTAATCTCCCACTTCAAAACTCAGTTCCCTTCTCCTTCGGTTAGCATAGCTTCGCTGTCTTGATTGTGCTATCTTCAGATTCTCCCGAACCATTTTGATATTCTCTTCGGCTTCAAGCAAGATGTCGGGGCCAAACACCTGTCTCTCTCCAGGCTGGTCCCAATGCAGCGGAGTCCTACAACTCCGCCCATAGAGTGCCTGGAACGGTGACATCTTCAAGCTGGCCTGGTAACTATTGTTGTAGGAGAATTCTGCATAAGGTAACCTTTTGTCCCATCCTGACTTATCTTGCAATGCACAGGCTCTCAACATATCTTCTAGGATCTGATTAGTTCTTTCAGTCTGACCGTCTGTCTGCGGGTGATAAGCCGAGCTGAAGTTCAGATGCGTGCCCAAGGCTTCTTATAGCTGCTGCCAAAAATGAGAGGTGAATTGTGTTCCTCGATCTGACACTATCTTCTTCGGTACACCATGCAGGCAGACTATCCGTGACATGTATAACTCAGCTAACGTTGCTCCGGTGTATGTTGTCTTCACGGGTATGAAATGGGCCACCTTTGTTAAGCGGTCCACAACCACCCAGATGGAATCATAGCCGGCCCGGGTACGAGGTAGGCCAACTATAAAATCCATCCCGATCTCATCCCACTTCCACTGAGGAATCCGCAATGGCTGCAACAATCCAGCGGGCCTCTGATGCTCTGCTTTGGTTCTTTGACAGCTATCACAGATGGCGACATATTCTGCGATCTCTCTTTTCATGCCATACCACCAAAACCTCCTTTTTAGATCTTGATACATCTTTTCACTTCCAGGGTGTATGGAGTAAGCTGTCTCATGAGCTTCCTTGAGGATCAGCTCTCGAATAGGTTTGATGTCAGGAACACACAATCGGTCCTTGAACCATATTTCTCCATCTTCATCCTCTCAAAAGTCTTTGCCTCTTCCTTCTAAGATCAGCTGCCGGATCTTGTTGATGTTTTCATCATCCTTCTGCCCTTCTTTGATCTCCCGCTCTAGAGTAGGCTCTAATTCCACTGTTACTCCTTGCGTACTGTTCAGAAAACCAAGACTCAGTGTGTCGAACTCCTTGGCTAACTCATATGACATTGGGTACGTGGCCATCATATTAACTTGACTCTTCCTGCTTAGGGCATCTGCAACAACATTGGCTTTGCCTGGATGGTAATGTATCTCCAACTCATAGTCTTTGATCAATTCCAACCATCTTCGCTGCCTCATGTTTAACTCTGACTGAGTGAATATGTACTTCAGACTTTTATGATCTGTGTAGATGTCACACTTCTGCCCATACAGGTAATGTCTCCATGTCTTTAACGCATGAACCACTGCTGCCAACTCCAGGTCGTGTGTGGGGTAATTTTTCTCATGGATCTTCAGCTGTCGAGATGAGTATGCTACAACTCTTCCTTCTTGCATTAGCACACATCCCAGTCCGGTGTAAGAAGCATCGCAGTACACCGAGAATGGCTTGTGAACATCAGGCAGAACTAACACAGGTGCTGTAGTCAATCTACTCTTCAATTCTTCAAATGCTTCTTGACACTTTTGGGTCCACTTAAACTCAACTTTCTTCGCTAGTAACGCTGTCATTGGTCTAGCAATCTTTGAAAAGCCTTCAATGAAACGCCTATAGTATCCGGCCATTCCAATGAAGCTCTTGATTCCACGAACATCCTTCGGTGCTTTCCAGTTCAGGATATCTGCTACTTTCTTTGGGTCCACCGCTAACCCATCTTGGTTTATGATGTGACCCAGAAACAAGACTTCATGAATCCAGAACTTGCATTTACTCAGCTTAGCATACAACTGATGCTCTCGAAGCCTTTGCAATACCATCTTCAAATGCTCCACATGATCTTCCTCACTTTGAGAGTATATGAGAATATCATCGATGAACACTACCACAAACTTGTCTAGGTAGTCCATGAATACACTGTTCATCAGATACATAAAAAAGGCTGGTGCATTTGTCAAACCAAAGGACATAACTGTATACTCATATAGCCCATACTTGGTGATGAATGTTGTCTTCGGTATGTCCGAGGGTTAGATTCTGAGTTGATGGTAACCCGATCTCAGATCTATCTTCGAGAATACGCTGGCACCTCTGAGCTGGTCAAACAGGTCTTCTATCCTTGGCAGGGGGTACTTGTTCTTAACAGTGACTTCATTCAGGGCTCTGTAATATATGCACATCCTTTTGGTACCATCTTTCTTCTCTACAAACAATACTGGAGCGGCCCAAGGCGAAGTACTTGGTCTGATGTAGCCCTTTTCTAACAGCTCATCTATCTGCTTCTTGAGTTCGACCAATTCTGGTCCAGACACTCGGTAGGCTCTTTTGGAAATGGGGGCGGTACCAGGGATAAGCTCTATGGCAAATTCCACTTTTCTCTCGGGTGGCATGCCCGGTAACTCCTCGGGAAACACATCCGGAAAGTCTGACACAACCTTGATAGCCTCGAGCGGGTTGGTCTCCTTACTATCAACTGAAATCTGGTGACAAACTCCCTCCGCTGATTTAGGCATATTTAGCTCAGCCACTACCTCCTCTCCGGATGGGGACTTCAATGTTACGATCCTCTTGTCACAGCTGACATTCGCTTCATATTTCATTAACCAATTCATCCCTAGGATGATATCTACCCCAGGGGTGTCTATTACTATTAGGTCACTGGGGAACCCTATCCCCCTTATTTCCACCCTTATATTTGAGCATATTTAATCTGTTTGCACCTTGCCACCAACTGAATTAATCCTCATGGGCGGCATCATTGCCTCTACTGAGATGTTATGCATTTCTACCCATGTTGCAGTGACAAATGAATGAGTTGCACCAGTATCAAATAGCACTTTTGCGGAATAAGATTCGACTGAGAACATACCTACTGCCACATCTGGTGCATCCTGGATTGCTTCGGCCTCCAAGTGGTTCACCTTTCCACGGTTGTACGCTTGGCCACGATTGCCTGCTGCCTGCTGCGGTACACCTTGCCTTGTTGGAGCATTGGGGTTGGTCTGCTGCTGCGCCATCTTCTTTGGGCACTGCATCGCCCAGTGGCCTTGTTCTCCACAGTGGAAACATCCTCTGCCTCCTCCTTGTGCTGGGGCTGCTTGGTTGCTCTGATTTGCTGCTGGGGCAGGGAGGCGAGGTGCCTAGTTGTTCTGCTTCTGATACTGATTCCCTCCTTGCTGGCTGTTCTGATGATACTGCTGCTGTTGTGGGTACTGCCTCTAAAACTGCTGCTGATGCGGACGCTGATTCTGATTCTGATATCCCTGTGGGTGCCCAGGCCTGCCTTGCTGAGATGAACTGCCTGAGAAGCGGGGACGGCTGATGCTTCTGGACTGGGGTCCACTCATCTTGCGCTTCCGATCTTCCATATCCTTACGCTTCTTCTCGGTCATAACTGCCCTATCGATCAGGTGCTGGAAGGTGGGGAAGGTGTGATTCATCAGCTGGTAATGCAGGGGATCCACCAAACCCCTCATGAACCTGTACTGCCTTTTAGCATCAGTGTTGACATCTTCAGGTGCATAACGAGATAGCTGCAGAAACTTGTCTCTATATTCACTAACAGACAGGGGTCCCTGCTTCAGAGCCAGAAACTCCTCCTTCTTCACAATCATCAGTCCCTCTGGAACATGGTATCTGCGGAAACTCTCACTAAATTCTTCCCAGGTGATGGCTTCGGGGTCAGCATGGGTGGCGAGGTAGGACTCCCACCAAGACTGGGCTGCCCCTCTTAGCTGGCGGGGGCCATACAGAACCTTCTCCCTGTCGTCACATTGGGCGGTGCGCAGTTCCCTTTCCACTGCATGCAGCCAGTCTTCTGCATCCATGGGGTCAGCAGAATGGGCGAAGGTAGGAGGGTGTCCTCTCATGAACTCACCACGTTTATCCCGTGGCATCTGGGGCATCTGCACTTGCAATCGGGGTTGGGGCTGCTGTTGAGCCTGCTGCATGGCTGTCAGAGTCTGCCCAATAGCCTGCACTGCCTGAGTTTGCATCAAGAACATCTGCTCCGCGGTCATCGGGGGTGGTGGGGGAGGCTGTCTCTGATGTTCCTCCTGCTGGGCATGCTGCTCTTGCTGAGCACGCCTGTTGCATCGGCGCCTGTTGTCAGACATCTGTGGAAGACATTCACACATCAGCATTGATCTTACAATCCTTCAGCATAAGAAGAGGGAGAACAGAATTCTTCATGATAGTGAGTGAACAAAGAGCTTCACTGATCCTCATTATGATTCATCACAGCTTCTCAAATAAAAAGGAAAGTAGAAGTAAATGGTTTCCCAACTAAACAACTGACTTCACTAATATCACTAGCTAAGCCAACTGCAGGGGAAACCCACATATTGGCAACAGTCATTACAAAGATTCAAATCCAGCACAAGTTCATCATAACAAGCATGTAAGCAACTGATAAGCAAACTAAACTAAATGGAAGCAATTGATAAGCAAACTAAACTGACTACCTAAGACTGAGCCATCTGACTTAAGAATTATTACAAACTTCGATGCTAACGATCTAAGGATCCAGATCTATCCTGGTCTTACAGGCAGGGGAACCATAAGTGTGGTGACCTCGTGGTGGCGAGCGGTAAGGGTGCTGAGTCCCAACAGGAGCGGGAGAACCACCCTCCTGGTGACGGCGCTCTGCCAGCTCAGCACGCAACCCAGCAATCTCCATTCGAGCCCTGCTCAGCTCGTCCAGAGAGTGATCCAGCTCGGTGTTAAGCACTGCGACTAGGTTGACTGTGCTGCTCAACCTAGGGTTATCCTCACCAACAGGTGAGACAACCACACTCTCTGTGCTGCCAGTAGGACGGTGGGGGTAGTACCTAAGGTTGAGACCGTCAGCCACCCCACCGAACAAAGAACAGTACTGGGATAGTGCACGCCGTGCTGCGTCCTGCATAGCTGCCTCTGCAGTGTCCCTCTCGGAGATGGAGTAGTGCTCCGAAACGGCCTCTGCACCCCGGAGGTCATCCTCCGGACGGCGAACTAGGCAGGTAGCCTCCCAGCGGTCCGGGTACCTCCCGCGACTGTGCTGGTAGACTACACAACGGTACTCGATCGACCAGGTGTGACGGTCGAAAGCCTGGCGCAACAAGGTGTCGAGTGTGTCGTGGAAGTGACAACCGCGAGCGGCGTCACGGGTGATGGGTCGGGCGACCCATCCTTCCGCCTCCTGCGGCTCAGAGGACTCCGCGCTGTGGTCTGAGTCGTCGTTGTTGGGGTCTCCTCCAGAACCTCCTCCAGTAGCTCCTCCAACAGCCGGGGCGTCCCGCGGTGGTGCAGGGGGCGCCTCCAGCTGAGGAACAGTGGAACGGCGCCTCACGATCTCCACCTCCTGCTCAGGTGGGGAGGAAGAGCCCTGCTGCTCTCTGTGCTGACGCCGGCGTTCCTGCTCCTCACGCAGGCGGTGGTGCAGTCTCTCCAGGTGACTCGACTGACCGGACACAGTGCGGCGCAGAGGACGCTCCGCAAGGCGAGACGGCAGGAAAGGAATCACCGACTTACGTGCAGTGTGTCTAAGACGAGCCATCTACAAAAGACACCGTAAGCATAAGAGTAAGAACAGAACTAATATGACAAGTGAGTAAACCATAGACAGAACAAAATAAAATTTTGACAAGGTATAATATAGTTTATATATATATGAAGTAAAACATAGGGTTGGTCGAGGTGACCGACTTTTGAAGTAACATCAGAGGTCAAGGTGAGAGGGAAAGTCAATAGTCCTTAGTACGACCAGTGCTACTCTAGGTCAGCGGTCCTACAGTCAGCACGGCTTTGATACCACTTATGTCACACCCGGTTTTGGAAGACAAACCGAATGCGAACTATGTACGTGCCAGGATCAGAACTCACGTACACAGCGATTACATAAATGAACATCATCGCACAGTGCTCGAAATAATAACATAAAAGAGTATTAACCTATTACATCATAGAGTCAGAGACATCCACATAGTCATCAACTTAACGGGTAAATCAAAGTGCGAAGCGAAACGCAGTAAAGATAGGGCCTTCACAGGCAGCTGACTGGGGGTTGCCGCCAACCCACACCTAAAACTCGTCGTAGTCTTGGAACTCCTGGAAGTCTCCTTCCACAACTTCATCTTCTCCTGAGCAGTGGTTGCAATGTGGACAACCTGGTGTTTTGTGGTAAAGCAAGGATGAGTACACATCAACGTACTCAGCAAATGCCCCGTTTGGCTGAAGTGGACTAGATTTTATGTGGGGTTAGGCTCCGCAGTTGCTTTTAGTTGGTCAGGTATTTATTATTTGTAGAAGCCAAGTTTTATCATATAACCATCCCATGAGCCATTTCCTCATCGAGGAAACATCATGATCATCATCGAACCAAAAACATTAGTAGAACCATTGTATCTCGAACCATCTGTATCTCTAATCAAAGAGGATCTCAAGGCTGCTCTTAACCGTGAGCACGGCTGATATATCAGTTTCTCTACCCTCTGCAGAGGTCGCACACTTTACCCATGAGCCGTGATTCCCGTTTTGCCCGGGGAGAGCTAATCCCCATTGATCACTTCCTAGGTGGTCCGGCAGGGTATCACTACATAGCTTTTACAAAGATTCCCTAGAGGTCATAGCCGCCCGTTAGGTTTCTCCAGTTTGATAAACACAGTACTCCTCCCCGCAGGAGAGTGACTAACAAAAGCAAAACGAAAGAACCTCGGCACTCAGCATCGGAAGAGCAAGCACTGTGCCTGGACCCCATTGACGGCACGACGGCGAAACAACTACACCTCTAGTTCCTCTAATTAATTAGCTAAGGGCATCCCATTTCACCCTCATGGTTGCACTGTTATCCCGGGTGGTCTCTCAACGAACAGGTCCTTACGGAGAGGCACTCAGGAAACAGCCTGAGCCCCCTAGAGTATCACAAGATCATCAACATAATCAGGATAACAGTATCGTATCATAAATAGTCACATCATGTTCATTGATTAGGTTAAGGCAATAACAAAATGCTAACCATAATAATAACCCAAAAGGTCATCAAGGATAAGGTAAAGTATAAAGCTAGTCAATCCTTAGGTTTCAATTAAGTAATGCGGGAAAGTGAATTATAAGTGAATAGGACATAATGGGTCAGAGGACACTTGCCTTCACCAAACTGCTGATTAGGAACTTCTTCTGCAACTTCCTCGGGAAACACAGACTGCCCGTTGTCTACGTAAAGTAATCATTCATTCTATGCTCTTGGGAAATAACAAACAAAAGCAATAAACCAAACATAAGCAGCAGAGAGATCACAAGTTCACAGGAGAAAAGGATTGGTAATCTGGTGTTCCCTAGGTCTAGGGTAGATGACTATACAAAATGATTCATTATCCACTAATCAGATCTAAGTCAGTGATGGGGTTAAATCATTACATGGTGTTAAGTCCATAAACTTAGGTGCTCCAACTTTTATTAAAGTCTACTAATTTTTATTTATCTCAAATAGGGTTCCAATAACATTAATTTTACCCTAGTGATCAACTATTAATTGGGACATAAAAACAGTAGGGAAACATTGTTTAAATAGATAGATAAGAATATTATGAACATTTTGCAATTTGAAGCACCTAATTTGGAGTTCATATGACAAAGTTATGAATTTTACAAGATTAGGGATTAAAAATATGCCTTAAATACTTATTTTGGATTAAATAAAAGGTCCGAGGACCTAACTGCGAAGATCCAAGGACGGTGGGTTAATTTTCAGAAAGCCGGGGGTCTCTTTAAGAAAATGCGCGGGCGAAGGGGTATCGGGCTTTTATAGCCGTTGGATCTCGGATCAACGCCCGAGATTAGATCCGCGGGCGGGCGCGCGAGCGCACGGCGGCCTGAGCGGCTGACAGGCGGGGCCGGGCGGGCAGCGCGAGGCGGACGGCTGACAGGCGGGGCCGGGCGGGCAGCGCGAGCGCGGACGGCTGACAGGCGAGGCCCAAATGGCAGGAAGGCGGGGTGCGGGGGGGAAAAGGGCCCTGGGCCGTTGGATCTCAGGCGGACGGCTAGGATCGGGCTCGGCCTATTTGAATCAGGGCCGTTCGATCTGGGATGGACAGCGGGGATTGGGTGGCTGGCTTCTGTCTTCTCCTCCGGCTAGCAGAGGCAGAGGCGCCCGTCCCCGCGGTGGAGAACTCGCTGGAGACGAGGGGCACAGGGGCTCTGCGGGTCTCTAGAACGACCTGGGCGGCCGGGGAGGTTGGGGAGGGCGCGGGGAACCTTCCGGTGGGGACTGGGTCGGGGCAGGGGCACCAGAGGGGGGCGGCCCACGGCGAAGCGACTCGGCGGTGGTGCTAAGGGACTCCGGCGAGCAATTAAACGCGACAGAGTGCAATAGAGGGGAAGGGAGAGGGCATGGGAGGTTCCTTACCTCAAGGCGAACCCCGGGGACTCCTCGGTGGCGACGGAGACGCGGCGGCAGCCCGAGTCGACGGTGGCGGCCCTCGGCGGCTGCGCAGAGAACGGCGGTGAGCGCGGGCAGAGGGATTCGGGGAGGGAGAGGGGAAATTGGGGCGCGTCCCGGGTTGCGGACGTCGAGGCGGAGCTCACCGTGGCAAAGGGCACGGCGGGGCTCCAACATCGACGGAGAAACGGGCTCGGGCGGCGGTGGTTTAATGGCGGCGGCGCTTTGGCGTGCGAGTAGCGTGGGCGAGGTGGAAGGGAGGCCTGCAGGTGCGCAAATGAGGGAGGGGATGAGGGCGAGCGAGGTTCTGGGCTCAAGTGGCCGAGGGCGGGGTGGTGGCGAGCTCCACACGCGACGTGGGCGCGGAGTCCGCGGCACGCGTGGCTCGGGGCGGCGGTTACGCGGAGACGGAAGAGCTGACAGCTCAGGCCCGCGAGCAGAGAGAGCGGAAAAACCGGGCGCGGGGAAGGCGGTCACGCTGACGAGCGTGCCCGCCAGGGCAGAGAGGGGAGAGGGGGAGGGAGGGCGCGCGCGCGGGGATGGGCCAGATGGGCCGAAAGGCCGAGGGGGCGGGGGGAAGCGGGCTTCTTTCTTTTTTTCTTTTATTCTGGCATTTGGTTTCCCTTTTTCTTTTTATTTACTCTATTTGATTCAAATCCAAATAAGCCACAAATTCAAATTAGCATTTCTAAGAATTATGCACCAAACAAAAGTAGAATTTAGGGTTTGACATGATGCCACAATACATACCCCTTAGAGTTTTAGTCTAATAAACTATAATTACACAAAGTAAATAGCCCCTTTTCTTCTATAGAAAAGAGAAAGAGGGGATTGGGAAGGGTGTGAAAGGAGAAGTAACACCTGAATTTGTGAATATGAGCAAAGAAATTTTATACCCCCAAATTCAGGGTGTTACAGCCTGGCTGGAGCATCTGCCTCCTGCGCAGATCTCCGACTCGGACGATCTGGTCAAGGCTTTCGCGGGGAACTTCCAAGGCACGTACGTGCACCCTAGGAACTCGTGGGATCTCCAAAGCTGCCGCCAGCAGCCAGGGGAGCCCCTCTGAGAGTACATCTGGCGGTTTTCAAAGCAGCGCACCGAGCTGCCCAAAGTTACCGACTCGGATGTCATCGGGGCATTCCTTGCCGGCACCACTTGCCGAGACCTGGTGAGCAAACTGGGGCGCAAGACTCCCACCCGTGCGAGCGAACTGATGGACGTCGCCACCAAGTTCACCTTGGGTCAGGAGGCGGTCGAAGCCATCTTCCGAAAAGACAAGCAGCCTCAGGGAGGGCCGAAGAAAGACGCCCCCGAGGCGTCCGCCCAGCGAGGCACGAAGAAGAAGGCCAAGAACAAGTCGCAAGCAAAACGCGATGTCGTCGACGCGAATCTTATCGCTGCGGCCGAGCACAGGAACCCTCGGAAACCTCCTGGAAGGGCCGGCGCGTTCGACAAGATGCTCAAAGAGTCATGCCCTTATCACCAGGGTCCCGTCAAGCATACCCTCGAAGAATGTGTCATGCTCCGGTGCTACTTCCATAAGACCGGGCCCCCGGTGGAAGATGACAAGGGACATGACAACAACAAGAAGGAGGGCGGCAAGGAGGAGGAGTTCCTGGAGGTCCACAACTGCTTCATGATCTACGGCGGGCAGGCGGCAAATGCCTCGGCTCGGCACCACAAGCAGGAGCGCTGGGAGGTCTGCTTGGTGAAGGTGGCAGTGCCAGTCTACCTAGACTGGTCCGACAAGCCTATCACCTTCGACCGAGGCGACCACCTCAACTTCGTGCCAAGCCCAGGAAGGTAGCCGCTCGTCGTCGATCCGATCATTGGCAACGTTAGGCTCTCCAAAGTCCTCATGGACGGAGGCAGCAGCCTTATCATCATATACGATGAGACCCTGGAACTCTTGAGGGTTGATCGGTCTGAGGTCCGGGCCGGTGCGGCACCCTTCCACGGGATCGCACCTGGAAAGCGTATCCTCCCCCTCGGGCGGATCGACTTACCCGTCTGCTTCGGGACTCCCTCCAACTTCTGAAAGGAAGCTCTCACCTTCGAGGTCGTCGGGTTCCGAGGAACCTACCATGTGGTGTTGGGAAGGCCGTGCTACGCCAAGTTCATGGCCGTCCCCAACTACACCTACTTCAAGCTCAAGATGCCAGGCCCGAAAGGGATCATCACCGTCGGATCCACGTACCGCCACGTGTACGAATGCGACGTGGAGTGCGTGGAGTATGCTGAGGCCCTCGCCGAGTCCGAGGCCCTCATCGCCGATCTGGACGCCTCTCCAAGGAGGCACCCGACGCGAAGTGACACGCCGACAACTTCGAACCAGTCGAGGCGGTCAAGTCCGTCTCTCTCGACCCCAGCAACGACGCCAGCAAGAAAGTCTAGACCGGCTCCGAGCTCGACCCCAAATAGGAAGCAATGCTCGTCAACTTTCTTCGTGCAAACGCCGAAGTATTTGCATGGAGTCCCTCGGACATGCCCGGCATACCGAGGGATGTCGCCGAGCACTCACTGGACATCAGAGCTGGAGCCCGACCCGTGAAGCAAACCCTGCGCCGTTTTGATGAAGAAAAGCGCTGGGCCATAGGCGAGGAGATCCACAAGCTACTCGCAACAGGGTTCATCAAAGAGGTATTCCATCCCAAATGGTTAGCTAACCCTGTTCTTGTAAGGAAGAAGGATGGGAAATGGAGGATGTGTGTAGACTACACTGGTCTAAACAAAGCATGTCCAAAAGTTCCCTACCCTCTACCTCGCATCAATCAAATTGTGGACTCCAATGCTGGGTGTGAAACTCTGTCATTCCTCGATGCCTACTCAGGCTATCACCAAATCAAGATGAGAGAGTCCGACCAGCTCGTGACTTCTTTTATCACACCTTTCGGCATGTACTATTACACTACAATGCCATTTGGTTTGAGGAATGCAGGCGCCACCTACCAGAGGTGCATGAACCACATGTTCGGAGAACACATCGACAGAATGGTTGAGGCTTACGTCGATGACATCGTTGTCAAGACAAAGAAAGCCTCCGCCCTCCTCTCTGACCTTGAAACGACATTCAAGTGTCTGAGAGCGAAAGGCGTCAAACTCAATCCCGAGAAGTGTGTCTTCGGAGTCCCCCGAGGCATGCTCCTTGGATTCATCGTCTCCGAGCAGGGCATCGAGGCCAATCCGGAGAAAATCACGGCCATCACCAACATGGGACCGATCAAAGATTTGAAAGGAGTACAGAGGGTCATGGGATGCCTTGCGGCTCTGAGCCGCTTCATCTCATGTCTTGGCGAAAAAGGCTTGCCTCTGTACCGCCTCTTAAGGAAGGCCGAGCGCTTCACTTGGACCCCCGAGGCCGAGGAAGCCCTCGGAAACCTTAAGGCTCTCCTTACAAACACACCCATCCTGGTGCCCCCCGCTGCAGGAGAAGCCCTCTTGATCTACATAGCCGCAACCACTCAGGTGGTCAGCGCCGCGATCGTAGTCGAGAGACAAGAAGAAGGGCATGCACTGCTCGTCCAGAGGCCAGTCTACTTCATCAGCGAAGTGCTTTCCGAGACTAAAGTCCGCTACCCGCAGATCTAGAAGCTGCTCTACGCAGTGGTTCTGACACGACGAAAGTTGCGACACTACTTCGAGTCTCATCCGGTGACTGTGGTGTCATCCTACCCCCTTGGGGAGATCATCCAGTGCCGTGAGGCCTTGGGTAGGATAGCAAAGTGGGCGGTGGAACTCATGGGCAAAACGCTATCATTCGCCCCTCGGAAGGCCATAAAATTTCAGGTCTTGGCAGACTTCTTGGCTGAGTGGACTGACACCCAGTTGCCAACAACTCCAATCCAACCCGAGCTTTGGACCATGTACTTCGATGGGTCACTCATGAAAACAGGAGCAGGCGCTGGCTTGCTCTTCATTTCACCCCTCGGAAAGCATCTTCGCTACGTCATACGCCTCCATTTTCCGGCATCAAACAACGTGGCCGAGTACGAGGCTCTGGTTAACGGGCTGTGCATCACCACCGAGCTAGGGGTCCGACGCCTCGACGCTCGTGGCGACTCGCAGTTTGTCATCGACCAAGTCATGAAGAACTCCCACTGCCGCGACCGGAGGATGGAAGCCTACTGCGACGAAGTCCGGCGCCTGGAAGACAAGTTCTATGGGCTAGAGCTCAACCACATCGCCCGACGGTACAACGAGACTGCGGACGAGCTGGTGAAGATAGCCTCGAGGCGGACGATGATTCCCCCGGACGTCTTCTCTAGAGACCTACATCAACCATCTGTCAAGATCGATGACGCGCCTTAGCCCAAGGAAGCCTCAGCCCAGCCCGAGGTACCCTCACCCGAGCCCGAGGTACCCTCAACCATCAAGGAAGAGGCCTTGCCCGTCGAGGAGGAACAGAATGGGGTCACACTAGATCCGAAACTGGCAGACCCTATACCTGGAATATCTCCTCCGAGGAGAACTTCCCCTCGACAAGACCAAAGCTCGGCGACTAGCTCGACGCGCCAAGTCGTTCGTCTTGCTGGGTGATGAAAAGGAGCTCTATCACCGCAGCCCCTCGGGCATCCTCCAACGATGCATATCCATCGCCCAAGGACAAGAGATGTTGCAAGAAATACACTCGGGGGCTTGCGGCCACCATGCAGCACCTTGAGCCCTCGTGGGGAATGCCTTCCGACAAGGTTTCTACTGGCCAACCGCGGTGGCCGACGCCACTAGGATTGTTCGCTCCTGCCGGGGGTGTCAATTCTACGCAAAGCAGACATGCCTGCCCGCCCAGGCCCTGCAGACGATACCCATCACCTGGGTGTTTGCTGTGTGGGGTCTAGACCTCATCGGTCCCTTGCAGAAGGCACCTGGGGGCTTCTCGCACCTGCTGGTCGCCATCGACAAATTCTCTAAGTGGATAAAGGTTCGACCCTTGACCAGCATCAGGTCCGAGCAGGCGGTGGCGTTCTTCACCAACATCATCGATCGGTTCGGGGTCCCAAACTCCATCATCACCGACAATGGCACGCAGTTCACCAGAAAAAAGTTCCTGGACTTCTGCGACGACCACCACATCCGTGTGGACTGGGCCACCGTAGCTCACCCCATGACGAATGGGCAGGTGGAGCGTGCCAACGGTATGATTTTGCAGGGACTCAAACCGAGGATCTACAACGACCTCAACAAGTTCGGCAAGCGGTGGATGAAAGAACTACCCTCGGTGGTCTGGAGTCTGAGGACGACGCCGAGTCGTGACACGGGTTTCTCGCTATTTTTTCTAGTCTATGGGGCCGAGGCCGTCCTCCCCACAGACTTAGAATACGGCTCCCCGAGGACCAGGGCGTACGACGACCGAAGCAACCAGACCAGCCGAGAGGACTCGCTGGACCAGCTCGAAGAGGCTCGAGACGTTCCCTTACTACATTCGGCACGGTACCAGCAGTCTCTGCGACGCTACCACGCTCGAAGCGTTTGGCCCCGAGGCTTCCAAGTGGGAGACTTGGTGCTTCGTCTGTGACAGGACGCCCGAGGGTGCCACAAGCTCACTCCTCCCTGGGATGGCCCTTCATCATCGCTAAGATTTTGAAGCCCGGAACATACAAGCTGGCCAACAACCAAGGCGAGGTCTACAGCAACGCTTGGAACATCCAACAACTATGTCGCTTCTACCCTTAAGATGTTTTAAGTCGTTCATGTACCTCGTTTTCTTTACATACACAAAGTCTAACCGTCAAGGAAGGGCCGGCCTTGCCTCAGCAAAGCCCGACCCTCCCTCGGGGGCTAGAAGGGGGGAACCCCCTCTACGTCAAAATTTTCCTCGGGAAAAATTTTCTACCAAAACGACCTTCGTGCTTTCGACTTCTGTATCGATAGCGGGATCCTGAGAACGACGAGAGTACACGTAAGCGGCGAGACTAACCGAGCCGAGGAACTCCTACGCCTCCGGGATACGGATACCTCACTCATCACCTTCCGCGAGAAGTAACTCACGCTCGGATAAGTGATCCTGCTACCGAGCAAGTCCAAACACTCAGGTAGAAAACGATTTTGTGCCTTCTCGACTGTATCAATAACGGAATCCTACGACCAAATGAGAGTGCACGTAAGCGGCAAGGCCGACCGAGTCGAGGAACTCCTACGCCTCCAGGATACGGATACCTCACTCATCACCTTCCGCGAGAAGTAACTCTCGCTTGGATAAATGATTCTGCTATTGATAGACAAGTTGTGATGCTCGATGTTGGGGCGAAGGCGAACACGCCACCCTTCGCTCGAAGCCTTCGTCGTACTCACCGCACCGGCGGAGGCAGGGCGACTGGAAGACTTATCCTTTGTCCCACGCGTCGCCCGGCAAAGGCCGGTGACGAAGTCGTCACACCCTGCGGCCTCGTCCGATATGGAGGCCCACGTGTGATCCGGCCCATTGTAACAGGCCCTACGTGGCCGCTGCGCATTACGGGCCTAATTTGTAAAGGTCTCCCTGTAATTACAGACTGTAACCCTGCTTTATGGGAATATTCCGGGGATAAACTAGGTGTCTAAGGGCACATGCGTCCTTAACACTGGACGCTGGGCACCCGGATACCTATAAATACCCCCGCACAGTGCCCGTGAGAGGCAGGTGAACAGAGCTATTGCCATTTCGTGCAAAAACCCTGTTTGTGTTGTTACTCTCCCCCGTTGGATCAACTTGCGCCTGAGAGCGAGTCCCAACATTTGGCACCCACCGTTCGTGCTACGGAAAAACCACCCGCGATGGCACCCAAGAAAGCTAGCTCGAAGGCTGACGAGGCTGCGAAGGCAGCACTGCTGGCCTCAAAGAACGGCAAGGCCCTCGCCCTCACCCACTCCACCCACCAAGAGGCTACGGAAGACGACATGCTCCGCACCTGCGAAGACGACGCTCTCCACACCTGCGGCCCTGAAGGACAACCGCAACCTCCCCCAGGCTTCGCTCCACTGGAGGGCGCGGACCTCACCGAGGACGGCGAAGTCCTCGGCGTTTCCGCAGAAGAATAGCTATAGCTGCGCGCCCTGCGCATCAAGAACCGCAATCTCCAGAGGCAGAAAGAAATACTGGAGGCCAAGCGCCAGCATGTGTCTGCACTAGCCAAGGTGCGGCAAATGATACGCGACGAAGAGCAGAAGGCCCAGGACCTCGAGCGGGAGATCGCGCTGATGCAGCGCGAAGGCCACTTCGGCCTGCAGCACAGGCCACCCCTGCAACAGCGCGCACAACTGGAAGACATACGCGAAGACCACCTTTGCCTGCAGCACGGGCCACCCCTGCAGCAGCGCGTGCAAACGGAAGACCTGCACTTCCCCCAGCGCGACCACGCCTTCCCACACGCTGCGCCATTCCAAGGGGTCAACTACCTCGACGAGCAAAGTCCCCTAGCGCCACACCTGCAAGTGACACCCTGGCCTGCCAACTTCCGGGCAGGGACCTATCCCAAGTACAACGGCAGCACCGACCCAGCACAATACATAATGAGTTATCAGGTCGTCGTTGCATCTTCTACAGGGGACGACGCCACAATGGCCAAGTCTTTCATCATCGCCCTCGAAGGCCCAGCTCTCACCTGGTTAACCAGGTTGCCTCCGCTATCCATTGATTCCTGGAGAAGCCTCCGGGACAAGTTCCTGCTCAACTTCCAAGGGTACTGCCCAGACACCGACGCCTTGGCCGAACTCTCACTCTGCAAGCAGCTGGAAAAGGAGACTCTGCGGGAGTATTACCGCAAATTTCTAACACTCAAGTCACAGCTGCCCTCAGTCGATGACCAAATCGCCATCCACTACGCCATCAGCGGCCTTCGCGCCGGCGTCCTCTATAGCCACTGCATCAGAGATCCACCCAAGAACCTCCAGGAATTATATCAGCTATTTGAAAAATACGCCAAATCCGAAGAGCTCCACCAGCGCAAGGTTGAGTCTCAAAGGAAGCCCAAAGATGCTCCACAGTCCAGCCGCACGTGGACGAGGACTCCGCAGCAAGACTCCAGTCGAGACGGCCGCAATCAACAGCAAGTGCACAACATTGCCAACCAGCACCCCGCTGCTGACGCCCCTCGCCGCCAGGAATATCCCCCCAGGGCTGCGGAAATGGGACTCGCGGTAGGGGTCGGGGGCGTGCGCAGCCTCCATGCCGATTCTACTGTCTCTTCCACGGCGAAGACTGCGCCCACCAAACCAGAGACTGCTCAGAGACGAAGGCCACCAAAGAAAGGATGGCACGGGCGCAACCAGCCGACAACCCCAGAGTTGTCGCGCACACTTACCAGCAACCCCCTCCACCATATATCCACGCCCCCGCCCCGCTTCCACCACACCACGCCTACCAACACCATCAGGAAGTACAAATCGTACCTCCCCCACCCCCACCTCCACACCAGCAACATCAAAACATCCCCCACGCCCCAAAGCAGGAAGACTTCGCCGATCAGCCGTATCGCGGAGTCATTCACATGATCACTGGGGGGTCTAGCACCGATTTCGACACAAAGCGGCAGAAGCGGGACCACTACCGCAGCATCAACCACGTCGCCATCATTGGCCCAGTCGTGCAGACAAAGTGGTCCCACGTACCTCTAACCTTCGACGCACGAGACATCGACCTGCGCAGTGCCCCCCACATCGACGCCATGGTTATCAACTGCAGCGTGGCAGGCTGGGACCTGCACAAAGTCCTAGTCGACAATGGCAGTCAGGCGGACATCATTTTCCTCCACGCCTTCGATCGCATGGGCATAAGCCACAGCCTGCTCAAGCCTTCGGATAACCCGTTGTATGGCTTCGGCGGCAAGGGCACCTTTCCTGTCGGCAAAATAGAGCTGCCTCTCTCCTTCGGTGTAGCACCCAATGCCCGAAGTGAGCAAGTGACCTTTGATATTGTGGATATGGTATATCCGTACAACGCCATCATGGGCCGGGGCTCCACCAATAAGTTTGAGGCAGCCATTCACGGACTGTACCTGTGCATGAAGATACCAGGTCCGTTAGGCACCATTGCGATCTACGGCAATCAACAGACTGCGCGCAACATAGAGCGGGACTTCGTCCCCGGACAAAGAAACGTGCACTACCTCACGGCCCAGCGCGAGGTCCCAGCGTCCATCAGCCCAACCGACAAAGAGCACGACAAGGCACAGCTGCAGAGCAACGACGGGACCAAGACTGTTCCCCTCGACCAGGCCACGCCCAAGCAGACAGTCACTATCAGCGAAGACCTCACTTCGCATGAAGAGGAGAAACTCCTCTGCTGCCTGTCCAAGAACAAAGATGTCTTCGCCTGGTCAGCCCTTGACCTGGTCGGGGTCAGCCGATCCATAATTGAGCACAGCTTGGGAATCGACCCTTCGGTGAGACCGAAAAAACAGCGGCTTCGCAAAATGTCCGACGAGAAGACAGAGGCCGCCAAGGCAGAGGTGCACCGCCTCCTGGAAGCCAAATTCATCGAGCCGGTGGCTTACCCCACGTGGCTCTCCAACGTTGTGATGGTGCAGAAAAAGAGCGGCAAGTGGCGAATGTGCATTGACTTCACCAGTCTCAACAAGGCCTGCCCAAAGGACAACTTCCCGTTGCCGCGGATCGACAAAATAGTCGATAGCGTGGCCGGATGCGAAGTCATGTCACTCCTCGACTGCTTCTCCGGTTACCACCAGATATACATGAAGGAGGAAGACAAGGCTAGCACTAGCTTTATAACACCCTTTGGCACATATTGCTTCATCAGAATGCCGGAGGGCCTCAAGAACGCCGGGTCCACCTTCTCCAGGCTCACCAAAACAGTGCTCAAAGGGCAAGTTGGCAGGAATATATTCACATATGAGGACGACATCGTCGTCGCCAGCAAGAGCAAGGAGGACCATCTCGCTGACCTCGCCGAGACATTCGTGAACATGCGAGACGCACAACTCCGCCTAAACCCGGAAAAGTGCGTCTTCGGCGTTCGCCAAGGCAAAATATTGGGCTACCTAGTATCACACCGCGGCATCGAGGCCAACCCAACCAAAATTCAGGCCATCATAAACATGACGCCTCCGCAGTCCGCCAGAGACGTCCAGCGCCTGACGGGCAGATTGGCCGCCCTCAACAGATTCATTTCTAGATCCGCTGAGCGAAGTCTTTCTTTCCTCAAAACTCTCCGTGGTGCAAAAGACTTTGCTTGGGGACCAGAGCAGGCAGCGACCTTCGCCTCATTAAAACAGTACCTGTCAGAGTTGGTAGTCCTTACAAGCCCCGACTCTTCACTACCCCTGTTGCTCTATGTTGCGGCTTCGCCGCATGCGGTCAGCGCGGCACTGGTGCAGGAGCAGACAGTAGAGGGCGTGATCAGGCAGTGCCCAGTGTATTACGTCTCCGAAGTGCTGACACCGTCCAAATGCAACATGACAGAACTGGAGAAGATTGCCTAAGCAGTTGTTATGTCTTCACGCAAATTGCGCCACTATTTTGAAGCATTCAAGGTCCGAGTCACCTCAGACAGGGGACTCGGCGAATTGTTCAGAAACCCGGAAGCATCGGTGAGGATTGCCAAGTGGGCGGCCGAACTCTCCGGCTACCACATCAATTTCGAGCCTAGGACAGCCATCAAGTCACAAGTCCTGGCAGACTTCATCGTCGACTGGACTGGGCCAATAACACAGCCGGACCCGTCCGCAGAGAAGGTTTGGACGATCCACTGCGACGCCGCATGGTGCCATGCGGGGGCAGGCGCCGCTGCAGTCATCACCTCACCCACCGGGGTCAAGCACAGATATGCAGCACACCTCAGCTTCGCTCTGGAACCTGACAGATGCACAAATAACATAGCAGAATACGAAGCAGTCATCCTCGGCCTCCGCAAGCTGAGGGCCCTTGGGGTCACCACCTGCATCATCAGAACAGACTCAAAGGTAGTTGTCGGCCAAGTCGAGAAAGACTATGCAGCAAAGGACCCCGCACTTATGCAGTACCTCGCGGCCATCCGAAGTCTCGAGAGACAATTCAAGGGATTCACCTTGCAGCATGTAGACCGGGCCAAGAATGAAGAGGCCGACGCACTGGCCAAGGCTGCCGCCAGAGGCGAGTCTCTGCCCTCCGACGTGTTTTACCATGTCATCGGCACGCCAGCCGTCCGGAGCCCCGAAGGGCTCCAAATAACCAATGACAGCGAGGGCCACCGCATAGTCAACCTTATTATGACCGAAGACTGGCGGGCACAAATAACCCTGTTCCTACAAGGGTACTACCACCCAACTGACATCAACGAGGCCAAGCGCCTCAAACATCGAAGTCGGGACTTTGCACTGATTGAGGGCCAACTCTACAAGAAAGGGGTCAGTCAGCCAATGCTTAAATGTGTCACCAAAACCGAAGGCGTCCAAATCCTGCGCGAAGTCCACAGTGGTACTTGCGGCTCTCACGCAGGGCCAAGGGCCCTAGCCGCAAAAGTGATCCGCCAAGGCTTCTACTGGCCCGCAATGATCTGCGCTGCAAATCGGGTTGCAAGGTCCTGCGAAGCCTGCCAGAAGTTTTCTCCTCGATCAGGCAGCCCCTCGCAATTCACAAAACGGATCGCCCACACATGGCCTCTCCAGCGCTGGGGCATGGACATCGTCAGGCCCTTGCCCACGGCTCAGGGGAACCTTAAGTTCGCCTTCGTCGCTGTCGAATACTTTACCAAATGGATCGAGGCCAGGGCCGTTTCCACAATAACATCAAATACTGCACAAAAATTCTTTTGGCAAAACATTGTTTGCCGCTTCGGAGTACCGTCCGAACTAACAGTCGACAACGGCAAGCAGTTCGACAGCCAAGACTTCAAGGATTTTTGCTTCTCCATTGGCACCAAGCTTGCCTTCACCTCGGTATATCACCCGCAGTCCAACGGAGTTGTGGAACGAGCCAATGGAAAAATTTTCACAGCTGTCAAAAAGATGCTCCTCGACGAAAAAAAGGGCAAGTGGGTCGACCTGAGGCGGTCTGGGCGCTAAACACGAATGAGTGCAGGATGACCGGGTTCACCCCTTTTCGCCTTCTATATGGATCAGAGGCCATGACCCCACAAGAAATAAAACATGGGTCCCCACGAACAGTTCCGTCAGCCATCCCCGACATGGACGAGCCCACTTCGAAGGATCTCATCGATGGAGACCGGGTCTTCGCTCTACAGGCTCTGAACAAATACCAAGCCCAGACAAAAGCATGGCGCGACCACACAGTCATCCCGAGAGAATTCAGCGAAGGGGGCCTCGTACTCGTCCGAACAGCTCGGACAGAGTCCAGGGGCAAGCTGGAGCCCAAGTGGGAGGGCCCTTTCATTGTCAAGACGAAGGCTTCCCCCAGCGCTTACAGGCTCGCAACGCCAAACGGCGAAGACCTGGAGCACTCCTGGAACATCGACAATCTCCGCAAATTTTTTGTTTGACTCATCAGGGCCGGTTCGCCCTTATAATTCACAAGAACAATCTTATTCTGGCCCGCACTCTTTTCCTCCCGAGGGGTGAGGTATTTAACGAGGCGAAGTCATGTAATATGCAAGCGAAAAATCCCCCGCAAAAACCTGCGTCGAAAAAAGACCGCGCCGGCGGTCTTCGACATTCGACCAATGCAAAGTCACCGCGAGGCTCAGCGATAGCCACCCTCACGTGCGACAACTCCGTGCAAAAGTCGCCTAAGGGTGCAGCCGGACTAGCACAACAAGTGCGAAAAATCGTAGTCTTCCGCGAAGACTATCCGTGCAAAAGTCGCCTAAGGGTGCAGCCGGACTAGCACAACAAGTGTGAAAAATCATAGTCTTCCGCGAAGACTATCCGTGCAAAAGTCGCCTAAGGGTGCAGCCAGACTAGCACAATAAGTGCAAAAAATCGTAGTCTTCCGCGAAGACTATCCGTGCAAAAGTCGCCTAAGGGTGCAGTCGGACTAGCACAACAAGTGCGAAAAATCAAAGTCTTACGCAAAGACTATCCGTGCAAAAGTCGCCAAAGGGTGCAGCCGGACTAGCACAACAAGTACGAAAAATCGAAGTCTTACGCAAAGACCATCCGTGCAAAAAGTCGCCAAAGGGTGCAGCCGGACTAGCACAACAATCGCGACAAATCGAAGTCTTCCGCGAAAACTATCCGCACAACAGTCGCCTAAGGGTGCAGTCGGGCGAAGCTTAACAAGCGTTACGTACGCCCTCGTGAGCATAACCGAATGTGCGAAGGCACACAACCTCATCATACAAACCATTACATATGTACAAGCGAAGGCACTAAACCTTACACCAGCTCAACCTTCGGAATAATTCCCATCTCCCTATAGTTAAACAACATTATCCTCAGTTCCTCACCCGCAAAAAGACTTCGCAGCTCCCCCTCACCTGAGCCCACAGTGGCCGGCAAGGACAACAGTTCTTGCCTGCCAGCCATGCTCACACGAAGACGATCGCCGTCCGCCTCACTCACTCTACGCTTCGCAACCGCCCTTCGCCGCCTGCGCCCAGCACTCGGACCAGGCGCAGCTTCAGCATCCGCAGCATGCGGCGAAGCCTCCGCCGCTGCCACATCCAAGGCCGCAAAGTAGTCCAAGTCCTCATCCGACGACTCTTCGGTCCACTCAACAGAGCTCCCAGAGTCACCAAAATCGGAAAACTTAGACGCAGACTCATTCGATTTATTCACACCATCCACGGTCGAAGCCGCCAAAATATTAGCAGTAGCGGTTGCGTGCGCAGGCCCAAAACCTTGAACCTGCACAGCAACCAAGGTTCAGCAACAATATCCAAAATTTCCTAACTACCCACACCACTAGGCCACCTGCGAAGACCCAGCCGTCGCGAGAGCCTCCGCTGTCGACTCTGCCGCCACCGTCACAGGATCCTCAGCCCTCGGCGCAGCAGTTGGCAACGGGCCTCCGTCGACCGTGGTGGCTGCGGGGGCATCAGGAACACCTTCGGTGGTCTCCGGGGGTGGGCCTCCGCCGGCCGCAGCGGCTGCGGGGGCATCAGGCACGCCTTCGGCGGTTGCCGGGGTCGGCTCCAGGGCGGCCTCGGACACAGTCACCGCCGGGTTCGGCTCCGGGTCAGGCAGCACGCTGTTCAAAGCCCCGAAATCATCCACCCTCTCGCCACGCGCCGCCTGAGACAACACACAAATTCAGCAAACCCATACATAGCCCACATTCAACAAACACCAAACAAAAGCCAAACAGTACCTGACCCCTTGCCGTCTCGGCTCGCTCCCTGACCACCTCTCGACCGTAGGGGCCCCACATCCGGTCGTAGAGGGCTCCGGCGGATTCCTTCACTATAGGGTCCTCGACCTTGTAGATATCACGCTTGAAATCCTCATCAGCTTGGTCGAAGACCTCATAGTGCCGGCACCCTTCGCGAGAGAGCACGTTCATCGCCCCCTCGCAGGTGACCAGGGAGGCATAAGACATAAACCCCCCCCCACGATGGTGGGGAGCGCCTGCAACTCCTCCTGTACCCACTCCAGGCAGCGAAGTCCGGGCTCTCGGTCCGGCACTTCGAAGTCAGCGGTCCGTGCGCCCAACTCATGGTATGAATCCATAAGCTGTTTGCGTGTCCGCTCAGCCTTCGTGCGTGTCGCGGCCTCGGCCCTCTCCACATGGCTCTGCAGAGCGCTGAGCCGCTCCTCCAATTGCTCGGCGCACTCCCTGGCAAGACTGCCCTCCACCCGTGCCAAATTGGCCTCCGCCTGCGCAGCCTGCGCCTTGGCGAGGGCCTCATTAGCCTCCCTCCTTTCCTCCACCAGTTGGCGCCGGAGGTCAGCCTTCTCACCCTCCAGCGCAGACACCTTATCCGCCAGCTTGCGGCACTTGCTGTCGGCGGCCGATTTTTCCCGGACGGCGTCAGCATGCTGCGCCCGAAGTCTCTCGACTTCGGCAGACACATCTGCCGTCAGGGCGCCCGACGCCGCGCGGTCTGCGAAGTCAGCCGCCTACAAGGCACACATAGGACCACAGCCCCAACGAAGCCGGTAAAAAAAACGAAGTCTAGCTCAACGTACCTGACTCAGTGCCTCCTTCAGCTCCTTCAGCCGGTGGGACACAGCCCCCGCCTCGTCCCTGACGGCAGCGAGTGCCGGCATCTCAGCACTGCCCTTCGCCCTGGGCACCACGGCAGCCGCCGCGGTCACCACGGCAGGCGGAACAACAAGTTGGCCTTCGACTGACCCTGCGACGTATCAACAGATTAAAAAAAATGTCGGCCACTCACCAACAAGATAATCCTCCATACTAATGTCGGTGGCAAAGTCGGCGACGCTCTTGCCCGGTGACGTCAACTCTCGGGCCGCCTTCGCAGCCTCCGGCACCCTGCTGGACGCAGGGGCGGCCTTCACAGACTTGGAACTACCGGCGGCGGCGGCCTTCGCAGCCTCCGGCGCCCTGCTGGATGCAGGGACGACCGACTTCGCCGCCAGCGGTGGCTAGTTTTCGCCGGGGGCAGCAGCCTTCGCAGCCCCTCGCTGCCTCTTCGGCCTGGCCTCATGAAGCCTGACGACCGCCTGGCGCTTCTGCGCAGCTCCGTGACGATCCTTGTCCATCACTGCCGACACAACAGCAGCAATATTCCGCCCGTAAGGAAACACTTTCCAATCACGAACCATGCGAGATGTAAAAAAGTCTTCGCCGGCCGCGCGGGGGATAGGAACATTCTTAGGCCACCAACCCCCGGTAACCCTCAGCATACGCGCCGAAGACTCCCGGAGCTCTGGCGAAGACATCCTTCCCCCCGGGGCCGCGCATGTCCTCATCAATTCCCTAGCAAAACCCTCAGAAACCCCCAGTCCTCCCATAGCAATACCTAGTTTTCTCTTCTTAGAGGTCGGGGCGGCCGCCGGTGCAGGGTCGTCTCCAGTCTCTACCACCGTTTTCTTCCCGCGACGATCCACATCGTCCTGGCCGGGATAACCGCCATACGGCAAATGGTTCAACTCGAAAACCCTGTTCAAGCGGTCATTAGACCCGCGAATATCCCAGCTACGCTGGCCCTCTGTCCTTGGCACGTACCGACCGACGATCCGCACCGCCCCATCCTCCGCCTCACGCACAAAGGCGGCCGGATCGCGGCCATGCAGATCCAGCGCGAAGGCAGGACTTCGCACCAGCTTCCCACCATCGGAAGGCATCTGGCGAGGACTTACTTTGCCCAACGCCAAGCCATGCGCCAAAGGCCATACCCCGTACGCCACAAATTCCTCAACCAAATCGCGCCCGCTGCTCACGCCGGCGGCGCACCGAAAAGCCCCTTCGTCCGCATCCTCCTCCGCCACTTCAAACGGCGGGTACGCTGAGTAGTAATGCGAGCACATCTCGGCCACGGGGAGCCCTGGATGGTCTTCGACAGTGCCCTCCGCGACGTAGAACCAAAACTCATGTCAATTGCCCCACTTGTTGCGGGCGCAAGGAACCAACTCAACTACCTCCATCGAGGTCTTGCCGGTCTTCGGCGTAAATGTACAGGACCCAAACTGGGCAACTTCATTTCCGATCATCCTCTTCTGCCAGTGCAGGCAATAGTACTTCGCGAAGACTTCGACTGATGGCTTTCCGCCGTACGAAGTTGTCGCCCAAACATACTTCGACAGAGCCACCACGGCATTTGGAGTCAGCTGATGGATCTGAACATTGAATCTGCACAGGACTTCTCCCACAAATCGGTGCGCAGGCAGGCGAAGACCGGCGGCAAAAAACGCCTCGAACACAACTAACTCGCCTTCCGGCTCGGGGACCTCCTCCGTCCCCGGGACACGAGCGACTCCGCCGCCAAAGTAACCAAGCTGCTGCATATCCTACACGCGGACCGAGGACATCTGCGACGCACCGAAATCCACCGTGTCGCCGGCGCGCAACTCCTCCGCCGCCACAGTGCTCAACGTCTCCTCAGACAACGCGGTGGCCGGCAGCGTAGCAGCAGCAGAAGAAGAAGTCGGCATCGCTACGTACCGTCGGTGGCGGCGGGCGGTCTGCTTCACACGGGCCAGATCTCCAGCGAACAAGAGCAAGGAGGGCAGACGAGCAGCGAGAGATTTGAGGAGGCGGTTAGGGTTTTCGCGGAGCACGAAAGGTTAAGTTCAAAACGCGCCGCCCCCCGCCCCCTTTTATACACAGGACGCGGCGCTTCGGGAAACCCGCAATCCAACAGTACAGCGTCAATCAACGGTCATGTCAAAAACCCCCGCGGAACCACTTCGAGCGAGGGCAGCGTCTCCGCCATCTAGCGACGACTTCGGCACCAGATGACTTAGTCGAACTGGTCCCTCGGAGGGCAAATGTTGGGGCGAAGGTGAACACGCCACCCTTCGCTCGAAGCCTTCGCCGTACTCACCGCACCGGCGGAGGCAGGGCGACTGGAAGACTTATCCTTCGTCCCACGCGTCGCCCGGCGAAGGCCGGTGACGAAGTCATCACACCCTGCGGCCTCGTCCGATATAGAGGCCCACGTGTGATCCGGCCCATTGTAACAGGCCCTGCGTGGCCGCTGCGCATTACGGGCCTAATTTGTAAAGGTCTCCCTGTAATTACAGCCTATAACCCTGCTTTATGGGAATATTCCGGGGATAAACTAGGTGTCTAAGGGCACATGCGTCCTTAACACTGGACGCTGGGCACCCGGATACCTATAAATACCCCCGCACAGTGCTCGTGAGAGGCAGGTGAACAGAGCTATTGCCATTTCATGCAAAAAACCCTGTTTGTGTTGTTACTCTCCCCTGTTGGATCAACTTGCGCCTGAGAGCGAGTCCCAACACTCAAAACGAGAGGAAAGAAAACGCAGCTTTTTACCACGACGATAAAGTGTTTAGGCCTCGGTGGCCGCGAAAAACATGCGCATGCTACAGACAAACTGTTCCTGCAGGTTCAGGCATCGGCAGGGGGAGCAGCAGCACCCTCGGCGTTGTTTCCACACTCGGCGGAACCTGGCCCAGCCTCGGACGGCGACTGAAAGTCGCCTAGAGGGGGGTGAATAGGGCGAAACTGAAAATCACAAAAATAATCACAACTACAAGCCGGGTTAGCGTTAGAAATATAGTAGAGTCCGCGAGAGAGGGCGCAAAACAAATCGCAAGCGAATAATGAAGTGAGACACGCGGATTTGTTTTACCGAGGTTCGGTTCTCTCAAACCTACTCCCCGTTGAGGAGGCCACAAAGGCCGGGTCTCTTTCAACCCTTCCCTCTCTCAAACGGTCCCTCGGACCGAGTGAGCTTCTCTTTCTCAAATCACTTGGGAAACAAACTTCCCGCAAGGACCACCACACAATTGGTGTCTCTTGCCTCGATTACAAGTGAGTGTTTGATCACAAGAAAGAAAGCCAAAGAAAAAGAAGCGATCCAAGCGCAAGAGCTCAAATGAACACTACAAATCACTCTCTCTAGTCACTAGGGCTTTGTGTGGAGTTGGGAGAGGATTTGATCTCTTTTGGTGTGCTTTGCAATGAATGCTAGCTCTTGTATAGTGGTTGGAAGTTGGAAAACTTGGATGCAATGAATGGTGGGGTGGTTGGAGTATTTATAGCCCCAACCACCAAACTTGACCGTTGGTGGAGGCTGTCTGTCGATGGCGCACCGGACAGTCCGGTGCACACCGGACATGTCCGGTGCCCCCGCCACGTCATCAATGCCGTTGGATTCTGACCGTTGGAGCTTCTGACTTCTGGGCCCGCCTGGATGTCCGGTGCACACCGGACATCACCTGTTCATTGTCCGGTGCGCCGGTATGGGCGCGCCTGACTTCTGTGCGCGCAGAGCGCGCATTAAATGCGCCGCAGGTAGCCGTTGGCGCCGGAATAGCCGTTGCTCCGTGGTTACACCGGACAGTCCGGTGCACACCGGACATGTCCGGTGAATTATAGCGGAGCGGCTGCTGCGCGAACCCGAGGCTGGCGAGTTGAGGAGGCCGCGCTTCCTTGGAGCACCGGACACTGTCCGGTGTACACCGGACAGTCCGGTGAATTATAGCGGAGCGGCCTGAGAAATTCCCGAAGGTGGCGAGTTCGAGTTGGAGTCCTCTGGTGCACCGGACACTGTCCGGTGGCGCACCGGACACTGTCCGGTGTACACCGGACAGTCCGGTGCCTCCAGACCAGAGGTGCCTTCGTATGCCTCATTGCTCCTTTGTTGAATCCAAAACTTGATCTTTTTATTGGCTGAGTGTGAACCTTTTGCACCTGTATAACTTATACACTAGAGCAAACTAGTTAGTCCAATATTTGTGTTGGGCAATTTCAACCACCAAAATCATTTAGGGACTAGGTGTAAGCCTAATTCCCTTTCAATCTCCCCCTTTTTGGTGATTGATGCCAACACAAACCAAAGCAAATATAGAAGTGCATAATTGAACTAGTTTGCATAATGTAAGTGCAAAGGTTGCTTGGAATTAAGCCAATATAAATGCTTACATGATGCGCATGGATTGTTTTCTTTGTTTTTGACATATTGGACCACATTTGCACCAAAAGTTTTGTTTTTGCAAATTCTTTTGTAAATTCTTTTCAAAGTCCTTTTGCAAGATAGTCAAAGGTAAATGAATAAGATTTTGCAAGACATTTTCAAGTTTTGAAATTTTCTTCCTTTGTTCAAAATGCCTTCCCTTTGACTAAACAAAACTCCCCCTCAAATAAAGTCTCCTCTTAGTGTTCAAGAGGGTTTTAAGACAAATTTGAAAATACTACTTACTCCCCCTTTAGAACACAAAGAGATACCAATTTTGAATTTTACCAATTGAGAATCATCAATTTTAAAATTAGGGTGGTGGTGCGGTCCTTTTGCTTTGGGCTCATATTTTCTCCCCCTTTGGCATGAATCGCCAAAAACGGATACTTTGAGTGAGATATAAGCCCTTATAAGTACTTTCTCCTTCTTTGGTCATAAAATAAATGAGTGAAGATTATACCAATGTTGGAGAGTGACGCGGAGCGACGGCGAAGGATGAGTACTAGAGTGGAGTGGAAGCCTTTGTCTTCGCCGAAGACTCCAATTCCCTTTCAATATACCTATGACTTGGTTTGGAATACACTTGAAAACACATTAGTCATAGTATATGGAAGAGACATGATTAAAGGTATTCTAATGAGCTATGTGTGCAAGTTTAGCAAAAGAAATTCCTAGAATCAAGAATATTAAGCTCATGCCTAAGTCTGGTAAAAGATTGTTCATCAAGTGGCTTGGTAAAGATATCGGCTAATTGATCTTTAGTGTTAATGTATGAAATCTCGATATCCCCCTTTTGTTGGTGATCCCGAAGAAAATGATACCGAATGGCTATGTGTTTAGTGCGGCTATGCTCAACGGGATTATCCGCCATGCGGATTGCACTCTCATTATCACATAGAAGAGGAACTTTGGTTAATTTGTAACCGTAGTCCCGCAGGGTTTGCCTCATCCAAAGCAATTGCGCGCAACAATGGCCTGCGGCAATATACTCGGCTTCGGCGGTAGAAAGAGCGACCGAATTTTGCTTCTTTGAAGCCCATGATACCAAGGATCTTCCCAAGAACTGGCAAGTCCCCGATGTGCTCTTTCTATTAATCTTACACCCTGCCCAATCGGCATCCGAATAACCAATCAAATCAAAAGTGGATCCCCGAGGGTACCAAAGCCCAAACTTAGGAGTATAAGCCAAATATCTCAAGATTCGTTTTACGGCCGTAAGGTGTGATTCCTTAGGGTTGGCTTGGAATCTTGCACACATGCATACGGAAAGCATAATGTCCGGTCGAGATGCACATAAATAAAGCAATGAACCAATCATCGACCGATATACCTTTTGATCCACGAACTTACCTCCCGTGTCGAGGTCGAGATGTCCATTGGTTCCCATGGGAGTCTTGATGGGTTTGGCATCCTTCATTCCAAACTTGCTTAGAATGTCTTGAGTATACTTTGTTTGGCAAATGAATGTGCCCTCTTGGAGTTGTTTGACTTGAAATCCTAGAAAATACTTCAACTCCCCCATCATAGACATCTCGAATTTCTGTGTCATAATCCTACTAAATTCTTCACATGTAGATTTGTTAGTAGACCCAAATATAATATCATCAACATAAATTTGGCATACGAACAAATCATTGTCAAGAGTTTTAGTGAATAAAGTAGGATCGGCTTTGCCGACTTTGAAGCCATTAGCAATAAGGAAATCTCTAAGGCATTCATACCATGCTCTTGGGGCTTGCTTGAGCCCATAAAGCGCCTTAGAGAGCCTATAAACATGGTTAGGGTACTCACTGTCTTCAAAGCCGGGAGGTTGCTCAACATAGACCTCCTCCTTGATTGGTCCATTGAGGAAGGCACTCTTCACGTCCATTTGATAAAGCTTGAAGCCATGGTAAGTAGCATAGGCCAATAATATGCGAATTGACTCAAGCCTAGCTACGGGTGCATAGGTTTCACCAAAATCCAAGCCTTCGACTTGTGAATACCCCTTGGCCACGAGTCGAGCTTTGTTCCTTGTCACCACACCATGCTCGTCTTGCTTGTTGCGGAAGACCCACTTGGTTCCTACAACATTTTGATTAGGACGTGGAACTAAATGCCATACCTCATTCCTTGTGAAATTGTTGAGCTCCTCTTGCATCGCCATCACCCAATCCGAATCTTGAAGTGCTTCCTCTACCCTGTGTGGCTCAATAGAGGAAACAAAAGAGTAATGTTCACAAAAATGTGCAACACGAGATCGAGTAGTTACCCCCTTATGAATGTCGCCGAGGATGGTGTCGACGGGGTGATCTCGTTGTATTGCTTGGTGGACTCTTGGGTGTGGCGGTCTTGGTTGTTCATCCTCCTTGTCTTCATCATTTGCATCTCCCCCTTGATCGTTGCCGTCACTTTGAGGTGGCTCATCTTCTTGATCTTCTTGTTCAACATCTTGAGCCTCATCCTCAATTTGAGTTGGTGGAGATGCTTGCATGGAGGAGGATGGTTGATCTTGTGCATGTGGAGGCTCTTCGGATTCCTTAGGACACACATCCCCAATGGACATGTTCCTTAGCGCTATGCATGGAGCCTGTTCTTCACCTATCTCATCAAGATCAACTTGCTCTACTTGAGAGCCGTTAGTTTCATCAAACACAACGTCACAAGAGACTTCAACAAGTCCTGAGGACTTGTTAAAGACTCTATATGCCCTTGTGTTTGAGTCATATCCTAGTAAAAAGCCTTCTACAGTTTTAGGAGCAAATTTAGATTTTCTACCTCTTTTAACAAGTATAAAACATTTGCTATCAAAAACTCTAAAATATGAAATATTTGGCTTTTTACCGGTTAGGAGTTCATAGAATGTCTTCTTGAGGATTCGGTGAAGATATAACCGGTTGATGGCGTAGCAAGCGGTGTTGACCGCTTCGGCCCAAAACCGATCCGGTGTCTTGTACTCATCAAGCATGGTTCTTGCCATGTCCAATAGAGTTCGATTCTTCCTCTCCACTACACCATTTTGTTGTGGAGTGTAGGGAGAAGAGAACTCATGCTTGATGCCCTCCTCCTCAAGGAAGCCTTCAATTTGAGAGTTCTTGAACTCCGTCCCATTGTCGCTTCTAATTTTCTTGATCCTTAAGCCGAACTCATTTTGAGCCCGTCTTAAGAATCCTTTTAGGGTCTCTTGGGTATGAGATTTGTCCTGCAAAAAGAACACCCAAGTGAAGCGAGAATAATCATCCACAATAACTAGATAGTACTTACTCCCGCCGATGCTTATGTAAGCGATCGGGCCGAATAGGTCCATGTGTAGGAGCTCCAGTGGCCTGTCGCTAGTCATGATGTTCTTGTGTGGATGATGAGTACCAACTTGCTTCCCGGCTTGGCATGCAATACAAATCCTGTCCTTCTCAAAATGAACATTGGTTAGTCCTAAAATGTGTTCTCCCTTTAGAAGCTTGTGAAGATTCTTCATTCCTAAAATGTGTTCCCGCAAGTCATGTAACCGGCGCGCCGGTTACGACGTGCAAGAAACTACACCGCCACCTGCGCCAATGCCACGCCTCCTCGGCTGCAGAACCAGTACCACGACTTGAGGCGACCCCGCGCGTGACCCAACAGTGCCAATTGAAGGCGATGGCCATGGGACAGTCAGCCGCTGGGATAGGCATGACGGTTGGCATGGCCAAAAGTGGGCCGGCAGTAATTGCAGCGGCAGACGAGCGGAAGCAGCGGTCAAATCGCCTGCAGGCTCGTGTCCCCTCCAGAAGCGATGGGAGAGCCCTCTCCCACGGCGTGAAGACGACGCACCCGTGTCTCGTTCCTTGAACGGTTCGCACGCATAACGGGCGCCACGCTGATCGCCCGTCCCGTCGCATTAACTCCTCGGCAGAGCAAGCGACACCTCTGGCAGGCGAGGCGGGCGTCGTTTCGCCTCCGCCATAACAACCGCATCGAAAAAGGTGCGCCACCTTATTTAAATTTGTATCCTTCCCCTCCTCCTCTCTTTCTCTCTCTTGCTATAGGGACCGGGAAAGGAGACATTGTGGAAAGGATCCTTCTTGGCGAAGGAAACGGGCCCCGAGCCCTCCTACTGATCAGGGGTTCGAAGGCTGGCCCCTCGGAAGGGTTTCGATAGCCGCCCCAGAGCACTCGGGCTTCAAGCCCATTACTGATCAGGGGTTCGAAGGCTGGACCCTCGGAAGGGTTCGACAGCCGCCCCAGAGCGCTCGGGCTCCGCGTCCACTACTGATCAGGGGTTCGAAGGCTGGCCCCTCGGAAGGGTTCGACAGTCGCCCCAGAGCATGCAGAGTGAGGGATGACTCTGGGTACATCCGATACATGGCTGAGGCTCGGGCTACGCTCCCGAGGTACCCTAGGACATTTTCGAGACCGGCGGGAACGATTTATAACGGAATCCCACCGGAGGGAGGCATCGAGCCCTCAGACCCTGTCGAAGGGGTCTGGGTCCGGCGAATCACCCGCGGGTACTTTTGGAGCGCGTCTCTGGGCCACCAGCCGACCCCTGACGAACGGGGCACGGGCGTCCACTCGGATCACCCGTTAGCAGCTCACTGGAAACACCATGTTTAGCGCCCTTTGAGGGCAACATGGTGCTTCCCCCCCCCTCCTCCTTGCGGAAAGGCGACGCAGGGGCGTATGATAAAAGTCGGGAAAGTCCTTGATCGTCCTCTTGCTCCATGCAGAGGCTCGGGGGCTACTCTTGCACCCGGCTATGGTCAAACTGTTGACAGCGTCAACCTACCAGCTTGATAACTTGGAACCTGACCATGCACCCAGGCTACGGCCAGGCCGCATGAGGGAATGATCAGACCGGCTGAGGCACCATGAAAGGCATTCAGACCTCAGAGGAGTCAAACCACTCCTCCGAGGCCTCGGGGGCTACACCCGGCGGGTGCGCTCGTGCGCACCCACCAAAACAGAGCAAAAACCGAGAAAGGTCGGTCCCCTCACCGAAAATGCGGCAAAAGCCTCCAAGCGAGTACCAACACTCCCTTCGAGGCTCGGGGGCTACTGTCGGGTACCATAATTAGGGGTACCCCCAACACTCCTAATCACGGCTGGTAAACACCCTTAGACCAACTGACGGGCGCGGTTCAAGTCAAGGCTTCGTCTACCCAAGGGACACGATCTCACCCGAGCCCAGCCTTGGGCTGGAGCACTAGTCCAGATGAGTTCATGCCTCGCCCGAGGGCCTCCTCAGGCAGCGGGTGCCTCCTCGGCTCTCCCGAAGCCCAGCTCGGGCAGGCTTCGTTGTGAAGCAACCTTGGTCGGACCGCCTCACCAACCGACCGCTTCGCAGGCGCATTTAATGCAGGGGACGCCTAATGTCGTATCCTGACACACGTGCCTTAGTCGGCCAGGCCGAAGTGACCGCAGTCACTTCGCCCCTCTTCTTTACTGTCCGATATGACAGAAAAACAGCGTCGCCCGCCTCTCTCTGACTGTCGTGCCAACCGCCTAGGCGAAGACTGACAACAAGTCACGATCAACCACGAGTTCGGCCTCGGGCGCAACAGGAAGCTCTGCCTCGCCCGACCTCAGGCTCCAGCCTCGGGAGGAGGTCTCTACCTCGCCCGACCTCAGGCTCCAGCCTCGGGAGGAGTTCTCCGTCTCGCCCGACCCCCGGACTCAGCCTCGACCTCGGTCTCGGGAGGAATCGCGTCCTCGCCCGACCCCGGCCTCAGCCTCAAGAGAAGTCTCTGCCTCGCCTGACCTTGGGCTCAGACCGACCGCGCCAACAGGGGATACATCATTACCCTATCCCTAGCCTGCTCAGGCTACAAGGAACAAGACCGGCGTCCCATCTGGCTTACCCTAGCGACGGGTAATGATGGTGCCCTATGTGCACCATGACGCCGGTGGCTCTCAGCCCCTTATGGCAGCAAGGAGACGTCAGCAGGATCCTTGCCGCACTGCCAGCTGTGCTCCTACAGGACTCAGACGCTCCTTCGACGGCCACGCTATCACGTGTACAGGGCTCAAGCTCTCCCCCGACAGCCACGTTGGCATGTACACAAGGCTTAGACATCTCTCTGCCGGACACGTTAGCACATAGCTACACCCCCATTGTACGTCTGGACCCTCTCCTTGCGTCTATAAAAGGAAGGTCCAGGGCCATCCTGGAGGGGGGTTCGCGCGGGGAAGGAGCGAACGAACAGGCTCCCTCTCACTCTCTCTCTCTCTCCCTCTCGCGACGTGCTTGTAACCCCTACTACGAGCGGCACCCCTGGTGCAGGATAATACAAGGCTTGTCCCACCTCTTGTGTTCCATCCCGCGCCAACCCATCTGGGCAGGGGCACACAGCGACAATCTCACTCGTCGGTCCAGGGACCCCCCGGGTCCGAAACACCGACACTGCCTGTTGTTGTGAAATGTGAATTGTGTATTGTGTTTGCTGCTCTGTCTTTCGGGTCCACGGGTCCCCATCAGGTTACGGGTCCCCGCGGGCTCGGGTGTGGGTCTGTGTTTTCACCCGTATCATATTTCGGGTTCGGGTCGGGTTTTTAATTCGGGTTTCGGGGGAGGGTCCGCGGACGATCCACCCGACCCGAACCCACCCTGTTGCCAACCCTAGCAGTTACATGCCACGCCCGCAATGAACGTTCCTAGTCCACTCTTCTCTAACGGAGTAGTACCGACATGCGTGGAAGTCAATGAGTCTTTAGGGAGCTTGCACGTCCTTTGCATGCGCTTAACATGGCTCTAGAATCTTCACACCCACACAAACGCCTGCTTCTGCTTTTGCCTGACTGATGTCCCCTAAAGGCCCATGTCTCTATCCCATCGAGGGCCTCTCTGGCGGCCCACAGAATACATCTGTGTCATGGTGGCCTGGGGGATATCTATCTCCCACACTATGTGCGCCTATAGAGGAGAAGTGGAGCTCGCTACGTAGTCACGGACGGTCCGGCTGCCTATCATGGATGGTCCACACTCCCGCAGAGAGGACCCCAAGGACCTACATGCCACACACAGGCCCTAGTGTTTGTTTAGTGTTTGGCCCAAAATGGCGCTAATAGTTCCCTTATGGAGTGCAGAAATGTCTAACCATATTGCATGGGCATCTTAGTAGTTTCACACTTGGTTGAACACATCCTTGCAAAGACATCTAAAGAGGTTATTTATAGCATTTGTGAAAGTCGCCTAGAAGGGGGGTGGATAGGCGGAAACTGAAATTTACAACTTTAAACACACTACTAGCCAGAGTTAGCGTTAGAATAAAATCTGAGTTCGGGAGAGAGGGGAAAAACAAATCAACCAAGAAAGTAAAGCGGATGACACGGTGATTTGTTTTACCGAGGTTTGGTTCTAAAGAACCTAGTCCCCATTGAGGTGGTCACAAAGACCGGGTCTCTTTCAACCCTTTCTGTCTCTCAAACGGTCACTTAGATCGAGTGAGGCTTCTTCCTTAATCTCACGGGTCACTTAGACCCCGCAAGGACCACCACACAATTGGTGTCTCTTGCCTCGCTTACAAAGCACTTGAGAGTAAGAAGTGAGAAAGAAAAGAAAGCCAAGCCAAGCAAACAAGAGCAACAAGGAAACACAAAAGATCCTCTCACAAGTCCTAATGCACTAGTATTGAATTGGAGACTTTGATCGGATCGGTGGCTTTGATTTGTGTCTTGGAGTGTTGCACTTTGCTCTTGTATTGAATGAGGAGTAGTGAATGCTTGGATGGTTGGAGTGGAGGTGGTTGGGGGTATTTATAGCCCTCAACCACCAATTCAACCGTTGGGGCAGGCTGCTGTCGATGGGCGCACCGGACAGTCCGGTGTGCCACCGGACACTGTCCGGTGCGCCAGCCACATCACCCAACCATTAGGGTTTGACCGTTGGAGCTTTGTCTTCTTGTGGCACTGGATAGTCCGGTGCCGCACCGGACAGGTACTATGCACTGTCCGGTGTGCCTCTGGCAGCTGCTCTGACTTCTGCGCGAACTATCTGCGCACTGTAGCTCTGCAGGCGACCGTTGCAGCGATCGTTGCGCTGTTAGCCATTGCTCCGTTTGGTGCACTGGACAGTCTGGTGTAGGGATGAAAACGGTCGAGAACGATCGAAAAAACAGCTAAATTGTTTTTGTTTTCATAATTTTTTTGTCTGGACGAAAACGAAAACAAAAACCAACGGTCGAAATACGGGATTGGAATTGTCGGTTATTCGAAAACGATCGAAAACGATAAACTATAGTCAAAAAGATAACTATTTTATAGTTTTATAAAAAACATAATAAAGTGATGTATTGCCTAATTTTTAAGATTTAGAAATACACAAACAACTCTTTTTCATCATTCATATTAGTTAGAGTAATTATAACATTTGCTTTTCGCTTATTCATTCACTTGAACACAACAAAAGTCTATAACTTAAATAAATTATATGCTATATCTATCTCATATTTATATAAAACGGTAGAAAAATGGTATTAGCACGACTCGGAAACGAAAAATACGAAAACGATCGAAAAACTAGCTAAATCATTTTCGTACCGTTTCTCATTGGTTCCTGAACGATTCGAAAATGATCGGGAAAAAAAAGTATTCGAAACGGGGCGGTACGGGAATTTCCCTTCCCGTTTTCATCCCTAGTCCGGTGGCACACCGGACAGTTCGGTGAATTATAGCAGAGCGCGCCCTCAGAAACCCGAAGGTGAAGAGTTTGGAATCATATGGCCCTGGTGCACCGGACACTGTCCGGTAGAACACCGGACAGTCCAGTGCGCCAGACCAGGGTTCTCTTCGGTTTCTTTTGGTCCTTTCTTTTGAACCCTAACTTTGATCTTTTATTGGTTTGTGTTGAACCTTTATGCACCTGTAGAATATATAATCTAGAGCAAACTAGTTAGTCCAATTATTTGTGTTGGGCATTCAACCACCAAAATTATTTATAGAAAAGGTTAAACCCTATTTCCCTTTCAATCTCCCCCTTTTTGGTGATTGATGCCAACACAAACCAAAGCAAATATATAAGTACAGAATTGAACTAGTTTGCATAAGGTAAGTGCATAGGTTGCTTGGAATTAAACTAATTTTTACTCTTACTAGATATACATGGTTGGTTTCTTTTAATATTTTGGACCACGCTTGCACCATTTGTTTTGTTTTTGCAAATCTGTTTGGAAATTCTTTTTCAAAATCTTTTGCAAATAGTCAAAGGTATGTGAATAAGATTTCGAGAAGCATTTTCACAATTTGAAATTTCTCCCCCTGTTTCAAATGCTTTTCCTTTGACTTAATACAAAACTCCCCCTCAATGAAGTTCTCCTCTTAGTTTTCAAGAGGGTTTTAGTAGATACCAATTGAAACTATTATAGCAATTTGAAATATATCAATTAAAATTTTCGAAGGGTGGTAGTGCGGTCCTTTTGCTTTGGGCTTAATATTTCTCCCCCTTTGGCATTAATCGCCAAAAACGGAGACTTTGAGAGCCCTTCTTTACTTTCTCCCTATTGGTAAAAGAAATATGAGTGAAGATTATACCAATTTGGAGAGTGGAGTGACGGCGAAGGGTAAATGATACCGATAGAGTGGAGTGGAAGTCTTATCTTTGCCGAAGACTCCATTTCCCTTTCAATCTACGACTTAGCATAGAAATACACTTGAAAACACATTAGTCATAGACATAAAAAGAGATGATCAAAGGTATATAAATGAGCTATGTGTGCAATGTTTCAATCAAAATTCCGAGAATCAAGTATATTTAGCTCATTCTTGAGTTTGCTAAAGGTTTTCTCATCTAATGGCTTGGTAAAGATATCGGCTAATTGTTCTTTAATGCTAACATAAGCTATCTCGATATCCCCCTTTTGTTGGTGATCCCTCAAAAAGTGATACCGAATGTCTATGTGCTTAGTACGGCTGTGTTCAACAGGATTATCCGCCATGAGGATTGCACTCTCATTGTCACATAGGAGAGGGACTTTGCTCAATTTGTAGCCACAGTCCCTGAGGGTTTTCCTCATCCAAAGTAATTGTGCACAACAGTGTTCTGTGGCAATATACTCGGCTTCGGCGCTGGAAAGAGCTACTGGGTTTTGTTTCTTTGAATCCCAAGACACCAGGGATCTCCCTAAAAACTGACAAGTCCCTAATGTGCTCTTTCTATCAATTTTACACCCTGCCCAATCGGCATCGGAATATCCTATTAAATCAAAAGTGGATCCCTTGGGGTACCAAAGACCAAACTTAGGAGTATAAACTAAATATCTCATGATTCTTTTCATGGCCCTAAGATGAACTTCCTTAGGATCGGCTTGGAACATTGCACACATGCATACGGAAAGCATAATATCCGGTCGAGATGCACATAAATAGAGTAAAGATCCTATCGTCGACCGGTATACCTTTTGATCTACGGATTTACCTCCCGTGTCGAGGTCGAGATGTCCATTGGTTCCCATGGGTGTCTTGATGGGCTTGGCATCCTTCATTCCAAACTTGTTAAGTATATCTTGAATGTACTTGGTTTGGCTGATGAAGGTGTCGTCCTGGAGTTGCCTGACTTGAAATCCTAGGAAATACTTTAACTCCCCCATCATAGAAATCTCGAATTTTTGAATCATGATCCTACTAAATTCTTCACAAGTAGATTTGTTAGTGGACCCAAATATGATATCATCAACATAAATTTGATACAAACAAATCTTTTGCAATGGTTTTAGTAAAGAGTGTAGGATCGACTTTTTCGACTTTGAAGCCATTAGTGATAAGAAAATCTCGCAGGCATTCATACCATGCTCTTAGGGCTTGCTTGAGCCCATAAAACGCCTTTGAGAGTTTATACACATGGTTAGGATACTCACTATCTTCAAAGCCGGGAGGTTGCTCAACATAGACCTCTTCTTTGATTGGTCCATTGAGGAAGGCACTTTTCACGTCCATTTGATAAAGCTTAAAGCCATGGTAAGTAGCATAGGCAAGTAATATGCGAATTGACTCAAGCCTAGCTACGGGTGCATAGGTTTCACCGAAATCCAAACCTTCGACTTGTGAATATCCCTTGGCCACAAGTTAGGCTTTGTTCCTTGTCACCACACCATGCTCATCTTGCTTGTTGCGGAATACCCACTTGGTACCTACAACATTTTGGTTAGGACGTGGAACTAAATCTTGTACCTCATTCCTTGTGAAGTTATTGAGTTCCTCTTGCATAGCCAGCACCCAATCCGAATCTCTTAGTGCGTCCTCCACCCTGTATGGCTCAATAGAGGACACAAAAGAGTAATGTTCACAAAAATGAGTGACTCGAGATCGAGTGGTTACCCCCTTATGGATATCACCAAAAATGGAGTTCACAGGGTGATCTCTTTGAATCGCTTGGTGGACTCTTGGGTGTGGTGGTCTTTGACCCTAAATTTCTTGCTTATCTTCCTTGTCTTTATCATTGTCATCTCCCCCTTGATCATTGTCCTCCTCTTGAGGTGGCTCATCCTCTTGATCTTCATCTTCATTGTCTTGAGCCTGATCCTCATCTTGAGTTGGTGGAGATGCTTGATTGGAAGATGATGGTTGATCTTGTGCTTGTGTAGGCTCTTCGGATTCCTTAGGACACACATCCCCAATGGACATGTTCCTTAGCACGATGCACGGAGCCTCTTCATCATCTAATTCATCAAGATCAACTTGCTCTACTTGAGAGCCATTGGTCTCATCAAACACAATGTCACAAGAAACCTCAACTAATCTAGTGGATTTGTTGAAGACTCTATATGTGAAAGCTCTCTTGTGAGTTTTGGTGTTTGGATGACAACTCAATTAAAGGAATAACAAGTGTACTAAGTGTTGAACAGGTGCTTAAGGTAAAGCTAACAGGGTTCAACACAAGTGAACAAGTGTGATGGTCCATGGACTAAATGATGAATAGATAATGGGCATCATAAGTAAGATGGTCATTGCATAAAGTGAGACTTGGGTGCGTAGCTCGGAGACAACTGATCAAGCCAAGGACAGAGGCAAGAAAAGCTTCGAGGTACCAAGTGCACGGGAGAAGGTCAAGGAGGCTGAGGAACCCAAAGCCAAGGGTGAAGAAGAAGGCTTGCAAAGTCAAGGGTGATCGAGTTGAGAACAACTTCGACACATCAAGGATCACTACATAAGGACGTGACTTACAACCAATGAGGAAACATCTCTAGTTATGTGGTGTAAGTCATAAGGCTCAAGATCAAGCTCTAAGAAGAAGTGCACAAGGTCACTAGAAGAAGAAGCAGTGTCAAAACCAGAACCGGAGGTAGCCCAAAGGAGCTAAGTTCGCCCTGATCTTTAGTTTGGGTTGTCCCTATGTTTGGAGATGTTCTATGTGACCTTTACAGGATGTTGGAGCTAAGTAATGTCAATCTAGATCAAGTCAAGCTGACTTGATGATTTATGAGTCCAACATTAAAGCTCAAGCATGTCAAATGCTATAGATATAATAATTAAGAAAAGGTATGTTTCTAGACTTAGTACATTGGTTTTGTGTACTAATATACTTGTCTAAGTGTTAGAAACAAAAGAAAGAAGAAAAGGAAAGAGGTGCAAAAGGCTTGGCTGTGTACAGTCAAGACTCAGCTCAGTCTGGCACACCGGACTGTTCGGTGGTGCACCGGACTGTCCGGTGGTGCACCGGACAGTGTCCGGTGCGCCAGGTTGAACTCCGGTGAACAGGCCGCTCTCGGGAGAAGTCTGGCGACGTATGACTATAATTCACCGGACTGTCCGGTGGTGCACCGGACTGTCCGGTGAGCCAACAGTCGGCTGGGCCAACGGTCGGCCGCACAATCCGCGCGTGACGCGTGGCCGAGCCAACGGTCAGATGGGGCACCGGACTGTCCGGTGCGCCAACGGCTCCAAGGCAGCAATGGTCGCCTGCGCCAATTTTGGAAGGAAATTGGGCACCGGACAGTGTCCGGTGGTGCACCGGACTGTCCGGTGCGCCACCCGACAGAAGGCAAGGATTGCCTTCTTGGATTGCTCTCAACGGTTCCTAGGCCCCTTGTGCTTATAAAAGGGACCCCTAGGCGCCTCAAGCAATGGATAAGTGCAGCAAATAAGTGTAGACATCACTCGAATCAATTCTCACTCTCCCTCTTGTGTGTATGTCTCTAGTTTGTGTAGAAGGCAAAGCTATAAGCCTTTAGAGAGTGGAGAAGTGCTGCTAAGAGCTAGAGCAAGGTCTTGAGCATATCGTTACTGTGCCGGGGTGCTGCCAGGAAGTTTGTAAGCAGCCGCGGTTTTGTTGTAACCCAACTCAACATAGTGAAAGGCTCTATCTGTCATACTGACAGATCTGAGCAAACGGAGGAAGGAGTTGAAATAGACTCCAAGCCCAGGTGTGGCTAACTCCAACGAGGACTAAGCAAGCATTTCAGGCTTGGTCGAACCTCGGGATAAATCCTTGCGTCTATGTGCTCTGTTCTGTATTATATCCTGACTCTCTGTCTTACTCGCCTTTATATCTGCACTTCAACACTTATCTGTGGTATAAGCTTTATTTGAAGTGCAAGACATTTTGAGACAAGATCTTCTATTCCGCTGCAACCTACTCGAAGGATCTTCTCACTCCACTGCGTACCAAATCTTCTTGTAGAGTAAGAATTTAAGTTTTAAATTGAAAAGTTTTATTCGCCTATTCACCCCCCCTCTAGGCGACATCCAGATCTTGTTCCCGGGTCAAAGGGAACTTTCAATTGGTATCGGAGCTAGGCCTCTCCAGTGTGGGCTTAGCCGTCCGGAGATGACGATGTCGTCACAAGAGGTAACTGTAGAACTTCTCTTAGGCGATGGTTATAATTACAAGTCTTGGTCTGTCTCTATTTATAATGCTTTCATGAGTGTTGATCCTAATTTGAGACAGGTCTTTAGTAGAAGCATTTTTCCCTCTAATGTTAGTAAAAATCCTTCTAATGATGAACTAAGATGTATATCTCTAAATCACCATGCTTGCAACATCTTAGTTGATTCTCTTTCTAGAGGTGCCTATTTTGCCATCATGAGTAGTGATAGTGATCTATTTGTTGATGCTCATGATTTATGGAATAGAATTAAAGTAAAATATTTTGTGGCAAATTGTACTGCTCCTACTCCCTATATTGCTTGTGATGCTAACCTTTCAAAGGGAGAAGAAAAGCATTGGCCACCAAACAATGAATCCACCTCATCAATAGGTTTGTCTCCCACTAGTAATAAATGTCTTATTGCTAACAATGATGGTGGAGACAAGAGCGATGATGAGGAGGAATATGATAATGAGGAATCTACATCATCACAAGGTACATTTTCCTGTTTTGCTTCACCTGATATTAATGACAGGGAAAATGAGACCGATGATGTGGAAGAAGAAGAGATTCGTCGTTTCTACACCCATCTCAACAAAGAAGACAAAGCGCTCTTGATTAAGCTGTTGAGAAGGAACAAGGAACAAGGCGAGACGCTTCTCAGGCTAGAGGAGACTCTCATTAAAACCAACGATAGCCTAGAGAAGATGACCAAAGAACATGAGGAGCTAAAGTACTCTCATGGGAATTTGGTCCAATGGTATGAATCAATTTTAATTGAGCAAAGAAATAATCATGATGTATTATCTAATGCTGCTCAACTTAAAATTGAAAATTCAATGCTTAGGAGTCAAGTAGAATTGTTAAGTCATGATAACCTTGCTCTGACTGAAAAATATGACTTATTGTCTTGTTATCATGATAATCTCTTGGATAGACACATCATGCTTGAAGTTGCTCATGAGGTCGTAATTACGAACTTAAATTCATGTGAACCTCATTCTTGCACAAGTACACATTTGGATAATCTATCACCATGTGCTAACCCCTGTCACTCAAAAGGAAGCGAGTGCTTAAATGAGCAAAAAGTTGCAGGGTCACAAAAGAAATTATGTAGGAATAAGAAGCAAAGACAACTAAGGAGAAGACACATTGCTCAACTCTCTCAAGATATCCACGGGCGCGTGGTGAAGAAGCTTGAGAAAGGAAAAACTGCAGCAAGTGTTAAGCTCCATAAGAAGAATGTTCCTAAAGATAAAGAAATCAACATGAGCTTAGAAAAAGGTAAAGATTCAATTAATCATGTTGCTTGCACTAACCATTTCTCTATGTCATCAAAGAACAAAAAGAGAAAAGGGAAAAGGGGGTGCTTTAAGTGTAATAAGGCAGGACACCTCATTGCGTCGTGTCCATACAACGACAAGAAAGAAGGGATAAGGAGATGCTTCGGATGCAATGACAAGAGCCACATGATCACCTCTTGTCCGCTAATGATGAACCAAGCATGTGCATTCTCCAAGATGACTCTCACCAAGAAAAATGACAAATAGCAAGCGTCACGTCAGGGTGAGCGAAGTTTCTGCTACAAGTGTGGTGAGCAGGGTCATCTATCCAAGGTATGTAATAAAGGTGAGGTTTCTAAGCAAGTAAATTTGTCTCAATCTTATTCGCTTAGGAGACCCAAATCATACACTTGTGCTAGATCTATAATGAGATCACCTAGAACTAGCACAAAGACTATTTGGGTACCAAAGGCACTTTTTGTTGAACGTCATAGACCCATCCCGAGATGGGTACCAAACTTTGCCAACTAGACAATGCAGGTGCCTTGAGATGAACTGGAGACCATGGGAGAGCTTAAGACGGTTATCTAAAACTCTATGCTTAAGCTGTTAATTGCTTTGGTGTTTATTGACCCAAGGTTGAATTATTGTGAGACACTAATCCCATGTTCATCTCAAGTGAAATAAGGTGAATAGGTCCTTAATCATTATTGGTGAATCAAATAAAGGACCTTGATGAGATTCTTCAACTTGCTCTCCATAGGATGGTACCCTTGTATCTTAAGTACTTTGTTGATAATCAGTATTGCTCTTAAAACTGATTGTTGTGCTACCTGTTCTTGGAGTAGTTATGCCTCTTGATTGCCTGTGTTGAGTACCTTTCAATCAATGATTAGTGATTTCCAAGATCGTAACCATGTGTGCTTAATCATGATTGTATGCTTTAGAGGTTTTGTCTCTTGAATCATTTAATGGGTAGTTTTTCATTAGATATATCCACCATGATTAACTCTTTTCGTGTTCGTGAATAAACATGTATTCCTTTGTGAATTATGTTATATGGTTTTAATGATTAACCTATGTGCAAATATGATATTTTGTTTAGTTAATGTTCACATGATTACTCTAGTCTGGTATTGTGTGAATACCAACTCCATGTTGTGCCTCTAATGCACTCTTTTGAGCTATAAGGTAAATGAACAAAAGGAGCCCTCAATTAGTGACAACTGGTGCTCTCATAGCAATTCAAGAAAAGGCAAAGGTATGGAGAATGGAACTATGCAATTTCTTGAATATCTTGAAGTTCCATTAATTGTGATCTCAGCTATGGTTTTGCCTCTGAATTGGTAGTATCTTGGCTTAGGTTCTCCTTCTTTATAATGTTGATTCTTTTGGTGTATCTAAGGAACCTTCTTAATTATGATGTGCTTAGACTTTGCGCTTTATATGCATGATCGTGTTGTTTTTCAAATGGTATATGTGGTGCAATGATTGTCGAGTATGAAGCATGTCTAGGTTGCTCGTAAAATGTTATACTTCTTGAGGCATGCATTGTTGGATTAAGTCAATCTTTCATTTGATATTCTAATTGGTATCTTTGTGTGATGAAAGTGATAGAGTATGCCTTGACCAAGATATGTAGTGATCCCCTCTAGTTCTGAGGAAGCTAGAATGTGCAAAGTGCAAGTCATTCAAATACTTGATGCACAACTTGAGGGGGAGCACACATAACTTGTGTTTTTCTTTTGAAACTAATTGTTTCTTGAGCGATCTTGTATAGTCTCTAAGTGAAAAAGAGAAGATGAGCAAGAAATGGAGCAATCAGGACTTGGGTACCTCTGTAAGTCAAGAAATTGGTATCTTAAGTCGTGAGTAATTGCATATTTTTAGATTGCTCATGCTCTATAATATCTGGTGATAATAGATGCTTATCCTTAAATATCATGGAGCTATGATAATAAATGATCTTGCAATTGGTATCTTTCAATTGGTAGTCGTGATAGTTTGCTTCAATTGACATCTTTTGGTAATCACTAGAATAGAAGCTTCATCTTGTGCCACAACACTATAACTTGCTCTAAGCTTGATGTCTCAGCAACAAGAAAAGGTTAGGATAAAGGATCAGGCACAAGTGTGGAGAAGCTCCCAAGAGACTAATACTCTCAAGAGAGGAAGTACACCACATCCGGGCAAAGGTACAAAGGAAATATTGATCTTTTGCGTATATGTACCTTAACTTTCCTCCAAATGCTTGTGGTGCATTTGTTGAATGAGTAAGGGGGAGTATTGTTAGTGTGTGTTTACCTACTCAATACCCTGCTGTCCCTTGACATCATTCTATGTTCTTGCTTGAATATGGTTTTGGTGTTTGATGTCAAAGGGGGAGAATTTGTGCATTAAAGCTTATCTCAACCTGAGAGGAAAGCTTATTCTAAGGGATAATGTGTTAGTTGTGTTATTATGTTATTGATAATTAGAATTTGTGCATTAAAGCTTATCTCAACCTGAGAGGAAAGCTTATTCTAAGGGATAATGTGTTAGTTGTGTTATTATGTTATTGATAATTATTGTGTTATTAATAATTATTATCATATGCCCTTTTGCAGTATTATATGTGTTGCATCATATGGACTAGTGTTTCCGCTGCTATGAATTAACTCGCATCTATTGTGTTCATTCTGAAATAGATAGTCATGTGGGTAATGGTGCATATGGTTAATGGTGCTTTAAGATTGTTTTAAATTAGTATCTTAGTTTAAATTGGTATCTTAATGGTGAATAGTGGTAGGTTGATATTCCTGTGATATATCCACTAAATTGAATGGTGTTTAACTCTGATTATGTGCATTTGTGTGTTATAGCATCATGGTTTGATTCTTGACACAATGCATCCCAAAAAGTGCTAAGGTGTAGAAATGTTTCGAATTGCCTAAGTATGTGCAAATTGGCGTCTGAGGCCAAAATTATGTTTTTGAAGTAAGCACATATTTAGGGGGGGCATTCTATAAACTTAAAGTTCAAAATTTGTGCTTCAAATCTTATTCTTATGTAAGCTTTAATTGTGTTGCCATCAATCACTAAAAGGGGGGAGATTGAAAGCTCTCTTGTGAGTTTTGGTGTTTGGATGACAACTCAATTAAAGGACTAACAAGTGTACTAAGTGTTGAACAGGTGCTTAAGGTAAAGCTAACAGGGTTCAACACAAGTGAACAAGTGTGATGGTCCAAGGACTAAATGATGAATAGATAATGGGCATCACAAGTAAGATGGTCATTGCATAAAGTGAGACTTGGGTGCGTAGCTCGGAGACAACTGATCAAGCCAAGGACGGAGGCAAGAAAAGCTTCGAGGTACCAAGTGCACGGGAGAAGGTCAAGGAGGCTGAGGAACCCAAAGCCAAGGGTGAAGAAGAAGGCTTGCAAAGTCAAGGGTGATCGAGTTGAGAACAACTTCGACACATCAAGGATCACTACATAAGGACGTGACTTGCAACCAATGAGGAAACATCTCTAGTTATGTGGTGTAAGTCATAAGGCTCAAGATCAAGCTCTAAGAAGAAGTGCACAAGGTCACTAGAAGAAGAAGCAGTGTCAAAACCAGAACCGGAGGCAGCCCAAAGGAGCTAAGTTCGCCCTGATCTTTAGTTTGGGTTGTCCCTATGTTTGGAGATGTTCTATGTGACCTTTACAGGATGTTGGAGCTAAGTAATGTCAATCTAGATCAAGTCAAGCTGACTTGATGATTTATGAGTCCAACATTAAAGCTCAAGCATGTCAAATGCTATAGATATAATAATTAAGAAAAGGTATGTTTCTAGACTTAGTACATTGGTTTTGTGTACTAATATACTTGTCTAAGTGTTAGAAACAGAAGGAAGAAGAAAAGGAAAGAGGTGCAAAAGGCTTGGCTGTGTACAGCCAAGACTCAGCTCAGTCTGGCACACCGGACTGTCCGGTGGTGCACCGGACAGTGTCTGGTGCGCCAGGTTGAACTCCGGTGAACAGGCCGCTCTCGGGAGAAGTCTGGCGACGTACGACTATAATTCACCGGACTGTCCGGTGGTGCACCGGACTGTCCGGTGAGCCAACGGTCGGCTGGGCCAACGGTCGGCCGCGCAATCCGCGCGTGACGCGTGGCCGAGCCAACGATCAGATGGGGCACCGGACTGTCCGGTGTGCACCGGACAGTGTCCGGTGCACCAACGGTTCCAAGGCAGCAACGGTCTCCTGCGCCAATTTTGGAAGGAAATCGGGCACCGGACAGTGTCCGGTGGTGCACCGGACAGTGTCCGGTGGTGCACCGGACTGTCCGGTGCGCCACCCGACAGAAGGCAAGGATTGCCTTCTTGGATTGCTCTCAACAGCTCCGTCCTAGGCCCCTTGTGCCTATAAAAGGGACCCCTAGGCGCCTCAAGCAATGGATAAGTGCAGCAAACAAGTGTAGACATCACTCGAATCAATTCTCACTCTCCCTCTTGTGTGTATGTCTCTAGTTTGTGTAGAAGGCAAAGCTATAAGCCTTTAGAGAGTGGAGAAGTGCTGCTAAGAGCTAGAGCAAGGTCTTGAGCGTATCGTTACTCTGCCGGGGTGCTGCCAGGAAGTTTGTAAGCAGCCGCGGTTTTGTTGTAACCCAACTCAACATAGTGAAAGGCTCTATCTGTCATACTGACAGATCTGAGCAAACGGAGGAAGGAGTTGAAATAGACTCCAAGCCCAGGTGTGGCTGACTCCAACGAGGACTAGGCAAGCATTTCAGGCTTGGCCGAACCTCGGGATAAATCCTTGCGTCTGTGTGCTCTGTTCGGTATTGTATCCTGACTCTCTGTCTTACTCGTCTTTATATCTGCACTTCAACACTTATCTGTGGTATAAGCTTTATTTCAAGTGCGGGACATTTTGAGACAAGATCTTCTATTCCGCTGCAACCTACTCGAAGGATCTTCCACTACAAAATGACCCCCCTTTAGCAATGCATATATGTGTTGGTACAAGCCTATATAAGCGTTGATATGGTCTATACCAACACATAATTATGTGTTGCCTATACTGCCGTTGCTGTGGGCTACTGCAACACTTATACATACGTTGGTAAGTCATATAAATAAGTGTTGGTAAACTGCAACAGATTTTTATAAGATACAACAACGCTTACATGTGTTGGTGCTGCCCGTGACTATCTCGTCATCATAGGATGCTACAACGTTTAGATTCTTGTTGTGGCAACATTTTTATGCATTGCAAACAATAAACCAATAAATAAATATTTGAATATTTTATTTTGAGGTTAAGAGTATAACATGTTGAACAATGCACATTTGATATTTCTAGAATCATCCCCACACACATGGCAAAGAAGAAAAAATAATATATATTAAAAATCAATAATTGCATTACAAGAAGTTGATCCATAGTTTCATATATAATATATGTTTGAGTGGTACGATAAAAAACATATTTACATATGACTCATAGTCATCGGTAATCTAGATCCAAATAAAACAAATATCCATATGCAGTAAGCCCTTGCATCTTCATAGTGTTCCAAGTTCATAACTGAAAAAACGAAGCCCAAAAAATATAATAGGTTAATATATATATATACCAAATGAAAGAAATAAGTAATGCAAAGTAGAGAAGTGATGTGCAAATATCACCTTTCAAAGAAGGGAAAATGAAAAATATTATAGCACATCAACAAATAGTTTGCTCGAACTTGCTTCTTAAATCATTCATTTCATTTTTTATATTTCATACAATGTATGTGGTATCGGGAATTTTGGATTTATTTCCAGCCACGATGGTGGATTTATAAGGTGAAAAAATAGTAGCCTCAGTTTGTATTACTGCAGAAAACCGATCCCTAGAAAGCACATGAAAATAAAAGGAGAAAATTACCCATACCAATGCATCAATTATAACTTAAACTGATGGTTAAATCTGGCGATAAACTCAAAAGCTGAATCACATATAAAATTGTTCCAGCATCTTATGACAAAATAAGTGATGAAAACTTGGAAAGGAATAAACAGACCTGAGAACAACTCTTCTCTGCTCTATGAGTCCTCACAGCTCCAACTTCGGCCAGGCAACCTGTGGTGTTAAAACTAAGCATTGTTACCATGGGATGATAAACTACAGAAAATTCTTGGCTTGATCAAGCACAAGGAAATGAAGATGGCAATGACAAAGATTACAATCCTTCGAGTATGTAGATAATAGGATTTAGAGAGTATGATTGACAAGGTTACCTGGTCCTTTGGATCAAGCAAAGAATCAATCTTAGAATTCACTATTACACCACCATACTCGTCATCCATGTTTCTAGGGTCACTTTTTTATTGTACCCTCCCCCACATCACTCAACTAGTCTATTGAATCACTTAAAGAAACCAGTTGTTCACGGTCATGTTTAAAGTTATACAGTTTTGATGCAAGATCATTGGTACCAGTGTAAACACCTAGACATTTTGCTCTTTATTCTATCGCAGATATAACATGTGGGTAGTGTTTATTACTCAGTTCTTGCAATATTGTTTAATTTACGGATTGGTATCCCATGCGAGATGTCAAGACAAGCTGGCTGCTGTTAAAAGTGCAACCAGATAAAATCTGCAAAAGGGTAACTGCATCACCAGCATCTTTTGTAGTCACAAGAGCAGGGCCTGCAATCACTAGCATCTTTACATTGGGTCCCTTCCCTGATGTATCTTTAAATTCTATTATAGCACACAAGAAGGAAAATGGACTAAAAGAATGATAAACCTTCAGAAAACTTCATTTCAAGGCTTCCCATATGAATGGCCTTACCCAAATTTATATATGTACATCTAACACACTGATGTCTCCTAACCTATTAGCTCAAACTTGATGTCTGTATTCATGGGAGATATAGATTATTTATGGGGCCAATTAAATACCTTAGCAATCCCGGCGCTATTATTCATCCCATGTTATCAGTTAACCTTTTCAATCTACAAAAGGAATTAGAATACTTTAACCAAATGCAATAATGAGGAGAATAATGTCTTGTTAAGTGAAGTGATGAACTTACACAACTTGAAGGCCATGCAATTGGATTATTGCCTACTTGTCCAAGAACCTTGAAGTTGTTATATGGCCTTATTAGTGGTTCATCGCGCACAGATACCAGACTAACACGCACCATCCAAAATTCTTTGCCTAAAGCAACATCTCCAACTTTGGTTTTGGGGTCCTGGCTAAGTACTCTGCCTAAGGCAACCTTCCTGTTTGGATATCTTGTGCTCTTTAAGAAAATATCTGTGGAAACCTACAAGTGAATTTTGGATGTTAGTGGTTAGCAAGTAGCTATAAATATGCAGGATGCATAAGAATTTTTACTAATAAATAGTTACTTGATGGTTCTTATTTGGTGCATAATTAGAGGATTTCCGAGACGTGTAGACTACACTGAGTTTCAATAGGACCACATTGATCACCTTGGCTGCATTAGTACTGTTGTTTTTACCTTTATTGATGCAGAAACTCTACTAGCATGGAGTGCTTCACGTCGTGACTGTGGTGGCTTGCTCTGCATTTAAAGAACACACATCAGTGAACTACTATGGAACGTAGTTTAGGAAATCTGATGCTTGCTGCTACTTTCAGCATGTATACACTATCATATAAACTAGATTTCTAACATGGACAAAAATATGATTGCTTCAGTATGGCCTTAGGGTGGAGTAAATCTATGATTGCAGTTCCTCGTACTCATAATGTACTAACCTTATCCTGAATTTTAGAACATTTGTATAGTGAGTGCAGTTCCTCGTACTCATCATCTTCGTTTTCATCCTCCTGTAGAGTTATTGCATAAATGACAGCTTGAAAATTTTAAAACTAGGATGGAATTCATGGTAATGCATTCATACCATTGTGTTATTCCGTTCACCAAACATACTAGAATCTTCACTACAAAGTTGACAATAAATTCGCTGTTATAGGGATATATATATATAAGATTCAGATATATGTGCAAAAAAATCAGTAAACTTATATATTTTCATAGAGATACATACTTGTCGTTTCATAGCAGGACGAACATCTGTTGGTGGCGATAAAGGAGCATCTAGATAGCCCTGTAATAGCATAAGAACATTAGGACATAAAAACAGCTTATGTCCTAAACCCTAAATATTGAAGATTTCAATAGAAGTGACACTCTGCAAGAGAAACAATCGTTCTTGTGTGCACTTACATCAATCAGGATGTTTCAGGTTATTCATGAATAAAAGGATGCTATCAACACCCCTTCTCTGGTTATTTCAGCTCTCTAGATAAGAAACTGGTAGCAATAAAGTTTATAGATATAAGGAGTAAATCAACCTTACTTTCTTACAATCGGCAGTAGAGATTGTAAGGGGATGGCTTCTCTTTATTTATGAGCTAGGATAATATGAGGACATTGCCTGGCTACCCATCTCATGTCCTACTGCAATTGTCTTAGATTCACACCTGACACCACTTATTTTAATAATTTGACATGCTAGAGAAAGATTCTGATTGGAATGATAACTACATGTGCACTATGAACCAAGATAAGGCAATGTAAGCATGACGAGGAAGATAAACATTGTCAATCTTTCAAATAGGAATGGTTCACAGGTGCAATGATGCCTATCAACCATACATATACAAGTGGCCCAACTAATAGAGGTGCACGTATCTGCACAGCCAAAATGCAAACCATGTGCATGGTGAACACCCTGTCAGCAGTCAGCATCCTTATCCAGCTACAACTTCCATGTTGTCTACAACATCACAACCTGACTGATTTGGACACCTTCCATAAACAGCAGTGGGTACATATAAATTCACCAAACTACAAGACCCAACTCGCTAAAGCACACTTCTACTTGGGCCAAAATAGGAGACTGAAAAGAACTCGCCCTACTCGCTCCTTCTTCCCCTCTCCTGTCTCAACCCTTGATCTCAACACAGTTGACACCAGTACGGTGAGATGAAGGTCATCATGAAGATGCTAAGGGCTCCAGCTTCCAGATCGAAGTGGACCCCACCAACAAGGAACCAATCTATCGCTATGGTTCTAGTTGAACATTAATAGAACTCCTGGCAAGTGAATGCTAGAATACCTAAATGGTTTCCTCAAACTTAGATTACAGTTAAGATTATATTCTTATGCTAAACAATTTGGTTATTGCGGCCCTTTGTTTTGAAATCCCTACTACTATTAAGAAAGCATCGTGGGGTTACAGGGGTTCAAACATGCATGCATGAAGTTTCCATTTTAAATCATTTTACAAAATGACATAAACCATACATAAATTGATAGTTGTGAAACAACAGACTTCAGTTAAATCTAAAAAGAACTATTTTAACAAAAAGTCTAGGTGGTGTAGTTGGTTATCATGTCAGACATGTATTTTTTTATTTTATTGCATTATTTTCTTCTTCTGCTCGACGAGAAAAAACTGAACAGAGAACACTATCTATCTATGTAGGGAACACAAACTCTGATCCTATAATGCAGTATTAGAGGAGGTGTTCATGTCTACAGATGTGCTACTTTCAGAGAACAGCCAACTATCAGAGGAATTATGTCATGTGTTTGGTCAAATCACCAAACAACAGTACTTATAACAGTAATCTGAGGATATAATCTATCCTCATATAATTTTCTGATTGGCTTCTCAGTCCAAGGACTCATTAGTTTACTTCTCACTATTTCAGGGTGCATGGTAGTTTAAACTGAAGCATAATGATACTCTGCCAGCAGACTACCATCAGAAACTTGGGCTTGGTAACAAGTCAGGGTTTGTTGGTTGAAAATGCTACAGAGGAACAACTTGGCATAGCAAGGAAAGTCACGATATATCAGACTACAACAACCCTCATAGCAGATGCAACCATTAAAGATGAGATCCAGGCGAGGATTGCACAACTGAAGAAGGAGCTTGCTGAGACTGATTCAGTTTATGAGGCTGCTGTCCAGACGGTTCAGATCAGTTGAGGGTAGAACTTTGGTTTGAGAATTTTGGTTCAGATCCACTGGGAGTTGTAGAGTAGGATTGCTATTTTGCAGACGAAGAGTAATTTTACTATGGTATGAACTTATCCGAATCACAGACATTTGCATCACCATTTTTTTAAAATAAGCTCATGGCGATGCTGGATTGTACGAGCAAGTACAGTAGTAAACTTATATATTTTCATAGAGATACATACTTGTCGTTTCATAGCAGGACGAACATCTGTTGGTGGCGATAAAGGAGCATCTGGATAGCCCTGTAATAGCATAAAAACATTAGGACATAAAAATGCTAAGTCCATGCAATCTTTAGTGAGTTAGAAATAAGGTTATTTGGATTTACATGTTGCCTTTTCTGTTGCTCCACAGTATGTTGCAAATCTAGTATAGTATCATCTTGCTTCTGTACATGCTTTTGAAGTTTTTCCAATTCAAGTCTAAGTGATACTACATCTTCACTGGATGTTTCATCCAAAGTGGTTACATTTAGATGCTTCATACGGCTTGATGTCGAGGCATCAAAAACTTGTTTTGGATTTGGAACAAGGCCTAGACCATGGATATGGCCAGGCTTTTCCTTTCCTAATATTCTGTTTAGTGCATCTCCTTCCCATGCATCCTTTCCATTACTAGAGTCCGCTAAATCAGGTTGTTGTGCTAAAAGTTCCTTCAATTCACCCTTGCAAGAGAATAACAATACTCAATAAACACCATGGAAGAACAATTGGATTTGAAAAAAAATAAATGAAACATTTTTTTGCAATTACTGTACCACATGTGGATTTCTGTTATTGCCGATGTTAGACTTGTGTGTATGGATATACAAAACAGCCCTATGAGGGTATTTCTTTTCAGGATCTTGTTCCCTCTGTAAACATGTTAATAAAAATATAACTAAGGTAATGTAATTAACATGGATTTTTGACATTTATAAAGAACATGCTGTGAATTATAATTGAAAACATAATACCAATTCTTCTCTATTCCGATCAAAGCTTTTTGTTCCAGATGTATGCATTGACTTTCTTCTTGTACAATTTATCCTATTGGCCTCACTTAAATCCTACGAAACAAGGAGTATATAGGAACAAAAGTAAATTAGATGGTTCATCAGATAAATAACGAAATGATTATCATGACTATAGTAATGTACCTGTGCTTTAGGGGTCATCCAATTATTGACAAGCGCAACCCACTGATCAGCTAATACACCATCAGGAGCATTACTATTATTAGCATCCTGACTCTTATGTGGGTCAAAATAAATGGATTTCAAATTGGACTTGTGTTGCCTCCATCTCTCTCCAATTGTTCGTAGCACCCATGTTTCCATGCGGGCAGGGTAAAGAAATCTCTTCTGCATAACAATTGGAAAATAATTGTGAAAGTGTACTATTACTACATGGCAACTGAAAAAATGTGAAAGTTTACCTTTACTTGATTAAGAATGGCCTCCTTATTGATTTGTTTATGGTTCCTATCTTTCTTTCCTATAAGTAGTCTCCAATCCTTGAAGCTTAAGCTACACAAGGAGCCATTCCTAGCAACCATGCCAAGGAATTTTGCAAGGACTCCTGCCTCTTCTCCGATAGGCTGATTCAGCTCATTACAATTAACTACAACCCTATGGCCTCTTGGAATGTTCCAAACATTAATAAGTTTTGTCTTCCCACGCCTTTTAACCTCTTTAACCTCATCAGCGCCATCAAGTTGGTCCTCTCCATTTATGTTATTTGACATAGTTATGTCTCCAAAAAAACAATTTTCAGTAGTGAGAATGACATATGCAAGTATCCATAAAGACAAGGTGTGGTATTACAAGTAATGTAAGCACTTATGGTCATAAGCACGGCCCCTCGCATAGTAAAACTCTCATCTCTTGATGCATCATATGTGTACAAGCCGGTTAGAAATAATTCCTTTAGGTCATCCAAGAGTGGCTCAAGGAACACATGAATTCTATCTCCAGGACTTTTAGGACCAGGAATCAATAAAGAGAGCATAAGGTTGTGATCTTTCATGCAAAGCCATGGAGGAAGGTTATATACCACCAATATAACAGGCCAACAACTATGTGTAGAGCTCATCATCCCAAATGGATTAAATCCATCAGTAGCCAAACCAAAACGAATATTACGTGATTCTGATGCAAATCCTAGGAACTTTTCATCAAACCTCTTCCACACCGGTGCATCAGCAGGATGTCTTAATGCACCATCCTTAATGCGCTCCTCGTCATGCCATCTTAGAAGAGAAGCTGTTTCTCTACACATAAACATTCTTTTCAGCCTCTCTTTAATTGGAAAGTATCGTAAAACTTTGCAGGGTGTTGCTTTCTTTCTTTCCTTCTTTGTTAGTACAGACGTGGGATCCTTATCCTTCCACCTCGAAACCTTACAGATTGCACAAAAATCATCATTCTTCTTTTCCTTCCAATACAACTGGCAGTTGTTTGGGCAGGCATCAATATTTTCGTATCCAAGTCCAAATTTAGAGATTATTTTCTTAGCTGCATAAAAGTTCTTTGGTAGCTCATTTCCATTAGGGATAGCCATATGCAGAACCTCAAGTAGATCACCAAAAGATTTATCAGACCATTTGTTGATGGATTTGATATTAAACAGAAGCACAAATAAAGTTAGTTGGGTGAGCTCACAGCCTATCCATAACGGCCTTTTCGAATCTTCAAGTTGTGTATAAAACTATTGTGCTTCAATATTGGGTCCCTAGGCCGATTCTTGACCTTCAGTCATAGGTGTGCCATCATACAGATGTCCAAGGGCATCTTGAATCAGCTGGTCAACATCAACATGCCTTTCATCAATATGTGAATTTGGTTCCGAACTACTTGTGTGTTGCACTGAATTATCACCATGAAAATTCCATTCATCATAATTCTCAAGTATCCCATTGCACACCAAATGCCCATACATCTCATCTCTTGTCTGAATAGTAGTGTGCACACATGTCTGACATGGGCAATAAATCTTGATGCCTTCAGGTTTATCTTTAAATGCAAATTCAAGGAACTTCTCTACACCAGCTATGTATGGATCAGAACCTTTAGGATAACGTAAAAGATGCTTGACCAATCCAATATCCATTCCAACACTGGGTAAAAAATGTTCATCACGATGACAATGAAATCCTCAACGTTGTCGTAGTAGCTGTTACATATGACGGAACAAGGTGGGAAGTGAGAGGGAGGAACAAGCGGGTACCTTGCTAGAACGCTTCACATGGACAGAGTAGGCCTTAATGAAGTTGTAGGGGATCACGTCTTCGTTGCGCGCACCATCGAGGTCGCGATCCTATTCCTCCTCTCCTCTCGCTGTCCACTCTATCCTTCGAAAGGTGGGGGCGTGCGCGTGGACAGCGGCCAGCGGGGGCGTCAGCGTGGGTGGTGGCGGCAGGTGCTTGGGCGTGGACCTACCTGGGGACAGCGGCCCACGAGGGTGTGCAGGTGCTTCGGCGGCAGCCGTGGGAAGACCTAGGGGCTGCGGCCAGCGAGGACGTTGGCGTGGGTGGAGGTAGGCAGGTGCTCGGGCATGGCCGTTTGGCGCGCAGACTGAGGGCGAACCTGGGGCGGCGGTGGGCACACGTACATCAATCTGGAGAGGCTTGCTTGTAGAGATTTAGAGAGATTTAGCGTTTCGCAGGATTCTATAACATAAATTGAGTGTAACAACTAAATGTACACATCAATAAAGTCCATTTGGTTAGTGAGTATTACTTTGGTGGAAGGTGTAGGTTGTGAGTTCGATTTCTCTTGAAGACATGTTTTTTGCATGTTTTTTGCAAATAATTAGAGATATGACAAATGTTTTAATAAGTGAAACACAATGACAATAAGATAAAATAAATATTTTAATAAATAAAACGATACAAAGTGGATTAAAAGACTTTGTATTGTTATCAATTCCCCCCACTTTACACATTTTTTGCGCAATTTAGCATCCCCAACTACAATGCTTTAGTTAAAAATAAAAGGCACAATTGCAAAATTGCTAAAGTACCAAAATTAATCTACAGATACGGTTTGCAACGCATGTAAACGTTACAAGCATTCTAGTTACTCTACGCATACAGCTGCAACACATGGTAATCGTTGCTATGATAGTATTTACTCTACGCATACAGTTTGCAACGCATGTTAAATGTTGCCAGTACCATTGTAATTCAACAGATATAAGTTGCAACACATAACAAGCGTTGGAACATAATCACTTCCAACGCATATAATTGTACGTTGCTAGGTATACGTTGCTATAGGGGGGTTTATTTTGTAGTGTTCTCACTCCACTGCATACCAAATCTTCGAGTAGAGTAAGAATTTAAGTTTTAAATTGAAAAGTTTTATTCGCCTATTCACCCCCCCCCCTTCTAGGCGACATCTAGATCCTGTTCCCGGGTCAAAGGGAACTTTCAATATGCCCTTGTGTTTGAGTCATAACCAAGTAAAAAGCCTTCTATAGCCTTAGGAGCAAATTTAGATTTTCTACCTCTTTTAATAAGAATAAAACATTTGCTACCAAAGACTCTAAAATACGAAACATTGGGCTTTTTACCGGTGAGGAGTTCATATGATGTCTTCTTGAGGATTCGGTGAAGATATAATCGATTGATGGAGTAGCAGGCGGTGTTAATCGCCTCAGCCCAAAACCAGTCCGGTGTCTTGTACTCATCAAGCATGGTCCTTGCCATGTCCAGTAGAGTTCTATTCTTCCTCTCCACTACACCATTTTGTTGAGGTGTGTAGGGAGAAGACAACTCATGCTTGATGCCCTCATCCTCAAGGAAGCCTTCAATTTGTGAGTTCTTGAACTCCGTTCCATTGTCGCTTCTTATCTTCTTGATTCTCATTCCGAACTCATTTTGAGCCCGTCTCAAGAATCCCTTTAAAGTCTCTTGGGTCTGAGATTTTTCCTGCAAAAAGAATACCCGAGTGAAGCGAGAATAATCATCCACAATTACTAGACAGTACTTACTCCCGCCAATGCTTATGTAAGCTATCGGGCCGAACAAATCCATGTGGAGTAGTTCCAGTGGCCTGTCCGTTGTCATTATGTTCTTATGTGGATGGTGGGTACCAACTTGCTTTCCTGCTTGACATGCGCTACAAACTCTGTCTTTCTCAAAATGAACATTTGTTAGTTCCAAAATGTGTTCTCCCTTTGAAAGCTTGTGAAGATTATTCATTCCAACATATGCTAGTCGGCGATGCCAGAGCCAACCCATATTAGTCTTAGCAATTAAGCAAGTATCGAGTTCAGCTCTATTAAAATCAACCAAGTATAGCTGACCCTCTAATACTCCCTTAAATGCTACTGAATCATCACTTCTTATAAAGACAATAACACTTATATCCGTAAAAAGACAGTTGTAGCCCATTTTACATAATTGCGAAACAGAAAGCAAATTGTAATCTAAAGAATCTACAAGAAAAACATTTGAAATGGAATGGTCAGGTGATATAGCAATTTTACCAAGTCCTTTGACCAACCCTTGATTTCCATCCCCGAATGTGATAGCTCTTTGGGGATCTTCATTTTTCTCGTAGGAGGAGAACATCCTTTTATTCCTTGTCATGTGGTTTGTGCATCCGCTATCAATAATCCAACTTGAGCCCCCAGATGCATAAACCTGCAAAATAATTTAGGCCTTGCTCTTAGGTACCCAAATAGTCTTGGGTCCTTTGATGTTAGAAATAAGCACCTTGGGTACCCAAACACAAGTCTTGGAGCCCTTGTGTTTGCCCCCAACATATTTGGCAACTACTTTGACTGATTTGTTAGTAAGCACATAAGATACATCAAAAGTCTTAAATGAAATGTTAGGTTCATTTGATGCAGTAGGAGTTTTCTTTTTAGGCAATTTAGCATGAGTAGAATGTCTAGAGCTAGAAGCCTCATTCTTATACATAAAAGCATGGTGAGAAACAAATGAGATTTCTTAGCATGAATTCTCCTGATCTTGTGTTCGAGATAATCAGCAGGATATAAAATATAGCCCTCATTATCCTGAACCATGGTAGCTTTGCCCTTAACAAAGTTAGACAATTTTTAGGGGCATTAAGCTTGACATTGCTTCCCTGTTGGAAACCAATGCCATTCTTAATGCCAGGGCGTCTCCCATTGTAGAGCATACTTCTAGCAAATTTAAATTTTTCATTTTCTATCTCATGCTTATTGATTTTACTAGTTAATTGAGCTATATGATCATTTTGTTGTTTAATTAAAGCAAGGTGATCATTTATAGCATCAACATTAACATCTCTACATCTAGTGCAAATAGAAACATGATCAATAGTAGATGTAGATGGTTTGCAAGCATTTAATTCATCAATCTTAGCATGTAAAATAGCGTTCTCATTTCTAAGACTAGAAATAGCATCATTGCAAACATTTAAATCTTTAGCCTTAGAAATTAATCTATCATTCTCAGTTCTATGGCTAGAAATTGATTCATTCAATTTATCAATTTTCGCAATTAAACTAGCATTTTCATTCTTAAGATTGACAATTGAATGATTACAAATATTTAATTTTTCAACCTTAGCAATTAAAATACCATTCTCAGTTCTAAGGTTGGAAATTGATTCATGGCAAACCCTAAGCTCCTTAGACACATTTTCACATTTTTCTACCTCCTGAGCATAGGAATTTTTCAACTTAACATGCTTCTTATTTTCCTTAATAAGGAATTCCTCTTGGTTGTCCAAGAGTTCATCCTTCTCATAAATAGCACCTATCAATTCATTTAGTTTTTCCTTTTGTTGCATGTTAAGGTTGGCAAAAATACTAAGCAATTTATCTTCATCTTCACTAGAACTACCCTCATCACTAGATGTAGTATACTTGGGGTGGTTCTAGATTGTACCTTCTCCTTCTTGCTGTCTTTTGCCATGAAGCATTTGTGGCCGACGTTGGGGAAGAGGAGTCCCTTGTTGACGGTGATGTTTGCGGCATCCTCGTCGGAAGAGGAGTCGGTGGAGCTCATGTCGGAGTCCCATTCCCGACACACGTGGGCATCGCCGCCCTTCTTCTTGTAGTACTTCTTCTTTTCCTTCTTCCTCCCCTTCTTGTCATTGTCCCTATCACTAGACATAGGGCATTTAGCGATAAAATAACCGGGCTTACCACACTTGTACCACACCCTTTTGGAACGGGGTTTGTAGTCTTTCCCCTTCCTTTGCTTTAGGATTTGGCAAAAACTCTTAATGATGAGCGTCATCTCCTCGTTGTCGAGCTTGGAGGCGTCGATGGGGAGCCTACTTGATGTAGACTCTTCTTTCTTCTCCTCCGTCGCTTTGAATGCGATGGGTTGCACCTCGGGTGTGGAGGTGTCGCCTTGCTCCAAGTTGATGATTTGTTTGGAGCCTTTGCTTATCAATTCAAAGCTCACAAACTTTCCTATAACCTCCTCGAGAGACATTAGCTTGTATCTAGGATCACCACGTATTAATTGAACTTGTGTAGGATTACGAAATACGAGTGATCTAAGAATAACCTTGACCATTTCATGGTCATCCCACTTTGTGCTCCCGAGGTTGCACACTTGGTTGACCAGGGTCTTGAGCTGGTTGTACATCGCTTGTGGCTCCTCTCCTTGGTTGAAGACGAATCGACCGAGCTCCCCCTCGATCGTCTCCCGCTTGGTGATCTTGGTCACCTCATCCCCTTCGTGTGCGGTCTTTAGTACATCCCGAGTCTCTTTGGCATTTTTTAGCCCTTGCACCTTATTATACTCCTCTCGATATAGAGAGGCGAGGAGTATAGTGGTGGCTTGGGAGTCAAAGTGCCAGATTTGGGCGACCTCATCCGAATCATAATCTTCATCCCCTACAGATGGTACCTGCGCTCAAACTCAACAATATCCCATATACTAGCGTGGAGTGAGGTTAGGTGATGCCTCATTTTATCACTCCACATACAATAATCTTCACCATCAAAATCGGTGGTTTGCCTAATGGGATGGAAAATAAAGGAGTGGGTTTGGAAATGCGGGGATAGCGTAGGGGATCTTACTAAACTTCTTGTGCTCATGGTGCTTAGAAGTGACGGACGGCGCGTCGGAGCCGAAGGTGGAGGGCGACGAAGAATTGGTCTCGTAGTATACTACTTTCTTCATATTCTTCTTTTTGTCGCCACTCCGATGCGACTTGACGCGAGGAGGTGATTCCTCCCTTCCTTTGGCGCCAGACTCACTTGATGGAGCCTTGCCGTGGCTTGTGCCGGTTTCCATCTCCCTCTTGGCGGATCCTCCCGACATCACTTTGAGTGGTTAGACTCTAATGAAGTACCGGGCTCTAATACCAATTGAAAGTCGCCTAGAGGGGGTGGATAGGCGGAAACTGAAATTTACAACTTTAAACACACTACAAGCCGGAGTTAGCGTTAGAATAAAATCCGTGTCTAGGAGAGAGGGGAAAACAAATCAACCAAGAAAGTAAAGCGGATGACACGGTGATTTGTTTTTACCGAGGTTCGGTTCTAAAGAACCTAGTCCCCGTTAAGGTGGTCACAAAGATCGGGTCTCTTTCAACCCTTTCCCTCTCTCAAACGGTCACTTAGACTGAGTGAGGCTTCTTCCTTAATCTCACGGGTCACTTAGACCCCGCAAGGACCACCACACAATTTGTGTCTCTTGCCTCGCTTACAAAGCACTTGAGAGTAAGAAGTGAGAAAGAAAAGAAAGCCAAGCCAAGCAAACAAGAGCAACAAGGAAATACAAAAGATCCCCTCACAAGTCCTAATGCACTAGAATTGAATTGGGGACTTTGATCGGATTGGTGGCTTTGATTTGTGTCTTAGAGTGTTGCACTTTGTTCTTGTATTGAATGAGGAGTAGTGAATGCTTGGATGGTTGGAGTGGAGGTGGTTGGGGGTATTTATAGCCCTCAACCACCAATTCAAACGTTGGGGCAGGCTGCTGTCGATGGGCGCACCGGACAGTCCGGTGCGCCAGCCACGTCACCCAACCTTTAGGGTTTGACCGTTGGAGCTTTTTCTTCTTGTGGCACCGGACAGTCTGGTGCCGCACCGGACAGGTACTGTGCACTGTCCAGTGCGCCTCTAGCGGCTGCTCTAACTTCTGCGTGAACTGTCCGCACACTGTAGCTCTGTAGGCGACCATTGCAGCCAACCGTTGCGTTGTTAGCCGTTGCTCCGTTTGGTGCATCGGACAGTCCGGTGGCACATCGGACAGTCCGGTGAATTATAGCGGAGCGCGCCCTCAGAAACCCGAAGGTGAAGAGTTTGGAATCGTATGGCCCTGGGGCATCGAACACTGTCCGGTGTAGTCTGGTGCGCCAGACCAGGGTCTCTTCGGTTTCTTTTGCTCCTTTCTTTTGAACCCTAACTTTGATCTTTTATTGGTTTGTGTTGAACCTTTATGCACCTGTAGAATATATAATCTAGAGCAAACTAGTTAGTCCAATTATTTGTGTTGGGCATTCAACCACCAAAATTATTTATAGGAAAAGGTTAAACCCTATTTCCCTTTCAATTTGCATTCTATTTGCCATATTGTATCTCATGACTAACTATGTTGTTGAGATCCTTAGGTTTTAGGAGGCCTTGAGCAATTGAGCGGTGGCTCTAAAAACTCCAATGTCATAGCCTCAAGATAAGCCTCCATACAGAATTTCTAATAAGAAAAATTGTCTCCCTTGAACATAGGAGGGGATTCATGCCTACTGAACATCTTTTCTCTAAGTGACAAAGACAAACTATGGGCACAAGTATTTGATGCAATTTAAAAGGATCAAGATGTCCAAGATGAGGGTGAATTGGGGTTATCTGAAATTTCTTGCAACAATTTAATCTTATGGGATAACCTACTTAAAGGGAAATGTGCCCTTGGACCATTTGTAAAGTGTTTTAGTGATTAAATGCCCAACACATCACCATGATCTAGCATGCCTAGTATGTGTATGAGCACATTGTGAATCCTATGGAAATAGAGAATCCTATTGAATTGAAGAAATAAGGTACGATTCTAGCACTTAATGAATTGTTTTAGTTGCTAACTATGCTCATCTAAGTGCTAGGAAACTATTCAAGTTGAGACAAAGTGGAGCCAAAGCTACACTAGCGAGGGAACAACCCCCTGGCTTCGAGGATGACAGGTACCCCAACCATGTGTACAAGTTCTCTAAGGTGCTCTATGGACTTAAGCAAGCCCCAACAGTATGGTATGAATGCCTTAGATATTTCCTTATTTCTAATCTTTCAAGGTCGGGAAAGCTGATCCAAATCTTTTCACTAAGACTTGCAATGTGATTTGTTTATATGCCAAATATATGTCGATGACATAATATTTGGTTCTACTAACCAAAAGTCATGTGAAGAGTTTAGCAGGGTTATGACTTAGAAATTTGAGATGTCCATGATGGGAGAGTTGACTTACTTCCTCGGATTCCAAGTAAAGCAACTCAAGGAAGGGACATTCCTCTCTCAAACAAAGTACATCCAAGATATACTTAAGAAGTTTGGGATGAAGGATACAAAGCATGCTAAGACGCCAATGGGGACAGACAAACACTTGGACCTCAACGCGAGAGGTAAATTCGTAGATCAAAAAGTATACCGGTCTACAATAGGATCCTTCCTTTATCTCTATGCAAGTATGCCAGACATTATGCTTTCTGTTTACATATGTGCTAGATTTCAATTCAATCCCAAGGAATGTCACCTTGTGGCTATGAAGCGTATTCTTAAATATTTAGTTCATACACCTTACATCGAGCTCTAGTATCCTGAGGGGTCTACCTTTGACTTGATTGGATGCTCAGACGCCAATTATGCCGGGTGCAAAGTTGATAGAAAGAGCACATCGAGGACTTATCAGTTTCTGGGAAGGTCCCTAGTGTCTTAGAGTTCAAAGAAACAAACTTTCGTTGTCCTATCCACCGTCGAGGCCGAGTATGTTGCCGCAGGCCAGTGTTGCACGCAATTACTTTGAATGAGGCAAATTCTCCAGGACTTCGGCTATAATTTGAGCAAAGTCTCACTCCTATGTGATAATGAGAGTGCAATCCGCTTGGCGGATAATCCTATTGAACACAACTGCACTAAGCACATAGACATCCAGCATCACTTTTTGAGAGATCACCAGCAAAAGGGATATATCGATGTTTGCCATATTAGCACCGATCACCACCTAGCCGATATCTTTACCAAGCCTTTAGATGAGAAAACGGTTTTGTAAGCTACGTAGTGAGCTAAATGTCTTAGATTCGCGAAACTTGGATTAATCTAGAGCACAAATGTTTTTATGTATTGATCATGTCATTATGAGTTTAATTGTGTATTTATGGTGTTCAAGTTGTAAAACATCATCCCAGACCTCACAAGTCCTTGTGCAAATGATGCATATGTTAAGGGGAGGATATGTTACAACTTAGCCCTTTGAGACTAACATGTGTGCTTAAGTGACTTTGGTGGAGTCTCAAAGGTGAATGGGAAGGGAAATGGTGAACTTGAACAACAAATAAGACTTCCACTGCAAAAACGATAACATGTTCAAGTTGCCCCTGTGTTCATTACCTTCTTGTTTTTAATTCGCAATTTTTGGTGAGGCAATGAGGTTTTGAAGGCCACTAGTTTCTCCATTTTGGTGTTTAATTCCAAAGGGGGGAATTAAGGCCAAATCAACTGGATTAATACCACTACCACTTGTGAATTTTAAAAAATTATTGTGTTAGTACTTGTCTTTTGACCAAAACCCTCTTATTACAAAAAAAACTACTCTCTTGTGGGGGAGAAAATTGATTATGGAAAAAAGGGAGAGTTTTTGTCCTTTGATCAAATATAATCTTGAAAAATGTTTTGATTTGCCAAAACAAAGTATTTTTGACATAGAAGAAAATGAATTTGTATTGCGAAAATAAACCAAGTGGTGGCAAAATGATCAAAATATGCCAAATCCTATGATATTTCAATCGGTATTAAGTTTGACTTCAATTTGCACATTTTGGCTCACATTTGGTTATGTTATTGCATTTTGTGTTGCTTTTGATGTGTTGGCATAAATCACCAAAAGGGGGAGATTGAAAGGGAAATGTGCCCTTGGGGCATTTCTAAAGTGTTTTGGTGATTAAATGTCCAACACATCACCTTGATCTAGCATGCCTACTATATGAATGAGCACATTGTGAATCCTATGGAAATAGAGAATCCTATTGAATTGAAGGAACAAGGTATGGTTCTAGAACTTAATGAATTGTTTTAGTTGCTAACTATGATCATCTAAGTGCTAGGAAACTCTTCAAATTGAGACAAAGTGGAACCAAACCTGCGCTAGCCTGGGAGCACTGGACTATCTAGTGCACACCGAACAGTGTCTGGTGCCTAGGCCATCAGTTGGCCGAACAGGCCGCTCTCGGGAAATTGGCCAGGCACGCTGGCTATAATTCACTAGATTGTCCGATGTGCACTAGATTGTCTGGTGAGACAAGAGGCCAAAGGCTTTCGCCAGCGCCAACGGTCGGCGCGCAATCTCCGGTGGACACGTGGCAACACCGGACTGTCCAGTGTGCCACCGGACTGTCCGGTGTGCCGAGGAGTCGAAGAATGCAATGACTAACTCAACGGTCGACGTGGTGGGGATGGAAAGAAATCGTGCACTGTTCACTGTCCAGTGTGTATCGAACAGTCCAGTGTGCCCGCGGACAGAAGGCAACTAGGGCCTTCCAAACAAAGAAGAAACGGCTCCTTTGGCCCTTGGGGCTATAAAAGGACCCCCTAGGTGCATGGAGCTAAAACCCAGACATTCTTTAATCATCCTACAACACTAAGACCTTGCGACCATATTGCTGCTTCGCTAAATAGAGATTTGAGCATGTTGTTGAGCTGTAACTTTGTTGTGTTGTTTCTTGTGCTCTCTACTTGACTCATGTGCGTGTGTTGCTGCGATTTGAGTTGTTGTGTGTGTTGCTACTCCCCCTTACTCTTATGCTTTGATCGAGATCATTTGTGTAAGGCGTGAGATATTCTAAATTGTAGAGATTCCTCACAGGAAGTTGATATAAGGAAGAACAATGTGGTACTCAAGTTTGATCTTTGAATCACTTGAGACGGGTTGAGTGCGACCCTTAGGGATGTAATATGGTTCGGATAATATCCGTCCGAATCCGGATTCGAAGATGGTGAACGCTGGTTCGGATGGAATTTTTAGAAATTCGGACTTCTTTTCGAATAACGGATACGAATACAGATGTTCTGTTCGGATATCGAATTCGTATACAATATGTCTGATATCCGTTGGATATCAAATATCTGGATATTTTCTTAGATAAATCTTCTCGGATATCCGGATATCTTATCCGGATAGCTGTGTGCATTTTGTTGATTTTTTTAGAAAAAATTAATAATACACAAATAGCCTTAGAAATTCATGAAATTTTATGTAAGCATAACATATGTCCAAATATAATCCTCTAAAATATTTGGACTATAAAATCCACAATATGCTAGTGTTTCTTTCATTTCACTTTCACTTATACGTGAAATCACTCTAAGTATCCAAGTTTCAACATAATCAATACTTCACTTTATCATTTTCATGTGGAGACTTGAGGTTATATTTTTGTAGAATGTTTATTAGTCTTGGTAACTTATTTGCATTTTAATGATTTTATGCAAAATAAATTAATAATGCACACATAGCCTAAAAATTCATGTTTTTTAAAAACGCGACATAAGGACACATATAATGCTAAAAATGTTTGGACTCAAGGAGTGGGATACATGATTATAACCATGATATGTGTGAAATGATGTCTTACACGGTATCTGACAAAAAATTCGTTACCGACAATATCTGTGTCCGACTAATTTCGTATTCGACACACAACTATATGTATTCGTATCCAAGAACATTCGTATTCGTATCCGAAGTTATCCGTATTCGAATTCGAATCCGTATAAAATATAAAAACAAATATGATTTCATCGATATCCATCCATATTCGATCCGGTTACATCCCTAACGATCCTTGATCGAAGGAGGTCACCACAACATGAAGTAGACATTGGCCGAACCTCGGGATAAAATCGCCGTCTCTCTCTTGTGCATTTCTTTCATTGCTATTGTTATCTTCCAAGAGCTCATATTTTACTTGTACTGTTGTTCCTAAGTTTAATAAGCATATCCAAGCTGTCTGTAGTGTTTTTTTCATAAAAAAGAAAATCGAGTCAGATCCCCGAGTTGTCTGCAGTGTTTTTTTTCAAGGACAATCGGACGGCTCACGCCCAGCAATCTCCCTTCTGGTCCCACCCAATCCACTTCGCATCTCTTTCCTTCCACTGTCCTCCGACTCCGAGAAAGGAGAGACCAAGCCCCGCCGCACACTTCTTCCCCCTGCCTCCAAAAACTCAAAAAACCCTGACCGCCGGCGGCGGCCATGCTTCTCCACCACCGCCTCCTCCCTCGCCTACTTCTTGTTCCTTCCACACGTACCTCCACACTCCTCCGCCCCTCCCGTTTGCCGCGCCGCCTCTCCCTCTCGCCGCGCTTCTACGCGCTGCCCCACCTCGCGGCACCCCAGACCGTCGACCACTCCGACGATGAGGGGGCACCCCAGGGGGAGGGGCAGATCAAGCTCCCGCTCGACCATCTCTTCGTGCCGCCCGGGGCAACCATGGATGCGGGGGACCAGGAGGCCGTGAGCGCACGGGTGCTTAAGGGCTCCAACATCGTGCTGGGCCCATACGCGCGCGGCGACGCACAGGTGGTCAACGCAGATTTTGTAAAGAGCAGCGTGCGTCCCGATGACTGCCCTCGGGACGGCCTTCCGGAGTTTGCACTCGTTGGCCGGTCCAACGTCGGCAAATCGTCGCTGCTCAACTCGCTTGTCCGCCGCAAGCGCCTTGCCCTTACCTCCAAGAAGCCTGGTAGGTTTTGCTTTGCCTGGGTTATTGCTTGTCCGGTCCTCCCTACAGCATTATCGAGTTTAAGAATTAGTGATTACTTACTGGTTAACAGAGGTCCTACTTGTTGAGGAGGTGAATCTAAAGCTGGTCAGATTCCCCCCTCCCCCCCCCCCCCCCCCCCCCCAAAAAAAAATTCTGTTTGCCGCTGATTACCATTAATGCCTTAATTGTTAGGAATTTAGTCATTTTCATGTTTAATTTAATTCAGAAATAATACAGCAAATTTGTTACGACGTGTATATGTATGTATATTGTATACAATATTATACTTGCAATATAGCGGATACATACAAGCAAACCATTCTGACTATAACCGAAATAATATTGAGTTTAACAAATTCAGAGAAAAATATATCCAACAAAGAGATCCATGCTCCATTTACATGAGTTGACATTGCGTATTGCTTGAAGTAGCAGGCGACAATTGATGGAGGCAGATGTTCGCAATACTGTCACTCAAGCAGCCACCAAGATGAAAAGTAAGAAGACGATCCGAGACATTACTAGTAATAAGACAATGATGAGTGAACAATCGTGGAGATGCTTGCTTCCAAAAAACTGATTGCCCGTACACCCAAGCAAATCATTCCATTCGACAAACCAAACAAAAAGTAAAGAGTGAAAAAATGGACTAATCCATTCCACAAAAAACACCCTTTATAGCATTTGCAAGAAAACCTTTATATAGATCTTTATTAGAAATTTTGAAAACTAACAAAAAATCAGGCTCAAATCGACTCTCTAAACGACTCTTCATTTTTTTTCCTATTGTCCAAAAGCACCATTCTTGCTCTCCATTGAGGCTTGTCTCCAGCAGCTTACACACCATACCTCTCATCTTATCTCCTATTTCAGACTTCACTCTGCAAACAATGCAGTCTATAGTGCAAAACATTGTTTTGCACGACCATATGCACGATCTGTTGGAGACAACCTAACTGAGAGGCTACATCGCTCCCTAAATTCAATATGGTAGTTCTATCATGACTGTTTTTCACATAAGAAAGAATACAATAAGCCATTGGAGTATAGAGAACGGAAATTAAACTATCTCCAGCAGCTTACCCATCACCATCCCCATATTCAAACTCCACTCTGCAAACAGTACAGTCTACAATGCAGAACGGTGTTTTGGGTAACCATATGGGTAAACTGCTGGACACGGTCTGTCGGTCTTATAAAATCTGTAGAAGACATGAGAGATATGCACAGATAATATTTATGGGATGTCTGTCCAAATAGAGATCTACAGATTGACTTTTAGAGAGGCTCTTGGAGTTGCACTTAAACTGAACTCCCTTTGGTTTACCATGGTCATATGTGTTGTCCTGGTTTTATATAAAATCTAAATGCCGTTTTTTGTTGTATCGTTTATCTTATGGAAGGTCTGGTCAACCATGTACTATGTTGACACGTTTAGCTTTTAAGAGCTAGAATTTGAGACACCTCCCCCCCCCCCCCCAAACTTCTAAGAGCTATCTATTGTCCCATGTGATAGTATAAAACTGTCTGGTTGGGGATATATATAGTTATCTCTAAAATCCGTGAAATTGTGCTCTGGCATCAATTTTGGCTCTAGGAAATCTCTCTGCAAATTCACAATCTAGCCTTCTTCAGTTCTTTCGGCTGATCATTTGTGCACATTTAGTTTTACTTTTTACACTTTGGAGATATACTCTATCTGTACAACAGGAAGTTTATAAAGGTAACAGTAGTAACTGTACAGAGATGCTTTGTTCATTTCGTTAATTTTCTTGGTTATTGTCATTATTGCAGGGAAGACCCAATGTATCAATCATTTCAAAGTAAATGACAGCTGGTATCTTGTTGACTTGCCTGGTTATGGGTAAACTACTGACCAGAACACTTTCAGTTTTACTAGTAGTTTAAAAAATCATGTAGATGAACGTAACTTGGTCGAAATATTATTCACATAGGAATTGCTTAAAGCCTTAAACAATCCCAATCAAACCCTTTTCTATTGCATATGGCATCGCTACTATATGCATGAAGGAGATACGGTTTGATACTTCAATATACATGTGAAAAACCACCATGTCATCTAATTGGTGTTTGTGAGTTCAAAAGTTTGTTTTACAGACTCACGATATTGACTAAGAATGTGTATGCCTAATATTTTTACGTATTCTACTTCGATCTATATCTGAAAAACTCTACGGCACTACATGATCTTGGACTTTTCTCTGGGAAAATTAATCAGACTACCTGTTATTTGTCATGACTCATGTATATAACAATGAGACATTAATTCACAGAAATAGAAAATGAATTCGCATCCTATTATTTGGAGGACATATTAGTTGAAATATTTATTTGTTTTCTTGCAATAACAAGAGCTTTTATTGGACAGATATGCTTCTGCACCACAGGAAGCTCGTACCAATTGGGATGAATTTACTAGAAATTACTTTCTCAGTCGGGAGAATTTGGTATCTGTTTTTCTCCTTATAGATGCAAGTATACCTGCCAAGAAGATTGATCTTGACTATGCTAGTTGGCTTGGCCAAAACAAGGTAAGCATACTTCTGAAACGACTGAACTCCCGTTTATGAAGTAATTAACCATCATTCATTCATCCATACGCGTTGGGACTCAGGAGTGCCGTTTGATATTGTTAGTAGATAATCTAGTTGATGTCAGCAATAGAAAATAATGCTGCTGAAAGTGTAATGGTTGAAATATCCCAGTTTGTCAAGTTGAAAATCTGGTGCACACATGATTCTAGCAATAAGCTGAACCTGATTTATTTCAATCATTTTAGCTTTCACTCACAATGTGTATGAATGCTACCTGTTCTTGTTAGTCATAGTTAACTATGATCATTGATTTATTTACCCGTCACAATCAAAGATGTATACTTGTCCCACGGAACAATTAGGCACTGTATTATACTTTATGCAGAAGCAATCAATCTTTCCCTACTCCCTAGAGATATGATATGAGTTCGAACTAGGAAGGCATATTGCCTTCCTGGGACAAAGGAAACCAAGAAATTGTTACTGACTTATTTGGTCACAAAAGAGCTTAGCTTGGCAAGTCCTATAAATTCTTTTATCATGAAATTATTCGATCATTTAGGACATAATTGCAATGGGTTCTCTGTTTCTGCATTTTGCCAATGGTATTATGATGTAGCCTGCTGTAACTCTGGAGTCTGAACCCCGTACCTCATTTTTATAATTTCTAAGACTATATACAAAGCAAAAAAGCAAGATCTGGTAACAGTCCGACATGTACACGGTACTAAAGTTCTGAAAAGGTGTTAGCTTCGTGCCTTTTTTCCCTTTTCCTGTGCTGGGCATAGATCCAGTTCCATTCTTCGTGTAAATACTGCAGTGGGCCAGTGCCCACAGGACACAGCCACCCACCCTTCTCAACTAGGTCTATGCACCCTCAAACCCTGGACCGTTTGTCCTTGCTTCCTTCACCACGAACCATTATTTGGCCTATCTCATTTCTGTTCTGCTGCAATCTAGTGCAAAATAATCCTCTTTGGGCAAGGACCAATTGACAGCCTCACCTCCTTATGTTCTCCTGTCCTTTGTGCCTTCACCACGGACCATTATTTCACCTACTCTCATTTTTCTGGTTTGCTGCAATCTAGTGCAAAATACTACTCTTTAGGCCGACTCCAGCAGTTTACCCATTAACACTGTTTTGCACTATAGAGTGCACAGTTCACAGAGCGAAGTTTGAATATGGGTATAGGTAAGCTGCTGTAGATAGTCTTGGATGACCTATCAACGTTGGCATGAGCCTTGGTCCTGGGGACACCAGCTGACATACAGTAATTGATGTACTTGTGTACAGTCAGATTTAGTAACTAGTAATGTGCTTGCCGTCACATCTGCATCCAGCATGCATTATTGTTTACCCATGTGAGGAATTTATCGGTTGTTGAGCAATAAATCTGGCACATTTCAGTTTTTAGTATATGTTTTATACCTGTTCTGTTCAGGTTCCCATGACCCTTGTGTTCACAAAATGTGACAAGCGCAAGAAGAAGAAGAACGGCGGCAGGAAACCTGAAGAAAACGTGGAAACTTTCCAGGGCCTAATCCGCGAATACTTCGAGGCCGCGCCTCCTTGGATCATGACGAGCAGCGTGACCAACCAGGGCCGCGATGAGATACTCCTGCACATGTCTCAGCTTAGGAATTATTGGCTCAAGCATTGAGATGCAATGATAACCAAACCGGAGCGAAGCAACTAGAACAGCATGCAAAGCACTGTAGTCCATTGACGCATGGACATTCAGCAGTCGGCGCCTCCGCAATCAGGCGTTCGCACCAACTAATCCAGCCTTTTGAGCTGTTGACTGTCTAATATGGCCCCTGTACATGATTACCCAATCAACACTCTGGGGATGCGGACAAGGTGCTAAAATCAGCTGATCATGTTTTTTTTTCTTTCTTTCTATTGTGTACACGTACAATCCCAAGTCCCAACCAACGTTTTCCCCCTGTTCCCATCTGATTATAGGCTTGTGTATACTATGGGGTTAAATGATTAATAAATCCTGGTGTTAGCTAATCACCAGCGGGAATCTCACTTTTTTGTCTGCCACCTATATCATATGCTCCCTTGGACCCTGCAGCATACAAATGGCAGGAGGTGCATGAACCTGACCTGTTAAGAACTGGCTTTGTGGTGTACAGAATGTATTGAGAGCGCCACATTATTGGGATCCCTTTCTATCACACAGTGTCCTTTGTAAAATATACCCGAGAAAGGAGCCAGTGGACCGGTACAGGTTCGCCTGGAGACTGACAGAATGCTGGTAATATTTTACTCCAGGCAGACTTGGCTGTAATTTTGTTGATCCTGGTGAAACCGTAGGCTTTCAGTAGTCCATCTGCCCTACACCTCTATAGTTTAAAGTTCTGACACCCATGTCTTCCTCCTAAAAAAACACACGTTTGTCCTTATTAGGGCCACGTCTTAAAAAGCCGTGCGCCGTCTACGCGATAGATAGATGCTTGTATAATCCAAGAGAAGAGAACAGGTCGTCTGCCTAACCACAGCTGGAGCAAGCACGCGTTCGCCGCTAAACAATGCAAGCGCTGATGCCATGGGAGAAACAGCACGCTAACAAGCTGTTGCTTTTTTTTTTTGTGCTGGGTGTGTGCAAGCAAAGGATTCGTTCAGCTACGTACTTGTAGTAGTGAGTATAGTAGACAGCTGTGCCGTGGCAGCAGTGGTGTACAGTTGCAGAGTGGAGTTGCCGTAGTCAATGCCCGGTACTCGCCGGCTCCGATGTAGTCATCATGCACAGGGGCTCGGGGAGCAGTTGCAGGTTGCAGCCTTGCAGTAAGGGCAGTTGATCGCACGGAAAGCGCAGCCGACTGATCGATCTACTCCTCCCGTGTCTTTAGACTGAGCGCAACGGCGCCCCCTAGCCATCCCCCTCCCCTTGCGTAGCGGCTGTAGGGGGCACCCTATGGCCGCAGCGGTGCCCCCTACAGCGCCCCCTACGTGTCGGTCTCCTTCTCTCTCCCCCCAGATATAGCGTGTCACTGTTCATCACCCTAAACACTGTGCTGTGGGTCCACGAGTAATTGTTAGTAGATAAAAAATTGATAGTTGGTATAGAAAATGATATTTTATAGTGGTAGTGGGGTATAGGGGGAGTATTTAGGGGGAACCGCTGCGGGAGATGAAAAAATAGGGGAAAAAATATGGGGAAAAAGTGATATAGAGGGAAAAATTTAGGGGTAACCGTTGCGGATAGCCTTAGTCTTTACTTCGCCCAAACTGTGCTGCGGCCCGCCTTGCGCCAGTGTGTTCTGTTTTGAGCCAGTCTGCCATCACAAAGCTGTAGCTGTTGCTGTTCCCTTCACGGAAAAGCTCTACTTTCAACCCCAGCTGAGGGCTGAGGCTGAGCTGAGCTGACTCCGGCGAAAACACGCAGCGCGGGCGCTCAGGAGCCCCCCGGCGGCCCCGGTCCCATCGGGCATCCCATGCAATGCAATGCGACGCGGCACAACAACGCGACACTAGCATAGCACGAACCAATCTTGTACGTATCCCTTGTTCGTAACCTAAATCCAGGAAGAATAGTAAACGCATCTGGGACACAGCGGATACGGCATCCGGCGGCCGCGAACGACGTGGTGGCCGTCCGTACGGCCGTAACGGCACGTCTCGGGCCATCTCTTCTCCCCCACTTACGTTACGTGCGAGCGAGAGCGCGCCAACCGCCCACGCCACGACCCGAGGGTTGCCCACCCCTACCACACCATGCCATGTCTCTGTCTGCCTGGGCGGCCGGACGGACCTGGCAGTTTTTTGTTCCTAGCTCGCGGCACGGGCGGTTAAAGCCGCGCGCGCGAGGCCGCATTAGCTCGGCACGAATGCGATAGACCAACAACACAACACCCGCTCCCGCGAACGTCCCCGCCTTCTCTCCACAGGCACAGACCAGACCACACGGCCCACGCACGCTCAGAGCAGAAGCAGAGGCAAGGCAACCGGCGGAATCAAGCAAGAGCACATCTGCGCATGCACCTCCGAGAGGCCATGGAGGACTCCGTGTCGGGCGCTGGCGCTGGCGCCGGGCGTAAGAAGCTGAAGCACCGGCTCGCGGCGATGCTCTCTGTGTTCTCCCGGCGCGCGGGGGGCGGCAGCAGGAAGCGCCGCGACGGCGACGGCGAGGACGAGGCGAAGCCGCCGCCGCCGCTGGCATTCCCGTCGTACTCCAGCCTCGGCAGCGGCAAGAAGCCCGGAGGTGGTGGTGGGGTCGCCGACCGCCGCCTGTCCCTGTCCGCGCCGCTGGTTCACATCACCATCGACTGCGCGGGCCGCCGCTCCGTCGACGCGGCGGACCCGTCCCTCCTCCTCTCCCTCGACGCCGCCGGCAGGAGGGCGGACCGGCGGTCCACGGCCGCCGGGCCCGGGCTGCCGCCGCAGGAGTCCGGCGGCGAGTGGGAGGGCCGCAAGTGCCCGCCGTCCTCGCCGTCCGTGGCGCGCCTGCCGCCGCTGCCGCCGCTGGCGAGGTGGAAGCAGGGGCGGGGCTCCTCGCGCCGGCCGTCGTCGCGCCGCCTGGCCAGCAGCTCGTCGTCCGACGACGAGTACGACGAGGACTCGAGGAACCTCTTCTCGTCGCGGAGCTTGTCGTCCGACTCGTCCGACTTCTACAGCTGCCCGCGCCGGAACGCCAGCGCCAGCAGGGCGCGCGCGTCCGTCTCGGGCCCGTGCCGCGCGCTGGCGCTGGCGCCGGCGCCGGCGCCCCCGCGCCGCGGCGCGTCGCAGAGCTGCCGGTACAGCTTCGAGCTCCCGCGTGGCTCATCGGCGACGGACGGCGGGTTCGCGGTGGTCAAGCGGTCGGCCGACCCGTACGAGGACTTCCGCAAGTCCATGCAGGAGATGATCGCAGAGTGGCCCGCTGGCGGGGCCGGAGGCGGCGGCGACGACGAAGGCGAGCACAGCGCGGAGCGGCTGCTGGAGACGTACCTCGTGCTCAACTCGCCGCGGCACTACCCGGCGATCCTCGCGGCTTTCGCCGACGTGCGGGAGACGCTCTTTCCGTGAGCTTCGTCAGCAGCGATCGGCAGGCGGCGCCGTGATGTTGATAGCATTAACCTTGTCAGACGCAAGTACGTAGTGGCGATAGAATTGAGCATGTGCGTTGCTGTGTGCGTACGTGCCTGCTAACCGCTGCGTAATGCAGACTCTGTTCCCTAGTCCCTGTCCCTCTGATGGTAATCTCCCTTAGTCTCGTTAATGTTAATTTTGTGAGCTTGGCTGCCCTGTTGTGTACATATTGCCTCCTTTTTGTTGTCCTTGTCTCTGCAGTCTCAGTACTTAGTACTAATGTATATTACACATTTCCCCCTCCTTTTTTGTGTATAATGAGGTATGCCGTATGCGGCAAAAAGGTACTATGTGGAGCTCGGTGCATTCTGCGAATGGTCGTCACGTTTTATTTGTTCCATGGCATGACATGGCACTAGGAGATACAGTATTGGATTAGCTATGTTCTGTAGTATGATCTATTAGACTCTGACAGACAGATCTCTTTTCTGACAAGCTCGGTCCCGGGATTTGACTCCGCCTTTCATTCCAATCGATCGCCGCGTTGGCCAACTCTTGAATAAACAAAGAAAAAAAAAGTTGTCTGTCCATGACAAAGTGATTCAGGATCCCAAGCGCATGCGGTATCACTGGCAAAGAAATACGTACTTGAGTAATTTATTTGTTGACAACTTAGAACATGCTCTCTGCTTTTGTCCCACTCTGCTTCCACGAAGGGGGGAGAAGAACGTCGAGTACTAGTCCGGCAAGCAACGAGCAAGTGTTTAAAGTGGCAACCCAGGCGTATCCTGCAGCCATTACCGGAAATGCACGTTGTCTCCTCCTACGACAGGGCCGGGAACTGGAAGACTTCCCGTCGTGCGTGCGTGCTCTGGTCTGGGGACGTTGCCTTGTGGTAGTTTCGGCAAAACACTCGGCTCGAGCCGTTCGGGCTTGGGAGGAGCAGGCGAGCAGCCATGTGCGCGCGTTGGTTGGCGACTCGGCGCGGTTGGTGACCACGTCCCATCCGTGTGTGACGGTTGGCGAGCCGCATCGCACCAAGCCACCAACCAAGCCGCCGTCCTCCCGCGCGCGGCCCGCTTCGACGCGGTTGGGGATTCCAGATTTGCACGTCGCCATCGACCTGCACAGCCTGAGGCCGGCCGGCGCGTCTGATTGATTCGATCGGGGCAGGCAGCCGTGGCCCGTGAGCCCTCCCTGCTCGCGGCTCGCCCGCCGCCCGCGCGCGCGGGGACGTACGCACGCCGTCGTGCCGACTCTGGCGGATTCGTCCCAGTTCCCACCCATGCGCTCTTGCGCTTGTCCGCGTCCGCGTCTGCCTGCCTTCAGGCTTCTTCAGCTTCAGGTGGCTGCTGCCAGTGCCACTTGATTCGAGTGCGCTCCCGGCTTTCGCGCAACGCGACTGCTGAGCTAGCGCCCAGGCCCGGCCCCCGTCCCGTCGCCCGAGCCCCGATCAATCGACCGAGACGTGACGCCGCCGTCAGGGCACCCCCGCCCCCGGGCCAGAATGTTGCCAAACCTGGTCGCGTCTTGTCGCTGCCGAACACGCCCAGGCGCGTGCTAATCAGTGCCCCTGTGCTCTGCTGCATGATGCCCTCCTCGCGTCCGTCGCGCGCGCCGGCCCGGCACGTAGCCACTATAGCCAGGCTTATTGGGTCTCATGCACTTGCACTCAGCGTACCAGCATGGGATGCGCAATCTCCCAGTGGTTAATGAACTGATGTGCTGCCTCCGGTGAAGTCTACACGGCTCGGTGATTCGTCAGCCATTGCCAGGCGATCACGCGCGTGAGCTACATGCCTGAGGGAGGCTGTGAGATCGGCTGCTTCAGCGTTGATTTCTGAGAAGGCCGGATCGGAGGAGGGCATGAGCTGACGTTTCGAAGCATGGCCCCCGTGGCCCCCGTACGTGGCACCTTTTGCCGATCGGTCCGACGGCGACGGGATGTTTTGGCCCCGGCCGCGCACCGGGGTATCCGGACGGCGCACAGTCACGTCTTGTCGACGCCGCTGAGTCGTTTCGACCGTGAGAGTGTGAGAGACTCCAAAGGTGCACAGCCCACATGGCCCCGATGAATCGTGGCGTGGCGCCTGCTGCATGCATGCTACAACGTCGTCGAGCACAGCGGAGAAGCTAAGCTGTAGTAGCTGCCACTGTGGTCGTGGTGTGTGCAGTGCAGTAATCATGCCCCGCACTGATCGCCCATGCATCCTACGACAAGAGCATCCTTCACAGATTCGCGAATAACTACTCCATCCGTATACCCTTTCACGTAGGCATGCAAGGTACGGATTTTCTTTTACCTTCATCGAGTATTTAGCAGCTAGTGGATGCACCAGAGCATGTGGGTTGACACAGTAGAAACAAGAAACATCGATGGCGATGCATCGACCGTCTGAAACTGCCGCTTCACTTCGCGCGCGCGTCTAATTGGCCGGCCGATTATAGTAGTGGCACAAGGGGAGTTGCAAGGACTGTGGTATCGAATTTTTTCATTCGAGTATCTATCACGAGCGGAGCGAAAACTAAGCAAGGGGAATTCCGGCATTCCATGGAAAGCATGTGAAATCCTTTGATTGTTTATAGAATCAAAATCACTATATAGTCTTTCTTGTTCCACTTGCAAGGCAAGGAAAAATAAAATGTCAGTTTCGTTATTACAACCTTATTTTTTTATGTCAAAGACAAAAAGCTACGCGCAAATTCTCATTGGATCTCGGTTGTTCTTAACAGCGATGGCTATTCATTTAAGTCTTCGGGTAGCACCACCAGATCTTCAACAAGGTGGAAATTCTCGTATTTTGTATGTACATGTTCCTGCGGCTCGGATGAGTATAGTTATTTATATCGCGACAGCTATAAACAGTTCCTTGTTCCCATTAACAAAACATCCCCTTTTTCTTCGCTCTTCCGGAACCGGTATAGAAATTGGTGCTTTTTCTACTTTGTTTACGTTAGTGACTGGGGGGTTTCGGGGAAGGCCTATGTGGGGTACCTTTCGGGTGTGGGATGCTCGTTTAACTTCTGTATTCATCTTGTTCCTTATTTACCTGGGTGCACTGCGTTTTCAAAAGCTTCCTGTCGAACCGGCTCCTATTTCAATCCGTGCTGGACCGATCGATATACCAATAATAAAGTCTCCAGTCAACTGGTGGAATACATCGCATCAACCTAGGAGCATTAGCCGATCTGGTACATCAATACATGTTCCTATGCCCATTCCAATCTTGTCTAACTTTGCTAACTTCCCCTTCTCTACCCGTATCTTGTTCGTTCTGGAAACACGTCTTCCTATTCCATCTTTTCCCGAATCTCCCTTAACGGAAGAAATAGAAGCTCGAGAAGTAATACCACTAAAAACCTAGTTCGCTCTCAAATAAAAACCTAGTTCACTCGCTAAAGCATCCATGGCTGAATGGTGAAAGCGCCGGCTTTGAAAGGTCAGAGTCAGTCTCCTCTTTCTTTTAGGTCGTTTAGCAGTTCCCCAACCAGCTTTCTCCCCGAGAAAGCCTTCCTGAGATTAAAAGAAAAAGGTTTGAAGGTGGGATCAGTGATAGTTCGGAACCAGCAAAGGGAGGCTGAAAAGCCGTAGTGCTAACGCACGCCCTGTAGTTTTGAAGCAGGCTTCGACAGCTGCGAGCTCCGCGTCGAAAAGCGAAGCGAGCCGCGCTAGCGCGCTACTCTTCCTTTATGAGATGAGCCAGACTCTATCCAAATCTACTGATCTAAGAACTCCGCGAGCGAACTGAGCGAGCCATGAGGCGCCTATCGGCAAGGCTTGGAAAAGCCTTAAGTTTAGGCTTAGGCTCCCTTCCTTCACTGAACTGATTCACCCGGGTCCAAACCTGCTGAGCTAGCTAATTTTTCCTTTACGAGATCTCGGCTCTTCGGAATGATTGGAGAGAGCCCCGCCTCCTCTTGGTTGGTGCCGGGCCCGGGACTACTTCCTGAAAGAGCCTTTCGTTCGGGCCGGCAGGAGGGGCCCTGATCTATCAATTGAGGGAGCAAAAAACAGGCTTTGCTCCCCTTTTTTAAATGAAGAAAGAAAGAAGGGTCGAAGTTTAGACCGCTCACAGTAGTTCTACCCATAGAAAAGATCATGAAAGAGGCGATCAGAATGGTACCCGAATCCATTTACGATCCCGAGTTTCCAGACACATCGCACTTCCGCTCGGGTCGAGGCTGCCACTCGGCCCTCAGACAGATCAAAGAAGAGTGGGGAACCTCTCGCTGGTTTTTGGAATTCGACATCAGGAAGTGTTTTCACACCATCGACCGACATCGATTCATCTCCATCTTGAAGGAAGAGATCGACGATTCCAAGTTCTTTTACCCCACTCAGAAACAGTTTTCCGCCGGACGACTCGTAGGAGGTGAGAAGGGCCCTGACTCCGTCCCAAATAGTGTACTACTATCGGCCCTATTAGGCAATATCTACCTACACAAGCTCGATCAGGAGATAGGGAGGATCCGGCAGAAGCACGAAATTCCTCTTGTAGTGAAAATAAGATCGGTTCTATTAAGAATAGGTCGTCGTATTGATGACCAAGAAAAGAGTGCCAGGAAACATCAACCGCCGGATCTTGAGATGGCGACTATCGTATATGCACTCACACTAACGTACCACTCTTCTTGTCTTCTCTTTGAAACCGTCGATCAATCCTTATCAAGAAAGAGAGATTTTAAGAACTACCTCTACCCACAAGATAAAGATATTGGTTATTTCCGGCTTTCCTTTAGGAAACAGAAGCATGAGTGAAGTAGTACGATACCAGGAAAAACCACAGAAACGTATGATCCAAGGAATGCTAGAAAGTGCCAGAACTGGCTATGCATAAAGAAGACCGAGCCGGAGCATCTAGATGAGATTCCACCAGAGCAGACTTCTCCGCCCCCGGAAGAAAGAAGGATTTCCAATCAAACCCAGAGGAGAGGCAGTCATCACCAGTCAACCGCAAGGAAAGGAATAGTACTAGTTCCGTCTCCCCTATAAAAGTAGGCAACCCTATTATTCGGTCAATCAAGTGATTAAGTATGATTCATTTCTGAGCGAGCGTCGAATATACAAAACTTTCCATCTCCACCGACGGCAGATTTCTATCTTGCCATTTCAATTTGGCTCTATGAGAAGCTTGTATCTCCGATTGGGACTTGTCTTCCCAGTAAAACATCACAGGGCCCACTCCTCTTGCATTTGACCCTCTCTTCCTGCAAGCTCCAACTTCTAAGGTTCAGTGAATTAGATAGTTCTCCGTCTATCTCTTTTTAGATTTGATGTAAATCACGGAGAGTTCATTGCGAAACTCTTTAGTCCGATTTTCTTAGAGCATAGAAAAGGTATAAGTAAGTCTGTGTACTCGAGTCAAATAGCAGGACTAGTTCTGGCTTCTCTATCCCGGATAAGAGATTCAACATAGCTTCGCCTGCCTTCGTGATTGCTTGTGTTACAACAACTAGGCTATTCGGATTGCTTTGCATGCTATTCTTCGAGTCGAAGCTTGTCCCACCTAAGTGTCGTGCTTCATTCTCTGCGGCAAACCTCAAATCACTCAAATAAAAATCATAATAACCGAGGCCCGAGGCTAGTCTTCATTCTCGTATCCCGAGGCGAGGCGGCTTTCTCTATCTTTAACCCGAGGCTAGTCTTCCTGGGGAGGAGTTTCTTGCCCGGTTCCTAGCTTTGGCTGGCAGGTTGAAAGTTGCGTATTCATTCAATAGAAGCAGATCCCTAATCTCGACTAGTAACCTTTGTAGGTCATTGTTCTGTCAGGGTTTCGAGGGATAGGGGCTGGCCGACCACCGGATCAAGAGAAGCATTAAGGAGAAGCAACTTAGATTGAAGCTTTTCAGGTCGATGACTTTATATCCAAATTTAATATAACTTTTTATGTTCGTCACATTAGTAGTGACTCACTCCCTTACCCAAGTAAAGTCATGAAATACTTCTCTTTACTAGATCCTGGATCCTGGCTACTCTACTTACTAGAGCTAGAGCTCTACTCACTTCAGTAAGAACCTTCCTTCTGGTTGTCACATTTCTAGCTAGTGATAAAGATCTCTTTCGAGTTCGGAGCAGGGAGGATAGCGAAGCGATTCATACATAGCCTTTCAAGGTAGTGGAACTGGCAAGTGTCTGGATTGGATGGACTTCCATGCTTTGGCGGAACACTTCACTTAATGAGTGATGCCCATTATACTACAAACCTTTTTGAGAGAGGACTTTGCCAACTAGGAAGTCTGCTATCCCAACCAATCGACCAGGATCGAGTGCACGAATCGCTTGACCTAGTATGATATAAAGTGCCTCCTTCGAGTGCATCTATAGAGCATCCTTTCTGCATCCTGCATCTGCTTCAGGAATGGATCAAACTAGGTTGTCGGCGGAAGTAGTGGTAGTGGCAAGGTATCCATGGTTTTCGGTGGAAGTAGAGTATCCACTTAATCGTCTCATGTATCATTCCTTTAGCTTGCGGAGGCCAGGTTGTAAAAACCAATTAATTGCTCCAGGCATACGACCCTGAGACGTGACGGTGTCACTTTTCCGGCCCGGTAAAGTGACAGTTATATAAAAAAGAATAAGAAAGAGAAGCGTGATGTTGTCAGCAATCAAATTATTGTAAATAGATAGTATAGTATAGTACGGTTGCGTTGTTTCAATTTATGTTCGTCGGTCCTTGGGTTACGAAGAAGAAGATGCACAAAGACTCCCATGTCTTTCTTTTGGTTGGAAAACCCAACCTGCGATTTCAGATAAGTCTTTCTTTTCTGCTTAGAGCAAAGCAAGAAGCGGAGCTACAATCATGCTTTCTTAAGTATGGAGAACAATATTTTACTTAGTTCATTTGAAACGTCAGTACTACTCTGTGCTATTTGTACTATTATTTTAGTAGTCACGGCCACGTGCAGAAGATTAAGGGGGGAACAGACCTCACTTGGTAAACGACCGAGGGAAGATGAAATTCTTGACTTACCCCAAAAGCGAATTTTGAAACGAGGGAGTCATCATCCTCCGGTCAACCCGGAAGCCCCACAAATCGAGGGGGTCCCGGAAGCCCCTCAACTAGAGGCGGGGACTCCAGTGGCTTCCCCCGTCCAAGTAGAAGAAGTGAAGCAAGAAGGACACCAGAAATGCAGGGACATAATTGGAATTCAAGATGAATCACGGTAAACACTTGTAGATCTTTCAGCTACACCATATGACCTAAAGTGAGAATAACTATTCGTTCTGGTATCACCCCTCTAAGCACCTCTTAATGATCCTAATTACCTAAAAAGAGAAAAGACTGGGACCGTCTCAACTGTAGCAGGGGTAATGTGCCCAAGAGCTCCTATCCTAGGCTTTCCCAGGCACCTAACCTAGCCTTGACATAGCATTCCTGTCTACACCTCTAGGCTACGAGCAAATAGTATTTCTAATACATAAATTAGAGTGCTTTGTTGGCTGAAAGACTATGGAATTAGAGAAAGAAACAGTCTCCCACTGGCAATTCTTCACAAGTTCGAAACTTAACACGAACCCTTGATCGCTGTAGCTGAAGTGGTAAAACAAGAAAAATTGGTTCTTTTAGCCTTTCCTTCCCTATTTGACTTTCCTTATTCTAAATGGGAATCTTTCTTTGAAGAAATAAGAAAGGACTACTTGGAAAGTGACACGGACACTGGTACATCAGGAAAACCTTTAGAACTCACCGTTCAACTTGATCTTCGCAGGAAAAAGCTTCTTCTCTATTAGGACCTAATAGCAATAAATAGACCAGCCAGGCGAGTGAGAAAGGAGGAAACATTACTCTCTTTCTGCAAAGTCCGAGTCCCATTTGATGAGCCAAAAGAACCATCTCTATCTCTTCTTATATTCCAGAGATTACTCGCTCACCTACAATGCTTTGGGCCCAGTCTTCTCTATGCATGGATGGCTTTGAAAGAAAGATAACTAGAATCAATCTCTTCTCCTAGGAAAAGAATCGGATTTCTTCGAAGAGCTGCGAACTTGACCAGAAGAAAGGTCAGTGTAGAGAAGCTCGGTCAGTGATAGTCTTTCCCCCGACCGTATTCTGACTAGAAAATCTGGCTTCTATTACAATTACAAGTTCCGTTCCTAATGAAACTACTCAAATAAAAAAGTACGTGTACAATACAGAATTGTTATATGGGAAGTTTACTATTGGATATAACATGAGAAGAGCAAGCGGAGAACCTGTGCCCTTTATCATAGGTCATGCTATTTCTCTTTGGAAGATTCAAGTGGGAATGCTGCGCCCAACATGGATGTCTATGCTATTATTGAGAAAAAATGAATCAAAAAAGCAGCAGAATACGAGAAGGATTTATTTTCTGAAAGGGTGTATACATTAGAGTGTACCTGCTTGGTAGGCATGAAATCACTGACAAAGAGTTGCCTAGCTCCGATGAAATTGCAAGCATAATTTGGAATTTAATAGAAGCGGGCATAGCTAGGGGTGAACCATGAGAAGTTAGAGCAAGAGCTCCGGGTAGGTATCGTAAACATCCTAAGTGTATCACGGCATTGAAGCAGAAGAAACAGAAATGTTTTCCTTTCATTGTAGCCGATATAGAGACTGTTATACTAAATAATGTGCTTGTACCTTATGCTGCGGGGCTCTTAGTGGTGAATCCGGGGGATGATGTGGCTGCCATGGATGATCAAATAGACACATATTTTTTTGAAGATTACAATTTGATAATACCTTCCCTTGAAGAAAGGAGTACTAAAATGTTGGTAGATTTTATAGAGCGTATAGCCCCTCATCGCAGCAGGAGGACGGGGAGCAACAGTTACATCCGTTTTTTAGTTCATTCCATATCCCCGTACACCAACTCCCGGTGCACCCCCGGGCAGCCCCATTCAGGAGGGCTTTCACAACTTCCAAACATGCTGTGGAAGTTTTCGGTTCTGGCGGAGTAGTAGCTGAGCGCCCGACCCCCGATTGAGGAGGTTCGTTGGGCTCAGGGGGCAATAAGATAGTTGGAAAACGCGCCCCCGCCCGCCTTTGAGGTAAGGGCGGAGCAGCGGGAACAGAAGGACCTGCAGCACCCGCATTCGGATAAGGGTCGTGACCCGCGGCGTGTGCCACCTCACCCAAATGAGTAAAAACCACAAAAGTAGCAAAAATGCGGGCTGCCCCCACCGGGGAACGCAGCCATAAATGAACCAACATCCGTGATACGAAAACCAAAATCTGAAGGAGGAATAATGAAAGTTCGGGAAAAATAAAAAAATTACCCAAGAGTTTCATTAATTTTATTTCTAATGAACGAAGAATCATTGGAATTTCCCATCTTTTTCAGCTCTGCTCCCAAAAGAGAAAGGAGACTGAACACATTTCTATACCCGGACGATCAATTCAATTTAAGTATACGCATACCTTTTCCCACGATTCAGGAATAGCCATAGAGGACTACATTTTATAGACGTACGAATCCTACGATACGCGCAAAAGCTATGAAACCATTAGGAAGGGCACAGCAGCCCTAGGCCGGCTCCTTCTTTTACCTTGAAAAACAGATAGGAACGACAAATCCTTGTTGAAGAAGAGAGGTGAGCAAGAGTGAAGAGTAGAGCGCGCATGGGAAGTGCAGTCGCTATGAACGAAGTGGGATTAGATATGGATCTTCGAAATAATAGTCTTTCTACTTTCTATAAGCTATAAGTAAATTATTGATCAAGAGATATGTGAAACTATGCTCTTAGAACACCTTCTTCCATGCTATTGAAGCAGGCGAACAGGCGAGTGAGTGAAGAGAGAAGCCATGCCTCTTTCGAGGTGAGGCAAGCGATGAACGAGTAGATGCTGCCCTTAGACCTATTCTCTCTTTCGGTAGCAGACACCGTGATGGGCTAGGCTAGGAAACCTTATTCGATACGATAGGACAGGTAAACAAAGCAAGGCCTGGGTCGAGAGCCAATTTCATATTCTCCGGTTCCATTCCTGATCTTCCTGTCATCGTATCTTGTGTAAGAATCGCTTTCAGGCTTCTTATCGCTTTCTCATCAGTGGCAGTTTTGTCTCCCGTCCCTACCGAACTATACTATTAGTAACTGATCAACTTACTGTTGGAGTTCTTAAGCATATCTTTTTCCATTATTAGTTCTATCTTCCGAGTGGACTAAGGCATCAATCTGAACTATAAGCCCTATCGCTTGGGAATAAATGCTTCCCTAGCTGCTTGCCGGAGAAAAACGAAGCCTTAGAAATTGTAAATGAATCCCTAAAAGCGGAGAAAGGCTTAAACCTATTCATCTATCCTATCCCTCGCTTGACTCTTCTCGGAAAAGGTTCTCGTTCCCATGAATCTTGATCTGCCTCCTGGCATTGATAGCGATTGATCGAATTCCTACTCTGGTTTGAGAAGCTTTTCAGTTTTCCTTATCTCTTCCTGACTGAAAAGAATTCAAAATACGTATATTTGGTACTAAATAAACCGCCTTCGCTGGCTAATCCCTATGTCTTGGTACTCTACCCTCCCATTCATAAGAGAGTGGTAGTTGTCACCGAAAGCAGGTGTGAGTTGAGTAAGTCTTGTCAACAACGCTTCGCACAACTAAATACTAACACACTGTTTACTTCTGTACTTCTCCACCACCAAAACACAATGACTGATGCAATTCATACAGGCACGAGCGAAAAACGAGCTGAACGAGTGATCAGGTGCTTCGACCTCTCTTTCTACGGTTGGTTTCTTACATCGATCGAGATTCAACATTCAGTAGGTTTGCTTTGACGAGTTAAAGGTGGAAGCTTCGAAGCATCAGTGAAGAGAGTGACCCGGAGCCCATCCTTCCTGTACGCATTTCTGCCTTATTTTGAAAAGCAGCACGGGGACTTCATCTGCCCATGATTGATTCCCGGCTATGATTTATAAAAAATCTTCGCTTCAAAAGCTTTCATTTCATTTTCTTCAAAGGCACATGCACTAGGTTACTTACAGAATCTCAAAGAAAGAGTCGTCCAGGAGCACTTCGTTAGATTTGCATGTGTTAAGCATATAGCCGAAGTAGCCTAAGCGCTTCAACCTGCTCGCTCTTACAAGACGAATAAGAGGGTAAATTGGCCACTTTAAGATTACCATCTGGGGAGGTCCGTTTGGTATCCCAAAACTGCTTAGCAACAGTCGGACAAGTGGGTAATGTTGGGGTGAACCAAAAAAGTTTGGGTAGAGCCAGATCTAAGTGTTGGCTAGGTAAACGCCCCGTAGTAAGAGGGGTAGTTATGAACCCTGTGGACCACCCCCATGGGGGTGGTGAAGGGAAAGCCCCCATTGGTAGAAAAAAACCCACAACCCCTTGGGGTTATCCTGCGCTTGGAAGAAGAACTAGGAAAAGGAAAAAATATAGTGATAGTTTTATTCTTCGTCGCCGTAAGTAAATACGTAACTAGGAATATGGAAAATTGCATTTTTGGAATTTGCAATAATGCGATGGGCGAACGACGGGAATTGAACCCGCGCATGGTGGATTCACAATCCACTGCCTTGATCCACTTGGCTACATCCGCCCCTTATCCAGCTAAAGGATTTTCTCTTTTTTCCATTCATTATTATTCTATTTATTCTGACCTCCATACCTCGATCGAGATAGTGGACATAGGATGCCACTCTTTAAAATGAAAAAAAGGAGTAATCAGCTGTGACACGAAAAAAACGAATCCTTTTGTAGCTCGTCATTTATTGGCAAAAATCGAAAAGGTCAATATGAAGGAGGAGAAAGAAATAATAGTAACGTGGTCCCGGGCATCTAGCATTCTACCCGCAATGGTTGGCCATACAATCGCGATTCATAATGGAAAAGAACATATACCTATTTACATAACAAATCCTATGGTAGGTCGCAAATTGGGGGAATTCGTGCCTACTCGGCATTTCACGAGTTATGAAAGTACAAGAAAGGATACTAAATCTCGTTGTTAATTGAATTCAGAATAGAAAGATTCAGAATAAACAAAGAAATACCCAATATCCTGTTGGAACAAGATATTGGGTATTTCCGGCTTTCCTTCCTTCAAAAATTCCTATATGTTTAGGAGAAAAACCTTATCCATTAAGGTAAGGAACTTCAAGAGCAGCTAGGTCTAGAGGGAAGTTGTGAGCATTACGTTCGTGCATTACCTCCATACCAAGATTAGCACGGTTGATGATATCAGCCCAAGTATTAATAACGCGACCTTGGCTATCAACTACAGATTGGTTGAAATTGAAACCATTTAGGTTGAATGCCATAGTACTAATACCTAAAGCAGTGAACCAGATCCCTACTACAGGCCAAGCAGCCAAGAAGAAGTGTAAAGAATGAGAATTGTTGAAACTAGCATATTGGAAGATTAATCGACCAAAATAATTTCCGTAATAATACCAAGGACGTCTAATGTTTCATACAATAGTAAAAAAACACCAGGATTAAATCAGGCGAGAGATTGGATAGTTGTGAGAATGGGATTTCATGTCATATTTAGGAAACATACCACGAAAGTTTCTTGCATTTGATCCATCTGGATCAATCTTGTCATAGCTTGTTAGATGATAAACATAAAGGGGAAAACCTGATGGTGAAGTGTGGCAAAGTTCAAGGGTTGTGTATGGTGTGACATACAACATGAGATCACCATCAACAGGCTTGTAGGTGGATTTTGCACGGGCTACTGAAAAGCGGGTCATCTTGTATATTTTGCCAACTTGAAATTCATCGCCTCTTGTAGCTGCTAGGAACGAAGGAATCTGACAATGGATAGCATTGCCCTGTGCAGTGATTGAAAAACTATTATAAGTATTTCGCATTTTAGGTATTATAGAGTATTGTCTCAACATAGCAACAGAAATATTTTCGCATATTGAAGCTTTGGTTACATTGGCACATGGAGCTAAATCTGGAGGTTATTTTTTGGTGTGCTTAATACTTACTGTGCAGTCTGTCAGGATCATGTCGATGTGTAATATAGGGCCATTGTCAACGGCACCTCGAAACTCCCATTTCCTGTGGACCTGTATTTGAACCTCTGCATTTCGATCTTGTAGAGTCAATGCTGAAAGTGGTTTATTAGGCATCCTGTGTAACATGGGATAGATGAAAAAATACAGTTAGCATTTTGTTTAGAAGTATGGTTTAATAAATATATGTATGAGAAATATGTATGAGTTAATAATGCAGCATCATACAAAGCGATGATGAAAAAGAAATGATATCTGTACAGGTAGATCAGTTTACTCCTTTCTTAAGTGAATTAAAAGAGAGTAAAATTGTATGTAAGTGGAGGGAAAGGGGGGGGGTAAAAAGAGAGCAATGAATTGTACCTGCATTAAGGGAACCAGGAGTACTATAGGGCACAGAGAGCATCTTCTGTACATGGATACTATACATAATAGGCTTGTTTAGGATATAAACTGAAATATAAAATGTATTTTTTAGATATTATTTTGTACATGAACAGCAAGTTGTAGATCATCCTTAATGCGCAGGAAACCGGGAAAAGATTTCCCTGTAAACAATATTTTTGGTTTCATCTGTTGATTTGCCATCATCATCTTCAATCAGCACTCTTAGTCCTTTTTTTGAAGTAACTCTAGAGAAAGCAACATATAGTTGCCCATGTGTAAAAACAGGTTTCTTCAAGTACACAGCAACACTGGATAAAGTTTGTCCTTGGCTCTTGTTTATTGTCATGGCGTAGCAAACTTTAATGGGATACTGCCTTCTTTCTAGAGTGAATGGTAGCTTCGGTGTTTTTAAAGTTAAACAAACACGTGGAATCAACACAATTTTGTCCTTATATTTTCCAGTCATGATCTTAGCTTCAATAATCAGATCTCCTAGAGTAACAATGATTAACCTTGTTCCATTGCAAAGGCCTTCGGATTGGTTAATGTTGCGCAAAAGCATAATTGGAACTCCTTTTTTTAATATTAACTGATGTTGAGGGAAATTGTTGCCAGTAATTGAATTGAGGAATTCAATAGGATATAATAAGTCATATGAATCGTTGCTGTCTGGTCCTTTTACTATGCTATCACAGCTAAGATATTCCCTTGGATCACCAGGTATTAGAGTGACAACGAAGTTGTTGACTGTGTCTATAACATCATTCGTTGGAGAAAGTATTGCACGTTCTTTTAGGTATTGTATGTCTGCATACTTATCTGTTAGATCTGGATACGCGGAGTCTACAATGCATTGCAGGCTATTATTTTGAGGTGTTAGTAAAATGTCTTGCGGAATTTTTATCCAATATTTTTCTGTTTCAGAGTCTTTTGCTCGTGCTGGTACTTTGCCATTACCTATGTCCAAGAGCCATTTGCTAAAGGAAGCAATTTCATTCTTACTTGTAGAATCTAAATGAGGTGATTTTAATCTCATATTTTCAGTCAAGTATAAGACAGTAATAGAAGTCCATAGAGGAGAGCTAGTTATTGCTGCGTCTATAATCTGTGATTGTGTAGCACCTTCAATAATTGGGAGTATCTGTCTAGTATCACCTCCCAAAACAACTACCTTTCCAGCAAAAGGTGTTTTTTCAGCTACAGGACATCGAGGTGAAAGTAAATCACGCAGTGTTCGGTCTAGAGCTTCAAAAGCTATTCTATGAGTCATGAATGCCTCGTCCCAAATGATTAATGAAGCAACTTCAATCAGTTCAGCTAGCATAGTTCCTCTCTTGATATTGCAAGTAGTGGTTTCATTTAAATCACATGGTATTTTAAATCGGGAATGTGCTGTACGACCTCCTGGAAGGAGTAATGCGGCAACCCCTGAAGAAGCAACTGTAAGAACAACCTTTTTCTGCGAACGCAGATATGCTACGATGGTATTCCAAAGGAAGGTTTTTCCAGTCCCACCATACCCCGAAACAAAGTAGAAGCCAGGTTGTCCAGATAGCACATTTTCCACAATAGTGTTAAAGGCTTTCATTTGTTCTGTGTTTAATTGATAAATTAGGACTTCAGATTCATATGAAAGGTTGTTTGCATCATATGACAACTCTTCTTTGAGTAAATGATTGACATTTCTACCTTCTAGGTTGTCGGTTTTCCTTGGGAGGTTGAAGTCATGAATGTTGCCGCCACTCTTGTTAAATAAAACTGCTAGCTTATCTAGTAAATAATTCTTGAGATCATCTTCTGGTATCTGATAATTAGTCTGGCTAAGTGCCTTACGAATATTATATTCGATGTCATCAGCTAGGTATTTCCAAACTTTCCCAAAAAGTGTATACTCATCGGCTACCTGACAATAAAGAAGCATTGTGACAAAAAGTTGTCTTAGCTGAGAAGACGTTGCCCAAGTAGCAGCTTCATTGAAAGCAGCCAACCATTTTTGATCATCACCAAGGAGCCTACGTGCTTTGCATGCTTCTTTGAAGGTATTATAGACAATATTGTTGTAGGTCTGAACCTCCTCATAACTGCGTGCACCTTTGACAACTAACAAAAGCATTCTAAGGTAATACTTGTCACCTGCTAGGGGATGCACATAGTATAGACGTCCTATCTTGCCTTCTCTTGTTTGTCTAGGATGCCAAGTTCTGGTCTTGTCATCCCATCTCCATTTTGATGGGAATTGAGAGTATGTAAGATTTCTAGCATTAGAATGTTGTTGATTAGTGGTAAACCATTCAGTAAGCATGGTTTTTCTGAGAAATGATTGTGACAATATGCCTGTCATGTTAGCTGAAGTATTATATGTTATATAATTTTCATTTGGTAAATGAACATGCATTCTTTCAACAGCTGGGTTATGTATCTCAAACCCAAATACTCGCCAGCAAGAATCAATGTCACAAAGGTATCTACTGTCAATGTATTTTTTGATTTCATTTCTTGCATCAGTTTCTTCATCATAAGGAACATCTTCGCCGCTCTGAATCCTCTGAAGAAACATTTTGCTACGATCTGGTCCTTTGGTTACATATTTGAAAAGGTATTTTATAAAGATGGTTTTGTTGCACCATTCAACATTTGTATGTGCACCAAATTTTTTCAATAACAACAAATTTGAAGGCACAATGTAACTATTATCCAGTGCAATCTTATTTTTGAAAACAACACGTCCATTATTTCTTCTTCTGTAGAGAACAAAGCCATTCTCATCAAAGGAAGTTTCCTCTTGAAGTTTTTTTGGATAGTTTTTTGAACATCGACCATTTTTCATGCAAGGAGCATGTTTGTTGTAATCTCCACATGGGCCATGGACCATATGTTCAGCAACTAAGGCGTACCCTAACGGATCAGTTTCTGGATCTGGTATCTCAGCAGTTATAAATGAGTCAATTAGCTCAGGTGTTGGTTGAGAAGTGTCAGTGGAGACCCAAAATATAATGTATGCATGAGGCAAGCCACGTTTTTGGAATTCAATGGTATGTAACACTGCATGTAAATATAGATAATGTAGAATTTCAATGCGTTAGATCATAATGGCAAAACATAATCAGGCAATTTTGCAAACGATGTTGCGTGAAGAGGAGAACATAGGAGAAATGTGTCGGGGTAACTAATATAAGATAGAAATTTTGTTGCGTTGGAAATTTTTATAGGCAGAAGTGTACCTGCCAGTAACGGACCAAAGATAGTTCCTGATCTAATATCCTGAAGTAATTCATGAAGCTTTAGATGGAAGACCCGTGTAACTACGTCTGATCTGTCAGGAGCTGTTTGACCATGCTGAAAGATACTTTCAGTAATTTCAGGCCATGAAGGGTTACATGTAAATGTAACAAAAAAGTCAGGAGGACCATACTTTCCACAAATTGCTAGACCGTCATGGTAATTTTGAATCATATAGCGTCGTCCTCCAATGTGCGATGCTGGAAGAACAACTCTTTTTCCCATTTCATCGCCATTTATGCATCCACGGCTAACAGCATCTGCTATTCCTTGGATACTTTCCATCCGTAAGTTTCTTTGATTTTGAGCAATGTAGTGAAGTCTACTCTCCTCAATAGCAGCACGTGCATCAACTTTGGCTTGGCTTGATAACGGACCATAGCATAGGTACGGATTTGGCTGATTCTTCCTATAATGGAATTGATAGCAATAGTATTCTTGCATTGTCATATGGCGTCCTGTGGTTGCCCCAATAGGATTTCTATTACTGTAATGAATACCGAGCTGGAATCCACGTTCACCATAAGGAAATAAAAGAGGATATTGGAGAGGCATGTAAGCTGGATGTAATGAGGAGATTCTTTTAAGCTCTCTATTATGTGTCTCAATGATGATATCACGTTTGTACGTATCTAAAGAGAAGTCACCAACCACCAACATTGCAAGTTCATCAGTAGTTGGTAAGTTGTATTGAACTGGATCACCCTCTTTTGCGCCAACGATTCTGATGATGAAATCTTCATTATTGTGGTCAGCCAACCGATCTCTTGCCATTCTAAATTTCTTAGCAAATGGATTATGTTGGTCTAACATGCTAATCAAATCATGTACAATTGATGGATCGAGCGATTCAACGGGTCTATGATCAGCATCAAGACATTTCAATCTATTACTAACTTCGTTAGCAGTGTCGTACACATAAAGTTGAAGAAATTGTGGAGCAGAGTCATCAAGGGGTAAAAGAGAACCAACACGATGATGTACTTGACCACATATCTTGAACAGCGGCGGTCCTCGACCATCATTAATAGAGTTATCAATTCGTGCACCCATTGATGTGAAAGCAAAAAGACAGTTATATTGCCTGATACTACGCATGAATTTCTTGGACCTAGAATCACCATTGAAGATTGCCAAGGAAGCCAGTGGTTCAGGCCGATCTCTAAACGAAGGTATATAAATTTTCCCACTCTTACAGCAGGTATGATACTGAGGCCTTTTAGTTTCGCGATTTATAGAAGACTTCTCACCATACCAGAATAAAGCATGACAGTGTTCACATTCATAATCTAGTGTTCCATGGTATGATCGACCTCGATATGACGCTAATAGGACATAAAAATGTTAGTAATTAATTAAAAATTTTCTGAAACAGAACTTTATATCTATAAATAATTATACAATTATATAAGAGTCTATTTATTACTTGCATTAGAGGTGCATTGTTGTCATACCTTTAAGCGCAGCTATGTACTCTTCAGGAAAATAACCACAATTCATTGGTGTTCTAATACTTTTGGCAGGACCTGTGTTATTGTATTGTTAGAGGCAGCGGACCAAGTATTAATGTTGGTAGTCATTGTAACTATCGTCTATCCATCGGTACCTCGGGTGAGTAATCGCCGCTGGTCTAACGCTCTTTTACGTTGTTGTCGTGCCAGTGCAGCGTTTTTTTGGGTAGTCACAATTGAAAATTTTCTCCGAGGAGTAAAAGCCCAAGTATCGGTTACATGTTAAGCCACATGAGAAATAGGGGGATCTGCTTCGTCGTCGCCGTCCATTTCCTTTGTTGCTGAAGAATCACTCATTTTCTAGATTAATCTCTATATGACTGGGGAATTACTTGTCCCATAACATTTTGTTGAGGTATTATATGTTAGTTTGTGTTATGTATGAATGTAAGTACTAATTACGAAAACGGGAAAAAAATGCAGACATATGGTAGAAGTATAATCAATCAAAGAGATGGGAGTGGTAATTACCATTACAGATTCTGTGAATCGATACTGAACACAGTAAAATTGTGATCCAAAAATTATTGCAATGATTAGAACAGGAAGGAGGTACTATATTGCGTTATGCATGAATATAAGTATTAATTACGCAAACGAAAAAAAATACAGACATATGGTAGAAGTGTAATCAATCAAAGAGATGGGGAGTGCTAATTAGCATTACAGATTATGTGTACCGAAACTGAGTACAGTAAGATAGTGATCCAAAAAATTATTGCAATAATCAGAACATGAAGGAGTTACTATAGTGTGACTTAGGAAGGTAATACCTTATCTTTGTTGATGGTCGATATTGAGCTGTCGGAACCTTTTTTACGGATGAACTTCGTACTGCTGTGAAACACAGTTATTTTACATGTATTTGTTTACGTAGGTAGCATAGTAAATATATCAGAGAAAAAGATTATAGTTAGAAACTCAGCTCTGTGGACCTGGCTTCGAATGAAAGCGTAATCCCTGTAAAGTACAGTAATCGCAGACTTTAGTACGAAATATTTTTATATTGCGAAAACAGGAGATAAGATTAGAGGAAATATTTTAGGCACAAAGAGATTTAAGGTTGAGAAATTGTGTGCAACTGCATACAAATTAGAAGCTGAAAGCGTAACCAGGAAAGTGACATACTGATTGTTTAATAAAGGGATGATAACATCTTAGTTATTTCATCAGTAAACTCTAAAGACAAAAGATTCTATTGCTGTTCTTTTTTTTCACATAGGAACCTCCGCTAGAAAGAGAGAGAGAGAGGCGGAAGAGAACGAAAAGAGGGGACCAAAAATGTATCTTCTTCAAAGAAGAGAGCAGGAATCGAACGAAAAGAGGGTCATCTAGGAACCTTCACCAAACATTTTATCCCATATTTTTTAACAATTTATCGCTCATCACAGTACCAATGAGGGCAAAAATAAAAAAAATGATGGATGAAGTGCTGAAATGGCGTAAGAGAACATGGACTTTTTCATTGAAGTGCGGTAAGGTAAACTGGAAGGGGATGAATGGCGGTAAAAAAGTGAGGTTAGCGCTGAGAGTAAAAAATCACATAAGATTTTTTCGCTTTAGAGAAAAAAAATTAAAAAAAAGAAGGTTAACTGATCTTTTTCAATGAAGAGAGCAGGAATCGAACGAAAAGAGGGTCATCTAGGAACCTTCGCCAAACATTTTATCCCATATTTTTTAACAATTTATCGCTCATCACAGTACCAATGAGGGCAAAAATAAAAAAAATGATGGATGAAGTGCTGAAATGGCGTAAGAGAACATAGACTTTTTCATTGAAGTGCGGTAAGGTAAACTGGAAGGGGATGAATGGCGGTAAAAAAGTGAGGTTAGCGCAGAGAGTAAAAAATCACATAAGATTTTTTCGCTTTAGAGAAAAAAAATAAAAAAAGAAGGTTAGCTGAGCGAGAAGAAATCGCAGAAGATCGAATTTTTTTTTAACAATCCACAACACTTTATAGCACATCTAAAATGTTGACTCAAGGATGGCTGGAAAAATACTATACAGTAGCAATGAGAGTAAAATATGGAGGTAGAGAACTTAAGGGAGGCAAGAGAACCTGGAGAACGATGGATGGTGGGGGAGCTGATGTCGTCTGGTGATGGCGGAGTTTTTGATGTGGTTGCGTTTCCTCTCTCTGTAAATGTGGCGTCCTGCCTTCTTTTACTTTTGATAGGAGGTTACGATGAAGCAGTGTTTCTTTCTTCTTCTTTTTTTATTCAATTCATGGAAGACTCTGCACGCAAGCACAAGCGAGGACACGTGCCTTCTTTCGGAAGACTCCGGAGCACCTGATTTTTTTTCGGAAGACTCCGGAGCACCTGACGGAATTTTTTTTCCTTTTATTTTGAGTTTTATACGGGACATCGGATCACAATCTAAGGGTTGGAAATATAGTAGTGACGTGGATAGCGAGGACACGTGCCTTCTTTCGGAAGACTCCGGAGCATCTGACCTTTTTTTCGGAAGACTCCGGAGCACCTGACGGAATTTTTTTTCCTTTTATTTTGAGTTTTATACGGGACATCGGATCACAATCTAAGGGTTGGAAATATAGTAGTGACGTGGATAGCACGGTTGCGCAGTTATGTTCAGCTGGTTAATATAGTAAACTAGTGGTTGGCGCGCGCCCTGCGCGCGTAACTTTTGATTGTAGGATACTTTTATGCGAAGAAGGGATATAACCAAACTTGAATTATAACAATATACAATTAGTAATCTTCATGGTAAAGAAAGTTTGAAAACAACAAATTGGATCATTAACAAATATGTGGAAAAAAGATATTAGTTGAACATGTCTGCGTCTGCAGCCACATAAGCTTTTACCAGCATAATACCTGTTTTTCAAAAAAAAACTTGTTTTTGAGCCACGAGGTTCGGCGGCTGTTGCTATGAAGGTTCTAGGAGCATAACAAACCCGATACATGCACAAGACAGTAGTGAACATTGTAAACAAGACAACAGTTATATGTTACAATGAGTTACTCACAATTTGAGTTTAATGAGTTGTTCACAACTTGAGTTTAAAGTACAGTCAACAAAATCACCACATGACATATCTAGGTGTAGGCATTGAATCATTGATCTCACTGTTTCTACACAGTTGAACACTTATTTTTTAGCTTGTATATATAGGAGAAAGAAGCTATAAAATGCATTGTTAAATTTATATTATATATAAAGGAGGCAAACTATGTACTGACCAGTTTCCTAGTGAAGGGCATAATAGTATTGTTTGAACTCATTAGTTATTCCTTTTTTTTGTTGTCCATTGTTAGAAACGCAGTCTGATGAAATCTCAAAGAGGATGAACATCACATGAACTAACGGTTAGTGTTTCTAGAAACAATATGCCAGAGTTACACTTTGTTTCAATTTGTATGTAGTGCAGTATGTGTTCATATATAGGTAACAAAACACCCTTTTTATGGTCATTCTTAATAAATAAATTCAGGTAATGAAACAAACCGCTGATGTATTCACATATTCTTGCTTATGTACGATAGATTAGAGGTGTATGTCAATCAAATGCTACATTGTGGCCATTCTTAATTGGGATAGACAATAAAACTAATTGCTATTGTATCCACACATATCCATATGGTAAAAAACTAGATGCTTGAGGGCATGATCGTAAAGGTCATGCTATAGTCATTGTAACTAAACCAAATTGTGGTCACTGACAGCAAGAACCTATTGTGAAAGTAAAAGATTGTGATCTAGCATATACTCACACAATGCATATTTAAAGAAATCATACTGGCATGTAGAGATACACTATCTTGAATTTGGGCGATTCAGCTCACTTGAACTACAAAGTGGTTACCTGATGGTGTTTTACTAAGTATTAAGTGGCTCCCTTCCGTACACTGTGAATCTGTGATTCATTCATATATGAACTTGATCAAGAGTCGCTAAGAATATCTGGCACTCATTATCAACATGTTTTAAATTATTGAAATCGACCATGGCTAAGGAGATTGCAGGTCTAGGAATAAGAGACCTGAATAAAGTTGGTAGAGTATTTTAAATACAGTGTCTACAGCAAGACTGAGTGGACCAAATGAAAGTTTGGGCTGGAATCGACGTTCACTATTTTGTGTGAAGCGAACAGATCGGTAGAACAATGTATTTAAAGAAATCATACTGGCATGTAGAGATACACTATCTTGAATTTGGGCGATTCAGCTCACTTGAACTACAAAGTGGTTACCTGATGGTGTTTTACTAAGTATTAAGTGGCTCCCTTCCGTACACTGTGAATCTGTGATTCATTCATATATGAACTTGATCAAGAGTCGCTAAGAATATCTGGCACTCATTATCAACATGTTTTAAATTATTGAAATCGACCATGGCTAAGGAGATTGCAGGTCTAGGAATAAGAGACCTGAATAAAGTTGGTAGAGTATTTTAAATACAGTGTCTACAGCAAGACTGAGTGGACCAAATGAAAGTTTGGGCTGGAATCGACGTTCACTATTTTGTGTGAAGCGAACAGATCGGTAGAACAATGTAACAGGAAATTTAATAGTCCTGTACATGTTGATGTCTGTTCTAAGGTAGAGATAGTAGCAGTTCATATAAGAGGAGCATGCATTCATAAAATTCGTAGACAGCTGTGCGATGAACATCAACAGTGCAGACAGGAATCACAGGATTTTTTAGAAGCAGACCTGCTCGAGCACACGGAGATTGCTCTTTTCCATCTCCCTGGCGAGCTTCTCCAGCTTGCTGAGCATCCCTGCGTACATGTCATCAATCTCGGCCGCCTGCCCCGCAGCAGCGCCGAGGAGCTCCTGCATCCTCCCGATCCCAAACCCGTCCACCATTTCATCCACTGCCTTCTGCTCCACGAGGGTGTGAGCGTGCCCAGGCGCCGGAGCCGACGGCAGCCAGGGCATAGGCGACTCGGCGGTGAAGGCGTGGTACTGGTCCCGGAATCCGGGCCCGACGTTGACGATGGCGAGCGAGGCCGGGACGAGGCGGCCGCCGTGGAGGAGGAAGGCGCGGTAGTCGTAGGAGTGGGTGGAGTGGTTGGGGGAGGCGGAGGGGGAGACGAGGATGAGGAGGAGCGGGTGGGCGGAGGCTAGGGTTGCGGAGAGGGAGTGGGCGAGGACGGCCTCGCGCATGGAGGGGCGGAGCGCGGTGCGGCGGCGGGTGGAGAAGAAGCCGATGGGGGCGGGGGCGGAGGCGGGGGCGGGGGAGGAGTGGGGTTGGAAGCGGCCGAGGGAGTCGGAGAGGGAGCAGTGGCCGAAGACGGAGATGGAGAGCGCGGGGGCGGGAGGAGCCGCCGCCGCCGCGGCGTCGTCGTAGTCGGAGAGAACAGACGAGCGGAGGAAGGTGAGGTTTTTGGGAGGAGAGAGCGCGAGATTGGAGACGTTGGGAGGAGGGAGCGTGTGAGATTTGGAGACGCTGGTACGAGGAGAGACCTAGAACTTTCTACAACGACGGAGACCTAGAACTTTCTACAACGACGGACGGGAGGAAGACGCTGCCACCACTGGATAACGATCGTACGGCGAAGGAATTTTTTGGCGACGTGGACGCACGTGGAAGCTGGATTCCTTCCTGCTTTAAAGTATAGGAAATACTGGCATGGCACGCGTCTACAGCCCGTGAGAACAGCTTAAGTATGACAATAAAAGGCTATAGGCCCGGGGAAGGAGAAAAAGAGGGAGAGGAGAAGATGACACGTTTAGTTCGTTGACTAACTTGCCACGCTTTGTCTAATATTTCTGGCTAAGATTCAAACGACTAATCTTAGACAAAGTGTGACACATTTAGTCACGAATCAAACTATGTAAAATACACAAGCAGTCTTATATTAATAATAAAACGTTAACTACTATATGGATGAAATAAATCTTTATAGCCAACGGCTGGCTGTATTTATTGCTCTACGACCAAATTTAATAATATAATTTATAGTGGACTTTATGATGTTGATATGTCATATATATGCCTAATTGAAAGGCTATAATATAAGCCATATATTTAATATTTTTATTCCAATCTCTTCGTCCTGTAAAATGTTTTGGAGTCTGAGAAGCAGTCCACTTTAGCCCACTTTCTTTCTCTTTCTCTTTCTTTTTCTTTCAAAAAAAAATCTGACATGACGTAATCTAGGTCACTTATTATTAAACACTTTTGGGCCTAGTCGTAGAGCGCAAAAAAAAAAAACGCCCTCGCCGCCTCGGAGCTCGTGGACGGGCAGATGCATGTTTCAGGAAGCGCGCGCCAACACGAAGGCCCGTCGCCCAGCAAAGATTCCTCCGCAGCGGGGCGAGGGCGCAGGGCGGCCGTGAGTCCGCGACCGCGATCGTCGATCGAGCACGAGAGCAGTGCTGTCTCCAGGCGGCGGCCCGACGGCCCCGGGCGAAATTTCCCCCCCTCCAGGCCTCGACGGCTCGGCGTACCGGCAACGGCACGGCGGCAGCAACCGGCGAGGCCGCGACAGAAAAACACGACACATGTGCCTGTACGGATACCGGGAAGGGTGTACGAATAATGAAGTGAAATGGCCTAGGTTTTTTTTTGTGCATTCTCGTATGGATCCGGAAACTAGCATTTTCATCCGCTAAAGTTTAGTCATTACCACATCAAATATTTAAATAATAATTATATATATTGAATATAGTCTAATTATAAAATTAATTATACAGTTGAAGATACATCAAATATTTAAATAATAATTATGTATATTGAATATAGTCTAATTATAAAATTAATTATACAGTTGAAGATTAAAAACTAAAAGAGGAGACAAATTTATTAAACTTAATTAAGCCTATATTTAATGCATATAACATTCAATAGAACACGTTAGTCAGGGACCCAAACACCCGTACTCAAACGAACGGAAAAATGAACAGAATTCACCATTTTATTACACACATCATGCAGTGATAAGCGGAACAAGCCTCCGCAGTCATATCCTTTACCAACAAAAATATCATGTTTCGACACAACACATTTGTTAGACTCAAGAACAACTTTGTATCCATCTAGACATGGCATAGAAGCGCTAACGTGATTCTTCTTGATAGAGGGCACATGCTGCACGCTCTTCAATGACACTGTCTTTCTCGAAGTAAACTTCAGAATGACCGTACCAACATCAAGAACATGAGCACGCGACCTATTTCTCATTAACAAGGCGCCAGACCTCCTGGCCTGATAGGAAGTGAACATAGAGGCATCAGCACACACATGAATGTTTACACCACTGTACATCCACCACTCAGGTGAATTACAAACTGATAGAACAAATGGTAAAGAGTTACCATACCCAGATGTTCCATCTCCAGTTTCAGTGGTTACAACATTAGCTGATTTATTGTCCTGTGTGAACTTGCGATCAGGACACTCTCTAGCCTAATATTGATCACTGCCACGGACAAAGCATCCTCCCTTTCCCTTGTTATTGTTGTTCTTCTTTTTAAACTGTGCTGTTTGAACAGGTTTATTTGAGTTCTCTTGTTTGTTCTGGTTTTTCTTCTTGTTAAACTTGCGGAAGTTTCTCTTCTGCACCACATTAGCAGTAGAGGTCTCAACACCTTTTCCATTGTCCTTTGTTCTAGCCCTTTCCTCAACATCAAGAGTACTAATGAGCTCTTCCACATTGAACTATTGTCTCTTATGTTTGAGAGAGGTAGCAAAGTCCTTCCAAGAAGGTGGCAACTTGGCGATTATACCGCCAGCCACAAACTTGTCAGGCAAAGGACAAGGAAAAAGTTCGAGTTCCTTAGCTAGTGCCTGAAACTCATGAGCCTGTTACACTACAGATCGGTTCTCAACCATCTTGTAGTCATACAGCTGCTCCATGAGATACAGCTCGCTACCAGCGTCAGTTACTCCAAACTTTCCAACAAGTGCATCCCACAGCTCTTTCCCTGTAGGAAGGATGATATAGCTTTTCTGGAATTTTGTATCAAGTGCGCTAATTATTGCTCCTCGAAAGAGGTTATCTTCAGCCTTAAACTTAGCCTCATCCTCCGGAGGTAAGTTGACAGGCTTGCCCTCAGCGACATGAAAACAAGACATTGCAGTAAGTCACAATTCCATCTTAGCTTTCCATATTAAGAAGTTTTTACCATCAAAAGGATCAGGCTTTAGCACAACTGCAAAATCTCTGACAGAAAAATGCCTAACATTAGGTTTTTGGATTGTTAGAAATATAGACATTTTCCATATCATTTTAATTCCATAAATTAACATTATGATGATGACATATAAAAGATAATTAACCATAGTAATCGTGATCTCAAATATATCCATAACAATATAGATCATGAGAACACAAAGCATATGAATCATATAAATCGTATAAATATGATAAGCATATAAACTGACTGAACAATTGAGATAAATTCATGGGTACATATGAAACATCAGAGATGAATATATGAAACATAAATAATTTGTAAAACGCAAAACAGTAAGGAAATAAACTGATCATACCCTCCCATGCGCTCTGATGATCCAGATCCTTGTCCAGCTTCCCTTGTCATGTCGCCAGTCGTGGAAGAAGATGTTTTGGGCAGTCGCGTAGACGCTCTCCAAAAACCTAATTGCCGATTCCCCGTGCAAGGTCTCGAACGGCAAGGGCTTCGGAGGCACCTGCCCTCTCGCTGCTCTATGCGTGCAGAGTCACGAGATGGGAATACTCTCACTTGCGGCTGGGCTGTGACTCTGAACGTGTTCTGTTCTCGTGTACCAAGTGCCAGGGGTTCTCCTCTACTTAACCTCTCGCAGAGGGAAGCTAAAGGAGAAGGGTCGCATGTTGCATGCCAAGAGATGGGCAGCTGAAGGACAAGGGTCTCGCATGCGGCACGCCAAGAGACGGGCACGGTTAGTGAGTGCTAAAAATTAACACAACCACACGCCCACCGGCCTGCTGCACGCCAAGAGACGGGCAGCTGAAGGACAAGGGTCTCGCATGCGGCACGCCAAGAGACAAGCATGGTTAGTGAGTGCTAAAAATTAACACACCACGCACGCCCGCCACGCCTCGCCCGAGCCCGGCCCAGCCGGCAGCGGCGCGCGCGTGCGCGTGGCAATGCCCTTGACCGTTTCTTGACTTCTCAAATCAAGTGGAATAATTCCCACCATATAAGTCAAGCCAAAAGACCCTTGGACTTCCAATATGGTACTATTGGTATTCTCCACCATTACACACCATAGAGTTTATTCAATAAATGGGCCAAGCCCATAAAAGATCCAACAATATGAAGTACTAGTTTCAACGATCATCCCGTCTACTTCACGTGTAGTGCAAAAATGAAGTAAAATTATGCACAAATAAGGTTTGAATCTTGATTGTTGGCTCCACATTCACACCCAGCTAACCAATAGAGCATAGTATATATTTTTGTGTCTTATTAATTAAGTCTAGTCATATGATATATAGAAATTGTGGTAACGTACGGGCAATTGACTAGTGTATATGTATAATATCAGTGTACGGGAATGAGGTTACTATTGCAATAGTTTAGGTACAAGCTCTTAGAACTAAGAGCATCTTCTAGAGCTCCCCATAAGTCTCCTCTAAATCAAGTTTTTTTTGTGAAAAACACAAAAACGTGTCTCCAACAGTTCCCCTAAAGTGCTCCCAACTTTTCCATAGCCCTTAAAACTCCCTCATTTATAGCTACAAATGAGGGGGTTTTTTGGGCTCCCTAGAAACAATCTGCCGCTTTAAGGGATCTGTTGGAGAAAGGATCAAAATCTACCCCCAGTAATTTTTTAGATGTCCCTTAAAACTGATTTTCAGGAGTAATTTTTTGGGAGCTCTTGGATATGCTCTAAGATCACTACATGGCTTTGCACGTCTAAAACTAGTTTAGATACAATGGGTGGGTTGTAAACTTGTACAAAACCACCGCATCACTTTACGCATCTAATTGTGCAAGTTTATAGTAGGTACACGCGTCTACATTGTAGACTTGAGCAAATTTGGTTTGGTTCAACCCACGAGCTTTAATGGATAGAGTGTGTGTTGTGTCTTGAGTCTTGGTGCAAGACACCGATCCATTGTAAAGCTAGCAAGATCCTCCAACGTGTGAAGTGCCTTGTGGAGACTCCGGTCTCTTGATTGGGAAAAAGCAAAGAGAAACTCAAGTTTGATTGTAGTGTTCACTTGAGCGAGGAAATGGTTGAGAGAAACCCAATCCTTATTGGACTCCTCAATGAAGATGTAGGTTTCGTCTGGAAATCAAATTTCGGTAAACAAATTGTCATGTCTCTATTGTGTTCTTATGATTGCAATTTGTTTTACTCCTTTCCTTCGTAACTTCTTTTGCTATTGATTCTTCTTATATGTTATCTTATTGCTCTAAGCCTTAATCTCTCACATTCAAAAGAGAAACTACACAAGAAGAACTTCTCCCCTTACTCTGTTTGACTTGGATATCGTTCTAACCTTTAATTGGTGTCAAGTTTTGTTTTTAAGTTGATAAATTTAATGGTTTGCCTATTCGCCCCGTATAGGCGAGTTTCAGTGATCTCGGGGAAGGCAGAGTCGAGGTCCTAGAGCTCCAATAAGATGCCCATCATCTCGTACCTTGTGTTGGCATAAAGCTACCCTTTGTGTACTACCATATCGACCACGGTGAGGATTCTGGTCGGTGCCATAGACTTCCATGCGTGATCGCCCCACCACACCATGGCCACTGGTTATGGTGGTTTATCTTTCGAAGATGGCAAGGACCATGACACCATCATCGTGGGTGGGAACTAGGACGTCCTTCTATATGATGACATCGATTGGGAGGCCGCCACTGCTGGTAAGGTGATAGATCTAGAGGCCCTCGAGTAGGTGCATCTCGCCACACTCGTCCACGGCAACAATCACCCTGCTCGCTTGAAAGGGAAATGTGCCCTTGGGCCATTTCTAAGTATTTTGGTGATTTAGTGTCCAACACAAGTGCCTAAGTGTTAAATGGTGGACAAAGTGAAAATCAAATATAAAGGTATGTTTCTCAGACTTACTACATTGTTTTAGAGACTAATGTATTGTGTCTAAGTGCTGGAAACAGAAAAAATCGAGTTGAATTTAGAGATGGCTTGTTCAGCCAAAGTCTACCCAGTCTGGGTGCACCGGACTGTGTCCGGTGCGCCAGGCTGTCTCCGGCGAACTTGCTGCTCTCGGGAAGTAATTAACGGCGTACGACTAAAATTCACCGGACTGTCCGGTGGTGCACCGGACTGTCCGGTGAGCCAACGGTCGGCCGGGCCAACGGTCGGCCGCGCGATCCGCGCGGGACACGTGGCCGAGCTAACGGCTAGAAGGGAGCACCGGACTGTCCGGTGTGCACCGGACAGTGTCCGGTGCGCCAACGGCTCCCAAGCGCCAATGGTCGGCTTTGCCAAATAAGGAAGGCGATCTGCACCGGACAGTGAATAGTGGATGTCCGGTGGTGCACCGGACTGTCCGGTGCGCCACCCGACAGAAGGCAAGAATTGCCTTCCTGGATTGCTCTCAACGGCTCCTAGCTGCCTTGGGGCTATAAAAGGGACCCCTAGGCGCATGGAGGAGTACACCAAGCAACCTTTGAGCATTCTTGATCATTCACACTCCGTCTTTGCGCACTTGTTTGACATTCCTAGTGATTCGAGCTCCGTTCTAGTGAGAACTTTGAGATATTCATTTGAGCTCGAGTTTTGGCCGTGTGTGTGCGTATTTGCTGTGGATTTGTGTGTGTTGCTTCCCTCCCTTACTCTAGTGCTTTCACTTTGATTCTCATTGTAAGGGCGAGAGACTCCAAGTTGTGGAGATTCCTCGCAAACGGGAAAGAGTAAAGAAAAGAAGAACACCGTGGTATTCAAGTTGATCATTGGATCACTTGAGAGGAGTTGAGTGCAACTCTCGTCCATTGGGACGCCACAACGTGGAGTAGGCAAGTGTTGTACTTGGCCGAACCACGGGATAAATCCTCGTGTCTCTTGTGCTTGTTCTCACTGTGTCTATCGTGCTTCACAAGAGCTCTACTTAGCTACTTGGCATCATTGTGCTAACTCTTAACCAAAGTTTTGTGGCATAAGTTTTAAGTTTTACAGGATCACCTATTCACCCCCCCTCTATGTGCTCTCAATTGGTATCAAAGGCGTTCTCTTCAAGAAAGGGACTAACCGCCCGAAGAGATGGATCCTAAGGGGAAGGGAATCGTGATCAACGATAAGGAGAAGGAGTCCTTCGTCAACGAGCCAAAGGATGACAAGCCTATCGACTCGGGCTCGGGCCACAAACGTAAAGATGGGAAGAAGAAGAAGACAAGACGCATCAAGGAGATCATCTACTACGACGACAGCGACGAGTCCACTTCTTCCCAAAAGGACAACGACGACAATGACTATGAGAGAAGGAAACCGGTCAATTCGAACTTTTCTTTTGACTACTCTCGTATCCCGCAAAATACAAATGCTCATTTGCTCTCTATTCCACTTGGCAAACCTCCTCACTTTGATGGAGAGGATTACGGATTTTGGAGCCACAAAATGCGTAGTCACTTGTTCTCTCTCCATCCTAGCATATGGGAGATAGTGGAAAGTGGAATGAAATTTGATAGCTCGGATAGTCCTATGTTCATCAATGAACAGATTCATAGAAATGCAAAGCTACTACTGTGTTGCTAGCCTCTTTGTGCAGGGACGAGTATCATAAGGTGAGCGGCTTGGACAATGCTAAGCAGATCTGGGACACCCTCCGGATCTCACACGAGGGGAATGACGTCACCTTGCTCACCAAAATGGAGTTGGTGGAGGGCGAGCTAGGAAGATTCGCAATGATAAGGGGAGAGGAGCCAACTCAAACATACAACCGGCTCAAGACCCTCATCAACAAGATAAGGAGCTATGGAAGCACACGATGGACGGACCACGACGTCGTTCGTCTAATGCTAAGGTCATTTACCGTACTTGATCCACATTTGGTGAACAATATTCGTGAAAATCCTAGGTACACCAAGATGTCGCCCTAAGAAGTTCTTGGGAAGTTTGTAAGCGGGCGAATGATGATCAAGGAGGCGAGATATGTCGACGACGCGTTAAACGGTCCAATCCATGAGCCTCAACCCATTGCTCTCAAGGCAACGAGGAGCAAGGAGGCGCTACCTAGCAAGGTGGCACAAGTTGAGGCGGCCGGGCTCAATGATGAAGAAATGGCCCTCATCATCAAGCGCTTCAAGACGGCGCTAAAAGGTCGCAAGGGGCAACCAAGCAAGACCAAGACAAAGGGGAAGCGCTCATGCTTCAAATGTGGTAAGGTTGGTCATTTTATTGCTAACTGTCCCGACAACGATAGTGACCAGGAACAAGGGAACAAGAGGGAGAAAAAGAAGAACTATAAGAAGGCAAAGGGCGAGGCACATCTTGACAAGGAGTGGGACTCGGATTGTTCGTTGTCCGACTCCGACAACGAAGGACTCATCGCCACTGCCTTCAACAAGTCATCCCTCTTCCCCAACGAGCATCACACTTGCCTCATGGCAAGGGAGAAGAAGGTAAGAGCTCGTAACACTAGTACTTACGCTTCCTCAAGTGAGGATGAGTCTAGTGATGATGAAATAGATTATTCATGTTTATTCAAGGGCCTAGATAGAACCAAGGTGGATAAAATTAATGAATTAATTGATGCCTTAAATGATAAGAATAGGCTATTAGAAAAGCAAGAGGATTTGTTGTATGAAGAACATGACAAATTTGTAGAAGCACAAAATTCTCTTGCTCTAGAAGTAAAAAGAAATGAAATGCTTTCTTGTGAACTATCTACTTGCCATGAAACCATTTCTACTTTAAAGAGTGTTAATGATGATTTAAATGCTAAACTAGAAGTAGCAAGTAAATCTAATTCTTGTGTAGAACATGTTATGATTTGCACTAGGTGTAAAGATTTCAATGTTGATGCTTGTAGAGAACACCTAGTGTCTATTACAAAGTTGAATGATGAAGTAGCTAGTCTTAATGCCCAACTTAAGATTAGCAAAAATGACTTTGATAAACTAAAATTTGCAAGGGATGCCTACACGGTTGGTAGACACCCCTCAATTAAGGATGGGCTTGGCTTCAAGCGGGAAGCCAAGAACTTAACAAGCCATAAAGCTTCCATCTCCACCAAGGAGAAAGGGAAGGCCCCTATGGCTAATAGTGTGCAAAAGAACCATGCTTTCATTTATGGTGATAGAAGATTCTCTAGAAACTTTCATCATAGGAGTTGTAACGCTTATGATTCATATGCTATGACTCCTTCTAGTTCCCAGGGTATGCATGCTAGAAATGTAACTAGGAAAAATATTGTTCATGTTCCTAGGAAAGTAGTAAATGAACCTTCTACCATTATCATGCTTTAAATGCCTCCTTTGCTATTTGTAGAAAGGATAAGAAGGTAGTTGCTAGAAAATTAGGGGCAAAATGCAAGGGAGATAAAACTTGCATTTGGGTCCCTAAGGCTATTTGTACTAACCTTGTAGGACCCAACAAGAGTTGGGTACCTAAGACTCAAGCCTAAATTTGCCTTGCAGGTTTATGCATCCGGGGGTTCAAGCTGGATTATCGACAGCGGATGCACAAACCACATGACGTGGGAGAAGAAGATGTTCACCTCCTATGTCAAGAACAAGGATCCTCAAGATTCAATCATATTCGGTGATGGGAACCAAGGCAAGGTGAAAGGCTTAGGCAAGGTTGCAATTTCAAATGAGCACTCTATTTCTAATGTGTTTTTAGTTGAGTCTCTTGGATATAATTTGTTATCTGTTAGTCAATTGTGCAATATGGGCTATAATTGTTTATTCACAAATGTAGATGTGTCTGTCTTTAGAAGAAGTGATGGTTCATTAGCCTTTAAGGGTGTATTAGACGACAAACTTTATTTAGTTGATTTTGCAAAAGAGGATGCCGGTCTAGATGCATGCTTAATTGCTAAGACTAGCATGGGCTGGTTGTGGCATCGCCGTTTAGCACATGTGGGGATGAAGAACCTTCACAAGCTTCTAAAGGGAGAACACATGATAGGTCTAACCAATGTTACTTTCGAAAAAGATAGACCTTGTGCAGCGTGTCAAGCAGGGAAACAGGTGGGAAGCTCTCATCACACTAAAAATGTGATGACCACGTCAAGATCCTTGGAGATGCTTCATATGGACCTATTCGGACCCGTCGCCTATCTGAGCATAGGAGGAAGTAAGTATGGTCTAGTTATTGTTGATGACTTTTCCCGCTTCACTTGGGTATTCTTTTTGCAGGATAAGTCTGAAACCCAAGGGACCCTCAAGCGCTTTCTAAGGAGAGCTCAAAATGAGTTTGAGCTCAAGGTGAAGAAGATAAGGAGCGACAACGGGTCTAAGTTCAAGAACCTTCAAGTGGAGGAGTACCTTGAGGAGGAAGGGATCAAGCACGAGTTCTCCGCTCCCTATACACCACAACAAAATGGTGTGGTAGAGAGGAAGAACAGGACGCTAATCGACATGGCAAGGACGATGCTTGGAGAGTTCAAGACCCCTGAGCGCTTTTGGTCGGAAGCCGTGAACACGGCTTGCCACGCCATCAACCGGGTCTACCTTCACCGCCTCCTTAAGAAGACTTCGTATGAGCGACTAACCGGTAACAAACCCAATGTTTCGTATTTCCGAGTTTTTGGGAGTAAATGCTACATTCTAGTGAAGAAGGGTAGAAATTCTAAGTTTGCTCCCAAAGCTGTAGAAGGGTTTTTGTTAGGTTATGACTCAAATACAAAGGCGTATAGAGTCTTCAACAAATCATCGGGTTTGGTTGAAGTCTCTAGCGACGTTGTATTTGATGAGACTAATGGCTCTCCAAGAGAGCAAGTTGTTGATCTTGATGATGTAGATGAAGAAGATGTTCCGACGGCCGCTATACGAACCATGGCGATTGGTGATGTACGACCATAGGAACAAAAGGAAGCAAGATCAACCTTCTTCCTCGACAATGGTGCATCCCCCAACTCAAGACGATGAACAGGTTCATCAAGAGGAGGCGTATGATCAAGGGGGAGCACAAGATGATCTTGAGATGGAGGAAGAAGCACAACCGGCACCTCCAACCCAAGTTCGTGCGACGATCCAAAGGGATCATCCCGTCGACCAAATTTTGGGTGACATTAGCAAGGCAGTAACTACTCGGTCTCGATTAGTTAATTTTTGTGAGCATTACTCCTTTGTCTCTTCTATTGAGCCTTTCAGGGTAGAGGAGGCCTTGCTAGATCCGGACTGGGTGTTGGCCATGCAAGAGGAGCTCAACAACTTCAAGAGAAATGAAGTTTGGACACTGGTGCCTCGTCCTAAGCAAAACGTTGTGGGAACCAAGTGGGTGTTCCGCAACAAACAAGACGAGCACGGGGTGGTGACAAGGAACAAGGCTCGACTTGTGGCAAAAGGTTATGCCCAAGTCGCAGGTTTGGACTTTGAGGAGACCTTTGCTCCTGTGGCTAGGCTAGAATCTATTCGTATTTTGCTAGCATATGCCGCTCACCATTCTTTCAGGTTGTTCCAAATGGATGTGAAGAGCGCTTTCCTCAACGGGCCAATCAAGGAGGAGGTGTACGTGGAGCAACCCCCCTAGCTTTGAGGATGAATGGTACCCCGACCACGTGTGTAAGCTCTCTAAGGCGCTCTATGGACTTAAGCAAGCCCCAAGAGCATGGTATGAATGCCTTAGAGACTTTTTAGTTGCTAATGCTTTCAAGGTTGGGAAAGCCGATCCAACTCTGTTTACTAAGACTTGTGATGGTGATCTTTTTGTGTGCCAAATTTATGTCGATGACATAATATTTGGTTCTACCTACCAAAAGTCTTGTGAAGAGTTTAGCAGGGTGATGACTCAAAAGTTCGAGATGTCGATGATGGGCGAGTTGAACTACTTCCTTGGGTTCCAAGTGAAGCAACTCAAGGATGGTACCTTCATCTCCCAAACAAAGTACACGCAAGACTTGCTGAAGCGGTTTGGGATGAAGGACGCCAAGCCCGCAAAGACTCCGATGGGAACCGACGGACACACCGACCTCAACAAAGGAGGTAAGTCCGTTGATCAAAAAGCATACCGGTCTATGATAGGGTCTTTACTTTATTTATGTGCTACTAGACCGGATATTATGCTTAGCGTATGCATCTGTGCTAGATTTCAATCCGATCCTAAGGAGTGTCACTTAGTGGCGGTGAAGCGAATCCTTAGATATTTAGTCGGTACGCCTTGCTTCGGGATCTGGTATCCAAAGGGGTCTACCTTTGACTTGATTGGATATTCAGATTCCGACTATGCTGGATGTAAGGTCGATAGGAAGAGTACATCGGGGACGTGCCAATTCTTAGGAAGGTCCCTGGTGTCGTGGAGTTCTAAGAAACAAACCTTCGTTGCCCTATCCACCGCTGAGGCCGAGTATGTTGCCACAGGACAGTGTTGCGCGCAACTACTTTGGATGAGGCACACCCTCAGGGACTTTGGCTACAATCTGAGCAAAGTCCCACTCCTATGTGATAATGAGAGTGCTATCCACATGGCGGATAATCATGTTGAACACAGCCGCACAAAGCACATAGACATCCGACATCACTTTCTGAGAGACCACCAGCAAAAGGGGGATATCGAAGTGTTTCATGTTAGCACCGAGAACCAGCTAGCCGATATCTTTACCAAGCCTCTAGATGAGAAGACCTTTTGCACGCTGCGTAGTGAGCTAAATGTCTTAGATTCGCGGAACCTGGATTGATTTATAGCATACATGTGTTTATGCCTTTGAGTATGTTCCTTATGCATTTTGTTGCTTATTTATGGTGCTCAAGTTGTACAAGCACTCCCCGGACCTCACACGTCCTTTTGCAAGTGATGCACATATTTAGGGGGAGATGTGTTACAACTTGACCCTTTGAGACTAACCATTTGCGTGAGTTTGCCTGATCTAGTCTCAAAGATGGATTGAAAGGGAAAAGGTGGACTTGGACCATGAAAGACTTCCACTGCACTCCGATGAGAGGGTAACTTATTCCAAGTTCATCTCTATGATCTTATTGCCGTTGTACTCTTAATTGAAGATTTTGGTGAGGCAATGGGGTTAAAGGGCCAAGATTGATCCCGTTTTGGTGCTTGATGCCAAAGGGGGAGAAAATAAGGCCAAAGCAATAAATGGATCAGCTACCACTTGAGAAATTTTGAAAATAGTAGAATAGAGCTTTTGGTTTGTCAAAACTCTCTTATTGTCTCTCTTGTCAAAAGTTGGCTTTTTGTGGGGAGAATGGTTGATTATGGGAAATAGGGGGAGTTTTTGAATTCTTGATCAATTTCTCTTAAAATGTCTCTCTCTATGTTTCAACAAGTGTGTTTGACTTAGAGATAGGAATTTGAAGTTGATTTGCAAAAACAAACCAAGTGGCGGCAAAGAGTGATCCATATATGCCAAATTTGAATCAAACCAAGTTTGAGTTCTTATTTGAATTGATTTTGCACTTGTTCTACTTGCTTTATGTTGTGTTGGCATAAATCACCAAAAAGGGGGAGATTGAAAGGGAAATGTGCCCTTGGGCCATTTCTAAGTATTTTGGTGATTTAGTGTCCAACACAAGTGCCTAAGTGTTAAATGGTGGACAAAGTGAAAATCAAATATAAAGGTATGTTTCTCAGACTTAGTACATTGTTTTAGAGACTAATGTATTGTGTCTAAGTGCTGGAAACAGGAAAAATCGAGTTGAATTTAGAGATGGCTTGTTCAGCCAAAGTCTGCCCAGTCTGGGTGCACCGGACTGTCCGGTGGTGCACCGGATAGTGTCCGGTGCGCCAGGCTGTCTCCGGCGAACTTGCTGCTCTCGGGAAGTAATTAATGGCGTACGGCTAAAATTCACCGGACTGTCCGGTGGTGCACCGGACTGTCCGGTGAGCCAACGGTCGGCCGGGCCAACGGTCGGCCGGGCCAACGGTCGGCCGGGCCAACGGTCGGCCGCGCGATCCGCGCGGGACACGTGGCCGAGCTAACGGCTAGAAGGGAGCACCGGACTGTCCGGTGTGCACCGGACAGTGTCCGGTGCGCCAACGGCTCCCAAGCGCCAATGGTCGGCTTTGCCAAATAAGGAAGGCGATCTGCACCGGACAGTGAATAGTGGATGTCCGGTGGTGCACCGGACTGTCCGGTGCGCCACCCGACAGAAGGCAAGAATTGCCTTCCTGGATTGCTCTCAACGGCTCCTAGCTGCCTTGGGGCTATAAAAGGGACCCCTAGGCGCATGGAGGAGTACACCAAGCAACCTTTGAGCATTCTTGATCATTCACACTCCGTCTTTGCGCACTTGTTTGACATTCCTAGTGATTCGAGCTCCGTTCTAGTGAGAACTTTGAGATATTCATTTGAGCTCGAGTTTTGGCCGTGTGTGTGCGTATTTGCTGTGGATTTGTGTGTGTTGCTTCCCTCCCTTACTCTAGTGCTTTCACTTTGATTCTCATTGTAAGGGCGAGAGACTCCAAGTTGTGGAGATTCCTCGCAAACGGGAAAGAGTAAAGAAAAGAAGAACACCGTGGTATTCAAGTTGATCATTGGATCACTTGAGAGGAGTTAAGTGCAACTCTCGTCCATTGGGACGCCACAACGTGGAGTAGGCAAGTGTTGTACTTGGCCGAACCACGGGATAAATCCTCGTGTCTCTTGTGCTTGTTCTCACTGTGTCTATCGTGCTTCACAAGAGCTCTACTTAGCTACTTGGCATCATTGTGCTAACTCTTAACCAAAGTTTTGTGGCATAAGTTTTAAGTTTTACAGGATCACCTATTCACCCCCCTCTAGGTGCTCTCATCGCTAAGCCAAGAGGCACAAACTGGTGTGGGTTCACACGTCCCAAAAGTGCTAGGAGGGTGTCCACGAAGAACCGAAGACCTCACAGTCAGGGCACACGATTAAACAACCACGATCGAGAACGAGGACACAAGCGACATGAGGTGTGGGGAGGGCTTTTAAAACAGCGACAATGCTATCTTATACGATCATATGCATGTAAGTTTGTCATATTTTTGTTGTCTTATCTGATTACATGCACAAAAGCTTATCTGGTTGTTAGACGAAATCTACCCTCTTCACGCACGCAACGGTGGAAACTCATGCTTTAAAGGAGTAGAGAACTTCTAAAGTGTATCCTATGTGATAATTAGATACTTTGCCATTTGTGTCAGTTAGTTATTGGTGTTAGATAGAGTAAGACGTGTTGTTAGTTTGTCACTTCATCTTATTGGAATAAGATAGGTTCATTGATATAATTCATGTCTTCCATGTGTATGAAAAAATGCTTCACCGGTGAGGCGAGTAGTTGTATCATATTTTTACTGTGGTTCGGCCAATGACTACCCACATTGCGATGACCTCCTTTGGTCAAGGGTTGCACTCAACCCCTCTCAAGTGATCCAAAGATCAAACTTAAGTGCCACAGTCGTCTTCCTTATATCATTATCTCGTTGTAAGGAATCTCCACAAATTGGAGCCTCTCACGCCTTACACAAATGATTAGAATAAAATCCGGAGTAAGGAGAGGAGTAGAGACACACACAAGAGCACAACACAACAACAACACACACACAATCAAAAGAGAGAGCGCACAAATCAAAACGATAGAGTCACATCTCAAGAACGCGTTCAAATCTCTTTCTAACAAATCAACAACATGGTTGTAGAGGTTCGAAGTTGTAGTGTGCTCAAAATATGCTTGAGTACTGCTCCATGGTGCCTAGGGGTCCTTTTATGGCCTCAAGGAACATAGGAGCCATTGGATCTTCATTTGGAAGCTCCCAACCTTCTCTGTCTGCGGGTGCACCGGACTGTCCCGTGGCGCACCGGACACTGCACAGTACAACGGTCAACATATCCCTGATTGGTCACTTTCCATTTCAAGCGGACACCGGACTGTCCGGTGCACCATCTAACCGTTGGTTACGACTGACGTGGCAGATAGATGTTGGTTGTCTTCACACCGGACTGTCCGGCGCTCTGCGCGGACCGTCCTGTGAATTATAGTCGATGGTGCCCGGCTTAACCCCGGACCATCTGGTGAAATATAATCGATGGTGCCCGGCTTAACCCGAGAGCGGCTATGGCCGAATGAACACCGGACTGTCCGATGGCACCGAACCGTCCGGTGCTGCCCAGTCCAGCCCAACTTGTTCCTTTTTTTGTCAACTTTCCTTTGTTCCTTTTGGTTCGACTTTATATGGTCCCTAGCACTTAGAAAAACGTGATTAGTACCTAAAGGGTGCCTGTCGGTACCCAGAATCAGGGGTACCCCTTACTATAGTATGAAGGCACGATGTCCATGCAGCTATCTTTAGTCGCGCGGCAAATAGCGCCCAACCCCACCACATGGGCGGCTCCGGGGCCACCACGTGGCTAGAGGAGGCAATCTACTCTAAGGTGTCAACAGTGGGTCCGGACCCCTACGGGAAGTGCCGGACCCCTAGATATACAAACCGGACCCCTGGGACGGGTCCCGGACCCCTCAGGTGGGGTCCGGGCTACTCACAGTAGGGTCCCAAGATTCCAAGGAAAAGAATACCCAGGCCTTAATCAAGGCCAAGCGGGGGTCCGGTGCTGACACGTGGTCGGACCATACCGCGAGCGCTCCCACTCCCCGCTCAGGCGGAGACCCGGTGCTGCCACGTGGCCTACTGCCCGTAACGTAAGCCACCGGGCGGAGCCAGACGTAAGGCCTCTCGGCCGCACATTTATTGCCGAGGAGGCGCGCCACCTATTAAACTGGCAGGTGATATGCCGCCTCAGCATTAAATACGCCCTGTCTACTCCACTGACAAGCGATGTGCCGCCTCAGCATTTAATGTGCCCTCTCCACTCTACTGACGGGCGGCGGTCAGGCCATCCTGCAGGCGGCGTGCCTGTCCGCCCCGGTGGCAGGCGGTACGCCTGTGCTGCGGCATACACTGTGCTCATCATCACTCGTACGTTGCCAGTGAAGCTTCTGCTGCACGCCGATACTACGCAGGCTACGGATATCAGGACGCAAGGAGATTGCACTGGCGACCAGATTTAGTTGCTCCAAATATTACATCCGTTATGTCCCTGGGCCCGCATGTCAGGGCTCAGCACCCTTGTACGTGCCCCCTTCAGCTATAAAAGGGGAGGCACGCAACGTTACAACTCAAGCTCACTCAGACACACTTAGACACAGCTCAGGCTCACAAGTTTATACAAGCTCTCAAGCTCAATACATCACACAGTGGAGTAGGGTATTACGCTCCGGCGGCCTGAACCACTCTAAATCCTTGTGTGTTCTTGTGTTCGTTCATCGCTCAGCAGACAGGCAAAACGCTTAGGCCCCTCCTCATCTTAGGATTTAGGGCGGTTGCATTCCGCCATCCGGCCGGAGATTTTCCTCTCCAACATTTGGCGCGCCAAGTAGGGGGTTTAGGCTTTAGGTTTTGCTTGTTTTCTTGCTCAGCATGATGGTGCAAATCGTGGAGCACCACGCCGAGACTTCGGTGGATTTCCTGGTGGAGGAAGAAGTTGCTTCTTCCACGCCACAGGTTCCCAACCGCCCAGTGCCGAGCACTGCTGCTGTGCACACTGCGCAGCAGCATACAGCTGCGCAGACATCCCGGACTCCGTCAAGGGCAGCTCTGGGGGCGTTGTCTGCAGCCAGGGAGTTGCTGCGCCACCCCCAAGCTCCACGGCCTCACCAGGGGCCATGAAGCAGTGGCGTGACGACGTCGACCGACTGCTCGGCATGGCGCACTCCGGCTCGACTAGGTCGAGGCCGCGGTCATCCCGATGCCAACATGAGACAACAACGTCTGTGCGCTCACCCTCAGTGAGGGGTGCACAGACCGACGACCTTTGGGCAGAGCTCAACCGCAGGCGTGCGGGAGAGGATGCCTGGGTCTCGCTGGAGAGGACGCAGGAGCGCCGATGAAACATCGAGGGTCACAACCTCGATCAATATTTTGCTGCGGTAGCACCATAGACCCCAGCGGGTGCCCGGATCTAGGCGGGTGTCCCATTGGCCGGCGTGGGCTGCGCCGCGCTCGCGGATCATCTCCGCACGGCGACCTGGCCACCCAAGTTCCGGCCGCACCTGCCGGAAAAGTACGACGATACGACCAACCCGTTCGAATTCTTGCAGGTGTACGTCACCGCCATTACGACAGCGGGTGGAGACACCGCCGTAATGGCAACATATTTTCATGTTGCCTTGTCTGGCCCTGCCCGGACTTGGCTCATGAATCTTACCCCAGGATCAATATACTCCTGGGAAGAGCTCTGCACGCGGTTTGCAGCGAACTTCGCCGGTGCTTATCAGTGGCATGGCGTGGAGGCTCACCTCCATGCAGTGAGGCAGGAGCCCGGGGAAACTCTCCGGACCTTCATCTCCCACTTCATCAAGGTACGAGGGACTATACCCCGTATCTCCGATGCTTCCATCATCACCGCCTTCCGCTAGGGGGTGCGTGATGAAAAAATGCTGGAGAAGTTGGCCACGCATGACGTGGAAACTGTCACCACACTTTTTGCTCTGGCCGACAAGCGCGCCAGGGCTGCCGAGGGCCGTGCATGGCACTCAGCACCACAGACTGGGGTTGCCCAGACGGGTGGCTCGGGTGCCGTCTCTCAGAACGGCAAAAAGAAAAAGATGAAGAAACGCGGCTCCGAGAGGCCGTCGTCTGCTGCTCCGGTCGTCGCAGCTGCGACTAGGGCCCGAAACGAGCGCAACAAGCGCCCACGGCCGTAGAGGGGTAACAGTGGCTCATGCCCTGTACACCCCAATAGTCACCATAGTGCCGCAGAGTGTCGCGAGATCATAGAACTCGCGAAGCGCGTCAGCGAGCGGCGCGAGCAGACCTCCAAGGACGGCTCCCCTCCTCGTCGTCGGCCTGGCAAGGAAAGGTTCGACAGCGGCGAGGTAGCCGCGGAAGAATCGGACCTCAGGTATCAGTCACCCGAGGGGGTCCTAAAGGACGTTTTCACCGGAGAATCCAACTCCGGCGATGACAACTAGTCATGTCATCGGGGAGACCCCATCCTTCCTAGTCTACGGGGCCGAAGCCTTTCTTCCCCCGAAAACCTTTATGGGCTCCTCATGGGTCCAGTATTTTAACGAGTCTATGCAGGAATAGCCACGGCGTGAGGACGTGGACTTCATCAACGAACGCAATTGGCAAGCGGCAACCTGAAATGCACGATACAACCAAGCGCTCGAGTGCCACCACCAGCGGATCGTGCATGGTAGCGAACTCGGGGTCCGGGACCTAGTCCTATGGCGAGTACTGAACCAAGAAGGGCTCCACAAACTCTCCCCCAGTTGGGAAGGACCCTTCAAGGTAACGGAAGTATGCTGACCCGGGAGTGCCTGCCTCACCACAACTGAAGGGGTGCCGCTTCCTAGTCCCCGGAATATAGAGTATTCCTGTAAGTCCTACCCACAGAAGCAAGTCCGAGGGGTTATGATTTCTTCTGTTAACTAGGTTGTGCATACGTGTACGCTAGCCCGGCGAGGTCCACCCTCATAAGCCCGGTCTGTTGGTATGCACTCATGCATGTCAAGTTATAAGTAAAGCATCTACCCCCTTAGATGTGCCCCTCTGATGGTTTTATTCTGCTACAGATTCCAGATATTATTATTTTTTATCTAACCCACCCATACCGTCTCCCATCCCTGCTGACATGATGACATTCGAATTGAGTAGCCAGGCTTGCAGTTTGGGACCCCTCTGCGAAAGCGGGAGGGTCCGGTAGCCTGGGGGTCGGCTCTGGAAAACAGGAGCTCGTTCCATAGAGTGGTCCGGAGCTGCGTAGCCGCATAGCCCGGTTCTGTACCCTAGGCCTGCACACTCCACCACTCTGTGATGGGTACCCTAGTATTTGGAGCTACAGTCATGTGGGTCCGGTAACCTAGGGTCCAGTTCTAGAGAATGGACGCTTGTCTCCTGGGGTGGTCCGGAGCCATGTAGCCGCTTAGCCTGGTCCCGTACCGTAAGCCTGCACACTCCACCATTATGTGACGAGTGTCCTAGTACCTAGAACCGCGGTCCAGGGGGTCCGGACACACAACTTGGCTTCCTAGACTAAACCCTGCAGGTCCCGTGCCTATATCAAAGGATGGCTAGTATCAGGCGATGGGCCCAATGGGTGTGCTACTAACGCTCCCTAGCCGAAGCTGTGTTTATGTCCAGGTCCCAGTCGAGGATGCCTCCTGGAGGCCGTCGCCAGCTCTTTTAGGAATACTAGTATCTAGCCTCGACACGTCGAGCCTACATCCCAGGGGGGCCAGGTACCAGGGAGGAGTCGGCAACGCCACACACAACAGGGGCAAATAGTATGCAAATAAGTGCTAATACTGCTCGATAAGTAGTACTCAAAAGTACCTTACAAATGCAAAGTTGTTACATCCGCCTTCAAGCGGGGCCCTAGCCTTATGTCTACAGGTATGACCTACTCGACATCAGTAGGGTCGCGCTAGAAGCACCGACCTCCATCTCTGCGACATCTTGTACGACCCCCAGGCGGCGTCTTCAGCAGCCGGGCCAGCGGTCACCGTTGGAGGCGACACCGAAGCCATCAAAGCCAAAGATATGGAGCCGCAGCATGGCTCGCTTCCCACCCCATGGAGTTGGAGCTAGACCAGCTCATGGCGGTATACCATGAGACACTGGTGAACCTCATGCAGGAGATGGAGCCGCAGCTCAGCTCGCTTCCCGCCTTCACAAGGCTAGTGAACATCCTTCCCTTCGAATGCTGGAGGAAGAAGCGAGAAGGAGCGTCGCCCCCACGGACATCTTGCGGAGGTAGGCGATGATGGCCGCCTGAAGGATGAAGCAGGGCGTGAAGTGCTAAGGTTGGAGGCCAAGCTCCTCCAGCAGCAGCACGAAGAAAGACGAGATCGGCAACGCCAACCCACTAGGGAGGTTGGAGACGAAGAACACAAACTCTCCGGCGGCGAGATTGTCGTGAGGAGAGGCACCGACATGGATCTTTCCGGCGAACGCTGGTACACCCCATCCGAGCAGGTTGCGCACCAAGTTGAGTGCCACTTCGGGCTGGAGGCGCTCGAGAGGATCTAACAAGGCCATGGCGGCTACGGCGGTAGAAGAGCGCGGAGAACTCGAGGGCGAAAGGGCACTGCGAGCGATGAGAATGGCTACCACGCTCGGGGGAGTCCCTTTTTAAAGAAAGATTCCCCCACTGACGTCCCGAGACACAGCAGAAGATCTCGCCTGACGCGCGCCAGGGTGACCCAGCCTCTGGCGCAGGGCCCGGGCCCACGAGTCATGCTCCTTGGGCGTCGGCCTCCGTGTGCGGAGAAGGCGAACCGCCGCGTAAGGAGCACGCCACCGCCTGTGGTAGTGCGCCTCTTCACCTTCGTCGAAAGCAGTGGATCAGCCTCTGGCGCAGGGGACCAGGCCCACGAGTCATGCTCCTTGGGCGTCAGCCTCTATGTGCGGAGAAGGCGAACCGCCGCGTGAGGAGCACGCCACCGCCTGCGGTAGTGCATCTCTTCACCTCCGCTGAAAGCAGCAGACCAGTCTCTGACACGGGGGCCCGGGCCCACGAGTCATACTCTTTGGGCGTCGGCCTCCGTGTGCGGAGAAGGTGAACCGCCGCGTGGGGAGCACGCCACCGTCTGTGGTAGTGCGCTTCTTCACCTCCGCCGAAACCAACAACCCAGTCTCTGGCACGGGGGACCGGGCCCACGAGTTATCCTCCTTGGGCACTGGTTCCTGGGTGCAGAGAAGTCGAACCGCCGCTCGCGCCAGTATCGTGCCTCCTCGGGGCCGCCGTAGAAGACAGAGAAGGTAAATTTTCAAAACCAATGCAGCGGTATCGAGGCACCCCGCGTGTGGCCGAGCAAAGCCATCAAGTGCGGAGACCACGGGTCAGTCAGCCGCGGGGACAGGCGTGGCAGTTGGCGTGACCAAAGATAGACTGACAGTAATTATGTTAGCAAGCGCACAGAAGGAGCGTGTCAATCACCAATCAAGCTTTGGCCCCACCTGCAGGCTCGTTTCCTCCCCTAAGCCGGGCCCGGGGGCCACTGTCGGTACCCAGAATCAGGGGTACCCCTTACTACAGTATGAAGGCACGGTGTCCATGCTGCTATCTTTAGTCGCGCGGCAAACAACGCCCAACCCCACCACGTGGGCGGCTTCGGGGCCGCCACGTGGCCAGAGGAGGCAATCTACTCTAAGGTGTCAACGGTGGGTCCGGACCCCTACGGGAAGTGTCGGACCCCTGGATATACAAACCAGGCCCGTGGGACGGGTCTCGGACCCCTCAGGAGGGGTCCGGGCTACTCATAGTAGGGTTCCGGGATTCCAAGGAAAAGAATACCCAGACCTTAATCAAGGCCAGGCAGGGGTCCGGTGCTGACATGTGTCCGGACCATACTGCGAGCGCTCCCACTCCCCGCTTAGGCGGAGACCCGGTGCTGCCACGTGGCCTACTGCCCGTAACATAAGCCAGTGGGCGGAGCCAGACGTAAGGCCTCTAGGCCGCACATTTATTGCGGAGGAGGCGCGCCGCCTGTCAAGCTGGCAGGTGATGTGCCGCCTCAGCATTAAATACGCCCTGTCTACTCCACTGACAAGCGATGTGCCACCTCAGCATTTAATGTGCCCTGTCCACTCTACTGACGGGCGGCGGTCAGGCCATCCTGCAGGCGGCGTGCCCGTCCGCCCCGGTGACAGGCGGTATGCCCGTGCTGCGGCATACACTGTGCTCATCATCACTCGTACGTTGCCAGTGAAGCTTCCGCTGCACGTCGATACTATGCAGGCTGTGGATATCATGGCGCAAGGAGATTGCACTGGCGACCAACATTAGTTGCTCCAAATATTACATCTGTTATGTCCCTGGGCCCGCATGTCGGGGCTCAACACCCTTGTACGTGCCCCCCTTCAGCTATAAAAGGGGAGGCACGCAACATTACAACTCAAGCTCACTCAGACACACTTAGACCCAACTCAGGCTCACAAGTTCATACAAGCTCTCAAGCTCAATACATCACACAGTGGAGTATGGTATTACGCTCCGGCGGCTCGAACCACTCTAAATCCTTGTGTGTTCTTGTGTTCGTTCATCGCTCAGCAGACAGGCAAAACGCTTAGGCCCCTCCTCATCTTGGGATTTAGGGCGTTTGCATTCCGCCACCCGGCCGGAGATTTTCCTCTCCGACAGTGCCTTTTCTTGTATTCCTCGATTTGCTTTTACAAACACTTGTGCTCATGCTCATATGAGAAGTTGTTAGTTCATAGTAACATGTTGAGTATCTAATTACCAAAACAACTAGACATGGTCCAAAGGAATATTTCCCTTTCAATAACATATAAATATATGGATGTGGCATGGTTAGAAAATCGTCTATTTGTGCACTCATAAATCAAACACATGATAGAGCCACCCTATTATGCTTCACTCTAGAACCAATCTAACTGCCAAACACATAACATAGACATTCTTTCCTCATAGCCATTCTTTCCTCAGAGTTTAGAATAGAGCTGCTTCCTCCAAATAGGACATGGAACCAAACACTACCTTAGCTTAGGGATGACAATGGGATGGGGTGGGGCTGGATAAGTGCTTCCAGGTCCTCGAATGTTATTTGGCCCTAAAATGCTTAACGAGAAGGATTTCCTCCTTGTCCCCATCCCCATCAGGAACCAAACCCCTTGGGGAACCCGTGGGGATCAATTGTTGAGTACAAATATTATGATATACACATACAAATAAGGATTGTTACATGGGTGAGCGACAATCGAGTGAAGGAAATGAGGGTTGAGGTTAGTAAGTGAGGATTTTGCATGTAATGAGACAATTTATTTAATTCGACCTTCATAAGCCACACAGGGGAGGTCTGACTCCTAATTTGGGCCCCAATGGGATATATTTCATCCCTACCCCTTCCCATTAAATTTTGGGTTCTCGCCCTTCCATTCCCGTGAGACAATTTTAGCCCCATCATTGTCACATTCGGGCTAGGTCCCCGCGAGACTCGCGCCTAAAGGGAAATCTGTTATCCTTACCTTAGCACTTTCTGGTAGTAACAGATGAGACATTTTCAGTATTAGAAAGAGACAAAGCTGAACATCAGTGCTGATACATGGATTTAAAAGCAAAAGATAAAGGATAAGGGTGGATGTATGTAAGTGCCATGCGTCAGGCATTGTCTCATGACCCGCCCCCGATCCAGGGGAAATATCTTGTGCAATCAATCATTTAGTGCAATCGTGCAAACAAGTAATCTAGTGTATCCAATTAAAATCCAACGATCATTGCTATTTTATATTTAACCTATTCCATCTAAAATCTAGTACTGACTTTTATATAAAAACGTTGGATCTAAATTGAATGTATTGGGTGTTTTGATTGTATGTTTGCACTAAATGAATGATTGCACGGTATGTCATGTGAATTGCAAGCCAACGATGTTACAATGATGACCAATTACGATTGGACTCGAATGTCCCGTTCTTGTTATAGTATTTCCATACTCTTTTTCCAAAATGCGCCTTTTTATCTCTTTCAAAAATAGGATCTTTGCTAACATTAAGATAGCTCAAAACCAACATTATGTCCTCCTCTTCACTAAGATTCTTGGATAAACTCCTCTTGATCAGATGCGAGTTCATTTCATTCACTAGTGGTAACTCTATCACTTCATTATCAACTTCCATGATGTTATCGGAGCCAACAACATCTGAACTTTCCTGGTTCAATAAACAAGTGAAGTACCCACCCTAGGACTCTATAGTGCTACAAAATGAAAATACATAATATCATATCAGTATCCAAACATTCCATCAACTTGAAGCAAATTGCAAGTACTATTCAAACAAGCACCCGTGAGAACTACATCAAGCAATGCAGTGCCAATAGAAACAGCTCAATGCCACTAATCAGGCATACAACTTAACATTACCACATAATCAACATCAATGATTCTATGTTGTCCATATGGAATTTAGCACAAATACATCATAATGTTTGGGTAAAAGAAGAGATGTTTCAATTAGTGATGGAGGTACAATGGTACATCACTAACTATATGTTTCTAATAACTCTGAAAATCAGAATATTAAACTTTTAGATACTCGTCAGATACATGTAATATTTGATTCATAAAAGCCATTAGTTATAAGTAGCTTGATTGATGTGGGGACTTGTTCTAAAATGCTATAAATTAAGAACAAGACAACACAAAAATGTTAAGCATAAATGCCCTTTGTTCGCTGAAGCATTATCTCCCCAAGGATTTAATGAACTTCGGACGAAGGCCACGAGTAAGGTATCACGAAGATTACACCTTCGTGATCATACTTGTAATAACAACAAACGATGAGAAATGAAACATAAAGCATAAAATATATTCATATATTCATATATTTTATTATATGAATATATAAGTATTAAAACATAATGTTCGGGCACATTTATACCTTCGCCTTGGCGGAAAGCAATAATTCAAGCGTAACGTGCCAGTGATTACAGGATCGCGTGAACAGTGTTGGGGTACTGTTCACCTATTTATAGGCACAGGGTGCAACCTGCGCAAAATTACATTTATGTCCTTTACAATCGACTACAATAATGACACAAAACATCATGGGTCTTTAAGTCAATTCATCTTTAAGTCGGTTCGACCCTTCATCTTGAGATCTGTCTTTGTGCCGAAGCTTTATAGATAATAGCTTCGACGCTTGCTTCTGAGAATACCTTTCGAAGGTGTTCTTTTTAGGATCTTCGGCTATGAAGCATACCCCCAACAGTAGCCCCTTCGCGGTGCTAGATCGTTTTTCGTAATGAGCTTGATCCGTAAAAAAGTCTTCTAGGCTTCGGGACACCGAAGATCCAAAAAACACTTCCCTGAGCTCGTTGGCGAGAAACGATTAAAATAATCGTTGTGTGCGCCCCATCTTGCACCAATTACGCGCGCGCCAGCGATTCACCTTCTCGGACCCTGTGGCCCACCGTTCAGTGAGTGCGGGTGACTGTTTATTCGGTGCTGGAGACCTTGCCGATTCACCTTCCCACCTGTGGCACTATATAAACAGACGGGTAGGTGTGAAGTTACCACAGCATTCATTGCTATTGCACTATTTTGCTGCCAAATTTTTAGTCATAGTCGAAGCTTAATCATCGTGCTCAGACGAAACCTCGCTTGTGATTCTGCTTCGGCACAAGAGTAAGAGCTTCGAAAAAAACAAAAAAGTCAACACTAGAAATTTCAAGTAAGTCATAATCAAATGGCCAGAGTTCGCTCTACTGCTAGGGTCGATCGTGAGGGAGATGAGACCAAAGCTACTGAGACTGTTCCTATTTCAGAAGCAATGAAGCGCTCTGGGTTGGTAACACCGGAGGACATCCCTGCTGCTGAAGCAGAGCGAGCTGATGTTGAAGAGATCGATTCTGAAGATGATTATAGTAGCTCGGTGCCGAGCAAACCCAGCCACCTGGATTTTGGAAAATCCACAATCTCCGAAGGTGACCTTCCTAAGATGCTGAAATTGGGCTATTTCAACGAAGATAAGAAAGAGCTGATTCGCTTCGGTGGAGAAGAAATTACTCTGAAGCTAGAAAAAGATGAAATAGTAGTTTTTAAGAGTTTCTTCAAAGCTGGTTTGAGATTCCCTTTAAATAAGATGATTGCCGATGTGCTAAAGAAGTTTGGGATCCACTTTCATCAGCTAACTCCTAACGCTATCGTTAGGCTTAGTGTTTATATTTGGGCTCTCCGAAGCCAAGGGGTGGAACCGTTTGCCGAAGGTTTCTGCCGGGTGCACGAGCTGCATTACCAAACCAAGGCCAGAAAGGATGGATTACATGAAAACTTCGGCTGTTACAATTTTGCTTACCGGAAGACTACAAAATTTCCCGTGATCAGCTACCGAAGCAAGTGGCCGGCAGGTTGGAAATCGGAATGGTTCTACGTCAAAGTTGACGATGATAAGGAGAAGCTGGTCTAGAGCCCGCTAGAGCTAATCTTCGGAGAGACCAGACCCCAATGTAATATGACACTAGAGGGTCCAACCCAAACTGCACTGGCTGAATTCAGGATTATCGTAGAGCACATTGGCACTAGGGACTTAGTGCAGGAATTTTTGGCTTTCAAAATATTTCCAACTATGAAGGAGTGGGCCATGCCGAAGCTTGAAGTGAAGAAGAGGGAGGGGGAACTTATCTGACTGCCCTACCACTACAAGTTCAAGAGACATTTCAAAGTACCCTGCCAAGAATGGCTGGATGCAATCAAAGTAATGTGCAACGAAATTTTTGGAAATTATTATAAAAAAGAAGATCAATTGATGACAGCGGCCTTCGGCACCCGTCCGAAACGAAGGCTAAACCGAGTGATGGATGCTATAGGCTTTGAATATCCTGACTATGAGCGACTGGACAAGGGTGCCGAAGGGCAAAAAAGAAAAAGAGTGGCTAGTGCTTTGAATAAGGATGATGAAGATCAATCAAAGAAGAAGAAACAAGAGTCTGAGGCGAAAGAAGTTGCTTCGAAGAAAAGAAAGGCCTCGACTCCAAAGCAAAAATCAATTAATGAAAAAGAGAAGACTTCTGCGACATCTTCTGCTACTGAAATAGAGGAAATCCTAAAGGTAATGACTGAAACTTTGTCTGTCAAACTAAGACCATTGGGGCTACATCTGATGAAGCTTTTTCATAAGGAAAAGGAGCTCACAAAAACAAAGGCACCTAGGCCAAAGAGGCAGAGGATTGTTACTGTGACAGAAGTGATTGAAGCAACACCACCAAGGGCTTCAGCTCCGAAGGTGCCGGCTATTGAAAGCACAACAGCTACTGAAGCTGTACCTTCGGAGGCTGCCACAGAAGAGGCCAGAGCCGAAGATGCCAAATCCGAAGATATTAATTTAGAGAGCATAGCTGCTGATATAGATAAAATGCTGCTAAACATGGCCGCGGAAGAAGTTGTTGCAGCCACCGAAGAGACCACGACCGCAAAACCCGAGAAGGAAGAAATAACCGAAGATACTTCGGAAGATGAAACTTTTGACTTCCGAAACTTAGTTGGCCAAGAGCTGACAGAAGCTGAAAAAGAGGAATTAAAAGAGTATGCTATATCTTGCGGGTACCGACCGGGGGCGCTTCTCTTCGGTGGCATTGATGATGAAGGGTTAGGCTGCATACGAGATCAAACCGGTGCGAAGGTTATCGGTACTCTATCAAAGAGTATCGGTTTCCCGAAGCTTGAAGCGGATATCAGCCGCTACCGTCGACAACACATTGTTGGCAGTTTGTTCTATTCCAATTTTAAGGTAAACATCTTGTGTCTAACTCTTATTATTTGTAACGAAGGTTATTTTTTAACGAAGGTTATTTGTCCACAGAGTATGCTTTTGAGCAAGGCCTTAAAAATGCAGCAGGACTTAGAGGATAAAAGGCACAAAGTTATAATTGAGAACTTAGAAAACAAGATAAAAGAGCAATCAGCTGCCATCAAAAAGAAAGACTTTGAGCTTCAAACAGCCGAAGGCTTATTAGCGGATCCTGAAGCAAAAATAACAGAATTAAATTCGAAGCTTTTTTCCTAATCAGAAAATTTTGAACAAGAAAAGCTAAAACTTGATGCAAAGCTTGAAGCCGAAGTTCAAAGAAGTTCGAAGCTAAAAGAATATTTGAAAAATCTTCAGAATAAGTGCCTGGAGTTCAGCACTCGATGCATTCAACAGTTGAAGCAAGTGTTCCATTTTGTTGGAGCCAGTAGTGAAAAGTTCACTCCTTCGGCTGAAGACCTGTCTGGTGCCTTCGAGCATATTGAAGGTGAAATTAATGATCTTGACGAAGTTATAGCTGGGCATGACGACTTCTGTGCCCTGGCAGCTTCTCAGGGCACAGCTGTTGCCTTTTTGAAGTCTGGCTATGAACACGGCAAGATTGTTAATAGACCCAACTTCAGTCGGTCACCAGCAGACCTAGATAACATTCCTAGCCTGGCCCGAAGTATTGCGAATAGATTTATAAAATTAGTATGGACAAAGGGTGGGCGGAGCAAAGCTGGTGACGAAGCTCGAAGCCACCTTAAGCTGGTAACAAGATCATACCTTATGCTTACCTTTTCCTTTGAATTTTGAATTTAGCTTATAATACTTTCATACAGGTTGACCAAGCCGAAGCTGAAGCTGCAGAGTAAAAGGACGAAGCTCCAGAGATACTGTCAAAGCTCAGATAATCTGTAGAAATAGCTCAAAAAACTTGTATAAAGTATGATGTAATAAAATTTCTCTTTATAATATAATCTTACTTTTTCGTCAATGTATGAAATGCTTTGGTGTGGACGAAATTATTCTTTTGAGCCGAAGGCGAAAAACACCTTCCCTTCTTTGCGTACACAGCGAAGCATAAAATTGTCTCTTTTTCCCCTTTTCCCCAAAGCCTTCTCTTTCAAAGCCGAAGCAAGTTTGTATGTTATGATGATGATCCTATGTATGTCTAAGTGAATGTTTATGAATGCAAATGTATGATGTAATGTATCGTGCAAATGAATGTTCAAAGACACATACGAAACCATAATCACAACTCTTATTCCCTTAGGAATAACAAATCTTTGCCGTTTATTTTTCGGTTTCACCGCTTATTTTTCGGTGTATCATCGCTGACTTTTCGCTGTAAGCCTCCCTTAGGAGCTTCTTCGCCTTTTATTTCGGCGGTATTCGCGTTGACTTTTCGCGCTTTGCCTTTTATTTCGGCGGAATCAGCGTTGACTTTTCGCTGTAAGCTCTGCATTCCCTTAGGAACGACTTTTGAGCAGAAAACTTACGTTGCGCTCCCTTAGGAACGGCTTTTTGTAGCTTCGTCGTGCTCTGCATCCCCTTAGGGACGTCTTTCGAGCTTCTCCCTGTTTTTTCTTTTTCTCGTTGCACTCGATGGTGCATGCCCAGTTTTTACATTTACATCTTCGGGGGATACTGCTCTTGTAGAGCTGATATAAGAAAAAGAGAAATTACATACTATGGCCCCATTAAAAACCTTTCTCCCCCTTTGGAAAGAAAAAGGGTGCCATAGGAAAGAATAAAAAAGATTACATCAGGTTACACATAATACCGCTGAAGCTCATCCGTATTCCAAGACCTAGGAATGTCGCTGTCGTCCATATCCTTCAGCCTGTAGGAACCGGGTCTTGACGAAGATACTACCAGGAAAGGCCCTTCCCATTTCAACTGTAGCTTGCCTACTGTGTCTGGGTTGACAACTCTCCGAATTACCAAGTGTCCTGGCTTAATATTTTTTAACCGAACCTTTCTGTCACGCCATTTTATTGTTTCAGCTTGATATTTATTGATATTCTCCACAGCCTGAAGTCTGATCCCTTCTATAGCATCTTTTGCCACAGAATAATCAGCTTCATCCTCTGCTGAAGCCACTGTTCTTATTAATCCCGCTTTAGCTTCTTCTGGAGTTATTGCTTCGTCACCAAACAGCAATTTGAATGGTGTAAAACCTGCTGACCTTGATATTGTTGTGTTGTGGCTCCACACCACTTTGATTAATTCATCCGGCCATTTCCCCCTGGGCTGGTTGAAGATTAACTTCATTATTCTTGTCATTATAATACCATTAGCTCTTTCGACAAGTCCATTTGACTCCGGATGCCGAACCGATGCAAAATGGATCTTCGTGCCAATTTGTTCACAAAACTCTCTGAAAGCTTCGGCGTCAAACTGTGTTCCATTGTCCACGGTAATGGCCTTCGGCACTCCGAAGCGACACACAATATTTTGCCAGAAAAACTTTTGAACAGTGACCGAAGTTATTGTGGCTAAAGGCTTCGCCTCAATCCATTTAGAAATATATTCCACTGCCACTACAACATATCTTAAATTCCCTTGTGCTGGTGGAAGTGGGCCTAGCAAATCAAGGCCCCATCTTTGCAATGGCCAAGTGGGCTTTATTAATTGAGTTAGAGACGAAGGTTGTTTTTGATCTCTTGCACATTTTTGACAACCTTCGCATTTTTGGACTAATTCTGCTGCATCTGAAGCTGCCTTCGGCCAATAGAATCCTTGACGAAAAACTTTACCCAACAAAGGCCTAGATCCGATGTGAGATCCACACAGGCATGCATGTATTTCTTTCATCAGCTCTATACCTTCAGCTCTGGATAAACATTTGAGTAATGGAGAACAGACTCCATACTTGTATAACTCCCCTTCTATTATTACATATGGACGTGCTCTTGCCGCTATTCTCTTTTGATAAGCTTCGTCATCTGAAAGGAAATTGCCCTGGAGAAAAGACATGATCTCAGTTCTCCAATCTTCGCTATAAACAGGAGATATATTGAGCACTGCTCTTTCAAGAAGGTCAATCGAAGGTGCTTTTATTGTTTCAAAGAAAACTTCCGAAGGTAATGGCAGCCCCTGTGCCGCTGACTTGGCTAGTAGATCAGCGTGTTCATTTTCTCCTCGTGGAATATTCTTGACAGAAAACCCTTCGAAGGAGGCTTCAAGTCTTCAAACTGTATCCAAATATTTTTCAAGCTTCGGATCTCTTGCTTTGCAACTTTTATCAACATGGCCAGAAATAACTTGGGAATCAGTTTTGAGGACCACCCTTCTTATCCCCATTGCTTTCAACTTTCGAAGACCCAAAAGCAAAGCTTCGTATTCAGCAATATTATTTGTACAACTAAAATCAAGTTTCACTGCGTAGCATGTTCTGACTTTGGAAGGTGCAATTAAAACGGCCGCTGCACCTGCCCCGAAGGTTCCCCAAGAACCATCGCAGAATACTGTCCAAGCTTCGGCATCTTTACTTGCTTCTTCTTCCTGAGCCCCTGGCGTCCAGTCAGCGATGAAATCTGCTAACGCCTGGGACTGAATCGAAGATCTATGCACATAATCAATGCAGAACTCATTGAGTTCCGCAGCCCACTTTCCAATCCTTCCAGTAGCTTCTCTGTTTCTCATAATATCCTTCAAAGGCTGTGATGAAGGAACAATTATATGGTACGCTTGAAAATAATGTCGAAGCTTCCTGGAGGCCATTAAAACAACGTACAACACCTTCTCCAATTCTGTATAATTTTTCTTATACAAACTGAGAACTTCGGAAACAAAGTATACTGGAGCCTGCTTTTTCAATTGCCCTTCAAGCTTCTCCTGAACAAGCGCCGCACTTACTGCAGAGTGCGAAGCTGCCACATATAACAGCAGAGGAGCCCCTGGCGTTGGTGGAGTTAAAGTTGTTAAATCTATCAAATACTGCTTCAGTTCTTCGAAGGCTTTTTGCTAAGCTGATCCCCATTGAAAAACTTCGGCTGACTTCAGCACTTCAAAGAATGGTAAATTTCTCTGCCGATCTGGATATAAATCGATTCAAAGATGCCAGTCTTCCTGTCAGCCGTTGAGCCCCTTTCTTTGTGCTTGGCGGCTCCATCCGAAGGATAGCTTCGATTTTATTTGGATTACCTTTGATCCCTTTTGTTGAAACCAAACAACCAAGGAATTTCCCCTTCTTTACCCCGAAAACACATTTTTCCGGATTCAGCTTCAGACCAGCTTGCCTAAAATTAGCGAATGTCTCCTGCAGATCAGCAATGTGATTTTCTTGCTTTGTGCTTTTTACTATGATATCATCAACATATGTTAGCACGTTTCTGCCTATCTGAGAATGAAGGACCTTTGCTGTCATTCTGCTGAAGCTTCCTCCAGCATTCTTGAGCCCCTCAGGCATCCGAAGGTAACAATATGTACCACAGGGGGTGATGAAGCTGGTTTTTGGCTCGTCCTCTTTCTTCATCTAGATTTGATGGTAGCCTGAATAACAATCTAGTAAACTCATGAGCTCTGACGAAGCTGTTGCGTCTACCAGAGAATCTATCCTTGGTAATGGAAATTCATCCTTCGGACAAGCCTTGTTAAGATCAGTAAAATCAATGCACATTCTCCATTTACCATTGGCTTTCTTTACCATAACAGTGTTGGCTAGCCATTCTGGGTATTTCACTTCTCTGATGACTCCAGCGCTGAGGAGTCTTTTCACTTCATTCCGAGCACTTTCGGCTTTGTCATCAGACATCTTCCGAAGCCTCTGCTTTCTGGGTCTGAAGGATGGATCAACATTGAGCGAGTGTTCAATAACATCCCTGTTGACTCCGCAGAGATCATTAGCTGACCATGCAAAGATATCTTTGTTGTTGAACAGAAACCTTATCAGGGTTTTCTCCTGCTCCTCAGACAATTGAGATCCCAATAGCACCTTCTGCTCTGCTATATCGTCACATAAGAGCATGGGCTTCGGCTGATCAGCCGAGGCAGCTTTCTCCCTTCTGTACTTGTATTGCTCACAAGCTTCAGCTCCATCTATGTTATGGATTGCTTTTGAGTCTGTCCAGTTTCCTTCGGCCTTTCTGGCAGCTTCCTGACTTCCATGAATAGCAATAGGCCCTTGATCCGAAGGTATCTTCATGCAAAGATATGCTGGATGAAGAATTGCTTCAAAAGCATTGAGAGTACCACGACCAATGATTGCGTTGTAAGGGTACTCCATGTCAACAATATCAAACACAACTTGTTCAGTTCTTGTGTTGTTGATAAATCTGAAGGTCACCGGCATCGTGATCTTGCCAAGTGCTACAATCTGCCTTCCTTCGAAGCCACAAAGGGGATGTGTGGCGTCATGGATCTTATCTTCGGGCTCTTGCATCTGTCTGAAGGCCTTAGCAAATATAATATCCGCTGCACTACCTGTGTCAACCAAAACATTATGCACCAGAAATCCTTTGATAACACAAGAGATAACCATAGCATCATTGTGAGGGTAATCCTTGAGCTGAAGATCCTCTTGGGAGAAGGTAATCGGGATGTGAGACCATCTTGACTTGATGAAGGGTCCTTGCACCCCTACATGTTGTACCCTTCTTTGTGCCTCCTTCTTCTGCTTCTTGTTAGCCGGCTCTGAGCATGAACCGCCTGTTATCGGGAGTACGAGCTTCGGAGCCGAAGCAACTCCAGTTTTGAACGAAGCCATCAGCTCAGAAAGTGGAAGTGAGTTCACCGGAGATGGGCGCCAATGTTGGGGACTTGTTCTAAAATGCTATAAATTAAGAACAAGGCAACATAAAAATGTTAAGCATAAATGCCCTTCGTCCGCTGAAGCATTATCTCCCCAAGGATTTAATGAACTTCGGACGAAGGCCACGAGTAAGGTATCACGAAGATTACACCTTCGTGATCATACTTGTAATAACAACAAACGATGAGAAATGAAACATAAAGCATAAAATATATTCATATATTAATATATTTTATTATATGAATATATAAGTATTAAAACATAATGTTCGGGCACATTTATACCTTCGCCTTGGCGGAAAGCAATAATTCAAGTGTAAGGTGCCAGTGATTACAGGATCGCGTGAACAGTGTTGGGGTACTGTTCACCTATTTATAGGCACAGGGTGCAACCTGCGCAAAATTACATTTATGTCCTTTACAATCGACTACAATAATGACACAAAACATTATGGGTCTTTAAGTCAATTCATCTTTAAGTCGGTTCGACCCTTCATCTTGAGATCTATCTTTGTGACGAAGCTTTATAGATAATAGCTTCGGCGCTTGCTTCTGAGAAGACCTTTCGAAGGTGTTCTTTTTAGGATCTTCGGCTACGAAGCATACCCCCCAACAATTGCCTTCAACAAGTATCATTTGGACAGAGATCCCTCTGCATAGGCTGTAGGTTGTCCAACAACAAGACATGACATCATTAATGATCGAAAGAAAACAAACCTGAAATCAGACATCCGGGAGGCAGGTTGTCCAACAACAAGACATGACATCATTAGTGATCGAAAGAAAACAAGCCTGAAATCAGACATCTAGGAGGGATCGTTGTTGCTTAAGGTTGATTTTGGTCGAAGATGAGTTTGTGGGCATGAAGCAGCTCCAACAGACATTGAACCTCCACAATCTTGGCGAATCACATCTATGGTGACATTTCATGAAGTCTTACAACAACTCTTTACCTGTGCATGCTGTGGTTTATGTCGATCCATCCCTAGAGAATGCTGGTGCAACATATGGCGCACAAGTCAGGATGAGGAGCGCGACAAGACGTCGATTAGGGAGTGCAACAAGCCACCGGGTTAGGACGTCGGTGGGTCAGGGGGGAGGGCAGTTGAGGGAGGTGGTTGGGCGAGTGCTAGGTGGAGAGGAAGGTGTTTTGGCGAGAGGTGAAGCAATACAAAAGTGTGGTCGTGACAGAGAAGAAAACACAACACAACAGGTATCCCCGCTCAATAGAAAATTCGTTGGTTTGAAAGAAATAGATCCGCTCCGCTGAGGAGAAAATTGGAATTATGCCATTATGAAATTTAGGATTCGCTCAAATGTCATTATGGGAACACGCTTCATTAATACGCCATTCTCAAACACTGGCTTATAGACAAAATACCATTTAGGGGCTTATTAGCAACTTCACCTTGTTTTCGTATACTGTAAACCTTTGACGGGACGCCTTTGCCCCTAGACAAAAGTACCGCCGCTCAACTCCACATCCCAGCACCGGCCGCTCAACATGTGCACACTAACAGATTCAACATTTTCGCGAGAATCGGATCAAACTGCCATGAACAGAACACCACAGGATAAGCCTGCATTTAGAGGGCCCGACAAGTGAACTGCCACATTAACCGATGCCATAGAAAATTGGAATTGTTGAGCATAACAACACACATTTTGTCCAAAGTAATTAGCACGACAAAGAGAACGACTAAAAATCCTTGACTGATCCATCTCCCAGCAACAACTTATTAGGAGAACTAAAATATTGGATAACACATAAAAACAACAACTTATTCGACTCTCTTCAGCTTCCTTGGTGTGAGCTTCTTCACTAGCATCTTCTTAGAAGTTGTATTCTTGGGAGGTGACTGTCCATCTCCCAGCAACATTGAAAGGGAATTAGGCTTACACTTATTTCCTAAATGATTTTGGTGGTTGAATTGCCCAACACAAATAAATTGGACTAACTAGTGTGCTCTAGTCTATAAGTTTTACAGGTGCCAAAGGTTCACACTTAGCCAATAAAAAGACCAAGTATTGGGTTCAACAAAGAGAGCAAGGGATAACCGAAGGCAGCCCTAGTCTGGTGCACCGGACTGTCCGGTGCGCCACCGGACAGTGTCCGGTGCACCAGGGGACTTCACGCTGAACTTCGCACCTTCGGGAATTTCCAGAGGCGCTCCGCTATAATTCACCGGACTGTCCGGTGTACACCGGGCAGTGTCCGGTGCCCCACGGGAGAGCGACTCTGGAACTCGCCAGCCTCGGATTTCCGCTCCGCTATAATTCACCGGACATATCCGGTGCACACCGGACTGTCCGGTGAGCCAGCGGAGAAACGACTATTCGGCGCCACGGGTCACCTGCAGAAGCATTAAATGCGCGCCAGTGCGTGCAGAAGTCAGAGCACGCGCTGGTGGCACACCGGACAGCCTACAGTGCCTGTCCGGTGCGCCACCGGACAGCCAGGCGGGCCCACAAGACAGAGCTCCAACGGTCGAACCCTAACGGCCGGGTGACGTGGCTGGCGCACCGGACACTGTCCAGTGGCGCACCAGACTGTCCGGTGCGCCATGCGACAGCAGCCTCCACCAAACGGCTAGTTTGGTGGTTGGGGTTATAAATACCCCCAACCACCCCACATTCAAGACATCCAAGTTTTCATACTTCCAACCACTTACAAGAGCTAGGCATTCAATACAAGACACAACCAAGTGATCAAATCCTCTCCCAACTCCACAAAAGCTTTAGTGACTAGTGAGAGTGATTTGTCGTGTTCATTTGACCTCTTGCGCTTGGATCACTTGCTTTTCTTTCTCATTTATTCTTGTGATCAAAACTCAATTGTAACCAAGGCAAGAGACACCAATTGTGTGGTGGTCCTTGCGGGGAAGTTTTGTTCCCGGTTGATTTGAGAAGAGAAGCTCACTCGGTCCGAGGGACCGTTTGAGAGAGGGAAAGGGTTGAAAAAGACCCGGCCTTTTGTGGCCTCCTCAACGGGGAGTAGGTTTGCGAGAACCGAACCTCGGTAAAACAAATCCGTGTGTCACACTCTTCATTTGCTTGCGATTTGTTTTGCACCCTCTCTCATGGACTTGATTATATTTCTAACGCTAACCCGACTTGTAGTTGTGATTAACTTTGTAAATTTCAGTTTCGCCCTATTCACCCCCCTCTAGGCGACTTTCAATTGGTATCAAAGCCCGGTTCTTCATTAGAGCCTAACCGCTCGAAGTGATGTCGGGAGAACACGCCAAGAAGGAGATGGAGACCGGCGAAAAGCCCACTACAAGCCACGGGAAGGCTTCATCGGAAGAGTCCCGCAAAAAGGGGAAGGGGAAGGAGAAGAAAGCTTCTTCCCACAAGTCGCATCGGAGTAGCGGCAAGCACAAAAAGATGAGGAAGGTGGTCTACTACGAGACCGACACTTCATCACCATCAACCTCCGGCTCCGACGCGCCCTCCGTAACTTCTAAGCGCCATGAGCGCAAGAAGTTTAGTAAGATCCCCTTACGTTACCCTCGCATTCCTAAACATACACCATTGCTCTCCGTTCCATTAGGCAAACCGCCAACCTTTGACGGTGAAGATTATGCTAGGTGGAGTGATTTAATGAAATTTTATCTAACCTCACTCCACAAAAGTTTATGGGATGTCGTTGAGTTTGGTGTACATGTACCATCCGTAGGGGATGAGGACTATGATGAGGACGAGGTGGCCCAAATCGAGCACTTCAACTCCCAAGCGACAACTATACTCCTCGCCTCTCTAAGTCGAGAGGAGTATAACAAGGTGCAAGGATTAAAGAGCGCCAAGGAAGTTTGGGACGTGCTCAAGACCGCGCACGAGGGAGATGAGCTAACAAAAATCACCAAGCAGGAAACGATCGAGGGGGAGCTCGGTCGCTTCTGGCTTCGCAAAGGGGAGGAGCCACAAGACATGTACAACCGGCTCAAAACCTTGGTGAACCAAGTGCGCAACCTCGGGAGCAAAAAGTGGGATGACCACGAAGTGGTTAAGGTTATTCTTAGATCACTTATTTTCCTTAACCCTACTCAAGTTCAATTAATTCGTGGTAATCCTAGATACACCCTAATGACTCCCGAGGAAGTAATCGGGGATTTTGTGAGCTTTGAGTGCATGATAAAAGGCTCGAAGAAAATCAACGAGCTAGATGATCCCTCCACGTTCGAAGCACAACCGGTCGCATTCAAGGCGACGGAGGAGAAGAAGGAGGAGTCTACACCAAGTAGACAACCAATCGACGCCTCAAAGCTCGACAATGAGGAGATGGCTTTAATCATCAAAAGCTTTCGCCAAATCCTCAAGCAACGGAAGGGGAAGGATTACAAATCCCGTTCCAAGAAGGTTTGCTACAAATGTGGTAAGCCCGGTCACTTTATTGCAAAATGTCCATTATCAAGTGACAGTGACAGGGACAATGACAAGAAGGGCAAGAGGAGAGAAAAGAAGAGGTACCACAAGAAGAAGGGCGGCGATGCCCACGTATGCCGCGAATGGGACTCCGACGAGAGCTCCTCTGACTCCTCCTCCGACGAGGACGCCGCCAACATCGCCGTCACCAAGGGACTCCTCTTCCCCAACGTCGACCACAAATGCCTCATGGCAAAGGACGACAAAAGGAAAAAGGTTAAATCTAAATCCTCCACTAGATATGAGTCCTCTAGCGATGATAATGCTAGTGATGAGGAAGATAATTTACGTACTCTTTTTGCCAACTTAAACATGCAACAAAAAGAGAAATTAAATGAATTGATTAGTGCTATTCATGAGAAGGATGATCTCTTGGACTCCCAAGAGGACTTCCTTATTAAAGAAAACAAGAAGCATGTTAAAGTGAAAAATGCTTATGCTCTAGAGGTTGAAAAATGTGAAAAATTATCTAGTGAGCTAAGCACTTGCCATGAGATTATTGACAACCTTAGAAATGAAAATGCTAGTTTAAGTGCTAAGGTTGATTCACATGTTTGTGATGTTTCAATTCCCAATCTTAGAAATGATAATGATGAGTTGCTTGCTAAGATTGAAGAATTAAACATTTCTCTTGCTAGCCTTAGAATTGAGAATGAAAAATTGCTTGCTAAGGCTAAAGATTTTGATGTTTACAATGCTACCATTTCCGACCTTAGAAGTAAAAATGATATATTGCATGCTAAGGTTGTAGAATTAAAATCTTGCAAACCATCTACATCTACCGTTGAGCACACTACTATTTGCATTAGATGTAGAGATGTTGATATTAATGCTATACATGATCACATGGCTTTAATTAAACAACAAAATGATCATATAGCAAAATTAGATGCTAAAATTGCCGAGCATGAACTTGAAAATGAAAAATTCAAATTTGCTCGTAGTATGCTTTATAGTGGGAGACGCCCTGGCATCAAGGATGGCATTGGCTTCCAAAAGGGAGACAATGTCAAACTTAATGCCCCTCCTAAGAAATTGTCCAACTTTGTTAAGGGCAAGGCTCCCATGCCTCAAGATAACGAGGGTTACATTTTGTACCCTGCCGGCTATCCTGAGAGCAAAATTAAGAGAATTCACTCTAGGAAGTCTCACTCTGGCCCTAACCATGCTTTTATGTATAAGGGTGAGACATCTAGCTCTAGGCAACCAACCCGTGCTAAGTTGCCTAAGAAGAAAACTCCTAGTGCATCAAATGATCATGACATCTCATTTAAAACTTTTGATGCATCTTATGTTTTGACTAACAAATCCGGCAAGGTAGTTGCCAAGTTTGTTGGGGGCAAACACAAGGGCTCCAAGACTTGTGTTTGGGTACCCAAAGTTCTTGTTTCTAATGCTAAAGGACCCAAAACCGTTTGGGTACCTAAAGTCAAGAACTAAAATTGTTTTGTAGGTTTATGCATCCGGGGGCTCAAGTTGGATCATCGACAGCGGGTGCATAAACCACATGACAGGGGAGAAGAAAATGTTCTCCTCATACGAGAAAAACCAAGATCCTCAACGAGCTATCACATTCGGGGATGGAAATCAAGGTTTGGTCAAAGGTTTGGGTAAAATAGCTATATCTCCTGACCATTCCATTTCCAATGTTTTTCTTGTTGATTCATTAGATTACAATTTGCTTTCCGTATCCCAATTATGTCAAATGGGCTACAACTGTCTATTTACTGATGTAGGTGTCACTGTCTTTAGAAGGAGTGATGATTCAATAGCATTTAAGGGAGTGTTAGAGGGTCAGCTGTACTTGGTAGACTTTGATAGAGCTGAACTCGACACTTGCTTAATTGCTAAGACTAACATGGGTTGGCTCTGGCACCGCCGACTAGCCTATGTTGGGATGAAGAATCTTCATAAGCTTCTAAAGGGAGAGCACATTTTAGGATTAACAAATGTTCATTTTGAGAAAGACATGATTTGTAGCGCATGCCAAGCAGGGAAGCAAGTTGGCACTCATCATCCACACAAGAACATCATGACGACTGACAGGCCACTGGAGCTCCTACACATGGATCTATTCGGCCCGATAGCTTATATAAGCATCGGCGGGAGTAAGTACTGTCTAGTTATTGTGGATGATTATTCTCGCTTCACTTGGGTGTTCTTTTTACAGGAAAAATCTCATACCCAAGAGACCTTAAAGGGATTCTTGAAACGAGCTCAAAATGAGTTCGACTTAAGGATCAAAAGGATTAGAAGCGACAACGGGACGGAGTTCAAGAACTCACAAATTGAAGGCTTTCTTGAGGAGGAGGGCATCAAGCATGAGTTCTCTTCTCCCTACACCCCACAACAAAATGGTGTAGTGGAGAGGAAGAATAGAACTCTATTGGACATGGCAAGAACCATGCTTGATGAGTACAAAACTTCGGATCGATTTTGGGCCGAGGCGGTCAACACCGCCTGCTACGCTATCAACCGGTTATATCTACACCGAATCCTCAAGAAGACATCATATGAACTCCTAACCGGTAAAAAGCCTAATATTTCATATTTTAGAGTCTTTTGTAGCAAATGTTTCATTCTTGTTAAAAGAGGTAGAAAATCTAAATTTGCTCCTAAGACTGTAGAAGGTTTTTTTACTAGGATATGACTCAAACATAAGGGCATGTTGGGGGCCTTCGTCTTCCGAAGGTCCTCAAAAACATGATTTGACAATGTTTTCCAAGTGGGTTATGTGAACAGGTATCTTCGGACTCAGAATTATGAACATGAAGTACGGTCAGGACGAAGCCTGAATCAGACGAAGGGGGATTAAAATGGAGGACGGGCTGATTTCCAAGCTTCACGAAGGATGGTGCACAGCCGAAGCTGTGCGCAGGGAAGCTTCGTCGCGATAGCAGAGAGGGGAACCGACTTAAAGATGAAAAGACTACTTGGGCCTTGACAGATTTCCATAAGTCATTAGCAAATGTAATGGACATGAATGTAATTTTACGTGGGCTGCGTCCCGCGTCTATAAATAGATGAACAGTACTCCCGTACTGTTCACGCTGACTTGGCATTTGCTTTTGCGTCATCCTTGTACCTTTGTCTTCCTGCAATCCGAAGGTACACTTGTAATTTGAAGTCATTTCTATTGTTATACGATAATAAAATAGAAATGACATGATAATAAAGTTTAAATGTTTATATTACTTTTGATGTTGCTCATAAGTCCTTCGTCATAACTGATCACACTTACGAAGGTATTCTATTTGTGACCTTCGTCCGGAACACATTATATCCTGAAAGGAAATAATGTTTCGAGGGACGAAGGACCTTAACATTTAACACTTTTTATGTTGCCTTGTTCTTAATCCGAAGCATTTGAGAACAAGTCCCCAACATTGGCGCCCACCTCCGGTGAACTCACTTCCACTTCGAGTTTTTTGAACACCTTCGGAAGCTATAGACCCTCGCTATGGCGCCGAAGAAAGCTCCAGCGACTGGGGCTGCAGCACTGCAACCGCTGGACCCCAACCAGGAGACCGTCTCCCTTCGGGAGGCCCGAAGCCAGAAGAGGAAGGCCGTCAGCCCAACGCTTCAGGAGGATGAACTAGACCAAGAGATCAGGGATGTGGAGATGCTTCATCAACAGGTGCAGAGGAAAAAGGAAAAGATGGCCAGGCTAGCTGAGCTGCAAAGGCAGATAGACGAAGCTTCTGAAGAAGTTCGTCATCTTACCCACGATGAGCAGAACCGAAGGCCTCAACAAAAAGACCTTCATCAGGAGGGCTTCTTCAACGAAGATGACTGGTATGACAATTTCCATCATGGAAATTTTGTTTTCGATGATGCCTCTCCCTTGTCCGCTGAGCTGCAGGCTACACCCTGGCCTCCGTCCTATAAGCCACCCCAGCTTCCCATGTTTGACGGCCACTCAGACCCGAAGCAGTTCTTGATGAGCTACGAAGCAACAGTGTCTTCGTATGGTGGCAATGCTGCAGTCATGGCAAAGTCTTTCGTTATGGCCGTCAGGAGTGTTGCTCAGACCTGGTATTCCTCCCTTCGACCAGGAACGATCACTTCATGGCAGAAGCTGAAGGATATGTTGTTAACCAGCTTTCAAGGATTTCAGACGAAGCCAGTCACTGCTCAAGCCTTGTTCCAGTGCACTCAGGATCATGAAGAATACCTTCAGGCGTATGTCAGAAGGTTCTTGCGTTTGAGGGCGCAGGCACCAACGGTGCCCAATGAAATTGTCATCGAAGCCATGATCAAGGGGCTTCGTCCTGGACCTGCAGCTCAATACTTTGCTAGGAAGCCTCCTCAGACTCTGGAGAAGCTGCTCCAAAAGATGGACGAGTACATTCGTGCCGATAATGACTTTCGCCAAAGAAGGGAGGAGGCCTTCAGATTTTCTGAAATGACCAGGGGCTTCGGAGGAAGATTCTATCCGAGGCATGTCAGGTCCATCCACAACTCCACTCAAAATGATGATAAGGGGAGTCAGCAGAACAGACCGCAGTGCTCCTCACAGGCTTCGGGGCAACAGCAAACTTTCTTCCGGCCACCAGCTCCAAGAGGCAGAGGCGCCAGGGGCTTCAGCGGAAGATTTGGAGATCAACCAAGGAGTGTATTTTGCTTATTCTGTGGTGAAAACAAGGGCCATACCACCAGGATGTGCCATGTTACTATCCAGAAACAAAAGGAGCTAGCTGAAGCTGTAGCGCAACAGGGCCAGCCGAAGCAGGTCATGCATACTGCTTCGTACCATCAGCCTTACATCCCGGAATACGTGGGCAACCACCCTGCAGTTTCCGTAGCTTCGGCGAGTCAACCTCAAGCTTCATGGCAACAGCCCCCGCCTCCACCTCCGCTGCAACAAGGCCAACAGCCAGAAGGGAGCCAATATGTTCCGCACCAAAGGGATCTCAGAGAGCAATCTGAAGCTCGCACAGTCAATAGTACTGTGCCAGAGTCGAAGCACATTTATTGACAAATATCCTACTTTGATAACAGTCTTTTCCGTTTAGTTCTATTTTCTGTGTAATAAAGAACATTTCAGTTTTCATGTAATAGTTTCATGGTTGATTATGAGGAAAACCTATCTTCTCCACAGGCTTAAGTTGCTGAAGCTTAAAAATTTGCGGTAACAAGGAGGACCTTCGAATTATTAAAAATCCTTCGAAGCAATAAAAAGTCGTTCTAAGGAACGCAGAGTAAGTTGCTGAAGTTACAAAAAGCCGTTCCAAAGGGAGCGCAGTGTAAGTTTTTGCTCCAAAGACGTTCCTAAGGGAATGCAGAGCATACAGCGAAAAGTCAACGCTGATACCGCCTAAAGTAAAAGGCGAAGAAGCTCCAAAGACGTTCCCAAGGGAATGCAGAGCTTACAGCGAAAAGTCAACGCTGATACCGCCTAAGTAAAAGGCGAAGAAGCTCCAAAGACGTTCCTAAGGGAATGCAGAGCTTACAAAGATATTTTGTGTGTATCTTCGGAACAAACGTCATTTGCATAACATAACATCATCACATCATTTTGCATAGCATAAGCATCATACATCATGTTGCATATGGCAAAAGAAGGGGACACAGTATCAACCTTCGAAAGGACGCTTTGAGAAAGTGCAAATCGTGTAAAGTCACGAGGGAATACAATGATAATCTTCGGAATACAGCTTTGGAGAATGTTTTTACGAAGCATGGATGAGCTTCATCAGAGTAATATCAAAATTGTACAGCTTCGGAGAATGTTTTCACGAAGCGTGGATGTGATTCATCAGAATAGTTTTAACGGAGAATGTCTTCTTCACGAAGCATGAAAAGAAGGGAAGGTGTTTTTTCGCCGAAGGCTCAAAAATGGTATGTATGTAGAATTTCATGCATCGTAAAGAATTGAATAATGAAAAGAGACTTGTATATTACATTCAAATGTACAAAATATTACATAGATCACACTTCAAATGTTTTTTCTAATAACACCTAGTCTTCTCTTAATACTACTTCGGCAGCCTCATTTAGAAGTTGTTCAACAACTTTATCCATGATAGCTTCGGCCATTTGTTTGATTTCGTCATCCTCTTTTGTGTGAGGGTCAACAGACGATCCAGCAGGTTCTGAGGGAAGAGAATATTTTTGCATTACTATTACAAACCGCGAGCAAAGTTTGAAATAAAAATTACAACACAATAAGAGCGACTAATTAATACCTATTTGCCCTTCGGCAACTTCTGTCACTTTCCTAGCATCATGGATGCCTTTTTCGCTCCTTTGAATAATTTCTTGCGCCATTTCTCGGCCGCCGTTGTCCCAGACATCAGTAAAGAATTTGCCACCAACCATGCTTGCTTCGGCCGAGGGGTCTTTGATGTCTTCGGAGGATAAGGCAGCTTCGGACTGAGCTAAAGATTTTACATGTTCACAACCTTTCTTCTCCAAGACAGTAGCAACTCCCCTGGCGCCCGAAAAAGCGCAGATGTCACCGCGGCTACTCAGGATTTCCTCGAAGGCCTCTGCTTCGTGACTGATCCATTCTATTGGACCTTCGGGATTGCCTCTTGAGAAATTCTCTTCACTGGAAAATGCGCCCACGCTGGCGAAGCTGGTTTTAATTTTCTTTACGCATTCCATGGATTTTTCGTAGCATTTTTTCTTAGAAGACCGAAGCTCTTCCACGGTTGCTTCCAAATTATCAGCCCATTGGTCGCTGCATTCCCGTCTTGTTTCTTCAAGTATGCGTTCTTCTTTCGCCCGGGCCAATTGCTTCTGAAGATCTTTAATTTCGCGTCTCTGAGCTTCGGCCTGAATCTTTGCAGCAGCTTCGTCCTTTTTTATCTTGTCTACTAATGTAACCAGAATTTTATCTTTTTCTAGAGCTTCGTTTCTCAGTTTAATAACTTCTGATCGTAAATTGTTGAACGCAATTTCATAGCTCTCATCTTCGGCACTCTTTTGTGCTCTTAATGCGTTGCTCAGGATTAAACCCTATACAAAAAAGAATCCATATAAGAATAAAGGAATGAATTACGTATTGTAAAATTTTTTCAAACGTCTAATTCCCATACCTTCAGGCTATTATATGCAAGACTATCCGCGAGATCTTCCTTCGTCATAGCGCATAGTCCAGCTTCAAGCTTTGGAAACCCCATACTCCTAGCCATCTCCCGGCAGACAGATAATTCTTTGTTGTCAGGGAGACAGTATAGGAAGTCATCTTCGTTTGTCCCATTGAACACCACTGCTCCCTTCGGATATTTTAACTCTCTGGCATAGTGATTGGCTTCATAAATCTCATCTTCAGATAATTTCTTCCCCGAAGCATGTCGCACGATGTAATCACATATGTCGGAAGGAGCTTCGGGGGCGGCATTGTCAATTTCTTCAACCAAATTTGGTTCTGATATTTTTGTTTCTAAAGATTGTTCCTTGGTGGGCTCTGAAGGCCCAGCTTCAGCTTCAGGTTGTTGCTTCGAAGCTTCAGCAACTATAGCTTCGGTAGACACTTCGGCAACTTCAATAGTCTTCTTTGGAGTTGTGCTTGAAGACTTAATTGTCTCCAAAACATCTAGCACGTTCACCATTCTTTTTCTTTTCGGGGTCACCGACGGGCCCTTTTGATTTTTTATTGTTTCGATATTTGCCGAAGGACTTAAGATTTCCGATATTTTTGGCTCTTCAATCTTCGGTTTCTCTGCTTTTTCTGCTGAAGGCCCTTCAGCCTTTTCTTCCATCTTCGGCACTGGAGCTGGTTCTGTAGCTTCAGAGGCCAAAGAGACTTCACCAATAAATTCTGGCACTGTGGCCGGCTCAATAAAACGCGCTCGGTGGGTGAGCACCTTTATCTTTTTCCTTTGCGGCGCTGGCTCGCTAGTGGCACTCGTGGTAGCTTCTGTCGCAGGAGAAGTATTTTTTCTTTTGCGACCCGACACCGGATAGTGATAGTCAGGGTAGACAAACCCGACTGCGTCAAATACCCGGTTGAGCCTTTTCTTCTTTCGGTCTCCGAAGGCTGCTGATAACGCAGTGTTCTCGGCCTTCGAGTACACCCCAAGCAGTTCGTCACTTAATGTTTCAATGTTTTTCAACCAGTCGTCATCAGGTTCAACAAATTTATCCCCGTATTTGAATGTGTATTTCAGTCTGACCAGTCCGCCTTCGTCGGACTCTTTGATGGTCTCCTTCGGCATTTCCCACTTTCCTGCAAGTGGCCACACCCTGAAGGCAATATGTTCTTGAATCAAGTCCCTTGTCCCAATAAAAGAGTAGACTACGCCGAAGGCTCTTTGGCATTCCTCGGCTGCTTCTTCCATTTCAACCTTCGGCCTTCGAAGTCCGAAGCGTTGCCAGATGGGGCGCATAATGATACTCTTGACATCTTCTTGCGCTGTTAAGTCATTCTTTACATAGAACCATTCAGTCATCCAGGCTCCGGGCCACCTCTTCCGAAAAGTTGGCACAGGGCGGCTTGACCCGGAGCGGGCACCGAAGCTGTAACACCCAAAGTTGTTGTGATATTGTTCTTTCCCCCAGGGCTTCGTCTCATATAACAACTCATGAATGTTGCAAAAGCTTTTAGCATTTGGTTCTAAACCTTGGCTTCTCGCAGCCCAGACAAACATCCCCATTCTTATGATAGCTTCGGGAGTAATTTGATGAAGGTAGACTTGAAATGTCTTCAGGACTTCAACAACAAAGTTGCTTAGGGGGAATCGAAGCCCAGCCTTGAGAAAGCTTCGGAAGATTACGACTTCATCTTCTTCGGGGGTGGGAGAAGTCTTTTCTCCAGCATCAACCCTCGCAATAGATATATCTCGAAAATACCTCCCCCTCATATTATCAATATGATTCTGCTTAATAGTGGTTTTCCCGAAAACCGTGTGACTTGGCCGCCATGGTCGATCTTCGGACTCTTCCCCACCACTTTCTACATCATAACTGTCGCTGTCACCAGTATCTTCGGACAAACCTTCAAGAATCTCCTTGGTGATTTTCTCCATATTGGTCTCCGCCATCGCTATAAGGAACCCCAAGTTCTTCTCTTCGTCGAGACTCAGCTTCGTCTCAGCAGGGATCTTCTTACCTTCAGACATCTTCGGAAACGCTAAAAAACTGTTTTCAAGGCCGAAGCTTCAAAATCAAAAAGATCAGCAAATCTTAGTGCACAAGAGCTAAAGATTTAGTGGGCCGAAGCAAATGGCAAGTATGCGTACCAAATAAGTTTGCGGTATGATCTTATTTATACCCCCAGGGTGTTGAAAATTGAAAGACCCCGCTTGTCAGTGAATGTTGCTATTCTAGCAAAGGGAAGGTGTTTTTTCGGACCTTCGGCTCAAGGCCTTCGTCCATATCGCAATCTGAATTTACCATTAACAAATTAATATTGCGAGGGGCTACTGTTGGGGGCCTTCGTCTTCCGAAGGTCCTCAAAAACATGATTTGACAATGTTTTCCAAGTGGGTTATGTGAACAGGTATCTTCGGACTCAGAATTATGAACATGAAGTACGGTCAGGACGAAGCCTGAATCAGACGAAGGGGGATTAAAATGGAGGACAGGCTGATTTCCAAGCTTCACGAAGGATGGTGCACAGCCGAAGCTGTGCGCAGGGAAGCTTCGTCGCGATAGCAGAGAGGGGAACCGACTTAAAGATGAAAAGACTACTTGGGCCTTGACAGATTTCCATAAGTCATTAGCAAATGTAATGGACATGAATGTAATTTTACGTGGGCTGCGTCCCGCGTCTATAAATAGATGAACAGTACTCCCGTACTGTTCACGCTGACTTGGCATTTGCTTTTGCGTCATCCTTGTACCTTTGTCTTCCTGCAATCCGAAGGTACACTTGTAATTTGAAGTCATTTCTATTGTTATACGATAATAAAATAGAAATGACATGATAATAAAGTTTAAATGTTTATATTACTTTTGATGTTGCTCATAAGTCCTTCGTCATAACTGATCACACTTACGAAGGTATTCTATTTGTGACCTTCGTCCGGAACACATTATATCCTGAAAGGAAATAATGTTTCGAGGGACGAAGGACCTTAACATTTAACACTTTTTATGTTGCCTTGTTCTTAATCCGAAGCATTTGAGAACAAGTCCCCAACAGGGCATATAGAGTCTTTAACAAGTCCTCGGGACTAGTTGAAGTTTCTTGTGACGTTGTGTTTGATGAGACTAATGGCTCTCAAGTAGAGCAAGTTGATCTTGATGAGATAGGTAATGAAGAGGCTCCATGCATCGCGCTAAGGAACATGTCCATTGGGGATGTGTGTCCTAAGGAATCCGAAGAGCCTCCAAATGCACAAGATCAACAATCCTCCTCCACGCAAGCATCTCCACCAACTCAAAATGAGGATGAGGCTCAAGTTGATGAAGGAGAAGATCAACAAAATGAGTCACCTCAAGATGATGGCAATGATCAAGGGGGAGATGCAAATGATCAAGACAAGAAGGATGAAGAACCAAGGCCGCCACACCCAAGAGTCCACCAAGCAATCCAACGAGATCACCCCATCGACACCATCCTCGGCGACATTCATAAGGGAGTAACCACTAGATCTCGTGTTGCACATTTTTGTGAGCATTACTCTTTTGTTTCCTCTATTGAGCCACACAGGGTAGAGGAAGCACTACAAGATTTGGATTGGGTGGTGGCGATGCAAGAGGAGCTCAACAACTTCACTAGGAACGAGGTATGAGATTTAGTTCCACGTTGTTGGGGTCATGCTTCGTTGCGCCGAAGGTCTTGCACGAAGAAGCAGCTTCGGCTGAAGTTGTCCCCAGGAGATGGCCGAAGGTTCCTTTTCATGGAGCTTCGGCGTTACAAACCGACATAGAGATAGAATGACCTTTTTATCCATAGAGGTCTGAGTCGATGTTGTAAACTTTTGTAAGGGGCATAATTGTAATTTGTCATAGGCTGTGACCTGTATCTATAAATAGATGAACAGTACCTCTGTACTGTTCACGCGAACCTGCCATTTGCTTTCGCATCACACCTGTACTTTTGCTTTCCTCAGGACCAAAAGGTACATTTTTAATTCGAAGTCATTTATATTCGTCCATGATAATAAAAATGGAGATGATTCTATGATGATATTTAGATGTTTATTTCAAACCTTATGATCTGTATGAATACTTCGTTCCTTGCTATTATGTTTACGAAGGTACGTCCTTCGTAACCTTCGTCCGAAATTCCTTATATCCCGAAAGGATATAATGTCTTGGAGGACGAAGGACTTTAACCCTTAACATCTTCTATGTTGCCTTGTTCTTAATTCTTAGCATTTGAGAACAAGCCCCCAACATTGGCGCCCACCTCCGGTGAACTCACTTCCACTTTTCTGAGCTGATGGCTTCGTTCAACAATCAAGCTGGAGCTGCTTCGGCTTCGAAGCTGGTGCTCCCGATAACAGGCGGTTCTTGCTCAGAGCCGGCTAACAAGAAGCAGAAGAAGGAGGCTCAGAGAAGGGTGCAGCATGTTGGAGTGCAAGGACCCTTCATCAAGTCAAAATGGTCCCACATTCCAATCACTTTCTCTCAGGAAGACCTTCAGCTTAAGGATTATCCTCACAATGACGCCATGGTTATCTCTTGCGTGATCAAAGGATTTCTGGTTCACAATGTCTTGGTTGATACAGGCAGTGCAGCTGATATTATATTTGCTAAAGCCTTCAGACAAATGCAAGAGCCCGAGGACAAGATTCATGATGCTTCGCACCCTCTTTGTGGCTTCGGAGGGCGGCAGATTATAGCACTTGGGAAGATTACCATGCCGGTAACCTTCGGATTTGTTAACAACACAAGGACTGAGCAAATTGTGTTTGATATTGTTGACATGGAGTATCCTTACAATGCTATCATTGGTCGTGGTACTCTTAATGCCTTCGAAGCAATTCTCCACCCAGCTTATCTCTGCATGAAGATACCTTCGGACCAAGGGCCTTTTGCTATTCATGGAAGCCAGGAAGCTGCTAGAAGGGCCGAAGGAAGCTGGACTGACTCTAAAGCAATCCATAACATAGATGGAGCTGAAGCTTGTGAACAGTACAAATTTAGAAGGGAGAAAGCAGCTTCAGCAAATCAGCCGAAGCCCATGCTATTGTGTGAGGATATAGCAGAACAGAAGGTGCTGTTGGGCTCGCAATTATCTGAAGACCAGGAGAAAACCTTGATAAGGTTTTTATTCAACAACAAAGATGTTTTTGCATGGTCAGCCAATGATCTCTGTGGAGTAAATCGAGATGTTATTGAACATTCGCTTAATGTTGACCCATCCTTCAGACCCCGAAAGCAGAGGCTTCGGAAAATGTCTGATGACAAGGCCGAAGGGGCTCGCAATGAAGTAAAAAGACTCCTCAGTGCAGGAGTTATCAGAGAAGTGAAGTATCCAGAGTGGCTAGCTAACACTGTTATGGTGAAGAAGGCCAATGGCAAGTGGAGAATGTGTATCGATTTCACAGATCTCAACAAGGCTTGTCCGAAGGACGAATTCCCGCTGCCAAGGATAGACTCTTTAGTCGATGCAGCAGCTTCTTCAGAGCTCATGAGTCTCCTAGACTGCTACTCAGGCTATCATCAAATTTGGATGAAGAAGGAAGATGAGCCGAAAACTAGCTTCATAACCCCAAGTGGCACATATTGCTATCTTCGGATGCCTGAGGGGCTCAAGAATTGTCACACCCGGTTTTAGAAGGCAAACCGAATGCGAACCATGTACGTGCCAGGATCAGTTATTCACGTACACAGCAGTTACATAACATGGACATCATCACACAGTGCTCAAATAGTATTAAAAGGGGAAATAATAGTCGATTACATCATACGTCTGAGACGTCCATATAGTTCTTACAATAAATCAAAGTGCGGAAAAGAAACGTAGATAACGTGGCCTTCACAGGCAGCCGACTGGGGGTTGCCGCTAACCCACACCTAGAACTCGTCGTAGTCTTGGAACTCCTGGAAGTCTCCTTCCACAGCTTCATCTTCTCCTGAGTAGTGGTTGCAATGCTGACAACCTGGGGGGGGTTTGGTGTGTAGAGCAAGGGTGAGTACACATCAACATACTCAGCAAGCATCCTGTTTGGCTATAGTGGACTAGCTTTATGTGGGGATAAGTCAAGCAGTTGCTTTTAGTTGGTCAGGTTATTACTTACTAGTAGAGAGCCAGGTTTTAACATTAACCCAATTTATTAGCCCAATGTATCCTTTCCAAACGGAAAGAATACCACTTACCAATACCATAATCATAATCAGAATCATCAATCTCATTGCCACCTGTACCAAAATATCTCTGATCAAGTATCACTAATCTCTGGAGCTCCCTTGGCCGCTCATAACCGCGAGCACGGCTAATATATCAGTTTCATAACACTCTGCAGAGGTTGCGCACTTTACCCACAAGCCGTGATTCCCTCTTGCCTCGGGCTGATCAAACCCTTAAACACTACCAAGGTGAATAGGCAGGGTCTCACTACGTAGCCTTTACAAAGATTCCCCGGGGCTGTAGCCACCCGTTAGGTTTCCTAAATGTACCGCACTCCTCCCCAAGGGACAAATCAACCTTGGCAGAGCGAGCCGCATACACCGAGCCCCATTGACGGCACAACGGCTAAGCGATCTACACCCCGGTTCCTCCAATTATTCAGCTAAGGGCGTCCCATTCCACCCTCATGGTTGCACTGTTTTCCCGGGCGGTCATCCATTGAACAGGTCCTTACGGAGAGGCACTCGAGAAACCGCTCGAGTCCCCTTGAAAGTCACAAGTATAATCATAAGTAAGAAGGGAAAACAGCGTATCATAGATAATCACATCATGTTCATTGATTAGAGTTGAGCAATAGCATCAAACTAAGCAGTAATAATCCGACCCAAATAGGTAAACAAGGACATGAATAACAAAAGCTAGTCAATCCTTAGGTATAAATGTGTAATGCGGGAGGTGAATTAAAGAATGAATAGGACAGAGATAGGTCAAAGGACACTTGCCTCCACCAACCGACTGCTGCTCAGGGGCTTCTCCTGCGAATTCCTCGGGCTCTTCGACCGGATCGTTCTCTATGCGAGCGCAAACATACATACATCCATCCACATATTTAATACAAAAGAACAGTACACCATACAAGGGAACAAATAAAGTGAATATGCATCAAGTATGACGTTCGATATCGCATTTATTATGGTTAGAAAGAAACAAACGGGAAAGGGTCTCGCAGGGGGGTTAAAGTTTATGCACTAATAATCAATTACAATTGATTCCTAACAAAAGAATTCTGTTATATATATACTAATGGAAACCTAATCATTTTAAGTTGATCAACATTGCACGAGATAAACAATTAACTACGTGAATCAATAGCATAACGGAATTTTAAATTAAACTTCCTATTTTCCATAGCATGAACAATGATTAGCCTACCTAAAATAAAGTAATCATGATCACAGAAAGTAAATAAAATAAAATAAAAAAAATAAAATAAAAAAAACAGAGGGGGGGCGGTTGAACCGGCCCTAGGGCGGTTGAACCGGCCCTAGGGCGGTTGAACCGGCCCTGGGCTGGGCGGCTGAGCTGGGCGGGCGCGCGGGGGAGGGCGGCCGAGCTGGGCAGCCGGGGCGGCTGAGCCGGCGGCCAGGGCGGCTGAGCCGGCCAGGCGGCCGAGCGGGCGCGCGGGGGGGGTCGGGCTGGCCGGGCGGCCGAGCCGGCCAGGCGCGCGGCCAGGCGCGCGGCCAGGCGCGCGGCCAGGCGCGCGGCCGGGGCGCGGGCTGGGGGCGGCCGGGGTTGGCCAGGGGGCGGCCGGGGGCCAGGGCGGCGCGGCAGCGGCCGGCTGGGGGCGCGGCCAAGGCTGGCCAGCGGCCGGCCGGGCGGCCAGGGGGCGCGGCTGGGGGCGCCAGGGCGGGGGAAGAAGAGGGGAGAGGGGAGAGGGAGGGAGGAGGGAGAGAGGGGGGAGGGGGGGCTCACCGGCGGGGGCGGCCGGCGGCAGGGGCGGCGGCGGCTTAGGGCAGGGGCGGCGGTGGGGAGAGAGAGAGAGGGAAAATGAGAGGGAGAGGGAGAGGGTTAGGGGAAAAAGGGGAGATGGGGGGGCGGCTGGGCCTTATCCAGGCCCAAGAGGGGGGGCGCAGGGGGCTTGGGCCGGCCAAGGGGCGGCTGGGCCGGCCAAAGAGCCCATGGCGCGGGAGAGAGAGAAAGGGGAAGAGGGAGAGAGAAAGAAAGAGAAAGAAAAAGAAAAGACTATTTCCCTGTTTTCGAAATCCGATCTTCCTAGATGAATGCATCTGCACTTTCAAACAATCAAAAATGCATAGTTCGGCATGGTGCATCAAACAACATAAAGTATTTTAGAGTTTTTCTTTACACGGGAATCCCAAACCGAATCCCGCTAGCTTTGGAAAAGATCAAGGTTTAGCGAGGGGAAAAAGAAAAAGAAAAGGTAACGCCCGAATTTTGGCGAGTAAAGAAAAGAAAAAATTCAACTGCAAAATTCGGGGCGTTACAAACCTATCCCCCTTAAAAGAATCTCGCCCTCGAGATTCAGGGCTAGCTAGCAAAGAGCTCTGGGTACTTAGCCATCAAATCATCTTCACGCTCCCAGGTTGCTTCTTCCTCAGAGTGGTGATTCCATCTGACTTTGCACATTCTGATGGTCTTCCTTCGGGTGACTCTGTCTGCAATCTCAAGAATCTGAGCTGGCTTCTCAACATAGGTCAAGTCCTCCTGGACCTCCAGACCTTCCACTGGCAACTGCTCTTCTGGCACACGCAAACACTTCTTCAACTGAGACACATGAAAGACATCATGCACAGCTGACAAATTCTCTGGCAGGCTGAGCTGATAAGCCACTTCTCCACGCTTTGAGAGAATTTGATACGGACCAATGTAGCGGGGTGCTAGCTTGCCTTTCACTCCAAATCTTCTGACTCCTCTGATCGGTGACACTTTCAGATAGACAAAGTCTCCGACTTCAAAACTCAGCTCTCTTCTTCTTGTGTCTGCATAGCTTCGCTGCCTCGATTGCGCTATCTTCAGATTCTCTCGAACCATCTTGATGTTCTCTTCGGCTTCAAGCAAAATATCTGGCCCAAACACTTGCTTCTCTCCAGGCTGATCCCATTGCAACGGAGTTCTGCAACTCCTTCCATAAAGCGCTTGAAACGGTGACATCTTCAAACTGGCCTGGTAACTGTTGTTATAGGAAAACTCTGCATAAGGCAATCGCTTGTCCCATCCGGACTGATCTTGCAACGCACAGGCTCTCAACATGTCTTCAAGAATTTGGTTGGTTCTTTCAGTCTGACCATCTGTCTGCGGGTGATAAGCTGAACTGAAATTCAGATGTGTGCCCAAGGCTTCGTGCAACTGCTGCCAGAAATGAGAGGTGAACTGCGTTCCTCTGTCTGACACTATCTTCTTTGGCACACCATGAAGACAAACGATCCGAGACATATACAACTCTGCCAATACTGCACTGTTGTAGCTGGTCTTGACTGGTATGAAATGGGCTGACTTGGTCAGACGGTCCACTACTACCCAAATAGAATCGTAGCCGGCTCGAGTGCGAGGCAATCCGACTATGAAATCCATACCGATTTCATCCCATTTCCACTGAGGAATCTGCAACGGTTGCAACAATCCAGCTGGTCTCTGGTGCTCTGCCTTAATTCTTCGACAACTATCGCACTTAGCCACATGCTCTGCGATTTCCCTCTTCATTCCGTACCACCAGAATTTCTTCTTCAGATCCTGATACATCTTCTCACTGCCAGGGTGAATCGAATAAGCTGTCTCATGAGCTTCCTTGAGAATCAACTCCCGAATAGACTGGACATTGGGAACACACAAGCGGTCTTTGAACCATACCACGCCTTCTGCATCTTCTCGAAAATCTTTGCCTCTGCCATCTAGAATCAGTCGCCGAATCTCACTGATCTTTTCATCGTTCTTCTGCGCTTCTTTGATTTCTCGCTCCAGGGTAGGTTCCAATTCAACTGTGACTCCTCGCGAATTGTTCAGAAATCCGAGACTCAACCTGTCAAACTCTTTGGCCAACTCATAAGGCATCGGACGAGCGACCATCAGATTGACTTGACTCTTTCTGCTCAAAGCATCTGCCACTACGTTTGCTTTGCCTGGATGGTAATGGATCTCCAACTCATAGTCTTTGATCAACTCTAACCATCTTCGCTGCCTCATATTCAATTCTGACTGAGTGAATATGTACTTCAGACTCTTGTGGTCTGTGTAAACACCACATTTCTGTCCATACAGATAGTGCCTCCATGTCTTCAGTGCGTGAACCACTGCTGCCAACTCTAGATCATGGATTGGGTAATTCTTCTCATGAACCTTTAGCTGTCGGGACGAGTAAGCCACAACTCTTCCCTCTTGCATCAACACGCATCCCAAACCTGTGTAACTAGCATCACAGTACACAGAGAAGGGCTTGTGCACATCAGGCAAGACTAAGACAGGCGCTATTGTCAACTTCTCTTTCAGCGCTTCAAAGGCTTCTTGGCATTTCTGGGTCCACTTGAACTCAACTTTGTTGCCTAGCAACGCTGTCATTGGTTTCGCAATCTTCGAAAACCCTTCAATGAATCGCCGATAATATCCGGCCATTCCAATGAAGCTCTTGATTCCTCGAGCATCCGTTGGCGCTTTCCAGTTCAGAATGTCTGCCACTTTCTTCGGATCCACAGCCAATCCTTCTTTGTTGATTATATGACCCAAGAACAGGACCTCACTGATCCAGAACTCACACTTGCTCAACTTTGCATACAACTGGTGCTCTCGCAATCTCTGCAATACCATCCTCAAATGATCTACATGCTCTTCTTCACTTTGAGAATAAATCAGAATGTCATCAATGAATACCACCACAAACTTATCGAGATAATCCATGAATACACTGTTCATCAGATTCATAAAGAAGGCGGGTGCATTGGTCAAACCAAAAGACATCACTGTGAACTCATACAAACCATACTTGGTAATGAATGTCGTCTTCGGAATGTCCGAAGGTCGGATCCTGAGCTGATGATAACCTGACCTCAGATCGATCTTGGAGAACACACTGGCTCCTCTCAACTGGTCGAACAGATCTTCTATTCTGGGCAAGGGATACTTGTTCTTGATCGTGACTTCATTCAAAGCTCGATAATCGATACACATCCTCTTGGTGCCGTCTTTCTTTTCCACAAACAGGACAGGGGCGGCCCAAGGCGAGGTGCTTGGCCGGATGTAACCTTTCTCTGACAGCTCATCAATCTGCTTCTTAAGCTCAACCAACTCTGGTCCGGATATTCTGTAAGCTCTCTTAAAGATAGGGGCGGTTCCAGGAAGAAGCTCTATGGCAAACTCAACTTTCCGCTCTGGTGGCATACCCGGTAAATCCTTTGGAAACACATCTGGGAATTCAGACACAACCTTGATACTCTCAATTGGATCTGCTTCACTGCTATCGACAGCCATCTGATAACAACTTCCTCTCTTTGGCTCAGGTGGGACTAACTCGGTCACCACTTCCTCTCCTAGTGGGGACACCAACTTGATTGTCCTCTTATCACAACTGATAACTGCCTGATACTTATCTAGCCAATTCATCCCTAGGATGACATCTATTCCCTGAGTACCCATTACTATAAGGTTAGCGGGAAACGCTATCCCCCTTATTTCCACACTTACACCCAAACATATGCTATCGGCTCGAATTCTACCACCGGCTGAGTCAATTTGAATGGGGGTTGACATGGTAGTAATTGGAAGGTTATGTGCTTCTACCCATGATGCAGTAATGAAAGAATGCGTTGCTCCAGTATCAAATAACACTTTTGCAATATGGGAATCGACTGGAAACATACCTACTGTCATGCCGGGGGTCTCCTGAACTGCTTCAGCCTCCAAGTGGTTCAATCTTCCATGATTATAGCGCTGCTGAGGGCGGTTGCCTGCTCCAGGCTGGGACACATTCTGCTTTGCTGGGGCATTGGGGCCTGACTGCTGCTGGGCTGCCTTCTTCGGACATTGCATCACCCAATGGCCTTGCTCTCCACAGTGGAAACATGCTCTGTTTCCAACCTGAGCTGGTGCTGCCTGACTGTTCTGCTGGTTTGCTGGGGCAGGAAGACGAGGTGTCTGCTGATTCTGCCTCTGAAACTGACCTCCTCCTGACTGATTGCTCTGACGGTTCTGGTACTGATGCTGAGGGTACTGCCTTTGGAACTGCTGATGCTGCTGACGCTGCTGATGCTGCTGAGGTGGACGCTGATTCTGCCTGAACTGCTGAGGTTGATTGCCTGAAAAACGAGGGCGGCTGCTGCTTCCAGGCTGGGGTCCACTGATCTTGCGCTTACGATCCTCCATCTCCTTACGCTTCCTTTCTGTCATGATTGCTCTGTCAATCAGGTGCTGGAATGTCGGGAAGGTGTGATTCATCAACTGATACTGCAGGGGGTCGACCAAGCCTCTCAGAAAACGGTACTGTCGCTTGGCGTCAGTGTTGACATCCTCAGGAGCATAGCGGGACAACTGCAGAAACCTGTCTCGATACTCACTGACAGATGATGACCCTTGCTTAAGGGCCAGGAACTCCTCCTTCTTCACTGTCATCAGACCTGCAGGCACATGGTACTGACGAAAGCTACCTCTGAATTCTTCCCAGGTGATGGTGTCGGGGTCGGCATGGGTGGCGAGGTAAGACTCCCACCATGATTGGGCTGCTCCTCTCAACAGACGGGGACCATACAAGACTTTCTCCCTGTCATCACACTGAGCGGTATGCAACTCCCGCTCCACAGTGCGCAGCCAATCTTCAGCATCCATGGGGTCAGAAGAGTGAGCGAACGTTGGGGGATGACCTCTCATGAATTCAGCACGCTTGTCTCTGGGCATCTGGGGCATCTGAGGTTGGGGTGGTGCTTGCTGCTGCTGCTGCTGAATGGCGGCCAGAGTCTGACCGATGGCTTGAACTGCCTGAGTCTGCATCAGAAACATCTGCTCGATCGACATCGGGGGCGGGGGCGGCAGCTGCTGCTGCTGGGGCGCCTCATCCTGCGGAGCGGCTTGCTCCTGCTGAGCACGCCTTCCTCCTCTGCGCCTGTTCTCTGACATCTGCAGAACGCAACCACACATCAGAACTGATCTGGCAAATCTTGCAGCATAAGAAAAGAGTATAGAATTCTCCAACAGCACTGAACAGATGAGCATCTTCACTGATCTCCAACACAGACCACACAGCTTCTCAGATAAAGAGGAAAGTGGAATAAAGGTTTCCCAACTATATAACTAGCTTCATTAACATAATAGGTAAACCAAAATGCAGGGGATACCCACACTCTGGTGACAATCATTACAAAGATCCAAACCAAACATAGTTCATCATGACAAACATAAATGCACAGGATATAGCAAACTACCCTGTCTAACTAAGACTAACTAAGACCGAGACTAACGCTAAGACTGAAGCTTCTATGTATATATATTTCGTATTAATTACAAGATCCAACTCTAACGATCTATGGTTCTAGAATTATCTTGGTCTTGCAGTCGGGATTGCCATAAGACTGGAGTCCACGCCGAGGTGAGCGGTACGGGTGCTGAGTCCCAACGGGAGCGGGGGAACCATCATCCAAGTGACGACGTTCCGCGCGCTCAGCCCGCAGCAGGGCGATCTCAGCACGAGCCCTACTCAGCTCGTCTAATGCATGGTCCAGCTCCGTGTTTAGCACGGCGGCTAGGTTGACTGTGCTGCTCAACCTAGGATTGTCCTCACCAGCAGGTGAAACAATCACGCCTCCTGTGCTGCCAGATGGACGGCGGGGGTAATACTTCAGGTCGAGGCCGTCAGCTACCCCACCGAGAACCGAGCAGTAGTGCGAAAGCGCACGCCGTGCAGCATCCTGCATGGCTGCCTCAGCTGAGTCCCGCTCAGAGATAGAATAGTGCTCTGAGCAAGCCTCCGCACCCTGGAGACTGTTCTCCAGACGGCGCACCAAACAGGTCGCCTCCCAGCGGTCCGGGTAGACCCCGCGACTATGCTGGTAGACCACACAGCGATACTCAATGGACCAAGTACGCCGGTCAAGTGCCCGACGTAGCAGGGTGTCGAGCGCATCGTGGAAGTGACACCCGCGAGCAGCGTCGCGAGTGATGGGTCGAGCAACCCATCCTTCCGGCTCATGGTCAGCAGAGAAGTCGAGGTCGTGGCTCGAGCTGTCGTCGCCACCTCCGTCGTCTGGATCTCCTCCAACAGCTACTCCAGAAGCTGGGACGCCCAGTGGTGGTGCAGGGGGCGCCTCCAGGGGAAGTACAGGAGAGCAGCTCCTCACAGACTCTATCTCCTGCTGGAGTGAGAAGGAAGAGCCCTGCTGCTCCTGTCGTCGACGTTCCTGCTCCTCATGCAGGCGGTGGTGCAGTCTCTCCAAGTGGCTGGACTGTCCGGCCACGGGACGGCGAAGCGGACGCTCAGCAAGGCGGGAGGGTAAGAAGGGGATGACGGACTTTCGTGCAGTGTGTCTAAGACGAGCCATCTACAAAAGACATCGCGAGCAAAAGGGTGAGAACAGAATTAATATGACCAGCAAATAATGAATCATAAATAAATGAAGGATCAGAATAATAATGAATCATAAATAAATGAAGGATCAGGATAAACAAAATTTTCAGCAAGGTATATTATATAGTAGAACATAGGTTTGGTCAGTAGGACCAACTTTTGAAGGGATACCAAAGTCAAGGCAGGGACAGAGGTCTATAATCCTTAGAACGACCATTCTACTCTAGGTTAGCGGTCCTACAGTCAGCACGGCTTTGATACCACTTATGTCACACCCGGTTTTAGAAGGCAAACCGAATGCGAACCATGTACGTGCCAGGATCAGTTATTCACGTACACAACAGTTACATAACATGGACATCATCACACAGTGCTCAAATAGTATTAAAAGGGGAAATAATAGTCGATTACATCATACGTCTGAGACGTCCATATAGTTCTTACAATAAATCAAAGTGCGGAAAAGAAACGTAGATAACGCGGCCTTCACAGGCAGCCGACTGGGGGTTGCCGCTAACCCACACCTAGAACTCGTCGTAGTCTTGGAACTCCTGGAAGTCTCCTTCCACAGCTTCATCTTCTCCTGAGCAGTGGTTGCAATGCTGACAACCTGGGGGGGGGGGTTTGGTGTGTAGAGCAAGGGTGAGTACACATCAACATACTCAGCAAGCATCCTGTTTGGCTATAGTGGACTAGCTTTATGTGGGGATAAGTCAAGCAGTTGCTTTTAGTTGGTCAGGTTATTACTTACTAGTAGAGAGCCAGGTTTTAACATTAACCCAATTTATTAGCCCAATGTATCCTTTCCAAACGGAAAGAATACCACTTACCAATACCATAATCATAATCAGAATCATCAATCTCATTGCCACCTGTACCAAAATATCTCTGATCAAGTATCACTAATCTCTGGAGCTCCCTTGGCCGCTCATAACCGCGAGCACGACTGATATATCAGTTTCATAACACTCTGCAGAGGTTGCGCACTTTACCCACAAGCCGTGATTCCCTCTTGCCTCGGGCTGATCAAACCCTTAAACACTACCAAGGTGAATAGGCAGGGTCTCACTACGTAGCCTTTACAAAGATTCCCCGGGGCTGTAGCCACCCGTTAGGTTTCCTAAATGTACCGCACTCCTCCCCAAGGGACAAATCAACCTTGGCAGAGCGAGCCGCATACACCGAGCCCCATTGACGGCACAACGGCTAAGCGATCTACACCCCGGTTCCTCCAATTATTCAGCTAAGGGCGTCCCATTCCACCCTCATGGTTGCACTGTTTTCCCGGGCGGTCATCCATTGAACAGGTCCTTACGGAGAGGCACTCGAGAAACCGCTCGAGTCCCCTTGAAAGTCACAAGTATAATCATAAGTAAGAAGGGAAAACAGCGTATCATAGATAATCACATCATGTTCATTGATTAGAGTTGAGCAATAGCATCAAACTAAGCAGTAATAATCCGACCCAAATAGGTAAACAAGGACATGAATAACAAAAGCTAGTCAATCCTTAGGTATAAATGTGTAATGCGGGAGGTGAATTAAAGAATGAATAGGACAGAGATAGGTCAAAGGACACTTGCCTCCACCAACCGACTGCTGCTCAGGGGCTTCTCCTGCGAATTCCTCGGGCTCTTCGACCGGATCGTTCTCTATGCGAGCGCAAACATACATACATCCATCCACATATTTAATACAAAAGAACAGTACACCATACAAGGGAACAAATAAAGTGAATATGCATCAAGTATGACGTTCGATATCGCATTTATTATGGTTAGAAAGAAACAAACGGGAAAGGGTCTCGCAGGGGGGTTAAAGTTTATGCACTAATAATCAATTACAATTGATTCCTAACAAAAGAATTCTGTTATATATATACTAATGGAAACCTAATCATTTTAAGTTGATCAACATTGCACGAGATAAACAATTAACTACGTGAATCAATAGCATAACGGAATTTTAAATTAAACTTCCTATTTTCCATAGCATGAACAATGATTAGCCTACCTAAAATAAAGTAATCATGATCACAGAAAGTAAATAAAATAAAAAAAAATAAAATAAAAAAAACAGAGGGGGGGGGCGGTTGAACCGGCCCTAGGGCGGTTGAACCGGCCCTGGGCTGGGCGGCTGAGCTGGGCGGGCGCGCGGGGGAGGGCGGCCGAGCTGGGCAGCCGGGGCGGCTGAGCCGGCGGCCAGGGCGGCTGAGCCGGCCAGGCGGCCGAGCGGGCGCGCGGGGGGGGTCGGGCTGGCCGGGCGGCCGAGCCGGCCAGGCGCGCGGCCAGGCGCGCGGCCGGGGCGCGGGCCGGGGGCGGCCGGGGTTGGCCAGGGGGCGGCCGGGGGCCAGGGCGGCGCGACAGCGGCCGGCTGGGGGCGCAGCCAAGGCTGGCCAGCGGCCGGCCGGGCGGCCAGGGGGCGCGGCTGGGGGCGCCAGGGCGGGGGAAGAAGAGGGGAGAGGGGAGAGGGAGGGAGGAGGGAGAGAGGGGGGAGGGGGGGGGGCTCACCGGCGGGGGCGGCCGGCGGCAGGGGCGGCCAAGGGCGGCGGCGGCTTAGGGCAGGGGCGGCGGTGGGGAGAGAGAGAGAGGGAAAATGAGAGGGAGAGGGAGAGGGTTAGGGGAAAAAGGGGAGATGGGGGGGCGGCTGGGCCTTATCCAGGCCCAAGAGGGGGGGCGCAGGGGGCTTGGGCCGGCCAAGGGGCGGCTGGGCCGGCCAAAGAGCCCATGGCGCGGGAGAGAGAGAAAGGGGAAGAGGGAGAGAGAAAGAAAGAGAAAGAAAAAGAAAAGACTATTTCCCTGTTTTCGAAATCCGATCTTCCTAGATGAATGCATCTGCACTTTCAAACAATCAAAAATGCATAGTTCGGCATGGTGCATCAAACAACATAAATTATTTTAGAGTTTTTCTTTACACGGGAATCCCAAACCGAATCCCGCTAGCTTTGGAAAAGATCAAGGTTTAGCGAGGGGAAAAAGAAAAAGAAAAGGTAACGCCCGAATTTTGGCGAGTAAAGAAAAGAAAAAATTCAACTGCAAAATTCGGGGCGTTACAAGAATGCTGGAGGGAGTTTCAGCAGAATGACTGCGAAGGTTCTCCAGTCTCAGATAGGCAGAAATGTGTTGACTTATGTTGATGACATTATCGTAAAAAGCACGAAGCAGGAAAATCATATTGCTGATCTGCAGGAGACCTTCGCCAGCTTCAGACAAGCTGGTCTGAAGCTGAATCCAGAAAAATGTGTCTTCGGAGTAAAGAAGGGTAAATTTCTTGGATGCTTGGTTTCAACAAAAGGAATCGAAGCTAATCCAAATAAAATCGAAGCTATACTTCGAATGGAGCCACCAACCACAAGAAAGGGAGCCCAAAGATTGACAGGAAGGCTGGCATCTCTCAACAGATTTATATCCAGATCAGCAGAAAGAAACTTACCATTTTTCGAGGTGCTGAAGTCAGCTGAAGTCTTTCAATGGGGCCCAAGTCAACAAAAAGCCTTCGAAGAGCTAAAGCAATACTTGATAGATCTCACAACATTAACTCCACCAACGCCAGGGGCTCCTCTGTTGTTATATGTGGCAGCTTCGCACTCAGCAGTAAGTGCGGCACTTGTCCAGGAGAAGCTTGATGGCCAAGTCAAGAAGCAAGTTCCAGTGTATTTTGTATCTGAGGTCCTTAGTGTCTCAAAGAAAAATTATACAGAGCTGGAGAAGGTATTGTATGCCGTTTTAATGGCATCCAGGAAGCTTCGGCATTATTTTCAGGCATACAACATTATTGTTCCTTCTTCGCAGCCGCTGAAGGATATCATGAGAAATAGAGAAGCTACTGGACGGATTGGAAAATGGGCTGCGGAGCTCAATGAATTTTACATTGATTATGTGCATAGATCCTCGATCCAGTCTCAAGCATTGGCAGATTTCATTGCCGACTGGACGCCAGGGGCTCAGGATGAAGAAGCAAATAAAAATGCCGAAGTGTGGACAGTATTTTGTGATGGCTCTTGGGGAACCTTCGGAGCAGGTGCAGCCGCTGTGTTGGTCTCACCATCCAAGGTTAAAACTTGTTATGCAGCAAGACTTGACTTCAGCTGCACAAATAATATTACTGAGTACGAAGCTCTGCTCCTGGGTCTTCGGAAACTAAAGGCAATGGGAATCAGAAGGGCGATTCTTAAAACTGATTCCCAGGTTGTTTCGGGTCATATTGACAAAAGTTGCAAGGCTAAAGACCCGAAGCTTGAAAAATACTTAGACACGGTCCGAAGGATCGAAGCTTCCTTCGAAGGATTTTCTGTCAAGAATATCCCTCGAGGGCAAAATGAGCATGCTGATTTGCTAGCCAAGTCTGTAGCACAGGGGCTGCCGTTACCTTCGGATGTGTTCTTCGAAACAATAAAGGCACCTTCAGTAGAGCTCCTTGAAAGAGCAGTCCTCAACATTTCTCCTGTTTACAGCGAAGATTGGAGAACTGAAATAATCTCTTACCTTCAGGGTAACTTACTATCAGATGATGAACCTTACAATAAAAGAATAGAGGCAAGAGCTCGTCCGTATGTCATGATAGAAGGGGAATTATACAAACATGGAGTTTGTGCCCCGCTGCTCAAGTGCTTGTCTAGAACCGAAGGTATAGAGTTAATGAAAGAGATACATGCAGGCCTGTGTGGATCCCACATCGGATCCAGGCCGTTACTTGGAAAAGTTTTCCGCCAAGGGTTTTATTGGCCGAAGGCAGCTTCGGATGCAGCGGAATTAGTTCAAAAGTGCGAAGGTTGCCAGAAATGTGCAAGAGATCAAAAGCAACCTTCGTCTTTGACCCAGCTGATACAACCCATCTGGCCATTGCAAAGGTGGGGCCTTGATTTGTTAGGTCCATTACCACCGGCTCAGGGGAATCTAAAATATGTTATAGTGGCTGTGGAGTATTTTTCTAAATGGATTGAGGCGAAGCCATTAGCCACAATAACTTCGGCCACTGTCCAGAAGTTTTTCTGGCAGAACATTGTCTGTCGCTTCGGAGTACCGAAGGCCATCACTGTGGATAATGGAACGCAGTTCGACTCCGAAGCTTTCAGAAATTTCTGTGATCAAATTGGAACGAAGATCCATTTTGCATCAGTAAGGCATCCGGAGTCGAATGGGCTCGTCGAAAGGGCCAACGGCATTATAATGACAGGAATAATGAAGTTAATCTTCAATCAACCCAGGGGAAAGTGGCCAGATCAGTTAACCAAAGTGGTGTGGAGCCACAATACAACAACATCAAGGTCTACAGGCTTTACCCCATTCAAATTATTATTCGGTGACGAAGCAATAACTCCGGAAGAAGCTAAAGCTGGGTCAATAAGGGTAGTAGCTTCGGCAGAATCAGGTCCCGAAGATGCTTGCCTTGTGGAAAAAGATGCTTTAGAGGGGATCAGGCTTCAGGCCATGGAGAATATCAATAAATATCAAGCTGAAACAGTCAGGTGGCGAGATAGAAAGGTCCGGTTAAAAAATATTGAGCCGGGTCACTTGGTGCTTCGGAGAGTAGCCAACCCAGACACAGTGGGCAAGCTACAATTGAAATGGGAAGGACCTTTCTTAGTAGTATCTTCGTCAAGGCCTGGATCGTACAGATTGAGGGACATGGATGGCAACGAAATTCCAAGATCTTGGAATGCGGATGAGCTTCGGCGATTTTATGTATAACTTGATGTAATTTTTTATGTTTTTCTTTTCTTTTTTCATGGCACCCTTTTCCTTTCTAAAGGGGGAGAAAGGTTTTTAATGGGGCCATCATATGTAATTTCCTTTTTAGTTTTATAAGAGCAAAATCCCCCAAAGAATGTAAATGTAAAAGCTGAGAACGCACCATCGAGTGCCGAAACTGAAAAAGAGAAGAAGCTCCAAAGACGTCCCTAAGGGGATGCAGAGCTCACAGCGAAAAGTCAACGCTGATTCCGCTGAAAGTAAAAGGCGAAGAAGCTCCAAAGACGTTCCTAAGGGAATGCAGAGCTTATATCGTCTAAGTAAAAGGCGAAGAAGCTCCAAAGTCGTTCCTAAGGGAATGCAGAGCTGATGTGTGATTGTTTCTAAGAAAATAATGGCTGAGAGTGTGGCTTCGGACATATGCTTTGGACATTCATTCGCACATTACATTACATCATAGCATCCGCATTCATAAACATTCATTCATAGCATTTGTGTTCCTGAGTCGTTGCTTCGGCAAAAAGAAGAAGTGGTCTTTTATGGTTTGTTATGTACGAAAAAGAAAAGCTTCGGCAAAAAGAAGAAGTCTCTTATGCTTTGTTGTGTACAAGAAAAGCTTCGGCAAAAAGAAGAAGTGGTCTTCTATGCTTCGTTGTGTACGAAAAGAAGGGAAGGTGTTTTTTCGCCTTCGGCTCAAAATACTGATTTCGTCCACATCAAAGCGCCTCAGTAGAAGGGTAAGAATATGTTATAAGGTATGTACAGAGTTCCTTGAGAATAGTTTAATTGTATTTACAAAAGTTGTTACAAAAGTATCCTGAGTTTTTTCTATAGTATACTTCTACTGATCTTCACTAAGCTTCAGCTTCGGTGACGGCTTCGGCGACATATTTTAAGCATCATCTTCACCTTCGTCATCCTACATGAATCAAGGTATCGCGAGTAAAAATCAAGCGTGAAGGAGAAGGTAAGTACAAAGTATGATTTCTTACTGGATCAAGATGACTTCGAGCTTCGTCTCCAGCCTTCTCTCGCCCGCCTTTTGTCCATATCATTTTTATAAATCTATTTGAGATGCTTCGGGCGAGGACAGGAATATCGTCCAGGATTGATGGAGACAAGGTGAAGTTGGGCCTGTTGACGATTTTTCCGTGCTCGCAGCCGGCCTTCAGGAACGCTGCAGCGGTACCCCGAGAAGCTACCCAGGCACAGAAGTCACCGTGCCCGGCTATAACTTCGTCAAGTTCTTCGACTTCAGCTTCAATATGATCGAAGGCTTGGGGTAAATTTTCCGCTGAAGGGTTAAACTTCCCGCTGCTGGCTCCAACAGAGTAAAATATCTTTTTTAATCGTCCAATACAATTATTGCTAAATTTCAAGCATTTGTCTTGAAGGCTTATTAATGACTTCTCCAAGTCTGAGTTGGCTTGGACTTCGGCTTCAAGTTTCGAATTAAGCTCTAGCTTCTCCTGTTCAAATTGTTTTGATTGGCCGATAAGCTTCGAATTCAATTCTGATACTTTAGCTTCAGTCTCTGCCAGTAAGCCTTCGGTTGACTGGAGCTCGAAGTCTTTCTTTTCAATGATAGCTGATTGTTCTTTTATCTTGCTCTCTAAATTTTCAATTATAGCTTCGTGTTTTTTGTCCTCCAAGTCTTGCTGCATCCTCAGAGCTTTGCTCAGAAGCATGCTCTGCAAATAAACAACCTTTGTCAGGAATATTTCCATTATTAAAAACAATAGAAGTCAGAGAAAAGTTGTTTACCTTGAAATTGGAATAAAATAAGCTGCCGACGATATGTTGTCGTCGGTAGCGGCTGATATCTGTTTCTAGCTTCGGAAAACCGATACTTTTTGATAAAATACCGATAACCTTAGCTCCAGTTTGGTCTCGAATGCAGCCCAATTTTTCGTCATCAATGCCTCCAAATAGAAGAGCTCCTGGCTTGTATCCGCAAGATTTGGCATAGTCCTTGAGCTCTCCTATTTCGGCCTTCGTCAGCTTCTGCCCAACTAAATTTTGAAATGCGTAGGCTTCGTCGTCCGAGGTGTCTTCGGCTATCTCTTTCCCCTTCCCAGGCACTGTGGCCATGGTTTCTTCAGCAGCTTCTTCTGCAGCCATGTCTTGCAAAATTTTGTCGATGTCCTCAATGGTAGTTTCTAAGTTCACATCTTCGGCTGTAGCGGCTTCGGTAGCCGCGACCTCCGAAGGTGCAACTTCGACGTTTGTTGTGTCTTCAGCAGCTGCCGTTTTCTGAATTGACGCCCTCGGCGGCGTCTTATCGATAACTTCGGTCACTGCAATAATTCTTTGCCGCTTTGGTTTGGTTATCTTCGTTTGTTCCGGCTCTTCCACCTTTCGAAAAAGCTTCGTCAGTTGAGGCCCTAATGGGCTTAGCTTCGTGGGCACGGGTTCAGTCATTACCTTTAAAATTTCCTCCACGTCGCTGGTAGAAGGTGGTGTGGGGGTCCCCTCTTCTTCGGATAATTTTCGCTTCGGAGTTGATATTTTTCTTTTCTTGGGAATTTTCTTCTCTTTTGATGGTCTTTCTTCATCCTTGTTCAGAGTTTCGGCCACTCTTTTTCTTTTTTGGCCCTCAGCACCCTTGCTCAACTGCTCATAGTCTGGGTATTCGAAGCCCAGGGCATCAAACACTCGATTCAGCCTTCGCTTCGGACGGGTGCCGAAGGCTGCTGTCATCAGTTGATCTTCTTTTTTCGAATAATTTCCAAGAATTTCATTACACATTATCTCAACTGTGTCCAGCCACTCTTGGCAGGGCTTCTTAAAGTATTTCTTGAATTTGAAGTGATAAGGAAGCCGGACAAGTTCCCCCTCCTTCTTCTCCCCCTTTAACTTTGGCACTTCCCATTCTTTCAGAGTAGGGAAGACTCTGAATGCCAAGAATTCTTAAACCAGATCCCTGGTACCGATATGCTCTGCAATAATACTGAATTCATCCATTGCCTGTTGTGTTTGACCCTCTGGTGTCATGTTGCAGCGGGGCCGGGTTTCTCCGAAGATCAGCTCGAGTGGACTTTGCACAAGCTTCTCCTTGTCGTCATCAACCTTGACATAGAACCATTCTGATTTCCAGCCTGCCGGCCATTTGCTTCGGTAGCTGATTATAGGAAACTTTGCGGTTTTCCGGTAGGCAAAATTGTAGCAACCGAAGTTATCATGTAGCCCATCTTTTCTGGCCTTTGTTTGATAATGTAACTCATGAACTCGACAGAAACTGTCGGCAAATGGCTCCACTGCTTGGCTTCGGAGGGCCCAAATATAAACGCTAAGCCTAACGATAGCGTTAGGAGTTAACTGGTGAAGGTAGATACCAAACCTCTTCAGTATCTCCGCAATAATCTCGTGAAGAGGGAATCTCAGCCCAGCCTTTAAAAAGCTCTTGAAGATGACAATCTCGTCCTTCTCTGGCTTCGGGGTGGTTTCTTCTCCCCCGAAGCGAAGTAGCTTCTTCTGATTTTCAATGAAATAACCTGCTTTCACCATCTTGGAAAGATCAGCCTTTGAAACAGTCGACTTTCCGAAATCTAGGTGACTGGGCTTGCTGGGCATGGCAATACGGTAGTCATCTTCGGGATCAGTCCCTTCAACGTTTTCTTCTTCTCCTTCGGCAGTTGTCGGGTTTGCTTCAGCAGCAGGCATTTCTTCCGCAGTCACCAGTCCGGAACGCTGCATCGCTTCGGAGATGGGCACAGTATTCGAACCTTCGGCTTCGTCTCCTTCACGTGCAACTCTGGCAGTAGATCGTACTCTGGCCATTTGATTCTGAATTTGGGGAAGTTAGATACTTTTTCTTTTTTCTTTTCTTCCGAAGCTTTTCTTTCTGACGAAGCAGACGTCGAGATGGACCTTCGTTCGATTCTGAGAATCAAGCTTCGGCTATAGTTAAAAATTTTGGCAGCAGAACAGTGCAAATAGCAATGAATGCTGTGGTAACTTCACACCTACTCGTCTGTTTATATAGTGCTGCAGGTAAGAAGGCGAAGCGGCAGGATTTTTACACCAGGCGGGCAGTCACTTGTACTCGCTGTGCAGTGGACCGCAAAGATCAAACAGTAACTCTGCAAGGTGGGCCTGGCACGCGCTCGGAAACCGGATCGTTTCTCAGCAACGAGCTCAGGGAAGGTGTTTTTTGGACCTTCGGCTTCCCGAAGCTGAAGAGGCTTTTTTCACGGGTCAAGCTCGTTACGAAAAACGATCTAGCACCGCGAAAGGGGCTACTGTTGGGGTCATGCTTCGTTGCGCCGAAGGTCTTGCACGAAGAAGCAGCTTCGGCTGAAGTTGTCCCCAGGAGATGGCCGAAGGTTCCTTTTCATGGAGCTTCGGCGTTACAAACCGACATAGAGATAGAATGACCTTTTTATCCATAGAGGTCTGAGTCGATGTTGTAAACTTTTGTAAGGGGCATAATTGTAATTTGTCACAGGCTGTGACCTGTATCTATAAATAGATGAACAGTACCTCTGTACTGTTCACGCGAACCTGCCATTTGCTTTCGCATCACACCTGTACTTTTGCTTTCCTCAGGACCAAAAGGTACATTTTTAATTCGAAGTCATTTATATTCGTCCATGATAATAAAAATGGAGATGATTCTATGATGATATTTAGATGTTTATTTCAAACCTTATGATCTGTATGAATACTTCGTTCCTTGCTATTATGTTTACGAAGGTACGTCCTTCGTAACCTTCGTCCGAAATTCCTTATATCCCGAAAGGATATAATGTCTTGGAGGACGAAGGACTTTAACCCTTAACATCTTCTATGTTGCCTTGTTCTTAATTCTTAGCATTTGAGAACAAGCCCCCAACACACGTCCTAATCAAAATGTTGTAGGAACCAAATAGGTCTTCCGCAACAAGCAAGACGAGAATGGTGTGGTGACAAGGAACAAAGCCCGACTTGTGGCCAAGGGATATTCACAAGTCGAAGGTTTGGATTTTGGTGAAACCTATGCACCCGTAGCTAGGCTTGAGTCAATTCGTATATTATTAGCCTATGCTACTTACCATGGCTTCAAGCTTTATCAAATGGACGTGAAGAGTGCCTTCCTCAATGGACCAATCAAGGAAGAGGTCTATGTTGAGCAACCTCCCGGCTTTGAATACAGTGAGTATCCTAACCATGTTTATAGGCTCTCTAAGGCGCTTTACGGGCTCAAGCAAGCCCCAAGAGCATGGTATGAATGCCTAAGAGATTTCCTTATAGATAATGGCTTCAAAGTCGGAAAAGTCGATCCTACTTTATTTACTAAAACTCTTGACAAAGATTTGTTTGTATGCCAAATTTATGTTGATGATATTATATTTGGGTCTACTAACGAATCTACTTGTGAGGAATTTAGTAGGATCATGACACAGAAATTCGAGATGTCTATGATGGGGGAGTTGAAGTACTTCTTAGGATTTCAAGTGAAGCAACTCCAAGAGGGCACCTTCATTAGCCAAACAAAGTACACTCAAGATATTCTTGCAAAGTTTGGGATGAAGGATGCCAAACCCATCAAGACACCCATGGGAACCAATGGGCATCTCGACCTCGACACGGGAGGTAAGTCCGTGGATCAAAAGGTATACCGGTCGATGATAGACTCTCTACTTTATTTATGTGCATCTCGACCGGACATTATGCTTTCCGTATGCATGTGTGCAAGATTCCAAGCCGACCCTAAGGAAGCTCACCTTACGGTCGTAAAACGAATCTTGAGATATTTGGCTTATACTCCTAAGTTTGGGCTTTGGTATCCTCGGGGATCCACTTTTGATTTAATTGGTTATTCGGATGCCGATTGGGCGGGGTGTAAGATTAATAGAAAGAGCACATCGGGGACTTGCCAGTTCTTGGGAAGATCCTTGGTGTCTTGGGCTTCAAAGAAGCAAAATTCCGTAGCTCTTTCTACCGCCGAAGCCGAGTACATTGCCGCAGGCCATTGTTGCATGCAACTACTTTGGATGAGGCAAACCCTTAGGGACTATGGTTACAAATTAACCAAAGTTCCTCTTCTATGTGATAATAAGAGTGCAATCCGCATGGCGGATAATCCCGTTGAGCATAGCAGCACTAAACACATAGCCATTTGGTATCACTTTCTAAGGGATCACCAACAAAAGGGAGATATCGAGATTTCATACATTAATACTAAAGATCAATTAGCCGATATCTTTACCAAGCCACTTGATGAACAAACCTTTAACAAACTTAGGCATGAGCTAAATATTCTTGATTCTAGGAACTTCTTTTGTTAATTTGCACACATAGCTCATTCATATACCTTTGATTATGTCTCTTTTATATATGCTATGACTAATGTGTTTTCAAGTCTATTTCAAACCAAGTCATAGGTATATTGAAAGGGAATTAGAGTCTTCGGCGAAGACAAAGGCTTCCACTCCGTAACTCATCCTTCGCCGTCGCTCCAAGCCACTCTTTATCTTTGAGGGAGAGAGCATGAGTCCAAAGCAAAAGGACTCCGGTTTTGGTACAATCTTCACTCATATTTTATTTGCCAAAGGGGAGAAAGTAGCTTCAAAGGGCTCTAATGACTCCGTTTTTGGCGATTCATGCCAAAGGGGGAGAAAGTATTAGCCCAAAGCAAAAGGACCGCACCACCACCAATTTTTAAAATTTCAAGATCTTAAAAGGATGAATTTTTCATTTGGTATAATATTTTCAAAATGGTATCTTATCTGTTCAAAAAGGGGAGAAAGTAGTATTTTCAAAATTGATATCTTAAAACCCTCTTGAACACTAAGAGGAGGTTTTTATTTAGGGGGAGTTTTGTTTAAGTCAAAGGAAAAGCATTTGAAACAAGGGAAGAAAATTTCAAATCTTAAAAATGCTTCTCAAAATCTTATTGATTTACCTTTGACTATTTGCAAAAAGGCTTTGAAAAAGATTTACAAAAGAATTTGCAAAAACAAAACAAGTGGTGCAAGCATGATCCAAAATGTCAAAAATCAAAGAAACAATCCATGCATATCTAGTAAGTAATATTTATTGGCTCAATTCCAAGCAACCTTTGCACTTACATTATGCAAGCTAGCTCAAATTTGCACTTCTAATATTTGCTTTGGTTTGTGTTGGCATCAATCACCAAAAAGGGGGAGATTGAAAGGGAATTAGGCTTACACCTATTTCCTAAATGATTTTGGTGGTTGAATTGCCCAACACAAATAAATTGGACTAACTAGTTTGCTCTAGTCTATAAGTTTTACAGGTGCCAAAGGTTCACACTTAGCCAATAAAAAGACCAAGTATTGGGTTCAACAAAGAGAGCAAAGGATAACCGAAGGCAGCCCTGGTTTGGCGCACCGGACTGTCCGGTGCGCCATCGGACAGTGTCCGGTGCGCCACCGGACAGTATCCGGTGCACCAGGGGACTTCACGCTGAACTTCGCACCTTCGGGAATTTCCAGAGGCGCTCCGCTATAATTCACCGGACTGTCCGGTGCCCCACGGGAGAGCGACTCTGGAACTCGCCAGCCTCGGATTTCCGCTCCGCTATAATTCACCGGACATGTCCGGTGCACACCGGACTGTCCGGTGAGCCAGCAGAGCAACGACTATTCGACGCCAACGGTCACCTGCAGAAGCATTAAATGCGCGTCAGTGCGTGCAGAAGTCAGAGCACGCACGGGTGGCACACCGGACAGCCTACAGTGCCTGTCCGGTGCGCCACCGGACAGCCAGGCGGGCCCACAAGACAGAGCTCCAACGGTCGAACCCTAACGGCCGGGTGACGTGGCTGGCGCAACGGACACTGTCCGGTGGCGCACCGGACTGTCTGGTGGCGCACCAGACTGTCCGGTGCGCCATGCGACAGCAGCCTCCACCAAACGGCTAGTTTGGTGGTTGGGGTTATAAATACCCCCAACCACCCCACATTCAAGACATCCAAGTTTTCATACTTCCAACCACTTACAAGAGCTAGGCATTCAATACAAGACACACCCAAGTGATCAAATCCTCTTCCAACTCCACAAAAGCTTTAGTGACTAGTGAGAGTGATTTGTCGTGTTCATTTGAGCTCTTGCGCTTGGATCACTTGCTTTTCTTTCTCATTTGTTCTTGTGATCAAAACTCAATTGTAACCAAGGCAAGAGACACCAATTGTGTGGTGGTCCTTGCGGGGAAGTTTTGTTCCCGGTTGATTTGAGAAGAGAAGCTCACTCGGTCCGAGGGACCGTTTGAGAGAGGGAAAGGGTTGAAAAAGACTCGGCCTTTTGTGGCCTCCTCAACGGGGAGTAGGTTTGCGAGAACCGAACCTCGGTAAAACAAATCCGCGTGTCACACTCTTCATTTGCTTGCGATTTGTTTTGCACCCTCTCTCATGGACTTGATTATATTTCTAACGCTAACCCGGCTTGTAGTTGTGATTAACTTTGTAAATTTCAGTTTCGCCCTATTCACCCCCCTCTAGGCGACTTTCAAACATAGCAAGCTTGCTGAAAAATTTAAGAACAGTATAATTTAATGACACAACTACCTGCGACTTGATGCAACATAATCGTAATTACCTCCTAGTGACTCTGATTGGGTTGTCCTATAAAATAGACTCCCTTGTTGGTGTAACCGAAAGAGAAACTTCGAGTTGGATAACTTCTTCAAGTTGGACACCATTATCACTTTGGACAGCACCATGATCTTGAAAAATTTCAAGTTCGACAGTAGCTTCACCTTGGACAACACCTTGACCTTGGACACTTTCTTGAAGTCGACTTTTGGGGTTTTTGGCATTATCCCTATACTTTGTTCTATTCATGCAAGGCTTTCTCTTCCTACAAGTTGGACAACACAGTTAGATACAAATATAACAGTGCACATGTTCAAATTAGACATTTCATCACTTACCTTTTCTTTGTTCCATTCAATGGGCACTTGTAGCTAGTTTCACTGTGACCTAATTCTCCACATCTTTTGCACTTTCTTTTGCCTCTAATCATCTTCCTTTTCCCCTTCTCAGATTGGTTTGAACCCTTCATGTCAGCTTCTAGTACTGCATTCTTGTCAGCTTCCTTGCCTTTCTCTGTAGCTACTTTTTTCCCTTTGCTATTTCGTTCGATGACATCACCCTCTTGCATCTTGAAAGCTTCACCAGCCTTCTCAACAGCTTCATCCTCAGCTCTCAACCCGATCAACCCATACATTCTGTCATCGTCAACAATTTCTATCCTAGCTTCCTCATCTTGCCTCTCAACAATTTGAAGTGCGTCCCAGTCAATAACAACCTTGGGAGACCACTAGGATGTACTACCAATGCTAAGCTAGTCGGAAGCTCATCGTCAAAGCTGAAAATAAAAAATAAAAATGTACAATCATACTACTTCATTCAATTTCTATAAAAGTTATTAAATGTAGAATCATACCCGTACATAGAATCATTCCAGCTGTAATCCATCTAGCCAACTGTTGGTGACCAATAATGTAAAGTCGTTAGGAGATCTCCGCTGCTGCTAACTCAAATCAGAACAAACCCTAAAGTCTAAAGCCTAAAACCCTAAAACCCTAAAACCCTAAAGCCCATGTGCATACCTGGAGCTCGCCGATGGTAGCTGTCGGAGAGGAAATCTCCGGACGGGTGGAGAATGCACCCGCCCTAAATCCTAAGATGAGGAGGGGCCTAAGCGTTTTGCCTGTTAGGTGGAAACGGGAAGAACACAAGAACACACAAGGATTTAGAGTGGTTCAGGCCGCCGGAGCGTAATACCCTACTCCACTGTGTGATGTATTGAGCTTGTATGAACTTGTGAGTTTGAGTGAGTGTGCGAGCCTTAGCTGGATCTAAGTGTGTCTGAGTTGTAACGTTACGTGCCTCCCATTTTATAGCTCAAGGGGCATGCACAAGGGTGCTGAGCCCTGACATGCGGGCCCAGGAACATAACGAATGTAATACTTGGAGCAACTAATGCTAGTCGCCAGTGCAATCTCCTTGCGCCCTGATATCCACAGTCTGCGTTGCATTGGCGTGCAGGAGAAACTTCCTTGGCAACGTATGAGTGATGATGCACACAGTGCACTCCGCAACACGGGCGTACTGCCTGTCAACGGAATGGACAGGCACGCCGCCTGCGGGACGGCCTGGTCGCCGCCTGCCAGCGGAGTGGATAGGGCACATTAAATGCTGAGGCGGCACATCGCCAGCCAGTTGAGTGGACAGGGCTCATTAAATGCTGAGGCGGCACATCACCTGCCAGTTTGACAGGCGGCGCGCCTCATCCGCAATAAATGCGGAGGACGCGCGGCCCAGAGGCCTTATGTCAGGCTCCGCTCGTTGGCTTACGTCACGGGCAGTTGGCCACGTGGCAACATCGGGTCTCCGCCTGAGCGGGGAGCAGAGGCGTATGCGACATGGTCTGGACACGTGTCGACTCCGGACCCTCGCCCGGCCTTGATTAAGGTCTAGGTACTCCTTCTCCCAGAATCCCGGGACCTTGTTGTGAGTGACCCGGACCCTACACATAGAGGTCCGGGACCCGTCCTGGGGGTCCGGTCCGTACCCGCGGAGGTCCTGGACCTCACCCGGAGGTCCGGGCTGTGTATCCAGGGGTCCGACACTTTCCCGTGGGGGTCCGGACCCACTGTCGACACCTTGGAGTATATCGTCTCCTCCGGCCACGTGGTGGCCCCGGAGCCGCCCACGTGGTGGGGTCGGGCGCTGTTTGCCACGTGACCAGAGATAGCCGCATAACCTCCGCGCCTTCATACTGTAGTAAGGGGTACCCCTGTTTTAGGGTACCGACGGTAGCTGAGGGGAACCGGCCGCCGAGGGTAGCCGAAGGGGAAGCCGGTGTAGCTCGTCGAGGGGAAGCCGATGTAGCTCGCCGAGGGGAACCGACCGCCGCCGGTGGAGCTCGCCGTGGGGAGCTAGGCGCCGTGGGGAGCCGACCAACGCCGGTGGAGCTCGCCATCGGTTTTGGCCCGCCAAGGGAAGATCGCGTCGTGGTGCTGCTGCTAACCTTTCTCGTCTAGAGAGGAGATACGAGCGAGAGACATAGGATAAGAAAAGGAGGATGCTAGTGAATGGATATGGATATGGCTAGTCCACTATTCTCTCAACAGAACCCACAAGATAAGGAAACAACCATTCCACCTTCTAACCTTTAGAGGGGGGTGGGTAAAGTGGGCAAAACAGAACATTGCTTGCAGGCTAAAGAGAAAGAAAGGGATCATCCAGTGTTGGGTAGGGATCATGGAAGCGCGAGCTCCTATCATTGGAACCGGAGAAATGGCTAGATGAGAACTGGCATCAAACAACTTGACTTGTCTGTCTCGATGGATAAAGCAAAGCCAGGAACCAGGATAGGTCTATTACATAGATGTTATGTCTTAGGAGTTGGGTTTTGAAGAAAGGATAGTGAAACTTAAACAAAAAACACGTCTCTTACACACGAGAGACACTGTTGACTCTCTCTATACTATTTTCAGTATAGAGTTAGGGTAGACCCGCTTTTGGTTTTAGGGTAAAACTGTCCGATCAACGGCTCACAGCACAATAAAAGATATTGATCTTTCAAATAAGCCCCTAAATGACATTTTGTCTCCAAGCCATTGTTTGAGAATGACATATTAACGAAACATGTTCCCATAATAACATTTGAGCGAATCCTAAGTTTCATAATAGTAGAATTCCAATTTTCTCTCCCCTGAAATAATATATTTGAGACTCAAGCCTGAGGTCCTATATTAATTTGATTTTTTTATTATAAAATAGCTATTTTCATAGAAGCTATTTTTTACTGTCAATCCTATATCTAGAAAAAACTGCGAGGAGGCTTCGTCCAAAAAACCTACGAGGAGGCAGACTGGCAGAGGCAATGTTTCAGCGGCGCCGGCGAGCAGCGATGGGGGGAGCCGGGGAAGGTCTGTCTGAACGGCGACCGGTGACCTCCTTCCTGTCCAGACACGAATCGGATCATGGCGCCCCCCTGCCAGTCTGCCACCTCAGGCACACTCAGCTGTCGGTGTGGTGGCGTGCCTCGGTATGATGACTTCGGCTCTTCTCAACCCTTCTGCCTCGAGGCCTGCATCTCCTCGACTCGTCGCCGATCTCTTGTGATCCTGTCTCGACCTCGGCCCTCAACTGAATATTCAAGACATGGAGGATTACCCAGCCATAGGTGAACAAAGTTGCAAACTCTAGCTTGCTGTGCTCTACAAATAATAAAGAATGTGTTAGGAGATTTTGCGATGAATAAACAGTGTCGTGCACTTATGTAGAAGTTTATCTAGGAAATTTACAATAACTTGTATAGATCTATATATCTGCTTTTCATGTTCTCCAAAGGGAACCTTTTCCTTATCTGCATAAATGTAGACACGTCATTTATTGAGTTTTGCCATACTGTTCATTTAGTTGGTAAGCTGAGAATGATCTATTTCAAATTCAAGTGCAGTATAGCATATTTTGGAACAAGCAGGACTCTTGAAGATTAATTACAAAACATCTCTTCAAAAGGAAAAGCACTGCAAAGTAGCATAGGGTCATGTGATGAAACGATTCTGCTACACTGAACTGCAGAGCAATTTTGTTTGGAGAACTGTATGTTGCCACTTGTGTAGTATAGTGGCACTATATTGTGGTCCAAGCTCAACAGGTCTTACAATATTTGTTAAACATTTGTATAACTCAGATTCAGTTGTCTGATCAAGAGTTTTTGTCTGGTTAGGTTTCACTTATCTGGGGGAGTTTGATGATGGCAAGATAAGCTGCAGAAATCTTCTAGATGGGCATAATCGATATCGCTAGTGCAGGAAGCCACAATCAGATACCATGGCTTTTGCAAGATTTATCATCTGCCGACATGGTCTTCTTCTTTTTACCATTTTCCATGTTTTCCCAGTCTATAGTTTTTTTTAATAGATCTTCAGAGTTATGAAAGTGTAAACAGATATATGCATACGTAAACAATGAGAAGTGCATCGGTGATGAGCGCTGCCTCCTTGCTTTATTAAACTTTTTTTTGAACGTAACTGCTTTATTAAACTTGTAGAGCTTGCATAGCATTTCAATGTGTTGCAGAACTGGAAAAACATGGTTTATGGGATGATACTCCATGCTACACATTGTTTTTGCACTGTTAGCTATTTTCTTTCATACATTGATCTGACAACGGTGCCCTTATATTTGTTGCAAGCTCCTTCTAATGCTTTTAGATCCCAACTGCCACCAAAATATTATATTGCTGTTGATTTGCCTTTTCGACGTGCTCTCCATAATGTTCTTCACCACTTGTGGCGTTTACAGAGATGCAATTTAATCATAAGCCCAAACTGACTTGCTTCTTTCTTCATATGAGGTAACAAGTAGATGTCTACACCATTTGGCAAAGCAAAATACAAATGATCTTTATTTCAGACTTGCCTTAATATATTGCACACTACATCCAAATGAGCTTGGTGTATTTTGCTCTGACAGTTGGTTAGGTGGTCTAAGTAGCAATGATTTCAAGTCGCCTGGTCGAACCCTGGGACCGACCAGGCGACCAGTCGCGATTAGGCGACGACTAGGGCGACTAGTCGACCCCTAGTCGGTCCCTGGTCGTCCTAGACTAGTAGCTATACTTATATAGGTATATATATTGTCATGGGCATCATAGGGAGCGAGAAGCAACAGTCAGGCTGGGATAAGGCTAGAGAATAAGATTGAGATGAGCTGGGATAAGGCTAGAGAATAAGATTGGGATGAGAGAATTGTGGAGAGTTGGTTAGCATCAGATAAGTCCAAGAAAGTAGGAGTTAGTTGAGAGTTTGTAGGAGAAGTTGGTTAGCCATAGGGCTATTTATAAGCCGCATGGCAGCAGGGAAGCAAGATCATTATCAAACCAATCTCTCTCTCTTGCAATAGCTCTCAAGCGCCTAGGGCTGCTACCCTAGAACCAAGCCTGCGGCAGAGGGGTATAACCTCGCCGGAGAAGACAGCTATCCCCATGGACCGAAGGTCCATGACACCTGGTATCAGCTCCAGGTTATCCTCACTACCACCAGCCGCCCATCCCTCACCACCACCGGTCGGCGTGCCATCAACCACTGCAACGCCCTCCCACTCGCCCTCTCCAACTCCAGATGCATTCACTCGGCTCGAAGAGAGTTTTGGCCGTCTCGCAGAGAAGTGGGATCAGTTCGTTGTGATGTTCCACCGCTACAAGGAGAAGACAGAGAAGGAACTCCAAGCAGCGGTGCGGCTTCAGGCGGCAGCGCGAGGGTTCCTGGCACGCCGCCAGGTACAGTCCCTTAGTGGGGAGAAGCACCTTGTTGTGGCCTCCAGGGCCACCCCATGGCCGTCATCACATGAGCAGGCCGTGGTGTGCCTGCAAGCCGCAGTGCGCGGCTTCCTTGTTAGGCGGGCGGTGCGGAAGCTGCACTTGCTGATCAGCTCATCGCTGCACCAACTCGCACCCTGCGCGTCCAACCACCAGATCTCGTCTATACTTTTTGAACCCCCTGCAGAAGTCGAGATCTGGGTATGTAGCCCCCCTGCACGGCCAAAGAGGGTCGTCTCCTTCATTCGGGCAACTGCCTTGGTGCTGGACAGACCCAACATAAGAACGGGCTGGTTCCTCCTTCACCTTTCATCCAACGTGAAGTCCGCAGTTCAACTCTTTCCTTGGGATCCAGGAGGACAGGAGGACACAGTTCAAATTTATATTTTAGTTCCACAATTATTTTGTATTTTCGTCTTAAATAATAAAGGTAAGCCGAGATATAAAAGGCTTAACCTTAAGTCGTCTCAGGTAAGTCTATGGCAGCTTGAGGACGAGCTGGTCCTCAAGGGAGGGGGAGATGTCATGGGCATCATAGGGAGCGAGACGCAACAGTTAGGCTGGGATAAGGCTAGAGAATAAGATTGAGATGAGCTGGGATAAGGCTAGAGAATAAGATTGGGATGAGAGAATTGTGGAGAGTTGGTTAGCATCAGATAAGTCCAAGAAAGTAGGAGTTAGTTGAGAGTTTGTAGGAGAAGTTGGTTAGCCATAGGGCTATTTATAAGCCGCATGGCAGCAGGGAAGCAAGATCATTATCAAACCAATCTCTCTCTCTTGCAATAGCTCTCAAGCGCCTAGGGCTGCTACCCTAGAACCAAGCCTGCGGCAGAGGAGTATAACCTCGCCGGAGAAGACAGCTATCCCCATGGACCGAAGGTCCATGACATATATATATATATATATAAACAGCAAGTCAGCAACCATCCACTACATGCAGTACAAAGAAGGGAGAGAAGTGGAGGGAGCAGGAGAGACCTTCAGATGATGTGCTCATCTCTCCACTGGTTTGCAGCCACAGTCGGTTGGAGACTGCAGTAGTGCAGCAGGCTGCAGGACTCCAGGACAAGGGGCAGGGATGCAGGGTGCTGTGCCGCTGCCCGCCGGTGTAGCCGCCGCCCGCCGGTGTCCAGGACTGCAGGGGCGGTGCAAGAGAAGGAGAGGCAGGCAGGGGCGGTGCAAGGGAGGAGAGGAGACGTGCAGAGAGCCAGTGTTGGCGGCTAGGGTAGAATAGGAGAGGAGACTTGCAGTCACTATAGATGGGCTAAAAAAGGCCCAATAACTGAACCCTAGCCAGGACGACCAGGTCACACAAGTCGGACGACTAGTCGCCCTAGTCGACGATTAGTCGGACGACCAGGACGACTAGGTTGTCTAGTCGAGTCGTCCACCAAATCGTGCACTAAATACTGACCAGCCCGACTCGGACGACTTGAAATCATTGCTAAGTAGCACTTCTCTGGTCCTGAGTTCGACTCCCCATGAGAGCGAATTTCAGGCTGTTGTTAAAAAATTCCTCTGTCTGTCTCATGCCAAAGTACATGTCTAAGGTCTGGTCCCGGTCGCGATCGTTCTCACATGAGCTACGGTGCTGCTGTGTATGGGTGGGGCAGAGGTTCGAGAGTTTTCTCGACCTACGCGAAAAGTTCTTCTTAGATGAAATGCCGTGGGGGCGGTCTTACCCCCGCATGTCGAGTTTTTTTTTCCTCTGACAAGTGACAAGTTATGTTTAGCTATGGAAAAATATGTTGATCCAATTAGTTAGTTTGTTCATTTTGTTAGAGAAACACTGGAGAATGGCATGGGACAAGTAGGCGCCAAATCTTTTAGTACTCGGTTTATAGTATCTCAGTGCCAAATAATTTCATTTGTCTAACCAAATAAAACTAGCTATACACATCATGTCGAACAGAAATTAACTTATTACCATGTAGTGCATTTGTAGTCAGTAGTCACAAAGCCTTTCCATTTAGGCTCTGAAAACAGCCGTCACATGGTAAATTTTCTTAATTGATTATGCATACTTCGTCATGCATCGCTAATAATTTTTCCCTTGCATAGGGAAAACAAGAAAGCTTAACCACAAGAACCCACCTTTTTGTTTCCACCTGTTGTGGAAAGCCCTTTTGTGTATGATCACCTGCTGATCAGTACTTGCCATTTGCTTTAGAAAAGCCTGCTGCTATTTTAGTCAACTACATATTTTGGTATGGAGAGGGACCTGCAACGGACATATCTTTTTTTCTAAAACGCGCAGGAGAACTGCGCATCAATTATATTAAGAAGATAGAGGAAAAATGGTTTTTTTTGGAAAGAGCAGGAGAGATGCGATTCATAGATAGAGAGAGAGAGAGAGGGAGGGAGGGAGGGAGGGAGGGAGAGAGCCCCCAAACAACCTACCCCTCTCATATGGGAGCCAAGTATAAGAGGCGGGAAACACATCCCAGCGACTAACTTATATGGAAAGACTACAAGACCTGACCACAACCCAAGGAATTAAATAGCTCCACCTATGCCCAGGCCTTGAAGCCTTTTTGCACCCGCCAGGCACCAAAGGCTGTGCTCATCCATTATGGTGTTCATGATCGAGTTAATCGAAGGAGGGACAACATCAAAGACACACGAGTTCCTATCCTTTCAAATACACCAAGCTCCTAAAATGATTAGGGAGTTTATTCCCTTTTTATCCTCCTTTCGGACTCTTCTCAAAGACCTTCTCCACCATTCTGCAAAATTGCAATCCTGCTGTCTGGGGACTAAGGCTGGGAGGTTCAGAGGCGCGAGCAAGTTGAATCAGACCTGTCTGGCGACCACACAAGATGTTAACATGTGCTGAATTGTCTCATCTTCTTGATCACAAAGAGTGCACTTGACTGGATGAGGTAAATCCCTTCTAGCAAGCCTGTCTGCGGTCCAGCATCTGTTGCGGACAGCCAACCACATGAACATTTTGCATTTATTTGGTGCCCAAGTCCTCCAGATCCTTTTCCGTGGTTCAAAGATTATAGACCCCTCAAAAAAGCTCCTATATGCTGATCTAGATGAATAGCAGCCACCTGTTTCAAATCTCCATACGTGCTGATCTTCATGCTCAGTTAAATCAACTTCTTGAACAGTCCCATAACAGAAGAAATTCCATTATGCTCTGCCAGGAGAGCCCACCCTGAATATCATTGACCCAATTATTGTTGATCAGTGCATCTGCCACAGTTCTTCTTTTCCTGGTTCTGGCTGAAACACTTGCAAAGATAGAGGAAGCAAGGTTTTGAACAGAACATCCATTTATCCACTGATCAGTCCAAAAAAGGTGTTTTTCCTATTTCCTACCTCTGTTGTGACTGCTGCAGCAAAAGAGCTAGATCTTACCTTTCCATGGAAACCCCTTTCTAATTTTATCAATAGCCTCGATGAACCATTTGGGAACATTGATGGCAATTAGCAGGTATACAGGCATGGCAGATAGGACATACCGAACCATGGTGGCCCTCCCAGCCCTATTCATGAGAGAAGCTTTCCAGGTTTGGAGCTTATCCACTATTTTGTCAATCCATGTCATTACATCAGATTTTCTGAGTTTCTTGGAAAAATGGTTTTAAGTAGACCAGAGTACAAGAATTACCACCTTACGGTGCCCAGAAACAAAAATACAAAAACATCCATCTAGAAGACAGCCTAAAAGACACAAACAACTGCCCCTAACTAAGGCCATATGGTACGCAGATCTTTGGCACCCGCAGGAGTCAGGACACCACCTCAGAGCGTCGTCTTTGATGTTCTTCATAATCTGATTGCCGCTAGGAGCATCCCCCTCAAACACACATTTATTCCTCTGCTTTCAAAGCTACCATGCCACCAGCATTACAAGGGAGTTAATCCCCTTGCGCAGCCCATGAGGGACCATGCCCTCCAGATTAGCCCACCAATCTTGGAAAACCAAATCAGCCTTTGTGGGGGACAATTGCTGCAGATTAACCAGGGAGAAGATCCTAAACCACACTTTCCTAGAGAAGACACAAGAAATCAAAAGATGCTACACCGTTTCATCCTCTTGATCACAAAGGGGCATTGAACCTGATTATCCATATCCCTCTTTGCCAAACGGTCTGCAGTCCACCACCTATCTCGAGCCACAAGCCAAAGGAAGAACTTGCTTCTTGGTGGGACCCAGTTTCTTCTCCAAATACGCTCAGCCGGCGCAAAACCCGCGATTCCCATCATAAAACGATCATAAGCTTACTTGGACGAGTAAGATCCTGATGAGGAAGGCATCCAAATGTGTTGATCTGGAACATCTGGTAACAAATGCACCTCCCGAACAAGATCCCAAATCAGGAAGAATTCTGAGAAAGCAATAGTGGAAAAAAATCCCCTAATGCCAAGAACCCAACTGCTCCCATTAATTGCTTCCCTAGACAGTTCTTGACCTCACAACTTTCTTGTTAATAGCAGCAAACAAAGAAGGAGTCTAATCTGCAATTCTTTTGCCATGTAGCCAACGATCGGTCCAAAATTTGGTGCCGGTTCCGTTGCCCACCACAGACTGAACCGATGCAGCAAAAAGGGCAGCATCTCAGATTGTGTTTTCTTCAACCACAACCATCTCAGATTCAGAGACCAGCCCATAAACTCAAGATTTGAAATACCTAAACCACCCAAATTCAACGGTAAACACACCTTCTGCCAACTCACTAAACAATGCCCACCTTTGACATCTTTATGGCCTTTCCAAAGGAAACCCCTTCTAATCTTGTCAATGGTCTTGATGATCCACTTGGGGCATTGAAGGGCAATAAGATGATAAATTGGAATAGCTGAAAGGACAGATTTGACAAGAGTAGCCCTACCAGCTGGGTGGATAGAGCAGCTTTCCAAATAGGCAGCCGATCCGCTACCTTTTCAACAAGAGGGAGGAGGTCCCTCCTGGAGAGCTTCCTAATAGACAAAGGCAGTCCCAAATACTTGCAAGGAAATTGCACCAACTTACAAGATAACCTCTCGTGGACTGCCAGAACCTTCTGATCATCACAGCAAATCGGAGTAATCGAGCTCTTTGCCAAATTAGTAACAAGTCCTGAGGCTTCCCCAAAAACCTCCAAAACTTGTTTGACCGTCTCCAAGTCACTCATCACCAGACGCATAAAAAGAACCACATCATCGGCGTATAAATAAATCCTCTGTCCAATTCCCCGTCGAAGCAGCGGCTGCAACAAGCCATAGTTCTCTGCCTTTAAAATTAGAGAATCGAGAACATCCATAATACACACAAAAAGCATATGAGATAAAGGGTCTCCTTGATGGAGGCCCCTTTGATGCCAAATCAATTCCCCCGGTTCAACGTTTACCAAGATTCTAGTAGATGAAGAGCGTAGCAATTTGGACAACAAATTACACCACAAAGGGCCAAATCCAAGATGTTGTAAAACCTCCAGAAGGAAAGGCCATGAAACTGAATCAAAGGCCTTAGTGATGTCAAGCTTTAAAAGCACTCTCGGTTCCTTTTGCTTGTGTAAGGCTCGGGCCATCTGTTGCACAAGGACAAAATTATCCAAAATGTATCTACCTTTCACGTACGCACTTTGATTAGGTGACATAAGCTGCGATAATTTCCCTGATAACTGATTGACCAGCAACTTAGTGGTGATCTTGGCGAAGCTATGAATAAGACTTATGGGACGGAAATCTTTTACCTCCACATCAACCTTCTTGGGCAGCAGGGTAATATTGGCAGAATGGAGGAGAAAAAGTCTACTATAATCACCCTGAAACAGTCTATTCACAGCAGCCATAAAATCAACTTTGATAATTTGCCAAGCCATCTTGTAGAATCTGCCTGTAAAGCCATCCAGCCCTAGAGCTTTATCCGAAGGCATGGACCTGATGGTGTTCCAAATTTCCTACTCGTCAATAATCCGGTCTAACTTAGTAAGATCAACAACCGACCTATGAAATGACTGAAGCACAAGAGTGATATGTTGTCCTAGGGACAAGAGCAAGATAGATGTGTATTGGTGCAAAGTCTAAACAAGGTAGTAATTTCATTTATATCTAACCGGATTCTAAATCATTTAATTAGACATTGACATTTTTTATGATCAGCAATGCAGAACACAGTGCTCCATCCACCGTCCCTTCAGCATCCACATATTCACGTTTTAGTGGCAGATGATCACAGACCTTCTGACCAGGTAGAAACAGCTGGGGCCACCGTCCCTTCACATGTTCATTTGACATCTGGCCACTGTTCTTAAGGCATCGCCTAGGCGTCCAGGCGGAGGTCCAACGCCTACGCGCCTTGCCCGCCTACTTCGCCTAGGCGTCGCCTAGGTATCCAGGCGGTGGTCCAACGCCTTGTCTCGCCTTACCGCTTTAAAAACCATGCATCTGGCATTGAAGGAGACTGTTGTTATTTACTTATTTTGGTCAACTAGCATCTTTCAAGTTTTGCAAGATCCGAATAGGATTATGAAAGGCTATGAATTTTGAATGGTTCTGTAGAAGTGTTGCCTGCCTAGGTACTTATTCAGTATCATAAATGTTAGCACATTTTTGTATAGATTTGGTCAAACTTCAAATTGTTTGACTCATCGAAAAGTGAAAATTACATTTTTTTAACCAGATGTGCAATGTGGCCTTCTGTTCCTTCTCTTATGTAGCATAGCTATCTAAATAACTCTACATATATAACTTTACATTTCTTAGTTGTAATCTGTCAGATCTAATTAACAACAATTTCAAGTGATATATGTATTGAACCAAGAGAAACTTCTTTCTCTATTTACCAGTATGATTTTCTGCAATTTTTGTTTTCTTTCTCATGTTGTTTTCTCCTTGGTTGGGCTCTTAATGTGAGATGGCTCTGGCTCAGAAAAACACAGGTTGAGAGGCCATGGACTGAGTTCGACATAAAAGTACATCCCCATGCTGAAGCTCTCTTCCAGGCCTCGGTTCACTCTTCTGTGGGGGATAGTGCTACAACCCTCTTTTGGATGGATAGATGGATTCAAGGGCAGTCTATTGCACTTCTTGCCCCTTACCTGATCAGCTGTATTCCAAGGAGGTCAGGACAGGCCGTACGGTGCAGGAGGCTCTTGCTGATAATAGCTGGGTTCAGGATATCTCTGGGGGTCTGACTGTTGTCATCAGGAGTTCCTTCTTGTTTGGGATCTGATTCAAGATGTTCATTTACAGACAGGAGTTCCTGATGTCCACATTTGGGTGCCTTGCGCTTCTGGCCTCTATTCCTCTAAGACGGCTTATAACAGCTTTTGGATCGGTACAACATCTTTTGAACCGGCTAAAAGAATTTGGAAGAGTTGGGTTCCTCCAAAATGTAAATTCTTCATTTGGCTAGCATCACTCAACCGGTGCTGGACGACTGACAGATTGGCCCGGCGAGGTATGGATCATCATGACAAATGCCTCTTTTGCGATCAACACGAAGAAACAGTCCAGCATATTTTGCTCTCTTGTGTGTTCTCTAGAAACATTTGGTGGCAGGTGTTGTGTAAAGTGGGGCTGCAATACCTGGCGCCTGGGCCTGAGGACATGATTTTCCAAGATTGGTGGAGCAATGCCGAAGGCCAGGTATCTAAAGAGAAGAAAAAAGGTTTTAACACATTGGTAATCCTTGTGGCTTGGTGGCTTTGGAAGCATCGAAACACCTGTGTCTTTGATGGAGCATCCCCGAGCACTAGAGATATCCTGCAGCACATCCAGGAGGATGCAACGCTGTGGGGTATGGCCGGGGCTAGAGGGCTTAGGGGCATTTGGCCTTAAGACTAGCGGGGGCCTGTTGTTGTGCCATAGATGAGGGATGAGTATGTTTCTGTACTTGTGTTTTCGACCTCCATAAGGAGTTGTTTGTACCCGGTCTGTTCTCAGACCTCTTTCTCTTTCTTAATATAAATTATACGCAGCTCTCCTGCGTGTTTGAAGAAAAAAAAAGTGTGTGGTGTTCTATTTGTCTTGTTTTCTTGTGTCCTGTCTCGTGAGGCTGACCCTCCCTTTTATAAATCAAGGAGGGGACCTCTTACAATGCCTTCTCGTGGAAGGGAGCGTAATATGAGGTAAAAAAGTGATTCACCCTCGGTAAATCTTGCCATGTGTCAGTGCCCTTTCCCGCGTGGATCTTCTGCCATATCTTCGAGATTTCTTGGGGAAGGCGTGCTCCGTGCTGGCGATGAAAGTCCAGGCACCACCATTACTAGATTTTGTCCATATCTCTCCCTACGCTGACCCTCTTCTTCGTAGCTTGTCTGTCGGTCCCTTCCTTATCTCGTACGGCGTCGTAGAGCTTATAGGGGACTCAAGCCTAGGTTTCGTAGGTCATGAGTGGGAGGAAGACTGGCACTATCTGCACCACGGCCTACCGGCTGGCGTACTTAATGAGGCGTACGTAAAGATGTCGGTGTGGTCAGTTCGGATACGTGAAATCCACTCGAGTGGGTTTCGACCGGCTTGCCTGGACCCCCTACGCTAGCTTTAGCCTCGCTCGACCCTACGGCCCAACTCGGGGATCGTTCCTTGGGATAGAGCTTTAGTTAACTCGTGTTGGGTAAACCTGGTACTTATCCCCTGCTGACTTGTGGCCCCAAGGACTCGGGGTTTCGTACCCCGACACTAGGCCAAACGGATTATTCACATCACCACTAACATGATCTGTTGCCTCCTTTTTCATGTGACTCTTCCTCCCAGCTATTGGACAGAGGACTTGAACACTGCTACCCATCTCCTCAACTGTCTTCCTTTCATGGCTGTAAGTCACACCACCCCTCATTTTGCCCTGTATGGCACCGCTCCCTCCTATGCTCACCTTCGAGTTTTTGGTTGTGCCTGCTCTCCTAACACTTTTGCCGCTGCTCCTCACAAGCTCTCCCCTCGCTCCACTCGTTGTCTTTTGCTCGATTACTCCCTTGACCACAAGGGATATCGCTATCTTGACCTCCTCACCCACCACATCATCTCTCGGCATGTCGTTTTCGACGAGGATGCCTTTTCACTTGCTGGATCATCCTCGTCTACCGACCTTGACACTCTCAATGAGTTCGGTCCCATCCTCACTCCTCCACCTCTCCCACCTGCACCCATGTCGACCTCGCTCGTGCCCTGCATGGCCCTGTCGACCCTTCCTACATCACGTGTGGCCCCATTGACCTCGCCCGCGCCACACACGACCTCGTCGACCCCGTCCGCTCCACGCGTGGTCCCGTCACTTGCGTCCCACCCTGCTCGATTCGCCGACTCCGCCCGCGTCTACCGTCGTCGTGGGCGAACCGACCCCCCGCCTCTCGCTTCGCTGGCTCGTTCCCATGCCGAGCCGCCGGTGCACCATCCGGTCACCATCCACCGTGATCTAGGCCACGTCCAGCCGATGGTGACGCGTCGCTCGACTGGAGTTCTCTGCCTCGTCGATTGACGGGTTCTCACGGCCGACGCTGATCCGGCTCCCTCACCAGTCCCCTCCTCCATTTGCGCCGCTCTCGTCGATCCCCACTAGCATCGTGCCATGGAGGAGTAGACGACCCTGTTGGCCAACCACACTTGGGACTTGGTGTCGCGTCTATCAGGCACCAACATGGTTACCGACAAGTGGATCTTCCGCCACAAGCTCACCTCAGACGACTCGCTTGATCGCTACAAGGCTTGTTCTTTGGGGCTTCACTCAACGCTCGGAGTAGACTACGATGAGACCTTCAGCCCCGTTGTCAAGTTTGCCGTCGTTGTCTCCCTCGCCCTCTCCTGGGACTAGGCTGTCCATCAACTAAATGTCAAAAATGGCTTTCTCCATGACACTCTGACCGAGATGGTCTGTTGTAGCCAGCCCATCGGCTTTGTCGACTCCACTCGCCCGGACCTGGTCTACAGGCTAAACTGTCTCTGTATGGCCTCAATCAAGCGCCAAGGGCTTGGCACAGTTGCTTCACCTCCTACTTGGTCTCCCTCAGCTTCGTAGAGGCTAAGTCAGACACGTCCATGTTCATCCATCAGCACGACGACGATACTGTCTACCTCCTCTACGTCGACGACATCGTGCTCATGGGGTCCAGTGCCGCACTCCTTCAGTGCACATTTGCTGCCCTTCAACACGAGTTTGCAATGAAGGACCTGGGCCCTCTCCACCATTTCCTTGGGATCACCATGGAGCGGCGGCCCTAGGGCCTCTCCACCAGCGCCAGTACGCCCTCGACATTCTGGAGCGGGCCGACATCCTCCATGACTCCATCGACTTCGGACTTCTCCTTCGACTCTCCTCGACTTTTGAGCTGGTGGTCTACAACAACGTCGATTGGGCTAGCTGCACCAACACGCGTCGGTCCACACCCTACTATGCTGTGTTTTTGGGTGCCAACCTCGTCTCCTAGGCCTCAAAGTGGTAGCCTGTCGTCTCCCGCTCCAGCGCTGAGGACGAGTACTGCGTTGTGGCTAACGGCGTGGCCGAGGCCTCCTAGTTTTGCCAGCTTCTTCAGGAGCTCCAGAGCCCCCTCAAACGCTCCACCCTTGTCTACTACGACAACATCAACACGGTCTACCTCTTCACTAATCCCGTGAAGCATGTGTGTTTCCCTGTATAGGGTTAGAGTAGGGTTTCCTATATTTTCCTAATTAATTGTATTGTAATGGGCTTTGGTCCACCTAACTCTTCTATATAATATACTCCCAAGTCCCAACCTAGGATTAGGGTTAGGGTTTAACATATTCCAACTTTATATTTTTACATAATATTTTGTTTCAAATCATTTGGCATTACTGGATACAATCAAGTCCTACTCTCTCCTTTCCAAATTATAGCCCACTTAACTTTGTCCTAAGTGAAACTTTGACCATTTTTTATAGAAAAATACACCCAACATCTACAAACTATAAATAGTTTAATTAAATCTACCACGGAATATATTTTAATAGCACATTTATTGGTATTGTGGATGTTGATATATTTTTCTAAAACTTGGTCACAGTTAGAGAAATTTAACTTAATAGTTATCACAAAGCTAAACTGATGATTATACTTTGTGTATGTCACTAGCAACTCATGCCTAGACAAATACTTAGGGGGTGTTTTGAAGCAAAATATTTTTGGAGTTTTGAGGTAAAACCATGGTATTGGAGAATACCATAGTATTTTTTGCCAAGAGGTGTTTGGTTACATTGTAAAACAATATGTTTTGAATACTATGGTTTTGTTGATACCATGTTATTTTTTTTCGAAAGCGCAGGAGAACTACACAACATTTAATTAGAGAAGAAAAAGGTCCAAAATGGACCAAGGTACAAAGCCCTAAGCAGGCTTAATCAAAACAAAAAACTCACACCACTTCCTAGACCCTGTGAAGGTTACGCGCGAGCTCTAAACCAAAGCTCTGAAGATGCTTGGCTCCAACCGTAATCCAACACCCAATCTCATCGAAAGACGCATCTGATAGAGCTTAGCGAAGGGGTCTCCCCATTAAAGACAGCTTTGTTGCGGTGGATCCATAAACACCAGGCCCCCAAAATGATGATGCTGTTCATGCCCTTTCTCTTGCTTTTATGGATCTTCTTACTTGTTTTTCGCCACCAATCAGCAAAGGAGGTCTCATCTCCTGATGGAGAGAGATTACCTACATCCAACACGAATAGAATGGAATGCCAGAACTGTCTTGCAAAGACATAGGTACACAAAATATGTTGTATGGTTTCCTGCGATTGATCGCAGAATAGGCAAGACACTGGGTGGTCCAAACCTCTCTTTTCCAATCTATCAGAAGTCCAACATTTATTCCGAATAGCCAGCCACAAGAAATACTTGCACTTTGGGGGAGCCCAAGATTTCCAAAGCCTCTTCCAAGGTTCAAAAATAATAGCTCCCATAAAAAAAACCCTGTAACAAGACCTAGAAGAAAAATGACCAGAGGAAGTATGCAGCCAGGTGTGAATATCCGCCTCCTGTGTTAACACAATATTGCTTACAGCATCCCAAATCAGCAAAAATTGTCGGATCCCCGTCCAGGAAAGAGGTGTCAAGATGTCACTGATCCATTGCTGTCCTCCAAGAGCCTGGGCCACTGTTCTAGTGGAGACAATAAGTTTATCGACCTTGGAAACGACATCAGGAGCAAAATCATTGATGCAGCCGCCATTTATCCATCTATCAGTCCAAAATAAAGTTCTGTAGCCTTGCACATGCGTACTAAATACCATGGTTTGAGATGCTTTTTTTTTCCAAACATGTATTGCTAAGAGTGATGTAAAAAAATACTACGGTTGTGTCATGACATCTTAAAACCGTAGTATTTCAAAACCATGGTTTTGAAATACTTTGCTTCCAAATACGCCCTTAACCTCATATCAACATATTTTTTCATGATATGACATAATATTGATTAATCAAGGTTATAAATTAGAAGGATTAGCATAATGTACCGTGTTTGATATTGATGAGCCTCATCGATGCTTTTATATAGAGTACAGATCTTGCAGAGCAAAAAGAATTTCCTAGAGATAAGGCTGTTGTCTAGGGATTGATACAAATTCAAAACTAATGTTTCTCTAAATATCCCAGTATACTCTTAAGTATTAACACCTTTTCCCCACCCTTCCCCATCCAGACTTAAAAAGAAACCAAAGGTATCCCATACTGTTACTTGCACCGAGTCTTCTGTTGTTTTCAACCGTGACTTGTTGCTGGAAGGGTATACTTCTACATGCCATGTCCTGTAGTGCTCTACCTGCAACAATGCTGGGTCTGAGATGATTCATGACATGTGAAACAGCATTCACCCTTACTGAAAGGGTAGTTGGAGTGTTAAAAAAACTCGGTCGGCAGGGGAAAGACCATCCACGGTATTATATTAAAGAAGAAGTTCAATCGGAGCTCTGACCGAGAAAGATTATGAAAGCTAATCCCTCTTATAGCATGAGGGTTCGTTCCCTATATGTCAGATCTTTACTCGTGCTTTGAGCCCTCCTAGCCCCTGCACGAGGATTCATCTCCATATGTCAATCTATCTCGTGTGCACACAATTAGAGGAACCAGCGAGTGGCATTTTTTAACCTCAGCCTGAAATTCGCTCCCACTGGGATTCAAACTCAGGACCTGAGGAGTGCTATTCAGACCATCTAACCAACTCAGCTAGATGACCTTTCGCTAGTTGGAGTTGTTCATTCACCAAAATAAAGGAAACATCATTCTGAGAGTGCTCTCACTGCAAAAATCCCCAAAAGCGATGGCTCAAGAGATCTCATTGTACGGTAGTGGGCTGGGTACAGAGGAATCTAGTGGGAATCCTGGAGCAAGTATACTGGAGAATGGCAGGCATGAGCTACGTCTCAGTGGATCCTCCATCATTGGAAGATGGATCGTTGCAGCATGTGCTGCAGCAGGAGTGATTTGGATCTGATTGGTGCCAAACAGGGTACTGCTCTCGTAGGGGCAAAAAGGCCACAATTTGCTTGCACCCACTGAGGAACTTTGTTAGGTTTCCCATTTTTTGTGCGCCACAGCAGGTGGGTGTTGGTTTCCTGGGGGAGGAAACTGGGTTTGTGCGAGTTGTATTATGTGCATATTGTATGTATATCTTTTTAATGTTAGCAACAAACAAAATGGTGTCTGGTTATCAGTCAGCGGAGAATACAAGAAGTCAGGTGAATGGTGAACCCATTGTATATATATCGCCATGTTGGTCAACAGAGCACATCACACTGGAATTGCATCATTAGGTTCAGTCCTGCTTCACACCTGGCCCTGTTTTGCTTTACTTTTAAGCTGTGATCAACCTAAATGTTTGTCTTGTCCTTGGAACTTACCAGATTACCACTCGTTTACAGTTCATCCATGAGAAAATTTTGCTTCTACTTACTACTTTCATTAAAATTAGAAGTACATAGTTCCTCCAAAGTTTTCATGTTCTTTACATCTCCATCACAGTAGAGACTACATAGCTGGCTGTGCTGCATAGAAGTAGTAGTAGATGAGGTGGAAAGCAAATTAGCAGTAGGTCAAAGTAGTAAGCTAGCGAGGACACCTCTCTTGAATTTGGAACTTTATTGAAATATTCAACTGTCCATCATTGCATTAGATTCTTTCAGTTATGGGCAAATTTTGGTTCATTCAAGTAGAACACGGGATTTTGGCTGAGTGCAATGTGGTCATTCTTGTTTGTTTGGAGTTGACATTTTGAATTGTTAGGCCCTACCAAGGAGAGATGTTGGGAACACCACTATTTTGTAGGGATCTTCTGAATGCAAAAATGGAATTAGGTACAGCACTTGGTCAGTCTGTTTGTAGGGGTCATTTGTCAGGTGCATTGCCACGATATTGTGTTATAACATGAATTGCTGGCAGCTGGCAACTTAGGTCTAATAATTCCTTTATGATGTGTTGGAAACAATGATTTCAAGTCGCCTAGTCGTCTGGTCGAACCCTGGGACCGACCAGGCGACTAGTCGCGATTAGGCGACGACTAGGGCGACTAGTCGACCCCTAGTCGGTCCCTGGTCGTCCTAGACTAGTAGTTATACTTATATAGGTATATATATAAATATACCTGTATACATTATATAAATTAGAACAAACAACTAGGATAAACAAAGTAACATATTGCTTCATTGTTTAGGGTTATTTAGGGTTTAGGGGGAGAAGTGGGGGAGCAGGAGGGACCTTCAGATGACGTGCTCATCTCGTCACTGGTTCGCAGCCACCGCCGGTTGGAGACTGCAGCAGTGCAACAAGCGAGCAGGACTGCAAGAGAAGGGGCAGGGGACACAGGGTGCTGTAGCCGCCGTTATAGCCGCCGGTGTAGCCACCGGCAATCAGGAGTTCAGGACTGCAGGAGAAGGGGCAGGGGATGCAGGGTGCTGTAGCCTGTAGCCGCCGGCAATCAGGAGTTCAGGACTGCAGGGGCGGTGCCAAGAGAGGAGATGAGAGGAGACGTGCAGGTTGGAGACTGTTGGCGGCTAGGTTAGAAGAGGAGAGGAGAGGGTACTCTAAATCAGACTGTAGATGGGCTAAAAAAGGCCCAATAACTAAACCCTAGCCGGGACGACCAGGACACATAACTCGGACGACTAGTCGCCCTAGTCGACGATTAGTCGGACGACCAGGACGACTAGGTCTTCTAGTCGAGTCGTCCAGCAAATCGTGTCCTAATTGCCGACCAGCCCGACTAATCGCGATTAGTCGGACGACTTAAAATCATTGGTTGGAAACAAGATGGTCCATGAACGCGATTAGTCGGACGACTTAAAATCATTGGTTGGAAACAAGATGGTCCATGAACAATCACTGAGAAAGTTCAACAATGCTGAAATTTCCCATTTACTTAGGCCCTGTCATTCAGGGTCCCAATTCAAGAATCGTCCTAAAAATTGTTTTGGCTACTGATTTTCATGGTACTGGACACTGTATCTACAATTGTGCCAGACGCTGATCTGTGCTTATTGTTCGTGGATGCTTCTAGGATATGGTTTCAGGGGAACAGTTCTTTGGATACTTCTAGGTTAGCTTCAGGAATAGAACACACATTTCATAACATAGTAGCTTACATAACTCTCTGAGAATCATTCATATTTAACTGCATGAGATCATTGCTGGGGCATTAGATATGGCAGAATAAATAATATCACAATGGCTGCAGCTGCTTTTGCTAATATATTAACTTCGATCCTTTTTAAGCATATTTGCTTTAGCAGGCTTAGCTCTTACAGTTTAAGCATTAACTATGTACTTAAATCTTGCCATGAAAAAATGTATATTCTCATGCTGAGAGCTATTATTACACATCATGTGCAGTTCTGTGATCCTTCATGACTCACCTTTCTATATTATTTTGGGATGGGTGTACTTGATCTGAATCAAAATGAGACTCTACATAGAGTATATAGGGCACACAATTAGCTTAGCTAGGCCATGCATTCAAAGACTGTGCACATAACCCTAGAAGACAGACACCTTCATAATTTCCTCCTCTCTACTCGTCAAACAACAGAGTCCCACTAGATTGCCTAGGCACCAACCTCTTGAAAAGAACCATGATTCTTATAAATCATTCGCATCAGTCTTCAGTGTCTTCTGGAGATGCACACAACATATCTCCCCCATCCTTCTCTCTCGCCCATGCCTTCATAAACAGCACAGTTGGCTGGTTATTTGTACCGCCATGAAGTTTGAAGCCAACACATCCATTTCTCGCTAGTAAAGATCAAGAAAACTTCGTTGAAGGCTACTTCCTACCTAAATCTTCATGGATCCTTGGGGTGAAAGTGAGGGCAAGAGAGCCCATGATTCTATCTTCAAATGTTTCAGCCAAAACCAAAGCCACTTGAAGGAAAGGAGTGCAGATGCTGCTGTTACACTCTCTGAGAGATGTACATGCATCTGGGTTTCAGTTCCAATTATCGTGGGTGCAGGACCATCAGGGCTTGCTGTTGCTGCATGTCTCAAGGAGAAGGGGATCAGCAGCCTTATTCTTGAGCGCTCCAGTTGCATAGCTTCCCTCTGGCAGCTCATGACATATGATCGTCTCAGCCTTCATCTTCCTCAGAAATTTTGTGAGCTTCCTCTCATGCCTTTCCCTACCAACTACCCGATATACCCCTCAAAACAGCAGTTTGTAGCCTACCTGGAGGGGTATGCTGCAAGTTTTGGCATATGTCCCACATACAATCGCACAGTAGTGTGCGCAGAGTATGATGAACAGCTTCTGCTATGGCGTGTGAGGACACAGATTTCTGGCACAATGGGAGACGAGGTGGAGTATGTATCCCGGTGGCTTATTGTGGCAACTGGTGAGAATGCTGAGGCTGTGCAGCCAGATATTGGTGGTCTACAAGAGTTCCCCGGAACAATCATGCACACCAGTGCATATAAAAGTGGCAGTGCATTTACTGGGAAGCGTGTTCTTGTTGTCGGGTGTGGAAACTCCGGGATGGAGGTCTGCCTAGACCTCTGCAACCACAATGCAGAGCCCCATATTGTAGTCAGAGATGCTGTACGTGATTTCTCTCTACTTCTCATTTGTTTTTCTTTCCTATGTTATTAAGCATTCTTAATTAGCTATACTGTTCTGTGACTTGTATCTTTTTCCTACTCTTAATTATGTAAAATATAGTGTTGTAATAACAACAGGTGCCTTCTTGGTTGCTATTTTTGGTTGTTTATAAGGGTGTGTGTGTGGGGGGGTGGGGGGGGGGGCGTTTAGCCTGTGATAGTTATCAACAACTCTTGCTTTTCTCAATCTCATGAGCTTAAGGGAGGCTTAGAACCTGAAAAAAACATTCTGTTCCATTAAAAGCAAGATCTTTCCTAACCAGCTTTATTTACCTTAAGTTATGCTAGTCCAGGGTAGTTGTCACTTAGGAAAGCGAGATATTTTTGAGACTGAAGGCTTTTGTCGCTGCAATTTGTGTTCATATTAGTTCTTTCTCGGGATTCATCCCCATGCATGTGTACTTGCAGCTACTCTAACCATCTGTGTGTGCGCTTCACATCCATGTATGTTCTTTTGGTTATTTCATTGCACTCTGCTAATAATTTGCTTGCCCCAAAGGGAGTGAAAAAGGTATTATCGTCTATACTTGTTTAATAAGAAAACTATAATTTGCATGCACTAGCCATGGGTCCCCACCACCACCACGAGAGTATAGCATAAGTTTGTCACTTCAAAAGGAACATTAACAAAATGGCTTGAGAACCTACCTTTCACGACTAGTTGCAATATGTGTATACATAGCATTCGTTTCTCACAGCTCTTTCAGCTTTGAAAGAGTGTAGTGTAATTAAAGTAGTTGCAATATGTGTATACATCATATACTATATACTATGTTGGAGATAAGAGAATAAGTTTTGCGCAAAGGTCTGTGTTAAAAAAGAAAGAAAGAAAGAAAAAGCTCCTGTGGGATGTTGCTACTTGTAGCATCCAGAAAGCAGCATTTGGGGGAACAGATATTTGTTCTGATTAGTTGTCTGATCCAATCATTAGTCAGATGTTGCCTTTTGTGAGCCCAGGCTAAGATTGTGTTCATCATTGGGCAGGTACACATCTTGCCCAGGGAGATGCTTGGTCACTCCACATTTGGTCTGTCAATGTGGCTGCTCAAGTGGCTCCCAGTCCACGTTGCGGACCGTGTTCTGCTGTGCATAGCGTGGGCTATGCTTGGGGATACCGCTCAGCTCGGGCTAAAGCGGCCGGCCTTTGGTCCTCTCGAGCTCAAGTCACTGTCAGGAAAGACCCCGGTTCTTGACGTCGGCACGTTTGTGAGGATTAAGTCTGGCGATATCAAGGTCTGTTTTCACGCCACTGAGGCACACAAAAGCACGAGAGATCAACCTCCGCCTTGAGTTAGTCCTGACGGCATGTATCTTCCCCCATTGATGATTGAGCTGTGCAGGTACGACCTGCCGTAAGACAGGTATCAGGAAGAGTGGTAGAATTCGCGGACGGTGAGCTGTTGGAGTTTGATGCCATTGTGCTCGCGACCGGCTACAAGAGCAACGTTCCCTTCTGGCTGAAGGTGATTTTAACTGTTCTATTTAGACTGGCATTTAGGTGTTGTGGAGGTATATCCATATATGCATGCTACTTTGGGTTGGCGTTGCTTTTCTCTGGAAAGTCAAATCTGACCATGTAATGAAAATGGTGCAACTTGCTACTTCGAACAATCAGCTTGAAGTTAGGCAATAATAGGTGTTAGATTTGAGGAATAAGCTAGTTCATCATCTTCTCACTCTTTACTTTTTTTTATTTGTGGAATGGAATGAGTTGATCTATCACCATCCTTATTTCTCGTAGTTAGTTAGTACTAACACGAGTAATGAGGTCATTTCACAAAATTTGAGGAATAGACTTATGATGCACCATCTCGTCTTGGATGGAGTGATTCCTCAAACCAACACCCCCTAAAATACTGTTCTTATGATGCTGCGTCATGATACCTAAATCTTGTTTTTGCTTTGAATTTGTCAGGACGGAGCGCTGTTTTCTGAAAAAGATGGGTTGCCAAGAAAAGCATCTCCGAAAGGGTGGAAGGGTGAGAAGGGCCTGTACTCGGTTGGATTCACCTGGCGTGGACTGATGGGGACCTCTGTCGACGCCAAGAGGATCGCCCACGACATCGAGCAGCGATGGAAGATGAAGGGGTCGCATCCGCATGCATCCGAATGGTTCCTCCAGCTCTCGTCGCTGTTGTTTACCATGACGACAGGGAGGCATGTCATCTCGCTGGTGATAAGCTTGTGAATACTTAGTGGTAGGTTTGGTGAGTGATACGTACCGATATTTGCCGACTTGGGTGGTGGGCTGTTGAGTTGCCAAATAAAAGGGTGTATGCATTCTGCTGCTGTGTTGTTTGCTTGTGTTGGTTGTGCTTGTATAGGGGTCTTGCATGCGTTTGTTGTTTTTTGATGGCTAACCAGTCTATATCTATAGGGGGCATAGGCATTCTGCTGTTGAGTTGCCAAAGGGTGTATGCATTCTACTGGTAATAAATGAATTTAATGTTGCCTGGTTTTGGGTACGGACGGTTTCGTGGCACTTGCCACGCAAATTATATGATGATCTGGCCACCTGTCAATCTGTCATGTTACAGGCTACTAGTGTACCACTAGGATGGCTTTGCTCCATCACGTTACTTTGGGCATGGAGCTTTTGGATATATATGCCAGTTGGTTGCTGGGCAGCGAGCAGCAGTGCGTATCACCGGCGAAATGACAGTTGGATCGTGCCTGACCACCAGGGCTCGGTAGACAGAGCAGAGGTCAATTGGCATGGCAGAGGACGAGGTTATTCCTGGCGGTGGAAAGACAGCCGGAATATTCCAATTGGAGGGAGTGCAATGAAGAACGGCGTGCAGGGCAGGGCAGGGCCACGGGACCGGCCGGTACCTATGCTCTGGCCGGCCGGTGCGTGCTATCTAGCTATATACAGTATATCTTCTAGTATCTGCATGCTGAATGACAAGGCCTCCTGATCCTGATGAGTGGCGACCGTGGAACACTCGGTGCCACTTGCCGTCTTGTCAGGGCATATACGTTGGCCATCTACCATTTGCCAGAGGCTTTTCTTGTGGCCGGCCGGAAGAAGCGAGGGCCGGCATTGCCATAGGAAAGCACATCATATAGCCATGAAGAGTCTGTCAATCAATGCTAACCAAGCAAAGCAAGCTAGGCCCGCTGCCTGTGTTAATCGATCGAGCTAGCTAGCTATTTCGCTTCTCAGACAAAACCACACCATGCACACTTTCGCTGGCCCTCGATGCTGCTAGTGCGTGCTCGTGTTATAAATGAATGCGACACAAATAGGATCAATCACAGAGAAGACACGGATTTAATGTGGAAAACCCCTCCAAAGTGAAGGGGAAAAAACCACGGGCGCCGGCAGGCAACTTCTCACTATTTTCGGGTGGTTACAGATCGCAGGAGATTTATAATTAAGATGGATATCTCCTGCGGCTTACAAAGATATTTATAGAGGTGAAACCCTAAAACGATCCGTACCGCGGGGGGCCTGCTAATGCGGTGTAGAATCTATACGTCAACCTGGCCACGATCGATCGAGATCTCATGCTAGCATCCACTAGCTGCCACCTGCGAGCAAGTGGTTGATGTATATACGTACTGCATGCCTTTATTCCCAACCGAGCTAGGCAGACATGAATCTATAGATTCATTCAAGTGCTTAATTAGTAGTGCTGTATATTATATATATCAGCATTTCAGCAACACCCTGGAGAGACGCAACGGTTCGCGTCACGCCCATGAACCGTACGTACGTGCCGACGTGCGTGCTAGCTTACACTACAGCTGCCACTGCCAGAGCGTGACGAGCAGCCGGGATGTAGTCACGGGCACAAGTGACCTGATGCGTAGCATAGCGTTCGTCATCGTACGTGCATGGCTCCATGCCTCCATGCATGCATGCAGCACATATATTTCGATCATTTGTTGCTCCCGGCCGAGTAAAAATAGAACTTGTGCTGCTAATAAGCTCCTGCGAACGTCCAGTGTTCATCGTTCGCTGGATTTGAATCCTATGAGCCTTCAGGGCATGTTCGTTTGCATGTGGACGAGTGGGGATCGAGTTCAAAATTGAATAGGAAGGGATTTAATCCCTTTTAGTGATACACGGACTCGATTTTTTAGTAGAATTAGCACGTGAAGTTCAATACACAGGTTTCCATTCAGTACGCAGGTTTCCAACTGAATAGATTTCTAAATAGAAATCTGATTAGTGAATGCAACTAAGTAGATTTCTACGTACTCAGAGTTCCATACATAGAAGCATTTGAATGCTAATTGTTAATTCTTCAGCGAGTTCCATACATAGAAGCATGTGAATGCTAATTGCTAATTCTTTATCTTTGTGAACTTCGATACTCAGATGGTTACAACAATCTGATTTGAATTTGAACTTGTCTTGCCGATGCCGATGATGCAGCCTGTCATAAGTTGTAGCTATTTGAATTTGAACTTGTCTTCCTTATTTATATAAGCCAAAAACTGTGCTACCAAACAGTGTTATGTATAAAGAAATACTTTGATTTTGCTTTGGTTTGGTTAAAACTACAGTTTTGTGTCATAGCATACTGCATACTATAGTATTGAAATATTGTAGTATGAGAAAACTACATTTCCAAACATTTCCAAACAGGGCCTTAATCCACACCTACCGACCAAACCTAGCCACAGTTCTAGACACACACACAAAAAAAACATGTGCCACATACATTTTACTCTCGTCGTGTGCAGTAGACAAGAAATGCAACCCGGAAAGACCCATAAAATGAATGTCACGCAACACTGATAGGCAGGGACGGAGCCAGGATTACAATATAAGAGGGGTCAACCAATTCATCACTACCATATATGGTAAAAAATATTATATGATGTTATTAATATTAAGTACTCGATATAAAATAAAAATTTTAATTCTTTATAAATTATCTTAGTCTATGAATCTATTTCCAGCTAATTGATATATTGAATTAAAGTTGTGTCGCAGTAACAATACCAAAATAATAAAACAATACCAAAATAATAAAGTTAACCATACCTAGCTAGATGATAAGATAGATCATAAAGAGGTGAGGTTTAGATATCAACGTCTGCAAGCGAATTAGGTTTGATGTCTCATATCATCGATTAGTCATTCAACGAGTATTGTATCTTATATTCTATTTCTTTTAAACTTTAATTGATATACTACAATAGAATTATGGATTATATATTACCAACCACTATATTAAACATTTAATTAGTTATGCTATATAAAATCTAAATTATATATATTTAGACTACATAAAAATTAGAGTATATATTTATACATCCGTGCGTGTCGCAGCCTTAGGCAGGGACCATGAGTATATATTTATACATCCGCGCGCGTCGCAGCCTTGGGCGGGGCCATGGCCCTTGCTGGGCCCCCTTGGCTCCGCCCCTGCTGATAGGCTCAAATATATATATTGCAGCTGGAGGCCCCGACCGAATAAGGACTCACAAGCTGTGGTCCGTACAAACGGGTCACACTTTCATGCTCAAGTTGGCCTTATTTTCTAAAAGGAATTAGACGGGTTTGTGTGTGTGTATATACACACACTACAAAGCAGTAACCATGCAAGCTAGCTCTTTTTTTAACCATGTGAGTTCCAAAAAATTCAAAACGATTTTAAAAAAACTCAAAAAAATATGGAATCTAATATACAAATAAATTTTATGTATTGAACTATTTATTATTTATTTTTAGGTTTAAGTTATGTAACTTTATTTATAAATTATGTATTTTATTATTATTATGCTCGAGTTATTTAATTTTAATTTTTTTGTTGTGAATTATGTAATTTCATTCGCTTAATTGCATAGTCAGATGTATTTGAATTTCAGTAAAACGTAGTTTTCGTGTTAGTGTAAGCTGAAAATACATATTATGTGTGGCGATAGATAAGGGAAAACGATGGTCGCTATACGCCGGTCCATAAGGGCATGTTCGGTTACACCAATCCCGGAGGGGATTGGAGGAGATTTAAACCCCTCCAATCCCCTTCTGGATTGGATAACCGAACAAGCTCTAACTGGTGTTGCAGCCCGTAGTTAAGTGCTATGGTAAGATCGATGGGAGTTAAGTGCTGATGTGGCACTGTCCTAATTAATTTCTGTCGGTCACCATGAGTCGATAAAAGTTACTTCCCAAATACAATAATCCCCGTCAGTCAACAAGAGTTGATGGAAATTAAATTTACGACCAACGAGAATTATGTAATCCCCGACAAAAAAATCCCAACAGACACATACCAATGGAATTAGTCTATTGTCGACCGAAATTAGTAATTCCTATCAGTTTTAAGTTAATTCCTGTCGGTTTTTAAGTTGACAAGATTTATCGAATTAGTGCTATAGATACTTCTTTGCCTGTTATTGAAGTGTTGAGTCCCGAGTCATATAGAATGCTCACCTTCAACGGCTAACCCCACAACTCCCCTAAACCCATATAGCGTGTACTTTAGAGGGTTCAGGTCATCCAACCATTCACCCACCATGCACTCCACTAGAACAGACGGCGCCCCTTCGGGCGCCCTATCCGTGAGGTAAAAAGGAATGAATAATTGATCATGCCATATTAAAATTCAGTAGAGGATTTGATAAATCATTCAGCACAATTAGTGCTTCAAGGATTCAATCTCCCACAAAACAGCAGAGCAACAAAGCAATGATCGGGCGAAGCAATGGAGCCTGATTGTACTAAGGTACTAAGGTGGCTACCTCATTCTCGGACTCAGAATCACTATCAGAATCAGAACTGCCACTGGATTATTCCTTTGTCTTAGCTACTACTCGAGCTTTGGCAGGAACATCCTACAGATATTGTTTGTGTTAGGATTTTTACGAACAAATTATGTTTGAGAAAGAACAGCTATCAAAGGTGCATGAATCAAGAAACAAGTGCAACACATGAATCCACAAATAAATTACATCTTCTGGTTCATCCTCGTCAGAACCACTGTCAGAACTATCCGCCTAATGGGATGAGGCTTCTCGCTGTCTGTAGCATCCCAAAAATTCAAATCCTGAAATTTTCTCAAACTCGCCCTAAATTCAAAATGAATTTCAAGTTTCATTTCAAAATGTTTGTTTGCGAGTTGATATCAACAAATAAAATATAGTGGTCTATATTATCTCCAAAATCCTCCTCAAAATATCCTACAAATATTTCCCGAGTGATCCCCCTCAAATTCTTTCCAGAAATACTGCCTAGATATTTTCCTAGTGATCCCCTTCAAGTTCTTTCGAGAAATACTGCCCAAATATTTTACCGATATATCTCCGGATTTTCCTCTTGAGAAATACCTTCAGAATCATTTTTGAAGACCCTACAAATATTTTCTTCATAACTTTCCTCATGCCCATACGTATATGTATGCCTCCAGTGTCATACGGTGAGCTCTACAAGCTAATTACACTTATACAAGACAAATACATGCTAATCTCCCACTAATCCTCTCATCCTCCCACTAATCCTCTCATCCCTCCCCCTAATTCCCCCACCATGGCTATAAATAGAGGGGCAAGAGCCTCCTCTCATCCCACCCCAAGCCATTTCATGGCAACTCTCCCCCCTCACACACCCACTCCATGTTCCACACAAGCACACACTAGCACAAGGATCGTTCGGTCGTTCTTCGATCGTTCATCCCCCTATTCTTAGTTTGTTCGTTTGTTCGTTCGATCGTTCGTGTTCGTTCGTCCGTTCGTTCGATCGTTCGATCGTTCGTCCGTTCGTTCATCCAAATAATCTTTTTCCTGCCGTTATACTGCCGAAATTCTGATTGTTCGTTCGTCCGATCATTCGATCGTTCATCCGTTCGTTCATCCAAACAATCTTTTTCCCGCCGTTATGCTGCTGAAATTCCGATCGTTCGTTCGTTCGATCATTCGATCATTCATCGTTCGTTCATAGTTCCTATTCATCGTTCATCGTTCGTTCATAGTCCCTATTCATCGATCTTCCAGATAATCTTTGTCCTGCCGTTATGCTGCCGAAATTCCGATCGTTCGTTCGTCCGATCATTCGATCGTTCGTCCGTTCGTTTATAGTTCCTATTCATCGTTCATCGTTCATTCATCGTCACTATTCATCGTTCATCGTTCGTTCATACGAACTATTCACCATTACTATTCATCGTTACTATTCATCGATGATATCTATGGCAACCTTTTCGTCGTCACTATTCATCGTTACTATTCATCATTACTATTCGTCGATCATCCGATCACCCCAAATTTCAACTACTCATCCATCATGCTGTCCAGTCCACCTAAGACCATATTCCAGTCATACGAACTCCGATGACAGTGATTTTTCGTCCAGTAGAGAACTTCCCATCTGGTCGCCCATCCTAGGTTTCTCCAAGTTGAGCATGCTTAACTTTGAGATTCCTTTGAACCAGGCTTCCAAACTCAGATTCCAATAATTCTCATTTCTAAATTCTTATCAAACTATTCCCTATCCAACCATGTCATCCCTTAAGCATGGTTCATATTCCAGAAAACTCCCAAAATACTCTTGTCCCATATTCTGCCTATAACTCTCCTGTTCATACTAAGTCAAACGACTCATTCGTCACTATTCTCACCAACAGTGAACTTCACTGTGCTACACCACATACACCCAGATATAAATACACCCAGCTACCCTCTCCCTCTCCACACACACTCAACACCCTCAGCTAAGGCAAACACCCCACCCACTCAGTTACTCCGCTCTGCCGGCTACACGCATAGTGTCGCTTCGCCTCCAGTCCACCCTCCTGGTAAGCACCTCCGCTCCACCACTAGTAGTATCTCAACACCACATGACACAGATTCTACTCAAGACTCTACCCATCCATATATCGCTATTCTGACCACTATACTAAATATTTGTTGGTATACTTGCTGGTTTGTATGTTTGCTTGTTCATGTTGCATAGTTATCGGAGCATTCGTGCCGTCTCGTGGAGGCCAGATCTGCAAGTCTACGCCAGGCGGTGGAGCCAGAAGCCAATTCCGCGAGCTCCCCTTCCCCCTTCGCCGAATAAGCACGACAAGCTCACTGGATCCCTTTGATGCATAAATTACCTATGTTTTACAACCACAACCCTCAACCTGTTATTTTATGCATGATATGATTTTAAGACAAGTTATTATGGCCACCCAGTCGCTTGCCGCAATCAATCCCTGATATATTTGTTACAAATGATTTGAGGAAAGGTGTGAGTTTTCAAAAGAAAATGCTTTTCAAAATGTGATGATGAAGGGTTTTCACCCTTATCACCTTTGAGTAGGGATGATCAGGGACTCCCTGGTTTAGGGGAGGGCCTAAGGTGATGGCTCAACTGGTTTAGGCATGAGCAGAAGGATTGTCCCCTCATATAAGGACCGGTTTGTCATCCTTCACTACCTGTACTCATGATAAGTACAACCACTCGAGACTGTGTGGGCAGTCACTCAATCTGAACTCGTACGGTCCAACCCCAGGGTTATGAAGGCTGGGGAGCACCGGGAGGATAAGGAGGGGGAATGTTTTGTCCGGTTTGGACATGGCGGTGGCCTGACTTCTTTCGGTATAACCGTTAAGGTTAGGATGTGCGAGGAAAGAAAGAGATTCGGATTCGGGTCTCATTGATCATGAGATCACAGAGCCGGACTAGTGGGTAAAGTGTACACCTCTGCGCAGAGTTTGAAAACCTATTCGAATAGTCTGTGTCCACAGGAATGGATGAGTCTGGTGTGGTATGGCAATTAGTGTTTTGTTTTCAAAAAAAGAGGTGCTTTTGAGAAAAGTGGTTTTTAAAAGGTCCGGCGGTTGAGCCGTGAGCTACGGTGGACGGGAAGTCCAGTAGCTGTTTTTTAAAAGGAAAACCAGTGGGAAACTACTGAGATACCTGGATGGTTTAGTCTAGGAGATTTTGTTCTAATACTGAAAAATTTCCTGCTCCTTTTGGAGAGGATGCGCTTTGCAAAATACAAAATGTTTTTCAAAACAACCCTGCATAAAATATTGTTGTTTCTGCAAAATATCCTGAGCTCCACATATTTCATGCATTATATCTGATTTCCCCATTCCGTGGGTGAAGGTGGGCTGCTGAGTACGTTTGTACTCACCCTTGCTTTTTTGTTGTTTTTCAGAAAAAGGAGATCGGGTAAGAGTTATGACTGTTCCCAACCTTGCCTATGGTTGTTGGACCGCTGATTTGCTTCGCTGCGTATATCGGGCTGCTTCAGCCCCACTCTGATGATATGTTCCGAGTTGTGGACCAACTTTTAAAGTTGTTCGCCACCTTTGTAGGTTTGTCTCGTTTAAGCAGATTTGGTATCATCTGATGTATAAATGTGTTTACTAGCCTCCTGGGACTAGTAATTGTATCACATTTGAGTCCCAGAGGATTGGGGACGCTTCACTGTCTTGGCCAGTCAGAATAATAAGGCTTCCACTGTCACCTTCTAGATCAAACATTTGGTGGTTCTCACCGATAACACTATATGTATATCCTGTTCAAACTTTTGGAAAACTTAAAGTGCTCAGTATTTAGTAGTTTCATAATTTAAGAATTTAAAAAGACTAACATTGATGCATCAAAAAGACTATGTATACTTATTTCTGGGTGTACTCCACATGTACAGGAAGAGAAAATCCTTTCCTCAAATAGAAAGCAAAGATGTGTATCCGATGCTTGAATACAAAAGATGGGATGAGACTACCGTTTTTGTCCTAAGGATTATGAATTGACAAAAGGAGGAAGGACCAAGAAAATATACTCTAGTAAATTATGTATCATTGTTTTCATCTTTTTGTAGGACATGGCTTGCAATATAAGATTTGGTTTATCTTTCAATTTGTTTGGTAAAACAACACAGTTTCATGAGCATTCAAACTGATTTGCTCCTGTTAATTGCAACGATCTTTTACCTTAGCACATGTGACCTTTGAACCTAATATAGACTGGTTTGCGGCAATATTTTAATTAAACATTTGGCATGTAGCCTCTAGTAACATAAAATGGATTCAAAACTTGTATGAATTTGTTGCATGAACTTGTGAAAGGGAAATGTGCCCTTGGGCCATTTCTAAGTATTTTGGTGATTGAGTGCCAACACAAGTGCTTTTATGCTAATCTATGCAAAGTGGTGGACAAAGTGAAAATCTTGTCAAAAGGTATGTTTCTAGACTTAGTACATTGTTTTTATGGACTAATGTATTGTGTCTAAGTGCTGGAAACAGGAAAGATTAAATTGGAAATGAGATGGCTTTGTTTAGCCAAAGTCTGCTCGGTCTGAGTGCACCGGACTGTCCGGTGGTGCACCGGACAGTGTCCGGTGCGCCAGGCTGGCTCTGGCGAACAGGCTGCTCTCGCGACTTCGACGGCGGTGTACGACTAAAATTCACCGGTCGGTCCGGTGGCGCACCGGACTGTCCGGTGAGCCGTTCACAGGCGAACTCGTCGCTCTCGGGAGATGATTAACGACGTACGATTAAAATTCACCGGTCTGTCCGGTGGTGCACCGGACTGTCCGGTGAGTCGACGGTCAGCCGGGGCAACGGTCGGCCGAGGATTCCGCGCGTGACGCGTGGCCGAGCCAACGGTCACATTGGTGCACCGGACTGTCCGGTGTGCACCGGACAGTGTCCGGTGGTGCACCGGACTGTCCGGTGCGCCAGTAGACAGAAGGCAAGATTTGCCTTCCAGAATTGCTCTCAACGGCTCCTAGCTGCCTTGGGGCTATAAAAGGGACCCCTAGGTGCATGGAGGAGAACACCAAGCATTCTTTGAGCAATCTTGATCACTCACACTTCATTCTTGCGCACTTGTTCGACATTCTAGTGATTTGAGCTCCGTTCTAGTGTGCTAGTCTTTTGAGCTTAAGTCTGGGTCTTGTGTGTGCGTGTTCGCTGTGATCTTTGTGTCTTGTGTGAGTTGCTAATCCCTCCCTTGCTCCGTGTTTCTTTGTGAACTTCAAGTGTAAGGGCGAGAGGCTCCAAGTTGTGGAGATTCCTCGCAAACGGGATTAAGAAAAGCAAGCAAAACACCGTGGTATTCAAGTGGGTCTTTGGACCGCTTGAGAAGGGTTGATTGCAACCCTCGTCCATTGGGACGCCACAACGTGGAGTAGGCAAGCGTTGGTCTTGGCCGAACCATGGGATAACCACTGTGCCATCTCTGTGATTGATATCTTTGTGGTTATTGTGTTTTGTCAAGACTCCTCTCTAGCCACTTGGCAATTATTGTGCTAACACTTAACCAAGTTTTGTGGCTTAAGTTTCAAGTTTCACAGGATCACCTATTCACCCCCCCTCTAGGTGCTCTCAATTGGTATCAAAGCCGTTCTCTTCGCAAAGGGACTAATCGCCCGAAGAGATGGATCCTAAGGGGAAGGGAATCGTGATCAACGATAAAGAGAAGGAGTCCTTCGTCAACGAGCCGAAGGATGACAAGCCTACCGACTCGGGCTCGGGTCACAGACGCAAAGATGGGAAGAAGAAGAAAACGAGACACATCAAGGAGATTGTCTACTACGACGACAGCGATGAGTCTACTTCTTCCCAAAAGGACGACGACCACAACGACTACGAGAGAAGGAAACCAGTTAATTCGAACTTTTCTTTTGACTACTCTCGTATTCCGCAAAGTACAAATACTCATTTGCTCTCCATTCCACTTGGCAAACCTCCTCACTTTGATGGAGAGGACTATGGATTTTGGAGTCACAAAATGCGTAGTCACCTGTTCTCTCTCCATCCGAGCATATGGGAGATTGTGGAAAGTGGAATGAAGTTTGATAGCTCAGATAGTCCTATTTTTATTAATGAACAGATTCATAGAAATGCACAAGCTACTACTGTGTTGTTAGCCTCCTTGTGCAGGGACGAGTACCATAAGGTGAGCGGCTTGGACAATGCCAAGCAAATCTGGGACACCCTCAAGATCTCTCATGAGGGGAATGACGTCACCTTGCTCACCAAGATGGAGTTGGTAGAAGGCGAGCTCGGAAGATTTGCAATGATAAGGGGCGAGGAGCCAACTCAAACATACAACCGGCTCAAGACCCTTATCAACAAAATAAGGAGCTACGGAAGCACGCGATGGACGGACCACGACGTCGTCCGCCTAATGCTAAGGTCGTTTACCGTTCTTGATCCACATTTGGTGAATAATATTCGTGAGAATCCTAGGTACACCAAAATGTCGCCCGAAGAAGTCCTTGGAAAATTCATAAGCGGGCGAATGATGATCAAGGAGGCGAGGTACGTGGACGACGCACTGAATGGTCCAATCAATGAGCCTCAACCCGTTGCTCTTAAGGCAACAAGAAGCAAGGAGGCGTTACCTAGCAAGGTGGCGCAAGTTGAGGCGGCAGGGCTAAATGATGAAGAGATGGCCCTCATCATCAAGCGCTTCAAGTCGGCGCTTAAGGGTCGCAAGGGACAACCAAGCAAGACCAAGACAAAGGGGAAGCGCTCATGCTTCAAATGTGGTAAGCTTGGTCATTTTATTGCTAACTGTCCCGATAATGGTAGTGACCAGGAAAAAGGGAACAAGAGGGAGAAGAAGAAGAATTACAAGAAGGCCAAGGGCGAGGCACACATCGGAAAAGAGTGGGATTCGGATTGCTCCTCCTCTGACTCAGATAATGAAGGACTTGCCTCCACTGCCTTCAACAAGTCATCCCTCTTCCCCAACGAGCATCACACATGCCTCATGGCGAAGGAGAAGAAGGTATGTACTCGAGACAGTACTACTTATGATTCTAGTGATGATGAGTCTAGCGATGAGGAAATAGATTACTCTAGCTTGTTCAAGGGATTGGATAGAAATAAAATTGATAAAATCAATGAATTGATTGATGCCTTGAATGAAAAGGATAGACTTTTAGAAAAGCAAGAGGATTTGTTGTATGAAGAACATGATAAATTTGTAGAGGCACAAAAATCCTATGCTTTAGAAGTTAAAAGAAATGAAATGCTTTCTTATGAACTATCTACTTGTCATGAAACCATTTCTACTTTAAAAGGTGTTAACAATGATTTAAATGCTAAATTAGAAGTAGCAAATAAACCTAATTCTTGTGTAGAACATGTTATGATTTGCACTAGGTGTAAAGATTTTGATATTGATGCTTGTAGTGAACACCTAGTTTCAATTTCTAAATTAAATGATGAATTGGCTAGTCTTAATGCCCAACTTAAGACTAGAAAAAGTGATTTCGATAAGCTAAAATTTTCAAGGGATGCCTACACGATTGGTAGACACCCCTCAATTAAGGATGGACTTGGCTTCAAGAGGGAAGCCAAGGACTTAACAAGCCATAAGGCTCCCATCTCCACCAAGGAGAAAGGGAAGGCCCCTATGGCTGGTAGTGCTAAAAAGAACCATGCTTTTATGTATCATGACAAGAGACAATCTAGAAATGCTTATAGGAGTTATAATGCATATGATGCTTTTGATTCTCATGCCATGTTTGCTTCTAGCTCTTCCTATGTGCATGATAGAAATGTTGGTAGGAGAAATGTTGTTCATAATATGCCTAGGAGAAATGTTGTTAATGTTCCTAGGAAAATTAATGAACCTTCTACAATATATCATGCTTGCAATGCTTCTTTTGCCATTTATAGAAAGAATAAGAAGGTGATTGCTAGGAAGTTAGGGGCCAAATGTAAGGGAGATAAAACTTGCATTTGGGTCCCTAAGACAATTGTAACTAACCTTGTAGGACCCAACAAGAGTTGGGTACCTAAGACCCAAGCCTAAATTTGCCTTGCAGGTTTATGCATCCGGGGGTTCAAGCTGGATTATCGACAGCGGATGCACAAACCACATGACGGGGGAAAAGAGGATGTTCTCTTCCTACGTCAAGAATAAGGATCCCCAAGATTCAATAATATTCGGTGATGGGAACCAAGGCAAGGTAAAAGGGTTAGGTAAAATTGCTATTTCATCCGAGCACTCTATTTCTAATGTGTTTTTAGTTGAGTCGCTTGGATATAATTTGTTATCTGTTAGTCAATTATGCAATATGGGATATAATTGTCTATTCACAAATGTAGATGTGTCTGTCTTTAGAAGATGTGATGGGTCACTAGCTTTTAAGGGTGTACTAGACGGCAAACTTTATTTGGTTGATTTTGCAAAAGAAGAGGCCGGTCTAGATGCATGCTTAATGGCTAAGACTTGCATGGGCTGGTTGTGGCATCGCCGCTTAGCACATGTGGGGATGAAGAACCTCCACAAGCTTCTAAAGGGAGAACACGTGATAGGTCTAACCAATGTACATTTCGAAAAAGATAGACCTTGTGCAGCTTGTCAAGCAGGGAAACAGGTGGGAGGCTCTCATCACACCAAAAATGTGATGACAACATCAAGACCCTTGGAGATGCTTCATATGGACCTCTTTGGACCCGTCGCCTATCTGAGTATAGGAGGAAGTAAGTATGGTCTTGTTATAGTTGATGATTTTTCCCGCTTCACTTGGGTATTCTTTTTGCAGGATAAATCTGAAACCCAAGGGACCCTCAAGCGCTTCCTCAGGAGAGATCAAAATGAGTTTGAGCTCAAAGTGAAGAAGATAAGGAGCGACAACGGGTCCGAATTCAAGAATCTTCAAGTGGAGGAGTTCCTTGAGGAGGAGGGGATCAAGCACGAGTTCTCCGCTCCCTACACACCTCAGCAAAATGGTGTGGTAGAGAGGAAGAACAGGACGCTCATCGATATGGCGAGGACTATGCTTGGAGAGTTCAAGACCCCCAAGCGTTTTTGGTCGGAAGCCGTGAACACGGCTTGCCACGCCATCAACAGGATGAAGAAAATGTTCCAACGGTCGCAATGCGCACCATGGCGATTGGCGATGTGCGACCACAGGAACAATTGGAGCAAGATCAACCATCTTCCTCAACTACGGTGCATCCCCCAACTCAAGACAATGAACAGGTTCATCATGAGGAGGCGCGTGATCAAGGGGGAGCACAGGATGTTCAAGTTGAAGAGGAAGAAGCACCTCAGGCACCTCCAACCCAAGTTCGAGCGACGATTCAAAGGGATCATCTCGTCGACCAAATATTGGGTGATATTAGCAAGGGAGTAACTACTCGTTCAAGATTAGTTAATTTTTGTGAGCATTACTCTTTTATCTCTTCTATTGAGCCTTTCAGGGTAGAAGAGGCCTTGCTAGATCCGGAATGGGTGTTGGCCATGCAGGAGGAACTCAACAATTTCAAGCGCAATGAAGTTTGGACACTGGTGCCTCATCCCAAGCAAAATGTTGTGGGAACCAAATGGGTGTTTCGCAACAAACAGGACGAGCACGGGGTGGTGACGAGGAACAAGGCTCGACTTGTGGCAAAAGGTTATGCCCAAGTCGCAGGTTTGGACTTTGAGGAGACGTTCGGTCCTGTGGCTAGGCTAGAATCAATTCGTATTTTGCTAGCATATGCCGCTCACCATTCTTTCAGGTTGTACCAAATGGATGTGAAGAGCGCTTTCCTCAAGGGGCCGATCAAAGAGGAGGTGTACGTGGAGCAACCCCCTGGCTTCGAGGATGAACGGTACCCCGACCACGTGTGTAAGCTCTCTAAGGCGCTCTATGGACTTAAGCAAGCCCCAAGAGCATGGTATGAATGCCTTAGAGACTTTTTAATTGCTAATGCTTTCAAGGTTGGGAAAGCCGATCCAACTCTTTTCACTAAGACTTGCGATGGTGATCTTTTTGTGTGCCAAATTTATGTCGATGACATAATATTTGGTTCTACTAACCAAAAGTCTTGTGAAGAGTTTAGCAGGGTGATGACGCAGAAATTCGAGATGTCGATGATGGGCGAGTTGAACTACTTCCTTGGGTTCCAAGTGAAGCAACTCAAGGACGGCACTTTCATTTCCCAAACAAAGTACACACAAGACTTGCTAAAGCGGTTTGGGATGAAGGACGCCAAGCCCGCAAAGACTCCGATGGGAACCGACGGACACACCGACCTCAACAAAGGAGGTAAGTCCGTTGATCAAAAGGCATACCGGTCTATGATAGGGTCTTTACTTTATTTGTGTGCTAGTAGACCGGATATTATGCTTAGCGTATGCATGTGTGCTAGATTTCAATCCGATCCTAAGGAGTGTCACTTAGTGGCTGTGAAGCGAATTCTTCGATATTTAGTCGCTACGCCTTGCTTCGGGATCTGGTATCCAAAGGGGTCTAACTTTGACTTGATTGGATACTCAGATTCCGACTATGCTGGATGTAAGGTCGATAGGAAGAGTACATCAGGGACATGCCAATTCTTAGGAAGGTCCCTGGTGTCGTGGAACTCTAAGAAACAAACTTCCGTTGCCCTATCCACCGCTGAGGCCGAGTACGTTGCCGCTGGACAGTGTTGTGCGCAACTACTTTGGATGAGGCAAACCCTCCGGGACTTTGGCTACAATCTGAGCAAAGTCCCACTCCTATGTGACAATGAGAGTGCTATCCGAATAGCGGAAAATCCTGTTGATCACAGCCGCACAAAGCACATTGACATCCGGCATCACTTTTTGAGAGACCACCAGCAAAAGGGAGATATCGAAGTGTTTCATGTTAGCACCGAGAACCAGCTAGCCGATATCTTCACTAAGCCTTTAGATGAAAAGACCTTTTGCAGGCTGCGTAGTGAGCTAAATGTCCTGGATTCGCGGAACTTGGATTGATTTATAGCATACATGTGTTTATGCCTTTGATCATGTTCCTTCTGCATCTGTTGCTTATGTATGGTGCTCAAGTTGTACAAACACTCCCTGGACCTCACAAGTCCTTTTGCAAGTGATGCACATATTTAGGGGGAGCTGTGCTACAACTTGACCCTTTGAGACTAACCGTGTGCTTGAGTTCGCTTGTTTTAGTCTCAAAGGAGATTTGAAAGAGAAAAGGTGGACTTGGACCATGAAAGACTTCCACTGCACTCCGATGAGAGGGTAATTTATTCCAAGTTCATCTACTCTTATTGCCTTTGTATTGGAAGATTTTTGGTGAGGCAATGGGGTTAAAGGGCCAAGATTGATCCCGTTTTGGTGCTTGATGCCAAAGGGGGAGAAAATAAAGGCCAAAGCAATAAATGGATCAGCTACCACTTGAGAAATTTTGAAAATAGTAGAATAGAGCTTTTGGTTTGTCAAAACTCTTTGTCTCTTATGTCAAAAGTCGGTCTCTTGTGGGGAGAAGTGTTGATTATGGGAAAAAGGGGGAGTTTTTGAAATCCTTGATCAATTTCTTTTGGAATCCCTCTCTTTATGTCTCTACAAGTGAATTTGACTTAGAGATAGGAATTTGAGTTTGATTTGCAAAAACAAACCAAGTGGTGGCAAAGAGTGATCCATATATGTCAAAATTGAATCAAAACAATTTTGAGTGTTCATTTGCATTGTTATTGCACTTGTTCTAGTTGCTTTATGTTGTGTTGGCATAAATCACCAAAAAGGGGGAGATTGAAAGGGAAATGTGCCCTTGGGCCATTTCTAAGTATTTTGGTGATTGAGTGCCAACACAAGTGCTTTTATGCTAATCTATGCAAAGTGGTGGACAAAGTGAAAATCTTGTCAAAAGGTATGTTTCTAGACTTAGTACATTGTTTTTATGGACTAATGTATTGTGTCTAAGTGCTGGAAACAGGAAAGATTGAATTAGAAATGAGATGACTTTGTTTAGCCAAAGTCTGCTCGGTCTGGGTGCACCGGACAGTGTTCGGTGGTGCACCGGACAGTGTCCGGTGCGCCAGGCTGGCTCTGGCGAACAGGCTGCTCTCGGGACTTCGACGGCGGTGTACGGCTAAAATTCACCGGTCGGTCCGGTGGCGCACCGGACTGTCCAGTGAGTCGTTCACAGGCGAACTCGTCGCTCTCGGGAGATGATTAACGGCGTACGGCTAAAATTCACCGGTCTGTCCGGTGGTGCACCGGACTGTCCGGTGAGTCAACGGTCAGCCAGGGCAACGGTCGACCGAGGATTCCGCGCGTGACGCGTGGCCGAGCCAACGGTCACATTGGTGCACCGGACTGTCTAGTGTGCACCGGACAGTGTCCGGTGCGCCAACGGCTCTCAGACTCCAACGGTCGGCTTCGCCAAATAAGGAAGGAGATCTGCACCGGACTGTGTCCGGTGGTGCACTGGACTGTCCGGTGCGCCAGTAGACAGAAGGCAAGATCTGCCTTCTAGGATTGCTCTCAACGGCTCCTAGCTGCCTTGGGGCTATAAAAGGGACCCCTAGGCGCATGGAGGAGAACACCAAGCATTCTTTGAGCAATCTTGATCACTCACACTTCATTCTTGCGCACTTGTTCGACATTCTAGTGATTTGAGCTCCGTTCTAGTGTGCTAGTCTTTTGAGCTTAAGTCTGGGTCTTGTGTGTGCGTGTTCGCTGTGATCTTTGTGTCTTGTGTGAGTTGCTAATCCCTCCCTTGCTCCGTGTTTCTTTGTGAACTTCAAGTGTAAGGGCGAGAGGCTCCAAGTTGTGGAGATTCCTCGCAAACGGGATTAAGAAAAGCAAGCAAAACACCGTGGTATTCAAGTGGGTCTTTGGACCGCTTGAAAAGGGTTGATTGCAACCCTCGTCCGTTGGGACGCCACAACGTGGAGTAGGCAAGCGTTGGTCTTGGCCGAACCACGGGATAACCACCATGCCATCTCTGTGATTGATATCTTTGTGGTTATTGTGTTTTGTCAAGACTCCTCTCTAGCCACTTGGCAATTATTGTGCTAACACTTAACCAAGTTTTGTGGCTTAAGTTTCAAGTTTCACAGGATCACCTATTCACCCCCCTCTAGGTGCTCTCAACTTCTTGTAAGAACCTGATGTCATTAGTTTAGTAACTGGCTTCAATTTCTTTTTTTCTCAATGGATATAGGATTGCATCATTGGAGTCTTCCTTTTGGGTTTTCAAACATTCCAGATGCCTATTTCCAATGCACAAAGGTTTGTCCTATGAGATTTATTATGTCAAACGAATTTAGCAGCCGCGATGTAAATCGGCTAGGTAATAAGCTTTTAATAGGGATTCAAACAAATGAGAAAAAACTACAATTCTCCAAACTCACGTGCTTTTTATTGGGTTGCCATTAGATACAAACTCATAGTTCATTTTTTGTTGTACTAAAATTCAGTGACTGAAGGGCTTCATCCATGAATTTGCTCCTTTCCTAAATTTACTTGTTTGAAAGCATTGAATTTGATCTTCTGTAAAAGCCTTTGGTTACCTAAATAATATCTAGATTTCTATGTCCATGTTAGCAAAATCAGACGATTCAAAGTAAATTCCTCATAGTTTCCTAGTTACTCAAGTCAGATTCCTTGGCTATTTTCAGTACTATAAATATTTTGTAACTAACCAGAAATTTTCCTTTTAAAGGCTGCTAAAAAGTAAAAACATATCGATCAGTCACAGAATTAGCACACATAACTTGAAACATAATTTACTCAAGCCTCTGCATTTACTTTTTTAGAAAAAGTTTTAACACATGACGCATTTACTTTTTTTAGAAAAAGTTTTAACGCAAGACGTGGAAATAAAGATAGGTTCAAACAGTAACAAAACAGACCTCTCTAAAACATTTTTATATGCAATATATAAAGTTGCATCGACAGTTGTTATTATCCGTTCACAATAATAAATAGTAGATACACAGACATCTACTCTAAACTTAACAATTGCTTGTATACTTGTATCGATCTTGCATATATGGAAGCCATCAAACTACAATCAGTAATTGCATTCTATCACCCTAAAGTACAAATATTTTTACCTTTTCTTAGTCTGTCTCTTAATAACTGAATTTTTGGAACAGTGATAGATAATCTAAATCAATGATAGATGACTTGTATAAAAGAAAGCTTATGGCAACACAAACATTTTCATACAACGCAGAAGAAATCAGAGCACCAAATCAAAGATAGTTGCACGCTAAATTGAACCTTTAATAATAAGTGCAAACTGGAATCATTTAGGAGATGTGGATTTCACTAACCGTGCTGATGTGATCCTCGTGCAGTGCTCCAGGACCAAGACCCTGCTCCTCCTCAACTGCCTCGACACCAATCTGTTGCAGGGTAAACCAAATCAGAGCACCAAATCAATGATAGGTGGACGCCAAACTAACCATCACACTTCTCGATTTTCCAGTCAAGATTGCTAAGAAATATAAGGAAGAACCCAATTGATGTTCTTAGCTGTGCACAAGGGAAAAGAGGCACCTTTGATGCACTCACCCTTGGGATCGAAGCACGCGGCGACACTCAGTGGAGTCACAGATCATGAGTCGTGCGAGCAGGCTGGCCATCCACATCCGCTTCTGCGCGGTGGGGCGGAGCCCATCCAGCGCGAACGTGACTTCGTCCACGCTCTCCATCATCTATTTGTACTCCTCCGCCTCCATCAGCATCACCGCCGGCACCACCGCTGGGGCCTCTGTGAGCTCCCACCCTCCTCTGCTTCTTGCCCCGCCCTGCCCGTTCTATACCAAGACAAGTGAGTTTGGCGAGGATGGCCTCCTCAGACTTCCTGGTGGAGAGCTCGAGGACGGGGTCAGGGTTGACATCGGCTTCAGAGGCGCGGTCGGAGAGGGCTCTACTGAGGTGGAGGTGGCAGAAGGGGCGTGAGGGCGTGTCCAGGAGGAGACACATGTGTGGGGGCGGCGTTAGAGGCGACGGGCCAGGAGGAAGATGGTGGGTGGGGGAGGGGTGTCAGCTACGACTGTGCGAGGAGGAAGACCTAGGATGGGGTGGCGACGCGGGGAGCAAGACGATGGAGTGGCGGTGCGGGGATTGAGAGGGCGGCGGTGCATGGGGGCCAAAAGCAGCGGACAAGACCATGACATATTTTGGGCCATGTAAAAAGTCAAACTATTGAACCAAGGGAACCAATATTTTCAAAATTAAGTTCGGGCACGTGCTCACATCTGCAACTTGTCAATTTTTTATATTACTAATTTACAGGCCTCTAGTAAACAAATCACAACACAACCAGTATATGAGGTGCATTGCGTGTGTGCAGTATTATCTATATTGCCAAAAATAATTACCAATGTCACATAACAATGTACTACCATAGATGTTCAGATCTAACCTTTTTCAAACCGAAGTATCAGCAATTCATCATCCTGATCTCCATCTTCTGCAGCATCTTCATCATTAGCATAAAGAAAGAATTTCTGCAAGCCACATAAAAGGTTAGTCAAACACAGGGCTGAAAAGTATTTATCATCACGAAGCACACAATTTACAAATAAGATGTCGGATGGCAAACAAGTCTTTTAAAGATAAACATGAGAAACAACCTAAACGTGAAAAGGAGATTTTCAAACTATATGTTAACAGGAATGCCTTTTTACGTTGTAGAATCACTTAAAATATTTATATAAATATGTATGTCTGCATTCCTACATGAAAAGAAAAACAACAGAACCAAATTGGCATGCAGTTAAAATCACAAACAGGGGCTCTTGCGCTTGTAGTAGGATAGGGCATTCTAAATTATAGTTGTTATTATCTTGCGTATTCTATACTACTAATCAAATCATTTGATGTTCTCAGGTACATGGGTACAATAACTGGCATAGGTGATCTAGATCATGTAAGCTGGAAAAGTTCCCAGTGGCACAACATACGGGTTAGATTGCCTGAGCCACATCATTGATGGTAGGTTTAGTTTGTATCTGATTATGAGTAGCTAACCATAAATGAGGTGGGCAAATGGTATTAGTAAATTACTGGGCTGTCATAATCCATGTTGAGGTGGGCTTGCTTCAACCACATCAGCTATTATTTAAAATCAACAGGTGCCAAAAAATATCTACAATGATAAACAAATCATTATTGATCCTTACATACTATAGTTATTTCTAACCTCATTTTGCATTGATACGCAGGAATCCTAGCGCTAGACTAGCATGGAAATGTAATAGAGTGTTTGGTTTAAGGAACAATCTAGTCCATCATCTTCTCACTCCTCACTTTTTTTGTTTGGTTTCTCATATTTTGTGGCTTTTTGTTTAGCTGTATTTGTGATAAGTTGGAACGGGCCTTCACTGTGTTATCATGCGTTACTAATCCTATTTGGTTATCTAGATTGCATATGAAGGGCATCACATTGATAGATTTAGTGTGTTGTTCCATGGCTGTAGCACACTTAACTTGATACCTTGTTTCCCTCTCCACTCCTTTCAGTATATCCACATCAAAGGTGAACAATGTAATGGTCCTCATTATAGGGGTAAAACATTCTGCCATGCTTTTTTGTCTAAGTAGTATTTGCTGTACACAAAATCAGATATCTGATGCAATGCTTGAGTCGTAGTTTAAGTAAGTCAATCTAGCAGCTTCCTACATGTTTTGCTATTACACATCCATGATTAGATGATATCTCAATTGGTCATAAAATGGAATTGCTGATAATTTTCAACGAAAGCGAACAAAACAGCGAACCTAAACATTGTTTCCCTCCATCAGAATCTCTTTCGCCTTCTCACACAGAGCCCCTACCTGTACCATAAATTGCACTGGGTCAGAACCTCCCTTACCAGTAGAGCAAATCAAATGTGGATACTAATTTAACAGATCCTTCAATCACAAGGTGAATTTTTACATCTTGAAGCAGTTTGAACAGGGACCACTTCATTTAATGACCAGAAGGTAATTCTAGTATTTGCATGGTGGTTAAAAACAAACTGAATATTACCAAATTCAGATCATTATTAACGAGATATTAAAACCAATAAAGTCATGTGGACAACATTCACACAATGGTCACATTAAAACAAAGCACGCAAAACTGAAGCTGAATGTTAACATTATAAATTTATACCTAAGCTAACTTGTAAACTTTAGGTGAAAATCAAAAAAGTATTATTCAGTTTCAACAGTTTTGCAGAAGATCAAAACGAACCAAGGCTATATAGCTAGTGGACAACTTTCCAGGAGCAGGAACGTGACTCAGTCCTGCTTCTGCTTGCTGTGGAGGTAGGACTTCTCGCAGTACTCGGAGACGGTGCAGAGTTGTGGGCGTAGGTTCTTGAGCTCCCGCGCCATCATCATGAAGCATAAATCCAACCGGATCTCTTGTGAGACGAAGCAGAAACTATTTTTTCTTTTAGGAAAAAAGGGAGGATTGTTGTGTGTGCACGTTTATGGATCTAGGAATGCGGGGTTTGGGGAGCACCTGCAGAGCCTTGATGAAGCTCTTGCTGAGTTCCATGGACGCCTCATCGACGGTGGTGCGGCCGGCCCTGGCCCCCGTGACCCCGCCTTAGGCGTCGGCGGGTAGTGTTGTGGCGGCTGCATTCCCCCTCTTCAGCTCCGGCGGCGGGCGTCCGGCAAGGGAAAGAAAGAACGGGCGCCGGTAGGGGAGGGGGAGGACAGGAGGTGGCGAGGTCAAGGTAGCGCTCCACTGGCACTCGGTGGGCGAAGTGGGGTGGAGAACTGGACGTCTGGAGGTGAAGCGGGCGATGCCTCGACGTTGAAACCGCACCCGGTTCTCTACAGACTCGAAATCAGAGGAGGAGAAACGGACGCAGCTCGACGACGGCTCTGCTGAATCGATGAAAATATTTAGGTCCGGCACGCCGCCACGCGTCCACGCGCGAGTGCTGGAGTGTCCGTGGAGTGCGGAGAGGCGCTGAAACCCCATGGGGTTTTAATAATAGAGATTTGGGGAAGAGAGGCACATCCCTCGTGAATGGTGGGAGTTCTAAGAGGTCTGTTTGGTTCGTTGCTTAACTTGCTACACTTTATCTAACTTTTCTGTCTAAAGTTAGTTCTTTAATTCGAACGACTAACTTTAACAGACAAATTGTGGAGCAGTTAGCCACGAACCAAACAGATCCCTAATCTCCTCCACATTCTTTAATTACTTCGTTTATTTGCGAAATTAATCTTTTTTTAAAGCTATAAAACAAGATAACAATCTCTATGATTTTTTTTAAAACTTCAAAAGATGATGAAAATATTAAATAACTGAGAATATGGGGAGCTAGATAAGAGAATAGTTGGAGACACCCTATACGTAGAGAGAATACTTTAGATGGATATAATAAAATATAATAAAAAGTACATATGTGGGATAGGGTGAGGGCTTGTTTGATTGCATGATGATTAGAGGAGATTTATGGGCATATAGTCTCCTGCTAATCATCAACCAAACGAGCCGTGATATATTGGGCAGATTTGGTTCATTTAATTTGCCTGGTTTTCCTCGCCACAGCCCATCTCATCTGGCCTTTCCTGGAAAATCCAAGCAAGTCTTGCCATAACTCAACTGTATGGTTCCATGTACATGCCGTTTATCTCTCTAGCTAGTTCGTCAACCAAGGTGCCAGCAAAGTCACGATCTGAGAGGCACGAGCTCGATCGAAGGCGTATCGCGAGCTAATCAATTTGACGCTGTCGGCCGGACTCCATTATTTTTCACCGCAAAGTTTTCGGGAGGGGCAGCTGCCCTTGAATCAGGCAACAACGTGGGCTCGGTTTGCCACTGTATATATGCTCAATTTTTTGGGGCGTTCAAATTCGACTATTTATTTACATGAACGCGATTGGGCGCTTGGTTGCGACGTGGACGCAGGCGATGACGTGCGCGCGGAGCCCTCGCTGTCGGCTCGGCTTGGCCCCGTCCGTCCCCGGCCCGCAACGTGGCCACTCGGCGAGGCGTGTGTTGCTGTCCACGCCGAGCCCAAATGGAGTCAGGCGGTTGGCTTGCACTGCGCGGGCACATCCACACCTACCATGCACTTCAAGCCTGCTGCATCTGCGTTGTCCACGATGCACACATCTCTTTCGATAACGCGTGCCAGACCGCCCTTCTCCCACCTCTTCCTTTCACCGCCTGTCCGCCTCAGTTGATCACTTGGCTGTTCAGTTTCCGGAGGTTCTTATGTGTGCGTTTGGTTGTGTGCATCTGTGCGTGCTTGCATCGCAGAATGCGGGTAAGTACTATTTGGTTGCTGTGATCCAGGCTATGCGCATGCGAGCTCTATGTTTGGTTGTCTGTATACAGATTTGGATCTAGACTCGCACGATCCTCAAAGCACCCTGGGTCAGGCTCACCAGATACGAGTAGATTGATCACACCTCTAGAGCCAAGCTTCAGTAATCCTAGCTCATAGCTAGGTTGGCGAGAGAAACCAATCAATCAGACCTATAGTTAGAGAAACCAATCAATCAGACCTATAGTTGCTTACTAAAGGGGTGGTGAGCTGCCTGTGCTCTCCGCGCGTGAAGAGCAGAGTGACCGAGCCCAGTTAGAGATGGCAATGGGTACCCGCGACCCGATACCCGATGGGTATTTACTCCATTAGGGTATGTATGTGGGCTAAATATTCTACCTGTGAGTTTGTTATTGGGCAAAAATCTTCACCCAATGGGTAAACGGGTATTAGAACGTTCTGCCTTCACACATACCCGTTAACCCGTGGGTATAAAATACCCAATATAAACTTATCCGAAGCATGCACTTGGACTTTAGTCATCCAACTTTTTTACTATTAAACAACAATTTAATGACCATATAATGGAACATGTAATGTGCTATGTAGTACTATCATAGTGTTACTACTTTATCCAATTATCTTTGGTGTGTTGAATGGATGGTTAAATGATGTTAGAAAATTTTGTAATGTTATTTATATGGATATACTTACCATTTGTATAGTATAATATTTTGATAGTTGTTTAATTTTTGTGGGTACGGGTGACCCGATGGGTGACCCATACCCACATGGGTATGGGTACGGGGGTAAATTCATACCCGCCAGTGTATATGGGTGACCCGGTGGGGTTATTTTTGTGTCGTGGGTATGAGTATGGGGTAGTAATACCCGGTGGATATTTACCCATTGCCATCTCTAAGCCCAGTAGTCTCTCCCAGATTACGAGGAGTAGCACAAAACTGCTCAAAGATTGCCTTCTGCGCATGTCATTCGGGACACTGTTCGTCGATGCGCTGTCACGTCGTCCAAAGATCGCCGATATCATCCATATCCCGCTAAAAAAAGGGCAAAACAGACTAGATAGATATATTAGGAAAGAAAAGCGCAACGCCTATGAGACCCAGGGGAGGGGACAGCGCGACACTTTATGCCTGTGCCGCTCACACGTGGCCCCTACGCGACAAGCATCGAATCCTCCCAAAATCCGGCACAACACCAGCGCCACATCGCCTCGCGAATCACATGCCTCCATTTGTTGCCGCCGAGTCCGCGCTCCGCGGCCCGTCCCACGAGCTGAGGAGATATACTATAGGCGGTGGCAGGCGCTTTACCGCCCCGGACAGAAATATCTGAGGACACGTAGGAGTAGGACTCGCCCCCACCCCCGAACCACCGACGAAGGAGACGAATAAAAGAAGGCAAACCACACGGCCACCACACACACAGGCACCGAACGAACAGGACAGCGAGAGAAAGCAAAGCGAGCTGCTGCTTCCTTATCCGGTTCTTCGCCGTGAGCGCTCCGCAGGGAACGGAACGGGAACTGGGGGATCCTTACGTTGTTGTGTGTATTATCGAGCAAGCTAAGCGCCATGGGCAGCGAGTGCAAGGGCGTCGGCGTCGCCACCAGCCCGCAGCAGGAGCAGGAGCACGAGCAGGCTGGCGCCGCCGTCGCACCGTTCGTGGCCAAGACGTTCCACATGGTGAGCGACCCGGCCACGGACGCCGTCGTGCGCTGGGGCGGCGCCAGCAACACCTTCCTCGTCCTCGACCCGGCCACCTTCTCCGACTACCTGCTGCCCTCCTACTTCAAGCACCGCAACTTCGCCAGCTTCGTCCGGCAGCTCAACACCTACGTGAGTGCATATGCGCGGCGCGCTACTACCTCCGATCCTCTGCCCCCCGCTCCGCTGTCCGCTCACTCAGCTATACCGCTCCTCCTCGTGTGAGTAACAAACAGCTCTCGGCACGCATGCGTACGGTTACTTTTTTAACAGGGGTTCAGGAAGGTGGACACGGACCGGTGGGAGTTCGCGCACGAGTCGTTCCTGCGGGGCCAGGCGCGCCTGCTGCCGCTGGTCGTGCGCAAGAGGAAGAAGGCGGGCGCCGGCGCCGGCGGCCGGGAGCTGTGCGAGGCCGGGGAGGAGGTGCGCGGGACCATCCGGGCCGTGCAGCGCCTGCGAGAGCAGCAGCGCGGGGTGGAGGACGAGCTGCGGGCCATGGACTGCCGCCTGCGCGCCGCCGAGAGCCGCCCGGCCCAGATGATGGCGTTCCTCGCCAAGCTCGCCGACGACCCGGGCCTCGTGCTGCGCGCCATGCTCGCCAAGAAGGAGGAGCTGGCCCTGGCCGACAAGGGGTCGGAGGCGCAGCCGGCCAAGAGGCGGCGGATCGGGGCCGAGGCCGTGGACCTGGCGCAGAGCAGGGGCGGGGGCGCCGTGCCGTTTCCGTTCTCTGTTCTCGGCCAAGTGTTCTACTAGGGTAGATAGGGACTGGTGTATATATGACTTGCACTGTATTATACAGCTTGTTCGCTGCGGCTTGCTGCGGCTATGGCTGCGGCTGCTGCTTCTACAGTATTTTTCTCTCTATGGATTGCAGCTGCAGCAGTCCAAACAGCTGCAACAGTGCCGGCTTGCAGCCAGCCGAACAGGGCCATAGCTTTGCCTCGGTTTCAGCGGTTACTGCCTTCCGTTTTATCGTGGCTAGTTCATTTCTCTAGTCTATTATATTTAAAGTACTAGTTTTAATGGTTGTCCAACTTTTTAAAAAAATCTTTATATTTCTTCAAAATTAACTGTGAGTTATTTTAAAAGTGGTGCAGGAGGTGGGATATAAACTCATATCCTGATGTAAAAATGGTGAGAGACACTAGACAAAGTTGTCTAACGAGTATAACATCATACTCAGATGTTTATAATATTGAATATAAATTATACATATGTATATATGATTTTTTTGTAAAATAAAAAAATCGTGTCGGGCCGAGGCTACGGCTCAAGCATCGCACGGCGCCCGTGCCGGGTTGGCCTAGACACTATTAAATAGGTCGTGCACTCGTGTCTCGGGTCAGCTCGCCAGACACGGTACATTTGGTTATCTATACCTTCGCATGGTAATGGTGGTCCTCGTCTCAGTTGCCACCACCTTATTCGCCATTCTACTTCTTTTATCTCTACACTCATGCTTCCACCTCCACGCCACCCCATTCTCGGCAGAGGACATAGGAGCATGCGCCTCCTCCCCGTATTCATCTGACACCAGCCCCGACACCAACTCGCGCGTGGATATTGCACGCCCACGAGGACGTTTCACATCATGCGCGCACCATCGTTTTCGCTGTCGTCGGACGTCCCGTTCTTCTTCTCGGCCTTTGTCCTGTTCTTCCTCCCCAACTTGCTGCCCCCGCCCACGGTCGCAGCTGTGAGCCGACCGACGCTCGTCAACGCGTGTTCGGGGCGAGTTGGTCAGGCTTCTGGTCTTTCTCCGTGCGTGCCGTCGAGAAGGACATGGTGGCGTCTGCCATACTTAGGTTATCTTCGCGATGAGGAGTCCATGTCTGAGATATTGGACAACCAAGACACGTAGCGTGGCAGCAGTCGGCATATGCTACAGAGTTGGTGGTGGTGTTGTGTCGCTTCGACGGGTCTAGGGCTAGGAAGACACTCGCATTCTCTCGCCCTTCTTGGATTGACGCCTGGTGTGGGTGGTTCTAGGTTTGGAGTTGCTCCGGTTGGACTTCTTTCTACGCTTGTGTGCTCTCTCCCTATATATCTAGCGCTATACTACCTATGTCGCCTCCAGATGCCCAGGTCTTCGTGGTGTCTTTCTCCGGCAACGAACAGGTATGCCCGTCTCTTTCCTTTCGCTCTTGCTCTACGAAACCTTAGAAGTGGAGGAGACGAGGGATGGAGGTCTCTGATTTGCTGCCTATGGTACCCGTGTGTTCATAAAAAATATTATGCAAAGAATGGAGACAAACAATAAAAAATCTTGAGATCTTTTTGGTTTTATGTGGGTATTATTGTGAGCCGTGTAACACACGTGTAACCTACTAGTTTAGATTTAAACACGACAAATAAAAAACAACAAAAAAACGGAGTACTATTTTAGTAAGTAACAGAAGAAAAGTTTTTAAGTGTGGCGAGCGTTTGGCAGCGCTCTATGCAGTGTTCGTGTGTCTTCGTGACAACGGTTCCTCTTCGGCTAAATAGTTAAAAGTCTGAAAAGAATTATCTCTACGTTTAGGCCTCGTTTGGTTTGGAGTGACTAAAATTTAGTGACTAAAGTTTAGTCACTTTTAGTTCCTAAAAAGCAAACATGGTGATTAAAGTGGGTGACTAAACTTTAGTTCTTTAGAGTGTGTTTGGTTTAATGAATGAAGTGATCCATCTTCTTCTCACTCCTCACTTTTTATTTGGTTTGTGGAATAGAATGAGTTGATCCATCACCACCCCATTCCTCTTAAGCTAATAATTAAGTATATACATGAGGAGTGAGTTGATTCTACCAAAATTGATGGAATGAACTTATGATGCATCAGCTCATGAAGCATAAAGTGACTCCACAAACCAAACATACCATTAGTCACCGAGGGGATGCCTAAAAGAGACTAAAGTAGTATTTTCTACCTTATTGTCCCTCTCTACTTTTTTCTTATAGCAAACATTCATTAATTAATAGGTGTAAAACAGTCATTATTCACAGCAATTAATGTTCTTTAGTCCGATTTAGTCACTGGAAACAAACGGGATACTTTAGCGACTAAACTTTACTCACTAAAATTTAGTCTAGTGACTAAATGAACCAATCTGGAACTTACTACGCCAGCAGCTGGAAGCTTAAAACTACATGTTCTCTCACTGCTTAAAACTACATGTTCTCTCACTGCTCTTTATTCAATCTTTACTACAAGCATTTTACAATCATATCCCAGATCTTTACTACAAGCATTTTAGAATGATTGTCTTCTTTGTCGATCAATTTGGGGAAAGATACCCCACCTACCTATATTGCAGCTTGCATTTAGAGACTCCGGCATACCGGTGGTTGCACTTGTACAGTAGATGTGAGAAAGGGACCGAATTTCAGAAGCGAGCGGTTGGGGAGAAAGGCACCGAATTTCATAAAGGAAAACAAAGGTACCGATTGGTACAGCGGGAACGGAAGAAATCCCTCCATCCATACCTTAACCAGGCTCCAGGAATCTGTCCGTGCTATAACGGCTTATTAAGATCCATGGTCACCAACCTCTTGAGTTGAAGTTGATTGATATAGAACTTAAACTAAAAAACTTCATAAATCCACTACAATACATTGGATTAAAATAAACACACATGCATCCAAACGAATTCTCGTTTGTTTTAAATTATCTAAGGACTAGTTTAATAACCTTATTTTTCTAAGAAATTTTCTATTTTACCATGAGAAAATAAACTAATTAAATCTCTTAGAAAAATGAGGTTGACAAATTAGTCCTAAAGCATAACAAGTATCACATCCAGCTGTAGTTAAGAATGGAGTGGAACTCTATCGAGCACTCTTATGGTTGGTTATATATGTTTATGAAACTCTCGTAGCTCGTCTCATTAAAGGTCTTCGTCCGTCGCCTGTTGTCAGGTAAAGAAACCAAACTGAATTTTGTGGGAATCGAATCAAGTTCAGTCGGATCTGTTTTCTTTTTTTTTTTTGGTTTTATCTTGCTAGTCATCACCGCTTCTGTCTCACAAGGCACAATACTCTGCTTCCAGCCACAAACGCGCCTACCCCTCTTGAAATCTTTTGTTTACCTTTTAGTGCTTTTAGGGTAAGTTGAGCACCATATGTGCCATCTATGAACGGTTGGACGGTCTGGCTTTGTTGCCAGACGATCCGGGTCGCAGACGGTCTGCCCTTAGCATAGACGGTCCACGATTAGATTAGATCAAGCGTAATTAACCCATTTTCCGTACATATTCCTCCATCTAAACTCGCAGACGCCTATAAACGGGTCCAGATCTCCCCTTATATATATAAAGAGGTACCGCCGATTATGCGCACCAAATCGAACCAATCAACCGGTTTATCAATTCCTTTACTTTCTTGCCCTAGGAGTAGGAGTAACGTAGACTTCCGATCTTCATATTCACCTCTCTTCGATTCTACGTCGTCTGGAGTCATCTTGGTTTGTTTGCCGACCCAAGACAAACCATAGAATCTTATCTCCCTGATAGAGTCTCTCTTGGGAGGCGAGATCCAGGTGCTGTTGGCGAACGCCGCCGCTTCTGCGCAGACGCGAACCGTCTGGCCATTAGGCGTTAACTGTCCGGCTCAATGCAGGAAAGACCCGCTCCTACTTCCAGATCATGGACCGTCCGAGCCTATGTCGCGGACCGTCTGCGTCACCGCAGAGAGCACCGTCGCCCGTTGCCGGTACAACTCTTAGTGATTGATGCCCAGATCCACGCCAACACATTTTTAGCGACTCCGTTGGGATAAGGCGTTTGAATCCATCAAATCAGGCCCTAATGGCCAGTTTCAAGGACCATTCCGATGTTTCCACCAACAATATCATCGAGCTGACTATGGAGACTCTTTCTACTGAAGAACAACAAAAATTCGAGGAGTACATGGAGCAGCTGATTAAGGAGTCCAAGGCAAAGTACCTGACCAATTTAAAGGTGGACAAGAATCAGAAAGTCGTCCGTATACGAGAGACTAACCTGGCATCACTCCGACCTGCTGCAGCTACCCCCCATGTAAGTGACACGAACGGCATCCAAGCTCTTCGATCTTACGTAGATGAAAGACGGAACAAATGCAACAAATACTAGGGGTGTGCAAGAGGATTCTAGGAGGCTAGCACGTGCGTTTGATAAATCTGCTATTACTAATTTTTCATTGCAAGATGTTTAAACTAAAGAAAACCAACAAGATCCATCGACTACAAATCGGCATGCCTAATCATAACCACTTTTTGAGATGCCGATGAACTCTTATACCGGGCAGCCATATCCTCCACTACCTATATGAGAACATCTAATGCCCCTGCGCACGACTGGACAGTCTAGGCCTGAGGCTGGAAGGTTCGGCCCAGCGGCGGACAACTCTGTCCCCTGTGACAAGCCACCGAAGCCCACACCAGGGACAACAGAGATGCTCAGACCATCAGAATATACCCATGGATCATCCAAACACATCACTGGACCGTCCGGGTATTTGAGGGCACCTAGAGGGGGTGAATAGGTGATCTTAGTAACTCATGAAAAAATAAATTCATAGCCTTCTAATAAGTGGTGCTAGCGTTCTTTAAACCAAATGTCATAACAACCCACTAAAATAAACCAATAAAGCCTGAGCATATAAACCATTTTAGAAGCATCTTCTTCGACCATAAATATTTGATTATATCTGTCACTACCATCAAGGAAAGTAATGACTTTGTTCTTTGATGCATTATTAATTAAAATGTCGTCTATAGGTATAGGATATTCATCTTTAGGAGTCGCTCTATTTAGATTATGAAAATCAATACATACTCTGAGCTTACTAGAATATTTTTTTCTCCACCGGCACAATTTTAGAAGCCCAATCTGCATATCTCTAAGGCCTAATAAAGTTAGCCTCTAAGAGCTGACAAATTTCTTTCTTAATCCTAGGGATGAAGTCTAGACGAAATGGTCTTGTCTTTGCTTGAATGACATGAAAATAGACTTAATAGGCAACTGATGCTCCATTACCTCTCGGTTTAAACATGGCATGTCAGTATAAATCTAAACAAAGCAATCAAAGTATTCTTTTAATAACCCGACCATTTTATTCTTAGGATCGGATTTCAGGTTCTCATTTACAAAAGTCATCCTTAGAGTGCTACCATATCCTATGCCAACTTCTTCCAAAGGATCAACTGATGTAAACCCCTGACCTAACTTATCTAAATCCCTAAACTAATCTATTGTGCTTTTGTTAGAGGAGTTTGCCGCCCTCTGCTAAGCGGCGGACCATCCGGCCATAGGGACCAGACCGTGCACGAGAGAGGCTGTGAACTACAAACCTCTTTGTTGGACTCCAGACCATCTGGCCATAGAGGTCGGACTGTCCGCGAGAGGGACTGTGCGTTGAAGACCTCTCTACCGGACTCCGGACGATCCGGACATCCGCGAGAGGGGTTGTGCACTGTAGCCCTCTCTGTTGGACTCTAGACTGTCTAGCCACATAGCCTGGACCATCCGTGAGGTGACATATTTTTTCTAGTGCATGCATCATTAATCACTTATGATTTAGCCGATTTTCCATCAGCTCTAACATTACAAGAGTGAAGCCTTCCCTACATACACTTTTAAATTGGTAATATGAGAATTCAACCCCTGTCAAACATTTGGCAGTCTCATAAGTCTAAAGTACAGGAGCATCAACCATAGCAATGTAGACCGATGGAGTTATCCACGTATCCACCTTTAATGATGGAGTTATCCCGTTATCCATGTATCCACCTTTAACCATGGAGTTCATAGTTTCACTTTGATGTGTCAATTGGATTGTTCCGTAGAATATTTTCTTGAAGTACGCACCTAACCACATCTTCTTTTCGTCGTACAATTTCTGCATCATCACTTTTTCAATCAGGTTGTAGTCTTCCAATATTCTCTCCCACACACTTTCAAACTCAGATGATGTCAAAGGATGGTTTAAAACTGTTGTAAGTCTATCTTTCAGTCTTTCATTCTGGTCATACATCTGATTAAGTGTATCTTTTTATTTTTTCAACATATGTCACCTACAGAAACGGTGTGTTGTACTTAATATGTTGCTTATCGCCTTCTCCATCACATCTCTTGGTTTGCACAATTTTTAGTAAAGAACAAAAGTTGTTCAGTAACAACGCTGTAAACTTTTCTGTAACAATTGTACATTGTTTGGTAACAAGATAAATAACTCGTTAGGGGTAATGGCCAGAGTCTCAGTAAGAATATAACAATGTTCAGTAATGAGTTGCAGAACTCAATACCTATAAAAATCATTACTGGATCTTTGAAATCCATGCATTGCTTGAACTAACACAGAACCCATTCGAATGTGTCTATTCTTTCATCTCTTAGCAATGCTGGAGCAAACATAACACACTAGAGTTGGTTGTCACATCCAACAAACATGGTGAGGGGCATGCTGTACCTATTTGTTCCGTATGTGGTATCGAAGGTAACGACATCCCCAAAATCTGTAAATTTCATACAAATTGCAGCTAATCAAAGCACACATATTTGATTTTGAAAAATTAAAAATGTGTTATGTTGTTTGTAATTTTTTTGTTACACACCTCTGTGAAAACCTTGTTGGCTTGCGTGGCTCTAGAACACATTTCAGACGATATTTTTATCGTCAAGTTGAAAAGAGTAGTAGAACTTGAGGTTGTTCCGTTTGCATTCATAAAAAAACGCTAGAACATTGAAATGTTGTCTGCAACTTCCTCCCTAACTAGTGCTTCACGCCTGTAGTAATTTCACACCATGTTAGGAGTAACAACATCTAGTATCACACAATAACATTTTTTCTTACTCAGTAATATACAATCACCAAAGCAGTAATAGGCAGTTTCAATATATGTTCAGCAATAACCATCTATATGGCCCACTAATAACCTAGCTTTCTCTCAGTAATAATCCATTATACTATGTACGAAATATTCCATTGGATACATATTTAACAGGAATACAAAAAAGCAGTAATAACACCCACTATCGCTCAGTAACATTTTTTCTTACTCAGTAATATTCATTATCCAAAGTAGTAATACCCAGTTACAATATATGGTTAGTATAAAACATCTATATAGCCTAGTAATAACCCAATAATCCATCGATAATTTGTCATTGTACTAAGTAATTACCTGTTTTAAATGTCTCTTTCTGATATGGATAGATTAGACGAACCACCAACACAGTCTCTAAGCACACTCATGACGTTCACGTGTGCGACTTTTGCACGGCGCATGCCATCTAGAATTTCACAGACCACAATTTCTCGCATCTTGTGTGCCCTCATTAGTTTTGTTATTGTTTGTGATCTAGTCTGAACATGGTTGTTCTCCAAGACCACCTTTTTTAAAAAAACATGTCCTCTATCTTTTGTCATCATTGCATACACCATTGCTTTGCAATCCTTCTTCTTGCTTGTTTTAGCATGGCCACGGTCAGCACCTATGCTATCAGTGAACTTACGAGCAAACGAGCATTCAAAGTCTTGTGCTCAACCATCGTTTCTCTTTCTGTTTTCCTCGCATCAAAACCTGTCGGTATAGCGTATGTGTCATAGAAATCTGAAGCATCCCAATCCTGTGGGACTCAAATGTGATACAATTACTAGTCCCAGGAGGCTAGTAAACACATTCATTTACTTAGATAGCACAGAGTCTTACATAAAAAATATTACATTACCAAAAGCAAGCTCTAGTCGAGCTTTGGATACATAGCGGAGTGGAAGAAAACTAGCCTAGGCCACAGGCAGACTGGGTGCAGACACAATCTCCTTCTAGTCGAACATAGCAGAAAGGAAGTCTTCAGTAGCTAAAAAACATAAATAAAATCTGGGTGAATACTTTACTTATTCCGCAAGCCCATCCCACCCGTAAAGAGGGAGAGACCTATACAATACATGCTTGATATGGTGGAGTTGTAGTCACTCTTTATTTTTCTCAAAGAAAGGCGACACTTGATGTTTTTACCCAGAGAAGAGAGAGGTAGCACATTTTCACACTCAACCACCATTGAGCTTCCCGCTCACGTGGCCTTGTTTTTATTTCCAAAAAGTACTCACACACCTTCCCTTTTTCTGAACATAAAACACTAATTGTCATACCACACCAGACTCATCCATACCAGTGGACACGGACTATTTGAATAGGTTTCAAACTCTACGCAGAGGGGTACACTTTACCCACTAGTCTGGCTCTGCGATCTCACTGCCATGAGATACGACACCGAAGCTCTTTGCTTCCTTGCACGTCCTTACCTTAGCGATTATACCAGAAGGAACAAGGCCACCACCATGCCCAAACCAGGACAAAACATTCCCCTTCTTTATCCTCCCGGTGCTCCCCAGTCGTCATATACCTGGGGTTCGTACCGTGCAAGTTCAGATTGAGTGACTGTCCATATAGTCTCCAGTGGTTGTACTTGTCATGAGTACAGGTAGTGAAGGATGACAAATCGGTCCTTAAACAAGGGGACAATCCTTCGTGCTCACACCTAACCCGGCTGAGCCAACACCTTAGGCCCTCCCAAACCAGGGAGTCCCTGATCATCCCACTCGGTTGGTGATAAGGGTGATAACCCTTCATCATACACTTTTTGAAAACATTTCTCCTTTTGAAACCATTACCCTAACCCACATCTTTAGTAGCAAAAGGTATTCTTTAATGCAGGCTATACCTCGACTCACAATGCATAAAAACCATCCCATATCCTGGCTTAGGTAGTGGTAGAACGAGTAGGTAATTTATGCATCAAGGGTAGAATGAACTTGCCTTCGTCGAAGCTTTCTTGGTATGAAGGTTCTACTTCCGAGAGGTCAGGCACTTGCCCTTCTTCTAGAGCTACAGGTTCTAGAGGGTCAGACCCTTCCTCGACTTGCAAAAATAGGCAATAAAAAATACATCAACATTGCTTGCTAAATAAGGTGTGTCAAGTTTCTAAGCATCATTATTTTGTGACTTAAAAAGTGTTGGGACCATTTTGGTGCATAAATTATGAGCATATATAAAAAATATTTAGAAAAAGGGAAAATGGGAAAAAGAAAAGATAAAGATAAAGGTTTTCTGGTTAGTCAGGCCGGGGAGGGGAAATTCGGCCCAGCTGAGCGCGGGTGCGCGCGACCGCGCGGGCAGCTGGCCTAGCTTGGCCCGCCAATGGGGCGCGGCACGGAGACGGCGCCGTGGGTGTGGGCCCACGTGCCAGCGAATGGGAGGGAGGGGAACGACGTTAGGGGGGAACGGTGGTCCACCGTGGGTGAAGAACCGGCCACCGGTGGGTTCGATGGCGCTTCCCCGCCTGTGGTCCGGTTCCCTGCGATTGGGTAGGTGGGCTAGCATGTGCAGGGGCGGGCGGTCACTGTGGTGGGGGTCAATTTGGCCAGTGGAGCCCTGAGACAGCCTGTCCACGGCGAGGTCGTCGGCGAGGCCACTGGGCGCGATTGGGGGAAAAGAAATGGTGTCCTGTGCCCATGGTGAAGCCGTGAAGTTTGTGAACTACCTTAATTTGACCCTAAGATACTAGAGAGGGGAGGGAGGGCTCACCGGAGCGAAGGGAGGCGGCGGCGCTGAGCTTGATTGAGCCCAGGGGAGGGGGAGGGAGAGTGGCCAAGGCCAGTGTGAGGAGAAAGGGAGCTCGAGGTGGCCTTTTTATAGGCGCCCGAGGGAGGGAAACGACCGAAGTAAGCTGGCACCGGTGAGGTGCACAACGACGACGGTAATGGCGTACAGCCGGGGACGGGATGGCTCGGGGAGTGGTGCCGTGTGAGGGTGCGATCACAGTGGGCGGGGGACAAAGCGATGCCTAACTTCATTGGCGCAAGAGTATTGGCGGGGCGAGGAAAGGACGATAGCCAGCGGGGTTCGCAGTGAGGCCGTGCATGGGCGAGGAAGAAGGGGCTGACAGCCAGGACCCACGTGCTAGAGGAGGAGCGGACGCGAGAGAGCGAGAGTGGAGTGCGGCTGGCAAGCAGGGCCAGGTGGCAGCGAGAGAGGGGAGAGCGTAGAGCGGGGCACGCAGGCCGGTTGGGCCGAGGTAGAGCGACGCGGGGGAGCGAGGGGGAGAGAGCATGGGCCGAAATCGGCCCAGCTGGGGGGAAAGTTTTTCTCTTTCTTTCTTTTTCTCTAATTCCTTTTCTCCTTTACACAATTATATATATATTCATGATACTTTCTAGGTGCCAAAAATGAAATGCTAGGTGAGACTACATGCGTGATGTACTGCTAACAAACATGGTTTCATGCATATGAGGAAAGAAATGCTTACGAGGTTTAGGCTTTAAGAAAATAAGGAGGGGGATTAAGGAGTTTAAGGTTTCTAACCTTGGAACCAAAAATCGGGATGCTACAAAATCATACGCTTCAACCATGTTGTCGAAGTGCATATCAAGAGTTAGGACAAATTTGTCGGAGATCCTTGGGTCATGCAGTTTTAGTATTATCAGTATTCCAACTCCAGTAATTATGCAATACATCAGAAAGGGATTAGATATCACCAAAAAATTTACTTACGTGTATATATGTTTCTTCTACTACCTGTGTTATTACCGTGGGTTGTGGTGGCATTCTGGATGGAGGAGTCATTGTTGCATGGTGCCTATTTGGATCTCCTGACCAACGAAACAGACTGACAACCATCGGATCACTAGGCCTGAGCAACTGTTGTGGTGGTGTTGTCTGCTAGACTGATGGACTTACCCAAATCTCCCATGTACCACTAGCTCTTGGTGTGGCACATGAGTTGATGGAACCAATTGAAAAAACAATGATCTTGCGATGTTGCATACACTGGACTTGATCTAGCAATCGGCATTGTCTTTTCTCAACCAATAACTCTCTGACTTTATCAGTTATATCCTTTAGTAAGAAACATTATGGTCAGTACCATTGTCATTGCCTAGTAATAACTCGTCAGTCTCAATCACTAACTCATTAATAAATATGTAAGAACAATGTTTATCATCCAGTAACAAAACACACTTCGGTAATAACCCAAAGTCTCAATGACTGACTCGGTAACATTTAGTTACCAAAGCAGTAATAACATTCATATGGCCTAGTAATAACCCATCAATACTTCGTTAATAATTCATTATAACCATTTACAACTAGAAGACAACAGTAAAATAAAGTAGTGGTTCAGTTAAGGCCACATAGCACAAAAAACAAAATAACTGCACGATCGTATCATCGAAAAACTTACTGACAATCGTAGCGTTAAGGAACTTACTTACAGAACGTACCTCCCAAGTCAAGGCTAGATAACGATCGCGCGACCGTCGGTGGGTGCCCTCGACGCGAATCGACACCAGTGCGGTGCGCTCGACAATTGCTGCGATATTACTAGATGTCGGTGCGTGCTCTTGACGCGAATCGAAGTTGGGCAGCGGTAGCGGTACCAACAGTGTTTTTTTGCTTTTAGGGTTACATCGAGATCGGAGCCTAGCCGCTTTTAAATGGTCGAGGGGGTCAGAGGGCACACCCGCGCAGTGTTTTTTGCCGCCCTTTTTGGGATCTAGGCTCGTTGCGTTTGGCCACCATCATGTGGGCGCGAGCGTGGGTTTAGTTGGTCCCAGCGTCAGGTTGCAGTTGGGTCCGTATGAAGCGTCACCTCAGGTTGCGCGGGTCTAGCTGTTATATATATACTAGGTGTGTGCCCGTGCGTTGCAACGGGAACATATAATACCATTGATAACTTATGTACGTTGGTGTCGGCGTTTCGACCCCGGGGGGTCCCTGGACCGACGAGTAAATTGTCGCCGCGTGTCCCAGCCTAGATGGGTCGGCGCGAGACGGAGCACGAAGGGGGGCAGAAGAGAGGGAAAAAAGGGGAAACCCGCGGCCTCCGTGTTGTCCTGCGCCCAGGTCGGATGCGCTTGTAGTAGGGGGTTACAAGCGTCCGCGTGGGGGGGGGGGAGAGCGAGGGACCCTACGCGCTGTCCCGTCCTCCCGCGCGGCCAACCTCTTTGTAAGAGAGCCCTGGACCTTCCTTTTATAGGCGTAAGGAGAGGGTCCAGGTGTACAATGGGGGGTGTAGCAGTGCGCTATCGTGTCTAGCAGAGAGGAGCTAGTGCCCTAAGTACATGCCGTCGTGGCAGCCAGAGAGGTTTTGGCACCCTGTTCATGTGATGTCGTGGCCGTCAGTGGAGCGTTGGAGCCTTGCGGAAGGACAACTGTCGGGGCTGTCGAGTCCTTGCTGATGTCTCCTTGCTTCCGTAAGGGACTGAGAGTCGTCGTCGTCATGGAGCACGCGGGGCGCCATCATTATCTGTTTACCGGGGCGAGCCAGATGGGACGCCGGTCCTGTTACCCATAGCCTGAGCTAGCTAGGGATAGGGTAATGATGGCCCCCCCTGTGACGTGGTCGGTCCGAGCCCTGGGTCGGGCGAGGCGGAGGCTCCTCCGAGGTCGGGGTCGAGTCGGTCTTCCGAGGTCGAGGTCGTGTCCGAGCTCTGGGTCGGGCGAGGCGGAGACTGTCGTCCGAGGTCAAGGCCGAGTCCGAGCCCTGGGGTCGGGCGAGGCGGAGTTCGTCGTCCTCCGGGGCCGAGCCCGAGTCCGAGACCTGGGGTCGGGCGAGGCGGAGTTCGTCGTCTTCCGGGGCCGAGCCCGAGTCCGAGCCCTGGGGTCGGGCGAGGCGGAGTTCGTCGTCTTCCGGGGCCGAGCCCGAGTCCGAGCCCTGGGGTCGGGCGAGGCGGACTTGGCTGCTGTCAGCCTCACTCTGTCGAGTGGCACAGCAGTCGGGGCGACGCAGGCGACGCTGTCTTCTTGTCAGGCCGGTCAGTGGAGCGGCGAAGTGACTGCGGTCACTTTCGGCTCTGTCGACTGAAGGGCGCGTGACAGGATAAGGTGTCAGGCCATCCTTGCATTAAATGCTCCTGCGATTCGGTCGGTCGGTGTGGCGATCTGGCCAAGGTTGCTTCTTGGCGAAGACTGGGCCTCGGGCGAGCCGAAGGTGTGTCCGTCGCTTGAGGGGGTCCTCGGGCGAGACGTGAATCTTCCGGGGTCGGCTGCCCTTGCCCGAGGCTGGGCTCGGGCGAGGCGAGGTCGTGTCCCTTGAGTGGACCGTGCCTTGGCTTAATCGCACCCATCAGGCCTTTGCAGCTTTGTGCTGATGGGGGTTACCAGTTGAGATTAGGAGTCTTAGGGGTACCCCTAATTATGGTCCCCGACAGTAGCCCCCGAGCCTCAAAGGGAGCGTTGATACTCGCTTGGAGGCTTTTGTCGCACTTTTTTGCAAGGGGACCGGCCTTCCTCGGTTGCTTTTTGTTCTGGCGGGTGCGCGCGAGCGCACCCGCCGGGTGTAGCCCTCGAGGCCTCGGAGGAGTAGTTTGACTCCTTCGAGGTCTTAGTACGTTTCGTAACGCTTCGGCCGGTCTGGCTGCTCCCTCATGCGAACTGGCCGTAGCTCGGGTGAACAGTCGAGTCCCAAGTTCTCGGGCTGGTATGTTGACGCTATCAACGGTTTGGCCGGAGCCGGGTTTGCGAGAGCAGCTGTAAAGCCCAAAAATTGGTATAAGGAAAATAATAATAATAATAATAATAATAATAAAATGAATAGATAAATAAATAAGTGAGTGTTTTGGGGATCCCTTGATTTCCTTTTTATTTTTCTCTACATACTCAACTAATGGCATTAAATTATGCAAATAACAAATAAATTAATAAAGGAATGTGCACCTCATGCTGATGTTATTTTTGTGATGCATCTTATTTGAATCAAAGGAATCTTAATAAAAGCATTTATTCCTTCCATAATTAAGTAGAAAAATAAATAATGTTAAGGCAAACCATGAGTGTTAAAATCACATTGTGAGTTTTGTGTATATATGGAAATCTTTATTCCAGAACAGTAATTCAAATGTAGTTTGAATCCTTGAATTTGGAAAATAAACCAGAAATTATAAAAGAAAAAAATAGGGAATCACTTGTATTGGGCCGCAGTCCTGAAATTCGGCCCACTAGCTTCAACCAGCCCAGCCGTGCCAACCCAGCCACCTGCTGACACCGACTTGTGGGGCCCAGTGGTCAGCCTCACAGCCTGGTTGTCAGCCGCGCGCTCCTCAGCATCGTCTTGCCTTGTTGCTCTTCATGGATGACATGTGGGGCCCATTTGTCAGCCGGACCGCGCGCGCCTGTTGAACCCTCATGAATCACTGACGTCTGGGCCCATCCTGTCAGCTTGTTCCTCTACCTGCCGTGATTTCCTCTCTGCTGGCGCAACAGCTTCCGTTGAAATCGGGATTCATCCAGAAATTATCCACCGGCTCCGCCCTCATTCGGTCTCCTCGGTATATAAATGGCGAAGCCGCATCCTTTCTTCGTCCACAAAACCGAAGCACCGGAAGCCACCATAATCAGGGCGGATCTTCAAGACCCGCAGGAATCCTTGCCGACCTTCACCAAGCCATGGCCGCGCCTCGTCCCTATCGTCGTCCTGCTCATTCCCTGGTGTCGGGAGAATTTGCCGTGGGACGTTGAATCGTGCGTAGGGGCGAATCGTGCCGTCTTCGAAAGGGTAGGGCGCCGCTGAGACCCGGAATTGCTCACCGGTGATAGGGCTCCACTGTGGACCCTCCATGCCACGTGGGCAGCTAGCTTTGCGTGCCCAACCACCGGTGAGTGAACTTGAACCCTATCGCCATTGTCTCATCTCCGCATAGCACGTTTCGTTTGTGGAAAATAATTGCAGTAGGGCCGGATTGCCATTCTCCGGCGTGTTCGCCGCCGCAACCAGGCAGGGCGTCGCCGTGATTCGGCCGGTGAGAAAGGGGGCGTACACGTGGACCGTTGATCTGGTTGTGGGTGGTATTGATTAAAAGCTACCCTGTTGTTTCGCGGGGATCATCTCGTTCGTCAGTCGGTGGATGAACGGTCGGGGTCGGGTCTCAACGTTTTAATGGCTGGGGCAAATCTGGGCCGTGGGCTTTTAATCCAAAGGCTAATACAGATCCATACCCCTTCGGCTTGCTGTCTTGCAAAAGAGCCCTCCTGGAATTTGAAAACCAACCCGCAATCCACGGCAGAGAAACTCTGAGTCTGCAGACTTTTTGTGTTAACGCCCCTGTACTTTCTGATAATATTGCGCCAAGTCCAGAGAACAATAAAAATAGAAAATTAATTATAGAAAATGATTTTTAATACAAAAATAATTCTAGAAACTTGTATAATTCATAGAAAATTCATATGAAGTCTAAATTAGTCCATTCTAGTTTCTATAATTTTGTAATATTATTGTTTATCATTTTGTGTCACTGTTTTGACATGAAAGCCATATTAAAATTGATATCCTAATTAATCTTGTATAAAACACATAGAATCTTTGAAAATCCATAACTTAAAATCTATAACTCCAAAATTAATAATTCCTGTTCCTGTGATCTTATTTCAATATGTAGATTATTAATATGTATTTTGCATATATGTTTGGTGTGATGTTAATTTTGCCTATACACTATTTATTTGTATTGCTACGACTAGCGTGAGGTTACGAGTCACCTGAAGAGCAAGTTGGTACCTGGAATCTCAAGTCCCAGGCAAGTTGTGCCCTTGATCACTTCTTTTTACCCACTCATGTTCTAATTAATCATAATGATCTGCATAGGTTAATTTTGATGGGACCCAACAGGTTACCCTAGTTTGATTATCTTTATACCTTGTTCACCACTGAATTTCTGGGTAGTACTTGCTATTGCTTTATATGGTTTTGGGTATGAAGATACATTATTCATAATCACACTTTTATTATCTGTTTATTATTATTATTCATGATAAGATCATTATGTTAATTGGAACATGGAGCGACCACCCGGGAAAACAGTGCTACCACAAGGGTTTAATGGGACGCCCTTGGCTGATTAATTAGGAAAGCTAGTGGAGGACTACCTTACCCAAAAGGGGCAAGGGCAGTAGGGGAGTGGTCAGTGTAGGGAGGTCCTTGGTTGATTTTGCTGCGATGGTGGTCAGGCAAGAACCCTACATTGGAGCTTCCTATAAACTGTAGCGGGTTTTCTGAAGCTAGTGGAACTTTGTAAAGGCCTCGTAGTGTTACCCTGCCTCGCCTCCTCGGTAGAGGTGTATGGGAAGTCGCGATCCCTTGGCAGATGGGTAACATGACTTGTGGGTAAAGATGCGCAACCTCTGCAGAGTGTAAAACTGGTATACTAGCCGTGCTCACGGTCATGAGCAGCTCAGACCCTCACATGATTAATTTATGGAACTAAATTCAATTTGTCATATGCATTGCATCGCAGGTGATGTTATTATTTTTCTTAATTGGGTTGGTATTTACTTATACTTAGTAACTGCTAATAAAATTTTGACCAACTTTAAAAGCAATGCTCAGCTCTAACCATCCTCTTTGGTAAGCCTTACACTTCACGTGAGCTCCCACCTTTGGCGAGTTCATGCACATTATTCCCCCACAACTTGTTGAGCGATGAACGTATGTGAGCTCACTCTTGCTGTCTCACACCCCCCACAGGTCAAGATCAGGTACCGAAGGATGAGGCGCTTGTAGGATGCTTTGATGTGTTTGTGAGAGGTCTAGGCCGTCGTCTCCCAGTCAACTTTGGGTTGCTGGACCGTTGTCTCCTGATAATGTAATTATTTATTTTGTATAGAACTCCTATTATATAGTTAAGATGTGACATTCGATCCTGTGCCATGATTCATCATATGTGTGAGACTTGGTCCCAGCACACCTGGTGATTATGTTCGCGCTCGGGTCTTGGTGCCCCGAAACCCGGGTGTGACAGCAGCCCCCGAGCCTCCGCACAGAGCGAGAGGACGGTCAGGGACAGACTCTGCTTTTTACATACGCCCCTGCGTCGCCTTTCCTCAAGGAGGAGGAGGGGGGGGGGGGGGAAAGCGCCATGTTGCCCTCGGAGGGCGCCGAACATGGTGTCTCCAGTGAGTTGCTAACGGGTAATCCGAGTGGATGCCCGTGCCCCATTTGTTAGGGGTCGGCTAGTGGCCCGGAGGCGCGCTCCAAAAGTACCTGCGGGTGACTTGCCGGACCCGGTCCCCTTTTGACGGGGTCCGAGGGCTCAATGCCTCCCTCTGGTGGGATTCCGTTACAAAATCGTACCCGTTGGTCTCGGAAATATCCTAGGGTACCTCGGGAGCGCAGCCCGAGCCTCGGTTATGTATCGAACGTACCCAGGGTCATCCCTCGCTCTGCGTCTGAGGCGGCTGTCGGACCCTTCGGGGGCCAGCCTTCGAACCCCTGATCAGTAGTGGGCGCGGAGCCCGAGTGGCCTAAGGCGGCCGTGGAACCCTTTTGAGGGGCCGGCCTTCGAACCTCTGACCAGTAGTGGGCGCGGAGCCCGAGTGCTCTGAGGCGGCTGTTGAACCCTTCCGAGGGGCCAGCCTTTGAACCTCTGATCAGTAGGGGGGCTCGGGGCCCGCTTCCTTCGCGGAGAAGGATCCCTTTCGGAGTATCCCCTTTCCCGACCCCTGAGGCAAGAGAGAGAAAGAGGAAGTGAAAAGGATACGAAATCGAATGACGTGGCGCACCTTTTTTGACGTGGTCATTATGGCAGAGGTGAAGCGTCGCCTGCTTCGCCTGCCAAAGGTGCCGCCTGTCCTGCCGCAGAGTTAATGCGACGGGACGAGTGGTTCTCGGGGCGGCCGTTGCGCGTGCGCGAGCTGTTCGAGGAACGGAATGCGGACGCGTCGTCTTCCGCTGTGGGAGGAGGTCCTTTCGCTATCCCGGGAGGGGGCGTGAGCTTGCTAACGACTCGACTGCCGCTTCCGCCCGCCTGCCACCGCCATTACTGCTGGCCCATTCCTGGCTGTATCGACCGTCGCGCCCTCTCCTGCGGCTGACCGGCCCGTGACCGATGTGCTCGGTTGGCACTGTCGGGTCATGCGCAGGGTCGCCTCGAGTCGCGGTACTGGTTTTGCAGTCGAGAAGGCGCGGTACTGGCGCGAGTGGCGGTGCAGTTTCTTGCACGCAGTAACCGGCGCTGGTTGCATGACGTGTGGGCCTGGGCCTCCATGCTGGATGCGTCGAAGTCGAAAGGGTGCGCCCCCCTGGGTGCGGTTGCATGCCGCCTGCATGGCGGTCCGCCCTTTCACCCGCTGGCCTGTGCAAAATTGGAGAAGTGCTCGTAACCGCTGGGCAGTTGCGTGCGCCGTGGGCGGTGGTTTGGCTCTGTCTGCCTTGCGCCAGCTTGCATGACGCGCGGGGCCCAGCCCCCGTGTCGTAGGGGGAGGACCTTGGAGCGTGTTGGAGAAGACTCAGCCTGCGACGGCTGAGGACGCAAGTGGGGAGAGTTGCCTTTAAAAGGAGGGTGACCCCCTTGAAAGGCAACCATGTCTTCGCGCTCTCCTCATGCATTGTGTCTTTGCACCTTTCGATCCCCCAGATGGGGGGCGCCCGCGGTTCTTCTGCCTTGTCGTCGGTGGGGGAACGCAACTTCGCGGAAGTTGGTACCTTTCAGCCATCGTTCGGCTTCAAGGATTTTCGTCAGGCAGCCCGGCTGCATCCCCTCGCCGGTGGTCACCCAAGACGGTGACCACCAGTTCCAGGGTGGGGAGAAGCAAGCCAGGCTGCAGCCTCTGCCCCGCCCTCAGCTTCAAGGATCTTCATCATCCTTGCTGGGGCGGAGAGCGAGGCGAGCCGAGGGTTGCCTCCGCGTGGGTGGAACCGGAATTCCGTTTGTAATGGCACCTTAAGTGCCGGTGTTTGTTCATTGTGGCTGTCGGGGCCTGAACATGTATGTATCTTTTGGCGTGAAGCCGTGTTTTTCCCTCATTCCGAGCACTAGGACTCGCCTGTCAGCTAACTGAACCGATTCACCACGTGTGAGTTGCCTCGTGCGAAGGTGATGAGTGAGGCATCCGTATCCCGGAGGCGTAGGAGTCCCTCGGCTCAGTTGGCCTTGCCGCCCGAGGCTTCTCTTGCTTAGTTAAAGGAAACCCTCGGCCGCTCTACGATGAGCCGGAGCCGGAGGCAGCGGTATCAGCATGGACAGAGGCAGAGTTGGCTCGAAAAGAAGACTTCGTCGGCCGGAGCCTGACCGGGCCGTCCACTGGCGGGACCGGCGCCAGAGTCGAGTTGCCGAGGCCATGGGCCGGGCTGATGTCCTCGGGGGATAGCTGGCTGAGGCTTCGGGGCGACCGGCCGAGCCGTCTGCTCGAGCCGGACTCCTGGAGGAGACCCTAGCGGCGATAGCCTGGGCGTGGTGCTGACGTCGTCCTTCGGAGCGGAGATCCTCTGACTGTGTTGCCGTTCGAGGCTCGGTCGGACTTCGCCGAAGGTGGTGTTGACATCGAGGGTGCTGCTGCTCCCCCTCCATCGAGGTCCGAACCTGCAGGATCGGTTTACCTTATAGAGTGCGTATGTTTTCTGCGGCCGCCGAGGCCCAAACATACTGTCGCTGTGTTGTAAAGCTGCGTTTCTTTTTCCCTTTGTTTCGAGTATCAAGACTTATTCGTCGGTAACAGAATTGTTTGTTCGAGCGAGAGTTACTTTTCATGGAAGGTTATGAGTGAGGTATCCGTATCCCGGAGGCGTAGGAGTCCCTCGGCTCGATGGGTCTTGCCGCTTACGTGTACTCTTACTCGTCCGTAGGATTCTGCTAACGATGTAGTCGAGAAGACCCGAAAAATCGTTTCGGCAGAAAGGTCTCCGAGCATTAAGACTTGTTCGGTCGGCGTAATTGCTTATCCGAGCGTGAGTTACTTATCGCAGAAGGTGATGAGTGAGGTATCCGTATCCCAGAGGCGTAGGAGTCCCTCGGCTCGGTCAGCCTTGGCTGCTTACGTGTACTCCGTCGTTTTCAGGACCCCACTTTTGAAGTAGTCAAAAAGCACGAAAGACGTTCTGGCAGAAATACTTTTTCCAAGGAAAATTTTGACGCAGAGGGGGGGGGGGTTCCCCCTTCTAGCCCCCGAGGGAGGGTCGGGCTTTGCCGAGGCAAGGCTGACCCTTCCTTGATGGTTAGACTTTGTGTGTGAACGAGGTGTACGGACGACTTGAAAGCATCTTCAGGGTAGAAGCGACGTAGCTGTCGGATGTTCCAAGCGTTGCTGTAGACCTCGCCTTGGCTGTTGGCCAGCTTGTATGTCCCGGGCTTCAGAACCTTGGCGACGATGAATGGCCCTTCCTAGGGAGGCGTGAGCTTGTGCCGCCCTCGGGCGTCTTATCGCAGCTGAAGCACCAGGTCGCCCACTTGGAGGTCTCGGGACCGAACCCCTCGGGCATGGTAGCGTCGCAGGGACTGCTGGTACCACGCCGAGTGTAGTAAGGCTATGTCCCGAGCCTTTTCGAGCTGGTCTAGTGAGTCTTCTCGGTCGGTCTGGTTCCTTCGGTCGTCGTACGCCCTCGTCCTCGGGGAACCGTATTCTAAGTCCGTGGGCAAGACGGCCTCGGCCCCATAGACTAGAAAGAACGGTGTGAAGCCCGTGGCTCGGCTCGGCGTTGTCCTCAGACTCCAGACCACCGAGGGGAGTTCCTTCATCCATTGCCTGTCGAACTTGTGGAGGTCGCTGTAGATCCTCGGCTTGAGTCCTTGCAGAATCATGCCGTTGGCACGTTCCACCTGCCCATTCGTCATGGGGTGAGCCACGACGGCCCAGTCCACCCGGATATGGTGACCCTCGCAGAAGTCCAGGAACTTTTTGCCGGTGAACTGGGTGCCTTTGTCAGTGATGATGGAGTTCGGGACGCCAAAGCGATGGATGATGTTGGTGAAGAATGCCACCGCCTGTTTGGACCTGATGCTGTTCAGGGGTCGGACCTCGATCCACTTGGAGCATTTATCGATGGCGACCAGCAGGTGCGTGTAGCCCCCGGGTGCCTTCTGCAAGGGACCGACGAGGTCCAGTCCCCACACGGCAAACGGCCAGGTGATGGGTATTGTCTGCAGAGCCTGAGCGGGCAGGTGGGTCTGCCTCGCGTAGAATTGACACCCTTGGCAGGCGCGGACAATTCTAGTTGCGGTCGGCCAGTAGAAACCTTGTCGGAAGGCGTTTCCAACAAGGGCTCGGGGCGCTGTGTGATGACCGCAAGCCCTCGAGTGTATTTCTCATAAGAGCTCCTGGCCTTCGGCGATGGATATGCACCGCTGGAGGATGCCGGATGGGCTGCGGTGGTAGAGCTCCTTCCCATCACCCAGTAAGACGAACGACTTGGCGCGCCGCGCCAGTCGCCGAGCCTCGGCTCGGTCGAGGGGCAGCTCTCCTTGGTGGAGATATTGCAGGTACGGGGTCTGCCAGTTTCGATTAGGCTAGACCCCACTCCGCTCTTCCTCGACGCGCAGTGCCCCACCCTCGAGGGCCGAGGGTGCCTCGGGCCGAGCCGAGGGCGCCTCGGGCTGTGCCGAGGGTGCCTCGGGCTGAGCCGAGGCCTTCTCGGGCTCGAGTGTGTCGTCGGTCTTGACTGAGGGTTGATGTAGGTCTCAGGAGAAGACGTCCGAGGGAACCGTTGTCCGCCCCGAGGCTATCTTAGCCAGCTCGTCTGCAGTCTCGTTGTGTCGTCGGACGATGTGGTTGAGCTCAAGCCCGTAGAACTTGTCCTCCAGGCGCCGAACCTCATCGCAATAGGCTTCCATCTTCGGGTCGCGGTAGTGGGAGTTCTTCATAACTTGGTCGATGACGAGCTGCGAGTCACCGCGAGCGTCGAGGCGTCGGACCCCTAGCTCAATGGCGATGCGCAACCCATTGACCAGAGCTTCGTACTCAGCCACGTTGTTGGACGCCGGGAAATGGAGATGCAGCACGTAGCGTAGGTGTTTCCCGAGGGGTGAGATGAAGAGCAGGCCCGCGCATGCCCCTGTTGTCATCAGCGACCCATCGAAAAACATGGTCCAGAGTTCCGGCTGGATCGGAGGCGTCGGGAGCTAGGTGTCGACCCATTCAGCCACAAAGTTCGCCAGGACTTGGGACTTGATGGCCTTCCGAGGGGCGAACGAGATCGTCTCGCCCATGATTTCCACCGCCCAATTTGCAATCCTACCTGAGGCCTCTCGGCACTGGATGATCTCCCCCAGGGGGAAGGATGACACCACAGTCACCGGATGAGACTCGAAGTAGTGTCGCAACTTCCGTCGCGTCAGGATCACCGCGTACAGCAGCTTCTGAATTTGCGGGTAGCGGATCTTGGTCTCGGATAGTACCTCACTAATGATGTAAACTGGCCTCTGGACGGGCAATGCATGCCCTTCTTCTTGTCTCTCAACCACGATCGCGGCGCTGACCACCTGAGTGGTAGCGGCGACGTAGATCAAGAGGGCTTCTCCGGCGGCGGGGGGCACCAAGATGGGCGCGTTCGTAAGGAGCGCCTTCAGGTTCCCGAGGGCTTCCTCGGCCTCGGAGGTCCAAGTGAAGCACTCGGTCTTTCTTAAGAGGCGGTACAGAGGTAGGCCTCTTTTGCCGAGGCGCGAGATGAAACGGCTCAGAGCCGCATGGCATCCCATGACCCTCTGTACGCCTTTCAAGTCCTTGATGGGCCCCATGTTGGTGATGGCCGCGATTTTCTCCGGGTTGGCCTCAATGCCCCGCTCGGAGACGATGAACCCCAAGAGCATGCCTCGGGGGACTCCGAAGACACACTTCTCGGGATTGAGTTTTACGCCTTTCGCCTTGAGACACCGGAATGTCGTTTCAAGGTTGGAAAGGAGGTCGGAGGCTTTCCTCGTCTTGACTACGATGTCATCGACATAAGCCTCGACCGTTCGACCAATGTGTTCGCCGAACACGTGGTTCATGCGCCTTTGGTACGTCGCACCCGCATTCCTCAATCCAAATGGCATAGTAACATAGCAGTACATGCCAAAAGGTGTGATGAAAGAAGTCGCGAGCTAGTCGGACTCTTTCATCCTGATTTGGTGATACCCTAAGTAGGCATCGAGGAAAGACAGGGTTTCGCATCCCGCAGTGGAATCCACGAATTGATCGATGCGAGGCAGAGGATAGGGAACTTTTGGGCATGCTTTGTTTAGACCAGTGTAGTCTACACACATCCGCCATTTCCCTCCTTTCTTTCTCACAAGTACGGGGTTGGCAAGCCATTCGGGATGGAATACCTCTTTGATGAACCCTGCGGCCATCAGCTTGTGGATCTCCTCGCCTATGGCTCTGCGCTTTTCTTCGTCGAATCGGTGCAGAGGTTGCTTCACGGGTCGGGCTCCAGCTCAGATATCCAGCGAGTGCTCGGCAACATCCCTCGGTATGCCAGGCATGTCCGAGGGACTCCACGCAAAAACTTCAGCGTTTGTGCGGAGAAAGTCGACGAGCACTGCTTCCTAGCTCGGAGCTGATCCGGATCTGCTTGGAGGCGTCGTTGCTGGGGTCGAGAGGGACGGACTTAACCGTCTCCGCTGGCTCAAAGTTGCCGGCATGGCGCTTCACGTCTGGCGCCTCCTTGGAGAGGCTCTCCAGGTCGGCGATGAGGGCCTCGGATTCGGCGAGGGCCTCGGCGTACTCCATGCACTCTACGTCGCATTCGTACGTGGGGCCGACGGTGATGACCCCGTTGGGGCCCGACATCTTGAGCTTGAGGTAGGTGTAGTTGGGGACGACCATGAACTTGGCGTAGCATGGCCTCCCAAGTATTGCGTGGTAGGTTCCTCAGAACCCGACCACCTCGAACGTGAGGGTTTCCCTTCTGAAGTTGGAGGGAGTCCTGAAGCAGACCGGCAGATCGAGTCGTCCGAGGGGTTGGACGCGTTTCTCGGGGATGATCTTGTGAAAAGGCGCCGCACCGGCCCGGACCAAGGACAGATCGATCTGCAGGAGCTCGAGGGTCTCGACATAGATGATGTTGAGGCTACTGCCTCCGTCCATGAGGACCTTGGTGAGCCTAACGTTGCCGATGACGGGGTCGACAACGAGCGGATATTTCCCCGGGCTCGGCACGCGATCGGGGTGATCGCCCTGGTCGAAGGTGATGGGCTTGTCGGACCAGTCTAGGTAGACTGGTGCCGCCACCTTTACCGAGCAGACCTCTTGACGCTCTTGCTTGCGGTACCGAGCCGAGGCATTCGCACTTGCCCACCGTAGATCATGAAGCAGTCGCGGACCTCGGGGAACTCCTCTGCCTTGTGATCCTCCTTCTTGTCGTCGTGGTGGGCCCTGCCACCCTCCGCAGGTGGCCCGGCCATGTGAAAGTGGCGCCGAAGCATGGCGCATTCCTCAAGGGTGTGCTTGACGGGTCCCTGATGATAGGGGCACGACTCCTTGAGCATCTTGTCGAATAGATTGGCGCCTCCAGGAGGTTTCTGAGGGTTCTTGTACTCAGCGGCGGCGACAAGGTCCGCGTCGACGGCGTCGCGTTTCGCTTGCGACTTCTTCTTGCCTTTCTTCTTGGTGCCGCGCTGAGCGGACGCGTCGGGAACATCTTCCGGCTGGCGGCCCTGGGGCTGCTTGTCCTTCCGGAAGATGGCCTCAACCGCCTCCTGGCTAGAGGCGAACTTGGTGGTGATGTCCATCAGCTCGCTCGCCCTGGTGGGGGTCTTGCGACCCAGCTTGCTCACCAGGTCGCGGCAGGTGGTGCCGGCGAGGAACGCGCCGATGACATCCGAATCAGTGACGTTGGGCAGCTCGGTGCGCTGCTTTGAGAATCGTCGGATGTTGTCCCGGAGAGACTCTCTCGGCTGCTGGCGGCAGCTTTGGAGATCCCAGGAGTTCCCAGGGCGCATGTACGTGCCCTGGAAATTACCAGCGAAGGCTTGGACCAGGTCGTCCCAGTTGGAGATCTGCCCTGGAGGCAGATGCTCCAGCCAGGCCAGAGCGGAGTCGGAGAGGAACAGGGGGAGGTTGCGGATGACGTGGTTGTCATCGTCCGTTCCACCCAGTTGGCAGGCCAGCCGGTAGTCCGTGAGCCACAGTTCCGGCCTTGTCTCTCCCGAGTACTTTGTGATGGTAGTCGGGGTTCGGAACCGGGTCGGGAACGGCGCCCGTCGTATGGCTCGGCTGAAAGCCTGCGGACCGGGTGGTTCGGGCGAGGGACTCCGATCCTCCCCGCTGTCGTAGCGTCCCCCACGCCTGGGGTGGTAGCCTCGGCGCACCCTCTCGTCAAGGCGGGCTTGATGGTTGCGGTGGTGGTGCTCGTTGCCGAGGCGTCCCGGGGCTGCAGGCGTTGTGTTGCGCGTGCGCCCGGTGTGGACCGAGGCTTCCCGCACGAATCGGGAAGTCGCGGCTCGGTGCTCCGAGGGGTATCCCTGCCTTCGGGAGGCAGAGCTCTCGGCCCGTCGGATCGTGGCATCCTCCAGGAGATTCTTGAGCTCTCCCTAGATCCGCCGCCTTTTGGTGGTTGATGGTTCCGGCATTGCGCGGAGAAGTATCGCTGCCGCAGCCAGGTTCTGGCCGACCCCACTGGAAGCCGGTGGTGGCCTTGCCCTGACGTCGTCGGCGATGCGGAGCTGGATGCCCTGGGGTAGATGACGCACTTCTCCGGCCGGAGCTTGGTCTACCCATTCCTGCCCGATGTTCCGGCGGAGCGGCTCAAGTGTTCCTGCCCCCTCGTCGAGCCTGGCCTGCATCACGCGGATTTGCTCGAGCTGTGCGTCCTGACCCCCCGCAGGGACTGGGACCATAGCTAGCTCCCGAAGGATGTCAACACGAGGCGCAGGCCTAGGGGGATCACCATTTTCCGGTATACCAAGATGGTTGCCTTCGTCGGGACCCCCTAGATCGACGTGGAAACATTCACGACTTGGGTCGCGATCTCCGTCGCCGAAGCTGCGGCTACCGACGGAACAATCGGAAAGGCAGTAGTCGCATGCGGTCATGAAGTCCCGCATGGCACTGGGGTTATCGAGCCTGGAGAAATCCCAACCAAAGTCGGGCTCGTCATCTTCCTCGGAACCCGAGGGTCCGTAGGTCGAGACGGCCGTCAGCCGGTCCCAGGGTGACCGCATATGATACCCCGGAGGGTTGGTGCATGCCTCTATGAAGGCTTCCACCAAAGCGGGGTCGCTTGGTGGGTCGAGGCCGAATCCAAAAGGCATGAGACGAGAATCGGTCGGTACCTCTTGGTCGACAGGTGGTGATGTTGTCACGTCAGGGGCGGACTGCACCGTCGTCTCAGGTACAAGGGTGACGCCCAGCAAGTCCTTCGCGAGCGTGCTGGCGTCGTCCATCAGCTTGGAGTTGGCGTGTTGCGGGGAAACGACGCTTGTCTTCGTCTCAGACGCGAGGTCGACGCCCGACATGTCCCCCATCGGGGTGCCGGCGCCGTCGACTCGCTCGACAGCCGACGAGGTGCCGCCTCCTGCTTGGCTACGGTTGCCCCGCCTCCTCCTCCGGCGGTGGGGGAGGCGACGGGACAAACCCGGGTGTTGTTCTTTCGCCTCGTGGGGAAGACGTCGTCGATTCCGCCGCCGGCGGGGGGTTGTCGGCCGCCATTGTCGTCGTCGCGCGGCGGAGGAAGGAGTATCATGTCGTAGCTGCCGTCGAGGGACATGAACTCAAGACTCCCGAAGCGGAGCACCGTCCCGGGTTGGAAAGGTTGCTGGAGACTACCCATATAGAGCTTGACGGGAAGCTGTTCATTAACACGCAGCAGGCCCCTACCTGGCGCGCCAACTGTCAGCGTTTCGACCCCGGGGGGTCCCTGGACCGACGAGTAAATTGTCGCTGCGTGTCCCAGCCCAGATGGGTCGGCGCGAGACGGAGCACGAAGGGGGGCAGAAGAGAGGGAAAAAAGGGGAAACCCGCGGCCTCCGTGTTGTCCTGCGCCCAGGTCGGGTGCGCTTGCAGTAGGGGGTTACAAGCGTCTGCGTGGGGGGGGGGGGGGGAGAGCGAGGGACCCTACGCGCCGTCTCGTCCTCCCGCGCGGCCAACCTCTTTGTAAGAGAGCCATGGACCTTCATTTTATAGGCGTAAGGAGAGGGTCCAGGTGTACAATGGGGGGTGTAGCAGTGCGCTTTCGTGTCTAGCAGAGAGGAGCTAGTGCCCTAAGTACATGCCGTCGTGGCAGCCAGAGAGGTTTTGGCACCCTGTTCATGTGATGTCGTGGCCGTCGGAGGAGCGTTGGAGCCATGCTGAAGGACAGCTGTCGGGGCTGTCGAGTCCTTGCTGACGTCTCCTTTCTTCCGTAAGGGGCTGAGAGTCGCCGTCGTCATGGAGCACGCGGGGCGCCATCATTATCTGTTTACCGGGGCGAGCCAGATGGGACACCGGTCCTGTTACCCGTAGCCTGAGCTAGCTAGGGATAGGGTAATGATGGCCCCCCTATGACGTGGTCGGTCCGAGCCCTGGGTCGGGCGAGGCGGAGGCTCCTCCGAGGTCGGGGTCGAGTCGGTCTTCCGAGGTCGAGGTCGTGTCCGAGCCCCGGGTCGGGCGAGGCGGAGACTGTCGTCCGAGGTCAAGGCCGAGTCCGAGCCCTGGGGTCGGGCTAGGCGGAGTTCATCGTCTTCCAGGGCCGAGCCCGAGTCCGAGCCCTGTGGTCGGGCGAGGCGGAGTTCGTCGTCTTCCGGGGCCGAGCCCGAGTCCGAGCCCTGGGGTCGGGCGAGGCGGAGTTCATCGTCTTCCGGGGCCGAGTCCGAGTCCGAGCCCTGGGGTCCGGCGAGGCGGAGTTTCCTATGGCGCCCGAGGCCGGACTTGGCTGCTGTCAGCCTCACTCTGTCGAGTGGCACAGTAGTCGGGGCGACGCAGGCGGCGCTGTCTTCTTGTCAGGCCGGTCAGTGGAGCGGCGAAGTGACTGCGGTCACTTTCAGCTCTGTCGACTGAAGGGCGCGTGACAGGATAAGGTGTCAGGCCATCCTTGCATTAAATGCTCCTGCGATTCGGTCGGTCGGTGTGGCGATCTGGCCAAGGTTGCTTCCTAGCGAAGACTGGGCCTCGGGCGAGCCGAAGGTGTGTCCGTCGCTTGAGGGGGTCCTCGGGCGAGACGTGAATCTTCCTGGGTCGGCTGCCCTTGCCCGAGGCTGGGCTCGGGCGAGGCGAGGTCGTGTCCCTTGAGTAGACCGAGCCTTGGCTTAATCGCACCCATCAGGCCTTTGCAGCTTTGTGCTAATGGGGGTTACCAGCTGAGATTAGGAGTCTTGGGGGTACCCCTAATTATGGTCCCCAACAGTTGGGGATGAGCATCGACACATATCTGACCGGATCTTCTTCTTCCTTGGGGATCTGGAGAAAAGCCTGTTCGAAAGCCAAACATGTTAAGGCCTGATCATGTGTTGTCCTTGTGTCTCTGATCATGATCAGCACACTGTTCGACGCTTGTATGAGTCTTGTTAATTTGCATGCCTCGTGCATAGTCTCTCAACCATCAATTCATTATGGTATACAGAATCCGTGTGACAGACATTATCAAATTCACATAAATTATTTTAAAGAGTCAATATAGCGTTTTATATGATAGAGAAATACATGTGGATTAAAAAATGATAAACAAAAGATCTAAAATATAATAGTTCGATCAAGTTGCATAAGATGTACAATTTTTCCAATTGCTTCTGCATTTGGAAGCCACCTTTCTATGTTATCTTTGCTATTTTCGACTTAATAGAATCCAAATAGTATTGAACACTAAGGAAAATACAAAATGAGATGGAGTTGTGTTGACTGAAAAACATATGTATGTAGCATTTGGAATAAAAAAATACACTTTAAGTATTCATAGGTATATACCCGTGCGTTGCTACAGAATTAATACGATAAAATATATTGATATGTAAAAACACTAATTATTATTTTATACTTTTGTTAGCATCACTAAAAGTGTAGGTTTACATATCTTAAAAGATACAACAAGATGCTCTAGGATTTATATTTCATTGTGACTACGACCAGACAATGACTACTTATTCCTACAATTTTTTCTTGCAAGTATGTTAATACCTTTTTTTGCTTCGTATGTATGATATCATTATATCATTGCCGTTTAAATTCCTAGGATGGGTAAATATGACTGGAGAAACTTTCTATGTGTTCATGTCCTTATCTGATTGTGTCAGCTCTACCAATTATGCGAATTCTAAAATGGGCATATCATATAACTTCAGATATGTATATGAACAGAAGATAGTCGTAGCAACGCACGAGCACCTTAGTATATTTTTAAGGTATATAAATATCCACTTTTAGTGATACTAACAAAAGTATAGAATAACAATTAGTGTTCTTACGGAAGAATAGCTCTCAAAATCATGTGTTTGTAGCTCGAAAAAAAACTCAAACATTCAGCCAAAGAAGACTAGATCAATATATAAGGTAGTTGCAACCAACTACAAAAATACTTGGTTCAGATCTTTGTGCTAGTAGCAAACGAAGGCACTGCATCCATGTAATTCCCCGTTAGCCTTTTGTTGCTTCTGTTGTTTCATGGGATCCTATCGGCGTCAACTTCTTTCAATCATCAGGCGCTAGCAGTCTGTTGTGATATCTTGATGTCTCAATCAACTTGTTCTAGAGCAAGATATCAGCTGGTATGAGGAATTACAATAAATTTGTGAGCATCTGGCTTGCCGGGAACCTGCTAGAGGGAGGGACGTTTTGGAGGCCTGATAAAGCTCCAAGGTATGCTGCTGAGGCCGAACAATGAGAAGTCTCAGTCTACTAAAAGAGAATAAAATCCAAGACATAACTATTCACTAAAGCTCATTTCTGTCACACCCGGTTTTAGAAGGCAAACCGAATGCGAACCATGTACATGCCAGGATCAGCAATTCACGTACACAGCAGTTACATAACATGGACGTCATCACACAGTGCTCAAATAGTATTAAAAAGGGGGATAATAGTCGATTACATCATATGTCTGAGACATCCACATAGTCTTTACAATAATCAAAGTGCAGAAAAGAAACGTAGATAAACGCGGCCTTCACAGGCAGCCGACTAGGGGTTGCCGCTAACCCACACCTAGAACTCATCGTAATCTTGGAACTCCTGAAAGTCTCCTTCCACGGCTTCATCCTCTCCTGAGCAGGGGTTGCAATGCTGACAACCTGGGGGGGGGTTGGTGTGTAGAGCAAGGATGAGTACACATCAACATACTCAGCAAGTATCCTGTTTGGCTGTAGTGGACTAGCTTTATGTGGGGGTAAGTCAAGCAGTTGCTTTTAGTTGGTCAGATTATTATTACTAATAGAGAAAGCCAAGTTTTAGGATTAACCCACGTTATTAACCCAAGCGTACTCCTTTCCAAATGGAAAGAGCACCACTTACCATTACCAGAGTCAATACCAAGAACCATCAATCTCATTGCCACCTGCAAACCGAACATCTCTGATCAAGTATCACTAATCACTGGAGCTCCCTTGGCCGCTCATAACCGCGAGCACAGCTGATATATCAGTTTTCAAACACTCTGCAGAGGTTGTGCACTTTACCCACAAGCCGTGATTCCCTTTCTGCCCGGAGATCATGACTCTCCATTGATCACTACCAAGGTGACCCAGCAGGGCATCACTACGTAGCCTTTACAAAGATTCCTCGGGGCTGTAGCCGCCCGTTAGGTTTCCTAAATGTACCGCACTCCTCCCCAAGGGGCGAACCAAACTTGGCAGAGCGAGCCGCATACACCGAGCCCCATTGACGGCACGACGGCTTAGCAAACTACACCCCGGTTCCTCTAATTATTCAGCTAAGGGCGTCCCACTCCACCCTCATGGTTGCACTGTTTTCCCGGGCGGTCATCCAACGAACAGGTCCTTACGGAGAGGCACTCGAGAAACTGCTCGAGCCCCCCTTGAAGACCACAAGTATAACATCATAATAAAAGAAGGGAAAACAACATATCATTGATAACTCTCATCATGTTCATTGATTAGAGTTGAGCAATAGCATAAGACTAAGCAATAATAATCCAACCCAAATAGGTAAACAAGGACATGGATAACAAAAGCTAGTCAATCCTTAGGTATAAATGTGAAATGCGGGAGGTGGATTAAAGAATGTATAGGACAAAGATAGGTCAAGGGACACTTGCCTCCACCAACCGACTGCTGCTCAGGGGCTTCTCCTGCGAGTTCTTCGGGCTGTTCAACCGGATCGTTCTCTATGCGAGTGCAAACATACATACATCCACACATTTAATACAAAAGAACAATACACCATACAATAGAATGCAGTAAATAAACAGACGTTCCACGCGGGCTCACAATTAAGGCTAAGAGAGAAAGAGGAAAAGATAGTCGAGAAACGATCACGTTACAAGATTATAAATCAAATTACTCGCTTAATGGAAAGGAATTAATTTGGATACTACGTTTTAGCATAAAGTAAAGTCAAGTTCCACATTTAATTATTATAAACAATTGAAGATGAATGAAAGGGAGTGGTCGCACGTCGAGACGTACGACACGACATTTAGATTGAATTAAGAAGTAAACGACTCACCGCGCGACAGAGCACACAATGAGACACTTGCATCAATTATAAAGAGACGATAAGCATCGCGCGACGAAGCGCACGACAACATACGTCAATAGTGTTGAGTTTAAAGTGGAACGTCGCGCGTCTGGACGCGCGACATCGCACCTTAAACCACCTGAAATTAAAATAGATCGTCGCACGACGAAGCGCGCGACACAATACTTCAATAAATCTAAACTAAACGAATCGTCGCGCGACAAAGCGCGCGACGCAGCACTTCGACTACACAATTTAGCATCGATTAAAATGGGGTTAAGCGCAGTGCGACTACGATCGCACATGCGAAAGCACGTTACGCGTGCCTTCGGCACGCGAACCGTGGGGCACACGCGATGTGAGTCGTCGAGGCACGGGCGTGGGGCATGGGGCGCGGGGCTCGCCGGGGCAGGGGCTCGGGGAAGGGGCTCGCCAAGGCGCGCAGGGCGCAGGGGAGGCTCGCCGAGGGTGGGAGCGGGGGAGGCTCGCCGGGGGCGGCTCGCCGGCGCGCGGGCAGGGGAGGGGGCGGGGGCCGCGCGCCGCGCGAGCAGGGGGGCGGGGCCGTGCTGCCGGCGAGCAGGGAGGGCAGGGGCGCACGCAGGGGGAGAAGAGGAGGGAGAGGGAGAGAGAGAGAGGAGAAGGGAGGGGAGGGGAAAAACTCACCTCCGGGGATCCAAATTCCGGTGATCTCGACTCCAAACCCTAGGGCACCACATGGAGAGAGAGAGAGAGAGGTGGAAGAAGGAGAGGGAGGTTACTGCGCGGGAAATCCAAATGAGAGAAGGAGAGGAGGAGGGGGTGCATGGGGGGGGGGGGCGCCGAGGGCGCGCGGGTCGGGCTGGGCCGGGCCGGGCTGGGCCACATCGCGGACCGAAACCCACGACACGCACGACCCTTAAACGGAAACCAATCGCGAACCGAAATCCGAAACAGGACGAGGCGAACACGCGACATCAGACAAAGAAATGCGCTTCGGCATGATGCAACACCCATGACACTTAGGTTTTGGTTCATACACGACACGGACACCTGTCACTATACTGGCTTGAAATTGGGAAGAAAGAGCGAAACGGGGAAGAGAAAAGAGAGTAACGCCCGAATTTGGTGAGAGAAAAGAAGAAAAAATTCTACCCCCAAATTCAGGGCATTACAAACCTATCCCCCTTAAAAGAATCTCGCCCTCGAGATTCAGGGTTGGCTAGCAAAGAGCTCAGGGTATTTAGCCATCAGATCATCTTCACGCTCCCAGGTTGCTTCTTCCTCAGAGTGGTGACTCCATCTGACTTTGCACATTCTGATGGTCTTTCTTCGGGTGACTCTGTCTGGCGTCTCAAGGATCTGCGCTGGTTTCTCTGTGTAGGTCAAGTCCTCCTGGACTCCCAGACCTTCAACTAGCAACTGCTCCTCTGGCACACGCAAACACTTCTTCAACTGAGACACCTGAAAGACATCATGCACAACAGACAAATTTTCTGGCAGGCTGAGCTGATAGGCCACTTCTCCACGCCTTGCGAGAATCTGATACGGACCGATGTAGCAGGGTGCTAGCTTGCCTTTAACTCTGAATCTTCTGACTCCTCTGATCGGTGACACTTTCAGATAGACAAAATCTTCGACCTCGAAACTCAGCTCTCTTCTTCTTGTGTCTGCATAGCTTCGCTGCCTTGATTGTGCTATCTTCAGATTCTCTCGAACCATCTTGATGTTCTCTTCAGCTTCAAGCAGAATGTCTGGCCCAAACACTTGCTTTTCTCCAGGCTGATCCCATTGCAACGGAGTTCTACAACTCCTTCCATAGAGCGCCTAAAATGGTGACATCTTCAAGCTGGCCTGGTAACTGTTGTTATAGGAGAACTCTGCATAAGGCAACTTCTTGTCCCATCCGAACTGATCTTGAAACGCACAGGCTCTCAACATGTCTTCGAGGATTTGATTGGTTCTTTCGGTCTGACCGTCTATCTGCGGATGATAAGCTGAACTGAAATTCAGATGTGTGCCCAAGGCTTCATGCAACTGCTGCCAGAAATGAGAGGTGAATTGTGTTCCTCTGTCTGACACTATCTTCTTTGGCACACCATGAAGACAAACGATCCGAGACATGTACAATTCTGCCAATACTGCACTGTTGTAGTTGGTCTTGACTGGTATGAAGTGGGCTGACTTGGTCAAGCGGTCCACTACTACCCAAATGGAATCGTAGCCGGCTCGAGTGCGAGGCAATCCGACTATGAAGTCCATACTGATTTCATCCCATTTCCACTGAGGAATTTGCAACGGTTGCCACAATCCAGCTGGTCTCTGGTGCTCTGCCTTGATCCGCCGACAACTATCACACATAGCCACATGCTCTGCGATTTCCCTCTTCATTCTATACCACCAGAATTTCTTCTTTAGATCCTGATACATCTTCTCACTGCCAGGGTGAATCAAATAGGCTGTCTCATGAGATTCCTTAAGGATCAACTCCCGAATAGATTGGACATTGGGAACACACAAGCGGTCTTTGAACCATATCACACCTTCTACATCTTCCCAAAAATCCTTGCCTCTGCCATCTAGAATCAGTCGCCGGATCTCACTGATCTTCTCATCATTCTTCTGCGCTTCTTTGATTTCTCGCTCCAGGGTAGGTTCCAACTCAATCGTGACTCCTCGCGTTTTGTTCAAAAATTCGAGACTCAACCTGTCAAACTCTTTGGCCAACTCATAAGGCATCGGACGAGCGACCATCAGATTGACCTGACTCTTCCTGCTCAAAGCATCTACCACTACATTCGCTTTGCCTGGATGGTAGTGAATCTCCAACTCATAGTCTTTGATCAACTCTAACCATCTTCGCTGCCTCATATTCAGCTCTGATTGAGTGAATATGTACTTCAGACTCTTGTGGTCTGTGTAAACATCACATTTCTGTCCGTACAGATAGTGCCTCCATGTCTTCAATGCGTGAACCACTGCTGCCAACTCTAGGTCATGGATTGGATAATTCTGCTCATGAACCTTCAGCTGTCGGGACGAGTAAGCCACAACTCTCCCCTCTTGCATCAACACACATCCCAAACCAGTGTAACAAGCATCGCAATACACCGAGAAGGGCTTGTGCATATCAGGCAAGACTAAGACAGGCGCTGTAGTCAACTTTTCTTTCAGCGCTTCAAAGGCCTCTTGACATTTTTGGGTCCACTTGAACTCAACCTTGTTGCCTAGCAACGCTGTCATTGGTTTCGCAATCTTCGAAAACCCTTCAATGAATCACCGATAATATCCGGCCATTCCAATGAAGCTCTTGATCCCTCGAGCATCTGTTGGCGCTTTCCAGTCCAGAATGTCTGCCACTTTCTTCGGATCCACAGCCAATCCTTCTTTGTTGATTATGTGACCCAAGAACAGGACTTCACTGATCAAGAACTCACACTTGCTCAACTTTGCATATAGCTGGTGCTCTCGCAATCTCTGCAATACCATCCTCAAATGATCCGCATGCTCCTCTTCGCTTTGAGAATATATCAGAATGTCATCAATAAATACCACCACAAACTTATCAAGGTAATCCATTAATACACTGTTCATCAGATTCATAAAGAAGGCAGGTGCATTTGTTAGACCGAAAGACATCACTGTGAACTCATACAACCCATACTTGGTAATGAATGCCGTCTTCGGAATGTCTGAAGGTCGGATCCTGAGCTGATGATAACCTGACCTCAGATCTATCTTGGAGAACACGCTGGCTCCTCTCAACTGGTCGAATAGATCTTCTATTCTGGGCAAGGGGTACTTGTTCTTAATGGTGACCTCATTCAGAGCTCGATAATCGATACACATCCTTCTGGTGCCATCTTTCTTTTCCACAAATAGGACAGGGGTGGCCCAAGGCAAGGTGCTTGGCCGGATGTAACCTTTCTCTGACAGCTCATCAATTTGCTTCTTAAGTTCAACCAACTCTGGCCCAGATACTCTGTAAGCTCTCTTAAAGATGGGGGCGGTGCCAGGAAGAAGCTCTATGGCAAACTCAACTTTCCGCTCTGGTGGCATACCTGGTAAGTCCTTTGGAAACACATCTGGGAACTCAGACACAACCTTGATACTCTCAATTGGGTCTGCTTCGCTGCTATCAACAACCATCTGATAACAACTTCCTTTCCTTGGCTTAGGCGGGACTAACTCGGTCACCACTTCCTCTCCTAGTGGAGACACCAACTTGATTGTCCTCTTATCACAACTGATAACTGCCTGATACTTATCTAGCCAATTCATCCCTAGGATGACATCTATTCCCTGAGTACCCATTACTATAAGATTAGTGGGAAACGCTATCCCCCTTATTTCCACTCTTACATTCAAGCAAATGCTATCGGCTCGAATTCTACCACCAGATGAGTCAATTTGAATGGGGTTGACATGGTAGTAATTGGAAGATTATGTGCTTTTACCCATGATGCAGCAATGAATGAATGCGTTGCTCCAGTATCAAATAACACTTCTGCAATATGGGAGTCGACCAGAAACATACCTACTATCATGCCGGGGGTCTCCTGAACTGCTTCAGCCTCCAAGTGGTTCAGTCTCCCATGATTATAGCACGGCTGAGAGCGGTTGCCCGCTCCAGGCTGAGACACATTCTGCTTTGCTGGGGCATTGGGGCCTGACTGCTGCTGGGCTGCCTTCTTTGGACATTGCATCACCCAATGGCCTTGCTCTCCACAGTGGAAACATGCTCTATTTCCAACCTGAGCTGGTGCTGCCTGATTGTTCTGCTAGTTTGCTAGGGCGGGAAGACGAGGTGCCTATTGATTCTGCCTCTGGAACTGACCTCCTCCTGACTGATTGTTCTGTCGATTCTGATGCTGATGCTAAGGATACTGCCTTTGGAACTGCTGCTGCTGCTGAGGTGGACGCTGGTTCTGCCTAAACTGCTGAGACTGATTGCCTGAGAAACGAGGACAATTGATGCTTCCAGGCTAGGGTCCACTGATCTTGCGCTTGCGATCCTCCATCTCCTTATGCTTCCTCTCTGTCATGATTGCCTTGTCAATCAGGTGCTGGAATGTTGGGAAGGTGTGATTCATCAGCTGATACTGCAGAGGGTCAACCAAGCCTCTCAGGAAACGATACTGTCTCTTGGCGTCGGTGTTGACATCTTCAGGAGCATAGCGAGACAGCTGCAGGAACCTGTCCCGGTACTCACTGACAGACGATGACCCTTGCTTAAGAGCCAGGAACTCCTCCTTCTTCACTGTCATCAGACCTGCAGGAACATGGTACTGACGAAAGCTACCTCTGAACTCTTCCCAGGTGATGGTGTTGGGGTTGGCATGGGTGGCGAGATAAGACTCCCACCATGACTGAGCTGCTCCTCTCAACAGATGGGGACCATACAGAACTTTCTCCCTGTCATCGCACTGAGCGGTATGCAACTCCCGCTCCATAGTGTGCAGCCAGTCTTCAGCATCCATGGGGTTAGAGGAATGAGCAAACGTTGGGGGATGACCTCTCATGAATTTAGCACGCTTGTCCCTAGGCATATGAGGCATCTGAGGCTGAGGTGGTGGCTGTTGTTGTTGTTGCTGCTGCTGAATGGCGGCCAGAGTCTGACCGATGGCTTGAACTGCCTGAGTCTGCATCAGGAACATCTGCTCGATTGACATCGGGGGCGGGGGCAGCAGCTGCTGTTGCTGGGGTGCCTCATCCTGCTGAGCTGGTCGCTCCTGCTGAGCACGCCTTCCTCCTCTGCAGCTATTTTCTGACATCTGCTGAATGCAACCACACATTAGAACTGATCTTGCAAATCTTGCAGCATAAGAGAAGAGTATAGAATTCTTCAACAACACTGAACAGATGAGCATCTTCACTGATCTCCAACACAGACCAACACAGCTTCTCAGATAAAGAGGAAAGTGGAATAAAAGGCTTCCCAACTAGATAACTAACTCCGTTAACATAACAGGTAAACCAAAATGCAGGGGATACCCACACTCTGGTGACAGTCATTACAAAGATCCAAAGCAAACATAGTTCATCATGACAAACATAAATGCACAGGATAAGCAAACTACCCTGTCTAACTAAGACTGACTAAGCTCGAGACTAACGCTAAGACTATAACTTCTATGTATATATTTCGTATCAATTACAAGATCCGACTCTAACGATCTATGGTTCTAAATTTATCTTAGTCTTGCAGTCGGGGTTGCCATAAGACTGGTGTCCACGCCGAGGTGAGCGGTACGGGTGCTGAGTCCCGACGGGAGCGGGGGAACCATCATCCAGGTGACGACGCTCTGTGCGCTCAGCATGCAGCTAGGCAATCTCAGCATGAGCCCTACTCAGCTCATCTAATGCATGGTCCAGCTCCGTGTTTAGCATGGCAGCTAGGTTGACTGTGCTGCTCAACCTAGGATTGTCCTCACCGACAGGTGAAACAATCACGCCTCCTGTGCTGCCAGATGGACGGCGGGGGTAATACTTCAGGTTGGGACCATCGGTTATCCCGCCGAAAACTGAGCAGTAGTGCGAAAGCGCACGCCGTGCGGCATCTTGCATGGCCGCCTCAGCTGAGTCCCGCTCAGAGATGGAATAGTGCTCTGAGCAGACCTCCGCACCCCAGAGACTGTTCTCCGGACGGTGCACCAAGTAGGTCGCCTCCCAGCGGTCCGGGTAGACCCCGCGACTGTGCTGGAAGACCACACAGCGATACTCGATAGACCAAGTACGCCGGTCAAGTGCCCGACGTAGCAGGGTGTCGAGCGCATCGTGGAAGTGACACCCGCGAGCAGCGTCGCGAGTGATGGGTCGAGCAACCCATCCTTCCGGCTCCTGGTCAGCAAAAAGTCGGTGTCGTGGCTCGAGCTGTCGTCGCGACCTCCGTTGTCTAGGTCTCCTCCAGCAGCTACCCCAGAGGCTAGGGCGCTCAGTGGTGGTGCAGGGGGCGCCTCCAGGGGGAGCACGGGGGGAGCAGCTCCTCACAGACTCTATCTCCTGTTGGAGCGAGAAAGAGGAGCCCTGCTGCTCCTGCTCCTGTCGACGTTCCTGCTCCTCATGCAGGCGGTGGTGCAGCCTCTCCAAGTGACTGGACTGACCAGCCACGGGACGGTGAAGTGGACGCTCCGCAAGACGAGAGGGTAAGAAGGGGATGACAGACTTCCATGCGGTGTGTCTAAGACGAGCCATCTACAAAAGATACCGTAAGCAAAAGAGTGAGAACAGAACTAGTATGACCAGCAAGTAATGAACCATAAATAAATGAAGGATTAGAATAAAACACAATTTTCAGCAAGGTATAATATATAGTAGAACATAGGTTTGGTCGATATGACCAACTTTTGAAGGGATACCAAAGTCAAGGCAGGGACAGAGGTCTATAATCCTTAGAACGACCATCCTACTCTAGGTTAGCGGTCCTACAGTCAGCACGACTTTGATACCACCTATGTCACACCCGGTTTTAGAAGGCAAACCGAATGCGAACCATGTATGTGCCAGGATCAGCAATTCACGTACACAGCAGTTACATAACATGGACGTCATCACACAGTGCTCAAATAGTATTAAAAAGGGGGATAATAGTCGATTACATCATATGTCTGAGACATCCACATAGTCTTTACAATAATCAAAGTGCAGAAAAGAAACGTAGATAAACGCGGCCTTCACAGGCAGCCGACTGGGGGTTGCTGCTAACCCACACCTAGAACTCATCGTAATCTTGGAACTCCTGAAAGTCTCCTTCCACGGCTTCATCCTCTCCTGAGCAGGGGTTGCAATGCTGACAACCTGGGGGGGGGGGTTTGTTGTGTAGAGCAAGGGTGAGTACACATCAACATACTCAGCAAGTATCCTGTTTGGCTGCAGTGGACTAGCTTTATGTGGGGGTAAGTCAAGCAGTTGCTTTTAGTTGGTCAGACTATTATTACTAATAGAGAAAGCCATGTTTTAGGATTAACCCACGTTATTAACCCAAGCGTACTCCTTTCCAAACGGAAAGAGCACCACTTACCATTACCAGAGTCAATACCAAGAACCATCAATCTCATTGCCACCTGCAAACCGAACATCTCTGATCAAGTATCACTAATCACTGGAGCTCCCTTGGCCGCTCATAACCGCGAGCACGGCTGATTTATCAGTTTTCAAACACTCTACAGAGGTTGTGCACTTTACCCACAAGCCGTGATTCCTTTTCTGCCCGGAGATCATGACTCTCCATTGATCACTACCAAGGTGACCCAGCAGGGCATCACTACGTAGCCTTTACAAAGATTCCCCAGGGCTGTAGCCGCCCGTTAGGTTTCCTAAATGTACCACACTCCTCCCCAAGGGGCGAACCAAACTTGGCAGAGCGAGCCGCATACACTGAGCCCCATTGACGGCATGACGGCTAAGCAAACTACACCCCGGTTCCTCTAATTATTCAGCTAAGGGCGTCCCACTCCACCCTCATGGTTGCACTGTTTTCCCGAGCGGTCATCCAACGAACAGGTCCTTACGGAGAGGCACTCGAGAAACCGCTCGAGCCCCCCTTGAAGACCACAAGTATAACATCATAATAAAAGAAGGGAAAACAGCGTATCATTGATAATTCTCATCATGTTCATTGATTAGAGTTGAGCAATTGCATAAGACTAAGCAATAATAATCCAACCCAAATAGGTAAACAAGGACATGGATAACAAAAGCTAGTCAATCCTTAGGTATAAATGTGAAATGCGGGAGGTGGATTAAAGAATGTATAGGACAAAGATAGATCAAGGGACACTTGCCTCCACCAACTGACTGCTGCTCAGGGGCTTCTCCTGCGAGTTCTTCGGGCTCTTCAACCGGATCGTTCTCTATGCGAGCGCAAACATACATACATCCACACATTTAATACAAAAGAACAATACACCATACAATAGAATGCAGTAAATAAACAGACGTTCCACGCGGGCTCACAATTAAGGCTAAGAGAGAAAGAGGAAACGACAGTCGAGAAAAAATCACGTTACAAGATTATAAATCAAACTACTCGCTTAATGGAAAGGAATTAATTTGGATACTACGTTTTAGCATAAAGTAAAGTCAAGTTCCACATTTAATTATTATAAACAATTGAAGATGAATGAAAGGGAGTGGTCGCACGTCGAGACGTACGACACGACATTTAGATTGAATTAAGAAGTAAACGACTCGCCGCGCGATAGAGCGCACAACGAGACACTTGCATCAATTATAAAGAGACGTTAAGCATCGCGCGACGAAGCGCACGACGACATACGTCAATAGAGTCAAGTTTAAAGTGGAACGTCGCGCGTCTAGACGCGCGACATCGCACCTTAAACAACCTGAAATTAAAATAGATCGTCGCGCGACGAAGCGCGCGGCACAATACTTCAATAAATATAAACTAAACAAATCATCGCGCGATGAAGCGCGTGACGCAGCACTTCGACTACACAATTTAGCATCAATTAAAACAGGGTTAAGCGCAGTGCGACTACGGTCGCACGCGGGAAAGCACATTACGCGTGCCCTCGGCACGCGAACCGTGGGGCACGCGGGATGCGAGTCGCCGAGGCACGGGCGCGGACAGGGGCACGACCGAGGGCGTGGGGCACGGGGCGCGCGACGCGGCCGCCGGCGCGCGGCCAGGGCACGGGGCGCGGGTCTCGCCGGGGCAGGGGCTCGGGGAAGGGGCTCACCGGGGCGCACAGGGCGCAGGGGAGGCTCGCCGAGGGTGGGCACGGGGGAGGCTCGCCGGGGGCGGCTCGCCGGCGCGCAGGCAGGGGAGGGGGCGGGGGCCACGCGCCGCGGGCAGGGGAGGGGGCGGGGATCGCCGCCGCGGGTAAGGGAGGGGGCGGGGCCGCGCGCGCCGCGCGCGCCGCGCGAGCAGGGGGGCGGGGCCGCGCCGCCGGCGAGCAGGGAGGGCAGGGGCACGCGCATGCAGGGGGAGAAGAGGAGGGAGAGGGAGAGAGAGAGGAGAAGGGAGGGGAGGGGAAAAACTCACCTCCGGGGATCCAAATTCCGGTGATCTCGACTCCAAACCCTAGGGCACCACGTGGGAGAGAGAGAGAGGTGGAAGAAGGAGAGGGAGGTTACTGCGCGGGAAATCCAAATGAGAGAAAGAGAGGAGGAGGGGGCGCATGGGGGGGGCGCCGAGGGCGCGCGGGTCGGGCTGGGCCGGGCCGGGCTGGGCCACATCGCGGACCGAAACCCACGACACGCATGACCCTTAAACGGAAACCAATCGCGAACCGAAATCCGAAACAAGATGAGGCGAACACGCGACATCAGACAAAGAAATGCGCTTCGGCATGATGCAACACCCATGACACTTAGGTTTTGGTTCATACACGACATGGACACCTGTCACTATACTAGCTTAAATTGGGAAGAAAGAGAGAAACGGGGAAGAGAAAAGAGAGTAACGCCCGAATTTGGTGAGAGAAAAGAAGAAAAAAATTCTACCCCCAAATTCAGGGCGTTACAATTTCGTTCCTAATAACTAATTTGAAGAGAAGATAAATATCCGTTCACATCATCTTCATAATCACAAGTTTGTATTAGAGGAATGCAAAAGGAAAACTTCGAATGTTAACCAGTCATTATCCATGCAGTGTCATCGATGAATGGAGCGACTAAAATTGTAATGTAGAGGGATAACTCATGGCACTTGTGACTATCTTTTGGCAGTATGTTAGGAGGAAATTCACTAACTCTGAGCGTGCCAATATATGGCTATGAGGAGCGCGCTAGGCCATCAAATGCAGATTTTTGATCTGGTACACAACAAAATTACAGGGGACACCTAACCAAAGTGGGAGACCCAGCAAGAAAAGGAAGGGAGACCATAGTGAAGAGGGAGATGAAGGAGAAGAGAGTAATGGCCAAGAGAACGATGACCCTTCACCTCCAAAGAAACCCAGGGTTGTTTGGTCAGTTAAAATACACTGAAAATTTGTTGTAGCTGTCAATCAGTTAGGAATTGACAGTGAGTCCCACTACCACCTGATGTTCTTTTTTAGCTTTGCTGCTGTTAAGTTATTTACCATAGTTCATTCTACAATCTAATTTTTTATGCAGAAGCTATGCCCAAATGGATACTTGAGCTCATGAATGTTGACAGACTCACCAGGGAAAATGTTGCAAGTCACCTACAGGCAAGGCACTTATGAACTTAACCCCACTCTGTTCAGTTTAGCCGCCTCACCATCCTGATTAAGCAAGTAGTACTGTTTAGGCAGTATATACAACGAGAATTCATGACAAGCACATATATAATATATTTATTGAAGTGTTCTTTGTTTTTGCTGATCAATCAATCTTATAAATGTGGAATAAAGGACACAATTTGTTCCATAGCTATAAATTTGGAAGAAAGGACATGTGGAAAATGAAGCCATAGCAATTCCAGAAACTCCGGCTAAAAGCATTGCTACTATGCCGCCAACTTACATTACACAAAAAAAGGAATGCAACATGATCTAGCGTAATGCTTTCCTATATGAAGTGTATGGCAGAATGACAATGTGGTGTTTTCCTTTTGCAAAACTTTGTTCAGAATTGATTGCCTAATGTATGAAGCTAATCATTTAAGCTTGATTTCTTGAAAAAGAAAAAAAATCAATGAACCAAATTAACCCAATGCATGCAACGGTTAAATGATGATATTAGTAAAAATAGTGTCTCCTTGCACACAAGGCAATCAGTTTAGCCAAGCCAATTGTACAAGCAAACATTAGAGCTTGGGAACCATAAAAAATTTGACATTTATTGAGTTATAAGGAAAACAGAAAGGGACATGGAGTGCGCATCATTTGAGCACCTGGAGTTGTTCCTAAAGCAACTATTCACCAGGATTTAGACTAGTTTTTATTTAAAATATATCATTGCAGTTGGATTGCCTGCATCTAACAGCATAAGAAATTCTATTGAAGGGGAAAACAAATCATAATGTGTTCCTTAATGTTCAACTTCAATAATAAAAGGCATACTTTTTAAAAATTTAATCAGACAATTTAGAGCAAACATCATCCATCTTGCTGTCCTATCTTCCAAATTAATCGGACAATACATGCAAAAACAGAAAGCACAACTAAAGTTAAGTAACACAAATAGTTACTTTAATAAAATGATTCTTACTCTAGGGCATGATATCCGGAGGCTTGATGTGAGTTCAAGTGCAAGTGGACAGACATATCTTAAGTCTGGTTCGAGACTGAAGTCTACTATCTTTGCCTTAAAGTCTTCAAACAAGATGATATTAATTGATATATCATCCATATGGACAATGGAATGATGAACTTTCCCATGAAAATATCGAGTTCTTTTGCAGCATCAACAACAATTTGCACTCACTGCACCCAACCATAAATACCTTCACCTACCAAGGCTCTTGAACCAAGTCAATAGTTTTTTTATCAGATCACCCAAGGATAGAACATGGACATCGATAGGGGGAGCATCATCGTGTGGCTCGACTTTTGCAGTAGCAGAATCCCTCAAACCCTTCGTCACCCCTAGAGAAAAGGATACAATGACATCAAATTTTCTATAGACTTGAGAAGATGGAATTTTAAATACAGCAGCACAAGGATGTTTCACATTTTTAATAACTGCCAACAGATTATGAACGTACGAACAGATGGTACAAGTACATTGAAATGAACCTACCGTCGATTTTGTTGGTTGTGGCCATGACATGCCCACTCTCACATTGATCTGTTTCATCCACTTGGCAATTGCAGCAACAGAGGCGCCATATCACTACCTTTGTATTTAATTTACACGTGTTATGGAAACCACAAATATGTCATGAGGAGGAGAACTATCACATTTTTATCACTGCAAGCATTTAGGCATCGTGTACCACACATGTTAACATAGATTGCACTAAAGAGAGAAACCTGTTAACTCATGAGCCACGACTTATGTGCATCAAGAAAACCCTAAACCCTAAACTGTGAGCTAACATTGCACTCACTAATAGATCTGAATATTTTGTGAATTAAGTAAAAAAGGGGAAAAGAGCATCTCTATAACATGTAATATCTTAGTTGAACTAACCAGCCATTTAATAGATTATTCATTGGGTTCATCGAACAACAAGCATATTTTGATTCCTATCTTCAATCATCTCGTATAAGTAATAAGGTCATTTCCGAGGAGGTCAAGTCATCTATGATTTGTGAACTAAAAGCTCCATCAGAAAATATCTTTTATCAAAATAGGCAAAGAAACACTCACGCTACTACAACGCAACAAGCCCACATGTCCGCAGTCTGCATCTAAAAAGCTACTCACTTTCCTTTTGGAGGGCCTCATTGAAAGGCAAGTTTGGATAGGAACATGACAGAGTCTTCTTGAGCACAATTGTAGGATTCGTGCAAGGGTCTGGATTCAACAGAGCATCTTGCACTTTCTTGTCTTCCTCGTCAAAGGAATATTCACATTGGTCCCTCTCAATATACTCAAGTTGATCCTAGGAAAAGAAAAGATGAAGAATAAGATAAACAAGGTATAGTTAAGAAAATAAAAAAAATGGTATTTCACTGGAGCAAAACAATTGGCAACACTATACTATATAGAATTCAACTTAACATACAAACTGTCTACAAGTTCACTTTGCAGGTGCGTGAACAATGAAAATGACAGCATAAAGAAGTATCCAAAAACATCAGAGATTCTAGGTCGTGCCAGCTTCATGGCCAACTAACAGAAAACAAGAATCCAATCAGTTCATGCAGGAAAACCACCCCTAGTGACTATTAGAACCTCAAAAGAAGAATATGAGATATTCTAGGCACCCCGATCGATACCAATAGTGTCGGTGTTTCGGACCCGAGGGACCCTCAATTGGACCGACTAGTGAATTTGTTGCTGCGTGTCCCTGCCCAGATGGGTTGATGCAAGATGGAGCACAAGAGGGAAATGAGGCTTAAGTTATCTTGCACCGGGGTGCTCGTAGTAGGGGTTACAAGCGTTGCGGGAGAGCGAGAACGAGAGAGAGAGGAGAAGGTTCGGCCTTGAGGTGAGCCGTCTGAGGCTGCCCCTACCGCGTCTCTCCTACTCTGCCTGCCTCCGCTCGTCTACGTCGCGCGTCCATGTGTTTGTACATCGCACCTTCATCTCCCCTTCCCTCCTCCCCCCGTGGGGCCCTGGACATCCATTTTTATAGATATACGGAGATGCCTAGCTGTACAATGAGGGTGTAGCTATGTGCTAACGTGGTTGGCAGGGAAGTGCCTTGAGCCCTGTACAGGTAATAACATGGCCGTCGGAGAAGTGCCTTGAGCCCTGTAGAAGCATAGCTGGCGGTGTGGCATGGATCTTGCTGATGTTTCCTTGCTTCCGTAGGGGGTTTGAGAGCACCCGACGTCATGGGCGCACGCGGGGAACCATCGTTACCTGTTGCCGAAGTAACCTAGATGGGACACCGGTCTTGTTCCTTCGTAGCCTGAGGCGGCTAGCTAGGGGTAGGGTAATGATGGGTCCCCAGTAGCGTAGTTGATATGGGGCCGAGGTCGGGCGAGGCGGCGACTCCTCCGAGGCCGAGGCTGAGGCCGAGGCCCAGGGTCAGGCGAGGCGAAGACCTTCTCCTGAGGCCGAGGTTGAGGCCGAGGCCTAGGGTCGGGCGAGGCGGAGTCCTTCTCCCGAGGCCGAGGCTGAGGCTGAGGCCTGGGGTCGGGCGAGGCGGAGCTCCCTGTTGCGCCTGAGGCCGGACTCAGGGGATGTCTTGACTTGCCGTTGTCAGTCTTTCCCTAGTGGCTGGCACAGTTGCCGGAGTGGGGTGAACAACGCTGTTTTCCTGTCAGAACAGTCAGTAAGGGGGAAAAGTGACTGCGGTCACTTTGACCTTGCCGACTGAGGCACGCGTGTCAGGATAAGGTGCCAGGCGATCCCTACATTAAATGTGCATGCGATACGGTCGGTTGGTAAGGCGATTCAGACGAGGTCGCTGCACGATAAAGTTCGCCCGAGCTTAGCCTTAGGTGAGACGGGGGTGTGTCTGCTGACCGAGGGGACCCTCGGGCGAGGCGTGAATTCGTCCAAGACTACTGTCCTTGCCCGAGGCTGGGCTCGAATGAGGTCGTGTCCCTTGGTGGACGAGGCCTTGACTTGAACCGCGCTTCAACAACCGTTGATGGTTTGTTCTAAAGACGTTTTCCAGCCAGATTTAGGAGCATTGGGGGTACCCCTAATTATGGTCCCCGACAGTAGCCCCCGAGCCTCGAAGGGAGTGTAGGTACTCGCTTGGAGGTTCTGCCGGATTTTTTTGCAAGGGGACCGGCCCTTCTCGGTTATACTTTGTTCCGGTGGGTGCGCGCGAGCGCACCCGCCAGGTGTAGCCCCCGAGGCCTCAGAGGAGTGGTTTGACTCCTCTGAGGTCTTAACCCTTTTTGTGATGCCTCGGTCAGCCTTGTTGTTCCCTTATGCGGCCTAGCCGCAGCCCGGGTGCACGGTCAGGCTCCGAGTTTTTGAGCTAGTTTGTTGACGTGGTCAACAATTTGGCCGTAGCCTGGCGCGAGAGCAGCCCTCGAGCCTCTGCACGGAGCGAGAGGACGATCAAGGACCGTCTCGACTTTTATTGTACGCCCCTTCGTCGCCTCTCCGCGAGGAGGAAGGAGGGGAGAAGCGCCATGTTACCCTCGGAGGGCACCGAACATGGTGTTTCCGGTGAGCTGCTAACGGGTGATCCGAGTGGACGCCTGAGCCCCGTTCGATAAGGGTCGGCTAGTGGCCCAGAGGCGCGCTCCAAAAGTACCTGCGGGTGATTCGCTGGACCCGGACCCATTCGATAGGGTCCAAGGGCTCGGTGTCTCCCTCCGGTGGGATTCCATTACAAATCGTTTGTCACACCCGGCTTTAAGGAACAAAGCCAGGTGCATCTCATACATGTGCCAAGAAGACAACATATATAATAACAGAGTGTATAGAGATAAATGTCACAATAAAATCCGAGTATTTATTACATAGCGGAAGACTCATTACAAAATAAAAGAATAAATATAAATCGAACTAAGGATCGTCGGCGCCAATGTCGACTGAGAAACGCCACCTAGATCAGATCATACTCCTCGTCTTGTGGCTCCTCCTGAACCACATGTTCTTCTCCTATGGGGGGGTGTGAGACAACAAGAGTGAGCTCACATACGTTCATAGCTCAACAAGTCATGGGGAAAAATGTGGCATGAACTCACCAAAGGTGGGAGTTCATGAAGTGTAAGGCTGATCAATGAAATAAAGGCTGAAGCTGAGCATTGCTTTTATAAGTTGGTCAAAATTTTATTAGCCATTACTAAGTGTAAGTAAATACCAAACCATAGTAATAATTAGTAAAAGTAATAATAAAATAATCCCAAATGCAATGAGATGACAGATTAAGTTTAAGTTCCATAAATTAATCATGTGAGTGTCCGAGCCGCTCATGATCGTGAGCACGGCTAGTATACCAGTTTTACACTCTGCAGAGGTTGCACATCTTTACCCACAAGTCGTGTTACCCATTTGCCACGGAGTTGATCAGACTCCATACACCTCTACCTAGGAAGCGAGGCAGGGTACCACTACGAGGCCTTTACAAAGTTCCACTAGCTTCAGACTACCCGCTACAGTTTATAGGAAGCTCCAGTGCAGGGTTCTTGTCTGACCGCCATCGCAGCAAAATCAACCCAAGGACCTCCCTACACTGACCACTCCCCTACTGCCCTTGCCCCTTTCGGGTAAGGTAGCCCTCCACTAGCTTTCCTAGTTAATCAGCCAAGGGCGTCCCATTAAACCCTTGTGGTAGCACTGTTTTCCCGGGTGGTTCTCCATGTTCCCATTAACATAATGATCTTATCATTAACATAAAATAATGAACAGATAATAACAAGTGTAATCATGAGTAGTGAATATCTCTATACCCAAAACCATATAAAGCAATAGCATGTACTACCCAAAACTTTAATAGTAAAACCATTGGTGAATCAAGGTATAAAGATAGTCAAAATCTAGGGTATCCTATTGGGTCCCAGCAAAATTATCCTATGCAGATCATTATGAATAATAAGAACATGAATGGGTAAAAGAAGTGATCAAGGGCACAACTTGCCTGGGACTTGAGATTCTAGGTACCAGGATGATCTTCAGGTGACTCGTAACCTCACGCTAGTAGTAGCAATACAACAAACATGGTATAGGCAAAATCAACATTACATCAAATATAAGAACAACTGCATAATAATATTCTACACGCTGCTACGAGATCGTGGATTCGAGAACTACTAAATTCGGAGTTACAGTTGGAAAGATATGGTTTTCCAAAGTCATAGGTGATTAAAGAATAAAACTATATTTTATTAATATAAGTTATGTGGGAAAAGACATAACTAACTCAACTTTTAATCTAAGTTACAACATAATCCTATTTAAGAAGTTGATCTATACTGAAATCCCATATTAACTCAGATTAAACATGTTAACCTTATTTAGTAAAATAGATCTACTATTCATAGGGTACATGAATATCTAATTATAAAAGTATGTGATATAACAAAATAAGGTTCGCTACCGTGTAGACAATTTTATTACAAAGCCAACGTAACTTGAATGGGCTAAATCGGAGTTAAAATGCACAAGTTATGAATTATCTAAGTTTATAGATTTATTTTTATATTTAAAATCGATTTTCCATTTTTATTTTCTACACTCTGACCTCTCTGGACCGCGCACAACATTTGCACAAAGATCAGGGTTAATTCCACAAAAACCAGGACTTGTTTGTATGGCTTCCTTAACTGTCTGGGATGGTGGGTTGATTTAATAAAACGACAGGGTCTCTTTAGCAAATGATACACAGCGGCAGCACAAGCTTCGCTCTAGGCTGCACATCTGCCGATCAATGGCCGAGGCGAGCCCACACCGAATCGTTACCTGATCTCTAATCCTATCCGTCTGTCCACGAGCCAATGCTCCAGATCCACTCACCAAAAGCGTCATTTCGCGCTCTAATCTGTATCGTTCGAAACAGGATCCAACGGTGAGCGATCGACCCCCCATTTTCACCTACCCATCGGCTGACCCACCGGCGGCGCAGAGCACACCACGGCGGGGCATCGCCGGCGCGTTCCCAATCCAGTGCCCACAACATTCAATTCTCGATTCCCTAGCGCTATGCGTAGAAGAGATAGCAGCAAACTCGGCAGAGGCCTTCTTACCGAAGAGGGTGATGCGGGCAGTGCTGCCCAAGCTGCGCCATAGATCCAAGGCAGAGTATCACCACCAACGAGCAATTCCCTGAGTTCGGCGTGTCCACCGCGTTCAATGACTGCCCGCACGCGACCCGCACGGACCACCATTATCCAGGATTGCCAGCTGAGGTATGTCGGCGACAATGACACCAAATCCACGACGGCGGAACTCGATTCGAGGGATGAAGAGGTCACAGGGTCCCGCGTTTACACTCTAGGGGCGAGGGCGAGTCGATGGAGGCTCGGCCGGATCGGGATCCCACGAACCTCAATTTGATTTGCCAAGGTCAGAGAATCACCCATGGGGAGTATCGACGGTGGCGACAATCCTTCTCTCGACTGCGGCTGTTGTCTGTTAGGATCGCTGGCTCAACATGATGTCTTTGGATGAGCGGAGGTGGCCGGTCTTATAGGTACTCCTGCGAGGATCTCAGCCGGTAGGGTTGACGGTCAAGTCGCGGATTCCGTTCGCCGACTGCGTGAGCTCCGCGCGGACTCCATGGCGCTGGTTGGTCTGGGTTTTTGCGTTAACCTGCTGGAGGAAGGGTTCGCTGGGCACTGCTTTATAGCCAGGGGAGCGCGGATTTCGGAGACCCGATCCCGCCGGCATGTTCGGACTCCGTTTGTGGTGTGCCAGTGACCACACGATATCGGCGGATTCCGTTGAGAGGAGCACGGAGCAAGGAAGGAGATGATGACAGGGCGGCCCCACCGGTCAGAAACTAGGCACGCGCGCCAGTGAGAGTTAGAGAGCGGGGCCCAATGGCAGTGGCGTGAAACGGGCGCATACAAGGTAGCGCGCGGACGCTGGCGGAGGGGGACCCACATGGTAGTCATGGCGAGGAGCAGCCAGTGGTCTGAGTGGCCGACCCGACGGGCCCACGTGTCGGTACTGGATTAAGGTGGGCTGCGCGGAAGGGAGTTAGTGGAGATGGGCTGAGTGAGGTGAATTTGGCCCAAGAGTAAGAGGGCTTTATTTTTACCTTTTTCTTTTATTTCCTGTTGTGTTTTAATTTCAGTTTTATGCTTCCAAATCCAAATTTCAAACTCAATTAGAACTACACAAAAATAAATCTTAGCATGAGATGCAAGTTGTATTTTTTTAGTTACTTTATTATTATTACTTTATTTAGGTAATATTTCTAATAAAATGCTCACACACACATCATTTATTTCAAGAGAATATTATTTTAGATATGTAGTCAAATTAAGAGTACATTCAAACATTCCATTTTTTTATTTATAAGAAAATAACTTTTGTTGAAAACCCCCATCAAGAGGTCTTTTAACTTAATTCCTTTAAAGCATATGTCCCAACATATAATTCATCATGGATTGTTTTATTAGACCTTCCATTCGAAAATATTATTTTTAGAGGATATAACTTCAAGGGTAAGAAACTTCTTTTCTTAGAGGATTTTCTCAAAACACTAACATATAAGTATACTTATTTATTTATCTTATTATTTTTTTATACAGATTTTGGGCTTTACAAATCCTACCCCCCTTAACAGAAATCTCGTCCTCGAGATTTGTAAGAAAGAGGATATAGGAAGAGTGTTTTGGAATTTTATCTTTTAGTTTCTAATTAGTCCAAAAATCAAGAGTCCTTTTTTTAATTAGTGAGTGATTAGGAGAGCCTGGGTATATGTAGGCATAATCACTTTATTATGTAGGATAAAAGATATCTTTAAAGCATTTATAGGTTTAGGTAAGAAAGAGTAGGATAAGAAAAGACTCCATCCAAGATTGTGGCTCTTGATTTTTTTAAGATCTGGCTTGAATCTTATCCTTCCTTGATTTGATGAGGTCGGTCATCTTCGATCTTCGTTCTTGAAGTTGTTATCCGAATTAGGGACATGTAGTTAAGATAAAGTAGTAGGTGGAGCAGCTAGTTTAGTAGGTGGCTTTGAGTTAAATGGGATTAGACAGAACCTGGTTGGATTGATTTGCTTCTGAATGGTTTGGATAGGTTATGTAACCCATGATGTATGTCAAGTTGTTGGGTATGGCCTGAGTTAATCCCAGTCACCAATTTAGGCTTAAGTGAGTTAGTAGTATGCCTTATCTTCTGTACCCGCATTAAGTAACTCACTCTAGATTAGATCATATTAGATTAAATAGGATCTAGATTAGATTGGATATGACTAGATTAGACTAGTTTAGGTTAGATAGATCTACTAGGGTAGGACATATATTATGAGGATATGTTAGGTTCTTTTGAGATAGAATGGATCTATGAGTGTAGGATAGAATCTTTTAAGATGAGATGGATATTGTTAGGCTAGATACTTTAATGATTGATAATCTAGTTTACCTAGTTACTTTTATAAGCATTTTTTATATGTATATGTAGATGTAATTGTGGACATTACTCCACAACTCATCACACTCAATCAAAGATCCAAATCAGACAAATATCATAAGCACAAGCATTTAAGCACATAGATAAAAAAATAGTTTTGTTTTTGTTCCTAAGGTTAGGTTTCCTATTCCTAAAAGTCACTTTAACCACAGGACTTCAAAGTGTGAAATCCACATTGGTCTTTAGAAAGAAAAGGTAAGAATAATCAGAGTAAAGCGGAAATAGATGAGAACAGATTAAGAAAAGTTTAGATAAGAATCAGAGTAGCAAAGGTAAGTAAGTTTTGGTTATCCAGTTCTATCTAGGTTTCGTCCTACAGTCAACATTCCTCTGATACCACTTCTGTCACACCCGGCTTTAAGGAACAAAGCCAGGTGCATCTCATACATGCGCCAAGAAGACAACATATATAATAACAGAGTGTATAGAGATAAATGTCACAATAAAATCAGAGTATTTATTACATAGCGGAAGACTCATTACAAAATAAAAGAATAAATATAAATCGAACTAAGGATCGTTGGCGCCAATGTCGACTGAGAAACGCCACCTAGATCAGATCATACTCCTCGCCTTGTGGCTCCTCCTGAACCACCTGTTCTTCTCCTGTGGGGGGGTGTGAGACAGCAAGAGTGAGCTCACATACGTTCATAGCTCAACAAGTCGTGGGGAAAAATGTGGCATGAACTCACCAAAGGTGGGAGTTCGTGAAGTGTAAGGCTGATTAATGAAATAAAGGCTGAAGCTGAGCATTGCTTTTATAAGTTGGTCAAAATTTTATTAGCCATTACTAAGTGTAAGTAAATACCAAACCATAGTAATAATTAGTAAAAGTAATAATAAAATAATCCCAAATGCAATGAGATGACAGATTAAGTTTAAGTTCCATAAATTAATCATGTGAGTGTCCGAGCCGCTCATGACCGTGAGCACGGCTAGTATACCAGTTTTACACTCTGCAGAGGTTGCGCATCTTTACCCACAAGTCGTGTTATCCATTTGCCACGGAGTTGATCAGACTCCATACACCTCTACCTAGGAAGCGAGGCAGGGTACCACTACGAGGCCTTTACAAAGTTCCACTAGCTTCAGACTACCCGCTACAGTTTATAGGAAGCTCCAGTGCAGGGTTCTTGTCTGACCGCCATCGCAGCAAAATCAACCCAAGGACCTCCCTACACTGACCACTCCCCTACTGCCCTTGCCCCTTTCGGGTAAGGTAGCCCTCCACTAGCTTTCCTAGTTAATCAGCCAAGGGCGTCCCATTAAACCCTTGTGGTAGCACTGTTTTCCCGGGTGGTTCTCCATGTTCCCATTAACATAATGATCTTATCATGAACATAAAATAATGAACAGATAATAACAAGTGTAATCATGAGTAGTGAATATCTCTATACCCAAAACCATATAAAGCAATAGCATGTACTACCCAAAACTTTAATAGTAAAACCATTGGTGAATCAAGGTATAAAGATAGTCAAAATCTAGGGTATCCTATTGGGTCCCAGCAAAATTATCCTATGCAGATCATTATGAATAATAAGAACATGAATGGGTAAAAGAAGTGATCAAGGGCACAACTTGCCTGGGATTTGAGATTCTAGGTACCAGTATGATCTTCAGGTGACTCGTAACCTCACGCTAGTCGTAGCAATACAACAAACATGGTATAGGCAAAATCAACATTACATCAAATATAAGAACAACTGCATAATAATATTCTACACGCTGCTACGAGATCGTAGATTCGAGAACTACTAAATTCGGAGTTACAGTTGGAAAGATATGGTTTTCCAAAGTCATAGGTGATTAAAGAATAAAACTATATTTTATTAATATAAGTTATGTGGGAAAAGACATAACTAACTCAACTTTTAATCTAAGTTACAACATAATCCTATTTAAGAAGTTGATCTATACTGAAATCCCATATTAACTCAGATTAAACACGTTAACCTTATTTAGTAAAATAGATCTACTATTCATAGGGTACATAAATATCTAATTATAAAAGTATGTGATATAACAAAATAAGGTTCGCTACCGTGTAGACAATTTTATTACAAAGCCAACACAACTTGAATGGGCTAAATCGGAGTTAAAATGCACAAGTTATGAATTATCTAAGTTTATAGATTTATTTTTATATTTAAAATCGATTTTCCATTTTTATTTTCTATACTCTGACCTCTCTGGACCGCGCACAACATTTGCACAAAGATCAGGGTTAATTCCACAAAAACCAGGACTTGTTTGTATGGCTTCCTTAACTGTTTGGGATGGTGGGTTGATTTAATAAAACGACAGGGTCTCTTTAGCAAATGATACACAGCGGCAGCACAAGCTTCGCTCTAGGCCGCACATCTGCCGATCAATGGCCAAGGCGAGCCCACACCGAATCGTTACCTGATCTCTAATCCTATCCGTCTGTCCACGAGCCAACGCTCCAGATCCACTCACCAAAAGCGCCATTTCGCGCTCTAATCTGTATCGTTCGAAACAGGATCCAACGGTGAGCGATCGACCCCCCATCTTCACCTACCCATCGGCTGACCCACCGGCGGCGCAGAGCACACCACGGCGGGGCATCGCTGGCGCGTTCCCAATCCAGTGCCCACAACATTCAATTCTCGATTCCCTAGCGCTATGCGTAGAAGAGATAGCAGCGAACTCGGCAGAGGCCTTCTTACTGAAGAGGGTGATGCGGGCAGTGCTGCCCAAGCTGCGCCATAGAACCAAGGCGAAGTATCACCACTGATGAGCAATTCCCTGAGTTCGGCGCATCCACCACATTCAATGACTGCCCGCACGCGACCCGCACGGACCACCATTATCCAGGATTGCCAGCTGAGGTCTATCGGCGACAATGACACCAAATCCACGACGGCGGAACTAGATTCGAGGGATGAAGAGGTCACAGGGTCCCGCGTTTAAACTCTAGGGGCGAGGGCGAGTCGATGGAGGCTCGGCTGGATCGGGCACGAACCTCAATTTGATTTGCCAAGGTCAGAGAATCACCCATGGGGAGTATCGACGGTGGCGACAATCCTTCTCTCGACTGCGGCTGTTGTCTGTTAGGATCGCTGGCTCAGCATGATGTCTTTGGACGAGCGGAGGTGGCCGGTCTTATAGGTAGTCCTGCGAGGATCTCAGCCGGTAGGGTTGACGGTCAAGTCGCGGATTCCGTTCGCCGACTGCGTGAGCTCCGCGTGGACTCCATGGCGCTGGTTGGTCTGGGTTTTTGCGTTAACCAGCTGGAGGAAGGGGTCGCTGGGCACTGCTTTATAGCCAGGGGAGCGCGGATTTCGGAGACCCGATCCCGCCGGCATGTTCGGACTCCGTTTGTGGTGTGCCAGTGACCACGCGATATCAGTGGATTCCGTTGAGAGGAGCACGGAGCAAGGAAGGAGATGATGACAGGGCGGCCCCACCGGTCAGAAACCAGGAACGCGCGCCAGTGAGAGTTAGAGAGCGGGGCCCAATGGCAGTGGCGTGAAACGGGCGCATACAAGGTAGCGCGCGGACGCTGGCGGAGGGGGACCCACATGGTAGTCATGGCGAGGAGCAGCCAGTGGTCTGAGTGGCCGACCCTACGGGCCCACGTGTCGGTACTGGATTAAGGTGGGCTACGCGGAAGGGAGTTAGTGGAGATGGGCCGAGTGAGGTGAATTTGGCCCAAGAGTAAGAGGGCTTTATTTTTACCTTTTTCTTTTATTTCCTGTTGTGTTTTAATTTCAGTTTTATGCTTCCAAATCCAAATTTCAAACTCAATTAGAACTACACAAAAATAAATCTTAGCATGAGATGCAAGTTGTATTTTTTTAGTTACTTTATTATTATTACTTTATTTAGGTAATATTTCCAATAAAATGCTCACACACACATCATTCATTTCAAGAGAATATTATTTTAGATATGTAGTCAAATTAAGAGTACATTCAAACATTCCATTTTTTTATTTATAAGAAAATAACTTTTATTGAAAACCCCCATCAAGAGGCCTTTTAACTTAATTCCTTTAAAGCATATGTCCCAACATATAATTCATCATGGATTGTTTTATTAGACCTTCCATTTGAAAATATTATTTTTAGAGGATATAACTTCAAGGGTAAGAAACTTCTTTTCTTAGAGGATTTTCTCAAAACACTAACATATAAGTATACTTATTTATTTATCTTATTATTTTTATACAGATTTTGGGCTTTACATCGTTCCCGCTGGTCTTGGAAATGTCCTAGGGTACCTTGGGAGTGTAGCCCAAGCCTCGGCCATGTAACGGACGTACCCAGGGTCATCTCTGACTCTACGTGCTCTGGGGCGGCTGTCGAACCCTTCCGAGGGACCAGCCTTCGAACCCCTGATTAGTAATGGGCTCGGAGCCTGAGTGCTCTAGGGCGGTTACCAAACCCTGGAGGGCACAACCTTTGAACCCTTGATCAGTAGGAGGGCTCGGGGCCCGTTTACTTCGCCGAGAAGGATCCTTTTCGCAATATCCACTTTCCCGGTCCCTGTGGCAAGAGAGAGAGAGAGAGAAAAAGGAAAAGGATATGAATTTAAATAATGTGGCACATCTTTTTTGACGCGGTCATCATGACGGAGACAAAACGACGCCCGCTTCTCCTGCCGGAGGTGTCGCTTGTCCTGCCAAGGAGTTAATGCGACAGGACAGGCGATTCGTGGGGCATCTGTTGCGCGTGCGTTTGTTGTTCGAGGAATAGAACACGGGTGCGTCATCTTTTATGCTGTAGGAGAGGGCTACCCTGCCGTTTCGGGAGAGGATGCGAACCTGTAGGTGATTGGACCGCTGCTTCCGCACGCCTGTTGCTGCAATTACTGCCGGTCCGCTTCTGATCATATCGACCGTCGTGCCTATCTCCGCGACTGAGTGACCCATGATCGCCGCACTTAATGGGCACTGTTGAGTCACGCGCAGGGCTGCCTTGAGTCACTGCGCTAGTTCCACAGTTGAGAAGACACAACATTGGCACAAGTGGCGGTGCGGTTTCCTTGCACGTAGTAACCGTTGCGCCAGTTACATGACATGTGGGCCCAGGCCTCCATGTTGGACCGCCGGATGCGACGAAGCCGAAAGGGTGCACAACCGTGGTGCGGTTGCATGCTCCCTGTGCGGCGGTCCGCCCTTTCGACCGTTGGTTTCGACGAGGATGAGGGGATGCTTATAACCGCAGGGCGGTTACGTGCTTCGCATGCAGCGGTTTGCCATCTTCGTGTTTCGGGTCAGCCCGCATGACGTGTGGGACCCAGCCTCCGTGTCGTAGGGTGGGAACCCTGGAGCACGTCGGTGGAGACTTTGCCCGTGACGCTTGGGGGTGCGAGTGAAGAGATCTGCCTTTTAAAAAGGGACCGACCCCCCGAGGGGTAGCCATGCCTTCACACTCCTCGCATTCATCGCGCCTTTCCACCTTCCGAGCCCCTGAATGGGGCGCACCTGTGTGGCTTTCTTCTTGCTACTGTTTGAGAAGCGCGACCTCATGGGGGTTGGCGCTCTTCGGTCACCGCTCGGCTTCAAGGATTTTCATCATGCAGCCCGGCTGCATTTGGCGGTCGCCCAGGATGATGACCGCAGGCCTCGTGGCGGGGAAGAGCGAGCCGGGCTGTGGCCTCCCCCTACCCTCAGCTTCAAGGATGTTCATCATAAGTACTGGGGAGGAGGGTGCACCAAGTCGGGGCCCGCCTCCGCGTGGGCAGTGACCCGCTCCTTCCCTCAGTGGTCGAGGGAGAAGGGTGTTCGCCGCCCGTGGCGCTGTCATCTGCCGCGTGTCTGGCTCTCCGGCCTGAGCGGCTCTGGCGCTGCTTCTGGTGCCTCCTCCTACCGCTGGGGCGGAGCGTGGCTGTCCGTCCTCCACACGGGTGTCGGTTGCGTCGTGCACGGGCCGGCTACGTCCAGGTCCTCCTTGCGCCGTCGGCTGCACCGGGGGGTCGCACAACACGTCGTACGCCGCGAGGGCGGTACTCGTGTTCTGGGATGGCCTCGGCGAGGACGGGAGTGAGGACCTGCCGGTGCGCTTTGGGGCGGCTGCCGTTCGTCGGCACGGTGTTGGTGGGCAGGTGGCCGCTGTCGTCGGTGCTGAGGTGGTGGTCGCCATAGGTGAGGCTTCCTCTACCGAAGCGGTTGTCTCCGCCGACGAGACCGTCGGTGCCATCTGCGCTCCGGACCTCCGGCTCTTTGGCTTTAATGGCTGGTTCTCGTCCCCCGTGAGGGGACATGAACGCGGGCCTTTTCACAGTAGCGTTTGCCCTGAGGCCATCGCTGCTGCTGTCTAGCCGCCCGAGGCAGAGGTCATTGTCGCGCTGCTGGTGCGGTGGTCGCTGGCGGGCCGCTTGGAGCTCGTTATCCCGCAGGCCTTCTGGTGTGGAGGTTGTTCATTCCTGCGGGAATGGAGCTGGAGTCCCGTTTGTAATGGTACCCTCTTGAGAGCGAGATGTAATAGCTTTAAGTACTAAGACATCTGTCGTAGGTCGGGACAATCGCCGAGGGTGCTGCCTACGTCTAAGCCTAGGCACCATTGTTACCCCAAGTACGTGTGTTTGTTCTTTGTGGCTGCTAAGGCCTGAACATCTGGGTATAAAGCTGTGTTTCTTTCCCCTTGTTTCGAGCATTAAGTCTTGTTTGTCGGTGGCAGAATCACTTATCCGAGCATGAGTTACCTTTCGTGGAAGGTGACGAGAAAGGTATTCGTATCCCGGAGGCGTAGGAGTCCCTCGACTCGGTCGGCCTTGCCGTTCAAGGTCTCTCTCGCTCTTCATTAGGATTCTGTTATCGACGCAGTCGAAAGGCACAAAAGTTGTTTTGGCAGAAAACTTTTTTGAGGAAAGTTTTCGGCGCAGAGGGGGTTCCTCCCTTCTAGACTCCGAGGCGACTGCTCGGGCCGGGACCCTTGCGGAGGGTCTGGCCGTGGCCGCCGGGTCTGCTTGGTCCGCCCAAGCTAAGGCCTCGCAGCAGCGTGTCCGGGCCGAAGGTATGTTCTGCTCGCTTTGTGACTTTGCTTCTATCCCCATTCTTCACCTCGTGTCTAAAGAACGTTGCCCGGCTGTCTGCAAGGTTCGAGACGGTTCTCAACGAGTCCGTCGAGAACTGCAAGGCGCTTGCCGAGGCGGCTGAGCGGAAGGAGGCCGAGCGCGTGGCCATGTCCGAGGCTGTCTCGGCTTTCCGCCGGGCCTTTGGTCTCGACGACATCCCCTCGGGTAGCTCCCCTCAGAGTCACCTGTGGGCCTTGGGCGGCCATGTGCGCAGCAGACTTCGTGGGGCGCTGCACCACGGCGTTAGGCGGGCCTTCGCCGTGCTCGCTTCCCACTACGACGTGGATTTGGAGCGGGCCAGCGAGGGGTACTGCTTACCCGATGAAGAGGAGGCTGCCTTAGCCGAGGTCCAGAGGCTTGACGCGGCTGTCGAGGGCCTAAGCGCGGCGCTGGCTTCCTCCTTTGAGGTGGAGATCCTTTCGCCCATGTCGCCGCCCGAGGCCGGGCCAGATTCTGCCGAGGGTGGAAGTGACGGCGAGCGTGCTGCTCCTCCCCCTGCCGATGTCTGAGCCTGCAGGAACAGTTTGTTTTAAGTATGCGTATGTCCTTTGCGGCCGCTAAGGCCTGAACATTATTGTCGGATTATAAAGCTGCGTTTTCTTTCCTCTTGTTTCGTGCGTTAGGACTTGTTCGGTAGCGGAATCGCTTATCCGAGCGTGAGTTACTTTTTGCGGAAGGTGATGAGTGAGGTATCCGTATCCCGGAGGCGTAGGAGTCCCTCGGCTCGGTCGGCCTTGCCGCTTACGTGTTCTCTCGTCGTTTTTAGGATTCCGTTATCGATATAGTCTAAAAGCACAAAAAGTTGTTTTGGTAGAAAAGTTTTTCGAGCGTTAGGACTTGTCCGGTAGCAGAATCACTTATCCCAGCGTGAGCCGCCTTTCCTAGAAGGTGACGAGTGAGGTATCCGTATCCCGGAGGCGTAGGAGTCCCTCGGCTCGGTCGGCCTTGCCGTTCAAGGTCTCTCTCGCTCGTCATTAGGACTTTGCTATTGACATAGTCGAAATGCACGAAAGACATTCTGGCAAAAGACTTTTCCGAGGAAAAATTTTGACGCAGAGGGGGTTCCCCCCTTCTAGCCCCCGAGGGAGGGTCGGGCTTTGCTGAGGCAAGGCTGATCCTTCCTTGATGGTTAGACTTTATTTATGCATGTAAAGAGAGCGAGATACATGAAGGACTTGAAACATTTTAAGGGTAAAAGCGACGTAGCTGTTCGATGTTCCAAGCATTGTTGTAGACCTTGCCTTGATCGTTGGCCAGCTTGTATGTCCCCGGCTTCAGAATTTTGGCGATGATGAATGGCCCCTCCTAGGGAGAAGTAAGCTTGTGGCGCCCTCGGGCGTCTTGTCGCAGCCGAAGTACCAAGTCCCCCACTTGGAAGTCTCGGGGCCGAACCCTTTGGGTGTGGTAGCGTCGCAGGGACTGCTGATACCGTGCTGAGTGTAGCAAAGCTACGTCCCGAGCCTCTTCTAGCTGGTCCAATGAATCCTCTCGGCTCGCCTGGTTGCTTCGATCTTCGTAAGCCTTTGTCCTCGGGGAACCGTATTCCAAGTCCGTGGGTAAGATAGCCTCGACCCCATAGACTAGAAAAAACGGCGTGAAGCCCGTGGCCCGGCTCGGCGTCATCCTTAGACTCCAAACCACCGAGAGTAGTTCTTTTATCCACCGCTTGCCAAACTTGTCGAGGTCGTTGTAGATCTTCAGCTTTAGTCCCTGCAAAATCATACCGTTGGCGCGTTCCACCTGCCCATTTGTCATTGGGTGCGCTACGGCGGCCCAGTCCACACGGATGTGGTGGTCCTCATAGAAGTCCAGGAACTTTTCCCAGTGAACTGCGTGCCATTGTCGGTGATGATTGAGTTTGGGACCCCAAAGCAATGGATGATATTTGTGAAGAACGCCACCGCCTGCTCGGACCTGATGCTGGTTAAGGGTCAGACTTCGATCCACTTGGAGAATTTGTCGATGGCAACCAGTAGGTGCGTGAAGCCCCCGGGTGCCTTCTGCAAGGGACCGACGAGGTCTAGACCCCACACGGCAAACGACCAAGTGATAGGTATTGTCTACAGGGCCTGAGCGGGCAGGTGAGTCTGTCTCGCGTAGAATTGACACCCCCAGTAGGAGCGTACAATCCTAGTGGCGTCAGCCACTGCGGTTGGCCAGTAGAAACCTTGTCAGAAAGCGTTTCCCATGAGGGCTCGAGGTGCTGCATGGTGACCACAAGCCCCCGAGTGTATTTCTTGTAACAGATCTTGTCCTTGGGCAATGGATATGCATCGTTGGAGAATGCCTGACGGGCTGCGGTGGTACAACTCCTTTTCATCACCCAGTAAAACGAACGACTTGGCGCACCGAGCCAGTCGCCGAGCTTTGGCCTTGTCGAGGGGCAGCTCTCCTCGGAGGAGATATTTCAGGTACGGGGTCTGCCAGTTCGGGACCGGTATGACCCTATTCCGCTCCTCCTCGACACGCAGGGCCTCACCCTCAGCGGCCGAGGGTACCTCGGGCTGGGCCGAGGCCTCCTCGGGCTCGGGCGCATCGTCGATTTTGATGGATGGCTGATATATATCCTTGGAGAAGACGTTTGAGGGAACCGTCGTTCGCCCCGAGGCTATTTTTGCCAGCTCATTTGCGGTTTCGTTGTACCATCGAGCAACACAGTTGAGTTCTAGCCCATAGAACTTGTCTTCTAAGCGCCGAACTTCGTCGCAGTAGGCCTCCATTTTTCGATCGCGGTAGTGGGAGTTCTTCATGACCTGGTCAATGACGAGCTGCGAGTCGCCACGAGCGTCGAGGCGCCGAACCCCTAGCTCGACGGCGATGTGCAGGCCATTAACCAAGGCTTCATACTCGGCCACGTTGTTTGACGCCGGAAAATGGAGGCGCAGCAAGTAACGCACATGTTCTCCAAGGGGTGAGATGAAGAGCAAGCCCGCGCCTGCTCCGGTTTTCATCAGCGACCCGTCGAAGTACATGGTCCAAAGTTCGGGTTGGATTGGGGCCGTTGTCAACTGGGTGTCAGTCCATTCAGCCAGGAAGTCGGCCAAGATTTGGGATTTTATGGCCTTCCGAGGGGCAAATGACAGTGTTTCACCCATGAGTTCCACTGTCCATTTTGCTATCCTACCCGAGGCTTCTTGGCTCCGGATGATTTCTCCCAGGGGGAAAGATGACACCACAATAACCGGATGAGACTCGAAGTAGTGTCGCAGCTTCCGCCGTGTCAGAATCACTGCGCATAGCAGCTTCTGAATTTGCGGGTAGCGGACTTTAGTCTTGGATAGCACTTCGTTGATGAAGTAGACTGGCCTCTGGACGAGCAGTGCGTGCCCTTCTTCTCGTCTCTCGACTACGACCACAGTGCTGACCACCTGAGTGGTTGCGGCTACGTAAATCAAGAGGGCTTCTTCCGCAGCGGGGGGCACCAAGATGGGCGCATTTGTAAGGAGCGCCCTTAAGTTTTCGAGGGCTTCCTCGGCCTCGGGGGTCCAAGTGAAGCGCTCGGCCTTCCTTAAGAGGCGGTACAAGGGAAACCCTTTCTCCAGGAGGCCCTTGAGCTCGCCCTGGATACGTCGCCCTTCGGTGGTGGATGGCTCCGGCATCATCAGAAGCAACATTGCTGCTGCGGCTAGGCTCTGGCCAGCCCCGTTGAAGGCCGGGGCGGCATCGCCCTGGCATCGTCAACAATGCGGCGCTGGACGTCCTGGGCCCGATGACGCTCTCCTCCAGCGAGTGCCCGGCCTGCCCACTCCTGCTTGATGTTTTGCCGTAGCTGCACATGTCACCCCGCTTCTTCGTCGAGCTTGGCCTGCATCTCGCGGAGTTGCTCAAGCTGTGTGTCCTAACCCCCCACAGGGACTTGGACCACAGCTAGCTCCCGTGGGATCTCAACGCGAGACGTAGGTGCAAGGGCACCGTCACTTCCTGGCATGCCAAGGTGGTTTTCTCCGTCGTGATCCTCCTGATCGATGTGGTAGCACTCGCGAGTTGGGTCGCAACCCTCGTCGTCAAGGCTGTGACCATCATCAGAGCAGCCAGAGAGGCAGTGGTCACATGCGGACATGAAGTCGCGCATGGCGCTGGGATCACGGAGTCTGGAGAAATCCCAACTGACGTCGGGGTCGTCCTCTTCCTCGGAACCCGCGGGTCCAGAGGTTGAGACGGCCGTCAGTCGGTCCCAAGTTGACCACATATGGTACCCCGGAAGGTCAGGATATGCCCTTGCGAAAGCGCTCACCGAAGCGGGGTCGCTTGGTGGATCGAAACTGAATCTAAAAGGGACAGGGTGGAAAACGGACGGTACCTTTTGGTCGATGGACGGTGGTGAAGTCGCATCGGGGACGGACTGCACCGTTATCTCAAGTACGAGGCTAACGCCCAGCAAGTCCTTCGCGAGGGTGCTGGCGTCATCACTCCGCTTTGGGTTGGCACGTTGCGGGGAAGCGACGCCCGTCGTTGTCTCAGGTGCGAGGACGACACCCGACATGTCCCTCGCAGGGGTGCCGGCGTCGTCGACTCGCTCTGGTTCGACAGCCGATAAGGTGCCGCCTCCTGCGTGGCCACGGTTGCCCCGTCTCCGTCTCCTCCAGCGAGGAGGGTGGCGGGGTTGACCCAGGTGTTCCTCTTCCGCTGTGGGGAGATGTCGTCGTTGAGTTCGCCTCCGCCGGGCGAGCCGTCGACCGTCGTCGTTGTCGTGCTGCAGGGGGAACAGTACCATGTCGTAGCTGCCGTCGAGAGACATGAACTTGAGACTTCCAAAGCGGAGCACCGTCCCGGGTTGGTGAGGCCGCTGAAAGCTACCCATCTGGAACTCAACGGGAAAGTATTCGTTAACACGCAGCGAGCCCCTACCTGGCGCGCCAACTGTTGGTGTTTCGGACCTGGGGGACCCTCAATTGGACCGACTAGTGAATTTGTTGTTGTGTGTCCCTGCCCAGATGGGTTGATGCAAGATGGAACACAAGAGGGAAATGAGGCTTATGTTATCTTGCACCGGGGTGCTCGTAGTAGGGGTTACAAGCGTTGCGGGAGAGCGAGAACGAGAGAGAGAGAGAGAGAGAGAGAGAGAGAGGAGAAGGTTCGGCCTTGAGGTGAGCCGTCTGAGGCTGCCTCTACCGCGTCTCTCCTACTTTGCCTGCCTCCGCTCATCTACGTCGCGCGTCCGTGTGTTTGTACGTCGCACCTTCGTCTCCTTTTCCCTCCTCCCCCGTGGGGCCCTGGACATCCCCTTTTATAGATACAAGGAGATGCCTAGCTGTACAATGGGGGTGTAGCTATGTGCTAACGTGGCTGGCAGGGAAGTGCCTTGAGCCCTGTACAGGTAATAACATGGCCGTCGGAGAAGTGCCTTGAGCCCTGTAGATGTACCAACGTGGCCATCGGAGAAGTGCCTTGAGCCCTGTAGAAGCATAGCTGGCGGTGCGGCATGGATCTTGCTGACGATTCCTTGCTTCTGTAGGGGGTTTGAGAGCACCCGACGTCATGGGCGCACACGGGGAACCATCATTACCTGTTACCGAAGTAACCTAAATGGGACACCGGTCTTGTTCCTTCGTAGCCTGAGGCGGCTAGCTAGGGGTAGGGTAATGATGGGTCCTCGGTAGCATAGTTGATACGGGGCCGAGGTCGGGCGAGGCGGCGACTCCTCTGAAGCCGAGGCTGAGGCTGAGGCCCAGGGTCGGGCGAGGCGGAGACCTTCTCCCGAGGCCGAGGTTGAGGCCGAGGCCCAGGGTCGGGCGAGGCGGAGTCCTTCTCCCGAGGCCGAGGCTGAGGCCAAGGCCTGGGGTCGGGCGAGGCGGAGCTCCCTGTTGCGCCCGAGGCCGGACTCAGGGGAGGTCATGACTTGCCGTTGTCAGTCTTTCCCTGGTGGCTGGCATAGTTGCCGGAGCGGGGTGAACAGCGTTGTTTTCCTGTCAGAACGGTCAGTAAGGGGGCGAAGTGACTGCGGTCACTTCGACCTTGCCGACTGAGGCACGCGTGTTAGGATAAGGTGCCAGGCGATCCCTGCATTAAATGCGCATGCGATACGGTCGGTTGGTAAGGCGATTCGGACGAGGTCGCTGCACGACAAAGTTCGCCTAAGCTTAGCCTTAGGTAAGACGGGGGTGTATCTGCTGACTGAGGGGACCCTCGGGCGTGGCGTGAATTCGTCCGGGACTACTGTCCTTGCCCGAGGCTGGGCTCGGATGAGGTCGCGTCCCTTGGTGGATGAGGCCTTGACTTGAACCACGCTTCATCAACCGTTGATGGTTTGTTCTGAAGACGTTTTCCAGCCGGTTTAAGGAGCATTGGGGGTACCCCTAATTACGGTCCCCGACAAGTAGTCCAGTACTCTAGTAGAACCAAAGAATGGTGCGCCTAAACCAGAATATCCCCATCAGATAAGAATCCAGTGTTTCTGGTTGAAAAAGCCTACAAGGCCCACATCCAGTCTAGGAGCCTACCCGAATGCGTGAGAAGAATGTAAACAAACAGCTTGGGTAGAAAAGGGAGAGAGGTGAAAGCCGATTACCGACCCGAATGCGGGCATTGTCGACGAGCGTGATGAGCGGGACGAGGCAGAGGTAATTGTCGATCTCGCTTTGCGCCTTGCGGAACTGGTAGACGATGTTCCAGCCCATGGCGAGGAGGTAGAGGTAGGAGCAGTCCTAGCAGGAGTTGACGAGCAGGTAGCCCCGGCGGAGCGCGTCCTCGAGCTGCTCCAGCGGCTCTGGCGTCTCCGGGTACTTCCTGAGCTCCGACACGCGGAGCTGCTCCAGCAGGCCGCCAATGAGCTTGAGGTGCTGCGCGAAGTGGTGGCAGTTGTGCTTGTGCAGCCACGCCGTGGACGCCGCCCTGACGATGAGGGAGATGAGCTTGACGGTGTCCAGCCCCGTGAGCTGCGCGATGTTGGAGAGCTCTCCGAGGTTGTCCCACGATGCCATTGCAACCTCGGCTCAGCTCCCGAGTCAAGCAATCACCCGATCTCTGTTTTCGTCCTCGGCTAACCGATGGAACGGATGGGAAGCCTTTGGGCCGAGCCGCGTGAAAGGCCTGCGAGATCAGAGAGCCCTACCTACCACCAGCACCGGGCATGGTGCTTCTCCCCCTCGGCCATAGCCATGCTCCGAGCTTCTGCTCGAACCTGCGCCCTCAGCTCTAGAATTCCCGGTGAATAGGACACAGCTGAGCAGATCTGCGAGAGTGAGAATAAATCTGCAGATGGCGGTGTGGGGGCGCAACATGCGGGGGAGTGAGCGCGGAGATGTGAGTATTTGTAGTCTTTGGACTCTTGGTCTCTAAGTGACATGACAGAAATCTGGGAATATTGCGCAAGCATTACAAGGGTATGATAGAAATCCTCGCCCTTAGTCAGCATTTCGTCGAACACCTTCGCGGCATCCTCCATCCCATCCACCAGGTCCGTCCCTGTTCTAACTATGGACGACAACAGGCTATCCACCATGCCTTTGCTGATGCCTTGGGGGTTCACCTCCACAATGTGCTAGCCTCTGTTCACCACCACGGGTTCATTGTCCAGCACGTTGTCGAGATGGTTGAGCAGCTCCTTGTCCCGGCAGGAACCAAAGTCCGGATCTACCTCATCGTGGTGCTGTGTGTAGACGATGGGAGGAGAAGCCGCTGGCTCCCTCCCCACCCCACCGGTCCATGGCTGGCAGGCGTCGGAGACGATGCAGCTCGCCAGCGGAACCGGGGCACCGCCCTCCCTGTCGAAGTCCTGTGGCTCCACGCTGAGGCAGAACATGGGCCCTTCCTCCCGCAATCCCTCGAAGAGCGGTAGGAAGAGCGCACCGCCGAGGAGGTCCCGCACCTCGCCGAGCTTGGCGAATGCAGTGGAAATCCCCGAGTCGTCGCCGCCGCTCCGGCCGACCGCGCAAGAGAGAGACGGGAGCCAGTCGGGACTTGCCCATGGGGTGGTGGTAGAGGACCTGGCTCCACCGCTGCTTCCGCTTCTCGGCTGGGGCAGTGGCGGGCAGTCGTGGACGTGGACGCGACGAGGAGGAGGATGTGGGTAGCCTAGAAACGGTGAAGTAGCGGCGGAATTGAGGTCGTCACCTGCCTGCTTCCCTTGTGCCTCTGCTGCCGCCTCGGCTCACAACGTTGCGGGCGCTGGCGAGCGGATCGCGGCGAGCGGGCGGGAGTAGGGAGGCGCTGGCGCAGGCGTGCGTCGTTGCGGGCGTGCAGGAGCTGGACTCGCGCGGATGCGGCGCGCGGGAGCTAGATTCGTGGCGGCTACGACGCGCGGGAGTACGGCGGGGCGTGAGGTGCGGAAGGCTGTTGCGGGGGCAGGGAGCGGGGGCAGTCTACACTGCCCCCTTAATAGTTAGTATATATATATATATATATATATATATATGGTAAGGCTATTGGGAGCCCTGGGCTTCCAAACATATGGTGGACCAGACCAGACCAGCCTAGATCGAATGATGGACACCAGGGTGGGAAACGTGGCATAAGCAGTAATGGCAGGTAATGTTTTTTAAAAGGCAGGCTGTCCGCGCGACGTGGGATGATGGCTTTTTGAACTACATGTAACGCAATTCGCGGGATTGCAGTATGTGCACGCACGAGATTAGGGGACAATTATTATGGAGGTTCAGATCTGCGGTTATTACGGAGGTTCAGATCTGCATGCACTAACGAGCAAAACTTATAAAGGGTATAATATCTAGCAGAAGGATTCATAAACATAGCATGATATGTGAAAGTGCATTAATCCCTTTTGTGAGTTTTGGTGATTTGGATAACAACACATTTAAAGGTCTAACGAGTTCGCTAAGTGTTGAACAGGAAATTCAGTATGATGAACATACTTGAATAGTGTATAATGATCAGTGAACAAAGGTTCAACACAAGGTTAAATAACCAATGATACAATGCAAATGGATATAATATGATCTTTATATTGGTTTGAATATATGGACAAGACCTAAGAAATCACTACATACATATGATCAGAATAGAGGATGAAGTGATTAAGAGGATTGGTCAAGCCAAAGTGAATAAGATATGAGGAATCGTGAATTGGCTTGACCATATTAATATCGGTCCATATATGCCTCTATGAGAATCAAACTAGAGCTTGATTGATCTTAACAGTTATATCTAGAAGACATTCAAGCAAGGTTTCACAATATTGAAGAAATGATTCTCTCAATGGATGCTCAATATGATGTGACTCAAGAATGGCTTGATAGGGTGAAGATAGCAAGGAAAGGGCTTCGAGGAACTAAGCAAAGGTGAAGGCCAAGCGACGGCTTGTGAACCAAGGTACCATGGCTAAGGTGAAGAAGAGAGTACTTGCATTAAGTCGATGAACTAATCAGCTATGAAGAGTTATAGCATGTTGAGGCATCAGTAAGGAGACTTGAAGCTATGATTTGAACTCATATATGGTGAAATGGTACGAGTCACAGGGTTTGAGTTGTGTTTGCTTCAAAAGGTGAGACAAAGATGTTTGTGATCCTTATGAAGCAACGCCATGGAGAAATCACACATGAGACACCAAAGACTCAAGGAGTTTACTTAATTAATTTTATTTAACTTGAGTATAGGAATCATCGTACTATAAAGGGGGATCCAAAAAGAAGGTTGGTGTTTGCCAAAGCTCAAGCCTCTATATTCAAAAGCTACTTTTTGAAAACCAAAAATCTCTTGAACGTTCTATGGTTGACCGTGGTTAGGTTTGAGATACTGAGAGTGTTCTTGTTGAAAAGCAGCTGAACTTCTTCAGCTGCAGTTGAGCTTTTGTCACACCCTTTTCTGAGGGTCAGAGCCGGGTGCATCGCATATGTGTGCCAGGATCTATTTCCACACATATGTTGACGTCACAAGTGTAATATATCAAAAGAACAATGCATAAGAGCGTAAATAAAGATTATATTAACATATTACACTTCGAACAGACATAATGTCTTAACCTTTATTCATCAAAGTACAACAAAACATGGACATCCATCCACAGGAAGATGACCGGGGGTATCACTAGACTAGCATCCATGGAGCTCAGCATCATAACTTCATCTGCAAACTTCTGATCAAAATTTAAGCAAGGGTGAGCACACTTATGGTCGGGGCTCAGCAAGTGGGAGAAAAACTAATGCAAGTTTAACAAGGTGAGGCTAAGGTTGAGCAGTAAGCATTTTAGTTGGTCAACATTTTATTAACAACACCTGTCTTACCAATAAGTGTGAATCCCAAGTATTCCCATTAAACAAAGGTATAAGAGTATATCAAAAACACTTAAGTGAAACCACTTAAGCAAACCATTGGCAGATCATCAGATCTCGATTTATTTCATCTTCAAGTTTAATTATCATGTGAGGAGTCCATGCTGCTCTTAACCGTGAGCACGGCTGATATATCAGTTTTACACTTTGCAGAGGTGGCGCATCTTTACCCATGAGTCGCGATTCCCTTCTAGCCCGGGTTAGCTAGACCCGTATTCACTTCCGAGGTGAATGGCCAGGGTCTCACTACGAGGCTTCTCCCTAGAGTCCTCATTACGCAAATGCTGAAAATGGTCAAACTGCATAAGGCACACCTACCGTAACCAACTTATAGTCCAGACTACAGGGTAAAGCTTTGGGAACTATGCCCGTATCCAATCTGCCTGAGCCGGAACTATAAGCGCTTGCAAGATGCCCCCGTTCCGGTCGACCACGACCAGCACCCAACATAAGACTTCCCTAGTTATTTAGCCAAGACCAGAGCCATGATAGTTCTCATGGTAGCACTGTTTTCCCGGGTGGTCACTCCATGTTCCAATTAATATGCAATAATCTTGTTTAACCATCGGGTTAACAACAATAGTGTAAACTTACCATTTGGAACATTAATATCATCAGTAGGAGTACCAGCATAAAGTTAAAGTTGTAGCAATAGCATAGCTACTTGATTAGATCAAAACCCAGGTTAACAAGGAATAAAGTTGGAAAGGTTAGGTGTATCTGAATAGGTAACCCATCAAATTATGCATATATATCCAAGAATAAACTTTATTAAATGTATTGTTTGGGATCTGTCGGGGACCATAATTAGGGGTACCCTCAAGACGCCTAATTCTCAGCTGGTAACCCCCATCAGCATAAAGCTGCAGAGGCCTGATGGGTTTGATTAAGTCAGGGATCAGTCCATACGAGTGACTTGACCACGCCACGCCCGAGCCTAGCCTCGGGCGAGGGCAGCCGACCCTAAGATGACTCCGTCTCGCCTGAGGCCTCCTCTTTCACGGCAGACGCATCTCCGGCTCGCCCTAGGCCCCGCCTTCGATAAGAAGAAACCCTGACTAAATCACCGCGCCAACCGACCGAGTCACCGGGGCGTTTAACGCAAAAGGTAAGACCAACGGGCGACCAGACTTCGCCAGAGGCGCCATAGGAGGCTCCGCCCGACCTAGGGCTCGGACTCGGGCTAAGGCCCCGGAAGACGGCGAACTCCGCTCCGCCCGACCCCAGGGCTCGGACTCGGGCAAAGGCCCCGGAAGACGGCGAACTCCGCTCCGCCCAAGGGCTCGGACTCGGGCTAAGGCCCCGGAAGACGGCGAACTCCGCTCCGCCCGCCCCAGGGCTCGGACTCGGGCTAAAGCCCCGGAAGACGACGAACTCCGCCTCGCCCGACCCAGGGCTCGGACTCCGCCTCGGCCTCTGCCGAACGATCTCCGCCTCGCCCGACCCAGGGCTCGGACTCTGCCTCTGTCTTGCAGGACGGACTCGACCTCGGCTTCGGAGGAGCTTCCACGACGCCCGACCTAGGACACGAGACCGCCACGTCAACAGGGAGCGTCATCATCACCCTGCCCTGAGCCGACTTGGGTCGCAGAGAACAAGACCGACGTCCCATCTGGCCAGCCACGCCAGATAGGCAAATGATGGCGCCCCGCTAGACCATGACGACGGCGACTCTCAGCTCCCTTACGAAAGCAGGAGGACGTCAGCAAGGGCCCAGCCACTCCGACAGCTGTCCCCCCGTCCGGCTCCGTTACTCCTCCAACAGCCACGACGCCACACCAACAGGGTGCCAAGATCTCTCCGGCTGCCACCTTGGCATGTACATAGGGCGCTAGCTCTCCCTCGCTAGACACGTAGCACCTTGCTACACCCCCATCTTGTACACCTGGATCCTCTCCTTACGACTATAAAAGGAAGGACCAGGGCCTTCTTAGAGGAGGTTGGCCTCGCGGGGACGAAGGGCAGGGGCAGGCGCTCTCTCGGGGCCGCTCGCTTCCCCTCACCTCGCGCGGACGCTTGTAACCCCCTACTGCAAGCGCACCCGACCTGGGCGCGGGACGAACACGAAGGCCGCGGGAATTCTCCGACTCCCTCACGACCCGGCTCCGGCCACCGACCTCTCTCTCTGTTCCCCCCTTCGCGCTCGCCCACGCGCTCGACCCATCTGGGCTGGGGCACGCGGCACTCTCACTCGTCGGCTCGGGGACCCCCCGGTCTCGGAACGCCGACAGTTGGCGCGCCAGGTAGGGGCACGCTGCGTGTTGACGTTCGATTTCCCGTCAAGCTCCAGATGGGCAGTCTCCAACGACCTCTTCAACCCGGGACGGTGCTCCGTTTCGGGAACCTCGAGTTCATGTCTCTCGACGGCAACTACGACATGGTACTCCTTCCACCGCCGCGCGGCAGCGACAATGGTGGCGGACAGCCCGCCCGCCGGCGGCGGAATCAACGACATCTTTCCCGCGTGGGGGAAGGACAACTTTCGAGTTCGCCCCATCCTCTCCCTCGCCATCGGAGGAGGAGGAGGCGGGGCAACCGGGGCCAAGCGGGAGATCGCGCTCCGACGGCTGTCGAGCAAATTGACATCCCCGGCGCCTCAACGGAGGACACGCCAAGCGTCGCCCTCGCGTTCAAGGCAAACGCGAGCGCCATCCCCCCGCAACACGTCGACTCCGAGCAAGTGGACGACGCCAGCACGCTCACGGAGGGCCTGCAGGACGTCGCCCTCGTACCCAAGACGACGGCGCGGTCAGCCCCCGACTTGACTTCATCGCCCCTCGTCGACAAAAAGGTACCGACTGCTACCCGTCTTTCGTCATTTCGACTCGGCCTCAGCCCGCCTGGCGATCTCGCTTTGGCGGGCGCTCACATTGAGGCGAGTGCAACCTCTCTGGGGTTTCGTGTGCGGTCGCCTTGGGACCGATTGACGGGTGTCTCGACCTACGGACCCTCTGGGTCCGAGGAAGATGACGACCCCAGCATCTGCTGGGATTTCTCCGGATCTGGCAATCCTAGTGCCATGCGGGACTTTATGACCGCATGTGACTACTGCCTCTCCGACTGTTCCGACGGCAGCCGCAGCCTTGGCGACAAGGACTGCGGCCCGAGTCGCGAATGTTTCCACATCGAGTTAGGGGATCCCTCCGGAGGCGGCTGTCTCGGCACGCCGGAGGATGGTGATCCCCCTAGGCCAGCGCCTCGCGCCGACATCCCGCGGGAGCTAGCTGTGGTCCCCGTTCCGGCGGGGGGTCACGACCCACAGCTCGAGCAAGTCCGCGGGGCGCAGGCCGGGCTCGATGAGGGAGCAGGAGCGCTCGAGGCAATCCGCCAGAACATCGGGCAGGTGTGGGCGAGCCAGCCCCCGGCCGGAGGAATACGTCACCTGCCCCAAGGTCTCCAGCACCACATCGCCAACGATGCCAGGGACAGACCGCCACCCGCATCCGGCGGAACCGGTCAGGACCTGGCCGCTGCAGCGATGCTCCTCCGCGCGATGCCGGAGTCATCAACCACCGAGGGTCGGCGAATCCAGGGAGAACTTAAGCATCTCCTGGAAGGCGCTGCGGCCCGGCGGGCCGAGAGCTCTGCCTCCCGAAGGCAGGGATACCCCTCGGAACCTCGTGCCGCGACTTCCCGACTCACGCGGGAAGCCTCGGTCTTCACCGGGCGCACGCGCAACACCGCGCCTGCGGCCCCGGGCCACCTCGGCGACGAGCACCCTCATCGTGACCGTCGGGCACGCCTCGACGAAAGGGTGCGCCGAGGCTACCACCCCAGGCGTGGGGGACGCTACGACAGCGGGGAGGATCGGAGTCCCTCGCCCGAACCACCCGGTCCGCAGGTCTTTAGCCGAGCCATTCGGCGGGCGCCGTTTCCGCCCCGATTCCGACCCCCGACTACTATCACGAAGTACTCGGGGGAGACGAGACCGGAATTATGGCTTGCGGACTACCGCCTGGCCTGTCAACTGGGTGGGACGGACGATGACAACCTCATCATCCGAAACCTCCCCCTGTTTCTCTCCGACACCGCTCGTGCCTGGTTGGAGCACCTGCCTCCGGGGCAGATTTCCAACTGGGAAGATTTGGTCCAGGCTTTCGCCGGCAACTTCCAGGGCACGTACGTGCGCCCCGGGAATTCCTGGGACCTCCGAAGCTGTCGGCAACTGCCGGGAGAGTCTCTCCGAGACTACATCCGGCGGTTCTCGAAGCAGCGCACCGAGCTGCCCAACATCACCGACTCCGATGTCATCGGCGCGTTCCTCGCCGGCACCACCTGCCGCGACCTGGTGAGCAAGCTGGGTCGCAAGACCCCCACCAGGGCGAGCGAGCTGATGGACATCGCCACCAAGTTCGCCTCCGGCCAGGAGGCGGTAGAGGCCATCTTCCGAAAGGACAAGCAGCCCTAGAGCCGCCCGTCGGAAGATGCTCCCGAGGTGTCTACTCCACGCGGCGCCAAGAAGAAAGGCAGGAGGAAGTCGCAAGCGAAACGCGACGTTCCCGATGCAGACCTTGTCGCCGCCGCCGAGCACAAGAACCCTCGGAAGCCCCCCGGAGGTGCTAACCTCTTCGACAAGGCACTCAAGGAGACGTGCCCCTACCATCAGGGGCCCGTCAAGCATACCCTCGAAGAGTGCGTCATGCTTCGGCGCCACTTCCATAGGGCCGGGCCACCCGCAGAGGGTGGCAGGGCTCACGACGACGACAAAAGGGAGGATCGCCAAGCAGGAGAGTTCCCGGAGGTCCGCGATTGCTTCATGATCTATGGAGGGCATGCGGCAAACGCCTCGGCTCGGCATCGTAAGCAAGAGCGTCGGGAGGTCTGCTCGGTGAAGGTGGCGGCGCCAGTCTACCTAGACTGGTCCGACAAGCCCATCACCTTCGACCGGGACGACCACCCCGACCACGTGCCGAGCCCGGGGAAGTACCCGCTCGTCGTCGACCCCGTCATCGGCGACGTCAGGCTCACCAAGGTCCTGATGGATGGAGGCAGCTGCCTCAACATCATCTACGCCGAGACCCTCAGGCTCCTGCGCGTCGACCTGTCATCCGTCCGAGCAGGCGCTGCGCCCTTCCACGGGATCATTCCCGGGAAGCGCGTCCAGCCCCTCGGACAGCTCGACCTCCCTGTCTGCTTCGGAACACCCTCCAACTTCCGAAGGGAGACTTTGACGTTCGAGGTGGTCGGGTTCCGAGGAACCTACCACGCAGTGTTGGGGAGGCCATGCTACGCGAAGTTCATGGCCATCCCCAACTACACTTACCTGAAGCTCAAGATGCCGGGCCCCAACGGGGTCATCACCGTCGGCCCCACGTACAAACACGCATTCGAATGCGATGTGGAGTGCGTGGAGTACGCCGAGGCCCTCGCCGAGTCCGAGGCCCTCATTGCCGACCTGGAAAGCCTCTCCCGAGAGGTGCCGGACGTGAAGCGGCATGCCGGCAACTTCGAGCCAGCGGAGACGGTTAAGGCCGTCCCTCTCGACCCCAGTGGCGACACCTCCAAGCAGATCCGGATCGGTTCCGGGCTCGACCCCAAATAGGAAGCAGTGCTCGTCGACTTTCTCCGCGCAAACGCCGACGTTTTTGCGTGGAGTCCCTCGGACATGCCTGGCATACCGAGGGATGTCGCCGAGCACTCGCTGGATATTCGGGCCGGAGCCCGGGCGGTCAGACAGCCTCTGCGCCGATTCGACGAGGAAAGGCGCAGGATGATAGGCGAGGAGGTCCACAAGCTGATGGCAGCAGGGTTCATTAAAGAGGTATTCCATCCCGAATGGCTTGCCAACCCTGTACTTGTGAGGAAAAAAGGGGGGAAGTGGCGGATGTGTGTAGACTACACTGGTCTCAACAAAGCATGTCCGAAGGTCCCCTACCCACTACCTCGCATCGACCAAATTGTGGACTCCACTGCAGGGTGCGAAACCCTGTCTTTCCTCGATGCCTACTCAGGGTATCATCAAATCAAGATGAAAGAGTCCGACCAGCTCGCGACTTCTTTCATCACGCCCTTCGGCATGTACTGTTATGTCACAATGCCGTTCGGGTTGAGAAACGCGGGTGCAACGTACCAGCGGTGCATGAACCATGTGTTCGGCGAACACATTGGTCGCACGGTCGAGGCCTACGTCGATGACATCGTAGTCAAGACGAGGAAAGCCTCTGACCTTCTCTCCGACCTCGAACTGACATTCCGGTGTCTCAAGGCGAAGGGCGTCAAGCTCAATCCCGAGAAGTGCGTCTTCGGGGTGCCCCGAGGCATGCTCTTGGGGTTCATCGTCTCCGAGCGGGGCATCGAAGCCAACCCGGAGAAGATCGCAGCGATCACAAACATGGGGCCCATCAAGGACTTAAAAGGCGTACAGAGGGTCATGGGATGCCTCGCGGCCTTGAGCCGTTTCATCTCGCGCCTCGGCGAAAGAGGCCTGCCCCTGTACCGCCTCTTAAGGAAGGCCAAGTGCTTCACTTGGACTCCCGAGGCCGAGGAAGCCCTCGGGAACCTGAAGGCGCTCCTCACCCAGGCGCCCATCTTGGTACCCCCAGCTGATGGAGAAACCCTCCTGGTCTACGTCGCCGCAACCACTCAGGTGGTCAGCGCCGCGATCGTAGTCGAAAGGCAGGAAGAGGGGCATGCTTTGCCCATTCAGAGGCCAGTCTACTTCGTCAGCGAAGTGCTGTCCGAAACCAAGATCCGCTACCCACAAGTCCAGAAGCTGCTATATGCAGTGATCCTGACGAGGCGAAAGCTGCGACATTACTTCGAGTCCCATCCGGTGACTGTGGTGTCATCCTTCCCCCTGGGGGAGATCATCCAGTGCCGAGAAGCCTCAGGAAGGATCGCGAAGTGGGCGGTGGAAATCATGGGCGAGGCAATCTCGTTTGCCCCTCGGAAGGCCATCAAGTCCCAGGTACTGGCGGATTTCGTAGCCGAATGGGTCGATACCCAGTTACCAACGGCTCCAATCCAACCAGAGCTCTGGACCATGTTTTTCGACGGGTCGCTGATGAAGACGGGAGCTGGCGCGGGCCTGCTTTTTGTCTCGCCCCTCGGGAAACACCTGCGCTACGTGCTTCGCCTCCATTTCCCGGCGTCCAACAATGTGGCTGAGTACGAGGCTCTGATCAACGGATTGCGAATCGCCATCGAGCTAGGGGTCCGACGCCTCGATGCGCGCGGCGACTCGCAGCTCGTCATCGACCAAGTCATGAAGAACTCCCTCTGCCGCGACCCAAAGATGGAGGCCTACTGTGAGGAGGTTCGACGCCTGGAAGACAAGTTCTACGGGCTCGAGCTTAACCACATCGCCCGGCGCTACAACGAGACTGCGGACGAGCTGGCGAAGATAGCCTCGGGGCGAACGACGGTTCCCCCGGACGTCTTCTCCCGGGATCTGCACCAACCCTCCGTCAAGATAGATGACGCGCCCGAGCCCGAGGCACCCTCGGCCTCGTCCGAGGTGACCTCGGCCCAGCCCGAGCCATCCTTGGCTCACCCCGAGGAACCCTCGGAGCCCGAGGGCGAGGCACTGCGCATCGAGGAGGAGCAGAACGGGGTCGTGCCAGATCAAGATTGGCGGACCCCGTACCTGCAATATCTCCGCCAAGGGGAACTGCCCCTCGACCGAGCCGAGGCTCGGCGGATGGCGCGACGCGCCAAATCGTTCGTCTTGCTGGGCGATGAGAAGGAGCTCTACCACCGCAGCCCCTCGGGCATCCTCCAGCGATGCATCTCCATCGCCGAGGGTCAGGAACTCCTGCAGGAAATACACTCGGGGGCTTGCGGTCATCATGCAGCACCTCGAACCCTCGTCGGGAACGCTTTCCGCCAAGGCTTCTACTGGCCAACGGCGGTGACTGACGCCACTAGAATTGTCCGCGCCTGCGAAGGGTGCCAATTCTATGCGAAGCAGACCCACCTGCCCGCTCAGGCTCTGCAGACGATATCCATCACCTGGCCCTTCGCTGTGTGGGGTCTGGACCTCGTCGGCCCTCTGCAGAAGGCGCCCGGGGGCTACACGCACCTGCTGGTCGCCATCGACAAATTCTCCAAGTGGATCGAGGTCCGACCCCTGAACAGCATCAGGTCCGAGCAGGCGGTGGCGTTCTTCACCAATATCATCCATCGCTTCGGGGTCCCGAACTCCATCATCACCGACAATGGCACCCAGTTCACCGGCAAAAAATTCTTGGATTTTTGCGAGGATCACAACATCCGGGTGGACTGGGCCGCCGTAGCTCACCCCATGTCGAATGAGCAAGTGGAACGTGCCAACGGCATGATTCTGCAAGGGCTCAAGCCTCGGATTTACAACGGTCTCAACAAGTTCGGCAAGCGGTGGATGAAGGAACTCCCCTCGGTGGTCTGGAGCCTGAGGACGACGCCCAGCCGAGCCACAGGTTTCACGCCGTTCTTCCTGGTCTACGGAGCCGAGGCGATCCTGCCCACGGACCTGGAATACGGCTCCCCGAGGACGAGGGCCTACAACGAAGAAAGCAACCAAGCTAGCCGAGGAGACTCGCTGGACCAGCTGGACGAGGCTCGGGACAGGGCCTTGCTACACTCGGCGCGGTATCAGCAGTCCCACGACGCTACCACGCCCGAGGGGTCCGACCCCGAGATCTCCAGGTGGGCGATCTGGTGCTTCGGCTGCGGCAAGACGCCCGAGGGAGGCACAAGCTCACGCCCCCCTGGGAGGGGCCGTTCATCATCGCCAAAGTACTGAAGCCCGGAACGTACAAGCTGGCCAACAGTCGAGGCGAGGTTTACGGCAACGCTTGGAACATCCAACAGCTACGTCGCTTCTACCCTTAAGATGTTTCCAAGTTGTTTATATACCTCGCACCCACGCAAAAGTTTAGTCAACAAGGAAGGGTCAGCCTCGCCTCGGCAGAGCCCGACCCTCCCTCGGGGGCTAAAAGGGGGGAAACCCCCTCTGCGTCAAAATTTTCCTCGAAAAGAAAATCTCTTTCACCAGAACATCTTTCGTGCTTTTTGACTACTTCGAAAAGCGGGTCCTGGAAACGACGGGGTACACGTAAGCAGTCAAGGCTGACCGAGCCGAGGGACTCCTACGCCTCCGGGATACGGATACCTCACTCATCACCTTCTGCGATAAGTAACTCGCGCTCGGATAAGGCGAATCCGCGGATCGAACGAGTCTTTACGTACGGGAGCTCTTCTGTCGAAGCGATTCTTCGAGCCTTCTCGACCGAGTCGGTGACAAGGCTTCATGGGCGGGTAAAAGTACGCGTAAGCGGCAAGGCCGACCGAGCCGAGGGACTCCCACGCCTCCGGGATACGGATACCTCACTCATCACCTTCCACGAGAAGCAACTCTTGCTCGCACTAACATCCCTGCTACCGACAAAAAGTCCAGATACTCGAAACAAGAGGAAAAGAGACGCAGCTTTATAACGCAACAAGGGTATGTGTTCTGGCCTCAACGGCCGCGCAAGGCCCACGCTACAAGACGATTTGACCCTGCAGGCTCGGATCTTGACGCTGGAAGAGGGCGAAGACACCCTCGGCATCAACAGCACCTTCGGCAAGGCCCGACCTAGCCTCGGACGGCGACGCGGTCCGAGGGCCTCCGCTCCGAAGGACGACGTCATCACCACGCTCGAGCAATCTCTGCCAGGGACTTCTCCGAGAACCCGGCCCGAGCGGATGGCTCGGCCGGCCACCTCCGGGGCCTCGGCCGACCACCTTCCGAGGGCGCCAGCTCGGTTCGAAGCCTCGGCTGAACAGCTCCGACGTCGATCCTGCCAACAAACAACCCGGCTAGGCTCCGGCCAACCAGGTTTCATTTCCGAGCCGACAACGCCTCTGCTCATGCTGATATCGCTACCCCTGGCCTCGGCTCGTCGAAGAGCGGCCGAGGGGTCTCTTTAACTAAGCTAGAGGAGCCTCGGACAACAGGTCCGACCGAGCCGAGGGATTCCTACGCCTCCGGGATACGGATACCTCACTCGTCACCTTGACACGGGGCAACTCACGCTTGGTGAAGCGGTTCAGACAATCAGCGGACGAGCCTTAGCGCTCGGGAATGAGGAAAAAACACGGCTCTGTGCCGGAGTTACATACATGTTCAGGCCCCGAAAGCCGAAATGAACAAAAAACCCGGCACTCGAAGTGCCATTACAAACGGAACTCCGGTTCCGCCCCCGCGGGTACGGGCAACCTCCCCGCCAGGGAAGCCCGTGGAGCAACAAGCTCTGGGCGAATCACCAGCAAACGCGGGACGCCCCTAAGCACCCCGGCAGATCCTCGCAGCCGTCCTCGCCACGAATGCGAGGAGGAAGACGGAATGTTGCATCCTAGCTGGGCAGCAACAGTTCTCCTTCCCCGGCATGACTGGAGGACGTCTCCGCCGTGGGGCTAAAAGGCGATTGCCACCACCAGAAGCTGGAAAATGAGGTGGCCCGCCGACCCGCGTAGAAGGTGCAGCCCCGGCTCGCCTCGCTCCCCGCCCCGGCAAGGATGACGAACACCCTCAACACTAAGGGCGGGGCCGGGACCGCAGCCCGGTTTGCCCCTCCCCATTCGGGAGCTGGAGGCCACCATCTTGGGTGACCACCAGCGGAGGGGAGCCGCTGGGCTGCATGATGAAAATCCTTGAAGCCGAACGATGGCTGAAAGGTACCAACTCCCACGGAGTTGCGTTCCTCCAGCAATGGAGCGAAAAGACGGCGGTTTCCCCCCATCCGGGGGCTCGGAAGACGGAGAGACACAATGCATTGGGGAGGAAGGAGACATGGTTACCTCACGGAGGGGGTCGCCCTCCTTTTAAAGGCAACTCCCCCCGCTTGCGCCCTCAACCGTCACGGGCTGAGTCTTCTCCAACACGCCTCCAAAGCCCTTCCCTACGGTGCGGGGGCTGGGACCCGCCTGTCATGCAGACCGGCTCTAAGCAGAAGAAGCCGAACCGCCGCGCACGACGCACGCAACCACCCAGCGGTTACATGTAACCCTCCACTTTTGCCCGGACCAGCGGGCGAAAGGGGCAGGCGGCCATGCAGGCGGCATGCGACCGCGCCAAGTGGACGCGCCTCTCCGATTCCTGACAGGCCAGCGCGACGGCTCAAGCCCACGCGTCGTGCAACTGGCGCGCCGGGCGCTGCATGCGAACCGCTATGCCACTCGCTCCACCACCGCACCTCCTCGATTACGGAACCGATACCGCGACTCAAGGCGACCCAGCCCGCGACCCAGCAGCGCCAGCCTGGCGCAGCGGTCAAAAGCGGTCAAAAATGGGCCGGCAGTAATGACGGTGGCAGGCACGCGAGGGCAGCGGTCACGCCATCTGCCAAGCTCATGTCCCATCCGGAGGCAGCAAGAGAACCCCCTCTCACGGTGTGAAGACGACGCACCCGTGACCCGTACCTCGAACGGCCCGCGCACGCAACGGCAGCTTCGCCGACCGCTTACCCCGGCGCATTAACTTCGCGGCGAAACAGGTAACGTTTCTGGCAGGGGCAGCTGGCGACGCTTCGCCTCCGCCAAAACGACCACGCCGAAAAAGGTACGCCACGACGTTCGATTTCGAATCCTTTTTCCCTTTTCCTTCTTTCTCTATCTCTTGCAACAGGGACCGAGAAGGGGGATAACCCCAAAGGGATCCTTCCCCGTGAAGGAACTAGGCTCCGAGCCTCCCTACTGATCAGGGGTTCGAAGGCTGGCCCCCCGAGGGGTTCAACAGCCGCCTCAGATCGCGTGGGCCCGACACCCACTACTGGTCAGGGGTTCGAAGGTCGGCCCCCGAAAGGACTCACGACCGCCTCAGGCTATTCGGGCTCCGTGCCCCCTACTGATCAGGGGTTCGAAGGCTGGCCTGTCGAAGGGTTCACAGTCGCCTCAGACGCCGAGCGAGGGATGACCAGGGGTACGTTCGATACATAACCAAGGCTCGGGCTGCGCTCCCGAGGTACCCTAGGACATTTCCGAGACCAGCGGGAACGACTCTGTAACGGAATCCCATCGGAGGGAGGCAACGAGCCCTCGGACCCCGTCGCTAGGGGACCGGGTCCGGCAGATCACCCGCAGGTACTTTTGGGCGTGCCTCCGGGCCCCTAGCCGACCCCCAACGAACGGGGCACGGACGTCCACTCGGATTACCCGATTGCAGCTCACCGGAGACACCATGTTCGGTGCCCATCGAGGGTAACATGGCGCACTCCCCCCCTCCTCCTTGCGGAAAGGCGACGTAGGGGCGTATATAAAAAGTCGAGTCTGTCCCTGATCGTCCTCTCGCTCCGTGCGAAGGCTCGGGGGCTGCTCTCGCAAACCCGGCTCCGGCCGAACCGTTGACAGCGTCAACATACCAGCCCGAGAACTTGGGCCCCGACAGTGCACCTGGGTTACGCCCTGCTCGCATGAGGGAACCGCCAGACCAGCCGAGGCATTACGCAAGGCATTAAGACCTCGAAGGAGTGAAACCACTCCTCCGAGGCCTCGGGGGCTACACCCGGCGGGTGCGCTCGCGCGCACCCACCGGAGCAAAGTACCACCGGGAAAGGCTGGTCCCCTTGCAAAAAAGTGCGGCGCAAGCCTCCAAGCGAGTGTTAACACTCTCTTCGAGGCTCGGGGGCTACTGTCGGGGACCATAATTAGGGGTACCCTCAAGACGCCTAATTCTCAGCTGGTAACCCCCATCAGCATAAAGCTGCAGAGGCCTGATGGGTTTGATTAAGTCAGGGATCAGTCCATACGAGTGACTTGACCACGCCACGCCCGAGCCTAGCCTCGGGCGAGGGCAGCCGACCCTAAGATGACTCCGTCTCGCCTGAGGCCTCCTCTTTCATGGCAGACGCATCTCCGGCTCGCCCTAGGCCCCGCCTTCGATAAGAAGAAACCCTGACTAAATCACCGCGCCAACCGACCGAGTCACCGGGGCGTTTAACGCAAAAGGTAAGACCAACGGGCGACCAGACTTCGCCAGAGGCGCCATAGGAGGCTCCGCCCGACCCAGGGCTCGGACTCGGGCTAAGGCCCCGGAAGACGGCGAACTCCGCTCCGCCCGACCCCAGGGCTCGGACTCGGGCAAAGGCCCCGGAAGACGGCGAACTCCGCTCCGCCCAAGGGCTCGGACTCGGGCTAAGGCCCCGGAAGACGGCGAACTCCGCTCCGCCCGCCCCAGGGCTCGGACTCGGGCTAAAGCCCCGGAAGACGACGAACTCCGCCTCGCCCGACCCAGGGCTCGGACTCCGCCTCGGCCTCTGCCGAACGATCTCCGCCTCGCCCGACCCAGGGCTCGGACTCTGCCTCTGTCTTGCAGGACGGACTCGACCTCGGCTTCGGAGGAGCTTCCACGACGCCCGACCTAGGACACGAGACCGCCACGTCAACAGGGAGCGTCATCATCACCCTGCCCTGAGCCGACTTGGGTCGCAGAGAACAAGACCGACGTCCCATCTGGCCAGCCACGCCAGATAGGCAAATGATGGCGCCCCGCTAGACCATGACGACGGCGACTCTCAGCTCCCTTACGAAAGCAGGAGGACGTCAGCAAGGGCCCAGCCACTCCGACAGCTGTCCCCCCGTCCGGCTCCGTTACTCCTCCAACAGCCACGACGCCACACCAACAGGGTGCCAAGATCTCTCCGGCTGCCACCTTGGCATGTACATAGGGCGCTAGCTCTCCCTCGCTAGACACGTAGCACCTTGCTACACCCCCATCTTGTACACCTGGATCCTCTCCTTACGACTATAAAAGGAAGGACCAGGGCCTTCTTAGAGGAGGTTGGCCTCGCGGGGACGAAGGGCAGGGGCATGCGCTCTCTCGGGGCCGCTCGCTTCCCCTCACCTCGCGCGGACGCTTGTAACCCCCTACTGCAAGCGCACCCGACCTGGGCGCGGGACGAACACGAAGGCCGTGGGAATTCTCCGACTCCCTCACGACCCGGCTCCGGCCACCGACCTCTCTCTCTGTTCCCCCCTTCGCGCTCGCCCACGCGCTCGACCCATCTGGGCTGGGGCACGCGGCACTCTCACTCATCGGCTCGGGGACCCCCCGGTCTCGGAACGCCGACAGGATCAAACAGAGTATGCAGAGGGAGAAGTCCACTTGCCTTGCTTATTGAAAACTTGAGGTTCTTCCACGGATAGGAATGATCTTGATTCTTAACTACTAGATCAACCACTGAATATCACACAAACAAACAAGAAGAACAAACACCACTCAATAACATACCACATTCACCTTACGTAAAGCTAAAAGAAAGCCTAACGAAAAGAGCATTCGCTTTTCAAAAACGTCCTAAGTAATGGTTATAATAAGAAGGTATTCTTTTTAAAAATGTGTGATCTATACTTTATAAAACAAGACATGAGCTTAAAAATATCTGAATTAAAATATGCAAATATTAGGTTCACCAATTAAACCTTTTATAAAACGTCATATGTGATACGTCTAAGATAAAGGGTTTATAAGATGATAAAACACGTTATAACATTATTAAACCTTTTTAACCTTTTATAAAAGATATATGTTATATATCTAAGGTTAATGAGTTATGAAACACATTATTAAACATTGATTGATGGGAAGCTAATATATAAGCCTAAACATGTTTTATATGGAAAGATAATGAAACAAATAATTATCTTTATCTTTATTAAGAAAACACATGGCTTATATTATTATTAAGAAAGCTATATTCAAAGTCAATATATGAAGTAACATTTTAAGTTATAAAAGAACTTAAACTCTTATTACTTTATTTTATCCTTTAGGAAAAACTAAGTGATATATATATATATATATATAATGTGAACTAAATTCTATGAAATCATTAATCATGCCATAAATCTAATTAAGAACAAATTGACTATAGGTTTGATTAATACATTATAATAAATGATAATTAATCTATTAATTATCTTTAATTCTATTGTAGGAACAAATTATCTAATTCATTAGAAAGAAAATTACGTTTAAACTATCTTTTTAGTTTATAAAAGCAATAACACTTGTTATCTTTTAATTAATAAAATATAAATACTCTATTAATTGGACATATGTTTATTTTCTATTTTTATTAAGAAACATATATCTACATATTCTTTTAAGTTTCTATTGAATACGGCTATACTTAAACATCCATAACGAACCTTATTAAATATGATATCTATTAAAAGGTCATTTTAAACTAGAAACAAATTATCTAATTCTTTAGTAAGAAACCTATGTTTATCAACATACTATCATTTTCTTTATTAGAAAAGTATGAGTGTCTAGTTAAGTCATTTTAACATTATTATAAATTCTACTCTTTTGGTTTTCTCCTTTCTTTTCTAAATAGAATTTATATGTATAACTAAAAATTGTTTATAATTCTTCTAATCAATAATATTCTAAGAATTAACTGTAAATTACTAAATAGGACTTTTAATAACATATTCATGGTCATTATGACATAAATAAATATCTTACTAATTCTAAGTAATTAAGTACCATACTTATGAATACATTTATCATGAATAGTAATATATATATATATATATATATATATATATATATATATATATATATATATTTGACCGGAAATACGTGGCTTAATTCCTATTTCAATTTCTTCATGTCCATAAGTTTACACTAAAAATACTACTAACAATTATGGTTCCACACACACTAAAGCGAAATTAAATCTGTAAACATTTTCTAGTATGAAAATCACTGAAGTAGTGAATAGTGACTGTATTTATTTTTAGAATTATAAAATCATAAGTATTGTCGCGGGGTTCGATTTTGGCTACACGTATACATCGTAAATCTCTAAAATCATACACAGGAATCACCAAATCGCATCAATATTACAACGATAAATTGCAAGATTCAGAACATAATTTAGAAAATAAATCAGTGGGTTGTCTTCAACCTTGGGTGAACGGACGACGGCGAACGGGCATCAAGGCGAAGGCTCGGTACGACGGGTGCGTAGCTCCGGCATGCCAAGAATGTCAATGGTAAGACGAGCTGAACGACGACGAAGCGAACTCCGATGAGGCGTGTCGGCGAGCCGATGTGTGGACAACAGGGGCTCGATGTGGTGTTTCGGTCGCGTTGGCGAACTCCGGCGAGGTCGATGCGCAGAACAGAGACTAGCAAGGCAGCTGCGTGAATAGAGTTCAACGCAGGAAGATCTCGATAGCGCAGGGGAGGGAGCTCCGAATCATGGCGCAGTGAACTGGCAAGGGTGAGGCATAGTGCAACAGTAAGGAGAGGCGAGCTCGGGCCGTCCATTTATAGCCGAGGATGGGAAGCTAGGAGGTCCCCGGTGGAGAAGTAATGGCGTCTGCCATAAACTCAGAGAAACAATCGTCTTGAAGCTCCATTACTCGAGTGACGAACGGATACGTGGCATTGAAGATCCATTTACGCGAGGAGAAGAACGGTTGGCGTCCTGCGCGGTCGTTAGTTCGGCTCCGGTCAGGTGCAGTGCAGCGCGATGGTGCATGCTCCGGGGCGTCGGTCGGTCGGGCCAGGGGCGCTTGGCCAGGGCGGGTCGCGCGGCGTCGGCTGTCGGGTCACGGTAGGGGCAGGGCGACCGGCTGGGCTGGGTTGGCGGCCTTGGGCGCGTGTGGCCTAGGTGGCGTCGGGCTGGGCGCTCGGCTTGGTGGCGTCCTAGCGCCTGGGTCGCGTGGGTGCAGGGGCTGCTCGGCTGCGCGTCGGAGAGAGGAGCGAGGGGGAGGAGAGAGAAGGAGGCAGGCGGGAGAGAGAGAGGAGCAGAGGGCGGCGACGGCCTTGGAGGTTAGGTCAGGATAGGGCGCGCGGCAGTTGGGAGTAAGTTGGGCCTAATGGGCTGTTAGGGTTAGTTAGTTTTTTTTTCTTTTTCTAATTTCAAAAACATATTTTTAAATAACCTAAAATTCATAATAATTATACCAAAACTATTTATAAATAAAATATTTATTTTTTACTATTAATTATATTATTTATTTGGATTTTTTATTTAACAAGGAATGTTATTCGGTATCCAAAAACAATTATGAGCAATCAAAAATCATTCTAAATGCAAATAAATAACAAACACTTCAAAGAAAATTAATTACTATAAATATCATTAATAACTAAATGTATTATTTTTATTTAATGATTTTTATAGTGTTACAGCTTTTCAGCTGAACTAAACTTCAGCTGAGTTGAGCTTTTCAGCTGAGTTGAGCTTCTTCAGCTGCAGTTGAGCTTTTTCAGCTGAGCTAAACTTTAGCTGAGTTGAACTTCTTCAACTGCAGTTGAGCTTTTTCAACTACAGTTGAGCTTTCTCAACTCCAGCCAAACTTCAACTTCAACTGTGAACCTCTCTCACCATACACCAGTTGAACTTGCCTCCGCGCAGTTGAACTGGGGTTTTCTCTCCTGAACTCTCTGGTCAAGACCAGCTAAACTGGCTTTTCGGGGCAGTTCAATTGATCTCTGACCCCTCTGACCTCTGACCAATAATCTGCCAATCAGACTGGCGAACAGGTCGACAGAGTCGTAAGGGGTGGTTCAACCGCCCCCAGGGCGGTTCAACTGGTTTGGTCAACTTGGCTAGACTGCACAACAGTCTGCCAGTCAGACTGGCAGACAGGCTGACAAGTCTACCAAAGAGGTTCAACCGATTTTCAAAAGAGGTTCAACCGGTTTTCAAAAGAGGTTCAACCGGTTTTGGTCAACTTGACCTGTCTGCGCAGCTGTCTGCCAGCCAGACTGGCAAATAGTCTGACAGGCCTGCCAGGGGCGGTTCAACCGGTTTTAGACCGAGTTTTGGCTCAAACGGCTAGTTTTGAAGCCCCACTATATATACTCACTCCTACCTCTCTCCCCACACAAGGGAGCATGATTGGAACTCCATTTCCAACTTGAGAAACATCTCCCACTCTCGCTCCCACATCTCTTCCCTCTCCCATTTCAAATCTTTGGAGAGAAATCTTTGAGTGAGTTTGAGAGCTGCAGTTTTGTGCTTCATCTCCAAATCTCTCTTGCTCTTCTTCATTCGAGCTTTGGTACTACATCGAGTTCTTTGTGGATTCATTACTCTTGGAGCTTCTAGCTCCTAGACGACTAGGTGTCTCTTGTGAGTCTCCAAATCTTTTGTTGTGTGACCGAACCTTGGGATAAATCTTGTGTCTCTTGTGTTCTTGTTCATTGTGTTTGTTCGTGTTTTTCATTCTCTCATCCTTCCGTGGAAGATTTGTTCATATCTTTTTGATGTGTGGATTTTGAGAAGTGCCCTTCTCAGATTAACTACTTTGAATCATGTGGATCATTCAGAACATCTCATGTCCAAAGTTAACTCGGTGAATTTAGAGATCAATTCAGTTTTATATCTCATCGTTTAGTTGAGCTCATGCAAACCAGTTGAACCGGTTTTGACAACCATTGAACTGCTTTTACCCAGTTTGTTTCTAGTTTTTGTTGAAAAAGTTTTAACTTGCCTATTCACCCCCTCTAGGCAACTTTCAATTGGTATCAGAGCCTAATCCTCGTTCAAACGATTAACCGCGTGAGGAAAAGATCATGTCGGGGGGGACTAAGAAAAGAAAGTGCTAATAAACTTGAAAAAGTTGAGGTTGCCTTGACTTCATCTTTTGGTGCAGATGTTGACCCTAGGGCAATAGACCTTGCCATGAGAATCGCCAAAAGGATGTTCCTCAAAATGATGGAAGATGAGGTGAAGAACAAGATTGAAGAAGAAAATGATCGATGGAGACCAAACGACGAATCCACCTCTTCACAAGGTTCGTCTTTCAAATCCACTTCTCATATGTGCTTTGTCGCTAATGGGAGTGACAGTGAAAGCGAAAGTGAGGATGAGGATGAACATGAAAGTGATAGTGAAGATGAGAATGATCTTCAAAAATCCTTCGCTCAACTAAGCAAGAAGAACCGGTTGAGCTTGCTCAAACTCATGAAAAGAGTGGAAGAACAAAAGAAAATGCTTCATAAGCAAGAAGATATCCTCATCGAAAAAATCAAAGACTTGGAGAAGTTGACCAAAGAGCATGAGAAGCTAAAGTGCTCTCATGATGATTTGGTCCAAAGGTACGAAAAGATTTCAATTGAGCAAACTAGTACTTCAAATGCTTTATCATGTGTTGCTCAATTAGAAAAATAAAATACTATGCTCAATAACATGATAGAAAAGCTAAATATTGAAAATCTAGCTTTGCAAGAAAAACATTGTATGCTTGTGTGCTCTCATAATAAATTTATGGATTCACATATCATGTCAGAAATGGCTCATGAGGTTGTGTTAACTAATTTTAAATCGTACTAACCTCACATGTGCACATGTGTTGAAATTGAAACGATAGTACCATGTGCTAACAATTGTTGTTATCAAGCAAGCCAATCTTCCTTTAAGCTAGAAATTTCAGGAATTAGTGATATTTCTATCACACAAGAAAATAAAGAGCTCAATGAAGAAGTTGGAAGGCTAAGAAGGAGCTTAACTCTCTTGAAGGGAAAGTGTCATGATCAACCTTCTCACGATAACCGTGATAACATGGTAAAGAAGCTTGAGAAGGGGACAACCACAGCATGCACAAACCCCCTTCAAAAGAATGCTAAGTTCCCTAAGAAAGGCATGAGCAAACATCAAGAGAAGAAAGCCAAAGCTCATGACAAGTGCCTCAACCACGCCTCCACATGCTTCACACAAGGTAACAAACAAGCCACTCTTCCAATAAGAGAAGATGCACTAGGAAGTGTTATCAATGTCATGAGAAGGGACATGAGATTAAGTCATGTCCATACATAAAATATAGTGGCTTAACTTTGGAAAGAAAGAGGCTCACTAACCATGTAGCAAACAAGAAGCAATGCAAGGAGTCTTGCAAAATTAAAATCATATTTGCTACACTTGCCGTAGAAAGGGACACCTTTGCAAGGATTGTCCCATAGTAAGTATCCTAAGCCTACCATGTCTATTCATTCATAGTCGCTTAGGAGACCCAAAAATGACACTTGTGCTAGAAAGGTAATTAGTTCACCTAAAACTAGCACAATGGTCATTTGGGTGCCTAAGTACTTATTAGCTAACCTTGGTGGACCCATCCAAAAATGGGCACCAAAATGTGAAAGTTCCCTCTGCCCGGGAACAGGATCTGGATGTCGCCTAGAGGGGGGTGAATAGGCGAATAATAATTATCACTTTAAAACTTAAATTCTTACTCTACTTGAAGACTAGATCACAGTGGAATGAAAAGACCCTTCGAGTAGGTTGCAGCGAAATAGAAGGTCTTGTCTCAAAATGCCCTGCACTTCAGATATAACTTGTACCACAGATAAGTATTGAAGTGCAGATATAAAGAGTAAGTAAGACAGAGAATCAGCACATAGCACAGAGCAGAGCACACAGACGCAGAGATTTATCCCGAGGTTCGGCCAAGCCTGGAATGCTTGCCTAGTCCTCGTTGGAGTTATCCACACCTGGGCTTGGAGTCTATTTCACCTCGTTCCTCCGGTTGCTCAGATCTGTCAGTATGAAAGATAGAGCCTTCCACTATGTTGAGATTGGTTACAACAAAGCCGTGGCTGCTTACAGTCTTCTTGACAGCACTCCGGCAGAGTAACTGTGCGCTCAAGACTTTGCTCTAGCTCTTTGCAGCACCTCTCCACTCTCTAAAGGCTTATAGCTTTGCCTTCACACAAACTAGAGAGATATACACGAGAGGGAGAGAGAGAATTGGTCCAAATGATGTCTACAATTGTTGGCTGCACTAGTGTCACTGTTGGAGGTGCCTAGGGGTCCCTTTTATAGACCCAAGAGGCCTAGGAGCCGTTGGAATTCCTTTTGGAAGGCAATATTTGCTTTCTGTCGGGTGGCGCACCGGACAGTCCGGTGCACCACCAGACAGGTCCTGTAGCTTGTCCGGTGCGCGATCTCCTTCCATATCGGGCTCAGCTGACCGTTGGAGCAACGGTCCTCTTGGCTCACCGGACACTGTCCGGTGCACACTGGACAGTCCAGTGCGTCAACTAACCGTTGGCCCAGTCCACGCATCGCCCGCTGATTGCGCTGCCGACCGTTGGCGCAGGCGCCGTTGGCTCACCGGACAGTCCGGTGCACAACCGTACAGTCCGGTGAAATTTAGCCACGCCACCTTCCTCTTTTCCCGAGAGCGCCTGGTTGGTGCCGAGTCAGCCTGGGGCACCAGACACTGTCCGATGCACCACCGGACAGTCCGGTGTGCCAGGCCCAAGCTGGTGTTGGCTAAACTTTGCCAACTCTTCTCCAATTCCATTCTTCTTTTCTTGGTACTGTTTATAGCACTTAGATAAACATGTTAGTACCAAAAAACAATTCACTAAGGCTAGAGTCATACCTTGATTCTTTAATTCGCAACTCTCAAGTGTTGAGTATAATAACATGTGTTGGACTCTAAACTATCAAGTCAACTTGACTTGATCTAGATTGACATATCTGAGCTCCAACACCTTGCAAAGGTCACATAGAATATCTCCAAACATAGGAACAACCCAAACTAAAGATCAAGGTGCACTTAGCTCTTTTGGGTTGCTTCCAGTTCTGGTTTTGACACTGCTTCTCCTTCCAGTGACCATGTTCACTTCTTGAGCTTGATCTTGAGCCTTATGACTTACACCACATAATTGTAAATGTTACCTTATTGGTTGTAAGTCATGTCCTTATGTAGTGTTCCTTGATGCACCATAACTCTTCTTAACTCGACCTTGACTTTGCAAGTCTTCTTCTTCACTCCTGGCTTTTGGGTTCTTGGTCTCCTTGACCTTCTCCCGTGCCTTCGGTGCCTCGAAGCTCTTCTTGCCTCCATCCTTGGCTTGATCGGTTGTCTCTGAGTTACGCACATCAAGTCTCACTTAAGTAATGTCCATCTTTCTTGTGATGTCCATTATCTAGATAATCTGGTCTTTGGACCATCACACTTGTTCACTTGTGTTGAACCCTGTTAGCTTTGCATTAAGCACCTATTCAACACTTGGCACACTTGTTAGTCCTTTAATTGAGTTGTCATACAAACACCAAAACACACAAGAGAGCTTTCAATCTCCCCCTTTTTGGTGATTGATGGCAACACAATTAAAGCTTACACAAGAACAAGATTTAAATCACAAATTTTGAATTCTAAGTTTATAGAATGCTCCCCCTAAATATGTGCTTACATTAAAATCTTAACTTTGGCCTTATATGCCAAATTGCACATACTTAGGCTAATTCGAAGCATTACTACACCTTAGTACCTGTGGGATGCATTGTGTCAATAATTAAACTGTGATGCGTATAACACACAAATGCACAGAATCAGAGTTAAACACTAATTGAATGGATATACCACAGGTATATCAACCTACCACTATTCACTATTAAGATACCAATTTAAAGCAATTTAAAACATCAGAATCACATGAATATCTATTACAGGATAAACACAATAGATGCTAATTGATTCATATCAACGGAAGCACTAATTACGCATTATCACCATATAATGCAACAAGAAGCATATGATAAATATTATCAATAAAACTAACACATCCTTCCTTAAGACCAAGGGAACTCAAGGAAACCAATAAAACTAACACATCCTTCCAAGGGAACTCAAGGAAACCCCTTTGAGTCCTTTAGCACACAAAAGATTAGACTTCACCCTTAAGATAAGCTTTCCTCTCAGGTTGAGGTAAGCTTTAATGCACAAATTCTCCCCCTTTGACATCAAACACCAAAACCATATTCAAGCAAGAACATAGGATGATGTCAAGGGATAGCAGGGTATTTAGCAGGTAAAATACAACACACTAACATTACTCCCCCTTACACATTAAACATATGCAACACAAGCATTGGAGGAAAATTAAGATACAAATACGCAAAAGGTCAATACTTCCTTTTGTACCTTTACCATGTTGTGATGTAGTTTAATCTCTAGGGAGCTCCTTCATACTTGTGCATGATCCTTTATCCTGACCTTTTCTTGTTGCTAAGACACCAGACTTAAAACAAGTTATAGTATTGTGGCACAAGATGAAGCTTCTATTTTAGTGATTACCAAAAGATATCAATTGAAGCACACTACCAAGGCTATCAATCGAAAAATCATTACTGTCATAGCTCCATGATATTTAAAGATAAGCATCTTGGATCACTAACTATTATAGAGCACGAGCAATCTTTAAATATGCAATTACTCATAACTTTAGATACCAATTGCTCGACTTGTGGGGGTACCCAAGTCCTGGTTGCTCCACTTCTTGCTCATCTTCCCCTTTTCCACCTTGAGACTATATAGGATCACTCAAGAAATAGTTAATCTCAAAAGACACATGTTATGTGTGCTCCCCCTAAAGTTGTGCATCAAGTATTTGAATGACTTGCACTTTGCACATTCTAGCGTCCTTAGAACTAGAGGGGATCACAGCATACCTTGGTCAAGGCATAATATCTCAATTGCATCACAAAAAGATACCAATTGAATATATGACATAATACACTTTATGACTAATGGAAACAATGCATGCCTCGAGATATATAACATTTTAAAAGCAACCTAGGCACGCTTCACACATGATGATCATTGCAACACATATACCATTGAAAAATGACAAGATCATGCATATAAAGCACAATGTTTAAGCACACCATGATTAAGAAGTATTTTCTTAGGTACACCAAAGGAAACAACATTTTAAGGCATAAGGCGCCTAAGCAAGAATACTACCAATTGAAAGGCAAGAACATAGCTATGATCACAATCAACAAAACTTCAAGATTTTCAATGAAATTACATAGTTCCATTCTCCATACCTTTGCCTTTTCCTGAATTGCCATGAGAGCACTCGTTGTCACCAATTTAGGACTCCTTTTGCTCATGCACCTCATAGCTCAAGAAGGTGCATTAGAGGCACAACATGGATTTGGTATACACACAGTACCAAAATAGGGTAATCATGTGAACATGGACTAAACAAAATGTCATGCTTGCACATAGGTTAATCTTTAAAAAACCATATAGCATGACTTACAAAAAGATACAGGTTTATCCACGAACACAAAAAGAGTTAATCATGGTGAATATATCAAATGACAAGCTACCCATTGAATGATTCAAAAGATATAACATATAGAACACAGAATCATGATTAAGCAAGCGTCATTATGATCTTTGAAATCATGAACCATTGATTGAAAGGTATTCAACACAGGCAATCTCAAAGGCATAACTACTCCAAGGATAGGTAGCATAACAGTCCAACTTAACAGCAATACTGATTAGCAATAATGTACTTAAGATACACGGGTACCGTCCTTTGGAGAGCAAGTTGCAGATTCTCATGAAAGTCCTTTGCTTGATTCACCAATAATGATTAAGGACCTCTACAACTTATTTAACTCGAGATGAACATAGGATCAGTATTGCACAATAATTTAACCTTGGGTCAATAAATAGACAATAAAAATTGACAGCTTAAGCATAGAATTTGAATTAACCATCTTAAGCTCTCCCGTGGTCTCCAGTCCATCTTGAGGCACCTGCATGGTCTAGTTGGCATAGTTTGGTACCCATCTCGGGATGGGTCCATAACGATCATCCAAAATAGCCTTTGGTATCCAAATAGCAATTGTGCTAGTTCTAGGTGATCTTATTACTGATCTAGCACAAGTGTATGGTTTGGGTCTCCTAAGCGAATAAGATTGAGATAAATTTACTTGCTTAGGAACCTTACCCTTTTTACATACCTTGGATAGATGACCATGCTCACCACACATGTAGCAGAAGCGTCGCTTAACCTAACATGACGCTTGCTGTTTGTCTTCTTTCTTAGTGACGGTCATCCCGAAGAGTGCACGTGCTTGATTTTTCATGAGCGGACAAGAAGTGATCATATGGTCCTTGTCATTGCATCCGAAGCATCTCCTCATCCCTTCATCCTTGTCATTGTATGGACACGACGCAATGAGGTGTCCTGACTTATTGCACTTAAAGCACCTCCATTTTCCTTTTCTCTTTTTGTTCTTGGATGACATAGATAGATGGTCAGTGCAAACAACATGACTGATTGAATCTTTACCTTTTTCCTTGTTCATGTTGATTTCTTCATTTTTTGTTTTAGGAACATCCTTCTTATGGAGCTTAGCACTTGCTACAGTTTCTCCCGTCTCAAGCTTCTTCACCATGCACCCATGGATATCTTGAGAAGGTTGAGCAATGCGTCTTCTCCTTAGTTGCTTTGTTTTCTTGTTCCCTTCTTTATTGATAAGCACTTTTTCCTTTGATCCTGCAGCTTGATGCTCATTCAAAAGTTGGCTTTATTTTGAGCAACAGGGGTTAGCACATGGTGATATATTGTCTAAATGCGCACGTGTGCAAGAATGAGGTTCACATGAATTTAGGTTCGCGATTACAACCTCATGAGCAACATCAAGCATGATATGTCTATCCAAGAGATTATCATGATAATAAGACAATAAATCATATTTTTCAGTAAGAGCAAGTTTATCATGACTTAGTAATTCTACTTGCCTCTCAAGCATGGCATTTTCCATTTTAAGTTGAGCAACACAAGATAGAGCATCATCATTAATGTTGGGGACTTCTTCTCAAATGCTAAGAGTTAAGAACAAGGCAACATAAAAAGTGTTAAATATTAAAGTCCTTCGTCCTTCAAGACATTATGTCCCTTTGGATATAATGAATTCCGGACGAAGGTTATGAAGGAAAAAACCTTTGTAAGCTCGATAGATAATAAAGAAGAATTCATATACCAAATACGAAGAATAATTTAGATATTATTATCAACTTATATTTATTTGCATTATCATATTCAAAATAACAAATTATAAATGTACCTTCGGATTGACAGAAAGTAAAGGTACAAGCGTGATGCGAAAAGCGAATGCTGAGTCAGCCTAAACAGTACGGGAATACTGTTCATCTATTTATAGGCAAGGGACGCAGCCCATGTAGAATTACATTTGTGCCCTTTACATTTATCAATAACTCTATAGTAATTCTTCGGGGTCTAATTTGCCTTTTCATCTTTAAGTCGGTTCCCCTTCTCTGCTATCATGCCGAAGCTTTTCTGCGCACAGCTTCGTGATCATCTTATCCTTCGTCATAATCGCTTTCCGTCTCGCTCAGGCTTCGTCCTGACCATACTCTTGTATACTCATGACCCAATTCCGAAGATACCTGTTCACATATTTCACTTGGAAAACATTGTTAAATCATGTTTTTGAGGACCTTCGGAAGCCGAAGGCCCCCAACAATTTCTTTGCTCAATTAAAACTGAATCATACCGTTGGACCAAATCATCATGAGAACACTTTAGCTCCTCATGTTCTTTGGTCGTCTTCTCCAGGCTGTCGTTGGTTTTGATGAGACTCTCCTCTAGCATGAGAAGCATCTCGCCTTGTTCCTTGTTCCTTCTCAATAGCTTAACCAGGAGCACTTTATCTTCCTTGTTGAGATGGGTGTAGAACCGGTGAATCTCCTCTTCTTCCACATCATCGGTCTCATTTTCCATGTCATTATTATCAGTGAAAGCAAAACAGGAAAATGTACCTTGTGGTGATGAAGACTCATCCTCGCTATCATCCTCATATTCCTCCTCATCATCGCTTTCATCTCCACTCTCATTGTTAGCAACAAGACATGTATAACTAGTGGGAGATGAACCTGTCGGTGAGGTGGATCCATCGCTTGGTGTCCATCGTTCTTGTTCTTCTCCCTTGGACAAGTTAGTTCCACCAGCAATAGAGGGAGCAGAAGCAGTTGAGCTTTTTCAACTACAGTTGAGCTTTCTCAACTCCAACTGAACTTCAACTTCAACTGTGAACCTCTCTGACCATACACCAGTTGAACTTGCCTCCGGGCAGTTGAACTAGGGTTTTCTCTCCTGAACTCTCTATTCAAGACCAGTTGAACTGGTTTTTCGGGGTAGTTCAACTGGTCTCTGACCCCTCTAACCTCTGACCAACATTCTGCTTGTCAGACTGGCAAATAGGTCAACAGAGTCGTAAGGGACAGTTCAACCGCCCCTAGGGTGGTTCAACTGGTTTGGTCAACTTGGCCAGACTGCACAGCAGTCTGCCAGTCAGACTGGCAGATAGGCAGACAGGTCTGCCAAAGAGGTTCAACCGATTTTCAAAAGAGGTTCAACCAGTTTTCAAAAGAGGTTCAACCGGTTTTGGTCAACTTGACCTGTCTGCGTAGCTATCTGCCAGCCAGACTGGCAAACAGTCTGCCAGGCCTACCAGGGGCGGTTCAACCGGTTTTAGACCGGGTTTTGGCTCAAACGGCTAGTTTTGAAGCCCCACCTATATATACTCACTCATACCTCTCTCCCCACATAAGGGAGCACGATTGGAACTCCATTTCCAACTTGAGAAACACCTCCCACTCTCTCTCCCACATCTCTTCCCTCACCCATTTCAAATCTTTGGAGAGAAATCTTTGAGTGAGTTTGAGAGCTGTGTTTTTGTGCTTCATCTCCAAATCTCTCTTGCTCTTCTTCATTTGAGCTTTGGTACTACATCGAGTTCTTTGCGGATTCATTACTCTTGGAGCTTCTAGCTCCTAGACGACTAGGTGTCTCTTGTGAGTCTCCAAATCTTGTGGAAGACCACAAGAAAGATTGTATTACCCACTTGTTTGAGCAAAGATTATTGTGTGGGCTTGACCTTTGTGGTCGGCGAAGGGAGGATTATGGTTGAAAGAGACCCGGCTCTTTGTGGACGCCTCAACGAGGAAGTAGGGTACCTTTTGTGGTGTGACCGAACCTCGGGATAAATCTTGTGTCTCTTGTGTTCTTGTTCATTGTGTTTGTTCGTGTTCTTCGTTATCTCATCCTTCTGTGGAAGATTTGTTAATATCTTTTTGATTTGTGGATTTTGAGAAGTGCCCTTCTCAGATCTACTACTTTGAATCATGTGGATCATTTAGAACATCTCATTTCCAAAGTTAACTGGGTGAATTTCGAGATCAATTTAGTTTTATATCTCATCATTTAGTTGAGCTCGTGCAAACCACTTGAACCAGTTTTGACACCCATTGAACTGGTTTTACCCAATTTGTTTCTAGTTTTTGTTGAAAAAGTTTTAACTTGCCTATTCACCCCCTCTAGGCAGTTGTTGATCAGTTCAGTCAACATACAAGCGAAAAAAACCATCTTCGTTCTCACGTACTCCCAGGCTTCTGCGGTTATGTCGTCACCATTTCATAGATCGCCGACTGCACGGTTCTCCCTGATGCGTTCTCTGGGTGCCATTGTTGCTTGCCCTAGAAACGAGACACCACCTGCAACTCTGCGAGGACCTGGTAGCCATGAGGTCTATGGAGAAGATGGTGTTCTGACAACAATGATGCGCGGGTCGCTGAATACAATAGGATCTGGTGAGATGGATACACCAAATATATTACAATTGCACGTAAGTTCAATGCTTATAAGTATGTTTACGATTTGAATTCACTGACGATGATATTGTGTTCGGGAGAAATGAAAATTTGATGTTAATGTACAGATTTTTCATGTTGTGCACAACCAGATTTGATGATCCTAGTTTAATTCCTAGGATTAGTATGGTATTCTGAGATGTTGATGATGCGTATAATTTCTATAAACTATATGCATATGAGGTCGGATTTCCTTTGAAAAGGTATAGAGAAAAGACAAACTGCAAATGGTGGAATTGCTCCAGAGAGGGGAGATGTGGAGAAAGAAAACATGGTAACCCTAGGGTCCAGAACAAATACATAGGTCGAACACAGTGCAAAGCAGGAATAAAGCTTAGGAAAATTCATGATGATGCAAAAAGTGTCATATCTATCAGGATTGATCTAGTTAATCTTGAGCATAATCATGGTTTTGTAACCCAAGAAACTGAGAAACAACACCTCCGCTGTAACAAGACACGTGATCCAGAATTTATGGACTTTGTTGGAGCAATGCATCATAATAGGGTACCATAACACTGTATTGTGAATAAGATTTCAGACATGCATGATGGCCCAGAATATGTTCCTATTACGACACAAGATTTGAAAAACATGTAAAAGTTGTTACATCAGATCTGAGTTTTCTTTTCATTTACAGATGACATTGTCATTTTGATATTAGATTGTGATGCTGAAAGGGAAATAGGGTTAACCTTTTCCTACAATTAATTTTGGTGGTTGAATGTCTAACACAAACATATGAACTAACAGTTTGCTCTAGAACTCATGTATTACATGTGCATAAGGTTCAACACAAACCAATGAAATATTCAAGTTAGGGAATAAAATTAAAGGGAGCAAAGACTTGAGTGTGCTGTGGACTGGCGCACTGGACTGTCCGGTGTGCCACCGGATAGTGTCCGGTGCACCATGTCCTTACGAAGATGAACCAGCCACTCTCGGGAAAACTGAGTCGTGCTCCACTATAATTCACCGGACTATCCGGTGTGCCAGCAGAGAAACGACTACTCGCTCCAACGGTCGACTGCAAAAGCCACTGATAGAAGAACAATGTGCGCAGAGTCAGAGCCGCAGAGTTAGAGGCGCACCGGACTATCTGGTGCCACAAGAGGACAAAGCCCCAACGGTCGACCGAGCTCCAAACCCTAATGGTTGGGTGACGTGGCGGCTCACCGGACAGTGAACAGGACCTATCCGGTGGCACACCGGACTGTCCGGTGCGCCCATCGCCAGCAGCCCCCCAATAGCTACTTTGGTGGTTGAGGGCTATAAATACCCCCAACCACCACAACTCCAAGCATCCAAGTTTTCTGAAGTTCTCATTCAATACAAGAGCTAGTGCATTCACTCCAAGACACATTTCTAAAGATCAAATCCTCTCCAAGTCTAGAATTCATTCCAACCACCTAGTGACTTGAGAGAGTGTTCGTGTTCATTTGCGCTCTTGTTGCTTGGATCGCTTTCTTCCTTCCTCATTCTTGTTCCCAATTGACTTGTAATCAAAGCAAGAGACATCTAAGTGTGTGGTGGTCCTTGCGGGGTCTAAGTGACCCGTTTGATTAAGGAGAAAGCTCACTCGGTCTAAGTGACCATTTGAGAGAGGGAAAGGGTTGAAAGAGACCCGGTCTTTATGACCACCTCAACGGGGATTAGGGTCTTTGGAACTGAACCACGGTAAAACAAATCACCGTGTTCATTCGCTTGATTTCCATTTGATTTGTTTCCCCTCTCTCTCGGACTTGACTTTAATTCTAACGCTAACCCCCGCTTGTAGTGTGTGCTTAAGTTTATAAATTTTAGGTTTCGCCTATTCACCACCCCTCTAGGTAACATTCAATTGGTATCAGAGCCCTGTGCTTCATTAAAGTCTAACAACTCGAAGTGGTGTCGGGAGATCACGCCAAGAGGGAGATCGTGACCGGCGACAAGCCCGTGAGCTCGGGGAGGACTCTCTTAAGGGAGTCCGGCAACAAGCACAAGGAGCAATCCTCTTCCCCCATTAAGTCCCATCAGAGAGGCGACAAGAAAAAGATGAAGAAAGTGGTCTACTACGAGACCGACTCATCGTCGCCGTCCACATCAACCTCTGACTCGTCGTCCACTACTTCTAAGCGCCATGAGCGCAAGAAGTATAGTAAGATGCCCCTTCGCTATCCCCGCATTTCTAAGCGCACTCCTCTACTTTCCGTTCCCTTAGGCAAACCACCATATTTTGATGGTAGATATTATTGTATGTGGAGTGATAAAATGAGGCATCACCTAACCTCACTCCATGAAAGCATATGGGAAATTGTTGAGTTTGGAGCGCAGGTACCTAAGGAGGGGGACAAGGACTACAATTCGGACGAGGTCGCCCAAATTAGGCACTTTAACTCCCAAGCCACAACTATACTCCTCACTTCCTTATGTCGAGAGGAGTATAATAAGGTGCAAGGGTTTAAAGAATGCCAAAGAAATTTAGGATGTCCTCAAAACGGCGCATGAAGGGGACGAGGTGACCAAGATCACCAAGCGGGAGACGATCGAGGGGGAGCTTGGTCGTTTCGTCCTCAACAAAGGAGAAGAGCTCAAGACAATGGTGAACCAAGTGTGCAACCTCGGGAGCACCAAATGGGATGACCATGAGATGGTCAAGGTTATTCTTAGATCTCTTGTTTTTTGTAATCCCACTCAAGTGCAACTAATCCATGGAGATCCTAGATAAAAGCTAATGTCTCCCGAGGAAGTGATTGGTAAGTTTGTGAGCTTTGAGCTAATGATCAATGACTCCAAACACATCGTCAACTTAGAGCAAGGCGCCACCTCCACACCCGAGGTGCAACCCGTCGCATTCAAAGCGACGAAAGAAGAGAAGATGGAGTCTACACCAAGTAGGCTTCCAATCGACGCCTCCAAGCTCGACAACGAGGAGATGGCGCTCATCATCAAGAGCTTCCGCTAAATCCTCAAGCAAAGGAGGGGGAAGGACTACAAACCCTGCTCCAAGAGGGTGTTCTATATGTGTGGTAAGCCCGATCATTTTATTGCTAAATGTCCAATTTCTAGTGATAGTGATAGGGGCGAGGACAAGAAGGGGAAGAAGAAAGAAAAGAAGAGGTACTACAAGAAGAAGGGCGGCGATGCCCACGTGTGTCGGGAATGGGACTCTGACGAGAGCTCCACCGACTCCTCCTCCGATGAGGACGCCGCCAACATCACCGTCAACAAGGGCCTCCTCTTCCCCAACGTCGGCCACAAATGTCTCATGGCTAAGGACGGCAAAAAGAAGAAGGTAAAATCTAGAGCCACCCCCAAATATACAACTTCTAGTGATGAGGGTAGTTCTAGCGATGATGAAGAAAATTTAATGTCTCTTTTTGCCAACCTTAACATGGAACAAAAAGAAAAATTGAATGAATTAATAGAGGCTATTAATGAAAAGGATGAACTCTTGGAAAGCCAAGAGGACTTTCTTATTAAAGAAAACAAAAAACATGTTAAGTTGAAAAATGCTTATGCTCAGGAAGTAGAAAAATGTGAAAACTTGACTAAAGAGCTTAGCATTTGCAATGATTCAATTATTTGTCTTAGAAATGAAAATGCTAGTCTAAATGCTAAGATTGAAGAGTTGAATGTTTGCCATGACTCAATCTCTAGTCTTAAAACTGAAAATGCTAGCTTAGTGTCTACGATTAAAGAATTGAATGTTTGCAATGATTCTATTTCCTATCTTAGAGATGAGAATGTCATATTACATGCTAAGATAGAAGAATTAAATGTTTGCAAACCCTCTACATCTATTGTTGATCATGTTTCTATTTGCACCAGATGTAGAGATATTAATGTTGAAGCTATTGATGATCACATTGCCATGATTAAGAAACAAAAATGATCACATAGCTCAATTAAATGCTAAAATTAATGAGCATGAACTTGAAATGAAATGTTTAAATTTGCTAGAAGCATGCTCTATATTGGGAGACGCCTTGGCATTAAGGATGGCATTGGTTTCCAACAGGGGAGCAATGTCAAGCTTAATGTCCCTAAAGGATTGTCTAATTTTGTCAAGGGCAAGGCTCCCATGGTCCAGGATAATGAGAGCTATATTTTATATCCTGCTAACTATCTTGAGCACAAAATTAGGAAAATTCATGCTAGAAAATCTCATTCTGTTTCTCACCATGCTTTTATGTATAAGAATGAGGCATCTAGCTCTAGGCATACCACACATGTTAAAATGCCTAGAAAGAAAATTCCTGCTGCATCAAATGAGCAAAACATTTCATTTAAGACTTTTGATGCATCTTATGTGCTTACTAACAAATCAGGCAAAATAGTTGCCAAATATGTTGGGGGCAAACACAAGAGTCCAAAGACTTGTGTTTGGGTATCGAAGGTGCTTGTTTCTAACGTTAAAGGACCCAAGACTGTTTGGGTACCTAAGAACAAGGCCTAAATTGTTTTGTAGGTTTATGCATCTGGTGGTTCAAGTTGGATAATCGATAGCGGATGCACAAACCACATGACAGGGGAGAAGAGAATGTTCTCCTCCTATGAGAAAAACGAAGATCCCCAACGAGATATTACAATCGGGGATGGAAATCAAGGATTGGTCAAAGGTTTGGGTAAAATAGCTATATCACCTAACCATTCTATTTCAAATGTTTTCTTGTAGACTCTTTAGATTACAACTTGCTTTCAGTATCTCAATTATGCAAAATGGGCTACAACTGTCTATTTACAGATGTTTGTGTTACTGTCTTTAGAAGAAGTGATGATTTAATAGCATTTAAGGGAGTGTTAGAGGGTCAGCTATATTTAGTTGATTTTAATGATAACAAAGCTGAACTTGACACTTGTTTAATTGCTAACACTAATATGGGTTGGCTCTGGCATCGCTGACTTACCCATGTTGGGATGAAGAATCTTCACAAGCTTCTAAAGGGAGAGCACATTTTAGGACTAACCAATGTTCATTTTGAGAAAGACAGGATTTGTAGTGCATGCCAAGCAGGAAAGCAAGTTAGCGCTCACCATCCACACAAGAACATCATAACGACTGACAGGCCGCTCGAGCTACTCCACATGGATTTATTCGGCCCAATCGCTTACATAAGCATCGGCGGGTGTAAGTACTGTCTTGTTATTGTGGATGACTATTCTCGCTTCACTTGGGTATTCTTTTTGCAGGAAAATCACAAACTCAAGATACACTCAAAGGATTCTTGAGACGGGCTCAAAATGAGTTCGGACTGAGAATCAAAAAGATAAGAAGCGACAATGGGACAGAGTTCAAAAACTCTCAAATTGAAGGATTTCTTGAGGATGAGGGCATCAAGCATGAGTTCTCTTCCCCCTACATACCTCAACAAAATGGTGTAGTGGAGAGGAAGAATAGAACTCTACTGGACATGGCAAGAACCATGCTTGATGAATACAAGACTCTGGACCGGTTTTGGGCTGAAGCAATCAACACTGCTTGCTACTCCATCAACTGGCTCTACCTTCACTGAATCCTCAAGAAGACATCATATGAACTCCTCACTGGTAAAAAGCCAAATGTTTCGTATTTTAGAGTCTTTGGGAGTAAATGCTTTATTCTTGTTAAGAGAGGTAGAAAATCTAAGTTTGCTCCTAAGGCTGTAGAAAGCTTTTTACTTGGTTATGACTCAAACACAAGGGCATATAGAGTCTTCAACAAATCCACTAGATTAGTTGAGGTTTCTTGTGACATTGTGTTTGATGAAACTAATGGCTCCCAAGTGGAGCAAGTTGATCTTGATGAACTAGATGATGAAGAGGCTCTGTGCGTCGCGCTAAGGAACATGTCCATTTGGGATGTGTGTCCTAAGGAATCCGAAGAGTCTCCACAAACACAAGATCAACCGTCATCTTCCAACCAAGCATCTCCACCAACCCAAGATGAGGATTAGGCTCAAGAATGATAAAGATGAAGATCAAGAGGATGAGCCACCTCAAGAGGAGGACAATGATCAAGGGGGAGACGAAGATAATGAAGACAAGGAAGATGATCAAGAAATTCAGGGTCAAAGACCGCCACACCCAAGAGTCCACCAAGCAATTCAATGAGATCACCTTGTCAACTCCATCCTTGGTGACATTCATAAGAGGTAACCACTAGATCTCGAGTTGCACTTTTTTGTGAACATTACTCTTTTATGTCCTCTATTGAGCCATACAGGGTGGAGGATGCACTAAGAGATTCAGATTGGATGTTGGCTATGCAAGAGGAGCTCAACAACTTCACGAGAAATGAAGTATGGCATTTAGTTTCACGTCCTAATCAAAATGTTGTAGGTACCAAATGGGTATAACGCAACAAGCAAGATGAGCATGGTGTGGTGACAAGGAACAAAGCCTGACTTATGGCCAAAGGTTATTAACAAGTCGAAGGTTTGGACTTCGATGAAACTTATGCACCCATAGCTAGGCTTGAGTCAATTCGTATATTACTTGCCTATGCTACTTACCATGGCTTTAAGCTTTATCAAATGGACGTGAAAAGTGCCTTTCTCAATGGACCTATCAAGGAAGAGGTCTATGTTGAGCAACCTCTTGGCTTTGAAGATAGTGAGTACCCTAACCATGTCTATAAACTCTCAAAGGCGCTTTATGGGCTCAAGCAAGCCCCAAGAGCATGGTATGAATGCATGCGAGACTTTCTAATCACTAATGGCTTCAAAGTCGGTAAAGCCGATCCTACACTCTTTACTAAAATTATTGCAAAAGATTTGTTTGTATGCCAAATTTATGTTAATGATATCATATTTGGGTCTACTAACAAATCAACTTGTGAAGAGTTTAGTAGGACCATGGTACAAAAATTCGAGATGTCTATGATGGGGGAGTTGAAGTATTTCCTAGGATTTCAAATCAAGCAACTCCAAGAGGGCACCTTCATCAGCCAAACAAAGTACATTTGAGACATACTTAAAAAGTTTGGGATGAAGGATGGCAAACCCATCAAGACACCCATGGGAACAAATGGGCATCTCGACCTCGACACGGGAGGTAAATCCGTAGATCAAAAGGTATACCGGCCGATGATAGGATCTTTACTCTATTTATGTGCATCTCGACCGGATATTGTTGGGGGCCTTCGTCTTCTGAAGGTCCTCAAAAAATGACTAACAATATTTCCTAAGTGTAATATATGAACAGGAACCTTCAGACTCGGAATAAAGCTATACACAATATGAAAAGCATGATCGGGACGAAGGTTGAACCAGTTCCGAAGGTATGCGCAAGGAAGCTTTGGCTCAACGACAGAAAAAAGAAACCGACTTAAAGGGGAAAAGGCTATCTGGTCCTCGTTGGATTGTCATTAAGTCAATAGTAAACATAAAGGGCATGAATGTAATTTTACACAAGCTGCGCCCTATGCCTATAAATAGATGAACAGTACCCCCGTACTGTTCACACTGACTTGTATTCGCTTGTACGTCACGCTTGGACTTTAACCTTCTGTTAAGCCGAAGGTATAAATGTAATTCAATATTGTTTCTGTTTATTCATAATAATATGAAGAAGAGATAATAAATAATATCATATAATTATTCATGTTGTTTCTTATGTTTACTATGCTTCTTCTTCCATTTACATATGCTGCGATGATGAAGGTTAGTCCTTCATGCCCTTTGTCTGAGGGTCATTATATCCTAAGGGAGATAATGCTTCAAAGGACGAAGGGTATTAACACTTAACATTTTATGTTGTCTTGTTCTTAACTCATAGCATTTGAGAACAAGCCACCAACATTGGCGCCCACCTCCGGTGTACTCACTTCCACAATCTTCGACAAAGCATCAACCTTCGTCATGCCGCCGAAGAAGATAACAGCGCCAGGGGCTGCACTGCAGCCACTGGACACAAACCAGGAGACTCTCTCTCTCCGAGAGGCCAGAAACCAAAAGAGGAAAGCCAAAAGTCCAACACTTCGGGAGGAGGAGCAGTTGGACTAGGAGATCAGGGACATGGAAATCATCCACCAGCAGGTGCAAAGGAAGAAGGAGAAGATGGCTCAACTGGTCGACCTTCAAAGGAAGATTGATGAAGCTACTGAAGAAGTGCATCATCTTACTCAAGATGATCATGACCGAAGGCCCCAACATAGGGAGCTTCGTCAAGAGGGCTCATTCAACGAAGATGAGTGGTACGATGATTTTAATCATGGTACCTTTACTTTTAATGATGCTTCTCCCTTGGCAGCAGAATTGCAGGCTATCCCATGGCCACAATCCTACAAGCCACCCCAGCTACCCATGTACGATGGGCACTCGGACCCAAAGCGATTCTTGATGAGCTATGAGGCAACAATATCTTCATACGGAGGCAACACAGCTGTCATGGCAAAGTCCTTCGTCATGGCAATCCAAAACGTGGCCAGACATGGTATTCATCTCTTCGGCCAGGGACAATCACGTCATGGCAAAAGCTCAAGGACATGCTGGTTACTAGTTTTCAAGGCTTTCAGACGAAGCCAGACATAGCTCAGGCCTTGTTTTAGTGCACACAAGACCATGAGGAATACCTTCAGGCATATGTCCGAAGGTTCTTTCGACTGAGAGCACAAGCGCCCATAGTGCCTAATGAAATTGTCATTGAGGCCATGATCAAGGGTCTTTGGCCAGGTTCTACAGCTCAATACTTCGCCAGGAAGCCCCCAGACTCTAGAGAAGCTGCTTCAGAAAATGGATGAGTACATCTGGGCTGACAATGACTTCCGATAAAGAAGGGAGGAAGCTTACAGATTTTCTGAGATGACTAGGGGCTTCGAAGGGAGAGTTCACCCTAGGCACGTCAGATCAATCCATAGCTCTAGTCAGAATGATGACACAGGAAGCTAGCTTCAGAGGCCACAACACACCTCACAGTCCTCGGGACAGCAGCAAAGCTCCTTCAGACCGCCAGCTCCAAGGGGCAGAGGCACTAGGGGCTTCGGAGGAAGATATGGGGATTAGCCCAGGAAGATCTATTGCTTATTCTGTGGTGAGGACAAGGGCCATAATACAAGAATGTGCCAAATCACTATTCTGAAGAAAAAGGAGATCGCCGAGGCCGAAGCTTGGCAGAATCAGCCGAAGCAGGTCTTACACACTACTTCGTGCCACTCTCCTTACATACCAGAATATGTGGGCAATCATCCTGCAGCTTCTGTTGCATCGGCAAGCCATTCACAGGCTTCTTGGCCTCAGCTCCCACCACCACCACCACTGCAACCTACTTATTCCCAAAGCCAGCAGCCAGAAGGGCGCCAGCAATCCCAACAGCAACATGAATTCAAAGAGGAATCCGAAGCTCGCACAGTCAACAGTACTGTGCCAGAATCAAAGCACATATACTGAGCGATATCCTGCCTCTGAAATCTTTTTATGTTCTATGCCATTTTGCTTTTAATAAGGAACAAGCCATGAGAACTTAGTTTTTAATCTCTTGTAATGATTTTGCTTCTATCAGAATGAAATATATCTTCGCCACAGATTTTCGAAGCTACAAAAAGTCGTTCCTGAGGAGCGCAGTGTAAGTTTTCTGCTCAAAAGTCGTTCCTAAGGGAATGCAGAGCCAAAAACTACGAAGCTACAAAAAGTCATTCTTAAAGAGCGCAGTGTAAGTTTTCTGCTCAAAAGTCGTTCCAAAGGGAATGCAGAGCCAAATACCGCCGAAATAGAAGGCGAAGAAGTTCAAAAGTCGTTCCTAAGGGGATGCAGAACTTATACCGCCGAAATAGAAAGCAAAGAAGTTCAAAAGACATTCCTAAGGGGATGCAGAACTTATACCGAAAAATAAGCGATAAAGCCGAAAAATAAACGGCAAAGAGACTTCAAAGTCATTCCCAAGGGAATGCAGAGTTTTGTGTATGGGCATGTGGCTATGTGTCTTCGGCATCCCATCATTTTGCATCATGTCATCATGTCATATCATACATCATGCATCATATCGCATCAGCAGACACAAGAATCGAATATGGATCTCATCGGAAAATGCTTCATCAAAATGAAAATGTGCTAAGGCACGAAGTAAGCTTCGGAAAATACAATTTTATCAGTTTTGTTACAAAGAAGGGATCTCTCTTTACAAAACAAGGATATCTCTCTTTATGAAGCATGGATCCCTTTCTTTACAAAGCATGAAAAGAAGGGATATCTCTCTTTACGAAGCATGAAAAGAAGGGAAGGTGTTTTTTTCGCCGAAGGCTCAAAACGGTATGTGTGTAAGTTTCATGCATCGCAAAAAATATGAACTGCAAATAATTACATATTTAATGTAATATTACACACTCCAAATATTACATAGTTTTGTTACAGTACAAATCTAATCTTCCTTCTTTTGTTATACACATCAGGCTTATCAAAATAGTTATTACAATAAAAACTATTCCTCTTTTAGGACTTTCTCGGCAATTTCATTCAGCAATTTGTTGACGATTTCGTCAACAACGGATTCTGCTATGCTTATGATATCCAATGATTCCTTCATTTGTGGATCAGCCAGGGGATCATACGGCTTCGGCGGTGGAGATAATTCAGCTGAAGTAGGAAGAATTAATTAGTCCAAAGCCACAAGAAACAATAGCCGAAGCCAAAAACCAAAGAATAATACCTATACGCCTTCCGCGTTCTGCAGTTCCTTCAGCTCGCCTCGCTTCTGCTCGGGTGTCATGGGTGTCTTTTTCACTTTTCTTTATAATTTCATGGGCCATTTCTCGGCCATCACTCACCCAGATGTCATTAAAGAATTTTCCACCCATCAAGGTTGCTTCAGCTGAAGGGTCCTTTGTATCATCTATGGAGAAGGCAGCTTCGGCCTGGGCCATCGTCTTAACATGATTGCATCTAGCCTTCTCCAAGATGGCTGAAATCCCCCTCGCACCAGAAAATGCGCATACATCTCCGTGATCACTTAAAATTTCTTTGAAGGTTTCGGCCTCTCCGCTTATCCATTCAATAACACCTTCAGGGTCACCTCGAACGAAGTTTTCTTTGGCAGAGTACGCACCCACGTTGGCGAAGCTAGTCTTTAATTTTTTCACACAATCCAAGGACTTCTTGTAGCACCTTTCCTTAGATTGGCGAAGCTCTTCAACACTTTTCTCTAGATAATTCTTCCAGTACTCGTTGTTCTCTCGGTTGGCCTCTACGAGTGTGCAGTTCTCTTTAGCTTTAGCCAGCTGTTTGCGAAGATCTTCAATTTCTGCTTTCTAGGCTTCGGCCTGAGCTTTATAGCTAGCTTCGTCTTCCTTTACTTTGTTAACCAGAGAAATTAAGATTTTGTATTTTTCAAGACCTTCGTTTCTCAATACAATCACCTCTGAACGAAGGTTGTTCAGAGCCATTGTATAGCCTTCGTCTTTAATATTTTTCTATGCCCTAAGGGCATTGCTAAGAATCAAGCCCTGTAAGAGGAGGATAGAATTGAGTATGACAAATGAAATACCTCATTTTCAAATTCAAAGTTAATTTTTATATCTTTACGCTATTGTATGCTAGGCTGTCAGCGAGTTCATCCTTAGATAAAAGTGAAAGGTCGTCTTCCAGCTTCGGGAATCCCATGCTTTTACCTATCTCCTGGCAAACGGATATTTCTTTGTTGTCCAGGAGACAGTATAAGAAATCATCTTCATTACTCCCATTAAAAACCAAGGCTCCTTTTGGATATTTCAACCTTCGAGCGTAGTACCTGGCTTCCAGAATTTCTTCTTCGGATAGATTCTTCCCCGAAGCGTGTCGAATGATGTAGTCAATATTTTCATTCAAAGCTTCAGAAGCAAAGGCCCCGATTTTTTAGGAGCAATTTGTTCTACCGATTTTTCTTCAGACACAACAGGCTCTGTCTCAATGGGCACTGAAGGCCCAGCTTCAGCTTTAGCTTGAGATTGAGTAGCTTCGGCTTCTGCTTGCCCAGTTTCAGCTTCGGCCTATGATTTGGCTTCAGCTTGAACAATTTTCTTCGTAGGAGCAGGGCTCAGCGCCTTTGTAGCCTCTAGTACAGCATCTAGCACGTTGGCCATCCTCCTCTTGGGAGTTGCAGCATGGGTTTTTTGTACCTTCGGCAAATCTGCCTTCGCTGGTGGGCTCAGGATTTCGGGCATTTTTCTTGCTTTTTCCACCTGTAGCTCTGCGGCCTTATCATCTTTAGCTTCGGTTGGCACCTTCGGCACTATAGTCGACTCCTCAGTGCCCTACGCAATCGGAGCAGTTTGTGTTGCTTCGACTGCTGAAGAAGACCCTACGCCAAAGTCAGGGACCATGGCCGGTTCAATATAACGCGGCCGGTGGTTCAAAACCTTCATCTTTTTGCTCTTTGGCGCAACCTCAATTGGGATGTCCGAAGCAGCAATCTTCCTCTTTTTCTCCTGTCCTCGCAGTGGGTAGCGGTAATCGGGGTATATAAAGCCGATCGCATCAAAAACTTTGTTCACTCTTTTCTTCCCCTGACCTCCGAAGGCTGCGGACAGAGCATTATCTTCGGCCTTGCTATATGTCCCAAGTAGTTCGTCGCTGATAGCCTCAATACTTTTTAGCCAATCATCATTTGGCTCATCAAACCGGTCTATGAACCTGAAAGTATATTTTAGTCGAATTAACCCACCTTCAGTTGATTCAGCAGTAGTTTCCTTCGGCATATCCCAGATTTCCATAAGTGGCCATACTCTGTACGCTATGTGCTCTTGAACAATATCCCTTGTGCCAATGAAAGAGCAGACCTTGCTAAAAGCCTTCTGGCAAGCTTCGTCATTTTGATCGATTATAACCTTCGGCGTCCGAAGGCCGAAGCGAGACCAGATAGGGCATTGAATGATTTTCTTAACATCTTCTCTTTCAATTAAATCATTCTTAACATAAAACCACTCTTCCATCTAGGCTCCAGGCCATCTCTTTCGGGATGTGGGAACTGGGTGGCTTGCATTGGATCGAGCAATGAAAACGTAGCAACCGAAGTTGTTGTGATACTGCTCCTTTCCGGTGGCCTTCGTCTCGTAGAGGACAAAGCCCCAACGGTCAACCGAGCTTCGAACCCTAACGGTTGGGTGACGTGGCGGCTCACCGGACAGTGAACATGACCTGTCCGGTGGTGCACTGGACTGTCCAGTGCACCCATCGCCAGCAACCCCCCAACGACAACTTTGGTGGTTGAGGGCTATAAATACCCCCAATCACCACAACTCCAAGCATCCAAGTTTTCTGAAGTTCCCATTCAATACAAGAGCTAGTGCATTCACTCCAAGACACATTTCCAAAGATCAAATCCTCTCCAAGTCTAGAATTCATTCCAACCACCTAGTGACTTGAGAGAGTGTGTGTTCGTGTTCATTTGCGCTCTTGTTGCTTGGATCGCTTTCTTCCTTCCTCATTCTTGTTCCCAAGTGACTTGTAATCAAAGCTAGAGACACCTAAGTGTGTGGTGGTCCTTGCGGGGGTCTAAGTGACCCGTTTGATTAAGGAGAAAGCTCACTCGGTCTAAGTGACCGTTTGAGAGAGGGAAAGGGTTGAAAGAGACCCGGTCTTTGTGACCACCTCAACGGGGATTAGGTTTTTTGGAACCGAACCTCGGTAAAACAAATCACCGTGTTCATTCGCTTCATTTCCATTTGATTTGTTTTCCCCTCTCTCCCGGACTTGTCTTTAATTCTAATGCTAACCCCCGCTTGTAGTGTGTGCTTAAGTTTATAAATTTCAGGTTTCGCCTATCCACCTTCTCCTCTAGGCAACTTTCAGATGCAAATAAATAATTTGTTTTGTATAATGAATAGGAAAGCGACTAGGAAACGAGAGTTGTGCTAATGATGTATCTAAGCTTTTAGCATTTTTTACTACTTGCAAAAAAACAGAACCCTCAGTTTTTTGTGACTTTCAGCTTGATGACGAAGGAAAGATAAAAAGCATATTTTGGTCACATGCTAGCATGCAGGTAGAATATGTTGATTTTGGTGATGCTGTAACTTTTGATACAACACATGAAACAAATCTGTACGACAAACCACTAGGAATGTTTGTTGGAGCTAACCATCATCTTCATTGCACATTGTTTGGTTTTGTGTTACTCGGGGATGAGACTGTAGATACATTTGAGTGGGCTTTTAATGCGTTTAAAACATGCATGAGCTGTGAAGGTCCGCGAGTTATGCTAACAAGTATGAATTTTTTGGATTTACTAAATGTGTATCGATTTTGGATTTACTGAATGTTGCACTACGAAAGGTGTTCCCTAGCACAATTCACAGGCTTTGTTTATGGCATGTCCAGAATAGATTTATACCATTCCTTAATGAATTATATGCAAGATTTTCAGAGCAAGACTTCAAAACCAGGTTTCAATCTATTGTGCATCATCCACTGACACCATATGAGTCTGAATCTGCATGGGCTATGATGATTTTTGAATTTAAACTACATGAAGTTGTTGTGCTAAGGAAACTTTATGAAATTCGGAATGATTGGATCCCTGCATTTTCAAAAAATATTTTTGTGGCATCATGGTTTAAACACAACAAAGTGAGAGCATGAACAAACTAGTGAAGAGCTATCATGTAGATGCAAGCACCCCACTGCATGTATTTGCAAAACAAATGATGAAACTGTTACATAGCATGAAGATGAAGGAGTCGAAGGAAGCATTGATGTGCAAGGTATGGAAAAAATAAATACTTTAATATACGACGTTGTTGAATATTCATTAGATTTAATTAATGTAGGGAAATAAAGCAACCGATACCTTCTATATGTTTGAGATCAGAGTTGCAAGGGCATACACTAGAGCTGTTATGAATAGATTTGAGGAGGCAATGAAATATGCCACAGCGTACAAAATATCCCAAAATCCAGAGGGTGGACCAAATGATTGGGTGGTGCAACACACAAATAGGTCATGTAGAATTGTGTGGGGACAACACCAGTTCAAAGTTGTAGCAAACGTGGACGACGGTAAGTATACTTGTGAGTGCAAGAATTGGGAACATACAGGTTAGTTTTCTACTCCTAATAATATTATTATTGTATATGCAGGATGGGTAACCTGATAAAACATTACATAATGATATATGCAGGTCTTCTTTGTGTACATTTATTGAAAGCGTTTATGCACCTTCAGATAGATTGAATGCTGTCGGCGTTTCGGACCCGGGGGGTCCCTGGACCGACGAGTAAATTTGTCGCTGCGCGTCCCTGCCCAGATGGGTTGGTGCGATATGGAACACAAGAGGGGGAATGAGCCTTGTATTATCCTGCACCAGGGTGCTCGTAGTAGGGGTTAGAAGCGTTGCGAGAGGGCGAGAGCGAGAGGGCGAGTACGAGAGGGTGAGAGAGAGAGGGTCTGGCCCTGCTCGTCCTCTCCTGTCCCTTTGTCGTGCGTTCGTGTATTCGTACGTTGCCCCCCTCGTACGTTCGTCCCTTCTCCTGTACGTTCGTCCCCCTAGATATCCCCTTTTATAGACATAAGGAGATGGCCCAGCTGTACAATGGGGGTGTAGCTATGTGCTACGCGGCCAGTGGGGAAGTGTCGGGTCGCTATGCATGTGTTAACGTGTCCGTCGGAGAAGTGCATGAGCCCTGTAGAAGCATAGCTGTTGGCGCTGCATGGATCCTGCTGACGTTTCCTTGCTTTCGTAGGGGCTTGAGAACCACCGACATCATGGACGCATGCGGGGAACCATCATTGCCTGTTACCGGGGTAAGCTTGATGGGACGCCGGTCTTATTCCTTCGTAGCCTGAGCTAGCCAGGAGTAGAGTGATGATGTATCCCTTGTGGCGCGATCGATCTGAGCCTAAGGTCGGGAGAGGCGGCGGCTCCTCCGAGGCCGAGGCTGGGGCCGAGGCACAGGGTCGGGCGAGGACGTGACTCTTCTCGAGGCCGAGGCCGAGGCCGAGCCCTGGGGTCGAGCGAGGCGGAGATCTCCTCCCGAGGCTGAGGCCGAGCCCTGGGGTCGGGCGAGGCGGAGCTTCCTGTTGCGCCCGAGGCTGAACTTGGCCATTGTCGGTTTCGCCCGGGTGGTTGGCACAGCAGCCGGAGTGGGGCGGGCGGCGCCGTTTTCCTGTCAGATCGATCAGTGAAAGGGCGAAGTGACTGCGGTCACTTCGACCTTGCCGACTGAGGCGCGCGTGTTAGGATAAGGTGTCATGCGATCCCAGCATTAAATGCGCATGCAATACGGTCGGCTGGTAAGGCGATTTGGCCAAGGTCGCTTGCACGACAAGGCTTGCCTTTGGCTGAGCCGAGGGTGCGCTCACTGCCTAAGGAGACCCTTAGGCGAGACGTGAACTCGTCAAGGACCACTGCTCCGCCCGAGGCCGGGCTCGGGCGAGGCGAGATCGTGTCCCTTGGTAGACGAAGCTTTGACTTTGACCTGAACTGTAAGCCTTTATGGTTTGTTCTGAAGGTGTTTTTGAGTCGTGTTTAGGAGTGCTGGGGGTACCCCTAATCTTGGTACCCGACAGTAGCCCCCGAGCCTCGAAGGGAGTGTAGGCACTCGCTTAGAGGCTCTGCCGGATTTTTGCGAGGGGACCAGCCTTTCTCGGTTATGTTTTGTTTCGGTGGGTGCTCGCGAGCGCACCCGCCGGGTGTAGCCCCTGAAGCCTCGGAGGAGTGGTTTGACTGCTCTGAGGTCTTAATTCGTGTTGTAATGCCTCGGTCAGCCTGGTTGTTCCCTCATGCGGCCTGGTCGCAGCCCGGGTGCATGGTCAGGCTCTGAGTTTCTGAGCTGGTTTGTTGACGCTGTCAACAGTTATGGCCGCAGCCAGGTGCGAGGGCAGCCCTCGAGCCTCTGCACGGAGCGAGAGGACGTCCAAGGACTGTCTCGACTTTCACTATACACCCCTTCGTCGCCTTTTCGCAAGGAGGAAGGGGGAAAGCACCACGTTACCCTCAAAGGGCACCGATCATGGCGTTTCTAGTGAGTTGCTAACGGGTGATCCGAGTGGACGCCCGTGCCCCGTTCGTTAGGGGTTAGCTAGTGGCCTAGAGGCGCGCTCCAAAAGTACCTGTAGGGGATTTGCTAGACCCGGATCCATTTCGATAGGGTCCGAGGGCTCGGTGCCTCCCTCCGGTGGGATTTCATTACAAATCATTCCCGCTGGTCACGGAAATGTCCTAGGGTACCTCGGGAGCGTAGCCCGAGCCTCGGCCATGTAACGGACGTACCTAGGGTCATCCCTCACTCTGCGTGCTCTGGGGCAGCTGTCGAACCCTTCCGAGGGGCCAGCCTTCGAACCCCTGATCAGTAATGGGCACGGAGCCCAAGTGCTCTGGGACGGCTGTCGAACCCTTCCGAGGGGCCAGCCTTCGAACCCCTGATCAGTAGGAGGGCTCGGGGGCCCGTTTCCTTCGCGGAGAAGGATCCTTCTTGAAATATCCCCTTTCTGGGTCCCTGGGGCAAGAGAGAGGAAGCAGAAAAGGATACAAATTTAAATAGCGTGGCACACCTCTTTTGACACGGTCATCATGACAGAGGTGAAACGTTGTCTGCTTCGCCTACCAACGGTGTCGCTGGCTCTGCCAAGAAGTTAATGCGACGGAACGGGCGATTCGTGGGGCGTCTGTTGCGCGTGCGTGGGCCGTTTGAGGAACGGAGCACGGGCGCGTCGTCTTCACGCTGTGGGAGAGGGCTCCTCTGCCGCTTTAGGAAAGGACGCGAGCTTGGGGGTGATTTGACCGCTGCTTCCGTTCGTCTGTTGCAGCAGTTATTGCCGGCCCGCTTTTGGCCAGATCAACTGCCGCGCCTACCCCCGCGGCTGACTGACCTGTGATCGTTGCACTTAATTGGCACTGTTGGGTCACGCGCGGGGCCGCCTCGAGTCATGGCACTGGTTCCGCATTCGAGAAGGCGCAGCATTGGCGCAGGCGGCGGTGCGGTTTCCTTGCATGTAGTGACCGTGGCACCGGTTACATGATATGTGGGACCGGGCCTCCGTGCTTGGTCCACCGGATGCGACGAAGCCAAAAGGGTGCATAATCGCAGTGCGGTTGCATGCTCCCTACGTGGCGGCTCGCCCTTTCGTCCGCTGGTTTCGGCGAGGATGAGGGAACGCTTATAACCGCAGGGCGGTTTCATGCTTTGCGTGCGGCGGTTTGCCTCCTTCACGTCTCGGGTCAGTTCTCATGACGTGTGGGACCCGGCCCCCATGTCGTGGGGTGGGAACCCTAGAGCACGTCGGTGGAGACTTTGCCCATGACGCTTGGGGTGCAAGTGAGGAGATCTGCCTATAAAAGGGGGTCGATCCCCCGGGCAGTGGCCATGCCTTCGCACTCCCCTCTTCAATCGCTCCATTCCACCTTCCGAGCCCCCAAATGGGGCGCACATATGCGGCTTTCTTCTTGCTGCTGTTTGAGAAGCGTGAACACATGGGGGTTGGCGCTCTTCAGCCATCGCTCGGCTTCAAGGATTTTCATCATGCAGCCCGGCTGCATTCCCTCACCAATGGTCATCTGTAGGGATGATCACCAGCCTTGTGGTGGGGAGAAGCAAGCCGGGCTGCAGCCTCCGCCCCGCCCTCAGCTTCAAGGATCTTCATCATCCGGGCTGAGGAGGAGGAGCGCGCCGAGCCGGGTTCTGCCTCCCGCGTGGGCCGGTGCCCCGCTTCTTCCTCCAGCATTCGGAGGGGAAGGGCATCCTCCAGCCCTATGGAGGTGACGTCCTCCAGCCATGCGGGGGAAGGCGAACTGCTGCTCCCTGGCCAGGGTGTCGCTTTCCGTCCTCCATCCGGGCGGCGGTCGTGCCACGCGCGGGTTGGCTACGTCTAGGTCCTCCTTGCACCGTCGGCTGCATCGAGGGGTCGCTCAACACGTCGTACGCCACGAGGGCGGTACTCATGTTCTGGGACGGCCTCGGCAAGGACAGGAGTGAGGACCTGTAGGTGTGCTTTGGGGCGGCCGCTGTTCACCGGCGCGGTGTTGGTGGGCAGGTGGCCGCTGTTGTCGGTGCTGTGGTGGTGGTCGCCATAGGTGAGGCTTCCTCTTGCACAAGCGGTTGTCACCACCGACGAGACTGTCAGCGCCACCTGCGCTCTAGGCCTCCGGCTCTTTAGCTTTAATGGCTGGTTCTCGTCCTCCGTGAGGACGTGAACGAAGGCCCTTCAGCAGTAGTGTTTGCCCTGAGGCCATCGCTGCTGCTGTCTAGCCGCCCGAGACGGAGGTCATTGTCGCGCTGCTGGTGCAGCGGTTGCCGACGAGCCGGTCGGAGCTCGTTATCTCGCAGCCCCTCTGGTGTGGAGGTAGTCCATTTCCACGGGAATGGAGCTGGAGTCCCGTTCGTAAGGGAATGTAAGAGCAAAATGTGATTGCTCCAAGTACTGTGATATCTGTTGTAGGTCGAGAAAGCCGCCGAGGGCGCTGCCGACATCTACGTAGCGTAGTTATTCCGAGTACGTGTGTTTGTTGTTTGTAGCCGCTGAGGCCTGAACATTTGGGTATTTGAGTATAAAGTCGTGCTTCTTCCTCGTTTCGAGCCTTAAGACTTGCCCGTCAGTAGCCGAACCACTTAACCGAGCGCGAGTTACTTTTCACGGAAGGTGACGAGTGAGGTATCCGTATCCTAGAGGCGTAGGATTCCCTTGGCTCGGTCGGCCTTGCCGTTCAAGGTCTCTTTCGCCCGGTTTTAAAACCTTCGGCCGCTCTGCGATGAGCCGAAGCTGAAGGCAGCGGTGGCGTGGACAGAGGCGGTGTCGGCTCGGACAAAGGCTTTCTCGGCGTGGGAGCAAGTGGCTTCCCAGGCCGAGGAGATGCAGCAGCGGTAGCTGGGGTTTGGCCAGATCACCTGTGAGCGGGACCAATCCTGGAGCCAAGCTGCCGAAGCCATGAGCCGGGCTGAGATCCTCAGGGGACAGCTGACTGAGGCTACGGAGCAGTTGGCCGAGGCGTCTACTCGCATCGCCGTCTGAGGCTGGGCCAGATTCCGCCGAGGGTGGAAACGACCCGAGCGTTAGGACTTGTTCAGTAGCAGGATCGCTTATCCGAGCGTGAGTTACTTTTCGCGGAAGGTGATGAGTGAGGTATCCGTATCCTGGAGGCATAGGAGTCCCTCGGCTCGGTCGGCCTTGCCGCTTACATGCTCTCTCACCCGTTTGTAGGATCCTGGTATCGATATAGTCGAAAGCACGAAAGTCGTTTTCTACCCAAGCATTAGGACTTGTTCGATAGCAGAACCGCTTATCCGAGCGTTATTTACTTTTCGCGGAAGATGATGAGTGAGGTATCCGTATCCCGGAGGCGTAGGAGTCCCTTGGCTCAGTCGGCCTTGCCGTTCAAGGTTTCTCCCGCTCGTTTTCAGGGTTCCGTTATCGATATAGTCAGAAAGCACGGGAGTTGTTTTGATAGAAAACTTTTTCGAAGAAAATTTTGACGCAGAGGGGGTTCCCCCCTTCTAGCCCCCGAGGGAGGGTCGGGCTTTGCCGAGGCAAGGCTGATCCTTCCTTGACGGTTAGACTTTATTTATGTATGTAAAGAAAACGAGGAACGTGAACGACTTGGAACATTTTAAGGGTAGAAGCAACGTAGTTGTTGGATGTTCCAAGCATTGCCATAGACCTCGCCTTGATCGTTGGCCAGCTTGTATGTCCCGGGCTTCAGAACTTTGGCGATGATGAACGGCCCCTCCCAGGGAGGAGTAAGCTTGTGGCGCCCTTGGGCATCTTGTCGCAGCCGAAGCACCAAGTCTCCCACTTGGAAGCCTCGGGGCCGAACCCTTCGGGTGTGGTAGCATCACAGAGACTGCTGATACCGCGCCGAGTGTAGTAAGGCCACGTCCCGAGCCTCTTCCAGCTGGTCCAAGGAATCTTCTCGGTTGGTCTGGTTGCCTCGGTCGTCATACGCCTTTGTCCTTGGGGAACCGTATTCCAAGTCCGTGGGTAAGATAGCCTCGGCCCCATAGACTAGGAAAATTGGCGTGAAGCCCGTGGCCCGGCTCGGCGTCGTCCTTAGACTCCAGACCACCGAGGGTAGCTCTTTCATCCACCGCTTGCCAAACTTGTTGAGGTCGTTGTAGATCCTCGGTTTTAGTCCCTGCAAAATCATACCGTTGGCGCGCTCCACCTGCCCATTTGTCATTGGGTGAGCTACGGTGGCCCAGTCCACACGGATGTGGTGGTCCTCGCAGAAGTCCAGGAATTTTTTTCCCGGTGAACTGCGTGCCATTGTCAGTGATGATGGAATTTGGGACTCCAAAGCGATGGATGATATTGGTGAAGAACGCCACCGCCTGCTCGGACCTGATGCTAGTTAAGGGTCGGACCTCGATCCACTTGGATAATTTGTCGATGGCGACCAGCAGGTGCGTGAAGCCCCCGGGTGCCTTCTGCAAGGGACCGACGAGGTCCAGATCCCAAATGGCAAACGACCAGGTGATATGTATCGTCTGCAGGGCCTGAGCGGGCAGGTGCGTCTGTCGCGCGTAGAATTGACACCCCCTACAGGAGCGTACAATCCTAGTGGCGTCGGCCACTGCGGTTGGCCAGTAGAAACCTTATCGGAAAGCGTTTCCCACGAGGGCTCGAGATGCTGCATGGTGACCACAAGCCCCCGAGTGTATTTCTTGTAACAGCTTGTTGGGGGTATGCTTCGTAGCCGAAGATCCTAAAGGAAGAAAACACCTTCGGAGGATCTCCCCAGAAGCAGCGCTGAAGCTGTCACATATAAAGCTTCGGCACAATGACGAATCTCACGACGAAGGGGCGAACCGACATAAAGATGAAATGACTTAAAAACCCATGATGTTCTGTGTCATTATTGTAGTTAATTGTAAAGGGCATATATGTAATTATACACAGGTTGCGCCCTGTGCCTATAAATAGGTGAACAGTACCCCTGTACTGTTCACGCAATCTTGTAATCACTAACGCATTACACTGGAATTATCGCTTTCTACCAAGGCGAAGGTATAAATATAATCAAATATGTGAATAATGTTATCTGTTTTTAACATATCTCTTTCTAATGTTTTACAATTTATACTTCATTCTACATTATTTTATAAATTTGATCATGAAGGTATGACCTTCGTGATATTCTGATCATGGCCTTCGTCTGAAGTTCGTTAAACTCTTGAGGAGATAATGCTTCAGCGGACGAAGGGCATTAACATTTAATATTCTATGTTGCCTTGTTCTTAATTTATAGCATCTGAGAACAAGTCCCCAACATTGGCGCCCACCTCCGGTGAACTCACTTCCACTTTTTGAGCTAATGGCTTCGTTCAACAACCAAGCTGGAGCTGCTTCGTGTTGGGGACTTGTTCTCAAATGCTAAAAGTTAAGAACAAGGCAACATAGAAAGTGTTAAATGTTAAGTTCCTTCGTCCTTAAAAACATTATATCCCTTCGGATATAATGAATTTTGGACGAAGGTTGCAAAGGAAAAGATTTTCATAAGATTGATTAGCGATAAAAAAGGACGCATATATAAAATACAAACAATGGCTCGAGTATTATCATCAACTTATCTTTATCGCCAAATTCATAAAAACAAATTACAAGTGTACCTTCGGATTGTTGGAAAGTAAGGATGCAGACGTAACGTGAAAAAGCATATGACAAGTCAACGTGAACAGTATGGGAGTGTTGTTCATCTATTTATAGGCACGGGACACAGCCCGTGTAAAATTACATTGATGCCCATTACATTTGATAATAACTTTATGGCAATCCTTCGAGGTTTAACTTGACTTTTCATCCTTAGGTCGGTTCCTCCTTTCCTTCGTCATGCCGAAGCTTTTCTGTACGTAGCTTCGTGATCGTCCTATCTTTCGTCGTGATCGCTTTACACCCCAGTCAAGCTTCGTCCTGACCATGCTCTTGTACACCCGCAAGCTGACTCCGAAGATACCTGTTCACATGCTTCACTCGGAAAATATTGTCAAATCATGTTTTTGAGGAGCTTCGGAAGCCGAAGGCCCCCAACAGTAGCCCCTCGCAATATTAATTTACTGTAATGATAAATTCATATTGCGATGTGGACGAAGGCTTTGAGCCGAATGTCTGAAAAAACACCTTCCTTCTGCTAGAATAGCAGCAGTCATTGACAGACTGGGCCCTCCAATTTCCGACACACTGGGTGTATAAATAAGGGCTCACCACAAGTTTATTTGGCACGCTCTCCTGCCATCCGCTTTTAGTCACCCAAAAAATTTCTAGCCTGCACGCAACAGCACTTGCTCGGTTTTAGATTTTTAAGCTTCGGTTTCAAGTGTGTTTTGTCAGCATTTTCGAAGATGCCTGAGGATAAGAAAGCCGTTGGTGGTTCGAAGCTAAGCCTTTCTGAGGAAATGCACCTGGGTTTTCTTGAATCAATGTCGAAGACTAATACAGAGAAGATTATCAGGGAGACTTTGGAGGGTTTATCTGAAGATACTGGCGACAGTGACAGTTACGATGTGGATAGTGGTGGTGAAGATTCCGAAGATCGACCGTGGCGACCAAGACATGCAGTTTTTGGTAAGTCCAGCATTAAGGAAAACCATGTTGTCAATATGAGAGGGAGATACTTTCGGGACTTGTCTATTGTGAGGGCTGACGAAGGAGAGAAGACTTGTCCAACTCCCGAGGAAAATGAGGTCGTGATATTCCGAAGCTTCTTGAAAGCCGGATTACGATTTCCCTTGAGTAATTTTGTCGTAGAAGTATTGAAGACATTTGAAATCTACCTTCACCAGCTTATCCCCGAAGCAATCATAAGGATGAACATTTTCGTGTGGGCCGTGAGAAGCCAAGGTTTGGAGCCTAACGCAAAGAGCTTCTGTAACATACACGAGCTATTGTATGAGACAAAACCCTGGGGCAAGGAGCAGTATCATAACAACTTTGGCTGCTACAGGTTCGGCGCTCGGTCGGGGTCAAGCTGCCCTATGCCAACCTTTCGGAAGAGGTGGCCCGGCGACTGGATGACAGAATGGTTTTACGTGAAAAACGACCTGAAATCTCGCGAAGATATCAAGGGTATCATTATGCGCCCTATCTGGCAACGCTTCGGCCTCCGAAAGCCGAAGGTGGAAATGGATGAAGCAGCCGAAGAATGCCAGAGAGCCTTCGGCATGGTTTGTTCTTTTATTGGGACAAGGGATTTGGTCCAAGAGCATATCGCCTTCAGAGTTTGGCCACTTGTAGAAAAGTGGGAAATGCCAAAAGAGACCGTCAAGGAACCTGACGAAGGCGGGCTAGTTAGGCTAAAATATACATTCAAATATGGAGATAAGTTTGAACCAGATGATGACTGGTTGAAAAGTATTGAGGCCATAAGTGACGAATTGCTTGGGGTGTACTCGAAGGCCGAAGATACTGCACTATCAGCGGCCTTCGGAGGCCGAAAGAAGAAGAGGCTTAACCGATTATTTGATGCAATTGGGTTTATCTACCCTGACTACCATTACCCATCGCGAGGCCAAAAAAGGAAAAATACTTCTCCTGCAAAGGAAATTGGTTCAGCTGCTCCTAGTGAGCCAACACCGAAGAGGAAAAAGGTAAAGGTGCTCACACACCCTCCACGCTATATTGAGCCGGCCACAGTGCCTGAATTTATTGGTGAGGCCTCTTCGGCCACTGAAGCCAGAGAACCAACTCCAGTGGCAAAAATCGAGGAAATGGCCGAAGTACCGCAGCAGAGAAAACAATGGAACCGAGGACTGAAGAAGCAAAAACATTAGAAATTTTAAGTCCTTCAACAAAAATCCAAAAGAGTCGAGCTATGACCCCGAAAAGAAAAAGGATGGTTAATGTGCTAGATGTTTTGGAAACAATTAAATCTTCGAGCATAACTCCGAAGAAAACTGCTAAAGCTTCTGAAGTGTCTACTGAAGCCTTTGTTACTGAAGCTTTGAAGCAGCAATTTGTAACTGAAGCTGGGCCTTCAGAGCCCACCAAGGTAAAACATTTAAAAGCTGAAGAAACAAAATTGAGAGAGGCAACTTTGGAAACCGAAAAAACAAAAATGACAGAGCCAATTTTGGTAGAGGAAATTGACACTACCGTCCCCGAAGCATCTTCCAAAATACACGATTATATTGTGCGACATGCTTCGGGAAAGAAATTATCTGAAGAAGAGATCTTTGAAGCTAATCACTATGCCCGAGAACTGAAGTATCCGAAGGGGGCCGTAGTGTTCAATGGGACAGACGAAGATGACTTCCTGTACTGCCTCCCAGACAATAAAGAATTATCTGTCTGCCGGGAGATGGCTAGAAGCATGGGATTCCCGAAGCTTGAAGCTGGCCTTTGCGCCATGACGAAGGAGGATCTTGCACATAGTCTTGCATATAATAGTCTGAAGGTACAAAGATTGTAAATTTTTAATTTTGTGAATTTTGAATTAGTCCTTTACTGTTATGTTAATCCATTCATTCTTTTGAATAGGGCTTAATACTCAGCAATGCCTTAAGGGCACAAAAGAATGCTGAAGATGAGAGCTGCACTATTGCTCTTAATAACCTTCGAACAGAGGTTATCAGGCTAAGAAACGAAGCCTTGGAAAAGGACAAGATTCTAGTTACATTAGTGGATAAAATGAAGGAAGACGAAGCTAGCTCTAAAACTCAAGCCGAAGCTCAGAAGCGGGAAATCGAAGATCTTCGGAAACAATTAGCCCGAGCTAAAGAAGAACGCATTCTTGAAGAAACAAAACGAGAACTAAGTGATCAATGGGCAAATCATTTGGAAATAAATGTTGAAGAGCTTCGTGCTTCGAAGAAAAGGTGCTATGATAAATCCATAGAATGTGTTAAAAAGATAAAATCCAGCTTCGCCAGCGTCGGCGCATTTTCTAGTGAAGAAAATTTCACAAGAGGGAATCCAGAAGGCCCGATTGAATGGATCACTCACGAAACTGAGGCCTTCGAAGAAATCTTAAATAGTCGCGGGGACATTTGTGCTTTTTCAGGCGCCAGAGGAATTGTTACTATTTTGGAGAAGAAAGGGTGCGAACATGTGAAATCTTTAGCACAGTCTAAAGCTACTTTATCCTCTGAAGATATCAAAGACCCTTCAGCCGAAGCAAGCCAGGTCGGTGGAAAATTTTTCACCGACATTTGGGACAATGGCGGCCGAGAAATGGCTCAAGAAATCATTCAGAGAAGCGAAAAAGGCATCCATGACGCTAGGAAGGTAGCGGAGGCTGCTGAAGAAAGCACAGGGCCCGAAGGGCAAATAGGTATTAGTTAGTGGCTTTTATTCTGTTGTGATTTTTGATTTTAAACTTTGTTCGCGATTCTGTAATAGTAATATAGTCGTATCCTCTCCTCCCTCAGAACCTGCTGAGGCAGCTCCGGACCCCCCCCCCCCCCCCGAAGGGGGACGACGAAATTAGACAAATGGCCGAAGCCATCATGGACAAAGTTGTCAATCAGCTACTAAACGAAGTTGCAGAAGTAGTTCTTAGGGAAGATTAAGTGCTAATGTAAAAAACACTTGGAACATGACATGTGTAAAATTTTGTAACTTTGAATGTAATATATAATCTATTTACGGCTCAATTCTTTACGATGCATGAAATTTTGCATACATACTACTTTTTGAGCCTTCGGCGAAAAAACACCTTTCCTTCTTTTCATGCTTCGTGAAGAAAATCCTTTATGTATCACAAGAATTTTCATACTTCCCTTGATGAAGAATATCCAAGCTTCGTGCAAACATTCTTCGAAGCTATAAAAAAGTTTTATGTTGCCTCTCTGACGAAGCTATACTTCTTCCCAATTTATCTTATGCTTTAGCACGATTTTCTCTTTTTCCAAAACATTCTTCGAAGATCAATACTGTGTCCCCTTCTCGTTCTTCATGCAATATGATGTATGATGCTTATGTTATGCAAAATGGTGCGATGATGTTATGCTATGCAAAATGATATTTATATCGAAGATACACACATCTCTGCAACAGAGCACATAGTCTTTTTATCTCAGCGCTGACTTTTCGCTGTAAGCCTCCCTTAGGAGCTTCTTCGCCTTTTACTTTCAGCGGAATCAGCATTTATTTTTTGCTGTAAGCCTCCCTTAGGAGCTTCTTCGCCTTTTACTTTCAGCGGAATCAGCGTTTATTTTTCGCTGTAAGCTCTGCATTCCCTTTGGAACGACTTTTGAGCAGAAAACTTACACTGCGCTCCTTTAGGAACGGCTTTTTACTACTTTGAAGAAGTTACAGTGTGTTCCTTAAAACAAGTTTTTGATAATTCGAAGGTTCTCTGTGCCACCATAAATTCTTGTGCCTCAGTAACTCAAGCCTATGGAAAAGATATATTTTCATTATGATAATAAGCTAAACTTTTACAAGAATTTGAAAGACCGATAAAAGACATTTAAACTTCCCATAACTGTTCTTTACTACAAAGAAAGTAAAACTGAATGCGAAAATGCAAAAAGCTGCTGTCGAGGTAGGATATTTTCAGTAAATGTGCTTCGACTCTGGCACAGTGCTATTGACTGTACGAGCTTCGGACTCCTCCCTGAAGTCCCTCTGGGGATGAGAGTGCTGGCTCCCTTCTGGCTGTGGAGCTCGTTGTATTGGTGGTGGCGGTGGAAGCTGTTGCCAGGAAGCTTGGGGTTGGCTTGCCGAAGCAACAGAGGCTGCAGGGTGATTGCCTACATATTCTGGAATGTAAGGTGAATGGTACGAAGCAGTATGCATGACCTGCTTCGGCTGGTTCTGTTGTGCAGCAGCTTCTGCTAGCTCCTTTTGCTTCTGGATGGTAATGTGACACATCCTGGTGGTGTGGCCCTTACCTTCACCACAGAATAGGCAGTATATTTTTCTTGGTTGATCCCCAAATCTTCCCCCGAAGCCCCTGGCGCCTCTGCCCCTTGGCGCTGGCGGCCGGAAGGAGCTTTGTTGTTGCCCCGAAGCTTGCGAGGAGCACTGTGGCCTTTGCTGTTGACTCCCTTTGTCGTCATTTTGAATAGAATTTTGAATTGACCTGACATGCCTTGGATAAAATCTTCCTCCGAAGCCCCTAGTCATTTCATAGAACCTGAGAGCTTCCTCCCTTCTTTGGCGAAAATCATTGTCAGCTCGAATGTACTCGTCCATCTTCTGGAGCAGCTTCTCCAGAGTTTGGGGAGGCTTCCTGGCAAAGTACTGAGCTGCAGGTCCTGGCCGAAGCCCCTTGATCATGGCCTCAATGACAATTTCATTGGGCACTGTTGGTGCCTGTGCCCTCAGACGTAGGAACCTTCGGACATATGCCTGAAGGTATTCTTCGTGATCCTGGGTGCACTGGAATAAAGCTTGAGAAGTGACTGGCTTCGTCTGAAACCCTTGGAAGCTGGTTATCAACATATCCTTCAACTTTTGCCATGAGGTGATTGTCCCTGGCCTAAGGGAAGAGTACCAAGTTTGTGCCACACTCCTGACAGCCATGACGAAGGACTTTGCCAAGACCGCCGTGTTGCCACCGTACGAAGATATAGTTGCCTCATAGCTCATCAAGAATTGTTTCGGGTCTGAATGATCGTCGTACATGGGGAGCTAAGGCGGCTTGTAAGACTGTGGCCAAGGAATAGCCTGCAGTTCTGTTGACAAGGGAGAAGCATCATCAAAAGCAAAATTTCCGTGATGGAAATCTTCATACCAGTCGCCCTCGTTGTAGAAGCCCTCTTCATGAAGCTCTCTGCGTGGGGGCCTTTGGTTCTGTTCATCTTGAGCAAGATGTTGAAGCTCTTCAGAGGCCTCGTCTATTTGCCTTTGAAGATCAGCTAGACGAGCCATCTTCTCCTTCTTCCGTTGGACCTGTTGATTGATCATCTCTAAATTTTGGATTTCTTGATCCAAGTCGTCCTCCGGAGGCGTTGGACTGGTGACCTTCCTCTTCTGGCTTCGGGCCTCCCTAAGAGAAATGACATCTTGATTGGGGTCCAGCGGCTGCAGAGTGGTAGCCCCTGTCGCTGAAGCTTTTTTAGGCGGCATGACGAAGGTGACACTTGCCGAAGGTGTTCAGAACTTCGGAAAATGGGCGTGAGTTCACCGGAGGTGGGCGCCAATGTTGGGGACTTGTTCTCAAATGCTAAAAGTTAAGAACAAGGCAACATAGAAAGTGTTAAATGTTAAGTTCCTTCGTCCTTAAAAACATTATATCCCTTCGGATATAATGAATTTTGGACGAAGGTTGCAAAGGAAAAGATTTTCATAAGATTGATTAGCGATAAAAAAGGACGCATATATAAAATACAAACAATGGCTCGAGTATTATCATCAACTTATCTTTATCGCCAAATTCATAAAAACAAATTACAAGTGTACCTTCGGATTGTTGGAAAGTAAGGATGCAGACGTAACGTGAAAAAGCATATGACAAGTCAACATGAATAGTACGGGAGTGCTGTTCATCTATTTATAGGCACGGGACGCAGCCCGTGTAAAATTACATTGATGCCCTTTACATTTGATAATAACTTTATGGCAATCCTTCGAGGTTTAACTTGACTTTTCATCCTTAGGTCGGTTCCTCCTTTCCTTCGTCATGCCGAAGCTTTTCTATACGTAGCTTCGTGATCTATCTTTCGTCGTGATCGCTTTACACCCCAGTCAAGCTTCGTCCTGACCATGCTCTTGTACACCCGCAAGCTGACTCCGAAGATGTTCACATGCTTCACTCGGAAAATATTGTCAAATCATGTTTTTGAGGAGCTTCGGAAGCCGAAGGCCCCCAACACTTCGGCTACGAAGCTGGTGCTCCCGATAACAGGCGGTTCATGCTCAGAGCCAGCCAACAAGAAGCAGAAGGAGGAGGCACAGAGAAGGGTACAACATGTCGGGGTGCAGGGACGCTTCATCAAGTCAAGATGGTCTCACATCCCAATTACCTTCTCCCAAGAGGACTTTCAGCTCAAGGATTACCCACACAATGATGCTATGGTTATTTCTTGTGTTATCAAAGGATTTCTGGTCCATAATGTTCTGGTCGATACAGGCAGTGCAGCGGATATTATATTCGCCAAGGCCTTCAGATAGATGCAAGAGCCAGAGGATAAGATTCATGATGCTACACACCCTCTTTGTGGCTTCGGAGGAAGACAGATTGTAGCGCTTGGCAAGATCACGATGCCAGTGACCTTCGGATTTGTCAATAATACATGGACTGAACAAGTTATGTTTGATATTGTCGACATGGAGTACCCCTACAATGCAATCATTGGTCAAGGGACACTCAATGCTTTTGAAGCAATTCTTCATCCAGCATATCTTTGCATGAAGATACCTTCGGATCAAGGGCCTATTGCTATTCACGGAAGTCAGGAAGCTGCCAGAAAGGCTGAAGGAAACTGGACAGATTCAAAAGCAATCCATAATATAGATGAAGCCGAAGCTTGTGAGCAGTACAAGTATAGAAGGGAGAAGGCTGCTTCGGCCGATCAGCCGAAGCCCATGCTCTTATGTGAAGATATAGCAGAGCAGAAGGTGTTGCTGGGATCTCAATTGTCTAAGGAACAGGAGAAAAACCTAACAAGGTTTCTGTTCAACAATAAAGATGTTTTCGCATGGTCCGCCAACGATCTATGTGGTGTCAACAGGGATGTCATTGAACACTCGCTCAATGTTGATCCATCCTTCAGACCCAGAAAGCAGAGGCTTCGGAAGATGTCTGATGACAAAGCCGAAGGTGCTCAGAATGAAGTGAAAAGACTTCTCAGTGCTGGAGTCATCAGAGAAGTAAAATATCTAGAATGGCTAGCTAACACTGTTATGGTGAAGAAGGCCAATGGTAAATGGAGGATGTGCACTGATTTTACTGATCTCAACAAAGCCTGTCCAAAGGATGAGTTTCCATTACCGAGGATAGATTCTCTAGTAGACGCAGCAACTTCATTATAGCTCATGAGTCTACTAGATTGTTATTCAGGCTACCATCAAATCTGGATGAAGAAGGAAGATGAGCCAAAAACCAGCTTCATAACCCCCAGTGGAACATATTGTTACCTTCGGATACCTGAGGGGCTCAAGAATGCTGGAGGAAGCTTTAGCAGAATGACAGCCAAAGTCCTTCATTCTCAGATAGGCAGAAATGTGTTAACATATGTTGATGATATCATAGTAAAAAGCACGAAGCAAGAAAATCACATTGCTGATCTGCAGGAAACATTTGCTAACTTTAGGCAAGCTAGCTTGAAGTTGAATCCAGAAAAATGTGTCTTCGGAGTAAAGAAGGGAAAATTCCTTGGTTGTCTGGTTTCGACAAAGGGAATCGAAGCTAATCCGAATACAATCAAAGCTATTCTTTGGATGGAACTGCCGAGCACAAAGAAGGGGGCCCAACGGCTGATAGGAAGACTGGCATCCTTGAACCGATTCATATCTAGATCAGTAGAGAGGAATTTACCATTCTTCGAAGTGCTGAAGTCAGCCAAAGTCTTTCAATGGGGACCAGCTCAGCAGAAAGCCTTCGAAGAGCTGAAGCAGTATCTGATAGACCTAACGACGCTAACTCCACCCGCGCCAGGGGCTCCTCTGCTGTTGTATGTGGCAGCTTCGCACTCTGCAGTAAGTGCGGCACTTGTCCAGGAGAAGCTTGAAGGACAAACTAAAAAGCAAGCTCCAGTATACTTTGTTTCCGAAGTCCTCAATTTATCAAAGAAAAATTATACAGAGTTGGAGAAGGTGCTATATGCTGTCTTAATGGCCTCAAGGAAGCTTCGGCATTACTTTCAAGCATTCCATATAATTGTTCCTTCATCACAGCCTTTGAAGGATATTATGAGAAACAGAGAAGCTACTGGAAGGATTGGAAAGTGGGCTGCGGAACTCAACAAGTTCACCATTGATTATGTACATAGATCCTCGATTCAGTCCCAGGCATTAGCAGACTTCATCGCTGACTGGACGCCAGGGGCTCAGGAGGAAGAAGCAAGTAAAGATACCGAAGCATGGACAGTGTTCTGCGACGGTTCCTGGGGAACCTTCGGGGCAGGCGCAGCTGCTGTTTTAGTTGCACCTTCCAAAGTCAGAACATGCTATGCAGTGAAACGTGATTTCAGCTGCACAAATAATATTGCTTAGTACGAAGCACTTCTATTGGGGCTTCGGAAATTAAGGGCAATGGGAATAAGAAGGGCTATTTTGAAAACCGATTCTCAAGTTATTGCTAGTCACGTGGACAAAAGCAGCAAGGCACGAGATCCGAAGCTTGAAAAATATCTGGATGCAGTTCGAAGGTTGGAAGCCTCCTTCGAAGGTTTTTCTGTCAAAAATATTCCAAGAGGTGAAAATGAGCATGCAGATTTGTTAGCCAAATCAGCGGCCCAGGGGCTCCCTATACCTTCGGAGGTATTCTTCGAAACAATAAAGGCACCTTCGGTTGAACTTATGGAATGAGCTATACTTAACATTTCTCCAGTACATAGTGAGGACTGGAGAACTGAAATCATATCGTTCTTCCAAGGCAACTGTCTCTCTGATGATGAAGTTTATAACAAGAGAATGGAGGCAAGGACAAGACCATATGTGATAATAGAAGGGGAATTGTATAAATGTGGGGTTTGTTCTCCACTTCTCAAGTGTTTATCAAGAACCAAAGGTATCGAATTAATGAAGGAGATACATGCAGGTCTGTGTGGATCTCACATTGGGTCTAGACCTCTATTGGGAAAAGTTTTTCGACAAGGATTCTACTGGCCGAAGGTAGCTTCGGATGCAGTAGAATTAGTTCAAAAATGCGAAGGCTGCCAAAAATATGCAAGAGACCAGAAACAACCTTCATCCCTGACTCAGTTAATATAGCCCACTTGGCCATTGCAAAGGTGGGGCCTTGATTTGCTAGGCCCACTTCCACCAGCACAAGGAAATTTAAGATATGTCGTGGTGGCGGTAGAATATTTTTCCAAATGGATTGAAGCAAAGCCTTTAGCCACAATAACCTCAGTCACTGTTCAGAAATTTTTCTGGCAAAATATTGTTTGTCGCTTCGGAGTGTCGAAGGCCATTACTATGGACAATGGAACACAGTTTGATGCCGAAGCTTTCAAAGAGTTCTGTGAGCAAATTGGCACGAAGATTCATTTTGCATCAGTCAGGCATCCGGAGTCAAATGGACTTGTTGAAAGAGCTAATGGCATTATAATGACGGGAATAATGAAGTTAATCTTCAATCAGCCCAGGGGAAAGTGGCCAGATGAATTGATCAAAGTGGTGTGGAGCCACAATACAACAATGTCAAGGTCAACAAGCTTTTCACCTTTCAAATTACTGTTTGGTGACAAAGCAATAACTCCGGAAGAAGCTAAAGCATGATCAATAAGAACAGTGGCTTCGGCAGAGGACGAAGCTGATTGTTCTATGGCAAAAGATGCTTTAGAAGGGATCAGGCTTCAGGCTGTGGAGAACATCAATAAATATCAAGCCGAAACAATAAAATGGCGTGACAGAAAAGTTCGGTTAAAAAATATCAGGCCAGGTCACTTGGTACTTCGGAGAGTTGCCAACTCAGATACAGTAGGCAAGCTACAGTTGAAATGGGAAGGACCGTTTTTGGTAGTATCTTCGTCAAGACCCGGTTCCTACAGATTAAAGGATATGGACGGCAACGACATTCCTAGATCTTGGAATGCGGATGAGCTTCGGCGATATTATGTATAGCTTGATGTAATCTTTTTATTTTTTCATATGGAGCCCTTTTCCTTTCTGAAGGGGGAGAAAGGTTTTTAATGGGGCCATACCATGTAATTTCCCTTTTTCTTATTTCAGCTCTACAAGAGCAATATCCCCCAAAGATGTAAATGTAAAAACTGAGCTCGCACCATCGAGTGCAAAGAAAAAAGAAGAAACAGGGAGAAGCTCGAAAGACGTCCCTAAGGGGATGCAGAGCACGACGAAGCTACAAAAAGTCATTTCTAAGGGAGCGCAGCGTAAGTTTTCTGCTCAAAAGTCGTTCCTAATGGAATGCAGAGCTTACAGCGAAAAGTCAACGCTGATTCCGCCGAAATATAAGGCGAAGCACGAAAAGTCAACGCGATACCACCGAAATAGAAGGCGAAGAAGTTCAAAAGACGTTCCTAAGGGAATGCAGAACTTACAGCGAAAAGTCAGCGCTGATACACTGAAAAATAAATGGTGACATTTGCATTCATAAACATTCATTTAGACATACGTAGGATCATCATTATCATAACACAGACAGTTGCTTCGGCTCTAAAGATCAGGCTTCGGCAAAAGAGAAAAAGAAGCAGTTTTTATGCTTCGCTGTGTACGAAAAGAAGGGAAGGTGTTTTTCGCCTTCGGCTCAAAAATACTAATTTCATTCACACCAAAGCACTTCATACATTTATGGGAAGGTAGGGATATATTACAAGGTACGGCCAAAGTTCATCAAGTAAAATTTAATTACATTTACAAAAGTTATTACAAAAAGTTTTTAGAGCTTTTTCTACAGTCATCTATTCAAGCTTCATCAGTACTCATCAAGCTTCAGCTTTGGCATAGTCATCCATTAAAGCTTCGGTGTCATCTTCCTACTCTTCAAGCTTCGGCTTTGGCTTCGTCATCCTACACGAATTTAAAGCATTGTAAGCAAAATTCAAGTTCGAAGGAAGAGGTAAGCACAAGGTATGATTTTGTTACCGGCTTAAGATGACTCCGAGCTTCATTACCAGCTTTGTCTCGTCCACCCTTTGTCCATACCACCTTTATAAATTTATTTGCTATGCTTCGGGCAAGGTTGGGGATATCATCCAGATCTGTTGGTGATAAGCTAAAATTGGGTCTATTGATAATTTTTCTATGCTCGCAACCAGATTTTAGGAACGCAGCAGCAGTGCCCTGAGAAGCTACCAGGGCACAGAAATCACCATGTCCAGCAATAACATCATCAAGGTCATCAATTTCACCTTCGATGTGTTCGAAGGCTCCTGGTAAATCTTCAGCCGAAGGAGTAAATTTTTCACTGCTGGCCCTGACTGAATAGAAGACCTTCTTCAGCCGTTGAACACATCGATTGCTGAATTCCAAGCATTTATTTTGAAGGCTTGTTAATGATTTTTGCAAATCTGAAACCTTCTGGACTTTGGCCTCAAATTTTTCATTAAGCTTTTGTTTTTCTTGTTCAAAACTTTCTAACTGGCAGAGAAGTTTCGTATTCAGTTCTGCTATTTTAGCTTTAGCTTCTGCCAATAAGCCTTCGGTCGTCTGAAGCTCGAAGTCTTTCTTTTCAAGAGCAGCAGATTGGTCTTTTATATTGCCTTCTAAATTCTCGATTATAACCTCGTGTTTTTTGTCTTCCAAATCTTGCTGCATTTTTAAAGCTTTGCTCAGCAACATACTCTGTACATAAACAACATTCGTTAGAAAACATCTTCGTTATTACAAACGATAAAAAGTTAGAGAAAAGTTGTTTACCTTGAAATTAGAATAAAACAAACTACCGACGATGTGCTGTCGTCGGTAGTGGCTGATGTCTGTTTCGAGCTTCGGGAAACCAATACTCTTTGATAGAGTACCGATAACCTTTGCTCCGGTCTGATCCCGGATACAGCCCAGCTTTTCATCATCGATACCACCGAAGAGAAATGCCCCCGGCCGATACCCGCAAGATATGGCATACTCTTTTAACTCTTCTTTTTTGGCCTTTGTCAGCTCTTGCCCAACTAAGTTTTGAAAATTGAAAATTTCATCTTCCGAAGTGTTTTCGGCTATTTCTTTCTTTTTCTCAGGCTCTAGGGTCAAAGTCTCTTTGGTAGCTGCTACAGCTTCTTCTGCGGCCATGTCTTGCAGTATTTTATCAATATCTGCAATTGTGGTTTCTAGCTCTATATCTTCGGCTATGGCAGCTTCGGCAGCTATAGCCTCCGAAGGTGCAGCTTCGGTAGCCGTTATATCCTCAACAGCTGGTGCCTTCGAAGCTGAAGCTCTTGGTGGTGTCTTTTCAATGACTTCCATCACTGTAATGATTCTTTGCTTTTTTTTGGCCTAGCTGCCTTCTTCGTTTTTGCGGGCTCCTTGTCCTTCTGAAAAAGCTTCGTCAGATGTGACCCTAATGGACTTAGCTTGACAGGCAAGGATTCAGTCATTACCTTTAAAATTTCCTCCACGTCGGTGGTAGAAGGTGACGCAGCAATTTCTTCTTCTTCGCCAATTGCCTTTTGCTTTGGAGCTACAGCTTTTCTCTTCTTCGAAGCATCTGTTTTTGGCTCGGGCTTTGGTTTTTTCTTTTTCAATTGATCTTCATCATCTTTATTCAGAACATCAGCCACTCTCTTCCTTTTTTGCCCTTCGGCACCCTTGTCTAGCCGCTCATAGTTGGGATATTCAAAGTCAATAGCATCCATTACTCGGTTCAGTCTACGCTTTGGACGGGTGCCGAAGGCCGCAGTCATCAACTGATCTTCTTTTTTAGAGTAATTGCCGAGTATTTCATTGCACATTACTTCGATCGTGTCCAGCCATTCTTGGCAAGGCACTTTAAAATGTCTCTTGAATTTGTAATGGTAAGGCAACCGAACAAACTCCCCCTCCTTTTTTCCTTCAAGCTTCGGCATGGTCCACTCTTTCATAGTTGGGAACACTCTGAAGGCCAAAAATTCTTGCACTAAGTCCCTAGTACCGATGTGCTCCGCAATAACTCTAAATTCAGCCAGAGCAATTTGGGTTGGACCCTCTGGTGTCATATTGCACGGGGGTTTGGTCTCTCCGAAGATCAATTCCAACAGACTCTGGACCAATTTCTCCTTATCTTCGTCAAGTTTGACGTAAAACCACTCGGATTTTCAGCCAGCTGGCCACTTGCTACGGTAACTGATCACAGGAAATTTTGTAGTCTTATGGTAGGCAAAATTGTAGCAGCCAAAGTTTTCATGTAGCCCGTCTCCTCTAGCCTTGGTCTGGTAATGAAGCTCGTGCACTCGGCAAAAACCTTCGACAAATGGTTCCACCCCTTGGCTTCGGAGGGCCCAAATATAAACGCTAAGCCTAACGATAGCGTTAGGAGTTAGCTGATGAAGGTAGATCCCAAACTTCTTCAGCACATCAGCAATCATCTTGTTCAAAGGGAATCTTAAACCAGCTTTAAAGAAACTTTTGAAGACCACTACTTCATCTTTTCCTGGCTTCGGAGTAGTTTCTTCCCCACCAAAGCGAATCAGCTCTTTCTTCGCTTCACTAAAATAGCCCAACTTCATCATCTTAGGCAAATCACCTTCAGAGATGGTAGATTTTCCGAAATCCAGGTGGCTCGGTTTACTCAACACTGCACTGCTATAATCATCTTCGGAATCAGACTCCTCAACATCAGCCTGCTCTACTTCAGCGGCAGGTGCATCCTCCGATGTTACCAGCCCAGACAGCTTCATGGCTTCGGAAATGGGAACAATCTCAGTAGCTTCGGTTTCATCTCCCCCGCGATCAACCCTGGCAGTGGAGCGCACTCTCGCCATTTGATTATGAATTTTGTGAAATTTTTTGAAGTTGTTAACTTTTTTATTTTTCCGAAGCTCTTCCTCTTGTGACGAAGCAGAATCAAGAGCGGCGCTTCGTTTGAGCACGACGATCAAGCTTCGGCTATGGTTAAATTTTTGGCAGCAAAACAGTGCAATAGCAATGAATGCTGTGGTAACTTCACACCTACCCGTCTATTTATATAGTGCCGCAGGTGGGAAGGTGAATCGTCAAGGTCTTCCATACCGGACAAATAGCCACCTGCACTCGCTGAACGGTGGGCCACAAGGACCGGGAAGGTGAATCGCTAGGGCGCATGTAACTGCTCCAAGATGGGGCCACCTCGCGCGCGGATTATTTTAATCATTTTTCGCCAACGAGCTCAGGGAAGGTGTTTTCCGGATCTTCGGTATCCCGAAGCCTAGAAGACTTTTTCACGGGTCAAGCTCGTTACGACAAACGATCTAGCACCACGAAGGGGCTACTGTTGGGGGTATGCTTCATAGCCGAAGATCCTAAAGGAAGAAAACACCTTCGGAGGATCTCCCCAGAAGCAGCACCGAAGCTGTCACATATAAAGCTTCGGCACAATGACGGATCTCACGACGAAGGGGCGAACCGACTTAAAGATGAAATGACTTAAAAACCCATGATGTTCTGTGTCATTATTGTAGTTAATTGTAAAGGGCATATATGTAATTATACATAGGCTGCACCCTGTGCCTATAAATAGGTGAACAGTACCCCTGTACTGTTCACGCAATCTTGTAATCACTGACGCATTACACTGGAATTATCGCTTTCTACCAAGGCGAAGGTATAAATATAATCAAATATGTGAATAATGTTATCTGTTTTTAACATATCTCTTTCTAAGGTTTTACAATTTATACTTCATTCTACATTATTTTATAAATTTGATCACGAAGGTATGACCTTCGTGATATTCTGATCATGGCCTTCGTCCGAATTTCGTTAAACTCTTGAGGAGATAATGCTTTAGCGGACGGAGGGCATTAACATTTAATATTCTATGTTGCCTTGTTCTTAATTTATAGCATTTGAGAACAAGTCCCCAACACAGCTCTTGTCCTCGGGCAATGGATATGCATCGCTGGAGAATGCCCGAGGGGCTGCAGTGGTACTGCTCCTTTTCATCACCCAGCAAAACGAACGACTTGGCGCACCGAGCCAGTCGCCGAGCTTCGGCCTTGTCGAGGGGCAGCTCTCCTCGGAGGAGATATTCCAGGTACGGGGTCTGCCAGTTCGGGACCGGTGTGACCCCATTCCGCTCCTCCTTGACGCACAGGGCCTCACCCTCGGCGGTCGCGGGTACCTCGGGCTAGGCCAAGGCCCCCTCGGGCTCGGGCATGTCGTTGATTTGGACGGATGGCTGATATATATCCTTGGAGAAGACATTCGGGGGAACCGTCGTTCACCCTGAGGCTATTTTCACCAGCTCATCCGCGGTTTCGTTGTACCGTCGAGCAACATGGTTGAGTTCCAGTCCGTAGAACTTGTCTTCCAAGCGCCGAACCTCGCCGCAGTAGGCCTCCATTTTTCGATCGCGACAGTGGGAGTTCTTCATGACCTGGTAAATGATGAGCTGCGAGTCGCCACGAGCGTCGAGGCGCCGAACCCCTAGCTCGACAGCGATGCGCAGGCCGTTAACCAAGACCTCGTACTCGGCCACGTTGTTTGATGCCGGGAAATGGAGGCGTAGTACGTAACGTACATGTTCTCCGAGGGGTGAGATGAAGAGCAAGTCCGCGCCTGCTTCGGTTTTCATCAGCGACCCGTCGAAGTACATGGTCCAAAGTTCGGGTTGGATTGGGGCCATCGGTAACTGGGTGTCAGTACACTCACCCAGGAAGTCGGCCAAGACTTAGGATTTTATGGCCTTCCGAGGGGCAAATGAAAGTGTTTCGCCCATGAGTTCCACTGCCCATTTCGCTATCCTACCCGAGGCCTCTCGGCTCTGGATGATTTCTCCCAGGGGGAAAGATGGCACCACAGTAACCGGATGAGACTCGAAGTAGTGTCGCAGCTTCCGCCGTGTCAGAATCACTGCATAGAGCAGCTTCTGGATCTGCGGGTAGAGGACTTTGGTCTCGGACAGCACTTTGCTGATGAAGTAGACTGGCCTCTGGACGAGCAGTGTGTGCCCTTCTTCTCGTCTCTCGACTACGACCGTGGCGCTGACCACCTGAGTGGTTGCGGCTACGTAGATCAAGAGGGCTTCTCCCGCAGCAGAGGGCACCAAGATGGGCGCATTGGTAAGGAGTGCCTTTAAGTTTCTGATGGCTTCCTCGGCCTTGGGGGTCCAAGTGAAGCGCTCGGCCTTCCTTAAATGGCGGTACAGGGGCAATCCTTTTTCGCCAAGGCGTGAGATGAAGTGGCTCAGAGCCGCAAGGCATCCCATGACCCTCTGTACTCCTTTTAAATCTTTGATTGGTCCCATGTTGGTAATGGCCGTGATTTTCTTCGGGTTGGCCTCTATGCCCCGCTCGAAGACGATGAACCCCAGGAGCATGCCTCGGGGGACTCCGAAGACACACTTCTCGGGGTTGAGTTTCATGCCTTTCGCTCTCAGACACTTGAATGTTGTTTCAAGGTCAAAGAGGAGGTCGAAGGCTTTCTTTGTCTTGACAACGATGTCATCGACGTAAGCCTCGACCGTTCTACCGATGTGTTCTCCGAACACATGGTTCATGCACCTCTGGTAGGTGGCGCCTGCATTCCTCAAGCCAAATGGCATTGTAGTGTAACAATACATGCCAAAAGGTGTGATAAAAGAAGTCGCGAGCTGGTCGGACTCTTTCATCTTGATTTGGTGATAGCCTGAGTAGGCATCAAGGAAAGACAGGGTTTCACACCCAGCAGTGGAGTCCATAATTTGATCGATGCGAGGCAGAGGGTAGGGAACCTTCGGACATGCTTTGTTTAGACCAGTGTAGTCTACGCACATCCTCCATTTCCCACCCTTTTTCTTTACAAGAACAGGGTTAGCTAACCATTCGGGATGGAATACCTCTTTGATGAACCCTGCAGCCAGTAGCTTATGGACCTCCTCTCCTATGGCCCTACGCTTTTCTTCGTCAAAACGGCATAGGGACTGCTTCACGGGTCGGGCACCAGCTCTGATGTCCAGTGAGTGCTCGGCGACCTCCCTTAGTATGCCTGGCATGTCCAAGGGACTCCACGCAAAAACTTTGGCGTTTGCACGGAGAAAGTTGACGAGCACTGCTTCCTATTTGGGGTCGAGCTCGGAGCCGATCCTGACTTGCTTGCTGGCATCGCTGCTGGGGTCGAGAGAGACGGACTTAACCGCCTCAACTGGTTCGAAGTTGCCGGCGTGCCGCTTCGCGTCGGGCACCTCCTTGGAGAGGCGTTCTAGGTCGGCGATGAGGGCCTCGGACTCGGCGAGGGCCTCAGCATACTCCACTCATTCCACGTCGCATTCGTACGCGTGGCGGTACGTGGATCCGACGGTGATGATCCCGTTAGGGCCTGGCATCTTGAGCTTGAGGTAGGTGTAGTTGGGGACGGCCATGAACTTGGCATAGCACGGCCTTCCTAACACCGAGGGGTAGGTCCCTCGGAGCCCAACCACCTCGAAGGTGAGGGTTTCCTTTCGGAAGTTGGAGGGAGTTCCGAAGCAGATGGGTAAGTCAATCTGCCCGAGGGGCAGGATACGCTTTCCGGGTGCGATCCTGTGGAAGGGTGCCGCACCGGCCCAGACCTCGGACCGATCCACCCCCAAGAGTTCCAGGGTCTCGGTGTAGATGATGTTGAGGCTGCTGCCTCCGTCCATGAGGACCTTGGAGAGCCTAACATTGTTGATGATCGGATCGACGACGAGCGGGTACCTCCCTGGGCTTGGCACGAAGTCAGGGTGGTCGCCTCGATCGAAGGTGATAGGCTTGTCGGACCAGTCAAGGTAGACTGGCGCCACCACCTTCACCGAGCAGACCTCCCGGCGCTCCTGCTTGCGGTGCCGAGCTGAGGCGTTCGCCACCTGCCCGCCGTAGATCATGAAGCAGTTGTGGATCTCCGGGAACTCCTCTTCCTTGTCGCCCTCCTTCTTGTTGTTGCCTTGGCCCTTGCCATCTTCCGCTGGGGGCCCGGCCTTATGGAAGTAGCGCCGGAGCATGACACATTCTTCAAGGGTGTGCTTGATGGGACCCTAGTGATAGGGGCATGGCTCCTTGAGCATCTTGTCGAACGCGCCGGCCCCTCTAGGAGGCTTCCGAGGGTTCCTGTGCTCGGCAGCAGCGACGAGATTCGCGTCAGCGGCATTGTGCTTCGCTTGCGCCTTCTTCTTGGCCTTCTTCTTCGTGCCACGCTGGGCGGACGCCTCGGGGGCATCTTCCTTCGGCTCTCCCTGAGGCTGCTTGTCTTTCCGGAAGATGGCTTCGACCGCCTCCTGACCCGAGGCGAACTTGGTGGCGACGTCCATCAATTCGCTTGCCTTGGTGGGAGTCTTGCGCCCCAGTTTGCTCACCAGGTCTCGGCAAGTGGTGCCGGCGAGGAAAGCTCCGATGACGTCTGAGTCGGTGATGTTAGGCAGCTCGGTGTGCTGCTTTGAAAACCGCTGGATGTACTCTCGGAGGGATTCCCCTGGCCGCTGGCGGCAGCTTCGGAGATCCCATGAGTTCCCAGGGCGCACGTACGTGCCTTGGAAATATCCCGTGAAAGCCTTGACCAGGTCGTCCCAGTCGAAGATCTGCGCAGGAGGCAGATGCTCCAGCCAGGCCCAGGCGGCGTCGGAGAGGAAAAGGGGAAGACTGCGGATGATGAGGTTGTTGTCGTCTGCCCCTCCCAACTGGCATGCCAACCGGTAATCCGCGAGCCACAACTCCGGCCTTGTCTCCCCCGAGTACTTGGTGATGGTAGTCGAGGCTCGGAAACGGGCGGGGAACAGCGCTCGTCGTATGGCCCGGCTGAAGACTCGTGGACCTGGCGGCGCGGGCGAGGGACTCCGATCCTCGTCACTATCGCAGCGTCCCCCGCGCCTAGGATGGAAGCCTTGGCGCACCTTCTCCTCGCGGCGGGCTCGATGATCGCGACGGTGTTGCTCATCGCCGAGGCGATCCCGGGCGGCAGGTGCCTCGTCCCGCATGCGCTCGGGATGGACCAAGGTCTCCCACATGTGTCGGGAGGACGCCGCGTGATGCTCCGAGGGGTCAGCTCGCCTTCGGGAGGTAGAGCTCTCGGCTCGTCGAACCGCGGCACCTTCCAGGAGATCCTTGAGTTTGCCCTAGATACGCCGTCCCTCGGTGGTGGATGGCTCCGGCATAGTTCGAAGTAGCATCACCGCCGCAGCTAGGTCCTGGCCGGACCCATTGACGGCTAGGGGCAGTGCTACCCCGGCATTGTCAACGATACGGCGGTGGATGTCCAGGGCCCGATGACGGGCTCCTCCGGCGAGTGTTCGGCCTACCCACTCCTGCTCGATGTTCTGTTGGAGCCGCACAAGTCGTCCTGCTTCCTCGTCGACCTTGGCCTGCATCTAGCGGATTTGCTCGAGATGTGTGTCCCGACCCCCCGCAGGGACTGGGAGCACATCTTGCTCCTGCGGGATGTCAACGCGAGATGCGGGCCTAGGGGGATCGTCAACCTCCGGCATACCGAGGTGGTTGCCTTCGTCGTGATCTCCCTGGTCGACGTGGAAACATTCGTGACTTGGGCCATAACCCTCATCGTCAAGGCCGTGGCCATCGTCAGAGCAACCGGAGAGTCGGTGGTCACATGCGGACATGAAGTCCCGCATGGCACCGGGATCACCAAGGCCAGAGAAATCCCAACCGAAGTCGAGGTCGTTCTCTTCCTCGGAACCCGCTGGTCCAGAGGTTGAGACAGCTGTCAGTCGGTCCCAGGTTGACCACATATGGCACCCCAGAAGGTCTAGATACGCCCTTGCAAAAGCACTCACCGAAGCAGGGTCGCAAGGTGGATCGAAGCTGAATCGAAAGGGAATAGGGTGGAATACGGACAGTACCTCTTGGTCGATGGATGGTGGTGAAGTCGCATCGGGGACAGAGCGCACCGTCATCTCAGGTATGAGGGTAGCGCCAAGCAGGTCCTTTGCGAGGGTGCTGGCATCATCAGTCCGCTTGGGGCTAGCACGTTGCGGGGAAGCGACGCTCGTCGTTATCTCAGGCGCGAGGACAACACCCGACATGTCCCCCGGAGGAGTGCCGGCATCGTCGACTCGCTCTGGTCCGACAGCCAATAAGGTGCCGCCTCCTGCGTGGCTACGGTTGCCCCGTCTCTGTCTCCTCCGGTGAGGAGGGTGGCGGGGATGACCCGGGTGCTCCTCCTCTGCCGCGGGGAGATGCCGTCGTCGAGTTTGCCTCCGCCGGGCGAGCCGTGGATCATCGTTGTTGTCATGCTACGGAGGGAGCAGTACCATGTTGTAGCTGCCGTCGAGGGACATGAACTCGAGACTCCCGAAGCGGAGCACCGTCTCGGGCTGAAGAGGTTGCTAAAGTCTACCCTTCTGAAACTCAACGAGAAAGCGTTCGTTAACACGTAGCAGGCCCCTACCTGGCGCGCCAACTGTCGTCGTTTCGGACCCAGGGGGTCCCTGGACCGACGAGTAAATTTGTCGCTGCGCGTCCCTGCCCAGATGGGTTGGTGCGAGATGGAACACAAGAGGGGGAATGAGCCTTGTGTTATCCTGCACCAGGGTGCTCGTGGTAGGGGTTACAAGCGTTGCGAGAGGGCGAGAACGAGAGGGCGAGTACGAGAGGGCGAGATAGAAAGAGAGAGGGTTTGGCCCTGCTCGTCCTCTCCCGTCCCTTTGCCGTGCGTTCGTGTATTCGTACGTTGCCCCCCTCGTACGTTTGTCCCTTCTCCTGTACGTTCGCCCCCCCCCCCCGAACATCCCCTTTTATAGACATAAGGAGATGGCCCAGCTGTACAATGGGGGTGTAGCTATGTGCTACATGGCTAGCGAGGAAGTGCCTGGTCGCTATGCACGTGTTAACGTGTCCGTCGGAGAAGTGCATGAGCCCTGTAGAAGCATAGCTGTTGGCGCTGCATGGATCCTGCTGACGTTTCCTTGCTTTCGTAGGGGGCTTGAGAACCACCAACGTCATGGACGCATGCGGGGAACCATCATTGCCTGTTACCGGGGTAAGCTTGATGGGACGCCGGTCTTGTTCCTTCGTAGCCTGAGCTAGCCAGGAGTAGGGTGATGATGTATCCCTTGTGGCGCGGTCAATCTGAGCCTGAGGTCGGGAGAGGCGACGGCTCCTCCGAGGCCGAGGCTAGGGCCGAGGCCTAGGGTCGGGCGAGGACGTGACTCTTTCCGAGGCCGAGGCCGAGGCCGAGCCCTGGGGTCGGGCGAGGCGGAGATCTCCTCCCGAGGCCGAGGCCGAGCCCTGGGGTCGGGCGAGGCGGAGCTTCCTGTTGCGCCCGAGGCTGAACTTGGCCGTTGTCGGTTTCGCCCGGGTGGTTGGCACAGCAGCCGAAGCGGGGCGGGCGGCGCTGTTTTCCTGTCAGATCGGTCAGTGAAAGGGCGAAGTGACTGCGGTCACTTCGACCTTGCCGACTGAGGCGCGCGTGTCAAGATAAGGTGTCAGGCGATCCCAGCATTAAATGCGCATGCAATACGGTCGGCTGGTAAGGCGATTTGGCCAAGGTCGCTTGCACGACAAGGGTTGCCTTTGGCTGAGCCGAGGGTGCGCTCACTGCTGAGGAGACCCTCGGGCGAGACGTGAACTCGTCCGGGACCACTGCTCCGCCCGAGGCCGGGCTCGGGCGAGGCGAGATCGCGTCCCTTAGTAGATGAAGCTTTGACTTTGACCCGAACTGTAAGCCTTTATGGTTTGTTCTGAAGGTGTTTTCAAGTCGTGTTTAGGAGTGCTGGGGGTACCCCTAATCATGGTACCCGACAAATGCCAAAGGAGTACATTCTGCAAAGATATACTAACTTAGCTAGACAGGATGTTCCATTTGAGAGATCAGATAAAATTTCTAAAGGAAAAGATGGGATTACCAAAACATATAGACAGAAAATGTTGCTAACGAAAACAATGAACGTTGTTCGTCATGCAAGTATGTCCAAAGCAGGATATAAAAAGGCACTTGATACGTTAGACGAACTAGTCTGAGTTTTGTCAAGAATAGAACCTGATATTGGGTGTGATGACAGCGACGACGATATTGATTGTGATGAAAATCAGGTGATGGGTGAACTTTGATCTACTTGATTTCGTATATATATATATATTAAGTAATTAATAATTTAATATATTATTTATGAGTGCAGGAGGGGGTGTATTTGCTAGGGGTATGGGATCAGACGACCAAACTGAACAAGCTGATCAAAATATAAGAAAATAAATGTGATTCCATCACTAATTAGAATAAATTTTGGTTGTAACAATGCTGGTAATGTTTACTGTATTAGAATAAGTCTGTGTTGCAGGTGGTTGGTGATGAAAATGTGGGTGATAAAGTTGGGTGTGAGCATGGTGCATCAAATGCTTTAGTAAAAGTTGAACATGTAAGAATTTATGCATTATAAGAATTGTATTTATGTTAAATACAATAATAAATTGTGAATCTCTAATATGTTGACAGGATGTCGTTAGCATAAGAAAAATGGTGGGAGGCGAACCCCTTTTTCGGGGAGGCATTGGAATAGAAGGATAGGGTGATTGCGAAACAGACAAACAGTCTAGTAAGATAATAAACGAGAATACAATGCTATATAAATAACAACTAATGTGTTGAAGGGCAACTGACATGTATGGTTTAATAATGTGCATATTAATTTATTGTGCAGAAGCTAGATTTTAATATTGGAAGAGTAAGTATGGATAAACCAATAAATACGGAACCAAAAGGAAGAACAATTAAAAGTGATGAGGTAAGGACTGTAATATTAGGCGCCAAAGGAGAAAAAGATGAATAGAAGGTGCAAGAAGTGTCGAGTTGCAGATGGTCATAATAGCAGAACTTGCCTTTCAGTTGAAGAAAATAGAGCTCGTTTGGTAATCCTTGCTAATCCAAGAAAAAGAGGGCGTCCGCTAGTGTAAATCCCAAATTTTGTATAAAAATATAAATATAATAAATATATAAATAAATAAATATAATTATGTAGAGTTTTGGGATTATGGAACCTTTAGAGATTATTTGGTTTCCTTTTCTTTTTGCATATTCAATTAATAGTATCAAATTATTCAAGTTAAATAAATAAAGAAATATGCACCTAATGCTGAAGTTTTTTATGCATTTCATTTGACTAAAGGAACCATAACTTAAATTTGACCTCAAATTATAAATGAAAATATAAAACAGAAACTCAGTAAAAAGAAAGAAAATGATTTCTCCAATAATGGTATAATAGGAAGGAAAATAAATAAAAATATTGCGACTGGTAGTATTGATATTCACTTTAAGATTTATATTAGAGCATTTTCTTTATGGAGATCATACAATATAAAACTATTGTTTTTGAAATAAATATGTAGGAATTACACATTTAAAAAGGCAATGGTAAATAGAATAATAAATAAACCATCTAAAATAGATATGACTTGATTCTCGCGATGGTATCCTTTTGATTGTGCATTATAATTAAAGTTTAGAATTTAAACTTTATTTGAAGTCCATTTGAAATTGGAGGTTTAAATGAAATAAAAGAAAAGAAAAGAAATAGAAAAGAAAACATAAAAAGAAAGAAAGATGGCTCACCAATACCTACATGGGCCGTTTTTCTCCGTCCTTGGCCTATCTTCCTCTCCTCGCGCAGGCCCACTGTCCTCTTCACTTCCATGTGGACCCGCGCTACCACATGCCACCTCCCTCACTAGAATCGCTTACATGTGGGTCCGCTTCGTCAGTCGTCCTCCTCCTCCGGTCGAACTTGCTGCCGGCAACAGTGCCCGCGAAAACCACGCGTGGTAGTTGGCCGGGGATTCCCTTGTCACGCGCACATAAATGGAGCCCTACCACTCCCCTTCCTCCATTAATTCGAGCCATAACCAGGCCGTTGGGTGCATCGTCGAACGCTAGGGGAGGTTTTGGGTGCTCGCGCGACCGCAATGGGGATTTCGTGGATTCACCCCCGTTGGGGTCTCTGCGCCAGGTCTTGGTGCTTGGGCTAGCTCCCTAGGGCTAACCGTGGACACACCGGGCACAGTGAGTGCGCAGAGCTACGTGAATTGCTCGTCGTGGCTTTGGCGACGCCATGGGACCCCACATCGGCGTGGTCGGGTACTCCTGCATCTTCACAATCGGTGATACTCTCCTCTGACCCGCCATGGTTGTAGCATCGAGTAGTGGCTTTCAGTTTGGGAATCGGGGCTCTGGCGCGCTGGATGTATGCACTCTGACGTGGTCATCTCCGACTGGTGAGCGGGGCATCGCTGCGGCTGGCGTGTGCGGCTATGCCTGGGCATCAGTGGGGTGGAGAGAAGATGCTCCCACGACCGTTTATCCTGGAATCAAGGGCTGGGAGATTGAAAGTGCGCTAACCGTTGATCTTGTTATGGATGTATGAGATTAGAAGTTAGGTAACGATTCACCCTTGAGAACGTCGACCGTTTGATCTAGATCTGATGGTGCCAGGGCTGTTGGGCGTGGTTACCGTCGATCTCGTGATCAACGGGCAGTGCAGGATGGGGAGTCTAGATCTAATGAGATCCGTTGATAGTTGATCCTTCGGCCTAGACTTCACGATACCCATTTGGCCACCCGTTTTGCGTATGAGCCCTTGGTGTTTACATAAATTAACCCGTCGTCCCATGTGTGTGGGGAAACATTTAATCAGGCCCTAAGAATTTATGATTTGGCCCCTGTACTTCGGTATAATGGTGGTCGCAGCCCATATAGTAAATAAAATGAGATAAAATAGTATGAAAAATGATTTTCAGTATAAAAATAAATCTAGAAACTTGTTTAGCTCATATAAAATTCATTTTAACTCCTTTTTAATCCATTTCAGTTGCAATAAATTTATTTTAATGTTGTTTATCACCTAGTAACTCTGTTTAGCCATGAAATTTGGATTAAAATTATTCACTTGAATTTAGTCTATACCAAGCACTGGAAACTTCAGAAATTCATAACTTCCTCAATTTAACTCCGAGTTGACCCGTTCCAGTTGCGTTAGCTTCGTATAAATATTTATTATGCAGTAACAACATTAATTATATCATGTTGCATACTTTATAGTTAGATGTTTATTTATCATATGTCTTCTAGATTAACTTTTCTAAACCAAAGCTAACCTATCCATAATTATAATTTGATTAAAACATGATATCTAGTCAAGTTATAATTAAGATTAAAGTTGGGTTAATTATTATGGAATATTCTCTCATATGGTGAATACTAATCAATTTATAATATAGTTTAATATTTAAATCACATAGATCTTCCATAAATCATATCTTTCTAACCGTAACTCCAAATTTAGTAGTTCTCGAATCCATGATCTCGTAGCAACGCTTAGATTATTATTATGCAGTTTGATCTTATGTTTGGTGTGATGTTAATTTTGCCTATACCATGTTTGTTTGTATTGCTACGACTAGCGCGAGGTTACGAGTTACTTGAGGAGCAAGTTGGTACCTGGAATCTCAAGTCCCAAGCAAGTTGTGCCCTTGATCACTTCTTTTTCCACAATCATGTTCTTATTAATCATAACGATCTGCATAGGTTAATTTTGATGGGACCCAATAGGTTACCCTAGTTTGACTATCTTTATACCTTGTTTTACCACTAATTTTTTGGATAGTACATGCTATTGTTTTATGTGGTTTTGGGTATAAAGATATACATTATTTATGATTACACTTTATTATCAGTTTGTTATTTATGGTTCATGATAAGATCTTTATGTTAATTGGAACATGGAGAACCACCCGGGAAACAGTGCTACCACAAGGGTGGTATGGGACGTCCTTGGCTGACTAATTAGGAAAGGTAGTGGAGGACTACCTTACCCGAAAAGGGCAAGGGCAGTAGGGGAGTGGTCAATGTGGGGAGGCCCTTGGGTTGATTTTGCTGCGATGGTGTCAGGCGAGGGGTCCCTGCATTGGAGCTTCATAGAAACTGTAGCGGGTTTTCTGAAGCTAGTGGAACTTTGTAAAGGCCTCGTAGTATTACCCTGCCTCGCATCCTCGGTAGAGGTGTATGGGAAGTCGTGATCCCTTGGTAGATGAGTAACATTACTTGTGGGTAAAGATGCGCAACCTCTGCAGAGTGTAAAACTGGTATACTAGTCGTGCTCACGGTCACGAGCAGCTCGGACACTCACATGATTAATTTATAGAATTAAATTCAATTTGTCATATGCATCGCATTGGGATTATTATTTTTTTATTTACTATTACTATGGTTTGGTATTCACTTACATTTAGTAACTGCTAATAAAATTTTAACCAACTTTAAAAGCAATGCTCAGCTCTAACCATCCTCTTTGGAAGCCTTACACTTCATATGAGCTCCCACCTTTGGCGAGTTCATGCACATTATTCCCCACAACTTGTTGAGCGATGAACGTATGTGAGCTCACTCTTGCTGTCTCACACCACCCATAGGTCAAGAACATGTATCATAGGATGAGGCGCATGGAGGATGTTGTGACGAGTTCGTGAGAGGTCTAGGCCGTCGTCTCCCAGTCAACTTTGGGTTGCTGGATCGTTGTCTCCTTATGATGTAATTATTTATTTATTTTGTATAGAACTCCTATTATATAGTAAAGATGTGACACTCGTTTCTGTACCACTATTCATCATATGTGTGAGACTTGGTCCCAGCACACCTGGTGATTATTTCGCGCCCAGGTTTTGTACCCCTAAAACCCGGGTGTGACAGAAGTGGTATCAGAGGGATGTTGACTGTAGGACGAAACCTAGATAGAACTGGACAACCCTTACTTACTTAACTTTGCTACTCTGATTCTTTCTAAACTTTTGTTAATCTCTTCTCACCCACTGCTGCTTTACTCTAATTATTCTTACCTTTTTTCCTTCTAAAGAAAAATATGGATTTCACACTTTGAAATTATGTATCTAAAGTGACCTTAGGAATAGGAGACCTACTCTTAGGTACAAAATCAAAACTATTTTTGTAAATATTTGTATGCTTGAATATTTGTTCTGATGATAACTGCTTGATTCGATTCTTTGATTGAATGTGATGAGTTGTGGAGTAATGTCCACAATTACATCTGCATATACATATAGGCATAAATATTAAAAAAAATAAAATTCATAAGATAACTAAACAACCTAGATTATCCTCCATTAAAGTGTATCTATTTTAAATAGATCACTCTTAACTTAAAGGATTCCATCTTATCCTAATAAGTTCATCTTATGTTAAGAAATATATATATATATATATATATCTTATCCTCATAAATTGTTTATAAGACAAACTATACCAACTAAGAATACCCCACTAGAATATATCAAGCTTAATAGATCCATCTTGTCTTAAAAGATACTCTCTTACCCTAATAAATTCATCTTACTTTGAAAAGATTTTATCTTATTCTTACAGATTTATCTTGTCCCAATAAGCCTACTTATCCCAACCACTTTGCTTATCTCATTATAGTGTAACAGCCATGGTCTAATCCAAAACTAACTAGATCCTATCTATCTAAGATAGTCATACCAATCCAATCTAGATCCCATCTAAATTAATGCAATCTAATGTGATCCAAACTAATATGGTTAATTTGATCTAATCTAAAAGGACTTACTAAACATGTTAGATAATACTGATGAAATAGATTAGACTCTACTCCTATAGAACATGTTTTAACTTAGTTCACTCTGCACTAAATTAAGAACGACAGACCAACTTGGCCATAAGCAACTACCTTAACCATCCGATAGTTACATAACCCCTATGTTTTAGCCCATCAGAGACTCTGACTTACCTACACCATAAAATCCATCCTATCTCAAAAGATTCTAACATATCCTAATATTGTTTATCCTACCCTGGTAGATCTATCTAACTTAAACTAGTCTAATGTAGTTATATCCAATCTAATCTAGACCCTACCTAATCTAATAAGATCCAATCTAAAGGGTGTTACTTAAACAAGTTAGTTAATACTGGTAACATAGATTAGACTACATTCCTATAAATGGGTCTTAAACCTAAATTAGACCAACTCGTCCGTGGAACCATGACCACGCCTATGTTATAGGTTGCCCAACCCATTTATCCCAAAAGAAAAGGAAAACTATATTTAACCTACCTGCCCGATGTACCCTTATTTTCTATGCCACACCTGCTAATGGCATAAAAATTTTAGGTGTATAAAAAATACTAAATGGAAGTTATTCTTAGAAAAAAATACTAGAATTTCATAAAAACAAAGCCAGCTTGATATGTTCAACTAAATGGTATTTCTAAATAGGATTATAGAATCTAATATGATCTAATCTAATGTGGTCTACTTAAATAGATCAGTGATACTGGTAGAAGAGATTAGACCCTACTAGCTAGGTGGTAACTTAACCTAGTACATTAGACCAACTCAACCATGAGCAGAAGAGCTAACCTAACCAATATAGTCATGATGGATTGCATAATCTATCTGTCCCCACCTAACATCAAACAAGATTTTGACCAACATCATGTAGTCTATCTCATCCATATCTATCTTAGCCTTATTTCCCAACTCCAATGATATACACTGACCCGACTCAATGAGACTAAGACAAAAAAAGGACAAGATCAACCTCGTCAAGAAAGGAGAGAAGTCAAACTTGATCTTTAGATGCATTACCATCCAACACGGAGTTCTTCTCACCACAAACTGTCTTACCCCCAGGCTATTCTTGCCCTAACCTTCCTATCTTTTATCCTACATAATAACATGGCTATACATATAGACACCCATGCTTTCCTAATCACTTTCTAATTAACAAGAAACTTCTTATTCTTAAACTAATTAGAAACTAAAAGTAAACTATAAATAAGGCTTTTTACATCCCTTTCTTACTAATCTCGAGGACGAGATTTCTGTTAAGGGGTAGGATTTGTAAAGCCCAAATTTTGTATAAAAATATAAATATAAATAAATATATAAATAAATATAATTATTTAGAGTTTTGGGATTATGGAACCTTAGAAGATTATTTGGTTTTATTTTCTTTTTGCATATTTAATTAATAGTATCAAATTATTTAAGTGGCCAATAAATAAATAAAGAAATATGCACCTCATGCTGATGTTTTTTTATGCATTTCATTTGACTAAAGGAACCATAGCTTAAATTTGACCTCAAATTATAAATGAAAATATAAAACAGAAACTGAGTAAAAAGAAAGAAAATGATTTCTCCCATAATGGTATTATAGGAAGGAAAATAAATAAAAATATTGCAAATGGTAGTATTGATATTCACTTTAAGATTTATATTAGAGCATTTTCTTTATGGAGATCATACAATATAAAACTATTGTTCTTAAAATAAATATGTAGGAATTACACATTTAAAAAGGCAATGGTAAATAGAATAATAAATAAACCATCTAAAATAGATATGACTTGATTCTCGTGCTGGTATCCTTTTGATTGTGCATTGTAATTAAAGTTTATAATTTAAACTTTCTTTGAAGTCCATTTGAAATTGGTGGTTTAAATGAAATAAAATAAAAGAAAACAAATAGAAAAGAAAACATAAAAAGAAAGAAAGAGGGCTCACCAATACCTACCTGGGTCATTTTTCTCTGTCCTCGGCCCATCTTCCTCTCCCCGCGTAGGCCCACTATCCTCTTCACTTCCATGTGGACCCACGCTACCAGATGCCACCTCCCTCACTAGAATCGCTTACATGTAGGTCCGCTTCGTCGGTCGTCCTCCTCCTCCGGTTGGACTTGCTACCGGCAACGAACAGTGCCCGTGGAAACCACGCGTGGTAGTTGGTCGGGGATTCCCTTGTCACGTGCATATAAATGGAGCCCTACCACTCCCCTTCCTCCATCAATTTGAGCCATAACCAGGCCATTGGGTGCATCGCCGAATGCCGAGTGAGGTTTTGGGTTCTCGCGCGGTCGCCATGGGGATTTCGCGGATTCACCCCCATCGGGGTCTCTGCGCCAGGTTTTGGTGCTTGGGCTAGCTCCATGGGGGTGACCATGGACACACCGGGCATGGTGAGTGAGCAGAGCTGCGTGAATTGCTCGTCGTGGCTTCGACGACGCCGCGGGACCCTGCATCGGCATGGTCGGGTACTCCTGCATCTTCATAATCGGTGATACTCTCCTTGTCTAGCCCGCCATGGTTGTAGCATCGAGTAGTGGCTTTTGGTTTGGGAATCGGGGCTCTGGCACGCTGGATGTATGCACTCCGACGTGGTCACCTTCGCCTGGTGGGCGGGGCGCCGCCGCGGCTAGCGTGTGCACCTGTGCCTGGGCATCGGCGGGGTGGGGAGAAGATGCTCCCACAACCGTCGATCCTAGAATCAAGGGCTGGGAGATTGAAAGTGCGCTAACCGTTGATCCTGCTATGGATGTATGAGATTAGAAGTCAGGTAACGGTTCACCCTTGAGAACGTCGACCGTTTGATCTAGATCTGATGGTTCCAGGGCTATTGGGCGTGGTTACCTGTGATGCCCAAAAATGTAAACAATGAAGATGGAGTTGAATCACTTATATATTTGCCTCTACCTAATGTAGCATGTGAATAACCTCATTTTAGGTGAGTAATTAGCTAATAACATAAAAAATATCATACATCATGCTGGAGTTGTGTGTGTGCATTTACAAAAAAAATAGTGATCACATCAATGAGAATCATTAAAGTTCAAAATTAGAATTAAGACTTAATCTATAAGTGAGAAAGGGAAAATAATAAAGAAAAGAGATACTATAAAAATACAAAATAAATTTATAAATAAAATTAATACTGGTATGTTCAAAGAACATGTTTAATTGGGAAAAACAAATCCACAACAACATTAGAATTGAAATTCAAAGTTTTAAATCAAAAGGGAAGGAAATAGTGGAGAAAAATAAAAATAAAACGAAATTGTGCACCATTGGGCCGACAGTCACCAATTTGGCCCACTTCGCCTCACATCCCTCCCGCGCAGCCCACGAAACCCCTCAGCTAGCTAGCCCAGGCTCCACTGCGCGCCGTGTCTCTGCCATGTGGGCCACGTCGTCAGTCTCCCTGCTCGTGCGCTTGCATGCTCCAGCTTACTGTCGTGTGGGGCCGCGTCGACAGGTTTGCCCCTTCCCTCGCATTAGGCTGGAACACCATCGTGCACCACTCGTGTTTGCGGTAATGCCACAACAGAAAACCATGAATGCGCGCTTAATCCGCAGAACCTCACCGGTCGGGCACCACCGGTCGGACTTCGCCCATAGCACTATAAAATCGAGCCCGTTACCTGGATCCGCATCATCGGCGCCTTGTTCATAACCTCGCTGGCCAAGCAAACAGGGAGGAACCAGCCACCGTGGGAACCGGGCCGCCGCGTCGTCGACCTGCTATCAGTGTCGTCAGGGCATCGAAACCAGATTGTGTAGCGTCACAGGGACTTGGTGAAGCTGCTTGCAGGCGCGGTTAGGGGATCGTGTCTCGGGGCGGTCGAAATTTCTTGCCGAACCTTGCCGCCGCCATAGATCCGCTTCCTACCGCAGATCATTGACACCTCTCGACGATTCACGGTAAGGATTGCCCACCCGAGTTTGCCATACTCCCCTACTTATTCTGTGCGTAGTCTCATGCGAAATAGGGCACCGTGGAAGCCAGGGGACTTCCTCGTCGGCGTGCTCCGCCGTGCAATGGGTGTGGCGCCACCGTCGGTCTGGTCAGGTAGGGAAGATGGGGTGCAACCATTGATACACGGATTAACAGTCGAGATCTGATCTGGGTACCAGTTCGCGACGATGCAACTGTGGCCGTTTGATCCGGATCTGGCGCGTGGAAAACGGTTTGGATATTTTAAATCTGTGCGGTCGAGCGCTGATCCAATGGCCCTAGTTGCGTACCGGTTCGCAGATAACTTGATTTAATCGTGGCCCTTGATACATGATCCAACGGCTCTATGTGCTAGATACCCCTTCGCCATGTTCATTTTACTAAAGAGACCCTGAACTTTTATGAAATGAACCCGCCATCCATCCTAAGCCAAAACAAATTGTAGCCGAGCCCAGAAGATTATGCTTTAGCCCCTGCATTCCGAGAAAATTATGTGCCTAGTCCAAGATCTTTAGGAAATCAGAAATTAATAAAGAAAAGGAGTTTTGGTATAAAAATAAATCTAGGAACTTGCTTAATTCATATTAAATTCATTTTAACTCCAAATTGACCCGTTCCAGTTCCTGTAATTTTGTATTAATATTGTTTATCACCTAGTACCTTTGTTTATCCATGAAACTTGATTTAAAATTGTTCATTTGAATTAATCTATTCTAGGTGCTCAATAACTCCAGAAATTCATAACTCAATAACCTTAACTCCATTCTGATCCATTCTAGTTGCATTAGTCTCATAATAATATTTATTATCATCTGGTAACTTTGTTTTGTCATGAAATATAGGTTAAAATGTTGCATTTAGTCTATTCTATATTTAACCACATGGATCTTCGGAAAACCATAACTTCATAACCATAACCCCGAATTTAGCGATTCTCGTTCCCACGATCTCGTAGCGACGCGTAGATTATTATTACGCAGTTTATGCTTATGTTTGATGTGATGTTAATTTTGCATATACTATGTTTGTTTGTATTGCTACGAATAGCAGTGAGGTCACGAGAATCTCAAGATCATCCTGGTACCTGGAATCTCAAGTCCCAGGCAAGTTGTGCCCTTGATCACTTCTTTTTACCCACTCATGTTCTAATTAATCATAATGATCTGCATAGGTTAATTTTGATGGGACCCAATAGGTTACCCTAGTTTGTCTATCTTTATACCTTGTTTACCACTAAACTTTTTGGGTAGTACTTGCTAGTGCTTTATGTGGTTTTGGGTATGAAGATTCATTATTCATGATCACACTTTTATTATCTGTTTATTATTACTGTTCATGATAAGATCATTATGTTAATTGGAATATGGAGAACCACCCGAGAAAACAGTGCTACCACAAGGGTTTAATGGGATGCCCTTGGCTGATTAATTAGGAAAGCTAGTGGAAGACTACCTTACCCGAAAGGGGCAAGGGCAGTAGGGGAGTTGTCAGTGTAGGGAGGTCCTTGGGATGATTTTGCTGCGATGGCGGTCATGCGAGGGGTCCCTGCATTGGAGCTTCCTATAAACTATAGCGAGTTTTTTGAAGCTAGTGGATCTTTGTAAAGGCCTCGTAGTGTTACCCTGCCTCGCCTCCTCGGTAGAGGTGTATGAGAAGTCGCGATCCCTTGGCAGATGGGTAACATGACTTGTGGGTAAAGATGTGCAACCTCTGCAGAGTGTAAAACTGGTATACTAGTCGTGCTCACGGTCATGAGCAGCTCGGACCCTCACATGATTAATTTATGGAACTAAATTCAATTTGTCATATGCATTGCATCGCAGGTGATGTTGTTACTTTTGTTCTACTACTTAATTGGGTTTGGTATTCACTTACATTTAGTAACTGCTAATAAAATTTTGACCAACTTTAAAAGCAATGCTCAGCTTCAACCATCCTCTTTGGTAAGCCTTACACTTCACATGAGCTCCCACCTTTGGCGAGTTCATGCACATTATTCCCCACAACTTGTTGAGCGATGAACGTATGTGAGCTCACTCTTTCTGTCTCACACCCCCCTCCCCCACAGGTCAAGAACAGGTACCGCAGGATGAGGCGCATGAAGGATGCTTTGATGTGTTCGTGAGAGGTCTAGGTCGTCGTCTTCCAGTCAACTTTGGGTTGCTGGACCGTTGTCTCCTTATAATGTAATTATTTATTTTGTATAGAACTCCTGTTATATAGTAAAGATGTGACATTCGATCCTGTGCCATGATTCATCATATGTGTGAGACTTGGTCCCAGCACACCTGGTGATTATGTTCGCGCCCGGGTCTTGGTGCCCCGAAACCCGGATGTGACAGAAGTGGTATCAGAGGAATGTTGACTGTAGGACGAAACCTAGATAGAAATGGACAAACCCTTTCCTACTTACCCTACTCTAACTCATTCTATACTCATCTCATCTTGATCTTGTCTCACCTTTTGCTATTCTACTCTGGTTACTCTTATCTTCTCTACTCTAAGACAAGATGGATTTCACACCTTGGAATCCTACCACTATGATCTTTTTAAGAGATAGGGAACCTAAGACAAAATTTAAAACTATTTTCTTTATTTAAAAATGATTGGTTGATTGTGCTGATGATAAATGCCTGATTTGCTTCTTTGATTGATTGAACTATTATAGATGGACATCTTAGCATGTACCACCATAAGGTATTGAATTAGCCATGGTAGGTAAGACATTAATCTGCTTAGCTAATAAAATCCCCCAAAGTAACCTGATTTGTAAATACCTACCTTGTCTACTATTCTCTTACCATATGTATCTAACTCAGATGGTCAATACCAGGCGGGGTGGTGGAATTGATTTACCTCCTAATCGACACACTCGGTGGATATATAGACAACCCCAGCCACAGCCAGTAGAGATGAATCCTCCTAATCCTCCACCAGGCGGAGTTGACCCACTGATTGCAGCTCAGATGAGGATGATGCAGCAAATGGCGGACACTATGGCAGATATGCGCGCTCAGATGCAGCAAGAACGCTAGGAAAGAGAGGATGTACGTCGGGAGATGCGCCAAGAGCGGGAGGAGATACGTCAAGAGAGAAGGGCGCAACAGCAACAAGCGCCACTGCCTCCACCTCCACCACCAGTTCCACCCCGGGACAAGCACCGGGAATTCATGAGCCACAAACCACCAACCTTCTCCAACTCCGCGGATCCGCTGCAAGCAGATGACTGGCTAAAGTCTATAGAAAATATGCTCAACATAGCTCAGTGCTCTAATAGAGAGAAAGTACTCTACGCATCAGGTCGTCTTGTTGGTCCTACTGCGGATTGGTGGGATGCGTACTGCGCTGCTCATGCTGCTGTCGATACAATTACCCGGGCAGAATTCTCCACTCAATTCAGGAATTACCATATTCCTGCTGGGCTCATGAAGATTAAGAGAAAGGAGTTTCTGTCCCTCAAGCAAGGAAGTATGTCCGTGAGTGAATATAGGGACAAATTCCTCCAGTTACCTCGATATGCTCCTAGAGATGTTGAGGATGATGAGCAAAAGCAGGAGCTTTTTCTAGACGGTTTGATTGGACCCTTGCAATATCAACTGGTATCGCACACATTCCCATCCTTCCAAAGGCTACTTGACAAAGCTATTGCTGTAGAAAACAAGAGGAGTATATTTGGAGAGAAAAGAAGGGCTGCTAACCAAGGGCAGGCTGGAAGTAGTTCTCGTCCTCGCTATACTACCACTCCAAGTACACCAGCTAGTGGCAGTTCTGGACAACAAACTCAACGGGCACCAACTGCTCCTCCGCAAGCAAGCACCCCAGCAGGACCTGTTGCTCCTAACACATCCACCAACAGGGCATGCTTCAAGTGTGGACAACCGGGACACTATGCCAACTATTGTCCCAACAGAGCTGCCTACACTACACCGGCTCCGATGAAGCAAGGTCAAGCCTCAGCAGGAAAGAGTCAGCCCCTATCTGTCAACCGAGGACAAGCCCATTGAAAGTCGCCTAGAGGGGGGGTGAATAGGGCAAAACTGAAATTTACAAATTTAATCACAACTACAAGCCGGGTTAGCGTTAGAAATATAATCGAGTCCGAGAGAGAGGGTAAAAACAAATCGCAAGCAAATAAGGAATGAGACACAAGGATTTGTTTTACCGAGGTTCGGTTCTTGCAAACCTACTCCCCGTTGAGGTGGTCACAAAGACCGGGTCTCTTTCAACCCTTTCCCTCTCTCAAACTATCACTTAGACCGAGTGAGCTTCTCTTCTCAATCACACGGGACACAAAGTCCCCACAAGGACCACCACACAATTGGTGTCTCTTGCCTCGGTTACAATTGAGTTGATCACAAAGAATGAGAAAGAAAAGAAGCAATCCAAGCGCAAGAGCTCAAATGAACACAACAAATCTCTCTCTCTAATCACTAAAGCTTTATGTGGAGTTGGGAGAGGATTTGATCTCTTTGGTGTGTCTTGTATTGAATGCTATAGCTCTTGTAAAGTGTAGAAGTGTAGAAACTTGGATGCAATTGAATGTGGGGTGGTTGGGGTATTTATAGCCCCAACCACCAAAATGTGGCCGTTGGAAGTCTGTTGTCGCATGGCGCACCGGACAGTCTGGTGTGCCACCGGACATTGTGCGGTGCGCCAGCCACGTCAGCCAGCTGTTGGGGTTCGACCGTTGGAGCTCTGACTTGTGGGCCCGCCTGGCTGTCCGGTGGTGCACCGGACAAGTCCTGTAGACTGTCCGGTGCGCCACCCGCGCGTGCTCTGTCCTCTGCGCGCGCAGACGCGCATTTAATGCGTTGCAGTCGAATGTTGCGCGTGAAGTAGTCGTTGCTCCACTGGCACACCGGACGGTCCAGTGTTACACCGGACAGTCCGGTGAATTATAGCGGAGCGGATTCCTGAAGCTGGCGAGTTCAGAGTGTACACCGGACAGTCCGGTGAATTATAGTGGAGTGCCTCTGAGAATTCCCGAAGACGAAGAGTTGAGCTTGGAGTTCCCTGGTGCACCGGACACTGTCCGGTGGTGCACCGGACACTGTCCGGTGCGCCAGACCAGGGTTGCCTTCGAGTTGTCTTTTGCTCTCTTTGTTTGAACCCTTTCTTGGTCTTTTTATTGGTTTGATGTGAACCTATGGCACCTGTAAAACTCATAGTCTAGAGCAAACTAGTTAGTCCAATTATTTGTGTTGGGCAATTCAACCACCAAAATCTATTTAGGAAAAGGTGTAAGCCTATTTCCCTTTCAATCTCCCCCTTTTTGGTGATTGATGCCAACACAAACCAAAGCAAATATAGAAGTGCAGAAATGAACTAGTTTGCATAATTTTAAGTGCCAAGGTTACTTAGAATTGAACCAATAAATATTCTCATAAGATATGCATGGATTGTTCTCTTCATATTTAAAATTTTGGACCACGCTTGAACCACATGTTTTGTTTTTGCAAATTCTTTTTGTAAAATCTTTTCAAAGTCATTTTGCAAATAGTCAAAGGTAAATGAATAAGATTTTGAAAAGCATTTTCAAGATTTGAAATTTTCTCCCCTTGTTTCAAATGCTCTCCCTTTGACTAAACAAAACTCCCCCTTAATGAAATCCTCCTCTTAGTGTTCAAGAGGGTTTTAGATATTAATTTTGAAGAGGGTATACCAATTAGAAATTATATCACAAATAAGATACCAATTTGAAAATCTCTTTTGAAAAACTTCTTTAAATACAAATTGAAAATTTTTGAATTGGTGTGGTGGTGCGGTCCTTTTGCTTTGGGCTAATACTTTCTCCCCCTTTGGCATGAATCGCCAAAAATGGAGTCATTAGAGCCCTTTTAGCTACTTTCTCCCCCTTTGGTCAAAACGATAGAAGTGAAGATTATACCAAAGTGGAGAGCGATGCGGAGCGACGGCGAAGGATGAATAATCGATGGAGTGGAGTGGAAGCCTTGTTTTCGCCGAAGACTCCATTTCCCCTTTCAATCTATGACTTAGCATGAAATACACTTGAAAAACACATTAGTCATAGCAAAGAAAGATATATGATCAAAGGTATATTCATGAGCTATGTGTGCAAAACATCAATAAAAATTCCTAGAATCAAGAATATTTAGCTCATGCCTAAGTTTGGTAAAAGTTTGTACATCCAATGGCTTGGTAAAGATATCGGCTAATTGTTCTTTGGTGCTAACATATGCAATCTCGATATCCCCCTTTTGTTGGTGATCCCTTAGAAAATGATACCGAATGGCTATGTGTTTAGTGCGGCTATGCTCAACGGGATTATCCGCCATGCGGATTGCACTCTCATTATCACATAGAAGAGGAACTTTGGTTAATTTGTAACCATAGTCCCTAAGGGTTTGCCTCATCCAAAGCAATTGCACGCAACAATGGCCTGCGGCAATATACTCGGCTTCGGCGGTTGAAAGAGCCACAGAATTTTGCTTCTTTGAAGCCCAAGACACCAAGGATCTTCCCAAGAACTGGCAAGTCCCCGATGTGCTCTTTCTATTAATTTTGCACCCTGCCCAATCGGCATCGAAATAACCAATTAAATCAAATGTGGATCCCCTGGGGTACCAAAGGCCAAACTTAGGAGTATAAACTAAATATCTCAAGATTCGTTTTACGGCCCTAAGGTGAGCTTCCTTAGGATCGGCTTGGAATCTTGCACACATGCATACGGAAAGCATAATATCCGGTCGTGAAGCACATAAATAGAGTAAAGAACCTATCATCGACCGGTATACCTTTTGATCTACAGATTTACCTCCCGTGTCGAGGTCGAGATGCCCATTAGTTCCCATGGGTGTCTTGATGGGTTTGGCGTCCTTCATCCCAATCTTATTTAGAATGTCTTGAATGTACTTCGTTTGGCTAATGAAGGTGCCCTCTTGGAGTTGCTTGACTTGGAATCCTAGAAAATACTTCAACTCCCCCATCATAGACATCTCGAATTTCTGTGTCATGATCCTACTAAATTCCTCACATGTAGATTCGTTAGTAGACCCAAATATAATATCATCAACATAAATTTGGCATACAAACAAATCATTTGCAAGAGTTTTAGTAAATAAAGTAGGATCGGCCTTTTCGACTTTGAAGCCATTAGCAATAAGGAAATCTCTTAGGCATTCATACCATGCTCTTGGGGCTTGCTTGAGCCCATAAAGCGCCTTAGAGAGCCTATACGCATGGTTAGGGTACTCACTGTCTTCAAAGCCGGGAGGTTGCTCAACATAGACTTCTTCCTTGATTGGTCCATTGAGAAAGGCACTCTTCACGTCCATTTGATAGAGCTTGAAGCCATGGTAAGTAGCATAGGCTAATAATATATGAATTGACTCAAGCCTAGCTACGGGTGCATAGGTTTCACCAAAATCCAAACCTTCGACTTGTGAATATCCCTTGGCCATAAGTCGGGCTTTGTTCCTTGTCACCACACCATGCTCGTCTTGCTTGTTGCGGAAGACCCACTTGGTTCCTACAACATTTTGATTAGGACATGGAACCAAATGCCATACCTCGTTCCTTGTGAAGTTATTGAGCTCCTCTTACATCGCCATCACCCAATCTGAATCTTGGAGTGCTTCCTCTACTCTGTGTGGCTCAATAGAGGAAACAAAAGAGTAATGCTCACAAAAATGTGCAACACGAGATCTAGTGGTTACCCCCTTATGAATGTCGCCGAGGATGGTGTTGACGGGGTGATCTCGTTGGATTGCTTGGTGGACTCTTGGGTGTGGCGGTCTTGCAACTTGTTCATCCTCCTTGTCTTGTTCATTTGCATCTCCCCCTTGATCATTGCCTTCGTCTTGAGGTGGCTCATCTTCTTGGTCTTCCTCTTCATCTTCTTGAGCCTCATCATCATCTTGGGTTGGTGGAGATGCTTGCATGGAGGAGGATGGTTGATCTTGTGCTTGAATGGGCTCTTCGGATTCTTTTGGACACACATCCCCAATGGACATGTTCCTTAGCGTGATGCACGGAGCCTCTTCATCATCTAATTCATCAAGATCAACTTGCTCTACTTGAGAGTCGTTAGTCTCATCAAACACAATGTCACAAGAAACTTCAACTAGTCCAGTGGACTTGTTAAAGACTCTATATGCCCTTGTGTTTGAATCATATCCTAGTAAAAAGCCTTCTACAGCCTTAGGAGCAAATTTGGACTTTCTACCTCTTTTAACAAGTATAAAACATTTGCTACCAAAGACTCTAAAATATGAAACATTGGGCTTTTTACCAGTTAGGAGTTCATATGATGTCTTCTTGAGGATTTGGTGTAGATACAACCGGTTGATGGCGTAGCAAGCGGTGTTAACCGCCTCGGCCCAAAACCGATCTGAAGTCTTGTACTCATCAAGCATGGTTCTTGCCATGTCCAATAGAGTTCTATTCTTCCTCTCCACTACACCATTTTGTTGTGGCATGTAGGGAGAAGAGAATTCATGCTTGATGCCCTCCTCCTCAAGGAAGCCTTCAATTTGTGAATTCTTGAACTCCGTCCCATTATCGCTTCTAATCTTCTTGATCCTTAAGCCGAACTCATTTTGAGCCTGTCTCAAGAATCCCTTTAAGGTCTCTTGGGTTTGAGATTTTTCCTGTAAAAAGAATACCCAAGTGAAGCGAGAATAGTCATCCACAATAACAAGACAGTACTTATTCCCGCCGATGCTTATGTAAGCGATCGGGCCAAATAGGTCCATATGGAGGAGCTCGAGCGGTCTGTCAGTCTTTAAGATGTTCTTATGTGGATGATGGGCACCAACTTGCTTCCCGGCTTGGCATGTGCTACCAATCCTGTCTTTCTCAAAATAAACATTGGTTAGTCCTAAAATGTATTCTCCCTTTAGAAGCTTGTGAAGATTCTTCATTCCAACATGTGCTAGTCGGCGATGCCAGAGCCAGCCCATGTTAGTCTTAGCAATTAAGCAAGTGTTGAGTTCAGCTCTGTTGAAATCAACTAAGTATAGCTGACCCTCTAACACTCCCTTAAATGCTACTGAATCATCACTTCTTCTAAAGATAGTGACACCTACATCAGTAAATAGACAGTTGTAGCCCATTTTGCATAGTTGAGAAACGGAAAGCAAATTGTAATCTAATGAATCAACAAGAAAAACATTGGAAATGGAATGGTCAGGTGATATAGCAATTTTACCCAAACCTTTGACCAAACCTTGATTCCCATTCTCGAATGTGATAGCTCGTTGGGGATCTTGATTTTTCTCGTAGGAGGAGAACATCTTCTTCTCCCCTGTCATGTGGTTTGTGCACCTGCTATCGATGATCCAACTTGAGCCCCCGGATGCATAAACCTACAAAACAAGTTTAGTTCTTGGTTTTAGGTACCCAAACAGTTTTGGGTCCTTTGACATTAGATACAAGAACTTTGGGTACCCAAACACAAGTCTTGGAACTCTTGTGTTTGCCCCCAACATATTTGGCAACTATTTTGCCGGATTTGTTAGTTAAAACATAAGATGCATCAAAAGTCTTAAATGAAATTCTAGGTTCATTTGATGCACTAGGATTTTTCTTCTTAGGCAATTTAGCATGAGTTGATTGCCTAGAACTAGATGTCTCACTCTTATACATAAAAGCATGATTAGGGCTAGAGTTAGACTTCCTAGAATGAATTCTCCTAATCTTATGCTTGGGATAACCGGCAGGGTACAAAATGTAACCCTCGTTATCCTGAGGCATGGCAGCCTTGCCCTTAACAAAGTTAGATAATTTTTTAGGAGGGGCATTAAGTTTGACATTGTCTCCCTTTTGGAAGCCAATGCCATCATTGATGCTAGGTCGTCTCCCACTATAAAGCATACTACGAGCAAATTTAAATTTTTCATTTTCAAGTTCATGCTCGGCAATTTTAGCATCTAATTTTGCTATATGATCATTTTGTTGTTTAATTAAAGCCATATGATCATGAATAGCATTAATGTCAACATCTCTACATCTAGTGCAAATAGAAACATGCTCAATGGTAGATGTAGAGGGTTTGCAAGTTTTTAGTTCAACAATCTTAGCATGCAAAATATCATTTTCACTTCTAAGATCGGAAATGGAGGTATTGCAAACATCTAACTCTTTAGCCTTAGCAATCAATTTTTCATTTTCAAATCTAAGGCTAGCAAGAGAGGCATTTAATTTCTCAATCTTAGCAATAGAAATAGCATGATCATTTGTAAGATTGGCATATGAATCATCACAAACATTTGAATCAACCTTAGCAATTAAACTAGCATTTTCATTTCTAAGGTTGGTAATCAAATCATGACAAGTGCTTAGCTCACTAGATAATTTTTCACATTTTTCCCTTTCTAGAGTATAAGCATTCTTAACCTTAACATGTTTCTTATTTTCCTTAATTAGGAAGTCCTCTTGGCTATCCAAGAGTTCATCCTTCTCATGAATAGCGCTAATCAATTCATTTAGCTTCTCTTTTTGTTCCATGTTAAGGTTGGCAAAAAGGGTAAACAAATTATCCTCCTCATTACTAGAATTGTCTTCATCACTAGAGGATGCATATTTAGTGGAGGATTTAGATTTAACCTTCTTCCTTTTGCCGTCTTTTGCCATAAGGCACTTGTGGTCGACGTTGGGGAAGAGAAGTCCCTTGTTGACGGCGATGTTGGTGGTGTCCTCGTTGGAGAAGAAGTCGGTGGAGCTCTCGTCGGAGTCCCACTCGCGGCATACATGGGCATCGCCGCCCTTGTTCTTGTGGTACCTCTTCTTTTCCTTTCTTCTCCCCTTCTTGTCGTCGCCCCTGTCACTGTCACTTGATAATGGACATTTAGCTATAAAGTGACCGGGCTTACCACACTTGTAGCAAACCTTCTTGGAACGGGATTTGTAATCCTTCCCCTTCCGTTGCTTGAGGATTTGTCGAAAGCTTTTGATGATTAACGTTATCTCCTCATTGTCGAGCTTTGAGGCGTCGATGGGGAGCCTACTTGGTGTAGACTCTTCCTTCTTCTCCTCCGTTGCCTTGAATGCGACGGGTTGTGCTTCGGGCGTGGAGGAGGTGCCTTGCTCAATGATTTTCTTTGAGCCTTTAATCATTAGCTCAAAGCTCACAAATTTTCCTATAACTTCCTCGGGAGACATTAGCTTATATCTAGGATCACCTCGAATTAATTGAACTTGCGTAGGGTTAAGAAAAACGAGGGATCTAAGAATAACCTTGACCATCTCGTGGTCATCCCATTTTATGCTCCTGAGGTTGCGCACTTGGTTCACCAAGGTCTTCAAGCGGTTGTACATAGCTTGCGGATCTTCCCCTTGGTGAAGCATAAAGCGACCGAGCTCCCCCTCGATCGTTTCCCGCTTGGTGATCTTGGTCACCTCATCTCCTTCGTGTGCAGTTTTGAGCACGTCACAAACCTCTTTGGCGTTCTTTAATCCTTGCACCTTGTTATACTCCTCACGGCTTAAGAGATTAGAGGAGTATAGTGGTGGCTTGAGAGTTGAAGTGCTCGATTTGGGCCACCTTGTCCTCATTGTAATCCTTATCCCCTACGGAAGGTACCTGTACTCCAAACTCAACAACATCCCATATACTTTTGTGGAGTGAGGTTAGGTGATATTTCATCAAATCACTCCACCTAGCATAATCTTCACCGTCAAAGGTTGGCAGCTTGCCTAATGGAACGGAAAGTAATGGAGTATGTCTAGGAATGCGAGGGTAGTGTAGGGGGATCTTACTATACTTCTTGCGCTCTTGACGCTTAGGAGTTACGGACGGCGCGTCGGAGCCGGAGGTGGATGGCGATGAAGAATCGGTCTCGTAGTAGACCACTTTCCTCATCTTCTTTTTCTTGTCGCCTCTCCGATGTGACTTGTGGGAAGAGGATTCCTTCTCCTTCCCTTTGTTGCGGGACTCTCCCGATGGAGCCTTCCCGTGGCTTGTAGCGGGCTTCTTGCTGGTCCCCATCTCCTTCTTGGCGTGATCTCCCGACATCACTTCGAGCGGTTAGGCTCTAATGAAGCATCGGGCTCTGATACCAATTGAAAGTCGCCTAGAGGGGGTGAATAGGGCGAAACTGAAATTTACAAATTTAATCACAACTACAAGCCGGGTTAGCGTTAGAAATATAATCGAGTCCGAGAGAGAGGGTGAAAACAAATCGCAAGCAAATAAGGAATGAGACACAAGGATTTGTTTTACCGAGGTTCGGTTCTTGCAAACCTACTCCCCGTTGAGGTGGTCACAAAGACCGGGTCTCTTTCAACCCTTTCCCTCTCTCAAACGGTCACTTAGACCGAGTGAGCTTCTCTTCTCAATCACATGGGACACAAAGTCCCCACAAGGACCACCACACAGTTGGTGTCTCTTGCCTCGGTTCCAATTGAGTTGATCACAAAGAATGAGAAAGAAAAGAAGCAATCCAAGCGCAAGAGCTCAAATGAACACAACAAATCTCTCTCTCTAATCACTAAAGCTTTATGTGGAGTTGGGAGAGGATTTGATCTCTTTGGTGTGGCTTGTATTGAATGCTATAGCTCTTGTAATGTGTAGAAGTGTAGAAACTTGGATGCAATTGAATGTGGGGTGGTTGGGGTATTTATAGCCCCAACCACCAAAATGTGGTCGTTGGAAGTCTGTTGTTGCATGGCGCACCGGACAGTCCGGTGCGCCACCGGACACTGTCCGGTGCGCCAGCCACGTCAGCCAGCCGTTGGGGTTCGACCGTTGGAGCTCTGACTTGTGGGCCCGCCTGGCTGTCCGGTGGTGCACCGGACAAGTCCTGTAGACTGTCCGGTGCGCCACCCGCGCGTGCTCTGTCCTCTGCGCGCGCAGACGCGCATTTAATGTGTTGCAGTCGACCGTTGTGCGTGAAGTAGTCGTTGCTTCGCTGGCACACCGGACAGTCCGGTGTTACACCGGACAGTCCGGTGAATTATAGCGAAGCGGATTCCCGAAGCTGGCGAGTTCAGAGTTGCTTCTCCCTGGGGCACCGGACACTGTCCGGTGGTACACCGGACAGTCCGGTGAATTATAGTGGAGTGCCTCTGAGAATTCCCGAAGACGAAGAGTTGAGCTTGGAGTTCCCTAGCGCACCGGACACTGTCCGGTGGCGCACCGGATAGTCCGGTGCGCCAGACCAGGGCTGCCTTCGAGTTGTCTTTTGCTCTCTTTGTTTGAACCCTTTCTTGGTCTTTTTATTGGTTTGATGTGAACCTATGGCACCTGTAAAACTCATAGTCTAGAGCAAACTAGTTAGTCCAATTATTTGTGTTGGGCAATTCAACCACCAAAATCTATTTAGGAAAAGGTGTAAGCCTATTTCCCTTTCACCCATCATGCAGAAGTAGAAGCTGAACCAGGTGAACTGGAAATTCAAGAAGAAGAGCTAGTTGAAGATGAAGTAGTCGGTGAAGAAGTCAATGAACAACAAGAATAGAGATAAACATAAATATAGGTGCATATATATATATATATATATTACTATTTGTAAAACCTAAATATTAGTTTAGCTAGTAGCTCGAATTTTACTATTTCAGGAATAATAATAAGGTCGATTTGACCCTTTGTTTTGCTAATAAGTTATGCATCATGCCGAGATTTCTTTGTTTGTGCATATGTTCCGAGAACAATATGAGCATATATCCTTTGCTTACAAATCTCGAGGACGAGATTTTTGTTAAGGGGGTAGGATTTGTAATGCCCAAAAAATGTAAACAATGAAGATGGAGTTGAATCACTTATATATTTGCCTCTACCTAATGTAGCATGTGAATAACCTCATTTTAGGTGAGTAATTAGCTAATAACATAAAAAAATATCATACATCATGCTGGAGTTGTGTGTGTGTGCATTTACAAAAAAAATAGTGATCACATCAATGAGAATCATTAAAGTTCAAAATTAGAATTAAGACTTAATCTATAAGTGAGAAAGGGAAAATAATAAAGAAAAGAGATACTATAAAAATACAAAATAAATTTATAAATGAAATTAATACTGGTATGTTCAAAGAACATGTTTAATTGGGAAAAACAAATCCACAACAACATTAGAATTGAAATTCAAAGTTTTAAATCAAAAGGGAAGGAAATAGTGGAGAAAAATAAAAATAAAACGAAACTGTGCACCATTGGGCCGACAGTCACCAATTTGGCCCACTTCGCCTCACATCCCTCCCGCGCAGCCCACGAAACCCCTCAGCTAGCTAGCCCAGGCTCCACTACGCGCCGTGTCTCTGCCATGTGGGCCACGTCGTCAGTCTCCCTGCTCGTGCGCTTGCATGCTTCGGCTTACTGTCGTGTGGGGCCGCGTCGACATGTTTGCCCCTTCCCTCGCATTAGGCTGGAACACCATCGCGCACCACTCATGTTTGCGGTAATGCCGCAACAGAAAACCGTGAATGTGCGCTTAATCCGCAGAACCTCACCGGTCGGGCACCACCGGTCGGACTTCGCCCGTAGCACTATAAAATCGAGCCCGTTACCTGGATCCGCATCATCGGCGCCTTGTTCATAACCTCGCTGGCCAAGCAAACAGGGAGGAACCAGCCACCGTGGGAACCGGGCCGCCGCGTTGTCGACCTGCTATCAGTGTCGTCAGGGCATCGAAACCAGATTGTGTAGCATCGCAGGGACTTGGTGAAGCTTCTTGCAGGCGCGGTTAGGGGATCGTGTCTCGGGGCGGTCGAAATTTCTTGCCGAACCTTGCCGCCGCCATAGATCCGCTTCCTACCGTAGATCATTGACACCTCTCGATGATTCACGGTAAGGATTGCCCACCCGAGTTTGCCATACTCCCCTACTTATTCTATGTGTAGTCTCATGCGAAATAGGGCACCGTGGAAGCCAGGGGACTTCCTCGTCGGCGTGCTCCGTCGTGCAATGGGTGTGGCGCCGCCGTCGGTCTGGTCAGGTAGGGAAGATGGGGTGCAACCGTTGATACACGGATTAACAGTCGAGATCTGATCTGGGTACCAGTTCGCGACGATGCAACCGTGGCTGTTCGATCCGGATCTGGCGCGTGGAAAACGGTTTGGATATTTTAAATCTGTGCGGTCGAGCGCTGATCCAATGGCCCTAGTTGCGTACCGGTTCGCAGATAACTTGATTTAATCGTGGCCCTTGATACATGATCCAACGGCTCTATGTGCTAGATACCCCTTCGCCATGTTCATTTTACTAAAGAGACCCTGAACTTTTATGAAATGAACCCGCCATCCATCCTAAGCCAAAACAAATTGTAGCCGAGCCCAGAAGATTATGCTTTAGCCTCTGCATTCCGAGAAAATTATGTGCCTAGTCCAGGATCTTTAGGAAATCAGAAATTAATAAAGAAAAGGAGTTTTGGTATAAAAATAAATCTAGGAACTTGCTTAATTCATATTAAATTCATTTTAACTCCAAATTGACCCGTTCCAGTTCCTGTAATTTTGTATTAATATTGTTTATCACCTAGTACCTTTGTTTATCCATGAAACTTGATTTAAAATTGTTCATTTGAATTAATCTATTCTAGGTGCTCAATAACTCCAGAAATTCATAACTCAATAACCTTAACTCCATTCTGATCCATTCTAGTTACATTAGTCTCATAATAATATTTATTATCATCTGGTAACTTTGTTTTGTCATGAAATATAGGTTAAAATGTTGCATTTAGTCTATTCTATATTTAACCACATGGATCTTTGGAAAACCATAACTTCATAACCGTAACCCCAAATTTCGCGATTCTCGTTCCCACGATCTCGTAGCGACGCGTAGATTATTATTACGCAGTTTATGCTTATGTTTGATGTGATATTAATTTTGCATATACTATGTTCGTTTGTATTGCTACGAATAGCAGTGAGATCACGAGAATCTCAAGCTCATCCTGGTACCTGGAATCTCAAGTCCTAGGCAAGTTGTGCCCTTGATCACTTCTTTTTACCCACTCATGTTCTAATTAATCATAATGATCTGCATAGGTTAATTTTGATGGGACCCAATAGGTTACCCTAGTTTGTCTATCTTTATACCTTGTTTACCACTAAACTTTTTGGGTAGTACTTGCTAGTGCTTTATGTGGTTTTGGGTATTAAGATTCATTATTCATGATCACACTTTTATTATCTGTTTATTATTACTGTTCATGATAAGATCATTATGTTAATTGGAACATGGAGAACCACCCGGGAAAACAGTGCTACCACAAGGATTTAATGGGACGCCCTTGGCTGATTAATTAGGAAAGCTAGTGGAAGACTACCTTACCCGAAAGGGGCAAGGGCAGTAGGGGAGTTGTTAGTGTAGGGAGGTCCTTGGGATGATTTTGCTGCGATGGAGGTCATGCGAGGGGTCCCTGCATTGGAGCTTCCTATAAACTTGTCGGGGACCATAATTAGGGGTACCCTCAAGACTCCTAAATCTCAGCTGGTAACCCCCATCAGCACAAAGCTGCAAAGGCCTGATGGGTGCGATTAAGTCAAGGATCGGTCCATTCGAGGGACACGATCACGCCTCGCCCGAGCCCAGCCTCGGGCAAGGGCAACCGACCCCGAAGGATCTACGTCTCGCCCGAGGACCCCCTCCGGCAACGGACACACCTTCGGCTCGCCCGAGGCCCAGTCTTCACCAAGAAGCAACCTTGGCCAAATCGCCACACCAACCGACCAAATCGCAAGGGCATTTAATGCAAAGGTGGCCTGACACCTTTATCCTGACGCACGCCCTCCAGTCGACAGAGCCGAAGTGACTGCAGTCACTTTGCCGCTCCACTGACCGGTCTGACAAGAGGACAACGCCGCCTGCGTCGCTCCGACTGCTGAGCCACTCGACAGAGTGAGGCTGAGAGCAGCCAAGTCCGGCCCTAGGCGCCATGGGAAACTCCGCTTCGCCCGACCCCAGGGCTTGGACTCAGGCTCAGCCCCGGAAGACGACGAACTCCGCTTCGCCCGACCCCAGGGCTCGAACTCGGGCTCAGCCCCGGAAGACGACGAACTCCGCTTCGCCCGACCCCAGGGCTCGGACTCGGGCTCAGCCCCGGAAGATGACGAACTCCGCTTCGCCCGACCCCAGGGCTCGGACTCGGGCTCAGCCCCGGAAGACGATGAACTCCGCTTTGCCCAACCCCAGGGCTCGGACTCGGGCTCAGCCCCGGAAGACGACGAACTCTGCTTCGCTCGACCCCAGGGCTCGGACTCGGGCTCAGCCCCGAAGGACGATGAACTCCGCTTCGCCCGACCCCAGGGCTCGGACTCAGCCCTGGCCTCAGCCGACGGTCTCCGCCTTGTCCGACCCGGGGGCTCGGACTCGACCTCGACCTTGGAAGACAGACTCGACCTCGACCTCGGAGGAGCCTCCACCTCGCCCAACCTAGGGCACGGACTGACCACGTCAACAGGAGGCGCCATCATTACCCTACCCCGAGCTGACTCAGGCTACGGGGAACAAGACCGGCGTCCCATCTGGCTCGCTCCACTATACGAGTAATGATGGCGCCCCGCACGCTCTATGACGACGGCGGCTCTCAGCCCCCTTACGGAAGCAAGAGGACGTCAGCAAGGACTCGACAGCCCCAATAGCTATCCTTCCGCCAGGCTCCAGCGCTCCTCCGACGGCCACGACACCACACGAACTGGGTGCCAAAACCTCTCCGGCTGCCACGATGGCATGTACTTAGGGCGCTAGCTCTCCTCCGCTAGACACGTTAGCACACTGCTACACCCCCCCATTGTACACATGGATCCTCTCCTTACGCCTATAAAAGGGAGGTCCAGGGCCCTCTTACAGAGGGTTGGCCGCGTGGGGAAGGACGGGACGGCGCTCGCACAAGGCCGCTCGCTCCCTCCTGCGTGGACGCTTGTAACCCCCTACTGCAAGCGCACCCAACCTGGGCGCGGGGCTAACACGAAGGCCGCGGGTTCCACCTCCCACGCCTATCTCCCTCTGGCTACTCTCCCCCTTCGCGTTCCGCCTCGCGCCGACCCATCTGGGCTGGGGCACGCGGCGACAATTCACTCGTCGGTCCAAGGACCCCCGGGTTTCAAAACGCCGACAGTTGGCGCGCCAGGTAGGGGCCTGTTGCGTGTTGACGAAAAGCTTCCCGTCAAGCTCCAGATGGGCAGTCTCCAGCAACCTCTCCAGCCCGGGACGGTGCTCCGTTTCGGGAGTCTTGAGTTCATGTCCCTCGACGGCAGCTACGACATGATACTCCTTCCCCCGTCGCACGACAGCGACAATGGCGGTCGACAACCCGCCCGCCGGCGGGGAAATCGACAACGCCTTCCCCACGCGGTGGAAGGACGACATTCGGGCTTGTCCCGTCCCCTCCCCCGCCGACGGAGGAGGAGGCAGGGCAACCAAGGCCAAGCAGGAGGCGGCACCTCGTTGGCTGTCGAGCGAGTCGATGGCGCCAGTGCCCCAACGGAGAGCGCGTCGGGCATCGGCCTCGCGTCTGAGATGAAGACGAGCGTCGTCTCCCCGCAACACACCAACCTCAAGCAAACGAACGACGCCAGCACGCTCGCGAAGGACTTGCTGGGCGTCACCCTCGTACCTGAGACGACGGTGCAGTCAGTCCCTGACGAGACTTCGTCACAGCCCGTCGACCAAAAGGTACCGACCGATTCCCATCTCGCGCCTTTTGGATTCGGCCTCGACCCGCCAAGCAACTCCGCTTCGGTGGACACTCTCATAGAGGCGAGTCCAAACCCTCTGGGGTATCGTGTGCGGTCACCCTGGGACCGGTTGACGGCCGTCTCGACCTACGGGCCCTCGGGGTCCGAGGAAGATGGCGAGCCCGACTTCTGTTGGGATTTCTCCAGACTTGGTAACTCCAGTGTCATGCGGGACTTCATGACCGCATGCCACTACTGCCTTTCCGACTGTTCCGATGGTAGCCGCAGCCTCGGCGACGAGGACTGCGGTCCAAGTCGCGAATGTTTCCACATCGATCTAGGGGGTCCCGGCGAAGGCAACCATCTTGGTATACCGGAGAACGGTGATCCCCCTAGGCCCGTGCCTCGCATTGACATCCTTCGGGAGCTAGCTGTGGTCCCCATCCCGGCGGGGGGTCATGACCCATAGCTCGAGCAAATCCGCGAGATGCAGGCCAGGCTTGACGAGGGAGCAGGAACGCTTGGGCCGATCCGCCGGGACATCGGGCAAGAATGGGCGGGCCAACCTCAGGCCGTAGAAGCGCGTCATCTCCCCCAGGGCATCCAGCACCGCATCGCCGACGATGTCAGGGTAAGGCCGCCACCGGTTTCCAGTGGAGTCGACCAAAACCTGGCCGCAGCGGCAATACTTCTTCGCGCGATGCCGGAGCCATCAACCACCGAGGGGCGGCGTATCCAGGGAGAGCTCAAGAATCTCCTGGAGGACGCCGCGGTCCGATGGGCCAAAAGCTCTGCCTCCCGAAGGCGGGGGTACCCCTCGGAACATCGCGCCGCGACTTCCCGATTCATGCGGGAAGCCTCGGTCCACACCGGGCGCACGCGCAACACAGCGCCTGCAGCCCCGAGTCGCCTCGGCAACGAGCACCATCACCACAGCCGTTGGGCCCACCTTGATGAGAGGGTGCGCCGAGGCTACCACCCCAGGCGTGGGGGACGCTACGACAGCGGGGAGGATCGGAGTCCTTCGCCCGAACCACCCGGTATGTAGGCTTTCAGCCGCGCCATACGACGGGCGCCGTTCCCGACCCGGTTCCGAACCCCGACTACTATCACAAAGTACTCGGGGGAGACGAGACCGAAACTGTGGCTCGCGGACTATCGGCTGGCCTGCCAACTGGGTGGAACGGACGATGATAATCTCATCATCCGCAACCTCCCCCTGTTCCTCTCCGACACCGCTCGAGCCTGGCTGGAGCACCTGCCTCCGGGGCAGATCTCCAACTGGGACGACCTGGTCCAAGCCTTCGCCGGCAATTTCCAAGGCATGTACGTGCGCCCTGGAAACTCCTGGGATCTCCGAAGCTGCCGCCAGCAGCCGGGAGAGTCTCTCCAGGACTACATCCGGCGATTCTCGAAGCAGCGCACCGAGCTGCTCAACGTCACCGATTCGGAGGTCATCGGCGCGTTCCTCGCCGGCACCACCTGCCGCGACCTGGTGAGCAAGCTGGGTCGCAAGACCCCCACCAGGGCGAGCGAGCTGATGGACATCGCCACCAAGTTCGCCTTTGGCCAGGAGGCGGTTGAGGCCATCTTCCAGAAGGACAAGCAGCCCCAGGGCCGCCCACCGGAAGATGTCCCTGAGGCGTCAACTCAGCGCGGCACCAAGAAGAAAGGCAAGAAGAAGTCGCAAGCGAAACGCGACGCCGCCGACGCGGACCTTGTCGCCGCCGCCGAGTACAAGAACCCTCGGAAACCTCCCGGAGGTGCCAACCTCTTTGACAAGATGCTCAAGGAGCCGTGCCCCTATCATCAGGGGCCCGTCAAGCACACCCTTGAGGAGTGTGCCATGCTTCGACGCCACTTTCAAAAGGCCAGGCCACCCGCAGAGGGTGGCAAGGCTCTCGACGACGCTAAGAAGGAAGATCACAAGGCAGGAGAGTTCCCCGAGGTCCGCGACTACTTCATGATCTACGGTGGGCAAGTGGCAAACACCTCGGCTCGGCACCGCAAGCAAGAGCATCGGGAGGTCTACTCGGTAAAGGTGGCGGCGCCAGTCTACCTAGATTGGTCCGACAAGCCCATCACCTTCGACCAGGGCGACCATCCCGACCATGTGCCGAGCCCGGGGAAATACCCGCTCGTTGTCGACCCCATCATCGGCAACGTCAGGCTCACCAAGGTCCTCATGGACGGAGGCAGCAGCCTCAACATCATCTACGCCGAGACCCTCGGGCTCCTGCGGATCGATCTGTCCTCGGTCCAGGCGGGCGCTGCGCCTTTCCACGGGATCATCCCCGAGAAGCGCGTCCAACCCCTCGGACAACTCGATCTACCCGTCTGCTTTGGGACGCCCTCCAACTTTCGAAGGGAGACCCTCACGTTCGAAGTGGTCGGGTTTCGAGGAACCTACCACGCAGTGCTGGGGAGGCCATGCTACGCCAAGTTCATGGCCGTCCCCAACTACACCTACCTCAAGCTCAAGATGTCGGGCCCCAACGGGGTCATCACCGTCGGGCCCATGTACCGACACTCGTACGAATGCGACGTGGAGTGCGTGGAGTACGCCGAGGCCCTCGCCGAATCCGAGGCCCTCATCGCCGACCTGGAGAGCCTCTCTAGGGAGACGCCAGACGTGAAGCGCCACGCCGGCAACTTCGAGCTAGCGGAGACGGTTAAGTCTGTCCCTCTCGACCCCTGCAACGACGCCTCTAAGCAGATCCGGATCGGCTCCGAGCTCGACCCCAAATAGGAAGCAGTGCTCGTCGACTTTCTCCACGCAAACACCGACGTTTTTGCGTGGAGTCCCTCGGACATGCTCGGCATACCGAGGGAAGTCGCCGAGCACTCGCTGGATATCCGAGCTGGAGCCCGACCCGTGAAGCAGCCTCTTCGCCGATTCGATAAAGAAAAGCGCAGAGCCATAGGCGAGGAGATCCACAAGCTAATGGCGGCAGGGTTCATCAAAGAGGTATTCCATCCCGAATGGCTTTCCAACCCTGTGCTTGTGAGAAAGAAAGGGGGGAAATGGCGGATGTGTGTAGACTACACTGGTCTAAACAAAGCATGTCCGAAAGTTCCCTACCCTCTGCCTCGCATCGATCAAATCGTGGATTCCACTGCTGGGTGCGAAACGCTATCTTTCCTTGATGCCTACTCAGGGTATCACCAGATCAGGATGAAAGAGTCCGACCAGCTCGCGACTTCTTTCGTCACACCCTTTGGCATGTACTGCTATGTTACCATGCTGTTTGGTTTGAGGAATGCGGGTGCAACGTACCAGCGATGCATGAACCATGTGTTCGGCGAACACATCGGTCGAACGGTCGAGGCCTACGTCGATGACATCGTAGTCAAGACGAGGAAAGCCTCCGACCTCCTTTCCGACCTTGAAGTGACATTCCGATGCCTCAAGGCGAAAGGCGTGAAGCTCAATCCCGAAAAGTGTGTCTTCGGGGTCCCCCGAGGCATGCTCTTGGGGTTCATCGTCTCCGAGCGGGGCATCGAGGCCAACCCGGAGAAGATCGCAGCCATCACCAGCATGGGGCCCATCAAGGACTTGAAAGGCGTACAGAGGGTCATGGGATGCCTCGCGGCTCTGAGCTGTTTCATCTCGTGCCTCGGCGAAAGAGGCCTGCCTCTGTACCGCCTCTTAAGGAAGGCCGAGTGCTTCGCTTGGACCCCTGAGGCCGAGGAAGCCCTCGGGAATCTGAAGGCGCTCCTCACGAACGCGCCCATCTTGGTGCCCCCCGCTGCCAGAGAAGCCCTCTTGATCTACGTCGCCGCTACCACTCAGGTGGTTAGCGCCGCGATTGTGGTTGAGAGACGAGAAGAGGGGCATGCATTGCCCGTCCAGAGGCCAGTCTACTTCATCAGTGAGGTACTGTCTGAGACCAAGATCCGCTACCCACAAATTCAGAAGCTGTTGTATGCGGTGATCCTGACGCGGCGGAAGTTGCGACACTACTTCGAGTCTCATCCGGTAACTGTGGTGTCATCCTTCCCCCTGAGGGAGATCATCCAGTCCCGAGAGGCCTTGGGTAGAATTGCAAAGTGGGCGGTGGAGATCATGGGCAAGACGATCTCGTTCGCCCCTCGAAAGGCCATCAAGTCCTAGGTCTTGGCGGACTTCGTGGCTGAATGGGTCGACACCCAGCTCCCAACAGCTCCGATCCAACCGGAGCTCTGGACCATGTTTTTCGACGGGTCGCTGATGAAGACGGGGGTCGGCGCGGGCCTGCTCTTCATCTCGCCCCTCGGGAAGCACCTACGCTACGTGCTACGCCTCCACTTCCCGGCGTCCAACAACGTGGCTGAGTACGAGGCTTTGGTAAACGGGTTGCGAATCGCCATCGACTGACGCCTCGACGCTCGCGGTGACTCGCAGCTCGTCATCGACCAAGTCATGAAGAACTCCCACTGCCGCGACCCGAAGATGGAAGCCTACTGCGATGAGGTTCGGCGCCTGGAAGACAAGTTCTATGGGCTCGAGCTCAACCACATCGCCCGACGCTACAACGAGAGTGCGGACGAGCTGGCTAAAATAGCCTCGGGGCGAACAACGGTTCCCCGGATGTATTCTCCCGAGACCTGCATCGACCCTCCGTCAAGACCGACGACACGCCCGAACCCGAGAAGGCCTCGGCCCAGCCCGAGGCACCCTCAGCACAGTCCGAGGTACCCTCGGCTCGGCCCGAGGCACCCTCGGCTCAACCCGAGGCACCCTCGGCTCAGCCCGAGGTACCCTCGGCCCCCGAGGGTGAGGCACTGCGCATCGAGGAGGAGCGGAGCGGGGTCACGCCTAATCAAAACTGGCAGACCCTGTACCTGCAATATCTCCACCGAGGAGAGCTACCCCTCGACCAAGCCGAAGCTCGGCGATTGGCGCGGCGCGCCAAGTCGTTTGTCTTGCTGGGAGATGGGAAGGAGCTCTACCACCGCAGCCCCTCGGGCATCCTCCAGCGATGCATTTCCATCACCGAAGGCCAGGAGCTCTTACAAGAGATACACTCGGGGGCTTGTGGCCATCATGCAGCACCTCGAGCCCTTGTTGGAAACGCCTTTCGGCAAGGTTTCTACTGGCCGACGGTGGTGGCCGACGCCACTAGAATTGTCCGCACCTGCGAAGGGTGTCAGTTCTACGCGAGGTAGACCCACCTGCCCGCTCAGGCTCTGCAGACCATACCCATCACCTGGCCGTTTGCTGTGTGGGGTCTGGACCTCGTCGGCCCCTTGCAGAAGGCACCCGGGGGCTACACGCACCTGTTGGTCGCCATCGACAAATTCTCCAAGTGGATCGAGGTCCGACCCCTAAACAGCATCAGGTCCGAACAGGCGGTGGCGTTCTTCACCAACATCATCCATCGCTTTGGGGTCCCGAACTCCATCATCACTGACAACGGCACCCAGTTCACCGGCAGAAAGTTCCTGGACTTCTGCGAGGATCGCCACATCCGGGTGGACTGGGCCACCGTGGCCCACCCCATGACAAATGGGCAGGTAGAACGTGCCAACGGCATGATTCTGGCCTCGGATCTACAACGACATCAACAAGTTCGGCAAGCGGTGGATGAAGGAACTCCCCTCGGTGGTCTGGAGTCTGAGGACGAGGGCCTATGCCGACCAAAGCAATCGAGCTAATCAAGAAGACTCACTGGACCAGCTGGAGGAGGCTCGGGACATTGCCTTACTAAACTCGGCGCGGTACCAGCAGTCCCTGCGACGCTACCACACCCGAGGGGTTCGGTCCCGAGACCTCCAGGTGGGCGACCTGGTGCTTCGGCTGCGACAAGACGCCCGAGGGCGGCACAAACTCACGCCTCCCTGGGAAGGGCCGTTCGTCGTCGCCAAAATTCTGAAGCCCGGAACATACAAGCTGGCCAACAGTCAAGGCGAGGTCTACAGCAACGCTTGGAACATCCAACAGCTACGTCGCTTCTACCCTTAAGATGCTTCCAAGTTATTCGTACACCCCGTTCACACACAAAGTCTGGTCGTCAAGGAAGGGTCAGCCTTGCCTCGGCAAAGCCCGACCCTCCCTCAGGGGCTAGAAGGGGGGAACCCCCTCTGCGTCGAAATTTTCCTCGAAAAAAGAAAAAAAAATCTTTTCTGCTAGAATGCCTTTCGTGATTTTTGACTACTTCGAAAGTGGATCCTGAAAACGACGGAGTACACGTAAGCAGCCAAGGCTTACCGAGCCGAGGGACTCCTACACCTCCAGGATACGGATACCTCACTCATCACCTTCTGCGATAAGTAACTCGCGCTCGGATAAGTGATTCCGCGGACCGAACAAGTCTTCACGCTCAAAAGCTCCTCTGCCGGAACGATTTTTCGGGCCTTCTCGACTGCGTCGGTGACAGAACCCTATGGGCGAGTAAGAGTGCGCGTAAGCGGCAAGGCCGATCGAGCCGAGGGATTCCTACGCCTCTGGGATACGGATACCTCACTCATCACCTTCCGTGAAAAGCAACTCTCGCCCGCACAAACAATTCTGTTACCGACAAATAAGTCTGGATACTCAGAACAAGAGGAAAAGAAACGCAGCTTTACAACACGACGATGGTATGTTTGGGCCTCAGCGGCCGCAGAAAACATATACACACTACAAGACAACTCGATCCTGTAGGCTCGGACGTCGACAGTTGAAGGGGGCAGCAGCACCCTCGGCGTCAACTACACCTTCGGCGAGGTCCGACCTAGCCTCGGACGGCGACGCGGTCGGAGGATCTCCACTCTGAAGGGCGACATCAGCACCACACCCGGGCCATCGCCGCCAGGGTCTTCTCCAGGAATCCGGCTCGAGCAGACGGTTCGGCCGGCCACCCCGAGGCCTCGGCCAGCTGTCCCCCGAAGACATCAGCCCGGCTTGTGGCCTCGGCAACTCAACTCCGGTGTCGGTCCCGCCAGTGGACGACCCGGCCAGGCTCCGGCCGACCAAATCTTCTTTTCGAGCCAACTCTGCCTCTGTCTGTGCTGACACCGCTACCTCCAGCTTCGGCTCATCGAAGAGCGGCCGAGGGGTTCCTTTAACTAAGCAAGAGAAGCCTCAGACAGCAAGGCCGACCGAGCCGAGGGACTCCTATGCCTCCGGGATGCGGATACCTCACTCATCACCTTCGCACGAGGCGACTCACGCTTGGTGAAGCGGTTCAGATAACCAACAGGCGAGTCTTAGTGCTCGAAAATGAGGAAAAAACATGGCTCCGCGCCGAAAATACATACATGTTCAGGCCCTGACAGCCACAATGAACAAAAGACCGGCACACAAGTGCCAATACAAACGGAACCCCGGTTCCACCTCCGCAGGTACGAACAACCCCACACGATTGGGGGGCCTGCGGGGCAACAGAAGACCGACGAACGGCTCGCCGTCGCCCGCTCCAGCAGCGACGACGACGACGACTTCTGCTCCGGGGGGCCGAACAGCAGCAGCGGTGACCTCAGGGCGGATGCTGCTGCCATGAGGCCCTCGCCCATGCCCTCGCTCGAGAGGCAAGGATGGGCAGAAGGCCGTAGAGTTGGAGGTCAGTCCGTGGGCGGCACTGGCTAGCTCATCGGCGGAGAAACCTCTTCCGGCTGCCGTGGCGGAAGGCGGCGCCGGGAGCGGCTCCGAAGCCACTCGGCTCAGAGAGCCAGGCACGCGGCAGCTGCCAACGCCACGAACGGCGAACGCCCTTCCCCCTGATCACTGAGGAAAGGAGCGGGCCGCCGCCCGCGCAGGGACCGACCCCAACTCGGCACACTCCCCTCCCAGCACTGATGATGAACATCCTTGAAGCTGAGGGAGGGGCAGAGGCTGCAGCCCGGTTCGCTTCTCCCCGCCATCAAGCTGGAGGTCACCATCTTGGGTGACCACCGGTGAGGGGATGCGGTCGGGCTGCATGATGAAAATCCTTGAAGCCGAACGATGGCTGAAAGGTACCAACTTCCACGAAGTTGCGTTCCTCTGACGACAAGACAGAAGGATTGTGGGCGTCCCCCATCCGGGGGCTCGAAAGGTGGAAAGACACGACGCATAAGGGAACGCGAAGACATGGTCGTCTTTCAAGGGGGTCACCCTCCTTTTAAAGGCAACTCTCCCCACTTGCGTCCTCAGCCGTTGCGGGCTGAGTCTTCTCCAACACGCTCCAAGGTCCTCCCCCTATGACACGGGGGCTGGGCCCCACGCGTCATGTAAGCTGGTCCAGGGCAGAAGGAGCCAAACCGCCGCGCGCAGGGCATGCAACTGCCCAGCGGTTACAAGCATTCCCCCACTTTCGCCCAGACCAGCGAGTGAAAGGGTGGACAGCCATGCAGTCGGCATGCAACCGCGCCAAGTGGGTGCGCCCCTTCGACTCCAACGCGCCCAGCATGGAGGCCCAGGCCCACACGTCATGCAACCGGCGCGCCGGTTGCTACGTGCGAGCAACTGCACCGCCACTCGCTCCACTACCGCGCCTCCTCGACTGCGGAACCAGTACCGCGACTCGAGGCAACCCTGCGTATGACCCAGCAGTGCCAGCCAGGCGCGACGGTCAATACAGCCAAAAATGGGCCGGTAGTAATGGCGGTGGCAGGCGGGCAGGAGCAGCGGTCACGTCGTCAGCCAAGCTTACGTCCCATCCAGGGGCAGCGAGAGAACCCTCTCTCACGGCATGAAGACGGCGCGCCCGTGTTCCGTTCCTCGAACGGCTCGCACACGCGCAACGACCGCCTCGCGAACCACTCGCCCCGTCGCATTAACTCCGCGGCGGGACAGGCGGCGCCTCAGGCAGGAGAAGAAAGCGACGCTTCGCCTTCGCCATAATGACCGCGACAAAAAAGGTACGCCACGTCATTCGATTTTGTATCCTTTTCCTTTTCCTCTTTCTCTCTCTTACCACAGGGACCGAGAAAGGGGGATACCCCGAAAAGGACCCTTCTCCGTGAAGGAAACAAGCCCCGAGCCTCCCTACTGATCAAAGGTTCGAAGGCTGGCCCCTCGGAGGGGTTCAATGGCCGCCTCAGAGCGCTTGGGTTCTGCGCCCACTACTGGTCAGAGGTTCGATGGCCGGCCCCTCGGAAGGGTTCAATGGCTGCCTCAGGCCACTCGGGCTCCATGCCCACTACTGATCAGGGGTTCGTAGGCTGGCCCTCTAAGGGTTCACAGTCGCCTTAGACACAGAGCGAGGGATGACACTGGGTACGTTCGATACATAACCAAGGCTCAGGCTACGCTCCCGAGGTACCCTAGGACATTTCCGAGACCAGCGGGAACGATCTTGTAACGGAATCCCATCAAAGGGAGGCATCAAGCCCTCGGACCCCGTCAAAAGGGGACCGGGTCCGGCAGATCACCCGCAGGTACTTTTGGAGCGCGCCTCCGGGCCTCTAGCCGACCCCTAACAAATGGGGCACGGGCGTCCACTCGGATTACCCGCCAGCAGCTCACCGGAGACACCATGTTCGGCGCCCTCCGAGGGCAACATGGCGCTTTCCCCCCCTCCTCCTTGTGGAAAGGCGACGCAAGGGCGTATGTAAAAAAGTCGAGTCTGTCCTTGACCGTCCTCTCGCCCTGTGCAGAGGCTCGGGGGCTGCTCTCGCAAACCCGGCTTCAGCCAAACCGTTGACAGCGTCAACATACCAGCCCGAGAACTTGGGACCCGACCGTGCACCCGGGCTACGGCCAGCTCGCATGAGGGAACAACCAGACCAGCCGAAGTGTTGCGAAACGCACTAAGACCTCGAAGGAGTCAAACTACTCCTCCGAGGCCTCGGGGGCTACACCCGGCGGGTGCGCTCGCGCGCACCCACAGGAACAAAATGCAACCAAAAAAGGCTGGTCCCCTTGCAAAAAAGTGCGGCAAAAGCCTCCAAGCGAGTATTAACACTCCCTTCGAGGCTCGGGGGCTACTGTCGGGGACCATAATTAGGGGTACCCTCAAGACTCCTAAATCTCAGCTGGTAACCCCCATCAGCACAAAGCTGCAAAGGCCTGATGGGTGCGATTAAGTCAAGGATCGGTCCATTCGAGGGAGGCGATCACGCCTCGCCCGAGCCCAGCCTCGGGCAAGGGCAGCCGACCCCGGAGGATCTACGTCTCGCCCGAGGACCCCCTCCGGCAACGGACACACCTTCGGCTCGCTCGAGGCCCAGTCTTCACCAAGAAGCAACCTTGGCCAAATCGCCATGCCAACCGACCAAATCGCAGGGGCATTTAATGTAAAGGTGGCCTGACACCTTTATCCTGACGCACGCCCTCCAGTCGACAGAGCCGAAGTGACCGCAGTCACTTCGCCGCTCCACTGACCGATCTGACAAGAGGACAGCGCCGCCTGCGCCGCTCCGACTGCTGAGCCACTCGACAGAGTGAGGCTGACAGCAGCCAAGTCCGGCCCTAGACGCCATGGGAAACTCCGCTTCGCCCGACCCTAGGGCTCGGACTCGGGCTCAGCCCCGGAAGACGACGAACTCCGCTTCGCCCGACCCCAGGGCTCGGACTCGAGCTCAGCCCCGGAAGACGACGAACTCCGCTTCGCCCGACCCTAGGGCTCGGACTCGGGCTCAGCCCTGGAAGACGACAAACTCCGCTTTGCCCGACCCCAGGGCTCGGACTCGGGCTCAGCCCCGGAAGACGACGAACTCCGCTTCGCCCGACCCCAGGGCTCGGACTCGGGCTCAGCCCCAAAGGACGACGAACTCCGCTTCGCCGACCTCAGGGCTCGGACTCAGCCCTGGCCTCAGCCGATGGTCTCCGCCTTGTCCGACCCGGGGGCTCGGACTTGACCTCGACCTTGGAAGACAGACTCGACCTCAACCTCGGAGGAGCCTCCACCTCGCCCAACCTAGGGCACGGACCGACCACGTCAACAGGAGGCGCCATCATTACTCTACCCCGAGCTGACTCAGGCTACGGGGAACAAGACCGGCGTCCCATCTGGCTTGCTCCACTATACGAGTAATGATGGCGCCCCGCACGCTCTATGACGACGGCGGCTCTCAGCCCCCTTACGGAAGCAAGAGGACGTCAGCAAGGACTCAACAGCCCTGACAGCTGTCCTTCCGCCAGGCTCCAGCGCTCCTCCGACGGCCACGACACCACACGAACTGGGCGCCAAAACCTCTCCGGCTGCCACGATGGCATGTACTTAGGGCGCTAGCTCTCCTCCGCTAGACACGTTAGCACACTGCTACACCCCCCCATTGTACACCTGGATCCTCTCCTTACGCCTATAAAAGGGAGGTCCAGGGCCCTCTTACAGAGGGTTGGCCGCGCGGGGAAGGACGGGACGGCGCTCGCGCAAGGCCGCTCGCTCCCTCCCGCGTGGACGCTTGTAACCCCCTACTGCAAGCGCACCCGACCTGGGCGCAGGGCTAACACGAAGGCTGCGGGTTCCACCTCCCACGCCTGTCTCCCTCCGGCTGCTCTCCCCTTCGTGTTCCGCCTCGCGCCGACCCATCTGGGTTGGGGCACGCGACGACAATTCAGTCGTCGGTCCAGGGACCCCCCGGGTTTCGAAACGCCGACAAAACTGTAGCGGGTTTTCTGAAGCTAGTGGAACTTTGTAAAGGCCTCATAGTGTTACCCTGCCTCGCCTCCTCGGTAGAGGTGTATGGGAAGTCGTGATCCCTTGGCAGATGGGTAACATGACTTGTGGGTAAAGATGTGCAACCTCTGCAGAGTGTAAAACTGGTATACTAGTCGTGCTCACGGTCATGAGCAGCTCGGACCCTCACATGATTAATTTATGGAACTAAATTCACTTTGTCATATGCATTGCATCGTAGGTGATTTTGTTACTTTTGTTCTACTACTTAATTGGGTTTGGTATTTACTTATACTTAGTAATTGCTAATAAAATTTTGACCAACTTTAAAAGCAATGCTCAGCTTCAACCATCCTCTTTGGTAAGCCTTACACTTCACATGAGCTCCCACCTTTGGCGAGTTCATGCACATTATTCCCCACAACTAGTTGAGCAATGAACGTATGTGAGCTCACTCTTGCTGTCTCACACCCTCCCACAGGTCAAGAACAGGTACCGCAGGATGAGGCGCATGAAGGATGCTTTGATGTGTTCGTGAGAGGTCTAGGCCGTCGTCTCCCAGTCAACTTTGGGTTGCTGGACCGTTGTCTCCTTATAATGTAATTATTTATTTTGTATAGAACTCCTGTTATATAGTAAAGATGTGACATTCGATCCTGTGCCATGATTCATCATATGTGTGAGACTTGGTCCCAGCACACCTGGTGATTATGTTCGCGCCTGGGTCTTGGTGCCCCGAAACCCGGATGTGACATTACCGTCGATCTCGTGATCAACGGGCAGTCAAGGATGGGGAGTCCAGATCTAATTAGATCCATTGATAGTTGATCCTTCAGCCCAGACTTCACGATACCCCTTCGGCCAACCTGTTTTGCATATGAGCCCTTGGTGTTTACATAAATTAACTCGTCGTCCCATGTGTGTGGGGAAACATTTAATTTAGGCCCTGAGAATTTATGATTTGGCCCCTGTACTTCGGTATAATGGTGGCCGCAGCCCATATAGTAAATAAAATGAGATAAAATAATATAAAAATGTTTTTTAGTATAAAAATAAATCTAGAAACTTGTTTAGCTCATATAAAATTCATTTTAACTCTTTTTTAATACATTCCAGTTGCAATAAATTTATTTTAATGTTGTTTATCACCTAGTAACTCTGTTTAGTCATGAAACTTGAATTAAAATTATTCACTTGAATTTAGTCTATACTAAGGACTGGAAACTTCAGAAATTCATAACTTCCTCATTTTAACTCCAAATTGACCCGTTCTAGTTGCATTAGCTTCGTATAAATATTTACTACACAGTAACAACATTAATTATACCATGTCACATACTTTTATAGTTAGATTTTTATTTATCATATGTCTTCTAGATTAACTTTTCTAAACCAACGCTAACCTATCTATAATTATAATTTAATTAAAATATGATATCTAGTCAGGTTATAATTAAGATTAAAGTTGGGTTAATTATTATGGAATATTCTCTCATATGGTGAATACTAGTCAATTTATAATATAGTTTAATATTTAAATCACATAGATCTTCCATAAATCATATCTTTCTAACCGTAACTCCAAATTTAGTAGTTCTCGAATCCACGATCTTGTAGCAACGCATAGATTATTATTATGTAGTTTGATATTATGTCCGGTGTGATGTTAATTTTGCCTATACCATGTTTGTTTGTATTGCTACGACTAGCGCGAGGTTACGAGTTACTTGAAGAGCAAGTTGGTACCTGGAATCTCAAGTGCCAGGCAAGTTGTGCCATTGATCACTTCTTTTTCTCCAATCATATTCTTATTAATCATAATGATCTACATAGGTTAATTTTGATGGGACCCAATAGGTTACCCTAGTTTGACTATCTTTATACCTTGTTTTACCACTAATTTTTTGGGTAGTACATGCTATTGCTTTATGTGGTTTTGGGTATAGAGATATACATTATTTATGATCACACTTTATTATCAGTTTGTTATTTAATGTTCATGATAAGATCATTATGTTAATTAGAACATGGAGAACCACCCGGGAAAACAGTACTACCACAAGGGTAGTATGGGACGCTCTTGGCTGACTAATTAGGAAAGCTAGTGGAGGACTACCTTACCCGAAAGGGGCAAGAGCAGTAGGGGAGTGGTCAGTGTGGGGAGGCCCTTGGGTTGATTTTGTTGCGATGGCGGTCATGCGAAGGGTCCCTGCATTGGAGCTTCCTAGAAACTGTAGCGGGTTTACTAAAGCTAGTGGAACTTTGTAAAAGGCCTCGTAGTGTTACCCTGCCTCGCCTCCTCGGTAGAGGTGTATGGGAAGTCGCGATCCCTTGGCAGATGGGTAACATGACTTGTGGGTAAAAATACGCAACCTCTGCAGAGTGTAAAACTGGTATACTGGTCGTGCTCACGGTCATGAGCAGCTCAGACACTCACATGATTAATTTATGGAATTAAAATCAATTTGTCATATGCATCGCATTGGAATTATTATTTTTTATTTACTATTACTATGGTTTGGTATTCACTTACATTTAGTAACTGCTAATAAAATTTTGACCAACTTTAAAAGTAATGCTCAACTCTAACCATCCTCTTTGGTAAGCCTTAAACTTCACATGAGCTCCCACCTTTGGCGAGTTCATGCACATTATTCCCCACAACTTGTTGAGCGATAAACGTATGTGAGCTCACTCTTGTTGTCTCACACCCCCCCACAGGTCAAGAACAGGTACCACAGGATGAGGCGCATGGAGGATGCTGTGATGAGTTCGTGACAGGTCTAGGTCGTCGTCTCCCAGTCAACTTTGGGTTGCTGGATCGTTGTCTCCTTATGATGTAATTATTTATTTATTTTGTACAGAACTCCTATTATATAGTAAAGATGTGACATTTATTTCTGTACCACTATTCATCATATGTGTGAGACTTGATCCCAGCACACCTGGTGATTATTTCGTGCCCGTGTTTCGGACCCCTAAAACCCGGGTGTGACAGCCAGGGCCGAGGAACAATAATACGTCAAGAGCTCCAGAATGGAATGAAACAACTACTTCAAATAAGCATGCGATGAGTGTAAAGACGACTGATGAGTCTGATAGTTAAATGTAATTGTACTTGTATTGGATGGCTTGTTTATTACTGTTAAAAATTTATGAGATGGATATAAAATGGATAATAATGTGGTTCAGTATGGTTTGTTGTTGCGATATTATATGGTAAAAATTTAAATGGCATCGAAATATACTAAATCACATATAAAATGTGACTGTAGTTGAATGAAGAAATATAAGTTGGATTGTAGTATTTCGTAAATAATGAGTATTAACATGCATAATAAAGAAGAATGATTGTTCGTAAAATTAGATAGGCAACAACGTAATTGGCATAAAGCTGTAGTTTGTATATCATATAAAAAGATGTTTAAGGTGTCGGGATTAGTTGAAGCAGTTAGACTTTTATAAATATTGAATGCATTTTATTGGGATGTTGCATAGACAGTGTAGTAGTTGTCTAAGACATGTATAAATATTTAATAAAGGATGAGCTAAAAACATGAAGATAAAAGCAAAAAAATAGTACATGTAGGTGGAACACGTAGCTTAGATTTAGATGAAAACACATAAACATAATGTCATACGATATTTAAGATGTTCATGACGATTAAACCTAGAATTCAACAACCAAAAGATTAGTGTTATGAGACCAGCTGACAAAGAATGCCTAGTGTTATGAACACACTTGTGACAAATGACACACATTGTAGTGTTTCAGCTGTCTAAAACCATAAATAGTAGAACTAAATTCAGTCTACTCAGAGGCTTCATTATGACGATCATAGCTGAACCTCCTAATATTAGCTGGAAGTGGTTTGATCTTGTTCAGACTGTGGAATGTCAAGTAGTGTAGAAGAGTAGCACGGTTCTCAAGGGATAGGTCATGCAAGACAAGTATATGTGTCAGAATAAAATTAGAGGTTTAAATGGATGTATATTAAGTGTGAAAATATCAGTTAGAATATCGTGTCAATCTCATCAGCCATGTACCCTTCTGCATATTCATAAAAGATAATAAATCCGGTGACAAAGAAGCCACAATCATTTGAGTCTACGGGCATAGTTGGACAGTCTTTAACAAGATCGATTTTGAAATTCCAAAATTTAGGAAGCATTGCCTTCGGCCTAGCTAGTTGCATTCCCATGCTGAGTCGAGACATCATTAGTCTGGACCAAGCATACTTTTTCTTCTGGAAGATTATGATTTCGTTGTGATAATGTTTCCAGGTGGTACCGCCAATTGTAGGCCCATACGGATTTGAGTATAAAATATCTATGCAGCGCATATGGAAGTTAACAACATATAATGATATCATTAACTGGAAGTAAGAAAGATATTATCAAAAAGTTCGGTATAGAATACTGAACAAAAATTTGAATAGAGTAAACATCAATATGCAATTCAAACGAAATGCAAAGGGATAAGTGTTGTGACATACACATTTGCATTTATATAACTTGTAGTCCGAAGGAAGAGTGCGAGCCAGGTAATCGGATAATATATTTATTTGAAATGCCTAAGGATCCTTGCTGTGTAGCTCTCGCTCTTCGATGTTAAGGATATCCTGTAATAATTAATTATGAAAAAATAGATCATACAAATATTGTCATTACAAATGTGAATTACATGGTGCTAATATTAATGTACAACCTTGTTGTTATAAGGGATAAAAACCAATATAGTTGCGCAAAACTTAAATGAATGTTGCATGAAACTATATAAATGTCGTATTCTCAATTGTATAATTTGAAAAGGAATCATGAGCATATTTTTGATTTGGCTTTAGCAATACCAACTAACCATAAGATTTAATAAAAAAAATATACTCTAACATTGACATCGAGAATTACAACGTCCGTGATAGGATCAGGAGTGTGCGAAGCCAACTCTAACCGAACGCAGTCGATGAAACCCTGCATGAAGTAATTGTCCAAGCACATACTTTTAGAGAATGATTGATAAATGTCAAGGCATGAGCAGGGAAATGGTCCAATGTGCAGGATGGTCCTGGGAAGGAAATTTGGTGTATAAAATATATTAGTATACCCTATAAAAATGGATTGTAGGGTGAACATAGCATGATGTTGTGCAGGACATTAATTTTATAGATAATTTAAACCATGTACCTGCTCTTATCAAACTCTAGAGAACATATATGTTGATGCAGAGCACAAGCACATTCAAAATGTGTCATCTTTTTTGTGGATTGGTCTGATGGGGCCGATTTGTTGTGCATTGCTAGCTGAGGTAAATACAAATATGTTTACAGTAAAAATGTGTACAAAGATTATTTAGGAAAACTTGATATGGAATTGAAAAAAAATCTAACCACGTTGATAGGTGTCTTGTCAAAAACAAGGTGGTCCTTCGGTAGGACTTTAACCGAGACTTCCATGGTTGAAACTTGAAGTAAAGAATTATACAAAGCATAAATTATGGAAATTAATATAATATATTGTTTATTAATTCTGTACATAGCTATGGAAAATTGATAACTAACCTGTGCAACAAGTGTCTTATCAAAAGAAAGTTCGGGAGGGATGTTCTGTGAATGGACTACAATATTATAACCTACTAGTCGGTTGCCCGTGCGTTGCGACAGCTTACAACAATACCCATATAAACTATCCACCAAAAAAATTAAGATTTTTTATTGATTGTCTCCGCTCTCCGTATAATATTTTTTATTTGGCTAACTGGTGTTATTGTTTATTCCATTCAATATGTCTTGGTACAATACGACCAATGAAGTGAGCGATTAGAAAAGAGTTCACAATGACTGACTGAACGAACAGAGATTATAAAATAACATAATTCCACCATACAAAGACCAAATAAGCGAAAGTTTGTGAGCTCAAGTTTCTAAAATAAGTCACATGAACTCAAACTTATAAAAGAGATAGATCAAAATATGGAGTGATTGCTAAAGTCAGGCATCAATAAAAACTGAATGCGCTCCATATAAATTATGCTATTTCATAGCTATTACTAATGTTTAAAACCAACAAATAACCTTTCATTTAACAGTTAGTGTGACAAATCATTGTTGCTCCATCTAATTCAGCAACCTCAAACACCATTGAGTTCATTGCGCCAATGTGGTCTCAAAAACGACCTAATGCTTGCAAGAGCCAAGAACGACGTGTCGTGCTTGGGCTGTAGCCTCGGTCCATAGTGCTGGCCCGGCTTGACACGATTATATTTTTTATTTTATAAAAAAATGTATATACATATATACAATTTATATTTAATATTAAAAATATTTGAGCATGATGTTTTACTAGTTAGACAGCTTCACACAGTGTCTCCCGCCCTTCTTCCATCAGGGCATGAGTTCAAACCCCACCTCCAGCACCGTTTTTTAACATTTTACGCCGAGTTAATCAAATGGGTCGACTGGTTAACGGGCTGGTCCAGCACAATCAGCAGGTTGGCATGACGTGCCTAGGCCAGAGTTGTGGCCCGCGGGCATCTGACCCGTGCCGGGCCACCGTTTAGCCATCTATAGGCGTGCATCAGATTAATTTGAAATAGCTGTGAGGGGTTATTTGTAAAAAAATGACGTGGGGCGACCGTTGAAACTGGTGCTTTAAGTATAGTATAGATTTTGGCGTCACGAGGAAGCAGACACTAATGAAAATGTGGATATATTAGAAGTAATTTAATAAAATAATGACAAAGATAGAAACACAACAAATGTTTAAAAATTAAACGATTAGTATCACGAACAGTCAGCCACGTTTTTTTTGCTTTATCACCTTTGCCATAGAAATGCCAACCTGATAAAATGAATAGCATGTTATATAAACATTGATCCTGAAACTCATAATGTGATGAAAAAGAAAATGGGATTAGATGTTTATATAAAGACATACGTTGATTTTTGGGGTTGCATCAAATTGTGGGCTACAATCTTTGTATGTCCCTAGAACTTTGTCTTGACCAAGCAGATCAACTATCTTATTGACGGTCGATACTAGGTCACCGTCGGTTTTCATTGGGTATCCCACATCCACGATTACTCATGCGCGGCAAGAAATTGTAATATATACAGCGCAAAGCTAGCAATAATAGAACTCTGATGCACAAATGCACAACTTGAAGAGCACATATATTCTTTATAAACATATTTGATAATGACTAGTTTGACAACTCTATTTTTTCAAGAGGAATCTCTTAGAAAAATAGTATTACCATTGCTACGGCATAAGGAAAACTGCACACGTAGGTACACGCACATGAATCTCCACTATTGTCTACTAGATCTCTAGTTAGCTTGCTCACAGTTTACACGCACATGAATCCTTTTGCCCCTGTAGCAGCGTAAACACATCTTATTTAATACATCATCATCGAAAGGCAGGTCTAGCATAACAACTGTAAACGCAAGTAGGTACGGTACTATGGTATCCTCAGCTGTCAAGCCATCAAGCAGTGCTACACTAAAACCAAAAACAAATATATTATCATCACAAAAGCCCGTCTAGCTCAGTTGGTAGAGCGCAAGGCTCTTAACCTTGTGGTCGTGGGTTCGAGCCCCACGGTGGGCGTTTTTTTCTCTATTTTAGTTTTTTTACTTACCTCTGACTTTGCAGTTTGGCGTTGCTTCTTTTATTACTTCTGTGCATTTTTACTTTCCTTATCTTTTTGTGTGTTTTAATTACCTCACTTTCGTATTTTTTTTTTGCGTTTGTTTTCTCTATTTTAGCTTTTTACTTATCTCTGACTTTGCAGTTTGGCGTTGCTTCTTTTATTACTTCTGTGCATTTTTTTTTCTTTCCTTACCTTTTTTTGTGTTTTAATTACCTCGCTTTTGTATTTTTTTATTATTTCCAAAGGTATAATAAAAAAGAATTATTTGTTTTTGTACTTATCTCTCGCTTTGCCAGTTTGGCGTTGCTTCTTTTATTACTTTTGTCCATTTTTTCTTTACTTATCTATTTTTGTTTTTACTTACCTCACTTTTGTATTGCTCTTTTTTATTATTGTCAAAAGTATAATTAAAGTAGCCCCGCGGTGGGCGCATCTTTTTTTATCTTTTTGTTTTACTTATCTCTCACTTTGACAGTTTGGGTCTGCTTCTTTTATTACTTCTTGCAATTTTTTCTTTACTTATCTATTTTTGTTTTTTTTTACTTACCTCACTTTTATATTGATTTTTGTTATTTTTGTCAAAAGTATAATTAAATGTTTTTATTTTTTTTTTTTACTTATCTCTCACTTTGCTAGTTTGGCGTTGCTTCTTTTATTAATGTTGTGCATTTTTTCTATACTTATCTATTTTTGTTTCTTACTTACCTCACTTCTGTATTATTTTTATTTTTGTCAAATGTATAATTATAATGTTGTTTTATAACAAATTTATTGCCAAATCTAAATTATTTTCAACAATTTCAAAATATTTTAAAATTCAAATCTAAAATACTGATTTTAAAATTTATGGCCAGATTTATGTTATAACTATATTTTAAACTTTCATATCAAAATGAGGACAAACTTATAAACTGTTGATAAAAGAAGGGGTGTCGTTTTGCGAACTAATGTCGGTGTTTTGAACATTGCTCCGACAAATAAATTTATTTGTGCGTGTTTAGGGTTCCGAATGGTGTGTTCAGTGGGCCCGAGGTTTATACTGGTTCGGGCAGAACGTCCCTACATCGAGTCTTCGGTGCCGGAAGCGTACCATGCTTGGTGCTGATGTTGGGCTTCGGAAGACTTTCAGAAAATGTTGGTGCAACATAGAGATTATCGAGGCACTAACCCAAACCATAGATATTATCGAGGCACTAACCCAAACCATAACTTCGGTGGTGACACCTACATTAGAAAAGCCAAACACATGGTAAGATTGTGTAAATATGTCAATCACCAAATAATATCTTTATTTATGAAAGTCTTTTGTCCACAGAAGCTAGGACTGGTCAAAAGTCTAGCAACATTGATGCGTACATAGCGGGTCACAAAGGATCGGACCCTAGCTAGTAACCTGAGCAGTTGTGTAGCTAGACGGCCATGGATCAACTAGTGAGTTTTTGCTCAAAATTGTAAATAGTTCAACTAACACAACTTCTACATTTCTAAGTTTATAAAATGTTATATAAGAGAAATATGGGAAGAAGATGGTTCGGTGTCATGGCCTGGACTTCGATTTACGACATGAACAGTTCGATGCCTCAACCGTGCATACTAGTGGTGGGGGAAAGCACATGGACAGTTAGCTCTAACTTACCAAATTCCATGAGTGCTACTAACATGATCATGCCTTAAGTAGACTTTTCAAAACAATTGTAGGTACACACTTTTCAACGAAATGATTGACTCGTCTAAGGTGAGAGCTCAGATGACGTGTTCATCAACCTGTAGCTCGAGCCTTTCCTCTCTTCAGCCAACAACGAAGGAGTTGCTAGGCTATGCAAGGAGCTAAGACAACAAAGAGAATACTTCTTGTCTTGTGTGCAACAACAACAAGCAATGTTTCAAGTAAGTATAACTAATGCAAACCCTATATTCGTAGATTTAAAACAACCTTTGCAATACTAATATATTTGTTTAATACACATCATTCCAGCAACAGGGCATGAACGTAACATTCCCCGAGTTTCGACCACTGCTGCCATCGCCACCATAATGGAGCCCTTTTCTAGCTACAATGACTCAGGTACGCTAACCTTCACTAATTCTGTTATTACATAGTCTAACCTATCATTTCATTCTAGTTATTATAGCAAAACTTAGCCTATTGTATGTTAATTGAACAAAACTTTGAATCTAGCTTTGATTGGTATACTCATGTGTTATTTGGTAGCTACAGGAGATAAAAACAAGAATTTTTTCTAAACTTGATCAAATATCTATTAAATAGGGATCGGGGATGCATGAGTACCATTTTAACACACTGCCCTCACATATACCTTCACCTAGAGACCATGAATGTTTTGTAACTCTCAAACAATTGATATGATTTGGACATTTGTATAGTCAGCTTGTGAATATTTGCATTCTTCCTACATAGGCTACGATGGATGCGAGTGGGATTGAACCTACTAGAGCCATGTTTGTGGAGTCCCTCTTGGCCTACCCGCCTCCTGGAGGAGGCAGTGACCACAACTGTGCTTCTTTACATGTGGTGGTCCCTGGACATGAGTAACATTGTATGTTTCTTTACATTTAAACTTATGTTTTATTTTGGTTATGTATGATGGATGATATGAATTGAATTGAATGTTTATGGTTTGGTGAACAGAATAACTTGACTTGTGATGTGATTTTGAATCGATATGTGAGCTATGATGAGCTTTGATGAATTTGAAATGTGTTGTATATGGTGTATGTGAGTTGTGAATGAATGTATGTTATTTGTGTGTTGTTGTGATTAAATTGGATGAGAAATTGGTGGAATAGGCTGCTATGTGGCAGCAGAACAATTTAACTTTCATCGGCCTGACAATAACTGATGGGAGTTATTCTGGTACGGTACCAGGTTAATTCCCATCGATTATGGTCAGACAGACATGAGTTAAGAGTTGACATGGCACTACTCTGGTTAACTCCAATCGTCGGTCGGCCTACCTAGATGACATGGGTTACTGCTCGAACATAGGAATTCCCATCAACCACCAGGAGCCGACATGAATTAAATAAACATTGTCAGTGGCTGACGTGAATTACTCAAACCCTGACCAAAAAATCTCGTCAGTCCCAAATTGATGAGATTTAATGAATCACTATTGTGAATGGAGTTCGCAACACTACCGTAAGTGAGCATGCGTAGGGCGGTGATGCATTATTGGTGGTGTCGGGGGGTAACCATTGTGGTTGAGTGCATCAGTTTTAAGAGTGAAGCAGGGGATGCTCATCCAATCTCTACAAGATTTGAAGAAAAAGACTTATCTTCATGCGGCTTTGATGAAAGTAGAGCGGAGGGTAGACACATGAGTCATTGAAGTAGTCCTGCATCAACCAGTCATGAGCGGCTGCACGGTCCCGATCGATGTATCGTTCTGTTGTGTTCTTCGCCTGGTCCTCGTGGAAGACCTAGAAGCAGGATTCATCGCCGCATCCATTATAGTTTGCTGTAGCAAATCGAACACCTCGCATTCGGTCATATCAATGTCAGATCTCAACGAAGACAACATAGTAGCGGTTTAGTGGAATGAAACGAGAGTGGGATAAGTATGAGGTGGCAGATCAATTCAAAGTGTGTGAGATGTGCCAATCAGTTCAAACACTCCTCTATTTATAGACCAGATTCTAGAAAAATTTTTTTTTTGAATTTTTATATTTTTTCCAAATTTTAAAAATTCAAAAGGAGCGAACCATCCAGAAAGTGTTATGTGGTAACAAATAGTCAGTACTGATCGGTTCTCCAACGGTGTACTAACTCCACCGTCCGATAGACAGACAGCCGGATCGACCACGCGTCAATAGGCGGTATCGCTCACCATTGGATCCTACGGAGAACCTCGGGATGTTGATCCCTCACGTCTTTTGATGTAGCTGTTGCATGGATCGATCTCCCCCGTTCCAGCTGAAAGAAAGGTTCATGGAACCACCCATTAAAGCGAAGGTGCAGCAGCAGGACGCCGACCATTAAGTGGGCCGGCCATTAGGTGCACCGGCCATACAAGTATCCGTACCACGATGGAACTGTCCATATTGGTGCCAATCGTGGCTACATACGCTTGGGGCGGCAGGCATGCCATGGATGGGGCAGAACAGGATGATGGGCTGGCTGCACGCTGCAATAACCAGGCCGCGGGAGCTGCACTCTCCAGGGCATTGAACTGGGGAGTGTACACCAAATCAATCAGCGGACAGCTCCTAATAATGTGTCGCTGACCTGCTGCTCTAGCTCTCGCTTGATTAACTAACCACCAAACTGGCTCGAAAAGGTGCAAGCTTTTCGTGCCTGTGTTAAGGGTACGTAATAAGATCGTATTCAGCAACTTATTTACTGTTCTATATTGTAAACGACAATGTTCACATAATAGAATTTGAATATGCACATGAGGATGAATAAACTGGTGAACATAGTCTAATAAACGTTGCCGTACACCATCCAACGCCCAAATAAAAGTCTGTAGATCCGTCGTGCTGGCTTTCGTTTCCACCGCTTAACTGACTGATGGCATGGCGGGATGCCGTCGTCCTCCTAACCGTGCACGTGTTAGTCAGCACCTCTGATCAGGACCTGCACGCCACCGCAGGGTTTTGCTGGAGGTCCGCCGCGATGCAAGCATGATGTCCAAGAAGGGTGCCTGCTGTTGTGTGCTGCTGTCAGTTACTATCAGTCAACCAATGGTGGGTGAACCCATTAAAGACAGTCATGGGTGATCACAGTTATTCTCACTTACGGGCTATGCTATTTTTTTACATATATATATATAAAAAGCCGACTGCTCGTTGCCATCTCATTTCCCGTAGCTGGCTGCCGGTTTGGAACATAATTTTCATCAAAACATTATCAACAGTATATTGCAGTATGACCCCATTTACCGTAAACTTGGCATTGGGCATGCACGCAGGAGGCACCGACAAAGCCTGTAAAATAAATCATCGATCGACGACACTGATGCAACGGTTCTTGGCCATGGCATGGTACTCCAATTCTTGCCAGCTCCCTCGTTTGCTGGCTGGTGATCGTTCATGCATGTATGAATCAACGTGGCCGGGCGGGGGGTTGCGGAGCGCGCATGGAAGTGAAGTACTGAAGTTCGTTTTGGGCTTGTCCTGCAATGCAACTCCCAACCAAAATGGAGACGATCTGGCCCCAAGTTTCCACGCTTCATTACTTGTTCTCGGCCCGCCGGCCTTGGCTTCTTGTTCAGTTGTTCCGCTCCAAAGTCGCAACAGCGATACTGATGTGCGTCACACATTACAGAAACAGATGCACTACGCCGTATGCCGCCCAGAGCATCCGTCAAGTGCTTCGAACCGTACGCTGAGACGCCGCACCTACCAGACAGGGACCGTAGTTATGGCTAGGGTTGCATAAGCCATGGACTCCGTGTAAGAGATAGCTAAATTGTATGATAGGATTCTGAGCCCCTAGATTATAAGTGCTTGCTTGGTAGAGCTCTCATTAATTCCGATTCTCTCAAAGAAGTGATTCTATGGCTGAAAGTGATTCTCAAGTGAAACCATATGATAAACTCTATGGGAAGTCTAACTATGTGGTGGAAGTTGTTAGGTATTTTCATATTCAATTTAATCCAGAAATATAGCACGATAAACGTGATGACAGATATGTATATATGTGCATAACTACTCACAGTAGCAGTAAACAACAAAATAACATACACAAAAATAAGGAACATTGAGTACCCTGTGGAGGAACCAATACTCAAGGCACCTGTGGTGACATTCACACGTGACATCTCGTGTGTATGTTCGATGTAGTCGATCCGAATTTGATGCAGGACGAGATTCGCAGTGCAGTCCCACGAACAGCCACCAGGAAGAAGACGAACAGGTTCCCCCGTGAACAAGGCGATCCGTGAACAAGCCAATGCACGATCAAGCAGTCGTGTCGTGCGCTCCCCAAAAACCTAATGAGCCGCCTATCTCTAGCAAGATCTCTTGAACGACGATGGTTATGTCTTGTGCGCGCAAGAACACAGAGCCGGAAAAATAGAACGCAACATAGCAGTGTGTGAGAGTGCGCTAGGAAATTATCGTCGACACAGTCTTCTATAGACGCACAGAGGAATTTTGAGGAGATGCGGCGCAGTCTTATATAGACGCACACGGGAATTTTGAGGAGATGTCATCATGTATAATGGCAGCCATAAACTAATCATCAAAATGACTGTTACTAGTAACTCCAAGACATAAAAACGTTCGTTACTAATAAGTCATCAAAATGATTGTTACTAGTAACTCAAAGACATAAAAATGTCTGTTACTAGTAACTCATCGTTCATGAATCCATGACAATTATCTTCACCTTATCCTCTCATAATTTCCCTTTGGATTTTTATTGAATATTAGATAAATGGATTTTACTCCAAATACTCTAACATGAGTGAATCAAGAGAAGCAGCTTTTTCAGCTCCAAGTCCCTAGTTCATTTTCAAGGATCACTTCATAGAATTCATTGTGGGAGTGATTCTCAGAAAACTGTTGTTTGGCAGAGCTATGCAGATTCACTCCACAGAATCTGAGAGCGAAGCACTGCCAAACATGACCTAAATATATTCAAAGTTAAGAGACAATATGTATAGAGAGCTATAAGAGACAGGCATGAAGAGACCATCTCTTATATTTTTTCATTTAACCCTCTAAAGACCCTTAATAAGAGATATTATATTAAATATGGTTGTACATGACCTAAGGAGCTGGATTGTTTAGCCAAAATACACATGAAATGTATTATTTATATTAATCTAAAACTTAAGTCTAGCAATAATATAAAAAGCAACACGTCCATAAACCTTAATTAAATAAGTAAAGTAATATATGTTATCATATATAAGTTTAACAATATATATCATAGTATTAGACATATACACATGCTCTATACTCCATAGTCCATACTATATTCACAATACATTCATAATCTACAATCGATTACCCATATGTTCATTAAAAATAAAGTGAGAGTCATAATAATCTTAAATTACTTGATATATGTCTTACCATCAACCAATTATGAACTGTATGTCTAATAGGTTTGGCTCGTTAGATTCGTGAGCTAGCTTGAGCCAACTGACTACATGAGCTCAAGTGTTGACTCACCTTGTTGAAAAATATAAACAAATCAAGTTGAATTGAGTCTCTAAAAAGACGAGTCGAGCAAGCTACCGAGTTGTAAGTTTTTCACCCAACCCTATTATGTGTTAGGAATTTAAGCATTTTATGTTTAGTTTAATCTAGAATTAATCTCCTAAATTTGCAATGCTATTTATGTCTATGTATATAATACTGCCACTCACAATAGTACACGATATATATATGTAGATCGTACTAGCCATAACTAAAATTATACTAAATTTAACAAATTCAAATATTGAACTATACCTAGTAGAGGAAAACATGCTCAAGACACTAACGGTTCCATTCACACGAGTCAACATCATGTGTTGCTCAAAGTAGCAGACCACACTCAATGTAGCCGAATGTTCATTATGTCGTTCCTTGAGCATCCACCAAGATGGTTCCTTGAGCGTCCACCAAGATGAAGAGGAAGAAGTCAATCTGAGGCAGCACTGAGATGAAGATTATGATCGGTAAGAAGTAGCAACGATGCTCCCTAAAACATGATCATCCACACGCCCGAGCATGTGTCACAGATATAGATAGTGGTTCTAGAGATCTTCTCTCCTAGCATTCCATGCACGCAAAGGATTACAACATGGAGATTCAGATGCAACTCAACAGAGAAGTGAGAGGTAGATTTGTGCTATTGTTTTCATCATCCTACTGATGCTACTAGAGCTAGGTATAACAACAACATTTGAAGGGAGATTAAAAGATAGAGAGGTCGCTATAATGTACACTCATTACTTTGTATATTACAGGTCCAATGCACCTATATAAATCTATCCATTAACCTGCCTAACTAAAAAAACTAGCCCATCCACACAGCAGGGTCACAGACAATGCCACGGTATGCCAAGTCAGTCCAGATGGCCCCACAAATTTGTTAGCTCCAAATGGCCATTGTGTGCCCCGAGGGTTTTGAACAGCCCTCGTGTGCCCTAGAGGTATGGAGGGTCCCGACATCCCAAGGGACCCAAAGGGCCCATGGTGTCCTGATAGCCATGAGCCCCGAGCATTCCAACGACCACATGGGGCCTCAAACATCCCAAAGGCCACAAAAGGCCTCATGTGTCCCAAAGACTGTGGAGAGTCCCTAGATATTCTAAGATCCACATAGGGCTCCTAAGCATTCTAAGGGCCACGCTGGCTCCTAGGCATCCTAAAGACCATGGGGGTCTAAAGTTTATGACTATAAACCATTGCTTGGAGATTTTAGATCTAAACTATATTGGCTTAATTTTAAATGAGGGGATCTAAATATGCTTTAACCGATGTTTATAAATTTAACCCTTTTTATTAGAAATCCATGTTTGTACCCCTATATGTCAAAATCTTAACTTTAGATCCTAGAGATCGGTATCATAAGCCATAGCATCAAGGTAGCACTCGACATTATTGTAGGCTATGGCACCGAGACTTTTGGCTCGGTGTTGCATGGTTGTTGGCATGGCATTAATGTGATAGATGAGCCATGGAGCCAAGCTCAAGACCATAGATCTTAGTGTTGATCTTCGTTTCTAAAAACGACAACCAGTTTCCTGATTAAGACTTGGTTAATTGTTGCCTCCCCTCTATTCCTCTTTCTCTCTCCTAATCCTTCTTACCTTCTCTAATCATTTGATTCAACCTTTAAAGGTGGATTGCTCCATAGATATTGGAGAGCAAGGTATTCTCTCTCCTTTTATTAATTTGTATGTGTTGATTTGGTCTATGTTATGTATACTTTTATAATGCAAGCTAGGTAGGTAGAGGTTGAACCATGTTTTTTGCACATGTTTCGAGTGACTAACGATTTACTAACTAGCTAACTAACGAACGAACTAACAAACTAAAAATCTAGCTATGTTACTAACTAAACTAACTGGATAACTAACTAACTGCGAAGTTAGTAACTAGATAACTATCTAATCTAAGTACAAAAATTGTCTACCTAGGCCATGGTAGCGGTTCTAGACGCTTGTGTGGGGAGGCAGAATCGTGGGGAGGACGGGCAGGAGGGGCTCGATCGTGATGGTGGCTGGCACGCGGTGGGCGTTTGTGTAGACACGACCAAGTGCACATGGGGACATCGGACAGCAATAGTACAAGGAGAGGTGAGGGTGGGTGGTGGGGATACAATGAGAGGTAGTGGCGAGGGCAAGGACTGCTAAACGCAGGGAGAGAGTGTGCGACGAGAGAGAGGAAGACGACTACACGACCGTGGAGGTCGTGGCCACACTATAGGGTTGGGATCTCGGAGTTAAGATCTACGGTGTCAAGATCCGTGTAATGGTTTATGACGCTGAGGTAGTGATTGCCACAGCAGCGTCGTATGGTGTCATGATCTATTGCACCGAGCTATATTACATCGGTGTAGTAGGTTACAACATTGAAATATTTGGTACAATTGGATTTATGACCATCAAAAGTGTAAACATGGATTTTTTTTTTAGAAAAAAATATTGAATACAAAGAATTCAGCTCAGTTATGGCTAACCAGATTAATTACCCCAGGTTGTTCGCGCGGTGAAGACTAGGACACGTTTGGATCTCATGTACAAGTTTATGCCTCGTTCGTTCGAATGTACTAGATCTAATAGTTACTGATAAAATTAGTATAAGACATCCAAACAGTATAGCTAATAGTTCTGTTATTAGCCAACTAATTTTACTAGCAACTTTTGAACCAGCTAACTATTAGCTCTATTGAATTGCAGTATCTTAGTTAGTTTATATAAACTGGATTCCGAGTTTCTTAAAAATCAAGACCAGCAGCTGGTCTACTCTAGCTAAAACTAGTTTATGAAAATTGATTGCCTTCAAACACCATTAACTAGGTTTTTTTTCTTAAACCAGTTTCTAGAAATTGGAAATATAAACTGCATTCTTATAAAAAAAAAAGCTAGATCTCTTGCCTTAGTAATTTTGGTTTAGCTCGTAGAACCCCAACGGACCTGCTGTCCGCCGGTCGCTAGCAGGTGGTTTCCCAGCGCAACCGTCTTCGCCGCGCGGCACGCGAGCAGGCTGGGCCGGTGCCGTCGCCCATCGGCTTGGGACGGTGACGGGCATTCAATAACGCATCAGCCAGTCACTCAGGTGGGGGGCAGTTGAGTTGCCGCGATACAGTTCCATATGGGCCATGGCTCATGGCCGCCCCGGTCGTCTTGTCTCGCTACGGCTCTCTACTGCCCATACCGCTACCGCTGTACGTGCGTGCGTGATGCCTGCTGACCGCCGAGCGGCGAGCGCCGAGCAATCCTTAAAGCCGGCCGATCTCGGCGTGGTTCGGTGGTGGCACTCTATTACCGCAACTGCTGTCTGTACCTCAGAGCTGAGCAGCAGCAGCAGCAGTGAATTATTTGATCCCTCTCCTTTCATGCCAATTAATTCTCTCAACTCCCAATCTACTCCCTGCTTTTGGTTATAAATAGTGGCAAGTGCCACCTGCTGCAGGGCCATCGTCTGCAACTGCATCGCTCGCTCTCTCCTTTCACTGGGAACATCTATCAGCTCGCTCATTGGCCACCTTCGTCTTCCATGGAGAGGCTCATTGCCGGCCTACTTGGCTTCCTATTGGTCAGTCCGATCCCTCACTGCCACGCAGCTCATGCATCTTGTGCACCTTTTTCTCACATGATTTGCTTCATCAGCCTTTACTTTACATGTGGATTTGAAAAGATTCAGCTTAACATAAATGAAGTAGTATGATTGCTACTTGTATGGTTTTTCTATTGTTATTATATATGGAAGCAGTTTCAGAGATGTTAACATTCTTTTCACTCTTGTGGTTTGCATGCAGGTTGCATCGGTAGGAAGCCATGCAGCTCGTGCTCCGGATCAGTACTGGAAGTCTGCTCTTCCCGACACTCCCATGCCGACCTCCCTCTCCCAACTCCTCGACGCCGCTCCAGGTATAACAACAGACAGCTCCAGACCATCATCAAATCATCAGTAGATACTTCGTAGAGGCCTGTGCCTGTCCCATCATACAAACATACGTGCCAACGCCACCTCTTCAATTCCCTGCTTGTTCGCAGCCGGCGGCGGCACTACCGTCAACGTCGGCTGGGGCGGTGTCCACGTCGATGCTGGGCACGGTAAGCCCGGGGGTACGACGGTTGACGTAGGCAAGGGCGGCGTCGGCGTCAACGTTAACCCTGGCAGGAGCGGCAAGCCCGGCGGCACGACGGTTGGCGTCGGGAAGGGCGGAGTCGGCGTTAACGTCAACCCAGGCTACGGAAAGCCCGGCGGCACCACCGTTGGCGTCGGGAAGGGTGGCGTTGGCGTTAACGTCAACCCCCGCAAGCCCGGTGGCACAACGGTCGGCGTCGGCAAGGGCGGAGTGGGCGTCAACGTCAATCCCGGCAAACCGGCCGGTGGTGCCGGTACAACCGTTGGCGTTGGCAAAGGCGGCGTGGGCGTGGGCGTCAATCCCGGGCACGGCAAGCCGGGCGGCACCACGGTCGGCGTTGGCAAGGGCGGGGTTGGCGTTCACGTGAACCCTGGAAAGAAGCCCGTCCACGTCAACGTCTCCCCTTTCATCTACACGTACGCCGCGTCGGAGACGCAGCTGCACGACGACCCCAGCGTGGCGCTCTTCTTCCAGGAGACGGACCTGCGGCCCGGTAAGAAGATGACCGTCCAGTTCGCCAGCACCGCGACGACCGGCGCCAAGTTCCTCCCGCGGAGCGAGGCCGAGGCCATCCCGTTCTCCTCACAGAAGGTGCCCGAGATCCTCGCCCGCCTCTCGGTGGACCCGGACTCCGTCGAGGCGGCGGAGATGGCGCAAACGCTGCGCGACTGCGAGGCGCCCGCGGCCAAGGGCGAGAAGAAGGCGTGCGCCACGTCGCTGGAGTCCATGGTGGACTTCGCCACCGCCAGCCTCGGGACCAGGCACGTGAGGGCCGTGTCGACCGTCGTGGCGAAGGAGGGATCGCCGAAGCAGGAGTACACGGTGACCGGCGTGGAGCGCGCTGCCGGCGGCACCGACGACGACGGCCGGGCCGTGGCCTGCCACGCGGAGCCGTACGCGTACGCCGTGTTCGCGTGCCACCTGACGCGGCAGACGCGGGCGTACTCGGTGTCGATGCTCGGCAGGGACGGCACGGCCGTGGACGCTGTCGCGGTGTGCCACGCCGACACGTCCGGCTGGAACCCTAAGCACGTCGCCTTCCAAGTGCTCAACGTGAAGCCCGGCACCGTGCCGGTCTGCCACTTCCTGCCGCAGGACCACGTCGTCTGGACCCCCAGCGGCTAAGTCTGCTGGATGACCGCCGTTTGCTCGCGTCGCGCCGCCTGGAGTGATTTGTTATGTTCCAGTGGCCTCTAGGCATACTGTCATATTATTATTATACCGAGGTATCACGAGTTTGCTTATGTTTCCAGTACTTGATGCTTGTATGGATATGGTGGTGTAGTAGCCAGCTCAGCAAGTATCAACCCACCTGCTTAATTCTGTTGTATATAGTTTTAAATAAACAGACAACCTCTATATGGTTACTGCCCTCAGCCTAGGACGAACATTGTTGGGGCGAAGGCAAAGACGTCACCCTTTGCTCGGGGTCTTCGCCGTTTACGCTGGCCCAACAGAGACAAGACAACGGACAGGGACACCCTTCGCCCCATACGACATCGGACGAAGACTCGTGGCGAGGTCATCCCACCGTGCGGCCTCGTCCAGCGCGGAGGCCCACGTGTGATCCGGCCCATTGTGACAGGCCCTGCGTGGCCGCTGCGTGTTACGGGCCTAATTTATAAAGGCGTCCCTGTAATTACAGTCTGTAACCCCGCTTTATGGGAATATTCCGGGGATAACCCAGGTGTCTGAGGGCACATGCGTCCTTAACACGGGACGCTAGGTACCCGGACACCTATAAATACCCCCGCACAGTGCCCTTCAGAGGCTAAATGAAAAAAGCTTCTGTCATCTCGTGCTAAACTCTGTTTGCGCTATTACTCCCCCCCCCCCCCCCCGTTGGATCAACTTGCGCCTGTGAGCAAGTTCCAACATTTGGCGTCCACCGTTCGTGCTACGAAAAAACCACCCGCGATGGCACCCAAGAAAGCTAGCTCGAAGGCTGACGAGGCTGCGAAGGCAGCACTGCTGGCCGCAAGAAAGGGCAAGGCCCTCGCACTCACCCACTCCACTCACCAAGAGGCTGCTGAAGACGACGCCCTCCGCACCTGCGGCCCTGAAGGACAACCGCAGCCTCCCCCAGGCTTCGCCCCACCGGAAGGCGCGGACCTCACCGAGGACGGTGAAGTCCTTGGCTTCGCCCCACCGGAGGGCGCGGACCTCACTGAGGACGGTGAAGTCCTCGACGTTTCAGCGGAAGAACAGTTACAGCTGCGCGCACTGCGCCTCAAGAACCGCAATCTCCAGAGGCAAAAAGAGATACTGGAGGCCAAGCGCCAGCGCGTGTCTGCACTAGCCAAGGTGCGGCAAATGATACGCGACGAAGAGCAGAAGGCCCAGGACCTCGAGCGGGAGATCGCGCTGATGCAGCGCGAAGGCCACCTCGGCCTGCAGCACGGGCCACCCCTACAGCAGCGCGCACAAGTGGAAGACATACGCGAAGGCCACCGCGGCCTGCAGCACGGGCCACCCCTGCAACACCGCGCGCAGGTGGAAGACCCGCACTTCCCCCAACGCGACTACGCCTTCCCACACGTCGCGCCATTTCAAGGGGTCAACTACCTCGACGAGCGAAGTCCCCTGGCGCCACATCTGCAAGTGACACCCTGGCCTGCCAACTTTCGGGCAGGGACCTATCCCAAGTACAACGGCAGCACGGACCCAGCTCAGTACATCATGAGTTATCAGGTCGCCTGTAAGGAAAATGGACCCCGGGCCTTTTGGCTAAATTGAGTTTTGCTGTTTGATGAACAACACAATCCGTGAACTAATAAGTTTTCTAGTGTTTGTGTTTATAGTTCACAGGATGCGAAGAGAATTGGACCAAGGCAATGAGGATGCAACACCTCAAAAGAAGACATAAAAAGATGCATAGGAGTCCAATACTCAAGAACAAAGAAGCCCGAAGAAATCAGCGAAGAAATCCAAGATGAGGGCTGTCAGCCAGCGCCTGGTGGCGCACCGGACATCGGTGTCCGGTGTGCACCGGACTGTCCGATGAGGCACCGGACAGTCTGCGCAGAGAGGCCGCAGACAGGCGCTCTCTGGCTGTAGCACCGGACTGTCCGGTGTGCACCGGACTGTCCGGTGTGCCAACGGGCAGACGGCAACGGTCGGATCCAACGGTCGACTGCTACAGGCGCCAACGGTCGGCTGACGTGGCGTGCACCGGACATCTACTGTGCACTGTCCGGTGTGCACCGGACTGTCCGGTGCACCCGACGACAGAAAGCTGTTGCTTTCTGTCCAACGGCTAGTTGAGGGTGTGGAGGCTATAAATACCACCCCAACCGGCCATTCTCAAGTGTGAGAGCCCAAGCAACATACCAAGACACATAGTGCATATTTTCAAGTGCTCAAACACCCAAGTGCTTAATAGAATCACTCGGTGATTAGCGTAGGTGCTTTGCGAAGTGCTTAGGTTAGTTAGACCGCTTTAGCGCTTGCTCTAGGTGAATCCTAGTTAGTTGAGTGAGTTTTGTAAAACCACACAACCCCTCGGCTCTTGCGTGAGTCGTTGTAATTGTACCGAGTGGGGCGAGAGTCTTGCGAGACCGTGACAACCGCGTTTGTGTCACGGCCGCCACCGTGTACCGGAGGGAACGAGGCCCGCGGCGTTTCGGCCGGAAGCTCGATAGTGGAGACGGCGGGGAGCGTCCGAGAGGAGCCGGAAGCGGAGCACCACTTGCGCGTGGAGAAGGCCCGCGGCTCTCTACGGAGTTACTCGACCGTGGTGCTTGGCCCTCGCGTGGGCTTCCCTTTGCGTAGGGGCACCAACGAGGATTAGTCGGGACCTTGCGTGGTTCCGGATACCTCGGTAAAAATACCGGCGTCATCCACGAGAGTTTGCTTCTCTACTTAGCTCTTTACATTCCGCATTTATATTAAGCATTTAAGTTTCAATCTTGTAGTCATACTTATTTAGTATAGATTGAAACTTAGCCTTTGCGGTAGAGATAGCAACACTTAGACAAAACCTAGTTTGCATATTCTAGTTTTGATTATTTGCATAGGTTTTGCTCTAGGGATTTAATTGTGGCCTAGTTTAGTATAAGTTTTAGAAGTCCTAATTCACCCCCCCCCCCTCTTAGGCGTCACCCGTTTCCTACAAGTGGTATCAAAGCCCGGTTTGGCTCATTTGAAACGCTTTAGCTTCACCGCTAAAAGAGCCGACGCTTTTTAGAGGAAGGGATGGATACCTATAGGCCACCACACTTCGACGGCACTAACTTCCCATATTATAGTGCTAGAATGGCTTGTTACCTAGAGGCCGTTGATCTAGGTGTTTGGAGAGTCACTCGTGACGGGATGAAACCCCTCAAGAATCCCGAGAAACCCACCACGAGTGAGGAAAAAGAAATTCATTTAAATGCTAGAGCCAAAAATTGCTTGTATGAATCTCTTAGCATGGATATTTTTAATCAAGTATTTACCTTGAAAACTGCTAATGAGATTTGGCTAAAATTGCATGAGCTCCATGACGGCACATCCAATGTCCGTGAGCAAAAACATTGCCTAGTCTTAAATGAGTATAATTCTTTTGCCATGAAAGATGATGAGCTTGTTAGAGACATGTATTCTCGTTTGAATCTAATTATCAATGAGCTCAATTCTATTGGCATTAATAAGCTAGGTGATGCGGACATTGTGAGGAAGATTATCTCCCTGCTACCACAACAAAGATATGGGAGCATCATCACCATCCTTCACAACATGGAGGACTTGAGCAACATGACCCCGACCATTGTGATTGGGAAAATCGCGGCCTTTGAGATGTCGCGTAAAATGAGTCGGGGAGAGGAGCCAACTTCCTCAAGACCATATGCTTTTGCATGTGATGAAAGGAAGGGCAAAAAGAAGGCTCCCACTCCAAGTTCCTCAAGTGAAGAAGAGGAAGAAGAAGAAAGTGATGATGATGAAGATAATCAACCATGCACATCATCCTCCGAGGACGAAGAGACAATCCAACGCGTCGGAAAGGTAATGGGGATGATCCGCAAGATTAATCTAATGGGTGTGCCCCTGCAGGTCGAGAATCTTCTCTTTAACATTGACAGGAAAAAGCAAAGGAAGAGAGGATGCTTCGCATGTGGGGAGAAGGGCCACTTCAGGGACAACTGTCCAAATATGGCCAAACCCAAAAAGGAGAGGAGCAAAGGCAAGGCGCTCACAAGTGTTAGAACTTGGGATGATTCTTCAAGTGAAGATGAACCTCCAAGGACGCGTAGCCACCGGTCCTCGTCACGATCATCACGGTCATCACACAAATGCCTTATGGCAAGAGGTAACAAAAGCATTCCATCCTCTAGTGATGAAAGTAGTAGTGATGATGAAGGCGAGGGAAAGGCCTCTCTAGAAGAGCTTGCGGAAGCCGTAAAATTTTTCCAGGATGTTTGCACTAAGCAAAAAGCTCAACTTAAAACTTTGAAAAATAAGTTGGTTAGCTCTCAAAATGATTACAAAGGTTTGCTAGAAAAATTTGAAACTTTTGCAAACTTAAATAGTGAGCTATCAACTAAAATTGAGCTATTAGAATCTAGTGCTCCATCCACTGCTACCGATGATAGCCTTATTAAAAAGAATGAAAAACTTAAGGCTAAGTTAGCTAGCTCCCAAGAAGCTATTGAAAATTTGCTAGAGAAAATGGAAATTCTTAGCATACACAATAATGAGCTAACTACTAAGCTAGAAAACATTGGTAGCACCCCAGCAGCATCTTTAGTTGAAATACCTGAAATAATTAAGAAAGTTGCTTCTACTTCCTGCTTTGATTTAATTGATGATTCTAACCCCTGCAACCAAGTCATTGTTGAGAATATTGTTGTAGAGACATGTTCGGATGAGGTTGCAAAGGAAAATGAACAATTAAAGCAAGAAGTGGCTCGCCTTGGCAAGGCTTTGTATGACAAGAAAGGCAAAGCCAAACAAATCCGACCTCCACAGGATAACACCACTGCGGGAGTGAACAAGCCTCTGGAGGGAGAAACTGTGATTTGTAGGCTATGTCACATGGAAGGCCACAAGTCTTTCCAATGCAAGGCGATGACCGGGGATAAACAAAGGCAAAAGCTCAAGCAAAAGCCATCAAGCAAAATCTCCAACACCTACATCAAAAAGGTGAACAAAAAGGATGCTACACCATATTTGATCAAGAAGAAAAAGAACGGAAAGGTGATAGCAATCAAGGCCAACAAGCAAGCCAACAAAGGAAAAGGGGCCAAACGCATCTGGGTGCCAAAGGAAATAATTTCAACCATGAAAAGCACCAAGAAGGTTTGGATCCCAAAAGGGAAGTGAGTGGACCGAAGGTCTTCGGGAAATTTGGAGACTTGGCAAAATTGGGATGTATATCATGGGGTACATCATATTGGATCAAGGTTATTGCCAAGTGGGTTGGTGAAAACTTTGGACCCAAATTTCCCACCCATGACTAAGGTAACTAGTTTTATTGTATTCTTCATTTTTAGAGATGCGTATCTATTTACCTTCTATCTAGTTTACCTTTCTTGCCTAGTATTACAATTGTTATGTACTTTTGTTTAAAATCATGCATACTAGGTAAATCACATGGTAGGATTGCTTGCTTTCAATTCATATACTTAAGCAAACCTACATGGTTTAAAATGTTTATTTAAGCACGGCACATAGCTTCTATATCACTCCATAGTAAATGATGCATAAATTGAAAATTTTGATTTCTACAAAGTGTATCATTTAACTAATATGTGCCAAAGTTTGGATTATGGATAATTTGCCCCTCTTGATATCAAATCAAAGTGCATGTCTCCTACAAGTATTCAAAACTTGTATGCACACCTTTAGGGGGAGGTTACTCTATAATCTAACACTTTGAGACTAACACCTTTTCAAGTCTATTTCATGTGATAGTCTCATTGTAAGGAAAATGAAGTCCCCGGAGAAAGACAACAATCTTCCACTGCAAAATCTCCAAGAACTCTTATGTCTCTCAAGCTCACCATTGACTTTCAATTGGTACCTTTTGAGACTACACTCAGTATCATTTACATGTCTTCTCCAATATTTGATTAGACTATATTTCATATCATATGCTTCCATGTTGCAAAAATGCATAAGTAGTTAACTCATATTCTGTTACCTATGCATAAGGGAAGTTAGTCTTTTCAAATCATGTCTTGCACCTCTAATTTTCACATGCTTTTTCCTAAGTAGAGGATCTCTGTCAGGGGGAGTATTTCTTCATCTCTAAAGGGGGAGGAAAACTCTTTCTAAAGGAGAATACTCAGTTAGGGGGAGTCATCTTTTGAGAAACTCCTACAAGTGGTATCATTCATGGCTTAATTTAATATCCTTCTAATGATATCATTTGATACAATTCTTGTTGAGGGCAAGCTTTTATTTACTTCCTACATGCTTTTAATGTCTTCCTTTTCGGTGGTTGATGCCAAAGGGGGAGAAGTTTAGGGACCAAAGCAATGAAAACTATATCAAACACCAAACACCACCAATTTAAAATTTTATCTACAAATGGTTTTTCAAGTGGTTTTGGTTATTTGGTCCAAAAATAGGAAGTAAGTGAATTATGGAGTTAGGGGGAGGCTCAAGTCCATAATATCACATTGTGGGGACAATCATGCATCTTAACAAGTAGATTGCATATTTTCACTCAAATTCTTGTATTATTTGCTTGCTTTGGTTGTGTTGTCATCAATCACCAAAAAGGGGGAGATTGTAAGGAAAATGGACCCCGGGCCTTTTGGCTAAATTGAGTTTTGGTGTTTGATGAACAACACAATCCGTGAACTAATAAGTTTTCTAGTGTTTGTGTTTATAGTTCACAGGATGCGAAGAGAATTGGACCAAGGCAATGAGGATGCAACACCTCAAAAGAAGACATGAAAAGATGCATAGGAGTCCAATACTCAAGAACAAAGAAGCCCGAAGAAATCAGCGAAGAAATCCAAGATGAGGGCTGTCAGCCAGCGCCTGGTGGCGCACCGGACATCGGTGTCCGGTGTGCACCGGACTGTCCGGTGAGGCACCGGACAGTCTGCGCAGAGAGGCCGCAGACAGGCGCTCTCTGGCTGTAGCACCGGACTGTCCGGTGTGCACCGGACTGTCCGGTGTGCCAACGGGCAGACGGCAACGGTCGGATCCAACGGTCGACTGCTACAGGCGCCAACGGTCGGCTGACGTGGCGTGCACCGGACATCTACTGTGCACTGTCCGGTGTGCACCGGACTGTCCGGTGCACCCGACGACAGAAAGCTGCTGCTTTCTGTCCAACGGCTAGTTGAGGGTGTGGAGGCTATAAATACCACCCCAACCGGCCATTCTCAAGTGTGAGAGCCCAAGCAACATACCAAGACACATAGTGCATATTTCCAAGTGCTCAAACACCCAAGTGCTTAATAGAATCACTCGGTGATTAGCGTAGGTGCTTTGCGAAGTGCTTAGGTTAGTTAGACCGCTTTAGTGCTTGCTCTAGGTGAATCCTAGTTAGTTGAGTGAGTTTTGTAAAACCACACAACCCCTCGGCTCTTGCGTGAGTCGTTGTAATTGTACCGAGTGGGGCGAGAGTCTTGCGAGACCGTGACAACCGCGTTTGTGTCACGGCTGCCACCGCGTACCGGAGGGAACGAGGCCCGCGGCGTTTCGGCCGGAAGCTCGATAGTGGAGACGGCGGGGAGCGTCCGAGAGGAGCCGGAAGCGGAGCACCACTTGCGCGTGGAGAAGGCCCGCGGCTCTCTACGGAGTTACTCGACCGTGGTGCTTGGCCCTCGCGTGGGCTTCCCTTTGCGTAGGGGCACCAACGAGGATTAGTCGGGACCTTGCGTGGTTCCGGATACCTCGGTAAAAATACCGGTGTCATCCACGAGAGTTTGCTTCTCTACTTAGCTCTTTACATTCCGCATTTATATTAAGCATTTAAGTTTCAATCTTGTAGTCATACTTATTTAGTATAGATTGAAACTTAGCCTTTGCGGTAGAGATAGCAACACTTAGACAAAACCTAGTTTGCATATTCTAGTTTTGATTATTTGCATAGGTTTTGCTCTAGGGATTTAATTGTGGCCTAGTTTAGTATAAGTTTTAGAAGTCCTAATTCACCCCCCCCCCTCTTAGGCGTCACCCGTTTCCTACATCGCCGGCGCATCTTTCGGAGGGGACGACGCCACAATGGCCAAGTCTTTCATCATCGCCCTCGAAGGCCCAGCTCTCACTTGGTTCACCAGGTTACCCCCGCTGTCCATTGATTCCTGGAGAAGCCTAAGGGACAAATTCCTGCTCAACTTCCAAGGGTACCGCCCAGACACCGACGCCTTGGCCGATGAAGCGTCCCCAATCCTCTGGGACTCAAATGTGATACAATTACTAGTCCCAGGAGGCTAGTAAACACATTTATACATCAGATGATACCAAATCTGCTTAAACGAGACAAACCTACAAAGGTGGCGAACAACTTTAAGAGTTGGTCCACAACTCGAGACATATCATCAGAGTGGGGCTGAAGCAGCCCGATATACGCAGCGAAGCAAGTCAGTGGTCCAACAGCCACAGGCAAGGTTGGGAACAGTCGTAACTCTTACCCGATCTCCTTTTTCTGAAAAACAACAAATAAGCAAGGGTGAGTACAAACGTACTCAGCAGCCCACCTTCACCCGCGGAATGGGGAAATCAGATATAATGCATGGAATATATGGAGCTTAGGATACTTTGCAGAAACAGCAATATTTTATGCAGTGTTGTTTTGAAAAACATTTTGTATTTTGCAAAGCGCATCCTCTCCCAAGGGAGCAGGAAGTTTTTCAATATAGAATAAAATCCCCTGGACTAAACCATCCAGGCATCTCAGCAGTTTCCCACTGGTTTTTCCTTTTCAAAAACCGCTACTGGACTTCCCGTCCACCATAGCTCACGGCTCAACCGCCGAACCTTTTTTAAAAACCACTTTTCTCAAAACCATCTCTTTTTTTTGAAAACAAAACATTTATTGCCATACCATACCAGACTCGTCCATTCCTGTGGGCACAGACTATTCGAATAGGTTTTCAAACTCTGCGCAGAGGTGTACACTTTACCCACTAGTCCGGCTCTGCGATCTCATGATCAATGAGATCCGAATCCGAATCTCTTTCTTTCCCCGCACGTCCTAACCTTAACGGTTATTCGGAAGGAGTCAGGCCACCACCATGTCCAAACCGGACAAAACTTTCCCCCTCCTTATCCTCCTGGTGCTCCCCAGCCTTCATAACCCTGGGGTTGGACCGTACGAGTTCAGATTGAGTGACTGCCCACACAGTCTCGAGTGGTTGTACTATTAAAGAGTACAGGTAGTGAAGATGACAAACCGGTCCTTATATGAGGGGACAATCCTTCTGCTCACGCCTAAACCAGCTGAGCCAACACCTTAGGCCCTCCCCTAAACCAGGGAGTCCCTGATCATCCCTACTCAAAGGTGATAAGGGTGAAAACCCTTCATCAAACACATTTTGAAAAGCATTTTCTTTTGGAAACTCACACCTTTCCTCAAATCATTTGTAACAAATATATCAGGGATTGATTGCGGCAAGCGGCTGGGTGGCCATAATAACTTGTCTTAAAATCATATCATGCATAAAATAACAGGCTGAGGGTTGTGGTTGTAAAACATAGGTAATTTATGCATCAAAGGGATCCAGTGAGCTTGCCGTGCTTATTCGGCGAAGGGGAAGGAGAGCTCGCGGAACTAGCTTCTGGCTCCACCGCCTGGCGTAGACTTGCAGATCTGGCCTCCACGAGATGGCACGAACGCTCCGATAACTATGCAACATGAACAAGCAAACATACAAACCAGCAAGTATACCAACAAATATTTAGTATAGTGGTCAGAAAAGCGATATATGGATGGGTAGAGTCTTGAGTAGAATCTATGTCATGTGGTGTTGTGATATTACTGGTGGTGGAGCGGAGGTGCTTACCAGGAGGGTGGACTGGAGGCAAAGCGACACTATGCGTGTAGCCGGCAGAGCGGAGTAACTGAGTGGGTGGGGTGTTTGCCTTGGCTGAGGGTGTTGAGTGTGTGTGGAGAGGGAGAGGGTAGCTGGGTGTATTTATAGCTGAGTGTAGGTGGTGTAGCACAGTGAAGTTCACTGTAGGTGAGAATAGTGACGAATGAATCGTCTGACTTGGTATGAACATGAGAGTTATAGGCAGAATATGGGACAAGAGTATTTTTGGGAGTTTTCTGGAACATGAACCATGCTTAAGGGGTGACATGGCTGGATAGGGAATAGTTTGATAAGAATTTAGAAACAAGAATTATTGGAATTGGAGTTGGGAAGCCTGGTTCGAAGGAATCTCAAAGTTAAGCATGCTCAACTTGGAGAAACCTGGGATGGGTGACCAGATGGGAAGTTCCCTACTGAAGGAAAATCACAGTCACCGGAGTTCATATGACTGGAATATGGGTCTGGCTGGTCTTAGGTGGACTGGACAGCATGATGTATGAGTAGTTGAAATTTGGGGTGATCGGCTAATCGATGAATAGTAATGATGAATAGTGGCGATGGAAAAGCAATTATAGATATCATCTATGAATAGTAACGACGATGAATAGTAATGATAAATAGTAGCGATGATGAATAGTGTATGTGAATAGTAACGGTGAATAGTAATGGTGAATAGTAACGATGAATAGTAACGGTGAATAGTAATGGTGAATAGTAATGGTGAATAGTGACAGTGAATAGTTCGTATGAACGAACGATGAACGATGAATAGGAACTATGAACGAACGGACGAACGATCGAATGATCGGACGAACGAACGATTGGAATTTTGGCAGCATAACGGCAGGAAAAGATTATTTGGACGAACGAACGGACGAACGATCGAATGATCGGACGAACGAACGATCGGAATTTCGGCAGCATAACGGCAGGATAAAGATTATCTGGAAGAACGATGAATAGGGACTATGAACGAACGATGAACGATGAATAGGAACTATGAACGAACGATAACGATCGAATGATCGAACGAACGAACGATCGGAATTTTGGCAGCATAACGGTAGGAAAAAGATTATTTGGACGAACGAACGGACGAACGATCGAACGATCGGACGAACGGACGAACGAACCATGAACGATCGGACGAACGATCGAACGATCGGACGAACGAACGAACAAACTAAGAACAGGGGACGAACGATCGAAGAACGATCGAACGATCCTTGTGCTAGTGTGTGCTTGTGTGGAACATGGAGTGGGTGTGTGGGGGGGGGAGAGAGTTGCCATGAAATGGCTTGGGGTGGGATGAGAGGAGGCCCTTGCCCCTCTATTTATAGCCATGGTGGGGGGATTAGGGGGGAGGGATGAGAGGATTAGTGGGAGGGATGAGAGGATTAGTGGATGAGAGGATTAGTGGGAGGATGAGATGATTAGTGGGAGGTTAGCATGTATTTGTCTTGTATAAGTGAGATTTGCTTGTAGAGCTCACCGTATGACACTGGAGGCATACGTATACGTATGGGCATGAGGAAAGTTATGAAGAAAATATTTGTAGGGACTTGAAAAATGATTCTGAAGGTATTTCTCAAGAGGAAAATACCTGGAGATATATCGGTGGAATATTTGGGCAGTATTTCTAGAAAGAACTTGAAGGGGATTACTCGGGAAATATCTGGGCGGTATTTCTGGAAACAAATTGAGGGTGATTACTGGGAAATATTTGTAGGATATTTGAGGAGGATTTTGGAGAGAATATAGACCACTATATTTTATTTGCTGATATCAACTCGCAAACAAACATTTTGAAATGAAATTTGAAATTCATTTTGAATTTAGAGGGAGTTTGAGAAAATTTCAGGATTTGAATTTTTGGGATGCTACAAATCTACCCCACTTAAAAGGAATCTCGTCCTCGAGATTTGGCTTAGAAGGGTTATGGGTATAGCTTTACTTCAGCTACATATCTTCACTTTGCAACTCTTCGAGGAGATGGAACTTCAACAAAATCCGGCCTTTGAGGAGCATCCGGTTGCTGATTGCAAATGCTGATTCTGGCTACTCAAAGATCATCTTCAGGCTTCAGCTTTCGCTTGGCAGCTAGCTTATTGAGGAAGCATCGATGCCAACACGCAAACCTTTCTCTTGCGAACTCCCACATGGATTCCTTCCTTGATTGGTCTTCTGGTGCTTCATCAACAAAACTTGGGTAACCACTTCTCATCCAGAAACTTATAAGCTTCGATGATCTGGTCCTCCACAAGCTTACTAAGGCCTTCTTCTTTTTCTCCATAGCAGGAACCTTACTGGAATACTACCCCACTTAAAAAGAATGAGGGTAGATCTCTTGAATCTTGGGGATTTGAACTCCTTGAAGTACCTCATAACAAGGGTGTTACGGGGCCTTCTTCTGTTGTTGCTGCTTGAGCAGGCTGCGGAGAGATGACTGACACAGGGTTGATTCTGGGAGAACCTTCTTCTTATCTTCTCTTCACTATCTTCTTTTATCTTCTCACTTTTCACTGCCTCTTTCTTTCTCTTTGCTCTTCCCACTCGAGGATTCTATCAAAGAGTATTACTATCATACACTGGAGGAAACCAAAGATTGTGAACCATGTACAACAGCCTTCAACCCAAGAATTACCAAGCATTGTGATCTTAGGGGCAAGGGAGTGGAAAATGGAGTTGCTTGCGATTTGGCAGAGGGGATTTATCTGGAGTGTGCTTTGCTTTGAGCGAGATGGGAGTTGAGGGAGCTGGGGGGGATTTATAGGCGAGCGGGGGTGTCCGGTTGCAGAGTGGTGGTGATGGAGTAGGTGCTACGCGGCAGCGGGTGCGACAAGGGGAGGGGGGGTCTGGTGTTGCCGGCGATGAGGGTGGCGGTGGGTGCGCTGCAAAGGTGGCGTGGGCGGCGGTAGTGCGCTGCAAAGGGGGGCGTGGGGCGGTTGTTGGAGATGGGACACGCGTGCTGGGGGCACGGGTGAGTGGTGGAGTCAATGACCCTGATGTTTGTGGTCTCTGGTTCCAAGAATCTTTGCCCCTCTGTATGGTAATAACTCCTTCTGTCCTCTTTTTCTGTTTACTTTGACTCAGGGGCAGTGCTTTGATTCTCACGGTCGGTCCTTTTGACTGAGCGGTTGGACTGGTTTCTTCTGTAGCTTGTTACAGGCTTCAAGGGTGAGCTTCCTGGTGTCTTCTTGGGTAAGGCACTTTTTTCTTCAGATGGGTTAAGATGAGAATGGAAGCATAAGGTAAGGATTAGCTCTAATTTGTGATCTATGTTTTTAGAGAAAACCTTTTTAAGAAAAACGAAAAGAAAACACACTAACTCAGCAATGATAAGCACAAACAAATCAAATGTTTTGAATAAGGGAAGAATAGAGTTTTTCCAAAGCACGGGCTACTCAGATTCGGGGGCTAAGCATAACTACTATTGCTTGGCTCCTGAATTGAGAACTATGCTAAATGCAACTTATGAGCACTAACGTTAAAGCATCACATATGCACTCCAAAGGGAAGAAAACATCAAGCGAAATTCATTTTGAAATGCCCTAGGGGGCCACACAATTAGAGTTTTTCAAAACACGGTCTACACGATTACCTCTCATACATGCAGGGTTCTAGCCAAAGTGAAGAAAACTTCACTACCCGATGCATGCAGAGGACTGGGCATAACTAACTCAGATCTAGTAGCTTCACTTCTGGCAAGGCTTGCACACAACTTCAATCTGAGACATCTCCTGGATGGGTCAAGAGGGAGCTAATGTTGATAACTTCTTCTGGCGGTGACTGAGATGGCAAGACGAGGTTGAACTCGTCTTTAAGCGAGACTGACTCTTGTAGCTCCTCTGAGGGCGGCGGTGCTGGCGGGGTGCTTGCAGCTTCTTCCTTGACCTCAAGGGACGGTGCTGGAATCTTCTTCATGGTGAGGGGCTCAAACAACTCTGGCGGGGGATCTTGGGAGGATTCAGGGTGCTCTTGTTTATCCATAGCCTTAGGGGAGACTGGAATTCCTTCCAAGACTATGGTTCCTTCCGGGAGTTCCCAAGCCTTCTTCTCTCCTCTGATAGAGACCGGGTGACCTTGAAGAATCTGGGGATCTTCAGCTCTCCTGGGTTGAACTGGGTTGGATGGAGCGGGCTCTTGGATCCGCAGGGCTCTATGTTGGTTATGGGTTACCAAGTAGGCCTCCATCAGCTTCTGGACATGCTCATCCTTGGCTTGCTTCAGGGCTTCAACAGCAATGACTTCACGACTTTCTAAGGCAGCTACACGGGCTTGAGCTGTGGTGAGATCCACATGGAGCTTACGGTTGAGCTTCTCTGCATCTTCTGCTCGGGCAATCATCTGACGGTGGTGCCAGGCCAAGAAATCATACTGGGCATCCAGGGTGAGCAGGTATGCAGTGAGGTACACGACTATGAGGTCGTCCTCAAGCAGCTGCTTCCCTTCCAATGCACGCATCCTGGCCATCCAAACGGGACGGTCTCTCTGAAAGGGCGGAAAGAATCTAAGCGGGGTGTCGGCCACTTCTTCTTCATAAAGTTGACACAGGGTCCTGAATGCCTTGCGAGCGATGACTTTGCAGGTGCCTTTGAATCTGTGCCCTGCAGCATTGACACTCCATTCCACATGGTGCGGACTGGATCCAATGTATACAGTCACGACACACTTCTCTGTGCCATGCTCGATGAATTCACGACCATCATACTCTGGCTGGCTCCTGATTCCGAGGCGGACTGTGCATGCTCTCAGCAACTTGGGGAAACCATCTTCATTCTGGCAGAAGCTGGTTTGGCAGCGAACCTCCATCTAACTTCTGAGAGAAGGAAAGGGGGAAAACATTTTTGAAATGAAGGGATGAGAGCAAGAATTTTTTTTAAGAAAATAGTTTTGACTCAAAAACTTTTGATCAGGCTAAGGGTTACGTCCTGCGGCCAACCTAACAGCTCTGATACCACCTGAAGCGTCCCCAATCCTCTGGGACTCAAATGTGATACAATTACTAGTCCCAGGAGGCTAGTAAACACATTTATACATCAGATGATACCAAATCTGCTTAAACGAGACAAACCTACAAAGGTGGCGAACAACTTTAAGAGTTGGTCCACAACTCGAGACATATCATCAGAGTGGGGCTGAAGCAGCCCGATATACGCAGCGAAGCAAGTCAGTGGTCCAACAGCCACAGGCAAGGTTGGGAACAGTCGTAACTCTTACCCGATCTCCTTTTTCTGAAAAACAACAAATAAGCAAGGGTGAGTACAAACGTACTCAGCAGCCCACCTTCACCCGCGGAATGGGGAAATCAGATATAATGCATGGAATATATGGAGCTTAGGATACTTTGCAGAAACAGCAATATTTTATGCAGTGTTGTTTTGAAAAACATTTTGTATTTTGCAAAGCGCATCCTCTCCCAAGGGAGCAGGAAGTTTTTCAATATAGAATAAAATCCCCTGGACTAAACCATCCAGGCATCTCAGCAGTTTCCCACTGGTTTTCCTTTTCAAAAACCGCTACTGGACTTCCCGTCCACCATAGCTCACGGCTCAACCGCCGAACCTTTTTTAAAAACCACTTTTCTCAAAACCATCTCTTTTTTTTGAAAACAAAACATTAATTGCCATACCATACCAGACTCGTCCATTCCTGTGGGCACAGACTATTCGAATAGGTTTTCAAACTCTGCGCAGAGGTGTACACTTTACCCACTAGTCCGACTCTGCGATCTCATGATCAATGAGATCCGAATCCGAATCTCTTTCTTTCCCCGCACGTCCTAACCTTAATGGTTATCCGGAAGGAGTCAGGCCACCACCATGTCCAAACCGGACAAAACTTTCCCCCTCCTTATCCTCCCGGTGCTCCCCAGCCTTCATAACCCTGGGGTTGGACCGTACGAGTTCAGATTGAGTGACTGCCCACACAGTCTCGAGTGGTTGTACTATTAAAGAGTACAGGTAGTGAAGATGACAAACCGGTCCTTATATGAGGGGACAATCCTTCTGCTCACGCCTAAACCAGCTGAGCCAACACCTTAGGCCCTCCCCTAAACCAGGGAGTCCCTGATCATCCCTACTCAAAGGTGATAAGGGTGAAAACCCTTCATCAAACACATTTTGAAAAGCATTTTCTTTTGGAAACTCACACCTTTCCTCAAATCATTTGTAACAAATATATCAGGGATTGATTGCGGCAAGCGGCTGGGTGGCCATAATAACTTGTCTTAAAATCATATCATGCATAAAATAACAGGCTGAGGGTTGTGGTTGTAAAACATAGGTAATTTATGCATCAAAGGGATCCAGTGAGCTTGCCGTGCTTATTCGGCGAAGGGGAAGGAGAGCTCGCGGAACTAGCTTCTGGCTCCACCGCCTGGCATAGACTTGCAGATCTGGCCTCCACGAGATGGCACGAACGCTCCGATAACTATGCAACATGAACAAGCAAACATACAAACCAGCAAGTATACCAACAAATATTTAGTATAGTGGTCAGAAAAGCGATATATGGATGGGTAGAGTCTTGAGTAGAATCTATGTCATGTGGTGTTGTGATATTACTGGTGGTGGAGCGGAGGTGCTTACTAGGAGGGTGGACTGGAGGCAAAGCGACACTATACGTGTAGCCGGCAGAGCGGAGTAACTGAGTGGGTGGGGTGTTTGCCTTGGCTGAGGGTGTTGAGTGTGTGTGGAGAGGGAGAGGGTAGCTGGGTGTATTTATAGCTGAGTGTAGGTGGTGTAGCACAGTGAAGTTCACTGTAGGTGAGAATAGTGACGAATGAATCGTCTGACTTGGTATGAACATGAGAGTTATAGGCAGAATATGGGACAAGAGTATTTTTGGGAGTTTTCTGGAACATGAACCATGCTTAAGGGGTGACATGGCTGGATAGGGAATAGTTTGATAAGAATTTAGAAACAAGAATTATTGGAATTGGAGTTGGGAAGCCTGGTTCGAAGGAATCTCAAAGTTAAGCATGCTCAACTTGGAGAAACCTGGGATGGGTGACCAGATGGGAAGTTCCCTACTGAAGGAAAATCACAGTCACCGGAGTTCATATGACTGGAATATGGGTCTGGCTGGTCTTAGGTGGACTGGACAGCATGATGTATGAGTAGTTGAAATTTGGGGTGATCGGCTAATCGATGAATAGTAATGATGAATAGTGGCGATGGAAAAGCAATTATAGATATCATCTATGAATAGTAACGACGATGAATAGTAATGATAAATAGTAGCGATGATGAATAGTGTATGTGAATAGTAATGGTGAATAGTAACGATGAATAGTGATGGTGAATAGTGACAGTGAATAGTTCGTATGAACGAACGATGAACGATGAATAGGAACTATGAACGAACGGACGAACGATCGAATGATCGGACGAACGAACGATTGGAATTTTGGCAGCATAACGGCAGGAAAAGATTATTTGGACGAACGAACGGACGAACGATCGAATGATCGGACGAACGAACGATCGGAATTTCGGCAGCATAACGGCAGGATAAAGATTATCTGGAAGAACGATGAATAGGGACTATGAACGAACGATGAACGATGAATAGGAACTATGAACGAACGATGAACGATCGAATGATCGAACGAACGAACGATCGGAATTTTGGCAGCATAACGGTAGGAAAAAGATTATTTGGACGAACGAACGGACGAACGATCGAACGATCGGACGAACGGACGAACGAACCATGAACGATCGGACGAACGATCGAACGATCGGACGAACGAACGAACAAACTAAGAACAGGGGACGAACGATCGAAGAACGATCGAACGATCCTTGTGCTAGTGTGTGCTTGTGTGGAACATGGAGTGGGTGTGTGTGGGGGGGGGAGAGAGTTGCCATGAAATGGCTTGGGGTGGGATGAGAGGAGGCCCTTGCCCCTCTATTTATAGCCATGGTGGGGGGATTAGGGGGGAGGGATGAGAGGATTAGTGGATGAGAGGATTAGTGGGAGGATGAGATGATTAGTGGGAGGTTAGCATGTATTTGTCTTGTATAAGTGAGATTTGCTTGTAGAGCTCACCGTATGACACTGGAGGCATACGTATACGTATGGGCATGAGGAAAGTTATGAAGAAAATATTTGTAGGGATTTGAAAAATGATTCTGAAGGTATTTCTCAAGAGGAAAATACCTGGAGATATATCGGTGGAATATTTGGGCAGTATTTCTAGAAAGAACTTGAAGGGGATTACTCGGGAAATATCTGGGCGGTATTTCTGGAAACAAATTGAGGGTGATTACTGGGAAATATTTGTAGGATATTTGAGGAGGATTTTGGAGAGAATATAGACCACTATATTTTATTTGCTGATATCAACTCGCAAACAAACATTTTGAAATGAAATTTGAAATTCATTTTGAATTTAGAGGGAGTTTGAGAAAATTTCAGGATTTGAATTTTTGGGATGCTACAGCCGAACTCTCACTCTGCAAGCAACTGGAAAAAGAGACTCTGCGGGAGTATTACCGCAAGTTTCTAACACTCAAGTCACAGCTGCCCTCGGTTGACGACCAGATCGCCATTCACTACGCCATCAGTGGCCTCCGCGCCGGCGTCCTTTACAACCATTGCATCAGGGACCCGCCCAAGAACCTCCAGGAATTATATCAACTATTTGAAAAATATGCCAAATCCGAAGAGCTCCACCAGCGCAAGGTTGAGTCCCAGAGGAAACCCAAAGACGCTCCACAGTCCAGCCGCACGTGGACGAGGACTCCGCAGTCAGACTCTGGCCGAGACGGCCGTAATCAGCAGCAGGTGCACAACATCGCCAACCAGCACCCCGCGGGTGATGCCCCTCGCCGTCAGGAATATCCCCCCAGGGCCGCGGAAGTGGAACTCGCGGTAGGGGCCGGGGACGCGCGCAGCCGCCGCGCCGATTTTACTGTCTCTTCCACGGCGAAGACTGCGCCCACCAAACCAAAGACTGCCCAGAGACGAAGGCCACCAGAGACAGGATGGCACGGGCGCAAACGACCGACAACCCAAGAGTCGTCGCGCACACTTATCAGCAACACCCTCCACCATATATCCACGCCCCCGCCCCGCATCCACCACACCACGCTTACCAACACCATCAGGAAGTACAAATCGTACCTCCCCCACCCTCACCTCCACACCAGCAACAACAAAACATCCCCCACCCCCACGCCCCCAAACAAGAAGACTTCGCCGATCAGCCGTATCGCGGAGTCATTCACATGATCACTGGGGGGTCCAGTGTAGACTTCGACACCAAGCGACAGAAGCGGGACCACTACCGCAGCATCAACCACGTCGCCATCACCGGTCCAGTCGTGCAGACGAAGTGGTCCCACGTACCGCTAACTTTCGACGCCCGAGACGTCGACCTGCGCAGCGCCCCCCATGTCGACGCCATGGTCATCAACTGCAGCGTGGCAGGCTGGGACCTGCACAAAGTCCTCGTTGATAATGGCAGTCAGGCAGACATCATTTTTCTCCATGCCTTCGATCGCATGGGCATAAGCCACAGCTTGCTCAAGCCTTCGGACAATCCGTTGTACGGCTTCGGCGGCAAGGGCACTTTTCCTATCGGCAAAATAGAGTTGCCTCTCTCCTTCGGTGTAGCGCCCAATGCCCGAAGTGAGCAAATAACCTTTGATATCGTCGACATGGTGTATCCGTACAACGCCATCATGGGTCGGGGCTCCATCAACAAGTTTGAAGCAGCCATTCACGGATTGTACCTGTGCATGAAGATACCAGGTCCGTTAGGCGCCATCTCGGTCTACGGCAATCAGCAGACTGCTCGCAATATAGAGCGGGACTTTGTCCCCGAGCAAAGAAATGTCCACTGCCTTACCACCCAGCGCGAGGTCCCAGCGCCCGCCAGCCCAACCGAAAAACAACACAAGGCGCAGATGCAAAGCAACGACGGAACCAAGACTGTTCCCCTCGACCAGGCCACGCCCAAGCAAATAGTCACGATCAGCGAAGACCTCACTTCGCATGACGAGGAAAAACTCCTGTGCTGCTTGTCTAAGAACAAGGACGTCTTCGCTTGGTCAGCCCTCGACCTGGTCGGGGTCAGCCGATCCTTAATTGAGCACAGCTTGGGAATCGACCCCTCGGTGAGACCGAAAAAACAGCGGCTTCGCAAAATGTCCGACGAGAAGACAGAAGCCACCAAGGCAGAGGTACACCGCCTCTTGGAAGCCAAATTTATCGAGCCAGTGGCTTACCCCACGTGGCTCTCCAACGTGGTAATGGTGCAGAAAAAGAGCGGCAAGTGGCAAATGTGCATAGACTTCACCAGCCTCAACAAGGCCTGCCCAAAGGACAACTTCCCATTACCCCGGATCGACAAAATAGTCGATAGCGCGGCCGGGTGCGAGGTCATGTCACTCCTCGACTACTTCTCCGGTTATCATCAAATATACATGAAGGAGGAGGACAAGGCCAGCACCAGCTTCATAACACCCTTCGGCACATATTGCTTTATCCGAATGCCGGAGGGACTCAAGAACGCCGGGTCCACCTTCTCCCGGCTCACTAGAACAGTGCTCGAAGGGCAAGTCGGCAGAAACGTATTCACATACGTGGATGACATTGTCGTCGCCAGCAGGAATAAAGAGGACCATCTCGCAGACCTCACCGAGACATTCGCGAACATGTGGGACGCACGACTTCGCCTGAACCCCGATAAGTGCGTTTTCGGTGTTCGACAGGGTAAAATATTGGGTTATCTGGTATCACACCGCGGCATCGAGGCCAACCCAACCAAAATCCAGGCCATTATCAATATGAAGCCCCCACAGTCAGCCAGAGAGGTCCAGCGTCTGACGGGCAGAATGGCCGCCCTCAACAGGTTCATTTCCAAGTCTGCCGAACAAAGTCTTCCCTTCCTCAAAACACTCCGCGACGCAAAAGACTTCGTTTGGGGACCAGAGCAGGCGGCGGCCTTCGCCTCACTAAAACAGTACCTGATGGAGTTGGCCGTTCTTACGAGCCCCGACTCTTCGCTACCACTATTGCTTTACGTTGCGGCTTCGCCGCACGCGGTCAGTGCGGCACTGGTTCAGGAGAAGACAGTAGAGGGCGTGATCAGGCAGCGCCCAGTATATTATGTCTCCGAAGTGCTCACACTGTCAAAATGTAACATGACGGAGCTCGAAAAGATTGCATATGCAGTTGTTATGTCTTCGCGCAAATTGCGCCACTACTTTGAAGCATTCAAGGTCCTCGTCACCTCGGATAGGGGACTCGGCGAATTATTCAGAAACCCGGAGGCATCAGTCCGGATCGCCAAATGGGCGGCCGAACTCTCCGGCTACCACATCACTTTCGAGCCCAAGACAGCGATCAAGTCACAAGTTCTAGCAGACTTCGTCGTCGACTGGACCGGGCCAATAACGCAGCCGGAGCCATCCGCAGAGAAGGTTTGGACAATCCACTGCGACGGCGCTTGGTGCCATGCGGGGGCAGGCGCTGCGGCAGTCATCACCTCACCCGCCGGGGTCAGGCACAGATACGCGGCATGCTTAAGCTTCGCTCTAGAATCTGACAGATGCACAAACAACATAGCAGAATATGAAGCTGTCATCCTCGGCCTCCGCAAATTAAGAGCCCTCGGCGTCACCACCTGTATAGCCCGAACAGACTCCAAGGTAGTCACTGGCCAAGTCGAGAAAGACTATGCAGCAAAGGACCCCGCACTTATGCAGTACCTCGCGGCCATCCGGAGTCTCGAGAAACAATTCAAGGGATTCACGTTGCAGCATGTGGACCGGGCCAAGAATGAAGAAGCTGACGCATTGGCCAAGGCAGCCGCCAGGGGTGAAGCCCTACCCTCCGACGTGTTCTATCATGTCATCGGCACGCCAGCCGTCCGCAGCCCTGAAGGGCTCCAAATAACCAACGACAGCGAGGGTCACCGCATGATCAATCTTATCATGACCGAAGACTGGCGGGCGCCAATAACCCTATACCTGTAGGGGTACTATCACCCAGTCGACAGCAACGAGGCCAAGCGCCTCCACCACCGAAGTCGGGACTTTGCATTGATCGAGGGACAACTGTACAAAAAGGGGATCAGTCAGCCGATGCTTAAGTGCGTCACCGAGACCGAAGGCGTCCAAATCCTACGCGAAGTCCACAGGGGGACCTGCGGCTCCCACGCAGGCCCCAGGGTCCTAGAGGTAAAGGTGATACGCCAAGGTTTCTACTGGCCCGCCATCATCTGCGCCACAAATCGAGTTGTCAGATCCTGCGAGGCCTGTCAGAAATTTTCCCCACGCTCGGGACGCCCCTCGCAGTTCACGAGGCTGATCGCCCACACGTGGCCCCTTCAGCGCTGGGGCCTAGACATTGTCGGGCCCCTGCCCACGGCTCAGGGGAACCTTAAGTTCTCCTTTGCAGCTGTCGAATACTTCGCCAAATGGATTGAAGCGAGGGCAGTATCCACCATCACATCAAAGACGGCCCAGAAATTCTTCTGGCAAAATATTGTTTGCCGCTTCGGAGTACCATCCGAACTCACGGTCGACAACGGCAAGCAGTTCGACAACCAAGATTTCAAAGACTTCTGCTTCTCCATCGGCACCAAGCTTGCCTTCGCCTCCATGTACCACCCCCAGTCCAACGGAGTCGTGGAGCGCGCCAACGGCAAAATTTTCACAGCCGTCAAGAAAATGCTCCTCGGCGACAAAAAGGGCAAGTGGCCCGACCTGTTACCCGAAGTGGTCTGGGCACTGAATACAACTGAGTGCCGGGCGACTGGGTTTACCCCCTTCCGCCTACTATACGGATCGGAGGCCATGACTCCCGCAAGAAATAAAGCATGGGTCGTCTCGGACAGCCGCGTCGGCCGTCCCAGACGTAGATGAGCCGACTTCGAAGGATCTCATCGACGGAGACCGCGTCTTCGCCCTACAGGCTCTGAACAAGTACCAAGCACAGACAAAAGCATGGCGCGACCAGGCAGTCATCCCAAGGGAATTCAGCGAAGGGGAACTCGTCCTCGTTCGGACAACTCGAACGGAGTCCAGAGGCAAGCTGGAGCCCATGTGGGAAGGCCCTTACATTGTCAAGTCGAAGGCCTCCCCCAGCGCATACAGGCTTGCAACGCCAAACGGCGAAGACTTAGAGCATTCTTGGAACATTGATAATCTGCGCAAATTTTTTGTTTGACTCATCAGGGCCAGCTCGCCCTTGTAATTTGCAAAAACAATTTTGTTCTGGCCCGCACTCTTTTCCTCCCGGGGGGTGAGGTTTTTAACGAGGCGGAGTCATGTAATATACAAGAGAAAAATCCCCCGCAAAATCCACGTCGAAACAAGACCGCACAGACGGTCTTCGACATTCGACCAATACAAAGTCACCGCGAGGTCCAGCGGCAGCCGCCCTCGCGTGCGACAACTCCGCGCAGAAGTCGCCTAAGGGTGCAGCCGGACTAGCACAACAAGTGCGAAAAATCGAAGTCTTCCGCGAAGACTATCCGTGCAGAAGTCGCCTAAGGGTGTAGCCGGACTAGCACAACAAGTGCGAAAAATCGAAGTCTTCCGCGAAGACTATCCGCGCAGAAGTCGCCTAAGGGTGCAGCCGGACTAGCACAACAAGTGCGAAAAATCGAAGTCTTCCGCGAAGACTATCCGCGCAGAAGTCGCCTAAGGATGCAGCCGGACTAGCACAACAAGTGCGAAAAATCGAAGTCTTCCACGAAGACTATCCGCGCAGAAGTCGCCTGAGGGTGCAGCCGGACTAGCACAACAAGTGCGAAAAATCGAAGTCTTCCACGAAGACTATCCGCGCAGAAGTCGCCTAAGGGTGCCACCGAATTAGCACTACAAATACGAAAAATCGAGGTCTTCCGCGAAGACTACCCGGGCAACAATTGCCTAACGGTGCAGACGGGCTACCACAATAAATGCAAAAAATTCTAGTTTGCCGTGAACACTATCCCTGCAGAAGTCGCCTCAGGGTGCAGCAGGGACAGCGCAACAAGTCCGACGAACCGATTACAATGGTACAGCCGCACGAAGCCTAACAAGTGCAAAAACGGCTACACCAAACTGTCCGCACAAAGGCCGACTACATGCGCACCAGACCAACATAACAAATACACCAGACCAAGCACTTAACGCCCTCGCGAACATAGCCGAGTGTGCGAAGGCACACAACCTCATCATACAAGCCATTACACATGTACAAGCGAGGGCATCGCATTCTACATCGGCTCAACCTTCGGAATAATTCCCATCTCCCTATAGTTAAATAACATTATCCTAAGCTCCTCACCCGCAAAAAGACTTCGCAACTCCCCCTCACCTGCACTCACAGCGGCCGGTAAGGACAACAGTTCCTGCCTGCCAGCCCCACTCACACGAAGCCGACCGACGTCCGCTCCACTCACTCTACGCTTCGCAACCGCCCTTCGCCGCCTACGTCTAGTACTCGGACCAAACACAACATCAGCATCCGCAAGTTGCGACAAAGCCTCCGCCGCTGCCACATCCAAGGCCGCAAAGTAGTCCAAGTCCTCATCCGACGACTCTTCGGTCCATTCAACAGAGCTCCCAGAGTCACCGAACTCGGAAAATTTAGACGCAGACTCATCCGATTTATTCCCATCATCCACGGTCGAAGCCGCCAAAAAATTAGCAGTACCGGTTGCATGCGCAGGCCCAAAATCCTGAACCTGCGCAGCAACCAAGGTTCAGCAACAATATCCAAAATTTCCTAACTACCCACACCCACTAGGCCACCTGCGAAGACCCAGCCGTCGCGGGAGCCTCCGCTGTCGCCTCCGCAGCCACCGCCACAGGATCCTCAGCCCTCGGCGCAATAGTTGGCGACGGGTCTCCGCCGGCCGCAGTGGCTGCAGGGGCATCAGGAACGCCTTCGGCGATTTCCGGGGCAGCTCCGGAGCGGCCTCGGACACAGCCGCCGCCGGGTTCGGCTCCGGGTCAGGCAGCGCGCTGTTCAAAGCCCCGAAGTCATCCACCCTCTCGCCACGCACCGCCTGAGACACAACACACAGACTCAGCAAACCCACATTTAACCCACATTAAACAAACACCAAACAAAAGCCAAACATTACCTGACTCCTCACCGTCTCAGCCTGCTCCCTGACCACCTCTCGACCGTGGGGGCCCCACATCCGGTCGTAGAGGGCTCCGGCGGATTCCTTCACTATAGGGTCCTCAACCTTGTAGATATCACGCTCCAAATCCTCATCAGCTTGGTCGAAGACCTCATAGTGCCGGCACCCTTCGCGAGAGAGCGCGTTCATCGCCCCCTCGCAGGTGACCAGGGAGGCATAAGACATGAACCCCTCCACGATGGTGGGGAGCGCCTGCAGCTCCTCCTGTACCCACTCAAGGCAGCGAAGTCCGGGCTCTCGGTCTGGCACTTCAAATTCAGCGGTCCGCGCGCCCAGCTCACGGTATGAATCCATAAGCTGTTTGCGCGTCCGCTCAGCCTCCGTGCGCGCCGAGGCCTCGGCCCTCTCCACACGGCTCTGCAGCGCGCTGAGCCGCTCCTCCAGCTGCTCGGCGCGCTGCCTGGCAAGGCTGCCCTCCGCCCGCGCCAAATTGGCCTCCGCCTGCGCAGCCTGCGCCTTGGCGAGGGCCTCATTAGCCTCCTCCCTCTCCGCCGCCAGTTGGCGCCGGAGGTCAGCCTTCTCACCCTCCAGCACAGCCACCTTGTCCGCCAGCTTGCGGCACTTATTGTCGGCGGTCGACTTTTCCCGGACGGCGTCAGCATGTTGCGTCCGAAGTCTCTCGACTTCGGCAGACACAACTGCCGTCAGGGCCCCCGACGCCGCGCGGTTTGCGAAGTCAGCCGCCTACAAGACACACATAAGACCACAGCCCCGGCGAAGCCGGTTAAAAAAACAAAAACAAAACCCGAGGCCTAGCTCAACGCACCTGACTTAGTGCCTCCTTCATCTCCTCCAGCCGGCGGGACATGGCACCCGCCTCGTCCCTGACGGCAGTGAGTGCCGGTATCTCGCCGCCGGCACAAAGAGCACTGCCCTTCGCCCTTGGCACCACGGCAGCCGCCGTGGCCGCCGCGGCAGGCGGAACAACAACAAGTTGGTCTTCGTCCGACCCTGCGACGCATCAACAAATTAAAAAAAATCTCGAGCCAACGACTTACCAACAAGATAATCGTCCACACTAATGTCGGTGGCGAAGTCAGCAACGCGCTTGCCCGGGGGCGACAACCCTTGAGCCGCCTTCGCAGCCTCCGGCACCCCGCCGGACGAAGGGACAGCCTTCGCAGACTTGGGACCACCGGTGACAGCCGCCTTCGCAGCGTCTGGTGCCCTACTGGATGCAGGGATGGCCGACTTAGCCGCCAGCGGCGGCTGGCCTCCGCCGGGGGCAGTAGTCTTCGCAGCCCCCTGCTGCCTCTTCGGCCTGGCTTCATGAAGCCTGACGACCGCCTGGCGCTTCTGTGCAGCTCCCTGGCGATCCTTGTCCATCACTGCCGACACAACAGCAGCAATATTCCGCCCGTAAGGAAACACTTTCCAATCACGAACCATGCGAGATGTAAAAAAGTCTTCGCCGGCCACGCGGGGGACAGGAACATTCTTAGGCCACCAACCCCCGGTAACCCTCAGCATCCGCGCCGAAGACTCCCGGAGCTCGGGCGAAGACATCCTTCCCCCGGGGGCCGCGCATGTCCTCATCAATTCTCTAGCAAAACCATCAGAAACCCCAAGTCCTCCCACAGCAGTACCTAGTTTCCTCTTCTTAGAGGACGGGGCGGCCGCCGGCGCGGGGTCGTCTCCAGACTCTACCACCGGTTTCTTCCCGTGACGATCCACATCGTCTTGGCCGGGATAACCGCCATACGGCAGACGATTCAACTCAAAAACCCTGTTCAAGCGGTCATTTGACCCGCGAATGTCCCAGCTACGCTGGCCCTCTGTCCTCGGCACATACCGACCAACGATCCGCACCGCCCCATCTTCCGCCTCACGCACAAAGGCGGCCGGATCGCGGCTATGCAGATCCAGCGCGAAGGCAGGACTTCGCACCAGCTTCCCATCATGGGAAGGCATCTGGCGAGGGCACACTTCGCCCAGCGCCCAGCCATGCGCCAAAGGCCATACCCCGTACGCCACAAACTCCTCAACCAAATCGCGCCCGCTGCTCAGGCCGGCGGCGCACCGAAGGGCCCCTTCGTCTGCATCCTCCTCCGCCACTTCGAAAGGCGGGTATGCTGAGTAAAAATGCGAGCACATCTCGGACACGGGGAGCCCCGGATGGTCTTCGACTGTACCCTCCGCGACGTAGAACCAAAAATCATGCCAATTGCCCCACTTGTTGCGGGCGCAAGTAACCAACTCAACTACCTCCATCGTGGTCTTGCCGGTCTTCGGCGTAAATGTACAGGACCCAAACTGAGCAACTTCATTTCCAATCATCCTCTTCTGCCAGTGCAGGCAATAGTACTTCGCGAAGACTTCGACTGATGGCTGTCCGCCGTACAAAGTCGTCGCCCAGACATACTTCGACAGAGCCACCACGGCATTCGGAGTCAGCTGATGGATCTGAACGTTAAATCTGCGCAGGACTTCTCCAACAAATCGGTGCGCAGGCAGGCGGAGACCAGCGGCAAAGAACGCCTTGAACACAACCAACTCGCCTTCCGGCTCGGGGACTTCCTCCGTCCCCGGGACACGAGCGACTCCGCCGCCAAAGTAACCAAGCCGCTGCATATCTTGCACGCGGGCCGACGACATCCGCGACACACCAAAATCCACCGTATCGCCGGCGCGCAACTCCTCTGCCGCCACAGTACTCAGCGTTTCCTCAGACGACGCGTCGGTCGGCGGCGTAGCAGCAGAAGAAGAAGAGGTCGGCATCGCTACGTACCGTCGGCGGCGGCGGGCGGTCTGCTTCACTTGAGCCAGATCTCCGGCGAACAAGAGTAAGGAGGGCAGACGAGCAGCAGAGACGGTCGAGAAAGCGGCTAGGGTTTTCACGGAGCGCGGAAAGGATGAAGTTCAAAACGCGCCGCCCCCCGCCCCCTTTTATACACAGGGCGCGGCGCTTCGGGAAACCCGCAGTCCTACAGTACGACGTCAATCAACGGTCATGTCAAAAACCCCCGCGGAACCACTTCGAGCGAGGGCAGCGTCTCCGCCATCTAGCGACGCCTTCGGCACCAGATGACTTAGTCGAACTGGTCCCTCGGAGGGCAAATGTTGGGGCGAAGGCAAAGACGCCACCCTTCGCTCGGGGCCTTCGCCGTTTACGCTGGCCCAACGGAGACAAGACAACGGACAGGGACACCCTTCGCCCCATACGACATCGGACGAAGACCCGTGGCGAGGTCATCCCACCGTGCGGCCTCGTCCAGCGCGGAGGCCCACGTGTGATCCGGCCCATTGTGACAGGCCCTGCGTGGCCGCTGCGTGTTACGGGCCTAATTTATAAAGGTGTCTCTGTAATTACAGTCTGTAACCCCGCTTTATGGGAATATTCCGGGGATAACCCAGGTGTCTGAGGGCACATGCGTCCTTAATACGGGACGCTGGGTACCCGGACACCTATAAATACCCCCGCACAGTGCCCTTGAGAGACTAGATGAAAAAAGCTTCTGCCATCTCGTGCTAAACCCTGTTTGCGCTATTACTCTCCCCCCCCCCCCCCCCCCCCCCGTTGGATCAACTTGCGCCTGTGAGCAAGTCTCAACAAACATATCTGTTATGTACATAGTCTCCATCTCAGATCTAATATCTTTAGCAGATGTTTGAATATATTAGAGCTAATAGTTAGTGGCTAAAATTAGTTAGAGACATCCAAACATCCTAACTAATAGTTCATCAACTATTAGCTATTTTTAGTAAATTAGTTAATAGTTAGCTATCAATTTGTTAGCTAGCTAATTTCACTAGTAATTTTTTAGCTAAGGGTGTTTGAATGCACTAAAACTAATTATTAGTGGCTAAAATTAGTTGAGACATCTAAACACCCTAGCTAATAGTTAGGTAGTTATTTGTTAGCTGGCTAATCTCACTACCAATTTTTAGCCAACTAACTATTAGTTCTAGTGCATTCAAACACCCCCTTATATGTCTAAACGAAACCTATATCGATCCCCGACGTTCGTGATTCGTCTAGCAGACTACGCAGACCATCTGAACTCAGTCGCCTGTTATTAGGCATGCCAACATAGCACGGTAGGGTAGCACTAGCAATACGATACTCCGTTCCAAATCGGTATTCACTTTAACTTTTGGTTTTTATGTCTATATTTAATTCCAAATCGGTATTCACTTTAACTTTTGGTTTTTATGTCTATATTTAAATAGAGTCATATGACGATAAATCTAAACACATGTTTACAAAACATATACATCAATTGTATGAATTCATTAAAAGCCTAAAACGAATTAGTACTACGCTGGTTTGATACGATTAGTAAAATTCTAGAGTGAGCACTAAGTACAAAAATAGTTCCGAAGTCATCAAAAGTTCGTTAACTGAACTGAAACAGGGCTAGACGAGTGAATGCACACTGACAGTCAGATGCAACAAAAACTGATGTAATTACTGTGCTCACTTAATCAAATGAAATGGCGTTTCGTACAGAGGGCTAAATGAGGAAACTTTAGATCATCCTCCAACTATTTCTCCGTATTGGATGCTTTAACATCTACACGTTTCCACATTTCCAATGCCTTTGATTTACAGTGAAATTCTCACTGGTTCTATATTCAGCAAACATAAATAATATGTACTTTCTTGCCCATCACAACTATGACCATGTCTCGATGTTAAGTCTACCAGCCCTTTCTAGATCCCTGAGCCATTTCGAAGCATCCGCTTGCTTGACACCACCTTCTTTACAAATAACCTCCTCTAGCGCAGCTGTAACATCGGCAGGCATTTTCGTCGAAGAGCCTGCAATGTAGATCACTGCATCGGACAGTAATAAGTTCCACAGTCTTGAACTCTGTTCCTTTATCTTGTGTTGCACGTAGACCTTTTGCGGCTGATCCCGGGAAAAAGCGACGAAGAAACCACCACCCCTTTTCGAGGACAACACCCCCTCATCCTGCGCATGAGTTAGCCAGAAATCCTTGTATAGAAAATCGTTTTCTTGGTTTCTACAGCCAAAAAAGAACATAACCGGGGCTGTTGGTTCAGCTGCAGCCTGTGCAGCCCTTTCCTCCACAAATGCACGGAATGGTGCACACCCTGTTCCTGGTCCAATCAACACGAGAGGAACCAATGGACGTGGAGGAGGCAGGGACCCTTGGTGTATCCAACACGGGATAAGATTGTCTGCACACAAGCATAATGTGAGAGAGGGTAGATGGTTGTGTTTTGGTCAGCACTTAGCAGCGTAGCTACAACAGCTAACTGAAGTTAAGAAGAGAGGATACTAATTGCAGCTAAATGAAGCAGAACATACCTTTATTTGGATTGAGCCCGGCCAACCATGTAGAGCAGAGTCCACGCCGGGTTCTCTTGAATGGAGTAACCCATGCTACGACGCTAACGGTCAAATGGATTTGATTTGGGTGTGCCAGTGGAGATGATGAGATAGAAAAGGCTCTTTTCTTCAGTGGAGGCGTTAGTTGCACCAGCCATTCAAAAGGCATTTGCACTGAAGGAAAATCCTCCAACACCTAAAAATGACACTATATCATGTAACTACTGTGAACCATGGAAATTAACTGAAGAGAAAAATGGGTATATTACTACCAAAAGTTATTCTGCATGGCAAGCCATCTATGGAAACAATGTTGTTATGAAAAGATTCAGTGAAGCCTTCCTCACCTCTAGAACAGTCCTACTCTCCTTCTGATTGTACTGGTAAAGATCATCTCTTCCTTCTGGTGAAGCAAAATACTGAAGCCTCTCCTTTTCACGTTCACTTGTTGCAAAAAAGCTCATGACCTACCAAAGAACATTGGAGTTATGTGAGCATTCGCAGCTTGGCATGACAAATATTAGTTAGACATCGCATCAGACGCGTAGATATAAACATGTGACATCATAAGAAAAGAAAAGAGGTTATAAGATTAATTCAAAATATTGGTTCTTGCCTCAAAGAAATATCGCCGAGGGGAAGCTGACACGACATCCATTGTCAAAGCAACAAAGGTTCTTAATTTGATGCGGTCCATCTGCTCAACTGAACCCTTGAAAACTTTATCCCCACTTCTCACTCGAATCTGAGCAGGCAAAAGGACATTTTTCTCATTAGTTAACTAGATAACTGCAACAGACGAGAAGATAACAAAAAATGTAAGTCTTAGGACCAGTTTGCCAGAGTTCCGGTCCGCAAGATTCACGCGGAGTGCTGCCAAAAGCCACTGCTACCGTCCGCTCCACACATGAAGCACTTCAACTGTTTTGCACTGCTGGTGGAGAGCAGAAAATTCCGCTCCCCACACTCTGCTCCAATTCTGCTTATAAGCTCTTCCATGGTGGTGAAACAACCATTTGAGACGGTCAAAAGAACAGTTTGCCAGAGTTCCGGTCCGCAAGATTCACGCGGAGTGCTGCCAAAAGCCACTGCTACCGTCCGCTCCACACATGAAGCACTTCAACTGTTTTGCACTGCTGGTGGAGAGCAGAAAATTCCGCTCCCCACACTCTGCTCCAATTCTGCTTATAAGCTCTTCCATGGTGGTGAAACAACCTTTTGAGACGGTCAAAAGAATATGTAAGACTTGGGCTCCTCCACGATGCAAGTATTTTATTTGGCTGGCATCTCTCAACCGATGTTGGATGGCTGATCGGCTAGCTCGTCGTGGAATGGATCACCCGGATAGATGTCCCCTGTGTGACCAGCAGGATGAGACAATGCAACACATTCTGGTGGCTTGTTGTCTTTCCGAGGGATGTATAGTTTAGAACTCTAAGCAGGTTGGAACTGCAACATCTTACTCCCACGTCTGATGCAGCAGTATTCCAGGAATGGTGGGGAGAGGCAGAAAGAAATGCGACTAAGCAAAAGAAAAAAGGTTTTAACTCTATTATGAGTTTAGTAGCCTGGCAAATTTGGAAGCATAGAAATGCTTGTGTGTTTGATAATGCTTACCCAAACATCAACGCAATCTTGTTGTCCATCCATGAAGAGATCTTATTATGGGGCCTTGCTGGGGTTGCTGCTCTTAGGAGTGTTTGGCAGTAGTTTGGCTTTTTGGTTTATTTTTCGTTAGATTTGGGTGTGTACTCTCTTTTTTCTTTCTTTTTTTCCTTTTCTTGGGTGCTTTCTGGGCACCTTGTATTTGGTCTTTTCTATACCTTTTCCTGACTTCTTAATATAATGATGTGTGGCTCTCCCGCGTGTTCGAGAAAAAAAAACTATTATAATTTATACAGAAGAAAATAGAATTGCATACCGTTATGTAACAATCTGGATCCAAGTTACAGCGTTCAATGAAGGCATCGACAGCTGATGGATTTTGACTTGGTAAAATTTCAAGAGCATCACCAATTTTATATTTGATGGCCATGGCCTAACATGAGAAATATGCAATTATCTTCCCATCTCTGAAGTATCATATTTCATGTTCATGAGAAAATTACAGTGTAGTACAAATGACATACCGAAGATGGATCTTCCAATTCAAAGTGGCGAACATCTCTATCAGTACCCTCCTTAGTCAAACACTGGTTTTTTACCTAGGGTGTTCAATATCATTAATTCATTAGCAACAGCAACAATAAAGAGAATAGTGGCAAATCATGATACATTAGCATAACAGATGAACCATCATTTTCACCAAGCTTGTTGTTTGTCCAACTAGTCTTTAAAAATTGGCATCCAGTATCCACTAGTTAGTTAGGTTTGACTTTATTTCACCCTTGTAAACATCTTGAAACGCCAATAAGACCTACTGGGGCAAAAAATCTATCAATCTATAATGTGTAACATCAAGCTGACCTCAGAACTAAAAAGATTGTTATTAGCTAGCTCGTTGCAGGCTTGATTCAAGCTCGGCTCAACAGGAAATCAAGCGAACTTTGAGCTCAGGCCAAAGCTAGTGAGCTCTTATTGAGCAATATCAAGTAGCTTGATGGAGCTCGTGTTAATTGATTTTCTAGCATGCTTATCTCCTTTCAAACTTAAAAGCAGTCAATGAAGGCCCAAAGACCAAGCAACTATCGGACTAGCAGACAACAGAGCCCACTCCTGTGTCACCGATTCTATCCCTACCCTAGTGCTGTTTCTTACCAGTGACACAGTGAGTGCTGCCTCTAGTCACTGGCCAGTGACTAGGGGTGGTAATGGATCACGATCCAAATGTCTCTTCAGAATTTGTTTGAGCCCTTAACTATTTTTAGTTCAAAAATGAATAGAAATAGAGCTCGATCCTAATCTGATCTGGTCCTTAAATTTTATAGTGTAAAATTTAGAGCCCATTACCACCCCTACCAGCGACAAGCCGATCACCACATTCCTCACTCTCCATTCCAATACCCTCTGCCATCAACCATCACGTCTCTCTCCTCTCAAGTCCTAACCGTCCCCTTCGCAGCTAGAAATGTACTGCACTGCCACGCTTGACCCATGATATCCGGGTTGAGCTCCTCAAGACCTCAACACAGATTACCATTTCTCGAATTTGCTACTTTGTGCTTTTCCTTTGATATATCCACTGGAGCGGTTTTTAAAGCATCCCTTGTTATATCATTGAACTCTGAATTTCTCGTTTTGGATCATGTCTTCCATTCTCCCCATGACCATGACCTTGATGCCAACGTAGATGCTGGTGGCAAGCTTTTCTGAGTTAAGCCCGAGCTTCACTGCAAGATTGAGCGGGATCCTAAGCAGCTCGACAGCATGGCCAGCTCAAGAAATAAGCAGGTAAGTTTGCTTGAGCTTGGCACATTGAGATCCCTATTTGGAAGGCATGCGCCTTTGTCAAAAATGAATTTTGTGATTACTCTAGAGTCCAGATAATAGTTTTTTAGTAACATAGGAATAAAATTTAAATAATATCCATGACTAGCAATGTTCAGTAAGCTGTAATTATTTGGGTTTCAAAGCAAAGGAAAACTAATTTAGATATGAAACAAGGATAGAGATAACAATGATTCAAGTTCAAGCTGTCTAAAGAGCATATTACATACCATTTTAAGCATGTAAGGTGGCTCTCCATCAGCATGGAACCGTAGGGCAGGGGACATTGATCTTGCGCTACTTATTATTTTATTGGAGTCTGTGGATTATACAATAGATAAAAATCATGAACAGATACTGCAAAATGGAGCATAGCAGTAAATAATACCCAGTTCATCATTCATACCCAAAAGTATAGGATCTTGTGGAACTTCATTGGAAGAGTAATAAATGACATGAACTTTTGGATCCCCCAAAAAACTCAAATTAGGATCATTGATATCAGACACTCTAGGTAAGAGTGACGGATTAATTTCATTCAGAGACTTCCACATAGATAGCAACCAAGGATCTAAAGCCCCTTCATATCTGAAGTTGCATAACGAAGAAAATCCATTAAACTTGAGAAATGCTTCTAAGGAAAGGAAAATAATAATGTACAAATTTTACAACCACAGTGTCACAACTCACAATACTTAAACAATGCAAGTGAAATATTAAAAACATACCCTGAAGGGTGTTGGTCATCTCCAAGACCTATCTCTAGAACTGGTTCTGCACCAAGATGTAAAAGCCTTCTATCAAGCTTCTTTGCAGCAAACTGCAGTAGTAAACGCACTAATTAAGGTCAAACAGAAACAAGAGGACCATTGCAAAAAGTCTGATTTATGAGAAGCAGATTACAAGCTTACAGCATCGGTTTGATTGAAATAATATATAAATACAGTAAAGTATACAGCAGAATGTATGTTTATAATATACAAAAGGGAAAGTTACAATGTCGTATTGACTATTGAGGTGCATGCAAATGTTATCTGACGCTGCTACAGTGGCTATATTACAACTTAACAATATACAAGCTTCAGTTTACAAGTGTTCACCTGAGTAGTACTAGGACTGAAAAACAGCTTTATATCACACCCAAAATATGGTGTGTTTGTCGCAACCACCCAAAGCACAAAGGGAAGGAAGTTACTAAAGGGGTGTTTGAATGCACTAGAGCTAATAATTAGTTGGCTAAAAAATTGCTAGTGGAATTAGCTAGCTAACAAATAGCTAGCTAAGAGCATCTGCAAGAGACTAGCTAAATGGCTCATCAAGCCAAATTTTGGCTAATCAACAGTAAAATAACTCTCCAACATACTAGCTATCTGACTCGTCAAGCTATCCGACTCTCCAAATTGGCTCCCTCACTAGCCAAACTTGACTAGACACCTGACTAGCCAAAATAGATAGATAGTCTGTTGTAGTGAAATGCTATATATAAAGTATAATCTTTATGAAAAGATAAAGAGAGTCAAATATAGAGTCAAAAATAAAGGGTCTCTTGGGGATGCTCTAACTATTAACCAATTTACTAAAAATAGCTAATAGTTGAAGGGTGTTTGGATGTCTAGCTAATTTAGTCACTAACTATTAGCTTTAGTGCATTCAAACACCCCCTAAGCAGTATATGTCATTATCACCATATACTTTTTCCTAAAGATGCAGTGCGTGGAATGTGCTTCTGGCAATAAGTAGCTAAAATGTAGGCAATTAACTGCAGTTATTACAACAAATCTACTTTTTAGAGGATTTCTGAATGAATGTGTCTACCGCTCACTTGAGTGTTTTGAGCTCTTCCACACTCAATTTTTTTCACATCTTCCTCCTCCCGCCGCCTACAACACCAGCAGCGACCTCCTCCTTCCCCTCCCTCCACCGCCGTCATGGCCATGCTCGCCCCCCACACTAACCTAGCCTAACCACCGCTCCCGTCTGCTCCGGCGGCTTCGCCTCCACCTCGATGCCATCTCTCCCGTCACCACTGCTTGGCCTGCCTGCCTGCCCAGAATTTCTTCTAAGCCGCCGGAGATGGAGAAGGAGAGAGGAAGAGAAAGAGAAGAGAAGGGAAGAATCGAGTGTTGGAACACTGAGTCAGATGTAGCTTTCTGCTTTGAGTTGTCTTTGTGAGTGTGTGAGTGTTTTTGTACTGATGGCAGCATATAATTATTATTAGCAAGCTCAATTACCCAGAAAAAAGTCTCACATTGTACTTCTGGTAGCCTGAATCCCCGAGTCCAAACACTGCATGATGGATCCCCTCAAGCCATTGTCTATTCAAATCCTTCCGAAGCATATATCTCCAAAACCCCTGTCGCAACATACAACCCAAAATCCCAATAAGCAATCCAGACGACTGGAAATTATCTAGTGGATCAAAAATGTCCAGATCTTGGAAATTATCTAGTAGATCAAAATGTCCAGACCTTCATGGAATCTGGGGGGTCGCCCTGCCCCGTGGTGGACACGACAAATACCACGAACCGCTCGCTCGGCAAGCGACTCTGCACGAACACACAAAGGCGTCAAGTTCGCACATGCACGGGTTGTGTGGATGAGAGCTTTAGGTTTTGGAGCTCACGGGATCGAAGCTGTCCATGGAGAGCACGTCGATGGCCGGGCAGCCGCCACGTTCTGCCTCGCGGCCCACACGCTCTGCGGCGTCCATGGCGTTCCCAGTTTGTGATGCGTAGAGCACGAGGAGACGGCCGCTGGAGGACACCGCCGAGTCAGCCTCCGCAGACGAGGGCGCCATGGAGTAAGAGCTCAGAATTCGCGGACTGCAGGTAACCTAGAGGTGGCCAACAAGCACAGCCAATAGGCGCCTCAATCGGCTCATTCCGCCCAGGCCACGCAAGCTCCTTCCGCCGCTGCAGCGGTTCGTCAGTACGATCGCCCACCTTGAGCTTGGTGTTCGCTGGGCGCACGTGCCTCCCTTGTCCGCGGCGGCGGCGCCGGTTGCCAAGCGAGACTGCGAGAAGGGGGAAACGGGGAAGGTTAGGAGCAAGGTTATTAAAACGACGAAACGTCGAAAAACTTATGGGTGGAGTTTTAACTTTTAAACGGTTTAAATAAAGTTTAAACGTAGTTTTAAATGGTTGCACCTCAATCCTTCTTCCTTCAGCAAGCGAGAAACAGGAACAGAAGCAAAGTTGTTCGCTTGAGCAACTGCTGAAGCAACAGCAAGCGAGGAACATCAACAGGAGGCTAGATTACTCACCAGTGGAGCATACACCGGCAAAGCAGAGGCTAGAGGACGGTCTCTGTAGTGGCCGGCGGACAGCGGGACAGGCCGCAGACGCTCTGTTGTGGCGGGCGGACAGCGGGACAGGTCGCAGAGGCGCAGACGCTCTCTGTTGCGCCGGTGGACAGCGGGGTTGGCGGCGCCGGATGGTCTGTAGTGGCAGGCTGGCGGCGCCGAACGGGCAGCGTAGGAGGGAGGAGGCTGAGCGGCTGAGCACGGCGGAGGAGGCCGAGCGGCTGAGCACGGGGGAGGGAGGAGGCTGAGCGGCGGCCTGGAGTGGCGGCCTGGTGAGTGAGCGAACCCTAAACCTGGGCGGGAATTCCTAATTGGGTTGGGCCAAATTCTAGCAGCAGTCAAATTAAACGCTCGAAACGCGGCGTTTCACTGTATATCGCGTTTAAACGTCAAAATATGACGTTTAAACATCGTTATACAAAGAATCATAAAATGTTTCACCGTTTCACTTTCTATCAGCGTTTTATAGTTTAAACAACGTTTAAACGTTCTTTTAACGTCGTTTTAATAACCATGAACTTAGGAGGGCGAAAGAGAATTGCTTTCTTGCGCTGTTGAGTGTTGACCATGACAAGGCCCAACCAATATGAGTATTGGGCCTATCTTGGGCTGGACTCTGATGTGTCTCTTATGTGGTTCGGCCGTGGTCCGTCGGGGTGTAACGTGGCCTTTCGTATTGGGCTCATTCTTTGGTGGCGCCTGCATAGGTCTCAAACACATTCGTAGTTTTTATTAGGAAAAAGGAAATTTTATTTCGATCTCTGGCATAATCTCTTCTTTTCTCTTCACTATCTCTACTTCTACTGTCTACTACTCTAATACTAATATAAATTCAACAGTTATACTACATTATACATAAAACAAGTAGGTATATTCTCCTACTCCTACAAGATTCGTTATGCTATAAATAGACCGTGAAAACTACACAACCTATTATATTTACTCTCCATTAATATGTACAAATATGGATATAGATTCACTATCTAATACTAACTTTGTCCTAAATTTAAACTCGTTTTAGATAATTTATAAACTCATACAATACTTAATATATGTGTTTTATATATGTATCTAGACTTATTATAATTCATTTACACCTCTATGCAACTCGTATTATATTTAGTTTTATTGCATTTCAACTAAAAATAATTAAACTGGTAGGGGAATGCATATAATTCACTTTATATTTCAACTAAACAAACCTATAGAATTAGAATCCCGTGCTGCTAATAACACATAGCGCTTGGTTGTCGGGACACGAATCCCGCCTTCGTTCGTCGTCACTCGTCAAACACGCAGCAGCTAGCGGATCGGACTAGCTATATGATATGTGCACCGCTTGCATAAGTACTCAATTTTGTTGTAGCTTCTTGATGACAATCAATACAGATTAAAGATAGTCAGATAGATAAACTAGTGTATTGCGCGCACGGTGTTGAAGGGTGTGGAATATTTTTATGAGTCTGTTGAATTGGATATCACGGAAAAAGGATGTTACGCGGCCCCGTTTGTTTGGGCTTTTTTCAGCTTTTGGCCACCAAAAGCTGCTGCGGACTGCCAAACACCCCCAGCTTTCCAGCCCCGCTTCTATAAGAATCATTTTGGTAAAAACCGTCTAAAATCAACATGAATACAAAATCGGTTGAGTCGTCGCGATAGTAGGAATTCATCGCTTTCTAGATCCTGAAACATTTGAACCACTTCATCTTCCTCCGCACGTAATCCCCATGACACTCAGATTTTTCTCACAGCCAGATTCTCTCCACAGCCGGATTCTCAGAAAAGCTGGTCAGAAAAAAGCTGAACCAAACAGGCCCAAGTTCATAAGTGGAGAATAAAACTTAAGGACTGGTTTGGCAGCAACACGGGAAAAAAACCCATGGAAAAAATCCACCAATGGGATTTAAATGACACCTCAATTTCTTGAGAGGATTTCCCCCACTAGGGTATAATTTCCTGCCACCCTTTGGCAACCAATCGTGCAAATTTATTTTAATAATATGCAAGATCTTGCAACTAATTGGTTATGATGTTTTTGGTTTGGTCTCTGTGTTCATTGCCACCGTTGGAGCAGAGAGATAATTGGTTATGATATTTTTTTACAACATACTCTCCATAGATTCAGTGCTAAAAAGACCTTAAAAACTAGACCGTTTCATAAAAGGTAGAAGAGACAAATCTTTACTGGCCAAAGTTATGCCAATCTGAACTCGGAGGGATGCTAAACAACATAACTTTGGCCAACTGATATGCAGTCAGATTGGTTGTGCTAAAAAGATTCAGTTGGTTGTTTAGCATCCAGTGATATGCAGTATGAAGTGGAAGTGATATGCAGTCACAACCAACTGGATGGTTATCATATAGTACGTTCATCCACTTCACGGTGTATGAATGGGACAGACATCTATTGCAGGGATCTAGTCATAGATTGGCTGAACAACACATTTCCTTCTACTCGCCAAAGCAAAAGTGATCCGCAGATTGCAACCACTAGTCGCTCTCACTCAGCACAAGAGGGAAACATGCCAGATCCAGAGCGGGATCAAGTCTACGCGAATCACCTTGTCGAGGGGTTGCAGTCGTGATCCAGAGCGGGATCCAGAGCAGGATCCAGGTTGCGCTCGTGGCGTTGGAGGAGGCACCGCGGCGGAGAACGGCGTTGGGGATGGTGTCCGAGAACGGCGTCAGAGCAAAGACGAGACGAGGCGGCGTCGCGGCGGAGAATCGCTTGGTCTCCTAAGGCCAGGGTTGTTTCCTACCGGAAAATGGGATGAATCTCTGCACAAGATTGGGCTGCCAAATAACACACATGAATAATCTGAGGACAATCTCCTCGTGGGCTTTCTCCCAGGAAAAAAGGCCAGGAAACCGAGTGAATTTTGGGCTGCCAAACCAGCCCTAAGCAGATTATAGCACTTACAACAATTCGTAGATGCTAATACTATAGATGTCCAATAAGCACGAGGCTCACGAGCCCGACACGAAACTCGCTGTTTGGGCCCGGTCCGAGCCCGACATGGCTCAGTTATATGCGGGCCCGGGCCAGCCCGGCACGAATAAGCGGGCCGGGCTCGGACAGGAAATTAGGCACGGTGGGCTAGCCTGGCACGACCCGTTTAGCTCTAAGCCCGTTAAGCCCGCTTTTTTACAATAAAATGTGCTTTTCGACCCGCCTTTTTCGTGCTAAACGGGCCGGCCCGGTTTTCTAATCGTGTCTGGCGGGCCGGGCTTCACCGGGCCCGGGCCAGACCGGGCCGGGCGGCCCATTTGGACATCTCTAGCTAATACATACTAAGGGTTTTTTGTTCTAGAAACTAATTTTTAGTCCCTCCATTTTATTCCATTTTAGACCTTAAATTGTTAAATACGGAAACTAAAATAAAGTTTTAATTTATGTATTTGTCAATTTAGAGACTAAAATGAAATAAAATGGAGGAACTAAAAATTAGTCCCTACAATCCAAATACCACTAAATAGCATTTGAATAGTTTATATCAAAAGTTAATTAGATTTCGTTAGGGGTTGTAGGAATATGTACACAAAAGTAGCTGCTACAGTTAGGGATGGATATCGAGCTGGCTCGGCTCGACTCGACTCGTTATGTTAACGAGCTGAAGATCCAACTTAGCTCGACTCGTTTGCCAACTCGAGCTGGCTCGTTTAGCTCGCGAGCCAGCTCAATAATACCATGTCTAGTGTCTACGAACGGATATAAAAACATGTAGCAAAAGAAAAGAAGGAGATTTATTTAGAAAAAAAGAATAGAGTTTGTGTCGGGGACCATAATTAGGGGTACCCCCAATACTCCTAATCTCAGCTGGTAACCCCCATCAGCATAAAGTTGCAAAGGCCTGATGGGCACGATTAAGGTCAAGGCTCAGTCCACTCAAGGGACACGATCTCGCCTCGCCCGAGCCCAGCCTCGGGCAAAGGCAGCCGACCCCGGAGGATTCACGTCTCGCCCGAGGGCCCCCTCAAGCAACGGACACACCTTCGGCTCGCCTGAGGCCCAGTCTTTGTAGAGAAGCAACCTTGGCCAGATTGCCACGCCAACCGACCGTATCGCAGGAGCATTTAATGCAAGGATCGCCTGACACCTTATCCTGACGCGCGCTCTTCAGTCGATAGAGCCGAAGTGACCGCAGTCACTTCGCCGCTCCACTGACCGACCTGACAAGAAAACAGCGTCGCCTGCCCCGCTCCGACTGTCGTGTCACTCACTAGAGTGAGGTCGACAGCGGCTAAGTCCAGCCTCGGGCGACATAGGAAGCTCCGCCTCGCCTGACCCAGGGTTCGGCCCCCGTCTCGGCTCCGGAAGACGACGAACTCCGCCTCGCCCGACCCTAGGGCTCGGACTCAGCCTCGGCTCCGGAAGACGATGGACTCCGCCTCGCCCGACCCCAGGGCTCGGACTCAACCTCGACCTCAGAGGAATCGCCACCTTGCCCAAACTCGGGTCCGGACCGGCCATGTCGCCAGGGGGGCCATCATCACCCTGCCCCTAGCTAGCTCAGGCTACGGGGAACAAGACTGGTGTCCCATCTAGCTCGCCCCAGTAAACAAGTAATGATGACACCCCGCACACTCCATGACGACGGCAGCTCCCAGCCCCTTACGTCGGCAAGGAGACGTCAGCAAGGATCCGACAGCCCCGACAGCTGTACTACCACAGGGCTCCAGCGCTCCTCCGACGGCCACGACATCACATGAACAGGGTGCCAAAACCTCTCCGACTGCCACGACGGCATGCACTTAGGGCTCTAGCTCCTCTCTGCTAGACACGTTAGCACACTGCTACACCCCCCCCCCCATTATACACCTGGACCCTCTCCTTACGCCTATAAAAGGAAGGTCCAAGGCTCTCGTACGAGAAGGTTGGCCGCGCCGGAGAACGGGACGACGCATAAGGCTCTCTCGCTCTCTCTCTCTCCCACGCGAACGCTTGTAACCCCCTACTGCAAGCGCATCCATTCGCCCTGGGCGCAGGACAACACGAAGGCCACGGTTTCCCCTCACTGTTCTCCCCCCTTTGTGTCCCGTCTCGCGCCGACCCATCTAGGCTGGGACATGCAGCGACAATTTACTCGTCGGTCCAGGGACCCCCTGGGGTCGAAACGCCGACAGTTGGCGCGCCAGGTAGGGGCCTGCTGCGTGTTGACGAACAGCTTCCCGTCAAGCTCCAGATGGGTAGTCTCCAGCAACCTTTCTAACCTGGGACGATGCTCCGTTTCGGGAGTCTTGAGTTCATGTCCCTCGACGGCAGCTACGACATGATACTCCTTCCTCCGCCGCACGACAACGACAATGGCGGCCGTCAGCCCGCCCGCCGGCGGCAGAATCAACGACGTCTTCGCCACATGGCGGAAGAACAACATCCAGGTTTGTCTCGTCACCTCCCCCACCGACGGAGGAGGAGGCGGGGCAACCATGGCCAAGCAGGAGGCGGCACCTCGTCGGCTGTCGAACAAGTCGACAACGCCGGCACCCCAGCAGGGGACACGTCGGGCTTTGACCTTGCGTCTGAGGCGAAGACGAGCGCCGCTTCCCCGCAACACACCAACCCCAAGCAGACGAACGACGCCAGCACGCTCGCGAAGGACTTGCTGGACATCACCCTCGTACCTGAGACAGAGGTGCAGTCCGCCCCTGACGCGACTTCGTCACCGCCCGTCGACCAAGAGGTACCGACCGATTCCCATCTCGTGCCTTTTGGATTCAGCTTCGACCCACCAAGCGACCTCGCTTCGGTGGAAGCCTTCATAGAGGCATGTACCAACCCTCCGGGGTACCATATGCGGTCGCCCTGGGACAGACTGACGACCGTCTTGACCTACAGACCCTCGGGTTCCGAGGAAGATGACGAGCCTGACTTTTGTTGGGATTTCTCCGGGCTTGGTAACCCCAGTGCCATGCGGGACTTCATGACCGCATGCGACTACTGCCTCTCCGATTGTTCCGATGGTAGCCGCAGCTTCGGCGACGAGGACTGCGGCCCGAGTCGTGAATGTTTCCACGTCGATCTAGGGGGTCCCGACGAAGGCAACCATCTTGGTATGCCGGAGAGCGGTGATTCCCCTAGGCCTGCGCCTCGCGTTGACATCCTTCGGGAGCTAGCTGTGGTCCCAGTCCCTGCGGGGGGTCAGGACGCATAGCTCGAGCAAATCCGCGAGATGCAGGCCAGGCTCGACGAGGGAGCAGGAACACTTGAGCAGTTCCGGTGGAACATCGGGCAGGAATGGGCAGACCAAGCTCTGGCCGGAGAAGCGCGTCATCTACCCCAGGGCATCCAGCACCGCATTGCCGACGACGTCAGGGCAAGGCCGCCACCGGCTTCTAGTGGGGTCGGCCAGAACCTGGCAGCAGCAGCAATACTACTCCGCGCGATGCCGGAACCATCGACCACCGAAGGGCGGCGTATCCAGGGAGAGCACAAGAATCTCCTAGATGATGCCGCGGTCTGACGGACCGAAAGCTCTGCCTCCCGAAGGCAGGGGTACCGCTCGGAGCATCGCACCGCGACTTCCCGATTCGTGCGGGAAGCCTCGGTCCACACCGGGCGCACGCGCAACACGGCGCCTGCGGCCCCGGGTCGCCTCGGCAACGAGCACCACCACCGCGACCGTCGAGCCCACCTTGACGAGAGGGTGCATCGAGGCTACCACCCCAAGCGTGGGGGACGCTACGACAACGGGGAGGATCGGAGCCCCTCACCCGAACCACCCGGTCCGCAGGCTTTCAGCCGGACCGTACGACAGGCACCGTTCCCGACCCGGTTCCGAACCCCGACTACCATCACAAAGTACTCGGGGGAGACGAGGCCGGAACTGTGGCTCGCGGACTACCGACTAGCCTGCCAGCTGGGTGGAACGGACGATGACAACCTCATCATCCGCAACCTCCCCCTGTTCCTCTCCGACACCGCTCGAGCCTAGCTGGAGCATCTGCCTCCGAGGCAGATCTCCAACTGGGACGACCTGGTCCAAGCCTTCGCCGACAACTTCCAGGGCACGTACGTGCGCCCAGGGAACTCCTGGGATCTCCGAAGCTGCCGCCAGCAGCCGGGAGAGTCTCTCCGAGACTACATCCAGCGATTCTCGAAGCAGCGCACCGAGCTGGCCAACGTCATCGACCCAGACGTCATCGGCGCGTTCCTCGCCGGCAACACCTGCCGCGACCTGGTGAGCAAGCTGGGTCGCAAGACCCCCACCAGGGCGAGCGAGCTGATGGACATCGCCACCAAGTTCGCCTCTGGCCAGGAGGCGGTTGAGGCCATCTTCCGGAAGGACAAGCAGCCCCAGGGCCGCCAGCCGGAAGACGTCCCCGAGGCGTCCGCTCAGCGCGGCACCAAGAAGAAGAACAAGAAGAAGTCGCAAGCGAAACGCGACACCACCGACGCGGACCTTGTCGCCTTCGCTGAGTACAAGAACCCTCGGAAACCTCCTATAGGTGCCAATCTCTTCGATAAGATGCTCAAGGAGCCGTGCCCCTATCATCAGGGGCCCGTCAAGCACACCCTTGAGAAGTGCGTCATGCTTCGGCGCCACTTTCATAAGGTCGGGCCACCTGAGGAAGGTGGCAGGGCCCACAACAACGATAAGAAGGAGGATCACAAGGCAGAGGAGTTTACCGAGGTCCACGACTGCTTCATGATCTACGGTGGGCAAGTGGCGAATGCCTCGGCTCAGCACCGCAAGCGAGAGCATCAGGAGGTCTGCTCGGTAAAGGTGGTGGCGCCAGTCTACCTAGACTGGTTCGACAAGCCCATCACCTTCGACCAGGGCGACCACCCCGACCGCGTGCCGAGCCCGGGGAAATATTCGCTCGTTGTTGACCTCGTCATCAGCAACGTCAGGCTCACCAAGGTCCTCATTGACAGAGGCAGCAGCCTCAACATCATCTACACCGAGACCCTCGGGCTCCTGCAAATCGATCTGTCCTCGATCCGGACAGGCGCGATGCCTTTTCACGGGATCATCCCCGGGAAACGCGTCCAACCCCTCGGACAACTCGATCTGCCCGTCTGCATCGGGGCTCCCTCCAACTTCCGAAGGGAAACCCTTACGTTCGAGGTGGTCGGGTTTCAAGGAACCTACCACGCATTACTGGGGAGGCCATGCTATGCCAAGTTCATGGCCGTCCCCAACTACACCTACCTCAAGCTCAAGATGCCGGGCCCCAACAGGGTCATCACCGTCGGCCCCATGTACCGACACGCGTACGAATGCGACGTGGAGTGCATGGAGTACGTCGAGGCCCTCGCCGAATCCGAGGCCCTCATCGCCGACCTGGAGAGCCTCTCCAAGGAGGCGCCAGATGCGAAGCGCCACGCCGGCAACTTCGAGCCAGCAGAGACGGTTAAGTCCGTTCCTCTCGACCCCAGCAACGACGCCTCCAAGCAGATCCGGATCGGCTCTGAGCTCGACCCCAAATAGGAAGCAGTGCTCATCGACTTTCTCCACACGAACGCCGAAGTCTTTGCGTGGAGTCCCTCGGACATGCCTGACATACCGAGGGATGTCGCCGAGCACTCGCTGGATATTCGAGCTAGAGCCCGACCCGTGAAGCAGCCTCTGCGCCGATTCGACGAAGAAAAGCGCAGAGCCATAGGCGAGGAGATTCACAAGCTGATGGCCGCAGGGTTCATCAAAGAGGTATTCCATCCTGAATGGCTTGCCAACCCTATGCTTGTGAGAAAGAAAGGAGAGAAATGGCGGATGTGTGTAGACTACACTGGTCTAAACAAAGCATGTCCAAAGGTTCCCTACCCTCTGCCTCGCATCGATCAAATCGTGGATTCCACTGCTGGATGCTGATAGTCGCCTAGAGGGGGGGTGAATAGGGCGAAACTGAAATTTACAAAATAATCACAACTACAAGCTGGGTTAGCGTTAGAAATATAATCGAGTCCGCGAGAGAGGGCGCAAAACAAATCGCAAGCGAATAAGAGGTGTGACACGCGGATTTGTTTTACCGAGGTTCGGTTCTCGCAAACCTACTCCCCGTTGAGGAGGCCACAAAGGCCGGGTCTCTTTCAACCCTTTCCCTCTCTCAAACGATCCACCGATCGAGTGAGCTTCTTCTTCTCAATCACTTGGGACACAAAGTCCCACAAGGATCACCACAAGATTGGTGTCTCTTGCCTCAATTACAATTGAGTTTGATCGCAATAAAGAATCAAAGAAAGAAGAAAGCAATCCAAGCGCAAGAGCTCGAAAGAACACAAGCAAATCTCTCTCACTAATCACTAGGGCGTTGTGTGGAGTTTGGAGAGGATTTGATCACTTGGGTGTGTCTAGAATTGAATGCTAGAGCTCTTGTAAGTGTTAGAAGTGGGAAAACTTGGATGCTTATTGAATGTGGGGTGGTTGGGGTATTTATAGCCCCAACCACCAAACTAGCCGTTTGGTGGAGGCTGTCTGTCGTATGGCGCAACGGACAGTCCGGTGCACACCGGACATGTCCGGTGCGACAGCCACGTCACCCGGCCGTTAGGGTCCCGACTGTTGGAGCTCTGACTTCTGGGCCCGCCTTGATGTCCGGTGGCGCACCGGACATCCACTGTAGAGTGTCCGGTGCGCCAGCATGGGCGTGCCTGACCTCTGCGCGTGCTGGCGCGCATTTAATGCGCCGCAGGTATCCGTTGGCGCCTGAAGTAGCCGTTGCTTCGTCGTCACACCGGACAGTCCGGTGAATTTTAGTGGACCGGCCATTGCGGATTCCCGAAGCTGAAGAGTTTGGAGCCGCGTCCCCTTGGAGCACCGGACATTGTCCGGTGTACACCGGACATGTCCGGTGAATTATAGCGCGCCGGCTCCAGGATTTCCCGAAGGTGAAGAGTTTGGCCTGAAGTGCCCTGGTGCACCGGACACTGTCCGGTGGTGCACCGGACACTGTCCGGTGGCACACCGGACAGTCCGGTGTGCCAAGCCAGGGCAGCCTTCGGTTGTTCCTTGCTCCATTTGTTGAACCCTTTGCTTGGTCTTTTTATTGGCTAAGTGTGAACCTTTTGCACCTGTAGAACTTATACACTAGAGCAAACTAGTTAGTCCAATTATTTGTGTTGGACAATTCAACCACCAAAATCATTTAGGAAATAGGTGTAAGCCTAATTCCCTTTCAATCTCCCCCTTTTTGGTGATTGATGCCAACACAAACCAAAGCAAATATAAACATACTAGTTTGCATAATGTAAGTGCAAAGGATACTTGAAATTGAGCCAATATAAATACTTAGGATGCGCATGGATGATTTCTTTCTTATTTAACATTTTGGACCACGCTTGCACCACATGTTTTGTTTTTGCAAATCCTTTTGTAAAATCTTTTCAAGGTTCTTTTGCAAATAGTCAAAGGTAAAGGAATAAGATTTTGCAAAGCACTTTCAAGATTTGAAATTTTCTCCCCCTTTTTCAAATGCTTTTCCTTTGACTAAAACAAAACTCCCCCTAAATGAGATCCTTCTCTTAGTGTTCAAGAGGGTTTTGATATATCACTTTTGAAATACTACTTTCTCCCCCTTTTGAACACAATAAGAAATCAATTTAAAATTTACAAGTTGAAAATCTCCAAATTTTGAATTAGGTGGTGGTGCGGTCCTTTTGCTTTGGGCTCTATACTTTCTCCCCCTTTGGCATGAATCGCCAAAAATGGATACTTAGAGTGAAATATAAGCCCTTTGTTTAACTACATGCTCCCCTTTGGCAAATAAAATGTATAAGTGAAGATTATACCAAAGCTGGAGTCCTTTTGCTTTGTGCTTTCTCCCCATGGATGAGGAGTGGCTTGGAGCGACGACGAAGGATGAGTTAACGGAGTGGAAGCCTTTGTCTTCGCCGAAGACTCCAATTCCCTTTCAATATACCTATGACTTGGTTTGAAATAGACTTGAAAACGCATTAGTCATAGCATATAGTAAAGAGACATGATCAAAGGTATAGTCATGAGCTATGTGTGCAAGTTTAACAAAAGAAGTTCCTAGAATCAAGAATATTGAGCTCATGCCTAAGTTTGGTAAAAGATTGTTCATCAAGAGGCTTGGTAAAGATATCGGCTAATTGATCTTTAGTGTTGATATAAGCAATCTCGATATCCCCCTTTTGTTGGTGATCCCTAAGAAAATGATATCGAATGGCTATGTGTTTAGTGCGGCTGTGCTCGACGGGATTGTCGGCCATTTTGATTGCACTCTCATTATCACATAGTAAAGGGACTTTGGTTAATTTGTAACCGTAGTCTCGCAGGGTTTGCCTCATCCAAAGCAATTGCGCGCAACAATGGCCTGCGGCAATGTACTCGGCTTCGGCGGTTGAAAGAGCGACCGAATTTTGCTTCTTTGAAGCCCAAGACACCAAGGATCTTCCCAAGAACTGGCAAGTCCCCGATGTGCTCTTTCTATTGATTTTACACCCTGCCCAATCGGCATCCGAATAACCAATCAAATCAAATGTGGATCCCTGAGGGTACCAAAGCCCAAACTTAGGAGTATAACCTAGATATCTCAAGATTCGTTTTACGGCCATAAGGTGTGATTCCTTAGGGTCGGATTGGAATCTTGCACACATGCACACGGAAAGCATAATATCCGGTCGAGATGCACATAAGTAAAGCAATGAACCTATCATCGACCGGTATACCTTTTGATCCACGGACTTACCTCCCGTGTCGATGTCGAGATGCCCATTGGTTCCCATGGGTGTCTTGATGGGCTTGGCATCCTTCATCCCAAACTTGTTTAGAATATCTTGTGTGTACTTCGTTTGGCAAATGAAGGTGCCCTCTTGGAGTTGCTTCACTTGAAATCCTAAGAAATACTTCAACTCCCCCATCATAGACATCTCGAATTTCTTTGTCATGATCCTACTAAATTCCTCACATGTAGATTCGTTAGTAGACCCAAATATGATATCATCAACATAAATTTGGCATACGAACAAATCATTTGCAAGAGTCTTAGTAAATAAAGTAGGATCGGCCTTGCCGACTTTGAATCCATTTGCAATAAGGAAATCTCTAAGGCATTCATACCATGCTCTTGGGGCTTGTTTGAGCCCATAAAGTGCCTTAGAGAGCCTGTAGACGTGATTAGGATACTCATTGTCTTCAAAGTCGGGAGGTTGCTCAACATAGACCTCTTCCTTGATAGGTCCGTTGAGGAAGGCACTCTTCACGTCCATTTGAAAGAGCTTGAAGCCATGGTAAGTAGCATAGGCTAATAATATGCGAATTGACTCAAGCCTAGCTACGGGTGCGTAGGTTTCACCAAAATCCAAACCTTCAACTTGTGAGTACCCCTTGGCCACGAGTCGAGCTTTGTTCCTAGTCACCACACCATGCTCGTCTTGCTTGTTGCGGAAGACCCACTTGGTTCCTACAACATTTTGATTAGGACGTGGAACTAAGTGCCATACCTCGTTCCTCGTGAAGTTGTTGAGATCCTCTTGCATCGCCATCACCCAATCCGAATCTTGAAGTGCTTCCTCTACCCTGGTTGGCTCAATAGAGGAAACAAAAGAGTAATGCTCACAAAAGTGTGCAACCCGAGATCTAGTAGTTACCCCCTTATGAATGTCGCCGAGGATGGTGTCGACGGGGTGATCTCGTTGGATTGCTTGGTGGACTCTTGGGTGTGGCGGTCTTGGAACTTCCTCATCCTCCTTGTCTTGATCAATTGCATCTCCCCCTTGATCATTGCCGTCATCTTGAGGTGGCTCATCTCCTTGATCTTCTTCTTTATCACTTTGAGCCTCGTCCTCATTTTGAGTTGGTGGAGATGCTTCATGGAGGAGGATGGTTGATCTTGTGCATTTGGAGGCTCTTCGGATTCCTTAGGACACACGTCACCAATGGACATGTTCCTTAGCGCGATGCATGGAGCCTGTTCTTCACCTATCTCATCAAGATCAACTTGCTCTACTTGAGAGCCGTTAGTTTCATCAAACACAACGTCACAAGAAACTTCAACAAGTCCTGAGGACTTGTTAAAGACTCTATATGCCCTTGTGTTTGAGTCATACCCTAGTAAAAAGCCTTCTACAGTCTTAGGAGCAAATTTAGATTTTCTACCTCTCTTAATAAGAATAAAGCATTTGCTACCAAAGACTCTAAAATATGAAATGTTGGGCTTTTTACCGGTTAGGAGTTCGTATGATGTCTTCTTGAGGATTCGGTGAAGGTATAATCGGTTGATGGCGTAGCAAGCGGTGTTAACCGCCTTGGTCCAAAACCGATCCGGTGTCTTGTACTCATCAAGCATGGTTCTTGCCATGTCCAGTAGAGTTCGATTCTTCCTCTCCACTACACCATTTTGTTGTGGCGTGTAGGGAGAAGAGAACTCATGCTTGATGCCCTCCTCCTCAAGAAAGCCTTCAATTTGAGAGTTCTTGAACTCCGTCCCGTTGTCGCTTCGAATTTTCTTGATCCTCAAGCCGAACTCATTTTGAGCCCATCTCAAGAATCCCTTCAATGTCTCTTGGGTTTGAGATTTTTCCTGCAAAAAGAAAACCCAAGTGAAGCGAGAATAATCATCCACTATTACAAGACAATACTTACTCCCGCCGATGCTTATGTAAGCAATTGGGCCGAATAGATCCATGTGGAGTAGCTCAAGCGGCCTGTCGGTCGTCATGACGTTCTTGTGTGGATGATGGGCACCAATTTGCTTCCTGGCTTGGCAAGCGCTACAAATCCTGTCTTTCTCAAAATGAACATTTGTTAGTCCTAAAATGTGTTCTCCCTTTAGAAGCTTATGAAGATTCTTCATTCCAACATGGGCTAGTCGGCGGTGCTAGAGCCAACCCATGTTAGTCTTAGCAATTAAGCAAGTATCGAGTTTAGCTCTATTGAAATCAACTAAGTATAGCTGACCCTCTAATACTCCCTTAAAAGCTACTGAATCATCACTTCTTCTAAAGACAGTGACACCTATATCAGTAAACAGACAGTTGTAGCCCATTTGACACAATTGGGATACGGAAAGCAAATTGTAATCTAAAGAATCAACAAGAAAAACATTGGAAATAGAATGGTCAGGAGATATAGCAATTTTACCCAAACCTTTGACCAAACCTTGGTTTCCATCCCCGAATGTGATCGCTCGTTGGGGATCTTGGTTTTTCTCGTACGAGGAGAACATTTTCTTCTCCCCGGTCATGTGGTTTGTGCACCCGCTATCAATGATCCAACTTGTGCCCCCGGATGCATAAACCTACAAAACAAGTTTAGTTCTTTGTTTTAGGTACCCAAACAGTTTTGGGTCCTTTGACATTAGATACAAGAACTTTGGGTACCCAAACACAAGTCTTGGAGCCCTTGTGTTTGCCCCCAACAAATTTGGCAACTACCTTGCCGGATTTGCTTGTAAGCACATAAGATGCATCAAAGGTTTTGAATGAAATAGCATGGTCATTTGATGCAGTAGGAGTTTTCTTCTTAGGCAACTTAGCACGGGTTGGTTGCCTAGAACTAGATGTCTCACCCTTATACATAAAAGCATAGTTAGGGCCGGTGTGAGACTTCCTAGAGTGAATTCTCCTAATTTTGCTCTCAGGGTAACCGGCAGGGTACAAAATGTAACCCTCGTTATCCTGAGGCATGGGAGCCTTGCCCTTAACAAAATTAGATAATTTCTTAGGAGGGGCATTAAGTTTGACATTGTCTCCCCTTTGGAAGCCAACGCCGTCCTTAATGCCAGGGCGTCTCCCATTATAGAGCATGCTTCTAGCAAATTTAAATTTTTCATTTTCTAAGTCATGCTCACTAATCTTAGCATTAAGTTGTGCTATGTGATCATTTTGTTTCTTAATTAAGGCGAGGTGATCATGGATAGCATCAACATTAATATCTCTACATCTAGTACAAATGGAAACATGCTCAGTAGATGTAGAAGGTTTGCAAGAATTAAGTTCAACAATCTTAGCATGCAAAATATCATTCTTATCTCTAAGATTGGAAATTGTAGCATTGCAAACATCTAATTCTTTAGCCTTAGCAATTAATTTTTCATTCTCAATCCTAAGGCTATCAAGAGAGATATTTAATTCTTCAATCCTAGCAAGCAAATCATCATCATTATTTTTAGGATTGAGAATTAAAACATAACAAACATGAGAATCAACCTTAGCATCTAAACTAGCATTTTCATTTCTAAGGTTGGTAATGAAGTCATGGCATGTGCTTAGCTCACTAGATAATTTTTGACATTTTTCAACCTCTAGAGCGTAAGCATTCTTAACCTTAACATGTTTTTTATTTTCCTTGATTAGGAAGTCCTCTTGGGAATCCAAGAGATCATCCTTTTCATGGATGGCACTAATTAGCTCATTTAATTTTTCCTTTTGATCCATGTTAAGGTTGGCAAAAAGGATACGCAAATTGTCTTCCTCATCACTAGCATTATCATCACTAGAAGATTCATATTTAGTGGAGGATTTGGATTTAACCTTCTTCCTTTTGCCGTCCTTTGCCATGAGGCACTTGTGGCCGATGTTGGGGAAGAGGAGGCCCTTGGTGACGGCGAGGTTGGCGGCGTACTCGTCGGAGGAGGAGTCGGAGGAGCTCTCGTCCGAGTCCCATTCGCGGCATACATGCGCGTCGCCACCCTTCTTCTTATAATATTTCTTCTTTTCCTTCCTTCTCCCCTTCTTGTCGTTGTCCCTATCACTATCACTTGATAAAGGACATTTAGCAATAAAATGACCGGACTTACCACATTTGTAGCACACTTTCTTGGAGCGGGGTTTGTAGTCCTTCCCCCTCCTTTGCTTGAGGATTTGGCGAAAGCTCTTGATGATGAGCGCCATCTCCTCATTGTCGAGCTTGGAGGCGTCGATGGGTGTTCGACTTGAAGTAGCCTCCTCCTTCTTCTCTTCCGTCGCCTTGAATGCGACGGGTTGTGCCTCGGGCATGGAGGAGGTGCCTTGCTCGATGATTTTCTTTGAGCCTTTAATCATTAGCTCAAAGCTCACAAATTTTGCTATCACTTCCTCGGGAGATATTAGCTTATATCTAAGATCACCTCGAATTAATTGAACTTGTGTAGGGTTAAGAAATACGAGAGATCTAAGAATAACCTTGACCATTTCATGGTCATCCCATTTTTCGCTCCCGAGGTTGCGCACTTGGTTCACCAAGGTCTTCAAGCAGTTGTACATGGCTTGTGGATCCTCCCCTTGGTGAAGCATGAAGCGACCGAACTCCTCCTCGATCGTTTCCCGCTTGGTGATCTTTGTCACCTCGTCTCCTTCGTGCGCGGTCTTGAGCACGTCCCAAATCTCCTTCGCACTTTTCAACCCTTGCACCTTGTTATACTCCTCTCGACTTAGAGAGGCGAGGAGTATAGTAGTTGCTTGGGAGTTAAAGTGGTGGATTTGGGCCACCTCGTCCGAGTCGTAATCTTCATCCCCTACGGATGGTACCTGTACACCAAACTCAACAACATTCCATATGCTTGTGTGGAGTGAGGTTAGATGATGCCTCATTTTGTCACTCCACATATTATAATCTTCACCATAAAAAACCGGTGGTTTGCCTAATGGAATGGAGAGTAAAAGAGTACGCTTTGAAATACGGGGGTAGCGTAAGGGGATCTTACTATACTTCTTGCGCTCTTGGCGCTTAGAAGTAACGGACGGTGCATCAGAGTCGGAGGTCGATGGTGATGAAGAGTCGGTCTCGTAGTAGACCACTTACCTCATCCTCTTATGCTTGTCGCCTCTCCGATCCGACTTGTGGGAAGAGGATTTCTTCCCCTTTCCTTTGTTGGAGGAGTTCTTCTTCTCCTTCCTCTTGGTGCGGGATTCTTCCGATGAAGTGCTCCCGTGACTCGTAGTGGGCTTGTCGCCGGTCTCCATCTCCCTCTTGGCGTGATCTCCCGACATCACTTCGAGCGGTTAGGCTCTAATGAAGTATCGGGCTCTGATACCAATTGATAGTCGCCTAGAGGGGGGTGAATAGGGCAAAACTGAAATTTACAAAATAATCACAACTACAAGCCGGGTTAGCGTTAGAAATATAATCGAGTCCGCGAGAGAGGGCGCAAAATAAATCGCAAGCGAATAAGAGGTGTGACACGCGGATTTGTTTTACCGAGGTTCGGTTCTCGCAAACCTACTCCCCGTTGAGGAGGCCACAAAGGCCGGGTCTCTTTCAACCCTTTCCCTCTCTCAAACGATCCACCGATCGAGTGAGCTTCTTCTTCTCAATCACTTGGGACACAAAGTCCCACAAGGATCACCACAAGATTGGTGTCTCTTGCCTCAATTATAATTGAGTTTGATCGCAATAAAGAATCAAAGAAAGAAGAAAGCAATCCAAGCGCAAGAGCTCGAAAGAACACAAGCAAATCTCTCTCACTAATCACTAGGGCGTTGTGTGGAGTTTGGAGAGGATTTGATCACTTGGGTGTGTCTAGAATTGAATGCTAGAGCTCTTGTAAGTGTTAGAAGTGGGAAAACTTGGATGCTTATTGAATGTAGGGTGGTTGGGGTATTTATAGCCCCAACCACCAAACTAGCCGTTTGGTGGAGGCTGTCTATCGTATGGCGCACCGGACAGTCCGGTGCACACCGGACATGTCCGGTGCGACAGCCACATCACCCGGCCGTTAGGGTCCCGACCGTTGGAGCTCTGACTTCTGGGCCCGCCTTGATGTCCGGTGGCGCACCAGACATCCACTGTAGAGTGTCCGGTGCGCCAGCATGGGCGTGCCTGACCTCTGCGCGCGCTGGCGCGCATTCAATGCACCGCAGGTATCCGTTGGTGCCTGAAGTAGCCGTTGCTTCGTCGTCACACCGGACAGTCCGGTGCACACCGGACATGTCCGGTGAATTTTAGTGGACCGACCATTGCGGATTCCCGAAGCTGAAGAGTTTGGAGCCGCGTCCCCTTGGAGCACCGGACATTGTCCGGTGTACACCGGACATGTCCGGTGAATTATAGCGCGCCGGCTCCAGGATTTCCCGAAGGTGAAGAGTTTGGCCTGAAGTGCCCTGGTGCACCGGACACTGTCCGGTGGCACACCGGACAGTCTGGTGTGCCAAGCCAGGGCAGCCTTCGATTGTCCCTTGCTCCATTTGTTGAACCCTTTGCTTGGTCTTTTTATTGGCTAAGTGTGAACCTTTTGCACCTGTAGAACTTATACACTAGAGCAAACTAGTTAGTCCAATTATTTGTGTTGGACAATTCAACCACCAAAATCATTTAGGAAATAGGTGTAAGCCTAATTCCCTTTAGATGTGAAACCCTGTCTTTCCTCGATGCCTACTCAGGGTATCACCAAATCAGGATGAAAGAGTCCGACCAGCTCGCGACTTCTTTCATCACACCTTTTGGCATGTACTGCTACGTTACTATGCCATTTGGTTTGAGGAATGAGGGTGCGACGTACCAAAGGTGCATGAACCACGTGTTTGGAGAGCACATTGGTCGGACCGTCGAGGCTTACATCGATGACATCGTAGTCAAGACGAGGAAAGCCTCCGACCTCCTCTCCGACCTTGAAACGACATTCAAGTGTCTCAAGGCGAAAGGCGTAAAACTCAACCCCGAAAAGTGCGTCTTCGGAGTCCCCCGAGGCATGCTCTTGGGGTTCATCGTCTCCGAGCGGGGCATCGAGGCCAACCCGAAGAAAATTGCGGCCATCACCAACATGGGGCCCATCAAGGACTTGAAAGGCGTACAGAGGGTCATGAGATGTCTTGCGGCTCTAAGCCGCTTCATCTCGCGCCTCGGCGAAAGAGGCCTACCTCTATACCGTCTCTTAAGAAAGACCGAGTGCTTCACTTGGACCCCCGAGGCCGAGAAAGCCCTCAGGAACCTGAAGGCGCTCATTACGAACGCACCCATCCTAGTGCCTCCCACTGTCGGAGAAGCCCTCTTAATCTACGTCGCCGCTACCACTCAGGTGGTCAGCGCCGTGATCGTGGTCGAAAGGTGAGAAGAAGGGCATGCATTGCCCGTCCAGAGGCCGATCTACTTCATCAGTGAGGTACTGTCCGAGACCAAGATCCGCTACCCACAAATTCAGAAGCTGCTATACGCGGTGATTCTGACGCGGCGGAAGTTGCGACACTACTTCGAGTCTTACAAGAAATACACTCGGGGGCTTGCAGTCATCACGTAGTGCCTCGAGCCCTTATTGGAAACGCTTTTCGACAAGGTTTCTACTGGCCGACCGCGGTGGCCGACGCCACTAGAATTGTCCGCACCAGCCAAGGGTGTCAATTCTACGCAAGGCAGACGCACCTACCCGCTCAGGCTCTGCAAACAATACCCATCACCTGGCCGTTTGTTGTGTGGGGTCTAGACCTCGTCGGTCCCTTGCAGAAGGCACCCGGGGGCTACACGCACCTACTGGTTGCCATCGACAAATTCTCCAAGTGGATCGAGGTCCGACCCCTAAACAGCATCAAGTCCGAACAGGCGGTGGCATTCTTCACCAACATCATCCATCGCTTCGGGGTACCGAACTCCATCATCACCAACAACGGCACCCAGTTCACCGGTAGAAAGTTCCTGGACTTCTGCGAGGATCACCACATCCGGGTGGACTGGGCCGCCGTGGCACACCCCATGACGAATGGGCAGGTAGAACGTGCCAATGGCATGATTCTGCAAGGACTCAAGCCGAGGATCTACAATGACCTCCACAAGTTCGGCAGGCGATGGATGAAGGAACTCCCCTTGGTGGTCTAGAGTCTGAGGACAACGCCGAGCCGAGCCACGGGATTCTCACTGTTCTTTCTAGTCTATGGGGCCGAGGCCATCTTGCCCATAGACATAGAATACGGTTCCCCAAGGACGAGGGCCTACGACGACCGATGCAACTAGACTAACCGAGAAGACTCACTGGACCAGCTGGAAGAGGCTCGGGACGTGGCCCTACTACACTCGGCGCGGTATCAGCAGTCCCTGCGACGCTACCACGCCCAAGGGGTTCGGTCCCGAGACCTCCAGGTGGGCAACTTGGTGCTTCGACTACGACAAGATGCCCGAGGGCACAAGCTCACACCTCCCTGGGAAGGGTCGTTCATCATCGCCAAGATTTTGAAGCCCGGAACATACAAGCTGGCCAATAGTCAAGGCGAGGTCTACAGCAACGCTTGGAACATCCGACAGCTACGTCGCTTCTACCCTTAAGATGTTTTCAAGCCGTTCATATACCTCGTTTACATACAAAGTCTAACCATCAAGGAAGGGTCAGCCTTGCCTCGGCAAAGCCCGACCCTCCCTCAAGGGCTAGAAGGGGGGAACCCCCTCCGCGTCAAAATTTTCTTCGGAAAAAGTCTTTCTGCCAGAATATCCTTCGTGCTTTTCGACTACTTCGGTAGTGGGATCATGAAAACGACGGAGTACACGTAAGCAGGTAAGGCCGACCGAGCTGAGGGACTCCTACGCCTCCAGGATACGGATACCTCACTCATCACCTTCTGCGAGAAGTAACTCGCGTTCGGATGAGCGATCCTGCTGACCGAACAAGCCTTAACGCTCAAAAGACTTTCTGTCGAAACGGTTTTTTTGGGTTTTCTCGGCTACGTCGATAATAGAATCCCGCGGACAAGTAAGAGTACAAGTAAGCAGGCAAGGCCGACCGAGCCGAGGGACTCCTACGCCTCCGGGATACGGATACCTCAATCGTCACCTTCTGCGGTAAGTAACTCACGCTCGGATAAACGATTCGGTTACCGACGAACAAGTCCTGATACTCGAAACAAGGGGAAAAGAAACACAGCTTTACAACACGACGATAGTATGTTTGGGCCTCGGCGGCCGCAAAAAACATATGCATACTGCAGGCGAACCGATCTTGCAGGCTCAAACGTCGATGGAGGGGGAGCAGCAGCACCCTCGGCGTCAACTCCACCTTCGGCGAAGTCTGACCAAGCCTCGGACGGCAACACGGTCAGAGGATCTCCGCTCTGAAGGACGACGTCAGCATGACGCCCGGGCCATCGCTGCCAGGGTCTCCTCCAGGAACCCGGCCCGAGCAGACGGCTCGGCCGGCCGCCCCGAAGCCTCAGCCAGCTGTCCCCTGAGGACACCAGCCTGGCTCGTGGCCTCGGCAACTCGACTCCGGCGTTGGTCCCGCCAGTGGACGACCCGGCCAAGCCCCGGCCGACAAAGCTCCCTTTTTTCGAGCCAACTCTGCCTCTGTCCGTGCTGGCACTGCTGCCTCGGCCCTGGCTCACCGCAGAGCGGCCGAGGGTTTCTTTGACTAAGCAAGTGAAGCCTCGGGCGGCAAGGCCGACCGAGCCGAGGGATTCCTACGCCTCCGGGATACAGATACCTCACTCGTCACCTTCCGCACAGAGTAACTCACATTTGGTTAAGCGGTTCGGCTAGCCGACAGGCGAGTCCTAGTGCTCGAAATGAGGAAGAAACATGGCTTCACGCCAAAATACATAAATGTTCTGGCCCCGACAGCCACAATGAACAAACACCGGCACTCAAGGTGCCATTACAAATGGAACTCCGGTTCCACCCCCGTAGGTACGAACAACCCCCCACGTTGGAGGGCCTGCGGGGCGACAAGACCCCAGGTGGCACCTCGACGCCCGCTCCGGCAGCAGCGACAACGACCTCCGCTCTGGGCGGCCGAACAGCAGCAGCGATGACCTCAGAGCAGACGCTGCTGCGACGAGCTCCTCGCCCACGTCCCCACTTGAGGGGCGAGGACAAGCTATCAAAGCCAAAGAGCCGAAGGCCCGGAGCGCGGATGGTGGCGGCGATCTCGTCGGCAACGAGGATTTCTTCAGCCGCCACCACCTCAACGTCGATGACGGCAGCCATCTGCCCACCTGCAGATCCCCACTCGGATCCTCCCGGACAGGCGAAGCACCGACCTCCGCGCAAGAGGCGTCGTACCGGAGCAAAGGCAGGACGGCCCAAGAACATGAACGCCGCCCTAGCAGCGCGCGACGTCTTGGGTGGCCCTCCGGTGCGCGCGGCGCGGCGACCGCTCGTACGACGGGAGGGGGCACCGGGAGCCGAGCCAGAGCCAGCTGAGCCAGCAAGCCCAACGCGCTGAAGCTGACGACGCTCGCGGCCAACCAGCCCCACGTTATCGGAGTCCGCCCCTTCCGCTAGGCCAGTGAGCACCCTCTCCCCTGAATGCTGAAGGAGAGGGTGACCCACGAACCCGTACGGGAGGTAGAGCTCTGGCTCAGCCCGCCCTCCGCCCCAGCAAGGATGATGAAGATCCTTGAAGCTGAGGGCGGGGCAGAGGCTGTAGCCCGGCTCGCTTCTCCCCACCATCGAACTGGTGGTCATCGTCTTGGGTGACCACCGGCGAGGGGATGCAGCCGGGCTGCCTGATGAAAATCCTTGAAGCCGAACGATGGCTGAAAGGTACCAACTTCCGCGAAGTTGCGTCCCTCCGACGACGACGAGACGAAAGCAACGTGAGCGCTCCCCATCCGGGGGCTCGGAAGGTGGAAGGGCGCGATGCATGAGGAGAGTGCGAAGACATGGTTGCCATCCAAGGGGGTCACCCTCCTTTTAAAGGAGACTCTCCCCACTTGCATCCTCAACCATCGCGGACTGAGTCTTCTCCAACACGCTCCAAGGTCCTCCCCCTACGACACGGGGGCTGGGTCCCACGCGTCATGCAAGATGGCCCAGGACAGAAGAAGCCAAACCGCCGCGCGCGGAGCGCACAATAGCCTAGCGGTTACAAGCATTCCTCCACTATCACCTGGACCAGCGAGTGAAAGGGCGGACCACCATGCAGGCGGCATGCAACCGCACTAAGGGGGCGCACCCCTTCGACTTCGACGCGTCCAGCTTGGAGGCCCAGGCCCACACGTCATGTAACCGGTGCGCCGGTTACTACGTGCAAGAAACTGCACCGCCACTCGTGCCAGTACCGCGCCTTCTCGACTGTGGAACCGGTGCCGTGACTCGAGGCGACCCTGCGCATGGCCCAACAGTGCCAACCGAGCACATCGGTCACGGGTCAGTCAGCCGCGGGAGAAGGCATGACGGTCGATACGGCCAGAAATGGGCCGGCAGTAATGGCGGTGGCAGGCGGGCGGAAGCAGCAGTCAAATCGCCTACAGGCTCACGTCCCCTCCTGGGACAGCGAGAGAGCCCTCTCCCACGGCGTGAAGACGACGCGCCCGTGTTCCGTTCCTCGAACGGCTCGCGCACGCACAACGGCTGCCCCGCGAACCACTCGTCCTGTCGCATTAACTCAGCGGCAGGGCAGACGGCACCTTTGGCAGGCGAGGCGGTCGACGCTTCACCTCCGCCATAATGACCGCGTCAAAAAAGGTGCGCCACGTCGCTCAATTTTGTATCCTTTTTCCCTTCCCCTTTCTCTCTCTTGCTACAGGGACCGGGAAAGGGGATACTCCGAAAGGGATCCTTCTCCGCGAAAGAAGCGGGCCCTGAGCCCCCCTACTGATCAAAGGTTCAAAGGCTGGCCCCTCGGAAGGGTTCAACAGCCGCCTCAGAGCACTCGGGCTCCACGCCCACTACTGGTCAGAGGTTCAAAGGCTGGCCCCTCGGAAGGGTTCAACGACCGCCTCAGGCCACTCGGGCTCTGTGCCCACTACTGATCAGGGGTTCGTAGGCTGGCCCCCGAAGGGTTCGACAGCTGCCTCAGAGCACGCAGAGTGAGGGATGACTCTGGGTACGATCGATACACAACCAAGGCTTGGGCTACGCTCCCGAGGTACCCTAGGACATTTCCGAGACCAGCGGGAGCGATTTCGTAACGGAATCCCATCAGAGGGAGGCATCGAGCCCTCAGACCCCGTCAAAAGGGGACCGGGTCCGGCGAATCACCCACAGGTACTTTTGGAGCGCGCCTCTGGGCCACTAGCCTACCCCTAACAAATGGGGCACGGGCATCCACTCGGATTACCCGTTAGCAACTCACTGGAGACACCATGTTCGGCGCCCTCCGAGGGCAACATGGCGCTTTCCCCCCCTCCTCCTTGCGGAAAGGTGATGTAGGGGCGTATGGAAAAAGCCGAGTCTGTCCTTGACTGTCCTCTCGCTCTGTGCGGAGGCTCAGGGGCTGCTCTCGCAAACCCGGCTCCGGCCAAACCGTTGACAGCGTCAACATACCAGCCCGAGAACTTGGGACTCGACTATGCACCCGGGCTACGGCCAGTTCGCATGAGGGAACCACCAGACCGGCCGAAGCATCACGAAACGCGCTAAGACCTCGAAGGAGTCAAACCACTCCTCCGAGGCCTCGGGGGCTACACCCGGCGGGTGCGCTCGCGCGCACCCACTGGAACGAAACGCAACCGAGAAAGGTCGGTCCCCTTGCAAAAAAGTGCGACAAAAGCCTCCAAGCGAGTATCAACACTCCCTTCGAGGCTCGGGGGCTACTGTCGGGGACCATAATTAGGGGTACCCCCAATACTCCTAATCTCAGCTGGTAACCCCCATCAGCACAAAGCTGCAAAGGCCTGATGGGCGCGATTAAGGTCAAGGCTCAGTCCACTCAAGGGACACGATCTCGCCTCGCCCGAGCCCAGCCTCGGGCAAAGGCAGCCGACCCCGGAGGATTCATGTCTCGCTCGAGGGCCCCCTCAAGCAACGGACACACCTTCGGCTCGCCCGAGGCCCAGTCTTCGCAGAGAAGCAACCTTGGCCAGATCGCCACGCCAACCGACCGTATCGCAGGAGCATTTAATGCAAGGATCGCTTGACACCTTATCCTGACGCGCACTCTTCAGTCGACAGAGCCGAAGTGACCGCAGTCACTTCGCCGCTCCACTGACTGACCTGACAAGAAAACAGCGCCGCCTGCCTCATTCTGACTGCCGTGCCACTCACCAGAGTGAGGTCGACAGCAGCTAAGTCCAGCCACGGGCGACATAGGAAGCTCCGTCTCGCCCGACCCCAGGGTTCGGCCCCTATCTCGGCTCTGGAAGACGACGAACTCCCCCTCGCCCGACCCTAGGGCTATAACTCAGCCTCGGCTCAGGAAGACGATGGACTCTGCCTCACTCGACCCTAGGGCTCAGACTCAACCTCGACCTCAGAGGAATCGCCACCTTGCCCAAACTCGGGTTCGGACCGGCCACGTCGCCAGGGGGGCCATCATTACCCTGCCCCTAGCTAGCTCAGGCTACGGGGAACAAGACCGGCGTCCCATCTGGCTCGCCCTAGTAAATAAGTAATGATGACACCCCGCACGCTCCATGACGACGGCAGCTCCCAGCCCCTTACGTCGGCAAGGAGACATCAGCAAGGATCCGACAGCCCCGACAGTTGTACTACCGCAGGGCTCCAGCGCTCCTCCGACGGCCACGACATCACATGAACAGGGTGCCAAAACCTCTCCGACTGCCACGACGGCATGCACTTAGGGCTCTAGCTCCTCTCTGCTAGACACGTTAGCACACTGCTACACCCCCATTGTACACCTGGACCCTCTCCTTACGCCTATAAAAGGAAGGTCCAGGGCTCTCGTATGAGAAGGTTGGCCGCGCGGGAGAACAGGCCGACGCATAAGGCTCTCTCGCTCTCTCTCTCTCTCTCCCGCGCGAACGCTTGTAACCCCCTACTGAAAGCGCATCCATCCGCCCTGGGCGCAGGACAACACGAAGGTCGTGGTTTCCCCTCACTGTTCTCCCCCCTTTGTGTCCCGTCTCGCGCCGACCCATCTGGGCTGGGACACGCAGCGATAATTTACTCGTCGGTCCAGGGACCCCCCGGGGTCGAAACGCCGACAGTTTGCAACTTAAGATTCCACACTCAACAAAGAACAAGATTAACTATAGTAGAGTACAAAATTAACTATTTTGGATCTGAGATTATTGTAATTTGACTAATTACTCCAACTCGTTTGGCTCGCGAGTTAGCTCGCGAGCCAGCTCGAGCTGGCTCGTTATCGTAACGAGTTGAAATACAAGCTCAACTCGTTACAAATTATAAACGAGACGAGTCGAGCCGAACCACTATTGAGTCGAGTCGAGCGAGTTGACGAGCTACGAGTTTTTCGTCCAGCCCTAGCTACAGTCTTCTAACATTTACCTTTTAAAGAAGCAATAGCTCCGTGTAAAGTAGTTTTAGCAAACAGTATGATTGTTGCTCTAAAAGTAAAGTATAAAACTACATGTATACAAACAAAAAAAGAAGATCAATGCTTTGTGCTATCAGTATGAATTATGGGAGAATAGTTTAGAGAAAGGAAAGACACCTTTATTAAATATAACATCCCTAGAAATATAGAAATGGCGTGTGTCAATATCTTGTATCCTTTATGTAAAGCACGGTAGCCAATGAAAACACATTTCTTGGAGCGAAACGAAAGTTTGTGTTTATTATATGGCCATAAATTTGCCCAACATGAACACCCAAAAATGTGAAGCATAGAGTTTTGTTGTCAACAACCCTAGTAGGCATTCGATTGATAAGGTAGGTTATGGTGAGAAAAGCGTCATTCCATAATTTAAGGGGGGCATGGACATGAGCAAGAAGAGTTAAACTAGTTTCAATGATATGTCAATGTTTGGGTTCGGTGGATCCATTTTGTTGGTGGATCAGCAATGCCGAGAGATCGAGAAAAGGAGTTGTGGATTTTTTTTGATATTCACCACCCTAATCAGATTGGACGCATTTTATCTTAGTGCCTAAAAGACGTTCAACATGGGCATGAAACTGTAGAAATATACTCGCAGCTTCAGAACGATCACGCATGAGATAAACCCACGAAAAATTGCTAAAATCATCGATGAAACTAATGTAGTACTCCAACAGCTGTTGGAGCAACCCCCCAAACATCAGAAAAAATAAGTGTTAGATAAGGATAGTCGTCTATGATTATTGTATATTGATAGGACCCCAAGGATCAACATATATAGGCAGACAGGAGGGGAGGAAACCCTAGGGCTGCTGCCTACAGGAGGGTGGCGGAAGGACAGGGGAAAAACCTCCCAGCAGAGGTGGCACAACACCTATGGGTCGGGCCTGTACATATGAAAGGGAAATAGGCTTTAAACCTTTTCCTAAATATTTTTGGTGGTTGAAATGCCCAACACAAATAATTAAACTAACTAGTTTGCTCCAGAGTATATGTTCTACAGGTGCCAAAGGTTCAACTCAAACCAATCCAAAGATTAAAAAGAGCTCAAAAGGAAAAGAGCAAAGGAAACCGAAGTGCTCCCTGGTCTGGCGCATCGGACTGCCCGGTGCACCAGAGACCGTACACTTCAAACTCTGCAGCTTCGGGTTTCTCAGGCGCTGCTCCGCTATAATTCACCGGACTGTCCGGTGTGCCAGTGGAGCAACGGTTACCTGTGCACAACAGTCGACTCTGACAGTGAATAGTGCAGCACAGTAAACGCGGCAGAAGTCAGAGCAGATGGTCAGAGGGGCACCGGACTGTCCGGTGTCGCATGAGGACAAAGCCTCCAACGGTCGACCAGCTCCAAGCCCTAACGACAGGATGACTTGGCGGCGTACCGGACACTATCCGGTGGCGCACCGGACTGTCCGGTGCGCCCATCGCCAGTAGCCTTCTCCAATGGCTACAATTTGGTTGGTGGCTATAAATACCACCCCAACCGGCCACTTCAAGGGGTGGGAGTCCAAGGAACCAACTTTGAAAAGCTTCTCTCAGCTGATGCAACAGTTACAAGCACAATAAATAATATCCGGTAAGCGATTGAAATATTTGGATACGAATCCATTTGCCAAACATACTCAAAGATCTCCATAGAAACATTGGTCTTTTAGGTAAACTTAGCTTCAAGACCTTCAACTCGGATAGTAGGTCATTTACCTCAACATCAGAAGTATCATGTGAAGAGAATATTTTTGCAAATTTGATGCAATAGGCTTCTAGTTCAATATCACATAGCGACTTCAATATTGTCGAGCTCAATAAAAACCTAAACATACTCTTGAATGTCTGGAGTTCTTCAAATCTATTTTTCAGTGAGCTGTTTGCCATATCAACAACAACTAAGAAATAGTTAACTTCAAAGGCCTTCTCAGCTTGCAGAATTTCTTCATCGCATTCATTTTCATCAAAATGTTTCTTCCTCTTTGCTTTGCGCTTGACTGGAAATGATGCCTCCACACCCATTTCAGATACAATACTTTTTGCAATAGCCATACTAGAATAGAAGCCTTCATCCCTATAGTTGTGGAAATAATTTCTCATATCTTCAATTTGTTGTAAGGTGGTATCAATGCACATGGAGGGTGATTGCATCTTCTTGCTCACAGTATTAACAACAAATAAAATATCATGCCAAATAACCATGCCAAGTATAAACTCAAATTTACCAAGTGCCTTGAATACGTTGTCTGCATTAGTCTTATCACTTAAAGATATATCACTAGCTTGACGTAAATGGGACAAAGCTGACCTTAGCTGAGGTGCTTGATATCTGATTGCTTGAACACTTTTGATCCGGCTCTCCCAACGTGTATTGGACAATGATTTCAGTGTTAAACCTGTAACATGGTCAAGCAAAACCTTCCATCTCTTCATTGACCCAGAAAATAATATATATATATATATATATATATATATATATATATATATATATATATATATATTCTTTGCACAATTCCAAAGAACGTAGCAACTTTTTCACAAGATTTAGCCATGTCACAAAGTGTAAGATTAAGACTATGACAAGCACATGGCATATATAAAGCTCTTGGATTAACATCAAGTAATCACCTTTGCACTCCCTGATCTTTTCCTTTCATAGTAGATCCATTGTCATAACCTTGACCCCTAATATCATCAATATTAAGACTAAACAACTTGATGGAATCAGTCAGTATATTAAATATCCCTAAGCCTGATGTGTCGTCCACCTTCAAGAAACCCAGAAAATACTCTTGAATATTTATACCGCTGTCATGCATCTCAACACATCGAACCAATAATGTCATTTGCTCTTGATGACTAACATCTGGGGTACAATCAAGGATAATAGAGAAATATTTGGCATCTTTAACAACCTTTATGATAGATTCTGTAATATTAGAAGCCATGAGATAAATCAACTCATCCTGAATTTTATGACTGAGATAGTGATAACGAGTCTCTTTATTTTTAATACGCCTAAGGTGGTCCTGCATGACCACATCAAATTCAGCAACCATCTCCACACAGGCATAAAAATTGCCATTTTGGTCATTGTATAACTACTCATTAGATCCTCTAAAAGCCAAGCAACGTTTAGCAGGAATTTTACAATGGCAACTAGTCTCAATAAAACTTGCCTTATGCGTTCTTTCCCCCTCTTGATTTCTTCTTGTATCTCTTTATCAATTGTTTCTGCTTTTGCCAATCTAGCTCTCAATTCATTCCAGGAATTCATATTGATGATATGCTCCACACTTGTTTCATGCTCTTTCAGCCTATCATTGATATGCCTCCAATCTCCAAACCCATCATGTGCTAATGAACTTTTACAACTGCTGGAGTTAAAAATCTTACAGCAAAAACAAAACACTTTATCAATGTGTTTTGAATAAACTAACCATTTTTTATCACTTAACTCTCCATTTTTCATTTTTCTAGAGTAGTGGGCATATGAAAAATGTCTTGAGTTTCCATCCTTTGGGAATATCATATTATTTTCTCTTATAGGCCCCTTCTCCACTAATATATCTCTAGCTTTGTTATCAAGTCTATTCCAATTTCTAGGATCATAAATATCCATAGAATAAACAAACTGATCATCAACACTAGCAGATTCTGGAGGAACTTGTTCATGGTCACTTACAATGATGTTGTAATCATTGCCTTGTGCCGGACCCTCATCTTCTAAATTAATATTTTGTTCCTCCACAGCAACTATAGCTAGCTCATCTTGATTCCTCAAAGTACTCTGTGCATTTTTTGAGAAAAATCTATGTATATTTCCTCTTTGCGACTCTATCAATTCATCAACTTGCTTCTTCTTTTTTTCTTTTTTTTACTACCTGATGCATATTTTCTTGTTGACATGGTACTGCTGAAATTTAAGAATTAAATGATTTGATCAGACTAAAAATCAAGTGTTGTATGTGTAGACTTCAACTTGTAGTTGTAACACATGTGTTAATTACCTGCTGCTGCTGCAGTACCGCTCCTGCCTCCTGTGCGAGTTGAAGCCGTGACCTGTGATTCTGTGAACAGGCAACGGGCCTGGGGACCGGCAAGAAGATGGCAGGACTGCAATGTGAGGTGATCATATGGCAAGGGCGGCAAGCGCAGGGCACAATCGCGCAAGGGCAAGGCTTTTGCATCCGTTTGCGGCGGTCGGCGGTGATTAGGGATTTTTTATTCCAATTACCGTGGTGTCCAGGCAGTTGAATCGACATGGGCCTAATTGGATTAGTTTTACCTGGACCTGGCCATAATACGTATATACACTATATGTATACCTGGGGTGGGGCCCGTGGAATTTTGGGGCCTGGTGCGGCCGTTCCGGTTGCCCGCTCTCAGGACCAGCCCTGTATGCTTGGTACGCTGGTGTTGAACCGGGTTAGAGAACATGTTGACGACACTAACATTGTCACAATAGACTAAGTTGCTACGAGTCAAAGGGGAATGTAGTTCCATCAAAAGCTGCCGCAACCAGAAAGCTTCTGCAACACCATTAGCCACAGCCCGATACTCAACCTCAGCACTCGAGCGGGAGACTGTGGTCTGACGCTTGGAGGACCACGACACAAGATTGTTACCTAGGAAGATTGCATAGCCTGAAGTAGACCGGCGAGTATCAGAGCAGCCTGCCCAATCAGCATCAGTGTACACGATGAGCTCAGTCGTAGCGGAATGGTGGAAATGAAGGCTAAAATCCGGAGTACCCTGCAAGTACCGAAGGATGTGCTTGAGAGCAGTCAAGTGAGGCTCACGTAAGTCATGCATATGAAGGCAAACTTGCTGGACTGCATAAGATCAGATATTTGGACGAGTAAACGTCAAGTACTGCAAAGCACCTGCCAAGCTTCTGTATTGTGTAGGGTCACTGACAGGAGCCCCGAAAGTACTAGAAAGCTTGGCAGATATGTCAATCGGAGTGGCACAGGGTTTGCAATCCGTCAACCCAGCACGAGCAATGATTTCCAACACATATTGTCGCTGATGTAGGAGAAGGCCATGAGATTACTTCTGCACATTGATACCTAGAAAATGATGAAGAGTGCCAAGATCCTTCATAGCAAATTCCTTCTGTAATGCAGAAACAGTACGTTGAAGCAAAGCAGTACTAGAGGCTGTGAGGACAATGTCATCAACATAGAGGAGCAAGTATGCAATCTCCACACCATGGCGATATATAAAAATGGACGTATCTGACTTGGCTTTAACAAATCCCAAAGATAGTAAATAAGAGGCAAATTTATTGTACCATGTCCAAGGCGCCTGCTTCAGGCCATAAAGAGATTTGTTGAGATGACACACCAGATCTGGCTGAGCAGAGTCAAAGAAACCAGTACGCTGTGAGCAGTACACTGTCTCTGTCAGAGTGCCATGAAGAAACGCATTCTTGACATCAAGTTGATACAGAGGCCAATCACGAGCAATAGCTAGAGAGATAACTGTGCGGACAGTAGCGGGCTTGACAACAGGACTAAATGTCTCATCATAGTCAATTTCTGGACGCTGTGTGAAACCCTGAAGAACCCAGCGAGCCTTGTACCTGCTGAGACTCCCATCAGCATTAAACTTGTGCGTGAAAATCCATTTACCAGTCACCACATTAGCACCAGGAGGTCGAGGAACTAGATCCTAGGTGCCATTAGACTTCAGAGCAGCATATTCTTCCTCCATGGTAGCCCACCAATGCGGGTCAGTAAGGGCAGCCCTGACAAACTGCGGAATCGGTGACACCTCAGTAGCCAGGTACAAAGCCGGCTGTCGAAAGCCAGCTTTGCCACGAGTAACCATCGGGTGTGGGTGAACCACCGGAGGAATGGGCATCGCACCAGGGGGAAGTCCTCGAGAGGCAAGAGGAGGCGGTGAAGATGACGCTTCAGGCAAGGGCGAGACCGGAGCCGGTCCACCCGGCGAAGTGGCCGTCACAGGTCCAGTCGGTGGGGCAGTCGGCGCATGACCAGCCGGATGGTGCCGAAGCTGGTACGCCAGTACGGGTTCCCGGTATCGATCTCAGGGGGCACCCGTAGTAGGCGCACCGGTACTAGTCGGCGCAACAAGCGTGGAAGTCCGAGTAACCGGTGCAAGGATCTGGGAGGGCTGGCCCGACTGAGAAGAGGTTGTGTCCGTAGGAGCAACCCCGTAGGTGGTGCCGTCATCTTTTGCTATGTTGGAGGAAAGGGAGGGGGGGGGGGATTTTTCAGGATATCCATTAAGTAGAAATGAATAAAGGCAAGATTTTCAAGTTGGCTAAGGGATTTAGGGGAAGGGCGAAGAATTGCATAAGGATAGCAAGGGAGAGGGTCGAGAAAGCCTTGCAGTATTCGTATAGGGACAGGCGTAACAAGAAGAGGGATATGAGATCCCTTTGGATTGAGCGCATCAACGCTGGTACACGGCTGCATGGGGTATGTGAAAAATAATGGAATTTTGGCATTTGTTAGGAACGTATAATCATGCTAATTTTATACCATCTAATAATAACAACTTTATCCATGGATTAATGAAGGAGAACATCCAACTCAACAGGAAGGTGCTCTCAGAGCTGTCGATGCATGAACCTTACAGCTTTAAGGCACTTGTTGATGTATCCCGCACAGCGTTTCCAGGGAACAGGCCTGTCAAAAAGGAGGGTCTAGCAGCTATCCTGTGAAGCATATTTTTCATTGAGTCACTGGATTCATTATGGTCTTCCTTCCTTGCAGTTCATAGTTACTAATCCTATCTGGTAGCTTGTGTTACCTGGTGACTCATGTAGTTTTGCATTACTAGTGCTATTCCCTTTTTTGTACTACTGTTGATAAACATGACTGAACTGAAGCACCTAAGTGCACATTATTGTTCTTTTGGCCCCCATCAGTTGGCTTGATGGTCTTATGGAGGTATAATCCTCTGTGTGATGTAATGATGTTGACAGCTTCAGTAATCAATTTGAGTCTGTATCAAGGTAAAAGAGATTTGACCCATTTGGCTTGTCAAAGTATGCAAGATTGTTATTTCCTCTTGTCTGCCTTGCCAAGTTCTTTGCATGCATTTTGAAGAAACTACACTAAATGTGTACTATGCTACTTCTGATCTACACGAAAAAAAAGAGAGAAAGGAATCTCTTGTATGCCTTGTTGTCGAGGTAGAATGCATGCCCTTTAAGACTTGTTCGGTTAGGGATGGATTGAGGGGGATTGGAGGAGATTAAATCCCCTTCTGAATAGAAGGGGATTTAATCACCTCCGATCTCCCTTAAACCCCCTCCAAACCGAACAGACCCTTAAGTTTCACTTGAAAAATACTTGTGGAGCATTCGTGCTTGATCAGTGTAGCCCTGTTGCTAGTTATTGGCTATTGTGTCTTCAACTCCATACCTCTTTTTGTTAGCCACTGTCCATGCAATAAATCTTGGCATCTTGTAAACTTGTTTTCAGCTTCCTTCTTGACAGACATCTGTAAGCTAATTCACCTTTCCAGCTTTCCTGATATGTATCAATGCAAGTATATTGTTATGGGAGACGAGACGTCTTTGTTCAGATTATGTGTATATATTTGCTTTCCAGGTGTTCTTTCTTTCTTTTGTGTGTGCGTTGACAATTGCATTACATGTGCTGCTGGTGTGCCTACTGTTTCGTAAATTATAGCAATCAATACGCAGTACCAGCTAATCAATTTGTCGTTGATTCCAGGTTCCTCAAAATCAAATACGCGTTTCGGTGTGGCTAACTTTTTCTGTGCTGGCGACATGGCATAAACACTTGTCTTTATTTTCCCCCCACTTCCTCAACAGAGCAAGACGAGAACAAGAGACATAAATTCGCGTTCGAGGAGGGAATGTGCGCGTCGCATTTGTGGCATCAAATCCGCACATATCTTTTGAACGTTCTCCCATGCAAGTGAAGTGAGAACACTGCATGTCGTTGATGGGAGCAGAGCAGCAAAGCCTAGCCTAGCCGGACGTGCGATTGGGTGCGCTAGCTTTGAGCTTGCTTGTTTCTCCTCTATCTACTAGCTGGAATGCACAACAAGCCATTGTCATCGATCTGGAGAATAAAATCGCAGAGCAGCGTTGCATTATCATCGGCAAGTGTCGATTGGAAATTGTTAATCCACATTGTTATTTTTTTGGGCGTCTTTACAGGTCGCGGAAGGGGGGCCTTGGTGTCTAAAGTACACTGGAAGCTGAAAAACCGTGTGAACTGAGCGAGGTCTTCCTGCTCCCTTTGCTCGTGAGGTGCTGCTCCTTATGCCATTCGCCCACGTAGCATACTTTCATTTTCGAGCTTCGACCGGGACGACAACAGGAGATAAGGTGAATTGTATTCCTATCCTATCGACCATGACCATGCAAGAGCAACAGACACCAGGAGAAGTCTTCGCGGAACATTCGTGAAGGATCTAGCTAGTAGACGAGGACATGTATGTAAGCATATCATGTATCGAGAGGTTTCTGACTGTGAAGCTCTTGCGAAGCAAAAATCGCCGCCACACTGTTCTATTTGTCTATTCCACCGAGAATCAGTATCTCTTTCAGTAGGGGTGCATTTTTCTCTGTTACATTTGAAAGAAGTTGAGAAAGGAAGGAAGGGAAAGGGTTACCAAAAGCTGATGTCACACACTGGTTGGTCTCTGTTTCAACTCCTGAAACCCAGCTCGCTGTTGGACGACGAGAACGCATGGTAAAAGCAATAAATAATAAGCTGCGGCCGTGCATGAAAGCAAAAGCATGCATGGAACATTAATAAAGGCAGGCTTAATTAATGTTCCTTGGAGCAGGTGGGGTGGGGTCGGGTCGTTCAGCGACAGTACGACATATGCAAGCTACGGCGACTAACCTTAGCCGCGAATCCAAACAGGCTTCATGTTGTTGCGGCTTGCAGGCTTGTTCGTTTTGCTCTCAATCCATGTGGATTAGGTGGGATTGGATGGGTTTCAATCCCAAACAAGTCAAAATCTTTCATAATTTTTTCCAATCTCATCCAATCCACATGGGATAGGAATAACCGAACAAGCCCTAATAGAGTAACGTAAGTAGCAGAGCTTGGTTGTTCCTGACTGCGTCACGTTGCTTCTAGAGGCGGCACCATGCATTCGAACGCTTTAGGCCCCGTCTGGTAGAAACTGACTGTGTTACGTATGCATGACACTCGTCGTCCTTAAGATCGTCTTAAGTCTCAGCAACCAAAGGATAGTGGGTAGTAACCCGGCCCCTACAATATGCCCACCTACTAACAGCCATGGTTTTGTGATGCTAATCACATATTCAGACTAAGGGCACTATTTGGCATTGCCCTCTTCTGACTTAGCTTGCAACATCGTCCTAGCTTCCTCTTGACAATGCCATCTCCATCGTATCGCCAGGAGAAACAGCTAGCGCGCGCGAGCTCGCTAAACATTCTTTCTGAGGTTAGTCGTCTAGAGCGTTAGGTGAGTAGATGGCTATCTCAGGACGTCAGGATCAGGGGGCGACCTAGCTAGGGTGTTTACAAATTCTAAGCACCGTTTCAGTCTCCTCGTTTCGCGGTAGTAGTTGATCTCCGCACACACTGTTCGATCGTGATCGCATTGCGCGCCATTCGGGTTAGCTAGCTGTGTAGATATGCATGATACCTTCGCATAAACTAGTACGTGGTTGCTAGATAGGTTGTCAAGTAGTAGCTTTTAGATTTTATGTCCTCGTATTGATTAGCGGTAGATAGGCATGGAAGTCTTTCTGCTTTTAATATTTGCACTGAGGTATATAGATTACTGGTACCGTGGTAGATAGGTTGTCAAGGAATTCCTCTCTCTCTCTCTGCTTTTTCTTGTGTGTGTGTGTTGGCCTGTTGGGGGTATTTGATTTCTAAGCGCTTCTTCGTGTACAAGGAACCTAGCTGACTTCTGAAGCAATTATACTCTTTGAACAGCATATATAGGTCCTCCCTTTTCCTATCGCATTCACCTTTTATTTGTTCTTTTGACCATTTCTCCATATAGTACTTACGAAAGGCTGAAAAGCAGCAGGGGTATTTTCATCTCGTGGTAAGCAGGAACAAGAGATGCACGGGAGTGTTGTAAAGCATGTCATCGTATATATAACAAGGATTTTTTTTATGTGTGTGTGCAGTGACAAACTTTCCCATGAATCCGGACTTCGTCAAAGGCACGGCAACTTAGCTTTTTGGTTACCTGCTCTAGGATGATAAGGGGTTTGGGGATCTCATGGCGACCGAGGAGCGCAGTTCCTTTGTATTTAATCTGATTGAAATAAATGTGATTGCAAAGTCAGACGGGGAGCACTTGCACGGAAACTTACTCAATTGTATATCTTTGCTTTCTTGATCATCTTCATTAGGTTTATCGATGGTTATCTGATTTCCCTCCTCGCTTTTCTTGAGAGAGAGAAAAACACCCATTTTGCAGCCACGCCTCTCTCAGCTGGAATGCACAACTAGAAAGGTGGCCTACACAAATAGTGCAGGTTGCTAGCTTTTTCATTATAACGTATGGATTTATTATTTTGTTGTTCTTGTTCTCTCTCTCCTTGTCCATTAAAGCACGCCTTAAGCATTTCTAAACAAACTATAGAACCATCACTGGTGCTAGCAATTTGTTGATCTTAGGAGTCTGCAGCTGTCGGGTGCTTCACCGAATACAACACCAAATAGTAGTTGTGGGTATGGTGCGTTGACATGGCACCTAGAGAGCTTACAGACTTGTCTAGAGACAATTTGCACTCGCCGGCGTGTTCAACCGGATATAGTATGGGATAGGGCACCCAAAGAGCATGTAAACTCTGTAGTTTGGTCGAATACACACCTGGCGTGCCTGATGTGCCACCGAATGTGACACCAAACAGAGTACTTAGAGAGCATGCCAAATGTACATTTTTACTTTGTACTCACTGGACGCTTCTAGTGTAGCACCGGTTCTTGCACCTGATATGGCGTACAATAACGATTAGTTCAAAAAACAAGCTATTGGAGTGAAGGTGAAGTGGAAAAGTTGGCACAGGTAATGTCTGGTGCCCCGAAACTGTTGAGTTGGGTTCCAATGGCTAGTTTTAGCCTTTGGGTCTATTTATACCCCTCCCAACTTAGCTTTTTGAGATGTCTTGCCCTTTTCAATAGTTGAAGCAACCACTTAAGGGTGAGGTAGATCCTTTGCATAGTGAGAGATTAGAGAAGTGATAATCGTGTATTTAGCAACCTCATTAGTGCAGAGGGAGTGTTGTGTGCAGTCCACTATCCCGCATTAGCTAGTCATAGTTATGATCAAGTGAGAGTCTAATGGCCGTAACTGTTGGTGATCAACAACATCTAGACGTCCCAGTAGGGATTAGGAGTATGGTGATCACTCGAAGAGTTTATGGATGACCCGACTCGGGATTTGTATGCGATTGTAAGTGGTTCACCATATCGAAGTTGCTTGTAAAGAGCACTTGATCTTTACTGAGACCAATAGGGAGCGACGCCCTTGCGTGGTTGCTTCACCGAGGATTGTGTGGTAACTATACATATTTACTTTTGAGCGATTTACTTTGAGAATTTGTATTCTTAGAATTGTCACGGTAGCATAGAGTTAAAATTAGGGTGCAAACCTTTTAATCATATATTAATCACTCGTGTGAAGTTAGATTTGTAATTATTAGGAGTTAGTTTCTACAAGTATTTGCTTCAAGGCAAGCTCAATCTACTCTTCTCTTATGTAGCGTTTGGTTCCAGAGTCAGTTGGGATGATGGAGCGGCTCTGCCAGAGAGATTATTTTTGGGGAGCCGGATGATTTAACATTTGAGCATAATTTTTCATTTTAATAGCCACTCTATTCTATTTGAAACCAGTCCAAACAACAACAAATTAGGAACGGAGCAACTCCGTTTCCTCATACTCTGGAACCAAACAGTACCTTAGACATCACAATCATTATAGATCTAATGATTCCTCAGTGGTTCTGTAATCTACGCTATGAGAGCTGTCATATAAGACATTGTTTCGTAATTTTCTCTCTCTCTTAATAAAACACATATATGTGGAGACGCTCTCGGAAAAAAAAAAGGCATGTACGAAGAGTCTTTAGCCGACACTTGGCTAACAAGACACTACAGCCGGCTCCAAGTCAAACGCGCACCGCTCAAACCATCTCGCCGTCCTAGTCAACTAGGTCCTGCACAATCATTCCTTCTTTCAGACCCAGAGGCCCTACGTACGCTGCCGTCTGTCTCCATATGCATTCTCGCTGTTGCATCGAAATCATGTTGCTTTCAAGCTTTGCGCAGAAAAGGCTCGCACGAGGCGCGGCCTCGCCTTTCTTTTTTCGTTGGGGGTTCGTGTGTGGCCGCCGGAGTATGGTAAACCGGTGTTGCCGGCCCTTCCCAACCACGAGCACTGCTGCCGCGTGCCAACAGCTCCTCCGCGCTCCGGTGTCGGTCACGCCGATCATGTTACAGAATAATTCATATAAATCCTAAAGATTTACTCACACATACACGATAGAAACTTTAATACCACCTTATTAGTTGAGTTGTATTGAAACCATCGAGGAGAGTAAAAGGAGAACTCACGCGCGCGCACTCGCCGCGTCCCGCTTGACCAGGCCAGGTCGGACGCACGGCATACACATGAATGCTTCGGCGATTTCTCACCTCCGTCCTTGCGGGTGCGTGATCTTCTTTTGTTGCTCGATATTTTTTTTTCATACATTGAGAAATTTACGCTAACTTATTTTATTAAGCAATTATTGTCGTATTAACTGTGATTGATTGTCACGTTAGTGTTGTGATTACGCGGTTGGTTACTTGTATGTTTTGGCTGCGTCGTGTGTACATATTGAAGGCGAGACATCGTCCCTCGGTATAGACTTTCTCCTCCTCACACCAGAACGCTACGCTATCCTCGTCTTTTTCATCCCGCCGTCGAAGTGCCATCGAGGTTGGAAGAGCAGGATCTCCGAAACCTACATCCCCTCGTGCCTCTACACGGGGTAGGGGCCGTATCAAGTTTTGGGAAGCACCGTTATGATTATAGGTGCACATTTGAGCGGGGCCTGATGGGTCGGCCCGAAGCACGACCCAGACCCAGTCACGACACGATCCGATATATTTTAGTGCCGGACCGGCACGGCCCGATATATCGGGTCAGGTTTGAGCTGAGGCCGTGGCCATGCGGGCACGAGCACGACCCGTTTAAGACAGGCACGAAATGGCCCATATAAAGGCACGAAAAGACCCATATATTTATTAAAACCACACTTCATTCCACAATTGTATGTGATGTAATTTTTACTTTTGTTATGAACATTAGATAATAAACTGAACTTACGAACTTTGTATAGAGTTGATTATACTTTTTTTTCCTTCTAACGAAATGATTTGTAAACGAGGTAGTTATTGCATATATCTGGTAACTTAATACAAATATTAAGTTTGCTTTTGGTCAAATTTATTTGTCTTACATTTTATTTGTTTTGAATTTAGGGCTCTAATGTAAATTTTGGGCCAAAAATTGAATTTCGAGCCCTGATGTGAATTTCGGGCAAAAAATTGAATTTCGGGTTTTTATAATTTCGGGCACGTTTAAGCAATTACGTGCTAGGACATGGGCTGACCCGAAATTCAAACGGGTCAGGCCAACCCGAAATTCAAACAAGATGTGCCTTTTCGGGCTTGGGTCGGGTCGGACTGAGCGGCCCGAATGTACACCTATAGTTGTGATTGGTCGCTGTTCGTCTGCTTTCTCTATGCCCACGTCGTCGGTCTGCTACGTCTACTCTTATACTGTTCTAGCGCCGACAACCCTACTGTAAACATATTTATGTTTATGTTTATTCTGTCAGTAGCACTAATATATGGAGTGCTAGTGAGTATTATTATTATTTTCGGAATCAATTTGTTCATCCTAAGGGGGTGTTTGGTTTTAGAGACTAATTTTTAGTCCCTCCAATCTATTCCACTTTAGTCACTAAATTGTCAAATATGGAAACTAAAATAGAGTTATAGTTTCCATATTTTACAATTTATAGACTAAAGTGGAATAAAATGGAGGGACTAAAAATTAGTCCCTAGTAACCAAACACTACCTAAACTGCTGTTATTTCCAATAGATCACAGAGGTGCGCGGCCAAGTACGCGACGCCAGGGTCCGGGTCGCGAGCGAGGTTATTGATCGACGGACAGGGACGAGCCAAGAGGTGTTTGACAGGACCGGCGGCTTTCCGCCTCCGCCTGCACCTCGTTGCATCTCTAGTCTGCTGCACGCCTGCACCAGTGTCTGTCTGCCGGCTAGAGCAGAAAGCGTAGGTAGCAAATTTTATCGACGAAGGAAAGGATAGAGGCCACCACACCGTACTCCGCCTCCGCTTATATGCATTTAGGATTGTCCCAGATTACGGTTAGGCCAACATTCCCTCAACTGTATTTTGAAGCAAGTAGCTAGAGGACCTGATGCGAATTGAATCCGGAGTTCCGGACGGCCTGCGGTTTTCCACCCGCTGATTTGAGAGTTGAGACAGCTTTTCGCTATTTTTTATCCGTCCACGACCACGCGCGGCCCACCATTTGCTTGCTAGTACAAAATTCTCTAAGGGTCTGTTTGGTTGGGCTGTGGCTGTGAAAAAAGTTGCTGTGGGCTGTGAGCTGTGGAAAAAGCTGTTGTAGGCTGTGGGCCGTTAAAAAGCTAAAAACCGTTTGGTAGAAACCACTAAAAATCGTTAAAAGTTCTTCGATATATGTTTTTATAGTTTCATCCGAAAAGCCACTAAAAGCAGGTACAGAGGTGCTTTCAGATTTGCACTGTGAGAAAGTCAGCTTTTAGAAAAAGCTGCTTTCTGGATCCAGCCCTTTGGTTGGCTTTTGGCTTTTAGAGGGCAAAAGCCAAAAGTCAAACCAAACATACCCTAAGTCGACGCCCCACTGGCGGTTGGATCCGATGCTGTTCTTCAGTGCACGCTTATGCATCAACCGCTATCTAGATGGCGGATAGATAGCGAGGGGAGTATACCCAAATTTGTGCGGAGTACAAATTTACCTGCGTTCGATTGCCTGCAGTGCAGTTACTCTTTTGTGCGCTTGTACAATGCTCGAAGCAGGTTTTATACGATATTAGCTAATACTGTACGTCAGATTTAGTGGTGCAAGGCAATGCAAATTTGTGCAGACGAATGCACACACTAAAAAGATAAAATATTCTCCTATATATCCCTCACCTCTAACAAAATATGACCTCTCAAATTATCTAGGCTCCTGGTTGGGTCTCGATAGTTAGTAGTAACATTCGAGTGTTGCGAGTAAACTATCTTTTACATAAGCAAATTAAGTTAGATCGTAATAATGACGTTTGATTGGACTTATGTGGTTTTTGTGTCCCTGTTAATGGAGATCAACTGCAGGTTTCTGAAAGTCACCTAGAGGGAGAGTGAATAGGTAAAACCTGAAAATTATAAACTTTGAACACGAACTTCACTCGGAGTTAGGATTAGAATGAGTAATAATGAAATCGGAGTGCGGAATAGAGTTCTTCTTGCTATTAGTTGCTCAATCAATGCGGATAACTTTGTGAGCTAACTTAAAATGATTGCAAGCAAGAGAATTTAAAGAGAAGGGAGAGGAAGAATCAAATTATAAGGTAATGATAAACACAAATGAACATGACGATTTATTTCCCGAGGTTCGATTCCGAAGAACCTACTCTCAGTTGAGAGGCCACGTAGGCCGAGTCTCTTTCAACCCTTTCCTTCTCTTAAACGGTCACTCAGACCGGTTGAGTGGTTCTTCTTAATCTCGAAGGTCACTTAGACCCACAAGGATCACCACATAATTAGGTGTCTCTTGCTAGCTTTACAAGCCACTTGAGACTTTAAAAGGACACGAAGAAAGCGCGATCAAGAAAGCCAAGCAACAAGAGCAACAATAAATAACACAAGATCACACTCTCTCTAGACTTTCCAAGACACTAATCACTAATGATCACTAGTCACAATTATGGTACTTGGAGGAGCTTGAGAGCTTTGAATGTGTCTTGGAGTGATGTACTTACTCTTGTATTCAATGTGGATGAACATAATGCTTGGATAAGATGAATGAAGTTGGTTGGGTTGTATTTATAGACACCAACCATTTCCTAGCCGTTGCCAATTTTCTGCCACACGCGGACGGTCCACGCTCCTGGCCCGGACGGTCTGCCCCTGCACTCAATGACTGAAATAGCAACGATGATCAGTAATGACTATATCAACGACTATAAGCGCATTAAATGTATCGTCAGATGTCAGATAAATCAGTCGCAGACTGTCCGGCTGTGCACCCCGGACGGTCCGCGACGACGCTAAAAATGAATTTTACCGAACCCAGCACCTTCGGGTTTCTCTAGTTTTCAATGTGCGGACGATCCGCACATGAGGGCCGAACGATGCTCTCCTCTCCTTCGGACATTTCGTAGTACAAATGTGAGTTTTGCATAGTTCCTGTCCGAGGCTCATCGAGGTGTCGCGGACGGTCCGCCGGAAGAGCTCGGATGGCCCACCGGAAGAGCTCGGACGGCCCGCACACAGGTGAATTCTCCAAAAGCTCTCCTGTCTGGAATAATCTACGATATTCCGGACAGTTAACTTATATATGCTTAATTTTTATCTTCTGTCATTAAATACAGAACATTGATATTGATATTAAATATGCTTAGTTTTATCTTCTGATATGTTGTGTACTTGTTTTTGGTAGATGATTCCTTATTGGTGCACCGCGTATCTTGAGTGTTGGGAGCAGATGGTGCAAAGGTGGTGCTCGGCCAAGTGGGACGAGGCTCACAACGCTAGCCCAGAACTGTGTTTGATGATGCAAGGTCCCTCCCACCACCAAGGAGTCGCAACCTCAACAAATACACAAAAGCATGGGTAGACGTTCTCTTTAATTTAATCTAACTTTTGATTAGACATGATTTCTAACAATCTTGTTGGTTTTCTCGTAATCTTTGTCACATGGTGGCCAGCCTTGCTCCATCTTCTTGGTGTATGCTTGGCACACAAGGGCAAGGCGACGTCTGACATCACCTACAACTCAGAGGACATGCCCGAGGCGTATAGCAACCCTGCCGTCTTTAGCTGCCTCAATGAGTACACTGTCATGGCATAGGAGGTCCATGGACTAGATTATGATCCGAGGACCGAAAACATCGATAAATATGTCCTCATGAGGGTCGGAGGAGGCAAGATGCATAGGCGGTAATGCATTACCGACGAGGCAATTAACTCGTCATCCAATCCCACTCTATCTTAGGTGCGAGCAAGGAGCATGAGCGCAAGCCCAGCCATACGACCTCGACATGATAGCTCACAACATCACATCCAGGAACTCTAGGTTAGTGATTTTGTGCCTCGTCATTCATTGAGTTATATACCTTCTCTTTGTAGTATTATGCATTAGGGTGAAATATTACAAGCCCAGCTAGAAGAAGAGAGGAGGGAACGGATGGAGATTGAGGCGAGGATGAGGGCAGAGCAGGTGGCTCGTTTGGCAGATTAGCAGAGGATGACAGAGATATTCCAGTACATGCAGAGCATTGGCGCCGCACAAAGTTTTGCTCCACCACCTCCGTTGTTCCCTCCACCTGACTCTGCTCAGTTCCATACTCATGTGAGTATGAAAATTCTATTCCTACATGATATATATTCATCAATCTCTTCTCTGTGCAGGGACAATCAACGACATCAAACTACCCTCATGGATCGCCGAACCAGTCCAACCGCCCACCTCGCTGAGATACTTTGTGCACATGATCTTATGTTTGTTGGTGTTGTTAATACTTTGTGAGATAACTTGGTCTAAACTTGTTGATGTTGGTAATACTTTGTGAGATACTTGAGACTTATGTTTGTGAGTGTTGGAGACTTATGTTTGTGTCCGAACTTGTTTGATGTGGTGACATTTATGAGATATATGGTGTTTGTGATACATGTGTTGATTATGTGATACATGTGATGTCAATGATATGTCTTTTGTTTGTTTGGATGTAATAATAAAAATAAATAAAAAAGGGTTTTCTGGTTACTTTGTCGAGTAACATGACCAAAGCACTCAACAAAGAAGGCACACATGAGAACCGGTAAAGCTTTTTTGCCGAACATTGTGGCCGCGACACTCGGCAAAGAAACAGCCTTTACCGAGTGCCTCCGAGAGCACTCGTCAAGAAGCCTAGCAAAGAGGCCCACTGTTGCTCCCTTTGCCGAGCGCTTGTCCAGCAGGCACTCGACAAAGGGATTGACAAAGGGTCCACATGAGCTTTCTTTGCCGAGCGCTATTTCAGCAGGCACTTGGCAAAGAGGAAGCCTTTGCCGAGTGTCAGATTGAACACTCGGAAAATGCTCCATTACCGTCACTTGGCGTTGTGACGCTCGGCAAAACATTTGCCAAATGCCCGACAAAAAAATACTCGACAAAGAAGCTGTTGTCGATGTAAAGTTCGCCGAGACTTCTTTGCCGAGAGTCACACTCGGCAAAGAGTTCGCCGAGTGTTTTCCAGACTTTATCGAATGCCCGTATCCGGTAGTGATATAGTCCGGGTCTTATATATATTGGATTTTATTGTAACACACTTATGTTTGCCCGTAGCTAATTATAAGATAATACCCCTCTGTCCCAAAATAAAATTTGTTTTAAAGAAATAGTGGGTTCATATAATAGTTGATGTATATGTTTTATATATATATGTTTAGGTTCATCATTATATATTTAAATATAGACATAAAAATATAGAGCTAAAATGACTATTATTTTAGAAGGAGAAAGTAGTAGGTATCTGCAGGAGATTAAAATCGTTTCGTCACATTGTACGTCTATTTTGGACGGGATGCAAGCGTAAAGATGACTGCTTCTGAACAGGACGTGGAAGCAGCGTCGTCGTTGTTACCCGTCTTTAAATCGCACAGATTGTCGTAGTCGTAGTAGTGGTGTTCTTATTTTATGGACACGTGACACGTTAATACGTGCATGCGGTCAATACTCCACACTACATACTTTATGACGTACGCATCATGCAAACACAATTTGGGAGCGCGCGCACGCATTGTGCGGCTAGCTAGCCAGAGCCCAGAGGTGCCTTGCTGCGAGCGCAAACACACACGTACGCGCAGACCGGTCTTCCCTTCTAAACTATCCGGAAGAAACATGCCAAATTATTGCTTAATGCGATAGCTGCAACTACAAGCGGTCCATCGTGTCGGGCCCATCAGTTCTGGGCAATGTAATAAATACAAGCTCTAGCGCGCAGCTATTACTACTTGTATCCATTAATCAACATGTCGCGCGGCGCATACATCATACATGTTCCTCGTTTACAAATTAAACTAAACCCACCGTGCCTTATTCGTGCAGTATATTGTATTGTTCCACCGCCCTTGCATGATGACATGGGTACGTATGGGCTGATATGAATATGATTCGATGGTATGGAATGGGACGGCGGCCACTCATGTCATGTAGTATAATGCATACTTGCTCCATATTTATAGAGAGACTCTATACATCACCTAGATAGGGCCGATGGCAGACCCAGAACAAAATTTTAGATGGGGCCGACAACGCAAGAGATAAATCACCAAACTAGACCACTAGATAAATGTAGACCGATGATAATAACATGAATGCTAAATGATAATATCTAGTTTTTTTTTTCCAAAATGATATGAATAGCAACAAAAACCTTTTTGGCTACCTAAAGGAGAGCTGGAGAAAAAAAATAGGTGGATTGGCTGAGGACGAGGCGCTGGGCGGAGCAGCCGCATCGGCGCGTCATTGTGACGAGTTGTCAAATCTGTCGTGAGAATGCGTCGGTGAGGCGACAACAGGTGGGAGGAGTGAGGGAAGGAGGCGAGGCAACGATAGATGGCGGTGGTGACAAGCACAACCACTACCGTGTTGCGACGGCGCGGTGGGACTCTAGTGAGTTAGCGAGGGACAGGTGACGCCACGGTCCCACCAACTGTTTGCCCATCTACTGGTGCGGACTAGGAGGCAAAGTATCAACGTTGTATGCAGGATCCCGATAAGGCGACGAGTTGACGAGTAATGAGGAGGTAAGGTGCCTCTGCAGCGGACGAGTTAGGTCATTGACTAACCAGTCAGTCGATGACCGAAGAAACGAGTGAGCCACGAGTGGGCTTGCACTAGGGAAGAGAATCGAATGGCTCAAGTGGAGAGTGGACTGAGTAGTGAAGCGTCAAGAGAAAAATAGATTAAAACATAGTTTTCATTAGATTTGTCCGTGTTTACTATATAAAAGTTTCTTTATTTTGCTATGTACCTAAACCTAGGTATAAGGGGTTAAAACAATTGAGGTGGGGCTATGGCCCACCTTGCCCACCCCTTAGATTTGGCTCTAGCTAGGGTGATGAACCAATCGATACATCACCTAGATCTAAGGTCCAACTAAACTAATTAACCAACCAGCCAGTCGATCGCCCGGTGGAACCAGCCCACCAGACCGTGGAATGGATCCGATTAGCCCACTTATTGGGTTTGTGCTCGTCGATTTTGTTAGGACGTCAGTTTCTGATAGTGGTTTCACCCATTCCATTACAATTTCAGTTATTCCATTACAGTTTCAGTCCTTCCATTATAGTCCCATACTTCCAGCGTTCGGTTATAGTTTGAGTCCTTCCATTACAGTCCTATACATTCAGACATTTCGTAACAGTTCCAGTCATTGAAAGGGAAATTGTCTTCACCATTTTATCTAATTGATTTTGGTGCTTGATGACCATCACAATCTTATGGACTAATTAGTTTGCCTAGTTGACTGATTCACATGAGCATAAGTCCATCCATCTCATTTCTAAGTCAACTATCCGGAATAACGTAGATTATTCCAGACATGAGAGCTTTTTTGGAAAAAAAATAACTATGCGCGGACCGTTCGCGACACTTTGGACCGGAACTGTGTAAATCTCAACACTTCTATTGTAGACTGTTCGAAGGAGAGAATAGCACCGTCCGGGACCAAGCGCCCCCCCACACGGACTGTCCGCCCTTTACTCGAAGGTGGCGAGTTCGGTAAATTTCATTTTTAGCGTCCTCACGGACCGTTCGGGGTGCATGATCAAACCATCTGCGACTACTTTATTTGACATCTGACGACGCATTTAATGCACTTATAGCCATTGATATAGTTGTTACTGCTGACCGTTGCGATTTTAACCGTTGATGTGCAAGGGCAGACCGCCCGCGTGTGGCAGAAAGTTGGCAACAGCTAGGAAGTAGTTGGTGGCTATAAATACAACTCCAACCACCTCCATTCATCTTATCCAAGCATTACATTCATCTACATTCAATACAAGAGCAAGCACATCACTCCAAGACACATCCAAAGCTCTCAAGCTCCTCCAAGTGTCATAATTGTGACTAGTGATCATTAGTGATTAGTGCCTTGGAAAGTCTAGAGAGAGTGTGATCTTGTGTTTTTCTTGTTGCTTGGTTTTCTTGATCGTACTTTCTTCATCGCCTTCAAAATTATCATTGACTTGTAAAGCTAGCAAGAGACACCTAATTATGTGGTGATCCTTGTGGGGTCTAAGTGATCGTTTGAGAGAGGGAATGGGTTGAAAGAGACGACCTTCGTGCCCTCCTCAATGGGGAGTAGGTTTTTTGGAATCAAACCTCATGAAAACAAATTGCCAGTGTTTTTGTGTTAATCTTGTATTGCGATTTGATTCATCCTCTCCCCTCTTTATGAAGTTCCCTTGCTTGCAATCATTTTAAGTTAGCTCCCAAAGTTATCCACATTGATTGAGCAACTCGTGACAAGAAGAACTATCTTCCGCACTCTGATTTCATTATTACTCATTCTAACGCTAATCTTGGGTAAAGTTCATGTTCAAAGTTTATAATTTTCAGGTTTCACCTATTCACCCCCTTTAGGCGACTTTCAGTCATTCCATTAAAGTTTATGTTGCGGTTTCAGTTATTCCAGTTACCGTTACAATTTTAGTCATTCTATTACAGTCTTAGCCATTTAGTCATTTAGCCATTCGTTGCAGTTTTAGTCATTTTGTTATAGTTTAAGTCATTCCATGACTATTTCGGTCATTTCGTCACAATTACCATTTCAATCATTCGGTCGGAGCGGGGGGCATGGGGTGGCACACGATGGGTGGTTGCAGCGTGCAGACTAATTGGGGTGCGACGGTTAGCGCGCTAGTTGGTGCGTGGGGTGGGTTGGGTGCAAGGGCTAGTTAGACAGTGGCTAGGAGCCAGGGGTGGATCTAGGCCCTTTTTGTGGTGTCCTGTGACACCAATAAATTTTAGTAATCTCTATTAGAATGTATGTTTGTTAGCACTTAAATGAGTTGATGATTCTATATTTTAATGAAGATGACACCAATGGTTGTTTTGTCTAGATCCGCTCCTACTAGGAGCGCGTTTTGGGGGTTGGCTAGGGTGGTCTAGTTGATGCAACCTCTGGTCCATCACCCTCTAGTTAAAAATGTCATTGAAAGGTAATACTCTTGGTTGTGGTCAAGCATATTTAAGGATCTTGTTAGAGAAAGTTATTATGAGGCTCACCTACAGTGACCACTACTTTTGGGGACCTATGCCTAGTGGAAGTCCTTAGCCCTAGTCACGACAGAAGCTTGACATCGGGCCGGGTAACATGACATTGAGGCCCCTCGGAAAAATAGTTACACCACAATCTCATAAAAATCCACTAAGGGGATTGAGGCCCACTAGGCCTCAGGACACTCTAAATCATGAGGCCTTCATAGCTCTATGAAATATGTGGCTAGAATAATATAGGTTCTCTAGGCTCCTTATGTCCTAGGGCACTCATGAGAAATCTAAGTCCTTAGGACCCCTTGAGACCAAGGTGCTTGTGAGTTTTGGGGACCCTCATACTCTGGATGACTCATGAGCAACTATGAGTGAGTAGGATAGTCCGTCCCTTCATGGAGCACTCAAGCTTGCTTAGATGCTCGAGGCCCTCTACTGGCCTCTAGGTCCTTAAGGTTCTTGACCTTGCATCATGAGAATGGTTGGGCCCGAACTCTTCTAGACCCAAAGCCCTCATGGAGAATAAGGGATTTATTGTAGTATAATGCTATCACAAGATAGAAAGATGTGTCTATGCCCTCTAAGGGCGATACAACCTTGAGGTTGGGCCCCCACATTGAAAGGCCTACAAACAAGTTCATTATGTTAGCTTAATGGAATAAGTCTAAGGCATAACACATTAATATGTGATCTGTGACAGTACGATCCTGACAAGCATGTTATTGCCATGACTAAGGCTACAAGAGACTTGAGACCACTATATGATACGTGCATTGATCCTATAGCTACATGTGTGCATGCAAATGTACCATTATGTATTATAAAATACACAAGGCTACATTGGCTACCAATTACATCAAACTAAATGGCATGAGCCCAACACCTATGGATGCAACATATCATAACTACCCATGCAACAGGGATTGCAAGAGACTCATGCAGAACATACCTGCCTCTGTGTCATGATCAGAGGTATGGATTTAGATTGCAAGATGGCTCTATGGACATATTTAGATCTCACATTCTCTTCAACATCTAAAGATCCAATAAGGTCGGCAATGCCAAACTCTTGTCTCTTATGTTTAAGAAAAGTAGCAAAATCTGTCCACGTCTGTGGCAGCTTAGCAATGATGTAGTCCACCATAAACCATTATAGCAGCACACAACCAAAATTCTTGAGTTCTTTAACTAGTATATGTATTTCATTAGCTTGCTACTGAGAGCACCTAGAGGGGGGGGTGAATAGGTGATCCTGTGAAAACTTCAAACTTAAGCCACAAAAACTTGTTAAGTGTTAGCACGATTATTGCCAAGTGGCTAAGGTGAAGTCTCAACAAAACACAAAACCACAAGAGATCAAGCACAGAGGTGACACAGTGGTTTATCCCGTGGTTCGGCCAAGACCAACGCTTGCCTACTCCACGTTGTGGCGTCCCAACGGACGAGGGTTGCAATCAACCCCTCTCAAGCGGTCCAAAGACCCACTTGAATACCACGGTGTTTTGTTTTTCCTTTCACTATCCCGTTTGCAAGGAATCTCCACAAATTGGAGTCTCTTGCCCTTACAAGTATATGATCACAAGGAAGCACAGAGTAAGGGAGGGAAGCAACACACACAAATCCACAGCAAAACGCGCACACACACGGCCAAGACTCGAGCTCACAAGAGTATCACAAAGTTCTCACTAGAACGGAGCTCGAATCACTTAGAATGACAAACAAATGCGCAAAGACTGAGTGTGGATGATCAAGAATGCTCAAAGGTTGCTTGTGTGTCTCCTCCATGCGCCTAGGGGCTCCTTTTATAGCCCCAAGGCAGCTAGGAGCCGTTGAGAGCAAATCCGGAAGGCCATCCTTGCCTTCTGTCGTCGGGGGCACCGGACAGTCCGGTGCACACCGGACACTGTCCGGTGCCCGATTTGTTTCCATATCTGGCGCTTCCGACCGTTGCAGACCGTTGGAGATCTGGGAGCCGTTGGCGCACCGGACATGTCCGGCGCACACCGGACAGTCCGGTGCCGTCTTCCGACCGTTGGCTCCGCCACGTGTCCCGCGCAGATTGCGCGGCCGACCGTTGGCCCGGCCGACCGTTGGCTCACCGGACAGTCCGGTGCACACCGGACAGTCCGGTGAATTTTAGCCGTACGCCGTCGGCGAATTCCCGAGAGCGGCTAGTTCGAGCCGAGTCGGCCTGGCGCACCGGACACTGTCCGGTGCACACCGGACAGTCCGGTGCTCCAGACCGAGCTGGGTCTTGGATGCACACAGCCAAGTCATTGTCTCCTCTTTTCTTTTCTTCTTCTTCCTGTTTCTATCACTTAGACAAATATATTAGTACACAAAACCAATGTACTAAGGCTTAGAAACATACCTTTATCTCATGATTTTCACCTTGTTCATCCATGTACATAAATTCACTATTAAGCACATGTGTTGGCACTCAATCACCAAAATACTTAGAAATGGCCCAAGGGCACATTTCCCTTTCAATCTCCCCCTTTTTGGTGATTTATGCCAACACTACATAAAGCAACTAGAACAAGTGCAAACTCACTTCAAATAAAACTTAAATTTATTTTGAATCAATTTTGGCATATATGGATCATCCTTTGCCACCACTTGGTTTGTTTTTGCAAATCAAACTCAAATCTCTATCTCTAAGTCAAACACACATGTTGAAGCATAAAGAGAGTCATTCCAAAAGAGATTGATCAAGGATTTCAAAAACTCCCCCTTTTTCCCATAATTACTACTTCTCCCCACAAGAAGCCAAAAGAGACAATGAAAGAGTTTTGACAAACCAAAAACTCTACTCTACTATTTTCAAATCTCTCAAGTGGTAGCTGATCCATTTATCACTTTGGCCTTTATTTTCTCCCCCTTTGGCATCAAGCACCAAAACGGGATCAATCTTGGCCCTTTAACCCCATTGCCTCACCAAAATCTTCAATTTAGAGCAAATGGCAATAAGAGTTCATGAGATGGACTTGGAATAAGTTACCCTCTCATCGGAGTGCAGTGGAAGTCTTGCATGATCCAAGTCCACCTTTTCCCTTTCAATTCTCCTTTGAGACTAAATCAAACAAACTCAAGCATATGGTTAGTCTCAAGGGATCAAGTTGTAACACATCTCCCCCTAAACATGTGCATCACATTGCAATGGACTTGTGAGGTCCAGGGAGTGTTTGTACAACTTGAGCACCATAATAAGCAACAAAATGCAGAATGAACATGATCAAAGGCATAAATACATGTATGCTACAATTCAATCCAAGTTCCGCGAATCTAAGACATTTAGCTCACTACGCAGCCTGCAAAAGGTCTTCTCATCTAAAGGCTTGGTAAAGATATCGGCTAGCTGGTTCTCGGTGCTAACATAAAACACTTCGATATCTCCCTTTTGCTGGTGGTCTCTCAAAAAGTGATGCCGGATGTCAATGTGCTTTGTGCGGCTGTGCTCAACAGGATTTTCCGCTATTCGGATAGCACTCTCATTATCACATAGGAGTGGGACTTTGCTCAGATTGTAGCCAAAGTCCCGGAGGGTTTGCCTCATCCAAAGTAGTTGCGCGCAACACTGTCCTGCGGCAACATACTCGGCCTCAGCGGTGGATAGGGCAACGGAGGTTTGTTTCTTAGAGTTCCATGACACCAGGGACCTTCCTAAGAATTGGCACGTCCCTGATGTACTCTTCCTATCGACCTTACATCCAGCATAGTCGGAATCTGAGTACCCAATCAAGTCAAAGTTAGACCCCTTTGGATACCAGATCCCGAAGCAAGGCGTAGCGACTAAATATCTAAGAATTCGCTTCACCGCCACCAAGTGACACTCCTTAGGATCGGATTGAAATCTAGCACACATGCATACGCTAAGCATAATATCCGGTCTACTCGCACATAAATAAAGTAAAGACCCTATCATTGACCGGTATGCTTTTTGATCAACGGACTTACCTCCTTTGTTGAGGTCGGTGTGTCCGTCGGTTCCCATCGGAGTCTTTGCGGGCTTGGCGTCCTTCATCCCAAACCGCTTTAGCAGATCTTGCGTGTACTTCGTTTGGGAGATGAAGGTGCCGTCCTTGAGTTGCTTCACTTGGAACCCAAGGAAGTAGTTCAACTCGCCCATCATCGACATCTCGAATTTCTGCGTCATCACCCTGCTAAACTCTTCACAAGACTTTTGATTAGTAGAACCAAATATTATGTCATCGACATAAATTTGGCATACAAACAAATCACCATCACATGTCTTTGTAAAAAGAGTTGGATCGGCTTTCCCAACCTTGAAAGCATTAGCAAGTAAGAAATCTCTAAGGCATTCATACCATGCTCTTGGGGCTTGTTTAAGTCCATAGAGCGCCTTAGAGAGCTTACACACGTGGTCGGGGTACCGCTCATCCTCGAAGCCAGGGGGTTGCTCCACGTACACCTCCTCCTTTATTGGCCCGTTGAGGAAAGCGCTCTTGACATCCATTTGGTACAACCTGAAAGAATGGTGAGCGGCATATGCTAGCAAGATACGAATGGACTCTAGCCTAGCCACAGGAGCAAAAGTCTCCTCAAAGTCCAAACCTGCGACTTGGGCATAACCTTTTGCCACAAGTCGAGCCTTGTTCCTTGTCACTACTCCGTGCCCGTCTTGTTTGTTGCGGAACACCCACTTGGTTCCTACAACATTTTGCTTGGGACGAGGCACCAGCGTCCAAACTTCATTGCGCTTGAAGTTGTTAAGTTCCTCCTGCATGGCCAACACCCAATCCGGATCTAGCAAGGCCTCCTCTACCCTGAAAGGCTCAATAGAGGGGACAAAAGAGTAATGTTCACAAAAATTAACTAGTCGAGACCGAGTAGTTACTCCCTTGCTAATGTCACCCAGAATTTGGTCGACGGGATGATCCCTTTGAATCATCGCTCGAACTTGGGTTGGAGGTGCCGGTTGCGCTTCTTCCTCCATCACATGATCATCTTGTGCTCCCCCTTGATCACACGCCTCCTTTTGATGAACCTGTTCATCGTCTTGAGTTGGGGGATGCACTGTCGTTGAGGAAGAAGTTTGATCTCGTTCATCTTGTTCCTGTGGCCGAACGTCTCCAATCGCCATGGTTCGTATAGCGGCCGTTGGAACATCTTCTTCATCTACATCATCACAATCAACAACTTGCTCTCTTGGAGAGCCATCAGTCTCATCAAATACAACATCGCTAGAGACTTCAACCAAACCCGATGATTTGTTGAAGACCCTATACGCCTTTGTATTTGAATCATAACCTAATAAAAACCCTTCTACAGCTTTGGGAGCAAACTTAGAATTTCTGCCCTTCTTCACTAGAATGTAGCACTTGCTCCCAAATACACGAAAGTACGATACATTGGGTTTGTTACCGGTGAGTAGCTCATATGACGTCTTCTTGAGGAGGCGGTGAAGGTAGACCCTGTTGATGGCGTGGTAAGCCGTGTTCACGGCTTCCGACCAAAAGCACTCGGGGGTCTTGAACTCTCCAAGCATCGTCCTCGCCATATCGATTAGCGTCCTGTTCTTCCTCTCTACCACACCATTTTGCTGTGGTGTGTAGGGAGCGGAGAACTCGTGCTTGATCCCTTCCTCCTCAAGAAACTCCTCCACTTGAAGGTTCTTGAACTCGGACCCGTTGTCGCTCCTTATCTTCTTCACCTTGAGCTCAAACTCATTTTGAGCTCTCCTGAGGAAGCGCTTGAGGGTCCCTTGGGTTTCAGACTTATCCTGCAAAAAGAACACCCAAGTGAAGCGGGAAAAGTCATCAACAATAACTAAACCATACTTACTTCCTCCTATGCTTAGATAGGCGACGGGTCCGAAGAGGTCCATATGTAGCAGCTCCAGAGGTCTTGACGTGGTCATCACATTCTTGCTGTGATGTGCTCCTCCCACTTGTTTACCTGCCTGACAAGCTGCACAAGGTCTATCTTTTTCGAAATAAACATTTGTTAGACCTATCACGTGTTCTCCCTTTAGAAGCTTGTGGAGGTTCTTCATCCCCACATGTGCTAAGCGGCGATGCCACAGCCAGCCCATGCAAGTCTTAGCCATTAAGCATGCATCTAGACCGGCCTCTTCTTTTGCAAAATCAACTAAGTAAAGCTTGCCGTCTAGTACACCCTTAAAAGCTAGTGAACCATCACATCTTCTAAAGACAGACACATCTACATTAGTAAAAAGGCAATTATAACCCATGTTGCATAGTTGGCTAACAGATAGCAAATTGTAACCAAGAGACTCAACTAAAAACATATTTGAAATTGAGTGCTCATTAGAAATTGCAATTTTACCTAACCCTTTTACCTTGCCTTGATTCCCATCACCGAATATAATTGAATCTTGGGAATCCTTATTTTTGACGTAGGAGGTGAACATCTTCTTCTCCCCCGTCATATGGTTTGTGCATCCGCTGTCGATAATCCAGCTTGAACCCCCGGATGCATAAACCTGCAAGGCAAATTTAGGCTTGGGTCTTAGGTACCCAACTCATGTTGGGTCCTGCAAGGTTAGCACAAATGTCCTTAGGGACCCAGATGCAAGTTTTATCTCCCTTGCATCTTGCCCCTAACTTCCTAGCAATTATTTTCCTATCCTTTCTACAAATAGCAAAGGAAGTGTTTAAAGCACAATAAATTATAGAAGGTTCATTCACTACTTTCCTAGGAGCATGAATAACATTCTTTCTAGGCACATGAGCAATATTTCTCCTAGGCATATGTACAACATTTCTCCTACACATATCCCTATCATGCTTATAAGAAGAACTAGAAGCAAACATGGCATGAGAATCATAAACATGTGAATCAAAATCATTATAAGCATTTCTAGCATTTCTCCTATCATTATACATGAAGGCATGGTTCTTTTTCGCACTACTAGCCATAGGGGCCTTCCACTTCTCCTTGACGAAGATGGGAGCCTTATGGCTTGTTAAGTTCTTGGCTTCCCTCTTGAAGCCAAGCCCATCCTTAATTGAGGGGTGTCTACCAACCGTGTAGGCATCCCTTGCAAATTTTATTTTATCAACTTCACTCTTGCTAGTCTTAAGTTGAGCATTAAGACTAGCCACTTCATCATTTAGTTTTGAAATTGACACTAAGTGTTCACTACAAGCATTAACATCAAAATCCTTACACCTAGTACAAATTTCAACATGTTCAACACAGGAATTTGATTTACTAGCTACTTCTAGTTTAGCACTTAAATCATTATTAACACTTCTTAAGGTAGCAATGGTTTCATGACAGGAAGATAATTCACTAGAAAGCACTTCATTTCTTTTAATTTCTAGAGCAAGAGAATTTTGTGTACTAACAAATTTATCATGCTCCTCATATAAAAGATCCTCTTGTTTTTCTAGTAATCTATTCTTATCATTCAAAGCATCAATCAACTCATTAATTTTATCTATCTTAGATCTATCTAAGCCCTTGAACAAGCATGAATAATCTATGTCATCATCATCACTAGTCTCACTATCACTAGAAGAAGCATAAGTGGAGTCTTGAGTACTCACCTTCTTCTCCCTTGCCATAAGGCATGTGAGACGCTCGTTGGGGAAGAGGGAAGACTTGTTGAAGGCGGTGGCAGCGAGTCCTTCATTGTCGGAGTCGGAGGAGGAGCAATCCGAGTCCCACTCCTTTCCTAGATGTGCCTCGCCTTTTGCCTTCTTGTATTGCTTCTTCTTCTCTCTTTTGTTCCCCTTTTCCTGGTCACTTTCATTATCGGGACAGTTAGCAATGAAATGACCAAGCTTACCGCATTTGAAGCATGAGCGCTTCCCCTTGGCTTTGGTCTTGCTTGGTTGTCCCTTGTGACCTTTAAGCACCGTCTTGAATCTTTTGATGATGAGAGCCATCTCTTCATCATTAAGGCCAGCTGCCTCAATCTGTGCCACCTTGCTAGGTAGCGCCTCCTTGCTTCGTGTTGCCTTGAGAGCAAGGGGTTGCGGCTCGTTGATCGGACCATTCAAGGCGTCGTCCACATACCTCGCCTCCTTGATCATCATTCGCCCGCTAACGAATTTCCCAAGAACTTCTTCGGGCGACATCTTGGTGTACCTGGGATTTTCACGTATATTGTTCACCAAGTGAGGATCAAGAACGGTAAATGACCTGAGCATTAGGCGGACGACGTCGTGGTCCGTCCATCGTGTGCTTCCGTAGCTCCTTATCTTGTTGATAAGGGTCTTGAGCCGGTTGTATGTTTGCGTCGGCTCCTCGCCCCTTATCATTGCGAACCGTCCAAGCTCGCCCTCCACCAACTCCATCTTGGTGAGTAAGGTGACGTCGTTCCCCTCATGAGAAATCTTGAGGGTGTCCCAGATTTGCTTGGCGTTATCCAAGCCGCTCACCTTATGGTATTCATCCCTGCACAAGGAAGCTAGAAGAACAGTAGTAGCTTGTGCATTCTTATGAATTTGTTCATTAATGAACATGGGACTATCCGAACTATCAAAGTGCATTCCACTCTCCACAATCTCCTAAATACTAGGATGGAGAGAAAATAGGTGACTACGCATTTTGTGACTCCAAAATCCGTAGTCCTCTCCATCAAAGTGTGGGGGCTTACCGAGTGGAATGGAGAGCAAATGTGAATGTGAACTTTGCGGAATACGAGAGTAATCAAAAGAAAAGTTCGAATTAACCGGTTTCCTTCTCTCGTAGTCGTTGTGGTCCTCGTCCTTTTGGGAAGAAGTAGACTCGTCGCTGTCGTAGTAGACGATCTCCTTGATGCGCCTTGTCTTCTTCTTCTTCCCTTCCTTCCGTCTTTGGCCCGAGCCGGAGTCGGTAGGCTTATCGTCCTTCGGCTCGTTGACGAAGGATTCCTTCTCTTTGTCATTGATCACAATACCCTTCCCCTTAGGATCCATCTCTTCGGGCGGTTAGTCCCTTTGTGAAGAGAACGGCTTTGATACCAATTGAGAGTACCTAGAGGGGGGGGGTGAATAGGTGATCCTGTGAAAACTTCAAACTTAAGCCACAAAAACTTGTTAAGTGTTAGCACGATTATTGCCAAGTGGCTAAGGTGAAGTCTCAACAAAACACAAAACCACAAGAGATCAAGCACAGAGGTGACACAGTGGTTTATCCCGTGGTTCGGCCAAGACCAACGCTTGCCTACTCCACGTTGTGGCGTCCCAACGGACGAGGGTTGCAATCAACCCCTCTCAAGCGGTCCAAAGACCCACTTGAATACCACGGTGTTTTGTTTTTCCTTTCACTATCCCGTTTGCAAGGAATCTCCACAAATTGGAGTCTCTTGCCCTTACAAGTATATGATCACAAGGAAGCACAGAGTAAGGGAGGGAAGCAACACACACAAATCCACAGCAAAACGCGCACACACACGGCCAAGACTCGAGCTCACAAGAGTATCACAAAGTTCTCACTAGAACGGAGCTCGAATCACTTAGAATGACAAACAAATGCGCAAAGACTGAGTGTGGATGATCAAGAATGCTCAAAGGTTGCTTGTGTGTCTCCTCCATGCGCCTAGGGGCTCCTTTTATAGCCCCAAGGCAGCTAGGAGCCGTTGAGAGCAAATCCGGAAGGCCATCCTTGCCTTCTGTCGTCGGGGGCACCGGACAGTCCGGTGCACACCGGACACTGTCCGGTGCCCGATTTGTTTCCATATCTGGCGCTTCCGACCGTTGCAGACCGTTGGAGATCTGGGAGCCGTTGGCGCACCGGACATGTCCGGCGCACACCGGACAGTCCGGTGCCGTCTTCCGACCGTTGGCTCCGCCACGTGTCCCGCGCAGATTGCGCGGCCGACCGTTGGCCCGGCCGACCGTTGGCTCACCGGACAGTCCGGTGCACACCGGACAGTCCGGTGAATTTAGCCGTATGCCGTCGGCGAATTCCAGAGAGCGGCTAGTTCAAGCCGAGTCGGCCTGGCGCACCGGACACTGTCCGGTGCACACCGGACAGTCCGGTGCTCCAGACCGAGCTGGGTCTTGGATGCACACAGCCAAGTCATTGTCTCCTCTTTTCTTTTCTTCTTCTTCCTGTTTCTATCACTTAGACAAATATATTAGTACACAAAACCAATGTACTAAGGCTTAGAAACATACCTTTATCTCATGATTTTCACCTTGTTCATCCATGTACATAAATTCACTATTAAGCACATGTGTTGGCACTCAATCACCAAAATACTTAGAAATGGCCCAAGGGCACATTTCCCTTTCAGCTACATAGCAACCAACAACAGTTCTATAGTCATGAAATTGCTCCACGACATACAACTCACAAGCAACATCAGAAACTCTATATTTGACCTTTAGTGCATCCCACATTTTTGTGGGTGGACACCATTATATATGCATCAACTATAGAATCTTCTAGCACACCAACTATTGCCCCCTTGAATTTAGTATCAACATCCTTGAACACATGCTCCTCTTCAATAGAGTGTGGTTTCATGTGATGTGGGTTTGGCAACAAAATCACAGTTCATAGTAGTTATAGTATGCATCTTTGACACCACCATTTGTAATGAGTTTTATCAAAAACATTCGACTTCAATGTGCTTTCAGAGCTAGCTACCAAAAAAATCATACCGTATGTGCTTTCAGAGTTGGCTACCAAAAAAATTAGACAATTTTAGTTACAATTTAATCTTGAAAAAGGATAATAAAAGCTCTGTAACATCATAAAATTGCATGCACGTTCTTAGCACAGTGAACATGAACAAAGTAGAGAGAAAAAAGATTTTAAACCATTGATAAGGTGAAGCATACCTAATTACAAACATTTTGCTAGTCAGTATAGCTATCCTGCTTGATATAATGTAGGTTTGTAGATGTGTCAATCACCATTGAAATACCATGCTAGGAAGTTGAGAGCACCTAAAGGGGGGTGAATAGGTGATCCTGTAAAATTCAACACTTGATAGCACAACTTGGTTATGAAATGTTAGTAAGATTAAAGCCAAGTTGCTATAGCAAGAACTCTTGAGAAGAAACCAATCACAAAGAAAAGTGACACAAGAGACATGGTGATTTTATCCCATGGTTCGGCCAAGTAAAACACTTGCCTACTTCCACGTTGTGGCGTCCCAATGGACGAGGGTTGCACTCAACCCTTTCAAGTGATCCAATGATCTACTTGAATACCATGGTTTTGTTCCTTATACTTGTTTTCCCATTTATGAGGAATCTCCACAAGTTGGAGCCTCTCACCCTTACAAAGTTGATCACAACGAAAGCACAAGAGTAGGGGAGGGAAAGAAACACACGCAAGACTAGAATCGTAGCAACAATACGCACACAAGTCAAGAAGAGAGCACACAAGAACAATGCCACAAGTTCACAACACACTTAGTGCTCAAATCTCAGTCGCGATGATCCAAATGCGTATTTGCAGAGTCTAGGCGTCTTAGGATGTTTAGTGTATGCTTGGGTGTTTTGCTCCATGCGCCTAGCGGTCTCTTTTATAGCCCCAAGGCAGCTAGGAGCCGTTGGAATTCCATTTGGAAGGCAATTCTTGCCTTCTATCGGGTGGCGCACCGGACAGTCCGGTGCACCACCAGACAGGAACAATCCTTGTCCAGTGCCCGATCTCCTTCCTTTTCTGGCGAAGCCAGCCGTTTAGCCCTCGGTCCCCTTGGCGCACCGGACAGTCCGGTGCGACCAACTTACCATTGGCCCAGGCCACGCGTCGCCCACTGATTGCGTTGCCGAACGTTGGTGCGGGCTCCGTTGGCTCACCGGACAGTCCAGTCCAGTGAATAATAGCCGCAGCGCCCTCGACGAATTCCCGAGAGCAACGAGTTCATCGTCGAGCTAGCCTGGGCACCGGACAGTCCAGTGCACCTCAGGCTGGTTCAAGTTTGGCTGCACTTAGCCAAACTTCTCCAATCCAATCTTAGTTGATTAACCAAGGTTCCTAGCACTTAGAGAAATATGTTAGGACCCAAAAACAATTTACTAAAGCCAGATTCATACCTTGATTCTTTGATTTGCATCTCTTCCACACTTAGTACATTTGAACCAAAGTAATTTGTGTTGGGCATCTAATCACCAAAACATTTATAGAAATGGCCCAAGGGCACATTTCCCTTTCAATCTCCCCCTTTTTGGTGATTTATGCCAACACATTAAAACACAATTAAAAGTGCAATATCATTCTCAAAGAGTGCAAATTTGAAGACCAATTTATCTTCACTTAGGATTTGGCATATTTGGATCACTTTTGCCACCACTTGGTTTATTTTCATAAAACAAATTCTTTTTCCTATCTCTAAGTCAAACACACTTGTTTGGGGAAATAGAGAGATATTTCATGAGTAAATTTGATTAAATGCAACAAACTCCCCCTTTTTCCCATAATCAAAATTCTCCCCCGTAAGAGAACGATGTTGCAATAAAAGGGTTTTGATCAAATACAAAGCTCCCAACTTTGCGTTTTTTTAAAAAAAATCACAAGTGGTTGGTTGATCCATTTGCTTTGGCCTTAATTTTCTCCCCCTTTGGCATTAAGCACCAAAACGGGAGACCTTTTTGGCCCTTTAACCCATTGCCTCACCAAATTGTCAAATATGAGCAAAAAAGCAATTAGAGTGCAACAAAGAACTTAGGACAAGATACATTTTACCGAAATGCAGTGGAAGCTCTTTTCTTTGTCCAAGTTCACATTTTCCTTTCAATATCTCTTTGAGACTATTACAAGAGCACTTAAACAAACAAGTTAGTCGCAAAGGAGTCAAGTTGTAGCACATCGTCTCCCTAAACATGTGCATCATTTGCATAGGGACTTGTGAGGTCCAAGGATGACTTGTACAACTTGAGCACCAAATATAAGCAATAAGGACAATAAAGCTTAAAGTAACATGATCAAAGGCATAGAAGACATGTATACTTTACATCAATCCAAGTTACGCAAATCTAAGACATTTAGCTCACTACATAACCTGCAAAACATTTTCTCATCTAAAGGCTTGGTGAAGATATCAGCTAGCTGGTTCTTGGTGCTAATGTGATATATATCGATATCTCCCCTTTGCTGGTGGTCTCTCAGGAAGTGATGCTGGATGTCTATGTGCTTAGTGCGGCTGTGTTCAGCAGAATTATCCACCAAGCGGATTGCACTTTTGAAAGTCGCCTAGAGGGGGGGGTGAATAGGGCGAATCTGAAATTTCAAAACTCAAGCACAACTACAAGACGGGTTAGCGTTAGAAATATAAACGAGTCCGAGAGAGAGGGCGAAAAACAAATAGCAAGCAAATAAAGAGTGAGACACAAGGATTTGTTTTACCGAGGTTCGGTTCTTGCAAACCTACTCCCCGTTGAGGTGGTCACAAAGATTGGGTCTCTTTCAACCCTTTCCCTCTCTCAAACGGTCACTTAGACTGAGTGAGCTTCTCTTCTCAATCAAACGGGACACAAAGTCCCCACAAGGATCACCACACAATTGGTGTCTCTTGCCTCGGTTACAATTGAGTTGATCTCAAGAAAGAATGAGAAAAAGAAGCAATCCAAGCGCAAGAGCTCAAATGGACACAAGTCACTCTCTCTCTAGTCACTATTTGATTTGGAATGAACTAAGGACTTGGGAGAGGATTTGATCTCTTTGGTGTGTTTTGTATTGAATGTTATAACTCTTGTAAGGTGTAGGAAGTTGGAAAACTTGGATGCAATGAATGGTGGGTGGTTGGGGGTATTTATAGCCCCAACCACCAAACTAGCCGTTTGGTGGAGGCTGCTATCGCATGGCGCATCGGACAGTCCGGTGCGCCTGCCACGTCACCTGGCCGTTGGATTTCGACCGTTGGAGCTTCTATCTTCTGTGGCACCTGATAGTCCGGTGGTGCACCGAACAGGCACTGTTCGCTATCCGGTGCACCATCAGTCTCTGCTCTGACTCTGGCGCGCACTGTAGCGCATTCAATGCGTTCTGCAGACGACTGTTGGCGTGAAGTAGTCGTTGCTCCGCTGGCACACCGGACAGTCCGATGAATTATAGCGTAGCGGTCTCCAGAATTCCCGAAGGTGAGCAGTTCGGAGTTGGAGTCCCTGGTGCACCGGACACTGTCCGGTGGCACACCAGACAGTCTGGTGCGCCAGACCAGGGCACACTTCGGCTGACTTTTGCTCTCTATATTTGAATTCTTTTTCGGTCTTTTTATTGGTTTGTTGTGAACTTTTGGCACCTGTTGAACTCATATCTAGAGCAAACTAGTTAGTCCAATTATTTGTGTTGGGCAACTCAACCACCAAAATCAATTTAGGAAAAGGTGTAAGCATGTTTCCCTTTCAATCTCCCCCTTTTTGGTGATTGATGCCAACACAAACCAAAGCAAGTATAGAAGTGCATAATTGAACTAGTTTGCATAATGTAAGTGCAAAGGTTACTTAGAATTGAACCAATATAAATTCTCATAAGATATGCATGGATTGTTTCTTTATTTTTAACATTTTGGACCTCGCTTGCACCACATGTTTTGTTTTTGCAAATTCTTTTGTAAATTCTTTTCAAAGTCCTTTTGCAAATAGTCAAAGGTAAATGAATAAGATTTTGATAAGCATTTTCAAGATTTGAAATTTTCTCCCCCTGTTTCAAATGCTTTTCCTTTGACTAAACAAAACTCCCCCTCAATAAAATCCTCCTCTTAGTGTTCAAGAGGGTTTTAGATATTAGTTTTGAAAGGGTTGTATCAATTTGAAATTCTAATAAGATACCGATTAAAAAATCACCAATTGAAAAATCTTTTCTTAACTCAAATTTTAAAAAATTGGTGGTGGTGCGGTCCTTTTGCTTTGGGCTAATACTTTCTCCCTCTTTGGCATGAATCGCCAAAAACAGATACTTGTGAGTGAAATATAAGCCCTTTTACTTTTTCTCCCTATGGTAAATAACATAGGAGTGAAGATTATACCAAAGTTGGAGAGTTGCTCGGAGCGACGGCGAAGGGTGAGTAATTTGATGGAGCGGGGTGGAAGCCTTTGTCTTCGCCGAAGACTCCTGTTCCCTTTCAGTCTAAGACTTGGTTTGAAATACACTTGAAAACACATTAGTCATAGCACATGAAAGAGATATAATGAAAGGTATATTTATGAGCTATGTGTGCAAAACATCAAAAGAAATTCCGAGAATCAAGAATATTTAGTTCATGCCTAAGTTTGTTAAAAGTTTGTTCATCTAGTGGCTTGGTAAAGATATCGACTAATTGTTCTTTGGTGTTAATATATGCAATCTCGATATCCCCCTTTTGTTGGTGATCCCTTAGAAAATGATACCGAATGGCTATGTGTTTAGTGCGGCTATGTTCAACGGGATTATCCGCCATGCGGATTGCACTCTCATTATCACATAGAAGAGGAACTTTGGTTAATTTGTAACCATAGTCCCTAAGGGTTTGCCTCATCCAAAGCAATTGCGCGCAACAATGGCCTGCGGCAATATACTCGGCTTCGGCGGTAGAAGAGCTACGGAATTTTGCTTCTTTGAAGCCCAAGACACCAGAGACCTTCCCAAGAACTGGCAAGTCCCCGATGTGCTCTTTCTATTAATTTTACACCCTGCCCAATCGGCATCCGAATAACCAATTAAATCGAATGTGGATCCCCTAGGATACCAAAGCCCAAACTTAGGAGTATAAACTAAATATCTCAAGATTCGTTTTACGACCGTAAGGTGAGCTTCCTTAGGGTCGGCTTGGAATCTTGCACACATGCATACGGAAAGCATAATATCCGGTTGAGATGCACATAAATAAAGCAAAGATCCTATCATCGACCGGTATACCTTTTGATCTACGGATTTACCTCCCGTGTCGAGGTCGAGATGCCCATTGGTTCCCATGGGTGTCTTGATGGGCTTGGCATCCTTCATCCCAAACTTGTTGAGTATGTCTTGAATGTACTTTGTTTGGCTAATGAATGTGCCCTCTTGGAGTTGCTTCACTTGAAATCCTAAGAAGTACTTCAACTCCCCCATCATAGACATCTCGAATTTTTGAGTCATGATCCTACTAAACTCTTCACATGTAGATTCGTTAGTAGATCCAAATATGATATCATCAACATAAATTTGGCATACAAACAAATCATTTGCAAGTGTTTTAGTAAAAAGAGTAGGATCGACCTTTCCGACTTTGAAGCCATTAGTGATAAGAAAATCTCTTAGGCATTCATACAATGCTCTTGGGGCTTGCTTGAGCCCATAAAGCGCCTTAGAGAGTTTATAAACATGGTTAGGATACTCACTATCTTCAAAGCCGGGAGGTTGCTCAACATAGACCTCTTCCTTGATTGGTCCATTGAGGAAGGCACTTTTCACGTCCATTTGGTAAAGCTTGAAGCCATGGTAAGTAGCATAGGCAATTAATATGCGAATTGATTCTAGCCTAGCTACGGGTGCATAGGTTTCACCGAAATCCAAACCTTCGACTTGTGAATATCCTTTGGCCACAAGTCGAGCTTTGTTCCTTGCCACCACACCATGCTTATCTTGCTTGTTGCGAAAGACCCACTTGGTTCCTACAACATTTTGATTAGGACGTGGAACTAAATGCCATACCTCATTCCTAGTGAAGTTGTTGAGCTCCTCTTGCATTGACACCACCCAATCTGAATCTTGAAGTGCTTCCTCTATCCTGTGTGGCTCAATAGAGGAAACAAAAGAGTAATGTTCACAAAAATGAGCAACACGAGATCGAGTAGTTACCCCCTTTTGAATATCGCCGAGGATGGTGTTCACGGGGTGATCTCGTTGAATTGCTTGGTGGACTCTTGGGTGTGGCGGTCTTGGAACTTGTTTATCTTCTTTATCTTGATCATGCGCATCTCCCCCTTGATCATTGCTCTCCTCTTAAGGTGGCTCAACTTCTTGATCTTCTCCTTCATCATTTTGAGCTTCATCCTCAACTTGAGTTGGTGGAGATGCTTGCATGGAGGAAGATGGTTGATCTTGTGCTTGTGGAGGCTCTTCGGATTCCTTAGGGCACACATCCGTAATGGACATGTTCCTTAGCGCGATGCACGGAGCCTCTTCATCATCTAGCTCATTAAGATCAACTTGATCTACTTGAGAGCTGTTAGTGTCATCAAACACAATGTCACAAGAAACTTCAACTAGTCCAGAGGACTTGTTAAAGACTCTATATGCCCTTGTGTTTGAATCATATCCTAGTAAAAAGCCTTCTACAGCCTTAGGAGCAAATTTGGATTTCTACCTCTTTTAACAAGAATAAAGCATTTGCTACCAAAGACTCTAAAATATGAAACATTGGGCTTTTTACCGGTTAGGAGTTCGTATGATGTCTTCTTGAGGATTCGATGTAGATACAACCGGTTGATGGCGTAGCACGCGGTGTTGACCGCCTCCGCCCAAAACCGATCCGAAGTCTTGTACTCATCAAGCATGGTCCTTGCCATGTCCAATAGAGTTCTATTCTTCCTCTCCACTACACCATTTTGTTGTGGCGTGTAGGGAGAAGAGAACTCATGCTTGATGCCCTTCTCCTCAAGGAAGCCTTCAATTTGTGAGTTCTTGAACTCCGTCCCGTTGTCGCTTCTTATTTTCTTGATCCTTAAGCCGAACTCATTTTGAGCTCGTCTCAAGAATCCTTTCAAGGTTTCTTGGGTACGAGATTTTTCCTGCAAAAAGAACACCCAAGTGAAGCGAGAATAGTCATCCACAATAACTAGACAGTACTTACTCCCGCCTATGCTTATGTAAGCTATCAGGCCGAATAGGTCCATGTGTAAGAGCTCGAGTGGCCTGTCAGTCGTCATGATGTTCTTGTGTGGATGATGAACACCAACTTGCTTTCCTGCCTGACATGCGCTACAAATCCTGTCTTTCTCAAAATGAACATTTGTTAGTCCCAAAATGTGTTCTCCCTTTAGAAGCTTGTGAAGATTCTTCATTCCAACATGTGCTAGTCGGCGATGCCAGAGCCAGCCCATGTTAGTCTTAGCAATTAAGCAAGTGTCGAGTTCAGCTCTATCAAAATCTACTAAGTATAGCTGACCCTCTAACACTCCCTTAAATGCTACTGAATTATCACTTCTTCTAAAGATAGTAACACCTATATCCGTAAAAAGACAGTTGTAACCCATTTTACATAATTGCGAAACTGAAAGCAAGTTATAATCTAAAGAATCTACAAGAAAAACATTGGAAATGGAATGGTCAGGTGATATAGCAATTTTACCCAATCCTTTGACCAAACCTTGATTTCCATCCCCGAATGTGATAGCTCATTGGGGATCTTGGTTTTTCTCATAGGAGGAGAACATCTTCTTCTCCCCTGTCATATGGTTTGTGCACCCGCTGTCGATGATCCAACTTGAGCCCTGGGATGCATAAATCTACAAAACAAATTTAGTTCTTGATTTTAGGTACCCAAACGGTTTTGGGTCCTTTGATATTAGATACAAGAACTTTGGGTACCCAAACACAAGTCTTTGATCCCTTGTGTTTGCCCCCAATATACTTGGCAACTATCTTGCCGGATTTGTTAGTTAAAACATAGGATGTATCAAAAGTTTTAAATGAAATATTAGAATCATTTGATGCACTAGGAGTTTCCTTCTTAGGCAATTTAGCATGGGTTGATTGCCTAAAGCTAGATGTCTCACTGAAAGGGAATTAGGCTTACACCTAGTCCCTAAACAATTTTGGTGGTTGAATTGCCCAACACAAATATTGGACTAACTAGTTTGCTCTAGTGTATAAGTTATACAGGTGCAAAAGATTCACACTCAGCCAATAAAAAGATCAAGTTTTGGATTCAACAAAGGAGCAAAGAGGCAACCGAAGGCACCTCTGGTCTGGAGGCACCGGACTGTCCGGTGTACACCGGACAGTGTCCGGTGCGCCACCAGAGGACTCCAACTCGAACTCGTCACCTTCGGGAATTTCTCAGGCCGCTTCGCTATAATTCACCGGACTGTCCGGTGTACACCGGACAGTGTCCGGTGCTCCATGGAAGCGCGGCCTCCTCAACTCGCCAGCCTCGGGTTCGCGCAGCAGTCGCTCCGCTATAATTCACCGGACATGTCCGGTGTGCACCGGACTGTCCGGTGTAACCACGGAGCAACGGCTATTTCGGCGCCAACGGCTACCTGCGGCGCATTTAATGCGCGCTCTGCGCGCGCAGAGGTCAGGCGAGCCCATACTGGCGCACCGGACAATGAACAGGGAATGTCCGGTGTGCACCGGACATCCATGCGGGCCCAGAAGTCAGAAGCTCCAACGGTCAGAATCCAACGGCACTGATGACGTGGCAGGGGCACCGGACATGTCCGGTGTGCACCGGACTGTCCGGTGCGCCATCGACAGACAGCCTCCACCAACGGTCATGTTTGGTGGTTGGGGCTATAAATACCCCAACCACCCCACCATTCATGGTATCCAAGTTTTCCAACTTCCAACTACTATACAAGAGCTAGCATTCATTGCAAAGCACACCAAAAGAGATCAAATCCTCTCCCAACTCCACACAAAGCCCTAGTGACTAGAGAGAGTGATTTGTTGTGTTCATTTGAGCTCTTGTGCTTGGATCGCTTCTTTTTCTTTGGCATTCTTTCTTTTGATCAAACACTCACTTGTAATTGAGGCAAGAGACACCAATTGTGTGGTGGTCCTTGCGGGAAGTTTGATTCCCAAGTGATTTGAGAAAGAGAAGCTCACTCGGTCCGAGGGACCGTTTGAGAGAGGGAAGGGTTGAAAGAGACCCGGCCTTTGTGGCCTCCTCAACGGGGAGTAGGTTTGAGAGAACCGAACCTCGGTAAAACAAATCCGCGTGTCTCACTTCACTATTCACTTGCGACTTGTTTTGCACCTTCTCTCGCGGACTCAACTATATTTCTAACGCTAACCCGGCTTGTAGTTGTGATTATTTTTGTGATTTTCAGTTTCGCCCTATTCACCCCCCCTCTAGGCGACTTTCAATTGGTATCAGAGCCCGGTGCTTCATTAGAGCCTAACCGCTCGAAGTGATGTCGGGAGATCACACCAAGAGGGAGATGGAGACCGGCGACAAGCCCACTACAAGCCAAGGGAGCACTTCATCGGAAGAGTCCCGCACCAAGAGAAGGGAGAAGAAGAAGAACTCCTCCAAGCGGAAGGAGAAAAGATCTTCCTCTTCTCACCACAAGGAGAAGAAGGAAAAATCTTCTTCTCACAAGCCGCATCGGAGTGGGGACAAGCACAAGAGGATGAGGAAGGTGGTCTACTACGAGACCGACACTTCATCAACATCCACCTCCGACTCCGATGCACCGTCCGTAACTTCTAAGCGCCAAGAGCGCAAGAAGTTTAGTAAGATTCCCTTACACTATCCCCGTACATCTAGACATACTCCATTACTTTCCGTTCCATTAGGCAAACCGCCAACTTTTGATGGCAAAGATTATGCTAGGTGGAGTGATTTAATGAAATTTCATCTAACCTCACTCCACAAAAGTATATGGAATGTTGTTGAGTTTGGAGCACAGGTACCATCAATAGGGGATGAGGATTATGACACGGACGAAGTTGCCCAAATCGAGCACTTCAACTCCCAAGCCGCAACCATTCTCCTTGCCTCTCTAAGCAAGGAGGAATACAACAAAGTGCAAGGGTTGAAGAACGCAAAAGAGATTTGGGACTTACTCAAGACGGCGCACGAAGGTGATGAACTCACCAAGATCACCAAACGGGAAACGATCGAGGGGGAGCTCGGTCGCTTCCGTCTTCGCCAAGGGGAGGAGCCACAAGATATGTACAACCGGCTCAAGACCTTGGTGAACCAAGTGCGCAACCTCGGGAGCAAAAAGTGGGATGACCACGAGGTGGTTAAGGTTATTTTAAGAGCTCTTATTTTCCTTAACCCCACTCAAGTTCAATTAATTCGTGGTAATCCTAGATATCCACTAATGACCCCCGAGGAAGTTATCGGGAATTTTGTGAGTTTTGAATGCATGATTAAGGGCTCAAAGAAGATCAACGAGCTTGATGAACCTTCCACATCCGAGGCGCAACCGGTGGCCTTCAAGGCAACGGAGGAGAAGAAGGAAGAGTCTACACCAAGTAGACAACCAATTGACGCCTCCAAGCTCGACAATGAGGAGATGGCCTTAATCATCAAAAGCTTTCGGCAAATCCTCAAGCAACGGAAGGGGAAGGACTACAAATCCCGTTCCAAGAAAGTTTGCTACAAGTGTGGTAAGCCCGGTCATTTTATTGTAAAATGTCCTATGTCTAGTGACAGTGACAGGGGCGACGACAAGAAGGGAAAGAGGAGAGAAAAGAAGAAGTATTACAAGAAGAAGGGCGGCGATGCCCATGTTTGTCGGGAATGGGACTCCGACGAGAGCTCCACCGAGTCCTCCTCCGACGAGGACGCCGCCAACATCGCCGTCACCAAGGGACTCCTCTTCCCCAACGTCGGCCACAAGTGCCTCATGGCAAAGGACGGCAAAAAGAAGCTAAAATCAAGGTCCTCCACTAAATATGAAACATCTAGTGATGAGGATGATGATAAAAATGAGGAGGATAACTTGCGCGTTCTTTTTGCTAGCCTTAACATGGAACAAAAAGAAAAATTGAATGAGCTAATTAGTGCCATCCATGAAAAGGATGATCTCTTGGACTCCCAAGAGGACTTCCTAATCAAGGAAAATAAGAAACATGTTAAGGTTAAAAATGCTTATGCTCTAGAGGTAGAAAAATGTAACAAATTATCTAGTGAGCTAAGCACCTGCCATGACACTATTGCCAACCTTAGAAATGAAAATGCCAAATTAATTACTAAGGTTGACTCTCATGTTTGTATTGATTCAATTCCCAATCTTAGAAATGATAATGATGATTTGCTTGCTAGGATTGATGAATTGAATGTTTCTATTGCTAGCCTTAGAAATGAGAATGAGAAATTAATTGCTAAGGCTAAAGAATTAGATGTTTGCAATGTTACAATTTCCGACCTTAGAACTAAGAATGATATGTTGCATGCTAAGGTTGTAGAACTAAAATCTTGCAAACCCTCTACTTCTAATGTTGAGCATGTTTCTATTTGTACTAGATGTAGAGATGTTGATATCAATGCTATTCATGATCACATGGCTTTAATTAAACAACAAAATGATCATATAGCATTATTATACGCTAAAATTGCCGAGCATAACTTAGAAAATGAAAAGTTCAAATTTGCTAGAAGTATGCTCTATAATGGGAGACACCCTGGCATCAAGGATGGCATTGGCTTCCAAAGGGGAGACAATGTCAAACTTAATGCCCCTCCTAAGAACTTGTCTAACTTTGTTAAGGGCAAGGCTCCCATGCCTCAGGATAACGAGGGTTACATTTTGTACCCTGCCGGCTATCCTGAGAGCAAAATTAGGAAAACTCATTCTAGGAAGTCTCACTCTAGCCCTAATCATGCTTTTATGTATAAGGGTGAGACATCTAGTTCTAGGCAACCAACCCGTGCTAAGTTGCCTAGAAAGAAAACTCCTAATGCATCAAATGATCATAGCATTTCATTTAAAACTTTTGATGCATCTTATGTCTTGACTAACAAATCCGGCAAGGTAGTTGCCAAGATTGTTGGGGGCAAACACAAGGGCTCCAAGACTTGTGTTTGGGTACCCAAAGTTCTTGTTTCTAATGCCAAAGGACCCAAAACCGTTTGGGTACCTAAAGTCAAGAACTAAAATTGTTTTGTAGGTTTATGCATCCGGGGGCTCAAGTTGGATACTCGACAGCGGGTGCACAAACCACATGACAGGGGAGAAAAGGATGTTCTCCTCATATGAGAAAAACCAAGATCCCCAACGAGCTATCACATTCGGGGATGGAAATCAAGGTTTGGTCAAAGGATTGGGTAAAATTGCTATATCACCTGACCATACTATTTCCAATGTTTTTCTTGTAGAGTCTTTAGATTACAATTTGCTTTCCGTATCCCAATTATGTCAAATGGGCTACAACTGTCTATTTACTGATATAGGTGTTACTGTCTTTAGAAGAAGTGATGATTCAATAGCATTCAAGGGAGTGTTAGAGGGTCAGCTGTACTTGGTAGATTTTGATAGAGCTGAACTCGACACTTGCTTGGTTGCTAAGACTAACTTGGGTTGGCTCTGGCACCGCCGACTAGCCCATGTTGGAATGAAGAATCTTCACAAGCTTCTAAAGGGAGAACACATTTTAGGACTAACCAATGTTCATTTTGAGAAAGACAGGATTTGTAGCGCATGCCAAGCCGGGAAGCAAGTTGGCACTCATCATCCACACAAGAACATCATGACTAGTGACAGGCCACTGGAGCTCCTACACATGGACCTATTCGGCCCGATCGCTTACATAAGCATCGGCGGGAGTAAGTACTGTCTAGTTATTGTGGATGATTATTCTCGCTTCACTTGGGTGTTCTTTTTGCAGGACAAATCTCATACCCAAGAGACCTTAAAGGGATTCTTGAGACAGGCTCAAAATGAGTTCGGCTTAAGGATCAAGAAAATTAGAAGCGACAATGGGACGGAGTTCAAGAACTCTCAAATCGAAGGTTTCCTTGAGGAGGAGGGCATCAAGCATGAGTTCTCTTCTCCCTACACTCCACAACAAAATGGTGTAGTGGAGAGGAAGAATCGAACTCTATTGGACATGGCAAGAACCATGCTTGATGAATACAAGACACCGGATCGGTTTTGGGCCGAAGCGGTCAACACCGCTTGCTACGCCATCAACCGGTTATATCTTCACCGAATCCTCAAGAAGACATCCTATGAACTCCTAACCGGTAAAAAGCCCAATATTTCATATTTTAGAGTTTTTGGTAGCAAATGTTTTATTCTTGTCAAAAGAGGTAGAAAATCTAAATTTGCTCCTAAAACTGTAGAAGGCTTTTTACTAGGATATGACTCAAACACAAGGGCATATAGAGTCTTTAACAAGTCCTCAGGACTTGTTGAAGTTTCTTGTGACGTTGTGTTTGATGAGACTAACGGCTCTCAAGTAGAGCAAGTTGATCTTGATGAGATAGGTGAAGAACAGGCTCCATGCATAGCGCTAAGGAACATGTCCATTGGGGATGTGTGTCCTAAGGAATCCGAAGAGCCTCCACATACACAAGATCAACCATCCTCCTCCATGCAAGCATCTCCACCAACTCAAGTTGAGGATAAGGCTCAAGATATTGAACAAGAAGATCAAGAAGATGAGCCACCTCAAAATGACGGCAACGATCAAGGGGGAGATGCAAATGATGAAGACAAGGAGGATGAACAACCAAGGCCGCCACACCCAAGAGTCCACCAAGCAATACAACGAGATCACCCCGTCGACACCATCCTCGGCGACATTCATAAGGGGGTAACTACTCGATCTCGTGTTGCACATTTTTGTGAACATTACTCTTTTGTTTCCTCTATTGAGCCACACAGGGTAGAGGAAGCACTTCAAGATTCGGATTGGGTGATGGCGATGCCAGAGGAGCTCAACAATTTCACAAGGAACGAGGTATGGCACTTAGTTCCACGTCCTAACCAAAATGTTGTAGGAACCAAGTGGGTCTTCCGCAACAAGCAAGACGAGCATGGTGTGGTGACAAGGAACAAAGTTCGACTCGTGGCCAAGGGTTATTCACAAGTCGAAGGTTTGGATTTTGGTGAAACCTATGCACCCGTAGCTAGGCTTGAGTCAATTCGCATATTATTGGCCTATGCTACTTACCATGGCTTCAAGCTTTATCAAATGGACGTGAAGAGTGCCTTCCTCAATGGACCAATCAAGGAGGAGGTCTATGTTGAGCAACCTCCCGGCTTTGAAGACAGTGAGTACCCTAACCATGTTTATAGGCTCTCTAAGGCGCTTTATGGGCTCAAGCAAGCCCCAAGAGCATGGTATGAATGCCTTAGAGATTTCCTTATTGCAAATGGCTTCAAAGTCGGCAAAGCCGATCCTACTTTGTTCACCAAAACACTTGATAATGATTTGTTTGTATGCCAAATTTATGTTGATGATATTATATTTGGGTCTACTAACAAATCTACATGTGAGGAATTTAGTAGGATCATGACACAGAAATTCGAGATGTCTATGATGGGGGAGTTGAAATATTTCCTAGGATTTCAAGTCAAGCAACTCCAAGAGGGCACCTTCATTAGCCAAACGAAGTATACTCAAGACATTCTAAGCAAGTTTGGAATGAAGGATGCCAAGCCCATCAAGACTCCCATGGGAACAAATGGGCATCTCGACCTCGACACGGGAGGTAAGTCCGTGGATCAAAAGGTATACCGGTCGATGATTGGTTCATTGCTTTATTTATGTGCATCTCGACCGGACATTATGCTTTCTGTATGCATGTGTGCAAGATTCCAAGCCGACCCTAAGGAATCACACCTTATGGCCGTAAAACGAATCTTGAGATATTTGGCTTATACTCCTAAGTTTGGACTTTGGTACCCTCGGGGATCCACTTTTGATTTGATTGGTTATTCGGATGCCGATTGGGCGGGGTGTAAGATTAATAGGAAGAGCACATCGGGGACTTGCCAGTTCTTGGGAAGATCCTTGGTGTCATGGGCTTCAAAGAAGCAAAATTCGGTCGCTCTTTCTACCGCCGAAGCCGAGTATATTGCCGCAGGCCATTGTTGCGCGCAATTGCTTTGGATGAGGCAAACCCTGCGGGACTACGGTTACAAATTAACCAAAGTTCCTCTTCTATGTGATAATGAGAGTGCAATCCGCATGGCGGATAATCCCGTTGAGCATAGCCGCACTAAACACATAGCCATTCGGTATCATTTTCTTCGGGATCACCAACAAAAGGGGGATATCGAGATCTCATATATTAACACTAAAGATCAATTAGCCGATATCTTTACTAAGCCACTTGATGAACAATCTTTTACCAGACTTAGGCATGAGCTTAATATTCTTGATTCTAGGAATTTCTTTTGCTAAACTTGCACACATAGCTCATAATAATACCTTTGATCATGTCTCTTTTATATGCTATGACTAATGTGTTTTCAAGTGTATTCCAAACCAAGTCATAGGTAAGGGAATTGGAGTCTTCGGCGAAGACAAGGCTTCCACTCCACTCTACTACTCATCCTTCGCCGTCGCTCCGCATCACTCTCCAACATTGGTATAATCTTCACTCATTTATTTTATGACCAAAGGAGGAGAAAGTACTTCAAGGGCTTATATTTCACTCTAAGTATCCGTTTTTGGTGATTCATGCCAAAGGGGGAGAAAGTATTGGCCCCCAAAGCAAAAGGACCGCACCACCACCCTAATTTTAAAATTGATGATTTTCAATTGGTAAATTTCAAAGTTGGTATCTCTCTGTGTTCTAAAGGGAGAGCAAGTAGGATTTTTAAAACTTGATATCTTAAAACCCTCTTGAACACTAAGAGGAGACTTTATTTGAGGGGGAGTTTTGTTTAGTCAAAGGGAAAGCATTTTGAACAAAGGAAGAAAATTTCAAAAACTTGAAAATGCCTTGCAAAATCTTATTCATCTACCTTTGACTATCTTGCAAAAGGACTTTGAAAAGAATTTACAAAAGAGTTTGCAAAAACAAAACTTTTGGTGCAAATGTGGTCCAATATGTCAAAAACAAAGAAAACAATCCATGCGCATCATGTAAGCATTTATATTGGCTTAATTCCAAGCAACCTTTTCACTTACATTATGCAAACTAGTTCAATTATGCACTTCTAGATTTGCTTTGGTTTGTGTTGGCATCAATCACCAAAAAGGGGGAGATTGAAAGGGAATTAGGCTTACACCTAGTCCCTAAACAATTTTGGTGGTTGAATTGCCCAACACAAATATTGGACTAACTAGTTTGCTCTAGTGTATAAGTTATACAGGTGCAAAAGATTCACACTCAGCCAATAAAAAGATCAAGTTTTGGATTCAACAAAGGAGCAAAGAGGCAACCGAAGGCACCTCTGGTCTGGAGGCACCGGACAGTGTCCGGTGCGCCACCAGAGGACTCCAACTCGAACTCGTCACCTTCGGGAATTTCTCAGGCCGCTTCGCTATAATTCACCGGACTGTCCGGTGTACACCGGACAGTGTCCGGTGCTCCATGGAAGCGCGGCCTCCTCAACTCGCCAGCCTCGGGTTCGCGCAGCAGCCGCTCCGCTATAATTCACCGGACATGTCCGGTGTGCACCGGACTGTCCGGTGTAACCACGGAGCAACGGCTATTTCGGCGCCAACGGCTACCTGCGGCGCATTTAATGCGCGCTCTGCGCGCGCAGAGGTCAGGCGAGCCCATACTGGCGCACCGGACAATGAACAGGGAATGTCCGGTGTGCACCGGACATCCATGCGGGCCCAGAAGTCAGAAGCTCCAACGGTCAGAATCCAACGGCACTGATGACGTGGCAGGGGCACCAGACATGTCCGGTGTGCACCGGACTGTCCGGTGCGCCATCGACAGACAGCCTCCACCAACGGTCATGTTTGGTGGTTGGGGCTATAAATACCCCAACCACCCCACCATTCATGGTATCCAAGTTTTCCAACTTCCAACTACTATACAAGAGCTAGCATTCATTGCAAAGCACACCAAAAGAGATCAAATCCTCTCCCAACTCCACACAAAGCCCTAGTGACTAGAGAGAGTGATTTGTTGTGTTCATTTGAGCTCTTGTGCTTGGATCGCTTCTTTTTCTTTGGCATTCTTTCTTTTGATCAAACACTCACTTGTAATTGAGGCAAGAGACACCAATTGTGTGGTGGTCCTTGCGGGAAGTTTGATTCCCAAGTGATTTGAGAAAGAGAAGCTCACTCGGTCCGAGGGACCGTTTGAGAGAGGGAAGGGTTGAAAGAGACCCGGCCTTTGTGGCCTCCTCAACGGGGAGTAGGTTTGAGAGAACCGAACCTCGGTAAAACAAATCCGCGTGTCTCACTTCACTATTCACTTGCGACTTGTTTTGCACCTTCTCTCGCGGACTCAACTATATTTCTAACGCTAACCCGGCTTGTAGTTGTGATTATTTTTGTGATTTTCAGTTTCGCCCTATTCACCCCCCCTCTAGGCGACTTTCAATTGGTATCAGAGCCCGGTGCTTCATTAGAGCCTAACCGCTCGAAGTGATGTCGGGAGATCACACCAAGAGGGAGATGGAGACCGGCGACAAGCCCACTACAAGCCAAGGGAGCACTTCATCGGAAGAGTCCCGCACCAAGAGAAGGGAGAAGAAGAAGAACTCCTCCAAGCGGAAGGAGAAAAGATCTTCCTCTTCTCACCACAAGGAGAAGAAGGAAAAATCTTCTTCTCACAAGCCGCATCGGAGTGGGGACAAGCACAAGAGGATGAGGAAGGTGGTCTACTACGAGACCGACACTTCATCAACATCCACCTCCGACTCCGATGCACCGTCCGTAACTTCTAAGCGCCAAGAGCGCAAGAAGTTTAGTAAGATTCCCTTACACTATCCCCGTACATCTAGACATACTCCATTACTTTCCGTTCCATTAGGCAAACCGCCAACTTTTGATGGCAAAGATTATGCTAGGTGGAGTGATTTAATGAAATTTCATCTAACCTCACTCCACAAAAGTATATGGAATGTTGTTGAGTTTGGAGCACAGGTACCATCAATAGGGGATGAGGATTATGACACGGACGAAGTTGCCCAAATCGAGCACTTCAACTCCCAAGCCGCAACCATTCTCCTTGCCTCTCTAAGCAAGGAGGAATACAACAAAGTGCAAGGGTTGAAGAACGCAAAAGAGATTTGGGACTTACTCAAGACGGCGCACGAAGGTGATGAACTCACCAAGATCACCAAACGGGAAACGATCGAGGGGGAGCTCGGTCGCTTCCGTCTTCGCCAAGGGGAGGAGCCACAAGATATGTACAACCGGCTCAAGACCTTGGTGAACCAAGTGCGCAACCTCGGGAGCAAATCCGCGTGTCTCACTTCATTATTCACTTGCGACTTGTTTTGCACCTTCTCTCGCGGACTCAACTATATTTCTAACGCTAACCCGGCTTGTAGTTGTGATTATTTTTGTGATTTTCAGTTTCGCCCTATTCACCCCCCCCTCTAGGCGACTTTCACTCACCCTTATACATAAAAGCATGATTAGGGCTAGAGTGAGACTTCCTAGAGTGAATTCTCCTAATCTTGTGCTCGGGATAACCGACAGGGTACAAAATGTAACCCTCGTTATCCTGAGGCATGGGAGCGTTGCCCTTAACAAAGTTGGACAATCTTTTAGGCGGGACATTAAGTTTGACATTGTTTCCCTTTTGGAAGCCAATGCCATCCTTGATGCCAGGGCGTATCCCAATATAGAGCATGCTTCTAGCAAATTTAAAATTTTCATTTTCTAAGGCATGCTCATTAATTTTGGCATTAAGTTGAGCTATGTGATCATTTTGTTTCTTAATTAAAGCTAGGTGATTATGAATAGCATCAACATTAATGTCTCTACATCTAATGCAAATGGAAACATGCTCAACGGTAGATGTAGAGGGTTTGCAAGATTTTAGTTCAACAATCTTAGCATGTAAAATGTCATTTTCATTTCTAAGATTGGAAATGGTAACATTGCAAACATCTAAGTCCTTGGCCTTAGCAATTAATTTTTCATTCTCATTTCTAAGGCTAGCAAGAGAGACATTCAATTCTTCAATCTTAGCAAGTAAACTAACATTATCATCTCTAAGATTGGGAATTGAAACATCACAAGCATTTGAATCAACCTTAGCAATTATTTTAGCATTCTCATTTCTAAGGTTGGCAATGATATCATGACAAGTGCTTAGCTCACTAGATAGTTTTTCACATTTTTCTACTTCTAGAGCGTAAGCATTTTTAACCTTAACATGCTTCTTATTTTCCTTAATTAGGAAGTCCTCTTGGGAGTCCAAGAGTTCATCCTTCTCATGAATAGCACTAATTAATTCATTTAACTTTTCTTTTTGTTGCATGTTTAGGTTGGCAAAAAGGGTGTGCAAGTTATCCTCCTCATCACTAGAATTATCTTCATCACTAGAGGATGCATATTTAGTGGAGAATCTTGATTTTACCTTCTTCCTTTTGCCGTCTTTTGCCATGAGGCACTTGTGGCCGACGTTGGGGAAGAGGAGTCCTTTGGTGACGGCGATGTTGGCGGCGTCCTCGTCGTCGGAGGAGTCGGTGGAGCTCTTGTTGGAGTCCCATTCGCGGCACACATGGGCATCGCCGCCCCTCTTCTTGTGGTACCTCTTATTTTCTCTCCTCTTTCCCTTCTTGTCGTCGCCCCTGTCACTATCACTAGATAATGGACATTTTGCAATAAAATGACCGGGCTTACCACACTTGTAGCACACTTTCTTGGAGCAGGATTTGTAGGCTTTCCCCCTTCTTTGCTTGAGGATTTGGCGAAAGCTTTTGATGATGAGCGCCATTTCCTCATTGTCGAGCTTGGATGCGTCGATAGGGAGTCTACTTGATGTAGACTCTTCCTTCTTCTCCTCAGTCACCTTGAATGCGACCGGTTGTGCTTCGGACGTGGAGGGGCCATCTTGCTCGATGATTTTCTTTGAGCCTTTGATCATCAATTCAAAGCTCACAAATTTTCCTATTACTTCCTCGGGAGACATTAGTGTGTATCTAGGATCACCACGTATTAAGTGTACTTGCGTAGGGTTAATAAAAACGAGTGATCTAAGAATAACCTTGACCATTTCATGGTCATCCCATTTTTTGCTCTCGAGGTTGCGCACTTGGTTCACCAAGGTCTTGAGCCGTTTGTACATATCTTGTGGCTCTTCCCCTTGGCGAAGCCGGAAGCGACCGAGCTCCCCCTCGATCGTCTCCCGCTTGGTGATTTTGGTCACCTCGTCTCCTTCGTGCATGGTCTTGAGTACGTCCCAAATCTCCTTAGCGCTCTTCAATCCTTGCACCTTGTTATACTCCTCTCGACTTAGAGAGGTGAGGAGTATAGTGGTGGCTTGGGAGTTGAAGTGCACGATTTGGGCCACCTCGTCCTCACCATAATCCTCATCCCCTACGGATGGTACATGTACACCAAACTCAACAACATCCCATATGCTTTTGTGGAGTGAGGTTAGGTGATATCTCATCATATCACTCCACCTAGAATAATCTTCACCGTCAAATGTTGGTGGTTTGCCTAATGGGACGGAAAGTAATGGAGTATGTTTAGGAATGCGAGGATATCATAGGGGGATCTTACTATACTTCTTGCACTCTTGGCGCTTAGAAGTGACGGACGCGGCGTCGGATCCGGACGTAGAGGGCGAGGAAGAATCGGTCTCGTAGTAGACCACTTTCTTCATTTTCTTCTTCTTCTCGCCACTCTTGTGCGATCGAATGCGTGAAGGGGATCCATCCTTGTTGTTGTTGGCGGACTCCCTTGATGGAGCCTTCCCGTGGCTTGTAGTGGACTTCTCACCGCCGATCACCATCTTCTTGGCGTGATCTCCCGACATCGCTTTGAGCGGTTAGGCTCTAATGAAGCACCGGGCTCTGATACCAATTGAAAGTCGCCTAGAGGGGGGGGGGGGTGAATAGGGCGAATCTGAAATTTATAAACTTAAGCACAAATACAAGACGAGTTAGCGTTAGAAATATAAACGAGTCTGAGAGACAGGGCGAAAAACAAATCGCAAGCAAATAAAGAGTGAGACATAAGGATTTGTTTTACCAAGGTTTGGTTCTTGCAAACCTACTCCCCGTTGAGATGGTCACAAAGACCGGGTCTCTTTCAACCCTTTCCCTCTCTCAAACGGTCACTTAGACCGAGTGAGCTTCTCTTCTCAATCAAACGGGACACAAAGTCCCCGCAAAGATCACCACACAATTGGTGTCTCTTGCCTCGGTTACAATTGAGTTGATCTCAAGAAAGAATGAGAAAAAGAAGCAATCCAAGCGCAAGAGCTCAAATGGACACACGTCATTCTCTCTCTAGTCACTATTTGATTTGGAATGAACTAAGGACTTGGAAGAAGATTTAATCCCTTTGGTGTGTTTTGTATTGAATGCTATAGCTCTTGTAAGGTGTAGGAAGTTGGAAAATTTGGATGCAATGAATGGTGGGTGGTTGGGGGTATTTATAGCCCCAACCACCAAACTAGCCGTTTGGTGGAGGCTGCTGTCGCATGGCGCACCGGACAGTCTGGTGCGCCACCGGACACTGTCCGGTGCGCCTGCCACGTCACCTGGCAATTGGATTCCAACCGTTGGAGCTTCTGTCTTCTAGGGCACCGGACAGTCCGGTGGTGCACCGGACAGGTACTGTTCGCTGTCCGGTGCGCCATCAGTCGCTGCTCTGACTCTGGCGCGCATTGTAGCACATTCAATGCGTTCTGCAGACGACCGTTGGCGCGAAGTAGCCGTTGCTCCGCTGGCACACCGGACAGTCTGGTGCGCCACCGGACACTGTCTGATGCTACACCGGACAATCCGGTGAATTATAGCGGAGCGGCCTCCAGAATTCCCGAAGGTGAGCAGTTCGGAGTTGGAGTCCCTGGGGCACCGGACACTGTCCGGTGCGCCAGACTAGGGCACACTTCAGCTGACTTTTGCTCTCTATATTTGAATCCTTTTTTGGTCTTTTTATTGGTTTGTTGTGAACCTTTGGCACCTGTAGAACTCATAATCTAGAGCAAACTAGTTAGTCCAATTATTTGTGTTGGGCAACTCAACCACCAAAATCAATTTAGGAAAAGGTGTAAGCATGTTTCCCTTTCAACTTTCATTGTCACATAGGAGTGGGACTTTGCTCAGATTGTAGCCAAAGTCCCAAAGGGTTTGCCTCATCCAAAGTAGTTGCGCGCAACACTGTCCTGCAGCAACATACTTGGCCTGAACAGTGGATAGGGCAACTGATGTTTTTTCTTAGAGCTCCAAGACACCAGGGACCTTCCTAGAAACTGGCATGTCCCTGATGTGCTCTTCCTATCAACCTTGCACCCGGCATAGTCAGAATCTGAGTATCCAATTAAGTCAAAGGTAGACCCCTTTAGATACCAGATCCCGAAGCAAGGCGTAGAAACTAAATATCTAAGAATTCGCTTAACGGCCACAAGGTGACACTCCTTGGGGTCGGATTGAAATCTAGCACACATGCAAACACTTAGCATAATATCCGATCTACTAGCACATAGATAAAGTAACAATCCTATCGTTGACTGGTATGCCTTTTGACCAACAGACTTACCTCCTTTGTTGAGGTCCAGATGTCCGTCAGTTCCCATTGGTGTCTTCGCGGGCTTTGCATCCTTCATCCCAAACCTCTTGAGCAAGTCTTGAGTGTACTTTGTTTGGGAGATGAATGTTCCTTCCTTGAATTGCTTCACTTGAAATCCAAGGAAGTAGTTCAACTCGCCCATCATCGACATCTCAAACTTTTGCATCATCACCCTGCTAAACTCCTCACACGACTTTTGATTAGTAGAACCAAATATAATGTCATCGACATATATTTGGCATACAAAAAGATCACCATTACAAGTCTTTGTGAATAGAGTAGGACCAGCTTTCCCAACCTTGAAAGCATTAGCAATAAGAAAATCTCTAAGGCATTCATACCATGCTCTTGGGGCTTGCTTAAGTCCATAGAGTGCCTTAGAGAGCTTGTAGACGTGGTCGAGATACCTGTCGTCCTCAAAGACATGGGGTTGTTCCACGTATACCTCCTCCTTGATTGGTCCATTGAGGAAAGCGCTCTTCACGTCTATTTGGAATAGCTTAAAATAATGGTGAGCAGCATAGGCTAACAATATTCGAATTGATTTTAGCCTAGCCATAGGAGCGAAAGTCTCCTCAAAATCCAAACCTGCGACTTGGGCATATCCTTTTGCCACAAGTCGAGCCTTGTTTCTTGTCACCACTTCATGTTCGTCTTGCTTGTTGCAGAACACTCATTTAGTTCCCACAATGTTTTGCTTTGGACGTGCCTCAGGCTCTAGACTTCATTTCTCTTGAAGTTGTTGAGCTCTTCCTACATGGCCAACACCCAGTCCGGATCCTGCAAGGCTTCTTCTACCCTGAAAGGCTCAATAGAAGAAACAAACGGGTAATGCTCACAAAAATTGGCTAAACGTGAGCGAGTTGTTACTCCCTTGCTGATATCACCCAGAATTTGATCCACTGGATGATTCCTTTGGATTGTGGATCGAACTTGAGCTGGAGAAATTTGTGACGCTTCTTCCTCCTTATCTCATTCTTCATGTGCTCCCCCTTGATCCTGCCCTTCTTCTTGAGGTACATGTTCACCATCTTGAGTCGGGGGATGCACCAGTGTAGAGGAGGAAGGTTGATCTTGCTCTTGTGGTTCATGTGGTCGCACATCACCTATCGCCATTGTTTGCATTGCGGCCGTCGGATCCTCATCTTCATCTACATCATCAAGATCAACTTGCTCTCTTTTAGAGCCATTAGTTTCATCAAATACAACATTGCTAGAGACTTCAACTAATTCTGATGATTTGTTGAAGACCCTATACGCTTTTGTATTTGAGTCATACCCTAGAAAAAACCCTTCTACAACTTTGGGAGCAAACTTTGAATGCCTACCTTTCTTTACCAAAATGTAGCATTTGCTCCCAAATACACGAAAGTAGGAAACATTGGGTTTGTTACAAGTTAGGAGTTCATATGAGGTCTTCTTGAGGAGGCGATGCAAATAAAGCCGGTTTATGGCATGACAAGCTATGTTCACAGCTTCCGACCAAAACCGCTCAGGCGTCTTGTATTCTTCAAGCATTGTCCTTGCCATATCAATTAGCGACATGTTCTTCCTCTCTACTACACCATTTTGTTGTGGTGTGTAGGGAGCGGAGAATTCGTGCTTGATGCCTTCCTCGTCAAGATATTGTTCAACTTGAAGATTCTTGAACTCAGATCCATTATCGCTCCTTATCTTCTTTACTTTTAGCTCAAATTCATTTTAATCTCTCCTTAAGAGGCGCTACAGTGTTCCTTGGGTTTTAGATTTATCCTGCAAAAAGAACACCCAAGTGAAGCAGGAAAAATCATCAACTATAACAATACCATACTTACTTTCCTCGATGCTGAGATAGGCAACGGGCCCGAAGAGAAGTTCCAATGGTCTTGACGTCGTCATCACATTTTTGATATGATGAGTGCTTCCCACCTGCTTGACATGCTGCACAGGGCCTGTCTTTCTCAAAACAGACATCGGTTAGTCCTAACATATGTTCTCCCTTTAGAAGCTTATGAAGATTCTTCATTCCGACATGTGCTAGACGGCGATGCCAAAGCCAACCCATATTAGTCTTAGTGATTAAGCATGCATCTAGATCGGCATTCTCTTTTGAGAAATCAACTAAATAGAGCTTGACGTCTAATACACCCTTAAAAGCTAATGAACCATCACTTCTTCTAAAGACAGATACATCAATATTTGTAAATAAACAATTATAGCCCATATGACATAATTGACTTACAAACAATAAATTATACCCGAGCGATTCTACTAAAAATACATTTGAAATTGAATGCTCGGTTGTGATGGCTATCTTGCCTAAGCCCTTAACCTTGCCTTTGTTTCCATCTCCAAAGATGATAGTATCTTGGGAATCCCTGTTCTTGACGTAGGAGATGAACATTTTCTTCTCCCCTGTCATGTGGTTTGTGCATCCGCTATCAATAATCCAGCTTGAGCCCCCGGATGCATAAACCTACAAGGTAATTAAGCTTGGGTTTTAGGTACCCAACTCTTGTTGGGTCCTACAAGGTTAGTTACAACAGATTTTGGAACCCAAATGCAAGTTTTGTCTCCCTTGCATTTAGATCCCAATTTACTAGCAACTACTTTGGCATTTTTACATGACAATACAAAAGAAGCATTACATGTTTGATACATAGTAGTTGGACCAGTGTATACTTTCCTAGGTGCATGAGAAACAATATGATTATGCCTAGGCCTACTTCTACCATGAACATATGTGGAGCTAGATGCAAACATAGCATGAGAATTATGATAAGTAGGTAAAGCAACATGATTATAACACTTATCATGATGGGCAACATTGGAAATTTCCTTGAAATGAGCATAAAGATAAGCATGGTTCTTTTGATCATGTGAAGAATACGAGCTACTAGCCATAGGAGCCTTCCCTTTCTCCTTGTTGAGACTGGAAGTCCTTTGGCTTGTTAAGTTCTTGGTTTCTTTTTGAAAACCAAGTCCATCCTTAATTGAGGAGTGTCTACCAATGGTGTAGGCATCCCTAGCAAATTTGAGTTTCTCATAATTATCTTTGCAAGTCTTAAGTTGAGCATTAAGACTTGCAACATCATTGTTTAACTTAATAATTGTAGAAGCATGTTCATTACAAGCATCAATGTTAAAATCTTTGCATCTATTGCAAATAACAACATGCTCTATGGATGAACTAGCAAAATTTGCTTCTTATAACTTAGCATTTAAATCATCATTTAAATTCTTTAGGCTAGAGATAGATTCATTACAAGCAGATAATTCAGAAGTCAATAGTTCATTCTTCTTAGTTTCTAGAGCAAGGGCTTTTTGAACATTAATGAATTTATCATGTTCTTCATAAAGAATATCTTATTGCTTTTCTAGAAGCTTATCCTTTTCATTAAGAGCATCAATTAATTCATTTATTTTGTCTACTTTAGTTCTATCTAATCCTTTAAACAAATCAGTATAGTCCACTTCATCATCAGACGATTCCTCATCACTAGAAGAAGAATACTTGGGGGTATCTTGAATACGTACCTTTTTCTCCTTAGCCATGAGGCACGTGTATTGTTTGTTGGGGAAGAGGGAAGACTTGTTGAAGGCCGAGGCAACTAGTCCTTCATCATCGGAGTCGGATGAGAAACAGTCGGAGTACCACTCTTTTCTGATGTGCGTCTCGCCCTTTGCCTTTCTGTAGTTCTTCCTTTCCTTCTTCCCATGCTTCTCTTGTGCCTGGTCATTATCGTTATCGGGGCATTGTGCTATAAAATGACTAGACTTACCACATTTGAAGCAGGAGTGTTTTCCACTTGATTTGTTCTTGTTAGGTACTCCTTGCTTCCTTTTAGGGCAGTCTTGAAGCGCTTGATGATGAGTGCCATCTCATCCTCGTTGAGCCCGGCAGCCTCCACTTGTGCTACCTTGCTAGGTAGTACCTCCTTGCTGCTGGTTGCTTTGAGAGCAACGGGTTGCGGTTCGTGTAGAGGAAGCGGTCCGTTTAATGCGTCGTCCACATACCTCGCTTCCTTTACCATCATGCGCCCGCTCATGAATTTTCTAAGGATTTCCTCGGGCGTCATCTTGGTGTACCTGGGGTTCTCACGAATAAGGTTTACAAGATGAAGATCAATAACAGTAAATGACCTGAGCATGACTCGGACGACGTCATGATCCGTCCATCTTGTACTCCCGTAGCTTCAGATTTTGTTGACAAGGGTCTTGAGCCTGTTGTATGTTTTTGTTGGCTCTTCTCCCCTTATCATCGCGAATCTCCCCAGCTCGCCTTCCACCAGTTCCATTTTAGTGATCATGGTGGCATCATTTCCCTCGTGAGAAATTTTGAGGGTGTCCCATATCTGTTTGGCATTATCTAGGCCACTTACTTTGTTGTATTCATCCCTACATAGAGATGCTAACAAAACAGTAGTAGCTTGTGCATTTTTGTGTATTTGCTCGTTGATAAACATAGGATTGTTAGAGCTATCAAAATGCATCCCATTTTCAACAATCTCTCAGATACTAGGATGGAGGGAAAATAAATGACTAAGCATTTTATGACTCCAAGAAGAATAATCCTCTCCATCAAAGTGTGGGGGTTTTCCAAGGGGAATTGATAGTAAATGAGCATTTGAGTTATAAGGGATGCGAGAGTAATCAAAAGAATAATTTTGATTAACCGTTTTCTTTTTCAACGAAGAGTCTTTGTCGTCGTCATCCCTTGGTGAAGAAGAGGAGGTGTCGCTGTCGTAGTAGATGATCTTCTTAATACACCTCTTCTTCTTTCCATCCCTCTTCTTGTGACTCGAGCCTGAGTCAGTGGGCTTGTCATCTCTTGGCTCATTGAAGAGGGACTCCTTCTCCTTGTCGTTGATCACCATCTTCTTACCCTTAGGATCCATCTCTTCGGGCGGTTAGTCCCTTAATGAAGAGTACGACTCTGATACCAATTGAGAGCACCTAGAGGGGGGGAGTGAATAGGTGATCCTATAAAATCAAATACTAATAGCACAACTTGATTATGAAATGTTAGTAAGATTAAAGCCAAGTTGCTAGCGAGAACTCTTGAGAAGAAACCAATCACAAAGAAAAGCGACACAAGAGGCACAGTGATTTTATCCCGTGGTTCGGCCAAGTAAAACACTTGCCTACTTCCACATTGTAGTGTCCCAATGGACGAGGGTTGCACTCAATCCCTTTCAAGCGATCCAATGATCCACTTGAATACCACAGTTTTCTTCCTTATACTTGTTTTCTCGTTTGTGAGGAATCTCCACAAGTTGGAACCTCTCACCCTTACAAAGTTGATCACAACAAGAGCATAAGAGTAAGGGAGGGGAAGAAACACACACAAGACTAGAATCGCAGCAACAATACGCACACAAGTCAAGAAGAGAGCACACAAGAACAATGCCACAAGTTCACAACACACTTAGTGCTCAAATCTCAACCATGATGCTCCAAATGCGTATTTGCGGAGTCTAGGCGCCTTAGGATGTTTAGAGAATGCTTGGTGTAGTGCTCCATGCGCCTAGGGGTCCCTTTTATATCTCCAAGGCAACCAGGAGTCGTTGGAATTCCATTTAGATGGCAATTCTTGCCTTCTGTCGGGTGGCGCACCGGACAGTCCGGTGCACCACCGGACATGAACAGTCCTTGTCCGATGCCCGATCTCCTTGCTTTTCTGGCGAGGCCGACCGTTGAGCCCTCGGTCCCCTGGCGCACCGGACAGTCCGGTGAGACCAAGTTACCGTTGGCCCAGGCCACGCGTCGCCCGCTGATTGCGTTGCCGACCGTTGACGTGGGCGCCGTTGGCTCACTGGACAGTTCGGTGAATTATAGCCGCAGCGCCCTCGGCGAATTCCCGAGAGAGACGAGTTTGTCGTCGAGCCAGCCTAGGCACCGGACACTGTCCCGTGCACCTTAGGCTGGTTCAAGTTTGGCTGCACTTAGCCAAACTTCTCCAATCCAATCTTAGTTGATTAACCAAGGTTCCTAGCACTTAGAGAAATATGTTAGTACACAAAAACAATTTACTAAGGCCAGAGTCATACCTTAATTCTTTGATTTGCATCTCTTCCACACTTAGTACATTTGAACCAAAGTAATTTGTGTTGGGCATCTAATCACCAAAACATTTATTAAAATGGCACAAGGGCACATTTTCCTTTCTGGAAGCTATTGGAGAACTGTGTTTAGTTTGTCCCAAATACCTTTATATATTTTTAAAAAACTAGTCAGATGCTCATACATTACTACACTTTCTACATATCACATGTGTAAATTTTGTTCTAATAAAACATAAAAATATGTAAGTTCTGTTGGTGAGATGAGTGTGAATGTGAAGCCAACAACTAAAATTCAAACCTTTACTTATGTTTAATTTTACCTTATTTTTGCATAAATCAAAAAGAGTAAAGGTGACATACTAACATTACAACCATAGAACCGTAAAAACCAGTGATTTATTCGGTAAAAAACGCTCACATCATTTACTCCCTCACATGAATGGATTGCTCTCCTACCCCAACTTGTGCTGGGCTAATCAATAGAAGCGTACATGCTGGTAGAACTTATGGTCGCAAGAACAAGCATAATAAAATGATGTAGGCAGTTGTAAAAGATACCACACATTTATAATGATATAGTAAAAAGAAAAAAGAAAGAAGAAAACCGAGCTGCTCACTAGTAATCAACTGAAAGCGAGATGTTCACGGACTCCAAGACAGTTTGTGAAGAAAAGATGTGAACTTATTATTAAATATTTATCTTATATCATTATAGGGTTATTATATGAGTAGTATTTGAACTGATTATATGTGATATGATAATATTATTAAGTATAATATTGGCTATATTATTAAACTACATTGAGTCCAATGCTATTGTTGATATGCAACCAGACTCTGCGTACAAGCGTACAATCACGTTTTCTAGTTCTTTGGATACCCATTCAACGGTAGATTAAATACAGGGTTACTAATAAAATGGTACATACTGGTGGAAAATTGATTGCACATATGCATATAGGGTCTGCTTACATGTTAGTAGATGACAATGTGGATAATTAAATAGAGTTGTGCATTTGCGTGGCCCGGCCCACCGTACTCGCCTTCTCATCCTCATATATTGCTGTCTCGTTGCGCTTCCTCTTTCATCGGCTCGAGCTCCCGCTCGGACGCGTCGCGGGCGCCTTTCCCCAGAGATTCCAAGGCCACCCACAAAATCGATCCATCCAGTCGTCGAGCGCGTCTCCTCTTCGAGCATTGGACTGTTCCGGGAGCCGCGCTGGAAAGCGGCTTCTGATTGGGTCGGCGATGAGGGGCGCCGCCGCCCCGGGCCACCAGCGATGGAGCGGCTCGGCGGGGACGACGCCGCGGTCACTCAGCACGGGCTCCTCGCCGCGGGGCTCCGAACGCAGCTCCGACGATGGGGAGGAGCTGGTCGAGGTCACGCTCGACCTGCAGGAGGACGACACCATCATTCTGCGGAGCGTCGAGCCGGCCGCGGCGGGGGGCGCCACCGCGCTGCCGCTGGGCGCGCGCGGGGACCATGCCGGCGGCGCGTCGTCGTCGTCGCGGTCCTTGTCGCCGTCGATCAGGCGGACCTCGTCGCACCGGCTCCTGCAGTTCTCGCAGGAGCTCAAGGCGGAGGCCATGTCCATCGCGCGCCAGTTCTCGCAGGACCTCACCAAGCGCTTCGGCCGCACCCAAAGCCGCGCGGAAGGGCAGGGGCAGCAGCAGCAGCCGTCGTCAGGCATCGAGTCGGCCCTCGCTGCCCGCGCCGCGCGGCGGCAGCGCGCGCAGCTCGACCGCACGCGCTCCGGCGCGCACAAGGCGCTCCGCGGCCTCCGCTTCATCAGCAGCAACAAGGCCAACAACGCCTGGATGGAGGTGCAGGCCAACTTCGACCGCCTCGCTTCCGAGGGTTTCCTCTCCCGCTCCGACTTCGCGGAATGCATTGGTACTGGTACCACCACGCCGCGCTGCCTCCCCTCGGCTTTCTCCTCCATTTCCCTTCGTCGTTGAAACACTGGGGAGTTGCATGTACACGTGCAGGGATGACGGAATCGAAAGAGTTCGCGCTCGAGCTGTTTGACACATTGAGCCGCCGCCGTCAGGTGCAGGTTGACAAAATCAACAAGGAGGAGCTGCGCGAGATCTGGCAGCAGATCACGGACAACAGCTTCGATTCCCGTCTCCAGATCTTCTTCGACATGTATACCACTTACCACCCCGCTACCATGCCCACCATTACGCCACTCTTAGCCAGCTACTATGAGACTCGTCTATTTTCTTTCAATAAATGTATTGGTTTTGTCATTTTTAATTAGGGTGGATAAGAACGCGGACGGCCGGATTGGGGAGGAGGAGGTGAAAGAGGTAAACAACAAATACCCATGCCCCATGGTTGTGCTTGGAGTCGGTGGTGCTGCACTACAAGCAGTTTCTTTCCCTTTTCTTTAGTCCTTTCTTTTTCTGATTTGCTATTTGTGGCTATCAAAATCGGATCATTTAGGCGTCCTTTGACGGCAAGAGTTTTGTATTTGGTCCATTGAGCTGTCTAATTCCTCTCCACTGCCTGCCACATCAATATCTGTTTTGTCAGTAGCGCATCCATAACGCAGACCCTACGGATTACTATTGTTTCTTAATTATGTTTATGTGGCTGAGAAATTTTAGTTAACCTCTGATAATCCGAAAGAGGAGGGTTTTGGAGTAAATCCCCGCAGGGGACGGAAGGGTGTACACGAAAAGTTTGTGTGTCTAATCGTAGTTGGTGAGCGAAACCGGCGTGGAAAGCATCACGCCATTACCCACTTCTACCTGCTAGTTTTGGGACACTCGTTTTTTTTCTTTAGCCTTCAGGAAAGGGTCACCCTTTTTTCTAGAACGTGTGAGGGCATTCCAGTAAATTCTCAGTGGATGACAGTGCAGTCTATAGCGGTTGTTGGTGAGGGGCATTTCCGACAGGCCAGCTATTTTTTTTGTGTGCATCCGCTGAAGCAATGCGTTGAAAGGTGACCTGATGAGCTAAGTAGCCTTTGAAAGGCATGTGGGTGCCTTTCGACGATGTCACTGTGAGGAACTGAGTCAGCCATATGTTGTTACGGGTTACTTTCTAGTGGTTCGGTAAAATCTGAGATCACTGAGTTAGGCCTCCAACACTGTACTAACTCGTGTTTATCTTTCTACTGTTCCAGATTATCATGTTAAGTGCATCTGCCAATAAGCTGTCCAGGCTTAAGGAGCAAGCCGAAGAGTATGCCGCCCTGATCATGGAGGAGCTTGATCCTGAAGGACTTGGCTACATTGAGGTAAGCTAACATCGTTAGCAATCAATCACACGATTATGCAGTGAAACAGTTTGTTTCCCGACCACATGTTTATTTTCAGCGACAGTGGTGACAATAGTATAATTAGGTGAAAGAAGTGTCAGTATTTGGTTAGCCTCGTAGAGAATTTTGGCAGCTAGTTCACATACATGTTGATCAGTGCACACTGCACCTTTGAGAAGTAGTTGACTACTTGACTGCGGCTTTTTCTCTTATGTAGGGGTGGTAATGGATCGCGATCCAAATGCTTCTTAACAAAATGTTAGGGTCCTAAATAAATTTTAGTTAAAAATGAATAGAAATAGAGTTTGATACTAATCCGATCCGATTCTTAAATCTTATAGTGTAAAATTTAGAGCCCATTGTCACCCCTACTCTTATAACATGATAGTGGATTAGTACCAGACATTATAAGACTTGTCTTTGATTATCTAAACTTCATTTTCTATCGCATTAGGCGCTATAACCAGCGAGAGAGGCTGCCAATTACTGGGGTAGCAATACAATTTTGCCCCTGGAAATGTTAGTCTAAATACATGCAGTTAATCTACTGTTCGATACAAAAAACAAATGGGAAGTGGTTCCCAATAAAAATCCTCTTTCCGTCATCATTTATGTCGAAGTTGGTGAGCAGCTGTGGATCAACTTGCATGCATTTCTTATGTTTCATTCATCTGCCGTGTTAAATGTCACCCTTGCTGCGCACAGTTCACAGATTGTTGCCCCCACCACGTTCTCATGGCCATTGACCTCCTTTTTTTAAAGAGTGCTGTAATCTGTCTGTATTTCCCTGTGTCCGCAGAAGACTCCAACTCTATTGAATCAAACAATTTTAATTAACATTTATGCTAAGAAAAAGTATCATTATATTAATTATAGAATATGTTTTTATAGGAACATATTTCGAGGCATAAATGTTGAAACTATTTTCCATGTATAAACTTAATTAGACTTAAGAAATTTTCACGTGTTCTAAACCTAGAATTGCATTATTTTTGGAACTCTGGGTGTATAGTAAAAATAATCACCAAAGGAAGCAGTCAAAATAATTCATCCATACTCCATGATTGTTTCATACATTGGAAGGCACAAGGTTTGGCATGCTGATTTCAGCAGATTAGCAGCCCAAAGGGCTAATTAACACAATTATGAGAGTCAATAACACAATTATGAGAGTCAAGTGCGGTGTTTCTATCATTCTTCCCCCTTTACTCTTGACATAGTATGACAGTGTACTGTCTGCTGGGCCATGATGCTCTTATTGGGCATTGGCCTTTTTCGATTCTGTGGTACTTGTCATGTTAAACCACATTCATAGTGGGCAGGGGTAGACCAGCCCAGGTCATTTGCACCAGGCGATTCAAGTCCAATCCACACTTTCTCTAGGCATAATTATTTAAACGGGCATCACAAAAAACTTTTAATATCATGGTCACACGAGCCATGTGCAGCACCAGGTGCTGCTAGTGTAAACGTTACAACCAAAGAGGGCTACAGTGATATAATTTGTTTTTTATGTTCTGTAGAAGAAAATGGGAATGTGTACAACACGTACACCACCTCCTTAGAAGAACTAGAACATATGCGCCACTGCTCAAGAGTGGATGGCCAGTAATTGATGGTAGAGGAGCACAAAATATAGGGCAGAGCAAGCCTCACCTGCCTTTTGGGTTGAGGTAGGTCCGACCGTCGGAGATCTTGGGTTTGTTGTGAGCTCTGGTGGCCTAGGTCTGGCGTCTATTCATGGGTATAGCGAGCTGGACTAGATTTGCTGCGCACTAACAATTGGTATCATAGCCCATGGTCGAAAAACCTAGAAAATCTTAGGGGTCACTTGGTGACAGGTGAGCCTGTTAACATATCAAAGGGTCTCACGACTACACGAGTTGTGTGTGACATGGTGTGTCGGACTAAGGGGCCTGGAGCTCATTGGCCCTGCAGCACACCAGAAACACCATCTCTCTCGACTGCCAGAACATTCAGAGAGATGCTATTAAAAACACACTCATCATGATATTTTGCTAGTTCCCAAGCAATAAGAATAATAGGTGAATTAGGGCCTTGTTTATTTCAGCTAAAGATTATGGAATGCAACTTGTATAACATGGATTGTGAAAACCTAGATTATGGAAAGCTAAGAAGGGTCCATTAAGCTGTTTGGCAATCTAGATCCTAGGCGGGTTGGATTGCTTTTTTGTGGATGCCAAAAGTATGTAATGCCCTCAATCTTTTCACAAAACTCTGTGAACTTTTCACAAGGCTGTTTGGCAATTTTTTTTTTGTGGATGCCAAAACTCTGTGAACTTTTGTCTGTATGAACTTGCATCAGCCGAGTGGGAGATGGTGAGTGAGTGAGGCTGTGTCCAGCGGATCGTGTATATGGCCGTGTAAAATATTGTTTTGCATTGTAGACAACACTGTTTACGGAGTGGAGTCTAATGAGTACGTACTTTACCACATGCACGCTGGAAAAGGAACAGTTTCACGTGCCACGACGATCTCAACGTATACTACTTTAGCATGCAGCAGGGGGACGGACACGGAACACGGATCCATGAGCAGTGCCCAACAGGAGAATCCTAGGTGCGAAACCATGGCCACCGATTTGGCATCACATGCATGCGCTTTTATACACACCGGCATGAGAGAGCACACGCAAACCTAGTTTGCCAGGTTTGTCCAAAAGCAAGCGTGTGGCCGAGATAGAGAGAGAGAGAGGAGACCACAAGAAACCTCCTCTCGCCCAACCGTCCATCCATCCATGATCCGCGTTAGCTACTAGTAGTAGCTAGTAGCCCCGATCCAAGAGAACACATCGTGGTCATATATTTGCGCGTCTCCAGACCAGAAATCTATCTCTGCACGTACGTCAGGCACATCGCTAGGCCCACAAGCTCCTCCGAGCACTCCGTCTGGCCGCGAAGTCCGTGACCTTGGCGCCGTGATCTGTGGCGCTGAGCTTGACACTAAGATCTGTGGCAGCGAGGTCTGCCACATCAGCGCAAGCGAAGCCACCAGATGCCAGGAAGGCCTAGACCTCGGCGTCGAGTAGTGTTACCTCGGCGCCACAACCTATGATGCCGAGGAAACAATCCTGCCGCACTGGCTGAGTTAAACAAGGAATTCAATACAATACATCCATGAATAGGATGAACTACACAGGTGAAATGGAGTCTTCCTTCTAGAGGCCAATCCGATGTTGGATTTTTTCATTTGGTTACCTATTCAATTTTTTGTATTATACTTTAGTACATCTCATTTTATGTATACCTTTTTTATAAATCCTAGTGATGTGTGTTGGTGGGGCTTTGCGTAGGATATTTTTCTATTTTTTTCTTAATATGACAACTAACGGCTCCAATACGAGTGTGGTCTGGGTAAGGAATAATCGAGGCAAACCTTATCCCTGTATTTTTTGTAGAGACTAGAGAGGATGTGTTGAACCTAGGAGCTTTGGCTCAGTAGAAACACTTCTCCTGTTTATGGGGAAAATATTTATTTTGCAAATGCCATTTTTTGTTGATATAATACGCTAACATATTCATACAGTACAGTAAGGCTGCTTCAATTTTTGGTGTGTTTCAAGGGAAAAGTTCCTCAACAACTTGCGTAGATGTTTTTTCCATAACTGTGCATTTACTTTCTTTGGAAGATTTATTTTATTTCTATGTATGCAGAATCTTTTGGGCTGCATTATGGATTTATTTTATGCATGTAAATCTTGTTTTTCTAAAGCACGAGTAGTTCAGCCGATGAGGGCCTTTTCTGTTTTATAATATAGAACATTAACTTCTACTCTTGTAGTAATTATGTCAGCCATAGTTGTCTCCAGATGTGCGCTTATCAGCTTTTCATTGCAAATGCATGATGTTCCTTCTTGACCACTTGTATGAAACAATGACCTTAATATTTGTTAATAGAATATTATCCTTTTATTAATCTAAACTATTAGTTTTATTAACCTAACCTGTTCAGCCTTTGATTTTTTTTCTTCTAAATAATGCTTGGGTTTTGTTGGTATTGCAGTTGTGGCAGTTGGAGACCCTTCTGTTGCAGAAGGATACCTACATGAACTACAGTCAGGCGCTAAGTTACACAAGCCAAGCACTAAGTCAGAACCTAGCAGGCTTAAGGAAAAAGAGTCCAATTCGCAAGATAAGTACCACATTGAGTTACTATTTGGAGGATAATTGGAAACGCCTATGGGTGCTTGCATTATGGATTGGAATAATGGCTGGACTGTTCACTTGGAAGTTCATGCAGTATCGCAACAGGTATGTCTTTAATGTGATGGGCTACTGTGTGACCACTGCAAAAGGCGCTGCTGAAACCCTGAAGCTGAACATGGCAATTATCCTCCTCCCAGTATGCCGTAACACCATTACTTGGTTGAGAAATACAAGGGCTGCACGGGCATTGCCATTTGATGATAATATTAACTTCCACAAGGTTAGTCATTAGTTTGTCAGTGCCTCTTTTTATCCTGCCAATAGTTTCGGTGTTTCATGTTAATGAGTTAATTTGCCCTAAATTAGTTATTCTTAGGACTGGACATTTGCATCATCTGTCCATGTTGATGCAGGATATTTAACTTTACTTTCATGTACTTAACCTTATTTTTTCTAAAAAAAGATTATGTACTTATCCAACTACCAAAGAATAGCTTTATCATATTAGTTGTAGTAGAAGATGGCATATATTTAATGGCTACATGGATTCAAAGTTGCATAGAAAGCTACTCACTTCATGTAACGTATGTAATATGAGACTTTGACTATGAAAACTAATAAAAAGAATTTGTTTTGTTGTTTTAATGGGCAGACTATTGCAGCAGCAATTGTTGTTGGTATAATCCTCCATGCAGGGAACCACCTTGTGTGTGATTTTCCACGGCTTATAAATTCATCAAATGAGAAATATGCTCCTCTAGGCCAGTACTTCGGTGAAACAAAGCCAACATACTTTACATTGGTCAAAGGAGTGGAAGGCATCACTGGTGTAATTATGGTTATCTGTATGATTATTGCTTTCACTTTAGCTACACGGTGGTTCCGTCGTAGCCTGGTGAAGCTTCCAAAACCATTTGACAAACTGACTGGCTTCAATGCCTTCTGGTACTCTCATCATTTATTCATAATTGTGTATTTGGCTCTCATTGTTCATGGCCAGTTCCTTTACCTCATTCATGTCTGGTACCGAAAAACGGTGAGCTTTTTTTTATTTGTTTTCATTCTCTGCACATGAAATAATCAAAGTTTGAGCCCTAAGGTTCTTGTATTTTGTTACTGATGCAGACATGGATGTATCTGGCAGTGCCTGTTTGCCTGTATGTAGGGGAGAGGGTGCTGAGGTTCTTCAGGTCTGGCAGTTATTCTGTCAGGCTATTGAAGGTCAATCAAAAAGACATGAGAAACTTGAGCATTCATTTTCTGTGGACCTACTAATATGATCATTGTTATTTTTCCTTTCAGGTGGCCATATATCCTGGTAATGTGTTGACACTGCAAATGTCCAAGCCTCCGGCTTTCCGATACAAGAGTGGGCAATATATGTTTGTTCAATGTCCAGCAGTGTCACCCTTTGAATGGTAATTTGTACTTTGGCAACAAAAAATGATTGAATTATGTCGTTGCTTGGATAGAAACTACCAGCTTTCATAAATAGTCTTGATGAACCCCATTGAGCACTGAGAATTTCCATTCTCTTAATAGGCATCCGTTCTCAATTACTTCAGCGCCTGGGGATGATTATCTAAGCATTCATGTTCGACAACTTGGTGACTGGACACGAGAGCTCAAGAGGGTTTTTGCAGCAGCTTGTGAACCCCCAGTGGGCGGTAAAAGTGGCCTTCTTAGAGCAGACGAGACAACCAAGAAAGCGTATGAGCCCTCAATCATAAAGGGTTGTTTTGTGTGTAATTGGTCTTTAACAAATTACATGTTATAATATTTTTCTTTTGATAATGCAGCTTACCAAAACTTCTGATTGATGGACCTTATGGTTCTCCTGCTCAGGATTACAGCAAGTATGATGTTCTTCTACTTGTTGGATTAGGGATTGGTGCAACTCCTTTTATCAGCATACTGAAAGATCTTCTTAATAATATTATAAGGATGGAGGAAGAGGAGGTAATTTACTATCTTCCATATCTTCATTTGTCACCATCTGACCTTCCTAATTCCATTAGGTCTCGTTTGTTTCGTTGGAATTGAATTCCATTTTAATAATTATAATTTAGACAAAAATAATTAAGTTTATATATTTATATATGTAATATATTTGTATATTATCCTAAATCATATGAGAGAGATAGATATATACTACATTTATGTTATAGCGGCGCAAGTAGAAGAGTGTACTATAAGTTGTACATCGGAAAAATAGCATGTAAATCTATAAAATCAATTTCCATCTCTCACCCCATGAATTTGAGATAGACTTATATGATAATTTTGGAAAGTAGTGGAATGTCACATTCTAAAAAAATAACCTATTCTATTAGTAAGATTCCAATTCCTCAAAATAAAAGGAAACAAACGGGACCTTAGTGAAATAACAGATCACATATGAAAAATACTCTTTCTGTTGGGTTTTGTCATTTTGCTAACAACAATTCTGTTTTATGTGTGTGCATGTGTTGGTAGGATGCTTCCACTGATCTTTATCCTCCAGTTGGTCCGAACAAGCCACACATTGATCTCAGCACACTTATGACGGTCACATCAAGACCAAAGAGGGTTCTAAGGACCACAAACGCTTACTTCTATTGGGTTACACGTGAGCAAGGTTCTTTTGATTGGTTCAAGGGAGTCATGAATGAAATTGCTGAACTGGACCAAAGGGTGCATATTACCAATTGACCACTTGTTTTGTTTGAGTTACATTTTCTAATTGTCAGAATTCATATGTTCCCTTAAGTGGGTTTTACTTACAGTTGCCTTTGCTCCATTCTAGAACATTATTGAGATGCACAACTATCTCACGAGTGTTTATGAGGAAGGAGATGCTCGGTCAGCGCTCATCACCATGCTTCAAGCTTTGAACCATGCAAAGAATGGCGTTGACATTGTCTCTGGAACTAAAGTAAGTGTTGATAGAGCAATTAACAGCTCCACTCCGTTAAGTCAGCTATGTTGGAATGCTGAGTTTTGTACCTGTCATCTATTTAGCATAAATGATTAAAACACTGTACAATCACCTTTTAAGGTATAAGCTAATACCCCCATCATCATCTGTATGCTGATTATGCAGGTCCGGACACACTTTGCAAGACCAAATTGGAAAAAAGTCCTATCTAAAATTGCCTCGAAGCATCCATTTGCCAAGATAGGTTAGTCTACATACTACATTGTCTGATATTCTGGTTAAGCTTCTCGGTTTTTTTATAGAGTCATGCACATATTTGTGAATGGCTTGTGTGTCCTTTATCAAAACTTCGTCGGTCTTATTCTTTCATAAAACACACTACTACATAAAGATGCAGATGCATTAACAATTTATAGACAAAAGGACGGGCTATTAAGCTCTGGTCTGCATGATTGAGCGAAACAGTGAGAATAACCAGCTCAGTTTGTTTAGAATTCCGTTTCCATGAACAAACTTTACAACGGTGTGTGGGGTGCATTATAATCAAGTTATTTCTATATTATTTAATGACAATATTAGGCACAGTTATCCTGTGTGTTCCAGAAAAGAAAATAATTTATGTACCACCTATAGTTTTTTCTTTTCTTTTCTTTTCTTAAAAAATGATCTGGTTGCACGCAGGTGTATTCTACTGTGGAGCTCCAGTTCTTGCACAAGAACTAAACAAACTGTGCCATGAATTCAATGGGAAAAGCACAACGAAATTTGAGTTCCACAAGGAACATTTCTGAATTCCAGTAATACTTGGTGCGCAGAAATGATATATTATGTGTGTGTACAGCATTTTTGTCTTGGTATGTTCATCTGGAGTTCTGGACGAACATGAGAGCAAAGTGGAGAAGCTACCATCAAATGCTTAACAGCTGACGGCCTGCACTCTTTGTTAACTGCTCCTAAATGAACCAGACCACCAAGAAGTGGGATTTTTGTGTACATATACATGTGATGTCCAAACGTCCATCTGCAGATTGGACCCCTCAACTGTGAAGAGATTCCTCCCAGGTGGTCACCAATGTACAGAGCACACATGAAGATGTTTGAGTAGCTGGGATTATCGGTAGCATGCTATTCGTATAGGACAGGAGGGATACCACTAGTCACAACACACAAGGCTATTTAATTGTATATGTTCATGCAGCTGATGCCCTGCACTTTCTGCTGCTGGCCAATGCGGCAAGGACAGAAGCATTTTTTTTTCATTTGTACCGCATACAGAAAAGGCATAACAAAAAAGAGGTGAAAGGGAGAATAGCATTTTAGCACACTTATGGGTCCCCCGATTTATTTGACCCTGCGGTGCTACGAGTCTACGAGGAGATGAAGTAGAATACAATTGTCTTTTCATAAATAAAGCAAATGTTTAGACCACTTTAATAAACTTGTATGGGCTAAATTTTAAATATTGCCTCCGTTCTCTAATATTTGTTGTTGACTAGTTTATTTTTAAACTAAAACGTGATAAATAAAAAAGAACGGATATAGTAACATTTTAGACAACTGTTTAGAGCTTTAAAAGTTAATAGCTAAATTTTAGATTGTACGTACAACTAAGAGATAAACCAAATTTAATTACATCAGCGCTAGATAATTTTTATGAAAAATTAAAATATCCTGTTGCCAGACTAAGTATTTAAATTAAATTTTAATTGCACCATTTTGTTTTTTGCCATAACTCTTTAAAAAAATCCCACTTGAATACATTTAAATAAAGTTCTGCTAGGGATTATTCTTATTGTTGTTAAGTACCACTACAAACCGCAAAGTCTAGAAAACACTTGACAACTCTTTGTCGAGTGTGACTGTTGGCAAAAATAACTTAATTAATTATACATCGGCAACGACCTTTGCTGAGTGCATTATGTCGGGCACTAGGCAAAGTCTTTTCCAAGTACCATCTGGTACTCGGTAAAGAAAAGTCGCCATGACGGCGACAAGTGACGGTGACAGAGCCTTTGTCGAGTGTCTGTTGGCACGACACTCGGCAAAGGAAGCTCCAATGGGCCTCACGGCAGCCTCTGTGTCGAGAGTCACAAGTTGACACTCGACAAAATGAGCTTCTTTGCAGAGTGTCTGCCTGTTTGGCCCTCGTCAAAGTGAGCACCAGTGGGCCCCTTCGCTAGTGTCGAGTGCGCTGGCCGGCACTCGGCAAAGAGAGCTTCTTTATTGAGTGACAGGACCGTAGCACTCGATAAAGAGGCTTTATCAGTTTCTAGGTGTGCTCTCTTTGCCGAGTGCTATGGTCGTTGCACTCGGCAAAAACACACTTTGCACAGTGTAACACTCGGTAAAGTGACCAGAAACCCCTTTTTATTAGTTTTTGTTATTCCATCCAAACAAAACAAAAGATATATCACATAATAATAACATATACATCATAAATGTTCAGAGATCATCACATGCATCATAGAGACCACATATCTCACAAAGACCATAAATCTCACAAGTTTTTCACAAACATAAGTACCACCACAAACATAAGTATCACAAAGACCACAAATCTCACAAGTTCAGACCAAGTTTCACAAACATAAGTATTACTGAAAGTCGCCTAGAGGGAGGTGAATAGGCATAATCTAAAATTTACAACTTAAAACACAATCTACAAGCCGGGGTTAGCGTTAGAATAAAATCTGAGTCCGAGAGAGAAAGAGACAGGGGGAAAACAAATCAAAAGCAAATGAAGCGGATGACACGGTGATTTGTTTTACTGAGGTTCGGTTCTTGAAAACCTGCTCCCCGTTGAGGTGGTCACAAAGACCGGGTCTCTTTCAACCCTTTCCCTCTCTCAAACGGTCACCTAGACCGAGTGAACTTTCTCCTTAATCAAATGGGTCACTTAGACCCCACAAGGACCACCACACAATTGGTGTCTCTTGCTTTGATTATAAGTTGCTTGAGAACAAGAATGAGGAAGAAGAAAGCCAACCAAGCAACAAGAGCAACAAAGAACACAAGATGATCTTCTCACAAGTCCTAAATACCAGAGTTGAATTGTGGACTTTGATTGGATTGGAGGCTTTGATTTGTTTCTTGGAGTGTTGTATTTTGCTCTTGTATTGAATGAAGAGTAGTGAATGCTTGGATGGTCGGAGTGGTGGTGGTTGGGGGGTATTTATAGCCCCAACCATCAATTCAACCGTTGGGGAGGGCTGCTGTCGTTGGGCGCACCGGACAGTCCGGTGCGCCAGCCACGTTACCCAACCGTTAGGGTTCTAACGGTTTCGACGTTGGAGCTCTGACTTCTTGGGGCACCGGACAGTCCGGTGCCGCACCGGACAGACACTGTTCACTATCCGGTGCGCCTTCTGGCGCTGCTCTAACTCTGCGCGAACTGTCTGCGCACTGTTCACGTTGCAGGCGACCGTTGGAGTTGACCGTCGCGCTCGCTAGCCGTTGCTCCACTAGCACACCGGATAGTCCGGTGAATTATAGCAGAGCGCGGACCTAGAAACCCAAAGGTAAAGAGTTTGAAGTCGTATGGCCCTGGGCACCGGACACTGTCCGGTGGCACACCGGATAGTCCGATGCGCCAGACCAGGGTTCTCTTCGGTTTCTTTTGCTCCTTTCTTTTGAACCCTAACTTTGATCTTTTATTGGTTTGTGTTGAACCTATATGTACCTGTAGAATACATAATTTAGAGCAAACTAGTTAGTCCAATATTTGTGTTGGGCATTCAACCACCAAAATTATATTTAGGAAAAGGTTTGACCCAATTTCCCTTTCAATCTCCCCTTTTTGGTGATTGATGCCAACACAAATCAAAGCAAATATATAAGTGCAGAATTGAACTAGTTTGCATAATGTAAGTGCATAGATTACTTAGAATTAAACCAATTTGTAGTTTTATTAGATATGCATGGTTGCTTTCTTTTTATTTAACATTTTGGACCAAACTTGCACCACTTGTTTTGTTTTGCAAATTCTTTTTGGAAAATCTTTTGAAAGACTTTTTGCAAATAGTCAAAGGTATATGAATAAGATTTCAAGAAGCATTTTCAAGATTTGAAAATTTCTCCCCCTGTTTCAAATGCTTTTCCTTTGACTAAAACAAAACTCCCCCTGAATGAAATTCTCCTCTTAGCTTTCAAGAGGGTTTTGAGATATATATCAATTTGAAACATATATACCAATTGAGATATAATTTCTAGAGGAATACTAATTCGAAAAATACCAATTGAAAACTTTATTTCGAAAATTTTGAAATTGGTGGTGGTGCGGTCCTTTTACTTTGGGCTAATACTCTCTCCCCCTTTGGCATGAATCACCAAAAACGGAGACTTTGTGAGCCCTTTTAAATTCTCTCCCCCTTTGGCAAACAATATATGAGTGAAAGATTATATCAATGGAGAGATGGCGGAATACCGGCAAAGAGTAAATAATACCGATGTAGTTGAGTGGAAGTGTCGTCTTTGCTGAATACTCCATTTCCCTTTCAATCTATGACTTAGTAGAAATTCACTTGAAAACACATTAGTCATAGCCTTGGTACTTAAATAATGAGAATTATGCATTTGTACCAAAATGAAAGAGATATGATCAAAGGTATATAAATGAGCTATGTGTGCAATGTTTCAATCAAAGTTTCGAGAATCAAGTATATTCAGCTCATTCCTAAGTTTGGTAAAAGTTTTTTCATCTAAAGGCTTGGTGAAGATATCGGCTAATTGTTCTTTGGTGTTAATATAGGCTATATCGATATCCCCCCTTTGTTGGTGATCCCTCAAAAAGTGAAACCGAATGTCTATGTGCTTAGTGCGGCTGTGTTCAACGGGATTCTCTGCCATGCGGATAGCACTCTCATTGTCACATAGGAGAGGGACTTTGCTCAATTTGTAGCCATAGTCCCTGAGGGTTTGCCTCATCCAAAGTAATTGCGCACAACAATGACCTGCGGCAATATACCGGCTTCGGCAGTTGATAGGGCTACTGAATTTTGTTTCTTTGAAGCCCAAGACACCAGGGATCTCCCCAGAAACTGACAAGTCCCTGATGTGCTCTTTCTATCAATTTTACACCCTACCCAATCGACATCTGAATAACCTATTAAATCAAAGGTGGATCCCCTGGGGTACCAAAGACCAAACTTAGGTGTATAAACTAAATATCTCATGATTCGCTTCACGGCCCTAAGGTGAACTTCCTTAGGGTTGGCTTGGAACCTTGCACACATGCATACGAAAAGCAAAATATCCGGTCGAGATGCACATAAATAGAGTAAATATCCTATCATCGACTGGTATACCTTTTGATCTACGGATTTACCTCCTGTGTCGAGGTCGAGATGCCCATTGGTTCCCATGGGTGTCTTGATGGTTTTGGCATCCTTCATTCCAAACTTTTGTGAGTATGTCTTGAATATACTTGGTTTAGCTGATGAAGGTGCCCTCTTAGAGTTGCTTGATTTGAAATCCTAAGAAATATCTCAACTCCCCCATCGTTGACATCTCGAATTGTTGTACCATGATCCTACTAAACTCTTCACAAGTAGATTTGTTAGTAGACCCAAATATGATATCATCAACATAAATTTGGCATACAAACAAATCATTTGCAACAGTTTTAGTAAAGAGAGTAGGATCGGCTTTGCGGACTTTGAAGCCATTAGTGATAAGAAAATCTCGTAGGCATTCATACCATGCTCTTGGGGCTTGCTTGAGCCCATAAAGCGCCTTTGAGATTTTATAGACATGGTTAGGATACTCACTATCTTCAAAGCCTAGAGGTTGCTCAACATAGACCTCTTCCTTGATGGGTCCATTGAGGAAGGCACTCTTCACGTCCATTTGATAAAGCTTGAAGCCATGGTAAGTAGCATAGGCAAGTAATATGCGAATTGACTCAAGCCTAGCTATGGGTGCATAAGTTTCACCGAAATCCAAACCTTCGACTTGTGAATATCCTTTGGCCACAAGTCGGGCTTTGTTCCTTATCACCACACCATGCTCATCTTGCTTATTGCGGAATACCCATTTGGTACCTACAACATTTTGATTAGGACATGGAACCAAATGCCATACCTCATTCCTCGTGAAGTTGTTGAGCTCCTCTTGCATTGCCAGCACCCAATCTGAATCTTTTAATGCATCTTCCACCCTGTATGGCTCAATAGAGGACACAAAAGAGTAATGTTCACATAAATGAGCAACACGAGATCTAGTGGTTACCCCCTTATGAATGTCGCCGAGAATGGAGTTCACGGGGTGATCTCTTTGAATCTCCTGGTGGACTCTTGGGTGAGGCGGTCTTTGACCCTATGCTTCTTGTTCATCTTCCTTAGCTTGAACATCTTCATCTCCCCCTTGATCATTGGCCTCTTCTTGAGGTGGCTCATCTTCTTGATCTTCTTCTTCATCACCCTGAGCCTGTTCCTCATCTTGAGTTGGTGGAGATGCTTGATTTGAAGATGATGGTTGATCTTGTGCTTGTGAGGCTCTTCAGATTCCTTAGGGCACACATCCCCAATGGACATGTTCCTTAGCGCGACGCACAGAGCCTCTTCATCATCTAGTTCATCAAGATCAACTTGCTCCACTTGGGAGCCATTAGTCTCATCAAACACAATGTCACAAGAAACTTCAACTAGTCCAATGGACTTGTTAAAGACTCTATATGCCCTTGTGTTTGAGTCATATCCTAGTAAAAAGCCTTCTACAGCCTTAGGAGCAAATTTAGATTTTCTACCTCTTTTGACAAGAATAAAACATTTGCTACCAAAGACTCTAAAATATGAAACATTGAGCTTTTTACCGGTTAGGAGTTCATAGGATGTCTTCTTGAGGATTCGGTGAAGGTAGAGCCGGTTGATGGCGTAGCAGGCAGTGTTAATTGCCTCGGCCCAAAACCGGTCCGATGTCTTGTACTCATCAAGCATGGTCCTCGCCATGTCAAGTAGAGTTCTATTCTTCCTCTCCACTACACCATTTTGTTGAGGTATGTAGGGAGAAGGGACCTCATGCTTGATGCCCTCCTCCTCAAGAAAGCCTTCAATTTGTGAATTCTTGAACTCCGTCCCATTATCGCTTCTTATTTTCTTGATCCTTAAGTCGAACTCATTTTGAGCTCGTCTCAAGAATCCCTTTAAGGTTTCTTGGGTTTGAGATTTATCCTACAAAAAGAATACCTAAGTGAAGCGAGAATAATCATCCATAATAACTAGACAATACTTACTCCCGCCGATGCTTATGTAAGCTATCGGGCCGAATAAATCCATGTGGAGTAGCTCGAGCGGTCTGTCCGTTGTCATTATGTTCTTGTGTGGATGATGGGCGCCAACTTGCTTTCATGCTTGACATGCGCTACAAACCCTGTCTTTCTCAAAATGAACATATGTTAGTCCCAAAATGTGCTCTCCCTTTAGAAGTTTGTGGAGATTCTTCATCCCAACATGGGCTAGTCGGCGATGCTAGAGCCAACCCATATTAGTCTTAGCAATTAAACAAGTGTCAAGTTCAGCTTCATTAAAATTGAGCAAGAATAGCTGACCCTAACACTCCCTTAAATACTACTGAATCATCACTTCTTCTAAAGACAGTAACACCGGTATCACTAAAAAGACAGTTGTAACCCATTTTACATAATTGAGAAACAGAAAGCAAATTGTAATATAAAGAATCTACAAGAAAAACATTAGAAATAGAATGGTCAGGTGATTTTGCAATTTTACCAAGTCCTTTGACCAAACCTTGATTTCCATCCCCGAATGTAATAGCTCTTTGGGGATCTTCGTTTTTCTCATAGGAGGAGAACATCCTTTTCTCCCCTGTCATGTGGTTTGTGCATCGGCTATCAATGATCCAACTTGAGCCCTGGATGCATAAACCTACAAAATAGTTTTAGGCCTTGTTCTTAGGTACCCAAACAGTCTTGGGTCCTTTGATGTTAGAAACAAGCACCTTGGGCACCCAAACACAAGTCTTTGATCCCTTGTGTTTGGCCCCAACATATTTGACAACTACCTTGCCTGATTTGTTAGTTAGCACATAAGAAGCATCAAAAGTCTTAAATGAAATGTTATGATTATTTGATGCAGTAGGATATTTCTTTTTAGGAAATTTAACATGGGTTGATTGCCTAGAACTAGATGCCTCATTCTTGTACATAAAAGCATGGTGAGAAACAGAATAAGACTTCCTAGCATGAATTCTCCTAATCTTGTGCTCAGGATAACCAGCAGGATATAAAATATAACCCTCGTTATCCTGAACCATGGGAGCCTTGCCCTTAACAAAATTGGACAATTTCTTAGGGGCATTAAGCTTGACATTGCCTCCCTGTTGGAAGCCAATGCCATCCTTAATGCCAGAGCGTCTCCCATGATAGAGCATGCTCCTAGCAAATTTAAATTTTTCATTTTCTATTTCATGCTCATTAATTTTTGTAGTAAGTTGAGCTATATGATCATTTTGTTGTTTAATTAAAGCTAGGTAATCATAGATAGCATCAACATTAATATCTTTACATCTAGTACAAATAGTAACATGATCAATACTAGATGTAGATGGTTTGCAAGCATTTAATTCATTAATCTTAGCATGTAAAATAGCATTCTCATTTCTAAGATTGGAAATAGATTCATTGCAAACATTCAAATCTTTATCCTTAGTTCTCAATTTTAAGGCTAGAGAGTGATGCATTCAGTTTATCAATCTTAGCAATTAAACTAGCATTTTCATTTTTAAGACTGATAATAGAATCATTACAAGCATCTAATTTTTCAACCTTAGCAATCAGATTAGCATTTTCAATTCTAAGGTTGGAGACAGTGTCATGGCAAATGCTAAGCTCACTAGTCAATTTTTCACATTTTTCTATCTCCTGAGCGTAGGCATTTTTAACTTTAACATGCTTCTTATTTTCCTAAATAAGGAATTCCTCTTGGCTATTCAAGAGTTCATCCTTCTCATGAATAGCGCCTATCAATTCATTCAGTTTTCCTTTTGTTGCATGTTTAGGTTGGCAAAAAGAGTGAGCAAGTCATCTTCATCATCACTAGAGCTAGCCTCATCACTAGATATTGTATATTTGGTGGAGGCTCTAGATTTTACCTTCTTCTTTTTGCCGTCTTTTGCCATGAAGCATTTGTGGCCGACGTTGGGGAAGAGGAGGCCCTTGTTGACGGTGATGTTTGCAGCATCCTCGTCGGAGGAGGAGTCGGTGGAGCTCATGTCGAAGTCCCAGTCCCGACACACGTGGGCATCGCCGCCCTTCTTCTTATAGTACTTCTTCTTTTCCTTCTTCCTCCCCTTCTTGTCGTTATCCCTATCACTATCACTAGACATAGGGCATTTAGCGATAAAATGACCGGACTTACCACATTTGTAGCACACCCTTTTGGAACGGGGCTTGTAGTCCTTCCCCTTCCTTTGTTTGAGGATTTGATGGAAGCTCTTGATGATGAGCGCCATCTCCTCATTGTCAAGCTTGGAGGCATCAATGGGGAGCCTACTTGGTGTAGACTCTTCTTTCTTCTCCTCCATCGCCTTGAATATGACAGGTTGCACCTCTGGTGTGGAGGTGCCACCTTGCTCCAAGTTGATGATTTGTTTGGAGCCTTTGATCATCAATTCAAAGCTCACAAACTTTCCTATAACTTTCTCGGGAGACATTAACTTATATCGAGGATCACCACGAATTAATTGAACTTGAGTGGGATTACGAAAAACGAGTGATCTAACAATAACCTTGACCATTTCATGGTCATCCCACTTGGTGCTCCTGAGGTTGCGCACTTGGTTGACCAAGGTTTTGAGCCGGTTGTACATTGCTTGTGGCTCCTCTCCTTGGTTGAGGACGAACCGACCGAACTCCCCCTTGATCGTCTCCCGCTTGGTGATCTTGGTCATCTCGTCTCCTTCGTGCGCGGTCTTGAGCACGTCCCAAATCTCCTTGGCACTTTTCAATCCTTGCACCTTATTATACTCCTCTCGATATAGAGATGCGAGGAGTATAGTAGTTGCTTGGGAATCAAAGTGCTTGATTTGGGTGACTTCGTCTGAATCATAGCGTTCATCCCCTACGGATGGTACCTGCGCTCCAAACTCAACAATGTCCCATATGCTAGCGTGGAGTGAGGTTAGGTGATGCCTCATTTTATCACTCCACATACAATAATCTTCACCATCAAAAACCGGTGGTTTGCCTAGTGGGACGGAAAGTAGAGGAGTGCGTTTAGAAATGCGAGGGTAGCCTAGGGGGATCTTACTAAACTTCTTGCGCTCATGGCGCTTAGAAGTGACGAACGGTGCGTCGGAGCCAGAGGTGGATGGCGACAAAGAATCGGTCTCGTAGTAGACTACCTTCTTCATCTTCTTTTTCTTGTCGCCACTCTGATGCGACTTGTGAGGAGATGATCCCTCCTTTAGCTTGTTGCCGGACTCCTTCGATGGAGCCTTCTCGTGGCTTGTGGCGGGCTTGTTGCCGATCATGATCTCCCTCTTGGCGTGATCTCTCGACATCACTTTGAGTTGTTAAACTCTAATGAAGCACCGAGCTTTGATACCAATTGAAAGTCGCCTAGAGGGGGGTGAATAGGCGTAATCTGAAATTTACAACTTAAAACACAATCTACAAGCCGGGGTTAGCGTTAGAATAAAATCCAAGTCTGAGAGAGAGGGGGAAAACAAATCAAAAGCAAATGAAGTGGATGACACAGTGATTTGTTTTATCAAGGTTCGGTCCTTGAAAACCTACTCCCAGTTGAGGTGGTCACAAAGACCGAGTCTCTTTCAACCGCAGGCTATCAAAAAAAACGTGGAAAATTCAAAATAGATACATTTATAGATATGGAAAGATATGCATATCTACATCGTATCTCTTTCGAACAGGAGACACCTAACTTGGTTACGTGATCTACATCCATGTTACGGAAATTGAGGTTATACCTAGAGTTGCGGTGGAGTTAGGCTAGGAGGGCTGTGGCGTGTTGGTTGAGAGCACCTAGAGGGGGGGGGTGAATAGGTGATCCTGTAAAATTCAACAACTAATAGCCACAAAACTTGGTTAAGTGTTAGTATGACTAAGTAGTGAGCTCTTGTAAACACACAAGTATCACAGAAAAACAATCACAAAAGACTCGCGAGTTTATCCTGTGGTTCGGCAAGTATAGCACTTGCCTACCTCCACGTTGTGGCGTCCCAATGGACGAGGGTTGCACTCAACCCCTTTCAAGTGATCCAATGATCAACTTGAATACCACGGTGTTCTTCTTTGCTTATCTCTTTTCCCGTTTGCGAGGAATCTCCACAAGTTGGAGTCTCTCGCCCTTACAACAAATGTCAAAGTGAAAGCACAAGAGTAAGGGTGGGAAGCAACACACACAAATCCACAGCAATACGCACACACACAAGCCAAGACTTGAGCTCAAATGAAGCGCAACAAGTTCACCACTAGAACGGAGCTCAAATCACTAACAAAGTCAATCAAGTGCGCGGAGACGGAGTGTGGAAGACTTAGAATGCTCAAAGTATGCTTGGGTAACTCCTTCATGCGCCTAGGGGTCCCTTTTATAGCCCCAAGGCAGCTAGGAGCCGTTGGAGGCATTCTTGGAAGGCTAATCTTGCCTTCTGTCGGGTGGCGCACCGGACAGTCCGGTGCGCCACCGGACAGCCACTGTTCATGTCTGGTGCGTGATTCCCTTCCTAATTTGGGACAGCCAACCGTTGTAGATTTGTAGCAGTTGGCGCACCGGACACTGTCCGATGCACACCGGACAGTCCGGTGCCCCCTGCCGACCGTTGGAGCGGGCCACACGTCGCCCGCGGATTTGGCAGCCGACCGTTGCGCTGACTGCCGTTGGCTCACCGGACAGTCCAGTGCACCACCGGACAGTCCGGTGAATTATAGCCATACGCCGCTGAAGTTTTCCCGAGAGTGGCCAGTTCGCCGGAGCTGGCCTGCACCACCGGACACTGTCCGGTGCACCACCGGACAGTCCGGTGTGCCAAGCCGAGCTGAGTCTTGGCTGCACACAGACACTATTTTCCAATCCTTTCTTTTCCTGTTTCTAGCACTTAGATAACTTCATTAGTACACAAAAACAAATGTACTAAGTCTAGAAACATACCTTCTTGTTGATTTTCACTTCATTCTCTATTTGGCATATAATAACTCACTCAATATGTGTTGGACACTTAATCACCAAAATATACTAGAAATGGCCCAAGGGCACATTTCCCTTTCATTGGCGTAGTGGCAAGTGGACGCGGTGCAGGCAGACCTACAACAGCTAGAAGACAAGTACCTTCTGTGCAAAAAAAGAACAAAAGTGTCAATACAAAATTTCGACAACACCTCCCCTGCATGGTGAGGTTTCCAAAACCTGCAAATAAAACTAACAACACAATGTCTGACATCCACACATATACATCAATCTCTCGATAACCACATATACATCAATCTATGCACTATACAAGAAGTCCATAAGTTGAGTTTCTAGTAAGAAAGTGACACTTGTGTTCTAAATTTATGCAAATGTTTTTAATGATTTATGTTCAAATTTGTGTTCTAAACTTGAGTTTCTAGTAAGAACTTGCAAACATTTGAGCAAATTAACAACAATAGAGCCCAAACAAATCTAGTAAGAACTTGCTAACTTGTTCTAACCTTGTGTTCAAATCTAAATGTGTTCTTGGTATATACATAGTGCTTGATTTGTGATTAATGCATACTTGAAAAAATTAACAACAGTAGAGCCCAAACAAATGGTGATTTCTCACCTTGGTGGTGGCCGGAGCAGGGAACATGACATGGATCCGGGATTGCTTATGCAGTGGATGGAGTTGGTGAGAGCACCTAGAGGGGGGGGGGGTGAATAGGTGATCCTATAAAATTCAACACTAATAGCCACAAAACTTAGTTATGAAGGTTAGAACGATTAAGTAGCTTGAAACGAGCTCTTGTGAATACAGACAATCAAAGAGAAAGAACACAAGAGACACGTGATTTTATCCCATGGTTCTGCCAAGTAACACTTGCCTACTTCCACATTGTGGCGTCCCAATGGACGAAGGTTGCACTCAACCCCTTTCAAGTGATCCAATGATCAACTTGAATACCACGACTTTTCTTCCTTATATCCTTTTCCCGTTTGCGAGGAATCTCCACAAGTTGGAGTCTCTCGCCCTTACAATGATGATCACAAAGAAAGCATGGAGTAAGGTTGGGATGAGCAACACACATAAGATGCAAATCGTAACACAATCACGCACACAAGTCACAACTCGAGCTCAAAACACAACGCACGGAGTTCACAACTAAAATGGAGCTCAAGTCACTATCTCAAAGAATCGAATGCGTAATGTTGGAGTATTGGAGTCTTAGAATGTTTCTTGTAAGCTTGTGTAGCTCCTCCATGCGCCTAGGGGTCCCTTTTATAGCCCCAAGGCAGCTAGGAGCCGTTGGAGGCTAACAAGGAAGGCCATCCTTGCCTTTTATCGAGTGGCACACCAGACAGTCCGGTGCGCCACAGGACAGTCACTGTAGATGGTCCGGTGCTGATCTCCTTCCTTTTCTGGCGCAGATGACCGTTGCAGCTTCAGGCCAGTTGGCGCACCGGACACTGTCCGGTGCACACCGGACAGTCCGGTGCCCCCTGCCGACCGTTGCTGCGGGCCACGCGTCGCCCGCGGATTGCGCGACCGACTGTTGTGCTGGCGACCGTTGGCTCACCGGACAGTCCGGTGCACCACCGGACAGTCCGGTGAATTATAGCCGTACACCGCCAAACTTTTTCTGAGAGCGGCCTGTTCATCGAAAACCAGCCTGGCGCACCAGACAGTCCGGTGTGCCAGGCCGAGCTGGACTTTGGCTGCACACAACCAAGTCTTTTGCAATTCTTTCTTTTCCTGATTCTAGCACTTAGGCAAAATATGTTAGTACTCAAAACAATGTACTAAGTCTAGAAACATACCTCATGTCTTGATTTGCACTTTTCTCTTCATTTAGCACATAAGAACTTAATTAAATATGTTGGGCACTTAACCACCAAAACATAATAGAAATTGTCTAAGGGCACATTTCCCTTTCAGTTGGACATGAGGGTGCGGGGCCAGGGAGGTGTGGCAGTGGTGCGTGTGCGGGCATGGGCAGCGAGCTCGACGGCCGTGCGGGCGGTGCGTGCGCGGGGCTAGGGAGCTCGGCGGCTGGTGCGATCGTGGCTGCTGGTGGCGGGCTTGAACGACCATGGGGAGGGAGAGTGCGGCGGTCGACAGTTATCGTGAGCGAGCGTAGGGAGCAGGGAGCGCGGGGACAAGCGTGAGCGTGGAGGCGGTGGCGGCGCGATAAGTTTGGAGAGGCGAATGGGCCCACGAGCGCGTGGTTAGGGTTAAAGTTAGATTCTTTGCCGAGTGTTCGTGATCTGGCACTCGATAAAGATTTTTTATTTTTTAAAAAATACTTTGCCTAGAGTCCTAAATCTAGCACTCGACAAAGCTTTTTTTTAAAAAAAATATTTTGCCGAGTGCCCCTGAAAGGCATTTTGCATAACACTATTTTACTGAGTGTTATGATCTAACACTCAGCAAAGGTATTTTTTTTTAAAAAAATACTTTGCCGAGTGTCCCCTGATAGGCACTCGGTAAAGCACTCTTATTTGTATAGACCTACTTTTGCCCCAACTCTTTATTTGTTTTTCCCACTGATAGGCACTCAGTAAAGCACTCTTCATATTACACACGACAAATCTTATTTGTTTTTTCTTTTTGCCCCAACTTTTTTCTACTATGTTTCTACAATATATAGATCTACATGTTCAATTTCGGTACAATTATCAAAGTGTTTGCTATACCTATTATATTTAGTTTATTTAATTGAATTTCTTCGGAGGATGTGACAAAAATTTGACACTGAATCGTGAAAGTTGCCACGCACTATGTGTACACACAAATCTTATCAATGTGAGATTTGTCTTTTATGTTTCTTCATGTAAAAGTTGAATTTCAACTTCATATTTTCTAAGGTGATTGAGGGCATCATAACTTATGTTAGAAAATGTGATAAGAATTTTTATCATTATTTTATATTTAGGTTTGTATCATTAAATTTATTATATTATTTGATCTTTAACCTATCAAATAATTATGAAAATTCATAATATATTTTAGGCTAAGTTATGACATTAGTTATTAACCAATAAAAAATAAAAAAACTCAGTTTGTATATAAAGAACTAAAAAAGACAAATTTTGTTAATGGGTAGATTGAACCAACTCAATCATGTGGAGTGGTAAATTGAACAAAAAAATAGTTTAGGGGTTATATGAGTAGACCCGTTTTTGTAAATTTTGACATATCTTCTCAAACAAGTTTGGCTATATTTAAGGGTGTTCCTACGACTTAGACATACATATCAAGTAGCTTTCCAACTAGTCTAAGTCATGAAACTTGGTTGTTTTAATTCCTTCAATTCATATTCGTTTTTAGCTCAAATTGGCTCAAAAGATGTGTTTAATTCAAACTGAGCTATCCATCCTCTTTACATGAGTTACATAGGTTCCTATGGCTGTTTACAACTTATCCAAAGTAAACAACATGCATAGTTATTTTAATCCAAGTTTTACCCCTTATTGATTGGTTTTGAGCTGATTCTGACTTAGAGACTGAATTGATGAACTTATGAACCTGTGAATTAAAGACTAGGAAAAATAGTTGGTATAAATGGTTGGGATGATCATCAAGCACCTAAATTAATATAAGAAATGGTTTAAAGCTATTTCTCTTTCAATTGGGATAATCAAGTATTGAGTCAACATGGATTTGGGCTCATGAGTGATCATTTCCGATATATTCCCTAATCTCCTCCAAAAACACTATTTCTTTTGTGGCTCCATTAAGTTTCTTTAATAATAATTTTGCTTAAGTGTATCTCATAAAACATGTGCAGTACTTATATAACTATAACTAGGTATGTGCCCGTGCGTTGCTACAGGAATTAAAAATTAATATAAAACATTGATACGAACAGGAGTGGCGGGCATGGGGGCATAGTCTCGGGAAGGCATTGCGGTGTCTGTCCAGCACAAAGGGAGGGCTAGGGTGTGGCAACATGTGGCAGAGGCGGGCATCATGTGGCACCAGCGGTGCCTCGGGTGGGTGGTGGAAGAGGCGCCAAGGATGGGGACCTCGCCCCTATGGACGCCTCCCTTAGCCCCTTAATAGGAGTAGAGATTAATACAAAGTTTAATCTGGAAGTGAGATAAGCACAAGTAAGCATATCAATGCCATTCTTAATCATGTGTCCCCTCCTTTCTGAATGGAAGTTTAATCCGAAAGTGATACGCAAAGAAGGCCATTAAAATAATGTTCTAAATGGAAAATACTGATGCAGATCTCATTCTCAATCGTGTGTCCCCTCCTTTCTGTTTGTTTGGTTGGACGTACAAGGAGAGATGAAAGGGGCGGCCATATTTTCTATATTGTTTGGATGAGAGTCATGCGGGGGCGAGGTGAACACCAGAGCAATTTTTGGTAGTGGAGCGATCCCAAAAAATCAAGGGGACCGTGTCGCACCCGCCTCATCCTACTTTGACCTCAAATCAAACGTATCCTTAGTTTCGGGAGTCCAGCATTATTCCTAATTCCTCCCGCAATTGTCATTCCTCATTTCCCTTTTCATATCCTATCCCCTATTCCCCTCCCCCATTTGTGTTATGATCTGTCCATCTCAATCTTTCCCTCCCCCTCTTCCCCGCATCAGATTCGGGCTCATCCTGTATCCATCCTATTGCTCAAATGCTCGTTCCTTTGATTTCCAGGTTGAAAGACACCAAATCTGGCAGGATAAGCTAGAAGAGTCAATTGATGGGTCACGACCATCTATTGATGCATTCCAAGGGCCTCCAATTGCTCCAATTGCAAAAATAGAACGATCCTTCTTCAAGTGCGCAACTCGTTCCTCGGTGCTTCTCGATAAAGATATGTCAGTAAAAGCACCTTTGCTCATACCACTCATTAATAGTACCTGCAAACTATCACATTTATAAGCAGCACTGCAACAGAATAACTTGGAAATGATTTCTATACAAGTCATATAACAACCATTGCTATTCCATATCACCGAAAGTGAGATAAACACAAGTAAGCATATAAATGCCAAAATAAGAACAATAGTTTAATGCCCTTGGGTAACTTAAGGCAGCACACAAAGTGATGAAATGATCTATTTGCAAGCAACAACAAATTGTTCTCAATTTGTACAAAGATGAGTAGTATACTGTAGTTTTCTTAATGCCATAAATATTGTTGCAGTTTTCAAATAATGTGGTCTTTCAAAGCTAACATCCAAACAGGCACAAACTTTTGTGCAACTTTTTAAAACTTTTAATGTTGATTTGGTGCTTGATGAAGATGAACTATGCAAGATCGTAGTTGTTGTCTCTCGTCGCAAGCAGACTGCTATGTCTTGTCGCTCTTGAGGTTTTAATGAGAAAATACTAGGTTGGTATCCCACCGAGACTGCCACAAGGCATTCTATCCCTTCATATGTCAGGCTGCTGCTGTTCATTGTAACTAAGCCCCCAAACCATCTAGTGAACCAAAACTTCCTTCCTTCCTATTCTGTTCAAGTGCAAAGCATTGTCTGCATGAAATTAGTGTTTTAATTGGAAACATGAGAACTCTAAGAAGGAACCCATGTACGCACTAATCAGGCTGATTGCATACTATACAAGGTGTGGCTACAAAGAGACATGTACATTCCAAAATACACATGATTCTAGCATCTATATTTAAATTTGAAAATCCTTGCTTTTTTGTTATATAGATACTGACTTTTAGTACAAAGAAAATGTCAGGTACCAAAGCCCAACTCCAACTAAGTGCATTAACTTATTAAGGCTCAAACCTCAATGAATCTACATAACTAAATCCAGGTAAGATAAACATACAAAGCTCATGCATCCTAAGTGCACTGAAGGAGATGTAAATTCATAGATACACTGAACAGGACAAGATGACATCCTTTTTTATTTTATGAAGTGGAAATACTAGAGCCCAACTGTTTGACTCTTAAAAAGATAGTAAATTCGTAATGGCTCATCTCTGGTACAATGCCATGCTCATTCTACATCTGCTCGTAGTACCTGTTCCCTTTGTCTACAAAACCAGCATGCACGTAGGCTGAAAGCAAGCCGACGTTTGTTATACGGTCTGGTTTCATACCGACATGAACCATTTCTTCAAAAAGGGCAACGAATTGTTCTCCCAAAGCATGTGTGCCATAGCCACAATCATTGAAGTTCATGTAATCATTTCCTTGCGCTAGCAAATCTGATAAAACACCCTTCTGGCCAATGGCACGCTGCCTAACCTTGCGTACACTGTGATAATGGCATTGCTGACAGAGATAGATTGCTCATGCAAGGACCTGATAGCCTTGCAGTGGGTCTGCTTCCCATAATTAAGATATGTCAAGCTTGCATAGGCACTGAGAACTGTTTGGTTCTAGGCCACTTTTGATCATTAATCTGAAGAGTTCTATGGCCTCATCATTTTGACCATTCTGCTGATAGCCAACGATAGCAGTCTAGGTGAAAGGGAAATAGGGTCAAACCTTTTCCTATAAATAATTTTGGTGGTTGATTACCCAACACAAATAATTGGACAAACTAGTTTGCTCTAGATTATATGCTCTACAGGTGCATAAAGGTTCAACACAAACCAATAGATGATAAAAGATAGGGTTCAATTTAAAAGGAGCAAGAACCTTGAGAGTACCCTGGTCTGGCGCACCGGACTGTCCGGTGTGCCACCAGACAGTGTCCAGTGCACCAGGGCTGTACAAACTCCACTCGCTACTCTCGGGTTTTTCCAGCGCCACTCCGCTATAATTCACCAGACTATCTGGTGTGCCACCGGACTGTCCGGTGTGACAGTGGAGCAACGGCTCTTCGGCGCAAAGGTCGACTGAACAGTACCCCTGACAACGCTACAGTCGCGGCAGAAGTCAGAGCAGAGGCCAGAGGCGCACCGGACAGTGAACAGTGCCTGTCCGGTGCGGCACCAGACTGTCTAGTGCCACCAGAAGTCAGCACTCCAACGGTTGACTACGTCAGAACCCTAACGGTTGGGTGATGTGGCTGGCGCACCGGACAGTGTCCGGTGGCGCACTGGACTGTCCGGTGTGCCCATCGACAGCAGCCATCCCCAACGACTACTTGGTGGTTGAGGGCTATAAATACCCCCCAACCACCACCACTCCAAGCATCCAAGTTTCCAGCACTTCACGTTCAATACAAGAGCTAGTGCATTCACTCTAAGACACAATTCAATAGAATCAAAGCCTCTCCAAGTCCCAATTCCATTCCAATCACCTAGTGACTTGAGAGAGAGTTTGTTCGTGTTCTTTGCGCTCTTGTTTCTTGGATCGCTTTCTTTCTTCCTCTTTCTTGTTTCAAAGTGACTTGTAAGCAAGGCAAGAGACACCAAGTGTATGGTGGTCCTTGCGGGGTCTAAGTGACCCGTGAGAATTAAGGAGAAAGCTCACTCGGTCTAAGTGACCGTTTGAGTGAGGGAAAGGGTTAAAAGAGACCCGGTCTTTGTGACCACCTCAACGGGGACTAGGTTCTTTAGAACCAAACCTCGGTAAAACAAATCACCGTGTCATTCGTTTTATTTGCTCTTGATTTGTTTTCCCCCTCTCTCCCGTACTTGAACTTAATTCTAACGCTAACCTCAGCTTGTAGTTTGTTGTTTTAAGTTATAAATTTCAGATTACGCCTATTCACCCCCCTCTAGGTGACTTTCATTAGGCAATGACATCTTGAATATTGTTCATAACGTCGAAGATTTCCCTTGCCTGCTTTATGTCCCCAAGCTTGGCATAGCCTTCTAGGAGAGCCGTGAAGGAGATAACATTCAGATCAGCAACCACTACCTGGTCCATGATCCTCCTTACAGTCTTAATACTTCTGGATTTTGCATAAGTTGAGATGAGAGCATTCATGATTTGACTGCTGCATGACATTCTAGTTCTCAAGATATAAGAGTGCATCTATTTTCCCATCTTCAGCATGCAAATGTTAGCGTAAGCTGATAGGACACTGGTTACTGTGAATGCATCTAGCTCCATGGAAGAAGCACTCAACGTTTGTGAGAAGAACTTTAATGCCATGCCATCAAGCCCATTCTGGTTATACCCTGCTATGATGGTGTTGCAAGCCATAATGCTTTGCTCTACCATGTTCTTGAACATGGACACAACAAAGTCCATCCTCCCCTGGTGGGTGTAAAACGACACCATGGCATTCCAGCGTGACACACTCTGCATCTACATCCTCTCAAACACAGCCCTCGTTGTCTCATCATCCCCACACTTGCCATACATGTAGAGCATGGAGTTGGCCACAGGCCACAGGCATGCAGCTGCTCAGCCCCAGCTTGACGACAAAGTGCACGATGAAAGCATGTTCATGAGCGTGAGCTGTGACGACGCAAACCCTTCACCGACCATGTCCAGGAACGTCTTCACAGCGTCCCAGAACCGGACAGAGCGGTTGAGCCCGACGACCATGATGGTCTAGGACACGACGTCCCGTTGAGCACATGGACAAACACGACACGGGCGTCAGGGAGGCGGTCGGACTAAGCGTATATTGATAGCAGCGAGTTCCACGTGAACGTGTTCCACCACGCGTATGATATGTCGTCGAACAGGTGTCGCACCTTGCGGAAGCAACCACGACTCACTCCCACGATGGCATAGTAAGCGAGGAGGTTGTTGTAGAGGTAGGTGCTGACGAGAGGAGGCCCGCCTTGATGGCTAGGGTTTTGTGCTATGGGAGCAGGGCTGGGCGCTTGGCTCGCATGGAGGCGGAGGCAAAGCTGCTGCTGTTTGCATCGGACTGGTTGTACGTACCAGCGGTCATGTCTGCGGACACGCTGGTGAAGACGAAGAGGAAGGTGAGGAGGGGGTGTGGGCCCGCTATGCACGACATGCGGCATGTGTGTGCCCTGCGCGGAAGGGACTGTTGACTCCTGCGTGAGGGGCGCGTGCGTGGGATGGGGAGGGTGGAGTCATGGTAGTGTCGGGGTCTACATTATTGTCTTAATAGATAGTAGAGATTTGTGCGTCATTTTTTATCTTTGCTAGGAAATCGTTAACTGAATAATGGCACCGTCAGCCACTAAACCTGCTCTGAAACACAACAACAAAACGACACCATCTAGAAGGCTCATGATATCTTCCTTGTACGTATGGTCAGTGGCCATGTTGACTATCTCTAGCCATATTATCTATATACCTTATTTATAGATTTTTTTAAAAAAAATTCTCATCTATATCTCGTTCATTCTACAGTACTAGTCGGTTGCCCGTGCGTTGCGACAGCTCACAACAATACCCACATAAACTATCCACCAAAAAATCTCAAGATTTTTTATTGATTGTCTCCACTCTCCGCATAATGCTAGTGGCCTTCTCCTTACGAAGGTCCTCAAAAACATAATTAACCATTTGTTTTCAGCATAAGATATTACAGGAAACTTCGTATTTAGGATACAAGCCTCTTCCTTATGACAAAGACACACAAGATGAAGACAGATCCAAAGAAGATAAGAGTAAACGCCGAAGCTATCACCAGACGGAAAAGCTTCGGCTCACAACAAAGCGTAGGAATAATGATGATGACCGAAGGAGGAAAAGACTACTTAGTCCTTTGTAACCTGTATTACGATCATGTGTAAACATTAAGGACATAAATGTACTTTTGCTCAGGCGGTGTCTCGTGCCTATAAATAGATAAACAGTAACACCATACTGTTCACGCTGGATTGTATTTACTCTCCCGCATCCTTGCCTTCGAGCAAGCTAAAGCATTCGAGAACAAGAGGCCAACATTGGCGCTCACCTCCGATGAACTTATTTCCACAACCTTCGGCAAGCATTCACCTTCGCAGAGCTGAAATACCACCTAAGTAAAAGGTGAAGAGACTCAAAAGTTGTTCCCAAGGGGATGCAGAGTCTGGGTTGTATATCCACATGGTTTTCTACTTTCGGCACGAGTGACATCCTGCATCATACCATCATATCATCTTGCATAGCATCGCATCATACATCATTTTACATCACTAAAAAGAGGTGGAGAAAATAAGGAAAGTTGTTCTATCCAAAAAATCAACTAGATTATGAAAAGGAATATTACAGCACAAGACATAAGGACAATCTTCAGTAGATACATTACACTGCGTGAAGCTGATCTTCATCAGCAGTGACATAAGGACAATCTTTTTTCTTTGCGAAGCATGAAAAGAAGGGAAGGTGTTTTTCGCTAATAGCTCAAAAATGGTACGTACAAAAGTTTCATGCATCACAAAGAAATATATTACATTAATGTACATACAGAGGGCTAATGTTTGGTTCTTACATAAAACTAAAGCTAAATACATCCTCAAATATACAAAGATTCAGTTTTTCTTCAACACTTTTTCATCAGCTTTGTGTAATAGTCTGCCGACGACTTTGTCAACGACTTCGTTAGTAATTTTCATTATATCCAAAGCTTCTTCCATGGTCGGGTCAGCTTCGGGATTATACGGCTCCGGTGGTGGTGAAAGGTCAGCTACAATAAATAATATGTTGGTTAATTTCAAAGCTAAAAACAAATAACGAAGCTAAACTTCAATAAAAGTACCCATAACCCTAGCACGATCGCCCTTCATCCAAACATCAGAGTAAAACCTCCCACCTAGCAAAGAGGCTTCGGCCGAAGGGTCCTTGGTGTCATCTGCTGAGATGATGGATTCCGGCTGGGCCACGGCCTTAACATGTTCACAACTGGCTTTTTCTAAAATTGCCACGACCACTTGTGCGCCAGTGAAAGCGCAGAAATCCCCATGATCACTGAGTATTTCATCAAAAGCTTTGGCTTCTTCGCCGATCCACTGGATAACCCCTTCGAGATCACCGCAGATAAACTTCTGCTCCGAAGAGTATGTTCCCACCTTTGCAAAGCTATTTTTAGCTTCTTGGCGCATTCCAAGGATATTTCATAGCATCTCTCCTTGGAATCCCAGAGCTCTTCGACATTCTTTTTGCACCCTTGATCTTTCCATTTCACTTATTTCGTGCTTCGCATTTGCAACTTCAAATTTTTCATTCATTTCCGCAAGCTTCTTCTTCAAATCTTCAACTTTGGCCTTGTGAGCTTCGGCTTGTGCATTAAGCTTGGCCTTGCTGGTTTTCACCCTGTCCACTAAGGAAAACAATATCTTATCCTTCTCGATAGCCCCATTCCTTAGTGAAATGACCTCTGACCGAAGATTCCCAAGAGCTATCTGACAGCTCTCGTCTTCTGCTTCCTTTTGGGCCTTTAAAGCCTTACTTAGAATTAAGCCCTAATAATAAAAATATATGAGAAGACAACGATAGCAAGAAAAGCTACAAATATAGTTAATTTTACAATAAAAGTATGCATACCTTCAAACTATTATAAGCAAGGCTATCTGCAAGATCATCTTTCGACATTGCAGATAGGCCGAGCTCAAGCTTTGGGTACCCCATGTTCTTCATCATTTCCCGGCATACAAAGATCTCTTTATTGTCTGGTAGGCAATAGAGAAAATCGTCCTCATCATTGCCGCTATACACCAAGGATCCTTGCGGATATTTCAAATCCTTGGTGTACTTCCTTGTTTCGGCAATCTGCTCATCCGGCAATTGTTTCACCAAAGCATGTCGCACAATAAACTCCAACTCTTCAGCAGGTGCTTCGGGGGCAGGAGACTTGGACTTCTCAGGGGCACATTCTTTTTCCAAGACTAGTGGTGCAGTTTCCGAAGGTTTTGCCTCGGTAGAAACTGAAGGTCCAGCTTCAGAAATAGCTTGCGCTGCACTAGCTTTGGCAGATTCCTTTAAGATTTCGCCTTCTGCACTAGACGCTTCAGCAGAAGCAGGAGTTGATGCCTTTACTGATTCCATGATAGCGTCTAACACGCTGGCCATTCTCCTCTTCTTTGGAGTTGCTGCAGGTGTTGGGGGCCTTCGTCCTCTGAAGGTCCTCAAAAACATAATTTAACAATGTCTTCCAAGTATGGTTTATGGACAGGTATCTTTGGATTTATGATAAAAGCATACACAATAAGGAGCTTGATCGTGACGAAGGTTGTCGACGCTCCGAAGCTGTGCGGAAGGGAGCTTCGGCTAAATCACAGAAAAGGGAACCGACTTAAAAGGGAAAAGCTATTCAGTTCTCATAGATTTTTCTATAAACCAATAGTAAATGTAAAGGGAATAATTGTAATTTCTCATGGGCTGCGTCCAGTGCTTATAAATAGGTGAACAGTACTCCCGTACTGTTCACGTTGACTTGTATTCACTCGTGCGTCACGCTCGGATTTTTGCCTTCTATCAAGCCGAAGGTATAAATGTAATTCAATATTGTTTATGTTTATTCATAATAATATAATTTGAGAGTATCAATAATATCATATAATTATTTATATTATTTCTCATGTTTTATATGCTTCTTCCTTCATTAATATGTGTTGAAATGTTGAAGGTATGTCCTTCACACTCTTCGTCTGAAGATCATTATATCCTAAGGGATATAATGCTTCGAAGGACGAAGGGTTCTAACTACTAACCCTTTTATGTTGCCTTGTTCTTAATTCATAGCATTTGAGAACAAGTCCTCAACAGCAGGGATTGTTACAGGAATTCTTGATGCCTTCAGCAATTCCGTCTCGCGCAGTGGACTCAGGGCCTTCGGCTGTTCTACCGCCTTTTGCAGTTTTGGCTCTTCAGCCGGCCCTGTCTTAGCTTCGACAGGCACAGAGCGACTTGGCTCAGGAATAGAAGCAGATCTTTCAACCAGCTTCGGCACCTCGGCCGTTTCAATGCGCCTAGGCCGGTGCATCAAGACTTTAACCTTCTTTGACCTTAATGAGCTAGAGGTCGCCGAAGCAGTAGTCTTTCTTTTCTTTCCTTGCTTCCGCGAAGGATAACAATAATCTGGATATACAAATCCAATAACATCAAATACCCTGTTCAACCTCTTTTTGCCACGAGCCCCGAAGGCAGTCATCTTCAGCCTTCGTATATGCTCCAAGCAATTCATCACTAGTTGCCTCAATGGCATCCAGCCAGTCATCATTCGGTTCATCGAATTGGCTCCTGTACCTGAAGGTATACTTTAGGTAAACTAAACCGCCTTGGCTGGACCCACCAGCAGCCTCCTTCGGCATCTCCCACCCATTTGCAAGTGGCCACACTCTATAAGCAATGTGCCCCTGGATTAAGTCCCTTGTGCTTATGTAAGTACATACTGTATTAAAGGCCATCTGGCATGCTTGTATATCATTCCCAAGGGCAGTGGATGGCCTCCTAATGCCAAAGCGAGACCATATAGGACGTTGAATAATCCCCTTAATATCCTCCCTTTCAGCCATGTCATTCTTCATGTAGAACCATTCCTACATCCAGGCCCCCGGCCATCTCTTCCGAAACGTCAGAACTGGGTAGCTCACCTCAGAGCGAGGCACAAAGCTGTAACAACCGAAGTTGTTGTGATATTGCTCCTTTCCGATAGCCTCGTCTCATAAGACAGCTCATGGATGTTACAGAAACATTTTGCATTTGGTTCCAGTCCCTTGCTCCTCATGGCCCATATAAACATCCCCACCTTAATGATAGCTTCGGGAGTAAGTTGATGAAGGTAAATTTCGAAGGTCTTCAGGACTTCGACTAGCAATTTATCTAGAGGGAACCAAAGCCCTGCCTTCATGAAGCTTCTGTAAACTACCACTTCGTCTGCTTCGAGTAGAGGGACATTATTTTCCCCTCTAGTCCTCACAATTGAAATATCACGAAAGTATCTCCCTCTCATTGCATCAATCTGCCCTTGCTTAATAGTTGACTTCCCGAAGACAACATGGCTTGGTCTCCAGGGCTGATCTTCGGCATCCTCATTCCCACTTTCTACATCAAAACCTTCACTATCACTAGAACTCTCAGATATCCCAGCTAACATCTCATGTGCAATCTTCTCTGCGTTGGTTTTTTCCATAGCTTCATAAAACCTAGACAGCGTCGGATCAACAACCTTCTTCTCATCAGCCATTAGTCAATGGTTGTTGAAATACCGAAGCTTAAAACCCAATCAAACTCGACAAAGCAAGTGAGTTAAAAAAGACAAGCACAACACAAGCAGCTGAAATGGCACAAAAATGCTTACAATGCAAGCTCCTATTTATATGTCCAAAGCCCCATAAGTTGGTGGGTCCCACAGGTTAGTGTCATTCGCTATTCTAGCGAAGGGAAGGTTTTTTTTGGACCTTTGGCTAAAGGCCTTCGTTCGTGTTGTAGTCTAAATTTGTTACAAAGGAACAAATCAGCACTGCGAGGGGCTACTGTTGGGGGCCTTCTCCTTTCGAAGGTCCTCAAAAACATAATTAACCATTTGTTTTCAGCATAAGCTATTACAAGAAGCTTCGTCTTTGGGATACAAGCCTCTTCCTTACGACGAAGATACACAAGATGAAAACGGATCCAAAGAAGATAAGAGTAAACGCCGAAGCTATCACCAGACGGAAAAGCTTCGGCTCACAACGAAGCAGAGGAATAATGATGATGACCGAAGGAGGAAAAGACTACTTAGTCCTTTGTAACCTATATTACGATCATGTGTAAACATTGAGGACATAAATGTACTTTTGCTCGGGCTGCGTCCCATGCCTATAAATAGATGAACAGTAACACCGTACTGTTCACGATGGATTGTATTTACTCTCTCGCATCCTCACCTTTGAGCAAGCCGAAGCATTCGAGAACAAGAGGCCAACACATAATATTTTTTGATTTGACTAACTGATGTTGTTGTTTACTCCATCCAATATGCCTTGGTATAACACGACCAATGGAGGGAGCGATTAGAAGAGAGTTCACAACGACTGAATGAACGAACAAAGATTATAGAATGACATAATTCCATCATACAGACACCAAATAATAGAAAGTTTGTGAGTTCAAGTTTCTAAAATAAGTCACATGAACTCAAACTTATAAAAAAGATAGATCAAAATATGGAGTGGTTGTTAAACTGGATGCACTCCATACAAATTATTGTACTTCGTAGCAATTACTAATGTTTAAAATAAACAAATAAACTTTCATTTACCTATTAGTGTGACAAATCATTATTGCTCCATCCAATTCAGCAACCTCAAACACCATGGAGTCCATTGGCCAATGTGGTGTCAAAAATGACCTAATGCTTGCAAGAGGCAAGAACACAAGAGACAAGCATCCTGTTTTATTGTCCGCATGGATCTCCAAATCTTAACACATATTTTGCAGGATCCATGAGCCATCATCAAAAAGAACACAAACCATGTGCAGACAATAAATAAAGTATTAACACACCCAAATTATGTTCAGTCCTTAGCACAACAAAAAAACTAACACCCAAAACAACAGAGGAACACCACAATAATTTTTGCAATGACAAAAGAATGGGTGATAGGTACATAGAAGTGGTAGAAGCATACCGAGTCAACACTGTGGTAAGGAAAAGGCCATGTAGACAGGCGATGCCGAGCCATTGAACGGGTACCATTGGCAGCAAATCAGTGACCCCCATCCCTCGCCTCCCCACTTCCAAGATTTTGTAGAGCGAGAAGGGAAGGGAAGAGGCAGGCATACCTGTTCATTGCTGGAGAAGGACACGACGAGGACCTAGACATCTAGAGGTGACATAGGTAGTATACCGCTAGATACATATAGGGAGAGAGCATGCAAGCGGAGAAAGAAGCCTAGCTGGAGCAGCTCCAAACTGAGTGGCACCCGCACCAGGCATTGGTCCGAGAAGGGCAAGAGAATGCGAGTGCTGTGGCAGAACCGCTCGAATTATTCCAGCTTAAGTGCCTAAGTCACGTCTCGAGGGCCGTAACACACTTAAATTGGAATAACCCATCAGTCCCTCAGATCTAGTCTGATAAAGCCACTTAACCAGGATCAAATACCACATACTCACTCGAAGGTGAGTCACAGAAGAAATACAATAAAACAGAAAACCTCAAATTAAAGTACTGAATTATTACATAGATCGGAGTTTGTCAAGTAGCGGATAAAAGTTCATAAATTAAGATGTAGCGGATAATCGATATCGTCGATAGCGAGGAAATGGGCAAGGCCTAGCCCATTACTCCTACTCCTCTCCTGTCGGAGCAGCATCCCACTCGACCGTCCAACCCAGTGGCAGGGTGGTAGGCTAAGTCATACCGTCAACCATATCTTAAAGCGTACCTGCAAAAATTATGCCACAAGCAAGGCTGAGTATACTAATACTCAGCTAGACTTACCCGGTGTGAGGAAACTACTCCTCTACCTGTAGACCATGCAGCTGTTTGGCTGAGGGGTTTGGTTTGCCAAAAGCACTAGTTGTATCTAAATCAAGTTTTAGCTTTACCCATTTCTAACATCATTAGAGTAACTAAGTTTGCTCTTTCTAAGCATACATGGTAACAAGCATTTAGTACAATCAATAAGTTATCTCATGTAAACCTCATTTCACTTCTTACTCAATGTAGTACAAGGGGTCAAGCAGTCTCATTAGCTGCGAGAAGAAGACGATTCGAATCGAGTTTTATCCTTGCAAGGCAAACCTAAACACACGACATGTCAGGGTACTCCGACCCCACGCATGTCAACCGTCCCCATCGATTCCCCGTTCGCGGCCAGGGCTCACCGCCTTGGCATACAATGCTCCACTGACCCCGGCTGCCGCCGTGCAGTGACCGCACTTGTACCCACCATAGCTAGCATGGGAGACCCAGTCTTAGGACAAGTGAGGGATAAAGTCCGCGCCCGGCTTCACTCAGGTACTAGGTTTACCGGTTACCATATTTCCCAACATGTGTTTAGTACGTTCAAACGCTTGACTCAGGTATCCACACATTAATCCTTAATTACTTTTCTCGTCTCATGAACAAGGCATCCTCTCTGGATCCAAGTCCATAGACCATCATAGATCCCATTATCAAGATGAATACAATCAATTCCTGACCTCACGCGAGTGCTAGAAAAATCACTGGACTTCTACCGAGATTCTAATTAGCATGGCAGCTACTCGACCTAGCATACTAGTATCCATCTCAAAAAGGAATCCTAAGTTCATGCAACTAGAGGTTTCAAGCAACTCCTACACTTAAGTGCACATTACAAGCCTACAAAAATTAAGTGTGGTAAAGTAGCATATATAAATACGGTTATGCATAAAACCGGGGCTTGCCTTCAATAGCTGGGGCTGCAGGGAGATCCTCAGTGGCAGTCTCGGGAGCTTGCTCCTGGTCTTTCTTGTGGACAACTCCTTGATCGGGGATGAGCACGTACTCTTCGTCAGCTAGGTTGCAGTCTAATGAATGCAACGAGTAAGATATATGCATGATATGATATGTAATTTAGCAATTAAACTTTGATGGTGACTAATCTACTTAAATCAGGTAAAGTTAAATCTTGCTACTAAAGGATTTTTGGTGGTATACTTAGTAATTTAGATCACACTCAGTTAAATGAAGTGGTAAGTCTGCTTTGGTGTTCCACTGATTTCCTTTTAATGTCTTAGTGAGACTTAATAAGATTTCTAGTTGAACTTATTGGAGAGAGGTTTATTATTTTTCTTTCTTCTTCTATTTCCTTTATGCTTTTAAGGTGGGTTTGAACTACAAGTTGTCTTAATAAATTTCCAAAAATTCTGCAAAAATAACAATGGCTTCTTGCTGGTGTATAATTCTTTGTCCAAAATTTGGGGTTTAAAAGGCAAGTGGTTCTCTCTGTATAAAATTATCAAATGCTAGGGCAGAAAGGGTGTTTTAAACTACAACCATCATAAAACAGTAGGTTATTCCCTAAGGCTTATTTTTGCTGGCATTTGGGTGCTATAACAAGACTTTGCACAAATTCCTAGCCATTAATACTCATTAGTTATTTTGTCCTGATTTTCTAAAGTTTCTAGCCAAAGGGGTGCTTTCTACTACCACTATATTTAAAAAATATCAAACAACAGATTTCTAATTTTTCTTAGTTCCTTCTTTGCGCAAGAGCAATCATTTTGAAGTTTAGCATCTTTTTGCTTAAGGGAAGGGGTGGTAGGAATTATTTGGATTATATGGCCTTTTTCATGAAGTATTGGCAATAGGTATTATTTTGCATCTTTCAAATGGGTTTGCATTTTTCTCTGGTGACCTATCTCATTATTGATCTAGCAAAATTGTTTTTGCCCATTATTGCACCATTTTTGGGTTGTTTATGATTTAATTGAAATATGACCCAATATCAAGTTTTATTTGTTTACCCTACTTAAAATGATGGGCTGGGGTGGTTATCATTTTTGTAGTGGGGGTTTGGTGGTCACAAGTCCACTAGATTTTTATGACAAGTTTTGAAATTATTCTTATAATTCTAATAATTGTTTTCTAGTTGGAATAATGCTAGATAAAACATTTCACTTTAATTCTGTTCTGGACTAGGGGTCTTTTTATTTTTCCTAGGTTCTCTGTTACTTAAGTAGGCTAGGAAAAATAATTGCAGTTACTATTCATTACTTTCTAATATCTTTCCGATTTTCTTAAGTTTTGGGCAAAAATGGCTTTCATTGGTTAATCTTACTTAAATCTTCAATACTGGGGTTTCCACTATTTTTAAACAGTGTCTAATTGGGGTTTGAACATATACAAATTTTCTCAAGCCTAGCACAAAAATATAACCAATTTTCTTTAATTAAATAGGGTTTGGTTAGTTTATGTATTTAATTCCAAACTCTAAAAATTAGAACAGAAAGCATGGGGTTTAGTATTTTTAATTGGTAACCCATAATATTTAGAATCCAGCAAAATTGGTTTGACAAAATTTGGTTAAGTATTTCTCAAGTTATGAATTTCCTAAGTCTTATGCTGAATAATAAAAGATTAATTCAAAATGGTTTAAAGAAAAGCAGTTTTGCGCTGGGGTCCCTGGCGAAAGTTCTTAAAGGAATTACCGAAAGGTCCCTGCAGCACTATTCATTCGAGTCTATGGCTCTGCAGAAAACCCCCTAGGGTTTCTAGAAATCAAACCCGCGGTCCTATCCCCAATTGAACAGTACCCACGGCGGAGAAAACGGCGAAGAGGCTTACCGGTGGCGAGGCTGCTTCGGTGAGGTGGTCGAGGATGTAGGGGAGGTCTCGGGGATCACGGCGATGTGTGGGTCGCCGTCGGGGATGGTTGGAGTCAGCCGATCCGCATGCGTAGGCGGAGGTGCTCGTCGGCGGCGAGGAATCTGGCCTACTCACGGCGCAATAGTTCAATCAAACGGGTTAGAGAGCTTCACTGGGTGCTAGGGAAGACGTGGGTGCAAGGAATTTAAAAATGGCTTACCGGAATGCTCGGTTCACGCGCGGTGGCGGGCGACCGAAGTCCGGCGAGGGCAATCTCGGGCCTTCAGTGAAGTTCTGCCGGGTCCGAGGGCTTGGAAAGCTTCACGGGCTGATGGTGAAGCTAACCGAGGGGTTGGCGCAGCTTGGACGCGACTAGAGGGGGCTGGCCACGGCGGTCGAGGCTTGGAAAGCTTGGCGGGCGGTAGCGCAGCGTGCTTGGGGCGAATTCTGGTGATCTCTGGCTCGGGCAAGACTTGTGAGCGCGCGGGGAGGTATGGCCGAGGCTCGAGGCTGCTTTATAGGCATGGCGCGGTGCACGGGTGGCCGTGGACCGGCGAGCGCGTGCGGGCGTGCACTGGGGAGCGCGGGTGCGCAAACGAACATGAACCGGGGGTGTCAGCCACGGTCGAACATGTGGAACCGTTGCTTCTGCCCGAGTTCTAACGCCGATTGGGCACAAATCTTCGCGAATTTGGGCAAGATTGCTGTGAAGGATTTGTTCCCCTGACATTGCTTTGTCTTTTGTGTATGGACGTCGCACAGCTTTAGGCTAGGGACAGGGAGTTGTAGCATCACCAAGGTGCTAGTGTTAGATTGCCTGGTCCCGAGGTCAAACTATGCCAAAACCGTGCCAAATGAAATTGGTTTGAGTTCAAATTTTTCTAGAGCGTGTTCAAGGAAATTTGGCACAACTTTTATATTTGGACTTCTTGGTTTTGAGTTTTGAAAACAGAGAACGCATTTGATCTTTGGAAAAGGGTTCTGAAATTCAGAATTCAGAATTCTGAATTTCCCTATGGGTCCTTGGTTCAAGGGCTGATTTGGGGATTTTGCAAAAACCAAATGGCGAAACTTTCTTACTATGATTTGCTGGTTATTTGGTGAACTAAAACTTTGTAATTTGGTCTTCACCAAAATTTCTATTCCCCCCCCCAAGATCTTCTCCCAATTACCCTTTATGCTTAATTGGTTCACTTAGGATTAATTAGGGTTGAGAGTTTTCCTTCCTTAAGGTTCATGACAAGATTAAGGAGAGTTTGAGAAGACTTATTAATCTTTCTTCTTGATCTTTGATGTTCATCCCTTCATTAGGTTTACATGTGATAATAGGTTGGGGTTAGCTTAAAAAGAAACCCTAGGTGACACTGGGGTGTCACAGCCTTCCCCCCTTAAAGGAATCTCGTCCCAAGATTTGGGTCGGAGTCTATTGGGGGCCTTCGGCTTCCGAAGGTCCTCAAAAACATGATTTGACATTGTTTTCCAAGTGAAATATGTGAATAGGTATCTTCGGAATCGGGTCACGAGTATACAAGAAGTATAGTCAAGACGAAGCTTGAGTAAGACGGAAGGCGATCATGACGAAGGATAAGATGATCACGAAGCTATGCGCAGAAAAAGCTTCGGTATGACAGCAGAAAAGGGGAACCGACTTATATGATGAAAAGCCAAATTAGACCTCGAAGAATCACTATAGAGTTAATGATAAATGTAAAGGGCATTAATGTAATTCTCCACGAGCTGCGTCCTGTGCCTATAAATAGATGAACAGGACTCCCGTACTGCTCATGCTGACTTGACATTTGCTTTTCGCATCACGCCTGTATCTTTATCTTTCGTCAATTCGAAGGTACATTTATATTGTTATTATGAATTTGATAATGCAAAATAAAAATAAGTTGATACTAATATCTGTATTATTATTCGTATTTCATATATGTATTCTCCTTCATCATTTGTCGAGCCTATGAAAGTCTCTTCCTTCATAACCTTCGTCCGGAATTCATTATATCCGAAGGGATATAATGTCTTGAAGGACGAAGGACTTTAACATTTAACACTTTTTATGTTGCCTTGTTCTTAATTCGAAGCATTTGAGAACAAGTCTCCAACAGAGTCCTACCGAGGTGAAGCGAAGGGTGAGACTTACTTGAAGTGGGTGCTTTCTTTAGTAAGGCAAACTGCTTTTTGAATGTCATTCTCTTTGCAACTTCAGAAGGAAGTCCTTTTGAATTTTGTTTTATAGCTTATTCTTCCCAATTTAAGATTATATTACTGAAATTTAGATTCGAAGGGCAGGAGGAGGGGTTGGGCATGAATACGTACCAATTTCCTTAGGTAGATAATCAGGAAAGTTGGAACGCAGAAATTCTTCAGTTTCCCAAGTAGCCTCTTCCTCTGAGTGATTACTCCATTGGACCTTATACATCTTGATCGATTTTGCCCGAGTTGATCTTTCTTTGCAATCCAGAATCTTGGAAGGGTACTCTTGGTACGATAGATCTGGCTCTATCTCCAACTCTGGTTCTGCTACGATCTCAGTCGGCAATCGAACACACTTCTTCAGCTGAGATACATGGAACACACTGTAGATGGCAGACATTTTTGGAGGTAGCTTCAATTTGTATGCCACGGGTCCACATGCCTCTATGATCTCATATGGTCCAATCTAGCGAGGGGCTAGCTTGCCTTTGATCCCAAACCTCTGCACTCCCTTGGTGGGTGATACTTTGAGATAAATGAAATCTCCCACCTTGAACTGGAGAGGTTTCCTTCTCTTATCATGGTAACTCTTTTGCCTGGCCTGGGCAGCTTCTAGATTCTTCCTGATTAGTTTGACCTTCCTTTCGGCTTTAGCCACTAAGTCAGGTCCAAAAACTTCTCTTTCTCCAGGCTGAGACCAATTGAGTGGTGTTCTGCATCTTCTCCCATAGAGAGCTTCGAAGGGTGCCATCTTTAGGCTGGATTGATAACTGTTATTATAAGCAAACTCTGCCAAGGAGAGGTGCTTATCCCAGTTCTTGCCACAATCGATTGCACAAGCCCTCAGCATATCTTCCAGAATTTGATTTACCCTCTCGGTCTGACCATCAGTCTGTGGGTGGTAAGCTGAACTTCTGATTGGCTTGGTTCCCAAAGACTCTTGCAGTTGTGCCCAAAATCTGGCAACAAACAGGGCTCCACGGTCAGAAACAATGGTCCTGGGCAATCCGTGCAAACACACGATCCGGTCAATGTACAACTCTGCATACTTTTGAACCTTATCAGTGGTGTGCACAGGGAGAAAATGTGCCACTTTCGTCAGTCGGTCCACAATAACCCAAATCGAATCGTGATGACGAGAGGTGTTGGGCAGGCCCATGATGAAATCCATGCTGATGTCGTCCCACTTCCACGAAGGTATAGACAGGGGTCACAAAGCTCCAGTTGATTTCAAGTGGCTTGCCTTTATCCTCTGATAGGTGTCACATTCCGATACATATCGGGCTATCTCCCTCTTCATTTTGGTCCACCAATACAAGGGCTTTAAATCGTGGTACATTTTGGTGCTCCCTGGATGCATGGAGAATTTGGAGAGATGGGCCTCATCCAAGATTCTCTTCTTGAGATCCTCATTTTTAGGAACCACCAATCTACTTCCAAACCATAATATACCCTTTCCATCCTGGCGGAAACATTTATACTTCTCAGTCCTCTGATGGAGATTCTCCTTGATAATCTGTACTCCCTTGTCACTGAGCTGGGCCATGATGATCTGGTCTTACAAAGCTGGCTCAACAGAAATGTGAGGCAAAGCACCAGAAGGAATTACTTCAATCTTCATCTTGCTAAACTCATCACACAAGGTGTCAATACGAGAATCCATCAGAACACAATTGCACTGCAACTTCCGACTTAAGGCATCTGCTACCACATTGGCTTTTACTGGGTGATAATGTACCTCCAGGTCATAATCCTTGATCAGCTCTAGCCATCTTCTCTACCTCATGTTGAGATCAGCATGAGTAAAGATATACTTAAGGCTCTTATGATCAGTGAAGATGTTGTAGTGAGTACCCATCAAATAGTGCCTCCACATTTTTAATGCGTGAACCACCGCTGCTAACTCTAGGTCATGAGTAGGATAATTTTGCTCATGAGGCCTGAGTGCTCTTGATGCATAAGCAATGACTCGGTTGTCTTGCATCAAGACACAACCTAGTCCAGTGCCAGATGCATCACGGTACACATCAAATGGCTTGCTGCTGTCAGATTGCGCTAATACCGGTGCTGTGGTCAGATGTTGCCTTAATGCATGGAAGGCATCTTCGCTCTTCTGACCCCAAACAAACTTAGCTTCTTTCTTCAACAACTCAGTTATGGGCTTCGCAATTCGAGAGAAATCCGGAATGAATCTTCGGTAATAACCAGCTAATCCTAGAAAACTCTGAATCTGACGAACAGTTGTGGGTGGCTTCCAATTCATCACCTCCTACACTTTATTAGGATCAACAGCTATACCTGCCTGAGAGATAGTGTGACCCAAGAATTTGATCTCCTTTAGCCAAAAATCACATTTTGACAACTTGGCATAAAGGGTGCTCTCGCAGACGTTGAAGCACTACATGCAAATGCCTGGCATGTTCTTCTTCGTTCTTCGAGTACACCAGAATGTCATCGATGAAAACCACCACCAATTTGTCCAGTTCAGGCATGAACACAGAATTCATCAGATACATGAAATATGTTGGTGCATTGGTCAGCCCAAATGACATCACCAAGAATTCATATAGCCCATATCTGGTTGAGAAAGCCGTCTTCGGAATATCACTTGCCCGTATCTTGATCTGATGATAGCCGGAGCGAAGGTCTATCTTGGAGAACACTTTAGCTCCGACCAACTGATAAAAAAGAACATCAATACGAGGCAAAGGATACTTGTTCTTGATAGTCATCGCATTAAGAGGGTGGTAATCTATACACAGCCTCAAGCTTTCATCTTTCTTCTTCACAAACAAGGCTGGACATCCCCAAGGCGAAGTACTGGGGCGAATAAATCCCTTGTCCAGCAACTCTTGCCATTGCTTCTTCAACTCTGCCAACTCAGCGGGTGGCATCCGGTAAGGCCTCTTGGAAATAGGTGTCGTTCCCGGTTGCAACTCGATGGCGAATTCAATGTCCCGATCTGGTGGCATTCCTGGCAATTCATCAAGAAAGACATCTGCATACTCACAGACCACTGGAATCTTCTTCAAGGGTAACTCCGTCATAGCAAAGGCACATGACTGAGTAGAGTCTTGACTGGGCAAAAACAGGGTGAAACTTCCAAATATTGGGGAATTGACTTCCATGATGCGGCTGGCTACATCAAGCACTACTTGGTGCAGGGTCATCCAATTAGTGCCCAGAATAATATCCACACTTTCCAAACCCAAAACAAGAAGGGTGGTTTTGATAATGTGGCTTCCCAGTTGAATAAGCACATTTCAGATTAATTGGTTGGTTACAGTTTTACCCCCGGGTGTGGTTATCATAAATGACCCTTTTACATGATAGAAAGGCAATTGGCATTTATCACTGAACTTCTGGCTAATGAAACTATGAGACGCACCAGAATCAAACAGAATTAAAGCAGGTTGATTAAAAACTGAAAAGGTACCAGTCATGATGGGGGCTCCCTTAGGTACTTCCTCCAGAGTAGTGAAGTTGAGCTTCCCTTGCCTGACTTGCACCTTCTGCTTTCTTCCCTTGTCTTGATTTGGTGCTGGCATCTGCTTCTACTGATTTTTGGGGCAATTCTTGGCATAGTGGCCCATGTTGCCACAAGTGAAGCACTTGTTCCCGTTGCCCTGGTGGAACTGCTGCTGCTGCTGCAGAGGCTGACTGTTCCTCGGAGCGGGAGCTAGGAAACGAGTGGGTGCTGGCTGCTACTGCTGCTGAGGTGGCCTAATCACCCATCTGCCTGCCTGCTCCTGAAAACCTCTGCTTTGATTGTAAGAAACAATCCTAAACCTCTAGGCCTGAGCGGATGGTGCTGCCATTGGTGCCTTTCTCTTCTTCTCTGCCCGATGAGCTACAATACAATCTTCCTGGGAGATGGCTAGGTTGACTAACTCATTGAAGCTATCAGCATAGACAATGTTGAGACGTTCCCGCAGCTTGGTGTTGAGACCCCTGCGGAAGCGGTCTCTCTTCTTTTCATCAGAATCAGCATGGTAACGTGCATACTAGCATAGGTCATTGAAGGCCTAAGCATACTGCAAGACCGTGCGGGTTCCTTTATTAAGTGCCAGAAATTAATTCATCTTGCGGTCAAGAATTCCTACTGGAATGTGGTGCCCTCTGAAAGCAGTCTTGAATTCCTCCCAAGACACTGCGCGATCAGTGGGTAGCATAGCACGGAAGTGGTCCCACCAAGTCCGAGTAGATCCACGAAGCTGCCGCGTGGCGAAGCGAGTCTTGGCATCATCAGGACAGTCTCCCGTGAGGAGGGGGAACTTGGACTCAATGATGCGAAGCCACACGTCGGCGTCCAACGGATCCTCTGCCTTGGTGAACAAGGGTGGCTACATGCTCAGGAACTCCTGGTAGGTTGCTGCTGCCAGAGGTTGCTGATGCTAGCCTCCACCATGCTGCTGGGGGTGGGGCTGGCGCTGCAAGAGCTGTCGCAGAATCTCATTCTGCTGGGCCATCAGCTCCTGCACTGTGGGAGCTGGGGGAGGTGGCGGGGGAACTTGCTCGTTTTGCCCGCGACGCTGTCTAGCTGCCATCTGAAAACAGAGATTGCCGCCAATGTTATCCCAACTCGCAATTTCGAATGACATGCTATCATCTTATATGGAAAGAAAATTGCCATAATCATAACATCAGGTCCGAAATGAAGATAACGTGGTTACAACATCCCACAGATCTCAAAAGTTCTCAAGGGTTACATTAATTAGAGGAAGGTACCCGTAAGCCTAGTCCAAAATCAGCCAGTACTAAGCTCGTGTAGGTTTCTATCCTCTAAGCTGTCAGAACGATTCGTCAACCCTGAGCGGTAGAAGCGACACTAGATGCGGGTGAAGGGGGTATCACAGAGGTACTCCCATTGGCACCAGGGGCCGGTCCTAACTGAAAGGGAAATGTGCCCTTGGGCCATTTCTAAGTATTTTGGTGATTGAGTGCTAACACATGTGCTTAATTGTGAATTTATGTACATGGATGAACAAGGTGCAAATCATGAGATAAAGGTATGTTTCTAAGCCTTAGTACATTGTTTTTGTGTACTAATATATTTGTCTAAGTGTTAGAAACAGAAAGAAGAAGAAGAGAGAAGAGGAGGAAATGACTTGGCTGTGTGCAGCCAAGACTCAGCTCGGTCTGGAGCACCGGACTGTCCGGTGTGCACCGGACAGTGTCCGGTGCGCCAGGCTGGCTCGGAGCGAACTGGCCGCTCTCGGGAATTCGCCGACGGCGTACGGCTAAAATTCACCGGACTGTCCGGTGTGCACCGGACTGTCCGGTGAGCCAACGGTCGGCCGAGCCAACGGTCGGCCGCGCAATCTGCGCGGGACACGTGGCGGAGCCAACGGTCGGAAGACGGCACCGGACTGTCCGGTGTGCACCGGACATGTCCGGTGCGCCAACGGCTCTCAGATCTCCAACGGTCTGCAACGGTCGGAAGCGCCAGATATGGAAACAAATCGGGCACCGGACAGTGTCCGGTGTGCACCGGACTGTCCGGTGCCCCCGACGACAGAAGGCAAGGATGGCCTTTCGGATTTGCTCTCAATGGCTCCTAGCTGCCTTGGGGCTATAAAAGGAGCCCCTAGGCGCATGGAGGAGACACACAAGCAACCTTTGAGCATTCTTGATCATCCACACTAAGTCTCTGCGCATTCGTTTGTGTTTCTAAGTGATTCGAGCTCTGTTCTAAGTGAGAACTCTGAGATAGTCTTGTGAGCTCGATTCTTGGCCGTGTGTATGCGCTTTTGCTGTGGATTTGTGTGTGTTGCTTCCCTCCCTTACTCTGTGCTTTCTTTGTGATCATATACTTGTAAGGGCAAGAGACTCCAATTTGTGGAGATTCCTTGCAAACGGGATAGTGAAAGGAACAACAAAACACCGTGGTATTCAAGTGGGTCTTTGGACCGCTTGAGAGGGGTTGATTGCAACCCTCGTCCGTTGGGACGCCACAACGTGGAGTAGGCAAGCGTTGGTCTTGGCCGAACCACGGGATAAAACCACTGTGTCACCCCTGTGCTTGATTTTCTTGTGGTACTGTGTTTTGTTGAGACTTCACCTTAGCCACTTGGCAATAATCGTGCTAACACTTAACAAGTTTTTGTGGCTTAAGTTTGAAGTTTTTACAGGATCACCTATTCACCCCCCCCTCTAGGTGCTCTCAATTGGTATCGGAGCCATTCTCTTCACAAAGGGACTAACCGCCCGAAGAGATGGATCCTAAGGGGAAGGGTATAGTGATCAACGACAAAGAGAAGGAATCCTTCGTCAACGAGCCAAAGGACGATAAGCCTACCGACTCCGGCTCAGGCCAAAGACGGAAGGAAGGGAAGAAGAAGAAGATAAGGCGCATCAAGGAGATCGTCTACTACGACAGCGACGAGTCTACTTCTTCCCAAAAGGACGAGGACCACAACGACTACGAGAGGAGAAAACCGGTTAATTCGAACTTTTCTTTTGATTACTCTCGTATTCCGCAAAGTTCACATTCACATTTGCTCTCCATTCCACTCGGCAAGCCCCCACACTTTGATGGAGAGGACTACGGATTTTGGAGCCACAAAATGCGTAGTCACCTATTCTCTCTCCATCCTAGTATTTGGGAGATTGTAGAGAGTGGAATGCATTTTGATAGTTCGGATAGTCCCATGTTCATTAATGAACAAATTCATAAGAATGCACAAGCTACTACTGTTCTTCTAGCTTCCTTGTGCAGGGATGAATACCATAAAGTGAGCGGCTTGGATAACGCCAAGCAAATCTGGGACACCCTCAAGATTTCTCATGAGGGGAACGACGTCACCTTGCTCACCAAGATGGAGTTGGTGGAGGGAGAGCTTGGACGGTTCGCGATGATAAGGGGCGAGGAGCCGACGCAAACATACAATCGGCTCAAGACCCTTATCAACAAGATAAGAAGCTACGGGAGCACGCGATGGACGGACCACGACGTCGTCCGCCTAATGCTCAGGTCATTTACCGTTCTTGATCCTCACTTGGTGAACAATATACGTGAAAATCCCAGGTACACCAAGATGTCGCCCGAAGAAGTTCTTGGGAAATTCGTTAGCGGGCGAATGATGATCAAGGAGGCGAGGTATGTGGACGACGCCTTGAATGGTCCGATCAACGAGCCGCAACCCCTTGCTCTCAAGGCAACACGAAGCAAGGAGGCGCTACCTAGCAAGGTGGCACAGATTGAAGCGGCTGGCCTTAATGATGAAGAGATGGCTCTCATCATCAAAAGATTCAAGACGGTGCTTAAAGGTCACAAGGGACAACCAAGCAAGACCAAAGCCAAGGGGAAGCGCTCATGCTTCAAATGCGGTAAGCTTGGTCATTTCATTGCTAACTGTCCCGATAATGAAAGTGACCAGGAAAAGGGGAACAAAAGAGAGAAGAAGAAGCAATACAAGAAGGCAAAGGGCGAGGCGCATCTAGGAAAGGAGTGGGACTCGGATTGCTCCTCCTCCGACTCCGACAATGAAGGACTCGCTGCTACTGCCTTCAACAAGTCTTCCCTCTTCCCCAACGAACGTCTCACATGCCTTATGGCAAGGGAGAAGAAGGTGAGTACTCAAGACTCCACTTATGCTTCTTCTAGTGATAGTGAGTCTAGTGATGATGATGACATAGATTATTCATGCCTGTTCAAGGGCTTAGATAGATCTAAGATAGATAAAATCAATGAACTGATTGATGCATTGAATGAAAAGGATAGGCTTTTAGAAAAGCAGGAGGATTTATTGTATGATGAACATGATAAATTTGTAGAGGCACAAAAATCATATGCTTTAGAAGTGAAAAGAAATGAAATGCTTTCTTATGAACTATCTACTTGTCATGAAACCATTTCTACTTTACAAAGTGTTAACAATGATTTAAATGCTAAGTTAGAAGTAGCAAATAAATCTAATTCTTGTGTAGAACATGTTATGATTTGCACTAGGTGTAAGGATTTCGATGTTGATGCCTGTAGTGAACACCTAGTTTTAATTTCCAAATTAAATGAGGAATTGGCTAGTCTTAATGCCCAACTTAAGACTAGCAAAAGTGAATTTGACAAGTTAAAATTTGCAAGGGATGCCTATACAATTGGAAGACAGCCCTCAATTAAGGATGGGCTTGGCTTCAAGAAGGAAGCCAAGAACTTAACAAGCCATAAGGCTCCCATCTTCGTCAAGGAGAAGGGGAAGGCCCCTATGGTTAGTAGTGCGAAAAAGAACCATGCATTTATGTATAATGATAGGAGAAATGCTTATAATGATTTTGATTCACATGTTTATGATTCTCATGCCATGATTGCCTCTAGTTCCTCTCATAAGCATGATAGAGATATGAGTAGGAGAAATGTTGCGCATATGCCTAGGAGAAATTTTGCTCATGTTTCTAGAAAAGTTGTAAACAAACCTTCTACCATTTATTATGCTTGCAATACTCCCTTTGCTATTTGTAGAAAGGGTAAGAAGGTAGTTGCTAGGAAATTAGGGGCTAGATGCAAGGGAGATAAATCTTGCATTTGGGTCCCTAAGGACATTTGTGCTAACCTTGCAGGACCCAACATGAGTTGGGTACCTAAGACCCAAGCCTAAATTTGCCTTGCAGGTTTATGCATCCGGGGGTTCAAGCTGGATTATCGACAGCGGATGCACAAACCATATGACGGGGGAGAAGAAGATGTTCACCTCCTACGTCAAGAATAAGGATTCCCAAGATTCAATTATATTCGGTGATGGGAATCAAGGCAAGGTAAAAGGGTTAGGTAAAATTGCAATTTCTAATGAGCATTCTATCTCAAATGTATTCTTAGTGGAGAGTCTTGGATATAATTTACTATCTGTTAGTCAATTATGTCAAATGGGATATAATTGTTTATTTACAAATGTAAGTGTGACTGTCTTTAGAAGATGTGATGGTTCACTAGCTTTTAAGGGTGTACTAGACGGCAAGCTTTATTTAGTTGATTTTGCAAAAGAAGAGGCCGGTCTAGATGCATGCTTAATGGCTAAGACTTGCATGGGCTGGCTGTGGCATCGCCGCTTAGCACATGTGGGGATGAAGAACCTCCACAAGCTTCTAAAGGGAGAACACGTGATAGGTCTAACAAATGTGCATTTCGAAAAAGATAGACCTTGTGCAGCTTGTCAGGCAGGTAAACAGGTGGGAGGAGCGCATCACAGCAAGAATGTGATGACCACGTCAAGACCTCTGGAGCTGCTGCATATGGACCTCTTTGGACCCGTCGCCTATCTAAGCATAGGAGGAAGTAAGTATGGTTTAGTTATTGTTGATGACTTTTCCCGCTTCACTTGGGTGTTCTTTTTGCAGGATAAGTCTGAAACCCAAGGGACCCTCAAGCGCTTCCTCAGGAGAGCTCAAAATGAGTTTGAGCTCAAGGTGAAGAAGATAAGGAGCGACAACGGGTCCGAGTTCAAGAACCTTCAAGTGGAGGAGTTTCTTGAGGAGGAAGGGATCAAGCACGAGTTCTCCGCTCCCTACACACCACAGCAAAATGGTGTGGTAGAGAGGAAGAACAGGACGCTAATCGATATGGCGAGGACGATGCTTGGAGAGTTCAAGACCCCCGAGTGCTTTTGGTCGGAAGCCGTGAACACGGCTTGCCACGCCATCAACAGGGTCTATCTTCATCGACTCCTCAAGAAGACTTCGTATGAGCTACTAACCGGTAACAAACCCAATGTATCGTACTTTCGTGTATTTGGGAGCAAGTGCTACATTCTAGTGAAGAAGGGTAGAAATTCTAAGTTTGCTCCCAAAGCTGTAGAAGGGTTTTTATTAGGTTATGATTCAAATACAAAGGCGTATAGGGTCTTCAACAAATCGTCGGGTTTGGTTGAAGTCTCTAGCGACGTTGTATTTGATGAGACTAATGGCTCTCCAAGAGAGCAAGTTGTTGATTGTGATGATGTAGATGAAGAAGATGTTCCAACGGCCGCTATACGAACCATGGCGATTGGAGACGTTCGGCCACAGGAACAAGATGAACGAGATCAACCTTCTTCCTCAACGACGGTGCTTTCCCCAACTCAAGACGATGAACAGGTCCATCAAAAGGAGGCGTGTGATCAAGGGGGAGCACAAGATAATCATGTGATGGAGGAAGAAGCGCAACCAGCACCTCCAACCCAAGTTCGGGCGATGATTCAAAGGGATCATCCCGTCGACCAAATTCTGGGTGACATTAGCAAGGGAGTAACTACTCGGTCTCGATTAGTTAATTTTTGTGAACATTACTCTTTTGTCTCCTCCATTGAGCCTTTCAGGGTAGAGGAGGCCTTGCTAGATCCGGACTGGGTGTTGGCCATGCAGGAGGAACTTAACAACTTCAAGCGCAATGAAGTTTGGACGCTGGTGCCTCGTCCCAAGCAAAATGTTGTGGGAACCAAGTGGGTGTTCCGCAACAAACAAGACGAGCACGGGGTGATGACGAGGAACAAGGCTCGACTTGTGGCAAAAGGTTATGCCCAAGTCGCAGGTTTGGACTTTGAGGAGACTTTTGCTCCTGTGGCTAGGCTAGAGTCCATTCGTATCTTGCTAGCATATGCCGCTCACCATTCTTTCAGGTTGTACCAAATGGATGTGAAGAGCGCTTTCCTCAACGGGCCAATAAAGGAGGAGGTGTACGTGGAGCAACCCCCTGGCTTCGAGGATGAGCGGTACCCCGACCACGTATGTAAGCTCTCTAAGGCGCTCTATGGACTTAAGCAAGCCCCAAGAGCATGGTATGAATGCCTTAGAGATTTCTTAATTGCTAATGCTTTCAAGGTTGGGAAAGCCGATCCAACTCTTTTTACTAAGACTTGTGATGGTGATTTGTTTGTATGCCAAATTTATGTCGATGACATAATATTTGGTTCTACTAATCAAAAGTCTTGTGAAGAGTTTAGCAGGGTGATGATGCAGAAATTCGAGATGTCGATGATGGGCGAGTTGAACTACTTCCTTGGGTTCCAAGTGAAGCAACTCAAGGACGGCACCTTCATCTCCCAAACGAAGTACACGCAAGATCTGCTGAAGCGGTTTGGGATGAAGGACGCCAAGCTCGCAAAGACTCCGATGGGAACCGACGGACACACTGACCTCAACAAAGGAGGTAAGTCCGTTGATCAAAAAGCATACCGGTCAATGATAGGGTCTTTACTTTATTTATGTGCTAGTAGACCGGATATTATGCTTAGCGTATGCATGTGTGCTAGATTTCAATCCGATCCTAAGGAGTGTCACTTGGTGGCGGTGAAGCGAATTCTTAGATATTTAGTCGCTACGCCTTGCTTCGGGATCTGGTATCCAAAGGGGTCTAACTTTGACTTGATTGGGTACTCAGATTCCGACTATGCTGGATGTAAGGTCGATAGGAAGAGTACATCGGGGACGTGCCAATTCTTAGGAAGGTCCCTGGTGTCATGGAACTCTAAGAAACAAACCTCCGTTGCCCTATCCACTGCTGAGGCCGAGTATGTTGCCGCAGGACAGTGTTGTGCGCAACTACTTTGGATGAGGCAAACCCTCAGGGACTTTGGCTACAATCTGAGCAAAGTCCCACTCCTATGTGATAATGAGAGTGCTATCCGAATAGCGGAAAATCCTGTTGAGCACAGCCGCACAAAGCACATTGACATCCGGCATCACTTTTTGAGAGACCACCAGCAAAAGGGAGATATCGAAGTGTTTTATGTTAGCACCGAGAACCAGCTAGCCGATATCTTTACCAAGCCTTTAGATGAGAAGACCTTTTGCAGGCTGCGTAGTGAGCTAAATGTCTTAGATTCGCGGAACTTGGATTGAATTGTAGCATACATGTATTCATGCTTTTGATCATGTTCCTTTTTGCATCTTGTTGCTTATTATGGTGCTCAAGTTGTACAAACACTCCCTGGACCTCACCAGTCCGTTGCAAAGTGATGCACATGTTTAGGGGGAGATGTGTTACAACTTGATCCCTTGAGACTAACCATATGCTTGAGTTTGTTTGATTTAGTCTCAATGAAGAATTGAAAGGGAAAAGGTGGACTTGGACCATGCAAGACTTCCACTGCACTCCGATGAGAGGGTAACTTATTCCAAGTCCATCTCATTAACTCTTATTGCCATTTGCTCTTAAGTGAAGATTTTGGTGAGGCAATGGGGTTAAAGGGCCAAAATTGATCCCGTTTTGGTGTTTGATGCCAAAGGGGGAGAAAATAAAGGCCAAAGCAATAAATGGATCAGCTACCACTTGAGAAATTTTGAAAATAGTAGAATAGAGTTTTTGGTTGTCAAAATTCTTATGTTGTCTCTCTTGTCAAACGTTGGCTTCTTGTGGGGAGAAGTATTGATTATGGGAAAAAGGGGGAGTTTTTGAAATCCTTGATCAATCTCTTTTGGAATGACTCTCTTTATGCTTCAACATGTGTGTTTAACTTAGAGATAGAGATTTGAATTTGATTTGCAAAAACAAACCAAGTGGTGGCAAAAGATGATCCATATATGCCAAAATTGATTCAAAATAAATTTAAGTTTTATTTGAAGTGAGTTTGCACTTGTTCTAGTTGCGTTATGTTGTGTTGGCATAAATCACCAAAAAGGGGGAGATTGAAAGGGAAATGTGCCCTTGGGCCATTTCTAAGTATTTTGGTGATTGAGTGCCAACACATGTGCTTAATTGTGAATTTATGTACATGGATGAACAAGGTGCAAATCATGAGATAAAGGTATGTTTCTAAGCCTTAGTACATTGTTTTTGTGTACTAATATATTTGTCTAAGTGTTAGAAACAGAAAGAAGAAGAAGAGAGAAGAGGAGGAAATGACTTGGCTGTGTGCAGCCAAGACTCAGCTCGGTCTGGAGCACCGGACTGTCCGGTGTGCACCGGACAGTGTCCGGTGCGCCAGGCTGGCTCGGAGCGAACTGGCCGCTCTCGGGAATTCGCCGACGGCGTACGGCTAAAATTCACCGGACTGTCCGGTGTGCACCGGACTGTCCGGTGAGCCAACGGTCGACCGAGCCAACGGTCGGCCGCGCAATCTGCGCGGGACACGTGGCGGAGCCAACGGTCGGAAGACGGCACCGGACTGTCCGGTGTGCACCGGACATGTCCGGTGCGCCAACGGCTCTCAGATCTCCAACGGTCTGCAACGGTCGGAAGCGCCAGATATGGAAACAAATCGGGCACCGGACAGTGTCCGGTGTGCACCGGACTGTCCGGTGCCCCCGACGACAGAAGGCAAGGATGGCCTTCCGGATTTGCTCTCAACGGCTCCTAGCTGCCTTGGGGCTATAAAAGGAGCCCCTAGGCGCATGGAGGAGACACACAAGCAACCTTTGAGCATTCTTGATCATCCACACTAAGTCTCTGCGCATTCGTTTGTGTTTCTAAGTGATTCGAGCTCTGTTCTAAGTGAGAACTCTGAGATAGTCTTGTGAGCTCGATTCTTGGCCGTGTGTATGCGCTTTTGCTGTGGATTTGTGTGTGTTGCTTCCCTCCCTTACTCTGTGCTTTCTTTGTGATCATATACTTGTAAGGGCAAGAGACTCCAATTTGTGGAGATTCCTTGCAAACGGGATAGTGAAAGGAACAACAAAACACCGTGGTATTCAAGTGGGTCTTTGGACCGCTTGAGAGGGGTTGATTGCAACCCTCGTCCGTTGGGACGCCACAACGTGGAGTAGGCAAGCGTTGGTCTTGGCCGAACCACGGGATAAAACCACTGTGTCACCCCTGTGCTTGATTTTCTTGTGGTACTGTGTTTTGTTGAGACTTCACCTTAGCCACTTGGCAATAATCGTGCTAACACTTAACAAGTTTTTGTGGCTTAAGTTTGAAGTTTTTACAGGATCACCTATTCACCCCCCCCCTCTAGGTGCTCTCACTAACTCCTCGGGGGCCTCTTCTCCCTCGCTTCCGGCTTCATTGGCCTCCATCTCTAAATGGTGCATGTCCAAGTGGTCATTAGCTTCTTCGAGTTCCCACTGCACATCGTGGAGCTGGTTCTCCAAGACATCAATAGTGTTGTCTCAGATCTCCACCTGCTGCTCCAAGGTGGTAATGCGCTGGCTCAGCCTTTCCACCTGCAGATCCTTTTCCACCAACTCAGAGGACAAGTCGACCACAAAATCTTCTCGCTTGTTGAGGGTGAGCTTAGTAGTTTGAGCGATGTTAGCAAGATGTGCCATAGCGTCGCTCTGAAGGGCCTAAAGGCGATACGGTGCACTCATGCACTGCACAGTGACCCTCCCAACCAAGTCAGGATACATTGCCCACACATCCTTCACATGGCTCACACGGTTACACCACATGGGGTCATCCTTCTTATCAGCAGGGAAAAGTCCCAAGGGGTGCATCACCATCTCCAGAGGATGGTAGCCACAGAAAGTCGTCAGAGTCTTCATGGCTGCTGCTTCAGTGGTGTCGTCCGTCCTGAATCCAATCGTCTCGGAGTCAAGAGAACGCCAACCCGGCTGAAGGGGATGAGCCTCCAAAGTCAGCCAGACTCGACAACAAGGTACCCGATGCTCCTCATACAACTGCACTGTGTACAAAGGGGGCGTAGGGTAACCGGCAGAGTTAAGCACTTCCCACAAGATGGAAGGAAAGCCATCGTGAGAGAGGAAGTCAGAGCTGAAACGAGTGTCTCCTCCGCTGGTGGGGGCGGGTGAATTCATCTGTGGAAGGGTATCAGATGTAAAGATTTTGGTGGAAGGAAAAAATAAAGAGCTTGGATGGTTTGAAAAGAAGTGGGTTAGCTTGAATTTTTACTTCTTTAATTCTTAATACTCAGCCTTGCTTGTGGCATAATTTTTGCAGGTACGCTTCAGGATATGGTTGACGGTGTGACTTGGCGTACCACCCTGTCACCGGGTTGGACGGTCGAGTGGGATGCTGCTCCGATAGGAGAGGAGCAGGAGGAGTAATGGGCTAGGCCTTGCCCATTTCCTCGTTATCGACGATATCGATTATCTGCTGCATCTTAATTTATGAACTTTTATCCGCTACTTGACAAACTCCGATCTATGTAATAATTCAGTACTTTAATTTGAGGTTTTCTGTTTTATTGTATTTCTTCTGTGACTCACCTTCGAGTGAGTATGTGGTATTTGATCCTGGTTAAGTGGCTTTATCAGACTAGATCTGAGGGACTGATGGGTTATTCTGATTTAAGTGTGTTACGGCCCCCGAGGCGTGACTTAAGCACTTAAGCTGGAATAATTCGGGCGGTTCTGCCACAAGTGCCTTCCCAGCCCTAGACCCACCGAGGCAACACAACACCACCACCAACTCCATAGTATATGCTGACTACTACCGCGCTACGGGCCTTGGTTGTCCAATATCTCAAACCTAGATTCCTCATCGCCAAGATAACCTAAGCGTGGCAAGCGCCACCGTGTCCTCCTCGGCGTCACGCACGAAGAAAGGCTAGGAGCAAGACCAACTTGCCCCATACCCGCATCAAAGAGCATCGGTCGGCTCGCGGTTGCAACTGTGGGCGGGGGCAGTAGTTTGGGGAGGAAGAACAGGGCGAAGGCCGGGAAGTCCGATGACGGCGAAAACAATGGTGCACGCATACTAGCAAACGTCCTCATGGACGTGCAATAGCCACTGCGTGGGTCGATGTCGGGGCTGGTGTTGGACGAATACGGGGAGGAGGCGCCTGCTCCCACGCCCTCTGTCGAGAATGGGGTGGCACGGAGGTGGAGGCATGAGGGGAGAGAGAAAAGAAGCAGGATGACAAACGAGGTAGAGGCAACTGAGGTGAGGACCATCATTACTGTAACACCCCAGGTGTTTATATTCCACTCGACAACGAGTGTGGATTTAAGCACGTAATATCAGTGAATGAAACAGATGCTAAAATTTAATCATATTCGTCTATTGCGATTTGAATATCGAATCTGTTTCGTCGGACGCGAGTTCGATATCATTTTTATTTTTATTTTTATCTGTCCGGGCTCTTCCTAAATTTTCGTGATGTTCGGAACATAATTGTTCCGAAAATCGGTGTGTTCGGTGATTATTCATCGCTCTCGCGAATACGAATTCGGAAGCTCGATGTGCTTTTACGCATTTTATCCCGAGCAAATTAATTTGAACTTGACAACTAAACTTTCAGTGTAAAATAATTTAATCCCCTTTTTGTTATCCGTCGCGTCTACGGATTTCAATTGAATTGTTCTCTAGTCGAGTGTTCGAGTAGCAAACGGAATTCATCTGAAGTCAACTGAATCAAACACGGAGTAAATTATCGAAGCCGAAATCCATTAAATTCGGTCTGTTGCTTCTCGCCTCGATCTAAATCATAACTCTGGAACTCAAATTAGATTTTCGCGACTTGTGTCGTAATGGTTCAGACTGACGTGTGTTGAATTTAAAATTCAAGATTCAAACCGAGAATAATTATTGTGCCGAAATACATCGAAGAAAGGATTATATATTAAAAAAATCTTTCCTCGATCCTTATCTGTTGCCGCCGCCCTGTGGATTTTTTTCCTGTCGCGTCTCTGTCTTCTTCCTTGGGTTGACGCCGTGGCAGACGTTCTTCTTGAGCTTCCCAGATCCCAGCCACCGTTGTAGCTTCCGGCCAGTGATATTTTCCACCGCGTAGCAGGATTACTTCGTTCCTATCTTGCGCACTCAGTTCCTGCAACCTTATCCTATCGTGTGCCCCTCTCCATTGCCCTGACGCGCGCCTTCCTGCTCCATTCTTTCTCTGTCGCGCACAACTTTCCTTCTGCTAGCGCTCTCTCGCGGACCTCCCTCGAGCTTGCCCTACGCTCGGATTCATCTCCCTGGGTGCGCGAGCTCCAGCTCAGCCGCATCCTTCTTCCTCACTGCATCTCCGTCTTCCTCCCCCTGCTTTCTCCTCAACAGCGCCTGCTTCCCTTGTCGCGTGTTGCTTCAGCTCCCAAGTCACGTTCTCTGCTCGCTCGCACTCTGCCGACCTCGCCATGAAGCTCACACGCGTTTCCTGCTGCCCAGCCCTGGACACCGGATCCCGCGCGTCCCTGGTCGGCGCGTGGTCTCGAGCTCCCATGGCGCTCGGACTTCTGTTCGGCCTTCTTCCTCGGCGCCGCGTGCCCATGTGCCTGTGCGTCCATGCCGGTTCTCTGCTCGGCCGCCTACCATGGCGCTCGCCCTGCCCTTGGCTGCCTGTTCCGCCGCGCTCCAGCTCGGATTTTGTTCCCCAACCGAGATCCCTCCCTGTTCGTCTCTGCTCCGGCGTTCGGTCAAGCTCCCCATGGTGTCGTCGTCCTCAAGCTCGCGTCCTGCTCACCCTCCAGCTCGTTTGGTCCCTTCGAGCGTCGAACTTCTGCTCGGCGTCCAGCTTCTCTGTTCCCCAACCCGCACGACCAGCCGAGTCTGACTCCACCGTGAGCTCGTCCCTGGCGCTCGACGCGCAGTCGCCTAGCTCGTGGAGCTTCCTTGCCGTGGTCGTCGCGTCCCTGCGCCCAGCCTTTAGCTCAGTCTCTGTGCGCGTGAGCTCGCCGGTGTGCTGCTGGTCTAACTTGGATCTCGCCCATGGCATCGATCTGTCCGTCCTGCCGTCGCTCAGCTCGTGCGCGCCCTATGTATTTTTCTCGCTCGACATACTCCCTCGCTGGTGGCCAAGCATCTCACTCATGGTGCCCAGCTCACGTCCACCTCTGTTGATTGTTGACATCGTGCGCTCGACATCTCTGGCGCCAATTCACGCTCGCCCAAGTTGCCGCCATCAAATCATCGGAGTCGCTCAACTCGCCAATCGCATCATGGTCGATTGTCAATTTTCTATTTGCCATGGGTCTGGCCATCGTTCCTGTTTTGCTTTCCCCAAGCAGCCGTGTGGATGGTCTCGCTCCTCATCCATCAGGTTTTTACGTGTTCGCGTTTACCGTCGAGTCGTTGAACCCGTCATCCCCTGCTCGACCCCCACCTCACCAGCTCGCTCCAGACTTCAATCGAAGGTCGTCGTCGTTCTGCGTGTCATCAAGAAATCCCAAGAATCAGGTGAAGATGAAGCTAGCAGGGTGATATTCACCAAGTGCTCGACAAAAGCTCGAACAAGCCGTTGATCGTCATCCTTGTCTACGCCAAGATCTGAGAAGATTAGGTGCAGAAGAAAATAAATCAGTACGCGGCCAAAGAATACTCGATGCGAATAAAGAAGAAGCGCGATTCAACGCAGCAATCACCCTATTTTCGGTGAAATGCTGAGCTGAAAGGCGTCGTCGATTTCGTGGTTTCAAGTCGGATGTCATAAGGGTAAGTTGATTCATATTACCGTCAACTAGGTCTATAGATATATTAAATAGAATTTTTGGTCACAATAAATGTTATTAATTTAGCATGCATATATCGTGATGATCGATTTAGATAAATCGGTAAATCAAGTAATTAAGATACACAGTTTAAAGAGTTAATAAAAAGCTAGGAATAAAAATAGATTTTCTAGTGTTATTATGTCAATTTGGTTAATGGATGAAGTCGATGCCCTGCTTAATTAGTTAGCTTATTCTAGGTTTGGTGTTTAATTCGCTGTCGTATAAGTATTATTTAGGTTTGCGATATTCCTCCTTATATGCATACATGTGCATTATGCATATCATTCAGGTACGTTATTTAATCACGTGATGCGGAAGACGACCCAAGTCGACCCCAAGCACGGGCTAATCCGCAGGATGATACTGATGGACAAACCTGAAGATGAATAACGGAGCGAGTATCGGAATAAAGGCTTATCGTCAAGTGGACTTCGTCTAACAACACTAACCTAGTGTTACCCAGGCAAGCCCCGGTGCATTTGCCACCTCCTTGATGTTTTAAAAATCTTTATCACCTTGTTTGATGCATTAGGTGATAGGAGTTGTGTGCTAAACCGTTGATGCATTTCCTTCCTTGAAAAATTGATTACCCTTCCTTGATACCCTTTTTGAAAAGAATTTTATGATGCTTAGCCTCGCTTTAACAAACAAAAATGTATTGTTTTAAAACAAAGGTGATGCTTCAGTGGGTGGGAATGTTTTCAAAAATAAAACTTGATGGTGAATCCATCATCGCCGTGATGGGTTCAACATCAGAAAAGATGTACCTCTGCCAGGTACCAAACTTTGGGTTCAAAATAATAAAGCTGAGACCGGGTGGATGACTTGCACGAGAAGAGAGTCTCAGTGTAGTGTCTTCGTCTGAGTTGATTAAGGACCTTCTCGCTGTAGGCTTGATGATTGAGGACCTTTTAACTGGTCACATGCCTCATCATGGGTAAGCTTTGTCTCGGGCAGACTAATACCAGAATAAGATAACACGCAATGGGAGTGGAGAGATGGCGAGAGTAGCGTGTACCCTCCGTGGCAAGAGGTTGGACGGTGGTGTATCTGTGCTCTCGGTTGGCGTGAACCTGATCTGGTCTTAAGAACCCCAGTGGCGAGTTGACATATGCAAGGGTTAAGTGCTACATATGTCATGTGATTGGAGATCCTCAGCTAAGTATAATCGATTCAGATCACTGTAACTTCGCAGATATGAAGACTTGGTCACTGACCTATACGTAGCATTCCAGCGAATAAGAAGGGTTGATAAGAAACTGGCTAGTATAGGTCAAGTGATTGAACTAGCAGGATAGAAAGAACTCTAGCTTCAGGTAACTTCACTTAACCTGACAAGTAAAATTGATTTTTAAGGATCCACTGTTAGTAAGCATTTTTGCAAACAAAGTCTTTGACTATTGATAAGCCATTCCTTGATCCCTAAAAGGCCAGCATATCCTTGAGAGTCTTTTACTTTGACGGGTAAGTCTTGCGAAAGTACACTTTGTACTTAGGGCTTTGTCCCATGTTGTTTTAGGTGAGGAAGCAGCAAACTTTTGCTGCTTCTGTTCAAAGGTGGTACCCAAAGAAGAAAGCCACGAGTGAAGCTTCGGGAGGAAAGGATCCTCCGTTAAAACTTTTGTTTAATGTCTATCGGGAGGGGGTTTTGTCTCCCAGTGATGTAATAATAATACTTCCGCACTCTTATATTTTAACTCTGGTCTGTAATAAATACTACTCTTTCTTACTTTCCAATAGAGTAAATTATTGCAACTGCTTCCGCATTTTCGTACCTCCGATGTATTGTAATGTCTGCGTGACGGGTGAAACGCTCTTGGGAAAGGTAAAGGAAGCAGATACCGAACTTGTCAAGTGATTTAGGGGCACCTGCAGGGTTGTCTGAGGTCCGTGGACAAGGACAACTGTAGGTGGGCCTAATGACTTGGGAGGTTCCGTTACAATTACCGTGCGGAGGTATAGATGACCAAATGGGATGTGTATGACGGGCCGACCCGAAGCATGACCCATTTAATAGTGTCTGGGCCAGCCAGGCACGAGCGTCGTGTTGTGCTTAGGCTGTAGGCTCGACCCGTAGTGCTAGCCTGGCCCGACATGATTATATTTTTTATTTTACTATATATATATATATATATATGTACAATTTATATTCAGTATTAAAAACACATGATCGTGATGTTCTACTGGTTAGACGGCTTCACCTAGTGTCTTCCGCCCTTCTTCCATCAGGGCGTGGCTTCGAACCCCACCTCCTGCATCGCTTTTTTAACATTTACGCTGATTTAACCAAATGGCCCGATGGGCTAACGGGTCGGCCCGGCATAGTCAGCAGGCTGACATGCCATGTCTGGGCCAGGACTGTGGCCCGCAGGCGTCGGGCCCGTGCCAGGCCGCCATTTAGCCATCTATATGCGGAGGTGTGTTGGTTGCGCTGAGCGGACGGGCGTTCAGCGGGTTAATTTGAAATAGATGTGAGGGATTATTTGTAAAAATATGACGTGGGATATTGAAACTGGTGCTTTAATATAGTATAGGTATAAATTATACAATACTCATGCATTGCTACGGCACACCAATCATATTTGATGGTACAATGCAACAGTTGTACAACATCTGAAGGTAATCGAGGGTCTAGTGACAAGGCAGTGTGATAGATCCTTTCCATAAAAATAAATTTAAAATAAGAGTGAAATCTTTTCATCAAAATAAATTTAAAATTAAAGTGGACATATGGTCCACACACCATATATTAAATTATAGATACTCATTTTATTTTAGCCGAAAGGCCGAGAAAGATGAGTTAAAAAATAGATATTCTCTCTTTTTATAGCTCGCTTGGTCACTCATCCTACCTCAGCTAGCGAGGTGGTACTATCTTTGAGTGTTGCACTACGTGTGGATTTGTGTTATATTGGACTTGAGTGTTTTTTCATGACTCATATGGGGTGTAAGAGCCTGGTTGTTAGGTGAAGGGTAGGGGAAAACAGATCTACACTACACGCTTCGAGCGTGACGCACTACATGAATCTCGTGCTTTAAAGAATTTGAGAATAGAGAAATATTTATGTTATAGACATATTTTGCACTAGATTTTTGTATATGTGTATTGTTATATCATCAAATGCTTTATACATATTTTTCTTAATCTATTGTTATAGTATAAATATAGATAGAGAAGAATATAGAGACTATATAAAGAGGATGAAAGAGTGTCGACATCGTCAAGGATTTGTTTGATCACGAGTGGATTGAAAGAAATTGAGAAGATTAAATTCATTTCTAATTAAAATTAAGGTAAAATTAAATAGAAAAAAGATTTAAACCTGCTTAATTCTTTTCGATCCCATACACCCGAATAAGACCTAAATCCTACAAGTAGAGAAGTATAGATAGACAGAAAACTGGTTAAAGAACGTGGGTGAAAAACCGTCGAACTTAATGTAATAAGCCGTCGAACTTACCGTAAGAACGTGGGTTTACCGACGAATATAGCCGACGGCGATTTTTGGACGAACTTAGAGAAGTAAGTTCGACGGCCCCGTCGAACTTAACCTTAAGAACGTGGGTACCGTCGGACTTAAGGTTAAGAACGTGGGTACCGTCGAACTTAACATTAAGAACGTGCGTTTTTAAGTTCGACGGAGGCCGTCGAATTTTTTCCCATAAGTTCGACGGCACCCACGTTCTTAATGTTAAGTTCGACGGGGTCACGTGGCTGTCGAACTTATGTGTCCTGCGGAGGTCTGCGCGGACTGCACAATAAGTTCGACGGTACCCACGTTCTTAACCTTAAGAACGTGGGTACCCACGTTCTTAACCCTGCGTGGGTCTGCAAGGACTGCACAATAAGTTCGACGGTACCCACGTTCTTAACCTTAAGAACGTGGGTACCCACGTTCTTAACCCTTTTCCAGAAAAAAATAAAAAATATAAAAATGAAAAATTAGACACACATAATATCACATGCAACACAATATATCACATACAATACAGATTTCAAACACATTGATATATGTTCATATCACAAATTCACACAAGTCCAAATATATACATAAAGATATAGGAAAGCATGATGAACACAAGATGTGGCTTCCATATTTGTGCATGAACAACAACATGAGTGCCATAACCAGCGCTATCTCTACCATGGGTCATCTACCAAAAAATACAACATAACATCAAGGTTTGAACTTGTACATTCCCTACCAAAACACACACACACGAGCAGTTTGACCAGAAGGCAAAATATCTGACTCGCTACACTGGAGGCATTATATGACAAATGTACAATGCTTCCTTAGCTCTGGTGTCAAAATGTCTCAATCAAGGTATCAGCAGTTCCCATTGTGGCTAATTATGCCAAACTTTGCCTCGCGGTGCTCGATCTGGCAGCAAACTGGGCTACTGTCCTCCACATCTTGGTCTGCCTACCAACCTTCCTGTAGTCTGTAGATGCAATACTATAGTAGCTTCTACAACATTTGCATTTTTTCTAGATTTTGGAACTGATTTAGTTGAGTTAGACGAGCAAAAGGTGAATGAAAACTGAAAACAAATTTCACATGAGCAACATTCTTGCTCTTGTACTTCATGAGAGATATCATTTCTTTAGGCAATATGAACTCCCATGTGGAATGTAGACAATAAGCAGAGATAGTTCATCTCCTCATTTGGATAATAAAACAATTATTCTTCTTTGCTAAAATGCCATATGTTCACAGATACATTTACTGGGGAAGAATTAAATTGTTGTCAAGATCCTATAATTCTGTAGTTCTTTTTTATTTGGCCAATATGAACTCCCATCTAAAATATAACTAATAAGCAGATATCTTATCTAAACTGTTGTAAGTATTTCTAATGAGCTTGAGTTGCTCATCTCAAACTTCAGTTGGCCAAAAATGTCTAAATGTTTCAAAAGCATGTTCTTAGGTTTATCGAAATATACAGTTGGAGAAAGAGATTGCGGATAGAATCCTCTATGACCACAAAGGTGATGTGAATACAATACCTTTGGTTTGATTCTTGCTGCACTAATTTGGTACCCAGAGCACGGCGGTACCTGAGCTGGAAGACGGAGAAATAGATCTGGTACCTGAGCTGATGATGGTATTCCTCACGGCGGCGACTGGAAGGAGTAGTAGAGGTGGAGGTGGAGGCCCGCGAGCGCGGGCAGGAGGTCGGCGGGCAGCTGCAGCGCGGTTGGTTGACCGAACGTGCCCAGAGCACGGCGCCCGAGAGGCACAGCCCCGAGAGGAGCAGCGTGGGTGGCCAGGCGGCGTGGGGCTATCGAGCGGGCGGCGCTGGCTGGCGGCGCGGCGCAGCGAGCGGGGTAGCGCGCGAGCGGGGTGGTGGCGCGGCGCAGCGCGCTGGGTGGTGGCGTCCGGGCGCGCAGTGTGCTCGGGCTGGCGGCCGGCGGCGGGTGCGAGCACTGGTGGGAAGCCGAAAAGGAGATAGGAAGAGAGACGCGCGGGGTTAGGGATTTAGGTTGGGTTAAGTTCGATGCTGTCCATACGGCCCGCGTATTTAATTTAAGAACGTGGGTACCCATGTTCCTAAAAGATTAAGTTCGACGATTTTGGTTAAAACCCACAAATTTAATATACCCACGTTCTTAAATAAACCCATGAACATAATTAATATAAGAATGTCGGTACCCACGTTCTTAATAAAATCCACGAACGTTTATCAGTTTCATAGTGATAAGTTGTTTTACAGTTCGCCGCTGGAGTCATTCTTTAGGCAGCCTCGCTGTTCCGTCTGCTACTTGTACACCAAGGCCTGGAAAGCTCCTCGTTCCCTCTCCCTCGTATTTTCCGCATCCATAGCGTCAGCATCTTTGGCCTGGCAGTGGCAGGTCTACTAGCTTCAGGTCTCCAGTGCACTCGCAAGCTGCAAGCAGAGACGTCGACACCTGCAGCGTCACGGATGACGTTGGTGCTCCCGCACACTCGGCGACGGCCACTTGTGTTCATGTGGCCGGTTTTCACGAAGCACGGTGCGACCGCCCTCCGATCCGCTCATTGCCAGTCGTCGACGCGCTCGTCCTCCACATGTTCTGTGTTGGTGAGCTCGGCGTCGCAGCGGAGCTCAAGCTGCACGTCTACTACTTCTACGCCCGACAGCGAGTCAGCGACGTGGCTGTCTTCCTCAACCCTATAAGATGCCTAGATGGATTGTGGTTGGCGGGCCGACCCGATGAGTCATGCTCTAGTCTGATCCGGTGTGAAACTAAATAGGCCTATGCCGGTCTAACACTATGCTCGTGTCGGGTGGTCGACACGACCGACACGTATATCCTCCCTGTGGCCCTAGCCCGGCCGCCACACCCCCACGCGCTCGTATTTGGAATCATCTCGACCTCGACTCAGTCCCCTCGCCTCTCTCGCATAGCTCCTCATGTCCTCACTTCTCGCCTCCTCGGTTCCTCCATCAAGGTCGTGGCATCGACCGTTGGCTGCCTTGCTTCCATTCTCCTTGGCACCTCGTTGGCTTCTTGGCTTCTGGACTCCGGCGCAGCGACTCAGATGACCACAGTGAGCGTCGGTGGACTGGATCTACCACCCTATCGCATATCTCCTCTATCCTCTCCTTCTCCGGACTTCGGTGGACTGGATCTGCTGATCTACATCTCCTCTATCCTCTCCATATCCAGTACACTAGATCTACTCTCCTATATCTCCTAATCTACTTTAGTCTGTTAGAAAATGAAGGAACTGAAGCAAATGATGCGTATATTTTTCATTCAATGATGGTGTGTATTTATACATAGTGAAACGACAGAAAACTTGTCCGTTCGCTAAGGACGGTTTCCTCGTCGTAGGAGAGAGGGAGAAAGGTGCCTGTTCGGGAACAGGATTTACATAAAGGAATATTATTAACACTGATCCTATTAACTAATGACCGTCGATCTTGTTAATCTCCACCGTTGATATTAAGTGTGTTTCTTCCTCCGGATTGCTGACGTGGACGAAATCATTTTATCCTTAACACTCCCCCTTGATTGAGTCCATCAAATGAAAATCCTGCATTTTAAAATTTCTACTATACCTCATATCACCTTACAAAAACCCTGTGGGAAAATTAAGAGTGATATGGTATACGCTTGTATTAATATTGTCTCATTAAAAACTTTATATGATAAAAACTCTTTGTGAGAGAAAAACCACATAAAGAAAAGAGTGCAATATGATGTGAACTTGTTATGTATCAGTGAGAGTTATTCCCCCTGAATTTTGCAGGTCTCTAAGTCTTCTCATACCTATACCTTCAACATATTTTGAAAATGTGGAGTAAGGTAGGGACTTAGTGAATAAATCTGCGAGATTGTCGCATGATTTAGTCTGCAAAATATTTATTTCTCCATCCTTTTGTAATTCATGAGGGAAAAATAATTTTGGAGCTATATGCTTAGTGATATTGCTCTTAATATAACCAGTTTCCATCTGAATAACACAAGCTGCATTATCTTCATAGATAATGGTAGGTGATTCTATTGAACCTATACCACAAGATTGTAGTATATGATTAATCATTCTACGAAGCCATACACATTCTTTGGAAGCTTCATATAAAGCAATTATTTCAGAATGATTTGTGGAAGTGGCTACCAAAGTTTGTTTGGTTGATTTCCAAGAGATAGTTGTTCCACCATATAAATAAACAAAGCCTGTTTGAGATCTGGCATTGTGAGGATCTGAAAGATAGCCAGCATCTGTATATCCAATTAAAGTCGAGTCTTGGCCTCTTGCGTAAAAAAGACCAAAATCTCTTGTACCATTGAGATATCTAAGGATATGTTTTACTCCTGTCCAATGACGTTTAGTAGGAGCAGCGCTGTATCTTGCAAGTAGATTCACTGCAAATGCAATGTCCGGCCGGGTACTATTTGCTAAATACATAAGCGCACCAATTGCACTTAGATATGGGTAATTTGAACCCAAAATCTCTTCTTTCTCCTCTCTAGGTCGGAATGGGTCTTTCTCCATGTCAAGAGATCTCACAACCATAGGAGTTTTGGAGGGATATGAATTATCCATATTAAATTTCTCCAATATTTTTTGGACATAGGCTTCTTGATATACGAATATGCCAGAGGGCAAATGCTCAAGTTGTAAACCCAAGCAAAATTTGGTTTTACCCAAATCTTTCATTTCAAATTCCGTCTTTAGATGATGACGTGCTTCATTTATATCAATATCACTTCCAATGATGTTAAGGTCATCAACATATACTGATATGATGCAAAAACCTGATGTGGATTTCTTAATGAAAACACATGGACAATCATCATTATTAGTGTATCCCTTTTTAGAAAGGAAAATACTTAAGCGTTTGTACCACATACGCCCTGATTGTTTTAAGCCATACAATGACTTTTGCAATTTTACACAATACATGTTACGATTTGCCTTTGGATCCGGTACATTTATTCCATCCGGAACCTTCATGTATATATCTGAATCTAATGACCCATATAGGTATGCGGTCACGACGTCCATCAACTGCATAGATAGACGATTTTGTACTGCCAGAGATATTAAATATCGGAAAGTGATGCCACTCATCACTGGGGAATAGGTTTCTGTATAATCTATTCCAGGTTTTTGCGAAAAACCTTGTGCTACTAGCCTTGCTTTGTATCTCACCACTTCATTTTTCTCATTTCGTTTTCGAATGAAGACCCATTTGTATCCAACAGGGAAGACACCACGAGGTGTTGACATGACTTCCGAGAATACTTTTCTTTTATAAAGCGAGGCAATTTCTGTTTGTATTGCTTCTTTCCACTGATTCCAGTCCGAGCGCTTTTTGCACTCAACCATGGATTTAGGATCTGGATCATTTATAATATCAGCAATTTGTTCAGAAAAATATATGTCGACAATAGTAGACTTTCTATCATATGATTTTCCAGTTTCGATGTAGTTTGTGGCAAGTTCATTTATTTTCAAAGATTCATCAAGATTTCCCTTATCAATGATCCTTGTGTTTTCCGATGGCCCTTGTTCATTAATATGTGCACTTGAAGAGGGCTGTGGATTTATTCCACTTTTACTAATTTTAGATTGACGTGCATTTACTATCTTTCTCTGTTTTTCAACAGATTGATTTTGCTTTGTAGCCATGTCTCTCCCCCTCTTGCCTGTATTAGGGGTTGAGGTGGTTTTCTTTGGTACCTCCACTCGGGCAGTAGCATTCCTTGCAGGAATTAAAGATTTAATAACTCCTTTATAATCAGTAAATGCATCTGGCAGTTGATTTGCAAAATTTTGCAAACTAATTATCTTTTGAACTTGAAGTTCAGTTTCATTTGTACGTGGATCTGAGGAAGAGATTCTATTTGTATCCCAATTTATTTCGCGGCATTCTTTTTGGTACACTAATTCTCCCCCTAATGCCGGGAAATGTTCCTCATTAAATATTGAATCAGCAAACCGGGCTGTAAATAGATCCCCTGTTAGAGGTTCTAAGTATTTAATAATCGACGGAGATTGATAACCCACATAGATCCCTATTTTTCTGTGGGGGCCCATAGCAGTTTGCTGTGGTGGTGAGATCGGTATGTATACAGCACAACCGAATTTACGCAGGTGGGAAATTCTTGGTGGATCACCTCGTACTAATTGTATGGGAGAATAATCATGATATGCAGTTGGTCGTAGTTGGATTAAGTCAGCAGCGTGTAAAACCGCATGACCCCAACATGACGAAGGCAAAGAGCAATTTATCAGTAATGGACGAGCAATTAGTTTGATTCTCTTAATCAATGATTCAGCCAAACCATTTTGAGTATGGACATATGGAATGGAATGTTGTACGTCAATTCCCAAAGCCATGCAATAATCATTGAAAGCATGGGAGGAAAATTCAGCTGCATTATCCAATCGAATTGATTTAATCCTATGTTCAGGGTGATTTGCTTTGAGTCTAATGATTTGAGACATTATTTTAGCAAATGCATGGTTTCGTGTGGATAATAAGCACACATGTGACCATCTTGTAGATGCGTCAATCAAAACCATAAAGTATCTGAATGGTCCTGAACTAGGTTCGATTGGTCCACAAATATCACCTTGAATTCTTTCAAGGAATTGAAGTGGTTCGGTTCTGATTTTAAGATTTGATGGCCTCAAAATTAATTTCCCAGTAGCGCAGGCAGTGCATACATAATCCGAAGATTGGGGAAATTTTGCTTCGTTTAAATCATGACCGATAGAATTGCTTATAATCTTTCTCATCATCCCTATGCCAGGATGCCCAAGTCGATCATGCCAAATTTTGAAGGCATCGACATTTTGAAAGATTACTTTATATGTAATATGTTTTATAGGTTTGATGTATGTATAATACAATCCAGAATCTAGAGATGGAATTTTTTCGCATATTTGTTTGCCATATCCAGTTAGTTTGGTAAGTATAAGAAATTCTTCTTTATTTTCGACATGTGTTTCCACATGAATACCATTCTTACGGATATCTTTATAACTCAACAAGGTACGCGTTGAATCGGGGTACAATAATGCATCCTCGATTATAATTTGCGTGCCCATTGGTAGAGTGATAATGGCTCGTCCAGAACCAACTATCAAAGCATCTCTACCGGCTATTGTTAAAACATTTCCTTCTTTTCTTTTGATAGTTTGAAAATATTTTATTTCTGTGAGTATAGTGTTTGTGGTGCAACTATCCACAAGACATAATTCCTCTTCTGTTGGATTGTCTTCGGTTGACATCTATATAAAGAACAAGAATTTTAAATATAATTCTTTATTCATTTCATATACTAAATATACATACATGTATATAAAATATTACATGCAACAAAGTGTAACAATACAATACTTATATGTTCTTACAATAAATATACTATACTAAAAACATCTTAGTTATTACAACACAAATGTTTACACAAACAGGGCATGCGATCTTATTAGATATGTGATCTAAAAGTCTCAAATCATGTCGTTGACATTGTAATCAACGATCATGTCGTCGAGAAGATTTTCTGGCTGAGTAGGAACATTGTTGGTCGGTGACTCCTTAGGAATCTCAAGCGAGCAACCATCCTGCTTATTTTCCTCATTTGCCTGATTGAAGTGTGCTTCATATCGTGTCTTCTTGTTCTTGCTCTCTTTGGAATATTTCATATAAAGATCAACCAAGTGCTTTGGTGTACGACAAGTAGCCGCAAAGTGAGTATTACAACCACACTTGTAACAGTGTTTTGGCTTATTTCCATGGGATTGTTTATCTCCACGGACTTTCTTGTGTACATGTTGTTTATGGTTTTTGTGAAAAACACGATTACGATGTTGACCACTAGTTGAGTTCTTTTGATTTCCAGGTGGAAATGCAAAAGTCTTTTTATGTCTTGAAGCTTTATTCTGAACATTATGGACTTCAGGCAGAGGGGTTGCACCAATCGGGCGCATATGATGGTTCTTTAATAGAAGTTCATCATTTCTTTCTGCCTGATCTAATGAGTGAATAAGCTTGGCATAAACTATGTGGTTTTCCTTGCGATATTGGTTACAAAGAACTCTGTCCGCAGGATGCATCGTATTTAGTGTTTTGCGAATTTTCTCCTCATCAGATGGTTCTTTTTCACAAAAACGTAGTTTAGTGCATATGTTATGAACTGCATGATTGTATTCACCGATAGATTTAAAATCTTGTAAGCGCAGGTGATTCCATTCATGTTCAGCTGTTGGAAGTACCAATTCCTTTTGGTGTTCATAACGTTCTTTAAGTGCATTCCATAATGTTTGAGGGTTTTCCTCTAACAGATATTCTCTTTTAAGATCTGGATGTATGGATTGCCTTAAGAGTAATAATGCAGTAAACTTGGTTTTATCATCAATAGGTTCCTCATTTAGTTGAGGTGCAGAGATTGCATTTAAAATTCCTTTGGAGGCAAGAACAATTTTGATATCAGTTGCCCATGCGGGATAATTAGTTCCATCATGTGCAAGTTCTTCATAGCCCGGAGGTTGAGTTTGTGTTTGCATTTTCCTACAAGATATAGTCATATCTTAATAGTATGAAAATGTTGTAAATGACAATAGAGTGAGGTTTTAAAATTTGAAAAAAATATTCAAGTTTTTAGATACTTAGAGATGTCATATATCATATTTCTAATATATATGATTAAGGTAATCTTCATCGAATGAAGTAGATCAAGTATCCAATAATTATTTGTGAGTTAAACACGTGTAGGTAATCATCATTAGTATGATGTAGACCTCTCAGTGATAGGCAATGTTATTTGCTGCTAAAATCACGGTCTCTAGGCAGAGATATCCAATTATGGATAAAACGCAGCCAATGATTTAGTCTCTATCACCCTGTGTTTTTTTTTAACATTATATAAATCATCTTTCGTTTGGAGTGGTGGTGGTAGGACAGTGGGGTTTGATTGGTCGTGCTCGTTGCTCATCCCACAACGTCCAGTCACAACTTGCTATAACGATTAATTTTGTGCAAGAGAAATATGGATAAGCTTGCACAAGTAGTATATATATACCGCCACATTCACCACACACAGGCACATTACGTACTGCTTTCTGTTAATTGAAAACAGAATCCTCCCCTTCAAAGGGATTACCGAAAGATGGTTTTCTTTCAAAAATTTTAAAAAAATATCCTCTATTCTCTATTATTTTGGATTATATGCTAAGTAACAAATATATGTAAATGTAGTCACGAAACACACATATATATATTCACATATTAAAGTAAAAGGTTACATGAGCATCCTAAATATATCAAACAGAGTAACATTGTACAGACATGGATTGTTCTAGACACACAGATTAGAAACTAAATTGCAGAAAGGAAATAAATATATATTTGTAGAAGGGAGGAGACATCCGCAGGCTGCATGCAAGATTTGTGGCCGGAGACTAGCAATTGTTTATGGGCCAACACGGCAGCCCAAAACAAACCGTATAAAAACGGTTGCTGGTGACCTAACCCCAAAAGGCAACTGCTCGCCGCCGTTTCTTTTAGTCACGGCGCCGCAGCAGGAAACCAGAAGCCTTGCATTGCTGGCCATGGCGTCGATCTCCCTCCCTCCTTTATCTTCGCATGTGTCGGCTAGTTGCGGGGGAGGCGTTCCACTCCCGGGGAGTCGTCTCCGCCCAGGGCACGCCCAAGGCCATTCGGGATGAAGACGCCGTTAGATTCTCCTGCATTCGTGTGGAGTCCCGCCGCGGCCGACGCGAAGGAAGGAGGAGCCGGAGTTGGAGACCTCCATCGCAGCACTGGCTCTGTACTTGGAGTGGGGGTCGGCAGCGGTGGCTGACTCGCCCAGTTGGTTGGCGGAACGACTGCCAACGGCACCGCGTCGAGGATGTCTGGCGACTGCGGTCCTCCTCGTATTGGGATCCAGATGCGGAGCGGTGGTGCCCAACGGCGAGGCGGGTTCCGGCGTCGAGGTGGGATCCAGCGTCGAGGCGGTCCCCAACGGCGAGGACCCACCGGGATGCGGCGGGGCGGTGCTATCCGCCCGTCAACAAGATCTTGCATTGCTCGGTCGAGTGCACGGCGCAGAGAAGAAATGTTGAAGATGCCATGGCGAGAGGCTTCAATCCAGTCGTCGTTCACTGCGGCGACAAGGTGGTTCACCACAAATTCACGCTGGTACAGAGGCATTTTCTTACCGTTCTTCCTTCCCTGTTCGTCTGTTCTTCTTCTGGCGAGAGCGGGTGGCGAGAGCGGGTGCTGATAACGTGTTAGAAAATGAAGGAACTGAAGCAAATGATGCGTATATTTTTCATTCAATGATGGTGTGTATTTATACATAGTGAAACGACAGAAAACTTGTCCGTTCGCTAAGGACGGTTTCCTCGTCGTAGGAGAGAGGGAGAAAGGTGCCTGTTCGGGAACAGGATTTACATAAAGGAATATTATTAACACTAATCCTATTAACTAATGACCGTCGATCTTGTTAATCTCCACCGTTGATATTAAGTGTGTTTCTTCCTCCGGATTGCTGACGTGGACGAAATCATTTTATCCTTAACATAGTCAAGGCTAATCCCTCATGTTTCCGTTCTCCCTGTGGACTGAATCATAGCCGACGACTTGTTTGGCCATATATATCCTGTGTTTTTGCTCATTTAGTCTATGTGTTCATCTATTCAGCTCTCCCTCCATACACTAGTTTCTCGGTGGACCCCCTGTCCCTGGATCTACCCTCCTCGGTGCACTGATTTCTCCTCCACCTCTAGATCTACTCCCCTGAACCTTGTTCGTTGTAATCGTAGACGAAACTGGTGCTCCAGCCAAGGTATACTCCTCTATATATACATCTACTCCCCTAATCTCCTCTGTCTCTCCAAACTCTAAACCCTAATATCCTCGTTTTGATGTATCCGGATCTACTTGCAGGCTGTGAGGGGCCTAGTCCCGACGATGGAGCGTCGGTATGATCCGACCTCCATTAACCACGAACTAAAGTTGATGTGTCAAATGCTAGATGATGTGGACGACGTGCACAATGGTCTGGAGGAGCTCTTTGGTGCCACTGCAACACATCAGGCTACCCCTACCCCTACCATCGACCTCGGTGATGACAATATCACTTCCAAGGGTAAGGCTACCCTAGATGGCGGTGGTGCTGTGACAGCCTCCATGATGGCAAGCACATGTAGGAAAATGAAATGCACATACGATGTTTGGGAGGACATAAACAAGATTTTTGCCACTAAAAATGGTGTGGAGGTAAAGATAGGAGCTAGATGTCATTTCTGCAAAAAAAAAAGAATTTAGTGCTTGTTCTACCATTGGCACTGACCATTTAGCTCGACACAGGGAAAAATGCAAATGGATACATGGTCGAACTAGGCACCAATCCATGCTTAGAAGCAATGGTGATGCTAGTGTTTTTCGTTGGGAATATAGTCCTGAAGTTGCTCGTGTGCAGTTATGTCGTTTGATTGCTAGGTTAGACCTTCCTTTATGCTTTTTTGATTGTGATGCATTTGATGACTATATTAAAACTGCCCAAAATCTAAGACATTGCAATGTCTCTAGGCAAACAACAACTAGAGACATGGAAAAGTACTTTAAAGAAAGATATGCTATAGTTGTTGAAAAATTGAAATCTATTACTTCGGTTGCCAGAGTGGTAATTCTAAATAAGATTATTTATCTATGGTTGCACATTATGTTAACTCTGATTCACAGTTAGAAAAAGGATTCTTACTATGCGTCTCATTGATTGTTCCCACTCTAGCAACAACACTGCAAAAAGAATTTATGTTGTTGTTAATGAATATGAATTGAGTGATAATGTTTTTTCCATTACCTTGGATAATGCATCTGCTAACACAAGGGCAATGCACTACCTTACGCCTTTGCTATCTGGTTATGTTGGTCCTTTATTATTGCATCAATGTTGTGCATGCCATATCATTCACCTTGATGTGCATGCCACATTTGAGGAACTAAAACCTTACCTTGAAGAATTTAGAATTGTCATCTCATTTTTGAACTCATCCAACCAAAGAATTGCTGCATACAAAAGTTTCTGTGTTGCTATGGGAGTACGATCTCGTAAGTTTGGTTTAGGCATGGATGTGAGATGGAACTCTACCCATCTTATGCTAAAGCATTGTTGGAGCTTGCTCTCCTGGGCAAGTTAATCCAACAGGGGAGTAAAAGCAGTGCAAACAAGGTTTCAACTCGAGATGGCAATAGCTCTGTTGATCTAGCCTCTCAAGGGCGCTGTACGGGGGTACTTATAGGTGCCTGAGTGCCCAGCATCTTGAGTTAAGGACGCATGTGCCCTCAGGAGCCCAGATTATCCCTGGAATATTCCCATAAAGCAGGGTTACAGACTGTAATTACAGGGAAGCCTTTACAAATTAGGCCCATAATGCGTAGCGGACGCGCAGGGCCTACCGCAATGGGCCAGATCACACGTGGGCCTCCATGTTGGACGAGGCCGCGGGACAAGACGACTTCGCCGTAGGCCTTCGTCTTCCAGTACGTGGGACGAAGGGTAGAGTCTGCCGGTCGTCTTGTCTCCGTTGTTGCAGTGAGTCTGGCGAAGGCATCGAGCAAAGGGTGGCGTCTTCGCCTTCGCCCCAACATTTGCCCTCCGAGGGACCAGTTCGACTAAGTCATCTGGTGCCGAAGGCGTCGCTAGATGGTGGAGACGCTGCCCTCGCTCGAAGTGGTTCCGCGGGGGTTTTTGACATGACCGTTGATTGACACCGCACTGTTGGATTGCGGGTTTCCCGAAGCGTCGCGCCCTGTGTATAAAAAGGGGGTCGGGACGGCGCGGATTGAAATTTACCTTTCTGCGCGCCGCGAAAACCCTAACCTCCCTTGTTCAAACTGCTCGCTTGCTCGTCTGCTCTCCTTGCTCCTGTTCGCCGGAGAACTGGCCCGCGTGAAGCAGACCGCGCACCGTCGTCGATAGTACGTAGCTATGCCGTCTTCCTCCTCGTCTGCTGCGACCACGCCGACGGTCGAGGCGTCTTCCGAGGATCTCTCGGGCAGTGTGGCGGCGGAATTGCGACTGGGTGATACGATGGAATTCGGTGTTTCGTGGATGTCGTCGGTCCGCGTGCAAGATATGCAACAGTTGGGGTATTTTGGTGGCGGGGTCGGGCGTGTGCTGGGGGCAGAGGAGATTCCCGAGCCCGAGGGTGAATTGGTTGTTTTTGAGGCATTTTTCATCGCCGACCTTCGTCTACCTGCGCATCGTTTTGTGTCAGAAGTTCTGCAGAAGTTCGAAGTCCAGGTTCATCAGCTGACACCGAACGCCGTGGTGGCATTAGCGAAGTATGTCTGGGCAACAACGTCGTATGGCGGCCAGCCTTCGGTGGAAGTCTTCGCCAAGCAATACTGTCTGCACTGGCAGAAGAGAAGAATTGGACATAAGATTGCGCAATTTGGATTGTGTACTTTCACGCCGAAGTCCGGGAAGACTTCGATGGAAGTTGTGGAGCTGGTTCCGTGTGCCCGAAATAAGTGGGGCAACTGGTGGGACTACTGGTTCTATGTTTCAGAGGCTGAGGTCGAAGATCACCCAGGGCTCCCTGCTGCCATCATGTGCTCTCATTATTATGTGGCGTACCCGCCATTTGAAGTGGCGGAGGATGATGAGAATGAAAGGGCCCTTCGGATCACTGCCCGTAGGAGTAGCGGGCGTGATCTGGTTGAGGAATTCATAGCGTATGGGGTGTGGCCCTATTCACATGGATGGGCGCTGGGCGAAGTATGCCCTCGCGAGATGCCCTCCCTGGGTGGGCGGAAAGTGCGAAGTCCGTTTTTTGCTTTGGATGTGCGAGGGCGGGATCCTGCCACGGTTGTGCGTGAGGCGGAGGATGGGGCGGTGCAAATTGTTGGTCGCTACGTGCCGAAGACGGAGGCCCAGCGGAGCTGGGATATACGTGGATCCAGCAACCGCCTGAATAGGGTCTTTGAGTTGAATGGTTTGCCGTATGGCGGTTATCCCGGGGTAGACGTTGTCGACCGCCGGGGGAAAAACCAGCGGCAGTGATCGAAGACGACCCCGCGCCGGAGGCCGCCCCATCCACTAAGAAGAGGAAGCTAGGTACTGCGGTGGGAAAACTTGGGGTCTCCTATAGTTTTGCTATGGAGTTGATGGGGACATGCGTGGCCCCCGGGGGAAGGATGTCTTCGCCCAAGCTCCGGGAGTCTTTAGCGCGGATGCTGGAGGTTATCGGGGGTCGATGGCCCAGGAACGTTCCTATCCCCCGCGCGGCTGGCGAAGACTTCTTTACGTCTCGCATGGCTCGTGACTTGAGAGTGTTTCCTTACGGACGGAATATTGCTGTTGTTGTGTCGACAGTGATGAACAAGGATCGCCAGGATGCTGCGCAGAAGCGTCATGCGGTCGTCAGGCTCCCCGAAGCTAGGCCGAAGAGGGCGCGGGGGACAGCGAAGGCTACCGTTCCCGGCGGTAGCCAGCCGACGTTGGCGCGAAGCCGGTCGCCCCTGGGTCCAGCAAGGTGCCGTAGAGCGCGAAGACGGTCGGCGCCGGCGGAGCCAAGTCTGCCCTGGACGGAGCTGCGAAGGTCCGCGAACCACCTTCGCCGGGGAAACGTGTTGCCGACTTCGGCACAAATATTAGCGTGGACGACTATCTCGTTGGTAAGTTTTTTTTTGACCGGTGATACGTTGCAGGGTCGAGCGAGGGGCAACTTGTTGCCGTCTCGCCTGCGGTGGCAACCACGGTGTCTACCGCGGTGCTTGGGGTGAAGGCTGGCGCTTTCAGCGCTGGCGGCGAGGTTTCGGCGGCCACTGTCGTCAAGGACGAAGCGGGCACTGTGTCCCGCCGGCTGCGGGAGGCGTCGCTGCAGCTAGCACAGCAGCTGAATCAAGTAAGTTGAGGTAGGCTTCGTTGTGTGCCGCTTTCATGGTGATTGTGGTCTCATGTGTGTCTGTTAGGTGGCTGACTTCGCCGACCGTGTGGCATCGGGTGCCCTTACGGCAGACGTGGCTGCCGAAGTCGAGAGACTTCGGGCGCAGCAAGCGGACGCCGTCCGGGAAAAGTCGGCTGTGGAGAGCAAAAGCCGCAGACTGGCGGAGAAGGTGGCCGCCCTGGAGGGCGAGAGGACGGACCTCCGGCGCTAGCTGGTGGAGGAAAGGAGGGAGGCCAACCAGGCCATCACCAAGGCGCAGACGGCGCATGCGGAGGCCAAATTGGCGAGGGCGGAGGAGAGTCTCGCTAGCCAGCGCGCAGAGGAATGGGAGGCGCGGTTCAGCGCTCTGCAGGCCCGCATGGAGAGGGCCGAGGCCTCTACGTGCGCGGAAGTTGAGCGGACGCGCAAACAGCTCGTGGACTCACACCGCGAGCTGGGTGCGCGGACTGCTGACTTCGAGGTGCCCGACCGAGAGGCGGGCCTTTGCTTCCTCGAGTGGCTGCAAGAGGAATTGCTAGCGCTCCCGACCATCGTGGAGGGCTTCATGTCCTTTGCCTCCCTCATCACCTGCAAGGGGGCCATGAATGCGCTGTCCCGTGAGGGGTGCAGTCACTATGAGGGCTTCGACCGATCCGATGAAGACTTCGGGCGCGAGATTTTTAAGGTCGAAGACCCTGTGGTGAAGGACGCCGCGGGGGCCCTCTTCGACCAGATGTGGGGCCCCCACGGTCGGGAGGCGGTTAGGGAACGGGCTGACCGGGCGAGGGATCAGGTAAAGTTCGTTTTTTGTTTTGTGTTGTCGAATGTGAGTATACGCGGGTTTGCTGAATCGGTGTGTTGTGTTGTAGATGGCGCGGGCTGAGGACGTGGAGGACTTCAGACATTTGAACAGCGCGCTACCCGAAGCGGAGGTCAACCCGGTGTTGGCCGAGGCTGAGGTCGACCCGGCGCCGCTCCCGGAAACCGGTGAAGGCTCCCACGCTGCCCCTGCGTCTACTGTATCTGGTGGAGGCTCGCCGCCAGCCACTGTGCCGATGGCGGAGGATCCCCCGAAGGCAGCGATGGAGCCGGCAGCGGAGGATCCCATGGCGGCGGCTGGGTCTTCGCAGGTGGCTTAGTGGGTGTGGGGTAGTTAGGGAATTTTGTCTGTGTTACTGAACCTTGGTTGCTGTGCAGGTTCAGGATTTTGGGCCTGGGCACGCAACCGCTACTGCTAATTTTGTGGCGGCTTCGACCGTGGTCGCTGGAAATGAATCGGATGAGTCTACGTCTAAATTTTCTGAGTTTGATGACTCTGGGAGTTCGGTTGTGTGGACAGAAGAGTCTTCAGATGAGGGCTTGGATTACTTTGCGGCCTTGGATGTGGCTGAGGCGGAGGCTTCTCCGCGTGTTACGGATGCTGAAGTTTTGCCTGGTCCGAGTGTTGGGCGTAGGCGGCGAAGGGCGGTGGTGAAGCGTAGAGTGAGTGAACTGGATGGTGGTCGGCTTCGTGTGGGCAGGGCTGGCAGGCGGGAATTGTTATCCTCACCGGTTGGGGAGAGTATAGGTGAGGGGGAGTTGCGAAGTCTTTTTGAGAGTGAGGAGCTGAGGATAATGCTATTTAACTATAGGGAGATGGGAATCATTCTGAAGGTTGAACCAATGTAAGGTGTGATACCCTCGCTGTACGTGTGTAACTATAGTTTGTATGATGAGGCTGTATGCCTTCGTGCATCCGGCTATGTTCATAGGGCGTTGCGCACTTGGTCTAGCACGTTTATTATGTCGGTCCGGCTGCGCCTGTAGTCGGTCTTAGCGTGGACGGTTTCTCGATGTAGACTTTTACACTGATGTAATGCGCCTTCGATTTTTTGCACTCGTTGTGCTAGTCCGGCTGCACCCTTAGGCGACTTTTGCACGGATGGTCTTTTGAAGAAGACTTCGATTTTGCGCACTTGTTGTGCTAGTCCGGCTGCACCCTTAGGCGACTTTTGCACGGATAGTCTTTTGAAGAAGACTTCAATTTTGCGCACTTGTTGTGCTAGTCCGGTTGCACCCTTAGGCGAATTTTGCACGGATAGTCTTTTGAAGAAGACTTCGATTTTGCGCACTTGTTGTGCTAGTCCGGCTGCACCCTTAGGCGACTTTTGCATGGATAGTCTTTTGAAGAAGACTTCGATTTTGCGCACTTGTTGTGCTAGTCCGGCTGTACCCTTAGGCGACTTTTGCGTGGATTGTCGCACGCGAGGGTAGCTAGCGCTGCCCCTCGCGGTGACTTTTGTGTTGGTCGAATGCCGAAGACCGTTGATGCGGTCTTTTTCGACGTAATTTTTGCGGGGGATTTTTCGCGTGTATATTACATGGCGCCGCCTCATTAAAAACCTCACCCCTAGGAGGAAAAGAGTGCGGGCCGGAATAAAATTGTTTTGCGAATTACAAGGGCGAGCTGGCCCTGAGGAGTCAAACAAAAAATTTGTGGAGATTATCAATGTTCCAAGAATGCTCTAAGTCTTCGCCGGATGGCGTTGTGAGCCTGTACGCACTGGGGGACGCCTTCGTCTTGACGATGAAAGGGCCCTCCCACTTGGGCTCCAACTTGCCCCGGGACTCTGTCCGTGCTGTCCGGACGAGTACGAGGTCTTCTTCGCTGAATTCCCTCGGGATGACTGTGTGGTCACGCTATGCTTTTATTTGAGCTTGGTATTTGTTTAGAGCCTGTAGGGCGAAGACGCGGTCGCCGTCGATGAGGTCCTTCGAAGTAGGTTCGTCCATGTCGGGCACGGCTAAGGGACTGTCCGTGGCGACCCATGTTTTATTTCTTGCAGGGTCATGGCCTTCGATCCGTATAGAAGACAGAAAGGGGTGAACCAGTCGCCCTGCACTCGGTCGTGTTCAATGCCCAGACCACTTCAGGTAACAGGTCGGCCCACTTGCCCTTTTTGTCATCGACGAGCATCTTCTTGACGGCTGTGAAAATTTTGCCATTTGCGCGTTCCACAACTCCGTTGGATTGTGGGTGGTACACTGAGGCGAAGGCAAGCTTGGTGCCAATGGAGAAGCAGAAATCCTTGAAGTCTTGGCTGTCAAATTGCTTGCCATTATCAACTGTGAGTTCGGACGGGACCCCAAAGCGGCAAACAATGTTTTGCCAGAAGAATTTCTGGGCAATCTTCGATGTTATTGTGGATACAGCCCTCGCTTCGATCCATTTGGTAAAATACTCGACGGCGACGAAGGTGAACTTGAGGTTCCCCTAGGCCGTGGGCAGGGGCCCGACAATGTCCAGGCCCCAGCGCTGAAGAGGCCACGTGTGGGCGATTAGTTTCGTGAATTGTGAAGGGCTTCCCGAGCGCGGAGAAAATTTCTGGCAGGCTTCACAGGACCTTGTGACCCGATTTGCAGCGCAAATCATGGCGGGCCAGTAGAAACCTTGACGGATCACCTTTGCAGCTAGGGCCCTAGGCCCTGCATGAGAGCCGCAAGTCCCGCTGTGGACTTCGCGCAGAATTTGGACGCCTTCGGTCTCGGTGACACATTTAAGCATGGGTTGACTGACCCCCTTCTTGTAAAGTTGGCCTTCGATCAGTGCGAAGTCCCGTCTTCGATGTTTGAGGTGCTTGGCCTCATTGATGTCGGTTGGATGATAGTACCCCTACAGGAACAGGGTTATTGGTGCTCGCCAGTCTTCGGTCATGATGAGGTTGACTATGCGGTGGCCCTCGTTGTCATTGGTTATTTGGAGCCCCTCTGGGTTGCGGACGGCTGGCGTGCCGATGACATGGTAGAATACGTCGGAGGGCAGGGCCTCGCCCCTGGCGGCTGCCTTGGCCAATGCGTCGGCCTCCTCATTCTTGGCTCAGTCCACATGCTGCAACGTAAAACCTTTGAATTGTCTTTCGAGGCTGCGGATGGCCACAAGGTACTGCATGAGTGCGGGGTCCTTCGCTGCATAGTCTTTCTCGACCTGGTCGGCGACTACCTTGGAGTCTGTTCTGATGATGCAGGTGGTGACACCGAGTGCCCTTAGCTTGCGAAGGCCGAGGATGACAGCCTCGTATTCTGCTATGTTGTTGGTGCATCTATCAGACTCCAAAGCGAAGCTGAGGCGTGCTGCGTATCTGTGCTTGATCCTGGTGGGTGAAGTAATGACCGCAGCGGCGCCTGCCCCCGCATGGCACCATGCACCGTCGCAATAGATTGTCCACACTTTCTCTATGGACGGCTCCGGCTGTGTTATTGGCCCAGTCCAGTCGACGACGAAGTCTGCCAGGACTTGTGACTTGATGGCTGTCCTGGGTTCAAATGTGATGTGGTAGCCGGAGAGTTCGGCTGCCCATTTGGCAATCCATACTGATGCCTCCGGATTTCTAAACAATTCGCCGAGTCCTCTATCTGAGGTGACCCGGTAATGGCGCAATTTGTGCGAGGCCATAACGACTGCATAGGCGATCTTTTCCAGTTCCGTCATATTACATTTTGATGTTATGAGCACTTCAGAAATGTAATAAACTGGACATTGCCTGATCGTGCCCTCTCTGGTCTGCTCTTGAACTAGTGCTGCGCTGACCGCATGTGGCGAAGCCGCGGCATAGAGCAACAGGGGTAGCGAGGGGTCGGGGCTTGTAAGAATCGCCAATTCCGACAGGTACTGCTTCAATGAAGCGAAGGCCGCCGCCTGCTCTGGTCCCCATGCGAAGTCTTTTGCGCCGCGGAGTGTTTAGAGGAAAGGGAGGCTTTGCTCTGCGGACTTGGAGATGAATCTGTTGAGGGCTGCCAATCTGCCTGTCAGTCGTTGTACGTCTCTGGCTGACTGCGGGGGCGTCATATTGATGATAGCCTGTATTTTGGTTGGATTGGCCTCAATTACGCGGTGTGACACCAGGTAGCCCAAGATTTTCCCCTGGCGAACGCCGAAGACGCACTTTTCGGGGTTCAGGCGAAGTCGTGCGTCCCGCATGTTCGCAAACGTTTCGGCGAGGTCAGCCAGGTGGTCTTCCTTGCTTCTGCTGGCGACGACGATGTCGTCCACATATGTGAATATATTCCTGCCGACTTGGCTCTCGAGCACCGTTTTGGTGAGCCAAGAGAAAGTGGACCCGACGTTCTTAAGTCCCTCCGCCATTCTAATGAAGCAATACATGCCGAAGGGTGTTATGAAACTGGTGCTCGCCTTGTCCTCCTCCTTCATATATATTTGGTGGTAGCCGGAGAAGCAATCAAGGAGTGACATGACTTCGCACCCAGCCGCACTATCGATGATTTTGTCGATCCGAGGCAGCGGGAAGTTGTCCTTAGGGCAGGCCTTGTTAAGACTGGTGAAATCGATGCACATCTGCCATTTGTCGCTCTTCTTCTGCACCATCACTACGTTGACGAGCCATGTGGGGTAGGCAATTGGCTCGATAAATTTGGCCTCAAGCAGGCGATGCACCTCGGCCTTGGCGGCTTCCGTCTTCTCGTCAGACATCTTACGCAGCCGCTGTTTCTTTGTTCTCACCGAAGGGTCGATTCCTAAGCTGTGCTCGATGATGGAGCGACTGACTCCGACCAGGTCGAGGGCGGACCAGGCGAAGACGTCTTTATTCTTGGATAGACAGTAGAGGAGTCTCTCCTCGTCATGCGAAGTGAGGTCTTTGCTGATGGTAACCGTCTGCTTGGGTGTTGCCTGATCGAGGGGAACAGTCTTGGTCCCGTCGTTGCTCTGCAGCTGTGCTTTGTCATGTTCTTTGGCGGTTGGGCTGGCAGACTCGGGGACCTCGCGCTGGGCCGTGAGGCAGTGTACGTTTCTTTGTCCAGGAACGAAGTCTCTTTCTATGTTACGCGCAACCTGCTGGTTGCCGTAGACTGTGATGGCGCCTTGCGGACCTGGGATCTTCATGCACATGTAGAGTCCGTGAATGGCTACCTCAAACTTGTTGATGGAGCCCCGGCCCATTATGGCATTGTACGGGTACACCATGTCGATGATGTCGAACGTGACTTGCTCACTTCGGGCATTGGGTGCTACACCGAAGGAGAGAGGTAACTATATTTTGCCGATGGGAAAGGTGCCCTTGCCGCCGAAGCCATACAGGGGGTTGTCCGAAGGCTTGAGCAGGCTATGGCTTATGCCCATGCGATCGAAAGCATGGAGGAAAATGATATTGAGAGCACCTAGAGGGGGGTGAATAGGTGATCCTGTAACACTTAAAACTTAGGCCACAAAAACTTGGTTAAGTGTTAGCGCAATAACAGCCAAGTGGCTAGAGAGGAGTCTTCAACAATAACCAACAAGAGATCAATCACAGAGATGGCACGGTGGTTATCCCGTGGTTTGGCCAAGACCAACGCTTGCCTACTCCACGTTGTGGCGTCCCAACGGACGAGGGTTGCAATCAACCACTCTCAAGCGGTCCAAAGACCTACTTGAATACCACGGTGTTTTGCTTGCTTTTCTTAATCCTGTTTGCGAGGAATCTCCACAACTTGGAGCCTCTCGCCCTTACACTTGAAGTTCACACAAAGAAGCACAGAGCAAGGGAGGGATTAGCAACTCACACAAAACACAAAGATCACAGCAAATACGCACACACAATACCCAGACTTAAGCTCAAAAGACTAGCACACTAGAACGGAGCTTAAATCACTAGAATGTCAAACAAGTGCGCAAGAATGAAGTGTGAGTGATCAAGATTGCTCAAGGAATGCTCGGTATTCTCCTTCATGCGCCTAGGGGACCCTTTTATAGCCCCAAGGCAGCTAGGAGCCGTTGAGAGCAATCTTGGAAGGCAGATCATGCCTTCTGTCGACTGGCGCACCGGACAGTCCGGTGCACCACCGGACACTGTCCGGTGCGGATTCCCTTCCTTATTTGGCGAAGCCGACCGTTGCAGTCTGAGAGCCGTTGGCGCACCGGACACTGTCCGGTGCACACCGGACAGTCCGGTGCCTCCTTCTAGCCGTTGGCTCGGCCACGTGTCCCGCGTAGATCGCGCGGCCGACCGTTGGCCCGGTCGACCGTTGGCTCACCGGACACTGTCCGGTGCACACCGGACAGTCCGGTGAATTTTAGCCGTACGCCACCGTTGAAGTCCCGAGAGCAGCCTATTCGCCAGGGCCAGCCTGGCGCACCGGACACTGTCCGGTGCACCACCGGACAGTCCGGTGCACCCAAACAGAGCAAACCTTGGCCGAACAAAGCCATCTCATTTCCAATTCAACTTCTCCTGTTTCCAGCACTTAGACACAATACATTAGTCCATAAAACAATGTACTAAGTCTAGAAACATACCTTTTGACATGATTTGTACTTTGTCCACCATATTGCATATATCAACACAAAAGCACTTGCGTTGGCACTCAATCACCAAAATACTTAGAAATGGCCCAAGGGCACATTTCCCTTTCAATCTCCCCCTTTTTGGTGATTTATGCCAACACAACATAAAGCAACTAGAACAAGTGTGATATCAATGCAAATGAAAACCAAAAGTTGTTTTTGAATCAATTTTGGCATATATGGATCACTCTTTGCCACCACTTGGTTTGTTTTTGCAAATCAAACTCAAGTTCCTATCTCTAAGTCAAACTCACTTGTAGAGACATAAGGAGAGGTATTCCAAAGGAAATTGATCAAGGAATTCAACAACTCCCCCTTTTCCCATAATCAACATTTCTTCCCACAAGAGGCCAACTTTTGACAAAAGAGACAATAAAAGAGTTTTGACAAACCAAAAGCTCTAATATACTATTTTCAAAATTTCTCAAGTGGTAGCTGATCCATTTTTTGCTTTGGCCTTTATTTTCTCCCCCTTTGGCATCAAGCACCAAAACGAGATCAATCTTGGCCCTAAAACCCCATTGCCTCACCAAAATCTTCAAATAAGAACATAAAGGCAATAAGAGTACATGAGATGAACTTGGAATAAGTTACCCTCTCATCGGAGTGCAATGGAAGTCTTTCATGGTCCAAGTCCACCTTTTCCCTTTCAAACCTCCTTTGAGACTAAAACAAGCAAACTCAAGCACACGGTTAGTCTCAAAGGGTCAAGTTGTAGCACAGCTCCCCCTAAATCTGTGCATCTCTTGCAAAAAGGACTTGTGAGGTCCAGGGAGTGTTTGTACAACTTGAGCACCACAAGTAAGCAACATAATGCATAAGGAACATGATCAAAGGCATAAACACATGTATGCTATAAATCAATCCAAGTTCCGCGAATCTAGGACATTTAGCTCACTATGCAGCCTGCAAAAGGTCTTCTCATCTAAAGGCTTGGTAAAGATATCGGCTAGCTGGTTCTCGGTGCTAACATGAAACACTTCGATATCTCCCTTTTGCTGGTGGTCTCTCAAAAAGTGATGCCGGATATCAATGTGCTTTGTGCGACTGTGCTCAATAGGATTTTCCGCTATTCGGATAGCACTCTCATTGTCACATAGGAGTGGGACTTTGCTCAGATTGTAGCCAAAGTCCCGGAGGGTTTGCCTCATCCAAAGTAGTTGCGCACAACACTGTCCTGCGGCAACGTACTCGGCCTCAGCGGTGGATAGGGCAACGGAAGTTTGTTTCTTAGAGTTCCATGACACCAGGGACCTTCCTAAAAATTGGCACGTTCCCGATGTACTCTTCCTATCGACCTTACATCCAGCATAGTCGGAATCTGAATATCCAATCAAGTCAAAGTTAGACCCCTTTGGATACCAGATCCCGAAGCAAGGCGTAGCGACTAAATATCGAAGAATTCGCTTCACAGCCACTAAGTGACATTCCTTAGGATCGGATTGAAATCTAGCACACATGCATACGCTAAGCATAATATCCGGTCTACTAGCACACAAATAGAGTAAAGACCCTATCATAGACCGGTATGCCTTTTGATCAACAGACTTACCTCCTTTGTTGAGGTCGGTGTGTCCGTCGGTTCCCATCGGAGTCTTTGCGGGCTTGGCGTCCTTCATCCCAAACCGCTTTAGCAAGTCTTGCGTGTACTTCGTTTGGGAGATGAAAGTGCCGTCCTTGAGTTGCTTCACTTGGAACCCAAGGAAGTAGTTTAACTCGCCCATCATCGACATATCGAATTTCTGCGTCATCACCCTGCTAAACTCTTCACAAGACTTTTGGTTAGTAGAACCAAATATTATGTCATCGACATAAATTTGGCACACAAAAAGATCACCATCGCAAGTCTTAGTGAAAAGAGTTGGATCGGCTTTCCCAACCTTGAAAGCATTAGTAATTAAAAAGTCTCTAAGGCATTCATACCATGCTCTTGGGGCTTGCTTAAGTCCATAGAGCGCCTTAGAGAGCTTACACACGTGGTCGGGGTACCGTTCATCCTCGAAGCCAGGGGATTGCTCCACGTACACCTCCTCCTTGATCTGCCCGTTGAGGAAAGCGCTCTTCACATCCATTTGGTACAACCTGAAAGAATGGTGAGCGGCATATGCTAGCAAAATACGAATTGATTCTAGCCTAGCCACAGGAGCAAATGTCTCCTCATAGTCCAAACCTGCGACTTGGGCATAACCTTTTGCCACAAGTCGAGCCTTGTTCCTCGTCACCACCCCGTGCTCATCCTGTTTGTTGCGGAACACCCACTTGGTTCCCACAATGTTTTGCTTGGGACGAGGCACCAGTGTCCAAACTTCATTACGCTTGAAGTTGTTGAGCTCCTCCTGCATGGCCAACACCCAGTCCGGATCTAGCAAGGCCTCTTCTACCCTGAAAGGATCAATAGAAGAGACAAAAGAGTAATGCTCACAAAAATTAACTAATCTTGAACGAGTAGTTACTCCCCTGCTAATGTCACCCAATATTTGGTCGACGGGATGATCCCTTTGAATCGTCGCTCGAACTTGGGTTGGAGGTGCCTGAAGTGTTTCTTCCTCTTCAACTTGAACATCCTGTGCTCCCCCTTGATCATGCGCCTCCACTTGAGGTACCTGTTCGTCATCTTGGGTTGGAGGATGCACCATAGTTGAGGAAGATGGTTGATCTTGCTCCAATTGTTCCTGAGGCCGCACATCTCCAATCGCCATGGTGCGTATCGCGGCCGTTGGAACATCTTCTTCATCTAAATCATCAAGATCAACAACTTGCTCTCTTGGAGAGCCATTAGTCTCATCAAATACAACGTCGCTAGAGATTTCAACCAAACCCGATGATTTGTTGAAGACCCTATACGCCTTTGTATTTGAGTCATAACCTAATAAAAACCCTTCTACAGCTTTGGGAGCAAATTTAGAGGTTCTACCTTTCTTCACAAGAATATAACACTTGCTCCCAAAAACACGAAAATAAGACACATTGGGTTTGTTACCAGTTAGCAACTCATACGAAGTCTTCTTGCGGAGGCGGTGAAGGTAGACCCTGTTGATGGCGTGGCAAGCCGTGTTCACGGCTTCCGACCAAAAACGCTCGGGGGTCTTGAACTCTCCAAGCATAGTCCTCGCCATATCGATGAGCGTCCTGTTCTTCCTCTCTACCACACCATTTTGCTGAGGTGTGTAGGGAGCGGAGAACTCGTGCTTGATCCCCTCCTCCTCAAGGAACTCCTCTACTTGAAGATTCTTGAATTCGGACCCATTGTCGCTCCTTATCTTCTTTACCTTGAGCTCAAACTCATTTTGAGCTCTCCTGAGGAAGCGCTTGAGGGTCCCTTGGGTTTCAGATTTATCCTGCAAAAAGAATACCCAAGTGAAGCGGGAAAAATCATCAACTATAACAAGACCATACTTACTTCCTCCTAAACTTAGATAGGCGACGGGTCCGAAGAGGTCCATATGAAGCATCTCCAAGGGTCTTGATGTGATCATCACATTTTTGGTGTGATGAGAGCCTCCCACCTGTTTCCCTGCTTGACAAGCTGCACAAGGTCTATCTTTTTCGAAATGAACATTAGTTAGACCTATCACGTGTTCTCCCTTTAGAAGCTTGTGGAGGTTCTTCATCCCCACATGTGCTAAGCGGCGATGCCACAGCCAGCCCATGCAAGTCTTAGCAATTAAGCATGTGTCTAGACCGGCCTCTTCTTTTGCAAAATCAACCAAATAAAGTTTGCCGTCTAGTACACCCTTAAAAGCTAGTGAACCATCACATCTTCTAAAGACAGACACATCTACATTTGTAAATAGACAATTATATCCCATTTTACATAATTGACTAACAGATAACAAATTATATCCAAGCGACTCAACTAAAAACACATTAGAAATAGAGTGCTCAGATGAAATAGCAATTTTACCTAACCCTTTTACCTTGCCTTGGTTCCCATCACCGAATATTATTGAATTTTGGGAATCCTTGTTCTTGACGTAGGAAGAGAACATCCTCTTTTCCCCCGTCATGTGGTTTGTGCATCCGCTGTCGATAATCCAGCTTGAACCCCCGGATGCATAAACCTGCAAGGCAAATTTAGGCTTGGGTCTTAGGTACCCAACTTTTATTGGGTCCTACAAGGTTAGTCAAAATTGTCTTAGGGACCCAAATGCAAGATTTATCTCCCTTGCATCTTGCCCCTAATTTTCTAGCAATTACCTTCTTACCCTTTCTACAAATGGTAAATGAAGCATTGCAAGCATGATATATTGTAGAGGGTTCATTAACTTTCTTAGGAATATTAACAACATTTCTCCTAGGCACATTATGAACAACATTTCTCCTACCAACATTTCTATCATGCACATAGGAAGAACTAGAAGCAAACATGGCATGAGAATCAAAAGCATCATATGCATTATAACTCCTATAAGCATTTCTAGATTGTCTCTTATCATGGTACATAAAAGCATGGTTCCTTTTAGCACTACTAGCCATAGGGGCCTTCCCTTTCTCCTTGGTGGAGATAGGAGCCTTATGGCTTGTTAAGTTCTTGGCTTCCCTCTTGAAGCCAAGTCCATCCTTAATTGAGGGGTGTCTACCAATCGTGTAGGCATCCCTTGCAAATTTTAGCTTATCGAAATCACTTTTGCTAGTCTTAAGTTGGGCATTAAGACTAGCCAATTCATCATTTAATTTGGAAATTGAAACTAGGTGTTCACTGTAAGCATCAATATCAAAATCTTTACACCTAGTGCAAATCATGACATGTTCTACACAAGAGTTAGATTTATTTGCTACTTCCAATTTAGTATTTAAATCATTGTTAATTCTCTTTAAGCTTGATATAGGGTCATGACATGCAGACAATTCACTAGAAAGCATTTCAATTCGTTTAACTTCTAGAGCAAGTGAATTTTGTGCACTAACAAATTTATCATGCTCTTCATATAAAAGGTCTTCTTGTTTCTCTAAGAGTCTATCCTTCTCATTCAAGGCATCAATCAATTCATTTATTTTATCAATTTTATTTCTATCCAATCCCTTGAACAAGCTAGAGTAATCTATTTCCTCATCGCTAGACTCATCATCACTAGAAGAATCATAAGTAGTACTGTCTCTAGTACATACCTTCTTCTCCTTTGCCATGAGGCATGTGTGACGCTCATTGGGGAAGAGGGATGACTTGTTGAAGGCCGTGGCGGCGAGTCCTTCATTGTCGGAGTCGGAGGAGGAGCAATCCGAATCCCACTCCTTTCCGATATGTGCCTCGCCTTTGGCCTTCTTGTAATTCTTCTTCTTCTCCCTCTTGTTTCCTTTTTCCTGGTCACTATCATTATCGGGACAGTTAGCAATAAAATGACTAAGCTTACCACATTTGAAGCATGAGCGCTTCCCCTTTGTCTTGGTCTTGCTTGGCTGACCCTTGCGACCCTTAAGCGCCGACTTGAAGTGCTTGATGATGAGGGCCATCTCTTCATCATTTAGTCCTGCCGCCTCAACTTGCGCCACCTTGCTAGGTAACGCCTCCTTGCTTCTTGTTGCCTTGAGAGCAACGGGTTGAGGCTCATTGATTGGACCATTCAGTGCGTCGTCCACGTACCTCGCCTCCTTGATCATCATTCGCTCGCTTACGAATTTTCCAAGGACTTCTTCGGGCGACATTTTGGTGTACCTGGGATTCTCACGAATATTATTCACCAAATGTGGATCAAGAACGGTAAAGGAACTTAGCATTAGGCGGACGACGTCGTGGTCCGTCCATCGCGTGCTTCCGTAGCTCCTTATTTTGTTGATAAGGGTCTTGAGCCGGTTGTATGTTTGGGTTGGCTCTTCGCCCCTTATCATCGCAAATCTTCCGAGCTCGCCTTCTACCAACTCCATCTTGGTGAGCAAGGTGACGTCATTCCCCTCATGAGAGATTTTGAGGGTGTCCCAGATTTGCTTGGCATTGTCCAAGCCGCTCACCTTATGGTACTCGTCCCTGCACAAGGAGGCTAACAACACAGTAGTAGCTTGTGCATTTCTATGAATCTGTTCATTAATAAAAATAGGACTATCCGAGCTATCAAACTTCATTCCATTCTCAACAATCTCCCATATGCTTGGATGGAGAGAGAACAGGTGACTACGCATTTTGTGGCTCCAAAATCCGTAGTCCTCCCCATCAAAGTGTGGAGGCTTGCCGAGAGGAATGGAGAGCAAATGTGAATTTGAACTTTGAGGAATACGCGAATAATCGAAAGAAAAGTTCGAGTTGACCGTCTTTCATTTGTCGTAGTCGTTGTCGTCGTTGTCCTTATGGGAAGAAGTGGACTCATCACTGTCGTCGTAGTAGACGATCTCCTTGATGCGTCTCGTCTTCCTCTTCTTTCCATCTTTGCGTCTGTGGCCCGAGCCCGAGTCGGTAGGCTTGTCATCCTTTGGCTCGTTGACGAAGGACTCCATCTCTTTATCGTTGATCACGACTCCCTTCCCCTTAGGATCCATCTCTTCGGGCGATTAATCCCTTTGTGAAGAGAACGGCTCCGATACCAATTGAGAGCACCTAGAGTGAGGGGGTAAATAGGTGATCCTGTATGTCGGCGTTCCGAGACCGGGGGGTCCTCGAGCCGACGAGTGAGAGTGCCGCGTGCCCCAGCCCAGATGGGTCGAGCGCGTGGGCGAGCGCGAAGGGGGGAACAGAGAGAGAGGTCGGTGGCCGGAGCCGGGTCGTGAGGGAGTCGGAGAATTCCCGCGGCCTTCGTGTTCGTCCCGCGCCCAGGTCGGGTGCGCTTGCAGTAGGGGGTTACAAGCGTCCGCGCGAGGTGAGGGGAAGCGAGCGGCCCCAAGAGAGAGAGCGCCTGCCCCTGCCCTTCGTCCCCGCGAGGCCAACCTTCTCTAAGAAGGCCCTGGTCCTTCCTTTTATAGTCGTAAGGAGAGGATCCAGGTGTACAAGATGGGGGTGTAGCAAGGTGCTACGTGTCTAGCGAGGGAGAGCTAGCGCCTAAGTACATGCCAAGGTGGCAGCCGGAGAGGTCTTGGCACCCTGTTGGTGTGGTGTCGTGGCTGTTGGAGGAGTAACGGAGCCGGACGGGGAGACAGCTGTCGGAGTGGCTGGGCCCTTGCTGACGTCCTCCTGCTTTCGTAAGGGAGCTGAGAGTCGCCGTCGTCATGGTCTAGCGGGGCGCCATCATTTGCCTATCTGGCGTGGCTGGCCAGATGGGACGCCGGTCTTGTTCTCTATGACCCAAGTCGGCTCAGGGCAGGGTGATGATGACGCTCCCTGTTGACGTGGCGGTCTCGTGTCCTAGGTCGGGCGTCGTGGAAGCTCCTCCGAAGCCGAGGTCGAGTCCGTCCTGCAAGACAGAGGCAGAGTCCGAGCCCTGGGTTCGGGCGAGGCGGAGATCGTTAGGCAGAGGCCGAGGCGGAGTCCGAGCCCTAGGTCGGGCGAGGCGGAGTTCGTCGTCTTCCGGGGCCTTAGCCCGAGTCCGAGCCCTTGGGCGGAGCGGAGTTCGCCGTCTTCCGGGGCCTTAGCCCGAGTCCGAGCCCTTGGGCGGAGCGGAGTTCGCCGTCTTCCGGGGCCTTAGCCCGAGTCCGAGCCCTGGGTCGGGCGGAGCGGAGTTCGCCGTCTTCCGGGGCCTTAGCCTGAGTCCGAGCCCTGGGTCGGGCGGAGCCTCCTATGGTACCTCTGGCGAAGTCTGGTCGCCCGTCGGTCTTACCTTGTGCGTTAAACGCCCCGGTGACTCGGTCGGTTGGCGCGGTGATTTAGTCAGGGTTTCTTCTTATCGAAGGCGGGGCCTAGGGCGAGCCGGAGATGCGTCTGCCGTGAAAGAGGAGGCCTCAGGCGAGACGGAGTCATCTTAGGGTCGGCTGCCCTCGCCCGAGGCTAGGCTCGGGCGTGGCGTGGTCAAGTCACTCGTATGGACTGATCCCTGACTTAATCAAACCCATCAGGCCTCTGCAGCTTTATGCTGATGGGGGTTACCAGCTGAGAATTAGGCGTCTTGAGGGTACCCCTAATTATGGTCCCCGACAGTAGCCCCCGAGCCTCGAAGAGAGTGTTAACACTCACTTGGAGGCTTGCGTCGCACTTTTTTGCAAGGGGACCAGCCTTTCTCGGTGGTACTTTGTTCCGGTGGGTGCGCGCGAGCGCACCCGCCGGGTGTAGCCCCCGAGGCCTCGGAGGAGTGGTTTCACTCCTTCGAGGTCTTAATGCCTTGCGTAATGCCTCGGCTGGACTAGCGGTTCCCTCATGCGAGCAGGGCGTAACCCAGGTGCACTGTCGGGGCCCAAGTTCTCGGGCTGGTATGTTGACGCTGTCAACGGTTTGGCCGGAGCCGGGTTTGCGAGAGCAGCCCTCGAGCCTTCGCACGGAGCGAGAGGACGATCAGGGACAGACTCGACTTTTTATATACGCCCCTACGTCGCCTTTCCGCAAGGAGGAGGGGGGGAGTGCGCCATGTTACCCTCGATGGGCACCGAACATGGTGTCTCCGGTGAGCTGCAATCGGGTAATCCGAGTGGACGTCCGTGCCCAGTTCGTTGGGGGTCGGCTAGGGGCCCGGAGGCACGCCCAAAAGTACCTGCGGGTGATCTGCCGGACCCGGTCCCCTAGCGACGGGGTCCGAGGGCTCGTTGCCTCCCTCCGATGGGATTCCGTTACAGAGTCGTTCCCGCTGGTCTCGGAAATGTCCTAGGGTACCTCGGGAGCGCAGCCCGAGCCTTGGTTATGTATCGAACGTACCCCTGGTCATCCCTCGCTCGGCGTCTGAGGCGGCTGTGAACCCTTCGACAGGCCAGCCTTCGAACCCCTGATCAGTAGGGGGCACGGAGCTCGAGTAGCCTGAGGCGGTCGTGAGTCCTTTCGGGGGCCGACCTTCGAACCCCTGACCAGTAGTGGGTGTCGGGCCCACGCGATCTGAGGCGGCTGTTGAACCCTTCGGGGGGCCAGCCTTCGAACCCCTGATCAGTAGGGAGGCTCGGAGCCTAATTCCTTCACGGGGAAGGATCCCTTTGGGGTTATCCCCCTTCTCGGTCCCTGTTGCAAGAGATAGAGAAAGAAGGAAAAGGGAAAAAGGATTCGAAATTGAACGTTGGGGCGTACCTTTTTTCGGCGTGGTCGTTTTGGCGAAGGCGTAACGTCACCAGCCGCTCCCGCCCGTAGCGCTGTCCGCCGAGCCGTGGAGTTAATGCGCCGGGGTGAGTAGTTGGCGAGGTTGCCGTTGCGCGTGCGCGAGCCGTTCGAGGTACGGGTCACGGGTGCGTCGTCTTCACGCCGTGAGAGGGGGCTCTCTTGCTGCCTCCGGATGGGACATGAGCTTGGCAGATGGCGTGACCGCTGCTCTCGCGCGCCTGCCACCGTCATTACTGCCGGCCCATTTTTGACCGCTTTTGACCGCTGCGCCAGGCTGGCGCTGCCGGGTCGCGGGCTGGGTCGCCTCGAATCGCGGTATCGGTTCCGCAATCGAGGAGGTGCGGTGGTGGAACGAGTGGCATAGCGGTTCGCATGCAGCGCCCGGCGCGCCAGTTGCACGACGCGTGGGCTGGAGCCGTCGCGCTGGCCTGTCAGGAATCGGAGAGGCGCGTCCACTTGGCGCGGTTGCATGCCGCCTGCATGGCCGCCTGCCCCTTTCGCCCGCTGGTCCGGGCAAAAGTGGAGGGTTACTTGTAACCGCTGGGTGGTCGCGTGCGTCGTGCGCGGCGGTTTGGCTTCTTCTGCTTAGAGCCGGTCTGCATGACAGGCGGGCCCCAGCCCCCGCGCCGCAGGGAAGGGCTTTGGAGGCGTGTTGGAGAAGACTCGGCTCGTGACGGTTGAGGGCGCTAGCAGGGGGAGTTGCCTTTAAAAGGAGGGCGACCCCCTTCGTGAGGTAACCGTGTCTCCTTCCTCCCCAATGCATTGTGTCTCTCCATCTTCCGAGCCCCCGGATGGGGGGAAACCGCCGTCTTTTCGCTCCATCGCTGGAGGAACGCAACTCCGTGGGAGTTGGTACCTTTCAGCCATCGTTCGGCTTCAAGGATTTTCATCATACAGCCCAGCGGCCCCCCTCCGCTGGTGATCACCCAAGACGGTGGCCTCCAGCTCCCGAATGGGGAGGGGCAAACCGGGCTGCGGTCCCGGCCCCGCCCTCAGTGTTGAGGGTGTTCGTCATCCTCGTCGGAACGGGGCTGCACCTTCTACGCGGGTCGGCGGGCCGCCTCATTTTCTAGCTTCTGGTGGTGGCAATCGCCTTTTAGCCCCACGGCGGAGACATCCTCCAGTCATGCCGGGGAAGGAGAACTGTTGCTGCCCAGCTAGGATGCAACATTCCGTCTTCCTCCTCGCATTCGTGGCGAGGACGGCTGCGAGGATCTGCCGGGGTGCTTAGGGGCGTCCCGCGTTTGCTGGTGATTTGCCCAGAGCTTGTTGCTCCACGGGCTTCCCTGGCGGGGAGGTTGCCCGTACCCGCGGGGACGGAACCGGAGTTCCGTTGGTAATGGCACTTCGAGTGCCGGGTTTTTTGCTCATTTCGGCTTTCGGGGCCTGAACATGTATGTAACTTCGGCATAGAGCCGTGTTTTTTCCTCATTTCCGAGCGCTAAGACTCGTCCGCTGATTGTCTGAACCGCTTCACTAAGCGTGAGTTGCCCCGTGTCAAGGTGACGAGTGAGGTATCCGTATCCCGGAGGCGTAGGAATCCCTCGGCTCGGTCGGACCTGTTGTCCGAGGCTCCTCTAGCTTAGTTAAAGAGACCCCTCGGCCGCTCTTCGACGAGCCGAGGCCAGGGGTAGCGATATCAGCATGAGCAGAGGCGTTGTCGGCTCGGAAATGAAACCTGGTTGGCCGGAGCCTAGCCGGGTTGTCTGTTGGCAGGATCGTCATCGGAGCTGATCAGCCGAGGCTTCGGACCGAGCTGGCGCCCTCGGAAGGTGGTCGGCCGAGGCCCCGGAGGTGGCCGGCCGAGCCGTCCGCTCGGGCCGGGTTCTCGGAGAAGTCCCTGGCAGAGATTGCTCGAGCGTGGTGATGACGTCGCCCTTCGGAGCGGAGGCCCTCGGACCGCGTCGCCGCCCGAGGCTAGGTCGGGCCTTGCCGAAGGTGCTGTCGATGCCGAGGGTGTCGTCGCCCTCTTCCAGCGTCAAGATCCGAGCCTGCAGGGTCAAATCGTCTTGTAGCGTGGGCCTTGCGCGGCCGTTGAGGCCAGAACACATACCCTTGTTGCGTTATAAAGCTGCGTCTCTTTTCCTCTCGTTTCGAGTATCTGGACTTTTTGTCGGTAGCAGGGATGTTAGTGCGAGCAAGAGTTGCTTCTCGCGGAAGGTGATGAGTGAGGTATCCGTATCCCGGAGGCGTGGGAGTCCCTCGGCTCGGTCGGCCTTGCCGCTTACGCGTACCTTTACCCGCCCATGAAGCCCTGTCACCGACTCGGTCGAGAAGGCTCGAAGAATCGCTTCGACAGAAGAGCTCCCGTACGTAAAGACTCGTTCGATCCGCGGATTCGCCTTATCCGAGCGCGAGTTACTTATCGCAGAAGGTGATGAGTGAGGTATCCGTATCCCGGAGGCGTAGGAGTCCCTCGGCTCGGTCAGCCTTGACTGCTTACGTGTACCCCGTCGTTTCCAGGACCCGCTTTTCGAAGTAGTCAAAAAGCACGAAAGATGTTCTGGTGAAAGAGATTTCCTTTTCGAGGAAAATTTTGACGCAGAGGGGGTTTCCCCCCTTTTAGCCCCCGAGGGAGGGTCGGGCTCTGCCGAGGCGAGGCTGACCCTTCCTTGTTGACTAAACTTTGCGTGGGTGCGAGGTATATAAACAGCTTGGAAACATCTTAAGGGTAGAAGCGACGTAGCTGTTGGATGTTCCAAGCGTTGCCGTAGACCTCGCCTTGACTGTTGGCCAGCTTGTACGTTCCGGGCTTCAGTACTTTGGCGATGATGAACGGCTCCTCCCAGGGGGGCGTGAGCTTGTGCCTCCCTCGAGCGTCTTGCCGCAGCCGAAGCACCAGATCGCCCACCTGGAGATCTCGGGGTCGGACCCCTCGGGCGTGGTAGCGTCGCAGGGACTGCTGATACCGCGCCGAGTGTAGTAAGGCCCTGTCCCGAGCCTCGTCCAGCTGGTCCAGTGAGTCTTCTCGGCTAGCTTGGTTGCTTTCTTCGTTGTAGGCCCTCGTCCTCGGGGAGCCGTACTCCAGGTCCGTGGGCAGGATGGCCTCGGCCCCGTAGACCAGGAAGAACGGCGTGAAACCCGTGGCCCGGCTTGGCGTCGTCCTCAGGCTCCAGATCACCGAGGGGAGTTCCTTCATCCATCGCTTGCCGAACTTGTTGAGACTGTTGTAAATCCGAGGCTTGAGCCCCTGTAGGATCATGCCGTTGGCACGTTCCACTTGCCCATTCGTCATGGGGTGAGCTACGGCGGCCCAGTCTACCCGGATGTTGTGATCATCGCAAAAATCCAAGAATTTTTTGCCGGTGAACTGGGTGCCATTGTCGGTGATGATGGAGTTCGGGACCCCGAAGCGATGGATGATATTGGTGAAGAACGCCACCGCCTGCTCGGACCTGATGCTGTTCAGGGGTCGGACCTCGATCCACTTGGAGAATTTGTCGATGGCGACCAGCAGGTGCGTGTAGTCCCCGGGCGCTTTCTGCAGAGGGCCGACGAGGTCCAGACCCCACACAGCGAAGGGCCAGGTGATGGGTATCGTCTGCAGAGCCTGAGCGGGCAGGTGGGTCTGCTTCGCATAGAATTGGCACCCTTCGCAGGCGCGGACAACTCTAGTGGCGTCAGCCACCGCCGTTGGCCAGTAGATGCCTTGGCGGAAAGCATTCCCGACGAGGGTTCGGGGTGCTGCATGATGACCGCAAGCCCCCGAGTGTATTTCCTGCAGGAGTTCCTGGCCCTCGGCGATGGAGATGCATCGCTGGAGGATGCCCGAGGGGCTTCGGTGGTAGAGTTCCTTCTCATCGCCCAGCAAGACGAACGATTTGGCACGTCGCGCTACCCGCCGAGCCTCGGCGCGGTCGAGGGGCAGTTCTCCTTGGTGGAGATATTGCAGGTACGGGGTTTGCCAATCTTGATCTGGCACGACCCCGTTCTGCTCCTCCTCGATGCGCAGTGCTTCGCCCTCGGGCTCCGAGGGTTCCTCGGGGTGAGCCGAGGATGCTTCGGGCTCGGGCACGTCGCCTATGTTGACGGAGGGTTGGTGCAGATCCCGGGAGAAGACGTCCGGGGGAACCGTCATTCGCCCCGAGGCTATCTTCGCCAGCTCGTCCGCAGTCTCGTTGTAGCACCGAGCGATGTGGTTAAGCTCGAGCCCGTAGAACCTGTCTTCCAGGCGTCGAACCTCCTCACAGTAGGCCTCCATCTTCGGGTCGCGGCAGAGGGAGTTCTTCATGACTTGGTCGATGACGAGCTGCGAGTCGCCGCGTGCGTCGAGGCGTCGGACCCCTAGCTCGATGGCGATTCGCAATCCATTGATCAGAGCCTCGTACTCAGCCACATTGTTGGACGCCGGGAAATGGAGGCGAAGCACGTAGCGCAGGTGTTTCCCGAGGGGCGAGACGAAAAGCAAGCCCGCGCCAGCTCCCGTCTTCATCAGCGACCCGTCGAAAAACATGGTCCAGAGCTCTGGTTGGATCGGAGCCGTTGGTAACTGGGTATCGACCCATTCGGCTACGAAATCCGCCAGTACCTGGGACTTGATGGCCTTCCGAGGGGCAAACGAGATTGCCTCGCCCATGATTTCCACCGCCCACTTCGCGATCCGTCCGGAGGCTTCTCGGCACTGGATGATCTCCCCCAGGGGGAAGGATGACACCACAGTCACCGGATGGGACTCGAAGTAATGTCGCAGCTTTCGCCTCGTCAGGATCACTGCATATAGCAGCTTCTGGACTTGTGGGTAGCGGATCTTGGTTTCGGACAGCACTTCGCTGACGAAGTAGACTGGCCTCTGAATGGGCAAAGCATGCCCCTCTTCCTGCCTTTCGACTACGATCGCGGCGCTGACCACCTGAGTGGTTGCGGCGACGTAGACCAGGAGGGTTTCTCCATCAGCTGGGGGTACCAAGATGGGCGCCTGGGTGAGGAGCGCCTTCAGGTTCTCGAGGGCTTCCTCGGCCTCGGGAGTCCAAGTGAAGCACTCGGCCTTCCTTAAGAGGCGGTACAGGGGCAGGCCTCTTTCGCCGAGGCGCGAGATGAAGCGGCTCAAGGCCGCGAGGCATCCCATGACCCTCTGTACGCCTTTTAAGTCCTTGATAGGCCCCATGTTTGTGATCGCTGCGATCTTCTCCGGGTTGGCTTCGATGCCCCGCTCGGAGACGATGAACCCCAAGAGCATGCCTCGGGGCACCCCGAAGACGCACTTCTCGGGATTGAGCTTGACGCCCTTCGCCTTGAGACACCGGAATGTCAGTTTGAGGTCGGAGAGAAGGTCAGAGGCTTTCCTCGTCTTGACTACGATGTCATCGACGTAGGCCTCGATCGTGCGACCAATGTGTTCGCCGAACACATGGTTCATGCACCGCTGGTACGTTGCACCCGCGTTTCTCAACCCGAACGGCATTGTGACATAACAGCACATGCCGAAGGGCGTGATGAAAGAAGTCGCGAGCTGGTCGGATTCTTTCATCTTGATTTGATGATACCCTGAGTAGGCATCGAGGAAAGACAGGGTTTCGCACCCTGCAGTGGAGTCCACAATTTGGTCGATGCGAGGCAGAGGGTAGGGGACCTTCGGACATGCTTTGTTGAGACCAGTGTAGTCTACGCACATCCGCCACTTCCCCCCTTTTTTCCTCACAAGTACAGGGTTGGCAAGCCATTCGGGATGGAATACCTCTTTAATGAACCCTGCTGCCATCAGCTTGTGGACCTCCTCGCCTATCACCCTGCGCCTTTCCTCGTCGAATCGGCGCAGAGGCTGTCTGACCGGCCGGGCCCCGGCCCGAATATCCAGCGAGTGCTCGGCGACATCCCTCGGTATGCCGGGCATGTCCGAGGGACTCCACGCAAAAACGTCGGCGTTTGCGCGGAGAAAGTCGACGAGCACTGCTTCCTATTTGGGGTCGAGCCCGGAACCGATCCGGATCTGCTTGGAGGTGTCGCCACTGGGGTCGAGAGGGACGGCCTTAACCGTCTCCACTGGCTCGAAGTTGCCGGCATGCCGCTTTACGTCCGGCACCTCTCGGGAGAGGCTTTCCAGGTCGGCAATGAGGGCCTCGGACTCGGCGAGGGCCTCGGCGTACTCCACGCACTCCACATCGCATTCGAATGCGTGTTTGTACGTGGGGCCGACGGTGATGACCCCGTTGGGGCCTGGCATCTTGAGCTTCAGGTAAGTGTAGTTGGGGATGGCCATGAACTTCGCGTAGCATGGCCTTCCCAACACTGCGTGGTAGGTTCCTCGGAACCCGACCACCTCGAACGTCAAGGTCTCCCTTCGGAAGTTGGAGGGTGTTCCGAAGCAGACAGGGAGGTCGAGCTGTCCGAGGGGCTGGACGCGCTTCCCGGGAACGATCCCGTGGAAGGGCGCAGCGCCTGCTCGGACGGACGACAAGTCGACGCGCAGGAGCCTGAGGGTCTCGGCGTAGATGATGTTGAGGCAGCTGCCTCCATCCACCAGGACCTTGGTGAGCCTGACGTCGCCGATGACGGGGTCGACGACGAGCGGGTACTTCCCCGGGCTCGGCACGTGGTCGGGGTGGTCGTCCCGGTCGAAGGTGATGGGCTTGTCGGACCAGTCTAGGTAGACTGGCGCCGCCACCTTCACCGAGCAGACCTCCCGACGCTCTTGCTTACGATGCCGAGCCGAGGCGTTTGCCGCAGGCCCTCCGTAGATCATGAAGCAATCGCGGACCTCCAGGAACTCTCCTGCTTGGCGATCCTCCCTTTTGTCGTCGTCGTGAGCCCTGCCACCCTCTGCGGGCGGCCCGGCCCTGTGGAAGTGGCGCCGAAGCATAACGCACTCTTCGAGGGTGTGCTTGACGGGCCCCTGATGGTAGGGGCACATCTCCTTGAGTGCCTTGTCGAAGAGGTTAGCACCTCCGGGGGGCTTCCGAGGGTTCTTGCGCTCGGCGGCGGCGACAAGGTCTGCATCGGGAACGTCGCGTTTCGCTTGCGACTTCCTCCTGCCTTTCTTCTTGGCGCCGCGCGGAGTAGACGCCTCGGGAACATCTTCCGTCGGGCGGCCCTGGGGCTGCTTGTCCTTTCGGAAGATGGCCTCAACCGCCTCCTGGCCGGAGGCGAACTTGGTGGCGATGTCCATCAGCTCGCTCGCCCTGGTGGGGGTCTTGCGACCCAGCTTGCTCACCAGGTCGCGGCAGGTGGTGCCGGCGAGGAACGCGCCGATGACATCGGAGTCGGTGATGTTGGGCAGCTCGGTGCGCTGCTTCGAGAACCGCCGGATGTAGTCTCGGAGAGACTCTCCCGGCAGTTGCCGACAGCTTCGGAGGTCCCAGGAATTCCCGGGGCGCACGTACGTGCCCTGGAAGTTCCCGGCGAAAGCCTGGACCAAATCTTCCCAGTTGGAAATCTGCCCCGGAGGCAGGTGCTCCAACCAGGCACGAGCGGTGTCGGAGAGAAACAGGGGGAGGTTGCGGATGATGAGGTTGTCATCGTCCGTCCCACCCAGTTGACAGGCCAGGCGGTAGTCCGCAAGCCACAATTCCGGTCTCGTCTCCCCCGAGTACTTCGTGATAGTAGTCGGGGGTCGGAATCGGGGCGGAAACGGCGCCCGCCGAATGGCTCGGCTAAAGACCTGCGGACCGGGTGGTTCGGGCGAGGGACTCCGATCCTCCCCGCTGTCGTAGCGTCCCCCACGCCTGGGGTGGTAGCCTCGGCGCACCCTTTCGTCGAGGCGTGCCCGACGGTCACGATGAGGGTGCTCGTCGCCGAGGTGGCCCGGGGCCGCAGGCGCGGTGTTGCGCGTGCGCCCGGTGAAGACCGAGGCTTCCCGCGTGAGTCGGGAAGTCGCGGCACGAGGTTCCGAGGGGTATCCCTGCCTTCGGGAGGCAGAGCTCTCGGCCCGCCGGGCCGCAGCGCCTTCCAGGAGATGCTTGAGTTCTCCCTGGATTCGCCGACCCTCGGTGGTTGATGACTCCGGCATCGCGCGGAGGAGCATCGCTGCAGCGGCCAGGTCCTGACCGGTTCCGCCGGATGCGGGAGGCGGTCTGTCCCTGGCATTGTTGGCGATGCGGTGCTGGAGACCTTGGGGCAGGTGACGTATTCGTCCGGCCGGGGGCTGGCTCGCCCACACCTGCCCGATGTTCTGGCGGATTGCCTCGAGCGCTCCTGCTCCCTCATCGAGCCCGGCCTGCGCCCCGCGGACTTGCTCGAGCTGTGGGTCGTGACCCCCCGCCGGAACGGGGACCACAGCTAGCTCCCGCGGGATGTCGGCGCGAGGCGCTGGCCTAGGGGGATCGCCATCCTCCGGCATGCCGAGACAGCCGCCTCCGGAGGGATCCCCTAGCTCGATGTGGAAACATTCGCGACTCGGGCCGCAGTCCTTGTCGCCAAGGCTGCGGCTGCCGTCGGAACAGTCGGAGAGGCAGTAGTCACATGCGGTCATGAAGTCCCGCATGGCACTAGGGTTGCCAGATCCGGAGAAATCCCAGCAGATGCTGGGGTCGTCATCTTCCTCGGACCCAGAGGGTCCGTAGGTCGAGACACCCGTCAATCGGTCCCAAGGCGACCGCACACGAAACCCCAGAGAGGTTGCACTCGCCTCAATGTGAGCTCCCGCCAAAGCGAGGTCGCCAGGCGGGCTGAGGCCGAGTCGAAATGACGAAAGATGGGGAGCAGTCGGTACCTTTTTGTCGACGAGGAGCGATGAAGTCACGTCGGGGGCTGACCGCGCCGTCGTCTTGGGTACGAGGGCGACGTTCTGCAGGCCCTCCGTGAGCGTGCTGGCGTCGTCCACTTGCTCGGAGTCGACGTGTTGCGGGGGGATGGCGCTCGCGTTTGCCTTGAACGCGAGGGCGACGCTTGGCGTGTCCTCCGTCGAGGCGCCGGGGATGTCGATTTGCTCGACAGCCGTCGGAGCGCGATCTCCCGCTCGGCCCCGGTTGCCCCGCCTCCTCCTCCTCCGATGGCGAGGGAGAGGATGGGGCGAGCTCGAAAGTTGTCCTTCCCCCACGCGGGAGAGACGTCGTCGATTCCGCCGCCGGCGGGCGGGCTGTCCGCCACCATTGTCGCTGTCGCGCGGCGGTGGAAGGAGTATCATGTCGTAGTTGCCGTCGAGAGACATGAACTCGAGGTTCCCGAAACGGAGTACCGTCCCGGGTTGAAGAGGTCGTTGGAGACTGCCCATCTGGAGCTTGACGGGAAATCGAACGTCAACACGCAGCAGGCCCCTACCTGGCGCGCCAACTGTCGGCGTTCCGAGACCGGGGGGTCCTCGAGCCGACGAGTGAGAGTGCCGCGTGCCCCAGCCCAGATGGGTCGAGCGCGTGGGCGAGCGCGAAGGGGGGAACAGAGAGAGAGGTCGGTGGCCGGAGCCGGGTCGTGAGGGAGTCGGAGAATTCCCGCGGCCTTCGTGTTCGTCCCGCGCCCAGGTCGGGTGCGCTTGCAGTAGGGGGTTACAAGCGTCCGCGCGAGGTGAGGGGAAGCGAGCGGCCCCAAGAGAGAGAGCGCCTGCCCCTGCCCTTCGTCCCCGCGAGGCCAACCTTCTCTAAGAAGGCCCTGGTCCTTCCTTTTATAGTCGTAAGGAGAGGATCCAGGTGTACAAGATGGGGGTGTAGCAAGGTGCTACGTGTCTAGCGAGGGAGAGCTAGCGCCTAAGTACATGCCAAGGTGGCAGCCGGAGAGGTCTTGGCACCCTGTTGGTGTGGCGTCGTGGCTGTTGGAGGAGTAACGGAGCCGGACGGGGAGACAGCTGTCGGAGTGGCTGGGCCCTTGCTGACGTCCTCCTGCTTTCGTAAGGGAGCTGAGAGTCGCCGTCGTCATGGTCTAGCGGGGCGCCATCATTTGCCTATCTGGCGTGGCTGGCCAGATGGGACGCCGGTCCTGTTCTCTGTGACCCAAGTCGGCTCAGGGCAGGGTGATGATGACGCTCCCTGTTGACGTGGCGGTCTCGTGTCCTAGGTCGGGCGTCGTGGAAGCTCCTCCGAAGCCGAGGTCGAGTCCGTCCTGCAAGACAGAGGCAGAGTCCGAGCCCTGGGTTCGGGCGAGGCGGAGATCGTTAGGCAGAGGCCGAGGCGGAGTCCGAGCCCTGGGTCGGGCGAGGCGGAGTTCGTCGTCTTCCGGGGCCTTAGCCCGAGTCCGAGCCCTTGGGCGGAGCGGAGTTCGCCGTCTTCCGGGGCCTTAGCCCGAGTCCGAGCCCTTGGGCAGAGCGGAGTTCGCCGTCTTCCGGGGCCTTAGCCCGAGTCCGAGCCCTGGGTCGGGCGGAGCGGAGTTCGCCGTCTTCCGGGGCCTTAGCCCGAGTCCGAGCCCTGGGTCGGGCGGAGCCTCCTATGGTACCTCTGGCGAAGTCTGGTCGCCCGTCGGTCTTACCTTGTGCGTTAAACGCCCCGGTGACTCGGTCGGTTGGCGCGGTGATTTAGTCAGGGTTTCTTCTTATCGAAGGCGGGGCCTAGGGCGAGCCAGAGATGCGTCTGCCGTGAAAGAGGAGGCCTCAGGCGAGACGGAGTCATCTTAGGGTCGGCTGCCCTCGCCCGAGGCTAGGCTCGGGCGTGGCATGGTCAAGTCACTCGTATGGACTGATCCCTGACTTAATCAAACCCATCAGGCCTCTGCAGCTTTATGCTGATGGGGGTTACCAGCTGAGAATTAGGCGTCTTGAGGGTACCCCTAATTATGGTCCCCGACACTGTAACACTTAAAACTTAGGCCACAAAAACTTGGTTAAGTGTTAGCGCAATAACCGCCAAGTGGCTAGAGAGGAGTCTTCAACAATAACCAACAAGAGATCAATCACAGAGATGGCACGATGGTTATCCCGTGGTTCGGCCAAGACCAACGCTTGCCTACTCCATGTTGTGGCGTCCCAACGGACGAGGGTTGCAATCAACCCCTCTCAAGTGGTCCAAAGACCTACTTGAATACCACGGTGTTTTGCTTGCTTTTCTTAATCCCGTTTGTGAGGAATCTCCACAACTTGGAGCCTCTCGCCCTTACACTTGAAGTTCACACAAAGAAGCATAGAGCAAGGGAGGGATTAGCAACTCACACAAAACACAAAGATCACAGCAAATACGCACACACAATACCCAGACTTAAGCTCAAAAGACTAGCACAATAGAACGGAGCTTAAATCACTAGAATGTCAAACAAGTGCGCAAGAATGAAGTGTGAGTGATCAAGATTGCTCAAGGAATGCTTGGTATTCTCCTTCATGCGCCTAGGGGACCCTTTTATAGCCCCAAGGCAGCTAGGAGCCATTGAGAGCAATCTTGGAAGGCAGATCATGCCTTCTGTCGACTGGCGCACCGGACAGTCCGGTGCACCACCGGACACTGTCTGGTGCGGATTCCCTTCCTTATTTGGCGAAGCCGACCGTTGCAGTCTAAAGGCCTTTGGCGCACCGGACACTGTCCGGTGCACACCGGATAGTCCGGTGCCTCCTTCTAGCCGTTGGCTCGGCCACGTGTCCCGCGTAGATCGCGCGGCCGACCGTTGGCCCGGTCGACCGTTGGCTCACCGGACACTGTCCGGTGCACACCGGACAGTCCGGTGAATTTTAGCCATACGCCACCGTTGAAGTCCCGAGAGCAGCCTGTTCACCACGGCCAGCCTGGCGCACCGGACACTGTCCGGTGCACCCAGACTGAGCAAACCTTGGCCGAACAAAGCCATCTCATTTCCAATTCAACTTCTCCTGTTTCCAGCACTTAGACACAATACATTAGTCCATAAAACAATGTACTAAGTCTAGAAACATACCTTTTGACATGATTTGTACTTTGTCCACCACATTGCATATATCAACACAAAAGCACTTGCGTTGGCACTCAATCACCAAAATACTTAGAAATGGCCCAAGGGCACATTTCCCTTTCAGATATCCGCCTGGCTGCCATTATCGACTAAGACTTTGTGCAGGTCCCAGCCTGCCATGCTGCAGTTGATAACCATGGCGTCGATGTGGGTTGCGCTGCGCAGATCGATTTCTCGGGCGTCGAAGGTCAATGGCACATGGGACCATTTTGTCTGCACGACTGGACCGGTGACGGCGACGTGGTTGATGCTGCGGTAATGGTCCCGCTTCTGCCGCTTTGTGTCGAAGTCGGCAATGGACCCCCCAGTGATCATACGAATGACTCCGTGATACGGCTGATCGGCGAAGTCCTCTTGCTTTGGGGCTTGGGGGTGGTTGTGGTGGTGGATGTTTTGCTGTTGCTGGTGTGGAGGTGGGGGTGGGGGAGGTACGATTTGTACCTCCTGGTGGTGTTGGTATGCGTGGTGCGGTGGAAGTGGAGCGGGGCCGTGGTTGTATGGCTGAGGGGGTTGCTGATATGTGTGTGCGACAACTCTAGGGTTGACGGCTGGTTGCGCTCGTGCCATCCTGTCTCTAGTGGCCTTCGTCTCTAGGCAGTCTCTTGTAGGGTGCGCACAGTCTTCACCGTGGAACAAGTAGTAGAATCTGCATGGCTGCTGCGCACGTCCCCGGCCCCGACCACGAGTGCCGTTTCCACGGCCCTGGGGGATACTCCTGGCGGCGAGGGGCCTCACCAGCGAGGTGCTGGTTGGCGATGTTGTGTACCTGCTGCTGATTGCGGCCATCCTGACCGGATTCTCCCTGCGAGGGCCTCGTCCATGTGCGGCTGGACTGCGGAGGGTCTTTGGGTTTCCTCTGAGACTCGACTTTGCGCTGGTGGAGCTCTTCGGATCTGGCGTATTTTTCGAACAGCTGATACAGCTCCTGGAGATTCCTGGGCGAATCCCTGATGCAGTGGCTGTAAAGGACGCCGGCCCGAAGGCCACTGATGGTGTAGTGGATGGCAATTTGGTCATCGACCGAAGGCAGTTGTGACTTGAGGGTCAGAAACTTGCGGTAGTACTCCCGCAGAGTCTCTCTCTCCAGCTGCTTGCAGAGTGAGAGTTCAGCCAAGGCATCGGTTTCTAGGCGGTACCCTTGGAAGTTGAGCAAGAATTTGTCCCGGAGACTTCTCCAGGAGACGATGGACAATGGGGGCAACCTGGTGTACCAGGTGAGGGCTAGGCCTTCGAGGGCAATGATGAATGACTTGGCCATCATGGCGTCATCCCCTCCGGAAGATGCGACGGCGACCTGATAGCTCATGATGTACTGTGCTGGGTCAGTGCTGCTGTTGTACTTGGGATAGGTCCCTGCCCTGAAGTTGGCGGGCCATGGTGACACTTGCAGATGAGGTGCCAGGGGACTTCGCTTGTCAAGGTAGTTGACGCCTTGGAATGCCGTGGCGTGAGGGATGGCGTGTCCGCGCTGTGGGATGAACAGGTCTTCGATTTGTGCGCGCTGCTGGAGGGGTGGGCCGTGTTGCAGGCCGAGTTGGCCTTCGCTCTACATGAGCGCGATCTCTTGTTCAAGCTCCTGAGCCTTCTGCAATTCGTCGCGTATCATCTGTCGCACCTTGGCTTGTGCAGACACACGTTGGCGCTTGGCCTCGAGGATCTCCTTTTGCTTCTGGAGGTTGCGGTTCTTGATGCGCAAGGCGCGCAGCTGTAGCTGCTCTTCGGCCGAAACGCCGATGACTTCACCGTCTTCGGTGGCGTCCGTGCCCTCTGGTGGAGCGAAGCTTGGGGGAGGCTGCTGTTGTCCCCCGGAGCTACAGGTGCGGAGGCTGCCTTCGGTAGTGGGTTGTTCGTGGCGCTGCCTCTTGCTGTTTGCATCGTCTTCGTAGGGCTCTTGGTGGGTGGTGTCGACAAGGGCCTTGCCCTTTTTCTCGGCCAGCAGTGCTGCCTTCACAGCTTCGTCAGCCTTCGAGGTGGTTCTCTTGGGTGCCATCGCGGGTGGTGTTTTCGTAGCACGAACGGTGGGCGCCAAATGTTGGAGCTCGCTCTCCTGGGCAAGTTAATCCAACGGGGGAGTAAAAGCAGTGCAAACAAGGTTTCAACTCGAGAAGGCAATAGCTCTGTTGATCTAGCCTCTCAAGGGCGTTGTACGGGGGTACTTATAGGTGCCTAAGTGCCCAGCATCTTGAGTTAAGGACGCATGTGCCCTCAGGCGCCCAGGTTATCCCCGGAATATTCCCATAAAGCAGGGTTATAGACTGTAATTACAGGGAAGCCTTTACAAATTAGGCCCATAATGCGTAGCGGCCGCGCAGGGCCTGCCGCAATGGGCTGGATCACACGTGGGCCTCCATGTTGGACGAGGCCGCGGGACAAGACGACTTCGCCGTAGGCCTTCGTCTTTCGGTACGTGGGACGAAGGGTAGAGTCTGCCGGTCGTCTTGTCTCCGTTGTTGCAGCGAGTCTGGCGAAGGCATCGAGCGAAGGGTGGCGTCTTCGCCTTCGCCCCAACAAGCATCTCATACGTTACAAGAGCACATTCTCTATGTTTATCCAGACCCACTACCACCCTAGAAAAGAGGGTGCTACACTCTTAACTACACTCTTTTCTAAGCAGAGACGAATCCAAGATTTGAGTTTAGAGGGAACAATCTAGATTTGGGGCTGCTAAAGAGGTATTTTACATTAGTACTTAGTGATTAGCTAAGAAAATTAGTGACTCCTATGGAATTAGGGGAGCATTAGGGGGGATATTGCCCCCTTGTGCCCCCTTATTGTCGCCCCTACCTCTAAGAGCCAAACTATCTAGCAGGACATCTTCTTGACCTATGACTATATCAAATATGTAGGGATGGGTGTGGTATTAATTAAAGATTCTAGGGGGTTTCTTGTCTTTTCTAGTTTTGGTTTCTAGGCCATTAACATAAGCCACTAAGTTATGTCCAAATTAGGTAGAGCGTTGTCAGATAGCTCAATCCTAGGCATTTGTGAAGCACTAAGAACCTTGGCGGTTGCCCATCTCTAAGCACCAATGAAGGTATCGAAGCCAAGGCCATTGGTGGAGAAGTTGGGATGTGATCATCCCCATTGGAAAAATAGGCATGGACCTACCACCGGGATAGCCCTTTGCTGGTGAAGGTGGGGGTGCTCTTTTGGCCTCGATGGAGAATAAATAAGGGGATGCTAGTCAAGGTCCTAATGTTAGAATGTCATGATTTTGTTGTAGCGGAGCAACATCTTATTCGTTTGATCCTACTCAGAGAGGAATTTGGGCCACAAGCCACTGGACCATGGCCTAGGCCATGACACATGTAGGAAAGAATAGGGTCTCGGGTTAGGAAAGTTCATAAAAGCACAAATCCACCATGACTCCACGAGCGTGGGCCACATGCGAGCAACATGCGGGCAACGTGGGTGGTCCACGGGGCACAGGTGACGTGTGGGCAGAAGCTTGATTTTCATGTATGAAATTTTGTGCTTTAATACATTAAAAGGAAAAATAAGCTCTACAAAGTTATATACATAATGTTTGAACACTTACGTGCTTCACTAGCAACTTTTAGTAGAAACAAGGTACCAAAGAAAGAATGTTTGTCTTCCAGCTCGCAAAATCTCTTCCTTTACCCGAAAGGTCATCCGATACCACAGCTCCGTGTGTGTGGGACTACATGGGACTACAATAGTGGATGCATGTTGTTTAGTATCAAAGTAGTGAGAATTCATCTCCTAACTCACTAAGTGTAGTATCGTGCTCATCTTCTTCTCATATAAATGCAAAAAATGAGCAGAATGGTACTACACTAACTCACTAAGGTCACTTAATTTCAATTTGTCTTTCAGAATTTAGGTAAAGCTTGTTTTAGAATTGAAAGGTAAATGGCCATAAACCATTCTCTATATTGATTTTGGTGCTTGATGACCATTACAGGTTCATAGGATCATCATTTGAGTCTCTAAGTCAGAAACAACTTAAATCCAGCCAAATATGGTAAAACTTGGAATAGAAGAACTAGCAGTAGTTATATTCTTTAGATAAGTTCTAAATACCCCTAGGAACCTATTTGATACATCTAGAGAAGTTGGAAAGCTCAAAATCAACGAAGCTCTCTTTTGGAGCTAGTTTGACCAAAAATAAGAATATGAGAAAGAGATTTCAAAATGTCTAAGATCCATGACTTAGAATAGTTTGATTGCCACTAGAAACATTTGTCTAAGTTATAGGAACACCCTTAAGTGTAGCCATATCAAATAAAGAAATGGACAAGTCAGCAAAAGTTGGTCTACTACCTGGGGCCCCGGACCGCCTACGTAGGGAAGGTTGAAGACTTGTTAGTAAGGGGGTGAGGCATCAGATCGTTCCGGTGTGCACCGGACCATCTATGCAAAGAGGTCAGAAATTGGACAACCAAGCAATGAAGGACCGGATCAGTCCAATGTGCACTGGACCAGTTAGAAGGCAATGACTAGTTCTAGATTCAACGGTCATATGTTGACATGGAGGGTCCAATGCACCACCAGACCATGCACTATTCACCTAACATGTTAGAACGACTACTTGCAAAAGCTGACTATCAGGGGTCTGGTGCGCCATCAGACTAGTATTATTCATGGTCTGATACACCCAGAATCTGTGCAGTTTTTCCCACTTCACCTCAATGGCTATATTGGGCATTGGGGGCTATAAATACACCCCATTCTGCACTTTGAGGACATAAGAGCTAGGTATTCACTCCTATACACTAGAGCAACACTTCCATATACATCAAAGGCTCACAAGTGCCACAAAAGAGAAATCAATAAAGAAATAGCTACTCATATGTGTTGTGTGATAGTACCTTGTGACAATACTTGAGAAGAAAGTGTGTGCTACCTCTTGTGATCATTTGAGCATGGAGTATTGACTCCCGTAGATTTGTAAAGCTAGCAAGAGCCCCTTATCTTTGTGGCTGCCCTTGAAGAGACTCTGGTCTCTCGATTGGTGAAGTAAAGAAGAAGGAACATTCATCGATCTTGGTGACCATTGGTGAGAGGGAAAGGGTTGAAAAAGACCCATCCTTTGTGGACTCCTCAATGGGGATGTAGGTTCTTTATGGAACCGAACCCCGGGAAACAAATCACTTGTGTCTCTTGTGTTTGTTGTATTTGTGATTTGTTTGTCTTCTCTCTCTAAGTTCTCTTGTGCTATTCTTTACTGACGCTACTTCTTGTTGCTTGGCGATAGATTCTCATATTGAAGAAGCAAGTCTTTGCAAAGAAGATTTTCCTCCTCTTAACTAAGCCTTCTTGCGTTATATGCCATAGATATTTCTTTGTGTTGCTTCATATTAATTATGTATTCTTTAGAAGCAACACTTTTGCAAGAAAAGGACTTAGTTTTATACTCTGATTATTGTTCATCTTGTTCTAACCGCTAAGTAGGGGATCAAGTTTTGCTATTAAGTTGTGAATTTTAGCTCTTGCCTATTCACACCCCCTCTAGGCAACTATCAATTGGTATCAAAGCTAGGCACTTCATTTAGAGTTTAACCACTCAAAGTGATGGCTCAGAAAAGATCCCAAAAGAACAAGAAGATGACTCTAGAAGAGGACAAGGAGGTAAATCTTGAGCTATTACTTTCTGATGGTTCTAATTATGTATCTTGGTCTACTAGTTTGATAAATGTTATTAGAACTATAGATGCACAATTAGAACAAATTCTAGACAAGAGTATTGTGCCTTCTAGTATTAATAAGAAAAATCATTCCAAAAAAGAACTAATATGTTTGCAATTAAATTATCAAGCTTTGGACATCTTAGGTAGTTCCCTTAGTAAAGAAGGTCTTCATGCCTTCATAATTAGAGATGACAAACCTTTTAGTGATGTGCATGATATTTGGACTACAATTAGAGATAAATTTTATGAGTCCAAATATGATAGTTCAAATGATGCTTCTACTTCCTCTAGTACTTGTGAAATTAGCCCTTTGGAGGAATAAGAAGTAAGTGATCGTTGGAGACTAAACGATGAATCCACCTCTCCAAAAGGTTTGTCTTCCCATTATGATTCCCACATATGTTGTGTGGCTAATGAAAATGATATAGGAAGCACAAATGAGGATGAGGAGGATGAAAGAAGCTTCATGCGACTCTATGATTGAAAGGGAAATGGGCTTCATCATTTCCTATAATTGATTTTGGTGGTTGACGTCCATCACAAACCATGTGGACTAATTAGTTTGTCAAGATGTCTTTTATCTCAGGTGCATAAGGTTAAACCAAGAAAGAAATTAAGTTGGGGACTCAAACAAGTTTGGAGCAAAGAAATAGAAAAGGTGCTTCCAGTGGCGCACCGGACAGTGTCCAGTGCCCCAGGCCGAGCACCACTTGAACCGGCCACTATCGGGTTTTATCAAGGGTCGCTCCGCTATAATTCACCGGACTGTCCGGTGTGCACCGGACATGTCTGGTAAGCCAACGGAGCAACGGTAACCTGTGCGCCAACGGTCGACTGGCTGAACAGTAAAAGCGCACAGTGCAGAAGTCAGATGTCTTGCTGCGAAGTCAGAACGCACCGGATATGTCCGATGTGCCACCAGACTATCCGGTGCAGCTACAGGACAAAGGGCTTCAATGGTCAACCGCTCCAAACCCCAACGGGCCACTGACGTGGCACGCACTGGACACTGAACAGTGTCCTGTCCGGTGCACCACCAGACTGTCTGGTGTGCCATCGCCAGCAATGGCTAGAATAGTGATTGGGGCTATAAATACCCCCCAACCACCTCCATTCAAGCCATCCAAGTTTTCTGAAGTTCTCATTCAATACAAGAGCAATAGCATTCACTCCAAGGCACATTCAATAGATCAAATCCTCTCCAAGCCTCCAAATCAACTCAATTCCTTAGTGACTTGAGAGAGGGTGTTTCGTGTTCTTTTGTTGCTCTTATTGCTTGGATTGGTTTCTCCTTTCTATTCTCATTTCTCTAAGTGCTTTGTAAAGCTAGCAAGAGACACATGTGTGGTGATCCTTGCGGGGTCTTAGTGACCCAAGTGATTAAGGAGAAAGCTCAACCAGTCTAAGTGACCAATTGAGAGAGGGAAAGGGTTGGAATAGACCAAGCCTTCGTGGCCTCCTCAACGGGGACTAGGTTCTTTGGAACCAAACCTCGGTAAAATAAATCACCGTGTTCACTTGTTGATTCTCACTTGATTTGTTTCCCCTCTTTCCTCTCTCTAAATTTTCCTTGCTCATATTGTTTTGAGTTTGCTCCCAAATGTTATCTGCATTGATTGAGTAACTCTAAGCAAGGAGAACTATCTTCCACACTCCGATTTAATTCTAACGCTAACCCCGGCCTTAGTGCGAGTTTAAGTTTATAAATTTCAGGTTTCGCCTATTCACCCCCTTTAGGCGACTTACAATGCTCACCTAAGCATAGAAGATAAGGCAGTCATTCTTAAACTTCTAAAAAACAAGAGTCCAAAGCGAAACTATTCACAAGCTAAAAGATGTGCTCACCAAGGAAATACAAAGCTTGGAAGAGTTGACTAAAGAACATGATGAGCTAAAGTGCTCTCATGTTGATTTGGTACAAAGGTATGAAGTCATTTCAATTGAGCAAGTTAATTCCTTATCATGTATCACTCAATTAGAGAATGAGAATACCTTGCTCAAGGACCAAGTAGAAAAGCTAAAATTTGAAAATCTAGCTTTTCAAGAAAAACATGATATGCTTCTATGCTCATATGAAAAACTTATAGATGACCAAACCTAAAATCTCACCAACCTCACTCATGCATATGTGTTCGAATTGAAACTATTTTACCATGTGTTAATACTTGTTGCTCTCAAGCAAGCCAATCTTCCATTGAGCTAGAGCTTTTAGGAATAAATGATATCGCATATGAAAACCATGAGCTCAAGGAAGAAATGAGAGGCTAAGGAAGATCTTGACTCTATTGAAACGAAAGTGTCATGCTCAACCTTCTCAAGTTAACCGTGATGACATGGTGAAGAAGCTTGAGAAGGAAACAACCATAGCACGCACAAAAACCTTTCAAGAAAGTGTCAAGATCTTGAAGAAAGGGATGAGGAAAGAAGAAGAGAAGAATATCATGTGCCTCAACCATGCCTCTTCACAAGGTAATAACCAAGGTAATGATCAAGCCACACTTCCAAGTAAAGAAACTAAGATAAATAGTAGGAAGTGTTATGGATGCTCTAAAAGGAGGCATTTGAATAGGTCACTTCCCTTCATGATAGAAAATGGCTTGATCTTGGAGAAAAATGATAAAAAATGTTTTAAATGCCTTGAGAGGGGACACATGTTTAAATCTTGTCCCCAAATAAAATAAAACAGCTTGATTCTAAAAAATTAGATCTACTAAACATGTAGCAGGCAAGGAGCAAGATCAAGTGGAGTCTTTCAATGATCGCCTTTGCTACATATGTCGAAGAAAGGGACATCTATGCAAAGGTTGCCCCATAGGTAACTATCCCGAGCCTAGCTTGTCAATTGAATCATGTATGCTTAGGAGACCCAAAATTGCAACTTGTGCTAGAAAGGTAATGAGTTTACCATATGCTAGAACAAAGGACATTTGGGTGCCTAAATCTTTGTTGACTAACCTTGATGGACCCATTATGAGATGGGCACCAAAATATGTCTGACAAGCTTTACATGGAAAAGGAGATGATATGAAGCTTCGGGGTGCTTGAGCTGGTTAATCCAATTCTTAACTTAAGCTACCAATCTTACATTGTTTTATACCTCTAAGATTGATCCAAAGTTGATTTGAATTATTATACCTTAAACTCATATCATCTCGAGCAAGATATTGTTGTTGTAGGAAATAAATGATTGCCATGTGTAAAAAAACAAGAAAAGCCTACAACATGGAGGAAAACCAAAGGATGGTAACAATTATGTACTTAAGTGCACATATATTCAATTACCATTCCTTTTGTGTCTTGTGAAGTCACATAGAAAAAAGAAGCACTTAAGAATGTTTTTAAATAATGTCACCACTTTTTGGAGAAAGTTCCACCATATGATAGATTTCGTATTCATCATTTTTATATTATGGCAATCTACATGCTCTAAATTGTTGTAAATACCTCATGGCATGATCTACTTTAATTATTATATTGTTGTCATGATCTAGACATAAAGAGAAATATTCCAAGTTCTTAAATGAATAAGGTACCATGTAAGGAATTCAAAATCCTTATGACACTGATAAAAGGGAAGTTCTCTTTATAACTGGAATCATGAGACTAATGCTTTTGTCTAAGTAATTTAGGTAGTATCATATCATGAGAACGAGTTTCTCAATGGGAGTGCACAATTCAATGTAGAAGGAAGACCAATCCAATAATATGTGATGTATTGTTTCTTACTTAAATCGGATTTGATTCTTCTATTTTACTCACTCTCCATGCTATAAATTAGAATTGTCCTATGAACTTGAAAGATCAATTATGCTCATTTTATGTTTTAAATTTGTGCATAATGTCATTTAGGGGTAATCTAGTTCATATCATGAAGTTTCGTTGTTTTAATAATTCACTTGTCATTCTGACTCAAAATGATTACTAAATAGAAAACTAGACCTTGTCTTACTAATGACATCTCCCTTGAGCTTATTTATGTAAATTAGTAAAATAGTTTGTATATATTCAAACTATTGAAAACACAAGCTTGAAGGTTGCTCTTCACCTAAAAGAAAGAAAGGTAAAAACAAAGGTATGGGAACTCATCACCTTGCTGACATATAGTTAATAGTAGTTCCTTTCAATTGGTATTCCTTTCAAATTATTATAACTCTTCTTCGTTAAGGAAAAATACCATTATGAAGATTAGATTCCTTATCTGGCTTAAAAATGCTAAAAGTGTATATAATCACATTTACTTGATTCCATATATGCACTAGTCCAATAGAATCTAATTCATGCCTTTTCAATGGTTGTTCTCATATTGGTATACTTCCAAGTTATCTTAAATGATCATGTGTGGAGAAACATAAATATGAAGAATAAAAGTCTTATGTTAAATGCTAAATAGTGTGTTATTTCTCTTTCGAGTCGATGCACTAACTAAAGGAATTTAATTTATGTCTGTGTGACTTATAAACAATGATTTGTCTATCTTTCATATTCTAAGAAATCATCATTTGTAATATACTCCCTCATTCTACTAATGTCTCCCTTTTAAGTGTTTTCAATAAGTTTCAAAGGAAAAAAGAGACAATTGTAAAGGGAAGCCATTCCAATGAAAAAGAAGATTTCAAGAACAACAACACTAACTTAGACAGTAAGATCTTCGATTAATCAATGATGCGGTTGTAAGTATTGTAAAAAACTTTTTCATTTGGATAATGTTGGGGGTATGCTTCGTAGCCAAAGATCCTAAAAGAGGAAAACACCTTCGGCAAGATCCTTTGAAGAGCAGCGCCGAAGTTATCACCGATAGGGCTTCGGCACAGTGACAAGTCTCAAGACGAAGGGGGTGAACCGACTTAAAGATCAAATGACTCAAAGACCCATGATGTTTTGTGTCAGTATTGTAATTGATTATAAAGGGGATAAATGTAATTTCATATAGGCTGTGTCCCGTGCCTATAAATAGATGAACAGTACCCCTAAACTATTCACGCAATCTTGTAATTGCTCACGCATCACACTGGAATTATTGTTTTCCGTCGAGGAGAAGGTATAAACGTACTCAAATGTCATGTTTTAATATTCAGATCCATATAATGAAATATAGGAATAATGTTATCTGTTTCTAACATATGTTTTACACGTTATGCTTCATTTTACATTGTTGTATAAACCTAATCACGAAGGTATGACCTTCGTAATATTTTACATGCGACCTTCGTTCGAAGTTCATTAAATCCTTGGGGAGATAATGTTTCAGCGGACGAAGGGCATTAACATTTAACATTTTTATGTTGCCTTATTCTTAATTCATAGCATTTGAGAACAAGTTCCCAACATTGGCACCCACCTCCGGTGAACTCACTTCCACTTTCTGAGCTAATGGCTTCGTTCAACAACCAAGCTGGAGCTGCTTCGGCTACGAAGCTGGTGCTCCCGATAACAGGCGGATCATGCTTAGAACCGGCCAACAAGAAGCAGAAGAAGGAGGCACAGAGAAGGGTACAGCATGTCGGTGTGCAGGGACCCTTCATCAAGTCAAGATGGTCTCACATCCCAATTACCTTCTCCCAAGAGGACCTTTAGCTTAAGGATTACCCTCACAATGATGCTATGGTTATTTCTTGTGTTATCAAAGGTTTTCTAGTCCACAATGTTCTGGTTGATACAGGCAGTGCAGCGGATATTATATTTGCTAAGGCCTTCAGACAAATGCAAGAGCTAGAAGATAAGATTCATGATGCTACACATCCTCTTTATGGCTTCGGAGGAAGACAGATTGTAGCACTAGGCAAGATCACGATGCTAGTGACCTTCGGATTTGTTAACAACACCAGAACTGAGCAAGTTGTGTTTGATATTGTCGATATGGAGTACCCCTATAATGCAATCATTGGTCGTGGAACACTCAATGCTTTCAAAGCAATTCTTCATCCAGCATATCTTTGCATGAAGATACCTTCAGATCAAGGACCTATTGCTATTCATGGGAGTCAAGAATCTGCCAGAAAGGCTGAAGGAAACTGGACAGATTCAAAGGCAATCCATAGTATAGATGGAGCCGAAGCTTGTGAGCAGTACAAGTACAGAAGGGAGAAGACTGCTTCGGCCGATCAGCCGAAGCCCATGCTTTTATGTGAAGATATTGCAGAGCAGAAGGTGCTGCTGGGATCTCAATTGTCTGAAGAACAGGAGAAAACCTTGATAAGGTTTTTGTTCAACAACAAAGATGTCTTTGCATGGTTAGCCAATGATCCCTGTGGTGTTAACAGGGATGTCATTGAACACTCGCTCAATGTTGATCCATCCTTCAGACCCAGAAAGCAGAGGCTTCGGAAAATGTCTGATGACAAAGCCGAAGGTGCTCGGAATGAAGTGAAAAGACTTCTTAGCGTTGGAGTCATCAAGAAGTGAAATACCTAGAATGGCTAGCCAAAACCGTCATGGTGAAGAAGGCCAATGGTAAATAGAGGATGTGTATTGATTTTACTGATCTCAACAAGGCTTGTCCGAAGGATGAGTTTCCATTACTAAGGATCGATTCTCTAGTAGATGCAGCAGCTTCGTCAGAGCTTATGAGTCTACTAGATTGTTATTCAGGCTATCATCAAATTTGGATGAATAAAGAGGATGAGCCAAAAACCAGCTTTATAACCCCTAGTGGAACATATTGTTATCTTCGGATGTTTGAGGGGCTCAAGAATGCTGGAGGAAGCTTCAGCAGAATGACAGCGAAGGTTCTTCATTCTCAGATAGGCAGAAATGTGCTAACCTATGTTGATGACATTATAGTAAAAAGCACGAAGCAAGAAAATCACATTGCTGATCTGCAGGAGACATTCGCTAATTTTAGACAAGCTGGTCTGAAGCTAAATCCAGAGAAGTGTGTCTTCGGAGTGAAGAAGGGAAAATTCCTTGGTTGTCTGGTTTCAAAAAAAGGAATCGAAGCTAATCCAAATAAAATCAAAGCTATTCTTCGGATGGAGCCGCTAAGCACAAAGAAGGGGCTCAACGGCTGACAGGAAGACTGACATCTTTGAATCGATTCATATCTAGATCAGTAGAGAGAAATTTACCATTCTTTGAAGTGTTAAAGTCAGCCGAAGTCTTTCAATGGGGATCAGCTCAGCAAAAAGCCTTCGGAGAGCTGAAGCAGTATCTGATAGATCTAACAACGCTAACTCCACCAGCGCCAGGGGCTCCTCTGTTGTTGTATGTGGCAGCTTCGCACTCAGCAGTAAGTGCGGCACTTGTCCAAGAAAAGCTTGAGGGATAAACCAAAAGGCAAGCCCCGATATACTTCGTCTCCGAAGTCCTCAGTTTATCAAAGAAGAACTATACAGAATTGGAGAAGGTGTTATATGATGTCTTAATGGCCTCCAGGAAGCTTCGACTTTACTTTCAAGCATATCATATAATTGTTCCTTCATCACAACCTTTGAAGGACATCATGAGAAACAGAGAAGTTACTGGAAGAATTGGAAAGTGGGCTGTAGAACTCAACGAGTTCAGCATTGATTATGTACATATATCCTCAATACAGTCCCAGGCGTTAGCAGACTTCATCGCTGATTGGACGCTAGGGGCTTAGGGAGAAGAAACAACTAAAGATGCCGAAGTTTGGACAGTATTCTGCGATAGTTCTTGGGGAACCTTCGGGGCAGGAGCAGCTGCTGTGTTAGTTGCACCTTCCAAAGTTAGAACTTGTTACATAGTGAAACTTGATTTTAGCTGCACAAATATTATTGCTGAGTACGAAGCTTTGCTTTTGGGGCTTCGGAAGTTAAAGGCAATGGGGATTAGAAGGGCGGTTCTTAAAACCGATTCCCAAGTTATTTCTGGTCATGTTGACAAGAGTTGTAAAGCAAGAGACCCGAAGCTCGAGAAATACTTGGACACGGTCCGAAGGATTGAAGCTTCCTTCGAAGGGTTTTCTGTCAAGAATGTTCCTCGAGGAGAAAATGAACATGCTGATTTGCTAGCCAAGTCAGCAGCACAGGGGCTGCCCTTACCTTCGGAAGTATTTTTTGAAACAATAAAAGCACCTTCGGTGGAACTTCTTTAAAGAGCGGTGCTCAATATATCTCCTATTCATAGTGAAGATTGGAGAACTAAGATTATGTCTTTCCTCCAGGGTAATTTCCTTTCAGATGACAAAGCTTATAATAAGAGAATAGAGGCAAGGGCCCGACCATATGTCATAATAGAGGGGGAGCTATACAAGCATCGAGTTTGTTCTCCATTGCTCAAATGTTTATCTAGAGCTGAAGGTATAGAATTGATGAAGGAAATACACGCAGGCCTGTGTGGATCTCACATTGGATCTAAGCCCTTGCTGGGAAAAGTTTTTCGTCAAGGATTTTATTGGCCGAAGGCAGCTTCGGATGCAGCAGAATTAGTTCAAAAATGCGAAGGCTGTCAGAAATGTGCAAGAGATCAAAAACAGCCTTCGTCTATGACTCAGTTAATACAACCAACTTGGCCATTGCAAAGGTGGGGCCTTGATCTGTTAGGCCCGCTACCACCAGCACAAGGAAATTTAAAATATGTTGTGGTGGCAGTAGAATATTTTTCTAAGTAGATTGAGGCGAAGCCTTTAGCCATAATAACTTCGGTTACCATTCAGAAATTTTTCTGGCAGAATATTGTTTGTCGCTTCGGAGTGCCGAAGGCCATTACTGTGGATAACGGAACACAGTTTGATGCTGAAGCTTTTAAAGAGTTCTGTGGACAAATTGGCATGAAGATCCATTTTGCAGCGGTTAGGCATCTAGAGTCAAATGGACTTGTAGAAAGAGCTAACGACATCATAATGATGGGAATAATGAAATTAATCTTCAATCAGCCCAGAGGAAAATGGCCAGATGAATTAATTAAAGTGGTGTAGAGCCACAATACAACAGCATCAAGGTCAATAGGCTTTACACCATTCAAGTTATTATTTGGTGACGAAGCAATAACTCCAGAAGAAGCAAAAGCGGGATCAATAAGAACAGTGGCTTCGGCAGAGGACGAAGCTGATTACTCTGTGGAGAAAGATGCTATAGAAGGGATCAGGCTTCAGGCTGTGAAAAACATCAATAAATATCAAGCTGAAACAATAAAATAGCGTGATAGAAAGGTTCAGCTAAAGAACATTAAGCCAGGACATTTGGTGCTTCGGAGAGTGGCCAACCCAGATACAGTAGGCAAGCTACAGCTGAAATGGGAAGGACCTTTTCTGGTAGTATCTTCGTCAAGACCCGGTTCTTATAGATTGAAGGATATGGACGGCAACGACATTCCTAGATCATGGAACGGATGAGCTTCGGCGATATTATGTCTAGCTTGATGTAATTTTTTCTGTTCTTTCCTATGGCACCCTTTTCCTTTCCAAAGGGGGAGAAAGGTTTTTAATGGGGCCATAGCATGTAATTTCTCTTTTTCTTATTTCAGCTCTATAAGAGCAATATCCCCCAAAGATGTAAATGTAAAAGCTGAGCACGCACCATCGAGTGCAAAGGAAAAAGAAAAGAAAACAGAGAGAAGCTCAAAAGACGTCCCTAAGGGGATGCAGAGCACGACGGAGCTACAAAAAAGTCGTTCCTAAGGGAGCGCACCGTAAGTTTTCTGCTCAAAAGTCGTTCCTAAGGGAATGCAGAGCTTACAGCGAAAAATAAACGCTGATTCCGCTGAAGTAAAAGGCGAAGAAGCTCCTAAGGGAGGCTTACAGCGAAAAATAAACGCTCATTCCACCGAAGTAAAAGGCGAAGAAGCTCCTAAGGGAGGCTTACAGCGAAAAGTCAGCGCTGATACACTGAAAAGTAAACGGTGAAGCCGAAAAATAAACGGCAAAGAAATTGTGTCTATTCCTAAGGGAACAGAGGCTATGGTTATGGCTTCGGATATGTGTTTGGACATTCATTTGCATGATACATCACATCATAGCATTTGCATTCATAAACATTCATTTAGACATACGTAGGATCATTATCATCATAACACAAGCAATCGCTTCATCTCTAAAGATCATGCTTCGGCAAAAGAGAAAAAAACAGCAGTTTTTTGCTTCGCTGCGTACGAAAAGAAGGGAAGGTGTTTTTTTCGCCTTCGGCTCAAAAATGATAATTTCGTCCACATTAAAGCATACCATACATTGATGGAAAGGTAAGAATATATTACAAGGTATGGACATAGTTCACAAAATACAATTTAATTACAAAAGTTATTACAGAAAGTTTTTAGAATCTCTTCTATAGTCATTCATCTAAGCTTCATCAATATTCATTGAGCTTCAGCTTCAGCATTGTTATCCAATAAAAGCTTCGGCGTCATCTTCTTACTCTTCAAGCTTCAGTTTCGGCTTCATCATCCTACATGAATTAAAGTATTATGAGCAAAATTCAATTTCGAAGGAAGAGGTAAGCACGAAGGTATGATTTTGCTACCGGTTTAAGATGACTCCGAGCTTCGTCACCAGCTTTCTCTCGCCCATCCTTTGTCCATACCACCTTTATAAATTTATTCCCAATGCTTCGGGCGAGGCTGGGAATATCATCCAGAACTACTGGTGATAGGCTAAAATTGGGTCTGTTGACGACTTTTCTGTGCTCACAGCCAGATTTTAGGAACGCAGCGGCGGTGCCCCGAGAAGCTACCAGGGCACAGAAGTCACCGTGTCCAGCAATAACATCATCAAGGTCATCAATCTCACCTTCGATGTGTTCGAAGGCTCCTGGTAGATCTTCAGCTGAAGGAGTAAATTTTTCACTACTGGCCCCGACCGAATAAAATACCTTCTTCAGCCGTTGAACACATTGATTGCTGAATTCCAAACATTTGTTCTGAAGGCTTATCAATGATTTTTTCAAATCTAAACCCTTCTGGACTTCGGCCTCAAGTTTTTCATTAAGCTTCAGCCTTTCCTGTTCGAAACTTTTTGACTGGCAGAGAAGCTTCGTATTCAGTTCTGTTATTTTAGCTCCGGCTTCTGCTAATAAGCCTTCAGTTGTCTGGAGTTCGAACTCTTTCTTCAAAAAAGCAGCTGATTGTTCTTTTATTTTGTTCTCTAAGTTTTCAATTATAACCTCGTGTTTTTTATCTTCTAGATCCTGTTGCATCTTCAAAGCTTTGCTCAGTAGCATGCTCTGTACACGAACAATCTTCGTTAGAAAACATTTTTGTTATGAAAAATAAAAAGTTAGAGAGAAATTGTTTACCTTGAAATTGGAATAAAACAAACTACCGACGATGTGCTGTCGTCGGTAGCGGCTAATATCGGCTTCGAGCTTCAGGAAACCGATACTCTTTGATAGAGTACCGATAACCTTCGCTCCGGCCTGATCCTGGATGCGGCCTAGCTTCTCATCATCAACACCCCCCGAAGAGAACCGCCCCTGGCCGATAGCCGCAAGATATGGCATACTCTTTTAGTTTTTCTTTTTTGGCTTTCGTTAGTTCTTGCCCAATCAAGTTTAGAAAATTGAAAATTTCATCTTCCGATGTTTCTTCGGCAATTTCTTTCTTTTTCTTGGGTTCTAGGGCCGAAGCTTCTTCGGTGGCCCCAAAAGCTTCTTCTGCGGCTAGGTCTACCAGAATTTTATCTATATCAGCAACCATGCTTTCTAAATTAATATCTTCGGCTCTAGTAGCTTCGGCAGCTGTGGCCTCCGAAGGTGCAACTTTAGTAGCTGTCAAACTTTTAGCAGCTAGCGCCTTTGGAGCTGAAGCTCCTGGTGGTGTCTTTTCAATGACCTCTATCACCGTGATGATTCTTTGCTTTTTTGCTCTAGCTGTTTCCCTCGATTTTGCGGTCTCCTTTTTCCTTCTGAAAAAGCTTCGTCAGTTGTGGCCCCAGTGGACTTAGCTTGACAGGCAAAGATTCAGTAATTACCTTTAATATTTCCTCTACTTCGATAGTAGAGTGTAACACCCCAAGTGTTACCATGGCTATGGCACCTCTATGCACTAATGACTGTGATCACATGTGGAAGAAACTTAAGGAGAAGAGCATAACAATCTTGGAGACCATGTATTAACCAAGAATGTTAATGACCTAAAAGCATTGCTCAAGCTTTTGTGCACTTACCACCTTGGGCAAGAAGGGAGTAAACCCTGGACCTCTCTTGAACCCCTATCTCCTAAAACCATGGTTGAAGGGGGGAGAGATTAAGCAAATGTGCAAATCATGACCTAACCTTTGGCAAGAGTTAAGTAACATATTAATCAACAAATATAGAGAGGAAACATTGCAAAAAGACCCCTTGAGAAACCCCAAATCCATTCTTTAAGTAGAGAAAGAGTTAGAGCTCTCTAATTCTCTCTAAGTCAAAATCTACACCTAATCTAAAGATCCACCGTGTTCACCTTGAAGATGGCACCAAAACCACCTAAGTTCTATACCAAAACTGTGGCATACCACCTAAGGCACCCCCTGGAAAAAGTTGAGACCGAGTCCTTGACGTTTGACATGTCTTGGCATCACTTTTGTCGCACAGCGGACAGGGAGACAAGCCAGGTTTGGCGTCCGCATATCTTCTGACCTAGGGCTTATCTTCCCTTGGAACTCACATACAAGAGATAGCCATAGGTGCTAGGAAGAGGTCTACGCCGGATTTTTGCCAAGATTCGCACGTATTCGATCTCAGCAAGCTTTTGAACATGGGCAGAAGAACACCTCCACGTGTTCGACGCGCTCTGCGCGCGCCCCGCGCCGCGCTGAGCCATGCCTGTGTCCCCTGCTCACGCCCGCGCCTATAAAGCCCCCTCAGGCATCGACCGTACTCATCCACGCACACTCGACCTCACTGGAGCCCAAACCCACCGGCGTTTGCCCGTACATGGCGTGTCCGCGGCCGCCCGATCCCCCTGCCACCGTAGACCGGCCAGCCGAACCCTTCCCAGCCTCGTCCAGCCCTCGGAGAAGACTGTGCACACCTCGGTGAAGCTCCCCGAGCGAGAAATCGAAGTTTGCTTCGCCGGAGAGGCCAGTCCACGGTCGCCGGACTCCACCCGACCGCCGTCGAGCGTAGACCAGGTGATCCTCTGCTCCATTCTTTGATTCCTTGTGCACACAGCCTCTACGTCACACCGTGAAGCTCACCGTGCCCGTGGATTGCACTAGGTCGCCGTGGTTTGGCCGGTACACCCGCCGCCGACGAGAGCACCCGCCTGCGCGCGTGGACCGGACGATTCCGGCCACCCCCACCGTCGAGCCGTACACCGTTGTGACCGCCAGAGCCTCCCGGAGCCAACCCCGCCCCTCGCCGGACCTCTCTCGCCACCGGTAAGCCGCGCCACCCTTTTCTTTCCCGCGGGTACTGTTTGCATGAGGGGAAGGACCTCGGGGAAGAAGAAGGAAAGGTCGGGGGGATTTTTGAACTGTCAGTGACCCAGAGGAATAGTAGCGCCGGGGTATAACTGAGAGGGTTAGTTTGGAAATAACCTGAGGACTTCGGTGCAAAGTGGTTTTCCAGGAAACCTTTTAATAAATCTGATTTAAAATTTTAAACAGAACTTGAATAATTCATATCTTCTGTTGTACTCATCCAAATTGAGTCAAACCAATTTTGTCAGATCTTAAATAATATAAACTGCTGAAGAAAAATACAAAACCCCTTTGTGCTACAGAAAACTTTAGGGTTCTGAATTAAATACTGATTTGGCCAAAAGATGAATAATAGGAAGAAAAATAGTTGCACTATTTAACTAAGGTTAAGAAAATTTGGAGAAGTACATGACCACCTACTGACCCATTTAAAAATGCTAAACCCCTCTGTACACCCCATTAAGGTAGATTTTACCATTTATTTTACATTATGCTTAAGATTAAAGAAATTAGGAAAAGTGATTTAAATAAAGAACCAGGGAGCCCCATATTTTTGTTGGTATACCTATTCAGTGTAGTTTACTAAAAAATTGATTATACCCTGGTTTAGTATAAAATAAATAGGATACCTTTTATTTTGAGAAAACAAGGCAAACTTAGAAAAACCCTAGGAAAATAACCCCAAGGCAAAAACACCCCAAACCTTGGGATAACTAATGAGTTGTTATTAAGAACATAAGAAAAATTTGAAGTCTATTGTTTGATATTTTTCAAATAACAAGTTAGTTATAAGCACCTTTTTGGCATACAACTTTAGAAAATCACAACTAAATAACCACCAATTAACCTTCTGTGATTTTTGGCACAGAAGCTTATTATTACTGTTAGATGCCAACAAAAATAACCCTTAGAGCAGAACCTACTCCTAATTGAGAGTTGTAGTACAAAGTGACCCAATTGCACAACTTTTGTTATTTTAGTATAAAGCATAGCCTTTTTATTTTGAACCTCAAATTCCTAGAATAAGCTATAGTGACCAATGGCAACCCACTGTAATTTTTACAGAATTTTTGGAAGAAGTTAATTCACTGTTATAGTTCAAACATGCATTAGAATTCATAAATAGAGAATAAGGAAAGGGAAATGAATGATGGAAATTAATGTGACCCTAAAACCCTTTGCAAATTGTCCACTAAAGAATATAAGGGAATTACACATCCGCTATGCCTCTCCTTAACAAAGCCTAAACTTAGAGGGATAAGCATAACCCACTGAAAGCCATGTATGACCAAGAAGCCCTAAGTTACTAACTAACTTGGTTCTATCTTCCGTTATCGTAATGTTGTTAAATCCTACATAATCATGACATACATATTCATTGCATTCGATAGACTGCAACCTCGCTGACGGAGAGTACATCCTCGTGCCAGAGCAAGGAGCTACTTAGGTGGTAGCCCCGGATCCAGCACCAGAGCCTGCACCAGAGGATCTGCCTGCCCCAGCTTTGGAAGGCAAGCCCCGGTTTTATGCATAATCTGTTATTTATGCTATTTTACTACACTTATTAATTGTAGGATTGAATGTGCACTTAAGTGTAGGAGTTATTTGAAACCCTAGTTGCATGATCTCAGGAATCCTTTTTGAGATGGATACTAGTATGCTAGGTCGAGTAGCTGCTTTACTAATCAGGGATCTCGGTAGAAGTCGAGTGATTTTTCTAGCACTCGCGCGAGGTCAGGAATTGGTTGTGTCCACTTTTATATCATAATGATGTTGGTATGTGGACAACAATCCATGGGGATTGGTTGTCTACGGGATGGAAATTTGAATAAGGGTTAAGGTGTGGTACCGTGAGTCAAGCGTTTGAACGTACTAAACACATACCGAGAAATATGGTAAATCGGTAAGCCTAGTACCTGAGTGAACCTGCCCGCAGACATATCCCCTCACGCGACCTGAGACGAGGTCTCCCATTCCGGTTATGGTGGGTACAAGTGCGGTCACTGCACGACGGCAGTCGGGGTCAGTGAGGCATTGTACGCCAAGGCGGTGAGCCCTGATCTGTTGCCATGGAATCAATAGGGATGGTTGATGTGTGTGAGGACGGAGTGCCCCTACATGTCGTGTGTTTAGGTTTACCTTGCAAGGATAAAAACTCGATTCGAATCGTCTGCTTCTCGCAGCTAATGAGACTGCTTGATCCATGCTGCTACATTGAGTAACAAGTGAAAATGTGATGAGTTGATATAAGATGTTGTTTGCTAAAAAATGTTTGCTACTATGTATGAGTAGATAGTACACATTTAGCCTTAAGAGAGTCACACTTAAACTTGACAAAGTTAAAACTTGATTTAGAAACTCAGCTAGTGCTTTTGGCAACCAAACCCCACAGCCAAACAGCTGCATGTCTAGAGGTAGAGGAGTATACTCCTCACACCGGGTAAGTCTAGCTGAGTATTAGTATACTCAGCCTTGCTTGTGACATAATTTTTTACAGGTTCCATGGAGGACATGGTTGCTGGAGTGACTTGGCCGTCCATCTTGCCACCGGGTTGGACAGTCGAGTGGGATCCTGCCTCGGCTGAGGAGGAGCATGAGGAGTGATGGGACAGGCTTCCCCATCTCTCTGTTTATTTATCGCTAGTTTTATTCCGCTGCACTTCGAACATGATGACTACTTTTGCAAAACTCTGATGGTGATGTAATAATTTAATACTCCTTAATGTATGGTTTCATGCTTTATTGTATTTGCTCTGTGACTCACCTTCGAGTGAGATCGTGGTACTTGATCCTGTCAGTGGCCTCGTCGGACTCGATCCGAGGGATTGACGGGTTATTCCCATTTAAGTGTGGTCTAGCCTCTAAGGCAGGACTTAGGCACTTAAGTCGGAATAATTCGGGCAGTTCCGCCACAGCTGGTATCGGAGCTTGTACCACCACAGAGGAATCAATAAAATATAAATACCATCCTTTTCCAAAGTAAAACCTGATAGAAACAAATGTTGGATAGATCGCAGGACGATCAAGATAGACCTAGGACGTGAAGCCTTAGGATGATAGAGGGGTAGTTTGGGTGGCTAAGTAATTAAGCCATATGGGCTACTATAAGGGGTGGGGGTCCTTCCCTAATCCCTTTTTCCTTGATGAGAGGCCATACAGGACGAGCATGCAGGCATTCTTAATTAAACAAATCGATAATTGAGTAAAGACCTAAATGCAAAATGATGACCAACTAAGTACCCTAGTACCGTTGTCAAAATTTGAGACAGATTGAGTTGTGTTTTCTTTTTCTTTTTATAATTCTTCTTCTTTTACTTATGCTTAACCATACACAGATGACTTCCCATGGATCCTCAAACGACGGGAATTCTTTGACCCACACTGACGGGCTTGCACGAGAGGGTTTTCCCCGCATTTTGTGGGAAGTACTTCAGGGGGCCGGATACACGACACCTCCTCAGTACGTGGTGTAGCAGTTCGAGAAGCACCGAGTGCCCCGCTGTAGAGTGAGGATGACCTTGGAGCCTCATCCCCTGCAGCCAGGCTGGCGTTCGCTAGACTCTGAGTCTTTTGGATACCGGGCTGAAGACACGATTGAGGCGATTGCTCTGCACGGGTTGACCACTTTCTGCGGATTCCATCCCTTGGAGTTGTCCACCCACCCCATTGGCTTGTTCCCCGTGGAGAGGGAGGACGACCCAATGTGGAAGGATCGGGTGGAGCATGCCAAGGACATCTGGGCTCTCTACCCAGGCCAGACTGCTCACTTGACGGTGCGATGCATGAATGCCCTGTATCGTCTGCAAGTGATGCGTGGTGAGGCAATGTCTCATTTGATGGCATTGTTGGAGGCAACTAAGATCACTCTGGATAACAGAGAGGAGCTTGTGGTTGACTTGTCCACCGAGATGGTGGAAAAGGACTTACAAGTGGAGCAGTTGTCCGATGAGATCCAAGAGCTGGAGGAATTAGTGGGGACAAGGGAGAACACTATCGAGGTTCTCGAGGATCAGCTTATCAACACCCAGCAGCAGCTTGCCGAGGCTAATGAGCACCTGGATATGCATCACCAGGAGATCCAGGATGTGGAGGCTAACGAGGACGTCGACATTGAGGGAGGAGAGGAGCCTGCCTCCAGCGTGGACACTGCTGGCTCAGGGAGACCACCTTCCCCCGAGTCGAGTGTTGCCTCGTTCGCTCACTAGGTATCAGGAGTAAGGCTAGAAGTCGGTAATGGTGGGACTCCTCACAGCTAGCTTAGCTTTTGCACCCTTGGGGTACTAGGCTAAATAGAGTTGAGTCTTTTGGGCCATGGATGTAATCATGATAAACTTTTTTTGGAAGCATGGTTGATGGATGATGTTAGTCTTAATTTGGGAAGAAAAGTTTATGCCTTGTGAAATCCTTTGTGTTTATGCAAGAATCTATCACTTCACCTTTTGACTCTTTCACCGCGATTGAACCTTGAACTTTGAAGATGTGTTATTGAGTATAATGTGATTTTTCAGATGGCTGGGAGAGCGCGTCGTGGACAGAATGAGCGCATTCCTCCACCCCGGCCACCGCCTCCCACTCTGCAGGAGCTAATGGCTCAGCAGAATGAGATCTTGAGGCAGCTAGCTCAGCGCCAGCCACCACCTCAGCATTATGGTGGTGGAGATCATCAGCGTCACCCCGCAGTAGCCACGTACCAGGAGTTCCTCAGTACTCAGCCGCCGTTGTTCACCAGGGCCGAGGACCCACTTGATGCTGATGTATGGCTGAGGGTAGTGGAATCAAAATTCCCACTACTCAATGGAGTTTGTTCCGAAGTGACTAAGGTCAGGTTCACCACCCAGCAGCTTCGCGGACCCGCGCGGACATGGTGGGACCACTATCTTGCTATGCAACCAGTTGACCATGAAGTGGATTGGAGAGAGTTCAAGGCAGCTTTCAGGGGACACCATATTCTAGCTGGCATTATGGACCGTAAGCTCAACGAGTTTCTGGCACTTACTCAGGGCAACAGGACGGTGTTGCAGTATGCTCAGGCTTTTAATGATCTGTGCCAGTATGCCGGGTATCATGCGGACACGGACGAGAAGAAGAGGGACAAGTTCAGAAGGGGGCTCAGCACTAAGCTCCATGACCGTCTCAACACCATCAGGGCCCACAGCTACAATGAGTTGGTCAACATGGCCATTTCCCAGGAGGACTGTATCACAGCTCGTCAGGCAGAAAAGAAGAGGAAGACCCCTGTGGCAGGATCCTCAGCTCAGCCACAACGCTTCAGGATTGTGTCCGACACTCAGAACAGGGGACCTCAACAACAGCAAGGGCGATGGGTGATCCGACCACAGCAGCAGCAGCAGGCACCCAACCGTACCCAGTTTCCAGCTCAGAGGAACAATCAACAGCAACAGCAGTATCGCCAGGCAAATGACAATAGGTGTTTCACTTGCGGCAACACCAGACACTATGCCAAGAATTGCCCCAGAAACCAGCAGAGGCAGGGGCAGAATGTTAATCAGAATCAAGGCAAGAGACAGAAGGTGCAAGTGAGGCAGGGCAAGCTAAACTTTACCACCATGGCTGATATCCCAGAGGGAGCACCCGTCATGACTGGTATCTTTACCGTTTTGAATTATCCTGCTATTATTCTTTTTGATTCTGGTGCATCGCATAGTTTTATCAGTGCCAAATTTAGTGCCAAGTGTCAGTTACCTTTTCACCACACCAATGGGGTTATTACAATTTCAACACCAGGAGGCAGGATTGCCACCAATCAAATCAGCAAGAATGTGCCTATAAAGTTTGGTAGTCTGATAATTAAAACCAACCTTCTTATTTTGGGTTTGGATAGTGTGGATATCATATTGGGCACTGACTAGTTGACCAAACATCAGACAGTGATTGACATTGCAGCTAGGGCCATTGAAGTGCACTCACCGACCTGTGGTGAAACCACACTATATTTGTCCGACCAGGGTTGTACCCGTTCTTGTGCCTTCGTTATGATAGAATCCCCAGTGGAACAGATCCCAGTGGTCTGTGACTACCCAGATGTTTTTCCGGATGAATTGTCAGGGATGCCACCTGACCGAGACATCGAGTTTGCAATTGAATTGCAACCCGGGACTGCTCCTATCTCCAAGAGACCCTATAGGATGCCTCCCGTGGAACTGGCAGAACTGAAGAAGCAACTACAAGAGTTGTTGGACAAGGGGTTCATTCGCCCAAGTACTTCACCTTGGGGATGTCCTGCCTTATTTGTGAAGAAAAAGGATGAGAGTTTGAGAATGTGTGTTGATTACCGCCCTCTCAATGCAGTGACCATCAAGAACAAATACCCACTGCCCCGCATTGATGTTCTGTTTGATCAGTTGGTGGGAGCCAAGGTATTCTCCAAGATAGACCTTCGCTCGGGTTACCATCAGATCAAGATCCGTGCTAGTGGTATTCCCAAGACGGCTTTCTCTACCAGATATGGGCTCTATGAGTTTTTGGTAATGTCTTTTGGGCTGACCAATGCCCCAGCTTATTTTATGTACCTGATGAACTCAGTGTTCATGCCAGAGTTGGACAAATTTGTGGTCGTTTTCATTGATGATATTCTAGTCTATTCCAAGAATGAAGCAGAGCACACTAAACATTTGCATACGGTACTTCAGAGACTGCGTGACCATCAGTTATATGCCAAATTGTCTAAATGTGAATTCTGGCTGAAGGAAATTAAATTCTTGGGTCACACAATTTCTCAGGATGGGATATCTGTTGATCCTGAGAAGGTACAAGAGGTGATGGATTGGAAACCTCCGACTACAGTGAAGCAGATTCAGAGTTTTCTGGGATCGGCAGGGTATTATCGACGATTTATTCCGGATTTCTCCAGAATTGCTAAGCCAATGACTGAGTTATTGAAGAAGGGAGCCAAATATGAGTGGAGCCAGAAGTGCGAAGATGCTTTTCATACACTAAGGCAGCATTTGACAACAGCCCCAGTGTTGGCTCAACCTGATAACACCAAGCCCTTCGAAGTCTATTGTGATGCTTCTGGTACGGGATTGGGATGTGTATTAATGCAAGATAGCAGAGTAATTACTTATGCCTCCCGAGCACTCAGACCCCATGAGCAGAACTACCCTACACATGATCTGGAGTTAGCAGCCGTGGTTCATGCTCTCAAGATATGGAGACACTACTTGATGGGAGCTCACTGTAACATTTACACTGATCACAAGAGCCTCAAATACATTTTCACTCAGGCAGATCTGAACATGAGGCAGAGGAGATGGTTAGAACTAATCAAGGACTAGATTTGGAGGTGCATTACCATCCCGGCAAGGCCAATGTTGTGGCAGATGCCTTGAGCAGAAAGGCCCAGTGCAATTGTATGAGCATGGATGCGAGAGTTACCACCCTGTGTGATGAATTGTGCAAGCTGAGTCTGGAAGTTGTTCCTTCCGGTGATTTAAACTATATCTCAGTGGAGCCCACCCTGCAAGAACAAATAGCCCAGGCACAGATTGGAGATAAGGGTGTTCAGGTTATCAAAGACATGATCAAGCAGAAGGCAGAGAAATACAAGTGTTTTCGTCAGGATAGCAAGGGAATTCTATGGTTTGGAGATCGATTGGTTGTTCCTAAGGACCCGGAGCTCAGAAAGAAGATATTGGATGAAGCTCACCTTTCTAAATTCTCCATGCACCCTGGCAGCAACAAGATGTACCATGATCTCAGATCCTTATACTGGTGGACCAGAATGAAGAGGGAAATTGCCAAGTATATATCCGAGTGTGACACCTGCCAAAGGATTAAAGCCAGTCATTTGAAGACAGCGGGCCCTTTGCAATCCCTTCCCATACCATCTTGGAAATGGGAGGACATTTGCATGGACTTTATCGTGGGATTGCCCAATACCTCCCGACACCATGATTCCATTTGGGTCATTGTGGATAGATTGACCAAGTCAGCTCATTTCTTACCAGTACACACCACCCATAGGACGGAGAAGTATGCAGAAATCTACATTGACCAGATAGTCTGTTTGCATGGTGTACCAAGGACTATAGTCTCAGACAGAGGAGCAACTTTTGTGGCACAATTTTGGTAACAATTGCAGGAATCACTTGGGAACCATGTAATACGAAGCTCAGCATACCATCCTCAAACAGATGGCCAGACTGAAAGGGTAAATCAGATTTTGGAAGACATGTTGAGGGCATGTGTGCTACATTATGGAAAGGATTGGGACAAGTGTCTTTCGTTGGCAGAGTTTTCTTATAATAATAGTTACCAGTCTAGCCTGAAAATGGCACCTTTTGAGGCCTTATATGGGAGAAGATGTAGAACCCCGCTGAATTGGTCTCAAGCAGGAGAGAGGGAAATATTTGGGCCAGATTTGGTACTGGAAGCAGAGGAAAAGGTCAGAGTCATCAAGAAGAACTTAGAAACTGCTCAGGCCAGACAAAAGACCTATCATGACAAGAGAAGGAAGCCTCTATAGTTTAAAGTGGGAGACCATGTTTATCTTAAGGTGTCACCCACTAAAGGTGTCCAGAGATTTGGGATCAAGGGCAAGTTAGCTCCTCGCTATATTGGACCCTACGAGATCAAGGAGACTTGCGGACCTGTAGCATATCAATTGAAGTTGCCACCCAGCATGTCAGCTATTCATGATGTGTTCCATGTATCTCAGCTGCGAAAATGTGTCCGCTTACCCACTGAAGTACTACCTGAACCAGAAATTGAGATAGAACCAGACCTGTCCTATCAAGAGTACCCTGTTGAGAGCACCTAGAGGGGGGGGGTGAATAGGTGATCCTGTAAAAACTTCAAACTTAAGCCACAAAAACTTGTTAAGTGTTAGCACGATTATTGCCAAGTGGCTAAGGTGAATTCTCGACAAAACACAATACCACAAGAGATCAAGCACAGAGGTGACACGGTGGTTTATCCCGTGGTTCGGCCAAGCCAATGCTTGCCTACTTCCACGTTGTGGCGTCCCAACGGACGAGGGTTGCAATCAACCCCTCTCAAGCGGTCCAAAGACCCACTTGAATACCACGGTGTTTTGCTTTTCCTTTCACTATCCCGTTTGCAAGGAATCTCCACAAATTGGAGTCTCTTGCCCTTACAAGTATATGATCACAAAGAAAGCACAGAGTAAGGGAGGGAAGCAACACACACAAATCCACAGCAAAAGCGCACACACACGGCCAAGAATCGAGCTCACAAGACTATCTCAGAGTTCTCACTTAGAACAGAGCTCGAATCACTTAGAAACACAAACGAATGCGCAGAGACTTAGTGTGGATGATCAAGAATGCTCAAGAGTTGCTTGTGTGTCTCCTCCATGTGCCTAGGGGCTCCTTTTATAGCCCCAAGGCAGCTAGGAGCCGTTGAGAGCAAATCCGGAAGGCCATCCTTGCCTTCTGTCGTCGGGCGCACCGGACAGTCCGGTGCACACCGGACACTGTCCGGTGCCCGATTTGTTTCCTTATCTGACGCTTCCGACCGTTGCAGACCGTTGGCAGATCTGGAGCCGTTGGCGCACCGGACATGTCCGGTGCACACCGGACAGTCCGGTGCCTTCTTCCGACCGTTGGCTCCGCCACGTGTCCCGCGCAGATTGCGCGGCCGACCGTTGGCCCCGCCGACCGTTGGCTCACCGGACAGTCCGGTGCACACCGGACAGTCCGGTGAATTTTAGCCGTACGTCGTCGGCGAATTCCCGAGAGCGGCCAGTTCGCTCCGAGCCAGCCTGGCGCACCGGACACTGTCCGGTGCACACCGGACAGTCCGGTGCTCCAGACCGAACTGGGTCTTGGCAGCAAACAGCCAAGTCAATTCTCCTCTTCTCTTTTCTTCTTCTTCCTGTTTCTAACACTTAGACAAATATATTAGCACACTAAACCAATGTACTAAGGCTTAGAAACATACCTTTATCTCATGATTTGCACCTTGTTCATCCATGTACATAAATTCACAATTAAGCACATGTGTTGGCACTCAATCACCAAAATACTTAGAAATGGCCCAAGGGCACATTTCCCTTTCAATCTCCCCCTTTTTGGTGATTTATGCCAACACAACATAAAGCAACTAGAACAAGTGCAAACTTACTTCAAATAAAATAAATTTAAGTTTTATTCAATTTGGCATATATGGATCATCCTTTGCCACCACTTGGTTTGTTTTTTGCAAATCAAACTCAAATCTCTATCTCTAAGTCAAACACACATGTTGAAACATAAAGAGAGTCATTCCAAAAGAGATTGATCAAAAATTTCAAAAACTCCCCCTTTTTCCCATAATCAATACTTCTCCCTACAAGAAGCCAACTTTTGACAAGAGAGACAACATAAGAATTTTGACAAACCAAAAACTCTATTCTATTATTTTCAAAATCTCTCAAGTGGTAGCTGATCCATTTATTGCTTTGGCCTTTATTTTCTCCCCCTTTGGCATCAAGCACCAAAACGGGATCAATGTTGGCCCTTTAACCCCATTGCCTCACCAAAATCTTCACTTAAGAGCAAATGGCAATAAGAGTTAATGATATGGACTTGGAGTAAGTTACCCCTCATCGGAGTGCAGTGGAAGTCTTGCATGGTCCAAGTCCACCTTCTCCCTTTCAATTCTTCATTGAGACTAAATCAAACAAACTCAAGCATATGGTTAGTCTCAAAGGGTCAAGTTGTAACACATCTCCCCCTAAACATGTGCATCACTTTGCAACGGACTTGTGAGGTCCAGGGAGTGTTTGTACAACTTGAGCACCATAATAAGCAACAAAACGCAAAAAGGAACATGATCAAAAGCATGAATACATGTATGCTACAATTCAATCCAAGTTCCGCGAATCTAAGACATTAAGCTCACTACGCAGCCTGCAAAAGGTCTTCTCATCTAAAGGCTTGGTGAAGATATCGGCTAGCTGGTTCTCGGTGCTAACATAAAACACTTCGATATCTCCCTTTTGCTGGTGGTCTCTCAAAAAGTGATGCCGGATGTCAATGTGCTTTGTGCGGCTGTGCTCAACAGGATTTTCCGCTATTCGGATAGCACTCTCATTATCACATAGGAGTGGGACTTTGCTCAGATTGTAGCCAAAGTCCCTGAGGGTTTGCCTCATCCAAAGTAGTTGCGCGCAACACTGACCTGCGGCAACGTACTCGGCCTCAGCGGTGGATAGGGCAACGGAGGTTTGTTTCTTAGAGTTCCATGACACCAGGGACCTTCGTAAGAATTGGCACGTCCCTGATGTACTCTTCCTATCGACCTTACATCCAGCATAGTTGGAATCTGAGTACCCAATCAAGTCAAAGTTAGACCCCTTTGGATACCAGATCCCGAAGCAAGGCGTAGCGACTAAATATCTAAGAATTCGCTTTACCGCCACCAAGTGACACTCCTTAGGATCGGATTGAAATCTAGCACACATGCATACGCTAAGCATAATATCCGGTCTACTAGCACATAAATAAAGTAAAGACCCTATCATTGACCGGTATGCTTTTTGATCAACGGACTTACCTCCTTTGTTGAGGTCGGTGTGTCCGTTGGTTCCCATCGGAGTCTTTGCGGGCTTGGCGTCCTTCATCCCAAACCGCTTTAGCAGATCTTGTGTGTACTTCGTTTGGGAGATGAAGGTGCCGTCCTTGAGTTGCTTCACTTGGAACCCAAGGAAGTAGTTCAACTCGCCCATCATTGACATCTCGAATTTCTGCGTCATCACCCTGCTAAACTCTTCACAAGACTTTTGATTAGTAGAACCAAATATTATGTCATCGACATAAATTTGGCATACAAACAAATCACCATCACATGTCTTTGTAAAAAGAGTTGGATCGGCTTTCCCAACCTTGAAAGCATTAGCAAGTAAGAAATCTCTAAGGCATTCATACCATGCTCTTGGGGCTTGTTTAAGTCCATAGAGCGCCTTAGAGAGCTTACACACGTGGTCGGGGTACCGCTCATCCTCGAAGCCAGGGGGTTGCTCCACGTACACCTCCTCCTTTATTGGCCCGTTGAGGAAAGCGCTCTTCACATCCATTTGGTACAACCTGAAAGAATGGTGAGCGGCATATGCTAGCAAGATACGAATTGATTCTAGCCTAGCCACAGGAGCAAAAGTCTCCTCAAAGTCCAAACCTGCGACTTGGGCATAACCTTTTGCCACAAGTCGAGCCTTGTTCCTTGTCACCACCCCGTGCTCGTCCTGTTTGTTGCGGAACACCCACTTGGTTCCCACAACATTTTGCTTGGGACGAGGCACCAGCGTCCAAACTTCATTGCGCTTGAAGTTGTTAAGTTCCTCCTGCATGGCCAACACCCAATCCGGATCTAGCAAGGCCTCCTCTACCCTGAAAGGCTCAATAGAGGAGACAAAAGAGTAATGTTCACAAAAATTAACTAGTCGAGACCGAGTAGTTACTCCCTTGCTAATGTCACCCAGAATTTGGTCGACGGGATGATCCCTTTGAATCATCGCTCGAACTTGGGTTGGAGGTGCCGGTTGCGCTTCTTCCTCCACCACATGATCATCTTGTGCTCCCCCTTGATCACACGCCTCCTTTTGATGAACCTGTTCATCGTCTTGAGTTGGGGGATGCACCGTCGTTGAGGAAGAAGGTTGATCTCGTTCATCTTGTTCCTGTGGCCGAACGTCTCCAATCGCCATGGTTCGTATAGCGGCCGTTGGAACATCTTCTTCATCTACATCATCACACTCAACAACTTGCTCTCTTGGAGAGCCATTAGTCTCATCAAATACAACGTCGCTAGAGACTTCAACCAAACCCGATGATTTGTTGAAGACCCTATACGCCTTTGTATTTGAATCATAACCTAATAAAAACCCTTCTACAGCTTTGGGAGCAAATTTAGAATTTCTACCCTTCTTTACTAGAATGTAGCACTTGCTCCCAAAAACACGAAAGTAAGATACATTGGGTTTGTTACCGGTTAGCAGCTCATACGACGTCTTCTTGAGGAGACGGTGAAGGTAGACCCTGTTGATGGCGTGGCAAGCCGTGTTCACGGCTTCCGACCAAAAACACTCGGGGGTCTTGAACTCTCCAAGCATCGTCCTCGCCATATCGATTAGCGTCCTGTTCTTCCTCTCTACCACACCATTTTGCTGTGGTGTGTAGGGAGCGGAGAACTCGTGCTTGATTCCTTCCTCCTCAAGAAACTCCTCCACTTGAAGGTTCTTGAACTCGGACCCGTTGTCGCTTCTTATCTTCTTCACCTTGAGCTCAAACTCATTTTGAGCTCTCCTGAGGAAGCGCTTGAGGGTCCCTTGGGTTTCAGACTTATCCTGCAAAAAGAATACCCAAGTGAAGCGGGAAAAGTCATCAACAATAACTAAACCATACTTACTTCCTCCTATGCTTAGATAGGCGACGGGTCCGAAGAGGTCCATATGCAGCAGCTCCAGAGGTCTTGACGTGGTCATCACATTCTTGCTGTGATGCGCTCCTCCCACCTGTTTACCTGCCTGACAAGCTGCACAAGGTCTATCTTTTTCGAAATGCACATTTGTTAGACCTATCACGTGTTCTCCCTTTAGAAGCTTGTGGAGGTTCTTCATCCCCACATGTGCTAAGCGGCGATGCCACAGCCAGCCCATGTAAGTCTTAGCCATTAAGCATGCATCTAGACCGGCCTCTTCTTTTGCAAAATCAACTAAATAAAGCTTGCCGTCTAGTACACCCTTAAAAGCTAGTGAACCATCACATCTTCTAAAGACAGACACATCTACATTTGTAAATAAACAATTATATCCCATTTGACATAATTGACTAACAGATAGCAAATTATATCCAAGACTCTCCACTAAGAATACATTTGAGATAGAATGCTCATTAGAAATTGCAATTTTACCTAACCCTTTTACCTTGCCTTGATTCCCATCACCGAATATAATTGAATCTTGGGAATCCTTATTCTTGACGTAGGAGGTGAACATCTTCTTCTCCCCCGTCATATGGTTTGTGCATCCGCTGTCGATAATCCAGCTTGAACCCCCGGATGCATAAACCTGCAAGGCAAATTTAGGCTTGGGTCTTAGGTACCCAACTCATGTTGGGTCCTGCAAGGTTAGCACAAATATCTTTAGGGACCCAAATGCAAGATTTATCTCCCTTGCATCTAGCCCCTAATTTCCTAGCAATTACCTTCTTACCCTTTCTACAAATAGCAAAAGGAGCATTACAAGCATAATAAATGGTAGAAGGTTCATTCACTACTTTCCTAGGAGCATGAATAACATTCTTTCTAGTCACATGAGCAATATTTCTCCTAGGCATATGTACAACATTTCTCCTACACATATCCCTATCATGCTTATAAGAAGAACTAGAAGCAAACATGGCATGAGAATCATAAACATGTGATTCAAAATCATTATAAGCATTTCTAGCATTTTTCCTATCATAATACATAAAAGCATGGTTCTTTTTGGCATTACTAGCCATAGGGGCCTTCCCTTTCTCCTTGACGAAGACGGGAGCCTTATGGCTTGTTAAGTTCTTGGCTTCTCTCTTGAAGCCAAGCCCATCCTTAATTGAGGGATGTCTACCAACCGTGTAGGCATCCCTTGCAAATTTTATTTTATCAACTACATTCTTGCTAGTCTTAAGTTGGGCATTAAGACTAGCCACTTCATCATTTAGTTTTGAGATTGACACTAAGTGTTCACTACAAGCATTAACATCAAAATCTTTACACCTAGTACAAATTTCAACATGTTCAACACAGGAATTAGATTTATATGCTACTTCTAATTTAGCACTTAAATCATTGTTAACACCTTGTAAGGTAGAAATGGTTTCATGACAGGTAGATAGTTCACTAGAAAACATTTCATTTCTTTTAATTTCTAGAGCAAGAGAATTTTGTGCACTAACAAATTTATCATGCTCCTCATATAAAAGATCCTCTTGCTTTTCTAGTAATCTATTCTTGTCATTTAAAGCATCAATCAACTCATTAATCTTATTAATTTTAGATCTATCTAAGCCTTTGAACAAGCAAGAATAATCTATGTCATCATCATCACTAGACTCACTATCACTAGAAGAAGCATAAGTGGAGTCTTGAGTACTCACCTTCTTCTCCCTTGCCATAAGGCAAGTGAGACGCTCGTTGGGGAAGAGAGCCGATTTGTTGAAGGCAGTGGCGGCGAGTCCTTCGTTGTCGGAGTCGGAGGAGGAGCAATCCGAGTCCCACTCCTTTCCTAGATGCGCCTCGCCCTTTGCCTTCTTGTATTGCTTCTTCTTCTCTCTTTTGTTCCCCTTTTCCTGGTCACTTTCATTATCGGGACAGTTAGCAATGAAATGACCAAGCTTACCGCATTTGAAGCATGAGCGCTTCCCCTTGGCTTTGGTCTTGCTTGGTTGTCCCTTGTGACCTTTAAGCACCGTCTTGAATCTTTTGATGATGAGAGCCATCTCTTCATCATTAAGGCCAGCCGCCTCAATCTGTGCCACCTTGCTAGGTAGCACCTCCTTGCTTCGTGTTGTCTTGAGAGCAAGGGGTTGTGGCTCATTGATCGGACCATTCAAGGCGTCGTCCACATACCTCGCCTCCTTGATCATCATTCGCCCGCTAACGAATTTCCCAAGAACTTCTTCGGGCGACATCTTGGTGTACCTGGGATTTTCACGTATATTGTTCACCAAGTGAGGATCAAGAACGGTAAATGACCTGAGCATTAGGCGGACGACGTCGTGGTCCGTCCATCGCGTGCTCCCGTAGCTTCTTATCTTGTTGATAAGGGTCTTGAGCCGGTTGTATGTTTGCGTCGGCTCCTCGCCCCTTATCATCGCGAACCGTCCAAGCTCTCCCTCCACCAACTCCATCTTGGTGAGCAAGGTGACATCGTTCCCCTCATGAGAAATCTTGAGGGTGTCCCAGATTTGCTTGGCGTTATCCAAGCCGCTCACTTTATGGTATTCATCCCTGCACAAGGAAGCTAGAAGAACAGTAGTAGCTTGTGCATTCTTATGAATTTGTTCATTAATGAACATGGGACTATCCGAACTATCAAAATGCATTCCATTCTCTACAATCTCCCAAATACTAGGATGGAGAGAGAATAGGTGACTACGCATTTTGTGGCTCCAAAATCCGTAGTCCTCTCCATCAAAGTGTGGGGGCTTGCCGAGTGGAATGGAGAGCAAATGTGAATGTGAACTTTGCGGAATACGAGAGTAGTCAAAAGAAAAGTTCGAATTAACCGATTTCTTCCTCTCGTAGTCGCTGTGGTCGTCCTTTTGGGAGGAAGTAGACTCATCGCTGTCGTAGTAGACAATCTCATTGATGCGCCTTGTCTTCTTCTTCCTCCCTTCCTTCCGTCTATGGCCCGAGCCGGAGTCGGTAGGCTTGTCGTCCTTCGGCTCGTTGACGAAGGTCTCCTTCTCTTTGTCGTTGATCACTATACCCTTCCCCTTAGGATCCATCTATTCGGGCGGTTAGTCCCTTTGTGAATTGAACGGTTCTGATACCAATTGAGAGCACCTAGAGGGGGGGGTGAATAGGTGATCCTGTAAAAACTTCAAACTTAAGCCACAAAAACTTGTTAAGTGTTAGCACGATTATTGCCAAGTGGCTAAGGTGAATTCTCGACAAAACACAATACCACAAGAGATCAAGCACAGAGGTGACACGGTGGTTTATCCCGTGGTTCGGCCAAGCCAATGCTTGCCTACTTCCACGTTGTGGCGTCCCAACAGACGAGGGTTGCAATCAACCCCTCTCAAGCGGTCCAAAGACCCACTTGAATACCACGGTGTTTTGCTTTTCCTTTCACTATCCCGTTTGCAAGGAATCTCCACAAATTGGAGTCTCTTGCCCTTACAAGTATATGATCACAAAGAAAGCACAGAGTAAGGGAGGGAAGCAACACACACAAATCCACAGCAAAAGCGCACACACACGGCCAAGAATCGAGCTCACAAGACTATCTCAGAGTTCTCACTTAGAACAGAGCTCGAATCACTTAGAAACACAAACGAATGCGCAGAGACTTAGTGTGGATGATCAAGAATGCTCAAGAGTTGCTTGTGTGTCTCCTCCATGCGCCTAGGGGCTCCTTTTATAGCCCCAAGGCAGCTAGGAGCCGTTGAGAGCAAATCCGGAAGGCCATCCTTGCCTTCTGTCGTCGGGCGCACCGGACAGTCCGGTGCACACCGGACACTGTCCGGTGCCCGATTTGTTTCCTTATCTGACGCTTCCGACCGTTGCAGACCGTTGGCAGATCTGGAGCCGTTGGCGCACCGGACATGTCCGGTGCACACCGGACAGTCCGGTGCCTTCTTCCGACCGTTGGCTCCGCCACGTGTCCCGCGCAGATTGCGCGGCCGACCGTTGGCCCCGCCGACCGTTGGCTCACCGGACAGTCCGGTGCACACCGGACAGTCCGGTGAATTTTAGCCGTACGTCGTCGGCGAATTCCCGAGAGCGGCCAGTTCGCTCCGAGCCAGCCTGGCGCACCGGACACTGTCCGGTGCACACCGGACAGTCCGGTGCTCCAGACCGAACTGGGTCTTGGCAGCAAACAGCCAAGTCAATTCTCCTCTTCTCTTTTCTTCTTCTTCCTGTTTCTAACACTTAGACAAATATATTAGCACACTAAACCAATGTACTAAGGCTTAGAAACATACCTTTATCTCATGATTTGCACCTTGTTCATCCATGTACATAAATTCACAATTAAGCACATGTGTTGGCACTCAATCACCAAAATACTTAGAAATGGCCCAAGGGCACATTTCCCTTTCACCTGTCAAGGTACTGGATCAGAAAGAGAGATCAACGCGGGCAAGATCGACTAGAATGTATAAAGTTCAGTGGAGTCACCATTCAGTGGAAGAAGCTACATGGGAGACTGAGGATTTCCTACGCTCTCGCTTCCCCGACTTTCTATCCAAAGGAGTCGGTACGTAACCCCCCCCCCCACTTGTCCTTTGAGTCCAAATATAAGAAGAATCTAGATGATCAGAATAGCCTAAGTTGTGGTTTTAACTTAAAAAGGACTTCCTTCTGAAGTTGCAAAGAGGATGACATTCGAAGAACAGTTAACTAGAGAAACTTAAAGGAAAGCAGAAACCACACACCAGCACACCTTTCTGAAGTTGCAAAGAGGATGACATTCGAAGAACAGTAAACTAGAGAAACTTAAAGGAAAGCAGAAACCACACACCAGCACACCTTCATGGCACCCTCCTGAGGGCTCTACCTAAAATCTCGAGTGTTACCATGGCTATGGCACCTCTATGCACTAATGACTGTGATCACATGTGGAAGAAACTTAAGGAGAAGAGCATAACAATCTTGGAGACCATGTATTAACCAAGAATGTTAATGACCTAAAAGCATTGCTCAAGCTTTTGTGCACTTACCACCTTGGGCAAGAAGGGAGTAAACCTTGGACCTCTCTTGAACCCCTATCTCCTAAAACCATGGTTGAAGGGGGGAGAGATTAAGCAAATGTGCAAATCATGACCTAACCTTTGGCAAGAGTTAAGTAACATATTAATCAACAAATATAGAGAGGAAACATTGCAAAAAGACCCCTTGAGAAACCCCAAATCCATTCTTTAAGTAGAGAAAGAGTTAGAGCTCTCTAATTCTCTCTAAGTCAAAATCTACACCTAATCTAAAGATCCACCGTGTTCACCTTGAAGATGGCACCAAAACCACCTAAGTTCTATACCAAAAATGTGGCATACCACCTAAGGCACCCCCTGGAAAAAGTTGAGACCGAGTCCTTGACGTTTGACATGTCTTGGCATCACTTTTGTCGCGCAGCGGACAGGGAGACAAGCTAGATTTGGCGTCCGCATATCTTCTGACCTAGGGCTTATCTTCCCTTGGAACTCACATACAAGAGATAGCCATAGGTGCCAGGAAGAGGTCTACGCCGGATTTTTGCCAAGATTCGCACGTATTCGATATCAGCAAGCTTTTGAACATCGGCAGAAGAACACCTCCACGTGTTCGACGCGCTCTGCGCGCGCCAGAGCACGCCCGCGCCCGACCCCGCGCGCCCCGCGCCGCGCTGAGCCGTGCCTGTGTCCCCTGCTCACGCCCGCGCCTATAAAGCCCCCTTAGGCATCGACCGTACTCATCCGTGCACACTCGACCTCACCGGAGCCCAAACCCACCGGTGTTTGCCCGTACACGGCGTGTCCGCGGCCGCCCGATCCCCCTGCCACCGTAGACCGGCCAGCCGAACCCTTCCTAGCCCCATCCAGCCCTCGGAGAAGACTGTGCACACCTCGGTGAAGCTCCCCGAGCGAGGAATCGAAGTTTGCTTTGCCGGAGAGGCCAGTCCACGGTCGCCGGACTCCACCCGACCGCCGGCGAGCGTAGACCAGGTGATCCTCGGCTCCATTCTTCGATTCCTTATGCACACAGCCTCTACGTCACCCCGTGAAGCTCAACGTGCCCGTGGATTGCACTAGGTCGCCGTGGTTTGGCCGGCACACCCGCCGCCGACGAGAGCACCCGCCTGCGCGCGTGGACCGAACGATTTCGACCACCCCCGCCGTCGAGCCGTACACCGTTGTGACCGCCAGAGCCTCCCGGAGCCAACCCCGCCCCTCGCCGGACCTCTCTTGCCGCCGGTAAGCCGCGTCACCCTTTTCTTTCCCGCGGGTACTGTTTGCATGAGGGGAAGGACCTCGGGGAAGAAGAAGGAAAGGTCGGGGGGATTTTTGAACTGTCAGTGACCCAGAGGAATAGTAGCGCGGGGGTATAACTGAGAGGGTTAGTTTGGAAATAACCCGAGGACTTCGGTGCAAAGTGGTTTTCCAGGAAACCTTTTAATAAATCTGATTTAAAATTTTAAACAGAACTTGAATAATTCATATCTTCTGTTGTACTCATCCAAATTGAGTCAAACCAATTTTGTCAAATCTTAAATAATATAAACTACTGAAGAAAAATACAAAACCCCTTTGTGCTACAGAAATATTTAGGGTTCTGAATTAAATACTGATTTGGCCAAAAGATGAATAATAGGAAGAAAAATAGTTGCACTATTTAACTAAGGTTAAGAAAATTTGGAGAAGTACATGACCACCTACTGACCCATTTAAAAATGCTAAACCCCTCTGTACACCCCCATTAAGGTAGATTTTACCATTTATTTTACATTATGCTTAAGATTAAAGAAATTAGGAAAGGTGATTTAAATAAAGAATCAGGGAGCCCCCATATTTTTGTTGGTATACCTATTCAGTGTAGTTTACTAAAAAAATTGATTATACCCTGGTTTAGTATAAAATAAATAGGATACCTTTTATTTTGAGAAAACAAGGCAAACTTAGAAAAACCCTAAAAAATAACCCTAAGGCAAAAACACCCCAAACCTTGGGATAATTAATGAGTTGTTATTAAGAACATAAGAAAAATTTGAAGTCTGTTGTTTGATATTTTTCAAATAACAAGTTAGTTATAAGCACCTTTTTGGCATAAAACTTTAGAAGATCACAACTAAATAACCACCAATTAACCTTCTATGATTTTTGGCACAGAAGCTTATTATTACTGTTAGATGCCAACAAAAATAACCCTTAGGGCAGAACCTACTCCTAATTGAGAGTTGTAGTACAAAGTGACCCAATTGCACAACTTTTGTTATTTTAGTCTAAAGCGTAGCCTTTTTATTTTGAACCTCAAATTCCTAGAATAAGCTATAGTGACCAATGGCAACCCACTGTAATTTTTACAGAATTTTTGGAAGAAGTTAATTCACTGTTATAGTTCAAACATGCATTAGAATTCATAAATAGAGAATAAGGAAAGGGAAATGAATGATGGAAATTAATGTGACCCTAAAACCCTTTGCAAATTGTCCACTAAAGAATATAAGGGAATTACACATCCGCTATGCCTCTCCTTAACAAAGCCTAAACTTAGAGGGATAAGCATAACCCACTGAAAGCCACGTATGACCAAGAAGCCCTAAGTTACTAACTAACTTGGTTCTATCTTCCGTTATCATAATGTTGTTAAATCCTGCATAATCATGACATACATATTCATTGCATTCGATAGACTGCAACCTCGCTGACGAAGAGTACGTCCTCGTGCCGGAGCAAGGAGCTGCTCAGGAGGTAGCCCCGGATCCAGCACCAGAGCCTGCACCAGAGGATCTGCCAGCCCCAGCTTTGGAAGGCAAGCCCCGGTTTTATGCATAACCTGTTATTTATGCTATTTTACTACACTTATTGATTGTAGGATTGAATGTGCACTTAAGTGTAGGAGTTGTTTGAAACCCTAGTTGCATGATCTCAGGAATCCTTTTTGAGATGGATACTAGTATGCTAGGTCGAGTAGCTGCTTTACTAATCAGGGATCTCGGTAGAAGTCGAGTGATTTTTTTAGCACTCGCGCGAGGTCAGGAATTGGTTGTATCCACTTTTATATCATAATGATGTTGGTATGTGGACAACAATCCATGGGGATTGGTTGTCTATGGGATGGAAATTTGAATAAGGGTTAAGGTGTGGTACCGTGAGTCAAGCGTTTGAACGTACTAAACACATACCGAGAAATATGGTAAATCGGTAAGCCTAGTACCTGAGTGAACCTGCCCGCAGACATATCCCCTCACGCGACCTGAGACGAGGTCTCCCATTCCGGTTATGGTGGGTACAAGTGCGGTCACTGCACGACGGCAGTCGGGGTCAGTGAGGCATTGTACGCCAAGGCGGTGAGCCCTGATCTGTTGCCAGGGAATCAATGGGGATGGTTGATGTGTGTGGGGACGGAGTGCCCCTACATGTCGTGTGTTTAGGTTTACCTTGCAAGGATAAAAACTCGATTCGAATCGTCTGCTTCTCGCAGCTAATGAGACTGCTTGATCCATGCTGCTACATTGAGTAACAAGTGGGAATGTGATGAGTTGATATAAGATGTTGTTTGCTAAAAAAAATGTTTGCTACTATGTATGAGTAGATAGTACACATTTAGCCTTAAGAGAGTCACACTTAAACTTGACAAAGTTAAAACTTGATTTAGAAACTTAGCTAGTGCTTTTGGCAACCAAACCCCACAACCAAACAGCTGCATGTCTAGAGGTAGAGGAGTAGACTCCTCACACCGGGTAAGTCTAGCTGAGTATTAGTATACTCAGCCTTGCTTGTGGCATAATTTTTTACAGGTTCCATTTAGGACATGGTTGCTGGAGTGACTTGGCCGTCCATCTTGCCACCGGGTTGGACAGTCGAGTGGGATCCTGCCTCGGCTGAGGAGGAGCATGAGGAGTGATGGGACAGGCTTCCCCATCTCTCTGTTTATTTATCGCTAGTTTTATTCCGCTGCACTTCGAACATGATGACTACTTTTGCAAAACTCCGATGGTGATGTAATAATTTAATACTCATTAATGTATGGTTTCATGCTTTATTGTATTTGCTCTGTGACTCACCTTCGAGTGAGATCGTGGTACTTGATCCTGTCAGTGGCCTCGTCGGACTAGATCCGAGGGATTGATGGGTTATTCCCATTTAAGTGTGGTCTAGCCTCTAAGGCGGGACTTAGGCACTTAAGTCGGAATAATTCGGGCAGTTCCGCCACATAGAGGGTGTTGCAAGAGTTCCTTCTTCTTCGTCAATTGCTTTTTGCTTCGAAGGCGAAGCTTTTCTCTTCTTCGAAACACCTGTTTTCGGTTCAGACTCTGGCTTTTTCTTTTTCGATTGTTCTTCATCGTCTTTGTTCAGAACATCATTCACTCTTTTTCTCTTTTGGCCTTCAGCACCCTTATCTAGCCGCTCGTAGTCAGGATATTCAAAACCCAGGGCATCCATCACAAGCCTTAGCCTTCGCTTCGGACGAGTGCCGAAGGCCGCAGTCATCAATTGGTCTTCTTTTTAGAATAATTTCCAAGTATTTCGTTACACATTACTTCGATTGTGTCCAGCCACTCTTGGCAAGGTAATTTGAAAAGTTTCTTGAATTTGAAATGGTAGGGCAGCCGAACAAGTTCCCTTTTCTTCTTTTTCCCCTCTAGCTTCGGCATTTCCCACTCCTTCAAAGTCGGGAATATTCTAAAGGCCAGAAATTCCTGCATCAAGTCCCTAGTGCCAATATGATCTGCAATCACTCTAAATTCAGCTAGAGCAATTTGACTTGGACTCCCTGGTAGCATGTTGCACGGAGGTCGGGTCTCTCCGAAGATCAGTTCTAACGGACTCTAGACCAACTTGTCTTCATCTTCGTCAACTCTGACGTAGAACCACTCAAATTTCCATCCAGCTGGTCATTTGCTTCGGTAACTGATCACTGGAAACTTTGTAGTCTTGCGGTAAGCAAAGTTGTAGCAGCCAAAATTTTCATGGAGACCATCTCCTCTAACCTTGGTCTGGTAGTGCAGTTCGTGCACTCGGCAGAAACCTTCAGCGAATGGTTCCACCCCCTGGCTTCGGAGAGCCCAGATATAAACATTTAGCCTAACGATAGCGTTAGGGGTTAGCTGATGAAGGTAGATCCCAAATTTCTTCAGCACCTCAGCAATCATCTTGTTCAAAGGGAATCTTAAACCAGCTTTAAAAAGACTTTTGAAAACCACTACTTCATTCTTTCTCGGCTTTGGGATAGTTTCTTTTCCACCACAAATCAGCTCCTTCTTCGCTTCACTAAGATAGCCCAACTTCACCATCTTAGGAAAATCAGCTTCGGAGATGGTGGACTTTCTGAAGTCCAAGTGGCTAGGTTTGCTCGGCACTGCACTGCTATAATCATCTTCGGAATCAGTTTCTTCAGCATCAGCTTGTCCTGCTTCGGCACAAGAATATCCTCGGATGTTGCCAGCCCAGACCGCCTCATTGCTTCGGAAATTGGAACAATTTCAGTAGCTTCGGTCTCATCTCCCTCACGGTCAATCCTGGTAGTAGAACGCAATCTCGCCATCTGATTATGAATTTTTTGAAATTTTTTGAAGTTGTTGACTTTCTCGATTTCTCCGAAGTTCTTTTCTCTTGTGACGAAGAAGAATCAAAAGCGGTGCTTCGTTTGAGCACGATGATCAAGCTTCGGCTATGTTTAATTTTTTGACAGCACAACAGTACAATAGCAATGAATGATGTGGTAACTTCACACCTACCCGTCTGTTTATATAGCATCGCAGGTGGGAAGGTGAATCGTCAAGGTCTTCCGCACCGGAAAAACAGCCACCCACACTCATTGACCGGTGGGCCACAAGGTCCGCGAAGGAGAATCGCCAGGGCGCGCGCAACTGCTGCAAGATGGGGCCACCTCACGCGCGGATTATTTTAATCGTTTCTCGTCAACGAGCTCAGGGAAGGTGTTTTTTGGATCTTTGGCATCCTGAAGCCTAGAAGACTTTTTCACGGATCAAGCTCGTTACGAAAAACGATCTAGCACCGCGAAGGGGCTACTGTTGGGGGTATGCTTCGTAGTCGATGATCCTAAAAGAGGAAAACACCTTCGGCAAGATCCTTTCAAGAGCAGCGCTGAAGTTATCACCGATAGGGCTTCGACACAGTGACAAGTCTCAAGACGAAGGGGGCGAACCGACTTAAAGATCAAATGACTCAAAGACCCATGATGTTTTGTGTCAGTATTGTAATTGATTATAAAGGGGATAAATGTAATTTCATATAGGTTGTGTCCCGTGCCTATAAATAGATGAACAGTACCCCTAAACTGTTCACGCAATCTTGTAATTGCTGACGCATCACACTGGAATTATTGTTTTCCGTCGAGGAGAAGGTATAAACGTACTCAAATGTCATGTTTTAATATTCAGATCCATATAATGAAACATAGGAATAATGTTATCTGTTTCTAACATATGTTTTACACGTTATGCTTCATTTTACATTATTGTATAAACCTAATCACGAAGGTATGACCTTCGTGATATTTTACATGCGACCTTCGTCCGAAGTTCATTAAATCCTTGGGGAGATAATGCTTCAGCGGACGAAGGGCATTAACATTTAACATTTTTATGTTGCCTTGTTCTTAATTCATAGCATTTGAGAACAAGTCCCCAACAGATAATACAAGGCATAAGTTCATTATTGCATATTTACCATGCCTTGATGAAGATATACAATGGATTCCCTTTGGGTCTTTAAAGAAAAAGTGCATTTGTCCAAAGTCATTCAAATACTTGATGCACATCTATAGGGGGAGTACATTCTATATCTTGAGTGCATTGAGACTAACACCTTTTAGTGATCTCATGCAGTCTCAAGATTGAGAATAAGTTTCTCATAAATAATGCTACTACAACTCAATCCAATTTGGTAAAGAAGTATCACTTTTATATTAGATTGTGCCTTTCATCGTTAAAGTAGCATAATCTCTATATGCTCATGTTTTGAGCTTAATTGATAATCTAGTGCATATGTTGTTTATTCGATCAGAACTAGTTTGGTCTATGATATGTTCACCTATTTACTTATGTGCATCTAGACCAAATACAATGCTTACTTGTTATATCCTTGATCATTAATAGCTTCAATTGATACTTGTCTTGCTTAGTGCTCCATGTGCTTTCAATTGATGTCTCTCTTATGTATGCACTAAATTAAAAGGAGCATTTAGGATAGATGTATGCTATCAGTGATCTGCTTGATATTTGATGAAATTGATTTATCTAAAATGATCACTAGTTGTAAGATTCTCTCTTGTGCAAAATAATGCTACAACTTATCTTGAGCATTGGACTTAAGTGATCTCAAGGATCCAGATATCAAGAACATTATGTCCATTTGGTATTCTTGTGTAATACCATACCTTCGATTGATATATTGGTTTGATGTCCCCATCATGACAAGATATGATCAAGACTAAGGATCAATCACAATGATAAGATAATATCCATGTAAAGGTACAAAAAGGGTAAATCACTTCTTATCATTTATATTTGTACCAAATTCTCTCTTATATGAGTATTGCATATTCTAAGTGTTAAGGGGAGGAAGAAAGCAATGTTCTATGCATAACCATGCTTCATACCTAGTTTAACTTTTTGAGATCACATTTCTACTTTTGTGCAACTTTAGTTAAGTTTGAGGGAGAAGTAATATTCTCGCAAAGAGCTTAAAGCTTAACCTTGTAACAAGGATAAGCTCCCTTTGTTCCAAAGGGGATGCTCCTTAAGTTTATTTGAATCTTTAAATGGCAAATGCTTTAAATATTTAAAACATGCTTTCCTAAGTGCATATTTTTCATGAGCATCACAACTATTTTATGACACATTACACTTCTTGGGTGCCATGATAAAGATAAGTTCTCACTTATTGACCTGATTATGTGCAATTAGCATTTAAGGCCAAAATCTGTATTCCACTCAATGCACATATTTAGAGGGGAGCAATCTATATTGTATAACTCTATAAATCTTAATTGATATATTTTTTGATCATGTATGTCTCTTTTAATTGATATTTGTTCTTAGTTCATATTTTTGCTTGTACCAAGGTTTAATGTGCATAATTTGTATTCTCGGGCCTTTCATTCCAAAGTGCATTGTTCCACAAGTATTCATCACTTGTATGCATGATTTTAGGGGGGCAATACTCTACACTTTAAATCTTTGAAACTAATGTCTTTCCAAGTCTATCTATGTACTTAGTCTTAAATTGAAAGGGAAATGGAGTTGCGGGCAAAGGGAACGCTTCCACTAAATATTCGTTCGATATCAACACTCTTTGCCCCAACTCATGCACTTAAATTCTATATCTTGTCAAGGTCTCTCAATTTCTTCGTTTTTGGTGCTCAATGCCAATGAGGAGAAATTACTAGGCCAAAGCTAAAGCAAAAGTGTCGCACCACCACCCTATTTTCAGAACGTTTTAGTCTTCCAAATTGATACTTTTCATTTGAGAAACCCCTCTTGACAGCTAAGAGGATAAAAACTTTTTATATCAAAGGGGATATTTTGGCCAACACAACTAAAGCAAAAGTATTTGAGAAAGGGGAAATTTTCTTCAAAACTTAGAAATGCGTGTGAAAATTCAATTATTATACTTTTGGCCAAAAGCAAGTGACTTAGAAAAGTCTTTATCAAAAGTTTGCAAAATCAAATGCAAGTGGTGCAAATGTGGTCCAAGATGTTAATCATATTCAAAACACTCATTTAACTTAGAACTGCTTTCACATAGTATCTTATGACCATCTGGAAGTTGCAAACTAGTTACATTTCTAAATTATTCTATTTGCTTTGGTTGTGTTGGCATCAATCACTAAAAAGGAAAAGATTGAAAGGGAAATGGCCTTAAACCATTTTCTATATTGATTTTGGTGCTTGATGACCATCGCAATCATATGGACTAAGTAGTTTGCCAAATATTTGATTCACGGGTTCATAAGATCATCATTTGAGTCTCTAAGTCAGAAACCGGTCAAATCCAGCAAAATAGGGGTAAAACTTGGAACATAAGAGCTAGCATTAGTTCTATACTTTACCGAGGTATCTAGAACCATGCAAGGTTCTAACTAATCCCTGTTGGTTCAAGGGAAGCCCACGTGAGGGCCAAGCACCCAGATAGGTAACTCCGTAGAGAGTCACGGACCTTCTCCACGTGCAAGTGGTGCTCCGCTTCCGGCGCTCCCGTTGTCTTCACTATCGAGCTTCCGGCTAAAATATCGCAGGCCTTGTTCCCTCCGGTATACGGTGACGGCCACACCACAAATGTGGTTGGTGTGGTCTCGCAATACTATCGTCCCACTAGATACAAATACAACGGCTCACGCAAGAGCCGAGGGGTATGGAGGTGTTTAATCCTCACTCACACAAGTAGGAGCAAAACTAGAGCAAGCGCAACAGCGGTCTAACTAACCTAAACACCTCTTTAAGAACTTGTGTGATTTGGAGCAATGGAGATGTGTCTTAACACTATGGCAATGTATCTTGGGCTCCCACACACTCGTATAGTTGGTTGGGGTGAGTATATATAGGCTCCAATCATAATATAGTCATTGAAAGTAGAATCTTCGACCTCTACGGTACATCAGAACGTCCGGGTGGTACAGCGGACCGTCCGTACAGACTAGCTGTTGAACTAGGCGCGGGAGCGCTGCAACTTGGCACACCGGACCGTCCATACTTGGCACCAGACCCTCCGTACTGCCACGTGTACTAGCTAGTGGATATCCCGGAAGCAGCGATCATCTCCTATCGCGCCTTCAGTTTAGGAGTTCAATTAGGACTCAGACACTCGGTTAGCGACTAGTATTCTGATCCGACACTTGCTCGCCAGTTCCTTGATCTGTAAGCTAAGTGAGTCTTGGCTTTCGTTCTCAAACTGCAAAAGTCTGTACGCTGCGGGTAGGGATGGTAACGGGGAAATTCCCGTCGGGTTTTGGCTTTCCATATTCATCCCCGACAAAAAAATTCCTCGCGAGAATCCCCACGAATTCTTGCGGAGGGTATTTCTTACACATCTCCGTTCCCCGTGGGGATAAATCCTCATCGGAGATCTCCGTCCCTACTTAAATTATAATTATGACATACTTTCTTTGTTATTAATACAAAACATTGTCATTTATATGCATTGTCAGATGTTAGAACTCATTATGTGTACATCAAAATAAATATATTTATACAACAAGTTATCTCTTAACAATATAATTATTTATTTTTGTTATTATATATTATATAAAAACATCACCATATATAAGTTTAACGGATCCCCGTGGGAACAGGAATTTGAAATGTTTCTGACCCCTATCCACATTTACCCATCGGGAGAAGATTTTTTTCCATTTGCACCCGTGCGGGGAGAACCTTCCTCATCCCCATCTCCTAACGAATGAATTCCTTACCAGGATTGGGGCCCATTGCCATCTCAAAAACGGCAAGACAACGTCGTCTACTGAGATGGCGAATAGGTGTGCGTCGGTGGTTTTTGGCTCTCAAAAACAGTACTGGCTGTTTGTTTCCAGCTGAGGCAACTTCCACGTTGTAGCATCCAAACACAAATTAAACAGCTCGCAGCGTAGATTCCTCGATCCCATCCATCTCCGTGGAGCGGCTGCTTCGCCAGCAAGGCTGCGCCTGCGCGCAGCTATAAAGTTGGGTCCCGCAGGCACCCCTTTGCACAGCAGCTCCGAAGCCACACCACAGTTATTTATTACTGTTTTTTCGTTGCCTCCAATCCAATAGAGTTGACCGAACCACGCGCCGCCCGCTGACATGGACAACGTAGTACCAGCGACAGCGAAGCAGACCGTCGTTCTGTACCCCGGCGGCGGCGCCGGGCACGTCGCGCCGATGACGCAGCTCGCCAAGGTCTTCGTCCGCCACGGCTACGACGTCACCATGGTGCTCCTGGAGCCGCCCATCAAGTCGAACGCCTCCGGCGCCAGCTTCGTCGAGAGCTTCGCCGCCTCCAACCCGTCCATCACCTTCCACCTCCTCCCGCCGATCCCTCCCCCCGACCTCGCCAGCTCCACCAAGCACCCTTTCCTCGTCGTGCTGGAGCTGCTGGGCCAGTACAACGACAAGCTCGAGAGCTTCCTCCGCACCATCCCGCGCGAGCGCCTGCACTCCCTTGTCATCGACATGTTCTGCACCGACGCCATCGACGTGGCCGCGAAGGTGGGCGTCCCCGTCTACACGTTCTTCGCGGCGAACGCCGGAGCCCTGGCCGTCTTAACACAGACGGTGGCGCTGCTTGACGGCCGGCAAACGGGCCTGAAGGAGCTCGGGGACACGCCCATCGAGTTCCTTGGCGTGCCGCCGATCCCGGCGTCGCACATCATCAGGGAGATGCTCGAGGGCGCGGAGGACGAGGTGCGCACGGCAATGGCGAAGATCTGGAAGCGCGACACGGACACCCGGGGCGTCCTCATCAACACCTTCTACTCGCTGGAGGCCCAGGCCCTGCAGGCGTTCAGGGACCCGCTGTGCGTCCCTGGCAAAGTGTTGCCTCCTGTTTACCCCATCGGGCCGTTGGTTGGCAAGGGCGGGAGCGGGACGGACGGAGGAGAGGCGGCGGAGAGGCCGCATGAGTGCCTCGCCTGGCTCGACGCGCAGCCGGAGCGCAGCGTCGTGTTCCTCTGCTGGGGGAGCAGAGGCTTGCTGTCAGAGGAGCAGCTTAAGGAGATAGCCGCTGGCCTAGAGAAGTCCGGGCAACGGTTCCTGTGGGTGGTGCGCACGCCGGCCAGCAGCGACGACCCGAAACGATTCTGGCTGCCACGCCCGGAGCCGGACCTTGACGCCCTTCTGCCGGAGGGGTTCTTGGAGCGGACCAAGGACCGCGGCCTCGTCATCAAGTCGTGGGCGCCGCAGGTGGACGTGCTCAGCAACCCCGCTGTTGGCGCGTTTGTCACCCACTGCGGGTGGAACTCGTCGCTTGAGGCCATCACAGCGGGTGTGCCGATGCTGTGCTGGCCACAGGGCGCGGAGCAGAAGATCAACAAGGTACTTATGACCGAGGCCATGGGCATCGGGCTGGAGCTGGAGGGGTACAACACAGGTTTCATCAAGGCTGAGGAGATAGAGGCGAAGGTGAGGCTTGTGCTAGAGTCCGAGGAGGGGAGGGAGATTAGGACACGGGCGGCAGAGGTGAAGAAAGAAGCATACGCGGCGTTGGAGGACGGAGGGTCATCGGAGGCAGCATTTCTCCAATTCTTGTCAGATGTCAAGAATATTAATTAGATCGGGAAGTGACCAATCTTTAACCGACAGGGTAACGTGACACAAACTATTCAATATAATACTAGTACACAATATTGCTTAGGCAAAAATCTTATTAATAAGTAATAAAGAAAACATGTGTATAGCAACAACACTATATCATGAAAAGAACAATCCTACATTGACAACCCTTATATTCTTTTGTCACTTCATCTCTAGAAAATCATATTGATTCTAGGATCAAGTTGGTCCTTAACCGGTTCCATTTAAAGCGACAACTTTATTAGACTTCAGGTACTACTAGCACATGTTCAGAAATAATAAATTAGAAGATAACAATAACAAACTTATTTCACTGATAACTATTAGCAGGAATTCATTTCTAGACCTAAAACCTTGTCCACACTAACACACAAAAAAAGAAATGAACATGCAAAAAAAACATATGCTATTTATACTAAGAAAATATAATTTAATTTATACCAAAGCCATATCATGTGGGTATCAATAACCCAAAGAAGAAAAAGGAAAGAGGGGAGAAGACGAAGCCACGAAAACGGAAGAATTCTTCGAGAAATCGACAAAGCCTAGAAAGCCAGTGATAACTAAATCAGCATCACAACACTCATATCCGCTTCTTGGGGGACCGCACCCGGAAGAGGGTGGAGAGGTCATGCGGGCCGACAATGAACATCCACGCGGACGTGGGTGGCGACGACTTCAAATTGAGTTTGGTTAATCAACCTATCAATTGAATCACTGCTAACAAAACAATTACATATCATAGACTGAAACAATCACCAGTGCACAAACTTGATGTCTGATGTGAAGAAGAGATTGGCCTAGCAATTTCAAAGTAATATGTCACACTCGCATCTAAATATCTGATGCCAAAAACAAATAATTGTACAAATTACAATAACACAACATTATGCCTACTAGAGGGTAGGTTTGAGTCTATGATGCTGATGGTGCCCTCCTCATGCTCTGATGTTCAGTATAGAACAACACAGTTATATATCATAAACTAAAACAATCACCGGTGCACAAACCTAATGCTTGCTGCGAAGAAGAGATTAGCCAAACAGTTTCAAAGTAATATGAAACTCTCGCATCATTTGATGCCAAAATCAAATACATCTACAAAATTACAATGGCACAACATTATGCTTACCTCCCCATAGGAGGCAGGTTCCTAACTGATGATGCTGATGGGGCCCTCCTCATGCTCCAATGTTCAACATTTAGTGATAGATCAGGTTCTAAACTCATCATACTCATATATGAAATTCGATCACAATTCATAAATGAGACACGCAATATATGCCTTGCTAATAAGCACAGAGTGATCTAAGACTTGTATAAAGATATATAAAATCACATGGTAAAATAGGGAATAAGGAATTGCACTTGTTTGGGAATTTACAACAACACAGTTACAAATCGTAAACGGGAATGATCACCAGTGCACAGACCCGATGCCTGCTGTGATGAAGAGATTGGTCTGACAATTTCAAAGTAATGTCACACTCGCATCTAAATATCCGACGCAAAAAACAAATACATGTACAAAATAACAATGGCATAGTAGTATGCTTACCTCCCCACAGGAGGCAGGTTCCCAACTGATGCTGATGGTGCCCTCCTCATGCTCTGATGTTCAATATTTAGAACAACACAGTTACATATAAACTGAAACGATCACCGGCGCATAAACCTGATGCCTGCTGTGAATAAGAGATTAGCCTGACAATTTCAAAGTAATATGTCACACTCGCATCTAACTATCTGATACCAAAAATAAATACATGTACAAAATTACAATGGAACAGTAGTATGCTTACCTCCCTATAGGAGGCAGGTCCCCAACTGATGCGGATGGTTCCCTCCTCATGCCACACCCAGTTAGTATGTGAACAGGGATAATTGTGAAAACGTTAGCTTTGTTAAAATGCAAAACATCCCGGTGTTATTCACTAGTCGTCTATCGTTTAGTGAGTTTTTTGGTAGTGCTCAGGAGGAAGTACACTGGTACACTATTCGCCTGATTGGTTTCTTGGCTGGAGGGAGCCCGGGTCGCGTCGGCCTGCACGGCTAGCGAAGCTCTGTCTCCGTATCTCTATGCATGCAGCCGATATATGTTTTTTGTTGCCTGGGTTGTATCTGCGCGTACAAGTATCCTCTCTGCCCGCAGGAAACCAATCAACGGCTGCAGCATGGTCAACGGGATGCAATGGGCCTGGATGCATTCGTCAGCGCAACCAATCACGCGGTATGAGGATAACATCATAGGTGATTCAGTTTGGTTCGAAAGACTATTATAAGGCAGAAATGACAGGATTATAACAGTCAAATATCTCTCTAAAACTGATAAAAAGGATCTAAAACTACTGCTAAGCACTTAAACTAGAGTGCTAGAAATAAGACCCATCGCGGTTGGAGCAATCCCTTATCTTATTTATATAGCTATTGCACATTTTAATAAACAATTGGATATTTTGGCCGAAACACTTAATATAGAAGTAAAATGGTCTAACTCTTCATTGGTGTATTTGCCGGTCACGGGTGGAAACACTTCTAGAAGTAAAATGGTCTAACTCTTCATTAGTACATTTGTCGGTCACGGATTTTTCACAACTTTGCTTCGCCTCGACAGAAACTTAGCGATGTTGCCACTTACTGCCTTCCGTTGATGAGTGTAGAGCCGTAACTGGGATGGGCGAGCTGTGTGGTCACCCAGGGCCCCACTCAAATATATGCTTAAATATAGTACCTAGTTGTTTAATCAGCTCAATCAGTATTGGTTTGGTTGACCCAAAGTTATGGCCACTCAGCCCCGCTATCCTGAGTAGTACGCGGTTGCTGACCTGCTGCAATCGTGTACGCTATTATGGAATTTGGTTAAACCAATCCTAATTCCCAAATCAAAACAGAATACATCGAGAAAACCAATTCTGACTGCCACCACGTCATCAAAGGACTGGGTTGTACAGTGCCGTCGACGATATACAACAACTAGACAAGACATGAGTTAGCTAAATTGCGTTTGATCCGTCATTTGCTTCGGCCTGCCAGATTATGTATATTCATGGTTGTGAATTCTAATGAAGTATTTTTTTTACTCAATGTAATAATTATTTATTGTACATTTTAAAATATTCATATATAACTTACTATAGATTTATTATATGTATGTATGGGTCAAAAGGTACTCCATATAACCAGCCCCTTCAAATCTCAAACACGGCCCTAGATGAGTGGGAGAAATATATGAAAGATCATCTTCCTCCACTTCGGAGAGACGGATAGACGAGAGGGGAAAGGACGGGAAAAAACACGGGTTACTGTTTTTATTTTATTTTTTTCGAGCAAAACAATAATGAGAATGATAACGTCTCTAAAACGGCAAAATGGATCTTAATAGAATACAAGCGACCACCGAATTTTATACATAGAAGAGACGTGTGTTGCAACTATATAAGATATCGAGCCATGCATCCCGATTTAGTTTGACGTCTGGGCCAACTCGTTAAGATAACGAGCTGGTTCGATTCGTTAAGATAACGAGCGACTCGGTTCATTAAGAAATTGATCTAGAGAATCTGTTCGGCTTAGCTTATTTACGAGATCGAGCTAGCTCGTTTAACTTGTGAGCGACAAAAAAACAATATACACATACATAAAATAATACTAGTCGGTTGCCCGTGCGTTGCCACGGCTTACAATAATACCCACGTAAACTATCCATCAAAAAAATTCAAGATTTTTTATTGATTGCCTCCGCTCTCTATATAATATATTTTTTGATTTGGCTAACTGATGTTATTGTTTACTCCATGCAAATATGTCTTGGTACAACACGGCCAATGAAGTGAGCGATTAGAAGAGAGTTCACAACGATTGACTGAATGAACAGAGATTATAAAATAACATAATTTCATCATACAGAGACCAAATAAGAGAAAGTTTATGAGATCAAGTTTCTAAAATAAGTCCCATGAAGTTAAACTTATAAAAAAGATAAATCAAAATATGGAGTGATTGCTAAAGTCATGCATCAATAAAACTGGATACGCTCCATATAAATTATGCTACTTCGTGGCAATTACTAACGTTTAAAACCAACAAATAACCTTTCATTTTGCTGTTAGTGTGACAAATCATTGCTGCTCCATCCAATTCAGCAACCTCAAACATCATGTAGTCCATTGCGCCAATGTGGTCTCAGAAACGACCTAATGCTTGCAAGAGCCAAGAACGTCATGTCATGCTTAGGTTGTAGCCTCGGCCCATAGTGCTGGCCCGGCCCGACACGATTATTTTTTTATTTTACAAAAAAACGTATATACCTATATACAATTTATATTCAATATTAAAACTATCTTAACGTGATGTTCTAGTGGTTAGACAATTTCACCTAGTGTCTTCTGTCCTTCTTCTATCAGGGCATGGGTTCGAACCCCACCTCCTGTACCGTTTTTTTATATTTTACGCTGATTTAATTAAATGGATCGACGGGCTAACGGGCTGGCCCGACACAGTTAGCAGGCCGGCATGAAGTGTCTGTGCCATAGTTGTGGCCCGCGTGCATCTAGCCCGTGTCGGGCGTCGTTACGCTGATTTAATTAAATGGATCGACGGGCTAACGGACTGGCCCAACACAGTTAGCAGACTGGCATGACATGCCTGTGCTATAGTTGTGGCCCGCGTGCATCTAGCCCGTGTCGGGCGTCGTTTGGCATCTATAGACGTGCAACGGATTAATTTGAAATAGCTGTGAGGGGTTATTTGTAAAAAAAATGACGCATGACGACCGTTGAAACTGGTGCTTTAAGTATAGTATAGACTAGTCGGTTGCCCGTGCGTTGCGACTCTTATAATAATACCCACGTAAACTATCCACCAAAAAGATCTCAAGATTTTTTATTGATTGTCTCCGCTTTCTGTATAATATTTTTTTTATTTGGCTAACTGATGTTATTGTTTACTTCATGCAATATGTCTTGGTACAACACGACCAATGAAGTGAGCGATTAGAAGAGAGTTTACAACGACTGACTGAACGAATAGAGATTATAAAATGATATAATTCTACCATACAGAGACCAAATAAGAGAAAGTTTGTGAGCTCAAGTTTCTAAAATAAGTCACATGAAGTCAAACTAATAAAAAAGATAGATCAAAATATGGAGTGATTACTAAAGTTAGGCATCAATAAAAATGGATGCGCTCCATATAAATTATGCTATTTCGTAGCAATTACTAACGTTTAAAACCAACAAATAACCTTTCATTTTACTGTTAGTGTGACAAATCATTGTTCCTCCATCCAATTCAGCAACCTCAAACACCATGTAGTCCATTGCGCCAATATTGTTTCAGAAACGATCTAATGCTTGCAAGAGCCAAGAACGTCGTATCGTGCTTGGCTGTAGCCTTGGCCCGTAGTGCTGGCCCGGCCCGACACGATTATATATTTTTTATTTTATAAAAAACATATATACAATTTATATTCAATATTAAAAAACATCTGAGCATGATATTCTACTGGTTAGACAGCTTCACCCAATGTCTCCCGTCCTTCTTCCATCAGGGCATCCCGCCTCCTGCACCTTTTTTAATATTTTACGTTGATTTAATCAAATGGGCCGACGGGCTAACAGGCTGGCTCGGCACAGTCAGCAGGCTGGCATGACGTGCCTGGGCCATAATTGTGGCCCGCGTGCGTCTGGCCCGTGCCGGGCCGCCGTTTAGCCATCTATAGTCGTGCAGCGGATTAATTTAAAATAACTGTGAGGGGTTATTTATAAAAAGATGACGCGGGACGACTGTTAAAACTGGTGCTTTAAGTATAGTATAGATAATCACTTAGTTGTTAATTCTAACCAATTTGACACTATAAAAAGTTATAATACTCACAATTTCATATCCCAGGTCAATCCACATGTCAATTCATACATCAAATTAATACGACATCACTTATTAGATCATCGAACACAGTGTAAATTTTATTTTGTTGATAAATTATTGTGTTCGAACTAAGAGCTAGCTCAAGCTCGGTTTAGGCTCAAGCTAGCTCATTAACAAACTGAGTTAAGATGCTAGCTTAATTCATGATAAAACTAAAACGAATCGAGTTGAGACGGGCTAACCACGAGTCGGACGCAAATGCGCCAAATAAAAATTTATCCCCACTTGTAATCATTAAAGTCTTTAGGTCTCACAGTCTTGGCTTTCGTTGTCATAACTACAAATGCCAGAACTCGAGGTGGTCTATTGATGTTATTTATGTTGGATTTTTTTATGGGCTTGGCCCATTTATTCAATAAACTATATGGTGTGTAATGGTGGGGAATACCAATAGTACTATATTGGAAGTCCAAGGGTCTTTTGGCTTGACTTATATGGTGAGAATTATTCCACTTAATTTGAGAAGTCAAGAAATGGACAAGGGCGTGCCACACGCGCACGCGCGCCGCCGCCGCCGCCGGCCGGGCGTGGCGAGGCAGGCAGGCAGGTGGTGAGCGGGCGTGGTGTGTTTGTGTTAATTTTTAGCACTCATTAACCGCGGGAGTTTCAACTCCGGGTTAAACCTTTCAGTTACCCGTCTCTTCGTCAGCCGCATGCGAGACACTTCTCCTTCAGCAGCCCGTCTCTTGGCGTGATGTGGCGAGACCCTTCTCCATCAGCTTTCCTCCGCGAGAGGTTAAGTAGGGGAAAACCCCTGTCACTTGGTACACGCGAACATAACCATCTCAGAATCACTGTCCAGCAGCAAGAGTGGGTATTTCCATCTTGTAACTCTGCGCGCACAGAGGAGCGAGAGGGCAGTGCCTCCGAAGCCCTTGTCGTTTGAGACCTTGCACGGGGGATCGGCAATTAGGTTTTTGGGGAGCGTCTACGCGACTGCCCAACGTCTGTCGTTGTCTTCATCACTGGTTCCTGGCATCTTCATCTCGTACGACATGACAAGTGAAGTTAGACAAGGATCTAGATCCTCGGAGCGCATGGGAGGGTATGGTCAATTCATCTCCTTACTGTTTTACGCTCTGCAGATTATATATGTTTCATATGTTCATCTCTGATGTTTCATATATAGCCATAAATTTATTCAATCTGTTCTGTCGTATTATATCATGACATGTCTCATGTCTGTTCATACTAGTAATATGTTAAATCTGTTTGTCTTAATTTTACAGTCATGTTGTTTATGTTGCTGTCTGTTTATTCTCAATTGTTCTGACTGTTTATATGCTTATTATATTTATATGATTCATATGCTTTATGTTCTCATGATCCATATTGTTATGGATATATTTAATATCACGATTTCAATGATTAATCATCTTTTATATGTCATCATCATAATGTTAATTTATGGAATTAAAATGATATGGAAAATGCCTATATTTCTAACAATCCAAAAATCTAATGTTAGGCATTTTTCTGTCAGAGGTTTTGCTGCTGTGCTAAAGCCTGATCCTTTTGATGGTAAAAACTTCTTGATTTGGAAAGCTAAGATAGAATTGTGGCTAACTGCAATGTCTTGTTATCATGCCGCTGAGGGCAAGCCTGCCAACTTACCTCCTGAGGAAGAGGCTATGTTTAAGGCTGATGACAACCTCTTTAGAGGAGCAGTAATTAGCGCACTTGATACAAAATTCCAGAAAAGCTATATCATCCTTCCCACAGGGAAAGAGCTGTGGGATGCACTTGTTGGAAAGTTTAGAGTTACTGACGCTAGTAGCGAGCTGTATCTCATGGAGCAGCTGTATGACTACAAGATGGTTGAGAACTGATCTGTAGTGGAACAGGCTCATGAGTTTCAGGCACTGTAACACCCGGTTTTAAAGAAACAAAGCCGGGTGCATCTCATACATGCGCCAAGAAGACAACATATATAATAACAGAGAGTATAGAGATAAATGTCATAAATCATCAGAGTAATTATTACATAGCGGAAGTCTTGTTACAAAATAAAGATAAATATAAAACGAACTAAGGATCGATGGCGCCAATGTCGACTGAGAAACGCCACCTAGATCAGATCAAACTCCTCGATACTTGACTTCACTTGAAACCACCTGTTCTTCTCCTGTGGGGGGGGTGTGAGACAGCAAGAGTGAGCTCACATACGATCATAGCTCAACAAGTTGTGGGGAATAATGTGGCATGAACTCACCAAAGGTGGGAGTTCATGAAGTGTAAGGCTGATCAATGGAATAAAGGCTGAAGCTGAGCATTGCTTTTATAAGTTGGTCAAAATTTTATTAGCAGTTACTAAGTGTAAGTAGATACCAAACCTTAATAATAATAAAGAACAGTAATAGTAAAATAATCCCAAATGCGATGCAAATGTCAAATTGACTTTAAGTTCCATAATTAATCATGTGAGTGTCCGAGCCGCTCATGACCGTGAGCACGGCTAGTATACTAGTTTTACACTCTGCAGAGGTTGCGCATCTTTACCCACAAGCCGTGTTACCCATCTGCCAAGAGACGGCCAATCCCATACACCTCTACCGAGGAGGCGAGGCAGGGTAACACTACGAGGCCTTTACAAAGTTCCACTAGCTTCAAACTACCCGCTACAGTTTATAGGAAGATCCAGTGCAGGGTTCCTGGCTGACCGCCATCGCAGCAAAATCAACCAGGGACCTCCCTACACTGACCTCTCCCCTACTGCCCTTGCCCCTTTCGGGTAAGGTAGCCCTCCCCTAGCTTTCCTAGTTAATCAGCCAAGGGCGTCCCATTAAACCCTTGTGGTAGCACTGTTTTCCCGGGTGGTTCTCCATGTTCCCATTAACATAATGATCTTAACATGAACAAGGAAGAATAAAACAGATAACAACAAATAGTATAACAATGAGTGATGAATATCTCTATACCCAAATCCACATAAAGCAATAGCATGTACTACCCAAAACTTTAGTAGTAAAACCAGTGGTGAAACAAGGTATAAAGATAGTCAAAATCTAGGGCATCCTATTGGGTCCCAGCAAGATTATCCTATGCAGATCATTATGAATAATAAGAACATGAATGGGTAAAAGAAGTGATCAAGGGCACAACTTGCCTTCAACGAGCTCCTGCTCAGCTACTTCAACTTGTTGAAGCTCAGGTTCCACAGTGGGTTGCTCGTCTACTCGCATCAATACAATACATACATGACATAGCATAAATTAACATCACATCAAACATGCAAATAGAATATACAGTAATAAACTAGTCATTAAAATAAGATCACAGGAACTGGAATCATTAAATTTGGAGTTATATATTTTAAGTTATGGATTTTCTAATGTTTTATGTGCTTAATACAAGATTAAGTGAAAGAATAATTTTAATGTGTTTGTCATGTTAGAACAGAGGCACTAATGAGTAGACAATATTATTACAAAAATTTAGGAACTGGAATGGACCAATTTGGAGCTCATATGCATTTACTATGAATTAAATAAATTCTGGCATTTATTTATGCATTAAAAATCAATTTCTATTTACTTTTAATGGATTTTCTAACCTTCTGGACTAGGCGTCAATTACAGGAAAGCGCAGGGGCTCTGGCGCAAGAAACCAGAGACACAGGAAATCCTCCAGGTGGACTGCGGGTTCATTTCAATTAAGCACAGGGACTCTTTAGCAAATGTGACGCAGCGAAAGGGTATCGGCCGAGCACGGCCATCCGATCAAGCGCGGACGGCCGAGATTAGGTCTGGATCGCGGCGAACCGGTACGCTGCGTGATCCGCTGGATCCAGATCCGACGCCCCTGGTTTAATGAAGCCCAGAGCGATGACCGCCATCCGATCCCGATCGGACGGCCCTAGTTCAATACGACAAAACGCTATGCGCCCATTGATCTCAGCCGTAGATCTCCGGATGAACGCCCCACGTCGTTTCCCCCAAATTCTCCTCTCCCAGGTCAACAGAGCGGCGGCGCCACCCACGAGCACGGCGGAGGCCCTCGCCGGCGTACGGTCATCTACCGAACTAGTGCCCCTAGATCTAAATTGATCGGTGCTACACGACGAGGAGGACGAGGCGAGCACAGAGGAGAACTTCTTACCGACGATGCGGTTGTAGAACGCCCCGGCCACGGCAAATGGCGGCCCCGCCGCGGTGTTAGATCTCCGGTGAGAAATTGCCTCCGCACGACTGCCGATTGTGCCCCCAGATGTCCACAAGCGCCTTCGTGAAGACTTGGAGAAGCTCCGGGCCACGGTACACGGATCCCGTCAGCAGCGTGTGGGTGCAGTCGATGGCGGCGGACGTCTAGGCTGTACTGGCCATGGCGCGCGGCGGAAACGGTGGTTCGCTCTTCTCCCTGATCTTGGCGGAGTGCTAATGGCGGCTCGCTCCATGGTCATATAGGCCGGGTGGTTTGGTACCTAGCGCTTGACGCCCAGAGAAGTCGCGCGGTTCGTTGAGCAGGAGCCGTTCGGCCATGGCGACAATCGCGCGGAGCAGGAAGCCGAACTGGTAAGCGGGGCCTACGCGTCATACACATGGGCGGAACGGGGCGTAGAGAGATCGCGCAGCGCGCGATGTGAGGGCTGACTTACGGGGCCCACACGGCAGAGACCACGAAACCGGACGCGCGTGCGGATAGTGGCTGGCCAGCGGGCCCCCCGTGTCGGCGTGTGGAAAACGCGGAGGTTAGGCCGCACGCAGGAAACTGGGAATTGGGCCAAAAAGGGAGGCAGACGGCCCATGAAGCTTTTATTCTTTTCTCTTTTTTTATCTTTTCTTTCTATTTTCTTTTTCCAAGTCCAATTCGAATTTGAATCTTAAATTCAAACATTCTGCAAATTTTATCCTCTAATCATATTGTGCAATGAAAATACCAATTTTTGGAATATAATTATTGGTATTATTTATATCACCTTTCTCTCTTTCTTATTTTTAAACCCTACTTTCAAACTTAGGGTATTAATTCCACTCCTAGTGTTTATTATCTTATTATCCTTATTATTATTTTTATTATTATTATTTTATTTAATGCACAAACATATAAACTCCAACATGATGCATATTCTTTTATTTTAGTATCATTTGTTTTAATTAATCACTCTTGATATGTATGCTCTTTTTATGATGCAAGTAAGGCACATAGAATGAGGAGTTCTACTATATCCTTTGTATACGAATTTGAGTATTACAAATCCTACCCCCCTTAAAAATAATCTCGTCCTCGAGATTTAGGAAGATCTAGGGAAAAGGTAAGGAAAATCTACGCGAAGCTCTTCTTCTCTTTTCCAAGTAGCTTCCTCTTCTCCATAATGGCTCCATTGCACTTTGCACATCTTTATAACCTTATTCCTTGTAACTCGAGTCAAGGTATCCAAAATCTTGATGGGGTACTCAGCATAAGTCAAATCCTCTTGAACACTAAAGTCCTCCATTGGTAACTGTTCTTCCGGTACCCTGAGGCATTTCTTCCGCTGAGATAAATGAAAGACATCATGAACATCAGCAAGATGATCCGGTAACTCCAATTGATATGCAACCTCTCCCACTCGCTTTAAGATTAAAAAGGGTCCAATAAAGCGAGGGGACAACTTTCCTTTGACTTTGAATCTTCTCATACCCCGGAGTGGTGATACCTTCAAATAGACATAATCTCCCTCCTTAAACTCAAGCATTCTTCTCCGGGTATCAGCATAACTTTTCTGCCTGGATTGTGCAGTTCTCAAATTCTCCCTTATTTGCTGAACTTGTTCTTCTGCTTCCTGTATAATCTCAGGTCCAAATAATTGTCTTCCTCTAGTCTTATCCCAATATAGAGGAGTCCTGCATTTCCTGACATACAGAGTCTCGAACTGTGACATCTTCAGACTGACCTAGTAACTATTATTATATGAGAACTCAGCATAAGGTAGACTCTTGTCCCAACTACTACCACGCTGAAGGGCACAAGCTCACAACATGTCCTCCAATACTTGATTAGTCCTTTCAGTTTGTACATTAGTCTGAGGATGGTAAGCCAAACTAGAATTCAACTTTGTATCCACATTCTCTTGAAAACTTTTCCAAAATCTGGAGGTAAACTGTGATCCTCTATCCAAAATGATCTTCTTCGGTACACCATGTAGAGACACAATCTGGGCCATATATGACTCTACCAAGTGAGATCCCTTATAAGTAGTCTTGATTGGAATGAAATGAGCCACTTTGGTCAGTCTATCCACAATCACCCATATAGCATCATATCCTTTCTGGGTGCGAGGCAATCCAGTAATGATATCCATACCAATCTCTTCCCATTTCCACTCAGGTATCTTTAGTGGGTGTAATAGTCCAGCTGGTCTTTGGTGTTTGACCATAACTCTTTGGCACACTTCGCACATAGCCACATGTGCAGCCACATCTCTCTTTAGTCCATACCACCAGCACTTCTGCTTCGAATCCTGATACATCTTGGTACTACCAGGATGAATAGAATAATCCAAGTCATGGGCCTCCTTTGAAATAGTATTATGAAGGCTATCAATCTTAGGAATACATATCCTGTCCTTGAACCATATGGCACCTTGCTCATCTTCCGTAAATTCTGGACCTCGACCTTCAGTAATCAGATCCTTAATCTCTTGTATCTTGGCATCACCAATCTGTCCTTTGTGGATTTCTTGTTCCAAGGTAGACTCTACATCAATAGTAACTCCTTCCGTATGAGCAACTATCCCCAGGTTAAGTCTCCTAAAATCCACAACAATCTCATTGGGTAGCTGGGCAACAACAGCTGAATGAACGTGCTCCTTTCGACTCAAGGCATCCGCAACCAAATTTGCCTTGCCCGGGTGATAGTGAATTTCCAAATCATAATCCTCAATAAGCTCCAACCAACGACGTTGCCTAAGGTTGAGATCCTTCTGAGTGAATATATACTTCAAACTCTTATGATCCGTGTACACTTGACTCTTGGTTTCCATAATACAATGTCTCCAAATCTTAAGCGCATGCACGACGGCTGCCAGTTCTAAGTCATGAGTGGGGTAGTTCAACTCGTGTTTCTGCAACTGACGAGATGCGTAGGCAATCACATGTCCTTCTTGCATGAGCACACATCCCAAGTCCTTGGCCACATGCTTCATAATAAATGTCGAATCCCTTCTGTAGATCTGGCATAATCAATACTGGTGGCGACATTAGTCTCTCCCTCAATTGATCGAAGCTTTCTTGGCACTTCTCATCCCACTTAAACTCTCTTCCCTTCTCCAGAAGCGAGATCATAGGCTTAGCAATCTTAGAAAATCCTTCAATAAATCTCCAATAATATCCTGCAAGTCCCAAGAAACTTCGGTCCTCCGTAACCGTAGTGGGTATGCTCCACACCACTATCTTCTTGACTTTAGCAGGATCCACTGATATCCCTCCATTAGAAATGATATGTCCAAGAAATGGCACCTCGCCAATCCAAAACTCGCATTTACCGTACTTGGCGTAGAGTTGATTATCTTAAAGCTTCTGTAGTACCAATCACATATGTTCCTCATGATCACTATCACTCTTGGAATAAATAAAAATATCGTCCATGAAAACCACGATGAATCTGTCCAGATCATGCACACCTTATTCTTCAGATCCATAAAATAGGTTGGTGCATTAGTTGGTCCAAATGACATAACGGTGAACTCTTATAATCCATCTCAGGTCGATAAAATTGTCTTGAGAATATCCGATGGCCTAATCTTCATTTGATGGTAACCGGGTCGGAGATCAATCTTCGAGAATACCCTTGCACCTCTTATCCGATTAAATAATTCTTCAATGCGGGGTAATGGATACTTGTTCTTCATAGTGACACCATTAAGGGTCCTATCATCTACGCACATCCCTTGCGATCCATCTTTCTTTTGTACAAACAAATCTGGTGCTCTCCAAGGTGAGGAACTTGGACGAATGTACCCCGCCTCTTGTAACTCCATCAACTGCTTCTTCAGTTCCTTCAACTCCTCTACGGACATTCTATATGGCCGTTTAGAAATAGGGGCGGTTCCAGGTAAGAGATCAATAACAAACTCAACTTCTCTATCAGGTGGCATCCCTGGTAACTCCTCTGGAAAGACATCCGGAAAATCTCTAACCACCCGGATGTTGTCACCAACAAACTCCTCAGGCATAAAGAACATTGCACGCATGGATGAGGAGGTTACTGCAATATTAACTTTAAATCTTTCTCCTTTAGTGGTAGTGAGCTCTATGGTACCTCTACCACATGCTATAACGGCCTTTGCCTTTCTTAGCCATGACATACCAAGGATCAGATCTATACTGCTTGACTCTAATATTATAGCAGTAGCTCCAAATTCTCTACCCATAATGGTTAATGTCAATCTACGTGTCATTTGATTCGCCTCAACAGGCCCTTTAGGTGTAATTACTATCATGGGTTTTCTCATATTGTCCAACACATATGCCCAAACCAAAATCTCAGCATGACGCATAATTTTATTAGCAACTCATGGGGACAGATAGACCTTTTTATTCCTCCTAAAATAGTATCATACCGAATACTAACTAAAGGAACCTGTAGACCCTACAAATAGTAGTAATTTACATATATGTTTATGTAGCTTGGTGGAGCTGGTGGTGGTGAAGATGGTGGTTGTTGTTGTCTCTCCAACCGTGATTGCCTTATTTCTTGTTGTATCTCCAGACGGGCCTGACGTATTTCCTCGCGTTCTTGTCTTATCTGGTTTTGCATTTCGGTCATCATGTCTGTCAATTGCTGTATTACCAGCCTTTGGGTTGCGATCACTTGCTCGGTTTCCACAGGTGGGGGATTTGGAGGATTCATTTCTGTTTGCTGTTGCGTGATAATCTTTCCTTTCCTGGTATTGACCATCTGAGTTAGATACATAAGGTAAGAAAGAGCAGTAGACAAGGCAGTAATTACAATCATGTTACTTTGGGGGACTTATTAGCTAAGTAGATTAGTGTGTCACCTACTAAAGCTAATACAGTACCTTATAGTGGTACATGCTAAAATGTCCATATATAATATTTCAATCAATCAAAGAAGCAAATCAGGCATTGATCATCAGAACAATCAATCAACATTTTTTTTTAATAGAGAAAATAGTTTGAGTTTTGTCTTAGGTCTCCTATCTCTTAAAAAGTTCATAAATGTAGGATTCCAAGGTGTGAAATCCATCTTGTCTTAGAGTAGAAAAGGTAAGAATGATCAGAGTAGAACAGTAGAAGGTGAGACAGGATCAAGATAAGTATAGAAAGAATCAGAGTGAGGTAAGTATAGAATGAATCAGAGTAGGATAAGTAGGTAAGGGTTTGTCCATTTCTATCTAGGTTTCGTCCTACAGTCAACATTTCCTCTGATACCACTTCTGTAACACCCGGTTTTAAAGAAACAAAGCCGGGTGCATCTCATACATGCGCCAAGAAGACAACATATATAATAACAGAGAGTATAGAGATAAATGTCATAAATCATCAGAGTAATTATTACATAGCGGAAGTCTTGTTACAAAATAAAGATAAATATAAAACGAACTAAGGATCGATGGCGCCAATGTCGACTGAGAAACGCCACCTAGATCAGATCAAACTCCTCGATACTTGACTTCACTTGAAACCACCTGTTCTTCTCCTGTGGGGGGGTGTGAGACAGCAAGAGTGAGCTCACATACGATCATAGCTCAACAAGTTGTGGGGAATAATGTGGCATGAACTCACCAAAGGTGGGAGTTCATGAAGTGTAAGGCTGATCAATGGAATAAAGGCTGAAGCTGAGCATTGCTTTTATAAGTTGGTCAAAATTTTATTAGCAGTTACTAAGTGTAAGTAGATACCAAACCTTAATAATAATAAAGAACAGTAATAGTAAAATAATCCCAAATGCGATGCAAATGTCAAATTGACTTTAAGTTCCATAATTAATCATGTGAGTGTCCGAGCCGCTCATGACCGTGAGCACGGCTAGTATACTAGTTTTACACTCTGCAGAGGTTGCGCATCTTTACCCACAAGCCGTGTTACCCATCTGCCAAGAGACGGCCAATCCCATACACCTCTACCGAGGAGGCGAGGCAGGGTAACACTACGAGGCCTTTACAAAGTTCCACTAGCTTCAGACTACCCGCTACAGTTTATAGGAAGATCCAGTGCAGGGTTCCTGGCTGACCGCCATCGCAGCAAAATCAACCAGGGACCTCCCTACACTGACCTCTCCCCTACTGCCCTTGCCCCTTTCGGGTAAGGTAGCCCTCCCCTAGCTTTCCTAGTTAGTCAGCCAAGGGCGTCCCATTAAACCCTTGTGGTAGCACTGTTTTCCCGGGTGGTTCTCCATGTTCCCATTAACATAATGATCTTAACATGAACAAGGAAGAATAAAACAGATAACAACAAATAGTATAACAATGAGTGATGAATATCTCTATACCCAAATCCACATAAAGCAATAGCATGTACTACCCAAAACTTTAGTAGTAAAACCAGTGGTGAAACAAGGTATAAAGATAGTCAAAATCTAGGGCATCCTATTGGGTCCCAGCAAGATTATCCTATGCAGATCATTATGAATAATAAGAACATGAATGGGTAAAAGAAGTGATCAAGGGCACAACTTGCCTTCAACGAGCTCCTGCTCAGCTACTTCAACTTGTTGAAGCTCAGGTTCCACAGTGGGTTGCTCGTCTACTCGCATCAATACAATACATACATGACATAGCATAAATTAACATCACATCAAACATGCAAATAGAATATACAGTAATAAACTAGTCATTAAAATAAGATCACAGGAACTGGAATCATTAAATTTGGAGTTATATATTTTAAGTTATGGATTTTCTAATGTTTTATGTGCTTAATACAAGATTAAGTGAAAGAATAATTTTAATGTGTTTGTCATGTTAGAACAGAGGCACTAATGAGTAGACAATATTATTACAAAAATTTAGGAACTGGAATGGACCAATTTGGAGCTCATATGCATTTACTATGAATTAAATAAATTCTGGCATTTATTTATGCATTAAAAATCAATTTCTATTTACTTTTAATGGATTTTCTAACCTTCTGGACTAGGCGTCAATTACAGGAAAGCGCAGGGGCTCTGGCGCAAGAAACCAGAGACACAGGAAATCCTCCAGGTGGACTGCGGGTTCATTTCAATTAAGCACAGGGACTCTTTAGCAAATGTGACGCAGCGAAAGGGTATCGGCCGAGCACGGCCATCCGATCAAGCGCGGACGGCCGAGATTAGGTCTGGATCGCGGCGAACCGGTACGCTGCGCGATCCGCTGGATCCAGATCCGACGCCCCTGGTTTAATGAAGCCCAGAGCGATGACCGCCATCCGATCCCGATCGGACGGCCCTAGTTCAATACGACAAAACGCTATGTGCCCATTGATCTCAGCCGTAGATCTCCGGATGAACGCCCCACGTCGTTTCCCCCAAATTCTCCTCTCCCAGGTCAACAGAGCGGCGGCGCCACCCACGAGCACGGCGGAGGCCCTCGCCGGCGTACGGTCATCTACCGAACTAGTGCCCCTAGATCTAAATTGATCGGTGCTACACGACGAGGAGGACGAGGCGAGCACAGAGGAGAACTTCTTACCGACGATGCGGTTGTAGAACGCCCCGGCCACGGCAAATGGCGGCCCCGCCGCGGTGTTAGATCTCCGGTGAGAAATTGCCTCCGCACGACTGCCGATTGTGCCCCCAGATGTCCACAAGCGCCTTCGTGAAGACTTGGAGAAGCTCCGGGCCACGGTACACGGATCCCGTCAGCAGCGTGTGGGTGCAGTCGATGGCGGCGGACGTCTAGGCTGTACTGGCCATGGCGCGCGGCGGAAACGGTGGTTCGCTCTTCTCCCTGATCTTGGCGGAGTGCTAATGGCGGCTCGCTCCATGGTCATATAGGCCGGGTGGTTTGGTACCTAGCGCTTGACGCCCAGAGAAGTCGCGCGGTTCGTTGAGCAGGAGCCGTTCGGCCATGGCGACAATCGCGCGGAGCAGGAAGCCGAACTGGTAAGCGGGGCCTACGCGTCATACACATGGGCGGAACGGGGCGTAGAGAGATCGCGCAGCGCGCGATGTGAGGGCTGACTTACGGGGCCCACACGGCAGAGACCACGAAACCGGACGCGCGTGCGGATAGTGGCTGACCAGCGGGCCCCCCGTGTCGGCGTGTGGAAAACGCGGAGGTTAGGCCGCACGCAGGAAACTGGGAATTGGGCCAAAAAGGGAGGCAGACGGCCCATGAAGCTTTTATTCTTTTCTCTTTTTTTTATCTTTTCTTTCTATTTTCTTTTTCCAAGTCCAATTCAAATTTGAATCTTAAATTCAAACATTCTGCAAATTTTATCCTCTAATCATATTGTGCAATGAAAATACCAATTTTTGGAATATAATTATTGGTATTATTCATATCACCTTTCTCTCTTTCTTATTTTTAAACCCTACTTTCAAACTTAGGGTATTAATTCCACTCCTAGTGTTTATTATCTTATTATCCTTATTATTATTTTTATTATTATTATTTTATTTAATGCACAAACATATAAACTCCAACATGATGCATATTCTTTTATTTTAGTATCATTTGTTTTAATTAATCACTCTTGATATGTATGCTCTTTTTATGATGCAAGTAAGGCACATAGAATGAGGAGTTCTACTATATCCTTTGTATACGAATTTGAGTATTACAGGCACTAGCTAAGGAACTCAAGCTTTTTCCTTGTCCTTTGCCTGACAAGTTTGTGGCTGGCGGTATAATCGCCAAGTTGCCACCTTCTTGGAAGGACTTTGCTACTTCTCTCAAACATAAGAGACAAGAGTTCAATGTGGAAGAGCTCATTGGTACTTCTGATGTTGAGAAAAGAGCTAGAACAAAGGACAATGGAAAAGGTATTGAGATCTCTACTGCTAATATGGTGCAGAAGAGAAACTTCTGCAAGTTTAACAAGAAGAAAAACCAGAACAAACAAGAGAATACAAATAAACCTGTTCAAACAGCACAGTTTAAAAAGAAGAAGAACAACAACAAGGGAAAGGGAGGATGCTTTTTGTCTGTGGCAATGATCAACATTAGGCTAGAGAGTGCCCTGATCGCAAGTTCACACAGGACAAGAAATCAGCTAATGTTGTAACCACTGAAACTGGAGATAGAACATCTGGGTATGGTAATTCTTTACCATTTGTTCTCTTAGTTTGTAATTCACCTGAGTGGTGGATGGATAGTGGTGCAAACATTCATGTGTGTGCTGATGTCTCTATGTTCTCTTCCTACCAGGTCGGGAGGTCTGGCGCTTTGTTAATGGGAAATGGGTCGCGTGCTCATGTTCTTGGTGTTGGTACGGTCATTCTGAAGTTTACTTCGAGGAAGACGGTGCCATTGAAGAGCGTGTGCATGTGCCCTCTATCAAGAAGAATCTCGTTAGTGCTTCGATGCTATGTCGAGATGGATACAAAGTTGTTCTTGAGTCAAATAAATGTGTTGTGTCGAAACATGGTATTTTTGTTGGTAAAGGATATGACTGCGGAGGTTTGTTCCGCTTATCACTGCATGATGTGTGTAATAAACTGGTGAATTCTGTTAATTTTTCTAATGAGTCAGATTTATGGCATTCACGTTTTTGTCATGCAAGTTTTGGCTGTCTTATGCGGTTAGCAAATATAAATCTAATTCCTAAATTTAACTTGGTCAAAAAGTCTAAGTGCCATGTGTGTGTTGAATCAAAACAACCCCGCAAGCCTCACAAGGCTGCTGAGGCGAGGAATTTGGCACATCTAGAACTTGTTCATTCTGATCTGTGTGAGATGAATGGAATTTTGACCAAAGGTGGTAAAAGATACTTTCTCACTTTTATAGATGACTCCACCAGATTTTGCTATGTGTATCTCTTAAAAACAAAAGATGAAACGTTTAATTATTTTAAGACCTATAAAGCTGAAGTTGAGAACCAACTTGAGAGGAAAATAAAACGGTTAAGGTCTGATCGAGGTGGAGAATATTTCTCTAATGTGTTCGATGAGTTCTGCGTGGAACATGGTATTATTCATGAGAGGACACCGCCATTCTCACCACAATCCAATGGGATTGCTGAAAGGAAAAACCGCACTCTAACAGATTTGGTGAATGCCATGTTGAGTACAGCGGGATTATCCAAGGCATGGTGGGATGAGGCGATTTTGACAGCGTGTCATGTCCTGAAACAGTTTCAACAAAGAACAAAGAGATCACACCATTTGAGGAATGGGAAAAGAGAAGATTAAATCTCTCATATTTGCGCACTTGGGGTTGCTTGGCTAAAGTGAATGTGCCAATTAACAAAAAGCGTAAACTTGGGCCTAAAACTGTTGATTGTATATTCCTTGGGTACTCTTTTCACAGCACTGGATATATGTTCTTAATTATAAAATCTGATGTGCCTGATATGTATGTTGATACTATCATGGAATCAAGAGACGCAACATTTTTTGAGAATGAGTTTCCCATGAAGAATACACCTAGTGATACAAGTCATGAGACTATAATTCCCCATGAGCACGAACTATCTATTCCTATAGGTCATGCTGAGGATTCTCACATGCACATCCCTGAGGAGGATGACACTATAGTCACTCGAAAGAGCAAGAGACAGAGGGTTGCAAAATCCTTTGGTAATGACTTTATAGTGTACCTTATGGAAGACACACCAACTACCATTAGTGAGGCATATTCCTCTCCTGATGCTGACTTATGGAAGGAAGCATTAAGGAGTGAGATGGAATCTATTATGTCTAATGGAACTTGGGAGGTCATTGACCGTCCTTATGGTTGTCAACCTATAGGCTGCAAATGGATCTTCAAGAAAAATCTTAGGCCTGATGGTACAATCGAGAGGTACAAGGCAAGGCTTGTGGCCAAAGGATATACCCAAAAAGAGGGTGAAGATTTCTTTGATACCTACTCACCAATGGCTCGATTGACTACGATTCGCACATTAATAGTTGTGGCAACCTCTTATGGTCTTATCATTCATCAGATGGATGTTAAGACAACTTTCCTAAATGGAGAGTTGGATGAGGAGATCTACATGGATCAGCCAGAAGGGTTCATTGCGGATGGTCAAGAGAACAAGGTGTGCAGGTTGATAAAATCATTGTATGGCCTAAAACAAGCACCTAAGCAATGGCATGAAAAGTTTGATAATACTCTTACAGCTGCTGGTTTTGCTGTAAATGAATCTGACACGTGTGTATATTATCGGTATGGTGGGGGTGAGTCCGTTATGTTGTGCCTTTATGTTGATGACCTCTTGATCTTTGGATCAAATCTCAATGTGATTGAGGAAGTTAAAAATCTTCTATCGAGCAATTTCGAGATGAAAGATTTGGGAGAGGCTAATGTCATTCTAAACATCAAGCTTGTTAGAGAAGCTGATGGTGGGGTAACTTTGTTACAATCCCATTATGTGGAAAAGGTATTGAGTCGCTTTGGTTTTAGTGACTGTGATCCTGCTCCAACACCTTATGATCCTAGCTTGCTATTGAGAAAGAATTGGAGAATAGCAAGGGATCAATTGACATACTCCTAGATCATTGGCTCGCTCATGTACCTTGCAAGTGCAACAAGGCCAGACATCTCTTATGTTGTGAGTAAGCTAAGTTGGTTTGTGTCGAAACCAGGAGATGATCACTGGTGTGCTCTTGAGAGAGTGTTGCGGTATTTGAAAGGTATTATGACATACGGTATTCATTATACTGGAAACCCAAAAGTGCTGGAAGGCTATTGTGATGCCAACTGGATTTCTGATGCTAATGAGCTTTATGCCACAAGCGGATATGTGTTTCTGTTTGGAGGTTGTAAGTGCAATCAACCCTAATTGAGGGTTTTGGTGATTAATGACAAAACAAACTAAGATTCTAACAAGTTTGCTCCTAGTATGTACACAGTATTTCTACAGACAGGAGAAGCACAGATCTTACGAGCATAAAGGTATAAAGCACAGCGGATTTAAAATTCCACATCAAATGGCGTGCTCCAAGTGCCAAGAAACAACGGCGGTGCAAAATTTATAATTGTTGAGTCATAGGAATCGCCGTACAATTAAGAGGGATCTGCGACGGTTAAGTAAGTTGTGAAACGAGCCAAGTTCAAAATCTTTTGAAAAACTTCTTGGAGATCATTTTCCTAGATCATGAATGCTCTTGAGAAAAACAAATTTTACTTCCCACAAAGTCTCCCCTTTTGTTCACTTCAAAATTCTCAAAGTTTGGTTTCAGCCCCCTGAAACCGGTTCAACCGGTCCTGAAACCGGTTCAACCGGTTTCGGTACTGTTCACCTGCCACCTCTGCTCTGACCTATCTGACAGTCAGAGCTGTCAGAAAAAGTCGCAGCAGATATTTTTTTAAAACCGGTTGAGCCGATTTTTGTCCCTACTCAGCCGGTTTTGAAACCGGTCGAGTGTCCGGCTGAGTAGCCCAGTGGACCGGGTTCCCACTGGTAGAAACCGGTTCAACCGGTTTAGAAACCGGTTCAACCGGTTTTTGCCCACTTTCTCCCAACGGCTGCCAGCTTTTGGGGGATCCTTTATATACCCCCTCACACTCTCTCTCTCATTTACTTCGCCTCTCTCACGAATTCTGGGCTGACCAACCTTCAAACAAGAGCATTCATTTCACCTTTCACACCCGCAATCACATCTCCTTCAATCATTTGAAGGACTCTTGGTGTGAGGTGAACTCGATCGAACTCGCTGTCAATTTCATCTCGATTCTCCCATTCTCTTGTTCTTGAGCTCGTTGCAAACTTAACCGTGTGTGGATTTGTTACTCTTGGAACCTCGTGTTCCTTGACGGCTAGAGGTTGCTTGGGAGTCTCCAAATTTGTGGACGACCCCAAGAAGTTTGTATCACCCGCTCCTTGAGCAGATTTGAGAAGAGTTTGCCTTGACCTTTGTGGTCGGCTTGTGGAGGATTAGGGTTGGAAAAGACCCGGCCCTTTGTGGGTTCCTCAACGAGGAGTAGGACACCTTTGTGGTGGTTGCCGAACCTCGGGTTATATCGCGTGTTCTTGTGTGTTCTTGTCAAGCGCTTTATATTCTGTGGTTGGCTCATATTATTCATTTAAGTAGTTCTTGTGTAGGGCAAATCTTTATCTATATTGTTCACTACCTCGTACTTGTTAAATAGATTATCAAATTTAAGTTGAGCGGGTTCAAACTTGTTCAGTTGTGATTAAAATCGACTGAACCGGTTTGCACCTGTGCAACTTTAATTTAACATTATTTCGAAGTTTTAGTGAAAATTTTCAGGTGTAGCCTATTCACCCCCCCTCTAGGCTACTTTCAATTGGTATCAGAGCCTCGTACCTCGTTTTACGCTTAACCGCGTGAGGAAACGATCATGTCTACTCAACGGGACCATGTGGATCCTATCCTCGAGGATATTCCCGTCACATCCTCCGGTGAGGAAGTGGACCCCAAGGTCCTCGACCTCGCCATGAAGATTGCCGAGAGGATGTTCCTCAAGATGAAAGAGGAAGATGCTAAGAAAAAGGCCGAAGAAGAAGAATCAAGAAGAAAGGCCGAAGAAGAAGAATCAAGAAGAAAGGCCGAAGAAGATAAAGGTAAGGGAACATTTGATTATAATGATGATCTAGTGAATCTTTTGGTGTCTAAGGTATTGAGCAAGGTAAGTCTCAACACCGAAGGATCATCTACCAAAAGCAAAGGTAATGACTTTAGCAAAGTTCAATTCGATTACTCTAGAAATTATATTCCCAACTTCTCTTCCGCCCCACTTGGAAAGTTACCAACTCTTAGTGAGTTGAACTATGATGAGTGGGCCGACAAGATGAAGTCGCATTTAATCGGTGTGCATCCTAGTCTTTGGGAGATTGTTAATGTAGGTATGTATAAGCCCGCCCAAGGAGAAGAGATGACTCCGGAAATGATGCAAGAGGTTCATCGAAATGCTCAAGCAGTGAGCATAATCAAAGGAAGTCTTTGTCCGGAAGAATACCGGAAAGTTCAAGGAAGAGAAGATGCCCGTGACATTTGGAATATTCTTAAAATGTCACATGAAGGAGATCCCAAAGCTAAAAGACATAGAGTTGAGGCTTTGGAAAGTGAGCTTGCAAGATATGATTGGATAAAGGGTGAGTCGCTTCAATCACTCTTTGATCGGTTGATGGTGTTGGTCAACAAAATAAGAGTTCTTGGGAGTGAAGATTGGAGTGACTCCAAGGTCACAAGATTGTTCATGAGAGCTTATAAAGAAAAGGATAAGAGTCTTGCAAGGATGATTAGGGATCGTGATGACTATGAGGATATGACGCCTCATCAATTATTTGCAAAGATTCAACAACATGAGTCCGAAGAAGCCCCTATCAAGTCAAGGGACTCTCATGCATTGATCACGAATGAACAAGACAACCCCAAGAAGAACAAAGACCACAAAGCAAAGAAGGTGGTCGAGACCTCAAGTGATGAAGATAGCTCAAGTGATGAAGACACTGCTATGTTCATCAAAACATTCAAGAAATTTGTAAGGAAAAATGACAAGTTCCAAAGGAAAGGAAAGAAGAGGGCATGCTATGAATGTGGCCAAACCGGTCATTTCATAGCGGATTGTCCTAACAAGAAGGAACAAGAAGCTAAGAAGGAATACAAGAAGGACAAGTTCAAAAAGAGGGGCAAGACCAAGGGATACTTCAAGAAGAAGAAATATGGTCAAGCCCATATTGGTGAAGAATGGAACTCCGATGAAGAGAGTTCTAGCTCCGAGGAAGAGGAAGTGGTGGCAAACGTGGCCATCCAATCTACATCAAGCTCGCAACTCTTCACCAACCTACAAGACGAATTCTACACTCCAACTTGCCTCATGGCAAAAGGAGATAAGGTAACCTTATTTAGTAATGATTTTTCAAATGATGATGATGATGAACAAATTGCCATGAAAAATAAAATGATCAAAGAATTTGGCTTGAATGGATACAATGTTATCACTAAATTAATGGAGAAGCTAGATAAAAGAAAAGCAACTCTTGATGCTCAAGAAGACTTGCTTATCCTTGAAAAGGAAAGAAACCTAGAGCTTCAAGAATTGCTTCACAATAAAGATGAAATGCTAGATGTCTTGACTAAGGAAGTATCTTTAGTCAAGACAACTATAGAGAATAAAGAAAAAGAAGTAATTAACATGAAAACCTCTATAGCTAATCTTGCAAATGAAAAGAATGCACTTGAAGCAAGCATGTTAAGCTTGAATGTTCAAAATCAAGAACTTCAAGTGCAACTTGAAAATTGCAAGAACATCAATGCCTCATCTTTAGTGCTTGAATCTAAGTCCAGCTTAAATGATAATTCTTGCAAACATTGTGCCAAATATCATGCTTCTTGTTGTCTAACTAACCATGCAAGGAAGAATAGCCCACAGGTGAAGGTCAAAGAAATTTTGAAAAGATGCTCTAGCAATGATGGGTTAAAGAAAGTTGAACCCAAGTACAAGTCCCTTAAGCCCAACAATGGAAGAAGGGGGCTTGGGTTCAACTCATCTAAGGAAAACCCTAGCACAGTGCATAAGGGGTGGAGATCCCCCAAGTTCATAGAGGGAACCACCCTATATGATGCCTTGGGGAGGATTCACTCCTCAAATGACAAGTCACCTCAGGTAAAGGTTAACTTGAGTTCCACAAAGAGTAAGATGAAGGAAGTGGGATCCTCAAGTGGACATAAATCTAATGCTCCCATTTCCCACTCATATCTTTGTGATTATATGTTAACTTGGGATTTAGGAAAATTGGTTGTGAAATATGTGGGTGCCTACACTAAACGAAAAGTCATGAAAAGAAGTGTGTGGGTACCCAAGGCTATAACTAACAATGTAGGACCCAATTCAATTTGGGTACCTAAAAGCATAGCCTAAACTTGTTTTGCAGGTCTACTCCTCTGGTGGGTCAAGTTGGGTGCTTGACAGTGGATGTACAAATCACATGACCGGGGAGCAAGACATGTTTCATACATTGCAACTAACTCAAGAAGCACAAGAAATTGTGTTTGGAGATAGTGGCAAAAGTAAGGTGATTGGTATTGGTAAAATTCCTATCTCAGACCAACAATCACTTTCAAATGTTTTATTAGTAGATTCTTTAAGCTATAACTTGTTGTCCGTTTCACAACTTTGTGGAATGGGTTATAATTGCCTATTTTCGGATGTGGATGTGAAGATCCTTAGAAGGGAGGACTCCTCAGTTGCCTTTACCGGTCGCTTGAAGGGCAAGCTTTATCTTGTTGATTTCACAACAAGTAAAGTGACGCCTGAGACTTGTTTAGTGGCAAAGTCCGACAAGGGTTGGCTTTGGCATCGCCGGCTAGCCCATGTCGGTATGAGGAATTTGGCCAAACTTCAAAAGGATAATCACATCATTGGACTAACAAATGTTGTATTTGAGAAAGATAGGGTTTGTGGCGCATGCCAAGCAGGAAAGCAACATGGAGTCCCACATCAATCAAAGAATGTGGTCACAACAAAGAGGCCATTGGAGCTCCTTCACATGGACCTCTTCGGACCGGTGGCCTACATTAGCATTGGTGGTAGTAAGTATGGTTTAGTTATTGTTGATGATTTTTCTCGATTCACCTGGGTTTTCTTTTTAAGTGACAAAGGTGAAACCCAAGAAATTTTGAGGAAATTCATGAGGAGAGCTCAAAATGAATTTGAGCTCAAAATCAAGAAAGTGAGAAGCGATAATGGGACGGAATTCAAGAACACAGGTGTTGAAGAATTCTTAGGTGAAGAGGGAATCAAACATGAGTTCTCGGTGCCTTACACTCCACAACAAAATGGTGTTGTGGAAAGAAAGAACCGAACCCTAATTGAAGCTGCAAGAACCATGTTGGATGAATACAAGACACCTGACAACTTCTGGGCAGAGGCGGTCAACACCGCTTGTCATGCAATCAACCGTCTCTATCTTCATAAGATCTACAAAAAGACTGCTTATGAGCTTCTCACTGGTAACAAACCCAAAGTTGATTATTTTAGAGTATTTGGTTGTAAATGTTTTATTCTTAACAAGAAAGTCAAGAGCTCAAAGTTTGCTCCTAGAGTGGACGAGGGCTTCTTGGTTGGGTATGCATCAAATGCGCATGGATATCGTGTTTTCAACAATACCACCGGTCTTGTTGAAATAGCGATAGACGTGACATTTGATGAGTCTAATGGCTCGCAAGGGCATGTTTCTAATGACACTGCAGGAAATGAAGAGCTACCTTGTGAGGCCATAAAGAAACTTGCAATAGGTGAGGTGAGACCTCAAGAAAGGGATGATGAAGAAGGAACCTTATGGATGACCAATGAGGTAGTTGATGTGGGTGCAAGGGTGGTGAGTGACAAAGTGTCCACCCAAGCAAACCCATCAACCTCAAGTCATCCAAGCCACGAAGAAAATCATCAAAGGATGTCAACAGTGGTAGAAAATGAACATGAAAGTATTGATGGTGAAGTGCCTCTTGATGAAGCAATTGATGAGGAGGAGCAAATACAAAGACATCCATCAGTGCCTCATCCAAGAGTCCATCAAACAATTCAAAGGGACCATCCAGTGGACAACATCCTGGGTAGCATCAGGAGAGGGGTAACAACTCGATCTCGTTTAGCTAATTTTTGTGAATTTTACTCGTTTGTTTCCTCTCTTGAGCCACTTAAGGTTGAAGAAGCATTGGGTGATCCGGATTGGATAATTGCCATGCAAGAGGAGTTAAACAACTTCACCCGGAATGAAGTCTGGTCCTTAGTCCAAAGACCCAAACAAAATGTGATTGGGACTAAATGGGTCTTTAGGAACAAGCAAGATGAACATGGCGTGGTCACAAGGAACAAGGCACGGTTGGTTGCCCAAGGCTATACTCAAGTGGAAGGACTTGATTTTGGTGAAACATATGCGCCGGTAGCAAGGTTAGAATCAATTAGAATATTAATTGCCTATGCTACTAACCATGATTTCAAGCTATATCAAATGGATGTCAAGAGCGCTTTTCTAAATGGACCACTACAAGAAAGAGTATATGTGGAGCAACCACCGGGCTTTGAAGACCCAAAGAAGCCAAATCATGTTTATCTTCTTCACAAGGCACTCTACGGGCTTAAACAAGCCCCTAGAGCTTGGTATGACTGTCTTAAAGATTTTTTAATTAAAAATGGGTTTACTATAGGAAAAGCTGACTCTACTTTATTTACTCGAAAAGTTGATAATGAATTATTTGTGTGCCAAATATATGTTGATGACATTATATTTGGTAGTACTAATGAAAATTTTTGTAAAGAGTTTAGCAAAGTGATGACAAACAGGTTTGAGATGTCTATGATGGGCGAGCTTAAATATTTCCTGGGATTTCAAGTTAAACAACTCAAGGAAGGTACATTTCTATGCCAAACTAAATATACTCAAGATATGCTCAAGAAGTTTGGCATGGATAAAGCAAAGCACGCCAAGACTCCAATGTCATCAAATGGACATCTCGACCTAAATGAGGAAGGTAAACCTGTAGATCAAAAATTATATAGATCAATGATAGGATCACTGCTTTACTTATGTGCATCTAGACCTGATATAATGTTGAGTGTTTGCATGTGTGCACGTTTTCAAGCAAATCCTAAAGACTGTCATCTTGTAGCCGTTAAGAGAATTCTAAGATACTTAGTCCACACCCAAAACCTAGGATTATGGTATCCTAAAGGCTCCCTTTTCGATTTGCTTGGCTACTCTGACTCAGATTATGCTGGTTGCAAAGTAGATCGAAAAAGCACTACTGGGACTTGCCAATTCCTTGGGCGATCCTTAGTGTCTTGGAGTTCCAAGAAACAAAATTGTGTTGCACTTTCCACTGCAGAAGCTGAGTACATAGCAGCTGGGGCATGTTGTGCACAGTTGTTATGGATGAAGCAAACCCTTAGAGACTTTGGTTGTGAGTTTAACAAAATTCCACTTTTGTGTGACAATGAGAGTGCCATAAAACTTGCAAACAACCCTGTGCAACACTCTAGAACTAAACATATTGACATCCGACACCATTTCTTGAGAGACCACGAAGCCAAAGGAGATATCGAACTATTTCATGTGAGCACCGAAAATCAACTAGCCGATATCTTCACAAAACCCCTTGATGAGACTAGGTTTTGTTTTCTTAGGAGTGAGCTAAATATCTTAGATTCTCGAAACGTGACTTAATAACTAAAATTTTGATCAAATTTGATGGTTGAAAATTGATTGTTTGAGCAATATGAAATGAGAAATATCATTTTTATCTTTAAAATATCTCATGTCATATTTGTTAAGTGCTATTACAGCCCTTCCGGGCAATATCTGGAAACTGGTTGAGTAAACCGGCTGAGTAGGCCACTCAACCGGTTTCTCCCTGGTGGAAACCGGTTGAACCGGTATAAAAACCGGTTGAACCGGTTTCGGCCGTCGCGCCATCAGTCTGCGCGCAGTCTGCGCTGACAGCTGCGCAGTCTGCGCTGTCAGTTTTGCAGTCTGTGCTGTCAGACTGCCAGGATTTTCGCGCAGTCAACACTGTTTTCTGCGCGCTTTTACTGCGCAGTTTGACTCGAAACCGGTTGAACCGGTTTTGGAACCGGTTGAACCGGTTTTCGATTTTCTGGCGGCCGACTCCTCTCCCTTTTATGTCTCTCCCTCTCTCCTCTTCCCTTCTCTGTCTCATTTTCCAGCCACCGCCGCCCTCTCATTCCTCTCTCACACCTTCACACTCTCTCGTGCCCTCACTCGTTTGGAAGAGTGGTTGGAGATCCGTTCTTCCCGGCGTGTTTCCACCATCTTCCTCCATCTCGTTGGGAGTTCTTGACCCAATCTTCGGATCGAGGTATTGCCCTATGATTTTTCCTTGTACTCGATCCTACGCGTTCTTGATTATCATTTGTATCATTCGTTGGGTACAATTTAGTTTAAGTGATTGCAACACTTAGATTATCTTTATTTTGTCACAAACATTGTTAGAGATTAGCGATTTGATATTGTTCATTGTAGTTGAACCGCTCATATGAACGGTTGAAGTGCATGCTCAATATCTTATGTGTTTCTACTTAAACGTGTTTGATCCTTGCTCATCATAGGTTCTATTTCTTATTTCTTAGAATGGTGCGTAGAAGGAACCCGTCGGTGGTCGAATCCGACTCCTCGGACGACCAGGAAATCCATGAAGAGTCTCCTCCTCGCTCTCGATCCAAGCGAGGGCGCGGAAGCGGCAATGTCATGCCGGGTGCTGAGGCCTTCGGGTCTCATAGTGCTCGCGGTCGGACATCTCGGAATCCTTCCGGGCGGTCTCGACCTGCGGCGAATCCGCAGGCATGGGAGCCTGCCAGTGATGATGATGGCGGGAAGGACGATGAAGTTGATCTTCCCCCGGCCCACGCTCCTGTGATTCGCGGTTTGGTCCTCCACCGGGCAGAAGCTCGGCGTGCTGGCAATGAGCCAGTCACTGACTTCACTGCCAGTGGAGGCTCTGCTCTTCTCCAGGATCTTCGTTTCCAAAATCCTGTATTGCGTATTCGCGATGCCAGGATCGATGGAAATCGCTTTTGGACTCTTCACCATGTGGATTTCTATAATTCAGTCATTCTCCCCAAGAAGCATCAACCAATCCTGCATCAACGATATATTAACTGGGAAGGTTGTGAAGCTATTGGGGATCCAGAGATGTCACAGGCACTGAGGGCCTGTGAAAGGAAACAAATGAAGGATATCATGACATTCCAATATGATTGGAATGATGAAGTAATTGCTCAATTCTACTCCACTCTCTGGATAAAGCTTGCTGATGAGGAGAGTCATTACAACTACCCCTATCTGAACTTTTTCATTGAAGGTAGTTGGTACAAGGTGAGCTATCGTCGATTTGCTCACATTCTTGGCTTTTCTGACGATGATATATCTGGAGACAAGATCAAAATTCATGATTTCCGGCAGCCCACAAGAGAAGAAGCCAAGGATCTTCATCTGTCTGAGTCTGGAAAGTATTGGGAGTCGACCAACATTCATAAGTATTATCGTTATATCAACCCCCTCTGCAGGATGACCCTCATTCCAAAAGGGGGAAATCAGATGAACATCCTTGGGGAGAGCAAGGTCCTGCTCTCTTTTATGAAGCCAAACAGCTCAGAAAGGATTAATGTCTTTGACATGATATGGCAGGAAATTATTCATGCTGCCTGCTTTCCTTTGAAGGGGTGTCTTCATGCTCCTTTCATTATGAAGATGATTGAGGTCGTGACCCAGTTCAGATTTGACAAGGGTACCCGACATCAGTCATACACCCCTTTCTGGATTGATCCAAACAATCCAGCTGGGCGCCTCCGGAAAGCCCCCTCCAGTTCTCGTGGTCATGCTTCTGCGGGTCCGTCTGCTGGTGCTGGTTCTGCTGCTGCTGGTGGTGCCTCGCGCTCTTCCCCTGGCCGTGGATCTCCCACACCACGTGGTCGTGGTCGTGGTCGAGGTCGTGGTCGTGGGATGGGTGCCCGTTTGGCCCACGGGATTGCGACCTTCTTCTCCATGTGCCGAAATATTGCTGCAGACGTCCATGAGGTGGCTCGCCGTCAGAGGGAGACCGACGACAACCTACGTCGTCAAGCTTCTGCTTTGGGTACTCCCTTCGCTCCCCGCTCTCCTGATGTACCTCTCCACCCTCCTCCTCCAGATATCAACGAGTGGTACCAGCAGGCGTATGGGGTACCTTTTTCAACAGGTGATGACGTCGAAGAAGAAGAGACTTATGTTGATGATCCAGAGCAGTTTGTCCCGCCCTCGTATCACGGGGATCCGGGCCAATCGTCCTCTTATCCTCCGCCCCAGGACCCTTCGGGCAGTGCTCCTCCTCCGGCCCAGTCTGGAGAGGAACACTTTGCCGCTGACCTGGCGCACCATTTCTTCGGTCCTCATAATCCTCCTCCTCACTGGTGATCATTGGTTTGGCGTTTCTCTCTCTTTTTTTTTGGTTCTTATGCCAAAAGGGGGGAGAAAGTTTATTATGCAGGTTCGCAGTACCCCTATTTTTGTAATGAACACTTGGTCTGTAATAACTACTATTTGATGCATGCATGGCTTGAATGCCATAAACACCATGGCTTGAATGCCATAAACACCTTTATGATGTGATGAGACAAGCTCTCATTATTGTAATAGCTGTAGAACTTTTTTTCATATCATATGCTATGCAATAATGAGCTTGAATGTGCTTTTACTCCTTTTATTCATTTATGCTCCATACCTTATCATTTTTGTGTATAGTGTTGATTGTTCTCTCTCTAAATATGTTGCAAATTGACATATCAAGTCAATGTTAATATCGCAAAACTCATGCACATATTTAGGGGGAGCTACACATACACAAAAGATTTTATATTACAAGTACTTGTAACTTTTAATTCTTATTTCCATTATAGTTTGTTTTGGCATCAATCACCAAAAAGGGGGAGATTGTAAGTGCAATCAACCCTAATTGAGGGTTTTGGTGATTAATGACAAAACAAACTAAGATTCTAACAAGTTTGCTCCTAGTATGTACACAGTATTTCTACAGACAGGAGAAGCACAGATCTTACGAGCATAAAGGTATAAAGCACAGCGGATTTAAAATTCCACATCAAATGGCGTGCTCCAAGTGCCAAGAAACAACGGCGGTGCAAAATTTATAATTGTTGAGTCATAGGAATCGCCGTACAATTAAGAGGGATCTGCGACGGTTAAGTAAGTTGTGAAACGAGCCAAGTTCAAAATCTTTTGAAAAACTTCTTGGAGATCATTTTCCTAGATCATGAATGCTCTTGAGAAAAACAAATTTTACTTCCCACAAAGTCTCCCCTTTTGTTCACTTCAAAATTCTCAAAGTTTGGTTTCAGCCCCCTGAAACCGGTTCAACCGGCCCTGAAACCGGTTCAACCGGTTTCGGTACTGTTCACCTGCCACCTCTGCTCTGACCTATCTGACAGTCAGAGCTGTCAGAAAAAGTCGCAGCAGATATTTTTTCAAAACCGGTTGAGCCGATTTTTGTCCCTACTCAGCCGGTTTTGAAACCGGTCGAGTGTCCGGCTGAGTAGCCCAGTGGACCGGGTTCCCACTGGTAGAAACCGGTTCAACCGGTTTAGAAACCGGTTCAACCGGTTTTTGCCCACTTTCTCCCAACGGCTGCCAGCTTTTGGGGGATCCTTTATATACCCCCTCACACTCTCTCTCTCATTTACTTCGCCTCTCTCACGAATTCTGGGCTGACCAACCTTCAAACAAGAGCATTCATTTCACCTTTCACACCCGCAATCGCATCTCCTTCAATCATTTGAAGGACTCTTGGTGTGAGGTGAACTCGATCGAACTCGCTGTCAATTTCATCTCGATTCTCCCATTCTCTTGTTCTTGAGCTCGTTGCAAACTTAACCGTGTGTGGATTTGTTACTCTTGGAACCTCGTGTTCCTTGACGGCTAGAGGTTGCTTGGGAGTCTCCAAATTTGTGGACGACCCCAAGAAGTTTGTATCACCCGCTCCTTGAGCAGATTTGAGAAGAGTTTGCCTTGACCTTTGTGGTCGGCTTGTGGAGGATTAGGGTTGGAAAAGACCCGGCCCTTTGTGGGTTCCTCAACGAGGAGTAGGACACCTTTGTGGTGGTTGCCGAACCTCGGGTTATATCGCGTGTTCTTGTGTGTTCTTGTCAAGCGCTTTATATTCTGTGGTTGGCTCATATTATTCATTTAAGTAGTTCTTGTGTAGGGCAAATCTTTATCTATATTGTTCACTACCTCGTACTTGTTAAATAGATTATCAAATTTAAGTTGAGCGGGTTCAAACTTGTTCAGTTGTGATTAAAATCGACTGAACCGGTTTGCACCTGTGCAACTTTAATTTAACATTATTTCGAAGTTTTAGTGAAAATTTTCAGGTGTAGCCTATTCACCCCCCTCTAGGCTACTTTCAGAGGTGGCGATGTTTCCTGGAAGTCTTGCAAGCAGACTATCTTAACAAAGTCTACAATGGAAGCAGAACTTATAGCATTACACACTGCTGGGGCTGAGGATGAGTGGCTTCGTGATTTCCTATTGGATTTACCGGTAGTTGAAAAACCGATACCGACTATTTCCATGAACTGTGACAACCAAACGGTGATTACAAAGGTTAACAGTTCTAGGAATAACATGAAGTCTACAAGGCATGTTAAGAGGAGATTAAAATCTGTCAGAAAGCTAAAAAAACTCCGGAGTTATTACAGTGGATTATGTCCACACATCGAATAATCTGGCAGATCAATTCACTAAGGGTCTATCACGCAATGTGATAGAAAGTGCATCGAGAGAAATGGGTATGAGACCCATGTGAAATCTACTCTAGTGGTAACCTGCTCTATGTGATCAGAGATCCCGTGAACTAGAGTGGAGAAACAAGCTAGGAGTAGATTGTGAGGAAAGATCCCTTCCTTTAACTCATTTCTGATGCACATCTTTCCTATCTGTAAGGCAGGATGGTATTTACCTTAATGTATTCCAAGAGTCTTATAAAGGTGAGATGTTGTCCTACAGAACATCTTCTGAGGAGTACACTTATATGAGTCAGACTGCTGGTCACAGTCTATGGGACTTGGGTAATCCCTAAATACTCATAAAAGGCACTGAAGTGTGACTTATATGCTTCTAAACAGCGGGAATGCCCTTTTGCAGCCTAGTATCAGCAAAGGATTTGAGCGAATCTCATTTCGCACAAAACTGTCAATTCAAGGCTTAGTCCATTGTTCAGTTGTGAATGAGTGAAACTCTTATTCTAGATGGATGTTAAACTTAACAATCTCCATCGAAACACTGGTATATCAAAGGATTATGATTCTGATACTTCATCATTACAAATCCTAGAGTTTGGTGAGGATTGTTGGATCTTTTATGGGCTTGGCCCATTTATTCAATAAACTCTATGTTGTGTAATGGTGGGGAATACCAATAGTACCATATTGGAAGTCCAAGGGTATTTTGGCTTGACTTATATGGTGGGAATTATTCCACTTAATTTGAGAAGTCAAGAAATGGACAAGGGCATGCCACACGCGCGCCGCCGCCGGTGGTGGCCGAGCCGGGCTCGGGCCGGGCGTGGCGTGGCAGGCAGGCGGCGAGCGGGCGTGGTGTGTTTGTGTTAATTTTTAGCACTCATTAACTGCGAGAGTTTCAACTCCGGATTAAACCTTTCAGTTGCCCGTCTCTTCGTCAGCCGCATGCGAGACCCTTCTCCTTCAGCTGCCCGTCTCTTGGCGTGACGTGGCGAGACCCTTCTCCTTCAGCTTCCCTCCGCGAGAGGTTAAGTAGGGGAGAGCCCCTATCACTTGGTACACGCGAACAGAACCATCTCAGAATCACTGTCCAGCAGCAAGAGTAGGTATTTCCATCTCGTAACTCTGCGCGCACAGACGAGCGAGAGGGTAGGTGCCTCCGAAGCCGTTGCCGTTCGAGACCTTGCACGGGGGATCGACAATTAGGTTTTTGGGGAGCGTCTATGCGACTGCCCAACGTCTGTCGTTGTCTTCATCACTGGTTCCTGGCATCTTCATCTCGTACGACATGACAAGTGAAGTTGGACAAGGATATAGATCCTCGAAGCGCATGGGAGGGTATGATCAATTCATCTCCTTACTGTTTTACGCTCTGCAGATTATATATGTTTTATATGTTCATCTCTGTTGTTTCATATATAGCCATAAATTTATTCAATCTATTCTGTCGTATTATATCATGACATGTCTGATGTCTGTTCATACTAGTAATATGTTAAATTCGTTTGTCTTAATTTTATAGTCATGTTGTTTATGTTGCTGTCTGTTTATTCTCAATTGTTCTGACTGTTTATATGCTTATTATATTATATGATTTATATGTTTTATGTTCTTATTATCCATATTGTTATGAATATATTTGATATCACGATTTCAATGATTAATCATCTTTTATATATCATCATCATAATGTTAATTATAGAATTAAAATGATATGAAAATGCCTATATTTCTAACCATTTATAAACGCGAATGGCCAAACAGAACTGCCTGGCGCCTGCCACTGATCAGGAAATCCCAAGGTCAAAGTAGATTCCCAAATCCTAACCAGCCGTGCGCGGTGCGCCCGCCTCAGAGATGGATGACGTATCCGTGAAGCAGATCGCCGTTCTGTACCCCATCGGCGGCGTCGGGCACATCGGGCCCATGACGCAGCTCGCCAAGGCCTTCCTCCACCACGGCTACGACGTCACCATGGTGCTCATCGAGCCGCCCATCAAGTCGACCGACTCCGGCGCCGGCTTCATCGAGCGCGTGGCCGCCTCCAACCCGTCTATCACCTTCCACGTCCTGCCGCCGACCCCGGCCCCTGACGTGGCCAGCTCCACCAAGCACCCTTTCCTCCTCATACTGGAGCTGATGCGCCACTACAACGACAAGCTCGAGAGCTTCCTCCGCTCCATCCCCCGGGAGCGCCTGCACTCCCTCGTCATCGACCTGTTCTGCACCCACGCCATCGATGTGGCGACGAGACTGGGCGTCCCCGTATTCAAGTTCTTTGCCTCAGGCGCTGGGACTCTGGCGATCTTAACCCAGCTGCCAGCGCTGCTTGCCGGTAGGCTGACGGGCCTGAAGGAACTTGGGGACAAGCCGCTTCAGTTCCTCGGGGTGCCGCCCATGCCGGCGTCCCATCTCGCCACGTCGCTGCTGGAGAGTCCGGAGGACGAGCTGTGCAGGACCTCGATGGAGATCTTGGAGCGCAACGCGGGCACCCACGGCGTACTGGTCAACACGTTCGAGTCGCTGGAGCAGCGGGCCCTGCAGGCGCTGAGGGATCCCCTGTGCGTTCCCGGACAGGCACTGCCTCCAGTCTACTCCATCGGGCCGTTGGTTGGGACTGCGACGGGCAGACAGGAAGGCAGCGGCGGCGGCCCTCAGCACGAATGCCTCGCGTGGCTGGACGCGCAGCCGGAGCGCAGCGTCGCGTTCCTCTGCTGGGGGAGCAAGGGCGCCCTACCCAAGGAGCAGCTCAAGGAGACCGCCGTTGGCCTGGAAAGATGTGGGCAGCGATTCCTGTGGGTCGTGCGCGCGCCGGCAGGCAGCGACGGGCCCGGAAGGTACTGGGAGCAACGTGCCGAGGCGGATCTGGACGCGCTCTTGCCAGAGGGCTTCGTGGAGCGGACCAAGGGCCGTGGCCTCGTCGTCACGTCGTGGGCGCCGCAGGTGGATGTGCTCAACCACCCCGCTACAGGCGTATTCGTCACCCACTGCGGGTGGAACTCGACGCTGGAGGCGATCGCGGCGGGGGTGCCGATGCTGTGTTGGCCACTGGCGGGCGCGGAGCAGAGGATGAACAAGGTGTTTATAACCCAGGACATGGGCGTCGGGATGGAGATGGAGGGCTACATGACAGGTCTCATCAAAGCTGAAGAAATTGAGGGAAAACTGAGGCTAGCGTTGGAGTCCGAGGAGGGGACGAGGCTTAAGAAACGAGCGCTGCAACTGAAGAAACAGACGGAGGAAGCGATGGAGGACGGTGGCTCGTCGGAGGCGGCATTTCTCCGATTCTTGTCAGATGTTGCAAATGTTAGAGGCTGATTGGTTACCCGCATCAATCTAGTATGATTGTATCGGTGAGCCAGGCTAGATAAAATTAGAGTAAGCTTGTGCAGGTGGTATCTATTTATCTGGTCATATACGTTGACAGAGACTTAGATATAGGTGGTGTTTGTTTCAACTTTTTTTTTCGGTTCTAGCTGCCACCAGAAACTGTTATAAATTATCAATCGTCTAACTTTTCAGCCCGATTTTACGATAATCGTTTTGGTGAAAATCATTCAAAATCAATGTGAACATATAACCGGTTAGGTCATCGTGATACTAGAATTTAGCCCTATGGACTTCTTACTCCACACGTAATCTCTACGATACTCACTCCACATGTGATCTCTGCGATACTCAAATTCTTTCAACAGTTATATTCTCATGAAAAAAATCGTCAGAAAAAGTTAAAACAAACAGTCTCATAAGTGTTGTTTGGTTATATAGGGATGAACCTGTGTTAAGAATAAAAATATATATTCAAATTTGTTTTGTTTATAAAAATATCAAGATATGAAATCGGTTATATAATTAAATATTTAGGCATATGTTTGGTGTGCAGCCACATTTGTGGTAACATTTTTCTCATGTTGCATATGATCCACTCATCAACGATTTGTAAAAATATGACAAGATTTTTTTTAACATGCTAAAGTATGCGAAGAATTCAAACGTCTAATTTTAAACAAGTGTGACATCGAATATGTGGCAATCTTTAGCATCTTAGATACACAACCAATTAGGGCCCAGGCTCATAGAAATCCTGCATGTCGTGACCAAATAGGGCCCAGACTCATAGAAATCTTGCATGTCGTGGGACGGGCCTAGGCCAATTGCAAGCAACCAATCACCCTCTTCGAGAGTATTGCTTCGGAAGCGAGATACTCGCTCTCCAGTCTCCACCACCACCAATAGAATGTCCACTGTCAGTGGCGATTGACATCTAAAAGCAAGGCTAATGGTTTAGCCGGTTGTAAGCCATCAACATATCTTTTAAAGCTAACTATAGTCATTGTATATAATAGATTAGTTATTTTGATGGTTAGAAGGCTAAATAGTTATTACTAGGCCTACCTCCATTCTCTTATTCTTTCACCACTTTAGATATATACTGTTCTTCTAAAGGTTAATTTCAGATTTGAACCATCCTAGACTTTATATACAGAGTGCTTTTACTTGTTCGTTACAAATAATGTACAACGGCCAAAATTGAATTGAAATGCCAAACATGAATTCTCAAACCACATGTCCTCCAAAATAGTGAGAAGTGTGCAGCTCATCATGGCTTGTTCGGTTACGAGAATAAAAGGGGGTTAGAGGGGATTAAATTCCTACCTAGTCAAAATTAAATAGAGGGATTTAATCATCCTCAATCTCCTTCGATCCCTGTGCAACCAAACAAAGCCATATGAATTACAAGATATGATTCCCAAATGGAACAGGGACCTTTTCTCTTCCCTAAACAGAAGAGAGAACGTGATCAATGCCAGGAACAAATGGCGCATTTTCTCGATAGATAAAAAATCCTGTTTTATCGATTTACATAAATACAGGCAAAATTTAGTCCATGCTATGACAGCATAATTAGCTGCTGCTATCTCAACTCTACTTTCAATTTATCTTTCACAGCTTCCCTGACATTTAACTGCAATTGAATTGCACAGGTGATCAGATTAAGAAATCAAGATAGCATAAAACAATTTCTCCATGAGAATTGTTGCATGTACCTGAAGATTGTTAATCTCCTCGTCTGTGAGCGAACGTTCCATTGACCTATATGCTATTCTGTAGCAATGACTTGTCATGCCTTTCTTGTTGGTGAAATTATCAATAAGTTTTACCTGCAAACAAAAAAGTCAGTCTCAAACATACTCTGAATAGCTTTTAAATTCCATTATATGACCAAACTACAGATTTTAGATTGGATGCACAAATTAGGCTCCCCATATTAACCAAATGGATACTGGTGTTTGAAGGTAATGAGATCAAAACTCCTTATCATGCCTCAAAAAGAGTTACCCTACACATGCATGTATGTGGGCACCGAAGGAGCGAGCTAACGATTTTAATCAAACTATAATAACCCAAGGAAAGATGAATCGATACCGACGGAGATCTTCTTACTAATCGTAACCATAGACCTAAAATGGCTACATATCATGGTTTTAAAGGCGGCTAGGCGGAACTAGGCGCCCAGCCACCGCCCGAACGCCTAGGCGACTTAGGCAGGCACCTAGGCGACGCCTTACTAGTGGACCTGAGAGAAAGCAGTGGAGGAGGAAGCAGGGGAGGAAGACCTACCAGTCTACCACTCTACCAGTGAGGGGCGCCCAAGGAGGGGGAGCAGCCGGCCAGCCGCGAGCAGGCGAGCAGCAGCGGCGCGCAGGGAGGAGCAGCTGCGTGCAGGGCGCGCGCAGGGAGGAGCAGCCGCGCGCACAGGAAGAGCCGCGCGCGCAAGGGGAGGAGCAGCCACGCGCAAGGGGAACGCGCGCCAATTTACAGGGGGAACGCCCGCCAAAGCTAGCGCATCAGGCGCCAAAATCCAGCGCCAAAATCCAACGCCAACAAACCCTAGGTTAGGCGTCGCCTAGGGGGGAGAAAGGCGTCGCCCAGACGCCTACCGCGCCTAGGCGGACGCCTACCACGCCTAGGCGGACGCCATACTCAAGTTTACCTAGGCGGCGCGGACGCCTAGCAAAAAATGTCGCCTGGACGCCTAGGCGTCACCTTTTAAACAATGCTACATATAATCTTTATTGCTTTTGCTAAATGGAAACAGGGAAGCTGAAAGATCTTATAAACTTGAACTGACTAAGCTAAACCAATATGCATCAAGTGCACTGTTGCCATACCTCCTCAACAAGATCCCCGGCTATTCCTCTGACAACCTCACATAAGTTGTTTTCTGTAAATGCACCATTGATCCAGAAACTCATATCTTTGTAACAAGGAGGAAACTAAACAAACAATAAACTGTCAGTCAGCATAATTGACACCAAGATGAAGATTATTTTCTCAAAAAATAGTGTAGATTAAACAAGAAACAGAAACACAGAGATTATACCTTTGAAAATGGCTTGAACTTGACACCAAGCTTGCCTTCTGAGAACTGGGTAGCATGATTGAATGTCTTAGAAACTAAAGTTGCTGAGAGTAAATACAAACCAAGACAAACATGCATCTCTTGGTAATACTATGTTAGATAAACATATTACATAACTTTTGTGCAGTTACACAGATTAGATCCTGTGGTACATATTTAATAGAGTAACAGTTTATCAGTTGTAATATTTTTAAAAAAAGGTTAAAAATATGAACTAAACATTTAAATAAAGTTACTAGTGTCAATAAGTGTTGCCAAAACCAAAGTTTATCAGTTGTAATATTTTTATCTACATCAGGGAACAAATTATACCTAGACATTAATCAATAACAGTTGTTACTAGCAAGGAAAATGATTGTTAAGGATGTTTTATTTAACTTGACAATTTAAGCTCTTTAATTCTTAAATTTTAAAAAATTATAACCCTCAAAATATTTGAGATAAAAAAAAGTGAGTTTTGCAGAAAGGTAAATATGATTGAGCAGATGACCAGATGTTGTAGCCTGGTAAACACGTCACACATAAGCTAACACAATTGAAGTACCCAAGCAGTTAGATAGCCAAATTGTAGTAGCAGTACCTGGGACGTGAACCGTTTATCATTCGACCAGAATAGTCGAATATCTGGAATGTCGAAAAGGACCATCGCAAGACGCTCCAATCCCAATCCAAAGGCCCATGCCACATGATCTCTCCTGCCATTTCTTTTCAAAATTTCCTGCTCGGTAACTCCACAGCCCAAAACCTCTAACCAATCATCCTTATAGAAGACAAGAAACTTACTTAGACTCATTCATGCCAATGTGACTTGTGCAACATATTTTACTTGTGCTTGTGACTATAAAAAAAAGTTGAATACATCCAATATACCTGAAAATATATTTCGAGCTCAAAGGATGGGTTGGTAAATGGGAAGTATGTGTCAACCCATCGCATCTCTACAGCACCTGCAGATGACATTTTTCTATAGTTTATCTGAAACAAGGATCAATTTCGTCATCCCCTCAAATGATAAGGAACAAGCTACAAATGATTTACCAAATAGATGTCTTGCCAATCCTTCCAGTGTTTTCTTGAGTTCTGCAGCTGCATATGCTGTCCCATCCAAGCCAGAACCTGACCATTCATCAGGAGAGAACACACGGAACCCTTCCATCTACATGTGTTAAAGATTACCAAAACAAATCTCATTAAGAAAATTTAAGTGAGTACGGCAAAACAAAAGTACCTGATGGAAGACAGGATAGTGAGTTGAATCAATGGAATCCCTACGGTAAACATCTCCAGTTACAAGAAAGTGTGTACGTCCATCCCTTAGCAGCTCAGCTTGATGAGCACTGGTATGACACCTTAAGACTGTTTGATCATCAACATAATATGTGTCATTGTAACTCCGGCTTACATGGTCAGAAGGGACCAAGACATCATCAAAATTCTGCAGCGAAGAACGTTTATAGGTCAGCCAGAGACCAAAAACTACCACATACCATTGTCCCTGAAGATGTACGAATCTGAAGAACAAACACACAGCACATCCATGTGACAATTCACTAATATCAGGGAAGAAGCGATGAGAGGGAAGTAATGAGCAATGCTATACCAAAATATACATTTTACCAGTCTTTCTTTTCATCCTTATCCACCCTAGCATTATGTACTGACTAGCTACTGGTACTTTGTTAAGGGTATACTGCTGCTGCAGTTGATCATTAGCAGAAGCAGAATAGCATATATCCACTAAATATTACTACATGCAATTTGTACCTCATACCTGCTTGACAGAAACAAGGGGGCAAAGGTCATCAAACTTGTCAAACTGTCCAGTGAAGTTCTTGTCAAAGTAATCATAAATTGTGTTCTTCAGAATCCCAAGGGGATGGTTATCCCTCCTGTGCAGCTGCAGGCCAATCTTCGCAAAGATAGTGTCTGGCACGTTGTTTGTTGGGTCATCTTCTTTCACAACATCTACCAAGGACATCCAAAATGAACCAATTCATGACAGTAAAAATGAGAACATATTAATTGCACAAAGTGCATGGTACATTTCGAGTCAATTTTCATTAGCTCTACTGGAGTATAAACACACATGCCACTGTAGTAACATTTTGGTCTCAAACTGCAGCACTAAAATGCAATGCAGTGACTGTCAGAGCTATTCCAACGCCAAGAATCTACTGAGGAACGCAATTACGCAGCCAGTGATTCAGGAATTTGAACTAACGATTCATAGCACACCAACATATTAGTCATTATGATATCTCCAATGCATCATGAATGAATGGAGCCTTCGTAAACCCTACCAGTAGTAGCCTAGGCAAAGCGCATTTGAACTCTCAAATCCTAACTCGGGAAAAGTAAAAGCAAAGCAAACCCTGCTCAAAACCCCTGACATCCTACCAAGATCCCGCCTTTACATCGTCACAGCTCGGCGGGCCCGAGAGCCCCTCACTCACCCTCGCGCGCGATCTTTACGCCGCCCACCTCAACGGCGGAGGCCGCCGCTCGGAGCCCTTTCGCCCCGACCGGCGCCGGCGCGACGGAGAAGAAGCGGGTGAGGGGGCGGTGAGAACGCGAAGAAGGGGAGGCGAGGGGGCGGGTGGCGGAGGAGGGGATGGCGGCGGCAGGGGACGCCATAGGAAGCGTGGCCATGGCGCGAACACGCGCGCGGAGGAGCCAGCAGCGAGCGGTTCGGATAAGCGGGCGCATGTCTGCGGCGCCGCGGAGTCTTGTGGGCTGGAGAGGAAGAGCGAAAGCGAAAGGGGGAGAAGACGGCGACCAAGTGTGGAAACCCAAAAAAAAAACAGCAGTTAAGGAGAAATAGTGGTGCTGAAAATTGATTTGAACCAGGTGGGATTTGATCGTCCGACCGCCGCAGCGCCTCTTTTATCTGTGCAGCCGTTTTCTCTAAATTTCACTATCGATATCATTTTTTTATTATTCCTTTTTTCTTCTTTCGCAGCAGTTTTGTCTAAATATTCTCTCTATATCCCATTACAATCATAAAATATCATTTATTATATCTACTTTTATCTACTATCAATTTTTAATCTACTAATAATTATTTATGGACCCACGACTACGTTAAGATGTGCAGTGACTTGTCGACCAACCAGCGGTCTTTGCAGAAAAGAGTGGAAATGCTATGTCCTCTTAGAGCATCTTCAACAACGTGACCTATAAAAATGCCTTATAATTTAAAAATAAGTAAATTTTATAGAATTTAGGGCACCAACAAAACACTTCACTCCAACAGTAAAGCCCTAAATCTAGATTATAGGGCAGCCCACTACGGTGTAGTATATTTGAGGCACTTGAGAAGGTGCCCTATAGTTTTTTGACAAAATTTGTTGAATTGAGGCACTGTTGGAGTGGTTTTTCTTGTGTAGAGCCCTATATTTCAATTTGAGGCACTAGTTTGAGGCATTGTTGGAGATGCTCTTACGGATGAAAAAGAGATGTGCTTACGATTCGTGAAACATACAGTAGTAGCCAGCTGACCACAGTTTTAATAAGTCATGTCCTTAAGGTCAGAATTGATCACTCACTTGAATTGATTAGACGCTTTCTCACGGATCGCGAGTACAGTTCACTACTTCTGTTGACGAGAACCTCATGCCTTCTGCGACCAAATCCATTCGTCCACCAAACAGTAAACAGTCTGTCACTCGAGTTTCAAACGTGTCCATAAAAAAGCTTGGAGTCAATTTGTGTCAGCAGAAGAAAAATAAAATCTCTGCGAGCCCATTTATTGGTCCACCCACAGGTCCAGAGCTGAAGCCACGGCAAAGTCAAGCCGACGTGTTTGTCCCGCTCCGTCGCGAAGAACACGTACGCGATGCACGGCGGCCCGCCACAGCGAGAAAACAAAAGTTCGTGCCTTGTGCGAAAATCCGACGCATATAAGACCGCGCGACCCTGCGTCAAGATTCTCACATCCAAGACCCGCCCGCATCATCGTCCTCCTCCGCGCTCCCATTCCAGTTCCAGCCTCCACCCCATGGCGACGGCGACGGCGACGGCGACGGCGACCGCAGTACCGTACAACGCCGCGGCGGCGGCAGCAGCGGCCGGGAAGGAGGAGACGACGAGGCCGATCGCCGTCGCGTCCCCGACCGTCCACCCGGCGGCGACGGGGGACGAGGAGGAGGCCGCGACCGCCACCAGACGCTGGCGGCCGACGCAGTACCTCCGCAAGCGGCGGTGCTTGCTCTGGTGCTGCGGCTGCTGCGCCACCTCCGTGGTCCTCCTGGGTATCACCGTGCTGGTGCTGGCGCTGACCGTGTTCAGGGTGAAGGACCCCGTGCTGACCATGAACGGCGTGACGCTGGAGGGCGTGGACGGCGGCCCCGGCTCGACGCCGGAGCACCCGGTGTCCGTGAACGCGACGCTCAGCGCCGACATCTCCATCAAGAACCCCAACGTGGCGTCCTTCGCGTTCGCCCGCAGCGAGACGGACTTCTACTACGGCGGGGAGACGGTGGGCGTGGCGTACGCGCCCCGGGGCGAGGTGGGCGCCGACCGCACCGTGCGCATGAACGTGACGCTGGACGTGCTCGCCGACCGCGTCTCACCCAGCGTCAACGCCACGGACCTCATCTTCGGCCAGGAGTACAACCTTACCAGCTACACGGAGATCGCCGGGAGAATCAGCGTGCTCGGCATCTACAAGAGGGACCTGGACATCAAGATGAACTGCTCCATCACGCTCGAGGTGGGGGCCTTCACCACCGTGCAGAGCAAAGCCACCGACTGCGTTGCAAATGTCAGCTGATTTTTTTTTCGGTTAGCTGGTCGTTAGTCACCCTCCTTCCTTCATTCTGTATGTATGCAAAGATATAGATTGTTGTATGTTGCTTTTCTTTTTTTTTTTGTCAGAGATTAGTGACTGTTGTAACTCATATACGTCTATAAATCCTGATGATGTGAGGCTTATGTAAGTTCAGGCCACAATTAATCAGCGGAACTGCGAGTCTGACAGGACCAAACCAACTAATCCGTGTCTTTGACATCGATCGGTACTTGCCTACTTGGTAGGCTAACTACCATGCTTTATCATACTAGTACTTCCTTTTCTGATGTGGCGTGTTTCTTAATGGATTTAATAATGATCCGCTTTCCCAGAAGAAATGACCTTGGTGATCATTTCTAAGTTCAGAGAATCAGAGAGGACAAGCATAACGTCGTGCGGGACGGCTTATGGAGTTCAAATGGGCTCAGAAGCCAACCGCTCCCTAGTTGCCATGGGCTAGCAGACGATTTCTGCTATAATTTAAAACAAATACGTTTTCCAGCAAATAATTATCAATGAAACATTGTTAAAAAACAGTGTTAGGGCTGATTTAGGAACTCAAGAAATGAATTCATTCCCTCTCACCCCTTTCAACTCCGAAAGGAATTTGAGTTCTCAAAATAGCTCTTATCAAGCTATGCATCAATGAGCAATAGTGCACGCACAAAAACTAGTGCTATGGTTTGTAACGAGTAAGTCAACAATCTCCCTAAAAAAAGTGGCACACTTGGTTAGCTGACATGGCCTCGCCATTGTGTTATCCATGTGGCACGACATCGCCGGAGTAGAACGCGGGGACGAGGAGGCGGCTATGTAGCACGGTCACGACAGCTAACCAGGTCCTATCCACAGTTGATGGGACTAAAATGCCACCGGAACCATAATTATCAACCTAATCGGCTATTTTGAAAGTTTAGAGACCAGATTTACACATCTGAACAAGTTTAGGGACTGCCAATGCACTTTACTCTATTTAGTTAGGTAGTAATTCGATATTATTTAGTTTGCATTTAGTCACCTGTATCTAAATTTGTTTAAAAGTACTAAGTTGTTTTATAAAATACATGGACAATCTAGTAACCTTATACCATGAAGATAGTGCGAACACAAATGATTATAGGCTTAGAAGCAATGGTCAATTGTGCCTATAGATGCCTCGAGTGAAACATGTGGACTGGCTTAGCATTGTCAGAGACTCGAAGTTATGCAATTGTAGCTTAGGAGGGACATGTGCATCTTTGTAAAATGCCTTCAAGTATAAAATCATCAGGATGAACCTGTTTTCGTTGCTTCTACTGCCACATGTCCTGCATCTATCAAAACATAGTGTTCTAAGAAAACAAGTCTTTTTGCCTTATACCACAATCCAAACATTCAAATTCATGTAGACATATAACTTAAACAAAATAACTGAAAGAACCAAATATTATAAATAACAAAATAACACAACAAGAGCTACAGCCATTTTCGGCGGCCAGAAGCCGCCGAAAATAAGCCAGTTGCCGCCGAAAATAAGCTATTTTCGGCGGCAATTAACTTATTTTCGGCGGCTTCTGGCCGCCAAAAAAAACTGACCGAAAATAAGACTTTATTTTCGGCGGCCAGGACCTGGCCGCCGAAAATAGCTTATTTTCGGCGGCTGACACCCCTGGCCGCCGAAAATAGCTATTTTCGGCGGCTGACTCCACTGGCCGCCGAAAATAATCTGTTATTTTCGGCGGCCAGCCAGTCAGCCGCCAGAAATAACAGCTACCGAAAATAAAATACCTATTTTCGGCGGCCAGAGGGGCCGCCGAAAATTACTAATTTCAGAGCAAAAAAAATTGAAAAAATACGAAAAATAACAGAATTTCATACAAAATTCATACAATAACAGAAATTCCATACAATCACAGAAAATTCATACTTGAGTTCACAACATAAAACTTGAGTCCATACAAATATAAAGTCCACAAATAGTCCATACAAACATAAAGTCCACAAAATAGTTTATTACAACACAGTCCGACACAAAGCTAACTTAATCACACATTGGGGTCGTTGGAGTTGTGTCCACTACCTCCAGAAGCCAATAACTGGTCGACGAAGTCGTGTAACGGGTTTGGATCCTAAAAAAAAGATGACATTAATAACGGCATTGGTTACATGTATAACGACTATTCAAACAAATTGTTTCTCAAACTAACCTCTCCTGCATAAGCTCCCTCCCCTGCATAAGCTCCCTCCCCTGCATAAGCTCCTGGTGCTGGTATGACCGGTGGTGGCGTGTTGTGGCCCATGACCCCGGATCCCTACAAAATCAAGTTTAGTAAAGATTTGACAATTAGGTTGATACAAACGACAAGTCTTAACTAAATTGAATAACCTGAGGTGGAGGTGGAGGTGGCGGAGCATGTAATCCCCACTGAGGCATCGGCGGCTGAAATTGAGGGAAAACAAATGGTTGCTGCTGTGCCTGCTGTGGAAACCAAGACTGTTGCAAATATAATATATTAGTTATAGAACCAATATCGAGCGTGTTGAGAATAAATAAGACACTCACGTTCATTGCTTGTTGCGCCTGTGCGTTGTAAGCAGCCATGTAGTCTGATTGCTGTTGGAGAAATGCCATTTGTTGTTGCCGCATCTCTTCACGAAACTTTTCTTGCTGCTCCCTCATAGCTTCCTCCATGCTAGATACAGAGCGGCGACTACGGCTGCTACTACCACAGCCCGCCTGCGACGAAGAGCCGCCACGAGAACGCAACTCCGTCGAATCGATAACACCGGTAAACATAGAATATCTTTACGAACAAGAAAATTAGCTATTCGGTCGTAGTTTCAATATTATTGAAAACAATTCATAAGTTCATACCGTCCATGCGCCTTGCCGCCAAGTGAATGCACAACCTCAGCGTCGATGGTAGGCGCTCCTCGCCAATCGTAGTCTTCTCCATACTTCTTAACCATCTCCTGCCCGTATGTCTCCTGCAATACAATATGAAGGTTCAGCACACATGTAATTTATAGCTATATGGGAAGAAAACATTAATCATAACAACAACTAACCATACGCTCAACGGCCGCTTGACTACACAGCTCATCGGAGATTTCACTGTTTTTCGCTCGATGCCCTCTCCTATAAACATCGATTGGGCTCGGGACAACTCCAGTTTGAGCCTCCTGCAAATATATGAGTTGAATCCTGTTTCATTTCTGAGTAAAACAGAATACTACATACTCACCATTCGCTTAGCCAACCGAATGTGTCCATCAGCCCCATAGGTATGGTTGACTACGACCTCATCATCGTCCTCGTCCTGCTGATGGCGCTGTCTATGTCGATTTCTGTTTGACTTCTCAATCCACTCGGGCGAAGCCCATATCTCACACAAAGCCTTGTAAGCCTGCGGCCGGTGTTCCATCCATGGAAGAGTTACCTGCATATAAAGCGTTAGCTCAAAATTACATTCACATCTGAATGAGCTGTTAAATTAGATTTTTACCTCCATGTACTGGTCTACAGTCAAGTAGACATCTGAATATTGTCGAAAGTTGTTGATAGAATGACCTCGGCGCTTCATGTACGCGTTCACAACCTGTAGACGAGCATTGGAAAATGCATCCCTGCACACCTTTTTGGCATTTTTCTCTAATACTCGGTCTGCATGCTCTTGAGCCTCAGGTTCCACACGATAGCGTCTCTGTCCAACATCGAAAATAAAATTAGTTCAAAAACAACTAATAAATGTTAGGTTGAAACAACTAATAAATGTTAGTTCGAAATAATTACCCAAAAGTCGTGCTTGACGGCGCCTTGAGCTGTTCCATATGTAGCATGTGGAGCCAGTGCGAAGTGCGACCAGCTAGTGCAAGGAACCACCACACCTTTCGGGTCGGTGACAATTCCTGGGTTATGTAGACGACAGAGGTTACCTAAGACTTGATTAACCTGTCTATGGTGACCTCGACCGTCAAATGACGTGTCTTCCCATTGGCTGCATGACAAAAAACAAGAAAGTCATGTCATATATATAGTGTAAAATAAACAAATCAGTAAGAACAAAGTGGCCAAACGTGAGTACCTATCACCAACCGGAATGATCAGTACTCGAGCTTCAGATTGTGCTGGCGCCGACGGAGGTAGGACAAAGTGGCCCTTCCGAGTGCCCCTTCGTCGAACGACAGGAGCCTCGGTGGTATCGTCATCCGCCTCAGCATCTAAGCCCTCATGGGCCTGCTCGTCCTCCTCGTCATCCTCCTCATGGGCCTGCTCGTCCTCGTCCTCCTCCTCATGGTGTTGCACCTCCTCCTCGTCGTCCTCCTCTTCCTATGCACATGAAATAGAGACACGTAAAAATTTACATAAACATTTACATAAGATCATTTATATAAGTGACTGACAAATAAGATCAATTACATAAACATTTACATCGGTAGTCCGTTGTAGAGCGATAGGTGTATCACGTAGTTCTGGCCGAGCGTGTCTCAGCAACGCCTCCTGTCTGCTCTGGCTAGAAGAACTCCCTTGGAAAAGGGAACGTGCACCAGGGAGTATCCTGCTAGCCGCATTAAGAAACCCCCTAGCAGTGCGCTTTGGTTTATTCCTACCACTCATCCTGTTCAATAGAAAAACATTAAATGTATTAGCTCCATAAAATTAAGTGAACTAACAAAAAATCAAATAATACATCACATAATATGAAATTTTGCATTACACATCAAAATTCATCAGAATCACGATCAAGGAGTCTTCTTCGATCCAAAGCTCGCAATGTGGCTTTTTTGTTCCTTGGATTTCGTTTTCGTTTCGGTGCAACACACTCATCAGTAGTGACATCGTTACGGTCTCCGACTAGTGAGTTCAGTGCAACACCCTCATCGATAGTAAAAGTAGTTGGCAATTCTTCTTCTTGATAAACATCATCGGCCTGTTCGTCTTCGAATTGATAACCAGCAGTGCCAGGAGTATGTAAACGTTCCCTAGGGTTCACCTTATGAACTACCCACCATGCTTCAAACTTCGGATTTGGGTACGACATATAGTAGACCTGCTCGCACTGGTGTGCAAGGATAAAATTATCATGGCCTCGAAGTCGTTCCTTGTGCTTTACTTCAGTGATACCATATTGACTTTGTCTAATCCCATTAGTGCTGTCAAACCAATCACATAGAAAGAATACTAATTTCAAAGGTTTGTTCCCTGCAAAATTAAACTCTAGGATGTTTTGAATGATGCCATAATAATTAGTTTCTCTGCCGAGTGCATCGAGTGCCCTAGTCAGAACTCCAGTGTTACGTGTGGCTGCACGAGGCCGAGACTTTTCAAATTGGTCTGAACGAAAACGAAAGCCATTCACATCGTATCGACCAAATGTTCTGCAAGTGACCGTCCCATAAGATAGTTGTCTCAAGTCCTCGTGTATGTTAGGAGTCTTTGTGCACTGCAAATAATATACAGTTAAAATGACTACCTCGCGTAAAAGGCTAAATGACATGAAAGTAAGGAATATAGAGAGTTTACATGCTCGCGAAACCAGTCAACAAAATTAGGTCTTCCTTGCCTCCCATGTCGTCGCATAGTATCTAGTTGTTTGCTTGTAGGCTGATGGGAATAAGTCCAATTTTCCTCGTCGAACTTACTGTACGACAAATAAGTAATTAAATATGGCTCCTTTGGTACAGAAATTAAGGGGTAAAATAAAGACTTACATGAAATATGGCTCCATCTCTTCCATATTAGAGTACATGTATAGCAATGCGGACATTCTTTCATCCATGCTAAGGTGGTAGAACGTGCCCTTACTAGTACTTGTGCCTCTCCATTGGAAAATGTTGAGATCACTGACAGGAGGTTCCTCATCGACATTGTATCGCATGGTAGCAGCATAGACATTATGTTCCTCTGCGAAATACACACTCGTGAAGTATGAAACCTCCTTTAGCAAAAAAGCTTCAGCGATGCATCCTTCTACTCTAGCCTTATTTCGAACCATGCCGCGCAGGTTTTTGAGTGCACGTTCAATGTGATACATCCACCTATATTGTACAGGTCCACCAACCTTTGCCTCATATGGAATGTGAATAAGTAGATGCTCCATCGGATTGAAGAATCCAGGTGGGAATATTTTTTCTAGCTTGCATAACAACACTGGTATTTGTTTCTCCAACTTCTCCATCATATTTTTACTTATTTCTTTGGCACAGATTTGCCTGTAGAAATAACTTAGCTCAGCTATTGCTTGCCACATGGCGTCGGGCATATAACCACGAAACATGACAGGGATAATCCTCTCCATTAATATATGGAAGTCATGGCTCTTTAACCCAGTTAGTTTTCCCGTTTTCAAATTCACAGCTCTTTTCAAGCCCGCAGCATAACCATCGGGAAATTTAATTTTTTTCATCCATCTCATTACCTCGATCTTGTCTTTAGAGGTAAGACAGAACAAGGCACGGGGCGGCCTACCGTTGTCATTGAGCACTTGGGTTGGTCGGTCACAAAGCATTGCTAGATCTCTTCGAGCTTTCAGATTGTCCTTTGTTTTGTCAAAATGCATGCAGGTGTGTATGAGGGCTTCAGCAACATTACTTTCTTGATGCATGACATCAATGTTGTGCACAAGAATCAATGACGACATATAAGGGAGCTCCCAGAGACCACATATATGTGTCCAGTTGTGGTCCACTCCGAATCCTTCGTACTTGTCCCCCTTTTCATTTATGACAAGGTTGTTCAGCTGAGCATATATTTCTGCCGCGTTAAGACGTTTAGGCGGACCTTTGGTGACCACAGTGTTCTTTATAAAGTTTTTCTTATCGCTCCTAAAGGGGTGTTTCCTGGGCAACCAGCGTCGATGACAATCGAAGTAAGTGATCTTTCCACCATGAGCAAGACGGAAGCAATCTGTATCTGAACCGCAATATGGACATGTCAATCTACCATGTGTACTCCAACCGGTAAAAATAGCATACGCCATGAAGTCATGCACCGACCACAAATACGCAACTCGAAGTTTGAATATCTGTTTTGTAAAAACATCGTATGCTTCAACACCTTTCCAAAGCTCCTTCAACTCTTCAATCAAGGGTTTTAACATGACATTGAGGTTCTTTCCAGGATAGTCTGGGCCAGGAATGATTAAGCAAAGAAATATAAATTCATATTTCATACAAAGAGAAGGTGGAAGGTTGTATGGAATAACAAAGACGGGCCAACATGAGTATGATGATGCCATTTGACCAAAAGGTGTGAAGCCATCGGTCGCGAGGCCAATTCGAACATTCCTCGGATCAGCTGCAAACTCGGGATCAAACGTGTCGAGAGCCTTCCATGCATCCCCATCTGAAGGGTGCACGATTAGGTCATCGTTATCACGGACACCTTCTTTGTGCCATCGCATGTGCATAGCGGTTTTTTTAGATAGAAACATCCGTTTCACTCGAGGAGTTAGTGGCAAGTAGCGGAGCTGCTTATGTGCAACATCTGTCATCACCTTCTCACCCTCATCATTAACAACTTCCACAAATCTAGATTGTCCACATTTCAGACATTTTTTCTCTTCCGCATGCTCCTTCATGAAAAGCATACAATTATTTTTGCACGCATCAATCTTCTCATAATCCATACCGAGACCTTTGATAATTGTCTTTGATTGGTACATGTCTTTAGGCAACTTATTGGGCTTTGGGAGCACATCTCCTAATAACTTTAAAATCTCATTGTAACAATTGTTCGAGAAAAAGTACTTGGACTTAATGGACATGAGCCGAGTCACAAAAGCGAGTATACTCACATCTGTGTGTTCATGCAACGGCTCTTCAGAGTCTTTTAGTAGTTTAAAAAATCTGGAAACCTCTGGTGTGGCAGGATCCTCGGAGCTTAGGTTGAATTCTGGACGTAGCGAATCTAGCATCTCATGCATCGCATCATCGCCAGCCCAATCATTGTTCTCCTCCTCTTCTACATTCCTGTTGGGTACTACCTCACCATGATGTTCCCACACCTCATATCCGGGCATAAATCCAAACTGACAAAGATCTAGGCTAATTCTTTCCTTATTAAGAAATATACTGTTTTCGTGACGCCTACAAGGGCATCTAACAGTGCCGGTTAAGGACAAGGCGAATACGTGGTCCACAAAATCTTTGGTCTTGGCTATCCATTCATCAGAATGACGTCCATTTCTACTCCAGCCATTGTACATCCATGCACGATCTTCAGCCATGCCTGCGACTATTAAACGGAACAATATCGTGAAAAAAAAAATTCAACTTCGTCAAGGGTATCGGTCCTACATGTATGTACGACATGGATAGGTTCTAAACCCACATAAACCTAGCAGGACCCAAAATAATTTGGCAGCATAACTTCGCTGCCACTAAATTAAACAATATACTATTAAAGCTAATAATATAATAGTAATCAAACAATAATACGAAAATAAAAAATAAAATACTTGCATGCTAATAATATACTATTAAAGCTAATAATATAATAGTAATCAAATTAAACAATATAATATACTATAACATACTTGCATTCTAATAATATAATTGCATACTAATAATATATAATAGTAATCAAATTAAACAAAATTAAAAACAGTAATCAAACAAACACAATTACAAATATATAATAATTTCGGCGGCATCTAAATAACAGCCGTCGAAAATAAGAAATAAAATACTAAAAAAATTACCTCTCCGACGGGGGCGGTGGCGGCTCGAAGCGCGACGGCGGCGGCTCTGCTCGGGGCGCGGCGGGTGGCCGGCGACCGGCGGCAGGGGCGGGGCGTGGCCGGCCGGGGGCGCAGGGACGGAAGGGAGCGACGGCGGCGGCTCTGCTCGGCGCGGCGGCGGCTCTGCTCGCGGCGCGGCGGCGGCGGCCGAGGCCGGGCTTCCCGGCGGCCGGTGGCCGGCGGCCGGCGGCAGGGGCGGGGGGTGGCCGGGCGGCCGCGCAGGGACGGCAGGGAGCAACGGCGCGGGCGGACAGGGAGCGGCGGCGCGGGAGAGGCCAGGGGAAGAGAGAAAGAAAGAGAAGAAGAAGGGGCTGACCGTTTTTTAACGTTTAATTTTCGGCGGCTAACCCCGGCCGCCGAAAATAAGCACTAATTTTCGGCGGCCTTGTCAGAAGCCGCCGAAAATAGAGTAATTTTCGGCGGCTGTGTCAGAAGCCGCCGAAAATTACTCTATTTTCGGCGGCTGTCTCCGACCGCCGAAAATAGTCCGCAATTTTCGGCGGCTACCCTCTGGCCGCCGAAAATTACGGTGGCCGCCGAAAGTGTTGCGTACTGCTGTTGTGTAAAACCTAAAGATAACAACCAAAATTAATCTACGTTAAACCTAAACATAATAACTAACATTGAAACCTAATCATAAAACACATGCATCGACGTATATACGTATAAATCGACTGGAAAATAAACACATGTTTATAAATGTAAATGATCTATAAGGGTTAAATTAACACATGCAACTTTGCTTATACACCAAAAATAAAAACCGATTCCACTCATGTCTACCTAGAGAACTAGGGTTGAAAAATATGCATAACATATACCAAATAAATGTGTATAAATTAAGGAGCGAGGGAATACCTTGCTCTGGAAGATGTAAGGGTTAAATTAAGGCTTTCAAAGTTGATCCAATAGATTAAAGATTGCTAGAATGGTTGAGGAGAGGAAGACTCAGAGTCTCCTAGAGAGGGTGATTAGGAGATGCTTGCAAAACACAACTTCAAACATAAACTTAGCCCAAATAAATGGTTAGATCAAGACTAAGCCAAGTTGAAGAGAGAAGAAGAGAGAAAGTCCTCTTCACTTAATTGTTCTTTCAAGATATGAAATAGACTAAGAGCAATATTGTAAGTGGATTTGGAGAACTTAGATAGAGGAAGAAAATCACAAAGAAATAAGCACACGAGACATGGTGATTTTTCTCGTGGTTGGGCCAAGCCTGAAATGTTTGTATACTCCACGTTGTGGTGTCCTCAATGGACAAGGGTTGCTCTCAACCCTTTTTCAAATGATCCTATGATTAACTTGAGTGCCACAACCTTCCTTATATTAATATGGCCCCCTCGCATGGAATCTCCACAAGTTTGAGTCTCATGTAGCCGTACACAGTTTGATGGAGTTTACAACTCAATAACAGCACAAGAGAGAGGAGAGAATACACACATAAGATCAAACACAACGCAAGACATACGACCACAAGAGCGCAACCACACAAAATCACAAAAAATAGGTCAGAAACGATGCTTGGATGAAGTAGTCGTTGGTGTCTGGAGAGAGCCATTATTGGGCGATTCGGTCCACCACCAGACCATCTACAGTCCTGGTCTGTTGATTTTAAAAATAAAAACCTGAGACTTTGATGTTCGGTCGTACAGACGGTCTGGTGTACATGGACTCGGTCTGGTGCGCCAGACCACCTAGCGCCTAAGTCCCAGGCCCGTGCCGACTCGATTCGGTGCGAGCTGGACCAGTACGGTGAGGCCTAGAACAGCCCATGTAAGACACTTTTGAGCCTAACTTCTTCAAATCTTTTTGATTGTTCTTGGGAGCTTCCCTATGATTTAGACAAACATAATTAGCACATAATCCAATTGACTAAGTGTAGAGAACTCACCTTTTACTTGGTCTTTCAGGAGGATTTGTGTCGGTACCCAGAAACGAGGTACCCAAAGCAAGGCCCACAAAACTCGACCAAGTCCCCACTGGGTGAGAAGGAGGCCAACCCTGAGGCAGGCAAACACAGTCACGGCTATAGGTGTACATTTAGGTCGTCCGGCCCGGCCCGATCCAAGCCCGAAAAGGCACGTCTTGTTTGAATTTCGGGTCGGCCCGACCCGTTTGAATTTTGGGTCGTACTGGGCCAACCCACAACCTGGCATGTAATTTCTTAAATGTGTCGGGCTCATTTTGGGTGCCCCGAAATTATAAAAGCATGAAATTCAATTTCTGGCCCAAAATTCACATCAGGGCCTGAAATTCAATTTTTTGCCCAAAGTTCACATCAGGGTCCAGAATTCACATCAGAGCCCTAAATTCAAAACAAATTTAATAAAACAAATAAAAGATAAGACAAATAAATTTGACCAAAAGCAAACTTAGTATTTATATTAAGTTACTAGAGTTATGCAATGACTACCTCGTTTACAAATCATTTTGTTAGAAGGAAAAAGAGTATAATCAGCTGAAAGTTGCCTAGAGGGGGGTGAATAGGCAAACAGAAACTTTTTCAACAAAAACTAGAAACGAACTGGGCAAAACCGGTTCAGCCGGTTTGCACGAGCTCAACTAAAGAATGAGATATAAAACTGAATTAATCTCAAAATCCACCCAGATAACTTTGGAAATGAGATATTCTAGTTGATCCACAGGGTTCAAAGTAGTAGATCTGAGAAGGGCACTTCTCAAAATCCACACACCAAAAAGATATGAACAAATCTTCCACTGAAGGGTGAGAGAACGAAGAACACAAACAAACACAATGAACAAGAACACAAGAGACACATGATTTATCCCGAGATTCGGTCACACCACAAAAGGTGCCCTACTTCTTCGTTGAGGCGCCCACAAAGAGTCGGGTCTCTTTCAACCCTAATCCTCCCTTTGCCGACCACAAAGGTCAAGCCCACACACTAATCTTTGCTCAAACGAGCGAGCAATACAAACTTTCTTGTGGTCTTCCACAAGATTTAGAGACTCACAAGAGACACCTAGTCGTCTAGGAGCTAGAAGCTCCAAAAGTAATGAATCCACAAAGAACTTGATGTAGTACTAAAGCTCGAATCAAGAAGAGCAAGAAGGATTTAGAGATGAAGCACCAAAATTGCAGCTCTTCAATCTCACTCAAAGATTTCTCTCCAAAGATTTGAAATGGGAGAGGCAAGAGGTGTGTGAGAGAGAGTGGGAGGTGTTTCTCATGTTAGAAATGGAGTTTGGTGCGTGCTTATATGTGGGGGAGAGAGGTAGGAGTGAGTATATAAAGGTGGGGCTTCAAAACTAGCCATTTTTTACTTTTCTACACAAAAACCGGTTGAGCCGGTCCCAAAATCGGCTGAGCTGGTTTTTAAAAAGCTGCGCACAACTTTTTGGCTGACATAGCAGACTGGCAGAAAAAGTGAACAGTACAAAAACCGGCTGACCCGGTTTCCACCAGACTGAAAATCGGTTGAGTGACCGGCTGAGCTGGTTTTTGAATACCAGCTGAACCAGCCTGAAAACCAGCTGAACCAGTATTTGAATACCAGCTGAACCAGGCTGAAAACCAGCTGAACCAGTATTTTCCAGAGAGTGATTTTGGCTAAGATAGACTTAAAAAGGTTGTACTACATACTTTCACTAAGGACTAACAAAGGTAAAATAGAAGTTTTAGATCAAGGATTTTGAGCTTTAGTACCAACACCAACCTTCTTTATGGATCCCCCTGATAGTACGACAATTCCTATACTCAAGTTAAATAAAATATGATTTAGTAAACTCCTTGAGTCATTGGTGTCTCATGTGTGATTTCTCCATGGCATTGCTTCATAAGGATCACAAACATCTTTGTCTCATCTTTTGAAGCAAACACAAATCAAACCCTGTGACTTGTACCATTTCACCATATATGAGTTCAACTCATGGCTTCAAGTCACCTTATTGATGCATCAACATATTATAACTCTTCATAGCTGATTAGTTCATCGACTTAGTGCAAGTACTCTCTTCTTCACCTTAGCCATGGTACCTCGGTCCATAAGCCGTCGCTTGGCCTTCACCTTCTCTCTTAGTTCCTCGAAGCCCTTTCCTTGCTATCTTCACCCTATCAAGCCATTCTTGAGTCACATCATATTGAGCATCCATTGAGAGAATCATTTCTTTGATATTGTGAACCTTGCATGAATGTCATCTATATATAAATGCTAAGATCAATCAAGCTCTAGTTTGATTCTCATAAAAGCATATATGGACTAATATTAATATGGTCAAGCCAATTCATGATTCATCATATCTTATTCACTTTGGCTTGACCAATCCTCTTAATCACTTCAACCTCTTATTCTGATCATATTTATGCATAGTGATTTCTCAGGTCTTGTCCATATGTTCAAACCAATATAGAGACAATATTATATCCATTTGCATTGTCTCACTGGTTATTTAACCTTGTGTTGAACCTTTGTTCACTGATCATTATACACTATTCAAGTATGTTCATCATACTAAATTTCATGTTCAACACTTAGCAAACTTGTTAGACCTTTAAATGTGTTGTTATCCAAATCACCAAAACTCACAAAAGGGATGAATGCACTTTCATTAGCTCTATATAAAGTTCATAAGTTCAGTTTATTATCTAATGTTCATAACAAAAGTAAAATTACATCACATACTCTAATTCAAAGCTACAAAAAATATCTAACTAGCATTATCTCTAGCTTTGTATTCTCTATCAAGTACATGAAAGTGTGTAATGAAGTGTGGTTTTAATAAATATATGGGCCTTTTTGTGCCTCTATATGGGCCATTTCGTACCTGCCTTAAACAGGTCGTGCTCGTGCCTGCCCATGGGCCGCGACCTTGGCCCAAACCTGACCTGATATATCGGGCCGTGCTAGCCCGACACGAAAATATTTTAGGGCCATGTCGTGCTTGGGCCGTGCTTTTTTGTGCTTCGGGCGGGCCCATCAGGCCCGGCCAAATGTACACCTATAGTCACGGCTCGCCTGAGACCAACCTCGGGCGGAAGGCAACATCATGGCTCGCCCGAGACCATCGTCAGACGAGAGACACAATCATGGCTCGCCCGAGGCCAACCCCGGACGAGTAGTGCATTACCGACTCACCCGAGGGCATCTCGGGCGATGCTCTAGACAGTGCTCGACTCCACCGACCAACTCTATGAGCCAGATCGACCGACCAACTCTCTGACTCACTCGAGGGCGTCTCGGGCGATGCTCCGGAAGGCAACCAACTCTGTCGACCAACTCTCCCACCAACTCACTGTCGAGCAACGCGATGAGGCAAAGAGCTGAGTCCAGCGCTACTGATCCATGTCAGCTATGACAGGACGTGTCACCATCGAGCCATGCCCGGACATGCGCATAACACGCTGAATGGGCACCAGGGTCTCTACAGTGACCCATACATCAGAAGGATGGGACAGCGTGCCATACCGAGTGTACGCCTACACACGCTAATAGGTGACGAAGGGCTCATGGCGACAAGAGAAACCACACCACATACAACTACACCATGAGACTAATCCGCGGGACCCATCGTGCACCACTACAAAGACGTCATTGATGGACTCACTATAGGAGCCAGAGTAACAGACGGCGCCATACCAGAAGTATGGCTAAACATGACCCTACGAAGGACCCACCACTACAACCCAGGGAGCAAATATTTATATATATGTATATATATATATCCAGTAGAATACAAGCCCCACTGTAAGGTCCTCTACAACTTCACACTAGCACCAGTTGTAATACGCTCTAAGTAGGGATGAAAACGGTCGGTAAACACTAAAACCATTATCGTTTTCATATTTTTTATCAGAAACAAAATCGAAAACGTTAACTCCGGAAATGGAAACGATATCGGTATTTCGGAAACATCGGAAACGAAAGTTTGGTGCGGAAAATACACCGGTAACGGTCGAAATCTAAAATACGATCGGTAAACATATCAAACTTCACAATACAATAAATTTGACAAAAGATCACAAAGACCACAAGTTCACAACTCATGATATAACAAATTCATAATATAACAAGTTCACAAGTATCACAAATTTATAGTATAAAAAGTTCGCAAAGATCACAAGTTCACAATATAACAAGTTCATAAAGATCACAAGTTCACAGACTCAAAGTTCACAATTCACAATATCCACTCGATCTAGCTGACATGGCATGCTTACTCATGAAATATTTTTTCCTCATATAAACAGTTTTTCACAGCCTCACAGGAAAACCCTAAAATCTAGTGTGTGGAAAAGGCAGATTATCGGCTCTCTATCATTATATATTTGAGAGCACCTAGAGGGGGGGTGAATAGGTGATCCTGTGAAACTTAAACTTATAGCCACAAAAACTTGTTAAGTGTTAGCACAATAATCGCCAAGTGGCTAGAGAGGAGTCTCAACAAAACACAATACCACAAGAGATCAAACACAGAGATGACACAGTGGTTTATCCCGTGGTTCGGCCAAGACCAACGCTTGCCTACTCCACGTTGTGGCGTCCCAATGGACGAGGGTTGCAATCAACCCCTCTCAAGCGGTCCAAAGACCAACTTGAATACCACGGTGTTTTGCTTTGCCTTTCAATATCCCGTTTGCGAGGAATCTCCACAACTTGGAGCCTCTCGCCCTTACACTTGAGATTTACAAGAAATACGGAGTAAGGGATGAAAGCAACACACACAAATCCACAGCAAAATGCGCACATACACGGCCAAGAATCGAGCTCAAAAGACTATCTCAAAGTTCTCACTAGAACGGAGCTCGAATCACTGAGAATGACAAACGAATGCGCAAAGACTGAGTGTGGATGATCAAGAATGCTCTAAGGTTGCTTGGTGTGCTCCTCCATGCGCCTAGGGGTCCCTTTTATAGCCCCAAGGCAGCTAGGAGCCGTTGAGAGCAAATCTGGAAGGCCATCCTTGCCTTCTGTCGTCGGGTGCACCGGACAGTCCGGTGCACACCGGACACTGTCCGGTGCCCGATTTCCTTCCTTAAATAGCGAAGCCGACCGTTGCAGATCTGGGAGCCGTTGGCGCACCGGACAAGTCCGGTGCACACCGGACAGTCCGGTGCCGTCTTCTAGCCGTTGGCTCGGCCACGTGTCCCGCGCAGATTGCGCGGCCGACCGTTGGCCCAGCCGACCGTTGGATCACCGGACAGTCCGGTGCACACCGGACAGTCCGGTGAATTTTAGCCGTACGCCGTCGGCGAATTCCCGAGAGCGGCTACTTCACGCCGAGTCAGCCTAGCGCACCGGACACTGTCCGGTGCACCATCGGACAGTCCGGTGTGCCAGACCGAGCTGAGTCTTGGCTGTACACAGCCAAGTCTTTTGCACCTTTCCTCTTTTCTTCTTCTTTCTGTTTCTAACACTTAGATAAGTATATTAGTACACAAAACCAATGTACTAAGGCTTAGAAACATACCTTTACTTCATGATTTGCACTTTGTTCATCCATGGACATAAATTCACATTTAAGCACTTGTGTTGGCACTCAATCACCAAAATACTTAGAAATGGCCCAAGGGCACATTTCCCTTTCAATCTCCCCCTTTTTGGTGATTTATGCCAACACAACATAAAGCAACTAGAACAAGTGCAAACTCACTTCAAATAAAACTCAAATTTATTTTGATTCAATTTTGGCATATATGGATCATCTTTTGCCACCACTTGGTTTGTTTTTGCAAATCAAACTCAAATCTCTATCTCTAAGTCAAACACACATGTTGAAGCATAAAGAGAGTCATTCCAAAAAAGATTGATCAAAGATTTCAAAAACTCCCCCTTTTTCCCATAATCAATACTTCTCCCCACAAGAAGCCAACTTTTGACAAGAGAGACAACAAAAGAGTTTTGACAAACTAAAAGCTCTATTCTACTATTTTCAAAATCTCTCAAGTGGTAGCTGATCCATTTATCGCTTTGGCCTTTATTTTCTCCCCCTTTGGCATCAAGCACCAAAACGGGACCAATCTTGGCCCTATAACCCCATTGCCTCACCAAAATCTTCAATTTAGAGCAAATGGCAATAAGAGTTCATGAGATGGACTTGGAATAAGTTACCCTTTCATCGGAGTGCAGTGGAAGTTTTTCATGGTCCAAGTCCACCTTTTCCCTTTCAATTCTCCTTCGAGACTAAATCAAGCAAACTCAAGCATATGGTTAGTCTCAAAGGGTCAAGTTGTAACACATCTCCCCCTAAACATGTGCATCACTTTGCAACGGACTTGTGAGGTCCAGGGAGTGTTTGTACAACTTGAGCACCATAATAAGCAACAAAATGCAGAATGGACATGATCAAAGGCATAAACACCTGTATGCTACAATTCAATCCAAGTTCCGCGAATCTAAGACATTTAGCTCACTACGCAGCCTGCAAAAGGTCTTCTCATCTAGAGGCTTGGTAAAGATATCGGCTAGCTGGTTCTCGGTGCTAACATGAAACACTTCGATATCTCCCTTTTGCTGGTGGTCTCTCAGAAAGTGATGCCGGATGTCTATGTGCTTTGTGCGGCTGTGTTCAACAGGATTTTCCGCCATGCGGATAGCACTCTCATTGTCACATAGGAGTGGGACTTTGCTCAGATTGTAGCCAAAGTCCCGGAGGGTTTGCCTCATCCAAAGTAGTTGCGCGCAACACTGTCCTGCGGCAATATACTCGGCCTCAGCGGTGGATAGGGCAACGGAGGTTTGTTTCTTAGAGTTCCACGACACCAGGGACCTTCCTAAGAATTGGCACGTCCCCGATGTACTCTTCCTATCGACCTTACATCCAGCATAGTCGGAATCTGAGTACCCAATTAAGTCAAAGTTAGACCCCTTTGGATACCAGATCCCGAAGCAAGGCGTAGCGACTAAATATCTAAGAATTCGCTTCACTGCCACTAAGTGACACTCCTTAGGATCGGATTGAAATCTAGCACACATGCATACGCTAAGCATAATATCCGGTCTACTAGCACATAGATAAAGCAAAGAACCTATCATGGACCGGTATGCTTTTTGATCAACGGACTTACCTCCTTTGTTGAGGTCGGTGTGTCCGTCGGTTCCCATCGGCGTCTTTGCGGGCTTGGCGTCCTTCATCCCAAACCTCTTTAGCAAATCTTGTGTGTACTTCGTTTGGGAGATGAAGGTGCCGTCCTTGAGTTGCTTCACTTGGAACCCAAGGAAGTAGTTCAACTCGCCCATCATCGACATCTCGAATTTCTGCGTCATTACCCTGCTAAACTCTTCGCAAGACTTTTGGTTAGTAGAACCAAATATTATGTCATCGACATAAATTTGGCACACAAACAAATCACCATCACATGTATTTGTAAAGAGAGTTGGATCGGCTTTCCCAACCTTGAAAGCATTAGCAATTAAAAAGTCTCTAAGGCATTCATACCATGCTCTTGGGGCTTGCTTAAGTCCATAGAGCGCCTTAGAGAGCTTACACACGTGGTCGGGGTACCGTTCATCCTCGAAGCCAGGGGGTTGCTCCACGTACACTTCCTCCTTGATTGGCCCGTTGAGGAAAGCGCTCTTCACATCCATTTGGTACAACCTGAAAGAATGGTGAGCGGCATATGCTAGCAAGATACGAATTGATTCTAGCCTAGCCACAGGAGCAAAAGTCTCCTCAAAGTCCAAACCTGCGACTTGGGCATAACCTTTTGCCACAAGTCGAGCCTTGTTCCTCGTCACCACCCCGTGCTCGTCCTGTTTGTTGCGGAACACCCACTTGGTTCCCACAACATTTTGCTTGGGACGAGGCACCAGTGTCCAAACTTCATTGCGCTTGAAGTTGTTGAGTTCCTCCTGCATGGCCAATACCCAATCCGGATCTAGCAAGGCCTCCTCTACCCTGAAAGGCTCAATAGAAGAGACAAAGGAGTAATGCTCACAAAAATTAACTAATCGAGATCGAGTAGTTACTCCCTTGCTAATGTCACCCAAAATTTGGTCGACGGGATGATCCCTTTGAATCACCGCTCGAACTTGGGTTGGAGGTGCCGGTTGCGCTTCTTCCTCCATCACGTGATCATCTTGTGCTCCCCCTTGATCACACGCCTCCTTTTGATGAACCTGTTCATCGTCTTGAGTTGGGGGATGCACCGTTGTTGAGGAAGAAGGTTGATCTCGTTCATCTTGTTCCTGTGGCCGCACTTCTCCAATCGCCATGGTTCGTATAGCGGCCGTCGGAACATCTTCTTCATCTACATCATCACAATCAACAACTTGCTCTCTTGGAGAGCCATTAGTCTCATCAAATACAACGTCACTAGAGACTTCAACCAAACCCGATGATTTGTTGAAGACCCTATACGCCTTTGTATTTGAATCATAACCTAATAAAAACCCTTCTACAGCTTTGGGAGCAAACTTAGAATTTCTACCCTTCTTCACTAGAATGTAGCATTTGCTCCCAAATACACGAAAGTACGATACATTGGGTTTGTTACCGGTTAGTAGCTCATACGAAGTCTTCTTGAGGAGGCGATGAAGGTAGACCCTGTTGATGGCGTGGCAAGCCGTGTTCACAGCTTCCGACCAAAAGCACTCGGGGGTCTTGAACTCTCCAAGCATCGTCCTCGCCATATCGATTAGTGTCCTGTTCTTCCTCTCTACCACACCATTTTGCTGTGGTGTGTAGGGAGTGGAGAACTCGTGCTTGATCCCTTCCTCCTCAAGAAACTCCTCCACTTGAAGGTTCTTGAATTCGGACCCGTTGTCGCTCCTTATCTTTTTCACCTTGAGCTCAAACTCATTTTGAGCTCTCCTTAGGAAGCGCTTGAGGGTCCCTTGGGTTTCAGACTTATCCTGCAAAAAGAACACCCAAGTGAAGCGGGAAAAGTCATCAATAATAACTAGACCATACTTACTTCCTCCTATGCTTAGATAGGCGACGGGTCCGAAGAGGTCCATATGCAGCAGCTCCAGAGGTCTTGACGTGGTCATCACATTCTTGCTGTAATGTGCTCCTCCCACTTGTTTACCTGCTTGACAAGCTGCACAAGGTCTATCTTTTTCGAAATAAACATTGGTTAGACCTATCACGTGTTCTCCCTTTAGAAGCTTGTGGAGGTTCTTCATCCCCACATGTGCTAAGCGGCGATGCCACAGCCAGCCCATGCAAGTCTTAGCCATTAAGCATGCATCTAGACCGGCCTCTTCCTTTGCAAAATCAACTAAGTAAAGCTTGCCGTCTAGTACACCCTTAAAGGCTAGTGAACCATCACTTCTTCTAATGACAGACACATCTACATTTGTAAAAAGACAATTATATCCCATATTGCATAGTTGACTAACAGATAGCAAATTGTAACCAAGAGACTCAACTAAAAACACATTGGAGATTGAGTGCTCATTAGAAATTGCAATTTTACCTAACCCTTTTACCTTGCCTTGATTCCCATCACCGAATATAATTGAATCTTGGGAATCCTTATTTTTGACGTAGGAGGTGAACATCTTCTTCTCCCCCGTCATATGGTTTGTGCATCCGCTGTCGATAATCCAGCTTGAACCCCCGGATGCATAAACCTGCAAGGCAAATTTAGGCTTGGGTCTTAGGTACCCAACTCATGTTGGGTCCTATAAGGTTAGTGCAAATATCCTTAGGGACCCAAATGCAAGTTTTGTCTCCCTTGCATTTTGCCCCTAACTTCCTAGCAATTATTTTCCTATCCTTTCTACAAATAGCAAAGGAAGCATTTAAAGCACAATAAATTGTAGAAGGTTCATTCACTACTTTCCTAGGAGCATGAATAATATTCTTTCTAGGCACATGATGAATAGCATTTCTCCTAGACATATTTCTACCATGCATATAGGAAGAACTAGAAGCAAACATGGCATGAGAATCAAAATCATCATAAGCCTTATAACTCCTATAAGTATTTCTAGTTTGTCTCCTATCATGATACATAAAAGCATGGTTCCTTTTAGTTCTACTAGCCATAGGAGCCTTCCCTTTCTCCTTGGTGGAGATAGGAGCCTTATGGCTTGTCAAGTCCTTGGCTTCCCTCTTGTAGCCAAGTCCATCCTTAATTGAGGGGTGTCTACCAATCGTGTAGGCATCCCTTGCAAATTTTAGTTTATCAAATTCATTCTTGCTAGTCTTAAGTTGGGCATTAAGACTAGTCACTTCATCATTTAGTTTTGAAATTGAAACTAAGTGTTCACAACAAGCATTAATATCAACATCCTTACACCTAGTGCAAATTTCAACATGTTCAACACAAGAGTTAGATTTACTTGCTACTTCTAGTTTCGCATTTAAATCATTAATTTCACCTTTTAAACAAGAAATGGTTTCATTACAAGTAGAAAGTTCACAAGAAAGCATTCCATTTCTTTTAACTTCTAGAGCAAGTGAATTTTGTGCACTAACAAATTTATCATGCTCTTCATATAAAAGATCTTCTTGTTTCTCTAAGATTCTATCCTTTTCATTCAAGGCATCAATCAATTCATTAATCTTAGCTATCTTAGTTCTATCCAATCCCTTGAATAAACTAGAGTAATCTATTTCATCCTCACTAGACTCATCATCACTAGAAGAATCATAAGTATTAGCATTACGAGTGATTACCTTCTTCTCCCTTGCCATGAGGCAAGTGTGATGCTCGTTTGGGAAGAGGGCCGATTTGTTGAAGGCAGTGGCGGCGAGTCCTTCGTCGTCGGAGTCGGACGAAGAGCAATCCGAATCCCACTCCTTTCCAAGGTGTGCTTCGCCTTTGGCCTTCTTGTAAACCTTCTTGTTCTCCCTCTTTCCATTCTTTCCTTGCTCCTGGTCACTATCATTTTCGGGACAGTTAGCAATAAAATGACCAACCTTACCACATTTGAAGCATGAGCGCTTCCCTTTTGTCTTGGTCTTCCTTGGTTGCCCCTTGCGACCATTTAGCGCCGTCTTGAATCTCTTGATGATGAGAGCCATCTCTTCATCATTGAGCCCGGCCGCCTCAACTTGCGCCACCTTGCTGGGTAGCGGCTCCTTGCTCCTTGTTGCCTTGAGAGCGATAGGTTGAGGCTCGTGGATTGGACCATTCAACGCGTCGTCGACGTATCTCGCCTCCTTGATCATCATCCGTCCGCTTACGAATTTTCCGAGTACCTCCTCGGGCGTCATCATCGTGTACCTGGGATTCTCACGAATATTGTTCACGAGATGAGGATCAAGAACGGTAAAGGACCTTAGCATTAGGCGGACGACGTCGTGGTCCGTCCATCGCGTGCTTCCGTAGTTCCTTATTTTGTTGATGAGGGTCTTGAGCCGGTTGTACGTTTGGGTTGGCTCCTCTCCCCTTATCATGGCGAATCGTCCAAGCTCGCCCTCCACCAACTCCATTTTGGTGAGCATGGTGATGTCATTCCCCTCATGAGAGATCTTGAGGGTGTCCCATATTTGCTTGGCATTGTCCAAGCCGCTCACCTTGTTGTACTCTTCCCTGCACAAGGACGCTAAGAGAACAGTAGTAGCTTGTGCATTTCTATGGATTTGTTCATTTATGAGCATAGAGTTATCCGAGCTATCAAACTTCATTCCATTCTCTACAATCTCCCAAATGCTTGGATGGAGAGAGAATAAGTGACTACGCATTTTGTGACTCCAAAATCCGTAGTCCTCCCCATCGAAGTGTGGAGGTTTGCCAAGAGGAATGGAAAGCAAATGCGAATTCGAACTATGTTGAATACGAGAATAATCAAATGAAAAGTTCGAATTGACCGTCTTTTTGTAGTCGTTGTCGTCGTCCTTTTTGGAAGAAGTAGACTCATCACTATCGTCGTAGTATATGATCTCCTTGATGCGCTTTGTCTTCTTCTTCTTCCCTTCCTTCCGCTTGTAGCCCGAGCCGGAGTCAGTGGGCTTGTCATCCTTTGGCTCGTTGACGAAAGACTCCTTTTCGTTGTTGACCACCATCCCCTTTCCCTTAGGATCCATCTCTTCGGGCGATTAGTCCCCTCTTGAAGAGAACGGCTCCGATACCAATTGAGAGCACCTAGAGGGGGGGTGAATAGGTGATCCTGTGAAACTTAAACTTATAGCCACAAAAACTTGTTAAGTGTTAGCACAATAATCGCCAAGTGGCTAGAGAGGAGTCTCAACAAAACACAATACCACAAGAGATCAAACACAGAGATGACACAGTGGTTTATCCCGTGGTTCGGCCAAGACCAACGCTTGCCTACTCCACGTTGTGGCGTCCCAACGGACGAGGGTTGCAATCAACCCCTCTCAAGCGGTCCAAAGACCAACTTGAATACCACGGTGTTTTGCTTTGCCTTTCAATATCCCGTTTGCGAGGAATCTCCACAACTTGGAGCCTCTCGCCCTTACACTTGAGATTTACAAGAAATACGGAGTAAGGGATGAAAGCAACACACACAAATCCACAGCAAAATGCGCACATACACGGCCAAGAATCGAGCTCAAAAGACTATCTCAAAGTTCTCACTAGAACGGAGCTCGAATCACTGAGAATGACAAACGAATGCGCAAAGACTGAGTGTGGATGATCAAGAATGCTCTAAGGTTGCTTGGTGTGCTCCTCCATGCGCCTAGGGGTCCCTTTTATAGCCCCAAGGCAGCTAGGAGCCATTGAGAGCAAATCTGGAAGGCCATCCTTGCCTTCTGTCGTCGGGTGCACCGGACAGTCCGGTGCACACCGGACACTGTCCGGTGCCCGATTTCCTTCCTTAAATAGCGAAGCCGACCGTTGCAGATCTGGGAGCCGTTGGCGCACCAGACAAATCCGGTGCACACCGGACAGTCCGGTGCCGTCTTCTAGTCGTTGGCTCGGCCACGTGTCCCGCGCAGATTGCGCGGCCGACCGTTGGCCCAGCCGACCGTTGGCTCACCGGACAGTCCGGTGCACACCGGACAGTCCGGTGAATTTTAGCCGTACGCCGTCGGCGAATTCCCGAGAGCGGCTACTTCACGCCGAGTCAGTCTGGCGCACCGGACACTGTCCGGTGCACCACCGGACGGTCCGGTGTGCCAGACCGAGCTGAGTCTTGGCTGTACACAGCCAAGTCTTTTGCACCTTTCCTCTTTTCTTCTTCTTTCTGTTTCTAACACTTAGATAAGTATATTAGTACACAAAACCAATGTACTAAGGCTTAGAAACATACCTTTACTTCATGATTTGCACTTTGTTCATCCATGGACATAAATTCACATTTAAGCACTTGTGTTGGCACTCAATCACCAAAATACTTAGAAATGGCCCAAGGGCACATTTCCCTTTCAATATTACTAATACATACCATGTGCATAAAAAAGAGTGAATTCGTTCGAGAGACCAAATCGTTAATCTCAACTGCCTTCCAACACCATCTATCCCAAAAAAATCTTAATGCATCCAAAAAATACAAAAATAAGTAATCCTTATCTAGAGACGTACAGACGATGCGAAAAATCACATGCTGGAAAATTTCGAAAAATTCCGAGACTCAATTCCGAAAAATTCTGAGACCCAATTCTGGAAAATTTCGACACACAAATCCGGTAATTTCCGATAAAAACCGGTAACCGAAGGAAACGGTCGGTAAAACACCGCACTGATTCTTATACCGATTCCAATAGAAAATTCCGAAAACTGATTCCGTTTTCGAAAAATACCGTTACCGGTGAATCCGATCGAAAAATTTCGAAATCGGTTTCCGGAATACTGAAAAATTCCGAAACCGTTTTCAGCCCTAGCTCTAAGTAATACTACTATCAGTACTACACTGGACTAGGGCTCTGACTTGAACCAGTATAACCCCCATCTCAGATCCACCATCGAGCCCCTGTGGCTCACCATTTAGAGTGCGTCCGCGCTTGCATCCCCACCGAACAAAAATCTTATTGTCCCCTGGTTATGGAAACCACGACAGTTGGCACGCCAGGTAGGGGACCACAAGAGTGCCAAAGTGACACCTTTCACTTTGATGGCCCGAACTTTAGCGTTCACCGGCGGTGAGAGCTTCACTCTAGGAAACCGCATCACATTCGACTCTCTCGACTTCCTCGCCATCGCCACCGGCGAACAGCCAAGCTCCACCCTCGACACCTACGGGGATGGCCCTAGTCACTACTTAACCGAAGAAGTCTGATGCCCATCGTCGCTCGGGCAGTTGGCGATGTGCCTGCACCATTCATCCAAAAGGTATCATGAGTGAACTCTTCCTTTGTAATAGGATAACATTCACATGTGATCTAGGCAATGAGGTCCGCCCTCATAAACCCAGTATCTAGAATCCATCGCACATTTCTTTTATACCCCATGTTGTCTGCCCTCATAAACCCGGTCACTAGCGTCCATCACCTAACTCATACGTATCTAGTTATAAAGGAAGAATTTGCTCTTAGTTCAACCCCTTTTCCTATTTTAATTTACATATATTCTTTCTTCTAACCCCCACATGGTTTCTAACTTCTGTTGTGATCATGTAACTAGCTTGTCGCTTAGTTTGGGCCCCCTTTGGTGCTGAACGAGGATCAAGCTGCTAGGGGCCTCTAGCCAGAGGAAAGGACCACATTCTCGGGGGTGGTATGGAGCTGAGTAGCCGCTTAGCTTAGTTCCGCACCATAAACCTACACCTTCCACCACCCTAGAACAATTGTCCTAGTACCTCGGGCTGGGTCCCTAAAGGTTCGAACCTCAACCAAACTTAAGGGCTAGTTCCTAAAACTCTGCTCCGCATGCTCCAATTACATGACTCAAAAGATTGAGCACAACAAAGTAGGAGCCCCGAGGGTATAGTACTAAGTGTTGATCTCGAGTTGTGTCCAGAATTGACTTTTAGTGTGATCACGGGTTCAGAAGTGCATCACCGTAGGGGGTACATCAGTAACAAGCAAGGTGACTAACCACCGCATCATGCCACATGCACATGATTCGTTGAATGAGTCGTTCCACGTCCCATCAAGCCACCCGCACCGAGCGGTGTCATGATGGCCACCTCTTTTACTGCGCTACCATAACAACTACATAATATCGACCAGGTAAAAACCAAAACTCACCCCAACTTCTCACGTAGAGCGAGGGGTGGACCAAGCAAGCTCCCAGCGAGCCGCAATCTAGGTGACCGGGCATAGGTCATTTGCTCGTGCCCATGTCCAAGGTCGTTCCTCACATTCTCCTGCGGCAACCCGGCTGACGGGGTGACCACGGGGCCCCTCTTTGGTTGGCCAGACCGACCAAAGGGCCGATACAGGATCGAATAAGGAAGGACTCAATGAGATGCTCCCAGTGGGTCAAGCCCCCTAGTGGGACCACTCGCCGAGACCTAACTGTTAGAAATATGCCCTAGAGATAATCATAAAGATGAGCATATTTCTTTGTATCCAAGATATATATATATATATTGCTTAATTGAATATCTATGAAAGGCACCTTGTATTGATTAGCAGTTATGTGAATTGTTGAAAGGGAAATGTCCCCTTGGGCAATTTCTATTATGTTTTGGTGATTAAGTGGCCAACACATTTAAATAAGCTCTCATGTGCTAAATGAAGAGAGAAGTGAAAATCAAAGAGAAGGTATGTTTCTAGACTTAGTACATTGGTGTTTGTGTGCTAATAAATTTGTCTAAGTGTTAGAAACAGAGAAAAGAAGAAAAGAAAAGAGATGCAAAAGACTTGGCTTGGTACAGCCAAAGTCCAGCTCGGCTTGGCACACCGGACTGTCCGGTGGTGCACCGGACAGTGTCCGGTGAGCCAGGCCAGCCTCTGGTGAACAGGCCACTCTCAGGACTCGACGATGGCATATGGCTATAATTCACCGGACTGTCCAGTGGTGCACCGGACTGTCCGGTGAGTTGTCCGCGGCGAACTCGTCGCTCTCAGGAAGAGGATCAACGGCGTACGGCTAAAATTCACCGGACTGTCTGGTGGTGCACCGGACTGTCCGGTGAGCCAACAGTCGACTGCACCAACGGTCGGCCGCGCATTCTTCGCGCGACGCGTGGCAACGCCAACGGTCGGCAAGGGGCACCGGACTGTCCAGTGTGCACCAGACAGTGTCCGGTGCGCCAACTGCCATGAATCTGCAATGGTCGACTGCGCCAGAATAGGAAGGAGATCTGCACCGGACTTGCTACAGTGACTGTCCGGTAATGCACCGGACTGTCCGGTGCGCCACCCGACAGAAGGCAACCTTGGCCTTCCTTGTTGGTCTCCAACGGCTCCTAGCTGCCTTGGGGCTATAAAAGGGACCTCTAGGCGCATGGAGGAGTCACCCAAGCATTCACTAAGCATTCTAAGTCTCCCACACTCCGTCTCCGCGCACTTGATCGATTGTGTTAGTGATTTGAGCTCCGTTCTAGTTGTGAACTCGTTGTGCTTCATTTTGAGCTCAAGTCTTAGCTTGTGTGCGTGTGTGTTGTTTCCCAACCTTACTCTTGTGCTTTCATTGTGATCTTTGTTGTAAGGGCGAGAGACTCAAACATGTGGAGATTCCTCGCAAACAGGAAAAATAGATAAGGAAGAAAAGTCGTGGTATTCAAGTTGATCATTGGATCACTTGAAAGGGGTTGAGTGCAACTCTCGTCCATTGGGACGCCACAACTTGGAAGTAGACAAGTGTTACTTGGCCGAACCATGGGATAAAATCGCGTGTCTCTTGTGTTGATCTCTTTGTGATTGTTTTGCCCACAAGAACTCGCTTCTTAACTACTTAGTCACACTAACATTTCTATAACCAAGTTTTGTGGCTGTTTAGAGTTAAATTTTACAGGATCACCTATTCACCCCCCCTCTAGGTGCTCTCAATTGGTATCAGAGTCGTTCTCTTCACGTAAGGGACTAATCACCCGAAGAGATGGATCCTAAGGGAAAGGGGATGGTGGTCAAGGATAAGGAGAAGAAGTCCATCTTCAATGAGCCAAGAGATGACAAGCCCACTGACTCTGGCTCAAGTCACAAGAAGAAGGACAAGAAGAAGAAGAGGCGCATCAAGAAGATCGTCTACTACGACAGCGATGAATCTTCTTCTTCACCAAGAGACGACGACGACGATGACTTGTCTAAAAAGAAACCAGTTAATTCAAATTATTCATTTGATTATTCTCGTATTCCATTCAATCCCAATGCTCATTTGCTTTCAATTCCTCTTGGTAAACCTCCACACTTTGATGGAGAGGACTACGCTTTTTGGAGTCACAAAATGCGTAGTCACTTATTTTCTCTCCATCCTAGTATTTGGGAGATAGTTGAAAATGGAATGCATTTTGACAGTACCGATAACCCTGTGTTTATCAATGAGCAAATTCATAAGAATGCACAAGCTACCACTGTTTTGCTAGTATCTTTGTGCAGGGATGAATACAACAAGGTGAGCGGCTTGGACAACGCCAAGCAAATATGGGACACCCTCAAGATATCACACGAGGGAAACGACACCACCATGATCACCAAGATGGAGTTGGTGGAAGGCGAGCTGGGAAGGTTCGCCATGATCAGGGGAGAGGAGCCAACTCAAACATACAACAGGCTCAAGACCCTAGTTAACAAGTGTCGGGTACCATAATCAGGGGTACCCCCGATAGTCCTAAAACATGTCTGGAAGAACACCTTTAAAAAGACCGGCAAGCGCGGATCAGAGTTAAAAACCTTGTCTGCCAAGGGACGTGATCCTGTCTCGCCCGAGCCCAGCCTCAGGCAGCAGCAATAGCCCCGTACAAATTCATGGCTCGCCCGAGGGTCCCCCCCAGGCGGTGGGCGCACCCCCGACTCGCCCAAGGTAAAGCTCGGGTAAACTTTGTCGTATAGCGGCCTCGACCAAACCACCTTGCCGCCGACCGTATCACGTGCACATTTAATGCGAGGATCGCCTGACACCTTATCCTGACATGCGCGCCTCAGTCGGCAAGGTCGAAGTGACCGCAGTCACTTCGCCCATTTACTGACCGTTCTAACGGGATGACAACACTATTCACCTCGTTCCCACCACTGTGCCAACCACCAAGGTAAGACTAACAATAGTAAGTCACCGCCTCTCCCAAGTTTAGCCTCGGGCGCCATAGGGAGCTCCGCCTCGCCTGACCCCAGCCTTGGCCTCAGGAGGGGTCGTCACCACGTCCGACCCAGGCCTCGGCCTCCGCTCCGGCCTCGGGAGGAGGGCTCCGCCTCGCTCGACCCAGGCCTCGGCCTCAGCTCTGGCCTTGGGAGGAGATCTCCGCCTCGCCTGACCCAGGCTTTGGCCTTAGCTCCGGTCTTGGGAGGAGGACTTCGCCTCGCCCGACATAGGCCTTGGCCTCGGCCTCGGTCTTGAGAGGAGACACCGCCTCGCCTGACCCCAGCCTCGGCCTCGGGAGAGGTCACCGCCTCACTCGAGACGGCCTCGGACCAACTACGTGAGCAGGGAAACCATCATTACCCTACCCCTAGCTAGCAACCTCAGGCTACAAAGGAACAAGACCGGTGTCACATCAAATTACTCCAGTAACAGGTAATGATGATCCTCGGCATGCGCTCATGACGTCGACTATCCTCAAGCTCTCTACGAAATCAAAGGAACGTCAGCAGGACCAAGGGCTGTACCGCCGGCCACAATTCTACAGGGCTCAAGCACTTCTCCGCCGGCCACGATAGCACACAGCTACTCCCCCATATGTACAGCTGGATCACCTCCTTGTATCTATAAAAGGAGATACCTAGGGCCTTCCCACGACACGCTGCAAGGACGACGGAGACGGACTCACTCAAACACCGAACTCCTCTTCGCAACACTAGGCCTCTCAAGAGACCTGGGACCCGTTCCCTCTCTCACGAAGCTTGTAACCCCTACTGCAAGCACCCCGGTGCAAGATAATATAAGCCTCATCCCCCCTCTTGTGTTTTATCTTGCATCAATCCATCTGAGCAAGGACACGCGGCACAAAATTCACTAGTCGGTTCGGTCGAGGGTCCCCCGGGTCCAAAACATCGACAGTTGGCGCGCCAGGTAGGGGCTCGCTGCGTGTTAACAATACTATCCCGTGAAGTTCTAGATGGACAATCTTCAGCAGCCTCTTCAGCCCGGGACGGTGCTCCGCTTTGGGAGTTTCGAGTTCATGTCCCTCGACGGCAGCTACGACATGATACTCCTCCCACCACAGCATGACGACAGCAACGGTCGTTGGCCCACCCGACGGAGGCAAACCCGACGACGACATCTCCCCGGAGCGGAAGAAGAACACTTGGGTCAACCCCGCCACCCTCCTCGCCGAAGGAGACGACGACGGGGCCACCATGGCCAGGCAAGGGGTAGCACCTCGTTGGCTGTCAGGCTAGAGCAGGTTGACGGTGTCGGCACCCCAGCGGGGGACATGTCGGGCGTTAGCCTCGCACCTGAGACAACGACGGGCGACGCTCCCCCACAAAATGCCAACCCCAGACGGACTGATGATGCCAGCACCCTTGCGAGGGACTTGTCAGGCATCAGTCTCGCGCTCGAGACACCGGCACGTTTCGTCTCCACCACGACTTCACCACCGTCCACCAACCAGGAGGTACCATCGGTTTTCCATCCTATTCTTTTCAGATTCAGCTTTGATCCGCCAGGCGACCCCGCTTCAGCGTACGCTTCCGCAAGGGCATATCCTGACCTCCCGGGGTACCATATGTGATCAACTTGGGACCGACTAACGGCCGCCTCTACCTCCGAACCCGCGGGTCTCGAGGAAGGGGATGACCCCGACTTCGGTCTGGACTTCACCGGACTCCGTGATCTTGGAGCCATGCGAGACTTCATGTCTGCATGTGACCACTGCCTCTCCGACGACTCTGACGATGGCCACGGCCCCGACGTCGAGGGTTATGACCCGACTCGCGAGTGCTTCCACATCGATCAGGAAGATCACGACGGAGACAACCACCTCGGCATGCCAAGAAACAACGACACCCCTGCACCTGCGTCTCGCGTCGAGATCCCGTGGGAGCTAGCGGAGTAGCTAACCCTGTACTTGTAAAGAAAAAGGGGGAAATGGAGGATGTGTGTAGATTACACTGGGCTGAATAAAGCATGTCCAAAAGTTTCCTACCCTCTGCCTCACATTGATCAAATTGTGGACTCCATAGCTGGGTGTGAAATCTTGTCTTTCCTTGATGCCTATTCAGGCTATCACCAAATCAAGATGAAAGAATCCGACCAGCTCGTGACTTCTTTCATCACACCTTTCGACATGTATTGTTATACTACTATGCTATTCGGTTTGAGGAATGCAGGTGCTACATACCAAAGGTGCATGAACCACGTGTTCGGAGAGCATATCGGCAGAACAGTCGAGGCTTATGTTGATGACATCGTTGTCAAAACAAGGAAAGCCTCCGACCTTCTCTCCGACCTTGAAATAACATTCAGGTGCCTATGAGCAAAGGGCGTAAAACTCAATCCCGAGAAGTGTGTCTTCGGAGTCCCCCGAGGCATGCTCCTAGGATTCATCGTCTCCGAACGAGGCATCGAGGCCAACCCGGAGAAAATCGCGACCATCACCAACATGGGGCCCATCAAAGATTTAAAGGGAGTACAAAGGGTTATGGGATGCCTTGCGGCTCTAAGCCGCTTCATCTCACGCCTCGGCGAGAAAGGGTTACCCTTGTACCGCCTCTTAAGGAAGACGAACGCTTGACTTGGACTTCCGAGGCCGAAGAAGCCCTCGGAAACCTTAAGACACTCCTCACTAATGCACCCATCTTGGTGCCCCCGCTGCGGGAGAAACCCTCTTGATCTACATAGCCGCAACCACTCAGGTGGTCAGCGCTGCAGTCGTAGTCGAGAGACAAGAAGAGGGGCACATACTGCCCACCCAGAGGCTAGTCTACTTCATCAGCGAGGTGCTATCTGAGACCAAAATCCGCTACCCACAAATCTAGAAGCTACTGTACGCAGTAATTCTGACACGGCGAAAGCTGCGACACTCCTTCCCCCTGGGGGAGATCATCCAGTGCTGAGAGGCTTCATGTAGGATAGCGAAATGGGCAGTGTAACTCATGAGAGAAACACTTTCATTCGCCCCCCGGAAAGCCATAAAATCCCAAGTCTTGGCCGATTTCCTCGCTGAATGGACCGACACCCAATTGCCGACAGCCCCAATCTAGGCCGAACTTTGGACCATGTACTTCGATGGGTCGCTAATGAAAATCGGAGCAGGCACAGGCTTGCTCTTCATCTCACCCCTCGGAGAACATGTGCGTTATGTAATACGCCTCCATTTTCCAGCGTCAAACAACGTGGCCGAATACGAGGCCTTGGTAAATGGGTTGCGCATCGCCATCGAGCTAGGGGTCTGGCGCCTCGACGCTAGTGGCGACTCGCAGCTCGTTATTGACCAAGTCATTAAGAACTCTCACTGCCGCGACCAAAAAATGGAGGCCTACTGTGACGAAGTTCGGCGCTTAGAAGACAAGTTCTATGGACTAGAACTCAACCATGTCGCTCGACGGTACAACGAGACTGCAGATGAGCTAGCTAAGATAGCCTCGGGACGAACAACAGTTCCCCCGAATGTCCTCTCTAGAGACATATATCAACCATCCGTAAAACTCAACGACGCACCCGAACCCGAAGGGACCTCAGCCCAGCTCGAGGTACCTTCGACAGCCGAGGGAGGGGCCCTGCACGTCGAGGTGGAGCGGAATGGGGTCACACCAGTCCTAAACTGGCAGACCCCTTACCTAGAATATCTTCTCCGAGGAGAACTGCCCCCCGACAAGGCCGAAGCCTGGCGACTGGCTCGGCGTGCCAAATTGTTCGTTTTACTGGGTGATGAAAAAGAGTTGTACCACCACAGCCCCTCAGGCATTCTCTAATGATGCATATCCGTCACCCAAGGGCAAGAGCTGTTACAGGAAATACACTCGGGGGCTTGCAGTCACCATGCAGCACCTCGGACCCTTGTGGGAAACGCTTTCCGACAAGGTTTCTACTGGCCGACCGCGGTGGCCGATGCCACTAGGATTGTACGCTCCTGCCGAGGGTGTTAATTCTACGCGAGACAGACACACCTGCCTGCTCAGGCTCTACAGACAATACCTATCACTTGGTCGTTTGCTGTGTGGGGTCTGGACCTCATCGGTCCCTTGCAGAAGGCACCCGGGGGCTTCACGCACCTGCTTGTATCTATAAAAGGAGATGCCCAGGGCCTTCCCACGACACGCTGCAAGGACGACGGAGACGGACTCGCTCAAACATCGAACTCCTCTTCGCAACACTAGGCCTCTCAAGAGACCTGGGACCCGTTCCCTCTCTCACGAAGCTTGTAACCCCTACTGCAAGCACCCCGGTGCAAGATAATATAAGCCTCATCCTCCCTCTTGTGTTTCATCTTGCATCAATCCATCTGAGCAGGGACACACGGCACAAAATTCCCTAGTCGGTTCGGTCGAGGGTCCCCTAGGTCCGAAACACCGACAACAAGATTAGGAGCTATGGAAGCACAAGATGGACGGACCACGACGTCGTCTAACTTATGCTAAGGTCATTCACGGTAATTGACCCCCATCTTGTTAACCTTATTCGTGAGAATCCCAGGTACACCAAGATGACACCCGAGGAGATTCTTGGGAAGTTTGTGAGTGGGCGCATGATGGTGAAGGAGGCCCGATATGTGGATGACGCTCTTAATGGCCCTCTACCTGTCCACGAGCCTCAATTCGTTGCCCTCAAAGCAACCAGCAGTAGGGAGACGCTACCAAGCAAGGTGGCACAAGTGGAGGCCGCTGGCCTCAAAGAAGATGAAATGGCGCTTATCATCAAGCGCTTCAAGACCGCTCTAAAAGGACGCAAGGAGCACCCCAACAAGAACAAAGCAAAGGGGAAGTGCTCCTGCTTCAAATGCGGTAAGACTGGTCATTTTATTGCTCAATGTCCCGATAATGAAAATGACCAGGTGGAAGAAAGACAAGGGAAGAAGGAGAAAAAGAAAAGCTATAGGAAGGCGAAAGGCGAGGCTCACCTTGGCAAAGAATGGGATTCAGACTGCTCTTCATCCAACTTCGACGATGAAGGACTAGCAGCCTTGGCCTTCAACAAGTCCTCTCTCTTCCCCTACGAACGACACACTTGCCTCATGGCCAAGGAAAAGAAGGTAAGTGGTCGTGATACCCCTAAATACACTACTTCTAGCGATGATGATTCTAGTGATGATGAAGTAGATTATACTGATTTATTTAAGGATTTAGATAGAACTAAAGTAGATAAAATCAATGAGTTAATTGATGCTTTAAATGAAAAATATAGATTACTAGAGAAGCAAGAGGATATTTTGTATGAAGAGCATGATAAATTTGTTAGTGTGCAAAAATCCCTTGCGTTAGAAATTAAAAAGGAATGAAATGCTATCCTCTGAATTGTTTGTGTGCCATGAATCAATCTCTAGTTTAAAGATTTTGAATGATGATGTAAATGCTAAGCTAGAGGTAGCTAATAAATCTAGTTCATGTGTAGAACATGTTGTAATTTGTAATAGATGTAAGGACTTTGATGTTAATGCTTGCAATGAACATCTTATTGCTATTACAAAATTGAATGATGAAGTGGCAAGTCTTAATGGTCAACTTAAGACTTGCAAAATTGATTTTGATAAGTTAAAATTTGCTAGGGATGCCTACACCGTTGGTAGACACCCCTCAATTAAGGATGGACTTGGCTTTCGAAAGGAAGCCAAGAACTTAACAAGCCAAAGGGCTCCCATTCCCAACAAGGAGAAAGGAAAGCATGATTCCTAGGATACGATCATCTTTGGAGATATGAACCAAGGCAAGGTCAAAGGCTTGGGCAAGATAGCCATCTCCAACGAGCACTCCATTTCAAACGTATTTCTAGTAGAGTCGCTTGGTTATAATCTCCTGTCTGTAAGTCAATTGTGCCACATGGGCTACAATTGTTTATTTACAAATGTTGATGTTTTTGTCTTTAGAAGGAGTGATGGTTCATTAGCGTTTAAGGGTGTATTAGACAGCAAATTCTACTTAGTTGATTTTTCGAAAGAGGAGGCCGATCTAGATGCATGCTTAATAGCTAAGACTAGCATAGGCTGGCTGTGGCATCACCGTCTACCACATGTTGGGATGAAGAACCTTCATAAACTTCTAAAGGGAGAACATGTGTTAGGACTAACCAATGTCTGCTTTGAAAAAGATAGATCTTGTGCAGCGTGTCAGGCAGGAAAACAGGTGGGAAGCACTCATCACAACAAGAATGTGATGACAACATCAAGACCACTAGAGCTACTACATATGGACCTCTTCGGACCCGTTGCCTACCTTAGCATCGGAGGAAGTAAGTATGGTCTAGTAATTGTTGATGATTTTTCCCGCTTCACTTGGGTATTCTTTTTGCAGGATAAATCAGAAACCCAAGGGACCCTTAAGCGCTTTCTAAGGCGGGCTCAAAACGAATTTGAGCTCAAGGTGAAAAAGATAACAAGCGACAACGGGTCCGAGTTCAAGAACTTACAAGTGGAGGAGTACCTTGAGGAAGAAGGTGCCAAGCATGAGTTCTCCGCTCCCTACACACCACATCAAAACGGTGTGGTAGAGAGGAAGAACATGACGCTTATCGACATGGCGAGGATGATGTTTGGAGAATTCAAGACGCCCGAGCGGTTTTGGTCGGAAGCTGTGAACACAGCTTGCCACGCCATAAACCGGCTCTACCTACATCGCCTCCTCAAGAAGACCTCGTACGAACTTCTTACCGGTAACAAACCCAACGTGTCATACTTTTGTGTATTTGGGAGCAAATGTTACATTCTAGTGAAGAAAGGTAGAAGTTTTAAATTTGCTCCCAAGGCAGTAGAAGGGTTTTTACTAGGGTATGACTCAAATACAAGGGCGTATAGAGTCTTCAACAAATCATCGGGTTTGGTTGAAGTCTCTAGCGACGTTGTATTTGATGAAACTAATGGCTCTCCAAGAGAGCAAGTTGATCTTGATGATGTAGATGAAGATGATGTTCCAACGACCGCAATAAGCACCATGGCGATTGGAGATGTGCGACCACAGGAACAACAAAAGCAAGATCAACCTTCTTCCTCAACAATGGTGTATCCCCCATCTCAAGATGATGAACAGGCCCCTCAAGAAGAGGCGCGTGATCAAGGGGGAGCACAAGAAGAACAAGCTATGAAGGAAGAAGCACCACTGACCCCTCCAACTCAAGTCCGAGCGACGATTCAAAGGAATCACCCCGTTGACCAGATTCTGGGTGACATAAGCAAGGGAGTAACTACTCGCTCAAGATTAGCTAACTTTTGTGAGCATTACTCATTTGTCTCTTCTATTGAGCCTTTCAGGGTAGAAGAGGCCTTGCAAGATCCGGACTGGGTGTTGGCCATGCAGGAAGAGCTCAACAACTTCAAGCGAAATGAAGTTTGGAGCCTGGTGCCACGTCCAAAGCAAAACGTTGTGGGAACCAAGTGGGTGTTCCGCAACAAGCAAGACGAGCACGGGGTGGTGACAAGAAACAAGGCTCGACTTGTGGCAAAAGGTTATGCCCAAGTCGCTGGTTTGGATTTTGAAGAGACTTTTGCTCCTATGGCTAGGCTAGAGTCTATTCGAATATTATTAGCCTATGCCGCTCACCACTCTTTCAGGTTGTTTCAAATGGATGTGAAGAGCGCTTTCCTCAACGGGACAATCAAGGAGGAGGTATACGTGGAACAACCCCCTGGCTTTGAGGATGACAGGTATCCTGACCACGTTTTTAAGCTCTCTAAGGCGCTCTATGGACTTAAGCAAGCCCCTAGAGCATGGTATGAATGCCTTAGAAATTTCTTAATTGCTAATGCTTTCAAGGTTGGGAAAGTCGTTCCCACTCTTTTCACTAAGACTTGTGATGGTGACCTTTTTGTGTGCCAAATTTATGTCGATAACATAATATTTGGTTCTACTAACCAAAAGTCTTGTGAGGAGTTTAGCAGGGTGATGACTCAAAAGTTTGAGATGTCGATGATGGGCGAGTTGAACTACTTCCTTGGGTTCCATGTGAAGCAACTCAAGGACAGCACCTTCATCTCCCAAACGAAGTACACTCAAGATCTTCTCAAGCGGTTTGGGATGAAGGACGCCAAGCCTGCGAAGACAACAATGGAACCGACGGGCATGACGACCTCAACAAAAAAGGTAAGTCCGTTGATCAAAAAGCATACCGGTCTATGATAGGGTCATTACTTTATTTATGTGCTAGTAGATCGGATGTTATGCTTAGCGTATGCATGTGTGCTAGATTTCAATCCAACCTAAGGGAATGTCACCTTGTGGCCGTTAAGCGGATTCTTAGATATTTAGTTGCTACGCCTTGCTTTGGGATCTGGTATCCAAAGGGGTCTACCTTTGACTTAATTGGATATTCAGACTCTGATTATGCTGGATGCAAGGTTGATAGGAAGAGTACATTAGGGACGTGCCAATTCCTAGGAAGGTCCCTGGTGTCTTGGAGTTCAAAGAAACAAACCTCCGTTGCCCTATCCACCGCTGAGGTCGAGTATGTTGTCGCAGGACAGTGTTGCGCGCAACTACTTTGGATGAGGCAAACCCTCCGGGACTTTGGCTACAATCTGAGCAAAGTCCCACTCCTATGTGACAATGAGAGTGCAGTCCGCATGGCGGATAATCCTGTTGAACACAGCCGCACTATGCACATAGACATCCGGTATCACTTTCTGAGAGACCACCAACAAAAGGGGGATATCGAGGTGTTCCATATTAGCACCGAGAACCAGCTAGCCGATATCTTTACCAAGCCATTAGATGAGAAAACCTTTTGCAGGCTGCGTAGTGAGCTAAATGTCTTAAATTCACGTAACTTGGATTGATCTATAGCATACATGTGTTTTATGCCTTTGATCATGTTACTTATACATTTATGCAATTTATTGCTTATTTATGGTGCTCAAGTTGTGCAAGGGATCCCTGGACCTCACAAGTCCATGTGTGAATGATGCACATATTTAGGGGGAGAAGTGCTACAACTTGACCCTTTGAGACTAATCCTTGTGTTTGAGTTACTTGATGTAGTCTCAAAGGTGAATTGAAAGGGAAAGGTGAACTTGGACCATGCAAAGACTTCCACTGCACTCTGGTATTAGTGTACTCACCTCCAAGTTCATTCTTATGCTCTTATTGCCTTTTGCTCTTAATTGACAATTTTTGGTGAGGCAATGGGGTTATAGGGCCAAAAATGATCCCGTTTTGGTGCTTAATGCCAAATGGAGAGAAATTAAGGCTAAAGCAAATGGATCAGCTACCACTTGAGAATTTTGAAAATAGTAGAGTTAGAATTTTTAATTTGTCCAAAATACTCTTATTGCAAAATCTGGTCTCTTGTGGGGGAGAATTTATGATTATGGAAAAGGGGGAGTTTTTGGCACTTGATCAATTTTTCCATTGGATTATCTCTCTTTATGCCCAAACAAGTGAGTTTGAATTAGAGATAGGAAAATGAATTGATTTACAAAAACAAACCAAGTAGTGGCAAAGAATGATCCAAATATGCCAAATTAGAGTTAAAAACAATTTGGTCTTCAATTTGAATCAATGTTGCATGCTTTGCATTGCTTTTTGATGTGTTGGCATAAATCACCAAAAAGGGGGAGATTGAAAGGGAAATATCCCCTTGGGCAATTTTTATTATGTTTTGGTGATTAAGTGGCCAACACATTTAAATAAGCTCTCATGTGCTAAATGAAGAGAAAAGTGAAAATCAAAGAGAAGGTATGTTTCTAGACTTAGTACATTGGTGTTTGTGTGCTAATATATTTGTCTAAGTGTTAGAAACAGAGAAAAGAAGAAAAGAGATGCAAAAGACTTGGCTTGGTACAGCCAAAGTCCAGCTCGGCTTGGCACACCGGACTGTCCGGTGGTGCACCGGACAGTGTCCGGTGCGCCAGGCCAGCCTCTGGTGAACAGGCCACTCTCGGGACTCGACGGCGGCGTACGGCTATAATTCACCGGACTGTCCGGTGGTGCACCGGACTGTCCGATGAGTCGTCCGCGGCGAACTCGTCGCTCTCGGGAAGAGGATCAGCGGCGTACGGCTAAAATTCACCGGACTGTCCGGTGGTGCACACGGTCGACCGCGTAATCTTCGCGCAACGCGTGGCAGCGCCAACGTTTGGCGGGGGCACCAGACTATCCGGTGTGCACCGGACAGTGTCCGGTGTGCCAACTGCCACGAATCTGCAATGGTCGACTGCGCCAGAATAGGAAGGAGATCCGCACCGGACATACTACAGTGACTGTCCGGTGCGCCACCCGACAGAAGGCAACTTTGGCCTTCCTTGTTGGTCTCCAACGGCTCCTAGCTGCCTTGAGGCTATAAAAGGGACCCCTAGGCGCATGGAGGAGTCTTCCAAGCATTCACTAAGCATTCTAAGTCTCCCACACTCCGTCTCCACGCACTTGATCGATTGTGTTAGTGATTTGAGCTCCGTTCTAGTTGTGAACTCGTTGTGCTTCATTTTGAGCTCAAGTCTTGGCTTGTGTGCGTGTGTGTTGCTGCGGATTTGTGTGTGTTGTTTCCCAACCTTACTCTTGTGCTTTTATTGTGATCTTTGTTGTAAGGGCGAGAGACTCCAACGTGTGGAGATTCCTCACAAACGGGAAAAAGAGATAAGGAAGAAAAGTCGTGGTATTCAAGTTGATCATTGGATCACTTGAAAGGGGTTGAGTGCAACCCTCGTCCATTGGGACGCCACAACGTGGAAGTAGGCAGGTGTTACTTGGCCGAACCACGGGATAAAATCGCGTGTCTCTTGTGTTGATCTCTTTGTGATTGTTTTGCCCATAAGAACTCGCTTCTTAACTACTTAGTCACAATAACATTTCTATAACCAAGTTTTGTGGCTGTTTAGAGTTGAATTTTACAGGATCACCTATTCACCCCCCCCTCTAGGTGCTCTCAATTGTTTGTGAGATTCTTTACTTGTATGGTTATTCTAAATAATGTCCCTAATCAGAGTCGATGACTAGAACATGTATTAGTTGATGACTATATTTCACAAGTCATGGACATGGAGATGTTAAACTAATAATGTGGGCGCATGTATGACATAAGGCTGGACCGATCCAACGTGAGATATTGTAATATAGTTCTATTTTTGCAACATGTATATTGTGTCCTTAGACCTGAGATTGTCGCATGCTCTCAAGATGTGTATTGACTTACTTAGGGACTATCAAACGTGTTACTCCATAACTGGGTAGTTATAAAGGTAGTTTTGGATGTGATGTCTGTGGGTGCTCGTCGTCAACATCAAGAGAGATGGTTGTTTTTCGGCATGCTTCGATTGGTGTGCTTCCTCACTCTTAGTCCCCACTTAGTTGGGCAGTCTCTCATCCCTCCAAGGATTCTTCCCCTTGTTGTGCACAATAGAGGGAGTCAACTGTGCGGCGTTGCTACGATGGATGTTGTGGGTTACATTGGTTTGGGTTAGCCGACGATTACGTTGTTTGATGATCAGGTCCTCAGAAATTCGGTTGTTGTTGTTCTACCCCCGTCAAGTCCATTTGTGTTGTGTTTGCTTTCTATGTTTTCCTCCTTGTTGGTGGAAGTATTTGCTACGCTGTGCTTGCAGTTGTTTGTAATATGTGGTATGCCACAACATTACGTAAAGGTTTTGCCTCGTTTCCCTTAAAAACTAGATCGTTGAGGTGTGGCTCAGTTGTACCATAATCAATGAAAATCAGGTGGGGATTCTCTCCCCCGTTAACTGTCAAAAAATATGGGACACAAAAGAGTAATGCTCATAAAAATTTGCAACTCTAGATCTAGTGGTTACTCCATTGTTGATGTCCCCTAGGATCATGTCCATCGAATGGTCCCTTTGGATGGTGGTGCGGACTCGAGAGTGCGGCACTTGTGGACATGCTTCCTCTTTATCTTCTTTTTCATGTGCCTCAATTGATCAATGCCATCGTCTTGATGTACATGTTCCTCGTCTTGAGTAGCGGGTTGCGCCATTCTTGAGGAAGAAGATTGATTTTGCAATCAAAGCCATTTTTCAACCTTTTCTTACTACTAAGACAAAAAAATACTTGAGTTTTGCAAATTAAGCCAGTTTGAAAGAACTTGTTATGATCAAATACAAAATTCTCCCCTTTTTTTCTCAAAAATAATTTCTCCCCAATAAGAAAATGCAGTGTACCATACGCATGTACGCTCAGCCCCCTACATCCTCATACTGTCCGCCAGGCCGCCATTTCTCCAGCGCGATAATGGCAGCTTCCTCCTCTCTGTCCATTCCAATAAGGGCTTGTTCGGTTGGGAAGCGATTGAAGGGGATTAGAGGTGATTAAATCCCTTCCTAGTCAAAATTGAACAGAAGGGAATTTAATCCCATTCAATCCCCTCCTATCCCCTTGCAACCGAACATGCCCTGACTGGGTTTGTCCCAAGCTGTGCGAGCAACGACAAGATGAGCAATTGAGCACAGACTGTATCGGGTAGCGAATGTACACAAGAGTAGCCATGCTGCGCGCTTTAAATTGGCCTTACCATTGTTTTCTGGTAGGTGTACATCATAGTATATTTCTTTTCGGAGATCAATCTCCAGTACAAGAATGAGCATCACTAGATCTAGACTGATCACGAGGTCTGGAATACGCAACTTTTTTTTGGCCCGGAATCACAGGAACGGAAGTGATACTGCTAAAGTTTCTATGTCCAACGTGTCTCACAACGCTGCAATGGAAAAAAAAACAAATTACGCTCGTAGCGGTAGACGTTGGCCAACAGATAGAGAGATGGCAATGGGTAAATACTCACCGGGTATTACTACCCCATACTTATACCCACGACACAAAAATAACCCTATCGAGTCACCCATATACACTAACGGGTATGGATTTACTTCCATACCTATACCCATGTGGGTATGGATCACCCATCAGGTCACCCGTACCCACAAAAATTAAACAATTATCAAAATATTATATACAAATGTCAAGTATATCCATATAAATACGATTACAAATTTTTCTAGCATCATTTAACCATCCATTCAACACACCAAAGATAATTGGATAAAGTAATAACACCATGATAGTACTACATATCATATTACATGTTACATTACATGGTCATTAAATTGTTGTTAAATAGTAAAAAAGTTGGATGACTAAAGTCCAAGTTCATGCTTTGGATAAATTTATATTGGGTATTTTATACCCACAGGTTAATGGGTATGGGTGAAAGCGAAACGTTTTAATACCCGTTTACCCATTGGGTGAAGATTTTTGTCCAATAACAGACCCACGAGTAGAATATTTAGCCCACATACATATCCTAATGGAGTAAATACCCATCGGGTATCGGGTCGCGGGTACCCATTGACATCTCTACCAAGCATGTAGTCATATGAATTAAGCACGCAAATTCATATAGAACTCTGTCGTTTAATAATGTTGGGAGTCGATCTAACATTATTCAAAACGGACTAACGAGAACTGTGTCGTGTCTACGCCACCACCTCGGCCTATGGTGTCAACCTAGCCTATCATGATTATTTTTTTCATTAATATCATACATACATTTACATTACCAATTTAATTTATAACACAACCAAATCCTATCTAGTCAGGTTAAGTAACCGGGGCGGTCTATGGTTCGAATCCCCTCTTGTGCGTGTTTTTAGCGATTTTCTCAGTTTTTTTGCATTGTTCCTAATACGTCTGTCGTGCTTATGGACAAGCTAGACACGGTTAACAAACCATCGTGCCGTGCCTAGGCCTCAACCGCGGTACTCGGGTTGGCCCAACACGATTCGATTAAGTAACTGGTCTAAATGGGTCGTGCTGTGTTAAGCCGGACCACCCGTTTAGGCATCTATAGAGACTGCCAGAGTCGCCGGATAGCACCCACAACACAGCCGGACACCAAGGCCATAGGGGTATTTGTTTCAGCTTTTTTACAGCTTATGGCTGCCAAAAGTTTCTACGAATTACCAAACGTTCAACTTTTCAACCTGCTTTATTTAGAACCATGTTAGTGAAAACTATCCAAAATCAATCTGAACATAGCATTGACTGAGTCGTCACGATAGTAGAAATCTATTCACTTTCTATATCCTAAATTCTATAGATTCATTCATATTCCTCTACACATAATAGTCATGATACTCAGATTCTCCCTACGTATAAATTCTTAGAAAAGCTCGTAAAAAAACTGAACAACATGCTTATAACCTATCTCCTCGCTCGGCAATATGAGAGGCTTCCATCCGAACGAAGCTCAGTTCTGACGAAAATGCAAACCAAACACGGAGAATAATAAGAGAGGCAAGCTAACTACTTTAGGGTTTGTTTGTTTTTATCTTAAGGGGGTGTTTGGTTACTCTTGCTAAAGTTTAGCACGGGTCACATCAAACGTTTGACTTTTAAATAGGAGTATGAAATATAGACTCAACCAACTGGACTAGATTCGTCTCGTCTTTTAATCTTCGGCTGACAAATTAGTTTTATAATCCGACTACATTTAATACCCGGAACGGAGGTTCAAACATTCGATGGGACAGGGGCTAAATTTTAGTTTGGGGTAACCAAACATCCCCTAAGGGCATGTACAGTGGTGTTTATTGTGGAGTCTCTTAAGGTGTTTAAGGGGGTTATTTGCAAAAAAATCTTAGAGCCGTCTCTCCGTGAAGAGACGCCTCTGGCTCGTAAACCAAGTAGCAACAGACGCCTCACTTCCCACTGTACGAATTTGTCGTCTGTTCTATCGATCTGATGCTATACAAATACATTTAATTCTGTATTTGTTAATAGACTACGTTTATAGACACTCCATTGTACAATAAAGTCTCTTAGTTGTCTCCTGTGCTTGAAGAACCGTTTTGGTGTCTCTCCACTGTACATGCCCTAAGTACGTGGATGAGAGGGAGGCGGAGGAGGCGCCATTGGATGGTTTTCTGTGTGGCGCAGTACACTGACCAGGGGACAGGGTGAGCGCGTCAGGGTATTGTTGGAGAGCGCCGGAGTAGTAAAGTATTGTTTGCCCTTTGCGGTTCTTGTTTCTGGGCTCTAAACAAACCATATGCTTTTTGAAAATCGTACCTAAGACTACGTCCAGTAGATTTCCTATTTCACTCTCGATTTGTAACAATTCATCCATTCCAAAGTGGCGGTACTTACTCCTGTCAGCTCTCTAAGATCATATATTATTCACACAGAACAACACGAGTCTTTTGGACACACTTTATCCTCACTCATACACACCCGAAAAAACTTATCGGTCGGTCACCCATCTCAAATTGCTTTAAGCCAAACACGCTTAATTTGAAGGTTTTTTCGAGATAGACTTCCAAAAAAGAAGATGCATCTTGTTGGTATGAATATTTTATTAATTCTATTAAGTCTTAAATCAGGATATCACCATCCCAGGGACCAGGACATCACAATCTACCCACCTTAGAAGACCGACGTCCTCATCGGTCAACCCAATCTAGAAACCTCCTCTCTTAGTCACGTCTGTGTGTCTAGTGTCGTCATATGACATGTCATGTGACCACTTCGAGCCCACATGAACCATGTGCCATATACCCGAACCCCTAACCCACACACGTCCGTGAAACTGCGAGAGTCGGCTCTGATACCACATGTAACATTCCGTCCACTCTCTGACCGGCGATACTTACTTCTGGCAGCCCTATAGGATTATATATTATCCCCACAGACCAACATGAGTCTTTTACGTGCACTTTGTCCTCACTTATACACACCCGAGAAAACTTTCCGGTCGGCCACCCTTCCTAAATTGCTCCAGAGATAAACTTCTGAAAAAGAAGATGCACCTTGTTGGTATGAATATTCTTTTAATTCTATTAAGCCTTGGACTAGAATATCACCATTACAGGGCTCAAGATATCACACTATTTTAAACTTCACTCTATAATATATAATGTAAAATAATACTTCGCACAGTCGTTTACATGGCCAACGGACGTAGATGAGCTGCAAAAGAAGACATGTCAAATCTACGGCGATGTGAAAGCAACACAAAATAGAGAAAATGTGGGCTCCTCACCAATAGCTCGTCACAGATATATTATTAAACTTGCTCTAAGTACGGCTACTTAAGTGGACCCAATTAGAGTACTCCCAAAAGCATACAAGCGTCAAACCGTACCGCGATGTATTGACTAGCCAACAGATGTACAACATGCTGCAGTGAAATGGTGCGGCGCAATTGAATGTATGTGTACAAAGAGAGAGAGAGAGATTGTTTTCTGACATTACTGCACGCGAAGAAAAATTCAGCACAGGTCTAGTAGTACTCCGGTAGAAGTAAACATCTAGGGGTACCGTGATAATGTGCTTGAAAGAAACATGACTTTGGATCGTTGCTGTCAGAACAAAACAAATACAGTTCTCGATTAGGAACAAAATAGCAGGCTGGGTCAGGTTTTTCATCAGTGCATGAACTTCGGCCCTGTTCGGCTGGCTGCAAGCCGGCACTGTTGCAGCTGTTTGGACTGCTGCAGCTGCAATCCATAGAGAGAAAAATACTGTAGAAGCCGCAGCCGCAGCCGTAGCCGCAGCAAGCCGCAGCGAACAAGCTGTTCAAGTTCACGAATTTCATTTTTAGCATGAACGCATGTAGAGGTTCATATTTGATCGTGATATTTATTCAGCTAGAAGCTCGCAGAGTAATGTTAATAATAACATTATGACTGCAAAGGTAACTTATGCTAAAGCAAATTAATCGGATATAATATCTAGGACAAAGAATAAACATGTTCACGTGCCAACGAAGATAACAGACAAATCAACATTCGTTTAGCTGGTGAGCATTGATGTTCCAGCTCACCAACCATTCTGGAGCGAGAATGCAGGTGGTAATGGATAGCCATATAAATATGCACTCTAAATAAATTTTAGTTTAAAAATAAATAGAATTAGAGTTCGATTCTAATCTAGTCTGACCATTTTATGGTGTAAAATTTAGAGATTATTGTCCCCTACCTATACTGAGGAACTTAAAAAAACCTATAAAAAATGCAAAGTTGGATGGGATCAGGTGGGTTGAGATTAAAAAAATACTAATTCCGTTCCGTCTACCCATTGTTCCAGTAGCAATATACAAAGCATATAAAATCACCAGAAGATACTCACAGAAACGGGCAATCTGTATTTACACTATCCCTTGCTCCACCTTTTCACTTCTACATTACAAAACCTAATCGAGGTAGCTGTGATTTCCATCCAAACAATTTTGTAGATATCCATATCCTAAAAGCAAGCCCACTGTCAACTAGTCAAGCAAGCCCATAACTTCACATCCTCCAACGATGATGGAAAAGAACAAAAAAAAAAGGAAGAGCAATGCGTTACACCAGTGTCATGTGTCCATGTCCATCACCTGCGGCGCCTCCGGTCGGCGGCGTACTGCGAGAGCGGGACGAGCTCGGAGAGCGGCGTGGCGAGCGGCGTGGCATTGGGCGTCGGGACGGGAGAGGACCTGCAGACGGGGCAGGACGCGCTCCGGCTCAGCCAGGCATCGAGGCACGCGACGTGGAAGCCGTGCCTGCACTCGGGCATCACGCGCAGCGTCTCGCCGTCCCTGTACTCGCTGAGGCAGATGGAGCACATGGCGTCGGCCTCGGCGGCCCTGCTGGAGAAGGCGACCTTGGGGTAGGAAGCGATGGCGGCCGCGTCGAGCCCGACGGGGGAGCAGGCCGCGGCGGCGGCGGAGGAGGGGTAAGCGTCGTCTTCGGGGGACTCGGACCCCTCCGCGACGAAGAGCACGCGCGGGACGGTGATGGAGAGGTGGCCGGAGCTGGACGCCGTGGTGACTGCTTCCCCGGCCCAGTAGTCCCCGCCGCGGCCGAAGCAGAAGTAGAAAGCCAGCAGGAAGGAGGCGAACAGGATGAGGAAGCCGAGCGCGATGGCGATGGAGTAGCCGAGGCCCAGGTTGGAGAGCGAGGAGAGGAGGGGCATCGCGGTAGGGAGCGGCGGAATGGCATTGGCGGAGCGCGCGCACGGTGTTGGTGCTCTGCTGGGTGCCCTGGGTGGAATCGGGGCCGCGTGGGTAGCGGAGTAAATGTTGGAGGTGGCGTCGTGAACTGGTGATAGATGTTTTCCGTTCCTTTCCTTCCCCTCTCTCTCGCCTTGTCGTGGGGTTCAGAACTCAGATCTGGCCGGGTGGGTGCGCGGCTCGAGCGGCTGCATTTATTTCCGGGGAAGAGGGACGGCGAGGAGTAATGGCGGGGACGCTCTCTGTTCGTGCTCCGCAGCTTGCCAGCTCGGCTCGGCCTGCGCTGAGAAAGAGTAGGAGATGGCAAGGAGAACGACGAGTGACCGCGTCCGCGTGGCCGTGGGGTGGGCCGGTGGGAGTTCGGGACGGAAACTTCTGCTGGGGGCCTCGCCGGCTGGGTCATCCGCGCAATGCTGCCATGCTGCTGAGCTCAGTGGCCAGCGGCGGCGATGTCGTTTTTTTTGGAGGATTTGCTGTCGCGTTGTCGTCCGATCAACTGATGGTGTTGCATAAAGCAAAACCTTGTCGCAGGGTTTTTTCTTGACTAATAACTGAAACGCGGGAAGATTTTATTTTCAAGCCTGAAAGAGAAACCAGAAAAAAAAAATCGCAGCCAAATCTGTGTCCTTTGTGACACCGTACTGCACAATTGTTGTCGGTTTCAATCTTGACAAAAACGAAGGCTTGAAAATCACAGCCAAATCTGCGTCCTTTGTGAGTTGATATCCCGTCGGTACAGCGCGTAAGCGCAACTGCTGTGGCTTTTTTTAGTGTTATTAAAGGCCAAAGAAGCCCCAGCATTTTAATCAAGTAACTCACTACCTATTCTACTCTATATCTCTACTACTTATTAAGTTAGCAATAGTAGCCTGCCTTTTTGTGTTCTGCCATTCTGCGATCTCAGCCGTCCATTCCACCGTGCTACAATCTCAGCCGTCCAATCCCGCACACCAGTTTTCAGTCGTCCAATCCCGCACACCAGTTTTCCGCGCGCAGAAAAAAAAAATCAAACCGTGGCTGTCTAGGGATCGAACCTTGGATCTATTGAGCAGAATGTCTAGCCTTCCACCCTCTAGCCAACATGACTCATGTTGAATTGTGTACAACTTAACTAAAACGTCTTTTGTGTTTAACCCACCGTCCACTCTGTATGCTCACTGAGTCTAGAAAAACATTTATAGCTTGGCCCCTGATCTTTCTGGAATTTGGGACGCAGTACAGGAAATAAATAAAATAGGGAAAAGGAGTTTAGAAATTGATTTTTAGTTTAAAAATAATTGCAGATACCCATTTAATTCATGAAAATTTCATATTAAATCCAAATGAGTTCATTCCAATTTCTATAATTCTATAATATTATTTTTATCACATAATACCTCTGTTTTGTCATGAAAACAACAATAAAATTGATTTCCTAATTAATCCTATATCAAATACATAGAAACTTTAGAAATTCGTAACTTTCCCATTTTAATTCCAAATTGAATCGTTCCAGTTGTGTTAGTCTCGTATGAATATTTACTACGCAGTAACAACATTGATTATACCATGTTTCATACTTTTATAATTAGATATTTATTTATCCTATGTTAATTGGGTTAATCTATGTCTATTGGATTAATTTATTTAATATATTAATATAGTATTCTAACTTTATGGTTATACGATGTTTGACCATTAGTCTTGCAAACACACACTTACCTTTTTGTTTAAGCAAAAGCGTATGGTGGTACGTGTCCAATGACTAACGATGTACGAGAGAATTTCTTCCGGTATGTGTGAAACGTGCTCTCCAATAATGAGACCATACAAATCGTGATATATATCAAAGTCTGCATGATACTGATGGTTGCAATGTAGTGGTGAAACAGATAGATTATAAATAACAAAATTTATGTATGGCCAGAATCACAAATTGATTATGAAACATTTTCTCATAACGGTATAACACATATTTTGTATATAAGTTATCGTAGTATACCGGTATTATATATTCCCGTTGCAACGCACGGGCATTCAGCTATCATGTATAGAAGTCTGCACGGTACTGTTGGTTGCAATGTAGTGATGAAATAGTTAGATTGAAATAACAAAATTTATGTATGGCTAGGATCACAAATTAATTACGAAACATTTTCACATAACAGTATAACACACATTTGTTCATAAGTTATCATGATATTAAATGTTTCTGTTGCAACGCACGGGCACCCACATATATGTGTTTATGTCTACATCTATGACAGGAAACACATCTACTACATCTCTCTCCAAGCTCACTTGCTACCATTGCACAATGCGTAGTAGTAGATAAGTATAACCAATATTCTTGAATTATATTTTTGGATGGAGGTAATATTATTTAAAGAAGAGCTTTGCATGCTATTTCTTTTGTTTGAATAATGCATTATACTTAAATTCCCTTTTTTGCATGTGTGAAATTTTTTCTTCGTAATATTTTTTTCCATGGATCAGACTTGTGAGTCATTTTCATAAACCAACGCCAAGCATGAATCCATGTTTCCTACTTCAAACCCCGAACAAACTCCATGAGCAGGAGGCATTCGCGTTGTCGTCGCTCATCGATGACGAGAAGAAGCTTGACGACTGTCAGTTCGACCTCTAAAAGCAGTCTTACATGGTCGCATGCGCCGCTGTGTACGACAAGCTCCCGCGAAGCCGTCGCTTGGACGCGGTCTAGAGCATCTGCACCGCGCTGTCCATCGTTAAGCAGGGGGGCCTCATGGTTGTCGCCAACATCGACGACTCTCGGGTTGTTCTGGACACCGCATCCGACGACGACGCCATCACGCCGTCCAGCTCATCGTCCACCTGAAGCCCAACCTGCCACGTAAAGTCGCTACTGACCGGACATGAATTCTTGTGCGCTGGGACGATGGACGTTGCTGACGTTGTGTGAGTGTCCTCGAACATGATGTATGTAGTGGAATAGCGCATTCGGTGGTGCAACGGCCAGGGGTACTACCTCGCTGATGTGCCCGGGGTGCACTTCGTTTGGCAGCCCAACCAAGAGTCATCGGTACTCGTCATGTCGCGTGCGTTCGACGACTACTATATCGAGGATTGTGGCGTCATCTTGGCGCCGAAGGTGACACAGAGGAGGATCGACAACAGTGACCAGTTCGTCATCCTCGCCACCGTCAGGGTAGCTTTTGTGCCGGCCTGCCTTTAATTCTCTTCGCAAACACATACACACTTACTTTTTTGTTTAAGCAAGAGCATATGGTGGTGCGTGTCTGATGACTAACGATGTACGAGAGAATTTTTCCGGCATGTGTGGAACGTGCTCGTGCTCTCCAATGATGAGACCATACAAATCGTGGCATATATCGAAGTCTGCATTATACTGATGGTTGCAATGTAGTGGTGAAATAACTAGATTAAAATAACAAAATTTATGTATGGCTAGGATCACAAATTGATTATGAAACATTTTCTCATAACAATATAACACAGATTTTGTATATAAGTTATCATAGTATACTGGTATTATATATTCCCGTTGCAACGTACGAGCATCCAGCTAGTCAGAGTTTGAAGACTGATTCATAAAGAAGAGAGTCAAGAGACTCGTCAGAAAATAAACGATATTTGTCGCTCTTTGGAGGTGGTAGCTCTGGAGACTTTTGCAAGACATGAGTGACGGTTTAATGCGAGAATCGCAGTGTCTTAAGTGATTTTTCAGTCTATAGCTTACACTTCAAGATTTGTGTGGACTATTATGTAAGGCCGTATGCAAGCATATGCAAAAGGTAGGAACTGATTTTTTTTTCCTCCATTATCTAAAAGATAAGTGCACTGGTTGACCCCATGTCATGTTTGGATATTGAAGACGTCAAACTTTTCTGAAGTGAGGGGACACAGAGAGAGTGAACGTAAACTTGGTGCACAATAGAAAAAGCAATGCAGACAAAAAGAAAAAGAATGAACCTAAGTTTTTTTTTGGTGCAAGAAAAATAACGCCGTAGCTGAAGATTGCCCCATATTACAACAACTAATTGTTGCCCCTATCAATATTAAAATATATTAAACCGTATCATGATTCTGGAATGGAGATCAGCGGATATCCACACCGCCCGAGTAAGTTCCCAACAGCATATTCCCAACGGCATATCCCAAGTTCGTGATTGGCTTCTAGTACTGCCTAGTGTTCGTTCCCCAGGCAGGCTCCACCATCAGTCCGTTCTCTCGCTTCGCTTCTACTCCCCCTCCCCCCGCATGCTTGCTCCTTCCTATCTTGCCTGCTCCACCCGAGTCTGCCACACGTCTACCGGAGTTCCCCCCAAGCAGGGTGCAACTGCAACACGGGGTAGCTTCGCGGCGACCTGCGAGGCTGTTGTGACTGTGAGTAACCTTTCATTCTTCTCACCCAGCCCGTTCTGTTTTTGAGTCTCGGTGATGCGCGCCACCTGTTTCTCTGAATTCAGTAGTAGTGCTCGGTTAGTGATGCTCGTCTGTTCAGAGTTTCATTGTTCGGGAGCTAGATCGTTCATATCAGCAAGATTAGACCTTGGATTGCCCCCATTTGCTCTCTCATACTGCAGAGTAAGACAGTGGAATGAATTGGCTGGACAAAAAAACACCAGAAATTTACATCTGGACGACGGTAATAGCCGTCACTGCTTGGACAATGACAAGCCATCAATGTCCACTTGCTCTCGTTTCTATCCTCTTGTTTCTCGCTCTCTACATCCATCTCAAACGACACCTCCGGCAACCTCGAGACGTGACATTGGAGCCTTGGAGCCGACTCTCCCGTCGAAGGCGACCAGGGCACCTTTTGCAGGCCCGACTCTCCCGTCGAAGGTGATCATTCACATTTTTGCAGCAAAACCTGAACGCCAATTTGGCCTTCAAAACCTGAAGCGTAGGGTGTGGAATATGAACCAGTTACCCAAGGACGCTTGCCTCTGACCGTTCTATTGCATACATACTGGAGCCTGGAGGGTGATTGGTGAACCACCACGGTTGGTCAGTTGGCTGATCAACCAACACATATAGAAATCAGAGCTAATGGAAAAGGCATTCCCGCCGACGGAGGAGAAGAGGAGTCTTCTTGGTACCATCAGCCTACAGAATGTTTGTGCGTAATCACGAGTGGGGATTGGCATGGTTAGTGTTAAAGTTAGTAGTAATTGTTCAATTCTCTCTATCGGTTTAAGCGTCTCCATTGAACCAGTTGATACATGCAACTTAGGACTTGTTTGGTAATGCAGTTTTAAAAATATTGTAGTTCGGAAATACCATAGTTTACAATAACATATGACACAAATGCTATAGTACTACCTTACTGTAGTAAAACCATGGTATTGCTTAAAACCGAGGCGCGTTTGGTTCTACTAGAAAACTAAAGTATTTGTAGAGGGCATAGAAGAAAAATTGAGATTTTGAGTGGAGTTTTCAAGTCTCAAAAATACCACGGTTTTCGATAAACCATAGTATTTAAAATTGTGTTTTACATGTATCATTGTATCAACCAAACATCTTTTGAGCTCTAATGCTACGATATCATCAAATACCATAGTATTGCCTCAGAAATGTACAAATAATAAGTTTCCAAACAAGACCTTAATATAGTATCGAAGTTAGAGCCCTCGAGATCGAAGTAATTATGTGCCTGTTTGTTTCAGCTTCTGCCAGCTTCTGGCCACCAAAAGCTGCTGCGGACTGCCAAACACTCAGCTTTTCAGCCAGCTTTTATAAAATTCGTTAGGGCAAAAACTATCTAAAATCAACATAAACACATAATCGGTTGAGTAATTTTAATAGTAGGAATCCGTCACTTTCTAGATCCTGAGCCCTATGAACAACTTTATCTTACTCCACACGTAATCGTAATGATACTTAGATTTTCCCTACAGCCAGATTCTCTCCACAGCCAGATTTTCAGAAAAGCTGGTCAGAAAAAAGCTGAACCAAACAGCCCCTATTGCTTCCATTCCACAAGATACTATGAAAAGTTCAGGTGCTATTGAAGATCTGGATCAGTCGCTAGCATAGGATGACTTGACAATAGTGGTTGTAGCTGTATGGGCAATATGGTACGCGTGGTCGTGGAGAAAGTCTATACATGAGCAGTCTTTCCTGGGTCCTATGTCTATTCGTTGTTGCCTCGGCAGGTTTGTTGTTCCATGCATGGAACTTAAAAATATCTTAATATATACCCCCACCATTCCAAATATAGTTTAAGGTTTGTCTTATGTCAAACTTTGTATGACTTCGATTAAGGCCCTGTTTAATTTCAATTAGTTATAGGACTAAAGTTTAGTCTAGTCCCTACCTATTTGGTTGTAGGGACTGTCGGAGAGGGAAATTCTCCGGTCGGGTGGTGGAATGCACCCGCCCTAAATTCTAAGATGAGGAGGGGGCCTAAGCGTTTTGCCTGTTGCTAGATGGACGATGAACACAAGAACACGCGAGGGTTTAGAGTGGTTCGGACCGCCGGAGCGTAATACCCTACTCCACTGTGTGTTGTATTGCTGTGAGAGCTTGAGGGCTGAGAGTCTAAGAGGATCTGAGTGAGCCTGTGTGTTGTAACGTTGCATGTCTCCCCTTTTATAGCTCAAGGGGGCACGTACAAGGGTGCTGAGCCCCGACATGTGGGCCCAGAAACATAACAGATGTAATACTTGGAGCAATTAATGCTAGTTGCCAGTACAATCTCCTTATGTCCTGATATCCGCAGCCTGCGTAGTATTGGCGTACAGCGAAAGCCTTCCTGACAACGTGAGAGTGATGATGAGCACAGTGTGCGCCGCAGCACGGGCGTACTGCCTGCCAGCGGAACGGACAGGCACGCCGCCTGCGAGACGGCCTGGTCGCTGCCTGTCAGTGGAGTGGACAGAGCACATTAAATGCCGAATGGACACATCGCCTGTCAGCGAGATAGACAGGCGGCGCGGCTCAGAGGCCTTACGTCAGGCTCCGCCCGCTGGCTTACGTCATGGGCGATAGACTACACGGCAGCATCGGGCCTCCGCCTGAGCGGGGAGCGGAAGCGCACAGGATAAAGCCTGGACACGTGTCACTACCGGACCCTTGCCTGTCCTTGACCTAGGCCAGGGTATTCCCTGTCCCGAGACCTTACTGTGGGTGGCCCATACCTCACTCAGGGGGGTCCGGATCCCATCCAAGGGGTCCAACCTGCTTACTTGGGGATCCTGGACCGTACTCGGAGGTCCGGTTGTGCGCATAGGGGTCCGGCGCTTTCTCGTAGAGGTCCGGACCCACCGATGGTATCCTAGAGTATACCACCTCTTCTGGCCACGTGGCGGAGTCGGGTGTTGTCGTGGGCCCTGAGCAGCCGCCCGTGCCTAGGGCGAGCCGCGATTGGGCCCCCGCACGGCCCTTCTGCCACACGACTAAGGGATAGTCGCGTGGGTTCCTCGCCTTTGTACAGTAGCAGGGGGTACCCTAGTTTCGGGGTACCGACAGTGGCCCCCGGGCCCACCTCAGGGGAGGATACGAGCTTGCAGGTGGGGCCAAAGCCTGAATAGTGACTGGCTCGCTGCTTCTGGGTACTTGCTGACGTAGTCGTTGCTGACCCGCCTTCGGTCACGCCGTCTACCATGTCCGTGGTCGATGGACGTGAGGCCCCCATACTTGATGGCTTCGCCAGGCCATGCGCGAGGCACCTCGATCCCGCTGCCTTCTAAAAAATTCGGCAGCCCCGAGGAGACGCAGTATCAGCGGTACAACTTCTCTACACCTAGGGGCCGGCGCCTAGAGAGAATGATTCGTGGGCCCGAGCCCCCGCGTCAGAGACTGGGTCGTTGGTCGCGGCGGAGATGAAGAGGCGCGCTACCACGAGTCAACAGCACGGTGGTTTGCCTTCTTCGCACCCAGGAACCGGCACGCCAGGTATATGACATGTGGGCCTAGGCCCCCATGCCAGAGGCTGGGCCGCTGTTTTCGGCGGAGATGGAGAGGCGCACTACCGCGGGTCGGTAGCATGCTCCTTGCGCGACGGTTTGCCTTCTCCGCACTCGAAGACCAGCGCACCAGCTGCATGACTTGTGGGGCCGGGCCCCCGTGTCATAGGTTGGGTGCACTGGTGTGCCTCGGGGGAGATTTTCCGTGGCGTTTCGAGGCGCAAGCGGGAGAGTGTGCCTTTAAAAGGGGTTGAACCCGCGAGTAGCAGTCATGCCCCCACTTCTCTCCCACTTGCTGTGCCTTTTCGCCGCCGAGCTCTCTGTGCCCCTTTGCCTTCAAGGCTTCTGCTTTATGCCGCCATAGTTTGCCATGGCCTTGTTAGTTCATCTCGAGCGTGTCCAGACTGAGTGGGTGCTCGACATGGTGTGCCGCTTGCTTGGATGGAATGCGCCGGCGTTCGGTGGAAGGATTCGCGGCGACGCCATCCCCCACGGCAAACTCGCCGCCAAGGAGTTCGTGCTCTTTGTCTCCTGCGTGTTGGCGCTGCCGATCTCGCCTTTCTTCTTGCTGCTGGAGGTGCACGACCTCGTGGGGGTGGCGCCCTTCCGCCGGTGCATAGCTTCAAGGATGTTCATCAGCCTTGCAGGGGCGGAGAGCGAGCTGAGCTACGGCTCCATCTTCCACATGAACTGGTGGCCCTCCTACATGAACTGGTCAGGCTCCGGCTACGCCGCAACAGCCAGACCGCAAGCGTCGTCTGCCGTCGTGCTTCCAACTCTTTGGCCTTAATGGCCTCGTCGTCACCCCCGTAGGAAGATGGGGGCGAGGGCCTTTATGCTATGGCGCACGCGTTGAGGTGGCCACCGCCGCTGGCAAGCCACCCGGAAGGATTCCATGAAGACGATGGCCGCGAGCTTCCAGCGCGACCCTGCCGGCGTCGAGTAGTTTACACCTGTAGAGATGGAGCTAGGGCTCCGCTTTAAGGCGGATGTAATAACTTTTGCTTTTTGTAAGATGCTTTTGAGTACTATTTATTGAGCAGTACTAGCACTTATCTGTATACTATTTGTCCTTGTTGTGTGTGGCATTACCGACTCCTCCCTGGTACCTGGCCCCCCTGGGTTGAAGGCTCGACGTGTCGAGGCTGGATACCAGCATACCTAAGAAAGAGTTAGCAATGGCCCCCAGGAGGTAGCCTCGATTAGGACCTGGACCTGTACACAGCTTTGGCTAGGGAGCGTTAGTAGCACACCCATAGGACCCCTCGTCTGACATTAGCCATCCTTTGACACATGCACGGGACCTGCAGGATGTAGTCTAGGAAGCCAAGTTGTGCGTCCGGACCACCTGGATCGTGGTTCTAAATACTAGGACACCCGTCGCAGAGTGGTGGAGCGTGCAGGCTCACGGTACAGGACCAGGCTGAGCGGCTACACGGCTCCAGACCACACCAGGAGACAAGTGTCCATTCTCTAGAGCCGGACCCCAGGTTGTCGGACCCACAGGACTATAGCTCCAAATACTAGGGTACCCGTCACAGAGTGGTGGAGTGTGCAGGCTTTGGGTACGGAACCAGGCTAAGCGGCTACACCGCTCTGGACCACCCCATGGAACGAGGTCCCGATCTTTAGAACCGCCCCTAGGCTATCGGAACCCCTGCTTTCGTAGAGGGGTCCTATACTGCAAGCCTAGCTACTCAATTCGGATGTTGTCATGTCAGGACAGATGAGAACTATACGGGTGGGTTAGATAAAAAGTATTATCCGGAAACTGCAGGATAAAACCATGGAGGCAGGAGGACAAAACTATCATAGAAGCACATCTTAGGGGGTAAATCTTCTCTTTATAACTTGGCATGCATGGGTGCCGATCAACAGGTCGGGCTTATGAGGGCGGACCTCACCGGGCTGGCGTACACGTATGCACAACCTAGTTACAAAAGGAAGAAAAACTCAACCCCTCAAACTTGCTCCTATGGATAGAACTTACAGATATGCTCCAGGGGTTAGGAAGAGGTACTCCTTCAGTCGTAACAAGGTGGTCACCCCCGGATCGACATATTTCCATCACCTTGAAGGGTCCTTCCCAGCTGGGGGAGAGTTTGTGGAGCCCCTCTCGGTTCAGTACTCGCCTTAGGACCAGGTCCCCGACCCTGAGCTCCCTACTATGCACGAACCGTTGGTGGTAGCGCCTGAGCGCCTGGTTGTACCGTGCATTTCAGATTGCTGCTTGCCATCTGCGTTCGTTGATGGAGTCCACGTCCTCACGCTGTGGCCGCTCCTGCATAGACTTTTCAAGAGACTGGACCCTTGGTGAGTCCATAAGGGTTTCCGGGGTAAGGCAGGCTTCGGCCCCGTAGACCAGGGAGTACGGGGTCCCCCCGGTGGTCCGTCTAGCTGTCGTCACCGGAGTCGGAGCCTCCGGCGAAAACATCCTTCAGGTCCCCCTCGGGTGACTGATACTCGAGGGCCCGTTTAGCCGCGGCCACCTCGCCGTCGTCGACCCTTTCCTTGCTAGGTCGGCGACGAGGTGGGGAGCTGTCCCTGGAAGACTGCTCGTGCCGCTCGCTGACGCGTTTTGCGAGGTCAATGATCTCGCGACACTCCACGACGCTGTGGCGACTGTTGGGGTGCATAGGGCATGAGTCGCTGTTACCCCTCTGCGGTCGTGGGCGTTTGTTGCGGTCGCCCCAGCCCCCAGTCGCAGTTGCGACGACCAGCGCGGTAGACTGCGGCCTCTCATGGCCGCGGCCCTTCTTCTTTTTTCTTTTTACCGTCCCGGGGAACGGTACCCGAGCCACCCATCCGGGTAACCCCGATTTGTGGGGCCGAGTGCCATGCACGGCCCTCGGTGGCCCTGGCGCACTTGTTGGCCAGAGCGAAGAGTGTGGTGACAGTCTCCACGTCATGCGTGGCCAACTTCTCCAACATCTTTTCATCACGCACTCCCTGGCGGAAGGCCGTGATGATAGAAGCATCGGAAATGCGAGGTATAGTACCTCGCACCTAGGTGAAGCGGGAGATAAACGTCCGGAGAGTCTCTCCGGGCTCCTGCCTCACTGCGTGGAGGTGGGCCTCCACGCCGTGTTGCTGGTAAGCGCTGGCGAAGTTCGCTGTGAACCGTGCACAGAGCTCTTCCCAGGAGTAGATTGATCCTGGGGCGAGGTTCATGAGCCAAGTCCGGGCAGGCCCAGACAAGGCGACATGAAAATATGTCGCCATCACAGCGGTGTTTCCACCTGCTGTTGCGATAGCGGTGACGTACACCTGCAGAAATTCCGACAGATTTGACGTACCGTCGTACTTTTCCGGCAGGTGTGGCCGGAACTTGGATGGCCAGGACGCCGCGGGGAGATGATTCGCGAGAGCGGCACAGCCCACGCCGGCCAATGGGACACCCGCCTGGAACCGAGCGCCCACTGGGGTTTGTGGTGCGCTACCGCAGCGAAGTCTTGATCGAGGTTGCGACCCTTGATGTTTTGCCGGTGCTCGCGCGCCTTCTCTAGAGAGACTCGGGCGTCTTCGCGGCCCTCAAAGTTTTGCAGACGCTCCCGCGCCCTCTCCAGAGAGATCCGGGCGTCCTCTCCCGCACGCCTGTGGTTGAGCTCTGCCCGGAGGTCGTCAATCTACGCACCCCTTACTGAGGGTGAGCGTACAGACGTCGTCGCCTCGCATTGGCGTCGGGATGACCGAGGCCTGGACCTGGTCGAGGTAGAATGCGCCATGTCGAGCAGCCGGTCGACGTCATCACGCCACTGCTTCATGGCCCCTAGCGAGGCCGTGGAGCTTGGAGGGTGACGCAGCAACTCCCTGGCTGCAGACAACGCCCCCGGAGCAGCCCTCGACGGGGTCCGGGATGTCTGCGTAGTTGTATGTTGCCGTGCAGCGTGCATAGCAGCATTGCTCGGCACTGGGCGGTTGGGAACCTGTGGTGTGGAAGATGCAGCTTCCTCCTCCACCCAGAAATCCTCCGTAGTCTCGGCGCGGTGTTCAACGATTTGCACCATCATGCTGAGTAGGGAAACAAACAAAAACCTAATGCCAAGCCCCCTACCTGGCGCGCCAAATGTTGGAGAGGGAAATTCTCCGGCCGGGTGGCAGAATGCACCCGCCCTAAATCCTAAGATGAGGAGGGGGCCTAAGCGTTTTGCCTATTGCTAGATGGACGATGAACACAAGAACACGCGAGGGTTTAGAGTGGTTCGGGCCGCCGGAGCGTAATACCCTACTCCACTATGTGTTGTATTGCTGTGAGAGCTTGAGGGCTAAGAGTCTAAGAGGATCTGAGTGAGCCTGTGTGTTGTAACGTTGCATGCCTCCCCTTTTATAGCTCAAGGGGGGCACGCACAAGGGTGTTGAGCCCCGACATGTGGGCCCAGGAACATAACGGATGTAATACTTGGAACAACTAATGCTAGTCGCCAGTGCAATCTTCTTGCGTCCTGATATCCGCAGCCTGCGTAGTATTGGCGTACAGTGGAAGCCTTCCTGGCAACATGAGAGTGATGATGAGCACAGTGCGCGCCGCAACACGGGCGTACTGCCTGCTAGCGGAACGGACAGGCACGCCGCTTGCGAGACGGCCTAGTCGCTGCTTGCTAGCGAAGTGGACATGGCACATTAAATGCCGAAGGGACACATCGCCTGTCAGCAGGATAGACAGGCGACGCGTCTTCTCTGCAATAAATGCAGAGGCAGCGCGGCCCAGAGGCCTTATGTCAGGCTCCGCCCGCTGGCTTACGTCACGGGCAATAGGCCACGCGGCAGCATCGGGCCTCCGCCTGAGCGGGGAGCGGAAGCGCACAGGATAAAGCCTGGACACGTGTCAGTACCGGACCCTTGCCTATCCTTGACCTAGGCCAAGGCATTCTCTGTCCCGAGACCTTGCTGTGGGTGGCCCGGACCTCACTCAGGGGGGGTCCGGATCCCATCCAAGGGGTTCGGCCTGCTTACTTGGGGATCCTGAACCGTACTCGGAGGTCCGAGTTGTGCGCACAGGGGTCCGGTGCTTTCTCGTAGAGGTCCGGACCCACTGATGGTGTCCTGGAGTATACCACCTCTTCTGGCCACGTGGCGTCCTTGGGGCCGTCCACGTGGCGGAGTCGGGTGTTGCCGTGGGCCCTGAGCAGCCGCCCGTGCCTAGGGAGAGCCGTGCTTGGGCCCCCGCACGACCCTTCTGCCACACGACTAAGGGATAGCCGCGTGGGTTCCTCGCCTTTGTACAGTAGCAGGAGGTACCCTAGTTTTGGGGTACCGACAGGGAGTCACTAAACAAATTCTAAAGTCATAATAGTAGCTATCCAAAGACTCAAATGCCCTTGGAACACTAGAAGACTGCGTGCAACTGTGCGAGAGAGACTAGGGATAGGTTTGGGCAACAAGATAATTATGGGCCTTTAGTCTCTTTTAGCACCTTGGTAAAAGGCTAGAGACTAAATCATTTTAGTCCATATTTTAGTCCTAGTGTTTGGCAAAAAAGAGAATAAATGAGACTAAAAACTAGAGACTAATTTTTAGTCCCTCTAACCAAACACCCTTTAAGTATATACATATGTTATTCACATATACGCCCAGCGAACATCATACGTTATCCCACTAATTACTAATGTTGAGCTAATAATAAAAAAGAAAAAGGCTTACCAATTGAGTTCCCTGATCAGGGAAAAACAAATATGATATGGTGATACATAGAAACTCTAATGAATTATGGCATTTCTCAACAAATGCACAACCTAACTAATACACACAAAAGACGATTGCTGGTACAATTAATTCAATACTCCTAGAAATACACAATTCATGTGTGCCTCAGAACAAAAGTAATAAAATGTGAAGGAGAAAGGAGCCTGCATGAAAGCTCAGATAAAGAGCAGTATCAGTGCATAACCAGATCTTGACAACATTGCGTATAACAAAATTCTCGCCATTTAGTGTCCAACAAGATAAACTAAGCAGTAGCACTAATGAAAAGCAACATGCATGTGCAGAATTACATATGCATCGACAACAACAGAGCTTCAGATGAATGATATTAAAGAAAGCATCTGTGCTATCCTTAGATATTAAAAAAGTCTATTCAACTCCCTTCGTATAGATTAAAAAGAAATTTAGTACATGATAAAAAGCTAGCCTGGCAATTCCCCTCTCCTTCTATTTGGTATTTAGCTGAGCTCGTGCGTTGCGACGGCACACAATCATATTTGATGAGTAACTATGACAATCCATTTAAATGAAAAATAATACATAGTCAAGTAATTAGCATTTCTTTAATCTTGAACGCATTAGTTAGCTTTTACCATGATCTTGTGGGATTGAAAACGAAGATACAAGTACAAAGGAAAAGGGACAATGAAGAACAGGGCATTCACTTGTGACCAAACAAGTCCTTGACCGTGATGACCTCACTGCCGACAAAGATGTCATGGTACACGGTGTCGTGGCCTTCTTCCCCAACCACGTTTTCATGAGGTCGTACCACCTCCCCCATCTCCATCTCCATCTACACACCTATTGTGGCCCCGCCACGCCAATCCCACAATCATAAATGGATTAGTTGACGAATGTGCAAAGCAATAGATATGTCTTATATCAATTATGCTTCTAAAATCATTCTCAATAAAAGAGAACAAGAGTCATTCATCAACAATAAAAAAAGTAACACACCTGAGACATCGGTGTAGAAAGTTGCAAGATTTAGCACGGAGCACTGACCGAGGTCATCGTCACGCTTGGGCGAGCTGTAGTCGGAGTTGTCGACGACAACGTCCTCCGACTCTCATGTTTCAATGTAACTAATGCCATAGTATTAAAAAACAAAAAACAATCACATGATGACAGAGGATTTAGAAGAGCAGTCAAGCACTGAGCCTACTTCTTTGGTGATACCTCTTCAATGCCAATCAATAATCCAACATCATGAAAAATAAACCATGAGTGTCTGGTCCAAATGTCTAAGACAATTATATACAGGAAAAGGATTGAATGGCATGAGTCATCTGCACTCATAGGAGCATTTACTTGTTTCTAGCATAATTTCAATCATCGTAACTGAAAGTCGCCTAGAGGGGGGTGAATAGGGCGAAACTGAAATTTACAAAGTTAATCACAACTACAAGCCGGGTTAGCGTTAGAAATAGAAAAGAGTCCGAGAGAGAGGGCGCAAAACAAATCGTGAGCGAATAACGAGCGAGACACGATGATTTGTTTTACCGAGGTTCGGTTCTTGCAAACCTACTCCCCGTTGAGGCGGTGACAAAGACCGGGTCTCTTTCAACCCTTTCCCTCTCTCAAACGGTCCCTCGGACCGAGTGAGCTTCTCTTCTCAATCAATCGGGAACCAAACTTCCCCGCAAGGACCACCACACAATTGGTGTCTCTTGCCTTGATTACAATTGAGTTGTTCGCAAGAAAGAATGAAAGAAGGAAGCAATCCAAGCGCAAGAGCTCAAAAGAACACAACAAATCTCTCTCACTAATCACTAAAGCTTTGTGTGGAATTGGAGAGGATTTGATCACTTTGGTGTGTCTAGAATTGAATGCTAGAGCTCTTGTAAGTAGTTGGAAGGTGGAAAACTTGGATGACTTGAATGTGGGGTGGTTGGGGGTATTTATAACCCCAACCACCAAACTAGCCGTTTGGTGAAGGCTGCTGTCGACGGGCGCACCGGACAGTCCGGTGCGCCAGCCATGTCACCCGGCCGTTAGGGTTCGACCGTTGGAGCTCTGACGTGTGGGCCCGCCTGGCTGTCCGGTGGTGCATCGGACAGGCCCTGTAGGCTGTCCGGTGTGCCACCCGCGCGTGCACTGCTCCTCTGCGCGCTCTGGCGCGCATTAAATGCTTCTGCAGGTGACCGTTGGCGCGAAGTAGTCGTTGCTCCGCTGTCACACCGGACAGTCCGGTGTGCACCGGACACTGTCCGGTGACTCATCTGACAGTCCGGTGAATTATAGCGGAGCGGATTCCCGAAGCTGGCGAGTTCAGAGTCGCTCTCCTCTGGAGCATCGGACACTGTCCGGTGGTGCACCGGACAGTCCGATGAATTATAGCGAAGCGCCTCTGAGATTTCCCGAAGGTGAAAAGTTTGGCGTCGAGTTCCCTAGTGCACCGGACAGTCCGGTGCGCCAGACCAGGGCAACCTTCGGTTGTCCCTTGCTCTTATGATCGAACCCTTTTCTTGGTCTTTTCATTGGCTTATTGTGAACCTTTGGCACCTGTAGAACTTATAGACTAGAGCAAACTAGTTAGTCCAATTATTTGTGTTGGGCAATTCAACCACCAAAATCAATTTAGGAAATAGGTGTAAGCCTAATTCCCTTTCAGTAACAAACATCCTACTTAATTAGTTTCTAAATCTAAAATATGCTAGACCAAAGATTTAACAGGATATGATTTTGATATTATTTGCTTGGTTACTAAAATTTGCCAAGCTATCATATTTAATTTGATAAATCTATAATATTTTTTGCTTAGCTTTTGCTTGTCGTGAATCATGCGAATCCAAACATTATTTTTCAATCATCTTTATTGTGAATCAAGCGAATCCAAACATGGCAAAACAACAAAAAATAGAACAAAAACTGAAAAGGGATACCTTATACCATGAGTTGAGCATAGAAAAGGGGCTCAACATAACCTTTGTTCAATTAAAGAAACTAGGATTTCCCTTATGCTCTTGCTACCCAATTTAGTCATCCTAATTTGACTCCAGCCATGCCAGTTATCATGCATCTAAATGACCATCATAGGCATGAGTAAACAAGCTTGCAGACGTGCTTGTGCCTATTTGTTCTCAGTGGCATGCAATTCCAAATAAGGTTGATAATCATCGCCCTTTTAAATCGCTACATTTCACATATTGGGGCTCAATTACATGTCGTAAATGTCACATCACTGCACTGCTAAGAGGATACATTTACCCAATTGAAGAAACAAGATATATGCTTCTTCTTAATTTTGTCTTTGCAGAATACAAACACAAATGTCATGTCTTTAAGTAAAATAAAAAAACAGACATTTTTAGCACTACATTTCACAGGGTATCAATATATTTGCCAAAACCATCATCAATAGTAAATCTATTTTGAAAACAATACATCAGGGAGCTAAAAAAATTAAGTAATTATGATCGCTTGTTTGTGAAATTGAACAGGAGTATGTTGTATAGCAAATCTATAATTCTCTTTTCTTCATCCTTTAGGGAAAAGGGAGAGAATATTCATAATCACAAAATACATGTTTTGGAAAGGCATAGCATCGATCAAGCAAAGTGAAATAAAGGAGATGGATGCAAGTACTTAGCTCGGTTAGCAAGCTTATTGAAAGCTAGATCTGGGTTTGTGATATGAGAGCTAGGGATTGGGGTTTTCCGACGAGAGTAGCAAACCTAAGGTTCAGGGTTGGGGCGATAGAGGGGGTCCGAACCGAGCACTGATCGAGTGAGGAGGAGGTCATCAGCATGCCTCCCTACATCCTCAGATCGAGCAAGATCTCTCCTGTCCTCCTCTTCCTCCTTGACGGACTCCCGTGGTCACCGGAGGCAGTGGAGCAGAGGTTGCTAGACATGTCGGGCGGATCGACCAGCGGGAGGCATGGAGCGATAGGCGAGCAGTGGTTCACCGAGCCAGTGTGAATGGGAGGAGGGAGAGAAAAGAGAGACCGACCACAACGAGATAGGGGTGGGCATCGAGACGGGGGACGGGGGCATCGAGCAGGGGGCAGCCGCATCCAGCGCGAAGCAGTTTGCTAAGTGGTGGCGTGCGATGGTTGGGTGCCGCCATCTTTTGCATGGCTGGGCGCGAAGAGGAGGGAGGGGGATAATGGATCGATGATGGGGATCGGGGAGAGAGAGATGGTACAGAGCATATCATCCTTCCTCGCCACTCATTGCGCCAGATCCGTTACCGGCGGTGCGGGATGTCCCTTCGCCACCGATGTCGCGATCGCACTCTCCCTCGATGGCTTCTTTCGCACGTTCGTGGTTGCCAATGGGTGACAACGTGAAGCGGACGCGGGCAGGGCTGTCTTCGGCGCTGCCGGTGGCGTCCGAGGCGCGGGAGGAGAGGGTCCGGCGGAGGTGGAGGCGATAGAAGAGGGGGGGGGTTGACGTGGGTGATTCGTCCACTGATTCCACCGATCCAGAGCGCTGATTGCGGCGACATCCGTGGGTGGGGGGGGGGGGAGCAATGGGTACCTGCGACCCGATACCCGATGAGTATTTACTCCATTAGGGTATATATGTGGGCTAAATATTCTATCCGTGGGTCTGTTATTGGGCAAAAATCTTCACTTAATGGGTAAACGAGTATTAGAACGTTCCACCTTCACCCATACCCGCTAACCCGTGGGTATAAAATACCCATTATAAACTTAGCCCAATCATGAATTTGAACTTTAGTCATCCATCTTTTTACTATTTAACAACCTTTTAGGCCATAATGTCATAAAAGGCTTAACGACAATTTAATGACCATGTAATGGAAAATGTAATGTGCTATGTAGTACCGTCCTAGTGTTACTACTTTATCCAATTATCTTTGGTGTGATGAATGGATGGTTAAATGATGCTAGAAATTTTGTAATGGTATTTAGATGGATATATTTGACATTTGTATAATATAATATTTTGATAGATGTTTATTTTTTGTGGGTACGGGTGATCCGATGGGTGACCCATACTCACATGGGTATGGGTATGAGGGTAAATCTGTACCCACTAGTGTATATGAGTGACCCGATGTGGTTATTTTTTTATTGTGGGTATGTGTATGGGGTAGTAATACCCGGTAGATATTACCTATTGCCATCTCTAATAGCAGGCACCTGTTCCTTTCACTTATTCCAAATAATATTTCAAGTAGTTGGTCCTCCACTCTTTTAGTCCCCACGCCCGCACAGCATTTATGATTACAATTTCATTAATGTCTGTTAGTCACTTGTTTTAAACAGACGGTGACTAAAATTTAGTGAGTCATTTTAGTTTAGCCAAATGGATCAAATAGTTATAGATATAGATGGAGAGCCATATGCGAGGCATGCGAGTGGCCGACAAGGCGTCGAGGCTGGCACAACAGTTGCATACGTTATCGTAAATCTTTAATTAAATTAGAAAGGGTCACCTAGAAGGAGCTTGGCCACCAAGTATTGGCGCCTGGTCGGTCTTGCCGAATTCAAACCCCGTGATTGCTTCGCGAAACTTCTCCTCGACCATCTTCTTTTCCCAGACCGCCCTCCGCCTACAGTCTACCAGCCGCTCCACGCCGTTGGATGCCGTCCAAGGGCCCCTTCGCGCCACGTGTAGAACGGGCGCTGCCGCTTTCCTCGCGATCTCCACCGCCCGCCTGACTTGCTTTGCTTGCCCTGGGTCCCCGACGACGTGCCCGACGACGCGGCGCCTCCCTGTCCACGCGTTCGTGCTTCCCAATTCAAGTACTACCCCATCTCTGCACCCTCATGTGTGGTGTTAGCGTCACTGCCGGTGGGCCTGAATCTGTGCCTGGCGCCTTGATTCACCGTTAAGCGAAGGGGTAGGCGGCGGGATCCCTTTCCGTGGGGACACCCTACTTGCGCGGACAAAACGAGCCACGGTGTTCCAACGGCGGGCGCCCGTGCAAACGTAGTTCGACGGTCAGGATCGCATCAATCGCCGTTTATAAAACGACTTGGCTACGCTTCACGCACACGGCGTCTTTGGGTGAGCACACCGCGCAGCAACGAGAGGGGAACAAACAAGCTTGCTACTGTGATTTCTCGTCCGAGCAGCGGCGGAGGGGAGAGAGAGAGAGAGGGAGGGAGCATGGCCGACCACAATGAGGAGTCTGTGCCGGAGTCTGTGATGGACAAGATCACCGAGAAGTTCCACGGCGGGGACTCGTCATCGTCGTCGTCTGACTCGGACGACGAGAAGAAGGGGTCCTCGTCGGCGTCGGCAGAGGAAGCCATGAAGGCCAAGATCTACCGCCTCTTCGGCCGCGAGAGGCCCGTCCACTCCGTCCTCGGCGGCGGCAAGCGTAAGACCCCACGATTTGTGTACCCGATTCGTTCCTGTTTTTTTAGATCCGATCCGATCTAGTTATATCTGTGCTTGGGCGGTGCTACCTTGGACTGGTGCAAAATAGTTCGTCACTTCGTTAATAAGCTGCCTTTTTATTTGAAACTGGAAAGTGCTTGGACCGTGGTTTTGGCATCTGTAGCGTATTTGCTAAGTAACTCGAAGATTTCTCTTTGACTTGATAAGCTATAGCGGTCAGCGGCGGCAGCTTGTCCTCACCCTTAAACCCTAACACGCGCTGTTCGATCTCGACTTGGGAACGGATCTGGAATGTTTAGTTGGCTGTTCACTTGTTTACTAGTGTCTTGCGTGTGTGTGTGTGTGCGCGCGCGCGCGCGTATTTTTTCCTAAATTTTGGTTCTTGATTTGGAGCTGGTACCTTCTGGTAGAGCAAGATGTTGTCCGCATCGAACATTCCTACAAAGCAAGTATGAAATAGTTAAGCATCCTGACACTCGTAAAATAGCAAAGCTAAAACAAATTGGTTACTCCTATAAACATTTAAATTATACAATCAGGACATGTTTGGCTCCAAAACTAATAATGAGGATGTAGCAATCTGCTAAACTTTAGCTCTATGGATATAAATAGGTCTAGATAACAGATGGGAATAAACTTTAGATTGTTTCTAAATCCCCATTATCTTACTATCTACCCAAATAATGGGGGCTAACAGGAACATTACTCTCCACTTATTAATTAATCCATTAGTTATGGATCTGAACACCACAACCTACTATCCACTCTGCTAGGCAGTAGTTAGCAAATATTAGCTAAATAATGATAATATGTACTACATCCAATAGATCCTAAGAAAGGTCGGGACAACCAAATAGCAAATAGCCATGCATGGTAATCCACATGCAATTAGCAACTTGGAAGGAATAGCTCATCAACATTATGTGATGGTCATGGCAGTATGGCACCAATTGAAAAAATGTAGGTTAGTAAATGTTGGGTATTTATAGAATCTGACTCCAACAATTTGATTGTCGTGAAAGCTTATATTATGAAATAAAAAAACACTTCTTAGGCCATAAGAATTGAAATCTAGAGCTTGAAGAGGCTGCAGAGTTAGTTCTTTAGGTAAGGATTTTTTGCGACATATGCTAGGGTTCGTAAAGCATGAACACATAAGTTAGCCCTGTTTTAAATATACGAATCATTGTACGAAAGTTAGAAAGTGTGGGTGTAAATAAAAGGAATTCATGACATAAGGAATAAATCAAGATCGGGTCCTGGTTACTGTACCAATTCTTGCTCGCCCATCCCTCCCATCAGCTCACTGCATCTCATCTAGGTCGGCCTAGCCCTAGCGAGCCGTGGTGGCTCCTGCTGTGGACCAGGCGCCGCGGTTGCTGGCCTCTGCCGAACCGAGGCGACGGATCGTTTCCCAGCCTCATACATGATGTTTCTAGACAGCAGCAGACAGACTGAGAGAATATATAGGAATGTGTCTTCTCCCTCTTATGGGGGTGATGCCTTTTAAGCTTCCACGGAGAGGAGGTCGTGGAACCATGGGTTCCTCATTCCCAGATCTGGCCAACGCGAGCAGAACTGCGGCATTGGGGGCAGGGATGGGATTCCTGGCGAGGAGACAGGGAGGGGAGGGGATGGCGATGCGAGCACAGTTGCGGCGTCGTGGAGAGGGAGAGGAGGGGAAGGATTGGGGATCCCGACACCTTTAGATTCGGCCGGAGCAGGCACGGTTGTGGCGTCGTGGAGGGGGAAAGGACGTAGGAAGGAGGAGAATGGCTCACATCTGTTGGGAGCGTCAAGCTGCTCCATCGTCGTCGTTGTAGCCATCGCGGTCGACACCCTCTTCGCGATTTATCCAGCATGAGGAGGCCGCCTGGCGCCTGGTGCAGAAGCCACTTTTTGGAGCTGGTTTCATAATAAGGAAATTACGGATGTTTGGGCTGATGCGGTTATTTCTTCACAAATGCGCTTGCAGCTGCCGATCTTATCCTATGGAGGAACAGGAAGATCTCTGGCGGGGTACTTGCTGGTGCCACGGCCATCTGGCTCCTATTCGAGGTCATGGAGTACCATCTCCTCACCTTGGTGTGCCACTGTCTCATCCTCTCGCTGGCCATCCTCTTCCTGTGGTCCAATGCCTCCACTTTCATCAACAAGTGAGCTTCTGGGATTCCTGATGTTCAAATGAAACCGAACTGGTTCTGAAAACGGGGCTTGCTCTGATTGCCACGACACGAGCAAAATTTTATAACTTCTTCAATTTATGGCGCTGCTGATTTTCAGGTCCCCACCAAACATTCCTGAGGCCAAAATCCCTGAGGATGTGGCTGTTAATGTTGCCCTGTCACTGAGATATGAGATCAACAGGGGCTTTGCTACCTTGAGGGAGATTGGGCATGGCCGTGATCTGAAGAAATTCCTAATTGTATGTTGGTTCTCTTTCAGCGTTTTTTGTCCAGTGTAAGATAATTCTTGCTATCGTGCTGATGCCTGGCACTTTTTTTCTTCAGGTTATTGCAGGTCTCTGGCTTTTTTCAGTTCTCGGGAGCTGCTGCAACTTCCTGACACTGTTCTATATTGGTAATGACCGCAATTCATCTGCTACTAACTTTTTCTCTTGGTGTTGATTCAAGTTTTGAATGAAGTTTTATGCCTCCATTTCAGTCTTTGTGGCACTGTACACTGTACCAGTTCTGTATGAGAAATATGAGGACAAGGTTGATGCTTTTGGTGAGAAGGCTATGATTGAACTGAAGAAGTATTATGCCATTTTCGATGAGAAGTGCCTATCGAAGATTCCAAAGGGCCCCCTTAAGGATAAGAAGCACTAGATTGGTAGTAAGGTACTTGCTATGAATCAACATCTACATTATGTCACTAGCTGTCACCTCTTTCTCTGAAGGATGGTGCTTGGTCCTGGTCTCTAGTTGATAGTATATAATCTGTATGGGCAACTTTGGTGTGACTGACAGTCTGCTGAAAACTGTTGATCTTGTTTTTGGTTTCAGCTTTCAGCATAGTTGCCTGGAAGCTTGAAATATATTATGCGCTCTATCAATGTCATGTGAACTTTGTCATGCACCTTTAATATTGATTTGGCGCCTTTCGCAAGTGCTAGGTTAGTGAATGAAGTGTGCACATTTCTGTTCAAGGTAATGATAGTATTTGATGATAATGTGGTCCATTGTCTTGAAGTGTGCGTGCATCCCATATGCATCATTGCACGGAAGTTATTTGACAAAGGTCCCAGCTGAGGCTTGATCTGAAACTATGAGAGCTCTCAAACGTTGTACCCTTCACATATGGATTGTGCCATGTTGTACAATTACTACTCTACAAAGCGGGACGCAAATGCGCGCAGGCATTCATCCGACGCCAGATGTTCCAAAACGGACGAAGTTGCCTCTCAGTTTGCTCAAGCTGCCTCGGAAGGACGAGGAATGTGCTCCACACCACCAGGAACCTCACTCCCCTTCCCCATACTTCGTTGCGCCGCCAGGATAGCCTGTGCCCCCTCTCTCTCCTTAGACGTGATCGCGACGTCTGCGCAGGCCACAGCTATGAGCACCCTCTCTCTCCCCTCCCCTGCGATGGCGGCGCGATCGTCTGGTCACGACATCGCTTCTTCACACCCAGCTGTACATCGCGGCGCCGGGAACCCCATCCCATCAAAAGCCTCTTCTCGTGCTATACGCCGCCAGAAACCCCATCTTTTTCCTCAACGTTCACACGTCGCCAAGAGCCTCAACCCCTCAAATGTATTTTTTTGCCGAGTTAGCACGCCGCCAGAAACCCCATCTTTTTCCTCAACGTTCACACGTCGCCAAGAGCCTCAACCTCTCAAATGTATTTTCTTGCCGAGTTGCACGCCGTCAGGATCTCCACCCCTTCTCTCTTCCCCTGGGCCTTCTCACGTCCCACGACACTACCGGACTCCAACAGCCTGACATGAGCAGGGCCTTGCAGGCAGCGCTCGACACTAGGACCTGGCCCACGGCCGTGGCGACCTTCTCCTAGACCGCGGAGGCGCGGACGCCGCCGCCGTGGGGAGCTGCGCCATCGCCAAGAGGCTGGTGTGTCCGTGCCCCGTCTGCCTGCCAGCATGCTCCGCTCCTCCCTGCGCCTTGGTTTTTCTTTCTTCTGGATTCTATTGGCCAATCTCACGGATGTGGAGGACAAGAAGCATAGAGGTGTCTACGGGGAGCTCACCGACTCCGATCAGAAGCTGCAGTATCTCTCCCACGCGGTCGACTGGCTGACGTTTGCTAGAATGACAGGATATTTGTGCCAAAAGGTATTGTGGTGTCCAACTCAGCAATGCAAGCGCTCGAGCATTGGTGCTGCACACAACTTCTTAGTTCCTCTCCTTCCAAGAGTGTGGTAAGGTGATATGTCTGTCTCTGAAACTGCAATGCCGACTACCAACTGAAGAATGTATGTACATAAACATTATTATGTGCAATCTTTGTAAGAGGGTGACATTCCAGCTATATATGCACCCAAACGTCTGTCCATAGAGAGTTATGCAGTATTATCTTATCTTTCATCCTTCATCATGTATAACCATGCGTATCTCTTTCTGCAGGATTTTTTGCGCCAGGATAACACAGAATAGTTACTATGGCAAGTATTTGGCATCAAAGCTACACGGTTAAAAGGATTGAGAGCATTGTTCGCTCAGAAGATATAGGATGTATAGATCTGATAATGGTTTTGTGTGATTCCTAGAATCTCAAGACGCTTGCTATCTGAAAACTACAAAATGGAAAAACGAGATATGATGACAGGCTGACAGCCTTTGCCGAAAGGCTTAATATTTTCCCACGAAGAATGAAGGATTGACTAATACTTCACTATATGCAGGTAACATTGTTGACTGGCTGATTCTCTCGCCTTTTTAGAATCTGTAATATGGATATTGATCTGCCATCGGAACCAAAAAATATAAATGTGTAGGGACAAACCATAAAGTTGTTTTGAACTTTGGCGTATTTCAGTTTGTGTCATCAAATTTATTACTTAATCTATGTTCTAATAATGTTTTTGGAGGAAACCTCTTCTCGTATTTTTTTTATTATACCATCATACGCATCAAGTAGCATATCACTTATTCCTAAACTTGCCGCTAGCTGTCAATTATATTATTGCAAGCATATCAATGTAGGATATAATATAAAAGCTACAATGGTATTCATTATTCCTCTTGCATTAATGATACAAATGTTTCTCGAATTTCATAGCTAATACTATTTATTTCGTCGTGCTATGTTTTTATTTTACTGAACTCTGAGCAAGTTTTGTAAGCGAAGGGAATGAATTCACATATTACATGCTGATATATTCAAATTTCATCCTAAACCAGTATGTCAATCATTTAGATATAAGCTACAGACCAAGCTATTTATTCTTCGTATTGCTACTGATATCACTATTTTTACCAGCACCCAAGAGGCTAATGAATGGACCATATATCCTTGGATACATGCTAACTGCAATTTTCTTTCTGACAACGATAAACTTCGCCCTATTTCATTTCCCAAGATTCATCTCTCAAGTACATATTATAGTATTATCTTATGATTTACTATCAGTGTCACTACCTTCACTATGATGTGTTTCCCACATGAATAAAATGTGACCTTTGGATTGAAATATTTTAGATTTAGTACTCAAATGTCATTTTGCATTTCAATGTGTAATCTGAAATTAATTTCATTCAGGAGTTTTTGTCTAACACTTGAAACGCTGCTAAAAAGAAATAGTAAGAAACAGTACAGTGGTAACAATATATAATATTTTTATCAAATATATTGTAAAAATGTGCTTCCACGCGCAACGCGCGCGCAAGTTACTAGTGCTTGAAATGATGGTCCATTGTCTCGAAGTGTGTGTGCATCCATATGCATCATCGTGTGAAAGTTATTTGAGTGAAGGTCCCAGCAGAGGCTTGATCTCAAAGTATGAGAGCTCTCAAACACCATATCCTTCACATATGGGTTGTGCCATGTCGTACAATGCTTGAATGTTGCTTGATATTTACAGCATTTCATACCATGGCCACAAATGCACTGAACTATGTAAAATGTTTGCGTGGAGAGTTATATTTGGGGAAAGCTCTAGATGTTTGACCTTAAAGCACGAGTGCTATATTGACACTAACATTTAGGGGTCATTTGGATTCATGGTGCTAAAGTTTAGCATTACACTTTTAACTAAACTTTAATACTTAGAGATCCGTGCTAATTATGTGTTTGGTTTGAGGTCAAAGTGGGATGTGTCGGGTGCGACACCATTCCCTCAATTTTTTAGGATCACGCCGCCACAAAAAACTACTCCGGGGTTTACCTCGCCCTTACGTGACTCTTATCCAAACACTATTATTAAAACTGTGGCCATCCCATTTCATCCATCCATATATAATTAACCAAACACACCCTAAGGGATGCTAAAATTGAAGTGTTAAATTTTAGCACCCAATAACACTTTAGCTTAGCACATGAGATTTAAATATGCCCTTATATATGAATGTAGCATGTTACACATGCTTCAACGATAACGAAGTCTTTTAGTCACCAACAAATTAAAATTAGATAGGCTAGAGTTAAAACCTAACATAAAGACACATGGATAATTGTTTTTCGTGAACTCCAGAGATCTTTAGGTATATTCTATCTTTTAAGTTTTTTTAATTCTCTTTCCATGTTAAAGTTTTAGATTGCTCTAGGTTTTAGCTTCAATCTAAAGCTATAGTTTATAATATAAATTTAAATAGTTTTAGAAATATTTTTAATCTAAATAATAAACAAAATGACATCTAAAGGTCCACAACTTTAGAATGTGTCTAGCAGTTCAGCCATATGGTCACCTAAAACACTATTTTGCACTGTATACTGCATTATTCATATAGTGGAGTTTGTCTATGTGTATGAGATGGATAAGCTGTTGAAGATAGTCTTAGCTCCACGATTTTTTAGAGCACCTAGTGATATGCTATATCAACTCCACTAATTTTTTGAGCTAAAGTAGTCCCAAATAAGACCCAACTTTAGTCTTCCCCTACCCTCTTTTCATTGTTGTCATGTCTTAGAATTTTACTACACACTTAGACTATCTCCAGCAGCTTACCCATTATCATGCCCATATTCAAACTCTACACTACAAACAGTGCAGTCTACAATACAATACAAAACAATGTTTTTGGTGACCATATGAATGAATTGCTCGACACAGTCTTATATTGCTAACATGTTAGGATTTTACTATGTATTGGTGTCTTTGGAGGTCTACATTGAACATGTTCATACCACTTTAAATGGGGTTGGATAAGTTTTTTTAAGTGATGCTACCACTAGCCTATCACATATATCATCGTTCTGAACTCAATCCCGACATATATCATCGTTCTGGACTCAATCCCGTCTTGCACAGCCACAAATTGAAAGGGAAATGTGCCCTTGGGCCATTTCTAAAGTGTTTTGGTGATTAAGTGCACAACACATTTTCTCTAAGTGCTAATTTGTGCCAAAGAGTGAAGAAGTGCAAATCATATTACAAGGTACGTTCTAGACTTAGTATATTGATTTGAGTACTAATGTATTGTGTCTAAGTGCTAGAAACAAGAGAAATTGGTTTGGTAAAGAGTTGGCTGTGTACAGCCAACTGCAGCTCGGTCTAGGTGCACCGGACAGTGTCCGGTGGTGCACCGAACAATGTCCGGTGCGCCAGGCCAGCCTCCGGTGAACAGGCCACTCTCGAGACTCGACGGCGGCGTACGACTATAATTCACCGGACTGTCCGGTGGTGCACCGGACTGTCCGGTGAGTCGTCCGCGGCGAAGTCGTCGCTCTCGGGAAACGTTCAACGGCGTACGGTTAAAAATTCATCGGATTGTCCGGTGAGGCACCGGACTGTCCGGTGAGCCAACGGTCGACTGCGCCAACGGTCGGCCGCGCAATCCGCGCGCGACGCGTGGGCGCGCCAACGGTCGGCAGGGGGCACCGGACACCAGACAGTGTCCGGTGCGCCAACTGCCACAAATCTGCAACGGTCGGCTGCGCCAGATTAGAAAGGGAATTGCGCACCAGACATGAATAGTGGCTGTCCGATGGCGCACCGGACTGTCCGGTGCGCCACCCGACAGAAGGCAAGATTAGCCTTCCAAGATTGCCTCCAATGGCTCCTAGCTGCCTTGGGGCTATAAAAGGGACCCCTAGGCGCATGGAGGAGTAACTCAAGCATTCTTTGATCATTCCTAAGCATCCAGACTCCACTCCCACGTATTTGATTCTTTGTGCTAGCAATTTGAGCTCCTCTTGAGTTGAAAACTCCGTGTGTTGAACTTAGAGCTCAAGTTGTGACTTGTGTGTGTGATTGTGCTCTCGTGTTGAGTCTTGTGTGCGTTGCTCTCCCCTCCCTTACTTTCGTGCTTCTTTGTGATCATCAATTGTAAGGGCGAGAGGCTCCAAGTTGTGGAGATTCCTCGCAAACGGGAGAAAGTATAAGAAAAAAGAACACCGTGGTATTCAAGTTGATCATTGGATCACTTGAAAGGGGTTGAGTGCAACCCTCGTCCATTGGGACGCCACAACGTGGAAGTAGGCAAGTATTACTTGGCCGAACCATAACTCGCGTGTCTCTTGTGATTGCTTTTCTGTGTGATTATTGTGATTCGCAAGAGCTCGCTCTATAGCCACTTGGTTTTATCATTCTAACACTTAACCAAGTTTTTTGGCTATTAGGCTGACTCCAACAACGTCCCCTAAATTCCATCCCCTAAAGGAATATTCTCTGTCTTTTACAGTACACTCTAAAAGATTCTGTCCTTTATATCTTTTTAGTCTCCAGCAACATACCCTAAATTCGATCCTCTAAAGCTACAGCGATAACAGACTTCTTTTTCTCCATTTATTTAGTTTTTATTTGTTTTGTTTGCATTACACGTAAACAGAAAACAATCATGCGGAACATAGTATATTTAATTAATTTACAAATACTATTTTCTGATATAAAGCGTGACTCACATAATAAAAAATTAGGGATTTATTGAAATTATAAAAAAGTAGGAATTTATTTTGAAATTAAAAATATATTGTAGAGCTGTACTTGACATCCTGTTCACGTAGTAGCACAATAGCATTTTTTCTCTTCGTACGATGCTTCTCTGTTGACACGTGACGTTGTTTGTCTTGCTTCGCGCCACAGCAGGAGAGAGAGACAAAAAAGTGTGAATAGCGGATGTACAGGGTTCCTCTACATTTGCCGGCTACTGCAAAGGTCCGCTATTTTACCGGACGTGTTACAGACTCTTGCTGGAGGGCTTGCGTACACTTAAAAATTCTAAATTTAGGGTACCGGACTTTATACAGATCGTTGTTGGAGACAGCCTTAGTTGTTGAAATTTACAGGATCTCCTATTCACCCCCCTCTAGGTGCTCTCAATTGGTATCAGAGCCGTTCTCTTCACGAAAGGGACTAATCGCCCGAAGAGATGGATCCTAAGGGAAAGGGGATGGTGGTCAATGATAAGGAAAAGGAGTCCATCTTCAATGAGCCGAGGGACGACAAGCTCACTGACTCTGGCTCAAGTCATAAGAAGAAGGACGGGAAGAAGAAGAGGCGCATCAAGAAGATCGTCTACTACGACAGCGACGAGTCTTCTTCTTCCCCAAGAGACGACGACTACGACGAGAAAAAGAAACCGGTTAACTCAAATTTTTCATTTGATTATTCTTGTATTCCATACAATTCCAATGCCCATTTGCTTTCTATTCCTCTTGGAAAACCTCCACACTTTGATGGAGAGGACTACGCCTTTTGGAGTCATAAAATGCGTAGTCACCTTTTCTCTCTCCATCCTAGTATTTGGGAGATAGTTGAGAATGGAATGCAATTTGATAGTACGGACAACCCTGTTTTTATTAACGAACAAATTCACAAAAATGCACAAGCTACCACTGTTTTGTTAGCATCGTTATGCAGGGATGAATACAACAAGGTGAGCGGCTTGGACAACGCTAAGCAAATATGGGACACCCTCAAGATCTCGCATGAGGGGAACGACGCCACCATGATCACCAAAATGGAGTTGGTGGAAGGCGAGTTAGGAAGGTTTGCCATGATCAGGGGAGAGGAGCCAACGCAAACGTACAATAGGCTCAAGACCCTGGTTAACAAGATCAGGAGCTATGGAAGCACGAGATGGACGGACCACGACGTCGTCCGACTTATGCTCAGGTCCTTTACTGTCATCGACCCTCATCTTGTGAACCTAATCCGTGAAAATCCTAGGTACACAAAGATGATGCCCGAGGAGATACTCGGAAAGTTTGTGAGCGGGCGTATGATGGTCAAGGAAGCAAGATACGTTGATGATGCATTGAATGGCCCAATGCCCATCTATGAGCCCCAACCCGTTGCACTCAAGACAACAAGCAGCAGCAGGGAGGCGCTACCTAGCAAGGTGGAACAAGTTGAAGCTGCCGGGCTAAATGAAGATGAAATGGCCCTCATCATCAAGCGCTTCAAGACGGCGCTAAAAGGACGCAAGGAGCATCCCAACAAGAGCAAAGCAAAGGGAAAGCGCTCCTGTTTTAAATGTGGTAAGACTGGTCATTTCATAGCAAATTGTCTCGATAATGCTAATGACTAGGAACAAGAAAAGAGTGGGAAGAGGGAGAAGAAGAAGGCCTACAAGAAGGCGAAGGGCGAGGCGCACCTTGGCAAAGAATGGGATTCGGATTGCTCTTCTTCCGACTCCGACGATGAAGGACTCGCCGCCTCAGCCTTCGACAAGTCATCTCTCTTCCCCAACGAGCTCCATACTTGTCTCATGGCAAAGGAGAAAAAGGTAAGCGCTCGAGATACCCCTAAGTATACTACTTCAAGTGATGATGACTCTAGTGATGATGAAGTAGATTACACAAGTTTATTCAAAGGTTTAGATAGAACTAAAGTTGATAAGATTAATGAATTAATTGATGCTTTAAATGAAAAGAATAGACTCTTAGAAAAGCAAGAGGATATTTTGTATGAAGAACATGATAAGTTTGTTAGTGTACAAAAATCCCTTGCTTTAGAGGTTAAAAGAAATGAAATGCTTTCTTCTAAATTATCTGCGTGTCATGAAACTGTGTCTAATTTAAAGAGCGTTAATGATGATTTAAATGCTAAGTTAGAAGAAGCAAATAAGTCTAGTTCACATGAAAAACATGTTGTTATTTGTAATAGGTGTAAGGATTTTGATGTTGATGCTTGTGTTGAACACCTTACTTCTATTACAAAATTAAATGGTGAAGTGGCAAGTCTTAATACCCAACTTAAGACTTGCAATAGTGAATTTGGTAAGTTAAAATTTGCTAGGGATGCCTACACCGTTGGTAGACATCCCTCAATTAAAGATGGGCTTGGCTTTCGAAAGGAAGCCAAGAACTTAACAAGCCAAAGGGCTCCCATTCCCAACAAGGAGAAAGGGAAGGCCCCTATGGCTAGTAGTAATCAAAAGAATCATGCTTTCATGTATAATGATAGAAAATTTGCTAGAAATTCTCATTATAGGAGTTATAATGCTTTTGATTCTCATGCTATGATTGCTTCAAGTTCTAACTTTAATGGTAGGCCTAGGAGAAATTTTGTGTCTCATGCTCCTAGGAAAGTGTGTAATAAACCTACCACTGTCTTTCATGCTTGCAACAATACATTTGTTCTTTCATGTAAAAATGAAAAAGTGGTTGCTAGAAAGATGGGGTCCAAATGCAAGGGAGACAAGACTTGCATTTGGGTCTCAAAGGCTATTGTTACTAACCTTGTAGGACCCAACAAGAGTTGGGTACCTAAAACCCAAGCCTAATTTGCCTTACAGGTTTATGCATCTGGGGGCTCAAGTTGGATTATCGACAGTGGATGCACAAACCATATGACGAGGGAGAAGAAGATGTTCACCTCCTACGTCAAGAACAAAGATTCTCAAGATTCGATCATCTTTGGAGATGGGAACCAAGGCAAGGTTAAAGGACTAGGAAAAATAGCCATTTCATCCGAGCATTCTATTTCAAATGTGTTCTTAGTTGAATCGCTCGGGTATAACTTATTATCTATAAGTCAATTATGTAACATGGGTTATAATTGTCTATTTACAAATGTAGATATGTCTGTCTTTAGAAGGAGTGATGGTTCACTAGCTTTTAAGGGTGCACTAGACGACAAACTCTATTTAGTTGATTTTTCGAAAGAGGAGGTCGATCTGGATGCATGCTTAATTGCTAAGACTAGCATGGGCTGGATGTGGCATCGCCGTCTAGCACATGTTGGGATGAAGAACCTTCATAAACTTCTAAAGAGAGAACATGCGTTAGGTCTAACCAATGTGTTTTTCGAAAAAGATAGACCTTGTGCAGCTTGTCAAGCAGGAAAACAAGTGGAAAGCGCTCATCACAGCAAGAATGTGATGACCACATCAAGACCTCTGGAGTTACTTCATATGGACCTCTTCAGACCCGTCGCCTACCTCAGCATCGGGGGAAGTAAGTATGGTCTTGTTATCGTTGATGATTTTCCCTACTTCACTTGGGTATTCTTTTTGCAGGATAAATCAGAAACCCAAGGGACCCTAAAGCGCTTTCTCAGGAGAGCTCAAAACGAATTTGAGCTCAAGGTGAAGAAGATAAGAAACGATAACGGGTCCGAGTTCAAGAACCTACAAGTGGAGGAGTACCTTGAGGAGGAAGGAATCAAGCACGAATTCTCCGCTCCCTACACACCATAGCAAAACGGTGTGGTAGAGAGGAAGAACATGACGTTCATAGACATGGCGAGGACGATGCTTGGAGAATTCAAGACGCCCGAGCGGTTTTGGTCGGAAGCTGTGAACACAGTTTGCCACGCCATAAACCGGGTCTACCTTCATCGCCTCCTCAAGAAGACCTCGTATGAACTTCTAACCGGTAACAAACCCAACGTATCATACTTTCGTGTATTTGGGAGTAAATGTTACATTCTAGTTAAGAAAGGTAGAAACTCTAAATTTGCTCCCAAAGCTGTAGAAGGGTTTTTGCTAGGTTATGACTCAAATACAAAGGCGTATAGAGTCTTCAACAAATCATCGGGTTTGGTTGAAGTCTCTAGCGACATTGTATTTGATGAAACTAATGGCTCTCCAAGAGAGCAAGTTGATCTTGATGATGTAGATGAGGATGATGTTCCAACAGACGCAATTCGCACCATGGTGATTGGAGATGTGCGACCACAGGAACACCAAGAACAAGATCAACCCTCTTCCTCAACGATGGTGTAGCCCCCAACTCAAAATGATGAACAGGTTCCTCAAGAGGAGGCGTGTGATCAAGGGGGAGCATAGGAAGACCAAGTTGTGGAGGAAGAAACACCATGGGATCCTCTAACCCAAGTCCGAGCGACGATTCAAAGGAATCATCCCGTCGACCAGATTTTGGGTGATATAAGCAAGGGAGTAACCACTCGCTCAAGATTAGCTAATTTCTGTGAGCATTACTCGTTTGTCTCTTCTATTGAGCCTTTCAGGGTAGAAGAGGCCTTGCTACATCCGGACTGGGTGTTGGCCATGCAGGAAGAGCTCAACAACTTCAAGCGAAATGAAGTTTAGACCCTGGTACCACGTCCCAAGCAAAACGTTGTGGGAACCAAGTGGGTATTCCGCAACAAGCAAGACGAGCACGGGGTGGTGACACGAAACAAGGCTCGACTTGTGGCAAAAGGTTATGCCCAAGTCGCAGGTTTGGATTTCGAGGAGACTTTTGCTCCTGTGGCTAGGCTAGAGTCTATTCGCATTCTATTAGCCTATGCCGCTCACCATTCGTTCAGGTTGTTCCAAATGGATGTGAAGAGTGCTTTCCTCAACGGGCCAATCAAAGAGGAGGTGTACGTGGAGCAACCCCTGGCTTTGAGGATGAACGGTATTGTTGGGGGCCTTCGTCCTCCGAAGGTCCTCAAAAACATGATTTAACAATGTTTTCCAAGTGGATTATGTAAACAGGTATCTTCGGACTCAGAACTATGAACATGAAGTATGGTCAGGACGAAGCCTGAACCAGACGAAGGGGGATTAAAATGGAGGACGGGCTGATTACCAGGTTCCGCGAAGGATGGTGCACAGCCGAAGCTGTGCGCAGGGAAGCTTCGTCGCAGAGAGGGGAACCGACTTAAAGATGAAAAGACTACTTAGGCCTCGACAGATTTCCATAAGTCATCAGCAAATGTAATGGACATGAATGTAATTTTGTATGGGCTGTGTCTCACGCCTATAAATAGATGAACAGTACTCCCGTACTGTTCACGCTGACTTGGCATTTGCTTTTGCGTCACGCTTGTACTTTTTACCTTCTCTCAGGACCGAAGGTACATTTGTAATTTGAAATCATTTCTATTTTTCCATGTTAATAAAATAGAAATGATTCTATAATGATGTTTATATTATATTTCATGCCGTATATGAATCCTTCGTCATTACTTGTTATATTTACGAAGGTATGTCTCTTGTGACCTTCGTCCAAAACTCATTATTTCTCGAAGGGGAATAATGTTTTGAAGGGCGAAGGACTTTAACACTTAACACTTTTTATGTTGCCTTGTTCTTAATTCTTAGCATTTGAGAACAAGTCCCCAACATTGGCGCCCACCTCCGGTGAACTCACTTCCACTTCGAGTTTTTGTGAACACCTTCGGAAGCTATAGACCCTCGCTATGGCGCCGAAGAAAACTTCAGCGACTGGGGCAGGAGCACTACAACCGCTGGACCACAACCAGGAGACCGTCTCTCTTCGGGAGGCCCGAAGCCAGAAGAGAAAAGCCGTCAGCCCGACGCTTGAGGAAGAAGAGCTAGACCAAGAAATCAGAGAGATGGAGATGCTACATCAACAAGTGCAGAGGAAGAAGGAGAAGATGGCCCGCCTAGCTGAGTTGCAAAGGCAAATAGACGAAGCCTCTGAGGAAGTTCGCCATCTCACTCACGATGAGCAGAACAGAAGGCCTCATCAGAAAGACCTTCATCAGGAGGGTTTCGTCAACGAAGATGACTGGTATGATAATTTCCATCAGGGAAATTTTGTTTTCGATGATGCTTCTCCTCTATCTGCTGAGCTGCAGGCTACACCTTGGCCTCCGTCCTATAAGCCACCCCAGCTTCCCATGTTTGACGGCCACTCCGACCCGAAGCAATTCTTGATGAGCTACGAAGCAACAGTTTCTTTGTACGGGGGCAATGCTGCAGTCATGGCGAAGTCTTTCGTTATGGCCGTCAGGAATGTTGCTCAGACTTGGTATTCCTCTCTTCGGCCAGGAACAATCACTTCATGGCAGAAGCTGAAGGATATGTTACTGACAAGCTTTCAAGGATTTCAAACGAAGCCGGTCACAGCTCAAGCCCTCTTCCAGTGTATTCAGGATCACGAAGAATACCTTCAGGCGTATGTCCGAAGGTTCTTACGATTGAGGGCGCAGGCACCAACGGTGCCCAATGAAATCGTTATCGAAGCCATGATCAAGGGGCTTCGTCCTGGACCTGCAGCACAATACTTTGCTCGGAAGCCTCCTCAGACCCTGGAGAAATTGCTCCAAAAGATGGATGAGTACATTCGTGCTGACAATGATTTTCGTCAAAGAAGGGAGGAGGCCTTCAGATTTTCTGAAATGACCAGGGGCTTCGGAGGAAGATACTACCCGAGGCACGTCCGTTCCATCCACAACACTCAGAATGATGATAAGGGGAGTCAGCAAAACAGGCCGCAGTGCTCCTCACAGGCTTCGGGGCAACAACAAACCTCCTTCCGGCCACCAGCTCCAAGAGGCAGAGGCGCCAGGGGCTTCGGCGGAAGATTCGGAGATCAGCCAAGGAGACTGTTTTGCTTGTTCTGTGGAGAAGGCAAGGGCCATACCACTAGGACGTGCCATGTTACAATCCAGAAGCAAAAGGAAATAGCCGAAGCTGCATCTCAACAAGCTCAGCCGAAGCAGGTCATGCATACTGCTTCGTATCATCCGCCTTATATCCCACAATACATAGACAACCACCCTGCAGCTTCTGTAGCTTCGGCAAGTCAACCTCAAGCTTCCTGGCAGCAGCTTCCGCCTCCACCTCCATTGCAGCAAGGTCAACAGCCAGGTCAACAGCCAGAAGGGAGTCAATACGCTCCACATCAGAGGGACTTCAGAGAACAGTCCGAAGCTCGCACAGTTAACAGCACTGTGCCAGAGTCGAAGCACATCTATTGACATATCCTACCTTTGATAGCAATCTTTTCTATTCAGTTTTATTTCCTGAGAAGCAAAAAACATTGATAGTTTTCATGTAATAATTTCGTTGTTTCCTACGAGGAAAATCTATTTGCTCCACAAGCCTAAGTTGCTGAAGCCTAAAACTTTTTCCGTTACCAAGGAGAACCTTCGGATTAAAAATCCTTCGGAGTAACAGAAAGTCGTTCTAAGGAACGCAGAGTAAGTTTATGAAGTCATAAAAAGCCGTTCCAAAGGGAGCGCAGTGTAAGTTTTCTGCTCAGAAGTCGTTCCTAAAGGAATGCAGAGCCTACAGCGAAAAGTCAACGCTGATACCGCCTAAGTAAAAGGCGAAGAAGCTCCTAAGGGAGGCTTACAGCGAAAAGTCAACGCTGAAACCGTCTAAGTAAAAGACGAAGAAGCTCCAAAGACGTTCCTAAGGGAATGCAGAGCTTACGAATATGTTTTATGTTTATCTTCGGAACAAATGACACATGCATGACATAACATCATCACATCATTTTGCATAGCATAAGCATCATACATCATATTGCATTTGGCAACAGAAGGGGGTACTCTCAACCTTCGAAAGGATGCTTTGAGAAAGTGACATCGAAGTTGTATAGCTTCGGAATATAGCTTCGGAGAATGTTTTCACGAAGCATGGATATCATTCATCAGAGTTATTTTAACGAAGAATGTCTTCTTCACGAAGCATGAAAAGAAGGGAAGGTGTTTTTTCGCCGAAGGCTCAAAAATGGTATGTATTTAAAGTTTCATGCATCGTAAAGAATTCAATAATGAAAAGAGACTTAAATATTACATTCAAATGTACAAAGTGTTGCATAGATTACACGTTAAATGTTTTTTCCAAATAGCATCTAATCTTCTCTCAATACTGCTTCGGCGGCTTCATTCAGAAGTTGGTCAACAACCTTGTCCATGATACTTTCGGCCATTTGTTTAATTTCTTCATCCCCTTTTGTGTGGGGGTCGGCAGTTGGTTCAACAGTTTCTGAGCGAAGAGAACACTTCTTCATTACTTTTACAAATCGCGAGCAAAGTTTAAAATGAAAATTACAACGCAACAAGAACAACTAATTGGTACCTAATTGTCTTTCGGGCTCCGTACTCTTTTCGGCAGCTTCTGCTACTTTTCTAGCATCATGAATGCCTTTTTCGCTTCTTTGGATGATCTCTTGCGCCATTCCTCGGCCGCCGTCGTTCCAGATATCAGTAAAAAATTTGCCACCAACCACGCTTGCTTCGGCCGAGGGGTCCTTGATATCTTCGGAAGAAAAGGCAGCTTCGGACTGAGCTAAAAATTTTACATGCCCGCAACCTTTCTTCTCTAAGACGGAAGCAATTCCTCTGGCGCCCGAAAAAGCGCATATGTCGCCACGACTGTTCAGAATCTCTTCGAAGGCCTCTGCTTCGTGGCTAATCCATTCCAGCGGATCTTCGGGGTTCCCTCGAGAAAAATTCTCTTCGCTGGAAAAGGCGCCGACGCTAGCAAAGCTGGTTTTAATTTTATTCACACATTCTATAGATTTAACATAGCATTTCCCCTGAGATGTGCGAAGCTCCTTAACTCTTGATTCCAACTTGCTGACCATAAAATCACTAAGTTCTCGTTTCGTTTCCTCAAGCGCGCGCTCCTCTTTAGCTCTAGCCAGCTGTTTCTGAAGATCTTTAATCTCGCGTTTTTGAGCTTCGGTTTGAGCCTTTGAAGCAGCTTCGTCTTTTTTCACTTTATCTACCAGTGTAAGCAGAATTTTATCTTTTTCCAAAGCTTCGTTTCTCAGTTTGATAACTTCGGAGCGTAAATTATTAAACGCAATCTCATAACTTTCATCTTCGGCGCTCTTTTGCGCTCTTAGTGCGTTGCTTAGGATCAGACCCTATACGAAAAAGAATTCATATAAGAAAAAAGGAATGAGTTGCGTAAAAAAATAATAAGGGGGTTTTCTTTTCAAGCGTTTAATTCCCGTACCTTCAGGCTGTTGTACGCAAGACTATCGGCGAGATCTTCTTTCGTCATGGCGCTTAATCCAGATTCAAGCTTCGGGAAACCAATACTCCTGGCCATCTCTCGGCAGACAGATAGCTCTTTGTTGTCAGGCAGGCAGTATAAGAAATCATCTTCATCTGTCCCATTGAATATTACTGCCCCCTTTGGATATTTTAGCTCCTTTGCATAATGGTTAGCTTCATGAGTTTCTTCTTCAGATAGTTTTTTCCCCGAAGCATGTCGTATGATGTAATCACACATGCTGGCAGGCGCTTCGGGGATGGCAGTGTCAGTTTCTTCAACTAAAATTGGTTCTGGTATTTTTATTGCTTCGGCTTCCAAAGTTTGCTCCTTGAAGGGCTCTGAAGGCCCAGCTTCAGCTTCAGCTTGTTGCGTCGGAGCTTCAGAAGAAGCTTCAGCAATTTCAACACTCTTTTTTGGAGTTGTGCTTGAAGACTTAATTGTCTCCAAGACATCTAGTACATTTACCATTCTCTTCCTTTTTGGGGTCACCATTGGACCCTTTTGGATTTTTGCTGCTTCAGCAATTGCTACAGGACTCAAAATTTCTGATGCTTTTTCCTTAGTCGGGTTTTCCGCTTCTTCCATTTTTTCTGTGGATGGCACTTCGGCCATCTCTGCAATTTCTGGCAGCAAGGTTGGTTGTTCAGCTTCGGCGGCCGAAGAAGTTTCTCCGGTGAACTCAGGCACCGAAGCTGGTTCAATATGGCGTGGTCGGTGTGTGAGGACCTTCAACCTTTTTCCTTTCGGTTCTGGCTCGCTAGGGGCAGTTGCAGCTTCTTCTTTTTCAGAGGTTATGTTTTTCCTTTTTTGCCTTCGGATGGGATAACGATAATCAGGGTAGAAGAACCCGACTGCATCAAACACTCGGTTGAGTCTCTTCTTTTTTCGGCCTCCGAAGGCTGCTGATAGTGCAGTATTTTCAGCCTTCGAGTATGCCCCAAGTAATTCATCACTTAATGTTTCAATGCTTTTCAGCCAGTCATCATCAGGTTCAACAAATTTATCTGCATATTTGAATGTATACCTTAATCTGACTAGTCCGCTTTCGTCGGACTCTTTGATGGTTTCCTTCGGCATTTCCCACTTTTCTGCAAGTGGCCATACCCTGAAGGCAATGTGTTCTTGGACCAAGTCCCTTGTCCCAATAAACGAGCAGACTACCCCGAAGGCTCTTTGGCATTCTTCGGCGGCTTCGTCCATTTCGACCTTCGGCCTTCGAAGACCGAAGCGTTGCCAGATTGGGTGCATAATGATACTCTTCACATTCTCTTGAGCTGTTAGATCATTCTTTACATAAAACCATTCAGTCATCCAGGCTCCGGGCCACCTCTTCCGAAAGGTCGGCACAGGGCAGCTCGACCCGGAGCGGGCGCCGAAGCTGTAGCACCCAAAGTTGTTGTGGTATTGCTCCTTTCCCCAGGGCTTCGTCTCGTATATTAACTCATGAATGTTGCAGAAGCTTTTAGCGTTCGGTTCCAAACCTTGGCTCCTCGCAGCCCAGGCAAACACTCCCATTCTTATGATGGCTTCGGGAGTGATTTGATGCAGATAGACTTGAAATGTCTTTAGTACCTCAACAACAAAGTTGCTCAGGGGGAATCGAAGCCCAGCCTTGAGGAAGCTTCGGAAAATCACAACTTCATCTTCTTCGGGGGTGGGAGAAGTTTTTTCCCCGGCATCAGCTCTCACAATAGATATGTCCCGGAAATATCGCCCCCTCATATTATCAATGTGACTCTGCTTGATGGTTGTTTTCCCAAAAACTGTGTGGCTTGGTCGCCACGGTCGATCTTCGGCCTCTTCCTCACCACTTTCCACATCATAGCTGTCGCTGTCATCAGTATCTTCAGACAAACCTTCGAGAATCTCCTTCGTGATTTTCTCTGTATTTGTCTCTGCCATCGCTATCAGGAACCCCAGATTCTTCTCCTCCTCGAGACTCAGCTTCGTCTCAGCAGGGATCTTCAGCTTCGTCTCAGCAGGGATCTTCTTGTCTTCAGACATCTTCGGAAACGCTAAAAAATTGTTCCCGAGGTCGAAGCTCCGAAATCAAAAAGACCAGCAAATCTTAATGAACAAGAGCTAAAAATTTTAGTGGGCCGAAGCAAAAGGCAAGTGTGCGTACCAAATGAGTTCGCGATGTGATCTTATTTATACGCCTAGGGCGTTGAAAATTGAAAGGCCCCGCTTGTCAGTGAATGTTGCTATTCTAGCAAAGGGAAGGTGTTTTTTCGGACCTTCGGCTCAAGGCCTTCGTCCATATCGCAATCTGAATTTATTATTTACAAATCAATATTGCGAGGGGCTACTGTTGGGGGCCTTCGTCCTCCGAAGGTCCTCAAAAACATGATTTAACAATGTTTTCCAAGTGGATTATGTAAACAGGTATCTTCGGACTCAGAACTATGAACATGAAGTATGGTCAGGACGAAGCCTGAACCAGACGAAGGGGGATTAAAATGGAGGACGGGCTGATTACCAGGTTCCGCGAAGGATGGTGCACAGCCGAAGCTGTGCGCAGGGAAGCTTCGTCGCAGAGAGGGGAACCGACTTAAAGATGAAAAGACTACTTAGGCCTCGACAGATTTCCATAAGTCATCAGCAAATGTAATGGACATGAATGTAATTTTGTATGGGCTGTGTCTCACGCCTATAAATAGATGAACAGTACTCCCGTACTGTTCACGCTGACTTGGCATTTGCTTTTGCGTCACGCTTGTACTTTTTACCTTCTCTCAGGACCGAAGGTACATTTGTAATTTGAAATCATTTCTATTTTTCCATGTTAATAAAATAGAAATGATTCTATAATGATGTTTATATTATATTTCATGCCGTATATGAATCCTTCGTCATTACTTGTTATATTTACGAAGGTATGTCTCTTGTGACCTTCGTCCAAAACTCATTATTTCTCGAAGGGGAATAATGTTTTGAAGGGCGAAGGACTTTAACACTTAACACTTTTTATGTTGCCTTGTTCTTAATTCTTAGCATTTGAGAACAAGTCCCCAACAGGTATCCCGACCATGTGTGTAAGCTCTCTAAGGCGCTCTATGGACTTAAGCAAGCCCCAAGAGCATGGTATGAATGCCTTAGAGATTTTCTAATTGCTAATGCTTTCAAGGTTGGGAAAACCAATCCAACTCTTTTCACTAAGACTTGTGATGGTGACCTATTTGTGTGCCAAATTTATGTCGATGACATAATATTTGGTTCTACTAACCAAAAGTCTTGTGAGGAGTTTAGCAGGGTGATGACACAAAAATTTGAGATGTCAATGATGGGCGAGTTGAACTACTTCCTTGGGTTCCAAGTGAAGCAACTCAAGAATGGCACCTTCATCTCCCAAACGAAGTACACGCAAGACTTGCTGAAGCGGTTTGTGATGAAGGACGCCAAGCCCGCAAAGACTCCAATGGGAACCGACGGACATGTTGTAACACCTCAAAATAATATTTTGAGTAATCTAGAGAATGTATTTTTAGGATTTAAAGTTTCATACGTGTTATAATAAATAAATTGAAGAAACTAAATGAAAGCGAAAAGATCTTCATATGAACTAAATTACTTCTTTGAATAATATATCTGAGGGACATTCTTAAGGAAGTATGGATAAAATTACCTTTTAATGAATGTTACACATTAGAAATTACTCCTTTCTTATTTATGGTTTGTGTGTTGAAAGCATAAATTATACTCTTGCATTCATGTGAAGTTTTGTCTGTTCACTTAAATTTGTTGAACACTATTTGAAGTCAAAATTCGGATTTGAATTCAAATTTGAAGTGGAAATCTAAAACAGAAAAAAAACAAAAAAAAGGAAAACTTACCTGGGCCATGACCCTCACTTTTGGCCCATCCTTACTTCACTCACTGCTCTAGCCCAACTGGCCGCCCCCTTCACTGGATGCGGGTCCCGCTGCCCAGCCGTGTGGGAGGGAACGCCGACTTGTGGGGCCCACCCAACAGCAGGGCTACCACGTCTACGCACCTGAATCAGGCACTGCCGCGTGGGCCCCTTTCGACACAGTTATCCCCTTCCCCTGGCTTAGCTCGTGTGACGCCTGTACCAAATCCCGGTTAATCCGGATTCGGTTGCAACCCGATGCCGTGATTCGGGGGGGGGCTTCTTCCTCAACAGAACGGCGGTGCTGCCCAGAGATTCCGAGCTCGCGCATGCGCCTACTGAAACTGAAGACCCATCCGACCGGGCGGATTTCATTGAGGATCGCGCATGGCTTGCGGCCGTTGTAAGCCGTCCCCGTATTCCCCGTCGAGCTCCTACGGATTCAGCCATTCTAGCTTGACCCCAATCCGCAGACCCCTCCGATTCTTCCCCAACCTCGCTCCGGGTCCGATTTCCTCAGCGACTGCTCGGCCGGATCTCAACAAACTCCGAGCCCCGGCCAACAAACTACACTACCAACTCCGATTTTCTCGGCCGTCATGTGATCCCCTCGGAGTATATAAGCTGTCGCGCCCCTATTCTCCAGATCAGAGAAACCGTGCGGCAACTGATGCTTGAACCCCATCGCCATCGCGGTGAAGAAAGCTCGAGCCGCCACTGCGCCGGCTGCACTCTGCTGTCGCGCGCTCTCGGCCACGCGCATACACTAACAGCAGGGTCTCCATGACTGGCTTGGGAGCATCACCTTGAGTCCGGGAGGGCGTCCGAGGTCTCGCCCAGCGTGTATGGTGCGCGGGGCAACTGGCGATTTCTCACCGGAGTTGGGGATCCGCACCGCGCCGTGGCCGGTTGTCCCTGCTTCGCCATCGTCGGTAAGTTTCTCCTCTATGTGATCACCATCATCCCCTCCCTGCGTTGCACCGGTTGGATAGGCAAACTGCGCTCTGATGCGCATTTGGGTGCGGCTCCGGCGAATCCGCCACCACCGTCGCTCGGGCGCCGCCGCCCTGGGCGCTCGGTGTAGAAGATAGGGCTTCGGCCGTTGATCCCCTGGTGGATGGCTCTGGTAGGCTCTAGGTTACCCCCTTTGACCGAGTTGAATCCGCGCCGTGGGATCTTGATCGTGCGGGTCAGAGCAGATCAAGCCTCATAAAATCTGGGCCGTTCATTTATAATCCAAGGATCCCAAGCCGTACCGGTTCGCGGTGATGTGAGATCTAATCTGGGCCCTTGATCATTGATCGGGCGGCCAGATTTCACTCATACCCCTTCGTGTGGCATATTATCTAATGATCCCTCGGAATTCTGTGAAATAAACCCGCAGTCCCCACTGTGGGAATCTTGAGTCTTATGATCTTTTGCGAGTTAGCCCCTGCGATTTTGGGTAATTATACGCCTAGTCCAGAACTCTGTGAAAATATGGAAAATAATTTAGAAAATGGATTTCTAGTGCCAAAATAATTCCAGAAGTTAAATAATTTATAGAAAATTCGTCTTAGCTCCGAATTAATTTATTCAAGTTGCTATAAATTAATAATAATATTTTTTATCATCTGGTAAACTTATTTTATTATCAAACATGAGTATAATTTGTGCAATTAATTTCTTTTGTGTCCAACACTTAAATCTTTATAAAATAATAACTTTATAACCGTAGCTCCGAATTTAGTGGTTCTCGTTCCCACGATCTCGTAGCAACGCGTAGATTATTATTACATAGTTTATTCTCATGTTTGGTGTGATGTTAATTTTGCCTACACCACGTTTGTCTGTATTGCTACGTTTAGCAGTGAGGACACGTGTCATCTGAAGAGCAAGTTGGTACCTAGAATCTCAAGTCCCAGGTAAGTTGTGCCCTTGATCACTTCTTTTTACCCACTCATGTTCTAATTAATCATAATGATCTGCATAGGTTAATCTTGATGGGACCCAATAGGATACCCTAGTTTGTCTATCTTTATACCTTGTTTACCACTGAACTTTCTGGGTAGTACTTGCTAGTGCTATATGTGGTTTTGGGTATGGAGATACATTATTCATGATTACACTTTTGTTATCAGTTGTTATTTACTGTTCATGATAAGATCATTATGTTAATTGGAACATGGAGAACCACCCGGGAAAACAGTGCTACCACAAGGGTTTAATGGGACGCCCTTGGCTGATTAATTAGGAAAGCTAGTGGATGACTACCTTACCCGAAAGGGGCAAGGGCAGTAGGGGAGTGGTCAGTGTAGGGAGGCCCTTGGGATGATTTTGCTGCGATGGCGGTCATGCGAGGGATTCCTGCATTGGAGCTTCCTATAAACTGTAGCGGGTTTTCTGAAGCTAGTGGAACTTTGTAAAGGCCTCGTAGTGTTACCCTGCCTCGCCTCCTCGGTAGAGGTGTATGGGATTGGCCGTCTCTTGGTAGATGGGTAACACGACTTGTGGGTAAAGATGCGCAACCTCTGCAGAGTGTAAAACTGGTATACTAGCCGTGCTCACGGTCATGAGCAGCTCGGACACTCACATGATTAATTTATGGAACTAAATTCAATTTGTCATATGCATTGCATCGCAGGTGGTGTTGTTACTTTTGTTCTACTACTTAATTGGGTTTGGTATTTACTTATACATAGTAATTGCTAATAAAATTTTGACCAACTTTAAAAGCAATGCTCAGCTTCAACCATCCTCTTTGGTAAGCCTTACACTTCACGTGAGCTCCCACCTTTGGCGAGTTCATGCACATTATTCCCCACAACTTGTTGAGCTATGAATGTATGTGAGCTCACTCTTGCTGTCTCACACCCCCCCACAGGTCAAGAACAAGTACCGCAGGATGAGGCGTATGGAGGATGCTGTGACGAGTTCGTGAGAGGTCTAGGCCGTCGTCTCCCAGTCAACTTTGGGTTGCTGGACCGTTGTCTCCTTATAATGTAATTATTTATTTATTTTGTATAGAACTTCTATTATATAGTAAAGTTGTGACATTCGATCCTATGCCATGATTCATCATATGTGTGAGACTTACTCCCATCACACCTGGTGATTATGTTCGCACCCGGGTCTTGGTGCCCCGAAACCCGGGTGTGACACATGTCGACCTCAACAAAGGAGGTAAGTCCGTTGATCAAAAGGCATACCGGTCTATGATAGGTTCCTTGCTTTACTTATGTGCTAGTAGACCGGATATTATGCTTAGCATTTGCATGTGTGCTAGATATCAATCCGACCCAAGGAAATGTCACCTTGTGGCAGTTAAGCGGATTCTTGGATATTTAGTTGCTACGCCTTGCTTCGGGATCTGGTATCCAAAGGGGTCTACCTTTGACTTGATTGGATATTCAGACTCCGATTATGCTGGGTGCAAGGTCGATAGGAAGAGTACATCAGGGACGTGCTAATTCCTAGGAAGGTCCCTGGTGTCTTGGAGTTCAAAGAAACAAACTTCCGTTGCGCTATCCACCGTTGAGGCCGAGTATGTTGCCGCAGGACAGTGTTGCGCGCAACTACTTTGGATGAGGCAAACCCTCCGGGACTTTGGCTACAATCTAAGCGAAGTCCCACTCCTATGTGACAATGAGAGTGCAATCCGCATGGCGGATAATCCTATTGAACATAGCCGCACTAAGCACATAGACATCCGGCATCACTTCCTGAGAGACCACCAGCAAAAGGGGGATATCGAGGTGTACCATATCAACACCGAAAACCAGCTAGCCGATATCTTCACCAAGCCTTTAGATGAGAAAAGGTTTTGCAGGTTGCGTAGTGAGCTAAATGTCTTAGGTTCGCATAACTTGGATTGATCTATAGCATACATGTGTTTTATGCCTTTGATCATGTTCATTTATGCATTCAATCTATTTTTGTTCATTTGTGGTGCTCAAGTTGTAAACATGATCCCCGGACCTCACAAGTCCATGTGCAAGTGATGCACTTATTTAGGGGGAGGCATGCTACAACTTGACCCTTTGAGACTAACCTTTGTGTTTGAGTTCTTGATTTAGTCTTAAAAGTGAATTGAAAGGGAAAGGTGAACTTGGACCATGCAAAGACTTCCACTGCACTCCGATAATAACTCCAAGTTCATATCTATGCTCTTATTGCCTTTTTGCTCTTAATTGACAAATTTGGTGAGGCAATGGGGTTAAAGGGCCAAGAATGATCCCGTTTTGGTGCTTAATACCAAAGGGGGAGAAATTAAGGCCAAAGCAAATGGATCAGCTACCACTTGAGAATTTTGAAAATAGTAGAGTTAGAACTTTTTGATTTGTCAAAATACTCTTATTGTCTCTTATTGTCAAAAGTTGGCCTCTTATGGGGAGAATTCATGATTATGAGAAAAAGGGGGAGTTTTGGATCTTGATCAATTTTTCCATTTGAATATCTCTCTTTGTGCCTAAACAATTGTGTGTGACTTAGAGATAGGAAAATGAGTTTGATTTCAAAAACAAACCAAGTGGTGGCAAAGAATGATCCAAATATGCTAAATTTGAATAAAAACAATTCTTGTTCTCAATTGCATTGATGTTGCACTTCTTTTAGTTGCTTTTTGGTGTGTTGGCATAAATCACCAAAAAGGGGGAGATTGAAAGGGAAATGTGCCCTTGGGCCATTTCTAAAGTGTTTTGGTGATTAAGTGCACAACACATTTTCTCTAAGTGCCAATTTGTGCCAAAGAGTGAAGAAGTGCAAATCATATTACAAGGTACGTTTCTAGACTTAGTACATTGATTTGAGTACTAATGTATTGTGTCTAAGTGCTAGAAACAGGAGAAATTGGTTTGGTAAAGAGTTGGCTGTGTACAACCAACTGTAGCTCGGTCTGGGTGCACCGGACTGTCCGGTGGTGCACCAGACAGTGTCCGGTGCGCCAGGCCAGCCTCCGGTGAACAGGCCACTCTCGGGACTCGACGGCAACGTACGTCTATAATTCACCGGACTGTCCGGTGGTGCACCGGACTGTCCGGTGAGTCGTCCGCGGTGAAGTCGTTGCTCTCGGGAAACGTTCAACGGCGTACGGCTAAAAATTCACCGAACTGTCCGGTGAGACACCAGACTGTCCGGTGAGCCAACGGTCGACTGCGCCAACGGTCGGCCACGCAATCCACGCTCGACGCGTGGGCGCGCCAACGGTCGGCAGGGGGCACCGGACAGTGTCTGGTGCGCCAACTGCCACAAATCTGCAACGGTCGGCTGCGCCAGGTTAGGAAGGGAATCGCGCACCGGACATGAACAGTGGCTGTCTGGTGGCGCACCGGACTGTCCGGTGCGCCACCCGACAGAAGGCAAGATTAACCTTTCAAGATTGCCTCCAACGGCTCCTAGCTGCCTTGGGGCTATAAAAGGACCCCTAGGCGCATGGAGGAGTAACTCAAGCTTTCTTTGATCATTTCTAAGCATCTAGACTCCACTCCCACACATTTGATTCTTTGTGCTAGCAATTTGAGCTCCTCTTGAGTTGAAAACTCCGTGTGTTGAACTTAGAGCTCAAGTTGTGACTTGTGTGCGTGATTGTGCTCTCGTGTTGAGTCTTGTGTGTGTTGCTCTCCCCTCCCTTACTTCCGTGCTTCTTTGTGATCATCAATTGTAAGGGCGAGAGGCTCCAAGTTGTGGAGATTCCCTTGCTTTGATTTTATGACTAACATCTATATCATTATCTCGTTTTTCTGTAGCATTGATCTTAAATATCAAAAGGTTATTCTTAGACACTATTTGTCTTTCTAAACTAATCTCCTTTTTCATGTGCAGTAGTTCTGAGGACGCATCTTATATATTTGGTTTTAGTTTTAGTACGTCTAAAACCTTTGCCTCTAGAATCTCCTGCCATAACTTTAGTTTCATAATTACTAGAATCTCTTGCGATAACTTTAGTTTCATAATTACTTCTATTCGGCTTCTATTAGCTAGCACTACATCATTCATAAAAAACATAAAACATACATCAATGGATACCTCTTTATATGTCCTTTGCGACTCCCTTTAATCTCATCTATCATCAAGACAAAAAGATAAGGGCTTAAAGCTGATCCTTAATATAGTCATTCGTGTTTCCATTAGTTGTTTGAAAATTAGTCACAACATTATTGTACATGTTCTTAATTAGTCCAACACACTTTGTTGGTACTTTATGTTTGTCTAACTCCCACCATATAATATTTTTTGGTATTTTATCACGTCTTTTCGAAGTTAATGAAATCCCATGTGTAGACTTGTCTTACTGAAAAATGGCTTTCATGGGTGATCTTCTGGATATGATACTAAACTGGTTCATAAAGCTTATTATTGTTCCTCTCAGATGATGCCTGATAACTCTCTTCTATAGCTTTATAGTATGGCTCATCAACGTAATTTTTCGTTAATTAGTACAATTTTGAATATCTCTCTATTCTTGTAGGTTGGTACCAAAATACTCCATTTGTCAGTCATCTTATTCGACCGAAAGATAAGATAAAATAACTAGAGCTATATCTTCGAGGTATCTCCATGCCTTAATGAAGATACCATTAGGGCCCATTGCCTTACTCTCTTTCATATTTTTTTGATGTCAACATCAAATTCAATATGTCCATGCCTTAATTAGGATATCATCAGGACCCATTGCCTTACTCTCTTTCATCTTTTATGATATCTCTAACATTGAATTCTTAGATTTTTGGATCCTACACAAGAAGTGCTTATTGATGTCATAAAAAATTCATCTAATTGAAATGATGTATTCTTATTATTTTCATTGAACGATTTGTTACAATACTCTCGCTCTTTATGTATGATCTCATCCTCCTTCACCAAGAGGTGCTTTATTTTATTATTAATGCCAAGTCTCTTATCTTTCTCTCATAGACCCTAGCCATTATATATGCCCTTCTTTCCTTCATTCGTACTCAAACATTGGTAGATATCCACATACGATGTATCCTTTACCACACTTGTTGCTCACTTTGTGGTCTTCTTTGCTAGCTTGTACTCCCTCCATTCTTAAATATATGTTGTTGTTGACCTTTTTTGAAAACTTTGACCACTCGTCTTATTTAAAATATTTATTCAAAAATGTAAAGTCTCAAGTCATGCTCAAACAATCTTAAGTGATAAAACAAATCATAACAAAATAAATTATAATTTGTGATTTTTTAAATAAAATGAGTAATCAAAGTTTTTTAAAAAGTCAACGATGTCATATATTTAAGAATGGAGGTAATACTTCTCTATTATGTCCATACTCCTATCATATTACAATCGTCTATAGTATTTCTTCTTAATAGTTTTAGACTTACTTGTTTCACCAAAAAAATATATTTAACCTCTCCTAAAATTTAAAATGTATGCAATATAATGTAGAAAAAGGCTCTTATACTGTAGTGATTTAGCTCAGTCCCTCCTTTTTTATATTCGTCCCAGGCTACATAAGGGAGGTGCATGGGGGGACGAAGTCATGGGCCTAAGTACCTCTTATAGATATTATAGGACCAACCACAGACTCATGATGATGTATACATCACTTCATCGATTATACGTCGTTAAAAATCGACATTGGTTGAATAGTACTGTTTAAATTGAACTAGCCATAAATTCATTTGAACCGGTAAAATACACATACGTAATAGTAGACTAGATAAAAACAAACACACATAAAAACACAATAAAATATGACCACAAAAGATACAATCCAATATTTGAAGTCTTGAACAAGTTTGCAACTCACAATTTTTTCAAAGTACCAAAGCAAAAGTGCAAAATGGAGTACATGCTGATAGCTACAAACAAGTGCTACAAGCCTACGAGCTTCTTTGGAGTACATGATTCTCAAAATGTAGGAATAGGAAAAATACGGGATTAGAATGCCCATGCCATTAGAACCTTATAGAAATTTATAACATAGAAAAATCACAAACACGTGTTTGGATCATGCGTAGGAAAAAACATAGGAATGCAATACACAAAGGAAATAAACATGAGGTTGGACCTCATGCTTATTTTCCTCCAAAATTGCTATGGAGGATGCCATTCCATAGAAATTTTAAAGGAATTGATATGATTTAATCCTTTGTTCCAAATGCTCTAAACGTAAAACTTATCATAAAAATTGAATTCTCTAAAATTAATTTGTTTTTCCTCCGTTCCAAAAGGAGGCCTATTCCAAATGTTCTAATAGGAAAACTTTTCATAAAAATTGAATTTTCTAAAATTACTTTGTTTTTCCTTCGTTCCAAAAGAAGGTCTATAAGTGCATATGAGCTTCAAGTTCACAATTCTTGTTCTAACCATAAACTGGCAACAAGGCAACCACAAGAGCATAGGAGAAATTGCACAAGTTCACAGTCAAAATACACACTTGAACAAAACATAAGTGATAATGAGACACTCAAGTAAATAGTGCTCCAAACCCTCCATATTACAAGTCATTCCAATTTTTAAGAGTTAAAGTATGTTAAGTTTGATGAAAATTATAATAAAATTCCAAAAAATTATGACATCAAATAGATATATTATAAAATTTAATTGACATCAAAAGGTTATCGTATTATTTATATTTATTAAATTTGAGATGTTTTTATCTTTTTAAAAAGTTAGAATAACTTTTAACATAGCACACGGAGGCAGTAAAATGGATACCAAGGTGTGCCAAGTTGCCAACTGTTTGGCCATCCATGTTGTAACAATCTGAATTTTGGAGTATAAAAATTTCTTTGCTCTATACTCAAAATTCAGGTGTTGCCCTTTCCTTTCTTCACTTTTCTTTTCCTTTTATTAAAACAATAGAGAGTTATTTTGTTCTATGTTGGCGTGAGCCCTAGAAATGCCTTGGTTGTAGCATTCATGCTGTTGCATAGTATTTCTAAGTGTAATAAGTGTTTGAAACATGCTATTATGTCTTGTAGAAGTTTCTCGTAAATTTTCATATTTTTCTGAATATTGTTTTATTTTTTGAAATTCAAAATCTATTTATTTGAGGTACTTAAAACATTTTCAAAAGTTCTAAATATGTTTTTGAGTTTATTGTGTGCCAAATCATGTCTATGAGTTTTCCTAGGATTTTTGGAGCCTTCGAGATATTTTTTGGATATTAAAAACGATTTCAGACTTTTTCTGAAATTACTTTTAATTTTAAATATAGGTTAATTATGAAAAATAAAATATCTTCAAACCCTAGCAATATATATATGACCGAAATCCTCTCAAGCCATTTTCGAATTTCGAAACCCCATCCCCAGTCTAGATCCATAACTCTCGGAATTGCTCGCCGACGTTCGGGACGGTTCCAACTCCGGTGAGCAATTACTTTCTATCCGTGCGTCATCGACGGAATCCAAGGGTACCGCTGCATTCCTCTCGTCGAGAGCTTCGTCCTGGTGCCTTCAATTCGTCAATCCGACCGACGGTTCATCCTCAATCGATGAATTTATGCTCGGCTCCGGTGAGCCTCCACCATTGTTGCACCTAGGGTTTCTTCGTGTTTTCCATTTTCTTGTCTGTGCAGGGCCCCCTCTCCCTTCCCTCGCCTCTCCCCGGCGTGGCCCCTACCCCGCCCCTGCGACTGTGATGGCCCACACGCTCGCCTGCCCCCCACCCCACGGCCGTGCCCAGCCGGCTGCCCCCCTGGGCGTCGGCCTCCCCTTCCCTCCCTTTCCATGGTGAGAGGAAGGAGAAGGTATTTTTTGCGAAAACCCCCCTGCGGTATTATTTGGTGCGCAGGAATTTGTTTCATTTAAAAATCACAATAACTTGTGTGTTTTAAACCCGATTTACTCCATTCAAATTGCGTTAAATTCGTATTAAAATTTTCTACATGTTAGAAGTATTATTCTCTGTTGTTGGCTTGTAGCATATTTTATTTAATTTATTTAAATGTTTGTTTGACCGATGGTTACTAGAGAGATATTTCAATTTAAAACTAATTTAGGGTTTCGATTTGCGTATTTATAATTAAACACCAGCGTGGTTGACCTTAACTGAAACACTCTTTATTAATAATTATTTAGTTTAAACGTGTTATCTATTTATTAGTTTTCACGTGTCGTGTCGTCCCACGCGCCGTACGTGTGCTGTGCGCGTACCGTGCACGTGCTGCCATGTTGTTTCGCTCGTTGCTTTTTTCGTCTTGCGCCATTATTTCGTCTCGCTTAGAGTCACTAATGTTATTTAAATTACTCATCTAACTGAAAGTTATTATCGTAGCAAGTTAATAAACTAGGCGATAGCTCTAGTTGTGTTTAATGGATGTTGATTAATGCGAGTATGTCGAATTAGATGTTCTATTTCATATTTGCATAACGTATACGCGATAACTTCTTAATCATAGCTTCGAACTTAGCGTTTCTTTTTCTCGTGTGTCCGTAGAAGCGAGCGCTATTTTGTGTTGCACATGTTTTCCCTTGTATGGTGTATTATTTCTTTCTGTTCCAAGAATGTTGAAAAATGTATGTTCGCACTCGCTTAGATAATGTTTCGTTCGCGGACGCCGAGGAAGTTGCAGAAGAATCCCTTGAGCAGCAATAGTTTGGTGAAGGCAAGTGTCCTCTAACCTACTATGTCCTATTTACTTTATAAATTCACTATCCCACATACCATGATCAACCTAAGGATTGACTAGCTTTCTATTTATCATGTCCTTGATGACCTTTTTAGGTTGGGTTATTATAATCAGCTACTTGCTAGCGCTTTACCCTAATCAAAGAACATGATGAGAATTACTTTATGATACTTCGATTCATTACGATTATGATTATGAACTTGTGGCATTTTAGGGGGCTTGAGCGGTTTCCCGAGTGCCTCTCCGTAAGAACCTGTTCGTTGAGAGACCACCCCAGAGAACAGTACAACCATGAAGGTGGAATGAGATGACCTTAGCTGATTAATTGGAGGAACTTAGGGGTGTAGTTTGCTTCGCCGCTGTGTTGTGCTCACGGTTTTGTCACACCCGGTTTTAGAAGGTAAACCGAATGCGAACCATGTACGTGCCAGGATCAGAAATTCACGTACACGGTGATTACATAAATGACTCATCGTAGCACAATGCTTCGAATAATGATAAAGAGTAAGTAATAATACTACAGGCTAGAGTGATTTACATAATATAAATCAAAGTACACAGAATAGAAATGTAGCCAATGTAAATAAACCCACCACAGGTAGCTGGCTGAGGAGGTCACTAGCCTAGTCCTCGAACTCGTCGAAGTCATGGAAATCCTGGAGATCCGCCTCGACACCTTCTTCTTATTTACCTGACATATATTGCACCAAAGGCAACCTGGTGTTTTGTGAAAGCAAGGGTGAGTACACATTAACGTACTCAGCAAATGTCCCGTTTGGCTGAGGTGGACTAGCTTTATGTGGAGTTAAGCTCAAAGCAGTTGCTTTTAGTTGGTCAGGTATTTATTATTAGCGGAAGTCAAGTTTTAGCAATAACCATCCCGTGAACCATTTCCTCATCGAGGAACATAATTATCATTATCGTAGCCAAAACCATCAATAGAACCATGGCATCTCGAACCATCTGTATCTCTAATCAAAGAGGATCCCAAGACCGCTCTTAACCATGAGCACGACTAATATATTAGTTTCTTTCTTCTGCAGAGGTTGCACACTTTACCCACGAGCCGTGATTCCCTTTCTGCCTAGAGAGCGCTACTCCCCATTGACCACTACCTAGGTGGCCTGGCATGGTATCACTACATAGCCTTTACAAAGATTCCCCTGGTGTGCAGTTGCTCGTTAGGTTTCGCCAGTCGTACAAACACAATACTCCTCCCTAAGGTGGGTGACTAACAAAACCAAATCGAATGAACCATGACACCCACCCTTAGCAGAGTAAGCACTATGCCTTGATCCCCATTAACGGCCCTCTGACAAAGCCAACTACACCCCAAGTTCATCTAATTAATCAACTAAGGGCGTCCCATTCCACCCTCATGGTTGTACTATTATCCCTGGGGGTCTCTCAACGAACAGATCCTTATGGAGAGGTACTCAGGAAACAACCTGAGTCTGCTAAAGTAACACAAGTTCATCATCATAATCAAGATAACATCATCGTATCATAAATATTCTCATAATGTTCATTGATTAAAGTAAAGCAATAGCATGGAGCTAACCATAATAACCTAAAAGGTAATCAAGGACAAGGTAAATACAAAGTTAGTCAATCCTTAGGTTTCAATTAAGTAATGCTGGGCAGTGAATTATAAGTAAGTAGGACATAATGGGTCAGAGGACACTTGCCTTCACCAAACAGATGCTCAGGATCTTCAATCCTGTAGAACTCGAAGAACTTGATCACTTGGTCATCGAAGCTTGATCGTCGGTTCACCGAAGCTCGGAAAGAGATCGCGATCTATTCGCTACGCACAACGAATACAAACAGGCATAAACAAACATATACATATGCATAAGAACATTACACCATACCAATGAACACATTGTAAAAATGGGCAATATAAAATAGAGAGCGCTTCTACGATCACGCGAGGAAAATAATTGCGATAGTCGGAGCTACGATCGAGGAGTTATTGCATTTATGCTAAACAAGTATTAGTTTGAACATTTAGGGCATGTTTGGTTCCTGGCTAACTGTGCCACACTTTACCTAAGGTTAGTCGTTCGAATTGAAGAACTAACATTAGGCAAAAAAGTTAGGCAAAGTGTGGCAAGTTAGGCAGCGATCCAAACAATCCCTTAGTTTGACATAATTATATTAATTGATATTTATCGAATGTAAATTAAAACTATTACTTAGTTTTGATTAATATGCTACACTAACAACTCTTGGTTAAATAAGTAACCTCTACTAACTATTAAGGGGACAATGTAGACTGCCCCCGCCGCATCCCCTCCCGCCCGCGGATAACGCACATGCCCGCACCCCCCGTCGCGATTCCCCTTGCCCCCCCGATTCCCCTCACGCCCGCCCTCCACGCCGCGATTCCCCAACCTCCCGCGGATCACACGCACGACCGCCCCCTCCCGCCGTGAAATCCGAGGGCACAAGCACACCACGTTGCTGGCCCGGCCGCGCTCCTCCTCCTTCGAGTCCAAGATCTGAAGGCGCTGGAGGAAGGAAACGGGCGAAAGGATCCAGCAGCACTTCGTGCGCGCGGCGGTTAACTCGTCCTAGATTTCGGCGCGGCGCGGCGCCTCCCTCCTGGCCCTATCGGCGAGAGCGTGGTCCGATGAGGCGGCGACCGTTCCTGGACCAGCGACGACCGTCGTTCAAGCGCCGGTGGCAGCAGCGGCTGTGGTGGGTGCGCCTCTTGCTCTCCCTCTTCCTCGCCCTCGCATGCATCCTCCTCCTCGCTGTCCTCCTCGGCTCCCTCAACCCCGAGGAGTTAACTGTTGTCCACCTCCGTCGCGTCCTCCGGATGGTGGCCGAGTACCGCCAACCCTTGGTGAAGATCGAGGGCGCCAGCCTCAGCATCGTGCAGGTGGCCGACAGTTAACTCCTAAAAACCTAGCCGCCTCTCTACCCATCCTCACCCTCGGTGGCGGCGCCTCTAGCGGAGGCCGACCGCCATCCAAGTTTGAGTCAACATCCGTCGACCTCCCGACTTCAGTGATTCTTGTTGCGGTAGCAGATCGAGGATCCGATGAGACGGCTCCACCAAATCTAGAAGACAGAAGTAGAGAAGAGAAGCGAACCAAAGCAAGCAAGCTGCAAGAACAAGGTACTGGATCAACAACTCCTAGCTGATTTGATTCTTGAGTTTGTTCTGATCCGACCTTCCCTTCCTACTCAGCGCTGCCCTATTCGATTCCATTTCGTGGTGCCGATGGAGAAGGAGAGCACGTCCACGCCGTCCTTAATGATGGCGTCCAGCCCGGTGACGATGTCCAAGATGGAGCACCAGCTCCGCGTGCACACCTTGTAGATGGCCAAGCGCGTGCGACGCCCTGCCATGCGCGTTGCCCTGCACGCCGGCGTTCTGCACGAAGTTGCTCGCCGCGGTGCTGGCCGTGTGCATGCCGTGGCCCACGTCATCGACGGGCGGCGCCGTGTTGTTGATGGCCGCACTCCCGAACGCACGCACGCCGATGACCTTGTTGCTGCACCCGCCGCCGGCGATGGACCTAAACTGGCAGGCGCCCTTCCACTTCTTGGGCGGCAGCGACATCCCCGCAGGACGGGTGGGTGGGTAGGATGCCGGTGTCGAGGAGCCCAATCACGACGCCGTGGCTGAACCCGGACCGGCCTCAGAAACCGTGCTTGCCCATGTGGAGGTCGAGGAAGCCCGACTTCAGTGATTCTTGTTGCGGTAGCAGATCGAGGCTCCAACGAGACGGCTCCACTAGATCCAGAAGAAGGAAGTAGAGAAGAGAAGCGAACCAAAGCAAGCAAGCTTCAAGAACAAGGTACTGGATCAACAACTCCTAGCTGATTCGATTCTTGAGTTTGTTCTGATCTGATCTTCCCCTCCTACTCAGTGCTGCCCTATTCAATTCCATTTCGTGTTCCTCAGTGCTGCTGCAAGGGAGGGGGAGGACCAAGCGAAAGGGGAACTAGAGCAAGATGGGTGGCACACTACTGCTTGCACTCCGCCTCACCTCTACTACCGTCGCCCCTAATAAGGTCCACATGCTATTCCAGTCCCGTCTCTTTAGCTGCCCTCCTTGCTTGCTGTGAACTGTGAAGGAACACTGCTAAGGCGATACTATACCAGCGAACTCTTCTCGTGGCTGGCTTACTCTCATTGGATTCATACTTAGTGATATGTGAATAAGCCTTTTTCCGTGGTATTACGAACTGTATAATGGCATAGGACGATCATCAACATATATGGGAGTTATAGGATGTAGTGGTGCAGGAAGTGGAATTCACCTTTATATCTTGTGCCTTTTGGGCACTTATTGGTAGGTTGGAGCGTGATTTGCTCACATGACTAACTCACCTTAGGCAGTAATTTTTCTGTTGTCATAATAGATATGGTTTAATTTATTCATGTCTAGATCATCTGTGCAGAAGACATGTTTGTAAAGTTGTTTTTGTTGTACATACATAAGGATTAGGCATTTTTTACTGAGCGTGCTGAAAATTCCCTGAGCACTCGTCTATGCAAGGCCCTAGATGAGGTGTGATTTTATTTTGTTTTCTATTGATATCTGTCAATATATTTTATGGTTAGCCCTTAGGCCTGGAGTACCTTGTGCCTGTACTGAACCTTGGCTCTGATCAGAATGGAACGATAGTTTTAGGGTCCAAATTCTTTGGGGTTGAACATTGAAAAATCTATTTCTCTCATGCTGAATAGTGGCCCGCTTATTACATTTGGCTCACATGCTGTTATATCAAGCTATCTTTTTTATTAGGCTATTGATTCAAAATTATAGTTTTTAAGTTTTCTTTGCTTCAATAAACCTAATTTGTGATGTATAGGCAAGAAATTCTTCTAGATTTTTGGCAGTTAGAAAAGCACCAGAGAACTGATCAAGAGCTGAAGAAGGGGGTTCTGAAGCTTGAATTTTGCCTTCAAGAATCTTAGTCTCAGATGCGAAAATTAAAGAGGTATGCTCCTTCTGGTTCCATAAGGATATCAGTTTTATTTCATGTTATAGTTGTTTGATAGCATATTCTCCTTCCAGTTCCATAATTGTTGTCATTTTCTCTGTTTGTTGCACTACAAAAGTGTAGCTCAACTTCCATTTGTAAAGTGGTGCATTTGCATAAATTTAAAGGACCATGACTTGAGCATTTGTGCGAGTTTTTTTTCCTAAACATGAGATGTTATTCAGAAGTTCTAAACTTAATAATGGCCTTAATATGGCCACAATAATGTCAAGATGAAAAACAGAACATCAAATTGGTTTGGAAGTGCAGAAAATATGAAGATGTAAAGGATAATGTGTTAGATCAACATTACATACAAATGATCAGTCATTAAAAAACAAAACGCACAGATGAACACACACCTTTTGAAAATAGCAACAACATTAGAGAGTGAAGACACGTTCAGCTGAATTGCACCTTCCCATATGCTCTCACGTATCATAGGGATACTGGTTGCCTGATCCTAATGAATAGAGTCAGGATTAGAGGCATTATCAGTCGTCGTTTTCTTGGCTTCACCTTTGCCATGGGAGGGGGAGCATTTATTCAGCTCTCCATCACGTGGTTCAGTAAGATCCAAATTTGGAACCGATGTATCCCTGGTGACTCTAGCTTAGGCTCGGTGTTAACCTATGCAGATGATTTATCAGATTCAGATTCAAATTTCTCTGGTGTAGATGCATTATCCTCTGTCTCTAGAAGGTCCTCAGGCTCCATGGTGGTGCCAGGTTCCTCAGAGTCATTGACATCTTCTTGAGGAGTCCCAACTGAGAGATCAACAAAAGGTGGCTCGGAATCTAAGCCCTGCATGAATTCATCTAAATAAGGGATCAGTGGGAGATTTACAGTGTCCTTCATGTCATCCAAAATAAGTTCCTGCATGAGATCAGCTTTCTCATTATCGATATATTGTATATCACCTGGCATATCATTGATGCCTGTTCTGCCACCCTCATCTTGTGAAGTGCTATCAGATGCTTTGTCTTTTTCTTGAACATCTTCTTTACCATCTGTTCCATTGACTTGGCCTGATCTTCTGAAAGGGAAATGTGCCCTTGGGCCATTTCTAAGTATTTTGGTGATTTAGTGTCCAACACAAGTGCCTAAGTGTAAAATGGTGGACAAAGTACAAATCAAGGATAAAGGTATGTTTCTCAGACTTAGTACATTGTTTTAGAGACTAATGTATTGTATCTAAGTGCTGGAAACAGGAAAAGACCAATTGAAAATGCCTTGGCTCGAGCAGCCAAGACTCTGCTCAGTCTGGAGCACCGGACTGTCCGGTGGTGCACTAGTGTCCGGTGCGCCAGGCTAGCTCTGGCGAACAGGCTGCTCTCGGGACTTCGACGGCGGTGTACGACTATAATTCACCGGACTGTCCGATGGTGCACCGGACTGTCCGGTGGGCCGTTCATAGGCGAACTCGTCGCTCTCGGGAATTCATCGGCGACGTATGACTATAATTCACCGGACTGTCCGGTGAGCCAACGGTCGGCCGGGCCAACGGTTGGCCGCGCGATCTGCGCGGGACACGTGGCCGAGCCAACGGCTAGAAGGGGGCACCGGACTGTCCGGTGTGCACCGGACATGTTCGGTGCGCCAACGGCTCTCAGGCTGCCAACGGTCGACTGCGCCATTTTTGGAAGGAAATCGGGCACCGGACAGTGTCCAGTGTGCACCGAACTGTCCGGTGCGCCAGTCGACAGAAGGCAAGATCAGCCTTCCTAGAATGCTCTCAACGGCTCCTAGCTGCCTTGGGGCTATAAAAGGGACCCCTAGGCGCATGGAGGGAAATACCAAGCATTCCTACAACATTCCTAAGCACCAAGACATCGATTCCGCACCCTTGATTCTTTGTGATAGCAATTAGAGCTCTAGTTGAGTGGTGAACTCATTGAGTTGTGTTGTGAGCTCTCCTTGCAACTTGTGTGCGTGGTGTTGCTGTGATTTCTTGTCTTGAGTGCGTTGCTAATCCCTCCCTTGCTCTGTGCTTCTTTGTGAACTTCAAGTGTAAGGGCGAGAGGCTCCAAGTTGTGGAGATTCCTCGCGAACGGGATTAAGAAAAGCAAGCAAAACACCGTGGTATTCAAGTGGGTCTTTGGACCGCTTGAGAGGGGTTGATTGCAACCCTCGTCCGTTGGGACGCCACAACGTGGAGTAGGCAAGCGTTGGTCTTGGCCGAACCACAGGATAACCACCGTGCCATCTCTGTGATTGATTTCTTGTGGTTATTGTGTTTTGTTGAGACTCATCTCTAGCCACTTGGCAATTATTGTGCTAACACTTAACCAAGTTTTGTGGCTTAAGTTTTAAGATTGACAGGATCACCTATTCACCCCCCCTCTAGGTGCTCTCAATTGGTATCAGAGCCGTTCTCTTCACAAAGGGACTAACCGCCCGAAGAGATGGATCCTAAGGGGAAGGGTATCGTGATCAACGATAAAGAGAAGGAATCCTTCGTCAACGAGCCGAAGGATGACAAGCCTACCGACTCCGGCTCGGGCCATAGACGGAAAGATGGGAAGAAGAAGAAGACAAGGCGCATCAAGGAAATTGTCTACTACGACGACAGCGATGAGTCTACTTCTTCCCAAAAGGACGACGACCACAACGACTACGAGAGAAGGAAACCGGTTAATTCGAACTTTTCTTTTGACTACTCTCGTATTCCGCAAAGTACAAATACTCATTTGCTTTCCATTCCACTTGGCAAACCTCCTCACTTTGATGGAGAGGACTATGGATTTTGGAGCCACAAAATGCGTAGTCACCTGTTCTCTCTCCATCCTAGTATATGGGAGATTGTAGAGAGTGGAATGCACTTTGATAGTACGGATAGTCCCATGTTCATTAATGAGCAAATTCATAAGAATGCACAAGCTACTACTGTTCTTCTAGCTTCATTGTACAGGGATGAATACCACAAAGTGAGCGGCTTGGATAACGCCAAGCAAATATGGGACACCCTCAAAATCTCTCATGAGGGGAATGACGTCACCTTGCTCACCAAGATGGAGTTGGTGGAGGGAGAGCTTGGACGATTCGCGATGATAAGGGGAGAGGAGCCAACCCAAACATACAACCGGCTTAAGACCCTTATCAACAAAATAAGGAGCTACGGAAGCACGCGATGGACGGACCACGACGTCGTCCGATTGATGCTAAGGTCCTTTACCGTTCTTGATCCTCATTTGGTGAATAATATTCGTGAGAATCCCAGGTACACCAAAATGTCGCCCGAAGAAGTCCTTAGAAAATTCGTAAGCGGGCGAATGATGATCAAGGAGGCAAGATACGTGGACGACACATTGAATGGTCCAATCAACGAGCCTCAACCCCTTGCTCTCAAGGCAACAAGAAGCAAGGAGGCGCTACCTAGCAAGGTGGCACAAATTGAGGCGGCCGGTCTTAATGATGAAGAGATGGCCCTCATCATCAAAAGATTCAAGACGGCGCTAAAGGGTCGCAAGGGGCAGCCAAGCAAGACCAAGACAAAGGGGAAGCGCTCATGCTTCAAATGTGGTAAGCTTGGTCATTTTATTGCTAACTGTCCCGATAATGATAATGATCAGGATCAAGGGAACAAGAGGGAGAAGAAGAACTATAAGAAGGCAAAGGGCGAGGCTCATCTTGGCAAGGAATGGGATTCGGATTGCTCCCCGTCCGACTTCGACAATGAAGGACTCGCCGCCACCGCCTTCAACAAGTCATCCCTCTTCCCCAACGAGCGTCACACATGCCTTATGGCAAGGGAGAAGAAGGTATGTACTCGAAACTCTACTTATGCTTCTTCAAGTGAGGACGAATCTAGTGATGAGGATGAAATAGATTATTCATGTTTATTTAAGGGCCTAGATAGAACCAAGGTAGATAAAATTAATGAATTGATTGATGCCTTGAATGATAAGAATAGGCTTTTAGAAAAACAAGAGGACTTGTTGTATGAAGAACATGACAAATTTGTAGAAGCACAAAAATCTCATGCCTTAGAAGTTAAGAGAAATGAAATGCTTTCTTGTGAATTATCTTCTTGCCATGAGACGATTTCTAGCTTAAGGAGCATTAATGATAATTTGAATGCTAAGTTAGAAATAGCTAGTAAATCAACAACTTGTGTTGAAAATGTTGTTATTTGCAATAGATGTAAAGATTTTGATATTGATGCTTGTAGTGAACACATAGCTTCTATTGCAAAGTTAAATGATGAAATGGCTAGTCTTAATGCCCAACTTAAGGCTAGCAAAATTAATTTTGATAAACTAAAATTTGCTAGGGATGCCTACACGATTGGTAGACACCCCTCAATTAAGGATGGGCTTGGCTTCAAGAGGGAAGCCAAGAACTTAACAAGCCATAAGGCTCCCATCTCCGCCAAGGAGAAAGGGAAGGCCCCTATGGCAAGTAGTACTAAAAAGAACCATGCTTTTATGTACAATGATAGAAGACAGTCTCATAGGAGTTGTAATGTTTTTGATTCACAGGCCTATGATTCTTATGCTATGTTTGCTCCCAGTTCTTCCTATATGCATGGTAGAGATATGCCTAGGAAAAATATTCATCATGTGCCTAGAAAGAATATTGTTCATGTTTCTAGGAAAGTTATGAATGGACCCTCTACAATTTATCATGCTTTAAATGCTTCCTTTGCTATTTGTAGAAAGGATAGGAAGATAGTTGCTAGGAAATTAGGGGCAAAATGCAAGGGTGATAAAACTTGCATTTGGGTCCCTAAGACAATTGTGACTAACCTTGTAGGACCCAACAAGAGTTGGGTACCTAAGACCCAAGCCAAAATTTGCCTTGCAGGTTTATGCATCCGGGGGTTCAAGCTGGATTATCGACAGCGGATGCACGAACCATATGACGGGGGAAAAGAAGATGTTCACCTCCTACGTCAAGAATAAGGATTCCCAAGATTCAATCATATTCGGTGATGGGAACCAAGGCAAGGTGAAAGGTTTAGGCAAGATTGCAATATCAAATGAGCACTCTATCTCTAATGTGTTTTTAGTTGAGTCTCTTGGATATAATTTACTATCTGTCAGTCAATTATGTAATATGGGATATAATTGTCTATTTAAAAATGTAGATGTGTCTGTCTTTAGAAGATGTGATGGTTCACTAGCTTTTAAGGGTGTACTAGACGGCAAACTTTATTTAGTTGATTTTGCAAAAGAGGAGGCCGGTCTAGATGCATGCTTAATTGCTAAGACTAGCATGGGCTGGCTGTGGCATCACCGCTTAGCACATGTGGGGATGAAGAACCTTCACAAGCTTCTAAAGGGAGAACACGTGATAGGTTTGACTAACGTGCAATTCGAAAAAGATAGACCTTGTGCAGCTTGTCAAGCAGGTAAACAGGTGGGAGGAGCACATCACAGCAAGAATGTGATGACCACTTCAAGACCTCTGGAGCTGCTGCATATGGACCTCTTCGGACCCGTCGCCTATCTGAGCATAGGAGGAAGTAAGTATGGTCTAGTTGTTGTTAATGACTTTTCCCGCTTCACTTGGGTGTTCTTTTTGCAGGATAAGTCTGAAACCCAAGGTTGAGCTCAAGGTGAAGAAGATAAGGAGTGAGAACGGGTCCGAATTCAAGAATCTTCAAGTGGAGGAGTTCCTTGAGGAGGAAGGGATCAAGCACGAGTTCTCCGCTCCTTACACACCTCAGCAAAATGGTGTGGTAGAGAGGAAGAACAGGACGCTCATTGATATGGCGAGGACTATGCTTGGAGAGTTCAAGACCCCCGAGCGTTTTTTGTCGGAAGCCGTGAATACGGCTTGCCATGCCATCAACAGGGTCTATCTTCACCGCCTCCTCAAGAAGACTTCATATGAGCTGCTAACTGGTAACAAACCCAATGTGTCTTATTTTCGTGTATTTGGGAGCAAGTGTTATATTCTTGTGAAGAAACGTAGAACCTCTAAATTTGCTCCCAAAGCTGTAGAAGGGTTTTTATTAGGTTATGACTCAAATACAAAGGCGTATAGGGTCTTCAACAAATCATCGGGTTTGGTTGAAGTCTCTAGCGACGTTGTATTTGATGAGACTAATGGCTCTCCAAGGGAGCAAGTTGTTGATCTTGATGATGTAGATGAAGAAGATGTTCCAACGGCCGCGATACACACCATGGCGATTAGAGATGTGCGGCCTCAGGAACAATTGGAGTAAGATCAACCGTCTTCCTCAACTATGGTGCATCCCCCAACCCAAAATGACGAACAGGTACCTCAAGTGGAGGCGCATGATCAAGGGGGAGGACAGGATGATCAAGTTGAAGAGGAAGAAGCACCTCAGGCACCTCCAACCCAAGTTCGAGCGACGATCCAAAGGGATCATCCCGTCGACCAAATATTGGGTGATATTAGCAAGGGAGTAACTACTCGCTCGAGATTAGTTAATTTTTGTGAGCATTACTCCTTTGTCTCTTCTATTGAGCCTTTCAGGGTAGAAGAGGCCTTGCTAGATCCGGACTGGGTGTTGGCCATACAGGAGGAACTCAACAACTTCAAGCGCAATGAAGTTTGGACACTGGTGCCTCGTCTCAAGCAAAATGTTGTGGGAACCAAGTGGGTGTTCCGCAACAAACAGGACGAGCACGGGGTGGTGACGAGGAACAAGGCTCGACTTGTGGAAAAAGGTTATGCCCAAGTCGCAGGTTTGGACTTTGAGGAGACTTTCGCTCCTGTGGCTAGGCTAGAATCAATTCGTATTTTGCTAGCATATGCCGCTCACCATTCTTTTAGGTTGTACCAAATGGATGTGAAGAGCGCTTTCCTCAACGGGCCGATCAAAGAGGAGGTGTACGTGGAGCAACCCCCTGGCTTTGAGGATGAATGGTACCCCGACCACGTGTGTAAGCTCTCTAAGGCGCTCTATGGACTTAAGCAAGCCCCAAGAGCATGGTATGAATGCCTTAGAGACTTTTTAATTGCTAATGCTTTCAAGGTTGGGAAAGACGATCCAACTCTTTTCACTAAGACTTGCGATGGTGATCTTTTTGTGTGCCAAATTTATGTCGTTGACATAATATTTGGTTCTACTAACCAAAAGTCTTGTGAGAGTTTAGCAGGGTGATGACGCAGAAATTCGAGATGTCGATGATGGGCGAGTTAAACTACTTCCTTGGGTTCCAAGTGAAGCAACTCAAGGACGGCACCTTCATCTCCCAAACGAAGTACACGCAAGATTTGCTAAAGCGGTTTGGGATGAAGGACGCCAAGCCCGCAAAGACGCCGATGGGAACCGACGGACACACCGACCTCAACAAAGGTGGTAAGTCCGTTGATCAAAAAGCATACCGGTCCATGATAGGTTCTTTGCTTTATTTATGTGCTAGTAGACCGGATATTATGCTTAGCGTATGCATGTGTGCTAGATTTCAATCCGATCCTAAGGAGTGTCACTTAGTGGCTGTGAAGCGAATTCTTAGATATTTAGTCGCTACGCCTTGCTTCGGGATCTGGTATCCAAAGGGGTCTAACTTTGACTTGATTGGATATTCAGATTCCGACTATGCTGGATGTAAGGTCGATAGGAAGAGTACATCGGGGACGTGCCAATTCTTAGGAAGGTCCCTGGTGTCGTGGAACTCTATGAAACAAACTTCCGTTGCCCTATCCACCGCTGAGGCCGAGTATGTTGCCGCAGGACAGTGTTGCACGCAACTACTTTGGATGAGGCAAACCCTCCGGGACTTTGGCTACAATCTGAGCAAAGTCCCACTCCTATGTGACAATGAGAGTGCTATCCGAATAGCGGAAAATCCTGTTGAGCACAGCCGCACAAAGCACATTGACATCCGGCATCACTTTTTGAGAGACCACCAGCAAAAGGGAGATATCGAAGTGTTTCATGTTAGCACCGAGAACCAGCTAGCCGATATCTTCACTAAGCCTTTAGATGAAAAGACCTTTTGCAGGCTGCGTAGTGAGCTAAATGTCCTAGATTCGCGGAACTTGGATTGATTCATAGCATACATGTATTTATGCCTTTGATCATGTTCCTTATGCATTTTGTTGCTTACTATAGTGCTCAAGTTGTACAATCACTCCCCGAACCTCACAAGTCCTTGTGCAAGTGATGCACATATTTAGGGGGAGTTGTGCTACAACTTGACCCTTTGAGACTAACCGTTTGCTTGAGTTTGCTTGATTTAGTCTCAAAGAAGTTTTGAAAGGGAAAAGGTGGACTTGGACCATGAAAGACTTCCACTGCACTCCGATGAGAGGGTAACTAATTCCAAGTTCATCTCATGTCCTCTTATTGCCTTTGTGTTCTCATTTGAAGATTTTGGTGAGGCAATGGGGTTAAAGGGCCAAGATTGATCCCGTTTTGGTGCTTGATGCCAAAGGGGGAGAAAATAAAGGCCAAAGCAATAGATGGATCAGCTACCACTTGAGAAATTTAGAAAATAGTAGATTAGAGCTTTTGGTTTGTCAAAAACTCTTTTATTGTCTATCTTGTCAAAAGTTGGCTTCTTGTGGGGAGAAGTGTTTTTGAAATCTTGAATCAATTTCTCTTGGAATGACTCTCTTTATGTCTTAACATGTGTGTTTGACTTAGAGATAGAAATTTGAGTTTGATTTGCAAAAACAAACCAAGTGGTGGCAAAGAGTGATCCATATATGTCAAATTTGAATCAAAACAATTTTGAGTTCTTATTTGAATTGATTTTGTACTTGTTCTACTTGCTTTATGTTGTGTTGGCATAAATCACCAAAAAGGGGGAGATTGAAAGGGAAATGTGCCCTTGGGCCATTTCTAAGTATTTTGGTGATTTAGTGTCCAACACAAGTGCCTAAGTGTAAAATGGTGGACAAAGTACAAATCAAGGATAAAGGTATGTTTCTCAGACTTAGTACATTGTTTTAGAGACTAATGTATTGTATCTAAGTGCTGGAAACAGGAAAAGACCTATTGAAAATGCCTTGGCTCGAGCAGCCAAGACTCTGCTCAGTCTGGAGCACCGGACTGTCCGGTGGTGCACCGGACAGTGTCCGGTGCGCCAGGCTGGCTCTGGCGAACAGGCTGCTCTCGGGACTTCGACGACGGTGTACGGCTATAATTCACCAGACTGTCCGGTGGTGCACCAGACTGTCTGGTGGGCCGTTCACAGGCGAACTCGTCGCTCTCGGGAATTCATCGGCGACGTACGGCTATAATTCACCGGACTGTCTGGTGTGCACCGGACTGTCCGGTGAGCCAACGGTCGGCCGCGCGATCTACGCGGGACACGTGGCCGAGCCAACGGCTAGAAGGGGGCACCGGACTGTCCGGTGTGCACCGGACATGTCCGGTGCGCCAACGGCTCTCAGGCTGCCAACGGTCGACTGCGCCATTTTTGGAAGGAAATCGGGCACCGGACAGTGTCCGGTGTGCACCGGACTGTCCGGTGCGCCAGTCGACAGAAGGCAAGATCAGCCTTCCTAGAATGCTCTCAACGGCTCCTAGCTGCCTTGGGGCTATAAAAGGGACCCCTAGGCGCATGGAGGGAAATACCAAGCATTCCTACAACATTCCTAAGCACCAAGACATCGATTCCGCACCCTTGATTCTTTGTGATAGCAATTAGAGCTCTAGTTGAGTGGTGAACTCATTGAGTTGTGTTGTGAGCTCTCGTTGCAACTTGTGTGCGTGGTGTTGCTGTGATTTCTTGTCTTGAGTGCGTTGCTAATCCCTCCCTTGCTCTGTGCTTCTTTGTGAACTTCAAGTGTAAGGGCGAGAGGCTCCAAGTTGTGGAGATTCCTCGCAAACGGGATTAAGAAAAGCAAGCAAAACACCATGGTATTCAAGTGGGTCTTTGGACCGCTTGAGAGGGGTTGATTGCAACCCTCGTCCGTTGGGACGCCACAACGTGGAGTAGGCAAGCGTTGGTCTTGGCCGAACCACGGGATAACCACCGTGCCATCTCTGTGATTGATTTCTTGTGGTTATTGTGTTTTGTTGAGACTCATCTCTAGCCACTTGGCAATTATTGTGCTAACACTTAACCAAGTTTTGTGGCTTAAGTTTTAAGATTGACAGGATCACCTATTCACCCCCCCTCTAGGTGCTCTCATCTTCGACGGTTTTTGATGGAATATTAGTAAGATTACTTCCAAGTTCAACCTCCACTGAGAAACCATCTGGTTCTTTGACTTCAACTTGGAACTCTCCCTTGTGAGTTTTTCTAACCAAACGCCTTGGGTCAACCTCCATATTTGGAAGGACAACCATCTGTGCAAACTCCTCAGCTTTAGCCAGCCGCCACTCTGAGAGTTCTTTGGAGGCAAGTTCTTCTGCAGTCATTGAACAAAGGCGTTCAGGCGCAATATCTTCAGACAAAACCCTCTCTCTTAGCTCAGGGTTGCTTTTGTCTTTCAAATTAAACAAAAGAGATCTGCCCTTTTCCTTGTACTTCTTATTTACCCCACGAAACAATTTGAACATCTCCTCTTCAATTCTAAACGCCAAACTTTCAGCCCTTTCATTAAATTTCTCCTCATCCATTGCTAATTCATTAGCAGACTTTATTCTTTTTGACTCAGACTCCACATCAGAAGTTCGCGGCCTTTTTAAATCATTAGGTTCTGCGTTAGGTTTAGAAATCCCGGCAACATGATCAGAAACCCAACTAAGCCCGTGACCTTGCAAAAGTTCATCTGCAACCATACACTGACCTAATAAGTCGTCTTCTGAAGAAACCTGATTTGACGGTTGCTGCATGCCATCGTTGATGCTCATGGTCATCTCTGAAGCTAAATCACTGATTAACTTCTCATTTTCCTCACATCTACTGGGAGCTACAGTTGTGGCTATACCTGAATTGGTTGTGCACACATCTTTTGATGTGTTTGCCACTAAATCCTGTACCACATCTCCTGTTGTCGGTTTGAATTTATCTATAGAACCATCAGACTGCACATTATCAGGAGATTGACTCCTATTCTGCTGATCTGAATCCAAACTCAGCGCAGCAATAAGTGACTCCCTGAACTTGGACCTAACAGCTTCAAGTTGATGATGCTAGACCTTTGACGGTGGTCCTTCTGTGCATATCGCTCATTAGATGCTTGAAAGGGAAATGTGCCCTTGGGCCATTTCTAAAGTGTTTTGGTGATTAAGTGCCCAACACATTTTCTCTAAGTCTTAATTTGTGCCAAAGTTTGAAGAAGTGCAAATTATGCAACAAGGTACGTTTCTAAGACTTAGTACATTGATTTTGGTACTAATGTATTGTGTCTAAGTGATAGAAACAAAAGAAAAAGGATTGGAATTGAGTTGGTTGTGTACATCCAACTTCTGCTCGATCTGGGTGCACCGGACTGTCTGGTGGTGCACCGGACAGTGTCCGGTGCGCCAGGCCAGCCTCCGGTGAACAGGCCACTCTCGGGACTCGACGGCGGTGTACGACTATAATTCACCGGACTGTCCGGTGTGTCGTCCGCGGTGAAGTTGTCGCTCTCGGGAAACGTTCAACGACATACGGCTATAATTCACCTGACCGTCCGGTGAGCCAACGGTCAACTGCGCCAACGGTCGGCCGCGCAATCCGCGCGTGACGCGTGGGCGCGCCAACGGTCGGCAGGGGCACCAGATTGGCCGGTGTGCACCGGATAGTGTCCGGTGTGCCAACTGCCGCAAATCAGCAACGGTTGGATGCGCCAGAAAAGGAAGGAAATCGCGCACCGGACAGCTACAGGGACTGTCCAGTGGCGCACCGAACTGTCCGGTGCGCCACCCGACAGAAGGCAAGATTTGCCTTCCAAAGTTGCCTCCAACGGCTCCTAGCTACCTTGGGGCTATAAAAGGGACCCCTAGGCGCATGGAGGAGTCACCTAAGCATACTTTGAGCATTCTAAGTCTTCCACACTCCGTCTCTGCGCACTTGATTGACTTTGTTAGTGATTTGAGCTCCGTTCTAGTGGTGAACTTGTTGCAATTCATTTGAGCTCAAGTCTTGGCTGTGTGTGTGTATTGCTACGGATTTGTGTGCGTTGCATCCCACCCTTACTCTAGTGCTTTCACTTTGATCTTTGTTGTAAGGGCGAGAGGCTCCAACTTGTGGAGATTCCTCGCAAACGGGAAAAGAGATAAGCAAGAACAACACCATGGTATTCAAGTTGATCATTGGATCACTTGAAAGGGGTTGAGTGCAACCCTCGTCCATTGGGACGCCATAACGTGGAGGTAGGCAAGTGTTATACTTGCCGAACCACGGGATAAACTCGCGTGTCTTGTGTGATTGATTTTCTGTGATACTTGTGGTCGCAAGAGCTCACTACTTAGCCGTACTAACACTTAACAAAGTTTTGTGGCTATTTAGTTGTCGATTTTTACAGGATCACCTATTCACCCCCCCTCTAGGTGCTCTCAATTGGTACCAGAGCCGTTCTCTTCACGAAAGGGACTAATCGCCCGAAGAGATGGATCCTAAGGGAAAGGGGATGGTGGTCAATGATAAAGAAAAGGAGTCCATCTTCAACGAGCCGAGGGACGACAAGCCCACTGACTCTGGCTCGAGTCATAAAAAGAAGGACGGGAAGAGGAAGAGGCGCATCAAGAAGATCGTCTACTACGACAGCGACGGGTCCTCTTCTTCCCAAAGAGACGACGACTACGACAAGAAAAAGAAACTAGTTAACTCAAAATTTTCTTTTGATTATTCTCGTATTTCGTATAATTCCAATGCCCATTTGCTTTCTATTCCTCTTGGTAAACCTCCACACTTTGATGGAGAGGACTACGCCTTTTGGAGTCACAAAATGTGTAGTCACCTTTTCTCTCTCCATCCTAGTATTTGGGAGATAGTTGAGAATGGAATGCAATTTGATAGTACGGACAACCCTGTTTTTATTAACGAACAAATTCACAAAAATGCACAAGCTACCACTGTTTTGTTAGCATCGTTGTGCAGGGATGAATACAACAAGGTGAGCGGCTTGGACAACGCCAAGCAAATATGGGACACCCTCAAGATTTCACATGAGGGGAATGACGCCACCATGATCACCAAAATGGAGTTGGTGAAGGCGAGCTGGGAAGGTTCGCGATGATTAGGGGGAGGAGCCGACGCAAACTTACAACAGGCTCAAGACCCTGGTCAACAAGATCAGGAGCTATGGAAGCACGAGATGGACGGACCACGACGTCGTCCGACTTATGCTCATGTCGTTTACTGTCATTGATCCTCATCTTGTGAACTCAATCCGTGAGAATCCTAGGTGCACAAAGATGACGCCCGAGGAAATACTCGGAAAGTTTATGAGCGGGCGTATGATGATCAAGGAAGCAAGATACGTTGATGAGGCATTGAATGGCCCAATGCCCATCTATGAGCCCAAACCCGTTGCACTCAAGGCAACAAGTAGCAGCAGGGAGGCGCTACCTAGCAAGGTGGCACAAGTTGAAGCTGCCAGGCTGAATGAAGATGAAATGGCCCTCATTATCAAGCGCTTCAATGTGACGGAACCTCTCAAGTCATTAGGCCCACCTACAGTTGTCCTTGTCCAACGGACCTCAGACAACCCTGCAGGTGCCCCTGAATCACTTGACAAGTTCGGTACCTGCTTTTCTTACCTTTCCCAAGAGCGTTTCACCCGTCATGCAGACATTACAAGCATCGGAGATACGAAAATGCGGAAGCAGTTACATAAACTTACCTTTATTTAAAAGTAAGATAGAGTTAAATATTTACAGACCAGAGATATACGAGTGCAGAGTAGTATTATTACAAACCATGGGAGGCAAAAACCCCTCCCGATAAGTTCACACAAAAGTTTTATGGAGGATCCTTTCCTCCAGCAGCTTCACTCCTGGTGCTCTTCCTTTGGTACCACCTTAGAACAGAAGCAACAAAAGTTGGTTGCTTCCTCACCTAAAAACAACATGGGACAAAGCCCTGAGTATGGAATTACTCAGCAAGTCTTACCCGACTAAAGAAAGGACTCTCAAGGATATGCTGGCTTTGAGGGAGTCAAGGTAAGGCTTAACAATAGTCAACGACTCTGTTTGCAGAAATGCTTACTAAAAGTGGATCCTTAAAAATCCAATTTTACTTGTCAGGTTAAGTAAGATTACCTGTCTCTAGAGTTCTTTCTACCCTAGTTCAATCACTTGACCTGCACTAGCCAATTTTCTTAACAACCCTTTATCTTTACCGGAGTTCTACGTATAGGGCAGTGACCAAGTCTTCATAACCGCGACGGTACGACGATCCGAATCGATTATACTCAGCTGAGGATCTCCAATCACACGACATTTGTAGCACTTAACCCTTGCATATGTCAACTCGCCACCGGGGTTCTTAAGACCAGATCAGGTTCACGCTAACCGAGAGCACAGATACACCACCGTCCAGCCTCTTGCCACAGAGGGTACACGCTACTCTCGCCATCTCTCCACTCCCATAGCGAGGTATCTTATTCTAGTATTAGTCTGCCCGAGGCAAAGCTTACCCATGACGAGGCATGTGATCAGTTAAAGGGTCCTCGGTCATCAAGCCTACATCGAGACGGTCCTTAATCGACTCAGACGGAGACACTACACCGAGACTCTCTTCTCGTGCAAGTCACCCGCCCGGTCTCAGCTTAATCTTTTCAAACCCCAAAGTTTGGTACCTAGCAAAGGTACACCTTTTCCGATGTTGAACCCATCATGGCCATGATGGATTCACCATCAAGTTTTTATTTTCAAAAACATCCCTCCCACTTTGCAACATCATCTTTGGTAAAAACAAAACATTTTTGTTTTGCTAAAGCAAGACTAAGCATAGGAAAAACCTTTTGTAAAACAGGGATTCAAAGGAAGGTAATCAAATTCAAGGAAGGAAATGCAAGAATTGTTTTAGCAATCAACTCCTATCACCTAATGCATCAAGCAAGTGAAAAAGAGTTTAAAAGAATCAAGGAGGTGGCAAATGCATCGGGGCTTGCCTTGGTTTACAGGTGAATCAGGCTCAGACCCGTAGATGTCAAAATAGAAACAACTGTCTGCCTGAAGTCCCTTAGGTGGTGGTGGTGAAGTCTTCTCTTCTTCTACTTTAACTTCTTCCTCGTTTTCTAAATATAACCATACATAATAATGAATGTCCATGTAATGCTCATGAGAGTGCAAAGATAATAAGAGTTTATTATCTAAAGTCTTGAATATAATTTTCCTTCACGGTACTCTAGAGAATTAGGGTTTCTAGAGTCAATATAGGAATTCAAAGGGCAGGGGGTAGGGTTTTGGGTTCTAAGTATCAAACCAGCTTCAAATCATACCAAACTCTACCCAAGGATTCTAAATAATATATAAGGGCCATCTAAAAAGTTTGGGGATTTTTGGGATTATTATATAATTTCTAAAAATCCAGAAACAAGGTTTTGGGCTATTTTAAATGCTTCAAAATTCCCTATGTGACTTAAAAATCATGAAACTATTTTTATTAAATTCTATGGAACATTAGGAATCTAGAAAAATTGTTTGACATTTTTGGGATTTTTCTACAATTTTCTAGAATTGTTTTTGCTCTGGTAGAAAAATAAAAATAAAAAGGATGAACAGTCCTGGGCCAAAACCAGCCCAGGCGGCCCAAACCCGGAGGAAAACGCGCGCGCCCGCGCTGCAGACTTTGCAAGAAAACCCCTGGCGTTCTGGTTAACTTGAAGTTGGGTCGCGACACTATTTGACTGAGTCGCTGACACTTACGAAAAGACCCTCCCACTTCTATTTCTTTACAGCGTGCAGTCCCCGACGGCGAACGGCATTGAGCTGCGCTCTGGCGAGCTTATACCGGCCATTAAACTCGATGACCGGCGCCCTACTTTGGTGGAGATCGAATCCAAGACCTAACGAGGGTTTCCCCTCAATCAATTTTCCTAATGGCGCTATGAATCGATCGGTCCATGGAAACAGCGCGGACACTCGAATGGGTATCGCGTTCCCGGTGATTAAGGGGGGACTTAGCGTAATTGGGTTGGTCGAGGAGCATCAGGGAAGCACACTAATGCTGAAACAAGGCAGCAGAGAGCATGAACAGACCTGGAAGTGGGTGACCACAGCGAGATCAACTCACACGGTGTTCTTGAAGGTTTTGGGGGAAATCTGAAATTGGAGCTTGCTAGTGATCAACTGAGGGCAATACTGGGTGGCTGGGTACGTGATGATCTTGCGGAGCTCACGGTGGCTTCAATTTATAGAGATCGATCGCGAGCACAACGAATTTGAGCGGCAGAGCGTGATCGGTAAAAACAAGATGAGTCACTAGTGGCCACACAACGTGGCCTTTACCGTGGCGGCTCCTCCGGCGATCACCGGATATGCGTAGCAGAGTTAGCCGCGACGTGGTAAAGTGTCTGGACACGCGGTGGACGGTAGTGATGGCTCAATGGCGGCGAGATCCTATCCCGAGTGATCGATGAGCAAGGGGGTACGACGAATCTTATCTGTGCCTAAGCCCGAGCTAATCCAGTGCCGAGATTTTCACTCCATCGTGCTTATCCCCTTTCCCGTGAACACGAATCGTAGCGACGGTGGGAATCACGACGGAGAGATCATCGACGGTGAACGGCTGGGCAGTCGATCTGTTTCAGTACTGTACCATCGCGAGGCTCATTTAGACAGTCTGTCAGTCTATGTTTAGGGCGAATTTTCTCTCAATTTTCTATGGCATCTCACCCAAAGCTCTGCAACAAAGTTGTAGACCAATGATCCAGCTACAATGTTGCCATAACAACTATAGCCAAATTCCTACTAGATCATGCTTATATTTGAGCCCTAACTTCATGCCACCTCACTGTCACGCCAAATTCAATTTCCAGACAGCCTGACAGTCAATTTTTGGGTGTACTTTTCTCTAATTTCTTCACAACAACCATGTTTACTCTCTTAAGAAAAGTTATTCTCCTTTGATAAGTCTACAATATTGATGTGGTGACCTAGGGCAACATCCCTTTTGTTTGGAAGTTACAAGGCCACAAAGATGAGCCCAAAACACTGAAAATTAGACTTAATCAAAAGAGCACAAGTGTGGCTCTTTTGCAAATAAGTCCAAATCTCAAGTTTTGGATTGCAAATCTTCATGATTGTGAACCATATGACTTAAGATACCTTACTTTCATAGTTTTTGCACTTTAGTCCAAAAGTGCACTAATTTTGCACTTAACCCCCTAGGGTTTAGGTTTAGGGTTTTCCAGGGTTCTTTTTGCAGTTCTTGATACCTCTAGGGTTTGGATATCCCATAAGTATATCCAAGGTGATATTTTATGGTCATCTCTAATAAGTTTTGAAGTTTTCTTTTGTTTAAATCTTGTTTGCTCTTTTATACCCAAGCTAGGGCTCTATTTGCAAAAGGTCATACCAATACAACTTGTTTGAAATTCTTGCCTAGTGAATGCACTCTAGGTGTGTCAAACATATGAAATGCCCATGCTTATGATGTTATGCTCAAGTTTTAGTTATAGTAACACCAGGGGTGTTACATTCAAGACGGCGCTAAAAGTACGAAAGGAGCATCCCAACAAGAGCAAAGCAAAGGGAAAGAGCTCCTGTTTTAAATGTGGTAAGACTGGTCATTTCATAGCAAATTGTCCCGATAATGCTAATGACCAGGAACAAGAAAAGAGCGAGAAAAGGGAGAAGAAGAAGGCCTACAAGAAGACGAAGGGCGAGGCGCACCTAGGCAAAGAGTGGGATTCGGATTGCTCTTTGTCCGACTCCGACGACGAAGGACTCGCCGCCTCGGCCTTCAACAAGTCATCTCTCTTCCCCAACGAGCGCCACACCTGACTCATGGCAAAGGAGAAAAAGGTAAGCGCTCGAGATACCCCTAAGTATACTACTTCAAGTGATGATGACTCTAGTGATGATGAAGTAGATTACACAAGTTTATTCAAAGGTTTAGATAGAACTAAAGTAGACAAAATCAATGAATTGATTGATTCTTTAAATGAAAAGAATAGACTTTTAGAAAAGCAAGAGGATCTATTATATGAAGAGCATGATAAATTTGTAAGTGTGCAAAAGTCTCTTGCTTTAGTGGTTAAAAGAAATGAAATGCTTTCTTCTGAATTATCTATGTGTCATGAAACTGTGTCTAATTTAAAGAGTATTAATGATGATCTAAATGCTAAGCTAGAAGTAGTTAATAAATCTAGTACTTGTGTAGAGCACGTTGTGATTTGTAATAGGTGTAAGGATTTCGATGTTGATGCATGTGTTGAGCACCTTACTTCTATTACAAAACTTAATGGTGAAGTGGCAAGTCTTAATGCCCAACTTAAGACTTGCAAAAATGACTTTAATAAATTAAAATTTGCTAGGGATGCCTACACCGTTGGTAGACATCCTTCAGTTAAGGATGGACTTGGCTTTCGAAAGGAAGCCAAGAACTTAACAAGCCAAAGGGCTCCCATTTCCAACAAGGAGAAAGGGAAGGCCCCTATGGCTAGTAGTAGTCAAAAGAATCATGCTTTCATGTACCATGATAGAAAATATTCTAGAAATTCTCATTATAATAGGAGTTATAATGCTTTTGACTCACATGTTATGATTGCTTCATGTTCTAATTTTAACGATAGGCCTAGGAGAAATTGTGTCTCATGCTCCTAGGAAAGTGTATAATAAACTGTCGGCGTTTCGGACCCGGGGGGTCCCTGGACCAACTAGTAAATTTGTCGCTGCGTGTCCCTGCCCAGATGGGTTGGTGCGAGATGGAACACAAGGGGAAAATGAGCCTTGTATTATCCTGCACCAGGGTGCTCGTAGTAGGGGTTACAAGCGTTGCGAGAGAGCAAGAGCGGGAGAGCGAGTAGGAGAGAGCGAGAGAGAGAGAGAGGGTCTAGCCCTGCCCGTCTTCTCCCGTCCCTTTGTCGTGCGTCTACCCCCCTCTCCCTGCCGTGCCTCTCCCCCTCCCCCTTCCATGCTCCTGGACATCCCCTTTTATAGACATAAGGAGATGGCCCAGCTGTACAATGGGGGTGTAGCTATGTGCTACGTGGCCAGTGGGGAAGTGCCTGGTTGCTATGCACGTGTTAACGTGTCCGTTGGAGAAGTGCATGAGCCCTATAGAAGCACAGTTGTTGGCGCTGCATGGATCCTGCTGACGTCTCCTTGCTTCCGTAGGGGGCTTGAGAACCATCGACGTCATGGACGCATGCGGGGAACCATCATTGCCTGTTACCGGGTTAAGCTAGATGGGACGCCGGTCTTGTTCCTTTGTAGCCTGAGCTAGCTAGGAGTAGGGTAATGATGTATCCCTTATGGCGCGGTCGATCTGAGCCTGAGGTCGGGCGAGGCGGCAGCTCCTCCGAGGCCGAGGCTGAGGCCGAGGCCCAGGGTCGGGCGAGGACGTGACTCTTCCCGAGACCGAGGCCGAGACCGAGGCCTAAGGTCGGGCGAGGTGGAGCTTCCTGTTGCGCCTGAGGCTGAACTTGGCTGTTGTCGGTTTCACCCGGGTGGTTGGCACAGCAGCCAGAGCGGGGCGGGCGGCGCTGTTTTCCTGTCAGATTGGTCAGTGAAAGGGCGAAGTGACTGTGGTCACTTCGACCTTGTCGACTGAGGCACGCGTGTCAGGATAAGGTGTCAGGCGATCCCAGCATTAAATGTGCATGCAATACGGTCGGCTGGTAAGGCGATTTGGCCAAGGTCGCTTGCACGACAAGGCTTGCCCTTGGCTGAGCCGAGGGTGTGCTCACTGCCTGAGGAGACCCTCGGGCGAGACGTGAACTCGTCCGGGACCACTGTTCCCGCCCGAGGCCGGGCTCGGACGAGGCGAGATCGCGTCCCTTGGCAGACAAAGCTTTGACTTTGACCCGAACCGTCAGTCTTCACGGTTTGCTTTGAAGGTATTTACCAGCCGTGTTTAGGAGTGTTGGGGGTACCCCTAATTACGATACCCGACATAAACCTACTACTATTTTTCATGCTTGCAACACTAAGGGCCCGTTTGGCAAAGCTCCAGCTCCTGCTTCTTTAGCTCCAGATCCTGATCCTCGTGAGGAGCTGATCCTCCTAATTCTCCTAGAAAATCAGAATCATTTTTTAAAACCGTTTGGCAAGTAAACTGATTCTTGTCTTCTGAGAGTTGGTGGTCAGTGGCGATTGTCTGTTTTACCCTTTGCAGTTCAACTTTGTTACGAACCAATAAGTAAGATGCATATACGGAAAAAAATATGAAATAATAACATATAAAATATTCCCATCATAGTAGTGCATAAAATGGTCTCAAATGTTTAATCCATAAATTGGCTCATTATGTTTTTGTCCAATGGCAATTGCGGGTAATTTCGATCAAACTTTAAGGGGAGGTCCATATTTAGTTGGTTGAGGAGCTGTTTTAAGGGAGAGTGGAGCAGGTTGTTTTAGATCTCACCTTTCTTCACAAAAACGACTCCCGATCTTTCGGCTCCACACGAGAATCAGTTTAAAAAAATACCCGTTTGGCACGGCTCCTCCAGATCCTCGCTTAGAATCAGGAGCTGGAGTTGTGCCAAACAGGCCCTAAGTATGTACTTACATGTAAAAATGAAAAGGTGGTTGCTAGAAAGATGGGGTCCAAATGCAAGAGTGACAAGACTTGCATTTGGGTCCCAAAGGCAATTGTTACTAACCTTGTAGGACCCAACAAGAGTTGAGTACCTAAAACCCAAGCCTAATTTGCCTTGCAGGTTTATGCATCCGGGGGCTCAAGCTGGATTATTGACAGCGGATGCACAAACCATATGACAGGGGAGAAGAAGATGTTCACCTCCTACGTCAAGAACAAAGATTCCCAAGATTCGATCATCTTTGGAGATGGGAATCAAGGCAAGGTTAAAGGACTAGGGAAGATAGCTATTTCATCCGAGCATTCCATATCTAATGTGTTCTTAGTTGAATCGCTCGGGTACAACTTGTTGTCCGTTAGTCAACTATGTAATATGGGTTACAATTGTTTATTCACCAATGTAGATGTGTCTGTCTTTAGAAGGAGTGATGGTTCATTAGCTTTTAAGGGTGTACTAGATGGCAAACTCTACTTAGTGGATTTTTCGAAAGAGGAGGTCGATCTAGATGCATGCTTAATTGGTAAGACTAGCATGGGCTGGCTGTGGCATCGCCGTCTAGCACATGTTGGGATGAAGAACCTTCACAAACTTCTAAAGGGAGAACATGTGTTAGGTCTAACAAATGTGTTTTTCGAAAAAGATAGACCTTGTGCAGCTTGTCAAGCAGGCAAACTGGTGGGAAGCGCTCATCACAGCAAGAATGTGATGACCACATCAAGACCTCTAGAGCTACTTCACATGGACCTCTTCGGACCCGTCGCCTACCTCAGCATAGGGGGAAGTAAGTATGGTCTTGTTATTGTTGATGACTTTTCCCGCTTCACTTGGGTATTCTTTTTGCAGGATAAATCAGAAACCCAAGGGACCCTCAAGCGCTTTCTAAAGAGAGCTCAAAACGAATTGGATGAAACTAATGGCTCTCCAAGGGAGCAAGTTGATCTTGATGATGTAGATGAAGATGATGTTCCAACGGACGCAATTCGCACCATGGCGATTGGAGATGTGCGACCACAGGAACACCAAGAGCAAGATCAACCTTCTTCCTCATCGATGGTGCATCCCCGACTCAAGATGATGAACAGGTTCCTCAAGAGGAGGCGTGTGATCAAGGGGAGCACAAGATGACCAAGTTGTGGAGGAAGAAGCACCACAGGCCCCTCCAACTCAAGTCCGAGCCACGATTCAAAGGAATCATCCCGTCGACCAGATTTTGGGTGATATAAGCATGGGAGTAACAACTCGCTCACGTCTAGCTAATTTTTGTGAGCATTACTCGTTTGTCTCTTCTATTGAGCCTTTCAGGGTAGAAGAGGCCTTGCTAGATCCGGACTGGGTGTTGGCCATGTAGGAAGAGCTCAACAACTTCAAGCGAAATGAAGTTTGGACCCTGGTGCCACGTCCCAAGCAAAACGTTGTGGGAACCAAGTGGGTGTTCTGCAACAAACAGGACGAGCACGGGGTGGTGACAAGGAACAAGGCTCTACTTGTGGCAAAAGGTTATGCCCAAGTCGCAGGTTTGGATTTTGAGGAGACTTTTGCTCCTGTGGCTAGGCTAGATTCTATTCGCATATTGTTAGCCTATGCCGCTCACCATTCTTTCAGGTTGTTCCAAATGGATGTGAAGAGCACTTTCCTCAATGGGCCAATCAAGGAGGAGGCGTACGTAGAGCAACCCCCTGGCTTTGAGGATGAACGGTACCCCGACCACGTGTGTAAGCTCTCTAAGGCGCTCTATGGACTTAAGCAAGCCCCAAGAGTATGGTATGAATGCCTTAGAGATTTCCTAATTGCAAATGCTTTCAAGGTTGGGAAAGCCGATCCAACTCTTTTCACTAAGACTTGTGATGGTGACCTATTTGTGTGCCAAATTTATGTCGATGACATAATATTTGGTTCTACTAACCAAAAGTCTTGTGAGGAGTTTAGCAGGGTGAAGACTCAAAAATTTGAGATGTCGATCATGGGGAGTTGAACTACTTTCTTGGATTCCAAGGGAAGAAACTCAAGGACGGCACCTTCATCTCCCAAACAAAGTACATGCAAGACTTGCTCAAGCGATTCGGGATGAAGGACGTCAAGCCCGCAAAGACACCAATGGGAACTGACGGACATATCGACCTCAACAAAGGAGGTAAGTCCGTTGATCAAAAGGCATACCGGTCTATGATAGGTTCCTTGCTTTACTTATGTGCTAGTAGACCGGATATTATGCTTAGCGTTTGTATGTGTGCTAGATATCAATCCGACCTAAGGGAAAGTCACCTTGTGGCCGTTAAGCGGATTCTTAGATATTTAGTTGCTACACCTTGCTTCGGGATCTGGTATCCAAAGGGTTCTACCTTTGACTTGATTGGATATTCAGACTCCGATTATGCCGGGTGCAAGATTGATAGGAAGAGTACATCAGGGATGTGCCAATTCCTAGGAAGGTCCCTGGTGTCTTGGAGTTCAAAGAAACAAACTTCCGTTGCCCTATCCACCGCTGAGGCTGAGTATGTTGCCGCAGGACAGTGTTGCGCGCAACTACTTTGGATGAGGCAAACCCTCCGGGACTTTGGCTACAATCTGAGCAAAGTCCCACTCCTATGTGCCAATGAGAGTGCAATCTGCATGGCGGATAATCCTGTTGAACACAGCCACACTAAGCACATAGACATCTGGCATCTTCCTGAGAGACCACCAGCAAAAGGGAGATATCGAGGTGTACCATATCAACACCGAAAACCAGCTAGCCGATATCTTCACCAAGCCCTTAGATGAGAAAAGGTTTTGCAGGTTGCATAGTGAGCTAAATGTCTTAGATTCGCGTAACTTGGATTGATCTATAGCATACATGTGTTTTATGCCTTTGATCATGTAATTTATGCATTTCAATCTATTTTTGTTCATTTGTGGTGCTCAAGTTGTAACCATGATCCCCAGACCTCACAAGTCCATTTGCAAGTGATGCACTTATTTAGGGGGAGGCATGCTACAACTTGACACTTTGAGACTAACCTTTGTGTTTGAGTTCTTGATTTAGTCTCAAAAGTGGATTGAAAGGGAAAGGTGAACATTGGACCATGCAAAGACTTCCACTGCACTCCGGTATTAACTCCAAGTTCATTTCTATGCTCTTATTGCCTTTTTGCTCTTAATTGACAATTTTGGTGAGGCAATGGGGTTAAAGGGCAAAGAATGATTCCATTTTGGTGCTTAATGCCAAAGGGGGAGAAATTAAAGGCCAAAGCAAATGGATCAACTACCACTTGAGAAATTTGAAAATAGTAGAGTTAGCACTTTTGATTTGTCAAAATACTCTTATTTGCAAATTTTGGCCTCTTGTGGGGAGTATGTAGGATTATGGGAAAAAGGGGGAGTTTGTGGCTCTTAATCAATTTTCTATTTGAACATCTCTCTTTGTGCCTAAACAAGTGTGTTTGACTTAGAAATAGGAAAATGAGTTTGATTTCAAAAAACAAACCAAGTGGTGGCAAAGAATGATCCAAATATGCCAAATTCGAATCAAAAACAATTCTTGTTCTCAATTGCATTGATGTTGCACTTCTTTTAGTTGCTTTTTGTTGTGTTGGCATAAATCACCAAAAAGGGGGAGATTTAAAGGGAAATGTGCCCTTGGGCCATTTCTAAAGTGTTTTGGTGATTAAGTGCCCAACACATTTTCTCTAAGTCTTAATTTGTGCCAAAGATTGAAGAAATGCAAATTATGCAACAAGGTACGTTTCTAAGACTTAGTACATAGATTTTGGTACTAATGTATTGTGTCTAAGTGATAGAAACAAAAGAAAAAGGATTGGAATTGAGTTGGCTGTGTACAGCCAACTTATGCTCGGTCTAGGTGCACCGGACTGTCCGGTGGTGCACCGGACAGTGTCCGGTGCGCCAGTGAAAGGGAAATGTGCCCTTGGGCCATTTCTATAAGATTTTGGTGATTAAGTGCTCCACACAAATGCTTTGAGTAATATTTGTGCCAAAGACTCAAGAAGTGCAAATCAAGATTAAAGGTATGTTTCTAGACTTAGTACATTGTTTTGAAGACTAATGTATTGTGTCTAAGTGCTAGAAACAGGAGAAATCACTTTGGAGATAAGTTGGCTGTGTTCAGCCAAAAGGCTGCTCGGTCTAGGTGCACCGGATGGTGTCCGGTGTGCCAGGACTAGTCCCGATGAACAGCCTACTCTCGGGTCTCGACGGCGGTGCAAAATCATCGGACTGTCCGGTGGTGCACCGGGCTGTCCGGTGAGTCGTCTGCGGCAAAGTCGCCGCTCTCGGGAAACAGTCAACAGCGTACGGCTAAAAATCACCGGACTGTCCGGTGGTGCACTGGACTGTCCGGTGAGCCAACGGTCGGCTGAGCCAACGGTCGGCCGCGCAATCCGCGCGTGACGCGTGGCCGAGCCAACGGTCTGTTTGGGGCACCGGACTGTCCGGTGCGCCAAAAGCTCCAAATCTTCAACGGTCGACTGCGCCAATTTAGGAAAGCAATCTGCACCGGACTGTGAACAGTGGAAGTCCGGTGGTGCACCGGACTGTCCGGTGCGCCACCCGACAGAAGGCAAAAATTGCCTTCCCAGATTGCTTCCAACGGCTCCTAGCTGCCTTGGGGCTATAAGAGGGACCCCTAGGCGCATGGAGGAGTACACCAAGCATACTTTGAACATTCTAAGACTCTCGCACTCCATCTTCACACATTCGATTGACATTCTTAGTGATTTGAGCTCCATTCTAGTGGCGAACTTGTTGCGTTTCATTTGAGCTCAAGTCTTGGCTTGTGTGTGTGCGTATTGCTGGGATTTGTGTGTGTTGCTTCCCTCCCTTACTCTAAGTGCTTTCACATTGACAATTGTTGTAAGAGCGAGAGACTCCAAGTTGTGGAGATTCCTCGCAACCGGGATATAGTGAAAGGAAGAAGATCACCGTGGTATTCAAGTTGATCATCGGATCACTTGAAAGAGGTTGAGTGCAACCCTCGTCCATTGGGACGCCACAACGTGGAGGTAGACAAGTGTTGGACTTGTCGAACCACGGGATAACTCGTGTGTCTCTTGTGATTGTTGTGATTCTCAAGAGCTCGCTTTATAGTCACTTGGCATTATATCTCTAACACTCAACCAAGTTTTTGTGGCTATAAGTTTTAAGTTTTTACAGGATCACCTATTCACCCCCCCTCTAGGTGCTCTCAATTGGTATCAGAGCCGTTCTCTTCAAGAAAGGGACTAATCGCCCGAAGGGATGGATCCTAAGGGAAAGGGGATGGTGGTCAACGATAAAAAGAAGGAGTCCATCTTCAACGAGCCAAGGGTCGACAAACCTACTGACTCTGGCTCGAGTCATAAGAAGAAGGACGGGAAAAAGAAGAGGCGTATCAAGAAGATCGTCTACTACGACAGCGACGAGTCCTCTTCTTCCCAAAAAGACGACGACTACGACGAGAAAAAGAAAACGGTCAACTCAAACTTTTCTTTTGATTATTCTCGTATTCCACATAATTCTAATGCTCATTTGATTTCCATTCCTCTTGGTAAACCTCCACACTTTGATGGAGAGGACTACGGATTTTGGAGTCACAAAATGCGTAGCCATTTGTTCTCTCTTCATCCAAGTATATGGGAGATAGTAGAGAATGGAATGCAATTTGATAGTACGGATAATCCCATGTTTATCAATGAACAAATTCACAAAAATGCACAAGCTACTACTATTCTATTAGCATCCTTGTGCAGGGAAGAGTACCATAAGGTGAGCGGCTTGGATAATGCCAAGCAGATTTGGGACACCCTCAAGATCTCGCATGAGGGGAATGATGTCACCATGATCACCAAGATGGAGTTGGTGGATGGCGAACTAGGAAGGTTCGCGATGATCAGGGGGGAGGAGCCAACCCAAACATACAACATTCTCAAGACCCTGGTCAACAAAATAAGAAGCTATGGAAGCACGAGATGGACGGACCACGACGTCGTCCGGCTTATGCTAAGGTCCTTCACTGTCATTGATCCTCATCTTGTAAACTCTATTCGTGAAAATCCTAGGTACACCAAGATGACGCCTGAGGAAATACTCGGAAAGTTTGTAAGTGGGCGAATGATGATCAAGGAGGCTAGATATGTTGATGAGGCGTTGAATGGCCCAATGCCGATCCACGAGCCTCAAACTGTTGCTCTCAAGGCAACAAGTAGCAGGGAGGTGCTACCTAGCAAGGTGGCGCAAGTTGAGGCGGCCGGGCTAAATGAGGACGAAATGGCCCTCATCATCAAGCGCTTCAAGACGGCGCTAAAAGGAAGAAAGGAGCATCCCAACATGAGCAAAGCGAAGGGGAAACACTCCTGCTTTAAATGTGGTAAGTATGGTCATTTTATAGCAAATTGTCCCGACAATACTAATGACCAGGAACAAGAGAAAGGCGGGAAGAGGGAAAAGAAGAAGGCCTACAAGAAGGCGAAGGGCGAGGCACACCTCAGCAAAGAGTGGGACTCGGATTGTTCGTCGTCCAACTCCGATGACGAAGGACTCGCCGCTTCAGCCTTCAACAAGTCGTCGCTCTTCCCCAACGAGCGTCATACTTGTCTAATGGCAAAGGAAAAGAAGGTAAACACTAGAGAAACTCCTAAGTACTCTACTTCTAGTGATGAGGACTCTAGTGATGATGAAATTGATTACACTAGCCTATTCAAAGGATTAGATAGAGCAAAAGTAGAAAAGATCAATGAATTAATTGATGCTCTAAATGAAAAGAATAGACTTTTAGAAAAGCAAGAGGATCTTTTATATGAAGAACATGATAAATTTGTTAATGTTCAAAAGTCTCTTGCCTTAGAGATTAAAAGGAATGAATTATTATCTTCTGAATTATCTATTTGCAATGAGTCTATTTCTAGCCTGAAGATTTTGAATGATGATTTAAATGCTAAGCTAGAGGTAGCAAATAAATCAAGTTCTTGTGTAGAGCATGTTGTAATTTGCAATAGATGTAAGGACTTTAATGTTGATGCTTGTAGTGAACATTTAATTTCCATTACTAGATTAAATGATGAAGTGGCTAGTCTTAATGCCCAACTTAAGACTAGCAAAAATGACTTTGATAAACTAAAATTTGCAAGGGATGCCTACACTATTGGTAGACACCCCTCAATTAAGGATGGGCTTGGCTTCAAGAGGGAAGCCAAGAACTTAACAAGTCAAAAGGCTCCCATTCCCAACAAGGAGAAAGGGAAGGCCCCTATGGCTAGTAGGAGTCAAAAGAATCATGCTTTCATGTATCATGATAGAAAATATGCTAGGAATTTTCATTATAGTAGGAGTTATAATGCTTTTGACTCACATGCCATGATTGCTTCAAGTTCAAACATTAATGGTAGATCTAGGAGGAATTTTGTGTCTCATGCTCCTAGGAAAGTGTATAATGGATCTACCACTGTCTTTCATGCTTGCAATGCTAAATTTGTTCTTTCATGTAAAAATAAAACGGTGATTGCTAAAAAGGTGGGAGCCAAATGCAAGGGAGACAACACTTGCATTTGGGTCCCTAAGGCTATTGTTACTAACCTTGTAGGACCCAACAAGAGTTGGGTACCTAAAACCCAAGCCTAATTTGCCTTGCAGGTTTATGCATCCGGGGGCTCAAGCTGGATTATCGACAGCGGATGCACAAACCACATGACGGGGGAAAAGAAGATGTTCACCTCCTACGTCAAGAACAAAGATTCCCGAGACTGAATCATATTCGGTGACGGGAATCAAGGCAAGGTTAAAGGACTAGGAAAGATAGCTATTTCATCCGAGCATTCGATTTCTAATGTGTTTTTAGTTGAATGGCTCGGGTATAACTTGTTGTCCGTTAGTCAATTATGTAATATGGGTTACAACTGCTCATTTACAAATGTAGATGTGTCTGTCTTTAGAAGGAGTGATGGTTCATTAGCCTTTAAGGGTGTACTAGACGGCAAACTCTATTTAGTTGATTTTTCGAAGGAGGAGGCCGGTCTAGATGCATGCTTAATTGCTAAGACTAGCATGGGCTGGCTGTGGCATCGCCGTCTAGCACATGTTGGGATGAAGAACCTTCACAAACTTCTGAAGGGAGAACATGTGTTAGGTCTAACAAATGTGTACTTCGAAAAAGATAGACCTTGTGCAGCTTGTCAAGCAGGTAAACAGGTGGGAAGCGCTCATCACAACAAGAACATGATGACCACTTCAAGACCTCTGGAGCTACTGCATATGGACCTCTTCAGACCCTTCGCCTACCTTAGCATCGGGGGAAGTAAGTATGGTCTTGTTGTTGTTGATGATTTTTCCCGCTTCACTTGGGTATTCTTTTTGCAGGATAAATCAGAAACCCAAGGGACCCTCAAGTGCTTTCTAAGGCGAGCTCAAAACGGATTTGAGCTCAAGGTGAAAAAGATTAGAAGCGACAACGGGTCCGAGTTCAAGAACCTGCAAGTGGAGGAGTTTCTTGAGGAGGAAGGAATCAAGCACGAGTTCTCCGCTCCCTACACACCACAGCAAAATGGTGTGGTAGAGAGGAAGAACAGGACGCTCATTGACATGGCGAGGACGATGCTTGGAGAATTCAAGACGCCCGAGCGGTTTTGGTCGGAAGCTGTGAACACAGCTTGCCACGCCATAAACTGTGGCATCGCCTCCTCAAGAAGACGTCGTATGAACTCCTAACCGGTAACAAACCCAACGTTTCATATTTTCGAGTTTTTGGGAGTAAATGCTACATTCTAGTGAAGAAAGGTAGGAATTCAAAATTTGTTCCCAAAGTTGTAGAAGGGTTTTTGTTAGGTTATGACTCAAATACAAAGGCGTATAGAGTCTTCAACAAATCATCGGGTTTGGTTGAAGTCTCTAGCGACGTTGTATTTGATGAAACTAATGGCTCTCCAAGAGAGCAAGTTAATCTTGATGATGTAGATGAGGATGATGTTCCAACGGACGCAATACGCATCATGGCGATTAGAGATGTGCGACCACAGGAACACCAAGTGCAAGATCAACCTTCTTCCTCAACAATGGTGCACCCCCCAACTCAAGACGATGAACAGGTTCCTCAAGAGGAGGCGTGCGATCAAGGGGGAGCACAAGAAGATCAAGTTGAGGAGGAAGAAGTACCACGGGCCCCTCCAACTCAAATTCGAGCGACGATTCAAAGGAATCATCCCGTCGACCAGATTTTGGGTGACATTAGCACGGGAGTAACCACTCGCTCTAGATTAGCTAATTTTTGTGAGCATTACTCTTTTGTCTCTTCTATTGAGCCTTTCAGGGTAGAAGAGGCCTTGCTAGATCCGGACTGGGTGTTGGCCATGCAGGAAGAGCTCAATAACTTCAAGCGAAATGAAGTTTGGACACTGGTGCCACGTCCCAAGCAAAACATTGTGGGAACCAAGTGGGTGTTCCGCAACAAACAGGACGAGCACGGGGTGGTGACAAGGAACAAGGCTCGACTTGTGGCAAAAGGTTATGCCCAAGTCGCAGGTTTGGACTTTGAGGAGACTTTTGCTCCTGTGGCTAGGCTAGAGGCGATTAGTATTTTGTTAGCCTATGTCGCTCACCATTCTTTCAGGTTGTTCCAAATGGACGTGAAGAGCGCTTTCCTCAACAGGCCAATCAAGGAGGAGGTGTACGTGGAGCAAACCCCTGGCTTTGAGGATGAACGGTACCCCGACCACGTGTGTAAGCTCTCTAAGGCGCTCTATGGACTTAAGCAAACCCCAAGAGCATGGTATGAATGCCTTAGAGATTTTTTAATTGCTAATGCTTTCAAGGTTGGGAAAGCCGATCCAACTCTTTTTACTAAGACTTGTGATGGTGATCTTTTTGTGTGCCAAATTTATGTCGATGACATAATATTTGGTTCTACTAACCAAAAGTCTTGTGAAGAGTTTAGCAGGGTGATGACTCAGAAATTCAAGATGTCGATGATGGGCGAGTTGAACTACTTCCTTGGGTTCCAAGTGAAGCAACTCAAGGACGACACCTTCATCTCTCAAACGAAGTACACGCAAGACTTGCTCAAGCGGTTTGGGATGAAGGACGCCAAGCCCGCAAAGACTCCAATGGGAACCGACGGACATGTCGACCTCAACAAAGGAGGTAAGTCCGTTGATCAAAAGGCATACCGGTCTATGATAGGGTCTTTACTTTATTTATGTGCTAGTAGACCGGATATTATGCTTAGCGTATGCATGTGTGCTAGATTTCAATCCGATCCAAGGGAGTGTCACCTTGTAGCCGTTAAGCGAATTCTTAGATATTTAGTTGCTACGCCTTGCTTCGGGATCTGGTATCCAAAGGGGTCTACCTTTGACTTAATTGGATACTCAGACTCCGACTATGCTGGATGTAAGGTCGATAGGAAGAGTACATCTGGGACGTGCCAATTCCTAGGAAGGTCCCTGATGTCCTGGAGTTCTAAGAAACAAACCTCCGTTGCCCTATCCACCGCTGAGGCCGAGTACGTTGCCGCAGGACAGTGTTGCGCGCAACTACTTTGGATGAGGCAAACCCTCAGGGACTTTGGCTACAATCTGAGCAAAGTCCCGCTCCTATGTGACAATGAGAGTGCAATCCGCATGGCGAACAATCCTGTTGAACACAGCCGCACAAAGCACATAGACATCCGGCATCACTTTTTGAGAGACCACCAGCAAAAGGGAGATATCGAAGTGTTTTATGTTAGCACCGAGAACCAGCTAGCCGATATCTTTACCAAGCCTCTAGATGAGAAGACCTTTTGCAGGCTGCGTAGTGAGCTAAATGTCTTAAATTCGCGTAACTTGGATTGATCTAGAGCATACATGTGTTTTATGCATTTGATCATATTCTCTTATGCATTTTATTGCTTATTTATGGTGCTCAAGTTGTGCAAGGAATCCTCGGACCTCACAAGTCCATGTGTGAATGGTGCACATATTTAGGGGGAGAAATGCTACAACTTGACCCTTTGAGACTAACCGTGTACTTGAGTTCTCTTAATTTAGTCTCAAAGGTGATTGAAAGGGAAAAGGTGAACTTGGACCATGCAAGACTTCCACTGCACTCCGATGAGAGGGTAATTTACTCCAAGTTCATCTTCGTGCTCTTATTGCCTTTTTACTCTTAATTGAAGATTTTGGTGAGGCAATGGGGTTTTGAGGGCCAATAATGATCCCGTTTTGGTGCTTAATGCCAAAGGGGGAGAAATTAAGGCCAAAGCAAGAAATGGATCAGCTACCACTTGAGAATTTTGAACATAGTAGAGTTAGAGCCTTTGTTTTGTCAAAACACTCTTATTGTCAAAAGTTGGTCTCTTGTGGGGAGAATGTCTGATTATGGGAAAAAGGGGGAGTTTTTGAATCTTTGATCAATTTCTCTTGGAATACCTCTCTCTATGCCTCAACAAGTGAGTTTGACTTAGAGATAGGAAATTGAGTTTGATTTTGAAAACAATCCAAGTGGTGGCAAAGAATGATCCAAATATGCCAAATTTGAATCAAAAACAAATTTTTGTTCTCATTTGCATTGACGTTGCACTTCTTTAGTTGCTTTTTGTTGTGTTGGCATAAATCACCAAAAAGGGGGAGATTGAAAGGGAAATGTGCCCTTGGGCCATTTCTATAAGATTTTGGTGATTAAGTGCTCCACACAAATGCTTTGAGTAATATTTGTGCCAAAGACTCAAGAAGTGCAAATCAAGATTAAAGGTATGTTTCTAGACCTAGTACATTGTTTTGAAGACTAATGTATTGTGTCTAAGTGCTAGAAACAGGAGAAATCACTTTGGAGATAAGTTGGCTGTGTTCAGCCAAAAGGCTGCTCGGTCTGGGTGCACCAGACAGTGTCCGGTGTGCCAGGACTAGTCCCGATGAACAGCCTACTCTCGGGTCTCGACGGCGGCGTACGGCTAAAAATCACCGGACTGTCCGATGAGTCGTCTGCGGTGAAGTCGCCGCTCTCGGGAAACAGTCAACAGCGTACGGCTAAAAATCACCGGACTATCCGGTGAGCCAACGGTCGACTGAGCCAATGGTCGACCGCGCAATCCGCGCGTGACGCGTGGCCGAGCCAACGGTCTGTTTGGGGCACCGGACTGTCCGGTGTGCATCGGACAGTGTCTGGTGTGCCAAAGGCTCCAAATCTTCAACTGTCGGCTGCGCCAATTTAGGAAAGCAATCTGCACCGGACTGTGAACAGTGGATGTCCGGTGGTGCACTGGACTGTCCGGTGCGCTACCCGACAGAAGGCAAAAATTGCCTTCCCAGATTGCTTCCAACGGCTCCTAGCTGCCTTGGGGCTATAAGAGGGACCCCTAGGCACATGGAGGAGTACACCAAACATACTTTGAACATTCTAAGACTCCCGCACTCCATCTTCACACATTCTATTGACATTCTTAGTGATTTGAGCTCCATTCTAGTGGTGAACTTGTTGCGTTTCATTTGAGCTCAAGTCTTGGCTTGTGTGTGTGCGTATTGCTGGGATTTGTGTGTGTTGCTTCCCTCCCTTACTCTAAGTGCTTTCACATTGATAATTGTTGTAAGGGCGAGAGACTCCAAGTTGTGGAGATTCCTCGCAACCGGGATATAGTGAAAGGAAGAAGATCACCGTGGTATTCAAGTTGATCATTGGATCACTTGAAAGGGGTTGAGTGCAACCCTCGTCCATTGGGACGCCACAACGTGGAGGTAGACAAGTGTTGGACTTGTCGAACCACGGGATAACTCGCGTGTCTCTTGGGATTGCTTTTTGTGTGATTGTTGTGATTCTCAAGAGCTCGCTTTATAGTCACTTGGCATTATATCTCTAACACTTAACCAAGTTTTTGTGGCTATAAGTTTTAAGTTTTTACAAGATCACCTATTCACCCCCCCTAGGTGCTCTCAGCCAGGCCAGCCTCCGGTGAACAGGCCACTCTCGGGACTCGACGGCGGTGTACGGCTATAATTCACCGGACTGTCCGGTGGTGCACCGGACTGTCCGGTGAGTCGTCCGCGGCGAAGTCGTCGCTCTCGGGAAACGTTCAACGACGTACGGCTATAATTCACCGCACCGTCCAGTGAGGCACCGGACTGTCCGGTGAGCCAACGGTCGACTGCGCCAACGGTCGGCCGCGCAATCCGCACGCGACGCGTGGGCGCGCCAACGGTCGGCAGGGGCACCGGACTGTCCGGTGTGCCAACTGCCGCAAATCAGCAACGGTCGGATGCGCCAGAAAAGGAAGGAAATCGTGCACCGGACAGCTACAGGGATTGTCCGGTGGCACACCGGACTATCCGGTGCGCCACCCAACAGAAGGCAAGATTTGCCTTCCAAATTTGCCTCCAACGGCTCCTAGTTGTCTTGGGGCTATAAAAGGGACCCCTAGGCGCATGGAGGAGTCACCTAAGCATACTTTGAGCATTCTAAGTCTTCCACACTCTGTCTCCGCGCATTTGATTGACTTTGTTAGTGATTTGAGCTTCGTTCTAGTGGTGAACTTGTTGCAATTCATTTGAGCTCAAGTCTTGGCTGTGTGTGTGCGTATTGCTGCAGATTTGTGTGTGTTGCTTCCCACCCTTACTCTAGTGCTTTCACTTTTATCTTTGTTGTAAGGGCGAGAGACTCCAACTTGTGGAGATTCCTCGCAAACGGGAAAAGAGATAAGCAAGAACAACACTGTGGTATTCAAGTTGATCATTGGATCACTTGAAAGGGGTTGAGTGCAACCCTCGTCCATTGGGATGCCACAATGTGGAGGTAGGCAAGTGTTACTCTTGCCGAACCACGGGATAAACTCGCATGTCTTGTGTGATTGATTTTCTGTGATACTTGTGGTCGCAAGAGCTCACTACTTAGCCGTACTAACACTTAACAAAGTTTTGTGGCTATTTAGTTGTCGATTTTTACAGGATCACCTATTCACCCCCCCTCTAGGTGCTCTCAATGCTGGAATGATTGAGATTTCAGCATTTGAACCTTTGGAGAAGAAACTTTCTGTTGTGATTTCGTGCTTACCATAGATGGTGAGGATTGTAATCCAGCCATTGCTGGAAAAGATGTTTGAATATTTAGCACCTGCTGGAGTGGCCTCAATGATACCCTACTTAGCAAAGGTTGTGCCGGACATGAAACCTCTGGCCTCGAAGCACCTAGCTGGACCGATTGCTGATTCATGGGGACAATATAATATGAGCTAACTGGTACTGAGGTTCCCATATGTGAACTCCAGTCACCAAGCAATGATGATGGATAAAACAGAGATGGATACTCTGTTTGATTATATTGGACATTTGAAGAGGGCGACGATTGTAGTCCGATGTTGTTTGGCATGGGTGCCTGCCCTTCCTTTGAGAATTCCATTATGCCAGTAACTCCCAAAATTCTTGGAACAAATAACAGTGCTATTTACCAAACTTCAAAACACAGATATCTGAAAATGAGACAAATAAGTGGAGGCACATTATATTGTCCATTGGATGCTCAGATTGCAGTCTCAAGCAAGCCAGCCAATTGGAAGGAGCTAATCCTATTTGCTGGCTCTGATAATTCGGGGCCAACAACGTCCATAAGATACTGGACAAAATCACCCTGCCCAAGAAGCAAGTAACGCTTAATAGCAAGGCAGTGGTCCTTAAATCGGTACCGTTTATGAATGACATCCATCAAATGTCGATCAATCCTCTTGGCTGCCTCAACCACAAGAGGAATTTGACCTAACACATTGTTCTTTGACCATTTGTTTTATTTATATATATATATTGTTTTTTCATGTATTACCTAACACTGTCTAGATGTACATAAATTAACATGATATTATATGTTTCCGTTGCAACGCACGGGCACTCACCTAGTTTGATTAATATGAGCGATTCTAAGCGAGATGAATTTACGACGCGCTAAACAGCACGACAGTGTGCGAACGACGCGAGGACACATGCTACATAGCGTGCGGACGACGCACGAAACAGTGCGAGCGACAAGCGAATCACCACGGGACCACAAGCACATCACGCGTGAACAGCACGCAGACAGTACGACGATGCGTGATAATCGTTAACAGATAACACGATTATACTAAACAAGTATTAAATGAAGAGCGTTTAAGTTGGTATTCATTAAGTTAACATCTATTTATAAAAGCGCGAGTTAAAACTATAAACTAGTTTTAATTAGAAGATCATTTTTAATAAGTATCGAATGAACAACTAATTAAATAATTAAAACTTGTGACATGATTAAAATACGTTACTAATACGAAATCGACGTTATTTTAAAGTTAACACGACTAAAACATGATGAAATAGGTTTACGACACCAATTATATTTATAGAAACATCACGGAGGACTTGTAACATTTAAACAATCAAGTCATGTTTTTAAAGACGCGACATATGAATACTACTAAATTGTGTCGCGTTTATACTAAACAAATTTCAATTGCAACATTTAAGTTGGCATAACCACAATAACAGGTACTTACGACCGCATACTTAAAATTAAATTTGGTTTGATTGAACTTTTATTTTCAATAACCGACACTAAACAAGTAATTAATTAGTGAACATGAACAATGTGGTGAAACGATTTTATTAAAGCGTGTGAATAACGACTCGCGTGAACTACGACGCACACGGGAGTCACGACTGTTTAACGTTGTTGTGCGTTGTTGTGCAGGGGCTGCAAGACCGCGGCAAGCGCACGCGAGCTGCATCGGGGCCACGCGAAGCGCGCCGGGGCACAGGGCCGCGCACGGCCACTCTAGGGATGTGCGTGGGCCGCGGACAGCCGCGTCGAGGCTGGCAGCTTAGGGGCGCCGACCGAGCATGAGCACAGGCCGAGCACGGGTGAGCCACGTTGGCTGTTGGTCGCGCTGAGGTACACATGGGCCGGCTGGGGAAAATGGCAGGATTTTATATTCTCTTCTTTTATTCTTTTCTTTTGTTCCTATTCAGATTTATACACAAGAAAGAGCTACAAATTAAATGAATGCATACCAAGACAACACGTCAAACAGAAAATAAATGCATTCCAACATGATGCAACAACAATTATTCCCTTAGGGCTTTAACTTACTACGATTAATATTTATATAATACAAAATAACTCCTCAATATTTAGGAACAAGAGAAGTAAATCAAAGAAAGTAGAGGGTAACACCTGAATTTGGTGGATATTAGAAAAGTAATTTTATACCCCCAAATTCAGGGTGTTACAAATCTAACCCCTTAACAGAATCTCGCACTCGAGATTCAAGAAGAGGCTAGCAAGAAAATGAGATTGGTTCATTGGTCTTTCATAGCTTCTTCTAACTCAGCTTTAACTCTGTCAGCTTAACTTGTGGATTGGTTGCTTTGACCTTCAGATGCTCGAGACCAATCGATACAATTCTTAAGGATCCCTTGGACCCATGGGTTAGGACCCACACACGCTTCTGCTATGCCACTTTAATCTTATTGGTTGATGTTGATCGCATTGTCTTCATTGGGGTTAGCGGCTAACCCCCTTAATAGGAGCATTGTTACCCACTCGGTGAAGATGTTGTCGACTCTGATCTTGATAGATTAAGAGAAGTTGAAGAATGCCAACCGGACAGGTGCAAGAGGGAAGGGTATAGATAGAAAAGGTAAGCATAGATGGATTAAAGAGAGAAAAATGAGAGCACTCAACGACCTACTCTATGGCACTCACCTAGTAAACTGATGCCATTGCAGACTAAGGGCCACAACACATCAGCACTCATCACAAAGAAGCAAATCAGTCATCACACAATGACAAACAACACAAGCATACAACAACAAACATCTCGTTGCTACACGTTAATGTTAACTAGATGGTGGTCTTTCCTGAAAAGGGAATAACTAATCTCTAAGGTTGTTGAAGGACAAGGAGAGAAACAAGACGTGCAGGACATTGGCACGAGCACAATAAAGGATGGAGTTAAAGCAAGCTTTGTGAGCGACCGGTAAAAGGATACGATCAAGGGCATAATGGGTAGGATACCACTCTCGAGTTGAGATAGAAAAGAGGAGATTTCAAAAAGTAGACCTAAGGTAAACATCGAGGTAAGATCTAGTGATTACAAAGGTAAGGGTGATGTCCAACAAAAGCTAAGACTTGCAATGCGACGGAGGAAAAGGAAACGATCAAGAGTGGGTGGGTAAGACAACACTCTTGAACTGAAATGGGAGGGGAGGCATTAAAATGCAAGTACATGATAAGCATCAAGGTAAAGATCGAGGGATGACAAGGGTTAAGGTGATAACAGACAAACACACAACAAAGGATGTATTTGAGGCAAAACTTGCAAGGTGTCAAAGAAGGGGGAGCAGTCACTGATGAAAAAGATGAGGCATTATCCTTGTACACGGATAGAAAAGAGGAGGCTTTAAAGGGTAGGTTCAAAGTAAGCATGAAGGTGAGGGTATAGATGTTACAAGGGTTTAAAGGTGATAACATACAAGGATGTAGGAGAGGAGGTAAATGTGCGTAAGAACCAAAAATATAAGTACCACAAAGGATGGATTTAAGACAAGACCTGCAAGTGGAAAAGAAGAGGATATGTCCAAGGGCTAGATAGGTAAATTGCCACTCTCAAATTGAGGTGGAAGAGAGGAGATTTTTTTAAAGAGCAGGAATAAATATGAGTGTCAAAGCAAGATCGATGGATGACAAGGTGATGGTGATAGCAAATAAAAACACAGCAAAGGATGGAATTAAGACAAAACTTATAAGGCGACAAGGAGTGAAAAGGAATCAAGGGAGAGATAAGTAACTCACAGCTCTCAAACTAGGTCGAAAGAAAGGGGAGGCTTTTAAAGGATAAGTTCAAGGTAGGAATTTAGGTAGAAGACATAAATATCGCAAGGGTCAAAGGCGATAATAGACAAGAACATAAGGGAAAAGATGAAGGCACATAAGAGCCAGTGGTATAAGTACAACAAAGAATGGAGTTACATCAAGGCTTACACGCGGTAAAGAAGAGGATATTGCCAAGGGTGAGATAAGTAGAACACCGCTCTCAAATTGGGATAGGAGATTGGAGATTTTAGATAACAGACATAATGTAATCACCAGGGTATGGTCGAGAGATGGGAAAGGTCAAGGCAACACTAAACAGAGGCACAACAAAGGGTGGAGTTGAAAACTCGCAAGCGATGAGGAAGAGGATAAGGCTAAGGGAAAGTAGGTAAAGCACCACCCTCAGATTGACATGGAAAAAAGGAGATTTTGAAGGGCCGGTATAAGATAAACATCAAGGTAAGATATAGAGGTGATAAGGGTAATGGTGATAATGACGAAAAGCATAATCCATGGACAGAGTTAGGGCAAGACTCACAAAGTGACGAAGTGGAGAAAACAATCAAGGGTAAGATAAGTGAGGTTTTGACAGAAGAGTTGAAGTAAAAATTCATTACTGAAGGAAGTTATAAGGAGATAATGAGATTACCAGGGATGTGCAAAATAAAATGACCACTCATGCATCATTAAGAAACAAGGGTTATCAAGGACATGTTAACTGAAACATCTTGAACAGTCATTGGGGTATGAAAATAAGCATACATAAGAATATAAGAGTATGCAAGATTCCAAGGATACGGGCATACCAAGACAACAGAATAGAAAAATCCCAAGGATAACGACTTAACAAAAGAATAGGAAGTGATCTCAGAAGACAAGAAGTTCATGGACATATAAATTGAAGTGTTTAAGTAGGTAGTAGAAATTCAGATATAGGTATTTGAAACAAGAGTATTGAAGAATCTAGGGGTACGAGCATTTCAGTACCAAAGGAATAGAGATTGCCAAATGGTGGCAAATGAATGACGGAAGAGGAAAGAATCCCAAAAGACAAGAAGGTTATGGTCTGGGGGCATCTACAAAGATGTCGCAAGCACAAGAGTGAGATCAGATCTAATAGAATGAATAGGCGAAGCATAGACAATACTAGAATAAAATACATTTGGCATGGTGATATATAGAAGCATAACATAGAATTAGTCGATGTGGCTAATATTTTGAAGCAAATCAAGGATGAGGTGAAGTAATAGTCAATAAGTCCTTTAAACAACCAATGCTACTCTAGGATAGCGGTCCTACAGTCAGGAAGGCTTTGATACCACTTATGTCACACCCGGTTTTGGAAGGTAAACCGAATGTGAACCATGTACGTGCTAGGATCAGAAATCCACGTACGCAACGATTACATAAATGACTCATCATAGCACAATGCTTCGAATAATAATAAAGAGTAAGTAATAATACTACAGACTAGAGTCATTTACATAATATAAATCAAAGTACACAGAATAGAAACGTAGCCAACGTAAATAAACCCACCATAGACAGCTGGCTGGGGGAGGTCGCTAGCCTAATCCTCAAACTCGTTGAAGCCCTGGAAATCCTGGAGATCCGCCTCGACACCTTCTTCTTATTTACCTGAGCATAGATTGCACCAAATGTCCCGTTTGGCTGAGGTGGACTAGCTTTATGTGGAGTTAAGCTCAAAGCAGTTGCTTTTAGTTGGTCAGGTATTTATTATTAGTGGAAGCCAAATTTTAGCAATAACCAACCCGTGAACCATTTCCTCATTGAGGAACATAATTATCATCATCGTAGCCTGAGTTCCCTAAAGTATCACAAGTTCATCATCATAATTAAGATAACATCATCGTATCATAAATATTCTCATCATTTTCGTTGATTAAAGTAAAGCACTAGCATGGAGCTAAAAATAATAACCCAAAAGGTAATCAAGGACAAGGTAAATATAAAGTTAGTCAATCCTTAGGTTTCAATCAAGTAATGTGGGGCAGTGAATTATAAGTAAGTAGGACAGAATGGATCAGAGGAAAACACTTGTCTTCACCAAACAGATGCTGAGGATCATCAATCCCGTAGAACTCGAAGAACTTTATCACTTGGTCGTCGAAGCTTGATCGTCGGTTCACTGAAGCTCGGAAATGGATCACGATCTATTCGCTATGCACAGCGAATACAAACTGGCACAAACAAACATATACATACGCATAAGAACATTACACCATACAAACGAACACATAGTAAAAACGGGCAATATAAAATAGAGAGCGCTTCTATGATCACGCGAGGAAAATAAACTCGAAAGTCGGAGCTACATTCGAGGAGTTATCACATTTACGCTAAACAAGTATTAGTTTGAAAATTTAGTTCGACAAAATTATATTAATTGATATTTATTGAATGTAAATTAAAACTACTACTTAGTTTTGATTAATATGCTATACTAACAACTCTTGGTTAAATAAGTAATTTGATTAATATGACCGATTTTAAGCGAGACGAATTTACGACGCGCGAAACAACACGACAGCGTGCGAACGACGTGAGGACACACGCGACATAGCGCGCGACCAGCGCGAACGACGCGCGAATCAGCACGGGACCATGAGCACATCACGCGCGAACAGCGCAGACAGTGCGACGACGCGTGATAATCGCTAACAGATAACGTGATTATACTAAATAAGTATTAAATGAAGAGTGTTTAAGTTGGTATTCGTTAAGTTAACATTTATTTATAAAAGCGCGAGTTAAAAACTATAAACTAGTTTTAATTAGAAGGTCATTTTTAATAAGTATTGAATGAACAACTAATTAAATAATTAAAACTTGTGACATGATAAAATACGTTACTAATACGAAATCGACGTTATTATAAAGTTAACACGACTAAAACATGATGAAATAGGTTTACGACGCCAATTATATTTATAGAAACATCACGGAGGACTTGTAACATTTAATAATCAAGTCATGTTTTTAAAGACGCGACATATGAATACTACTAAATTGTGTCGCGTTTATACTAAACAAATTTTAATTACAACACTTAAGTTGGCATAACAACATAACAGGTACTTACGACCGCGTATTTAAAATTATAAATTTGGTTTGATTGAACTGTTATTTTAAATAACCGACACTAAACAAGTAATTAATTAGTCAACATGAACGATGTGGTGAAACGATTTTATTAAAGCGCGTGAATAACGACTCACGTGAACTACGACGCACACGGAGTCACGACTGTTTAATGTTGCTGTGTAGGGGCCACGAGACCGCGGCGAGCGCACACGAGCTGCACCGCGGCCGCGCGAAGCACGCCGGGGCACAGGGCCACGCACGTCCACTCTAGAGACGCGCGGGGGCCGCAGACAGCCGCACCGAGGCTGGCCGCGCAGGGGCGCCGGCCGAGCACGGTGAGCCACGCTGGCTGCTGGCCGCATCGAGGCGCACATGGGCTGGCTGGGGAAAATGGGGGGTTCTTCTTTTATTTTTTTCTTTTGTTCCTATTCATATTTATTCACAAGAAAGAGCTACAAATTAAGTGAATGCATACCAAAACAACATGTCAAACAGAAAATAAATGCATTCCAACACGATGTTATAACAATTATTCTCTTAGGACTTTAACTTACTACGATTAATATGTATATAATACAAAATAACTCCTCAATATTTAGGAACAAGAGAAGTAAATCAAAGAAAGGAGAGGATAACACCTAAATTTGGTGAATATTAGAAAATAAAATTTATACCTCCAAATTTAGGGTGTTACAGGTTTAGAGCGGCCTTGGGATCCTCTTTAATTAGAGATACTCTGGATTCATTTATGATGATGGTTTATGAAATGGTTATACTTATGATATTTGATACTTTCCTCTTTGAGGAAGTGCTCTCGTTTGGGAATATCAACTTGGGTTTTATGATAAAACTTGGTTTCTATTAATGATAAATACCTAACCAACTAAAAGCAACTGATTTGAGCTTAACCCCATATACAGCTAGTTCACTTCAATCAAACGGGACATTTGCTGAGTACGTTGATGTGTACTCACCTTTGCTTAAACACCAAACATCAGGTTGCCCCTATTATAGCCATTGCTCAGGAGAAGATGAAGGAAATGCGGAGGATTTCCAGGAGTTTCAGGACTTCGAGGAATTCTAATCTAGACTAGCGACAAACCCCTAGTCTAGATGTTTCGTTCAGTACTATGAAGGCCTTATCTTACTGTGTTTCGTTCAGTACTTTGATTTATATTAAGTTAATGACTAAGTGGATGTTTTGGGCATCATGATGTAATAAAGATATACTTATTTTCGCTATTATTTAAGCATTATGTGATGATGTCCAATTAAATAATCGTTGTGTACGTGAATTTCTGATCTTGGCACGTACATGGTTCGCATTTGGTTTAACTTATAAAACTGGGTGTGACACATGCGTATTGCTGAGTGTTGACTGCCGTGCCTGTGAGGTATTTAGCTGCCCTGTAGCCGTAGCTGCTGCTGCTGCAATCCATAAAGACAAAATACTGTAGAAATCGTAGCCGCAGCCAGATTAAAGCCGCAGCAAGCTAGAGCGAATAAGTCCCTGTTCATTTGGCTTTAATCCATAGCGGCTTCTACTACTTCTATAATATTTTATCTCTATGGACTACAGTTGTAGCAGTCCGAACAACAACTGCTTTTATAGAATTTTATCTCTATGGATTGCAGTTGTAGCAGTCAGAACAACAACTAGCTTTAATCCGAAGCGAACAACATGGCAGTCGTGCATGCACACCGGCACACCATAGGCGCCCGATGCAAGCCTATGGCACAGCTGTCCGATTCGTGCTTGCCACCCAGCTGCTGATTCCTAGGGATGAAAACGGTTTCGGAATTTTTTGGTATTCCGGAAACCGATTTCGAAATTTTTCGATCGGATTCACCGGTAACGGTATTTTTCGAAAACGGAATCGGTTTTCGGAATTTTCTATCGGAATCGGTATCGGAATCGGCGTGGTGTTTTACCGACCGTTTCCTTCGGTTACCGGTTTTTGTCGAAAATTACCGGATTTGTGTCTCGGAATTTTCCAGAATTGTGTCTCGGAATTTTTCGAAATTGTGTCTCGGAATTTTTCGGAATTTTCTAGCATGTGATTTTTCGCATCGCCTTTACGTATCTAGATAAGGATTACTTATTTTTGTATTTTTTGGATGCCTTAAGATTTTTTTGGGATAGATGGTGTTGAAAAGCAGTTGAGAGTAATGATTTGGTCTTTTCCACACACTAGGTTTTAGGGTTTTCTTGTGAGGTTGTGAAAAACTCTTTATGTGAGGAAAAAATATTTCATAAGTAAGCATGCCATGTCAGCTAGATCGAGTGGATATTGTGAATTGTGAACTTTGAGTATGTGAACTTGTGATCTTTATGAAGTTGTTATACTGTGAACTTGTTATATTGTGAACTTGTGATCTTTGTAAACTTTTTATATTATAAATTTATGATCCTTGTGAACTTGTTATATTGTGAACTTGTTATATCATGAATTGTGAACTTGTGGTCTTTGTGATCTTTTGTCAACTTTGTTGTATTGTGAAGTTTGATAAGTTTACCGATCGTATTTTAGATTTCGACCGTTACCGGTGTATTTTCCGTACCAAACTTTCGTTTCCGATGTTTCCGAAATACCAATATCGTTTCGGTTTCCGGAGTTACCATTTTCGATTTTGTTTCCGATAAAAAATACGAAAACGGTAATGGTTTTAGTGTTTACCGAGCCCTGTAGCCGTAGCTGCTGCAGCTGCAATCCATAAAGACAAAATACTGTAGAAATCGTAGCCGCAGCCAGATTAAAGCCGCAGCAAGCTAGAGCGAATAAGTCCCTGTTCATTTGGCTTTAATCCATAGCGGCTTCTACTACTTCTACAATATTTTATCTCTATGGACTACAGTTGTAGCAGTCCGAACAACAACTGCTTTTACAGAATTTTATCTCTATGGATTGCAGTTGTAGCGGTCAGAACAACAACTAGCTTTAATCCGAAGCGAACAACATGGCAGTCGTGCATGCACACCGGCACACCATAGGCGCCCGATGCAAGCCTATGGCGCGGCTGTCCGATTCGTGCTTGCCACCCAGCTGCTGATTCCTAGGAGGTGACGTATCCAGCGCACATGGGTTGTTTGTGCACATCATACACATATTAAATCATATCCTTTCATCTATGATCCAACGTCACACACACAACCCACCTCTCTTCTGCCTTTTTGCTGAAATCACCTCCCACCTCCCTCACTTGTTGTCTTATCGTTTTTTATTAGAAAACCCTTTGGTGATAGCTCCCTTACCAGAGGTGGTAGGAGAATGCAACGTTCAGTAAACGAAACTGAACGAACAGATTAAACCAAACTAAAATATTATTGCACATAACTGCATAGATATTTAGGTATAGTAAAAGCTAATGACATGTTATTGTAAATTTAAGACTTCCACTAGGGCCAACTAACTGTCAACATTTTAACATAATTTAAGATTATGAATGTGGCATGTTTGAGCATGGTCTAAAGTATGAACGACCCATTATAGTTGTGAAAATAACAACATTAGTGAAGCAGCCTTTGCATAACATGTCTATTTAGGTGCCATTCTTGGCATTTTTGCTGTTCTGTGGCTTTGGTAATTCTTTGACACTCTTGATCTTTTTACTCTTAACCATTAAAATAGGTATGTGTCCATGTGTTGCGATGGGAGTAAAAAAACTGTATGAAACATAGATAGAGAACGTCAAAAATAGATACTCTCGTGATGGCCTCTCCCGCGCGAGGTTGGCTCCGGGCGAGTCGTGACTGCGTCTTTCGCCCGGAATTGGCCTCGGACGAGTCGTGACTGCATGTCCTACCTGAGGTTGGCCTCAGGCAAGTCTTGGCCTACTGATCTATCTGAGGTTGGCATACGATGAATCATGACTGCATCTCCTGCTCGGGGTTGGTGTCGGGCGTGGCGTGACCACGTCTCCCGCAGGGGATGGCCTCGAGCGAGTTGTGACCGCGTCTGTCGCTCGAGCTTGGCTCAGGCGAGTCGTGACCACGTGTTCTGCCTGGGGTTCGCCTCGGGCGAGTCGTGACCATGTGTCCTACCCGTGGTTGGCCTAGGGCGAGTCGTAGCCTCGCAGTCGTCGTCCTCAACGGCGGCAAGCGAGGAGGCAGTAGCGAGGTTGAGCGAACGTGCCTGGGGAGGGGAAGCGAGTGGGGGCGCAATCGAGGGCGGGGCAGGGAGGTTGCAGTGGAGGAGGCGGAGCTCGACCTCTCAGAGGAACCTAGAGTGTCGGGAGCATATAGGAGCGAAAGATCCGAGAGTTTTGCGTGCCGAGGATGGGGGTGGACGGGGGCACCATTGCCATGTCCCATAATTTGTTGTCGCCACCAGGAGAAACGGGGTGCGCCGTGTGTGTCCCCTCCTCTGTGGGGGTGGGGGTGGGGGCAGCCGCCGCCATGGCCCATGGGCATCTCGTTGAGGAGGCGGTGTAATACCCAAATTATAAAACTTATGAAAGAATTGGTCTCCTTATGTGATTTGCCATCTACTTCTTGATACATGTGACTAAACATAATCAAAAGAGAATTCTTTAATAAAAACACATAAAGAAAAGCCATGCATCATATTGGAGTTTTGTTTGTGCATTGAATAATAATGATGGTGACACTAATAAAATATGATAATGATTTGATAATTTGGATTTCACCCAAGAAGTATAATTTAGGAAATTGAGATAGCCCTAAATTTAATTATGATTTTAAAATGGAAAGGAAGGAGAGAAAAGAAAAGGGAGAAAGGATATAAAATATACAAGAAAATGCATATAAATATTTTGGTACTTTTAATTGCCCAATATAATCTGAGAGTGAATTTGCCACAAGTTTGAATTTAAATTGGAATTGGAATTTGAATTTGGAAAAGAAGAAAAGAAAGTGGAAAATAAAAAGAAAAGGCAAATGGAAAACGTCGCTTGGGCTCAATTCCCTGTCTCGGCCCACCTCGCCCTCATCCGCACGGCCCAGTTAGCCTCCCCACACGACGATGTGACGTGCGGGCCCCCTACCAGTCGAGGGACCTCCCTTATGCGCGCACGGGGCCCATCTGGCGGACGTGTTTCCTCAGCCGAGGATGCTTGCATGCGAGACCCGATGGTCAAACCCGTCGTCTCCGCGATAAGCGCGGAGGCCTCAACCGAACGAGGGCAAGTCGCCTAGCCGATCCACCTTCCCCACTTCGCCTGGGTCGTATAAAGGAATTCTAGTCGCAACCCTCTCCCCTCTTCTACCCTCTTGTGCGAACTCGTGCACCGGAACCCGTCTCCGCCGCCGTGCGCCATCATCAAGGGAGTTTCGCCGCCGCCGGTTAGTGTGGGAAGGCCATCTCCGCCGCTTCGCTAGCTGTAAGTCTTCCCACGGGCATGCGCCTACACCTCCTCCTCTGTTTACACCTGGTTTTGTTCAGGAAAATGTGTCGCGCCATTAGCGATTGCTCGCCGGACCAGTACCTTTATCGTGGACCCGCCTCCGGCCATAGATGTGTATTCTACGGGCAGGGATCCATTGTTGGGTGGTCTCGGTCAAGTTCGGGGTGGTCCACCCGTTCTTTGCCTCTTGGATCTGGTCGATGTCGGACCCCGAGAGCCAAATTACCGTGCGCCGGTGAAGTGCGCCACTGTGGGACTCCGTGCCGTTGAACCTGAGCTATGGATTTGGGGTGGCGCCCGGACACCGTTGGATCTGCGGGGGATGGATAGGATTAGATCGTGCTCTGGGTGGTTTTCTATCGCACGTGTGCAGATCACCGGTCACGATTAGATGAGTGATACCCTTTCGATTGAATTGCACACGGGCCGTTGGATTGGGATCTGGCGCTCGCGGACTCGTATATACTCATGTTATATTCTGGGCCATGGAAGTTTGATCGGACGGCTACTGTCGCCCGATAACCCTTTGGCCGATAAACTTACAAAGGAGACCCCTGGAAAATAAGAAATAGAACCTGCAGTCCTCGTGCGACTATTACCTGAGTCTAGGGAATCTTCTGAGTTTGCCCTGGCTTTTGGTTTAATTACGCGCGCAGTCAGTAACCGAGGAAATTGAGAAAAACAATATAGAAATTGTTTTTTAACACAAAAAAATTCAGAAACCTGTATAATTCATATTTAATTCATTTTAAGTCCAAATTGATTCATTACAGTTCCTATAATTTTATATTATAATTGTCTATTACTTAGTAACATTGTTTTACAATGAAACACACATTAGAATTGATCACACAATTAATTTTGTACCAAACACTTAATAACTTCGGAAATTCATAACTTAAAATCCATAACTCCGAATTTAGTGATTCTTTTTCCTATGATCTCATTTTAATACGTAGATTATTAATATGTATTTTGTATACATGTTTGGTGTGATGTTAATTTTTCCCTTGTATTATGCTTGTTTGTATCGTGGCGAGTAGAAGCCGAGGATCCGGGTGTTCAGCAGGTAGAAGTTGCTGAGCAGGAGCTCATTGAAGGCAAGTTGTGCCCTTGACCACTTTTATTACCCAATAATGTTCTTTATTATCACTTATCCATGTATAGGTTTAATTTTAATGGGACCCAATAGGTCACCCTAGTCTGGTTATCTTTTTACCTTGTTCACCCCTGGATTATCTGGGTAGTTTTGCTATTGCTCTATATGGTTTTGGGTTTAATATTACATTATGTTCATGTTCCAATTATATTGTTATTTTCTTTATTGTTCATGCCAAGATCATTATTTTAATTGGAACATGGAGCTTAACTTGAGAAACACGTGCCACCACAAGGGTGGAATGGGACGCCCTTGGCTGACTAACTAGGAAAGCTAGTGGAGGACTACCTTACCTGATAGGGGCAAGGGTAGTAGGGGAGTAGACGTGTAGGGAGGTTCCTGGGTTGATTTTGCTGCAATGGTGGTCAGACGGGGGATTCCTGCATTGCTCTTCCTAGAAATTGCAGTGGGTTTTCTGAAGCTAGTGGAACTTTGTAAAGGCCTCGTAGTGTTACCCTGTCTCACTTCCTTGGTAGAGGTGTATGGGATTCATGACCCCTTGGCAGATGGGTAACATGACTTGTGGGTACAGGATACCACTTCTGCAGAGTGTAAAACTGGTATACTAGCCGTGCTTGCGGTCTTGAGCAGCTCAGGACTCTCGCATGATTAAATTATGGAACTAAATTCAATTTGTCATTTGCATTGCATGAGATTTATTATTAATTTTGTTCTATTATTATTATGGTTTGGTATTTACTTACATTTAGTAACTGCTAATAAAATTTGACCAACTTATTAAAAGCAATGCTCAGCTTTAACCCCTATCAGCCTTACACAACACATGAACTCCCACCTTTGGTGAGTTCATGCACATTATTCCCCACAACTTGCTGAGCTATGATCTTTTGTGAGCTCACACTTGCGATATATAAACCCCCCATAGGAGAAGAACAGGTGGTCCAGGAGGAGCCGTACAACGAGGAGTATGACTTGATGTAGGTGGCGTTTCCCAATCGATTTTATGGCGCCTTGGATGGACTCTTAGTTCGTTTTATAATTATCACTTATTTTTGTAAGACTTCCGCTATTATAATAATTACTTTCATGATATTGTGACATTTATCTCTATACGTCCTATTATTATATGTGTTGTTTTTCCTTGGCGCACATATGAGACGCACCCAACTTTATCCCTTAAATCTAGGTGTGATAGAAGTGGTATCAAAGGAAATATTGACTATAGGACGAAACCTAGATAGAAATGGACAAAACCCTTACCTACTTACCTTACTCTGATTCTTTCTATAATTATCTTGATCCTGTATCACCTGTTGCTGTTCTACTCTGATTACTCTTATCTTTTCTACTCTAAGACAAGATGGATTTCACACCTTGGAATCCTACATTTATGACCCCTTTTAAAGAGATAGGAGACCTAAGACAAAATTAAAATTATTTTCTCTATTTAAAAATGTTGAATGATTGTTCTGATGATAAATGCCTGATTTGCTTCTTTGATTGATTGAAATAGTATAGTCGGGCATCTTAGCATGTACCACCATAAGGTAATGTATTAGCTTTAGTAGGTGACACAATAATCTACCTAGCTAATAAACCCCCAAAGTAACATGTCTCGTAATTACTCGTCTTGTCTATAATTCTTTCTTACCACGTGTTTCTAACTCAGATGGTCAATACCAGGAAGGGAGGCGTAATTGATCTACCTACCAACCCATTCAACCGGAGGGTACTTAGACAACAGCAAGCCGAGATGAATCCTTCGAATCCTCCACCGGCTAGGACTGATCCAGTGGCTGCAGCTCAGATGCAAATGCTGCAACAGATGGCGAACACGATGCAGGATATGTAGGCACAGATGCGACATGGGCGTCAGGAGATGCGCCAAGAGAGGCAGGAGATGAGGGAGGAGATGCGCCAAGAGCGAATGGTGCGACAGCAGCAAGCACCATTGCCTCCACCACCACCACCAATTCCACCCCGGGACAAGCATTTGGAGTTCATCAGCCACAAGCCATCAACGTTCGCCAGCTCTCCAGATCCGCTGCACGCTGATGATTGGCTGAAGTCCGTGGAGAAGATGTTGATTATTGCACAGTGCTCTGACCGGGAGAAGGTTCTTTATGCTTCTGGTCGACTTACGGGTCCTGCTGTTGATTGGTGGGATTCTTACACCACTGCCCATGACGCTGCTAATACTATCACCTGGGCGGAATTTGTTGCTCGGTTTAGAAAATATCACATTCCTGCTGGACTGATGAAGATCAAGAAGAAATTTATGTCGCTGAAGCAGGGGAGTATGTCAGTCAGCGAATATCGCGACAGATTCATTCAGCTCTCAAGATATGCACCAGATGAAGTAGCTAAGGTTGAAAGGAAGCAAGAACACTTCATCGAAGGACTTAATGGACCACTGTAGTATGCACTGGTGGCTCACTCCTTTCCATCATTCTAAAGGCTGCTTGACAAGGCCCTAGCTATTGAATACAAGCGTGTTCAGCTGGGGGATATGAAGAGGAAGGCGATCACCAAGGGTCAGGGGAGTAGTAGCGTTCACCCTCGCTATGTTCCACCCTAGGGTACATCGGCTCGTACTGGAGGAGGCCAGAGCCCAGCTCAGTTCACACCACAGGGGACTCCACCGACTCGTTAGGCTATCCCCGCTAGCACCCCGGTGAAGTTCTCAGGACAGAGTGCAGGCACCACATGCTACAAGTGCGGTAAGACTAGACATTATGCTAATGTATGCCAACAGAGGATTGCTAGTGCCCCCATTTAGAACAAGCAACAGACTCCATGATCTGGCAAGGGATTCAGTATTGCCAGGGTTAATCAAGTCAGTGCTGAGGCTACCGCTGAGGGAGCTGACATTGCAATTGGTATGTTTTATATTAATGCAATTCCTGCAGCAATATTATTTGATTCTGATGCTACACATTCATTTATTTCTACTCGATATGCCAACACAAATGAGTTACCACTACAAAATATGAAAACACCAATGATAGTAATTACACCTAAAGGGCTTGTTGAAACAAACTATATGACACACAGATTAACTTTAACAATTATGGGAAGAGAATTCTGGGCTACCCTTATAGTATTAGAGGAAAGCAGTATAGATCTAATCCTTGATATGTCATGGTTAATAAAAGCAAAGGAGAAAGATTTGAAGTTGAGATCACTGTAACTGCCTCTACCAGACTCGCCGTATTTCTAGTAGACGGGAAGTTTGTAGGCAACAACATTCGTGTGGTTAGGGATTTCCCCGATGTCTTTCCAGAGGAGTTACCCGGGATGCCACCAGATAGGGAAGTTGAGTTTGTCATTGATCTCTTACCTGGGACCGCTCCTATTTCAAAAAGGCCATACAGGATGTCCGTAGAAGAACTAACAGAACTTAAGAAATAGTCAACGGAGTTGCAGGGGGCTAGGTACATTTGTCCGAGTTCCTCACCTTGGGGAGCACCGGTCTGTTTGTACAGAAGAAGGATGGTTCACAAAGGATGTGTGTGGATTATAGATCTCTTAATGACGTTATCATGAAGAACAAGTATCCTTTACCCCACATTGAAGACTTTTTTATTAGATGAGAGGTGCAAGGGTGTTCTCCAAGATTGATCTCCGATCAGGTTACCACCAAATGAAGATTAGACCATCTGATATTCCCAAGACGGCTTTCTTGACCCGATATGGTTTATATGAATTCACAATTATGTCATTTGGACTAACTAATGCACCAGCCTATTTTATGAATCTGATGAATAATGTGTTCATAGAGTATCTAGACAGATTTGTCGTGGTATTCATCGATGACATTCTTATTTATTCCAAGAATGATAGTTATCATGAGGAACATCTGTGGATGGTGCTACAAAAGCTATGGGATAATCAACTTTATGCCAAGTTCAGCAAGTGCGAGTTCTGTATTGATGAAGTGCCATTCCTTGGACACATCATATCCAAGGGTGGAATCTCAGTGGATTCGTCTAAAGTAACAACGATAGTTTGGTGGAAAATACCAAGTTCAGTAACGGAGGTCCGAAGTTTCCTGGGAGTTGCAGACTATTACCGGCGATTCATTGAAGGATTCTCCAAGATGCTAAGCTTATGACCTCACTGTTAGAGAAGGGCAAGGAGTTTAAATGGACCTAGGAGTGCCAAGAGAGTTTCAATCAACTAAGGTTTAAATTGATGGCAGCTCCAGTGTTGGTTATGCCAGATCTACAGAAGGGTTTTGATATATATTGTGATGCAAGCCGCTAGGGCTTGTGATGCGTTCTTATGCAAGAAGGACATGCTATTGCCTACACGTCTCGTCAGTTGCGGAAGCATGAGTTGAACTATCCCACTCATGACTTAGAACTGGCAGCCGCAGTGCATGCGCTCAAGATATAGAGACATTATATTATAGGAACCAAGTGCCAAGTGCACACCGATCACAAGAGCTTAAAATACATCTTCACTCAGAAAGATCTCAACCTTAGACAACGCCGTTGGTTGGAGCTTATCAAGGATTATGATTTGGAGATTCACTATCACCCGGGCAAGGCGAATCTAGTTGTAGATGCCTTGAGTCGGAAGGAACACGTCCATGTAGCTATTGTTGCCCAGCTACCCGATGAGCTTGTTGAGGATTTCGGGAGACTCAACTTGGGAATAGTTGCACATACTGAAGAAGTAAAGTGGAACCTACCTTAGAGCAAGAAATCCGCAAGGGTCAGATTGGTGATGCTAAAATCCAAGAGATCAAAGATCTGATTACTGAAGGTATAGGTCCAAAATTTACGGAGGATGAGCATAACACAATATGGTTCAAGAACTGGATATGTGTTCCTGAGATTGATAGCCTCTGTGAGACTGTACTGAAGGAAGCCCATGACTCTGATTACTCTATTCATCCTGGTAGCACAAAGATGTATCAGGATCTGAACAGAAGTACTGATGGTATGGACTGAAAAGAGATGTGGCTGCACACGTGGCTATGTGTGATGTGTGTCAAAAAGTCAAAGCTGAACACCAAAGACCAGTTGGATTACTGCACCTGCTAAAGGTACCTGAATGGAAGTGGGAAGAGATTGGTATGGACTTCATTGTCGGGTTACCTCGCATCTCGAAAGGCTATGATTCTATATGGGTGATTGTGGACAGGCTAACCAAAGTAGCTCACTTCATTCCGGTCAAGACTACTCATAAAGGATCTTAGTTGGCAGAGATATATATGGCACGGATTGTGTGTTTACATGGAGTACCAAAGAAGATCATTTCTCATAGAGGCTCACAGTTTACCTCTAGATTTTGGAAAAGCTTTCATGAGAATATGGATACAAAGTTGAGCTTCAGTTCGACCTATCATCCTCAAACTAATGGCCAAATTGAAAGGACTAATCAAGTACTTGAGGATATGTTGAGCGCTTGTGCCCTTCAGCATGGAGGCAGTTGGGACAAGAGTTTACCATATGCGGAGTTCTCTTATAATAATAGTTATCAGGCCAGTCTGAAGATGTCACCATTTGAAGCTTTATATGACAGAAAGTGCAGGACTCCTCTATATTGGGATAAGACTGAAGAAAGACAATTTTTTGGGCCTGGACTTATTCAAGAGGCAGAAGAACAAGTCCGTACAATCCGGGAGAACTTGAGGGTAGTTCAGACTAGACAAAAGAGCTATGTTGATAATCGAAGAAGACCACTGGAGTTTGCGGAGGGTGATCATGTGTACATCAAGGTGTCACCACTTCGTGGAATGAGGAGATTCAAAGTTAAGGGCAAATTATCCCCTCGCTTTATTGGACCCTTCAGAATCTTTAGGCGAGTTGGGGAGATGGCCTACCAGCTTGAGCTACCGGATCATCTATCTGATGTGCATGATGTATTCCACGTGTCTCAACTCAAGAAGTGTCTTTGTGTCCCTGAGGAACAGTTACCAATGGAAGAGCTCAGTGTTCAGAGTGATCTGACTTATATGGAATATCCTATCAAGATTCTTGATACTTTGACTCAAATACAAGAAATAAAGTGATAAAGATGTGTGAAGTGCAATGGAGTCACCATGGAGAAGATGAAGCTACTTGGGAGAGAGAAGAAGAGCTTCGAATAGAATTTCCCCATCTTTTCCCTAGTCCTTCTTAATCTCGAGGACAAGATTTTTTGTTAAGGGGGTAGGATTTGTAATACCCAAATTATAAAACTTACGAAAGACTTGGTCTCCTTATGTGATTTGCCATCTACTTCTTGATACATGTGACTAAACATAATCAAAAGAAAATTCTTTAATAAAAACACGTAAAGAAAAGCCATGCGTCATATTGGAGTTTTGTTTGTGCATTGAATAATAATGATAGTGTCACTAATAAAATATGATAATGATTTGAGAATTTGGATTTAACCCAAGAAGTACAATTTAGGAAATTGAGATAGCCCTAAATTTAATTTTGATTTAAAAATGGAAAGGAAGAAGGAGAGAAAAGAAAAGGGAGAAAGGACATAAAATATACAAAAAATGCATATAAATATATTGGTACTTTTAATTGTCCAATATAATCTGAGAGTGAATTTGCCACAAGTTTGAATTTAAATTGAAATTGGAATTTGAATTTGGAAAAGAAGAAAATAAAATGGAAAATAAAAAGAAAAGGAAAATGAAAATGGAAAACGCCGCTTGGGCTCAATTCCCTATCTCGGCCCACCTCGCCTCGTCCGCGTGGCCCAGTTAGCCTCCCCAAACGATAATGTGACGTGCGGGCCACCCTACCAGTTGTGGTACCTCCCTTATGCGCGCATAGGGCCCATCTGGCGGACGCGTTTCCTCAGCCGGGGACGCTTGCATGCGGGACCCGACGGTCAGACCTGTCATCTCGGTGATAAGCGCGGAGGCCTCAACCGAACGCGGGCAAGTCGCCTAGCCGACCCACCTTCCCCACCTTGCTTGGGCCGTATAAAGGAAGTCTAGTCGCAACCCTCTCCCCTATTCTACCCTCTTGTGTGAACTCGTGCACCAGAATCAGTCTCCACCGCTGTGCACCATCGTCAAGGGAGTTTCGCCGCTGTCAGTTGGTGTGGGAAGGCCATCTCCGTCGCTTCGCTAGCTGTAAGTCTTCCCGCGGGCATGCGCCTAGACCTCCTCCTCCGTTTACACCTGGTTTTGTTCGGGAAAATGCGTTGTGCCATTGGTGATTGCTCGCCGGACCAGTACCTTTGCCACGGACCCGCCTCTGGCCATAGATGTGTATTCTGCGAGCAGGGATCCATTGTGGGGTGGTCCCGGTCAAGTTCGAGGTGGTCCACCCATTCTTTGCCTCTTGGATCTGGTCGATGTCGGACCCCGAGAGCCAAATTGTCGTGCACCGGTGAAGTGCGCCGCCGCGGGACTCTGCACCGTTGAACCCGAGCTGTGGATTTGGGGCGGCGCTCAGACACTGTTGGATCTGCGGGGGATGGATAGGATTAGATCGCGCTCTGGGTGGTTTTCTACCGCACGTGTGCAGATCACCGGTCACGATTAGATGAGCGATACCCTTTCGGTTGAATTGCACTCGGGCCGTTGGATCGGGATCCAGCGCTCGCGGACTCGTATAGACTCATGTTATAATCTGGGCCATGGAAGTTTGATCGGACGGCTACTGTCGCCCAATAACCCTTGACCGATAAACTTACAAAGGAGACCCCTGGAAAATGAGAAATAAAACCTGCAGTCCTCATGCGCCTGTTACCCGAGTCTGGGGAATTATCTGAGTTTGCCCCTGGCTTTTGGTTTAATTACGCGCGCAATCAGTAACCGAGGAAATTGAGAAAAACAATATAGAAATTGATTTTTAACACAAAAATAATTTCAGAAACTTGTATAATTCATATTTAATTCATTTTAAGTCCAAATTGATTCATTCCAGTTCCTGTAATTTTGTATTAATATTGTCTATTACTTAGTAACGTTGTTTTACCATGAAACACACATTAGAATTTATCACACAATTAATTTTGTACCAAACACTTAATAACTTCGGAAATTCATAACTTAAAATCCGTAACTCCGAATTTAGTGATTCTTTTTCCTATGATCTCATTTTAATACGTAGATTATTAATATGTATTTTGTATATATGTTTGGTGTGATGTTAATTTTTCCCTTGTACTATGCTTGTTTGTATTGTGGCGAGTAGAAGAGCCTGTGGCCGAGGATCCGGGTGTTCAGCAGGTAGAAGTTGCTGAGCAGGAGCTCATTGAAGGCAAGTTGTGCCATTGACCACTTTTATTACCCAATAATGTTCTTTATTATCACTTATCCATGCATAGTTTTAATTTTGATGGGATCTAATAGGTCACCCTAGTCTGGTTATCTTTTTACCTTGTTCACCCCTGAATTATCTGAGTAGTTTTGCTATTACTCTATATGGTTTTGGGTTTGATATTACATTATGTTCATGTTCCAATTATACTGTTATTTTATTTATTGTTCATGTCAAGATCATTATTTTAATTGGAACATGGAGCTTAACTTAAAAAACACGTGCCACCACAAGGGTGAAATGGGACGCCCTTGACTGACTAACTAGGAAAGCTAGTATAGGACTACCTTACCTGATAGGAGAAAGGGCAGTAGGAGAGTAGGCGTGTAGGGAGATTTCCGGGTTGATTTTATTACGATGGCGGTCAGACGGGGGATTCCTGCATTGCTCTTCGTAGAAACTATAGCGGATTTTCTAAAGCTAGTGGAACTTTGTAAAGGCCTCATAGTGTTACCCTGCCTCACTTCCTTGGTAGAGGTGTATGGGATTCATAACCCCTTGACAGTTGGGTAACATGACTTGTGGGTATAGGGTACAACCTCTGCAGAGTGTAAAACTGGTATACTAGTCGTGCTCGCGGTCATGAGCAGTTCAGGACTCTCGCAAGATTAAATTATGGAACTAAATTCAATTTATCGTTTGCATTGCATGGGATTTGTTATTATTTTTGTTCTATTATTAGTATGGTTTGGTATTTACTTACATTTAGTAACTGCTAATAAAATTTGACTAACTTATTAAAAGCAATGCTCAGCTTTAACTCCTATTATTCATCAGCCTTACACATCACATGAACTCCCACTTTTGGTGAGTTCATGCACATTATTCTCCACAACTTGTTGAGTTATGATCTCTTGTGACCTCACACTTGTGATATATAAACCCCCACACAGGAGGAGAACAGGTGGTCTAGGAGGAGCCATACAACGAGGAGTACGACTTGATTTAGGTGACATTTCCAAGTCGACTTTATGACGCCTTGGATGGACTCTTAGTTCGTTTTATAATTATCACTTATTTTTGTAAGACTTTCGCTATTGTAATAATTACTTTCATGATATTGTGACATTTATTTATATACGCTCTGTTATTTTATGTGTTGTTTTTCCTTGGCGCACATATGAGGCACACCCGGATTTATCCCATAAATCTGGGTGTGACAGGCGGTCTCGATCCTTAGGGTTTGGGAGAGGGAGTTAGGTCGTCTGGTGGGGAAGAGGAGACGAGCTAAGAGAGATCAGGAGGGAAGAGGCGGGGTGGAAGGGGATTGACGGGGGTGACGCATAGAGGCGCTGAGGCTACGTATGGGCAACATCTCTGTGGCACTCAAACTGCAGCTTCCTGACTTCGTTGCGCTACGCTCAGGGATGACTGGGACCAAGGCGGCCTCCATGGCACTGCTTATGAGGCCTCCCATGGCATTGAGTAGCTCTAGGAAGCCGCCGCGATGGCCGGCATACGAAGGGTCATGTATGGTGGCCGTTTTCAGTGAGGGAGACGAGGGATACGATACAAGAGACCATTACTCTGCCAAGGGGCCTTCAGAAAAAAATGACATGGCAACAAGTGAGGGAGGTGGGAGGGGATTTTAGCAAAAAGTCAGGAGAGAGTGGTGGGATGTATGGGAGACATTGGATCTTAAATAAAAGGGCAGGATTTAATATATGTATGATGTGCACGAACAGACCATATGCAAAGTGCACTCGATACGTTGCCTTCCCTGAAGGCAGGACCAGACTGTTGAAGAGAAAAAGGCGACAATGATCTCATCCGGAAGTAACAAGAAGTCTCTAGAAGATTAGCAGTTATTACATCTCCCTCTAATCCTAATTAAGCATAATGTACATGTGATTAAATGGTCAAGCGGGTGTCGCTTCGGTCGAACAGACGCAATGTGTCTGTTCAGGATGTATAAATACTTTTCATTATTGATGCAATAGTACGTATGATTCACTTTTCATCATTCATACTCAAACACGTTATCACACACGTCTCCAACCGTCGAGCAAGGACATCGTCAACATCGAGAAACCAGAGAAGGACTCACCGGCCAACCACCGCCGTCGACATCATCGAAGGAGAAAAGACAGTCAGAAATCCAGTGAGGAAGAAAGAAAAGGTAACAAAAATGCCAATGCTTACTCTTCGCCGACTTGTGAAGAAACTCCAGCGAGTCATCATCCGCGAGTTCATCCGGGCATGTCACCTAGTGTAACACCCGGTTTTAAAGAACAAAGCCGGGTGCATCTCATACATGCGCCAAGAAGACAACATATATAATAACAGAGTGTATGGAGATAAATGTCATAAATCATCAGAGTATTTATTACATAGCGGAAGACTTATTACAAACTAAAATAGTAAACATAAAACGAATTAAGGATTGATGGCGCCAATGTCGACTGAGAAACGCCACCTAGATCAGATCGAACTCCTCAGTGTTAGGCGGCTCCTCTTCAACCACCTGTTCTTCTCCTGTGGGGGGGGTGTGAGACAGCAAGAGTGAGCTCACATACGTTCATAGCTCAACAAGTCGTGGGGAATAATGTGGCATGAACTCGCCAAAGGTGGGAGCTCACGTGAAGTGTAAGGCTGATCAATAAAATAAAGGTTGAGGCCGAGCATTGCTTTTATAAGTTGGTCAAATTTTATTAGCAATTACTAAGTGTAAGTAAATACCAAACCTTAATAATAATAAAGAACAGTAATAGTAAAATAATCCCAAATGCGATGCAAATGTCAAATTAAACTTAAGTTCCATAGTTAATCATGTGAGGGTCCGAGCCGCTCATGACCGTGAGCACGGCTAGTATACTAGTTTTACACTCTGCAGAGGTTGCGCATCTTTACCCACAAGTCGTGTATCCCATGTCGCCAGGGTTTGCAAGGCCCTTAGACACTACCGAGGTGACTGGCTAGGGATCCACTACGAGGCCTTTACAAAGTTCCACTAGCTTCCGAAAACCCGCTACAGTTTATAGGAAGATCCAGTACAGGGTTCCTGGCTGACCGCCATCGCAGCAAAATCAACCAGGGACCTCCCTGCACTGACCTCTCCCCTACTGCCCTTGCCCCTTTCGGGTAAGGTAGTCTTCCACTAGCTTTCCTAATTAGTCAGCCAAGGGCGTCCCATTAAACCCTTGTGGTAGCACTGTTTTCCCGGGTGGTCGCTCCATGTTCCCATTAATTTAATGATCTTAACATGAACAATAATAATGACAAGATAATAACAGAATAATCATGAATAATGAATCTCCATACCCAATCCACATAAAGCAATAGCAAGTACTACCCAAAAATATTCCAGGGGTGAACAAGGTATAGAGGTGATCAAAACTAGGGTACATAAAGGATCCCATCAAAATTAACCTATGCAGATCATTAAAATTAATAAGAACATGGCTGGGAAAAGTAAGTGATCAAGGGCACAACTTGCCTGTAATGAGCTCCTGCTCAGCTATCTCTACTTGCTGAACCTCAGTTTCCACAGTGGCTTGCTCGTCTACTCGCATCAACACAATATATACATAGTATAGCCAAAATCAACATCACACCAAACAGATGAATGAAATATACAGTAAAAATCTACACATTAAAATGAAATCATAGGAACTGGAATCACTGAATTTGGAGTTATAGAATTTAAGTTATGAATTTTCTAAGATTTAAGGTGATTATAATAGGATTAAATGATAAATTTATTTTCTAACAGAGTTCATGTCAAAACAGTGATTCTAAATGATAGAGAATATTATTACAAAATTTTAGGAATTGGAATGACTCAATTTGGAGCTAAAATGAATTTTCTATGCATTTTACAAGTTTCTAGATTTGTTTTTGTATTAAAAATGAATTTCTAATATTAATTTCTCTGTTTTTAATACTCTCGGGACTGGGCGTCAAATTCCAGAAAACACAGGGGTCTGCGCGAATAAAATCCTAGACTCAGTGTACAGTGGCCAATGGACTGCGGGTTGATAACTAAATTTTCCAGGGGCTCTTTAACAAAAAGTACCCGCAAAGGGGTATGGACGAGTCTCGGCCGTTGGATCAACGACGTGCGGCAGAGATTAGATCTTGCGCGCAGTGAACCGGTACGCTATTTAAACCCTTAGATCCAGATCTAACGGCCACGAATTCAAAACTACGTGATCCCATTACGAACGTCCATCCACAATCGGACGGCTGCGATCAAACCGAGCGAAGGGGTACGCTACTTCTAATCTCAGCCGTTAAAACAACATCCAACGGTGCGCATACCATCGTCTTCCCCCGACGCGCCCAACGACGGCAACGCTTCCCAGCGGCGGCGCCATTGCCGGCTTTGGCCAAGATTCGCCTTACCCACTCGAGCTTCGAATTGAATGCGACAATTACACAGTGAACAACTACACGATAACAGGGAAAGGAAGCTCACATCGAATCGAGAAGCGCCCTGCTCTGCCCACGGTGAGCGGCGGATGCCGAGCTCCGGTGAGCAATTCCGGCACCACAAGCGCCCAATCCTTGGTGAAGCGGCCACGGCAGCTTCCCCCGAGCTCGAGGAAGACCCCAGGCACCCTCGACGGTGCGGACGACAATTGAATCGGGGATTCCCCCGCGGCGGCACCGCGCAACCTCACCTACCCTCTCTCTCTGGTTCTACGGCACCGGCGGCTGGGTAAGGTGGACACAGGGTGCCACGGATGGGTTGGCTATTTGTATCCGTGGGACTCGTCAACGCACGACGCCGCCCGCCCGAGATCTCCGGCGAGGTCGACGCGGAGCGCGCGGAGTCCGTTGACAAGCGAGGGCTGACGCGCCTGGCCCACGCGCCAGTGGAGGGGAGAAGATCGAGCGCGCGGGCGCGAGGGAGTGTCTGTCGAGTGGGTCCCACCACGCAGTGGCACTACGGCAGGTGCTGGCGCCGAGGAGGCTGATGAGTGGGGCCCAGGTGTCGGCGCCATTGTTCAGTTTGGGCTGAGCGGGGTGAAAATGGGAGTGGGCCAAATTGCAGGTTCAGGGCCCAGGTAAGGTTTTTATCTTTTTCTTTTTCATTTTTCTTTCCATTTTCTTTATTTTCAAACCCAATTTGATTTAATTCAAACTTTTTGTGGATCTTCATTTATAAACTCTATTTTTGCCATTAAAAATACTAAGACTGAAGATAATTATTTATACATTTTATTTATATTTTCCTATCTCTTCTCTTTTCCTTATTTTCAAAACCCTAATTTCAAATTTAGGGTTAAATCAAACTTCAAATAATTAATACCTTATTATTTTTATCATCATGGTTTTATTTAATGCACAACACATAAAACTCCAACAAATGCACTTTTTCTTTATTTTAGAATAATTGTTTTATTTAGTCACTCTCAATTACATAGGTGCTCTTTTTATGATGCAAAGGAGACACAAAATGAGGAGCTCTCACTATTACTCTTGGTATACAACTTTGAGTATTACAAATCCTACCCCCCTTAAAAATAATCTCGTCCTCGAGATTTAAGAAGATCTAGGGAAAAGGTGGGGAAAATCTATACGAAGCTCTTCTTCTCTTTCCCAAGTTGCTTCATCTTCACCGTGGTGGCTCCATTGAACTTTGCACATCTTTATAACCTTATTTCTCGTAACTCGAGCCAAAGTATCCAAAATCTTGATGGGGTACTCAGCATAAGTCAAGTCCTCTTGAACACTAAGGTCTTCCATTGGTAACTGTTCTTCAGGTACCCTGAGACATTTCTTCAGCTGAGATACATGGAATACATCATGAACATCAGCAAGATGATCCGGTAACTCCAATTGGTATGCAACCTCTCCCACTCGCTTTAAGATTAAGAAGGGTCCAATAAAGCGAGGGGACAACTTCCCTTTGACTTTGAATCTTCTCATACCCCGGAGTGGTGACACCTTCAAATAGACATAATCTCCTTCCTTAAACTCAAGCAGTCTTCTCCGGGTATCAGCATAACTTTTCTGCCTGGACTGTGCAGTTCTCAAATTCTCCCTGATCTGTTGGACTTGTTCCTCTGCTTCCTGTATAATCTCAGGTCCAAACAACTGTCTTTCACCAGTTTGATTCCAATACAAGGGAGTCCTGCACTTTCTGCCATACAAAGCCTCAAACGGTGACATCTTCAAACTGGCCTGATAGCTATTATTATATGAGAACTCCGCATAAGGCAAACTCTTATCCCAACTTCCACCATGTTTAAGAGCGCAAGCTCTTAACATATCTTCTAACACTTGGTTAGTCCTCTCAGTCTGCCCATCAGTCTGGGGATGGTAAGCCGAGCTAAAATTCAATCTTGTATCCAATGACTCGTGCAACTTCTTCCAATACCGAGAAGTAAACTGTGATCCTCGATCTGACACGATCTTCTTTGGCACACCATGCAGGCATACAATCCGTGCCATGTACAACTCTGCCAACTTGGCTCCTGAATAAGTGGTCTTCACTGGAATAAAGTGGGCTACCTTAGTTAGCCTGTCCACAATCACCCATATAGAATCATATCCAGCAGACGTGCGGGGTAATCCAACAATGAAGTCCATGCCAATCTCTTCCCATTTCCACTCAGGTATCTTCAGTGGATGCAATAGTCCGGCTGGCCTCTGGTGTTCAGCTTTAACTCTTTGGCATACATCGCACATAGCCACATGTGCAGCCACATCTCTCTTCAATCCATACCACCAATATTTTTGCTTTAAATCCTGATACATCTTAGTGCTCCCAGGGTGGATGGAGTAAACTGAATCATGTGCTTCCTTCAATATGGTTTCCTGAAGACTATCAATATCGGGAACACAGATCCGATTCTTGAACCATATCGTGCCTTGCTCATCCTCTGTGAACTCCGGGCCTCTACCCTCTGTTATCAGATCCTTGATCTCCTGGATTTTGGCATCACCAACCTGACCTTTACGAATTTCTTGCTCCAAGATAGGTTCCAATTCAATAGTCACTCCTTCCGTATGTGTAACAATTCCCAGGTTGAGCCTCTCAAAGTCTTTTGCTAATTCATCAGGTAGCTGGACAACGAAAGCGGAGTGAACATGCTCCTTCCGACTCAAGGCATCTGCAACCAAATTCGCCTTGCCTGGGTGATACTGAATCTCCAAGTCATAATCCTTAATGAGCTCCAACCAACGGCGTTGCCTAAGGTTGAGATCCTTTTGGGTGAATATATACTTCAAACTCTTATGATCTGTGTATACTTGGCACTTAGTTCCCATAACGTAGTGTCTCCAAATCTTCAGTGCATGCACAACGGCAGCCAGCTCTAAGTCATGGGTGGGGTAGTTCAACTCATGCTTCCTCAACTGACGAGATGCATAGGCAATCACATGTCCATCTTGCATAAGCACACATCCTAGTCCTTGGCCACATGCATCACAGTAAATGTCAAATCCCTTCTGCAGATCTGGCATAATCAATACTGGAGGTGACATCAATCTTTCCTTCAATTGATCAAAGCTCTCTTGACATTTCTCATCCCACTTAAATTCTTTTCCTTTCTCCAATAGCGATGTCATCGGCTTGGCAATCTTAGAGAATCCCTCAATAAATCTCCGATAATATCCTGCGAGTCCCAAGAAACTCCGAATCTCAGTAACTGTAGTGGGCACTCTCCACTCCATTATCTCCTTAACCTTAGCAGGATCCACTGCTATTCCTCCATTAGAAATAATATGACCAAGAAATGGCACTTCGCCAATCCAAAACTCGCACTTGTTGAACTTAGCGTAGAGTTGATTATCTCGCAACTTCTGTAGCACTAACCTCAGATGTTGTTCATGATCACTTTCATTCCTAGAATAGATAAGAATATCGTCGATAAACACCACGACGAATCTGTCCAAGTACTCCATAAACACCTTATTCATCAAATTCATGAAATATGCCGGTGCATTGGTCAATCCAAACGACATAACAGTAAACTCATATAATCCATATCGGGTTGAGAAAGCCGTCTTAGGAATATCCGATGGTCTAATCTTCATCTGATGGTATCCCGATCGGAGATCAATCTTCAAGAATACCCTGGCTCCTCTCATCTGATCAAATAAATCCTCAATACGGGGCAACGGATACTTGTTCTTCACCGTAACATCATTAAGAGATCTATAATCCACACACATCCGTTGCGATCCATCCTTCTTCTGCACAAATAACACCGGCGCTCCCCAAGGTGAGGAACTTGGACGAATATAACCAGCCTCTTGTAACTCCGTCAACTGCTTCTTTAGTTCCTTCAACTCCTCTACGGACATTCTATATGGCCGTTTAGAAATAGGGGCGGTTCCAGGTAAGAGATCAATCACAAACTCAACTTCTCTATCAGGTGGCATCCCTGGTAACTCCTCTGGAAAGACATCCGGAAAATCTCTAACCACTCGGATGTTGTCACCAACAAACTCCTCAGGCATAAAGAACATTGCACGCATGGATGAGGAGGTTACTGCAATATTAACTTGAAACCTTTCTCCTTTAGTGGTAGTGAGTTCTATGGTACCTCTTCCACATGCTATAACGGCCTTTGCCTTCCTTAGCCATGACATACCAAGGATCAAATCTATACTGCTTGACTCTAATATTATAGCAGTAGCTCCAAATTCTCTACCCATAATGGTTAATGTCAATCTACGTGTCATTTGATTCGCCTCAACAGGCCCTTTAGGTGTAATTACTATCAAGGGTTTTCTCATATTTAGCAGTGGTATTTCATTTGTGTTGGCATAACGAGCAGACATGAATGAATGTGTAGCACCAGAATCAAATAATATTGTTGCAGGAATTGTATTAACATAAAACATACCAATTACGAGGTCCCCACCATCAGGAGTATCATCAACGCTGACTTGATTCACCCTGGCTATAGAATATCCCTTGCCAGGGGTCTGTTGCTTGTTCTGAGCTGGAGTAGTAGCAATCCTCTGTGGGCAGACATTTGCATAATGACCAATCTTCCCACACTTGAAACACTGAGTGCCTGGACTCTGTCCTGCAAACTTCGTCGGGGTGCCAGTAGGAGTAGCCTGTCGAGGAGGTGGAGTCCTCAGTGGTGATTGCTGAACTGGGCGTGGTCCTCCTGGTCGGGTCGGTGTACCCTGTGGTGAACTGTAGCGAGGACGAACACTGTTGCTACCCTGTCCTTGTGAGATAGCCTTCCTCTTCAAATCTCCCAACTGAACACGCTTGTGTTCAATAGCCAGGGCCTTATCCAACAGTCTCTGAAATGATGGAAATGTGTGTGCCACTAGAGCATACTGCAGTGGTCCATTAAGTCCTTCAATGAAATGCTCCTGCTTCCTCTCGTCTTCAGCAACTTCTTCAGGGGCATATCTGGATAACTGAATAAACTTGTCGCGGTACTCGCTGACTGACATACTTCCTTGCTTCAGCGACAGAAACTCCTTCTTCTTGATCTTTATCATCCCAGCTGGAATATGGTAGTTCCTGAACTGCGTACTAAACTCTGCCCAAGTAATAGTATCCGCAGCATCGTGGGCAGCAGTATAGGAATCCCACCAGTCAGCAGCAGGACCAGTCAGACGTCCAGAAGCATATAAAACCTTCTCCCGATCAGTGCATTGTGCAATATTCAGCATCTTCTCAATTGACTTCAACCAATCGTCTGCATCAAGTGGATCTGGCGAGCTGGCGAAGGTCGGTGGCTTGTGACTCATAAACTCCCGGTGCTTATCACGAGGTGGAACTGGTGGTGGTGGTGGAGGCAGTGGCACTTGTTGCTGCTGTTGCTGTTGTTGAAGCTGTTGTTGCGCCCTCCTTTCTTGGCGTATCTCATCTCTCTCCTGGCGCAACTCCTGGCGTATGTCTTCTCTTTCTTGACGCATCTCCTGGCGTTCTTGCTGCATCTGAGCACGCATATCAGCCATAGTATCTGCCATTTGCTGCATCACCGCCATCTGAGCAGCAACCAGTGGGTCAACTCCGCCTGGTGGAGGATTAGGAGGATTCATCCCTGCAGGCTGTGGCTGAGGTTGTCTTCGAGTGTGTTGGTCAGGAGGCAAATCAATTCCACCACCCCTCCTGGTATTGACCATCTGAGTTAGATACATATGGTAAGAAAAAGCAGTAGACAAGGCAGTAATTACAATCATGTTACTTTGGGGGATTTATTAGCTAAGCAGATTAATATTTCACCTACTATAGCTAATTCAATACCTTATGTTGGTACATGCTAAGATGTCCATCTATACTATTCCAATCAATCAAAGAAGCAAATCAGGCATTGATCATCAGAACAATCAACCAATATTTTTAATAGAGAAAATAGTTTTACTTTTGTCTTAGGCTTCCTATCTCTTAAAAATGTCATAGGGGTAGGGATTCCAAGGTGTGAAATCCATCTTATCTAAGAGTAGAAAAGGTAAGAATGATCAGAGTAGAACAGTAGAAGGTGAGACAGGATCAAGATAAGTGTAGAAAGAATCAGAGTAAGGTGAGTGTAGAATGAATCAGAATGAGATAAGTAGGTAAGGGTTTGTCCAGTCTATCTAGGTTTCGTCCTACAGTCAACATTTCCTCTGATACCACTTCTGTAACACCTGGTTTTAAAGAACAAAGCCGGGTGCATCTCATACATGTGCCAAGAAGACAACATATATAATAACAGAGTGTATGGAGATAAATGTCATAAATCATCAGAGTATTTATTACATAGCGGAAGACTTATTACAAACTAAAATAGTAAACATAAAACGAATTAAGGATCGATGGCGCCAATGTCGACTGAGAAACGCCACCTAGATCAGATCGAACTCCTCAGTGTTAGGCGGCTCCTCTTCAACCACCTGTTCTTCTCCTGTGGGGGGGGTGTGAGACAGCAAGAGTGAGCTCACATACGTTCATAGCTCAACAAGTCGTGGGGAATAATGTGGCATGAACTCGCCAAAGGTGGGAGATCACGTGAAGTGTAAGGCTGATCAATAAAATAAAGGTTGAGGCCGAGCATTGCTTTTATAAGTTGGTCAAATTTTATTAGCAATTACTAAGTGTAAGTAAATACCAAACCTTAATAATAATAAAGAACAGTAATAGTAAAATAATCCCAAATGCGATGCAAATGTCAAATTAAACTTAAGTTCCATAGTTAATCATGTGAGGGTCCGAGCCGCTCATGACCGTGAGCACGGCTAGTATACTAGTTTTACACTCTGCAGAGGTTGCGCATCTTTACCCACAAGTCGTGTATCCCATGTCGCCAGGGTTTGCAAGGCCCTTAGACACTACCGAGGTGACTGGCTAGGGATCCACTACGAGGCCTTTACAAAGTTCCACTAGCTTCCGAAAACCCGCTACAGTTTATAGGAAGATCCAGTACAGGGTTCCTGGCTGACCGCCATCGCAGCAAAATCAACCAGGGACCTCCCTGCACTGACCTCTCCCCTACTGCCCTTGCCCCTTTCGGGTAAGGTAGTCTTCCACTAGCTTTCCTAATTAGTCAGCCAAGGGCGTCCCATTAAACCCTTGTGGTAGCACTGTTTTCCCGGGTGGTCGCTCCATGTTCCCATTAATTTAATGATCTTAACATGAACAATAATAATGACAAGATAATAACAGAATAATCATGAATAATGAATCTCCATACCCAATCCACATAAAGCAATAGCAAGTACTACCCAAAAATATTCCAGGGGTGAACAAGGTATAGAGGTGATCAAAACTGGGGTACATAAAGGATCCCATCAAAATTAACCTATGCAGATCATTAAAATTAATAAGAACATGGCTGGGAAAAGTAAGTGATCAAGGGCACAACTTGCCTGTAATGAGCTCCTGCTCAGCTATCTCTACTTGCTGAACCTCAGTTTCCACAGTGGCTTGCTCGTCTACTCGCATCAACACAATACATACATAGTATAGCCAAAATCAACATCACACCAAACAGATGAATGAAATATACAGTAAAAATCTACACATTAAAATGAAATCATAGGAACTGGAATCACTGAATTTGGAGTTATAGAATTTAAGTTATGAATTTTCTAAGATTTAAGGTGATTATAATAGGATTAAATGATAAATTTATTTTCTAACAGAGTTCATGTCAAAACAGTGATTCTAAATGATAGAGAATATTATTACAAAATTTTAGGAATTGGAATGACTCAATTTGGAGCTAAAATGAATTTTCTATGCATTTTACAAGTTTCTAGATTTGTTTTTGTATTAAAAATGAATTTCTAATATTAATTTCTCTGTTTTTAATACTCTCGGGACTGGGCGTCAAATTCCAGAAAACACAGGGGTCTGCGCGAATAAAATCCTAGACTCAGTGTACAGTGGCCAATGGACTGCGGGTTGATAACTAAATTTTCCAGGGGCTCTTTAACAAAAAGTACCCGCGAAGGGGTATGGACGAGTCTCGGCCGTTGGATCAACGACGTGCGGCAGAGATTAGATCTTGCGCGCAGTGAACCGGTACGCTATTTAAACCCTTAGATCCAGATCTAACGGCCACGAATTCAAAACTACGTGATCCCATTACGAACGTCCATCCACAATCGGACGGCTGCGATCAAACCGAGCGAAGGGGTACGCTACTTCTAATCTCAGCCGTTAAAACAACATCCAACGGTGCGCATACCATCGTCTTCCCCCGACGCGCCCAACGACGGCAACGCTTCCCAGCGGCGGCGCCATTGCCGGCTTTGGCCAAGATTCGCCTTACCCACTCGAGCTTCGAATTGAATGCGACAATTACACAGTGAACAACTACACGATAACAGGGAAAGGAAGCTCACATCGAATCGAGAAGCGCCCTGCTCTGCCCACGGTGAGCGGCGGATGCCGAGCTCCGGTGAGCAATTCCGGCACCACAAGCGCCCAATCCTTGGTGAAGCGGCCACGGCAGCTTTCCCCCGAGCTCGAGGAAGACCCCAGGCACCCTCGACGGTGCGGACGACAATTGAATCGGGGATTCCCCCGCGGCGGCACCGCGCAACCTCACCTACCCTCTCTCTCTGGTTCTACGGCACCGGCGGCTGGGTAAGGTGGACACAGGGTGCCACGGATGGGTTGGCTATTTGTATCCGTGGGACTCGTCAACGCACGACGCCGCCCGCCCGAGATCTCCGGCGAGGTCGACGCGGAGCGCGCGGAGTCCGTTGACAAGCGAGGGCTGACGCGCCTGGCCCACGCGCCAGTGGAGGGGAGAAGATCGAGCGCGCGGGCGCGAGGGAGTGTCTGTCGAGTGGGTCCCACCACGCAGTGGCACTACGGCAGGTGCTGGCGCCGAGGAGGCTGATGAGTGGGGCCCAGGTGTCGGCGCCATTGTTCAGTTTGGGCTGAGCGGGGTGAAAATGGGAGTGGGCCAAATTGCAGGTTCAGGGCCCAGGTAAGGTTTTTATCTTTTTCTTTTTCATTTTTCTTTCCATTTTCTTTATTTTCAAACCCAATTTGATTTAATTCAAACTTTTTGTGGATCTTCATTTATAAACTCTATTTTTGCCATTAAAAATACTAAGACTGAAGATAATTATTTATACATTTTATTTATATTTTCCTATCTCTTCTCTTTTCCTTATTTTCAAAACCCTAATTTCAAATTTAGGGTTAAATCAAACTTCAAATAATTAATACCTTATTATTTTTATCATCATGGTTTTATTTAATGCACAACACATAAAACTCCAACAAATGCACTTTTTCTTTATTTTAGAATAATTGTTTTATTTAGTCACTCTCAATTACATAGGTGCTCTTTTTATGATGCAAAGGAGACACAAAATGAGGAGCTCTCACTATTACTCTTGGTATACAACTTTGAGTATTACACCTAGGAGTCCTCGACGACGACTGTGTCGGCTTCGCCATCCAGAGCGCCATCATGTAGATGAGTGCCGACGGTTTCACCGGTGTGTGGCTTCCCACACTTCGCAGAACCGCTCGTCGTGAACCACCACGCCGTGGACCGATGCCGCGCGGTGCACGTGTGCCACCAGTGGCAGTTGTTCCTCTGTCTTCGACTCCAGTCAAGGCGACGCCGACCTCCAACCCGTACCCACCAGGCTACTACCCGGTCCATGGGTACGAGCAGTGTGCGGTACGCGATGCCGGAATCCTTGACACAACAATCATCTTCACCCTACGCCAAGCCGCAGCCACTGCAACCTCCACCGTCCCACTGACCCCAACCCCGACAGAAGAGGAGAGGCCTCGGTGGAGGCCACCTACGCCTACACCGCCTAGATTTGGCCGGCGGCCAACCATGGCGGCTTGGACGGGCTGCCCACCTTTCTTCTCCAACGCCGTGGTCAACTCCCCCCTCCTTCCGCGCTCCCGATGTCATCCCCCGCGCTACTCCCACCATGACGCCATGCCAGAGTGGCGGCCGCGCGCCGCCCAGGTCTGCTTACCGTCACGGACGAGGCTCCAACAACCGGTGACCTCCCCAACGGCACTTACACCGGCAGATGGCTCTCATATGAGGACAGGGAGGATTCAATCTCTTAAACAGCAAGGAAGAAGGGGAGGACAGGGGTCATGGCTGCTGGTTCTCACGGCACTAGACGGAAGTAACAGCGGCGGATGAGCACATGGAGCGGCAGAGGCAATTGTTGGTGGCGGCTGGTGGAGAGTTCAATGTGTTACAGGGTTTGGATGGGCAATCACATTGTATAATAGCCTGACTGGACACCTGTTAAGTCACTGAGAATAGGCCGCCAGAGTCCTGTTAAGGCCCACGCACGCTACATGTGCTAGTTTATATATTCCAGCAATTCCTTTTACATTTTAACTATAGTATTAGACATATGTGTTTAAATATTATGTCCCTGTTGTACAATGTAACCGTAAATATGTGAATGTATATATGTGTTTGTGTACATTCTTGTCTCTTGTGAATATTTTTCACATAAAAAAATGACACTGCACTACAAATTTAACCCTCACAATCAATATATATATTTGAGTTGTTATATATATATATATATATTTGATTTGTTCTTAGGGTTAAACCAAATATACATTTACATATATTTGTAAAGCTTATATAACACATGTATCATTAAATTCAATGTATCTAAAATTATTTTGAGAATTAACATAAGGTGATAGAGACTAGGGCACTGGTTGCGTCATATTCAAAAAAAGAATATTTCAGCCTAGAGACCATGCCTTTTAAGCGGCAATTTAAATTGCCTATCACTAAGAGATCTACATCATGCCTTAATATGATGATTATCTATACATGTTCTTCTCATAAACATAATCCTCTAGATACTTGGTCTACTCCATTACTGAAGATTACCTTAATTATTTTTTTACTAATTTGTGCTAATACATAATTTTGGAGGTTATAGCAACTTCAAATATCTAGGAATTCAAAGGACTTTAAAGGATATACAATATTTTAATTTTACAACACGTCCATTAAGGTTTTATATTTACCACATAGGTAACATAATAAATCGATGGTTATACCTTGTAGGAAAAATGCAAGGAATAAAGGAATTTGAGGAACTTGCTATCGATGGTAGCAATTATCTTGCATGGGCATCAGATATCAAAATTGGTTTTGCATATAGAGGGATTTTACATACCATTAATGCACCTGACGCAAGCAGTCCAAATATAACTGATATTGCGAAGTACACTGCATTACTCTTGTTAAGGACTTCCATCCATAAAGAGCTCAAGAAAGAATATCTTTTGGAAGAAAATCCTCGAAACCTATGGGTCTCACTACAAGAACGTTATGAACAACAAAAGGAAATTATATGTCTTGAAGCACAACATGAGTGGAATCACCTATGCTTACAAGATTTTAAATCTGTAACTGATTACAATCATACAGTTCATAACATATGCACAAGGTTGAAATTTTGTGAAAAAGAACTAACAGATGCAGAAAAGATACAAAAAAAACTTCATCTACTATGCACCCGTTAGACAGGGTATTGTGTAATCAATATCGTAAAGAGAACCACCAAGTTTATTCCCAGCTTATTCACTCACTAATTCAAGCCAAGAAGAATGATGAATTACTTATGAAGAACCATCATTTACGTCCAGTTGGTGTTGCACCTCTACTCGAGGTCCACCATGCACAGAATAAAGCTCTGAAAAAAAAGGAAATTTAATGGATCTCCACTTGGAAATCCAAAAATTCCTCCTAATCGGCGTGGTCGCAATTTCAAAAAGAACCTTAGGCACAAAGAAAACAAGAGGGCTCGTGGAAATAAAAAAATTGCAAATGACAAACCACGTCTCTGTCACAAATGTGGTTGCAACACACATTTCACAGCCACTGGTCGTACTCCCAAGCATTTGGTAGACCTTTATTTAAAGTCAATCCGAGATGGCAACAAAAGATCAAGATATGAAGCTCACTTCAATCAAGCTACTGAGAAAGATAAGGAGATTGGTTGTTCCAACAACAAGGCATCCTCTCAGCAGTTAGACAACATGATGATTGAATACAACTCGGGCGACATATATGGAGATCTAGTTTAGATATCTACTCGTGAAATTTGATACCTAATCATTTAAGTGTTGTAATAAAATTAATAGTTAAAAGTCATATTACTTAGAGTTTGCTTAGGATTTGAAGATAGTTATTACAATAAGAGTTGTACTAATGATAGTACAAAACTCATATATACCATCATATTATTATTGTAATATTGACATCAGATACCGTATGTATGTATAAATAAATATTTAAAATAAATAAATAAAGAATTAATCACATAGTTCTTGTCATTAATATAGATGTCTAGCGGAAACGGTTCATTGGAGGAGGAATTGTGCCTTGTGGATAGTTGTACCACAAACTCTATATTAATTGAGATAAAGTATTTCCAGACTTTAAAGAAAAGGGAAGGAAATGTTTTAACAATTGCAGGAAGAGATGCATTGATAGTTGGTTCTGGCAGAACCATTATCACTCTTCCAATGGGTACTCAAATTGAGATCGAGAATGCTTTATTATATCCCAATTCAACTTGTACCTTATTAAGTTATAGAGATATATCTAGTTCTTACCAAACCTACTAAATATGGCAAACAGATATGTGTAAAAATTCCAACTCTAGAATCCGGATTATATTATACATAATCAAGCCCATTGAAAATGTTGCATACAAGGTAATTTTTCAGAATGTCGATGCATTTCAAATTTGGCATGATCGACTAGGGCACCCAGGTATCGGGATGATGAGAAAAATTATTACCAATTCTATTGGTCATGATTTGAGTGAAGCAAAATTTCCCAAATCTTCAGATTATATATGCACTGCATGTGCTACAAGGAAATTGATTTTAAGACCTTCACCTCTTAAAATTCGAGCAGAACCACTTAGATTTCTTGAAAGAATTCAAGGCAATATTTGTGGCCCAATTGAGCCATCTTCTGGACCGTTTAGATATTTTATGGTTTTAATCGATGCATCTACAAGATGGTCACATGTGCGTTTACTATCTACTAGAAACCACGCTTTTGCTAAAATAATGTCATAAATTATAAAGCTAAAGGCACATTATCCTGAACATAGGATTCAATCGATCCGAATGGACAATGCTGCTGAATTCTCTTCTCATGCCTTTAATGATTATTGTATGGCTTTAGGAATTTAGGTTCAGCACTCAGTTCCATATGTCCACACTCAAAATGGTTTGGGTGAATCTTTAATCAAAAGAATAAAGCTCGTTGCACGTCCATTACAAATAAATTGCTCTTTGCCTACGTCATGTTGGGGTCATGCAGTTTTACACGCTGCCGACCTACTACAAATAAGACCAATTGCATATCATGACTCCTCTCCCTTGGAGTTAGTACGAAGGGACCCTCCTAGGATTTCCCATTTGCGTAAATTCGGGTGTGTCGTTTATATACCGATATCACCACCACAGTGTACCTCTATGGGCCCCCACAGAAAGTTAGGGATTTATGTGGGTTACCAATCTCCATCAATAATAAAGTATTTAGAACCCCTAATGGGTGATCTATTTACGACCCGGTTCGCTGATTGTATTTTTAATGAGGAACATTTCCCGGCATTAGGGGAGATTTCAAGTACCAGAAAGGAGAATGCCGAGAAATTGATTAGGATGCGAAGAGTATCTCCTCCTCAGATCCCCGTACTAAAGAAAATGAACTCCAAGTTCAGAAAATTATTGGTTTGCAAAATATTGCAAATAACCTGCATGATGCATTCACTAATTACAAAGGTGTAATAAAGTCTTTCATTCCTGCTAGGAACGCGCCTGAAAGAGTGGAGGTACCAAACAAAACCGCTCAAAATCCTACTAATAAAAGGGGGAGAAGTAAGGCAACAATTAAGGTTCACCTTCTTTAAAGAAAAGAAAGACAGTAAATGCACGTCAACAACAAGTTGATGAAACACAATGTGGACTTTGTCGATACCCTGAATCAGGGGTACCCCTTACTACAGCATGAAGACGCAGTGCCCGCGTGGCTATGTCTAGTCGTGCCGTAAACAGCACCCGACCCCTCCACGTGGGTAGCTCCAGGGACGCCACGTGGCCAGAAGCGGAGGTATACTCCAGGATACCATCAGCGGGTCCGAACCTCCGTGAGAAAGCGTCGGACCCCTGTACGCACAACCCGGACCTCCGAAGTACGGCCCAGGATCCCCTTGGATGGGATCCGGACCCCTCTGAGTGGGGTCTGGACCACCTACAGCAAGGTCCCGGGATAGGGAATGCCCTGGCCTAGGTTAAGGACAAGTAAGGGTTCGGTACTGACGCGTGTCCAGACTTTATCCTGTGCACTCCTCGCTCGGGCGGGGGCCCGATGCTGCCACGTGGCCTATCGCTCGTGACGTAAGCCAGCGGGCGGAACCTGACGTAAGGCCTCTAGGCCGCATTGTCTCTATATTTATTGTGGAGAAGACGCGTCACCTGACTATCCCGCTGACAGGTGATGTGCCCCATCGGCACTTATTGTGTCCTGTCCACTCAGCTGGCAGGCGGCGTCCAGGCCATCCTGCAGGCGGCGTGCCTGTCCATTCCATTGCCAAATAGTACGCCCGTGCTGCGAAGTGCACTGTGCCCATCCATCATCACTCGTACATGGCCAGGGAAGCTTCCCCTGCACGCCAATACTACGCAGATCGCGGATATCAGGGCGCGAGAAAGATTGCACTGGGGACGACCATTAGTCGCTCCAAGTATCACATCCGTTATGTCCCTGGGCCCACATTTCGAGGCTCAGCACCCTTGTACGTGCCTCCCTTGGACTATAAAAGGGAGGGCACACTGCGTTATAAGGGGGTATTCAGACCCAAGTCATAGACACACTTAGACCCAGCTCAGGCTCACAAGTTCATACAAGCTCTCAAGCTAAATACAACACACAGTGGAGTAGGGTATTACGCTCCGGCGGCCCGAACCACTCTAAACCCTTGCGTGTTCTTGTGTGTTCATCTCCCCAATCTCGTAATAAGCAAAACACTTAGGCCCCTCCTCACCTTAGGATTTAGGGCGGGTGCATTCCGCCACCCGGCCAGAGATTTCCTCTCCGACATTTGGCACACCAGGTAGGGGCCTGGCATTAGGTTTTTGCTTGTTTTCCCGCTTGGCACCATGGTCCACATTGTCGAGTACCAAGATTTCATGCTCGAGGACTTCATGCTGGAGGAGGAGACTGTCTCTTCCACTCCGCGGGCCACCAACTTCCCGGCGCCCGGTGCAGCGGCTGCTGTGCATTCTGCACGGCAGCACACTCCCACGCAAATATCCAGGGCGTCTAGGGCTACGCCTGGGGCGCTGTCAGCAGCCAGGGAATTGCTGTGCCACCCTCCTAGCTCCATGGCCTCTCCAGGAGCCATGAAGTAGTGGCGGGACAACGTTGACCGTCTGCTCGGCATGGCGCACTCTAGCTCAACCAGACCCAAGCCTCGATCATCCTGGCGTCAACATGAGGCGTCGGCATCAGTGCACTCACCCTCAGTGAGAGCAGCGCTGACTGAGGACCTGTGGGCGGAGCTCAACCGCCGACGTTTGGTGGAGGATGCTCCAGTCTCTCTGGAGAGGTCTAATGACCTACGGGCACAACTCAACCGCAGGCGTGCGGGCGAGGATGCCCGCGTCTCTCTGGAAAGGGCGCGAGAGCGCCGACAAAACATCGAGGGTTGCAACCTCGATCAAGACTTCGCTGCGGTAGCACCGCAAACCCTAGTGGGCGCCTGGATCCTGACGGGTGTCCCATTGGCCGATGTGGGCTGCGCCGCGCTCGCGGATCATCTCCATGCGGCGTCCTGGCCATCCAAGTTCCGGCCGCACCTGCCAGAGAAGTACGATGGTACGTCAAATCCGTCGGAATTTTTGCAGGTTTACGTCATCGCTATCACAGCAGCAGGTGGAAACACTGCTGTGATGGCAACATATTTTCATGTCGCCTTGTCTGGGCCCGCCTGGACTTGGCTCACGAACCTTGCCCCAGGATCAATCTACTCCTGGGAAGAGCTCTGCGTGCGGTTCACAGCGAACTTCGCCAGCGCTTACCAACAACACGGCATGGAGGCCCACCTCCACGCAGTGAGGCAGGAGCCCGGAGAAACTCTCCGGACGTTTATCTCCTGCTTCACCAAGGTGCGAGGTATTATACCTCGCATCTCCGATGCTTCCATCATCACGGCCTTCAGCCAAGGGGTACGTGACGAAAAGATGTTGGAGAAGTTGGCCACGCATGACGTGGAAACTGTCTCCACTCTCTTCGCTCTGGCCGACAAGTGCGCCAGAGCCGTCGAGGGCCATGCATGGCACTCGGCGCCATAGATCGGGGAAGCCTAGACGGGTGGCTCTGGTACCATCGCCCAGGATGGTAAGAAAGAAGAAAAAGAAGAACCGCGGTCACGAAAAGCCGCATTCTACTGCTCTGGTCGTTGCAGCTGCGACTGAGGGCCGGGGCGACCGCAACAAACGCCCACGACCGTAGAGGGGTAACCGCGACTCATGCCCTGTGCACCCCAACGGTCGCCACAGTGTCGCAGAGTGTCGCGAGATCATCGATCTCGCGAAACACGTCAGCGCGCGGCGTGATCAGTCTTCCGGGGACGGCTCCCCACCTCGTCGCTGACCTGGCAAAGAAAAGGTCCACCGACCAAACTAGACCTCGGGTATCAGTCACCTGAGGGAGCCCTGAAGGATGTTTTCACCAGAGACTTCGACTCTGGTGACAACAACTAGATGGGCCACCAGGGGACCCCGTATTCCCTGGTCTACGGGGCCGAAGCCTGCCTTCCCCGTGAAAACCCTTTTGGACTCCCCACGGGTCTAGTCTTTTGATGAGCCTATGAAGGGGCAGTTACAGCGCAAGGACGAGGACTCCATCGGCGAACTCAAATGTCAAGCGGCAACCCGAAATGCACTTTGTAACCAAGCGCCCATGCACTACGGCCAACGGTTCGTGCATAGTAGGGAGCCCAGGGTCAGGACCTAGTCCTGCGGCAAGTACCGAACCAAGAAGGGGTCCGCAATCTCTCCCCCAGCTGGGAGGAACCCTTCAAGGTGACGGAAATATGCCAGCCCGGGGGGTGCCCGCCTTGCTATAACTAAAGGAGTATCTCTTCATAACCCCTAGAGCATCTCTGTGAGTTCAATCCATAGGAGCAAGTCTGAGGGGTTAAGTTTTTCTTCTTTTGTAATTAGGTTTCGCATATGTGTACACCAGCCCGGTGAGGTCCGCCCTCATAAACCCGTCTTGTTGGTTTACACACATGCATGTCAAGTTATAAAAAGGAGATTTACCCCCTCAAATCTGCTTCTATGATAACTTTATCCTCCTGCTCCACGGATTTATCCTGCAGTTTCCGGATAATACTATTTATCTAACCCACCCGTACGGTTCCCATCTGTCCAGACATGATGACATCCGAATTGAGTAGCCAGGCTTGTAGCATAGGACCCCTCTGCGAAAGCAGGAAGGTCCGACAGCTTGGGGGCTGGTTCTAAAGAATGGGAACCCGTTCCATGGGGTGGTCCGGAGCTGTGTGGCCGCTTTGCCTGGTTCCATACCCAAAGCCTGCATACTCCGCCACTCCATGGCGGATGTCCTAGTATTTAGAGCTATAGTCCTATGGGTCCGACAACCTAAGGTCCGGCTCTAGAGAATGGACACTTGTCTCCTGGGGTGGTCCGGAACCGTGTAGCCGCTCAACCTGGTCCCGTACCGTGAGCCTGCGCGCTCCACCACTCTACGACGGGTGTCCTACTATTTAGAATCGTGGTCCAGGGGGTCCGGACACACAACTTGGCTTCCCAGACTAAATCCTGCAAGTCCCGAGCATGTATCAAAGGATGGCTAATGTCAGACGAGCGACCCTATGGGTGTGCTGCTATGCCTCCTAGCCGAAGCTGTGTACAGGTCCCGGTCGAGGCTACCTCCTAGAGGTCGTTGCCAACTCTTTCAAGTACGCTGGTATCCAACCTCGACACATCGAGCTTGCATCCCAGGGGGGCCAAGTACCAGGGAGGAGTCGGCAACACCACACGCAATAGGGACAAATAGTATGCAGATAAGTGCTAATACTGCTTGATAAATAGTACTCAAAAAAGTACCTTACAAAAGCAAAAGTTATTACATCTGCCTTCAAGCGGAGCCCTAGCTCCATCTCTACAGGTGTAAGCTACTCGACGCCAGCAGGGTCGCGCTAGAAGCTCGCGGCCACCGTCCTCGCGGAATCCTCCCGGGCGGCTTGCCAGCGGCGGCGACCACCTCTGCATCAGCGGCGGAGACCACCTCAGCACCAGCGGCGGTGACCACCTCAGCGTGTGCACCATGGCGAGGAGGCCCTCGCCCCCGTCCTCCTACGAGAGTGACAACAAGACCATCCAAGCCAAGGAGTTGAATGCACGGCGGCAGACGACGCTTGTGGCTTGGCCAGTGCCGCGTAGCCGAAGTTCGCCTCCTTCGCAAGGATGGTGAACATCCTTTCCTCCTAATGCTGGAGGAAGAGGCGGGCCACCAGCTCATGCGGAAGGCGGAGCCATAGCTCAGCTCGCTCTCCACTCCTGTAAGGCTGATGAACATCCTTGAAGCTGAGGACAGGGGGAGGCCGCAGCCTGGCTCGCTTCCCGCCACCACAAGGCTGGTGGTGTGGGGGACGGATATCCCCCGGGTCCACCGAGAGGATGAAAGACCTCACGAAAGGCCCATAGGCCCAATAATTCGCAAGGTCATTCATTCGTGGGCCTGAGGAAGAATGACTAGTGAAGCAGTTTGACACAAGGTCGGATCGGCGCAGGCCCAGACGGTCTGACAAGTTTGAATTGCGATCACAACAGAGACCCGACCTTCCCACGTAGGGGCCTCATACATCGGAACAGGGTAGGGGAAGGTTGGCTGGATTATAGGAAGATAGACTCAGTCGGTGTACTACTACATAGGCTCGCATTGTTATCATATCCACATGTAACGCCCCACGGTCAAGTATATAATGCCTAGGAGGCACCCCCTCGAAAGCATCTCATTACTTAGCCATCTGCCCGGTTCTCTACGTCCTCAACACTAGAGAGCCTCCTTGTAATCCACCACATAAAGTACACACGCCAGGACGTAGGGTGTTACGCATCTCAAAGCGGCTCGAACCTGTACAAAACTGTCCACTGTCTCTCGTGCACCCAGCACGAACCATCGAGCTACAGTCGGTAATACCGTCCTACTACAAAAAGCACCTCGAGGGACAACCCCGGGTGCACGGTCGGACCCAAAACACTGACAGCTGGCGCGCCAGGTAGGGGTGTGTCACTGATCCAAGCTAGCTCAATGGTCGTCACTTTCCAGCACAAGATTGTCCTCCGCCCCGGGTCAGTGTTCTGCTTCGGAACCATTTCGTTCGTAGCAGATGAAGAAGGAACTCTACATCGCATCGCGGATCCGCCGAAGAGAAAATCTTCCTCAAAAATCTCCGGGAAAGTCGGAGCAAAACAGGAAAAGGCGCAACCTCCAGCGCTCTGAGCAAAGACCCCCTTCAGCAAGCTAGGAGCCAAGGGTCCCTCTACCCGGAGAACTCCGCTGTCCACCTCTCCGACGGAAGCATGGACACAGATCACAAGGGAAAAGGAAGCGAATAAGGTAAAGGATTGTCAAACTGCTCTTTCGGTGCCTCCGTCCTCAAAGGAGAACAGAAAGAGTGAAAGCTCTCTTGTGAGTTTTGGTGTTTGGATGACAACTCAATTAAAGGACTAACAAGTGTACTAAGTGTTGAACAGGTGCTTAAGGTAAAGCCTACAGGGTTCAACACAAGTGAACAATTGTGATGGTCCAAGAACTGGATTATGGATACATGATGGACATCACAAGTAAGATGGACATTGCATAAAGTGAGACTCGGGTGCGAAGCTCGGAGACAACTGATCAAGCCAAGGACGGAGGCAAGAGAAGCTTCGAGGTACCAAGTGCACGGGAGAAGGTTAAGGAGGCTGAGGAACCCAAAGCCAAGGGTGAAGAAGAAGGCTTGCAAAGTCAAGGGTGATCGAGTTGAGAAGAGCTATAACACATCAAGGATCACTACATAAGGACGTGACTTACAACCAATGAGGTAACAGCTACAGTTATGTGGTGTAAGTCATAAGGCTCAAGACCAAGCTCTAAGAAAGAGATCAAGGTCACTAGAAGGAGAACAAGTGTCAAAACCAGAACTCGAAGCAGCCCAAAAGAGCTAAGTTCACCTTAATCTTTAGTTTGGGTTGTTCCTATGTTTGGAGATGTTCTATGTGACCTTTGCAGGATGTTGGAGCTAAGAAATGTCAATCTAGATCAAGTCAAGCCGACTTGATGATTTATGAGTCCAACATCAAAGCTCAAGCATGTGAAATGCTATGGATATAATAATTAAGATAAAGGTATGTTTCTCAGACTTAGTACATTGTTTTATGGACTAATGTATTGTGTCTAAGTGCTGGAAACAGAAAAAATCGAGTTGGAAAGGAGATGGCTCGAGCAGCCAAAGTCTGTCCAGTCTGGGTGCACCGGACTGTCCGGTGGTGCACCGGACAGTGTCCGGTGCGCCAGGCTGGCTCGACGTGAAGTGGCCGCTCTCGGGAATTTGCCGACGGCGTACGGCTAAAATTCACCGGACTGTCCGGTGTGCACCGGACTGTCCGGTGAGCCAACGGTCGGCCGGGCCAACGGTCGGCCGCGCGATCTGCGCGGGACACGTGGCCGAGCCAACGGCTAGATGGAGGCACCGGACTGTCCGGTGTGCACCGGACATGTCCGGTGTGCCAACGGCTCCCAGATCTGCAACGGTCTGCAACGGTCGGCTTCGCCGTAGAAGGAAAGAAATCGGGCACCGGACAGTGTCCGGTGTGCACCGGACTGTCCGGTGCGCCACCCGACAGAAAGAAAGTATTGCCTTCCAAATGGGATTCCAACGGCTCCTAGGCCCCTTGGGTCTATAAAAGGGACTCCTAGGCGCCTCCAAGAGATATACAAGTGCAGCCAACAAGTGTAGACTTCATTGGAATCAATTCTCGCTCTCCCTCTTGTGTGTAACTCTATAGTTTGTGTAGAAGGCACAGCTATAAGCCTTTAGAGAGAGGAGTAGTGCTGCTAAGAGCTAGAGCAAGGTCTTGAGCGTATCGTTACTCTGCCGGGGTGCTGCCAAGAAGTTTGTAAGCAGCCGCGGTTCTGTTGTAACCCCACTCAATAGTGAAAGGCTCTATCTGTCATACTGACAGATCTGAGCAAACGGAGGAAGGAGTTGAAATAGACTCCAAGCCCAGGTGTGGCTAACTCCAACGAGGACTAGGCAAGCATTTCAGGCTTGGCCGAACCTCGGGATAAATCCTTGCGTCTGTGTGCTCTGTTCTGTATTGTACTCTGACTCTCTGTCTTACTCTCTTATATATCTGCACTTCACTACTTACTTGTGGTACTAGCTTTCCTTGAAGTGCAGGATATTCGTAAGACAGGAACTTCAATTCCACTGCAACCTACTCGAAGGATTCTTGACTCCATTGCGATCCTGTCTTCGAGTAGAGTAAGATTTAAGTTTTAAAGTGATAATTTCTATTCGCCTATTCACCCCCCCCCCCCTCTAGGCGACATCCAGATCCTGTTCCCGGGTCAAAGGGAACTTTCAATTGGTATCAAAGCTAGGCCTCTCCAGTGTGGGCTTAGCCGTCCGGAGATGACGATGTCGCCACAAGAGGTAACTGTAGAACTTCTTTTAGACGATGGCTCTAATTACAAGTCTTGGTCTGTCTCTATTTATAGTGCTTTCATGAGTGTTGATCCTGATTTGAGACAGGTCTTTAATAGTAGTATTTTTCCCTCTATTATTAGTAAAAATCCTTCCAATGAAGAACTAAGATGTCTAACTCTGAATCACCATGCATGCAACATCTTAGTTGATTCCCTATCTAGAGGTGCCTATTTTGCCATCATGAGTAGTGATAATGAGTTGTTTGTTGATGCTCATGATTTATGGAATAGAATTAAAGTAAAATATTTTGTGGCAAATTGTACTACTTCTACTCCCTATATTGCTTGTGATGCTAATCATTCAAAGGGAAAAGATCAAGAACGATGGACACCCAACGATGAATCTACCTCGTCGACAGGTTTGGTCTCCACTAATAATAAGTGTTTTATTGCTAACAATGACGGTGGAGACAAAAGGCATGATGAGAAAGAATATGAGGATGATAGCGAGGATGAATCTTCATCATCACAAGGTACATTTTCCTATATTGCTTCCACTGACATTAATGATAGGGAAAATGAGACCGATGATGTGGAAGAAGAGGAGATTCGCCGTTTCTACAACCATCTCAACAAAGCAGACAAAGCTCTCTTGGTTAAGTTGTTGAGAAGGAACAAGGAACAAGGCGAGACGCTTCTCAGGCTAGAGGAGACCCTCATCAAAACCAACGACAGCCTGGAGAAGATGACCAAAGAACATGAGGAGCTAAAGCACTCTCATGGGAATTTGGTCCAACAGTATGAATCGATTTTAATTGAGCAAAGAAATAATCATGATGTATTATCTAATGCTGCTCAACTTAAAATTGAAGATTCTATGCTTAGGAATCAAGTAGAATTGTTAAGTCATGATAACCTTGCTCTTACTGAAAAATATGACTTATTGTCTTGTTATCATGATAACCTCTTGGATAGACATATCATGCTTGAAGTTGCTCATGAGGTCGTAATTACGAACTTAAATTCATGTGAACTTCATTCTTGCACAAGTACACATTTAGATAATTCATCACCATGTGCTAACCCCTGTTGTTCAAAAGAAAGCCAATGTTTGAATAAGCATCAAGCTGCAGGGTCTCAAAAGAAATTATGTGGGAACAAGAAGCAAAGACAACTGAAGAGAAGACACATTGCTCAACTCTCTCAAGATATCCACGGGCGTGTGGTGAAGAAGCTTGAGAAAGGAAAAACTGCAGCAAGTGTCAAGCTCAATAAGAAAAATGTTCCTAAAGATGAAGAAATCAACATGAGCTTGGAAAAAGGTAAAAATTCAATTAATCATGTTGTTTGCACTGACCCTCTCTCCATGTCATTCAAGTACAAAAAGGGAAAAGGAAAAAGGAGGTGTTTCAAGTGCAAGAAGTTAGGCCACCTCATCGCATCTTGTCCGTACAAAGACAAAAATGAAGGGACAAGGAGTTGTTTTGGATGCAACAATAAGGACCACATGATCACTTCATGTCCGGTCATGAAGAATCAAGGGTGTGCATCCCCCAAGGTGACCCACACCAAGGAAAATGACACACAGCAAGCGTCATGTCAGGTTGAGCGACGCTTCTGCTACAAGTGTGGTGAGCAGGGTCATCTATCCAAGGTATGTTATAAAGGTAAGATTCCTAAGCAAGTGAATTTGTGTCAATCTTATTCGCGTAGGAGACCCAAATCATACACTTGTGCTAGATCTATAACGAGATCACCTAGAACTAGCACAAAGGCAATTTGGGTACCAAAGGCACATTTAGATGATCATTATGGACCCATTCCGAGATGGGTACCAAACTGTGCTAACTAGACCATGCAGGTGCCTTGAGATGGACTGGAGACCATGGGAGAGCTTAAGTCGGTTATCTAAAACTCTATGCTTAAGCTATTAATTGTTTTGGTGTTTATTGACCAAAGGTTGAATTACTGTGAAACACTAATCCCATGTTCATCTCAAGTGAAATAAGGTGTATAGGTCCTAAATCATTATTGGTGTATCAAGTAAAGGACTTTGATGAGAATTTACACCTTGCTCTCCAAAGGATGGTACCCGTGTGTTTTAAGTACATAATTGCAATTTAGTATTACTCTTAAGTTGGCTTGTTGTGCTACCTGTCTTTGGAGTAGTTATGCTTTATGATTGCCTGTGTTAAATGAATCATAATGATGTTTGCTTAATCATGACTGGTGCTATATAGGATATATCTTTTGAATCATTCATGGGAAGTTCTTTCATTTGTTATATCCACAACGATTAACTCTCTTGGTATATATGGATTAACCTGTAACTTTTTGTAAGTCATGCTATGTGCAAATATGACATTTTGTTTAGTCCATGTTCACATGATTACCCTAGTTTTGTACTGTGTGAATTTCAAATCCATGTTGTGCCCTTTGAGCTATGTGGTGCATGAGCAAAAGGAGCCCTGAATTGGTGATAACAAGTGCTCTCATAAAGGCAAAGGTATGGAAAATGGAACTATGCAATTTTATTGAATATTTTGAAGTTCCATTGATAGTGATCATAGCTATGTTCTTGTCTTTCAATTGGTAATATCTTGGCTTAGGAGACTTATGCCTTAAAATGTTGTTCCTTTTGGTGTACCTAAAGAACCTTCTTAACGATGATGTGCTTAGACATGATCATGTTGTTTTTCAATTAGTATATGTGATACAATGATAGTTAAGTATGAAGCATGTCTAAGTTGCGTGTAATTGTTATACTTCCTGTGAGTATTCAATTGGCTTAGGTGCCACTGAGGCATGCATTATTGTATTTAGTCAACCCTTCATTTAGCCTTCAATTGGTGTTAAGTGGCTTTTCATTTGGTATTCAAATTGGCATCTTTGTGTGATGAAAGTAATAGAGTATGCCTTGACCAAAGTATGTTGTGATCCCCTCTAGTTCTGAGGAAGCTAGAATGTGCAAAGTACAAGTCATTCAAATACTTGATGCACAACTTGAGGGGGAGCACACATAACTTGTGTCTTTTGAGACTAACTGTTTCTTGAGCGATCTTGTATAGTCTCTAGGTGGGAAAGAGAAGATAAGCAAGAAATGGAGCAATCTGGACTTGGGTACCTCTGTAAGTCAAGAAATTGGTATCTCAAATTGTGAGTAGGTGCATATCCATATCTTTAGATTGCTCATACTCTATAATATCTGGTGATAATAGATGCTTAAATATCATGGAGCCATGATAATAAATGAACTTTGCAATTGGTGTCTTTCAATTGGTAGCCGTAATAGTTCGCTTCAATTGACATCTTTTGATAATCATGAGAATAGAAGTTTCTTCTTGTGCCCAATACTATAACTTGTTCTAAGTTTGGTGTCTTAGCAACAAGAAAAAGTTAGGAGAAAGAATCAGGCACAAGTATGGAGAAGCTCTTGAGAGATTAGATACTTTCAAGATGGGAAGTACTCTACAACATGATACAAAGGGAGTAAATCTTTTTGCATATATGTATCTTACCTAAATGTTGACAGTGCATATGTTCAATAAGTAAGGGGGAGTTTTTGACAGTCGTTTTTCCTCCTTAACACCCTGCTGTCTCTTGACATCATCCTATGTTCTTACTTGAGTATGGTTTTTGGTGTTTGATGTCAAAGGGGGAGAATTTGTGTATTAAAGCTTATCCTAATAGGTGATGTGTTAGTTTGAGCTTTGCCAAATGTGATATTCATATGTTTCTTGCAGTATTATATGTGTTGCTCATATGGACTAGTGTTTCCGCTGCGATGAATTATTTGGCCTCTATAGTGTAATAGATAGTCATGTGGTTAATGGTGCTTTAAGATTGTCATGGTGCCTTAAGATTGTCTTAAATTAGTGTCTTAGTTTAAATTGGTATTAGTTTGAATTGGTATCTTAATGGTGAATAGTGGTAGGTTGATATTCCTGTGATATATCCACTAATTTGAATGGTGTTTAACTCTGATTATGTGCATTTGTGTGTTTGATTATGTGCATTTGTGTGTTATAGTATCATGGTTTGATTCTTGACACAATGCATCCTAAAAAGTGCTAAGGTGTAGAAATGTTTCGAATTGCCTAAGTATGTGCAAATTAGCGTCTGAGGTCAAGACTATGTTTTTGAAGTAAGCACATATTTAGGGGGAGCATTCTATAAACTTAGAATTCAAAATTTGTGCTTCAAATCTTATTCTTATGTAAGCTTTAATTGTGTTGCCATCAATCACCAAAAAGGGGGAGATTGAAAGCTCTCTTGTGAGTTTTGGTGTTTGGATGACAACTCAATTAAAGGACTAACAAGTGTACTAAGTGTTGAACAGGTGCTTAAGGTAAAGCCTACAGGGTTCAACACAAGTGAACAATTATGATGGTCCAAGAACTGGATTATGGATACATGATGGACATCACAAGTAAGATGGACATTGCATAAAGTGAGACTCGGGTGCGAAGCTCGGAGACAACTGATCAAGCCAAGGATGGAGGCAAGAGAAGCTTCGAGGTACCAAGTGCACGGGAGAAGGTTAAGGAGGCTGAGGAACCCAAAGCCAAGGGTGAAGAAGAAGGCTTGCAAAGTCAAGGGTGATCGAGTTGAGAAGAGCTATAACACATCAAGGATCACTACATAAGGACGTGACTTACAACCAATGAGGTAACAGCTACAGTTATGTGGTGTAAGTCATAAGGCTCAAGACCAAGCTCTAAGAAAGAGATCAAGGTCACTAGAAGGAGAACAAGTGTCAAAACCAGAACTGGAAGCAGCCCAAAAGAGCTAAGTTCACCTTAATCTTTAGTTTGGGTTGTTCCTATGTTTGGAGATGTTCTATGTGACCTTTGCAGGATGTTGGAGCTAAGAAATGTCAATCTAGATCAAGTCAAGCCGACTTGATGATTTATGAGTCCAACATCAAAGCTCAAGCATGTGAAATGCTATGGATATAATAATTAAGATAAAGGTATGTTTCTCAGACTTAGTACATTGTTTTATGGACTAATGTATTGTGTCTAAGTGCTGGAAACAGAAAAAATCGAGTTGGAAAGGAGATGGCTCGAGCAGCCAAAGTCTGTCCAGTCTGGGTGCACCGGACTGTCCGGTGGTGCACCGGACAGTGTCCGGTGCGCCAGGCTGGCTCGACGTGAAGTGGCCGCTCTCGGGAATTTGCCGACGGCGTACGGCTAAAATTCACCGGACTGTCCGGTGTGCACCGGACTGTCCGGTGAGCCAACGGTCGGCCGGGCCAACGGTCGGCCGCGTGATCTGCGCGGGACACGTGGCCGAGCCAACGGCTAGATGGAGGCACCGGACTGTCCGGTGTGCACCGGACATGTCCGGTGTGCCAACGGCTCCCAGATCTGCAACGGTCTGCAACGGTCGGCTTCGCCGTAGAAGGAAAGAAATCGGGCACCGGACAGTGTCCGGTGTGCACCGGACTGTCCGGTGCGCCACCCGACAGAAAGAAAGTATTGCCTTCCAAATGGGATTCCAACGGCTCCTAGGCCCCTTGGGTCTATAAAAGGGACTCCTAGGCGCCTCCAAGAGATATACAAGTGCAGCCAACAAGTGTAGACTTCATTGGAATCAATTCTCGCTCTCCCTCTTGTGTGTAACTCTATAGTTTGTGTAGAAGGCACAGCTATAAGCCTTTAGAGAGAGGAGTAGTGCTGCTAAGAGCTAGAGCAAGGTCTTGAGCGTATCGTTACTCTGCCGGGGTGCTGCCAAGAAGTTTGTAAGCAGCCGCGGTTCTGTTGTAACCCCACTCAATAGTGAAAGGCTCTATCTGTCATACTGACAGATCTGAGCAAACGGAGGAAGGAGTTGAAATAGACTCCAAGCCCAGGTGTGGCTAACTCCAACGAGGACTAGGCAAGCATTTCAGGCTTGGCCGAACCTCGGGATAAATCCTTGCGTCTGTGTGCTCTGTTCTGTATTGTACTCTGACTCTCTGTCTTACTCTCTTATATATCTGCACTTCACTACTTACTTGTGGTACTAGCTTTCCTTGAAGTGCAGGATATTCGTAAGACAGGAACTTCAATTCCACTGCAACCTACTCGAAGGATTCTTGACTCCACTGCGATCCTGTCTTCGAGTAGAGTAAGATTTAAGTTTTAAAGTGATAATTTCTATTTGCCTATTCACCCCCCCCCCTCTAGGCGACATCCAGATCCTGTTCCCGGGTCAAAGGGAACTTTCAAAGAGGCTCGTCACAACAACGATTCTATTCTACCCCGACGTCCTCTTCATCGGGAGAGTGGAGTTGCCCCCCGTCTTCGACGATGAACCAACTGCGCCCGGGGAAGAACCTCCTCAGCGGGAATCCCGCCGACGAAGGAACCGACACCGAAATATTTGGTGACACCACGAGGCCGGAGAGCGGGACCCGGCGCAGCCCGTATCACGAGACGAGGTCTTGGAGATAGGAGAAACTCCAGAAGAACGGGTCTTCAGGGAAAGGAGGAATTCCCGACGACGTGACCATCGGCAAGCTCAAGAGTAGGTTGAGTAGGAAACGAGGCAACGTCGAGAAAATCTACTTTTCGGACGCAACCTGAACCCCGACTTCGCCCGAGCCATGAACACACCGAGCGAAGTTGGTGGAGTATTGGCTCGGATAGCCGATGGCCTCCCCCGGACTCCAGACACCGAGGGCTATCGGCGGCAGTTCACTCGGGCAGCCAACCACCTTCTACCTCTCGCTCATCCGCCGAGCGACCTACGACACGCCATCAACAGTCGGCGAGACGCACGGAGCTCCATCAATGCCTCATGCGAACAATGACATGAGAACGAGATTCGACGCCGAGAAAAATATGATCGGGATCATGGTATTCCTGCGCGGAGTCAGGCCACCAGAACTGAGTCGGCAACGGCTTCGACTGGTGGCACAGCCCGGGGACGGTCGAGGCACCACGACAACAACTCCCCTCCCCGGGACAGGCATCATCACCGACGACAGGAGGACACATGTGGAGTATCGGCACTCACTCCGTGCCTTAGGGCCATTCAATGGCCCCCAAACTTCAAAGTCTCCAACGTCGACAAGTACGAGCCTAAGCAGGATCCGGGAGGATGGCTGGCCATCTACACCACCGCCGCTCGAGCTGTTGGGGCAACCGAAGACGTGATGACTGCGTACTTGCCTATCATTCTCGGGCAGGATGCACTGCAATGGCTGCGACACCTACCTCGACACTGCATCGACGACTGGAGCGATTTCAGTCGGCGCTTCACCGCCAACTTCTAATCTCTCTCCGACAAGCCGGCGTAGCCATGGGACCTCCAATCCATCAAGCACCGAGGGGATGAGACTCTTGAGAGCACCTAGAGGGGGGTGAATAGGTGATCCTGTAAAAATCAAACACTTGTAGCCACAAAAACTTGGTTAAGGGTTAGCTCAATAGAAACAAGTGGCTAAGGACCAAGCTCTTGTGAAACACAATAGTCACGATAAAAACAGGCACAAGAGACACGATGATTTATCCCGTGGTTCGGCCAAGTAACACTTGCCTACTCCACGTTGTGGCGTCCCAATGGACGAGGGTTGCACTCAACCCCTTTCAAGTGATCTAATGATCAACTTGAATACCACAGTGTTTTCCTTTCTTTTACTATCTCCCATTCGCGAGGAATCTCCACAACTTGGAGCCTCTCGCCCTTACAATTGATGATCACAAAGAAGCATGGAAGTAAGGGAGGGGAGAGCAACACACACAAGACTCAAAGCACGAGCACAAACAAGCACACAAGCCACAACTTGAGCTCACAACATAATGCGGGGAGTTCACTACTCAACTAGAGCTCAAGTCACTATCACAATGAATCAAATGCGAGAGAATGGAGTCTTGGTGCTTAGAGATGATCAAAGAATGCTTGGATGTCTCCTCCATTTGCCTAGGGGTCCCTTTTATAGCCCCAAGGCAGCTAGGAGCCGTTGGAAGCAATCTGGGAAGGCAATTCTTGCCTTCTGTCGGGTGGCGCACCGGACAGTCCGGTGCACCACCGGACATGCACTGTTCATTGTCTGGTGCAGATCTCCTTCCAAAAATAGCACAGTCGACCATTGCAGAATTGTAGCCGTTGGCGCACCGGACACTGTCCGGTGCACACCGGACAGTCCGGTGCCCCCTGCCGACCGTTGGCGTGCCCACGCGTCGCGCGCGGATTGCGCGGCCGACCGTTGGCGCAGTCGACCGTTGGCTCACCGGACAGTCCGGTGCCTCACCGGACCATCCGATGAATTTTAGCGGTACGCCGTTGAACGATTCCCGAGAGCGACGACTTCGCCGCAGATGGCTCACCGGACAATCCAGTGCACCACCGGACAGTCCGGTGAATTATAGCCATACACCGTCGTCAGTTCCCGAGAGTGGCCTGTTCACCGGAGGCTGGCCTGGCGCACCGGACACTGTCCGGTGTACCACTGGACAGTCCGGTGTGCCAGACTGCGCTAAGTCTTGGCTGTTCCACTTCCAGCCAAGATGTTTTCTTCTTCTCTTTTATCTGATTCCAGCACTTAGACAAATATAATTAGTACACAAAAACCAATGTACTAAGTCTAGAATCATACCTTCTTGTTGATTTGCACTTCATCAATCATTTGGCACAAGATTACTCACTCAATACGTGTTGGGCACTTAATCACCAAAACTATACTAGAAATGGCCCAAGGGCACATTTCCCTTTCAATCTCCCCCTTTTTGGTGATTTATGCCAACACATCAAAAAGCAACTAAAAGAAGTGCAAATCAACAATTGAGAACAAGAATTGTTTTTGATTCAAATTTGGCATATTTGGATCATTCTTTGCCACCACTTGGTTTGTTTTCGAAATCAAACTCAATTTCCTATCTCTAAGTCAAATACACTTGTTTAGGCATAAAGAGAGATATTCCATGAGAAAAATTGATCAAGAGCCAAAAACTCCCCCTTTTTCCCATAATCCTACATTCTCCCCACAAGAGGCCAGATTTTGCACATAAGAGAATTTTGACAAATCAAAAGTGCTAACTCTATTATTTTCAAATTTCTCAAGTGGTAGCTGATCCATTTGCTTTGGCCTTTAATTTCTCCCCTTTGGCATTAAGCACCAAAACGGGATCATTCTTGGCCCTTAAACCCCATTGCCTCACCAAAACCGTCATTTAAGAGTAAAAAGGCAATAAGAGCATGGAGATGAACTTGGAATAAATTACCCTCTCAACGGAGTGTAGTGGAAGTCTTGCATGGTCCAAGTTCACCTTTTCCCTTTCAATCCACCTTTGAGACTAAATTAAGTAAACTCAAGCACACGGTTAGTCTCAAAGGGTCAAGTTGTAGCATTTCTCCCCCTAAATATGTGCATCATTCACACATGGACTTGTGAGGTCCGGGGATCCCTTGCACAACTTGAGCACCATAAATAAGCAATAAAATGCATAAAGGAACTTGATCAAAGACATAAAACACATGTATGCTATAGATCAATCCAAGTTACGCGAATCTAAGACATTTAGCTCACTACGCAGCCTGCAAAAGGTCTTCTCATCTAAAGGTTTGGTAAAGATATCGGCTAGCTGGTTCTCGGTGCTAACATAAAACACTTCGATATCTCCCTTTTGCTGGTGGTCTCTCAAAAAGTGATGCCGGATGTCTATGTGCTTTGTGCGGCTGTGTTCAACAGGATTGTCCGCCATGCGGATTGCACTCTCATTGTCACATAGGAGTGGGACTTTGCTCAGATTGTAGCCAAAGTCCCGGAGGGTTTGCCTCATCCAAAGTAGTTGCGCACAACACTGTCCTGCAGCAACATACTCGGCCTCGGCGGTGGATAGAGCAACGGAAGTTTGTTTCTTAGAACTCCAAGACACCAGGGACCTTCCTAGGAATTAGCACGTCCCTGATGTACTCTTCCTATCAACCTTGCACCCGGCATAATTGGAGTCTGAATATCCAATTAAGTCAAAGGTAGACCCCTTTGGATACCAGATCCCGAAGCAAGGCGTAGCGACTAAATATCTAAGAATTCGCTTAACGGCCACAAGGTGACACTCCCTTGGGTCGGATTGAAATCTAGCACACATGCATACGCTAAGCATAATATCCGGTCTACTAGCACATAAATAAAGTAAAGACCCTATCATAGACCGGTATGCCTTTTGATCAACGGACTTACCTCCTTTGTTGAGGTCAACATGTCCGTCGGTCCCCATTGGAGTCTTTGCGGGCTTGGCGTCCTTCATCCCGAACCGCTTGAGCAAGTCTTGCGTGTACTTTGTTTGAGAGATGAAGGTGCCATCCTTGAGTTGCTTCACTTGGAACCCAAGGAAGTAGTTCAACTCGTCCATCATCGACATCTCGAATTTCTGTGTCATCACCCTGCTAAACTCTTCACAAGACTTTTGGTTAGTAGAACCAAATATTATGTCATCGACATAAATTTGACACACAAATAGGTCACCATCACAAGTCTAAGTGAAAAGAGTTGGATCGGCTTTCCCAACCTTGAAAGCATTAACAATTAACAGATCTCTAAGGCATTCATACCATGCTCTTGGGGCTTGCTTAAGTCCATAGAGCACCTTAGAGAGCTTACACACGTGGTCGGGGTACCGTTCATCCTAAAAGCCAGGGGGTTGCTCCACGTACACCTACTCCTTGATTGGCCCATTGAGGAAAGCGCTCTTCACGTCCATTTGGAACAACCTGAAAGAATGGTGAGCGGCATAGGCTAACAAAATGTGAATCGACTCTAGCCTAGCCACAGGAGCAAAAGTCTCCTCAAAGTCCAAACCTTCGACTTGGGCATAACCTTTTGCCATAAGTCGAGCCTTGTTCCTTGTCACCACCCCGTGCTCATCCTGCTTGTTGCGAAACACCCACTTGGTTCCCACAATGTTTTGCTTGGGACGTGGCACCAGTGTCCAAACTTCATTTCGCTTGAAGTTGTTGAGCTCTTCCTGCATGGCCAACACCCAGTCCGGATCTAGCAAGGCCTCTTCTACCCTGAAAGGCTCAATAGAAGAGACAAACGAGTAATGCTCACAAAAATTAGCTAGACATGAGCGAGTAGTTACTCCCTTGCTTATATCACCCAAGATCTGGTCGACAGGATGATTCCTTTGAATCGTCGCTCGAACTTGGGTTGGTGGGGCCCGTGGTGCTTCTTCCTCCACAACTTGATCTTCTTGTGCTTCCCCTTGATCACACGCCTCCTCTTGAGGAACCTGTTCATCATCTTGAGTTGGGGGGTGCACCATTATTGAGGAAGAAGGATGATCTTGCACTTGGTGTTCTTGTGGTCGCACATCTCCAATCGCCATGGTGCGAATTGCGTCCGTTGGAACATCGTCTTCATCTATATCATCAAGATCAACTTGCTCTCTTGGAGAGCCATTAGTTTCATCAAATACAACGTCGCTAGAGACTTCAACCAAACCCGATGATTTGTTGAAGACTCTATACGCCTTTGTATTTGAGTCATAACCTAACAAAAACCCTTCTACAGCTTTGGGAGCAAATTTTGAATTCCTACCTTTCTTCACTAGAATGTAACATTTACTCCCAAATACACGAAAATATGAAATGTTGGGTTTGTTACCGGTTAAGAGTTCATATGACGTATTCTTAAGGAGGCGATGAAGGTAGACCCGGTTTATGGCGTGGCAAGCTGTGTTCACAACTTCCGACCAAAACCGCTCGGGCGTCTTGAATTCTCCAAGCATCGTCCTCGCCATGTCTATAAGCGTCCTGTTCTTCCTCTCTACCACATCATTTTGCTGTGGTGTGTAGGGAGCGGAGAACTCATGCTTGATTCCTTCCTCCTCAAGGAACTCCTCCACTTGAAGGTTCTTGAACTCGGACTCGTTGTCGCTTCTAATCTTTTTCACCTTGAGCTCAAATTCATTTTGAGCTCGCCTTAGAAAGCGCTTGAGGGTCCCTTGGGTTTTTGATTTATCCTGCAAAAAGAATACCCAAGTGAAGCGAGAAAAATCATCAACAACAAAAAGACCATACTTACTTCCCCCTATGCTGAGGTAGGCGACGGGTCCGAAGAGGTCCATGTGAAGTAGCTCCAAAGGTCTTGATGTGGTCATCACGTTCTTGCTGTGATGAGCGCTTCCCACCTGTTTGCCTGCTTAACAAGCTGCACAAGGTCTATCTTTTTCGAAAAACACATTTGTTAGTCCTAACACATGTTCTCCCTTTAGAAGTTTGTGAAGGTTCTTCATCCCAACATGTGCTAGACGGCGATGCCACAGCCAGCCCATGCTAGTCTTAGCAATTAAGCATGCATCTAGATCGGCCTCCTCTTTCGAAAAATCCACTAAATAGAGTTTGCCATCTAGTACACCCTTAAAAGCTAGTAAACCATCACTCCTTCTAAAGACAGACACATCTACATTTGTAAATAGACAATTATAACCCATGTGGCACAATTGACTAACAGACAGCAGATTATAGCCTAGCGACTCTACTAGAAATACATTAGAGATAGAGTGCTCATTAGTGATAGCTATCTTGCCTAAGCCTTTGACCTTGCCTTGATTCCCATCTCCAAATACGATTGTATCTTGGGAATCCTTGTTCTTGACGTAGGAGGTGAACATCTTCTTCTCCCCCATCATGTGGTTTGTGCATCCGCTGTCGATAATCCAGCTTGAGCCCCTGGATGCATAAACCTGCAAGGCAAATTAGGCTTGGTTTTAGGTACCCAACTCTTGTTGGGTACTACAAGGTTAGTTATAATAGACTTTGGGACCCAAATGCAAGTCTTGCCTCCTTCGCATTTGGCCCCCAATTTCCTAGCAATCACTTTCTTATTCTTACGACAAATTGCAAAAGAAGTATTGCAAGCATGGTAAATTGTAGAAGGTTCATTACAAACTTCCCTAGGCACATGGGCAACATTTTTCCTAGGCATATTTCTACCATGCACAAAAGAAGAACTTGATGCAATCATAACATGTGAATCATAAGCATAACTCCTATGAGCATTTCTAGAAAACTTTCTATCACTATAGATGAAAGCATGATTTCTTTGAGCACTATTAGCCATAGGGGCCTTCCCTTTCTCCTTGGCGGAAATGGGAGCCCTTTGACTTGTTAAGTTCTTGGCTTCCTTTTGAAAGCCAAGCCCATCCTTAATAGAGGGGTGTCTACCAACAGTGTAGGCATCCCTTGCAAATTTTAGTTTATCAAAGTCATTTTTGCTAGTCTTAAGTTGGGCATTAAGACTAGCCACTTCGCCATTTAATTTTGAAATGGATGTAAGGTGCTCAACACATGCATCAACATCAAAATCCTTACATCTATTATAGATAACAACATGCTCTACACAAGAACTAGATTTATTAACAACTTCTAGCTTAGCATTTAAATCATCATTAATACTTCTTAAGCTAGACACAGTTTCATGACAAGTAGATAATTCGGAGGAAAGCATCTCATTCCTTTTTACTTCTAAAGCAAGAGATTTTTGCACACTAATGAATTTGTCATGCTCTTCATATAAAATATCTTCTTGCTTCTCTAACAATCTATTCTTCTCATTTAAGGCATCAATCAATTCATTGATCTTATCAATTTTAGTTCTATCTAAACCTTTGAATAAACTTGTGTAGTCTACTTCATCATCACTAGATTCATCATCACTTGAAGAAGCATACGTAGGGGTATCTCGAGCGTTTACCTTTTTCTCCTTTGCCATGAGGCAGGTGTGGCCGAGGCGGTGAGTCCTTCGTCGTCGGAGTCGGACGAAGAGCAGTCCGAATCCCACTCCTTGCCAAGGTGCGCCTCGCCCTTCGCCTTCTTGTAGGACTTCTTTTTCTCCCTCTTCCCGCTCTTTTCTTGTCCCTGGTCACTATCATTATCGGGACAGTTAGCAATAAAGTGACCAGTCTTACCACACTTGAAGCAGGAGTGATTTCCCTTTGTCTTACTTCTATTGGGATGCTCCTTGTGTCCTTTTAGCGCCGTCTTGAAGCGCTTGATGATGAGGGCCATTTCATCCTCGTTTAGCTCGGCCGCCTCAACTTGCGCCACCTTGCTAGGTAGCGCCTCCCTGCTGCTTGTTGCTTTGAGAGCAACGATTTGAGGCTCGTAGATAGGCATTGGGCCATTCAATGCCTCATCAACATATCTTGCCTCCTTGATCATCATACGCCCGCTTACAAACTTTCCGAGTATTTCCTCGGGCGTCATCTTTGTGTACCTAGGATTCTCATGGATTTAATTCACAAGATGAGGATCAAGAACTGTGAAGGACCTGAGCATAAGCCGGACGACGTCGTGATCGGTCCATCTCGTGCTTCCATAGCTCCTGATTTTGTTGACCAGGGTCTTGAGCCGATTGTATGTTTGCGTTGGCTCCTCTCCCCTGATCATTGCGAACCTCCCCAGTTCGCCTTCCACCAACTCCATCTTGGTGATCATGGTGGCATCGTTCCCCTCATGAGAGATCTTGAGGGTGTCCCAGATTTGCTTGGCGTTGTCCAAGCCACTCACCTTATTGTACTCGTCCCTGCACAAGGATGCTAACAAAACAGTGGTAGCTTGTGCATTTTTATGTATTTGCTCATTAATGAAAACGGGGTTGTCAGTACTATCAAAAAGCATTCCATTTTCAACAATCTCTCAAATGCTTGGATGGAGAGAGAATAGGTGACTACGCATTTTGTGACTCTAAAATGGGTAGTCTTCTCCATCAAAATGTGGAGGTTTCCCAAGTGGAATTGAAAGTAAACGAGCATTAGAGTTAAATGGAATACGAGAATAATCAAAAGAAAAGTTTGAGTTGACCGTTTTCTTTTTCTCGTCGTAATCGTCGTCTCTTTGGGAAGAAGACTCGTCGCTGTCGTAGTAGACGATCTTCTTGATGCGCCTCTTCTTCTTCCCGTCCTTCTTCTTATGACTCGAGCCAAAGTCAGTAGGTTTGTCGTCCCTTGGCTCATTGAAGATGGATTCCTTCTCCTTATCGTTGACCACCATCCCCTTTCCCTTAGGATCCATCTCTTCAGGCAATTAGTCTCTTTTGAAGAGAACGGCTCCGATACCAATTGAGAGCACCTAGAGGGGGGTGAATAGGTGATCCTGTAAAAATCAAACAACTGTAGCCACAAAAACTTGGTTAAGGGTTAGCTCAATAGAAACAAGTGGCTAAGGACCGAGCTCTTGTGAAACACAATTGTCATGATGAAAACAGGCACAAGAGACACGATGATTTATCCCGTGGTTTGGCCAAGTAGCACTTGCCTACTCCACGTTGTGGCGTCCCAAATGGACGAGGGTTGCACTCAACCCCTTTCAAGTGATCCAATGATCAACTTGAATACCACGGTGTTTTCCTTTCTTTTACTATCTCCCGTTCGCGAGGAATCTCCACAACTTGGAGCCTCTCACCCTTACAATTGATGATCACAAAGAAGCACGGAAGTAAGGGAGGGGAGAGCAACACACACAAGACTCAAAGCATGAGCACAAACACGCACACAAGCCACAACTTGAGCTCACAACACAATGCGGGGAGTTCACTACTCAACTAGAGCTCAAGTCACTATCACAATGAATCAAATGCGAGAGAATGGAGTCTTGGTGCTTAGAGATGATCAAAAGAATGCTTGGATGTCTCCTCCATGCGCCTAGGGGTCCCTTTTATAGCCCCAAGGCAGCTAGGAGCCGTTGGAAGCAATCTGGGAAGGCAATTCTTGCCTTCTATCGGGTGGCGCACCGGACAGTCCGGTGCACCACCGGACATGCACTGTTCATTGTCCGGTGCAGATCTCCTTCCAAAAATAGCACAGTTGATCGTTGCAGAATTGTAGCCGTTGGCGCACCGAACACTGTCCGGTGCACACCGGACAGTCCGGTGCCCCCTGCTGACCGTTGGCGCGCCCACGAGTCGCGCGCGGATTGCACGGCCGACCGTTGGCGCAGTCGACCGTTGGCTCACCGAACAGCCCGATGCCTCACCGGACTGTCCGGTGAATTTTAGCTGTACGCCGTTGAACGATTCCCCAGAGCGACGACTTCGCCGCAGACGGCTCACCGGACAGTCCGGTGCACCACCGGACAGTCCGGTGAATTATAGTCGTACACCACTGTCAGTTCCCGAGAGTGGCCTGTTCACCGGAGGCTGGCCTGGCGCACTGGACACTGTCCGGTGCACCACCAGACAGTCCGGTGTGCCAGACTGCGTTGAGTCTTGGCTGTTCCACTTCCAGCCAAGATGTTTTCTTCTTCTCTTTTCTCTGATTCCAGCACTTAGACAAATATATTAGTACACAAAAACCAATACACTAAGTCTAGAATCATACCTTCTTGTTGATTTGCACTTCATCAATCATTTGGCACAAGATTACTCACTCAATACGTGTTGGGCACTTAATCACCAAAACTATACTAGAAATGGCCCAAGGGCACATTTCCCTTTCAACACTCCGGTCATATCTCAAAAGATTTCAGACCATGAGGAATCGTATCTCCGAGGTCACAGAAGCAACAGTGATCGAAGACTTCTACCATGGATCTAATGACTCGGCCTTCGTCCGTGCCATACTGCAAAAAGCGCCGACTACCTCCGAGCAGCTATTCTGGGAAGCCGACCTCTACATCACTGCCAACGAACGAGCTCAGGACCTCATCGAAGGAACAAAGCCTACGACGGCGGTCCTGCGACGCGACACGAACCAACAACCCGACAAACGTTGGGAAAAAAGAGGCCTCGTGAAGAAGTCCACGCCGCCGGACCACCCGCCTCTCGCGCCCGAGGAGGACCTCGCGGAGGCGAACGCACGTTGGACAACATCCTCGACGCCCAGTGTCCGTACCACAAGGACATGCGCCACACCCTCCGGAACTGCAGAGACTTCAAGCATTCCGTGGGGAACGGCCGACCCTTCCAATCTCTGCCTCACCCCCCCCCCCCCCGCCACGAGGAGGACCTGGAGAACCTCGACATCCCTAACGACAGGAGGAGGGGGGAGGTGGAGCCTTCCCTCGTGTCGATAGAGAAGTCAACGTCATCTTCGGCGGACACGGGTCGCAAGAAAGCAAAAGGCAACAAAAGCTCAACGACGTCAGATATTGGTGGCAACCACTGGTCCTCCCGCCCCGTATCGATGGTCTGAACACCCGATCACCTTCACCAGGGCAGATCAGTGGCTCAACTTCGACCACCCGGGCAAGTACCCGCTCCTCGTCGATCCGGTGATCCGAGAGAGCAGGGTAAAGAAGGTATCAGTGGACGGGGAAAGCAGCATCAACGTCACCTTTCCCCGGACACTTTAAGGCTTGGGAGTTCCCCTCAAAGAGCTCCATGAGTCGGACACTCCTTTCTTCGGCATCGTGCCGACTAAAGGAGAATATCCACTGGGACACATCTACATGTCGGTCACCTTCAGAACTCTGGAAAACTATAGAACCGAGTTCCTGAGGTTCGAGGTGGCAAACTTCGACTACGGGTACAATGCCATCATCGGCAGGCCAGGATTGGCAAAGTTCATGGCCATCCCACATTATACGTACATGATATTGAAGATGCCAGGACCACAAGGAATCATAACTGTGCGCGCTGACTTCCAAGGCGCCGCAGAATGTTTCCGGGTGGCCATTCAGGCGGCCCTCACCACCAAACCATCGGCGACTTCTTCTGCGCAGGCGATCTCAAAGCCTGAGGAAGACCTCGCGGTACCCGCGAATGAAGCTCAAGCCATAACCTCTATGCGGCCGATCGAAGAAACCAAGAGAATCAACCTCGGGTTCGCTGATGAGCGCAAGACGGCCATCATCAGTTCTAGCCTAGATGACAAATAGGAAGGCACGCTCATCCAGTTCCTACAGGATAACCGAGACGTATTCGCATGGCAACCTGCGGATATGCCGGGAGTCCCGAGAGAACTGGTCGAGCACAAATTAAAAGTCTACCCCCAGGTGAGGCCGATCCGACAAAAATTACGTCTCTTCACACCCGACAAGAGAGAAGCCATCCGAGCAGAGTTGGCTCACTTGGTCGCGGCCGGATTCATTAGGGAAGTGTTACACCCCGAGTGGTTAGCAAATCCTGTTCTTGTACTCAAAAAGAATAAAGTGGATTGGCGCATGTGTGCCGATTATATGGATCTCAACAAGCACTGTCCGAAGGATCCCTTTGGACTTCCTAGAATAGACCAAGTGGTAGACTCGATCGTTGGATGTTCTATGTTATCTTTCTTGGATTGCTACTCCGGGTATCATCAGATCAGCCTGGCGAAAGAAGACGAGGAAAAAACAGCATTCATCACCTCGTTCGGAGCCTTCTGCTATACCTCCATGTCGTTCGGCCTCAAAAACGCTGGAGCGACTTACCAGAGGGCTATTCAGTCATGCTTAGCTGACCACTGGGGCAAGCGTGTGGAAGCTTATGTGGACGATGTGGTGATCAAGACAGAAAACACAGAAAATTTCATTGAAGATTTACAGCTGGTCTTCAACAGTCTACGGCTATATCGATGGAAACTTAATCCCGAAAAATGCGTCTTCGGAGTACTAGCAGGAAAATTGCTCGGGTTTATTGTCAACCACCGGGGAATTGAGGCCAATCCAGAAAAGATCGAGGCTATCATGGCAATGGAAGCACCACGATTACAGAAGAAAGTACAAAGACTTACCGGAGGCATGGCAGCTCTAAGCAGATTCATATCAAGGCTGGGGAAAAAGGCCTACCGTTCTATAAGTTGCTCAAGAAGGTAGACAAATTCCAGTGGACTTCAGAGGCTCAGGAAGCTCTAGACGCACTGAAGAAATTCCTGACAACACCACCAGTGCTAAAACCACCGCGCCGAGCCACGCCGAATCAACCGGCTGAAGATCTGTTGTTATACATCTCTTGCACGACTCACGTGGTGAGCACCACGTTGGTAGTCGAGTGAGCGGAAGAAGGACACGCGTACCCAGTGCAACATCCTGTCTATTTCATTAGTGAAGTCCTGGATCCCTCGAAGAAGAAATACCCTCAAGTTCAGAAACTATTGTATGCAGTACTTCTAACTGCACGCAAGCTCCGTCACTACTTCGACGATCACAAAGTCATAGTAGTCACTGGATTTCCAATAGGGGATATTCTCCACAATAAAGAAGCCATCGAAAGAATAGCCAAGTGGGCCTGTGAACTGGGAGCTCATGATATTGAGTTTCGACCTCGCACTGCAATCAAGACTCAAGCACTAGTTGACTTCGTATCAGAGTGGACCGAGCAACAAGTGCCAGATAAGCCGGAAACTGCAGAAGTATGGCGAATGCATTTCGACGGCTTGTTGAAGCTGCAGGGCACAGGTGCAGGGATCCTCTTCATTGCGCCTGGAGGTGAACAACTCAAATATGCTCTTCAATTATTATTCCCAGCATCCAACAATGCAGCAGAATACGAAGCTTTGATTCATGGACTGAACATTGCCATATCACTAGGCATCAAGAGACTGATGGTATATGGGGATTCTCTGGTGGTCATAAGTCAGATAAACAAAGAATGGAACTGCTCGAATGATTCCATGGGGAAATACTACATGGTCGTCCGAAAGCTTGAAGACAAGTTTGAAGGTTTGGAATTTCATCATGTGGAGAGAGACCGCAACACGACAGCTGATGCATTGTCCAAACTAGGATCCAGTCGGACTCAGGTCCCGCTTGGAGTTTTTGTCCAAGAAGTACTGTACCCAAGCATTTCACTAGATCGGGTAGAAGAATGCAATATTCTGAGCCAACCAGAGTCAGATCCTGATGACTGGAGGGAGCCGATCATCAGGTATATAAAGAATGAGGAAGAACCGGATGACAAAAATGCAGCAGAGCGCATTGCAAGACAGTCAGCTCATTACACTCTCATTGGGAAAACACTATACAGAAGGGGCGCATCAGGAGTCCTCATGAAGTGCATTCTTTCGGCTACAGGGAAGCAACTGCTAGATGAGGTCCATGCTAGGCAATGCGGGATACACGCAGCATCAAGGACTCTGGTTGGGAAGGTCTTCAGGTCTGGTTTCTACTGGCCAATGGCAAAGAGTGATGCAGCCGAGTTAGTCCAGAGGTGTGAAGCCTATCAGTACTTATCAAAACAATAGCATCTACCAGCACAGCAACTGCAAACCATACCTGTAACCTGGCCGTTCGCGTGCTGGGGACTGGATATGATTGGACCTTTCAAGAAAGCTCAAGGAGGATACACTCACGTACTGGTTGCTATCGACAAATTCACTAAGTGGATAGAGTTCAAGCCCATTGATTCTCTAACTTTAGCTAAGGTAGTGGAATTCATACAAGACATAATATTCAGGTTCGGGATACCAAATAGTATCATAACCGACCTGGGATCCAATTTCACAAGCTCAGAGTTCTTCGATTTCTGCGAACAAAGAAGCATTCAGATCAAATATGCCTCGGTGGCACACCCAAGAACCAACAGGCAAGTAGAAAGAGCCAACAGGATGATACTGGAAGCACTCAAAAAGAAAGTCTTCGACAAGAATGAAAAGTTCGCAGGAAAGTGGATCAGAGAGTTGTCGTATGTGGTCTAGAGCCTAAGAACTCAACCCAGCCAAGCTTTGCATGGAAACACTCCCTTCTTCATGGTCTATGGTTCGGAGGCAGTGCTACCTGCTGATCTCAAGTTTGGGGCACCGAGATTGATCTTCGAAAACATAGCTGAAGCTGAAGCTACTAGGCTAGAGGATGTTGATATACTAGAAGAGGAACGGTTGAATACGGTGATTCAATAAGCCCGGTACCAGCAAACTCTGAGGCGCTATCATGATAAGGCCATACTGCATCGATCCTTCGCAGTGGGAGAACTCGTCCTCCACCGAATTCTAACGGGGGAGGGACGACACAAGTTATCGCCACTATGGGAAGGGTCGTTCATAGTAGCAGAAGTCACTCGGCCTGGATCATATCGTCTTACTCAAATGGACGGCATGGAAATTGGGAACTCATGGAATATAGAGCATCTCAGGAAGTTTTACCCCTAGCTATATTTCAAAAGCTATGGGGACGTCCTTGTATTCTGTAAACTGGGAAGTATATCATCAATAAAAAGACTTCATTCTCAAAGGCACTCCAATTGTTTACTGTCAACTTGCATGCTTACTTAACTCAGGGTGACCACTATACCCTACTAATGGAGCAATCGACTTAAGTCGGCGATGACTTAAGGCGGTGTGACATGCTCACGCGTAACTCAGGGTGACCACTATACCCTACTAACAGAGCAATTGACTTAAGTTAGCAACGACTTAAGGCGGTGTGACATACTTACGCTTACTTAACTTAGGGTGACCAATATACCCTACTAACGGAGCAATCGACTTAAGTCGACGATGACTTAAAGGCGGTGTGACATGCTCACACTTACTTAACTCAGGGTGACCACAATACCCTGCTAATGGAGCAATCGACTTAAGTCAGCTACGACTTAAGGCGGTGTGACATGCTCACGCTTACTTAACTCAGGGTGACCACTATACCCTACTAACGGAGCAGTCGATTTAAATCGGTAGCGACTTAAATCGACACGGCTCGCTCGCGTACCTACGACATTATGCTTAGGAAACACAAGCACGTTTTCGATTACTCATCTTAAGGCAATCTCTATGCCTCACGAAATAAGAGGAAATTTCAAAATCATCACACTACATTTACTTCTGCAATTGTAACTACTGCTGAATTCTAACGACAGGAAAATAATAATGGTTTCCAGTACTGAAAACACATTCCGACAGAACATTCAGCACACTAACCGCATGCACAAGGCATTCAGTGTTTCTACTTGGTAATGTTTTTCTCAAGAGCGACTGATGAAGAGGGGCGACTCGAAGAATCAGGAGCATCATTCACATCTGCAACTATGTCGTCAGGAACAATCACACCGGGTCTCCTCATCAAGATTTGCCCCGCACGAATGGCTTTGTCCATAGCTCTGTCGCGCTAGGCAATCTCTATGCCAGCCGAGCAGCTTCTAGCTCCTGGACGACTGATCTTTTGGAAGCACGCAGATCCTTGATGATAGAATCTTTGCTCGACACCAATTGCCTAAGATGAATCATATCATCCAGGGACTCTTGCAGCTTATAACGATGATTATCTAAGTCCTCCATGGTGAAACGATGGTTCCTCTCCAATATAGTCAAAGAGTTGCTGGCGTCACGATACAACCTGTCAAGGTTGTCACGAGAAGTTGCAAGGGCACAGTTTTCCTCCTGCAGACAATAGTCGTTTCTCCAACGTCAAGCAAGCATTAAGAACATAGCAGAGAAAGTCAAATAAAGCTTAATTCACTGGCCACCTTTTCAAAGCCAAGCTGAGCATTGAGACTGGAATTCAGCATGTTGGCATCATTCAGAGAAGCAGAAACCTGGGCCAAGTCCATCTAACCTTGAGAATATTTCTCTTCAAGATCAGAGTACCGCCGGGCCATATCTAGCAAGAAACACTCAAACAAGGGTATTCAGCCAAAAAGCAGATCAGTCAAGTAGCCAAGAAAAAACAAAGAGCACTAACCAGCGTTCGCCATCTCCAAATCAGATACCCGCTACTGAAGCAGCACTGGATTCCAATGTGTTAGAGACAGAGCTCTTTCTAGGACAGAGGCACCCTGCGATCTCAGCTGAGCAGCCATCTCGTCAACCAATGCCTGACATTGAAAACAAGTGAGTACAAGAACAGTATTTCACCTGGAGTACAGTCAGGTCAGGAAAAACCAAATTACCTGGAGATTGGAGATTGGAGAAGAACGAAGGAACCCCCAAATCATGGGAATTCAGTTGGCGACTTGATGAAGGATTATCAACCGAAGCAATCTGCAGAGCATCAGTGGGGACCAATTCAGCGTCACCAGCGGAAATAAAACTCTATCATCAGGTGCGCCGGCCTCTAAGGCGACCTCCTGATCTGAAGCCTGCTACTGCCATGCAACCAGAATGTGGAGGAAGACCCGACGTGAACATCCATAGAAGTATGAGAAAGAGAACCCACTCGGACACCCTCGGGGGCTGGGTCATAGCTCGCGCTGCCCACCCGAGCCGGATCATCACCGGCAACACCCTCGGGGGCTGGGTAAACGCAAGCGCCATCCTTGGGGACCGAGTTCTCTGTAGCAGCCACCTCTAAGACTGAAGGATTTTCAACCACCTCCATGGGAATAGAGCAATCCAGATCAGCCTCCTAACTCTTAAAACCGCGCTCCAAGGTCGATGAGGCACGAGACGCTGCTCGGGATAACTCTACCCCGACAGCAGGCACATCAGCACAAATTTCCATCATTCCACCATCTGCCGGCTCCGACAACAGGTCTTCAGGGACTATATCTTCAAGAGTCTGATCAAAATTTGCCAAAGACAATTCTTGCAGACCAACGAGAGCAGACAAAGCTGGAGAAGGAATACCACTACTCTCCCCACTGGCTATATAGCACCGACTGTTCTTCCGAATTAAGGGGATTTCCTCCTCCTCCTCCTCATCTTCATCAATATTACATATAGTACACCCATTGGGGTCAGCATCATCAAGGTTACACCCATTGGGGTCAGCATCATCAAGGTCACACCCATTGGGGTCAGCATCATCAAGGTCACACCCATTGGGGTCAGCATCAATCGGGTCACACCCATTGGTTTCAGCTTCAGTAAAAGTCGGTACTGACACTTCCCCGGTAGCAGGAGCAGAAGGGCTGTATCCTGATTCAAGCATGACACTCGCTGAAGCCGTTTCTTTTTCTTTTTCTTCCCCTCAGCAGGAGAAGTTGGATGATTGGTTCGGCGAGGACGCTTCGGGCGAATACTATCAGATCTCTGAATGTCCAAAGTTTTTCCAGACTCTGGGATGGGTGCTACAGCTAGTGTTTCAACAGGGACCGAATCAGAGGAATCCTCAGCCAACATGTCCAGCATGGCACTTATTTCTGCGTCACTCGGATTCAAAGGCATCTCAAAATGAACCTGCCTCTCGTCATCGGGGATTTCACCAAGCGAAACAACCAAAGCCTCAACCTCTTCAGGAGAAGGTCGCACTCTAAGGCCCAAACCACTGTCACCAGCAGGAGGATTTGACACAAAACTGATGAAAGCCTTGGAAGGAGGCAAATTCCAAACTGAATATGCAACAGGAGCACCGATATTCGACACCTTGCCTCTAAGAATCATTTCAAGCTGGCTTACCAGATCCACAACAGGAATCCTTCTGTTGGTAACCCGGGTCGAATCAGTGAGGCCACGATACAGATAAGCTGGGTACGCTCTGTCTTTTAGTGGCTGAATGTTCTTAAAAACAAAATCGGCGACCACAGCCTCGGCAGTCAGACCCTTCTCCTTCAACAATCCAACCTCGGCAAGCAGAGCCCCAGCCTCGGCTACCTCCAAGTCTGTGGGGGGTTCAGTCCAGCTTGGAGTGCGAACATCTGGCTGTCTCCCTGACCGAGGGGGAGAGAATTCACGTGATTCTCTACGATAAAACATTCCAGGCGCCATCCTTTGATGTTGTCCTTGAGTGGGATGTCGAGGTACTCGGTTTTCCTCCCACGGCGCATCTCCAAACTCGCACCCCCCACGAGCTGGTGTTGTCCCCCGGCCATCCCAGGCCGACAGTGATACAAGTATTTCCACAAGCCAAAGTGTGGCAGAATACCAAGGAAGGCTTCACACAAATGAACAAAAACGGAAACTTGCAGAATAGAATTGGGATTCAGATGGGTCAGATTCAAATGATAGAAATCAAGGAGACCGCGGAAGAAAGGAGAAATAGGAAGAGCAAGGCCGCGGATGAGAAAAGGAATATAGATAACAGACTCGTGGGTGTCCTCTGTCGGAACAGTGACCCCACGGCAGATCCGCCAAGAACACAGTTCTTTTGGAGGAAGAACTCCGACGGAGACAAGGTGAAGAAGGTCGGACTCAGAAACAACAGACATGTGGTTACCTACGAAAGGCAACTGGCTGTTGGGATCGATGGGAGGAATGGTTGCGGCAGATGAACTCTGAGTCTTCCGCTTGGGCGCCATCTTAATCTTGCTGGCGAGCGGGACGAAAGCAATATTGCAAGAAAGCAGAGAAGGTATGGATGCAGAAAAGCAAGACTAGGGCTCAGAATACAGAGGCATGCGACGGCGCAGTACAAATGGGGTTTTCCCGGGCCAGATGCCATTTCTAAAAAGTGCCTAGTCATCACCCAGCAGTTATTTCTAAAACGCTGGCGTGTCATGTCATCACTCGGCCATTATTTCCAAAACGGCCGACGTGGCCCAATATAGCTCAGCTGTTATTTCTAAAAAACGCTGACGTTACCAGTCTTCACCCGGCCGTTGTTTCCAAAGCGGCCGACGTGGCCTGTTATCATTCGGCTGTTATCTCTAAAACGCCGACGTCACCAGTAACCGCTCAGTCGTTATCTCTAAAACGCTGATGTGGCTCGTTATCACTCGGCAACCGCCGACATCACCAGTAATCACTCGGCCGTTATTCCTAAAGTGACGACGTGGCTACAAAAGACTCGGCTGTTATCTCTAAAACGCCGACATCGCAAAAAAGGAAAAACCACTCGCTTACCACCTCTGAAAATACTAACAGTAAATCAGTCGTTTTTCTCTACGAATATGCAGGCAAATCTAAAAGGCGACTCGACGATTCTAAAGTCGTTACTTAAGCATTACATCCAAGAACAACAGCTACATTAAGCATAAATACGATCGACCGATCGATGGGAAGAGAAGCGACGGGAAAGCAAAAGAACGCACACAGGATGGGGCGAAATCTTCTTCATTATAAAGGGAGGGGAAGTATTACCAAACTTAAAAAACCAACTCAATATGAGTCGATTTTCTTCCCACTGTTCTATACTACTAACTACTACTACATTACATTTTGCTACACTATACTACTAACTACTACTACATTATTTCACTAATACTACTTCTACTACTAATCTATACTAACATTTAAAACCAGTGGCGCCTAGCCACTGGCCTTGTTGCTGCCCTTGCTGCCGCCGTCGCCGCCACCTTCGCCGCCGTCGCCGCCACCTTCACCACCGTCGCCGTCATCGCTGTCGCCCTCGCCATCGCCGCCACCGCCGCCCTCCTCGGACGAGTCCGAGGAGTCCTCCTCGTCCGATGAGACCTCCGACTCATCCGAGCCCTCGAGCTCGGCACGCTCGACGGCCCGGATGTAAGTCCATACCTCTGCGGCGATCACCTGGGAGTCGTCTGAATCATCAGACGACGCCGGGGGAGAGGCATGGACCAGCGAGCCCTCTGACTCGGAGGAGAACTCCTCCACTGAGTACTCCGAGTCGCTGAAGTCCTCCGAGGGAGGAGTCGGCTCGCGTTTCCGCTTATCGCCGAAATGGTGTGAGGAACTCCCACCTTTCTTGCTCTTGCCCATGGTGGAATAGAAGTGAAGTGAAGAGAGTAAGCAACAACGGCAGTGAGAGATGTGAAGATGCCGAGGAAGCAAGCACACTATTATAGAAGAAGAAGGCAACCGCTCACCTCCTACCACGGCCATTGAGCAGTCGCAAAAATTCAATATGCAATTCAAACCGTCTGGAAACACGTCAGGCGGCTGGCGCCGTTCCATGTAACACGACACCCATTGGGACTCCAGTCAACTACTTGAGCGATATGATTACACCGCGGTCACGTCAAGTTACTACTCAGAAGCAGTTTGCTAAACGCTCAGCGCACCAAGCCGTCCCTTGCCTACACCCATTAGGGGGGACGTCCAGGAATTTTCAACAGATTTTCCCAAGCAGTCACATTCATACAGTACACGTAATGAATACCTCAAGACAGAAGGAAGATATCAAAAGAGATCAGAGGAAAGCCAAATATAGCTGATGAGGTACAAGTCTAATCAACAGAAGCATTGAAGCACGAAGTGATATGAAGACTAGCCAAAGGCCATCTACCGAACGTCCAATCAGTCGCAGATCAAATAAATCGCAAGACCTAACAAGATATGGGCAGATCGCGTGCTCGATTGCAAAGACAAAAATGAATGCTAACCTCTAAAGCATAATGTTGATAATATAGTGCTAATCTCTAAAGCATTCGACAAAAGGAAAGGATGATTTCTGAAAAACAGCGTGAGATGAAGACCTTTGAGTGGATTATTTTTAAAAAATCCACTCGAAGCTCGGGGGCTACACCCATCAGTGCACCCAATGAATCATCAACCCCAAGAGACAGAATGCTGACTTCTAAAGCATAAGACGAAGCTAAGACAAGGTTGACTTCCAAAAAACACGAGTGGAAGACAAAAGTGATTTCTGAGAAGACCTGAAATGAAGACCTTCGAGTGGATTATTTACAAAAATCCACTCGAAGCTCGGGGGCTACACCCACTTCGGTGCACCCAATGAATTTTGAAGTTCTAAAGAGCAAAATGCTGACCTCCAAAGCATAAAACCGGGTCAGAACACCAAATTTTAAGGAATAAATAGCGGAAGAATACAATAAAAGATCGTTTTCACTGGATCACTCAGAGTTTAGAAACAGTGGCCCGACATACTTATTTTCAAGGCATTCCTTATCAAAATCAAAAAACCGCAAGCTGGACCTAGGATCTTTAGGCCGGTTATTTCAAAATCAGCCCAAAGATCGGGGGCTTGTGGGGGATGGATATCCCCCGGGTCCACCGAGAGGATGAAAGACCTCACGAAAGGCCCGTAGGCCCAATAATTCGCAAGGTCATTCCTTCGTGGGCCTGAGGAAGAACGACTAGTGAAGCAGTTTGACACAAGGTCGGATCGGCACAGGCCCAGACGGTCCGACAAGTTTGAATTGCGATCACAACAGAGACCCAACCTTCCCGCGCAGGGGCCTCATACATCGGAACGGGGCAGGGGAAGGTCGGCTGGATTATAGGAAGATAGACTTAGTCGGTTTACTATTACTTAGGCTCGCATTGTTATCATATCCACATGTAACACCCCACGGTCAAGTATATAAGGCCTAGGAGGCACCCCCTCGAAAGCATCTTATTACTTAGCCATCTGCCCGGTTCTCTACGTCCTCAACACTAGAGAGCCTCCTTGTAATCCACCACATAAAGTACACACGCCAGGACGTAGGGTGTTACGCATCTCAAAGCGGCCCGAACCTATACAAAACTGTCCACTGTCTCTCGTGCACCCAGCGCGAACCATCGAGCTATAGTCGGTAACACTGTCCTACTCCAAAAAGCACCCCGAGGGACAAACCCGGGTGCGCGGTCGGACCCAAAACACCGACAGGTGGTCATCCTTGAAACTGAGCACCGGTGGAAGAGCGCCAACCCCCACGAGGTCGCACTCCTCCAGCAACAGCAAGAAGAAGGCGAGATCGGCAGCGCCATCGCGCAAGAAACGAAGAGCGCGAGCTCCCCGGCGGCGAAATCACTAAGGGGGAAGGCGCTAGCACGGATCCTTCCTCCAAATGCCAGTGCGCTCCATCCAGCAGAGCAAAGCAGAGACCTCGAAGGCAAAGGGGCGCAGAGAGCTTGAAGGCGAAAGGACACAACAAGTGGGAGAGAAGCGAAGGCATGGCTGCTACTCGAGGGGTGTCGGGGACCATAATTAGGGGTACCCTCAAGACGCCTAATTCTCAGCTGGTAACCCCCATCAGCATAAAGCTGCAGAGGCCTAATGGGTGCGATTAAGTCAGGGATCAGTCCATACGAGCGACTCGATCACGCCTCGCCCGAGCCTAGCCTCGGGCAAGGGCAGCCGACCCTGAGGTGTTTCCGTCTCGCCCGAGGCCCCCTTTTTTTACGGCAGACGCATCTCCGGCTCGCCCGAGGCCTTGCCTTCGTTAAGAAGCAACCCTGACTAAATCGTCGCACCGACCGACCAAGTCACAGGGGCATTTAACGCAAAGGTAGCCTGGCACCTTTATCCTGACGCGCGCCCCCTGGCAGAGCCGAAGTGACCGCCGTCACTTCGCCGCTCCACTGACCGGTCTGACAAAAGGACAGCGCCGCCTGCGCCGTCCCGACTGCGGTGCCACTTGACAGAGTGAGACTGACAGGCAGCCAGGCCTTGCCAAAGGCGCCATAGGAAGCTCCGCCCGACCTAGGGCTCGGACTCGGGCTAAGGCCCCGGAAGACGGCGAACTCCGCTCCGCCCGACCCAGGGCTCGGACTCGGGCTAAGGCCCCGGAAGACGGCGAACTCCGCTCTGCCCGACCCAGGGCTCGGACTCGGGCTAAGGCCCTAGAAGACGGCGAACTCCGCTCCGCCCGACCCAGGGCTCGGACTCGGGCTAAGGCCCCGGAAGACGGCGAACTCCGCTCCGCCCGACCCAGGGCTCGGACTCCGCCCTGGCCTCTGCCGAACGACCTCCGCCTCGCCCGACCTAGGAGCTCGGGCTCGGCCTCGGCCATGGAAGACAGACTCGACCTCGGTCTCGGAGGAGCCTCCACGTCGCCCGACCTAGGGCACAAGTCCGCCACGTCAACAGGAAGCGCCATCATCACCCTACCCCGAGCCGACTTGGGTCGCAGGGAACAAGACCGACGTCCCATCCGGCTAGCTCCGCCAGATAGGCAATGATGGCGCCCCGCTAGATCCATGACGACGGCGGCTCTCAGCTCCCTTACGGAAGCAGGAGGACGTCAGCAAGAGCCCAACCGTTCCGACAGCTGTCCCTCCACCAGGCTCCGTTACTCCTCCGACAGCCACGACACCACACCAGCTGGGTGCCAAGTTCTCTCCGGCTGCCACATTGGCATGTATCTAGGGCGCTAGCTCTCCCCCGCTAGACACGTAGCACTCTGCTGCACCCCCATTGTACACCTGGATCCTCTCCTTACGCCTATAAAAGGATGGACCAGGGCCTTCTTAGAGAAAGGTTGGCCCCGCGGGAACGAGGGCAGGGGCAGGCGCTCTCTTGGGGCCGCTTGCTTCCCTCACCCGCGTGGACGCTTGTAACCCCCTACTGCAAGCGCACCTGACCTGGGCGCGGGACGAACACGAAGGCCGCGGGATCTCCACCTCCCTCACGACTCGGCTCCGGCCACCTCGCTCTCCCCCCTTCGCGCTCGCCCACGCGCTTGACCCATCTGGGCTGGGGCACGCGGCACACTCACTCGTCGGCTTAGGGACCCCCCCGTCTCGAAACACCGACAGTTGGCGCGCCAGGTAGGGGCCTGCTGCGTGTTGACGAGCAGTTTCCCGTCAAGCTCCAGATGGGCAGTCTCCAACGACCTCTCCAACCCGGGACGGTGCTCCGTTTCGGGAGTCTCGAGTTCATGTCTTTCGACGGTAGCTACGACATGATACTCCTCCCACCGCCGCGCGACGGCGACAATGGTGGCCGACAGCCCGCCCGCCGGCGGCGGAATCGACGACGTCTTCCCCGCGTGGGGGAAGAACAACATTCGAGCTCGCCCCATCCTCTCCCCCGCCATCGGAGGAGGAGGCGGGGCAACCAGGGCCGAGCGGGAGGCTGCGCTCCGTCGGCTGTCGAGCGAATCGACATCCCCAGCGCCCCAACGGAGGACGCGTCGGGCGTCACCCTCGCGTTTGAGGCGAAGGCAAGCGCCGTCCCCCCGCAACACGCCAACCCCGAGCAAGTGGACGACGCCAGCACGCTCACGGAGGGCCTGCAGGACGTCGCCCTCGTACCCAGGACGACGGCGCGATCAGTCCCCGACGTGACTTCGTCGCTCCTCGTCGACCAAAAGGTACCGACTGATTCCCATCCTTCGTCATTTCGACTCGACCTCAACCCGCCTAGCGACCTCGCTCTGGCGGGTGCTCACGTTGAGGTGAGTGCAACCTCTCTTGGGTTTCGTGTGCGGTCGCCTTGGGACCGATTGACGGGCGTCTCGACCTACAGGCCCTCTGGGTCCGAGGAAGATGACGACCCCAGCATCTGCTGGGATTTCTCTGGATCTGGCAACCCCAGTGCCATGCGGGACTTCATGACCGCATGCAACTACTGCCTCTCCGACTGTTCCGACGGCAGCCGCAGCCTTGACGACAAGGATTGCGGCCCGAGCCGCGAATGTTTCCACGTCGAGCTAGGGGATCCCTCCGGAGGCAACCGTCTCGGCATGCCGGAGGATGGTGATCTCCCTAGGCCAGTGCCTCGCGCCGACATCCCGCGGGAGCTAGCTGTGGTCCCCGTTCCGGCGGGGGGTCACGACCCACAGCTCGAGCAAGTCCGCGGGGCGCAGGCCGGGCTCGACGAGGGGGCAGGAGCGCTCGAGTCGATCCGCCGGGACGTCGGGCAGGTATGGGCGGGCCAGCCCCCGGTCGGAGAAATACGTCACCTACCCCAGGGTCTCCAGCACCGCATCGCCAACGATGCCAGGGACAGGCCGCCACCCGCATCCAGCGGGGCCGGTCAGGACCTGGCAGCCGCAGCGATGCTCCTCCTCGTGATGCCGGAGTCATCAACCACCGAGGGTCGGCGAATCCAGGGAGAGCTCAAGCATCTCCTGGAAGGCGCTGCGGCCCGGCGGGCCGAGAGCTCTGCCTCCCGAAGGCAGGGGTACCCCTCGGAACCTCGTGCCGCGACTTCCCGACTCATGCGGGAAGCCTCGGTCTACACCGGGCGCACGCGCAACACCGTGCCTGCGGCCCCGGGCCACCTCGGCGACGAGCACCCTCATCGCGACCGTCGGGCCCGCCTCGACGAAAGGGTGCGCCGAGGTTATCACCCCAGGCGTGGGGGACGCTACGACAGCGGGGAGGATCGGAGTCCCTCGCCCGAACCACCCGGTCCGCAGGTCTTCAGCCGGGCCATTCGGCGGGCGCCGTTTCCGGCCCGATTCCGACCCCCCGACTACTATCACAAAGTACTCGGGGGAAACAAGACCGGAATTGTGGCTCGCGGACTACCGCCTGGCCTGTCAACTGGGTGGAACGGACGACGACAACCTCATCATCCGCAACCTCCCCCTGTTCCTCTCCGACACTGCTCGCGCTTGGTTGGAGCACCTGCCTCCGGGGCAGATTTCCAACTGGGAGGATTTGGTCCAAGCTTTCGCCGGCAACTTCCAGGGCACGTACGTGCGCCCCGGGAATTCCTGGGACCTCCGAAGCTGCCGGCAACAGCCGGGAGAGTCTCTTCGGGACTACATCCGGCGATTCTCGAAGCAGCGCACCGAGCTGCCCAACATCACCGACTCCGATGTCATCGGCGCGTTCCTTGCCGGCACCACCTGCCGTGACCTGGTGAGCAAGTTGGGTCGCAAGACCCCCACCAGGGCGAGCGAGCTGATGGACATCGCCACCAAGTTCGCCCCTGGCCAGGAGGCGGTCGAGGCCATCTTCCGAAAGGACAAGCAGCCCCAAGGCCGCCCGTCGGAGGATGCTCCCGAGGCGTCTACTCCGCTCGGCGCCAAGAAGAAAGGTAGGAGGAAGTCGCAAGCGAAACGCGACACCGCCAACACAGACCTTGTCGCCGCCGCCGAGTACAAGAACCCTCGGAAGCCCCCTGGAGGTGCTAACCTCTTCGACAAGATGCTCAAGGAGACGTGCCCTTACCATCAGGGGCCCGTCAAGCACACCCTCGAGGAGTGCGTCATGCTTCGGCGCCACTTCCACAAGGCCGGGCCACCCGTAGAGGGTGGCAGGGCCCGCGACGACGACAAAAAGGAAGATCACCAAGCAGGAGAGTTCCCCGAGGTCCGCGACTGCTTCATGATCTGCGGAGGGCATGTGGCGAATGCCTCGGCTCGGTATCGTAAGCGAGAGCGTCGGGAGGTCTGCTCGGTGAAGGTGGCGGCGCCAGTCTACCTAGACTGGTCCGACAAGCCCATCACCTTCGACCAAGATGACCACCCCGACCACGTGCCGAGCCCGGGGAAGTACCCGCTCGTCGTCGACCCCATCATCGGCGACGTTAGGCTCACCAAGGTCCTGATGGATGGGGGCAGCTGCCTCAATATCATCTACGCCGAGACCCTCAGGCTCCTGCGCGTCGATCTGTCCTCCGTCCGAGCAGGCGCTGCGCCCTTCCACGGGATCATTCCTGGGAAGCGCGTCCAGCCCCTCGGACGGCTCGACCTTCCTGTCTGCTTCGGAACACCCTCCAACTTTCGAAGGGAGACTTTGACGTTCGAGGTGGTCGGGTTCCGAGGAACCTACCACGCAGTATTGGGGAGGCCATGCTACGCGAAGTTCATGGCCATCCCCAACTACACCTACCTGAAGCTCAAGATGCCGGGCCCCAACGGGGTCATCACCGTCGGCCCCACGTACAAACACGCGTTCGAATGCGATGTGGAGTGCGTGGAGTACGCCGAGGCCCTCGCCGAATCCGAGGCCCTCATCGCCGACCTGGAAAACCTCTCCCGAGAGGTGCCGGACGTGAAGCGACACGCCGGCAACTTCGAGCCAGCGGAGACGGTTAAGGCCGTCCCCCTCGACCCCAGTGACGACACCTCCAAGCAGATCCGGATCGGTTCCGGGCTCGACCCCAAATAGGAAGCAGTGCTCGTCGACTTTCTCCGCGCAAACGCCGACGTCTTTGCGTGGAGTCCCTCGGACATGCCCGGCATACCGAGGGATGTCGCCGAGCACTCGCTGGATATTCGGGCCGGAGCCCGACCGGTCAGGCAGCCTCTGCGCCGATTCGACGAGGAAAGACGCAGGGTGATAGGCGAGGAGATCCACAAGCTGATGGCAGCAGGGTTCATCAAAGAGGTATTCCATCCCGAATGGCTTGCCAACCCTGTGCTTGTGAGGAAGAAAGGGGGGAAATGGCGGATGTGTGTAGACTACACTGGTCTCAACAAAGCATGTCCGAAGGTTCCCTACCCTCTACCTCGCATCGATCAAATCGTGGATTCCACTGCTGGGTGCGAAACCCTGTCTTTCCTCGATGCCTACTCAGGGTATCATCAAATCAAGATGAAAGAGTCCGACCAGCTCGCGACTTCTTTCATCACGCCCTTCGGCATGTACTGCTATGTCACCATGCCGTTCGGTTTGAGGAACGCGGGTGCAACGTACCAGCGGTGCATGAACCATGTGTTCGGCGAACACATCGGTCGCACGGTCGAGGCCTACGTCGATGACATCGTGGTCAAGACAAGGAAAGCCTCCGACCTTCTCTCCGACCTTGAAGTGACATTCCGGTGTCTCAAGGCAAAGGACGTCAAGCTTAATCCCGAGAAGTGTGTCTTCGGGGTGCCCCGAGGCATGCTCCTGGGATTCATCGTCTCCGAGCGGGGCATCGAAGCCAACCCGGAGAAGATCGCAGCCATCACCAGCATGGGGCCCATCAAGGACTTAAAAGGCGTACAGAGGGTCATGGGATGTCTCGCGGCCTTGAGCCGTTTCATCTCGCGCCTCGGCGAAAGAGGCCTGCCTCTATACCGTCTCTTAAGGAAGGCCGAGTGCTTCACTTGGACCCCCGAGGCCGAGGAAGCTCTCGGGAACCTGAAGGCGCTCCTCACCCAGGCGCCCGTCTTGGTACCCCCAGCTGATGGAGAAGCCCTCTTGGTCTACGTCGCCGCTACCACTCAGGTGGTTAGCGTCGCGATCGTGGTCGAAAGGCAAGAAGAGGGGCATGCATTGCCCATTCAGAGGCCAGTTTACTTCGTCAGCGAGGTGCTGTCCGAAACCAAGATCCGCTACCCACAAGTTCAGAAGCTGCTGTATGCAGTGATCCTGACGAGGCGAAAGTTGCGACATTACTTCGAGTCTCATCCGGTAACTGTGGTGTCATCCTTCCCCCTGGGGGAGATCATCCAGTGCCGAGAGGCCTCGGGACGGATCGCAAAGTGGGCGGTGGAGATCATGGGCGAGACAATCTCGTTCGCCCCTCGGAAGGCCATCAAGTCCTAGGTACTGGCGGACTTCGTAGCTGAATGGGTCGACACACAGTTGCCGACGGCTCCGATCCAACCGGAGCTCTGGACCATGTTTTTCGACGGGTCGCTGATGAAGACGGGAGCCGGCGCGGGCCTGCTCTTTGTCTCGCCCCTCGGGAAACACCTGCGCTACGTGCTGCGCCTCCATTTCCCGGCGTCCAACAATGTGGCTGAGTACGAAGCTCTGATCAACGGATTGCGAATCGCCATCGAGCTGGGGGTCCGACGCCTCGACGCTCGCGGCGACTCGCAGCTCGTCATCGACCAGGTCATGAAGAACTCCCACTGCCGCGACCCGAAGATGGAGGCCTACTGTGATGAGGTTCGACGCCTGGAAGACAAGTTCTACGGGCTCGAGCTTAACCACATCGCCCGGCGCTACAACGAGACTGCGGACGAGCTGGCAAAGATAGCCTCGGGGCGAACGACGGTTCCCCCAGACGTCTTCTCCCGGGATCTGCACCAACCCTCCGTCAAGATCAGCGACACGCCCGAGCCCGAGGCGCCCTCGGCCCCGTCCGAGGTAACCTCGGCCCAGCCCGAGCCGTCCTTGGTTCAGCCCGAGGAACCCTCGGCTCCCGAGGGCGAGGCGCTGCGCATCGAGGAGGAGCGGGGCGGGGTCACGCCTGATCAAGATTGGCAGGCCCCGTACCTGCAATATCTCCGCCAAGGAGAGCTACCCCTCGACCAGGCCGAGGCACGGCGGGTAGCGCGACGCGCCAAGTCGTTCGTCTTGCTGGGCGATGAGAAGGAGCTCTACCACCGCAGCCCCTCGGGCATCCTCCAGCGGTGCATCTCCATCGCCGAAGGTCAGGAACTCCTACAAGAGATACACTCGGGGGCTTGCGGCCATCATGCAGCGCCTCGAGCCCTCGTCGAGAACGCTTTCCGGCAAGGCTTCTACTGGCCGACGGCGGTGGCTGACGCCACTAGAATTGTCCGCACCTGCGAAGGGTGTCAATTCTATGCGAAGCAGACCCACCTGCCCGCTCAGGCTCTGCAGACGATACCCATCACCTGGCCCTTCGCTGTGTGGGGTCTGGACCTCGTCGGCCCTCTGCAGAAGGCGCCCGGGGGCTACACGCACCTGCTGGTCGCCGTCGACAAATTCTCCAAGTGGATCGAGGTCCGACCCCTGAACAGCATCAGGTCCGAGCAGGCGGTGGCGTTCTTCACCAACATCATCCATCGCTTCGGGGTCCCAAACTCCATCATCACCGACAACGGCACCCAGTTCACCGGCAAAAAATTCTTGGATTTTTGCGAGGATCACAACATCCGGGTGGACTGGGCTGCCGTAGCTCATCCCATGTCGAATGGGCAAGTAGAGCGTGCCAACGGCATGATTCTACAAGGGCTCAAGCCTCGGATTTACAATGACCTCAACAAGTTCGGCAAGCGATGGATGAAGGAACTCCCCTCGGTGGTCTGGAGCCTGAGGACGACGTCGAGCCGAGCCACGGGTTTCACGCCGTTCTTCCTGGTCTACGGGGCCGAGGCCGTCTTGCCCACTGACCTGGAATACGGCTCCCCAAGGACGAGGGCCTACGATGATCAAAGCAACCAAGCTAACCCAGAAGACTCGTTGGACCAGCTGGAAGAGGCTCGGGACAGGGCCTTACTACACTCGGCGCGGTATCAGCAGTCCCTGCGACGCTACCACGCCCGAGGGGTCCGACCCCGAGACCTCCAGGTGGGCGACCTGGTGCTTCGGCTGCGGCAAGACGCCCGAGGGAGGCACAAGCTCACGCCCCCCTGGGAGGGGCCATTCGTCATCGCCGAAGTTCTGAAGCCCGGAACGTACAAGCTGGCCAACAGTCAAGGCGAGGTCTACGGCAACGCATGGAACATTCAACAGCTACGTCGCTTCTACCCTTAAGATGTTTCCAAGTTGTTCATATACCTTGCACTCACGCAAAGTTTAGTCAACAAGGAAGGGTCGGCCTCGCCTCAGCAAAGCCCGACCCTCCCTCGGGGGCTAAAAGGGGGGAAATTCCCTCTGCATCAAAATTTTCCTCGAAAAAATCCCTTTTACCAGAACATCTTTCGTGCTTTTTGACTACTTCGAAAAGTGGGTCCTGGAAACGACGGAGTACACGTAAGCAGTCAAGGCCGACCGAGCCGAGGGACTCCTACGCCTCCGGGATACGGATACCTCACTCATCACCTTCTACGATAAGTAACTCGCGTTCGGATAAAGTGGCTCCGCGGATCGAACAAGTCTTTACGTTCGAAAGCCCTTCTGCCGAAGCGATTCTTCGAGCCTTCTCGACCGAGTCGGCGACAGGGCCTCACGGACGGGTGAAAGTACGCGTAAGCGGCAAGGCTGACCGAGCCGAGGGACTCCCACGCCTCCGGGATACGGATACCTCACTCATCACCTTCCACGAGAAGCAACTCTCGCTCGCACTAACATCCCTGTTACCGACAAAAAGTCCAGATACTCGAAACAAGAGGAAAAGAGACGCAGCTCTACAACGCAGCGAGGGCCTGTGTTCTGGCCTCGACGGCTGTACAAGGCACACGCCACAAGACAATCTGATCCTGCAGGCTCGGGTCTTGACGCTGGAAGGGGGCAGCAACACCCTCGGCATCGACGGCACCTTCGGCGAGGCCCGACCTAGCCTCGGACGGCGACGCGGTCCGAGGGTCTCCACTCCGAAGGACGACGTCATCACCACGCCCGGGCAATCGCTGTCAGGGACTTCTCCAGGAATCCAGCCCGAGCAGGCGGCTCAGCCGGTCACCCCTGGGGCCTCGGCCAACCATCTTCCGAGGGCGCCAGCCCGGTCCGAAGCCTCGGTTGATCAACTCCGACGTCGATCCTGCCAACGGACAACCCGGCTAGGCTCCGGCCAACCAGGTTTCATTTTCGAGCCAGCTCCGCCTCTGTTCATGCTGATATCGCTACCCCTGGCCTCGGCTCGTCGAAGAGCGGCCGAGGGGTCTCTTTAACTAAGCTAGAGGAACCTCGGACAGCAAGGCCGACCGAGCCGAGGGACTCCTACGCCTCCGGGATACGGATACCTTACTCGTCACCTTGACACGGGGTGACTCATGCTTGGTGAAGCGGTTCAGATAGTCAACAGACGAGCCTTAGTGCTCGGGAATGAGGAAAAAACACGGCTCCGTGCCGAAGTTACATACATGTTCAGGCCCCGAAAGCCGAAATGAACAAAAAACCCTGGCATTCGAAGTGCCATTACAAACGGAACTCCGGTTCCGTCTCCACGGGTATGGACAACCTCCCCGCCAGGGAAGCCCGTGGAGCGACAAGCTCTGGGCGAATCACCAGCAAAACGTGGGACGCCCCCGAGCATCCCGGCAGATCCTCGCAGCCGTCCTCGCCGCGAATGCGAGGAAGAAGGCGGAATGTTGCATCCTAGCTAGGCAGCAACAGTTCGCCTTCCCCGGCATGGCTGGAGGATGTCTCCGCCGTAGGGCTAAAGGGCGATTGCCACCACCAGAAGCTGGAAGAAGAGGTGGTCCGCCTACCCGCGTAGGAGGTGGAGCCCCGGCTCGCCTCGCCCCCCGCCCCAGCGAGGATGACGAACACCCTCAACACTGAGGGCGGGACCAGGATCACAGCCCGGTTTGCCTCTCCCCATCCAGGAGCTGGAGGTCACCGTCTTGGGTGACCACCAGCGGAGGGGAGCAACCAGGCTATGTGATGAAAATCCTTGAAGCCGAACGATGGCTGAAAGGTACCAACTCCCACGGAGTTGCGTTCCTCCAACGATGAGGCGAAAAGACGGCGGTTTCCCCCATCCGGGGGCTTGGAAGGTGGAAAGACACGGTGCATCAGGGAGGAAGAAGACATGGTCGCCTTACGGAAGGAGTCGCCCTCCTTTTAAAGGCGACTCTCCCTGCTTGCGCCCCCAACCGTCACGGGCTGAGTCTTCTCCAACACGCTCCAAAGCCCTCCCCTGCGGCGCGGGGGCTGGGTCCCGCATGTCATGCAGACCGGCTCCGAGCAGAAGAAGCCAAACCGCCGCGCGTGGTGCACGCGACCGCCCAGCGGTTACAAGTGACCCTCCACTTTTGCCCAGACCAACGGGCGAAAGGGGCGGGCAGCCATGCAGGCGGCATGCAACTGCGCCAAGTGGACGCGCCTCTCCGACTCCTGACATGCCAGCACGGAGGCCCAAGCCCACGCGTCGCGCGACCGGCGCGCCGGATGCTGCATGCAAGCAATTATACCACTTGCGCCACCACCGCACCTCCTCGATTGCGGAACCGATACCGCGACCCGAGGCGACCCAGCGCGCGACCCAGCGGCGCCAGCCTGACGCAGCGGTCAAACGCGGTCAAAAGTGGGCCGGCAGTAATGACGGTGGCAGGCACACGGGAGCAGCGGTCACGCCGTCAGCCAAGCTCACGTCCCATCCGGAGGCAGTGAGAGAACCCCCTCTCATGGCGTGAAGACGACGCGCCCGTGACCCGTTCCTCGAACGGCTCGCGCACGCGCAACGGCCGCCTCGCCATCTACTCGCCCCGTCGCATTAACTCCGCGGCTGGACAGGCGGCGCTTCTGGCAGGAGCGGCTGGCGACGCTTCGCCTTCGCCAAAACGACCGCGCCAAAAAAAAGGTACGCCGCGTCGTTCAATTTCGTATCCCTTTTTCCTTTTCCTCTTTCTCTATCTCTTGCAACAGGGACCGGGAAAGGGGATACCCCTAAAGGGATCCTTCCCCGTGAAGGAACTAGGCTCCGAGCCTCCTTACTGATCAGGGGTTCGAAGGCTGGCCCCCCCGAAGGGTTCAACAGCCGCCTCAGATCGCGTGGGCCCGACACCCACTACTGGTCAGAGGTTCGAAGGTCGGCCTCCCGAAAGGTTCCACGGCCGCCTCAGGCTACTCGGGCTCCGCGCCCATTACTGATCAGGGGTTCGAAGGCTGGCCCCCCGAAGGGTTCACAGTCGCCTCAGACACCGAGCGAGGGATGACCAGGGGTACGTTCGATACATAACCGAGGCTCGGGCTGCGCTCCCGAGGTACCCTAGGACATTTCCGAGACCAGCGGGAACGATCCTGTAACGGAATCCCATCGGAGGGAGGCATCGAGCCCTCGGACCCCGTCGCCAGGGGACCGGGTCCGGTAGATCACCCGCAGGTACTTTTGGGCGTGCCTCCGGGCCCCTAGCCGACCCCCAACGAACGGGGCACGGACGTCCACTTACCCGCTTGCAGCTCACCGGAGACACCATGTTCGGTGCCCGTCGAGGGTAACATGGCGCTCTCCCCCCCTCCTCCTTGCGGAAAGGCGACGTAGGGGCGTATGTAAAAAAGCCGAGTCTGTCCCTGATCGCCCTCTCGCCCTGTGCGGAGGCTCGGGGGCTGCTCTCGCAAACCCGGCTCCGGCCAAACCGTTGACAGCGTCAACATACCAGCCCGAGAACTTGGGCCCCGACAGTGCACCCGGGCTACGGCCAGTTCGCATGAGGGAACCACCAGACCAGCCGAAGCATTACGCAAGGCATTAAGACCTCGAAGGAGTGAAACCACTCCTCCGAGGCCTCGGGGGCTACACCCGGCGGGTGCGCTCGCGCGCACCCACCGGAACAAAATGCAACCGAGAAAGGCTGGTCCCCTTGCAAAAAAGTGCGACGAAAGCCTCCAAGCGAGTGCTAACACTCCCTTCGAGGCTCGGGGGCTACTGTCGGGGACCATAATTAGGGGTACCCTCAAGACGCCTAATTCTCAGCTGGTAACCCCCATCAGCATAAAGCTGCAGAGGCCTGATGGGTGCGATTAAGTCAGGGATCAGTCCATATGAGCGACTCGATCACGCCTCGCCCGAGCCTAGCCTCGGGCAAGGGCAGCCGACCCTGAGGTGTTTCCGTCTCGCCCGAGGCCCCCTTTTTTTACGGCAGACGCATCTCCGGCTCGCCCGAGGCCTTGCCTTCGTTAAGAAGCAACCCTGACTAAATCGCCGCGCCGACCGACCAAGTCACAGGGGCATTTAACGCAAAGGTAGCCTGGCACCTTTATCCTGACGCGCGCCCCCTGGCAGAGCCGAAGTGACCGCCGTCACTTCGCCGCTCCACTGACCGGTCTGACAAAAGGACAGCGCCGCCTGCGCCATCCCGACTGCGGTGCCACTTGACAGAGTGAGACTGACAGGCAGCCAGGCCTTGCCAAAGGCGCCATAGGAAGCTCCGCCCGACCCAGGGCTCGGACTCGGGCTAAGGCCCCGGAAGACGGCGAACTCCGCTCCGCCCGACCCAGGGCTCGGACTCGGGCTAAGGCCCCGGAAGACGGCGAACTCCGCTCCGCCCGACCCAGGGCTCGGACTCGGGCTAAGGCCCCAGAAGACGGCGAACTCCGCTCCGCCCGACCCAGGGCTCGGACTCGGGCTAAGGCCCCGGAAGACGGCGAACTCCGCTCCGCCCGACCCAGGGCTCGGACTCGGGCTAAGGCCCCGGAAGACGGCGAACTCCGCTCCGCCCGACCCAGGGCTCGGACTCCGCCCTAGCCTCTGCCGAACGACCTCCGCCTCACCCGACCCAGGAGCTCGGGCTCGGCCTCGGCCATGGAAGACAGACTCGACCTCGGTCTTGGAGGAGCCTCCACGTCGCCCGACCTAGGGCACAAGTCCGCCACGTCAACAGGAAGTGCCATCATCACCCTACCCCGAGCCGACTTGGGTCGCAGGGAACAAGACCGACGTCCCATCCGGCTAGCTCCGCCAGATAGGCAATGATGGCGCCCCGCTAGATCCATGACGACGGCGGCTCTCAGCTCCCTTACGGAAGCAGGAGGACGTCAGCAAGAGCCCAACCGTTCCGACAGCTGTCCCTCCACCAGGCTCCGTTACTCCTCCGACAGCCACGACACCACACCAGCTGGGTGCCAAGTTCTCTCCGGCTGCCACATTGGCATGTACCTAGGGCGCTAGCTCTCCCCCGCTAGACACGTAGCACTCTGCTGCACCCCCATTGTACACCTGGATCCTCTCCTTACGCCTATAAAAGGATGGACCAGGGCCTTCTTAGAGAAAGGTTGGCCCCGCGGGAACGAGGGCAGGGGCAGGCGCTCTCTTGGGGCCGCTCGCTTCCCTCACCCGCGTGGACGCTTGTAACCCCCTACTGCAAGCGCACCCGACCTGGGCGCGGGACGAACACGAAGGCCGCGGGATCTCCACCTCCCTCACGACTCGGCTCCGGCCACCTCGCTCTCCCCCCTTCGCGCTCGCCCACGCGCTCGACCCATCTGGGCTGGGGCACGCGGCACACTCACTCGTCGGCTTAGGGACCCCCCCGTCTCGAAACGCCGACAAGGGGTGAACCCCTTTTTAAAGGCAGACTCCCCCGCTCGCGCCTCGAAACACTGCGGAAAGTCTCCCCCGATGCACACCGACGTACCCAACCAATGACGCGGGGCCCCAGCCCCACAAGTCATACAGCTGGTACGCTGACCTCTGGGTGCGGAGAAGGCGAACCGCCACGCAAGGAGCGAATCACTGCGCCTCTTCGTCTCTGCCGAAAGCTGCAGCCCAGCCTCTGGCACGGGGGCCCGGGCCCACGAGTCATACTCTTCGGGCGTCAGCCTCTGTGTGCGGAGAAGGCGAACCGCCGCGTGAGGTGCATGCCATCGCTTGCGGTAGTACGCCCCTTCACCTCCGTAGAAACCAACAACCCAGTCTCTGACGCGGGGGCCTGGGCCCACGAGCCATCCTCCTTGGGCGCCGGTTCCTAGGGGCAGGAAAGTCGAACTACCGCTCATGCCAGTACCATGCCTCCTCGGGGCTGCCGCAGAAGTCAGAGAAGGTGATTTTTTTCAAAAACCAAATGCAGCGGTATCGAGGCATCCCGCGCATGGCTCAATAAAGCCATCAAGTGCGGAGACCACAGGTCAGTCATACGCGGGGACAAGCGTGGCAGTTGACATGACCGAAGATGGACTGGCAGTAATTACGACAGCAAGCGCACGGAAACAGCGCGCCAATCACCGGTCAAGCTTTGGCCCTACCTGCAGGCTCGTATCCTCCCCTGAGGCGGGCCCGGGGGCCACTGTCGGTACCCTGAATTAGGGGTACCCCTTACTACAGCATGAAGGCGCGGTGTCCACGCGACTATCTCTAGTCGTGCGGTAAACAGCACCCGACCCCTCCATGTGGGCAACTCCGGGGACGCCACGTGGCCAGAAGCGGAGGTATACTCCAGGATACCATCAGTGGGTCCGGACCTCCGTGAGAAAGTGTTGGACCCCTGTACGCACAACCCAGACCTCCGAAGTACGGCCCAAAATCCCCTTGGATAGGATCCGGACCCCTCTGAGTGGGGTCCGGACCACCTACAGCAAGGTCCCGGGACAGGGAATGCCCTGGCCTAGGTCAAGGATAGGTAAGGGTTCGGTACTGACGCGTGTCCAGACTTTATCCTGTGCACTCCCCGCTCGGGCGGGGGCCCGATGCTGCCATGTGGCCTATCGCTCGTGACGTAAGCCAGCGGGCAGAGCCTGACGTAAGGCCTCTGGGCCGCACTGTCTCTGCATTTATTGCGGAGAAGACACGCCGCCTGACTATCCCGCTGACAGGTGATGTGCCCCATCGGCACTTATTGTGTCCTGTCCACTCAGCTGGCAGGTGGCGTTCAGGCCATCCTGTAGGCGGCGTGCCTGTCCATTCCATTACCAAACAGTATGTCCGTGCTGCGAAGTGCACTGTGCCCATCCATCATCACTCGTACGTTGCTAGGGAAGCTTCCCCTGCACGCCAATACTACGCAGATCGCGGATATCAGGGCGTGAGAAAAGATTGCACTGGGGACGAGCATTAGTCGCTCCAAGTATTACATCCGTTATGTCCCTGGGCCCACATGTCGGGGCTCAACACCCTTGTACGTGCCTCCCTTGGACTATAAAATGGAGGGCACACTGCGTTATAAGGGGGGATTCAGACCCAAGTCATCATAGACACACTTAGACCTAGCTCAAGCTCGCAAGTTCATACAAGCTCTCAAGCTCAATACAACACACAGTGGAGTAGGGTATTACGCTCCGGCGGCCCGAACCACTCTAAACCCTTGCGTGTTCTTGTGTGTTCATCTCCCCAATCTCGTAACAAGCAAAACGCTTAGGCCCCTCCTCATCTTAGGATTTAGGGCGGATGCATTCCGCCACCCAGCCGGAGATTTCCTCTCTGACAGACTTGATACACAACCCTCTTCGAATGTGCGCATAGTCAAAGAAGTAATATCGGAAAACCCGAGGACCATGGATACGAGAAATCCTGATGTGTCCTTAAGGGTAGATGAACTTGCTACCAATTATATTGAAACTGGCAAAACATTTGACCGTAAGGCTACTGTAGTCGACTCTTATTTCTCTAAACAAGTTGCTGACATCCTTAATGATCTAGATCCTAAATCCATGGTAGAGTGTAGAAAACGCTCAGACTGGAATCAGTGGAAAGAAGCTATTGAAAAAGAGATTGCCTCATTTTATAAAATAGAAGTATTCTGGGAAGTGATGTTAACACCTAAAGGCACCTTCCTAGTAGGATACAAGTGGGTTTTCGTTCGTAAGCGAAACGAAAACAACGAAGTGGTGAGATATAAAGCAAGGTTAGTAGCACAAGGCTTTATGCAAAAGCCCGACATTGATTATAATGAAACATACTCTCCAGTAATGAGTGGCATAACATTTGGATACTTAATTTCACTGGCAGTACAAAATCGTCTATCTTTGCAGTCGATGGACGTAGTAACCGCATATTTATATGGGTCACTGGATTCAGAAATTTATATGAATATTTCAGATGGAATAAATATACCGAATCCATCAGCAAATCGTAACATGTATTGTGTAAAGTTGAAAAAGTCATTATATGGCTTAAAACAATCAGGGCGAATGTGGTACAATCGCTTAAGTGATTTCCTTTCTCTTAAAGGATACACTAATAATGATGATTGCCCATGTGTGTTCATTAAGAAGTCCTCCACTGGATTTTGTATCATTTCAGTATATGTTGATGACCTCAATATTATTGGAAGCGAAAAAGATATAAATGAAGCACGTCATCATTTAAAGATGGAATTTGAGATGAAGGATTTGGGTCAAACCAAATTTTGTTTAGGTATTCAACTTGAGTATTTACCTTCAGGAATTTTTATATATCAATCGACATATATCTAGAAAGTGTTAGAGAAATTCAATATGGATAAAGCATATCCAGTCAAAACTCCTATGGTTGTAAGATCTCTCGATATGGATAAAGATCCTTTTCGACTAAAGGATGAAGATGAAGAAATTTTGGGATATGAGTTTCCATATCTCAACGCTATTGGAGTATTTATGTATCTTGCAAATAATTCCCGGCCGGACATTGCATTTGCAGTGAATTTACTTGTGAGATATAATGCAGCTCCTACAAAATGCCATTGGACCGGAATTAAGAATATTTTTAGATATCTTAACGGCACAAGAGATCTTGGTCTTTTCTATAGTAGAAGCCAAGATCCTACTTTAATTGGATATACTGACGCTGGCTATTTATCTGATCCCCATAATGCCAGATCACAAACCGGTTTTGTATTTTTGCAGGGTGGAACTGCTATCTCTTGGAAATCATCCAAACAAACTTTGGTAGCTACCTCCACTAATCATTCTGAAATTATTGTATTATATGAAGCCTCTAAGGAGTGCACTTGGCTTCGCAGAATGATAAACCACATAACACATTCATGTGGCATTGGTTCAATTAACTCACCAACCATTATCTATGAAGATAATGCTGCCTGTGTTGTTCAGATAGAGACTGGTTATATAAAAAGTAATATCACAAAACATATTGCTCCAAAATTGTTTTACCCTCATAAGTTACAAAAGAACGGGGAAATAAACATTTTGCAGACTAAGTCGTGTGATAATCTTGGTGACTTGTTTACAAAGTCATTACCATATTCCACATTTTCGAAGTATGTTAAAGGGATAGGTATGAGACGACTTAGAGATTTGCAGGAATCATGGGGAGTATCACTCTCCAGAATATAACCTAGTTGACATTATATTATACTCTTTTCTTTCTATGGATTTTTCCCTCAAAGAGATTTTACCATATAAAGTTTTTAATGAGGTAACATCAACACAGGAAATGTGTCTTATTATCTATTTTTCCCACATGGTTTTTGTAAAATAATAATACACAGAATAAGATAGATATAAAATAGTTTTGTATTTTTAGATGATGTAATAGGATAGATTCGATCAGAGGGAGTGTTGAAGAACAAAAAAGCGACAATGATCTCATCCGGAAGTAACAATAAGTCTCTAGAAAATTAGCAGTTATTACATCTCCCTCTAATCCTAATTAAGCATAATGTACGTGTAATTAAATGATCATTTGGGTGTCTTCGACCGAACAGACGCAATATGTCTGTTCAGGTCACTATTGATGCAATAGTACGTGCCATTCACTTTTCATCATTCATACTCAAACACAGACTACCTCCTGCGTCCTGGCCACACTGTTCAATATACTGGGAGACCGCGACACGCCACGCCACGCGACCAGACACCCGACTCGTGCGCGCTGCCCAACCCATCTTTCTTCCCGCCGGATTGACGAAATCGATCTCTCCGCTCCCACCGGCCACCACCAGTCCACCACACCTCGATCCCCGCACCGCCCGGCCGGCCGCCCGCATCCACCGCACAAAACCCTAGACATCGCCCCACCATAAACCCCGTGCTCCCCACCTCGTATGGTCGTCGTCCCCTTCTCCCTCCGCATTGCGCGAAACCCCATCCGCCTCCGCCTTCTTCCGGTCTCCGCTGCTCGCTTCACCCGTCTCGCCATGTCGACCACGCCGCTGGCGGCGGCTACCATATCCGTCGAGTATGCCAAGTCCGGGCGCTCAATCTGCAAGGGGTGCAGCGGGGTCATCGCCTCCGGGGCGCTCCGCCTCGGCGCCTCTGCGCGCGACCCCCGTGGCTTCGACGCCACCAAGTGGTACCACGTCTCCTGCTTACCCTCCTCGTCGTACCCGCTCGGCCCCATCGGGAGTATCAAGGGGTTCGACTCCATTAAGGTTCTCTCATTGGGTGGTTAGTTTGGTGCCGTTCGCTATCTCATTCTGTGTTGTTTTGGGGATTAATACGTGGGGCTTTGGGATTTGCAGGACCATGATCGTGCGGAATTGCGAGAACTAGAGAAGGTATGCGCCCTTTACTCGTTGCAATGGTTGTTCAGCCACATAGTTTTTTGCTACAGATTTGAGTAATGTAGCATACTTTGATAAAATTTGTGGTTAATAATGCAGAGTAAAGAAACACCATGTGCACAATTCATTCCTAATATTTTCCCACTCTATGGCACCCCTGCTTGTAGAATGATGTGCTTATAGTCAGATATGCTTGTGCATAAATCAAATAGAATGGACCATACTGATTCTCTTGTTTGAACAGCAGCACTTGGATGATCAATGTTTTTTTTTGTCTTGATCCCATATTTAGCAAAACCAAGTAATTCAACCTTTTTTGGGCAAAATCTTTACTGACTTCCATGATAATGAGAACAACTCATTTTCAGAATCATAAAAGAGACAATACTGCAGTCAGCCCTCCGGAGGAACAACGTCCAAAGAAAGCAAGGATTCAGATGTTTTCCCCTGCGGAGGGGGTGCAAGATAAGGTAACAGTCTCTGTTGAGTATGCGAAGTCTGGTCGCTCTACCTGCAAGGGCTGCAGTGAGAATATTGCCAAAGGTGCCCTCCGCCTTGGTGCCTCTTTTCCTGATCCCCGTGGCTATGGAAATAATAAGTGGTACCATGTTGTGTGCTTCCCTACATCATCATACCCATTATTTCCAATCTCAAATCTTAAGGGGTTTGATTCAATTGAGGTATGTGCCTTTTATTTTGCAAAGCTTTTGTGATTTGTTTTCCTTATGGATACTCTGTAGATTTGAGTTGCATGCAGGATCATGACCGTGACAAGTTGCACAAGTTGGAGGAGGTAACAGTCTGTCACTTATACAACTAGCTTTAAATCACATATCACTCTTATTATGAAGTATGTGGTGCAGGTGTGCTCACTAGTTTTTAGTTTTTGTAAATATGGAAAATTGTGGCCTTTGTTTTAGTACACAAAAGGAATATGAAGGATTCTTTCCTCAACCCTAAACCTTGGAGCTGTAAAACGATGTGTTTACTTTACAGTTCAGTCTAGTTTGATTTCTTAGTTTGATTCACCATGTTCGTTTTCAGAATCACAAGAGCGATGGAAAAGCGGCTGATGTACTGAATGAGTCAAATCTGAAGAGAGAAATGGTTAGACTTCAATATGAGCATTTTGGAGTTGACACTAGCCCCTAAAGCACCTTTTGATGTATTCTTCATGCATGGCTCCACTTCTTTTAGGCCCACAGCATGGATGACTCGAACGAAGGTGCTGAAAAGGATCTGGAAGGAATAAAGGTGATCACATATACTAGAACTGCTGCTAAGCATTTGATAGTATCTACAGAGAAGGCATGCATGAAAGATTTAACAATAAAGATGTTGATGGATCATGCTTATGATCGAATCGATCTGCAGCAATATGTGTTACAGGACAGAAGTAGTAAAAAGTCAGTGAATTAGTAATGTTGTATAAGTAACATATCTGTCACTCACTACTTCATTTTATCTAGATTCACTGCATGGGGGAGTTTGAAGAAGGTGCTGAAAAGAACGTGGAAGAAGCAAAGGTGATGTGTGATCTATATTCTATATATCTGATCTTATGATGCTTTCAGTTTTGGACTCTATCTACCTTGGATGATAACTATGGAGAATGCAAACACACAAAAATTTGATGGCAATTGGCCAATTCTTTTAGAATGCCTTTGCTTGTCTATCACAGCATTTAGATTTATTTATTCAATTTAAAAAACTCTTAGTTCTGTTGGTTTCCTGTATGTTGTCAGTCATTAGAGTAGTTTCCTTCAAGCCTGGCACTCAGCAGGCTGTAAGTGATTTCCTGCTATCGTGAATTGGTAAATCACTGGCATCTTTTCCTCAAAAAAGGAAACTGCTGCAAAGCCCAACTTCTGATTCTTCTTTTTTCTCCTAGCAGTTACCTGCAGGGACCAAAATGATTGGTCCATCGATATCCTTTTCACTTTCTGATATAAAAAAAGAATACAAGGTATGTCATTCTTAGCTACTCCTGTCTCCTTGGCTGCTGCTAAGAATTATGCTCCTTATATCTTGCCATGATTTTTTTTTTGTACAAGCATGTTACTGAATTGCTACATATTCACCTTTTTTCTGTCTCTTGATGTAGAATGCTACCCTTCCTGCTCATTGGAAGGTTTTTGATACAGTTATCTTCCGTGAGAAGGTGTGTTGATACTAATGTCATACTGTTTCTGGTTTTAAGGTCCTAATTTTTTTATCAAAGAAACTTTCTTCCAATTATCGTTCAGGAAGATGGCCTTCATGCTTCATCTAAGATTGCTGCATTTGATTTTGATGGGTGCCTTGCCAATACCAGTCTGAAGAGGTATTGTGTTTCATAAGACATGGTTTTACTCTAAATGGTATTCTAGATGCTTCCACTGAATATTATTTCGCCTATTCTGTTGTTTATTATGGAGACACTTTTGAAATGATTTAGTAAATAAAGGCTTCAAATTACTGATTTATTTCTCGAACAAGATCATACCATTAAGAAGAAAAGAAGGGGGTAAGAACAATAAACGAGAATAAGCGACCTCAACCTATGGAAAGGTGATTGCCCTATTCACTATCTGGTGCAAGAGCATGGAGAAAGGAAATGCCCTTGGCCCCTGCCACACCCGAATCCAATAACTCCTCTGTAGCAGCCTCTAAGGCCCCAAATGGATTTGGAGAGGCACCATTAAAGACATAGTTGCAGTACTTTAAAACGGTCCAGGCTCCCAGAACAACTATGGAGTTAAGTCCTTTCTTTGCCTGACCACTCACTCTTTCCTCAGCCCAAGGTTTTAAATTACTGAGTTGTGTAATTAAAGTTAGTCTGAAGTTCTTGCTGTTGGATATAGAGGGGTTGTCAGACAAAAAAATGCAAATGCCAATAAATTGGAAAACTGGGCGATCCTGAATTCAGTGCAAAGCATTCATGGCATATGATTTTCACTCCTGGGTATTGCTAGGGAAACCTGTGGGCATCCACACAGTAATTTTGAAGAGCATTGGTCTCTTAGATTTCAACTTCTCTTAAAAACTAGACCCCTACGGGAAAGGCCTCCCATGGTGCATTGCTTTAAGAAGGGGATCTCAACACAGGGCCGAGGTAAGGGACTGAAGGCTGGACCGTCAAGGAACATGACATTGCATGACGAGGCTCTTTTTTGTGCGACTACAGGTTTGAACCCTGGTTGTCTGTTGGTGGCATCACCACTGGGCATACCTCTGTTATCAGTGTGTTGTCAATTTCTCATTTCCTGGTCCCTTGATTTGTCAACCTCTTCCTTTGGTGTCCTTAACTAATAAGCTTATATCTTTACAAGCAAAGAAATCAATTGTCTGTATTATGCTTGGCCAGACCAACCTAGAGTTTAACCATGAAATGTATTATGCTTGAACTTTCGATGACCTCTATTTTAATGATTAAGAGCCTTCTTATGGCATATTGTTGCGATGTTCTTCCGAGTAGATTCCTTACATGTGAAGTTTCTGATTCGGAATATTTTCTGACCTCTTGCTAAAATAAGAACTTGGCTGGTATTTTTCAACCTACTGCTTGTCCAGGGTTGGTGCAGACCAGTGGTCTTTACAGCATAAATCAATTCCAGAAAAATTGCAAAGACTGTATGATGATGGTTACAAGCTGGTTAGTAGGTTTCTTTTCACCAGTTCTTTTTAAATCATTCACTTCTCGTTTTACTTCTTAATTTTTTTTTGTTTTAATGTTTTGACATATATATATATATATATAATCTTATTTAGTATACTTAATTATGTATTGCTTTGATTTCAGTGGCTTATATACTGTATGTTGTTTTTAGGTCATATTCACCAATGAGTCAAACATTGAGCGCTGGAAGAACAAGCGACAACAAGCTGTTGACTCCAAAGTTGGCCGCCTTGATAACTTTATTGAATGTGTTAAAGCCCCTATTCAGGTATGCTGCAAACTTGTTTTCTTTATCTCCAATCTGAGCAGCCATTCAAATAAAAAAGGAATAAAGAAGTATATCTGTTATGTTTATTCCTGATAACTGAAATGTGCATCACCCTATAACTTAAATCACCTGATCTTATTTACAGTCAGTTTGTGGCTGCTGTGCTGTGCAGTACTGTCTATTTTTTTAAAGGTGCCATGAAAAACCGTCATAAAAAAAATCATACCTTGTTTAGGAGACCAAACTAACTTCTAAATTCAGTTATACCACTGTTGTTTCTGTTACACTTTATGAAACCCATTGTATCTATTTTTGCAATCTAAATTAACCAAAATAACTTAGTCAAGTAAGTTTATGAAAAGCAGTTCTGGCAAACAAGATTATTGCATCTCACCTTAATGCCAAATGTAACTTTAATCTACTATTTTTTGAGATACGTAAACATAGAACCTGGAATATATGTTTTTTTCTGTGATAATATACTCAGAATCATGAAACTTGTGCTCTGGTGATGTGAAGTATCTATGATATTTCAAGATTAAGTTCCGAGTATTCAATTCTTTACTAGTGGATACTGCATTCCAGCTTGTGGAAAAACATAGGCCACTACAAGAGGAGTGGGCATAACAGTGATACTTCAGTCACTGAGGTATCTGGTTTAGCTTATTTGGTCCAAAAAGCACTGATGTTCGTTATCATCTGGGGGTTCTTGTTATGCTTTTTTAGGTTGGCTCCAATGTTTTCAAGTCGATAAGTCGAGTCGAGTCGACAAGGTACCGACTTGGTGACTAGTCGATAAGTCAGTCGACTAGTCGTCGACTTGCCAATATAGTGGCTGTTTTGCCTATATAATGGCTTCATATAGATAATATAACATTTATATATATGAAGAAATAGCACGTTTTACCTCATTTGAAGCCTGAAATCGAACGAAACTGAAATAAACAACAAGTCTTACCTCATTTGAAGCCTCAAACTGAACCAAATCAGTTCCATTAGATAGCTAAACTGCTGCTGTAGCTAGATAGAAAACAGCCATATAGTTCAAATTGGAAAACAAATAGCAAGAAAATATAGTTCAAACTTGAAAGGAAATAAGCTCCATTAGATAGCTAAACTGCTGCTGTAGCTAGATAGATACTAGATACCCTAAATATCTCCCAAATCAAGATCACCCATTGCATTTTCTTCACCACCAGCACCGGCTTGAGTTGGAATGCTATGTGGGGATTCACCAAAGTCATCCACTTCTTCATCATCATTAGGCATGTACTCTTCATCATCTTGTTCATTGCCCTCGTTGCCTTGCGACCGGCGTGCAGAGGAGGGTCGGCCGGCGGCATGCAGAATGGCTAGAGGCGTGCAAAATGGCTGGAGGCGGCTTCAGGTGTTGGGGGTTAGGGTTTATGTTGTGTAATGGGCCTTTGGGCTGCTTGTGCCGAACTGGAGCACAAGTCGGCCGACTTGCTAGACCAAGTCCATGACTAGTCGACTGAGAATTTCCAGTCGTTGACAAGTCGCTCGACTTGCCAGAAAAGTCGAACCGGCACCCCAAGTTGAGCTCCCAGGACCGACCGGACGACTAGTCGTCGACTAGTCGACGACTTGAAAACAGGGGTTGGCTCATGCCGCTTTAGGGCTTGTTCGGTTATTTTCAATCCATATGGATTGAAGGGGATTGATACGAATTGGGAGAGATTTTGGCTTGCTAGGGATTGAAACCTCCACAATCCCCCTCAATCCATATGGATTGGGGTAGAACCGAACAAGCCCTTAGGCTTTGAAGTTCATCCCTAAACCAAGGGGATTTGAGGGGATTGAGAAAAAAAACTCGGTCAGGGAGGGAAAGACCGTCCTACTGGTATTACATTAAGAGACCTAAACATGGTCTCCGCTGAGAAAATTCTCGAACCCTGGTCCCCCATCACTAGCAGGCCGTCACCGCCCACTTTGCAACGACCCAACCGGAGGGTGGCGCGCATGACGTAATCCGGGAGTGGGTAGGACACGACGAGGGGATTTTTTTTAACGAAGCCAAAAATTCGCCCCCGAGGGGGATCGAACCTGAGACCTGTATGTGCTATGCTATAGGCCCTTTCGCTCATACTGTCATACAAGTCCCTCATATCTCATAGCTATTGGCCATCATCGTTTTGAGGGGATCGAGGGGCAGTCTTCTTCTCCAGTCCCTCCCAACCCCTTCGGTTTGGGGATCAAACGAACAAGGCCTTAAATGGGTTGTATGTTTCCTAGAGTCCTTTTCTTATTATTAATGATATGCAAGTATTCTGCGCAAGGATAGCTACCGACCAATCGATTAGTCGCGATTAGTCGTTGACCGGATCGACTAATCGACCCTAGTCGAGCTAGTCGCCCATTTAGTTGTCCATATGTTTTTGGGCATATATAGTTACATACTTATATAGTATATAGTGATATGATACAATAATATAGTATATATAATTTACATCTACACACATCAAGCAGATGTCATAATCTAATCAAACAGAGGGCCCTCAACAAACAAGGAAAGTAGAGGAGAAAAAACCCAACTTATACCACCTGAGGATGTGTGGATCTTGAGGGCGAGGAGCGCTGCACAAGGTCAGGGAGTACGGCAGCTCGTCCTTAGGCGGCGGCTCTGTCCTGGGGGCTTGGGGCGATGGCGAGAGCTGCAGCCGTGTGCGCCGCCGGCTCCTAGTTCCTGTTCAACGACAGTTGTGCGGGACTGTAGGGCAGCTGTGCGGATTGCGGGCTGGAGGGCGGCTGTGCGCCTGTGCGGACTGGGACTGTAGTTCTTGCCTAAGCGTTCTGAACCCACAAAGTAAATTGCAGCCCACAAATTCCCTAGCTCCAAAAGTTCATCTACATTCATGTCTAAACTGGTTGTCCCATGTCTAATCGGACGACTAATATTCTGGTCGGTCTAGTCGCATCGGTGGGGCTGGTCGGTTGCAAGCTACCAATCAGACTGACTAATCATGATTAATCGCGATTAGTCAGGTGACTTGAAAATGCTGCTGCGTGTTCGGTAAGAAAAGGTTGTTCTATAATTGATTAATTTGATTTTCACCTGCAGGTTTTCATTGCTTGTGGTTTAGGGAAAGGAAAAGGTATTCCAGATGATCTATACCGCAAACCAAATCCTGGAATGTGGTGGTTGATGGCTCAGCATTTCAATTCTGGAATCAAAATTGACATGGATCGGTAATCACCTTTTCTCAGATATTTTTTCTTCAGATTTTAAGAACCACACCTTTTTGTAGTCATAAAATCAGTCTTGCCCTAGTCATAAAAACTGGACCTCTTTGAATGAAATTACACAAATGCACTTTAATTCGTGGTCAATATTTAATGGGCTGGAAACCTGGAGCTCTTGGTCACTAAATATTAAAGTGCATTTGTGTTTGTTGATATGGAAGTAGTTTCCATGCAGGATAAGGGCACATCTTTGGATTAAGCTTTTGGCCACTCTTGGTCTTGGGAACACATGAAAACAACCCCCTTATTTTTCTATTTGATGCAAAGTTAATCCAGAAGCTCCTCTTCCGACATGCGCCCTATTATTACAGATCTTTCTATGTCGGTGATGCTGCTGGGAGAGAGAACGATCATAGTGACGCAGATATAGAATTTGCTAAGGTATGAAAAGTCTTGTTTGCCTGTAGTAATCAGCAAGCTTTTTTCTTCATTGGATTCAAACAAATTGGAAGGCCTCTTGCGCTATAGTTGTAATTCAGAGAAAATGTAACAATCTGGTTCACAAGGATTATGTAAATCAGCCAAAATAGTTAATACGAGCAGGTATCTATTGGAAGTTAACATTACGTGGATGCTATGCTACTTCCAACATAGTTTCAGTCAGTCTTATTCGTAGTTTGTTATCTTTCCCCTTCTCATGTTTTGGGCAAGGCAGAAGCCTTTCGTAAGCTGACATCTGTGTTTTCCTGTTATAGGCCATCGGTCTCAAGTTCCATGTTCCCGAGGAGTACTTCGGTTTCTAATTACCTGTGACCAGCTAGTAAGATGGTTACACTACGTCGTTTAGTGTTTGGATATTATCAATACTGTGGCTATTCTGGTATGGTGATCTACATGTCTGTTTAAACCGTCAAATAATATCCTAGTTATTCACTTAGGTCCTGTTTATTTGCTTCCAAAATTATGTAATCCATCTGGATTATATAAGCACTTAATGACCTGCTTATGGATTATCATAATCTAGGTATCTAGATTATATAATCCACCTAATAATCTGTGTTGTTTGTTTGTCTCTTAATTAATTTAAGCTGGATTATATAATCTAGAGAGTAAACAAACAAGGCTAAGGCTAACTTGCTGACACAATTGAGAAAACTCAACTCTCTATCGTAGAGATGTTGAGACAATCAGGTACTATGATCATGCTTAGATACTCAGATCGGTGGATCAATCCGTGTATGACTGTTAGTCACGAGACATGGCGTGGCCAATTAATATTTTCGTCTCGCTGTAGCAAGTGCCCATGGTTTGAGCAAAGTAGGCTGGATAGGTCTCCATTTTTTTTTGTATTCTAGGGCCTGTTTGAGGTCCTCAGTTTTTTGAAAAAACTGGTTTATGAAAATTGAGTTGATTCTAAACATACAAGTTTATGTTTAGTTTACGTCCCATTTGGATCATTGGAATTGATTCCATTCTAATAATAGTAATTTAGGCATATATCAATTAAGCTAGTTTTATGTAAAATATATTTGCATATTATTATTAACAAGATGTCGGAGATAATTATGTGCTATATTTTTACTATAGAGGAGTGAGACGAAGAGTGTCATGTAAGTTACAGATTAGAAATAAATTTTACTAATGCATAAAATCATTTTTCATCCTCTACCTCATGAATTTGAGATAGACTTATATCTGAAATTTGGAAAGTGATGGAATGTTAAATTCTAAACTAAATAAGTTACTTTATTGAGTGAATTCCAATAAAAATTAGATTCTCTCTTTTTTTTAAAAAAACTAAGAAACTAGTCCCCTAGCTAAAACTAGTTTATGAAAATTAAGATGGCTTCAAACACTATTATCATTTTTTTAAACCAGTTTCTAAAAACTAGAGATAGAAACTATATTCTTAAAAACGTTTCCAAACAGGGTCATAGGTAGCCTTTCGGTGGAACTATAACTAGTTTTGGTGTGTTTGGTTTAGCTTTGGCTTTTACCAAAAGCTAAACCAAATGGCTGGATCTAGGAAACAACTTTTTCTAAAAGCCGACTTTTCTTGCTGTGCAAAATTGAAAGCACCACTGGACGTGCTTTTAGCGGTTTTTGGATGGAACTGTGAAAATATATATGGAAAAACTTTTAGCGACTTTTAGTGGTTTCCACCAAACACTTTTTAGCTTTTTAACAGCTCACAGTCCACAACATCTTTTCTCACATATCATAGCAGCTTTTTTCACAGCCCAACTGTTGGGGGCTTGTTCTCAAATGCTAAGAGTTAAGAACAAGTCAACATAGAAAATGTCAAGTGTTAAAGTCCTTCGTCCTCCAAAACATTATATCCCTTCAGGATATAAAGAATTTCGGACGAAGGTTACGAAGGACGTACCTTCGTGAGTATAATAATAAGCAACGAAGTGTTCATACAAATCATAAGATACAAAGTAAACATTTAAATATTATCATAGAATTATCTCCATTTTTATTATGAATGAATATAAATGACTTCAAATTACAAATGTACCTTCGGTCCTGAGGAAGGCAAAAGTACAGGTGTGATGCGAAAGCAAATGCCAAGTTTCCGTGAACAGTACGGGGGTACTGTTCATCTATTTATAGACACAGGACACAGCCTGTGACGAATTACAATTATGCCCCTTACAAAAGTTTACAACATTGACTCAGACCTCTATGGATAAAAAGGTCATTCTATCTCTATGTCGGTTTGCAACGCCGAAGCTCCATGAAAAGGAACCTTCGGCCATCTCCTGGGGACAACTTCAGCCGAAGCTGCTTCTTCGTGTAAGACCTTCGGCGCAACGAAGCATGGCCCCAACAGTAGCCCCTTTCGCGGCGCTAGATCGTTTTTCGTAACGAGCTTGATCCGTGAAAAAAGCCTCTTAAGCTTCGGGAAGCCGAAGGTCCAAAAAACACCTTCCCTGAGCTCGTTGCCGAGAAACGATTCAATTTCCGAGCTCGTGTCAGACCCACCTTACAGAGTTACTGTTTGATCTTTGCGGTCCACTGCGCAGCGAGTACAAGTGACTGCCCGCCTGGTGTAAAAATCCTGCCGCTTCGCCTTCTTACCTGCAGCACTATATAAACAGACGAGTAGGTGTGAAGTTACCACAGCATTCATTGCTATTTGCACTGTTCTGCTGCCAAAATTTTTAACTATAGCCGAAGCTTGATTCTCAGAATCGAACGAAGGTCCATCTCGAAGCCTGCTTCGTCAGAAAGGAAAGCTTCGGGAGAAAAGGAAAAAGAAAAAAGTGTTTAACTTCCCCAAACTCAGAATCAAATGGCCAGAGTGCGATCTACTGCCAGAGTTGAACGTGAAGGAGACGAAGCCGAAGGTTCGAATACTGTGCCCATCTCCGAAGCAATGCAGCGTTCCGGACTGGTGATTGCGGAAGAAATGCCCGCTGCTGAAGCAGGCCCGACAACTGCCGAAGGAGAAGAGAACATTGAAGAAACTGACTCCGAAGATGACTATCGCATTGCCATGCCCAGCAAGCCCAGCCACCTAGATTTCGGAAAGTCGACTGTTTCAAGGGCTGATCTCGCCAAGATGGTGAAGGCAGGTTATTTCAGTGAAAATCAGAAGAAGCTACTTCGCTTCGGGGGAGAAGAAACTACCCCGAAGCCAGAGAAGGACGAGATTGTCATTTTGAAGAGTTTTTTAAAGGCTGGGCTGAGATTCCCTCTTCATGGAATTATTGCAGATGTATTGAAAAAATTTGGTATTTACTTTCATCAATTGACTCCTAACGCTATTGTTAGGCTTAATGTTTATATCTGGGCCCTCCGAAGCCAAGCAGTGGAGCCATTTGCCGACAGTTTCTATCGAGTTCATGAGTTATATTATCAAACAAAGGCCAGAAAAGATGGATTACATGACAACTTCGGCTGCTACAATTTTGCCTACCGGAAAACAACAAAGTTCCCTGTTATTAGCTACCGAAGCAAATGGCCGGCAGGCTGGAAGTCTGAGTGGTTTTATGTGAAGGTTGACGAAGATGAAGAGAAATTGGTACAAAGCCCACTTGATTTAATCTTCGGAGAGACAAGGCCACGGTGCCACATGACATTGGAGGGTCCCACCTGGGCTGCGCTGGGTGAATTTGAAATTATTTCAGAGCATATTGGTACCAGGGATCTGGTTCAAGAATTCTTGGCGTTCAGAGTCTTCCCTACTCTGAAAGAATGGGAAATGCCAAAGCTAGAGGGGGAGAAGAAGAAGGGGGAACTTGTCCGGCTTCCTTATCACTTCAAATTCAAGAAATACTTTAAAAAGCCCTGCCAAGAGTGGCTGGACACAGTTGAGGTGATGTGCAATGAAATTCTTGGGAATTATTCCAAAAAAGAAGATCAACTGATGACCGCGGCCTTCGGCACCCGTCCGAAGCGAAGGCTGAACCGAGTGCTTGATGCCCTGGGCTTCGAGTACCCTGACTATGAACGGCTGAACAAGGGTGCTGAGGGCCAAAAAAAGAAAAGAGTGGCCGAAGCTTTGAACAAGGATGAAGAAAAACCAACAAAAGAGAAGAAAATTCCCAAGAAGAGAAAAATATCAACTCCAAAGCGAAAATTATCCGATGAAGAGGGGTCTCCTGCACCACCTTCTACCGACGACGTGGAGGAAATTTTAAAGGTAATGACTGAACCCATGCCCACGAAGCTAAGTCCATTAGGGCCTCAACTGACGAAGCTTTTTCGAAAGGTGGAGGAGCCGGAAAAAACGAAGATAACCAAAGCAAAAAGGCAAAGAATTATTGCAGTAACCGAAGTTATTGACAAGACGCCACCGAGGGCGTCAATTCAGAAAACGCCAGCTGTTGAGGGCACAACAAACGTCGAAGTCGCACCTTCGGAAGTCGCGGCTACCGAAGCCGCTACAGCCGAAGATGTGAACTTAGAAACTACCATTGAAGACATCAACAAAATTTTGACAGACATGGCTGCAGAAGAAGCTGCCACCGCTGCTGAAGAAACCATGGCCACAGTGCCTGGGAAGGGGAAAGAAATAGCCGAAGACACTTCGGACGACGAAGCCTACACATTTCAAAATTTAGTTGGGCAAAAACTGTCGAAGGCCGAAATAGAAGAGCTTAAAGACTATGCCAAATCTTGCGGATACAAGCCATGAGCTCTTCTATTTGGAGGCATCGACGATGAAAAATTAGGTTGCATCCGAGACCAAACTGGAGCTAAGGTCATCGGTACTCTATCAAAGAGTATCGGTTTTCCGAAGCTAGAAACAGATATCAGCCGCTACCGACGACAACATATCGTCGGCAGCTTATTTTATTCGAATTTCAAGGTAAACATCTTTCTCTCTGACTTCTATTGTTTTTTAATAATGGAAATATCCCTAACGAAGGTTGTTTATTTGCAGAGCATGCTACTAAGCAAAGCTTTGAAGATGCAGCAAGATTTGGAGGATAAAAAACACGAAGCTATAATTGAAAATTTAGAGAGCAAGATAAAAGAACAATCAGCTATTATTGAAAAGAAAGACTTCGAACTTCAATCAACCGAAGACTTGCTGGCAGAGACTGAAGCTAAAATAGCAGAATTGAATTCGAAGCTTCTCTGCCAATCAAAACAATTTGAACAAGAGAAGCTAGAACTTGATTCGAAACTTGAAGCCGAAGTCCAAACCAACTCAGACTTGAAGAAATCATTAACAAGCCTTCAAGACAAATGCTTGAAATTTAGCAACAATTGTATCCAACAATTAAAGAAGATCTTTCACTCAGTTGGAGCCAGCAGTGGGAAGTTTACCCCTTCAGCTGAAAATTTACCAAAAGCCTTCGATCATATTGAAGCTGAAATTGAAGAGCTTGACGAAGTTATAGCCGGGCACGGTGACTTCTGTGCCTGGGTAGCTTCTCGGGGTACCGCTGCAGCGTTCCTGAAGGCCGGCTGCGAGCATGGAAAAATCGTCAACAGGCCCAACTTCACCCTGTCTCCATCAATTCTAGACGATATTCCTGACCTCGCCCGAAGCATCTCAAATAGATTTATAAAAATGATATGGACAAAAGGCGGGCGAGAGAAGGCTGGAGACGAAGCTCGAAGTCATCTTGAACCAGTAAGGAATCATATTTTGTACTTACCTTCTCCTTCACACTTGATTCTTACTCGCGATACCTTGATTCACGTAGGATGACGAAGCTGAAGATGATGCTTAAAATATGTCGCCGAAGCTAAAGCTTAGTGAAGATCAGTACGAGTATACTGTAGAAAAACTCAGGAGACTTTTGTAACAACTTTTGTAAATACAATTAAACTGTTCTCGATGAACTTTGTACATACCTTGTAATATATTCTTATCCTTCTATTGAGGCGCTTTGATGTGGACGAAATTAGTATTTTGAGCCGAAGGCGAAAAAACACCTTCCCTTCTTTTCGTACACAACGAAGCATAAAAGACCACTTCTTTTTGCCGAAGCTTTTCTTTTTTGTACACAACGAAGCATAAAAGACCACTTCTTCTTTTTGCCGAAGCTTTTCTTTTTTGTACACAACAAAGCATAAAAGACCACTTCTTCTTTTTGCCGAAGCAACCATTTAGGAACACAAATGCTATGAATGAATGCTTATGAATGCAAATGCTATGATGTAATGTGTGAATGAATGTCCAAAACATATGTCCGAAGCCACACTCTCAGCCATTATTTCCTTAGAAACAACCACACATCAGCTCTGCATTCCCTTAAGAACGACTTTGGAGCTTCTTCGCCTTTTACTTAGGCGGTATCAGCGTTGACTTTTCGCTGTAAGCTCTGCATCCCCTTTGGGACGTCTTTGGAGCTTCTTCGCCTTTTACTTTTGGCGGAATCAGCGTTGACTTTTCGCTGTAAGCTCTGCATCCCCTTAGGGACGTCTTTGGAGCTTCTTCGCTTTTTCAGTTTCGGCACTCGATGGTGCGTTCTCAGTTTTTACATTTACATTTTTGGGGGATTTTGCTCTTATAAAACTAAAAAGGAAATTACACATGATGGCCCCATTAAAAACCTTTCTCCCCCTTTAGAAAGGAAAAGGGTGCCATGAAAAAGAAAAGAAAAAACATAAAAAGTTACATCAAGTTATACATAATATCGCCGAAGCTCATCCGCATTCCAAGATCTTGGAATTTCGTTGCCATCCATGTCCTTCAATCTGTACGAACCAGGCCTTGACGAAGATACTACTAAGAAAGGTCCTTCCCATTTCAACTGTAACTTGCCCACTGTGTCTGGGTTGGCCACTCTCCGAAGCACCAAGTGTCCCGGCTCAATATTTTTTAACCGGACCTTTCTATCTCGCCACTTGACTGTTTCAGCTTGGTATTTATTGATATTTGATAGTCGCCTAGAGGGGGGGGTGAATAGGGCGAAACTGAAATTTACAAAAATAATCACAACTACAAGCCGGGTTAGCGTTAGTAGTAAAGAAACGAGTCCGCGAGAGAGGGCGCAAAACAAATCGCAAGCAAATAAGAGTGTGACACGAGGATTTGTTTTACCGAGGTTCGGTTCTCGCAAACCTACTCCCCGTTGAGGAGGCCACAAAGGCCGGGTCTCTTTCAACCCTTCCCTCTCTCAAACGATCCCACGGATCGAGTGAGCTATCTCTTCTTCTCAATCACCCGGGAACAAAGCTTCCCCGCAAGGGCCACCACACAATTGGTGCCTCTTGCCTTGGTTACAATTGAGTGATGATCTCAAGAACAAATGAGAAAGAAAGAAAGCAATCCAAGCGCAAGAGCTCAAAAGAACACGGCAAATCTCTCTCACTAGTCACTAAGGGTTTGAGTGGAATTGGAGAGGATTTGATCTCTTTGTATGTGTCTAGAATTGAATGCCTAGCTCTTGTAAGTGGTTGAGAGTTGGAAAACTTGGATGGCCATGAATGTGGGGTGGTTGGGGTATTTATAGCCCCAACCACCAAAAGTGACCGTTGCTGGAACTCCTCTGTTCGATGGCGCACCGGACAGTCCGGTGCACACCGGACAGTCCGGTGCCCCTGCCACGTCACCATTGCCGTTGGATTCTGACCGTTGGAGCTTCTGACATGTGGGCCCTCCTGAGTGTCCGGTGCACACCGGACATGTACTGTTTGATGTCCGGTGCACCGGCATGGGCGTGCCTGACGACTGCGCGCGCTGCGCGCGCATTTAATGCACCGCAGGGAGCCGTTGGCGCCGCAGAGAGCCGTTGCTCCGCTGGTACACCGGACAGTCCGGTGCACACCGGACAGTCCGGTGAATTTTAGCGGAGTGACAGCCGAGCGAACCCGAGGCTGACGAGTTCCGGAGGCCGCGTTTCCTTGGAGCACCGGACATGTCCGGTGCACACCGGACAGTCCGGTGAATTTTAGCGCGCCGGCTTTCGAGAATTCCCGAGGGCGAAGAGTTTGAGTCGAAGTCCTCTGGCCGCACCGGACATGTCCGGTGCACACCGGACAGTCCGGTGCCTTCGGCCAGGGGAGCCCTCGGTTGCCTTGCTGCTCCTTTGTTGAATCCAACACTTGGTCTTTTTATTGGCTGATTGTGAACCTTTTGCACCTGTATAACTTATGCACTAGAGCAAACTAGTTAGTCCAACATTTGTGTTGGGCAATTCAACCACCAAAATTATTTAGGAACTAGGTGTAAGCCTAATTCCCTTTCAATCTCCCCCTTTTTGGTGATTGATGCCAACACAAACCAAAGCAAATATAGAAGTGCATAATTGAACTAGTTTGCATAATGTAAGTGCAAAGGTTGCTTGGAATTGAGCCAATATAAACTTATATGATGCGCATGGATGGTTTCTTTGTTTTTGACATATTGGACCATATTTGCACCACGAGTTTTGTTTTTGCAAATTCTTTTGTGAATACTTTTCAAAGTCTTTTTGAAAGATAGTCAAAGGTAAATGAATAAGATTTGTAAAGCATTTTCAAGATTTGAAATTTTCTCCCCCTGTTTCAAATGCTTTTCCTTTGACTAAACAAAACTCCCCCTAAAATAAGGTCTCCTCTTAGTGTTCAAGAGGGTTTTCCATCAATTTTGAAAACACTACTTGCTCCCCCTTTAGAACACAAAGAGATACCAATTTTGAAAGTTACCATTGAAAATCATCAAATTTAAAAATTAGGTGGTGGTGCGGTCCTTTTGCTTTGGGCTCATATTTTCTCCCCCTTTGGCATGAATCGCCAAAAACGGAATCATTAGAGCCCAATGAAGTACATTCTCCCCCTTTGGTCATGAAATAAATGAGTGAAGGTTATACCAACGTTGGAGAGATGATGTGGAGCGACGGCGAAGGATGAGTAGTTGAGTGGAGTGGAAGCCTTTGTCTACGCCGAAGACTCCTATTCCCTTTCAATATACCTATGACTTGATTTGAAATACGCTTGAAAACATATTAGTCATAGCATATATAAAAGAGACATGATCAAAGGTATATTCATGTGCTATGTGTGCAAGTTTAGCAAAAGAAATTCCTAGAATCAAGAATATTAAGCTCATGCCTAAGTCGGGTAAAAGATTGTTCATCAAGTGGTTTGGTAAAGATATCGGCTAATTGATCTTTAGTGTTAATGTAAGAAATCTCAATATCCCCCTTTTGTTGGTGATCCCGAAGAAAATGATACCGAATGGCTATGTGCTTAGTGCGGCTGTGCTCGACGGGATTGTCGGCCATTTTGATTGCACTCTCATTGTCACATAGCAAAGGAACTTTGGTTAATTTGTAACCGTAGTCCCGCAGGGTTTGCCTCATCCAAAGTAATTGCGCGCAACAATGGCCTGCGGCAATATACTCGGCTTCGGCGGTAGAAAGAGCGACCGAATTTTGCTTCTTTGAAGCCCAAGACACCAAGGATCTTCCCAAGAACTGGCAAGTCCCTGATGTGCTCTTCCTATTAATCCTACACCCTGCCCAATCGGCATCCGAATACCCAATCAAATCAAATGTGGATCCCCGAGGGTACCAAAGCCCAAACTTAGGAGTAAAAGCCAAATATCTCAAGATTCGTTTCACGGCCGTAAGGTGTGATTCCTTAGGGTCGGCTTGGAATCTTGCACACATGCAAACGGAAAGCATAATATCCGGTCGAGATGCACATAAATAAAGCAATGATCCTATCATCGACCGGTATACCTTTTGATCCACGGTCTTACCTCCCGTGTCGAGGTCGAGATGCCCATTAGTTCCCATGGGTGTCTTGATGGGCTTGGCATTCTTCATTCCAAACTTGCTTAGGATATCTTGAGTATACTTCGTTTGGCTAATGAAGGTGCCCTCATGGAGTTGCTTGACTTGGAATCCTAGAAAATACTTCAACTCCCCCATCATAGACATCTCGAATTTCTGTGTCATGATCCTACTAAATTCTTCACATGTAGATTTGTTAGTAGACCCAAATATAATATCATCAACATAAATTTGGCATACAAACAAATCATTGTCAAGAGTTTTAGTAAATAAAGTAGGATCGGCCTTGCCGACTTTGAAGCCATTTGCAGTAAGGAAATCTCTAAGGCATTCATACCATGCTCTTGGGGCTTGCTTGAGCCCATAAAGCGCCTTAGAGAGCCTATAAACATGGTTAGGGTACTCACTGTCTTCAAAGCCGGGAGGTTGCTCAACATAGACCTCCTCCTTGATTGGTCCATTGAGGAAGGCACTCTTCACGTCCATTTGATAAAGCTTGAAGCCATGGTAAGTAGCATAGGCTAATAATATGCGAATTGACTCAAGCCTAGCTACAGGTGCATAGGTTTCACCAAAATCCAAACCTTCGACTTGTGAATACCCCTTGGCCACGAGTCGAGCTTTGTTCCTAGTCACCACACCATGCTCGTCTTGCTTGTTGCGGAAGACCCACTTGGTTCCTACAACATTTTGGTTAGGACGTGGAACTAAGTGCCATACCTCATTCCTTGTGAAATTGTTGAGCTCCTCTTGCATCGCCATCACCCAATCCGAATCTTGAAGTGCCTCCTCTACCCTGGTTGGCTCAACAGAGGAAACAAACGAGTAATGTTCACAAAAATGAGCAACACGAGATCGAGTAGTTACCCCCTTATGAATGTCGCCGAGGATGGTGTCGACGGGGTGATCTCGTTGAATTGCTTGGTGGACTCTTGGGTGTGGCGGCTTTGGTTGTTCATCCTCCTTGTCTTCATCATTTGAATCTCCCCCTTGATCGTTGCCGTCATTTTGAGGTGGCTCATCTTCTTGATTTTCTTGTTCAACATCTTGAGCCTCATCCTCAACTTGAGTTGGTGGAGATGCTTGCATGGAGGAGGATGGTTGATCTTGTGCATTTGGAGGCTCTTCGGATTCCTTAGGACACACATCCCCGATGGACATGTTCCTTAGCGCTATGCATGGAGCCTGTTCTTCACCTACATCATCAAGATCAACTTGCTCTACTTGAGAGCCGTTAGTCTCATCAAACACAACGTCACAAGAAACTTCAACAAGTCCTGAGGACTTGTTAAAGACTCTATATGCCCTTGTGTTTGAGTCATATCCTAGTAAAAAGCCTTCTACAGTTTTAGGAGCAAATTTAGATTTTCTACCTCTTTTAACAAGTATAAAACATTTGCTACCAAAAACTCTAAAATATGAAATATTGGGCTTTTTACCGGTTAGGAGTTCATAGGATGTCTTCTTGAGGATTCGGTGAAGATATAACCGGTTGATGGCGTAGCAGGCGGTGTTGACCGCTTCGGCCCAAAACCGATCCGGTGTCTTGTACTCATCAAGCATGGTTCTTGCCATGTCCAATAGAGTTCGATTCTTCCTCTCCACTACACCATTTTGTTGTGGAGTGTAGGGAGAAGAGAACTCATGCTTGATGCCCTCCTCCTCAAGAAAACCTTCTATTTGAGAGTTCTTGAACTCCGTTCCATTGTCGCTTCTAATTTTCTTGATCCTTAAGCCGAACTCATTTTGAGCCCGTCTCAAGAATCCCTTTAAGGTCTCTTGGGTTTGTGATTTTTCCTGCAAAAAGAATACCCAAGTGAAGCGAGAATAATCATCCACAATTACAAGGCAATACTTACTACCGCCGATGCTTATGTAAGCGATCGGGCCGAACAAATCCATGTGAAGGAGCTCCAGTGGCCTGTCGGTAGTCATGATGTTTTTGTGTGGATGATGGATACCAACTTGCTTCCCGGCTTGGCAAGCGCTACAAATCCTGTCTTTCTCAAAATGAACATCGGTTAGTCCCAAAATGTGTTCTCCCTTTAGAAGTTTGTGAAGATTCTTCATTCCAACATGGGCTAGTCGACGGTGCCATAGCCAACCCAAGTTAGTCTTAGCAATTAAGCATGTGTCGAGTTCAGCTCTTTCAAAATCTACTAAATATAGCTGACCCTCTAACACACCCTTAAAAGCTATTGAATCATCACTCCTTCTAAAGACAGTAACACCTGTATCAGTAAAAAGACAGTTGTAGCCCATTTGACATAATTGGGATACGGAAAGCAAATTGTAATCTAATGAATCTACAAGAAAAACATTGGAAATAGAATGGTCAGTAGATATAGCAATTTTACCCAAACCTTTGACCAAACCTTGATTTCCATCCCCGAATGTGATAGCTCGTTGGGGATCTTGGTTTTTCTCATATGAGGAGAACATCCTTTTCTCCCCTGTCATGTGATTTGTGCACCCGCTGTCGAGTATCCAACTTGTGCCCCCGGATGCATAAAACTACAAAACAAGTTTAGTTCTTTGTTTTAGGTACCCAAACGGTTTTGGGTCCTTTAGCATTAGATACAAGAACTTTGGGTACCCAAACACAAGTCTTGGAGCCCTTGTGTTTGCCCCCAACAATTTTGGCAACTACCTTGCCAGATTTGCTAGTCAAGACATAAGATGCATCAACAGTTTTAAATGAAATGGCATGATCATTTGATGCATTAATAGTTTTCTTTCTAGGCAACTTGGCATGGGTTGGTTGCCTAGATCTAGATGTCTCACCCTTATACATAAAAGCATAATTAGGGCCAGAGTGAGACTTCCTAGAATGAATTTTCTTAATTTTACTCTCAGGATACCCGGCAGGGTACAAAATGTAACCCTCGTTATCCTGAGGCATGGGAGCCTTGCCCTTAACAAAGTTAGACAAGTTCTTAGGAGGGGCATTAATTTTGACATTGTCTCCCCTTTGGAAGCCAATGCCGTCCTTAATGCCCGGGCGTCTCCCATTATAGAGCATGCTTCTAGCCAATTTAAATTTTTCATTTTCTAAGTCATGCTCTCTAATTTTAGCATTAAGTTGAGCTATGTGATCATTTTGTTGTTTAATTAAGGCTAGGTGATCATGGATAGCATCAACATTAATATCTCTACATCTAGTACAAATAGAAATATGCTCAACATTAGATGTAGAGGGTTTGCAAGATTTTAGTTCAACAACCTTAGCATGCAACATATCATTTTTAGTTCTAAGGTCGGAAATAGTAGCATTGCAAACATCAAAATCCTTAGCCTTAGCAATTAATTTCTCATTTTCATTTCTAAGGCTAGCAATGGAAATATTCAACTCATCAATCCTAGCAAGCAAATCAACATTATTATTCCTAGGATTAATGCAAACATGAGAATCAACCTTAGCTAACAAATTGGCATTTTCATTTCTAAGGTTGTCTAAAGTCTTATGACAAATACTTAGCTCACTAGACAATTTTTCACATTTTTCTCTTTCCAGAGCATAAGCATTTTTAACCTTAACATGTTTCTTGTTTTCCTTGATTAGGAAGTCCTCTTGGGAGTCCAAGAGATCATCCTTTTCATGGATGGCACTAATTAGCTCATTTAATTTTTCTTTTTGTTCCATGTTAAGGTTGGCAAAAAGAATACGCAAATTATCCTCTTCATTTTTATCATTATCCTCATCACTAGATGTTTCATATTTAGTGGAGGACTTTGATTTTACCTTCTTTTTGCCGTCCTTGGCCATGAGGCACTTGTGGCCGACGTTGGGGAAGAGGAGGCCCTTGGTGACGGCGATGTTGGCGGCGTCCTCGTCGTCGGAGGAGTCGCTAGAGCTTTCGTCGGAGTCCCACTCCCGACAAACATGGGCATCACCGCCCTTCTTCTTGTAGTACTTTTTCTTTTCCTTCCTCTTGCCCTTCTTGTCGTCGCCCCTGTCACTATCACTTGATAATGGACATTTAGCAATAAAGTGACCGGGCTTACCACACTTGTAGCAAACCTTCTTGGAACGGGATTTATAGTCCTTCCCCTTCCTTTGTTTGAGGATTTGCCGGAAGCTTTTGATGATTAGGGCCATCTCCTCGTTGTCGAGCTTGGAGGCGTCAATTGGTTGTCTACTTGGTGTAGACTCTTCCTTCTTCTCCTCCGTTGCCTTGAACGCCACGGGTTGCGCCTCGGATGTGGAAGGCACATCAAGCTCGTTGATCTTCTTGGAGCCCTTAATCATGCATTCAAAACTAACAAAATTCCCGATGACTTCCTCGGGGGTCATTTGTGTATATCTAGGATTGCCACGAATTAATTGTACTTGAGTAGGGTTAAGGAAAATAAGGGCTCTTAGAATAACCTTAACCACTTCGTGGTCATCCCATTTTGCGCTCCCGAGGTTGCGCACTTGGTTCACCAAGGTCTTGAGCCGGTTGTACATGTCTTGTGGCTCCTCCCCTTGGCGAAGACGAAAGCGACCGAGCTCCCCCTCGATCGTTTCCCGCTTGGTGATCTTGGTGAGTTCATCACCCTCGTGCGCCGTCTTGAGTAGGTCCCAAATCTCCTTGGCGTTCTTCAACCCTTGTACTTTGTTGTATTCCTCCTTGCTTAGTGAGGCAAGGAGAATGGTTGTGGCTTGAGAGTTGAAGTGCTCTATTTGGGCCACTTCGTCCGTGTCGTAGTCTTCATCCCCTACGGATGGTACCTGTACACCAAACTCAACAACATCCCATAATCTTTTGTGGAGAGAGGTTAGATGAAATCGCATCAAATTACTCCACATAGCATAATCTTCACCATTAAAAGTTGGTGGTTTGCCTAATGGGACGGAAAGTAAAGGTGTATGTTTAGGAATACGAGGGTAGCGTAGGGGAATCTTACTATACTTCTTACGCTCTTGGCGTTTAGAAGTGACGGACGCCGCGTCGGAGCCGGAGGTGGAGGTCGATGAAGTGTCGGTCTCGTAGAAGACCACCTTCCTCATCCTTTTGTGCTTGTCCCCACTCCGATGCGGCTTGTGAGAAGAGGATTTTTCCTTCTTCTCCTTGTGGTGAGAAGAGGAAGATCTTTTCTCCTTTCGCTTGGAGGATCTCTTCTTCTTCTCCCTTCTCTTGGTGCGGGACTCTTCCGATGAAGATGAGGTGCTCCCTTGGCTTGTAGTGGGCTTGTCATCGCCGGTCTCCATCTCCTTCTTGGCGGGATCTCCCGACATCACTTCGAGCGGTTAGGCTCTAATGAAGTACCGGGCTCTGATACCAATTGATAGTCGCCTAGAGGGGGGGTGAATAGGGCGAAACTGAAATTTACAAAAATAATCACAACTACAAGCCGGGTTAGCGTTAGTAGTAAAGAAACGAGTCCGCGAGAGAGGGCGCAAAACAAATCGCAAGCAAATAAGAGTGTGACACGAGGATTTGTTTTACCGAGGTTCGGTTCTCGCAAACCTACTCCCCGTTGAGGAGGCCACAAAGGCCGGGTCTCTTTCAACCCTTCCCTCTCTCAAACGATCCCACGGATCGAGTGAGCTATCTCTTCTTCTCAATCACCCGGGAACAAAGCTTCCCCGCAAGGGCCACCACACAATTGGTGCCTCTTGCCTTGGTTACAATTGAGTGATGATCTCAAGAACAAATGAGAAAGAAAGAAAGCAATCCAAGCGCAAGAGCTCAAAAGAACACGGCAAATCTCTCTCACTAGTCACTAAGGGTTTGAGTGGAATTGGAGAGGATTTGATCTCTTTGTATGTGTCTAGAATTGAATGCCTAGCTCTTGTAAGTGGTTGAGAGTTGGAAAACTTGGATGGCCATGAATGTGGGGTGGTTGGGGTATTTATAGCCCCAACCACCAAAAGTGACCGTTGCTGGAACTCCTCTGTTCGATGGCGCACCGGACAGTCCGGTGCACACCGGACAGTCCGGTGCCCCTGCCACGTCACCATTGCCGTTGGATTCTGACCGTTGGAGCTTCTGACATGTGGGCCCTCCTGAGTGTCCGGTGCACACCGGACATGTACTGTTTGATGTCCGGTGCACCGGCATGGGCGTGCCTGACGACTGCGCGCGCTGCGCGCGCATTTAATGCACCGCAGGGAGCCGTTGGCGCCGCAGAGAGCCGTTGCTCCGCTGGTACACCGGACAGTCCGGTGCACACCGGACAGTCCGGTGAATTTTAGCGGAGTGACAGCCGAGCGAACCCGAGGCTGACGAGTTCCGGAGGCCGCGTTTCCTTGGAGCACCGGACATGTCCGGTGCACACCGGACAGTCCGGTGAATTTTAGCGCGCCGGCTTTCGAGAATTCCCGAGGGCGAAGAGTTTGAGTCGAAGTCCTCTGGCCGCACCGGACATGTCCGGTGCACACCGGACAGTCCGGTGCCTTCGGCCAGGGGAGCCCTCGGTTGCCTTGCTGCTCCTTTGTTGAATCCAACACTTGGTCTTTTTATTGGCTGATTGTGAACCTTTTGCACCTGTATAACTTATGCACTAGAGCAAACTAGTTAGTCCAACATTTGTGTTGGGCAATTCAACCACCAAAATTATTTAGGAACTAGGTGTAAGCCTAATTCCCTTTCAATATTCTCCACGGCCTGAAGCCTGATCCCCTCTAAAGCATCTTTTTCCACAAGGCAAGCATCTTCAGGACCTGATTCTGCCGAAGCTACCACTCTTATTGATCCAGCTTTTGCTTCTTCCGGAGTTACTGCTTCGTCGCCGAATAATAATTTGAATGGAGTAAAGCCTGTAGACCTTGATGTTGTTGTATTGTGGCTCCACACCACTTTGGTTAACTGATCCGGCCACTTTCCCCTGGGTTGATTGAAGATTAACTTCATTATTCCTGTCATTATAATGCCGTTGGCCCTTTCAACGAGCCCATTTGACTCCGGATGCCTGACTGATGCAAAATGGATCTTCGTACCAATTTGGTCACAAAAATTTCTGAAAGCTTCGGAGTCAAACTGCGTTCCATTATCCACAGTGATGGCCTTCGGTACTCCGAAACGACAGACAATATTCTGCCAGAAAAACTTTTGGACAGTGGCCGAAGTTATTGTGGCTAATGGCTTCGCCTCAATCCATTTAGAAAAATACTCCACGGCCACTATAACATATTTTAGATTCCCTTGAGCCGGTGGTAATGGACCTAACAAGTCAAGGCCCCACCTTTGCAATGGCCAGATGGGTTGTATCAACTGTGTTAGAGACGAAGGTTGCTTTTGATCTCTTGCACATTTCTGACAACCTTCGCACTTTTGAACTAACTCCGCTGCATCCGAAGCTGCATGTATTTCTTTCATCAACTCTATACCTTGGCGGAAGACTTTTCCAAGTAACGACCTAGATCCAATGTGGGATCCACACAGGCCTGCATGTATTTCTTTCATCAACTCTATACCTTCGGTTCTAGATAGACACTTGAGCAGCGGAGCGCAAACTCTATGCTTGTATAACTCCCCTTCTATTATGACATACGGACGAGCTCTTGCCTCTATCCTTTTATTATAAGCTTCGTCATCTGATAGGAAGTTACCCTGAAGGTAAGAGATGATTTCAGTTCTCCAATCTTCGCTGTAAACAGGAGATATGTTGAGGACTGCTCTTTCGAGGAGCTCCACTGAAGGTGCCTTTATTGTTTCGAAGAACACATCCGAAGGTAACGGCAGCCCCTGTGCTGCAGACTTGGCTAGCAAATCAGCGTGCTCGTTTTGTCCTCGAGGGATATTCTTGACAGAAAATCCTTCGAAGGAGGCTTCGATCCTTCGGACCGTGTCTAGATATTTTTCAAGCTTCGGATCTTTAGCCTTAGAACTTTTGTCAATGTGACCCGAAACAACCTGGGAATCAGTTTTAAGAATCGCCCTTCTGATTCCCATTGCCTTTAATTTCCGAAGGCCCAGGAGCAGGGCTTCGTACTCAGTAATATTGTTTGTACAGCTGAAATCAAGTCTTGCTGCATAACAAGTTTTAACCTTGGATGGTGAGACCAACACAGCGGCTGCACCTGCTCCGAAGGTTCCCCAAGAGCCATCACAAAACACTGTCCACACTTCGGCATCTTTATTTGCTTCTTCATCTTGAGCCCCTGGCGTCCAGTCGGCAATGAAATCTGCCAATGCTTGAGACTGGATCGAAGATCTATGCACATAATCAATGTAAAATTCATTGAGCTCTGCAGCCCATTTTCCAATCCGTCCAGTAGCTTCTCTATTTCTCATGATATCCTTCAACGGCTGCGAAGAAGGAACAATAATATTGTATGCCTGAAAATAATGCCGAAGCTTCCTGGATGCCATTAAAACGGCATATAATACCTTCTCCAGCTCTGTATAATTTTTCTTTGATATACTAAGGACTTCAGATACAAAATATACTGGGACCTGCTTCTTGATTTGGCCATCAAACTTCTCCTGGACAAGTGCCGCACTTACTGCTGAGTGCGAAGCTGCCACATATAACAACAGAGGAGCCCCTGGCGTTGGTGGAGTTAATGTTGTTAGATCTATCAAATATTGCTTCAGCTCTTCGAAAGCTTTTTGTTGACTTGGTCCCCATTGAAAGACTTCGGCTGACTTCAGCACCTCGAAGAAGGGTAAGTTTCTTTCTACTGATCTGGATATGAATCTGTTGAGAGATGCCAGCCTTCCTGTCAATCTTTGGCCCCCCTTTCTTGTGGTTGGTGGCTCCATTCGAAGTATAGCTTCGATTTTATTTGGATTAGCTTCGATTCCCTTTGTTGAAACCAAGCATCCAAGAAATTTCCCCTTCTTTACCCCGAAGACACATTTTTCTGGATTCAGCTTCAAACCAGCTTGCCTGAAACTGGCGAAGGTCTCCTGCAAATCAGCAATATGATTTTCCTGCTTCGTGCTTTTTACAATAATGTCATCGACATAAGTCAACACATTTCTGCCAATCTGAGACTGGAGGACCTTCGCAGTCATTCTGCTGAAACTTCCTCCAGCATTTTTGAGCCCCTCAGGCATCCGAAGATAGCAATATGTGCCACTTGGGGTTATGAAGCTGGTCTTCGGCTCATCTTCCTTCTTCATCCAGATTTGATGATAGCCTGAGTAGCAGTCCAGGAGACTCATGAGCTCTGAAGAAGCTGCTGCATCGACTAAAGAGTCTATCCTTGGCAGCGGGAATTCATCCTTCGGACAAGCCTTGTTGAGATCTGTGAAATCGATACACATTCTCCACTTGCCATTGGCCTTCTTCACCATAACAGTGTTAGCTAGCCACTCTGGATACTTTACTTCTCTGATAACTCCCGCACTGAGGAGTCTTTTTACTTCATTGCGAGCCCCTTCGGCCTTGTCATCCGACATCTTCCGAAGCCTCTGCTTTCGGGGTCTGAAGGATGGGTCAACATTGAGCGAATGTTCAATAACATCCCGATTTACTCCACAGAGATCATTAGCTGACCATGCAAAAACATCTTTGTTGTTGAATAAAAACCTTATCAAGGTTTTCTCCTGGTCTTCAGATAGTTGCGAGCCCAACAGCACCTTCTGCTCTGCTATGTCCTCACACAATATCATGGGCTTCGGCTGATCTGCTGAAGCTGCCTTCTCCCTTCTGAATTTGTACTGTTCACAAGCTTCAGCTCCATCTATGTTATGGATTGCTTTGGAGTCAGTCCAGCTTCCTTCGGCCCTTCTAGCAGCTTCCTGGCTTCCATGAATAGCAATAGGCCCTTGCTCCGAAGGTATCTTCATGCAGAGATAAGCTGGGTGGAGAATTGCTTCGAAGGCATTAAGAGTACCACGGCCAATGATAGCATTGTAAGGATACTCCATGTCAACAATATCAAACACAATTTGCTCAGTCCTTGTGTTGTTAACAAATCCGAAGGTTACCGGCATGGTAATCTTCCCAAGTGCTACAATCTGCCGCCCTCCGAAGCCACAAAGAGGGTGCGTAGCATCATGAATCTTATCTTCGGGCTCTTGCATTTGTCTGAAGGCTTTAGCAAATATAATATCAGCTGCACTGCCTGTATCAACCAAGACATTGTGAACCAGAAATCCTTTGATCACGCAAGAGATAACCATGGCATCATTGTGAGGATAATCCTTAAGCTGAAGGTCTTCCTGAGAGAAAGTAATTGGAATGTGGGACCATTTTGACTTGATGAAGGGTCCCTGCACTCCAACATGCTGCACCCTTCTCTGAGCCTCCTTCTTCTGCTTCTTGTTAGCCGGCTCTGAGCAAGAACCGCCTGTTATCGGGAGCACCAGCTTCGAAGCCGAAGCAGCTCCAGCTTGATTGTTGAACGAAGCCATCAGCTCAGAAAAGTGGAAGTGAGTTCACCGGAGGTGGGCGCCAATGTTGGGGGCTTGTTCTCAAATGCTAAGAGTTAAGAACAAGTCAACATAGAAAATGTCAAGTGTTAAAGTCCTTCGTCCTTCAAAACATTATATCCCTTCAGGATATAAAGAATTTCGGACGAAGGTTACGAAGGACGTACCTTCGTGAGTATAATAATAAGCAACGAAGTGTTCATACAAATCATAAGATACAAAGTAAACATTTAAATATTATCATAGAATTATCTCCATTTTTATTATGAATGAATATAAATGACTTCAAATTACAAATGTACCTTCGGTCCTGAGGAAGGCAAAAGTACAGGTGTGATGCGAAAGCAAATGCCAAGTTCCCGTGAACAGTCGGGGGTACTGTTCATCTATTTATAGACACAGGACACAGCCTGTGACGAATTACAATTATGCCCCTTACAAAAGTTTACAACATTGACTCAGACCTCTATGGATAAAAAGGTCATTCTATCTCTATGTCGGTTTGCAACGCCGAAGCTCCATGAAAAGGAACCTTCGGCCATCTCCTGGGGACAACTTCAGCCGAAGCTGCTTCTTCGTGTAATACCTTCGGCGCAACGAAGCATGGCCCCAACACCAACCAAACAGACATTTAGACCCTTTAGGGGTCAGCATCAAGTTGATTACGTTGAGGTTGTAGCTGAGTGTCACCGGTCACGACGCCGATGTACCCGAAATAATGAGGTGAGATTGTGTGATCACGACACCATAATCTATAGTGCTGATATGGTGTTGAGCTTGGTGTTAAGATGTGGCGATGAAGCCATCTCTTCGTCTAGTCTTTAACATCCAAAATCCTATTTTAGAATTTATAAATGTTTCTAAAAAAGATTCAAGTTAAAATGTCTTTTATCTTTTTCTTTATAAAGTATATTCATAATAGTAAATAAGTGGTGATATTTAAACTCCGATAGAATTAAACTTGAACACTAGAATTGAGAAAACATAGGATAACATAAGAAGTATTTTCAAAATGGTTAATGGGTGAACTAATCTTAAATAGATTGTTGGGACCCTCTCTTAGTGGAGATTAAATAAAAGATCTTTATACAAATTAATGCAGGCAATATGATTTAGTAATTACAACTGTTCACTAAAAATATTTAGATGAGGTACTAAGAATGGGTTTTCTAGATTAATATTTTGAGTTTCATATGGAAAAGCATGCAATTACTAGATAAATGAGATAATAAATAAAATTAATAAAATTAAGTATGCATTTCATGCTGAGTCTTAATTGGTCGTGCATTTTGAATTTAAAACCCAAGGTTGAATTTGAATTTAAAATAAAGATTTAAATGGAGGAAGGAAAGTGAAAATAGGAAATAAAAAGAAAAAAGATAGGAAACCTCATTTGGGCCTAATTCTCCAGCGTCGGCCCAGGATTCCTACCGCGCTGGCCCACTTCTCCATTGCACAGCGCTGTCAGGTGTGGTCATATACTCATATGTGTCGCTGGCATGCAGGCCAATGATGTTAGCTTCATCTTTGTAACAAACAAGGCCGCAGATCTCGTGCGACCGTGGCCAGGTAGATTCCTCCACCCGACCTTGGATCTTCCCCATGGGCTTCCTCGCGAGGCTACGGTGTATTTGGTTTGACTTTTGGCTTTGGCTTTTGCCCCCCTAAAAGTCAAAAGTCAAACCAAAGGACTGAATCTGGAAAACAGCTTTTTCTAAAAGCCGACTTTCTTGTAGTGCAAAACTGAAAGCACATCTGGACCTGCTTTTAGCAGCTTTTAGGTAGAACTGTGAAAATATATATGGAAGAATTTTTAGCGACTTTTAGTAGTTTCCACCAAACGGTTTTTAGCTTTTTAGCAGTTCACAGCCCACAACAGTTTTTTTCACAGCCACAGCCCAACCAAACAGATCCTATATATCTATCTGTCGCGGCATCCCCTTCACCCATCCGAGGTTTCGCCATGGGTGCGCGCTATCGTGGGCACCATCGGTGCAGGCTGAGGGAGAGTCCCTGTCGGCTTAATCTATAGATGTACATGAGGCACGGGCCTGTTAACCCGGCCCGAGGCCCGTTTTTTTTGGCCCGGTTCGCGCCCGGCCCGGCATGTATGGGATGGGCCCGAGCTGGCACGACCCAGTGGAGCAGGCCGTGCCTGGGCCACTGGCCAGACACGTGGGTCGGCACGGCACGACCTGCTCCGTGCCGATAGCCCGGTCGTGGCCCGTAGCCGACGCCGTGGCCAGCCTTACCTCCTCGGCTCCTCGCCCCATGGGCCCCACCTCTCAGTTCCTCGCACTCGCATTCGCACCCGCTCGCTCCCTGCTCCCTCTCTCTCCCGACTCGGTGGCGATTGACTTGGCGAATCGGCGAATCCCCTCCGTCGCGGCGCCGCCCTGATCCAGCGACCTCGGCTCCCGTCCCCGACGCCGGTGACCTCGATCCACCAGCTCCTCTCTAACCCTAACCCCTCTCCCCTATCCAATCCCCTCTCTCTCGGTGAACTATGTGAGTTCGTGTTATCGTCTCGTCCTCCCCTCCGGCCCTCCCCCGCTCGCCGTCGTCTCTAATCGATCCCTGTCTGTCGTGTGTCGTCTGGGTGGCCCCCATGTTCTCCGGCATCGGGCTCCGGTAGCACAGGTAAACCCTAGCCCTAACCCTAGATCTTTCGTAAACCCTAACCCTAACCCTAACTGTATATTGTTTTGCTCTTTTGTAGGTCAGTTGCTGATGCCTCGTCTTCCTCCTCTGGGGTAGATCGGGCACAGCGACTGCGTGCTCCGTTGAGGGACAGTGCTGGAGATCGGCCGTCCGCGGTGAAGGTCGCCATGGCGGATGATGACGATGTCAATCCGGTCACCGGCAATGACGACCTTCGCGCGGCAGGGCTTGTCCCAGATGACGAAGACGACATCCAGGCTGACGCTGCTGCTTTGCTCGGTATCGATCTAACCTCTGCTCCTGTCGATCTAAGTTCTAATCCGACCAACGCTGGTGGAGGGCCTGCTACGGCCACCGATACTCTGGTCGGCTCCACCAGCACCGATGGTGGTACTGGTACCTCATCTATTGGTAAGCGTAAATCTATTATCTGGGTTGATTTTGATGAGGTATTTGAGAAAGTGAATGGGTCCAATGTTCGAATTGCTGCTATTTGTAGAATGTGTAAGACTCGTTTATCTGCTAGATCTTCTGCTGGTATTGGGCATTTGCTTAGACACCAGAAAGCTTGTAGGAAGAAGGTTGATCACGCTGCTAGGGTCCAGTCTAGGCTTGCTTTCAATCCTGATGGTTCTCTACACAATTGGGAATATGATCCTATTTTTGCTCGAACTGAGTTGTGTCATCTGATTGCTAGGCTTGACCTTCCATTAGGTATTGGTGAGTCACAGGCCTGGGAGGATTATATTGCTCGTGCTCATAACCCCAGGTTTACCAAAGTTTCTAGACAGACCACCACTAGAGACCTTCTGAAGCTTTTCACCGAACGACGTAATGTGCTTATCAATTCTGTGTTGCCTGCTACTTCTTCGGTTGCATTAACCTCAGATATTTGGTCTGGTAATGCTAAGGAGGACTACATTAGTGTTGTCTGTCATTATGTTAATGCTGATTAGGAATTACAGAAAAAGGTCATTGGTCTTAGGCTTATTGAGGTTAGACATACTGGTCAAAATATTGCTGAAAGAATTGGTGTTGTGGTTGAGGAGTTTTGTCTGGTTGACAAGATTTTCTCTGTCACTCTAGACAATGCTTCTTCTAATTCAAAGGCTATGGATACATTGACACCTTTGTTTGCTGGTTATTTGGGTCCTGATCCTTCTTCTAACTACACTCTTATGCATCAACGCTGTGCTTGTCATATCATTAATCTCATTGTTAAATCTGGAATAAAGAGACTGAAACCTTTTTTGGAAGATTTTAGAATTGCAATTAATTTCTTAAATGCTTCTAATTCTAGAATAGCAACATATAAAGAGTGCTGCAAAGCAAGGGGTGTTAGACCTAGAAAATTTGGCTTGGATATGGATGTTAGATGGAATTCTACTTATTTGATGCTTAAACACTTGGTCCCATACAAAACTGTTTTTTCTGTCTTCATTAATTCACATTATGAGTCACAATTGTTGCCTCCTAATCATTGGTATGTTGCTGAGAAGATTTTAGAGTTTCTAGAACTGTACTATGACTCTACTTTGTTCTGTCTGGTGTTTATTATCCAACTAGTCCACTAGTTCTTCACCATATTCTGGAAATTGCATCTCATTTGAAAGCATGTGAAAGAGATTTAAATCTTAGAACTATTGTGTTTCCAATGCAACTTAAATTCCTTAAATACTGGAGTGACATACCTTTGCTATATTCATATGCATTCATTCTGGACCCTAGAGCTAAGATGAGAGGTTTTTTTAATGTGTTGCATTTACTTGGTGAGTGCACTGGGTGTGAGTACAGTACTGTCGGCGTTTCGGACCCAGGGGGTCCCTGGACCGACGAGTGAGATTGTCGCTGCGTGCCCCTGCCTAGATGGGTTGGCGCGGGATGGAACACAGGAGGTGGGACAAGCCTTGTATTATCCTGCACCAGGGGTGCCGCTCGTAGTAGGGGTTACAAGCACGTCGCGAGAGGGAGAGAGAGAGTGAGAGGGAGCCTGTTCGTTCGCTCCTTCCCCCGCACGAACCCCCTCCAGGATGGCCCTGGACCTTCCTTTTATAGACGCAAGGAGAGGGTCCAGACGTACAATAGGGGGTGTAGCTATGCGCTAACGTGTCCGACAGAGAGATGCCTAAGCCTTGTGTACATGCCAACGTGGCTGTCGAGGGAGAGCTTGAGCCCTGTACACGTGATAGCGTGGCCGTCGGAGGAGCGCCTGAGTCCTGTAGGAGCACAGTTGGCAGTGCGGTAAGGATCCTGCTGACGTCTCCTTGCTGCCGTAAGGGGCTGAGAGCCACCGGCGTCATGGTGCACGTGGGGCACCATCATTACCCGTCGCCGGGGTAAGCCAGATGGAACGTCGGTTTTGTTCCTTGTAGCCTGAGCAGGCTAGGGATAGGGTAATGATGTATCCCCTGTTGGCGCGGTCGGTCCGAGCCCAAGGTCGGGTGAGGCGGAGACTTCTCTTGAGGCTGAGGCCGGGGTCGGGCGAGGACGCGATTCCTCCCGAGACCGAGGTCGAGGCTGAGTCCGGGGGTCGGGCGAGGCGGAGACCTCCTCCCGAGGTCGGAGCCTGAGGTCGGGCGAGGCGGAGACCTCCTCCCGAGGCCGGAGCCTGAGGTCGGGTGAGGCGGAGCTTCCTGTTGCGCCCGAGGCCGAACTCGGTGGTTGATCGTGACTTGTTGTCAGTCTTCGCCTGGGCGGTTGGCACGGCAGTTGGAGCGGGGCGAGCGGTGCTGTTTTCCCGTCATATCGGACAGTAAAGAAGAGGGGCGAAGTGACTGCGGTCACTTCGGCCTGGCCGACTGAGGCGCGTGTGTCAGGATACGGCGTCAGACGTCCCCTGCATTAAATGCGCCTGCGAAGTGGTCGGTTGGTGAGGCGGTCTGGCCAAGGTTGCTTCACAACGAAGCCTGCCCGAGCCGGGCTTCGGGAGAGCCGAGAAGGCCCCCGCTGCCTGAGGAGGCCCTCGGGCGAGGCATGAACTCATCTGGACTACTGCTCTAGCCCGAGGCTGGGCTTGGGTGAGGTCGCGTCCCCTTGGGTAGACAAAGCCTTGACTTGAACCACGCCCGTCAGTTGGTCAGAGGGTGTTTACCAGCCGTGATTAGGAGTGTTGGGGGTACCCCTAATTATGGTACCCGACAGTAGCCCCCGAGCCTCGAAGGGAGTGTTGGTACTCGCTTGGAGGCTTTTGCCGCATTTTCGGTGAGGGGACCGACCTTTCTCGGTTTTTGCTCTGTTTTGGTGGGTGTGCGCGAGCGCACCCGGGTGTAGCCCCCGAGGCCTCGGAGGAGTGGTTTGACTCCTCTGAGGTCTGAATGCTTTTTGTGGTGCCTCGGCCGGTCTGATCGTTCCCTCATGCGGCCTGGCCGTAGCCCGGGTGCATGGTTAGGTTCTAAGTTACCAAGCTGGTTTGTTGACGCTGTCAACAGTTTGGCCTTAGCCGGGTGCGAGAGCAGCCCCCGAGCCTCTGCACGGAGCGAGAGGACGATCAAGGACTTTCCCGACTTTTATCATACGCCCCTGCGTCGCCTTTCCGCAAGGAGGAGGGGGGGGGGGAGCGCCATGTTACCCTCGGAGGGCGCCGAACATGATGTTTCCAGTGAGCTGCTAACGGGTGATCCGAGTGGACACCCGTGCCCCGTTCGTTAGGGGTCGGCTGGTGGCCCAGAGGCACGCTCCAAAAGTACCTGCGGGTGATTCGTCGGACCCAGACCCCTTCGACAGGGTCCGAGGGCTCGATGCCTCCCTCCGGTGGGATTCCGTTACAAATCGTTCCCGCCGGTCTCGGAAATGTCCTAGGGTACCTCGGGAGTGTAGCCCGAGCCTCGGCCATGTATCGGACGTACCCAGAGTCATCCCTCACACTGCGTGTTCTGGGGCAACTGTCGAACCCTTCTGAGGGGCCAGCCTACGAACCCCTGATCAGTAATGGGCACGGAGCCCGAGCGCTCTGGGGCAGCTGTCGAACCCTTCCGAGGGGCCAGCCTTTGAACCCCTGATTAGTAATGGGCTCGGGGCCCGCTTCCTTCGCCGAGAAGGATCCTTTCCACAACATCCCCTTTCCCGGTCCCTGTAGCAAGAGAGAGAGAGAGATGAGGGGAAGGATATGAATTTAAATAAGGTGGCGCACCTTTTTTGACGCGGTCATCATGGCGGAGGCGAATCGACGCCCGTCTCGCCTGCCAGAGGTGTCGCTTGCTCTGCCGGGGAGTTAATGCGACGGGACGGGCGATCAGCGTGGCGCCCGTTGCGCGTGCGAGCCGTTGGAGGACGGGACACGGGTGCGTCGTCTTCACGCCATGGGAGAGGGCTCTCCCGTCGCTTTAGGAGGGGACGCGAGCCTGCAGGCGATTTGACCGCTGCTTTCGCTCGTCTGCCGCTGCAATTACTGCCGGCCCACTTTTGGCCATGCCAACCGTCGTGCCTATCCTCGCGGCTGATTGTCCCGTGGCCGTCGCCTTCAATTGGCACTGTTGGGTCACGCGCGGGGCCGCCTCGAGTCGCGGTACTGGCTCTGCAGCCGAGGAGGCGTGGCATTGGCGCAGGTGGCGGCTGTCGTCGGTGCTGAGGTGGTGGCGGCCAGAGAAGGTTTCTCCGCCGACGAGACCGTCGGCGCCATCTGCGGTCGGACCCCCGACTCTTTGGCTTTGATGGCTTGTCCTCGCCCCTCGAGTGGAGACGAGGGCGAGGGCCTCGTCACAGCAGCGTCTGCCCTGAGGTCATCGTTGCTGCTATTTAGCCGCTCGAAGCGAGGGTCATCGTCGCTGCTGGTGTAGTGGTTGCCGGCGAGCCACCTGGAGTTTGTTGTCCCGCAGGCCCTCTGGTGTGGAGGTTGTTCATACCCGCGGGAGCGGAACCGGAGTCCTGTTTGTAAGGGGATATACTGGGTTTTTGCCGGAGCAAAATGTAACCGCTTGTACTTAGACATTTGTCGTAGGTCGAGAGAACCGCCAAGGGTTCTACCGACGTCTAAGTCTGTGCAACATAGTTACCCCAAGTATATGTGTTTGTTCTTCGTGGCTATCGAGGTCTGAACATTTGGGTATTCGAGTATTGCGTTTCTTCCTCATTTCGAGTACTGGGACTTGCCTGTTGGCTAGCCGAACCACTTAACCGAGCGTGAGTTGCCTTTCGCGGAAGGCGACGAGTGAGGTATCCGTATCCCGGAGGCGTAGGAGTCCCTCGGCTCGGTCAGCCTTGCCACTCTAGGCCTCTCTTGCTCAGTTTTTAGGACCCTCGGCTGCTCTGCGATGAGCCGATGCTAGAGGCAGCGGTGTTGGCGCCGACAGAGGCATAGTCGGCCCGAAAAGAGACTTCGTCGGCCCGGGAGCTGGCGGCTTCCCAGGCCGAGGAAGATGTGGCAGCAGCAACTGAAGCTTGGCCAAGACATCCGCTGGCACGGTGCTGGCGTCCTCCCTTGGGTGGAGGTCCCTTCGCCCGGGTCACCGTCCGAGGCCGGGCCAGGTTCCGCCGAGGGTGGAAACAACGCCGAGGGTGCTGCTACTCCCTCTGCCAATGCCTGAACCTGCAGGAACAGTTTGTCTGTAGCATGCGCATGTTTTTCGCGGCCGTCGAGGCCTAAACACTTTATCGACGTGTTAAAAAGCTGTGTTTTCTTTCCTCTTGATTCGAGCATCACGACTTGTCTGTCAGTAGCAGAATCGTTTATCCGAGCGAGAGTTACTTCTCACAGAAGGTGATGAGTGAGGTATCCGTATCCCGGAGGCGTAGGAGTTCCTCGGCTCGGTCGGCCTTGCCGCTTACGTGCACTCTCATTTGGTTGTAGGATTCCGTTATTGATACAGTCGAGAAGGCACGAAAGTTGTTTTCTACCCGAGTGTTTGGACTTGTTCGGTAGCAGGATCGCTTATCCGAGCGTGAGTTACTTCTCGCGGAAGGTGATGAGTGAGGTATCCGTATCCCGGAGGCGTAGGAGTTCCTCGGCTCGGTTGGCCTTGCCGCTTACGTGTACTCTCGTCGTTTTCAGGATCTCGCTATCGATACGGAAGTCGTAAGCACGAAAGTCGTTTTGGTAGAAAATTTTTTCCGAGGAAAATTTTGACGCAGAGGGGGTTCCCCCCTTCTAGCCCCCGAGGGAGGGTCGGGCTTTGCTGAGGCAAGGTCGACTCTTCCTTGACGGTTAGACTTTATGTATGTAAAGAGAGCGTGGTACATGAACGACTTAAAACATCTTAAGGGTAGAAGCGACGTAGCTGTTGGATGTTCCAAGCGTTGCTGTAGACCTCGCCTTGGTCGTTGGCCAGCTTGTATGTTCCGGGCTTCAAAATCTTAGCGATGATGAAAGGCCCTTCCCAGGGAGGAGTGAGCTTATGGTGCCCTCGGGCGTCCTGTCGCAGACGAAGCACGAAGTCTCCCACTTGGAAGCCTCGGGGCCGAACGCTTCAGGCGTGGTAGCGTCGCAGAGACTACTGGTACCGTGTCGAATGTAGTAAGTCAACGTCCCGAGCCTCCTCGAGCTGGTCCAGCGAGTCCTCTCGGCTGGTCTGGTTGCTTCGGTCGTCGTACGCCCTGGTCCTCGGGGAGCCGTATTCTAAGTCCGTGGGTAGGACGGCCTCGGCCCCATAGACTAGAAAAAACGGCGAGAAACCCGTGGCACGGCTCGGCGTCGTCCTCAGACTCCAGACCACCGAGGGTAGCTCTTTCATCCACCGCTTGCCGAACTTGTTGAGGTCGTTGTAGATTCTCGGTTTGAGTCCCTGCAAAATCATACCGTTGGCACGCTCCACCTGCCCATTCGTCATGGGGTGAGCTATGGCGGCCCAATCCACACGGATGTGGTGGTCGTCACAGAAGTCCAGAAACTTTTTTTCGGTGAACTGCGTGCCATTGTCGGTGATGATGGAGTTTGGGACCTCGAATCGATGGATGATGTTGGTGAAGAACGCCACTGCTTGCTCGGACCTGATGCTGGTCAAGGGTCGGACCTCGATCCACTTGGAGAATTCGCCGATGGCGACCAGCAGGTGCGAGAAGCCCCCGGGTGCCTTCTGCAAGGGACCGACGAGGTCTAGGCCCCACACAGCAAACGGCCAGGTGATGGGTATCGTCTGCAGGGCCTGAGCGGGCAGGCGTGTTTGCCTCGCGTAGAATTGACACCCCCGGCAGGAGCGTACAATCCTAGTGGCGTCGGCCACCGCGGTTGGCCAGTAGAAACCTTGTCGGAAGGCATTCCCTACGAGGGCTCGAGGCGCTGCATGGTGGCCGTAAGCCCCCGAGTGTATTTCTTGCAATAGCTCTTGTCCTTGGGCGATGGATATGCATCGTTGGAGGATGCCCGAGGGGCTGCGGTGATAGAGCTCCTTTTCATCACCCAGCAAGACGAACGACTTGGCGCGCCGAGCCAGCCGCCGAGCTTTGGTCTCGTCGAGGGGAAGCTCTCCTCGGAGGAGATATTCCAGGTACGGGGTCTGCCAGTTCGGATCTGGTGTGACCCCATTCTGTTCCCCCTCGACGGGCAAGGCCTCCCCCTCGATGGCCGAGGGTACCTCAGGCTCGGCCGAGGCCTCCTCGGGCTCGGGCGAGGGTACCTCAGGCTGGGCCAAGGCCTCCTGGGGCTCGGACGTGTCGTCGATCTTGACGGATGGTTGATGTAGGTCTCTGGAGAAAACGTCCGGGGGAACCGTCGTTCGCCCCGAGGCTATCTTCGCCAGCTCGTCCACAGTCTCGTTGTACCGTCGGGCGATGTGGTTGAGCTCTAGCCCGTATAACTTGTCTTCCAGGCGCCGGACTTCGTCGCAGTAGGCTTCCATCCTCCGGTCGCGGCAGTGGGAGTTCTTCATGACTTGGTCGATGACAAGCTGCGAGTCGCCACGAGCGTCGAGGCGCCGGACCCCTAGCTCAGCGGCGATGCGCAGCCCGTTAACCAGAGCCTCGTACTCGGCCACGTTGTTTGATGCCGGAAAATGGAGTCGTATGACGTAGCGAAGATGCTTTCCGAGGGGTGAAACGAAGAGCAAGCCAGCGCCTGCTCCTGTTTTCATGAGTGACCCATCGAAGTATATGGTCCAAAGCTCGGGTTGGATTGGAGTTGTTGGCAACTGGGTGTTAGTCCACTCAGCCAGGAAGTCTGCCAAGACCTGGGATTTTATGGCCTTCCGAGGGGCGAATGATAGCGTTTCGCCCATGAGTTCCACCGCCCACTTTGCTATCCTACCCGAGGCCTCACGGCACTGGATAATCTCCCCAGGGGGAAGGATGACACCACAGTCACCGGATGAGACTCGAAGTAGTGTCGCAACTTTCGTCGTGTCAGAACCACTGCGTAGAGCAGCTTCTAGATCTGCGGGTAGCGGACTTTGGTCTCGGAAAGCACTTCGCTGATGAAGTAGACTGGCCTCTGGATGAGCAGTGCATGCCCTTCTTCTCGTCTCTCGACTACGATCGCGGCGCTGACCACCTAAGTGGTTGCGGCTACGTAGATCAAGAGGGCTTCTCCTGCAGCGGGGGCACCAGGATGGGTGTGTTTGTAAGGAGCGCCTTAAGGTTTCCGAGGGCTTCCTCGGCCTCGGGGGTTCAAGTGAAGCGCTCGGCCTTCCTTAAGAGGCGGTACAGAGGCAAGCCTTTCTCGCTAAGGCGTGAGATAAAGCGGCTCAGAGCCGCAAGGCATCCCATGACCCTCTGTACTCCTTTCAAATCTTTGATCGGTCCCATGTTGGTGATGGCCGCAATTTTCTCCGGATTGGCCTCGATGCCCCGCTCGGAGACGATGAATCCCAGAAGCATGCCTCGGGGGACTCCGAAGACACACTTCTCGAGATTGAGTTTCACATCTTTCGCTCTCAGACACTTGAACGTCGTTTCAAGGTCAGAGAGGAGGTCGGAGGCTTTCTTTGTCTTGACAACGATGTCATCGACGTAAGCCTCGACCGTTCTGCCGATGTGTTCTCCGAACACGTGGTTCATGCACCTCTGGTAGGTGGCGCCTGCATTCCTCAAACCAAATGGCATTGTAGTGTAATAGTACATGCTAAAATGTGTGATGAAAGAAGTCGCGAGCTGGTTGGACTCTTTCATCTTGATTTGGTGATAGCCTGAGTAGGCATCGAGGAATGACAGAGTTTCACACCCAGCAGTGGAGTCCACAATTTGATCGATGCGAGGTAGAGGGTAGGAAACTTTTGGACATGCTTTGTTTAGACCAGTGTAGTCTACACACATCCTCCATTTCCCATCCTTCTTCCTTACAAGAACAGGGTTAGCTAACCATTCGGGATGGAATACCTCTTTGATGAACCCTGCCGCGAGTAGCTTGTGGATCTCCTCGCCTATGGCCCTGCGCTTTTCTTCGTCAAAATGGCACAGGGTTTGCTTCACGGGTCGGGCTCCAGCTCTGATGTCCAGTGAGTGCTCGGCGACATCCCTCGGTATGTCGAGCATGTCCGAGGGACTCCACGCAAAGACTTCGGCGTTTGCGCGGAGAAAGTCGACGAGCACTGCTTCCTATTTGGGGTCAAGCTCGGAGCCAATCCGGACTTACTTGCTGGCGTCGTTGCTGGGGTCGAGAGAGACGGACTTGACCGCCTCGACTGGTTCGAAGTTGCTGGCGTGCCGCTTCGCGTCGGGTGCCTCCTTGGAGAGGCGTTCCAGGTCGGCGATGAGGGCCTCGGACTCGGCTAGGGCCTCAGCGTACTCCACGCACTCCACGTCGCATTCGTACGCGTGGCGGTACGTGGATCCGACGGTGATGATCCTGTTCGGGCCCGGCATCTTGAGCTTGATGTAGGTGTAGTTGGGGACGGCCATGAACTTGGTGTAGCACGGCCTTCCCAACACCGCATGGTAGGTTCCTCGGAACCTGACGACCTCGAAGGTGAGAGCTTCCTTTCAGAAGTTGGAGGGAGTCCCGAAGCAGACGGGTAAGTCGATCCGCCCGAGAGGGAGGATACGCTTTCCAGGTGCGATCCTGTGGAAGGGTGCCACACCGGCCCGAACCTCGGACCGATCAACCCCCAAGAGTTCCAGGGTCTCGGCGTAGATGATGTTAAGGCTGCTGCCTCCGTCCATGAGGACTTTGGAGAGCCTAACGTTACCGATGATCGGATCGACGACGAGCGGGTACCTTCCTAGGCTTGGCACGAAGTCGGGGTGGTCGCCTCGGTCGAAGGTGATAGGCTTGTCGGACCAGTCTAGGTAGACTGGCGCTGCCACCTTCACCAAGCAGACCTCCCGGCCCTCCTGCTTGCGGTGCCGAGCCGAGGCGTTCGCCGCCTGCCCGCCGTAGATCATGAAGCAGTTGTGGACCTCCGGGAACTCCTCTTTCTTGCCGCCCTCCTTATTGTTGTTGTCATGTCCCTTGTCATCTTCCGCCGGGGGCCCGGTCTTATGGAAGTAGCGCCGGAGCATGACACATTCTTTGAGGGTATGCTTGACGGGACCCTGGTGATAGGGGCACGACTCTTTGAGCATCTTGTCGAACGCGACGGCCCCTCCAGAAGGTTTCCGAGGGTTCCTGTGCTCGGCCGCAGCGACGAGATTCGCGTCGGCGGCGTCGTGTTTCGCTTGCGACTTGTTCTTGGCCTTCTCCTTCGTGCCCTGTTGGGCGGACGCCTCGGGGGCGTCTTTCTTCGGCTCTCCCTGAGGCTGCTTGTCCTTTCGGAAGATGGCTTCGACCGCCTCCTGACCCGAGGCGAACTTGGTGGCAACGTCCATCAGTTCGCTCGCACGGGTGGGAGTCTTGCGCCCTAGTTTGCTCACCAGGTCTCGGCAAGTGGTGCCAGCAAGGAAAGCCCCGATGATATCCGAGTCGGTAACGTTGGGCAGCTCGGTGCGCTGCTTCGAAAACCGCTGGATGTACTCTCGGAGGGACTCCCCTAGCTGCTGGCGGCAGCTTCGGAGATCCCACGAGTTCTCAGGGCGCACGTACGTGCCTTGGAAGTTCCCCGCGAAAGCCTTGACCAGATCGTCCTAATCGGAGATCTGCGCAGGAGGCAGATGCTCCAGTCAGGCTCGGGCGGCGTCGGAGAGGAAAAGGGGTAGATTACGGATGGTGAGGTTGTCATCATCCGCCCCTCCCAATTGGCATGCCAGTCGGTAGTCCGCGAGCCACAGCTCCGGTCTCGTCTCCCCTGAGTACTTGGTGATGGTAGTCGGGGCTCGGAAATGGGCGGGGAAAGGCGCTCGTCGTATGGCCCGGCTGAAGACTCGCGGACCGGGTGGTTCGGGCGAGGGGCTGCGATCCTCCTCGCTGTCGCAGCGTCCCCCACGCCTGGGATGGTAGCCTCGGCGCACCTTCTTGTCGAGGCGGGTTCGACGGTCGAGATGGTGGTGCTCATTGCCGAGGCGATCCCGGGCAGCAGGCGCCTCGTCCCGCATGCGCTCGGGATGGACCGAGGCTTCCCGCATGCATCGGGAGGACACCGTGTGATGCTCCGAGGGGTCGGCTCGCCTCCGGGAAGCAGAGCTCTCGGCTCGTCGAACTGCGGCGCCTTCCAGGAGATCTTTGAGTTCGACCTGGATACGCCGTCCCTCGGTGGTGGATGGCTCCGGCATGGCTCGAAGTAGCATCGCTGCTGCAGCTAGGTCCTGGCCGGACCCGCTGACGGCTGGGGGCAGTGCTGCCTTGGCATTGTCGATGATGCGGCGCTGGACGTTTTGGGCCCGATGACAGGCTCCTCCGGTGAGTGTTCGGCCTGCCCACTCCTCCTCGATGTTCTGTCGGAGCTGCACAAGCCGGCCTGCTTCCCCGTCGATCCGGGCCTGCATCTCACGGATTTGCTCGAGCTGTATGTCCCCACCTTCGCAGGGACTGGGACCACAGCTAGCTCCCGTGGGATGTCAACGCGAGATGCGGGCCCAGGGGGATCGTCAACCTCTGGCATACCGAGGTGGTTGCCTTCGTTGTGATCTCCCTGATCGACGTGGAAACATTCGCGACTTGGGCCGTGACCCTCGTCGTCAAGGCCGTGGCCATCATCAGAACAATCGGAGAGACAGTGGTCACATGCGGACATGAAGTCCTGCATGGCACCGGGGTCATTGAGGCCAGAGAATTCCCAACCGAAGTCGGGGTCGTCCTCTTCCTCGGAACCCGCCGGCCTGAAGGTTGAGATAGCTGTCAGTCGGTCCTAGGTCGACCACATATGGTACCCCGGAAGGTTTGGATACGCCTTTACGAAGGCGCTCACCGTAGCGGGGTCGCTAGGTGGATCGAAGCTGAATCGAAAGGATACGGGATGGAAAACGGACGATACCTCTTGGTCGATGGATGGTGGTGAAGTCACGTCGGGGGTGGAGCACACCGTCATCTCAGGTACGAGGGTAACACCCAGCATATCCTTTGCGAGGGTGCTGGCATCATCAGTCCGCTTGGGGTTGACACGTTGCGGGGAAGTGACACCCGCCGTCGTCTCAGGTGCGAGGACAATGCCCGACATGTCCCCCGAGGGAGCGCCGGCGTCGTCGACTCGCTGTGGTGCGACAGCCGACAAGGTGCCGCCTCCTACGTGGCCATGGTTGCCCCGTCTCCGCCTTCTCCAGCGAGGGGGGTGGCGGGGACGACCGGAGTGCTCCTCTTCTACCGCGGGGAGATGCTATCGCCGAGCTCGCAGTCGCCGGGCGAGTCGGAGATCGTCGTTGTCATCGCGCCGCGAGGGGAGGAGTACCATGTCATAGCTGCCGTCGAGGGACATGAACTCGAGACTCCCGAAGCGGAGCACCGTCCTGGGCTGAAGAGGTTGCTGAAGACTCCCCATCTGGAACTCAATGAGAAGGTGTTCGTTAACACGCAGCAAGCCCCTACCTGGCGCGCCAACTGTCGGTGTTTCGGACCCGGGGGGTCCCTGGACCGACGAGTGAGATTGTCGCTGTGTGCCCCTGCCCAGATGGGTTGGCGCGGGATGGAACACAAGAGGTGAGACAAGCCTTGTATTATCCTGCACCAGGGGTGCCGCTCGTAGTAGGGGTTACAAGCACGTCGCGAGAGGGAGAGAGAGAGAGTGAGAGGGAGCCTGTTCGTTCGCTCCTTCCCCCGCGCGAACCCCCCTCCAGGATGGCCCTGGACCTTCCTTTTATAGATGCAAGGAGAGGGTCCAGACGTACAATGGGGGGTGTAGCTATGCGCTAATGTGTCCGGCAGAGAGATGCCTAAGCCTTGTGTACATGCCAACGTGGCTGTCTGGGGAGAGCTTGAGCCATGTACACGTGATAGCGTGACCGTCGGAGGAGCGCCTGAGTCCTGTAGGAGCACAGCTGGCAGTGCGGCAAGGATCCTGCTGACGTCTCCTTGCTGCCGTAAGGGGCTGAGAGCCACCGGCGTCATGGTGCACGCGGGGCACCATCATTACCCGTTGCCGGGGTAAGCCAGATGGGACGCCGGTCTTGTTCCTTGTAGCCTGAGCAGGCTAGAGATAGGGTAATGATGTATCCCCTGTTGGCGCGGTCGGTCCGAGCCCAAGGTTGGGCGAGGCGGAGACTTCTCTTGAGGCCGAGGCCGGGGTCGGGCGAGGACACGATTCCTCCCGAGACCAAGGTCGAGGCCGAGTCTGGGGGTCGGGCGAGGCGGAGACCTCCTCCCGAGGCCGGAGCCTGAGGTCGGGCGAGGCGAAGACCTCCTCCCGAGGCCGGAGCCTGAGGTCGGGCGAGGCGGAGCTTCCTGTTGCGCCCGAGGCCAAACTCGGTGGTTGATCATGACTTGTTGTCAGTCTTAGCCTGGGCGGTTGGCACGACAGTCGGAGCGGGGCGAGCGGCGCTGTTTTCCCATCATATCGGACAGTAAAGAAGAGGGACGAAGTGACTGCGGTCACTTCGGCCTGGCCGACTGAGGCGCGTGTGTCAGGATACGGCGTCAGGCGTCCCCTGCATTAAATACGCCTGTGAAGCGGTCGGTTGGTGAGGTGGTCCGGCTAAGGTTGCTTCACAATGAAGCCTGCCCGAGCCGGGCTTCAGGAGAGCCGAGGAGGCGCCCGCTGCCTGAGGAGGTCCTCGGGCGAGGCGTGAACTCATCTGGACTACTGCTCCAGCCCGAGGCTGGGCTCGGGTGAGGTCGCGTCCCTTGGGTCTACGAAGCCTTAACTTGAACCGCGTCCGTCAGTTGGTCAGAGGGTGTTTACTAGCCGTGATTAGGAGTGTTTGGGGTACCCCTAATTATGGTACCCTATAAGTACATATTATGCTGATGTCAAAAATGAATTGTATAAACTGTTTACTAAATATGAGACTAAGTTTGGTGCAGTTAGGGCTCAAAGGGCTGCTCAGCCTTCTATTCATACAGGTAAAAGAAAACAAGCTTGGGGAAGAATATTTGGAGATTCCAGTTCAGGTGTTGTTGGTCCTCCCCCTAGCTCTACCCCTTCTGCTTCATCTTCATCTGCCATTTGTGAGCTCTCAGCCTACTTAGACAGTGACAATGTCACTTCTTATGAGAATGATTTTGATATACTTCTCTGGTGGTGTGACCACAAGCTAACATATCTAGTTTTGTCCATAATGGCAAGGGATATTATGTCTGTTCCTGTATCTACTGTCTCTTCGGAGTCTTGTTTCAGTTTGACAGGGAGGATAATTGAGGAGCGACGACGATGCTTATTGCCTGAGAATGTGGAGATGCTGACTTGCTTAAAAGATTGGGAATTAGGAGAAAAGAGAGAGCAACATGCTGTTGACAATCCAGAGCTTGAGGACTCATTCCAGAACTTATTCCTTAATGAAGATAAACCTGTTGCTGCTTAGTGACTTTTGGTATTTACTACTTAGTTCTAGTCTTCTAGACTGTGATGTGGTCATCTGATCTGTGCTTTCATTGCTTTGTCATTGAGTGATTGTGAGAGAGTCATTTTGTATTGTAATATACATTTGTAACAAATACAAACTTAGTGATTAAACTTTGAGCTGGCTGCACTCTTTTTTCCTTTCTAGGGTTTCTCACAAGGGTGAGTTTTACCTAGAAAGGTTTTTAATGAGGCAGCATTGCACAAAACAGCTCATTTATTATATTTGTCTATATTTTCTGCTGTTTTTTTAACTTTAGTTAAATTTGTCTATATTTTCTGCTGTTTGGGAACTTTGGCGGGCTGGTGCTAGCACGGCCCGTCTTTTTGAGCGTGCCTAGCGGGCTGGCCCGGTACGAAAAGTGGCCCAGAGGGCCATGCCTAAGCCAACGACCAGGCACGTGGGCTCTCTAGGCACAACCTGTTCAGCCCGTATACCCGGGCCGGCCCGTTGGCTGATGGGCCGTGCTTCTTCGGGTCCGTGCCGGGTCGTGCCGGGCCGGCCTGTTGGCCATCTATAGCTTAATCTATGCCACGTCGGTGGTAGGGCCGAGCTGAAGCACCGAGGAAATCCACCGGAACGCTACCAATTTCTCGCCGGAGCCGGTGAATCGCCGTCATCCGCCATATCTCGTGGACAACACCACTACCACCTCAAGGGCTGGTATGGACTTCTCCGTGTAATTTGCCTTGGTGTACACATCGTCTAACTGCTTTCGTGTAAAGGATTGGATGGCGAGGGCATGTACCCGGGGAGCTCACCGGCGTTCGCCGCCGCGATGTTGGTGGCGCCTTCCGGTCTGCTATCGCGGGTGGATGAGGGGCTCTCGGCCATTGATTTCCGGCTGTACAGCTAAGATTTGAGCATGATGATATCCTTTCGGCGCATAGAATCTGGTGCGTTGATCAGGAGATCAAGGACCGGGGAGGTGAATCAGGTGTGGATGGTTTCTAGTCGCCGATCCTAGATCGTGTGGCCGTAAATGCGTGCCGGTTTGCTTTATATCGTGAGTCATTGATCGTGGATCAAATGGACAAGAGTAGTTCAAACCTCATAAAATCCGGACCGTCAGATATCGATCCGGTGGTCTCTACGCCGTACCGATTCGAGTTATGATTGATCTAATCTGAGCGCTTGATTAGTGATCCTTCGGCCGAGACTTTGGGATACCCCTTCGGTCGCAAACAAATGCAAAAGAGTCCCTGTTCGTCCATTTATTCAACCCGACGTCCTATCTAGCAACAAGAGAATTAAATTTAGGTCCTAAATATTACACAGAACACCCTAGACTTTCTAGGATTTGAAACCGCCGTCCACTAGGGATTATAATATATATAAAACGAATCTGAAAATGATTTTAGGTATAAGAATAATTCTAGAACCTTGTTTAACCCATAATTATTTTATTTTAACTTCGATTCGACTCATTCAAGTTGCATTAGTTTCATATTAATATTGTCTATCATCTAGTAACCTTATTTTTTTATGAAACATAAGTTAAAAAATTATGCACTTAATTTATGATTATATCTAGCACTTAAACCTTTAGAAAAATCATAACTCTTTTAACGTAACTCTGAATTTAGTGGTTCTCGAACCTAGGTTCTCGTTACAACGCGTAGATCATTATATGCTGTTGTTCTTATATTTGGTGTGATATTAATTTGCATATACCATGTTTGTTTGTATTGCTACGGTTAGCAGCGAGGTTACGAGTCACCTAAAAAGCAAGTGGTACCTGGGATCTCAAGTCTGAGGCAAGTTGTGCCCTTGATCACTTTTCTTTACCCAATAATGTTCCTGTTAATCACTATGACATGCTCAAGTTAATTTGATGGGACCTAATAGGTTTCCCTAGCATTGTTTATGAAAAGTCGTCTAGAGGGGGTGAATAGGCGAAATCTGAAAATTATAAACTTTAAAAACACACTATGCTCGGGGTTAGTGTTAAAAATAATTTGGAGTGCTGAAGATAGTTCTCCATGCTATGAGTTGCTCAATTAATGTGGATAACTTTGGGAGCCAACTCAAATCAATATAAGCAAGAAAACTTTAGAGAGAGGAAGGGAAGGGAAACAAATCGAGTAAAGATCAACATAAATGAACACAACGATTTATTTACCGAGGTTCGGTTCCAAAGAACCTAGTCCCCGTTGAGGAGGTCACAAAGGCCGGGTCTATTCTAACCCTTTTTCTCTCTCAATCGGTCACACAGACCGGTCGAGTGCTTCTCTTTAATCACTTGGGTCACTAAGATCCCGCAAGGATCACCACACACGTAGGTGTCTCTTGCTAGCTTTACAAAGCACTTAGAGAATAAGAATAGGAAAGGAAAAGGCAATCCAAGCAACAAGAGCAACGAATGAACACAAAACTCTCTCTCTCTCAAGTCACTAAGCGATGGAGTTGATTTTGAGACTTGGAGAGGATTTGATCTTTAGGAATGTGTCTTGGAGTGAATGCTATTGCTCTTATATTGAGTGCTCTCTCAAGTCACTAAGCGATGGAGTTGATTTTGAGACTTGGAGAGGATTTGATCTTTAGGAATGTGTCTTGGAGTGAATGCTATTGCTCTTATATTGAATGAGAACTTCATAAAACTTGGATGGCTTGAATGGAGGTGATTAGGGATATTTATAGCTTCCAACCACTTCCTAGCCGTTGGCTGAATTTGCTAGCGATGGACACACCGGACAGTCCGGTGGCGCACCGGACAGGTACTGTTTACTGTACGGTGCGCGCAACGTTAGCACGCCTGTTGAGGTTTGGAGCGAGTTGACCATTGGAGCCGTTGCACCGGATAGTTCGGTGCCACACCGGACATGTCCGGTGACCTCTGACTTTGATGCTCTGACTTCTGCCGCGCACTGTTGATCGCTGTTCACTTTTGCAGTCGACCGTTGCTCCGCTGGCTCACCGGATATGTCCGGTGAATTATAGCGGAGCGCGACCAGAGAATTCCCGAGAGTGGCATGTTCGCTTGCGTGTGGGTTGTCCGGTCCGGTGCGCCAAAGGCAGCACACTCTCATATCCTTTGCTCCAAATTTGTTTATGTCCTCAACTGAATTTCTTTTTTGGTTTGTGTTGAATCTTATGCACATAAGATAAATAACATCTTGACAAACTAGTTAGTGCACGTGGTTTGTGATGGACGTCAACCACTAAAATTGATTATAAAAAATAATTAAATTTATTTCCCTTTCAGTACCCCTTTAAGGTTGTGGATTGATCACATGTTAGAGATGGCTGAGATTTTCTTAGTATTGGCTTTGATGCAACACTCGGAGACGAGAAAATCGAGCAACATTCCCCTTGGACTCAAAGACGCATTTCTCGTTTAAGCTTGATGTCATTTGCCTTTAGCCTGTCGAAGACTCATTTCTTAGAGATATAAATATTATTAATAAAGTTGTTCGAACTGCTGTAGTTGCAATATATATAGACAAAATACTGAGAAAAAGCAGAAGTCAGTGAATTAAAACCACAACAAACTAGCTATGTATATTAGGCCATCTTTAATCGCCTATTTATGTCTATATCTTATTTGAAACTCCACTTATAAACAATCGGTCTATTATATGAAATAGTGTTTTGCCTGACTTAGGTACATGAGCTACGTATTATATAGATTGTTCGCTTAAATTTAACCTAAAATGGTTTCTATTTTTACGGTGTTTTACTTTTATAGATTATTATTGGACAGGTGTAACAACTTATTTTAATCTAAAGTCATAGCCTCATAAAGAATAGCATGCGAGGTGCAGCGATCTCCAACGTCCACGTAACCTGTTGCGTCTTGACCTGCCTCTGTGCTCTGCAGACGGCAACCCCCACACTGGCCACACATCTGAAGGATGCAGTGTACTTCGTAGTCCGTACTGATAAGTCTTGTCGTCTGCGGAGGGTTGCGTGAAGGTGAAGCCTTGCAGGGCTGCAGTCTTTATTAGTCCTTGTTTACTGTTGCGGCTGTGCGGTTCTAATATATAGAGATAAAATTATTATAAATATAGTAAAAATGGTATGAATTAAATTTAATAGAACAGACGGTAACTCGGTAAGACTATATACACTGCACATCGAAGAGATTAGGGGGAACAAAATACTCGGCTCGTGAGCTCACTCGATTTGTAGTCAGTTCGGCTCGGTTCGGCTTGTTTCAATATTATCATGAGCTGAGTTAACATCTCAGCTCGGTTCGTTAATGAGCCAGCTCGACACGAGCTCGAGACAGCTTGTTAGCTCGAATGAGCTATCATTTATCTAGAAAACAATGCCTATACTTATATTAGATAAATTAATAAGTGATGAACTATGTTAGTTTATGGTTTAAATGATGTGATATATAAAATTATGTGTATTGTTAGTCTTTTCTAATATTAAAGTAGTATGAAATTAACTAGTAATTAATTATATTATTATATATATATACTATTTTTTGTTGTAGCTCACGAGCTAAATAAGCCATCTCAAGCTCGCAAACGAGCCAAACCGAGTTGGTTCTCTGTCTCGATATCCATCCCTAGAAGAGATATAATGCACTCTGTACTGACTAGTCTTGCTAGTCCAGTCACCATCAGCAAATCTATTCCTACTGCCAATGTTGGGCAGGAGCAACCACGGTTTGTTTTTCATTCCCACGGCCTAAAAAAACAACGTACTTACTGCGACTTCAATTTACTACTGATTCTATAATATCTTGTCTCTACATATTACGATTGCAGCAGTACAAACAACTAATTATAATTACTGTTTTTACAGTATTTTATCTTTTGCTGCGTTCGGCTGCCCTGCTGGGAGCACGGTTGCAGCTGCAAAATACTGTTGCAGCTGCAATCCCTAGAGATAAAATACTGTAGAAGCCGCAGCCGCAGTCGGATTAAAGCCGCAGCGAACAGCTTCTTTATAGCTGTTACGCTTCACGACACGCTACATAAAGAAGTGAACAACCCACTCCTTCCATCCGTCGTCGACGACGTAGAGTACATTTTGCTTTTCAGAAGAAAAAAATTGAATTTCGACTAACTAAATCAAACAATTAATATATATATATATATATATATATATATATATATATATATATATATATAGCCCATGTACATCGATGTAAGTACTACCAATATTGATAAAAAAATCAAACAAATTTCTTAGTTTTTAGAAGATGCATGTTTTTTAGAACAATTTTTAGTCTATTCATTTTATTCCCTAAAATTAGTAAATACTGAAACTACAACTGTTTTAATTTTTATATCTAGTAATTTAGTGACTACAATTAAATAAAATAAAGGGACTAATTAGTTCCTAAAACTAATTAAACCAGAGATGGTTAGACGGAGAGAGTAATAATAACCTCTCGTACTAGAGAGTGATAGAACCATGGACACATTTAAAAATTCCAACAGAGTACTGACAAAATTGATGGGGCATACATGGAATTTCCCCTTTAGAAAACGGCAGGCGATGCGATATAAGGTAGGGTATCACCCATTTTCTCGGTCTATATAAACCGACCCCAACGCATCCATTATATTCAGCTTCTTGATCTCACACGAAGGCATGGCGACGGAGATCCAGGGCTACTACGATGACGGCACCGTCGTGGTGTCGTTCGACGTGCACAACATCGACACCACGCTGACGAACTTGGGCAGCGTGGTGGAGTGGTGGCTGGGTGAGACCTATCGCCTCCACCGCCGCGGCCACATCGCCGGCCTCGACGTGGAGTGGCGCCCCGCTCGCGTGCCGGGCCCCGTCCCCGTCGCCGTGCTGCAGATCTGCGTCGACCACCGCTGCCTCGTATTCCAGATCCTCCAAGCCGACTACATCCCCGACGCCCTGTCCAGGTTCCTCGCCGACCGCCGGTTCACCTTCGTGGGGGTCGGGATCAGCGGCGACGTCGCAAAGCTGCGGGCCGGGTACAGGCTGGGGGTGGCGAGCGCCGTGGACCTGCGCGTTCTCGCTGCCGACACGCTGGAGGTGCCCGAGCTGCTCCGCGCGGGGCTTCAGACGCTGGTGTGGGAGGTGATGGGCGTGCAGATGGTGAAGCCGCACCACGTGCGCGTCAGCGCCTGGGACACGCCCACTCTGTCGGAAGACCAGCTCAAGTACGCCTGCGCCGACGCTTTCGCCTCGTTCGAGGTCGGCCGGAGGCTCTACGAAGGCGACTACTAGGGTTACAGTATGGTGTCTGGTTTAGCAATGCCATGCGTGTCAGGCCGGCGTATCAGTATTGGCAGTCGTCGATGGTCTTCAGTTTGCGTTGCAGTTGTGTCCTCTAATTTCTCTGCCTAATAAGTTGTACTAGCTAGTATCACGCGCGTGATCTCTTTTGTGTGCGCCACCACTCGTCATGCATATGGCATTTCGACTTCAAAATTTGAATGCTATCTTGAAGCCCCATGATCTTCTCTCAATTGGCATGTTCATTAAGCCGCCTCAAAAGCGTGCATGCAGGCAGTCTGAAAAGAAAAAACCATGATATCCAGGGCCGGTTTGTTACTGTTTTTTTTACAACTTTTTAGCTTTTCTGAGAATCGGTTTTTCTACGAGTTCTTCATGTGATAATCGGTTTTTCTGTGACGAGCTTTTCTTGTGACTGCAAATCTGACTATTACAAGAATAACGTGTGGAAAAAGCTAAAGGTATCTATATAGTTTATGATTTAGAAAATGATGGATTCTTCTCTTACCACGACTTAATCGATTACGTTTTGGACTATTTTTACCAAATTGGTTTTTATAGAAACGGACTTAAAAGCTGGCTGTTTGACAGTACGCAGCAGCTTCTGGTGGCCAGAATCAGCAAAAAAAAGTTGAAACAAACAGGCCTCTAAGAGGGTTGAATAAGGCTTTCTAAAAAAATAGTTCATACTTTTAAAACAAACTACAAACCTAACTTCACTCTAGTGTCATAAAATTTTGCACCCTAATCTCAAACTCTGTACTAGTATCTTTTGGCTCATTGTTGTATCCGATTCAACAACTGATACATATTTGTTCTCTTCTTAACAAAAAAAAAAATGGAACTTCCGGACTTTGGTTTGGTGAGTCGTACGAGATCGTGTTTACATACCTATGAACTTAGTCTTTTCAGTGTATCCGATGTATATAATAATTTTTGGATGTGTCAATTCTGTAACTTAGCCTCTTCAAGTGTATCCGATATATATAATAATTTTTGGATGTGTCTGTTGGGGACTTGTTCTCAAATGCTATGAATTAAGAACAAGGCAACATAAAATGTTAAATATTAATGCCGTTCGTCCGCTGAAGCATTATATTCCCAAGGATTTAATGAACTTCGGACGAAGACCATGAGTGAAATATCACGAAGGTCATACCTTCGTGATTATACTTACAAAATAATATGAAATAATATATAAAATATGAGATATTAAAGATAAATGTATCAAAAATAAGTAACACCATTCATATATTTTATTATATAAACATAAAAATGTCAGAACATAGAATTTGAGTACATTTATACCTTCTCCTTGACAGATAAAAATTCCCGCGCAATGCTTTGCAATTACAGGAAAGCGTGAACAGTAAAGGAATACTGTTCACTATTTATAGACACAGGACACAGCCTGTAAGGAATTACAATCATGCCCCTTATAAAAGTTTACAACAATGACTCAGACCCTTATGGGCTAAAAGGTCATTCTATCTTTAAGTCGGTTCGATCCTTCGTCTTCGGGCATGCTATAACACCGAAGCTTCATGAGTGGTAGCTTCGGTCATCATGTATAAGCAGCTTTAGCCGAAGCTGTTTCTTCCTGCAAAACCTTCGGCGACGAAGCATGGTCCCAACAGTAGCCCCTTCGCGGTGCTAGATCGTTTTTCGTAACGAGTTTGATCCGTGAAAAAAGTCTCTTAGGCTTCGGGAAGTCGAAGGTCTGAAAAACACCTTCCCTGAGCTCGTTGCCGAGAAACGATACAGTTTTCGAGCGCGGAGCGATCCTACCATGCAGGTTCACCTTCTTGGTTGTTGCGGCCCACCGTGCAGTGGGTGCGAGTGACTGTTTGCCCGGTGAAAAAATCCTGACGATTCACCTTCTTACCTGCAACACTATATAAACAGACAGGTAGGTGTGAAGTTACCACGGCATTCATTGCTATTGCACTGTTTTGCTGCCAAAAATTTAATCATAGCCGAAGCTTGATTTGTGCATTCAAAACGAAGCTCCAGTTTGGTTTGTGCTTCGTCACGAGGATAGCTTCGGAAAAAAGGTTATTGACTTCCAAAGAATTTTTTTTCAAGAAAATTTAAAATCAAATGGCCAGAATACGCTCCACTGCTAGTGTTGAGCGTGAAGGGGACGAGACCGAAGCCGTTGAAACTGTTCCGATTTCTGAAGCGATGAGGCGTTCCGGGCTGGTTCCATCAGAAGACACACCTGCTGCCGAAGCAACGCAAGCTGATGTTGAAGAAGTTGGTTCCGAAGATGAGTACAACTGCGGGATGCCAAGCAAACCTAGTCATTTGGACTTTGGAAAGTCCACCATCTCTGAAGCTGATCTTCCAAAAATGGTGAAGCTGGGCTACTTTAGTGAAACAAAAAAGGAGCTGGTTCGTTTTGGCGGGGAGGAGATTACTCCGAAGCCGGAAAAGAACGAAGTGGTTGTGTTCAAAAGCTTCTTTAAAGCAGGATTAAGATTTCCTTTGAATGAGATGATTGCTGATGTGTTGAAGAAGTTTGGGGTTTACCTTCATCCGCTGACCCCTAACGCTATTGTTAGATTAAGTGTTTATATTTGGGCCCTTCGTAGCCAGGGAGTGGAACCGTTCGGTGAAGGTTTCTGTCGAGTCCATGAACTACACTATCAGACTAAAGCCAGAGGAGATGGTCTTCATGAGAATTTTGGATGTTACAACTTTGCTTATCGCAAAACTTCGAAGTTTCCAGTGATAAGCTACCGAAGCAAATGGCCAGCCAGATGGAAATCTGAGTGGTTTTATGTTAAAGTTGATAAAGATGAAGATAAATTGGTCCAGAGTCCACTAGAGCTAACCTTCGGAGAAACGAGGCCCCGATGCAACATGATAAGTGGAAGCCCGAGCCAAATTGCTTTGGTTGAATTTCGCGTGATTTTAGATCATATTGGCACTAGAGATTTGGTGCAGGAATTTCTGGCTTTTAAAGTGTTTCCAACAATGAGGGATTGAGAAATGCCGAAGCTGGAGGGAGAAAAGAAAAAGGGAGAATTTGTTCGATTGCCGTATCACTATAAGTTTAAAAAACACTTTAAAAAACCCTGCCAAGAGTGGCTGGACACAATCGAGATTATGTGCAATGATATCCTCGGAAATTACTCTAAGAAAGAAGATCAGTTGATGACTGCAGCCTTCGGCACTCGTCCGAAGCGAAGATTGAATCGTGTGCTAGATGCTTTGAATTTTGATTACCCTGATTACGAGCAACTGGGCGGAGATGCCGAAGGCCCGAAGAGAAAAAGGATTGCGAGTGCCCTGGACAAAGAAAGCACCAAATTAGCCAAAAAGGAAAAAGAAATTTCTGAAAAATTGAGCCCTGGACCGAGGGTAGCTGTTTCAAGGAAAAGAAAAGATACATCTCCAAAACCTGCATCTCCAAAACCAAAGATGCCGGCCCAGGAGGAGGGAGCTCCTGCTACACCTTCTGCTGCCGAAGTGGAAGAGATTCTGAAGGTAATGACTGACCCTTTGCCTGTCACGCTAAGCCCGCTGGCGCCAGAACTGACAAAGTTTTTTCAGAAGGGCAAAGAAGCTTCGGCAGCAGAAAGTCCCGCAAAGCCGAAAAAACGAAGAATTATCCAAGTGGTTGATGTCATTTATCAGACACCGCCACCGACCTCGGCGTCAAAAATTGTCACTGCCGATCCCACAGCCATTGGAGCCGAAACCAGAGGAGCCGAAGCCATCGGGGCCGAAACCACCGGGGCCGAAACCACCGGAGCCGAAACCACCGGGGCTGAAACCGGGACTAACGAAGATCCTAACCTGGAAACTACACTTGAAGATATTGACAATATGCTTCTGAGAATGGCTGAAGAAGAAACTGCTGTGGTTACAATGAACACGGCAACAGAAAAAGGAAAAGAGCAGACTGAAGACATTTTGGAAAAAGAAGATTTTAATTTTCAAGATATACTTGGACAATAGTTGTCAGACGCTGAAAAAGAAGAGCTGAAGAAATATGCTGTATCCTGTGGATACAAACCAGGGTCTCTGCTATTTGGTGAAGTTAACGAAGGGAAGCTGAGATGCCTTCGGAACCGAACCGAGGCCAAGGTTGTTAGGACCTTCTCCAAAAGCGTTGGCCTGCTAAAAAGTCTCGATTTTTTACTATTATATATTTTTTATTTTGAATTAAGTTGTTTTCTGACGAAGGTTGTTTTGGCAGAGTATACTTCTAAGTAAAGTGCTGAGAATGCAACAAGATCTTGAGGATGAAAAGAACGAAACTACTATCAAAGATCTAGAAAACAAAGTCAAAGATTACGAAGCTGCTCTGAAGGAAAAAGACTCCATTGTTCAAGATCTCAAAATCAAAGTTAAAGATCACGAAGCTGCCTTGGAAAAGAAGGACTTCGTCATTCAATCTATGGAAGGTTCATTGGCTGAAGCCCAAGCCGAAAATAACAGGTTAAATAATGAATTACTCAAAAAGTCAGAAAAATCTGAGCAGGAAAAGAAGAACCTTGAAACAAGTCTTAAGACCGAAATCGAGAAAAATTCAAATTTGCAAAAATCATTGAAGGAGCTTCAGGAGAAATGCTTAAACTTCGGCAGCCGATGCGTGCAGCGGTTGAAGGATGTGTTTCACTCAATCGGAGCCAGCTCTGATGCATTTACACCTTCAGCTGAGAACCTGCCTAGCACCCTAGAATATATTGAAGGCGAGGTTGATGCACTTGACAAAGTTATCGCTGGGCATGCTGACTTCTGTGCCCTGCTAGCTTCTCGAGGCACAGCCACCGCTTTTCTGAAGGCTGGCTGTACGCACGGAAAAATTATAAATAGGCCAAACTTCAGCTTGTCACCAGCAGATTTGGTTGACATCCCAAGCCTAGCCCGAAGCAATGGAAACAGATTTATGACTCAGATTTGGGTAAATGGCGGGCGTAAAATGGCTGGTGACGAAGCTCGGAGCCACCTTAAGCCGGTGAGAAACTTATACTTGTTACTTTCGCCTTCTCCTTGAAATTTGCACTTTTCTTATTCTGCTTTAATATATGCAGGATGATGAAGCTGAAGAATGACGGACTGAAGCTTAACAGTTGCTGTAAAAGACTTTCCTGCAAAAAATTCTGAAGAGATCTTTGTAATATAATTGTGGAAAAAGCTAATGTAAATTTGTGCATACCTTGTAATATATCGTTTCTCCTTTATCCGTGTACAATCTGCTTTGTTGCGAACGAAACTTTACTTTTGAGACAAAGGCGAAAAACACCTTTCCTTCTTTTCGTACACAACGAAGCATGAAAATTTCCTCTTTCTCCGAAGTTTTTCCTCATAGCCGAAGCATTTGCCCTTTCTGTATGATACGATGATGATGATCCTATATATGTCTAAATGAATGTTTATGAATGCAAATGACATGATGTAATGCATTGTGCAAACCATAATCATAGCCCTCATTCCCTTGAGAATGACTCAAATCTTTTTGCCGTTTATTTTTCGGCTTCACCGTTTACTTTTCGGTGTATCAGCGCTGACTTTTCGCTGTATGCCTCCCTTAGGAGCTTCTTCGCCTTTTACTTTCGGCGGAATCAGCGTTTATTTTTCGCTGTAAGCTCTGCATTCCCTTGGGAACGACTTTTGAGCTTCTCCTTCTTTTCTTTTTTCCATTGCACTCGATGGTGCGTTGTCAGCTTTTACATTTACATTTTTGGGGGATATCACTCTTATAGAATTGAAATAAGGAAAAGAAAAATTACATGTTGTGGCCCCATTAAAAACCTTTCTCCCCCTTTGGAAAGGAAAAGGGTGCCATAAGGAAAAACTAAAACAACAAAAAGATAAAAAATAAAAAAGATTACATCAAGTTACACATAATACCGCCGAAGCTCATCCGCATTCCACGATCTAGGAATGTCGTTGCCGTCCATATCCTTTAATCTGTAGGAACCGGGTCTTGACGAAGATACTACCAGAAAAGGGCCTTCCCATTTTAGTTGTAGTTTGCCCACTGTGTCTGGGTTGGCCACTCTTCGAAGCACCAAATGTCCTGGCTTAATATTCTTCAACCGAACCTTTCTATCACGCCATTTTATTGTTTCGGCTTGGTATTTATTGATGTTTTCCACAGCCTGAAGCCTGACCCCTTCTATAGCATCTTTGTCCACAGAACAATCAGCTTCGTCTATCGCCGAAGCCACTGTTCTTATTGATCCTACCTTAGCCTCTTCTGGGGTTATTGCTTCATCACCAAACAACAATTTGAATGGTGTAAAACCTGTTGACCTTGATACTGTTGTGTTGTGGCTCCACACCACTTTAATTAATTCTTCTGGCCATTTTCCCCTTGGCTGATTGAATATTAACTTCATTATTCCTGTCATTATGATGCCATTAGCCCTTTCAACTAGTCCATTTGATTCCGGATGTCGAACTGACGCAAAATGGATCTTTGTGCCAATTTGTTCACAAAATTCTTTGAAGGCTTTGGAGTCAAACTGCGTTCCATTGTCCACAGTAATAGCCTTCGGCACTCCGAAGCGACAAACAATGTTTTGCCAGAAAAACTTTTGAACAGTAACCAAAGTTATTGTGGCCAAAGGCTTTGCCTAAATCCATTTAGAAAAATATTCCACTGCCACTACAACATATCTTAAATTTCCTTGTGCTGGTGGTAGCGGACCTAACAAATCAAGGCCCCACCTCTGCAACGACCAAGTGGGTTGTATTAACTGAGTTAGAGACGAAGGTTGTTTTTGATCTCTTGCACATTTTTGACAACCTTCGCACTTTTAGACTAATTCCGCTACATCTGAAGCTGCTTTTGGCTAATAAAATCCTTGGCGAAAAACTTTTCCCAGCAAAGGCCTAGATCCAATGTGAGATCCACACAAGCCTGCATGTATTTCCTTCATCAATTCTATACCTTCGGCTCTGGATAAACATTTGAGTAACGGAGAGCAGACACCATGCTTGTAAAGCTCCCCTTCTATTATTACATATGGACGAGCTCTTGCCTCTATTCTCTTGTTATAAGCTTCGTCATCTGAAAGGAAATTACCCTTAAGGTAAGAGATGATCTCAGTTCTCCAGTCTTCACTATAAACAAGAGATATGTTGAGGACCACTCTTTCAAGAAGTTCAACCGAAGGTGCTTTTATTGTTTCAAAAAATACTTCCGAAGGTAAGGGCAGCCCCTGTGCTGCTGACTTGGCTAGCAAATCAGCTGCTCATTTTCTCCTCGAGGAATATTTTTTACAGAAAACTCTTCAAAGGAAGCTTCAATCCTTCGGACAGTGTCTAGATACTTCTCAAGCTTCGGGTCTCTTGCCTTACAACTCTTGTCAATATTGTCGGGGACCATAATTAGGGGTACCCTCAAGGCTCCTAATTCTCAGCTGGTAACCCCCATCAGCATAAAGCTGCAAAGGCCTGATGGGTGCGATTAAGTCAGGGATCAGTCCATTCGAGGGACTCGATCACGCCTCGCCCGAGCCTAGCCTCGGACAAGCGCAGCCGACCCCGGAGGATTTCCGTCTCGCCCGAGGCCCCCCTCCAGTGGCGAACATATTTCCGGCTTGCCCGAGGCCCTGTCTTCGCCAAGAAGCAACCCTGACCAAATCGCCGCACCGACCGACCAAATCGCAGGAGCATTTAATGCAAAGGTGGCCTGACACCTTTATCCTGACGCGCGCCCCCCAGCCGGCAGAGCCGAAGTGACCGCCGTCACTTCGCCGCTCCACTGACCGGCCTGACAGAAGGACAGCGCCGCCTGCGCCACTCCGACTGCGGTGCCACTTGACAGAGTGAGACTGACAGGCAGTCAGGCCCTACCGAAGGTACCATAGGAAGCTCCGCTTCGCCCGACCCCAGGGCTCGGACTCGGGCTAAGTCCCGAAAGACGGCGAACTCCGCTCCGCCCGACCCAGGGCTCGGACTCGGGCTAAGTCCCGGAAGACGGCGAACTCCGCCCGACCCAGGGCTCGGACTCGGGCTAAGTCCCGGAAGACGGCGAACTTCGCTCCGTCCGACCTAGGGCTCGGACTCGGGCTAAGTCCCGGAAGATGGCGAACTCCGCCCGACCCAGGGCTCGGACTCGGGCTAAGTCCCAGAAGACGGCGAACTCCGCCCGACCCAGGGCTCGGACTCGGGCTAAGTCCCAGAAGACGATGATCTCTGCCTCGCCCGACCCAGGGCTCGGACTTGGGCTCGGCCCCAGAAGACGACGAACTCCGCTTCGCCCGACCCCAGGGCTCGGACTACGCCCTGGCCTCAGCCGACGGTCTCCGCCTCGCCCGACCCGGGGGCTCGGACTCGACCTCGGCCACGGAAGACAGACTCGACCTCGGCTTCGGAGGAGCTTCCACATCGCCCAACCTAGGGCGTAGGCCAGCCACGTCAACAGGAGGCGCCATCATCACCCTACCCCGAGCTGACTCGGGCCGCAGGGAACAAGACCGGCGTCCCATCTGGCTCGCTCCGCCAGATAGGCAATGATGGCGCCCCGCATACTCTGTGACGACGGTGGCTCTCAGCCCCCTTATGGAAGCAAGAGGATGTCAGCAAGGACTCAACCGCTCCGACAGCTGTCCCTCCGCCAGGCTCCATCGCTCCTCCGACGGCCACGACATCACACCAGCTGGGTGCCAAAATCTCTCCGGCTGCCACAACGGCATGTACTTAGGGCGCTAGCTCTCCTCCGCTAGACACGTAGCACTCTGCTACACCCCCCATTGTACACCTGGATCCTCTCCTTGCGCCTATAAAAGGGAGGACTAGGGCCCTCTTAGAGAGGGTTGGCCGCACGGGGACGAGGACGAGACAGGCGCTCGCTGGAGGCCGCTCGCTCCCTCCCCCGCGTGGACGCTTGTAACCCCCTACTGCAAGCGCACCCGACCTGGGCGCGGGACGAATACGAAGGCCGCGGGATTCCCACCTCTCTCACGCCGGTCTCTGGGCTGGGGCACGCGGCGACATTCACTCGTCGGCTCAGGGACCCCCTGGTCTCGGAACGCCGACAGTTGGCGCGCCAGGTAGGGGCCTGCTGCGTGTTGACGAACAGCTTCCCATCAAGCTCCAGATGGGCAGTCTCCAGCAACCTCTCCAACCCGGGACGGTGCTCCGTTTCGGGAGTCTTGAGTTCATGTCCCTCGACGGCAGCTACGACGTGATACTCCTTCCACCGTCGTGCGACAACGACAGTGGCGGCCGACAACCCGCCCGCCGGCGGCGGAATCGGCAACATCTTCCCCGCATGGTGGAAGAACAACCTTCGAGCTCACCCCATCCTCTCCCCCGCCGACGGAGGAAGAGGCGGGGCAACCAAGGCCAAGCAAGAGACAGCGCCTCGTCGCCTGTCGAGCGAGTCGACGGCCCCAGCACCCCAACGGGGGGCGCACCGGGCGTCGACCTCGCGTTTGAGACGAAGGCGAGCGCCATCTCCCCGCGACACGCCAATCCCGAGCAAGGGGACGACGCCAGCACGCTCGCGAAAAGCTTGCTGGACGTCACCCTCGTACCTGAGACGACGTCGCAGTTAGTCCCCGACGTGACCTCATCGCCGCCCGTCGACCAAAAGGTACCGACCGATTCCCATCCCACGTCTTTCGGATTCAGCCTCGACCCGCCTAGCGGCCCCGCTTTGGCGGACGCTCTTGTAGAGGCGAGTCCAAACCCTCTGGGGTTTCATATGTGGTCACCTTGGGACCGGCTGACGGACGTCTCGACCTACGGGCCCTCTGGGTCTGAGGAAGACGGCGAACCCAGCATCTGTTGGGATTTCTCTGGACTTGGCAACCCCAGTGCCATGCGGGACTTCATGACCGCATGCGACTACTGCCTTTCCAACTGTTCTGACGGAAGCCGTAGCCTCGGCGACAAGGACTGCGGCCCAAGTCGCGAATGCTTCCACGTCGATCTAGGGGGTCCCTCCGAAGGCAACCATCTCGGCATGCTGGAGGACGGTGACCTCCCTAGGCCGGTGCCTCGCGTTGACATCCCACGGGAGCTAGCTGTGGTCCCCGTTCAGGCGGGGGGCCATGACCCACAGCTCGAGCAAATCCGCGGGGTGCAGGCCAGGCTCGACGAGGGAGCAGGAGCGCTTGAGCCGATCCGTCGGGACGTCGGGCAGGCATGGGCGGGCCAACCTCCGGCCGGGGAAATACGTCATCTACCCCAGGGCTTCCAGCACCGCATCACCGACGACGTCAGGGTCAGGCCACCACCCGCATCCAGTGGGGTCGGCCAGAACCTAGCGGCAGCAGCAATGCTTCTTCGTGCGATGCCGGAGCCATCAACCACCGAGGGGCGGCGAATCCAGGGAGAACTCAAGAATCTCCTAGAAGGCGCCGCAGTCCGACGGGCCGAGAGCTCCGCCTCCCGAAGGCAGGGGTACCCCTCGGAACCTCATGCCGTGACTTCCCGATTCATGCGGGAAGCCTCAGTCTACACCGGGCGCACGCGCAACACCGCGCCTGCGGCCCCGGGTCGCCTCGGCAACGAGCACCATCACCGCGACCGTCGGGCCCACCTCGATGAGAGGGTGCGCCGAGGCTACCACCCCAGGCGTGGGGGACGCTATGACAGCGGGGAGGATCGGAGTCCCTTGCCCGAACCACCCGGTCCGCAAGCCTTCAGCCGAGCCATCCGACGGGCGCCGTTCCCGACCCGGTTCCGACCCCCGACTACTATCACAAAGTACTCGGGGGAGACGAGACCGGAACTGTGGCTCGCGGACTACCGTCTGGCCTGCCAACTGGGTGGAACGGACGATGACAACCTCATCATCCGCAACCTCCCCCTGTTCCTCTCCAACACCGCTCGCGCCTGGTTGGAGCACCTGCCTCCGGGGCAGATCTCCAACTGGGACGACCTAGTCCAAGCTTTCGCCGGCAATTTCCAGGGCACGTACGTGCGCCCCGGGAATTCCTGGGACCTCCGAAGCTGCCGACAACAGCCGGGAGAGTCTCTCTGAGACTACATCTGGCGATTCTAGAAGCAGCGCACCGAGCTGCCCAACATCACCGACTCGGATGTCATCGGCGCGTTCCTCGCTGGCACCACCTGCCGCGACCTGGTGAGCAAGCTGGGTCGCAAGACCCCCACCAGGGCGAGCGAGCTGATGGACATCGCCACCAAGTTCGCCTCCGGCCAGGAGGCGGTCGAGGCTATCTTCCGAAAGGACAAGCAGCCCCAGGGCCGCCCATCGAAAGATACTCCCGAGGCGTCAACTCAGCGCGGCGCCAAGAAGAAGGGCAAGAAGAAGTCGCAAGCGAAACGTGACGCCACCGACACGGACCTTGTCGCCGCCGCCGAGCACAAGAACCCTCGGAAGCCCCCCGGAGGTGCCAACCTCTTCGACAAGATGCTCAAGGAGCCGTGCCCCTATCACCAGGGGCCCGTCAAGCACACCCTTGAGGAGTGCGTCATGCTTCGGCGCCACTTCCACAGGGCCGGGCCACCCGCGGAGGGTGGCAAGGCCCGCGATGACGATAAGAAGGAAGATCACCAGGCAGGAGAGTTCCCCGAGGTCCGCGACTGCTTCATGATCTATGGTGGGAAAGCGGCGAACGCCTCGGCTCGGCACCGCAAGCAAGAGCGCCGGGAGGTCTGCTCGGTGAAGGTGGCGGCGCCAGTCTATCTAGACTGGTCCGACAAGCCCATCACCTTTGACCGAGACGATCACCCCGACCATGTGCCGAGCCCGGGGAAATACCCGCTCATCGTCGACCCCGTCATCGGCGACGTCAGGCTCACCAAGGTCCTCATGGACGGAGGAAGCAGCCTCAACATCATCTACGCCGAGACCCTCGGACTCCTGCGTGTCGATCTGTCCTCCGTCCGAGCAGGCGCTGCGCCCTTCCATGGGATCATTCCCGGGAAGCGTGTCCAGCCCCTCGGACAACTCGACCTTCCCGTCTGCTTCAGAACACCCTCCAACTTCCGAAGGGAGACCCTGACGTTCGAGGTGGTCGGGTTCCGAGGAACCTACCACGCGGTACTGGGAAGACCATGCTACGCGAAGTTCATGGCCGTCCCCAACTACACCTACCTGAAGCTCAAGATGCCGGGCCCCAACGGGGTCATCACCGTCGGCCCCACGTACAAACACGCGTTCGAATGCGACGTGGAGTGCGTGGAGCATGCCGAGGCCCTCGCCGAGTCCGAGGCCCTCATCGCCGGCCTGGAGAGCCTCTCGAAGGAGGTGCCAAACGTGAAGCGTCATGCCGGCAACTTTGAGCCAGCGGAGACGGTTAAGTCCGTCCCCCTCGACCCCAGCGGCGCCGCCTCCAAGCAGATCCGGATCGGCTCCGGGCTCGATCCCAAATAGGAAGCAGTGCTCGTCGACTTTCTCCGCGCGAACGCCGACGTCTTCGCGTGGAGTCCCTCGGACATGCCCGGCATACCGAGGGATGTCGCCGAGCACTCGCTGGACATCCGAGCTGGAGCCCGAACCGTCAAGCAGCCTCTGCGCCGATTCGACGAGGAGAAGCGCAGAGCCATAGGCGAGGAGATCCACAAGCTAATCGCGGCAGGGTTCATCAAAGAGGTATTCCATCCCTAATGGCTTGCCAACCCTGTGCTTGTGAGAAAGAAAGGGGGGAAATGGTGGATGTGTGTAGACTACACTGGTCTCAACAAAGCATGTCCGAAGGTTCCCTACCCTCTGCCTCGCATCGATCAAATCGTGGATTCCACTGCTGGGTGCGAAACCCTGTCTTTCCTCGATGCCTACTCAGGGTATCATCAAATCAGGATGAAAGAGTCTGACCAGCTCGCGACTTCTTTCATCACACCCTTCGGCATGTACTGCTATGTCACCATGTCGTTCGGCTTGAGGAATGCGGGCGCGACGTACCAGTGATGCATGAACCATGTGTTCGGCGAACACATTGGCCGCACGATCGAGGCCTACATCGATGACATCGTAGTCAAGACGAGGAAATCCTCCGACCTCCTTTCCGACCTTGAAGTGACATTCCGATGTCTCAAGGCGAAAGGCGTCAAGCTAAATCCCGAGAAGTGTGTCTTCGGGGTGCCCCGAGGCATGCTCTTGGGGTTCATCGTCTTCGAGCGGGGCATCGAAGCCAACCCGGAGAAGATCGCAGCCATCACCAGCATGGGGCCCATCAAGGACTTGAAAGGCGTACAGAGAGTCATGGGATGTCTCGTGGCTCTGAGCCGCTTCATCTCACGCCTCGGCGAAAGAGGTCTACCTGTGTACCGCCTCTTGAGGAAGGCCGAGTGCTTCACTTGGACCCCTGAGGCCGAGGAAGCCCTCGGGAACCTGAAGGCGCTCCTCACAAAGGCGCCTATCTTGGTGCCCCCAGCTGCTGGAGAAGCCCTCCTGGTCTACGTCGCCGCGACCACTCAGGTGGTTAGCGCCACGATTGTGGTCGAGAGGCAAGAAGAGGGGCATGCATTGCCCGTTCAGAGGCCAGTCTACTTCGTCAGCGAGGTACTGTCCGAAACCAAGATCCGCTACCCACAAGTTCAGAAGCTGTTGTACGCGGTGATCCTAACGCGGCAGAAGCTGCGACACTACTTCGAGTCTCATCTGGTAACTGTGGTGTCATCCTTCCCCCTGGGGGAGATCATCCAGTGCCGAGAGGCCTCGGGTAGGATTGCAAAGTGGGCGGTGGAAATCATGGGCGAAACAATCTCGTTCGCTCCTCGAAAGGCCATCAAGTCCCAGGTCTTGGCGGACTTCGTGGCTGAATGGGTCGACACCCAGCTCCCAACAGTTCCGATCCAGCTGGAACTCTGGACTATGTTTTTTGACGGGTCGCTGATGAAGACAGGAGCCGGCGCAGGCCTACTCTTCATCTCGCCCCTCGGGAAGCACCTACGCTACGTGCTACGCTTCCATTTCCCGGCATCCAACAATGTGGCTGAGTACGAAGCTCTGGTCAACGGGTTGCGGATCGCCATCGAGCTAGGGGTCCGACGCCTCGACGCTCGCGGTGACTCGCAGCTCGTCATCGACCAAGTCATGAAGAACTCCCACTGCCGCGACCCGAAGATGGAGGCCTACTGCGATGAGGTTCGGCGCCTGGAAGACAAGTTCTACGGGCTCGAGCTCAACCACATCGCTCGGCGCTACAACGAGACTGCGGACGAGCTGGCTAAAATAGCCTCGGGGCGAACGACGGTTCCCCCGGACGTCTTCTCCCGGGATCTGCATCAACCCTTCGTCAAGATCGACGACACGTCCGAGCCCGAGGTACCCTCGGCTCAGTCCGAGGTACCCTCGGCTCAGTCCGAGGCACCCTCGGCTCAACCCGAGGCGCCCTCGGCTCAGTCCGAGGCACCCTCGGCTCAACCCGAGGCACCCTCATCTCGGCCCGAGGCGCCCTCGGTTCAGTTCGAGGTACCCTCGGCCCCCGAGGGTGAGGCACTGCGCGTCGAGGAGGAGCGAAGCGGGGTCACGCCTAATCGAAACTGGCAGACCCCGTACCTGCAATATCTCCACCGAGGAGAGCTACCCCTCGACCGAGCCGAGGCTCGGCGGTTGGCGTGGCACGGCAAGTCGTTCGTCTTGCTGGGAGATGGAAAGGAGCTCTACCACCGTAGCCCCTCAGGCATCCTCCAGCGATGCATTTCCATCGCCGAAGGTCAGGAGCTCCTACGAGAGATACACTCGGGGGCTTGCGGCCATCACGCAGCACCTCGAGCCCTCGTTGGAAACGCCTTCCGACAAGGTTTCTACTGGCCGACGGCGGTGGCCGACGCCACCAGAATTGTCCGCACCTGCGAAGGGTGTCAATTCTACGCGAGGCAGACCCACCTGCCCGCTCAGGCTCTGCAGACGATACCCATCACCTGGCCTTTTGCTGTGTGGGGTCTGGATCTCGTCGGCCCCTTGCAGAAGGCACCCGAGGGCTACACGCACCTGCTGGTCGCCATTGACAAATTCTCCAAGTGGATCGAGGTCCGACCCCTGAACAGCATCAGGTCCGAGCAGGCGGTGGCGTTCTTCACCAACATCATCCATCGCTTCGGGGTCCCGAACTCCATCATCACCGACAACAGCACCCAGTTCACCGGCAGAAAGTTCCTGGACTTCTGCGAGGATCACCACATCCGGGTGGACTGGGCCGCCGTGGCTCATCCCATGACGAATGGGCAGGTGGAGCGTGCCAACGGCATGATTCTACAAGGGCTCAAGCCTCGGATCTACAACGACCTCAACAAGTTCGGCAAGCGGTGGATGAAGGAACTCCCCTCGGTGGTCTGGAGTCTGAGGACAACGCCGAGCCGAGCCACGGGCTTCACGCCGTTCTTTCTAGTCTATGGGGCCGAAGCCATCTTGCCCACAGACTTAGAATACGGTTCCCCGAGGACGAGGGCCTACACCGACCAAAGCAACCAAGTTAGCCGAGAAGACTCGCTGGACCAGCTGGAGGAGGCTCAGGACAAGGCCTTGCTACACTCGGCGCGGTACCAGCAGTCCCTGCGACGCTACCACGCCCGAGGGGTCCGGTCCCAAGAGCTCCAGGTGGGCGACCTGGTGCTTCAGCTGCGACAAGACGCCCGTGGGCGGCACAAGCTCACGCCCCCCTGGGAGGGGCCATTCGTCATCGCCAAGGTTCTGAAGCCCGGAACGTACAAGCTGGCCAACAGTCAAGGCGAGGTCTATGGCAACGCCTGGAACATCCAACAGCTACGTCGCTTCTACCCTTAAGATGTTTTCAAGTTGATCATATACCTCGCACCCACGCAAAGTTTAGTCATCAAGGAAGGGTCGGCCTCGCCTCGGCAAAGCCCGACCCTCCCTCGGGGGCTAAAAGGGGGGGAACCCCCTCCGCGTCGAAATTTTCCTCGAAAAAAGATCTTTTCTGCCAGAATGTCTTTCGCGCTTTTTGGCTACTTCGAAAGTGGATCCTGAAAACGACGGAGTACACGTAAGCAGCCAAGGCTGACCGAGCCGAGGGACTCCTACGCCTCCGGGATACGGATACCTCACTCATCACCTTCTGCGATAAGTAACTCGCGTTCGGATAAGTGATTCTGCGGACCGAACAAGTCTTCACGTTTGAAAGCTCTTCTGCCGAAGCGATCGTTCGAGCCTTCTCGACCGCGTCGGTGACAGAGCCCCATGGACGGGTAAGAGTGCGCGTAAGCGGCAAGGCCGACCGAGCCGAGGGACTCCTACGCCTCCGGGATACGGATACCTCACTCATCACCTTCCGCGAGAAGCAACTCTCGCTCGCACAAACATTTCTGTTACCGACAAAAAAGTCCAGATACTCGAAACAAGAGGAAAAGAGACGCAACTTTACAACACGGCGAGGGTGTGTTTTGGCCTCGGCGACCGAAGAAAACACACGCTACAAGACAATCCGATCCTGCAGGCTCGGATCTTGACGGCTGAAGGGAGCAGCAGCACCCTCGGCATCAACAACACTTTCAGCGAGGTCTGACCTAGCCTCGGACGGCGACGCGGTCCGAAGATCTCCACTCCGAAGGACGACGTCATCGCCACGCCCGGGCCATCGCTGCCAGGGTCTTCTCCGGGAATCCGGCCCGAGCAGGCGGCTCGGCCGGTCACCCCGGGGCCTTGGCCAGTTGCCCTCCAAGGACGTCAGCCCGACCCGAGGCCTCGGCTGGTCAACTCTGGCGTCGGTCCCGCTAACGGACGACCCGGCCAGGCTCCGGCCAACCAGGTTTTCTTTTTGAGCCAACTCTGCCGCTGTTCGTGCTGACACCGCTACCCCTGGCCTCGGCTCATCGGAGAGCGACCAAGGCGTTCCTTTAATTAAGCTAGAGAAGCCTCGGACAACAAGGCCGACCGAGCCGAGGGACTCCCACGCCTCCGGGATATGGATACCTCACTCGTCACCTTTACACGGGGCGACTCACGCTTGGTGAAGCGGTTCAGACATCCAACAGGCGAGTCTTAGTGCTCGAAAAGGAGGAAAAAACACGGCTCCATGCCAAAATTACATACATGTTCAGGCCCCGACAGCCACAATGAACAAAAACACTGGCATTCAAAGTGCCATTACAAACGGAACTCCGGTTCCACCTCCGCAGGTACGAACAACCCCACTCAATGGGGGGGGGGGGCCTGCGGAGCAACAGAAGACTGACGAACGGCGCGCCGTCGCCTGCTCCAGCAGCGGCGATGACGACGACTTCTGCTCCGGGGGGCCGAACAGCGGCAGCGCTGACCTCAGGGCGGATGCTGCTGCCAAGAGGCCCCCGCCCATGCCCAAACTCGTGAGGCAAGGACGGACAGAAGGCCGTAGAGTTGGAGGTCGGTCCGTGGGCGGCCCTGGCTATCTCGTCGGCGGAAGAACCTCTTCTAGCTGCCGTGGCAGACGCCGGCGCTGGGAGCGGCTCCGAAGCCACTCGCGTCCGAGAGCCAGGCACGCCGCAGCTGCCGGCGCCACGGACGACGATCGCCCTTTCCCTCCGATCACTTAGGGAAGGAGCGGGCCACCGCACACGCAGGGGTCGACCCCAACTCGGCTCACCCCCCTCCCCAACCCTGGTGATGAAAATCCTTGAGGCTGAGGGAGGGGCAGAGGCCGCAGCCCGGCTCGCTTTCCCCCACCATCAAACTGGAGGTCACCATCTTGGGTGACCGCCGGCGGAGGGGTGCAGCCGGGCTGTATGATGAAAATCCTTGAAGCCGAACGATGGCTGAAAGGTACCAACTCCTGCAGAGTTGCGTTCCTCCAACGACGAGGTGGAAAGACGGCGGATATCCCCCATCCGGGGGCTTGGAAGGTGGAAAGACACGATGCATAAGGGAGCGCGAAGACATGGTCGCCTTCCAAGGGGGTCACCCTCCTTTTAAAGGCGGCTCTCCCTACTTGCGTCCCCAGCCGTCATGGGCTGAGTCTTCTCCAACACACTCCAAGGTCCTCCCCTAAGGCGCGGGGGCTGGGTCCCACACGTCATGCAAGCCGACTCAGAGCAGAAGAAGCCAAACCGCCGCGCGCGGTGCGTACAACCGCCCAGCGGTTACAAGCGACCCTCCACTTTTGCCTAGACCAGCGGGCGAAAGGGTGGGCAGCCATGCAGGCGGCATGCAACCGCGCCAAGTGGGCGCACTTCTCCGACTCCCAACACGCCCGACATGGAGGCCCAGGCCCACGCGTCATGCAACCGGCGCGCCGAATGCTTCGTGCATGCAACTGCACCGCCACTTGCGCCACCACCGTGCCTCCTCGACTGCGGAACCAATGCCGCGACTCGAGGCGGCCCAGTGCACGACCCAGCGGCGCCAGCCTGGCGCGACGGTCAATGCGGCCAAGAATGGGCCGGCAGTAATGGCGGTGGCAGGCAGGCAGGAGCAGCGGTCACGTCATCAACCAAGCTCACGTCCCGTCCGGGGGCAGCGAGAGAACCCTCTCTCACGGCGTGAAGACAACACGCCCGTGATCCGTTCCTCGAACGGCTCACGCACGCACAACGGCCGCCCCGCCAACCACTCGCCCCGTCGCATTAACTCCGCGGCGGGACAGGTGGCGCCTCTGGCAGGAGAAGCGGGCGACGCTTCGCCTTCGCCATAATGACCGCGTCAAAAAAGGTATGCCGCGTCGTTCGATTTCGTATCCTTTTCCTTTTTTCCTCTTTCTCTCTCTTGCAACAGGGACTGGGAAAGGGGGATACCCCGAAAAGGATCCTTCCCCGAGAAGGAACCAGGCTCCGAGCCCCCCTACTGATCAGAGGTTCGAAGACTGGCCCCCAGGAAGGGTTCGACAGCCGCCTCAGATCGCGTGGGCCCTACACCCACTACTGGTCAGAGGTTCGAAGGCCGGCCCCTCGAAAGGGTTCCACGGCCGCCTCAGGCTACTCGGGCTCCACGCCCATTACTGATCAGGGGTTCGAAGGCTGGCCCCCGAAGGGTTCACATCCGCCTCAGACGCCGAGCGAGGGATGACCATGGGTACGTTCGATACATAACCAAGGCTCGGGCTGCGCTCCCGAGGTACCCTAGGACATTTCCGAGACCAGCGGGAACGATCTTGTAACGGAATCCCATCAGAGGGAGGCATCGAGCCCTCGGACCCCGTCGCCAGGGGACCGGGTCCGGCAGATCACCCGCAGGTACTTTTGGGCGTGCCTCTGGGCCCCTAGCCGACCCCTAACGAACGGGGCACGGACGTCCACTCGGATCACCCGCTTGCAGCTCACCGGAGACACCATGTTCGGCGCCCATCGAGGGCAACATGGCGCTTTCCCCCCTCCTCCTTGCGGAAAGGCGACGCAGGGGCGTATGTAAAAAAGCCGAGTCTGTCCCTGATAGCCCTCTCGCCCTGTGCAGAGGCTCGGGGGCTGCTCTCGCAAACCCGGCTCCGGCCGAACCGTTGACAGCGTCAACATACCAGCCCGAGAACTTGGGACCCGACCGTACACCCGGGCTACGGCCAGCTCGCATGAGGGAACGACCAGACCAGCCGAAGCGTTACACGAGGCATTAAGACCTCGAAGGAGTGAAACCACTCCTCCGAGGCCTCGGGGGCTACACCCGGCGGGTGCGCTCGCGCGCACCCACCGGAACAAAACGCAACCGAGAAAGGCTGGTCCCCTTGCAAAAAAGTGCGACGAAAGCCTCCAAGCGAGTGCTAACACTCCCTTCGAGGCTCGGGGGCTACTGTCGGGGACCATAATTAGGGGTACCCTCAAGGCTCCTAATTCTCAGCTGGTAACCCCCATCAGCATAAAGCTGCAAAGGCCTGATGGGTGCGATTAAGTCAGGGATCAGTCCATTCGAGGGACTCGATCACGCCTCGCCCGAGCCTAGCCTCGGACAAGGGCAGCCGACCCTGGAGGATTTCCGTCTCGCCCGAGGCCCCCCTCCAGTGGCGAACATATTTCCGGCTTGCCCGAGGCCCTGTCTTCGCCAAGAAGCAACCCTGACCAAATCGCCGCACCGACCGACGAAATCGCAGGAGCATTTAATGCAAAGGTGGCCTGACACCTTTATCCTGACGCGCGCCCCCCAGCCGGCAGAGCCGAAGTGACCGCCGTCACTTCGCCGCTCCACTGACCGGCCTGACAGAAGGACAGCGCCGCCTGCGCCACTCCGACTGTGGTGCCACTTGACAGAGTGAGACTGACAGGCAGTCAGGCCCTGCCGAAGGTACCATAGGAAGCTCCGCTTCGCCCGACCCCAGGGCTCGGACTCGGGCTAAGTCCCGGAAGACGACGAACTCCGCTCCGCCCGACCCAGGGCTCGGACTCGGGCTAAGTGAAAGGGAATTAGGCTTACACCTAGTCCCTAAATAATTTTGGTGGTTGAATTGCCCAACACAAATATTGGACTAACTAGTTTGCTCTAGTGTATAAGTTATACAGGTGCAAAAGGTTCACACTCAGCCAATAAAAAGATCAAGTTTTGGATTCAACAAAGGAGCAAAGAGGCAACCGAGCGCACCTCTGGTCTGGAGGCACCGGACTATTCGGTGCGCCACCGGACAGTGTCCGGTGCACCAGAGGACTCCAACTCGAACTCGCCACCTTCGGGAATTTCGCAGGCCGCTCCGCTATAATTCACCGGACTGTCCGGTGTACACCGGACAGTGTCCGGTGCTCCAAGGAAGCGCGGCCTCCGCAACTCGCCAGCCTCGGGATCGCGCAGCAGCCGCTCCGCTATAATTCACCGGACATGTCCGGTGTGCACCGGACTGTCCGGTGTAACCCCGGAGCAACGGCTATTTCGGCGCCAACGGCTCCCTGCAGCGCATTTAATGCGCGCTCTGCGCACGCAGATGTCAGGCGCGCCCATACTGGCGCACCGGACAATGAACAGGTGATGTCCGGTGTGCACCGGACATCCAAGCGGGCCCAGAACTCAGAAGCTCCAACGGTCAGAATCCAACGGCATTGATGACGTGGCGGGGGCACCGGACATGTCCGGTGTGCACCGGACTGTCCGGTGTGCCATCGACAGACAGCCTCCACCAACGGTCAAGTTTGGTGGTTGGGGCTATAAATACCCCAACCACCCCACCATTCATAGCATCCAAGTTTTCCAACCTCCAACCACTATACAAGAGCTAGCATTCATTGCAAAGCACACCAAAAGAGATCAAATCCTCTCCCAACTCCTCACAAAGCCCTAGTGACTAGAGAGAGTGATTTGTAGTGTTCATTTGAGCTCTTGCGCATGGATCGCTTCTTTTTCTTTGGAACTCTTTCTTGTGATCAAACACTCACTTGTAATTGAGGCAAGAGACACCAATTGTGTGGTGGTCCTTGCGGGAAGTTTGATTCCCAAGTGATTTGAGAAAGAGAAGCTCACTCGGTCCGAGGGACCGTTTGAGAGAGGGAAGGGTTGAAAGAGACCCGGCCTTTGTGGCCTCCTCAACGGGGAGTAGGTTTGAAGAGAACCGAACCTCGGTAAAACAAATCCGCGTGTCTCACTTCGTTATTCGCTTGCGATTTGTTTTGCGCCCTCTCTCGCGGACTCTATTATATTTCTAACGCTAACCCGGCTTGTAGTTGTGATTATTTTTGTGATTTTCAGTTTCGCCCTATTCACCCCCCCTCTAGGCGACTTTCAATTGGTATCAGAGCCCGGTGCTTCATTAGAGCCTAACCGCTCGAAGTGATGTCGGGAGATCACACCAAGAGGGAGATGGAGACCGGCGACAAGCTCACTACAAGCCAAGGGAGCACTTCATCGGAAGAGTCCCGCACCAAGAGGAGGGAGAAGAAGAAGGGCTCCTCCAAACGGAAGGAGAAAAGGCCTTCCTCTTCTCACCACAATGAGAAGAAGGAAAAATCTTCTTCTCACAAATCGCATCGGAAAGGCGACAAGCACAAGAGGATGAGGAAGGTGGTCTACTACGAGACCGACACTTCATCAACATCCACCTCCGACTCCGATGCACCGTCCGTAACTTCTAAGCGCCAAGAGCGCAAGAAGTTTAGTAAGATCTCCTTGCACTATCCCCGTACATCTAGACATACTCCATTACTTTCCGTTCCATTAGGCAAACCACCAACTTTTGACGGCGAAGATTATGCTAGGTGGAGTGATTTAATGAAATTTCATCTAACCTCACTCCACAAAAGTATATGGAATGTTGTTGAGTTTGGAGCACAGGTACCATCAATAGGGGATGAGGATTATGACACGGACGAAGTGGCCCAAATCGAGCACTTCAACTCCCAAGCCACAACCATTCTCCTCGCCTCTCTAAGCAAGGAGGAATACAACAAAGTACAAGGGTTGAAGAATGCAAAGGAGATTTGGGACCTACTCAAGACAGCGCACGAGGGTGATGAACTCACCAAGATCACCAAGCGGGAAACGATCGAGGGGGAGCTCGGTCGCTTCCGTCTTCGCCAAGGGGAGGAGCCACAAGATATGTACAACCGGCTCAAGACCTTGGTGAACCAAGTGCGCAACCTCGGGAGCAAAAAGTGGGATGACCACGAGGTGGTTAAGGTTATTTTAAGAGCTCTTATTTTCCTTAACCCCACTCAAGTTCAATTAATTCGTGGTAATCCTAGATATCCACTAATGACCCCCGAGGAAGTTATCGGGAATTTTGTGAGCTTTGAATGCATGATTAAGGGCTCAAAGAAGATCAACGAGCTTGACGAACCTTCCACATCCGAGGCGCAACCGATGGCCTTCAAGGCAACGGAAGAGAAGAAGGAGGAGTCTACACCAAGTAGACAACCAATTGACGCCTCCAAGCTCGACAATGAGGAGATGGCCTTAATCATCAAAAGCTTTCGGCAAATCCTCAAGCAACGGAAGGGGAAGGACTATAAATCCCGTTCCAAGAAGGTTTGCTACAAGTGTGGTAAGCCCGGTCATTTTATTGCAAAATGTCCTATGTCTAGTGACAGTGACAGGGGCGACGACAAGAAGGGAAAGAGGAGAGAAAAGAAGAAGTACTACAAGAAGAAGGGCGGCGATGCCCATGTTTGCCGGGAATGGGACTCCGACGAGAGCTCCACCGAGTCCTCCGACGACGAGGACGCCGCCAACATCGCCGTCACCAAGGGACTCCTCTTCCCCAACGTCGGCCACAAGTGCCTCATGGCAAAGGACGGCAAAAGGAAGAAGGTTAAATCTAAATCCTCCACTAAATATGAATCTTCTAGTGATGATAATGCTAGTGGTGAGGAAGACAATTTGCATAACCTTTTTGCCAACCTTAACATGGAACAAAAAGAAAAATTAAATGAGCTAATTAGTGCTATCCATGAAAAGGATGATCTCTTGGACTCCCAAGAGGATTTCCTAATCAAGGAAAACAAGAAACATGTTAAGGTTAAAAATGCTTATGCTCTAGAGGTAGAAAAATGTAACAAATTATCTAGTGAGCTAAGCACTTGCCATGACACTATTGCCAACCTTAGAAATGAAAATGCTAAATTAATTGCTAAGGTTGATTCTCATGTTTGTATTGATTCAATTCCCAATCTTAGAAATGATAATGATGATTTGCTTACTAAGATTAAGGAATTGAATGAGTCTCTTGCTAGCCTTAAGATTGAGAATGAAAAATTGCTTGCTAAGGCTAAGGATTTTGATGTTTGCAATGCCACTATTTCCGACCTTAGAACTAAAAATGATTTATTACATGCTAAGGTTATTGAACTAAAATCTTGCAAACCCTCTACATCTAATGTTGAGCATGTTTCTATTTGTACTAGATGTAGAGATGTTGATATCAATGCTATTCATGATCACATGGCTTTAATTAAACAACAAAATGATCATATAGCATTATTAGATGCAAAAATTGCCGAGCATAACGTAGAAAATGAAAAGTTTAAATTTGCTAGAAGTATGCTCTATAATGGGAGATGCCCTGGCATCAAGGATAGCATTGGCTTCCAAAGGGGAGACAATGTCAAACTTAATGCCCCTCCTAAGAACTTGTCTAACTTTGTTAAGGGCAAGGCTCCCATGCCTCAGGATAACGAGGGTTACATTTTGTACCCTGCCGGTTATCCCGAGAGCAAAAACAAGAAAATTCATTCTAGGAAGTCTCACTCTGGCCCTAACCATGCTTTTATGTATAAGGGTGAGACATCTAGTTCTAGGCAACCAACCCGTGCTAAGTTGCCTAGAAAGAAAATTCCTAATGCATCAAATGATCATGCTATTTCATTCAAAACTTTTGATGCTTCATATGTTTTAACTAACAAATCCGGCAAGGTAGTTGCCAAGATTGTTGGGGGCAAACACAAGGGCTCCAAGACTTGTGTTTGGGTACCCAAAGTTCTTGTTTCTAATGCCAAAGGACCCAAAACCGTTTGGGTACCTAAAGTCAAGAACTAAAATTGTTTTGTAGGTTTATGCATCCGGGGGCTCAAGTTGGATACTCGACAGCGGGTGCACAAACCACATGACAGGGAAAAAAAAGATGTTCTCCTCATATGAGAAAAACCAAGATCCCCAACGAGCTATCACATTCGGGGATGGAAATCAAGGTTTGATCAAAGGATTGGGTAAAATTGCTATATCACCTGACCATACTATTTCCAATGTTTTTCTTGTAGATTCTTTGGATTACAATTTGCTTTCCGTATCCCAATTATGTCAAATGGGCTACAACTGTCTATTTACTGATATAGGTGTTACTGTCTTTAGAAGAAGTGATGATTCAATAGCATTTAAGGGAGTGTTGGAGGGTCAGCTATACTTGGTAGATTTTGATAGAGCTGAACTCGACACTTGCTTGGTTGCTAAGACTAACTTGGGTTGGCTCTGGCATCGCCGACTAGCCCATGTTGGAATGAAGAATCTTCACAAGCTTCTAAAGGGAGAACACATTTTAGGACTAACCAATGTTCATTTTGAGAAAGACAGGATTTGTAGCGCATGCCAAGCTGGGAAGCAAGTTGGCACTCATCATCCACACAAGAACATCATGACTAGTGACAGGCCACTGGAGCTCCTACACATGGACCTATTCGGCCCGATCGCTTACATAAGCATCGGCGGGAGTAAGTACTGTCTAGTTATTGTGGATGATTATTCTCGCTTCACTTGGGTGTTCTTTTTGCAGGACAAATCTCATACCCAAGAGACCTTAAAGGGATTCTTGAGACGGGCTCAAAATGAGTTCGGCTTAAGGATCAAGAAAATTAGAAGCGACAATGGGACGGAGTTCAAGAACTCTCAAATTGAAAGCTTCCTTGAGGAGGAGGGCATCAAGCATGAGTTCTCTTCTCCCTACACTCCACAACAAAATGGTGTAGTGGAGAGGAAGAATCGAACTCTATTGGACATGGCAAGAACCATGCTTGATGAGTACAAGACACCGGATCGGTTTTGGGCCGAAGCGGTCAACACCGCTTGCTACACCATCAACCGGTTATATCTTCACCGAATCCTCAAGAAGACATCCTATGAACTCCTAACCGGTAAAAAGCCAAATATTTCATATTTTAGAGTTTTTGGTAGCAAATGTTTTATACTTGTTAAAAGAGGTAGAAAATCTAAATTTGCTCCTAAAACTGTAGAAGGCTTTTTACTAGGATATGACTCAAACACAAGGGCATATAGAGTCTTTAACAAGTCCTCAGGACTTGTTGAAGTTTCTTGTGACGTTGTGTTTGATGAGACTAACGGCTCTCAAGTAGAGCATGTTGATCTTGATGAGATAGGTGAAGAACAGGCTCCATGCATAGCGCTAAGGAACATGTCCATTGGGGATGTGTGTCCTAAGGAATCCGAAGAGCCTCCACATGCACAAGATCAACCATCCTCCTCCATGCAAGCATCTCCACCAACTCAAATTGAGGATGAGGCTCAAGATGTTGAACAAGAAGATCAAGAAGATGAGCCACCTCAAAATGACGGCAACGATCAAGGGGGAGATGCAAATGATGAAGACAAGGAGGATGAACAACCAAGGCCGCCACACCCAAGAGTCCACCAAGCAATACAACGAGATCACCCCGTCGACACCATCCTCGGCGACATTCATAAGGGGGTAACTACTCGATCTCGTGTTGCACATTTTTGTGAACATTACTCTTTTGTTTCCTCTATTGAGCCACACAGGGTAGAGGAAGCACTTCAAGATTCGGATTGGGTGATGGCGATGCAAGAGGAGCTCAACAATTTCACAAGGAATGAGGTATGGCACTTAGTTCCACGTCCTAACCAAAATGTTGTAGGAACCAAGTGGGTCTTCCGCAACAAGCAAGATGAGCATGGTGTGGTGACAAGGAACAAAGCTCGACTCGTGGCCAAGGGGTATTCACAAGTCGAAGGTTTGGATTTTGGTGAAACCTATGCACCCGTAGCTAGGCTTGAGTCAATTCGCATATTATTAGCCTATGCTACTTACCATGGCTTCAAGCTTTATCAAATGGACGTGAAGAGTGCCTTCCTCAATGGACCAATCAAGGAGGAGGTCTATGTTGAGCAACCTCCCGGCTTTGAAGACAGTGAGTACCCTAACCATGTTTATAGGCTCTCTAAGGCGCTTTATGGGCTCAAGCAAGCCCCAAGAGCATGGTATGAATGCCTTAGAGATTTCCTTATTGCAAATGGCTTCAAAGTCGGCAAAGCCAATCCTACTTTATTCACCAAAACACTTGATAATGATTTGTTTGTATGCCAAATTTATGTTGATGATATTATATTTGGGTCTACTAACAAATCTACATGTGAAGAATTTAGTAGGATCATGACACAGAAATTCGAGATGTCTATGATGGGGGAGTTGAAGTATTTTCTAGGATTTCAAGTCAAACAACTCCAAGAGGGCACATTCATTTGCCAAACAAAGTATACCCAAGACATTCTAAGCAAGTTTGGAATGAAGGATGCCAAGCCCATCAAGACTCCCATGGGAACAAATGGGCATCTCGACCTCGACACGGGAGGTAAGTCCGTGGATCAAAAGGTATACCGGTCGATGATTGGTTCATTGCTTTATTTATGTGCATCTCGACCGGACATTATGCTTTCCGTATGCATGTGTGCAAGATTCCAAGCCGACCCTAAGGAATCACACCTTACGGCCGTAAAACGAATCTTGAGATATTTGGCTTATACACCTAAGTTTGGGCTTTGGTACCCTCGGGGATCCACTTTTGATTTGATTGGTTATTCGGATGCCGATTGGGCGGGGTGTAAGATTAATAGGAAGAGCACATCGGGGACTTGCCAGTTCTTGGGAAGATCCTTGGTGTCATGGGCTTCAAAGAAGCAAAATTCGGTCGCTCTTTCTACCGCCGAAGCCGAGTATATTGCCGCAGGCCATTGTTGCGCGCAATTGCTTTGGATGAGGCAAACCCTGCGGGACTACGGTTACAAATTAACCAAAGTCCCTCTTCTATGTGATAATGAGAGTGCAATCCGCATGGCGGATAATCCCGTTGAGCATAGCCGCACTAAACACATAGCCATTCGGTATCATTTTCTTCGGGATCACCAACAAAAGGCGGATATCGAGATTTCATACATTAACACTAAAGATCAATTAGCTGATATCTTTACCAAGCCACTTGATGAACAATCTTTTACCAGACTTAGGCATGAGCTTAATATTCTTGATTCTAGGAATTTCTTTTGCTAAACTTGCACACATAGCTCATAAGAATACCTTTGATCATGTCTCTTTTATATGCTATGACTAATGTGTTTTCAAGTGTATTCCAAACCAAGTCATAGGTATATTGAAAGGGAATTGGAGTCTTCGGCGAAGACAAAGGCTTCCACTCCGCTCTACTACTCATCCTTCGCCGTCGCTCCGCATCACTCTCCAACGTTGGTATAATCTTCACTCATTTATTTTATGACCAAAGGAGGAGAAAGTACTTCTACTTCTATGAGCTCTAATATTTCCGTTTTTGGCAATTCATGCCAAAGGGGGAGAAAATATGAGCCCAAAGCAAAAGGACCGCACCACCACCCTAATTTTAAAATTGATGATTTTTAATTGGTAAATTTCAAAATTGGTATCTCTCTGTGTTCTAAAGGGGGAGTAAGTAGTATTTTCAAATTTGATGTCTTAAAACCCTCTTGAACACTAAGAGGAGACTTTATTTGAGGGGGAGTTTTGTTTAGTTAAAGGAAAAGCATTTGAACAAAGGAAGAAAATTTGAAAGCTTGAAAATGCCTTCCAAAATCTTATTCATTTACCTTTGACTATCTTGCAAAAGGGCTTTGAAAAGAATTTACAAAAGAGTTTGCAAAAACAAAACTTTTGGTGCAAATGTGGTCCAATATGTCAAAAACAAAGAAAACAATCCATGCGCATCATGTAAGCATTTATATTGGCTCAATTCCAAGCAACCTTTGCACTTACATCATGCAAACTAGTTCAATTATGCACTTCTATATTTGCTTTGGTTTGTGTTGGCATCAATCACCAAAAAGGGGGAGATTGAAAGGGAATTAGGCTTACACCTAGTCCCTAAATAATTTTGGTGGTTGAATTGCCCAACACAAATATTGGACTAACTAGTTTGCTCTAGTGTATAAGTTATACAGGTGCAAAAGGTTCACACTCAGCCAATAAAAAGATCAAGTTTTGGATTCAACAAAGGAGCAAAGAGGCAACCGAGGGCACCTCTGGTCTGGAGGCACCGGACTGTCCGGTGTACACCGGACAGTGTCCGGTGCGCCACCGGACAGTGTCCGGTGCACCAGAGGACTCCAACTCGAACTCGCCACCTTCGGGAATTTCGCAGGCCGCTCCGCTATAATTCACCGGACTGTCCGGTGTACACCGGACAGTGTCCGGTGCTCCAAGGAAGCGCGGCCTCCGCAACTCGCCAGCCTCGGGATCGCGCAGCAGCCGCTCGGCTATAATTCACCGGACATGTCCGGTGTGCACCGGACTGTCTGGTGTAACCCCGGAGCAACGGCTATTTCGGCGCCAACGGCTCCCTGCAGCGCATTTAATGCGCGCTCTGCGCACGCAGATGTCAGGCGCGCCCATACTGGCGCACCGGACAATGAACAGGTGATGTCCGGTGTGCACCGGACATCCAAGCGGGCCCAGAACTCAGAAGCTCCAACGGTCAGAATCCAACGGCATTGATGACGTGGCGGGGGCACCGGACATGTCCGGTGTGCACCGGACTGTCCGGTGTGCCATCGACAGACAGCCTCCACCAACGGTCAAGTTTGGTGGTTGGGGCTATAAATACCCCAACCACCCCACCATTCATAGCATCCAAGTTTTCCAACTTCCAACCACTATACAAGAGCTAGCATTCATTGCAAAGCACACCAAAAGAGATCAAATCCTCTCCCAACTCCTCACAAAGCCCTAGTGACTAGAGAGAGTGATTTGTAGTGTTCATTTGAGCTCTTGCGCTTGGATCACTTCTTTTTCTTTGGAACTCTTTCTTGTGATCAAACACTCACTTGTAATTGAGGCAAGAGACACCAATTGTGTGGTGGTCCTTGCGGGAAGTTTGATTCCCAAGTGATTTGAGAAAGAGAAGCTCACTCGGTCCGAGGGACCGTTTGAGAGAGGGAAGGGTTGAAAGAGACCCGGCCTTTGTGGCCTCCTCAACGGGGAGTAGGATTGAAGAGAACCGAACCTCGGTAAAACAAATCCGCGTGTCTCACTTCGTTATTCGCTTGCGATTTGTTTTGCGCCCTCTCTCGCGGACTCTATTATATTTCTAACGCTAACCCGGCTTGTAGTTGTGATTATTTTTGTGATTTTCAGTTTCGCCCTATCCACCCCCCCTCTAGGCGACTTTCACTAAGTCCTAGAAGACGGCGAACTCCGCCCGACCTAGGGCTCGGACTCGGGCTAAGTCCCGGAAGACGGCGAACTCCGCTCCGCCCGACCCAGGGCTCGGACTCGGGCTAAGTCCCGGAAGACGGCGAACTCCGCCCGACCCAGGGCTCGGACTCAGGCTAAGTCCCAGAAGACGGCGAACTCCGCCCGACCCAGGGCTCGGACTCGGGCTAAGTCCCAGAAGACGACGATCTCCGCCTCGCCCGACCCAGGGCTCGGACTTGGGCTCGGCCCCAGAAGACGACGAACTCCGCTTTGCCCGACCCCAGGGCTCGGACTATGCCCTGGCCTCAGCCGACGGTCTCTGCCTCGCCCGACCCGGGGGCTCGGACTCGACCTCGGCCACGGAAGACAGACTCGACCTCGGCTTCGGAGGAGCTTCCACATCGCCCAACCTAGGGCGCAGGCCAGCCACGTCAATAGGAGGCGCCATCATCACCCTACCCCGAGCTGACTCGGGCCGCAGGGAACAAGACCGGCGTCCCATCTGGCTCGCTCCGCCAGATAGGCAATGATGGCGCCCCGCATACTCTGTGACGACGGCGGCTCTCAGCCCCCTTACGGAAGCAAGAGGACGTCAGCAAGGACTCATCCGCTCCGACAGCTGTCCCTCTGCCAGGCTCCATCGCTCCTCCGACGGCCACGACATCACACCAGCTGGGTGCCAAAATCTCTCCGGCTGCCACAACGGCATGTACTTAGGGCGCTAGCTCTCCTCCGCTAGACACGTAGCACTCTGCTACACCCCCCATTGTACACCTGGATCCTCTCCTTGCGCCTATAAAAGGGAGGACCAGGGCCCTCTTAGAGAGGGTTGGCCGCGCGGGGACGAGGACGAGACAGACGCTCGCTGGAGGCCGCTCGCTCCCTCTCCCGCGTGGACGCTTGTAATCCCCTACTGCAAGCGCACCCGACCTGGGCGCGGGACGAACACGAAGGCCGCGGGATTCCCACCTCTCTCACGCCGGTCTCCGGCTGCCTCGCTCTCCCCCCTTCGCGCTCGCCCTCGCGCTCGACCCATCTGGGCTGGGGCACGCGGCGACATTCACTCGTCGGCTCAGGGACCCCCCGGTCTTGGAACGCCGACAAATATGACCAGAGATAACCTGGGAATCAGTTTTAAGAACTGCCCTTCTGATTCCCATTGCCTTTAACTTTCGAAGACCCAAAAATAAAGCTTCGTACTCAGCAATGTTATTTGTGCAGCTAAAATCAAGTCTTGCTGCGTAACAAGTTTTAACTTTGGAGGGTGCGACCAACACAGCGGCTGCTCCTGCTCCGAAGGTTCCCCAAGAACCATCGCAGAATACTGTCCATGCTTCGGCATCTTTATTTGCCTCTTCTACTTGAGCCCCTGGCGTCCAGTCAGCAATGAAGTCAGCTAACGCCTGGGACTGAATTGAAGATCTGTGTACATAATCAATGCAGAATTCATTAAGTTCCGCGGCCCACTTTCCAATTCTTCCAGTAGCTTCTCTATTTCTCATAATGTCCTTCAATGGTTGTGAAGAAGGGACAATTATATTGTATGCTTGGAAATAATGCCGAAGCTTTCTAGAAGCCATCAAAACAGCATATAGCACCTTCTCCAATTCTGTATAATTTTTCTTTGATAAACTAAGAACTTCAGATACAAAGTATATTGGAGCTTGCTTCTTGATTTGCCCTTCAAGCTTCTCTTGGACAAGTGCCGCACTTACCGCTGAGTGCGAAGCTGCCACATATAACAACAGAGGAGCCCCTGGCGCTGGTGGAGTTAGCGTTGTCAGGTTTATCAAATATTGCTTCTGCTCTTCGAAGGCTCTCTGCTGGACCGGTCCCCATTGAAAAACTTCGGCTGTCTTCAGCACTTCGAAGAATGGTAAATTTCTCTCTGCTGATCTAGATATGAATCTGTTGAGAGATGCCAGTCTTCCTATCAATCTTTGAGCCCCCTTCTTTGTATTGGGTGGTTCCATTCGAAGGATAGCTTCGATTTTATTTGGATTAGCCTTAATCCCTTTTGTTGAAACTAGGCAGCCAAGAAATTTCCCTTTCTTCACACCGAAGACACATTTTTCTGGATTCAATTTTAAACCGGCCTGTCTGAAATTAGCGAAGGTTTCCTGGAGGTCAGTAATGTGATTCTCTTGCTTCGTGCTTTTTACAATGATATCATCAACATAAGTTAACACATTTCTGCCTATCTGAGACTGAAGAACCTTCGCTGTCATTCTGCTGAAGCTTCCTCCGGCATTCTTGAGCCCCTCAGGCATCCGAAGGTAACAATATGTTCCACTAGGGGTTATGAAGCTGGTCTTCGGCTCATCCTCCTTCTTCATCCAGATTTGATGATAGCCTGAATAACAATCCAACAGACTCATAAGCTCTGATGAAGCTGCTGCATCAACTAAGGAATCTATCCTCGGCAATGGAAACTCGTCCTTCGGACAGGCCTTGTTGAGATCAGTAAAATCAATACACATCCTCCATTTACCATTGGCCTTTTTTTACCATAACAGTGTTAGCCAGCCATTCTGGGTATTTTACCTCTCTGATAACTCCAGCACTGAGAAGTCTTTTCACTTCATTTCGAGCACCTTCGGCCTTGTCATCAGACATCTTCCGAAGCCTCTGCTTTCTGGGTCTGAAGGATGGATCAACATTAAGCGAATGTTCAATAACATCCCTGTTAACTCCGCAAAGATCATTAGCCGACCATGCAAAGACATCTTTGTTGTTGAACAAGAATCTTATCAAGGTTTTCTCTTGTTCCTCAGACAATTGAGATCCCAACAGCACCTTCTGCTCTGCAATATCTTCGCATAAAAGCATGGGTTTCGGCTGATCAGCCGAAGCAGCCTTCTCCCTTCTATGCTTGTACTGCTCACAAGCTTCGGCTTCATCTATGTTATGGATTGCCTTTAAATCAGTCCAATTCCCTTCGGCCTTTCTGACGGCTTCCTGACTCCCATAAATAGCAATAGGTCCCTGATCCGAAGGTATCTTCATGCAGAGATATGCTGGATGAAGAATTGCTTCGAAAGCATCGAGTGTTCCGCAACCAATGATAGCATTGTAAGGATACTCCATGTCAACAATGTCAAACACAATTTGCTCAGTCCTTGTGTTGTTGATGAATCTGAAGGTTACTGGCATGGTAATCTTCCCAAGTGCTACAATCTGCCACCCTCCGAAGCCACAAAGAGGGTGCGTAGCATCATGAATCTTGTCTTCGGGCTCTTGCATTTGTCTGAAGGCCTTAGCAAATATGATATCTGCTGCACTGCCTATATCAACCAAAACATTATGGACCAGAAATCCTTTGATCACACAAGAAATAACCATGGCATCATTGTGTGGGTAATCCTTGAGCTGAAGATCCTCTTGAGAAAAGGTGATTGGGATGTGAGACCATCTTGATTTGATGAAGGGTCCTTGTACCCCTACATGTTGTACTCTTCTCTGTGCCTCCTTCTTCTGTTTCTTGTTAGCCGGCTCTGAGCATGAACCACCTGTTATCGGGAGAATCAGCTTCGGAGCTGAAGCAGTTCCAGCTTGGTTCTTGAACGAAGCCATTGTCTCAGGAAAGTGGAAGTGAGTTCACCGGAGGTGGGCGCCAATGTTGGGGACTTGTTCTCAAATGCTATGAATTAAGAACAAGGCAACATAAAATGTTAAATATTAATGCCCTTCGTCCGCTGAAGCATTATATCCCCAAGGATTTAATGAACTTCGGACGAAGACCATGAGTGAAATATCACGAAGGTCATACCTTCGTGATTATACTTACAAAATAATATGAAATAATATATAAAACATGAGATATTAAAGATAAATGTATCAAAAATAAGTAACATCATTCACATATTTTATTATATAAACATAAAAATGTCAGAACATAGAATTTGAGTACATTTATACCTTCTCCTTGACAGATAAAAATTCCCGCGCAATGCGTTTGCAATTACAGGAAAGCGTGAACAGTAAAGGAATACTGTTCACTATTTATAGACACAGGACATAGCCTGTAAGGAATTACAATCATGCCCCTTATAAAAGTTTACAACAATGACTCAGACCCTTATGGGCTAAAAGGTCATTCTATCTTTAAGTCGGTTCGATCCTTCGTCTTCGGGCATGCTATAACACCGAAGCTTCATGAGTGGTAGCTTCGGTCATCATGTATAAACAGCTTTAGCCGAAGCTGTTTCTTCCTGCAGGACCTTCGGCGACGAAGCATGGTCCCAACAGTGTCAATTCTGTGTTCATGTATTTTATTATACATGATATGTATATGTATTTATTTATATAATAATAAATACCTATACTTAGTGCAAGTGATAAGAGATAATATGAAAGATTTTCTTATTTTTCTCAAGATTTTAAACCTCATCATAAATAAACTTCGATATCTCGATCTCGATATATAGAAAAGAAAATCTCTACATATCTCTATATATACATATATTATGTACATTAATATATACATGTAATATATACATTATGCAGTAGACCCATAATGGTAAATGAAAGTGGCTAATTATTGAATAAAAAGCCCTTTTAACTCAGTGGTAGAGTAATCCATGGTAAGGCATAAGTCATCAGTTCAAATCTGATAAAGGGCTTTTCGCTTTTAAATTAAATTGCTCAAGAAAATAAATGTGTATAGTAAAGCAACTGTTAGAATATTCTTCGTTATTTTATAGAGGACTCAAAGAGTCGACACTCTCTACTAGTCCACGTTGGAGCAACCATACAAGGTGTCATTCATTCCTGCATAAGGACCTGCATGGTGAACTGCTTACAAACGTGTACAAGTCTCGAGCCAGATAATCCACAAATTCTTCAAGTGATCACCACACTCTCTATTGCCATCGAACCATTTAGGTGATGTCAATCACCAAAAGTAATAAGCATAAACTCTCACTTGAATCTATCAAGCTCAACGAAATCAATGAGTTTCAACTCTTAAGTCCCTCGTCAGGCAATGTCTCTTTTTCACACTCAATATGGGTTGCTTCAGCTATAAACTAGGCAACAACTCTAGTATGGAACAATTAGTGAGATATTTATAGCCCACAACCAGCCAACTAGTCGTTATAGTAATTCTGGGTAAAATTTTTGTCTCTCAAGCCATCACACGCTTACCTATCTGTCAGGTACCATAATTAGGGGTACCCCCAACGCTCCTAATTATGGCTGGTAAATACCCTCAGACCAACTGACGGGTGCGGTTCAAGCCAAGACTTCGTCTACCCGAGGGACGCGATCTCACCCGAGCCCAGCCTCGGGTTGGAACAGTAGTCCTAGACGAGTTCACGCCTCGCCCGAGGGCCTCCTCAGGCAGCGGGCGCCCCCTCGGCACTCCCGAGGCCCGGCTCGGGCAGGCTTCGTTGTGAAGCAACCTTGGCCAGACCGCCTCACCAACCGACCGCTTCGCAGGCGCATTAAATGCAAGGGATGCCTGACGTCGTATCCTGACACACGCGTCTCAGTCGGCCAGGCCGAAGTGACTGCAGTCACTTCGCCCCTCTTCTTTACTGTCCGATATGACAGGAAAACAGTGCCGCTCGCTCCGCCCCGACTGCCACGTCAGCCACCCCGGCAACGACTGACAACAAGTCACGATCAACCACCGAGTTCAGCCTCGGGCGCAACAGGAAGCTCTGCCTCGCCCGACCTCATGCTCCGGCCTCAGGAGGAGGTCTCCGCCTCGCCCGACCTCAAGCTCTGGCCTCGGGAGGAGGTCTCCGCCTCGCCCGACCCCCGGACTCGGCCTCGACCCCGGTCTCGGGAGGAATCGCGTCCTCGCCCGACCCCGGCCTCGGCCTCAAGAGAAGTCTCCGCCTCGACCGACCCTGGGCTCGGACTGACCGCGCTAATAGGGGATGCATCATTTCCCTATTCCTAGCCTGCTCAGGCTACAAGGAACAAGACCAGCGTCCTATCTGGCTTACCCTGGCGACGGGTAATGATGGTGCCCCGCGTGCACCATGACGGCGGTGGCTCTCAGCCCCTTACGACAGCAAGGAGACGTCAGCAGGATCCTCGCCGTGCTGCCAGCTGTGCTCCTACAGGACTCAGGCGCTCCTCTGACGGCCACGCCATCACATGTATAGGGCCCAAGCTCTCCCCCAACGACCACATTGGCATGTACATAGGGCTTAGCACTCCACTGTCGGACACGTTAGCGCATAGCTACGCCCCCCGTTGTACGTCTGGATCCTCTCCTTGCCTCTATAAATGGGAGGTCCAGGGCCACCCTGAGGGGGGTTCGCGCGAGGGAAGCGGCGGACGAGCTCTGTGTCCCTCCCTCTCTCACGCGACGCGCTTGTAACCCCTACTGCGAGCGGCACCCCTGGTGCAGGATAATACAAGGCTTGTCCCACCTCTTGTGTTCGATCCCGCGCCAACTCATCTGGGCAGGGACACGCAGTGATTTTACTGGTCGGTCCAAGGGACCCCCTTGGGTCCGAGACGCCGACAGTTGGCGCGCCAGGTAGGGGCCTGCTGCGTGTTAACGAACACTTTCCCGTTGAGATCCAGATTGGGAGTCTTCAGCAACCTCTCCAGCCTGGGACGGTGCTCCGCTTCGGGAGTCTCGAGTTCATGTCCCTCGACGGCAGCTACGACATGGTACTCCTCCCCCCGCGGCGTGATGACAACGACGGTCTCCGACTCGCCTGGCGGCGGCGAGCTCTACGACAACATCTCCCCGCGGCAGAAGAGGAGCACTCCGGTCGTCCCCGCCACCCTCCTCATCGGAGGAGGCGGAGACGAGGCAACCATGGCCACGCAGGAGGCGGCACCTTGTCGGCTGTCGCACCAGAGCGAGTCGACGACGCCGGCACTCCCCCGGGGGACATGTCGGACATTGTCCTCGCACCTGAGGCGACGGCGGGTGTCACTTCCTCGCGACGTGTCAGTCCCAAGCGGACTGATGACGCTAGCACCCTCGCAAAGGACCTGCTGGGCGTTACCCTCGTACCTGAGATGACGGTGTGCTCCGCCCCCGACGCGACTTCACCACGGTCCAATGACCAAGAGGTACCGTCCGTTTTCCACCCCGTACCTTTTCGGTTCAGCTTCGATCCACCTAGCGACTCCGCTATGGTGAGCGCCTTCGTAAAGGCGTATCCAAACCTTCCGGGGTACCACATGTGGACGACCTGGGACCGACTGACAACCGTCTCAACCTTTGGACTGGTGGGTTCTGAGGAAGAGGACGACCCCGACTCCGGTTGGGATTTCTCTGCCCTCAATGACCCCGGTGCCATGCGGGGCTTCATGTCCGCATGTGACCACTGCCTCTCCGGTTGTTCTGACGATGGCCATGACCTTGACCACGAGGGTTACGGCCCAAGTCGTGAATGTTTCCACGTCGATCTGGGAGATCACAACAAAGGCAACCACCTCGGTATGCCGGAGGTTGACGATCCCCCTGGGCCCGCATCTCGCGTTGACATCCTGCGGGAGCTAGCTGTGGTCCCAGTCCCTGCGGGGGGTCAAGACATACAGCTCGAGCAAATCTGTGAGATGCAGGCCCGGGTCGACGGGGAAGCAGGCCGGCTTGTGCAGCTCCGACAGAACATCGAACAGGAGTGGGCAGGCCGAACACTCGCCGGAGAAGCCTGTCACCGGCCCCAAGACATCCGGCGCCGCATCGTCGACAATGCCAGGGCAGCGCTGCCCCCGGCCGTCAGCGGGTCCGGCCAGGACCTAGCTGCAGCGGCGATGCTGCTTCGAGCCATACCGGAGCCATCCACCACCGAGGGACGGCGTATCCAGGGCGAACTCAAGAATCTCCTAGAAGGCGCCGCGGTTCGACGAGCCGAGAGCTCCGCCTCCCGCAGGCGAGCTGACCCCTCGGAGCATCACGCGGGGTCCTCCCGGCGCATTCGGGAAGCCTCGGTCCATCCCGAGCGTACGCGGGACGAGGCGCTCGCCGCCCGGGAACGCCTCAGCAACGAGCACCACCATCTCGACCATCGAGCCCGCCTCAACGAGAAGGTGCACCGAGGCTACCATCCCAGTCTTGGGGGACGCTGCAACAGTGAGGAGGATCGCAGCCCTTCACCCGAACCACCCGGTCCGCGAGTCTTCAGCCGGGCCATACGACGAGCGTTATTCCCTGCCCGTTTCCGAGCCCCGACTACTATCACCAAGTACTAGAGGGAGACGAGGCCAGAGCTGTGGCTCGCAGACTACCGACTGGCATACCAGCCGAGAAGACTCGCTAGACCAACTCGAGGAGGCTCGGGACGTCGCCTTACTACATTCGGCACGGTACCAGCAGTCGCTGCGGCGCTACCACGCCCGAAGCGTTCGGTCCCGAGGCTTCCAAGTGGGAGACTTGGTGCTTCGCCTGCGACAGGACGCCCAAGGGCGCCACAAGCTCACTCCACCCTGGGAAGGGCCCTTCATCATCGCCAAGATCTTGAACCCCGGAACATACAAGCTGGCCAACGACCAAGGCGAGGTCTACAGCAACGCTTGGAACATCCAACAGCTATGTCGCTTCTACCCTTAAGATGTTTTAATTCGTTCTTGTACCTCGTTTACATACACAAATAGAGTCTAACCGTCAAGGAAGGGTCAGCCTTGCCTCGGCAAAGCCCGACCCTCCCTCGGGGGCTAGAAGGGGGGAACCCCCTTTGCGTCAAAATTTTCCTCGGAAAAGTTTTCCACCAAAACGACTTTCGTGTTTCCCGACTATATCGGTAACAGAACCCCGCAAAACGAATAAGAGCGCATGTAAGCGGCAAGGCCGACCGAGCCGAGGGACTCCTACGCCTCCGGGATACGGATACCTCACTCGTCACCTTCCGTGAAAAATAACTCTTACTCGGATAAGCAATTCTGCTACTGACGAACAAGTCCGGATACTCGAAACAAGAGGAAAAGAAACGCAACTTTATAACACGACGACAAAGTGTTTAGGCCTCGGCGGCCACGAAAGACACATGCATGTTCCAAACAAACTGCTCCGGCAGAATCAGGCATCGCCCGAGGGAGGAGCGGCACCCTCGGCTTCGTCTCCACCCTCAGCGCCGTCTCCACCCTCAGCGAGATCCGCCTCGGCCTTGGACAGCGACGCAAGCGGAAGGATCACCTCGAAGGAGGACGCCAGCACCGCGCTTGGGCCCGTGACGGCCGCGTCAAGCCTCTGAACTTCGGCCAGGGCAGCTTCATCTTCGTCGGGTAGACAGTACCCCTCGCTGACCCGCTCCAGATCCACATCGTAGTGGGAAGCGAGCACGGCGAAGGCCCGCCTAACGCCATGATGCAGCACCTCGCAGAGTCTGCTGCGCACATGGCCGCCCAAGGCCTACAGGCGACTCTGGGGGGAGCTTCCCGAGGGGACATCGTCAAGACCAAAGACCTGGCAGAAGGCCGAGATAGCTTCAGATATGGCCACGCGGTCGGCCTCCTTCCGCTCAGTCGCCCGGGCAAGTGCCTTGGCGGACTCGTTGAGGGCTGACTCGAACTCTGCAAACAGCCAAACAGAATTCTTCAGACACGAGTTGAAGAATGAAGATCAAAGTCACAAAGCGGCCAAAACATACCTTCAGCCCGGGCACGCTGCTGTGAGGCTGCGGCATGGGCGGACTGGGCAGACCCGACGGCCGCGACTAGGTCCTCCGCAAGGGCTCCGGCCCGAGCAGACACCTCGGCTAGCTGGCCCCCAAGGGCCTCAGCCCGGCTTTCGGCCTCGACGGCCTGGTTCCGAGATTGGTCCCGCTCGCCGATGACCTGGCCAAGCTCCAGCTACCGCTGCTGCGCCTCTACGCGTGCCGTCGCTGCCTCCACCCCCAGCTCATCACAGAGCAATCGAAGGTCCGCCGCCTTGGTGCTCCGTTGGGCGAGGCGTTCGGTAGCCTCGGTAAGCGCGACCCTCAGGAACAGCAGCGAACCCTAGACGTCGGCCTCGCGGCGGATGAACGACGACTTGGCGGTGCTCAGATCTGTCAGATCCTGAGGAAGGGAAGCAGGGCATCACAAAGAATGCCCTGGACATGCGAAAGGTATGCCTGAAATCCTTACCTGGAGGATCTTGGGAACTGAAAGGGAAATGTGCCCTTGGGCCATTTCTAAGTATTTTGGTGATTTAGTGCCCAACACAGGTGCCTAATTGTAAAATGGTGGACAAAGTACAAATCAAGGATAAAGGTATGTTTCTCAGACTTAGTACATTGTTTTATGGACTAATGTATTATGTCTAAGTGCTGGAAACAGAAAAAATCGAGTTGGAGAAGAGATGGCTCGAGCAGCCAAAGTTTGCCCAGTCTGGGTGCACCGGACTGTCCGGTGGTGCACCGGACAGTGTCCGGTGCGCCAGGCTGGCTTGGGCAAAGTGGCTGCTCTCGGGACTTCGACGGCGGTGTACGGCTAAAATTCACCGGACTGTCCGGTGTGCACCGGACTGTCCGGTGGGCCGCTCACAAGCGAACTCGTCGCTCTCGGGAAACCATCAACGGCGTACGGCTAAAATTCACCGGACTGTCCGGTGTGCACCGGACTGTCCGGTGAGCCAACGGTCGGCCGGGCCAACGGTCGGCCGCGCAATCTGCGCGGGACACGTGGCCGAGCCAACGGCTAGAAGATGGCACCGGACTGTCCGGTGTGCACCGGACATGTCAAGTGCACCAACGGCTCCCAGACTGCCAACGGTCGACTACGCTGTTTATGGAAAGAAATCGGGCACCGGACATGTCCGGTGTGCACCGGACTGTCCGGTGCGCCAGACGACAGAAGGCAAGAATTGCCTTCCCAGATTGCTCCCAACGGCTCCTAGCTGCCTTGGGGCTATAAAAGGGACCCCTAGGCGCATGGAGGAAAACACCAAGCATCTCCTAATCATTTCTAAGCACCAAGACATCGATTTCGCGCGTTCTTTTCATTGTGATAGCATATAGAGCTTTAGTGGAGTTGTGAACTTATTGAGTTGTGTTGCGAGCTCTTGTTGCGACTTGTGTGCGTGTTGACACTCTGATTCTTGTGTCTTGTGTGCATTGCTAATCCCTCCCTTGCTCCGTGTTCTTTGTGAATTTCAAGTGTAAGGGCGAGAGGCTCCAAGTTGTGGAGATTCCTCGCAAACGGGATTGAGATAAAGCAAACAAAACACCGTGGTATTCAAGTGGGTCTTTTGACCGCTTGAGAGGGGTTGATTGCAACCCTCGTCCGTTGGGACGCCACAACGTGGAGTAGGCAAGCGTTGGTCTTGGCCGAACCACGGGATAACCACCGTGCCATCTCTGTGATTGATCTTTGTTGGTTATTGTGTTTTGTTGAGGATTCCTCTATAGCCACTTGGCAATTATTGTGCTAACAATTAACCAAGTTTTGTGGCTTAAGTTTTGAAGTGTTACAGGATCACCTATTCACCCCCCCTCTAGGTGCTCTCAATTGGTATCAGAGCCGTTCTCTTCAAGAAAGGGACTAACCGCCCGAAGAGATGGATCCTAAGGGCAAGGGGATGGTGATCAACGACAAGGAGAAGGAGTCCTTCGTCAACGAGCCCAATGATGACAGGCCCACCGACTCAGGCTCGGGCCACAAAAGAAAAGACGGGAGGAAGAAGAAGACAAGGCGCATCAAGGAAATTGTCTACTACGACAGCGACGAATCTTCCTCCTCCCAAAAGGACAACGACGACTACGACAGACGAAAGACGGTTAACTCAAACTTTTCTTTCGATTATTCGCGCATTCCGCATAGCTCAAATGCTCAATTGCTCCCCATTCCACTTGGCAAGCCCCCTCACTTTGATGGAGAGGACTACGGATTTTGGAGCCACAAAATGCGTACTCACTTGTTTTCTCTCCATCCAAGCATTTGGGAGATTGTGGAAAGTGGAATGAAATTTGATAGCTCGGATAGCCCTGTGTTTATTAATGAACAGATTCATAAAAATGCACAAGCTACTACTGTGTTGCTAGCCTCTTTGTGCAGGGACGAGTATCACAAGGTGAGCGGCTTGGACAATGCCAAGCAGATCTGGGACACCCTCAAGATCTCTCATGAGGGGAACGACGTCACCTTGCTCACCAAAATGGAGTTGGTGGAGGGCGAGCTTGGAAGGTTCGCGATGATAAGGGGCGAGGAGCCAACTCAAACATACAACCGGCTCAAGACCCTTATCAACAAAATAAGGAGCTACGGAAGCACACGATGGACGGACCACGACGTCGTCCGACTGATGCTAAGGTCCTTTACCGTTCTTGATCCTCATTTGGTGAATAATATTCTTGAGAATCCCAGGTACACCAAAATGTCGCCCGAAGAAGTCCTCGGAAAATTCGTTAGCGGGCGAATGATGATCAAGGAGGCGAGGTACGTGGACGACGCCTTGAATGGTCCGATCAACGAGCCGCAACCCCTTGCTCTCAAGGCAACAAGAAGCAAGGAGGCGCTACCTAGCAAGGTGGCACAGATTGAGGCGGCCGGACTTAATGATGAAGAGATGGCCTTAATTATCAAAAGATTCAAGACGGTGCTTAAGGGTCGCAAGGGACAGCCAAGCAAGACCAAAGCCAAGGGGAAGAGCTCATGCTTCAAATGCGGTAAGCTTGGTCATTTTATTGCTAACTGTCCCGACAATGATAGTGAACAGGACCAAGGGAGCAAGAGGGAGAAGAAGAAGGCATACAAGAAGGCAAAGGGCGAGGCACATCTAGGCAAGGAGTGGGATTCGGATTGCTCCTCCTCCGACTCCGACAATGAGGGACTCGCCGCCACCGCTTTCAACAAGTCATCCCTCTTCCCAAACGAGCGTCACACTTGCCTCATGGCAAGGGAGAAGAAAGTAAGCACTCATGATACTAGTACTTATGCTTCTTCAAGTGAGGATGAGTCTAGTGATGATGAGATAGATTACTCATGCTTATTCAAAGGATTAGATAGATCTAAAATTGATAAGATTAATGAGTTGATTGATGCCTTGAATGATAAGAATATGCTTTTAGAAAAGCAAGAGGATTTGTTGTATGAAGAACATGATAAATTTGTAGAAGCTCAAAAGTCTCTTGCTCTAGAAATTAAAAGGAATGAAATACTCTCTAGTGAATTATCTTCTTGTCATGAAACTATTGCTACATTAAAAGGTTTTAATGATGATTTAAATGCTAAACTAGAAGTAGCTAGTAAATCTAATTCTTGTGTAGAAATTGTTGAAACTTGTAATAGGTGTAAAGATTTTGACATTGATGCTTGTAGTGATCATTTAGTTTCAATTTCCAAATTAAATGAGGAATTAGCTAGTCTTAATGCCCAACTTAAGACTAGCAAGAATGAATTTGACAAGCTAAAATTTGCAAGGGATGCCTACACAATTGGTAGACACCCCTCCATTAAGGATGGACTTGGCTACAAGAGGGAAGCCAAGAACTTGACAAGCCATAAGGCTCCCATCTCCGCCAAGGAGAAAGGGAAGGCCCCTATGGCTAGTAGTGTGCAAAAGAACCATGCCTTTATGTACCATGATAGGAGACAATCTAGAAATGCTTATAGGAGTTGTAATGCATATAATGCCTTTGATTCTCATGCCATGTTTGCTTCTAGTTCTTCTTATGTGCATGATAGAAATGTTGGTAGGAGAAATATTGTTCATAATATGCCTAGGAGAAATGTTGTTAATGTTCCTAGGAAAGTAAATGAACCTTCTATAATATATCATGCTTTAAATGCTTCTTTTGCTATTTGTAGAAAGGATAGGAAGATAGTTGCTAGAAAATTAGGGGCAAGATGCAAGGGAGACAAAACTTGCATCTGGGTCCCTAAGGATATTTGTGCTAACCTTGTAGGACCCAACATGAGTTGGGTACCTAAGACCCAAGCCTAAATTTTCCTTGCAGGTTTATGCATCCGGGGGTTCAAGCTGGATTATCGACAGCGGATGCACAAACCATATGACGGGGGAGAAGAAGATGTTCACCTCCTACGTCAAAAACAAAGATTCCCAAGATTCAATAATATTCGGTGATGGGAATCAAGGCAAGGTAAAAGGGTTAGGTAAAATTGCAATCTCAAATGAGCACTCTATATCTAATGTGTTTTTAGTAGAGTCTCTTGGATATAGTTTGCTATCTGTTAGTCAATTATGCAATATGGGATATAACTGTTTATTTACAAATGTAGATGTGTCTGTCTTTAGAAGATGTGATGGTTCACTAGCTTTTAAGGGTGTACTAGACGGCAAACTTTACTTAGTTGATTTTGCAAAAGAAGAGGCCGGTCTAGATGCATGCTTAATGGCTAAGACTTGCATGGGCTGGTTGTGGCATCGCCGCTTAGCACATGTGGGGATGAAGAACCTCCACAAGCTTCTAAAGGGAGAACATGTGATAGGTCTAACCAATGTTCATTTCGAAAAAGATAGACCTTGTGCAGCTTGTCAAGCAGGGAAACAGGTGGGAGGCTCTCATCACACCAAAAATGTGATGACAACATCAAGACCTCTAGAGCTGCTGCATATGGACCTCTTCGGACCTGTCGCCTATCTGAGCATAGGAGGAAGTAAGTATGGTCTAGTTATTGTTGATGACTTTTCCCGCTTCACTTGGGTGTTCTTTTTGCAGGATAAGTCTGAAACCCAAGGGACCCTCAAGCGCTTCCTAAGGAGAGCTCAAAATGAGTTTGAGCTCAAGGTGAAGAAGATAAGGAGCGACAACGGGTCCGAATTCAAGAACCTTCAAGTGGAGGAGTTCCTTGAGGAGGAGGGGATCAAGCACGAGTTCTCCGCTCCCTACACACCTCAGCAAAATGGTGTGGTAGAGAGGAAGAACAGGACGCTCATTGATATGGCGAGGACCATGCTTGGAGAGTTCAAGACCCCCGAGTGTTTTTGGTCGGAAGCCGTGAACACGGCTTGCCACGCCATCAACAGGGTCTATCTTCACCGACTCCTCAAGAAGACCTCATACGAGCTGCTAACTGGTAACAAACCCAATGTATCGTACTTTCGTGTATTTGGGAGTAAATGCTACATTCTAGTGAAGAAGGGTAGGAATTCCAAATTTGCTCCCAAAGCTGTAGAAGGGTTTTTATTAGGTTATGATTCAAATACAAAGGCGTATAGGGTCTTCAACAAATCATCGGGTTTGGTTGAAGTCTCTAGCGATGTTGTATTTGATGAGACTAATGGCTCTCCAAGAGAGCAAGTTGTTGATCTTGATGATGTAGATGAAGAAGACGTTCCAACAGCCGCGATACGCACCATGGCAATTGGAGATGTACGGCCTCAGGAACATTTGGAGCAAGATCAACCGTCTTCCTCAACTATGGTGCATCCCCCAACCCAAGATGATGAACAGGTACCTCAAGTGGAGGCGCATGATCAAGGGGGAGCACAGGATGTTCAAGTTGAAAAGGAAGAAGCACCTCAGGCACCTCCAACCCAAGTTCGAGCGACGATTCAAAGGGATCATCCCGTCGACCAGATATTGGGTGATATTAGCAAGGGAGTAACTACTCGTTCAAGATTAGTTAATTTTTGTGAGCATTACTCTTTTGTCTCTTCTATTGAGCCTTTCAGGGTAGAAGAGGCCTTGCTAGATCCGGACTGGGTGTTGGCCATGCAGGAAGAAACTCAACAATTTCAAGCGCAATGAAGTTTGGACACTGGTGCCTCGCCCCAAGCAAAATGTTGTGGGAACCAAGTGGGTGTTCCGCAACAAACAGGACGAGCACGGGGTGGTGACAAGGAACAAGGCTCGGCTTGTGGCAAAAGGTTATGCCCAAGTCGCAGGTTTGGACTTTGAGGAGACATTCGCTCCTGTGGCTAGGCTAGAATCAATTCGTATCTTGCTAGCATATGCCGCTCACCATTCTTTCAGGTTGTACCAAATGGATGTGAAGAGCGCTTTTCTCAACGGGCCGATCAAAGAGGAGGTGTACGTGGAGCAACCCCCTGGCTTCGAGGATGAACGGTACCCCGACCACGTGTGTAAGCTCTCTAAGGCGCTCTATGGACTTAAGCAAGCCCCAAGAGCATGGTATGAATGCCTTAGAGACTTTTTAATTGCTAATGCTTTCAAGGTTGGGAAAGCCGATCCAACTCTTTTTACTAAGACTTGCGATGGTGATCTTTTTGTGTGCCAAATTTATGTCGATGACATAATATTTGGTTCTACTAATCAAAAGTCTTGTAAAGAGTTTAGCAGGGTGATGACGCAGAAATTCGAGATGTCGATGATGGGCGAGTTGAACTACTTCCTTGGGTTTCAAGTGAAGCAACTCAAGGACGACACTTTCATCTCTCAAACAAAATACACGCAAGACTTGCTAAAGCGGTTTGGGATGAAGGACGCCAAGCCCGCAAAGACGCCGATGGGAACTGACGGACACACCGACCTCAACAAAGGTGGTAAGTCCGTTGATCAAAAAGCATACCGGTCCATGATAGGTTCTTTGCTTTATTTATGTGCTAGTAGACCGGATATTATGCTTAGCGTATGCATGTGTGCTAGATTTCAATCCGATCCTAAGGAGTGTCACTTAGTGGCAGTGAAGCGAATTCTTCGATATTTAGTCGCTACGCCTTGCTTCGGGATCTGGTATCCAAAGGGGTCTAACTTTGACTTGATTGGGTACTCAGATTCCAACTATGCTGGATGTAAGGTCGATAGGAAGAGTACATCGGGGACATGCCAATTCTTAGGAAGGTCCCTGGTGTCATGGAATTCTAAGAAACAAACTTCCGTTGCCCTATCCACCGCTGAGGCCTTGTACGTTGCCGCAGGACAGTGTTGTGCGCAACTACTTTGGATGAGGCAAACCCTCCGGGACTTTGGCTACAATCTGAGCAAAGTCCCACTCCTATGTGATAATGAGAGTGCTATCCGAATAGCGGAAAATCCTGTTGAGCACAGCCGCACAAAGCACATTGACATCCGACATCACTTTTTGAGAGACCACCAGCAAAAGGGAGATATCGAAGTGTTTCATGTTAGCACCGAGAACCAGCTAGCCGATATCTTTACCAAGCCTCTAGATGAGAAGACCTTTTGCAGGCTGCGTAGTGAGCTCAATATCTTAGATTCGTGGAACTTGGATTTAAATGTAGCATACATGTGTTTATGCCTTTGATCATGTTCATTCTGCATTTTGTTGCTTATTGTGGTGCTCAAGTTGTACAAACACTCCCTGGACCTCACAAGTCCTTTTTGCATGTGATGCACATATTTAGGGGGAGCTGTGCTACAACTTGACCCTTTGAGACTAACCATGTACTTGAGTTTAGTTGTTTTAGTCTGCAAGGAGAATTGAAAGGGAAAAGATGGACTTGGACCATGCAAGACTTCCACTGCACTCCGATGAGAAAGAGTAACTTTTCCAAGTTCATCTTTATACTCCTATTGCCTTTGTGTTCTCTTTTGATGATTTTGGTGAGGCAATGGGGTTCAAGGGCCAAGATTGATCCCGTTTTGGTGCTTGATGCCAAAGGGGGAGAAAATAAAGGCCAAAGCAATAATGGATCAGCTACCACTTGAGAAATTTTGAAAATAGTAGATTAGATCTTTTGGTTTGTCAAAACTCTTTTATTGTCTCTTATGTCAAAAGTTGGCCTCTTGTGGGGAGAAGTGTTGATTATGGGAAAAAGGGGGAGTTTTTGAAATCTTTGATCAAATTTCTTTGGAAAACCTCTCTTTATGTCTCTACAAGTGGTTTTGACTTAGAGATAGGAATTTGAGTTTGATTTGCAAAAACAAACCAAGTGGTGGCATAGAGTGATCCATATATGTCAAAATTGAATCAAAATAATTTGAGTTCTTATTTGAAGTGATTTTGTACTTGTTCTACTTGCTTTATGTTGTGTTGGCATAAATCACCAAAAAGGGGGAGATTGAAAGGGAAATGTGCCCTTGGGCCATTTCTAAGTATTTTGGTGATTTAGTGCCCAACACAGGTGCCTAATTGTAAAATGGTGGACAAAGTACAAATCAAGGATAAAGGTATGTTTCTCAGACTTAGTACATTGTTTTATGGACTAATGTATTGTGTCTAAGTGCTGGAAACAGAAAAAATCGAGTTGGAGAAGAGATGGCTCGAGCAGCCAAAGTCTGCCCAGTCTGGGTGCACCGGACTGTCCGGTGGTGCACCGGACAGTGTCTGGTGCGCCAGGCTGGCTTGGGCAAAGTGGCTGCTCTCGGGACTTCGACGGCGGTGTACGGTTAAAATTCACCAGACTGTCCGGTGTGCACCGGACTGTCCGGTGGGCCGCTCACAGGCGAACTCGTCGCTCTCGGGAAACCATCAACGGCGTACGGCTAAAATTCACCGGACTGTCCGGTGTGCACCGGACTGTCCGGTGAGCCAACGGTCGGCCGGGCCAACGGTCGGCCGCGCAATCTGCGCGGGACACGTGGCCGAGCCAACGGCTAGAAGATGGCACCGGACTGTCCGGTGTGCATCGGACATGTCAAGTGCACCAACGGCTCCCAGACTGCCAACGGTCGACTGCGCTGTTCATGGAAAGAAATCAGGCACCGGACATGTCCGGTGTTTACCGGACTGTCCGGTGCGCCAGACGACAGAAGGCAAGAATTGCCTTCCCAGATTGCTCCCAACGGCTCCTAGCTGCCTTGGGGCTATAAAAGGGACCCCTAGGCGCATGGAGGAAAACACCAAGCATCTCCTAATCATTTCTAAGCACCAAGACATCGATTTCGCGCGTTCTTTTCATTGTGATAGCATATAGAGCTCTAGTGGAGTTGTGAACTCATTGAGTTGTGTTGCGAGCTCTTGTTGCGACTTGTGTGCGTGTTGACACTCTGATTCTTGTGTCTTGTGTGCGTTGCTAATCCCTCCCTTGCTCCGTGTTCTTTGTGAATTTCAAGTGTAAGGGCGAGAGGCTCCAAGTTGTGGAGATTCCTCGCAAACGGGATTGAGATAAAGCAAGCAAAACACCATGGTATTCAAGTGGGTCTTTGGACCGCTTGAGAGGGGTTGATTGCAACCCTCGTCCGTTGGGACGCCACAACGTGGAGTAGGCAAGCGTTGGTCTTGGCCGAACCACGGGATAACCACCGTGCCATCTCTGTGATTGATCTTTGTTGGTTATGGTGTTTTGTTGAGGATTCCTCTATAGCCACTTGGCAATTATTGTGCTAACAATTAACCAAGTTTTGTGGCTTAAGTTTTGAAGTGTTACAGGATCACCTATTCACCCCCCCCCCCCTCTAGGTGCTCTCAGGAACGTCCCTGGAAAAGATCTCCATGGTCGACCGAAGCGACCCCATCACTGCCTCGGCATACTCACGGAGCTCATCCCAAGACTGCTCCTCCCGCTCATCGTCAAGGACGAAGAGGGGTTTCGGGGCGCCGCGGGTCCAGAACCAGAGCGCCTGCGTGCGCCGCTCATTGGGACCGCGCCGCACGGGGATGAGGTCGCCGCTCCCCAAGACGGGCCACGGTTCTGCACCCCCTCCTCCAAGGCATCGGGACACCATGCAGTCGACGCATCGGGTACCCCGTCGGCTAAGGAGGCGGGCTTCCAATCACCGACCTCGAGCAGCGGCACCTCAACCATCTCAGCATCAGCGGCGACGGGTGGCTCCACGGGCAGAACGGCAACAGCCTCGGCAGAAGCTGGTGCCGGCGCCGACAACACGTCAGGTGGGCTCAAGGCCGCGGCCACGCCAGCAGTCTCCCCCGGCACGACGGCCGCCTCGACGGAGGGGTCAACCTGGGGAGCTCGCCCCATGGCAACTCGCGCTGCCTGGGCCCCCCGCTTGGGGGCATTTTGTGCGAAGGCCGGCCGACCGGCGTGGCACGGTGCGGCACTGGCTGCAGAAGCCGGCACCGTCTTAAGGGCCTTCCTAGGAGCCAGACCGGCCGAACCGTGCCTCCGTTTGCTAGGAGGAAAAGGTAAAGCAGGATTAGGACACACGAGGAAGGAGCCAGGACATAGGTATCCTCAGATACTTACCCACTCCGGACCAAGGCCAATCGTGCCTGCGGGGAGGCCCCTCGGGCCTTGGTCCCCGTAGACGCCGCCGAGGTTCGCCCCGCTGCCGGCTTCAGCGCCGTTCCCACTTCGGGCGCCCAGGGCGCCGAAGGGACGGTCTGCCCATGCGACGTCACGACGGCCCAAGGATCAACCTCCTGTACGACCGGCACGGGCGACTGCTCGCGGGGGACAGGCGGGATGGCCTGACTCCCCGGGGTCACCTCAACTACCTCGGCCAAGGGGTCAAGTACCCCCTCAGCCTGCCCCTGCTCTTTGGACCGGAACCCTGATGTCTCGGCCCTAGATACCGATGGTGCTAGCCCACTCGGGGGCTAGATCGATGACCCCTGGCCCAGCCTCAGATCTAGGCTGAGGCCAAGGCGGGCCGCCATGTCGTCGTCTTCGTCATCATCATCGTCATCGTCGTCGTCAGGCGTCTCCGGCGATGGCTCCCTCGGGAGCCCGTCCCTCTCCTGCCTCTCCAAGGTGTCCTGAGCCCGCATCCGCTCGCGAGCCCGAGCCTTTTTCGCGTCCTTCTTCTCCTTCTTCTTCTCCGCAGCAACCCTCCGTGCGGCTCGGTCCACCGCGTCCTCCGGGATCGGTGGTAGGGAAGGCTTGTAACACCCCAACTCCAGGAGACGAGCAGAAATCCCGACTGAGAGAATCAAAGGCAACCTGACACAAGATAGGAGAAGGAGCATACACTCACCAAGGACACGCACCCACGCTCGGGACGCATCAAGGGCTGGGTAAGGGCGCCGGCGTCCAGCCTCCCCACCGTGCCCGCTACCCGCCTGCGAAGGTCATCGACAGAGAGGGGGACCGAGGACATCTGCGAACCCTCCAAGTTGACTCTCGGCATCATCTCCGAAAGCGGCAACCGCCGCTCTGCCAAGGGAAGCACCCACCGGCGATGGATGGCGGCAACCACCCCCACGCGCAAACCGTCGGTGACAAGGGCCTCCAGATCGTCCACTGTGACGATGGAAAAAGGCCACGGGTCGCGCGGCGGAATGACGGTCACCCGGTCGGCCATCGCCAAACGAAGGGGGTGGTTGCGGAGCGGATAAGGTACGCAGTTTTGTTTCTCTGGCTATTCCCTTAGGTTGCGAAAACCAAAGCAGGAAGCAAGCAGCAGAGTAAAGAACCGCAACCGGTCCCTCTTCCGGGTATATAAAGGCCCGGGCAAGACCCGTTCAACGCTTCGCCCGAACCCGCCGCGAAGTTCAAACTCAAAGACGAAACGCCCGTTCCTCGAACGACTCGCGCATGCACAACGGCTGCCCCGCGAACCACCCGTCCCATCGCATTAACTCTCCGACGGAGCAGGCGACACCTCTGGCAGGTGAGGCGGGCGTCGCTTCGCCTTCGCCATAATGACCACGTCAAAAAAAGGTGTGCCACCTTATTTAAATTCATATCCTTCCCCTCCTCCTCCTCTCTCTCTCTTGCCACAGGGACCGGGAAAGGGGACGTGGTGGAAAGGATCCTTCTCGGCGGAGGAAGCGGGCCCCGAGCCCTCCTACTGATCAGGGGTTCGAAGGCTGGCCCCTCGGAAGGGTTTCGACAGCCGCCCCAGAGCACTCGGACTTCAAGCCCATTACTGATCAGGGGTTCGAAGGCTGGCCCCTCGGAAGGGTTTCGACAGCCGCCCCAGAGCGCCCGGGCTCCGTGCCCACTACTGATCAGGGGTTCGTAGGCTGCCCCCTCGGAAGGGTTCGACAGTCGCCCCAGAGCATGCAGAGTGAGGGATGACTGTGGGTACGTTTAATACATAGCCGAGGCTCGGGCTACGCTCCCAAGGTACCCTAGGACATTTTCGAGACCGGCGGGAACGATTTGTAACGGAATCCCACCGGAGGGAGGCATCGAGCCCTCGGACCCTGTCGAAGGGGTCTGGGTCCGGCGAATCATCCGCAGGTACTTTTGGAGCGCGCCTCTGGGCCACCAGCCGACCCCTAACGAACGGGGCACGGGCGTCCACTCGGATCACCCGTTAGCATCTCACTGGAAACACCATGTTCGGCGCCCTCCGAGGGCAACATGGCGCTTTCCCCCCTCCTCCTTGCGGAAAGGCGACGCAGGGGCATATAATAAAAGTCGGGAAAGTCCTTGATCATCCTCTCGCTCTGTGCAGAGGCTCAGGGGCTGCTCTCGCACCCGGCTACGGCCAAAACTGTTGACAGCGTCAACAAACCAGCTTGATAACTTGGAACCCGACCACGCACCCGGGCTACGGCCGCCGCATGAGGGAACGATCAGGCCGGCCGAAGCACCACGAAAAGCATTCAGACCTCAGAGGAGTCAAACCACTCCTCCGAGGCCTCGGGGGCTACACCCGGCGTGTGCGCTCGCATGCACCCACCAGAACAAGGCAAAAACCGAGAAAGGCCAGTCCCCTCACCGAAAACGTGGCAAAAGCCTCCAAGCGAGTACCATCACTCCCTTCGAGGCTCGGGGGCTACTGTCGGGTACCATAATTAGGGGTACCCCCAACGCTCCTAATCATGGCTGGTAAACACCCTCAGACCAACTGACGGGTGCGGTTCAAGCCAAGACTTCGTCTACCCGAGGGACGCGATCTCACCCGAGCCTAGCCTCGGGTTGGAACAGTAGTCCCAGACGAGTTCACGCCTCGCCTGAGGGCCTCCTCAGGCAGCGGGCGCCCCCTCGGCACTCCCGAGGCCCGGCTCAGGCAGGCTTCGTTGTGAAGCAACCTTGGCCAGACCGCCTCACCAACCGATCGCTTCGCAGGCGCATTAAATGCAGGGGATGCCTGACACCGTATCCTGACACACGCGCCTCAGTCGGCCAGGCCAAAGTGACCGCAGTCACTTCGCCCCTCTTCTTTACTGTCCGATATGACAGGAAAACAGCGCCGCTCGCTCCGCTCCGACTGTGGCGTCAGCCACCCCGGCAACGACTGACAACAAGTCACGATCAACCACCGAGTTCAGCCTCGGGCGCAACAGGAAGCTCCGCCTCGCTCGACCTCATGCTCCAGCCTCAAGAGGAGGTCTCCGCCTCGCCCGACCTCAGGCTCCGGCCTCGGGAGGAGGTCTCCGCCTCGCCCGACCCCCGGACTCGGCCTCGACCCCGGTCTCGGGAGGAATCGCATCCTCGCCCGACCCTGGCCTCGGCCTCAAGAGAAGTCTCCGCCTCGACCGACCCTGGGCTCGGACTGACCGCGCTAATAGGGGATGCATCATTTCCCTATTCCTAGCCTGCTCAGGCTACAAGGAACAAGACCGGCGTCCCATCTGGCTTACCCCGGCGACGGGTAATGATGGTGCCCCGCGTGCACCATGACGCCGGTGGCTCTCAGCCCCTTACGACAGCAAGGAGACGTCAGCAGGATCCTCGCCGCGCTGCCAGCTGTGCTCCTACAGGACTCAGGCACTCCTCCGACGGCCACGCCATCAAATGTACAGGCCCCAAGCTCTCCCCCAACGACCACGTTGGCATGTACACAGGGCTTAGGCACTCCACTGCCGGACATGTTAGCGCATAGCTATGCCCCCCGTTGTACGTCTGGATCCTCTCCTTGCCTCTATAAAAGGGAGGTCTAGGCCACCCTGAGGGGGGTTCGCGCGAGGGAAGCGGCGGACGAGCTCTGTGTCCCTCCCTCTCTCATGCGACGCGCTTGTAACCCCTACTGCGAGCGGCACCCCTGGTGCAGGATAATACAAGGCTTGTCCCACCTCTTGTGTTCCATCCCGCGTCAACCCATCTGGGTAGGGACACGCAGCGATTTCACTGGTCGATCCAAGGGACCCCCCGGGTCCGAGACACCGACACTATCGGACCATATCACATGTCTGATAATACATAACAATATACGTGTACTTACTTTGTTAGAATTAGTCATTTGAATTAATGATGCGAGTGTTTGATCTGATGCTCATTGTCGGACCAATCTGATGTCCGCAAAACCCTCTCAAGTCACTTAACAGAGAACGTTAGATCTAACTCTTTGGTCCAATCCTGCCATTGTTCACAGGGTATGATGACCTTATAGAAAGAATCCTAACTGAAAAAGTTATGTCATATGGTCCAATACGCCCTGGAACTCTCTGGGTCTAACGCTTTACTGTTCACATGATCCGGTGATCAATCTCTCTCAGGTTGACCAGTCATCTATGGTCCGGTGACCTACAAACTTAGGGTTCAACATCTCGAAAACCCTTCTAACTAGTCCAAATTTGGAAACTTTATAAATATGTTTTTAATCCATACTTCATTTGGGCCTCTCCTAATTCATCTAGAGCTGAAGACAACTAGTGTGCACTACACTAAACTCATCAGACTTGTCTAGGTTATGCTACTTGATACCTCTCTCTATAGTACGATTAAAGGAAAAACAAAGTCCTAAACTATTTTAAGTGTACCTCAACTCCAAACGACACTTCAAACTAGTTCATCCTTAACCTTGTCTTCCATCCTTTTAAAAATTGAAATGAAATCCATAGATTACCCAAACAATCTCTATCATCATGACCTAACTTCAATTTGCTTGTACAAAACACATGTTAGTCACAATAATCTTATATTGTCATTAATCATTGAAACCACTTAGGGGTTACATGTTATCAATCTTCCCATTTTTGGTGATTGATAACAACACTATCTCAAGTATGTGAAATAGGTAAGGTTTTTAAAGGGACCTTGTTTGTATGAACTTTTAGAGCTGAAATACAAGATGTTAGAGTAAGTCTATATAATTAAGATCCATAGTCATGTACTAATGTACCATGTAAAAACAATATTTAGCTCATGTACATGAAAGAATAAGCTTGTTTTCAAAAAGTTATCACGTGAGGAGTCATAAACAAGCATTTGTGACATGTTATAGAATATTAAGTGAAAAGTGGACATGCCACTATATCATACATACGTCAATGAAATAAACACAATGCATCATCAATGTATGAGTATGTAAAGCAATGTGCATATTGTAAATAGAAAGTAACAAAGCATATAAAATCAAATATGTATAACCAAATGTATCTCAAACTCACCATGCTCCCCTTATCTTTCCCATTCCCCAAGCTCCTCCTAACTCGCATACTCACTATCTTGCCCTGTTTTTCATGAAGGACTAAACCTAAGGTCAAAATCTAAGGCTCAGACAGTGGGGAGGACACAGACATGTCGGTCGTGGAAATGTGTGAGGCAAGCCCAAACTGTTAGACGTAAGGAGTGTCACCAGAGTCTATAATATCTATAGTTGTTTGAGCCCATGTCTGAGTGGAGGGAAATAGAGCTAGGTCAATTAACTGAGTGGTGCTCTCAGAATCTACTACTATAGACTAACTCAAAAGGCCAATCACTACCATTGTCGATGGCTCTAGATGCACTAGAGTAGGGTGATTAGCACTATAGGTTCGTGGCTAATGGGAGGTGTCTACTCTGATGAGGCAACTAAAGAAGGAAGTTGCTCAATAAGAAGTGCTAGATCAATTAACATAGGTAGAGATAGTGTAGGGTATCCAATGATCTCACTAAACATGGCTTAGAAGCTCTGGGTGACTGAGACAAGCAAAGTGGTTTTACTAGGTGTGGTCTGCATGGTAGTATCTTCTGAGATGACACTATCCTAGATGGTTGCCTAGATCCTAGAATTGGGGAATAACTGAGCGAAATGTGAGGTAGACGAACCGTAACTCTGAAGTCCACTAGACTATAAAGCTAGAGTCATAAAGGTCGTTGATGGTGCTAGTGCAAACGATTGTACTTCACAATCATGGAAGGTGCATTTGTAAAATGTAGCATATGCTCCATGAAAGCTAGTGACTACTACTAGGTAGCGAGGAGCTGCTGATGGAACTACTCCTGAGTCCTGACACTGTTAGATCTACTCGAACATTGTGAGCATACGCTCCCTATACTACTCCTAGACCCATGCTTGCTGCTAGTGCCCAGTCTATAGATATGCTAGTATCTCAAGTAGGACATGGTCTGCTAGCATTTTGGTTGTGGTGGTGGTGGTGCTAAGCTAGAGCCCCTGGTCTCTAAGTCATGTGATCTAGGTGGTGGAATATGTGGGATTGGATCGTAGTCCTTGTCTAAGCTATCGTTAGTCTCATAGTGTTGCAAACATCCCATCTAGCTCTAACTGCAACACAACCTTAATGGCCTCGTCCTCCTCATCACATAAGTCATGTCCACTAGATGTGATGCATGACATATCTCTATAGGTACTCCACCTCCACGATGCCCATCGATAATCAATGTCATTCGATATATAGGGAATTATGCGGGTGACTCGTTGAGCTCTCGGATAGACATGGTGCTCTACCTATCCAACTCCCACATCAGAAGATAGGAGATTCAGTGTGCATATGTTAGCTAGAGGCAAGACCTAATGCCCTCGCCAATAGCGTCCTCCATCTCTAAAATTATAATTCCAAGAAATCAAACTAAGACTAAGAAGCTAACACGATGAATAGCCATTACTAGAGGTTTTCCATACCCTCCTTGTATCCATAGTAGGTCAACAAGGTACTTCTCTTCATGTTGTTTAGTAAATGACTGATAGGTATCAACTTGCTAGGGATCCGTCTAGAGCCTTCATCGTACGATGGGTGGAAACAAACTACAACATGAGGTATATCGATATACTCTTTTCCATTAGGGAATCTAGCTACGTCCATAGTGCCATAGCACAAGTTGTGAACTCTGGTGGACTCTATGAACTCTAGATGCTCTTTGACTACACTCGCATACAGTGGGTGAGCCCTGCCTCTTAATGTGAACTAAAAATACTCATAGCCAGGATATGTCCATAGCGAAGCATAGAACTATCTGACCCAAGTATCTACATAGAGATCAAAACTTCTCAAAAGGTTTGCCAACCTAGCCACATAGGTGAGGTGAGGTGAGGACAGATTTGCTCTCCTCCTCAGCCACCATGTCCTCAAGTGGGAAAACCCTGTGTGGCCTAAGAGTGATCCCGTGCGAGTCATAGCTCAGAGAAAATTTTCATGTAGCACTATATAGAACCCATCTATGGCTCTAGGATCTCGCCCTGCAATGAACCACTTCTATAACGGCATAAACCTGAACTCTTGTGCCCATGAGGCGTTAGCGCACCTCAAGTCCAAGTGCACAACTAAAGGATGGTCCAGACCTGCTGCCCATGGGTGGGGTGGTGGTATAGCACCTCCTCGTCGCATTTTCTCGACTCATGTTGTGATAGAGACTTGCTCGAGAAGATCGACAGACGATAGTTGACCGTGTCTGCGTATTTTTCTCTGTTTAAGGTTGCTCCACTACAAATTGCACAGTGATAGTTTAAGGTAGAAAAAGCAAATGAATTTGCAAGAGAAGATAAAAGATGACCAAAACATTAAATTTATAAGAGGGTTAAGAAACTTAACAACTTGTAAGAGACTTGATAGTAGTTTTATCAAGAAATGAAGAAGTTGAACCACACCGACTTAACCTTAGTAGAAAATTGCATGACTACAAGAAAGAGGTGGGGGGAAAGAAAGAGAAAGATGACAATAGACATTATTTGATGATAGTTATAGAGTACGAGCTAATGGAGGTAGCAGAGGCACATGGAGAGAAATTATAATCAAAGAAACAAACAAAACTATTTGCAAAAAGAATAATATGAACTAATAAATAAATTAAAAAGGCTAGATACCCGCGTGCATGCATTAATGTTTGAGTTCTTTGATGTTGTCATATGAAAATTAAAAAAAAACTTTACTGTATTAATAAAGTACCAGGTTTTATGGTTCAACGGTACCAGCGTCATCGCTTTTGCAAAAAAAACTCTTTATAATTTTTTAGATCAAACCCACAGTCCAGCCGGCCTATTCTATCGATGCACTCTGCCCACCTTCCTCGTCCCATGTTTCGCCAAGGCCCACCCGCCGCTGTCCTGTTTTGCCGGCTGTCAGCAAACAACTAAATCCTCGTCCACGCTTGTGCGTTTCGTCGACCCAAATCATCGCCCACAATTTTGCAAAAAGGCCCTTCCGCTTGGCCGTTGGTATCTAGATTCGAGGGAATCAGCGAGTGGTTGACTGCATGGCTGTGTGGCGGCCCCGCGCTAGACGTCACACGTATGCTTACGAGCAAATCAACAACCAACAGCAACAAAATGGCGCACGAGCAGCAAATCAACAACAAATATCAGTAGAACAGGCACGAGTGATGCGACCTCTTCCGCATAAATAAGGCGTCGCTCACCTCACTGGGCGCCATTTCACTGTAGCAGTAGGCACGCCACCACCTAATCATTGTAGCTGATGTCAGAGATCCATGCCACCACCGTGTTGGCGCCTGGATCCATCACAAGCGGGGAGGTTGAACAGGAGGGCAAAGGAGGTGAGCCACGTCGCTGCAGGTTCCACCGCACCGAGAGCACACAATCAACAAATAAACAACCAACAGCAATAGCACAGCGCATGAGCAGCGTGACCTCTTCTGCATAAATAAGGCTTCGCTCACCTCACCGGGTGGAGCGACTGCTAGCAGTTGCAGGTTTCACCGCAGCAGGGGGCACACCACCACCTAATCGTTGTAGCCAACGTTGGAGATCCCGGCCACCACCGTGTTGGCACCCGAATCCACCATGATAAAGGAGGCTAAACAGGAGGGCGGAGGAGGCGAGCCATGTCACTGCATGTTCCACCGCAACAGGGGCACGCCGCCATCCACTCGCTATAGCCGGCGTCGAAGATCCCCACCATTGTCATGTCAGCGCCCGAATCCATCACGGACGAGGAGGTTGAACAAGAGGGTGGAGGAGAGTCGCGTTGCGTCATGACTGCATCACTCGGCCGCCCGATTCCTTCGTTATCTTCTGCATTGCACACTAACATTTTATTGAATAATTTAGGTGTCATCGCGACACACAAGCATTGTACTAGTTAAGTTATTAATGCCTACTTGTCTTTTATTTGCAATACGCCACACAACATGCACAATCATAGATGGGTTCGTAAAACGTCAGGTTGGTAGCCGGCTAGCCACGCAGGTGGCTTTGCTTGGAACCAAGCTGCACTACACTGTCAAAGAGAGCGCGAGGCAGTATGATCTGGTCGCATCCACTATGGCTCACTTATCTTCTATAGCAAAGGTTTTGCTTGGCTTGTTACCTGCCTACAACCAACGCCCAACTGGTTCAGGTAGGGACGAAAACGGTTTCAGAATTTTTTGGATTTCTGAAAACCATTTCCAAATTTTTTGATCTGATTCACCGATTACGGTAGTTTTCGAAAACGAAATCGGTAATCAAAATTTTATTTTGGAATCGGTATCAGAACAGATTTAACGTTTTACTGACCGTTTTTGTTGGTTGCCGATTTTAATCGGAATTTATCGAATTTAAATCTCGGAACTTTCCAAAAATAAAAAAACAAACAGGCGACCCATGGCGGTCCACTTGTCCGGCATGAGCCTTCAACAAAGGTCATTCGCGTGAGCATGCCTTTATATAAAAAGAATTCATGCCTCTGTGTTATTTAACTAGGCAAGGTGGAAGCACCTGTAACGCAATACTGGCATACTGCTGCTCGAGCGAGGTGGGCCGTCACGCTACTGTCGCTCTACGGGTCACGTCCTACCACTCCTAAGTCCACGAGCGCGTAGCCTCATTTGTTAAATTTCATTATTGGTTTCAATTCTTTTAAATATAATTTTCCTGTTTTTACATTTTCTTTCCATTATACATGTGCATTGTGGATTTGTGGTCTTTATGATCATTGTGAAGTTGTCAATATTTCAACTAGTGATCTTTGTACATTTGTGAAGTTGTCATATTGTCAACTTGTTATAATTATGAACTTGTTTTATTAAGTTATTTTCATAATAGTATGTTTACCGATCGTATTTTAAATTCTAACCGTTAACGATGTACTTTCATCGCTGAACTTTTGTTTTCGATGTTTTCTAAATACCGATATTATTTCCGTTTCCAGAGTTACCGTTTCCGGTTTCATTTCCGATAAAAATTATGGAAACAGAAACGGTTTTAGCATTTACCGATCGTTTTCGACCATTTTCATCCCGAAAATCCCTAGGTTCAGGTACCATAATCGTGCATTTAACTAATCAATTTAGTACCATCATAACAGTATTACGTACAAACACTTGGTTCTAGCATCCACAGATCACTATGCAGCATCTAGACCTACACTTCTGTTGCATTTTAACTAATAATGAACACCAGTAACATAATTCGGGACACGACCATTACAACAGAGAGATTTATCCAGGCAATCCACCTGACCAAACATACAAATACCCTGGTATAACACGACTAAGTTACCATCATTCGTGCAAATAACACAATCGTACACAACCTTAGCCAATTGTTCTTAGGTTCTAACATTAGATCACTCTTCTGAGAAGAACTCATAGGCTGTATGGTACTTATCTAGGACAACATTGTAGAGTGGATGGATTGGCTCCAGCAAATTAGAGTACGGTCCAAGCACATGCTGAGGTAATGGGCACGAACCAGTATCAGTCATGGCACTGTACTGGCTAACTGCGAGGCCACTGAGGCAGTAGCATGAATGATAGTGATCTCTGTTCTTTCCAGGCTTATCCCTCAAGCCTCCCTCTAGTACCTGAGTTGCAGAAGCGATTGTAATCTTAACTTACCTGAGATCTCATTTCCTCAATAAATACTCCCTCCGTTCCAATTTATAGGTTGTTTCGGCATTTTTCGGCACATAACTTTTGCTATGTATGTAGACATTGTATATCTAGGTGCATAGCAAAAGTTATGTAACCTAGAAAAGCTAAAACAACTTATAATTTCGGGATAGAGGGTGGTAACAACTATAATAAGACGGCATTGCAGAATTTCACATTCTAGTGATAAAACTCTGCATATGAAAATAATATTTGTATTCAAAGTTACGTCACCTGAGAACAAAGTAGGATGTATTGTTGCAGGGCAATGTTATGGAAGAGTGGGCCAATTTGGTTGCTCTGTTGTATAAAATCAAATCCAAACTTCGCATAGTCCACAGCTTCAGGAGAACAAGCAAAACATTTGAGTATCATGACATAAATCAAGCCCCGCATAATTTGAAAATCAATACGTTAGTTCAGGTCAGGTCATGATCTTATGGGGGCATTATAAATTTGCACATCAAATGCACCAAAAGTATAAACAGTACGAGGAATGGCATTAGGTCGACAGTAAGCGGCAAGGTTTTAAAAATTGATAATCGGTACTGTTTACTCACCCACCTACTAGAAAATATACAGCAAAACTGCCTTTTTTTAAGTTATCAGTTGATTGCTGCATTGCACGAGGAATAAAGAAGTTCCAATCAATTACAGTTTACATCTATCTACAAAAACTGATGGAATAAGTCTTGAGCATCTAGAGGACAGCCTGCTTTTGACAATGATGGAATAAGTCTTGAGCATCTAGAGGACAGCCTGCTTTTGACTGTCCTCTGTAGTCCTTTAGCATCTAGAGGACAGCTTGACTGTCCTCTGTAGTCTCTTTAGCATCTAGAGGACAGCAGTCACTTTTGACTGTCCTCTGTAGTCGCTTTAGCATCTAGAGGACAACATTCGCTTTTGACTGTCCTCTGTAGTCTCTTTAGCATCTAGAGGACAATCCTGTTGTGTAGTGTGTGTGAGAAGGTGTGCTAGTGCAGCCCCTAGGGCTATAAATATGTGTCCCTAACCCCTCTAAGGGTATGGCATTGTGTAGTGTTTGAGGAAATAAACAGAAAATTGCCCCAACTCATAGTGTCATCCTCTTGATGAGAGTTAGAGTCTCTCTACTTACAATTGGTATCAGAGCCAAACTATCCTGCAGCCTAAACATCTCGTGCTCATCTCCTTCCCGCGCCTCTCCCCACACTCAGTCGGCAGCAAGAGCTCCAACTGTTCCTTCCTCCCCTGCTCAGACGAGCAACCTTTCGTCTGAGACAGCCTCTTCCACGCGCAGCGACCCCTCACTAGCCCACCATGTCCCTACGCTCGGCCACTTCGAGTGCGCGGCGCCAGCAGGAGGCCGAGGTCGCCGCGGCACAAGAACGCGAGCGAGCAGCAGCGGCTGCAGCGACAGCGGCGAGGGCAGCACGGTTGGCGGCGGCTGAACTAGCAGCGGCGAGAGCGGAAGTAGAAGCAGCGGAGGCGGCTGATGCTGCACGTGCGGCGGCAGCAGAGCTCGAGGTTCTGCGCGGCAGTAGAGCTGGCAGCTCTGCTTCTGTCGACGACAACACCGACGAAGAGCTCAGACTGGCGAGGTAAGCAGCGCGAGAGCAGGCGGCACAGTGGGCAGCCGCGCATCCCCATGGGGGCGCGCGTGGCGGCAGCCCGGATAGGCGCCGACGCGCTGACGGCGCTCCAGGCGGGGGCGCACGCGGCGGCAGCCCAGACGGGCGTAGACGCGGCGGCGGTGCTCCCGGCGGCGGCGACCGAGTCGACAGAGATCGCGGCCTCTACAGGCGGCGCGGTTCTCCCTCCCCGGATCGGTACCATGGTCGCCGCATGGCCCAGGCCATTGTCAGGGACATCGGTCCCGGCGGTGGGTGGCCTACCCTCACCAAGACCAACTACGTCGAGTGGGCCGCGGTGATGAGGGTACGGCTCCAGGTTCGCCACATGTGGGAAGCAGTTCGTTACGACGACGTCGACTACCACGAGGATCGGTGGGCGCTGGATCCCTCATTGCTGCAGTCCCGCCCGAGATGCAGTTTTCGCTTTCCCAGAAGCGGACTGCCAAGGAGGCCTAGGATGCCATCGCTGCGACCCGCATCGGCAGCGATCGTGCCCGCAAGACCACACTGCAGGCACTTCGCAAGGAGTGGGAGAACCTGGCCTTCAAGCCAGGTGAGGATGTTGATGACTTTGCTCTCCGCCTCAACATTCTGTTGCAGAAGATGGTGCAGTTCGGCGACGACACCTACGATGAGGAGAGAGCTGTTGAGAAGCTCTTCCGTTGCATCCCCGAGAAGTACAGGCAGATTGCTCGCTCGATCGAGTCTCTGCTAGACCTCTCCACGATGACGATCGAAGAGGCGATTGGTCGCCTCAAGGTGGTTGACGGCGACGAACCACAGGCTCTCTCTGGGCCTATCACTATCGGCGGGAAGCTACATCTCACTCGGGAGTAGTGGGAGGCCTGCCAGGGTGACAAGAAGGGGGAGTCCTCCTCGACACGAGGCCGCAAACGCGGCAAGCCGCGCAAGGCGCGTGGAGGCGCCCAGGCCGGGGCGCGAGGACATGCTGAGGGTGGTGCACGTGGAGGTGCCCAAGACGGCGCCGTCGGCAACAAGAAGCCGGCACGAGACGACGGCTGCCACAACTGCGGCAAGCTTGGCCATTGGGCCAGGGATTGTCGGCAGCCACGACGTGGCCAGGCCAACGTCGCACAGGCGGAGGCGGAGGAGGAGGCCCTGCTCCTGGCACATGCAAGCATCGAGCCATCTCCAGCGGCACCGGCCGCAGCGGCACTCCTCCACCTTGATGAGTCGAAAGCACGTGCTTTCCTCGGCGACGGCTCCAGCAAAGACATGATCGAAGGATGTTGCCTCGACACCGGCGCCACTCATCACATGACCGGCCGACGGGAGTTCTTCACCGAGCTTGACTCTAGCGTCCGAGGCTCCGTCAAGTTTGGGGACGCCTCCGGCGTTGAGATCAAGGGCGCCGGCTCAGTCGTCTTCACCGCCGCATCTGGTGAGCACAGGCTGCTCACCGGAGTCTACTACATCCCCGCGCTGAGGAACTCTATCATCAGCTTGGGACAGCTGGATGAGAACGGTTCGCGCGTGGAGGTCGAGCACGGAGTCATGAGGATCTGGGATCCCTCTCGTCGCCTTCTTGCCAAGGTACGCAGGAGTGCAAATCGGCTTTACATCCTCAATGTGAAGGTGGCACAACCTTGCAGCCTTGCTGCTCGTCGAGACGACGGGGCATGGCAGTGGCACGAGCGCTTCGGGCACCTTAACTTCGAGGCCCTGAAGCGGCTCAGTGCCAAGGAGATGGTACGAGGCCTGTCGTGCCTTGACCATGTGGAGCAATTCTGCGATGTCTGCGTGTTGACAAAGCAGAGACGGCTCCCCTTTCCCCAGCAGTCGAGCTTCCGAGCCAAGGAGAGGCTCGAGCTCGTGCATGGGGACTTGTGTGGCCCGGTGACACCAGCCACACCAGGAGGACGACGCTACTTCTTGCTGCTCGTCGACGATCTCTCCCGCTACATGCGGGTGATGATCCTTGGCAGCAAGGGAGAGGCTGCGAACGCCATCAGGCGTGTGCAGGTCGCTGCGGAGGCGGAGTGCGGCCGCAAGCTGCGCGTGCTGCGCACCGACAACGGCGGCGAATTCACGGCGGCTGAGTTCGCGTCGTACTGCGCGGATGAGGGCGTTCAGCGCCACTACTCCGCGCCGTACAGCCCGCAGCAGAACGGCGTCGTCGAGCGGCGCAACCAGACGGTTGTGGGGATGGCTCGGGCTCTCCTCAAGCAGAGAGGAATGCCAGCTGTCTTCTGGGGAGAGGCGGTGGTGACAGCAGTCTACATCCTCAACCGCTCGCCCACCAAGGCACTCAACGGGATGACACCGTACGAGGCTTGGCATGGGCGCAAGCCGGCGGTCTCTCACCTACGGGTCTTCGGCTGCCTCGCGTTCACCAAGGAGCTTGGCCACATCAGCAAGCTCGACGATAGGAGCACCCCAGGGGTGTTCATTGGCTACGCGGAGGGCTCGAAGGCCTACCGCATCCTTGACCCAAGAACACAGCGTGTGCGCATGGCGCGCGACGTAGTGTTCGACGAAGGGCGAGGATGGGCGTGGGACAAGGCGGTGGACGACGGCACGACTCCGACGTACGACTTCACCATCGAGTACGTCCACTTTGAGGGAGCTGGGGGAGTAGGCAACTCTTCTCCGAGCAGGTCTACCCCAGCCCCCAAGTCTCCACCGACTCCAGCGCCACACTCTCCAGCTCCTGCTACAACGAGCTCTTCACCACCACGCACTCCAGCCGCGACTCCGGCTACAGCGAGCTCTTCGCCACCACGTACTCCAGCACCGACAGTACCCTCTCCGGGAACGTCCTCTCCGACACCAGCTCGTGTCGAGCACGACCCAGTGGAGCTCGTGACCCCTCTGTCCCGCGACGAGGAGCGGGTCGACGCGTGCTACGACGGCGAGCCGTTGCGGTATCGAAGGGTGGAGGGCCTTCTCATCGACCCGTCGGTGCCAGGCCCTGCATCTCGCATTCTGGCAGGAGAGTTGCATCTTGCATGCGACGATGGTGAGCCTCGGTCTTTCGCGGAGGCCGAGAAACATGCGGCTTGGCGTGCCGCGATGCAGTCGGAGATGGACGCGGTTGAGACGAACCGCACTTGGGAGCTCGCTGATCTCCCTCATGGTCATCGCGCGATCACCCTTAAGTGGGTGTTCAAACTGAAGAGGGATGAAGCCGGCGCCATCGTGAAGCATAAGGCTCGCTTGGTGGCACGCGGTTTCTTGCAGCAGGAGGGGATCGACTTCGACGATGCCTTCGCCCCTGTAGCACGGATGGAATCCGTGCGACTCCTCCTCGCGCTGGCAGCCCTGAAGGGCTGGCATGTTCATCACATGGATGTCAAGTCGGCGTTTCTTAATGGCGACTTAAAGGAGGAGGTCTATGTACACCAGCCGCCAGGTTTTGCGATCCCTGGCAAGGAGGGCAAGGTGTTGCGCCTGCGCAAGGCTCTCTACGGCTTGCGACAGGCACCAAGGGCGTGGAATGCCAAGCTGGATTCCACGCTCAAGAGGATGGGCTTCATGCCAAGCCCGCACGAGGCGGCCATCTATCGGCGGGGCAATGGAGAAAATGCCCTGCTGGTGGGTGTCTACGTCGACGACTTGGTGATCACCGGCGCCAAGGATGCAGAGGTGGCAGCGTTCAAGGAAGAGATGAAGGCCACCTTCCAAATGAGTGACCTGGGGCATCTCTCCTTCTACCTGGGGATTGAGGTGCACCAGGGAGACTCCGGGATCACACTTCGCCAGACCGCCTACGCCAAGCGCATTGTTGAGCTGGCTGGGCTCACCGACTGCAACCCAGCTCTCACTCCGATGGAGGAAAGGCTGAAGCTGAGTCACGACAGCACGACGGAGGTGGATGCTACACAGTATCGGCGTCTTGTGGGGAGCCTTCGCTACCTCGTCCACACACGGCCTGACTTGGCATACTCCATCGGCTACGTTAGTCGGTTTCTGCAGCGACCGACAACGGAGCATGAGCAGGCTGTGAAGAGGATCATCCGCTATGTTGCGGGGACTCTCGACCACGGTCTCTACTACCCGAGGTGCCCTGGGGAGGCACACCTTGTCGGGTACAGCGATAGCGACCACGCCGGCGACATCGACACCAGCAAGAGCACAAGCGGGATCCTCTTCTTCCTCGGCAAGTGCCCCATCAGCTGGCAGTCGGTCAAGCAGCAGGTGGTGGCCATGTCCAGCTGCGAGGCCGAGTACATAGCGGCGTCCACTGCTTCGACTCAGGCGCTCTGGCTGGCTCGTCTGCTCGGTGATCTCCTCGGGAGAGACACTGGAGCGGTGGAACTCAGGGTGGACAGCCAGTCCGCTCTGGCATTGGCCAAGAACCCCGTGTTCCATGAACGGAGCAAGCACATCCGGCTGAGATACCACTTCATCCGAGACTGCTTGGCAGAAGGGAGCATCAAGGCGCGCTACATCAACACCAAGGATCAGCTTGCAGACCTGCTCACCAAGCCCCTTGGGAAGATCAAGTTTGTTGAGCTTTGCTCCAGGTCCGGGATGGCCCAACTTTCTCACAAGACGACGCCCAAGACTTAGGGGGAGAATGATGGAATAAGTCTTGAGCATCTAGACGACAGCCTGCTTTTGACAATGATGGAATAAGTCTTGAGCATCTAGAGGACAGCCTGCTTTTGACTGTCCTCTGTAGTCCTTTAGCATCTAGAGGACAGCTTGACTGTCCTCTGTAGTCTCTTTAGCATCTAGAGGACAGCAGTCACTTTTGACTATCCTCTGTAGTCGCTTTAGCATCTAGAGGACAACAGTCGCTTTTGACTGTCCTCTGTAGTCTCTTTAGCATCTAGAGGACAATCCTGTTGTGTAGTGTGTGTGAGAAGGTGTGGTAGTGCAGCCCCTAGGGCTATAAATATGTGTCCCCAACCCCTCTAAGGGTATGGCATTGTGTAGTGTTCGAGGAAATAAACGGAAAATTGCCCCAACTCATAGTGTCATCCTCTTGATGAGAGTTAGAGTCCCTATACTTACAAAAACTTCTTTCATATTTATCACAAACAAAAGTGGAGAAATAATTTTCAATCCATAAGAAAAAAAAATGGTCCTGATTCTTACCAGAGGAAGACTTTTTCGCGGTGCACCCATATGAACTGGTGCTGCAGGCATCCTCTCCTGATGGCCTTTTGCAGGAATACGAGGACTTCAATTGCTTATCAACAATCGTAATTAACTTTTGTGTGAAAGCAATGGCAGCTCCCTGGTCACACACTAGATTTCTGTAACATGGAGCACAACATGTGGCAAAGATAAAAGTAGACAGATGTTACAATTACCTGCCAAAAGGAGTAGCAACCATCAACCAATTTATTAGTTCGTCCTTGAAATCCGCATTCCACTCCTTGACGAAAAGCCACCCAGCCCTAAATGGTGAAGATGCCAGCAACAACGCCAAATATTGTAACAAAAACAATTGTTGCATCAGCCAAACACACAAGTATCTAGTACTTGTCATGCACTTTCACCAAGGAGCTAAAAAAATAACTTAATGATCTAATACACATAAACACATCATAATTATAGAAGTAAATTAAATAAACTAAGGGAGGAAGAGGTTATCTTACAATCAAACTAGGCAAGTCAACTTTCTCTGCCTCATTAAGCAGGATCAAAGCAGCCAATCCACAGAATGTATACCTTATGAATGCAACTTTGTTAATGTTCTTAACATATAAATTTCAAACTTCACAGAAATCCTTAGAAACATACCCACCATGTGCTTCAGCATAAGGCTCCCCAGCAATACCACCTTCATAAGTTTGACATCTGCAGTCATATAGTATATCAATTGAGCAACATTCTAGAAAAGAACTGTGACCAAGCAACAATTTTGCAACTGAAAAAAATTGAATGTATATAACACAAACAAAACCTTGCTATGTAGTCGCCTACACCTTTTGCCAGTTTAAAATCAAGAATATTCACAAGGCTGGCAACCTAAAGTCAACATCAGAAAATATCAAGTAACTGCAGAAAAATTGCAAAGAACCAAAAGAAACTCACCGATATAGCGGTGTAGGAAGCACGGACATCAATTTCGCCACCATCATGCATTCTAGGGCAAAGGAAAAAATGAGTGGCAGGCATCACCTCTGAAGGGCTACAACTGAGAAAGTGGTATCTGTACATTATCCACGCTGATAGGTTGCGTACCTGAAAGCACCTGATACATCTTTCATCCGCAGCATAAAATTGTACAGGTTGCCCCTGACCCACAAGGTAAACATAATTAACAAAATGACTCTTGTAGATCTTGTTTTAGAGCAACCATGAGATTTACCTATTGATTGATGACAATGCTCTTTCGCTCCCTATTGTCACAAGTGTATTTACAGCAGCATAAGTCGTAGCTAGGTGAGGCAACTGCAAAGGACGTGGACTTTGTATAAAAACAATCTATAATTTACCCTCTTGAATGACTCAAACTCAACATAAATGAACTCAAACAGACTTCATAAATCAATAACAAACAAGATTTCTGGTTCATAAGTAATGCTAATTGAATGAGAAGGCTAATTTAAAGCACCCAATAATTTAGCTTTGCTATCTAAAAAGATAGCCTTGAGTATACAAATCAAAAGCATAGTACCCACCACCACCGGCAGATATTTTGTTTGTTACATGGACATGTTAATATCAACTAAAAATGCTACAATTACAACCAGGTGAGCTAAAGAAGGATTTAATGTGAAACAACAAACATATATGTCCTCGGCGATTCATTGGACAATGCATGCACTACATAAATCGAAGATCTTATTTAGAAAAAAATCAATGCTAATAGCAAAATCAAAGATATTATCTAGCTCAAAAGATTTTGGGATTGGAGCAACCTGTCCAGGTCCACCACTATATCCACCATCTTTATCCTGACATCGAGCTAAGAAGTCTATGATATCATTCTCAAGATCATCATCAAGTGCTTCATCCAGCAAAGCAAGTGGATGAACCATCCAGTAACATAGCCAAGGGCGACTGAAACCAATTAAAAGCAATACCAGAACAAATATGCATTAGTGTCACAATCAAACAGGATATTGCAAAGATAACTTAACCATGCACAATCATTACTTGGCATCTAGAACATGAAAGGCTGGTCCCATATGCCTCAGCCCAGGCGTCAGATACTCGATATGCTGATCACGCCACAGCTCTAGCCTGCACAGAAAACAACTCGACAACAAAAGGCTGATGAGGAGACAGTGGACCCACACCCTAATATCAACTCACATTCAAGTGTTTGTGTCTAAGACGCTATCCAACAATATATAACTAGCAGTACTAAGCTTCTGTACGCACCAAATCAGAAACCCTGCACTGAACTATCTGGTGCCACGGGCAAAGTTATCAGAGGACTAGCTATTTTTCAAGCTACAGCGTATCAAATACTCCAATATCCAAACTAAATCCATGCGTTGAGACCCTGTTGACGCCTTTTCGGAGCACCAAACACTCAACAAGAACCGTGGCGGTGCTCTCTGGTCAGGCGCGGACGGTCCGCAGCACAGGGCCGGACGGTCCGCGACCTGGCGCAGGGGCAAAGGTTCCCTGCCTGACGGCCGGACGGTCCGCGCCCTAGGGCCGGACGGTCCGCGCGTGCGCAGGGGGCAGCGAAGGTCGCCGGCGGCGCCTGGATCTCGCTCCCGGGAGGGACCCCGTCGGGGAGGAGAGATCCTAGGTGGTGTCTAGGCTCGGGCAGACCGACCTAGACTCCTCTAATCGACGTGGAGTCGAAGAGAGGCGGAGAATTTGGGGATTGGAAGGCTAAACTAGGGCTAAACTAGAACTAGACTAGAACTACTCCTAATGCGTAAAGTAAATACGAGTAATAGACTTGATTTGATCGATTGTTGGGGGTTCAATCAGCCGTAGCCCTTCATCTATATAAAGGGGGAGGTCTGGATCCGCTTCAAACTGATTTCCGAGTTAATCCCGTGGTTTTAGGTAACCAATCCCGCGAGAAACTAGGAACCCTAACTGATTATGCGCACGCGCGGACCGTCTGCGCCACCACCGCGGACAGTCCGGACCGCGGACCGTCCGGCCTCAGGGCCGGACCGTCCGCGAGACACATTTGGTGTCCAACATATGCCCCCTGCCTTTTGGTGAAGGTTGACGAACCAAAAGCATATGAACTAAACCTGATGTAAGTCACCGGCTTTTCAATATTAAGATCATTTAATAAAGCACCAATGTATAAAGGCCGTTTCAGATTTTATCTTTCTCGGCCATGACCGTTTGATCACTGAATCAAAAGGAATAGAATGGAGGTGCCCCCCAGTATGGATAGACAAAGGGACTATACATGTACCATGGATTCAGCATCGTACCATTCCATGTTTGAACAGGATAATATACCGATGATGAGTAAACGGGTGGAAAGTACCCTGGTCTCATAGGATAAATAGGCGATGCTTGTTGTGTCGCCTTTCGGGCCGTTTTGTTTACCCGTTTCGTTTTAGCAGGTGACAGAGGTTTCTTCGTTGACCGATCACGTAGAACGGTCTTCTCGCTAGTATTCTTGGAGAGCAACTGATCAACATTAGAGTCAGCTTTGATCAGCAGACCATTTGTGCTTTGCCGTTGTGTCTCCTTCCCTTTTAAGATTTTGTGTGGAGGCTGACGTCTTTGGGCATAGGCGGATTGTCCGGCAGAGGTAGCCGAACTGTTTGTCTGAGCACCGGACCGTCCGCACGTAGGTGCCATACCGTCTGTGGTGTTCAGGCCAGGCTGTCGTGCTTGGCTCATTGATTGTGCCTGCCCCCCGGTGCCTCTGGACTTTTTAGCCTTATCGTCCGGAGCCTTTTGAGCAATCTCCTTTTGTGATATATTCGACGTGCGAGGACTACCAATGATGATGTCTTTGCTTTTGCCTTTATCGGCCATTTTGGGCCGAACTAAGATCTTTTTGCATGCGATATCTATTGTATTAACAGGAAATGGTTGTGTGTCCACTTGCATCTCCTGAAAAGCCAACCGGCCTTCATTTATGGCCGATTGTACCTGTCGACGAAAAACATTACAGTCATTGGTGGCATGAGAAAAAGAATTATGCCACTTACAATAAGCACGTCTCTTTAATTCATCTATAGGAGGGATAGTATGAGTTAATTTAATGTTGCCATTTTTAAGTAACTCATCAAATATCTTATCACATTTGGCAACATTAAAGGTAAATTTAATCTCTTCTTGCCGATTCTTTTGAACCGGTTGTAAGGAAGAACATGCTGAAGATTTGGCCTTTGTTGGCCAAATAAACTCAGCGGTATATACATCTGCGGATTCATCATCTGAATTATCACGCTCTATCAGATGTATAGTACGGGCGGCCGATTTTGATGTCTCTTTAAATCGGCTTTCACAGGCTAAAGCCCGCTGATGTAGCTGGGCTATCGAAAAGAACTGGGTCCCATCTAATTTATCTCTTAAGTAGGATAGCAACCCATTAAAAGCTAACCCTGCTAGCTCTTTGTCTGCGACATGGATCCGAAAGCATCGGTTTCTAGTGTCCCGGAACCTCCGGATATAGTCATTAACCGATTCTTCACGTCCTTGGCGGACTGAAGCTAAGTCAGCTAGCCCTAATTCATATTCCCCGGTAAAGAAATGTTCATGAAATTTACTTTCTAACTCATTCCAGGAATTAATGGAATTAGGAGGCAGGGCGGCGTACCATGCAAAAGCGGTACCAGTAAGGGATAAAGAAAATAACCGAACACGAAATGCTTCTCCATCGGCCAATTCGCCTAGGTGTGCTAGGAACTGGCCTATGTGTTCGTGTGTGCTTCTCCCATTCTCACCAGAAAACTTAGAAAATTCCGGTATCCTTGCCCCTTGTGGATATGGGACAGTGTCAAACCGGTGATTATACGGCTTTTGGTATGATTGCCCTATTCTGGCTATACTAACTCCGAACTTATCTCGAAATAGTTCAGTCATCTCTTCCCTAATTTTTTCCATTGCACCCGGTGGCAGACCACCGGATCTTGGGCTATGGGGCTCATTTGGTCGGGTATTAGTATACCGACCTTCTTGCCGTGACCGATCGATAGTGTTGATCAGTCTGTGGTTGTATGATACGTTATGGTTTAAATATGTAGAGGGCGAAACATACTGCTGTTGTGGTGTGTAATAATTTGGTGCATGGTGTGCAACAACAGGTTCTGCGTATGCGTATCCAGTTTGTCCGGTGGTAAGTCCGAACTGACCGGTTGCGTTCGCCATTATCGGGACGCCATGTGGTAGTCCTGGTGCGGGCCCGGACTATCCGGCAGGGAAAGTCGGACGGTCCGCGTAAGGGTCGGACGGTCCGGGCAGGAGCTCGGACGGTCCGACCGCGTCCAGGGTCGCCGATCTGCCAAGCAGGGACGGCGGTGGTGGTACTTGCCCTGTATATGAGTTCATCGGCATACCATATAATGGCTGGGGCTGCAAATCCCCATTTGTTGCCGATGTATTAGACATAGATATCCTATTACTAGTCTCATATGATGGAAAACTAGGAGCAACAGACTTCTCCAACGTACGCGTTAATTTTCTAATTGACTCTTCTAACCCTACAATCTGTTGTTTCATTTGATCCTGCTGCTGATCTACATAATATTTAATAGATTGGATATCGTCAGGTTTACTTACGTTGGGGACTTGAAGCGAAGATAGGAGAGATGCAACATCGGTCTCTCCATGTTTGATAACCTTCTGGTGGCGATCCACCGTGTATTGCGACAAGAATTTCTCCTTCGCTTGGCGCATGTAGTCCTCGTATTGTTGTTGCTCATCGGCTGTTAGATTTTCGACAGCCGTCTTCAGGATATTATCTGGGAAGATATCGGTGTGATCTTTAGAACCGGCCATTTGAGAGCCTGATTTTTAGTAGATCTAAACACCTGTCCCCAGCGGAGTCGCCAAAAAGTATGTTGACGCCTTTTCGGAGCGCCAAACACTCAACAAGAACCGTGGCGGTGCTCTCTAGTCAGGCGCGGACGGTCCGCGGCACAGGGCCGGACGGTCCGCGACCTGGCGCAGGGGCAAAGGTTCCCTGCCTGACGGCCGGACGGTCCGCGCCCTAGGGCCGAACGGTCCGCGCATGCGCAGGGGGCGGCGAAGGTCGCCGGTGGCGCCTGGATCTCGCTCCCGGGAGGGACCCCGTCGGGGAGGAGAGATCATAGGTGGTGTCTAGACTCGGGCAGACCGACCTAGACTCCTCTAATCGACGTGGAGTCGAAGAGAGGCGGAGAATTTGGGGATTGGAAGGCTAAACTAGGGCTAAACTAGAACTAGACTAGAACTACTCCTAATGCGTAAAGTAAATACGAGTAATAGACTTGATTTGATCGATTGTTAGGGGTTCAATCGGCCGTAGCACTTCATCTATATAAAGGGGAGGTCTGGATCCGCTTCAAACTGATTTCCGAGTTAATCCCGTGGTTTTAGGTAACCAATCCCGCGAGAAACTAGGAACCCTAACTGATTCTGCGCACGCGCGGACCGTCCGCGCCATCACCGCGGACAGTCTAGACCGCGGACCGTCCGCGAGACAATTTGGTGTCCAACAGACCCGCCAAGCACTGCCGGCTGCCGGCAGCCAGGGGATATACTCCAATAGAAGTGAGAAAACTAGCGTGTGCTTAGGGATGCTCACATGATGGATTTCGTGTTGGGCGCGGCCCCGAAGAGGGCGCGGTAGATGTCGCCAACCCTGGCCTCCACCTTCATCTGCTCCACCTGCGTCACCGTGAGCCTCGGTAGGTCGGGATCCGCCGCCGCTGCCGGGTCGTCTCCGGTGGGCGGCGTCGACTGCGGGGAGGGGTCCATGGACGCAGCGGCCTGGTGTGGAGTCGGAGGCGGAGCGCCGCCGCCTGGCTGCGCTCTCGAGTGCTGCGGCCTGCGGTTTCGGCAGTGCTGCCCTTGCTGTTGCGGCCTTGCGGGGTCCGGTTCTCGGCTGCTTCGGTGTTGTGGTGATGGGCCTGGAGCGGAGCAATCTTACGATGCCGCGAGACGGGTGAGCCCAACCAATAATTTCATTGAGCCGGCCCAATCACACTGACCAGAGCTATGTTATCCAACCCGATACCACACCAAACCCACGACGGCACCGCAGCAACCCATTCCATAGCCACGCGAGTGACGCGACGCGACGCACGGCCTGCCTGAGGCAGCGCATCTGCTTGGCGGCCAGGAGCAGCCGCCGCTTCGCCTTCGTGAGGGTTTTAGCGACGAAGAGAAAGGGGAGGAAGCGAGCCCCCAGGGAGGTGCAGAGGGAGAGGGTGGGAGATGGCTGCAATGGTTGGAGCGCGTAGGGCGCTCTTGACCGCTCGGTTCTCTCCTCGCGGCACCATCGCGGCGTCGGCCGCGCCAGCTCCCCTCTACAGGCCTATGGATTCGCCACTCAGGTACTGTGCCACTGCCTCGGTGCTGACTCGTTGATTCATATGACGCGATGCTATTCCTTGTTGCTAATCTTTTTGTTCTAGGCTAGAGTTTGGAGATCTTCTAAGGCCCCGTTTGGTTACCCCAAACTAAAGTTTAGCCCCTGTCCAATCGAATGTTTGAACCTCCGTTTCGGGTATTAAATGTAGTCGGATTATAAAACAAATTTGTCAGCCGAAGATTAAAAGACGAGACGAATCTAGTCCAGTTGGTTGGGTCTATATTTCATACTCCTATTTGAAAGTCAAACGCTTGATGTGACCCGGGCTAAACTTTAGCAGGGGCAACCAAACACCCCCTAAAGCGATTTGGTTCTCTGTAAATTGTTCCCAGTTGCTAAGAACAGAACAGAACAGAATATAACTTTTTAAAAACAAAAGGTAGCCAATTATTCTGGGAAGGAAATTTCTAGTCATTTTGCCCTGATTAGAACATGAATTATTCCTTGGACCTTGGCATAGACTCACAGTAATTCTAATTCGTGTTTCTGTTCACTAAGATGTTGCTTGTTACTTCTAATCCTAATATAGTCTCACTACTTATCTGTTCCAGATGCGGTCTTTTCAAAATGGAAAAAACACTTACCTGTTAGGAGTGACATTGCACCTGAAATTTTTCAATTCAGGGTCATCCTAAAAGCATGGTTCTTTTATCTTGCAGGCTTCCAGCTGAAAGAGTCTGTCTACAGTCTTGGGTTCCACATCGAGGGGCTGGTACCTTTGCATCTGAAAGGACTGATGAAGATTATCAGCGTGAGTGGGGACAAAACAAAGCAGGTAGCTACACTGACTCCCGTTGGAACGGCTCTAATCTCCAACTTCAGAGAGATGTCACTTCAGCTGGTTCCACAACAGGTACTCACAAAAATAGGGGTGTGGATGATGTTGGTGGCAGTTCTGAGCAACATTACAGAAGTGGTGGATCATATGGCTTTCAAAACAATCATCAGCCATATACTGGTACAAGAGCGAATAATGAGAGATACAATGCATCACAACCTTATAGAGGTAGTGGTCCATACAGCCAGCAAGGCCTTGATGGACATTTTTCAAATGATCGTCAACAGCACAATGGCACAGAAGCTAATAGTACATATAGCTCTGGATACTACACCCAAAGTAAGCAGAAAATTTATGAAGGAGAGGGAGCTAATAATGGGCAGTATGGATATGGTCCTTCAGGACAACCATGTCCGAACCCAGTTGGAAATAGCCAGCGAGTTCAGAAACAGCAATATGTTGATCATAGATCTGGGGGAAGTTATCCAGATAGGTCTGGGCATCATCCCTCTCAATATGTAAATCCAACTCATTTCCGTAAGGAGCATGTTGCAGGGTTTCAGCAAGGCAACAATAGTAATTTTGGATATAATGCTTCGCAGGCATATCAAAGCCCTTATTTCACTAGGCAGGCTGATACACATAGTACTTCTCAAGGATATTCCATGTACCTAAATACAGATGTGCAACGCCTCTCTCATGGAGTTCATCAAGAAAAACATTCACATGCACAATCTGCTGGATCATTTGGGAACCATGTAAATAGTGCACCTCATGAATATGGCGAATATCATCAGTCACTACAAGGCAACCCTTCAAATGTTGGATCGCCTTACGAAGTACCTAGTGAAGCTGGCAGCAAACACAAATGTACTGTTGAAGAACTGGAGAAGTTTTGTGATGATGGCAATGTAAAAGAAGCTCTGGAAGTTTTGGCTATGCTAAAGGAAAACAGAATTGTGCTACATGCTCCTCAGTACTTCAGATTGATGCAAGCATGTGGTGATGCAACTGCCCTCTCAGAAGCAAGATTAATACATAGTCAAATATCTGAATCATCACTTACTGTTGACACAGATTTTCAAAACAAAATTCTGGAGATGTATGCTAGGTGTGGTTCTATGGAAGATGCAAAGAAGATTTTCAGTTCTATGGATCATCATAATTTGACTTCTTGGAACACTATGATCTCAGGTTTTGTGCACAATGTTCTTGGTGAAGAAGCAATAGATTTTTTTGAACGGTTTAAGCAGACAGGGGACAAGCCAGATCATGGCATGTTCAGACATGTTTTCTTGGCATGTGGAATTTTGGGATCTGTTAATGAAGGAATGTTGCATTTTGAATCCATGCAGAAAGATTTTGGCATACATCCCACTACAGAGCATTATGCAAGCATTGTTACTATGCTTGGACAGTCTGGCTACATTGTCGAGGCTTATGAATTCGTGGAACGGATGCCTGTGGAACCAAGCATTGAGGTATGGGAAAATTTGATGAACATGTGTCGACTTAATGGCTTTTTAGAGCTTGGAGATCGTTGTGCTCAGATCATAGAGTGCTTGGATTCTTCTAGGCTGAATGAACAGTCTAAAATGGGTCTGTTCCCTGTCGATGCGTCAGATCTTGCAAAGGAAAAGGAAAGGAAAAAGGCAAGTGTCGCCGAAGCTCGGAGCAAGGTCCATGAATACAGAGCTGGCGACCGATCTCACCCTGACACTCCTAAGATCTATGAAGAGCTGAGGTACTTGTTGGCTCACATGAAGGAAGCTGGGTATATTGCTGACACTCGATTTGTTCTTCACGATGTTGATCAAGAAACCAAAGAGGATGCTTTACTGGCTCACAGTGAGAGGCTGGCTATCAGTTACGGTCTTATAACAAGTGCTCCCCGCTCACCTATTCGGGTTATAAAGAATCTTCGATCCTGTGGGGATTGTCACACGGCTTTCAAGATAATCTCAAAACTTGTCGGACGTCAGATCATTGCAAGGGATGCAAAGAGGTTCCACCACTTCGAAAATGGTGTGTGTTCTTGCAAAGACTACTGGTAAACAAGATGAAAGAAAGTCCACATCTTGGTCAATTTTTATTGGCACAAGACCGCTATAGGTTGTTTATGTGCTGAAGGTAGGCTGATGCCTATCTAACATTTAGTTAGCTAATAGTTTCATGTGAGAGACATGCTGTATGATGTCGTCAGTGAGAAACAGCCAAACAGGTCCTAAGCAGCTCTGGTGTTCTATTTTGCAGCTCATACGTTAAGCCTGAGCTTTTACTTTAACAACTGTTGTCTCTGATTTGTTACTTGCCACCAAAATAAAACAGTAGAATGTAACTGGGTAGTGGTCCCTTGGCATGTAAACTTTGATTCAGCTGATTACAAAGTTTTCTGACTGCATTCTGGATCCATTGCTTATATAGCTAGCAGGAGCCTGTTCTTGTGCCTGTTTGGCTTCGGCTCTGGATTGGGCTTTTCGGTCACGCTCCGCCACTGCAGCTCAGACGTGTGGTGTTGGATGGTGGGGGTGGACAAAATAACCAATAGCCTATCTCCAAACCCAAATTACTTGAATTAAACCTAAAATATCTGATCATAATTTCAAATAATAATTATAAAAAATAAAAATAAATTTAAATAGTTAATGTAATATTCCCTAAATACTTAGAACCATTTGAGATATTTGTTCTTCTATATTTCTAAATATAGAGACACGAGGGTGGCTAGAGGTGCGTATGGTTTGGCTTTTGACTTTAGCTTTTGCCTCCTAAAAGACAAAAGTTAAACCAAAGGGTTAGATTTAGGAAGCACATTTTTTCTAAAAGTCGACTTTCTTGAAAACCTTAAAGCATCATTGGACCTATTTTTAGCGGCTTTCGGATGAAACTGTAAAAATATATATAGAAAAAAATTTAGTGCCTTTTAGTGGTTCCCACCAAGCGGGTTTTAGCATTTTAACGACTCACAGCCTACAACAGCTTTTTCCACAACTCACAATAGCTTTTTTTTTCACGGCCCAACCAAACAACCCTAGGTTTAGTGTAAATTTATTGTTTGGTATGACTAAATGTAGATCTATACTAACTTGATGACTGGGTTGTTGTTAATTGATGCGAAGGCATGATTTGATTATCGTTGTTTATTGCTTTAAAATGCAAGTCTATTTTTAAAAACTATTGTTTTGATAATTTAAGGTATATCGGATAATAGTTCCCTGAACTTGAATTATCGGGTACCAAAATTTCAGATGGTTTTTTCCTGATCAAAATCAATAGCAATTTCTAATATCTAGATATTAAATTACTCAAATTATCTGATTCAAAATTATAGGGCAATCGATTGCCCACACGAATGCACGAGGCGGTGGTACACATAAATCACGAGGGCGTAGAATTTGTTTTAGTCCATAGAGCATCTCCAGTGACTTAATTTAGTGGTCTATATTGAAATATAGAGCTTAGCTTATAAAAAAACAGCATCAACAATTTCCTATTTAGATCATCTCCAATAAGGTGTCACCAAAAATAAAGTACTAGTCACTCACGTTTTAGTTTAAAAGTGAACTAGCGGGTTATAAATATTCGAGAACGGAGATAGTATATCATTTAAAATGTTTAATGCACTAAAAACATGTTGAGTTTCAATAGTTAAGTCATAAATCATGTATTCTAGAAAATAAGAAAATGACACTAATTTGGGATGCATTATATTTGAGTTACTTCATGGTTTGTCCTATATTGCTTTGGTAAAAATTTGTAAGATAAAACATTGTTAGAGTTGTTTTAGAGTTAAGCTCTATATTTCATAATAAAAATATAGAATAGATTATAAAGTGATACAAATCTAATATAACCTAGATTAGTGCATTATCCTTATTTTCACCATCATCCTCGACCTTTTTCTTTTCTAGTAATGTAGTTTTTAAAAAAATACATAATTTAGAGCTTAATTTATTTTAGTGTCTTAAACACTTTTGTCGGGGACCATAATTAGGGGTACCCTCAAGGCTCCTAATTCTCAGCTGGTAACCCCCATCAGCACAAAGCTGCAAAGGCCTGATGGGTGCGATTAAGTGAGGGATCAGTCCATTCAAGGGACTCGATCACGCCTCACCCGAGCCTAGCCTCGGACAAGGGTAGCCGACCCCGGAGGATTTCCGTCTCGCCCGAGGCCCCCCTTCAGCGGCGAACATGTTTCCGGCTCGCCCGAGGCCCTGCCTTCGCCAAGAAGCAACCCTAACCAAATCGCCACACCGACCGACCAAATCGCAGGAGCATTTAATGCAAAGGTGGCCTGACACCTTTATCCTGACGCACGCCCCCCAGCCGGCAGAGCCGAAGTGACCGCCGTCACTTCGCCGCTCCACTGACCGGCCTGACAGAAGGACAGCGCCGCCTGCGCCACCCCGACTGCGGTGCCACTTGACAGAGTGAGACTGACAGGCAGTCAGGCCCGACCAAAGGCACCATAGGAAGCTCCGCTCCGCCCGATCCAGGGCTCGGATTCGGGCTAAGTCCCGGAAGACGGCGAACTCCGCCCGACCCCGGGCTCGGACTCGGGCTAAGTCCCGGAAGACTGCGAACTCCGCCCGACCCAGGGCTCGGACTCGGGCTAAGTCCCGGAAGACGGCGAACTCCGCCAGACCCAGGGCTCGGACTCGGGCTAAGTCCCGGAAGACGGCGAACTCCGCCCGACCCAGGGCTCGGACTCGGGCTAAGTCCCGGAAGACGGCGAACTCCGTCCGACCCAGGGCTCGGACTCGGGCCAAGTCCCAGAAGACGACGATCTCTGCCTCGCCCGACCCAGGGCTCGGACTTGGGCTCGGCCCCAGAAGATGACGATCTCCGCCTCGCCCGACCTAGGGCTCGGACTTGGGCTCGGCCCCAGAAGACGACGAACTCCGCTTCGCCCGACCCCAGGGCTCGGACTCCGCCCCGGCACCAGCCGGTGATCTCCGCCTCGCCCGAACCTCGGGCTCGGACCCGACCTCGGCCACGGAAGACGGACTCGACCTCGGCTTCGGAGGAGCTTCCACATCGCCCAACCTAGGACGTAGACCAGCCACGTCAACAGGAGGCGCCATCATCACCCTACCCCGAGCTGACTCGGGCCGCAGGGAACAAGACCGGCGTCCCATCTGGCTCGCCCCGCCAGATAGGCAATGATGGCGCCCTGCATACTCTGTGACGACGGCGGCTCTCAGCCCCCTTACGGAAGCAAGAGGACGTCAGCAAGGATTCAACCGCTCCAACAGTTGTCCCTCCGCCAGGCTCCATCGCTCCTCCGACGGCCACGACATCACACCAGCTGGGTGCCAAAATCTCTCCGGCTGCCACAACGGCATGTACTCAGGGCGCTAGCTCTCCTCCGCTAGACACGTAGCACTCTGCTACACCCCCCATTGTACACCTGGATCCTCTCCTTGCGCCTATAAAAGGGAGGACCAGGGCCCTCTTAGAGAAGGTTGGCCGCGCGGGGACGAGGACGAGACACACGCTCGCTTGGAGCCGCTCGCTCCCTCTCCCGTGTGGACGCTTGTAACCCCCTACTGCAAGCGCACCCGACCTGGGCGCGGGACGAACACGAAGGCCGCGGGATTCCCACCTCTCTCACGCCGGTCTCCGGCCGCCTCGCTCTCCCCCCTTCGCGCTCGCCCTCGCACTCGACCCATCTGGGCTGGGGCACGCGGCGACATTCACTCGTCGGCTCAGGGACCCCCCGGTCTCGGAACGCCGACAGTTGGCGCGCCAGGTAGGGGCCTGCTGCGTGTTGACGAACAGCTTCCCGTCAAGCTCCAGATGGGCAGTCTCCAGCAACCTCTCCAACCCGGGACGGTGCTCCGTTTCGGGAGTCTTGAGTTCATGTCCCTCGACGGCAGCTACGACATGATACTCCTTCCACCGCCGTACGACAACAACAGTGGCGGCCGACAACCCGCCCGCCGGCGGCGGAATCGGTGACGTCTTCCCCGCATGGTGGAAGAACAATCTTCGAGCTCACCCCGTCCTCTCCCCCGCCGGCGGAGGAGGAGGCGGGGGGACTAAGGCCAAGCAGGAGACAGCGCCTCGTCGGCTGTCGAGTGAGTCGACGGCCCCAGCGCCCCAACGAGGGGCGCACCGGGCGTCGACCTCGCGTTTGAGACGAAGGCGAGCGCCGTCTCCCCGCGACACGCCAATCCCGACCAAGCGAACGACGCCAGCACGCTCGTGAAAAGCTTGCTGGACGTCACCCTCGTACCTGAGACGACGGCGCAGTCAGTCCCCGACGTGACCTTATCGCCGCCCGTTGACCAAAAGGTACCGATCGTTTCCCATCCCACGTCTTTCGGATCCAGCCTCAACCCGTCTAGCGACTTTGCTTTGGCGGGCGCTCTCGTAGAGGCAAGTCCAGACCCTCTGGGGTTTCGTATGCGGTCACCTTGGGACCGGCTGATGGACGTCTCGACCTACGGGCCCTCTGGGTCCGAGGAAGACGACGAGCCCAGCATCTGTTGGGATTTCTCTGGACTTGGCAACCCCAGTGCCATGCGGGACTTCATGACCGCCTGCGACTACTGCCTTTCCGACTGTTCCGACAGTAGCCGTAGCCTCGGCGACGAGGACCGCGGCCCAAGTCGCGAATGCTTCCACGTCGATCTAGGGGCTCTCCCCGAAGGCAACCATCTCGGCATGCCGGAGGACGGTGACCTCCCTAGGCCGGTGCCTCGCGTTGACATCCCACGGGAGCTAGCTGTGGTCCCCGTTCAGGCGGGGGGTCATGACCCACAGCTCGAGCAAATCCGCGGGATGCAGGCCAGGCTCGACGAGGGAGCAGGAGCGCTTGAGCCGATCCGTCGGGACGTCGGGCAGGCATGGGCGGGCCAACCTCCAGCCAGAGAAATACGTCATCTACCCCAGGGCTTCCAGCACCACATCACCGACGACGTCAGGTTCAGGCCACCACCTGCTTCCAGTGGGGTCGGCCAGAACCTGGCGGCAGCAGCAATGCTTCTTCGCGCGATGCCGGAGCCATCAACCACCGAGGGGCGGCGAATCCAGGGAGAGCTCAAGAATCTCCTGGAAGGCGCCGCGGTCCGACAGGCCGAGAGCTCCGCCTCCCGAAGGCAGGGGTACCCCTCGGAACCTCATGCTGCGACTTCCCGGTTCATGCGGGAAGCCTCGGTCTACACCGGGCGCACGCGCAACACAGCGCCTGCGGCCCCGGGTCGCCTCGGCAACGAGCACCGTCACCGCGACCGACGGGCCCACCTCGACGAGAGGGTGCGCCGAGGCTACCACCCCAGGCGTGGGGGACGCTACGACAGCGGGGAGGATCGGAGTCCCTCGCCCGAACCACCCGGTCCGCAAGCCTTCAGCCGAGCCATCCGACGGGCGCCGTTCCCGACCCGGTTCCGACCCCCGACTACTATCACAAAGTACTCGGGGGAGATGAGACCGGAACTGTGGCTCGTGGACTACCGTCTGGCCTGCCAACTGGGTGGAACGGACGATGACGACCTCATCATCCGCAACCTCCCCCTGTTCCTCTCCGACTTCGCTCGCGCCTGGTTGGAGCACCTGCCTCCGGGGCAGATCTCCAACTAGGACAACCTAGTCCAAGCTTTCGCCGGCAATTTCCAGGGCATGTATGTGTGCCCCGGGAATTCCTGGGACCTCCGAAGCTGCCGACAGCAGCCGGGAGAGTCTCTCCGGGACTACATCCGGCGATTCTCGAAGCAGCGCACCGAGCTGCCCAACATCACCGACTCGGATGTCATCGACGCGTTCCTCGCTGGCACCACCTGCCGCGACCTGGTGAGCAAGCTAGGCCGCAAGACCCCCACCAGGGCGAGCGAGCTGATGGACATCGCCACCAAGTTCGCCTCCGGCCAGGAGGCGGTCGAGGCTATCCTCCGAAAGGACAAGCAGCCCCAGGGACGCCCATCGGAAGATACTCCCGAGGCGTCAACTCAGCGCGGCGCCAAGAAGAAGGGCAAGAAGAAGTCGCAAGCGAAACGCGACGCCGCCGACGCGGACCTTGTCGCCGCCGCCGAGTACAAGAACCCTCGGAAGCCCCCCGGAGGTGCCAACCTCTTCGACAAGATGCTCAAGGAGCCGTGCCCCTATCACCAGGGACCCGTCAGGCACACCCTTGAGGAGTGCGTCATGCTTCGGCGCCACTTCCACAGGGCCGGGCCACCCGCGGAGGGTGGCAAGGCCCGCGACGACGACAAAAAGGAAGATCACCAGGCAGGAGAGTTCCCCGAGGTCCGCGACTGCTTCATGATCTATGGTGGGCAAGCAGCGAACGCCTCGGCTCGGCACCGCAAGCAAGAGCGCCGGGAGGTCTGCTCGGTCAAGGTGGCGGCGCCAGTCTATCTAGACTGGTCCGACAAGCCCATCACCTTCGATCGAGACGATCACCCTGACCATGTGCCGAGCCCGGAGAAATACCCGCTCATCGTCGACCCCGTCATCGGCGACGTCAGGCTCACCAAGGTCCTCATGGACGAAGGCAGCAGCCTCAACATCATCTACGCCGAGACCCTCGGGCTTCTGCGTATCGATCTGTCCTCTGTCCGGGAAGGCGCTGCGCCCTTCCATGGGATCATTCCCGGGAAGCGCGTCCAACCCCTCGGACAGCTCGACCTTCCCGTCTGCTTCGGAACACCCTCCAACTTCCGAAGGGAGACCCTGACGTTCGAGGTGGTCGGGTCCCGAGGAACCTACCACGCGGTACTGGGGAGGCCATGCTACGCGAAGTTCATGGCCGTCCCCAACTACACCTACCTGAAGCTCAAGATGCCGGGCCCCAACGGGGTCATCACCGTCGGCCCTACGTACAAACACGCGTTCGAATGCGACGTGGAGTGCGTGGAGTACGCTGAGGCCCTCGCCGAGTCTGAGGCCCTCATCGCCGACCTGGAGAGCCTCTCTAAGGAGGTGCCAGACGTGAAGCGTCATGCCGGCAACTTTGAGCCAGCGGAGACGGTTAAGTCCGTCCCCCTCGACCCCAGCGGCGACACCTCCAAGCAGATCCGGATCGGCTCCGGGTTCGATCCCAAATAGGAAGCAGTGCTCGTCGACTTTCTCCGCGCGAACGCCGACGTCTTCGCGTGGAGTCCCTCGGACATGCCTGGCATACCGAGGGATGTCGCCGAGCACTCGCTGGACATCCGAGCCGGAGCCCGACCCGTCAAGCAGCCGCTGCGCCGACTCGACGAGGAGAAGCGCAGATCCATAGGCGAGGAGATCCACAAGCTAATGGCGGCAGGGTTCATCAAAGAGGTATTCCATCCCGAGTGGCTTGCCAACCCTGTGCTTGTGAGAAAGAAAGGGGGGAAATGGCGGATGTGTGTAGACTACACTGGTCTCAACAAAGCATGTCCGAAGGTTCCCTACCCTCTGCCTCGCATCGACCAAATCGTGGATTCCACTGCAGGGTGCGAAACCCTGTCTTTCCTCGATGCCTACTCAGGGTATCATCAAATCAGGATGAAAGAGTCTGACCAGCTCGCGACTTCTTTCATCACACCCTTCGGCATGTACTGCTATGTCACCATGTCGTTCGGCTTGAGGAATGCGGGCGCGATGTACCAGCGGTGCATGAACCATGTGTTCGGCGAACACATTGGCCGCACGGTCAAGGCCTACGTCGATGACATCGTAGTCAAGACGAGGAAAGCCTCCGACCTCCTTTCCGACCTTGAAACGACATTCCGATGTCTCAAGGCGAAAGGCGTCAAGCTCAATCCCGAAAAGTGTGTTTTCGGAGTACCCCGAGGCATGCTCTTGGGGTTCATCGTCTTCGAGCGGGGCATCGAAGCCAACCCGGAAAAGATCGCAACTATCACCAGCATGGGGCCCATCAAGGACTTGAAAGGCGTACAGAGGGTCATGGGATGCCTCGCGGCTCTGAGCCGCTTCATCTCACGCCTCGGCGAAAGAGGACTACCTCTGTACCGCCTCTTAAGGAAGGCCGAGTGCTTCACTTGGACCCCTGAGGCCGAGGAAGCCCTCGGGAACCTGAAGGCGCTCCTCACAAAGGCGCCTATCTTGGTGCCCCCAGCTGCCGGAGAAGCCCTCCTAGTCTACGTCGCCGCGACCACTCAGGTGGTTAGCGCCGCGATTGTGGTCGAGAGGCAAGAAGAGGGGCATGCGTTGCCCGTTCAGAGGCCAGTCTACTTCGTCAGCGAGGTACTGTCTGAAACCAAGATCCGCTACCCACAAGTTCAGAAGCTGCTGTACGCGGTGATCCTGACGCGGCGGAAGCTGCGACACTACTTTGAGTCTCATCCGGTAACTGTGGTGTCATCCTTTCCCCTGGGGGAGATCATCCAGTGCCGAGAGGCCTCGGGTAGGATTGCAAAGTGGGCGGTGGAAATCATGGGCAAGACGATCTCGTTCGCTCCTCGGAAGGCCATCAAGTCCCAGGTCTTGGCGGACTTCGTAGCTGAATAGGTCGACACTCAGCTACCGACGGCTCCGATCCAACCGGAGCTCTGGACCATGTTCTTCGACGGGTCGCTGATGAAGACAGGAGCCAGCGCAGGCCTACTCTTTGTCTCGCCCCTCGGGAAGCACCTACGCTACGTGCTACGCCTCCATTTCCCGGCATCCAACAATGTGGCTGAGTGCGAAGCTCTAGTCAACGGGTTGCGGATCGCCATCGAGCTAGGGGTCCGACGCCTCGACGCTCGCGGTGACTCGCAGCTCGTCATCGACCAAGTCATGAAGAACTCCCACTGTCGTGACCCGAAGATGGAGGCCTACTGCGATGAAGTACGGCGCCTGGAAGACAAGTTCTACGGGCTCGAGCTCAACCACATCGCTCGGCGCTACAACGAGACTGCGGACGAACTGGCTAAAATAGCCTCGGGGCGAATGATGGTTCCCCCGGACGTCTTCTCCCGGGATCTACATCAACCCTCCGTCAAGATCGACGACACGCCCGAGCCCGAGGCACCCTCGGCCCAGCCCGAGGCACCCTCGGATCATCCCGAGGCACCCTCGGCTCGGTCCGAGGCATCCTCGACTCAACCCGAGGTGCCCTCGGCCCCCGAGGGCGAGGCGCTGCACGTCGAGGGGGAGCAAAGCGGGGTCACGCCTGATCAGAACCGGCGGACCCCGTACCTGCAATATCTCCACTGAGGAGAACTACCCTCCGACCGAGCCGAAGCTCGACGGGTGGCGCGGCGCGCCAAGTCGTTCGTCTTGCTGGGTGATGAGAAGGAGCTCTACCACCGCAGCCCCTCCGGCATCCTCCAGCGATGCATCTCCATCGCCGAAGGTCAGGAACTCCTGCGAGAGATACACTCGGGGGCTTGCGGCCATCACGCAGCGCCTCGAGCCCTTGTTGGGAATGCTTTCCGGCAAGGCTTCTACTGGCCGACGGCGGTGGCCGACGCCACTAGAATTGTCCGCACCTGCGAAGGGTGCCAGTTCTACGCAAGGCAGACCCACCTGCCCGCTCAGGCTCTGCAGACGATACCCATCACCTGGCCTTTTGCTGTGTGGGGTCTGGACCTCGTCGGCCCCTTGCAGAAGGCACCTGGGGACTACACGCACCTGCTGGTCGCCATCGACAAATTCTCCAAGTGGATCGAGGTCCGACCCCTGAACAACATCAGGTCCGAGCAGGCGGTGGCGTTCTTCACCAACATCATCCATCGCTTCGGGGTCCCGAACTCCATCATCACCGACAACGGCACCCAGTTCACCGGCAGAAAGTTCCTGGACTTCTGCGAGGATCATTACATCCAGGTGGAATGGGCCGCCGTGGCTCACCCCATGTCAAATGGGTAAGTAGAGCGTGCCAACGGCATGATTCTACAAGGGCTCAAGCCTCGGATCTACAACGACCTCAACAAGTTCGGCAAGCAATGGATGAAGGAACTCCCCTCGGTGGTCTGGAGTCTAAGGACAACGCCAAGCCGAGCCACGGGCTTCACGCCGTTCTTCCTAGTCTACGGGGCCGAGGCCGTCTTGCCCACAGACCTGGAATACGGCTCCCCGAGGGCGAGGGCCTACACCGACCAATGCAACCAAACTAGCCGAGAAGACTCGCTGGACCAGCTGGAGGAGGCTCGGGACAGGGCCTTACTACACTCGGCGCGGTACCAGCGGTCCCTACGACGCTACCACGCCCGAGGGGTCCGGTCCCGAGACCTCCAGGTGGGCGACCTGGTGCTTCGGCTGCGACAGGACGCCCGAGGGCGGCACAAGCTCACGCCCCCTGGGAGGGGCCGTTCGTCATCGCCAAAGTTCTGAAGCCCGGAACGTACAAGCTGGCCAACAGTCAAGGCGAGATCTACGGCAACGCTTGGAACATCCAACAGCTACGTCGCTTCTACCCTTAAGATGTTTTCAAGTTGTTCATATATCTCGCGCCCAGCAAAAGTTTAGTCGTCAAGGAAGGGTCGGCCTCGCCTCGGCTAAGCCCGACCCTCCCTCGGGGGCTAAAAGGGGGGGGAACCCCCTCTGCGTCGAAATTTTCCTCAAAAAAAGATCTTTTCTGCCAGAAGGTCTTTCGGGCTGTTTGACTACTTCGAAAGTGGATCCTGAAAACGACGGAGTACACATAAGCAGCCATGGCTGACCGAGCCGAGGGACTCCAACGCCTCCGGGATACGGATACCTCACTCATCACCTTCTGCGATAAGTAACTCACGTTCGGATAAGTGATCCCGCGGACCGAACAAGTCTTCACGTTCGGAAGCTCTTCTGCCGAAGCGATTTCTCGAGCCTTCTCGACTGCGTCGGGAACAGAGCCCCATGGACGGGTAAGAGTGCGCGTAAGCGGCAAGGCTGACCGAGCTGAGGGACTCCTACGCCTCTGGGATACGGATACCTCACTCGTCACCTTCCGCGAGAAGCAACTCTCGCTCGCACAAACATTTCTGTTACCAACAAAAGGGTCCAGATACTCGAAACAAGAGGAAAGGAGACGCGGCTTTACAACACGGCGAGGGTGTGTTTTGGCCTCGGCGGCCGCAGGAAACACACGCTACAAGACAATCCGATCCTGCAGGCTCGGATCTTGACGGCTGAAGGGAGCAGCAGCACCCTCGGCATCGACGACACCTTCGGTGAGGTCCGACCTAGCCTCAGACGACGACGCGGTCCGAAGATCTCCACTCTGAAGGACGACGTCATCGCCATGCCCGGGCCATCGCTACCAGGGTCTTCTCGGGAATTCGGCCCGAGCAGGCGGCTCGGCCGGTCACACCGGGGCCTTTGCCAGCTGTCCTCCAAGGACGTCAGCCCGACCCGAGGCCTTGGCTGGTCAATTCCGGCGTCGGTCCCGCTAACGGACGACCCGGCCAGGCTCCGGCTAACCAGGTTTTCTTTTCGAGCCAACTCTGCCTCTGTTCATGTTGACGCCGCTACCCCTGGCCTCGGCTCATCGAAGAGCGGCCGAGGGGTTCCTTTAATTAAGCTAGAGAAGCCTCGGACAACAAGGCCGACCGAGCCGAGGGACTCCTACGCCTCCGGGATACGGATACCTCACTCGTCACCTTTACACGGGGCGACTCACGCTTGGTGAAGCGGTTCAGACAACCAACAGGCGAGTCTTAGTGCTCGAAAATGAGGGAAAAAACACGGCTCCGTGCCGAAAGTACATACATGTTTAGGCCCCGACAGCCACAATGAACAAAAACACTGGCATTCGAAGTGCCATTACAAACGGAACTCTGGTTCCGTCCCCGCGGGTATGAACAACCTCGAGCCTGTGGGGCGACGAACACCGGGGGACCCGCCAGCGACCTCTGCAGCAGCAGCCATGTGTTAGAAATATGCCCTAGAGATAATCATAGAGATGAGCATATTTCTTTGTATCCATGATATATATATTGCTTAATTGAATATCCATGGAAGGCACCTTGTATTGATTAGCAATTATGTGAATTGTTTGTGAGATTCTTTACTTATATGGTTATTCTAAATGATGTCCCTAGTCAGAGTCGATGACTAGCACATGTATTAGTTGATGACTACATTTCACAAGTCATGAACATGGAGATGTTAAATTAATAATGTGGGCGCATGTATGACATGAGGCTGGACCGACCCAACGTGAGATATTGTAATATAGTTCTCTTCTTGCAACATGAATACTGTATCCTTAGACCTGAGATTGTCGCATGTTCTCAAGATGTGAATTGACTTACTTAGGGACTATCAAACGCTATCCCGTAACTGGGTAGTTATAAAGGTAGTTTTGGGTTTGTCAGGAAGCATGCTATGAGGCATGGTCAGTCAAGATGGAATTTGTCCCTCTCTTTGTGAGAGAGATATCTCTGGGCCCCTCGAGTGATTGGATCAAGAAATGCATGGCCGTGCTAGGGTTAAGAGTTAACCATTGAAAGGATTCCAATTCACAGTATCGAGAAAGAGAGGTCAGCTTAGAGCCAGACCAAATATCGTGAGACAAAGGGAACAACATGTACTTAATGTCGCAATGGTTCGTCTGATATGATCTTTACGTACACATAGGAGTTGACATGTCTTGCTAGAGGCCGCTGTCAATTATTGGGCCAAGTAAGAGTACTCGGGCTATGTCTATTTGTACGTGAACCTATAGGGTCACACACTTAAGGGGAAGGAAGCCTAATTCGGATTAGATCCGAAATTAGACTGGGCTTTAGGGTTAATGATGGGCCTCGGCGTCAGAAGCCCACCATAACGCCTATATAATGAGGGGCGGGGGCGCGGTTAAGAAATAACCTAATTCGCCACCTGCAAACCAGCAGCCGCCGCTCGCCTCTCGCCCTCGCCAAGCCACCGTCGCGAACCTAGCAGTTCGGTACGCGGCGCTTCCTCCCTGTACGTGTGGATACCTCGGAGGTGCTGCATCTGGAGCACTTGGACGAACCGTGCGAGGACGTGAAGAACGCCGGCGACTACACGACACTGCTCGACGCGTTCGTCTACATCGAGACGTCTTCCGCTGCTCTGCGCGTCTAGTGGTAATTCCATGACCTATAACCGCAGTAGTTCTTGGTATTATGGGGATGAAAATTTTGTTTTGCGCTAGCATAGCCTCCCCGTAATCCTACACCATGGTCCCAGGACGGACGCGGCCGCTGGAGGGCTCTCGTTCGCGTTCCCGCTCAAGGGACGCGAACCAGCTATTAAAGCCAAAGAGCGGGCCGCTCCCAAGCGCACCGGCGGGTCCTCGCTGCCGTCCTTGCCTCAAATGCAAGGAAGAGGGCGGAATGTTGCATCCTAGTTGGGCAGCAACAGTTCGCCTTCCCCGGCATGGCTGGAGGACGTCTCCTCCGCAGGGCTGGAGGGTGTTTGCCACCACCAGAAGCTGGAAGAAGAGGTGGCCCGCCGGCCCGCGCGGGAGGTAAAGCCCCGGCTCGCCTCGCTCCCCGCTCCAGCGAGGATGACGAACACCCTCGAGGCTGAGGGCGGGACCAAGATCACAGCCCGGCTTGCCCCTCCCCATCCAAGGGCTGGAGGTCACCGTCTTGGGTGACCACCAGCGGAGGGGTGCAACCGGGCTGCGTGATGAAAATCCTTGAAGCCGAACGATGGCTAAAAGGTGCCAACTCCCACGGAGTTGTGTTCCCCCAACGACGAGGTGGAAAGACGGCGGATCTCCCCATCCGGGGGCTTGGAAGGTGGAAAGACACGATGCATAAGGGAGCGCGATGACATGGTCTCCTTCCAAGGGGGTCACCCTCCTTTTAAAGGCGGATCTCCCTACTTGCGTCCCCAGCCGTCATGGGCTGAGTCTTCTCCAACACACTCCAAGGTCCTCCCCTACGGCGTGGGGGCTGGGTCCCACACGTCATGCAAGCCGACTCAGAGCAGAAGAAGCTAAACCGCCGCGCGTGGTGCGTACAACCGCCCAGCGGTTACAAGCGACCCTCCACTTTTGCCCAGACCAGCGGGCGAAAGGGCGGGCAGCCATGCAGGCTGCATGCAACCGCGCCAAGTGGGCGCACTTCTCCGACTCCCAACACGCCCGGCACGGAGGCCCAGGCCCACGTGTCATGCAACCGGTGCACCGGTTGCTACGTGTGAGTAACTGCATCGCCATCTGCGCCACCACCGCGCCTCCTCGACTACGGAACCAATACCGCGATTCGAGGCCACCCAGCGCACGACCCAGCGGCTCCAGCCTGGCGCGACGGTCAATACAGCCGAAGACGGGCCGGCAGTAATGGCGGTGGCAGGCGGGCAGGTGCAGCGGTCACGTCGTTAGCCAAGCTTACGTCCCATCCGGGGGCAGCGAGAGAACCCTCTCTCATGGTGTGAAGGCAACGCGCCCGTGACCCGTTCCTCGAACGGCTCACGCACGCGCAACGGCTACCCTGCGAACCACTCGCCCTGTCGCATCAACTCCGTGGCGGGACATGCGGCGCCTCTGGCAGGAGAAGCGAGCGACGCTTCGCCTTCACAGTAATGACCGCGTCAAAAAAGGTACGCCGCATCGTTCGATTTCGTATCCTTTTCCGTTTTTCCTCTTTCTCTCTCTTGCAACAGGGACCGGGAAAGGGGGATACCCCGAAAAGGATCCTTCCCCGAGAAGGAACCAGGCTCCAAGCCCCCCTACTGATCAGAGGTTCGAAGGCTGGCCCCCCGGAAGGGTTCAACAGCCGCCTCAGATCGCGTGGGCCCTGCACCCACTACTGGTCAGAGGTTCGAAGGCCGGCCCCTCGAAAGGGTTCCACGGCCGCCTCAGGCTACTCGGGCTCCGTGCCCATTACTGATCAGGGGTTCGAAGGCTGGCCCCCGAAGGGTTCACAGCCGCCTCAGACGCCGAGCGAGGGATGACCATGGGTACGTTCGATACATAACCAAGGCTCGGGTTGCGCTCCCGAGGTACCCTAGGACATTTCCGAGACCAGCGGGAATGATCTTGTAACAGAATCCCATCAGAGGGAGGCATCGATCCCTCGGACCCCGTCGCCAGGGGACCGGGTCTGGCAGATCACCCGCAGGTACTTTTGGGCGTGCCTCTGGGCCCCTAGCCGACCCCTAACGAACGGGGCACAGACGTCCACTCGGATTACCCGCTTGCAGCTCATCGGAGACACCATGTTCGGCGCCCATCGAGGGCAACATGGTGCTTTCCCCCCTCCTCCTTGCGGAAAGGCGACGCAGGGGCATATGTAAAAAAGCCGAGTCTACCCCTGACCGCCCTCTCGCTCTGTGCAGAGGCTCGGGGGCCGCTCTCGCAAACCCGGCTCCGGCCGAACCGTTGACAGCGTCAACATACCAGCCCGAGAACTTGGGACCCGACCGTACACCTGGGCTACGGCCAGCTCGCATGAGGGAACGACCAGACCAGCCGAAGCACTACGTGAGGCAGTAAGACCTCGAAGGAGTGAAACCACTCCTCCGAGGCCTCGGGGGCTACACCCGGCGGGTGCGCTCGCGCGCACCCACCGGAACAAAAGCGCAACCGAGAAAGGCTGGTCCCCTTGCAAAAAAGTGCGACGAAAGCCTCCAAGCGAGTGCAAACACTCCCTTCGAGGCTCGGGGGTTACTGTCGGGGACCATAATTAGGGGTACCCTCAAGGCTCCTAATTCTCAGCTGGTAACCCCCATCAGCACAAAGCTGCAAAGGCCTGATGGGTGCGATTAAGTGAGGGATCAGTCCATTCAAGGGACTCGATCACGCCTCACCCGAGCCTAGCCTCGGACAAGGGCAGCCGACCCCGGAGGATTTCCGTCTCGCCCGAGGCCCCCCTTCAGCGGCGAACATGTTTTCGGCTCGCCCAAGGCCCTGCCTTCACCAAGAAGCAACCCTAACCAAATCGCCGCACCGACCGACCAAATCGCAGGAGCATTTAATGCAAAGGTGGCCTGACACCTTTATCCTGACGCACGCCCCCCAGCCGGCAGAGCCGAAGTGACTGTCGTCACTTCGCCGCTCCACTGACCGGCCTGACAGAAGGACAGCGCCGCCTGCGCCACCCCGACTGCGGTGCCACTTGACAGAGTGAGACTGACAGGCAGTCAGGCCCGGCCAAAGGCACCATAGGAAGCTCCGCTCCACCCGACCCAGGGCTCGGACTCGGGCTAAGTCCCGGAAGACGGCGAACTCCGCCCGACCCAGGGCTCGGACTCGGGCTAAGTCCCGGAAGACGGCGAACTCCGCCCGACCCAGGGCTCGGACTCGGGCTAAGTCCCGGAAGACGGCGAACTCCGCCTGACCCAGGGCTCAGACTCGGGCTAAGTCCCGGAAGACGGCAAACTCCGCCCGACCCAGGGCTCGGACTCGGGCTAAGTCCCGGAAGACGGCGAACTCCGCCCGACCCAGGGCTTGGACTCGGGCCAAGTCCCAAAAGACGACGATTTCCGCCTCGCCCGACCCAGGGCTCGGACTTGGGCTCAACCCCAGAAGATGACGATCTCCGCCTCGCCCGACCCAGGGCTCGAACTTGGGCTCGGCCCCAGAAGACGATGAACTCCGTTTCGCCCGACCCCAGGGCTCGGACTCCGCCCCGGCACCAGCCGGCGATCTCCGCCTCGCCCGAACCTGGGGCTCGGACCTGACCTCGGCCACGGAAGACGAACTCGACCTCGGCTTCGGAGGAGCTTCCACATCGCCCAACCTAGGGCATAGACCAGCCACGTCAACAGGAGGCGCCATCATCACCCTACCCCGAGCTGACTCGGGCCGCAGGGAACAAGACCGGCGTCCCATCTGGCTTGCCCCGCCAGATAGGCAATGATGGCGCCCTGCATACTCTGTGACGACGACGGCTCTCAGCCCCCTTACAGAAGCAAGAGGACGTTAGCAAGGATTCAACCGCTCCGACAGCTGTCCCTCCGCCAGGCTCCATCGCTCCTCCGACGGCCACGACATCACACCAGCTGGGTGCCAAAATCTCTCCGACTGCCACAACGGCATGTACTCAGGGCGCTAGCTCTCCTCCGCTAGACACGTAGCACTCTGCTACACCCCCCATTGTACACCTGGATCCTCTCCTTGCGCCTATAAAAGGGAGGACCAGGGCCCTCTTAGAGAAGGTTGGCCGCGCGGGGACGAGGACGAGACACGCGCTCGCTTGGAGCCGCTCGCTCCCTCTCCCGCGTGGACGCTTGTAACCCCCTACTGCAAGCGCACCCGACCTAGGCGCGGGACGAACACGAAGGCCGCGGGATTCCCACCTCTCTCACGCCGGTCTCCGGCCGCCTCGCTCTCCCCCCTTCGCGCTCGCCCTCACGCTCGACCCATCTAGGCTGGGGCACGCGGCGACATTCACTCGTCGGCTCAGGGACCCCCCGGTCTCGGAACACCGACAACTTTAAATGATACAATATTAATGATACAACATTGTGATTTTTAGGTAATATTTTGAGGTACCTTGATGCATATGCTCTGCTCCTAGGGGGTATAGATGGACAAACAGGTGGCACAACCCGACCCCGCATGAGCCCGATGCAGGCATGACACGACAGGCCCGAGCACTACAGGCCCATTTACATAATCGAGCCAGGCTGGACCGTTCGATGTGCTTGCCTCCAAGCCCAAGCACGGCATGACTGGTGAAAGGATCACGATGCCCAAGAGGAGGGTGAATTGGGCTTTTCTAAAAATCAACACTAATTAAAACCTAAGCAAGAGCTAAGCAAGAGCCCAACTTCAGCCCAACAACTAGCACTAAGATAATAATACTAGAAATACAACAATGCTAAGACAATACTTCAAATACTTGCTAAACAAATACACAATGTAAAGTGCTTGAATTAAGTGCGGAATGTAAAGCAAGGTTTAGAAGACTCCTCCAATTTTTCCCGAGGTATCGAAGAGTCGGCACTCTCCACTAGTCCTCGTTGGAGCACCCGCGCAAGGGTATCGCTCCCCCTTGGTCCTCGCAAGAACCAAGTGCTCACTACGAGATGATCCTTTGCCACTCCGGCGCGGTGGATCCCTCGAGACCGCTTACAAACTTGAGTCGGGTCACCAACAAGATCTTCACGGTGATCACCGAGCTCCTAACGCCACCAAGCCGTCTAGGTGATGCCGATCACCAAGAGTAACAAGTCGTAGACTTTCGCTTGACCAAGAGAAGCCTAATGCAAGTGGTGTGTGCTCTAGGTGGCTCTCGCTAGCGCTAATGAGGAACAAATGCGGGATTAAGATTCTCTAATCTCCTCACTAGGCTTTTGGTGCTTGCAATGCTCTAGCAATGTGCTAGAATTAATGTGGGCAGCAAGACCTTGAATATGGTGGGTGGAGGGGGTATAAATAGCCCTCACCCACCAACTAGCCGTTACTAGCACTCTTCTGCGCATGGGCACACTGGACAGTCCGGTGCGCCAACGGTCGACTCCAACGGCAAGTTCTGACAGCTAGCCGTTGGGCTGATGGCACACCGGACAGTGAACAGTCACTGTCTGGTGCACACCGGACAGTCCGGTGCACTGTTCGGTGCGCCACTAAAATTCATTTCTGAAACTAGCGCTCTCGGGTTTCTTCGGGGGAAAACTCTTCTCCAGGGCCACCTTGGCCCCACCTGGCAGATGGTGCACCGGACAGTCCGGTGCATACCGGACAGTCCGATGCCCCAAGGCCAGAAACCCTATTTTCTTTTATATGCTGTTTTTCAAATCGGTTTTCGTTCTAACTTGTGAGTGAGTTCTAGAGTGACACCTAGCACTATATGTGAGTGTGAATGTGCACCAACACTACACTAGAACTCTCTTGGTCAAACTACTCATCGACAACCCCTCTTTATAGTATGGATAAAAGAAAATAAAAGTCCTAACTAAATCACGAGTGTCCACAACTCCTTGACACTCGGACTCCGTAGTCCTTCATTTTTTGTTTCGTCGTTTAGCCGTCGCTTCGAGTTCTTATCTCTGGGATTGTTTTCACCGTTGTAGTACTTCTACCTGTAATGCGACCTAACTTACCATTTGTCTCTGCAAAACACACGTTAGTCACATATAACATTACGTTGTCATTAATCACTAAAACCAACTAGGGGCCTAGATGCTTTCAATCTCCCCCTTTTTGGTGATTGATGACAACCCTACAAGATTTGTGAGAGTAGTTTGTTTTGAAATTTTTGTCAATAGAGAAGATGGTTAGTTATACTCAGTAATCTTTGACAGAAAAAGTGTACCATAATAATAATAAGAATGAGCGCATGCACATCATAAGTTTCTTGTTCATATAAAAGTGAAAGCAAATCGATGAACAAGAACTAGAAGACTGGTGATAAAATATAAGGTGAAAAGATAATACACACACAGTCAACATAAGCATCGAGAGTATATAATAGAGTTTGTGAGCCAAAAGCATCATACAAAAGTGAAGCTAGTACAGAGAGTAACAAGCACATATATTACATCAAAATGACTCTCTACTAACTCCCTAACTCCCCCTAGCTCTCACAACTCATATCTCTCCCCCTTTGGCGCCAAACACCAAAAGGGAACCCGAACCTACATAGCAGAAGAGGGAGGAGGTGGCGGGGACGCATCCGGTCGTGGTCGTGGCAGTAGAGCGAACGCCAGCTGTGGGTCAGAGTCAGTCTCGGATCCAGGATCTGCCGTAGAAGCTGGAGCTGGTACTGACTCAGACGGAAGCTGCGCTGCAAGAGCTGCCGGAGCCGAAGAGGTCACAGACACCGCTACAGCAGCAGTGGTAATAGCAGAAGCTGGTGGCACTGGCGGCTGAGGGCTGACGGAGCTGATGACCGGCGACGTGAAAACCAGGGTGACCGGCCGGAACGGAGAGGAAGAAGGACCAACTAAAGGAAGAGGGGGTCATGCCTGAATAACTGGCACAACAGCAGCCTGAAGAGGTGGAGGCGGTGCTGACTGAACTGAGGGAATCGATACACCAGAATGCTGAAGCATGAGAGTCATAAAAGCCCTATTCTCAGCCCGATCCTGAAGAAGCTGCTGCTGCAAAGAATCCTGCCTGTCCTGAATTGTCTGAAACATCGAGAGCATTCTCTCGAACAACTGCTGGTGGGCCGCTGCCTGACGAGCCTACTCGGCTGCCAAGTGAGCCTGCTGCTGAGTAAGTGTCTGGAGGATCGAAGCAAGAGCAGGGTCAATGGCAGGAGGGGCAGCAGGGGTAGCACTAGAACTCCCAGCCTCATGATCATGTGAGCGTGGAGGCATAGGAGGCGAAGGCGGAGGTGGAATCCCAAAATCATTATCATCATCATCATCATCAACTGCTGCGTCTTGAGCTTCGAACTGATGAAGAGCAGTATCCTCGGCCTGAGTGTCAAATACTGGAGCAGGAGCTGGCACAGGATCCTCAGGCGCTAAACGGTACGACCCAAAGATGAGGCAAGAGGCCTCAAGAGTACCCTGGAACTGTGGGGGCCGAATCAGCTGAGCAAAGATGTGGCACAGATAGTGAGCATAAGGCAGCTGTCGACGAGCACGTATACCATCCAGTACTGTGTCCTAGATCTCACAAATGAGAAAATCCACAACATCAAACTCTGAGTGAGAAACTAGGGCACCAAGGAGCCAAAGCTGAATATGAGTGGTAGCCTCCCTGTATCCCATCCGTGGCAGAAGTGTCCGTCTCATAAGCTGATATAAAAATCTGGCTGCTGTGGTGAAATCTAACGAAGAACGTCGCGACCCATCTGAGAAGGGCGGTCAGAACAAAACCGCGACGTGAGTTGTACCAGGAGCAACTCCGCCGTGAGGGCGACGAGGAGGGTCAGAGGTGCCATAGCACAAGCTGTGAAGACAAGTCGATGACTCGGAAAATCCAAACAACTGACGAATCTGACTTGCATGAATGGTAACATCCTCTCGCTCAAAACGGAATCTCATCCACTGGTGATCAGGGTCTATCCAGACTGAAGCATAGAAAACTCGGACCCATTCCGCAATATATCTACCGCTGGTAGTCAACAGAGTGAGAAGTCCAGGCAGATAGGAGAGGTGAACCTCAGAGTCGGCACCGGCTGCTAGCAGGAAGGCAAGGAGATCCAAGAGCCGGTGCGCTTGCAGAGCAATCTGAGCAGACAACTGTGCTCGATAGAAAGACTCCTGAATCCTGGTGCTGAAAGGATCTGCCGCTGCAGGGTCTCTTTGTGCAGGTAACCAAGACTCCACGGGTACGTATCTGAACCTACGTACCCGTGCCGCTGTAGCACGCTAAAGATCAAACAGTCTGGGATCCGCAGCAAGTGGTCGCACCTCAGTCTCATCGCGCTCCCGGAATCGAGCAGGTGGGATGGGTGGAGCAGAAAGGGGAGCGGAAGGAGCAGTGGAAGCTGGAGTAGTGGAGGTGGTAGGTATGGCTGAGGTAGTGGATGGCGCAGGAGTGACGGGAGCAGGTGAAGTGGGTGGTGGAGTGGTAGCAGTGGTGCGAGTGGAGGAGTGAGGCTAGGAGGCGAGGCGACGAACTCGGTACGCAATCTGATCTGAAGGAGTCTGTGGCTGATCTCCTAGCTCGGCCTGCTCAGCGGCTGCTGCTGCTGCTGCCGCTGCTCGGGCTGCTCTGTCCATACGCCGCTTCTTGCGGCCTTCCTGCTGCTCCAAGTGCATGGTCTTTCCCTTGACCTGCCTGAAGGGGCGACGAGGATCCTCATCATCGCCTCCCCCTAGCGCCGACACATTCTTCGTGCGCGGCATCCTGACCTGACGATTGCAAATGAGAGAGAGAATCTAAGCACAAGTCGATAATAGCCGATAGAATATCAAAAGAGGAGATGTCTACCTAGAAAGCTCACACGAGAGGTGGAAATCCAGGCAAGACAGGAGACGGCTCACGGGAAGGCAAGGTCACTGAAATGATAGAAGAGGTGAGCATGTATTAGTCACATAGTCATAAGTATATGAAATATGAATAAATACATACACAGAGAAATATGGCATAGAAAATGTAGCATCCCAAAAATTCAAATCTTGGAATTTTCTCAAACTCGCTCTAAATTCAAAATGAATTTCAAATTTCGTTTCAAAATGTTTGTTTGCGAGTTGATATCAACAAATAAAATATAGTGGTCTATATTTTCTCCAAAATCCTCTTGAAAATATCCTACAAATATTTCCCCAGTGACCCCCTCAAATTCTTTCCAGAAATACTGCCTAGATATTTCCCCAGTAACCCCTCAATTTCTTTCCAGAAATACTGTCCAAATATTCCACCGATATATCTCCAAGTATTTTCCTCTTGAGAAATACCTTCATAATCATTTTTCAAGTCCCTACAAATATTTTCTTCATAACTTTCCTAATGCTCATACGTATTCGTATGCCTCCGGTGTCATATAGTGAGCTATACAAGCTAATTACACTCATATAAGACAAATCCATGCTAATCTCCCACTAATCCTCCCACTAATTCTCTCATCCCTCTCCCTAATCCCCCCACCATGGCTATAAATAGAGGGTGAAAGTGCATTCATCCCTTTTGTGAGTTTTTGTGATTTGGATAACAACACATTTAAAGGTCTAACAAGTTTGCTAAGTGTTGAACAGGAAATTCAGTATGATGAACATACTTGAATAGTGTATAATGATCAGTGAACAAAGGTTCAACACAAGGTTAAATCTAGTGAGACAATGCAAATGGATATAATATGGTCTCTCTATATTGGTTTGAATATATGGGCAAGACCTAAGAAATCACTGCATACACATGATCAGAATAGAGGTTGAAGTGATTAAGAGGATTGGTCAAGCCAAAGTGAATAAGATATGAGGAATCGTGAATTGGCTTGACCATATTACTATCAGTCCATATATGCTTCTATGAGAATCAAACTAAAGCTTGATTAATCTTAACAGTTATATCTAGAAGACATTCAAGCAAGGTTCACAATATTGAAGAAATGATTCTCTCAATGGATGCTCAATAGGATGTGACTCAAGAATGGCTTGATAGGGTGAAGATAGCAAGGAAAGGGCTTCGAGGAACTAAGCGAAGGTGAAGGCCAAGCGACGGCTTATAGACCGAGGTACCATGGCTAAGGTGAAGAAGAGAGTACTTGCACTAAGTCGATGAACTAATCAACTATGAAGAGTTATAACATGTTGATGCATCAGTAAGGTGACTTGAAACCATGATTTGAACTCATATATGGTGATATGGTACAAGTCACAGGGTTTGATTTCTGTTTGCTTCAAAAGGTGAGACAAAGATGTTTGTGATCCTTATGAAGCAACGCCATGGAGAAATCACACATGAGACACCAATGACTCAAGGAGTTTACTTAATTAATTTTATTTAATTTGAGTATAGGAATCATCGTACTATAAAGGGGGATCCAAAAAGAAGGTTGGTGTTTGCCAAAGCTCAAACCTCTATATTCAAAAGCTAATTTTGAAAAACAAAAATCTCTTTAACATTCTATGGTAGACCATGGTTAGGTTTGAGTAACCTAGAGTGTTCTTGTTGAAAAGCAGCTGAACTTCTTCAAATGCAGCTGAACTTTTCAGCTGAGCTGAACTTCAGCTGAGTTGAGCTTCTTCAGTTGCAGCTGAGCTGAACTTCAGCTGAGTTGAGCTTTCTCAACTCCAGCTGAACTTCAACTTCAACTGGGGTCCAGGCAAGTTCAACTGGGGTCCAGGCAAGTTCAACCGGGGTCCAGGCAAGTTCAACCGGGGTCCAGGGCAAGTTCAATCGGGGTCCAGAGTGGTTCAACCGGTGTCGAGGGAAAGTTCAGCCGGGGTATTTTCCCCAGACCTCACTGGTCAAAACCGGTTGAACCGGTCCTAGGGGAGGTTCAACCGGTGTTAGGGTCACCTGACCGGTCTGACCTCCTGACAGTCTGACCCCCAGGCGGTTGAACCGGCCCTATGGGCGGTTCAACCGGTGTCAGGACCTGTTTTTGCAGTCTGACTTGCAGTCTGCCAGTCTGACTGGCAGACTGTCTGTCAGCCTGCCCCAGGCGGTTGAACCGGTCTTAGGGGCGGTTCAACCGGTCTTGGTCAACTTGACCAGTCTGCAGGTCAGTCTGCGCGTCAGTCTGCCAGTCAGACTGACAGACAGGTTGCCAGGCCTACCAGGGGCGGTTCAACCGGTCTTAGGCAGAAAAATCTGCCCAACGGCTAGTTTTGAGCTCCACCTATATATACTCCCTCCTACCTCTCTCCCCATAGCGAAGAGCACGACCCAAACCCCATTTCTAACTTGAAGAACACCTCCCACTCTCTCTCGCACATCTCTTGCCTCTCCCATTTCAAATCTTTGGAGAGAAATCTTTGAGTGAGTTTGAGAGCTACGGTTTTTGTGCTTCATCTCCAAATCTCTCTTGCTCTTCTTCATTCAAGCTTTGGTACTACATCGAGTTCTTTGTGGATTCATTACTCTTGGAGCTTCTAGCTCCTAGACGACTAGGTGTCTCTTGTGAGTCTCCAAATCTTGTGGAAGACCATAAGAAAGTTTGTATTACCCGCTCGTTTGAGCAAAGATTATTGTGTGAGCTTGACCTTTGTGGTCGGCAAAGGGAGGATTAGGGTTGAAAGAGACCCGACTCTTTGTGGGCACCTCAACGAGGAAGTAGGGCACCTTGGTGGTGTGAACGAACCTCGGGATAAATCTTGTGTCTCTTGTGTTCTTGTTCATTGTGCTTATTCGTGTTCTCCGTTCTCTCACCATTCCATGAAAGATTTGTTTATATCTTTTTGGTGTGTGGATTTTGAGAAGTGCCCTTCTCAGATCTACTACTTTGAACCCTGTGGATCATTTAGAACATCTCATTTCCAAAGTTAACTGGGTGAATTTCGAGATCAATTCAGTTTTACCCAGTTTGCTTCTAGTTTTTGTTGAAAAAGTTTTAACTTGCCTATTCACCCCCCCCCCTCTAGGCAACTTTCAGAGGGGCAAGGGCCTCCTCTCATCCCACCCCAAGCCATTTCATGGCAACTCTCTCCCCCCCCACACACACCCACTCCATGTTCCACACAAGCACACACTAGCACAAGGATCGTTCGGTCGTCCTTCGATCGTTCGTCCCCCTGTTCTTAGTTTGTTCATTCGTTCATCCGTTCGTTCGATCGTTCATCCGATCGTTCATGGTTCGTTCGTCCGTTCGTCCGATTGTTCGATCGTTCGTCCGTTCGTTCGTCCAAATAATCTTTATCCTGCCGTTATGCTGCCGGAATTCCGATCGTTCGTTCGTTTGATCATTCGATCGTTCGTCCGTTCGTTCATAGTTCCTATTCATCGTTCATTGTTCGTTCATAGTTCCTATTCATCGTTCATCATTCGTTCATAGTCCCTATTTCATCGTTCTTCTAGATAATCTTTATCCTGCCGTTATGCTACCGAAATTTCGATCGTTCGTTCGTCCGATCATTCGATCGTTCGTCCGTTCGTTCATAGTTCCTATTCATCGTTCATCGTTCGTTCATAGCGACTATTCATCATTCATCGTTCATCGTTCGTTCATATGAAATATTCACATCACTATTTACAATTACTATTCACCGTTACTATTATCATCGTTACTATTCATCGTTACTCTTCGTCATTCATCCGATCACCCCCAAATTTCAGCTACTCATCCATCATGCTATCCAGTCCACTTAAGACCAGCCAGACCCATATTCTAGTCATACAAACTCCGGTGATAGTGATTTTCCTTCCAGTAGGGAACTTCCCATCTGGCCACCCATCCCAGGTTTCTCCAAGTTGAGCATGCTTAATTTTGATATTCCTTTGAACCAGGCTTCCAAACTCAGATTCCAATAATTCTTGTTTCTAAATTCTTATCGAATTATTCCCTATCCAACCATGTCATCCCTTAAGCATGGTTCATATTCCAGAAAACTCCCAAAATACTCTTGTCCCATATTCTGCCTATAACTCTCCTGTTCATACTAAGTCAGACGATTCATTCGTCACTATTCTCACCAATAGTGAACTTCACTGTGCTACACCACATACACCCAGCTATAAATACATCCAGCTACCCTCTCCCTCTCCACACACACTCAACACCCTCAGCCAAGGCAAACACCCCCACCCACTCAGTTACTCCGCTTTGCTGGCTACACGCATAGTGTCACTTCGCCTCCAGTCCACCCTCTTGGTAAGCACCTCCGCTCCACCACCAGTAATATCACCACACCACATGACACATATTCTACTCAAGACTCTACTCATCCATATATCGCTATTCTGACCACTATACTAAATATTTGTTGGTATACTTGCTGGTTTGTATGCTTGCATGTTCATGTTGCATAGTTTTCGGAGCATTCGTGCCGTCTCGTGGAGGCCAGATCTGCAAGTCTATGCCAGGCAGTGGAGCTAGAAGCTAGTTCCGCGAGCTTCCCTTCCCCCTTCACCGAATAAGCACGGCAAGCTCACTGGATCCCTTTGATGCATAAATTACCTATGATTTTTCAACCACAACCCTTAGCCTGTTATTTTATGCATGATATGATTTTGAGACAAGTTATTATGGCCACCCAGCCGCTTGCCGCAATCAATCCCTGATATATTTGTTACAAATGATTTGAGGAAAGGTGTGAGTTTTCAAAAGAAAATGCTTTTCAAAATGTGTAAGATGAAGGGTTTTCACCCTTATCACCTTTGAGTAGGGATGATCAGGGACTCCCTGGTTTAGGGGAGGGCCTAAGGTGATGGCTCAGCTGGTTTAGGTGTGAGCAGAAGGATTGTCCCCTCATATAAGGACCGGTTTGTCATCTTTCACTACCTATACTCATGATAAGTACAACCACTCGAGACTGTGTGGGCAGTCACTCAATCTGAACTCGTATGGTCCAACCCCAGGGTTATGAAGGCTGGGGAGCACCGGGAGGATAAGGAGGGGGAATGTTTTGTCCGGTTTGGACATGGCGGTGGCCTGACTCCTTCCGGTATAACTGTTAAGGTTAGGACGTGCGAGGAAAGAAAGAGATTCGGATTCGGATCTCATCGGCCATGAGATCGCAGAGCCGGACTAGTGGGTAAAGTGTACCCCTCTGCGTAGAGTTCAAACCTATTCAAATAGTCTGTGTCCACAGGAATGGACGAGTCTGGTGTGGTATGACAATTAGTGTTTTGTTTTCCAAAAAAGAGGTGCTTTTGAGAAAAGTGGTTTTTAAAAGGTCCGGTGGTTGAGCCGTGAGCTATGGTGGACGGGAAGTCCAGTAGCTGTTTTTGAAAATGAAAACCAGTGGGAAATTGCTGAGATACCTGGATGGTTTAGTCCAGGGGATTTTGTTCTATATTGAAAAAAACTTCCTGCTCCTTTGGGAGAGGATGCGCTTTGAAAAATACAAAATGTTTTACAAAACAACCCTGCATAAAATATTGCTGTTTCTGCAAAATATCCTGAGCTCCACATATTCCATGCATTATATCTGATTTGTCATTCCGTGGGTGAAGGTGGGCTGCTGAGTACGTTTGTACTCACCCTTGCTTATTTGTTGTTTTTCAGAAAAGGAGATCGGGTAAGAGTTACGACTGTTCCCAACCTTGCCTATGGCTGTTGGACCGTTGATTTGCTTCGCTGCGTATATCGGGCTGCTTCAGCCCCACTCTGATGATATGTCCCGAGTTGTGGACCAACCCTTAAAGTTGTTCGCCACCTTTATAGGTTTGTCTCGTTTAAGCAGATCTGTAATCATCTGATGTATAAATGTGTTTACTAGCCTCCTGGGACTAGTAATTGTATCACATTTGAGTCCCAGAGGATTGAGGCGCTTCAGGTGGTATTAGAGCTGATAGGTTGGCCACAGGACGTAACCCTTAGCCTGATCCAAAAGTTTTTGAGTCAAAACTATTTTCTTAAAAAATATCTTGCTCTCATCCCTTCTTTCAAAAATGTTTTCCCCTTTCCTTCTCTCAGAAGTCAGATGGAGGTCCGTTGCCAAACCAGCTTGTGCCAGAATGAAGATGGTTTCCCCAATTTGCTGAGAGCATGCACAGTCCGCCTCGGAATCAGGAGCCAACCAGAGTATGATGATCGTGAATTCGTCGAGCATGGCACAGATAAGTGTGTCGTGACTGTATACATTGGATCCAGTCCGCACCATGTGGAATGGAGTGTCACTGCTGCTGGGCACAGATTCAAAGACACCTGCCAAGTCGTCGCCCGCAAGGCATTGAGGGCCCTGTGTCAGATCTATGAAGAAGAAGTGGCTGACACCCCGCTCAGATTCTTTCCGCCCTTTCAGAGAGACTGTCTCGTTTGGATGGCCAGGATGCGTGCCTTGGAAGGGCAGCAGCTGCTTGAGGACGACCCCACAGTCGTGTACCTCACTGCATACCTGCTCACCCTGGATGCACAGTATGATTTCTTGGCTCGGCACCACTGTCAGATGATTGCCCGAGCAGAAGATGCAGAGAAGCTCAACCACAAGTTCCATGTGGATCTCACCACAGCTCAAGCCCGTGTAGCTGCCTTGGAAAGTCGTGAAGCCATTGCTGTTGAAGCCCTGAAGCAAGCCAAGGATGAGCACGTCCAGAAGTTAATGGAGGCCTACTTGGTAACCCACAACCAACGTAGTGCCCTGCGGATCCAAGAACCCGCCTCATCCAACCCAGATCAACCCAGGAGAGCTGAAGATCCCCAGATTCTTGAAGGTCACTCGGTCTCTACCAGAGGAGAAAAGAAGGCTTAGGAACTCCCGGAAGGAGCCATAGTCTCGGAAGGAATTCCAGTCTTCCCTCAGGCTATTGATAAGCAAGAGCACCCTGAATCCTCCCAAGATCCTCCGCCGGAGTTGTTTGAGCCCCTCACCATGAAGAAGATTCTAGCACCCTCCCTTGAGATTAAAGAAGAAGCCGTAAGCACCCCGCCAGAACCACCGCCCTCTGAGGAGCTACAAGAGCCAGTCCAGCTTGAAGAAGAGTTCGACCCAGTCTTGCCACCTCAGTCGCCGCCAAAAGAAGTCATCAACATCAGCTCCCTCTTGACCCATCCAGGAGATGTCTCAGATTGAAGTGCACCAGCCTTGCAAGAAGAGAAGCTGCCTGGTCTGAGTTAGTTATGCCCAGTCCTCTGCATGCATTGGGTAGTGAAGTTTTCTTCACTATGGCCAGAGGCCTGCATGTATGAGAGGTAATCGTGTAGACTCGTGTTTTGCAAAACTCTAATTGTGTGGCCCCCTAGGGCATTTCAAAATGAATTTCGCTTGATGTTTGCCCCCCTTTTGAGTGCATATGTGATGCTTTAACGTTAGTGCTCATAAGTTGCATTTAGCATAGTTCTCAGTTCAGGAGCCGAGCAATAGTAGTTATGCTTAGCCCCCGAATCTGAGTAGTTCGTGATTTGGAAAAACTCTATTCTTCCCCTATTCAAAACATTTGATTTGTTTGTGCTTATCATTGCTGAGCTTGTGTGTTTTCTTTTCGTTTTTCTTAAAAAGGTTTTCTCTAAAAAGATAGATAACAAATTAGAGCTAATCCTCACCTTATGCTTCCATTCTCATCTTAACCCTCTCAAGAGAAAAGTATCTTACCCAAGAAGATACCGAGAAGCTTACCCTTGAAGCATGGAATAAGCTATAGAGGAACCTATCCAGTCGCTCAGTCAAAAGGACCGATCGTGAGAATCAAAGCACTGCCCCTGAGTCAAAGTAAACAGAAAAAGAGGACAGAAGGAGTTATAACCATACAGAGAGGCAAAGATTCTTGGAACCAAAGTCCAAAAACATCAGGGTCATCGACCCCACCACCCACCCGTGCCCCCTACACGCGTGCCTGCCTCCAACCACCGCCCACTCCCCCTTGCAGCACACTACCGCCGCCCCACACCCCGTTTGCAGCGCACCCACCGCCGCCATCACCGCCAGCAACACTGTCCCCCCTCCCCTTGTCGTGTTTGTTGCCGCGTGGCACCTGCTCCATCACCGCCACTCCACACCCAAGCACCACCTCGCATACTGCTCACCTATAAAACTTCCGCACCAACTCCCTCAGTTCCCATCTCAAAGCAAAACACTCCCGATAAAATCCCCTCTGCCAAATCGCAAGCAACTCCATTTTCCCACTCCCTCGCCCCTAAGATCACAATGCTTGGTGATTCTTGGGTTGAAGACTGTTGTACATGGTTTAACATCTTTGGTCTCCTCCTTTGTATGATGGTAATACTCTTTGATAGAATCCTCCAGTGGGAAGAGCAAAGAGAAAGAAAGAGGCAGTAAGAAGAGAAAAGAAGATAGTGAAGAGAAGACAAGAAGAAGGTTCTCCTAGAATCAACCCTATGTCAGTCATCTCTCCGCAGCCTGCTCAAGTAGCAACAGCAGAAGAAGGCCCCGTAACACCCTTGTTATGAGGTACTTCAAGGAGTTCAAATCCCTAAGATTCAAGAGTTCTACCCTCATTCTTTTTAAGTGGGGTAGTATTCCAGTAAGGTGCCTACTGTAGAGAAAAAGAAGAAGGCATGTGAATGTAGCAAGCTTGTGAAGGACCAGATCATCGAAGCATATAAGTTTCTGGATAAAAAGTGGTCACCCAAGTTTTGTTGATGAAGCACCAGAAGACCAATCAAGGAAGGAATCCATGTGGGAGTTCGCAAGAGGAAGGTTTGCGTGTTGGCATCGATGCTTCTTCAATAAGCTAGCTGTCAAGCGAAACCTAGAAGCATGAAGATGATCCTTGAGTAGCCAGAATCAGCGTTTGCAATCAGCAACCAGATACTCCTCAAAGGCCAGATTTTGTTGAAGTTCCATCTCCTCGAAGAGTCTGCAAAGTGAAGATATGTAGCTGAAGTAAAGCTATACCCATAACCCTTCTAAGCCGAATCTCGAGGACGAGATTCATTTTAAGTGGGGTAGATCTATAGCATCCCAAAAATTCAAATCTTGGAATTTTCTCAAACTCGCTCTAAATTCAAAATGAATTTCAAATTTCGTTTCAAAATGTTTGTTTGCGAGTTGATATCAACAAATAAAATATAGTGGTCTATATTTTCTCCAAAATCCTCCTAAAAATATCCTACAAATATTTCCCTAGTGACCCTCTCAAATTCTTTCCAGAAATACTGCCTAGATATTTCCCTAGTAACCCCCCTCAATTTTGTGACACCCCAGGTGTCAGTTTCGTGTTATGATGGAAGATTAATCCTAATCTCGGATGCTCAGTAAAAATTTCTCTTTCTCACTCGCGTATGTCTCTGATTATCCAGATTATTCATTCACATTTCACCGAATTCGGAATTATTCAATGTCACAGAAGGCCAATTTTGGAGCCTGTTAAAACTTTTGTTTCCCGCCACGAATGCGAACTCGATAATCATTCTCAATTTATCAAACTCGTCTAAAGCTCAATTAATCAAACGCTCGACAACTGCTAGTCGAGCTATGTCCGACTCCGATTTCTCGATGTTCGATCTATGTTCAAAAATTAATCCGACTCCATACTCTCAAACGGAATGCTCAATATGTTGTCATCAAATTAATTTTATCCGACTCGGCTAAATATCTCATGTCCGAACCGAACTCAAAACCCCGTACCGGCAGCGATTTTAAAATGTCACGATTCGCCTTCTCCGACTAAAAATCCAAAGCCGATCAAAATTTGAGAGAAACATTTATTTCTAAAATAGTGCACGAGAAAATTTCAAAAGCGGAATCTCCAATGGGTTGTCCTCAAATAAATTCTTATCCGATTCGTCTTAATATCTCGGTATCCAACCCGATTTAAAAAAAATCAACATCGGCGACGATTTTTAAATGTCGCGGTTTGTCTCCTTCAATCAAAAATCCGAAAGCCGGTCGTATCTCAAGACGATTTATTTTCAAATCATGTGTAGGGAATTATTTCCGAGCGAATTCAAATCCAACCCTCGGCCGAATTGATCGCTCAATCGTCCGTTCGTCGAAACTCTAGTTCGCTCTGTTTTGCGTACCAACGAAACCCGCAGGAGCATTTTTATTCCGGAAATAATTCAGCGTGGCACGATTTAACGTGTTTGGGCCAAGCCCATTCTAGCCCATTTGGCCCAATTGAAACCCTAACCCTAGAGCTTCTTCTATAAATAGGAGCCCTCTCCCTTGCAAATTGGAAATTTTCCATTTCCCCCCCTAGCCGCCACTTCTCTTCCACCAGCCACTTGTTTTTTTCCCCACGCCATCCTCCTTCCTGCTCCTCACGCACACCAGTGGAGGGCCTCCCATGGCGTCTCCTCCCCTTTCCTCAAGCCAGCCACCCTAGCTTCCATTCCTCTCGCCACCAGCCATGGGGGTCGACATCCCCTCCTCCCCCTCTGCACCATGGTCGGTTCTTGCTCCCCTCGGAACCCAGCAGGGAGAGCACGCATGGAGCTCCCTAGGCTCCCTCGCTTGGAGCTCGACCAAGGCCGAGCACTCCACTGTTGCAGCCCCTTGCCGACGCCCTGCCCTCCTCCCTGGCGCTCGCTCCCTGCAGGAGAGCAGCCAACGCCCCCTTTTTCTCCTCCCTAGTTCCCACGGCTTCCAGCAGGTACTCCTCCCATGGCCGCGCCCCCTGCATAGCGACCTGCTCGCCCCTTCCTCCTTTTCCCTAGTGCGGCAGCAAGGAGCCCAGCTCGGACTGTAGCCACGACGTCCAAGTCTCTGCGCAGCGATGCCGGTCCAAAAACTGCAGCCCCGACACCTCCCCTGGCTTCCTCGCTGCTAGCGCTGCGCGCGTGCCAAGTGTTCGGCAAAATGTCAAGGGAGACGTGTTGTTGCAGCGCCGTCGACGCCCGCCGTGTGCTCGCTGTTTTGCGCAGCCCATCCGCGACGCCGTCGAAAACCGTGGTGAGAAACCCCCGCTGTTCTCGATGTTTATTTTCCGATGTGTGTGATGTTCGATGAACTGTCGCCAACAAATTTGTGTGTTTTCGCAGCTAGTGGTCGACGTTGTGCCTTGCCCGTTCGACGAAATACCGAGCCATGTGGACAGCCCACACGCCTAGTCACGACTCGTTCAGGTTGATTGATTTGTAGTTTATAATACATATGCTTTGGTTGATGTCGGACAATGCATGTATATATGTGGATGTGTGTAATATGTTTCGGCAATACATGTTAGTAGGATCGCATTTGCGGTTAAAGAACAAGCGGTTGATGAGGTGTGCGATTTGTAGTTTGTCTAATTCCGTTTTGGGTCGAGGTGGTGTATAGTGGTGTTTGATTAGATGTGGGCATAAAAAGTTTGGATTATATGCCGTGGCTAGGTCGCATTCACGTTTTGGTAAACACGTGTGTCGTGCTTGTTTTATGTGATGAGTAAGTTTGGAAATATATGTGATGTGAGGATGGAATTAGTACACGTACGTGTGTGTGTGCCGTAGTGTATTATAGTAGTAGTGGCGGGAGATATTTGATTGAGGTATGCGGGTATATGCCGTAATGTGGTTATACTCGCGACGAGGAAAGATGTATGTATTGTGTAACATGACGTTTAGGTCGCTATTATATAATCGTGTGAAGGATGCTCCCGATGGTCATGTGACTAAAGGGTGGTGTAGTGGTAAAGCGAGAAGTAAGTTTAATATCTTTAAAACGATTAGTTGATGGCATCTGTCGGTGTCGTCATGCTTTCTGTGGTATGGCGGATCGATGCCTTGCTTTGTCAAATATTGCATTCCATTCCCGATGGGTAAAGTAAATATCTTGTTGGTTGATTAGAGGTCTTATATGAGCGTTGTCGCAGCCCAAGAATTATTGGAAGCAAGTAGCATTCATAAGTCGGTCCTAGTTAAAATTGAAGAACAATCTGATAACATATGCACCTAAGTGCTTTAGGTCCTTCAGTAGCAAGTAAGTCTTATGGAGTTTTATGCCAGACGTTAATGCCTCTATGTTAGACCTCCTAAAAATATGGTGTTCTAAGTGACTTGTGTGTTGTCTTGTTTAAGTTGAGAAAAGGTTAAGAAACGTTAATTAACCTGCTCCCACCCATGTTTTGAGTTGCAATGTCTAGATGGGTTGCTAAGTCTTATGCTGTGATTAGCCAACTAATGTTGAGTAGGAGTCAAATTCGTTAAGTGATTGTTATATATGTGTGGTCTCGGATTGCGATAATAATATGCAAGCCGACGTGTAGGATGTATAGCGGCCTAGATTGTTACTCTGGCTAGCCGACTTGTTAGATGGCTTTGGTTAAGTTTGTAGTTGCGATGAATTGCTTGTTGTGTTCTAAATGTGTATGGTTATGGTCGCGGATGAAAAGTAGTAGTGCTCATGGGAGGTCTAAGTTAAAATGCAAATTATTGGGTGAAAAGCGCTTTGATGTTGATTATCGTGGAGAACGCGTGGTTAATTGAGTATGGTAAATCTAGAGCACGAAATGACTTGGATAAAATTTATGAGTCAACTTGATGGTCCTAATTTGACTAATTTAACTCTAATCAACGGTGAAGTGTTAGAATAATTCAAGTCTCTAGAACACGACTAATTCTTGAATTATATAGGAGCTGAAATTTATTGATTGCTGTTTTGGACTGCACGCGCTGTTTTAGTTGTGCTGTATGTTTGATGAACTAAATTGTGTTTTCTGTAGATATGTGCTATAGAAAAGTGGTAGATAACTTTATTATCTTGCTGGTGTTAAAATTTGACAGCCATAGGTCTGACAGTTTAGGAGTTATGCTTTTTACAAATTCAGTGACTGAATCTGTCCAATTTCTATACAGATTTCAGAAACTGCACTGTTTGCTTAAGTTAATGTTTTAATCAGTACTTGTAGATTATAAGAAAGTTGTAGATGCTTTTTTTATCTTGCTTGTGTTAAAATTTCATAACTAAAGGCCTGGCGGTCTAAGAGTTATGAAATTTACAAACTGGTTGCTGTGTTCTGTCCACTGACAGAACAGATTTCGAAAACTGAATTGTTTGATTCAGTTCAACATAGAATCAATTCTTGGTGATTATAAAAGTTATGTAGTGCAATTGCCAAGCTTTCCAAAAAGTCTTGGATCACTCTTTTTGGTGATCTGAAGATTAAGTTATGGATGTTTAAAGTCTGAAGACTGAATCTATCCAGTTCTGGACAGCAAAGTCTTTTAGTGATGTTTATCCTTAGTTAAATATTGAATCACCTTGGGATGTTTATAAATAAATTGTAGAACATTTAATTAGCTTTCCAGAAAGTCTAGGATCACTTTGTTTGGATGTCTGAATCTTTAGTTGTAAATTTTTGAAGCTGCAAGTCTGAATCTGTCCAAATCTGGACAGAGCTACTGTGTTTGCACAATTCGACCTTGTTAAGTGTCGAATCATGTTGTGATGACAATACTAAAGTTGTAGAAAACTTTTTAAGCTTTCCAAAAAGTATTAGTTTGCTATTTTTGGATTAATATTTGAAGAGTTATGATTAAAACAAATAGCTGCTGTGCTGCTGTCCTAAAAATCTGCACGTGCTCAAATGAATGTTTAGTTCACTATTTGGCAAAAAAATGCTTAGTTAGCACTTAACGGACATAGACTTGTGATGGCTAAACTTAGGTTAACATGTGTTCCATGATTAATGTGCTTGCTTGCTGTAGTTGATTGTGATAGAGGAGTCCATCGACATTGATGCATCGGTCCTCTATTAAACTTGTGTTTGTGATGCTTTTGTGTGATCAATAAAAGAACTAATGAAAAGCCGTAGCAACTAAATAAATGCTTGTACATGTGATATCGTGTTGCGTTGGTTAATTGTAGGTAGTGATCGTCGTCTTTCCAGTGGTAGTGTTTACGTGTGCCCAATGACACATAAATAACTAGTGTTTGTGTATGGTTGTTGCAGTGTCTTACTAATTAATGTTTAGTTCGCCACTGTGTCTTAGTATATCTTGTGCTATTTTTGTGCTACTTTCATTATATTCATACATATGCATCTTGCACCTCATATAGGACCGAGAGATGATGATTGTGCACGTGACGTGGTGCCAACCACAAGATGCAGATGATGGACAACCTAAGGAAGGATGGACATAACCAGTATTTGCTCGCCAAGCGAGTATCTCCCCCAGCAAACACTACCTAAGTGTTAAATTAAAGGCAAGCCCCGGTTTTATGCATAACCGTTTATATATGCTATTTTACTGCACTTAATGTTTGTAGGCTTGTATTGTGCACTTAAGTGTAGGAGTTGACTGAAACCCTAGTTGCATGAACTCAGGATTCCCTTTGAGATGGATACTACTATGCTAGGTCGAGTAGCTGCTTTACTAATCAGGGATCTCGGTAGAAGTCGAGTGATTTTTCTAGCACTCGTGCGAGGTCAGGAATTGGTTGTATCCACTTTCTTATCATAATGATGATTGATTGTGGACAACAATCCATGGGGATTGGTTGTCTACGGGATAAAAAGTGGAATAAGGATTAAGGTGTGGTACCGTGAGTCAAGTGTTTGAACGTACTAAGCACATGCCGAGAAATATGGTAAATCGGTAAGCCTAGTACCTGATTGAACCTGGCAGTGGACTTTACCCCTCACGCGACCTGAGACGAGGTCTCCCATTCCGGTTATGGTGGGTACAAGTGCGGTCATTGCACGACGGCCAGTCGGGGTCAGTGAGGCATTGTACGCCAAGGCGGTGAGCCCTGATCTGCTGACGGGGAATCGATGGGGACGGTTGATGTGTGTGGGGACGGAGTGCCTCGCCACGTCGTGTGTTTAGGTTTACCTTGCAAGGATAAAACTCGATTCGAATAGTCCGCTTCTCGCAGCTAATGAGACTGCTTGATCCATGCTGCTACATTGAGTAACAAGTGGAAATGTGATGACTTGGCAAAAGTTGTTGATTGCTAAATGTTTGATACCATGTATGATTAGATAGGTATACATTTAGTCTTAAGAGAGTCACACTAAAACTTGAAAAAGCTAAAACTTGATTTTTAGACTCAGCTAGTGCTTTTGGCAACCAAACCCCACAGCCAAACAGCTGCATGTCTAGAGGTAGAGGAGTAGACTCCTCACACCGGGTAAGTCTAGCTGAGTATTAGTATACTCAGCCTTGCTTGTGGCATAATTTTTGCAGGTACCTCCTTGATTTGGTTGATGGTGTGACTTGGCCTTCATCCCTACCACCGGGATAGATGGTCGAGAGGGTTACTGCTTCCGCAGGAGAGGACCAGGAGGAGTAGTGTGGCCAGGCTTCGCCATGTTACTCGGTTTTCTCCGTTAGTTATTTCCGCTGCACTAAAATTTATGGTTATCATTTCTGAAACTCCGATAATGTAATCACTAATGATACTTATTAAATTTGTGGTATTATGTTTTATTGTTTTTCTCTGTGCCTCACCTTCGTGTGAGCTAGTGGTATTCGATCCTGGATAAGTGGCTTTATCGGACTAGATCCGAGGGACTGACGAGTTATTCCTGTTTAAGTGTGTTGCTGCCCTTAAGGGTGCGACTTGGGCACTTAAGCTGGAATAATTCGGGCGGTTCTGCCACAAATTTCTTTCCAGAAATACTGTCCAAATATTCCATCGATATATCTCCAAGTATTTTCCTCTTGAGAAATACCTTCAGAATCATTTTTCAAGTCCCTACAAATATTTTCTTCATAACTTTCCTCATGCTCATACGTATACATATGCCCCCGGTGTCATACGGTGAGCTATACAAGCTAATTACACTCATATAAGACAAATCCATGCTAATCTCCCACTAATCCTCCCACTAATTCTCTCATCCCTCCCCCTAATCCCCCCACCATGGCTATAAATAGAGGGGCAAGGGCCTCCTCTCATCCCACCCCAAGCCATTTCCTGGCAACTCTCCCCCCCCACACACACCCACTCCATGTTCCACACAAGCACACACTAGCACAAGGATCGTTCGGTCGTTCTTCGATCGTTTGTCCCCCTGTTCTTAGTTCGTTCGTTCGTTCATCCGATCGTTCGATCGTTCGTCCGATCGTTCATGGTTCGTTCGTCCGTTCGTCCGATCGTTCGATCGTTCGTCCGTTCGTTCGTCTAAATAATCTTTATCCTGCATTATGCTGCCGAAATTCCGATCGTTCGTTCGTTCGATCATTCGATCGTTCGTCCGTTCGTTCATAGTTCCTATTCATCGTTCATCGTTTGTTCATAGTTCCTATTCATCGTTCGTTCATAGTCCCTATTTCATCGTTCTTCTAGAATATCTTTATCCTGCCGTTATGCTGCCGAAATTCCGATCGTTCGTTCGTCCGATCATTCGATCGTTCGTCCGTTCGTTCATAGTTCCTATTCATCGTTCATCATTCGTTCATAGCGACTATTCATCATTCATCGTTCATCGTTCGTTCATATGAACTATTCACATCACTATTTACCATTACTATTCACCATTACTGTTCATCATTACTATTCATCATTCATCCGATCACCCCCAAATTTCAACTACTCATCCATCATGTTGTCTAGTCCACTTAAGACCAGCCAGACCCATATTCCAGACATATAAACTCCGGTGACTGTGATTTTCCTTCCAGTAGGGAACTTCCCATCTGGCCACCCATCCCAGGTTTCTCCAAGTTGAGCATGCTTAACTTTGATATTCCTTTGAACCAAGCTTCCAAACTCAGATTCCAATAATTCTTGTTTCTAAATTCTTATCGAATTATTCCCTATCCAACCATGTCATCCCTTAAGCATGGTTCATATTCTAGAAAACTCCCAAAATACTCTTGTCCCATATTCTGCCTATAACTCTCCTGTTCATACTAAGTCAGACGATTCATTCGTCACTATTCTCACCTACAGTGATCTTCACTGTGCTACACCACATACACCCAGCTATAAATACACCCAGCTACCCTCTCCCTCTCCACACACACTCAACACCCTCAGCCAAGGCAAACACCCCCACCCACTCAGTTACTTCGCTTTGCCGGCTACACATATAGTGTCGCTTCGCCTCTAGTCCACCCTCTTGGTAAGCACCTCCGCTCCACCACCAGTAATATCACCACACCACATGACACATATTCTACTCAAGACTCTACTCATCCATATATCGCTATTCTGACCACTATACTAAATATTTGTTGGCATACTTGCTAGTTTGTATGCTTGCTTGTTCATGTTGCATAGTTATCGGAGCGTTCGTGCCGTCTCGTGGAGGCCAGATCTGCAAGTCTACGCCAGGCAGTGGAGCTAGAAGCCAGTTCCGCGAGCTTCCCTTCCCCCTTCGCCGAATAAGCACGGCAAGCTCACTGGATCCCTTTGATGCATAAATTACCTATGATTTTTCAACCACAACCCTTAGCCTGTTATTTTATGCATGATATGATTTTGAGACAAGTTATTATGGCCACCTAGCCGCTTGCCGCAATCAATCCCTGATATATTTGTTACAAATGATTTGAGGAAAGGTGTGAGTTTTCAGAAGAAAATGCTTTTCAAAATGTGTAAGATGAAGGGTTTTCACCCTTATCACCTTTGAGTAGGGATGATCAGGGACTCCCTGGTTTAGGGGAGGGCCTAAGGTGATGGCTCAGCTGGTTTAGGTATGAGCAGAAGGATTGTCCCCTCATATAAGGATCGGTTTGTCATCTTTCACTACCTATACTCATGATAAGTACAACCACTCGAGACTGTGTGGACAGTCACTCAATCTGAACTCGTACGGTCCAACCCTAGGGTTATGAAGGCTGGGGAGCACCGGGAGGATAAGGAGGGGGAATGTTTTGTCCGGTTTGGACATGGTGGTGGCCTGACTCCTTCCGGTATAACTGTTAAGGTTAGGACGTGCGAGGAAAGAAAGAGATTCTGATTCGAATCTCATCGGCCATGAGATCGCAGAGCCGGACTAGTGGGTAAAGTATATCCCTCTGCACAGAGTTCAAACCTATTCGAATAGTCTGTGTCCACAGGAATGGACGAGTCCAGTGTGGTTTGACAATTAGTGTTTTGTTTTCCAAAAAAAGAGGTGCTTTTGAGAAAAGTGGTTTTTAAAAGGTCCGGCGGTTGAGCCGTGAGCTATGGTGGACGGGAAGTCCAGTAGCTGTTTTTGAAAATGAAAACCAGTGGGAAATTGCTGATATACCTGGATGGTTTAGTCCAGGGGATTTTGTTCTATATTGAAAAAAACTTCCTGCTCCTTTGGGAGAGGATGCGCATAAAATATTGTTGTTTCTGCAAAATATCCCTGCATAAAATATTGTTGTTTCTGCAAAATATCCTGAGCTCCACATATTCCATGCATTATATCTGATTTGTCATTCCGCGGGTGAAGGTGGGCTGCTGAGTACGTTTGTACTCACCCTTGCTTATTTGTTGTTTTTCAGAAAAGGAGATCGGGTAAGAGTTACGACTGTTCCCAACCTTGCCTGTGGCTGTTGGACCGCTGATTTGCTTCGCTGCGTATATCGGGCTGCTTTAGCCCCACTCTGATGATATGTCCCGAGTTGTGGACCAACTCTTAAAGTTATTCGCCACCTTTATAGGTTTGTCTCGTTTAAGCAGATCTGTAATCATCTGATGTATAAATATGTTTACTAGCCTCTTGGGACTAGTAATTGTATCACATTTGAGTCCCAGAGGATTGGGGCGCTTCAGAAAACGAGAGATATGGCAATCGAGAGGTCAAACGATGCGAAAATGGCGTTTGAACGAGAAATAGTGCCATAGGAGGTTTGGAATTCGAATTGAGGTATGAAATGATGTGGAATTGAGCCGATACTTCACAAATAAGTTTATATGGGTAAATATGAGTGAAGTGTGTGCTTAGTTTGAATTTAGGCAAAGAAAATGGAATTTGGGCACTCGGTTCGGAAACGATCGCTTGAAACGGGGAAGATGGACATTGAAGCCTGGTATATTGGATTGGCGTGAAATTTGGCGAATATGTTACTGGAGGTGCCTGAAAAATCTGGGTTCAATCAGAGCATTTTTGGCTGGTTTGGGCATTTCACCGATCATGTGGTGTGCAAGGATTTAGGGTTTCGGTGAAACGGCTATTTAAGGCTTGAAACCCTCCCAAAGGGAGCTAGAAACCTGTAGGGATATTCAAGAGACACATAGGAACATATTCCACCACTTGGAGTCACTGGAATTCATAAGAATTTGAAATGGGCACAAAAGGGTGGATTGGAGAACCTCTCTGGTGACAGAAACACAGAGAGAAAAAGGGGGAAAGAGGGAGCAGGGGCTGCTCACCAGAGAGGGAATCAAGGCAGGAGAGGAGCACAGGAGCACCACGCCGATGATCACGCCGATGAGCAGAGGGGGATGATCGCCATTGGAGCTGTGAAGAGGCAGAGAATAGAGAAGGAGTGGCCTCTGGCTCAGCTCGGGCTGGAGGCCGATTTTTTAAAACACGATATGGGCGCACCGGACAGTCTACAGTGCCTGTCCGGTGCACATCGGACAGCGCACAGTAGTTGTCCAGTGAACCACCGGACAACGCACAGGAAAAAGGAATTTGAGCGCGCGGCTGCCGGTGCACCGGACATTGCACAGTGCAGTGTCCAGTGCACACCGGACTGTCCGGTGAGCCCAGATAGAAGGAAGTTCTGAAATTTTTGAATTTTTCTATCTAGTTTTGAACCAAACCAAATCCCAACTTATAATCACACAAAATAACACTTGTTGGGACAGGTATTGGCACCCTCATATATTTTCTCATAATTTTCAAAATATTTTGCCATAGGCTAGATAATTTTTAGAGAAAATAGGCAAATGGTGAAATTTGCATTTTGGCCTTGCACTAGGGGTTTTCATGAGTGATTTGAGTTTTGAATACTCCCCCTAAGTGCAGTACCTCATGCATATTTCAAGAACCAACAATTGTATAGAAAGTAAGAATTTAAATGCAAAAAGCTTAAAACTAGGACTTGTCAAGTTTGATCCAAGTTAAGCTTTTTCACTCGCTTTGTTGGCGGTTATCTCAACTAGGTTAGACAAGCCCTAGATGCAATACAAGAAATTTAAACATGCAATGCAAGCTTGACAACATCATTTGACATCTTAAATAAAATTTCTGAGATCAAGTATATTTAATTCATTCCTCAACATGCAAAAGCGGGTCTTATCAAGTGGCTTAGTGAAAATATCCGCTAATTGATCTTCCGACCTCACTCCTTCTAAAATGATATCTCCTTTAGCAACATGATCTCTAAGGAAGTGATGACGAATATCAATGTGCTTGGTGCGAGAGTGTTGTACAGGATTATTAGCAATTTTAACAGCACTCTCATTATCACATAACAAAGGTACCTTTTCTAGAACTACGCCATAGTCTAGAAGAGTTTGTTTCATATATAAAATTTGTGTGCAACAAGCACCCACGACAATGTATTCCGCTTCGGCGGTTGACAAGGCAACACTATTTTGCTTTTTGGATGTCCATGATACTAGTGATCTACCAAGCAAATGGCATCCCCCAGAAGTACTTTTCCTATCAATTTTGCAACCGGCATAATCCGAATCGGAATAGCCAATTAAATCAAAAGTAGCTCCTTTGGGATACCACAAACCAACGCTTGTGGTGTGCCTGAGATACCTAAGAATTCTTTTAACAACGCGAAGATGAGATTTCTTAGGATTAGATTGAAATCTAGCACACATGCAGTCACTAAACATGATATCGGGCCTAGATGCGGTAAGGTACAATAAACTACCAATCATAGAACGGTAGAGAGTTTGATTAACCGGGTTACCTCCCTCATCTAGGTCGAGATGTCCATTTGTTGGCATAGGTGTCTTGATTGGTTTGCACTTCTCCATGTTGAACCTTTTCAACAAGTCTTTGTGTCGGCGTTTCGACCCCGGGGGGTCCCTAGATCGACGAGTAAATTGTCGCTGCATGCCCCAGCCCAGATGGGTCGGCGCGAGACGGGACACAAAGGGGGAGAACAGCGAGGGGAAACCGCGGCCTTCGTGTTGTCCTGCGCCTAGGGCGGCTGGATGCGCTTGCAGTAGGGGGTTACAAGCGTTCGCGCGGGAGTGGGAGAGAGAGAGAGCGAGCGGGAGCCTTGTGCGCCGGCCCGTTCTCCCGCGCGGCCAACCTCTCCGTACGAGAGCCCTGGACCTTCCTTTTATAGACGTAAGGAGAGGGCCCAGGTGTACAATGGGGGGTGTAGCAGTGTGCTAATGTGTCTAGCAGAGAGGAGCTAGAGCCCTAAGTACATGCCGTCGTGGCAGTCGGAGAGGTTTTGGCACCCTGTTCATGTGATGTCGTGGTCGTCGGAGGAGCGCTGGAGCCCTGTGGAGGTACAGCTGTCGGGGCTGTCGGGTCCATGCTGACGTCTCCTTGCTTCCGTAAGGGGCTGAGAGCCGCCGTCGTCATGGAGCACGCGGGGCGTCATCATTACTTGTCTACTGGGCGAGCCAGATGGGACGCCGGTCTTGTTCCCCATAGCCTGAGCTAGCTAGGGGTAGGGTAATGATGGCCCTCCTGGCGACGTGGCTGGTCCGAACCCGAGTTTGGGTGAGGTGGTGATCCCTCCGAGGTCGAGGTTGAGTCTGAGCCCTAGGGTCGGGCGAGGCGGAGTCCATCGTCTTCCGGAGCCGAGGCCGAGTCCGAGCCCTGGGGTCGGGCGAGGCGGAGTTCGTCGTCTTCCGGAGCCAAGGCCGAGTCTGAGCCCTGGGGTCGGGCGAGGCGGAGTTCGTCGTCGTCCGGAGCCGAGGCCGAGTCCGAGCCCCTGGGTCGGGCGAGGCGGAGTTCATCTTCCGAGGCCGAGACAGGGGCCAAGCCCTGGGTCGGGCAAGGCGGAGCTTCCTATGTCACCCGAGGCTGGATTTAGCCGCTGTCGACCTCACTCTGGCGAGTGGCACAGCAGTCGGAGCAGGGCAGGCGTCGCTGTATTCCTGTCAGGTCGGTCAGTGGAGCGGCGAAATGACTGCGGTCACTTCGGCTTTGTCGACTGAAGAGCGCGTCAGGATAAGATGTCAGGCGATCCTTGCATTAAATGCTCCTGCGATACAGTCGGTTGGTGTGGCGATCTGGCCAAAGTTGCTTCTCTGCGAAGACTGGGCCTCGGGCGAGCCGAAGGTGTGTCCGTTGCTTGAGGGGGCCCTCGGGCGAGACGTGAATCCTCCGGGGTCGGTTGCCTTTGCCCGAGGCTGGGCTCGGGCGAGGCAAGATCGTGTCCCTTGAGTGGATTGAGCCTTGACCTTAATCGCGCCCATCAGGCCTTCGCAGCTTTGTGCTGATGGGGTTTACTAGCTGAGATTAGGAGTCTTGGGGGTACCCCTAATTATGGTCCCCGACACTTTGGTATACTTCTCTTGTGAGAGAAAGTTACCATCTTTCATTTGCTTGACTTGAAAGCCGAGGAAGTACGTCAGCTCACCAATCATTAACATCTCGAACTCCTTTGACATCAACTCACCAAATTCCTTGCAATGATAGTCATTTGTCGAGCCAAAGATTATATCATCAACATATACTTGACAAATGAAGATATCACCGTTATGTTTCTTTGTGAATAGAGTTGTGTCGACGGTCTCGATCTTGAAGCTCTTTTCGATGAGGAAGTCACGAAGACGCTCATACCAAGCCCTTGGAGCTTGCTTTAGCCCATATAGCGCCTTGGACAACCTGTAAGCATGGTTAGGATATCTAGGGTCTTCAAATCCAGGTGGTTGCTCAACATATACAAGTTCATTTATGAAGCCATTTAAAAATGCACTTTTTACATCCATTTGATAAAGTTTTATATCATAGCATGATGCATATGCAAGTAGGATACGGATGGCTTCCAGTCGAGCAATCGGTGCAAAGGTCTCTCCAAAATCTAAGCCTTCAACTTGAGAGAATCCCTTTGTAACAAGCCTTGCCTTGTTCCTTACAGTCACGCCTTGATCATCTTGTTTGTTTCTGAACACCCACTTTGTTCCAATGATTCTTGCATCTTGTGGGGGCTTCTCCAGGGTCCAAACTTGGTTACGGGTGAAGTTGTTAAGTTCTTCATGCATGGCGTTCACCCAGTCCGGATCCTGTAGCGCCTCATCGATACAAGTAGGCTCAACACAAGAAACAAAGGAGTGATGTTCAATAAAAGAAGCATGTCTATGTGATCGAGTAATAACCCCATGTGAAGGACTCCCAATGAGTTGGTTTTGAGGATGAGCTTGAAGTAGTGATGAGTTTCTCCTGTTAACCACTTAGGAAGAAGATCCTGGAGCATCAACATCTTCAGCTTGTATCCTTGCTTGTTCATGAGAGACAAATGTATCTTCATTTGCATGCCTCTCATCTTTTTCATCATCTTATGGTACATTTGATGAAGAAGGCCTATCAATGTTTTGCACCTCTTCTTCATCTTCTTTTGGTTTGATAGCTCCAATTGGCATGTTCTTCATTGCTTCCCTAAGTGGCTCATCACCTACATCATCAAAATTCTCAAGTGCTCCTTGGGAGCCATTAGTCTCATCAAATTTCACATCATATGTTTCTTCTACCACGCCAGTGGCATGATTGAATACTCGATATGCTTTGGACTTTAATGAATAACCCAAAAGAAAACCAATATCACAACGTCTTTGAAACTTCCCTAGGTGATGGCGTTTCTTGTAGATGTAGCATTTGCATCCAAACATCCGGAAGAAGGAGACGTCTGGCTTTTTCCCATTTAGCAGTTCATAGGGAGTCTTCGCAAGTAGCCGGTGTGGAAATAGCCTGTTTGATGCATAACATGCAGTGTTGACAGCTTCGGCCCAAAACCTCTCTGGTGTGTTATACTCATCAATCATTGTTCTTGCAAGTGTGATCAAGGTCCTATTTTTCCTTTCAACAACTCCATTTTGTTGAGGTGTATATGTTGCAGATACTTTATGCTTGATCCCAATTTCATCACAGTACTCATGAATGTTGGTGTTGTCAAATTCTTTGCCATTATCACTTCTAATCTTCTTGATCTTGCAATCAAATTCATTTTGAGCTTTCTTGGCAAACTTCTTGAATATAGATGCAACTTCAGATTTGTCATGAAGAAAGAACACCCAAGTGTATCTTGAGAAATCATCAACAATCACCAGACAGTAGAGGTTGCCACCAGCACTTACATAATTTGTAGGTCCAAATAAATCCATATGAAGTAGTTCCAGTGGCCTTGATGTTGACATGAAAGCTTTTGTAGGATGTGTGTTAGCAACTTGCTTCCCAGCTTGACATGCACTACAAGGCTTGTCCTTTTCAAATACAACATCCTTTAATCCTCTAACCATGTCCTTCTTTAATACCTTCTTGAGTGTGCTCATCCCAACATGTGCAAGCCTCCTATGCCAAAGCCATCCAAGTGAAGCTTTGGTGAAGAGGCAAGTTCTTAAGTCTGCATCTTCTGAAGTGAAATCCACTAAGTAGAGATTGTTGTATCTAAATCCTTTGAACACCATTGATTCATCATCTATTTTTGATACAATAACCTCTGTTGGAGTGAATAAGCATTGAAGTCCAAGATCATAGAGTTGACCCACTGATAATAGACTGAAGCTCAAAGGTGCAACCAAGAGAACATTTGAAATTGATAGATCATTTGAAATTGCCACCTTGCCAAGTCCTTGAACTTTCCCTTTTGAATTGTCCCCAAATGTGATTTTGTCCTGTCCATCAACATTCTCATCAAGTGAGGTGAACATCCGTGGGTTGCCTGTCATATGTTGTGTGCATCCACTGTCAATAACCCAATGGCACCCACCAGTCTTGTAGTTCACCTACATCCACAGACAAATCAAGTTTGAGTTTTGAGGGCCCTATATTGCATAGGACCAGTAACTTTCTCAATCAAGGACTTTGCAACCCAAATTTGTCTAGGTCTACTCTTGCTTGGTGGACCTAGGAATGTAACTTTGACCTTTCCATTTGCAACTTTTCTTAGAACATAATGAGCATTGAAAGCAAATGGTCTTGAGTGCTTAGGCAAGGGAGTTGGTGGTTTAGCTTTGCAGTTGTGGGCAAAGTGACCTTCTTTTCCACACTCAAAGCATTTGATAGGCTTGTGAGTCTGCTTTGGCTTGTATTGAGTAGTAGATTTCTTTTGCACAAAAGCATTGTATCCAATACCACTCTTGTTGTTTTTCATGACAGTGTTCATGAGCAACTCATTTTGGAGGTATTGGCCCTTGTTGAACTTTTGCACACTTGTTGCAAGATGTTCATTTTCACTCTTAAGTTTCTTGACCTCATTTAAGCCTTTCATTATCCACTGCCAACTCATTGTTGAAATCATTGTTCTCAATGGCAACCTTTCCTCTAGTAGTTGCATCAGTCAAGTATCTCTTCAATTTTTGGTTGTCTAAAGTCAAGACTTCAACTTTTTCGGTCAATTCATCATGTAGACTAGTTTGCTCTCCTTGACTCAAATCATCACATGAGGTTGCTATATCAATCTTAACAACAGGGTTAATAGCCTCATGTGTATGGCAAGATAAAAGTTCATTTTCAACAAGAAGATTATCATGATCAAATTTAATCTTAGTATAGTCTTCCTTGATTTTCACTAGTCTATCTTTCAACTCCCTATTAGCTTCATTTAACTTGTCACATTTATCTTTAGCATCTTTTAGGGAGGATGTGAGCTCATTTACAGTGGATGACATAGTTTTGTTTTCTTCTTTCATTTCATCACTAGCTTTCGTAACTATGTCATATTTGGCATTCAAAGATTCATTTTCATTTTTCAACCTATCACATTTAGCTTTTGACTTCCTAATTGAAAGTTCCCTTTGCCCGAGAACAGGATCTGGATGTCGCCTAGAGGGGGGGGTGAATAGGCGGATAAAAATTATCACTTGAAAACTGAAATTCTTACTCTACTCGAAGGCTAGATCGCAGTGGAATGAAAGACCCTTCGAGTAGGTTGCAGCAGAATAGAAGATCCTGTCTCAAAATGTCCTGCACTTCAAATATAACTTGTACCACAGATAAGTATTGAAGTGCAGATATAAAGAGTAGATACGACAGAGAGACAACACACAATACAGAGCGAAGCACACAGACACAGGGATTTATCCCGAGGTTCGGCCAAGCCTGAAATGCTTGCCTAGTCCTCGTTGGAGTTAGCCACACCTGGGCTTGGAGTCTATTTCAACTCCTTCCTTCGTTTGCTCAGATCTGTTAGTATGACAGATAGAGCCTTCCACTATGTTGAGTTGGGTTACAACAAAGCCGCAGCTGCTTACAATCTTCTTGACAGCACTCCGGCAGAGTAACGATATGCTCAAGACCTTGCTCTAGCTCTTAGTAGCACTTCTCCACTCTCTAAAGGCTTATAGCTTTGCCTTCTACACAAACTAGAGAGATACACACAAGAGGGAGAGTGAGAATTGATCAGAGTGATGTATACTATCATTGTCTGCTCTTATTTTTTTCTGTTGGAGGCGCCTAGGAGTCCCTTTTATAGACCTAAGGGACCTAGGAGCCATTGGAATCCCATTTGGAAGGCAATACTTGCTTTCTGTCGGGTGGCGCACCGGACAGTCCGGTGCACCACCGGACAGGTCCTGTAGCTTGTCCGGTGCGCGATCTCCTTCCAAATCGGGCTCAGCTGACCGTTGGAGCAACGGTCGTCTTGGCTCACCGGACACTGTCCGGTGCACACCGGACAGTCCGGTGCACACCGGACAGTCCGGTGCGCCAACTATCCGTTGGCCCAAGCCACGCGTCGCCCGCTGATTGCGCTGCCGACTGTTGGCGCAGTCGACCGTTGGCTCACCGACAGTTCGGTGCACCACCGGACAGTCCAGTGAATTATAGTCGTACGTCGCCAAACTTCTCCCGAGAGTGGCCTGTTCATCGGAGTTCAGTCTGGCGCACCGGACACTGTCCGGTGCACCACCGGACAGTCCGGTGTGCGAGACTGAGCTGAGTCTTGGCTGTACACAGCCAAACCTTTTGCTTCTCTTTTCTTTTCTTCTCTTCTCTATTTCTAATACTTAGACAAATATATTAGTACACAAAAACCAATGTACTAAGTCTAGAAACATAACCTCCTTTTGATTTTCACTTCTTTAGCATTTGGCATGCTTGAGATTGATGTTGGACTCATAAATCCTCAAGTCAGCATGACTTGATCTAGATTGACATTACTGAGCTCCAACATCCTGCAAAGGTCACATAGAATATCTCCAAACATAGGAACAACCCAAACTAAAGGTCAAGGTGCACTTAGCTCTTTTGGGCTACTTCCAGTTCTGGTTTCGACATTGGTTCTCCTTCCAGTGACCTTGTTCACTTCTTGAGCTTGATCTTGAGCCTTATGACTTACACCACATAATTGTAGATGTAACCTCATTGGTTGTAAGTCATGTCCTTATGTAGTGTTCCTTGATGCACCATAACTCTTCTTAACTCGATCAACCTTGATTCCGCAAGTCTCCTTCTTCACCCCTGGCTTTGGGTTCCTGGTCTCCTTGACTTTCTCCCGTGCACTCGGTACCTCGAAGCTCTTCTTGCTTCCAACCTTGGTTTGATCGGTTGTCTCCAAGTTATGCACATCAAGTCTCACTTAAGCAATGTCCATCTTCCTTGTGATGTCCATTATATCTATAGATAACTCCGTCTTTGGACCATCACACATGTTTACTTGTGTTGAACCCTATTAGCTTTGCATTCAGCACCTGTTCAACACTTAGCACACTTGTTAGTCCTTTAATTGAGTTGTCATCCAAACACCAAAACCCACAAGAGAGCTTTCACTAATGATTTGAGTGTATTCTTTAAGCAAGTCAGCTAGTTCATCATAGGAAGGTGAAGCAAATTCCTCATCACTATCACTATCACTATCACTATCATCAGTAATATCAATATCATTTTGTACCTTATGTTCACCTCTAGCCATGAGGCATAGGTGAGAAGTCGATGATGGCGATGGTGATGTGGAGAGAAGTCCCCGGCGATGGCGGCAACCTTTTCATCATTCTCTTCTTCACTTGAAGAAGATCCACTTGATGACTCAATGTCAGTGAGCCAGTCACCAACAATATATGCCTTTCCATTTTTCTTTTTGTGGAACCTCGTTTGCTTCCCATCCTTCCTCTTGAAGAATCTCTTTTCCTTTTTCTCATCATCGTTGTCATCTTCTTTCTTGCCCTTGAACTTGTTCTTCTTGGGCTTGGTACATTGATGAGCAAGATGACCAAGCTCTCCACAGTTGTAGCAATCCATCTCAGAAATGGGCTTTCTTTTGCTGGAAAAGAATTTCTTCTTTCTTGAATCAAATTTGATGCCTTCTCTGTTGAGCTTCTTTAACATCTTGGTGGTCTTCCTCACCATCAAGGCAATGTTAGCATCAAGGTCATCATCACTTGAGGATTCTTCCTCAATTTGTACTTTGGATTTTCCTTTTCTTTCTTGATTTGCTTTGAGAGCCAAATCATTTCTCTTAGAAGATGACTCATCTTTGTCATTGATGTGCATGTACATCTCATGAGCATTGATCTTTCCCAATATCTGTGTAGGTGTGGTAACTGAAAGATCCATTTGATGTAGCACAGTGACAATGTGTCCATATTTGTCTATTGGAAGGACACTAAGAATCTTCCTCACAACATTCGGTTGTGAGATTTGAGTAAGCCCCAATCCATTTACTTCCTCTACAAGAATATTGAGACATGAGTACATAGCATTGGCATTTTCATTAGCAAGCATTTCAAAAGAATTCAACTTTCTCATAGCAATGTGATATCTCTCCTCACGCTCACTCCTAGTTCCTTCATGTAGAGCACAAATGTCCATCCACAAATCATGAGCATTTTTATGATTTCTAACTCTATTGAACACATCTTTGCAAAGACCTCTAAAAAGGGTGTTTTTGGCCTTAGCATTCCATTTCTCATAATTAAACTCATCACCTACAAGATTTGTGGGATCTCTAGGTTGGGGGAATCCTTGAGTGGCGGATTTGTAGACACCAATGTCTATAGCCTCTAAATATGCTTCCATACGAATTTTCCAATATGAAAAATCGTCACCATCAAAAATGGGAGGAGGTCCATCCCCACTGGACATCGTAACTCTAGCGGTTAAGCTAATCTAAGAGCAACAAGACTCTGATACCAATTGAAATGATCACGATGCCCAAGAGGGGGGGTGAATTGGGCTTTTCTAAAAATCAACACTAATTAAAACCTAAGCAAGAGCCCAACTTCACCCCAACAAATAGCACTAAGATAATAATACTAGAAATACAACAATGCTAAGACAATACTTCAAATACTTGCTAAACAAATACACAATGTAAAGTGCTTGAATTAAGTGCGGAATGTAAAGCAAGGTTTAGAAGACTCCTCCAATTTTTCCCGAGGTATCGAAGAGTCGACACTCTCCACTAGTCCTCGTTGGAGCACCCGTGCAAGGGTATCGCTCCCCCTTGGTCCTCGCAAGAACCAAGTGCTCACTATGAGATGATCCTTTGCCACTCCGGCGCGGTGGATCCCTCGAGACCACTCACAAACTTGAGTCGGGTCACCAACAAGATCTTCACGGTGATCACCGAGCTCCCAACGCCACCAAGCCGTCTAGGTGATGCCGATCACCAAGAGTAACAAGCTGTAGACTTTCACTTGACCAAGAGAAGCCTAATGCAAGTGGTGTGTGCTCTAGGTGGCTCTCGCTAGCGCTAATGAGGAATAAATGCGGGATTAAGATTCTCTAATCTTCTCACTAGGCTTTTGGTGCTTGCAATGCTCTAGCAATGTGCTAGAATTAATGTGGGCAGCAAGACCTTGAATATGGTGGGTGGAGAGGGTATAAATAGCCCTCACCCACCAACTAGCCGTTACTAGCACTCTTCTGCGCATGGGCGCACCGGACAGTCCGGTGCGCCACCGGTGCGCCAACGGTCGACTCCAACGGCTAGTTCTGACAGCTAGCCGTTGGGCTGATGGCACACCGGACAGTGAACAGTCACTGTTCGGTGCACACCGGACAGTCCGGTGCACTGTCCGGTGCGCCACTAAAATTCATTTCTGAAACTGGTGCTCTCGGGTTTCTTCGGGGGAAAACTCTTCCCCAGGGCCACCTTGGCCCCACCTGGCAGATGGTGCACCGGACAGTCCGGTGCCCCAAGGTCAGAAACCCTATTTTCTTTTATATGCTGTTTTTCAAATCGGTTTTCGTTCTAACTTGTGAGTGAGTTCTAGAGTGACACCTAGCACTATATGTGAGTGTGAATGTGCACCAACACTACACTAGAACTCTCTTGGTCAAACTACTCATCGACAACCCCTCTTTATAGTACGGCTAAAAGAGAATAAAAGTCCTAACTAAATCACGAGTGTCCACAACTCCTTGACACTCGGACCCCGTAGTCCTTCATTTTTTGTTTCTTCGTTTAGCCATCGCTTCGAGTTTTTATCTCCGGGATTGTTTTCACTGTTGTAGTACTTCTACCTGTAATGCGACCTAAATTACCATTTGTCTCTGCAAAACACACGTTAGTCACATATAACATTACATTGTCATTAATCACTAAAACCAACCAGGGGCCTAGATGCTTTCAACTGGTTTGTAACCGTGCCGACCCGAGAGCCCGCATACACGCCAGTGTCGAGCCGATCCGAAAGCCCGCTCAGTCAGCATCTATCTAGCAGCAGATATACACGTCACAATCACAGTTCACATGCCAATATACACAGATTCACAATCACAATTCACAACCAATATACACAGATTACAATCACACTTCATAGACCAATCACAGACCATCGTGCACGTCGTCCACGTTGACTGGGCGAGGGAGATGAGGGGAGGGGACCTGAACTAGGTTTGGGTGTGTGGTTGTGACAGGGACACAGGGTTGGGCCGCGGGGGTATACCCTGGAATGAGTCGGTCGTGATTGTCGTTTAATTGGGTCGTGTTGGGCCGACACAGCATGCCTGGATCATGGCTCAAGCCTGGCACGAGCATAGTGTTGGACTGATACTAGCCCGATTAGCATCAGGTCAGGTCAGGCTTAGGCACGACTTACCGGGCCAGGCCTCAGGCCGGCCTGCCTGACACGATCATCTGGCCATCTATACTTAGTGGTGGGCATTTTAAAACCGAAACCCGAACCCGAGCCAAACATGTCGGTCTATTCGGGTTTTCAGGTTCGGTTCCTATATGTACTATATTTCGGGGTATGAGTTTGGGTTCAGTTTCTAACCTTTAAAACCTGAATAGACCGAATAACTCGAAATATTAAAAAGCTCTTAGTATGTGATGATATTATTATATTATTTATGAACTTATTAGCTAAAAATTATGATATCATTTTAACGATAGTATATATATCTCAGTATGCTATTTTTTATAGTCACTTGTTGTAGTACTTCCAATTAATTATTATTTGTATATATTTTAACAAAAGATACTAGTTTATCTACTACTCGGGTCTATTTGGTGGACCGAATAGACCGAACTGAAATTGTGAATTTTTTCGAGTTCTATTTCTAATTTTTTTAAAAAAAATTCAGTTATCATTTTTCAAAACTCAAAATTTTAAAAATTCGAATAGATCGAACCGAATCTAAGTTATTAAAACCTGACCCAGATTGAGCGCCTCCCCGCACTCCATGGAGCTTCAGCCAGCGCCCATGCGACCCGTGGCGGCGTGCTGGACCTGAATGTCTTCTTCGATTCAGCATAGCCGTCGAGTGGCTACATCCGCTGGCGCTCACGCCCCCACGCGTGCTAGGGCAGTGCTGGAGGCGCACTACTCTGACCTGCTGGCCGCCTTCGACAACCCGCTAGACCACCTGCCGTTCTTCCCCTACTTCACCAACTACCTCCTGCTGAGCCAGCTCGAGCACGGCCTGCTGGCGTGCCACGTCCCAGGCCCGCCCCCTCCCGCGTCGCCTTCGTCGGCTCCGGCCCGCTCCCGCTCAGCTCCCTCGTGCTCGCCTCAAGCCACCTCCCTGTTGCCGCCTTTGACAACTACGACATATGCGGGGACGCCAACGACCGCGCGCGCCGACGCCGCGCTCGCTGCGCGCATGGCGTTCTGCACCTCCGACGTCGCCCACGTCACCCGGGAACTGGCCGCCTACGACGTCGTCTTCCTGGCGACGCTCGTGGGCATAGCCGTCAAGGAGAAGGCGTGTGTCGTCGAGTACCTCGGGATGCACATGGTGCCCGGCGGCGCGCTGGTGGTGCGGAGCGCGCCCGACGCGCGCGGCTTCCTGAGTTCCTATACCCCATGGTTGACCTCGAGGAGATCCGCCGTGGCGGCTTCAACGTGCTCGTCGTGCACAGTAGAGCTCTCGGTCGGACCCGATCCTTCCAAGCTAACCCTCCCATGTTCCTCTCCCTTTCAAGCTAACCCTCCCACGTCGCCCCTTCCGTCGCTCCGCCCACCGGAGCCACCACCGAACCTAGAGCACGCCTTCCCTGGACGATGTCTCCCACGCGCCTGCTCGGCTACGCCGGGGTGCATCGATCCTGGTCGCTCCGAGAAGGAGCTACACGTGGCGCAGATTTACTCCGTGCTCCCTGCCGAGATGCAGCGCCGCCGCCTCACGCGCGCCAAGGTCGTCGCGCTCATGGTCATGGCTAGCTCGACGCTCGTCAATGTTGTCACGGTCGCCCACCATCCTCGCCCTTCCGTCGTCGCTGACGCTGCTCGTGTTCCCGGCCCCGAGGAGGTGTACGCGGCAATATTATTTCCTTGTTATTTTATTTATCCTCTACATTCACTTCCTATTTGTTGCTTAATGATTAAGCGCTAGAATTTGGTGCATGACCACGCTCTCTGGTTATTTTGATGGTTAACCACTTCAATTTAATTTCTGATGAGTAATTTCATTAGTATGATCATACTGACTTGCAGAGCAGACCTTCAAATGAATGCCTTTTTTCTCTGTTTACAAGTTTTCATGTTTGAGTCAGATTCAGCTTGGGATAAAAAGGATTTGGTCTCACCCACTTGAGATTGTATGAACTATTATGGTGGCGTGGACTATGGATCTTAACTGGTAATTTACATATCTGTACTGGCTGCTTGACCCTATATTGAGATGTTCACCAGCTGACTACAGAATAGTTAAGCCAACAAGATCATTCGTGATGGCAATTTGTTCTCATGCTTGTTCTCATGTTCGGATTAAATTAACTTCTTAACCGTTGTATCTCCTTTGTGTGATAAAAAATAGTTTCTAAAAGCTAAGTAGCATAGCCTTTTTAAGGAACATATTAATTTTGTAAGAAATTTTCTATCCTAGGTCCTACCTCGCTATTTTATATGTTCTCAACGCACACCTTACCAACTCCAGTACTACCATGTCAGTCACATTTTTATGTAGGTGCCATGCTTGATAAAGAATGGAACTGGCAAAGCTTTAGGATCGTGTGCCAATACCTGTGAAAGAAAGCTTGGAGGAACCCAGTGCAAAGATCAATGGTCTGCTGCGAGCGTATATTTCTAGGTTGAAACTAGAAGGCCTTTCTCTTAATTCTGATATGGTCCACATTAGACAGGTAGCTTGCTTCTACAGCCACTATTAACTATTTCTATTCAGAATGCTCAATGTTAACGGTCTGCTATTTTTTTCTCTCTACATGTAATTAAGTTCTCGGGTGTTTCTGCTTGGCCCTTCTCAGCACTACTGTCTACTACACTCCAAAATATGCTTTTAACTAGGGCTGCTGTCTATTGTACCTCAGTTGGAGATTTGCCAGTAGACTAGGGATGCTGATTTAACATTTTTAGTGTTTCATGCAAAGATGGTATAGGATATATGCAATTAATTACAACGATGTGTTCTATTATGCTAATAACCACTGAGCATTTCAAAATTTTAAACAAAAATATCTTTGGTAGTCATTATATCATGTAGTTTTCTTGTTGAGCACGTCTGGTTTATGGGGGAGCTTTCTCATATCTCGTCAGAGTTTGACAATGTAAGTAATATGCAAGTGAGCTATTTTTCTTGTGTTACTTCTTACAAGGAAGGTTCATTGCTTATGTTCATTTTGTTACTACCAAACTGTCACTTTTGCAAGTAGATTGCAACCACAAATGATTCACTAGCTCTGTTTTTTCTATTGTATCTTTTAGGTTGTTCAAGTTGTACTGGTGTTGGAACTTGCTCTCAGGTGCAAGGGGATCCAACAAGGGTGAACAGTGATGACAACAGGGCACTCGCGCTAGATGGCAAAAGCTCTGTTAATCTGGCCTCTCACGGGCACTGTACAGGGGTATTTATAGGTACCTGGGCGCGCAGCACCTCGACCTAAGGACGCATGTGCCCTCAGGTATCTAGGTTATCCCAAGAATATTCCCATAAAGCGGGGTTACAGACCGTAATTACAGAAATGCTTTTACAACATAGGCCCGTAACACAGGGCGGCCGAGCGGGGCCCGTAACGACGGGCCGGATCGTACGTGGGCCTCCGAGCTGGGCGAGGCCGCGCCGTGGGATGCCCTTCGTCGCCAGTCTTCGCCTGGAGCGGAAGGAGCGAAGGGTATCCCCGCCTGTTTTGTTTCTGTCAGTTCAGCTGCCGCAGCGAAGGCTTCGAGCGAAGGGTGGCGCCTTTGCCTTCGCCCCAACATTTGCCCTCCGAGGGACCAGTTCGACAAAGTCACCTGGTGCCGAAGACGTCGTTAGATGGCGGAGACGCTGCCCTCGCTCGAAGTGGTTCCGCGGGGGTTTTTGATGTGACCGTTGATTGACGGCGTACTGTTGGACTGCGGGTTTCCCGAAGCGCCGCGTCCTGTCTATAAAAGGGGGCGGGGGTCGGCGCTTTTTGAACTTGACTTTTCCGCGCTCCGCGAAAACCCTAGCCGCCCTTTTTCCGCCGACTTGCTGCTCGTCTGCCTGCCGCGGTCTTGTTCGCCGGAGATCTGGCTCGAGTGAAGCAGACCGCCCGCCGCCGCCGACGGTACGTTGCGATGTCGTCCTCGTCTTCTTCCGCTGCCGCTACGCCGCCGGCCGTTCCCTCGCCGCCGGCCGCTGCCTCGTCTGAGGAGACGCCGAGTAGCTTAATGGTGGAGGAGTTCCGCGCCGGCGACTCTGTTGATTTCGGCGTATCGCGGATCTCGTCGGCCCGCGTGCAAGATATGCAGCAGTTGGGTTACTTCGGCAGCGGAGTCGGTCGAGTCCCGGGGGCGGAGGAAGTCCCCGAGCCAGAGGGCGAGTTGGTCGTTTTCGAGGCGTTCTTCGCCGCCGGGCTCCGCCTGCCTGCGCACCGGTTTGTTGGCGAAGTCCTGCGCAGGTTCAACGTTCAAATACATCAGCTGACACCGAATGCCATAGTGGCACTGTCGAAGTATGTCTGGGCGACGACTTCGTACGGCGGGCAGCCATCGGTGGAAGTTTTTGCGAAGTATTATTGTTTGCATTGGCAGAAGAGGATAATTGGAGGCGAAGTCGCTCAGTTTGGATCCTGCACATTCACGCCGAAGACCGGCAAAACCACGATGCAGGTGGTTGAGTTGGTTCCTTGCGCCCGCAACAAGTGGGGCAACTGGAATGAATTTTGGTTTTACGTCACTGAGGGTACCATCGAAGGCCAAGAGGGACTTCCCGTGTCCGCGATGTGTTCTTATTTTTACTCAGCGTATCCGCCCTTTGAAGTGGCGGAGGAGGATGAGGACGAAGGGGCTCTTCGGTGCGCCGCCGGTTTGAGCAGTGGGCGCGACTTGGTTGAAGAGTTTGTGGCGTATGGGGTGTGGCCATTGGCGCGTGGCTGGGCGTTGGGCGAAGTATGCCCTCGCCAGATGCCTTTTCATGGTGGAAGGGTGGTGCGGAGCCCCGCCTTCGCCCTGAATCTGCAAGGTCGCGATCCGGCCGCCGTTGTGCGTGAGGCGGAGGATGGGCGGTGCGGCTTGTTGGACGCTACGTGCCGAGGACAGAGGGCCAGCGCAGCTGGGATATCCGTGGGTCGAATGACCGCTTGAACAGGGTGTTTGAATTAAATCAATTGCCGTATGACGGCTACCCTGGTCAAGACAATGCGGACCGCCGTGGGAAGAGACCGGCGGTGGGGGCCGGAGATGACCCCGCGCCGGCGGCCGCCCCATCCTCTAAAAAGAGAAAATTAGGTACTGCTACGGGAGGACTTGGGGTTTCTGATCGTTTTGCTAGAGAGTTGACGAAGACGTGCGCGGCCCCGGGGGAAAGGATGTCTTCGCCCGAGCTCCGGGAGTCTTCGGCTCGGATGCTGAGGGTTACCGGGGGTTGTTGGCCTAGGAATGTTCCTGTCCCCCGCGCGGCTGGCGAGGACTTTTTTATATCTCGCATGGTTCGTGAATGGAGGGTCTTTCCTTACGGGCGGAATATTGCTGCTGTTGTGTCAGCAGTGATGGACAAGGATCGCCAGGGAGCTGAGCAAAAGCGCCAGGCGGCTATCAGGCTCGTTGAAGCCAGGCCGAAAAGGCAGCGGGGGACGGCGAAAGCTGCGGCCTCCGGCGGAGGCCGGCCGCCGCTGGCGGCGAAGTCAAGCGTCCCTGCATCTAGCAAGGCGCCGGAGGCAACGGCAGGCGCCGAAGGCTCGAAGTCGGCGAAGGTGGTGCCGCCGACTGGCGAAGTGGCGGAGGTCGCGAGGGCGGCCCGAGCGTTGCCGTTGGCGGGCAAACGCGTCGCCGACTTCGCCACCGACATTAGCGTGGACGACTATCTCGGTGGTAGGTCCTTTTCTTTTCTTTTTTTTATCGTTTCATTGGTATGCTGCAGGGTTGGGCGAAGGCCAACTTGCTGTGGTTGCGCCTGGCGCGGCGGCCATGACGGCTGCCGCAGTGCCGAAGGCGAAGGGCGGGGGTCTGAGCGCCGGTGGCGAGGCGTCGGCCCTCGCGGTTGTCATGGATGAGGCGGGCGCTGCGTCCCGCCGGCTGGCGGAGGCGGCGGAGGCGCTACGTCAGGTCCGCTGAGTTGGACCTCGCCCCCCCCTTTTTTTTTGGCAGTCTTACGATTGTTCTGCAGGTGGCTGACTTCGCTAGCCGCACTGCGTCGGGGGCCCTCACGGCAGCCGTGGCTGCCGAATTCGAAAAGCTTCGGACGCAACACACTGACGCCGTCCGCGAAAAAATCGGCCGCCGACAGCAAGTGCCGCAAGCTGGCGGAGAAGGTGGCCACACTGGAGGACGAGAAGGCCGCCCTCCGCCGCCAGCTGGCGGGGAAAGGAGGGAGGCCAATGAAGCCCTTGTCAAGGCGCAGGCTGCGCAGGCGGAGGCCAACCTGGCACGGGCGGAGGGCAACCTTGCCAGGGAGCGTGCCGAGCAGTTGCAGGAGCGGCTCACCGCCCTGGAGAGCCGCGTGAAGGGGGCCGAGGCCGCGGCACGAGCGGAGGCAGAGTGGACGCGCCAGCTGCTCGTAGATACATACCGTGGCCTGGGCGCGGGGACCGGTGAATTCGAAGTACCGGACCGAGAGCCCAGACTTCGGTGCCTGGAGTGGGTGCAGGAGGAGCTGCAGGCGCTCCCCACCGTCGTGGAGGGGTTTATGGCGTATGCCTCCCTGGTCACCTGCGAGGGGGCGATGAACGCGCTCTCCCGCGAAGGGTGCCGGCACTTCGAGGTCTTCGACCAAATGGAAGAAGATTTTGAGCAAGATATCTTCAAGGTTGAGGACCCCGTTGTGAAGGAATCCGCTGGAGCTATTTTCGACCGGATGTGGGGTCCACACGGTCGCGAGGTGGTCAGGGAGCGCGCCGCGACGGCGAGGGCTCAGGTAACGTTTTCGCTTGTTTGGTGTTTGTTGGACGTGGGTTGTGTGTGTGTTTGATGAATTTTGTGTGTTTTGGCCTAGGCGGTGCGTGGTGAGAGGGTCGACGACTTCGGGGCGCTGAACAGCATGTTGGCTGACCCGGAGTCGGCCCCGGCAGAGGCTGTGTCCGAGGTCGCCCTGGCGCCGACCCCGGCCGCATCCGCTGCGGCCAGCGAAGGCCTGCCCCCAGAAGTCGCCGAAGGCGCGCCTGATGCGTCTGCAGCTGCCGCGCCGAGTGCTGAGGATCTCGCAGCAGTAGCGGTGGAGATAACAACGGAGGCAGCGGCAGAGCCAACAGCGGAGGCACCCGCAACGTCAGGGCCGTCGCAGGTGGCATAGTAGGTGTAGAGGGTTGGGGAAGTTTGTACATGTTACTGAATTTTGGTTGCTGCGCAGGTTCAAGATTTTGGGCCTGCGCACGCAACCGCTACTACTAAATTTTTGGCGGCTACGACCGCGGAAGATGGTAATGAATGTGGTGGTTCTTCATCTAGGTTTTTTGATTGTGCTGACTCTGGGAGCTCGGTTGAGTGGACGGAGTCGTCGGAGGACTTGGACTACTTTGCGGCCTTGGATGTGGCTGCGATGGAGGCCTCGCCGCACGCCGCGGGTGCAGGAGATGCGCCTGGTCCTTGCACCGGGCGACGGCGGCGAAGGGCAGTTGCGAAACGTGTGGTTAGTGGGGCGGAGGGGGCTCGGCTTTGTGTGAGTGGGGCTGGTCGGCAGGAACTGTTGTCTTTGCCGTCCGCCGAGAGTATAGGTGAAGGGGAACTGCGAAGTCTTTTTGCAGGTGAGGAGCTCAGGATAATGTTATTTAATTATAGGGAGATGGGAATTATTCCTAAGGTTGAGCCGATGTAGAGTGTGGTGCCCTCGCTTGTATATGTAGGGGCTTGTATGATGAAATTGTGTGCCCTCGCGTGCATATGTGTGTGCGAAGGCGTTGTGTACTCTGTCTGGTTTGTTTTGTTGCGCTGTGTTGGCGTGATTATAGTTGGTCTTGGCGTGGATAGTTTGATGTTGTCGTTTCAGCCGTTGTTGTGCTAGTCCGGGTGTACCCTTAGGTGTTTTCCGTACAGATAGTCTTTGGTTTTTTCGCACTTGTGCTAATCCGGCTGCACCCTTAGGCGACTTCTGCGCGGATAGTCTTCGCGACAGACTTAGATTTTTTTCCGCACTTGTTGTGCTAATCCGGCTGCACCGTTAGGCGACTTCTGCACGGATAGTCTTCGCGATAGACTTAGATTTTTTCCGCACTTGTTGTGCTGATCCGGCTGCACCCTTAGGCGACTTTTGCGCGGATAGTCTTCGCGATAGACTTAGATTTTTTTCCGCACTTGTTGTGCTATTCCGGCTGCACCCTTAGGCGACTTCTGCGCGGATAGTCTTCGCGATAGACTTAGATTTTTTCCCGCACTTGTTGTGCTATTCCGGCTGCACCCTTAGGCGACTTTTGCGCGGATAGTCTTCGCGATAGACTTAGATTTTTTCCCGCACTTGTTGTGCTAATCCGGCTGCACCCTTAGGCGACTTCTGCGCGGATAGTCTTCGCGATAGACTTAGATTTTTTCCCGCACTTGTTGTGCTAATCCGGCTGCACCCTTAGGCGACTTCTGCGCGGATAGTCTTCGCGATAGACTTAGATTTTTTTTCCGCACTTGTTGTGCTAATTCGGCTGCACCCTTAGGCGACTTCTGCGCGGATTTGTCGCACGCGAGGGTAGCTAGCGCTTAGCCTCGCGGTGACCTCGTGGTGGTCGAATGTCGAAGACCGTCATCGCGGTCTTTTTCGACGCATGTCTTTGCGGGGGATTTTTCACGCATATATTACATGGCTCCGCCTCGTTAAAAACCTCACCCCCCAGGAGGAAAAGAGTGCGGGCCGGTGCAAGATTGTTTTTGCGAATTACAAGGGCGAAGACAGCCCTGAGGAATCAAACAAAAAATTTGCGGAGGTTGTCGATGTTCCAGGAGTGCTCCAGGTCCTCGCCGTTTGGCGTTGTGAGCCTGTAAGCGTTGGGGGAAGCTTTTGTCTTGACAATGAAAGGGCCCTCCCACCTGGGCTCTAGCTTGCCCTTGGACTCCGTCCGAGCTGTTCGAATGAGTACGAGGTCCCCCTCGCTGAACTCCCTCGGGATGACTGAGTGGTCGCGCCATGCTTTGGTCTGGGCTTGATATTTGTTCAGGGCCTGTAGGGCGAAGACACGGTCTCCGTCGATGAGATCCTTTGAAGTTGGCTCGTCCACCTCGGGGACGGCTGACGGAACTGTTCGCGGGGACCTGTGCTTTAGCTCTTGCGGGGTCATGGCCTCCGATCCGTATAGAAGTCGGAAAGGGGTAAACCCGGTCGCCCTGCACTCAGTCGTGTTTAGTGCCCAGACTGCCTCAGGTAAGAAATCGGTCCATCTGCCCTTCTTTTCATCGAGGAGCATTTTCTTGATAGCTGTGAAGATTTTCCCGTTGGCGCGCTCCACGACCCCGTTGGACTGCGGGTGATAGACTGAGGCGAAGGCAAGCTTGGTGCCGATGGAGAAACAAAAATCCTTGGAGTCTTGGTTGTCAAACTGCTTGCCATTGTCGACGGTTAATTCGGACGGTACTCCGAAGCGGCAAACGATGTTCTGCCAGAAGAATTTTTGGGCAGTCTTTGATGTTATTGTGGAAACAGCCCGTGCCTCGATCCATTTGGTGAAGTACTCGACCGCGACGAAGGCGAACTTAAGGTTCCCCTGAGCGGTGGGCAGGGGTCCGACAATGTCGAGACCCCAGCGCTGGAGAGGCCATGTATGGGCGATCAGCTTTGTATACTGCGAAGGGCCGCCTGACCGAGGAGAGAACTTCTGGCAGGCTTCGCAGGACCGAGTGACCCGATTTGCGGCGCAGATCATTGCGGGCCAGTAAAAACCCTGGCGGATCACCTTAGCAGCGAGGGCCCTCGGCCCCGCGTGTGAGCCGCACGTGCCACTGTGGACCTCACGTAGAATCTGCATGCCTTCGGCCTCGGTGACGCACTTAAGCATTGGCTGACTGACCCCTTTTTTGTAGAGTTGGCCTTCAATCAGAGCGAAGTCTCGGCTTTGAAGTCTGAGACGCTTGGCCTCACTGATGTCGGCTGGATGATAATACCCCTGCAGGAACAGGGTTATGGGTGCCCGCCAGTCTTCGGTCATGATGAGGTTGATTGTGCGGTGGCCTTCGCTGTCATTGGTTATTTGGAGCCCTTCGGGGCTGCGGACTGCTGGCGTGCCGATGACGTGAAAGAACACGTCGGAGGGCAGAGTTTCGCCCCTGGCCGCAGCCTTGGCCAATGCGTCAGCCTCCTCATTCTTGGCCCGATCCACATGCTGCAAGGTGGACCCCTTGAACTGCCTCTCGAGACTTCGGATGGCCGCGAGGTACTGCATGAGTGCGGGGTCCTTGGCTGCATAGTCTTTCTCAACTTGGCCGGCAACTACCTTGGAGTCTGTTTTGATGATGCAGGTGGTGACTCCGAGGGCCCTTAGCTTGCGGAGGCCGAGGATGACTGCTTCGTATTCTGCTATATTATTTGTGCATCTGTCCGATTCCAGATTGAAGCGGAGTCGTGCTGCATATCTGTGCTTGACCCCGACTGGTGAGGTTATGACTGCAGCGACGCCTGCCCCCGCATGGCACCATGCGCCGTCGCAATGGATCGTCCAAGTGTTCTCTACGGACGGATCTGGCTGTGTTGTCGGCCCAGTCCAGTCGACGACGAAGTCTGCCAGGACTTGAGACTTGATAGTTGTCCTGGGCTCGAAGCATATGTGGTAGCCGGAGAGTTCGGCCGCCCACTTGGCAATCCTCACCGACGCCTCCGGGTTTCTGAATAATTCACCGAGCCCCCTGTTTGAGGTGACTCGGACCTTGAATGCTTCGAAGTAATGGCGCAGTTTGCGCGACGACATGACGACTGCGTAGGCAATTTTCTCCAGCTCTGTCATGTTGCACTTGGACGGTGTCAGCACTTCGGAGACATAATACACGGGGCACTGCCGGACCACGCCCTCGACAGTCTGCTCCTGCACTAGTGCCGCGCTGACCGCATGTGGCGAAGCCGCGACGTAGAGCAGCAGGGGGAGTGAGGGGTCGGGGCTGGTAAGGACGGCCAACTCTGTCAGGTACTGTTTTAATGAGGCGAAGGCCGCCGCCTGCTTTGGTCCCCAGGCAAAGTCTTTTGCACCACGGAGTGTCTTGAGGAAGGGGATACTTCGCTCGGCGGACCTGGATATGAATCTGTTGAGAGCGGCCAATCTGCCTGTCAGGCGCTGGACATCCCTGACGGACTGCGGAGTCGTCATGTCCAAGATAGCCTGAATCTTGGTTGGGTTGGCCTCGATGCCGCGGTGGGATACCAGGTAGCCCAATATTTTGCCCTGGCGAACGCCGAAGACACACTTTTCCGGGTTTAGGCGGAGCTGTGCGTCTCGCATGTTCGCGAATGTTTCGGCGAGGTCGGCGAGGTGGTCCTCCTTGCTCTTGCTGGCGACGACAATGTCGTCTACATAGGTGAATATGTTTCTGCCGACCTGCCCCTCGAGCACTGTTTTGGTGAGCCTGGAGAAGGTGGACCCGGCGTTCTTGAGTCCCTCCGGCATTCTGATGAAGCAATATGTGCCGAAGGGTGTTATGAAGCTGGTGCTAGCCTTGTCCTCTTCCTTCATGTATATCTGGTGGTAACCGGAGAAGCAATCGAGGAGGGACATGACCTCGCATCCGGCCGCGCTATCGACTATTTTGTCGATCCGCGGCAACGGGAAATTGTCCTTTGGGCAGGCTTTATTGAGACTGGTGAAGTCGATGCACATTCGCCACTTCCCGCTCTTTTTCTGCACCATTACGACATTGGAGAGCCATGTGGGGTAAGCCACCGGCTCGATGAATTTGGCCTCCAGGAGACGGCGCACCTCTGCCTTGGCGGCCTCCGTCTTTTCGTCGGACATCTTGCGAAGCCGCTGCTTTTTTGGCCGTACCGAAGGGTCGATTCCCAGACTGTGCTCAATTATTGAACGGCTGACCCCGACCAGATCGAGGGCCGACCAGGCGAAGACATCTTTGTTCTTGGATAGGCAGCAGAGGAGCTTTTCTTCTTCATGCGAAGTAAGGTCTTCGCTGATAATGACTGTCTGCCTGGGCGTGGCCTGGTCGAGGGGGACGGTCTTGGTCCCGTCGTGGCTCTGCAGCTGCGCCTTGTCATGTTGCTTATTGGTTGGGCTGGCGGGCGCGGGGGCTTCGCGTTGGGCCGTGAGGCAGTGCACGTTTCTTTGACCGGGCACGAAGTCCCGCTCTATGTTACGCGCAGTCTGTTGATTGCCGAAGACTGTGATAACGCCTAACGGACCTGGTATCTTCATACATAGATACAGTCCATGGATGGCTGCTTCGAACTTATTGATGGAGCCCCGGCCCATGATGGCATTGTAAGGGTATACCATATCCACAATGTCAAAGGTTATTTGCTCACTTCGGGCATTGGGCGCTACACCGAAGGAGAGAGGCAGCTCTATTTTGCCGACGGGGAAGGTGCCTTTCCCGCCGAAGCCATACAATGGGTTGTCCGAAGGCTTCAGCAGGCTGTGGCTTATGCCCATGCGGTCGAAGGCGTGGAGGAAGATGATGTCCGCCTGGCTGCCGTTGTCAACGAGGACCTTGTGCAGGTCCCAGCCTGCCACGCTGCAATTGATGACCATGGCATCGCAATGGGGGGCGCTGCGCAAGTCGACGTCCCGTGTGTCGAAGGTTAGCGGTATATGGGACCACTTTGTCTGCACAACTGGGCCCGTGACGGCGACATGGTTGATGCTGCGGTAGTGGTCCCGCTTCTGCCGCTTGGTGTCGAAGTCGGTGCTGGACCCCCCAGTTATCATGTGGATGACTCCGCGATATGGTTGATCGGCGAAGTCTTCCTGCTTTGGGGCATGAGGGATGTTTTGGTGTTGCTGGTGTGGTGGTGGGGGTGGAGGAGGTACGATTTGTACTTCCTGATGGTGTTGGTAAGCGTGGTGCGGTGGAAGCGGGGCAGGAGCGTGGATATATGGCGGAGGGGGTTGCTGGTAATTGTGCGTGACAATTCTGGGGTTGTCGGCTGGCTGCGCTCGTGCCATTCTGTCTCTGGTAGCCTTTGTTTCGGGGCAGTCTTTGGTTGGGTGGGCGCAGTCTTCGCCATGGAACAGGCAGTAGAATCGGCGCGGCTGCTGCGCGCGCCCTCGGCCCCTGCCACGAGTGCCGTTTCCGCGGCCCTGGGGGGGATAGTCCTGGCGACGAGGGGGGTCGGCAGCGGGATGCTGGTTGGCGATGTTGTGCACCTACTGCTGATTGCGGCCTCCGTCTCGACCGGAGTCTGGCTGCGGAGTCCTTGTCCACGTGCGGCTGGACTGTGGAGCATCTTTTGGCTTGCGCTGGGACTCAACCTTGCGCTAGTGGAGGTCTTCGAATCTGGCGTACTTTTCAAACAGCTGATATAACTCTTGGAGGTTCCTTGGCGGATCTCTGATGCAGTGGCTGTAAAGTACGCCGGCGCGAAGACCACTGATAGCATAGTGGATGGCAATCTGGTCGTCGACTGAGGGTAGCTGTGACTTGAGTGTTAGAAATTTGCGGTAATACTCCCTCAGGGTCTCCTTTTCCAGCTGCTTGCAGAGCGAAAGTTCGGCCAAGGCGTCGGTGTCTGGGCGGTACCCTTGGAAGTTGAGCAGGAACTTGTCCCGGAGACTTCTCCAGGAATCAATGGACAGCGGAGGCAACCTGGTGAACCAGGTGAGTGCGGGGCCCTCGAGGGCGATGATGAAAGACTTCGCCATTGTGGCGTCGTCCCCCCCGGACGATGCAACGGCGACCTGGTAGCTCATTATGTATTGAGCCGGGTCGGTGCTGCCGTTGTACTTGGGATAGGTCCCTGCCCGGAAGTTGGCTGGCCACGGCGTCACTTGCAGGTGAGGCGCCAGGGGACTTCGCTCATCGAGATAGTTGACCCCTTGGAATGGCGCGGCGTGCGGGAAGGTGTAGTCGCGCTGAGGGAGACGCGGGTCCTCCGGTTGCGCGTGGTGTTGCAGGGGTGGCCCATGCTGCAGGCCGGGGTGGCCTTCGCGCGTGTCTTCGTCTTGTGCGCGCTGCTGGAGGGGTGACTCGTGCTGCAGGCCGAGGTGGCCTTCGCGCTGCATCAGCGCAATCTCCCGCTCGAGTTCCTGGGCCTTGTGCTCTTCGTCGCGTATCATCTGCCGCACTTTGGCGAGTGCGGACACACGTTGGCGCTTGGCCTCCAGTATCTCCTTCTGCCTCTGGAGGTTGCGGTTCTTGAGGCGCAGGGCGCGCAGCTGTAGCTGTTCTTCTGCTGAGACGCCGAGGACCTCACCGTCCTCGGCGAGGTCCGCGTCCTCCGGTGGTGCGAAGTCTGAGGGTGGTGCGAAGCCTGAGGGTTGTCCCTCGGGGTCGCAGGTGCGGAGGGTGTCGTCTTCAGTGGCCTCTTGGTGGGTGGATTGGGTGAGGGCGAGGGCCTTGCCCTTTCTTGCGGCGAGCAGTGCTGCCTTCGCAGCCTTGTCGGCCTTCGGGTTAGCTCTCTTGGGTGCCATCGCGGGTGGTTTTCTCGTAGCACGAACGGTGGGCGCCAAATGTTGGAACTTGCTCTCAGGTGCAAGGGGATCCAACAAGGGTGAACAGTGATGACAACAGGGCACTCGCGCTAGATGGCAAAAGCTCTGTTAATCTGGCCTCTCACGGGCACTGTACAGGGGTATTTATAGGTACCTGGGCGCGCAGCACCTCGACCTAAGGACGCATGTGCCCTCAGGTATCTAGGTTATCCCAAGAATATTCCCATAAAGCGGGGTTACAGACCGTAATTACAGAAATGCTTTTACAACATAGGCCCGTAACACAGGGCGGCCGAGCGGGGCCCGTAACGACGGGCCGGATCGTACGTGGGCCTCCGAGCTGGGCGAGGCCGCACCGTGGGATGCCCTTCGCCGCCAGTCTTCGCCTGGAGCGGAAGGAGCGAAGGGTATCCCCGCCTGTTTTGTTTCTGTCAGTTCAGCTGCCGCAGCGAAGGCTTCGAGCGAAGGGTGGCGCCTTTGCCTTCGCCCCAACAACTGGAAAACTACAAACCTCAGAAGATGAAAAATGATGATCAGGGTACCAATGATGCTGACAGCCAGTTGGTGCAGGAAGACCAGAAGGCTGAGCACCCCCTTCCGCTTTCATTATCACTGCGGCCCCCTTTTGGGAGAGCATAGTTAATGTTAAGGGAGAAGTCAGCCTACTAGAGTAATATAATCTTAGTTTTGCTCTTTTATTGATTGTATTTTCTTCATATACAATAAGTGGGTGATTCCTAAACATACTCCCGTGCTGCAGGGAAGATGCTAGAGATCCCAAATTTTGGTCCAGAATCTATATGCATAATATGGACAAGCTTTCTAGGGAGGCAACTACATTCTGCCGCATCTTGGAATGTCAGTTATTGTGTCCCTCTCTTTGGATATAAAAGAAGGTCATACCTTGGAGCACTTTCATGGAATTTGATGGCCACTGTTGCGGATGATAAATATAGCGCAACAAACTATTATTTTTGGATCTCTTGTAGTTGTCGTATCTGATGTTGTATACCAGAAAATATTTTTTTAGAATTGTCGAATTCTTCACCGTCCTTAGATAGGACGCCCGAAGGGTGCCGCCTGATCTAGTTAACTTAATAGACCGAATGTCCAGACCTATCTATACTAGTGGGCTTATGTCCACCGAGTCACTCAGCGCAAATCTGCACCCCTAAAGCAGCCCAAGAAGGGTTTAGACTTTAGAGGAAGGGGACTACGGAACCCGTCGATGGCGGCGGCGGCTGCTGGCGGCGTGCGGCGAGCCCTCGCGGCGCTGCGCTCCGGTTCCCCGTCTACTATCTCTGCAACGCTCTCCCGCCAGGCGGCAGGTCGCTCTCTGGAGCTAGCGGCCGCGTCCCTGCCGCGCGCCTCTCGCCGGCGCCTCGCGATCTCGAGGTAGCCTGGAGCCTCTGATTCTCTAGCGGAGCATTTTTGTTCTTCTCCTTGGCTCAGATTCGGTGGTGCAGGGTGCCGGTTGCGGCGCTCGGCGGCGTCCAGGCTTCGCTGATGCCGATGCACAACGCCACCGCGTCGGCGCTGCTCACCTCCATGCTCGGGCTTAAACCTGGCTCTTGGGGCTGGCTCTCCGAAGGTAACTAGTTAATCCGTTTGCTCCATTTCGGTGCCGTGATTCCGACGTTCCGTGAATGATGCATGCCATTGAGACTTGCTATAGTACACAGGATGAGTTAGCTGTACTGTATCAGATCAGAATCTGATGGATTCGCTCTTCTCTTAAGCTTGATGTTTGCAATAGTATTGAACGTAGTTCTGCTGTGCACGTACTTCACCTACATTGCGCTCCTTTAGGCCCTTTTGGGATGGTTATTGAGGATAGGCTAGAAACCAAGGACACTTAAATTTTGAGTTATTGAGGATAGCCGTATGTGTGCCAGTGTCTAAAATTGGGTCAACATGCCCTTGATTTTCTGCCTCTTTGGTGGTGGAATCTTTTGTGGATGGGATTGAAGAATTTTGGTGTCCATTATTCTCTTAGTGCTCTGTATGTTTATCAATTGCTAACAAATATTATCGCCACAATGGTTAGGATGCACTTGTCTCACTGACGCAAGTTACTGTTTATGGTGTCTACTAATTTAGCATCCTGCCATTTGACTAAGTACACATTGTTGTTATGTTTTTTATTAGAATATTTTTTAGCCAAATACATATTTGTTGATGTTTTTTTTTTCAATCCACAAGCATTTGTTAACAGCTTTAAGACTTTGCCCTTTTTTACAATTGTTGTTCGTGCATTGTCACATGGTCCATCTGATCGTTCTCTCTGTTTATTTAAGTTTTTTTGCCGAGATCTTGAAAAACAACTATAGATCTATGAATTGTACCCAAGGGCCATTTAAGGTGTCTACAACACTTTGTGCCAAACTGTTGGTACAGACAGTTCCTTATTTGTGTATGAATCACTCAGTGAAGTTATTTTTTTCTTGCCAAATGATTACATTCTACTTCTAAATAAGCCTATTTTACAGATGCAAGTTATATTGATTGCTTTGGTAATTTATGAATTTTTATGTATGTGCATATGATTGGCATTTACAGCAAACCACTTTAACTGTTTTCTGTGTATTTGTTACAAAGTTTCTGTTCACCCCATTTGCCTGCTTTGTTCTTATCTACAATGTTTGTTGATTGTTTCCACAGGATTTGCTACACCTCTATAACAGGAAAAAGGAGTATCCGTGATAAGTGCCTGTTTTTAAACCTTTGCACTAGAGGATTCCAAAAACATTTTTACATGCCTTGCGGAGTACACCCTTGGACTTCTGCTGATGGAATCTGTACTAAAATCTGCGACAAAAAACTTATGGTCCTATGTCCCAATTATCTTGGTTCTACTATATCCATCGAATTATTCGCTTTCCACGCCATCTCCTTTTCCTTGTCTCGTGTGGCATTGCCATGGGATTCTAATATGACATCAGCATGGCTAGTATCAAATATTTGTTATCCGAAGCATCAAAGCACCAGTATGAATGATCTATATCCATCGAATTATTCGCTTTCCAGGCCATCTCCTTTTCCTTGTCTCGTGTGGCATTGCCATGGGATTCTAATATGACATCAGCATGGCTAGTATCAAATATTTGTTATCCGAAGCATCAAAGCACCAGTATGAATGATATATTTACATGTTTTGTGTTGTTAACAAGCATCAGCCAACTGAAGCAGATCGCAGATTACCAGATATGAATATCACATATGTAATGATATATAAGCATGCAAATTCTATCTGGCAAGATTTCATTTGCATGACTAAGCATAATGTTAAGAAGGGCAGGTCTGATAAGCATAATGTTAAGGACATTTCTTGTAGGGATGATAACTCTCACTGAGTCACCTGAGCGTGGGCTTGAAGCAGTCTGTCTTGTGGAGAGAAGGTTTGCTTCCTTTTATCCTTTTTCCAGACCTTCGACACTAGATCTGCTCGTCTTATGCCTTCTTGGGGACAATTTCACTGTTGAAAAATGAATTTAGATCTAGGATTCATCGTGGACCAGCTCCATTGATGGATTTGAGATTTACCGTGGAATTGGTTGGCTATATCCACGGTTGGTTATTTTGGTTGAAATGACCTATTTTATCCTTTGGATTAGAGATGTCAATGGGAATTCACCACCGGGGATTAAATCCCCCACCTGTACCCATAAACATAGACCCGCCCTTATCCTCGAACCCTTACCCGAAATATTTTCCATACTCATCCTCGACCGGGTACTAAATACCCATGGGGACTTATACCCGACTAGTCAACATTTCAGAATTTCAGCATATGGATTATGGACACAATTCAACATTCTAGCATGCATATTTTGTAATTTCATCAACATACTCATGCAAAACAAATATTGTCTTCTAGTAGCCACATGTCCGTATATCACAAATATGATCAAACATTAAATAGAAATATATCTCAATACATGTTTTATCATTTAAGCAACAAGACAAAAGCAAGAGTAGCAAGTGAGCATCAAGTAATAGGCTTTATGTCGCCTAAACTTATAGCTTGACGTCCAAGTCCTTCCGGGCTTCGTGATCACAAACCCATATGTCATAATATAAGTCTCTACATTAAAGAGAGATGTAATCAATTGTAGAGCTCAAATGGCCGCACAGATCATTGAACCTAGAGCAAGTAGCACGTGTTCAATGATGCAGCCTCTATAACATGTGACATGAAAACATAATAATGCAGTAGCTGCCAGCAGCAGGAGCCTGTTCGACACAGATGCCTGTTATTGTTGTGCATGAGCATATTCGGTTGTTCCGTATCTAGTAGCAGTCAGCAGCAGTGCACCACACAGCGCATGCGGCATGTAGCTACCTGCTTCTGCTCTAGCCACCAGCCTGGAATTAGATCATCACAAGAAATATAAATATAGAAGACAACTTACCTCGACACCTTCTGGATCTCTTGCAAGCAATCCCAAAAACTTTGTTGATTAAGCTCAGCACCATCTTCAGGAAAAAAAATAAATTATTATATTATACATTAACACAGATGATGGATGATGGAGCCTTACTGTTAATAAAAAATAGAATCATAAATGAGTTATACAAAATTTTAGAAGTACCTTTGTAACTGTTTCTTCACTACCGGACACAGCTCCTTTGCCGAGTGTCTCACCAAAGCTCGAAAAACACTCGGCAAAGCCCGAAAAACACTCGGCAAAGAACGCTCGACGAACTGTACATCGACAATGGCCTCTTTGCCGAGTACTTTTTGTCCTGCACTCGGCAAAGAATTTGCCGAGTGCCATTTGGTACTCGGCAAAGAAAAGTCGCCGTCACGGCGCCAAGTGACGGTGACGGATCCTTTGCCGAGTGTCTTCCTCGGCACTCGGCAAAGAGGCCAATTTTGCCGAGTGTCTTCTGCCATGGCCCTCGGCAAAGACGGCTCTAGTGGGCCCCACCGCCAGTCCCTGTGCCGAGAGCTCTAGTAGACACTCGGCAAAGGAGGCTTCTTTGCCGAGTGTCTAGTGGACTGGCACTCGGCAAAGAGTCCTCCAGTGGGCCCCTTTGCCAGTCCCTTTGCCGAGTGCGTTGGGCGGCACTCGGCAAAGGTAGCTTCTTTGCCGAGTGTCTTGACCACAACACTCGGCAAAGAAGGCTTTACCGGTTCCCAGGTGTCCTCCTTTGCCGAGTGCCATGGTCATAGCACTCGGCAAAGATACCCTTTGCCGAGTGTTACACTCGGCAAAGTGACCAGAAAGTCCCTTTTTTATTTGTTTTTGCTGTTCCATCCAAACAAACAAAAGATATATATCATTCACAGCACATTATATATCATTCGCATCACAGAATCAACACATTTATCATCAACACCATATATATCACAAATATCCAAGGTTATTAAGGCGTTAAGGCGAGGCGTGGCGACAGCCCCCCTTCCAAACGCCTAGGCGAGTTAGGCGTGCGGCGAGGCGACGCCATATGAGGATCGCCTAGGCGAGGATATGCAAAAAAAATCCTAACAATCTAACACTTGCAATAGTAAAATTGGTAAGGTTAGAGAATACAATACAAGCCTTTTTGTTGTCCATGCTTTGGTATGTACTCTGCACTTCTCTTTGTTGTTCTTGTAGCATCCATGATCCATCTCTCTTATCGAAGATCCAACCCCTCTTCTTTTCTTTCAAGCTGCAAGCTACATTAACCTATGAATATTGACATATTAAAACAGTAAGACATAAAATAGCAGCAGCAGACAGGTATATCAAATTAAACCCACAATACATTGGCGGGAATAAAATAGCAGCAGCAACATATGCTAGACTGCTAGTCTTAGTGGCATAATTAGTTCCAGTCCAGCCCCATAATGACTTAGCGACATAGATCAATCAAAAGATTAAAAGACTAGTAAGTGCACAAGCACTCAAGCAGTGAAGCATTGAAGCACTGCACAAAAATAGGTAAGCTGCAAATCTGAAATCAGCCAACTCTTAGTGAGTCAATATCCATCTTCGAACTCATCTGGAGCAGCCTCAGTGTTTTCTCCACCAACATCATCATGTGCATCTTCAGAATCAGTCACATCAACATCATCATGTGGATCTTGGTCCTCCTCTTCTTCATTGGCTGAACCAAAATCTTCTTCAAAGTCAAACCTTGAGTGTGAAACTCTTCCACGCTTGTTGGCATTCCTTGGAAGATTTCGGCCTCGCAGCGAGCTTGATGCACCCACAGCTTGATCAACAAGTTCCCATGTAAGGCCATTCTCATCCTCACCACAATCACACCCACGAGCACCTTGAGGCTGCACATAGGAGGAATCAGCCCACTCATTATCCCAATCGAACTCTTCAATGACCAAAGGGTCAAAACCTTTCCCTTTCTTCTCACACCTTATTTGAAACCTAGTCTTCATCCTTCGGTTGTAGGAAACATAGACAATATCATTCAATCTCTTATGCAGCAACCTATTACGTTTCTTTGTATGGATCTACAAAAGAATAATTTGTTGCCTTAAATTCTAGACACAAGCTAAGAATTAAACAATTAGACAAAGACAACAATACTCACAAACTCAAATCTACTCCAGTTTCTCTCACAACCCGATGATGAAGCGCAAAGACCAACAATACGCCTAGCAAACCTTTGAATCTCAATAGCACGCCCACCATATGAACGCCACCAATCAACTTGATTGCCAAATGCGAAATACAACATAAATTTAGATGTTAATGTATAAAACCTGCTGCAATTACAAGACAAGCATCACTTACGTGGGTTCATTGTCTCCAGGTTGTTCTTGGCCATTTTGTTTGAGAAGGCCTCTCCTCTAAGAGCTTCATAGTCTAAGGATTGAGCATCAATCTTGGCTCTTGTTTCTTCATCATCCACCATTCTTGCAAGCACATCAAGGAAACAACCTCTTAGTTGGCCAACAGTTGCATCATCATCATCTCGAATGAGAGGATGCAATTTTCCTGGATTCAAATAAAGAGCAGCCCCATACAAAGGATGGTCCATTTGTTTCATCCATCGTTTCTCAATGATGTCTATGATTCTCTTAAGTAAGCTTTTCTTGCTATCAATAGCAAAGCTTAGCTTGATCTTCTCTTTTGCATGTTTCATTAGTGCTGCGACCTCTGGCATTGCAGGTTTCTCATCACCATCAACCACTCTAAGTACAATGAGGAGAGGGGCTGAAGCTCTAAGACAATCTTCAACTTTATTCCAAAACTCCACAGAGAGCACAATATCACAAGCCTCCTTACCTGCAGCAGTTTTTGCCAACTTGTTTCCATTCCATTCTTCACTAAGAAATAGGGCCTTCAAAGGATCCTTGTGCTTGTACAAACTTTTCAAAGTAAGGAAAGCAGTGGCAAATCTAGTGGCTGCAGCTCTCACAAGATCTGCCCCACCTGTCTTCTCTCTCATTAAACTAAGAATTCTACCGTGCCTATAGATGAAAGTTGTGACACGTCTTGCACGTACAATGGGCTTCTTAAATTCCTTCAAGTTTCCTATGTCTTCTAGCATAAGATCTAAGCAATGTGCAGCGCATGGGCTCCAAAAAAGTGAAGGAAACCTCTCCATAAGTATCCTACCTGCTGCCTTGTAGTTAGCCCCATTATCAGTGATAACCTGAACCACTTTTTCTTTCCCAATCTCTTCAATTTTCTTCCCTAATAAATCAGCTAGCATAAATGCATCATGAACTTCACTTGATGCATCCACAGACTCTAAGAAGTATGTCCCCTCTGGACTATTCACAAGAAAGTTGATCAAATGTCTGCCTCTCCTATCAGACCATCCATCTGACATAAGCGTGCAACCATAATGCTTCCATGCCCTCTCGTGTTCCTCCCTCATAGTACTTGTCAATTTCACAGCATCCTTAAGCAATGGCTGCCCAAGTTGATATGGAGATGGAGGCTTATAGCCTGAACCAAACTGGGCAGTTGCCTCAACTGCAACCTGAAATTGTCTTGCTGCTGCTGCATTAAATGGCACACCGCATTCATAAAACCACAAAGCCCATTGCATATCAACATAATTCTTCTCCTCTTTGGACTTCATCTTGGATGCAATTGTGGGTTGAGAACACCCTTTACGCCTTTCATCAACTACATCTTCAGGTGATTTCCGAAGCATCTCCACAATTGACTTTTGCTTGCTTGCTTGATTTGCCTTGGTCTTGATTGATGTTGTATCCTTGTACAGATAGGTTGCACGCCTGTGTTTGGCTGCAGTCCCTGAACTTGGTTGTACCTTAGAGCCTTGGGATTCTATAGGTTCATCTTGTTGAACTTGAACAGATTCAGCTGCTGCATCCACCACCATTACATCCTCTTCCTCCTCTTGCTGCTCATTATCATCTAGGAAAATAGCTCTTTTCCTTCTTTTGGATTCCAAGTAATCCCTCATCTCCTTTCTAATTGCAGTAGTGGTCTTTGAACACATCTTTGTATCTCCATAGCCACCTGCTAGATGCTGCTTTAGCCTTTTTATCCCTCCAGAAACTATGGTGTCACAAAGGGTGCATGTCACTTGATCTCTATTTGCCAAATTTGCCCAATAACCATACTTCCAACCTGGATCATTTGAGCTAGCCTTCCTTGCTTTGTCTGTCTTTGGATCATAGTTGGCATTGTTCACTGAAGATGGGCTAGCCATTGATTGATGAGGGTGGCAGGGTGTTGTTGCAGACTTGCAGTGGTGCACTCTTGCTGGCTTGCTGCATACAAAATAGGAGATGAGGGATAGAGGGAGAGCAGGCGAGCAGCAGCACTCAACAGATGAATTGAGGAAGAGCAGAGGAAGAGGAATAGCAGAGGAAGAGGAAGACCTGACTACCTGAGGAAAGCACTGGAGGAGAGGCGGCACTAGATGGAGCAGGCGCCAGGCGGCGCGGCGCACTGGAGCAGGCGGCGCGGCGGCACTGGAGCAAAGGCCGCGCGGCGCACTAGAGCAAAGGCCGCGCGGCGCACTAGAGCAGAGGCGGCGCTAGATGGAGGAGCGGCGGCGCGGCGCACTGGAGCAGACAGCAGAGGCGGCGCTCAGGATGGAAGAGAGGCGGCTGCAAACCCTAAAACAGTAAGGCTAAAACTCTGTACGCGGCTACGCGCGGGAAGCAGCGGCCAGCGGCCCTCAAAAACTCCCGCGTCCGTGGCGTCCGTGGCGGAACTGGACGCCTAGGCGCGCCGTGGCGACGCCATACGCAGCCAAGGCGCGGCGACGCCGACGCCTAGCAACTAGAGTCGCCTGGACGCCTAGGCGTCGCCTAGGCGACGCCATAAGAACCTTGCAAATATCACCACATAAATCAGGTTTCACAGCACATAAGTCTCACTAAGTATCTCACAAGACCAAGTATAACTAACATCACCAACACTCACGAATATAAGTCTGGATCATCACAAAACATGTCATCAACGAGGTGGGCATCTGGACTGGTTCGGCGAAGGGCTGGACGAAGCGTGAGGGTTGTTCGACGCCGCCGATTGACCCTGCACAGAGAAGAGATTGCATGTGTGAGAACATATGAATATATATCATGCAGTACTAAAATTTTGATACTCACAGGAGTAGCGAACTCAGCAGGGTCAGCTGCAGGGAACAACGGAGGTGGTGGAGCATGACCCTGTGCGGCGCCAAGGCTCTGTATGTACGCGAACATCTCCACCATCCTCTTCTCCAGCTCCTCACGTTGCCTCCTCTCATCATCTAGCTGAGTCTATAATATTTTGCCCTAATGTTACGATAATGCAAAGAGAAGATATATAATAATCAATGAACGATGAATAGATAAGGAATAACCTGGAGTTGTTGGATACGATGCTGTGGGCTGTCCTGCCGAGGTCGTATGGCTGGGCTCGCGCTCGTGCTCCTTGCTCGCACCAGAGAGAGAGTGGGAGTGGAGGACGAGTCGATTGCCCCGTCAGCAATCTAGTACCGCCCATGCCTCTTGCCTCCTTCGACCCTCATGAGGACATCTCCGTCGATGTCCTCGGTCCTCGGATCGTAATCTGGCCCATGGACCTCCTTGGCCATGGCGGTGTACTCACTGAGGCGACTGTGGACGGCGGGGTTGGTGTACGCCTCGGGCCCGTCATCCGGGTTGTAGGTGACGTCGGACGTCGCCTTCCCCTTGTGGGCCATAGCATATGCCGAGAACGTGGAGCAAGGCGCGCCACCATGTGCCGCCGACTGCGAGAAAACCAACGAGATGGTTAGAAATCATGTCTAATCGAAAGTTATATACCTAAATAAAAAAGAGCGCGTACCCATGCTTCCGCGTATTTGCCCAGGCTGCGGCTGCCTTGATGGTGGGAGGGACCTTGCATCATCAAACGCCATTCCCGGCTAGCGTTGTGCGCCTCGTCCCACTCAGCCGAGCACCACCTCTGCATCATCTGCTCCCAGCACTCAGGATGCGCGGTGCACCAATGAGGAATCATCTAAAAAAAATACAAGTACACGGCATATCAGAAGATAAAATTAAGCATATTTAGTACCAATAATAAAGTTTTGTATTTACCTGCAAGTACTGGTCCGGAGTCAACGACATGGTTCGGGCGTCCTTCTTGCTCACCTTCTCCCCAAGGACAGAGCCGTGGTAAGTGACGATGGCCTGGATGCGCGCCTCGTAGTGCATGTCCACGACGAGCTTCTTACATCTCGTGGTAGCCACCACATCCGCCCTGGCCTCGTATCCAGCCTCGCATCTGATGAAATCCTACATACAAAGACGATGTATCCATACATTATTTCAAGAATATGCAATAAATGCGACTTATTAAACAATATAGTGCGAGGAAGACTTACCCACAACTCTTGCTTCACCCGCTCCGCCTTGTTGTTGAATTGTCTGCCGTCCCGATCTACTGCATCGGGAGCGACAGCGTAGTGGTCGAAGGTGTATGCTGGGCTCGTCACTCCGGCGTACTCGACAAGTCCAAGGAAGTGTTCCCTGCATAGAAGGCCGAGGATGCCATTGGGGTTGCGGCCGTGACCCCCTGCAGTCTCCAAAACCATCCAAGACCTGTCCAAGTGATTAAGATAAAGTATTAATTTGAACATATAATATGAAAAAGCAGCAACAACATCTAAAGTTACCTACCTCTCTCCATCGGGTCGTATCAGCGAACGTCTGTCACGAAGTATGGGTCGCTGAGGGAGACTCGCGGGACCTCGCAGGTAGATACTCCTCGAACCTGAGGAGCCAGAACCTGAGACGTCCTGCTGAGCGGCGTCGTCGTCCTACTGCGCCGCATCGTCGTCGTCCTGCTGCGCCGCATCGACAGCGGCTTGCTGCTCCACCTGCTGCTGTACGGCGTCGTCCTGCTGCGCCTCCTCCTCCGTCCTACGGGTGCTCCTCCTCCCCCTCCCCCTCCTCGTCCTCGTCCCACCGCCCACCATCTTTGTCCAACAACCTGCAATTAAGAGTAAGCAATTAAGCACAAATAAAAAAATATGTATTTAGAAACATATGCAAAATAAATGAAATATAGCATTACATCGATTAAAAATAATCTTCATATGTGTCCGGGTTAGCCGGATCATAAGTGTCATCATCACTATCAACCATTTCATAGTCAACACCATCTGAAGGCGCAATTTCGTCATTGGCATTGCCTTCAAGCATTTCTAAGTCATTCTCATTTTGCACCTCATCCTCCTCCTCATCAACAACCATTTCAATATCTACTTTCATTCCGATCGCTTCGGTTAAGTCTATCTCAAATCGCCCTTCTAGCCCATCTTCTTTGAAGAACTCTCTGTCATATGTGTCCGGGTCTAAGTTATAATCTTCATCGTTTGGAACAGGTAATTTACCGTGCGGTGATACCTTATACACAACATCCCAACCCTTAAGATGTTGTTTCGTTTGGCACGCATATGGAAGATAATACACTTGTGTGGCCTGTTGGGCCACAATATAGACATCGTCTCCTGGTAAGGTGGAATCCTGTCGAATTTCGACTAGCCCAATATTAGAATGTGTCCGTCTCATAACTTCAGGGTCAAACCAATGACATTTGAATATCACTGGAGTAAGAGGTTTGGAACCATAAAAATTGAGTTCATATATTTCTTCAATTCTTCCATAATACTCGACCTCGTCAAGCCCAGGCGTAAAGACTCCAGAACACGTGGTTTTTCGATTGGGCCGACTTTGGTCGTAGCTTGTTGTGCGAAAACGGTATCCATTGACGTCATACCCAGAAAATTTCCTGACCCTATAGGCAAAGCCATTGGCTACTTGTCTTAACTCGGCACTCATAGACGGCTCTGTTTGGCCCTGCAAGTTCAAACACGCTAGATTGTTATATTATTCGCACGTAAGAGCAACTTCAAATGACAAACTAAGCACGTACCTTATGTTTAAACCAGGAAATGAAATCGGGCAATCCATTTCCCGCACCCTTTCTAAGAAGGGTATCATATTCCTGTGGAGTTGGGTCCCTTGATCGACGCCAGAATTCATGAAGAAATTGCTCCATGTATGGCGTCACCTCTTCAAGGTTGGTCAATACATATAGCATGATATGGCGCCACTCTTCATGTCTCAGGGTCTTGGTGGTCGAACCACTCGCGCTTCCGAGTTGCCCTCGAAAAATGCTGAGATTCGATTCATTGCCGCCATCATTGTAACGAGGGGGTGGATTATGCACGCTCGGCAGTTTGTCACCATAGTAAGTTGTTGTGAAGTTTGACACCTCCTCAAGTATGTATGCCTCTGCAATGGAAGCCTCGATTTTGCATTTATTTCTACATTTCTTTCGGATAGTCTTTAGACATCTCTCGATTGGATAGCACCAACGTCCCTGCACGGGCCCCCCATTCGTGCCTCATACGGGAGATGAAGAATCAAATGCTGCATCGGATTGAAGAAGCCGGGTGGAAAGATCTTCTCCAGCTTACACAGTAACACGGGTGCCATCATTTCCAAGTCTGCAATCATGGTCCGAGCTAACTCTTTTGCACAAAGCTGGCGAAAGAAATAGCTCAACTCTGCAAGCGCTAGCCAGACATGCTCAGGGACATAGCCTCGAACCATCGCCGAAAGAATTCGTTCAATCCATATGTGGAAGTCATGACTCTTCATCCCTAAGACTCGCAGAGTAGATAAGTTCACCCTCTACTAAGGTTAGTTGCATACCCATCAGGGAACATTAACATTTTGATCCACTGTAGTACTTCCTTCCTCTAGGCCCTGCTCAGGACGAAATCGGCCTTAGGTCTTCTCCATGTCTTTCCACCACTAGGCGGCTTCATCTCTTGGTTTGGTCTATCACATAACTCTGCCAGATCCACTCTTGCCTTTACGTTATCCTTTGACTTATCAGGAATCTCCATAATTGTTGCCCAAAGTGCCTCGGCGACATTCTTTTCAGTGTGCATCACTGAAAGGGAAATGTGCCCTTGGGCCATTTCTAAGTATTTTGGTGATTGAGTGCCAACACAAGTGCTTTTGTGTTAATCTATGCAAAGTGGTGGACAAAGTGCAAATCAAGTCAAAAGGTATGTTTCTAGACTTAGTACATTGTTTTATGGACTAATGTATTGTGTCTAAGTGCTGGAAACAGGAGAAATCGAATTGGAAAAGAGATGGCTTTGTTCAGCGCCAGGCTGGGTGCACCGGACTGTCCGGTGGCGCACCGGACAGTGTCCGGTGCGCCAGGCTGGCTCTGGCGAACTTGCTGCTCTCGGGAGTTCGACGGCGGTGTACGGCTATAAATCACCGGACTGTCCGGTGGTGCACCGGACTGTCCGGTGAGCCGTTCACAGGCGAAGTCGTCGGTCTCAGGAAGCCATCAACGGCGTACGACTATAATTCACCGGACTGTCCGGTGGTGCACCGGACTGTCCGGTGAGCCAACGGTCAGCCGGGGCAACGGTCGGCCGAGGATTCCGCGCGTGACGCGTGGCCGAGCCAACGGTCACAAGGGGGCACCGGACAGTGTCTGGTGCGCCAACGGCTCTGGATCTGCAACGGTCGGCTTCGCCAGATAAGGAAACAAATCTGCACCGGACAGTGTCTGGTGGTGCACCGGACTGTCCGGTGCGCCAGTCGACAGAAGGCAAGAATTGCCTTCCTACAATACTCTCAACGGCTCCTAGCTGCCTTGGGGCTATAAAAGGGACCCCTTGGCGCATGGAGAAGATATCCAAGCATTCTTTGAGCATAGTTGATCACTCACACTTCGTTCTTGCGCACTTGTTCGACATTCTTAGTGATTTGAGCTCCGTTCTAGTGAGAAACTCGTGATAGTCTCTTGAGCTCAAGTCTGGGTCTTGTGTGTGCGTATTTGTTGTGATCTTTGTGTCTTGTGTGAGTTGCTCATCCCTCCCTTACTCCACGCTTCTTTGTGAACATCTTTGTAAGGGCGAGAGACTCCAAGTTGTGGAGATTCCTCGCAAACGGGATAAAGTAAAGCAAAGCAAAACACCGTGGTATTCAAGTAGGTCTTTGGACCGCTTGAGAGGGGTTGATTGCAACCCTCGTCCGTTGGGACGCCACAACGTGGAGTAGGCAAGCGTTGGACTTGGCTGAACCACGGGATAAACCACTGTGTCTATCTATGTTGATCTCCTTGTGGTTATTGTGTTTTGCTAAGACTCCTCTCTAGCCACTTGGCATTACTGTGCTAACTCCTAATCAAGTTTTTGTGGCTATAAGTTTTTAAGTTTCACAGGATCACCTATTCACCCCCCCTCTAGGTGCTCTCAATTGGTGTCAGAGCCGTTCTCTTCACAAAGGGACTAATCGCCCGAAGAGATGGATCCTAAGGGCAAGGGGATTGTGATCAATGATAAGGAGAAGGAGTCCTTCGTCAACGAGCCGAAGGATGACAAGCCTACCGACTCGGGCTCGGGCCACAAACGAAAAGACGGGAAGAAGAAGACAATACGCATCAAGGAGATCGTCTACTACGACGAGAGCAACGAGTCCTCTTCTTCCCAAAAGGACGACTACAACTACGAGAAACGGAAAACGGTCAATTCGAACTTTTCTTTCGATTACTCTCGTATTCTGCAAAGTACAAATGCTCATTTGCTCTCCATTCCACTTGGCAAACCTCCTCACTTTGATGGAGAGGACTACGGATTTTGGAGTCACAAAATGCGTAGTCACTTGTTCTCTCTCCATCCGAGCATATGGGAGATAGTAGAAAGTGGAATGAAATTTGATAGTACTGATAGTCCCATGTTCATTAACGAGCAAATACACAAAAATGCACAAGCGACTACTTTTCTTCTAGCTTCATTGTGCAGGGACGAATACCATAAGGTGAGCGGCTTGGACGATGCCAAGCAGATCTGGGACACCCTCAGGATCTCACATGAGGGGAACGACGTCACCATGCTCACCAAGATGGAGTTGGTGGAGGGCGAGCTTGGGAGATTTGCAATGATAAGGGGAGAGGAGCCAACCCAAACATACAACCGGCTCAAGACCCTCATCAACAAGATAAGGAGCTACGGAAGCACGCGATGGACGGATCACGACGTCGTTCGCCTAATGCTAAGGTCCTTTACTGTACTTGATCCACATCTGGTGAACAATATTCGTGAAAATCCTAGGTACACCAAGATGTCGCCCGAAGAAGTTCTTGGGAAGTTTGTAAGTGGGCGAATGATGATCAAGGAGGCGAGATACGTGGACGACGCATTGAATGGTCCAATCAATGAGCCTCAACCCGTTGCTCTCAAGGCAACGAGGAGCAAGGAGGCGCTACCTAGCAAGGTGGCGCAAGTTGAGGCGACAGGGCTCAATGATGAAGAGATGGCCCTCATCATCAAGCGCTTCAAGACGGCGCTAAAGGGTCGCAAGGGGCAGCCAAGCAAGACCAAGACAAAGGGGAAGCGCTCATGCTTCAAATGTGGTAAGATTGGTCATTTTATCGCTAACTGGCCCGATAATGATAGTGACCAGGAACAAGGGAACAAGAGGGAGAAGAAGAAGGCATACAAGAAGGCTAAGGGCGAGGCACACCTTGACAAGGAGTGGGACTCGGATTGTTCATCATCTGACTCCGACAATGAAGGACTCGCCGCCACCGCCTTCAACAAGTCATCCCTCTTTTCCCCAACGAGCGTCACACATGCCTCATGGCGAAGGAGAAGAAGGTATGTACTCGAGACAATACTACTTATGCTTCTTCAAGTGAGGATGAGTCTAGTGATGATGATGAAATAGATTATTCTTGTTTATTCAAGGGTCTAGATAGAACCAAGGTGGATAAAATTAATGAATTAATTGATGCCTTGAATGATAAGAATAGATTATTAGAAAAGCAAGAGGATTTGTTGTATGAAGAACATGACAAATTTGTAGAGGCACAAAAATCTCATGCTTTAGAAGTTAAAAGAAATGAAATGCTTTCTTGTGAACTATCTACTTGCCATGAGACAATTTCTAGCTTAAAGAGCATAAATGATGATTTGAATGCTAAGTTAGAAATAGCAAATAAATCAACATCCTGTGTAGAACATGTTACAATTTGTAATAGGTGTAAAGATTTTGATGTTGATGCTTGTAGTGATCACCTAGTTTCAATTTCCAAATTGAATAATGAATTGGCTAGTCTTAATGTCCAACTTAAGACTAGCAAGAGTGAAATTGATAAAATAAAATTTGCAAGGGATGCCTACACGATTGGTAGACATCCCTCAATTAAGGATGGACTTGGCTTCAAGAGGGAAGCCAAGAACTTGACATGTCATAAGGCTCCCATCTCCATCAAGGAGAAAGGGAAGGCCCCTATGGCAAATAGTATTCAAAAGAACCATGCTTTCTTATACCATGATAGGAGACATTCTAGGAATGATTTTAGAAGTTATGGTTGTTGGAACTTGCTCACAGGCGCAAGTTGATCCAACGGGGGGGGGGGGGGGGGTGTAATAGCGCAAACAGAGTTTCAGCACTTGGTGGCAAAAGCTCTGTTCATCTAGCCTCTTAAGGGCACTGTGCGGGGGTATTTATAGGTGTCCGGGTGCCCAGCGTCCCGTGTTAAGGACGCATGTGCCCTCAGGCACCTAGGTTATCCCTGGAATATTCCCATAAAGCGGGGTTACAGACTGTAATTACAGGGACGCCTTTATAAATTAGGCCCGTAACACGCAGCGGCCACGCAGGGCCTGTCACAATGGGCCGGATCACACGTGGGCCTCCGCGCTGGACGAGGCCGCACAGTGGGATGACCTCGCCATGGGTCTTCGTCCGATGTCGTATGGGGCGAAGGGTGTCCCTGCCCGTTGTCTTGTCTCCGTTGGGCCGGCGTTTACGGCGAAGGCCCCGAGCGAAGGGTGGCGTCTTTGCCTTCGCCCCAACATTTGCCCTCCGAGGGACCAGTTCGACTAAGTCATCTGGTGCCGAAGACGTCGCTAGATGGCGGAGACGCTGCCCTCGCTCGAAGTGGTTCCGCGGGGGTTTTTGACATGACCGTTGATTGACGCCGTACTGTAGGACTGCGGGTTTCCCGAAGCGGCGCGCCCTGTGTATAAAAGGGGGCGGGGGGCGGCGCGTTTTGAAATTTATTCTTCCACGCTCCGTGAAAACCCTAGTCGCTTTCTCCACCGTCTCTACTGCTCGTCTGCCCTCCTTGTTCTTGTTCGCCGGAGATCTGGCTCGAGTGAAGCAGACCGCCCGCCGCCGCCGATGGTACGTAGCGATGCCGACCTCTTCTTCTTCTGCTGCCGCTTCGCCGCCGACCGACGCGTCGTCTGAGGAAACGCTGAGTACTGTGGCGGCGGAAGAGTTGCGCGCTGGCGATACTGTGGTTTTTGGTGTGTCGCGGATGACGTCGGCCCGCGTGCAGGATATGCAGCGGCTTGGTTACTTTGGCGGCGGGGTCGCTCGTGTCCCGGGGACGGAGGAAGTCCCCGAGCCGGAAGGCGAGTTGGTTGTGTTCGAGGCGTTCTTTGCCGCTGGTCTCCGCCTGCCTGCGCACCGATTTGTTGGAGAAGTCCTGCGCAGATTTAATGTTCAGATCCATCAGCTGACTCCGAATGCCGTGGTGGCTCTATCGAAGTATGTCTGGGCGACGACTTCGTACGGCGGACAGACATCAGTCGAAGTCTTCGCGATGTATTATTGTCTGCACTGGCAGAAGAGGATGAGTGGAAGTGAAGTTGCCCAGTTTGGGTCCTGTACATTTACGCCGAAGACCGGCAAGACCACGATGCAGGTAGTCGAGTTGGTTCCTTGCGCCCGCAACAAGTGGGGCAATTGGCAGGATTTTTGGTTCTACGTCGCGGAGGGTACAGCCAAAGACCATCCGGGGCTCCCCGTGTCCGAGATGTGCTCGCATTTTTACTCAACATACCCGCCTTTTGAAGTGGCGGATGAGGATGCGGACGAAGGGGCCCTTCGGTGCGCCGCCGGCCTGAGCAGCGGGCGCGATTTGGTTGAGGAGTTTGTGGCGTTCGGGGTATGGCCTTTGGCGCATGGCTGGGCGCTAGGCGAAGTGTGCCCTCGCCAGATGCCTTCCCACGGTGGGAAGCTGGTGCGAAGTCCTGCCTTCACGCTGGATCTGCAGAGTCGCGATCCGGCCGCCTTTGTGCGCGAGGCGGAGGATGGGGCGGTGTGGATCGTGGGTCGGTATGTGCCTAGGACAGAGGGCCAGCGTAGCTGGGACATTCGCGGGTCAAATGACCGCCTGAACAGGGTTTTTGAGTTGAATCGTCTGCCGTATGGCGGTTATCCCGGCCAAGACGATGTGGATCGTCGCGGGAAGAAACCGGTGGTGGAGTCTGGAGACGACCCCGTGCTGGCGGCCGCGTCGTCCTCTAAGAAGAGGAAACTAGGTACTGCTGTGGGAGGACTTGGGGTTTCTGATGGTTTTGCTAGAGAATTGATGAGGACATGCGCGGCCCCAGGGGAAGGATGTCTTCGCCCGAGCTCCGGGAGTCTTCGGCGCGGATGCTGAGGGTTACCAGGGGTTGGTGGCCTAAAAATGTTCCTGTCCCCCGCGCGGCCGGCGAAGACTTTTTTACATCTCGCATGGTTCGTGCTTGGAAAGTGTTTCCTTACGGGCGGAATATTGCTGCTGTTGTGTCGGCAGTGATGGACAAGGATCGCCAGGGAGCTGCACAGAAGCGCCAGGCGGTCGTCAGGCTTCATGAAGCCAGGCCGAAGAGGCAGTGGGGGGCTGCGAAGGCTACTGCCCCCGGCGGAGGCCAGCCGCCGCTGGCGGCTAAGTCGGCCGTCCCTGCATCCAGTAGGGCACCGGACGCTGCGAAGGCGGCTGTCACCGGTGGTCCCAAGTCAGCGAAGGCTGCCCCTTCGTCCAGCGGGGTGGCGGAGGCTGCGAAGGCGGCTCGCGGGTTGCCGCCCCCTGGCAAGCGCGTTGCTGACTTCGCCACCGACATTAGTGTGGACGATTATCTTGTTGGTAAGTCGTTGGCTTGAGTTTTTTTTAATTTGTTGATGCGTCGCAGGGTCGGACGAAGACCAGCTTGTTGTTGTTCCGCCTGCCGCGGCGGCCACGGCGGCTGTCGTGGTGCCAAGGGCGAAGGGCAGTGCTCTTTGTGCCGGTGGCGAGATACCGGCACTCACTGCCGTCAGGGACGAGGCGGGTGCTGTGTCCCGCCGGCTGGAGGAGATGAAGGAGGCACTAAGTCAGGTGCGTTGAGCTAGGCCTCGTTTTTTTTAACGGCTTCGCCGGGGCTGTGGTCTTCTGTGTGCCTTGTAGGCGGCTGACTTCGCAAACCGCGCGGCGTCGGGGGCCCTGACGGCAGTTGTGTCTGCTGAAGTCGAGAGACTTCGGACGCAACATGCTGACGCCATCCGGGAAAAGTCGGCCGCCGACAGTAAGTGCCGCAAGCTGGCGGACAAGGTGGCTGTGCTGGAGGGTGAGAAGGCTGACCTCCGGCGCCAACTGGCGGCGGAGAGGGAGGAGGCTAATGAGGCCCTCGCCAAGGCGCAGGCGGAGGCCAATTTGGCGCGGGCGGAGGGCAGCCTTGCCAGGCAGCGCGCCGAGCAGCTGGAGGAGCGGCTCAGCGCGCTGCAGAGCCGTGTGGAGAGGGCCGAGGCCTCGGCGCGCACGGAGGCTGAGCGGACGCGCAAACAGCTTATGGATTCATACCGTGAGCTGGGCGCGCGGACCGCTGAATTTGAAGTGCCGGACCGAGAGCCCGGACTTCACTGCCTTGAGTGGGTGCAGGAGGAGCTGCAGGCGCTCCCCACCATCGTGGAGGGGTTTATGTCTTATGCCTCTCTGGTCACCTGCGAGGGGGCGATGAACGCGCTCTCTCGCGAAGGGTGCCGGCACTATGAGGTCTTCGACCAAGCTGATGAGGATTTGGAGCGTGATATCTACAAGGTTGAGGACCCTATAGTGAAGGAATCTGCCGGAGCCCTCTACGACCGGATGTGGGGCCCCCACGGTCGAGAGGTGGTCAGGGAGCGGGCTGAGACGGCGAGGAGTCAGGTAATGTTTGGCTTTTGTTTGGTGTTTGTTTAATGTGGGTTAAATGTGGGTTTGCTGAGTCTGTGTGCTGTGTCTTAGGCGGCGCGTGGCGAGAGGGTGGATGACTTTGGGGCTTTGAACATTGCGCTGCCTGACCCGGAGCCGAACCCGGCGGCGGCTGTGTCCGAGGCCGCTCCGGAGCCGCCCCCGGAAATCGCCGAAGGCGTTCCCGATGCCCCTGCAGCCACTGCGGCCGGCGGAGACCCATCGTCAACTGCTGCGCCGAGGGCTGAGGATCCTATGGCAGTGGCTGCGGTGGCGACAGCGGAGGCTCCCGCGACGGCTGGGTCTTCGCAGGTGGCCTAGTGGGTGTGGGTAGTTAGGAAATTTTGGATATTGTTGCTGAACCTTGGTTGCTGCGCAGGTTCAAGATTTTGGGCCTGCGCACGCAACCGCTACTGCTAATTTTTTGGCGGCTTCGACCGTGGATGATGGGAATAAATCGGATGAGTCTGTGTCTAAATTTTCCGAGTTCGGTGACTCTGGGAGCTCTGTTGAATGGACCGAAGAGTCGTCGGATGAGGACTTGGACTACTTTACGGCCTTGGATGTGGCAGTGGCGGAGGCTTCGTCGCAAGCTGCGGATGCTGATGCTTAGGGGTGTAAACGGTACGGATATTATCCGACCATCCGACCGTCCGAAGAGGCTAATTATTCGGTTGGATAGTTTTTTTCGGATATCCGCAGAATTTTCGGATTTCGGATTCGGATTCGGATAGTACAGTTCGAATATCGGATACGGATATGATATGACTGATATCCGTCGGATTTCGGATATCCGGATGTCTTCTCGGATAACTGTCCGGATTTCATATTTCGGATATCCGGACATCTACCTAGATATCTTACCAGATTTCAGATTTCAGATATTCGGATAGTTACATGAGAATCGCCCTAAATATCCAAGTTTCAACATAATCAATACTTCACTTTATCATTTTCATATGGAGATTTGAGGTTATGTTCTTATATAATGTTTATTGTTCCTGGTAACATATTTGCAATTTTCGGTCGAAAGTGGAATATTTTATGAATTTAAATGCATTTTGATAATTTTTTGTGGAAAAATTATAATAATACACAAATAGTCTCAAAAAATCATGAAATTTGACGGAGGAGCAATATATGCCCATATAGCATCCTCAAAAATGTTTGGGCCATAAAATCTAAAGATTGCCAACATTTCTTTCAATTCACTTTCACTTGTTACGTGAGTTACATGTGATATCACCTTAACTATCCAAATTTTAACATAATCAATACTTCACTTTATCATTTTCACATAGGGACTTCATATTATCTTTAATAGAATGTTCATTGGTCCTGGTAACTTATTTGCAATTTTTGGTAGACACTAGATTATTTTATGATTTTAATTACATTTTGATGATTTTTTGTAGAAAGAAATTAATAATACACAAATAGCCTTAGAAATTCATAAAATTTGACGGAGGGTTAACATTTGTCTACATAAAATTCTAAAAAATGTTTGGGCCATAAAGTCCATAAGATGCGAGTGATTCTTTTCATTTTCTTACACCTGTGTGAGTTACACGTGAAATCAACTTAAGTATCCAAGTTTCAACATAACCTTTAGTTCACTTTCTCATTTTTATGTAGGGACTTGAGGTTATCTTCTTATGGAATGTTTATTAGTCTTGATAACTTATTTGCAATTTTTGGTCGATACTATAATATTTTATGGATTTAAATGCATTTTGATGATTTTCTGGAAAAAGAAATTAATAATATACAAATAGTCTCAGAAATTCACGAAATTTGGCGTATGAGTAACATATGTCCATATAGCATTCTCAAAAATGTTTGAACCATAAAAACCACAAGATGTCATCAATTATTTCATTTCCACTTATTTGTGAAACCCATAATGATTACATGTGAAACCACCATAATAATAAGTGAAACCACATATCATAATAACACGTGAAACCACATATCATAGTTATCAATATTTTATGAATTTAATTGCATTTTAATGATTTTCTACATAAAGAAATTAATAATACTTAAAATAGCCTTAGAAATTCATGGATTTTTATGGAGGTGTAGTATATGTGCACATATAATCCTCAAAAATGTTTGGACTAAAGGAGGGGCTAAATGATTACAACTATGATATATGTGGAATGATGTCTTACACGATATCCGACAAAAATATTCGTTACCGACGCTATCCGTGTCCGATTAGCTCCGTATTCGATCCACGACTATCCGTATTTGTATTCGAGAACATCCGTATTTGTATTCGTATTCGAAGCTATCCGTATTCGAATTCGAATCCGACTAAAAATATGAAAACAAATATGATTTCATTGATATCCGTCCGTATTCGATCCGATTACACCCCTACTGATGCTGTGTCTGGTCCGAGTACTAGGCGTAGGCGACGAAGGGCGGTTGCGAAGCGTAGAGTGAGTGGAGCGGACGTCGGTCGGCTTCGTGTGAGTGGGGCTGGCAAGCAGGAACTGTTGTCCTTGCCGGCCGCTGTGAGTGCAGGTGAGGGGGAGTTGCGAAGTCTTTTTGCGGGTGAGGAGCTTAGGATAATGTTGTTTAACTATAGGGAGATGGGAATTATTCCGAAGGTCGAGCCGATGTAGAATGCGATGCCCTCGCTTGTACATGTGTAATGGTTTGTATGATGAGGTTGTGTGCCTTCGCACACTCGGCTATGTTCGCGAGGGCGTTAAGTGCTTGGTCTGGTGTGTTTGTTATGTTGGTCTAGTGCGCATGTAGTCGACCTTTGTGCGGACAGTTTGGTGTAGCCGTTTTTGCACTTGTTAGGCTTCATGCGGCTGTACCATTGTAATCGGTTCGTCGGACTTGTTGCGCTATCCCTGCTGCACCCTGAGGCGACTTCTGCAGGGATAGTGTTTGCGGCAAACTAGAATTTTTCGCACTTATTGTGCTAGCCCGTCTGCACCCTTAGGCGATTGTTGCCCGGGTAGTCTTCGCGGAAGACCTCGATTTTTCGTATTTGTAGCGCTAATTCGGTGGCACCCTTAGGCGACTTCTGTACGGATTGTCTTCGTGGAAGACTTCGATTTTTCGCACTTGTTGTGCTAGTCCGGCTGCACCCTTAGGCGACTTCTGCGCGGATAGTCTTCGTGGAAGACTTCGATTTTTCGCACTTGTTGTGCTAGTCCGGCTGCACCCTTAGGCGACTTCTGCGCGGATAGTCTTCATGGAAGACTTTGATTTTTCGCACTTATTGTGCTAGTCCGGCTGCACCTTTAGGCGACTTCTGCGCGGATAGTCTTCGTGGAAGACTTCGATTTTTCGCACTTGTTGTGCTAGTCCGGCTGCACCCTTAGGCGACTTCTGTGCGGATAGTCTTCGTGGAAGACTTCGATTTTTCGCACTTCTTGTGCTAATCCGGCTGCACCCTTAGGCGACTTCTGCGCGGATTTGTCGCACGCGAGGGCGGCTGCTGCTGTGCCTCGCGGTGACTTTGTATTAGTTGAATGTGGAAGACCGTTGATGCGGTCTTTTTTCGACGTGGATTTTGCGGGGGATTTTTCTCTTGTATATTACATGACTCCGCCTCGTTAAAAACCTCACCCCCCAGGAGGAAAAGAGTGCGGGCCAGAACAAAATTGTTTTTGCAAATTACAAGGGCGGGCTGGCCCTGATGAGTCAAACAAAAAATTTGCGCAGATTATCAATGTTCCAGGAATGCTCTAAGTCTTCGCCGTTTGGCGTTGCAAGCCTGTATGCGCTGGGGGAGGCCTTCGACTTGACAATGTAAGGGCCCTCCCACATGGGCTCCAGCTTGCCTCTGGACTCCGTTCGAGCTGTCCGGATGAGGACGAGGTCCCCTTTGCTGAATTCCCTTGGGATGACTGCCTGGTCGCGCCATGCTTTTGTCTGGGCTTGGTATTTGTCCAGAGCCTGCAGGGCGAAGACGCGGTCTCCGTCGATGAGATCCTTCGAAGTTGGCTCATCTACGTCTGGGACGGCCGACGCGGCTGTCCGAGGCGACCCATGCTTTATTTCTTGCGGGGTCATGGCCTCCGATCCGTATAATAGGCGGAAGGGGGTAAACCCAGTCGCCCTGCACTCGGTTGTATTCAGTGCCCAGACCACTTCGGGTAATAGGTCGGGCCACTTGCCTTTTTTGTCGTCAAGGAGCATTTTCTTGACAGCTGTGAAAATTTTGCCGTTGGCGCGCTCCACGACTCCGTTGGACTGGGGGTGGTACACGGAGGCGAAGGCAAGCTTGGTGCCGATGGAGAAGCAGAAGTCTTTGAAATCTTGGTTGTCGAACTGCTTGCCGTTGTCGACCGTGAGTTCGGATGGTACTCCGAAGCGGCAAACAATATTTTGCCAGAAGAATTTCTGGGCCGTCTTCGATGTGATGGTGGATACTGCCCTCGCTTCAATCCATTTAGTGAAGTATTCAACGGCTACGAAGGTGAACTTGAGGTTCCCCTGAGCCGTGGGCAGGGGCCCGACGATGTCTAGGCCCCAGCGCTAAAGGGGCCACGTGTGGGCGATCAGCTTTGTGAACTGCGAGGGGCGCCCCGAACGTGGGGAAAATTTCTGACAGGCTTCGCAGGATCTGACAACCCGATTTGCGGCACAGATAATGGCGGGCCAGTAGAAGCCTTGTCTTATCACCTTTGCCGCTAGGGCCCTGGGGCCTGCGTGGGAGCCACAGGTCCCCCTGTGGACTTCGCGCGGGATTTGAACGCCCTCGGTCTCGGTGACGCACTTAAGCATCGGCTGGCTGACCCCCTTTTTGTACAGTTGGCCCTCGATCAATGCGAAGTCCCGGCTTCGGTGGTGGAGGCGCTTGGCCTCGTTGCTGTCGACTGGGTGATAGAACCCTTGCAGGTACAGGGTTATTGGCGCCCGCCAGTCTTCGGTCATGATAAGGTTGATCATGCGCTGGCCCTCACTGTCGTTGGTTATTTGGAGCCCTTCGGGGCTGCGGACGGCTGGGGTGCCGATGACGTGATAGAACACGTCGGAGGGGAGGGCTTCACCCCTGGCGGCCGCCTTGGCCAATGCGTCAGCTTCTTCATTCTTGGCCCGGTCCACATGCTGCAAAGTGAATCCCTTGAATTGTTTCTCGAGGCTTCGGATGGCCGCGAGGTACTGCATAAGTGCGGGGTCCTTTGCTGCATAGTCTTTTTCGACTTGACCGGCGACTACCCTGGAGTCTGTTCGGACTATGCAGGTGGTGACGCCGAGGGCTCTTAACTTGCGGAGGCCGAGGATGACAGCTTCGTATTCTGCGATGTTGTTTGTGCATTTGTCAGATTCCAGGGCGAAGCTTAAGCGTGCCGCGTATCTGTGCTTGACCCCGGCGGGTGAGGTGATGACTGCAGCAGCGCCTGCCCCTGCATGGCACCAAGCGCCGTCGCAGTGGATTGTCCAAACCTTCTCTGCGGACGGCTCTGGCTGTGTTATTGGCCCGGTCCAGTCGACGACGAAGTCTGCTAAAACTTGTGACTTGATCGCAGTCCTGGGCTCGAAAGTGATGTGGTAGCCGGAGAGTTCGGCCGCCCATTTGGCGATCCGTACCGATGCCTCCGGGTTTCTGAATAACTCGCCGAGTCCCCTATCTGAGGTGACGCGGACCTTGAATGCTTCAAAGTAGTGGCGCAATTTGCGCGAAGACATAACAACTGCATATGCAATCTTTTCGAGCTCCGTCATGTTACACTTTGACGGTGTGAGCACCTCGGAGACATAATATACTAGGCACTGCCTGATCACGCCCTCTACTGACTGCTCCTGGACCAGTGCCGCACTGACCGCGTGCAGCGAAGCCGCGACGTAAAGCAACAGTGGTAGCGAAGAGTCGGGGCTCGTAAGGACGGCCAACTCCATCATGTACTGTTTTAGTGAGGCGAAGGCCGCCGCCTGCTCTGGTCCCCAAGCGAAGTCTTTTGCGCCGTCGAGTGTTTTGAGGAAGGGAAGACTTCGCTCAGCAGATTTGGAAATGAATCTGTTGAGGGCGGCCAATCTGCCCGTCAGACGCTGGACCTCTCTGGCTGACTGCGGGGGCGTCATGTTGATGATGGCCTGGATTTTGGTTGGGTTGGCCTCGATGCCGCGGTGCGATACCAGATAACCCAATATTTTCCCCTGGCGAACACCGAAGACGCATTTATCGGGGTTGAGGCGAAGTCGTGCGTCCCGCATGTTCGCGAATGTCTCGGCGAGGTCTGCGAGATGGTCCTCTTTATTCCTGTTGGCGACGACGATGTCGTCCACGTATGTGAATACGTTTCTGCCGATTTTCCCTTCGAGCACTGTTTTGGTGAGCCAGGAGAAGGTGGACCCGGCGTTCTTGAGTCCCTCCAGCATTCTGATAAAGCAATATGTGCCGAAGGGTGTTATGAAGCTGGTGCTGGCCTTGTCCTCCTCCTTCATGTATATTTGATGATAACCAGAGAAGCAGTCGAGGAGTGACATGACCTCGCACTCGGCCGCGCTATCGACTATTTTGTCGATTCGGGGCAATGGGAAGTTGTCCTTTGTGCAGGCCTTGTTGAGGCTGGTGAAGTCTATGCACATTCGCCACTTGCCGCTCTTTTTCTGCACCATTACCACGTTGGAGAGCCACGTGGGGTAAGCCACTGGCTCGATAAATTTGGCTTCCAGGAGGCGGTGTACCTCTGCCTTGGCGGCTTCTGTCTTCTCGTCGGACATTTTGCGAAGCCGCTGTTTTTTCGGTCTCACCGAGGGGTCGATTCCCAGGCTGTGCTCGATTATGGATCGGCTGACCCCGACCAGGTCGAGGGCTGACCAAGCGAAGACGTCCTTGTTCTTGGATAAGCAGCACAAGAGTTTTTCCTCGTCATGCGAGGTGAGGTCTTCGCTGATCGTGACTGTTTGCTTGGGTGTGGCCAGGTCGAGGGGAACAGTCTTGGTCCCGTCATTGCTTTGCAGCTGCGCCTTGTGCTGTTTTTCAGTTGGGTTGGCGGGCGCTGGGGCTTCGCGCTAGGCTGTGAGGCAGTGGACATTTCTTTGCCCGGGGACGAAGTCCCGCTCTATGTTGCGCGCAGTCTGCTGATTGCCGTAGACCGAGATGGCGCCCAATGGACCTGGTATCTTCATGCACAGGTACAATCCGTGAATGGCTGCCTCAAACTTGTTGATGGAGCCCCGACCCATGATGGCGTTGTACGGATACACCATGTCGACGATGTCAAAGGTTATTTGCTCACTCCGGGCATTGGGCGCTACACCGAAGGAGAGAGGCAACTCTATTTTGCCGATAGGAAAAGTGCCCTTGCCGCCGAAGCCGTACAACGGATTGTCCGAAGGCTTGAGCAAGCTGTGGCTTATGCCCATGCGATCGAAGGCATGGAGAAAAATGATGTCTGCCTGACTGCCATTATCAACGAGGACTTTGTGTAGGTCCTAGTCTGCCACGCTGCAGTTGATGACCATGGCATCGACATGGGAGGCGCTGCGCAGGTCGACGTCTCGGGCGTCGAAAGTTAGCGGTACGTGGGACCACTTCGTCTGCACGACTAGACCGGTGATGGCGACGTGGTTGATGCTGCGGTAGTGGTCCCGCTTCTGTCGCTTGGTGTCGAAGTCGACACTGGACCCCCCAGTGATCATATGAATGACTCTGCGATACGGCTGATCGGCGAAGTCTTCTTGCTTGGGTGCATGGGGGTGGGGGATGTTTTGTTGTTGCTGGTGTGGAGGCGGGGGTGGGGGAGGCACGATTTGTACTTCCTGATGGTGTTGGTAAGCGTGGTGCGGTGGATGCGGGGCGGGGGCGTGGATATATGGTGGAGGGTGTTGCTGATAAGTGTGCGCGACGACCCTTGGGTTGTCGGCCGGCTGCGCCCGTGCCATCCTGTCTCTGGTGGCCTTCGTTTCAGGGCAGTCTTTTGTTTGGTGGGCGCAGTCTTCGCTGTGAAAGAGACAGTAGAATCGGCGCGGCGGCTGCGCGCGTCCCCGGCCCCTACCGCGAGTTCCACTTCCGCGGCCCTGGGCGGGATATTCCTGGCGGCGAGGGGCATCACCAGCGAGGTGCTGGTTGGCAATGTTGTGCACCTGCTACTGGTTACGGTCGTCTCGGCCGGAGTCTGGCTGCGGAGTCCTCGTCCACGTGCGGCTGGACTGTGGAGCGTCTTTGGGTTTCCTCTGGGACTCAACCTTGCGCTGGTGGAGCTCTTCGGATTTGGCATATTTTTCAAATAGTTGATATAATTCCTGGAGGTTCTTGGGCGGGTCCCTGATGCAATGGCTGTAAAGGACGCCGGCGCGGAGGCCACTGATGGCGTAGTGAATGGCGATCTGGTCGTCAACTGAGGGCAGCTGTGACTTGAGTGTGAGAAACTTGCGGTAATACTCCCGCAGAGTCTCTTTTTCCAGTTGCTTGTAGAGTGAGAGTTCGGCCAAGGCGTCGGTGTCTGGGCGGTACCCTTGGAAGTTGAGCAGGAATTTGTCCCTTAGGCTTCTCCAGGAATCAATGGACAGCGGGGTAACCTGGTGAACCAGGTGAGAGCTGGGCCTTCGAGGGCGATGATGAAAGACTTGGCCATTGTGGCGTCGTCCCCTCCGGAAGATGCGACGACGACCTGATAACTCATGATGTACTGAGCTGGGTCCGTGCTGCCGTTGTACTTGGGATAGGTCCCTGCCCGGAAGTTGGCAGGCCAGGGTGTCACTTGCAGATGTGGCGTCAGGGGACTTCGCTCGTCGAGGTAGTTGACCCCTTGAAATGGCGCGGCGTGTGGGAAGGCGTAGTCGCGCTGGGGGAAGTGCGGGTCTTCCACCTGCGCGCGGTGTTGCAGGGGTGGCCCGTGCTGCAGGCCGCGGTGGCCTTCTCGTATGTCTTCCACTTGTGCGCGTTGTTGCAGGGGTGGCCCATGCTGCAGGTCGAGGTGGCCTTCGTGCTGCATCAGCGTGATCTCCCGCTCGAGGTCCTGGGCCTTCTGCTCTTTGTCGCGTATCATTTGCCGCACCTTGGCTAGTGCAGACACGCGCTGGCGCTTGGCCTCCAGTATCTCTTTTTGCCTCTGGAGATTGCGGTTCTTGAGGCGCAGTGCGCGCAGCTGTAGATGTTCTTCCGCTGAAATGCTAAGGACTTCACCATCCTCAGTGAGGTCCGCACCCTCCGGTGGGGCGAAGCCAAGGACTTCACCGTCCTCGGTGAGGTCCGCGCCTTCCGGTTGAAAGGGAAATGTGCCCTTGGGCCATTTCTAAGTATTTTGGTGATTTAGTGTCCAACACAAGTGTCTAATTGTAAAAAGGTGGACAAAGTACAAATCAAGGATAAAGGTATGTTTCTCAGACTTAGTACATTGTTTTATGGACTAATGTATTGTGTCTAAGTGCTGGAAACAGAAAAAATCGAGTTGGAGAAGAGATGGCTCGAGCAGCCAAAGTCTGCTCAGTCTGGGTGCACCGGACTGTCCGGTGGTGCACCAGACAGTGTCCGGTGCGCCAGGCTGGCTCGAGGGAAAAGGCTGCTCTCGGGACTTCAACGGCGGTGTACGACTATAATTCACCGGACTGTCCGGTGGTGCACCGGACTGTCCGGTGGGCCATTCACAGGCGAACTCGTCGCTCTCGGGAATTCATCGTCGACGTACGGCTATAATTCACCGGACTGTCCGGTGTGCACCGGACTGTCCGGTGAGCCAACGGTCGGCAGGGCCAACGGTCGGCCGCGCGATCTGCGCGGGACACGTGGCCGAGCCAACGGCTAGAAGGGGGCACCGGTCTGTCCGGTGTGCACCGGACATGTCCGGTGCGCCAACGGCTCTCAGGCTGCCAACGGTCGACTGTGCCATTTATGGAAAGGAAATCGGGCACCGGACAGTGTCCGGTGTGCACTGGACTGTCCGGTGCGCCAGTCGACAGAAGGCAAGATCAGCCTTCCTAGACTGCTCTCAACGGCTCCTAGCTGCCTTGGGGCTATAAAAGGGACCCCTAGGCGCATGGAGGAGTACATCAAGCATCTCCTAAGCATTCCTAAGCACCAAGACATCGATTCCGCGCCTTTGATTCTTTGCGATAGCGATTAGAGCTCTAGTTGAGTGGTGAACTCATTGAGTTGTGTTGTGAGCTCTCGTTGCGACTTGTGTGCGTGGTGTTGCTGTGGTTTCTTGTCTTGAGTGCGTTGCTAATCCCTCCCTTGCTCCGTGCTTCTTGTGAATTTCAAGTGTAAGGGCGAGAGGCTCCAAGTTGTGGAGATTCCTCGCAAACGGGATTGAGAAAATGTAAGCAAAACACCGTGGTATTCAAGTGGGTCTTTGGACCGCTTGAGAGGGGTTGATTGCAACCCTCGTCCGTTGGGACGCCACAACGTGGAGTAGGCAAGCGTTGGTCTTGGCCGAACCACAGGATAACCACCGTGCCATCTCTGTGATTGATTTCTTGTGGTTATTGTGTTTTGTTGAGATTCCTCTCTAGCCACTTGGCAATTATTGTGCTAACGATTAACCAAGTTTTGTGGCTTAAGTTTTAAGTTTCACAAGATCACCTATTCACCCCCCTCTAGGTGCTCTCAATTGGTATCAGAGCCATTCTCTTCACAAAGGGACTAACCGCCCGAAGAGATGGATCCTAAGGGGAAGGGAATCGTGATCAACGACAAAGAGAAGGAATCCTTCGTCAACGAGCCGAAGGACGACAAGCCTACCGACTCCGGGTCGGGCCATAGACGGAAAGAAGGGAAGAAGAAGAAGACGAGGCGCATCAAGGAGATCGTCTACTACGACGACAGCGATGAGTCTACTTCTTCCCAAAAGGACGATGACCACAACGACTACGAGAGAAGGAAACCGGTTAATTCGAACTTTTCTTTTGACTACTCTCGTATTCCGCAAAGTTCAAATTCACATTTGCTCTCCATTCCACTCGGCAAGCCTCCACACTTTGATGGAGAGGACTATGGATTTTGGAGCCACAAAATGCGTAGTCACCTATTCTCTCTCCATCCTAGTATATGGGAGATTGTAGAGAGTGGAATGCACTTTGATAGTACGGATAATCCTATGTTCATTAATGAGCAAATACATAAGAATGCACAAGCTACTACTGTTCTTCTAGCTTCTTTGTGCAGGGATGAATACCACAAAGTGAGCGGCTTGGATAACGCCAAGCAAATATGGGACACCCTCAAGATTTCTCACGAGGGGAACGACGTCACCTTGCTCACCAAAATGGAGTTGGTGGAGGGCGAGCTTGGACGGTTCGCGATGATAAGGGGCGAGGAGCCAACTCAAACATACAACCAGCTCAAGACCCTTATCAACAAAATAAGGAGCTACGGAAGCACGCGATGGATGGACCACGACGTCGTCCGACTGATGCTAAGGTCCTTTACCGTTCTTGATCCTCATTTGGTGAATAATATTCGTGAGAATCCCAGGTACACCAAAATGTCGCCCGAAGAAGTCCTTGGAAAATTTGTTAGCGGGCGAATGATGATCAAGGAGGCGAGGTACGTGGACGACGCTTTGAATGGTCCGATCAACGAGCCGCAACCCCTTGCTCTCAAGGCAACAAGAAGCAAGGAGGCGCTACCTAGCAAGGTGGCACAAATTGAGGCGGCCGGACTTAATGATGAAGAGATGGCCCTCATCATCAAGAGATTCAAGACGACGCTAAAGGGTCGCAAGGGACAGCCAAGCAAGACCAAAGCCAAGGGGAAGCGCTCATGCTTCAAATGCGGTAAGCTTGGTCATTTTATTGCTAACTGTCCCGACAATGATAGTGATCAGGACCAAGGGAACAAGAGGGAGAAGAAGAAGAACTATAAGAAGGCAAAGGGCGAGGCACATCTAGGAAAGGAGTGGGATTCGGATTGCTCCTCCTCCGACTCCGACAATGAAGGACTCACCGCCACCGCCTTCAACAAGTCATCCCTCTTCCCCAACGAGCGTCACACATGCCTTATGGCAAGGGAGAAGAAGGTATGTACTCGAGACTCTACTTATGCTTCTTCAAGTGAGGATGAATCTAGTGATGAGGATGAAATAGATTATTCATGTCTATTTAAGGGCCTAGATAGAACCAAGGTAGATAAAATTAATGAATTAATTGATGCCTTGAATGATAAGAGTAGGCTTCTAGAAAAACAAGAAGATTTGTTGTATGAAGAACATGACAAATTTATAGAAGCACAAAAATCTCATGCGTTAGAAGTTAAAAGAAATGAAATGCTTTCTTGTGAATTATCTTCTTGCCATGAGACAATTTCTAGCATAAGGAGCATTAATGATGATTTGAATGCTAAGTTAGAAATAGCTAGTAAATCAACAACTTGTGTAGAAAATGTTGTTATTTGCAATAGATGTAAAGATTTTGATATTGATGCTTGTAGTGAACACATAGCTTCTATTGCAAAGTTAAACGATGAATTGGCTAGTCTTAATGCCCAACTTAAGGCTAGCAAAAGCGATTTTGATAAACTAAAATTTGCTAGGGATGCCTACACGATTGGTAGACACCCCTCAATTAAGGATGGGCTTGGCTTCAAGAGGGAAGCCAAGAACTTAACAAGCTATAAGGCTCCCATCTCCGCCAAGGAGAAAGGGAAGGCCCCCATGGCAAGTAGTACTAAAAAGAACCATGCTTTTATGTACTTTGATAGAAGACAGTTGTTGGTGACTTGTTCTCAAATGCTTCGGATTAAGAACAAGGCAACATAAAAAGTGTTAAATGATAAGGTCCTTCGTCCTTTGAAACATTATTTCCCTTCGGGATATAACGTGCTCCGGACGAAGGTCATAAACAATATATCTTCGTAAGCACGATAAGTTATAACGAAGAACTTATGCATAGCATAAAAAGTAATGTAAACATTTAAATTTTATCACAATGTCATTTCTATTTTATTATTATGTAACAATAGAAATGACTTCAAATTGCAAATGTACCTTCGGATTGCAGGAAGGCAAAAGTACAAGGATGACGCAAAAGCAAATGCCAAGTCAGCGTGGCCAGTACGGGAGTACTGTTCATCTATTTATAGGCGTGGGACGCAGCCCATGTAAAATTACATTCATGTCCATTACATTTGCTAATGACCTATGGGAGTCTGTCAAGACCTAAGTAGTCTTTTCATCTTTAGGTCGGTTCCCCGTTCTGCTATCGCGACGAAGCTTTCCTGCGCATAGCTTCGGCTGCGCGCCATCCTTCGTACAGCATGGTAACCAGCCCGTCCTTCATCAACCTCCTTTCGTCTGGCTTAAGCTTCGTCCTGTCCGTACTCCATGTTCACAATCTGAGTCCGAGAATACCTGTTCATATAATTCACTTGGAAAATATTGTCAAATCTTGTTTTTGAGGACCTTCGGAGGACGAAGGCCCCCAACAGTAGCCCCTCGCAATATTAATTTGTCAGTGACAAATTCAGATTGCGATATGGACGAAGGCCTTAAGCCGAAGGTCCGAAAAAACACCTTCCCTTTGCTAGAATAGCAACATTCACTGACAAGCGGGGTCTTTCAATTTTCAACGCACTGGGCGTATAAATAAGATCATACCACAAACTCATTTTGGTACTCTCACTTGCCATCTGCTTTCGCCCACTAAATTTTTAGCTCTTGCGTACTAAGATTTGCTGATCTTTTGGTTTTGAAGCTTCGGCCTTAAAACAGTTTTTTAGTGTTTCCGAAGATGTCTGAAGATAAGAAGGTCTCTGCTGAGATGAAGCTGAGTCTCGACGAAGAGAAGAACTTGGGGTTCCTTATAGCAATGGCGGAGACCAATACAGAGAAAATTACCAAGGAGATTCTGGAAGGTTTGTCTGAAGATACTGGTGACAGCGACAGTTATGATGTAGAAAGTGGTGGGGAAGAGTCCGAAGATCGACCATGGCGGCCAAGTCACACGGTTTTCGGGAAAACCACTATTAAGCAGAGCCATATTGACAATATGAGGGGGAGATATTTTCGAGATATGTCTATTGTGAGGGCTGATGCTGGAGAAAAACTTCTCCCACTCCCGAAGAGGATGAAGTCGTAATCTTCCGAAGCTTTCTCAAGGCTGGGCTTCGATTCCCCCTAAGCAGCTTTGTTGTCGAAGTCCTGAAAACATTTCAAGTTTACCTTCATCAAATTACTCCCGAAGCTATCATAAGAATGGGGATGTTTGTCTGGGCTGCGAAGAGCCAAGGTTTAGAACCAAATGCTAAAAGCTTTTGCAACATTCATGAGCTGTTATATGAGACGAAGCCCTGGGGGAAAGAACAATATCACAACAACTTTGGGTGCTACAGCTTCGGTGCTCGCTCCGGGTCAAGCCGCCCTGTGCCAACCTTTCGGAAGAGGTGGCCTGGAGCCTGGATGACAGAGTGGTTCTATGTAAAGAATGACTTAACAGCGCAGGAAGATGTTAAGAGTATCATTATGCGCCCCATCTGGCAACGCTTCGGACTTCGAAGGCCGAAGGTTGAAATGGATGAAGCAGCCGAGGAATGCCAAAGAGCCTTCGGCGTAATCTGCTCTTTTATTGGGACACGGGACTTGGTCCAAGAGCATATTGCCTTCAGGGTGTGGCCACTTGCAGGAAAGTGGGAAATGCCGAAGGAGACCATCAAAGAGTCCGACGAAGGCGGACTGGTCAGACTGAAATACACATTCAAATACGGGGATAAGTTTGTTGAACCTGATGACGACTGGTTGAAAAGCATTGAAACATTAAGTGACGAACTGCTTGGGGTGTATTCAAAGGCCGAGAACACTGCATTATCGGTAGCCTTCGGAGGCCGAAAGAAGAAAAGGCTCAACCGGGTATTTGATGCAATCGGGTTTGTCTACCCTGACTACCATTATCCGGTGCCGGGCCGCAAAAGAAAAAATATTTCTCCTGCAACAGAAGTTGCCACAAGTGCTTCTAGTGAGCCAGCGCCGCAAAGAAAAAAGATGAAGGTGCTCACCCACCGGGCACGCTTTATTGAGCCGGCCACAGTGCCAGAATTTATTGGTGAAGTCTCTTTGGCCTCTGAAGCTACAGAACCAGCTCCAGTGCCGAAGATAGAAGAAAAAACTGAAGCGCCTTCAGCAGAGAAGGCAGAAAAACCGAGAATTGAAGGGCCAAAAATATCGGAAATCTTAAGTCCTTCAGTAAATGTTGAAACAATAAAAAATCAAAAGGGCCCATCGGTAACCCCAAAAAGAAAAAGAATGGTGAACGTGCTAGATGTCTTGGAGACAATTAAGTCTTCAAGCACAACTCCAAAGAAGACTGTTGAACTTGCTGAAGCGTCTACTGAAGCTTCGAAGCAACAACTGGAAGCTGAAGCTGGGTCTTCAGAGCCCACCAAGGAACAATCTTTGGAAACCGAAAAAATAAAAATATCAGAACCAGTTTTGGTTGAAGAAATTGACACTGCCGCCCCCGAAGCTCCTTCCGACATATGCGATTACATCGTGCGACATGCTTCGGGGAAGAAATTATCTGAAGAAGAGACTTATGAAGCCAATCACTATGCTAGAGAGTTGAAATATCCGAAGGGGGCAGTAGTGTTCAATGGGACAAATGAAGATGACTTCCTATACTGCCTCCCTGATAACAAAGAATTATTTGTCTGCCGGGAGATGGCTAGAAGTATGGGGTTCCCGAAGCTCGAAGCTGGATTATGTGCTATGACGAAGGAGGATCTCGCGGACAGTCTTGCATACAATAGCCTAAAGGTATGGGAATTAGGCGCTTGAATTTTTTTTTTAATTCGTAACTCATTCTTTTATTCTTATACCAACTTTTTTACATGTAGGGTTTAATCCTAAGCAACGCATTAAGAGCACAAAAGAGTGCCGAAGATGAGAGCTATGAAATTGCGTTTAACAACCTACGATCAGAAGTTATTAAACTGAGAAACGAAGCTCTGGAAAAGGATAAAATTCTGCTTACATTGGTAGACAAAGTAAAAAAGGACGAAGCTGCCTCAAAGGTCCAGGTCGAAGCCCAAAAACGTGAGATTAAAGATCTTCAGAAACAGCTAGCTAGAGCTAAAGAGGAACGTGTGCTTGAAGAAACAAAACGAGAGCTTAGTGATCAGTTGGTCAATCATTTAGAGTTAAGTGTTAAGGAGCTTCGTGCATCCCAGAGGAAATGCTATGTTAAATCTATTGAATGCGTCAAAAAGATAAAATCCAGCTTCGCCAGCGTTGGCGCATTTTCTAGTGAGGAGAATTTCTCAAGAGGCAATCCCGAAGGTCCACTGGATTGGATCAGTCACGAAGCAGAGGCCTTCGAGGAAATCCTGAGTAGCCGCGGTGACATCTGCGCTTTTTCGGGCGCCAGAGGAGTTGCTACTGTTTTGGAGAAGAAAGGTTGTGATCATGTAAAATCCTTAGCTCGGTCCGAAGCTGCCTTGTCCTCCGAAGACATCAAAGACCCCTCGACTGAAGCAAGCATGGTTGGCGGTAAATTCTTTACTGATATCTGGGACAACGGCGGCCGAGAAATGGCGCAAGAAATTATTCAAAGGAGTGAAAAAGGCATCCATGATGCTAGGAAAGTGACAGAAGTTGCCGAAAAAAGTACAGAGCCCGAAGGGCAAATAGGTATTAATTAGTTGCTCTTGTTGTGTTGTAATTTTTATTTCAAACTTTGTTCGCGGTTTGTGATAGTAATGTAGACATATTCCCTTCCCTCAGAACCTACTGGATCGTCTGCTGACCCTCACACGAAAGAGGATGACGAAATTAAACAAATGGCCGAAGCTATCATGGATAAAGTTGTTGAACAACTTCTAAATGAGGCTGCCGAAGTAGTACTAAGAGAAGACTAGATGATATTAGAAAAAACATTTGAAATGTGATCTATGTAATATTTTGTACATTTGAATGTAATATATAAGTTTCTTTTCATTATTCAATTCTTTACGATGCATGAAACTTTACATACGTACCGTTTTTAAGCCTTCGGCGAAAAAACACCTTCCCTTCTTTTCATGCTTCGTGAAGATAGAAACCCCTCGCTCTGATGAAAAATATCCAAACTTCGTGAGAACATTTTCCGAAGCTATATTCCGAAGATTTTTACTTTCTCAAAGCATTCTTCCGAAGGTTGATACTGTCCTCCCTTCTTTTGCCATATGCAATATGATGTATGATGCTTATGCTATGCAAAATGATGTGATGATGCTATGTTATGTAGTTGTATTTGATTCCGAAGATACACACATATCCCCGTGAAACACACAATCTTTTTATATCAGCAGTGACTTTTCGCTATAAGCTCTGCATTCCCTTAGGAACGTCTTTGGAGCTTCTTCGCCTTTTACTTAGGCGGTATCAGCGTTGACTTTTCGCTGTAAGCTCTGCATTCCCTTAGGAACGTCTTTGGAGCTTCTTCGCCTTTTACTTTTGGCGGTATCAGCGTTGACTTTTCGCTGTAAGCTCTGCATTCCCTTTGGAACGACTTTTGAGCAGAAAACTTACACTGCGCTCCCTTTGGAACGGCTTTTTGTGACGTCAGCAACTTACTCTGCGTTCCTTAGAACGACTTTCTGTCGCTTCGAAGGGTTTTTAATAATTCGAAGGTCCTCCTTGTTATCGCAAATTTTTAAGCTTCAGCAACTTAAGCCTGTGGAGAAAATAGGTTTTCCTCGTGGGAAACAACGAAATTATTACATGAAAACTAACAATGTTCTTTGTTACACGGAAAATAGAACTGAATAGAAAAGACTGCTATCAAAGGTAGGATATATGTCAATAAATGTGCTTCGACTCTAGCACAGTGCTATTGACTGTGCGAGCTTCGGATTGTTCTCTGAAGTCCCTTTGGTGTGGGGCATATTGGCTCCCTTCTGGCTGTTGGCCTTGTTGCAGTGGAGGTGGAGGCGGAGGCTGTTGCCAGGAAGCTTGAGGTTGACTTGCCGAAGCTACAGAAACTGCAGGGTGGTTGTCTATGTATTGTGGGATGTAAGGCGGATGGTACGAAGCAGTGTGCATGACCTGCTTCGGCTGAGCTTGTTGCGCTGCAGCTTCGGCTATTTCCTTTTGCTTCTGGATTGTAACATGGCACATCCTGGTGGTATGGCCCTTGTTTTCTCCACAGAACAAGCAAAACATTTTCCTTGGTTGATCTCCAAATCTTCCGCCGAAGCCCCTGGCACTTCTGCCTCTTGGAGCTGGTGGCCGGAAGAAACTTTGCTGTTGCCCCGAAGCCTGTGAGGAGCACTGCGACCTGTTCTGCTGACTCCCCTTATCATCATTTTGAGTAGAGTTGTGGATGGACCTGACATGCCTCGGATAAAATCTTCCTCCGAAGCCCCTGGTCATTTCAGAAAATCTGAAAGCCTCCTCCCTTCTTTGGCGAAAATCATTGTCGGCACGAATGTACTCGTCCATTTTCTGGAGTAGCTTCTCCAAAGTCTGAGGAGGCTTCCTAGCGAAGTATTGAGCTGAAGGTCCAGGTCGAAGTCCCTTGATCATGGCTTCGATGACAATTTCATTGGGCACCGTTGGTGCCTGCGCCCTCAAACGTAAGAACCTTCTGACATACGCCTGAAGGTATTCTTCATGATCCTGAGTGCACTGGAACAAGGCTTGAGCAGTAACCGGCTTCGTCTGAAACCCTTGAAAGCTGGTTAACAACATGTCCTTCAGCTTTTGCCATGAAGTAATCGTTCCTGGTCGAAGGGAGGAATACCAGGTCTGAGCAACATTCCTGACAGCCATAACAAAAGACTTTGCCATGACTGCAGCATTGCCACCATACGAAGACACTGTTGCTTCGTAGCTCATCAAAAACTGCTTCGGGTCTGAGTGGCCATCGAACATGGGAAGTTGGGGGGGCTTGTAGGACGGAGGCCAAGGTGTAGCCTGCAGCTCAGCGGACAGGGGAGAAGCATCATCGAAAACAAAATTTCCATGATGGAAATTGTCATACCAGTCATCTTCGTTGAAGAAGCCCTCCTGATGAAGGTCTTTTTGTTGAGGCCTTCTGTTCTGCTCATCGTGAGTAAGATGGCGAACTTCTTCAGAAGCTTCGTCTATCTGCCTCTACAGCTCAGCTAGCCTGGCCATCTTTTCTTTCTTCCTCTGCACCTGTTGATGAAGCATCTCCATATCCCTGATCTCTTGGTCTAGTTCATCCTCCTGAAGCGTCGGGCTGACGGCCTTCCTCTTCTGGCTTCGGGCCTCCCGAAGAGAGACGGTCTCCTGGTTGGGGTCCAGCGGTTGCAGTGCTGCAGCCCCAGTCGCTGAAGCTTTCTTCGGCGCCATAGCGAGGGTCTATGGCTTCCGAAGGTGTTCAAAAAACTCAAAGTGGAAGTGAGTTCACCGGAGGTGGGCGCCAATGTTGGTGACTTGTTCTCAAATGCTTCGGATTAAGAACAAGGCAACATAAAAAGTGTTAAATGATAAGGTCCTTCGTCCTTTGAAACATTATTTCCCTTCGGGATATAACGTGCTCCGGACGAAGGTCATAAACAATATATCTTCGTAAGCACGATAAGTTATAACGAAGAACTTATGCATAGCATAAAAAGTAATGTAAACATTTAAATTTTATCACAATGTCATTTCTATTTTATTATTATGTAACAATAGAAATGACTTCAAATTGCAAATGTACCTTCGGATTGCAGGAAGGCAAAAGTACAAGGATGACGCAAAAGCAAATGCCAAGTCAGCGTGGCCAGTACGGGAGTACTGTTCATCTATTTATAGGCGTGGGACGCAGCCCATGTAAAATTACATTCATGTCCATTACATTTGCTAATGACCTATGGGAGTCTGTCAAGACCTAAGTAGCCTTTTCATCTTTAGGTCGGTTCCCCGTTCTGCTATCGCGACGAAGCTTTCCTGCGCATAGCTTCGGCTGCGCGCCATCCTTCGTACAGCATGGTAACCAGCCCGTCCTTCATCAACCTCCTTTCGTCTGGCTTAAGCTTCGTCCTGTCCGTACTCCATGTTCACAATCTGAGTCCGAGAATACCTGTTCATATAATTCACTTGGAAAATATTGTCAAATCTTGTTTTTGAGGACCTTCGGAGGACAAAGGCCCCCAACAACAGTCTCATAGGAGTTGTAATGCTTTTGATTCACATGCCTATGATTCTTACGCTATGTTTGCTCCCAGTTCTTCCTATATGCATGATAGAAATATGCCTAGGAAAAATATTCATCATGTTCCTAGGATAAATATTCATCATGTTCCTAGAAAAGTTATGAATGGTCCCTCTACAATTTATCATGCTTTAAATGCTTCCTTTACTATTTGTAGAAAGGATAGGAAGTTAGTTGCTAGGAAATTAGGGGCAAAATGCAAGGGTGATAAAACTTGCATTTGGGTCCCTAAGGAAATTGTGACTAACCTTGTAGGACCCAACAAGAGTTGGGTACCTAAGACCCAAGCCTAAATTTGCCTTGCAGGTTTATGCATCCGGGGGCTCAAGCTGGATTATCGACAGCGGATGCACAAACCATATGACGGGGGAGAAGAAGATGTTCACCTCCTACGTCAAGAATAAGGATTCCCAAGATTCAATCATATTCGGTGATGGGAACCAAGGCAAGGTGAAAGGTTTAGGCAAGATTGCAATATCAAATGAGCATTCTATCTCTAATGTGTTTTTAGTTGAGAGTCTTGGATATAATTTACTATCTGTTAGTCAATTGTGTAATATGGGATATAATTGTTTATTTACAAATGTAGATGTGTCTTTCTTTAGAAGATGTGATGGTTCACTAGCTTTTAAGGGTGTACTAGACGACAAACTTTACTTAGTTGATTTTGCAAAAGAAGAGGCCGGTCTAGATGCATGCTTAATGGCTAAGACTTGCATGGGCTGGTTGTGGCATCGCCGCTTAGCACATGTGGGGATGAAGAACCTCCACAAGCTTCTAAAGGGAGAACACGTGATAGGTCTAACCAATGTTCATTTTGAAAAAGATAGACCTTGTGCAGCTTGTCAAGCAGGTAAACAAGTGGGAGGAGCACATCACAGCAAGAATGTGATGACCACGTCAAGACCTCTGGAGCTGCTGCATATGGACCTCTTCGGACCCGTCGCCTATCTGAGCATAGGAGGAAGTAAGTATGGTCTAGTTATTGTTGATGACTTTTCCCGCTTCACTTGGGTGTTCTTTTTGCAGGATAAGTCTGAAACCCAAGGGACCCTCAAGCGCTTCCTAAGGAGAGCTCAAAATGAGTTTGAGCTCAAGGTGAAGAAGATAAGGAGCGACAACGGGTCCGAATTCAAGAATCTTCAAGTGGAGGAGTTCCTTGAGGAGGAGGGGATCAAGTACGAGTTCTCCGCTCCCTACACACCTCAACAAAATGGTGTGGTAGAGAGGAAGAACAGGACGCTCATCGATATGGCGAGGACTATGCTTGGAGAGTTCAAGACCCCCGAGCGCTTTTGGTCGGAAGCCGTGAACATGGCTTGCCACGCCATCAACCGGGTCTACCTTCACCGCCTCCTCAAGAAGACTTCATATGAGCTGCTAACTGGTAACAAACCCAATGTATCGTACTTTCGTGTATTTGGGAGTAAATGCTACATTCTAGTGAAGAAGGGTAGGAATTCCAAATTTGCTCCCAAGGCTGTAGAAGGGTTTTTATTAGGTTATGATTCAAATACAAAGGCGTATAGGGTCTTCAACAAATCATCGGGTTTGGTTGAAGTCTCTAGCGACGTTGTATTTGATGAGACTAATGGCTCTCCAAAAGAGCAAGTTGTTGATCTTGATGATGTAGATGAAGAAGACGTTCCAACGGCCGCGATACGCACCATGGCGATTGGAGATGTACGGCCCCAGGAACATTTGGAGCAAGATCAACCGTCTTCCTCAACTATGGTGCATCCCCAACCCAAGATGACGAACAGGTACCTCAAGTGGAGGCGCATGATCAAGGGGGAGCACAGGATGTTCAAGTTGAAGAGGAAGAAGCACCTCAGGCACCTCCAACCCAAGTTCGAGCGACGATTCAAAGGGATCATCCCGTCGACCAGATATTGGGTGATATTAGCAAGGGAGTAACTACTCGTTCAAGATTAGTTAATTTTTGTGAGCATTACTCTTTTGTCTCTTCTATTGAGCCTTTCAGGGTAGAAGAGGCCTTGCTAGATCCGGACTGGGTGTTGGCCATGCAGGAGGAACTCAACAATTTCAAGCGCAATGAAGTTTGGACACTGGTGCCTCGTCCCAAGCAAAATGTTGTGGGAACCAAGTGGGTGTTCCGCAACAAACAGGACGAGCACGGGGTGGTGACAAGGAACAAGGCTCGGCTTGTGGCAAAAGGTTATGCCCAAGTCATAGGTTTGGACTTTGAGGAGACTTTTGCTCCTGTGGCTAGGCTAGAATCAATTCGCATCTTGCTAGCATATGCCACTCACCATTCTTTCAGGTTGTACCAAATGGATGTGAAGAGCGCTTTCCTCAACGGGCCGATCAAAGAGGAGGTGTACGTGGAGCAACCCCCTGGCTTCGAGGATGAACGGTACCCTGACCACGTGTGTAAGCTCTCTAAGGCGCTCTATGGACTTAAGCAAGCCCCAAGAGCATGGTATGAATGCCTTAGAGACTTTTTATTTGCTAATGCTTTCAAGGTTGGGAAAGCCGATCCAACTCTTTTTACTAGGACTTGCGATGGTGATCTTTTTGTGTGCCAAATTTATGTCGATGACATAATATTTGGTTCTACTAATCAAAAGTCTTGTGAAGAGTTTAGCAGGGTGATGACGCAGAAATTCGAGATGTCAATGATGGGCGAGTTGAACTACTTCCTTGGGTTCCAAGTGAAGCAACTCAAGGACGGCACCTTTATCTCCCAAACGAAGTACACGCAAGATTTGCTAAAGAGGTTTGGGATGAAGGACGTCAAGCCCGCAAAGGCGCCAATGGGAACCGACGGACACACCGACCTCAACAAATTAAGGTGGTAAGTCCGTTGATCAAAAAGCATACCGGTCCATGATAGGTTCTTTGCTTTATTTATGTGCTAGTAGACCGGATATTATGCTTAGCGTATGCATGTGTGCTAGATTTCAATCCGATCCTAAGGAGTGTCACTTAGTGGCTGTGAAGCGAATTCTTCGATATTTAGTCGCTACGCCTTGCTTCGGGATCTAGTATCCAAAGGGGTCTAACTTTGACTTGATTGGGTACTCAGATTCCGACTATGCTGGATGTAAGGTCGATAGGAAGAGTACATCGGGGACGTGCCAATTCTTAGGAAGGTCCCTGGTGTCATGGAACTCTAAGAAACAAACCTCCGTTGCCCTATCCACCGCTGAGGCCGAGTACGTTGCCGCAGGACAATGTTGCGCGCAACTACTTTGGATGAGGCAAACCCTCCGGGACTTTGGCTACAATCTGAGCAAAGTCCCACTCCTATGTGATAATGAGAGTGCTATCCGAATAGCGGAAAATCCTGTTGAGCACAGCCGCACAAAGCACATTGACATCCGGCATCACTTTTTGAGAGACCACCAGCAAAAGGGGGATATCGAAGTGTTTCATGTTAGCACCAAGAACCAGCTAGCTGATATCTTTACCAAGCCTCTAGATGAGAAGACCTTTTGCAGGCTGCGTAGTGAGCTCAATATCTTAGATTCGCGGAACTTGGATTGAATTGTAGCATACATGTGTTTATACCTTTGATCATGTTCATTCTGCATTTTGTTGCTTATTGTGGTGCTCAAGTTGTACAAACACTCCCTGGACCTCACAAGTCCTTTTTGCAAGTGATGCACATATTTAGGGGGAGCTGTGCTACAACTTGACCCTTTGAGACTAACCATGTACTTGAGTTTGGTTGTTTTAGTCTTCAAGGAGAATTGAAAGGGAAAAGGTGGACTTGGACCATGCAAGACTTCCACTGCACTCCGATGAAAAGAGTAACTTTTCCAAGTTCATCTTTATACTCTTATTGCCCATTTGCTCTTATTTGAAGATTTTGGTGAGGCAATGGGGTTTAAGGGCCAAGATTGATCCCGTTTTGGTGCTTGATGCCAAAGGGGGAGAAAATAAAGGCCAAAGCAATAGATGGATCAACTACCACTTGAGAAATTTTGAAAATAGTAGATTAGAGCTTTTGGTTTGTCAAAACTCTTTTATTATCTCTTATGTCAAAAGTTGGCCTCTTGTGGGGAGAAGTGTTGATTATGGGAAAAGGGGGAGTTTTTGAAATCCTTGATCAAATTTCTTTGGAAAACCTCTCTTTATGTCTCTACAAGTGGTTTTTGACTTAGAGATAGGAATTTGAGTTTGATTTGCAAAAACAAACCAAGTGGTGGCATAGAGTGATCCATATATGTCAAATTTGAATCAAAATAATTTGAGTTCTTATTTGAAGTGATTTTGTACTTGTTCTACTTGCTTTATGTTGTGTTGGCATAAATAACCAAAAAGGGGGAGATTGAAAGGGAAATGTGCCCTTGGGCCATTTCTAAGTATTTTGGTGATTTAGTGTCCAACACAAGTGTCTAATTGTAAAAAGGTGGACAAAGTACAAATCAAGGATAAAGGTATGTTTCTCAGACTTAGTACATTGTTTTATGGACTAATGTATTGTGTCTAAGTGCTAGAAACAGAAAAAATCGAGTTGGAGAAGAGATGGCTCGAGCAGCCAAAGTCTGCTCAGTCTGGGTGCACCGGACTGTCTGGTGGTGCATCGGACAGTGTCCGGTGCGCCAGGCTGGCTCGAGGGAAAAGGCTGCTCTCGGGACTTCGACGGCGGTGTACGGCTATAATTCACCGGACTGTCCGGTGGTGCACCGGACTGTCCGGTGGGCCGTTCACAGGCGAACTCGTCGCTCTCGGGAATTCATCGTCGACGTACGGCTATAATTCACCGGACTGTCCGGTGTGCACCGGACTGTCCGGTGAGCCAACGGTTGGCAGGGCCAACGGTCGGCCGCGCGATCTGCGCGGGACACGTGGCCGAGCCAACGGCTAGAAGGGGGCACCGGTCTATCCGGTGTGCACCGGACATGTCCGGTGCGCCAACGGCTCTCAGGCTGCCAACGGTCGACTGTGCCATTTATGGAAAGGAAATCGGGCACCGGACTGTCCGGTGCGCCAGTCGACAGAAGGCAAGATCAGCCTTCCTAGATTGCTCTCAACGACTCCTAGCTGCCTTGGGGCTATAAAAGGGACCCCTAGGCGCATGGAGGAGTACATCAAGCATCTCCTAAGCATTCCTAAGCACCAAGACATCGATTCCGCGCCTTTGATTCTTTGCGATAGCGATTAGAGCTCTAGTTGAGTGGTGAACTCATTGAGTTGTGTTGTGAGCTCTCGTTGCGACTTGTGTGCGTGGTGTTGCTGTGATTTCTTGTCTTGAGTGCGTTGCTAATCCCTCCCTTGCTCCGTGCTTCTTGTGAATTTCAAGTGTAAGAGCGAGAGGCTCCAAGTTATGGAGATTCCTCGCAAACGGGATTGAGAAAAAGTAAGCAAAACACCGTGGTATTCAAGTGGGTCTTTGGACCGCTTGAGAGGGGTTGATTGCAACCCTCGTCCGTTGGGACGCCACAACGTGGAGTAGGCAAGCGTTGGTCTTGGCCGAACCACGGGATAACCACCGTGCCATCTCTGTGATTGATTTCTTGTGGTTATTGTGTTTTGTTGAGATTCCTCTCTAGCCACTTGGCAATTATTGTGCTAACGATTAACCAAGTTTTGTGGCTTAAGTTTTAAGTTTCACAGGATCACCTATTCACCCCCCCTCTAGGTGCTCTCACCGGTGGGGCGAAGCCTGGGGGAGGATGCGGTTGTCCTTCAGGGCCGTAGGTGCGGAGGGCGTCGTCTTCAGCAGCCTCTTGGTGAGTGGAGTGGGTGATTGCGAGGGCCTTGCCCTTCCTTGCGGCCAGCAGTGCTGCCTTCGCAGCCTCGTCAGTCTTCGAGCTAGCTTTCTTGGGTGCCATCGCGGGTGGTTTTTTCGTAGCACGAACGGTGGGCGCCAAATGTTGGAACTTGCTCACAGGCGCAAGTTGATCCAACGGGGGGGGGGGGGTGTGTAATAGCGCAAACAGAGTTTCAGCACTTGGTGGCAAAAGCTCTGTTCATCTAGCCTCTTAAGGGCACTGTGCGGGGGTATTTATAGGTGTCCGGGTGCCCAGCGTCCCGTGTTAAGGACGCATGTGCCCTCAGGCACCTAGGTTATCCCCGGAATATTCCCATAAAGCGGGGTTACAGACTGTAATTACAGGGACGCCTTTATAAATTAGGCCCGTAACACGCAGCGGCCACGCAGGGCCTGTCACAATGGGCTGGATCACACGTGGGCCTCCGCGCTGGACGAGGCCACACGGTGGGATGACCTCGCCATGGGTCTTCGTCCGATGTCGTATGGGGCGAAGGGTGTCCCTGCCCGTTGTCTTGTCTCCGTTGGGCCGGCGTTTACGGCGAAGGCCCCGAGCGAAGGGTGGCGTCTTTGCCTTCGCCCCAACAATGATGCTTTTGATTCCCATGCCATGGTTGCTTCTAGTTCTTCTATTATGCATGATAGAAATGTTGCTAGGAAAAATGCCATGCCTAGAAAAAATGTTGTTCATGTTCTTAGGAAAGTAATGAATGAACCCTCTACAATTTATTATGCTTGCAATGCTTCCTTTGCTATTTGTAGAAAGGGTAAGAAGATAATTGCTAAGAAGTTAGGGGCCAAATGCAAGGGAGACAAAACTTGCATTTGGGTCCCTAAGACTATTGTAACTAACCTTGTAGGACCCAACATGAGTTGGGTACCTAAGACCCAAGCCTAAATTTGCCTTGCAGGTTTATGCATCCGGGGGTTCAAGCTGGATTATCGACAGCGGATGCACAAACCACATGACGGGGGAGAAGAAGATGTTCACCTCCTACGTCAAGAACAAGGATTCCCAAGATTCAATCATATTCGGTGATGGGAACCATGGCAAGGTAAAAGGGTTAGGGAAGATTGCTATTTCATCCGAGCACTCTATTTCTAATGTGTTTTTAGTTGAGTCACTTGGATATAATCTGTTATCCGTTAGTCAACTTTGTAAAATGGGATATAATTGTTTATTCACAAATGTAGATGTGTCTGTCTTTAGAAGGTGTGATGGTTCACTAGCTTTTAAGGGTGTACTAGACGGCAAACTTTATTTAGTTGATTTTGCAAAAGAGGAGGCCGGTCTAGATGCATGCTTAATTGCTAAGACTTGCATGGGCTGGCTGTGGCATCGCCGTTTAGCACATGTGGGGATGAAGAACCTTCACAAGCTTCTAAAGGGAGAACACGTGATAGGTCTAACTAACGTGCATTTCGAAAAAGATAGACCTTGTGCAGCTTGTCAAGCAGGCAAATAGGTGGGAAGCTCTCATCACACCAAAAATGTGATGACCACATAAAGACCTTTGGAGATGCTTCATATGGACCTCTTCGGACCCGTCGCCTATCTAAGTATAGGAGGAAGTAAGTATGGTCTTGTTATAGTTGATGATTTTTCCCACTTCACTTGGGTATTCTTTTTGCAGGATAAATCTGAAACCCAAGGGACCCTCAAGCGCTTCCTCAGGAGAGCTCAAAATGAGTTTGAGCTCAAGGTGAAGAAGATAAGGAGCGACAACGGGTCCGAGTTCAAGAACCTTCAAGTGGAGGAGTTCCTTGAAGAGGAGGGGATCAAGCACGAGTTCTCCGCTCCCTACACACCACAGCAAAATGGTGTGGTAGAGAGAAAGAATAGGACGCTCATCGATATGGCGAGGACGATGCTTGGAGAGTTCAAGACCCCCGAGCGCTTTTGGTCGGAAGCCGTGAACACGGCTTGCCACGCCATCAACCGGGTCTACCTTCACCGCCTCCTCAAGAAGACTTCGTATGAGCTTCTAACCGGTAACAAACCCAATGTGTCTTACTTTCGTGTATTTGGGAGCAAGTGTTATATTCTTGTGAAGAAAGGTAGAACTTCTAAATTTGCTCCCAAAGCTGTAGAAGGGTTTTTATTAGGTTATGACTCAAATACAAAGGCGTATAGGGTCTTCAACAAATCATCGGGTTTGGTTGAAGTCTCTAGCGACGTTGTATTTGATGAGACTAATGGCTCTCCAAGAGAGCAAGTTGTTGATCTTGATGATGTAGATGAAGAAGACGTTCCAACGGCCGCGATACGCACCATGGCGATTGGAGATGTACGGCCTCAGGAACAAAAAGAGCAAGATCAACCTTCTTCCTCAACGATGGTGAATCCCCCAACCCAAGATGACGAACAGGTACCTCAAGTGGAGGCGCGTGATCAAGGGGGAGCACAGGATGTCCAAGTTGAAGAGGAAGAAGCACCTCAGGCACCTCCAACCCAAGTTCGAGCGACGATTCAAAGGAATCATCCCGTCGACCAAATTTTGGGTGATATTAGCAAGGGAGTAACTACTCGCTCTAGATTGGTGAATTTTTGTGAGCATTACTCTTTTGTCTCTTCTATTGAGCCTTTCAGGGTAGAAGAGGCCTTGCTAGATCCGGACTGGGTGTTGGCCATGCAGGAAGAGCTCAATAATTTCAAGAGGAATGAAGTTTGGACACTGGTGCCTCGTCCCAAGCAAAACATTGTGGGAACCAAGTGGGTGTTCCGCAACAAACAGGACGAGCACGGGGTGGTGACGAGGAACAAGGCTCGACTTGTGGCAAAAGGTTATGCCCAAGTCGCAGGTTTGGACTTTGAGGAGACTTTCGCTCCTGTGGCTAGGCTAGAATCAATTCGTATTTTGCTAGCATATACCGCTCACCATTCTTTCAGTTTGTTCCAAATGGATGTGAAGAGCGCTTTCCTCAACGGGCCAATCAAGGAGGAGGTGTACGTGGAGCAACCCCCTGGCTTCGAGGATGAACGGTACCCCGACCATGTGTGTAAGCTCTCTAAGGCGCTCTATGGACTTAAGCAAGCCCCAAGAGCATGGTATGAATGCCTTAGAGACTTTTTTATTGCTAATGCTTTCAAGGTTGGGAAAGCCGATCCAACTCTTTTCACTAAGACTTGCGATGGTGATCTTTTTGTGTGCCAAATTTATGTAGATGACATAATATTTGGTTCTACTAATCAAAAGTCTTGTGAAGAGTTTAGCAGGGTGATGACGCAGAAATTTGAGATGTCGATGATGGGCGAATTGAACTACTTCCTTGGGTTCCAAGTGAAGCAACTCAAGGATGGCACCTTCATCTCCCAAACAAAGTACACGCAAGACTTGCTAAAGCGGTTTGGGATGAAGGACGCCAAGCCCGCAAAGACTCTGATGGGAACCGATGGACACACCGACCTCAACAAAGGAGGTAAGTCCGTTGATCAAAAGGCATACCGGTCAATGATAGAGTCTTTACTTTATTTATGTGCTAGTAGACCGGATATTATGCTTAGCGTATGCATGTGTGCTAGATTTCAATCCGATCCAAGGGAGTGTCACCTTGTGGCCGTGAAGCGAATTTTTAGATACTTAGTCGCTACGCCTTGCTTCGGGATCTGGTATCCAAAGGGGTCTACCTTTGACTTGATTGGATATTCAGATATCGACTATGCTGGATATAAGGTCGATAGGAAGAGTAGATCGGGGACGTGCCAATTCTTAGGAAGGTCCCTGGTGTCATGGAATTCTAAGAAACAAACTTCCGTTGCCCTATCCACCGCTGAGGCCGAGTATGTTGCCGCAGGACAGTGTTGCGCGCAACTACTTTGGATGAGGCAAACCCTCCGGGACTTTGGCTATAATCTGAGCAATGTCCCACTCCTATGTGACAATGAGAGTGCTATCCGCATAGCGGAAAATCCTGTTGAGCACAGCCGCACAAAGCACATTGACATCCGGCATCACTTTTTGAGAGACCACCAGCAAAAGGGAGATATCGAAGTGTTTTATGTTAGCACCGAGAACCAGCTAGCCGATATCTTTACCAAGCCTTTAGATGAGAAGATCTTTTGCAGGCTGCGTAGTGAGCTAAATGTCTTAGATTCGCGGAACTTGGATTGATTTATAGCATACATGTGTTTATGCCTTTGATCATGTTCCTTATGCATTTTGTTGTTTACTTGTGGTGCTCAAGTTGTACAAACACTCCCCAGGACCTCACAAGTCCTTTTGCAAGTGATGCACATATTTAGGGGGAGTTGTGCTACAACTTGACCCTTTGAGACTAACCGTGTGCTTGAGTTTGCTTGATTTAGTCTCAAAGGAGGTTTGAAAGGGAAAAGGTGGACTTGGACCATGAAAGACTTCCACTGCACTCCGATGAGAGGGTAACTTATTCCAAGTTCATCTCATGTACTCTTATTGCCTTTGTATTCTTATTTGAAGACTTTGGTGAGGCAATGGGGTTCTTAGGCCAAGATTGATCCCGTTTTGGTGCTTGATGCCAAAGGGGGAGAAAATAAGGCCAAAGCAATAAATGGATCAGCTACCACTTGAGAAATTTTGAAAATAGTAGAATAGAGCTTTTGGTTTGTCAAAACCCTCTTGTTGTTTCTCTTTGTCAAAAGTTGGTCTCTAGTGGGGAGAATGTTTGATTATGGGAAAAGGGGGAGTTTTTGAATCTTTGATCAATTTCTCTTGGAATACCTCTCTTTATGTCTCTACAAGTGAAGTTGACTTAGAGATAGGAAATTGAGTTTGATTTGCAAAAACAAACCAAGTGGTGGCAAAGAGTGATCCATATATGCCAAATTTGAATCAAAACAATTTTGAGTTTTAATTTGCATTGATATTGCACTTGTTCTAGTTGTTTTATGTTGTGTTGGCATAAATCACCAAAAAGGGGGAGATTGAAAGGGAAATGTGCCCTTGGGCCATTTCTAAGTATTTTGGTGATTGAGTGCCAACACAAGTGCTTTTGTGTTAATCTATGCAAAGTGGTGGACAAAGTGCAAATCAAGTCAAAAGGTATGTTTCTAGACTTAGTACATTGTTTTATGGACTAATGTATTGTGTCTAAGTGCTGGAAACAGGAGAAATCGAATTGGAAAAGAGATGGCTTTGTTCAGCGCCAGGCTAGGTGCACCGGACTGTCCGGTGCGCCAGGCTGGCTCTGGCGAACTTGCTGCTCTCGGGAGTTCGACGGCGGTGTACGGCTATAAATCACCGGACTGTCCGGTGGTGCACCGGACTGTCCGGTGAGCCGTTCACAGGTGAAGTCGTCGGTCTCGGGAAGCCATCAACGGCGTACGACTATAATTCACCGGACTGTCCGGTGGTGCACCGGACTGTCCGGTGAGCCAACGGTCAGCGAGGGCAACGGTCGGCCGAGGATTCCGCGCGTGACGCGTGGCCGAGCCAACGGTCACAAGGGGGCACTGGACTGTCCGGTGTGCACCGGACAGTGTCCGGTGCGCCAATGGCTCTAGATCTGCAACGGTCGGCTTCGCCAGATAAGGAAACAAATCTGCACCGGACAGTGTCCGGTGGTGCACCGGACTGTCCGGTGCGCCAGTCGACAGAAGGCAAGAATTGCCTTCCTACAATGCTCTCAACGGCTCCTAGCTGCCTTGGGGCTATAAAAGGGACCCCTTGGCGCATGGAGAAGATATCCAAGCATTCTTTGAGCATAGTTGATCACTCACACTTCGTTCTTGCGCACTTGTTCGACATTCTTAGTGATTTGAGCTCCGTTCTAGTGAGAAACTCGTGATAGTCTCTTGAGATCAAGTCTGGGTCTTGTGTGTGCGTATTTGCTGTGATCTTTGTGTCTTGTGTGAGTTGCTCATCCCTCCCTTACTCCACGCTTCTTTGTGAACATCTTTGTAAGGGCGAGAGACTCCAAGTTGTGGAGATTCCTCGCAAACGGGATAAAGTAAAGCAAAGCAAAACACCGTGGTATTCAAGTAGGTCTTTGGACCGCTTGAGAGGGGTTGATTGCAACCCTCGTCCGTTGGGACGCCACAACGTGGAGTAGGCAAGCGTTGGACTTGGCCAAACCACGGGATAAACCACTGTGTCTATCTGTGTTGATCTTCTTGTGGTTATTGTGTTTTGCTAAGACTCCTCTCTAGCCACTTGGCATTACTGTGCTAACTCCTAATCAAGTTTTTGTGGCTATAAGTTTTTAAGTTTCACAGGATCACATATTCACCCCCCTCTAGGTGCTCTCAATCACGTCAATGTTGTGTGGAAGGAGCAGGTCATCATAATAGGGGAGCCGAGTCAAGCCCGACTTATGTGTCCACATATGTTGCTCACCATATCCCACAAAACCAATTCATCAATCTGGGCATGGGAACTTACCGTGAACACACCAGGCGCAAAATAGCCCATACGCCGGAAAGTCATGCATGGAGTACTGGTACCAAACATGCATTTTGAAGTTTGTCTTCGTAGCTCGGTCGTACGTGCATACCCCTTCCTCCCAAGCACGGACCAATTCATCAATCAAAGGCTCCATGTACACGCCCATTTTATTCCCCGGGTGTCCAGGAATTATCAACAACACGAATATGTTCTGTCTTTGAAAGCATATGCTGGGGGGAGATTGATGGGGATAACGAACACGGGCCAACATGTGTATGGGGCAGCGGTCATTCCATAGGGATTGAACCCATCTGTGGCCAGCGCATCACGAACACTACGAGCCTCTTTGGCTTTCTCATGGTGAATGTCATCAAAGTGGGTCCATGCTTCACCATCGGATGCGTGAACCATCTTGTCAGGATTGTATCGTTTGCCTTTTTTGTGCCATGTCATCTGTTTCACGGATTCCTCTGTCATGTATAGACGCTGGATCCTCGGTATGAACGGAAGGTGGCGTAGGATTGTCACGGGGATGTTGAGCTGCCTCTTCTGTCCATCACCAGAGTCTACCTCCATGAACCTAGACGATTTACACTTCGGACAGTACTTTGCCTCAGTGTGTTCTTTCCTAAATAGGACGCAGCCCTTCGGACAAGCATGTATCTGCTCATACGTCATCTTGAGTGCACGAAGGAGTTTCTGTGCCTCGTACATGCTCTTTGGCAGAACGTGATCCTCCGGAAGCAGGCTGCCAATAACTGTCAACAAACCATCGAAGGCATCTCGACTCATGCTATACTGCGACTTGAACGTCATTATACGCCCAATGGCATCCAGTTGATAAACCTTTGTCTTGCCGTGAAGGGGTTTCTATGCTGCGTCAAACATGTCGTAGAATGCCTTTGCGGTCGCCTCTGGCTCGTTCTCCATACATCCTTCGGTGAGCTGTGCCTCGTGATAGTCGTTCAACATGTCCGCTACCCCGGCATCAGCATCGTAATCCTCGACGCGTTGTCTCACCACCTCCTCTCTCGTGCGATGCGCTTCACCATAGAAGATCCACCGAGTATAGTCCGGCGTAAATCCATTCTTCCAAATATGTTCTACCATGGCCTTCTTTGTTTTCCTTTTCCTGTTGGCACATTTGCTGCACGGACAAGGGACTAGACTAGCTCCTTTAGCAGCTTCACCAAATGCCCGTTCCACGAAAGCATCGGTCTTCCTAATCCATTCAGGGGTGACATCATTACGTCGAACGCGGCCCGTGTACATCCACTCACGGTCCTCCATCCTCTAACATATATAACCGAGTTGTCGGGGACCATAATTAGGGGTACCCTCAAGGCTCCTAATTCTCAGCTGGTAACCCCCATCAGCATAAAGCTGCAAAGGCCTGATGGGTGCGATCAAGTCAGGGATCAGTCCATTCGAGGGACTCGATCATGCCTCGCCCGAGCCTAGCCTCGGACAAGGGCAGCCGACCCCGGAGGATCTTCGCCTCGCCCGAGGCCCCCCTCCAGCGGTGAACACGTTCCCGGCTCACCCGAGGCCCTGTCTTCGCCAAGAAGCAACCCTGACCAAATCGCAGGAGCATTTAATGCAAAGGTGGCCTGACACCTTTATCCTGACGCATGCCCCTCAGCTGACAGAGCCGAAGTGACCGCCGTCACTTCGCCGCTCCACTGACCGGTCTGATAGAAAGACAGCGCCGCCTGCGCCGCTCCGACTGCGGTGCCACTTGACAGAGTGAGGCCGACAGGCAGTCAGGCCCGGCCGCACACCATAGGAAGCTCCGCTCCGCCCGACCCAGGGCTCGGACTCGGGCTAAGCCCCGGAAGACGGCGAACTCCACTCCGCCCGACCCAGGGCTCGGACTCGGGCTAAGCCCCGGAAGACGGCGAACTCCGCTCCGTCCGACCTAGGGCTCGGACTCGGGCTAAGCCCCGGAAGACGGCGAACTCCGCTCCGCCCGACCCAGGGCTCGGACTCGGGCTAAGCCCCGGAAGACGGCGAACTCCGCTCCGCCCGACCCAGGGCTTGGACTCGGACTAAGCCCCGGAAGACGGCGAACTCCGCTCCGCCCGACCCAGGGCTCGGACTCGGGCTAAGCCCCGGAAGACGACGAACTCCGCTCCGCCCGACCCAGGGCTCGGACTCGGGGAAAGCCCCGGAAGACGGTGAACTCCGCTCCGCCCGACCCAGGGCTCGGACTTAGGCTCAGCCCCAGAAGACGACGAACTCCGCTTCGCCCGACCCCAGGACTCAAATTCCGCCCTTGCCTCAGCCAACGGCCTCCGCCTCGCCCGACCTAGGGGATCGGACTCGGCCTCGGCCACGAAAGACGGACTCGACCTCGACCTCGGAGGAGCCTCCACATCGCCCAACCTAGGGCGCGGACCGGCCACGTCAACAGGAGGCACCATCATTACCCTACTCCAAGCTGACTCGGGCTATGGGGAACAAGACCGGCGTCCCATCTGGCTCGCTCCGCCAGATAGGCGATGATGGTGCCCCGCACGTTCCCTGACGATGGAGGCTCTCGGCCCCCTTACGAAAGCAAGAGGACGTCATCAAGGACTCGACGGCCCCGACAGCTGTCCCTCTGCCAGGCTCCGGCGCTCCTCCGACGGCCACGACATCACACAAACCGGGCGCCAAAATCTCTCCGGCCGCCACAATGGCGTGTACTTAGGGCACTAGCTCTCCTCCGCTAGACACGTAGCACTCTGCTACACCCCCCATTGTACACCTAGACCCTCTCCTTACGCCTATAAAAGGAAGGACCTGGGCCCTCTTAGAGAGGGTTGGCTGCACGGGGACGAGGACGGGACGGGCGCTCGCGTGAGGCCGCTCGCTCCTTCCCCCGTGTGGACGCTTGTAACCCCCTACTGCAAGCGCACCCGACCTGGGCGCGGGACGAACACGAAGGCCGCAGGATTTCCACCTCTCTCACGCCCGTCTCCGGCCACCTCACTTCCCCCCTTCGCGCTCGGCCTTGCGTCGACCCATCTGGGCTGGGGCACGCGGCGACACTTCACTCGTCGGCTCAGGGACCCCCCGGTCTCGAAACGCTGACAGTTGGCGCGCCAGGTAGGGGCCTGCTGCGTGTTGACGAACAACTTCCCGTCAAGCTCCAGATGGGTAGTCTCCAGCAACCTCTCCTGCCCGGGACAGTGCTCCGTTTCGGGAGCCTTGAGTTCATGTCCCTTGATGGCAGCTACGACATGATACTCTTTCCACCGCGGGGCGACAGCGACAATGGCGGCCGACAGTCCGCCCGCCGGCGGCGGGATCGACGACGTCTTCCCCGCGTGGTGGAAGAACAACCTTCGAGCTCGCCCCGTCTTCTTCCCCGCCGACGGAGGAGGAGGCGGGGCAACCAAGGCCAAGCAGGAGGCGGCGCCTCGTCGGCCGTCGAGCGAGTCGACAACGCCAGCACTCCAACGGGGGGCACGCTGGGCATCGGCCTCGCGCTTGAGACGAAGATAAGCGCTGTCTCCCCGTGACGCGTCAATCCCGAGCAAACGGACGACGCCAGCACGCTCGCGAAAGGCTTGCTGGGTGTCGCCCTCGTACCTGAGACGACGGTGCAGTCAGTCCCCGACGTGACCTCATCACCGCCCGTCGACCAAAAGGTACCGACCGATTCCCATCCCACGCCTCTCGGATTTAGCCTCGACCCGCCTAGCGGCTCCGCTTTGGCGGACGCTTTCGTAGAGGCGAATCCGAACCCTCTGGGGTTTCGTATGCGGTCACCTTGGGACCGGCTGACGGACGTCTCGGCCTACGGGCCCTCTGGGTCCGAGGAAGACGATGAGCCCAGCTTCCATTGGGATTTCTCCGGACTTGGCAACCCCAGTGCCATGCGGGACCTCATGACCGCATGTGAGTACTGCCTTTCCGACTGTTCCGACGGTAGCCGTAGCCTCGGCGACGAGGACTACGGCCCGAGCCATGAATGTTTCCACGTCGATCTAGGGGGTCCCTCCGAAGGCAACCATCTCGGCATGCCGGAGGACGGTGATCTCCCTAGGCCGGTGCCTCGCGTTGACATCCCGCGGGAGCTAGCTGTGGTCCCCGTTCCGGCGGGGGGTCACGACCCACAACTCGAGCAAATCCGCGGGGTGCAGGCCAGGCTCGATGAGGGAGCAGGAGCGCTTGAGCCAATCCGCCGGGACGTCGGGCAGGCATGGGCGGGCCAACCTCCGGCCGGAGAAATGCGTCATCTACCCCAGGGCTTCCAGCACCGTATCGCCGACGATGTCAGGGTCAGGCCGCCACCCGCATCCAGTGGGGTCGGCCAGAACCTGGCTGCAGCAGCAATGCTCCTCCGCGCGATGCCGGAGCCATCAACCACTGAGGGGCGGTGAATCCAGGGAGAGCTCAAAGATCTCCTGGAAGGCGCCGCGGTCCGGCGGGCCGAGAGCTCCGCCTCCCGAAGGCAGGGGTACCCCTCGGAACATCATGCCGCGACTCTCCGATTCATGCGGGAAGCCTCGGTCTGCACCAGGCGCACGCGCAACACAGCGCCTGCGGCCCCGGGTCGCCTCGGCAACGAGCACCATCACCGCAATCGTCGGGCCCACCTCGACGAGAGGGTGCGCCGAGGCTACCACCCCAGGCGTGGGGGACGCTACGACAGCGGGGAGGATCGGAGTCCCTCATCCGAACCACCCGGTCTGCAGGCCTTCAGCCAAGCCATACGACGGGCGCCGTTCCCGATCCGGTTCCGACCCCCGACTACTATCACAAAGTACTCGGGGGAGACGAGACCGGAACTGTCACACCCGGTTTTGAAGGTAAACCGAATGCGAACCATGTACGTGCCAGGATCAGTAATTCACATACACGGCGATTACATAAATGACTCATCATAGCACAATGCTTCGAATTACAATAAAGAGTAAGTAATAATATTATAGACTAGAGTCATTTACATAATATAAATCAAAGTGAAAGGGAATTAGGCTTACACCTAGTTCCTAAATAATTTTGGTGGTTGAATTGCCCAACACAAACAATTGGACTAACTAGTTTGCTCCAGTGTATAAGTTTTACAGGTGCAAAAGGTTCACAACAAGCCAATTAAAAAGACCAAAGTTGGATTCAAATTAGAAAGCTAAAGGCATCCCGAAAGGCACCCTGGTCTGGCGCACCGGACTGTCCGGTGGCGCACCGGACAGTGTCCGGTGCACCAGGGAACTACGCACAGAACTCTTCACTCTCGGGAATTTCCGAAGGCCACTCCGCTATAATTCACCGGACTGTCCGGTGTACACCGGACATGTCCGGTGCTCCAAGGAAGAGCGGCCTCAGGAACTCGCCAGCCTCGGGTTTTCACTTCGGCTGCTCCGCTAAAATTCACCGGACTGTCCGGTGTAACAGCGGGGCAACGGCTATTTCGGCGCCAACGGCTACCTGCGACGCATTTAATGCGCGCCAGAAGCGCGCAGTCGTCAGGCACGCGGGAGCAGGCGCACCGGACAATCTACAGTTCATGTCCGTTGTGCACCGGACATCCAGGCGGGCCCCGAAGTCAGAACTCGAACGGTCAAATTGCAACGGCTTTGGTGACGTGGCTGTCGCACCGGACATGTCCGGTGTGCACCGGACTGTCCGGTGCGCCATCGAACAGACAGCCTCACCAAACGGCTAGTTTGGTGGTTGGGGCTATAAATACCCCCAACCACCCCACCATTCATTGCATCCAAGTTTTCCACTTCTCAACTACTTACAAGAGCTCTAGCATTCAATTCTAGACACACCCAAGAGGTCAAATCCTCTCCAAATTCCACACAACGCCCTAGTGATTAGAGAGAGTGATTTGCTTGTGTTCTTTCGAGCTCTTGCGCTTGGATTGCTTTCTTCTTTCTTGATTCTTTCTTGTGATCAAACACTCACTTGTAATTGAGGCAAGAGACACCAATCGTGTGGTGGTCCTTGCGGGAACTTTGTGTTCCAAGTGATTGAGAAGAGAAAGCTCACTCGGTCCGAGGGACCGTTTGAGAGAGGGTAAGGGTTGAAAGAGACCCGGCCTTTGTGGCCTCCTCAACGGGGAGTAGGTTTGAGAGAACCGAACCTCGGTAAAACAAATCCGCGTGTCTCACTTCATTATTTGCTTGCGATTTGTTTTGCACCCTCACTCGCGGACTCTATTATATTTCTAACACTAACTCGGCTTGTAGTTGTGATTATTTTGAGAATTTCAGTTTCGCCCTATTCACCCCCCCTCTAGGCGACTTTCAATTGGTATCAGAGCCCGGTGCTTCATTAGAGCCTAACCGCTCGAAGTGATGTCGGGAGATCACACCAAGAGGGAGATGGAGACCGGCGACAAGCCCACTACAAGCCAAGGGAGCACTTCATCGGAAGAGTCCCGCACCAAGAGGAGGGAGAAGAAGAAGGACTCCTCCAATCGGAAGGAGAAAAGATCTTCCTCTTCTCACCACAAAGAGAAGAAGGAAAAATCTTCTTCTCACAAGTCGCATCGGAAAGGCGACAAGCACAAGAGGATGAGGAAGGTGGTCTACTACGAGACCGACACTTCATCAACATCGACCTCCGACTCCGATGCGCCGTCTGTAACTTCTAAGCGCCAAGAGCGCAAGAAGTTTAGTAAGATCCCCTTACACTATCCCCGTACACCTAGACATACTCCATTACTTTCCGTTCCATTAGGCAAACCGCCAACTTTTGATGGCGAAGATTATGCTAGGTGGAGTGATTTAATGAAATTTCATCTAACCTCACTCCACAAAAGTATATGGAATGTTGTTGAGTTTGGAGCACAGGTACCATCCATAGGGGATGAGGATTATGATACGGACGAAGTGGCCCAAATCGAGCACTTCAACTCCCAAGCTACAACCATACTCCTCGCCTCTCTAAGCAAGGAGGAATACAACAAAGTGCAAGGGTTGAAGAATGCAAAGGAGATTTGGGACCTACTCAAGACCGCGCACGAGGGTGATGAACTCACCAAGATCACCAAGCGGGAAACGATCGAGGGGGAGCTCGGTCGCTTCCGTCTTTGCCAAGGGGAGGAGCCACAAGATATGTACAATCGGCTCAAGACCTTGGTGAACCAAGTGCGCAACCTCGGGAGCAAAAAGTGGGATGACCACGAGGTGGTTAAGGTTATTTTAAGAGCTCTTATTTTCCTTAACCCCACTCAAGTTCAATTAATTCGTGGTAATCCTAGATATCCACTAATGACCCCCGAGGAAGTTATCGGGAATTTTGTGAGCTTTGAATGCATGATTAAAGGCTCAAAGAAGATCAACGAGCTTGACGAACCTTCCACATCCGAGGCGCAACCGGTGGCCTTCAAGGCAACGGAGGAGAAGAAGGAGGAGTCTACACCAAGTAGACAACCAATTGACGCCTCCAAGCTCGACAATGAGGAGATGGCCTTAATCATCAAAAGCTTTCGGCAAATCCTCAAGCAACGGAAGGGGAAGGACTACAAATCCCGTTCCAAGAAGGTTTGCTACAAGTGTGGTAAGCCTGGTCACTTTATTGCTAAATGTCCATTATCAAGTGACAGTGACAGGGATAACGACAAGAAGGGCAAGAGGAGAGAAAAGAAGAGGTACCACAAGAAGAAGGGCGGCGATGCTTACGTGTGCCGCGAGTGGAACTCCGACGAGAGCTCCACCGACTCCTCCTCCGACGACGAGGACGCCGCCAACATCGCCGTCACCAAGGGACTTCTCTTCCCCAACGTCGGCCACAAGTGCCTCATGGCAAAAGACGGCAAAAGGAAGAAGGTTAAATCTAAATCCTCCACAAAATATGAATCCTCTAGTGATGATAATGCTAGTGATGAGGAGGATAACTTGCTTACCCTTTTTGCCAATCTTAACATGGAACAAAAGGAAAAATTAAATGAATTGATTAGTGCTATTCATGAAAAGGATGACCTTTTGGATTCCCAAGAGGATTTTCTAATTAAAGAAAACAAGAAACATGTTAAGGTTAAAAATGCTTATGCTCTAGAGGTAGAAAAATGTACCAAATTATCTAGTGAGCTAAGCACATGCCATGACACTATTGACAACCTTAGAAATGAAAATGCTAGATTAATTGCTAAGGTTGATTCTCATGTTTGTGATACTCCAATTCCCAATCTTAGAAATGATAATGATGATTTGCTTGCTAAGATTAAGGAATTGAATGATTCTCTTGCTAGCCTTAAGATTGAGAATGAAAAATTGCTTGCTAAGGCTAAGGATTTTGATGTTTGCAAAGCTACTATTTCCGACCTTAGAACTAAAAATGATTTGTTACATGCTAAGGTTATTGAATTAAAATCTTGCAAACCCTCTACATCTAATGTTGAGCATGTTTCTATTTGTACTAGATGTAGAGATGTTGATATCAATGCTATTCATGATCACATGGCTTTAATTAAACAACAAAATGATCATATAGCCTTATTAGATGCCAAAATTGCCGAGCATAACTTGGAAAATGAAAAGTTTAAATTTGCTAGAAGTATGCTCTATAATGGGAGACGCCCGGGCATCAAGGATGGCATTGGCTTCCAAAGGGGAGACAATGTCAAACTTAATGCCCCTCCAAAGAATTTATCTAACTTTGTTAAGGGCAAGGCTTCCATGCCTCAGGATAACGAGGGTTACATTTTGTACCCTACCGGCTATCCTGAGAGCAAAATTAGGAGAACTCATTCTAGGAAGTCTCACTCTGGCCCTAACCATGCTTTTATGTATAAGGGTGAGACATCTAGCTCTAGGCAACCAACCCGTGCCAAGTTGCCTAGAAAGAAAACTCCTAATGCATCAAATGATCATGCTATTTCATTCAAAACTTTTGATGCATCATATGTTTTAGCTAACAAATCCGGCAAGGTAGTTGCCAAGATTGTTGGGGGCAAACACAAGGGCTCCAAGACTTGTGTTTGGGTACCCAAAGTTCTTGTTTCTAATGCCAAAGGACCCAAAACCGTTTGGGTACCTAAAGTCAAGAACTAAAATTGTTTTGTAGGTTTATGCATCTGGGGGCTCAAGTTGGATACTCGACAGCGGGTACACAAACCACATGACAGGGGAGAAAAAGATGTTCTCCTCATATGAGAAAAACCAAGATCCCCAACGAGCTATCACATTCGGGGATGGAAATCAAGGTTTGGTCAAAGGATTGGGTAAAATTGCTATATCACCTGACCATACTATTTCCAATGTTTTTCTTGTAGATTCTTTAGATTACAATTTGCTTTCCGTATCCCAATTATGTCAAATGGGCTACAACTGTCTATTTACTGATGTAGGTGTCACTGTCTTTAGAAGAAGTGATGATTCAATAGCATTTAAGGGAGTGTTAGAGGGTCAGCTATACTTGGTAGATTTTGATAGAGCTGAACTCGACACTTGCTTAATTGCTAAGACTAACTTGGGTTGGCTCTGGCACCGCCGACTAGCTCATGTTGGAATGAAGAATCTTCATAAGCTTCTAAAGGGAGAGCACATTTTAGGACTAACAAATGTTCATTTTGAGAAAGACAGGATTTGTAGCGCATGCCAAGCCGGGAAGCAAGTTGGCACTCATCATCCACACAAGAACATCATGACTAGTGACAGGCCACTGGAGCTCCTACACATGGATTTATTCGGCCCGATTGCTTACATAAGCATCGGCGGGAGTAAGTACTGTCTAGTTATCGTGGATGATTATTCTCGCTTCACTTGGGTGTTCTTTTTGCAGGAAAAATCTCATACCCAAGAGACCTTAAAGGGATTCTTGAGACGGGCTCAAAATGAGTTCGGATTAAGGATCAAGAAAATTAGAAGCGACAATGGGACGGAGTTCAAGAACTCTCAAGTTGAAGGCTTCCTTGAGGAGGAGGGCATCAAGCATGAGTTCTCATCTCCCTACACCCCACAACAAAATGGTGTAGTAGAGAGGAAGAATCGAACTCTATTGGACATGGCAAGAACCATGCTTGATGAGTACAAGACACCGGATCGGTTTTGGGCCGAGGCGGTCAACACCGCCTGCTACGCCATCAACCGGTTATATCTACACTGAATCCTCAAGAAGACATCCTATGAACTCCTAACCGGCTTTTTACTAGGATATGACTCAAACACAAGGGCATATAGAGTCTTTAACAAGTCCTCAGGACTTGTGGAAGTTTCTTGTGATGTTGTGTTTGATGAGACTAACGACTCTCAAGTAGAGCAAGTTGATCTTGATGAGATAGGTGAAGAACAGGCTCCATGCATAGCGCTAAGGAACATGTCCATTGGGGATGTGTGTCCTAAGGAATCCGAAGAGCCTCCACATGCACAAGATCAACCATCCTCCTCTACGCAAGCATCTCCACCAACCCAAAATGAGGACGAAGCTCAAGTTGATAAAGATGAAGAAGACAATGATGAGCCACCTCAAGACAACGGCAATGATCAAGGGGGAGACGCAAATGATGAAGACAAGGAGGATGAACAACCAAGGCCGCCACACCCAAGAGTCCACCGAGCAGTACAACGAGATCACCCCGTCGACACCATCCTCGGCGACATTCATAAGGGGGTAACCACTCGATCTCGTGTTGCACATTTTTGTGAACATTACTCTTTTGTTTCCTCTATTGAGCCTCACAGGGTAGAGGAAGCACTACAAGATTCGGATTGGGTGATGGCGATGCAAGAGGAGCTCAACAATTTCACAAGGAACGAGGTATGGCACTTAGTTCCACGTCCTAACCAAAATGTTGTAGGAACCAAGTGGGTCTTCCGCAACAAGCAAGATGAGCATGGTGTGGTGACTAGGAACAAAGCTCGACTCGTGGCCAAGGGGTATTCACAAGTCGAAGGTTTGGATTTTGGTGAAACCTATGCACCCGTAGCTAGGCTTGAGTCAATTCGCATATTATTAGCCTATGCTACTTACCATGGCTTCAAGCTTTATCAAATGGACGTGAAGAGTGCTTTCCTCAATGGACCGATCAAGGAGGAGGTCTATGTTGAGCAACCTCCCGGCTTTGAAGACAATGAGTACCCTAACCATGTTTATAGGCTCTCTAAGGCGCTTTATGGGCTCAAGCAAGCCCCAAGAGCATGGTATGAATGCCTTAGAGATTTCCTTATTGCTAATGGCTTCAAAGTCGGCAAAGCCGATCCTACTTTATTCACTAAAACTCTTGACAATGATTTGTTCGTATGCCAAATTTATGTTGATGATATCATATTTGGGTCTACTAACGAATCTACATGTGAAGAATTTAGTAGGATCATGACAAAGAAATTCGAGATGTCGATGATGGGGGAGTTGAAGTATTTTCTAGGATTCCAAATCAAGCAACTTCAAGAGGGCACCTTCATTAGCCAAATGAAGTATACTCAAGACATTCTAAGCAAGTTTGGAATGAAGGATGCCAAGCCCATCAAGACTCCCATGGGAACAAATGGGCATCTCGACCTCGACACGGGAGGTAAGTCCGTGGATCAAAAGGTATACGATGATTGGTTCATTGCTTTATTTATGTGCATCTCGACCGGACATTATGCTTTCCGTTTGCATGTGTGCAAGATTCCAAGCCGACCCTAAGGAATCACACCTTACGGCCGTAAAACGAATCTTGAGATACTTGGCTTATACTCCTAAGTTTGGGCTTTGGTACCCTCGGGGATCCACATTTGATTTGATTGGTTATTCGGATGCTGATTGGGCGGGGTGTAAGATTAATAGGAAGAGCACATCGGGGACTTGCCAGTTCTTGGGAAGATCCTTGGTGTCTTGGGCTTCAAAGAAGCAAAATTCGGTCGCTCTTTCTACCGCCGAAGCCGAGTATATTGTCGCAGGCCATTGTTGCGCGCAATTGCTTTGGATGAGGCAAACCCTGCGGGACTACGGTTACAAACTAACCAAAGTTCCTCTTCTATGTGATAATGAGAGTGCAATCCGCATGGCGGATAATCCCGTTGAGCATAGCCGCACTAAACACATAGCCATTCGGTATCATTTTCTTCGGGATCACCAACAAAAGGGGGATATCGAGATTTCTTACATTAACACTAAAGATCAATTAGCCGATATCTTTACCAAGCCACTTGATGAACAATCTTTTACCAAACTTAGACATGAGCTAAATATTCTTGATTCTAGGAATTTCTTTTGCTAATTTGCACACATAGCACACAAGTGTACCTTTGATCATATCTCTTTTATATATGCTATGACTAATGTGTTTACAAGTGTATTTCAAACCAAGTCATAGGTATATTGAAAGGGAATTGGAGTCTTCGGCGAAGACAAAGGCTTCCACTCCACTCTACTACTCATCCTTCGCCGTCACTCCGAGCATCTCTCCAACTTTGGTATAATATTCACTCATTTATTTTGTGACCAAAGGAGGAGAAAGTACTTCGTTGAGCTCTAATAATTCCGTTTTTGGCGATTCATGCCAAAGGGGGAGAAAATATGAGCCCAAAGCAAAAGGACCGCACCACCACCTAACTTTAAAAATTTGGAGATTTTCAATTGGTCAATTGAAAATTAATATCTTCTATGTTCAAAAGGGGGAGGAAGTAGTATTTCAAAAATGGTATATCAAAACCCTCTTGAACACTAAGAGGAGGATCTCATTTAGGGGGAGTTTTGTTTAGTCAAAGGAAAAGCATTTCAAACAAAAGGAGAAAACTTCAAATCTTGAAAATGCTTCTCAAAATTCTTATTCATTTACCTTTGACTATCTTGCAAAAGGACTTTGAAAAGAATTTACAAAAGGATTTGCAAAAACAAAACATGTGGTGCAAATGTGGTCCAATATGTTAAAAACAAAGAAACAATCCATGCACATCATGTAAGTATTTATATTGGCTCAATTCCAAGCAACCTTTGCACTTACAAACTAGTTCAAATTATGCACTTTTACATTTGCTTTGGTTGTGTTGGCATCAATCACCAAAAAGGGGGAGATTGAAAGGGAATTAGGCTTACACCTAGTTCCTAAATAATTTTGGTGGTTGAATTGCCCAACACAAACAATTGGACTAACTAGTTTGCTCCAGTGTATAAGTTTTACAGGTGCAAAAGGTTCACAACAAGCCAATTAAAAAGACCAAAGTTGGATTCAAATTAGAAAGCTAAAGGCATCCCGAAAGGCACCCTGGTCTGGCGCACCGGACTGTCCGGTGGCGCACCGGACAGTGTCCGGTGCACCAGGGAACTACGCACAGAACTCTTCACTCTCGGGAATTTCCGAAGGCCACTCCGCTATAATTCACCGGACTGTCCGGTGTACACCGGACATGTCCGGTGCTCCAAGGAAGAGCGGCCTCAGGAACTCGCCAGCCTCGGGTTTTCACTTCGGCTACTCCGCTAAAATTCACCGGACTGTCCGGTGTACACCGGACTGTCCGGTGTAACAGCGGGGCAACGACTATTTCGGCGCCAACGGCTACCTGCGACGCATTTAATGCGCGCCAGAAGCGCGCAGTCGTCAGGCACGCGGGAGCAGGCGCACCGGACAATCTACAGTTCATGTCCGGTGTGCACCGGACATCCAGGCGAGCCCCGAAGTCAGAACTCCAACGGTCAAATTGCAACGGCTTTGGTGACGTGGCTGTCGCACCGGACATGTCCGGTGTGCACCGGACTGTCCGGTGCGCCATCGAACAGACAGCCTCACCAAACGGCTAGTTTGGTGGTTGGGGCTATAAATACCCCCAACCACCCCACCATTCATTGCATCCAAGTTTTCCACTTCTCAACTACTTACAAGAGCTCTAGCATTCAATTCTAGACACACCCAAGAGGTCAAATCCTCTCCAAATTCCACACAACGCCCTAGTGATTAGAGAGAGTGATTTGCTTGTGTTCTTTCGAGCTCTTGCGCTTGGATTGCTTTCTTCTTTCTTGATTCTTTCTTGTGATCAAACACTCACTTGTAATTGAGGCAAGAGACACCAATCGTGTGGTGGTCCTTGCGGGAACTTTGTGTTCCAAGTGATTGAGAAGAGAAAGCTCACTCGGTCCGAGGGACCGTTTGAGAGAGGGTAAGGGTTGAAAGAGACCCGGCCTTTGTGGCCTCCTCAACGGGGAGTAGGTTTGAGAGAACCGAACCTCGGTAAAACAAATCCGCGTGTCTCACTTCATTATTTGCTTGCGATTTGTTTTGCACCCTCACTCGCGGACTCTATTATATTTCTAACACTAACCCGGCTTGTAGTTGTGATTATTTTGAGAATTTCAGTTTCGCCCTATTCACCCCCCTCTAGGCAACTTTCACAAAGTACATAGAATCGAAACGTAGCCAACGTAAACAACCCACCACAGGCAGCTGACTGGAGGAGGTCGCTAGCCTAATCCTCGAACTCGTCGAAGTTCTGGAACTCCTGGAGATCCGCCTCGACGCCTTCTTCTTTACTTGAGCATAGATTGCACCAAGGGCAACCTGGTGTTTTGTGAAAGCAAGGGTGAGTACACATCAACGTACTCAGCAAATGTCCCGTTTGGCTGAGGTGGACTAGCTTTATATGGGGTTAAGCTCAAGCAGTTGCTTTTAGTTGGTCAGGTATTTATTATTTGTAGAAGCCAAGTTTTATCATATAACCATCCCATGAGCCATTTCCTCATCGAGGAAACGTCATGATCATCATCGAACCAACAACATTAATAGAACCATTGTATCCCGAACCATCTGTATCTCTAATCAAAGAGGATCCCAAGGTCGCTCATAACCGTGAGCACGGCTGATATATCAGTTTCACTACCCTCTGCAGAGGTCGCACACTTTACCCACGAGTCATGATTCTCTTTCTGCCCGGGGAGAGCTAATCCCCATTGACCACTACCTAGGTGGCCTGGCAGGGTATCACTACGTAGCCTTTACAAAGATTCCCTAGAGGTCATAGCCGCCCGTTAGGTTTCTCTAGTTTGATAAACACAGTACCTCTCCCCGCAGGAGAGTGACTAACAAAAAGCAAAACGAAAGAACCTCGGCACTCAGCCTCGGCAGAGCAAGCACTGTGCCTGGACCCCTTTGACGGCACGACGGCGAAGCAACTACACCTCTAGTTCCTCTAATTAATTAGCTAAGGGCATCCCATTTCACCCTCATGGTTGCACTGTTATCCCGGGTGGTCTCTCAACGAACAGGTCCTTACGGAGAGGTACTCGGGAAACAGCCCGAGTCCCCTAAATGCCACAAGTATATCATCATATCCAGAATAAAATCATAGTATCATCGTTGTATCTCATCATGTTCATTGATTAAAGTAAAGCGCTAGCATGTAGCTAACCATAGTAACCCAAAAGGTAAATCAAGGACAAGGTAAATAGAAAGCTAGTAAATCCTTAGGTTGTTCATAGTATGCGGGACAGTGTATTATAAAGTAAATGGGACATAATGGGTCAGAGGACACTTGCCTTCACCAAGCTGCTGCTGCTCAGGGTCTTCTCCTGCAATTCCCTCAGACTCCACGAACGGCCCGATATCTACGCGAGTGCAAACATATATCCAACATTCTTGAAATGGTAGAAAACAGTACACCATACAACAGTATAGATCAAGTAAATATGCACGCGACATAGAATTCGCATCTATGACTACGCGAGAACGGAACCGAGACGGCTGATACTATGGTCGAGGGATATCACATGTATACTAAGCGAATATGAATTATAATATTTAATTCGGCTTAATCATATTAACGGACAATAATCACATGCCGAGTAAAATTACTACTTAGTCCCGATTAGTGTGTTGTTCGAATAACCGTTGCTTAAATATATATTTAATTAGCGTGAGCTATTTTAGTTGAGGCGAATTATTAGCGTGCGTAGAACGTACGACGACACGTGCAAACAGCACGCACAACGCGCGCGAACAGCACGAGACGATTCATTGCGCGACGCGCGGGCGATGGCGAATGACACGAACGCACACGGGGGTTAGACGGGGGGGGTAGACGGGGGTAAACGGGGGGTAGACGGGGGGGTAGACGGGGGTCGTCTAGGGGTAGACGAAGGGTAGGCGAACGTAGACGGAGTCCCGTCGACGCACTGCGCGCAAGCAAACGTGAGCGCGCGCACTCGTTGTGCGACGCACGACACATTAAATAATTAACAAACCGCGGCTAATTAATGACGTGACGACGAACAACCTATATTACGTTTAAACGCGAAAATTATATTTCTAAGTTCAATTTAGTTGACGTAAACTACTTGTGTGGAATATTTTAGATAAAAAAATGAATTATCAATTATTCGATGATTAATACGAGAACTATATGACTAACGCGTACGGACGATTATAACGAAGTAATTAATTAATGCGCGCAGATTGCGCGCGCGACACGCGCGAAACAGCGCGAGGACTCTACAAACAACGACGACGGCGCGCGTGATACCCGTGATCACGTGCGAAATTGCGCGCGTGAGACTGACGAGTACGCGACGCGCTAGGTAACAGTAGCGAGGCACGGCGAAGGTAGACGAACGGCCGGGGCGAGCTGGGCGGCAGCGAGCGCGCAACAACGCAGCTGCGACGCGCAGGGGCGAGGTTCGACGGCGAACGGCTGCTACGGCGCTAAACGTCAACGCGGCTGGGCGTGCTGAGCGCGCAACAACTCGGCCACGGCGCGCAGGGACTAGGCTCGCCGGCGACGGGACGCTGCTGCTACATCGACGCGGCTGCGCGAAGGAGCAGGGCGAGGGTGCGCGGGGTCTGCACGCCGGGGCACCGGCTTGCTGCGTGCTGCGATTCGCGACGGCAGGGAAACAGCCACGCGCAGGGCCTGCTGGCCGCGAAGCTGGGCAGCGGCAGGGCGAGGCTCGCCGGCACGGCTGCTACGGGGAAGAGGGTTGGGGAAAAGAGAGAAGGGAGTTTCTCACCTACGCTGCGGAGCTCCGACGACGGCACAGTGCAGGGGAGGAAGGGGAGAGAGGAAGGGAGGGCGAGCTCACCTCGGCGGCGCGCACGACGACGGCCGCAGCGGGGCACGGGGGCGAGACTCGCTGCGCAGCGAGCACACGGCGTCGATGGCGACACTCCGGGCGAGACGCAGCTGCGACGGCGAGGCGGAGAGCGAGGTCGTGGGCGAGAAAAACTGAGCACTCGGGTGAGGAAAAACTGTGCAGCGGGCGGTTTCTTCTCTGGAATTTCGCACAGGCGGTTCGATTTGGAAGAAGCACAGCACGCAAGCTTCTGACGCGCGGGCCCGGCTGGAGCGGCGGCGGCGCTGGGCGTCCACGCGCGGCTGCGTGTGCGCTACGCGCGCGTGCTGGGCCAGGCGCAGCTGACGCGCGCGGGGACCTGGGCTGGGGGCGCGGCTGGGCTGGGGCTAGCAGCGCGCGCGCGCTGGGCTGGCGGGGGGGATGGCGCGCTGGGCCGCCGCGGGGGCTGGGCTGGGCCGCGGCGCGCGCGGGCCCGCGAGGGGGGAGCTGGCGCGGGGGGAAAAAGGCCAGGAGCTGGGCCGCCGCGGTGGGCCGAGCGGGGGGGAAAGGGGAGAGAGGGAAGGGGGCGGCTGGGCCGGCCGAGCTGGGCCAGGGAGGGAGTTGGGCTGAATTCTGTTTTTCCTTTTCTTTTCTTTTTCTTACTCTTTTCTATTTATTTCAGTGTGACACTATGCGCAAACAAATGATTAAATGAAAGATCAAGCAAACCATTCATCAAACAACAAACAAACAAAATAAATGTTTTCCAACATGATGCAACAACCATTGTTCCCTTAGGGTTTAACCTATTAGATTATACTTGCATTTACACTTAAAAATAACCACTCTTCTTCTATAAAAAAAATAGAGAAAGAGGAGGTTGGGGAAGATGTGAAGAGAGGAGTAACACCTGAATTTGTGAGTATGAGCAAAGAAATTTTATACCCCAAATTCAGGGTGTTACAGGAACTGTGGCTCGCGGACTACCGTCTGGCCTGCCAACTGGGTGGAACGGACGATGACAACCTCATCATCCGCAACCTCCCCCTGTTCCTCTCCGACACCGCTCGCGCCTGGTTGGAGCACCTGCCTCCGGGGCAGATCTCCAACTGGGACGACCTAGTCCAAGCTTTCGCCGGCAATTTCCAGGGCACATACGTGCGCCCCGGGAATTCCTGGGACCTCCAAAGCTGCCGACAGCAGCCGGGTGAGTATCTCCGGGACTACATCCGGCGATTCTCGAAGCAGCGCACCGAGCTGCCCAACATCACCGACTCGGACGTCATCAGCGCGTTCCTCGCCGGCACCACCTGCCGCGACCTGGTGAGCAAGCTGGGTCGCAAGACCCCCACCAGGGCGAGCGAGCTGATGGACATCGCCACCAAGTTCGCCTCCGGCCAGGAGGCGGTCGAGGCTATCTTCCGGAAGGACAAGTAGCCCCAGGGCCGCCCATCGGAAGATGCCCCCGAGGCGTCAGCTCAGCGCGGCGCTAGGAAGAAGGGCAAGAAGTCGCAAGCGAAACGCGACGCCGCCGACGCGGACCTTGTCGCCGCCGCTGAGTACAAGAACCCTCGGAAACCCCCCCCCCCCGGAGCTCCCAACCTCTTCGACAAGATGCTCAAGGAGCCGTGCCCCTATCACCAGGGGCCCGTCAAGCACACCCTTGAGGAGTGCGTCATGCTTCGGCGCCACTTGCACAGGGCCGGGCCACCCACGGAGGGTGGCAGGGCCCGCGACGACGACAAGAAGGAAGATCACCAGGCAAGAGAGTTCCCCGAGGTCCGCGACTGCTTCATGATCTACGGTGGGCAAGCGGCGAACGCCTCGGCTCGGCACCACAAGCAAGAGCGCCGGGAGGTCTGTTCGGTGAAGGTGGCGGCGCCAGTCTACCTAGACCGGTCCGACAAACCCATCACCTTCGACCAAGCCGACCACCCCGACTATGTGCCGAGCCCGGGGAAATACCCGCTCATCGTCGACCCCATCATCGGCGACGTCAGGCTCACCAAGGTCCTCATGGACGGAGGCAGCAGCCTCAACATCATCTACGCCGAGACCCTCGGGCTTCTGCGTATCGATCTGTCCTCGGTCCGGGCGGGTGCTGCGCCTTTCCATGGGATCATCCCCGGGAAGCACGTCCAGCCCCTCGGACAACTCGATCTTCCCGTCTGCTTCGGAACACCCTCCAACTTCCGAAGGAAGACCCTGACGTTCGAGGTGGTCGGGTTCCGAGGAACCTACCACGCGGTATTGGGGAGGCCCTGCTACGCGAAGTTCATGGCCGTCCCCAACTACACCTACCTCAAGCTCAAGATGCCGGGCCCCAACGGGGTCATCACCATCGGCCCCACGTACAAACACGTGTTCGAATGCGACGTGGAGTGCGTGGAGTACGCCGAGGCCCTCATCACCGACCTGGAGAGCCTCTCTAAGGAGGTGCCAGACGTGAAGCGTTATGCCGGCAACTTCGAGCCAGCGGAGACGGTTAAGTCCGTCCCCCTCGACCCCAGCAGCGACGCCTCCAAGCAAGTCCGGATCGGCTCCGGGCTCGATCCCAAATAGGAAGCAGTGCTCGTCGACTTTCTCCGCGTGAACGCCGACGTCTTCGCGTGGAGTCCCTCGGACATGCCCGACATACCGAGGGATGTCGCCGAGCACTCGCTGGACATCCGAGCCGGAGCCCGACCCGTCAAGCAGCCTCTGCGCCGATTCGACGAGGAGAAGCGCAGAGCCATAGGCGAGGAGATCCACAAGCTAATGGCGGAAGGGTTCATCAAAGAGGTATTCCATCCCGAATGGCTTGCCAACCCTGTGCTTGTGAGAAAGAAAGGGGGGAAATGGCGGATGTGTGTAGACTACACTGGTCTGAACAAAGCATGTCCGAAGGTTCCCTACCCTCTGCCTCGCATCGATCAGATCATGGATTCCACTGCTGGGTGTGAAACCCTGTCTTTCCTCGATGCCTACTCAGGGTATCACCAAATCAGGATGAAAGAGTACGACCAGCTCGCGACTTCTTTCATCACACCCTTTGGCATGTACTGCTATGTCACCATGCCGTTTGGCTTGAGGAATGCGGGCGCGACGTACCAGCGGTGCATGAACCATGTGTTCGGCGAACACATTGGCCGTACGGTCGAGGCCTACGTTGATGACATCGTAGTCAAGACGAGGAAAGCCTCCGACCTCCTTTCCGACCTTGAAGTGACATTCCGATGTCTCAAGGCGAAAGGCGTCAAGCTCAATCCCGAAAAGTGTGTCTTCGGGGTGCCCCGAGGCATGCTCTTGGGGTTCATCATCTCCGAGCGGGGCATCGAAGCCAACCCAGAGAAGATCGCAGCCATCACCAGCATGGGGCCCATCAAGGACTTGAAAGGCGTACAGAGGGTCATGGGATGTCTCGCGGCTCTGAGCCGCTTTATCTCACGCCTCGGCGAAAGAGGTCTACCTCTATACCGCCTCTTAAGGAAGGCCGAGTGCTTCACTTGGACCCCTGAGGCCAAGGAAGCCCTCGGGAACCTGAAGGCGCTCCTCACGAAGGCGCCTATCCTGGTGCCCCCAGCTGCCGGAGAAGCCCTCTTGGTCTACGTCGCCGCGACCACTCAGGTGGTTAGCGCCGCGATTGTGGTCGAGAGGCAAGAAGAGGGACATGCATTGCCCATTCAAAGGCTAGTCTACTTCGTCAGCGAGGTACTGTCCGAAACCAAAATCCGCTACCCACAAGTTCAGAAGCTGCTATACGCGGTGATCCTGACACGGCGAAAGTTGCGACACTACTTCGAGTCTCATCCGGTAACTTGGTGTCATCCTTCCCCCTGGGGGAGATCATCCATTGCCGAGAGGCCTCGGGTAGGATTGCAAAGTGGGCGGTGGAAATCATGGGCGAAACAATCTCGTTCGCCCCTCGGAAGGCCATCAAATCCCAGGTCTTGGTGGACTTCGTGGCTGAATGGGTCGACACCCAGCTACCAACAGCTCTGGTCCAACCGGAGCTCTGGACCATGTTCTTCGATGGGTCGCTGATGAAGACAGGAGCCGGCGCAGGCCTACTCTTCATCTCGCCCCTCGGGAAGCACCTACGCTACGTGCTACGCCTCCACTTCCCGGCGTCCAACAATGTAGCTGAATACGAGGCTCTGGTCAACGGGTTGTGGATTGCCGTCGAGCTAGGGGTCTGACGCCTCGACGCTCGCGGTGACTCGCAGCTCGTCATTGACCAAGTCTTGAAGAACTCCCACTGCCGCAACCCGAAGATGGAGGCCTACTGCGATGAGGTTCGGCGCCTGGAAGGCAAGTTCCACGGGCTCGAGCTCAACCACATCGCTCGGCGCTACAACGAGACTGCGAACGAGCTGGCTAAAGTAGCCTTGGGGCGAACAACGGTTCCCCCAGACGTCTTCTCCCGAGATCTGCATCAACCCTCCGTCAAGATTGACGAAGCGCCCGAGCCTGAGGCACCCTCGGCCTAGCCCGAGGTACCCTCGGCACAGTCCGAGGCACCCTCGGCTCGGCCCGAGGCACCCTCGGTTCGGCCCGAGGTACCCTCGGCCCCCGAGGGCGAAACGCTGCGCGTCGAGGGGGAGCAAAGCGGGGTCGCGCCTGATCAAAACTGGCAGACCCCGTACCTACAATATCTCCACCAAGGAGAGCTACCCCTTGACCGAGCCGAAGCTCGGCGGTTGGCGCGGCGCGCCAAGTCGTTCGTCTTGATGGGGGATGGGAAGGAGCTCCACCACCGCACCCCGGGCCCTTGTTGGAGACTCCCGGGGGCTGCACGCTCCCCTGGGAAGGGCCGCTTGTCATCACCAAAGTTCTGAAGCCCGGAACAAACGAACTGGCCAACAGTCAAGGCGAGGTCTACAGCAACGCTTGGAACATCCAACAGCTACGTCGTTTCTACCCTTAAGATGTTTTCAAGTTGTTCATATACCTCGCTCCCACGCAAAGTTTAGTCATCAAGGAAGGGTCAGCCTTGCCTCGGCAAAGCCCGACCCTCCCTCGGGGGCTAAAAGGGGGGAACCCCCTCTGCGTCGAAATTTTCCTCGAAAAAAGATCTTTTCTGCCAGAATGTCTTTCGTGCTTTTTGACTACTTCGAAAGTGGATCCTGAAAACGACGGAGTACACATATGCAGCCAAGGCTGACCGAGCCGAGGGACTCCTACGCCTCCAGGATACGGATACCTCACTCATCACCTTCTGCCATAAGTAACTCACGTTCGGATAAGTGATTCGGCGGACCGAACAAGTCTTCACGCTCGGAAGCTCTTCTGTCGGAGCGATTCTTCGAGCCTTCTCGACTGCGTCGGTGACAGAACCCCATGGACGGGTAAGAGTGCGCGTAAGCGGCAAGGCCGACCGAGCCAAGGGACTCCTATGCCTCCGGGATACGGATACCTCACTCATCACCTTCCGTGAGAAGCAACTCTCGCTCGCACAAACAGTTCTGTTACCGACAAAAAAGTCCAGATACTCGAAACAAGAGGAAAGGAGACGCGGCTTTACAATACGGCGAGGGTGTGTTTCGGCCTCGGCGGCCGCAGAAAACACACGCTACAATAGGATCCGATCCTGCAGGCTCGGATCTTGACGGCTAAAGGGAGCAGCAGCACCCTCAGCGTCGACAACACCTCTGGCGAGGTCCAACCTAGCCTCGGACGGAGACGCGGTCCAAGGGTCTCCGCTCTGAAGGACAACGTCATCACCAAGCCCGGGCCATCGCCGCCAGGGTCTTCTCCAAGAATCTGGCCCGAGCAGGCGGCTCGGCCGGTCACCCCGAGGCCTCGGCAGGTCAATTTCGGCGTCGGTCCCGCTAACGGACGACCCGGCCAGGCTCCGACCGACCTGGTCTTCTTTTCGAGCCAACTATGCCTCTGTTCGCGCTGGCACTGCTACCCCTGGCCTCGGCTCATCGAAGAGCAGCCGAGGGTTTCCTCTAACTAAGCAAGGGAAGCCTCGGACAACAAGGCTGACCGAGCCGAGGGACTCCTACGCCTCCGGGATACGGATACCTCACTCGTCACCTTTACACGGGGCGACTCACGCTTGGTGAAGCGGTTCAGACAACCAACAGGCGAGTCTTAATGCTCAAAAATGGGGAAAAACACGGCTCCGTGCCGAATTTACATACATGTTCAGGCCTCGACAGCCATAGTGAACAAAAACACTGGCATTCGAAGTGCCATTACAAACGGAACTCTGGTTCCACCTCCGCAGGTACGAACACCCCCACTCAATGGGGGAGGGGCCTGCGGAGCAACAGAAGACCGACGAACGGCTCGCCGTTGCCCGCCCCAGCAGCGGCGACGATGAAGATTTCTGCTCCAGGGGGCCGAACAGCAGCAGTGATGACCTCAGGGCGGATGTGCTGCCAGGAGACCCCCCGCCCGTGCCCAAACTCGTGAGGCAAGGACGGGCAGAAGGTCGTAGAGTTGGAGGTCGGTCTGCGGGTGGCACCGGTGAGCTCGTCGGCGGCGGAACCTCTTCCAGCTGCCGTGGCGGGAGGCGGCACCGGGAGCGGCTCCGAAGCCGCTCGGCTCAGAGAGCCGGGCACGATGCAGCTGCCAGCGCCACGGATGACTCCCGCCCTTCCCCCCGATCACTGACGGAAGGAGCGGGCCACCGCACACGCAGGGGCCAACCCCAACTCGGCACACTCCCCTCCCCAGCCCTGGTGATGAAAATCCTTGAGGCTGAGGGAGGGGCAGAGGCCGTGGCCCGGTTCGCTCTCCCCCGCCATCGAACTGGAGGTCACCATCTTGGGTGACCGCCGGCGGAGGGGTGCGACCGGGCTGCATGATGAAAATCCTTGAAGCCGAACGACGGCTGAAAGGTACCAACTCCCGCAGAGTTGCGTTCCTCCAACGACGAAGCGGAAAGACGGCGGATATCTCCCATCCGGGGGCTTGGAAGGTGGAAAGACACGATGCATAAGGGAGCGCGAAGACACGGTCGCCTTCCAAGAGGGTCACCCTCTTTTTAAAGGCGACTCTCCCTACTTGCGTCCCCAGCCGTCGTGGGCTGAGTCTTCTCCAACACGCTCCAAGGTCCTCCCCTACGGCGCGGGGGCTAGGTCCCACACGTCATGCAAGCCAGCCCAGAGCAGAAGAGGCCAAACCACCGTGCACGGTGCGTGCAACCGCCCAGCGGTTACAAGCGGCTCTCCACTTTTGCCCAGACCAGCGGGCGAAAGGGCGGGCAGCCATGCAGGCGGCATGCAACCGCGCCAAGTGGGCGCACTTCTCCGACTCCCAACACGCCCAGCATGGAGGCCCAGGCCCACGCGTCATGCAACTGGCGCGTCGAATGCTTCGTGCATGCAACTGCACCGCCACTTGCGCCACCACTGCGCCTCCTCGACTGCGGAACCAATACCGCGACTCGAGGCGACCCAGCGCACGACCCAGCGGCGCCAGCCTGGCGCGACGGTCAATGCGGCCAAAAATGGGCCGACAGTAATGGTGGTGGCAGGCGGGCAGGAGTAGTGGTCACGTCGTCAGCCAAGCTTATGTCCCATCCGAGGGTAGCGAGAGAACCCTCTCCCACGGCGTGAAGACAACGCGCCCGTGTTCCGTTCCTCGAACGGCTCGCGCACGCACAACGGCTGCCCTGCGAACCACTCGCCTTGTCGCATTAACTCCACGGCGGGACGGGCGGCGCCTCTGGCAGGAGAAGCGAGCGACGCTTCACCTTCGCCATAATGACCGCGTCAAAAAAGGTATGCCGCGTCGTTCGATTTCGTATCCTTTTCCTTTTTTCCTCTTTCTCTCTCTTGCAACAGGGACCGGGAAAGGGGGATACCCCGGAAGGGATCCTTCCCCATGAAGGAACCAGGCTCCGAGCCTCCCTACTGATCAGAGGTTCGAAGGCTGGCCCCTCGGAAGGGTTCAACAGCCGCCTCAGAGCACGTGGGTTCCACACCCACTACTGGTTAGAGGTTCAAAGGTCGGCCCCTCGAAAGGGTTCAACGGCCACCTCAGGCTACTCGGGCTCCGCGCCCACTACTGATCAGGGGTTCGAAGGCTGGCCCCCGAAGGGCAGCCGCCTCAGACACAGAGCAAGGGATGACCATGGGTATGTTCGATACATAACCAAGGCTTGGGCTGCGCTCCCGAGGTACCCTAGGACATTTACGAGACCAGCGGGAACGATCTTGTAACGGAATCCCATCAGAGGGAGGCATCGAGCCCTCAGACCCCGTCACCAGGGGACCAGGTCCGGCAGATCACCCGCAGGTACTTTTGGGCGTGCCTCTGGGCCTCTAGCCGACCCCTAACGAATGGGGCACGGACGTCCGCTCAGATCACCCGCCTGCAGCTCACCAGAGACACCATGTTCGGCGCCCACCGAGGGCAACATGGCGCTCTCCCCCCCCCCTCCTCCTTGCGGAAAGGCGACGCAGGGGCGTATGTAAAAAGTCGAGTCTGTCCCTGATCGCCCTCTCGCCCTGTGCAGAGGCTCGGGGGCTGCTCTCGCAAACCCGGCTCCGGCCAAACTGTTGACAGCGTCAACATATCAGCCCGAGAACTTGGGACCCGACCGTACACCCGGGCTACGGCCAGCTCGCATGAGGGAACGACCAGACCAGCCGAAGCATTGCGCGAGGCGTTAAGACCTCGGAGGAGTCAAACCACTCCTCCGAGGCCTCGGGGCTACACCCGGCGGGTGCGCTCGCGCGCACCCACCGGAACAAAACGCAACCGAGAAAGGCTGGTCCCCTTGCAAAAAAGTGTGACGAAAGCCTCCAAGCGAGTGCTAACACTCCCTTCGAGGCTCGGGGGCTACTGTCGGGGACCATAATTAGGGGTACCCTCAAGGCTCCTAATTCTCAGCTGGTAACCCCCATCAGCATAAAGCTGCAAAGGCCTGATGGGTGCGATAAAGTCAGGGATCAGTCCATTCGAGGGACTCGATCACGCCTCGCCCGAGCCTAGCCTCGGACAAGGGCAGCCGACCCTGGAGGATCTCCACCTCGCCCGAGGCCCCCCTCCAGCGGCGAACACGTTCCCGGCTCGCCCGAGGCCCTGTCTTCGCCAAGAAGCAACCCCGACCAAATCGCAGGAGCATTTAATGCAAAGGTGGCCTGACACCTTTATCCTGATGCGCGCCCCTCAGCTGACAGAGCCGAAGTGACCGCCGTCACTTCGCCGCTCCACTGACCGGTCTGATAGAAAGACAGCGCCGCCTGCGCCGCTCCGACTGCGGTGCCACTTGACAGAGTGAGGCTGACAGGCAGTCAGGCCCGGCCGCACACCATAGGAAGCTCCGCTCCGCCTGACCCAGGGCTCGGACTCGGGCTAAGCCCCGGAAGACGGCGAACTCCGCTCCGCCCGACCTAGGGCTCGGACTCGGGCTAAGCCCCAGAAGACGGCGAACTCCGCTCCGCCCGACCCAGGGCTCAGACTCGGGCTAAGCCCCGGAAGACGGCGAACTCCGCTCCGCCCGACCCAAGGCTCGGACTCGGACTAAGCCCCGGAAGACGGCGAACTCCGCTCCGCCCGACCCAGGGCTCGGACTCGGGCTAAACCCCGGAAGACGGCGAACTCCGCTCCGCCTGACCCAGGGCTCGGACTCGGGCAAAGCCCCGGAAGACGGCGAACTCCGCTCCGCCCGACCCAGGGCTCGGACTTGGGCTCAGCCCCAGAAGACGACGAACTCCGCTTCGCCCGACCCCAGGACTCAAATTCCGCCCTAGCCTTAGCCAACGGCCTCTGCCTCGCCCGACCTAGGGGCTCGGACTCGGCCTCGGCCATGGAAGACGGACTCGACCTCGACCTCGGAGGAGCCTCCACATCGCCCAACCTAGGGCACGGACTGGCCACGTCAACAGGAGGCGCCATCATTACCCTACTCCAAGCTGACTCGGGCTACGGGGAACAAGACCGGCGTCCCATCTGGCTCGCTCCGCCAGATAGGCGATGATGGTGCCCCGCACGTTCCCTAACGATGGCGGCTCTCGGCCCCCTTACGAAAGCAAGAGGACATCAGCAAGGACTCGACGGCCCCGACAGCTGTCCCTCCGCCAGGCTCCGGCGCTCCTCCGACGGCCACGACATCACACAAACCGGGCGCCAAAATCTCTCCGGCCTCCACGACGGCGTGTACTTAGGGCACTAGCTCTCCTCCGCTAGACACGTAGCACTCTGCTACACCCCCCATTGTACACCTGGACCCTCTCCTTACGCCTATAAAAGGAAGGACCAGGGCCCTCTTAGAGAGGGTTGGCCGCACGGGGACGAGGACGGGACGGGCGCTCGCGTGAGGCCGCTCGCTCCTTCCCCCGTGTGGACGCTTGTAACCCCCTACTGCAAGCGCACCCGACCTGGGCGCGGGACGAACACGAAGGCCGCGGGATTTCCACCTCTCTCACGCCCATCTCCGGCCACCTCACTTCCCCCCTTCGCGCTCGGCCTCGCGTCGACCCATCTAGGCTGGGGCACGCGGCGACACTTCACTCGTCGGCTCAGGGACCCCTCGGTCTCGAAACGCCGACACGAGTATAGTTTAATATAGACATGTAATGCATGTACACTACGTTCCTACCTTCTAATAGGTGAGGATAGGTCCAAATCCCACCCGCGTTGGCGTAGATGGAGTTAGTTTCCATGCTCTACTCCGATCCGAGATAGAATTTCGGCAGCACCTCCCCGCTGTTCTTCGGATACACGTCCTGGCAGGGAGAGTGTACTGTCCGGAGAACAACAGGGAGGTGACACCAAAACTCTATCTCGGACCGGAGTAGAGCATGAAACTAACACCATCTACGCAACCGCGGGCTGTCCAAAAAACGTGGACAATTCGAAACTGATACATTTGTAGATATGCAAAGATCTGCATATCTACACCGTATCTCTTTCGAACGGGAGACGCCTAACTGGATTACGTGATCTACGACCATGATGCGGAAATAGAGGTTATACCTAGAGTGGCGGTGGAGTCAGGCTACTGGGGCTATGGCGGGTCGGTGCAGTGGCGACGCGACGCGGTGCAGGCAGACCCGCAGCGGCTAGGAAGACAAGTATCTTCTCTGTAAAAAAGAAACACAAGTCTGTTAATACAAAAAAAAATCGACAGCACCTCCCCTGTACGTTGAGGTTTTTAGAACCTGCAAATAAAACTAACAGCACGATGGCTGACATGCACACAGTAAGAAGAAATTCACCTAAAGTATACACTACTAGCACCAAAACACCGGATGTTTGGAGTAAGGCTATGTGCAAATAAGACACCGGAAATTTTTTTCAATGATCAAGAAGAAAATATGATGTAGTTCAATTTATATGAAGCAAACAAATGAAGCCTTGTTGTGTACAATGCACTTAATTTAATATCAATATATTTTTACCAGTTGCATTTGTTTGTTTTGCAATAGGACCGTAACATTTAGAGAACAACACGTATCACTGTGAGAATGAGCTCTCCATGTGCTTCTAATCATGGACATTGACTGCATCTATGAGAATGACCATTAAATAATACACAGTATCAACGTTTCAGGAGCACATGATTAAATTGGAAAAATGATTGTGTAAGTTTCGAAAATAACAGTAGCAAGTTTAAAAATGACTCACAAGGGTGAGGAAGCGGCGCGGGCGGGGCGCGGGCTGCGACGGCGAGGGCGCGGCGCAGCGCGGCGTGGGCGAGCGCGCGCGGCGTGGGCGGGTGCGGCGTGGGCGCGGCGGCGGCGTGTGAGACTGAGAGAGTGAGAGTGAGAGAGTGAGAGAGAAAGAAGAATTACCAGCGTTATGTACACGCGCTTTGCTGAGTGCCCGTGATCTGGCACTCGACAAAGATTTTTTTTTATTTTTAAAATAAGCTTTGCCGAGTACCAGATCAGGGACACTCGGCAAAGGCTCCTTTGCCGAGTGCCAGATCAGGGACACTCGGCAAAGGCTCCTTTGCCGAGTGTCGACGAGGTGATACTCAGCAAAGACTAACTTACACTTCTTTGTCGAGTGTCACCGAGGGGGCACTCGGCAAAGCATACTTTGCCGAGTTCCAACCATCTGACACTCGGCAAAGTACATTTGTATTTTTTTTTGTTTTGTCTCCCAAACTTTTTGTGGTATGTTCCTACACTATGTATACCTACATGTATCATTTGTGGACAATTATAACTGAGTTTTCAATATCTAGTAGATTTAGTTCGTTTATTTGAATTTCTTCGGAAAATTCAGATTTGAACTGCAGGTCACTCGAAACTTGAAAAACCGTGCATGCAAAAATGATATTCATGTTACTTAGCATAAGTTACGACCGATTCCAGGAGCGGACCGGAAACTTCGAGCAACATGCTCACTAAACATGGCTGTGAACTTGCCATCCACATGTTTAAAAATTGTATAAAACACAAACAAAGTCAAAAAATCATGAAACTTGTCCACGTGTCATGATATCATATGTACAGGCTGTGATAAAAATTTTAGAATGTTTGAAGAAAGTTGTGAGACACTATGTGTAGAAACCTAAGAGAACTACACATGAAATCATAGAGTTTCAATGTGGATCTCTTAGGTTTGTACACATAGCGCGTCATAGTTTCCTCGAAACTTTTTCAATTTTTTATCACAGCCTGTACATATGATATCATGACACATGGACAAGTTTCATGATTTTCTGACTTTGTTTGTGTTTTATACAATTTTTAAACATGTGGATGGCAAGTTCACGGCCATGTTTAGTGAGCATGTTGCTCGAAGTTTCCGGTCCGCTCCTGGAATCGGTTGTAACTTATGCTAAGTAACATGAATATCATTTTTGCATGCACGGTTTTTCAAGTTTCGAGTGACCTGCAGTTCAAATCTGAATTTTTTGAAGAAATTCAAATAAACGAACTAAATCTACTAGATATTGAAAACTCAGTTATAATTGTCCACAAATGATACATGTAGGTCTACATAGTGTAGGAACATACCACAAAAAATTTGGGAGACAAAATCAAAAAAATAAAAATATACTTTGCCGAGTGTCCAGAGAAGACACTCAGCAAAGAGTCCTTTGCCGAGTGCCCATTATATGGCACTCGGCAAAGAATACTCTTTGCCGAGTGCCAATCCTCAGCTCTCGGCAAAACTGACGACCGTCAGCTTTAGGACGGTCGTCTAACGGCCCTTTGCCGAGCGCCACCTTTGTCTAGTGTTTGACACTCGGCAAACGTGTCGTTGCCGAGTGGGGTCCTGTGCCGAGTGTCCAGCACTCGGTAAAGAGGCTCGTTGCCGAGAGCCTAACTTTACCGAGTGCGGCTCTCGGCAAAGCAGGCTTTGCCGAGTGCGGCTCTCGGCAAAGCAGGCTTTGCCGAGTGCCCGACAAAAAGCACTCGGCAAAGAGGCCGACACTCGGCAAAGCCTCGGATTCCGGTAGTGCTTATCCAGTTCTATGAACACATTAAATCCTCCAAAATTTCAGGAGTAAGCCTGCTAAGATGCTCACTAAGAATACGCCCACTAGTGTTAAAAGCTGACTCTGATGCAACAATGCTGACCGGAATAGCCAATATGTCACGTGTTATCTTTCTAAGTGTCGGCCCGGGCCTTGAACAGGACCCAAGCGGGGGTCCGGCATCGACACGTATCCAGACCTAATCTAGTGCGGACCTGTCCATATACGCTACTGCTCCCCGCCCAGGCGGAGACCTGATGCTGCCATGTGGCCTACTGCGTGTGATGTAAGCCAACGGGCGGAGCCTGACGTAAGGCCTCCAGGTTGCGCGACCCCTGCATTTATTGCGGATAAGGCGCGCCGCCTGTCCATCCCGCTGACAGGCGATGTGTCGCCTCGGCATTTAACGAGATCCGTCCATTCCGCTGGCAGACGGCGACCTATCTGCTGGCAGGCGGCAACCTGTCTATTCCACAGGCGACGTGCCTGTCCATTCCGCTGGTAGGCAGCACGCCCATACTGCCGCGTGCACTGCGCTCATCATCACTCGTACATTACCAAGGAAGCTACCGTTGCATATCAATACTGTGCGGGCTGCGGACATCAGGGCGCCAGGAGATTGCACAGACGTCACCTGCATTAGTTGCTCTAGGTATTCCTTCCATTATGTCCCTGGGCCCACATGTCGGGGCTCAGCATCCTTGTATGTGCCTCCCTTGGGCTATAAAAGGGAAGGCACACGACGTTACAAGGCAAGTCACTCAGACTCACTTAGACCCTCGGGAAGTTCTCCAAGCTCTCGAGCATCAGCAATACTACACACAGTGGAGTAGGGTTTTACGCTCCAGCGGCCTGAACCACTCTAAATCCTCGTGTTCTCGTGTGTTCTTACACCTTCCGATAGACAGACAAAACGCTTAGGCCCCTCCTCATCTTAGGATTTAGGGCGGGTGCGTTCCACCACCCGGCTGGAGAATTTCCTCTCTGATAGTCACGTGTTATCTTTCTAAGTGTAGGATCACGAGTTCCAACCACCTTCCACCAGTGTAGGATATGGAAGTTCTCAGTTGAAAAATGGACCAAATCATCCTCCAAGTATCTATCTAGCTCAGTTTTAACTCTTGTCATCACTGGCCTTCGACTAGCAACACGTGCACTAATTGTTGACAACGAACTAGCGTCAAGTAGAGGAGTTGATGACTCGGTTGTATCTTCACCCTCTTCCATTTCATAGTACTTCACCAAATCACATAAGGACTCTTTCACTTCATCAAGCACATTGATCACTATTTTGACCTATCAAAGTCTTAAAGAACCCAAGGAGATAATAAACCTTAAACCTAGGATCTAAAATAGTTGCTATTCCCATCGGTCCTTGAATATCCTTCCAATATTTTTCAATTTTTTCTATCATCTTTTTGGACGTCTCTTCTATGATAGGATTTCCACATTCAGACCACTGTGTAATTTTTACGTTAGCCTCACAAATTTTAAGGAGTTGAATATTTGCAGTCACATAATCTGTTCCAGAGAAGACCTTGGTAATCTCATTAAACATCTTGAGTCTATCAACCACTTGTCTAGCAAAAGCCCACTCTTCCTTATTTGGTGCATAATCATAAAGTTTTTCAACACGAGTGGCACGGTTAAAAATAGGCTCATATGGAATAGCAATAGAGAGCATCTTGTATGTAGAGTTCCACCTAGTTTTGCAATCAAGTCCTAGCTTGTGTACCAAAGAGACTTTGACAAACTTAGCCATCTCTTCAAATTTCTCTACTCAAAAAGGTGTGGCTGTCCAAAATGCTACACTATCACGAATCTTTTTAATTCCAAGTTGTATCATATCTAAACCATCCTTCACTATCAAATTCAGAATCTGTGCAGCACAACGCATATGCAACAGAGACCCCTATAACATAAGTTTAGATGGACCAATCTTTTTGGTAAGGTCAGAGATTGCTGCATTATTAGTTGTGCAATTGTCTAGTGTCAAGGTGGAGATCTTCTCATCATATTCCATTCAACCAAAGCATCATATAGAACCTCACAGATAATCTCAGTTGTATGCAGTGCAGCCACATATATGAACCTACATACAAGGAAAACAATGTAAAAGTTGTAAAAAATAGACAAATATACAAGGAAAAACAATGTAAAAGTTCTTACCTCATTATAATGTTCCTCAAGTTCCAAGAATCATCGATGAAATGGGCTGTGACACCCATGTAACCTCTTTTTTGGTTGTCAGAAGTCCACATATATGTAGTGATAGAAACTCGTGACTTACATGCACCCATGTATTGCAACGCTCTTTTCTTTTCTTCTGTATATGCATCCATAATGTCCTTTTGCCACATCACAAAATTAGAAATTGCACAGCACTTCAAATCGCAAATCTTGATATAAAGAATAGTGTATTCCTTACCTAATAGTATTCCTTCTAACCATCTTGAATAATGGCTGACATGCACTCACAAATCAATGAAAGACAATATGCTCAAAGATGCACAAGGGATATCCATGCAATGCTATCATAGCAGCAAGCTTCTTTCTAGCAACTTCAGGATCAAAAGTGTAGCTCTCCACGGATACTTTCCCCTTGTTGTGAACTAAACCTCAAAAATGATTGTGACATATTCTTGTTCTAGCCAGTGAGTTTTATCTTGCGCAAAACATAAATCTGCAAATGATCATGAAGATGCTTTGTTCCATGAATACTTTTCCCATTAAGCTCATTATGACAATAAGAATATTGTGCCTTGATTTCACCAGAACTTAACTTCACTCTCTTGAATTCATTCCAAACAACAGATGTAAGCTTCCTCTTTGGTCCTACAATCACTTCTTCAATTTCATCAACATCATCATCAATATGTATTGGCTCTGAATCATTCATAGATTGGGTTTGCATGTTGCTTTCAGTTTCATTCCCACTCTAAGCCCCCGCAACAGAACTGTCATGTCTCAACAAAAAACAAAGTAATATGTCAATTGTCAATTCAAATCAATAGTAAAAATACTAAAGCATTTAGAGTTGTCTATTAGAAAACATTACAAAATTACATAACAACAAAAAATGTATACAGAGATGTAGTCCGATAATATGTATAAATAAACAAAAATTACATCCCTTGCTCTAAATAAAAAATTACATCTTAATAACACATAAACATACAGATTAACTCGAGGTATACATACAAAAAATCACTAAAGAAATTAAATGTTATCAAGCTTCAGAAATCAAACCCTAGGGATTTTAACGGAAGGACGTCTTTGGTGGATGGTGCTTCACCCGGTGGCGCTTTGGCTCTTGTAGTCACAACCTGGCTTTTCTTCTTGCTCTTAGTTGTGACACCAACTGGAATTGGGGGCAGTGATGGGACACAGGGTTGTCACTTGCCCAAGTTGGAACCATCAATGGAGGTGGCAGTGTCAGATCTTTGTCAACATTCCTTCGTAGGTTAGTGAATAAAAAGCATTGGATGTAGCGTAGTGCAAAAGTTTAGAGTATCGTCTCTCGCAAACCATCACACACAGACACACAAATACAGTGGCATTGACGGTTTGATACAGAGAGCAAAATATTGAACATGTTAAACGATCTGGATCTCACTTCTCACCTTCCTTGCTTGTCATCAGTGTTCATCGGCGTCGGCGTTGATGAATATGCCGTTCCAGTGGAGGACCAAGGGCGCAACTACCAGGTGACCCCAAATCACTGTCATCGGAGAGCAGGGCGGCGACGCAGCGTGCGAACTCTGCCAACTCCGAGCAGAGGCAGGTAGGCCACAGGCAGCTGAGCTGAACGAAGGACCTGATGTTCTGGTGGCAGGGCCGTACCTGAGGGGGTGCCGAGGGTGCGGCCTCACCGGGCCCCAAAAAACATAGGGCCCCCTAGCCACTGGACGCTAGCACTTTTTCTGTTAAAACTATCTATTCTAGACACAAATATCACAAAGAGCGATGCACTATCGACCAGTTTTGTTTAGATTGTTAAACTAATGTCTCAATTACTTATCGAATACTCCATCCGCTTCAAAATAGTATTTGTTTTAGCTCTTAATTTTTTTATTTATATTCAACTAGATGATGATGAATCCACTAAATAAGCAAAACGAATTCTATTTTGATATAGAGAGAGTATTATTTACTATACACATGATGGTTGCATCGGCAGAGAGAAGCTTTTTAAAATTGAAATATTTTTTGAAGTATTTATGGTCAACAATAACTCAAGAGAGGTTAAATGGCTTGACGATTCTATATATATCGAAAAAAGTTGTTGGATGAGATTGATCTCAATGATATAAGCGATGACTTTGTATCACAAAATGTTAGAAGATATTTTCAATGATATCAGATAACAGGTAAGTGTTTTTGGCTATATTTTACATTTGTTATCTTATAAACTTTAAAACAGTGCATAATAATTTTTATATGTTAAATATTCGATAATATATATAATTATATATATATATTTGTGTGTAGATGGAGGCCTCCATATTGGATTTCGTACAAGGCCCCTAAAAAATTAGGAACGACCCTGTCTGGTGGTGGTGACTGGCGTTGAGGGCAGAGGGCTTGAGGCGGTCCGGTCGTTCAACCGTCTGGCGAGCGACGGCTGACGGGCTCTGTGGATCTGCCTCTGAGCCGCTGAGGCCTAAGGGTGATGGCGGACAGCCTGAGTGCCTGTGCGACAGCCTGAGGCTGGCCGTAGCGGTATCCGCTGAGCAGCCCCCTCCCCTTGCTAGCGGCTACAGCTCCCTCCCCTTGGCCCGCAGCGCTGCCCCCTATGTGCCCCCTGTGCGCGGGCCCTCTTCTCTCTCCCCCTCAATCCAGCGGTTCACTGTTCATCCCCTCCGACACTGTATTGTGGGTCCAGGAGTAATTGTTAGTAGATAAAAAATTGATAGTAGATAAAAAGTAGGTATAGAAAATGATATTTTATAGTTGTAGTGGGGTATAGGGGGAGTATTTCGGGGGAACCACTGCGGGAGATGAAAAAGTAGGAGATAAACTGTTGATGATGTGACCCAAAAAAGTGATATAGAGGGAGAAATTTAGAGAAAACCGCTGCGGATAGTCTGAGTGCCTATGCGACTATGCCTGACGGAAGCAAGCAACCAAGCAGGCAAGCCGCAGGAGACTCCTGATTGCTAGGTTTTTTTTGTTTTTTTTTGCTTTGGGCTTCACCATTGGCAATCTTTGGCCCACAGGTGGACAAGCCATAAGCCACAATGCAGATAGATGAATTCCCCTAGAAGCCTGTATTAAATCGGGTAAAATAGCCCCACGAGTAATTTGGTTTGGGTTTAGCCCTCCCAAACCCGTACCCGCCATACCCAATGGGGAAAGGATTTGTCCCAAATCTATACACATGGGGACAAATTTTAACTCATACCCTAATCCTAATAGAGGAATTTCCCACGAGTAATCGGGTTTCGGGACCCCATTGACATCTCTACTTTGGATAGGCTCTTCCTGTCACCCTTTCTCTAAATTTGTGCGAAGAAAAAACCGTCAAGGCATGTGTAAGATTGTGAAGGGATTACTTGTATTGCATAGGAGATGGATACCTATATATAGACCCAGAACCTTAATCCTAATGGGTCGGTAGCCCAACGGTGGTGCCGACCTACACACACAGAGAACACATGCTAACATCTCCACAGTCGCAACGAGAGCACCACAAACGATGAGACTGGAACGGAAGCTGAAGGTAGGAGCCAATGGTTTAAATCCCTCTGCGGTAGCAGCGTCGTGAGGGTGCAAGTGTTGCGGTTGGAGTAGAGACCGGTGTGCACTCCATGTAGATGATAGCCCCTGGATGCCGAGACAGCCGAAGTTGAGATGATGTGGTTCCTTTTTCTTATATGTACTATTAAGAGAGGAGTCTAATTAGACAACTCAATCATTTAGTATCACTAGCTAGGTGCTAAAATCATATGCATCTCATATAGGCCTGAGTGATATACATGAGAGCAACAAAAAATGTTTACGAAAAACACTTTGAAAATGCTAGCTATGCTCTAACATGTTTAACAAAATATTGGAAAGTTAGCATGCTTGAGAAGAGATAAGAAAATGCTCTTAGTGAAGTTTTTTAGTAGACACTAGATATGTCTAGTGGAGCATCAGACATGGACAACAGATACATAGTTGATTGGTACACGTTGCATAGTTTTAAACAATGCACCATTGAGTCTGATGCATACTAGATATGTCCAATGAGACAATGAATTGCCCACCGGACTAAACACTCAAAGAGCATGTCAACCATGTAGTTTAGTTTTATGGTACAACATAATCTATTGTGGCACATGATACCACACCTAACACTACACTCCAAGTAGACCTGAGCATGGGCCATGCGACCCGACAAACACAACCCGACCAATGCGACGAGCAGGTACGGGTCGTAGTTTTTGACCTGCAACAATCCATGGATCGGATACGAGCAATAAATTTTTGACCCAAAACTCGACCCAAACCGAAAAACCCGACCCGACACGTCCAACATGGAGGCATGGGTCAACCCGACCCGATACTATGCACGGACCACGCAGAACGACCCACGATACGACCTTGACCCGACCCGAACACGGCCCGACCTAACATTTGAATAGGTCTAACTCCAAGAGCATGTAAAATATACACTTCAGCTCCACACGCATCGTACGTGTTCAGTGAGAGCACTAGATACCTGACAATATTAACGACTAGTGGATAGTCGTTAAGAAGGCACCGAACGTATCCATTGCAAGGACTAGCAGTGCACCAAACATGTCTAGTGCCCCCAATTTATGTCCACAAAGAAGTAACAATTGGATTTAGACTTGGGCTATAAATAGACATCTTGGATGGCCTTGGTTATTATCCCTTCACTCGTTACACTTGAAAACACATCTTAGGACTAGAGAAACACACTTCATCCACTTACATCTTGTAGTTCATCATTTGAGTGAAATTGAAGAGCTCCTAGTGTATCGCATATAGTTGTTGCATCTTGTGACACTAGTTGAGTGAATTGGGGTGGTTCTGCTCTTGTTACTTTTGGTGATTGACATCATCTAGATGACCTAGAGTATGTGGGATAGTTGATCAACTATTGAAGATTGTTGTTGATTTCGGTCATCATTATGAGGGGCTTTTGCACTTATTTCCTATGGGAGACTAGTAAAGAGTAACAGTAGTAAAATCATGACTTATTAGAGTGCCTTCATAGTGTGATCCTTATGATGTTCATATTGTGGGCTTGCCATTTGATATTAATTAGCACGTGAACCACATAGTTTGAACTTGCCACAACGACAATGTTGGTTGATAGCAAGTAATCAAGCCTCAGGGATATATCTTGTCATCTCTTGTCCCTGTGGTTTACACTTTGAGATGGCAATGGGTACCAGGCACCCAAAACCTGACAGGTTTTTGCTCTATTGGGGTATGAGTCCATTGTAATGCCCAAAATTTGTGTAAGAGAAAAATAACAAGATAAATAAATAAGTATACTTATATGTTAGTGTTGTGGGAAGTATTTGATTTATTTTCTTTGTGCATACTCAATTAAGGAAAAGAAAGATAAGGGGGTAGAATTTGTAACATCCCAAAATCCTAAATTTGGGTTTAGGATTTTTTTTAAAAAGGATTAAATTAAAGCGTCTCCTAACAAAGAATTATACATTGGAAGTTACCTTTCCTACAAAAATGATAATGTTAAAATCTTGAATTTAAACTAGAATGACAAATAAAAAGATAAGTAGAAAGATCATTAATTATCTATTCTATGATCTATGTAAATAAGAACATTTACGTTAAACTATTTCATAATATCGATTTTACAATAGGGAATATTTATTACAATTAAGTAAGTAATAACTAATGAATCTTTGAATGAGCTCTTAATTATACCTTACATTTAAAGAGTGATAGTTTTTGCAACAAAAGTTTTATATGTGTTCTACATTTAAAGCATTTTTCATAAATAAATAATTAATATATAAAGTAAATAGGGCTTGCATCTCACGCTGGGTAATTTTGAATTGTTGCATCTTGCATGTAAATTGAAATTGAGTTATGCATTTGGAACTCAAAAATAGAATAAAATGGAACACAAGAAAAGAAAAATCTAACTGCACTAGCTACCCTCTTCGGCCCACCTTTGGTTTACCTATACGTGCAGCCCACCTCCTTCTCATTTTTTATTCATAGTTTATTCCCCCAGCCGCAAGTGACCTCAGCATGACATCACACATTACATCATCAAGCAAATTCCTCCACGTCGTGAATAAACACCACCGGGTGGGCTCCCCAGCTGCTACCACGTTGATCACGTTTGGTTGAGCGAGATTCTCGTTGCAACTGTCAAAGTTCCGTGAACCTAGGCGACAAACGCAAGATTTGTTACCGTTGTGCATGCCAACGAACAACCCGACGCCAGGCCTCGCTGGGGGATATAAAACCAAGTCGCAGGCACCTTCCTTCCAAAATCGTTCTCATTGCTGCATCCACTATGACCGCCGCCGCTACCAGAACTCGACAGAGAGAAATGTAAGAAGATGAAGGCTTCGCTGGTCGCGTCCATCGATGAAACTCTAGCCACCCCGCCTCCACCAACGGCGCCGAGGACGCGACCGGCAGCGACGTCGACTAGCATCCGATGTAGAAGACGAGCCTGTGCTCCTGCTTTCATCGGCGCCAAAAAAACTGTAGCCACGAGGAGCCCTGCTGTTGCACGCACACCAGGGCAGTCACGGTGGATGAGCAGTCACTCGACAATGGCGCCAGCAAGCAGAACACCAAAACCTTAGTGAACATCCTCTTGAGTCCGGGGTTCATCACCGAGTCGCGGCATGCCATGGTCGCCATCGTGGTGGGCCCATCGTCGGTGAGTGTCTTTTCTGCTGTGTTGACATTCTCTATGCCTTCTACATGCGGCCGCAGATTGGCTAGTGCTTGAGCGGGCACGGTGTCGTGGCCGGACTGTACACCGTGGTGGCCTCGGTCACTTCCGGGGCTGGCTTGCGAGGAGAGTGAATGGGGTGGGAGGTAGGAGATGAACACGGGCCGTCCGATTGGTGCCGTCCGATTGGTGATAAGCGCCTTAGATTAGAAAGTGCTACCCTTTTGCCTAGATGAAGCTATCGACCGTTGATCGTAGTTTGGACGGTTCCGATTAGATCGTGCATACCCTTTCGCCACTGCGGATCTAGGACGCTGGATTGTGATCGGACGTTTTTGCACGCTCGCTGGTTCATAATGGGCAGGATCTGATCTAGGCCGTCGGTGTAATCCAACGGCTAAGATCGAGAGATACCCCTTCGCGGCAGCAACTTTTCAAAAGAGCCCCCATCTTTAGTAAAAATAAACCTGTCGTCCCCGCGTGAGTAGCCTGTGTCTGGGTTATTTTGCGAGTTAAACCCCGACCTTCTCTGTATTAGTGCGCCCAGTCCAGGAATTAAAGAAAATAGGAAAAAGAGATTTAGAAATTGATTTTGAGTATAAAAATAATTGTAAAACTTGTATAATCCATAGAAAATTCATATGAAGACCAAATTAATCCATTCCAATTTCTATAATTTTGTAATATTATTGTTTATCATTTAGTATCACTGTTTTGTCATGAATGTCACAATAAAATTTATATCCTATTTAATCTTGTGCAAAACACATAAAACATTCAGAAATTCATAACTTAAAATCTATAATTCCAAAATTAATGATTCTTGTTTCTATGATCTTATTTTAATATGTAGATTATTAATATGTATTTTGGTTCTTATGTTTGGTGTGATGTTAATTTTGCATATACCATGTTTGTCTGTATTGCTACGTTTAGCAGTGAGAACACGTGTCACCTGAAGAGCAAGTTGGTACCTGGAATCTCAAGTCCCAGGCAGGTTGTGCCCTTGATCACTTCTTTTTACCCAGTCATGTTCTGATTAATCATAATGATCTGCATAGGTTAATTTTGATGGGACCCAATAGGTTACCCTAGTTTGATTATCTTTATACCTTGTTCACCACTGAATTTTTGGGTAGTACATGCTATTGCTTTATGTGGTTTTGGGTATAGAGATATACATTATTCAAGATCATACTTTTATTATCAGTTGTTATTTATTGTTCATGATAAGATCATTATGTTAATTGGAACATGGAGCAACCACCCGGGAAAACAGTGCTACCACAAGGGAGGAATGGGACCCCTTGGCTGATTAATTAGGAAAGCTAGTGGATGACTACCTTACCCGAAAGGGGCAAGGGCAGTAGGGGAGTGGTCAGTGTAGGGAGGCCCTTGGGATGATTTTGCTGCGATGGCGGTCATGCGAGGGGTCCCTGCATTGGAGCTTCCTATAAACTGTAGCGGGTTTTCTGAAGCTAGTGGAACTTTGTAAAGGCCTCGTAGTGTTACCCTGCCTCGCCTCCTCGGTAGAGGTGTATGGGAAGTCGCTATCCCTTGGCAGATGGGTAACATGACTTGTGGGTAAAGATGCGCAACCTCTGCAGAGTGTAAAACTGGTATATCAGCCGTGCTCACGGTCATGAGCAGCTCGGACCCTCACATGATTAATTTATGGAACTAAATTCAAGTTGTCATATGCATTGCATCGCAGGTGATGTTGTTACTACTTTTGTTCAACTACTTAATTGGGTTTGGTATTTACTTATACTTAGTAATTGCTAATAAAATTTTGACCAACTTTAAAAGCTATGCTCAGCTTCAACCATCCTCTTTGGTAAGCCTTACACTTCATGAGCTCCCACCTTTGGCGAGTTCATGCACATTATTCCCCACGACTTGTTGAGCTATGAACGTTTGTGAGCTCACTCTTGCTGTCTCACACCCCCCACAGGTCAAGAACAGGTACCACAGGATGACGCGCATGGAGGATGATGTGATGTGTTCGTGAGAGATCTAGGCTGTCGTCTCCCAGTCAACTTTGGGTTGCTGGACCGTTGTCTCCTTATAATGTAATTATTTATTTATTTTGTATAAAACTCCTGTTATGTAGTAAATATGTGACATTCGATCCTATGCCATGATTCATCATATGTGTGAGACTTGGTCCCAGCACACCTGGTGATTATGTTCGTGCCCGGGTCTTGGTGCCCCGAAACCCGGGTGTGACAGAAGTGGTATCAGAGGAATGTTGACTGTAGGACGAAACCTAGATAGAATTGGACAACCATTATCTACTTACCTATACTACTCTGATTCTTTCTAAACTTTTCTTAATCTTTTCTCATCTATTTCCGCCTTACTCTGATTATTCTTACCTTTCCTTTCTCAAGACAAACGTGGATTTCACACTTTGAAATCTCGTACCTAAAGTGATTTTTAGGACTAGGAGACCTAATCTTAGGAACAAAAACAAAACTATTTTTTTATCTATATGCTTGAATGTTTGTTCTTATGATATTTGTCTGATTTGGATTTCTGATTGAGTGTGATGGGTTGTGGAGTAATGCCCACAATTACATCTGCATATACATATAAAAAATGCCTATAAAAAATAACTAGATAAACTATGTTATTCCTCATTAAAATATCTAGCCTAACAATATCCATCTTATCTGAAAGGGAAATGTGCCCTTGGGCCATTTCTAAGTATTTTGGTGATTTAGTGTCCAACACAAGTGCCTAAGTGTAAAAAGGTGGACAAAGTACAAATCAAGGATAAAGGTATGTTTCTCAGACTTAGTACATTGTTTTATGGACTAATGTATTGTGTCTAAGTGCTGGAAATAGGAAAAATTCAATTGAAAATGTCTTGGCTCGAGCAGCCAAGACTCTGCTCAGTCTGGGATCACCGGACTGTCCGGTGGTGCACCGGACAGTGTCCGGTGCGCCAGGCTGGCTCGAGCGAAGTGGCCGCTCTCGGGATTTCACCGGCGACGTACGGCTATAATTCACCGGACTGTCCGGTGTGCACTGGACTGTCCGGTGAGCCAACGGTCGGCCGGGCCAACGGTCGACCGCGCAATCTGCGCGGGACACGTGGCCGAGCCAACGACTAGAAGGAGGCACTGGACTGTCCGGTGTGCACCGGACATGTCCGGTGCGCCAACGGCTCTCAGGCTGCCAATGGTCGACTGTGCCATTTATGGAAGGAAATCGGGCACCGGACAGTGTCCGGTGTGCACCGGATTGTCCGGTGCGCCAGTCGACAGAAGGCAAGATCAGCCTTCCTAGATTGCTCTCAACGGCTCCTAGCTGCCTTGGGGCTATAAAAGGGACCCCTAGGTGCATGGAGGAGCACACCAAGCATTCCTACAACATTTCTAAGCACCAAGACATCGATTCTGCGCCTTTGATTCTTTGTGATAGCAATTAGAGCTCTAGTTGAGTGGTGAACTCATTGAGTTGTGTTGTGAGCTCTCGTTGCAATTTGTGTGCGTGGTGTTGCTGTGATTTCTTGTCTTGAGTGTGTTGCTAATCCCTCCCTTGCTCTGTGCTTCTTTGTGAACTTCAAGTGTAAGGGCGAGAGGCTCTAAGTTGTGGAGATTCCTCGCAAACGGGATTGAGAAAAACAAGCAAAACACCGTGGTATTCAAGTGGGTCTTTGGACCGCTTGAGAGGGGTTGATTGCAACCCTCGTCCGTTGGGACGCCACAACGTGGAGTAGGCAAGCGTTGGTCTTGGCCGAACCACGGGATAACCACCGTGCCATCTCTGTGATTGATTTCTTGTGGTTATTGTGTTTTGTTGAGACTCCTTTATAGCCACTTGGCATTTACTGTGCTAACGCTTAACCAAGTTTTTGTGGCTTAAGTTTTCAAGTTTTACAGGATCACCTATTCACCCCCCCCCTCTAGGTGCTCTCAATTGGTATCAGAGCCGTTCTCTTCGCAAAGGGACTAATCGCCCGAAGAGATGGATCCTAAGGGGAAGGGAATCGTGATCAACGACAAAGAGAAGGAGTCCTTCGTCAACGAGCCGAAGGATGACAAGCCTACCGACTCCGGCTCGGGCCATAGACGGAAAGATGGGAAAAAGAAGAAGACAAGGCGCATCAAGGAGATCGTCTACTACGACGACAGCGATGAGTCTACTTCTTCCCAAAAGGACGACGACCACAACGACTACGAGAGAAGGAAACTGGTCAATTCGAACTTTTCTTTTGACTACTCTCGTATTCCGCAAAGTTCAAATTCACATTTGCTCTCCATTCCTCTCGGCAAGCCTCCACACTTTGATGGGGAGGACTACGGATTTTGGAGCCACAAAATGTGTAGTCACCTATTCTCTCTCCATCCTAGTATATGGGAGATTGTAGAGAGTGGAATGCACTTTGATAGTACGGATAGTCCCATGTTCATTAATGAGCAAATTCATAAGAATGCACAAGCTACTACTGTTCTTCTAGCTTCATTGTGCAGGGATGAATACCACAAAGTGAGCGGCTTGGATAACGCCAAGCAGATCTGGGACACCCTCAAGATTTCTCATGAGGGGAACGACGTCACCTTGCTCACCAAGATGGAGTTGGTGGAGGGCGAGCTTGGACGATTCGCGATGATAAGGGGCGAGGATCCAACCCAAACATACAATCGGCTCAAGACCCTTATCAACAAAATAAGGAGCTACGGAAGCACGCGATGGACGGACCACGACGTCGTCCGACTGATGCTAAGGTCCTTTACCGTTCTTGATCCTCATTTGGTGAATAATATTTGTGAGAATCCCAGGTACACCAAAATGTCACCCGAAGAAGTACTTGGAAAATTCGTAAGCGGGCGAATGATGATCAAGGAGGCGAGGTACGTGGACGACGCATTGAATGGTCCATTCAACGAGCCTCAACCCCTTGCTCTCAAGGCAACAAGAAGCAAGGAGGCGCTACCTAGCAAGGTGGCACAAATTGAGGCAGCCGGACTTAATGATGAAGAGATGGCCCTCATCATCAAGATATTCAAGACGGCGCTAAAGGGTCGCAAGGGGCAGCCAAGCAAGACCAAGACAAAGGGGAAGCGCTCATGCTTCAAATGTGGTAAGCTTGGTCATTTTATTGCTAACTGTCCTGACAATGATAGTGATCAGGATCAAGGAAACAAGAGGGAGAAGAAGAAGAACTATAAGAAGGCAAAGGGTGAGGCACATCTTGGCAAGGAGTGGGATTCGGATTGCTTCTCGTCCGACTCCGACAATGAAGGACTCGCTGCCACCGCCTTCAACAAGTCATCCCTCTTCCCCAACGAGCGTCACACATGCCTTATGGCAAGGGAGAAGAAGGTATGTACTTAAAACTCTACTTATGCTTCTTCAAGTGAGGACGAATCTAGTGATGAGGATGAAATAGATTATTCATGTTTATTTAAGGGCCTAGATAGAACCAAGGTAGATAAAATTAATGAATTGATTGATGCCTTGAATGATAAGAATAGGCTTTTAGAAAAACAAGAGGACTTGTTGTATGAAGAACATGACAAATTTGTAGAAGCACAAAAATCTCATGCCTTAGAAGTTAAGAGAAATGAAATGCTTTCTTGTGCATTACCTTCTTGCTATGAGACGATTTCTAGCTTAAGGAGCATTAATGATGATTTGAATGCTAAGTTAGAAATAGCTGGTAAATCAACAACTTGTGTAGAAAATGTTGTTATTTGCAATAGATGTAAAGATTTTGATATTGATGCTTGTAGTGAACACATAGCTTCTATTGCAAAGTTAAATGATGAAATGGCTAGTCTTAATGCCCAACTTAAGGCTAGCAAAAGTGATTTTGATAAACTAAAGTTTGCTAGGGATGCCTACACGATTGGTAGACACCCCTCAATTAAGGATGGGCTTGGCTTCAAGAGGGAAGCCAAGAACTTAACAAGCCATAAGGCTCCCATCTCCGCCAAGGAGAAAGGGAAGGCCCCTATGGCAAGTAGTACTAAAAAGAACCATGCTTTTATGTACAATGATAGAAGACAGTCTCATAGGAGTTGTAATGCTTTTGATTCACATGCCTATGATTCTTATGCTATGTATGCTTCCAGTTCTTCCTATATGCATGGTAGAGATATGCCTAGGAAAAATATTCATCATGTGCCTAGAAAGAATATTGTTCATGTTCCTAGAAGAGTTATGAATGGTCCCTCTACAATTTATCATGCTTTAAATGCTTCCTTTGCTATTTGTAGAAAGGATAGGAAGATAGTTGCTAGGAAATTAGGGGCAAAATGCAAGGGTGATAAAACTTGCATTTGGGTCCCTAAGGAAATTATAACTAACCTTGTAGGACCCAACAAGAGTTGGGTACCTAAGACCCAAGCCTAAATTTGCCTTGCAGGTTTATGCATCCGGGGGCTCAAGCTGGATTATCGACAGCGGATGCACAAACCATATGACGGGGGAGAAGAAGATGTTCACCTCCTATGTCAAAAATGAGGATTCCCATGATTCAATTATATTCGGTGATGGGAACCAAGGCAAGGTAAAAGGGTTAGGTAAAATTGCTATTTCATCTAAGCACTCTATTTCTAATGTGTTTTTAGTTGAGTCACTTGGATATAATTTGTTATCTGTTAGTCAATTATGCAAAATGGGATATAATTGTCTATTTACAAATGTAGATGTGTCTGTCTTTAGAAGATGTGATGGTTCACTAGCTTTTAAGGGTGTACTAGACGGCAAACTTTATTTGGTTGATTTTGCAAAAGAAGAGGCCGGTCTAGATGCATGCTTAATTGCTAAGACTTGCATGGGCTGGTTGTGGCATCGCCGCTTAGCACATGTGGGGATGAAGAACCTCCACAAGCTTCTAAAGGGAGAACACGTGATAGGTCTAACTAATGTACATTTCGAAAAAGATAGACCTTGTGCAGCTTGTCAAGCAGGGAAACAGGTGGGAGGCTCTCATCACACCAAAAATGTGATGACAACATCAAGACCTCTGGAGCTGCTGCATATGGACCTCTTCGGACCCGTCGCCTATCTGAGCATAGGAGGAAGTAAGTATGGTATAGTTATTGTTGATGACTTTTCCCGCTTCACTTGGGTATTCTTTTTGCAGGATAAGTCTGAAACCCAAGGGACCCTCAAGCGCTTCCTCAGGAGAGCTCAAAATGAGTTTGAGCTCAAGGTGAAGAAGTTAAGGAGCGACAACGGGTCCGAATTCAAGAATCTTCAAGTGGAGGAGTTCCTTGAGGAGGAGGGGATCAAGCACGAGTTCTCCGCTCCCTACACACCTCAGCAAAATGGTGTGGTAGAGAGGAAGAACAGGACGCTCATAGATATGGCGAGGACTATGCTTGGAGAGTTCAAGACCCCCGAGCGCTTTTGGTCGGAAGCCGTGAACACGGCTTGCCACGCCATCAACAGGGTCTACCTTCACCGCCTCCTCAAGAAGACTTCATATGAGCTGCTGACTGGTAACAAACCCAACGTATCGTACTTTCATGTATTTGGGAGTAAATGTGTCGGCGTTCCGAGACCGGGGGGTCCCTGAGCCGACGAGTGAATGTCGTCGCGTGCCCCAGCCCAGATGGGTCGAGCGCGAGGGCGAGCGCGAAGGGGGGAGAGCGAGGCGGCCGGAGACCGGCGTGAGAGAGGTGGGAATCCCGCGGCCTTCGTGTTCGTCCCACGCCCAGGTCGAGTGCGCTTGCAGTAGGGGGTTACAAGCGTCCACGCGGGAGAGGGAGCGAGCGGCTTCGAGCGAGCGCGTGTCTCGTCCTCGTCCCCGCGCGGCCAACCCTCTCTAAGAGGGCCCTGGTCCTCCCTTTTATAGGCGTAAGGAGAGGATCCAGGTGTACAATGGGGGGTGTAGCAGAGTGCTACGTGTCTAGCGGAGGAGAGCTAGCGCCCTAAGTACATGCCGTTGTGGTAGCCAGAGAGATTTTGGCACCCAGCTGGTATGATGTCGTGGTCGTCGGAGGAGCGATGGAGCCTGGCGGAGGGACAGCTGTCGGAGCAGTTGAGTCCTTGCTGACGTCCTCTTGCTTCCGTAAGGGGGCTGAGAGCCGCCGTCGTCACAGAGCATGCGGGGCGCCATCATTGCCTATCTGGCGGAGCGAGCCAGATGGGACGCCGGTCTTGTTCCCCGCGGCCCGAGTCAGCTCGAGGTAGGGTGATGATGGCGCCTCCTGTTGACGTGGCTGGTCTGCGCCCTAGGTTGGGCGATGTGGAAGCTCCTCCGAAGCCGAGGTCGAGTCTGTCTTCCGTGGCCGAGGTTGGGTCCGAGCCCCAGGTTCGGGCGAGGCGGAGATTGCCGGCTAGTGCCGGGGCGGAGTCTGAGCCCTGGGGTCGGGCGAAGCGGAGTTCGTCGTCTTCTGGGGCCGAGCCCAAGTCCGAGCCCTGGGTCGGGCGAGGCGGAGATCGTCGTCTTCTAGGACTTAGCCCGAGTCCGAGCCCTGGGTCGGGCGGAGTTCACCGTCTTCTGGGACTTAGCCCGAGTCCGAGCCCTGGGTCGGGCGGAGTTCACCGTCTTCCGGGACTTAGCCCGAGTCCGAGCCCTGGGTCGGGCGGAGTTCATCGTCTTCCGGGACTTAGCCCGAGTCCGAGCCCTGGGTCGGGCGGAGCGGAGTTCGCCGTCTTCCGGGACTTAGCCCGAGTCCGAGCCCTGGGTTGGGCGGAGCGGAGTTCGCCGTCTTTCGGGACTTAGCCCGAGTCCGAGCCCTGGGGTCGGGCGAAGCGGAGCTTCCTATGGTACCTTCGGCAGGGCCTGTCTGCCTGTCAGTCTCACTCTGTCAAGTGGCACCGCAGTCGGAGTGGCGCAGGCGGCGCTGTCCTTCTGTCAGGCCGGTCAGTGGAGCGGCGAAGTGATGGCGGTCACTTCGGCTCTGCCGGCTGGGGGGCGCGCGTCAGGATAAAGGTGTCAGGCCACCTTTGCATTAAATGCTCCTGCGACTTGGTCGGTCGGTGCGGCGATTTGGTCAGGGTTGCTTCTCAGCAAAGGCAGGGCCTCGGGCGAGCCGGGAACACATTCGCCGTTGGAGGGGGGCCTCGGGCGAGACGGAGATCCTCCGGGGTCGGCTGCCCTTGTCCGAGGCTAGGCTCGGGCGAGGCGTGATCGAGTCCCTCGTATGGACCGATCCCTGACTTAATCGCACCCATCAGGCCTTTGCAGCTTTATGCTGATGGGGGTTACCAGCTGAGAATTAGGAGCCTTGAGGGTACCCCTAATTATGGTCCCCAACAGTAGCCCCCGAGCCTCGAAGGGAGTGTTTGCACTCGCTTGGAGGCTTTCGTCGCACTTTTTTGCAAGGGGACCAGCCTTTCTCGGTTGCGTTTTGTTCCGGTGGGTGCGCGCGAGCGCACCCGCCGGGTGTAGCCCCCGAGGCCTCGGAGGAGTGGTTTCACTCCTTCGAGGTCTTAATGCCTCGCGTAACGCTTCGGCTGGTCTGGTCGTTCCCTCATGCGAGCTGGCCGTAGCCCGGGTGTACGGTCGGGTCCCAAGTTCTCGGGCTGGTATGTTGACGCTGTCAACGGTTCGGCCGGAGCCGGGTTTGCGAGAGCAGCCCCCGAGCCTCCGCACAGGGCGAGAGGGCGATCAGGGACAGACTCGGCTTTTTTACATACGCCCCTGCGTCGCCTTTCCGCAAGGAGGAGGGGGGAAAGCGCCATGTTGCCCTCGATGGGCGCCGAACATGGTGTCTCCAGTGAGCTGCAAGCGGGTGATCCGAGTGGACGTCCGTGCCCTGTTCGTTAGGGGTCGGCTAGGGGCCCAGAGGCACGCCCAAAAGTACCTGCGGGTGATCTGCCGGACCCGGTCCCCTGGCGACGGGGTTCGAGGGCTCGATGCCTCCCTCTGATTGGATTCCATTACAAGATCGTTCCCGCGGGTCTCGGAAATGTCCTAGGGTACCTCGGGAGCGCAGCCCGAGCCTCGGTTATGTATCAAACGTACCCATGGTCATCCCTCGCTCGGTGTCTGAGGCGGCTATGAACCCTTCGGGGGCCAGCCTTCGAACCCCTGATCAGTAGTGGGCGTGGAGCCCGAGTAGCCTGAGGCGGTCATTGAACCCTTCCGAGGGGCCGGCCTTCGAACCTCTGACCAGTAGTGGGTGTAGGGCCCACGTGATCTGAGGCGGCTGTCGAACCCTTCCGAGGGGCCAGCCTTCGAACCTCTGATCAGTAGGGAGGCTCGGAGCCTGGTTCCTTCACGGGGAAGGATCCTTTTCGGGGTATCCCCCTTTCCCGGTCCCTGTTGCAAGAGAGAGAAAGAGGAAAAAAGGAAAAGGATACGAAATCGAACGGCGCGGCGTACCTTTTTTGACGCGGTCATTATGGCGGAGGCGAAGCGTCGCCCGCTTCTCCTGCCAGAGGCGCCGCCCGTCCCGCCGCGGAGTTAATGCGACGGGGCGAGTGGTTCGCGGGGCGACCGTTGCGCGCGCGCGAGCCGTTCGAGGGACGGATCACGGGCGCGTTGTCTTCACGCCGTGAGAGAGGGCTCCCTCGCTGTCCCTGGATGGGACGTGAGCTTGGCTGACGACGTGGCCGCTGCTCCTGCCCGCCTGCCACCGCCATTACTGCCGGCCCATTTTTGGCCGCATTGACCGTCGCGCCAGGCTAGCGCTGCTGGGTCGCGCGCTGGGTCGCCTCAAGTCGCGGTATTGGTTCCGCAGTCGAGGAGGCGCGGTAGTGGCGCAAGTGGCGGTGCAGTTGCATGCACGAAGCATTCGGCGTGCCGGTTGCATGACGCGTGGGCCTGGGCCTCCATGCCGGGCGTGTTGGGAGTCGGAGAAGTGCGCCCACTTGGCGCGGTTGCATGCCGCCTGCATGGCTGCCCACCCTTTCGCCCGCTGGTCTGGGCAAAAGTGGAGGGTCGCTTGTAACCGCTGGGCGGTTGTACGCACCGCGCGCGGCGATTTGGCTTCTTCTGCTCTGAGTCGGCTTGCATGACGTGTGGGACCCAGCCCCCGCGCCATAGGGGAGGACCTTGGAGTGTGTTGGAGAAGACTCAACCCATGACGGCTGGGGACGCAAGTAGGGAGAGCCGCCTTTAAAAGGAGGGTGACCCCCTTGGAAGGCGACCATGTCTTCGCGCTCCCTTATGCATCGCGTCTTTCCGCCTTCCAAGCCCCCGGATGGGGGATATCTGCCGTCTTTCCGCCTCGTCGTTGAAGGAACGCAACTCTGCGGGAGTTGGTACCTTTCAGCCATCGTTCGGCTTCAAGGATTTTCATCAGCCAGCCCGGCTGCTCCCCCTTGCCGGCGGTCACCCAAGATGGTGACCTCCAGTTTGATGGTGGGGGAAAGCGAGCCGGGCTACGGCCTCTGCCCCTCCCTCAGCCTCAAGGATTTTCATCACTAGGGCTGGGGAGGGGAGTGAGCCGAGTTGGGGTTGGCCCCCGCGTGGGCGGTGGCCCGCTCCTTCTGCCGTAGCACCCGCCCCGAAGCCGCTGCTGAAGCTGCTTCGTCGCCCGGGACGGGGGTTGTTGTCGCTGTTGCCGGATCGGGCGGCGGCGAGCCACCCGTCGGCCCTCGATTGCTCCGCGGGTTCCCCAATCTTGTGGGGTTGTTCGTACCCACAGAGACGGAACCGGAGTTCCGTTTGTAATGGCACTTCGAATGCCAGTGTTCATTGTGGCTGTCGAGGCCTGAACATGTATGTAATTTTGGCACGGAGCCGTGTTTTTTCCTCCTTTTCGAGCACTAAGACTCGCCTGTTGGTTGTCTGAACCGCTTCACCAAGCGTGAGTCGCCCCGTGTAAAGGTGACGAGTGAGGTATCCGTATCCCGGAGGCGTGGGAGTCCCTCGGCTCGGTCGGCCTTGTTGTCCGAGGCTTCTCTAGCTTAATTAAAGGAAACCCTCGGCCGCTCTCCGATGAGCCGAGGCCATGGGTAGCGGCGTCAACATGAACAGCGGCAGAGTTGGCTCGAAAAGAAAACCTGGTTGGCCGGAGCCAGGCCGGGTCGTCCGTTAGCGGGACCGACGCCGGAGTTGACCAGCCGAGGCCTCGGGTCGGGCTGACGTCTTTGGAGGGCAACTGGCCGAGGCCCCAGGGTGACCGGCCGAGCCGCCTGCTCGGGCCGGTTTCCCGGAGAAGACCCTGGCAGCGATGGCCCGGGCGTGGCGATGACGTCGTCCTTCGGAGTGGAGATCTTCGGACCGCGTCGCCGTCCGAGGCTAGGTCAGACCTCGCCGAAGGTGTTGTCGATGCCGAGGGTGCTGCTGCTCCCTTCCAGCGTCAAGACCCGAGCCTGCAGGATCGGATTGTCTTGTAGCGTGTGTTTCCTGCGGCCGCCGAGGCCAAAACACACCCTCGCCGTGTTGTAAAGCTGCGTCTCTTTTCCTCTTGTTTCGAGTGTCTGGACTTTTTTGTCGGTAACAGAAATGTTTGTGCGAGCGAGAGTTGCTTCTCGCGGAAGGTGATGAGTGAGGTATCCGTATCCCAGAGGCATAGGAGTCCCTCGGCTCGGTCGGCCTTGCCGCTTACGCGCACTCTTACCTGTCCATGGGGCTCTGTCACCGACGCAGTCGAGAAGGCTCGAAGGATCGCTTCGGCAGAAGAGCTTTCGAACGTGAAGACTTGTTCGGTCCGCAGAATCACTTATCCGAACGCGAGTTACTTATCGCAGAAGGTGATGAGTGAGGTATCCGTATCCCGGAGGCGTAGGAGTCCCTCGACTCGGTCAGCCTTGGCTGCTTACGTGTACTCCATCGTTTTCAGGATCCACTTTCGAAGTAGCCAAAAAGCGCGAAAGACATTCTGGCAGGAAAGATCTTTTTTCGAGGAAAATTTCGACGCAGAGGGGGTTCCCCTCCTTTTAGCCCCCGAGGGAGGGTCGGGCTTTGCCGAGGCGAGGCCGACCCTTCCTTGATGACTAAACTTTGCGTGGGTGCGAGGTATATGATCAACTTGAAAACATCTTAAGGATAGAAGCGACATAGCTGTTGGATGTTCCAGGCGTTGCCGTAGACCTCGCCTTGACTGTTGGCCAGCTTGTACGTTCCGGGCTTCAGAACCTTGGCGACGACGAATGGCCCCTCCCAGGGGGGCGTGAGCTTGTGCCGCCCACTGGCGTCTTGTCGCAGCCGAAGCACCAGGTCGCCCACCTGGAGGTCTCGGGACCGGACCCCTCGGGCGTGGTAGCATCGCAGGGACTGCTGGTACCGTGCCGAGTGTAGCAAGGCCTTGTCCCGAGCCTCCTCCAGCTGGTCCAGCGAGTCTTCTCGGCTAACTTGGTTGCTTTGGTCGGTGTAGGCCCTCGTCCTCGGGGAACCGTATTCTAAGTCTGTGGGCAAGATGGCTTCGGCCCCATAGACTAGAAAGAACGGCGTGAAGCCCGTGGCTCGGCTCGGCGTTGTCCTCAGACTCCAGACCACCGAGGGGAGTTCCTTCATCCACCGCTTGCCGAATTTGTTGAGGTCGTTGTAGATCCGAGGCTTGAGCCCTTGTAGAATCAGGCCGTTGGCACGCTCCACCTGCCCATTCGTCATGGGATGAGCTACGGCGGCCCAGTCCACCCGGATGTGGTGATCCTCGCAGAAGTCCAGGAACTTTCTGCCGGTGAATTGGGTGCCATTATCAGTGATGATGGAGTTCGGGACCCCGAAACGATGGATGATGTTGGTGAAGAACGCCACCGCCTGCTCGGACCTGATGTTGTTCAGGGGTCAGACCTCGATCCACTTGGAGAATTTGTCGATGGCGACCAGCAGGTGCGTGTAGCCCCCGGGCGCCTTCTGCAAGGGGCCGACGAGATCCAGACCCCACACAGCAAAAGGCCAGGTGATGGGTATCGTCTGCAGAGCCTGAGCGGGCAGGTGGGTCTGCCTCGCGTAGAACTGACACCCTTCGCAGATGCGGACAATTCTAGTAGCGTCGGCCACCACCGTCGGCCAGTAGAAGCCTTGCCGGAAAGCATTCCCGACAAGGGTTTGAGGCGCTGCGTGATGGCTGCAAGCCCCCGAGTGTATCTCTTGCAGGAGTTCCTGACCTTCAGCGATGGAGATGCATCGCTGGAGGATGCCTGAGGGGTTGCGGTGGTAGAGCTCCTTTCCATCTCCCAGCAAGACGAACGACTTGGCGCGCCGCGCCAACCGCCGAGCCTCGGCTCGGTCGAGGGGTAGCTCTCCTCGATGGAGATATTGCAGGTACGGGGTCTGCCAGTTCCGATTAGGCGTGACCCCGCTTCGCTCCTCCTCGACGCGCAGTGCCTCACCCTCGGGGGCCAAGGGTACCTCGGACTGAACCGAGGGTGCCTCGGGCCGAGCTGAGGGTGCCTCGGGATGAGCCGAGGGTGCCTCGGACTGAGCCGAGGGCGCCTCGGACTGAGCCGAGGGCGCCTCGGGTTGAGCCGAGGGTGCCTCAGACTGAGCCGAGGGTACCTCGGACTGAGCCGAGGGTACCTCGGGCTCGGACGTGTCGTCGATCTTGACGGAGGGTTGATGCAGGTCTCGGGAGAAGACGTCCGGGGGAACCGTTGTTCGCCCCGAGGCTATTTTAGCTAGCTCGTCGGCAGTCTCGTTGTAGCGCCGGGCGATGTGGTTGAGCTCGAGCCCGTAGAACTTGTCTTCCAGGCGCCGAACCTCATCGCAGTAGGCCTCCATCTTCGGGTCGCGGCAATGGGAGTTCTTCATGACTTGGTCGATGACGAGCTGCGAGTCATCGCGAGCGTCGAGGCGTCGGACCCCTAGCTCGATGGCGATCCGCAACCCGTTGACCAGAGCCTCATACTCGGCCACATTGTTGGACGCCGGGAAATGGAGGCGTAGCATGTAGCGTAGATGCTTTCCGAGGGGTGAGATGAAGAGTAGGCCTGCGCCGGCTCCTGTCTTCATCAGCGACCCATCGAAGAACATAGTCCAGAGTTTCGGCTGGATCGGAACTGTTGGGAGCTGAGTGTCGACCCATTCAGCCACGAAGTCCGTCAAGACCTGGGACTTGATGGCCTTCCGGGGAGCGAACAAGATTGTTTCGCCCATGATTTCCACCGCCCACTTTGCAATCCTACCCGAGACCTCACGACACTGGGTGATCTCCCCCAGGGGGAAGGATGACACCACAGTTACCGAATGAGACTCGAAGTAGTGTCGCAACTTTCACCGTGTCAGGATCACCGCATACAGCAGTTTCTGCACTTGTGGGTAGCGGATTTTGGTCTCGGACAGTACCTCGCTGACGAAGTAGACTGGCCTCTGAACGGGCAATGCATGCCCCTCTTCTTGCCTCTCGACCACAATCGCGGCGCTGACCACCTGAGTGGTCGCGGCGACATAGACCAAGAGGGCTTCTCCGGCAGCTGGGGGCACCAAGATAGGCGCCTTCGTGAGGAGCGCCTTCAGGTTACCGAGGGCTTCCTCGGCCTCAGGGGTCCAAGTGAAGCACTCGGCCTTCCTCAAGAGGCGGTACAGAGGTAGACCTCTTTCGCCGAGGCGTGAGATGAAGCGGCTCAGAGCCACGAGACATCCCATGACCCTCTGTACGCCTTTCAAGTCCTTGATGGGCCCCATGCTGGTGATGGCTGCGATCTTCTCCGGGTTGGCTTCGATGCCCCGCTCGGAGACGATGAACCCCAAGAGCATGCCTCGGGGCACCCCGAAGGCACACTTCTCGGGATTTAGCTTGACGCCTTTCGCCTTGAGACATCGAAATGTCACTTCAAGGTCGGAAAGGAGGAAGGAAGCTTTCCTCGTCTTGACCACGATGTCATCGACGTAGGCCTCGACCGTGCGGCCAATGTGTTTGCCGAACACATGGTTCATGCACCGCTAGTACGTCGCGCCCGCATTCCTCAAGCCGAACGACATGGTGACATAGCAGTACATGCCGAAGGGTGTGATGAAAGAAGTCGCGAGCTGGTCGGACTCTTTCATCCTGATTTGATGATACCCTGAGTAGGCATCGAGGAAATACAGGGTTTCGCACCCAGCAGTGGAATCCACGATTTGGTCGATGCGAGGCAGAGGGTAGGGAACCTTCGGACATGCTTTGTTGAGACCAGTGTAGTCTTCACACATCCGCCATTTCCCCCCTTTCTTTCTCACAAGCACAGGGTAGGCCAGCCATTCGGGATGGAATACCTCTTTGATGAACCCTGCCGCCATTAGCTTGTGGATCCCCTCGCCTATGGCTCTGCGCTTCTCCTCGTCGAATCGACGCAGTGGCTGCTTGACAGGTCGGGCTCCGGCTCGGATGTCCAGCGAGTGCTCGGCGACATCCCTCGGTATGCCGGGCATGTCCGAGGGACTCCACGCGAAGACGTCGGCGTTCGCGCGGAGAAAGTCGATGAGCACTGCTTCCCATTTGGGACCGAGCTTGGAGCCGATCCGGACTTGCTTGGAGGCATCACTACTGGGGTCGAGGGGGATGGACTTAACCGTCTCCGCTGGCTCAAAGTTGCCGGTGTGACGCTTCACGTCTGGCACCTCCTTAGAGAGGCTTTCCAGGTCGGCGATGAGGGCCTCGGACTCGGCGAGGGCCTCGGCGTACTCCACGCACTCCATGTCGCATTCGAACGCGTGTTTGTACGTGGGGCCGACGGTGATGACCCCCTTGGGGCCCGGCATCTTGAGCTTCAGGTAGGTGTAGTTGGGGACGGCCATGAACTTCGCGTAGCATGGCCTCCCCAGTACCGCGTGGTAGGTTCCTCGGAACCCAACCACCTCGAACGTCAGGGTCTCCCTTCGGAAGTTGGAGGGTGTTCCGAGGCAGACGGGAAGGTCGAGCCGTCCGAGGGGCTGGACGCGCTTCCCGGGAATGATCCCATGGAAGGGCGTAGCGCCTGCCCGGATGGAGGACAGATCGACACGCAGGAGCCCGAGGGTGTCGGCGTAGATGATGTTGAGGCTGCTGCCTCCGTCCATGAGGACCTTAGTGAGCCTGACGTTGCCGACGACGGGGTCGACGACGAGCGAGTATTTCCCCGGGCTCGGCACATGGTCGGGGTGATCGTCTCGGTCGAAGGTGATGGGCTTGTCGGACCAGTCTAGATAGACTGGCGCCGCCACCTTCACCGAGCAGACCTCCCGGCGCTCTTGCTTGCGGTGCCGAGCCGAGGCGTTCGCCACTTGCCCACCATAGATCATGAAGCAGTCGTGGACCTCGGGGAACTCTCCTGCCTGGTGATCTTCCTTCTTGTCATCGTCGCGGGCCTTGCCACCCTCCGCGGGTGGCCCAGCCCTGTGGAAGTGGCGCCGAAGCATGACGCACTCCTCAAGGGTGTGCTTGACGGGCCCCTGGTGATAGGGGCACGGCTCTCTGAGCATCTTGTTGAAGAGGTTGGCACCTCCGGGGGGTTTCCAAGGGTTCTTGTACTCGGCGGCGGCGACAAGGTCCGCGTCGGCGGCGTCGCGTTTCGCTTGCGACTTCTTCTTGCCCTTCTTCTTGGCACCGCGCTGAGTTGACGCCTCGGGAGCATCTTCCGATGGGCGGCCCTGGGGCTGCTTGTCCTTTCGAAAGATATCCTCGACCGCCTCCTGGCCGGAGGCGAACTTGGTGGCGATGTCCATCAGCTCGCTTGCCCTGGTGGGGGTCTTGCGACCCAGCTTGCTCACCAGGTCGCGGCAGGTGGTGCCGGCGAGGAACGCGCCGATGACATCCGAGTCGGTGATGTTGGGCAGCTCGGTGCGCTGCTTCGAGAATCGCCGGATGTAGTCTCGGAGAGACTCTCCCGGCTACTGTCGGCAGCTTCGGAGGTCCCAGGAATTCCTGGGGCACACGTACGTGCCCTAGAAATTGCCGGCGAAAGCTTGGACTAGGTCGTCCCAATTGGAGATCTGCCCCGGAGGCAGGTGCTCCAACCAGGCGCGAGCAGTGTCGGAGAGGAACAGGGGGAGGTTGCGGATGATGAGGTTGTCATCGTCCATTCCACCCAGTTGGCAGGCCAGACGGTAGTCCGCGAGCCACAGTTCCAGTCTCGTCTCCCCCGAGTACTTTGTGATAGTAGTCGGGGGTCGGAACCGGGTCGGGAACGGCGCCCGTCAGATGGCTCGGCTGAAGGCTTGCGGATCGGGTGGTTCGGGCGAGGGACTCCGATCCTCCCCGCTGTCGTAGCGTCCCCCACGCCTGGGGTGGTAGCCTCGGCGCACCCTCTCATCGAGGTGGGCCCGACGGTCGCGGTGATGGTGCTCATTGCCGAGGCGACCCGGGGCCGCAGGCGCGGTGTTGCGCGTGCGCCCGGTGTGGACCGAGGCTTCCCGCATGAATCGGGAAGTCGCGACATGAGGTTCTGAAGGGTACCCCTACCTTCGGGAGGCAGAGCTCTCGGCCCGTCGGACTGCGGCGCCTTCCAGGAGATTCTTGAGCTCCCCCTGGATTCGCCGCCCCTCGGTGGTTGATGGCTCTGGCATCGCGCGGAGAAGCATCGCTGCTGCAGCCAGGTTCTGGTCGACCCCACTAGATGCGGGTGGTGGCCTGACCCTGACGTCATCGGTGATGCGGTGCTGGAAGCCCTGGGGTAGATGACGTATTTCTCCGGCCGGGGGTTGGCCCGCCCATGCCTGCCCGACGTCCCAGCGGATCGGCTCAAGCGCTCCTGCTCCCTCGTCGAGCCTGGCCTGCACCCCGCGGATTTGCTCGAGCTGTGGGTCATGGCCCCCCGCCTGAACGGGGACCACAGCTAGCTCCCGTGGGATGTCAACGCGAGGCACCGGCCTAGGGAGGTCACCGTCCTCCGGCATGCCGAGATGGTTGCCTTCGGAGGGACCCCCTAGATCGACGTGGAAGCATTCGCGACTTGGGCCGCAGTCCTCGTCGCCGAGGCTACGGCTACCGTCGGAACAGTCGGAAAGGCAGTAGTCGCATGCGGTCATGAAGTCCCGCATGGCACTGGGGTTGCCAAGTCCAGAGAAATCCCAACAGATGCTGGGTTCGCCGTCTTCCTCGGACCCAGAGGGCCCGTAGGTCGAGACGTCTGTCAGCCGGTCCCAAGGTGACCGCATACGAAACCCCAGAGGGTTTGGACTCGCCTCTACAAGAGCGCCCGCCAAAGTGGGGCCGCTAGGCGGGTCAAGGCTGAATTCGAAAGACGTAGGATGGGAATCGGTCGGTACCTTTTGGTCGATGGGCGGCGATGAGGTCACGTCGGGGACTGACTACGCCGTCGTCCCAGGTACGAGGGTGACGTCCAGCAAGCTTTTCGTGAGCGTGCTGGCGTCGTTCGCTTGCTCGGGATTGGCGTGTCGCGGGGAGACGACGCTCGCCTTCGTCTCAAACGCGAGGTCGACGCCCGGTGCGCCCCCCGTTGGGGCGCTGGGGCCGTCGACTCGCTCGACAGCCGACGAGGCGCTGCCTCCTGCTTGGCCTTGGTTGCCCCGCCTCCTCCTCCGTCGGCGGGGGAGAGGACGGGGTGAGCTCGAAGGTTGTTCTTCCACCATGCGGGGAAGACGTCGTCGATTCCGCCGCCGGCGGGCGGGCCGTCGGCCGCCACTGTCGTTGTCACGCGGCGGTGGAAGGAGTATCATGTCGTAGCTGCCGTCGAGGGACATGAACTCAAGACTCCCGAAACGGAGCACCGTCCTGGGTTGGAGAGGTTGCTGGAGACTGCCCATCTGGTGCTTGACGGGAAGCTGTTCGTCAACACGCAGCAGGCCCCTACCTGGCGCGCCAACTGTCGGCGTTCCAAGACCGGGGGGTCCCTGAGCCGACGAGTGAATGTCGCCGCGTGCCCTAGCCCAGATGGGTCGAGCGTGAGGGCGAGCGCGAAGGGGGGAGAGCGAGGCGGCCGGAGACCGGCGTGAGAGAGGTGGGAATCCCGCGGCCTTCGTGTTCGTCCCGCGCCCAGGTCGGGTGCGCTTGCAGTAGGGGGTTACAAGCGTCCACGCGGGAGAGGGAGCGAGCGGCTTCGAGCGAGCGCGTGTCTCGTCCTCGTTCCCGCGCGGCCAACCCTCTCTAAGAGGGCCCTGGTCCTCCCTTTTATAGGCGTAAGGAGAGGATCCAGGTGTACAATGGGGGTGTAGCAGAGTGCTACGTGTCTAGCGGAGGAGAGCTAGCGCCCTAAGTACATGCCGTTGTGGCAGCCGGAGAGATTTTGGCACCCAGCTGGTATGATGTCATGGCCGTCGGAGGAGCGATGGAGCCTGGCGGAGGGACAGCTGTCGGAGCGGTTGAGTCCTTGCTGACGTCCTCTTGCTTCCATAAGGGGGCTGAGAGCCGCCGTCGTCACAGAGCATGCGGGGCGCCATCATTGCCTATCTGGCGGAGCGAGCCAGATGGGACGCCGGTCTTGTTCCCCGCGGCTCGAGTCAGCTCGGGGTAGGGTGATGATGGCGCCTCCTATTGACGTGGCTGGTCTGCGCCCTAGGTTGGGCGATGTGGAAGCTCCTCCGAAGCCAAGGTCGAGTCTGTCTTCCGTGGCCGAGGTCGGGTCCGAGCCCCAGGTTCGGGGCGAGGCGAAGATTGCCGGCTGGTGCCGGGGCGGAGTCCGAGCCCTGGGGTCGGGCGAAGCGGAGTTCGTCGTCTTCTAGGGCCGAGCCCAAGTCCGAGCCCTGGGTCGGGCGAGGCGGAGATCGTCGTCTTCTGGGACTTAGCCCGAGTCCGAGCCCTGGGTCGGGCGGAGTTCACCGTCTTCTGGGACTTAGCCCGAGTCCGAGCCCTGGGTCGGGCGGAGTTCGCCGTATTCCGGGACTTAGCCCGAGTCTGAGCCCTGGGTCGGGCGGAGTTCGTCGTCTTCCGGGACTTAGCCCGAGTCCGAGCCCTGGGTCGGGCGGAGCGGAGTTCGCCGTCTTCCGGTACTTAGCCCGAGTCCGAGCCCTGGGTCGGGCGGAGCGGAGTTCGCCGTCTTTCGGGACTTAGCCCGAGTCCGAGCCCTGGGGTCGGGCGAAGCGGAGCTTCCTATGGTACCTTCGGCAGGGCCTGACTGCCTGTCAGTCTCACTCTGTCAAGTGGCACCGCAGTCGGAGTGGCGCAGGCGGCGCTGTCCTTCTGTCAGGCCGGTCAGTGGAGCGGCGAAGTGACAGCGGTCACTTCGGCTCTACCGGCTGGGGGGCGCGTCAGGATAAAGGTGTCAGGCCACCTTTGCATTAAATGCTCCTGCGACTTGGTCGGTCGGTGCGGCGATTTGGTTAGGGTTGCTTCTCAGCGAAGGCAGGGCCTCGGGCGAGCCGGGAACACATTCGCCGTTGGAGGGGGGCCTCGGGCGAGACGGAGATCCTCCGGGGTCGGCTGCCCTTGTCCGAGGCTAGGCTCGGGCGAGGCGTGATCGAGTCCCTCGTATGGACCGATCCCTGACTTAATCACACCCATCAGGCCTTTGCAGCTTTATGCTGATGGGGGTTACCAGCTGAGAATTAGGAGCCTTGAGGGTACCCCTAATTATGGTCCCTGACAAAATGCTACATTCTAGTGAAGAAGGGTAGGAATTCCAAATTTGCTCCCAAAGCTGTAGAAGGGTTTTTATTAGGTTATGATTCAAATACAAAGGCGTATAGGGTCTTCAACAAATCATCGGGTTTAGTTGAAGTCTCTAGCGACGTTGTATTTGATGAGACTAATGGCTCTCCAAGAGAGCAAGTTGTTGATCTTGATGATGTAGATGAAGAAGACGTTCCAACGGCCGCGATACGCACCATGGCGATTAGAGATGTATGGCCTCAGGAACAATTGGAGCAAGATCAACCGTCTTCCTCAACTATGGTGCATCCCCCAACCCAAGATGACGAACATGTACCTCAAGTGGAGGCGCATGATCAAGGGGGAGCACAGGATGATCAAGTTGAAGAGGAAGAAGCACCTCAGGCACCTCCAACCCAAGTTCGAGCGATGATTCAAAGGGATCATCCCGTCGACCAAATATTGGGTGATATTAGCAAGGGAGTAACTACTCGCTCGAGATTAGTTAATTTTTGTGAGCATTACTCCTTTGTCTCTTCTATTGAGCCTTTCAGGGTAGAAGAGGCCTTGCTAGATCCGGACTGGGTGTTGGCCATGCAGGAGGAACTCAACAACTTCAAGTGCAATGAAGTTTGGACACTGGTGCCTCGTCCCAAGCAAAATGTTGTGGGAACCAAGTGGGTGTTCCGCAACAAACAGGACGAGCACGGGGTGGTGACGAGGAACAAGGCTCGACTTGTGGCAAAAGGTTCTGCCCAAGTCGCAGGTTTGGACTTTGAGGAGACTTTTGCTCCTGTGGCTAGGCTAGAATCAATTCGTATTTTGCTAGCATATGCCGCTCACCATTCTTTCAGGTTGTACCAAATGGATGTGAAGAGCGCTTTCCTCAACGGGCCGATCAAGGAGGAGGTGTACGTGGAGCAACCCCCTGGCTTCGAGGATGAACGGTACCCCGACCACGTGTGTAAGCTCTCTAAGGCGCTCTATGGACTTAAGCAAGCCCCAAGAGCATGGTATGAATGCCTTAGAGACTTTTTAATTGCTAATGCTTTCAAGGTTGGGAAAGCCGATCCAACTCTTTTTACTAAGACTTGCGATGGTGATCTTTTTGTGTGCCAAATTTATGTCGATGACATAATATTTGGTTCTACTAATCAAAGTCTTGTGAAGAGTTTAGCAGGGTGATGACGCAGAAATTCGAGATGTCAATGATGGGCGAGTTGAACTACTTCCTTGGGTTCCAAGTGAAGCAACTCAAGGACGGCACTTTCATCTCCCAAACGAAGTACACGCAAGACTTGCTAAAGCGGTTTGGGATGAAGGACGCCAAGCCCGCAAAGACGCCGATGGGAACTGATGGACACACCGACCTCAACAAAGGAGGTAAGTCCGTTGATCAAAAAGCATACCGGTCCATGATAGGTTCTTTGCTTTATTTATATGCTAGTAGACCGGATATTATGCTTAGCGTATGCATGTGTGCTAGATTTCAATCCGATCCTAAGGAGTGTCACTTAGTGGCTGTGAAGCGAATTCTTCGATATTTAGTCGCTATGCCTTGCTTCGGGATCTGGTATCCAAAGGGGTCTAACTTTGACTTGATTGGGTACTCAGATTCCGACTATGCTGGATGTAAGGTTGATAGGAAGAGTACATCGGGGACGTGCCAATTCTTAGGAAGGTCCCTGGTGTCGTGGAACTCTAAGAAACAAACTTCCATTGCCCTATCCACCGCTGAGGCCGAGTACGTTGCCGCAGGACAGTGTTGTGCGCAACTACTTTGGATGAGGCAAACCCTCCGGGACTTTGGCTACAATCTGAGCAAAGTCCCACTCCTATGTGATAATGAGAGTGCTATCCGAATAGCGGAAAATCCTGTTGAGCACAGCCGCACAAAGCACATTGACATCCGGCATCACTTTTTGACACCAGCAAAAGGGAGATATCGAAGTGTTTCATGTTAGCACCGAGAACCAGCTAGCCGATATCTTCACTAAGCCTTTAGATGAAAAGACCTTTTGCAGGCTGCGAAGTGAGCTAAATGTCCTAGATTCGCGGAACTTGGATTGATTTATAGCATACATGTATTTATGCCTTTGATCATGTTCCTTATGCATTTTGTTGCTTACTATGGTGCTCAAGTTGTACAAACACTTCCCGGACCTCACAAGTCCTTGTGCAAGTGATGCACATATTTAGGGGGAGTTGTGTTACAACTTGACCCTTTGAGACTAACCATATGCTTGAGTTTGCTTGTTTTAGTCCCAAAGGAGGTTTGAAAGGGAAAGGTGGACTTGGACCATGAAAGACTTCCACTGCACTCCGATTTGAGGGTAACTTATTCCAAGTTCATCTCATGTACTCTTATTGCCTTTGTGTTCTTATTTGAAGATTTTGGTGAGGCAATGGGGTTTAAGGGCCAAGATTGATCCCGTTTTGGTGCTTGATGCCAAAGGGGGAGAAAATAAAGGCCAAAGCAATAGATGGATCAGCTACCACTTGAGAAATTTTGAAAATAGTAGATTAGAGCTTTTGGTTTGTCAAAACTCTTTTATTGTCTCTTATGTCAAAAGTTGGCCTCTTGTGGGGAGAAGTGTTGATTATGGGAAAAAGGGGGAGTTTTTGAAATCCTTGATCAAATTTCTTTGGAATACCTCTCTTTATGTCTCTACAAGTGGATTTGACTTAGAGATAGGAATTTGAGTTTGATTTGCAAAAACAAACCAAGTGGTGGCATAGAGTGATCCATATATGTCAAAATTGAATCAAAATAATTTTGAGTTCTTATTTGAATTGATTTTGCACTTGTTCTACTTGCTTTATGTTGTGTTGGCATAAATCACCAAAAAGGGGGAGATTGAAAGGGAAATGTGCCCTTGGGCCATTTCTAAGTATTTTGGTGATTTAGTGTCCAACACAAGTGCCTAAGTGTAAAAAGGTGGACAAAGTACAAATCAAGGATAAAGGTATGTTTCTCAGACTTAGTACATTGTTTTATGGACTAATGTATTGTGTCTAAGTGCTGGAAATAGGAAAAATTCAATTGAAAATGTCTTGGCTCGAGCAGCCAAGACTCTGCTCAGTCTGGGATCACCGGACTGTCCGGTGGTGCACCGGACAGTGTCCGGTGCGCCAGGCTGGCTCGAGCGAAGTGGCCGCTCTCGGGATTTCACCGGCGACGTACGGCTATAATTCACCGGACTGTCCGGTGTGCACCGGACTGTCCGGTGAGCCAATGGTCGGCCGGGCCAACGGTCGACCGCGCAATCTGCGCGGGACACGTGGCCGAGCCAACGGCTAGAAGGAGGCACCGGACTATCCGGTGTGCACCGGACATGTCCTGTGCTCCAACGGCTCTCAAGCTGCCAACGGTCGACTGTGCCATTTATGGAAGGAAATCGGGCACCGGGCAGTGTCCGGTGTGCACCGGACTGTCCGGTGCGCCAGTCGACAGAAGGCAAGATCAGCCTTCCTAGATTGCTCTCAACGGCTCCTAGCTGCCTTGGGGATATAAAAGGGACCCCTAGGCGCATGGAGGAGCACACCAAGCATTCCTACAACATTTCTAAGCACCAAGACATCGATTCCGCGCCTTTGATTCTTTGCGATAGCAATTAGAGCTCTAGTTGAGTGGTGAACTCATTGAGTTGTGTTGTGAGCTCTCGTTGCGATTTGTGTGCGTGGTGTTGCTGTGATTTCTTGTCTTGAGTGTGTTGTTAATCCCTCCCTTGCTCCGTGCTTCTTTGTGAACTTCAAGTGTAAGGGCGAGAGGCTCCAAGTTGTGGAGATTCCTCGCAAACGGGATTGAGAAAAACAAGCAAAACACCGTGGTATTCAAGTGGGTCTTTGGACCGCTTGAGAGGGGTTGATTGCAACCCTCGTCCGTTGGGACGCCACAACGTGGAGTAGGCAAGCGTTGGTCTTGGCCGAACCACGGGATAACCACCGTGCCATCTCTGTGATTGATTTCTTGTGGTTATTGTGTTTTGTTGAGACTCCTCTATAGCCACTTGGCATTTACTGTGCTAACGCTTAACCAAGTTTTTGTGGCTTAAGTTTTCAAGTTTTACAGGATCACCTATTCACCCCCCCCCCTCTAGGTGCTCTCATTATCTTAAAAGATTCTATCCTACACTCATAGATCCATCTTATCTTAGAATATACTCTATTACCTTAGTAGATTCATCTCATCTTGAAAATATTTTATACTTATCCTAATAGATCTAACTGACCTTAAAAGATTCTACCTTGTCCTTATGGATTCATCTTGCCCTAATAAGCATATTTACCCCACACTAGTAACAACCATGATCTAATCCAAAGTAATTAGATATTATCTAGTGTTGGAGACTTGTTCTTAAGTGCTATGAATTAGGAACAAGGCAACATAGAATGTCAGATGTTAAAGCCCTTCGTCCGCTGAAGCATTATTTCCCCAAGGATCTAATGAACTTCGGACGAAGGTTTTGAATAAAATATCACGAAGGTATTTTTCATGATCAAAGATAAAATAATGCAAAATAAAATATAAAACATTATAGAATAGGAAGAATAAATAATATAATATTATTTGATTATTCTGTCATGTGAACTTGAATATCAAAATATAATGTTTAGGCACATTTGTACCTTCGCCTTGGCAAAGAACGTTAATTCCAGAGTAGCACGTCAGCAATTACAAGATTGCGTGAACAACAAAGAAGTATTGTTCACCTATTTATAGGCACAGGATGCAGCCTGTAAGAAATTACAATCATGCCCCTTACAGAAAATCACAATCATAACTTAGACTCTTATGGTCTAAAAAGTAATTCCATCTTTAAGTCGGTTCGATCCTTCGTCTTTGGATACACTATAGCGTCGAAGCTTTGTGAGTGGTAGCTTCGGTATCTCATATAAACAGATTTGCTGAAGGCATTTTCTTCCTGCAGGACCTTCGGCGGTGAAGCATGAACCCAACAGTAGCCCCTTCGCGGCGCCAGATCGTTTTTCGTAACGAGCTTGACCCGTGAAAAAGTTTCTTAAGCTTTGGGTAGCCGAAGGTCCGAAAAACACCTTCCCTGAGCTCGTTGCGGAGAAACGATACAACTTCCGAGCGTGGAGTAGTCCCATCATGCATATTTACCTTCTTGGGTTTTGTGGCCCACCGTTCAGTGGGTGCAGACGAGTGTTCGTCCGGTGTAGGAGACTTGACGATTCACCTTTTTACCTGCAGTGCTATATAAACAGACAAGTAGGTGTAAAGTTACCACAACATTCATTGCAATTGCACTATTTTGCTGCCAAAAATTTCACCATAGCCGAAGCTTGACCTTTGCACTCAAACGAAGCACCACTCCGGACTTTGCTTCGTCACAAGAAGAGCTTCGGAAAAAAGGTCATTAATTTCAAAAAACTTTAGGAATTCATAATCAAATGGCTAGATTGCGCTCCACTGCTAGGATTGAGCATGAGGGAAACGAGGTCGAAGCCACCGAAACTGTTCCGATTTCCGAAGTAATGAGGCGTTCCGGGCTCGTTTCATCAGAGGACACACCTACTGCCGAAGCAACACAAGCTGTTGTTGAAGAAATTGGTTCCGAGGATGAGTACAGCTTCAGGATGCCAAGTAAACCTAGTCATCTGAACTTTGGAAGGTCCACCATCTCTGAAGCTGATCTTCCTAAGATGGTGAAGCTGGGTTATTTTAGCGAGGCCAAGAAGGAATTAATTCGTTTTGGTGGAGAAGAAACTATCCCAAAACCAGGAAAGAATGAGGTAGTAGTCTTCAAAAGTTTTCTGAAGGCTGGTTTAAGGTTCCCCCTTAACAAGATGATTGCTATTGTACTGAAGAAGTTTGGGATTTACCTTCACCAGCTGACCCCTAACGCTATCGTTAGGTTGAGCGTTTATATTTGGGCCCTTCGTAGCCAGGGAGTGGAACCATTTGGTGAGGGTTTCTACCGAGTTCATGAATTACACTACCAAACTAAAGCCAGAGGAGACGGTTTGCACGAGAATTTTGGCTGCTACAACTTTGCTTATCGCAAGACTATGAAGTTTTCAGTGATAAGCTATCGAAGCAAATGGCCAGCCGGATGGAAGTCTGAATGGTTTTATGTTAAAGTTGACGAAGATGAGGATAAATTGGTCCAGAGTCCGCTAGAACTGACCTTTGGAGAAACGAGGCCCCAATGCAACATGATAATGGGGAGCCCGAGTCAGATTGCTTTGGCTGAATTTCGAGTGATTTCAGATCATATCGGCACTAGGGACTTAGTGCAGGAATTCTTGGCTTTTAAAGTGTTCCCAACACTGAGGGACTGGGAGATGCCGAAGCTAAAGGGAGAAAAGAAGAAGGGAGAACTTGTTCGATTACCTTATTACTACAAATTTAAGAAACATTTTAAAGCACCATGCCAAGAATGGTTAGACACAATTGAGGTTATGTGCAACGAGATTCTCGGCTGCTATTCTAAGAAAGAAGATCAGTTAATGACTGCGGCCTTCGGCACTCGTCCGAAACGAAGATTGAATCGGGTGCTGGATGCCTTGAATTTTGATTACCCTGATTATGGGCGACTGAGCGAAGATGCCGAAGGCCAGAAAAGAAAAAGGGTTGCCAGCATCCTTGATAAAGAAGGCACTAAATCGGCTAAAAAGGACAAAGAAAATTCTGAGAAAAGAAAATTGAGCCCTGAGCCGAAGATAGCTGCTCCAAAGAGAAGAAAAGCTGCATCCCCAAAACCGAACACGCCAGCCCAAGAGGAGGAAGCTCCTGCAACACCTTCTGCTGCTGAAGTGGAGGAGATTCTAAAGGTAATGACTGAACCTTTGCCTATCAAGCTAAGTCCGCTGGCACCAGAACTGACGAAGTTTTTTCAAAAGGAAAAAGAACCTTCAGCAACAGAAAGTCCTGCCAAGCCAAAGAAGAAAAGAAGAATTATGCAAGTGGCCGATGTTATTCATCAGACACCACCACCAACATCAGCGGCGGAAATAATTGAAAGCACTATTACTACCGAAACCACAGCCACCAGAGCCGAAACTACCGGAGCCGAAGCCACCGGAGCAATCGCCGAAGCTGAAACCATTGGAGCCGAAACTGAGATCACCGAAGATCCTAATCTAGAAACCACACTTGGTGATATTGATAACATACTTCTGAAAATGGCTGAAGAAGAAGCTGCTGCGGTCGCGGTGGACACGACGATTGAGAAAGGAAAAGGGCAGATTGAAGACACTTTGGAAGAAGAAAACTTTAATTTTCAAGATATACTTGGACAAGAGTTATCAGAAGCTGAAAAAGAAGAACTAAAGAAATATGCTATATCTTGTGGATACAAACCAGGGGCTCTGCTGTTTGGCGGAGTCAATGAAGGAAAACTGAGATGCCTTCGGAATCGAACCGAGGCTAAAGTTGTTAGAACTTTCTCAAAGAATGTTGGGCTGCCGAAGATTGAAGCGGACTTGTGCAGATACCAGCGACAACATATCGCCGGGAGCTTGTTCTATGCTAATTTCAAGGTAAAAACTCTCAACTTTTACTGTTTTTTGAATTAATATGTTTCCTGACGAAGGTTGTTTTGCCAGAGTATATTATTAAGTAAAGTGCTGAGGATGCAACAAGATCTCAAAGACTAGAAAAACGAAGCTACTATCAGAGATCTAGAAAATAAAGTCGAAAGCTACGAAGCTGCTATGAAGAAAAAGGACTTCGACATTCAAGAACTTGAACATAAAGCTAAAGATCACGAGGCTGCCTTGGAGAAAAAGGACTTCGTAATTCACTCTATGGAGGGCTTGCTAGCTGAAGCTCAAGCTGAAATTGACAAATTAAACAACAAATTGCTCATAAAATTAGAGAAATCTGAGCAGGAAAAGAAGAATCTTGAAACAAGTCTCAAGGCCGAAATTGAGAAGAATTCAAATTTGCAAAAATTACTGAAAGAGCTTCAGGAAAAATGCTTAGATTTCGGCAACCGATGCGTGCAGCGGCTGAAGAATGTGTTTCACTCAATTGGAGCCAGCTCTGATAAATTTACATCTTCCGCTGAAAACCTGCCAAGCACCTTCGAATACATTGAGGGCGAAGTTGATGCACTTGATGAAGTTATCACTGGGCATGCCGATTTCTGCGCTCTGCTAGCTTCTCGAGGCACAGCTGCTGCTTTCTTGAAGGCTGGTTGCACGCACGGGAAAATTGTCAATAGGCCAAACTTTAGCTTGTCACCAGCAGATTTAATTGACATTCCCAGCCTAGCTCGAAGCATAGGAAACAGGTTTATGACCCAGATTTGGATAAACGGCGGGCGAAAAATGGCTGGTGACGAAGCTCGGAGCCACCTCAAGCTAGTGAGAAACTCATACTTGTTACTTTTACCTTCTCCTTGAACTCTGCGATTTTCTCATTCCGTTTTAACATGAACAAGATGATGAAGCTAAAGAATGAGGAGCTGAAGCTTTAATAGATATCCCAAAAGACTCTGCTGCACAAGATATTAGAGAAAATTTTGTAATATAATTGTAAAGAAACTTATGTAAATTTGTGCGTACCTTGTAATATATCTTTCCCCTTTGTCCATGTACAATCTGCTTTGCTGTGGACGAAATTTTCTTTTTGAGCCGAAGGCGAAAAACACATTCCCTTCTTTTCGTACACAACGAAGCATGAAAATTCCTTCTTTCTGTTTTTCTCCGAAGCTTTATCCTCATCACCGAAGCATCTATCTTTTCTGAATGATATGATGATAATGATCCTATGTATGTCTAAATGAATGTTTATGAATGCAAATGTCATGATGTGATGTATCGTGCAAATGAATATCCGGATATATATTCGAAACTATAATCATTGACTTCATTCCCTTAGGAATGACTCAAATCTTTTTGCCGCTTATTTTTCGGCTTCACCGTTTATTTTTCGGTGTATCAGCGTTGACTTTTCGCTGTAAGCCTCCCTAAGGAGCTTCTTCGCCTTTTACTTCAGTGGAATTAGCGTTTATTTTTCGCTGCAAGCTCTGCATTCCCTTAGGAACGACTTTTGAGCTTCTCCCTGTTTTCTTTTCTTTTTTGTTTGCACTCGATGGTGCATTCTCAGCCTTTACATTTACATCTTAAGGGGATATTGCTCTTATAGAGGTGAAATAAGAAAAAGAGAAATTACATGCTATGGCCCCATTAAAAACCTTTCTCCCCCTTTGGAAAGGAAAAGGGTGCCATAAGAAAAAACTAGAACAATAAAAAAATAAAAAAGATTACATCAGGTTACACATAATGTGGCAGAACCTCCCAAGGTATCAGGCCCACATGCACTTGTCCTTGTCCCAAAGACCTCAGACGGCCATGCATGTGCACCAGATAACTTAACAGGATCCGTCCGATTGCCCCAAGGACATCGGATAAACCACTTACAACCAGAACCGCGGGATTAAGTAACACAAATCACACACACAACATTTTTGCAGCAGAAATCTTATTACCAAATTTTACATGTTACATCAAGTTTTATAATGTACATGATCGGAGTGATTACAAAAAGTGATTCAAGGAATAACTTTGAACTGTTATAAATTGCTTATAAGTTTGAAATATATGCTAGCTTAAGTGACCATCCTCCATAAGAAGATAAAGACGGGGTATACTTATATAAGAAGGCCGAGCCCACCGGCACTTAACACCATCACAACAACACAAGGTTAGAACCTGAAAAACAACAGGGAATAAAACCCTGAGTATGAAATTACTCAGCAAGTCTTACTCTCAAGGGTATGTTGGATAAATAGGAATCAAGGAGAGGCTTTAGCAAGAATCAACTTAGATACTTTTGCAGAAATAGCTTACTAAAGTGAGTCCTTACTTTCAACATTTTAACGCCAGATTAAATATTAATAGACTCCGTTTGCCTCTAGTCTAATTTCATCATCTCATCAATACAACATCATTTTTATTCATGAAGTTCACATCCTGACTTAGGTTGTAGGTCAGTGATCAAGTCTCCACTCTCCGGGGATATAACGGCGATCCGAATCGATTTACTCAGCTGAGGATCTCTAACTACACGACATATGTAGCACTTAATCCTTGCATATGTCAACTCGACCCTAGGGTTCTTAAGACCAGATCAGGTTCACGCAAACCGAGAGCATAGATACACCACCGTCCAGCCTCTTGCCACGGAGGGTACACGCTACTCCCGCCACCGCTCCACGCCCATTTCGTGTTATCTTATTCTGGCCTTAGTCTGCCCGAGGCAAAGCTTACCCTATCCCATTTCCAGGGTATGCGGCTAGCTAAGATAGTCCTTGCGCTAGCAGGCCTACATACGCATCCAATCCTTAATCAACCTGGGTAGAACATCACCTGTTCCTAACCCAAGTCTCGATTTAAGTACTTCCATCCTTAGGATTGTTTCTGTTCCTTAGGATGAAAAGAGCATCACAGGGAGCTTTGCAGTAAGATCCCACCACGCTCTCAATGAAAGTATTCTTGCAGGTAGAAGCCATCTTTCCTTAGGATAACCCCTGAGCTAGACAGTATTGCAAAAGACAACCTCTATCAACAAGATCTAAGCAGGGCTAAGCATTTTTGTAAATCAAATTTTGATACTTCACCAGAAGTATTTATAAAGGTATGGATATCAAGGAAGGCAATGCATCAAAGGGTTTCAAGCAACTCCTATAAACCTAATGCACATTTCACTAGACTTAAGTGTGCGAAAAGTATTTAAAAACACAAGGAAGGGGTTGCATGCACCGGGGCTTGCCTTTGTTGCAGTGAAGAGGTTCTAGATCCCTCTACAGGCTACCCAGTTAGATGGCTTCTTCACTTGATCAATAGATACTGGAGTAGACTCCTTCTTCAATTACCACTTCGTCTAGGTGTTCTACAAGTCAATTACAAATACATGAATGCTTATGTAATGACATGTAATGCAAACTCTCACAAGGAGAGGTGGGGAACAGAAACACTACAACTAAAGCACATGACAAGAATACACCTATTTCTTAACGCTCGATTAAAGTGACCAATTTGAATTCACTTAGGTAAACTAGGGAATTAATCTAACTTATATCTCATCCAAAAGCTTAAAACTTCTTAAGCAACTTCATCTCTTCCCTAGATAAACTTATCTCCTTTCCAAAGCACTAACCCACACTTGATTAGGTATTAACCACTCTATTTTGGGGCTTACAAGGTTTCTAGAGCAAATGGATTCCAAACAGCCTCAAACCTTTACCACACTCTCCACTGACCAAAACAAGGTTACTCAAAAATTTTCATAATTTTTGGCATTGTACTTTTATTTCTAAAATCCAAACAGTCCTTCCAAAAGCACCTTTAATTCACTTAATATTTTCTAATTACTTAAAAATCCTAAAACCAACTTTACCAGAAAGCTCTTGATTTTAGATATCCAACAAAATTTGTCCCATGATTTTTGGAATTTTTCTGTGATTTCTAACACAATTTATAAGCTCTTGATAAAAGAAAAGACAAGGCTATCAACAGTGTTGGGCCCCAAATTGCTGGCGCGGCCCAACAACCAGGCAAAGCTGGCCCAAACCCGGGAGCCCGCGCTCGCTTTGGCCATCTTGCAAAAAGGACCTTGCGCTCTGGTTAAAATAATCCGAGCTCCCAGCCACTGTTGCTTGTGTCTCTGACATCTTCGCTAAAACCCCTCGGCTACCACTCTTTTACAAGCACTCGGCCCCGACACTGCCCGCTCGGACTCCGGCGACCCAGTGCCAGCTCGGCCATGGTGGCGCAACACCGGCGACGGCGATGGTACCCACGTGAACCCCGAATCGCAGTGAACTCGGGTATGGGCTCAATCGATCCGTGAGAACTCCACAACCCATCTATCGACAGCGACGACGGAGCACTGGATTTGACGAACTCAATTCCCCGATCACCGCACGGTAGTGTTCAAACAAACGGGCCAGGGAGCTTTAGAGACCTCTCGAGTCTACGGTGCGCGCATGCAATCGCTCGGGAACTGGCGTGGTTAATATAGTTCACACCGAGGCTGTCCTCGGCGCCCGACCGCGACGGCGCGACCATGTTCTACTCAACGTATGGCGGTAAAGCTTGAACAAACCACTTGATCAGCTTCACTGATCAATACAGAGCATGGAACACAAGCCATACGGGTGAGAAACTTTCTAAGCATACCTGGCCACGGTGAAGTGGAGGATCTGCAGGTGTTCAGTGCCTTGATTAATGGATTTGGGCGTGTCCAGGGTATGATTTTGGAGGAAGGGAACATAATACAACTAACTGAAGCTACACATGGTGATCAAGAACTGAGACAAGGATTACTCCTCTGCTCCTGCTCCTTTACCCCCATGGTTTGCTCTTTATATAGGCAGTGAAAGGATCAAGGGGCTGGATTTTTGATCTTGCAACAAGGATAACTATGAATACTAGGTGCAGCTGTAGCTCCCTCAAGAAGATCCACACAATTACACAGAGCCTAGTCAGATAGGGTGAAGTTTATCCAGGGCAAAAAGGAGGGGATAAGGATGGAGCGCACTGTAGCAGATTTTTGTACTGGTGATATTTGAGTGATGCTCAAGTTTGAATATCCTGCTGCCACCTCATCTCAATCTTCAGCCTATCCCAAAGTTGGACACAGCAGGGAGTAAAAAGATCACAGCTAGATATTTCTGCAATTTTGGATCTACAGCTCTTAACTGATCCACCCATCTTCAGCTAGCTATTTCTCTCATTTTCTGAGTAAGACAGATTAATCACTATTAATAGAACTTGTTTATTAGTCCAAGGTCTACCAAGTCTCTATAGATTTCATAGACCTAAACCTCCTAGATTAGAAGTTATGGCATCCAAAAGTTGACTACAAAATCTGATTACCATTTCTGTTTTTCTGAACCCGTTTTCAGTTTTAGAACCATACATTCAAACCTCAACTTGCCTCATGCACATGGAGGATAGCAGGCATGAAAATCCTTCTGCTCCCAAGGACTAACCCAAGTTTTGGTCACCAGAAACTGAGCTCAATTTTTCAGCCATCAATGCCACGTCCAACCCTGCGTGTCCCTCCAACCTTATGGCCATGCACAGCTCGGCACTCAACTATAAGAAGTAAATAAGCAGCAGTAGGCGACATGCAAATGGAGCACGCCGGCCCATTCCTCTCTGTCCAAACTGAAGCAATGTTTGGTTACACAGCAAAAAGACTAACACCATATAATGAACTTGTTCTCCTTTAAATGATATTTAACTTTACTATAAGATTCTTAGTCCAAAACCTCATGGAGTGATCACAAAAGGGATTCAAAGTCAAGCTCACAATGCTGAAACTGAACCATTGCAACCTGAATAAAATTCAGCTAAGCACACTGACAGTACCCTTTTGAGCAGCATTTACTCCACTTTTTGTGTAGAACCAAACCAAACTCACTTTAAGGAATTTGTTCTCCTATATATGGTCTTCCATTTTTCTATACAGCTCTTGGTCTAAAACCATATGGATTAATCACAACTGAGCTCCAAACAGAGCATCATTGGCTGTTTTTCAGAGTTTCAGCTCTGAACCACCAAGTCACCAATACACTGACAGTCCAATCTTTGAGCAGCTGTTACTTCACTTTTTATGTGGGATCATGTCCATCATCCTTCAATAAAGTTATTCACCATTAGGTGGTCTTGAATTCCTCTATATACTCTACATCCTAAAACCTCATGGATTAGGCATAAATGGGCTCCAAAAACAGCAACTTTCACTGAAATTCAGTTTTCAGTAACTGAATTCAATTCAGTTTCAGCCACAAATAGTCCAACTTTGAACAAGTTTTTCTCCATTTTCTGTGTGGAATTAAGTCAAAGACACTTTAGTAGATTTGTTCACTATCATATAGGCTTCAACTTCTCTATAAACATCCCAGCACAAAACATTACAGAGCAGCCACAAACCAGCTCCAAAACTGCTATCCACACTGAAATTCAGTTACTGTTTCCAATCTGAAATTTCAGAAACACAGCAGCACCACTTTAAACCACTCTTTTTCCTGGGTTCCAAATGTTTCTAGGGGACAATTGCTTAATAAAGTTTATACTCCTATAGTTCCTCTACAAGTTTGGTATAGTGACCAATAACCAAAACCTCTTGGATTCCAAACTACACTAGCCCAAAGTTTGCACAAAATACTGAAATTCAGACTCTGAATTTCACTAAGTCTGAAATATACAAAATCTGACAGCTCTAATTTGGACCACTTTTTCAACTAGTTGCATATAGTTTTAGGGCTGGTACAATTAATAAGGATTGTTCTCCAACAGTCACTTTACAAGTTTTTTATAGTAACTCCTTACCAAAAGTCCATAGATCAAAAGTTATAAGGGTCCAAAAACAGCTATATGAAATTGTTTTCAGCCCAATTCAAACTGAACCCAAAACTGAATTTCTGCAAATTACTCCAAATTTCTCCACACAACTTGGAATTCTCCAAATAAGAAACTTATTCACTTTTCCAAGCTCTACCATTTTGGTATATGGATTTTTAGCTAAATCCTTCTAGATTTTGAATTCCCCTTTTGGGCTAGTTTTAGGGTTTCAAATGAGTTTCATTTGTGTTTCAGCTTCTTCCAGGGATTCATCCCTTTGATCCCTCCACCTAGAGCAAAGTTACTCTCTAGCTCAAAATCCAATCTTTGATACACATAGCTCATATCCAAAATGTCCTGGTTTAGAATTTCCTTTACTTAACCATCTATTCCAAGCAAAGCTCAAGTTAAGGTTTGGAGTTATTCCAGCTTCTTAAGCGCTTCTTCCACTTGACCATCATTCCAAAACAAGGCTACTCTAGGCTCTAAGACTTACCTTTAACATTTAAGACTCCAAGCCAATTTGTTACTTGCTCAAGAGGTGACCTACTATTGTCTAGCTTAAGCCACACAACATCACACTTTTTGAAAAAAGTTTAACCTAGTGAATGCATTCTAGGTATATCAAACAAGATAATGCAAGTGCTTATGATGACATGTCATCGTTTTAGTTCACGTAACACCAGGGGTGTTACACATAATACCGCCGAAGCTCATCCGCATTCCACGATCTAGGAATGTTGTTGTCGTCCATATCCTTTAATCTGTAGGAACCGGGTCTTGACGAAGATACTACCAGAAAGGGGCCTTCCCACTTTAGCTGTAGTTTGCCCACTGTGTCTGGGTTGGCCACTCTTCGAAGCACCAAATGCCCTGGCTTAATGTTCTTCAACCGAACCTTTCTATCACGCCATTTTATTGTTTCGGCTTGATATTTATTGATGTTTTCCACAACCTGAAACCTGATCCCTTCTATATCATCTTTGTCCACAGAGCAATCAGCTTCGTCTTTCGCCGAAGCCACTGTTCTTATTGATCCTGCCTTAGCCTCTTCTAGGGTTATTGCTTCATCACCAAACAGCAATTTGAATGGTGTAAAACCTGTTGACCTTGATACTGTTGTGTTGTGGCTCCACACCACTTTGATTAATTCATCTGGCCACTTTCCCCTTCCCTGATTGAATATTAACTTCATTATTCCTGTCATTATGATGTCATTAGCCCTTTCAACTAGTCCATTTGATTCCGGATGTCGAACTGATGCAAAATGAATCTTTGTGCCAATTTGTTCACAAAATTCTTTGAAAGCTTCGGAATCAAACTGTGTTCCATTGTCCACAGTGATAGCCTTCGGTACTCCGAAGCGACAGACAATGTTTTGCCAAAAAAACTTTTGAACAGTAACCGAAGTTATTGTGGCTAAAGGCTTTGCCTCAATCCATTTAGAAAAATATTCCACTGCCACTACAACATATCTTAAGTTCCCTTGTGCTGGTGGTAGCGGACCTAACAAATCAAGGCCCCACCTTTGCAATGGCCAAGTGGGTTATATTAACTGGGTTAGAGACAAAGGTTGTTTTTGATCTCTTGCACATTTCTAACAACCTTCGCACTTTTGGACTAACTCCGCTGCATCCGAAGCTGCCTTTGGCCAATAAAATCCTTGGCGAAAAATTTTTCCCAGCAAAGGCCTAGATCCAATGTGAGATCCACACAGGCCTGCATGTATTTCCTTCATCAATTCTATACCTTTGGCTCTAGATAAACATTTGAGTAACGGAGAGCAGACCCCATGCTTGTACAGCTCCCCTTCTATTATTACATATGGACGAGCTCTTGCCTCTATTCTCTTGTTATAAGCTTCGTCATCCGAAAGGAAGTTACCCTGAAGGTAGGAGATGATCTCAGTTCTCCAGTCTTCACTATAAACAGGAGATATATTGAGGACCGCTCTTTCAAGGAGTTCAACCGAAGGTGCCTTTATTGTTTCAAAAAATATTTTCGAAGGTAAGGGCAGCCCCTGTGCTGCTGACTTGGCTAGCAAATCAGCATGTTCGTTTTCTCCTCGAGGAATATTTTTTACAGAAAACCCTTCAAAGGAAGCTTCAATCCTTCGAACCGTATCTAAATACTTCTCAAGCTTCGGATCTCTTGCCTTAAAACTCTTGTCAATATGACCAGAGATAACCTGGGAATCAGTTTTAAGAACCGCCCTTCTGATTCCCATTGCCTTTAACTTCCGAAGACCCAAAAGTAAAGCTTCATACTCAGCAAGGTTATTCGTACAACTAAAATCGAGTCTTGCTGCGTAGCAAGTTTTAACTTTGGAGGGTGCGACCAACACAGCGGCTGCTCCTGCCCCGAAGGTTCCCCAAGAACCATCGCAGAATATTGTCCATGCTTCGGCATCTTTACGCGCTTCTTCTTCCTGAGCCCTTGGCGTCCAGTCAGCAATGAAGTCAGCTAACGCCTGGGACTGAATCGAAGATCTGTGCACATAATCAATGCAGAATTCATTGAGTTCCGCAGCCCACTTTCCAATCCTTCCAGTAGCTTCTCTATTTCTCATAATATCCTTCAATGGTTGTGAAGAAGGGACAATTATATTGTATGCTTGAAAATAATGCCGAAGCTTCCTGAAAGCCATCAAAACAGCATACAGCACCTTCTCCCTTCTGTGCTTGTACTGCTCACAAGCTTCGGCTTCATCTATGTTGTGGATTTCCTTTGAATCAGTCCAATTCCCCTCGGCCTTTCTGGCGGTTTCCTGACTCCATAAATAGCAATAGGTCCCTGATCTGAAGGTATCTTCATGCAAAGATATGCTGGATGAAGAATTGCTTCGAAAGCATTGAGTGTTCCGTGACCAATGATAGCGTTGTAAGGATACTCCATGTCAACAATGTCAAACACAATTTGCTCAGTCCTTGTGTTGTTGACGAATCCGAAGGTCACTGGCATGGTAATCTTACCAAGCGCTACAATATGTCGCCCTCCGAAGCCACAAAGAGGGTGCGTAGCATCATGAATCTTGTCTTCGGGCTCTTGCATTTGTCTGAAGGCCTTAGCAAATATGATATCCGCTGCACTGCCTGTATCAACCAAGACATTGTGGACCAGAAATCCTTTGATCACACAAGAGATAACCATAGCATCATTATGTGGGTAATCCTTGAGCTGAAGATCCTCTTGAGAGAAGGTAATTGGGATGTGAGACCATCTTGACTTGATGAAGGGTCCTTGTACCCCTACATGTTGTACCCTTCTTTGCGCCTCCTTCTTTTGCTTCTTGTTAGCCGGCTCTGAGCATGAACCGCCTGTTATCGGGAGAATCAGCTTCGGAGCCGAAGCAGTTCCAGCTTGGTTCTTGAACGAAGCCATCAGCTCAAAAAGTGGAAGTGAGTTCACCGGAGGTGGGCGCCAATGTTGGGGACTTGTTCTTAAGTGCTATGAATTAGGAACAAGGCAACATAGAATGTCAGATGTTAAAGCCCTTCGTCCGCTGAAGCATTATTTCCCCAAGGATCTAATGAACTTCGGACGAAGGTTTTGAATAAAATATCACGAAGGTATTTTCATGATCAAAGATAAAATAATGCAAAATAAAATATAAAACATTATAGAATAGGAAGAATAAATAATATAATATTATTTGATTATTCTGTCATGTGAACTTGAATATCAAAATATAATGTTTAGGCACATTTGTACCTTCGCCTTGGCAGAGAACGTTAATTCCAGAGTAGCACGTCAGCAATTACAAGATTGCGTGAACAGCAAAGAAGTATTGTTCACCTATTTATAGACACAGGACGCAGCCTGTAAGAAATTACAATCATGCCCCTTACAGAAAATCACAATCATAACTTAGACTCTTATGGTCTAAAAAGTAATTCCATCTTTAAGTCGGTTCGATCCTTCGTCTTTGGATACACTATAGCGTCGAAGCTTTATGAGTGGTAGCTTCGGTATCTCATATAAACAGATTTGCTGAAGGTATTTTCTTCCTGCAGGACCTTCGGCGACGAAGCATGAACCCAACATCTAGTCTAATCTAGTATACCGATCTAATCTAGATCCCATCTAATCTAATATTATCCAATCTAAAGTGAGTTATTAACAGGTTAGTTAATCTGGTGATATGGGTTAGACACTGCTTCTACAAACATAACTTAACCTAAATTAATATCTTATACCAACTCGGCCTCATGCAACTATCCTAACCATCCGATGGTTGCATAATCCCTCTGTGTTAACCTAACAGAGCTTCTAACCTACCTACACCATATACCTCATCCTGTCTCAAAGGGATTCTAACATATCCTAATAATATATATCCTATCATCGTAGATCTATCTAACCTAAACTAGTATATTCTAGTCATAGCCAACCTAATCTAGATCCTGATCTAATGTGATCTACTTAAACAGATTAGTGATACTGGTAGAAGAGATTAGACCCTACTAGCCAAGTATTAACTTAACTTAGCACATTAGACCAACTCAACCATGAGCAGAAGATCTAACTCAACCAGTAGAGTCATGATGAGTTGCATAATCTATCTATCCCCACCTAACATCAAACAAACTTTTGACCTACATCATGTAGTCTATCTCATTCATAACTATCTTAACTATATTCCCCGACCTTGATGATATACACTAACATCGAATCAATGAGACCAAGACCGAAGAAGAAAAGATCAACATCGACAAGGAAGGATATAACAGTCAAAGTGAATTTCGAGATGAATCAAAACTTAAACATTTTGGATAAAGTCTTTTCCTTGCCATAATCTTTCTTACCTTAACCTATCCATCTCTTATATCCTACATAATAAGTAGCTGGATACCTATGCTCTCCTAATCACCCACTATTGACTACAAAAAATGAGTCTCTCGATTTTTGAACCAATTATAGGCTAAAAGTTGAATTACAAATCAATCCTTCTATACCCCTTTTTTACTAATCTCGAGGACGAGATTTCTGTTAAGGGGGGGTAGGATTTGTAATGCCCAAAATTTGTGTAAGAGAAAAATAACAAGATAAATAAATAAGTGTACTTATATGTTAGTGTTGTGGGAAGTATTTGATTTTTTTCTTTGTGCGTACTCAATTAAGGAAAAGAAAGATAAGGGGGTAGAATTTGTAACATCCCAAAATCCTAAATTTGGGTTTAGGAATTTTTTTTAAAAAAAAGGATTAAATTAAAGCGTCTCCTAACAAAGAATTATACATTGGAAGTTACCTTTCCTACAAAAATGATAATGTTAAAATCTTGAATTTAAACTAGAATGACAAACAAAAAGATAAGTAGAAAGATCATTAATTATCTATTCTATGATCTATGTAAATAAGAACATTTACGTTAAACTATTTCATCATACAGATTTTACAATAGGGAATATTTATTACAATTAAGTAAGTAATAACTAATGAATCTTTGAATGAGCTCTTAATTATACCTTACATTTAAAGAGTGATAGTTTTTACAACAAAAGTTTTATATGTGTTCTACATTTAAAGCATTTTTCATAAATAAATAATTAATATATAAAGTAAATAGGGCTTGCATCTCACGCTGGGTAATTTTGAATTGTTGCATCTTGCATGTAAATTGAAATTGAGTTATGCATTTGGAACTCAAAAATAGAATAAAATGGAACACAAGAAAAGAAAAATCTAACTGCACTAGCTACCCTCTTCAGCCCACCTTTGGTTTACCTATACGTGCAGCCCACCTCCTTCTTATTTTTTTATTCATAGTTTATTCCCCTAGCCGCAAGTGACCTCAGCATGACATCACACATTACATCATCAAGCAAATTCCTCCACGTGGTGAATAAACACCAAACACCACCGGGTGGGCTCCCCAGCTGCTACCACGTTGATCACGTTTGGTTGAGCGAGATTCTCGTTGCAATTGTCAAAGTTCCGTGAACCTAGGAGACAAACGCAAGATTTGTTACCGTTGTGCATGCCAACGAACAACCCGACGCCAGGCCTCGCTGGGGGATATAAAACCAAGCTGCAGGCACCTTCCTTCCAAAATTGTTCTCATTGCTGCATCCACTATGACCGCCGCCGCTACCAGAACTCGACAGAGAGAAACGTAAGAAGATGAAGGCTTCACTGGTCGCGTCCATCGATGAAACTCTAGCCACCCTGCCTCCACCAACGGCGCCGAGGACGCGGCCGACAGCGACGTCGACTATCATCCGATGTAGAAGACGAGCCTGTGCTCCTGCTTTCATCGGCGCCAAAAAAAACTGTAGCCACGAGGAGCCCTGCTGTTGCACGCACACCGGGGCAGTCATGGTGGATGAGCAGTCACTCGACAATGGCGCCAGCAAGCAGAACACCGAAACCTTGGTGAACATCCTCTTGAGTCCGGGGTTCATCACCGGGTCGCGGCATGCCGCGGTCGCCATCGTGGTGGGCCCATCATCGGTGAGTGTCTTTTCTGCTGTGTTGACATTCTCTATGCCTTCTACGCACGGCCGCAGATTGGCTAGTGCTTGAGCGGGCACGGCGTCATGGCCGGACTGTATGCCGTGGTGGCCTCGGTCACTTCCGGGGCTGGCTTGCGAGGAGAGTGAATGGGGTGGGAGGTAGGAGATGAACACGGGTCGTCCGATTGGTGATAAGCGCCTTAGATTAGAAAGTGCTACCCCGTTGCCTAGATGAAGTTGTCGACCGTTGATCGTAGTTTGGACGGTTCCGATTAGATCGTGCATACCCTTTCGCCACTGCGGATCTAGGACGCTGGATTGTGATCGGAAGTTTTGCATGCTCGCTGGTTCATAATGGGCGAGATCTGATCCAGGCCGTCAGTGTAATCCAACGGCTAAGATCGAGAGATACCCCTTCGCGGCAGCAACTTTTCAAAAGAGCCCCCATCTTTAGTAAAAATAAACCCACCGTCCCCGCGTGAGTAGCCTGTGTCTGGGTTATTTTGCGAGTTAAACCCCGACCTTCTCTGTATTAGTGCGCCCAGTCCAGGAATTAAAGAAAATAGGAAAAAGAGATTTAGAAATTGATTTTGAGTATAAAAATAATTGTAAAACTTGTATAATCCATAGAAAATTCATATGAAGTCCAAATTAATCCATTCCAATTTCTATAATTTTGTAATATTATTGTTTATCATTTAGTACCACTGTTTTGTCATGAATGTCACAATAAAATTTATATCCTATTTAATCTTGTGTAAAACACATAAAACATTCAGAAATTCATAACTTAAAATCTATAATTCCAAAATTAATGATTCCTGTTTCTAGGATCTTATTTTATTATGTAGTTTATTAATATGAATTTTGGTTCTTATGTTTGGTGTGATGTTAATTTTGCATATACCATGTTTGTCTGTATTGCTACGTTTAGCAGTGAGAACACGTGTCACCTGAAGAGCAAGTTGGTACCTGGAATCTCAAGTCCGAGGCAGGTTGTGCCCTTGATCACTTCTTTTTACCCAGTCATGTTCTGATAATCATAATGATCTGCATAGGTTAATTTTGATGGGACCCAATAGGTTACCCTAGTTTGATTATCTTTATACCTTGTTCACCATTGAATTTTTGGGTAGTACATGCTATTGCTTTATGTGGTTTTGGGTATAGAGATATACATTATTCAAGATCATACTTTTATTATCAGTTGTTATTTATTGTTCATGATAAGATCATTATGTTAATTGAAACATGGAGCGACCACCCGGGAAAACAGTGCTACCACAAGGGAGGAATGGGACCCCTTGGCTGATTAATTAGGAAAGCTAGTGGATGACTACCTTACCCGAAAGGGGCAAGGGCAGTAGGGGAGTCGTCAGTGTAGGGAGGCCCTTGGGATGATTTTGCTGCGATGGCGGTCATGCGAGGGGTCCCTGCATTAGAGCTTCCTATAAACTGTAGCGGGTTTTCTGAAGCTAGTGGAACTTTTTAAAAGCCTCGTAGTGTTAACCTGTCTCGCCTCCTCGGTAGAGGTGTATGGGAAGTCGCGATCCCTTGGCAGATGGGTAACATGACTTGTGGGTAAAGATGCGCAACCTCTGCAGAGTGTAAAACTGGTATATCAGCCGTGCTCACGGTCATGAGCAGCTCGGACCCTCACATGATTAATTTATGGAACTAAATTCAAGTTGTCATATGCATTGCATCGCAGGTGATGTTGTTACTACTTTTGTTCAACTACTTAATTGGGTTTGGTATTTAATTATACTTAGTAATTGCTAATAAAATTTTGACCAACTTTAAAAGCAATGCTCAGCTTCAACCATCCTCTTTGGTAAGCCTTACACTTCATGAGTTCTCACCTTTGGCGAGTTCATGCACATTATTTCCCACAACTTGTTGAGCTATGAACGTATGTGAGCTCACTCTTGCTGTCTTACACCCCCCACAGGTCAAGAACAGGTACCACAGGATGAGGCGCATGGAGGATGTTGTGATGTGTTCGTGAGAGATCTAGGTCGTCGTCTCTTAGTCAACTTTGGGTTGCTGGACCGTTGTCTCTGAAAGGGAATTAGGCTTACACCTATTTCCTAAATTGATTTTGGTGGTTGAATTGCCCAACACAAATAATTGGACTAACTAGTTTGCTCTAGTCTATAAGTTCTACAGGTGCAAAAGGTTCACAAAAAGTCAATAAAATGACCAAGAAAAAGGGTTCAAACAAAAGAGCAAAGGGACAACCGAAGGCACCCTGGTCTGGGGCACCGGACTGTCCGGTGCACCACCGGACAGTGTCCGGTGCACCACCGAACAGTGTCCGGTGCACCAGGGGACTCCAAGCTGAACTCTTCACCTTTGGGAAACCTCAGAGGCGCTTCGCTATAATTCACCGGACTGTCCGGTGTACCACCGGACAGTGTCCGGTGCCCCAGGGGAGAGCGTCTCTGAATTCGCCAGCTTCGGGAATCCGCTCCGCTATAATTCACCGGACTATCCGGTGAGTCACCGGACAGTGTCCGGTGCACACCGGACTATCCGGTGTGACAGCGAAGCAACGGCTACTTCGCGCCAACGGTCACCTGCAGAAGCATTTAATGCGCGCCAGAGCGTGCAGGGGAGCAGAGCACGCGCGGATGGCACACCGGACAGCCTACAGGGCCTGTCCGGTGCACCACCGGACAGCCAGGCGGGCCCACAAGACAGAGCTCCAACGGTCGAACCCTAACGGTCTGCTGACGTGGCTGGCGCACCGGACAGTGTCCGGTGGCGCACCGGACTGTCCGGTGCGCCATGCGACTGCAGCCTTTCAACGGCCACTTTGTGGTGGTTGGGGCTATAAATACCCCAACCACCCCACATTCATGGCATCCAAGTTTTCTACCTTCCAACCATTTACAAGAGCTCTAGCATTCAATTCTAGACACACCAAAGTGATCAAATCCTCTCCAATTCCACACAAAGTTTTAGTGATTAGTGAGAGAGATTTGTTGTGTTCTTTTGAGCTCTTGCGCTTGGATTGCTTCCTTCTTTCATTCTTTCTGGCGAACAACTCAATTGTAATCGAGGCAAGAGACACCAATTGTGTGGTGGTCCTTGCGGGGAAGTTTGTTCCCTATTGATTGAGAAGAGAAGCTCACTCGGTCCGAGGGACCGTTTGAGAGAGGGAAAGGGTTGAAAGAGACCCGGTCTTTGTGACCACCTCAACGGGGAGTAGGTTTGCAAGAACCGAACCTCGGTAAAACAAATCATCGTGTCTCGCTCTTTATTCGCTCACAATTTGTTTTGTGCCCTCTCTCTCGGACTTGTTTCTATTTCTAACGCTAACCCGGCTTGTAGTTGTGATTAAGATTGTAAATTTCAGATTCGCCCTATTCACCCCCCCCCCTCTAGGCGACTTTCAGTCTCCTTATAATGTAATTATTTATTTATTTTGCATAGAACTCCTGTTATGTAGTAAATATGTGACATTCGATCCTGTGCCATGATTAATCATATGTGTGAGACTTGGTTCCAGCACACCTGGTGATTATGTTCGCGCCCGGGTCTTGGTGCCCCGAAACCCAGATGTGACATCCATGCTAATATCTATTACTCGTGGGTTCTTAATGGGTAATAATCTGTATCCAGCGGGCACACGGGTACGGGTGTGGGATCATACCACCCGAACCCGCAAACCCACAAGTTTTTTAAACCCGGCATAATATAAAGACACTCATCTTGTTATGGCCCAATAACTAGCACCACAACCCATCTTGCAATCCCACGGTTGCAGCCTTTGCTAGTGTTCCATGGTAATGTGCAGCAACAACTACAGCAACACTGCAAAGCCGAACATATGAGATACATGCTGGCAGCTGGTAGGAGTTTCATTAGCTTGTTGTGCTAATTGGCTAATAGTATTTTGCTAGTTTATTGTAAAAATGGATGCATACACACCGTCACTTTTCAGTCGTTGATTGCAAAAGTGGATCTGTGGATGCATGCAACTTGCTGATAATAGTTTATGTCGGGCACAGGCAACCGACGAGTACCAGCCACCCGTGCGGGTACGGGTTGGAAAACAATACGTACCCGTTACTCCGTTAGCGGGTATGGGTTTTCAGCAGGCGTATTTTATCCTAACGGGTACGAGTATGGGCAAGCAATACCCAGCGGGTACGTGCCCGTTGCCATCTCTATTTACACTATGTATTTATACTTGCAATCATATTAATCTTGTGTTGTATGATGTTTTGATCAACTAGTTTTGTGCAGATTATACTTACTCTTTGTTGTTTGATATGTCTTGTTTGTTAGTAGCAGTTTCGTTCAATATATACTAGATACCAAGCTACTAGAATCGATTATGGGGCTTATAGAAGGGTAAGTATATGCTTTTGCACCCTCTTTTATACTAATTATTGTTGCTCTAGTAATAATTGTGAATTATAGTATAATTTTTATAGGTTATTAACCTCCCCCACCCCCCGTCACTTTAGGCATCTAGGTACTAACATCATGGCATAGCCAGCGGGGGTGATCGAGAAGCGCAGGCGGCCAAGGGGCACGGCAAGCGTGGGTGGCCAAGGAGAGGCATGGCCAACACAGCCGATTGAAAAGGGACATGGCCAGCACGAGCGTGACCAGTGGAGGTGGTCGAGGAAAGGTATGGCCAGGACACGACCAAGCAGAAACGAGCATGGACACAGTCAAGAAGAGGCATAGGGAGGGATGTCTAGGGTGCAGGCAACCGAGGAGCGTTGAACCAACAGAAGAGGCACACCTAGGGTTGGTGGTGGAGCACGGTGCAGGCAGGGCGACGACGTTGTGGAGAAGAAAGCCAAGCATGGTGGGGGAAGAAGAGTTAAAAGGAAAAAAAATCAAACGAGCGATAGGTATAAGCATTTTTTCTAACCTCATTAAACTTAAGCTGGTGAAGCACCACTTGAGTAGCTCCACCAAAACATTAAATCTAGCCTCCAAATATATCCATTTGGCCTTTAGCTTCACCATTTTGTGAATCTAAATTTCGTTGACCTTGACCATTTAGCTAATTTTTCGTAGGTTGTTTTTTGTTAAATCTAAAGGCACCATTTTGTGAATCTGGATTTTGTTGATCTAAACCCTAAACCATTTAGCTATCTTTTCGTAAATATATTTTTGTTGAATCTGAATCCGGTTCCAAACAGGCCCTTAGATAACGTTGAACTGTACATTTCCACCGCCGAATGAACGAGCGTGTAAACAAAAGTGTGTAACCAACGGGGCGCATTCCCTCCACGGCCAAACTTCACTTGGGAGTGAACGAGGTCACATATTCAATCAAAGCAGCAACAGCAGGCTCAGTCCATCTGAATGTCCTTGTCTTCAAGCTCTGCCTCCGATGGTCCATCGTCGTCTAGAGCACTATGAAATAGATCAATCAGTAGCGCCCGTATCCCTCCCCGAAACGCTGAAGCCTCTTCATGGTTGAACCATCTGCGTCCAAACTAAGAACCAGATATTGTGCGTTACTAGTCAGGAGTCAGCACGAACAAAAAATAATGGAGCGTGCGATTTGTATTGTACCATGCCAAGGCCCTCTTTTGTCAACCGCTCTGGCGCATCTTGAATAAACCTGTCAATATAGTAAAGCATAAAGAGGCCACAATCATACTCGTTACGCTGACGTGGCACCTGTCAGGTGAAAATAGAAGGGGCATTAGAAAAAGAAGAAAACTGAAGGGAAAAAAGAGCTGCCGCAAAGTCATAACAAGTATTTAGAAAGGGCTAATTAGATATGTGTCATTATAAGGGGGTGTTTGGTTCCTTTAGTCACCCTCCTAAACTTTAGTCCCTAGAAATCCTATTTGGAAGACCTATTTTAGTCACACTGTTTGGTATTTGTGACTAAAAATGACTAAGTTTAGGAGCTGGGAACCAAACACCCCCTAACTATGTAACTATGGTTAGAATTCCAGGCCTCTTACCTCAATCTTTTCCCTATTGATATTTTTCGAAAGACGCCTCCATATCCTCCCTGAAAATGGAATATCATAAGACGAGTCCATCCCTAGGTGCCACCGTTCTGCTTGAATATACCTGTGATGGTATTGGAATTTGGAACTCATGAAAATTGCAGCAAAGGGCACGCCTAGTGCACTGGTGGGAGTTGTCTCACTGAGTCGCCAGGTCACAAGATCGAATTAGCCTCTCCACATTTGCGGGAGAAAGCTGCCTCGATTTATCCCTTCCACATATCCCACTTATGTGAGAATCTCCGGCACTGGGTTCGCCCTTTTTTAAAGAAAGTTGCAGAAGACTGGTCCCAAGAACCAAACTCTTAGCACTGTAACACTGGTGATAACATACCTCGCAACTATGTCAAAAAGCTTTTGACTGGAGTGAAGACCAAGAGAGTCCAAGTGAAGTATTATTGGCCCAGAATCTGCCTCTTTTGTAGGCATGCAAACAATGATCAAGCTCCAGTGCATCCTAATTTGCATGATCATAATGACATATACATTATATACATGACATGTTATACAAAAAAACTGTTGCCTAACTGTCAACAAAAATACAGTTGCCAAGAAGAAAATGATTACCATTTAATATTGAAGTAATATCCAGAGAAGAAGCAACTTACGATTCATTAATCGGCAAAATTATGTACGCTTTCTTAAAAATATCTACACCTCTCCACCATCTCCGTAACTTGCTGAATTCTGAGTCATGGTGACCCTAGTGAGGGGAATTATTAGACCAATTTGCAAAAGGCACTAGACAGCAATGAAATAAATATACGAGCAAAATTAAGGCTCTGTTTTTAAAAGAGATGCATACAACGTTTTGTGGTAAACTGTAGATTCCCTGCTCTCGAGATTAAAAGAATTTGAAGTTATCGATGTTTGCAAATCGTGTATTCATCATCAAAGTTACAAGGATTATTGAGGTATATGTACAGTTTGGAGGAAATGCGTGCTAGGAGCATTGTAACCGACTAGGAAAATGCATAAAGAAGTTATCTTGACTCTGTGCACTAGGCGTGTTTGAAACATGCCCTTGGTGGCACGGCCTAGCCAGGCAGATGATCCTGACACCTAGCATCTTAGATGCCTGGGAATGCTGCCTGGCGCAGGTAGCTTCTCAACGCGACCATGCCATGAACCAAATTCATCTAATCCACATTTTACTTTACATGTATTAATAAGGACAAAATGGTAGTATGGTTAATGTTAGACTGTGTGTGTGAGTGTGTGTGGGCCGGCACCACTGTTGGGCTGTCGGCCCATTAGGGTTAGGGTTGAGTCTATATATTGTACCTCATCACTCTATGCAATACAATAGTCACTTTCATATTCCTACATGGTATCAGAGCATTAGGTTTAGGGTCTCCCACCTCCCACTACAGCCGCCGGCGGCTCCCTCCCACCCCACAGCCGCCGCCTGCCATCGCTGCCTCCGGGAGGCCCAACCTTCTCAATCAGGGGCGGCCTCCCAGCTCCACAGCCACCACCGTCCCAGCCGCCGGCCCCTGCTCTCCTCCATAGCGCACGACGCCCTCCCACGCGACGGCCAGGCTCCTCGTCTTCTCCGCCGCCTTGACATGAGCGGCGCGCGAGGACTCCAGCTCCCCTTTCAGCGTGGCGAGCTCGGCCGCGAGGTCCTCGACGGCCTTCCCAACCTCCCACGCCCGCGCCACCACCTCGACCGCGGTGCGCGCGTGCTCCTTCTCCAGCGACTCCACTTCCGCTCGCGCCGCCCATAGGTCCGCAAGCATGGCCGCGCTGCGGTCCATGGCGACGCCCAGCCCCGCCTTTGCCTTCGCCTGCACCGCAACTCCTCGAGCCGTAGCTCGGCGAGCTCCGCCTGCTGCCGCGTCTGGGCCTGCTCAGCCCGCGCCCTATCTAGGCCCTGGGCCAGCTCGTCAGCGGCATTCACGGCGGTTCCCAGCTCCCCAGAGCTTGCGCTCTGCCGGCCCTCTGCCACGGCCGCCGAGCCTCCCCTCCTCCCCTCCGACGCCCTAAGCCCAGCCGCCATCTCTGACCGCCTCTCCCCCTACACCCCGGCGTCTGTCCAAATCTGGCCACGACATTGCTCGCAGGCCCAGATCCGTCGTCGGGCTCGCTCCTCGGCCTTGCTGCCGCTGTCGTGGGCGCGGGCGACCTCGCCGATCTCTACTCCAGGCGTGGGTGGCCTCGCCGCCGCCACAGCAGGCGCCCCTGGCAGCGACACCCTCTCCTTCCGCCGTCGACCGGCCAACAGGCCGCTCCTCCGCTTTGCAGCCCCCTGTCATCGCGCTAGCCACCTCTAATTGCTCGTGCTGACGTCCCAGCAGCGCCTCCCACTTCGCGCTTCTCCCGTCGTCGGTGCCGCCAACACCCCTTGCCAGGTCCGGCGCAGGCCCCTGCCCGGCTGGACCCGCCCCACCGCCCACCCCTTCATCGCCTTCGTTGGATCCGTCGCTATCGCGGCCTTCCCGGCCGGATCCACGTTGCTGCGGCCTTCTCGGCTCGATCCGCCGTCCCTTTGGCTGGATCGCGTCTTCCCGGCTGGATCCGTCACTGTCGTGGCCTTCTCGGCCGTATCCGCCATTTCCCTTCTACTCTGCCGCGGGGGCGGACACCATGACCGACGCAGACGCGTGCGCTGCTGTTGGCCTCCCTGGCGGGGCTCCTTGACGCCCAAACGATCGAAGAAGCAGGAAGGTCAGCCTGTCGGTGCCCTTTTGTTGTGTCGCCCTGCTGATCGTTGACGCTCGAACGTCGACCCCTCCCGAAGATCAGGCTTCTGCTGTGTGTCTCCCGACCGCGACCACCTCGACTTCAGCTACCTCGGCATCTAGGGGCTATCGTCTTCTTGGAGCACACATCGGTCTCTACTCCAGCCGCAACATTCGCACCATCCCGACGCTGCGACTGCGGGGGGATTTCAACCCGTTGGCTCCTACCTTCGGCCTCTACTCCAGTCTCATCGTGTGTGGTACCCCCGTTACGACTGCGGGGGGGATGTTAGACTGTGTGTGTGAGTGTGTGGGGGCCAGCACCACTGTTGGGCCGCCGGTCCATTAGGGTTAGGGTTGAGTCTATATATCGTACCCCATCACTCTATGCAATACAATAGTCACTTTCATATTCCTACAGTTAAACCTGAACCGGATGACATGCTGAATTAAAAATGTGAGAAAGCGATAAGTGTTCGTTCTGCGGGTACAATTAAGCCAACTAATGCAAAACAGTGCATGGTATCAAGCTGTGGAAGAGCATGGTATTTCTTTAACTTGGACAAAATCAAGATAGCAGTGAAACACAATAACCATACCGGCATGGATAGTGCTTCTTCGAGTTTGCTATAAAAATAGGTGTTAAACATGTGTAAATCCCTGCGAGGTCTTGCCTTCTTGAGGTACCTGACAACCATATTCAGGATGGAATGTTATGTAAATATCATTTATTAAAACCTACATGGCAGACATTACTGGATGTTTATAAACCACAGAAGGCATGGGCGGAGCGAGCAAAGTCTGAAAGGAGGTGCTTTATAGTAGGTTCTAGTTCGATCGGTGCTGAAACATTTGAATCTAGATTTCCAACTGTTTTTAGACTTGCTCAAAATACATGAATGACTTAAGCATTCAAGGGCTCAGGTGGTGCTGCAGCACAGGTAGCACCTGCCCTCCTCTGCTCCTGATATAAGGAACATCTCTAGTAAATTTGTGATATGTCGTAAAGTCACAAACATCTTCCACATAAAAAAGCTTGAACTACGGGGATAAGACAGCTCCCGGACAGTACTTAAGAAGACCTTCTCACGTAGGTCAAGAAAACCCCCGAACCCCTGGCCCCACCCGTACATAATGGCATCATAACCCATATAAGAACAACCGTGACCAAGACCGAGACTTAGGCCCTATTTGTTTGAGCTACAGCTTTTGGAGCTTTTCTGAAAAGTTGCTTCTAGGCTTTTGATCCTAAGAAGTCAATGATAACTTTTCGGTGATGTATTAGCTTCCTAAACTCAGTAAGCTACAGAAAGCCCATAAAATCAGGCTTCTCAGCTTTTCTGAGCTTCTGGCTTTCCAGTTTCCAGAAGCTAAACCCAAAAGCTAGTTGTTTGTTTTAGCTTCTGGCTTTTCACACTGAGAAGTAGGTAAGAAGCTCAAACAAACAGGGCCTTAGACATGTGCTTTGTCGTGGGACAGACGAGGAGATTTTTTTAAACCCCAGTTTGAAATTCGCTCCCACGGGGAGTTGAACTCAGGACCTGGGCAGTGCTACTCAAACCACCTAACCAACTCAGTTGTTGAATTTCAGCCACTTATTATTCCCAACAGAGGCTGAGTAACAAAATGAATATACTTTGCTTTTAAAATGGTACTTAGACCCAATTAGGTGGCATCTAAAGTCTTGCATTCCACAGGCTGTAAGAAATCTCAGGAGCAAAGGCGTGAGCGCAGTTCAGTGATGCATGCAGAAGTGGGAGACAAAAGAGAGTACAGAAAATGGAAAAGATTACTTACTGAAGGTAAAAATTTATAACAGGTGATTTTAAATATTCTTCCGGTTCAAGACATTTCATGTCAGAGTAGGTCAGTTCAACCGCTTCTGGATCAGTGCTGTTGACAAATATAAGGATATCAGACGGGATGGAGGTAATCTCCCATTATACATGAACCTCAATGACAAAGAATGATTCCAACCTTGAAGGATAGTGGATATTTGACTCCTCCCTACACAAGTGAAATTTCATTAATGAAACACTATCTATAATTGCTCATCATCTTAAACTCTTAAAGTTATTTAAAAAGAATGTAATGGCAAATGTTAAACAGCTAGAGATGTTACTGCTGGGTTACCACTTATTAGATATCTGAACATCAGCTGATCTAGCAGGCTCTATATCATCATCGTCATCCAACAGAACTACATCCTGAAAAGGACAACACAACTGAAGTTGCACATATAGCAATAGAAAACTTTGTGATGATATCAATGAAGCATCAATTATTAACCAATAGACAAGAGTGCATGAGTTGGTGCATTAAACTCCACAATTCACATATGTACGCTTTTCTTCGTGGTTTGGTTGCTTTTTCTTATTTCAAATAAATCTGGGATTTTATATCATTGCATTTTTTTGTTGAAAATAAATGCTGGTGGATGGAAAATAACAAAAAAAGTGCATTTGCAGCAAAAGCGTTGGACCTTAAATGCTAGCTCTCTAAGGCATGTAGGCAATATTGTCCATACAACTGGTTCATCAGGATTCAGGAGCAAATATTAAGAAACATGGTAAGTGGAACATGTATAGCTCCGTACAAAATGTATGGATTTTTTTAATGCTAACAAATGGTTACCCACCTTTTTAATCTCCAAGGGTGAGGCCTTATTTTTGGCAAGGTTCCACCTGCAGATAATAATCTTTTTGGTCAGAGAAGCACACCGATTTTATAAAATATGCTAGTTACACCATGACATGGTAAATGAAGAAGTAACTTCATTATTCATATAACAATGATCAATGACAACAACAAAAAAACATGTTCCAGCCCCCAACCTGATGGACAAGTTCTATAGTAATTTGTTGGGTAAAACGATGGACAGATCCGTAGCTCTTAACTTGGATTTTGTGGGGTTGCCTTCACACAACATGGGAGAATTGGATCCCCCATTCAGTGAAAAAGATGTATGGGAAACTATTAAGCAACTGCCATCTGATAAAGCACCCGGGCCCGATGGTTTCACGGGCAGATTTTACAAAGCTTGTTGGCCATTAATTAAGGATGATGTGTTGGTTGCATTCTCTGCCGTTTGGAGTAGAAAATTTGCTCAATTTGGCAAATTGAATTCAGGTTACATAACTCTGATTCCTAAGATGGGGGGGCTGAGGAGGTGATGAATTTTAGGTGCTGTTTGGTTCACATATTTGTAATGTAATGAGTAACAGATAACGTTAAATCATGCTTGTTTAAGTCCAACCGTAATCGGATACCATACTAGGAATTGATACCGGCCTATTCAAACTTGTTACCGCTGATAATCGAGTGCGAACCATTACCGTTACCATTTACGTTACATTTTGTGAACCAAATGGCACCTTAGACCAACAGGTTTAGTTCATAGCTTTGCCAAGCTAATGACCAAAGCGCTTGCAAATAGATTGGCTACAAAGCTTCAGGATTTGGTTTCACCAAGGCAAAGCACTTTTATCAAAGAAAGATTCATCCAAGATAATTTCATGCTTGTGCAACAAACTGCCAGACTTTTACATCAGCAGAGAAGGCCAAGAGTCCTGCTGAAATTGGATATCACTAAGGCCTTCGACTCTGTTTCTTGGCCATTTTTATTACAAGTCCCTATCAAAGCTGGGTTTTGGACGGATCTGGAGAGACATCCTAAGTGGCTTGATGGCCACATCCACATCCCAAGTACTTCTGAATGGAATTCCAGGGGCTAATATTCGGTCTGAGGCAGGGTGATCCATTGTCCCTTATGCTCTTTATTGTAGTCATGGATGTTCTTGGACATCTGATATTTAAAGCTGAAGAGGAAGGCTTCCTGCAGCCCCTATACTCCAGAAACCTGCAGCATAGGGTCTCTCTATATGCTGATGATGATGTTATTTTCTTACAGCCAAATGAAAGTGAAAATCAAGTTGTGTTCAGCATCCTAAAGTTGTTTGGAGAGGCATCTGGTTTAAAGACTAATGTTCAGAAGAGTAGTGTGTTCCCCATTCGTTGTGGAAAGGCTGAGTTAGCAGTCCTGCAGGAACAAATCCCTTGCCAAATTTCCTCCTTCCCCTGCAAATATTTGGGCCTGTCCTTATCCCTGAAGAAGTAGCAAATCAACTACCTGGATGGAAGGCGAACTTAATGACCAAGGCTGGAAGAAGGGTGCACGTTCAATTTGTAATGACAGGGATGCTTATATATCTGGCCATGGCTGATGACTTGCCTCCAGGAGCACTTAAAGCTATTGATAAAATTAGGAAGGGTTTTCTTTGGCGTGGGAGGAAGGATGTTAGAGGGGGCACCGTTTAGTGGCATGGGGAAGAGTTTGTCGTTCACTTGAGCTTGGAGGGCTAGGAATTTTTAGCCTAAAAGTACTTGGCTGGGCTTTAAGAATGAGATGGTTGTGGATGGCAAAAACTGACCCTGAAAAACCCTGGACCTTGCTCCCTATGCAGATCCCAGAAACAATGAAGGGTTTCTTTTCCATTGTTGTAATCACTGAAATTGGAAATGGCAACTCAACCCTTTTCTGTACAGACCGCTGGCTGCAGGGAAAAAGGTTAGAGGACCATGCTCCCAAACTGTTTGCTGCAGTGCCCAAGAGAATTAGGAATGATAGAACTGTCCATGAAGCTCTATCAAATAGAAGGTGGTTGACTGATATTAGAGGTGCAATTACAGTTGGGGTTCTTGCTGATTTCCTGGACCTTTGGGATATCTTAAATTCAATCAATCGGCATCTGAATCAAGAGGACAAGCATTTTTTTCAGATTTGCAACAGATGGAAAGTACTCAACCAAAACTGCTTATGAAAGCCTCTTCATTGGGTCAACTCAGTTTGGGCACTGGGAGAGAATTTGGCATTCCTGAGCTCCTCACAAATGTAAATTTTTTCTTTGGTTGGCTGCCCTTCAGAGGTGTTGGATAACATTGGTTACAAAAGAGGGGTCTTACACACCCTGAACGATGTCTGCTATGTGACCAAGAGCCCGAGAATATTGATCATTTACTGGTTGGGTGCGTCTTCGCTACACAATTTTGGTTTCGACTGCTTGGTCAGGTTAATTTGCAGGAAATCAGCCCCCAACAAGGTGAACCTAACAACATGCAGTGGTGTGAACGATCGAGTGGCCAGCTGCAAAGAGCTGCTAAAAAGGGCCCCAGTTCCCTAATTATTTTGGGATTCTAGGTCCTTTGGAACTGTCGGAACCGCTGTGTGTTTGATAAAATCAGTCCCAATTTGGAGGCTGATATTAGACAAGCGGAGGAAAGGGAGTTGTGGGAGTTAGCTGAAGCCAAAAATCTAGCTCTCTTAACAGTCCCAATCCCTGGACTTGAGTAGAGGATAGCTTGCAAAAGTGTTTATGGATTCTTTTGTGTATTTTCGCTTTTGGCCACCGTAAGGTGTACCTGGCCCTGTACTGGTCCTTTTGGACCTTCTTTTTCTCTTCTTAATATAATGGTGCGCATTTCTCTTGCGCGTCCGAGAGAAAAAATAGAAGTGCATACAAAACAGCTATCCATGTGTTTGAACCTTGCCTTAGATTTCCGTTGGGTTTCAACTTTAGCCTATACCAACTTACCTTGGAACTAAAAGGCTTTATTGTTGTTGTAAACCAATGAAAACATGAACAACCAGATTTTTTTTAAAAGTAAAGAAACATTTCAAAGAGATATGAAAAAAAAGGGCAAAACACTGAAGCAAATACTATACGTCAAGTGTAAAGTAAAACATCTACAGTTTACAAACAGATTAATACACAAGAACATAGCTCTAGATATAAAGCTGTAAAATGTGCAATAAAAAATCAAGTGGAACAAGAAAAAGGCATTACCTCCTGTTACTACCAAACGTGGCATTGGTGCATTTATCAATAGTACTATTTTCCTGTTGATTTATGTTGCGGCTCTTTAAAGTTGGTGTTTTTCTTCTGTCGATATCCATATTTAAATGTTCAGAGCATGTACTCTTTGGAAGATAAGCGCACGTTTTTGATTGATGCCTCAACGACTCTTTTGAAATTTGACCACCATTCTTTGGGTAAGCATATTTGCCATGGCTTAAAGAACTTTGTTCTTCATATGCAGCTCCCTTAACCTACATACAATCAGGAAAGGTAGTCACAAAATCTGTACAAAGGTAAATCTTAAGAAAGGAGAACATCTGAAAATGTATCATTAAAAACCTGCAGAGTTATAAAGGCACACCTGGGTATAGGTCTTTGTAGATGTAGTACAACGTGAGTTTGGATAGTGTTTGCTAGCCGTACTGTCCATGGTCTCATCATCAGACTCTGAAAAAAGAATGGCCACCAGTGTGACTGATTGCACAAGAACAAACTTCCTCAAGGCAGGAGGCAGCAGAAAGGAGGATGTTGGAATAACCAGGGCTAGAATGCATTCATTTCACAACACCATAAGACCTAACAAACAAGTGGCAATCCATACAGATCAGCTGAAATACTCAACACTGTTTCTTAGTAACATGCAGCAGGCAGATCTATAAGCTTGTACAGTTCTAATGAGTTTATGATCTGTCATGACAAAGGAAATCTAGAAGTTTATGAAGTTGCAGTGCTCCAGCAAGCAGCCGGTAGGTTGTTGACCATTTACAAAGACACAAACTCGGTATTCCATCCCCTGAAATGAAGTGTAGAACATCCCAGTTGGTAATCTATGCTGTTCCAGTAGGATATAATGAGATGATCATTTCTACCAAGTATCCGACATTTATTTCCTATCCTTTAGGGTCAATTCAGTTATAAGTTTGAGGGTTGGGCTTATCTGAGAGGTGCCTCAGTTAGCCTGGCATGCCACTCAATGTTCAGTTAGCTACCCCAATCAGCAGGTGTCAAATGATCACACTAGAACGCCGTGCATCAAATAGAACTAGGATACATTTCTACATGATTTTACACTAAACTATATGAGATATGGTTTTGGCACTACACATGAAGAAGATGTTTGTTTGGATGGTCAAGTAGTGCCTAGAAAGAACACCTTTAGGTATTTAGGATAAATGCTACAGAGAGACGAAGATATTGATGAAGATGTTAGCCATATTATCAAAGCAGGGTGGATGAAGTGGTGTCAATTGTCAAGCATTTGATGCTCTATATGACAAGAGGCTAAAAGGCAAGTTTAATAGGATGGCGATTAGGCCTGCTAAGGCATATGTTGCAGAATATTGACCTAAAAAAGACGACATATTCAGCAGATAAGTGTTGTGGAAATGCGTATGTTGCGTTGGATTTGTGGCCATACAAGAAATGATCAAGTCTGGAATGATGATATGCGTGATAGGCTAGTGGTAGCACCGATTGAATAAAAGTTTGTCCAACATCGGTTGAGATGGTTTGAACATATCCAACGAAGGTTCTGTTGGGTTTTACTCTAGCCTATCCCAACTAGCTTGGAACTAAAAGGTTTTGTTGTTGTTGTTGGATTAAAGAAGAACATATGTAATTCATTCAGTTTCTACCTTTCAGATATTATCAGGATCTACCAAGCGATAGATTGCTAAAATCAAAGCAAAATCACATAGAAAATGGGAACTACAGTGCCCTCTTGATAATAATTGATGTACGCCTCCTTCTACCTTAACCATGGTTGCAGTAGAGGTAAACAATGTTGGATGCTCCTGTCATCCTAAGTTCCTAACAACACTAAAGCATTTGAGACCACATAAACCAATGACAGAAACAGTATGCTCATCTGACCTTACTAATGTCAAGCAATTGGACATAAGGAACATAACCAATAATGCCTAAAAAGAAACACAAACCATAACCAGCAAGGCCTAAAGAAGTAACGGACTATAACCAACAAATAAATGCATAAATCTTACTTAAGTTGTAGATTTCTCCACTGCTGCCACCAGTACGCTTAGCTTGCACTGTCTGTCTCAAGGGCGTGACATCCTAACATAATTAAAAGGAAACATAAGGGTTGCTGCATAGGAGGAAATGAAATAAGTTAACAATACAAATGTACTTGATGCAAACCCAGGAAACAGCAATATATAACCTCAGGGTAGTCTTTTTTATTTTACTCATGTTAGCCATCCTCACAAAAAAACAAAAGCTCTCCTTTCAAGTCCAAACAAACAACGTCGTGGGAAGAAAGATGCTTATATCTCCACTTAATCTTTTATTGCTAATCCATGATATTATCATCCGGATCTTTCAGTCTCTCAATAACAAAAAACCAAATTTTATTACAACAAACAAACATCTCATTTTATCCACTGAAGAACTGAACCTAGCCCATTTGCTGAGTAAAATGTACACCTCTCTAACTCCAATTTGGATGGCTATTTCTTCTAAATGGAAAAGACACCTCGTTCCTCCTGGGATGATTCTAATTGCAGATGTAATTTCAATTGCTCGCTGAAAGCAACGAAAAAAACAGCATCCATCCATAATCTTACACTAAAACCCAACATTTAGGAAATCTTTGTGGCATCCTACCCATGATTAAGACCAATCACCAACTCAACTGTCCGTGGGCCTGATATCAACCAAGCCCAAAACAGAAAGGGAGAAACACTAAAGCAAACCCGAAGCTATTACGCGAAGTCCACATTTTCCTCACCATCCTCTGTCTGGCCCTCCGCCGCTCGAGCTCCTTCTTCATCCGGAGGACATGTGACTGCATCTTCTCGCCACCATCCGGCATCCTACGGAGTACACCCTGCAGAGAGGACCCTTCCCACTGTCTGATACGGTCCTGTAATTCTCGATCAGTTGAAGAAGAGAATTCCGCGGTGCATCCGTCATGATCGAAATCGGCGTCGGCGAGCGCCGCTGCAGTGGGACATGGCGTGATGGACGGAGAAGATGAGCCGATGACCTCCAATTCCACGGCCGGGGGATCGGGGGACATCGCCTGTCGCCAATCGATGATGATCCCAGCGTTCTGCGCGGCCATTGCCGCGCGCCCGCGCCGCCGGGCGGGTGCGGCAGGGGAGGCTTCTGTTCAAGCGAACAAACGAGGGTTTTCGATTATAGGACACTATAGGTGGGGATGAGACACGGCGTAAAGTTGGAAGTGGAAAGGAAGAAAAGTTAGAGTATACAACAGGTCATAATTTAATACTTCCAAAACAATAGTTTAGGTGTATTTGAAAAAAAACGTCGTTCAACAACTACTAATTTATTGGGTGCTCTAAAACTGTATAAATTTGGGGTCGAGCCAACGTCATCTTAGCTGTGATTTTATTCATTTCTCGCGTCCAGAAGCATTGTGCATCATTCTTGAAGCTGCATTGGATATATTTTAAAGAGTTGTTTGAGTTGGATATTTTGTGGTGTGCTTGAGAACAGGGTAAAAAAAGGTCGAAAGACCTCTTAAAGACGACCCACGAACCGATCAGTCCACCTTCCAAATAGGTCGACATAAAGGTCCAAAGGACCTCACGGGGACGGCCCGCCAAGTCAATCATCCGCCCGCCGAACAAATACTGCTAATCAATCCAACGAGGCGAGGCTGCCGACCAACCTGCCCGCCGAGCAACCCAGCGAGCCGGGCTGCCGACCAACCTGTCTGCCGAGCAACCCAGCGAGACGACATCCGGCTCTCAGGCGAACACCTCTACTGAAAGGAAGAGTCGACCTAGTACTATCAAGCCACGTCGACACGATGGGACATCATCGAGCCATGTCTAGACCATGAAAGCGGTACCGAAGGGTCTTTATCAAGCACGACACTGGATACGTATCCCCGTTGACTAGTGGGACCGGACAACCCTAGCCGCAGGGACCTCGGCATCAGGGTCTCTACAGTGACCCATGTGCTAGAGTGATGGGGCAATATGCCGTACCATACATACACCTACCGCATGATGAAAAGTGATGCAAAGGAAATGACGAAAGATAGAACTGTATTGAAGACATCCCTAAACCACACCTTGAGCTGACTCGACAGGACCCACCAAGCACTGTCGCGTCTAAATCGGAGTAGCTACAGGAACCCATTGGAAGGCGAACGAGACACAACGCCATACCAGAGGTATGGCGACGCATGATCCAGTACAGGACCGGGCCAGAGAAATTTGAAGCCCTGTGCCAAATCTAAAATAGTGTAATGTGTGTTTTTATAAAAAATCAGTAATAACAATCTGCAAGTTACAATAATATATATTGCAATAGACTATCTAAAGAAACATTTCTATTTTATTTGAATAACACTGTTCTTTTGGTGGGTTTTAAAGAAAATCTTGTACAATATGCTTATATTCGATCTTCTCCAAAGCTTCACTCTCGAGTGCTATTGTGGCTAAATAATACGTCTTTTTTATCATAGTAGAACACAAATATGGATTTAGTAGCTTTAATTTAGAGAACTTCGTTCACACGAACAAATATGTTAAGATTCTATGAACATTTATTCTTTAGTGCGGCGCTCGGTAGTTTCGCTTCAGCGCAGCGATCTGGTAGGAAGGAAAATATATGCTACATATTAAGATGTGTAGAAGATCATAAAACTAAAATATATACATGTGCTAAGTTTTGGGGTCCTCAATTTTTGGAGGCCCTGAGCGAGTGCACTGCTCGCACATACCTATGCCCGGCCCTGATCCAGTAGATGACTCCATAGGGGCTGTAAGGAAAATGACCCTGGCCCATTTGTCTAAATGATTTTGGTATTTGATAATCTACATAACCTGTGGACTAATATTATCGGGGACCGTAATTAGGGGTATCCCCAAGGCTCCTAATCTCAGCTGGTAACCCCCATCAGCACAAAGCTGCAAAGGCCTGATGGGCGCAATCCCGGTTAAGGCTCCGACCACTCAAGGGACACGATCTCGCCTCGCCCGAGCCCAGCCTCGGGCAGGAACGGAGGACCAAGGCAGATTCACGCCTCGCCCGAGGGTCTCCTCAAGCAACGGGCGTACCTTCGACTCGCCCGAGGCCCAGCTCGGGTAGGCTTCACGGAGAAGCAACCTTGGCCAGATCGCCTCGCCAGCCGACCGGATCGCAGGAGCATTCAATGCAAGGATCGCCTGACACCTTATCCTGACGCGCGCTTTCCAGTCGACAAGGCCGAAGTGACCGCAGTCACTTCGCCCCTCCACTGACCGACCTGACAGGAAAACAGCGCCGCCTGCGCTGCTCCGACTGCTGCGCCACCCGCCAGGGTGAGGCTGACAGCAACCAAGTCCAGCCTCGTGCGCCATAGGAATCTCTGCCTCGCCCGACCCCAGGGCTCGGACTCGACCTCGCCTCGGACGATGATCTCCGCCTCACCCGACCCCAGGGCTCGGACTCAGCCTCGACTCCGGAAGAAGGTCTCCGCCTCGCCCAACCCCAAGGCTCGGACTCAGCCTCGACTCCGGAAGATGGTCTCCGCCTCGCCCGACCCTAGGGCTCGGACTCGACCTCGACCTCGGAGGAGTCACCACCTCGCTCGGGCCGACCATGCCACAGGGGGAGGCCATCATTACCCTAGCCCAGGCTACGGGGAACAAGACCGGTGTCCCATCTGGCTCGCCCCGGTAAAACAAGTAATGATGGCACCCCACGTGCTCCATGACAACGGTGGTTCTCAGCCCCCTACGGAAGCAAGGATACGTCAGCAAGGATCCGACAGCCCCGACAGCTGTGCTTCTACAGGGCTCAAGCGCTCCTCCGACGGCCACGACGCCACATGAACAGGGCTCCAACACCTCTTCGACAGCCACGTCGGCACGTACATAGGGCGCTATCTCCTCTCTGCTAGACATGTTAGCACACTGCTACACCCCCTGTTGTACACTTGGACCCTCTCCTTACGCCTATAAAAGGAAGGTCCAGGGCTCTCATACAAAAGAGGTGGCCGCGCGGGAGAACGGGTAGCCTAACACCCCCCTCTCTCTCTCTCCCTCGCGAACGCTTGTAACCCCCTACTGCAAGCGCATCCGCCCTAGGCGCAGGACAACACGAGGCCGCGGGTTTCCCCTTACTGTTGTTCCCCCCTTGTGTCTCCATCTCGCGCCGACCCATCTGGGCTGGGACACGCAGCGACAATTTACTCGTCGGTCCAAGGACCCCCTAGGGTCGAAACGCCGACAGTTGGCGCGCCAGGTAGGGGCCTGTTGCATGTTGACGAACAGCTTCCTGTCAAGCTCCAGATGGGGAGTCTCCAGCAACCTCTCCAACCCGGGACGAAGCTCCATTTCGGGAGTCTCGAGTTCATGTCCCTCGACGGCAGCTACAACATGATACTCCTTCCTCCGCCGCGCGACAACGATAATGGCGACCGTCAGCCCGCCCGCCGGCGGCGGAATCGACGACGTCTTCCCCGCGTGGCGAAAGAACAACATCCAAGTCTGTCCCGTCACCCTCCCCATCGACGGGGAAGGAGGCGGGGCAATCATGGCCAAGCAGGAGGCGGCGCCTCGTCGGCTGTCGAGCGAGTCAGCGATGCCGGTGCCCCAGCGGGGGACACGTCGGGCGTTGACCTCGCGCTTGAGACGAAGACGAGCGTCGCTTCCCCGCAACACGCCAACCCCAAGCATACGATGGGCGACGCCAGCACGCTCGCGAAGGACTTGCTGGGCGTCAGCCTTGTACCTGAGATAACGGTGCAGTCCATCCCCGACGCGACTTCGTCACCGCCCGTCGATCAAGAGGTACCGTCTGTTTCCCATCCAGTGCCTTTTAGATTCAGCTTCGACCCACCAAGCGACCCCGCTTCGGTGGACGCTTTCATAAAGGCATATCCAAACCTCCCGAGGTACCATATGTGGTCAACCTGGGACAGATTGACGGCCGTCTCGACCTACGGGCCCTCGGGTTCCGAGGAAGACGACGAGCCCGACTCTGGTTGGGATTTATCCGGGCTCGGTAACTCTAGTGCCATGCGGGACTTCATGACCGCATGTGACTACTGCCTCTCCGATTGCTCTGATGATAGCCACAGCCTCGGCGACGAGGACTGTGGCCCAAGTCACGAATGTTTCCACGTCGATCTAGAGGGTCTCGATGAAGGCAACCACCTTGGTATGTCGGAGGACGGCGATCCCTCTAGGCCTGCGCCTCGCGTTGACATCCTTCGGGAGCTAGCTGTGGTCCCAGTCCCTGTAGGAGGTCAGGACACACAGCTCGAGCAAATCCGCGAGATGCAGGCCAGGCTCGACGAGGAAGCAGGACAACTTGTGCAGCTCCGGCAGAACATCGGGCAGGAGCGGGCAGGCCGAGCACCGGCCGGAGAAGTGTGTCATCTGGCCCAGGATGTCCAGCGTCGCATCACCGACGATGCTAGGGCAAGGCTGCCCCCCGCTTCCAGTGGGGTCGGCCAGAACCTGGCTGCAGCAGCAATACTGCTCCGAGCGATGCCAGAACCATCCACCACCGAGGGGCGGCGTATCCAGGGAGAACTCAGGAATCTCTTGGAGGATGTCGCAGTCCGACGGGCCGAAAGCTCTGCCTCCCGAAGGCAGGGATACCCCCGGAGCATCGCGCCGCGACTTCCCGATTCATGCGGGAGGCCTCGGTCCACACCGGGCGCACGCGGGACACAGCGCCTGCGGCCCCGGGCCGCCTCGGCAACAAACACCATCGCCGCGACCGTCGAGCCCACCTCGACGAGAGGGTGCGCTGAGGCTACCGCCCCAGGCGTGGGGGACGCTATGATAGCGGGGAGGATCAGCGCCCTTCGCCCAAACCACCCGATCCACAAGCTTTCAGCCGGGCCATACGACGAGCGCCATTCCCCACCCGGTTTCGAGCCCCGACTACCATCACCAAGTACTCGGGGGAGACGAGGCCTGAACTATGGCTCGCGGACTACCGGCTGGCCTGCCAGCTGGGTGGAACGGACGATGACAACCTCATCATCCGCAACCTCCCCATGTTCCTCTCCGACGCCGCCCGAGCCTGGCTGGAGCATCTGCCTCCTGCGCAGATCTCAAACTGGGACGACCTGGTCAAAGCCTTCGCCGGCAACTTTCAGGGCACATACGTGCGCCCTGGGAACTCCTGGGATCTCTGAAGCTGCCGCTAGCAACCGGGAGAATCCCTGCGGGACTACATCCGGCGATTTTCGAAGCAGCGCACTGAGCTGCCCAACATCACCGACTTCGATGTCATCGGCGCGTTCCTCGCCGGCATCACTTACCGCGACCTGGTGAGCAAGCTAGGTCGCAAGACTCCCACCAGGGCGAGCGAACTGATGGACATCGCCACCAATAGGGGTGAAAACGGGCGGATACAGACGGATATTAGCTCATCCTGTATCCTACCCTAATATATTTAAAACGGATCCGGGATTGGATACGGATAGTTAGAAACGGGACGGATACGAATACAGGGACCGAATATTTATCCGGGCGGATAAGTGACGGATACGGATATTATTTGATCGAATATCGTCGGATACTTGTCGGATAATTCATTAATTGGTTATCAAAAAATATTCTTGTTCGACCACGAAATTGCAAGTAAATTAATACTAATAAACATTTAATAGAAGATAATCTCAAGTTCCCACGTAAAAATGGTAAAGTAAAGTATTGATTATGTTGAAACTTGGATACTTAGAGTGATTTCACGTGTAACTCACGCAATAAGTGGAAATAAAATAGAAGAAACGTTGACATCCTGTGGATTTTTTGGTCCGGTTATTTTTATGACTATATGTGGCCATATGTTGTACCTTCGTATAATTTCATAGATTTCTGAGGCTATTTATTTATTATTAATTTCTTTCTACATAAAATCATCAAAATATAATTAAAATTCATAAATACACTAGTTTTGATCCAAAATTGCAAAAAGCTTACCAAAACAAATAAACATTCTATTCAAATAAAACCTCAAGTCACCACATGAAAATGATAAGTGAAATATTAATTATGTTGAAACTTCGATACATAAAATGATTTCACGTGTAACTCACGCAATAAGTGGGAGTGGAATGGAAGAAACACCAACATCTTGTGAATTTTATAATCCAAATGTTTTTGAGAACTATATGTGGATATATGTTGTGTCCCCGTAAAAATTTATGATTTTTAGGCTATTTGGTGTATTATTAATTTCTTGTGGTAGAAAATCATCAAAATACAATTAAATTCATAAAATATTGTAGCGTCGACCGGAAATTGCAAATAAGTTACCAATATTAATAAATAGTTTATAAAAAAATAATCCTAAGTTCCCACATGGATATAATCTTAAGTCCCCACATGAAAATGATAAAGTCTAATATTTTGATATAAATTTAGACATTATTTCAATGATTTTGACCTAAATATATATTTAAACAAAAATGTGTTGTACTACAAAGTTATAGATCTTTTCAAGCTCTACAATTTTCATATAAACTTTATCTTCATCCGATTTCATATGTAAAAGTTATGATTTTATAACTATATTATTATGCAGAAAAAGAAAATACGGGTACCCGAATTCCGGGTACCCGTATCCGACCCGAATATTCGGGTATTTACCGGGTAGTACTCGCTCCGTATCCGACCCGAATCCGAAGCTGTACTATCCGGGTATTAACCGTATCCGTCCCGAATATAAAAAATACATGTATCCGTAACCGGAAAATGGTCCCGAATCAGTATCCGTATCCGGTACTCGTTTCGGGTACCCTGCCCGTTTTCACCCCTAGGCACCAAGTTCGCCTCTGGCCAGGAGGCGGTCAAGGCCATCTTCCGGAAGGACAAGCAGCCTCAGGGGCGCCAGCCGGATGACGCCCCCGAAGCGTCCGCTCAGCGCGGCACGAGGAAGAAGGGCAAGAAGAAGTCGCAAGCGAAACGCGACGCCGCCGACGCAGACCTTGTCACCGCCGCTGAGCACAAGAACCCTCGGAAACCTCCCGGAGGCGCCAACTTGTTCAACAAGATGCTCAAGGAGTCGTGCCCCTATCATCAGGATCCCGTAAAGCACACCCTTGAGGATTGTGTCATGCTTCGGCGCTACTTCCACAAGGTCGGGCCACCGGCGGAAGGTGGCAGGGCCTCCGACAACGACAAGAGGGAAGCTCACAAGGCAGAGGAGTTCCCCGAGGTCCATGACTGCTTCATGATCTATGGTGGGCGGGTGGCGAATGCCTCGGCTCGGCACCGCAAGCAAGAGCGCCGGAAGGGCTGCTCGGTAAAGGTGGTGGCGCCAGTCTATCTAGACTGGTCCGACAAGCCCATCACCTTCGACCAAGACGACCACCCTGACCGCGTGCCAAGCTCGAGGAAGTGCCCGCTCGTTGTTGATCCCGTCATTGGCAACGTTAGGCTTACCAAGGTCCTCATGGACGGAGGCAGCAGCCTCAACATCATCTACGCCGACACCCTCGGGCTCTTGCGGATCGATCTGTCCTCGATCCGGGCCGGTGCGGCGCCCTTTCACGGGATCATTCCTGGGAAGCGCGTCCAACCCCTTGGACAACTCGATCTACTCGTCTGCTTCGGGACTCCCTCCAACTTCCGAAAGGAAACCCTCACGTTTGAGGTGGTCGGGTTCTGAGGAACCTACCACGCAGTGCTGGGGAGACCATGTTACGCCAAGTTCATGGTCATCCCCAACTACACCTACCTCAAGCTCAAGATGTCGGGCCCCAACGGGGTCATCACCGTCGGCCCCACGTACCGACACGCGTACGAATGCGACGTGGAGTGCGTGGAGTACGCTGAGGCCCTCGCCGAATCCGAGGCCCTCATCGCCGACATGGAAAACCTCTCCAAGGAGGTGCCAGATGCGAAGCGCCACGCCGGCAACTTCGAACCAGCAGAGGCGGTCAAATCCGTCCCTCTCGACCCTAGCAACGACGCCTCCAAGTAGATCCGGATCGGCTCTGAGCTCGACCCCAAATAGGAAGCAGTGCTCGTCGACTTTCTTCGCGTGAACGCCGAAGTTTTTGCGTGGAGTCTGAAAGGGAATTAGGCTTACACCTAGTTCCTAAATAATTTTGGTGGTTGAATTGTCCAACACAAATATTGGACTAACTAGTTTACTCTAGTGCATAAGTTATACAGGTGCAAAAGGTTCACATTTAGCCAATAAAAAGACCAAGTGTTGGATTCAACAAAGGAGCAAGGGGGCAACCGAGGGCACCTCTGGCTGGAGGCACCGGACTGTCCGGTGTGCACCGGACATGTCCGGTGCGACCAGAGGACTCCAACTCCAACTCTTCGCCCTCGGGAATTCTCGGAAGCCGGCGCACTATAATTCATCGGACTGTCCGGTGTGCACCGGACATGTCCGGTGCTCCAAGGAAGCGCGGCCTCCGGAACTCGCCAGCCTCGGGTTCGCGCGGCAGCCGCTCCGCTAAAATTCACCGGACTGTCCGGTGTGCACCGGACTGTCCGGTGTGCCAGCGGAGCAACGGCTCCCTGCGGCACCAACGGCTCCCTGCGGAGCATTTAATGCGCGCGCAGCGCGCGCAGACGTCAGGATCGCCCATACCGGTGCACCGGACATCAAACAGTACATGTCCGGTGTGCACCGGACACCCAGGAGGGCCCAGAAGTCAGAAGCTCCAACGGTCAGAATCCAACGGCAATGGTGACGTGGCAGGGGCACCGGACTGTCCGGTGTGCACCGGACTGTCCGGTGCGCCATCGAACAGACAGCTTCCAGCAACGGTCACTTTTGGTGGTTGGGGCTATAAATACCCCAACCACCCCACATTCATTGCCATCCAAGTTTTCCACTTCTCAACTACTACAAGAGCTCTAGCATTGAATTCTAGACACACCAAATAGATCAAGTCCTCTCCAAATTCCACACAACTCCATAGTGACTAGAGAGAGTGATTTGCTTGTGTTCTCTCGAGCTCTTGCGCTTGGATCGCATTCTTTTCTTTCTCACTTGTTCTTGAGATCATCACTCAATTGTAACCAAGGCAAGAGGCACCAATTGTGTGGTGGCCCTTGCGGGGAAGTTTTTGTTCCCGGTTGATTGAGAAGAAGAGAAAGCTCACTCGATCCGTGGGATCGTTTGAGAGAGGGAAGGGTTGAAAGAGACCCGGCCTTTGTGGCCTCCTCAACGGGGAGTAGGTTTGCGAGAACCGAACCTCGGTAAAACAAATCCTCGTGTCACACTCTTATTTGCTTGCGATTTGTTTTGCGCCCTCTCTCGCGGACTCGTTTCTTTATTACTAACGCTAACTCGGCTTGTAGTTGTGATTATTTTTGTAAATTTCAGTTTCGCCCTATTCACCCCCCCTCTAGGCGACTATCAATTGGTATCAGAGCCCGGTGCTTCATTAGAGCCTAACCGCTCGAAGTGATGTCGGGAGATCACACCAAGAGGGAGATGGAGACCGGCGATGACAAGCCCACTACAAGCCAAGGGAGCACTTCATCGGAAGAGTCCCGCACCAAGAGAAGAGAGAAGAAGAAGAACTCCTCCAAGCGGAAGGAGAAAAGATCTTCCTCTTCTCACCACAAGGAGAAGAAGGAAAAATCTTCTTCTCACAAGCCGCATCGGAGTGGGGACAAGCACAAGAGGATGAGGAAAGTGGTCTACTACGAGACCGACACTTCATCGACATCTACCTCCGGCTCCGACGCGGCGTCCGTCACTTCTAAACGCCAAGAGCGTAAGAAGTATAGTAAGATCCCCCTACGCTACCCTCGCACTCCTAAACATACACCTTTACTTTCCGTCCCATTAGGCAAACCACCAACTTTTAATGGTGAAGATTATGCTATGTGGAGTAATTTAATGCGATTTCATCTAACCTCTCTCCACAAAAGTATATGGGATGTTGTTGAGTATGGTGTACAGGTACCATCCGTAGGGGATGAGGACTACGACACGGACGAAGTGGCCCAAATCGAGCACTTCAACTCCCAAGCCACAACCATCCTCCTTGCCTCTCTAAGCAAGGAGGAATACAACAAAGTACAAGGGTTGAAGAACGCCAAGGAGATTTGGGACCTACTCAAGACGGCGCACGAGGGTGATGAACTCACCAAGATCACCAAGCGGGAAACGATCGAGGGGGAGCTCGGTCGCTTCCGTCTTCGCCAAGGGGAGGAGCCACAAGACATGTACAACCGGCTCAAGACCTTGGTGAACCAAGTGCGCAACCTCGGAAGCACAAAATGGGATGACCACGAAGTGGTTAAGGTTATTCTAAGAGCCCTTATTTTCCTTAACCCCACACAAGTTCAATTAATTCGTGGCAATCCTAGATATACACAAATGACCCCCGAAGAAGTCATCGGGAATTTTGTTAGTTTTGAATGCATGATTAAGGGCTCCAAGAAAATCAACGAGCTTGACGAGCCTTCCACATCCGAGGCGCAACCGGTGGCCTTCAAGGCAACGGAGGAGAAGAAGGAGGAGTCTACACCAAGTAGACAACCAATTGACGCCTCCAAGCTCGACAACGAGGAGATGGCCCTAATCATCAAAAGCTTCCGGCAAATCCTCAAGCAACGGAAGGGGAAGGATTACAAATCCCGTTCCAAGAAGGTTTGCTACAAGTGTGGTAAGCCCGGTCATTTTATTGCAAAATGTCCTATGTCTAGTGATAGTGACAGGGGCGACGACAAGAAGGGCAAGAGGAAGGAGAAGAAGAGATACTACAAGAAGAAGGGCGGCGATGCCCATGTTTGTCGGGAGTGGGACTCCGACGAAAGCTCAAGCGACTCCTCCGACGACGAGGACGCCGCCAACATCGCCGTCACCAAGGGCCTCCTCTTCCCCAACGTCGGCCACAAGTGCCTCATGGCCAAGGACGGCAAAAAGAAGGTAAAATCAAAGTCCTCCACTAAATATGAAACATCTAGTGATGAGGATGATGATAAAAATGAGGAGGATAATTTGCGTATTCTTTTTGCCAACCTTAACATGGAACAAAAAGAAAAATTAAATGAGCTAATTAGTGCCATCCATGAAAAGGATGATCTCTTGGACTCCCAAGAGGACTTCCTAATCAAGGAAAACAAGAAACATGTTAAGGTTAAAAATGCTTATGCTCTAGAAGTTGAAAAATGTAACAAATTATCTAGTGAGCTAAGCACATGCCATGACACTATTGCCAACCTTAGAAATGAAAATGTTAAATTAATTGCTAAGGTTGATTCTCATGTTTGCATTGATCCTAGAAATGATAATGTTGATTTGCTTGCTAGGATTGATGAGTTGAATGTTTCCATTACTAGCCTTAGAAATGAAAATGAGAAATTAATTGCTAAGGCTAAGGATTTTGATGTTTGCAATACTACTATTTGCGACCTTAGAACTAAAAATGATATGTTGCATGCTAAGGTTGTTGAACTTAAATCTTGCAAACCCTCTACATCTAATGTTGAGCATGTTTCTATTTGTACTAGATGTAGAGATATTAATGTTGATGCTATCCATGATCACCTAGCCTTAATTAAAAAACAAAATGATCACATAGCACAACTTAATGCTAAAATTAGAGAGCATGACTTAGAAAATGAAAAATTTAAATTGGCTAGAAGCATGCTCTATAATGGGAGACGCCCTGGCATTAAGGATGGCATTGGATTCCAAAGGGGAGACAATGTCAAAATTAATGCTCCTCCAAAGAACTTATCTAACTTTGTTAAGGGCAAGGCTCCCATGCCTCAGGATAACGAGGGTTACATTTTGTACCCTGCCGGCTATCCTGAGAGCAAGATTAAGAAAATTCATTCTAGGAAGTCTCACTCTGGCCCCAATCATGCTTTTATGTATAAGGGTGAGACATCTAGATCTAGGCAACCAACCCATGCCAAGTTGCCTAGAAAGAAAACTACTAGTGCATCAAATGATCATGCCATTTCATTTAAAACTTTTGATGCATCTTATGTTTTAACTAACAAATCCGGCAAGGTAGTTGCCAAGATTGTTGGGGGCAAACACAAGGGCTCCAAGACTTGTGTTTGGGTACCTAAAGTTCTTGTATCTAATGCCAAAGGACCCAAAACCGTTTGGGTACCTAAAACAAAGAACTAAACTTGTTTTGTAGGTTTATGCATCCGGGGGCTCAAGTTGGATACTCGACAGCGGGTGCACGAACCACATGACAGGGGAGAAAAAGATGTTCTCCTCATATGGGAAAAACCAAGATCCCCAACGAGCTATCACATTCGGGGATGGAAATCAAGGTTTGGTCAAAGGACTGGGTAAAATTGCTATATCTCCTGACCATACTATTTCAAATGTTTTTCTTGTAGATTCCTTAGATTACAATTTGCTTTCCGTATCCCAATTATGTCAAATGGGTTACAACTGTCTTTTCACTGATATAGGTGTTACTGTCTTTAGAAGAAGTGATGATTCAATAGCTTTTAAGGGAGTGTTAGAGGGTCAGCTATACTTAGTAGATTTTAATAGAGCTGAACTCGACACTTGCCTGATTGCTAAGACTAACTTGGGTTGGCTCTGGCACCGCCGACTAGCCCATGTTGGAATGAAGAATCTTCACAAGCTTCTAAAGGGAGAACACATTTTGGGACTAACCGATGTTCATTTTGAGAAAGACAGGATTTGTAGCGCATGCCAAGCCGGGAAGCAAGTTGGCATACATCATCCACACAAAAACATCATGACTACCGACAGGCCACTGGAGCTTCTACACATGGATTTATTCGGCCCGATCGCTTACATAAGCATCGGCGGTAGTAAGTATTGTCTTGTAATTGTGGATGATTATTCTCGCTTCACTTGGGTGTTCTTTTTGCAGGACAAATCTTATACCCAAGAAACCTTAAAGGGATTCTTGAGACGGGCTCAAAATGAGTTCGGCTTAAGGATCAAGAAGATTAGAAGCGACAATGGGACGGAGTTCAAGAACGCTCAAATTGAAGGTTTCCTTGAGGAGGAGGGCATCAAGCATGAGTTCTCTTCTCCCTACACTCCACAACAAAATGGTGTAGTGGAGAGGAAGAATCGAACTCTGTTAGACATGGCAAGAACCATGCTTGATGAATACAAGACACCGGATCGATTTTGGGCCGAGGCGGTCAACACCGCCTGCTACGCCATCAACCGGTTATATCTTCACCGAATCCTCAAGAAGACATCTTATGAACTCCTAACCGGTAAAAAGCCCAATATTTCATATTTTAGAGTTTTTGGTAGCAAATGTTTTATACTTGTTAAAAGAGGTAGAAAATCTAAATTTGCTCCTAAAACTGTAGAAGGCTTTTTACTAGGATATGACTCAAACACAAGGGCATATAGAGTCTTTAACAAGTCCTCAGGACTTGTTGAAGTTTCTTGTGACGTTGTGTTTGATGAGACTAACGGCTCTCAAGTAGAGCAAGTTGATCTTGATGATATAGGTGAAGAACAGGCTCCATGCATAGCGCTAAGGAACATGTCCATTGGGGATGTGTGTCCTAAGGAATCCGAAGAGCCTTCACAAGCACAAGATCAACCATCCTCCTCCATGCAAGCATCTCCACCAACTCAAGTTGAGGATGAGGCTCAAGATGTTGAACAAGAAAATCAAGAAGATGAGCCACCTCAAAATGACGGCAACGATCAAGGGGGAAATGCAAATGATGAGGACAAGGAGGATGAACAACCAAGGCCACCACACCCAAGAGTCCACCAAGCAATACAACGAGATCACCCCGTCGACACCATCCTCGGCGATATTCATAAGGGGGTAACTACTCGATCTCGTGTTGCTCATTTTTGTGAACATTACTCGTTTGTTTCCTCTATTGAGCCACACAGGGTAGAGGAAGCTCTTCAAGATCCGGATTGGGTGCTGGCGATGCAAGAGGAGCTCAACAATTTCACGAGGAACGAGGTATGGCACTTAGTTCCACGTCCTAATCAAAATGTTGTAGGAACCAAGTGGGTCTTCCGCAACAAGCAAGACGAGCATGGTGTGGTGACAAGGAACAAAGCTCGACTCGTGGCCAAGGGGTATTCACAAGTCGAAGGTTTGGATTTTGGTGAAACCTATGCACCCGTAGCTAGGCTTGAGTCAATTCGCATATTATTAGCCTATGCTACTTACCATGGCTTCAAGCTTTATCAAATGGACGTGAAGAGTGCCTTCCTCAATGGACCAATCAAGGAGGAGGTCTACGTTGAGCAACCTCCCGGCTTTGAAGACAGTGAGTACCCTAACCATGTTTATAGGCTCTCTAAGGCGCTTTATGGGCTTAAGCAAGCCCCAAGAGCATGGTATGAATGCCTTAGAGATTTCCTTATTGCAAATGGCTTCAAAGTCGGCAAAGCCGATCCTACTTTATTCACTAAGACTCTTGATAATGATTTGTTTGTATGCCAAATTTATGTTGATGATATCATATTTGGGTCTACTAACAAATCTACATGTGAAGAATTTAGTAGGATCATGACACAAAAATTCGAGATGTCGATGATGGGGGAGTTGAAGTATTTTCTAGGATTCCAAGTCAAGCAACTCCAAGAGGGCACCTTCATCAGCCAAACCAAGTATACTCAAGACATTCTAAGCAAGTTTGGAATGAAGGATGCCAAGCCCATCAAGACACCCATGGGAACAAATGGGCATCTCGACCTCGACACGGGAGGTAAGTCCGTGGATCAAAAGGTATACCGGTCGATGATTGGTTCATTGCTTTATTTATGTGCATCTCGACCGGACATTATGCTTTCCGTTTGCATGTGTGCAAGATTCCAAGCCGACCCTAAGGAATCACACCTTACGGCCGTGAAACGAATCTTGAGATATTTGGCTTTTACTCCTAAGTTTGGGCTTTGGTACCCTCGGGGATCCACTTTTGACTTGATTGGATATTCGGATGCCGATTGGGCAGGGTGTAGGATTAACAGGAAGAGCACATCGGGGACTTGCCAGTTCTTGGGAAGATCCTTGGTGTCATGGGCTTCAAAAAAAAGCAAAATTCGGTCGCTCTTTCCACCGCCGAAGCCGAGTATATTGCCGCAGGCCATTGTTGCGCGCAATTGCTTTGGATGAGGCAAACCCTGCGGGACTACGGTTACAAATTAACCAAAGTCCCTTTGCTATGTGACAATGAGAGTGCAATCAAAATGGCCGACAATCCCGTCGAGCATAGCCGCACTAAGCACATAGCCATTCGGTATCATTTTCTTCGGGATCACCAACAAAAGGGGGATATCGAGATTTCATATATTAACACTAAAGATCAATTAGCTGATATCTTTACCAAGCCACTTGATGAACAATCCTTTACCCGACTTAGGCATGAGCTCAATATTCTTGATTCTAGGAATTTCTTTTGCTAAACTTGCACACATAGCACATGAATATACCTTTGATCATGTCTCTTTTATATATGCTATGACTAATGTGTTTTCAAGTGAATTTCAAACCAAGTCATAGGTATATTGAAAGGGAATAGGAGTCTTCGGCGAAGACAAGGCTTCCACTCCACTCTACTACTCATTCTTCGCCATCGCTCCGCATCATCTCTCCAACTTTGGTATAATCTTCACTCATTCATTTCATGACCAAAGGGGGAGAACGTACTTCATTGGGCTCAAATGATTCCGTTTTTGGCGATTCATGCCAAAGGGGGAGAAAATATGAGCCCAAAGCAAAAGGACCGCACCACCACCTAATTTTATAAATTTGATGATTTTAAATTGAAAATTTCAAAATTGGTATCTCTTTGTGTTCTAAAGGGGAGCAACTAGTGTTTTCAAAATTGATATCTTAAAACCCTCTTGAACACTAAGAGGAGACCTTATTTGAGGGGGAGTTTTGTTTAGTCAAAGGAAAAGCATTTGAACAAAGGAAGAAAATTTCAAATCTTGAAAATGCTTTGCAAAATCTTATTCATTTACCTTTGACTATCTTGCAAAATGACTTTGAAAAGGATTTACAAAAGAGTTTGCAAAAACAAAACGTTTGGTGCAAATGTGGTCCAATATATCAAAAACAAAAGAAAACAATCCATGCGCATCATGTAAGTATTTATTGGCTCAATTCCAAGCAACCTTTGCACTTACTTTATGTGAACTAGTTCAATTATGCACTTCTATATTTGCTTTGGTTTGTGTTGGCATCAATCACCAAAAAGGGGGAGATTGAAAGGGAATTAGGCTTACACCTAGTTCCTAAATAATTTTGGTGGTTGAATTGTCCAACACAAATATTGGACTAACTAGTTTACTCTAGTGCATAAGTTATACAGGTGCAAAAGGTTCACATTTAGCCAATAAAAAGACCAAGTGTTGGATTCAACAAAGGAGCAAGGGGGCAACCGAGGGCACCTCTGGCTGGAGGCACCGGACTGTCCGGTGTGCACCGGACATGTCCGGTGCGACCAGAGGACTCCAACTCCAACTCTTCGCCCTCGGGAATTCTCGGAAGCCGGCGCACTATAATTCACCGGACTGTCCGGTGTGCACCGGACATGTCCGGTGCTCCAAGGAAGCGCGGCCTCCGGAACTCGCCAGCCTCGGGTTCGCGCGGCAGCCGCTCCGCTAAAATTCACCGGACTGTCCGGTGTGCACCGGACTGTCCGGTGTGCCAGCGGAGCAACGGCTCCCTGCGGCGCCAACGGCTCCCTGCGGAGCATTTAATGCGCGCGCAGCGCGCGCAGACGTCAGGATCGCCCATACCGGTGCACCGGACATCAAACAGTACATGTCCGGTGTGCACCGGACACCCAGGAGGGCCCAGAAGTCAGAAGCTCCAACGGTCAGAATCCAACGGCAATGGTGACGTGGCAGGGGCACCGGACTGTCCGGTGTGCACCGGACTGTCCGGTGCGCCATCGAACAGACAGCTTCCAGCAACGGTCACTTTTGGTGGTTGGGGCTATAAATACCCCAACCACCCCACATTCATTGCCATCCAAGTTTTCCACTTCTCAACTACTACAAGAGCTCTAGCATTGAATTCTAGACACACCAAATAGATCAAGTCCTCTCCAAATTCCACACAACTCCATAGTGACTAGAGAGAGTGATTTGCTTGTGTTCTCTCGAGCTCTTGCGCTTGGATCGCATTCTTTTCTTTCTCACTTGTTCTTGAGATCATCACTCAATTGTAACCAAGGCAAGAGGCACCAATTGTGTGGTGGCCCTTGCGGGGAAGTTTTTGTTCCCGGTTGATTGAGAAGAAGAGAAAGCTCACTCGATCCGTGGGATCGTTTGAGAGAGGGAAGGGTTGAAAGAGACCCGGCCTTTGTGGCCTCCTCAACGGGGAGTAGGTTTGCGAGAACCGAACCTCGGTAAAACAAATCCTCGTGTCACACTCTTATTTGCTTGCGATTTGTTTTGCGCCCTCTCTCGCGGACTCGTTTCTTTATTACTAACGCTAACTCGGCTTGTAGTTGTGATTATTTTTGTAAATTTCAGTTTCGCCCTATTCACCCCCCCTCTAGGCGACTATCAGAGTCCCTCGGACATGCCTGGCATACCGAGGGAAGTCGCCGAGCACTCACTGGATATCCGAGCTGGAGCCCAACCCATGAAGCAGCCTCTGCGCCGATTCAACGAAGAAAAACGCAGAGCCATAGGCGAGGAGATCCACAAGCTGATGGTTGAAGGATTCATCAAAGAGGTATTCCATCCCGAATGGCTAGCCAACCCTGTGCTTGTGAAAAATAAAGGTGGGAAATGGCAGATGTGTGTAGACTACACTGGTCTAAACAAAGCATATCCGAAGGTTCCCTACCCCTCTGCCTCGTATCGATCAAATCGTGGATTCCACCGCTGGGTGCGAAACCCTATCGTTCCTCGATGCCTACTCAGGGTATCACCAAATCAAGATGAAAGAGTCCGACCAGCTCGCGACTTCTTTCATCACACCTTTTGGCATGTACTGTTACGTTACTATGCCATTCTGTTTGAGGAATGCGGGTGCGACATACCAAAGGTGCATGAACCACGTGTTCGGACAGCACATTGGTCGAACGGTTGAGGCCTACGTCGATGACATCGTAGTCGAGACGAGGAAAGCCTCTGACCTTGAAACGATATTCAAGTGTCTCAAAGCGAAAGGCGTAAAACTCAATCCCGAGAAGTGTGTCTTCAGAGTCCCCCGAGGCATGCTCTTGGGGTTCATCGTCTCCGAGCGGGGCATCGAGGCCAACCGGAGAAAATCGTGGCCATCATCAACATGGGGCCTATCAAGGACTTGAAAGGAGTACAGAGGGTCATGGGATGCCTTGCGGCTCTGAGCCGCTTCATCTCACGCCTCAGTGAAAGAGGCCTGCCCCTGTATCGCCTCTTAAGGAAGACCGAGCGCTTTACTTGGACCCCCGAGGCCGAGGAAGCCCTCGGGAACTTGAAGGCGCTCCTTACAAGCGCGCCCATCCTGGTGCCCCCCGCTGCCGGAGAAGCCCTCTTGATCTACGTCGCCGCCACCACTCAGGTGGTCAGCACCGCGATCATGGTCGAGAGACGAGAAGAAGGGCACGCACTGCCCGTCCAGAGGCCGGTTTACTTCATCAGTGAGGTATTGTCCGAGACCAAGATCCGCTACCCGCAAATTCAGAAGCTGCTGTACGCGGTGATTCTGACACGACGAAAGTTGCGACACTACTTCGAGTCTCATCCGGTGACTGTGGTGTCATCCTTCCCCCTGGGGGAGATCATCCAGTGCTGAGAGGCCTCGGGTAGGGTTGCAAAGTGGGAGATGGAGATCATGGGCGAGACAATCTCGTTCGCCCCTCGGAAGGCCATCAAGTCCCAAGTCTTGGCGGACTTTGTGGCTGAATGGGTCGACACCCAGCTTCCAACAGCTCCAATCCAACCGGAACTCTGGACCATGTTTTTCGACGGGTCGCTGATGAAAACAGGAGCGGGCGCGGGCCTGCTCTTCATCTCACCCCTCGGGAAGCACCTCTGCTACGTGTTGCGCCTCCATTTCCCGGCGTCCAACAATGTGGCCGAGTATGAGGCTCTGGTTAACGGGTTGCGCATCGCCATCGAGCTAGGGGTCCGATGCCTCGATGCTCGCGGCGACTCGCAGCTTGTCATCGACCAAGTCATGAAGAACTCCCACTGCCGTGACCCGAAGATGGAAGCTTACTGTGACGAGGTTCGACGCCTGGAGGACAAGTTCTATGGGCTCGAGCTCAACCACGTCGCTCAACGATACAACGAGACTGCGGACGAGCTGGCTAAGATAGCCTCGGGACGGACAACGGTTCCTCCGGACGTCTTCTCCCGAGACCTACATCAACCCTCCGTTAAGACCAACGACACGCTCGAGCCCGAGAAGGCCTTAGCTCTGCCCGAGGCGCCCTCGGCCTAGCCCGAGGCAGCCTCAGCCCCGCCCGAGGCAGCCTCAGCCCCGCCCGAGGCACCCTTGGCCCCCGAGGGTGAGGCACTGCGCGTCGAGGAAGAGCGGAATGGGGTCATGCCTAATCGAAACTGGCAGACCCCATACCTGCAATATCTCCACCGAGGAGAGCTACCCCTCGACAGAGCCGAAGCTCGGTGAAAGTCGCCTACAGGGGGGGTGAATAGGGCGAAACTGAAATTCTCAAAAATAATCACAACTACAAGCCGGGTTAGCGTTAGAAATATAATCGAGTCCTTGAGAGAGGGTGCAAAGCAAATCGCAAGTGAATAAGGAGTGAGACACGTGGATTTGTTTTACCGAGGTTCGGTTCTCGCAAACCTACTCCCCGTTGAGGTGGTCACAAAGACCGGGTCTCTTTCAACCCTTTCCCTCTCTCAAACGGTCCCTCGGACCGAGTGAGCTTTTCTCTTCAATCACTTGGAACACAAAGTTCCCACAAGGACCACCACAAGTTTGGTGTCTCTTGCCTCAATTACAAGTGAGTTTGATCGCAATGAAAGAATCAAGAAAGAAAGCACGATTGCAAAAAGCCAAGCGACAAGAGCGACAAATAACACACGGATCACTTTCTCTCTCAAATCACTAATCACTAATGATCTCTTTTCACAATTGTGAAACTTGGAGAGATGAAGGCTTTGAATGTGTCTTGGAATGGATTGCTAGCTCTTGTATTGAATGTTGAAGGTTGGAATGCTTGGGTGTTATGAATGGAGGTGGTTGGGGTTGTATTTATAGCCACCAACCACTTCCTAGCCGTTGCTCCATTCTGCCGAGCGCGGACGGTCCGCCCTCCTGGTCTGGACGGTCCGCCCCTGTTGATCAACGGCTGAAAATGCAACGGTCAGCAGTAATGGCTATATCAATGGCTATATTGCATTTAATGCGTCGTCAGATGTCAGATAAAGCCAGTCGCGGACGGTCCGGTCGTGCACCCCGGACGGTCCGGTCGTGCACCCCGGACGGTCCGCGAGGCCGCTATAATTCAATTTTCTGAACCCGTCACCTTCGGGTTTTTCGGTTTCTCACCTACCGGACGGTCCGCGCCTGAGGCCGAACGGTCCGCGCGAGGTCTCGGACGGTCCTTGCTTTTCCTCCGGACAGTCCGTAGTGTAGAGTTGGATTTTTGCATTGGTTCTGTCCGAGGGTCATCTTGGTGTTGCGGACGGTCCGCCGCAAGGGCCCGGACGGTCCGCGCTTGGCATATTTTTCCAAAAAGCTTCTCCTGTCCGGAGTAATCTACGGTATTCCGGACAGTCGATTTAGTAGTTGTAGATGAACCTTGGGCACCTGTAGAACATATAATCTAGAGCAAACTAGTTAGTCCAATTATTTGTGTTGGGCAATTCAACCACCAAAATCAATTAGGAAGTAGGTGTAAGCCTAATTCCCTTTCAATCTCCCCCTTTTTGGTGATTGATGCCAACACAAACCAAAGCAAATATAAAAGTGCATATTTGAACTAGTTTGCATAATTGTAAGTGCAAAGGTTACTTAGAATTGTGCCAATATAAATTCTTGCATGGATTGTTTCTTTATTTTTAACATTTTGGACCACACATGCACCACTTGTTTTGTTTTTGCAAATTCTTTTGTAAATCCTTTTCAAAGTCCTTTTGCAAATAGTCAAAGGTAAATGAATAAGATTCCGAGAAGCATTTTCAAGATTTGAAATTCTCCCCTTGTTTCAAATGCTTTTCCTTTGACTAAACAAAACTCCCCCAAAATGAAATTCTCCTCTTAGTGTTCAAGAGGGTTTTGATAAATCAATTTTGAAACACTACTTTTCTCCCCCTTTTGAGCATAATAAGATACCAAATTGAATTTTATTAATTGAAGATCATACCAATTGAAAAACCTTTTTTTTAAATTAGGTGGTGGTGCGGTCCTTTTGCTTTGGGCTATTACTCTCTCCCCCTTTGGCATGAATCGCGAAAAACGGAGTCATTAGAGCCCTTTGAATTACTCTCTCCCCCTTTGGTCATAAATAAATGAGTGAAGATGATACCAAAGACGGAGTCCTTTTCTCCCCAAAGATGGAGAGTTGCGCAGAGCGACAGCGAGGGATGAGTTACGGAGTGGAAGCCTTTGTCTTCGCCGAAGACTCCAATTCCCTTTCAATACACCTATGACTTGGTTTGAAGTAGACTTGAAAACACATTAGTCATAGCATAGGAAAGAGACATGATCAAAGGTATATAAAAGAGCTATGTGTGCAAATTAACAAAAGAAGTTCCTAGAATCAAGAATATTTAGCTCATGCCTAAGTTTGTTAAAGGTTTGTTCATCAAGAGGCTTGGTAAAGATATCAGCTAATTGATCTTTAGTGTTAATATATGAAATCTCGATATCTCCCTTTTGTTGGTGATCCCTAAGAAAGTGATACCGAATGGCTATGTGTTTAGTGTGGCTATGCTCGACGGGATTATCCGCCATTTTGATTGCACTCTCATTATCACATAGAAGAGGAACTTTGGTTAGTTTGTAACCGTAGTCCCGCAGGGTTTGCCTCATCCAAAGTAATTGCGCGCAACAATAGCCTGCGGCAATATACTCGGCTTCGGCAGTAGAAAGAGCGACCGAATTTTGCTTCTTTGAAGCCCAAGACACCAAGGATCTTCCCAAGAACTGGCAAGTCCCCGATGTGCTCTTTCTAATAATCTTACACCCTGCCCAATCGGCATCCGAATACCCAATCAAATCAAATGTGGATCTCCGAGGGTACCAAAGCCCAAACTTGGGTGTGTAAGCCAAATATCTCAAGATTCGTTTTACGGCCGTAAGGTATGATTCCTTAGGGTCGGCTTGGAATCTTGCACACATACAAACGGAAAGCATAATGTTCGGTCGAGATGCACATAAATAAAGCAATAAACCAATCATCGACCGGTATACCTTTTGATCCACGGACTTACCTCCCGTGTCGAGGTCGAGATGCCCATTTGTTCCCATGGGTGTCTTGATGGGCTTGGCATCCTTCATTCCAAACTTGGTTAGAATGTCTTGAGTGTACTTCGTTTGGCTAATGAAGGTGCCCTCTTGGAGTTGCTTGACTTGGAATCCTAAGAAATACTTCAACTCCCCCATCATAGACATCTCGAATTTTTGTGTCATGATCCTACTAAATTCTTCACATGTAGATTCGTTAGTAGACCCAAATATAATATCATCAACATAAATTTGGCATACAAACAAATCATTGTCAAGAGTTTTAGTGAATAAAGTAGGATCGACTTTTACGACTTTGAAGCCATTAGCAATAAGGAAATCTCTAAGGCATTCATACCATGCTCTTGGGGCTTGCTTGAGCCCATAAATCGCCTTAGAGAGCCTATAAACATGGTTAGGGTACTCACTATCTTCAAAGCCGGGAGGTTGCTCAACGTAGACCTCCTCCTTGATTGGTCCGTTGAGGAAGGCACTCTTCACGTCCATTTGGTAAAAGCTTGAAGCCATGGTAAGTAGCATAGGCTAATAATATGCGAATTGACTCAAGCCTAGCTACGGGTGCATAGGTTTCACCGAAATCCAAACCTTCGACTTGTGAATACCCCTTGGCCACGAGTCGAGCTTTGTTCCTTGTCACCACACCATTCTCGTCTTGCTTGTTGCGGAAGACCCACTTGGTTCCTACAACATTTTGATTAGGACGTGGAACTAAATGCCATACCTCATTCCTAGTGAAGTTGTTGAGCTCCTCTTGCATCGCCACCACCCAATCCGAATCTTGAAGTGCTTCCTCTATCCTGTGTGGCTCAATGGAGGAAACAAAAGAGTAATGCTCACAAAAATGTGCAACACGAGATCGAGTGGTTACCCCCTTATGAATGTCGCCGAGGATGGTGTCAACGGGGTGATCTCGTTGGATTGCTTGGTGGATTCTTGGGTGTGGCGGCCTTGGTTATTCATCCTCCTTGTCTTCATTATTTGCATCTCCCCCTTGATCATTGCCGTCATCTTGAGGTGGCTCATCATTTTGTTCTACCTCTTTATCAACTTGAGCCTCGTCCTCATTTTGGGTTGGTGGAGATGCTTGCGTGGAGGAAGATGGTTGATCTTGTGCATGTGGAGGCTCTTCAGATTCCTTAGGACACACATCCCCAATGGACATGTTACTTAGCGCTATGCATGGAGCCTGTTCTTCACCTATCTCATCAAGATCAACTTGCTCTACTTGAGAGCCGTTAGTTTCATCAAACACAACGTCACAAGAAACTTCAACTAGTCCTGAGGACTTGTTAAAGACTCTATATGCCCTTGTGTTTGAGTCATATCCTAGTAAAAAGCCTTCTACAGTTTTAGGAGCAAATTTAGATTTTCTACCTCTCTTAACAAGAATAAAGCATTTGCTACCAAAAACTCTAAAATATGAAATATTTGGCTTTTTACCGGTTAGGAGTTCATATGATGTCTTCTTGAGGATTCGGTGTAGATATAACCAGTTGATGGCGTAGCAGGCAGTGTTGACCGCCTCGGCCCAAAACCGATCCGGTGTCTTGTACTCATCAAGCATGGTTCTTGCCATGTCCAATAGAGTTCGATTCTTCCTTTCCACTACACCATTTTGTTGTGGGGTGTAGGGAGAAGAGAACTCATGCTTGATGCCCTCCTCCTCAAGGAAGCTTTCTATTTGTGAGTTCTTGAACTCCGTCCCATTGTCGCTTCTAATTTTCTTGATCCTTAAGCCGAACTCATTTTGAGCTCGTCTCAAGAATCCCTTTAAGGTCTCTTGGGTATGAGATTTTTCCTGCGAAAAGAACACCCAAGTGAAGCGAGAATAATCATCCACAATAACTAGACAGTACTTACTCCCGCCGATGCTTATGTAAGCGATCGGGCCGAATAAATCCATGTGTAGGAGCTCTAGTGGCCTGTCACTTGTCATGATGTTCTTGTGTGGATGATGAGTGCCAACTTGCTTCCCGGCTTGGCATGCGCTACAAATCCTGTCTTTCTCAAAATGAACATTGGTTAATCCTAAAATGTGTTCTCCCTTTAGAAGCTTGTGAAGATTCTTCATTCCAACATGGGCTAGTCGGCGATGCCAGAGCCAACCTATGTTAGTCTTAGCAATCAAGCATGTGTCGAGTTCAGCTCTATCAAAATCTACCAAGTATAGCTGACCCTCTAACACACCCTTAAATGCTATTGAATCATCACTTCTTCTAAAGACAGTGACACCTACATCAGTAAAGAGACAGTTGTAGCCCATTTGACATAATTGAGATACGAAAAGCAAATTGTAATCTAAAGAATCTACAAGAAAAACATTGGAAATGGTATGGTCAGGTGATATCGCAATTTTACCCAGTCCTTTGACCAAACCTTGATTTCCATCCCCGAATGTGATAGCTCGTTGGGGATCTTGGTTTTTCTCGTAGGAGGAGAACATCTTTTTCTCCCCTGTCATGTGGTTTGTGCACCCGCTGTCGAGTATCCAACTTGAGCCCCCGGATGCATAAACCTACAAAACAATTTTAGTTCTTGACTTTAGGTACCCAAACGGTTTTGGGTCCTTTGGCATTAGAAACAAGAACTTTGGGTACTCAAACACAAGTCTTGGAGCCCTTGTGTTTGCCCCCAACAAACTTGGCAACTACCTTGCCGGATTTGTTAGTAAGCACATATGATGCATCAAAAGTTTTGAATGAAATAGCATGATCATTTGATGCATTAGGAATTTTCTTTCTAGGCAACTTGGCACGGGTTGGTTGCCTAGAGCTAGATGTCTCACCCTTATACATAAAAGCATGATTAGGGCCAGAGTGAGACTTCCTAGAATGAATTTTCTTAATTTTGCTCTCGGGATAACCGACAGGGTACAAAATGTAACCCTTGTTATCCTGAGGCATGGGAGCCTTGCCCTTAACAAAGTTAGACAAATTTTTAGGAGGGGCATTAAGTTTGACATTGTCTCCCCTTTGGAAGCCAATGCCATCCTTGATGCCAGGGCGTCTCCCATTATAGAGCATACTTCTAGCAAATTTAAACTTTTCATTTTATAAGTTATGCTCGGCAATTTTAGCATCTAACATTTCTATATGATCATTTTGTTGTTTAATTAAAGCCATGTGATCATGAATAGCATTGATGTCAACATCTCTACATCTAGTACAAATAGAAGTGTGCTCAACAGTAGATGTAGAGGGTTTGCAAGATTTTAATTCTACAACCTTAGCATGCAACATGTCATTCTTAGTTCTAAGGTCGGAAATAGTAGTATTGCAAACATCAAAATCTTTAACCTTAGCAATTAACTTTTCCTTTTCAATCCTAAGGCTATCAAGAGAAATATTCAATTCATCAATCCTAGCAAGTAAATCAACATTATCATTTCTAGGATTGGAAATTGAAACATTACAAACATGTGAATCAACCTTAGCCAATAAATTAGCATTCTCATTTCTAAGGTTGTCAATGATCTCATGGCAAATGCTTAGCTCACTAGACAATTTTTCACATTTTTCAACTTCAAGAGCATAAGCATTTTTAACCTTAACATGCTTCTTATTTTCCTTGATTAGGAAGTCCTCTTGGGAGTCCAAGAGATCATCCTTTTCATGGATGACACTAATTAGCTCATTTAGTTTTTCCTTTTGTTGCATGTTTAGGTTGGCAAAAAGGGTACGCAAATTATTCTCCTCATTACTAGCATTATCATCACTAGAGGATTCATATTTAGTGGAGGATTTAGATTTAACCTTCTTCTTTTTGCCGTCTTTTGCCATGAGGCACTTGTGGCCGACGTTGGGGAAGAGGAGTCCCTTGGTGACGGCGATGTTGGCGGCCTCCTCGTCGTCGGAGGAGGGGTCGGTGGAGCTCTCGTCCGAGTCCCACACCCGGCAAACATGGGCATCGCCGCCCTTCTTCTTGTAGTACCTCTTCTTTTCTCTCCTCTTTCCCTTCTTGTCGTTGCCCCTGTCACTGTCACTAGATATAGGACATTTTGCAATGAAGTGACCGGGCTTACCACACTTGTAGCAAACCTTCTTGGAATGGGGTTTGTAATCCTTCCCCTTCCGTTGCTTGAGGATTTGGCGAAAGCTTTTGATGATTAAAGCCATCTCCTCATTGTCGAGCTTGGAGGCGTCAATTGGTTGTCTACTTGGTGTAGACTCCTCCTTCTTCTCCTCCGTCGCCTTAAAAGCCACCGGTTGTGCTTCGGATGTGGAGGGATCGTCAAGCTCGTTGATCTTCTTTGAGCCCTTGATCATACATTCAAAGCTCACAAAATTCCCGATTACTTCCTCGAGAGTCATTAGTGTGTATCTAGGATTACCACGAATTAATTGAACTTGAGTGGGGTTAAGGAAAATGAGAGATCTTAGAATAACCTTAACCACCTCGTGGTCATCCCATTTCTTGCTCCCGAGGTTGCGCACTTGGTTCACCAAGGTTTTGAGCCGGTTGTACATGTCTTGTGGCTCCTCCCCTTGGCGAAGACGAAAACGACCGAGCTCCCCCTCGATCGTTTCCCGCTTGGTGATCTTGGTGAGCTCATCACCCTCGTGCGTGGTCTTGAGAAGGTCCCAAATCTCCTTTGCATTCTTCAACCCTTGTACTTTGTTGTATTCCTCCTTGCTTAGAGAGGCGAGGAGTATGGTTGTGGCTTGAGAGTTGAAGTGCTCGATTTGGGCCACTTCGTCCGTATCGTAGTCTTCATCCCCTACGGATGGTACCTGCGCTCCAAACTCAACAACATTCCATATACTTTTATGGAGTGAGGTTAGATGAAATTTCATTAAATCACTCCACCTAGCGTAATCTTCGCCATCAAAAGTTGGCGGTTTGCCTAATGGAACGGAAAGTAATGGAGTATGTCTAGATGTACGAGGATAGTGTAAGGGGATCTTACTAAACTTCTTGCGCTCTTGGCGCTTAGAAGTTACGGACGGCGCATCGGAGTCGGAGGTCGATGTTGATGAAGTGTCGGTCTCGTAGTAGACCACCTTCCTCATCTTCTTGTGCTTGTCGCCTTTCCGATGCGACTTGTGAGAAGAAGATTTCTCCTTCTTCTCCTTGTGGTGTGAAGAAGAAGATCTTTTCTCCTTCCGTTTGGAGAAGTCCTTCTTCTTCTCCTTCCTCTTGGTGCGGGACTCTTCCGATGAAGTGCTCCCGTGACTCGTAGTGGGCTTGTCGCCGGTCTCCATCTCCCTCTTGGTGTGATCTCCCGACATCACTTCGAGCGGTTAGGCTCTAATGAAGAACCTGGCTTTGATACCAATTGAAAGTTGCCTAGAGGGGGGGGTGAATAGGGCGAAACTGAAATTCTCAAAAATAATCACAACTACAAGCCGGGTTAGCGTTAGAAATATAATCGAGTCCTTGAGAAAGGGTGCAAAGCAAATCGCAAGTGAATAAGGAGTGAGACACGTGGATTTGTTTTATCGAGGTTCGGTTCTCGCAAACCTACTCCCCGTTGAGGTGGTCACAAAGACCGGGTCTCTTTCAACCCTTTCCCTCTCTCAAACGGTCCCTCGGACTGAGTGAGCTTTTCTGTTCAATCACTTGGAACACAAAGTTCCCACAAGGACCACCACAAGTTTGGTGTCTCTTGCCTCAATTACAAGTGAGTTTGATCGTGACAAGAGCGACAAATAACACACGGATCACTTTCTCTCTCAAATCACTAATCACTAATGATCTCTTTTCACAATTGTGAAACTTGGAGAGATGAAGGCTTTGAATGTGTCTTGGAATGGATTGCTAGCTCTTGTATTGAATGTTGAAGGTTGGAATGCTTGGGTGTTATGAATGGAGGTGGTTGGGTTGTATTTATAGCCACCAACCACTTCCTAGCCGTTGCTCCATTCTGCCGAGCGCGGACGGTCCGCCCTCCTGGTCCAGACGGTCCGCCCCTGTTGATCAACGGCTGAAAATGCAACGGTCAGCAGTAACGGCTATATCAATGGCTATATTGCATTTAATGCGTCGTCAGATGTCAGATAAAGCCAGTCGCGGACGGTCCGGTCGTGCACCCCGGACGGTACGCGAGGCCGCTATAATTCAATTTTCCGAACCCGTCACCTTCGGGTTTTTCGGTTTCTCACCTACCGGACGGTCCGCGCCTGAGGCCGGACGGTCCGCGCGAGGTCTCGGACGGTCCTTGCTTTTCCTCCGGACAGTCCGTAGTGTAGAGTTGGATTTTTGCATTGGTTCTGTCCGAGGGTCATCTTGGTGTTGCGGACGGTCCGCCGCAAGGGCCCGGACGGTCCGCGCTTGGCATGTTTTTCCAAAAAGCTTCTCCTGTCCGGAGTAATCTACGGTATTCCGGACAGTCGATTTAGTAGTTGTAGATGAACCTTGGGCACCTGTAGAACATATAATCTAGAGCAAACTAGTTAGTGCAATTATTTGTGTTGGGCAATTCAACCACCAAAATCAATTAGGAAGTAGGTGTAAGCCTAATTCCCTTTCACTCGGCGACTGGCGCGGCGCGCCAAGTCGTTCGTCTTGCTGGGTGACGAAAATGAGCTCTACCACTGCAGCCCCTCAGGCATCCTCCAACGATGCATATCCATCGCCGAATGTCAGGAGTTATTGCAAGAAATACACTCGGGGGCTTGCAGTCACCACACAGCACCTCGGGCCCTCGCGGGAAACGCCTTCCGATAGGGTTTCTACTGGCCGACCGCGGTGGCCGACGCCACTAGGATTGTACGCACCTGTCAAGGGTGTCAATTCTATGCAAAGCAGACACATCTGCCCGCTCAGGCTCTGCAAACAATACCCATCACCTGGTCGTTTGCTGTGTGGGGTCTGAACCTCGTCGGTCCCTTGCAGAAGGCACCCGAGGGCTTCACGCACCTGCTGGTCGCCATCGACAAATTCTCCAAGTGGATTGAGGTCCGACCCATAAATAGCATCAGGTCCGAACAGGCGGTGGCGTTCTTCACCAACATCATCCATCGCTTCGGGGTCCCGAACTCCATCATCACCGACAACGGCACCCAGTTCATCGGCAGAAAGTTCCTGGACTTCTGTGAGGACCACCACATCCGGGTGGACTGGGTTGCCGTAGCTCACCCCATGACAAATGGGCAGGTAGAGCACGCCAACGGCATGATTCTACAGGGGCTCAAGCCGAGGATCTACAACGACCTCAACAAGTTCGGCAAGCGGTGGATGAAGGAACTCCCCTCGGTGGTCTGGAGTCTAAGGACGACGCCAAGCCGAGCCACGGGCTTCATGCCATTTTTTCTAGTCTATGGGGTCGAGGCTATCTTGCCCACAGACTTAGAACACGGCTCCCCGAGGACGAGGGCATACGACGCCCGAAACAACCGGACAAACCGAGAAGACTCACTAGACCAGCTGGAAGAGGCTCGGGACATGGCCTTACTACACTCGGCGCAGTATCAGCAGTCCCTGCGACGCTACCACGCCCGAGGGGTTCGGTCCCGAGACCTCCAGGTGAGCGACTTGGTGCTTCGGCTACGACAAGACGCCCGAGGCGCCACAAGCTCACGCCTCCCTGGGAAGGGTCGTTCATCATCGCCAAGATTCTGAAGCCCGGAACATACAAGCTGGCCAACAGTCAAGGCGAGGTCTACAGCAACGCTTGGAACATCCGACAGCTACGTTGCTTCTACCCTTAAGATGTTTTCAAGTTGTTCATGTACCTCGTTTACATACACAAGCAAAGTCTAACCTTCAAGGAAGGGTCAGCCTTGCCTCGGTAAAGCCCGACCCTCCCTCGGGGGCTAGAAGGGGAGAACCCCCTCTGCGTCAAATTTTTCCTCAGAAAAAGTCTTTCTGCCAGAACATCTTTCGTGCTTTTCGACTACTTCGATAGTGGAGTCCTGAAAACGATGGAGTACACATAAGCAGGCAAGGCCGACCGAGCCGACAGACTCCTACGCCTCCGGGATACAGATACCTCACTCATCACCTTCTGCGATAAGTAACTCACGCTCGGATAAGGGATTCCGCTGTCCGAACAAGTCTTAACGCTCGAAAACTTGTTCTGCCGAAACGATTTTTCATGCCATCTCGACTATATCGATAACAGAATCCTACGGACGAGTAAGAGTACACGTAAGCAGGCAAGGTCGACCGAGCCGAGGGACTCCTACGCCTACGGGATACGGATACCTCACTCATCACCTTCTGCGATAAGTAACTCATGCTCGGATAAACGATTCTGTTACCGACGAACAAGTCCTAGTACTCGAAACAAGGGGAAAAGAAACACAGCTTTACAACACGACGGTATGTTTTGGCCTCGGCGGCCGCAAAAAAACATACGCACGCTACAGACAAACTGTTCATGCAGGTTCAGGCGTCAGCGGGGGGAGCAGCAGCGCCCTCGGCACCGACTCCACCTTCGACGGAATCCGACCCGACCTCGGACAGCAACATGGTCGGAGGATCTCCACCTCGAAGGAAGATGTCAGCACTGTGCCTGGGCCATTGCGGCCAGGGTCTCCTCCAGGAACCCGGCCCAAGCAGACGGCCGGACCGGCCGCTCCGTAGCCTCAGCCAGCTGTCCCCCGAGGACACCAGCCCGGCTCATGGCCTCGGCAGCCCGACTCCAGGGTTGGTCCTGCCAGCGGACGACCTGGCCAGGTCCCAGCCGCCACCGCGACGCCTCGTCGGCCTGGGAAGTCCCCTACTCCTGGGCCAACGAAGTTTCTTCTCCAGCCAACTCTGCCTCTGTCCATGCTGACACCGCTGCCTCCGGCTTCGGCTCATCGCAGAGCAGCCAAGGGTTCCTTCACTAAGCAAGATAAGCCTCGAGCGGCAAGGCCGACCGAGCCGAGGGACTCCTACGCCTCCAGGATACGGATACCTCACTCGTCACCTTCTGCATAGGGCAACTCACGCTTGGTTAAGCGGTCCAGCTAGCCGACAGGCGAGTTCTGGTGCGCAAAATGGAGAAGAAACACGGCTTTATGCCCAAATACACAAGTGTTCAGGCCCCGACAGCCACAATGAACATACGCCAGCACTCAAGGTGCCATTACAAATGGGACTCCGGTTCCGTTCCCGCGGGTATGAACAACCTCCACACCAGGAGGCCCGCGGGACGACGAACTCCAAGCGACTCACCGTCGCCCGCTCCGTCAACAGCGACAACGACCTCCGCTCCGGACGGCCAAACAATAGCAGCTATGACCTTAGGGCAGACGCTGCTGCAACAAGGCCCTCGCCCACGTCTCCACTCATGGGGCGAGGACAAGCTATCAAAGCCAAAGAACCGGAGGCCCGGAGCGCAGATGGCAGCGGCGATCTCGTCGGCGACGAGGACTTCTCCAGCCACCTGTCCACCGGTAGATCCCCACTCAAGTCCTCCCGGACGGGCAAGCACCGACCCCCGCGCGAAGGCGTCGTGCCGCAGCAAAGGCAGGACAGCCCAAGAACACGAACGTCGCCCTAGCAGTGCGCGACGTCTTGGGCAACCCCCTGGTGTGCGCGGCGCAACAGCCGCCCGTACGGTGGGCAGATAGCCGCACTCCGCCCGGCGATGGGAGGTGGCACCGAAAGCCGTGCTAGAGCCAGCTGAGCCAGCGAACCAGGCGTGTTGGAGGTGACGACGCTTGCAGCTGCTCAGCCACTCGTTGTCGAAGTCCGCCTCTTCCGCTAAGCCGGTGAGCGCCCTCTCCCATGAATGCTGAAGGAGGAGGTGGCCCGCCGGCCTGTACGGGAGGTAGAGCTCCGGATCAGCTCGCCCTCCGCCCCAGCAAGGATGACGAAGATCCTTGAAGCTGAGGGCGGGGCAGAGGCCGTAGCCCGGATTGCTTCTCCCCACCGTCGAACTGGTGGTCACCGTCTTGGGTGACCATCGGCGGGGGATGCAGCCGGGCTGTCTGACAAAAATCCTTGAAGCCGAGCGATGGCTGAAAGGTACCAACCTCCGAGGTTGCGCTCCTTCCAACAATAGCAAGAGCCAGACAACGCGGATGCTCCCCATCCGGGGACTCGGAAGGCGGAAGGATGCGACGCATGAGGAAGGTGTGAAGGCATGGCTACCATCCAGGAGGTCGATCCCTTTTTAAAGGCGACTCTCCCCGCTCGCATCCTCAAGCCGTCGCAGACTAAGTCTTCACCAACATGCTTCAAGGTCTTCCCCCTACGACACGGGGGCTGGGCCCCACGCGTCAGGCAAACTGCCCCAGGACAGAAGAAGCCAAACCACCACGCGTGGAGCATGTAACCGCCCAGCGGTTACAAGCATTCCTCCGTCTTCGCCCAAACCAGCGGGTGAAAGGGCAGACCGCCATGAGGCGGCATGCAACTGCACCAAGGGGGCGCACCCTTTCGACTTCGACGCATCCAGCATGGAGGACTAGGCCCACACGTCATGGAACCAGCGCACCGGTTACTACGTGCGAAAAACTACAGCGCCACTTGCGCCAGCGCCGCGCCTTCTCGACTACGGAACCGGTGCCACGACTCGAGGCAACCCTGCGCACGGCCCAACAGTGCCAACCTGGCACGCCCATCACGGGTCAGTCGGCCGCGGGAGAAGGCGCGACGATCAACATGGCCAAAAGTGGGCCGGCAGTAATGGCGGTGGCAGGTGGGCGGAAGCAGCAGTCAAATTGTCTGCAGGCTCACGTCCCCTCCTGGAACAGCGAGAGAGCTCTCTCCCATGGCGTGAAGATGAAGCGCCCGTGTTCCGTTCCTCGAATGGCTCGCGCATGCACAACAGCTGCCCCGCGAATCACTCGTCCCGTCACATTAACTCTGCGGCGGGACAGGCGACACCTTTGGCAGGCGAAGCAGGCGACGCTTCACCTCCGCCATAATGATCGCGTCAAAAAAGGTGCGCCACGTCGTTCAATTTTGTGTCCTTTTCCTCTTCCCCTTTCTCTCTCTTGCTATAGGGACCGGGAAAGGGGATACTCCAAAAGGGATCCTTCTCCGCGAAGGAAGCGGGCCTCGAGCCCCCCTATTGATCAGAGGTTCGAAGGCTGGCCCCTCGAAAGGGTTCGACATCCGCCTCAGAGCACTCAGGCTCCACGCCTACTACTGGTTAGAGGTTCGAAGGCTGGCCCCTCGGAAGGGTTCGATAGCCGCCTCAGGCCACTCGGGCTCCACGCCCACTACTGATCAGGGGTTCGTAGGCTGGCCCCCCGATGGATTCGACAGTCGCCCCAGAGCATGCAGAGTGAGGGATGACTCTGGTTACGTTCGATACATAACCAAGGCTCGGGCTACGCTCCCGAGGTACCCTAGGACATTTCCAAGACCAGCAGGAACGATTCTGTAATGGAATCCCATCAGAGGGAGGCATCAAGCCCTCGGACCCTATCGAATGGGACCGGGTCTGGCAAATCACTTATAGGTACTTTTGGAGCGCGCCTCTGGGCCACTAGCCGACCCTTATCGAATGGGGCACGGGCGTCTACTCGGATCACCCGTTAGCAACTCACTGGAGACACCATGTTCGGCGCCCACCGAGGGCAACATGGCGCTTCCCCCCTCCTTGCGGAAAGGCGACGCAGGGGCGTATGAAAAAAGCCGAGTCTGCCCTTGACCGTCCTCTCGCCCTGTGCAGAGGCTCGAGGGCTGCTCTCGCAAACCTGGCTCTGGCCAAACCGTTGACAGCGTCAACATACCAGCCCGAGAACTCGGAACCTGACTATGCACCCGGGCAACGACCAGTTCGCATGAGGGAACAACCAGACCGGCCGAGCCATCACGAAAGGCATTAAGACCTCGAAGGAGTCAAACCACTCCTCCGAGGTCTCGGGGGCTACACCCGGCGGGTGCGCTCACGCGCACCCACCGGAACAAAATGCACCCGAGAAAGGCCGGTCCCCTTGCAAAAAAGTGCGACAAAGCCTCCAAGCGAGTACCCACACTCCCTTCGAGGCTCGGGGGCTACTGTCGAGGACCGTAATTAGGGGTACCCCCAAGGATCCTAATCTCAGCTGGTAACCCCCATCAGCACAAAGCTGCAAAGGCCTGATGGGCGCAATCCCGGTTAAGGCTCCGACCACTCAAGGAACACGATCTCGCCTCGCCCGAGCCCAGCCTCAGGCAGGAACGGAGGACCAAGGCAGATTCACGCCTTGCCCGAGGGTCTCCTCAAGCAACGGGCGCACCTTTGACTCGCCCGAGGCCCAGCTCGGGCAGGCTTCATAGAGAAGCAACCTTGGCCAGATCGCCTCGCCAGCCGACCGGATTGCAGGAGCATTCAATGCAAGGATCGCCTGACACCTTATCCTGACGCGCGCTTTCTAGTCGACAAGGCCGAAGTGACCGCAGTCACTTCGCCCCTCCACTGACCGACATGACAGAAAAACAGCGCCGCCTGCGCTGCTCCGACTGCTGCGCCACCCGCCAGGGTGAGGCTGACAGCAACCAAGTCCAGCCTCGGGCGCCATAGGAATCTCCGCCTCGCCCGACCCCAGGGCTCGGACTCGACCTCGCCTCGGACGACGATCTCCACCTCGCCCGACCCCAGGGCTCGTACTCGACCTCGACTCCAGAAGACGGTCTGCGCCTCGCCCGACCCTAGGGCTCGGACTCAGCCTCGACTCCGGAAGAAGGTCTCCGCCTCGCCCGACCCCAGGGCTCGGACTCAGCCTCGACTCCGGAAGACGGTCTCCGTCTCGCCCGACCCCAGGGCTCGGACTCGACCTCGACCTCGAAGGAGTCACCACCTCGCTCGGGCCGACCACGCCACAAGGGGAGGCCATCATTACCCTACCCCTAGCTAGCCCAAGCTATGGGGAACAAGACCGGCGTCCCATCTGGCTCGCCCCGGTAAAACAAGTAATGATGGCACCCCACATGCTCCATGACAACAGTGGTTCTCAGCCCCCTACGGAAGCAAGGATACGTCAGCAAGGATCCAACAGCCCCGACAACTGTGCTTCTACAGGGCTCAAGCGCTCCTCCGACGGCCACGACGCCACATGAATAGGGCTCCAACACCTCTCCGACAGCCACGTCGGCACGTACATAGGGCTCTAGCTCCTCTCTGCTAGACACGTTAGCACACTGCTACACCCCCCTGTTGTACACCTGGACCCTCTCCTTACGCCTATAAAAGGAAGGTCCAGGGCTCTCATACAAAAGAGGTGGCCGCGCGGGAGAACGGGCAGCCTAACGCCCCCCTCTCTCTCTCTCCCTCGCGAACGCTTGTAACCCCCTACTGCAAGCGCATCCGCCCTGGGCGCAGGACAACACGAGGCCGCGGGTTTCCCCTTACTGTTTTCCCCCTTGTCTCCGTCTCGCGCCGACCCATCTGGGCTAGGACACGCAGCGACAATTTACTCGTCGGTCTAGGGACCCCCGGGGTCGAAACACCGACAAATATGTTTGCTAGTGTTTGTGTTTATGGTTGTCATACCCGGATTTTAGGGGTCCAAAACCCAGACGCGAAATCAAATGTGTGCTAGGATCAAGTCTCACACATATGATGACTCATGGTATAGAAACGAATGTCACATCATTAATATATAACAGAGTTCTGTACAAAATAGATAAATAATTACATTATACGAATACAACGATCCAACAACCAAAGTTAAATGGGAGACGACGGCCTAGATCTCTCACGAACTCATCACAACATCCTTCATGCTCATCATCCTGTGGCACCTGTTCTTGACATGGGGGATGTGAGTACAGTAAGGGTGAGCTCACATACGTTCATCGCTCAACAAGTTGTAGGGAATAATGTGCATGAACTCACCAAAAGTGTGAGCTCATGTGAAGTGTAAGGCTTACCAAAGAAGATGGTTAAACTTGAGCATTGCTTTTAAAGTTGGTTAAAATTTTATTAGCAGTTACTAAGTATAAGTATATACCAACCAAATTAAATAAGAGATCACAATTGATAATAACACTCACAATGCAATACAAATGACAAATTGAGTTTGATTCCGTAAGTTAATTATGTGAGTGTCTGAGCCACTCATGACCATGAGCACGGCTGATATACCAGTTTTACACTCTGCAGAGGTTTTGTATCTTTACCCACAAGTCGTGTTATCCATTTGCCACAGGGTTAATCGGACCCCATACACCTCTACCGAGGAAGCGAGGTAGAGTAGCACTACAAGGCCTTTCCAAAGTTCAACTAGTTCGAGAATACCCACTATGGTTTTAGGACGAATGAAGCATAGGATCCCTCATCTGAACTGCCATCACAGCAGTTCGACCCGGGAACCTCCCTATACTCTAGCAGCGACGCCTCCCCGCTTGCCCCTTTCAGATAAGGTAATCTCTCCCTAGCTTTCCTAATTACTTGGCCAAGGACGTCCCATTCCACCCTTGTGGTACCACTGCTTTTCCGGATGGTTCTCTATGTTCCAATTAACATGATGATCTTATCATGAACAAAAATTAAAACAATAACATAATTGGAACATGATCATAATAAACACTAGTTTTCCAAAACCAGGTAGAGTAATAGCAAATCTATCCAATAGTACATCTGTTTGCAAGGTGGGGGATAAACAATGCTAGAGAAGCCTATTAGGTCCCATCAAATTAATGTGAGCATGTCATAGTGACTAATAGAACATTATTAGGTAAAGAAGGGTGATCAAGAGCACAACTTGCCTTAGACTCGAGATTCCCAGGTATCAACTTGGTCTTCAAGTGACTCATAACCTCGCTGGTACTCGTAGCAATACAAATAAACATGGTATGGGCAAAATTAACATCACACCAATCATAAGAACCTATTACATAATAATTATCTACGCATTGTAACGAGATCCTAGGTTTGAGAAACACTAAATTCGGAGTTACGGTTATAAAGTTATGATTTTTCAAAGGTTTAGGTGTCTATTATAAAACAAAGGAGGTAGAATCGGTACGCCTGGGATTTAATCTCGTCCATCGAAACCCGATTGGATGGTCCCGGATTAAAGATGCAAAAGGGCATGGTTGTTCTGATCGCAGCCATTGGTTACCGATCCAGCGGCCATAGGTGTTCCTTCCACCTCCCAATACAACAGGGTGGCAGCAGCGGCGTACACGCGACGACGCCCAACAACTACGGGTGAAAACAGTCGGAAACGATTGGTAAACACTAAAACCATTTTCGTTTTCATATTTTTTCCTCAGAAATAAGATCGAAAACGGTAACTCCGGAAACGAAAACAACATCGGTAATTTGAAAACATCATAAACGAAAGTTCGGTACGAAATCTACATCGGTTACGATCGGAATCTAAAATTCGATCGGTTAAAATTGTAACATGTACCCTCAATTGACTTCAAAAATTCACACAAGTCATACATTCAGATAAAATTAGTAATAATATATAAGGTAGGAGGTCACAATAAATATATAAGGTAAGAAATATACAATAATAAAATCATTATTATATATTTAAATAAAGTAGAATCAAGATGTGTATAATGATATGACACTTACATTCTATTTGTACTCATACTACTTGGCATAGTCAATATAATTAGTGTCCTCTTAGTTCTTCTTAAGTTCTCATGCAAATTATGAATGTGTGTATCAAGAGTAATAATAGGTAAGAAAATGTAAATAAGATTTATAAAATTTTCAAATGATTCTAAACTACATACCATTAGATAGATCTTAATTTTAGGAAAATAATAAAATTAGTTTTATATTTTTCTAAGCTAAGATAAATTTATTATAAATTTATAAATGTCAGTTAAGATTTAATATTTTTCTGAAAAAATATCGAATTTATTACTGACGGTAAAATTCCAAATAAAACGGTAATTTCTGGAAACAATCGAAAAAGCCTAAACTGTTTCTGTTTTCGATTCCGATTTTTTCTACTGATTTTGTTTCCGTATTTTCGGTAACGTTTTTGTTTCCGTTTAGAACTAAATTTTGGTAAAACTTCGAAAACGATTACTGTATCCGAAAATTACCGCGTTTCTGTTTTCATCCAACCCAACAATGGCACGGCGGCGCCATAACCGTGATTCAGCCTGAGCTGCGCAGTGATCGAGCGTCTAGTCGGAACCGTGCTACACGATACGGAGACAAGGGAGAGACTAGTTGAGGGGTCCTCACTGAGATTCGCCAGCATAGGAACACTGCCCACGGCACGGTGGTGGAGGATGATGCCCAGCGACAAATTCCCCATTCGTGGTTCGACTTCGCGCGCCACCACACGATCAATCGTTCTCCTTTGGTCCAGTTGAAGGTCTCAGGTTCCCAGTGGAGTTCCGAACGGCGCATTAGCCCTAAAGCGACTGCGACGGAACTCAACGCCACAATAATGGCGATCGGCACTCGAACTCCGGTCCCCCGTGGCGGCTGATTCGATGAAATCCCTCGACACACGGTTGGATGGGCAAGGGTCGGATGGTTGTATTTATGGGATGGGAAACGAGTCCAGGGCTCAGGGGCGCGAGTAGCTACTGAATTCTGCGGCAATCAGAGATGTTGGGTACGACCTTACTCCATGGGGATGATGATCCTGACAGGTCGGGTCCACAAGTCGGCTCATCACGGCGTGGACGCGGACTGAAGGTGTGGGGATGTCTCGTGGGGCCCGCACACCAACGCAACAGGAACCCCGCACGAGCCCACAAGTGTGGAGGCAGGGAGACCAGCCATTGGGCCTCGCAGGTCAGCGCGCCCAACAGATGAATTCGGCAGGCGGGATGGGATTGCTGGGCCGAGGAATGAGGTGGAAATGGGACGGCGTTGAATGAATTCAGCCTATGGTAAGTGCTAGTGAGTCTTTCCCCATTTATTGTTTTTCTTTTATGTGTTTTACATTTTGAATTTCCAATTTAAATATGATTTGATTCTAAACTTTCAAATTACTTGCAACCTCTAAAAATCCACATGAGATGCACTAATTATATTAATATATCTACTTAGTTACTTTATTTATTATTATTTTATCTAGGTAATGTTTCCAACATGGAATACACACACCACATTTATTTCCATAAAATATTATTTTGGGTGTGTAGTAAAATTAAAGGTATATTCAAAAGTTTCATATTTTTTTGTTTTGATAGAAAACATTTTCCAATATCTAATTCTTTATTAGGATATGATTTAGCTAACATTATTCTATTATGACCATTTACTCTATAAATGGGTGAATTCTAAAGTTTAATTATCAATGATACTTATTATCATTTTTGTTTTTTCTAAAGGATTTTCCTTAAATCACAAGTTAGGATTTTGGGTGTTACAATGGTTCATAGGATGCGAAGAGGATTGGACTAAGACTCTGAGGATGCAACACCTCAAAAGAAGACCTTAAAGATCTGTAGAAGTTGAAAGGGAAATAGGGTTTAACCTTTTCCTATAAATAATTTTTGGTTGTTGAATGTCCAACACAAATATTGGACTAACTAGTTTGCTCTAGAATATATGTTCTACAGGTGCATAAAGGTTCAACACAAACCAATAAAAGATTGAAGAAAGGGCTCAATTTAAAGGAGCAAATAAAAACCAAGTGTGCTCTGGCCTGATGCATCGGACTGTCCGGTGGGCCACCGGACAGTGTCCGGTGCACCAGGGCCGTACAGGAACGAACTAGCCACTCTTAGGTTTCTCAGAGCGCGCTCCGCTATGATTCACCAGACTGTCCGGTCTGCCACCGGACTGTCCGGTGCACCAACGGAGTAACAACTATCTAGCGCAACGGTCGACTGCAAAAGCGTGGACGCGGAGCTACAATGCGTGAATAGTGCACGCAGAAGTCAGAGCAGTCGTCAGAGGTGCACCGGACAGTGAACAGTCCCTGTCCAGTGCGGAACCGGACTGTCCGGTGCCATAAGAAGTCAGCGCTCCAACGGTCAAATGCTCCAGAACCCTAACGATTGGGTGACGTGGCTAGCGCACCGGACAGTGTCCAGTGCGCCCATCGATAGCAGCCACCCCCAATGGTTGTTTGGTGGTTGAGGGCTATAAATATCTCCAACCACCACCACTCCAACTATCTAAGCATTCAACACATTGCATTCAATACAAGAGCAATAGACTCCACTTCAAAGACACAACTCAAGTGATCAATCCGCTCAAAGTCCCCAATTCAACTCTAGCGCATTAGGACTTGTGAGAGGATCATTTGTGCTCCTTTGTTGCTCTTGTTTGCTTGGCTTGGCTTTCTTTTCTTTCTCACTTCTTACTCTCCAGAGCTTTGTAAGCGAGGCAAGAGACACCAATTGTGTGGTGGTCCTTGCAGGGTCTAAGTGACCCGTGAGATTAAGGAAGAAGGCTCACTTGGTCTAGGTGATCGTTTGAGAGAGGGAAAGGGTTGAAAGAGACCCGGTCTTTGTGACCACCTCAACGGGGACTAGGTTCTTTAGAACCAAACCTCGGTAAAACAAATCACCGTGTTCATCCGCTTTATTTCTTGGTTGATTTGTTTTCCCTCTCTCTCCTGGACTCAGATTTAATTCTAACGCTAACCCCGGCTTGTAGTTTGTTGTTTTAAGTTATAAATTTCAGATTACGCCTATTCACCCCCTCTAGGTGACTTTCAATTGGTATCAGAGCCCGATACTTAATTAGAGTTTAACAACTCGTAGTGATGTCGGGAGATCATGCCAAGAGGGAGATCGTGACCGGCGGTGACAAGCCTGCAATCCTTGGGAAGGATCCATCAAGGGAGTCCGACAATAAGGTGAAGGAAGGATCCCCTTCACACATCAAGTCGCATCGGAGTGGCGATAAGAAGAAGAAGATGAAGAAAGTGGTCTACTACGAGACCGACTCTTCGTCGCCCTCCACATCCGGCTCCGAAGTTGTGTCCGTCACTTCTAAGCGCCATGAGCGCAAGAAGTATAGTAAGATGCCCCTTCGATATCCCCGTATCTCTAAGCGCGCTTCTCTACTTTCTGTTCCCTTAGGCAAACCACCATTTTTTGATGGTGAAGATTATTCTATGTGGAGTGATAAAATAAGTGTAACACCATAAAAATTATCAAATAAAAATAATATATTTAGTTATTAATGGTAATTATGGTAATAATTTTTTTAAGTGTTTGTTATTTATTTGCATTTGGATTGATTTTTGAGTGCTCATGATTGATTTTGAATATTGAATATCATTTCTTCTTAAATGAAAAACTAAATAAATAATATAATAATTATTGGTCCAAAATTAATGTTTTATAATTTTCGTTTAATCATTATGAATTTTAGGGTTATTTAAAAAATATATTTCGAATTTAGAAAAAGGAAAAAGAAAAAAAAATAAAACCTAACCTAACTAACGGCCCAAGGCCCACTAAGCTGGCCGCCCCCTGCTCCCTTCCCTAACCCTAGCACGCGCGCCTCCCTAGCAGCCGCCGTCGCCACCTGCTTCTCCCTCCCCCATCTCTCTCCCACCCGGCCCCACTCTCTTTCCTCTCTCCCTTCTCTCTCCCAAACACCGCCCGAGTTCCCTGCTTCCCTGACTCCGACGCCCGCGTGCCAGGACCCCCCACGTCCGAGCTAGCCGACCGACCGCGCCTCGCCTACCCGCCGAGCAGGACCGTACGCGTTGTGTAGCCCGACCACGAAGCCCAGGCGCCCTAGCCGTGGAGTCCGCGACCCCGAGCCACCCTGACGCGCCCGTCGAGCATGGCCCCTGCGCTGCCATGAAGCCGAGGCCGACCGCGCCTCAAGCCAGGACCCGACGTGCCACCTGCACCGTGCGCGCATTGCCCTGCACTCGTGCCGACCGTTTCCTCCTCTGCGTTCAAGAAACTTCAATGGAGTTTATTGCTTCCGTTACTCTCTCTCCCACTTCTTCTTCCTTGAAGACACGCCATTGATGGCGTTAATAGCGGCTGTTCCTCCTCAGCGACCCTCTCTCTCCTCCCTCTATAAATTGGAGCCGGACTTCTCTCTCCAAGCCATCCCGAGCTCACTCCTGTTGCCCCTCACTCCTCACCGACGAACCACCGTCCGCCGTTCGTCGATTGCCAGAGTCGCGCGCAGCAGCACCATCGCTCGCCGTCGTGCCTCGCCGGAGTTTGTCCACGCCGTTCACCGTCAGTTTGTGCCCCACCGTCCAAACGCATCGCCGGAGTTATGCCGTCCATTGTCGACGCGATCGCGCAGCAAGTTTATCGTCGATGATTGAGTCCGCCCACACGTCCCGCTCGTCGGCACTGTGTACGAATTCTGCGTCAAGGCCTCCTATTCCCTTGCGACCGAAGTCGCAACTCTTTGGTCTACGAAGAACGTAAGATTAAGAAGGAGTAATTGTTTTATTAGTTTTATAAGTCTGTTCTAAATACTTCAAAGTTAGTATTTATGATTGTTCACATGTTTTCGTAATTCAAATCTGATTTGTGACTGTTATAATTATTTTATGCATAGTTTTATAATTATGAAGTGTAGATCACCTTTTCCTAATCAAACGTACTAAATAAACAACTATATAATTACCTTTTTATGATTATATTTAAGTATTTCGTATTTAAATACGTGTATGATTTTAGAGATTGCGATGTATATGGGTAACCAAAATCGAACCCCGCGACAATACTTTGAATATATGTATGATTTTATAAATTTAAAAATGAGTATGATCACTATTCACTACCGCCGTGATTTTTAGAATAGAAAACGTTCACAGATTTAAATTCGCTGTAGTGTGTAGAACGATATTGGTTAGTACTGGTATTGTATAATTTTATATAAGAAAAATAGAAGGACTACTGAGCCACGTATTTCCGATCAAATGAAAATATATGTATTTTACTATTCATGATAAATGTATTCATAAGCATAGCACTTAATTACTTAGAATTAGTAAGATACTTATTTATGTCATAATAACCATGAATAGATTATTAAAAGTCTCATTTAATAATTTACAATTACTTCTTAGAATATTATTGGTTAAAAGAATTATAAACAATTTTTAGTTATACATATAAATTCTATTTAGAAAAGAAAGGAGAAAACCGAAAGAGTAGAATTTATAATAATGTTAAAATGACTTAACTAGGCACTCATACTTTTCTAATAAAGAAAATGATAGTATGTTGATAAACATAGGTTTCTTACTAAAGAATTAGATAATTTGTTTCTAGTTTAAAATGACATTTTAATAGATATCATATTTAATAAGGTTCGTTATAGATGTTTAAGTATAGCCATATTAAATGGAAACTTAAAAGAATATGTAGACCATATATTTATTAATAAAAATAGGAGATAAATATATGTCCAATTAATAGATTATTTTGTATTTTCTTAATTAAAAGATAACAAGGGTCAGTGCTTTTATAAACTAAAATGATAGTTTATACATAACTTCCTTCTAATGAATTAGATCATTTGTTCCTACAATAGAATTAAAGATAATTAATAGGTTAATTATCCTTTATCATAATGTATTAATCAAACCTATAGTCAATTTGTTCTTAATTAGATTTACGACATGATTAATGATTTCATAGAATTTAGTCCACATTATATACGAATCACTTAGTTTTTTCTAAAAGATAAAATAAAGTAATAAGAGTTTAAGTTCTTTTATAACTTAAAATGTTACTTTATATATGAACTTCAAATATAATAATATAGGCTATGTGTTTTCTAATGAAAATAAAATATAGTTGTTTGTTCATTGTCTTTTACATAAAAGTTCATTTAAGGCATATATCATAACTTTTCATAAAATAGGTATTTAATAATAATGATCTTTTCACATAAAACCTATTTAGACTTATACAATGATTTATAAGATGTTCCATAATGCTTCTAAAATTAATAACGTGTTTCGTAGCCCATTAACCTTAGATATATAACATATATCTTTCTAAAAAGTTAAAAAAGTTTAATATTGTTATAGCGTGTTTTATCATCTTATAAACCCTTAATCTTAGACATATCACATATGACGTTTTATAAAATATTAATTTGGTGAACCTAATATTTGTATATTTTAATTAATATACTTTTAAGCTTATGTCTTGTTTTATAAAGTATAGATCACACATTTTTGAAAAAGAATACCTTTTTATTATAACCCTTGCGTGTAATGTTTTTGAAAAGCGAATGCTCTTTTCCTTAGGTTTTCTTTTAGCTTTACGTATGGTGAATGTGGTATGTTATTGAGTGGTGTTTGTTCTTCTTGTTTATTTGTGTGATATTCAGTGGTTGATCTAGTAGTTAAAAATCAAGGTCTATTCCTATCCGTGGAAGAACCTCAAGTTTTCAATAAGCAAGACAAGTGGACTTCTCCCTCCGCATACTCTGTTTGATCCCAAACAATACATTTAATAAAGTTTATTCTTGGATATATGTGCATAATTTGATGGGTTACCTATTCAGATACACCTAACCTTTCCAACCTTATTCCTTATTTAACCTGGTTTTATGATTTAATCTAGTAGCTATGCTATTGCTACAACTGTAACTTTATGATGGTACTCCTACTGATGATATCAATGTTCCAAATGGTAAGTTTACATTATTGTTGTTAATCCAAAAATTAAGCAAGATCATATTGTGATAATTGGAACATGGAGTGACCACCCAGGAAAACAGTGCAACCACGAGTGCTATCATGGCTCTGGCTTTGGTAATTAGCTTTATATGCTTAGTGCCTAGCAACCTTACCTGAAATATGGGCAAGAGGGGGGCGGTGGTGGTGGCAGCCCACATTAACATAGGGACGTATTCTTGGCTAAGGTACCTCACCCAGGGGGCCTCTACCATCGACTTAGAAACCTTAGCAAGTTGCTTTGTAGTAAGTGTATTCTATGAAAGCCTCATAGTGGATCCCTAGCCACTCACCTTGGAAGTGTTTACGGGTTTTGGTCGACCTAGGCTAGAGGAGATACATGACTTGTGGGTAAAGTTGTACCACCTCTGCAGAGTGTAAAACTGATATATCAGCCGTGCTCACGGTTATGAGCAGCCTGGACTCCTCACATGATAATTGAACTTGAAGATGGAAATAAATCGAGATCCGATGATCTGCCAATGGTTTGATTAAGTGGTTTCACTTAAGTGTTTTTGATATACTCTTATACCTTTGTTTAACGGGAATACTTGGGATTCACACTTATTAGTAAGACAGATATTGTTATTAAAATGTTGACCAACTAAAATGCTTACTGCTCAACCTTAGCCTCACCTTGTTAAACTTGCATTAATTTCCCCCCACTTGCTGAGCCCCGACCATAAGTGAGCTCACCCTTGCTTAAATTTTGATCAGAAGTTTGCAGATGAAGTTATGATGCTGAGCTCCATGGATGCTAGTCTAGTGATACCCCCGGTCATCTTCCCGTGGATGGATGTCCATGTTTCGTTGTACTTTGATGAATAAAGGTTAAGACATTATGTCTGTTCGAAGTGTAATATGTTAATATAATCGTTATTTATGCTTTTATGCATTGTTCTTTTGATATGTTACACTTGTGACGTCAACATATGTGTGGAAATAGATCCTGGCACATATATGCGATGCACCCGGCTCTGCCCCTTAGAAATGGGTGTGACAGAACTGGTATCAAAGCAATGTGACCGTAGGTCGCTAGATTAGTTAGAAATGGAAAGCCCAGTCAGTCTTTCCAAGCTTGATATATTGTCCTCCATAAAAACTTACTTTATATCTAAACTCGTCTCTTTTATTTTCAACTCTTCTAGTTTGATTTTGGTCTATCAGAAGACTCTACTCAGGAGCACTACAAGATGATCAAGTTAGGATTGTGGAACTTGAAGTGAAGTCTACCTGAAGGAACCCTTTAGAAGCTATGGAAGATGCCCCATTCTCTGTCTTATCCCCACCCCGCAAGAAGTTCTCGTTATAGATCTCTTGGATCTATTACCATTCTTCTTGGTTAGGTTGATAGGATAGTTCTATAGTGTTAAGTTTTCGACTAGATCGGTAAAGACGACGTTATATTGTAGTTGTTTTCTAATCCATAATATTGCTATATAACCCTTGATTTCTTCTACTTTTGTTTTCTTGCCATTGTTTTGTCATCCTTGGACAATATCTACCTCGATATATTGAATCATTTGTCTCTTTACTTCTCTCTTTGATAATGCCTTTGTATTTGGTATCCTTAAAAAAACTTTCTCATATCCTTGGTTATACAATTTATCCTCGCTTCATCAGTTAGTGGTTATCTTATTTTACTATTGGTCATTAATAATAATGTTTTGATCTTGTCTATCTCCTTGTTATTTCTGATCCGATTCATTGATTTTATAATCTCTTCCTTATTCCTAACCTTGTCCCGCCTTTCAAAAAAACTATAAGAAATTGTTTTCCTTAGGAAAGATTGCCCTTTTGATTGAATGAATAACATCGAGTTATGTTGTGCTGATATGTTTGAGTTCATGTTAGTTATCTTTGTGACTATGTTTGATTTGCTTCTTTGTAATGATTGTTGTTGTATTGTGTGACTTTTGTCCACAATGGCATGAGTTAGCTAGGTTAAACCTTAGATAGTTGGGTTCTCTCTACTCTTTATAGTCTGTCTTAACTCAATCTTTTCGTCCCTTCTTTCCTTACTATATCCATACAGATGTCAGACATTGGAATGCCAACTACAAGTGATGTCACTAAGTGCAAAGAATATGTTGTGTTGGCAACTCCTCCAGCTAAGGATCAGATGGAACAATTCAAGAAGGCACATGCTCAGTTTCTGCAAGCTGATTTAGCAGAATTTATGGCACATGAGTAGACTACCGATAACCATATGACATCAACCACAACATCACCCTCGATAGTTGACTTAGAAAAGTTGTTACATGCACAAGCTCTGATAATATAGAAAGCATCTCAACTCACCTCCTCATACCAGCAAGTGTTGGCAAGTCGAAACGTCACTAGAAATGAAACAACTGATAAACAGACACAAAAGGATGCACACCACCAGACAAATGACCTTGGAACATGTTGTTGTTGCGAGTACTATGGAATTCTTTATCGCCAGATTAGTACAAACGAAAGTGAAACTACAAAACAGAAGAACCGAATTTTGTTTTCTAGCATAAAAAGTCAATGGTCTCCCCAAGAACAACCAATAGCAGATTCTCGAATACCTAATGCACTGTCAGACGATGAATTGTGAGGTATTCCAAAAAGGAAACATCACAAGGATGCCCAGCTACAAGAAGAAGCACATGAGTGTTACATTGATGGATGGACTATCACCTGCACACAGTTTCAGCCCCCGTCGTCGCATCAGGTCCAAGAAACAAAAATGGAAACATGGAAAAAGTCAAGAAATAACTTCAAGAAAAGCTTGTTATCTATGTGGACGTGAAGATCATTACCTTCGTAACTGTCCTGAGAAAAGTTCACTACCAGACACCTCCGAGATAAAGCTATCTTAGACTCCACACATGGAATATGAACAAAAATGCATAGAAACTTCTACCAACGTCGTGAAGAACAACAAAAGGAATAGGAAAATCTTTGGATACATGAGTAGTCCACCTCAACCACAAGCAAAAGCCTCAAAAAACATGGATACCCAAACAGAAGAATCAAGCCAGACTCAGCTATATGAGATACAGACACCCAATCATCCCTCATCACCTGCTGGTCAAGCAAAGTTGACTCGTAAAGAACTCAAAGCAAGAGGTGCTTGCTACTACTGCAAAAATGAAGAACATATTATTCATGAATGCCCCAAGAAGCATCTAGACTGACTAAAGAAGAAGATGGTGAAGCAAGACCCAAACAATAACCTAGAAGACCAACCAGTTATAAGTACGATGATGAAGATCGCTTGATTTGTAGTCGTTGCGGAGCGAAGAAACAATAAGTTCCTCAAGTTTAGAAGAGTTCAATGTGAACCAAGAACCTGAGAGTAACCATATATCACCATTGTTTTCTTGCTAGCCTTCCCTAATCTCGAGGACGAGATTCTTTTTAAGAGGGGTAGATTTGTAACACCATAAAAATCATCAAATAAAAATAATACATTTAGTTATTAATGGTAATAATTTTTTTAAGTGTTTGTTTTTTATTTGCATTTGGAATGATTTTTGAATGCTCATGATTGATTTTGAATATTGAATATCATTTCTTCTTAAATGAAAAACTTAATAAATAATATAATAATTATTGGTCCAAATTTTATAATTTTGGTTTAATCATTATGAATTTTAGGGTTATTTAAAAAATATATTTTGAATTTAGAAAAAGGAAATAGAAAAAAACTAAAACCTAACCTAACTAACGGCCCAAGGCCAATTAAGCCGATCGCCCCTGCTCCCTCCCCTAACCCTAGCACGCGCGCCTCCCTGGCAGCCACCGCCGCCACCTGCTTCTCCCTCCCCCATCTCTCTCCCACCCGTCCCCACTCTCTTTCCTCTCTCCCATCTCTCTCCCAAATGCCACCCGAGCTCCCTGCTTCCCTAACTCCAATGCCTGCGCGTCAGGACCCGCTCGCGTCCGAGCTAGCCGATCCACCACGCCTTGCCTACCCACCGAGCACGACCGCATGCGCTGTGCAACCCGACCGCGAAGCCCAGATGCCCCAGCCGCGGAGTCCGCGACCCCGAGCCACCTTGACGTGCTCGCCGAGATGGCACCCAGCGCTGCCATGAAGCCGATGCCGACCGTGCCTCAAGCCAGGACCCGACGCACCACCTGCACCGTGCGCGCAGGGCCCTGCACTCGCACCGACCGTTTCCTCCTCTGCGTTCAAGAAACTTCAATGGAGTTTACTGCTTCCTTTACTCTCTCCCCCACTTCTTCTTCCTTGAAGACACGCCATTGATGGCGTTAATACCGGCTGTTCCTCCTCAGCGACCCTCTCTCTCCCTCTCCTCCCTCTATAAATTGGAGCCGGACCTCTCTCTCCAAGCCATCCCGAGCTCACTCTTGTTGCCCCTCACTCCTTGCCGATGAACCACCGTCCGCCGTTCGTCGATTGGCGGAGTCGCGCGCAGCAGCACCACCGCTCGCCGTCGTGCCTTGCCGGAGTTCGTCCACGCCGTTCACCATCCGTTTGCGCCCCGCTGTCCAAATGCATCGCCAGAGTTACGCCGTCCATCGTCGACACGATCGCGCAACAAGTTTGTCGTCGATGACCGAGTTCACCCACATCGTCCCGCTCGTCAACACTGTGTACGAATTCTGCGTCAAGGCCTCCTATTCCCTTGCGACCGAAGCCACAACTCTTTGCTCTACGAAGAACGTAAGATTAAGGAGTAATTGTTTTATTAGTTTCATACGTCTGTTATAAATACTTCAAAGTTAGTATTTATGATTGTTCACATGTTTTCGTAATTCAAATCTGATTTGTGACTGTTATAATTATTTTATGCGTAGTTTTCTAATTATGAAGTGTAGATCACCTTTTCCTAATCAAATGTACTAAATAAACAACTCTATAATTACCCTTTTATGATTATATTTAAGTATTTTATATTTAAATATGTGTATGATTTTAGAGATTGCGATGTATACGGGTAATCAAAATCGAACCCCACGACAATACTTTGAATATGTGTATGATTTTATAATTTTAAAATGAGTATGACTACTATTCACTACCGTCGTGATTTTCATAATAGAAAACGTTCACAGATTTAAATTCGCTTTAGTGTGTAGAACGATATTGGTTAGTACTGGTATTGTATAATTTTATATAAGAAAAATAGAAGGACTACTGAGCCACGTATTTCCGGTCAAATTAAAAAATATATATTTTACTATTCATGATAAATGTATTCATAAGCATAGCACTTAATTACTTAGAATTAGTAAGATACTTATTTATGTCATAATAACCATGAATAAATTATTAAAAGTCTCATTTAGTAATTTACAATTACTTCTTAGAATATTATTGATTAGAAGAATTATAAACATTTTTAGTTATACATATAAATTCTATTTAGAAAAGAAAGGAGAAAATCGAAAGAGTAGAATTTATAATAATGTTAAAATGACTTAACTAGGCACTCATACTTTTCTAATAAAGAAAATGATAGTATGTTGATAAACATAGGTTTCTTACTAAAGAATTAGATAATTTGTTTCTAGTTTAAAATGACCTTTTAATAGATATCATATTTAATAAGGTTCGTTATAGATGTTTAAGTATAGCCGTATTAAATGGAAACTTAAAAGAATATATAGACCATATGTTTCTTAATAAAAATAGAAGATAAATATATGTACAATTAATAGATTATTTATATTTTCTTAATTAAAAGATAACAAGGGTCAGTGCTTTTATAAACTAAAATGATAGTTTATACATAACTTCCTTCTAATGAATTAGATCATTTGTTCGTATAATAGAATTAAAGATAATTAATAGGTTAGTTATCCTTTATCATAATGTATTAATCAAACTTATAGTCAATTTGTTCTTAATTAGATTTACGACATGATTAATGATTTCATAGAATTTAGTCCACATTATATACGAATCACTTAGTTTTTCCTAAAAGATAAAATAAAGTAATAAGAGTTTAAGTTCTTTTATAACTTAAAATGTTACTTTATATATGAACTTCAAATATAATAATATAGACTATGTGTTTTCTAATGAAAATAAAATATAGTTGTTTGTTCATTGTCTTTTACATAAAAGTTCATTTAAGGCATATATCATAACTTTTCATAAAATAGGTGTTTAATAATAATGATCTTTTCACATAAAACCTATTTATACTTATATCTTAGTTTATCATAAGTGAATGTTTAACAATGATTTATAAGATGTTCCATAATGCTTCTAAAATTAATAACGTGTTTTGTAGCCCATTAACCTTAGATATATAACATATATCTTTTCTAAAAAGTTAAAAAGGTTTGTTCGAAGTGTAATATGTTAATATAATTGTTATTTACGCTTTTATGCATTATTCTTTTGATATGTTACACTTGTGACGTCAACATATGTGTGGAAATAGATCCTGGCACACATATGCGATGCACCCGGCTCTGCCCTTAGAAACGGGTGTGACAATGAGGCATCACCTAACCTCAGTCCATGCAAGCATTTGAGACATTGTTGAGTTTGGTGCGCAGGTACCCACGGTGGGGGATGAGGGCTACGACTCGGACGAAGTCGCCCAAATCTGGCACTTTAACTCCCAAGCAACTACTATACTCCTCGTCTCCTTGTGTCGAGAGGAATATAATAAGGTGCAAGGGTTGAAGATTGCCAAGAAGATTTGGGACGTACTCAAGACCACACACGAAGGAGATGTGGTGACCAAGATCACCAAGCAGGAGGCGATCGAGGGGGAGCTCGGTCGGTTCGTCCTCAACCATGGAGAGGAGCCACAAGCAATGTACAACCGGCTCATGACCTTGGTGAACCAAGTGCACAACCTCGGGAGCACCAAATGGGATGACCATGAGATGGTCAAGGTTATTCTTAGATCACTTGTATTTCGTAATCCTACTCAAGTTCAATTAATACATGGTGATCCTAGATATAAGCTAATGTCTCTCGAGGAAGTGATAGGAAAGTTTGTGAGCTTTGAACTAATGGTCAAAGGCTCCAAACACATTGTGAACTTGGAGCAAGGGGCCATCTCCAGACCTGAGGTGCAACCCGTCGCATTCAAAGCGACAGAAGAGAAGAAAGAAGATACTACATCTAGTAGGCTCCCCATCGATGCCTCCAAGCTTGACAATGAGGAGATGGCACTCATCATCAAGAGCTTCCGCCAAATCCTCAAGCAAAGAAGGGGGAAATACTACAAACCCCGCTCCAAGAGGGTGTGCTACAAATGTGGTAAGCCCGATCATTTTATCGCTAAATGTCCTATGTCTAGTGATAGTGATAGGGGCAACGACAAGAAGGGGAAGAAGAAGGAAAAGAAGAGGTACTACAAGAAGAAGGGCGGCGATGCCCACATGTGTCAGGAATGGGACTCCGATGAGAGCTCCACCGACTCCTCCAACGAGGCTGCCGCCAACATCGCCGTCAACAAGGGCTTCCTCTTTCCCATTGTTGGCCACAAGTGCTTCATGGCAAAGGACAGCAAAAAGAAGAAGGTACAAGCTAGAACCACCCCAAGTATACTACATCTAGTGATGAGGGTAGTTCTAGTGATGATGAAGATGATTTGCATACTCTTTTTGCCAACCTTAACATGCAACAAAAAGAAAAATTGAATGAATTGATATGAGCCATTCATGAGAAGGATGAACTTTTGGATAGCCAAGAGGAATTCCTTATTAAAGAAAATAAGAACCATGTTAAAGTAAAAAATGCTTATGCTCAGGAAGTAGAGAAAAATGAAAACTTGACTAAGGAGCTTAGCATTTGCCATGACATTATTTCCAACCTTAGAACTGAGAATTCTAGTTTAATTGCTAAGGTTGAAAAGTTAAATGCTTGTAATGATTCAATTGTCAGTCTTAGAAATGAAAATGCTAGTTTAATTGCTAAGATTGATAAATCGAATGAATCAATTTATAGCCTTAGAACTGAGAATGATAAATTAATTTCTAAGGCTAAAGATTTAAATGTTTGCAATGATTCTATTTCCTGTCTTAGAAATTAGAATGCCATATTACATGCTAAGATAGAACAATTAAATATTTGCAAACGCTCTACATCTACTATTGATCATGTTTCTATTTGCACTAGATGTAGAGATATTAATGTAGAAGCTATGGATGATCACCTTGCCATGATTAAACAACAAAATGATCACATAGCTAAATTAACTGCAAAAATTAATTAGCATTAGATTGAAAATAAAAAATTTAAACTTGCTAGAAGTATGCTCTATAGTGGGAGACGCCCTGGCATTAAGGATGGCATTGGTTTCCAATAGGGAAGTAATGTCAAGCTTAATGCCCCTAATTAAGAGATTGTCCAACTTTGTTAAGGGCAAGACTCCCATGGTTCAGGATAATGAGGGCTATATTTTATATCCTGCTAATTATCCTAAGCATAAAATTAGGAGAATTCATGCTAGAAAACCTCACACTATTTCTCACCATGCATTTATGTATAAGAATGAGGCATCTAGCTCTAGGCATTCTACTCATGTTAAAATTCCTAAAAGGAAAACTCCTACTACATCAAATGATCATAACATTTCATTTAAAACTTTTGATGCATCTTATGTGCTTACTAATAAATCAGGCAAAATAGTTGCCAAATATGTTGGGGGCAAACACAAGGGCTCAAAGACTTGTGTTTGGGTACCCAAGGTGCTTGTTTCTAATGTGAAAGGACCCAAGACCGTTTGGGTACCTAAGAACAAGGCCTAAATTGTTTTGCAGGTTTATGCATCCGGGGGCTCAAGTTGGATAATTGATAGCGGATGCACAAACCACATGACAGGGGAGAAAAGGATGTTCTCCTCCTAGGAGAAAAACGAAGATCCCCAAAGAGCTATCGCATTTGGGGATGGAAATCAAGGTTTGGTCAAAGGACTTGGTAAAATTGCTATATGACCTGACCATTCTATTTCCAATGTTTTTCTTGTAGATTCTTTAGATTATAACTTGCTTTCAGTTTCTCAATTATGCAATATGGGCTACAACTGTCTATTTACAGATGTAGGTGTTACTGTCTTTAGAAGGAGTGATGATTCAGTAGCATTTAAGGTAGTGTTAGAGGGTTAGCTATATTTGGTTAATTTTAATGAAGCTAAACTTGACACTTGCTTAATTGCTAAGACTAATATGGGTTGGCTCTGGCATCGCCGACTTGCCCATGTTGGGATGAAGAATCTCCACAAACTTCTAAAGGGAGAGCATATTTTGGGACTAACAAATGTTTTTTTGAGAAAGACAGGGTTTGTAGCGCATGTCAAGCAGGAAAGCAAGTTGGCGCTCATCATCCACACAAAAACATCATGACAACGGACAGGCCACTGGAGCTACTCCATGGATCTATTCGGCCCGATAGCCTTCATAAGCATCGACGGGAGTAAGTACTGTCTAGTAATTGTGGATGATTATTCTCGCTTCACTTGGGTATTCTTTTGCAGGAAAAATCTCAGACCCAAGAGTCCTTAAAGGGATTCTTGAGACGGGCTCAAAATGAGTTCGGCTTAAGGATCAAAAAGATAAGAAGCGACAATGGGACGGAGTTCAAGAATTCACAAATAGAAGGATTTCTTGAGGACGAGGGAATCAAGCATGAGTTCTCTTATCCCTACACACCTCAACAAAATGGTGTAGTGGAGAGGAAGAATAGAACTCTACTAGACATGGCAAGAACCATGCTTGATGAATACAAGACACTAGACCAGTTTGGGCTGAGGCAATCAACACCGCCTGCTACTCCATCAACCGGTTATATCTTCACCGAATCCTCAAGAAGACATCATACGAACTCCTCACCGGTAAAAAGCCTAATGTTTCATATTTTAGAGTCTTTGGAAGCAAATGTTTTATTCTTGTTAAAAGAGGTAGAAAATCTAAATTTGCTCCTAAGGCTGTAGAAGGCTTTTTACTTGGTTATGACTCAAACACAAGGGCATATAGAGTCTTCAACAAATCCACTGGATTAGTTGAGGCTTCTTGTGACATTGTGTTTGATGAGACTAATGGCTGCCAAGTGGAGCAAGTTGATCTTGATGAATTAGATGATGAAGAGGCTCCGTGTGTTGCGCTAAGGAACATGTCCATTGGAGATGTGTGTCCTAAGGAATCCGAAGAGCCTCCAAAAGCACAAGATCAACCATCATCTTCCAACCAAGCATCTCCACCAACTCAAGATGAGGAACATGCTCAAGGTGATGAAGAATAAGATCAAGAGGATGAGCCACCTCAAGAGGAGGACAATGATCAAGGGGGAGATGAAGTTAATCAAGACAAGGAAGATGATCAAGAAATTCAGGGTCAAAGACTGCCACACCCAAGAGTCCACCAGGCGATTCAAAGAGATCACCCCATCAACTCCATCCTCGGTGATATTCATAAGGGGGTAACTACTCGATATTGAGTCGCACATTTTTGTGAGTATTACTCTTTTGTTTCCTCTATTGAGCCTTACAGAATTGAGGATGCATTAAGAGATTCGGATTGGGTGATGGCAATGCAGGAGGAGCTCAACAACTTCGTAAGGAATGAGGTACGGCATTTGGTTCCATGTCCTAATCAAAATGTTGTAGGTACTAAATGGGTATTCCACAACAAGCAAGATGAGCATGGTGTGGTGATAAGGAACAAAGCCTAACTTGTGGCCAAAGGTTATTCACAAGTCGAAGGTTTGGATTTCGATGAAACTTATGCACCCGTATCTAGGCTTGAGTCAATTCTCATATTACTTGCCTATGCTACTTACCTTGGCTTCAAGTTTTATCAAATGGACGTGAAGAGTGCCTTCCTTAATGGACCAATCAAGGAAGAGGTCTATGTTGAGCAACCTCCCGGCATTGAAGATAGTGAGTACCCTAACCATGTTTATAAACTCTCAAAGGCGCTTTATGGGCTCAAGCAAGCCCCAAGAGCATGGTATGAATGCCTGCAAGGTTTCCTTTTCACTAATGGCTTCAAAGTCGGCAAAGACGATCCTACTCTCTTTACTAAAACTATTGCAAATGATTTGTTTGTATGCCAAATTTATGTTGATGATATTATATTTGGGTCTACTAACAAATCTACTTGTGAAGAATTTAGTAGGATCATGGTTCAAAAATTCGAGATGTCTATGATGGGGGAATTAAGATATTTCTTAGGATTTCAAATCAAGCAACTCCAGGATGGCACCTTCATCAGCCAAACCAAGTACATACAAGCCATTCTTAAGAAGTTTGGAATGATGGATGCCAAGCCCATCAAGACACCCATGGGAACCAATGGGCATCTCGACCTCGACACGGGAGGTAAATCCGTAGATCAAAAGGTATACCGGTCGATGATAGGATCTTTACTGTATTTATGTGCATCTCGACCGGATATTATGCTTTCTGTGTGCATGTGTGCAAGGTTCCAAGCCAATCCTAAGGAAGTTCACCTTAGGGCCATGAAGAGAATCATGCGGTATTTAGTATACACTCCTAAGTTTGGGCTTTGGTACCCTAGGGGATCCACCTTTGATTTAATAGGATATTTCGATGTCGATTGGATAGGGTGTAAAATTGATAGAAAGAGCACATCAGAGACCTGTCAGTTTCTGGGGAGATCCCTGGTGTCTTGGGCTTCAAAGAAACAAAACTCAATAGCTCTTTCCACCGTCAAAGCCGAGTATATTGCCGCAGGTAATTGTTGTGCGCAATTACTTTGGGTGAGGCAAACCCTTAGGGACTATGGCTACAAATTGAGCAAAGTCCCTCTCCTATGTGATAATGGGAGTGCAATCCGCATGGCGGATAATCCCGTTGAACACAGCCGCACTAAGCACATAGACATTCGAGATAGCCTATGTAAACACCAAAGATCAATTAGCCGATATCTTTACCAAGCCACTAGATGAGAAAACCTTTAGCAAACTTAGGAATGAGCTAAATATTCTTGATTCTCAGAATTTTGATTGAAACATTGCACACATAGCTCATTTATATACCTTTGATCATATCTCTTTCATTTGGTACATATACATATTTCTTATTCTTCACGTGCCAAAGCTAAGACTAATGTGTTTCCATGAGTATTTCTTGTGTTAGTCTTAGATTGAAAGGGAAATGGAGTATTCGGCAAAGCCAACGCTTCCACTCAACTCCAATGGTATTATTTAACTTTGCCAGTATTCTGCCATCTCTCCACATTGGTATAATCTTTCACTCCTATTTCTTATATCAATGGGGGGAAATGTAAAGAGGGCTCCAACATTCTCCATTTTTGGCCCTTAATGCCAAAGGGGGAGAAAATATTAAGCCCAAAGAAAAAGGACCACACCACCACCATTTCAAAAACTTTCGAAATGAAAGATTTAATTGGTATTCACAAATGGTTGTTTTTCAATTATTACTCAAGATAAATTTCACATTGGTAAAATTTCAATTGGTATCTATGTTAAGATTTCAAATTTTATATCCATTTCAAAACCCTCTTGAAAGCTAAGAGGAGAATTTCATTTAGGGGGAGATTTTGTTTAGTCAAAGGAAAAACATTTGAAATAGGGGGAGAAATTTCAAATCTTGAAAATGCTTCTAACAATCTTATTCATATACCTTTGACTATTTGCAAAAGAATTTTGAAAAGAATTTGAAAAAGATTTGCAAAAACAAAACATGTGGTGCAAATGTGGTCCAAAATGTTAAATAAATGAAAGCAATCCATGCATATCTAGTAAAACTATTAATTAGTTTAACTATAAGTAACCTATGCACTTACCTTATGTAAACTAGTTCATTTCTGCATTTATATATTTTGCTTTGGTTTGTGTTGGCATCAATCACCAAAAAGGGGGAGATTGAAAGGGAAATAGGGTTTAACCTTTTCTTATAAATAATTTTTGGTGGTTGAATGCCCAACACAAATATTGGACTAACTAGTTTGCTCTAGAATATATGTTCTACAGGTACATAAAGGTTCAACACAAACCAATAAAAGATTGAAGAAAGGGCTCAATTCAAAGGAGCAAATAGAAACCAAGTGTGCTCTGGCCTGGCGCACCGGATTGTCCGATGTGCCATCGGACAGTGTCCGGTGCACCAGGGCTGTACAGGAACGAACTAGCCACTGTCGAGTTTCTCAGAGCGCGCTCCGTTATAATTCACCGGACTGTCCGGTGCACCAACGGAGTAACAGCTATCCAGCGCAACGGTCGACTGCAAAAGCGTGGACGTAGAGCTACAGTGCGCGCAGAAGTCAGAGCAGTCATCATAGGCGCACCAGACAGTGAACAGTCCATATTCGGTGCGGGACCAGACTGTCCAGTGCCACAAGAAGTCAACGCTCCAATGGTCAAATGCTCTAGAACTCTAACAGTTGGGTGACATGGCTGGCGCATCGGACAGTGTCCGGTGGTGCACCAGACTGTCCGGTGCGCCCATCGACAGCAGCCACCCCCAACGGTTGTTTGGTGGTTGAGGGCTATAAATACCCCCAACCACCACCACTCCAACTATCCAAGCATTCAACACAATGCATTCAATACAAGAGCAATAGACTCCACTTCAAAGACACAACTCAAGTGATCAATCTGCTCAAAGTCCCCAATTCAACTCTAGCGCATTAGGACTTGTGAGAGGATCATTTGTGCTCCTTTGTTGCTCTTGTTTGCTTGGCTTGGCTTTCTTTTCTTTCTCACTTCTTACTCTCAAGAGCTTTATAAGCGAGGCAAGAGACACCAATTGTGTGGTGGTCCTTGCGGGGTCTAAGTGACCCGTGAGATTAAGGAAGAAGGCTCACTCGGTCTAGGTGACCGTTTGAGAGAGGGAAAGGGTTGAAAGAGACCTGGTCTTTGTGACCACCTCAATGGGGACTAGGTTCTTTAGAAGGAACCTCGGTAAAATAAATAACCGTGTTCATCCGCTTTATTTCTTAGTTGATTTGTTTTCCCTCTCTCTCTCCCAGACTCGGATTTAATTCTAACGCTAACCCCAGCTTGTAGTTTGTTGTTTTAAGTTATAAATTTCAGATTATGCCTATTCACCCCCTCTAGGTGACTTTCAGAAGTCCAAGACTCAAGATCAAAAGAAGCCCAAGAAAATAGTGAAGAAATCCAAGAAGAGGGAAGCCAACATCATTCTGGTGGCGCACCAGACAGTGAACAGTACATGCCTGATGTGCACGGACTGTCCGGTGTGTACCGAATAGTCTAAGCAGAGAGGCCCACAACCAAAGACTATTAGGCAACGTAGCACCAGACTCTTGAAAGGAAAATGTGCCCTTGGGCCATTTCTATATTATTTGGTTGATTAGATGCACAACACATAATGTTTTGCTAACATGATGTATGAGCAAAGGTGTATGAAGAAAATTGAGCTCCAAAGAGGAAATAATGAAAATCCAGATGGACTAAGTGAAAAGGTAAGCTCTAGACACTTAGTCAATTGTTTTGTGTGCTAATCATGTTTATCTAAGTGATAGGGACTCAGTTAAGTCAAGTCCAAAAGAACCAAAAGAAAACAAAGGAAGAAACAGAGAAATGTGTTGAACTGCAGAGCTCCTGACAGTTCGGTGCCATCCACCGGACAGTCTGGTGCACGGTCCGGCCAAAGGCATGCTCTCGGGTTTTTCAGCCTGCGTCGGTTGTAATTCACTGGACGGTCCGCGCGAGGCGCCGGATAGTCCGGTGAGCCAGAAGCCAATGACTAGTGGCCACATCGGCCCCGAGCCAACACTCGAGTGGCACACCGGACAGTTCGGTGCCCCACACCAGACGGTCTGGTGCCCCCCAGAACAGGAAAACTTCACTCGGGGCCACGTGGTAGTTGCCCCTCTGAAGCATCCCGTCACGGGCCAAGCGAAAGGAAAGCAATGGAAGCAGGCCAACCTAGAGGTGAAAGAGGCCCACGTCTGAGCTAGTCGCGACATAGGCGTTGTCACACCCGGTTTTTAGAAGGTAAACCGAATGCGAACCATGTACGTGCCAGGATCAGTTATTCACGTACACAGCAGTTACATAACATGGACATCATCACACAGTGCTCAAATAGTATTAAAAGGGGAAATAATAGTCGATTACATCATACGTCTGAGACGTCCATATAGTTCTTACAATAAATCAAAGTGCGGAAAAGAAACGTAGATAACGCGGCCTTCACAGGCAGCCGACTGGGGGTTGCCGCTAACCCACACCTAGAACTCGTCGTAGTCTTGGAACTCCTGGAAGTCTCCTTCCACAGCTTCATCTTCTCCTGAGCAGTGGTTGCAATGCTGACAACCTGGGGGGGGGGGGGGGGGTTTGGTGTGTAGAGCAAGGGTGAGTACACATCAACATACTCAGCAAGTATCCTGTTTGGCTGTAGTGGACTAGCTTTATGTGGGGATAAGTCAAGCAGTTGCTTTTAGTTGGTCAGGTTATTACTTACTAATAGAAAGCCAGGTTTTAACATTAACCCAAGTTATTAGCCCATTGTATCCTTTCCAAACGGAAAGAATACCACTTACCAATACCATAATCATAATCAGAACCATCAATCTCATTGCCACCTGTACCAAAGTATCACTGATCAAGTATCACTAATCTCTGGAGCTCCCTTGGCCGCTCATAACCGCGAGCACGGCTGATATATCAGTTTCATAACACTCTGCAGAGGTTGCGCACTTTACCCACAAGCCGTGATTCCCTCTTGCCTCGGGCTGATCAAACCCTTAAACACTACCAAGGTGAATAGGCAGGGTCTCACTACGTAGCCTTTACAAAGATTCCCCGGGGCTGTAGCCACCCGTTAGGTTTCCTAAATGTACCGCACTCCTCCCCAAGGGACAAATCAACCTTGGCAGAGCGAGCCGCATACACCGAGCCCCATTGACGGCACAACGGCTAAGCGAACTACACCCCGGTTCCTCTAATTATTCAGCTAAGGGCGTCCCATTCCACCCTCATGGTTGCACTGTTTTCCCGGGCGGTCATCCATTGAACAGGTCCTTACGGAGAGGCACTCGAGAAACCGCTCGAGTCCCCTTGAAAGTCACAAGTATAATCATAAGTAAGAAGGGAAAACAGCGTATCATAGATAATCACATCATGTTCATTGATTAGAGTTGAGCAATAGCATCAAACTAAGCAGTAATAATCCGACCCAAATAGGTAAACAAGGACATGGATAATAAAAGCTAGTCAATCCTTAGGTATAAATGTGTAAAGCGGGAGGTGAATTAAAGAATGAATAGGACAGAGATAGGTCAAAGGACACTTGCCTCCACCAACCGACTGCTGCTCAGGGGCTTCTCCTGCGAATTCCTCGGGCTCTTCGACCGGATCGTTCTCTATGCGAGCGCAAACATACATACATCCACATATTTAATACAGAAGAATAGTACACCATACAAGGGAACAAGTGAAGCGAATATGCATCAAGTATGACATTCGATATCGCATCTGTTATGGTTAGAAAGAAACGGGAAAGGTCTCGCAGGGGGGGGTTAAAGTTTATGCACTAATGATTAGTTACCATTGATTCTTAACAAAAGAATTCTGTTATATATATATACTAATGGGAACCTAATCATTTTTAGTTGATCAACATTGCACGAGATAAACAATTAACTACGCGAATCAATAGCATAACGGAATTTTAAATTAAACTTCCTATTTTCCATAGCATGAACAATGATCAGCCTACCTAAAACAAAGTAATTATGATCACAGAAAGTAAATAAAATAAAATAAAATAAAAAAAACAGAGGGGGGGGGGGGCGGTTGAACCGGCCCTAGGGCGGTTGAACCGGCCCTGGGCTGGGCGGCTGAGCTGGGCGGGCGCGCGGGGGAGGGCGGCCGAGCTGGGGGCCGGGGCGGCCGAGCTGGCCCGGTTGAACCGGCCGGCCGGGCGGCTGAACCGGCCCTGCGCAGGGGGCGCGGCCAAGGGGCCAGGGCGGCCGAGGGCGCGGCCAGGGGCTGGCCGGGGCTGGCCGGGGGCCAGGCGCGCGGGCTGGGGGGCGGGCTGGGGGGCGGCCGAGGCCAGCTGGGGGCTGGCCGGGGCCGGGCTGGGGCTGGCCGAGGCCGGCTATGGCGGCCGGGCGGGGCTGGGGACGGCCGGCGCGGCCAGGGGGCGGCCGGGCGGCCGGGCGGGGGAAAGAGGAGGGGAGGGGGAAGGAGGGAGGAGGGAGGAGGGGGAGGGGGAGGGGGCTCACCGGCGGGGGCGGCCGACGGCGAGGGGCGGCGGCCGAGCAAGGGGGGCGGCGGCGGCGGCCTAGGGCAGGGGGTAGGGCGGCGGTGGGAGAGAGAGAGGGAGAGAATGAGGGAGAGGGAGAGGGGGTTTTGGGAAAAAAGAAAAAAAAAGGGGGGGGGGGTGGGGGCGGTTGGGCTTTGCCAAGGCCCAAGGGGGGGGCGCGCAGGGGCCTGGGCCGGCCGGGGTCGGCCCACGGCGCGGGAGAGAGAGAAAAAGAGGAGAGAGAAAGAGAGAGAAAAAGAAAGAAGAGGTTTTCTCCTCATTTTCGAAATCCGATCTTTCCAGATGAATGCGTTTGCACTTTCAAACAATCAAAAAAATGCAAGGTCCGGCATGGTGCATCAAACAACACAAAGTATTGTTAGAGTTTTTTCTTACACGGGAAATCCAAACCGAATCCCGCTAAAACTTTGGAAAAGGTCAAGGTTTAGCGAGGGGAAAAAGAAAAAGAAAAGGTAACGCCCGAATTTTGGCGAGTAAAGAAAAGAAAAAATTCAACTGCAAAATTCGGGGCGTTACAAACCTATCCCCCTTAAAAGAATCTCGCCCTCGAGATTCAGGGCTGGCTAGCAAAGAGCTCTGGGTACTTGGCCATCAAATCATCTTCACGCTCCCAGGTTGCTTCTTCCTCAGAGTGATGACTCCATCTGACTTTGCACATTCTGATGGTTTTCCTTCGGGTGACTCTATCTGCAACCTCAAGGATCTGAGCTGGCTTCTCAACATAGGTCAAGTCCTCTTGGACTTCAAGACCTTCCACTGGCAACTGCTCTTCTGGCACACGCAAGCACTTCTTCAACTGAGACACATGAAAGACATCATGCACAGCTGACAAATTTTCTGGCAGGCTGAGCTGATAGGCCACTTCTCCACGCTTTGAGAGGATCTGGTATGGACCAATGTAGCGGGGTGCTAGCTTGCCTTTGATTCCGAACCTTCTGACTCCTCTGATCGGTGACACTTTCAGATAGACAAAGTCTCCGACTTCAAAACTCAGCTCTCTTCTTCTTGTGTCTGCATAGCTTCGCTGCCTCGATTGCGCTATCTTCAGATTCTCTCGGACCATCTTGATGTTCTCTTCAGCTTCGAGCAAAATATCTGGCTCGAACACTTGCTTCTCTCCAAGCTGATCCCATTGCAACGGAGTTCTACAACTCCTTCCATAAAGCGCTTGAAATGGTGACATCTTCAAACTGGCCTGGTAACTGTTGTTATAGGAAAACTCTGCATAAGGCAATCTCTTATCCCATCCGGATTGATCTTGCAACGCACAGGCTCTCAACATGTCTTCAAGAATTTGATTGGTTCTTTCAGTCTGACCATCTGTCTGCGGGTGATAAGCTGAACTGAAATTCAGATGTGTGCCCAAGGCTTCATGCAACTGCTGCCAGAAATGAGAGGTGAACTGCGTTCCTCTATCTGACACTATCTTCTTTGGCACACCATGAAGACAAACGATCCGAGACATATACAACTCTGCCAATACTGCACTGTTGTAGCTGGTCTTGACAGGTATGAAGTGGGCTGACTTGGTCAAGCAGTCCACCACTACCCAAATAGAATCGTAGCCGGCTCGAGTGCGAGGCAATCCGACTATGAAATCCATACCGATTTCATCCCATTTCCACTGAGGGATCTGCAACGGTTGCAACAATCCAGCAGGTCTCTGGTGCTCTGCCTTAATTCTTCGACAACTATCGCACTTAGCCACGTGCTCTGCGATTTCCCTCTTCATTCCATACCACCAGAATTTCTTCTTCAGATCCTGATACATCTTCTCACTGCCAGGATGAATCGAATAGGCTGTCTCATGAGCTTCCTTGAGAATCAACTCCCGAATGGACTGGACATTGGGAACACACAAGCGGTCTTTGAACCATACCACGCCTTCTGCATCTTCTCGAAAATCTTTGCCTCTGCCATCTAGAATCAGTCGCCGAATCTCACTGATCTTCTCATCATTCTTCTGCGCTTCTTTGATTTCGCGCTCTAAGGTAGGTTCCAATTCAACTGTGACTCCTCGCGAATTGTTCAGAAATCCGAGACTCAACCTGTCAAACTCCTTGGCCAACTCATAAGGCATCGGACGAGCGACCATCAGATTGACTTGACTCTTTCTGCTCAAAGCATCTGCCACTACGTTTGCTTTGCCTGGATGGTAATGGATCTCCAACTCATAGTCTTTGATCAACTCTAACCATCTTCGCTGCCTCATGTTCAACTCTGACTGAGTGAATATGTACTTAAGACTCTTGTGATCTGTGTAAACATCGCATTTCTGTCCATACAGATAGTGCCTCCATGTCTTCAGTGCGTGAACCACTGCTGCCAACTCTAGATCATGGATTGGGTAATTCTTCTCATGAACCTTCAGCTGTCGGGACGAGTAAGCCACAACTCTTCCCTCTTGCATCAACACGCATCCCAAACCTGTGTAACAAGCATCACAGTACACAGAGAAGGGCTTGTGCACATCAGGCAAGACTAGGACAGGCGCTGTTGTCAACTTCTCTTTCAGCGCTTCAAAGGCTTCTTGGCATTTCTGGGTCCACTTGAACTCAACCTTGTTGCCTAACAACGCTGTCATTGGTTTCGCAATCTTCAAAAACCCTTCAATGAATCGCCGATAATATCCGGCCATTCCAATGAAGCTTTTGATTCCTCGGGCATCTGTTGGCGCTTTCCAGTTCAAAATGTCTGCCACTTTCTTCGGATCCACAGCCAATCCTTCCTTGTTGATTATGTGACCCAAGAACAGGACTTCACTGATCCAGAACTCACACTTGCTCAACTTTGCATACAACTGGTGCTCTCGCAATCTCTGCAATACCATCCTCAAATGATCTGCATGTTCTTCTTCGCTTTGAGAATAAATCAGAATGTCATCAATGAATACCACCACAAACTTATCGAGATAATCCATGAATACACTGTTCATCAAGTTCATAAAGAACGCTGGTGCATTGGTCAAACCAAAAGACATCACTGTGAACTCATACAAACCATACTTGGTAATGAATGCCGTCTTCGAAATGTCCGAAGGTCGGATCCTGAGCTGATGATAACCTGATCTCAGATCAATCTTGGAGAACACACTGGCTCCTCTTAACTGGTCGAACAGATCTTCTATTCTGGGCAAGGGATACTTGTTCTTGATCGTGACTTCATTCAAAGCTCGATAATCGATGCACATCCTCTTGGTGCCATCTTTCTTTTCCACAAACAAGACAGGGGCAGCCCAAGGCGAGGTGCTTGGCCGGATGTAACCTTTCTCTGACAGCTCATCAATCTGCTTCTTAAGCTCAACCAACTCTGGTCCAGATATTCTGTAAGCTCTCTTAAAGATAGGGGCGGTTCCAGGAAGAAGCTCTATGGCAAACTCAACTTTCCGCTCTGGTGGCATACCCGGTAAGTCCTTTGGAAACACATCTAGGAATTCAGACACAACCTTGATACTCTCAATTGGGTCTGCTTCACTGCTATCGACAGCCATCTGTTAACAACTTCCTTTCTTTGGCTCAGGCGGGACTAACTCGGTCACCACTTCCTCTCCTAGTGGGGACACCAACTTGATTGTCCTTTGATCACAACTGATAACTGCCTGATACTTATCTAGCCAATTCATCCCTAGGATGACATCTATTCCCTGAGTACCCATTACTATAAGGTTAGCGGGAAACGCTATCCCCCTTATTTCCACACTTACATTCAAACATATGCTATCAGCTCGAATTCTACCACCAGCTGAGTCAATTTGAATGGGGGTTGACATGGTAGTAATTGGAAGATTATGTGCTTCTACCCATGATGCAGTAATGAAAGAATGCGTTGCTCCAGTATCAAATAACACTTCTGCAATATGGGAGTCGACTGGGAACATACCTACTGTCATGCCGGGAGTCTCCTGAACTGCTTCAGCCTCCAAGTGGTTCAATCTTCCATGATTATAGCGCTGCTGAGGGCGGTTGCCTGATCCAGGCTGGGACACATTCTGCTTTGCTGGGGCATTGGGGCCTGACTGCTGCTGGGCTGCTTTCTTCGGACATTGCATCACCCAGTGGCCTTGCTCTCCACAGTGGAAACATGCCCTGTTTCCAACCTGAGCTGGTGCTGCCTGATTGCTCTGCTGGGTTGCGGGGGCAGGAAGACGAGGTGTCTGCTGATTCTGCCTCTGAAACTGACCTCCTGATTGATTGCTCTGACGGTTCTGATACTGATGCTGAGGGTACTGCCTTTGGAACTGCTAATACTGCTGACGCTGCTGATGCTGCTGAGGTGGACGCTGATTCTGCCTGAACTGCTGAGGTTGATTGCCTGAAAAACGAGGACGGCTGCTGCTTCCAGGCTGGGGTCCACTGATCTTGCGCTTACGATCTTCCATCTCCTTACGCTTCCTTTCTGTCATGATTGCTCTGTCAATCAGGTGCTGGAATGTCGGGAAGGTATGATTCATCAGCTGGTACTGCAGGGGGTCGACCAAGCCTCTCAGAAAACGGTACTGTCGCTTGGCGTCGGTGTTGACATCCTCGGGAGCGTAGCGAGACAACTGCAGAAACCTGTCTCGATACTCACTGACAGACGATGACCCTTGCCTAAGGGCCAGGAACTCCTCCTTCTTCACTGTCATCAGACCTGCGGGAACATGGTACTGACGAAAGCTACCTCTGAACTCTTCCCAGGTGATGGCATCGGGGTTGGCATGGGTGGCGAGGTAAGACTCCCACCATGATTGGGCTGCTCCTCTCAACAGCCGGGGACCATACAAGACTTTCTCCCTGTCATCACACTGAGCGGTATGCAACTCCCGCTCCACAGTGCGCAGCCAATCTTCAGCATCCATGGGGTCAGAAGAGTGAGCGAATGTTGGTGGATGACCTCTCATGAATTCAGCACGCTTGTCTCTGGGCATCTGAGGCATCTGAGGCTGGGGTGGAGCTTGCTGCTGCTGCTGCTGAATGGCGGCCAGAGTCTGACCGATGGCCTGAACTGCTTGAGTCTGCATCAGAAACATCTGCTCGATGGACATCGGGGGCGGGGGCGGCAGCTGCTGCTGCTGGGGCGCCTCATCTTGCTGACCGGCTTGCTCCTGCTGAGCACGCCTTCCTCCTCTGCGCCTGTTCTCTGACATCTGCAGAACGCAACCACACATCAGAACTGATCTGGCAAATCTTGCAGCATAAGAAAAGAGTATAGAATTCTCCAACAGCACTGAACAGATGAGCATCTTCACTGATCTCCAACACAGACCACACAGCTTCTCAGATAAAGAGGAAAGTAGAATAAAGGTTTTCCCAACTATATAACTAACTCCATTAACATAATAGGTAAACCAAAATGCAGGGGATACCCACACTCTGGTGACAATCATTACAAAGATCCAAACCAAACATAGTTCATCATGACAAGCATAAATGCACAGGATATAGCAAACTACCCTGTCTAACTAAGACTAACTAAGACCGAGACTAACGCTAAGACTGAAGCTTCTATGTATATATATTGTATTAATTACAAGATCCAACTCTAACGAGCTATGGTTCTAGATTTATCTTGGTCTTGCAGTCGGGATTGCCATAAGACTCGAGTCCACGCCGAGGTGAGCGGTACGGGTGCTGAGTCCCAACGGGAGCAGGGGAACCATCATCCAAGTGACGACGTTCCGCGCGCTCAGCCCGCAGCAGGGCGATCTCAGCACGAGCCCTACTCAGCTCGTCTAATGCATGGTCCAGCTCCGTGTTTAGCACGGCGGCTAGGTTGACTGTGCTGCTCAACCTAGGATTGTCCTCACCAGCAGGTGAAACAATCACGCCTCCTGTGCTGCCAGATGGACGGCGGGGGTAATACTTCAGGTCGAGGTCGTCAGCTATCCCACCGAGAACCGAGCAGTAGTGCGAAAGCGCACGCCGTGCAGCATCCTGCATGGCTGCCTCAGCTGAGTCCCGCTCAGAGATAGAATAGTGCTCTGAGCAAGCCTCCGCGCCCTGGAGACTGTTCTCCGGACGGCGCACCAAGCAGGTCGCCTCCCAGCGGTCCGGGTAGACCCCGCGACTATGCTGGTAGACCACACAGCGATACTCGATGGACCAGGTACGCCGGTCAAGTGCCCGACGTAGCAGGGTGTCGAGCGCGTCGTGGAAGTGACACCCGCGAGCAGCGTCGCGAGTGATGGGTCGAGCAACCCATCCTTCCGGCTCATGGCTAGAGAGGTCGAGGTCGTGGCTCGAGCTGTCGTCGCCACCTCCGTCGTCTGGGTCTCCTCCAGCAGCTACTCCAGAAGCTGGGGCGCCCAGTGGTGGTGCAGGGGGCGCCTCCAGGGGAAGCACAGGAGAGCAGCTCCTCACAGACTCTATCTCCTGCTGGAGCGAGAAGGAAGAGCCCTGCTGCTCCTGTCGTCGACGTTCCTGCTCCTCATGCAGGCGGTGGTGCAGTCTCTCCAAGTGGCTGGACTGTCCGGCCACGGGACGGCGAAGCGGACGCTCAGCAAGGCGGGAGGGTAAGAAGGGGATGACGGACTTTCGTGCAGTGTGTCTAAGTCGAGCCATCTACAAAAGACATCGCAAGCAAAAGGGTGAGAGCAGAATTAATATGACCAGCAAGTAATGAATCATAAATAAATGAAGGATTAGAATAAAACATAATTTTCAGCAAGGTATAATATATAGTAGAACATAGGTTCGGTCGGTAGGACCAACTTTTGAAGGGATATCAAAGTCAAGGCAGGGACAGAGGTCTATAGTCCTTAGAATGACCATTCTATTCTAGGTTAGCGGTCCTACAGTCAGCACGGCTTTGATACCACTTATGTCACACCCGGTTTTTAGAAGGTAAACCGAATGCGAACCATGTACGTGCCAGGATCAGTTATTCACGTACACAGCAGTTACATAACATGGACATCATCACACAGTGCTCAAATAGTATTAAAAGGGGAAATAATAGTCGATTACATCATACGTCTGAGACGTCCATATAGTTCTTACAATAAATCAAAGTGCGGAAAAGAAACGTAGATAACGCGGCCTTCACAGGCAGCCGACTGGGGGTTGCCGCTAACCCACACCTAGAACTCGTCGTAGTCTTGGAACTCCTGGAAGTCTCCTTCCACAGCTTCATCTTCTCCTGAGCAGTGGTTGCAATGCTGACAACCTGGGGGGGGGGGGTTTGGTGTGTAGAGCAAGGGTGAGTACACATCAACATACTCAGCAAGTATCCTGTTTGGCTGTAGTGGACTAGCTTTATGTGGGGATAAGTCAAGCAGTTGCTTTTAGTTGGTCAGGTTATTACTTACTAATAGAAAGCCAGGTTTTAACATTAACCCAAGTTATTAGCCCATTGTATCCTTTCCAAACGGAAAGAATACCACTTACCAATACCATAATCATAATCAGAACCATCAATCTCATTGCCACCTGTACCAAAGTATCACTGATCAAGTATCACTAATCTCTGGAGCTCCCTTGGCCGCTCATAACCGCGAGCACGGCTGATATATCAGTTTCATAACACTCTGCAGAGGTTGCGCACTTTACCCACAAGCCGTGATTCCCTCTTGCCTCGGGCTGATCAAACCCTTAAACACTACCAAGGTGAATAGGCAGGGTCTCACTACGTAGCCTTTACAAAGATTCCCCGGGGCTGTAGCCACCCGTTAGGTTTCCTAAATGTACCGCACTCCTCCCCAAGGGACAAATCAACCTTGGCAGAGCGAGCCGCATACACCGAGCCCCATTGACGGCACAACGGCTAAGCGAACTACACCCCGGTTCCTCTAATTATTCAGCTAAGGGCGTCCCATTCCACCCTCATGGTTGCACTGTTTTCCCGGGCGGTCATCCATTGAACAGGTCCTTACGGAGAGGCACTCGAGAAACCGCTCGAGTCCCCTTGAAAGTCACAAGTATAATCATAAGTAAGAAGGGAAAACAGCGTATCATAGATAATCACATCATGTTCATTGATTAGAGTTGAGCAATAGCATCAAACTAAGCAGTAATAATCCGACCCAAATAGGTAAACAAGGACATGGATAATAAAAGCTAGTCAATCCTTAGGTATAAATGTGTAAAGCGGGAGGTGAATTAAAGAATGAATAGGACAGAGATAGGTCAAAGGACACTTGCCTCCACCAACCGACTGCTGCTCAGGGGCTTCTCCTGCGAATTCCTCGGGCTCTTCGACCGGATCGTTCTCTATGCGAGCGCAAACATACATACATCCACATATTTAATACAGAAGAACAGTACACCATACAAGGGAACAAGTGAAGCGAATATGCATCAAGTATGACATTCGATATCGCATCTGTTATGGTTAGAAAGAAACGGGAAAGGTCTCGCAGGGGGGGGGGGGTTAAAGTTTATGCACTAATGATTAGTTACCATTGATTCTTAACAAAAGAATTCTGTTATATATATATATACTAATGGGAACCTAATCATTTTTAGTTGATCAACATTGCACGAGATAAACAATTAACTACGCGAATCAATAGCATAACGGAATTTTAAATTAAACTTCCTATTTTCCATAGCATGAACAATGATCAGCCTACCTAAAACAAAGTAATTATGATCACAGAAAGTAAATAAAATAAAATAAAAAAATAATAAAAAAAAACAGAGGGGGGGGCGGTTGAACCGGCCCTAGGGCGGTTGAACCGGCCCTGGGCTGGGCGGCTGAGCTGGGCGGGCGCACGGGGGAGGGCGGCCGAGCTGGGGGCCGGGGCGGCCGAGCTGGCCCGGTTGAACCAGCCGGCCGGGCGGCTGAACCGGCCCTGCGCAGGGGGCGCGGCCAAGGGGCCAGGGCGGCCGAGGGCGCGGCCAGGGGCTGGCCGGGGCTGGCCGGGGGCCAGGCGCGCGGGCTGGGGGGCGGGCTGGGGGGCGGGCTGGGGGGCGGCCGAGGCCGGCTGGGGGCTGGCCGGGGCCGGGCTGGGGCTGGCCGAGGCCGGCTATGGCGGCCGGGCGGGGCTGGGGACAGCCGGCGCGGCCAGGGGGCGGCCGGGCGGCCGGGCGGGGGAAAGAGGAGGGGAGGGGGAAGGAGGGAGGAGGGAGGAGGGGGAGGGGGCTCACCGGCGGGGGCGGCCGACGGCGAGGGGCGACGGCCGAGCAAGGGGGCGGCGGCGGCGGCCTAGGGCAGGGGGTAGGGCGGCGGTGGGAGAGAGAGAGGGACAGAATGAGGGAGAGGGAGAGGGGGTTTTGGGAAAAAAGAAAAAAAAAAGGGGGGGGGTGGGGGCGGTTGGGCTTTGCCAAGGCCCAAGGGGGGGGCGCGCAGGGGCCTGGGCCGGCCGGGGTCGGCCCACGGCGCGGGAGAGAGAGAAAAGAGGAGAGAGAAAGAGAGAGAAAAAGAAAGAAGAGGTTTTCTCCTCATTTTCGAAATCCGATCTTTCCAGATGAATGCGTTTGCACTTTCAAACAATCAAAAAAATGCAAGGTCCGGCATGGTGCATCAAACAACACAAAGTATTGTTAGAGTTTTTTCTTACACGGGAAATCCAAACCGAATCCCGCTAAAACTTTGGAAAAGGTCAAGGTTTAGCGAGGGGAAAAAGAAAAAGAAAAGGTAACGCCCGAATTTTGGCGAGTAAAGAAAAGAAAAAATTCAACTGCAAAATTCGGGGCGTTACAGGCGTGATTTATGTCGGGCCTGTTTGTTCTAGTGCCCGCCATCCTAAAACGTCGAGGATATCTCGGCATGGAGGCGCTGGATTTTCCACAAAATAGTGAATGTTGTTTGCTACTAATTAGGAGATAAGTAGGAAGATTGCGATCAACACTTGTGCGGGAAGCCCCCACAGTCGTGTATATAAGGCCAAGGGGGACTGTAACACCCCTGGTGTTACTGTAACTAAAACTTGAGCATGGAATCATAAACATTGGCATTGCATATGTTTGACACACCTAGAGTGCATTCACTAGGTAAAAATTTTAAACAAGTGTATTGTTTTTAGTGTTTTGCAAATAGGACCCTAGATAGGGAACCTAATCCTAAATAAGGCTCAAAGGGGCAAAACTTAACCCAAATGAAGAAAACCTAAAAGCTTTAAGGGAAGGGTCATAAAATGATCCCAAGACTAAAGTGGAATTACACATATACCCCTAGGAGACCAGAAACTCTAATTGGAACCTTGGAAAACCCTAAAACCAAACCCTAGGGATCTATGTGCAAAATTAGCCCACTTTTGGACTAAAGTGCAAAAACCAAGTTAAATAAGTATCTTAAGTCATTTGGTTCACAAATGTGTGGACTTGTAAGCCAAATATTGGATTTTGGACTTAATTGCAAAATGGACCTCAATTAAGTTCTATTTTAAGTCTGAAATTCAGTGTTGAGGGCTCAACTTTGGAGCTTTACAACTTTCAAATTATGTGGTTTTTGCCCTAGGGCACCACATCAAAGTTGTAGAGCAAACAAAGGAGAACAATTTTGCTTAAGAGTGCAAGCCATGTTCTTGTGAAAAATCTGGAGATAGTCATGCTCAAAACCAGGCTGCCAGGCTGTTTGCAGTCTGAAATTCAGACTAACAGTGATACTGAGTCAACTTTGAACTAGGAATCAACCCTGATCTAATGAGTATTTGGACATGGTTGCTATGACAAAATTGTATCTGGATCATTGGGCTATAACTTTGCTATAGAGTGATGATCATGTTGCCACATGAAATTGGGAGGAAATTCCCCTGCAAAATGCTCTATCAGGAGACTGAATGAGGACTCTGATGGTACAATAGCCAATGTGGATCATAATGCCAGCGTAGCTTGCTCGCCGCCGGTGACCCCCCCTGCGCGAGGATTCACGCCGCCGCCGTTAAGATTAACGCTCGCTGGTAACCGGATAACGCTTCGGGGTAGAAAGATCTTCGTCGCCGTCGAGCTGGAAGCCACCCCGGTCAGTCGCGGTACTCCTCCCCTTGCTCACCGCCGTGAATAAAGCTGCTCACCGATGACCGCCGTCTCCCGGCCGTGCGCCGCATGGCTCAACCCCTCCACCGCGTCGCCGTGACTCCCTACAGCAGTCCCATCGCCGCCGGTGAGCTCGCCACGACTAAGGACACGCAGCCACGCGCGCTAGTGTTTTCTTCTACCTCTGACCGCCGCGCATCCTCGCCCGAATTCGTGACCACCGCCCGCTAGCTCTATAAATTGAAGCCATCGCAAGCTCCATAAGGTAGTCAAGTACCTCGACACCCAGTATTGTCTCCAGTTGATCACCGACGAGCTTGAATTTCACGTTCCCCCAAATCAACTCTCCGCCACCGTGAAATCCACTCCACCGTGGTCAGCCCTCCACAGGTTAGCCCAGGTCCTCTGCTACTGCGTTTGAGTACCCTCCCAGCTCTGTGATGCTTACCGAGTCTTCAATTTGTGCGGAGCAACCTTAGATCGCCGGGAACACCTTCATCCGTCCGCCGTGCTCTCGGTCACCGTGGCCAGAGCTTAGTAGTTGATTATTCGTGCAATTAATCTAGGGGAAATGTTTAGGGTAGGTTCGATTTGATGTCCGATGCTCGGAGGACCTAGCCGTTGCCCTAATCGACCGGCGTATGAGCTCGCCGGAGCTCGGCTGGGTGTGAACGCCGTCGGGGACCGCGAAACGTAAAGGATTAGAATTCCAGGGACTTTTCTGCGAAGTGTCAGTGACTCTAGAAAGTAGTATCCGAACCCACTTCCAATTAGATAAAACCCTATGGGCCTTTCTGCAAAGCTGCTAGAGCGCGCGCAGGCGCGGGTGCACTTCGGCTACAGTTGGGCCGACTTGGGCTGATTTCGGCCCGAGCCTGTTCATTGTTTTCCTTTTTTCTATTTCTAGCAAGCTTTAGAAATCTGTAGAAAATTATAGAAAAATCCTAAAAATATGAGACCAATTTTCCTAGACTTCTTATTTTCCCTAGTATTTAATAAAAATAGTTTCATGATTTTTAGTTTAAACAGGGAATTTTAGGGCATTTAAAATAGCCTAAAGCAATAGTCCTGGAATTTTAGAGAATTAATAGTAATGCCAAAAATGTTCAAACTTTTTATATGAACTCCATACATTATTTAGAAGCCTTGGGTAGAATTTGGGTTGATTTGGACCTTGTTTGATACTTAGAACCCAAAATCCCCCCTGCCCTTTGAATTCCTTTACTGACTCCGGAAACCCTAAGTTCCCGGAGTTCCGTGAAGGAAAGTTGTATTCAAGACTTAGATAATGAGTTTATATTATCTTTGCACTCTCATGAGCATTACATGGCATTCATTCTTATACATATATGTGGTTATGTTTAGAAAACGAAGAAGAAGTTGAAGTAATTGAAGAGAAGGCACCACCACCTTCGGACCCTCAGGCAGGATCTTGTCTTTATTTTGACATCTGTGGGCCTGAGTCAGACTCACCTACTAACGAAGGCAAGCCCCGGTGCATTTGCCACCTCCTTGTGTTTTAAAAATCTTTTTCACTTGCTTGATGCATTAGGTGATAGGAGTTGATTGCTAAAACAATTCCTGCATTACCTCCCTTGAACTTGATTACCTTCCTTGATCACCCGTTTTACAAAAGATTTTTGATGCTTAGCCTTGCTTTAGAAAAACAAAATATTTTGTTTTTACAAAATATGATGTGGCAAAAGTGGGTGGGATGTTTTCGAAAATAAAACTTGATGGTGAATCCATCACGGCCGTGATGGATTCAACATCGGAAAAGATGTACCTCTGCCAGGTACCAAGTTTTTGGGTTGAAATGATTAAGCTGAGACCGGGCGGGTGACTTGCACGAGAAGAGAGTCTCGGTATAGTGTCTCTGTCTGAGTCGATTAAGGACCTTGTTGATGTAGGCTTGATGATCGAGGACCCTTTAACTGGTCACATGCCTCGTCATGGGTAAGCCTTGCCTCGGGCAGACTAAGGCCAGAATAAGATAACACGAAATGGGCGTGGAGCGGTGGCGAGAGTAGCGTGTACCCTCCGTGGCAAGAGGCTGGACGGTGGTGTATCTGTGCTCTCGGTTTGCGTGAACCTGATCTGGTCTTAAGAACCCCGGTGGCGGGTTGACATATGCAAGGGTTAAGTGCTACATATGTCATGTGATTGGAGATCCTCAGCTGAGTATAATCGATTCGGATCGCCGTACCTTCGCGGTTATGAAGACTTGGTCACTGCCCTACACGTAGCAATCCAGTGAAGATGAAGGAAGAATTAAGAAATTGGCTAGTGCAGGTCAAGTGTTTGAACTAGGGTAGAAAGAACTCTAGATGCAGGTAATTTTACCTAACCTGACAATAAAATTGGATTTTAAGGATCCACTCCTAGTAAGCTTTTCTGCAAAACAGAGTCTTTGATCCTTGATAAGCCATACCTTGAATCCCTCTAGCCAGCATACCCTTGAGAGTCTTTTCTTTAGTCGGGTAAGTCTTGCTGAGTAATTCCGTACTCAGGGTTTTATTCCCTGTTGTTTTTCAGGTTCTAACCTTGTGCTGCTGTGATGGTGTTAAGTGCCGGTGGGCGGCCTTCTTATAAGTCTAAGTAACCCTTCTATACTTATTGAGGATGGTCATTTGAGCTAGCATATATTTCAAACTTATACTTTTGTAATCACTCCGATAAAATAATATAAAACTTTTGTAACTTGTAAAGTGGTTTATCCGATGTCCTTAGGGCAATCGGACAGATCCTGTTGAGTTATCTGGTGCACATGCATGGTCGTCTGAGGTCTTCGGGACAAGGACAGGTGCATGTGGGCCCGATAACTTGGAGGTTCTGCCACAGCTGGTATCGGAGCGTAGCCCTTCTTGGCAGATATTATGTAGCATCTTCAAAAAGATTTTCTTAGACTTATCTATAAAATTTCTTCTTTCCTTACCTAAGTATCTCTGAAGAGTTTATTTTAAAGACCAGACAGGAAGAGTGTAATGTATAGAAGGTTGAATCAACTAAGGTTGATTCTGTAATTATTCATGCATCATGCTAAGAATTATCCTAATAACTTTTTCCCCTTAGAAAATGCCGCCGCATACAAGGAAGACTGCGCGAAAGCATACTGGGCCTATCGGTGTACCTCAACACCAACTTGCCCCACGGGAGCAAGATAGCAGTAGCGGAAGCAACGATCCAATTGGGGATCTCGAAGCTCGCGTGAATCAACTTCAAACAGAATTACAACGCAGGACCAATTTATGGGTTGCGGATGGCGACCGAATAAATGAATTAAGAAGTTACATCCGCAGCCTGCAAGATCAACTTGCTGATCGAGATTTGGCGCTTGATTGGGCGGTACAGTCTCGTTCAGTAGCCTGGGCTAAGGAAGCGAAGGCTCGAGCACGAGTCGAAGAACTTAGCACTGCTATTGACAACTTGCAGGTGTATTGCAATACGTTACATGAAGAAGTTCATGTACTGTATTCGCAATTACACCCAAATGTCCCTACGGATCCTGTCAGGTCGGAAGCCGAACCCTCGCATGTTGCGGGAGAAGCGCTTGGTGGTGAGCTAGACCTTTTTAAGCCCCCTCCTTCTATGAGGTTGGTCGATGAATGGTCTCCCACACCCGACGACGAGGCTGCCAAGAACAACTAGAAGTAGAAATGGTGGTATAGTAGTAGAAATAGAAAGTAGTGTATTGTAGGTTGTACTAATGTATAATAGGTAGTGCTATTGTGTACTAGGTAATGTATCCTGTTGTAAAATCGAGTTGTACATTACTCTCTTTGGTAATGTGAATCGGATGGTTTTGGTCTTTGGCATATTATATTTGCTTTCAAATGTTTGTTGCCACAGATGCCGTCCAAAACTCGATCTCAGGATGCAGCGGGAACTTCCAGTGGAAGGGAATCTACACCGAATCCACCTACGATTCCTCCCACATTGGCCGAGGCGATTGCCGCCTTGGTGAACGCAACTGCAGACAATACCCGCTTTCTAAGAGAAATGACGGGCCAACAGTTCCAGCAGCAAGGTGGGCGGGGTTATCAACAAGGCCCCCGCGAAACTTCTTATCTGGACTTCTCGGAGACACGTCCACCCTTGTTAGTTAAAGCTGAGGACCCGTTGGAAGCCGATGAATGGCTTCGAGTGATTGAACAAAAATTTGGTCTTCTGCGCTGTTCAGAGACACAGAAGCCTTTATTCGCAGCGTAACAACTGCGCGGCCCTGCCAGCACTTGGTGGGGAAATTTCGTGGCCGTTCAACCGGCCAATCATCAAATAACCTGGGAGGAATTCAAAGTGGCATTCCGCGAGCATTATATACCCGAAGGTGTTCTGCATATGAAGCAGGAAGAATTCATGAAGCTAAAGCAAGGAGGAGATACTGTTAATCAGTATCTCAATAAGTTCAATCACCTGTCACAATATGCAATCGATCAGGTGAACACTGATTTAAAGAAGAAGAATTGCTTTATGAGAGGTCTAAATGATCGATTGCAGAGAAAAATGGCAACCTGCATAGATCTCACGTATGGAAAGGCTGTCAGCACAGCCCTATCTGTTGAAGCAAAATATGCAGGATCCGGGGAAAACAAGGGATTTGGAGGTGAGAAGTCTAATCAGGGCCAGGCAAAGAGGCAACGGTTTGTGATCCGGCCTTCTAGCCAAAATCGCTCTTTTTCTCGTCCACCCTCGTTCCCTTTCAAGCAGCCCATAATTATTCATTCCAATAATGCCCCCACTGCCCCAAGTCAGCCAGGTGCCTCGGGCACTCGATTCCCTGCTTTGCCCAGCTCTTCAATCGGGTGTTTCAATTGTGGCAAGTCTGGGCATTTCATCAAGGATTGCCCATATCCCAAGCAGAATCAATCAAATAATCAGCAAGGATCTGGAAAATTAGCTCAGCCCAAGGGAAACAATGTGGGGAAGAATATAAAGAAGACGGGGCGGATATAGTATACTCAAGTGGACACTACACCGGAAGGTGAACCGGTGATGATGGGTACGTTTCTCGTGGCCAGTCACCCTGCAATTATTCTTTTTGATTCTGGTGCTTCGCATACATTTATTAGCAAGAAATTTGTGGAGCAACATCACATTTCATTTCATGAATCAAAAGAAGGGTTTAAAATTCATTCACCTGGGGGACACATTTTTACTAGAGAAGTGGCCTATCAAGTGCCAGTAACAATGGCCGGACGGAACTTTCCTGCTAACATGATTGTTCTAAAAGGCTAGGATATAGATGTGATTTTGGGTATGAATTGGTTAACCCAACATAAGGCAATTCTCAACACTGAACTGAGAACCGTCAGGTTGAGCTATAATCAAGAAGAGATTCTTTTATCCATCCCCGTAACCAATCCAAACAAAACTACTGGCAGAATTTATGAAGTCATGATACCGGAATTCAAGGATATTCCGGTAGTGTGCGAATTTCCTGATGTCTTTCCCGAGGATTTGCCGGGATTGCCACCTAAAAGGGATGTAGAGTTTGTAATTGAGTTAAAGCCCGGTATGGCTCCCATTTCTCGAAGATCGTACCGTATGCCTCCGAATGAGTTGGCGGAATTGAAGATTCAATTACAAGACCTCCTAGAGAAAGGATTCATCCGGCCAAGCTCGTCGCCATGGGGTTGTCCAGCCATATTCGTCAAAAAGAAGGATCAAACCTTATGGATGTGCGTGGATTATCGGCCCCTGAATGAGGTCACTATCAAGAACAAGTACCCTCTTCCGAGGATCGACATCTTATTTGATCAACTAACTGGAGCGAGGGTATTCTCCAAGATCGATCTCAGGTCGGGCTATCACCAAATCCGTATTCGGCCCGAGGATATACCGAAGACCGCATTTACTATGCGGTATGGTTTATTTGAATATTTGGTAATGTCCTTCGGACTAACAAATGCTCCTGCCCATTTCACTTATTTGATGAACTCGGTGTTCATGCCCGAGTTGGACAAGTTCGTGGTGGTCTTCATCGACGATATCTTGATATATTCCAAAAATGAAGAGGAGCATGCTCAACATTTGCGGATTGTATTGACGCGCTTGAGGGAACATCAGTTTTATGCCAAGTTCAGCAAATGCGCGTTTTGGCTAGAGGAAATTCAATTTCTGGGGCATGTTCTATCTGCCAGTGGGATTGCGGTAGACCCCAGCAAAGTCAAGGACATTTTGGAGTGGAAACCCCCAACATCTGTTCATCAAGTCCGAAGTTTCCTTGGACTGGCGGGATATTACCACAGATTCATACCAGATTTTTCTAAGCTTGTGAAGCCAATCACAAGTTTATTAAAGAATGATATTAAATTCAATTGGTCATCTAAGTGTAATGAAGCTTTTGAACAATTGAAGACATTATTAACCACTGCTCCGGTATTGGCTCAACCGGACATCACCAAGCCTTTTGATGTATATTGTGATGCATCAGGCAGTGGACTCGGCTGTGTATTAATGCAAGAAGGTCGAGTAATTGCATATGCTTCAAGGCAGTTGCGCCGACATGAGGAGCATTACCCAACTCATGATCTGGAGCTAGCTGCTGTGGTTCATGCCCTAAAAATTTGGCGTCACTATCCGCTGGGAAATATCTGTCACGTTTATACAGATCATAAAAGCTTGAAGTATATCTTCACCCAGTCAGAATTGAATATGAGGCAAAGACGATGGCTTGAGCTTATTAAGGACCATGAACTGGAAATTCATTATCACCCAGGCAAAGCCAATGTTGTAGCAGATGCACTGAGTCGTAAGGTTTCCTGCCACTGTCTTACGGTGAAGACCTCTGACAATACCTTATGTTAGGAGATGCAAAAGCTAAACCTGGAAATGGTCCAACAAGGAACCCTGAATCAGTTAAAGCTTGAGTCAGTCATCTTGCAAAGGATAATTGATGCTCAAAGGGATAATACGGGTATGAAACACATTCGTGAGAAGATAAGGGCTGGAAAAGCCAAATGTTTCAAAGAAGATGATCAATGCATTATATGGTTTAATGACCGCATAGTGGTGCCGAAGAATGAAGAGATCCGCCAGCAAATTCTTGATGAAGCACATCTTAGCCGCTATTCTATTCATCCCGGAAGCACTAAGATGTACCAAGATTTGAAGCAACATTACTGGTGGACAAAGATGAAGATCGAAATTGCATGCTATGTGGCTAAATGTGACACCTGCAGACATGTCAAAGCCATACATTTGAAAGCTGCCGGTCCATTACAGTCACTACCAATACCGACATGGAAATGGGAAGACATAAGTATGGACTTCATTGTGGGACTGCCCAGGACTGCAAAAGGGTATGACTCTATTTGGGTTATCATTGATCGACTTACCAAGATTGCCCACTTCTGTAACACCCACTTTGTAATTTGCTAGAAATAATACCAATAGAGAAACAATTTCTCCTTATGTGGGTTTAACCTTTATGCATCATCCCATGTGAACACCATATTCAAAAGCAAATAATTGATAAAAGAATATATGCCATTAAACTTATGCATCATGCTGAGATTTTCTTTTGTGTGCACATGGTGACAAAATAAAATAATAAATGTGACAAGAAAAATATTAAAGTCCAAAGTGGAATTTAAAATCCAGAAGGAATTGTAGAATTTAGAAAAGAGAAGAAAATAAGAATTTTGTGGATAAAAATAAGTAAATAAAAATATATTGTTCCTCCACTAGAAGCTTGAATTTGTACACTTGACACAATGTTGAAATTTGTATTCAAAATTCAAATTTGGGATTCAAAATAAAAAGGAGACAAATTAGGAGAATAAAAATATAAAAGGAAAAACAGAACTATGCGCAGTTGGGCCAAATCGACCAAATCTGGCTCACTCCCGTTTTCCCTTCCGCGCGGCCCAAGACTTCGTCCCTGCGCGTCGCGCTTACTTGGCTGACTCGCTGATGGATGGGACCAGGCGGTCGGTCTCCGTGCGCGCGCGTCGTCACTGCGCAGCCGACAAGCGGGCCACCCAAGCCAGTCGCGGGCGCGCCTTCCTCCTTCCCTTCTTCCGCTGGCGGGTGCGCCCAAGTCAAGGCGGCATCTTCTCCGTGCAGCGGCCATTGCCGAATTCCGCGCGCATGGCGAATGAATCTCAACCGCCAAGCTGCAAAACCGGGCGTGAGCTGGCCCAACCTATGCCTATAAACTCTTGCGTCGCACCTGTACCCCCTATTTCGCAAACCCACCAGAGCCCAAACCGAGAGAGAGAGAAGCGGCTGCGCCATTGCCGCCGTGGTCGGGATCTCGGCTGCGGCGTCGTCTGGTGACCAAAACCAGGCCGTGGTGGTGTGCGCCATCGGGGGGAAGCTTGTCCGGTCAATAAGCGGGCGCGGGCAGCGGTGAATTGAAGGCAATTCCTCACCGTGATTCCGCCATTGTCGTACTTCCGCCCATCGCCATAGCCACACCCCTGTACTGCGCATCCTTGGTAAGAAACCCATCCAATCGAATCGCCTCGTCCTCCTAGTCGTGTAGTATCAATCGATTTCAGTATTCGCAACACTTGGGAGGAGAATCGTGGGCGTCGACGAGCTTCCGCCGTAGCTCTGGGGCGGCGCCGCCGCGATAGCTGTTCAAGGTGGGGGAGAGGATCCTAACACCGTCCGATCCTCCACGGATGGCTGAGATTAGAAGCTGGGTACCTGTTCGATCGGGGTGATTGGCGACCGTTGGATCCAAATCGTGCGCACACGAGTAGATTGGAGCATTTAAAAATCATGACCGCGGATCTTGCATCCGAGGGCTGGGAGTGAATACCGGTTCAAGGTGATAGAAGTCTAATCTGGGCCGTCGGTTTAGATCTGACGGCTGATATCACGCGATACCCCTTCGCGGTGCCATTTAGCTAAAGAGTCCCTCCACTTGCCAGAATTAGAACCCGCCATCCACGCGGGATTAAGCCTGAGTCTTCAGAGAAATTGCGCTAAGGCCCCTGCCTTTCTCAGATTTAATGCGCCTAGTCCAGTGCTGTTTTAAAATGAATAAAGGAGTTAGAAAAGTTATTTTTAATACAAAAACAAATGCTAGAGCTTGTATAAATCATAGGAAATTCATATGAACTCCAAATCACTCTATTCCAGTTCCTAAAATTTTGTAATATTATTGTCTATCACACAGAGTCTCTGTTTTGTCATGAAAACAGTAGGAAAATTAATTCTTCACTTAATCCTATTTTAAACACATAAAACCTTTGAAAATCCATAACTTAAAATCTATAACTCCAAAAATTATGATTTCTGTTCCTAGAATTTTATTTTAATGTGTAGATTATTACTGTGTATTCTGTATATATGTTTGGTGTAATGTTAATTTCTCTATATGCACTGTGCTTGTTTGTATTGTGGCGAGTAGGAGAGCCCGTGACTGAGGATCCTGGTGAGCAGCAAGTTGAAGTAGCTGAGCAGGAGCTCATTGAAGGCAAGTTGTACCCTTGATCACTTTTTACCCAATAATGTTCTTTGATATCATGTATCCATGCATAGGTTAATTTTGATGGGACCCAATAGGTCACCCTAGATTGTTTATCTCATTACCTTGTTTACCCCTAAATCACTTGGGTAGTTTGCTATTGCTTTATATGGTTTTGGGATAATCATTTATTACCTCTATGTTCCAATTCTTTTGTTATTCTATTTATGTTCATGTTATGATCATTAATGTTAATTGGAACATAGAGCTTAACTTGAGTAACACGTGCCACCATAAGGGTTTAGTGGGACGCCCTTGGCTGACTAATTAGGAAAGCTAGTGGAAGACTACCTTACCCGAAAGGGGCAAGGGCAGTAGGGGAGTGGTCAGTGTAGGGAGGTCCTTGGTTGATTTTGCTGCGATGGTGGTCAGCCAAGAACCCTGCATTGGAACTTCCTATAAACTGTAGCAGGTTTTCGGAAGCTAGTGGAACTTTGTAAAGGCCTCGTAGTGTTGCCCTGCCGCGCTTCCTAGGCAGAGGTGTATGGGATTCGCGACCCCTTGGCAGATGGGTAACATGACTTGTGGGTAAAGGGTACAACCTCTGCAGAGTGTAAAACTGGTATACTAGCCGTGCTCACAGTCATCAGCAGCTCAGGACTCTCTGATGTTTAAATTATGGAACTTAAATTCAATTTTGTCATTTGCATATGCATGGGTTTATTATTAATTTTGTTCTATTATTTATTAAGGTTTGGTATTTACTTACACTTAGTAACTGCTAATAAAAGTTTGACCAACTACTTAAAAGCAATGCTCAGCCTTAAACCCCTATCATTGATTAGCCTTACACATCACATGAACTCACACCTTTGTGAGTTTATGTCCACTGGTTCCCCACAACTTGTTGAGCTATGATCATGTGTGAGCTCACCCTTGCTGTCTCACACCCCCCCACAGGAGAAGAGCAGGTGGTCCAGGAGGAGCCACAAGGCGAGGAGTATGATCTGATCTAGGTGGCGTTTCTCAGTTGACATTGGCGCCGACGATCCTTAGTTCGTTTTATATTTATTCTTTTATTTTGTAATAAGTCTTCCGCTATGTAATAAGTACTCTGATTATTGTGACATTTATCTCTATACACTCTGTTATTATATATGTTGTCTTGGCGCATGTATGAGGTGCACCTGGCTTTGTTCCTTAAAGCCGGGTGTGACAGAAGTGGTATCAAAGGAAATGTTGACTGTAGGACGAAACCTAGATAGAAATGGACAACCCCTCCTTACTTACCTTACTCTGATTCATTCTATACTTATCTCATCTTGATCTTGACTCACCTTTTGCGACTCTACTCTGATTAATCTTATCTTTTCTACTCTAAGACAAGATGGATTTCACACCTTGGAATCCTACCACTATGATCTTTTTAAGAGATAGGGAACCCAAGACAAAATTTAAAACTATTTTCTTTAAAAATGTTGTTTGATTGTGCTGATGCTAAATGCCTGATTTGCTTCTTTGATTGATTGAATTATTATAGATGGACATCTTAGTATGTACCACCATAAGGTAATAAATTAGCTTTAGTAGAGGAAATATTAATTTGTTTAGCTAATAAATTCCCCAAAATAATCTGATTTGTAAATACCTGCCTTGTCTACTATTCTCTTACCACATGTATCTAACTCAGATGGTCAATACCAGGCGGGGTGGTGGAATTGATTTGCCTCCTAATCGACACACTCAGAGAATATACAGACAACCCCAGCCACAACCTGCAGAGATGAATCCTCCTAATCCTCCACCAGGCGGAGTTGACCCACTGGTTGCTGCTCAGATGGCGATGATGCAGCAAATGACGGACACCATGGCAGATATGCGTGCACAGATGCAGCAAGAACGCCAGGAGATGCGTCAAGAAAGAGAAGAGATACGACAGGAGTTGCGCCAGGAGCGAGAGGAGATACGCTAGGAAAGGAGGGCGCAACAACAGCAGCTGCAACAACAAATGCAGCAGCAACAACAGCAGCAACAAGTACCACTGCCTCCACCACCACCACCAGTTCCACCCCATGATAAGCATAGGGAGTTCATGAGCCATAAGCCACCTATGTTTGCTAGCTCACCTGATCCACTGGACGCGGATGATTGGCTGAAGTCCGTTGAGAAGATGTTGAATATTGCACAATGCACTGACCGGGAGAAGGTTTTATATGCTTCTGGACGTCTGACAGGTCCTGCTGCTGACTGGTGGGACTCATATACTGCTGCCCACGATGCTGCTGATACTATCACTTGGGCAGAGTTCAGTACACAGTTCAGAAATTATCATATACCAGCTGGATTGATGAAGATTAAGAAGAAGGAATTTCTGTCGCTGAAGCAAGGAAGCATGTCAGTTAGTGAGTATCGCGATAAGTTCATTCAGCTCTCCAGATATGCTCCAGATGAAGTTGCTGAGGATGAGAGGAAGCAAGAGCATTTTATTGAAGGACTTAATGGGCCACTGCAGTATGCTCTCGTGGCACACACATTCCCATCATTTCAGAGGCTACTTGATAAGGCCCTGGCTATTGAACACAAGCGTGTTCAGCTGGGAGATTTGAAGAGAAAGGCTATATCTCAAGGACAAGGAAGCAGCAGTGTTCGTCCTCGCAACAGTTCACCTCAGGGTACACCAGTTCGCACTAGCGGAGGCCAACACCTAGTTCAGCAATCACCACTAAGGACTCCACCTCCTCGACAGGCTACCCCTACTGGCACCCCGACGAAGTTTTCAGGGCAGAGTCCAGGCACTACTTGTTTCAAGTGTGGGAAGACTGGTCATTATGCAAATGTCTGCCCACAGAGAGTTGCGACTACTCCAGTTCAGAACAGGCAGCAAACTCCAGGATCTGGCAAGGGATATTCTATTGCCAAGGTTAATCAAGTCAGCGTTGATGCTACTCCGGATGGTGGGGACCTCGTACTTGGTATGTTTTATGTTAATGCAATTCCTGCAACCATATTATTTGATTCTGGTGCTACACATTCATTCATGTCTGCTAGATATGCCAACACAAATGAAATACCACTGCTAAATATGAGAAAACCCATGATAGTAATTACACCTAAAGGGCCTATTGAGGCGAACCAAATGACACGTAGATTGACATTGACCATTATGGGTAGAGAATTTGGAGCTACTGCTATAATATTAGAGTCAAGCAGTATAGATCTGATCCTTGGTATGTCATGGCTAAGAAAAGCAAAGGCCGTTATAGCATGTGGTAGAGGTACCGTAGAACTCACTACCACTAAAGGAGAAAGATTTCAAGTTAATATTGCAGTGACCTCCTCGTCCATGCGTGCAATGTTCTTTATACCTGAGGAGTTTGTCGGTGACAACATCCGGGTGGTTAGAGATTTTCCGGATGTCTTTCCAGAGGAGTTACCAGGGATGCCACCTGATAGAGAAGTTGAGTTTGTTATTGATCTCTTACCTGGAACCGCCCCTATTTCTAAACGGCCATATAGGATGTCCGTAGAGGAGTTGAAGGAACTCAAGAAGCAGTTAACTGAGTTACAAGAGGCTGGGTACATTCGTCCGAGTTCCTCACCTTGGGGAGCACCAGTCTTGTTTGTACAGAAGAAGGATGGATCACAGCCGATGTGTGTGGATTATAGATCTCTTAATGATGTTATGGTGAAGAACAAGTATCCTTTGCCCTGTATTGAAGATTTATTTGATCAGATGAGAGGTGCTAGAGTATTCTCGAAGATTGATCTCCGATCCGGTTACCATCAGATGAGGATCAAACCATCGGATATTCCTAAGACAGCATTCTCGACTCGATATGGATTATATGAGTTCACTGTTATGTCATTTGGATTAACCAATGCACCAGCTTATTTTATGAACTTGATGAACAAGGTGTTTATGGAGTATTTGGACAGATTCGTCGTGGTATTCATCGACGATATTCTTATTTATTCTCAGAGTGATAGCGATCATGAGGAACATCTGAGATTGGTGCTACAGAAGCTACGAGATAACCAACTATATGCCAAGTTCAGCAAGTGCGAGTTTTGGATTGGCGAGGTGCCATTTCTTGGTCATATTATTTCTAATGGAGGAATATCAGTGGATCCTGCTAAAGTTAAGGAGATAATGGAGTGGAGAGTACCCAATACAGTTACTGAAATTCAGAGTTTCTTAGGATTAGCAGGCTATTATCGGAGATTTATTGAAGGATTTTCTAAGATTGCTAAGCCTATGACTTCGCTTTTGGAGAAAGGAAGAGAATTTAAGTGGGACGAGAAGTGCCAGGATAGTTTTGATCAATTGAAGAAAAGATTGATGTCGCCACCAGTGTTGGTTATGCCGGACTTACAGAAAGGATTTGATATCTATTGTGATGCATGTGGCCAAGGCTTAGGATGTGTGCTCATGCAAGAAGGACATGTGATTGCCTATGCTTCTCGTCAGTTGCGGAAACATGAGTTAAACTACCCCACTCATGACTTGGAATTGGCAGCCGTTGTGCATGCGCTTAAGATTTGGAGACATTATATCATGGGGACCAAGTGCCAAGTATATACGGATCATAAGAGTTTGAAGTATATATTCACTCAGAAGGATCTCAACCTTAGGCAACGCCGTTGGTTGGAGCTTATTAAGGATTATGATGTGGAGATTCACTATCACCCGGGCAAGGCAAATTTGGTTGCAGATGCCTTGAGTCGCAAGGAGCATGTTAATTCAGCTATTGTTGCCCAGCTACCCGATGAGATTGTTAAGGATTTCAGGAGACTTAACCTGGGGATAGTTGCTCATACTGAAGGAGTTACTATTGATGTGGAACCTACCTTGGAGCAAGAAATCCGCAAAGGTCAACTTGATGATGCTAAAATAAAAGAGATTAAGGATCTGATTACTGAAGGTCGAGTTCCGGAATTTACGGAAGATGAGCAGGGCACTGTATGGTTCAAGGACAGGATGTGTGTTCCTGATGTTGAAAGCCTTCGAGAGACTATATTGAAAGAGGCCCACGACTCGGATTATTCTATTCATCCTGGTAGTACCAAGATGTATCAGGATTTGAAACGGAAGTATTGGTGGTATGGATTGAAAAGAGATGTAGCTGCACATGTGGCTATGTGCGATGTATGTCAAAGGATCAAGGCTGAACACCAGAGGCCAGCTGGACTATTGCATCCACTGAAGATACCCGAGTGGAAATGAGAAGAGATTGGTATGGATTTTATTACTGGATTGCCTCGCACCCAGAAAGGATATGATGCTATATGGGTGATTGTGGATAGATTGACTAAAGTGGCTCACTTTATGCCTGTAAAGACTACTTATAAAGGTTCTCAGCTAGCAGAGTTATATATGGCTCGGATTGTGTGTTTACATGGAGTACCAAAGAAGATCGTGTCTGATCGAGGTTCACAGTTTACCTCAAGATTTTGGAGAAGCTTTCATGAGAATATGAGTACGAAGTTGAATTTTAGTACAGCTTATCACCCTCAGATTGATGGACAGACGGAAAGGACTAATCAAGTATTGGAAGATATGTTGAGAGCATGTGCCCTTCAACATGGAGGAAGTTGGGATAGAAGTCTACCTTATGCTGAATTCTCGTACAATAATAGCTATCAGGCCAGTCTGAAGATGTCACCTTTTGAAGCTTTATATGGGAGGAAGTGCAGGACTCCTTTGTATTGGGATCAGACTGGAGAAAGACAGTTCTTTGGGCCTGAACTGATTCAAGAAGCAGAAGAACAAGTCCGTATAATTCGAGAGAATTTGAGGGTGGCTCAAACCAGGCAAAAGAGTTACGCTGATAATAGAAGGAGGCCACTGGAATTTGAAGAAGGAGATTATGTGTATCTCAAGGTGTCACCACTTCGTGGAATGAGGAGATTCAAAGTTAAGGGCAAATTGTCCCCTCGCTATATTGGACCATTCCTGATCTTTAGGCGAGTTGGGGAGATGGCATACCAACTCGAGTTACCTGCTAGTTTATCGGATGTGCATAATGTGTTCCATGTGTCTCAACTTAAGAAGTGTCTCTGTGTCCCTGAGGAACAGTTACCAATGGGGGAGCTTAGTGTTCAGGGTGATTTGACTTACACGGAGTACCCGATCAAGATTTTGGATACTTTGACTCGAGTTACAAGAAATAAGGTGATAAAGATGTGCAAAGTCCAATGGAGTCACCATGGTGAAGATGAAGCGACCTGGGAAAGAGAAGAAGAGCTTCGTATAGATTTTCCCCACCTTTTCCCTAGATCTTCCTAAATCTCGAGGACGAGATTATTTTTAAGGGAGGTAGGATTTGTAACACCCACTTTGTAATTTGCTAGAAATAATACCAATAGAGAAACAATTTCTCCTTATGTGGGTTTAACCTTTATGCATCATCCCATGTGAACACCATATTCAAAAGCAAATAATTGATAAAAGAATATATGCCATTAAAATTATGCATCATGCTGGGATTTTCTTTTGTGTGCACATGGTGACAAAATAAAATAATAAATGTGACAAGAAAAATATTAAAGTCCAAAGTGGAATTTAAAATCCAGAAGGAACTGTAGAATTTAGAAAAGAGAAGAAAATAAGAATTTTGTGGATAAAAATAAGTAAATAAAAATATATTGTTCCTCCACTAGAAGCTTGAATTTGTACACTTGACACAATGTTGAAATTCGTATTCAAAATTCAAATTTGGGATTCAAAATAAAAAGGAGACAAATTAGGAGAATGAAAATATAAAAGGAAAAACGGAACTATGCGCAGTTGGGCCAAATCGACCAAATCTGGCTCACTCCCGTTTTCCCTTCCGCGCGGTCCAAGACTTCGTCCCTGCGCGCCGCGCTTACTTGGGTGACTCGCTGATGGATGGGACCAGGCGGTCGGTCTCCGTGCGCGCGCGTCGTCACTGCGCAGCCGACAAGCGGGCCACCTAAGCCAGTCGCGGGCGCGCCTTCCTCCTTCCCTTCTTCCGCTGGCGGGTGGGCCCAAGTCAAGGCGGCATCTTCTCCGTGCAGCGGCCATTGTCGGATTCCGCGCGCATGGCGGATGAATCTCAACCGCCAAGCTGCAAAACCGGGCGTGAGCTGGTCCAACCTACGCCTATAAACTCTTGCGTCGCACCTGTACCCCCTATTTCGCAAACCCGCCAGAGCCCAAACCGAGAGAGAGAGAGAAGCGGCTGCGCCATTGCCGCCGTGGTCGGGATCTCGGCTGCGGCGTCGTCTGGTGACCAAAACCAGGCCGTGGTGGTGTGCGCCATCGGGGGGAAGCTTGTCCGGTCAATAAGCGGGCGTGGGCAGCGGTGAATTGAAGGCAATTCCTCACCGTGATTTCGCCATCGTCGTACTTCCGCCCATCGCCGTAGCCACACCTCTGTACTACGCATCCTTGGTAAGAAACCCATCCAATCGAATCGCCTTGTCCTCCTAGTCGTGTAGTATCAATCGATTTCAGTATTCGCAACACTTGGGAGGAGAATCGTGGGCGTCGGCGAGCTTCCGCCGTAGCTCTGGGGCGCCGCCGCCGCGGTAGCTGTTCAAGGTGGGGGAGAGGATCCTAGCACCGTCCGATCTTCCACGGATGGCTGAGATTAGAAGCTGGGTACCTGTTCGATCGGGGTGATTGGCGACCGTTGGATCCAAATCGTGCGCACACGAGTAGATTGGAGCATTTAAAAATCGTGACCGCGGATCTTGCATCCGAGGGCTGGGAGTGAATACCGGTTCAAGGTGATAGAAGTCTGTTGGGGGCCTTCGTCCTCCGAAGGTCCTCAAAAACATGATTACACAATGTTTTCCAAGTGGATTATATGAACAGGTATTTTCGGATTCGGAATTATGGATATGGAGCACGACCAGGACGAAGCCTGAACCAGACGAAGGTCGAGGGCAGCCGAAGCTATGCGCAGGGAAGCTTCGGCGCGATGGCATAAGGGGGAACCGACTTAAAGATGAAAAGACTTCGGGGGCCTCGACAGATTTCCATAAACCGTTAACAAATGTAATGGACATGGATGTAATTTTACGTGGGCTGCGTCCCGCGTCTATAAATAGATGAACAGTACTCCCGTACTGTTCACGCTGACTTGGCACTGGCTTTTGCGTCACGTTTGTACTTCTACCTTCTCTCAGGACCGAAGGTACATTTGTAATTTGAAATCATTTCTATCTCTCCATGTTAATAAAATAGAAATGAGCCTATGTTGATATTTATATTTCACGTTTTATATGAATCCTTCGGCATTATTTATTTACGAAGGTATGTCTCTTGTGACCTTCGTCCTAAAGCATTATTTCCCGAAGGGGCGTAATGTTTCGAAGGACGAAGGACCTTAATGTTTAACATCTTCTATGTTGCCTTGTTCTTAACTTTTAGCATTTGAGAACAAGTCCCCAACATTGGCGCCCACCTCCGGTGAACTCACTTCCACTTCGAGTTTTTGTGAACACCTTCGGAAGCTATAGACCTTCGCTATGGCGCCGAAGAAAGCTTCAGCGACTGGGGCAGGAGCACTACAACCGCTGGACCACAACCAGGAGACTGTCTCTCTTCGGGAGGCCCGAAGCCAGAAGAGAAAAGCCGTCAGCCCGACGCTTGAGGAAGAAGAGCTAGACCAAGAAATCAGAGAGATGGAGATGCTACATCAACAAGTGCAGAGGAAAAAGGAGAAGATGGCCCGCCTAGCTGAGTTGCAAAGGCAAATAGACGAAGCCTCTGAGGAGGTTCGACATCTCACTCACGACGAGCAGAACAGAGGGCCTCATCAGAAAGACCTTCATCAGGAGGGCTTCGTCAACGAAGATGACTGGTATGATAATTTCCATCAGGGAAATTTTGTTTTCGATGATGCTTCTCCTCTGTCTGCTGAGCTGCAGGCTACACCTTGGCCTCCATCCTATAAGCCACCCCAGCTTCCCATGTTTGACGGCCACTCCGACCCGAAGCAATTCTTGATGAGCTACGAAGCAACAGTGTCTTCGTACGGGGGCAATGCTGCGGTCATGGCGAAGTCTTTCGTTATGGCCGTCAGGAATGTTGCTCAGACTTGGTATTCCTCTCTTCGGCCAGGAACAATCACTTCATGGCAGAAGCTGAAGGATATGTTACTGACCAGCTTTCAAGGATTTCAAACGAAGCCGGTCACAGCTCAAGCCCTTTTCCAGTGTATTCAGGATCACGAAGAATACCTTCAGGCGTATGTCCGAAGGTTCTTACGATTGAGGGCACAGGCACCAACGGTGCCCAATGAAATCGTTATCGAAGCCATGATCAAGGGGCTTCGTCCTGGACCCGCAGCTCAATACTTTGCTCGAAAGCCTCCTCAGACCCTGGAGAAATTGCTCCAAAAGATGGATGAGTACATTCGTGCTGACAATGACTTTCGCCAAAGAAGGGAGGAGGCCTTCAGATTTTCTGAAATGACCAGGGGCTTCGGAGGAAGATACTACCCGAGGCATGTCCGTTCCATCCACAACACTCAGAATGATGATAAGGGAAGTCAGCAAAACAGACCGCAGTGCTCCTCACAGGCTTCGGCGCAACAACAAACCTCCTTCCGGCCACCAGCTCCAAGAGGCAGAGGCGCCAGGGGCTTCGGCGGAAGATTCGGAGATCAGCCAAGGAGACTGTTTTGCTTGTTCTGTGGAGAAGGCAAGGGCCATACCACTAGGACGTGCCATGTTACAATCCAGAAGCAAAAGGAAATAGCCGAAGCTGCATCTCAACAAGCTCAGCCGAAGCAGGTCATGCATACTGCTTCGTATCATCCGCCTTATATCCCACAATACATAGACAACCACCCTGCAGCTTCTGTAGCTTCGGCAAGTCAACCTCAAGCTTCCTGGCAGCAGCTTCCGCCTCCACCTCCATTGCAGCAAGGTCAACAGCCAGAAGGGAGTCAATACGCTCCACATCAGAGGGACTTCAGAGAACAGTCCGAAGCTCGCACAGTCAACAGCACTGTGCCAGAATCGAAGCACATTTATTGACATATCCTACCTTTGATAGCAGTCTTTTTTATTCAGTTTTATTTTCTGTCAAGCAAAAAACATTGATAGTTTTCATGTAATAATTCCGTTGTTTCTTACGAGGAAAATCTATTTGCTCCACAAGCTTAAGTTGCTGAAGCCTAAAACTTTTTCCGTTACCAAGGAGGATCTTCGGATCAAAAATCCTTCGGAGTAGCAGAAAGTCGTTCTAAGGAACGCAGAGTAAGTTTATGAAGTCACAAAAAGCCGTTCCAAAGGGAGCGCAGTGTAAGTTTTCTGCTCAGAAGTCGTTCCTAAAGGAATGCAGAGCCTACAGCGAAAAGTCAACGCTGATACCGCCTAAGTAAAAGGCGAAGAAGCTCCTAAGGGAGGCTTACAGCGAAAAGTCAACGCTGAAACCGTCTAAGTAAAAGACGAAGAAGCTCCAAAGACGTTCCTAAGGGAATGCAGAGCTTGCGAATATATTTTATGTGTATCTTCGGAACAAATGACACATGCATAACATAACATCATCACATCATTTTGCATAGCATAAGCATCATACATCATAGTGCATTTGGCAAGAGAAGGGGATACTCTCAACCTTCGAAAGGATGCTTTGAGAAAGTGACATCGAAATTGTATAGCTTCAGAATACAGTTTCGAAGAATATTTTTACGAAACATGGGCGAATTTTATCAAATCAATATCAAAGTTGTATAGCTTCGGAATATAGCTCCGGAGAATGTTTTCACGAAGCATGGATATCATTCATCAGAGTAATTTTAACAAAGAATGTCTTCTTCACGAAGCATGAAAAGAAGGGAAGGTGTTTTTTCGCCGAAGGCTCAAAAATGGTATGTATTTAAAGTTTCATGCATCGTAAAGAATTCAATAATGAAAAGAGACTTGTATATTACATTCAAATGTACAAAGTGTCGCATAGATTACACTTTAAATGTTTCTTCCAAATAGCATCTAATCTTCTCTTAATACTGCTTCGGCGGCTTCATTCAGAAGTTGGTCAACAACCTTGTCCATGATAGTTTCGGCCATCTGTTTAATTTCTTCATCCCCTTTTGTGTGGGGGTCGGTAGTTGGTTCAACAGTTTCTGAGCGAAGAGAACACTTCTTCATTACTTTCACAAATCGCGAGCAAAGTTTAAAATGGAAATTACAACGCAACAAGAGCGGCTAATTGGTACCTAATTGTCTTTCGGGCTCCGTACTCCTTTCGGCAGCTTCTGCTACTTTTCTAGCATCATGAATGCCTTTCTCGCTTCTTTGGATGATATCTTGCGCCACTCCTCGACCGCCGTCGTTCCAGATATCAGTAAAAAATTTGCCACCAACCACGCTTGCTTCGGCCGAGGGGTCCTTGATATCTTCGGAAGATAAGGTAGCTTCGGACTGAGCTAAAAATTTTATATGCCCGCAACCTTTCTTCTCTAAGACAGAAGCAATTCCTCTGGCGCCCGAAAAAGCGCATATGTCGCCACGACTGTTCAGAATCTCTTCGAAGGCCTCTGCTTCGTGGCTAATCCATTCCAGCGGATCTTCGGGATTGCCTCGAGAAAAATTCTCTTCGCTGGAAAAGGCGCCGACGCTAGCAAAGCTGGTTTTAATTTTATTCACGCATTCTATAGATTTAACATAGCATTTCCCCTGAGATGCGCGAAGCTCTTTAATTCTTGATTCCAATTTGCTAACCATAAAATCACTAAGTTCTCGTTTCGTTTCCTCAAGCGCGCGCTCCTCTTTAGCTCTAGCCAGCTGTTTCTGAAGATCTTTAATCTCGCGTTTTTGAGCTTCGGTTTGGGCCTTTGAAGCAGCTTCGTCTTTTTTCACTTTATCTACCAGTGTAAGCAGAATTTTATCTTTTTCCAAAGCTTCATTTCTCAGTTTGATAACTTCGGAGCGTAAATTATTAAACGCAATTTCATAACTTTCATCTTCGGCGCTCTTTTGCGCTCTTAGCGCGTTGCTTAGGATCAGGCCCTATACGAAAAAGAATTCATATAAGAAAAAAAGGAATGAGTTGCGTAAAAAAAAATAATAAGGAGGATTTTTCAAGCGTTTAATTCCCGTACCTTCAGGCTGTTGTACGCAAGACTGTCCGCGAGATCTTCTTTAGTCATAGCGCTTAATCCAGATTCAAGCTTCGGGAAACCAATACTCCTGGCCATCTCTCGGCAGACAGATAGCTCTTTGTTGTCAGGCAGGCAGTATAAGAAATCATCTTCATTTGTCCCATTGAATATTACTGCTCCCTTTGGATATTTTAGCTCCTTTGCATAATGGTTAGCTTCATGAGTTTCTTCTTCAGATAGTTTTTTCCCCGAAGCATGTCGTATGATGTAATCACATATGCTGGCAGGCGCTTCGGGGATGGCAGTGTCAGTTTCTTCAACTAAAATTGGTTCTGGTATTTTTATTGCTTCGGCTTCCAAAGTTTGCTCCTTGAAGGGCTCTGAAGGCCCAGCTTCAGCTTCAGCTTGTTGCGTCGGAGCTTCAGAAGAAGCTTCAGCAATTTCAACACTCTTTTTTGGAGTTGTGCTTGAAGACTTAATTGTCTCCAAGACATCTAGTACATTTACCATTCTCTTCCTTTTTGGGGTCACCATTGTACCCTTTTGGATTTTTGCTGCTTCGACATTTGCTACAGGACTCAAAATTTCTGATGCTTTTTCCTTAGTCGGATTTTTCGCTTCTTCCATTTTTTCTGTGGATGGCGCTTCGGCCATCTCTGCAATTTCTGGCAGCAAGGTTGGCTGTTCAGCTTCGGCGGCCGAAGAAGTTTCTCCGGTAAACTCAGGCACCGAAGCTGGTTCAATATGGCGTGGTCGGTGTGTGAGGACCTTCAACCTTTTTCCTTTCGGTTCTGGCTCGCTAGGAGTAGTTGCAGCTTCTTCTTTTTCAGAGGTTATGTTTTTCCTTTTTTGCCTTCGGATGGGGTAACAATAATCAGGGTAGAAGAACCCAACTGCATCAAACACTCGGTTGAGTCTCTTCTTTTTTCGGCCTCCGAAGGCTGCTGATAGTGCAGTATTTTCAGCCTTCAAATATGCCCCAAGTAATTCATCACTTAATGTTTCAATGCTTTTCAGCCAGTCATCATCAGGCTCAATAAATTTATCTGCATATTTGAATGTGTACTTTAATCTGACTAGTCCGCCTTCGTCGGACTCTTTGATGGTTTCCTTCGGCATTTCCCACTTTTCTGCAAGTGGCCATACCCTGAAGGCAATGTGTTCTTGGACCAAGTCCCTTGTCCCAATAAACGAGCAGACTACCCCGAAGGCTCTTTGGCATTCTTCGGCGGCTTCGTCCATTTCGACATTCGGCCTTCGAAGACCGAAGCGTTGCCAGATTGGGTGCATAATGATACTCTTCACATTCTCTTGAGCTGTTAGATCATTCTTTACGTAAAACCATTCAGTCATCCAGGCTCCGGGCCACCTCTTCCGAAAGGTCGGCACAGGGCAGCTTGACCCGGAGCGGGCGCCGAAGCTGTAGCACCCAAAGTTGTTGTGGTATTGCTCCTTTCCCCAGGGCTTCGTCTTGTATAATAACTCATGAATGTTGCAGAAGCTTTTAGCGTTCGGTTCCAAACCTTGGCTCCTCGCAGCCCAGACAAACACTCCCATCCTTATGATGGCTTCGGGAGTGATTTGATGCAGATGGACCTGAAACGTCTTTAGTACCTCAACAACAAAGTTGCTCAGGGGGAATCGAAGCCCAGCCTTGAGGAAGCTTCGGAAAATCACAACTTCATCTTCTTCGGGGGTGGGAGAAGTTTTTTCCCCGGCATCAGCTCTCACAATAGATATGTCTCGGAAATATCGCCCCCTCATATTATCAATGTGACTCTGCTTGATGGTCGTTTTCCCAAAAACTGTGTGGCTTGGTCGCCACGGTCGATCTTCGGCCTCTTCCCCACCACTTTCCACATCAAAGCTGTCGCTGTCATCAGTATCTTCGGACAAACCTTCGAGAATCTCCTTCGTGATTTTCTCTGTATTAGTCTCTGCCATCGCTATCAGGAATCCCAGATTTTTCTCCTCCTCGAGACTCAGCTTCGTCTCAGCAGGGATCTTCAGCTTCGTCTCGGCAGGGATCTTCTTGCCTTCAGACATCTTCGGGAACGCTAAAAAATTGTCCCCGAGGCCGAAGCTTCGAAATCAAAAAGACCAGCAAATCTTAACGAACAAGAGCTAAAAATTTTAGTGGGCCGAAGCAAAAGGCAAGTGTGCGTACCAAATGAGTTCGCGATGTGATCTTATTTATACGCCTAGGGCGTTGAAAATTGAAAGGCCCCGCTTGTCAGTGAATGTTGCTATTCTAGCAAGGGGAAGGTGTTTTTTCGGACCTTCGGCTCAAGGCCTTCGTCCATATCGCAATCTGAATTTATTATTTACAAATTAATATTGCGAGGGGCTACTGTTGGGGGCCTTCGTCCTCCGAAGGTCCTCAAAAACATGATTACACAATGTTTTCCAAGTGGATTATATGAACAGGTATTTTCGGATTCGGAATTATGGATATGGAGCACGACCAGGACGAAGCCTGAACCAGACGAAGGTCGAGGGCAGCCGAAGCTATGCGCAGGGAAGCTTCGGCGCGATGGCATAAGGGGGAACCGACTTAAAGATGAAAAGACTTCGGGGGCCTCGACAGATTTCCATAAACCGTTAACAAATGTAATGGACATGGATGTAATTTTACGTGGGCTGCGTCCCGCGTCTATAAATAGATGAACAGTACTCCCGTACTGTTCACGCTGACTTGGCACTGGCTTTTGCGTCACGTTTGTACTTCTACCTTCTCTCAGGACCGAAGGTACATTTGTAATTTGAAATCATTTCTATCTCTCCATGTTAATAAAATAGAAATGAGCCTATGTTGATATTTATATTTCACGTTTTATATGAATCCTTCGGCATTATTTATTTACGAAGGTATGTCTCTTGTGACCTTCGTCCTAAAGCATTATTTCCCGAAGGGGCGTAATGTTTCGAAGGACGAAGGACCTTAATGTTTAACATCTTCTATGTTGCCTTGTTCTTAACTTTTAGCATTTGAGAACAAGTCCCCAACAAAGTCTAATCTGGGCCGTCGGTTTAGATCTAACGGCTGATATCACGCGATACCCCTTCGCGGTGCCATTTAGCTAAAGAGTCCCTCCACTTGCCAGAATTAGAACCCGCCATCCACGCGGGATTAAGCCTGAGTCTTCAGAGAAATTGCGCTAAGGCCCCTGCCTTTCTCAGATTTAATGCGCCCAGTCCAGTGCTGTTTTAAAATGAATAAAGGAGTTAGAAAAGTTATTTTTAATACAAAAACAAATGCTAGAGCTTGTATAAATCATAGGAAATTCATATGAACTCCAAATCACTCCATTTCAGTTCCTAAAATTTTGTAATATTATTGTCTATCACACAGAGTCTCTGTTTTGTCATGAAAACAGTAGGAAAATTAATTCTTCACTTAATCCTATTTTAAACACATAAAACCTTTGAAAATCCATAACTTAAAATCTATAACTCCAAAAATTATGATTTCTGTTCCTAGAATTTTATTTTAATGTGTAGATTATTACTGTGTATTCTGTATATATGTTTGGTGTAATGTTAATTTCTCTATATGCACTGTGCTTGTTTGTATTGTGGCGAGTAGAAGAGCCTGTGACTGAGGATCCTGGTGAGCAGCAAGTTGAAGTAGCTGAGCAGGAGCTCATTGAAGGCAAGTTGTGCCCTTGATCACTTTTTACCCAATAATGTTCTTTGATATCATTTATCCATGCATAGGTTAATTTTGATGGGACCCAATAGGTCACCCTAGATTGTTTATCTCATTACCTTGTTTACCCCTGAATCACTTGGTAGTTTGCTATTGCTTTATATGGTTTTGGGATAATCATTTATTACCTCTATGTTCCAATTCTTTTGTTATTCTATTTATGTTCATGTTATGATCATTAATGTTAATTGGAACATAGAGCTTAACTTGAGTAACACGTGCCACCACAAGGGTTTAGTGGGACGCCCTTGGCTGACTAATTAGGAAAGCTAGTGGAAGACTACCTTACCCGAAAGGGGCAAGGGCAGTAGGGGAGTGGTCAGTGTAGGGAGGTCCTTGGTTGATTTTGCTGCGATGGCGGTCAGCCAAGAACCCTGCATTGGAACTTCCTATAAACTGTAGCGGGTTTTCGGAAGCTAGTGGAACTTTGTAAAGGCCTCATAGTGTTGCCCTGCCGCGCTTCCTAGGCAGAGGTGTATGGGATTCGCGACCCCTTGGCAGATGGGTAACATGACTTGTGGGTAAAGGGTACAACCTCTGCAGAGTGTAAAACTGGTATACTAGCCGTGCTCACGGTCATGAGCAGCTCAGGACTCTCTGATGTTTAAATTATGGAACTTAAATTCAATTTTGTCATTTGCATATGCATGGGTTTATTATTAATTTTGTTCTATTATTTATTAAGGTTTGGTATTTACTTACACTTAGTAACTGCTAATAAAAGTTTGACCAACTACTTAAAAGCAATGCTCAGCCTTAAACCCCTATCATTGATTAGCCTTACACATCACATGAACTCACACCTTTGTGAGTTTATGTCCACTGGTTCCCCATAACTTGTTGAGCTATGATCATGTGTGAGCTCACCCTTGCTGTCTCACACCCCCCCACAGGAGAAGAGCAGGTGGTTCAGGAGGAGCCACAAGGTGAGGAGTATGATCTGATCTAGGTGGCGTTTCTCAGTTGACATTGGCGCCGATGATCCTTAGTTCGTTTTATATTTATTCTTTTATTTTGTAATAAGTCTTCCGCTATGTAATAAGTACTCTGATTATTGTGACATTTATCTCTATACACTCTGTTATTATATATGTTGTCTTCTTGGCGCATGTATGAGGTGCACCTGGCTTTGTTCCTTAAAGCCGGGTGTGACAACTTCCTCCCAGTTAAAGTAAAATATCCTGTCATCACCTATGCAGAATTATACATTGCTCGCATTCTCAGTTTGCATGGTGTTCCAAAGACTATAGTGTCGGATCGTGGATCCCAATTTGTATCCAAATTCTGGGAAGAACTTCATAAGTCCCTGGGTACTAAGTTGCTCCACAGTTCGGCCTATCATCCACAAACCAATGGGCAAACCGAGAGGGTTAACCAAATACTCGAAGATATGCTGCGGGCATGTGTTCTGGACTTCTCACAGAAATGGGATGAATGTTTGCCCTTGGCGGAGTTTTCATATAATAATAGCTATCAAGAAAGTATCAAGATGGCACCTTTTGAAGCTTTATATGGGCGACGATGTCGAACTCCGCTAAATTGGTCTGAACCTGGAGAAAGGTACTTCTTTAGGCCTGATTTAGTGAAGGAGGCTGAGGAAAAGGTTCAGAAAATTATTTATAATATGAAGAAAGCACAAGCTCGTCAGAAAGGTTATGCAGACAAACGGCGAATGCCCTTGTATTTTCATGAAGGAGACTATGTCTACCTAAAGGTTTCACCAATGAAGGGAATATCGCGTTACGGGGTTAAAGGGAAGCTTGCACCCAGGTACATTGGTCCATTCCCGGTACTTTAGCAATGTGGACCAGTGGCGTATCGACTGCAGCTCCCCGAAATTCTGTCTGCTATACATAATGTGTTCCATGTGTCGCAATTGAAGAAGTGTCTTCGGGTCCCCAATCGAACCATTGAAGTAACAGATGTTGTCCTTGAACCAGACTTGACATACTCTGAGCACCCTATTCGAGTCTTGGATCAAAAGGACAGAGTTACTCGGAGCAAAACTCTCAAGTTCTATAAGATACAGTGGAACCAACATTCTGAAGAAGAGGCTACATGGGAAACTCAAGACTTTTTAGATAAGAATTTCCCAGGCTTTCTAGCCTCATGTAATTTATAAAGTGTGTATAGTTATTGTAATAAAGGAGTGAACCCCCACACCACCCCCTGCCTTGTACCAGAAATAAGGAAATAAAAATGTGACACATTTCCTTTTCCATTACTCACCCTAGGACCTTTAATCTCGGGACGAGATTCTTTTATGGGGGAAAGGATGTAACACCCCTGGTGTTACTGTAACTAAAACTTGAGCATGGCATCATAAACATTGGCATTGCATATGTTTGACACACCCAGAGTGCATTCACTAGGTAAAAAGTTTAAACAAGTGTATTGTTTTTAGTGTTTTGCAAATAGGACCCTAGATAGGGAACCTAATCCTAAATAAGGCTCAAAGGGGCAAAACTTAACCCAAATGAAGAAAACCTAAAAGCTTTAAGGGAAGGGTCATAAAATGATCCCAAGACTAAAGTGGAATTACACTTATACCCCTAGGAGACCAGAAACTCTAATTGGAACCCTAGAAAACCCTAAAACCAAACCCTAGGGATCTATGTGCAAAATTAGCCCACTTTTGGACTAAAGTGCAAAAACCAAGTTAAATAAGTATCTTAAGTCATTTGGTTCACAAATGTGTGGACTTGTAAGACAAATATTGGATTTTGGACTTAATTGCAAAATGGACCTCAATTAAGTTCTATTCTAAGTCTCAAATTCAGTGTTGAGGGCTCAACTTTGGAGCTTTACAACTTTCAAATTATGGGGTTTTTGCCCTAGGGCACCACATCAAAGTTGTAGAGCAAACAAAGGAGAACAATTTTGCTTAAGAGTGCAAGCCATGTTCTTGTGAAAAATCTGGAGATAATCATGCTCAAAACCAGGCTGTCAGGCTATTTGCAGTCTGAAATTTAGACTAACAGTGATACTGAGTCAACTTTGAACTAGGAATCAACCCTGATCTAATGAGTATTTGGACATGGTTGCTATGACAAAATTGTATCTGGATCATTGGGCTATAACTTTGCTATAAAGTGATGATCATGTTGCCACATGAAATTGGGAGGAAATTCCCCTGCAAAATGCTCTGTCATGCGACTGAATGAGGACTCTGATGGTACAGTAGCCAATGTGGATCAGAATGCCAGCGTAGCTTGCTCGCTGCCGGTGACCCCCCCTGCGCGAGGATTCACGCTGCCGCCGTTAAGATTAACGCTCGCTGGTAACCGGATAACGCTTCGGGGTAGAAAGATCTTCGTCGCGGTCAAGCTGGAAGCCACCCCGGTCAGCCGCGGTACTCCTCCCCTTGCTCACCGCCGTGAATAAAGCTGCTCACCGATGACAGCCGTCTCCCGGCCGTGCGCCGTGTGGCTCAACCCCTCCACCGCGTCGCTGTGACTCCCTACAGCAGTCCCATCGCCGCCGGTGAGCTCGCCACGACTGAGGACACGTAGCCACGCGCGCTAGTGTTTTCTTCTACCTCTTATCGCCGCGCATCCTCGCCCGAATTCGTGACCACTGCCCGCTAGCTCTATAAATTGAAGCCATTGCAAGCTCCATAAGGTAGTCAAGTACCTTGACACCCAGTATTGTCTCCAGTTGATCACCGACGAGCTTGAATTTCACGTTTCCCCCAAATCAACTCTCCGCCACCGTGAAATCCACTCCACCGTGGTCAGCCCTCCACAAGTTAGCCCAGGTCCTCTGCTACTGCGTTTGAGTACCCTCCCAGCTCTGTGATGCTTACCAAGTCTTCAATTTGTGCGGAGCAACCTTAGATCGCCGGGAACACCTTCATCCGTCCGCCGTGCTCTCGGTCACCATGGCCAGAGCTTAGTAGTTGATTATTCGTGCAATTAATCTAGGGGAAATGTTTAGGGTAGGTCCGATTTGATGTCCGACGCTCGGAGGACCTAGCCGTTGCCCCAATCGACCGGCGTATGAGCTCGCCGGAGCTCGGCTGGGTGTGAACGCCGTCGGGGACCGCGAAACGTAAAGGATTGGAATTACAGGGACTTTTCTGCGAAGTGTCAGTGACTCTAGAAAGTAGTATCCGAACCCACTTCCAATTAGATAAAACCCCATGGGCCTTTCTGCAAAGCTGCCAGAGCGCGCGCGGGCGCGGGTGCACTTCGGCTACAGTTGGGCCGACTTTGGGCTGATTTCGGCCCGAGCCTGTTCATTGTTTTCCTTTTTTCTATTCCTAGCAAGCTTTAGAAATCTGTAGAAAATTATAGAAAAATCCTAAAAATATGAGACCAATTTTCCTAGACTTCTTATTTTCCCTAGTATTTAATAAAAATAGTTTCATGATTTTTAGTTTAAACAGGGAATTTTAGGGCATTTAAAATAGCCTAAAGCAATAGTCCTGGAATTTTAGAGAATTAATAGTAATGCCAAAAATGTTCAAACTTTTTATATGAACTCCATACATTATTTAGAAGCCTTGGGTAGAATTTGGGGTGATTTGGACCTTGTTTGATACTTAGAACCCAAAATCCCCCCTGCCCTTTGAATTCCTTTACTGACTCCGGAAACCCTAAGTTCCCGGAGTTCCGTGAAGGAAAGTTGTATTCAAGACTTAGATAATGAGTTTATATTATCTTTGCACTCTCATGAGCATTACATGGCATTTATTCTTATACATATATGTGGTTATGTTTAGAAAACGAAGAAGTTGAAGTAAGTGAAGAGAAGGCACCACCACCTTCGGACTCTCAGGCAGGATCTTGTCTTTATTTTGACATCTGTGGGCCTGAGTCAGACTCACCTACTAACGAAGGCAAGCCCCGGTGCATTTGCCACCTCCTTGTGTTTTAAAAATCTTTTTCACTTGCTTGATGCATTAGGTGATAGGAGTTGATTGCTAAAACAATTCCTACATTACCTCCCTTGAACTTGATTACCTTCCTTGATCACCCGTTTTACAAAAGATTTTTGATGCTTAGCCTTGCTTTAGAAAAACAAAATGTTTTGTTTTTACAAAATATGATGTGGCAAAAGTGGGTGGGATGTTTTCGAAAATAAAACTTGATGGTGAATCCATCACGGCCGTGATGGATTCAACATCGGAAAAGATGTACCTCTGCCAGGTACCAAGTTTTTGGGTTGAAATGTTTAAGCTGAGACCGGGCGGGTGACTTGCACAAGAAGAGAGTCTCGGTGTAGTGTCTCCGTCTGAGTCGATTAAGGACCTTGTTGATGTAGGCTTGATGATCGAGGACCCTTTAACTGGTCACATGCCTCGTCATGGGTAAGCCTTGCCTCGGGCAGACTAAGGCCAGAATAAGATAACACGAAATGGGCATGGAGCGGTGGCGAGAGTAGCGTGTACCCTCCGTGGCAAGAGGCTGGACGGTGGTGTATCTGTGCTCTCGGTTTGCGTGAACCTGATCTGGTCTTAAGAACCCCGGTGGCGGGTTGACATTGCAAGGGTTAAGTGCTACATATGTCGTGTGATTGGAGATCCTCAGCTGAGTATAATCGATTCGGATCGCCGTACCTTCGCGGTTATGAAGACTTGGTCACTGCCCTACACGTAGCAATCCAGTGAAGATGAAGGAAGAATTAAGAAATTGGCTAGTGCAGGTCAAGTGTTTGAACTAGGGTAGAAAGAACTCTAGATGCAGGTAATTTTACCTAACCTGACAATAAAGTTGGATTTTAAGGATCCACTCCTAGTAAGCTTTTCTGCAAAACAGAGTCTTTGATCCTTGATAAGCCATACCTTGAATCCCTCTAGCCAGCATACCCTTGAGAGTCTTTTCTTTAGTCGGGTAAGTCTTGCTGAGTAATTCCGTACTCAGGGTTTTATTCCCTGTTGTTTTTCAGGTTCTAACCTTGTGCTGCTGTGATGGTGTTAAGTGCCGGTGGGCTCGGCCTTCTTATAAGTCTAAGTAACCCTTCTATACTTCTTATTGAGGATGGTCATTTGAGCTAGCATATATTTCAAACTTATACTTTTGTAATCACTCCGATAAAATAATATAAAACTTTTATAACTTGTAAAATTTGGTAATAAGATTTCCGCTGCAAAAATATTGGTGTGTGTGATTTGTGTTACTTAATCCCGCGGTTCTGGTTGAAAGTGGTTTATCCGATGTCCTTAGGGCAATCAGACAGATCCTGTTGAGTTATCTGGTGCACATGCATGGTTTTCTGAGGTCTTCAGGACAAGGACAGGTGGATGTGGGCCCAATAACTTGGAGGTTCTGCCACAGGGACCCGCTCCATTTTCATCTCATTAGCATCCCCACAGTGCAGTAGACACCACCTGTAATATCATCTATATACAAAGCCACCCCAGGAAGTGGGGTATTACGCTCCTTAAAGCAGCCCAAACCTATCGAAATCCGCTTGTCTCTCTCTCGTGCCCGAACGCGAACCATCGAGTTATGATCTGTGACACCGTCCTACCCAAAAGCACCACGAGCGTAAACCCGGGTGTGCGGTCGGACACAAAACATCGATAGTTGGCACGCCAGGTAGGGGGTGTGTCGTCGACCAACGCTGACTCCATGGCCATCATTTTCAAGAGCAAGATCACCTTCAGCCCAGGAGTACTTTTCTACTTCAGGACCATCTCCTGCGTGGTAGATGTAGAGGGAACTCTGCACCGCATAGCAACTCCACCCGAGAAGAAATCCTCCTCAAGGGCGCCAAAGGGAGCTGCAGCGAAACCACGAACTGCGCCACCGCTAACAGCGCGACGGGGTGTGGTCCCGCATGAGGCTAGGCTCGGGATCACCTAGAGGGTAGAAGGCCAGTCAACCATGGCCTCCCCAACCCAATGAACTCTGATGTCCACTTCACCTACTAAGGACTGGACACGGATCACCTGACAGAAGAAGATGAACATTTCGAACTAGGGCGAAAAAGCGCAGCGGACGATCACCCCCGATTCCTCTGCCCTCAAAGGAGGATGGGAAGAAGCACACCGCTGCACCTACTCCTTTCTTCCCTGACATCCTCTTCATTTAGGGGAGACTGGAGTCATCGCCCATCTCTGACGATGAACCCACCGTGCTGGGGGAAGAACCTCCCCAGCGCAATGCACGACGACGGAGAAACAGGTGCCAAAATGTGCGACGACACCATGAAGCCGGAGAACAAGACCTAACTCAACCCGTCTCTCGGGACGAAGCCTCAGAGATGGGGGAGACCCCTGATGAAAGAACACATCGAGAATGGCGCAACCCTCGCCGCTGCGACCGTCATCAAGCTCATGAACGTGAGAGCGAGCTAGCTGAATAAGATGCTAGCCTCCGATGGGAGAATCTGCTCCTCGCCCAAGACCTGTACCCCAACTTCACCCGAGCATTGAACACACCGAGCAAAGTTGGAGGGGTCCTGGCGCAGATAGCCAATGGCCTCCCGTGAACCCTAGACGCGGAGGGCTATCAACGGGTGCTCACTTAGGCGACCAATCATCTTCTACCTCTCGCCCACCCACCGAACAATCTGTGTCATGCCATCAACAGCCGATGGGACGTGCGGAGCAACATCAGTGCTTCGCGCGATCGTCGACACGGAAATGAAATAAGGCACTGGGAGGAATACGACCGAGATCATGGTGTACCGGCACACAACCGTGCAACCATGATCGAGTCAGCGGTAGCCTCTATTAACAGTCCGGTCTAGGGACGATCGAGGCAACCTAATACTTGCTCCCCTCCTCGGGATTGATGACATGATCATCGACAGGAGGAGACGTGCTGAGTCTCCGTGCTCACCCCTCGCCTCCGGGCCATCCAATGCCCCCCCAATTTCAAAGTCTCCAACGTCGACAAATACTAACCCAAGCAGGACCCGGGGGGTTGGCTGACCGTCTACACAACCGCCGCTCGGGCTGCTGGGGCAACGGAGGACGTCATGATAGCGTACTTGCCCATCGTTCTGGGGTAGGACGCACTACAATGGCTTCGGCATCTGCCTCGACATTGCATCAACGATTAGGGAGATTTTAGGCACCGGTTTGTCACGAACTTCCGATCCCTCTCCGATAAGCCGGTGCAGCCATGAGATCTCAAATCCATCAGGCGATAGAATGATGAAACTCTCCATTCATTCCTCAGATGATTTCAAACAATGAGGAACCGTATCCCTGAGGTTGCTGAGGCAGCTGTGATTGAAGACTTCTATCGGGGATCCAACGATCCGGTTTTCGTTCGAGCCATACTTCAAAACACACCCACCACCTCTGAACAACTGTTCAGGGAGGTGGACGTCTACATCACCGCAGATGAGTGAGCTCAAGACCTCATTAGAGGTGCAAAGCCCATACGACAAGCACAGCGAAGGGACACGAACCTGCAACCAAACAAACGCTAGGACAAGAGGCCCCGGGAGGAAGTACACACTGTCGGGCCACCTGCAGCTCGAGCCTGCGATGCACCCCATGGAGGGGTAAGGACACTGGTTGAGATCCTTGACTCCTAGTGGTCATACCACAAGGACATGCTGCACACCCTGTAGAACTGCAGGGATTTCAAAAACTCTGTCGGGCATGGCCGACCATTCCAACTGCTACTGCCTCCCCCACCTTGAGGAGAGCCTAATGAGCCTAGGAAGCCTCGGTAGTAGGTGGGCGGTAGAGGTGGAGCCTTCCCACGCATCGACAGGGAGGTCAATGTCATATTCGAAGGGCACGAGGCACAAGAAAGCAAAAGGCAACAAAAACTCAATGATTGACAAGTTCTAGTGGCCACAAACAGCGCTCTAGCCCCTTACTGATGGTCACAACACACAATATCCTGCAGCCGAGCCGATCAATGACTAAACTTCGATCACCATGGCAAGTACCCGCTACTTATCGACCTTGTGATTTAGGAAAGCCAGGTTAAGAAGGTTCTGGTGGTGGTGGCAGCAACATCAATGTCACCTTTCCCTAAACACTTCAGGCTTTGGGGTCGCCATCGCCGACCTCACTTAGTAGGATACCCCTTTCTTCGGCATTGTGCCGACTGGAGAGTACCCACTAGGTCACATCTACATGTTCGTCACATTCGAAACCCCAGAGAACTACCAAACTGAGTTCTTGAGGTTTGAGGTGGCGTGTTTCGACTGTGGGTACAACGCCATTATTGGGAGAACGGGATTGGCAAAATTCATGGCCATCCCGCACTACCCATATATGATACTCAAAATGACAGGTCCTCAGGGGATCATCACCGTGCGTTCTAACTTCCAAGGCGTCGTCGAATGCTTCCAGGGTGCCGTTCAGACGACTGTCACTACCGGGCCCTCAATAGCCCTTCTCGTACAGGTTGATGGCAAGCCTGTGGAAGAGGATTTTACAATCCCTTCGAATGAAGCACCAACCGCGAACTCTATGTGGCCGACTAAAGAAACTAAAAGAATCAACCACAGATTCTCTGATGAACGCAACACTATGGTCATCAGTTCCAGCCTCGACGACAAATAGGAAAGCACGCTCGTCCAGTTCCTGCAAAACAATCAGGACATGTTCGCATGGCAACTTACGAACATGCCAAGAGTCCTGAGAGAGCTAGCCGAGCACAAACTCAAAGTGTACCCTAAGGCAAGACCAATCTGACAGAAGCTACGTCGTTTCACGCCCGACAAAAGAGAGGCTATACGAGCGGAATTAGCCCGCCTGGTATTGACAGGTTTCATTAGAAAAGTACTACACCCTGAGTGGCTAGCGAATCCTGTTCTTGTACTCAAAAAGAATAAAGTTGATTTGAGCATGTGTGTCGACTATACCGATCTGTTGGATAAGATCATGTTACCCTATCTCTATCTCATTTATCTTATTGGATAAGATCATGCGACCCTATCTCTATCTCCTTTGTCTATATAAGTAGTCCCCCCTTGTACCCTGTACTTGAGAACAATACATAATAGATCTGTTTTCCCATGGTTTTTTTTCTCCTCATTGGGGGAGTTTTTTCCACGTTAAACTATGTGTCTCCTTTTTCTCACCTGTGATCCTAACAATTGGTATCGGAGCTAGGGTTTAGACACTTCTTGGGAGTCGCCGCTGCCGCTCTCGTTCCCGTCAGATCCATCCGTGTTCGTGCTTCTCTGTATAGATCCAGGCGGATATGTCGTCTGCGTCTACGGGTGTCCTCCTGCAGTATTTGACGGAGAGCAGGACCGACTGCTGTGCACTTCTTCGCTTACCGCGCAGAGGGCCATCTCAGGTCTTCTCTAGCCGCTCGGTGACTGTGCATCTGGATTCTAGCGACATATTCTCAACGATCTTTGCAACCATATCATCAACCAGGCCACGTGAAGTACTACTTGCTACTGTCGATATTTTTTTCTCCGCTGCTTGAAAAATCTGATGAAAGGAATCTCCAGCACACCTACATCACACCTACGTGAAGATTATTGTGTTGCTAGTGCAGAAATTCTCAAATCAATTAATTTTCTATTCCTTGCATCCAAGTGTGCTGCTTTGATACACTTCACATTGGGATTTTATTTCAGATTATAATGTACTAAAATTGATATTCCGAAGTTTGATGGCAAAATCAGTTTTGCTATTTGGCACATTCAGATGAAGGTTGTTCTTACTCAGTTATGTGTGCGAAAGGCGCTGCAATCGCGACCTGCTGATATGACTGATGATAAATGGGAAGATCTTGATGAAAAGGCTTTGTCTGCCTTACAGCTCATTTTATCTTCTGATGTTCTGCGTGAAGTAATGAATGCAAAATCTGCAACATAATTGTGGAAGAAATTGGAGGAGCTATATATGACCAAAAGTCTTGCTAATAAGCTCCATCTCAAAGAGCGCATTTATACTATTCGTATGGCGGAAGAAAAAATACTCATCATATTTCTCAATGTCCCAAAGTGAGAAATAAAGAGGAGAGAAAGAAAAAAAGAATTGGACAAGTCTTCTGCTGAAGCCAGATTTGTTGAAACTTTAGACAGTGGAGAAGCTCTATTTGTTGCCTCTATTGAAAAGTGCTCTTCTTGGATTCTCGATTCTGCTTGCACTTTTCATATTTGTTCGCATAGAGATTGCTTTTCTGATTATGTTAAGTCTCATGCTGGTGAGGTTGTTATTGGAGATGGATCCACATGTGAGATTATTGGAATTGGCTCTATTTATATCCAAGTTCATGATGGCAGTATTAAGAAACTTATCGATGTCCATTTTGTTCCAAAATTGAAGAGAAATCTTATTTCTTTGAGCACTTTAGAAGCAATGGGATTCAATTTTGCTGGTATTTATGGTGTTCTTAAGGTTTCTCGTGGCAACTGTATTATCTTGAAGGGCAATCGTTTGAATAATCTCTATTACTTGCAATGTTCAACAGTTGATGTGAAACTGTTTCTATTGCGTTCTAGAAGAGAGGTTATTTTGATGATACGAAGTCGTGCTCCAGTTCCAAGTCTAAAGATTCCTTAGACTTGGTTGATATTCAAATTTAGCATCCTAGTGGTGTTTGGGGAAACAGTTTTATAGATTTAGCGTCAAGGGGAGATTTGTTGGATAAGATCATGTGACCCTATCTCTATCTCATTTGTCTTGTTGGATAAGATCATGCGACCCTATCTCTAACTCCTTTGTCAATATAAATAGTCCCCCTTGTACCCTGTACTTGAGAACAACACATAATAGATCTGTTTTCCGTTGTTTTTTCTCCTCCACATTGGGGGAGTTTTTTCCACGTTAAACTCCGTGTCTCCTTTTTCTCACCTGTGATCCTAACACGATCTCAACAAACACTGCCCGAAAGATCCTGTCGGGGACCATAATTAGGGGTACCCTCAAGACGCCTAATTCTCAGCTGGTAACCCCCATCAGCATAAAGCTGCAGAGGCCTGATGGGTTTGATTAAGTCAGGGATCAGTCCATACGAGCGACTCGATCACGCCACGCCCGAGCCTAGCCTCGGGCGAGGGCAGCCGACCCTAAGATGACTCCGTCTTGCCTGAGGCCTCCTCTTTCACGGCAGACGCATCACCGGCTCGCCCGAGGCCCCGCCTTCGATAAGAAGTAACCCTGACTAAATCACCGCGCCAACCGACCAAGTCACCGGGGCGTTTAACGCAAAAGGTAAGACCGACGGGCGACCAGACTTCGCCAGAGGCGCCATAGGAGGCTCTGCCCGACCCAGGGCTCGGACTCGGGCTAAGGCCCCGGAAGACGGCGAACTCCGCTCCGCCCGACCCAGGGCTCGGACTCGGGCTAAGGCCCCGGAAGACGGCGAACTCCGCTCCGCCCGACCCAGGGCTCGGACTCGGGCTAAGGCCCCGGAAGACGGCGAACTCCGCTCCGCCCGACCCAGGGCTCGGACTCGGGCTAAGGCCCGGAAGACGGCGAACTCCGCTCCGCCCGACCCAGGGCTCGGACTCGGGCTAAGGCCCCGAAAGACGATGAACTCCGCCTCGCCCGACCCAGGGCTCGGACTCCGCCCTGGCCTCTGCCGAACGACCTCCGCCTCGCCCGACCCAGGGCTCGGACTCCGCCTCGGCCTCTGCCGAACGACCTCCGCCTCGCCCGACCCAGGAGTTCGGGCTCGGCCTCTGTCATGCAGGACGGACTCGACCTCGACTTCGGAGGAGCCTCCATGGCGCCCGACCTAGGACACAAGACTGCCACGTCAACAGGAAGCGTCATCATCACCCTGCCCTGAGCCGACTCGGGTCGCAGAGAACAAGACTGGCGTCCCATCTGGCCAGCTCCGCCAGATAGGCAATGATGGCGCCTCACTAGACCATGACGACGGCGACTCTTGACTCCCTTACGAAAGCAGGGAGACGTCAGCAAGAGCACAGCTGTTCCAACAGCTGTCCCTCCATCAAGCTCCACTGCTTCTCCAACAGCCACGACGCCACACCAACAGGGTGCCAAGATCTCTCCGGCTGCCACCTTGGCATGTACTTAGGGCGCTAGCTCTCCCTCGCTAGACACGTAGCACCTTGCTACACCCCCATTTTGTACACCTGGATCCTCTCCTTACGACTATAAAAGGAAGGACCAGGGCCTTCTTAGAGAAGGTTGGCCTCGCGGGAACGAGGGCAGGGGCAGGCGCTCTCTCGGGGCCGCTCGCTCCCCTCACCCGCGCGGACGCTTGTAACCCCCTACTGCAAGCGCACCCGACCTGGGCGCGGGACGAACACGAAAGGCCGCGGGAATCTCCGTCTCCCTCGTCGCGACCCGGCTCCGGCCACCGACCTCTCGCTCTCCCTATTCCCCCCTTCGCGCTCGCCCACGCGCTCGACCCATCTGGGCTGGGGCACGTGGCACTCTCACTCGTCGGCTCGGGGACCCCCCGGTCTCGAAACGCCGACAGTTGGCGCGCCAGGTAGGGGCACGCTGCGTGTTGACGAGCAGTTTCCCGTCAAGCTCCAGATGGGCAGTCTCCAACGACCTCTCCAACCCGGGACGGTGCTCCGTTTCGGGAGCCTCGAGTTCATGTCTCTCGACAGCAGCTACGACATGATACTCCTTCCACCGCCGCGCGACAGCGACAATGGCGGTCGACAGCCCGCCCGCTGGCGGCGGAACCAACGACGTCTTTCCCGCGTGGGGGAAGGACAACTTTCGAGCTCGCCCCATCCTCTCCCTCGCCATCGGAGGAGGAGGAGGCGGGGCAACCAGGGCCGAGCGGGAGGCTGCGCTCCGACGGCTGTCGGGCAAATCGACATCCCCGGCGCCCCAACGGAGGACACGCCAAGCGTTGCCCTCGCGTTCGAGGCAAAGGCGAGCAGCATCCCCCCGCAACACGTCGACCCCGAGCAGGTGGACGACGCCGGCGCGCTCACGAAGGGCCTGCAGGACGTCGCCCTCGTACCCAAGACGACGGCGCGATCAGCCCCCGACATGACTTCGTCGCTCCTCGTCGACAAAAAGGTACCAACTGCTCCCCATCTTTCGTCATTTCGACTCGACCTCAACCTGCCTAGCGATCTCGCTTTGGCGGATACTCACGTTGAGGCGAGTGCAACCCCTCTGGGGTTTCGTGTGCGGTCGCCCTGGGACCGATTGACGGGCGTCTCGACCTACGGGCCCTCTGGGTTCGAGGAAGATGACGACCCCAGCATCTGCTGGGATTTCTCCGGATCTGGCAACCCCAGTGCCATGCAGGACTTCATGACCGCATGCAACTACTGCCTCTCCGACTGTTCCGACGGCAGCCGCAGCCTTGACGACAAGGGCTGCGGCCTGAGCCGCGAATGTTTCCACGTTGAGCTAGGGGATCCCTCCGGAGGCAGCCAACTCGGCATGTCGGAGGATGGCGATCTCCCTAGGCCAGCGCCTCGCGCCGACATCCCGCGGGAGCTAGCTGTGGTCCCCATTCCGGCGGGGGGTCACGACCCACAGCTCGAGCAAGTCCGCGGGGCGCAGGCCGGGCTCGATGAGGGAGCAGGAGCGCTCGAGGCAATCCGCCGGGACGTCGGGCAGGTATGGGCGGGCCAGCCCCCGGCCGGAGAAATACGTCACCTGCCCCAGGGTCTCTAGCACCGCATCGCCAACGATGCCAGGGCCAGACTGCCTCCCGCATCCGGCGGAACCGGTCAGGACCTGGCAGCCGCAGCGATGCTCCTCCGCGCGATGCCGGAGTCATCAACCACCGAGGGTCGGCGAATCCAGGGAGAGCTCAAGCATCTCCTGGAAGGCGCTACGGCCCGGCGGGCCGAGAGCTCTGCCTCCCGAAGGCAGGGGTACCCCTCGGAACCTCGTGCAGCGACTTCCCGACTCGTGCGGGAAGCCTCGGTCTACACCGGGCGCACGCGCAACACCGCGCCTGCAGCCCCGGGCCGCCTCGGCGACGAGCACCCTCATCGCGACCGTCGGGCACGCCTCGACGAAAGGGTGCGCCGAGGCTATCACCCCAGGCGTGGGGGGCGCTACGACAGCGGGGAGGATCGGAGTCCCTCGCCCGAACCACCCGGTCCGCAGGTCTTTAGCCGAGCCATTCGGCGGGCGCCGTTCCCGACCCGATTCCGACCCCCGACTACTATCACGAAGTACTCGGGGGAAACGAGACCGGAATTGTGGCTCGCGGACTACCGCCTAGCCTGTCAGCTGGGTGGGACGGACGACGACAACCTCATCATCCGCAACCTCCCCCTGTTCCTCTCCGACACCGCTCGTGCCTGGTTGGAGCACCTGCCTCCGGGGCAGATTTCCAACTGGGAGGATCTGGTCCAAGCTTTCGCCGGCAACTTCCAGGGCACGTACGTGCGCCCCGGGAATTCCTGGGATCTCCGAAGCTGTCGGCAACTGCCGGGAGAGTCTCTTTGGGACTACATCCGGCGGTTCTCGAAGCAGCGCACCGAGCTGCCCAACATCACCGACTCCGATGTCATCGGCGCGTTCCTCGCCGGCACCACCTGCCGTGACCTGGTGAGCAAGTTGGGTCGCAAGACCCCCACCAGGGCGAGCGAGCTGATGGACATCGCCACCAAGTTCGCCTCCGGCCAGGAGGCGGTCGAGGCCATCTTCCGAAAGGACAAGCAGCCCCAGGGCCGCCCGTCGGAAGATGCTCCCGAGGCGTCTGCTCCGCGCGGCGCCAAGAAGAAAGGCAGGAGGAAGTCGCAAGCGAAACGCGACGTTCCCGATGCAGACCTTGTCGCCGCCGCCGAGCACAAGAACCCTCGGAAGCCCCCCGGAGGTGCTAACCTCTTCGACAAGGCACTTAAAGAGACGTGCCCCTACCATCAGGGGCCCGTCAAGCACACCCTCGAAGAGTGCGTCATGCTTCGGCGCCACTTCCATCGGGCCGGGCCACCCGCAGAGGGCGGCAGGGCTCACAACGCCGACAAAGGGGAAGATCGCCAAGCAGGAGAGTTCCCCGAGGTCCGCGACTGCTTCATGATCTACGGAGGGCATGCGGCGAATGCCTCGGCTCGGCATCGTAAGCAAGAGCGTCGGGAGGTCTGCTCGGTGAAGGTGGCGGCACCAGTCTACCTAGACTGGTCCGACAAGCCCATCACCTTCGACCGGGACGACCACCCCGACCACGTGCCAAGCCCGGGGAAGTACCCGCTCGTCGTCGACCCCGTCATCGGCGACGTCAGGCTCACCAAGGTCCTGATGGATGGGGGCAGCTGCCTCAACATCATCTACGCCGAGACCCTCAGGCTCCTGCGCGTCGGTCTGTCATCCGTCCGAGCAGGCGCTGCGCCCTTCCATGGGATCATCCCTGGGAAGCGCGTCCAGCCCCTCGGGCAGATCGACCTTCCTGTCTGCTTCGGAACACCCTCCAACTTCCGAAGGGAGACCTTGACGTTCGAGGTGGTCGGGTTCCGAGGAACCTATCACGCAGTGTTGGGAAGGCCATGCTACGCGAAGTTCATGGCCGTCCCCAACTACACGTACCTGAAGCTCAAGATGCCAGGCCCCAACGGGGTCATAACCGTCGGCCCCACGTACAAACACGCATTCGAATGCGATGTGGAGTGCGTGGAGTACGCCGAGGCCCTCGCCGAGTCCGAGGCCCTCATTGCCGACCTGGAAAGCCTCTCCCGAGAGGTGCCGGACGTGAAGCGACATGCCGGCAACTTCGAGCCAGCGGAGACGGTTAAGGCCGTCCCTCTCGACCCCAGTGGCGACACCTCCAAGCAGATTCGGATCGGATCCGGGCTCGACCCCAAATAGGAAGCAGTGCTCGTCGACTTTCTCCGCGCAAACGCCGACGTCTTTGCGTGGAGTCCCTCGGACATGCCCAGCATACCGAGGGATGTCGCCGAGCACTCGCTGGATATTTGGGCCGGAGCCCAACCGGTCAGACAGCCCCTGCGCCGATTCGACGAGGAAAGGCGCAGGGTGATAGGCGAGGAGGTCCACAAGCTGATGGCAGCAGGGTTCATCAAAGAGGTATTCCATCCCGAATGGCTTGCCAACCCTGTACTTGTGAGGAAGAAAGGGGGGAAATGGCGGATGTGTGTAGACTACACTGGTCAAAACAAAGCATGTCCGAAAGTCCCCTACCCTCTACCTCGCATCGATCAAATCGTGGACTCCACTGCAGGGTGAGAAACCCTGTCTTTCCTTGATGCCTACTCAGGGTATCATCAAATCAAGATGAAAGAGTCCGACCAGCTCGCGACTTCTTTCATCACGCCCTTCGGCATGTACTGTTACGTCACAATGCCGTTCGGTTTGAGGAACGCGGGTGCAACGTACCAGCGGTGCATGAACCATGTGTTCGGCGAACACATCGGTCGCACGGTCGAGGCCTACGTCGATGACATCGTAGTCAAGACGAGGAAAGCCTCCGACCTTCTCTCCGACCTCGAACTGACATTCCGGTGTCTCAAGGCGAAGGGCGTCAAGCTCAATCCCGAGAAGTGCGTCTTCGGGGTGCCCCGGGGCATGCTTTTGGGATTCATCGTCTCCGAGCGGGGCATCGAAGCCAACCCGGAGAAGATCGCGGCCATCACAAACATGGGGCCCATCAAGGACTTAAAAGGCGTACAGAGGGTCATGGGATGCCTCGCGGCCTTGAGCCGTTTCATCTCGCGCCTCGGCGAAAGAGGCCTGCCCCTGTACCGTCTCTTAAGGAAGGCCGAGTGCTTCACTTGGACTCCCGAGGCCGAGGAAGCCCTCGGGAACCTGAAGGCGCTCCTCACCCAGGCGCCCGTCTTGGTACCCCCAGCTGATGGAGAAACCCTCTTGGTCTACGTCGCCGTAACCACTCAGGTGGTCAGCGCCGCGATCGTGGTCGAAAGGCAGGAAGAGGGGCATGCTTTGCCCATTCAGAGGCCAGTTTACTTCGTCAGCGAAGTGCTGTCCGAGACCAAGATCCGCTACCCACAAGTCCAGAAGCTGCTATATGCAGTGATCCTGACGAGGCGAAAGCTGCGACATTACTTCGAGTCTCATCCGGTGACTGTGGTGTCGTCCTTCCCCCTGGGGGAGATCATCCAGTGCCGAGAAGCCTCGGGACGGATCGCGAAGTGGGCGGTGGAAATCATGGGCGAGGCAATCTCGTTCGCCCCTCGGAAGGCCATCAAGTCCCAGGTACTGGCGGATTTCGTAGCCGAATGGGTCGATACCCAGTTGCCAACGGCTCCGATCCAACCAGAGCTCTGGACCATGTTTTTCAACGGGTCGCTGATGAAGACGGGAGCTGGCGCGGGCCTGCTCTTCGTCTCACCCCTCGGGAAACACCTGCGCTACGTGCTCCGCCTCCATTTCCCGGCGTCCAACAATGTGGCTGAGTACGAGGCTCTGATCAACGGGTTGCGAATCGCCATTGAGCTAGGGGTCCGACGCCTCGATGCACGCGGCGACTCGCAGCTCGTCATCGACCAAGTCATGAAGAACTCCCACTGCCGCGACCCGAAGATGGAAGCCTACTGTGAGGAGGTTCGACGCCTGGAAGACAAGTTCTACGGGCTCGAGCTTAACCATATCGCCCGGCGCTACAACGAGACTGCGGACGAGCTGGCGAAGATAGCCTCGGGGCGAACGACGGTCCCCCCGGACGTCTTCTCCCGGGATCTGCACCAACCCTCCGTCAAGATAGGCGACGCGCCCGAGCCCGAGGTGCCCTCGGCCCCGTCCGAGGCGACCTCGGCCCAGCTCGAGCCACCCTCGGTTCAACCCGAGGAACCCTCGGCCCCCGAGGGCGAAGCACTGCGCATCGAGGAGGAGCAGAGCGGGGTCATGCCAGATCAAGATTGGCAAACCCTGTACCTGCAATATCTCCGCCAAGGAGAACTGCCCCTCGACCGAGCCGAGGCTCGGCGGGTGGCGCGACGCGCCAAGTCGTTCGTCTTGCTGGGCGACGAGAAGGAGCTCTACCACCGTAGCCCCTCGGGCATCCTCCAGCGATGCATCTCCATCGCCGAAGGTCAGGAACTCCTGTGGGAAATACACTCGGGGGCTTGCGGCCATCATGCAGCACCTCGAACCCTCGTTGGGAACGCTTTCCGCCAAGGTTTCTACTGGCCAACGGCGGTGGCTGACGCCACTAGAATTGTCCGCGCCTGCGAAGGGTGCCAATTCTATGCGAAGCAGACCCACCTGCCCGCTCAGGCTCTGCAGACGATACCCATCACCTGGCCCTTCGCTGTGTGGGGTCTGGACCTCGTCGGCCCTCTGCAGAAGGCGCCCGGGGGCTACACGCACCTGCTGGTCGCTGTCGACAAATTCTCCAAGTGGATCGAGGTCCGACCCCTGAACAGCATCAGGTCCGAGCAGGCGGTGGCATTCTTCACCAACATCATCCATCGCTTCGGGGTCCCAAACTCCATCATCACCGACAACGGCACCCAGTTCACCGGCAAAAAATTCTTGGATTTTTGCGAGGATCACAACATCCGGGTGGACTGGGCCGCCGTAGCTCATCCCATGTCGAATGGGCAAGTAGAGCGCGCCAATGGCATGATCCTACAAGGGCTCAAGCCTCGGATTTACAACAACCTCAACAAGTTCGGCAAGCGGTGGATGAAGGAACTCCCCTCGGTGGTCTGGAGCCTGAGGACGACGCCGAGCTGAGCCACGGGTTTCACGCCTTTCTTCCTGGTCTACGGGGCCGAGGCCGTCTTGCCCACGGACCTGGAATACGGCTCCCCGAGGACGAGGGCCTACGACGACGAAAGTAACCAAGCAAGCCGAGAAGACTCGCTGGACCAGCTGGACGAGGCTCGGGACAGGGCCTTACTACACTCGGCGCGGTACCAGCAGTCCCTGCGACGCTACCACGCCCGAGGGGTCCGACCCCGAGACCTCCAGGTGGGCGACCTGGTGCTTCGGCTGCGGCAAGACGCCCGAGGGAGACACAAGCTCACGCCCCCCCGGGAGGGGCCGTTCATCATCGCCAAAGTTCTGAAGCCCGGAACGTACAAGCTGGCCAACAGCCAGGGCGAGGTCTACGGCAACGCTTGGAACATCCAACAGCTACGTCGCTTCTACCCTTAAGATGTTTCCAAGTTGTTCATATACCCCGCACCCACGCAAAGTTTAGTCAACAAGGAAGGGTCGGCCTCGCCTCGGCAAGGCCCGACCCTCCCTCGGGGGCTAAAAGGGGGGAAACCCCCTCTGCGTCAAAATTTTCCTCGAACAGAAAATCTCTTTTATCAGAATATCTTTCGTGCTTTTTGACTACTTCGAAAAGTGAGTCCTGGAAACAACGGGGTACACGTAAGCAGCCAAGGCTGACCGAGCCGAGGGATTCCTACGCCTCCGGGATACGGATACCTCACTCATCACCTTCTGCGATAAGTAACTCGCGTTCGGATAAGGTGACTCTGCGGATCGAATAAGTCTTTACGTACGGAAGCTCTTCTGTCGAAGAGATTCTTCGAGCCTTCTCGACCGAGTCGGTGACAGGGCCTCATGGACGGGTAAAAGTACGCGTAAGCGGCAAGGCCGACCGAGCCGAGGGACTCCCACGCCTCCGGGATACGGATACCTCACTCATCACCTTCCGCGAGAAGCAACTCTCGCTCGCACTAACATCCCTGCTACCGACAAAAAGTCCAGATACTCGAAACAAGAGGAAAAGAGACACAGCTTTATAACGCAGCAAGGGTGTGTGTTCTGGCCTCGACGGCCGCACAAAGCACACGCTACAAGACAAGCTGATCCTGCAGGCTCAGGTCTTGGCGCTGGAAGAGGGCGATGACACCCTCGGCATCGACAGCACCTTCGGCAAGGCCCGACCTAGCCTCGGACGGCGACGCGGTCCGAGGGCCTCCGCTCCGAAGGACGACGTCATCACCACGCCCGAGCAATCTCTGCCAGGGACTTCTCCGAGAACCCGGCCCGAGCGGACGGCTCGGCCGGCCACCTCCGGGGCCTCGGCCGACCGCCTTCCGAGGACGCCAGCCCGGTCCGAAGCCTCGGCTGAGCAACTCCGACGACAATCCTGCCAACAGACAACCCGGCTAGGCTCCGGCCAACCAGGTTTCATTTTTCGAGCCAACTCCGCCTCTGCCCGTGCTGATATCGCTACCCCTGGCCTCGGCTCGTCGAAGAGCGGCCGAGGGGTCTCTTTAACTAAGCTAGAGGAGCCTCGGACAACAGGTCCGACCGAGCCGAGGGACTCCTACGCCTCCGGGATACGGATACCTCACTCGTCACCTTGACACGGGGCAACTCACGCTTGGTGAAGCGGTTCAGATAATCAGCAGGCGAGTCTTAGTGCTCGAAAATGAGGAAAAAACACGGCTCTGTGCCGGAGTTACATACATGTTCAGGCCCCGAAAGCCGAAATGAACAAAAAACCCGGCACTCGAAGTGCCATCACAAACGGAACTCTGGTTCCGTCCCCGCAGGTGCGGACAGCCCCCCCGCCGGAGAAGCCCGTGGAGCGACGAGCTCTGGGCGAATCACCAGCAAACGCGGGTCGCCCCAAGGCGCATCGGCAGGTCCTCACTCCTGTCCTTGCCACGCAAGCAAGGAAGAGGACGGAATGTTGCATCCTAGCTGGATAGCAACAGCCCGCCTCCACCAGCATGACCGGAGGACGTCTCCTCCGCAGAACTGGAGGATGGTTTCCACCGCCAGAAGCTGGAAGAGGAAGCGGTCGGCCGACCCACGCAAGGGGCAGAACACCGGCTTGGCCCGAGCCCTGTCCCGGCCGGGATGATGAAGACCAGCTGGGAGCGGGGCAAAGGCCACAGCCCAGCTGCTCCTACCCATCCGGGGGCTGGTGGTCACCGTCTTGGGTGACCCCCGGCAAAGGGGAGCGGCTGAGCTGGCATGATGAAAATCCTTGAAGCCGAACGATGGCTGAAAGGTACCAACTCCCACGGAGTTGCGTTCCTCCAACGATGGAGCGAAAAGACGGCGGTTCCCCCCATCCGGGGGCTTGGAAGGTGGAAAGACACGATGCATAAGGCAGGGAGAAGGCATGGTCGCCTTACGAAAGGGTCGCCCTCCTTTTAAAGGCAACTCCCCCTGCTTACGCCCCCAACCGTCACGGGCTGAGTCTTCTTCAACACGCCTCCAAAACCCTCCCCCGCGGCGTGGGGGCTGGGACCCACAAGTCAGGGAGACCGGCTCCGAGCAGAGGAAGCCGAACCGTCGCGCACGACGCGCGCAACCACCCAGCGGTTACAAGTAACCCTCCACTTTTGCCCAGACCAGCGGGCGAAAGGGGCAGGCGGCCATGCAGGCGGCACGCAACCGCGCCAAGTGGACGCGCCTCTCCGACTCCTGACAGGCCAGCGCGACGGCTCAAGCCCACGCGTCGTGCAACTGGCGCGCCGGGTGCTGCATGCGAGCCGCTGTGCCACTTGCACCGCCACCGCACCTCCTCGATTGCGGAACCGATACCGCGATTCGAGGCGACCCAGCAGCGCCAGCCTGACGCAGCGGTCAAACGCGGTCAAAAGTGGGCCGGCAGTAATGACGGTGGCAGGCGCGCGATAGCAGCGGTCACGCCATCGGCCAAGCTCGTGTCTCATCCGGAGGCAGCGAGGGAACCCTCTCTCACGGTGTGAAGACGACGCGCCCGTGACCCGTACCTCGAACGGCTCGCGCACGCGCAACGGCAGCCTCGCCAACTACTCGCCCCTGCGCATTAACTCCGCGGTTGGACAGGCGACGTTTCTGGCAGGGGCAGCTGGCGACGCTTCGCCTCCGCCAAAACGACCTCACCAAAAAAGGTACGCCACGTCGTTCAATTTCGTATCCTTTTTCCCTTTTCCTTCTTTCTCTATCTCTTGCAACAGGGACCGGGAAAGGGGGTACCCCCAAAGGGATCCTTCCCCGTGAAGGAACTAGGCTCCGAGCCTCCCTACTGATCAGGGGTTCGAAGGCTGGCCCCCCGAGGGGTTCAACAGCCGCCTCAGATCGCGTGGGCCCGACACCCACTACTGGTCAGGGGTTCGAAGGTCGGCCTCCCGAAAGGTTCCACGACCGCCTCAGGCTACTAGGGCTCCGTGCCCATTACTGATCAGGGGTTCGAAGGCTGGCCTGTCGAAGGGTTCACAGTCGCCTCAGACACCGAGCGAGGGATGACCAGGGGTACGTTCGATACATAACCAAGGCTCGGGCTGCGCTCCCGAGGTACCCTAGGACATTTCCGAGACCAGCGGGAACGACTCTGTAACGGAATCCCATCGGAGGGAGGCAACGAGCCCTCGGACCCCGTCGCCAGGGGACCGGGTCCGGCAGATCACCCGCAGGTACTTTTGGGCGTGCCTCCGGGCCCCTAGCCGACCCCCAACGAACAGGGCACGGACGTCCACTCGGATTACCCGATTGCAGCTCACCGGAGACACCATGTTCGGTGCCCATCGAGGGTAACATGGCGCTCTCCCCCCCCTCCTCCTTGCGGAAAGGCGACGTAGGGGCGTATGTAAAAAGTCGAGTCTGTCCCTGATCGTCCTCTCGCTCCGTGCGGAGGCTCGGGGGCTGCTCTCGCAAACCCGGCTCCGGCCGAACCGTTGACAGCGTCAACATACCAGCCCGAGAACTTGGGCCCCGACAGTGCACCTGGGCTACGCCCTGCTCGCATGAGGGAACCGCCAGACCAGCCGAGGCATTACGCAAGGCATTAAGACCTCGAAGGAGTGAAACCACTCCTCCGAGGCCTCGGGGGCTACACCCGGCGGGTGCGCTCGCGCGCACCCACCGGAACAAAGTACCACCGAGAAAGGCTGGTCCCCTTGCAAAAAAGTGCGACGCAAGCCTCCAAGCGAGTGTTAACACTCTCTTCGAGGCTCGGGGGCTACTGTCGGGGACCATAATTAGGGGTACCCTCAAGACGCCTAATTCTCAGCTGGTAACCCCCATCAGCATAAAGCTGCAGAGGCCTGATGGGTTTGATTAAGTCAGGGATCAGTCCATACGAGCGACTCGATCACGCCACGCCCGAGCCTAGCCTCGAGCGAGGGCAGCCGACCCTAAGATGACTCCGTCTCGCCTGAGGCCTCCTCTTTCACGGCAGACGCATCACCGGCTCGCCCGAGGCCCCGCCTTCGATAAGAAGTAACCCTGACTAAATCACCGCGCCAACCGACCAAGTCACCGGGGCGTTTAACGCAAAAGGTAAGACCGACGGGCGACCAGACTTCGCCAGAGGCGCCATAGGAGGCTCTGCCCGACCCAGGGCTCGGACTCGGGCTAAGGCCCCGGAAGACGGCGAACTCCGCTCCGCCCGACCCAGGGCTCGGACTCGGGCTAAGGCCCCGGAAGACGGCGAACTCCGCTTCGCCCGACCCAGGGCTCGGACTCGGGCTAAGGCCCCGGAAGACGGCGAACTCCGCTCCGCCCGACCCAGGGCTCGGACTCGGGCTAAGGCCCGGAAGACGGCGAACTCCGCTCCGCCCGACCCAGGGCTCGGACTCGGGCTAAGGCCCCGGAAGACGACGAACTCCGCCTCGCCCGACCCAGGGCTCGGACTCCGCCCCGGCCTCTGCCGAACGACCTCCGCCTCGCCCGACCCAGGGCTCGGACTCCGCCTCGGCCTCTGCCGAACGACCTCCGCCTCGCCCGACCCAGGAGTTCGGGCTCGGCCTCTGTCATGCAGGACGGACTCGACCTCGACTTCGGAGGAGCCTCCACGGCGCCCGACCTAGGACACAAGACCGCCACGTCAACAGGAAGCGTCATCATCACCCTGCCCTGAGCCGACTCGGGTCGCAGAGAACAAGACTGGCGTCCCATCTGGCCAGCTCCGCCAGATAGGCAATGATGGCGCCTCACTAGACCATGACGACGGCGACTCTTGACTCCCTTACGAAAGCAGGGAGACGTCAGCAAGAGCACAGCTGTTCCAACAGCTGTCCCTCCATCAAGCTCCACTGCTTCTCCAACAGCCACGACGCCACACCAACAGGGTGCCAAGATCTCTCCGGCTGCCACCTTGGCATGTACTTAGGGCGCTAGCTCTCCCTCGCTAGACACGTAGCACCTTGCTACACCCCCATTTTGTACACCTGGATCCTCTCCTTACGACTATAAAAGGAAGGACCAGGGCCTTCTTAGAGAAGGTTGGCCTCGCGGGAACGAGGGCAGGGGCAGGCGCTCTCTCGGGGCCGCTCGCTCCCCTCACCCGCGTGGACGCTTGTAACCCCCTACTGCAAGCGCACCCGACCTGGGCGCGGGACGAACACGAAAGGCCGCGGGAATCTCCGTCTCCCTCGTCGCGACCCGGCTCCGGCCACCGACCTCTCGCTCTCCCTATTCCCCCCTTCGCGCTCGCCCACGCGCTCGACCCATCTGGGCTGGGGCACGCGGCACTCTCACTCGTCGGCTCGGGGACCCCCCGGTCTCGAAACGCCGACAGATCCTTTCGGACTCCCTAGGATAGATCAGGTATTCGATTCCATCCCTGGCTGCTCTATGCTCTCCTTCCTGGATTGCTACTCCAGATATCACCAAATCAGTCTTGCAAAGGAAGACGAAGAAAAGACTGCATTCATCACACCTTTCAGGGCCTTCTCCTATACCTTCATGTCGTTCAGCCTCAAAACGCTGTAGCGACTTACCAAAGGGCTATCCAAACATGCTTAGCCGACCACTGGGGCAAGCGGGTAGAAGCCTATGTCGATGATGTAGTGATCAAAACTAAAAACCCGGAGAGCTTCATCGAAGATTTACAACAGGTCTTCAACAGCTTGAGGCGCTATTGATGGGAACTGAATCCAGAGAAATGTGTGTTCAGAGTACCGACCGAAAACCTACTCGGGTTTATCGTCAGCCATCGAGGAATAGAGGCAAACCTAGAAAAAAATTGAAGCCATAATGAGGATTGAGCTCCATGATCATAGAAGAAAGTACAGAGGCTCACTAGGTGCATGGCAACACCAAGTCGTTTCATCTCAAGGCTCGGTGAAATAGGAATGTCATTCTATAAACTGCTCAAGAAGGTGGATAAATTACAGTGGACCACAGAAGCTCAGGAAGCCCTAGAAGCACTAAAGAAATTCCTGACCACACCGCCGGTACTCAAGTCGCCATGTCGAGCTACAGCAAACCAGCCAGCTAAGGACCTACTGTTATATATCTCCTGCACGACTCACGTGGTAAGTATTGCATTAGTAGTCGAGCGGGCAGAAGAAGGGCGTGCGTATCCGATGCAACATCCTGTCTACTTTATCAGCTAGGTCCTCGGCCTCTCGAAGATATAGATGTCTAAACGGGCCACCCGGTCCGAACCCGTTTCGGCCCGGTACGAATAGGGCCGGGCCAGGCACGACCCGTTGATGCTTCGGGCTGGGTCGTGCTGGCCCACATGCCTAAGGACATGCCTAAACCCGGCACGCACAGGGATAAATCGTGTCGGGCTGGCCGGTTCGCCCGATGGGCCTGAACGTACCGGGCCAGCCACTGGCCCGAACCAACAGTAGAGCAGTATATAAATACATACATTTAACAGAATTAATCATATATAAGAGAACAGAATTCATTTATCAATTCACAAGATAATATCATATTAATACAAATATGAAATGATCACATGAAAGGGTGCACCCATGCTGTTGGTCTGTGCGCTCTATTTGCTCTTAAGCACATGATGGAACACCCATGAGAGAGATCCTGACTTTTCCTTTAAACACATGCTCGATTGAGGAGGGCCATCTAAAGAACAGTTTAGCGGGGAGTCCAATCCTTGACGTAAGACATACATGAACCCAACTTGTAACTGTCAGTTTCATTGTCATTCACATGGCAGCTAAACTGTTTTTTTGGGTGATTAATTCCTGCTGAGCCACAGAGACCATGTCTGCTTGTTTTGTCAAACTTGCCAGCAACTCATTTCTGCCGCCGCCTCTAGGACGTGCTTGGGCTGATGATGGCGAAAAGAACAGAAACGTTGGCCGAATTTCAGAGAGATTTTTGCAATCATGACACCGGCAAGAACCGGTTTCGGAACTTCGGCACCGCGAACACGTTAATTGAAAAAATGACATTATAATGCCTCACGCTTTGAACGTGTAGCATTAAACAACTAAACATGCAACTAATAGCGGTGGCTGGACCAAAATGCCCAGGCGTCGTCCGTACTCAGTCCTTCGCCTCCATGGGTGCCCCACGACAGCGGCGAGCTGCTTGATCTTCCTCCCGGTCTTCCAGTCTTCCTTTACACGCACATCCGAGGCCAGCATCTAGGTGCCCTGCACCCGGCCGACAGGACTGGAGTCTGCGCCGACGCCGGGCCCGTCCGTGATAAGGTCGTCTGTTGGGGGCCTTCTTCTCCGCCGAAGGTCCTCTGAGCAAAAAACACCTTTAGCAAGACCATATGCCAAAGCTATTATCAAAGAAGCTTCGGCACAGTGACGTGTTTGAGACGAAGGGCAGCACCGACTCAAAGAGGAAAGGACCGTCTAGTCCCTAGTATTTAGTGTCATGAGTATGATTAGTTGTCAAGGACACGAATGTAACTTTGTCTGGGCTGTGTCCCGTACCTATAAATAGGTGAACAATACCCCCTACTGTTCACGCTGGCTTGTAATCGCTCGTACGCCAATCTTGGACTTATTGCCTTCTGCCAAGCTGAAGGTACAAATGTAATTTGATTTTATTAATATTTGTTCATAATTATATAATGAGAATAATGATAACCTAATGATTTAAGATAATTATTCATGTTCTTCCTATGCCTCATATGTACTTATTTTTATTCCTACATATTGAGATGATGAAGGTATGTCCTTCATAACCTTCGTCCGAAGATCATTGTATCCTAAGGGACATAATGCTTCGAAGGACGAAAGACTTTAACCATTAATATTTATGTTGCCTTGTTCTTAGTTCTTAGCATTTGAGAACAAGTGACCAACATTGGCGCCCACCTCCGGTGAACTCACTTCCACTATTGAGACGATGGCTTCGTTCAACAATCAAGCTGTAGCACCTTCGGTCGCGAAGCTGGTGATCCCAATCACAGGCGGTTCAAGCTCAGAGCCGGCTAACAAGAAGCAGAAGAAGGAAGCACAGAGGAGAGTACAACATGTTGGGGTACAGGGACCCTTCATCAAATCCAAGTGGTCCCACATCCCAATCACCTTCTCCCAGGAAGACCTTTAGCTCAAAGATTATCCTCACAATGATGCTATGGTTATATCTTATGTTTTCAAGGGGTTTCTGGTCCACAATGTTCTGGTTGACATAGGTAGTGTAGCGTACATCATATTTGCAAAGGCCTTTAGATAGATGCAAGAGCCAGAGGACAAGATTCATGATGCTACACATCCTCTTTGTGGCTTCGAAGGAAGGCAGATTGTCGCGCTTGGTAAAATCACAATGTCAGTTACCTTCGGCTATGTCCACAACACAAGGTCTGAGCAGGTTATCTTTGACATTGTTGACATGGAGTACCTATACAATGCAATCATTGGTCGAGGGACGCTCAATGCCTTCGAAGCCATACTTCATCCAGCATATCTATGCATGAAGATACCTTCGGAACAAGGGCCCATTGCTGTCCATGGAAGTCAAGAAGCTGTTAGAAGGGCTGAAGAAAGTTGGACAAACTCAAAGGCGATCCATAATATAGATGGAGCCGAAGCTTATCAACAGTATAAGCAAAAAAGAGAGAAGGCTGCTTTGGTAGATCAGCCGAAGCCTATGCTATTATGTGAAGATATAGCAGATCAAAGGGTGCTGCTGGGATCTCAGCTATCTGATGAGCAAGAAAAGACTCTACTAAGATTTTTGTTCAATAATAAAGATGTCTTCGCTTGGACAACCAATGATCTTTGTGGTGTCAACAGAGATGTTATTGAACATTCACTTCATGTAGATCCATCTTTTAGGCCAAGGAAGCAAAGGCTTCAGAAAATGTCTGAGGATAAAGCTGAAGGTGCTCGGAATGAGGTGAAGAGACTTCTCAGTGCTGGTGTTATTAGAGAAGTAACATATCTAGAATGGCTAGCTAACACTGTTATGGTGAAGAAAGCTAATGGAAAATAGAGAATGTGTAGTGATTTCACAGATCTCAACAAGGCATGTCCAAAGGACAAGTTCCCATTACCAAGAATAGACTCCCTTGTAGATGCAACAGCTTCCTCAGAGCTCATGAGTCTATTAGATTGCTATTCAGGCTATCATCAGATATGGATGAATAAGGAAGATGAGCCACAGACTAGCTTCATAACTCCTAGTGGTACCTATTGCTACCTTCGGATGCCCGAGGGGCTTAAAAATGCTGGAGGAAGCTTCAGCAGAATGACAGCCAAGGTCCTTCACTCTCAAATAGGCAGGAACATGCTAACTTATGTTGATAACATCATAGTAAAAAGCACGAAGCAAGAAAACCATATTGCTAACTTGCAAGAGACGTTTACCAATTTCAGGCAAGCTGGCCTTAAGTTAAATCCAGAAAAGTGTGTTTTTGGAGTGAAGAAGGGCAAGTTTCTTGGTTGTCTGGTATCAATGAAGGGAACTGAAGCCAACCCAAACAAGATTGAAGCTATCCTTCGAATGGAGCCGCCAAATTCAAAGAAGGGGGCTCAACGATTGGCATGAAGGCTGGCATCGCTGAATAGATTCATATCAAGATCAGTAGAGAGGAACCTGCCATTCTTTGAAATTCTAAAGTCAGCCGAAGTTTTTCAGTGGGGTCCGGTTCAGCAAAAGGCTTTTGAAGAGTTAAAGCAGTACTTGATAGACCTAACAACTGTCACACCCGGTTTTGGAAGGCAAACCGAATGCGAACTATGTACGTGCCAGGATCAGAACTCACGTACACAGCGATTACATAAATGAACATCAATGCACATTGCTCGAATAGTAACTTAAAAGAGTATTAACTTATTACATCACAGAGTCATAGACATCCACATAGTCATCAACTTAACAGTTAAATCAAAGTGCTAGCGAAACGCAGTAAAGATAAGGCCTTCACAGGCAGCTGACTGGGGGTTGCCGCCAACCCACACCTAGAATTCGTCGTAGTCTTGGAACTCCTGGAAGTCTCCTCCCACGGCTTCGCCTTCTCCTGAGCAGTGGTTACAATGCGGACAACCTGGTGTTTTGTGGTAAAGCAAGGATGAGTACACATCAACGTACTCAGCAAATGTCCCGTTTGGCTGAAGTGGACTAGCTTTATGTGGGGTTAGGCCCAAGCAGTTGCTTTTAGTTGGTCAGGTATTTATCATTAGTAGAAGCCAGATTTTAGCATTAACCAACCCATGAACCATTTCCTCATCGAGGAACAACATCATCATATTCGAACCAAAACCATAACATAATCCTTGTATCTCGAACCATCTGTATCTCTAATCAAAGAGGATCCCAAGGCTGCTCTTAACCGTGAGCACGACTGATATATCAGTTTCACTACCCTCTGCAGAGGTCGCACACTTTACCCATGAGTCATGATTCCCTTTCTACCCGGGGAGAGCTAATCCCCATTGACCACTACCTAGGTGGTCCGGCAGGGCATCACTACGTAGCTTTTACAAAGATTCCCTAGAGATCATAGCTGCCCGTTAGGTTTCTCCAGTTTGATAAACACAGTACCCCTCCCCGCAGGAGAGTGACTAACAAAAGCAAAACGAAAGAACCTCGACACTCAGCCTCGGCAGAGCAAGCACTGTGCCTGGACCCCATTGACGGCACGACGGCTAAGCAACTACACCTCTAGTTCCTCTAATTAATTAGCTAAGGGCATCCCATTTCACCCTCATGGTTGCACTGTTATCCCGGGTGGTCTCTCAACGAACAGGTCCTTACGGAGAGGTACTCAGGAAACAGCCTGAGCCCCCTAGAGTATCACCAGACCATCAACATCATCAGGATAACAGTATCATAAATAGTCACATCATGTTCATTGATTAAGTTAAGGCAATAGCAGAGTGCTAACCATAACAGCCCATAAGGTCATCAAGGATAAAGTAAAGTGTAAAGCTAGTCAATCCTTAGGTTTCAAGTAAGTAATGCGGGGTAGTAAGTTATAAATGAATAGGACATAATGGGACAGAGGACACTTGCCTTCACCAAACTGTTGATCAGGAACTTCCTCTGCAACTCCCTCGGGAAACACAGACTGCTCGTTGTCTACGTAAAGTAATCATTCACACTATGCACTTGGGAAATAACAAACAAAAACAATATACCAAACATATGCAGCAGAGAGATCACAAGTTCATAATAGAAAAGGGATAGGCACTCTGGTATTCCCTAGGTCTAGGGTAGAGGACTATACAAAATGATTCATTATCCACTAATCAGGTTTAAGTCAATGGTGGGGTTTAATCATTACATGGTTTTAAGTCCGTAAACTTAGGTGCTCCCACTTTTATTAAAGTCTTATATCTTTTATTTATCTCAATTAGGGGTTCCAATAACCTTAATCTTATCCTAATGATCAACTATTAATTGGGACATAAAAACAGCAGGGAAACATTGGTTAAATAGGTAGACAAAAATACTATGAGCATTTTGCAATTTGAAGCACCTAATTTGGAGTTCATATGACAAAGTTATGAATTTTACAAGTTTAGGGATTAAAAATATACCCTAAATACTTATTTTGAATTAAATAAAAGGTCCGAGGACCTAACCGTGAGAATCCAGGGACGGCGGGTTAAATTTCAGAAAACCGGGGGTCTCTTTAAGAAAACGCGCGGGCGAAGGGGTATCGGGCTCCTACGGCCGTCGGATCTCAGATCAACGCCCGAGATTAGATCCACGGGCGGGCGCGCGAGCGCGCGGCGACATGAGCGGCTGACAGGCGGGACCGGGCGGGCAGCGCGGGGCGGACGGCTGACAGGCGGGGCCGGGCGAGCAGCGCGGGGCGGCTCGCTGACAGGCGGGGCCGGGCGAGCAGCGCGGGCGCGGGCGGGCTGACAGGCGGGGCCAGGCGGCAGAGCGGGCGCGGGGTGTGAGGGAAGCGGCCCTGGGCCGTTGGATCTCCGGCGGACGGCCAGGATTGGGCCCGGGCTAATTGAATCAGGGCCGCCCGATCTGGGATGAACGGCGGGGGTCGGGTGGCCGGCCTTGGCCTTTCCTATGGCTAGCAGAGGCGGCGGCGCTCGTCTCCACGGCGGAGGACTCGCCGGAGACGAGGGGCGCGGGCGCTCTGCGGGTCTTTGGGGTGACCTGAGCGGCCGGGAAGGTTGGGGAGGGCGCGGGGAATCGTCCGGTGGGGGCTAGGTCGGGGCAGGGGCACCGGAGGGGGGCGGTTCACGGCGAAGCGACTCGGCGGCGGCGTTAATCAACTCCGACGAGGAATTAAGCGCAGCAGAGAGCAATAGAGAGGAAGGGAGAGGGCAGGGGAGGTTCCTTACCTCAAGGCGGACTCCGGGGACTCCTCGGTGGCGGCAAAGGCGCGACGACGGCCCGGGTCGGCGGTGGCGGACCTCCGCGGCTGCACGGAGGACGGCGGGTGAGCGCGGGCAGAGGGAAATAGGGAGGGGGAGGGGAAACTGGGGCGCGTCCCGGGTTGCGGACGTCGAGGCGAAGCTCACCGTGGCTGAAGGCACGACGGAGCTCCAACGGCGACGGGGAAACGAGCTCGGGACGGCGGCGGTTCGCGGCGAAGGCGCTCTGGCGTGCGCGCAGCGAGGGGGAGGTGAGAGAGAGGCCTGCAGGTGCGCAAATGAGGGAGGGGGAGAGGGCGAGTGGGGTTCTGGGCTCAAGTGGACGGGGGCGGGGCGGTTGCGAGCTCCACGCGCGACGTGGGCGCGGAGACCGCGACAACGCGCAGCTCGGGCGGCGGTTACGCGGGGAAGACGGGGCTGACAGGCCGGGCCCGCGAGCAGAGAGAGAGGGAGGCGGGCGCGGAGACGGCGACCGCGCTGACGGGCGGGCCTGCCCGGGCAGAGAGAGCGGGGGGGGGGGGGGGGGGGAGAGGCGCGCGCGGGGTTGGGCCGGCTGGGCCGAAAGGCCGAGGGGGCGGCAGGGTTGGGCTTCTTTCCCTTTTTCTTTTATTCTGGTATTTGTTTTCTCTTTTCTTTTTATTTTCTCTATTTGATTCAAATTCAAATAAGCCACAAATTCAAATTAGACTTTTTGAGAATTATGCACTAAACAAAAGTGAAATCTAGGGTTCAACATGATGCAACAATTCATACTCCCTTGGAGTTTGAGCTAATAGACTATAATTACAAATAAAATAACCACTTTTCTCCTATAGAAATGAGAAAGAGAAGATTGGGGAAGGATGAGAAAAGGGAAGTAACACCTGAATTTGTGAATATGAGCAAAGAAATTTTATACCCCAAATTCAGGGTGTTACAAACCTATCCCCCTTAAAAGAATCTCGCCCCGAGATTCAGGGTTGGTCAACAAAGAGTTCAGGGTATTTGGCCTTCAGATCATCTTCTCGTTCCCAGGTTGCTTCTTCCTCGGAGTGGTGACCCCATCTGACTTTGCACATTCTGATGGTATTCCTCCGGGTGACTCTGTCTGCCAACTCCAGAATCTGCGTTGGCTTCTCTATGTATGTCAGATCCTCCTGGACTTCCAAACCCTCCACTGGCAACTGTTCTTCTGGTACTCGCAGACACTTCTTCAATTGTGACACGTGGAACACATTGTGCACTGCCGACAAACTTTCTGGTAGGTTGAGTTGGTAAGCCACTTCTCCACGCTTTGCTTGAATCTGATATGGTCCAACGTACCGGGGTGCTAACTTGCCTTTAACTCCGAACCTTCTGACTCCCCTGATAGGTGACACCTTCAGATAGACGTAATCTCCCACTTCAAAACTCAGTTCTCTTCTCCTTCTGTCCGCGTAGCTTCGCTGCCTTGATTGTGCTATCTTCAGATTCTCCCGAACCATTTTAATATTCTCTTCGGCTTCAAGCAAAATGTCGGGGCCAAACACCTGTCTCTCTCCAGGCTGGTCCCAATGCAGTGGAGTCCTACAACTCCGTCCATAGAGTGCCTGAAACGGTGACATCTTCAAGCTAGCCTGATAGCTATTGTTGTAGGAGAATTCTGCATAAGGTAACCTTTTGTCCCATCCTGACTTGTCTTGCAACGCACAGGCTCTCAGCATATCTTCTAGGATCTGATTAGTTCTTTCAGTCTGACTGTCTGCCTGCGGGTGATAAGCCGAGCTGAAGTTCAAATGGGTGCCCAAAGCTTCTTGTAGCTGCTGCCAAAAATGAGAGGTGAACTGCGTTCCTCGATCTGACACTATCTTCTTCGGCACACCATGAAGGCAGACTATCCGTGACATGTATAACTCAGCTAACGTTGCTCCGGTGTATGTGGTCTTCACAGGTATGAAATGGGCCACCTTTGTTAAGCGGTCCACAACCACCCAGATGGAATCATAGCCGGCCCGGGTACGAGGTAGGCCAACTATAAAATCCATCCCGATCTCATCCCACTTCCACTGAGAAATCCGCAATGGCTGCAACAATCCGGCGGGCCTTTGATGCTCTGCTTTGGTCCTCTGACAGCTATCACAGATGGCGACATATTCTGCGATTTCTCTTTTCATGCCATACCACCAAAACCTCCTTTTTAAATCCTGGTACATCTTTTCACTTCCCGGGTGTATGGAGTAGGCTGTCTCATGAGCTTCCTTTAGGATCAGCTCCCGAATAGGTTTGAGGTCGGGGACACACAATCGGTCCTTGAACCATATTACCCCCTCTTCATCCTCTCGAAAGTCTTTGCCTCTTCCTTCTAAGATTAGCTGCCGGATCTTGTTGATGCTTTCATCATCCTTCTGCCCTTCTTTGATCTCCCGCTCTAGGGTGGGCTCTAATTCCACTGTTACTCCTTGCGTACTGTTCAGGAAACCGAGACTCAGTCTGTCGAACTCCTTGGCTAACTCATATGGCATTGGGTACGTGGCCATCATATTGACTTGACTCTTCCTGCTCAGAGCATCTGCAACCACATTGGCTTTGCCTGGATGGTAATGTATCTCCAACTCGTAGTCCTTGATCAATTCCAACCATCTTCGCTGTCTCATGTTTAACTCTGACTGGGTGAATATGTACTTCAGACTTTTATGATCTGTGTAAATGTCGCACTTCTGCCCATACAGGTAATGTCTCCAGGTCTTCAAGGCATGAACCACTGCTGCCAACTCCAGGTCATGTGTGGGATAATTTTTCTCATGGATCTTTAGCTGTCGAGATGAATATGCTACAACTCTTCCTTCTTGCATTAGCACACATCCCAATCCGGTGTAAGAAGCATCGCAATACACTGAGAATGGCTTGTGAACATCAGGCAGGACTAACACCGGAGCTGTAGTCAACCTATTTTTCAGTTCTTCAAATGCTTCCTGACACTTTTGGGTCCACTTGAACTCAACCTTCTTCGCTAGTAGCGCTGTCATTGGTCTAGCAATCTTTGAGAAGCCTTTGATGAAGCGCCTGTAATACCCAGCCATTCCAATGAAGCTCTTGATCCCACGGACATCCTTTGGTGCTTTCCAGTTCAGGACATCTGCCACTTTCTTTGGATCCACTGCCAACCCATCTTGATTTATGATGTGACCCAGAAACAGGACTTCATGAATCCAGAACTCGCATTTGCCCAGCTTGGCATACAACTGATGCTCTCGAAGTCTTTGCAATACCATCTTCAAATGCTCTACATGATCTTCCTCACTTTGAGAGTATATAAGAATATCATCGATAAACACTACCATAAACTTGTCCAGATAATCCATGAACACACTGTTCATCAGGTACATAAAGAAGGCTGGCGCATTTGTCAAACCAAAGGACATAACTGTGAATTCATATAACCCGTACTTGGTGATGAATGCCGTCTTTGGTATGTCCGAGGGTCGGATTCTGAGTTGATGGTAACCTGATCTCAGATCTATCTTCGAGAATACGCTGGCACCTCTGAGCTGGTCGAACAAATCTTCTATCCTTGGCAGGGGGTACTTGTTTTTGACAGTGACTTCATTCAAGGCCCTGTAGTCTATGCACATCCTTTTGGTACCATCTTTCTTCTCTACAAACAACACCGGAGCGGCCCAAGGCGAGGTACTTGGTCTGATGTAACCCTTCTCTAACATCTCATCTATCTGCTTCTTGAGTTCCACCAATTCTGGTCCAGACACTCGGTAGGCTCTTTTGGAGATGGGGGCGGTACCAGGGATAAGCTCTATGGCAAATTCAACTTTTCTCTCGGGTGGCATGCCCGTTAGCTCCTCGAGAAATACGTCCGGAAAGTCCGACACAACCTTGATAGTCTCGAGCGGGTTGGGCTCCTTACTATCAACTGAAATCTGGTGACAGACACCCTCCGCTGATTTAGGCATCCTTAGCTCGGCCACTACCTCTTCTCCTGACGGGGACTTCAATGTTACGGTCCTCTTGTCACAGCTAACATTCGCTTCATACTTCATTAACCAATTCATCCCTAGAATGACATCTATCCCAGGGGTGTCTATTACTATTAAGTCACTGGGGAATCCTATCCCCCTTATTTCCACCCTTATATTTGAGCATATTTTATCTGTTTGCACCTTGCCACCAACTGAATTAATCCTCATGGGCGGCATCATTGCCTCTACTGAGATGTTATGCAATTCTACCCAGGTTGCCGTGACAAATGAATGAGTTGCACCAGTATCAAATAGCACTTTCGTGGGATGAGATTCGACTGAGAACATACCTACTGCCACATCTGGTGCATCCTGGATCGCTTCGGCCTCCAAGTGGTTCACCTTTCCACGGTTGTACGCTTGGTTACGATTGCCTGCTATCGGCTGCAGTACACCTTGCCTTGTTGGAGCATTGGGGTTGGTCTGCTGCTGCGCCGCCTTCTTCGGGCACTGCATCGCCCAGTGGCCTTGTTCTCCACAGTGGAAACATCCTCTGCCTCCTCCTTGTGCTGGGGCTGCTTGGTTGCTCTGGTTTGCTGCTGGGGCAGGAAGGCGAGGTGCCTGGTTGTTCTGCTTCCGATACTGATTACCTCCCTGCTGGCTGTTCTGACGATACTGCTGCTGCTGTGGGTACTGTCTCTGAAACTGCTGCTGATGCGGACGCTGATTCTGATTCTGATATCCCCGTGGGTGACCGGGCCTGCCTTGCTGAGATGAACTGCCTGAGAAACGTGGACGGCTGATGCCTCCGGTCTGGGGTCCACTCATCTTGCGCTTCCGATCTTCCATATCCTTACGCTTCTTCTCAGTCATAACTGCCCTATCGATCAGGTGCTGGAAGGTGGGGAAGGTGTGATTCATCAGCTGGTAATGCAGGGGATCCACCAAACCTCTCATGAACCTATACTGCCTTTTAGCATCAGTGTTGACATCCTCAGGTGCATAACGAGATAGCTGCAGAAACTTGTCTCTGTATTCACTAACAGACAGGGGTCCCTGCTTCAGAGCCAGAAACTCCTCCTTCTTCACGATCATCAATCCCTCCGGCACATGGTACCTGCGGAAACTCTCGCTGAATTCTTCCCAGGTGATGGCTTCGGGGTCAGCATGTGTGGCGAGGTAGGACTCCCACCAGGACTGGGCTACTCCCCTTAGCTGACGGGGGCCATACAGAACCTTCTCCCTGTCGTTACATTGAGCGGTGCGCAGTTCTCTTTCCTTTGCGCGCAGCCAGTCTTCTGCATCCATGGGGTCGGCAGAATGGGCGAAGGTAGGAGGGTGCCCTCTCATGAACTCACCACGCTTATCCCGTGGCATCTGGGGCATCTGTACTTGTAATTGGGGTTGAGGTTGCTGTTGAGCCTGCTGCATGGCTGCCAGAGTCTGCCCAATGGCCTGCACTGCCTGAGTCTGCATCAAGAACATCTGCTCCACTGACATCGGGGGTGGCGGGGGAGGCTGCCTCTGTTGTTCCTCCTGCTGGTCCTGCTGCTCTTGCTGAGCACGCCTGTTGCATCGGCGCCTGTTGTCAGACATCTGTGGAAGACATTCATACATCAGCGTTGATCTTACAACCCTTCAGCATAAGAAAAGGAAATACAGAGTTCTTCATGACACTGAGTGAACAAAGAGCTTCACTGATCCTCATTGTGATTCAACACAGCTTCTCAGATAGAAAGGAAAGTAGAAGTAAATGGCTTCCCAACTAAATAACTGACTTTATTAACATTATAGCTAGGCCAAACTGCAGGAGAAACCCACAGGTTGGCAACAGTCATTACAAAGATTCAAATCCAGCACAAGTTCATCATAACAAGCATGCAAGCAACTGATAAGCAAACTAAGCTAATTGGAAACAACTGATAAGCAAACTAAACTAACTATCTAAGACTGAGACATCTGACTTAAAAATTATTACAAACTTCGACGCTAACGATCTAAGGATCCAGATCTATCCTGGTCTTACAGGCAGGGGAACCATAAGTGTGGTGACCACGTGGCGGCGAGCGGTAAGGGTGCTGAGTCCCAACAAGAGCGGGAGAACCACCCTCCTGGTGATGGCGCTCTGCCAGCTCAGCACGCAACTCCGCAATCTCCGTTCAAGCCCTGCTCAGCTCGTCCAGAGAGTGATCCAGCTCAGTGTTAAGCACTGCGACTAGGTTGACTGTGCTGCTCAACCTAGGGTTAGCCTCACCAACAGGTGAGACAACCACACTCTCTGTGCTGCCAGTAGGGCGGCGGGGGTAGTACCGAAGGTTAAGACCGTCGGCCACCCCACCGAACAAAGAACAGTACTAGGAGAGTGCACGTCGTGCTGCATCCTGCATAGCCACCTCTGCAGTGTCCCTCTCGGAGATGGAATAGTGCTCCGAAACGGCCTCCGCACCCCGGAGGTCGTCCTCCGGACAGCGAACTAGGCAGGTAGCCTCCCAGCGGTCCGGGTACCTCCCGCGACTGTGCTGGTAGACTACACAACGATACTCGATCGACCAGGTATGCCGGTCAAAAGCCTGGCGCAGCAAGGTGTCGAGTGCGTCGTGGAAGTGACAACCGCGAGCGGCGTCACGGGTGATGGGTCGGGCAACCCATCCTTCCGCCTCCTGCGGCTCAGAGGACTCCGTGCTGTGGTCTGAGTCGTCGTCGTCGGGGTCTCCTCCAGGACTTCCTCCGGTAGCTCCTCCAACAGCCGAGGCGTCCCGCGGTGGTGCAGTCTCTCCAGGTGACTCGACTGACCGGACACGGTGCGGTGTAGAGGACGCTCCGCAAGTCGAGACGGCAGGAAAGGAATCACCGACTTACGTGCAGTGTGTCTAAGACGAGCCATCTACAAAAGACACTGTAAGCATAAGAGTAAGAGCAGAACTAATATGACAAGTGAATAAACCATAGACAGAACAAGATAAAAATTTTAACAAGGTATAATATAGTATATATATGTAGTAAAACATAGGGTTGGTCGAGGTGACCGACTTTTGAAGTAACATTAGAGGTCAAGGTGAGGGGGAAGGTCAATAGTCCTTAGTACGACCAGTGCTACTCTAGGTCAGCGATCCTACAGTCAGCACGGCTTTGATACCACTTATGTCACACCCGGTTTTGGAAGGCAAACCGAATGCGAACTATGTACGTGCCAGGATCAGAACTCACGTACACAGCGATTACATAAATGAACATCAATGCACATTGCTCGAATAGTAACTTAAAAGAGTATTAACTTATTACATCACAGAGTCATAGACATCCACATAGTCATCAACTTAACAGTTAAACCAAAGTGCTAGCGAAACGCAGTAAAGATAAGGCCTTCACAGGCAGCTGACTGGGGGTTGCCGCCAACCCACACCTAGAATTCGTCGTAGTCTTGGAACTCCTGGAAGTCTCCTCCCACGGCTTCGCCTTCTCCTGAGCAGTGGTTACAATGCGGACAACTTGGTGTTTTGTGGTAAAGCAAGGATGAGTACACATCAACGTACTCAGCAAATGTCCCGTTTGGCTGAAGTGGACTAGCTTTATGTGGGGTTAGGCCCAAGCAGTTGCTTTTAGTTGGTCAGGTATTTATCATTAGTAGAAGCCAGATTTTAGCATTAACCAACCCATGAACCATTTCCTCATCGAGGAACAACATCATCATATTCGAACCAAAACCATAACATAATCCTTGTATCTCGAACCATCTGTATCTCTAATCAAAGAGGATCCCAAGGCTGCTCTTAACCGTGAGCACGGCTGATATATCATTTTCACTACCCTCTGCAGAGGTCGCACACTTTACCCATGAGTCATGATTCCCTTTCTACCCGGGGAGAGCTAATCCCCATTGACCACTACCTAGGTGGTCCGACAGGGCATCACTACGTAGCTTTTACAAAGATTCCCTAGAGATCATAGCTGCCCGTTAGGTTTCTCCAGTTTGATAAACACAGTACCCCTCCCCGCAGGAGAGTGACTAACAAAAGCAAAACGAAAGAACCTCGGCACTCAGCCTCGGCAGAGCAAGCACTGTGCCTGGACCCCATTGACGGCACGATGGCTAAGCAACTACACCTCTAGTTCCTCTAGTTAATTAGCTAAGGGCATCCCATTTCACCCTCATGGTTGCACTGTTATCCCGGGTGGTCTCTCAACGAACAGGTCCTTACGGAGAGGTACTCAGGAAACAGCCTGAGCCCCCTAGAGTATCACCAGACCATCAACATCATCAGGATAACAGTATCATAAATAGTCACATCATGTTCATTGATTAAGTTAAGGCAATAGCAGAGTGCTAACCATAACAGCCCATAAGGTCATCAAGGATAAAGTAAAGTGTAAAGCTAGTCAATCCTTAGGTTTCAAGTAAGTAATGCGGGGTAGTAAGTTATAAATGAATAGGACATAATGGGACAGAGGACACTTGCCTTCACCAAACTGTTGATCAGGAACTTCCTCTGCAACTCCCTCGAGAAACACAGACTGCTCGTTGTCTACGTAAAGTAATCATTCACACTATGCACTTGGGAAATAACAAACAAAAACAATATACCAAACATATGCAGCAGAGAGATCACAAGTTCATAATAGAAAAGGGATAGGCACTCTGGTATTCCCTAGGTCTAGGGTAGAGGACTATACAAAATGATTCATTATCCACTAATCAGGTTTAAGTCAATGGTGGGGTTTAATCATTACATGGTTTTAAGTCCGTAAACTTAGGTGCTCCCACTTTTATTAAAGTCTTCTATCTTTTATTTATCTCAATTAGGGGTTCCAATAACCTTAATCTTATCCTAATGATCAACTATTAATTGGGACATAAAAACAGCAGGGAAACATTGGTTAAATAGGTAGACAAAAATACTATGAGCATTTTGCAATTTGAAGCACCTAATTTGGAGTTCATATGACAAAGTTATGAATTTTACAAGTTTAGGGATTAAAAATATACCCTAAATACTTATTTTGAATTAAATAAAAGGTCTGAGGACCTAACCGTGAGAATCCAGGGACGGCGGGTTATATTTCATAAAACCGGGGGTCTCTTTAAGAAAACGCGCGGGCGAAGGGGTATCGGGCTCCTACGGCCGTCGGATCTCAGATCAACGCCCGAGATTAGATCCACGGGCGGGCGCGCGAGCGCGCGGCGGCCTGAGCGGCTGACAGGCGGGACCGGGCGGGCAGCGCAGGGCGGACGGCTGACAGGCGGGGCCGGGCGAGCAGCGCGGGGCGGCTGGCTGACAGGCGGGGCCGGGCGAGCAGCGCGGGCGCGGGCGGGCTGACAGGCGGGGCCAGGCGGCAGAGCGGGCGCGGGGTGTGAGGGAAGCGGCCCTGGGCCGTTGGATCTCCGGCGGACGGCCAGGATTGGGCCTGGGCTAATTGAATCAGGGCCGCCCGATCTGGGATGAACGGCGGGGGTCGGGTGGCCGGCCTTGGCCTTTCCTACGGCTAGCAGAGGCGGCGGCGCTCGTCTCCACGGCGGAGGACTCGCCGGAGACGAGGGGCGCGGGCGCTCTGCGGGTCTTTTGGGTGACCTGAGCGGCCGGGAAGGTTGGGGAGGGCGCGGGGAATCGTCCGGTGGGGGCTAGGTCGGGGCAGGGGCACCGGAGGGGGGCGGTTCACGGCGAAGCGACTCGGCGGCGGCGTTAATCAACTCCGACGAGGAATTAAGCGCAGCAGAGAGCAATAGAGAGGAAGGGAGAGGGCAGGGGAGGTTCCTTACCTCAAGGTGGACTCCGGGGACTCCTCGGTGGCGGCAAAGGCGCGACGACGGCCCGGGTCGGCGGTGGCGGACCTCCGCGGCTGCACGGAGGACGGCGGGTGAGCGCGGGCAGAGGGAAATAGGGAGGGGGAGGGGAAACTGGGGCGCGTCCCGGGTTGCGGACGTCGAGGCGAAGCTCACCGTGGCTGAAGGCACGGCGGAGCTCCAACGGCGACGGGGAAACGAGCTCGGGACGGCGGCGGTTCGCGGCGAAGGCGCTCTGGCGTGCGCGCAGCGAGGGGGAGGTGAGAGAGAGGCCTGCAGGTGCGCAAATGAGGGAGGGGGAGAGGGCGAGTGGGGTTCTGGGCTCAAGTGGACGGGGGCGGGGCGGTTGCGAGCTCCACGCGCGACGTGGGCGCGGAGACCGCGGCAACGCACAGCTCGGGCGGCGGTTACGCGGGGAAGACGGGGCTGACAGTCCGGGCCCACGAGCAGAGAGAGAGGGAGGCGGGCGCGGAGACGGCGGGCGCGCTGACGGGCGGGCCCGCCACGGCAGAGAGAGCGGGGGGGGGGGGGGGGGTGGAGAGGCGCGCGCGGGGTTGGGCCGGCTGGGCCGAAAGGCCGAGGGGGCGGCAGGGTTGGGCTTCTTTCCCTTTTTCTTTTATTCTGGTATTTGTTTTCTCTTTTCTTTTTATTTTCTCTATTTGATTCAAATTCAAATAAGCCACAAATTCAAATTAGACTTTTTGAGAATTATGCACTAAACAAAAGTGAAATCTAGGGTTCAACATGATGCAACAATTCATACTCCCTTGGAGTTTGAGCTAATAGACTATAATTACAAATAAAATAACCACTTTTCTCCTATAGAAATGAGAAAGAGAAGATTGGGGAAGGATGAGAAAAGGGAAGTAACACCTGAATTTGTGAATATGAGCAAAGAAATTTTATACCCCAAATTCAGGGTGTTACAACAACCCTAACTCCACCTTCGCTAGGGGCTCCATTACTCCTGTATGTAGCAGCTTCGCACTCTGCAGTCAGTGCGGCGCTTGTACAGGAGAAGCAAGATGTAACACCCTGATTTTGGGGTAAAAAATTTCTTTCTAATTATCACCCAAAATCATGTGTTACTCTTCTTTTTCTCACTCTAGGTTTTCTCTCTCTAGATTCATTCTCCCTTTTTCCTTTTTGATTAGAGATAGCCTAGACTAGTGGAGGTTAATTATTTATTTTTTTGCCAAAACCCTATGGGTCATGACATGTTGCATCATGCTGAGCTTAAAATACTCTTTGAAGTGTTGCACATGTTTGAATTTATTTGAATTTGAAACCTAGTTTGATTTTGAATTTGAAAACCCTATGGAAAAAGAAATAGAAAAGGAATTAGAAAATCCAGAGAAAAGAAAAAGAGAAAGCAGCCCAGTCGGCCCACTAAGCCCAGCCAGGCCACGCGCCCGTGCGCCCACGCTGCCTGACAGGCGGACCCTGCCTATCAGCGGCAGTTCCCCTCTCCCGCGCGCGCTCTCTCTCTCGCTCTCTGCCCGCTGGGGCCAATCTATCGGCGCCAGTTTTCCTTCGCCTGCATGCTCCCTCTCTCTCTCTGTCTCGCGGGCCCGAATCGCCAGTCATCGAGCCGTTGCCCCGAGCGTCCCTCTTTTCTCCCTCTGCGCCGTGGGCCAGCCCTGTTAGCTCTGCCCCCTCCGCGCGTCGCCGTGGACCGGCGCATGCGCACTCGCACACGTCGCCGGGTTTATCGGCCACGACGCCCACCCTCGCGTCCAGCTCCCTTCTTATAGCCCCGCCTGTGCCTCGCGCACACCCCTCACCTCATTTCGCGCAGCTTCACCCTCTCTCGCGCACTGCCCATGCCGCCAGCCGCCGCCGGAGACCCGCGCCCGCATTCCCGGCCATCCAGCTCGCCGGAGACCGCCCAAGCCTCCCCGAGCTCCGCCCCAAGGTGAGACACCCGTCCCCGTGCCTAAGTTCCCTTATTGTGCCCTGTGCTCAGCCAATTTCACCCTCGCCGGTGTTCTTCCGCGGCGGTCCACCGTGCTCGCGCGGTGGCCAGTCGATTTGGCCCGGTTTAGTTCACCGGAGTAGGTCCTTGTGTCACCCCTGCCTCTGCTGAAGTTTCTCTGGCCCGCCCGAGACCCTCTCACCGCCGTTCTACCCTCTCTGCCAGTGGATTCATGGCCCCTTCCCCGCCATTGAGTTCGCCATGGCGTCCTCTCCCTCTCTGCCCAACTCCGGCAACCCCGGAGCCACCCTAGCTCGTGCCTGCCTCAACTCCGGCGACCTCACCGCCGTGGAGAGGAGCGGCACCGCCCGCAGCCGTCTGTTCCCCGGTTTGATTTTTCCCCGTCCGATCTTGATCACACGGGCCGGACCGCGGGATACCGCATCGCGCACGCGCGCCTGATGCCCTAGCCCGCCTGTCAGCGCTGCCCGCAGCCGCTCATCCTTCCCGGTCTGATTTCCCTCTGTCCGATCTTGATCGAATAGATTGGACCCCCTCGGACCCCCCTCCGTCTGATCTTGATCGAATGGCTCGGACCCGCTCGGACCCCTGCAGCCGTCTGTTTTCCCCTGGCGCTGGACCCGCTCGGTCAGCGTGCTCTCCCCCTCTGTCGTTGACACTCCCTGACCTGCTTGTCAGTGCTCGTCTGCCCGCGCGCGCGCCCTCGACCGTAGATCTAATCTCGGCCGTTGGTTTTAGATCTGATGGTTAGATTCACCCGATACCCCTTCGCGTGGCTGTTTTATTAAAGAGACCCTCGGTTTATTGGAAATAAACCCGCCGTCCCTGGTGTTCGCGTGTAGACCCCTGTGTTCTTGCAGAATTAGCCCTAATTTCATATTTTGAATTTCCAAACTTTTTTATTTCATAACTTTTGCATACGAACTCCAAATTGAGTGATTTAAATTGCAAAATGTTCATAGAATTATTCTCTGTTTAAATAAAATGGTTTCACTTACTGTCTGTGCACTCTAATTTTTAGGATTGAATATGAACTAATGTAGGTGTATGTTTTATTTATTTAATAAATAAATAAAGGAGAACCTTAGAGATTTAAACCTGTTTAAGCTTGTGAAATTAATGATATGTATTGCATGAGTTCATCTCTGTTCTAAATTATAGGTCACAATAAAATAAATGGATATATGACTATTTACTAGTAAATAACACATAGGGAAATAATAATCTATTTTCAAATAAAGTTAATATATGCCATAGTTCATTTTATACCTTGAATTCATTATCCCTTATGTAGTATTATGTCTTTTTAAGATGTGTTCCAATGTTTGTACATGTTTGGTGTGATGTTCATTTGTACTTTCCAAATGTATTGAATGCATGCTCGCTTTATTTAGACAACAAGCAGTACGAGATTCCTGAGTGTGTTGTTGGAGACCTCCCTGAGCAGCAACCTGGTGAAGGCAAGTGTCCTCTGACCTATTATGTCCTACATACTTTATAATTCACTGTCCCGCATTACTTTATGAAACCTAAGGATTGACTAGTCTGTATTTACTTATCCTTGTTGACCTTTTGGGTTACCATGGTTAGCATGTTGCTATTGCCTTAACTTAATCAATGAATATGATGTGAACATTTATGATACGATACTGTTATCCTGACTATGTGGATGATTTTGTGATACCTTAGGGGACTCAGGCCTTTTCCCTGAGTACCTCTCCGTAAGGACCTGTTCGTGGAGTGACCACCCGGGATAACAGTACAACCATGAGTGTGGAATGGGACGCCCTTAGCTGATTAATTAGATGAACCTAGGGGTGTAGTTGGCTTTGCTGGAGGGCCGTCAATGGGGCCGGGGCGTAGTGCTCGCTCTGCCAAGGTTGGGGTGCAGAGGTTCATTCGATTTGGTTTTTTTGTTAGTCAACCCACCTTGGGGAGGTGTACTGTGTTTGTACGACTGGCGAAACCTAACGAGCAACTATGCAACAGGGGAGTCTTTGTAAAGGCTACGTAGTGAGACCCTGCTAGGTCACCTTGGAAGTGATCAATGGAGAGTCATGATCTCCAGGCAGAATGGGAATCATGACTTGTGGGTAAAGTGTACAACCTCTACAGAGTGTTAAAAACTGGTATATCAGCCGAGCTCACGATTAAGAGCAGCCTTAGGATCCTCTTTGATTAGAAGAACTTTGGATATTTTTATGATGATGATTAACAATGATGCTATAAAACCTGATCTCTGGTATTCCCTCGTTTGAGGAAGTACCTTTGGGTAATAACTGGGTTTATTACTAAAAGTTAGCTCTACTAGTAATAACAAATAATTGACTAACCTAAAAGCAACTACTTAACCTCAACTCCACATACAGCTAGTCCACTTTAGCCAAACGGGACATTTGCTGAGTACGTTGATGTGTACTCACCCTTGCTTTACAAACCACCCCACCCCAGGTTGTCCCCACTGTTCTCAGTGCTCAGGAGGTGAAGCTGGCAACATGGAAGATTTCGAGGAGTTTCAGGACTATGACGAGTTCTAGTTTACTTTAGTGGCAAACCCCCAGTCAGCTGCCTGTGTAGGCTTAGCATCTACGTTTCGCATTTTCTGCACTTTGATAATTATGTTGAACAATGGTTATGTAATAGACTCTATGGATGTCTTGGACATCTCGATGTAATAAAGTACCTTTCCGCTATTTATTTCGAGCATTGTGTGATGATGTCCAATTATGTAATTGCTGTGTACGTGAGTTTCTGATCCTGGCACATACATGGTTCGCATTCGGTTTACCTTCCAAAACCGGGTGTGACATAAGATGGCCAAGTCAAAAGGCAAGCCCCAGTATACTTTGTCTCCGAAATTCTAAGTTTATCAAAGAAAAACTATACAGAATTGGAGAAGGTGTTGTATGCTGTGTTAATGGCCTCCAGGAAGCTTCGACATTATTTTCAAGCATATCATATAATTGTTCCTTCACCACAGCCTTTAAAGGATATAATAAGGAACAGAGAAGCTACTGGAAGGATTGAAAAATGGGCTGCGGAGCTCAATGAATTCACTATTGACTATGTACATAGATCCTCAATTCAGTCCCAGGCGTTAGCAGACTTCATTGCTGATTGGACGCCAGGGGCTCAGGAAGAAGAAACAAATAAAGACACCGAAGCCTGGATGGTATTCTATGATGGTTCTTGGGGAACCTTCGACGCAGGAGTGGCTGCTGTTCTAGTAGTGCCCTGTAAATTCAGAACATGCTACGCAGCAAGGCTTGACTTCAGTTGTACCAATAATATTGCTGAATACGAAGCTCTCCTGTTATGGCTTCGGAAGTTAAAAGCAATGGAAATAAGAAGAGCAATCCTTCAAACTGACTCCCAAGTCATTTCTGGTCATGTAGACAAAAGCAGCAAGGCAAGAGATCCAAAGCTTGAAAAATATCTGGATACAGTTCGAAGGCTGGAGGCTTCTTTCGAAGGATTTTCTGTCAAGAATATTCCAAGAGGGAAAATGAGCATGCAGACCTGTTAGCCAAGTCAGTGGCACAGGGGCTCCCTCTACCTTCGGATGCATTTTTTGAGACAATAAAAGCACCTTCGGTTGAACTTATGGAGAGAGTAGTGCTCATAGTATCTCCTGTACATAGTGAAGATTGGAGGACTGAAATTATATCTTTCCTCCAAGGTAATTGTCTTTCAGATGATGAAGCTTATAATAAGAGGATGGAAGCAAGAACAAGACCATATGTGATAATAGAAGGGGAATTATATAAGCATGGAGTCTATTCTCCACTCCTCAATTGTTTATCCAGAACCGAAGGTATAGAGTTAATGAAAGAGATAGATGCAGGTTTATGTGGCTCTCATATTGGGTCTAGGCCTTTGCTGGGAAAGGTTTTTAGACAAGGATTTTATTGGCCGAAGGCAGCTTCGGATGCAGCAGAGTTGGTTCAAAAGTGCGAAAATTGTCAAAAATGTGTAAGAGACCAGAAGCAACCTTCATCTCTCACCCAGCTAATACAACCTACTTGGCCGTTGCAAAGATGGAGCCTGGATTTGTTAGGTCCACTCCCACCAGCACAAGGTAACTTGAAATATGTTGTGGTGGCAGTAGAATATTTCTCTAAATGGATTGAAGCAAAGCCCGTGGCTACAATAACTTTGGCCATAGTCCAAAAATTCTTCTGGCAGAATATTATTTGTTGCTTCGGTGTGTCGAAGGCAATAACTATGGACTATTGAACATAGTTTGATGTCGAAACATTCAAAGATTTCTATGATCAAATTGGAACGAAGATTCATTTTGCATCAGTAAGGCACCCAGAATCAAATGGGCTGGTAGAAAGAGCAAATGGCATTATAATGACAGGAATAATGAAGCTAATCTTAAACCAGCCCAGAGGAAAGTGGCCAGATGAGTTAACTAAAGTGGTATGGAGCCACAACACAACTATGACAAGGTCAACAGGATTTACACCCTTCAAGCTCCTATTCGGTGACGAAGCAATAACACCAGAGGAAGCAAAGGCAGGGTCAAGAAGAACAACAGCTTCGGCAGAGGACGAAGCTGATTATCAAGTAATGAAAGATACTATAGAAGGGAGCACAGTGTAAGTTCTCTGCTCAAAAGTCGTTCCTAAGGGAATGTAGAGCCAAAAGAATGACGAAGCTGCAACAAGTTGTTCCTAAGGGAGCGCAGCGTAAGTTTTCTGCTCAAAAGTCATTCCTAAGTGAATCTAGAGCCAAAAGAATGACGAAGCTGCAACAAGTCATTCCTAAGGGAGCGCAGCGTAAGTTTTCTGCTTAAAAGTCGTTCCAAAGGGAATGCAGTGCCAAATACCGCTGAAATATAAGGCAAAGAAGTTCAAAAGTCGTTCCTAAGGGGATGCAGAACTTATGCCACCGAAATAAAAGGTGAAGAAGCTCAAAAGTCGTTCCTAAGCGGATGTAGAGCTTAAAGACTCAAAAGTCGTTCCCAAGGGGATGCAGAGTCTGGATATGGCTTCGTGTGTGCGTTCGGGACATTCTTTTGCACATTACATAACATCATTCATTGCATTCATACACATTCAATTAGACATTTGTAGGATCATCATCATCATAACATGATACCTTAGTTTTGACAAAAATGCTTCGATGAGCACGAAGAAGCAAAAGATATGCTTCGTTGTGAACGAAAAGAAGGGAATGTGTTTTTCGCCTTTGGCTCAAAAGATATAAGTTTCGTCCATAGCAAAGCAATTCATGCGTGGATGAAAAGGTAAAAATATATTACAAGGTATGGATAAGAGTACAAAAATTGTTCAATTCTCGATTACAATTTCTTTTACAAACATAATGCAAAGTTCTTCTAAGTTCTATACAGACAAGTCTAAGGAATAGCTTCGGTGATCTTCGAAATATGCTTTGGACTATTGATCTTCGGCACCATCATCCTACACACAACAAAAGCTATATAAGGTAAAAAGTAATTACAACAAAAGGTAAACAACAGGTATAAGTTTCATACCGGCTTAAGCAAGCTTCGTGCCTCGTCACCAGCCAATTCCCGACCACCCTTTGCCTAAATTTGTGTTATAAATCTGCTCCCTATGCTTCGGGCTTCGCCAGGAATATCAACCAAATCTATTGAAGATAGGCTGAAGGTTGGTCTATTCACAATTTTCGCGTGCGTACAACCAGCTTTCAGAAATGCTGCAGCTGTGCCACGAGAAGCTAGCAGAGCACAAAAATCACTGTGCCCCGCTATCACTTCATCAAGCGCTTCGACTTCGCCTTCAATGTGCTCGAAGGTGCTTGACATATTTTCGGCCGAAGGAGTAAACTTTTCAGCACTGGCTTCAACTGAGTTAAAAACCTTTTTCAGTCGCCCTACGCAGCGGCTGCCAAAACCTAAACACATGTCTCGAAGCTCTTTCAAAGATTTCCACAGCTTCGTGTTTTCGAAAGTTTCAGCTTCGTACTTTGTCTGCAAGTTCTTCTTCTCTTGTTCGAAGCTTTCTAATTTTTGGAGAAGCTCCCCGTTTGATCTAGTATTTTTGGCTTGGGCTTCTGCAAGGGAACCCTCCATAGCCTGAAGTAGGAAATCTTTCTTCTCAAGAGAGGCTTCGTACTCTTTGATTTTGCTTTCTAAACCCTCGATTATGATTTTGTTATTTTTATCCTCGAGGTCTTGTTGCATTTGCAGTGCTTTGCTTAGCAGCATACTCTGTACAAATAAGCCTTCGTCAGCAAACTTGCTTCATTAAAAATAAAAAAGTAAAATTTTGCTTTATCATAAGAATTTTATCTTGAAGTTGGAATAAAACAAATTGTTGAGGATATGCTGTCGTCGGTAGCTGCTAATATCAGCTTCGAGGTTCAGAAAATCGACACTCTTCGATAGAGTGTCGATCACCTTTTCCCTGGTACAGTCACGAACGCATCCCAAGGCCTCTTCATCAATCCCACCGAAGAGCATGGCTCCTGGCTGGTAGCCACAGGAAATGCCATATTCCTGTAGCTCCTTCTTTTTGGCCTCAGATAGTTCTTGTTCGACTAGGTTCCGAAGGTCGAAGTCTTTTTCATTCGAAGCAGCTTCGGCATTCTTCTTTCCTTTGTCAGGCACTGTGGCCACAACCTCCTCTGTAGCCACAGCTGTCTCTTCTTCAGCCATATCCAATAGCAATCTATCAATTCCAGATAATGTTCTCTCCAAGTTGGTAGCTTTGGCGACAGCTGCAACTTCGGTGGATATGTTTGCTTCAGCAGCGGCCTCGGCGCTTGCAGTAGGTGCTATTTTAGATGTCGAGGTCGATGGTGGCGTCCGTTCAATGGCTTCCATTACGGTACCAATCCTTCGCTTTTTCTTCCTAACCACCTTTTTTGCAGACGAAGGCTCCTCTTTCTTCTGAAAAAGCTTTGTCAGTTCCTGTCCCAGTGGACTTAGCAGCTTGATAGGTAGAGATTCAGTCATTACCTTTAAAATTTCTGCCACTTCGGCAGCAGGAGGTGTCGAGGGAGTCTCCTCTTCTACCTTAGTCACCTTCGGCTCTGGAGTTGCAGCTTTTCTTTTCTTTAAAGCCGCCATTTTCGGCTCAGGGCTGGATTTTCTCTTCTTTAGAATTTTCTCATCTTCCTTTACCATCCTGACAGCTTGCCTATTCAGAACGCTAACAATCCTTTTCCTTTTTGTCCCTTCGGCACCCTTGTTGAGTTGCTCATAATCAGGGTATTCAAATTTTATAGCGTCCATTACCCGGTTTAACCTTCGTTTTGGCCGGGTGCCGAAGGCTGCTTTCATTAGTTGGTCTTCTTTTTTGGTATTATTTCCCAAAATTTCATTACACATAGTTTCAATCATTTCCAGCCACTCCTGGCAGGGCTGCTTGAATAGTTTTTCAAATTTGAAGCGATAGGGTAATTGAACAAGTTCATATTTCTTCTTTGTTCCCTTCATCTTCGGCATCACACAACCACTTGATGTTGGATATGTTCGGTTGGCTAGGTATTCTTGCACCAAGTCCCTGGTGCTAATTTGCTTAGCCACCACCCTGAATTCTACTTCGGCCAGCTGGTACGCTGACCCTAGCTGCATGTTGCACAGAGGCCTAGTCATTCCGAAGTTTAGGGACAGCGGACACATGACCATCGTCATCACTTTCCCCCTTTTCTTCTCATCGGCCTTGATATAAAACCATTCACCTTTCCAACCGGTTGGCCATTTGGTGCGATAACTGAGGACCGGAGCCTTCGTATCCTTGTGATACGCAAAATTGCAGCAGCCAAAATTTTCGTGCAGGTCGTCTGCCCTGGCCTTCGTCTGGTAGTGCAATTCATGCACTCGTCAAAATGCTTTGGCATCTGGGCTCATCCCTCGGCTTCGGAGGGCCCCGATGAAGACACTGAGACTAACAATGGCAATAGGGGTCAGCTGATGAAGATATATCTCGAAATTTTTCAGGACTTCCCATATCATCTCATTCAGAGGAAGTCGTAGTCCTCCTCTGAAAAAACTCTTGAAAACTACTACTTCATCATCCTTCGGCGCTGGGGTGGTTTCTTCTCCAGCAAATCGGACAAGTTTCCTTTCAACCTCCCCAAAGTAGCCTAGCTCCATCATCATGGGCATATCAGCTTTAGATACAGTAGATTTCCCAAAATCTAGATGGTTGGGTTTGGTTGGGATCAAAATACTATATTCTTATTCATCCTCTTCGATATCTTCTTCTTCAGCAATGGTCTATTCAGCTTCGGTAGCACGGGTGCCCTCCTCAGCAGTTCCCTTGGTTACAACTAAACCTGATTGTTTCATGACTTCGAAAATTGGAGTTGTCTCAGTGACCTCGGTTTCTTTTCCCTCACGAGTCACCCTTGCAGTCGAACGCACTCTGGCCATTTTTGATGGATTTTCCACTGTTTGACAAAGCTAACGTATTTTTTGCAGTTTGATGAAGTCAGTCCGTTTGACGAAGCTAATCTCAGATGATGAAGCGCTCGCTCGAGAGAGCAATGAAAAAGCTTCGGCTGTGGTTAAATTTTTTAACAGCACAACAGTATGATGGCAATGAATCTTGTGGTAACTCCTCACCAACCCGTCTGTTTATATAGTGCTGTAGGTCGGAAGTTAAACCGCCAGATCACTCACACCCGCTGAAGGGTGGACCACTCGGCGTTCGGAGCGCGAACAACCAAATTGCCTGTACTCGCTGAACGGTGGACCACCTGACGCATGTAGTATTTTAATCGTTTCTCAGCAATGAGCTCGGGGAAGGTGTTTTTCGGACCTTCGGCATTCTGAAGCCTTCGTGTTTTTTCGTGGATCGAGCTCGTTATGAAAAATGATCTAGCACCGCAAAGGGGCTACTGTTGGGGGCCTTCTTCTCCACCGAAGGTCCTCTGAGCAGAAAACACCTTCAGCAAGACCATATGCCGAAGCTATTATCAAAGAAGCTTTGGCACAGTGACACACTTGAGACGAAGGGCAGCACCGACTCAAAGAGGAAAGGACCGTCTAGTCCCTAGTATTTAGTGTCATGAGTATGATTAGTTGTTAAGGACACGAATGTAATTTTGTCTGGGCTATGTCCCGTGCCTATAAATAGGTAAACAGTACCCTCGTACTGTTCATGCTGGCACTTAATCGCTCATACGCCAATCTTGGACTTATTGCCTTCTGCCAAGCCGAAGGTACAAATGTAATTTGATTTTATTAATATTTGTTCATAATTATATAATGAGAATAATGATAACCTAATGATTTAAAATAATTATTCATGTTCTTCCTATGCCTCATATGTACTTATTTTTATTTATACATATTGAGATGATGAAGGTATGTCCTTCATAACCTTCGTCCGAAGACCATTGTATCCTAAGGGACATAATGCTTCGAAGGACAAAGGACTTTAACCTTTAATATTTGTGTTGCCCTGTTCTTAATTCTTAGCATTTGAGAATAAGTGACCAACATCGTCGATGGCCACAGTGTCGCCCAAAGTGCACCTCGGCATGGACGCGTGCGGCGGGCCCACGCCCTAGATAAGGCGAATGGCCGTCCGGTTTGGCCCGCCGATCATGTCGTGCATGTACAGCCGCAGGTGCACGCGCCGCCGCCCCTCACGGCCACGCGCCGCCGATGCCACGCCCATGCCGTCGGCTAGCAGGAGGCCCACGACGACTGCGGCCACCAGGAGCGTCAGCTTCTCTCTCGTTCTCGCCATTACTTGCTGCGAACGAATTTGTGTGTGTTTTGCTGCTGTTGAATTATTCACTTCACTCCACTTATGGATGGATCATGGATGGATGGATGGAACAAGTCCGGCCATCCCTTTGTCCTACTGGTTTTAATGCAGGCCAGCCCCACGAAGCTCGACAACGTGCTGCTGGAGCATGACGATCGCTTGCCGTGGCGTGGGCCAGCACGACCTGTGCGAGCGGGAGCCGCAACAAATCGCTCCACAGGGCGGCGACAATGTGGCTCCTCATGATGTAGCTCAAGGGGTGTGCGGCATGGAAGAGGGTGGAGCGCGCAGCCGCGCGGAACCCAACACTTCATCCTCACGACCTCACCTACACCGGCGAGCACAACCACTTTGCGCCAACCCACTGCAACTCACTCACCGACAGCACCCGCCACAAGTTTCCCTCCTCGACGACGCCTCCATCGTCTGTTGTGGTGGGTTGCACCGACACCGGTCTTGCGCGAGGATGAGCTCCTATTCCTCAGCACCGACACCGACGTTGGGGCACCACTAGATCACATGTCCTCGCTCTTCGACGTCATCGACGAGCCCTTCCTAAGCTCCCCTTGGGGGACGAGCACCAGTAACGTAGGGTCCATGGGCAAGGAAGGAGAGGAGGCCACGTTTATGGGCGGGGTGGGAGGCGACACGGAAACAGAGGAGCTGCACCTGCGAGTGGTGTTGCCGCAGCATGGCTATGGAGGTCTGTTGCGAGTTGCGACCATTGTCGGCGTGCACAACAGCGTCGACTGCAAGGGAGAGCGTCACAACGTTGACGACGTGCGGGATCTTCCTAGCCTGGCCCGTGGTGGCGTGGTGGGTGCCGGCTGGGAGCTAAAGCGCCATCCTCGTTCGCTGGGCCACTACTAGAGTCGCTCGCCGCGGTGCACGGCTTGCAGGAGCTCGACGTCTCGCGCAACTAGGGGTTGACGTTCGGGTTACCCGAAAATTTCGGGTCGGGTAATTCGGGTTTTTAAAATTTCGGGTTTTAAGAGTCGATACCCGAAATTACAACGGGTTTTGCAATACCCGAAATTTCGGGTTCGGTTTCGGGTATTCCCGAACTACCCGAACTATTGTGTCACCTTTATAAAAACACATACACCCTATTAAATTAGTATAAAAATATAGTTTGAATAATGATACACATGGACATATAAAACACAAGCAATCTACAATCACAAGTTATGCACACATACACATAATTATAAATGTGCAAATTAATAATTAAGCATGACATGAGTACATGACACATTAAAGTTCGGGTATTTCGGGTACCCGATTGTGATACCCGAATTACCCGAACTAAATTCGGGTTTTGCAAGTTGCTACCCGAAATTCCCGAACAAAATTCGGGTTTCGGGTATTTCGGGTTCGGGTTCGGGTATTCCGGGTTCGGGTTTCGGGTTACGGGTTTTTTTGCCCAGCCCTACGCGCAACAGGCTCAACAGCATCGTGCCTGGCGCGTTTGGCATGCTGCAGATGTGAGTGGGATTGACAGGGAAGAAAAATAGGAAACGCACTAGTAACAGCAGTGAAGCGTGCCGAAGGAAGGAGGGGACAGACGGAGGGGCACAATTGGAATTCAGCAAGCGCTAATCCCTATCAACTAGAGCCAATGCTATATGTTGAAAACGGGAGCAATTATAATGTCACTTTTTCAATTGACGTGTTCGCGGTGCTGAAGGTCCGAATCCGCTTCTTGCCGGTGTCATGATTGCAAAAATCTCGATTTCAGAGTACAAACAGGCATCACAGCGCTTGCAGAACAAATAGCCGAGCGCTCGAAACGATCATGCTGTTACTGAGACGAACACAAACGGCGAGGACAAAAGAAAACCACCTATTGATCGGAGCAGATAGAGTCAAGCAGCTAGGCCGTCCCCTCCCCGACCTCCATGTTCTCGATCTTCAGCCGCTGCCGCATCCCAGGGAACTTCTTCCCAGTGGCGGCATACGTCCGCACCAGCGGCTCGAACACCAGCGCGCCCAAATCCTTCTGCACCTTCTTTAGAGCCCCCACGTACCGCTTGGCCCCATCGACGTCCTTGTTCTCCTCGAAGTAGCTCATCAGGGTCTCCGTCACGGCAGGCGGTAGCACCCAGATCCTGATGTCAAGGTTAGGAGGCTAGAGCCAGATAGCTGGACACCAGAGACGGATGCAGACGCATTGTCAAAACTAGGGTCCAGTCGGGCCCAGGTTCCACCTGTGATTTTCGTCCAAGAAGTGCAGCAACCGAGCATCACCGTAGGGCATGCTGAAGAATGCAACGCTATAGACTAGGTAGAAACAGATCCCAACGACTAGAGGGAGCCAATTATTAGGTACATAAAAAACGAGGAAGAACTGGACGACAAGGCCATTGCAGAATGCATCACATGGCAGTCGATCCATTATACCATAATAGGGGGTTTGTTGTACAGGAGAGGTGTGGCAGAGATCCTCATGAAGTGTATTCACTCGGCTACAGGAAGGTAGCTACTGGATGAAATCCACGCAGGGCAATACGGCATACATGCAGCATCAAAACATTGGTAGGGAAACCTTCAGGTCTGGTTTTTATTGGCGAACAACAAAGAAGGATGCAACAGAGCTGGTTCAGAAATGCGAAGCATGTAAGTTCCTATCGAAGCAACAACACTAGCCCGCCCAGCATCTGCAAACTATCCCTATAACTTGGCCCTTTATGTGTTGAGGGCTGGATATGATCAGACCGTTCAAAAAAGCTCAAGGAGCATATACTCACGTACTCGTCGCTATCGACAAGTTTAAAAAGTGGATAGAGTACAAACCAATCGCCTCTCTGACTTCAGCAAAAGTAGTGGAGTTCATTCAGGAAATAATATTCATATTCGGGATACCCAACAACATCATCACAGACTTGGGATCTAACTTCACTAGCTCAGAATTCTTTGACTTCTGCAAATAGAGGAGCATCCTGATCAAGTATGCATCAGTAGCACACCCGAGAGCTAATCGACAGGTAGAAAGAGCCAATGGGATGATACTTGATGTGCTCAGAAAGAAAGTATTCGATAAGAGCGAAAGATTTATAGGGAAATGGATCAGAGAACTAACATATGTAGTATGGAGCCTGAGAACCCAACCAAGCCGGGGCCTGCATGGAAACACTCCGTTCTTCATAGTGTATAGATCAGAAGCAGTGTTGCCAACAGATTTGATCTTTGGAGCACCTAGGTTAACATTTGAAAGCATAGCTAAAGCGAAAGCAACTAAACTGGAAGATGTTGACATATTGGAAGAAGAACATTTGAATGTCGTCATCCAATCGGCTAGGTATCTGCAAACTCTGAGGCGCTACCACGACAAAGAAGTGTGGCACCGATCTTTCGCAATAGGAGACCTAGTGCTCTGTCGCGTATTGGCAGGAGAAGGGCGACACAAATTGTCATCATTGTGGGAAGGACCATTCATCATTGCAGAAGTCACCCGGCCGAGATCCTACCGACTTACCCAGATGGATGGAACCCAAGTAGGAAACTCGTGGAATATTGAGCACCTCAGGAAATTCTACTTGTAGCAGTACATCAAACTCCAGTCGGCAAGCCACACATTGTAAACGAAATGTTTCATTATCATTAAAGCTTCTATGTTCATCCGCATACAAACAAACTCTCAAGTAGCAAGCGGTTTAAGTATAAAACGACTTAAGCCAACGCAACGCGTTCACACATACATGACTTAGGGTTATTACTATACCCTGCTAAACGGAGCAATCGGCTTAAGTCGGAAATGCCTTAAGTCGGTGCGACACGCTCACGCATACATGACTTAGGGTGATTACTATACCCCGCTAACGGAGCAATCGGTTTAAGTCAGAAACACCTTAAGTAGGCGTGACATGCTCACGCATACATGACTTAGGGTGATTACTATACCCCGCTAACGGAGCAATCGGATTAAGTCGGAAACACCTTAAGTCGGTGCGAAATGCTCACACATATATAACTTAGTGTGATTACTATACCCTGCTAACGGAGCAATTAGCTTAAGTCAGAAACGCCTTAAATCGGTGCGAAATGCTCACGCATACATAACTTAGTGTGATTACTACACCCTGCTAATGGAGCAATCGGCTTAAGTCAGAAAACGTCTTAAGTCGGTGCGACAAGCTCACACATACATAACTTAGGGTGATTACTATACCATGCTAGCGGAGCAATCGGTTTAAGTCGGAAACGCCTTAAGGCAGTGCGATATGCCCACGCATACATAACTCAGGATGACTACTATGCCCCACCAACGTAGCAGTCGGCCTTGTTGGGGGCCTTCGTCCTCCGAAGGTCCTCAAAAACATGATTTGACAATGTTTTCCAAGTGAATTATGTGAACAGGTATCTTCGATCTCAGAATTATAAAGCACGGTCAGGACGAAGCCTGAACCAGACGAAGGGCGAGCTGATTATCAAGCTCTACGAAGGTGCACAGCCGAAGCTGTGTGCAAGGAAGCTTCGTCACGATAGCGGAAAGGGGAACTGACTTAAAGATGAAAAGACTACGTGGGCCTCGACAGATTTCCATAAGTCATTAACAAATGTAATGGACATGGATGTAATTTTACGTGGGCTGCGTCCCGCGTCTATAAATAGATGAACAGTACTCCCGTACTGTTCACGCTGACTTGGCATTGGCATTTGCGTCACGCTTGTACTTTTACCTTCTCTCAGGACTGAAGGTACATTTGTAATTTGTAATCATTTCTATTTCTCTGTGTTAATAAAATAGAAATGATTCTATGATTTACAATTCATGTTTTATATGAATCCTTCGTTATTACTTGTTGAATTTACGAAGGTATGTCTCTTGTAACCTTCGTCCGGAACTCATTATTCCCGAAGGGGAATAATGTTTGGTAGGACGAAGGACCTTAACATTTAACACTTTTTATGTTGCCTTGTTCTTAATCCGAAGCATTTGAGAACAAGTCCCCAACATTGGCGCCCACCTCCGCTGAACTCACTTCTACTTCGAAGCTTTTTTGAACACCTTCGGAAGCTGTAGATCTTCGCTATGGCACCGAAGAAAGCTTCAGCGGCTGGGGCCGCAGCACTGCAACCGCTGGACCACAACCAGGAGACCGTCTCTCTTCGGGAGGCCCGAAGCCAGAAGAGAAAGGCCGTTAGCCCAACGCTTCAGGAGGAAGAGCTAGACCAAGAAATCAGGGATATGGAGATCCTACATCAACAGGTGCAAAGGAAGAAGGAGAAGATGGCCCGGCTAGCTGAGTTGCAACGGCAGATAGACGAAGCCTCTGAGGAAGTCCGCCATCTTACCCATGATGAGCAAAACAGAAGGCCTCAGCAGAAAGACCTTCATCAGGAGGGCTTCGTCAACGAAGATGACTGGTATGACAATTTCCATCAGGGAAATTTTGTTTTCGATGATGCTTCTCCTTTGTCCGCTGAGCTGCAGGCTACACCTTGGCCTCCATCCTATAAGCCACCCCAGCTCCCCATGTTCGACGGCCACTCAGACCCGAAGCAGTTCTTGATGAGCTACGAAGCAACAGTGTCTTCGTATGGGGGCAATGCTGCAGTCATGGCGAAGTCTTTCGTCATGGCCGTCAGGAATGTTGCTCAGACCTGGTACTCCTCCCTTCGACCAGGAACGATCACTTCATGGCAGAAGCTAAAGGATATGTTGTTAACCAGCTTTCAAGGATTTCAGACGAAGCCGGTCACTGCTCAAGCTTTGTTCCAGTGCACTCAGGACCATGAAGAATACCTTCAGGCGTATGTCAGAAGGTTCTTGCGTCTGAGGGCGCAGGCTCCAACGGTGCCCAATGAAATTGTCATCGAAGCCATGATCAAGGGGCTTCGTCCTGGTCCTGCAGCCCAATACTTTGCTAGGAAGCCTCCTCAGACCTTGGAGAAGTTGCTCCAAAAGATGGACGAGTACATTCGTGCTGATAATGACTTTCGCCAAAGAAGGGAGGAGGCCTTCAGATTTTCTGAAATGACCAGGGGCTTCGGAGGAAGATACTACCCGAGGCATGTCCGGTCCATCCACAGCTCCACTCAGAATGATGATAAGGGGAGTCAGCAGAGCAGACCGCAGTGCTCCTCACAGGCTTCGGGGCAACAACAAGCTTTCTTCCGGCCACCAGCTCCGAGAGGCAGAGGCGCCAGGGGCTTCGGCGGAAGATTCGGAGATCAACCAAGGAAATTGTTTTGCTTGTTCTGTGGAGAAGGCAAGGGCCATACCACCAGGACGTGCCATATTACAATCCAGAAACAAAAGGAGATAGCCGAAGCTACATCTCAACAAGTTCAGCCGAAGCAGGTCATGCATACTGCTTCGTATCATCCGCCTTACATCCCACAGTACATAGACAACCACCCTGCAGCTTCTGTAGCTTCGGCAAGTCAACCTCAAGCTTCCTGGCAACAGCCCCCGCCTCCACCTCCATTGCAACAGGGTCAACAGCCAGAAGGGAGTCAATATGCTCCACATCAAAGGGACTTCAGAGAACAATCCGAAGCTCGCACAGTCAACAGCACTGTGCCAGAGTCGAAGCACATTTATTGACACATATCCTACCTTTGATAGCAGTCTTTTCCATTCAGTTCTATTCTCTGTAGCAAAAAACATTGATCGTTTCCATGTAATAATTTCGCTGTTTCCCACGAGGAAAATCTATTTTCTCCACAGGATTAAGTTGATGAAGTTTTTGTGTTAACAAGGAGGACCTTCGAAATATTAAAAATCCTTTGGATTAACAGAAAGTCGTTCTAAGGAACGCAGAGAAAGTCCATGAAGCCACAAAAAGCCGTTCCAAAGGGAGCGCAGTGTAAGTTTTCTGCTCAAAAGTCGTTCCTAAAGGAATGCAGAGCTTACAGCGAAAAGTCAACGCTGATACCGTCTAAGTAAAAGACGAAGAAGCTCCTAAGGGAGGCTTACAGCGAAAAGTCAACGCTGGTACCGTCTAAGTAAAAGACGAAGAAGCTCCAAAGACGTTCCTAAGGGAATGCAGAGCTTACGAATGTATTTTGTGCGTATCTTCGAAACAGACGTCATTTGCATAACATAACATCATCACATCATTCCGCATAGCATAAGCATCATACATCATGTTGCATACGGCAAAAGAAGGGCACACAGTATTAACCTTTGAAAGAATGATTTGAGAAAGGGCAAATTGTGCAAAGTCACGAGGGAATACAATGATAATCTTCGGAAAATAGCTTCGGAGGCTGTCTTTACGAAGCATGTATGAGCTTCATCAGAGCAATATCAAAATTGTTTAGCTTCGGAGAATGCTTTCACGAAGCATGGATATGATTTATCAGAACAGTTTTTACGGAGAATGTTTTCTTCACGAAGCATGAAAAGAAGGGAAGGTGTTTTTTCGCCGAAGGCTCAAAAATGGTATGTATGTAGAGTTTCATGCATCGTAAAGAATTGAATAATGGAAAGAAACTTGTATATTACATTCAAATGTACAAAATGTTACATAGATCACACTTTAACTGATTTTCTAAATAGCGTCTAGTCTTCTCTTAATACTGCTTCGGCGGCTTCATTTAGAAGTTGATCAACAACTTTGTCCATGATAGCTTCGGCCATTTGTTTAATTGCATCATCCCCTTTTGTGTGGGGGTCGGCAGTCGATCCAGCAGCATCTGAGGGGAGAGAACATTTCTTCATTACTATTACAAATCGAGAGCAAAGTTTGAAATAAAAATTACAACACAATAAGAACGGCTAATTAATACCTAATTGCCTTTCGGGCTCTGTACTTCTTTCGGCAGCTTCTGCCACTTTCCTAGCATCATGGATGCCTTTTTCGCTCCTTTGGATGATTTCTTGCGCCATTCCTCGGCCGCCGTCGTTCCAGATATCAGTAAAAAATTTGCCACCAACAACGCTTGCTTCGGCCGAGGGGTCCTTGATGTCTTCGGAAGATAAGGCAGCTTCGGACTGAGCTAAAAATTTTACATGCCCGCAACCTTTCTTCTCTAAGACAGAAGCAATTCCTCTGGCGCCCGAAAAAGCGCAGATGTCGCCACGACTGCTCAGGATCTCCTCGAAGGCCTCTGCTTCGTGACTTATCCATTCCAGTGGACCTTCGGGATTACCTCGAGAGAAGTTCTCTTCGCTGGAAAAGGCGCCCACGCTGGCGAAGCTGCTTTTAATTTTATTCACGCATTCTACAGATTTAACATAGCATTTTCTTTGAGAGGCACGAAGCTCCTTAACCCTTAACTCCAACTTATCCACCATATGATCACTAAGTTCTCGTTTCGTTTCCTCAAGCACACGTTCTTCTTTCGCCCGGGCTAGTTGTTTCTGAAGATCTTTGATCTCGTGTTTTTGAGCTTCGGCCTGAATCTTTGCAGCAGCTTCGTCCTTTTTTATCTTGTCTACTAGAGTAACCAGAATTTTGTCTTTTTCTAGAGCTTCGTTCCTCAGCTTTATAACTTCGGAGCGCAAATTGTTGAACGCAATCTCATAGCTTTCATCTTCGGCGCTTTTTTGGGCTCTTAATGCGTTGCTTAGAATTAAGCCCTGTACGAAAAAGAATCCACATAAGAATATAGGAATGAATTACGTATTAAAAAAGTTTTTTCAAACGCTTAATTCCCAAACCTTTAGGCTATTGTATGCAAGACTGTCTGCGAGATCCTCTTTCGACATGGCGCTTAATCCAGCTTCGAGCTTCGGAAAGCCTATACTCCTGGCCATCTCTCGGCAGACAGATAGTTCTTTATTATCAGGTAGGCAGTATAGGAAGTCATCTTCATTTGTCCCATTGAATATTACTGCCCCCTTCGGATATTTTAGCTCTTTCGCATAATGGTTGGCTTCAAAAGTTTCCTCTGCAGATAGTTTCTTCCCCGAAGCGTGTCGTATAATGTAATCGCATATACTGGCAGGAGCTTCGGGGATGGCAGTGTCAGTTTCTTCAACTACAACTGGTTCTGATATTTTAATTGCTTCAGCTTCCAAAGGTTGCTCCTTGTAGGGCTCTGAAGGCCCAGCTTCAGCTTCAGCTTGTTGCATCGAAGCTTCAGTAGAAGCTTCAGCAACTTCAACACTCTTTTTTGGAGTTGTGCTTGAAGACTTGATTGTCTCCAAGACATCTAGTACATTTACCATTCTTTTCCTTTTTGGGGTCACCGATGGCCCCTTTTGGTTTTTTATTACTTCAACATTTACCGAAGGACTTAAGATTTCAGACATTTTTGGCTCGTCAATCTTCGGCTTTTCTACTGCTGAAGGCGCTTCAGTCTTCTCTTCCATCTTCGGCACTGGAGCTGGTCCTGTAGCTTCAGAGGCCAAAGAAGCTTCACCAATGAATTCTGGCACTGTGGCCAGCTCAATAAAGCGTGTTCGATGAGTGAGCACCTTCATCTTTTTTCTTTGAGGCGCTGGCTCACTAGGGGCACTTGTGGTAGCTTCTGTCGCAGGAGAAGTATTTTTCCTTTTGCGACCCAATACCGGATAGTGATAGTCAGGGTACATAAACCCGACTGCGTCAAACACACGGTTGAGCCTTTTCTTCTTTCGGCCTCCGAAGGCTGCTGATAGCGCAGTATTTTCGGCCTTCGAATATGCCCCAAGCAGTTCATCACTTAAAGTTTCAATGCTCTTCAGCCAGTCATCATCAGGTTCAACAAATTTATCTGCATATTTGAATGTGTATTTCAGTTTAACTAGTCCGCCTTCGTCGGACTCTTTAATAGTTTCCTTCGGCATTTCCCACTTTTCTGCAAGTGGCCATACCCTGAAGGCAATGTGCTCTTGGACCAAGTCCCTTGTCCCAATGAAAGAGCAGACTATGCCGAAGGCTCTTTGGCATTCCTCGGCCGCTTCGTCCATTTCAACCTTCGGCCTTCGAAGTCCGAAGCGTTGCCAGATAGGGTGCATAATGATACTCTTGACATTTTCTTGCACTGTTAAGTCGTTTTTTACATAGAACCATTCAGCCATCCAGGCTCCGGGCCATCTCTTCCGAAAGGTCGGCACAGGGCAGCTTGACCCGGAGCGGGCACCGAAGCTATAACACCCAAAATTGTTGTGATATTGTTCTTTTCCCCAGGGCTTCGTCTCGTATAATAACTCATGAATGTTGCAGAAGCTTTTAGCGTTTGGTTCCAAACCTTGGCTCCTCACAGCCCAGACAAATATCCCCATTCTTATGATAGCTTCGGGAGTAAGTTGATGAAGGTAGACTTGAAATGTTTTCAGTACCTCGACAACAAAGTTGCTCAGGGGGAATCGAAGCCCAGCCTTGAGAAAGCTTCGGAAAATCACAACTTCATCTTCTTCGGGGGTGGGAGAAGTTTTTTCTCCAGCGTCAGCCCTCACAATAGATATATCTCGAAAATACCGCCCCCTCATATTATCAATATGGCTCTGTTTGATGGAGGTTTTCCCGAAAACCGTGTGACTTGGCCGCCATGGACGATCTTCGGCCTCTTCCCCGCCACTTTCTACATCATAGCTGTCGCTGTCACCAGTATCTTCGGACAAACCTTCGAGAATCTCCTTGGTGATTTTCTCTGTATTGGTCTCCGCCATCGCAATCAGGAACCCCAGATTCTTCTCTTCCTCGAGGCTCAGCTTCGTCTCCGCAGGGATCTTCTTGCCTTCAGACATCTTCGGAAATGCTAAAAAACTGTTTTCAGGGCCGAAGCTTTGAACTCAAAAAGGTCACCAATCTTAATGCACAAGAGCTAAAAATTTTAGTGGGCCGAAGCAGATGGCAAGTGTGCGTACCAAATGAGTTTGCGGTGCGATCTTATTTATACGCCCAGGGCGTTGAGAATTGAAAGGCCCCGCTTGTCAGTGAATGTTGCTATTCTAGCAAAGGGAAGGTGTTTTTTCGGACCTTCGGCTCAAGGCCTTCGTCCATATCGCAATCTGAATTTATTATTAACAAATTAATATTGCGAGGGGCTACTGTTGGGGGCCTTCGTCCTCCGAAGGTCCTCAAAAACATGATTTGACAATGTTTTCCAAGTGAATTATGTGAACAGGTATCTTCGGTCTCAGAATTATAAAGCACGGTCAGGACGAAGCCTGAACCAGACGAAGGGCGAGCTGATTATCAAGCTCTACGAAGGTGCACAGCCGAAGCTGTGTGCAAGGAAGCTTCATCACGATAGCGGAAAGGGGAACTGACTTAAAGATGAAAAGACTACGTGGGCCTCGACAGATTTCCATAAGTCATTAACAAATGTAATGGACATGGATGTAATTTTACGTGGGCTGCGTCCCGCGTCTATAAATAGATGAACAGTACTCCCGTACTGTTCACGCTGACTTGGCATTGGCATTTGCGTCACGCTTGTACTTTTACCTTCTCTCAGGACTGAAGGTACATTTGTAATTTGTAATCATTTCTATTTCTCTGTGTTAATAAAATAGAAATGATTCTATGATTTACAATTCATGTTTTATATGAATCCTTCGTTATTACTTGTTGAATTTACGAAGGTATGTCTCTTGTAACCTTCGTCCGGAACTCATTATTCCCGAAGGGGAATAATGTTTGGTAGGACGAAGGACCTTAACATTTAACACTTTTTATGTTGCCTTGTTCTTAATCCGAAGCATTTGAGAACAAGTCCCCAACAGGCCTAAATCAGAAATGCCTTAAGTCGGTGCAACATGATCAATCAAGCAGCAAAAACCTCAGGGCGCTTACTATACCCTACTTACACACAACAAAAAGGGAAGAGTAACTCAACGTTCGAAAAACCGCGAAAATACCATCTCAATGAAAAATGTTTTCTGTTTGGACAAATCAATGTTTGTTTTCACTACACAATTACTGTGCAGGAGCATCCCCGCAAGGGACCTTATCTGCATGATCACCAGAAGAAGAAGGTTTACTCGTATCAACAGACGCAGCAAGCACGTCAGCTACAATGTCATCAGGCACCACGACACCAAGCCACTTCATTAGGATCCAATCGGCACAAACAACCTTGTCCATCGCTTTGTCGCATAGTGCCTTCATAATATCGCGGTCGCCCTGTAAGACCTTGATATCGCGATGAGCAATTTCCAACTCCTGCGAAACAAGCTTCTTCGAGGCACACAACTCTCTTATGACATAATCTCTTGAAGACAACAACCTATTAAGTTGTGACACTTCGTTCTAGGAAACCTTCAACTCGACTCTATGGCGGTCAAGCTCCGACATAGTAAAATGATGTCTCCTCTCCAAAGTAGTGAGGGAGACGCTGCCATCGCGGTATAGTTTATCTAGAATGTCTCGGGAATCAAGAAGTTTCGGCATCTCCTCCTATAGAGAAAAAGAGTACTAAACATCCAAGCAAAAAAGCATGACACAAGGTACTATGAACAATCAAAAGAAGTTACCTCGTGAGCACTCTTTTCTAAATCAAGCTGGGCATTCAAGGAAGAATTCATGGCTTGTCACACTCGGTTCCAATGGGCAGAGCTGGGTGCATAGCATATGTGTGTCAGGATCTATTTCCACACATATGTTAAGGTCACAAGTGTAATATATCAAAAGAACAATGCATAAAAGCGTAAATGAAGATTATATTAACATATTACACTTCGAACAGACATAATGTCTTAACCTTTATTCATTAAAGTACAGTGAAACATGGACATCCATCCACAGGAAGATGACCGGGGGTATCACTAGACTAGCATCCATGGAGCTCAGCATCATAACTTCATCTGCAAGCTTCTGATCAAAATTTAAGCAACGGTGAGCTCACTTAAGGTCGGGGCTCAGCAAGTGGGGGAAAAACTAATGCAAGTTTAACAAGGTGAGACTAAGGTTGAACAGTAAGCATTTTAGTTGGTCAACATTTTATTAATAACACCTGTCTTACTAATAAGTGTGAATCCCAAGTATTCCCATTAAGCAAAGGTATAAGAGTATATCAAAAACACTTAAGTGAGACCACTTAAGCAAACCATTGGCAGATCATCGGATCTCGATTTATTTCCATCTTCAAGTTCAATTATCATGTGAGGAGTCCAGGCTGCTCATAATCGTGAGCATGGCTGATATATCAGTTTTATACTCTGCAGAGGTGGCACATCTTTACCCATAAGTCGCGATTCCCTTCTAGCCTGGGTTAGCTAGACCCGTATTCACTTCCGAGGTGAATGGCCAGGGTCTCACTACGAGGCTTCTCCCTAGAGTCCTCATTATGCAAATGCTGGAAATGGTCAAACTGCATAAAGCACACCTAACGTAACCAACTTATAGTCTAGACTGCAGGGTAAAGCTTTGGGAACTATGCTTGTATCCAATCTGCCTGAGCCGGAACTATAAGCGCTTGCCAGATGCCCCCGTTTCGGTCGACCACGACCAACACCCAACATAAGACTTCCCTAGTTATTTAGCCAAGACCAGAGCCATGATAGTTCTCATGGTAGCACTGTTTTCCCGGGTTGTCACTCCATGTTCCAATTAATATGCAATAATCTTTTTTAACCATCGGGTTAACAACAATAATGTAAACTTACCATTTGGAATATTAATATCATAAGCAGGAGTGACTGCATAAAGTTAAGTTGTAGCAATAGCATAGCTACTTGATTAGATCATAATCCGAGGTTAAACAAGGAGTAAGGTTGGAAAGATTATCTAAATAGGTAACCCGTCAAATTATGCATATATATCCAAAATAATAAACTTTATTAAATGTATTGTTTAGGATCAAACAGGGTATGTAGAGGGAGAAGTCCACTTGCCTTGCTTATAGAAAACTTGAGATTCTTCCACAGAATATATCCTGATTCTCAACTAGGAGGTCAATCACTGAACATCATATAAACAAACAAGAAGAAACAAACACCACTCAATAACATACAACATTCAACATATTCCAGACTAAAAGAACACATAATAAAAGGATCATTTTTGCTTCAATAACACAAGCAAAGATTATAGCAAAAGATGTTCTTTTTGAAAAGGTTTGGTTTTATATTTTATAGCACAAAACTTAAGCTTAAAAATATCTTAATTATAAATAAACAAATATTAGGTTCACCATTTTAATCGTTTATAAAAATCATATGTGGTATGTCTACGATTAAGGGTTCATAAGATGATAAATCGCATTATAACAGTATTAAACCTTTTTAACCTTTTATAAAAGCTATATGTTATGCATCTAAGGTTAATAAGTTATGAAACACATTATTGAACATTAATTGATGAGAAGCTAATATATAAGCCTAAACATGTTTTATGTTGGAATATAAATGAAACAAATAATTATCTTTATTTTATTAATAAAACACATGTCCTATATTATTTTTTAGTAAAGCTATATTCAAAGTCAATATATAAATTAACATTTTAATTATAGAAACAACATGAATACTAATTACATTATTTTATTCTTTAGGATAAACTAAGTGGTGTAAATAATATGGACTCGATTTGATGGACAGATTAATCATGCTTAGAAAACTGACTAAGTCATTTTAAATTAGAATAAATGATCTAATTTATTAATAAGAAAACTGTATTCGATATTATATAAACTATCATTTTGGTTTATAAAAACAAGAACACTAATTAATCCATTTTAACACTTATTCTAGAAAAAAACTCTGTAGCACCTTAAAACATTGTGAGACATAATATATCATTTTAGTTATGTGGACACTCAATTGAGCTATATTAATATTATCAGATAACTCTATTTCCCTTAGTGTGAATAAATAATATAAGTATGCATGCAACATATAATGCTTAAATATAAATTTTATTTAAATTTTAGGATGAAGTACAATTGCATTTCTACTAATTAACTATGAAAAATTATGATCTAGTTTTATTTTTAATTTCCCAATCAGATAAATTACACATAAATCAATTATAACAACCATAATTCAAACTTATTTTTGAAAACATGTAAATTATTGCAATCACTGATTTTAAATGCGTACACCAATTTACGAAGTTACCAAATTAATATTTAATGTACTGGAGTCTTAGATGAGCATTTTGAAATGGGGAAAACTGTTGGATGGGTTAGCTCAAAATTAACCATAGACGATAGGAAGTAGCGCGTAAAATTGGATCTTTCTTTTACCTTCGATGAGCAGGAGCGAGACAGCAATAGAGCACGCAGTAGAGGCGACCATGTGATGGCGACAAGCCTCCAGCAAGCGCGAGCACGACACGGGGCCTCCGACGTACGGTGAACAAAGAAGACGAGCTTCACATACTGTTCCCAATAAGAAGGGTTGGACCACGATGAACGACGGTGCGGTGCTTAATGAGCAACAATTAGGGGAAGGGAAACACCGGCTGGGTTGGACTCCAACGGCGAGGCCGTGGAAGCCAAGCACCGGCAAGCAGCAAGAGGAGGAGAGCTTTGCGGCGCTGCTTAAATAGATCCGGCAGGTGAGCTAGCGCGATGACGTAAATGGTGGCTACTGAAAGGGAAATATGCCCTTAGGCAATTTCTATAAGTATTTTGGTGATTAGATGCCCAACACATATTCTTTAAGTCCTAATGAGCCAAAGGTTGAAAAGTGCAAATCGAGGCATGAGGTATGTTTCTAGACTTAATACATTTGTTTTTGAATACTAATGTGGTTACCTAAGTGCTAGAAACAGTGCTGAGAAGAAGAGAATCGAATTGCAAAAGACTTGGCTGTGTGCAGCCAAACTCCAGTTCGGCCTAGCACACCGGACAGTGTCCGGTGCGCCAGGCTGGTCCGCGGTGAACTCGCTGCTCTCGGGATTCGATGGTGGCATACGGCTAAAATTCACTGGACCGTCCGGTGGTGCACCAGACTGTCCGATGAGTCATCCACGACGAACTCGTCGCTCTCGGGAAAAGGATCTGCGGCGTACGACTAAAATTCATCAGACTGTCCGGTGGTGCACTGGACTGTCCGGTGAGCCAACGGTCGCCAGCGCCAACGGTCGGCCGAGCAATAGTTGCGCGACACGTGTTCGCGCCAACGGTCGGCTGGGTGCACCGGACAATGTCCGGTGTGCCAACCAATCCCCAGGACCAACGGTCGGCTGCTCTTCGCATGGAAAGAAATCAAGCACCGGACATGAACAGTAGCTGTCCGGTGGTGCACCGGACTGTCCGGTGCACCACTCGACATAAGGCAAGATTGGCCTTCCAAGTTGGTTTCCAATGGCTCCTAGCTGCCTTGGGGCTATAAAATGGACCCCTGGGCGCATGGAGAAGGATACCAATCATTTTCTAAGTACTCTAAAGCATCTAGACTCCGCTCCCGCGCATTCGCTTCATTCTGTTAGTGATTTGAGCTCCATTTGAGTTGCGAACTCCATGTGTTGTGTTTAGAGCTCAAGTCGTGACTTGTGTGCGTGGTTGAGCTATGGATTTGAGTCTTGTGTGTGTTGCTCTTCCCAACCTTACTCTGTGCCTTCTTTGTGATCTCTATTGTAAGGGCGAGAGGCTCCAACTTGTGGAGATTCCTCGCAAACAGGAGAAAGACTATAAGGAAGAAAGTCGTGGTATTCAAGTTGATCATTGGATCACTTGAAAGGGGTTGAGTGCAACCCTCGTCCATTGGGATGCCACAACGTGGAAGTAGGCAAGTGTTACTTGGCCGAACCACGGGATAAAATCACATGTCTCTTGTGCTGCTTTCTCTGTGATTGTTTTCGTTCGCAAGAACTTGCCTCAAAGCTACTTAGTCGCACTAACACTTCTATAACTAAGTTTTGTGGCTATTTAGTGTTTGATTTTACAGGATCACCTATTCACCCCCCTCTAGGTGCTCTCAATTGGTATCGGAGCTGTACTCTTCATCTAAGGGACTAATCACCCGAAGAGATAGATCCTAAGGGAAAGGAGATGGTGGTCAACGACAAGGAGAAGGAGTCCCTCTTCAATGAGCCAAGGGACGACAAGCCCACTGACTCAGGATCGAGTCACAAGAAGAGGGACAGGAAGAAGAGGCACATCAAGAAGATTATCTACTACGACAGCGATGCCTCCTCTTCTTCACCAAGAGACGATGACGACTCTTCATCTAAAAAGAAAACGGTTAATCATAATTATTCTTTTGATTACTCTCGTATTCCCTATAATTCAAATGCGCATCTTCTTTCAATTCCCCTTGGAAAACCTCCACACTTTGATGGAGAGGACTATTCATTTTGGAGCCATAAAATGCGTAGTCATTTATTCTCTCTCCATCCTAGCATATGGGAAATTGTAGAAAATGGGATGCATTTTGATAGTTCAGATAACTCTGTGCACATCAATGAACAAATCCATAAGAATGCCCAAGCTACTACTGTGTTGTTAGCATCTCTTTGCAGGGACGAGTATAATAAAGTGAGTGGCTTGGACAATGCCAAACAAATCTGGGATACCCTCAAGATATCACATGAGGGAAATGATGCCACTATGATCACAAAAATGAAACTAGTGGAAGGCGAGTTGCGGAGGTTCGCAATGATCATGGGAGAGGAGCCAACTCAGACCTACAACAGGCTCAAGACCCTGGTCAACAAGATCCGAAGCTATGGAAGCACAAGATGGACGGATCATGATGTCGTCCGACTTATGCTAAGGTCATTTACTGTAATTGACCCCCATCTTGTCAATCTTATTCGTGAAAACCCCAGGTACACCAAGATGATGCCCGAGGAGATCCTTGGAAAATTTGTGAGCGGGTGCATGATGGTGAAGGAGGCTCGATACATGGACGATGCTCTAAACGGTCCACTACCCGTCTACGAGCCTCAACCCGTTGCTCTTAAGGCAACCAGTAGCAGGGAAGCGCTACCAAGCATGGTGGCTCAAGTGGAGGCTGCTGGCCTCAACGAAGATGAGATGGCACTCATCATCAAACGTTTCAAGACCGCACTCAAGGGACGCAAAGAATACCCCAACAAGAATAAAACAAGGGGAAAGAGCTCCTGCTTCAAATGCGGTAAGACTGGTCACTTTATTGCTCAATGTCCCGATAATAATAATGACTAGGGACAAGAAAAGAGCGGGAAGAAGGAGAAAAAGAAGAACTACAGGAAGGCAAAGGGCGAGGCACACCTTGGAAAGGAATGGGATTCAGACTGCTCCTCTTCCGACTCCGACGACGAAGGACTCGCTGCCTCGGCCTTCAACAAATCCTCACTCTTCCCCAACGAACGCCATACATGTCTTATGGCCAAGGAGAAAAAGGTACGTGTTCGGGACACACCCAAGTACACTTCATCTAGTGATGAAGAATCCTCCGATGATGAAGTAGATTACTCTAGTCTATTTAAGGGTTTAGATAGAGCCAAAGTAGAGAAAATTAATGAATTAATTGATGCTCTAAATGAAAAAGATAGACTACTAGTGTCGGAGAGGAAATTCTCCGACCAGGTGGCGGAACGCACCCGCCCTAAATCCTAAGATAAGGAGGGGCCTTAGTGGTTTGCCTGCTAGGTGGATTCGTGGATGAACACACGAGGACACGAGGGTTTAGAGTGGTTCAGGCTGTTGGAGCGTAAAACCCTACTCCACTGTGTGTTGTATTGTGTGTCTGAGCGTCTAAGTTGGTCTGTGAATTGGGTCTGTCTCATAACGTTGTGTGCCTTCCCTTTTATAGCTCAAGGGAGGCACATACAAGGATACTGAGCCCTGACATGTGGGCCCAGGAGCATAACGGAAGGAAAACATTCTAGGAGTAACTAATGCAGGTGACACCTGTGCAATCTCCAGGCCCATGTTGTCCGCAGCTCGTGCAGTATTGATATGCGGCGGCAGCTTCCTTGGTAACGTGCGAGTAATGATGAGCATAGTGCACACAACAGTATGGGCGTGCCACCTACCAATGGAATGGACAGGCATGCCGCCTGTGGAATGGACAGGTCGCTGCCTGCCAGCAGAATGGACATGTCTCAATAAATGCTAAGGCAACACACCGCCTGCCAGTGGAATGGGCAGGCGGCGTGCCTTATCCTCAATAAATGCGGAGGCCGCGTAACCTAGAGGCCTTACGTCAGGCTCCGCCCGTTGGCTTACGTCACATGCAGTAGGCCACATGGCAGCCTCGGGTCCCCGCCTGGGCAGGGAGCAGAAGTGTATGTGGACAGGTCCGCACCAGACTAGGTCCCGACACGTGTCGGTACCAGACCCCTGCTTGGGTCCTATTCAAGGCCCGTGCATGTTCTTCCCTGGGAGCTTGGGACCCCATTGTGGGTGGCCTGGACCCCATACAGGGGGGGGGGGGGGTCCGGACCCCATTCTAGGGGTCCGGCTTGCACACGTGGTGGTCCTGGACCAACCTTAGATGTTCGGACTGCATATCCAGGGGTCCGGCGCCCTCCCATGGGGTTCTGACTCACCATTGATGTCTTGGAGTATATCACCTTCTCTAGACACGTGGTGGCTCTGGACCCACCCATGTGGTGGAGTCGGCTACTATGGACCTAGAGTAGTCGCCCGAAACTGGGGCGAGTCATGGCCTAGTCCCACACACAACACCGTTACCACGTGACTAAGAGATAGCCGCGTGGGCACTGCGTCTTTATACAGTAGTAAGGAGTACCCTAGTTTTAGGGTACCGACAGTGGCCCCCGGGCCCGCCTCAAGGGAGGATGCGAGCCTGCAGGTGGGGCCAAAGCTTGTACTTCGCCTCAACACGGCATGACCGGTGATTGGGGCACCATCTTAGCACACCTGCTGGCACGCCGCATTAACTCAACGCATCTGTCGATGCACACGCTGTCAATCTGCCTTCGGTCACATCAACGACCATATCTATCCTCGCGGCTGACTGACCCACGGCCCCACGTCTAGCGGTTCCATCGGGCCACGCGTGGGGCGCCTCGTTGCTGCCGCCTTGGTTAAAAAATATCCCTCCGCAGCAGCCCCGAAGTGGCACACGATCGTGCGTGGCGGTTCGCCTTCTTCGCACTTAGAGACCAGCACACCAGCTGTATGACTTGTGGACCCGGGCCCCCATGTCAGAGACTGGGCCGCCAGGGCGTTAGGTGCGTGTTGGACGGGATTCCCTGCAGCGTCTCGAGGCGCGAGCGGGAGAGTTTCCTTGAAAAAGGGTTCACCTTCGTGAGTAGCAATTATGCTTTTGCATTCTCTCCCAATCGCTGTGCCCTTTCGCCTTCGAGCTCTCTGCGCCTCTTTGCATTCGCGCTCTCCTGCTCTACACCCGCGCCGCTGCCGACGCCATGACTTCGCTTGGCCATCTCGGCCGCTTCCAGTCTGAGGCGGTGCTCAACCTGGTGCGCGGGCTGCTTGGATGGAGGTCGCTAGCATACGCCGCAAGGATCCACACTGGCGCCGCTCCGCTCGGCGATCTCACCGTTGGGGAGTTTGTTCTGTTCGTCTCCTATGTCTACTGCGGGTTGGCACTGCCAATCTCGCCTTTCTTCCTGTTGCTGCTGGAGGAGTTCGGGCTCCAGCTCCAGCACCTCACGCCCCACTCCATCCTCCAGGCGGCCATCTTCGTCCACCTCTGCGAGATGTTTGTGGAGGTGGCCCCTTGCACGTCCCTCTTCCGCCATTTCTTCGCGTTGGTGAAGTCTGGGAAAGCCAAGGACCATCTCGGTGCCTACTACTTCTAGACGAAGCCAGGTTCAGCCGTGTCCTACATCCCCACCCTTGGCGGCGCGAGGTGGGAAAACTGGCGCAATGGCTGGGTGATCGTCAGCGCCGAGGCCAACGACCGCCTTGCGCTGCCGAGCGACGGACCAACACTCGACCGGAAGCAATGGAGGGCCAAGCCGTCCCTTGCGCCAGAGCTCCTGCCCGTGTTGGATAGGATCAAGGGCCTGGTAGCCGGTGGTCTAACCTCGATGCATGTGGTTGGCGATTTCCTGAGGCGCCGGATCATGCCGCTGTAGAGGAGGCCACGTCTATGCTGCTGGTTCATCGGCTTAAATGACATTGGCAGGATCCAGCGTGGGCCGGGGACCGACCTGTCCTGGGAGGAGCTGGAGCTTCTGGTTAAGGGGATTACTGGTGAGTCCTTTATCCCTGAATCCTTGATACTCCCCTAGGACATCCCGACGCTCTGTGATGATCCAGGGCTACGAACGGCGGTGCTGGCCATGCTGCCGACCCTCGATGAGAGCGACGTGGCGGTTCATCAGACTGGTGGTCGGTGTAACACCCCAGGTGTTATCTCCCGTTAAACAACGACTACGGACGTAAGTATGAGATATCAGTAATAATAACAGTCTCTACATCCTAATCATATTCGCCTATCAGTATTCTCGGGACTATCCAAAATATTTCACAAAATTTGGACTTTAGTGTCTTCAAAAAAAATGCCGAGTCCGGTGTTGTTTAGACTGGTTGAGAACGTGAATGCGATTTCAGAAGTAGTTCGAGTTTATGATTTTGACTGCGTTCATGTCTAAAAAAATAAAAATTAAAAATATAAGCGTAGAGTAATTAGTCGAATTGCTCTCTAGTCGAATGTTTGGATAGCGGGCAAAAAATTCGTCTAAATTTAATCGAAACGAATGCAAATTAAAATTTATCGATTAAGACGAATTAGAAACATCATCTAATTATTTTGCTCTGTTCGAGCGATCTCTACGAATTTGGTAGATACACTACTAGGGCTAGGCTGTTTAAATAAATCGAACCTGAACAAACCTAAACCAGAACAACTGTTAGCTGATTCGTTGCCTTATTTCAAACTCCAAGAAAATAATATGTGTAGCCGAAATATTGTTTTAATTCGGTCTGTTGCTTCTCGCTCAGATCTACAACTTTAGATATAAATAACTGATTAAAATTCATATGACTCCAGGAATATTTACCAAATCAAATGGATTCAAATAACATATAAATTTTTATCCGGGTGCAATTAAATTAATGGATTAAATGTGTATGAACGAAAGAAGAAAAGAAAGAAAAATTCTATTTTTCTATCTCCACCGCCTTCTATTTTCTCCCTGATCCATAAGGTGCTCTTGTTTCTAGTGTTTTCCATCGTCCTTATCCCTATCACGTCACCATCTCCTGATCCAAATCAAGCTAACGAATGAGGTTCATCTCCCTCGTATTCCTTCCCCTCGTCTTAAGCCTTTCCCTATTCAGTTTCCTGCAGCTCGCGCTTCCTCATCTCTCTTTTCCCAGCGCTCGGCTTCTAGCCATCGAGGTTGGCTGATCGTCGATACTGCCTGGACCTCCACCTTCGGCCGCTGTCCTGGTCTTTCCTCGCTCCGGATCCGTGGCAACCAGATCTGCCCACCTGAGCTCGCTGGACCTTTGGTCTTTGCCTTTCTCCACGCGCACGCAAGCTGCCGCTCTAGCTCTCGGCCATGGACGCCAGCGAGCTTGTCCCTGCTCCACGCCATGGCATCTCCCAGTTCTTCCCTGCCACGCGCCCTGGAGCTCCAATCGTCGTGCCCCGAGCTCCTCACAGCCGCGCTCGGCCGGAGTTTCCTCTGCTTGGCCGCTTTTATTGCTCCCTACGGTGTCCCTGCTCGTCATGGCCGTCCCTCTCTGTTCGCCGGGACCCGGTCGCCTTCGTCGACAAGCTCGGCGATGACGTGTTCGGTCGCATGTTCGTTGTTATCCTCCGCAACAACAGCGCCAACGGCGAGCGCGAGTTCATGTTCTATCGCAACCCCAGTGTCATGTAGGTCTGTTCTGCAGCAGCACCCTCCTGGTTGTCGTGTAGTACGCCGCGCCTGTCCAGACTTAAGTTGTCATGTGCCCAGCTCCGTATCTCCGTACTGGGCTGTGCGCGCGAGCTCCTCTGTTAGACCCGTCGTCATTTTCCAACTCCTTACCGCGCTCGGCTGTTCGTCGTCGTCACCCGGTCGTGCGACGAATTGACAGCCCGACACTTGTCCCTTGTCCGTGTCGTTTAGGCCATGGTTTCCTTGCCCAAGTTTCAAATCCATAGTTTGTTGCTCCCGTCAACTAGCTCGCCAAGACGTTTCTCGCCAGTAAAGCATAGTTGTTGCGCCCTATGTCTTTGCCGTGCCAGTGAAGACGTTGTGGAGTTGCCGTCATTCGTCTCCACGCCGTGGGTACAACAACGTTGTCGTTCACTCCACGGAACTCGTCGTCGACCTTATCTCCCGGAGACTGATCCTGGAGTTGGATGAAAATGTGAGAGAAGTCCGTGCAACAATTGCCAGGAGCTCGACAGGAGGCCTGAACAAGAATCGTCAACGTTGGCTTGGAATTCTAGTTAAATTGGTAACAGTTCTCTAATTCAATATTTTTATTAATGGATTGAATAGATATATTAATCGCGATGATTATCTTGATTGAAGCATAAACATGTCATAGTTATATTAGATGGCTGCCAAAAATATCTTGTCGCATGTGAGGACATGATTATGGCGTACTAGTGTCGCGAGGTAAAACTTAGGTTTAAAATGCTAGTTACGTAGGAGTACCGAGCGAGCGTGTCTGTCGAGTGTGTTCAAATTGGTTTTACTTATGAAGTATGCCAAATTAATAGCATGAAAAATTGATTTAGTAATCCAAACAATTATCCGATAAGGCTGTTATCGTTGATTTTGTAGGGTATTTTGGTAGTAAAACCTAAAATGTTTGATTAAATGTTGACATGTAAAATATATGAGGTGTGTAATAAAATTAAAATAGTTCTTTGTGAGCGGTGTAATATAATTTATAAAGCGAAGGATGAAGTTAGTATTTTGTAGAATGCTTGAGTTCTATTTATATTATGTCTGATTATGTTGGTACATACATAAGAATTAGGTTGTCGTGATTATGATGATGACTTAGTCATAATATTATCTTGTGATACCCACCTTAATATGCATTCATATGCATAATGCATTTCATATACCCGCCTTAATAACTATTTCTACTAGATATGCATGGATGGCTTTCTTCTTTTTAACATTTTGGACCACGTTTGCATCACATGTTTTGTTTTTTTGCAAAATTTTGTAAAATCTTTTCAAAGTTATTTTGCAAATAGTCAAAGGTAAATGAATAAGAGTTTGAGAAGCATTTTCAAGATTTGAAATTTTCTCCCCCTGTTTCAAATGCTTTTCCTTTGACTAAATAAAACTCCCCCTTAATGAAATCTTCCTATTAGTGTTCAAGAGGGTTTTAGATATTAATTTTGAAGAGGGTATACCAATTTGAAATTATATATAAAAAAATAAGATACCAATTTGAAAATTCTTTTCTGAACTCAAATTCTTAACTCAAATTTGAAAGACTACATTTTTGAAATTGGTGGTGGTGCGGTCCTTTTGCTTTGGGCTAATACTCTCTCCCCCTTTGGCATGGATCGCCAAAAGTGGATGCTTGAGTGAAATATAAGCCCTTTTTAACTACTTTCTCCCCCTATGGTAAATAATATATGAGTGAAGATTATACCAAGGTTGGAGAGATGTGCGGAGCGACGGCGAAGGATGAATGATTCGATGGAGTGGAGTGGAAGCCTTGTCTTCGCCGAAGACCCCTTTTCCCTTTCAATCTACGACTTAGCATGAAATGGACTTGCAAGAACACATTAGTCATAGCACATGAAAGAGATGATCAAAGGTATATATATGAGCTATGTGTGCAAAAGATCATTCAAAATTCCTAGAATCAAGAATATTTAGCTCATGCCTAAGTTTGGCAAAAGTTTGTTCATCCAATGGCTTAGTAAAGATATCGGTTAATTGTTCTTTGGTGCTAACATATGCAATCTCGATATCCCCCTTTTGTTGGTGATCCCTTAGAAAATGATACCGAATGGCTATGTGTTTAGTGCGGCTATGCTCAACGAGATTTTCCGCCATGCGGATTGCACTCTCATTATCACATAGAAGAGGAACTTTGGTTAATTTGTAACCATAGTCCCTAAGGGTTTGCCTCATCCAAAGCAATTGCGCGCAACAATGGCCTGCGGCAATATACTCGGCTTCGGTGGTAGAAAGAGCGACAGAATTTGGCTTCTTTGAAGCCCAAGACACCAGAGACCTTCCCAAGAACTGGCAAGTCCCCGATGTGCTCTTTCTATTAATTTTACACCCTGCCCAATCGACATCCGAATAACCAATTAAATCAAATGAGGATCCCCTGGGGTACCAAAGGCCAAACTTAGGAGTATAAACTAAATATCTCAAGATTCGTTTCACGGCCCTAAGGTGAACTTCCTTAGGATCAGCTTGGAATCTTGCACACATGCATACGGAAAGCATAATATCCGGTCGTGAAACACATAAATAGAGTAAAGAACCTATCATCGATCGGTATACCTTTTGATCTACAGATTTACCTCCCGTGTCGAGGTCGAGATGCCCATTGGTTCCCATGGGTGTCTTGATGGGCTTGGCGTCCTTCATTCTAAACTTGGTTAGGATGTCTTGAATGTACTTCGTTTGGCTAATGAAGGTGCCCTCTTGGAGTTGCTTCACTTGAAAACCTAAGAAATACTTCAACTCCCCCATCATAGACATCTCGAATTTTTGAGTCATGATCCTACTAAACTCTTCACATGTAGATTCGTTAGTAGACCCAAATATGATATCATCAACATAAATTTGGCATACGAACAAATCATTTGCAAGTGTTTTAGTAAAGAGAGTAGGATCGGCTTTTCCGACTTTGAAGCCATTAGCAATAAGAAAATCTCTTAGGCATTCATACCATGCTCTTGGGGCTTTCTTGAGCCCATAAAGCGCCTTAGAGAGTCTATAGACATAGTTAGGGTACTCACTATCTTCAAAGCCAGGAGGTTGCTCAACATAGACCTCTTCCTTGATTGGTCCATTGAGGAAGGCACTTTTCACGTCCATTTGGTAAAGCTTAAAGCCATGGTAAGTAGCATAGGCAAGTAAAATACGAATTGATTCAAGCCTAGCTACGGGTGCATAGGTTTCACCGAAATCCAAACCTTCGACTTGTGAATAACCCTTGGCCACAAGTCGGGCTTTGTTCCTTGTCACCACACCATGCTCATCTTGCTTGTTGCGGAAGACCCACTTGGTTCCTACAACATTTTGGTTAGGACGTGGAACTAAATACCATACCTCATTCCTCATGAAGTTGTTGAGCTCCTCTTGCATCGCCATCACCCAATCCGAATCTTGAAGTGCTTCCTCTACCCTGTGTGGCACATTAGAGGAAACAAAAGAGTAATGTTCACAAAAATGAGCAACACGAGATCGAGTGTTACCCCCTTATGAATGTCGCCGAGGATGGTGTTCACGGGGTGATCTCGTTGGATTGCTTGGTGGACTCTTGGGTGTGGCGGCCTTGGAACTTGCTCATCCTCCTTGTCTTGATCATTCGCATCTCCCCCTTGATCATTGTCGTCGTCTTGAGGTGGCTCATCTTCTTGATCTTCTTCTTCGTCATCTTGAGCCTCATCCTCATTTTGAATTGGTGGAGATGCTTGCATGGAGGAGGATGGTTGATCTTGTGCTTGAATGGGCTCTTCGGATTCCTTAGGACACACATCCCCAATGGACATGTTCCTTAGCACGACGCACGGAGCCTCTTCATCATCTAATTCATCAAGATCAACTTGCTCTACTTGAGAGCCGTTAGTCTCATCAAACACAATGTCACAAGAAATTTCAACTAGTCTAGTGGACTTGTTAAAGACTCTATATGCCCTTATGTTTGAATCATATCCTAGTAAAAAACCTTATACAACCTTAGGAGCAAATTTGGATTTTCTACCTCTTTTAACAAGAATAAAACATTTGCTACCAAAGACTCTAAAATATGAAACATTTGGCTTTTTACCATGAGGAGTTCAGACGATGTCTTCTTGAGGATTCGGTGTAGATACAACCGGTTGATGGCGTAGCAACCAGTGTTGACCGCCTCGGCCCAAAACCGATCCGAAGTCTTGTACTCATCAAGCATGGTTCTTGCCATGTCCAATAGAGTTCTATTCTTCCTCTCCACTACACCATTTTGTTGTGGCGTGTAGGAAGAAGAGAACTCATGCTTGATCCCTTCCTCCTCAAGAAAGCCTTCGATTTGAGAGTTCTTGAACTTCGTCCCATTATCGCTTCTAATTTTCTTGATCCTTAAGCCGAACTCATTTTGAGCCCGTCACAAGAATCCCTTTAAGGTCTCTTGGGTTTGAGATTTTTCCTGCAAAAAGAATACCCAAGTGAAGCGAGAATAATCATCCACAATAACTAGACAGTACTTACTCTCGCCGATGCTTATGTAAGCGATCGGGCCGAATAGGTCCATGTGGAGGAGCTCAAGTGGCCTGTCAATCGTTAAGATGTTCTTATGTGGATGATGAACACCAACTTGCTTCCCTGCTTGGCTTGCGCTACAAATCCTGTCTTTCTCAAAATGCACATTTGTTAGTCCCAAAATGTGTTCTCCCTTTAGAAGCTTGTGAAGATTCTTCATTAAAACATGGGCTAGTCGACGATGCCAGAGCCAACCCATGTTAGTCTTAGCGATTAAGCAAGTATCGAGTTTAGCTCTATTGAAATCAACTAAGTATAGCTGACCCTCTAATACTCCCTTAAAAGCTACTGAATCATCACTTCTTCTAAAGACAGTTACACCTGTATCCGTAAGAAGACAATTGTAGCCCATTTTACATAATTGAGAAACGGAGAGCAAGTTGTAATCTAAAGAATCTACAAGAAAAACATTGGAAATAGAATGGTCAGGTGATATAGCAATTTTACCCAATCCTTTGACCAAACCTTGATTTCCATCCCCGAATGTGATAGCTCGTTGGGGATCTTAGTTTTTCTCATAGGAGGAGAACATCTTTTTCTCCCCTGTCATGTGGTTTGTGCACCCGCTATCGATGATCCAACTTGAGCCCCCGGATGCATAAACCTACAAAACAAGTTTAGTTCTTGATTTTAGGTACCCAAACAGTTTTGGGTCCTTTAGCATTAGAGACAAGAACTTATGGGTACCCAAACACAAGTCTTTGATCCCTTGTGTTTGCCCCCAACAAACTTGGCAACTACCTTTCCGGATTTGTTAGTAAGCACATAAGAAGCATCAAAAGTTTTGAAAGAAACTTTATGATCATTTGATGCAGCAAGAGTTTTCTTCTTAGGCAATTTAGCATGGGTTGATTGCCTAGAACTAGATGCCTCACTCTTATACATAAAAGCATGATTAGGGCCAGAGTGAGACTTCCTAGAATGAATTCTCCTAATCTTATGCTCGGGATAACTGGCAGGGTACAAAATGTAACCCTCGTTATCCTGAGGCATGGGAGCCTTGCCCTTAACAAAGTTAGATAATCTTTTAGGAGGGGCATTAAGTTTGACATTGTCTCCCTTTTGGAAGCCAATGCCATCCTTGATGCCCGGGCGTCTCCCACTATAAAGCATACTACGAGCAAATTTAATTTTTTCATTATCTAGCTCATGCTTGGCAATTTTAGCATCTAATTTTGCTATATGATCATTTTGTTGTTTAATTAAAGCCATGTGATCATGAATAGCATCAATGTTAACATCTCTACATCTAGCGCAAATAGAAACATGCTCAACGGTAGATGTAGAGGGTTTGCAAGTTTTTAGTTCAACAATCTTAGCATGTAAAATGTCATTTTCACTTCTAAGATCGGAAATGGAAGCATTGCAAACATCTAAGTCTTTAGCCTTAGCAATCAATTTTTCATTTTCAATCCTAAGGCTAGCAAGAAATGCATTCAACTTATCAATCTTGGCCAATAAATTAGCATTATCATTTCTAAGACCAATAATTGAATCATCACAATCATTTGAATCAACCTTAGCAATTAATCTAGCATTCTCATTTCTAAGGTTTGTAATCAAATCATGGCAAGTGCTTAGCTCACTAGTTAATTTTTCACATTTTTCCATCTCTAGAGCATAAGCATTCTAAACCTTAACATGCTTCTTATTTTCCTTAATTAGGAAGTCCTCTTGGCTATCCAAGAGTTCATCCTTATCATGAATAGTGCTAATCAATTCATTTAACTTCTCTTTTTGTTGTATGTTCAGGTTGGCAAAAAGAGTAAGCAAATTGTCCTCATCATCACTAGAATTATTCTCATCACTAGAGGTTGCATATTTAGTGGAGGATTTGGATTTAACCTTCTTCTTTTTGCCGTCCTTTGCCATGAGGTACTTGTGGCCGACGTTTGGGAAGAGAAGGCCCTTGGTGACAGCGATGTTTGCGGCGTCCTCGTTGGAGGAGTCGGTGGAGCTCTCGTCGGAGTCCCACTCTCAGCAAACATGGACATGCCGCCCTTCTTCTTGTAGTACTTCTTTTTCTCCTTTCTTCTCCCCTTCTTGTCGTCGCCCGTGTCACTGTCACTAGAAATAGGACATTTTGCTATGAAATGACCGGGCTTACCAAATTTGTAGCACACTTTCTTGGAGCGGGGCTTGTAGTCCTTCCCCCTCCTTTGCTTGAGGATTTGGCGGAAGCTCTTGATGATGAGCGACATTTCCTCGTTGTCGAGCTTGGAGGCGTCGATGGGTATTCTACTCAGAGTAGAATCTACTTTCTTCTCCTCCGTTGCTTTGAATGCAACGGGTTGTGCATCGGGCACGGAGGAGGATGTGCCTTGCTCGATAATCTTTTTGGAGCCTTTGATCATTAGCTCAAAGTTCACAAATTTACCTATGACTTCCTCGGGAGACATTAGCGTGTATCTAGGATCACCTCGAATTAATTGAACTTGTGTAGGGTTAAGAAAAACGAGGGATCTTAGAATAACCTTGACCATCTCATGGTCATCCCATTTGGTGCTCCCGAGGTTGCGCACTTGGTTCACCAAGGTCTTCAAGCGATTGTACATGGCTTGCGGATCCTCCCCTTGGTGAAGCATGAAGCGACCGAGCTCCCCCTCGATCGTCTCCCGCTTGGTGATCTTGGTCACCTCGTCTCCTTCATGCGCGGTCTTGAGCACGTCCCAAATTTCCTTAGCGCTCTTTAACCCTTGCACCTTATTATACTCCTCTCGACTTAGAGAGGCGAGGAGTATAGTAGTGGCTTGGGAGTTGAAGTGTTGAATTTGGGCCACTTCGTCCGAATCATAATCCTCATCCCCTACGGATGGTACCTGTACACCAAACTCAACAACGTTCCAAATGCTAGTGTGGAGTGAGGTTAGATGATGCCTCATTTTGTCACTCCACATGTTATAATCTTCACCGTCAAAAACCGGTGGTTTGCCTAATGGAACGGAAAGTAATGGAGTACGTTTAGAAATACGAGGGTAGTGTAGGGGAATCTTACTAAACTTTTTGCGCTCATGGCGCTTAGAAGTTACGGACGACGCGCCAGAGCTGGAGGTCGATGGCGATGAAGAGTAAGTCTCGTAGTAGACCACCTTTCTCATCTTTTTCTTCTTTTCGCCACTCCGATGTGACTTGCGTGAGGAGGATTCCTTATCCTTCCCCTTGTTGCGGGACTCTCCCGATGGAGCCTTCCTGTGGCTTGTAATGGGCTTGTCGCCGGTCACCATCTCCTTCTTGGCGTGATCTCCCGACATCACTTCAAGCGGTTAGGCTCTAATGAAGCACCGGGCTTTGATACCAATTAAAAGTCGCCTAGAGGGGGGGTGAATAGGGTGAATCTGAAATTTACAAAGTTTAAGCACAACTACAAGCCGGGTTAGCGTTAGAATTAAAATCGAGTCCGAGAGAGAGGGCGAAAACAAATCACAAGCAAATAGAGAGTGTGACACGGTGATTTGTTTTATCGAGGTTCGGTTCTTGCAAACCTACTCCCCGTTGAGGTGGTCACAAAGACCGGGTCTCTTTCAACCCTTTCCCTCTCTCAAACGGCCATTTAGACCGAGTGAGCTTCTCTTCTCAATTTAACGGGACACTAAGTCCCCGCAAGGACCACCACACAATTGGTGTCTCTTGCCTTAGTTACAATTGAGTTGATCACAAGAAAGAATGAGAAAGACAAGAAGCAATCCAAGCGCAAGAGCTCAAATGAACACAAGTCACTCTCTCACTAGTCACTATTTGATTGGAATTGAGCTAAGGACTTGGGAGAGGATTTGATCTCTTTGGTGTGTCTTGTATTGAATGCTATAACTCTTGTAAGGTGTGTGAAAGCTGAAAACTTGGATGCCTTTGAATGTGGGGTGGTTAGGGTATTTATAGCCCCAACCACCAAACTAGCCGTTTGGTGGAGGCTGCTGTCGCATGGCGCACCGGACAGTTCAGTGCGCCACCAGACACTGTCTAGTGCGCCAGCCACGTCACCCGGCCGTTAGGTTCTGTCCGTTGGAGCTCTGACTGGTGGGGCCCTTGAGATGTCCGGTGGTGCACCGGACAGGTCCTGTAGACTGTCCGGTGCGCCTTCTGGCGCTACTCTGACTTTGGCGCGCACTGTAGCGCATTGAATGCGGTTGCAGTCGACCGTTGGCGCGAAGTAGCCGTTGCTCCGCTGGCACACCGGACAGTCCGGTGAGCCACTGGACACTGTCCGGTGCATACACCGGACAATCCGGTGAATTATAGCGGAGCGGCCTCCATTTTCCCCAAGGCAGCGAGTTCAGTGTCGAGTTCCCTAGTGCACCGGACACTGTCCGGTGGCGCACCGGATAGTCCGGTGCGCCACACCAGGGCACACTTCGGTTGTCTTTTGCTCTCTTTGTTTGAACCCATTCTTGGTCTTTTTATTGGTTTGTTATGAACCTTTGGCACCTGTAAAACTTATATTCTAGAGCAAACTAGTTAGTCTAATTATTTGTGTTGGGCAATTCAACCACCAAAATTAATTTAGGAAAAGGTGTAAGCCTATTTCCCTTTCAACTGCATCATGGGAAAATTGGGCTGTGATGGATTTTTCTGTAGGTACACTAACCTCAAAAACGTATGTGTAGCTAACGACTAGTAAAATATCGAGAGAGTCATAAGTATGCCACCGATATAGAATGCTATTGCCACATTAGGTTGGCAAGAATCGGTGAGGACGCTTAGGATGAGCATGCATCCTTATTGTTGCATCGTGTTTGTTACCTATACGTCCAAAATGCTTCTCTCATCTTTATTCTAGTAAAAATTGATTGTGGATAATGTGGTGTAATGCAGTATTGTGAACTTCGATGAAATAGCTGTCCTCTGTTCTATAGGTAATATATTTAGATATTATACGAGTTTGCTCTTGCACTTGATGTGCTGATAGAAGGTTTGTGACCTGTTTGCCTAAACCTTAAACTAGGCCATGTTCTTATTTAGTGAACCATGACCCAAAGTTAATTTTTCCATTATCACTCTATAACCAAGCCCATACAAATAAATGCTTAGCTAATTTCTTTGTTGGATCAAAAAGGCATACCACTTCCCATGTATGGTCTCTTTTTCCCTTGGATTTGGTAGTAACTACTCATACAAGTTCCCTTTATGTGCTTTGTGTAAAGGTGAAGCCCTGAAGCTTTTAAGTGTCGAGAGACAACTGATTAGCTCCCAAAATGGAGATTGGATTTCTCCTACCACTGAGATGCAGGAGTTTGTTCATTCGCTCTTTTATTGAATCCATGTATTCTCGAACCAAGTTAGTTCATCGTGTATGAAGAAACAAATGAACAACATGACCAAATGGATTTCTACCCAAGTGCATGATCACTTGGTAACAAAAGTGAGCTCGGGACCGTTGGCTTACCGATGGTACTGAGAGGAGCTACTCAATGTCAATGGTAGTTCAACAAGTTGGTTTTACTAACTTGTAACTGCCTAGTAAACGAAGGTTGAGTTAAGAGATCGTTTTGTCGAGTTATCTAAACTCACTTTGGTTCAAACCATCCTAAGGAAGTACTTGCCAAAAATCAAGTTAAGTCAACTAATAACCACCTAATCATCATTCTAGTCATGCCTCGATCGCCTCACGTGTGCTTTCCCCGTGTGTGTGATCAGGTCGAGTCATGCTTAAAGCTCGATAAAATGGATTAGACACGAAGGCAGCATCTACAGATCCCTCCGCAGGTGATTTTCTCGAATCTATACCATCTTTCATGGATTTGAATTCTCAGGTTAACCACATGTTAACCGCGACAGTATTCGACATCCACATCTGCCTCATGTGCTACAAACTCACTATGACCGCTTGTTGGTAAACCTCATTCTGTGTTTTACCTAAGAGGTTGCATCTGATTCTGCTTGGGTAAGATCGCGTAATTGCCACTCGCTCAACAGACTTAGATAGTACAGTGTCATCAGAAGAAGCAAACTGCGCACTTGGAACCTTATGTGTTCCTCTGGCAGATATCGCCTCTATTGTGGATATCTCTAAATTAGCATAAGGCGATACATGTTATGTCCACTAGAGAAACCACATCCTAAGACACTCGCCTTTGTTTGAAACTGCCTTTGTTACCGCTGATATGGACATGGGTTACATGCTTCTCTACTCTTAAAAATCTTTCGCTCCGAATCTCGGGACTCTTTTAAGGGGGGAGGGTTGTAAAACCCCAGGTGTTATCTCCCGTTAAACAACGACTATGGATGTAAGTATGAGATATCAGTAATAATAACAGTCTCTACATCCTAATCATATTCGCCTATCAGTATTCTCGGGACTGTCCAAAATATTTCACAAAATTCGGACTTTAGTGTCTTAAAAAAATGCCGAGTCCGGTGTTGTTTAGACTGGTCGAGAACATGAATGCAATTTCGGAAGTAGTTCGAGTTTATGATTTCGACTGTGTTCATGTCTAAAAAATAAAAATTAAATATATAAGCATAGAGTAATTAGTCGAATTGCTCTCTAGTCGAATGTTTGGATAGCGGGCAAAAATTCATCTAAATTTAATCGAAACGAATGCAAATTAAAATTTATCGATTAAGGCGAATTAGAAACGTCATCTAATTATTTTGCTCTGTTCGAACGATCTCTACGAATTTGGTAGATACACTACTAGGGGCAGGCTATTTAAATAAACCGAACCCGAACAAACCGAAACCGGAACAATTGTTAGCCGATTCGCTGCCTTATTTCAAACTCTAAGAAAATAATATGTGTAGCCGAAATATTGTTTTAATTCGGTCTGTTGCTTCTCGCTCAGATCTACAACTTTAGATATAAATAACTGATTAAAATTTATATGACTCCAGGAGTATTTACCAAATCAAATGGATTCGGATAACATATATGTCGGCGTTTCGGACCCGGGGGGTCCCTGGACCGACGAGTGAAATCGCTGCGTGCCCCTGCCCAGATGGGTTGGCGTGGGATGGAACACAAGAGGTGGGACAAGCCTTGTATTATCCTGCACCAGGGGTGCCGCTCGTAGTAGGGGTTACAAGCGCATCGCGTGAGGGAGAGAGAGAGCTAGAGAGCAGGAGCCCATACGTCCGCTCCTTCCCCCGCGTGAACCACCCTCAGGATGGCCCTGGACCTCCCTTTTATAGACACAAGGAGAGGGTCCAGACGTACAATAGGGGGTGTAGCTATGCGCTAACGTGTCCGGCAGAGAAGTGCCTAAGCCTTGTGTGCATGCCAACGTGGCCGTTGGGGGAGAGCTTGAGCCCTGTACACGTGATAGCGTGGCCGTCGGAGGAGCGCCTGAGTCCTGTAGGAGCACAGCTGGTAGTGCGGCAAGGATCCTGCTGACGTCTCCTTGCTGCCGTAAGGGGCTGAGAGCCACCGGCGTCATGGTGCACGCGGGGCACCATCATTACCCATCGCCGGGGAAAGCCAGATGGGACGCCGGTCTTGTTCCTTGTAGCCTGAGCAGGCTAGGAATAGGGTAATGATGTATCCCCTGTTGGCGCGGTCGGTCCGAGCCCAAGGTCGGGCGAGGCGGAGACTTCTCTTGAGGCCGAGGCCAGGGTCGGGCGAGGACGCGATTCCTCCCGAGACCGAGGTCGAGGCCGAGTCCGGGGGTCGGGCGAGGCAGAGACCTCCTCTCGAGGCCGGAGCTTGAGGTCGGGCGAGGCGGAGCTTCCTGTTGCACTCGAGGCCGAACTCGGTGGTTGATCGTGACTTGTTGTCAGTCTTTGCCTGGGTGGTCGGCACGGCAGTCGGAGCGGGGCGAGCGGTGCTGTTTTCCTGTCATATCGGACAGTAAAGAAGAGGGGCGAAGTGACTGCGGTCACTTCGACCTGGCCGACTGAGGCGCGTGTGTTAGGATACGGCGTCAGGCGTCCCCTGCATTGAATGCGCCTGCGAAGCGGTCGGTTGGTGAGGCGGTCTGGCCAAGGTTGCTTCACAATGAAGCCTGCCCGAGCCAGGCTTCGGGAGAGCCGGGGAGGTGCCTTCTGCCTAAGGAGGCCCTCAGGCGAGGCGTGAACTTGTCTGGGACTACTGCTCCAGCCCGAGGCTGGGCTCGGGTGAGGTCGCGTCCCTTGGGAAGACGAAGCCTTGACTTGAACCGCACCCGTTAGTTGGTCTGAGGGTGTTTACCAGCCATGATTAGGAGTGTTGGGGGTACCCCTAATTATGGTACCCGACAGTAGCCCTTGAGCCTCGAAGGGAGTGTTGGTACTCGCTTAGAGGCTTTTCCCGCATTTTCGGTGAGGGGACCGGCCTTTCTCGGTTTTTGCTTTGTTCTGGTGGGTGCGTGCGAGCGCACCCGCCAGGTGTAGCCCCCGAGGCCTCGGAGGAGTGGTTTGACTCCTTTGAGGTCTGCATGCTTTTCGTGGTACCTCGGCCGGTCTGATCGTTCCCTCATGCGGCCTGGCCATAGCCCAGGTGCATGGTCAGGTTCCAAGTTATCAAGCTGGTTTGTTGACGCTGTCAATAGTTTGGCCGTAGCCGGGTGCGAGAGCAGCCCCCAAGCCTCTGCATGGAGCGAGAGGACGATCAAGGACTTTCCCAACTTTTATCATACGCCCCTACGTCGCCTTTCTACAAGGAGGAGAGGGGGGGGGGAAGTGCCACGTTGCCCTCGGAGGGCGCCGAACATGGTGTTTCCATTGAGCTGCTAACGGGTGATCTGAGTGGACGCCCGAGCTCTGTTCATTAGGGGTCGGCTGGTGGCCCAGAGGCGCGCTCCAAAAGTACCTACGGGTGATTCGCCGGACCCAGACCCCTTCGACAGGGTCCGAGGGCTCGATGCCTCCCTTCGGTGGGATTCCGTTACAAATCGTTCCCGGCGGTCTCGGAAATGTCCTAGGGTACCTCGGGAGCGTAGCCCAAGCCTCGACCATGTATCAGACGTACCCAGAGTCATCCCTCACTCTGCGTGCTCTGGGGCGACTGTCGAACCCTTCCGAGGGGCCAGCCTACGAACCCCTGATCAGTAATGGGCACGGAGCTCGAGCGCTTTGGGGCGGCTGTCGAACCCTTCCGAGGGGCCAGCCTTCGAACCCCTGATCAGTAATGGGCTTGATGTCCGAGTGCTCTGGGGCGGCTATCGAAACCCTTCCGAGGGGCCAGCCTTCGAACCCCTGATCAGTAGGAGGGCTCGGGGCCCGCTTCCTTCGCCGAGAAGGATCCTTTCCACAACATCCCCTTTCCCGGTCCCTGTAGCAAGAGAGAGAGAGGAGGAGGGGAAGGATATGAATTTAAATAAGGTGGCACACCTTTTTTGATGCGGTCATCATGGCAAAGGCGAAGCGACGCCCGCCTCGCCTGCTAGAGGTGTCGTCTACTCCGCTGGGGAGTTAATGCAACGGGACAGGCGTTTCACATGGCGCCCGTTGCGCGTGCGAGCCGTTCGAGGAACGGGGCACAGGTGCGTCGTCTTCACGCCGTGGGAGAGGGCTCTCCCGTCGCTTCAGGAGGGGACGCGAGCCTGCAGGCGATTTGACCGCCGCTTCCGCTCGTCTGCCGCTCCCATTACTGCCGGCCCACTTTTGGGCCATGCCAACCGCCGCTCCTGTCCCTGCAGTCGACTAACCCGTGGCCGTCGCCTTTGGTTGGCACTGTTGGGTCATGCGCGGGGCTGCCTCGAGTCGCGGTACTGGTTCCGCAGCCGAGAAGGCGCAACATTAGCACGAGTGGTGGTGTAGCTTCTCGCACGTCGTAACCGGCGTGCCGGTTACATGACATGCGGGCCCGCTTCCTTTGCGCTGGTCCACCGGATGTGGCCGAAGCCGAAAGGGCGCGCAGTTGCGGTGTAGTTGGATGCCTGTTGCGTGGCAGCCCACCCTTTCGACCACCGGTTTCTGCGAAGATGGGAGAACGCTTGTAACCGCGGGACAATTACATGCCTCGAGTGAGGCGGATCGCCTTCTTCGTGCTTCGGATAAGCTCGTATGACATGTGGGTCCCAGCCCCCGTGTCGTAGGGGGAGAACCCTAGAGTATGTCAGTGGAGACTTTGCCCGTGACGCTAAGGGGTGCAAGTGAGGAGGTCTGCCTATAAGAGGGGATCGATCCCCCGAGCAGTGGTCATGCCTTCGTTCTCCCCTCATGCATCGTGCCCTTCCGCCTTTCAAGCCCCCGGATGGGGTGCACCAGCGTCGCCTTGCTCTTGCTGTCGTTGGACGAGCGCGGCCTCGTGGAGATCGGCACTCTTCAGCCATCGCTAGGCTTCAAGGATTTTCGTTATGCAGTCCGGCTGCATTCCCTCACCAATGGGCAGTTTGGTGGAGAGAAGCAAGCCGGGCTGTGGCCTCCGCCCCGCCCTCAGCTTCAAGGATCTTTGTCATCCGGGCTGAGGTGGAGGAGCGCACCGAGTGGGGGGTTGCCTCCGCGTGGGCCGATGACCCTTTTCTTCCCCCAGCGTTTGGGGGAGAAAGGCATCCTCCAGCCCTACGGAGGCGTCCTCCAGCCATGCGGGGGAAGGCAAACTGCTGCTCCCTGGACAGGGTGCAGCATTCCATCCTTCGTCAGGGCGGCGGTCGTGCCGCGCGCGGGTCGGCCATGTCTAGGTCCTCCTCGCACCGTCACTCGTGCCGGGGGTCGCCCAGCACGTCGTGTGCCACGAGGGCGGTGCTCGTGTTCTAGGGCAGCCTCGGTGAGGACGGGAGTGAGGACCTGCCGATGCGCTTTGGGGCAGCCGCTGTTCGCCGGTGCGGCTTCAGTGGGTTCGATCCCACGGTCGGCGCCCTCCGACTCTTCGTCCTTAACGGCTTGGCCTCGCCCCTCGTGTGGGGATGTGGGTGAGGGCCTCTTCACAGCAGCGTTTGTCCTGAGGTTATCGCTGCTGCTGTTTAGCCGCCCAAGGTGGAGGTCGTTGTCTCTGCTGCTGCAGAGATCGCCGGCAAGCCGCTTGGAGTTTGTCATCCCGCGGGCCCCCTGGTTTGGAGGTTGTTCATACCCGCGGGAGTAGAACTGGAGTCTCGTCTGTAAGGTGATATACTAGGCTTTTGCCGGAGCAAAATGTAACCGCTTCAAGCACTTAGACATTTGTCGTAGGTCGGGAGAACCGCCGAGGGTTCTGCCGACGTCTAAGTCTGTGTAGCATAGTTACCCCAAGTATATGTGCTGTTCTTTGTGGCTGTCGAGGCCTGAACATTTGGGTATTTCAAGTATAAAGCTGTGTTTCTTCCTCATTCCGAGCACTGGGACTTGCCTGTTGGCTAGCCGAACCACTTAACCGAGCATGAGTTGCCTTTCGCGGAAGGTAACGAGTGAGGTATCTGTATCCCGAAGGCGTAGGAGTCCCTCGGCTCGGTCGGCCTTGCCGCTCTAGGCCTCTCTTGCTCAGTTTTTAGAACCCTCGGCTGCTCTGCGATGAGCCAGAGCTGGAGGCAGCGGTGTTAGCGCGGATAGAGGTGGAGTCGGCTTGGAAAGAGACTTCGTCAGCCCAGGAGCTGGCGGCTTCCCAGGCTGAGGAAGATGTGGCAGTAGCAGCTGGAGCTTAGCCAAGACATCTGCTGGCGCGGTGCTGGCGTCCTCCCTTGGGTGGAGGTCCCTTCGCTCGGGTCGCCACCCGAGGCCGGGCCAGGTTCCGCCGAGGGTGGAAACAACGCTGAGGGTGGTGCTGCTCCCCCTGCCGATGCCTGGACCTGCAGGAACAGCTTGTTTGTAGCATGCGCATATTTTTCGCGGCCGCCGAGGCCTAAACACTTTATCGTCGTGTTTAAAAAGCTGCGTTTTCTTTTCTCTCGTTTCGAGCATCACGACTTGTCTGTCAATAGCAGAATCTTTTATCCAAGCGAGAGTTACTTTTCGCGGAAGGTGATGAGTGAGGTATCTGTATCGCGGAGGCATATGAGTCCCTCGGCTTGGTCGGCCTTGCCACTTACGTGCACTCTCATTCGGTCGTAGGATTCCGTTATTGATACGGTCGAGAAGGCACGAAAGTCGTTTTCTACCCGAGTGTTTGGACTTGTTCAGTAGCAGGATCGCTTATCCGAGCGGGAGTTACTTCTCGCGGAAGGTGATGAGTGAGGTATCCGTATCCCGGAGGCGTAGGAGTCCCTCGGCTCGGTCGGCCTTGCCGCTTACGTGTACTCTCGTTGTTCTCAGGATCCCGCTATCGATACGGAAGTCGAAAGCACGAAGGTCGTTTTGGTAGAAAATTTTTCCGTGGAAAATTTTGACGCAGAGGGGGTTCCCCCCTTCTAGCCCCCGAGGGAGGGTCGGGCTTTGCTGAGGCAAGGCCGACCCTTCCTTGATGGTTAGACTTTGTGTATGTAAACGAGGTACATGAACAACTTAAAACATCTTAAGGGTAGAAGTGACGTAGCTGTTGGATGTTCCAAGCGTTGCTGTAGACCTTGCCTTGGTCGTTGGCCAGCTTGTATGTTCCGGGCTTCAAAATCTTGGCGATGATGAAGGGCCCTTCCCAGGGAGGAGTCAGCTTGTGGTGCCCTCGGGCGTCCTATCACAGACGAAGCACCAAGTCTCCCACTTGGAAACCTCGAGGCCGAACGCTTCGGGCGTGGTAGCGTCGCAGCGACTGCTGGTACCATGCCAAATGCAGTAAGGCAACATCCCGTGCCTCCTAGAGCTGGTCCAGCGAGTCCTCCCGGCTGGTCTGGTTGCTTCGGTCGTCGTACGCCCTGGTCCTCGAGGAGCCGTATTTTAAGTCCGTGGGGAGGATGGCCTCGGCCCCATAGACTAGAAAAAACAGCGAGAAACCCGTGGCACGGCTTGGCGTTGTCCTCAAACTCCAGACTACCAAGGGTAGCTCTTTCATCCACCGCTTGTCGAACTTGTTGAGGTCGTTGTAGATCCTCAGTTTGAGTCCCTGCAAAATCATACCGTTGGCACGCTCCACCTGCCCATTTGTCATGGGGTGAGCTACGGCGGCCTAGTCCACACGGATGTGGTGGGCGTCGCAGAAGTCCAGGAACTTTTCCCGATGAACTGCATGCCATTGTCGGTGATGGAGTTTGGGACCCTGAATCGATGGATGATGTTGGTGAAGAACGCCATCGCCTGCTCGGATCTGATGCTGGTCAGGGGTCAGATCTCGATCCACTTGGAGAATTTGTCGATGGCGACCAGCAGGTGCGAGAAGCCTCCGGGTGCCTTCTGCATGGGACCGACGAGGTCTAGACCCCACACAGCAAACGGCTAGGTGATGGGTATCGTCTGCAGGGCTTAAGCGAGCAGATGCGTCTGCTTTGCGTAGAATTGACACCCCCGGTAGGAGCGTACAATCCTAGTGGCGTCGTCCACCGCGGTTGGCCAATAGAAACCTTGTCGGAAGGCATTTCCCACGAGGGCTCGAGGTGCTGCATGGTGGCCGCAAGCCCCCGAGTGTATTTCTTGCAACAGCTCTTGTCCTTGGATGATGGATATGCATCGTTGGAGGATTCCCGAGGGGCTGCGGTGATAGAGCTCTTTTTCATCACCCAGCAAGATGAATGACTTGGTGCGCTGAGCTAGCCGCCGAGCTTTGGCCTTGTCGAGGGGAAGCTCTCCTCGGAGGAGATACTCCAAGTATAGGGTCTGCCAGTTCGGATCTGGTGTGACCCTATTCTGTTCCTCCTCGACGGGCAAGGCCTCTTCCTCGATGGCCGAGGGTACCTCGGGCTCGGCCGAGGCCTCCTCGGGCTCGGCCGAGGGTACCTCGGGCTAGGCCGAGGCTTCCTCGGGCTCGGGCGTGTCGTCGATCTTAACGGATGGTTGATGTTGGTCTCTGTTGAAGACGTCCGGGGGAACCGTCGTCCGCCCCGAGGCTATCTTCGCCAGCTCGTCCGCAGTCTCGTTGTACCGTCGGGTGATGTGGTTGAGCTCCAGCCCGTAGAACTTGTCTTCCAGGCGCCGGACTTTGTCGCAGTAGGCTTCCATCCTCCGGTCACGACAGTGGGAGTTCTTCAAGACTTGGTCAATGACAAGCTGTGAGTCGCCATGAGTGTCGAGGCGCCAGACCCCTAGCTCGATGGCGATGCGCAACCCGTTAACCAGAGCCTCGTACTCGGCCACGTTGTTTGACGCCGGAAAATGGTGGCGGATGACGTAGCGGAGATGCTTTCTGAGGGGTGAAACGAAGAGCAAGCCAGCGCCTGCTCCTGTTTTCATGAGTGACCCGTCGATGTACATGGTCTAGAGCTCGGGTTGGATTGAAGTTGTCGGTAACTGGGTGTCAGTCCACTTAGCTAGGAAGTCTGCCAAGACCTGGGATTTTATGGCCTTCCGAGGAGCGAATGATAGCGTTTCGCCTATGAGTTCCACCGCCCACTTTGCTATCCTACCCGAGGCCTCACGACACTGGATGATCTCCCCCAGGGGGAAGGATGACACCACAGTCACCGGATGAGACTCAAAGTAGTGTCGCCACTTTCGCCGTGTCAGAATCACTGTGTAGAGCAGCTTTTGGATCTGTGGGTAGCGGACTTTGGTCTCAGAAAGCACCTCGCTGATGAAGTAGACTGGCCTCTGGACGAGCAGTGCATGCCCTTCTTCTCGTCTCTCGACTACGATCGTGGCGCTGACCACCTGAGTGGTCGCAGCTACGTAGATCAAGAGGGCTTCTCCTGCAGCGGGGGGCACCAGGATGGGTGTATTTGTAAGGAGCGCCTTAAGGTTCCCGAGGGCCTCCTCGGCCTCGGGGGTCCAGGTGAAGCGCTCGGCCTTCCATAAGAGGCAGTACAGAGGCAAGCCTTTCTCGCCAAGGCATGAGATGAAGCGGCTCAGAGCCGCAAGGCATCCCAAGACCCTCTATACTCCTTTCAAATCTGTGATCGGTCCCATGTTGGAGATGGCCGCGTTTTTCTCCGGATTGGCCTCGATACCCCGCTCGGAGACGATGAATCCTAAGAGCATGCCTCGAGGGACTCCAAAGACACACTTCTCAGGATTGAGTTTCACGCCTTTCGCTCTCAGACACTTGAATGTCGTTTCAAGGTCAGAGAGGAGGTCGGAGGCTTTCTTCGTCTTGACAATGATGTCATCGACGTAAGCCTCGACCGTTCTGCCGATGTGTTCTCCGAACACGTGGTTCATGCACCTCTGATAGGTGGCACCTACATTCCTCAAACCAAATGGCATTGTAGTGTAACAGTACATGCCAAAAGGTGTGATGAAAGAAGTTGCGAGCTGGTCGGATTTCATCTTGATTTGGTGATAGCCAGAGTAGGCATCGAGGAATGACAGGGTTTCGCACCTAGCAGTGGAGTCCACGATTTGATTGATGCGAGGTAGAGGGTAGGGAACTTTTGGACATGCCTTGTTTAGACCAGTGTAGTCTACACACATCCTCCATTTCTCATCCTTCTTCCTTACAAGAACAGGGTTAGCTAACCATTCGGGATGGAATACCTCTTTGATGAACCCTGCCGCGAGTAGCTTGTGGATCTCCTCACCTATGGCCCTGCGCTTTTCTTTGTCAAAACAGCGTAGGGTTTGCTTCACGGGTCGGGCTCCAGCTCTGATGTCCAGTGAGTGCTCGGCGACATCCCTCGGTATGCTGGGCATGTCCGAGGGACTCCACGCAAAGACTTTGGCATTTGCGTGGAGAAAGTCGACGAGCACTGCTTCCTATTTGGGGTCGAGCTCGGAGCCGATCCAGACTTTCTTGCTGGCGTCGTTGCTGGGGTCGAGAGTGACGGACTTGACCGCATCGACTGGTTTGAAGTTGCCGGCGTGCCGCTTCGCGTCGGGTGCCTCCTTGGAGAGGCGTTCCAAGTCGGCGATGAGGGCCTCGAACTCGGCGAGGGCCTCAGCGTACTCCACGCACTCCACGTCACATTCGTACGCGTGGCGGTACGTGGATCCGACGGTGATGATCCCGTTCGGGCCCGACATCTTGAGCTTGAGGTAGGTGTAGTTGGGGACGACCATGAACTTGGCATAGCACGACCTTCCCAACACCACATGGTAGGTTCCTTGGAACCCGACGACCTCAAAGATGAGAACTTCCTTTCGGAAGTTGGAGGGAGTCCCGAAGCAGACGGGTAAGTCGATCTATCCGAGGGGGAGGATTCGGTTCCCGGGCGCGATCCCGTGGAAGCGTGCTGCACCGGTCCGGACCTTGGACCGATCAACCCCCAAGAGTTCCAGGGTCTCGGCGTAGATGATGTTAAGGCTGCTGCCTCCGTCCATGAGGACTTTGGAGAGCCTAACATTGCCGATGATCGGATCGACGACGAGCGGGTACCTTCCTGGGCTTGGCACAAAGTCGGGGTGGTCACCTCGGTCGAAGGTGATAGGCTTGTCGGACCAGTCTAGGTAGACTGGTGCTGCCACCTTCACCAAGCAGACCTCCCAGTGCTCCTACTTGCGGTGCCGAGTCGAGGCATTCGCCGCCTGCCCGTCGTAGATCATGAAGCAGTTGTGGACCTCCGGGAACTCCTCTTCCTTGCCGTGCTCCTTCTTGTGGTTGTCATGGCCCTTGCCATCTTCCGTCGGGGCCTGGTCTTATGGAAGTAGCGCCGAAGCATGACACATTCTTCGAGGGTGTGCTTGATGAGCCCCTGGTGATAGGGGCACGGCTCCTTGAGCATCTTGTCGAACGCGCCGGCCCCTCCAAGAGGTTTTTGAGGGTTCCTGTGCTCGGCCACAGCGACGAGATTCACGTCAGCGGCGTCACGCTTCGCTTGCGACTTGTTCTTGGCCTTCTTCTTCGTGCCCCGCTGGGCGGACGCCTCGGGGGCATCTTTCTTCGGCTCTCCCTGAGGCTGCTTGTCGTTTCGAAAGATGGCTTCGACCGCCTCCTGACCCGAGGCGAACTTGGTGGCGACGTCCATCAGTTCGCTCGCACGGGTGGGAGTCTTGCGCCCCAGTTTGCTCACTAGGTCTTGGCAAGTGGTGCCGGCAAGGAAAGCCCCGATGACATCCAAGTCGGTAACGTTGGGCAGCTCGGTGCGCTGCTTCGAAAACCGCCGGATGTACTCTCGGAGGGGCTCCCCTGGCTGCTGGCGGCAGCTTCGGAGATCCCATGAGTTCCCAGGGCGCACATACGTGCCTTGGAAGTTTCCCGCAAAAGCCTTGACCAGATCGTCCCAGTCAGAGATCTGCGCAGGAGGCAGATGCTCCAGCCAGGCTCGGGCGACGTCAGAGAGGAAAAGGGGTAGATTACGTATGATGAGGTTGTCATCATCTGCCCCTCCCAACTGGCATGCCAGTCGGTAGTCCGCGAGCCACAGCTCCGGCCTCGTCTCCCCCGAGTACTTGGTGATGGTAGTCGGGGCTCGGAAATGGGCAGGGAACAACGCTCGTTGTATGGCCCGGCTGAAGACTCGCGGACCGGGTGGTTCGTGCGAAGGACTGCGATCCTCCTCGCTGTTGCAGCGTCCCCCACGCCTGGGATGGTAGCCTTGGCGCACCCTCTCGTCGAGGCGGGCTCGATGGTCGAGATGGTGGTGCTCGTTACCGAGGCGATCCCGGGCGGCAGGCGCCTCGTCCCGCGTGCGCTTGGGATAGACCAAGGCTTCCCGAATGCGTCGGGAGGACACCACGTGATGCTCCGAGGGGTCAGCTCACCTGCAGGAGGCAGAGCTCTCGGCTCGTCGAACCGCGATGCCTTCCAGGAGATTCTTGAGTTCACCCTGGATACGCCGTCCCTCGGTGGTGGATGGCTCCGGCATGGCTCGAAGTAGCATCGCCGCTGCAGCTAGGTCCTGGCCGGACCCACTGACGGCCAGGGGCAGCGCTGCCCTGGCATTGTCAACGACGCGGCGCTGGATGTCTTGGGCCCGATGACAGGCTCCTCTGGCGAGTGCTTGGCCTGCCCACTCTAGCTCGATGTTCTAACGGAGCTACACAAGCCGACCTACTTCCCCGTCGACCCGAGCCTGCATCTCACGGATTTGCTCGAGCTGTATGTCCTGACCCCCCGCAGGGACTGGGACCACAGCTAGCTCCCGCAGGATGTCAACGTGAGATGCGGGCCCAGGGGGATCGTCAACCTCTGTTATACCGAGGTGGTTGCCTTCGTTGTGATCTCCCAGATCGACGTGGAAACATTCGTGACTTGGGCCGTAACCCTCGTCATCAAGGTCATGGCCATCGTCAGAACAACCGGAGAGGCAGTGGTCACATGCGAACGTGATGTCCCGCATGGCACCGGGGTCACTAAGGCCAGAGAAATCCCAACCGGAGTCGGGGTCGTCCTCTTCCTAGGAACCCGCTGATCCGAAGATTGAGACGGCTGTCAGTCGGTCCCAGGTCGACCACATGTGGTACCCCGGAAGGTTTGGATACGCCTTAACGAAGGCGCTCACCGTAGCGGGGTCGCTAGGTGGATTGAAGCTGAACCGAAAAGGTACGGGATGGAAAACGGACGGTACCTCTTGGTCGATGGACGGCGGTGAAGTCGCGTCGGGGGTGGAGCACACCGTCATCTCAGGTACGAGGGTAACGCCCAACAGATCCTTTGCGAGGGTGCTGGCGTCATCAGTCCGCTTGGGGTTGACACGTTGCGGGGAAGTGACACCCGCCGTCATCTCAGGTGCGAGGACAATGCCTGGCATGTCCCCCGGGGGAGTGCCGGCGTCGTCGACTCGCTCTAGTGCGACAGCCATCAAGGTGCCGCCTCCTGCGTGGCCATGGTTGCCTCGTCTACGCCTCCTCCGGCGAGGAGGGTGGCGGGGATGACCGGAGTGCTCCTCTTCTGCCGTAGGGAGATGCTGTCGCCGAGCTCACCGCCACCGAGCAAGTCGGAGACCGTCATTGTCGCCGCACCGCGGGGGGAGAAGTACCATGTCGTAGCTACCGTCGAGGGACATGAACTCGAGACTCCCGAAGCGGAGCACCGTCCCGGGCTGAAGAGGTTGCTGAAGACTCCCCATCTTGCACTCAACGCGAAGGTGTTCGTTAACACGCAGCAGGGCCCTACCTGGCGCGCCAACTGTCGGCATTTCGGACCCAGGGGGTCCCTGGACCGACGAGTGAAATCGCTGCGTGCCCCTGCCCAGATGGGTTGGCGCAGGATGGAACACAAGAGGTGGGACAAGCCTTGTATTATCCTGCACCAGGGGTGCCGCTCGTAGTAGGGGTTACAAGTGCATCGCGTGAGGGAGAGAGAGAGAGCTAGAGAGCGGGAGTCCATACGTTCGCTCCTTCCCCCCGCGTGAACCCCCTTAGGATGGCCCTGGACCTCCCTTTTATAGACGCAAGGAGAGGGTCCAGACGTACAATGGGGGGTGTAGCTATGCGCTAACGTGTCCGGCAGAGAAGTGCCTAAGCCTTGTGTACATGCCAACGTGGCCGTCGGGGGAGAGCTTGAGCCCTGTACACGTGATAGCGTGGCCGTCGGAGGAGCGCCTGAGTCCTGCAGGAGCACAGCTGGTAGTGCAGCAAGGATCCTGTTGACGTCTCCTTGCTGCCGTAAGGGGCTGAGAGCCACTGGCGTCATGGTGCACGCGGGGCACCATCATTACCCATCGCCGTGGTAAGCCAGATGGGACGCCAGTCTTGTTCCTTGTAGCCTGAGCAGGCTAGGAATAGGGTAATGATGTATCCCCTATTGGCACGATCGGTCTGAGCCCAAGGTCGGGGGAGGCGGAGACTTCTCTTGAGGCCGAGGGCATGGTCGGGCGAGGACGCGATTCCTCCCGAGACCGAGGTCGAGGCCGAGTCCGGGGGTCGAGCGAGGCGGAGACCTCCTCCCGAGGCTGGAGCTTGAGGTCGGGCGAGGCGGAGCTTCCTGTTGCGCCCGAGGCCGAACTCGGTGGTTGATCGTGACTTGTTGTCAGTCTTTGCCTGGGTGGTCGGCACAGCAGTCGGAGCGGGGCGAACGACGCTGTTTTCCTATCATATCGGACATTAAAGAAGAGGGGCGAAGTGACTGCGGTCACTTTGGCCTGGTCGACTGAGGCGCGTGTGTCAGGATATGGCGTCAGGCATCCCCTGCATTGAATGCGCCTGCGAAGCGGTCGGTTGGTGAGGCAGTCTGGCCAAGGTTGCTTCACAACGAAGCCTGTCTGAGCCGGGCTTCGGGAGTGCCGAGGAGGTGCCTGCTGCCTGAGGAGGCCCTCGGGCGAGACATGAACTTGTCTGGGACTACTGCTCCAGCCCGAGGCTGGGCTCGGGTGAGGTCGCGTCCCTTGGGTAGACGAAGCCTTGACTTGAACCGCACCCGTTAGTTGGTCTGAGAGTGTTTACCAGCCATGATTAGGAGTGTTGGAGGTACCCCTAGTTATGGTACCCGACAATATAAATTTTTATCCAGGTGTAATTAAATTAATGGATTAAATGTGTATAAACGAAATAAGAAAAGAAAGAAAAATTCTATTTTTCTATCTCCACCGCCTTCTATTTTCTCCCTGATCCGTAAGGTGCTCTTGTTTCTAGTATTTTCCATCGTCCTTATCCCTATCACGTCACCATCTCCTGATCCAAATCAAGCTAACGGATGAGGTTCATCTCCCTCGTATTCCTTCCCCTCGTCTTAAGCCTTTACCTATTCAGTTTCCTGCAGCTCGCGCTTCCTCATCTCTCTTTTCCCAGCGCTCTGCTTCTAGCCATCGAGGTTGGCCGATCATCGATCCTGCCTGGACCTCCACCTTCGGCCGCTGTCCTGGTCTTTCCTCGCTTCAGATCCGTGGCAACCAGATCCGCCCAGCTGAGCTCGCTGGACCTTTGGTCTTTGCCTCCCTCCACGCGCACGCAAGCTGCCGCTCTAGCTCTCGGCCATGGACGCCAGCGAGCTTGTTCCAGCTCCACGCCATGGCATCTCCCAGTTCTTCCCTGCCACGCGCCCTGGAGCTCCAATCGTCGTGCCCCGAGCTCCTCACAGTCGCGCCCGGCCGGAGTTTCCTCTGCTCGGCCGCTTTTATTGCTCTTTGCGGTGTCCCTGCTTGCCATGGCCATCCCTCTCTGTTCGCCGGGACCGGGTCGCCTTCGTCGGCAAGCTCGGCGATGATGTGTTCGGTCGCATGTTTGCTGTTATCCTTTGCAACAACAGCGCCAACGGCGAGCGCGAGTTCATGTTCTATCGCAACCCCAGCGTCATGTAGGTCTGTCCTGCAGCAGTACCCTGCTGGTTGTCATGTAGTACGCCGCGCCTGTCCAGACTTAAGTTGTCATGTGCCCAGCTCCGTATCTCCGTACTGGGCTGTACGCGCGAGCTCCTCTGTTAGACTCCTTACCGCGCTCGGCTGTTCGTCGTCGTCACCCGGTCGTGCGACGAATTGATAGCTCGACACTTGTCCCTTGTCCATGTTGTTTAGGCCATGGTTTCCTTGTCTAAGTTTCAAATCCATAGTTTGTTGCTCCCATCAACTATCTCGCCAAGACGTTTCTCGCCAGTAAAGCATAGTCGTCGTGCCATATGTCTTTGCCATGCCAGTGAAGACGTTGTGGAGTTGTCGTCATTCATCTCCACGCCGTGGGTACAACAACGTTGTCGTTCACTCCATGGAACTCGTCGTCGACCTTATCTCCCGGAGACTGATCCTGGAGTTGGATGAAAATGTGAGAGAAGTCCGTGCAACAATTTCTAGGAGCTCGATAGGAGGCCTGAACAAGAATCGTCAACGTTGGCTTGGAATTCTAGTTAAATCGGTAACAGTTCTCTAATTCAATATTTTTATTAATGGATTGAATAGATATATTAATTGAGAGGATTATCTTGATTGAAACATAAACATGTCATAGTTATATTAGATGGCTGCCAAAATATCTTGTCGCATGTGAGGACATGATTATGGCGTACTAGTGTCGCGAGGTAAAACTTAGGTTTAAAATGCTAGTTACGTAGGAGTACCGAGCGAGCGTGTCTGTCGAGTGTGTTCAAATTGGTTTTACTTATGAAGTATGCCAAATTAATAGCATGAAAAATTGATTTAGTAATCCAAACGATTATCCAATAAGGTTGTTATCGTTGATTTTGTAGGGTATTTTGGTAGTAAAACCTAAAATGTTTGATTAAATGTTGACATGTAAAATATGTGAGGTGTGTAATAAAATTAAAATAGTTCTTTGTGAGCGGTGTAGTATAATTTATAAAGCGAAGGATGAAGTTAGTATTTTGTAGAATGCTTGAGTTCTATTTATATTATGTCTGATTATGTTGGTACATACATAAGAATTAGGTTGTCGTGATTATGATGATGACTTAGTCATAATATTATCTTGTGATACCCGCCTTGATATGCATTCATATGCATAATGCATTTCATATAGGTACGATAATTATTCACGTGATGTGGAAGACGACCCAAGTCGACCCCAAGCGCGGGCTACTCCACATGGTGATGCCGATGGACGAACCTGCCTGATCAAGTGCTAGGACAAGGATGATCATCAAGTGGACATCGCCTAACAAACACTAACCTAGTGTTACCCAGGCAAGCCCCGGTGCATTCGGCACCTCCTTGCTGTTTTAAAATCTTTATCACCTTATATGATGCATTAGGTGATAGGAGTTGTGCGCTAAACAATTGATGCATTTCCTTCCTTGAAAATTGATTACCCTTCCTTGATACCCGTTTTGAAAAGAATTTTATGATGTTTAGCCTTGCTTTAGCAAACAAAAATGTTTTGTTTTAAAACAAAAGTGATGCTTCAGTGGGTGGGAAGTTTTCAAAAATAAAACTTGATGTTGGATCCATCATGGCCGTGATGGGTTCAACATCGGAAAAGATGTACCTCTGCCAGGTACCAAACTTTGGGTTTAAATTATAAAGCTGAGACCGGGCGGGTGACTTGCACGAGAAAGGAGTCTCGTTGTAGTGTCTCCGTCTAAGTCGATTAAGGACCATACCTATTGTTGGCCTGCTGATCTAGGACCCTTTATCTGGCCACAGACCTCATCATGGGTAAGCTTGAACCCGGCTATTCCATACATGAAAAGACAATCACGCACTAGGAGTGGAGAGATGGCGAGAGTGGCACATACCCTCCTGGCAACGGACCGCCTAAAAGGGGTGGTGTGCTCTCGGGTGGCGCGGACCTGTTCATGTGGTGGAGGATCCGTGGGAATGGTAGACATGTGCAAAAGAGTTAAGGGAAGCATATGTCATGTGGTTGGAGATCCCCAGCTAGGTATTAATCGATTCGGATCACCGAACTTCTCGGATATGAAGACTGGATCTTCGACCCTCATCATAGATAACAAGCGAAACAAAAGTTGGATTTTAAAAGAAAGCTAGTGTTGGACAAGTGAATGCTCTAGATTAGGCAAATCTAGATTCAGGAAAAGTACTTAAATTGTGATGTAAAATTTTGGCTTAAGGACCCACTTCTAGTAAGCTTTTCTGCAAAAAGAGTCTTTGAAACTTGATGAGCTTTACCTTGAATCCCTCTAGCCAGCATACCCTTGAGAGTCTTTTCTTTAGTCGGGTAAGTCTTGCTGAGTAATTCCATACTCATGGTTTTATTCCCTATTGTTTTTCAGGCTATAGTTTTGTGCTGCTATTGATGGTGTTAAGTGCCGGTGGGCTCGGCCTTCTTACAAGTCTAAGTAACTCTTCTGTAATTCTTATTGAGGATGGTCACTTGAGCTAGCATATATTTCAAACCTATAAATATTTTATAACAATTCAAAGTTTATTTCTTTGAACCATTTCTGTAATCACTCCGATCAGGTACAAAGTAAAATTTTTGTAGCTAGTAAAATTTGGTAATAAGATTTCTGTTGCAAAAATGTTGGTGTGTGTGTTTTGTGTTTACTTAATCTTGTGATCCTGGTTGTAAGTGGTTTATCCAGGGTCCCTAGGACACTCGGACAGATCCTGTTAAGTTATCTGGTGCACATGCATAGCCATCTGAGGTCTTTGAGACAAGGGCAGGTGCATGTGGGCCCAATAACTTGGGAGGTTCTGCCACAGTCGGGACCCCCTCCACGGGATCCAGATCTCTGGTGTACCAGCTGGGGGTCCCCAGCCCGCCAGTGGGGCCCCTAGTGCCAGTCCCACCGTGGCCCCAGCTCCATGGACAGGGGCATGGGACCTGCAAGCAGCTCCTCCGCCCTAGGTGGCACCAGGGGGTCGGAGGAAGAGAGGCGACACCAGTTGCGTCGCGCTAATGGGTCACTTGCCTCGGACCCCCCTCAGAAGCGCCAGAGGACTGCTGGCGGGGCCGAGGAGGCCGGCTCCTAGGCCCAAGGCGCGTAGAGGCGCGGCAGTGCTCCACCACCACCACCATCGGGCCCGCTGCCACCACCACCACCACCACCATCGGTCCCGCCGCCACCACCACCACCTGAGGGTGATCTCCCCCAGGGGCACCAGCAGCATCAACAACCACAGCAGCAGCAGCAACAACAGCAGCGGACGTCCCGCTTCCAGGGTCGCTGGAAGGTCTAGGGCCCTAAGTAAGTGTAGCCCCTTTGTTCCACGAGTGTAGTTATCATGTCGACGGGTCTTAACCCATCCTTTGTTTGCTAGGGCTTCCTCCCCCTCTGCTCCCAAGGCCACGCCTCCTCCGCCAGATACCATGACCGCCGGCGGGACTGGCTCTCAGTAGCAGGCATCTGCTGGGAGTGGTGCCGGTGGTCCGCCACCGGCTGCTGCCGCCAAGACAGTGCCACTGGGCTCCCGTGCTCCAGCTGGGGGGTCCGGCAGCAGCGGTGCCAACGCCAAGCGGCGCCACAGCGGCGGGGGAGGTCCCAACTACGCCGACAGCTACCACAGCCTCAACAACAACGATGTCGTCGAGTACACCGTCGGCAGCGGCGGAGGGGTCCCAACAGTGCCCACTCCTGTCGTCGAGGGTGATGCGGGGGGCGCGTCCAGCTCCATCCCGACGCCAACTCTAGAGGAGGCGGAGGTGGTTTTTGGGCAGCGGCTCCGGTCCAGCGCCGAGCTAGAAGCAGCTCCAGTTCTCCTCCCCCAGGTGCTGTCTCGTGCCCATCAGGCTCTTCATGAGACCGAGGCAGCGATCCGGCAGGAATGGGAGGCGCTGGAATCTAAGCACCAGCGCCTCAGCGGTTGGCGCACCCAGCTGGAGGAGCGCACCAAGGCGATGTCCCACTAGTTCGCCGTTGAGCGGTCCGAACTCGCGCGGGACCGCAATGGCTACAAAAAGGACCTCCAGAAGGTGTACGCCAGGGAGCTAGAGGCATTGCGACGGGAGAAGAGGCTGGTGTAACACCCTGAATCTAGGGGTATAAAAATTCGTTCTATAATATCCACCAAGTTCAGGTTTTAATAAAAACCCTAAGGGAACAATGGTTGTTGCATCATGCTGGAAGGCATTTATTTTTGTTTGATGAATGGTTTGCTTGATCTTTCATTTAATCAATGATTTTCACATGATGTCAAACTGAAATAATAGAAATAGAGAAAGAAAAGAGAAAGGAAATCAGCTTCCCCCCCTTCCCTGGCCCATTCGGCTGGCCCACCCCGGCCCCCTTCTCCCCCTCTTTCCCTCCCGCTCGGCCCAGCGCCACCTCCTCCCCTTCTTGGGCCCACGCGAGTGCGGCCCAGCTCCCCGCTCCCAGCCCCCGCAGCCCAGCTCCGCGCCAGCCCCCGCGACCGTGCGCCTAGGCGGCCCAGCGCGCGCCTACCGCGTCCCCGCCCCGCGCCAGCCCACGCGGCCCAGCCACGGCGCGCCTAGCACGCACGACCGCGCATCGCGCGTGGAGCGCCCAACGCCCACCACCGCCTGCTTAGCTGGGCCCGCGTGTCAGGGAGCCAACACCCACTGTGCATCTTCCCCAAACCGTCTGTGCGAGATCCCAGTGGAACAACTGCCCACGGCGCTTCCAAAACCGAACCGCCCGTGCTTCTCGCCCAGTTTCTCGCCCACTGCCGCCTCTCCACGCCTCGACCTCGCCCTCCACCTCTCCAGCACAGCCGCCGGAGCCCGCGTGCGCAGCGTCTTCGCTGTACCTCGCCGCCTCACCACGCCGCCGAGGTGAGCCCGCCCCCTTCCTCTCTCCCCCACTCTTCTCCTGTCGGCGTGGCACTCGCCCGCCATGGCCGGAGCTCGGTTGAGCCAGCTCGGCCGCCCTTGTCTCTCCTCCTCTGGCCGCAAGCGCGCCCAGCCGCGTCGACGCCTAGTGCCACAGCAACCGCGCCCCCTTTGCCGGTGAGCCTCGCCCCCTGCGCGCCGCGGCCGAGTCGCCGTGCACTCGGCACGCCGAGCCCGACCCCGCCGACATCCCTGCAGCCCGCCTTAGCCGTTCGTCTACCCTCGCCGCTCCTCGGGCTCACTGTTAGCTGTGTCGTGCATGCTAAATCGCACGTGCGCAGCGCCTCGCCGTGTCGTGCAACTATTGCACGCACTCGCGCTCGCTTACGCGTAGTGCGTCGACAGGACTCTGTCCACGTTCGTCTACGCTCGTCTACCCCTCGTCTACCCCCTGTCTACCCCCCCCCCCCCCCCCCGGTGTGCATTTGCGTCGCTTGCCATCGCCCGCGCATTAAATCGTCGCGTGTCGTTCGCGCGTGTTGCGTGTGCCGTTCGCACGCATCGTCGTGCGCTTCTTTGCACGTTAAAAATTCGCCTCACCTAGAATAGCTTGCGCTAATTAAATACATATTTAATCAATGGTTATTTGAGTAGCAAAATAATCGGGACTAAGTAATAATTTTACTTGGCATATGATTAATGTCTGTCAATATGATTAAGCCGAATTAAATATTATAACTCATATCCGCTTAGTGTAAACGTGATATCCCTCGACCGTAGCGTCGGTCGTCTCAGTTCCTTTCTCACGTAGTCGTAGATGCGAATTCTATGTCGCGTGCATATTTATTTGATCTATATTGTTGTATGGTGTATTGTTTCCTTCCATTTCAAGAATGTTGGATGTATGTTTGCACTTGCGTAGATATCGGGCCATTCGTGGAGTCTGAGGGAATTGCAGGAGAAGACCCTGAGTAGCAGCAGCTTGGTGAAGGCAAGTGTCCCTTGACCTATCTATGTCCTATGCAAGTCTATAATTCACTCCCTGCATTTATATCTTTATACCTAAGGATTGACTAGCTTTTGTTATCCATGTCCTTGTTTGCCTATTTGGGTTGGATTATTATTATTGTTTAGCTTTATGCCATTGCTCAACACTAATCAATGAACATGATGAGATTTACCAATGATACGTGGTTTCCTTTCTTTATTATGATGTTGTACTTGTGGCATCCAAGGGGGCTCGAGCAGTTTCTCGAGTGCCTCTCCGTAAGGACCTGTTCGTTACCCGGGATAACAGTGCAACCATGAGGGTGAAATGGGGGGCCCTTAGCTAATTAATTAGAGGAACTAGAGGTGTAGTTGCTTCGCCGTCGTGCCGTCAATAGGGTCCAGGCATAGTGCTTGCTCTGTCGAGGCTGGGTGCCGAGGTTCTTTCGTTCTGCTCTTGTTAGGCACCCCCTACGGGGAGAGGTACTGTGTTTATCAAACTGGAGAAACCTAACGGGCGGCTAGTACCTCTAGGGAATCTTTGTAAAAGCTACATAGTGATACCCTGCCGGACCACCTAGGAAGTGATCAATGGGGAGTCATGATCCCCGGGCAAAACGGGAATCACGGCTCATGGGTAAAGTGTGCGACCTCTATAGAGGGTAATGAAACTAATATATCAGCTGTGCTCACGATTAAGAGCAGCCTTGGGATCCTCTTTGATTAGAGATACTCTTGATACACCTCAGATGATGACTTTAATGATGATGGTTAATGATGGTGACTTTAATTATGAATTCTAGTATTTCCTCTCTGAGGAGGTACTTTTTGGGATTATAACTTGGGTTTTATGATAAAATCTGGCTTCTACTAACAATAAATACCTGACTAACTAAAAGCAACTGCTTGAGCCTAACCCCACATAAAAAGCTAGTCCACTTTAGCCAAACAGGGCATTTGCTGAGTACGTTGATGTGTACTCATCCTTGCTTTACCACAAAACACCAGGTTGTCCACATTGCAACCACTGCTCAGGAGAAGATAAAGCCGTGGAAGGAGACTTCCAGGAGTTCCAAGACTACGATGAGTTCTAGGTGTGGGTTGGCGGCAACCCCCAGTCAGCTGTCTGTGAAGGCCCTATCTTTACTGCGTTTCGCTTAGCACTTTGATTTACCCATTGAGTTGATGACTATGTGGATGTCTCTGACATCGTGATGTAATAAGTTAATACTCTTTTATGTTATTATTCGAGCACTATGCGATGATGTTCATTTATGTAATCGCTATGTACGTGAATTCTGATCCTGGCACGTACATAGTTCGCATTCGGTTTGCCTTCTGAAACCGGGTGTGACATAAGTGGTATCAAAGCCGTGCTGACTGTAGGACCACTGACCTAGAGTAGTACTGGTCGTACTAAGGACTATTGACCCTCATTCTCACCTTGACCTCTGGTGTCACTTCAAAAGTCGGTCACCTCGACCAACCCTATATTCTACTACATATATATATATATTATACCTTGCTAAAATTTTATTTTGTTCTGTCTATGGTTTACTTACTTGTCATATTAGTTCTGTTCTTACTCTTATGCTTACGGTGTCTTTTGTAGATGGCTCGTCTTAGACACACTGCTCGTAAGTCGGTGATCCCTTTCCTGCCGTCTCGCCTTGCGGAGCGTCCTCTGCACCGCACAGTGTCCGGTCAGTCGAGTCACCTAGAGAGGCTGCACCACCGCCTGCGTGAGGAGCAGGAGCACCAGCGTCAGCAGAGGGAACAGCAGGGCTCTTCCTCCTCGCCTGAGCAGGAGGTGGAGTCCGTGAGGTGCCGTTCCCCTGTTCCTCAGCTGGAGGCACCCCCTGCACCACCGCAGGATGCCCCGACTATTGGAGGAGCTACTGGAGGAGGTCCTGGAGGAGACCTCGATGGAGACGACGACGGCTCAGACCACAGTACTGAGCCCTCTGAGGAGCAGGAGGCGGAGGGATGGGTCACCCGACCCATCACCCGTGACGCCACTCGCGGTTGTCACTTCCACGACGCACTCGACACCTTGTTGCACCGGGCTTTCGACCGGCACACTTGGTCGTCGAGTATCGTTGTGTAGTCTACCAGCACAGTCGCGGGAGGTACCCGGACCTCTGGGAGGCTACCTGCCTAGTACGCCGTCCGGAGGATGACCTCCGGGGTGCAGAGGCCTTCTCGGAGCATTACTCCATCTCCGAAAGGGACACTGCGGAGGCGGCTATGCAGGACGCAGCACGGCGTGCACTCTCCCAGTACTGTTCCTTATTCGGTGGGGTGGCCGACGGTCTTAACCTTAGGTACTACCCCCGCCGTCCTACTGGTAGCACAGAGAGTGTGGTTGTCTCGCCTATTGGTGAGGATAACCCTAGGTTGAGCCGCACAGTCAACCTAGTCGCTGTGCTTAACACCGAGCTGGACCACTCTCTGGACGAGCTGAGCAGGGCTCGAGCGGAGATTGCTGAGTTGCATGCTGAGCTGGTAGAGCGCCGCCACCAGGAGGGTGGTTCCCCCGCTCCTGTTGGGACTCAACACCCTTACCGCTCGCCGCCACGTGGTCACCACACCTATGGTTCCCCTGCCTATAGGACCAGGATAGATCTGGATCCTTAGATCGTTAGCGTCGGAGTTTGTAATAAATTCTTAAGTCAGGTGTCTCAGTCTTAGATGGTCAGTTTAGTTTGCTTATCAGTTGCTTCCATGCTTGTTATGATGAACTTGTGCTGGATTTGGATCTTTGTAATGACTGTTGCCAACATGTGGGCTTCCCCTGCAGTTTGGTTTAGCTAGTGATGTTAATGAAGTCAGTTATTTACTTGGGAAACCATTTACTTCTACTTTCCTTTTTTATCTGAGAAGCTGTATTGGATCGTAATGGGGATTAGTGAAGTTATTTGTTCACTCAGTGTCATGAAGAATTTTGTATACCCTTTTCTTATGCTGAAGGATGGTAAGATCAATGCTGATGTGTGAATGTCTTCCATAGATGTCTGACAACAGACGCCGAGGTAACAGGCGTGTTCAGCAAGAGCAGCGTGTCTAGGAGGAGGAACCCTAGCAACACCGGAGGCAGCCTCCCCCGCCACCCTGATGACAGTGGAGCAGATGTTCTTGATGCAAACTCAGGCAGTGCAGGCTATTGGGCAGACTTTGGCAGCCATGCAGCTGGCTCAGCAGCAACCCCAACCCCAGTTACAAGTGCAGATGCCCCAGATGCCATAGGATAAACGTGGCGAATTCATGAGAGGGCACCCTCCTACCTTCGCGCATTCTGCTGACCCCATGGATGCAGAAGACTGGCTGCGTGCAGTGGAAAGGGAACTGCGCACCGCCTAATGTGACGACAGGGAGAAGGTTCTGTATGGTCCCCGCCAAATAAGGGGAGCAGCCCAGTCCTGGTGGGAGTCCTACCTCGCCACCCATGCCGACCCCGAAGTCATCACTTGGGAGGAATTCAGAGAGAATTTCCGTAGGTACCATGTTCCAGAGGGACTGATGATCGTGAAGAAAGAGGAGTTTCTGGCTCTGAAGCAGGGACCCCTGTCTATTGGTGAATACATGGACAGGTTTCTGCAGCTATCTCGTTATGCACCTGAAGACATCAACACTGATGCTAAAAGGCAGTACAGGTTCATGAGGGGTTTGGTGGATCCCATGCATTACCAGATGATGAACCACACCTTCCCCACCTTCCAGCACCAGATCGATAGAGCAATCATGACTGAGAGGAAGCGCAAGGATATGGAAGATCGGAAGCGCAAGATGAGTGGACCACAATCCGGGAGCAACAGCCGCCCCCGCTTCTCAGGCAGTTCATCTCAGTAATTCAAGCATGGTCAACCACAGGGATACCAGCATCAGAGTCAGCGCCCGTACCAGCAGCAGCAGTATCGTCAAAACAACCAGCAGGGAGGTAACCAGTATTAGAGGCAGAACAACCAGGCACCTCGCCTTCCTGCCCCAGTAGCGAATCAGAACAACCAAGCAGCCCCAGCACAAGGAGGAGGCAGAGGATGCTTCCACTGTGGAGAGCAAGGCCACTAGGCGATGCATTTCCCAAAGAAGATGGCGCAGCAGCAGACAAACCCCAATGCTCCAGCAAGGCAAGGTGTATGTCAACAGGCAACAGGTAATCGTGGCCATGTGTACAACTGTGGAAAGGTGAACCACTTGGAGGCCGAAGCGATCCAGGATGCACCAGAGGTGGCAGTAGGTATGTTCTCAGTCGAATCTCATCCAGCAAAAGTGCTATTTGATACTGGTGCAACTCATTCATTTGTCACTGCAACATGGGTAGAAATGCATAACATCTCAGTAGAGTCAATATGCCGCCCATGAGGGTTAATTCGGTCGGTGGTAAAGTGCAAGCAGATAAGATATGCTCAAATGTAAGGGTGGAAATAAGAGGGATAGGGTTCCCCAGCGACCTAATAGTAATAGACACCCCTGGGGTAGATGTCATCCTAGGGATGAATTGGTTAATGAAGTACAAAGCGAGTGTTAGCTGTGATAAGAGGACCATAACATTGAAGTCCCTGCCCAGAGAGAAGGTAGTGGCTGAGCTAAGGATGCCTAAAACAGCGAAAGGTGATTGTCACTAGATTTCGGTTGATAGCAAGGAGGCCAACCCGCTCGAGGTTATTAGGGTTGTGTCGAACTTTCCAGATGTGTTTCTCGAGGAACTACCGGGCATGCCACCCCAGAGAAAAGTTGAATTTGCCATAGAGCTTATCCCTGGCACCGCCCCCATTTCTAAAAGAGCCTATCGAGTGTCTGGGCCAGAATTGGTGGAACTCAAGACGCAGCACACTAACTAACGGAGTTTGAAATTAACTACAACCAAAAATAATCACCGCGCGCGTGGGTTTGCGCACGCGGGAACGCGTTAGGGGGGTAAAGGGGCTACGCGAGTTGCGTCGGGGCCGGGACGTCGCGCGCAGGGGGCCGAGGACCGCGCGCAGGGGCTGAGTCGCCGCGCCAGGGCAGAGGGCCACGCCGGGGGCCACGCCACGCCGGGGGCCGCGCCGGGGGCCACGCCGGGGCCAGGGCGAGCGCCGTCGCGTAGGGGCAGGGGCGGGCGGGCCGCGCCGCCGCGCGAGCAGGGGAGGGCGGGGCCGCCGCACCATGTGGGCAGGGGAGGGCGGGGCCACGCCACCGTGCAGTGGGCCGGGCAGGGGCGAGCCACGTCGCCACGGGGGAGGGAGCAGGGGCGCGCGTGTAGGGGAAGAAGAAGGGAGAGGGAGGGAGAGAGAGAGAGAGAAGGGAAGGGGAGCGAAAAAACTCACCTCCGGGGATCCAAATTCCGGTGATCTCTACTCCAAGCCCTAGGGCACCACAGGGAGAGAGAGGTGGGAGAGGGAGAGAGAGAGGTTGCTACGCGGGAAATCCAAATGAGAGAGGGTGAGGAGGAGGGGGCGCATGGGGGGTGTGGGGCACCGGGGGCGCGTGGGCCGGGCTGGGCCGGGCTGGGCTGGGCCACTTCGCAGATCGAAACCCACGACACGCACGACCATCAAACAGACTCCAATCGCGAACCGAAAACCGAGACGGAACGAGACGAACATGCAACATCAGACAAAGAAATGTGCTCTGGCATGATGCAACACCCATGACACTTAGGTTTTGTTCATACACGACACGGACACCTGTCACTATACTGGTTTGAAATTGGGAAGAGAGAGCGGAACGGGAAGAGAAAAGAGAGTAACGCCCGAATTTGGTGAGAGAAAAGAAGAAAAATTTCTACCCTCAAATTCAGGGCGTTACAAACCTATCCCCCTTAAAAGAATCTCGCCCTCAAGATTCAGGGTTGGCTAGCAAAGAGCTCAGGGTATTTAGCCATCAGATCATCTTCGCGCTCCTAGGTTGCTTCTTCTTCAGAGTGATGAATCCATCTGACTTTGCACATTCTGATTGCCTTTCTTCGGGTGACTCTGTCTGCAGTCTCAAGGATTTGCGTTGGTTTCTCTATGTAGGTCAAGTCCTCCTGGACCTCCAGACCTTCCACTGGCAACTGCTCTTCTGGCACACGCAAACACTTCTTCAACTGAGACACATGAAAGACATCATGCACTGCGGACAAGCCTTCTAGCAAACTGAGCTGATAGGCCACTTCTCCACGCTTTGCGAGAATCTGATACGGACCGATGTAGCGGGGTGCTAGCTTGCCTTTGACTCCAAATCGTCTGACTCCTCTGATCGGTGACACTTTCAGATAGACAAAATCTCGAACCTCGAAACTCAGCTCTCTTCTTCTTGTGTCTGCATAGCTTCGCTGCCTTGATTGCGCTATCTTCAAATTCTCTCGGACCATCTTGATGTTCTCTTCAGCTTCAAGCAAAACGTCTGGCCCGAACACTTGCTTTTCTCCAGGCTGATCCCATTGCAAGGGAGTTCTACAACTCCTTCCATAGAGCGCCTAAAAAGGTGACATCTTCAAGCTAGCCTGGTAACTGTTGTTATAGGAGAACTCTGCATAAGGAAATTTCTTGTCCCATCCGGACTGATCTTGCAATGCACAGGCTCTCAACATGTCTTCGAGGATTTGATTGGTTCTTTCAGTCTGACCATCTGCCTGCGGATGATAAGCTGAATTGAAATTCAGATGTGTGCCCAAGGCTTCATGCAACTGCTGCCAGAAATGAGAGGTGAACTGCGTTCCTCTGTCTGACACTATCTTCTTTGGCACACCATGAAGACAAACAATCCGAGACATGTACAATTCTGCCAATATTGCACTGCTGTAGTTGGTCTTGACAGGTATGAAGTGGGCTGACTTGGTCAAGCGGTCCACCACTACCCAAATGGAATCGTAGCCGGCTCGAGTGCAAGGCAATCCGACTATGAAGTCCATACCGATTTCATCCCATTTCCACTGAGGAATTTGCAACGGTTGCAACAATCCAGCTAGTCTCTGGTGCTCTGCCTTGATCTGCCGACAACTATCACACATAGCCACATGCTCTGCGATTTCCCTCTTCATTCCGTACCACAAGAATTTCTTCTTCAGATCCTGGTACATCTTCTCACTTTCGGGGTGAATCGAATAGGCTGTCTCATGAGCTTCCTTCAGGATCAACTCCCGAATAGATTGGACATTGGGAACACACAAGCGGTCTTTGAACCATATCACACCTTCTGCATCCTCCCGAAAATCTTTGCCTTTGCCTTCCAGAATCAGTCGCCGGATCTCACTGATCTTCTCATCATTCCTCTGCGCTTCTTTGATTTCCCGCTCTAGGGTAGGTTCCAATTCAATGGTGACTCCTCGCGAATTATTCAGAAATCCGAGACTCTACCTGTCAAACTCTTTGGCCAACTCATAAGGCATCGGACGAGCGACCATCAGATTGACTTGACTCTTCCTGCTCAAAGCATCTGCCACTACGTTCGCTTTGCCTGGGTGGTAGTGAATCTCCAACTCATAGTCCTTGATCAACTCTAACCACCTTCTTTGCCTCATATTCAGCTCTGACTGAGTGAATATGTACTTCAGCTCCAACATCACATTTCTGTCCATATAGATAGTGCCTCCATGTCTTCAATGCGTGAACCACAGCAGCCAACTCTAGGTCATGGATTGGATAATTCTGCTCATGAACCTTCAGCTGTCGGGACGAGTAAGCCACAACTCTTCCCTCTTGCATCAACATGCATCCCAAACCGGTGTAACAGGCATTGCAATACACCGAGAAGGGCTTGTGCACATCAGGCAAGACTAAGACAGGCGCTGTAGTCAACTTCTCTTTCAGCGCTTCAAAGGCCTCTTGACATTTTTGGGTCCACTTGAACTCAACTTTGTTGCCTAGTAAAGCTGTCATTGGTTTCGCAATCTTCGAAAATCCTTCAATGAATCGCCGATAATATATGGCCATTACAATGAAGCTCTTGATTCCTCGAGCATCCGTTGGCGCTTTCCAGTTCAGAATGTCTGCCACTTTCTTCGGATCCACAGCCAATCCTTCTTTGTTGATTATGTGACCCAAGAACAGAACTTCACTGATCCAGAACTCGCACTTGCTCAACTTTGCATACAACTGGTGCTCTTGCAATCTCTGCAATACCATCCTCAAATGACTTGCATGTTCTTCGTCGCTTTGAGAATATATCAGAATATCATCGATGAATACCACCACAAACTTATCAAGGTAATCCATGAATACACTATTCATCAGGTTCATAAAAAAGGCTGGTGCATTTGTTAGACCGAAAGACATCACTGTGAACTCATACAACCCATACTTGGTAATGAATGTCGTCTTCGGAATGTCTAAAGGTCGAATCCTGAGCTGATGATAACCTGACCTCAGATCTATCTTGGAGAACACGCTGGCTCCTCTCAACTGGTCGAACAGATCTTCTATTCTGGGCAAGGGGTACTTGTTCTTAATTGTGACCTCATTCAGAGCTCAATAATCGATACACATCCTTTTGGTGCCAACTTTCTTCTCCACAAATAAGACAGGGGCGGCCCAAGGCGAGGTGCTTGGCCGAATGTAACCTTTCTCTGATAGCTCATCAATCTGCTTCTTAAGTTCAACCAACTCTGGTCCGGATATTCTGTAAGCTCTCTTAAAGATAGGGGCGGTTCCAGGAAGAAGCTCTATAGCAAACTCAACTTTCTACTCTGGTGGCATACCTGGTAAGTCCTTTGGAAACACGTCTGGGAATTCAGACACAACCTTGATACTCTCAATTGGGTCTACTTCACTGCTATCGATAGCCATCTGATAACAACTTCCTTTCTTTGGCTCAGGCGAGACTAACTCGGTCACCACTTCCTCTCCTAGTGGGGACACCAACTTGATTGTCCTCTTATCACAACTGATAACTACCTGATACTTATCTAGCCAATTCATCCCTAGGATGACATCTATTCCCTGAGTACCCATTACTATGAGATTAGCGGGAAACGCTATCCCCCTTATTTCCACACTTACATTCAAACAAATGCTATCGGCTCGAATTCTACCATCGGCTAAGTCAATTTGAATGGGGGTTGACATGGTAGTTATTGGAAGACTATGTGCATTTACCCATGATGCAGTAACGAATGAATGCGTTGCTCCAGTATCAAATAACACTTCTGCAATATGGGAGTTGACTGGAAACATACCTACTATCATGTCGGGGGTCTCCTGAACTGCTTCAGCCTCCAACTGGTTCAGTCTCCCATGGTTATAGCGCGGCTGAGAGCGGTTGCCTGATCCAGGCTGAGACGCATTCTGCTTTGCCGGGGCACTGGGGCCTGACTGTTGCTGGACTACCTTCTTCGGACATTGCATCACCCAATGGCCTTGCTATCCACAGTGGAAACATGCTCTGTTTCCAACCTAAGTTGGTGCTGTTTGATTATTCTACTGGTTTGCTGGGGCAGGAAGACAAGGTGCCTGCTGATTCTGCCTCTAGAACTGACCTCCTCCTAACTGATTGTTCTAGCAATTCTAATGTTGATGCTGAGGAAACTGCCTTTGGAACTGTTGCTGCTGAGGTGGACGCTGGTTTTGCCTGAACTGCTGAGGTTGATTGCTTGAGAAACGAGGACAATTGCTGCTTCCAGGCTGGGGTCCACTGATCTTGCGCTTGCGATCCTCCATCTCCTTACGCTTCCTCTCTGTCATGGTTGCTCTGTCAATCAGGTGCTGGAATGTCGGGAAGGTGTGATTCATTAGCTGATACTGCAGAGGGTCAACCAAGCCTCTCAGGAAACAGTACTGTCTCTTGCCGTCGGTGTTGACATCTTCAGGAGCATAGCGAGACAACTACAGAAACCTGTCCCGGTACTCACTGACAGACGATGACCCTTGCTTGAGGGCCAGGAACTCCTCCTTCTTCACTATCATCAGACCTGCAGGAACATGGTACTGACGAAAGCTTCCTCTGAACTCTTCCCAGGTGATGGTGTCAGGGTTGGCATGGGTGGCGAGATAAGACTCCCACCATGACTGGGCTGCTCCTCTCAACAGACGGGGACCATACAGGACTTTCTCCCTGTCATCGCACTGAGCGGTATGCAACTCCAGCTCCACAGTGCGCAGCCAGTCTTCAGCATCCATGGGGTTAGAAGAGAGAGCAAACGTTGGGGGATGACCTCTCATGAATTCAGCACGCTTGTCTCTGGGCATCTGAGGCATCTGAGGCTAAGGTGGTGGCTGTTGCTGCTGCTGCTGAATGGCAGCCAGAGTCTGACCAATGGCTTGAACTGCGTGAGTCTGCATCAGAAACATCTGCTTGATGGACATCGGGGGCAGGGGCGGCAGTTGCTGTTGTTGGGGTACCTCATCCTACTGAGCTACCGGCTCCTGCTGAGCACGCCTTCCTCCTCTGCGCCTGTTTTTTGACATCTGCACAATGCAACCACACATCAGAACTGATCTCGCAAATCTTGCAGCATAAGAAAAGAGTATAGAATTCTCCACAACACTGAACAAATGAGCATCTTCACTGATCTCCAACACAGACCAACACAGCTTCTCAGAGAAAGAGGAAAGTGGAATAAAAGGCTTCCCAACTAAATAGCTAACTCCATTAACATATAACAGATAAACCAAAATGCAGGGGATACCCACATCCTGGTGATAGTCATTACAAAGATCCAAATCAAACATAGTTCATCATGACAAACATAAATGCACAGGATATAGCAAACTACCATGTCTAACTAAGACTAACTAAAAGTGAGACTAATGCTAGGACTACAGCTTCTAAGTATATATCTTAGCATTAATTACAAGATCCGACTCTGACGATCTATGGTTCTAAATTTATCTTGGTCTTGTAGTCGGGATTGCCATAAGACTGGTGTCCACGCCGTGGTGAGCAGTACGGGTGCTGAGTCCCGACGGGAGCGGGGGAACCATCATCCAGGTGACGACGTTTCGCGTGCTCAGCCTGCAGCTGGGCAATCTCAGCACGAGCCCTACTCAGCTCGTCTAATGCATGGTCCAGCTCCGTGTTTAGCACGGCGGCTAGGTTGACTGTGCTGCTCAACCTAGGTTTGTCCTCACCGACAGGTGAAACAATCACGCCTCCTGTGCTGCCAGATGGACGATGGGGGTAGTACTTCAGGTTGAGACCGTCGGCTACCCCGCCGAGAACCGAGCAGTAGTGCGAAAGTGCACGCCGTGCAGCATCTTGCATGGCCGCCTCAGCTGAGTCCCGCTCAGAGATGGAATAGTGCTCTGAGCAGACCTCAGCACCCTAGAGACTGTTCTTCGGATGGCGCACCAAGCAGGTCGCCTCCCAGCGGTCCGGGTAGACCCCGCGACTATGCTAGAAGACCACACAGCGATACTTGATAGACCAAGTACGCCGGTCAAGTGCCCGCCGTAGCAGGGTGTCGAGCGCATCGTGGAAGTGACACCCGTGAGCAGCGTCGTGAGTGACGGGTCGAGCAACCCATCCTTCCGGCTCCTGGTCAGCAGAAAAGTCAGTGTCGTGGCTCGAGCTGTCGTCGCCACCTCTGTCGTCTGGGTCTCCTCCAGCAGCTACTCCAGGGGCTGGGGCGCTCAGTGGTGGTGTAGGGGGCGCCTCCAGCGAGAGCACAGGGGAGCAGCTCCTCATAGACTCTATCTCCTGCTGGAGCGAGAAAGAAGAGCCCTGCTGCTCCTGCTCCTATCATCGACGTTCCTGCTCCTCATGCAGACGGTGGTGCCGTCTCTCCAAATGGCTGGACTGACCGGCCACGGGACGGTGAAGCGGACGCTCCATGAGACGGGAAGGTAAGAAGGGGATGACAGACTTCCGTGCAGTGTGTCTAAGATGAGCCATCTACAAAAGACACCTCAAGCAAAAGAGTGAGAACAAAACTAATATGACCAGCAATTAATAAACCATAAATAAATGAAGGATTAGAATAAAACACCATTTTCAGCAAGGTATAATATATAGTAGAACATAGGTTTGGTTGATATGACCAACTTTTGAAGGGATACCAAAGTCAAGGCAGGGACAGAGGTCTATAATCCTTAGAACGACCATTCTACTCTAGGTTAGCGGTCCTACAGTTAGCACGGCTCTGATACCACCTATGTCACACCCGGTTTTAGAAGGCAAATCGAATGCGAACCATGTACATGCCAGGATCAGCAATTCACGTACACAACAATTACATAACATGGACATCATCACACAGTACTCAAATAGTATTAAAAAGGGAAATAATAGTCGATTACATCATATGTCTGAGACATCCACAGTCTTTACAATAATCAAAGTGCGGAAAAGGAACGTAGATAAACGCGGCCTTCACAGGCAGCCGATTGGGGGTTACCGCTAACCCACACCTAGAACTCGTCGTAGTCTTGGAACTCCTGGAAGTCTCCTTCCACGGCTTCATCTTCTCCTAAGCAGTGGTTGCAATGCGGACAACCTGGGGAAGGGGGGTTGGTGTGTAGAGCAAGGGTGAGTACACATCAACATACTCAGCAAGTGTCATGTTTGGCTGTAGTGGACTAGCTTTATGTGGGGGTAAGTCAAGCAGTTGCTTTTAGTTGGTCAGATTATTATTACTAGTAGAGAAAGCCAAGTTTTAGGATTAACCCACGTTATTAACCCAAACGTACTCTTTCCAAACGGAAAGAATACCACTTACAATTACCATAATCAATTCCAAGAACCATCAATCTCATTGCCACCTGCAAATCCGAACATCTCTGATCGAGTACCACTAATCACTGGAGCTCCCTTGGCCGCTCATAACCGCGAGCACGGCTGATATATCAGTTTTCAAACACTCTGCAGAGGTGGTGCACTTTACCCACAAAGCCGTGATTTCCCTTTCTGCCCGGAGATCATGACTCTCCATTGATCACTACCAAGGTGACCCAGCAGGATATCACTATGTAGCCTTTACAAAGATTCCCCGGGGCTATATCCGCCCATTAGGTTTCCTAAATGTACCGCACTCCTCCCCAAGGGACAAATCAACCTTGGCAGATTGAGCCGCATACACCGAGCCCCATTCACGGCACAATGGCTAAGCGAACTACACCCCGGTTCCTCTAATTACTCAGCTAAGGGCGTCCCACTCCACCCTCATGGTTGCACTTTTTTCCCGGGCGGTCATCCAACGAACAGGTCCTTATGGAGAGGCACTCGAGAAACAGCTCGAGCCCCCTTGAAGGTCACAAGTATAACTTCATAATAAAAGAGGGGAAAATAGCGTATCATTGGTAAATCTCATCATGTTCATTGATTAGAGTTGAGCAATAGCACCAAGCTAAACAATAATAATCCGACCCAGATAGGTAAACAAGGACATGGATAACAAAAGCTAGTCAATCCTTAGGTATAAATATGTAATGCGAGAGGTGAATTGAAGAATGTATAGGACAGAGATAGGTCAAGGGACACTTGCCTCCACCAACCGACTGCTGCTCAGGGGCTTCTCCTACGAGCTCTTTGGGCTCTTCAACCGGATCGTTCTCTATGCGAGCGCAAACATACATACATCCACACATTTAATACAAAAGAACAATACACCATACAATAGAATGCAGTAAATAAACAGATGTTCCACACGGGTTTGCAATTAAGGCTAAGAGAGAAAGAGAAAAAGACAGTCGAGAAACGATCACGTTACATGATTATGAATTAAATTACTCGCTCAATGGAAGGGAATTAATTTGGACACTACGTTTTAGCATAAAGTAAAGTCAAGCTCCACATGTAAAAAATTGAAGGTGAATGAAAGGGAGCGGTCGCACGTCGAGACGTACGACACGACATTTAGATTGAATTAAGAAGTAAACGACTCGCCGCGTGATAGAGCGCACAACGAGACACTTGCACTAGTTTTAAAGAGACGTTAAGCATCGCGCGATGAAGCACACGACGACATACGCCAACAGGGCTGAGTTTAAAGTGGAACGTCGCGCGTCTAGACACGCGACATCGCACCTTAAACAACCTGAAATTAAAAAATAGATCGTCGCGCGACGAAGCGCGCGACACAACACTTTAATGAATACAAACTAAAAGAATCATCGCGCGACGAAGCGCGCGACGCAGCACATTAATAAACACAAATTTAAATTGAATCGTCGCACGACGAAGCACGCGATGCAACACATTGATAAATACGAACTTGAATTGAATCGTCGCGCGACGAAGCACGCGACGTAGCACACTAACTAACGGAGTTTGAAATTAACTACAACCAAAAATAATCACCGCGCGCGTGGGTTTGCGCACGCGGGAATGCGTTAGGGGGTAAAGGGGCTACGCGAGTTGCGCCGGGGCCGGGACGCCGCGCGCAGGTGGCCGAGGACCGCGCGCAGGGGCCGAGCCGCTACGCCGGGGTAGAGGGCCACGCCGGGGGCCACGCCGTCCCGAGGGGCCGAGCCGGGGCCGCGCCGGGAGCCGAGGCCACGCAGGGGCAGGGGCGGGCGGGGCCGCCGCGCGAGCAGGGGAGGGCGGGGCCGCCGCGCCGCGCGGGAAGGGGAGGGCGGGGCCGCGCTGCCGCTCAGGGGGCCGGGCAGGGGCGAGCCGCGCTGCCGCAGGGGAGGGAGCAGGGGCGCGCGTGCAGGGGAAGAAGAAGGGAGAGGGAGGGAGAGAGAGAGAAGGGAAGGGGAGGGAAAAACTCACCTCTAGGGATCCAAATTCCGGTGATCTCGACTCCAAACCCTAGGGCACCACAGGGAGAGAGAGGTGGGAGAGGGAGAGAGAGAGATTGCTGTGCGGGAAATCCGAATGAGAGAGGGAGAGGAGGAGGGGGCGCATGGGGGTGTGGGGCACTGGGGGCACGCGGGCCGGGCTGGGCCGGGCTGGGCTGGGTTGGGCCGGGCCACTTCGCGGATCGAAACCCATGACACGCACGACCATCAAACAGACTCCAATCGCGAACCGAAAACCAAGATGGAACAAGACGAACACGCAACATCAGACAAAGAAATGTGCTCTGGCATGATGCAACACCCATGACACTTAGGTTTTGTTCATACACGACTCGGACACCTGTCACTATACTGGTTTGAAATTGGGAAGAGGGAGCGGAACGAGAAGAGAAAAGAGAGTAACGCCCGAATTTGGTGAGAGAAAAGAAGAAAAAATTTCTACCCTCAAATTCAGGGCGTTACAAGCCTGGACCCGCGGGGAGCCCATAATGATTTCCAGGGGAAGGCAGGCTTTGGCCCTGTAGACCAGGAAGAACGGGGTCTCCCTGGTAGCTCGGCTGGGTGTGGTCCGGTTCCCCCACAGCACGGACGGAAGCTCGTTGACCCAATTTGCACCATGCTTTTTCAACCAGTCATAGGTGCATGTCTTGAGTCCCCTGAGGATCTCTGCATTTGCCCTCTTCGCCTGGCTGTTGCTCCTGGGATGAGCCACAGAAGCAAAGCAGAGCTGGGTGCCGATGCCCTCGCAATACTCCTAGAAGAACCAACTTGTAAACTAGGTCCCGTTGTCCGTAATGATATGGCTTTAGACCACAAATCTACAGACAGTTGACCTGAGAAAAGCAACAGCAGCACCCTGGGTGATGTTGACCATAGGGGTGGCCTCTGGCCACTTGGTGAACTTGTCGATGGCGACGAAGAGGTACCGGTACCCGGCGACGGCCCTGGGAAATGGTCCTAGGATATCCACCCCCCATACGACGAATGGCCAAGAGGGTGGAATCATCCGCAGAGCCTGAGCTGGTGTGTGTATCTGCTTTGCGTGGAACTGACATGCCTTGTAGGACTTTACCATCTCAACTGCATCCTAGAAGGCGGTTGGCCAGTAAAAGCCATGCCGGAAGGACTTACTGACCAGCGTTCGGGATGATGAATGACTTTCGCACTCTCCTCCATGGATCTCCGTGAGTAGCTCGTGGCTCTCCTCCTAGGTGATGCACCGCATGAGAATGTCGTTTGCGCCATGGCGGTAAAGATCCCCCTCTACCACCGTGTAGCGTTTAGCCAACCGCACTATGCGCTCCGCGGACACATGATCTTCAGGAAGGATATTTTCCTTCAGGTAGTCCTGGATCTCGGACATCCATGCATTGGGACCACTCTGAGACACTGGTTGTGGCACTAAGGGGTAGGCAGGACCCCCTGTAGCACACACAACCTTTGGTGGGTTCTGCAGATGGGACGCCACTGGGACCGCTAGCTTCGAGGTGCTAGTCTTGCCCCCTTTGCCCAGTTCGGCAGCTGGGCGGAAGGTCTCAGCAGCCGTCTTTCAAAGACGCCCTCGGGCACGGGTGCCCAAGTTGATGCCCTCATGGAGAGTTCATCTACCGCCGAGTTGTCAGCCTGAGGAACATGTTGTAGTTCTAGGGCTGTGAAGTCCTTTTCCAGCTTCCTTACTTGGAGGAGGTAAGCTACAAGCCTGGGCTCGTTGCAGCTACATTCCCCACGGACTTGCTTGATGATCAGCTGGGAGTCCCCCTTCACGAGGAGCTAGCGGATCCCCAGGGATAGGGCGGCCAACAAGCCGAAGATCAATGCTTCGTACTCTGCCATATTGTTGGTGGCCTTGAACTCAAGGTGTACCATGTACTTCACTTGATCTCCGCTTGGGTCGATGAGGACCACCCCCGCCTCGCCAACTTGCTGACGGGCGGATCCATCGAAGAAGAGCATCCAGTGGGGCTCGATGAAGACTGGACCCCTAGGCTCCACAGGTGTGGAGTCCGAATTGGGATCTAGACCCCCAGGAGTGCTCGGGGGGGTGTCCACTCCACGATGAAGTCAGCCAGGACCTAGCTCTTGACGGCATGGCGAGGCTAGAAGTCCAGCTGGAACTCAGCGAGCTCCGTGGCACACTTGGTGATGTTGCCTGTGGCGTTAGAGTTGTGGAGAATGGCCCTTAATGGAAAGGAGGTCACCACCACGACCCTGTGTGCCTAGAAATAGTGGCGTAGCCTCCTGGACGCAACAAGTACAGCATAGAGAAGTTTGTGTGTCTCAAGGTACCTGGTCTTCGCTTCATGGAGGACCTCGCTGACGTAGTAGACCGGCCTCTGTATGGTCCGGACCCCTATGGTTGGCCCGAGGACCTCAAGGTTTGAGGCGGTCAGACCACCATCTTCTCCTAGGGGAACCCTGCTGATTCCCCTAGGAGTGTTGCTTCATCCTTTCCATGACCAGCACCATGCTCACTGCCTCTGCAGCTACTGCAATGTACAGGTATAGTGGCTCCCCTGGCTCCGGAGCTACCAGAATCGGCAGGGACACAAGGTGCTGCTTCAACTCTTGGAAGGCACGTTCCACCTCCTCGGTCCAAGAGAATGGGCCGGACTTCCGCAACAGCTAGAAGAAGGGTAGCGACCTCTCAGCCAGCCTTGAAATGAAGCGGCTAAGGGCGGCTAATGACCCCGTAAGCTTCTAGACGTCCTTGATATGGGCCAGAGGCCTCATCGCCTTAATCGCTTTGATCTTCTTCGGGTTTGCTTCGATGCCCCAGTGTGAAACCAGGAAACCCAGCAACTTCCCAGCAGAGACGCCAAAGACGCACTTATCTTTGTTCAGCTCTGTGCGTGTCGCCCACATCTTGTCAAAGACCAGGGTCAGGTCTTCCACCAGAGTCGACCCCTCTTAGTCTTGACCATGATGTCATCGACATATATCTCTATCCTGTCTCTAATCAGGTCCCCGAAGGTCTTACTCATCGCCCGTATAAATGTTGGCAAGGCGTTTCTCAAACCATAAGGCATTACGACATAGCAGTAAAGCACATCCACTGTTACAAAAGTGGTATGCTTTCTATCTTCCCTAGTCATCTGGATTTGATGGAAACTATAGTAGGCATCTAGAAAGGACAAGAGATCGCACCTGGAGGTAGAATCCATGATCTGATCTATGTGTGGAAGTGGATACAGGTCCTTAGGACAAGCCTTATTAAGGCTGGTGTAGTCGATGCACATCCGAAGCTTCCTGTTCGCCTTTGGAACGATGACTGGGTTGGCCAGCCACACGGGGTGATGGACCTCTTCGATGAAGCCAGCGTCAAGCAACTTCTGGACCTCCTTACGGATGAAGTCCTACCGCTCAACAGACTGTCTCCGAGGCTTCTAACTCACCGGTTTGGCGTTAGGGTGGATCTTCAGATGGTGCTCAATCACCTCCCTGGGGATCCCAGGCATCTGTGACGGTTCCCATGCGAAAACGTCGACATTTGTCCGGAGGAAGGCGACGAGCGCGAGTTCCTATTTCTCCCCCAGATTGCCCGCGATGCGAGTGGTCTGGGAGGAGTCCGCGCCAACCTGGATGGTCTTTACGGGTCCACCGTCTGCTCCGAACGGCTGCACCTTTGGCACCTTAGCAAGTGCCTTGGTACCGGAGGTCGAGGGGTCCTTCCCTCCATCGTCGGGGCGAGCAGCTCCTGTCGCCAGGGCATGCAGCTTCTCGACAGCCGTCACCGCAGCGGCGCGGTCACCCCACACGGTAAGGACCCCAGACAGGGACAACATCTTGAGGACCAAATACCTGTAATGGGCAATGGCCATGAACCGGTACAGGGCCGGCCTGCCAATGATGGCATTGAAGGGAAGGTTAACCTCCGCGACATCGAACTGGACGCTCTCTATGCGAAAGTTCTCCTCGGTCCCGATTGTTACTGGGAGTGTGATGCTCCCAAGGGGATACACTGGCTGTGGGCCCACTCTGGAGAATGGACGGGAGGGTCCCAGTCGGGACCCCAGGATCTGCAGCTGCTTGAATGCAGCATGGCTAATGATGTTGAGCCCGGCACCACGGTCAATCAGAACATGGTGCAGCCGCATGTTGGCGATAACAGGGGTGGTGATGAGCGGTAGTATACCGGCCCCTGCCATGTTGTCGGGGCAGTCGGATGCCCCGAAGGAGGTAGTGGTGCTCCTCCACCGCTGATGTGGAGTAGCCTTTGGGACCCCCGGGACCGCCGACAGGACCTCTCGGCGCAAGAACTTGACGTGCCTGCGGGAGGTGAGCTCCCAGCTCCCACCGTACATGAGCTCTCGCCAACAGAGTCAGAGTCTCTAGTGAAAATGTCCTTCAAGACCCCCTCGGGTGACTAATACCCGAGGTCCCGTTCTCCCGCGGCCACATCACCGTCATCGACCCTCTCCTTGCCAGGCCGGCGACGAGGTGGGGACCATCCTTGGAAGTCTGCTCGCGCCGCTCGCCGATGCGCTTCGCGAGCTTGGTGATCTCGTGGCACTCTGAGGCGCTGTGGCGACTGTTGGGGTGCACAGGGCATGAGCCGTTGTTGCCTCCCTATGACCGTGGGCGCTTGTTGCGCTCGTTCTGGCCCCCAGTCGTAGCTACGACGATCGGAGCAGCAGGCTACGGCCTCACGTGGCCACAGTTCTTCTTCTTTTTCTTTTTGCCGTCCTGGGTGACGGCACCCGAGCCACCCATCTGGGCAACCCCGGTCTATGGTGCCGAGTGCCATGCACGGCCCTCGGCAGCTCTAGCACACTTGTCAGCCAGAGCGAAGAGCATGGTGATAGTTTCCACGTCATGCGTGGCCAACTTCTCCAGCATCTTCTCATCACGTACCCCTGGCGGAAAGCAATGATGATGGAAGCATCATAGATATGAGGTATGGTGCCTCGTGCCTTAGTGAAGCGGGAGATGAAAGCCCGAAGAGTTTCCCCGGGTTCCTGCCTCACTGCATGGAGGTGAGCCTCCACGCCATGCTGCTGATAAGCACTGGTGAAGTTCAGTGTGAACCACGCACAGAGCTCTTCCTAGGAGTAGATCAATCCCGAGGTGAGGTTCATGAGCCAGGTCCGGGCTGGCCTAGACAAGGCTACATGGAAATATGTTGCCATTACAGAAGTGTCTCCACCTGCTGCTGTAATAGCGGTGACATATACCTGCAAGAACTCCTACGGGTTTGACATATCGTCGTACTTTTCTGGCAGGTGTGGCCAGAACTTGGATGGCCAAGTTGCCGCGTGGAGATGATCCGCTAGTGCGGCGTAGCCCACGCCGGCCAATGGGACACCCGCCTGAATTCGGGCACCCCTTGGAGTTTGCGGCGACCGCGGTGAAGTCTAGGTCAAGGTTGTGACCCTCGATGTTCTGCCGGTGCTCACACGCCCTCTCCAGAGAGACTCGGGCATCCTCGCCCGCACGCCTACGGTTGACTTCTGCCCGCAGGTCATCAGGCCTCTCCAGGGAGACTGGAGCGTCCTCTCCCGCACACCTGCGATTGAGCTCCGCCCGCAGGTCCTCAGTCGATGCGGCCTTCACCGAGGGTGAGCGCACTGACGTTGATGCCTCATGCTGACGCCGGAACGACCGAGGCCTGGGCCTGGCCAAGCCAGATTGCACCATGCCAAGGAGATGATCGACATCGTCACACCACTACTTCATGGCCCTCGGTGAAACCATGGAACTTGGAGGGTGGCATAGCAACTCTCTGGCCACAGACAACACCCCAGAAGCAACCCCTGACGGAGCTCGGGATGTCTGTGTAGGCGTGTGCTGCTGCGCAGCGTGCACAGCAGTAGCACCAGGTGCAGGGTGGTTGGAGCTTCGTGGCATAGAAGATGTAGCTTCTTCCTCCATCAGGAAGTCCTTAGAAGTCACGTCGTGGTGCTTGACGATCTGAACCATTGTGTCGAGTAGAAAAACAGGCGAAAAACCTAAAGCCAAGCCCCCTACCTGCGCGCCAAATGTCGGAGAGGAAATTCTCTGGCCGGGTGGCGGAACGCACCCGCCCTAAATCCTAAGATGAGGCGGGGCCTTAGCGGTTTGCCTGCTAGGTGGATTCGTGGATGAACACACGAGGACACGAGGGTTTAGAGTGGTTTAGGCCATCGGAGCGTAAAACCCTACTCCACTATGTGTTGTATTGAGTGTCTGAGCGTCTAATTTGGTCTGTGAATTGGGTCTGTCTCATAATGTTGAGTGCCTATCCTTTTATAGCTCAAGGGAGGCACATACAAGGATACTAAGCCCCGACATGTGGGCCCAGGAGCATAACTGTGGCAGAACCTTCCAAGTTATTGGGCCTACATGCACCTGCCCTTGTCTCGCAGACCTCAGACGGCTATGCATGTGCACTAGATAACTTAACAGGATCCATCCGAGTGTCCTAAGGACCCCGAATAAACCACTTATAACCAGGATCACAAGATTAAGTAACACAAATCACACACACCAACATTTTGCAGCGGAAATCTTATTACCAAATTTTACAAGTTACATCAAGTTTTATAATGTACATGACCGGAGTGATTACAAAAAGTGATTCAAATGAATAACTTTGAACTGTTATAAATTATTTATAGTTTTGAAATATATGCTAGCTCAAGTTACCATCCTCAATAAGAAGATAAAGACGGGGTATACTTATATAAGAAGGTCGAGCCCACTGGCACTTAACACCATCAACAGCAGCACAAAACTATAACCTGAAAAACAATAGGGAATAAAACCCTGAGTATGGAATTACTCAGCAAGACTTACTCGACTAAAGAAAAGACTCTCAAGGATATGCTGGATAAATAGGAATCAAGGAAAAGGCTTTAGCAAGAATCAACTTAGATACTTTTACAGAAATAGCTTACTAAAGTGAGTCCTTACTTTCAACATTTTAATGCTAGATTAAGTATTAATAGACCTTGTTTGCATCTAGTCTAATTTCACCATCTCATCAATACAACATCATTTTTATTCATAATGTTCACATCCTGACTTAGGTTGTAGGTCAGTGACTAAGTCTTCATATCCGAGAAGTAACGGCGATCCGAATCGATTAATACCCAGCTGGGGATCTCCAATCACACGACATATGTAGCACTTAACCCTTGCATATGTCAACTCGCCACCGAGGTTCTTAAGACCAGATTAGGTTCACGCCAACCGAGAGCATAGATACACCACCGTCCAGCCTCTTGCCATGGAGGGTACATGCTACTCTCGCCATCTCTCCACTCCCATTGCGTGTTATCTTATTCTGGTATTAGTCTGCCCGAGGCAAAGCTTACCCATGATGAGGCATGTGACCAGTTAAAAGGTCCTCGATCATCAAGCCTACATACGCATCCAATCCTTAATCAACCTAGGTAGAACATCACTTGTTCCTAGCCCAAGTCCCGATTTAAGTACTTCCATCCTTAGGATTGTTTGTGTTCCTTAGGATGAAAAGAGCATCACAAGGAACTTTGCAGTAAGATCCCACCATGCTCCCAATGAAAATATTCTTGCAGGTAGAAGTCATCCTTCTTCAGGATAACCCCTGAGCTAGGCCTTAATGCAAAAGACAACCTCTATCCACAAGATCTAAGCAGGGATAAGCATTTTTGTAAATCATATTTTGATACTTCATTATAAGTATATATAAGGGTAGGGATATCAAGGTAGGCAATGCATCAAAGGGTTTCCAAGCAACTCCTATAAACCTAATGCACATTTCGCTAGACTTAAAGTGTGTAAAAGTAATTTAAAAACATAAGGAAGGGGTTGCATGCACCGGGGCTTGCCTGGAATAAACACTAGGTTAGTGTTTGTTAGATGGCGACCACTTGACGACCATCCTTTTGTCTTGGCATTTGTTCAGGCAGGTTCGTCCATCAGCATCACCATGCGGAGTAGCTCGCGCTTGGGGTCGACTTGGCTTTGGTTCTCCACATCACGTAGTCAACAAACGTACCTAAATGATTTGCATAATGCACATGAATGCATATAAGCAGGAATAGCACAAATCTAAATAGTGCTACGCGATAGCGAATTAAACACCTAGCGGTGAGGCGTTGTACTATTTTATACGAAAACACTAGTTATCGATATATGACTACGCGCAATAATCTCAAAACAACCAACTATACATATTTAATACAATTAGCCTAAAACACAACTTATCAGCTAATTAATTAATTTCTAAACTTATCCCTTGCTTTATAAATTATACCCCATCACTCACAAAGAATTATTTTAATTTTATTTCACACCTCATATATTTACATGTTAACAATCAATCAAACATTTTAGGTTTGACTACCAAAATATCCTACAAAATTAACGATGACAAGTAAGATGATACTAACTACTAGCACAGGACATCGATGCCATCTTACGCGGACTGAGCACAATTAGCATCGACAAATTTATCGATACTTGCATAAAATACTAAATTTAACCTACGCGTCACCGAAATACTACACTCTGTAAAATATAATTAGTTCGAATATATTCGGCAACTAAACTCCTCGAAGCACAACTCGCAACACTGGTATTTCTAACTTAAGCTTCATACGCAAACTAAGCGTCTTATTTCACGATCATAAAATCAATAGCAAAAATAGTAAATCGGCTCACCACATCACAATTTGATTTGGTAGTTACCTGAACGACGACGGCCTTCAGCTGATCACCCGCGAGCTATGTACACTGGCTTCGCTTTCTTCATCCGCACACATAAATTGCATCAACGAACGACGAGATCAGAAAGGCTCGGTGATGGGGAAAAATACCAGAAATGACGGGTGATGGAGCTGGCAGATGACGATGGTGCTACCGTGAAGCAAATAAGGTTAAACTACGGCGTGGTCTGTGCCACAAGAGAATGCCGGCACACAGCACGACGAATAGCGGAAGTCAATCGACGAGATCCACCTACTACGCGATGCGCATTAGGAACAAGCGCACGTGGTAGCGAACACGGTCGACAAGCCTAACGACACAAGGCCAAGCGAAGAACGCATTTGGCGAGGTCGCGACCATGGATGACGGCAAGGTCGACAGGGAAAATCGACACCACAATGGCAACAACTGTCGCCCATCCCAGTAGCATACGCACAACAACTAGTCCTAGACCAAAGAGCGGCGTGCGACGAGGTTGAGGACGAATGCGGGGTGACCGACGAACCGCGCGTGCACCAGAAAAACTGAGCAGGGCGCGAAACGAAATTAATGGCGGGGCAGAAGCGGCCAATCGGCGAGATCCAAATATCGCGCGATGGGCATCAGGAACAAGCGCGCGCAGCAGCGACTATGGTCGATGGCGTTGGGGGTTCTGCGACAAGGCAACAATGGCTGACGAGCTCGCAACGGCGCGTACAGAGAGCTTAACAGGAACGTGCGCACAGTGAAGGTCGAGCAGGGGGAGAAACATCGACAGAGGACAAAACCAAGCTGGGACTTCCACCGAACGGCACATGGGCGGATTCCACGGCCAGAGCGAGCACTACCGAAGGGAACCGAGCTCGACAAGGGCACGAGCGGGTAGAGGGCAAAGCACAGGGGAAAGAACCAGGAAGCTTGGACTAGGAAGTGGCGCTGGTCACAAATGGAGGGGATCCAGTGAGGGGGCGCCTGCAGGGAGCAGTGAAGCGCGCTAGAAGGAGTGTCGAGCAGAGCTTGGGCACCATGGACAAGAAAGGGCAGTTCCCAGGCGAGCACCAGGGTTGGCGGTGTCCAAGGAGATGGGCTGGGCGCAGGAGCCAGGCTCGACCACGAGGGAACAGGAGAAACACCGACAAGCTCGGCGAGCTGCGCGCGACGTGAGCAGAGAGAAAAGACGAGAGAGGGAGGAGAGAGGAGCAGGGATGGTCGGCCTTAGGCTGGGGAGCAGACGGGATGTAGCTCCACGGCGCGGACGAGATCCAAGCAGGGGGAAGGAGCGCCAGTGAGCTCCACCATGGTGCAGTGGATCGGAGGTAGAGGAAGCTGCCATGCGCAGGGATGAACAGAGGATGGGCGAGCTTGCCATGGGGGAGAAACACGCACAAGGGTGAGCAGATGCTAGGGCGCACGGCGAGCCAGGCGAGCGCAGGGACTCGATCGGCACAGGGGCACCTTGGCTAGCAGGGAGATGGACCTGGCCGGAGGAGCCGGGAAAAGCTGGAGCTGAGACAGCGCATAGGGGAAGAGGGAGATCCGGGCGCCGAGCAAGCAGAGGGAGGGGGCGCGACGCTGGGAGCACATCCTGGGTGCAGGCGCGCGCGACATGGGAGAGGGAAGAGAGACCTTTGGTCAAGGAGATGTGCGCTAGGGGGAGCTCGGCTGAGCGCACGGCGCGTGGAGGAAGAAGAGTGCGCTGGAGAACTGAACAGGAAGAACTCAGCCGCTGCTTGGAGAATCTGCGTACGGCAAACAAAAATATCGGTAGGGGAGGTGGTGTAGAGATAGGATCCGAGCATATTTTTTATTTTCTTTTCTTTCTCTTTTTACCAAAAATCACAGATATTTTTGGATCGAGATTTTTAGCGATGTATACTGGGTTAACACGCTATACGGCTACACATTTCATTTTAATGATTTAACGAACTAAATCATTTACCAATTACTTGCCGGCAGTACTAATTACAGTGGTCTGGTTTGTTTCGGACAGGATGTAAATGGACCTAATTTAAACGGACTTCGGCTTCGTATTTTAATCTGCTTTTGATTCAGTTGACTTCAAACGAATTCCGTTTGCTATTCGAACACTCGATTACAGAACAATTTAATTAAAAATCCGTAGACGCGATGTCACGGATGACAAAAAGGGAATTAAATTATTTTATACTGAAAACTTAGTCGTCGAGCTCTGATTAATTTGTTCTGGGTAAAATCACCTCAGTGGGTCGAGCTTCCGAATTCGTGTTCGCGCGAGCGATGAATTTAAATAATCACTGGACGCACCGATTTTCGGAACACGACGTTCCGACCATCATGAAAATTTAGGAAGAGCCCGATAGCTAAAAACGATGTCAAACTCGCGACAGATGGAACGGATGCGATATTAAAATCGCGATAGATGAAGATGATTAAATTTAGCATCTGTTTTATCCACTGATATTACGTGCTTAATTCCATACTCGTTGTCGAGCGGAATATAAACACCAGGGGTGTTACAGCCCTACCCCCTTAAAAGAATCTTGTCCCAAGATTCGGAGCGAAAGACTTTTAAGAGTAGAGAAGCATGTTACCCATTCCATATCAGCGATAATCGTGAGACATTTCCAAATAAAGGCGAGTGTCTCAGGATGTCGTTTCTTTAGTGGACATAACATGTATCGCCTTAGGCTAATTTAGAAATGTCCATTAGTAGAGACAATGTCTGCCAGAAGAACACAAAAGGTTCTGTAAGGAAAATGGACCCCGGGCCATTTGGCTAATTAAGTTTTGGTGTTTGATGAACAACACAATCCGTGAACTAATAAGTTTTCTAGTATTTGTGTTTGTAGTTCACAGGATGCGAAGAGAATTGGACCAAGGCAATGAGGATGCAACACCTCAAAAGAAGACATAAAAAGATGCATAGGAGTCCAATACTCAAGAACAAAGAAGCCCGAAGAAATCAGCAAAGATATCCAAGATAAGGGCTGTCAGCCAGCGCCTGGTGGCGCACCGGACATCGGTGTCCGGTGTGCACCGGACTGTCCGGTGAGGCACTGGACAGTCTGCGCAGAGAGGCCGCAGACAGGCACTCTCTGGCTGTAGCACCGGACTGTCCGGTGTGCACCGGACTGTCCGGTGTGCCAACGGGCAGACGGCAACGGTCGAATCCAACGGTCGGATCCAACGGTCGACTGCTACAGGCGCCAACGGTCGGCTGACGTGGCGTGCACCGGACATCTACTGTTCAGTGTCCGGTGTGCACCGGACTGTCCGGTGCACCCGACGACAGAAAGCTGCTGCTTTCTGTCCAACGGCTAGTTGGGGGTGTGGAGGCTATAAATACCACCCCAACCGGCCATTCTCAAGTGTGAGAGCCCAAGCAACATACCAAGACACATAGTGCATATTTCCAAGAGCTCAAACACCCAAGTGCTTAATAGAATCACTCGGTGATTAGCGTAGGTGCTTTGCGAAGTGCTTAGGTTAGTTAGACCGCTTTAGCGCTTGCTCTAGGTGAATCCTAGTTAGTTGAGTGAGTTTTGTAAAACCACACAACCCCTCGGCTCTTGCGTGAGTCGTTGTAATTGTACCGAGTGGGGCGAGAGTCTTGCGAGACCGTGACAACCGCGTTTGTGTCACGGCCGCCACCGTGTACCGGAGGGAACGAGGCCCGCGGCGTTTCGGCCGGAAGCTCGATAGTGGAGACGGCGGGGAGCGTCCGAGAGGAGCCGGAACAGGAGCACCACTTGCGCGTGGAGAAGGCCCGCGGCTCTCTACGGAGTTACTCGACCGTGGTGCTTGGCCCTCGCGTGGGCTTCCCTTTGCGTAGGGGCACCAACGAGGATTAGTCGGGACCTTGCGCGGTTCCGGATACCTCGGGAAAAATACCGGCGTCATCCACGAGAGTTTGCTTCTCTACTTAGCTCTTTACATTCCGCATTTATATTAAGCATTTAAGTTTCAATCTTGTAGTCATACTTATTTAGTATAGATTGAAACTTAGCCTTTTGCGGTAGAGATAGCAACACTTAGACAAAACCTAGTTTGCACATTCTAGTTTTGATTATTTGCATAGGTTTTGCTCTAGGGATTTAATTGTGGCCTAGTTTAGTAAAAGTTTTAGAAGTCCTAATTCACCCCCCCCCCTCTTAGGCGTCACCCGTTTCCTACAAGTGGTATCAGAGCCCGGTTTGGCTCATTTGAAACGCTTTAGCTTCACCGCTAAAAGAGCCGACGCTTTTTAGAGGAAGGGATGGATACCCATAGGCCACCACACTTTGACGGCACTAACTTCCCATATTATAGTGCTAGAATGGCTTGTTACCTAGAGGCCGTTGATCTAGGTGTTTGGAGAGTCACTCGTGACGGGATGAAACCCCTCAAGAATCCCGAGAAACCCACCACGAGTGAGGAAAAAGAAATCCATTTAAATGCTAGAGCCAAAAATTGCTTGTATGAATCTCTTAGCATGGATATTTTTAATCAAGTATTTACCTTGAAAACTGCTAATGAGATTTGGCTAAAATTGCATGAGCTCCATGACGGCACATCCAATGTCCGTGAGCAAAAACATTGCCTAGTCTTAAATGAGTATAATTCTTTTGCCATGAAAGATGATGAGCTTGTTAGAGATATGTATTCACGTTTGAATCTAATTATCAATGAGCTCAACTCTATTGGCATTAATAAGCTAGGTGATGCGGACATTGTGAGGAAGATTATCTCCCTGCTACCACAACAAAGATATGGGAGCATCATCACCATCCTTCACAACATGGAGGACTTGAGCAACATGACCCCGACCATCGTGATTGGGAAAATCGCGGCCTTTGAGATGTCGCGAAAAATGAGTCGGGGAGAGGAGCCAACTTCCTCAAGACCATATGCTTTTGCATGTGATGAAAGGAAGGGCAAAAATAAGGCTCCCACTCCAAGTTCCTCAAGCGAAGAAGAGGAAGAAGAAGAAGAAAGTGATGATGATGAAGATAATCAACCGTGCACATCATCCTCCGAGGACGAAGAAACAATCCGACGCGTCGGGAAGGTAATGAGGATGATCCGCAAGATTAATCTAATGGGTGTGCCCCTGCAGGTCGAGGATCTTCTCTTTAATATTGACAGGAAAAAGCAAAGGAAGAGAGGGTGCTTCGCATGTGGGGAGAAGGGCCACTTCAGGGACAACTGTCCAAATATGGCCAAACCCAAAAAGGAGAGGAGCAAAGGCAAGGCGCTCACAAGTGTTAGAACTTGGGATGATTCTTCAAGTGAAGATGAACCTCCAAGGACACGCAGCCACCGATCCTCATCACGCTCATCACGGTCATCACACAAATGCCTTATGGCAAGAGGTAACAAAAGCATTCCATCCTCTAGTGATGAAAGTAGTAGTGATGATGAAGGTGAGGGAAAGGCCTCTCTAGAAGAACTTGCGGAAGCCGTTAATTTTTTCCAGGATGTTTGCACTAAGCAAAAAGCTCAACTTAAAACTTTGAAAAATAAGTTGGTTAGCTCTCAAAATGATTACAAAGGTTTGCTAGAAAAATTTGAAACTTTTGCAAACTTAAATAGTGAGCTATCAACTAAAATTGAGCTATTAGAATCTAGTGCTCCATCCACTGCTACCGATGATAGCCTTATTAAAAAGAATGAAAAACTTAAGGCTAAGTTAGCTAGCTCCCAAGAAGCTATTGAAAATTTGCTAGAGAAAATGGAAATTCTTAGCATACACAATAATGAGCTAACTACTAAGCTAGAAAACATTGGTAGCACCCCAGCAGCATCTTTAGTTGAAATACCTGAAATAATTAAGAAAGATGCTTCTACTTCCTGCTTTGATTTAATTGATGATTCTAACCCCTGCAACCAAGTCGTTGTTCAGAATATTGTTGTAGAGACATGTACGGATGAGGTTGCAAAGGAAAATGAACAATTAAAGCAAGAAGTGGCTCGTCTTGGCAAGGCTTTGTATGACAAGAAAGGCAAAGCCAAACAAATCCGACCTCCACAGGATAACACCACTGCGGGAGTGAACAAGCCTGTAGAGGGAGAAACTGTGATTTGTAGGCTATGCCACATGGAAGGCCACAAGTCTTTCCAATGCAAGGCGATGACCAGGGATAAACAAAGGCGAAAGCTCAAGCAAAAGCCATCAAGCAAAATCTCCAACACCTACATCAAAAAGGTGAACAAAAAGGATGCTACACCATATTTGATCAAGAAGAAAAAGAACGGAAAGGTGATAGCAATCAAAGCCAACAAGCAAGCTAGCAAAGGAAAAGGGGCCAAACGCATCTGGGTGCCAAAGGAGATAATTTCAACCATGAAAAGCACCAAGAAGGTTTGGATCCCGAAAGGGAAGTGAGTGGACCGAAGGTCAACGGGAAATTTGGAGACTTGGCAAAATTGGGATGTATATCATGGGATACATCATATTGGATCAAGTTTATTGCCAAGTGGGTTAGTGAAAATTTTGGACCCAAATTTCCCACCCATGACTAAGGTAACTAGTTTTATTGTATTTCTCGTTTTTAGATATGCGTATCTATTTATCTTTTATCTAGTTTACCTTTCTTGCCTAGTATTACATTTGTTATGTACTTTTGTTTAAAATCATGCATACTAGGTCAATCATATGGTAGGACTGCTTGTTTTTAATTCATATACTTAAGCAAACCTACATGGTTTAAAATGTCTATTTGAGCACGGCACATAGCTTCTATATCACTCCATAGTAAATGATGCATCAACTGAAAATTTTGATTTCTCCAAAGTGTATCATTTAACTTATATGTGCCAAAGTTTGGATTATAGATAATTTGCCCCTCTTGATATCAAATCAAAGTGCATGTCTCCTACAAGTATTCAAAACTTGTATGCACACCTTTAGGGGGAGGTTACTCTATAATCTAACACTTTGAGACTAACACCTTTTCAAGTCTATTTCATGTGATAGTCTCATTGTAAGGAAAATGAAGTCCCCGGAGAAAGACAACAATCTTCCACTGCAAAATCTCCAAGAACTCTTATGTCTCTCAAGCTCACCATTGACTTTCAATTGGTATCTTTTGAGACTACATTCAGTATCATTTACATGTCTTCTCCAATATTTGATTAGACTATATTTCATATCATATGCTTCCATGTTGCAAAAATGCATAAGTAGTTAACTCATATTCTGTTACCTATGCATAAGGGAAGTTAGTCTTTTCAAATCATGTCTTGCACCTCTAATTTTCATGCTTTTTCCTAAGTAGAGGATCTCTGTCAGGGGGAGTGTTTCTTCATCTCTAAAGGGGGAGAAAAACTCTTTCTAAAGGAGAATACTCATTTAGGGGGAGTAATCTTTTGAGGACTCCTACAAGTGGTATTATTCACATAGTTTAATTTAATATCCTTCTAGTGATATCATTTGATACAATTCTTGATGAGGGCAAGCTTTTATTTACTTCCTACATGCTTTTAATGTCTTCCTTTTCGGTGGTTGATGCCAAAGGGGGAGAAATTTAGGGACCAAAGCAATGAAAACTATATCAAACACCAAACACCACCAATTTAAAATTTTATATCTACGAATGGCTTTTTAAGTGGTTTTGGTTATTTGGTCCAAAAATAGGAAGTAAGTGAATTATGGAGTTAGGGGGAGGCTTAAGTCCATAATATCACATTGTGGGGGCAATCATGCATCTTAGCAAGTAGATTGCATATTTTCACTCAAATACTTGTATTATTTGCTTGCTTTGGTTGTGTTGTCATCAATCACCAAAAAGGGGGAGATTGTAAGGAAAATGGACCCCGGGCCATTTGGCTAATTAAGTTTTGGTGTTTGATGAACAACACAATCCGTGAACTAATAAGTTTTCTAGTATTTGTGTTTGTAGTTCACAGGATGCGAAGAGAATTGGACCAAGGCAATGAGGATGCAACACCTCAAAAGAAGACATAAAAAGATGCATAGGAGTCCAATACTCAAGAACAAAGAAGCCCGAAGAAATCAGCAAAGATATCCAAGATAAGGGCTGTCAGCCAGCGCCTGGTGGCGCACCGGACATCGGTGTCCGGTGTGCACCGGACTGTCCGGTGAGGCACTGGACAGTCTGCGCAGAGAGGCCGCAGACAGGCGCTCTCTGGCTGTAGCACCGGACTGTCCGGTGTGCACCGGACTGTCCGGTGTGCCAACGGGCAGACGGCAACGGTCGAATCCAACGGTCGGATCCAACGGTCGACTGCTACAGGCGCCAACGGTCGGCTGACGTGGCGTGCACCGGACATCTACTGTTCAGTGTCCGGTGTGCACCGGACTGTCCGGTGCACCCGACGACAGAAAGCTGCTGCTTTCTGTCCAACGGCTAGTTGGGGGTGTGGAGGCTATAAATACCACCCCAACCGGCCATTCTCAAGTGTGAGAGCCCAAGCAACATACCAAGACACATAGTGCATATTTCCAAGAGCTCAAACACCCAAGTGCTTAATAGAATCACTCGGTGATTAGCGTAGGTGCTTTGCGAAGTGCTTAGGTTAGTTAGACCGCTTTAGCGCTTGCTCTAGGTGAATCCTAGTTAGTTGAGTGAGTTTTGTAAAACCACACAACCCCTCGGCTCTTGCGTGAGTCGTTGTAATTGTACCGAGTGGGGCGAGAGTCTTGCGAGACCGTGACAACCGCGTTTGTGTCACGGCCGCCACCGTGTACCGGAGGGAACGAGGCCCGCGGCGTTTCGGCCGGAAGCTCGATAGTGGAGACGGCGGGGAGCGTCCGAGAGGAGCCGGAAGCGGAGCACCACTTGCGCGTGGAGAAGGCCCGCGGCTCTCTACGGAGTTACTCGACCGTGGTGCTTGGCCCTCGCGTGGGCTTCCCTTTGCATAGGGGCACCAACGAGGATTAGTCGGGACCTTGCGCGGTTCCGGATACCTCGGTAAAAATACCGGCGTCATCCACGAGAGTTTGCTTCTCTACTTAGCTCTTTACATTCCGCATTTATATTAAGCATTTAAGTTTCAATCTTGTAGTCATACTTATTTAGTATAGATTGAAACTTAGCCTTTTGCGGTAGAGATAGCAACACTTAGACAAAACCTAGTTTGCACATTCTAGTTTTGATTATTTGCATAGGTTTTGCTCTAGGGATTTAATTGTGGCCTAGTTTAGTAAAAGTTTTAGAAGTCCTAATTCACCCCCCCTCTTAGGCGTCACCCGTTTCCTACAGGTTCCATGTGTGCAGTTTGCTTTTTCTGATAACACTGTACTATCTGAGTCTGTTGAGCGAGTAGCAAATACGCGATCTTACCCAAACAGAATCAGATGCACCATCTTGGGTAAAACACACAGACGGGAGTTTACCAACAAGTGGTTACGGTAAGTTCATAGCACATGAAACGAGGATGGATGTCAAACAACATCACTATTAACCCATGTTAGCCAGAGAATCCAAGTCCATGAAAAATGATAGAGACTCGAAAAATCACTGGTGAAGGGATCTGTAAATGCTGGCTTCATGTCTAATCCATTTTATCAAACACTAGGCATGGTTCAACTTGATCACACATGCTAGAAAAGCACACGTGAGGCGATCGAGGCATGACTAGAGCGAGAATTAGGTGGTTATTGACCGACTCAATCTTGATTCTTATAAACACTTCCTTAAGAGGGGTTGTACAAAAGTGAGTTTAGACAACTCGACAAAATGATCTCTAAACTCAACCTTTGATCACCATGCAGTTACAAGTTAGTAAAACCAACTTGCTAAACTACTTTTGACATTGGGCATGTCCTCTCAGTACCATCGATAAGCCAAGGGTTGAGAGTTCACATTTACTCGCAAAGGTCATGCATTTGGGTAGAAGTCCATTTGGTCAGATTGTTCATCCATTTCTTCATGCGAGATGAATTATCCACTTGGTTAGAGAATACATGGATTAAATACGAGAGCGAATGAACAAACTCCTGCATCTCAGCAACAGGGAAAATAGATCTCCATTTTGAGAGATAATCAGTTGTTTCTCAACACTAAAAAGCTCCAGAGCTTCACCTTTGTGACGGAACCTCCTAAGTCATTAGGCCCACCTATAGTTGTCCTTGTCCAACGGACCTTAGACAACCCTGCAGGTGGGCCTAATGACTTGGGAGGTTCCGTCACAGCTGGTATCGGAGCGAAGCCCATCTCTGCAGAGGTTATGAGGCATTTTCAAAAAGAATTTTCAAAGACTCATAGAAAATTTCTTTCCTTCTTATCTAACCACCTTCTGAGTACTTATTTGAAAGACCAGATATTAGAGTGCAATGTATAGAAGGTATGAATCAACTAAGGTTGATTCTGTAATTATACATGCATCATGCTAAAAACTATGTTAATAAGATTTTCCCCTCATGGAGATATGCCACCGCGCACAAGAAAGACCGCGCGCAAGTCTACCGGGCTGATTGGCGTACCCCGCCATCAACTTGCCCCGAGGCATGAAGATAGTAGCAGTGGTAGTAACGATCCAATTGGGCATCTGGAAGCCCAAGTTGAATAGCTTCGATCAGAGCTCCGTCGTAGGAACAATATATGGGTCACGGATGGTGAGAGAATAAACGAATTAAGAACAGACATCCGCCACCTGCAAGACCAGCTTGTGGAACGTGATCTAGCGCTCGACTGGGCGGTTAACTCTCGTTCACTTGCTTGGGCAAAAGAAGCTAGAGCTCGAGCCCGCGTGGAGGAGCTTAGCTCAGCCGTGGATAACTTGTAGGTTTATTGTAATACACTACATGAAGAAGTTCATGTATTGTACTCCCAATTGCACCCTAACGTACCTGAGGATCCTGTCGGGATGGAAGCCAGACCTTCTGGAGTAGCGGGAGAAGCACTCGTTGGTGAACTGGACCTTTTTAGGCCCCCTCCCTCTATGAAGTTGGTTGATTAATGGTCTCCTACGCTCGACAGTGAAGATACCAAAAGTAACAAGAAGCAAGAGTAGTATAGTGTAGAAGTAGTAGTAATGTATAATAGGTACTGTAATCCTATTGTAAATTCGAGTCTGTACCATTACCCTTTTCAGTAATGTAAATGGATGGTTTTCTTTGGCATATTATATTTTTCCAAATGTTTGTTGCCTCAGATGCCTTCCAAGACTCGTGCACAGGATGGAGCAGAGACCTCCCGTGGGAGGGAAACAACTCCGAACCCACCCCCAGTACCTCCAACATTAGCTGAGGCCATCGCTGCCTTAGTTAACGCTACGGCCGACAACACCCGCTTTCTGCGGGAAATGGCGGGACAACAAATGCAGCAGCAAGGCGGGCGAGCGTATGAGCAAGGACCCCGTGAAACGTTATATCTGGATTTCTCAGAGACACGTCCCCCATTGTTTGTCAAGGCGGAAGATCCTCTAGAAGCGGATGAGTGGATCCATGTTATCGAACAGAAGTTCGGGCTTCTCCGATGCACGAAGATTCAAAAGCCCTTATTCGCAGCACAACAATTGCGCGGCCCTGTCAGTACCTGGTGGGGAAATTATGTAGCCGTTCAACCGGCTAGTCATCAAATTACTTGGGACGAATTCAAGCTGGCTTTCCAGGAGCACTATATACCTGAAGGGGTGCTCCATATGAAACAAGAGGAGTTTATGAAGCTCAAACAAGGTAGGGATACTGTCACTCAGTATCTCAACAAATTCAACCACCTGTCCCAATATCCTATCGATCAAGTCAACACGGATTTAAAGGAGAGAAATTGTTTCATGAGAGGTGTTGGGGCTATGCTTCGTCGCGCCGAAGGTCTTGTAGGAAGAAGCAGATTCGGCTGAAGCTGTCCGCAGAAGATGACCGAAGGTCCCTCTTCATGAAGCTTCGGTATTACAAACCGACTTAAAGATAGAATGACCTTTTAGTCCATAAAGGTCTGGGTCAATGTTGTAGACTTTTATGAAGGGCATAATTGTAATTCTTCACAGGCTATGTCCTGTGTCTATAAATAGATGAACAGTACCCCCGTACTATTCACGCTGATTTGTACTTGCTCGTGCGTCACGCTTGTATTTTTGCCTTCTATCAAGCCGAAGGTACAAATGTAATTCAATATTGCTCTTATTCTTCCATGATTATATAATAAGGACATGCAATAATACTATGTGATTATTCATGTTATTCTCTCATGTTTCATATGCTTCTCCTTTTATCAATATAAACTGTAATGATGAAGGTATGTCCTTCATGACCTTCGTCTGAAGACCGTTATATCCCAATGGAAATAACGCTTCGAAGGACGAAGGGTATTTACCTCTAACTTCTTTCTATGTTGCCTTGTTCTTAATTCATAGCATTTGAGAACAAGTCCCCAACATTGGCGCCCACCTCCGGTGAACTTACTTCCACTTTTTTGAGCTGATGGCTTCGTTCAACAATCAAGCTGGAGCTGCTTCGGCTCCGAAGTTGCTACTCCCGATAACAGGCGGTTCATGTTCAGAGCCAGCCAACAAGAAGCAGAAGAAGGAAGCACAGAGAAGGGTACAACATGTTGGGGTGCAAGGACCCTTCATCAGGTCGAGATGGTCTCACATTCCTATTACCTTCTCCCAAGAGGACCTTCAACTCAAGGATTACCCACACAACGATGCCATGGTTATCTCTTGTGTTATCAAAGGATTTCTGGTCCATAATGTCTTGGTTGATACAGGCAGTGCAGCTGATATCATATTTGCTAAGGCCTTCAGGCAAATGCAAGAGCCAGAAGACAAGATTCATGATGCTACGCACCCTCTCTGTGGCTTCGGAGGAAGACAGATTGTAGCGCTGGGCAAGATCACCATGTCAGTGACCTTCGGGTTCATCAACAACACCAGAACTGAGCAAGTTGTGTTTGACATTGTTGACATGGAATACCCTTACAATGCAATTATTGGTCGTGGCACCCTCAATGCTTTCGAAGCAATTCTTCATCCTGCCTATCTTTGCATGAAGATACCTTCGGATCAAGGACCCATTGCTATTCATGGAAGTCAGGAAGCTGCCAGAAGGGCCGAAGGAAACTGGACTGACTCAAAAGCAATCCATAACATAGATGGAGCTGAAACTTGTGAACAGTACAAATTCAGAAGGGAGAAAGCAGCTTCAGCAGATCAGCCGAAGCCCATGCTCTTATGTGAGGACATAGCAGAGCAGAAGGTGCTGTTGGGCTCTCAATTATCCGAAGAGCAGGAGAAAACCTTGATAAGGTTTTTGTTCAACAACAAAGATGTTTTTGCATGGTCAGCCAATGACCTCTGCGGAGTAAATAGGGATGTTATTGAACACTCGCTCAATGTTGACCCATCCTTCAGACCCAGAAAGCAGAGGCTTCGGAAAATGTCTGATGATAAGGCCGAAGGTGCTCGTAATGAAGTCAAAAGACTCCTCAGTGCAGGAGTTATCAGAGAAGTAAAGTACCCAGAATGGCTAGCTAACACTGTTATGGTAAAAAAGGCCAATGGCAAGTGGCGAATGTGTATCGATTTTACAGATCTCAACAAGGCTTGTCCGAAGGACGAATTCCCATTGCCAAGGATAGACTCTTTAGTTGATGCAGCAGCTTCTTCAGAGCTCATGAGTCTGCTAGACTGTTACTCAGGCTATCATCAAATCTGGATGAAGGAAGATGAGCCGAAGACTAGCTTCATAACCCCAAGTGGCACATATTGCTATCTTCGGATGCCTGAGGGGCTCAAAAACGCTGGAGGAAGTTTCAGCAGAATGACTGCGAAGGTTCTCCAGTCTCAGATAGGCAGAAATGTGCTAACTTATGTTGATGACATCATTGTAAAAAGCACGAAGCAGGAAAATCATATTGCTGATTTACAGGAGACCTTCGCCAGTTTCAGACAAGCTGGCTTAAAGTTGAATCCAGAAAAATGTGTCTTCGGAGTAAAGAAGGGGAAATTTCTTGGATGTTTGGTTTCAACAAAGGGAATTGAAGCTAATCCTAGTAAAATTGAAGCTATACTTCGAATGGAGCCACCAACTACAAAAAAGGGAGCCCAAAAATTAACAGGGAGGCTGGCATCTCTCAATAGATTCATATCCAGATCAGCAGAAAGAAATTTACCATTCTTCGAAGTGCTGAAATCAGCCGAAGTCTTTCAATGGGGACCAAGCCAACAAAAAGCCTTTGAAGAACTGAAGCAATATTTGATAGATTTAACAACATTAACTCCACCAACGCCAGGGGCTCCTTTGTTGTTATACGTGGCAGCTTCGCACTCAGCGGTAAGTGCAGCACTTGTCCAGGAGAAGCTTGATGGCCAAGTCAAGAAGCAGGTTCCAGTGTATTTTGTATATGAAGTTCTTAGTGTATCAAAGAAAAATTATACAGAATTGGAGAAGGTATTATATGTTGTTTTGATGGCATCCAGGAAGCTTCGGCATTATTTTCAGGCATACAATATTGTTGTTCCTTCTTCGCAGCCATTGAAGGATATTATGAGAAATAGAGAAGCTACTGGACGGATTGGAAAATGGGCTGCAGAGCTCAATGAATTTTGCATTGATTATGTGCATAGATCCTCGATCCAGTCTCAAACGTTGGCATATTTCATTGCCGATTGGACGCCAGGGGCTCAGGATGAAGAAACAAATAAAGATGCCGAAGTGTGGACAGTGTTTTGCGATGGGTCTTGGGGAACCTTCGGAGCAGGAGCAGCCGCTGTGTTGGTCTCACCATCCAAAGTTAAAACTTGTTATGCGGCAAGACTCGATTTTAGCTGTACAAACAATATTACTAAGTACGAAGCCTTGCTTTTGGGCCTTCGGAAATTAAAAGCAATGGGAATCAGAAGGGCCATCCTTAAAACTGATTCCCAGGTTGTTTCGGGTCATATCGACAAGAGTTGCAAGGCTAAAGATCCGAAGCTTGAAAAATATCTAGACACGGTCCGAAGAATCGAAGCTTCCTTCGAAGGATTTTCTGTCAAAAATATCCCTCGAGGACAAAATGAGCATGCTGATTTGTTAGCTAAGTCAGCAGCACAGGGGCTGCCCTTACCTTCGGATGTGTTCTTCGAAACAATAAAAGCACCTTCAGTGAAACTTCTTGAAAGAGCAGTCCTCAATATATCTCCTGTTTATAGTGAAGACTGGAGAACTGAAATCATCTCTTACCTTCAGGGTAATTTCCTTTCAGATGACGAAACTTATAACAGGAGGATAGAGGCAAGAGCTCGTCCATATGTCATGATAGAAGGGGAGTTGTACAAGCATGGAGTTTGTGCTCCACTACTCAAGTGTTTATCCAGAGCCGAAGGCATAGAGTTGATGAAAGAAATACATGCAGGCTTGTGTGGATCTCACATTGGATCTAGGCCGTTACTTGGAAAAGTTTTTTGTCAAGGGTTTTATTGGCCGAAGGCAGCTTCGGATGCAGCGGAATTAGTTCAAAAGTGCGAAGGTTGTCAGAAATGTGCAAGAGATCAAAAACAACCTTCGTCTCTATCTCAGCTGATACAACCCATATGGCCATTGCAAAGGTGGGGTCTTGACTTGTTAGGTCCGTTACCACCGGCCCAAGGAAACTTAAGATATGTTGTAGTGGCTGTGGAATATTTTTCTAAATGGATTGAGGCAAAGCCTTTAGCCACAATAACTTCGGCCACCATTCAAAAGTTTTTCTGGCAGAATATTGTTTGTCGTTTCGGAGTACCAAAGGCCATCACTGTAGATAATGGAACACAGTTCGACTCCGAAGCTTTCAGAGAATTCTGTGATCAAATCGGCACGAAGATCCATTTTGCATCAGTCAGGCATCCGGAGTCAAATGGACTCGTTGAAAGAGCCAATGGCATCATAATGACAGGAATAATGAAGTTAATTTTCAACCAACCCAGGGGAAAGTGGCCAGATCAACTAATCAAAGTAGTATGGAGCCACAACACGACAACATCAAGGTCAACAGGCTTTACCCCATTCAAATTATTGTTTGGTGACGAAGCAATAACTCCGGAGGAAGCTAAAACTGGATCAATAAGAGTAGTAGCTTCGGCAGAGTCAGATCCTGAAGCTGATCATTCTGTTGAAAAAGATGCTATAGAAGGGATCAGACTTCAAGCCGTGGAGAACATCAATAACTATCAAGCCGAAACAATCAAGTGGCGCGATAGAAAGGTTCGGCTGAAGAATATTGAGCCAGGACATTTGGTGCTTCGGAGAGTCGCTAACCCAGATACAGTGGGCAAGTTGCAGTTGAAATGGGAGGGACCTTTTTTGGTAGTATCTTCATCAAGACCCGGTTCATACAGATTGAAGGATTTGGACGGCAACGACATTCCCAGATCTTGGAATGCGGATGAGCTTCGGCGATATTATGTGTAACTTGATGTAACTTTTTATGTCTTTTCTTTTTTATGGCACCTTTTTCCTTTCTAAAGGGGGAGAAAGGTTTTTAATGGGGCCATCATATGTAATTTCCTTTTTTAGTTCTATAAGAGCAAAATCCCCCAAGAAATGTAAATGTAAAAGCTGAGAACGCACCATTGAGTGCCGAAAAGTAAAAAGCGAAGAAGCTCCAAAGTCGTTCCTAAGGGAATGCAGAGCTTACAGCGAAAAGTCAACGCTGATTCCATCGAAAGTAAAAGGCGAAGAAGCTCCAAAGTCGTTCCTAAGGGAATGCAGAGCTTACAGCGAAAAGTCAACGCTGATTACGCCGAAAGTAAAAGGCGAAGAAGCTCCAAAGTCGTTCCTAAGGGAATGCAGAGCTGATGTGTGATTGTTTCTAAGGAAATAATGGCTGAGGGTATGGCTTCGGATATGTGTTTGGACATTCATTCGCACATCATATTACATCATAGCATTTGCATTCATAAACATTCATCCAGGCATATATAGGATAATCATCATGGCATAAGTGGTTGCTTCGGCATAAGAGAAGAGCTTCTTCGCGTACAAAAAGGAGAGCTTCGGAAGAAAGGGAAATGTTGTTTTCTATGCTTCGCTGTGTACGAAAAGAAGGGAAGGTGTTTTTTTCGCCTTCGGCTCAAAAAAGATAATTTCGTCCACAACAAAGCACTTCACATACATCAATAGAAGGGTAAGAGCATAATACAAGGTATGAACAGAACTCATTAAAGACAAGTTTAGTTACATTTACACAAGTTATCTCAAAAGTTTCCTGAGTCTGTCTACAGTCTACTCCTACTTGATCTTCGAGGGATTTTAGCTTCGGCGTCACTCTTTTTAATCATCGACTTCGGCTTCGTCATCCTACATGAATTAAGTTGTTGTGGGTCAAAACCAAGATTGAAGGAAAAGGTAAGCACAAGGTATGATTTCTTACTGGTTCAAGATGACTCCGAGCTTCGTCTCCAGCCTTTTCTCGCCCGCCTTTCGTCCATATCATCTTTACAAATCTGTTAGAAATGCTTCGGGCGAGGTCAGGAATATCATCTAAAATTGTTGGTGATAGAGTGAAATTGGGCCTATTGACAATTTTTCCATGATCACAGCCAGCTTTTAGGAAAGCAGCAGCAGTGCCCCAAGAAGCTACCCAGGCACAGAAGTCACCATGCCCGGCTATAACTTCGTCAAGCTCATCAATTTCACCTTCAATATGTTCGAAGGTCTTTAGTAAATCTTCAGCTGACGGGGTGAATTTCTCACTGCTAGCTCCAACTGAGTGGAAGATTTTTCTCAGTCGTTGAATACATTTGTTGCTAACTTCCAAACATTTATCTTGAAGGCTTGCCAATAATTTTTTCAAAACTGAATTTTCTTGGACTTCGGCTTCAAGTTTCGCATTTAGTTCTTGTTTTTCTTGTTCAAACTGTTCAGATTGGCAGAGAAGCTTCGTATTCAATTCCGCTATTTTAGCTTCGGCTTCTGCCAATAAGCCTTCAGTTGCCTGAAGCTCAAAGTTCTTCTTTTCAATAGTAGCTAATTGCTCTTTTATTTTGCTCTCTAAATTTTCAATTATAACCTCGTGCTTTTTGTCTTCCAGATCTTGCTGCATTTTCAAAGCCTTGCTCAGCAGCATACTCTGCACGAAAACAACCTTCGTTAGTCATGTTTTCATCATTAAAAACAATAAAAGTCAAGGGAATAGTAGTTCACCTTGAAATTGGAATAAAATAAACTACCAACGATATGTTGTCGTCGGTAGCGGCTAATGTCCATTTCCAGCTTCGGAAAACCGATACTCTTTGACAGAGTACTGATAACTTTGGCTCCAGTTTGGTTTCGGATACAATCTAATTTTTCATCATCAATACCTCCGAAGAGGAGTGCTCCTGGTTTGTACCCGTAAGATTTGGCATACTCTTTAAGCTCTTCTATTTCGGGTTTTGACAATTTTTCTCCAACTAAATTTTGAAACATGAAGGCTTCGTTCTCTGAAGCTTCGTCAGCAATTTCCTTTTCTTTCCGAGACACCGCGGCCATGGCCTCTTCGGCGGCAGCAGTAGCTTCTTCTGTGGCCATGTCTAGCAGTATTTTGTCGATGTGTTCAATTGTGCTTTCCAGGTTCACACCTTCAGGTGAGGTAGCTTCGGCAGCCACGACCTCCGAAGGTGTAATTTCAATATTTGTTATTTCTTCAGCCGCTGGTATCTTTTGAGCTGAAGCTCTCGGTGGTGTCTTGTCAATGACTTCTGTCACTGCAATGATTCTTTGCCTCTTTGTTTTAGTTGTTTTCTTCGTTTTTTCGGGCTCCTTTTCCTTCTGAAAAAACTTTGTCAGTTGAGGCCCCAGTGGACTTAGCTTCGCAGGCAGGGATTTAGTCATTACCTTTAAAATCTCTTCCACGTCAGTGGCAGAGCGTGATGCGGGAGTCTCCTCTTCGTCAGATACTTTTCGCTTCGGAGATGATATTTTCTTCTTCTTCGTAATATTCTTCTTTTTTGGTGGTTCTTCCTCATCTTCATTTAAAGCTTCGGCTCCCCTTTTCCTTTTCCGACCTTCGGCACCTTTATTCAGATTTTCGTAGTCAGGGTATTCAAAACCCAAGGCGTCCAGCACACGATTCAGTCTTCGCTTCGGACGGGTACCGAAGGCCGCGGTCATCAACTGATCTTCTTTTTTGGAGTAATTACCAAGTATTTCATTGCACATTATTTCAACTGTGTCCAGCCATTCTTGGCAAGGTTTTTTAAAGTATTTCTGTTGGGGGCCTTCGTCCTCCGAAGGTCCTCAAAAACATGGTTTGACAATGTTTTCCAAGTGGATTATGTGAACAGGTATCTTCGGACTCAAAATTATGAACATGAAGTACGGTCAGGACGAAGCCTGAACCAGACGAAGGGGGATTAAAATGGAGGACGGGCTGATTACCAAGCTCCACGAAGGATGGTGCATAGCCGAAGCTGTGCGCAGGGAAGCTTCGTCGTGATAGCAGAAAGGGGAACCGACTTAAAGATGAAAAGACTACTTGGGCCTTGGCAGATTTCCATAAGTCATTGGCAAATGTAATGGACATGAATGTAATTTTACGTGGGCTGCGTCCTGCGTCTATAAATAGATGAACAGTACTCCCGTACGGTTCACGCTGACTGGGCATTTGCTTTTGCGTCACGCTTGTACTTTTTACCTTCTCTCAGGACCGAAGGTACATTTGTAATTTGAAATCATTTCTATTTTTCCATATTAATAAAATAGAAATGATTCTATAACGATATCTATATTATATTCATGCTTTATATGAATCCTTCGTCATTATCAGTTATATTTACGAAGGTATGTCTCTTATGACCTTCGACCGAAACTCATTATTTCCCGATGGGGCATAATGTTTCGAAGGACGAAGGACTTTAACACTTTTTATGTTGCCTTGTTCTTAACTCTTAGCATTTGAGAACAAGTCCCCAACATTGGCGCCCACCTCCGGTGAACTCACTTCCACTTCGAGTTTTTTGAACACCTTCGGAAGCTATAGACCTTCGCTATGGCGTCGAAGAAAGCTTCAGCGACTGGAGCTGCAGCACTGCAACCGCTGGATCCCAACCAGGAGACCGTCTCTCTTCGGGAGGCCCCAAGCCAGAAGAGGAAGGCCGTCAGCCCGACGCTTCAGGAGGATGAACTAGACCAAGAGATCAGGGATATGGAGATGCTTCATCAACAGGTGCAGAGGAAAAAGGAAAAGATGGCCAAGCTAGCTGAGCTGCAAAGGCAGATAGACGAAGCTTCTGAAGAAGTTCGTCACCTTACCCACGATGAGCAGAACCGAAGGCCTCAACAAAAAGACCTTCATCAGGATGGCTTCTTCAACGAAGATGACTGGTATGACAATTTCCATCATGGAAATTTTGTTTTCGATGATGCCTCTCCTCTGTCCGCTGAGCTGCAGGCTACACCCTGGCCTCCGTCCTATAAGCCACCTCAGCTTCCCATGTTCGACGGCCACTTAGACCCGAAGCAGTTCTTGATGAGCTACGAAGCAACAGTGTCTTCGTATGGTGGCAATGCTGCAGTCATGGCAAAGTCTTTCGTTATGGCCGTCAGGAGTGTTGCTCAGACCTGGTATTCCTCCCTTCGACCAGGAACGATCACTTCATGGCAGAAGCTGAAGGATATGTTGTTAACCAGCTTTCAAGGATTTCAGACGAAGCCGGTCACTGCTCAAGCCTTGTTCCAGTGCACTCAGGATCCTGAAGAATACCTTCAGGCGTATGTCAGAAGGTTCTTGCGTTTGAGGGCGCAGGCACCAACGGTGCCCAATGAAATTGTCATCGAAGCCATGATCAAGGGGCTTCGTCCTGGACCTGCAGCTCAATACTTTGCTAGGAAGCCTCCTCAGACTCTGGAGAAGCTGCTCCAAAAGATGGACGAGTACATTCGTGCCGATAATGACTTTCGCCAAAGAAGGGAGGAGGCCTTCAGATTTTCTGAGATGACCAGGGGCTTCGGAGGAAGATTCTATCCGAGGCATGTCAGGTCCATCCACAACTCCACTCAAAATGATGACAAGGGGAGTCAGCAGAACAGGCTGCAGTGCTCCTCACAGGCTTCGGGGCAACAGCAAACTTTCTTCCGGCCACCAGCTCCAAGAGGCAGAGGCGCCAGGGGCTTCGGCGGAAGATTTGGAGATCAACCAAGGAGGATATTTTGCTTATTCTGTGGTGAAAACAAGGGCCATACCACCAGGATGTGCCATGTCACCATTCAGAAACAAAAGGAGCTAGCAGAAGCTGCAGCGCAACAGGGCCAGCCGAAGCAGGTCATGCATACTGCTTCGTACCATCAGCCTTACATCCCGGAATACGTGGGCAACCACCCTGCAGTTTCCGTAGCTTCGGCAAGTCAACCTCAAGCTTCATGGCAACAGCCCCCGCCTCCACCTCCGCTGCAACAAGGCCAACAGCCAGAAGGGAGCCAATATGTTCCGCACCAAAGGGATCTCAGAGAGCAATCTGAAGCTCGCACAGTCAATAGTACTGTGCCAGAGTCGAAGCACATTTATTGACAAATATCCTACTTTGATAGCAGTCTTTTCCGTTTAAGTTCTATTTTCTGTGAAATAAAGAACATTTCAGTTTTCATATAATAGTTTCGTGGTTGGTTATGAGGAAAACCTATCTTCTCCACAGGCTTAAGTTGCTGAAGCTTAAAAATTTGCGGTAACAAGGAGGACCTTCGAATTATTAAAAATCCGTCGAAGCAACAAAAAGTCGTTCTAAGGAACGCAGAGTAAGTTGCCGAAGTTACAAAAAGCCGTTCCAAAGGGAGCGCAGTGTAAGTTTTTTGCTCCAAAGACGTTCCTAAGGGAATGCAGAGCATACAGCGAAAAGTCAACGCTGATACCGCCTAAGTAAAAGGCGAAGAAGCTCCAAAGATGTTCCTAAGGGAATGCAGAGCTTATACCGCCTAAGTAAAAGGCGAAGAAGCTCCAAAGACGTTCCTAAGGGAATGCAGAGCTTATACCGTCTAAGTAAAAGGCGAAGAAGCTCCAAAGACGTTCCTAAGGGAATGCAGAGCTTATACCGCCTAAGTAAAAGGCGAAGAAGCTCCAAAGACGTTCCTAAGGGAATGCAGAGCTTATACCGTCTAAGTAAAAGGCGAAGAAGCTCCAAAGACGTTCCTAAGGGAATGCAGAGCTTACAAATATATTTTGTGTGTATCTTCAGAACAAATGTCATTTGCATAACATAACATCATCACATCATTTTGCATAGCATAAGCATCATACATCATGTTGCATTTGGCAAAAGAAGGGGACACAGTATCAACCTTCGAAAGGACGCATTGAGAAAGTGAAAATTGTGTAAAGTCACGAGGGAATACAATGATAATCTTCGGAATACAGCTTCGGAAAATGTTTTTACGAAGCATGGACGAGCTTCATCAGAGCAATATCGAAATTGTATAGCTTCGGAGAATGTTTTCACGAAGCGTGGACGTGATTCGTCAGAATAGTTTTAACGGAGAATGTCTTCTTCACGAAGCATGAAAAGAAGGGAAGGTGTTTTTTCGCCGAAGGCTCAAAAATGGTATGTATGTAGAATTTCATGCATCGTAAAGAATTGAATAATGGAAAGAGACTTGTATATTACATTCAAATGTACAAAATATTACATAGATCACACTTCAAATGTTTTTTCTAATAACACCTAGTCTTCTCTTAATACTACTTCGGCAGCCTCATTTAGAAGTTGTTCAACAACTTTATCCATGATAGCTTCGGCCATTTGTTTGATTTCGTCATCCTCTTTTGTGTGAGGGTCAACAGACGATCCAGCAGGTTCTGAGGGAACAAAATATTTTTGCATTACTATTACAAACCGTGAGCAAAGTTTGAAATAAAAATTACAACACAATAAGAGCGACTAATTAGTACCTATTTGCCCTTCGGCAACTTCTGTTACTTTCCTAGCATCATGGATGCCTTTTTCACTTCTTTGAATAATTTCTTGCGCCATTTCTCGGCCGTCGTTGTCCCAGACATCAATAAAGAATTTGCCACCAACCATGCTTGCTTCAGCCGAGGGGTCTTTGATGTCTTCGGAGGATAAGGCAGCTTCGGACTGAGCTAAAGATTTTACATGTTCACAACCTTTCTTCTCCAAGACAGTAGCAACTCCCCTGGCGCCCGAAAAAGCACAGATGTCACCGCGGCTACTCAGGATTTCCTCGAAGGCCTCTGCTTCGTGACTGATCCATTCTATTGGACCTTCGGGATTGCCTCTTGAGAAATTCTCTTCACTGGAAAATGCGCCCACGCTGGCGAAGCTGGTTTTAATTTTCTTTACGCATTCCATGGATTTTTCAAAGCATTTTTTCTTAGAAGACCGAAGCTCTTCCACGGTTGCTTCCAAATGATCAGCCCATTGGTCGCTGCATTCCCGTCTTGTTTCTTCAAGTATGTATTCTTCTTTCGCCAGGGCCAATTGCTTCTGAAGATCTTTAATTTCGCGTTTCTGAGCTTCGGCCTGAATCTTTGCAGCAGCTTCGTCCTTTTTTATCTTGTCTACTAATGTAACCAGAATTTTATCTTTTTCTAGAGCTTCGTTTCTCAGTTTAATAACTTCTGATCGTAAATTGTTGAACGCAATTTCATAGCTCTCATCTTCGGCACTCTTTTGTGCTCTTAGTGCGTTGCTCAGGATTAAACCCTATACAAAAAAGAATTCATATAAGAATAAAGGAATGAATTACGTATTGTAAAATTTTTTCAAAAGACTAATTCCCATACCTTCAGGCTATTATATGCAAGACTATCCGCGAGATCTTCCTTCGTCATAGCGCATAGTCCAGCTTCAAGCTTCGGAAACCCCATACTCCTAGCCATCTCCCGGCAGACAGATAATTCTTTGTTGTCAGGGAGGCAATATAGGAAGTCATCTTCGTTTGTCCCATTGAATACCATGGCTCCCTTCGGATATTTTAACTCTCTGGCATAGTGATTGGCTTCATAAATCTCTTCTTCAGATAATTTCTTCCCCGAAGCATGTCGCACGATGTAATCACATATGTCGGAAGGAGCTTCGGGGGCGGCAGTGTCAATTTCTTCAACCAAAACTGGTTCTGATATTTTCTCGGATTGTTCCTTGGTGGGCTCTGAAGGCCCAGCTTCAGTCTCAGCTTGTTGTTTCGAAGCTTCGGTAGACGCTTCAGCAAGTTCAATAGTCTTCTTTGGAGTTGTGCTTGAAGACTTAATTGTCTCCAAGACATCTAGTACGTTCACCATTCTTTTTCTTTTTGGGGTCACCAATGGGCCCTTTTGGTTTTTTATAGTTTCGACATTTGCTGAAGGACTTAAGATTTCCGATGATTTTGGCCCTTCAATCTTCAGTTTTTCTACTTTTTCTGCCGAAGGCGCTTCAGTTTTCTCTTCTATCTTCGGCACTGGAGCTGGTTCTGTAGCTTCAGAGGCCAAAGAGACTTCACCAATAAACTCTGGCACTGTGGCCGGCTCAATAAAACGCGCTCGGTGGGTGAGCACCTTCATCTTTTTCCTTTGTGGTGCTGGCTCACTAGTAGCACTCGTGGTAGCTTCTGTCGCAGGAGAAGTATTTTTTCTTTTGCGACCCAATACCGGATAGTGATAGTCAGGGTAGACAAACCCGACTGCGTCAAATACCCGGTTGAGCCTTTTCTTCTTTCGGCCTCCGAAGGCTACTGATAACGCAGTATTCTCGGCCTTCGAATATGCCCCAAGCAGTTCGTCACTTAATGTTTCAATGCTTTTCAACCAGTCATCATCTGGTTCAACAAACTTATCCGCATATTTGAATGTGTATTTCAGTCTGACCAGTCCGCCTTCGTCGGACTCTTTGATGGTCTCCTTCGGCATTTCCCACTTTCCTGCAAGTGGCCACACCCTGAAGGCAATGTGCTCTTGGACCAGGTCCCGTGTCCCAATGAAAGAGCAGATTACGCCGAAGGCTCTTTGGCATTCCTCGGCTGCTTCATCCATTTCAACCTTCGGCCTTCGAAGTCCGAAGCGTTGCCAGATGGGGTGCATAATGATATTCTTGACATCTTCTTGCGCTGCTAAGTCATTCTTTACATAGAACCACTCTGTCATCCAGGCTCCGGGCCACCTCTTCCGAAAAGTTGGCACAGGGCGGCTTGACCCAGAGCGGGCACCGAAGCTGTAACACCCAAAGTTGTTGTGATATTGTTCTTTCCCCCAGGGCTTCGTCTCATATAACAACTCATGAATGTTGCAAAAGCTTTTAGCATTTGGTTCTAAACCTTGGCTTCTTGCAGCCCAGACAAACATCCCCATTCTTATGATAGCTTCGGGAGTAATTTGATGAAGGTAGACTTGAAATGTTTTCAGTACTTCAACAACAAAGTTGCTTAGGGGGAATCGAAGCCCAGCCTTGAGAAAGCTTCGGAAGATTACGACTTCATCTTCTTCGGGGGTGGGAGAAGTCTTTTCTCCAGCATCAGCCCTCACAATAGATATATCTCGAAAATACCGCCCCCTCATATTATCAATATGACTCTGCTTAATAGTAGTTTTCCCGAAAACCGTGTGACTTGGCCGCCATGGTCGATCTTCGGACTCTTCCCCACCACTTTCTACATCGAAACTGTCGCTGTCACCAGTATCTTCGGACAAACCTTCAAGAATCTCTTTGGTGATTTTCTCCGTATTGGTCTCCGCCATCGCTATAAGGAACCCCAAGTTCTTCTCTTCGTCGAGACTCAGCTTCGTCTCAGCAGGGATCTTCTTACCTTCAGACATCTTCGGAAACGCTAAAAAACTGTTTTCAAGGCCGAAGCTTCAAAATCAAAAAGATCAGCAAATCTTAGTGCACAAGAGCTAAAAATTTAGTGGGCCGAAGCAAATGGCAAGTGTGCGTACCAAATAAGTTTGCGGTATGATCTTATTTATACCCCCAGGGCGTTGAAAATTGAAAGACCCCGCTTGTCAGTGAATGTTGCTATTCTAGCAAAGGGAAGGTGTTTTTTCGGACCTTCGGCTCAAGGCCTTCGTCCATATCGCAATCTGAATTTATCATTAACAAATTAATATTGCGAGGGGCTACTGTTGGGGGCCTTCGTCCTCCGAAGGTCCTCAAAAACATGGTTTGACAATGTTTTCCAAGTGGATTATGTGAACAGGTATCTTCGGACTCAAAATTATGAACATGAAGTACGGTCAGGACGAAGCCTGAACCAGACGAAGGGGGATTAAAATGGAGGACGGGCTGATTACCAAGCTCCACGAAGGATGGTGCATAGCCGAAGCTGTGCGCAGGGAAGCTTCGTCGTGATAGCAGAAAGGGGAACCGACTTAAAGATGAAAAGACTACTTGGGCCTTGACAGATTTCCATAAGTCATTAGCAAATGTAATGGACATGAATGTAATTTTACGTGGGCTGCGTCCCGCGTCTATAAATAGATGAACAGTACTCCCGTACGGTTCACGCTGACTGGGCATTTGCTTTTGCGTCACGCTTGTACTTTTTACCTTCTCTCAGGACCGAAGGTACATTTGTAATTTGAAATCATTTCTATTTTTCCATATTAATAAAATAGAAATGATTCTATAACGATATCTATATTATATTCATGCTTTATATGAATCCTTCGTCATTATCAGTTATATTTACGAAGGTATGTCTCTTATGACCTTCGACCGAAACTCATTATTTCCCGATGGGGCATAATGTTTCGAAGGACGAAGGACTTTAACACTTTAACACTTTTTATGTTGCCTTGTTCTTAACTCTTAGCATTTGAGAACAAGTCCCCAACAATTTCTTAAACTTGTAATAGTAAGGTAACCGCACAAGTTCCCCTTCTTTCTTCTCCCCCTCTAGCTTCGGCATTTCCCATTCTTTTAAAGTAGGAAAAACCCTGAAGGCCAAGAACTCTTGAACTAGGTCCCTAGTACTGATATGCTCTGAAATAATTTTAAACTCAGCCAGTGCAGCCCAAGTGGAACCTTCTAATGACATTTGGCATCGTGGTCTTGTTTCTCCGAAGATCAATTCAAGAGGGCTTTGTACCAGCTTCTCTTTGTCTTCGTCAACTCTCACATAAAACCATTCTGATTTCCAGCCTGCCGGCCATTTGCTTCGGTAGCTGATTACAGGAAACTTTGTGGTTTTCCGATAGGCAAAATTGTAGCAACCAAAGTTATCATGTAATCCATCTTTTCTAGCCTTCGTCTGGTAATGTAGCTCATGAACTCGACAAAAGCTGTCGGCAAACGGCTCCACCGCCTGGCTTCGGAGGGCCCAGATATAAACACTAAGCCTAACGATAGCGTTAGGAGTCAACTGATGAAAGTAGATACCAAACCTCTTCAATACATCTGCAATGATCCTATGAAGGGGGAATCTCAACCCAGCCTTTAAAAAGCTCTTGAAAATGACTATTTCATCCCTCTCTGGCTTCGGGGTAGTTTCTTCCCCCCCGAAGCGAAGTAGCTTCTTCTGACTTTCACTAAAATAACCTGACTTCACCATCTTGGAGAGATCAGCCTTCGACACGGTCGACTTTCCGAAGTCCAAGTGGCTGGGCTTACTTGGCATGGCGATACGATAATCATCTTCGGGATCAGTTTCTTCAATGTTCTCATCTTCTGCTTCGGCAGTTGCTTGTTCTGCTTCAACAGTGGGGATTCCTTCCGAAGTTACCAGTCCGGATCGTTGCATTGCTTCGGAGATGGGAATAGTCTCCGAGCCTTCAGCTTCGCCTCCTTCACGCTCAACCCTAGCGATAGAGCGCACTCTGGCCATTTAATTCTGAATTTGCGGGAACTAAAAACTTTTTCTTCTGACGAAGTAGGCTTCAAGCTGGAGCTTCGTTTGATTCCAAGAGTCAAGCTTCGGCTATGGTTAAAAATTTTGGCAGCAAAACAGTGCAAATAGCAATGAATGCTGTGGTAACTTCACACCTACTTGTCTGTTTATATAGTGCTGCAGGTAAGAAGGCGAAACGCCAAGATTTTACACCACGCGGACAGCCGCTTGCACTCGCTGCACGGTGGACCGCAGAGACCAAACAGTAACTCTGCAACGTGGGACTGCTACGCGCTCGGAAACTGAATCGTTTCTCGACAACGAGCTCAGGGAAGGTGTTTTTTGGACCTTCGGCTTCCCGAAGCTTAAGAGACTTTTTTCACGGATCAAACTCGTTACAAAAAACGATCTGGCGCCGCGAAAGGGGCTACTGTTGGGGCTATGCTTCGTCGCGCCGAAGGTCTTGTAGGAAGAAGCAGATTCGGCTGAAGCTGTCCGCAGAAGATGACCGAAGGTCCCTCTTCATGAAGCTTCGGTATTACAAACCGACTTAAAGATAGAATGACCTTTTAGTCCATAAAGGTCTGGGTCAATGTTGTAGACTTTTATGAAGGGCATAATTGTAATTCTTCACAGGCTGTGTCCTGTGTCTATAAATAGATGAACAGTACCCCCGTACTATTCACGCTGATTTGTACTCGCTCGTGCGTCACGCTTGTATTTTTGCCTTCTATCAAGCCGAAGGTACAAATGTAATTCAATATTGCTCTTATTCTTCCATGATTATATAATAAGGACATGCAATAATACTATGTGATTATTCATGTTATTCTCTCATGTTTCATATGCTTCTCCTTTTATCAATATAAACTGTAATGATGAAGGTATGTCCTTCATGACCTTCGTCTGAAGACCGTTATATCCCAAGGGAAATAACGCTTCGAAGGACGAAGGGTATTTACCTCTAACTTCTTTCTGTGTTGCCTTGTTCTTAATTCATAGCATTTGAGAACAAGTCCCCAACAAGAGGCCTAAATGACCGAATGCAACAGAAGATGGCCACCTGCATTGATCTTTTCTACGGAAGGGCTGTCAGTATTGCACTGGCAGTCGAAGCTAAATATGCAGGCTCGGGAAAATTAAAGGGTTACGGAGGCGATAGGCCCAGTCAGGGGTCTAAGAAAAGACAAAGGTTGGTAATCCGACCTTTTAATCCGAATCGCTCTTCACCACGTCCACCCTCCTACCCTTTCAAACAATCGGTCTTCATTTGCCCCACCACAGCCCCCACTCCAACAAATTAGCCGAGTGCCCCTGGTACTCGTTTCCCTGCCCTCCCAAGCTCTTCAATAGGCTGTTTTAACTGTGGAAAGTCCGCACATTTTATCAAGGACTATCCGTATCCGAAGCAGAGCCGATCAAATAATCAGCAGAGTTCCGGGAGTTCTGCTCAAGGAAAGGGAAATGCGGCAAACAATACCGCGGGCAAGAATATGAGGAAAACGGGGTGGATTTATTATACTCAAGTGGCCACAACACCGAAAGGTGAACCAGTTATGATGGGTACGTTTCTAGTGGCCAATCACCCTGCAATTATTCTCTTTGATTCTGGTGCTTCACATACATTCATAAGTAAAAAGTTTGTGGAGCAACATTGCATTCCATACCATGAATCAAGGGAAGGGTTTAAAATTCATTCGCCTGGGGGACAAATATTTACTAAAGAAGTGGCTTTCCAAGTGCCCGTAACATTGGCTGAACGGGACTTTCCTACTAATATGATTGTTCTAAAAAGCCAAGATATAGATGTAATTCTAGGCATGAATTGGTTGGCCCAACATAAAGCTATTCTCAACACTAATTTGAGAACTATCAGATTGAGTCATGGCCAAGAAGAGGTTCTCTTGACCATCCCCGTAGCCATTCCAGCTAAACCATTTGGCAGAATGTATGAAGCTATCATACCAGAAATCCAAGATATTCTGGTAGTATGTGGGTTTCCAGACGTCTTTCCAGAAGATTTGTCGGGATTTCCTCTAGAAAGAGATGTAGAATTTGTGATTGAGTTGAAGCCCGGTACGGCTCCTATTTCTAGAAGGTCGTATTGAATGCCTCCAAATGAATTGGCAGAGCTCAAGACCCAATTACAAGATCTACTGGAGAAGGGATTTATCCGGCCAAGCTTATCGCCATGGGGTTGTCCAGCCATCTTTGTTAAGAAGAAGGACCAAACACTACGGATGTGCGTGGATTATAGACCCCTTAATGAGGTTACCATCAAAAATAAGTACCCTCTTCCCCGGATTGACATTTTATTTGATCAACTAACTGGAGTGAGGGTATTCTCTAAGATTGACCTCAGATCGGGCTATCATCAGATCTGTATCCGACCCGAAGATACACCAAAGATCGCATTCACTATGCGGTATGGATTATTTGAATACTTGGTTATGTCCTTCGGATTAACAAATGCTCCTGCCCACTTCACCTATCTTATGAACTCGGTATTCATGCCCGAGCTAGATAAATTTGTGGTGGTATTCATTGATGATATCTTAATATATTCTAAGAATGAAGAGGAGCATGCCTGACATTTACGGATCGTGTTAACACGCTTAAGAGAACATCAATTATATGCTAAGTTCAGTAAGTGCACATTCTGGCTGGAGGAGATCCAATTTTTGGGACATGTATTATCCGCCAAGGGGATTGCGGTGGATCCCAACAAAGTCAAGGATATTTTGGAGTGGAAACCCCCAACCACTGTACATGAAGTCTGAAGTTTCCTTGGACTGGCTGGATATTACCGCCGATTCATACCAGATTTTTCCAAGCTTGTGAAACCAATCACAAGTTTATTGAAGAATGATACTAAATTTATTTGGTCTTCAAAGTGTAATGAAACCTTTGAACAGTTGAAGGTATTATTAACCACTGCTCCAGTATTGGCTCAACCGGATATTGAAAAGCCCTTTGATGCGTATTGTGATGCATCAGGCAGTGGTCTCGGCTGTGTTCTAATGCAAGAAGGTCGAGTGATAGCTTATGCTTCAAGGCAGTTGCACCGGCATGAGGAACATTATCCAACTCATGATCTATAGTTAGCTTCGGTGGTTCATGCCCTAAAAATATGGCGTCATTATCTGCTGGGGAATGTCTGTAACATTTATACAGATCATAAAAGTTTGAAGTACATCTTCACCCAGTCAAAGCTTAATATGAGACAGAGGCGATGGCTTGAGCTCATTAAGGACTATGAACTGGAAATTTATTATCACCCAGGCAAGGCCAATGTAGTGGCAGATGCACTTAGTCGTAAGGCTTTCTGCCATTGTCTAACCATGAAGACTTCTGACATTACCTTATGCCAGGAGATGGAGAAATTAAACCTAGGAATGATTCAACATGGAACCTTAAATCAACTAAAGCTTGAGTCAGTTCTTCTACAAAGAATAATGGATGCTCAAAAGAATGATGAGGGTATGAAACACATCCATGAGAAGATAAAGGTCGGAAGAGCCACATGTTTCAGAAAAGATGATCAAGGCATTGTATGGTTCAACAACCGCATAGTTGTGCCAAAGAATGAAGAAATCCGCCAGCAAATTTTGGATGAATCACATCTTAGTCGCTATTCTATTCATCCCGGAAGCACTAAGATGTATCATGATCTAAAACAACATTATTGGTGGACAAAGATGAAAATCGAGATTGCACGCTATGTGGCACGATGTGACACATGTAGACGTGTTAAGGCCATACACATAAAAACTGCTGGACCACTGCAATCTTTACCTGTCCCTACATGGAAATGGGAGGATATAAGTATGGACTTTATTATGGGATTGCCCAGGATAGCAAAAGGATATGATTCCATCTGGGTCATTGTTAATCGACTTACAAAGATCGCCCACTTTCTTCCAGTCAGGGTAAAGTATACAGTGGCCACATATGCAGAATTATACATTGCCCGTATTCTTAGTTTGCATGGTGTTCCGAAGACTATAGTGTCGGATCGTGGATCGCAATTCGTATCCAAATTTTGGGAAGAACTTCACAAGGCTTTGGATACTAAGTTGCTCCATAGTTCGGCCTATCATCCTCAATCCAGTGGGCAGATTGAAAGGGTGAATCAAATACTTGAGGACATGTTGCGAGCTTGTGCTCTAGAATTCCCACAAAAATGGGATGATTGTTTACCATTAGCGGAGTTCTCGTACAATAATAGCTATCAAGAAAGCATTAAGATGGCACAAGCCTTGTATGGACGACGGTGTTGTACTCTGTTAGACTGGTCTGAACCAGGTGAGAGAAGTTTCTTTAGGCCAGATATGGTAAAGGAGACAGAAGAGAAAGTTCAACGAATAATTCATAATTTGAAGAAAGCTCAAGCTCGACAGAAGAGTTACGCAGACAAACACCGGATACCCTTGTACTTTCTAGTTGGAGACTATGTCTACCTGAAAGTTTCACCAATGAAGGGTGTATCATGTTTCGGGGTAAAAGGGAAACTTGCACCTCGATACATTGGTCCTTTTCTTATCCTCGAAAGATATGGACCAGTGGCATACCAACTTTAGCTACCCAAAACCTTGTCTGCAGTACATAATGTGTTCCACGTGTCTCAATTGAAGAAGTGTCTTCGGGTTCCCGATCGAACCATTGAAGTAATGGATGTTGCCTTAGAACCAGACTTGACATATTTAGAGCATCCTATTTGAGTCTTGGATCAAAAGGACAGGGTTACCCGAAGAAAACTCTCAAATTTTACAAGATACAGTGGAACCAACATTCAGAAGATGAGGCTACTTGGGAAACTCAAGAATATTTAGATAAGAATTTCCTAGGCTTTTTAGCCTCATGTAATTTGTAAAGTGTATACAATTGTTGTAATAAAGGAGTGAACCCCAAATTACCCTTGCCTTGTACCAAAAATAAGGAAATAAAGTTATGACGTGTTTCCTTTTCCATTACTTGCCCTAGGACTTTTAATCTCAGGACGAGATTCTTTTATGGGGGGAAGGATGTAACACCCCTGGTGTTACTGTTACTAAAACTTGAGCGTAACATCATAAGCATTGCCATATCATGTGTTTGTCACACCTAGAGTGCATTCACCAGGCAAAAATTTCAAACAAGTTGTATTGATATGACATTTTGTGAATAAAACCCTAGAATAGGGTACCTAACCCTAAACTAGACTTGAAAGGAGCAAACAAGGCCTAAATAGGAGAAAACTTTAAAACTCAAGTGGAATAACCATATAATGTCACCATGAATAGACATACATGGTATTCAAACCCTAGAATCTCCAAAAACCCTAAAAAGAACCATAGGAAAACCCTAGAGTAAAACCCTAAGGGGCTAAGTGCAAAATTAGTGCACTTTTGGACTAAAGTGCAAAAACCATGAAAGTAAGACACATTAAGTCATATGGTTCACAAGTGTATGGATTTGCAACTTAAACCCTAGGTTTTGGGCCTATTTGCAAAAACACCAATTTTGTGACCATATAGCTAAGTCTGAAAACATTTGATCAGGGCAAAGTTTGGAGCTCTGCAGATCGAGAAATTCAAAGAATTTGCCCTGGGTCGATGTAGCAAAGTTGCAGAGCCATTGTAGAGGAACAACTTTGCTATAGGTGTTTGGTCTTGGTACCATGAGGAATTTGGAGATATTTTGATCCGAAGATGGGCTGTCAGGCAAATTTTAACTGAATCTGGCGCCCTGTTCATCGGACTACAGAAAAGATCTCACCGGCGATAAGAATGCCACCGCGGTTGGGGATGGGTCTACGGCTACGGTAAGGATCATCCACGATGTGGCATTAAAACGCTGCGGTGGCACTGCCTGGTTAATCGGCGGTCACCGGACCATCGCCGTGGCTCTGCCCACGCGGGTGAGCTCGCCAGCGCGGTTACAGCTCCATGATTCTCATCCAATTCTGGCCATCGGCCTATAAATTGAGCCCGGATCCTACTTCTTCACCACATCACGCACACAAGCCCTTGAGCAATCGACTCAATTTCACCAGAAGAACTCCCACCACCAGCAAAACCATTCCGCCCTGCTCTTCGCGCTGTCGTGAAGAACTCTTCCGTGGCCAGTACTCCTCGGGTTAGTAACTCCCCGATTGCTTCCTGTTCTAGCTTGTTTATAGCTTCCTATTGCTCTCGGAGCCGACCAATTCAAGTTTGCCAGAGTCCCATCACCGAAACACTCCTCTGCTCCGTAGAACGCCACCACGACACCCTCTCTGTCGACCCACTTTTCTGCTCTTGCCCAGCCCAAATTCCAGCATGTGCATAACCTCTGGTGAACCCGTGAAGCTTCCCCAAGCTTCAATTTGGTCATCCATGTTGTTGGTTGTTTGGAACGTGTTTATCCATCCGATCATCCGCACTGTCGCCATGAACCGGTTGATTCAAAGCCCCAATGGTGAAATTGATTGAGGGGAAATGTGCGGGAGGGGTCCAATCTGGTGTCTGCCGCACGGGATCCCCAGCTGTTGCGGTATCCAGCCGGCGTAGGCTCGTCGGAGTTCGGCCTATGCTGTTCACTGTCGTGGACCTCAGCCTGCGAAGAATTAGAACATGGGGGGTCCTTATAAACTGTCAACGACTCACAGAAATAGTGCAGGCACCCAGTTCGGGTTATTCAAAACGACAGGGGTTTATTCGCAAAGCCTACGTGGGCGTGCGCGCGGGCGCTTTCCTTCTGTCGTGGGTTGGCTTGGGCCGGTTTAGGTCCAATACTATTCATAAGTTTTCCTTTTTCTTTTTCTGCCAGAGCTAAAGAAATTCTAGAAAATTGTAGAAAAATGATAAAAAATACCAAACCAATTTTGCTAGGTTTCTAATTTCCTATAGTATTTAATAAAAATAGTTTCATGATTTTTAGTTCCTATAGGAAATTATAGAGCATTTAAAATATCCAAGAACCATGCTTCTGGATTTTTAGAGAATAAATAATAAATCCAAAATTCACTAAATTTTTAGGGTAATCTCTAAATAATATTTAGAGGCCTTGGGTAGAGTTTGGTATGATTTGGACCATGTTTGATACTTAGAACCCAAAACCCTAACCCCCCTGCCCTATGAACTTCACTATGGACTCCGGAAACCCTAAGTTCTCGTAGATCCGTGAAGGAAAGTTGTATTCAAGATATTAGATAATAAACTTTTATTATCTTTGCACTCTCATGAGCATTACAAGGGCATTCATTATTATGTATGGCTATATCTAGAAAACGAAGAAGAAGTAGAAGTCGAAGAAGCGAAGACTTCACCACCACCACCTGAGGAACATCAGGCAGGCAACTATTTTTATTTCGATATCTGTGGAACAGAGCCTGATTCACCACTAACACAAGGCAAGCCCCGGTGCATTTGCCACCTCCTTGTTCTTTTTAAAATCTTTCTCACTTGCTTGATGCACTAGGTGATAGGAGTTGTGTGCTAAACCAATTCCTGCATTTCCTACCTTGGATTGATTACTTCTCCTTAAATCCCTGTTTTACAAAAGGTTTTTCTTATGCTTAGCTTCGCTTTAGAAAAACAAAATGTTTTGTTTTCTCAAAAGATGATGTTGCAAAGTGGGTGGGATGTTTTCGAAAATAAAACTTGATGGTGGATCCATCATGGCCATGATGGGTTCAACGTCGGAAAAGATGTACCTCTGCCAGGTACCAAACTTTGGGTTTGAAATGATTAAGCTAAGATCAGGCGGGTGACTTGCACGAGAAGAGAGTCTCGGTGTAGTGTCTCCGTCTGAGTCGATTAAGGACCGTCTCGATGTAGGCTTGCTGACCGAGGACCCTTTAACTGGTCACATGCCTCATCATGGGTAAGCTTTGCCTCGGGCAGACTAATACCAGAATAAGATAACACGCAATGGGAGTGGAGAGATGGCGAGAGTAACGTGTACCCTCCATGGCAAGAGGCTGGACGGTGGTGTATCTATGCTCTCAGTTGGCGTGAACCTGATCTGGTCTTAAGAACCCCGATGGCGAGTTGACATATGCAAGGGTTAAGTGCTACATATGTCATGTGATCGGAGATCCTCAGCTGATTGTAATCGATTCAGATCGCCGTAACTTTCGCGGATATGAAGACTTGGTCACTGCCCTACACGTAGCAATCCAGTAAAGTTGAAGGGTTATGAAGAAATTGGCTAGTATAGGTCAAGTGATTGAACTAGGGTAGAAAGAACTCTAGCTTCAGGTAACTATACTTAACCTGAAAATTAAAACTTGATTTTAAGGATCCACCATTAGTAAGCATTTCTGCAAACAGAGTCATTGATTATTGATAAGCCTTACCTTGACTCCCTTAAAGCCAGCATCTCCTTGAGAGTCTTTTGCTTTGTTGGGTAAGTCTTGCGAAAGTACACTTCGTACTCAGGGCTTTATCCCATGTGGTTTTAGGTGAAGAAGCGGCAAACTTTTGCTGCTTTTGTTCAAAGGTGGTTCCCAGAGAAGAAAGCCAGGAGTGAAGATTTGGGAGGAAAGGATCCTCCGTTAAAAACTTTTTACTGCTTATTCGGGAGGAGTTTTTGCCTCCTTGGTTTTGTAACAATAATAATACTCAGCACTCTTATATTTGTTTCTGGTCTGTAATAATCCAACTCTTTCTTACTTTTAATATAAGGTAAGTTATTGTAATTGCTTCCGCATTTTTGTACCTCCGATGTATTGTAATGTCTGCGTGACGGGTGAAACGATCTTGGGAAAGGTAAGGAAAGCAGATACCAAACTTGTCAAGTGATTCAGGGGCACCTGCAGGGTTGTCTGAGGTCCGTTGGACAAGGACAACTGTAGGTGGGTCTAATGACTTGGGAGGTTCTGTCACAACCTTTACACAAAGGATGTAAAGGGAACTTGTATGAGTAGTTACTACTAAGATCAAAAGAAATAAGACCACACATGAAAGTGGTATGCCCTTTTGATCCAATTGAGATGATAGATGTTGCTTGATCACTTCACAAACAACATAGAAATGGTTTCAAGGAGGAGGTCTACGGAAGATAACATATTGATATAATCTCATAATGGATTATGACTACTAACTGTGATACTAGCGTGTGCCGAGTAGCGTAACCATGTGCGCACATACAGAAGGCCCTCGGTTTCGTCACGGCACCACTGGTTTTAGTCAAAACACCATTATCAGACATAACCAATAAGAAATCTCACGCGACACAAATGGATTGGGCAAGGGTGACAATATATAAAGAGATTCTACCTGTCAAAACGGTTACAAGTAGAGAGCCAAATAGATCATGGCCCAATGAAATGAACAAAACACGGCCATAACATAAACCAGTTGATGATGGGAATATGATGGGAGACTGTTAATTCAGCCCAAAGTCCATCACAGCGATTACAAGGTCAAGGATTAAGTTGGTATGCCTCCGATAGGTATGGGGAAACCAAAGGCATCAAATTCCAGAAAAATGGTTGGACATGTCTTTCCTAGGTTGGATGGACAAAGTGATAAGTTAATCTGCAAGGAGAGGCCAACTACAATAGAGACCTCAACCTGCATCAACTGAACAAGAGAATAGTTATAGAAGGAGACATGACTTGAGATTCTTGTTTTAAACTTGGGTACACTTTATTCCAACAAATAGATTATCTAAGCATTTATTTGTATGTGTTTGGTCATGGAGGGATAATGGTAAATTCAAATTTGGGTCTAGGTTCACCAAATAAGAACATGGCCTAGTTTTGGGTTTAGGCACACAGGTCACCAACATTCTATCAGCACATCAGTACAAGAGCAAACATATTTTGCACTAATGGTCAAATTATGACAAGCTAGAAGCCATCTAAACCTATATCTCTAAGAGACCACATTATTCACAATCATAGGTTACTGGAATAAAGATGAGAGAAGCATTTTAGATGTATAGGTGACAAACAAGATGCAACAATCAGGATGCATGCTCGTCCTATACGTCCTCACAATTTTTTGCCAATCTAATGTGGCGATAGCGTTCTATATCGGTGGCATACGTACGACTCTCACGGTATTTTGCTAGTCGTCAACTACACATACGTTTTCGAGGTTAGTGTACCTGCAGAAAATTCCATCACAGCCTAGTTTCCCAATGATGCAATTCACACATGACAATTTATCATAGTTTATACTCCATATATTTCTATATGGAGGCCAGCTCATTATTAAGCGCTGAGCCACGCATAGGCGCCGTTGCCACACTTTAACCATAGGGCAACTCATTATGGTAACTCACCTTCTTACCTGAGCGTAGGTGCGTCATTATAAGTACATTACACTTCTCAGTATTCCCATGTCTGTATACCTATACACATCCATGGGGTACTAAACTCCCAGAAAAGTAAATACTCCACATCGCAGCCTTCATATATACATATGTGGAACATGTATATAATCAAGCGCTACAATTAAGAACTTCCCTAGACCGACGTTTGTTCAGTCATGCTCTCACATCTCACCTTACCTTAAGCGTCGATCCATTAAAAACTAAATGGCCTCAAAAATAACAATACACATGTATGCAATACCCACCCGGTTGTGGGTTAGTGGTTTCTAAATAAGCCACCTGATAGTCCTTAATTTAGGGCTTAACAGAGGATGTCGCTAGCATTATAGTTTTTCAAAACTGTTGTCAAAACCAAACAATGTGTTTAGTTGAAATAAGATTTTTCAAAACCAAAACCTTTGTTTTGAAAATACGTATGTGACCGTATAAACTTAATCCTGCTCTGATACCAGCCTGTGGCAGAACCTTTCAAGTTATTGGGCTCACATGCACCTGCCCTTATCACACAGACCTCAGACGGTTATGCATGTGCACCAGATAACTTAACAGGATCCGTTCGAGTATCCCAAGGACCCCAGATAAACCACTTATAACCAGGATCACAAGATTAAGTAACACAAATCACACACACCAACATTTTGCAGCAGAAATCTTATTACCAAATTTTACAAGTTACATCAAGTTTTATAATGTACATGACCGGAGTGATTACAAAAAGTGATTCAAATGAATAACTTTGAACTATTATAAATTATTTATAGTTTTGAAATATATGCTAGCTCAAGTGACCATTCTCAACAAGAAGATAAAGACGGGGTATACTTATATAAGAAGGCCGAGCCCACCGGCACTTAACACCATCAACAGCAGCACAAAACTATAACCTGAAAAACAATAGGGAATAAAACCCTGAGTATGGAATTACTCAGCAAGACTTACCCGACTAAAGAAAAGACTCTCAAGGATATGCTGGATAAATAGGAACCAAGGAAAAGGCTTTAGCAAGAATCAACTTAGATACTTTTGCAGAAATAGCTTACTAAAGTGAGTCCTTACTTTCAACATTTTAATGCTAGATTAAGTATTAATAGACCTTGTTTGCATCTAGTCTAATTTCACCATCTCATCAATACAACATCAATTTTATTCATAATGTTCACATCCTGACTTAGGTTGCAGGTCAGTGACCAAGTCTTCATATCCAAGAAGTAACAGCGATCTGAATCGATTAATACCCAGCTAGGGATCTCCAATCACACGACATATATAGCACTTAACCCTTGCATATGTCAACTCGCCACCGGGGTTCTTAAGACCAGATCAGGTTCACGCCAACCGAGAGCACAGATACACCACCGTCCAGCCTCTTGCCATGGAGGGTACACGCTACTCTCGCCATCTCTCCACTCCCATTCCATGTTATCTTATTCTAGTATTAGTCTGCCCGAGGCAAAGCTTACCCATGATGAGGCATGTGACCAGTTAAAAGGTCCTCGATCACCAAGCCTACATACGCATCCAATCCTTAATCAACCTGGGTAGAACATCACCTGTTCCTTGCCCAAGTCCTGATTTAAGTACTTCCATCCTTAGGATTGTTTGTGTTCCTTAGGATGAAAAGAGCATCATAGGGAACTTTGCAGTAAGATCCCACCACGCTCCTAATGAAAATATTCTTGCAGATAGAAGTCATCCTTCCTCAGGATAACCCCTGAGCTAGGCCTTAATGCAAAAGACAAGCTCTATTCACAAGATCTAAGCAGGGATAAGCATTTTTGTAAATCATATTTTGATACTTCATCAGAAGTATCTATAAGGGTAGGGATATCAAGGTAGGCAATGCATCATAGGGTTTCCAAGCAACTCCTATAAACCTAATGCACATTTCGCTAGACTTAAAGTGTGTAAAAGTAATTTAAAAACATAAGGAAGGGGTTGCATGCACCGGGGCTTGCCTGGAATAAACACTAGGATAGTGTTTGTTAGATGGTGACCACTTGACGACCATCCTTTTGTCTTGGCATTTGTTCAGGCAGGTTCGTCCATCAGCATCACCATGCGGAGTAGCTCGTGCTTGGGGTCGACTTGGCTTTGGTTCTCCGCATCACATAGTCAACAAACGTACCTAAATTATTTGCATAATGCACATGAATGCATATAAGCAGGAATAGCACAAATCTAAATAGTGCTACGCGATAGCGAATTAAACACCTAGCGGTGAGGCGTTGTACTATTTTATACGAAAACACTAGTTATCGATATACGACTACGCGCAATAATCTCAAAACAACCAACTATACATATTTAATACAATTAGCCTAAAACACAACTTATCAGCTAATTAATTAATTTCTAAACTTATCCCTCGCTTTATAAATTATACCCCATCGCTCACAAAGAATTATTTTAATTTTATTTCACACCTCATATATTTTATATGTTAACAATCAATCAAACATTTCAGGTTTGACTACCAAAATATCCTACAAAATTAACGATGACAAGCATAGATGATACTAACTACTAGCGCAGGACATCGACGCCATCTTACGCGCACTGAGCACAATTAGCATCGATAGATTTATCGATACTTGCATAAAATACTAAATTTAACCTACGCGTCACCGAAATACTACACTCTGTAAAATAGAATTAGTTCGAATATATTCGGCAACTAAACTCCTCGAAGCACAACTCGCAACACTGGTATTTCTAACTTAAGCTTCATACACAAACTAAGCGTCTTATTTCACGATCATAAAATCAATCGCAAAAATAGTAAATCGGCTCACCACATCACAATTTGATTTGGTAGTTGCCTGAACGACGACGGCCTTCAGCTGATCACCCGCGAGCTATGTACACTGGCTTCGCTTTCTTCATCCGCACACATAAATTGCATCGACGAACGGCGAGATCAGAAAGGCTCGGTGTTGGGGAAAAATACCAGAAATGACGGGTGATGGAGCTGGCAGATGATGATGGTGCTACCGTGAAGCGAATAAGGTTAAACTACGGCGTGGTCTGTGCCACAAGAGAATGCCGGCACACAGCACGACGAATAGCAGAAGTCAATCGACAAGATCCAACTACTGCGCGATGCGCATTAGGAACAAGAGCACGTGGTAGCGAACACGGTCGACGAGCCTAACGACACAGGGCCGAGCAAAGAATGCATTTGGCGAGGTCACGACCATGGATGACGGCAAGGTCGATAGGGAAAATCGACACCACGATGGCAACAACTGTCGCCCATCCCAGTAGCATACGCACGACAACTAGTCCTAGACCAAAGAGCAACGTGCGACGAGGTCGAGGACGAATGCGGGGCGATTGACGAACCGCGCGTGCACCAGAAAAACCGAGCAGGGCGTGAAACGAAATTAACGGTGGGGCAGAAGCGGCCAATCGGCGAGATCCAAATATCGTGCGATGGGCATCAGGAACAAGCGCGTGCAGCAGCGACTATGGTCGATGTCGTTGGGGGTTCTGCGACAAGGCAACAATGGCTGACGAGCTCGCAACGGTGCGTACAGAGAGCTTAACAGGAACGTGCGCACAGTGAAGGTCGAGCAGGGGGAGAAACGTCAGCAGAGGACAGAACCTAGCTGGGACTTCCACCGAACGGCACGTGGGCGGATTCCACGGCCAGAGCGAGCACTGCTGAAGGGAACCAAGCTCGATAAGGGCACGAGCGGGTAGAGGGCAAAGCGGAGGGTAAAGAACCAGGAAGCTTGGACCAGGAAGTGGCGCTAGTCACAAATGGAGGGGATCCAGTGAGGGGGCGCCTGCAGGGAGCAGTGAAGCGCGCTGGAAGGAGTGTCGAGCAAAGCTTGGGCACCATGGATAAGAAAGGGCAGTTCCCGGGCGAGCACCAGGGTTGGCGGCGTCCAAGGAGATGGGCTGGGCACAGGAGCCAGGCTCGGCCACCAGGGAACGGGAGAAACGCCGGCGAGCTCGGCGAGCTGCGCGCGACGTGAGCAGAGAGAAAAGACGAGAGAGGGAGGAGAGAGGAGCAGGGATGGTTGGCCTTGGGCTAGGGAGCGGACGGGACGCAGCTCCACGGCGCGGACGAGATCCAAGCAGGGGGAAGGAGCGCCAGTGAGCTCCACCACGGTGCAGTGGATCAGAGGTAGAGGAAGCTGTCATGCGGAGGGAGGAGCAGAGAATGGGCAAGCTCGCCATGGGGGAGAAGCGCGCGCAGGGGTGAGCGGATGCTAGGGCGCGCGACGAGCCAGGCGAGCGCAGGGACTCGATCGGCGCAGGGGCACCATGGCCAGCAGGGAGATGGACCTGGCCGGAGGAGCCAGGCAGAGCTGGAGCTGAGACGGTGCGTAGGGGAGGAGGGAGATCCGGGCGCCGAGCAAGTAGAGGGAGGGGGCGCGACGCTGGGAGCACGTCCTAGGTGTAGGCGCGTGCGACATGGGAGAGGGAAGAGAGACCTCTGGTCAAGGAGATGTGCGCCAAGGGGAGCTCGGCTGAGCGCACGACGCATGGAGGTAGAAGAGTGCGCTGGAGAACTAAACAGGAAGAACTCGGCCACTGCTTGGAGAATCTATGTATGGCAAACAAGAATATCGGTAGGGGAGGCGGTGTAGAGATAGGATCCGAGCATATTTTTTTATTTTCTTTTCTTTCTCTTTTTTTACCAAAAATCACAGATATTTTTGGATCGAGATTTTAGCGATGTATACTGGGTTATCACGCTATACGGCTACACATTTCATTTTAATGATTTAACGAACTAAATCATTTACCAATTACTTGCTGGCAGTACTAATTACAATGGTCTGGTTTGTTTCGGACAGGATGTAAATGGACCGAATTTAAACGGACTTCAGCTTCGTATTTTAATCTGCTTTTGATTCAGTTGACTTCAGACGAATTCCGTTCGCTATTCGAACACTCGATTAGAGAACAATTTAATTAAAAATCTGTAGACGCGATGTCACGGATGACAAAAAGGGAATTAAATTATTTTATACTGAAAACTTAGTCGTCGAGCTCTGATTAATTTGTTTGGGGTAAAATCATCTCAGTGGATCGAGCTTCCAAATTCGTGTTCGCGCGAGCGATGAATTTTAAATAATCACTGAACGCACCAATTTTCGGAACATGACGTTCCGACCATCATGAAAATTTAGGAAGAGCCCGATAGCTAAAAACGATGTCAAACTCGTGATAGATGAAACGGATGCGATATTAAAATCGCGATAGATGAAGATGATTAAATTTAGCATCTGTTTTATCCGCTGATATTACGTGCTTAATTCCATACTCGTTGTCGAGCGGAATATAAATACCAGGGGTGTTACAATAGCAGAAGGAAAACATTCTAGGAGTAACTAATGCAGGTGACACCTATGCAATCTCTAGGCCCATGTTGTCCGCAGCTCGCGCAGTATTGATATGCGGCAGCAGCTTCCTTAGTAACGTGCGAGTAATGATGAGCATAGTGCACGCGACAGTATGGGTGTGCCGCCTACCAATGGAATGGACAGGCATGTCGTCTGCGGAATGGACAGGTCGGCGCTTGCCAGCAGAATGGACAGGTCTTAATAAATGCTGAGGTGGCACACCGCCTGCCAGTGGAATGGGCAGGCGGCATGCCTTATCCTCAATAAATATGGAGGTCGCGTAACCCGGAGGCCTTATGTTAGGCTCCGCCTGTTGGCTTACGTCACGTGCAGTAGGCCACGTGGCAGCATTGGGTCCCCGCCTGGGCAGGGAGCAGAAGTGTATGTGGACAGGTCTGCACCAGACTAGGTCCTGACACGTGTCGGTACTAGACCCCTGCCTGGGTCCTATTCAAGGCCCGTGCATGTTCTACCCTGGGACCTTGGGACCCCATTGTGGGCGGCCTGGACCCCATATGGGGGGTCCAGAACCCATTCTAGGGGTCCGGCTTGCACACGTGGCGGTCCTGGACCAACCTTAGAGGTCCGGACTGCATATCCAGGGGTCTGATGCCCTCCCATGGGGTCCTGACTCACTGTTGATGTCTTGGAATATATCACCTTCTCTAGACATGTGGCGGCTCTAGACCCGCCCATGTGGTGGAGTTGGCTGCTGTGGACCCAGAGTAGTCACCCGACACTAGGGCGAGTCATGGCCTGGTCCCACACACAGCCCTGTTACCATGCGACTAAGAGATAGTCGTGTGGGCACTGCGTCTTTATACTGTAGTAAGGGGTACCCTAGTTTTAGGGTACTGACAGACTACTAGAAAAGCAAGAGGACATATTGTATGAGGAACATGACAAATTTGTTAGTGTGCAAAAATCTCTTGCTTTAGAAACTAAGAGAAATGAAATACTAACTTCTGAGTTATCTGCTTGCCATGAATCTATCTCTAGTTTAAAGAGTTTAAATGATGAATTAAATGCTAAGCTAGAGGAAGTAAATAAAACTAGTTCATATGTTGAGCATGTTAGTATTTGTAATAGATGTAAAGACTTTAATGTTGATACATGTAATGAACATCTTATTTCTATTACTAAAGTAACCGATGAGGTGGCAAGTCTTAATGCTCAACTTAAGACTTGCAAAATTGAGTTTGATAAATTAAAATTTGCTAGGGATGCCTATACCGTTGGTAGACACCCCTCAATTAAGAATGGACTTGGTTTTCGAAAGGAAGCCAAGAACTTAACAAGCCATAAGACCTCTGTTCTCAACAAGGAGAAAGGGAAGGCCCCTATGGCTTGTAGTTCTCAAAGGAACCATGCTTTTATCTATGATAGGAAAATTGCTAGTCATTCTCATTATAATAAAAGTTATGTTCATGCTGCTTATAATGATTCACATGCTATGTTTGCATCTAGTTCTACTTTTGTTCATCGTAGGCCTAGGAAAGATCATGTTGTGCCTAGTAAAATGTGCATTGGACCGTCTACCATTTACCATGCTTGTAATGATTCTTTTGTACTTCCACGTAAAAATGCAAAAGTAGTTGCTAGGAAATTGGGATCCAAATGCAAGGGAGATAAGACTTGCATATGGGTTCCAAAAACTGTTATAACTAACCTTGTAGGACCCAACAAGAGTTGGGTACCTAAAACCCAAGATTAAATTGCCTTGCTGGTTTATGCATCCGGGGGCTCAAGCTGGATCATCGACAGCGGATGCACAAACCATATGATGGGGGAGAAGAAAATGTTCACCTCCTACGTCAAGAACAAGGATTCCCAGGATACGATTATCTTTGGAGATGGCAATCAAGGCAAGGTCAAAGGGTTGGGAAAGATAGCCATCACAAGCGAGCACTCCATATCGAATGTGTTTCTAGTAGAGTCGCTTGGGTACAACCTTCTGTCTGTAAGTCAATTGTGTCACAAGGGTTACAATTGTCTTTTTACAAACGTTGATGTATTTGTCTTTAGAAGGAGTGATGGTTCATTAGCTTTTAAGGGTGTATTAGACGGCAAACTCTACTTAGTTGATTTTTCGAAAGAGGAGGCCGATCTAGATGCATGCTTAATAGCTAAGACTAGTATGGGCTGGCTATGGCATCGGCGTCTAGCACATGTTGGGATGAAGAACCTTCATAAACTTCTAAAGGGAGAACATGTGTTAGGACTAACCAATGTTTGTTTCGAGAAAGATAGACCTTGTGCAGCATGTCAGGTAGGGAAACAGGTGGGAAGCACTCATCACAACAAGAATGTGATGACAACATCAAGACCACTAGAGCTTCTTCACATGGACCTCTTTGGACCCGTTGCCTACCTTAGCATCGGGGGAAGTAAGTATGGTTCTTGTAATTGTTGATGATTTTTCCCGCTTCACTTGGGTGTTCTTTTTGTAGGATAAATCAGAAACCCAAGGGACTCTAAAGCGCTTTCTAAGGAGGGCTCAAAACGACCTTGAGCTAAAGGTGAAAAAGATTAGGAGTGACAATGGGTCTGAGTTCAAGAATCTGTAAGTTGAGGAGTATCTTGAGGAGGAAGGCGTCAAGCACGAGTTCTCCGCTCCCTACACGCCATAGCAAAATGGTGTAGTAGAGAGGAAGAACAGGATTTTAATCGGCATGGTGAGAACGATGATTGGCGAGTTCAAAACACCCGAGCGGTTTTGGTCTAAAGCTGTGAATACAACCTGTCACGCCATAAACCGGCTCTATCTGCATCGCCTCCTCAAGAAGACTTCCTACGAACTCCTTACCGGTAACAAACCCAATGTATCTTACTTTCGTGTATTTGGGAGCAAATGTTAAATTCTGGTGAAGAAAGGTAGACATTCTAAATTTGCTCCCAAAGCAGTAGAAGGGTTTTTACTAGAGTATGACTCAAATACAAAGGTGTATAGAGTCTTCAACAAATCATTGGATCTGGTTGAAGTCTCTAGCGACGTTGTATTTGATGAGACTAATGGCTCTCCGAGAGAGCATGTTGATCTTGATGACATAGATGAAGATGATGTTCCGACGGCTGCAATACGCACAATGGCGATCGGTGATGTGCGACCACAGGAACAACAGGAGCAAGATCAGCCATCTTCCTCCACAGTGGTGCATCCCCCAACTTAAGATGATGAACAGGTACCTCAAGAAGAAGGGCATGATCAAGGGGGAGCACAAGAAGATCAAGTGATGGAGGAAGAAGCACCACGGGTCCCTTCAACTCAAGTTCGAGCAACGATCCAACGACATCACCCCGTCGACTAGATTCTAGGTGACATCAGCAAGGGAGTAACTACTCGCTCAAGATTAGCTAACTTTTGTGAGCATTACTCGTTTGTCTCTTATATTGAGCCTTTTAGGGTAGAAGAGGCCTTGCAGGATCCGGATTAGGTGTTGGCCATGTAGGAAGAGCTCAACAACTTCAAGAGAAATGAAGTTTGGAGCCTAGTGCCATGTCCAAAGCAAAATGTTGTGGAAACCAAGTGGGTGTTCCGCAACAAGCAAGACGAGCACGGGGTGGTGACAAGAAACAAGGCTCGACTTGTGGCAAAAGGTTATGCCCAAGTCACAAGTTTGGATTTCGAGGAGACTTTTGCTCCTGTGGCTAGGCTAGAGTCTATTCGAATTTTATTAGCCTATGCCGCTCACCACTCTTTCAGGTTGTTTCAAATGGACGTAAAGAGCGCTTTCCTAAACGGGCCAATCAAGGAGGAGGTATACGTGGAACAACCCCCTAGCTTTGAGGATGACAGGTATCCCGACCATGTGTATAAGCTCTCTAAGGCGCTCTATGGACTTAAGCAAGCCCCAAGAGCATGGTATGAATGTCTTAGAGATTTCTTAATTGCTAATGCTTTCAAGGTTGGGAAAGCTGATCCCACTCTTTTTACAAATACTTGTGATGGTGATCTCTTTGTGTGCCAAATTTATGTCGATGACATAATATTTGGTTCTACTAACCAAAAGTCTTGTGAGGAGTTTAGCAGGGTGATGACACAAAAGTTTGAGATGTCAATGATGGGCGAGTTTACTTACTTCCTTGGGTTCCAAGTGAAGCAACTCAAGGACGACACCTTCATCTCCCAAACAAAGTACACACAAGATCTTGTCAAGTGATTTGGGATGAAGGACGTCAAGCCCGCGAAGACACCTATGGGAACCGACGGGCATGTTGACCTCAACACAGGAGGTAAGTCCGTTGATCAAAAGGCATACCGGTCCATGATAGGTTCATTTCTTTATTTATGTGCTAGTAGACCGGACATTATGCTAAGTGTATGCATGTGTGCTAGATATCAATCCGACCCCAAGGTGTCACCTTGTGGCCGTTAAGCGAATTCTTAGATATTTAGTTTCTACGCCTTGCTTCGGGATCTGGAGTTCAAAGAAACAGACATACATTGCCCTATCCACCGCTGAGGCCGAGTATGTTGCCGCAGGACAGTTTTGCATGCAACTACTTTGGATGAGGCAAACCCTCTAGGACTTTGGCTACAATCTGAGCAAAGTCCCACTCCTATGTGACAATGAGAGTGCAATCCGCACGACGAATAATCCTATTGAACACAGCCGCACTAAGCACATAGACATCCGGCATCACTTCCTGAGAGACCACCAGCAAAAGCGAGATATCAAGGTGTATCATATTAACACCGAGAACCAGCTAGCCGATATCTTCACCAAGCCTTTAGATGAGAAAAGGTTTTGCAGGTTGCATAGTAAGCTAAATGTCTTAGATTCACGTAACTTGGATTGATCTATAGCATACATGCGTTCTATGCCTTTGATCAAGTTACTTTGTGCATGTCAATCAATTATTGTTATTTTTGGTGCTCAAGTTGTACAAGTGATCCCCGGACTTCACAAGTCCATCTGCGAATGATGCACATATTAAGGGGGAGATGTGCCACAACTTGACCCTTTGAGACTAACCTGTTTGTTTGAGTACTCTTGATGTAGTCTCAAAGGTGCATTGAAAGGGAAAATGGACTTGGACGATGCAAAGACTTCCACTGCACTCCGGTATTAGTGTATTTAATTCCAAGTTCATTCTTATGCTCTATTTGCCTTTTGCTCTTAATTGACATTTTTGGTGAGGCAATGGGGTTAAAGGGCCAAAAATGATCCTGTTTTGGTGCTTAATGCCAAAGGGGGAGAAATTAAGGCCAAAGCAAATGGATCAGCCAACCACTTGTGAATTTTGAAAACAATAGAGTTAGAACTCTTGATTTGTCCAAAAAACTCTTATTGCAAAATTTGGTCTCTTGTGGGGGAGAATTTTGATTATGGGAAAATAGGGGAGTTTTTGGCACTTGATCAATTTTTCTCTTGGAATATCTCTCGTTTTGCCCAAACAAGTGTGTTTGACTTAGAGATAGGAAAAAGAATTTGATTTGCAAAAACAAACCAAGTGGTGGCAAAGAGTGATCCAAATATGACAAATTATAGTAAAAAACAATTGGATCTTCAATTTGGATTGATGTTGCATGTTTTTTGTTGCTTTTTGATGTGTTGGCATAAATCACCAAAAAGGGGGAGATTGAAAGGGAAATATGCCCTTGGGCAATTTCTATAAGTATTTTGGTGATTAGATGCCCAACGCATATTCTTTAAGTCCTAATGAGCCAAAGGTTGAAAAGTGCAAATCAAGGCATGAGGTATGTTTCTAGACTTAGTACATTTGTTTTTGAATACTAATGTGGTTACCTAAGTGCTAGAAACAGTGCTGAGAAGAAGAGAATCGAATTGCAAAAGACTTGGCTGTGTGCAGCGAAACTCCAGTTCGGCCTGGCACACCGGACTGTCCGGTGGTGCACCGGACAGTGCCCGGTGCGCCAGGCTGGTCCGCGGTAAACTTGCTGCTCTCGGGATTCGACGGTGGCGTACGGCTAAAATTCACCGGACCGTCCGGTGGTGCACCGGACTGTCCGGTGAGTCATCCACGGCGAACTCGTCGCTCTCGGCAAAAGGATCTGCGGCGTACGGCTAAAATTCACCGGACTGTCCGGTGGTGCACCGGACTGTCCAGTGAGCCAACGGTCGCCAGCACCAACAGTCGGCCGCGCAATCTTCGCGTGACACGTGTTCGCGCCTACGGTCGGCTGGGCGCACCGGACTGTCCGGTGTGCACCGGACAGTGTCCGGTGTGCCAACCGATCCCCAGGACCAATGGTCGGCTGCTCTCCGTATGGAAAGAAATCAAGCACCGGACATGAACAGTAGTTGTCCGGTGGTGCACCGGATTGTCCGGTGCACCACTCGATAGAAGGCAAGATTGGCCTTCCAAGTTGGTTTCCAACGGCTTCTAGATGCCTTGGGGCTATAAAAGGGACCCCTAGGCGCATGGAGGAGGATACCAGGCATTCTCTAAGTACTCTAAAGCATCTAGACTCCGCTCCCGCGCATTTGCTTCATTGTGTTAGTGATTTGAGCTCCATTTGAGTTGTGAACTCCGTGTGTTGTATTTTGAGCTCAAGTCGTGACTTGTGTGCGTTGTTGAGCTATGGATTTGAGTCTTATGTGTGTTGCTCTTCCCAACCTTACTCTGTGCCTTCTTTGTGATCTCTATTGTAAGGGCGAGAGGCTCCAACTTGTGGAGATTCCTCACAAACGGGAGAAAGACTATAAGGAAGAAAGTCGTGGTATTCAATTTGATCATTAGATCACTTGAAAGGGGTTGAGTGCAACCCTCATCCATAGGGATGCCACAACGTGGAAGTAGGCAAGTGTTACTTGGCCGAACCACGGGATAAAATCGTGAGTCTCTTGTGCTGCTTTCTCTGTGATTGTTTTCGTTCGCAAGAACTCGCCTTAAAGCTACTTAGTCGCACTAACACTTCTATAACTAAGTTTTGTGGCTATTTAGTGTTTGATTTTACAAGATCACCTATTCACCCCCCCCCCCTCTAGGCGCTCTCAGCTACGTAGTAGACGACGATGGCTAATAGAGATTGAAGGTGCGAGCAAGGAAAGGAGTGGAGAGTGAAGGCTCGACGCGGCTCTATTTATAGACCCCGGGAGGGAGGGGGAAGGATGACCATCGATGGAGGAGCCATTAATGGGGGCATCAATGGCGCACGATAATGGCGAAAGTTACAGTTTTGCAGAGGAGAGAGGACGCGAGTGGAAAGGGATAGCGATGGGCACAGCAGGCTCCACATAGGCAGGCGGAGGGCAGTGCCGAGCGGTGGCTCGCAGACTCAGGCAGATGTGGTGACGAGGCAGCTGAAATCTAACGATGCGACGTGCTGTTTCGTTACGAACATTCATTCGCAGGGAAGATGGGTAGAGGAAAAGTATGACGAGTGGGTCCCTCAAGTAAGTGACTAGGAGATGAAAAAAACAAAAGCAAATTGGGTTAGCTGGCGCTGATTGGTTCTTGAGCAGGCCAATGCTGTGCGTGAGGGAATGGGATGGGACGTGTGTGTTGTGTGTGTTTTTGTTTATTATTATTTTTATTATTATATAAATATTTTAAGTAAATCATAACAATCCTAAAATTAATACTTTACAAAAGAGGTTCTTTATTTTTAGAATAATTATTTTTAGGCTAAAATTTATTAGTTAAATTAATTGGGCTTTACACACAAAGAATAAATTAATTAAAAAGTGAACCTTTGCAATGAATAAACAAAAAAAGTGCTCTAAAAATGAATGCATCAAGCATTTGTGTGAAATTTATATACTCAAAATTTAATTATTTATTTATCACCATTTTATTATTTAAAAACATAAATATTTTCCTTTCTACTAGAAATTAATAATATAAACTAAGTTAACTTTAATAGATGGATTTAGGGTGTTACAAAATCTATCCCCCTAAAAAGAATATCGACCTCGATATTAGGGAAGGCTAGCAAGAAAACAAGGTGATACATGGTTATTTGTAGGTTCTTAGTTCACATTGAACTCTTCCAAACTTAAGGAACTTATCTTCTTCTTTGCTCCGCAATGAATACTAATCAGGCGACCTTCATCATCGTACTTATAGAATGGTTGGTCTTCTAGATTATTGCTTAGGTTATGCTTTGCAGCCTTCTCCTTTAGTAGGTCTAGACGCTTCTTAGGGCATTCGCGAATAATATGTCCTTCATTTTTGTAGTAGTAGCAAGCACCTCTTGCTTTGAGTTCTTTGCGAGTCAACTTTGCTTGACCAACAGGGGATGAGGGTTGATTGGGTGTCTGTATCTTATATAACTGAGCCTGACTTGATTCTTCTGTTTGGGTATCCATGTGTTTCGGGGCTTTTGCTTGTGGTCGAGGTGGACTAATCATGTATCTAAACATTTTTCTATTCCTTTTGTTGTTCTTCATTCCGTTCATCAGATATCTTTGTGACTCATTTTTCTCGTTCATGGTTGTTAAGGTAGGAATATTGACATTGGCATCACCTACTTCATTGGGGTTCATCATCTGGTTAGAGAGTAAAAGAGATAGTGAGACAAGATTACATAAGAGGCTTGTATGATATGAAGATAAAGGGCGGACACGACTTTTTGATTCCAAGATAAAATTAGTCAAGGAGCAAGGATGGTTTCAGATTTCTCCTAGCTTCATCATACTTTGAGAGTTTACAGGTGTTATATTCCTTAACAAAGATCTTTTTAACTCTATAGACTTTAGAGCATGATATCTGAATCATCTTTCTGATCCAATAGTATTTCTTGAGCATAAATTGAGAGAAAGACTTGAGCGAGCTTTAGGGCAACTAGAATAGAGCATCACATTGTTTGCATATAGCATATGACACCACACTTTATTCTCTTTATAAAGATGTAAAACACAATAGGTGCAAAAGATTCTCCAAATTTATTCATATATCACTTAGCACAATTACAAATCCTCAAAGAGAGCAACCATTTGACATTTTTTTCTGGGACATATTGATCCATCTAGCTAAATGATATATTATTCTTCTTTGTTAGCTGCGCCAATCTCCAGAGCTAGAGGTCGATTGTCTTCAACTACTATTCTCTCTCCTGATGGAGTTTCCAAACATATGGTTCTTTCAGTATGTTGGGTTACTACCTTAGTTCTTTGTAACCAATTATTTCCAAGAATCACATCCTTTTCCATTGATTCCATCACTATAAGATCAGCTAGAAAATCTATCCCATTAATTTTAACACTTACTTTTGGACATTTGTAGTTTACTAACATTTTTCTTCCGAGTGCTATGATGGTCATCCTTGATTTCAAGGGACACTTAAAGATACCATACTTCGTTGCAAATTGGGCACTGATAAAGGAATGTGTTGCACGGGGATCATACAATACGGTGGCGGTAGTTGTGTGGATGACAAGTGTTCCAAATATTACTACATTATCATATGAAATAGTTCCTATCATTGCATAACTTATCCTTCCTATGGACTTTTTCCATTATTTATTCTTTGTTGATGCATGAGTTTGAGGGTGTTGTCTTTTCTTTTGGTCCTTATTGATCTCTACATCCTTCTTAGGACAACTATTAAAAAGATGGTCGGTATCACCACAGCCAAAACAAGCACGATTTGATGATTTACTTGGTTGAGTTATCTTCACGATGGTGATAGCAGTTTCTGTGCATTTTTGTTCATATTCCATGTCTGGAGACTGAGATAGCTTCAACTCAGAGGTGATATGTAGTGAACTCTTCTTAGGACAGTTATGGAGGTAATGATCTTCACGTCCACATTGATAGCAAGCTCTTCTTGAAGTTATTTCTTGACTTTTTCCATGTTTCCCTTTTTGTTTCTTGGACCTAATGCGACCACGAGGCTGAAACTGTGTGCAAGTAATAGTCCATCCATCAATGTAACACTCCTGTTTTTCTTCTTGAGGCTGGGAATCCTTGTGATGTTTCCTTTTTTGAATACTTTGCAATTCCTCAATTGACAGTGCATTAGGTATGAGAGAATATGCTATTAGTTGTTCTTTAGGAGACATCTATCTTTTTATGCTAGAAAATAAAATCTGGTACTTCTGTTTTGTAGTTTCACTTTCGTTTGTACTGATATGGCAACAAGGAATTCCATAGTACTCACAACAACAACATGCTCCAAGATCACTTGTCTATTGGTTTGGTTGTGCATCCTTTTGTGTCTTGAATGTCTGTTCATCAGTTGTCTTATTTATAGTGTTGTTTTGACTTGCCAACACACCGCATTCTTTGCATTTAGTGACATCACTTGTAGTTGACATTCCAAGGTCTGACATCTGTATGGGTATGGAAGAATGGAAGGGACAAAAGGATTGAGCAAAGATAGATTATAGAGAGCAGAGAAAACCCATCTATCTAAGGTTTTTCCTAGCTAATTGATGTCTATTGGGGACTTGTTCTCAAGTGCTATGAATTAAGAACAAGGCAACATAAAATGTTAAAGGTTAATGCTCTTCGTCTTCCAAAGAATTATTTCCCATAGGATATAATGAATAATGATCTTCAGACGAAGGTGATGAAGGACCTACCTTCATCATCACAGCATATGTTAATGAAAGAAGAAGTATGTGAAACATAAAAGATAACATGAATAATAATATGACATTGCTAACATATTTATTATTATCGTGAATAAACAGAAACAATATTGTATTACATTTGTACCTTCGGCTTGACAGAAGGTAAAAGTCCAAGCGTGACGCACGAATGGATACAAGTCAGCGTGAACAGTATGGGGGAACTGTTCATCTATTTATAGGCACAGGACGCAGCCTATGAATAATTACATTCATGCCCTTTACATTCACTGTTAACTAATAGTCAACTCTATGAGGACTAAATAGCCTTTTCCCTTTTAAGTCAGTTCCTTTCTCTGTCAATTAGCCGAAGCTCCCCCCATGCATAGCTTCGGAGCGACTCCAGCCTTCGTCGCAATCATGCTTTTAGCTCAAGTCCGAAGGTACCTGTTTATAAACCATACTTGAAAGACATTGTTAAATTACGTTTTTGAGAACCTTCGGAGGACGAAGGCCCCCAACAGTAGCCCCTCGCAGTATTAATTTGTTTAAGGCAACAAATTCAGACTGCAACATGGACGAAGGCCTTAAGCAGAAGGTCCAAAAAACATCTTCCCTTTGCTAGAATAGCAACAGTCAATGACAGGCGGGGCCCCTAGGTTTGGAGCGCACCGAGCGTATAAATAAGAGCTCGCACCAACCTCATTTGGTACACTGCTTGTGCCATTTGCTTTATTTTCTCAATTTCATAGCTGCTGCTCACTAACACTTGCTAGTTTTTTAAAGCTTTTTGAGCTTTGGCTTGAAAGACACATTTTCGTCATCTCTGAAGGAAGGGATGTCTCAGGACAAGAAGATTGCCGCTGAGACAAAGCTTGCTGAAGAGGAGAAACTTTTTGAGGAGAAGAAGGCTGTGAATCCATATATTGCTGGATTTGTCGAGTCAATGGCAAAAACAAATACAGAAAAGATTACAAAGGATATATTGGAAGGCCTGTCTGAGGATACAGGTGACAGTGACAGTTATGATGTAGAAAGTGGTGGCGAAGATTCTAAGGATCGACCCTGGAGACCAAGCCATACCATCTTCGGAAAATCTTCCATTAAGCAAAGTCACCTCAAAAACATGAGAGGAAGATACTTTTGAGATATGTCTATTGTGAGGGCTGGCGGAGACAACAACGTCTCGGCCCCTGAGGAAAACGAAGTTGTGATTTTTCGAAGCTTCTTCAACGCTGGGCTTCGGTTTCTGCTGAGTAAGTTTGTAGTTTAAGTGTTGAAGATCTATCAAGTTTTTCTCCACCAGCTGACCCCCGAAGCTATATTGAGAATGGGAATCTTTGTCTGGGCAACAAAAAGCCAAGGGATAGAATGTAACACCCTAGGTGTTTATATTCCACTCGACAACGAGTATGGATTTAAGCACGTGATATCAGTGAATAAGACGGACACTAAGGTCTAAACATTTTCGTCTTTCGCGATTTTAATATCGCATGTGTTCCGTATGTCGCGAGTGCGACATCGTTTTTATTTTATCTATCCGGGCTCTTCCGAAATTTTCGCGATGTTCGGAACATCGTTGTTCTGAAAATCGATGCGTCCAGTGAGTATTTAAAAATTCATCGCTCGCGCAAGTACGAATTCGGAAGCTTTACCCACTCGGACAATTTTATCTCGAGCCAATTAAATAGAACCCGACGACTAAGTTTCTGGTGAAAAATAAAGTAGTCCCCTTTTTGTCATCCGTAACATCACACCTACGGATGTTTAATTAAATTGTTCTTTAGTCGAATATTCAGGTAGCGGTGAAATTCGTTTAAGTTCAACTAAATCGAATGTCTATTAAAACATCGAATCCGATATCGTTTAGTTTGATCCATTAACAGCACGCTAAAACTCTAACCTTGGTAATTAAATATATTCCTTACCAGATAAATTTTTGTCTAATTTCTAAGTAAATAAAAGCTGACTAAAATATAGAGTACGATCTCATTTTAGCCTACCCTGTTTGTATCTCGCGTAGGGTTCAAAATCTGAATTCCCTTATCTTCTCCAGCGCCTTCTTCCCTATCTCGTCGTCCCTCCCAGATTTTTTTTACTACGCGCTCTGCTTTCTGTTGTTCTCATCCGCTCAAGAAGAAAAATCTCGCAGCTCTATCCTTCCAGCCATCTTCCTCCCTTATCCCCGCCGCCGCTCTACTCAAGATTTTTCTCACCGCCGTTGCCTCGTTCCCATCCATTCGGCCACCCTGGATAAAAATCCCATCGTGGTGTCCATTTTCTGTTCTCAGCCGAGCGACCCTGCCCTGCTCCTCAGTCTACCTCTTCTGCTGCGGCCGCTGCTCATCGCGCCCAGCTGAAGCTCGTCGGACTTCCCTGCTTCTCTCTCTCCGTTGCTCGCTCGGTGTCCGGTCGTGGTACTGCCTGCGCGCCTGCTCCATCGCCTGCTGAGCAGCTCGTGGAGCTGCCTGGCGCGTTTGCCTAGCCCAGCTCCCCGGTGTGCGCGACGTTGCAACCCTGCGTAGTCTTCTTCCTCCATCGCGCCTGCTGCTTGATTCCCCAAATTTTCCAGTCCGAGTCCCTCTCATCCCCATGGCCGAGTCTCTTCCCCGGCTTCTCCACCGCGCCCCTATTCCTCCATGGCTGCGCGCCTGAAGCTCCCTCCCATGGTCGTGGTTCTCCAAGCTTCCCTAGGGCGCCCAGATCTTCTTCCTCCCTGCGCCCAGATCCTCGCCTTCTCCTCTCTGCTCGTGATGCTCGCCTAGCCGGAGCTTCTTCCTCCCCCTGCGCTCACCAGTGTTCGGCTCTGAGCGACCCTGCCCCAGCCCCAGTGCCCAGACCAATCGCGCCAGGTTTTCCTCTCCCCTGGCTCGCGATTCCCTTTCTCCTCCCTCCATTTCTCCCCAGCCGAAGCTCCCAACTCGCCAGCACCCGGTGCTCCTCCATGGCGCTCCTCGCTGTTTCTTCCTCCCTCTGGTCAGCTTCCGGCTCGTGGGTCTCCCTTCCCATCCCCCTAGCCTCGCGCCTGGCAGTTACTCCACCAGCTTGCCACGCCCTGGCCGGGCTCCCTGCGTGCCGCGGAGCTCTAGCTCGGAGCTGCCTCTGCCCGTTTCTAGTGCCGCGTCCCAGCCCCTGGCTCGTCCCCTGCATTGCACCCAAGGTTTTGGTGCGTCCCTGCTCAGCTCTGCTCGCCCTAGTGGCTCCCTGCTCGCACCGTCGTCGGAGCTGCTGGATGCGCGCGCCCAGCTCCTGTTCTGTCATGGACGCCGGTGTCCTCTGCTCGCCGCGGAGCTCCACTACTGTCGTGTCGGCTCCCTGTCCTCTGCGTGCAACGTCTCTCTCTTGTGTTTCCTTTTCCCTCGCATGCAGCTCGTCCCAACGCCAAGCTCGACCGACTGGTTCTATGGCTGCGCGCGAAGTTTTCTGCTCGCTGGCCGCGAGTCCCTGCTATGCGCGTCGACTTCCTACGTGCTGAGCTCTCTGACTCGCCTCTGCGCTCACCCGTGGTCATCGAACTCGCCCAGCCCAATCCCAAGCGACGGCACGCGTCAATGGTTGCGTTCGTCGAGCTCTGGTGCTTAGCGTCAAAGTCACTACGTTGTTGTCGCTCTAGTTTCTTTTGTCCTCACGTGGGGTGTGGCAATTATGTCCACATCCGCGACATCGCCATATGTGTCCCTTCCATCGTTGTCAAGGTTCTCCGATGGTCGCCGCACCCCTCAGCTCGCGCAGCTTACTGGTGGTCCGGTCACTTGCCCTCAGCCTCACCTTCATGCCGCAACGCCATTGGCTCCTCGTCCGGCTTTAACTTCGTCGTGGCTAGCAGCTTTAAATCCGTATAGCGTGTCTTTGTATTCTGCGACATCGCCGTCGTGGTTTTTGAAGGTCATCGTTGATCCGCGCGTCAGCAAGAATTCCAAGAATCGGGTGAAGACGAAGTTAGCAGCACGATATACCCCAAGCGCTCGACAAATTACGTGGATCAGAAAATCGCTACCGATCTCGCGGATTTGTGTCAGCTGTGGAAATGGTAAGCTGATAAATTATTCAGAATAGTTCGATCGTTCTATAAATTAATGTGCTAGTGCGAGGCTCATTAAGGTGCTCAATAAATTGCGTAAGTCACGAAACTCTCGTCGACTTCGCAGTTCTTGCAATTATCGAGCCAGGTTCAGTTATAGCGAGTTGTTTCGCTATTCCGGTCAATTAGTTGAATTAGTGTACCGAGTAGAATTTTAGTAGGCATGTGTGTTAATAAAATATTTTAATCACTTATAAAGACGTAGTATAATTTATAAAGCAAGGGATAAGTTTAGAATTTAGTTAATTAATTGATAAGTTGTGATTAGGCTAATTGTATTTCATGTGTATAGTTTGTGGTTGGTGATGTTTGCGTTAGGTTCGAGAAGCGTAATTATTGCGCTTAGTCATACGTCGATAACTAGTATTTTCGTATAAAATTGTACAACGCCTCGCCGCTAGATGTTTAAATCCGCTATAGCGTAACACTATTTAGGTTCATAATATTTTTGTCGATATGCATTCATGTGCATAATGCATTCCATTTAGGTACGTTAATTAATCGCGCGATGCGGAAGATGACCCAAGTCGACCCCAAGCGCAGGCTACTCCGCATGGTGAAGCTGAAGGACGAACGCAAGGATGGATGACCTGACAAGTGCCAAGACAAAGAATAGTCGTCAAGTGCTCATCGCCTAACAAACACTAACCTAGTGTTATTTAGGCAAGCCCCGGTGCATTCGCCACCTCCTTGATGTTTTAAAATCTTTATCACCTTGTTTGATGCATTAGGTGATAGGAGTTGTGTGCTAAACCGTTGATGCATTTCCTTCCTTGGAAAATTGATTACCCTTCCTTGACACCCTTTTTGAAAAGAGTTTTTGATGCTTAGCCTTGCTTTAGTAAACAAAAATGTTTTGTTTTAAAACAAAGGTGATGCTTCAGTGGGTGGGATGTTTTCGAAAATAAAACTTGTGATGGTGAACCCATCAAAGGCCTTGATGGATTCAACATCGGGAAAGATGTACCTCTACCAGGTACCAAACTTTGGGTTGAAATTAATAAAGCTGAGACCGGGCGGTTGACTTGCACGAGAAAGGAGTCTCGGTGTAGTGTCTCCGTTTGAGTCGATTAAGGACTGTGTCGATGTAGGCTTGCTGATCGAGGACCCTTTAACTGCTCACATGCCTCGTCATGGGTAAGCTTTGCCTCGGGCAGACTAAGGCCAGAATAAGATACCACGCAATGGGAGTGGAGAGATGGCGAGAGTAGCGTGTACCCTCCATGGCAAGAGGCTGGACAGTGGTGTATCTGTGCTCTCGGTTGGCGTGAAACTGATCTGGTCTTAAGAACCCCGGTGGCGAGTTGACATATGCAAGGGTTAAGTGCTACATATGTCGTGTGATTGGAGATCCTCAGCTGAGTATAATCGATTCGGATCACCGTACCATCGCGGTTATGAAGACTTGGTCACTGCCCTACACGTAGCAATCCAGTGAAGATGAAGGGTTGATAAGAAATTGGCTTGTATAGGCCAAGTGATTGAACTAGGGTAGAAAGAACTCTAGATGGAGGTAACTTTACTTAACCTGACAAGTAAAAATGGATTTTTAAGGATCCACTCATAGTAAGCTTTTCTGCAAAATAGAGTCTTTGATTCTTGAATAGCCATACCTTGAATCCCTCTAGCCAGCATACCCTTGAGAGTCTTTTCTTTAGTCGGGTAAGTCTTGCTGAGTAATTCCATACTCAGGGTTTTATTCCCTGTTGTTTTTCAGGTCTAACCTTGTGCTGCTGTGATGGTGTTAAGTGCCGGTGGGCTCGGCCTTCTTATAAGTCTAAGTAACCCTTCTATACTTCTTATTGAGGATGGTCACTTGAGCTAGCATATATTTCAAACTTATACTTTTGTAATCACTCTGATAACAAAATGTAAAATTTTTGTAACTTGTAGAATTTAGTAATAAAATTTCCACTGCAAAAATATTGGTGTGTGTGATTTGTATTACTTAATCCCACGGTTCTGGTTGTAAGTGGTTTATCCGATGTCCTCGGGGTAATCGGACAGATCCTGTAAAGTTATCTGGTGCACATGCATAGCCGTCTGAGGTCTTTGGGACAAGGACAGGTGCATGTGGGCCTAATAACTTGGAGGTTCTGCCACATAGAACCAAGTTTGAAGTGCTTTTGTAGCATGCACGAACTTTTGTATGAGACAAAAGCCACGGGAAAGAACATTATCATAACAACTTCGGTTGTTATGGATTTGTTGCCCGCCCCAACGCAAGCTACCTGGTGCCAACATACCGGAAAAGGTGGCCCGGGGCCTGGATGGAGGAATGGTTTTATGTAAAAAACGACTTGAATGCAAGAGAAGATATCAAGGAAGTTATTATGCGACCCATTTGGTCCCGCTTCGGCCTCCGAAGGCCGAAGGTTGAAATTAACGAAGCCGTCGAAGCATGTCAAAAGGCATTTGGTACTGTCTACTTCTTTATTGGTATGAGAGATTTGGTACAAGAGCACATAGCATACAGAGTATGGCCGCTTATAGAAAGCTGGGAAAAGCCGAAGAAAACATCACCAAATCTAGCGAAGGTGATCTGGTCCGGCTGAAGTACACATTCAGATACGGGGATAAATTCGATGAACCGAACAATGACTGGCTAAAATGCATTGAAGTTACCAGTGATGAGCTGCTTGGATCGTATTCCAAGGCGGAAAATAATGCACTATCTACAGCCTTCGGAGGTCGGGGAAAGAAGAGATTGAACAGAGTTTTTGACGCTATTGGCTTTGTTTATCCAGACTACCGTTATCCACTGCGAGGCCAGGGAAAGAAGAGGAAACATGCTGCTTCGGCCACTCTAGACGAGCCTGCACCGAAGGGCAAAAAATTGAAAGTCCTTACCCACCGGCCACGCTATATTGAGTCGGCCATGGTGCCTGAGTTTAGCGGGGAAGCTTCTTTAGCTACTAAATCAGGAAAAGCTACTCCCCCCGCGCAAAGGACTGAAGAACCAACTACAAAGCCGAAGCTACCTTCAGCTGAGCTAGCTGAGACGAAGACCGATAAGGGTAAAGCTCAAGAACCAAATATTGGAAGAACAAAAGTGTTAGAAATTTTAAGCCCTTCGACAGAGGTAACAGTGCCAAAGGCACAAAAAAGTTCTGCCACAACTCCTAAGAGGAGAAGGATGGCAAACGTACTAGATGTGCTAGAAACAGTGAAGACTTTGAACTCAACTCCTTCGAGGAGAATTGTTGAAGCTTTGAAAATGCAAACTGAAGTTGAAACAGAGCAGGTCGAAATTGAAATTGCAGTAGCTCAAGCTGGTACCAAAGCTGGGCCTTCAGAGCCCGGTGAGAAAAAGTCTGCATAAATTGAAGAAAAAGCAACAGAAGAAAAAACCACAGAGCAAATTTTGTCTGAAAAGGTTGCCACTCCTGCTCCCAAAGCTTTAAAAGAGAGCATTGATTACATTATTCGCCATGCTTCGGGAAAGAGACTTTCTAAAGAAGAAGAACGAGAAGCTCAACATTATGCCCAAAGATTAAAATACCCAAAGGGGGCATTAGTGTTTAATGGTAGTGGGGAGGAAGACTTTTTGTAATGTCTTCCGGATAGTATGGAGATATCCGTCTGTTAGGAGATGGGGAGAAGCTTCGAATTTCCAAAGCTAGAAGAAGGTCTTTCAGTGTTATCAAAGGATGAATTGGCTGGCAGTTTAGCATACAATAGCATAAAAGTATAAAAGCTGATTTTGTATTTTAAAATGAATTGTTTCATTTGCTTATACTTGATCTCGTTCTCCTTTTGCAGGGCCTAATCCTTAGCAATGCCCTTAGAGCACAGAAAAACGTTTAAGATGAAGGGCATACAATGGCCTTGAACAACCTTCGTTCAGAGGTGATTGAACTAAGGAACGAAGGCCTTGAAAAAGACAAGATATTAATTTCATTGGTAAACAAACTAAAAGAAGATGAAGTTAATTTCAAAGCTCAAGCCGAGGTCCAAAAGAATGAGATCGAAGACCTTCGGAAACAATTAGCAGAGGCCAAAGAGAAATGTGTTGTCGTAGAAGCTAACCGAGAGGCCAGTGAATATTGGAAAAACTATTTAGAAAAAACAGTTGAAGAACTTCACGCATCCAAGGAAAGATGTTTTGAAAAATATTTGGGATGCGTGAAGAAAATAAAGGATAGCTTCGCTAATGTGGATGCCTTTTCAAACGTATATAACTTCATACGAGGCGACTCTGAGGGTGTAATCGAGTGGATCAGTGGAGAAGCTGAAGCTTTTGAGGAAATCTTAAGTGATCGTGGGGATGTCTGTGCGTTCTCTAGTGCAAGAGGAGTTTCAGCTGTCTTGGAGAAGGCAGGTTGTAACCATGTTAAAACCTTGGCCCAAGCTAAAGCTGCCCTCTCCGTGGATGACACGAAGGACCCCTCGGCCGAAGCAAGTTTTCTTGGTGGAAAATTTTTCACTGACATCTGGGAGAATGGTGGCCGAGAAATGGCCCACGAGATAATGAAAAAGAGCGAAAAAGACATTCATGACGCTCGAGAAGCAGCAAAAGATGCTGAGAAAGCTACAGAACTCGAGAGACGGATAGGTATTGTTTAACTGGTTTAAGCTTTGTCGTTTGCTTTCGTGGCTTCGAACTGATTGATTCTTTCTTTCGCAGCTGAATTATCTCCTCCACCGGAGCCATTTGACCCCCTAGCTGACCCGGAGACAAAGAAAGCAATAGAAATTATCAACATAGCCGAATCTATTGTTGACGAAGTCGTCAACAAGTTACTTAACGAAGTTGCAGAAAAAGTTCTGAAGGAAGAGGACTAGTTGTTGTAAAAACGTTCTTAGGTGGTTAATGTAACATTTGTTGAACTAAGTCTGTAATATTTGATATGTATAGTTTTGAATCTAATATGTAAACTATTTTGCAATTCACTTCTTTGCGATGCATGAAACTTTTTACATACATACCTTTTGAGCCTTCGGCGAAAAAACACATTCCCTTCTTTTTATGCTTCGCAAAGAAGAATACTTATGTTTCGTGAGAATATCCATACTTCGTAAATAGCATCCAAGCTTCATAAAAATATCAATGCTTCGAAGACAATAGACCTCTTCTTCCACATCAGAGCTAATGAAGCTATAATTCCCAGTTTACTTTGTGCCTTGGCACCTTTTCACCTTTGCAAAGCATTCTCCGAAGATCAACTTCGTTTCCAATTCATGTCATTGGTGCAATATGATGTATGATGTGATGATATGCGAGATGATGCGATGATATGATGCGAAGAATGATGCTAATGCCGAAGACACACGCTCTCACTAAAACACACAGTCTCTGCGTCCCCTTAGGAACGATCAAAATCTCTTTGCCGTTTATTTTTCGGCGATATTTTTGTGTTTACTTTTCGCGCTTTGCCTTATATTTCGGTGGTATTTTCGCGTTGACTTTTCGTGCTTCGCCTTATATTTCGGTGGTATTTGGCTCTGCATTCCCTTAGGAACGACTTTTGAGCAAAAAACTTACTCTGCGCTCCCTTGGGAACGACTTTTGAAGCTTCGACAAAACTTTTGATCCGCTCCATTAGGAACGACTTTTTGAAGCTTCGGCAATTTTCGAGCTTCGTAAATCTGTGAAGAAGATACATTTCATTTTAACAGAAACGAAACTATTACAAAGAATTAAAACTAGATTTGCATTACTCGTCCTTTATTAAGAAATAAAATGGCATAAAGTAAAAAGTGCTTCAGAGGCTAGGATATCTCTCAATAGATGTGCTTGGACTCCGGCACAGTACTGTTAACTGTGCGAGCTTCGGATTCCTCCTTAAAATCCCTCTGTTGCTGAGTGTGTTGGCTCCCTTCTGGCTGCTGACCCCATGAATAGGTAGGCTGTAGAGGGGGCGGAGGTGGAAGTTGTGGCCAAGTAGCCTGTGGTTGACTAGCCGAAGCAACAGAAGCTGCAGAGTGATTACCCACATATTCTGGTATGTAGGGTGAATGGCACGAAGCAGTGTGCAAGACCTGCTTCGGCTGATTCTGCCGAGCTTCGGCTTCTGCAATGTCCTTCTGCTTTTGGATGGTGATTTGGCACATTCTTGTGGTATGGCCCTTGTCCTCACCACAAAATAAGTAGTAGATCTTTCTGGGTTGATCCCTATATCTTCCTCCGAAGCCCCTGGCACCTCTGCCTCTTGGAGCTGGCGGCCGGAAAGAACTTTGTTGCTGCCCCGAAGATTGTGAGGTATACTGTGGCCTCTGCAGCTGACCTCCTTTGTCATCATTTTGAGTGTTGTGAATTGACCTGACGTGCCTCGGATGAATTCTTCCTCCGAAGCCCCTAGTCATTTCGGAGAATCTGTAAGCTTCCTCCCTTCTTTGGCGGAAGTCATAGTCAGCTCGGATGTACTCATCCATTTTCTGAAGCAGCTTCTCCAGAGTCTGCGGGGGCTTCCTAGCGAAGTACTGAGCCGTAGGTCCTGGCCAAAGGCCCTTAATCATGGCCTCAATGACAATCTCATTGGGCACTGTAGGCACTTGTGCCCTTAGTCTCAAGAACCTTCGTACGTATGCTTGAAGGTATTCTTCGTGGTCTTGTGTACATTGGAACAAAGCCTGAGCTGTGACTGGCTTTGTTTGGAAGCCTTGGAAGCTGGTGACCAACATGTCCTTAACCTTCTGCCACGATGTGATTGTCCCTGGCCGAAGAGAAGAATACCATGTTTGAGCTACATTCCGGACTGCTATGACGAAGGACATCGCCATAACTACGGTATTGCCTCCATACGAAGATATAGTTGCTTCGTAGCTCATGAGGAACTGCTTTGGATCTGAATGCCCATCATACATGGGAAGCTAGGGTGGCTTGTACGATGGGGGCCATGGAGTAGCCTGCAGTTCTGCTGCCAAGGGAGAAGCATCATCAAAGGTAAAGGTATCATGATTAAAATCATCATACCATCCATCTTCGTTGAATAGGCCTTCCTGGCGAAGCTCCTTGTGCTAGGGCCTTTGGTTTTGTTCGTCTTGAACTAGATGGCGCACTTCTTTAGTAGCTTCGTCGATCTGCCTTTAAAGGTCAACCAGTCGCGCCATCTTCTCCTTCTTTCTTTATACTTGCTAATGAATGATCTCCATATCCCTGATCTCTTGGTCCAACTCTTCCTCCTAGAGTGTTGGACTGGTGGCCTTCCTTTTTTGGCTTTGGGCCTCTCGAAGAGAGAGAGTCTCCTGGTTCGGATCCAGCGGCTGCAATGCAGTAGCCCCTAGCACTGAAGCTTTCTTCGGCGACATGACGCAGGTCAGTGCTTGCTGAAGGTGGTCGAAAAGGGTTCACCGGAGGTGGGCGCCAATGTTGGGGACTTGTTCTCAAGTGCTATGAATTAAGAACAAGGCAACATAAAATGTTAAAGGTTAATGCTCTTCGTCTTCCGAAGCATTATTTTCCATAGGATATAATGATCTTTAGACGAAGGTGATGAAGGACCTACCTTCATCATCACAGCATATGTTAATGAAAGAAGAAGTATGTGAAACATAAAAGATAACATGAATAATAATACGACATTGCTAACATATTTATTATTATCGTGAATAAACAGAAACAATATTGTATTACATTTGTACCTTCGGCTTGACAGAAGGTAAAAGTCCAAGCGTGACGCACGAATGGATACAAGTCAGCGTGAACAGTACGGGGAACTGTTCATCTATTTATAGGCACAGGACGCAGCCTGTGAAAAATTACATTCATGCCCTTTACATTCACTATTAACTAATAGTCATCTCTATGAGGACTAAATAGCCTTTTCCCTTTTAAGTCGGTTCCTTTCTCTCTCAATTAGCCGAAGCTCCCCCCGTGCATAGCTTCGGAGCGACTCCAGCCTTCGTCGCGATCATGCTTTTAGCTCAAGTCCGAAGGTACCTATTTATAAACCATACTTGAAAGACATTGTTAAATTACGTTTTTGAGGACCTTCGGAGGATGAAGGCCCCCAACAATGTCATTGTGGACAAAAGTCACACAATACACCAACAGTCATTACAAAGAAGCAAATCAAACATGGGCACAAAAACAACTAACATGAACTCAAGCATACAAGCACAACATAATCCAATTCTACTCATTCAACCAAAACAAAAGGTGAGACAAGGTTTGGAATAAGAAAGATATTATAAGATCAAGGAGTCGGGTAAGAAATAGCAATGAGTTAGATAAGACATATTTGTTGGTGGCCAAGAGTGAAATAAGATAACCATGAACTATTAAAGTGAGGATAAATGATACAACCAAGGATATAAAGTGAGTTAGGGAGAAAGCTTTATCAAGGAGACAAAATAGGTAAGCATTATCAAGGAGAAGTAGTGAGGCAAAGAGTTCAATATATCAAGGTAGATATTGCCCAAGGATGGCAACTCAGTTGCAAGAAAACAAGAGTAGAAGCCAAAGGTTATATAGCAATTTATGGATTAGAAACCCACTATAATATAATATAACATCGTCCTTACCGATCTAGTCGAAAAACTTAATACCATAGAATATCCTATAAGCCTAGTCAAGAAGTCTGGTAATAGATCTGTTGGGGACTTGTTCTCAAATGCTATGAATTAAGAACAAGGCAACACAAAATGTTAGATATTAATGTCCTTCGTCCTTCGAAGCATTATTTCCCTTAGGATATAACGATCTTCGGACGAAGGTCATGAAGGACGTACCTTCATCATCACAATATACATTAATGAAAGACGAAGCATACGGAACATGAAAGATGACGTGAATAATCACATAACATTATTAATATAACTTTATTATATCATCATGGAAAAATAGAAATAATATCGAATTACAAATGTACCTTCGGCTTGACAGAAGGTAAAAGTACAAGCGTGACGCACAGGCAAGTACAAGTCAGCGTGAACAGTACAGGGGTACTGTTCACCTATTTATAGGCACGGGACGCAGCCCGGTTAAAATTACATTTATGTCCCTCATAAAAGTTTACAACAATGACTCAAACACTTGTGGACTAAAAGGTCATTCTACTTTTAAGTCGGTTTGCAATTCCGAAGCTTCACGAACAGCAACCTTCGGTCATCACGTGCCGACAGCTTCAGCCGAAGTTGTTTCTTCCTACAGGACCTTCGGCGACGAAGCATGGTCCCAACAGTAGCCCCTTCGCGGTGCTAGATCGTTTTTCGTAACGAGTTTGATCCGTGAAAAAAGTCTCTTAGGCTTCAGGAAGCCGAAGGTCCGAAAAACACCTTCCCTGAGCTCGTTGTCGAGAAACGATTCAGTTTCCGAGCGCGTAGCGGTCCCACCCTGCAGCGGGTGTAAGCAGCTATTTGCCTAGTGTGTAAATCCTGACGATTCACCTTCTTACCTGCAGCACTATATAAACAGACGGGTAGGTGTGAAGTTACCACAGCATTCATTGCTATTGCACTGTTTTGCTGCCAAAATTTTTAACCATAGCCGAAGCTTGACTCTCGCAAGCAGACGAAGCTCCAATTTTAAAGCCTACTTCATCAGAAGAAAAAGCTTTGGAAGAAAAAGTTCTTTAGTTCCCAAGAAATTCAGAATTAAATGGCCAGAGTGCGCTCTACCGCTAGTGTTGAGCGTAAGGGAGGCGAAGCCGAAGGAGCGGAGACTGTTCCTATCTCCGAAGCGATGCAACGATCCGGACTGGTGACCTCAGAAGGAATCCGTACTGCCGAGACAGAAGAAGCTGTTGCCGAAGCGGAAGAAGGAAATATTGAGGAAGCTGATTCTGATGATGATTATCATATTGCCGTGCCAAGCAAGCCCAGCCACTTGGACTTCAGGAAGTCGACTGTGTCCAAGGCTGATTTCTCCAAGATGGTGAAGTCGGGTTATTTCAGTGAGAATGAGAAGAAGCTACTTCGCTTCGGGGGGGAAGAAACTACCCCGAAGCCAGAAAAAGATGAAATAGTTATTTTTAATAGCTTTCTAAAAGCTGGATTAAGATTCCCCTTAAATAGGATGATATCAGATGTGCTGCAAAGATTTGGTATCTACTTTCACCAACTGACTCCCAACGCAATTGTCAGGCTCAGCGTCTATATCTGGGCTCTCCGAAGTCAGGCGGTGGAGCCATTTGCGTACAGCTTCTGTCGAGTTCATGAGTTGCATTACCAAACTAAGGCCAGAAAAGATGGATTGCATGAGAATTTTGGCTGCTATAATTTTGCTTATCGGAAAACCATGAAGTTTCCCGTGATCAGCTACCGAAGCAAATGGCCGGCAGGCTGGAAATCAGAATGGTTTTATGTCAAAATTGATGAAGATAAAGAGAAGTTGGTTCAGAGCCCTCTTGAATTAATCTTCGGAGAAACAAGACCCCGATGCAAAATGGCAGTAGAAGGTCCAACTTGGGCTGCACTGGGCGAATTCAAAATTATAGCAGAACATATTGGCACTAGAGATTTAGTGCAAGAATTCCTGGCTTTTAGAGTTTTTCCAACGATGAAAGAGTGGACAATGCCGAAGCTTGAAGGGGAAAAGAAAGAGGGGGAACTCGTCAGGCTACCTTATCATTATAAATTCAAGAAATTTTTTAAAGTACCCTGCCAAAAATGGCTTGATACAATTGAAATGATGAGCAATGAAATTCTTGGGAACTACTCTAAAAAAGAGGACCAACTGATGACAGCGGCCTTCGGCACTCGGCCGAAACGAAGGCTGAACAGAGTGCTTGATGCCATAGGATTTGAATACGCTGACTACGGTCGACTGGGCGGAGATGCCGGAGGCCCGAAGCGAAAAAGGATTGCTAGCGCTACTGACGAAGAGGTCATCAAGGTAGCCAAGAAGAAAAAGAAAGATTCTGAAAGTCTTAGCGCTGAAGAGTTAAATCCTGAGCCGAAGGTGGCCACTTCAAGAAAGAGAAAAGGTGCGTCCCCGGAGTCGGAAACGTCGGTCCGAGAAGAAGATATTCCTGCTTCTCCTTCTGCTGTTGAAGTAGAAGAAATTATGAAGGTAATGACTGAACCCCTGCCAATCAGGCTAAGTCCACTGGCACTGGAACTGACGAAGTTTTTTCAGAAGGACGAGGCAGCTTCGGCAGCAGAAAGTCCTGCGAAGCCGAAAAAACGGAGAATTATTCAAGTAACAGATGTGATCCACCAGACGCCGCCACCGGCAACGGTGCCGAAAATTCCCTTTGCTGAAACTGCCGAAGCCGAAGCTACTGGGATGAAAACTACTGAAGCTGAAACCAGCGAACCCGAAGCTATCGGGGCCGAAGCCGGGGCCACCGAAGAGTCGAACCTGGAAACTACACTTGAGGTTATTGACAATATTCTCCTGAAAATGGCCGAAGAAGAAGCTACTGTGGCTGCAGTGAATACAGCAACTGAAAAGGGGAAAGAGCAAATTGGTGAAATTTCTGAAGGAGAAGATTTTAACTTTCAAGACCTATTGGACAAGAGTTAACAGACACAGAAAGAGGAGTTGAAAAAATATGCCATATCTTGCGGATATAAATCAGGCGCTATGCTATTTGGTGGGGTGAACGAAGGGAAACTAAGGTGCCTTCGGAACCGCACCGAGGCCAAAATTATCAGAACCCTTTCCAAAAGCATTGGCTTGCCGAAGGTGGAAGCGGACTTGTGTCGTTATCAACGACACCACATCACCGGAAGCTTGCTTTATGCTAACTTCAAGGTAACGAATATTTTTGTTATTTTATTACTGTTATTATTAACTTTTGGGTCGTGTTTTAACGAAGATCATTTCGACAGAGCATATTATTAAGCAAGGTTCTGAAAATGCAACAAGATCTGGAGGAAGAGAAAAATAAAACCGTCATTCAAGATTTGACTGAAAAGATTGAAAACTACGAAACCAATCTGAAAAAGAAGGACTTCGCAATCCAAGATCTTGAAATCATGGTCAAAGAGCACGAAGGTGCATTAGAAAAGAAAGATGTTGTTATTCAGACCATGGAGGGCTCTTTAGCTGAAGTCCAAACTGAAAATGATAAATTAAAGAATGAATTGCTCCGTCAATCAGAAAAATTCGAGCAAGAAAAGAAATATTTTGAAACAAGCCTGAAAGCTGAAGTGGATAAATACTCAAATTTGCAGAAATCCTTTACAAAACTTCAGGAGAAATGCTTAAGCTTCGGCATCCGATGTGTGCAGCGGCTGAAGGACGTATTTCACTCTGTCGGAGCTAGCTCTTCGAAATTTACACCTTCAGCTGAAAATCTGCCAAGAACATTAGAACATATTGAAGGCGAAGTTGATGCGCTTGACGAAGTTATTGGTGGGCACGCTGACTTCTGTGCCCTGGTATCTTCTCGGGGCACAGCTGCTGCTTTTTTGAAGGCTGGCTGCACACATGGAAACATTGTGAACAGACCAAACTTCAGCTTGTCAACTTCAGTTTTGTTAGATATCCCAAGCTTAGCCAGAAGCATTGGAAATAGATTCATGACCCAGATCTGGGTAGGCGGCGGGCGAAAGATGGCGGGTGACGAAGCTCGAAGTCACCTTAAGCCTGTAAGAAACCTACTTTTGTTACTTTTACCTTCTCCTTGAAATTTGCACCCTTCTTATTTTGCTGTTTGATGTACACAGGATGACGAAGCTGAAGTTTGACGAAGTTGAGGTTTGACGAAGCCTAGCCTGAAGCTTGATAATTGTTTACTATGTACTGTCCTGCAAAAATTCTGGAGAAACTTTTGTAATATAGCTATGGAACAACTTATGTAAATTTGTACATACCTTATAATATATTTTGTTTCTGTTGTCCACGTATAATCTGCTTTGCTGTGGACGAAACTTCTCCTTTGAGCCGAAGGCGAAAAACACCTTCCCTTCTTTTCGTACACAACGAAGCATAAAAATTTTCCTTCGAGTTTTCCCTCATCGCCGAAGCATCTGTGTTTTTATGCAGTACAATGATGATTCTATATATGTCTAAATGTATGTTTATGAATGCAAATGACATGATGAGATGCATTGTGCAAATGAATATCAAAATACATAATCATAGTCCTTCATCGTTGACTTTTCGTTGTAAGCCTCCCTTAGGAGCTTCTTCGCCTTTTACTTTCAGCGGAATCAGCGTTTATTTTTCACTGTAAGCCTCCCTTAGGAGCTTCTTCGCCTTTTACTTTCAGCGGAATCAGCGCTTATTTTTCGCTGTAAGCCTCCCTTAGGAGCTTCTTCGCCTTTTACTTTCAGCGGAATCAGCGTTTATTTTTCGCTGTAAGCTCTGCATTCCCTTAGGAACGACTTTTGAGCTTCTCCCTGTTTCCTTTTCTTTTTCCTTTTGCATTTACATTTACATTTGTTGGGGGATATCACTCTTATAGAATTGAAATAAAGAAAAGAAAAATTACATGTTGTGGCCCCATTAAAAACCTTTCTCCCCCTTTGGAAAGGAAAAGGGTGCCACAAAAAAGAATATAAAAAATTACATCAAACTAAACATAATATCGCCGAAGCTCATCCGCATTCCACGATCTAGGAATGTCATTGCCGTCCATATCCTTCAATCTGTAGGAACTAGGTCTTGACGAAGATACTACCAAAAAGGGGCCTTCCCACTTCAGCTGTAATTTGCCTACTGTTTCAGGGTTAGCTACTCTTCGAAGTACCAAGTGTCCTGGTTCAATATTCTTTAGCTTGACTTTTCTATCACGCCATTTTATTGTTTCAGCTTGGTATTTATTGATGTTTTCCACAGCTTGAAGTCTAATCCCTTCAATAGCATCTTTTTCCACAGAACAATCAGCTTCATTTTCGCCTTCTGCCGAAGCTACTGTCCTTATCGATCCTGTTTTAGCCTCTTCTGGGGTTATTGCTTCGTCACCAAACAATAGTTTAAAGGGTGTAAAGCCTGTTGATCTTGAAATGGTTGTGTTATGACTCCACACCACTTTGATTAACTCGTCTGGCCACTTTCCCCTTGGCTGATTGAAGATTGACTTCATTATTCCTGTCATTATGATCCCATTGGCTCTTTCAACAAGTCCATTAGATTCTGGGTGTCGGATTGATGCAAAATGGATCTTCGTGCCGATTTGATTGCAAAATTCTCTGAAAGCTTCAGAATCAAACTGTGTCCCATTATCCACAGTTATGGCCTTCGGCACTCCGAAGCGACAAACAATGTTTTGCCAGAAAAACTTTTGAATAGTAAACGAGGTTATTGTGGCTAAGGGCTTTGCCTCAATCCACTTGGAAAAATATTCCACTGCCACCACCACATATCTTAAGTTCCCCTGTGCAGGTGGTAATGGACCTAGCAAATCCAGACCCCACCTTTGCAATGGCCAAGTGGGCTGTATTAATTGAGTTAAAGACGAAGGTTGTTTTTGATCTCTTGCACATTTCTGACAACCTTCGCACTTTTGAACTAAATCCGCTGCATCCGAAGCTGCCTTTGGCCAATAAAATCCTTGGCGAAAAACTTTCCCAAGCAAGGGCCTAGATCCAATATGAGATCCACATAGACCTGCATGTATGTCCTTCATTAATTCTATACCTTCGGATCTGGATAAGCACTTGAGCAATGGGGAACAGACCCCACGCTTGTATAACTCCCCTTCTATTATGACATATGGTCGAGCTCTTGCTTCTATTCTCCTGTTATAAGCTTCGTCGTCTGAAAGAAAATTACCCTGAAGGAAAGAGATGATTTCAGTTCTCCAATCTCCACTATAAATAGGGGATATGTTGAGGATTGCTCTTTCAAGAAGCTCGATCGAAGGTGCTTTTATTGTTTCAAAAAATACTTCCGAAGGTATAGGCAGCCCCTGGGCTGCTGACTTAGCCAATAAATCAGCGTATTCATTTTCTCCACGAGGAATATTTTTGACAGAGAAACCTTCGAAGGAAGCCTCAATCCTTCAGACTGTATCTAGATACCTTTCAAGCTTCGGGTCTCTTGCTTTGTAACTTTTGTCAACATGACCAGAAATAACTTGAGAATCAGTTTTAAGAATGGCCCTTCTGATTCCCATTGCCTTTAATTTCCGAAGACCCAAAAGCAGAGCTTCATACTTGGCGATGTTATTTGTGCAACTAAAATCAAGTCTTGCCGCATAACAAGTTTTAACTTTGGAAGGTGAAACCAACACAGCAGCCGCTCCTGCTCCGAAGGTTCCCCAAGACCCATCGCAAAACACTGTCCATGCTTCGGCGTCTTTATTTGTTTCTTCCTCCTGAGCCCCTGGCGTCCAATCAGCAATGAAGTCTGCTAATGCCTGGGACTGAATCGAAGATCTATGAACATAATCAATACAGAATTCATTGAGCTCTGCAGCCCATTTTCCAATCCTTCCAGTAGCTTCTCGGTTCCTCATAATATCCTTCAGAGGTTGTGAAGAAGGAACAATTATGTTGTAAGCTTGAAAATAGTGCCGAAGCTTTCTGGAGGCCATCAAGACAGCATACAGTACCTTCTCCAACTCTGTATAATTTTTCTTTGATAAACTAAGAACCTTGGATACAAAATATATTGGGGCCTGCCTCTTAACCTGGCCTTCAAGCTTCTCCTGAACAAGTGCTGCGCTTACCGCTGAGTGCGAAGCTGCCACATATAATAACAAAGGAGCCCCTGGCGTAGGTGGAGTTAATGGTGTTAGATCTATCAAATACTGCTTCAGTTCTTTGAAGACCTTCTGCTGGAGTGGTCCCCATTGAAAGACTTCAGCTGTCTTCAGCACTTTGAAGAATGGTAAGTTTCTCTCTACTGATCTAGATATGAATCTGTTGAGAGATGCTAGCCTTCCTGTTAATCTTTGAGCCCCCTTTTTTGTACTAGGTGGCTCCATTCGAAGTATAGCTTCGATTTTACTTGGGTTGGCCTCAATTCCCTTTGTTGAAACTAAGCAACCGAGAAATTTCCCCTTCTTTACTCCGAAGACACATTTTTCTGGATTCAGCTTTAGACCAGCCTGTCTAAAATTAGCGAAGGTCTCCTGTAAATCAGCAATGTGGTTATCCTGCTTCGTACTTTTTACAATGATATCATCAACATAAGTTAGTACATTCCTGCCTATCTGAGAATGGAGAACCTTTGCTGTCATTCTGCTGAAACTTCCTCCGGCATTTTTAAGCCCTTCAGGCATCCGAAGGTAGCAATATGTCCCACTAGGGTTATGAAGCTGGTTTTTGGTTCATCTTCCTTCTTCATCCATATTTGATGATAGCCTGAATAGCAGTCCAGCAAACTCATGAGCTCTGATGAAGCTGCTGCATCAACTAAGGAATCTATCCTTGGCAATGGAAACTCGTCCTTCGGACAGGCTTTATTAAGGTCAGTAAAATCGATACACATTCTCCATTTACCATTGGCCTTCTTCACCATAACAGTGTTAGCCAACCATTCTGGATATTTTACCTCTCTAATAACTTCGGTAGTGAGGAGTCTTTTCACTTCATTTCGAGCCCCTTCGGCCTTGTCATCAGACATCTTCCGAAGCCTCTGTTTCCTGGGTCTGAAGGATGGATCAACATTGAGCGAGTGCTCAATAACATCCCTGTTAACTCCGCAAAGATCATTAGCTGACCAAGCAAAAACATCTTTATTGTTAAACAAAAACCTTATCAAGGTTTTCTCCTGCTCTTCGGACAATTGAGATCCCAATAGCACCTTCTGCTCTGCTATATCCTCACATAAGAGCATGGGTTTCGGCTGGTCAGCCGAAGCAACTTTTTCCCTTCTGAACTTATATTGCTCACAAGCTTCAGCTCCATCTATATTATGGATTGCTTTTGAGTTTGTCCAATTTCCTTCGGCCCTTCTGGCAGCTTCTTGACTTCCATGAATAGCAATGGGCCCTTGGTCCGAAGGTATCTTCATGCAAAGATAAGCTGGATGCAGAATTGCTTCGAAGGCATTAAGAGTACCACGACCAATGATTGCATTGTAAGGGTACTCCATGTCAACGATATCAAACATAATTTGTTCAGTTCTTGTGTTGTTGATGAATCCGAAGGCCACTGACATTGAGATTTTGCCGAGTGCTACAATCTGCCTTCCTCCGAAGCCACAGAGGGGATGTGTGGCATCAAGAATTTTATCTTCGGGCTCTTGCATCTGTCTGAAGGCTTTAGCAAAAATGATGTCGGTTGCACTGCCTGTATCAACCAAAACATTGTGGACCAGAAATCCTTTGATAACACAAGAGATAACCATAGCATCATTGTGTGGGTAATCCTTGAGTTGAAGATCCTCTTGGGAGAAGGTAATAGGAATGTGAGACCATCTGGACTTGATGAAGGGTCCTTGCACCCCGACATGCTGTACCCTTCTCTATGCTTCCTTCTTTTGCTTCTTGTTGGCTGGTTCTGAACATGAACCGCCTGTTATCGGGAGTACCAGCTTCGGAACCGAAGCAGCTCCAGCTTGAATATTGAACGAAGCCATCAGCTCAGAAAAAGTGGTAGTGAGTTCACCGGAGGTGGGCGCCAATGTTGGGGACTTGTTCTCAAATGCTATGAATTAAGAACAAGGCAACACAAAATGTTAGATATTAATGTCCTTCGTCCTTCGAAGCATTATTTCCCTTAGGATATAACGATCTTCGGACGAAGGTCATGAAGGACGTACCTTCATCATCACAATATACATTAATGAAAGACGAAGCATACGGAACATGAAAGATGACGTGAATAATCACATAACATTATTAATATAACTTTATTATATCATCATGGAAAAATAGAAATAATATCGAATTACAAATGTACCTTCGGCTTGACAGAAGGTAAAAGTACAAGCGTGACGCACAGGCAAGTACAAGTCAGCATGAACAGTACAGGGGTACTGTTCACCTATTTATAGGCACGGGACGCAGCCCGGTTAAAATTACATTTATGTCCCTCATAAAAGTTTACAACAATGACTCAAACACTTGTGGACTAAAAGGTCATTCTACTTTTAAGTCGGTTTGCAATTCCGAAGCTTCACGAACAGCAACCTTCGGTCATCACGTGCCGACAGCTTCAGCCGAAGTTGTTTCTTCCTGCAGGACCTTCGGCGACGAAGCATGGTCCCAACAAGATCCAAAGGATCCATAACAAAACTTCTTGCGGAGTGGGGATAAGACAGAGAATACAGCATCATCAATAGCTTCGAAAGGGTTTCTTTTGCCAATCCTTGCTTCAAGTTCCATAATCTTGCTTGATCATCTTGCAGTGCTTCTAAGAAGAGCCTTCTAATAGACGAAGAATCAGACATGAAGGGTTGAAGATAAAAGAGATGAGTTTTGATACAAAGTATATTTTTATGGAGCAAAATATATCATGTTTTGAAAGATACCGAGTTTTCCATTTCTAACTAATCTAGCGATCTACGGTCACATTGCTTTGATACAACTTCTGTCACACCTGGTTCCAATGGGCAGAGCCGGGTGCATAGCATATGTGTGCCAGGATCTATTTCCACACATATGTTGACGTCACAAGTGTAATATATTAAAAGAACAATGCATAAAAGCATAAATAAAGATTATATTAACATATTACACTTCGAACAGACATAATGTCTTAACCTTTATTTATCAAAGTATAGTGAAACATGGACATCCATCCACAGGGAGATGACCGGGGGTATCACTAGACTAGCATCCATGGAGCTCAGCATCATAACTTCATCTGCAAGCTTCTGATCAAAATTTAAGCATAGGTGAGCTCACTTATGGTCGGGGCTCGGCAAGTGGGGGAAAAACTAATGCACGTTTAACAAGGTGAGGCTAATGTTGAGCAGTAATCATTTTAGTTGGTCAACATTTTATTAACAACACATGTCTTACTAATAAGTGTGAATCCCAAGTATTCCCATTAAACAAAGGTATAAGAGTATATCAAAAACACTTAAGTGAAACCACTTAAGCAAACCATTGGCAGATCATCGGATCTCGATTTATTTCCATCTTCAAGTTCAATTATCATGTGAGGAGTCCAGGCTGCTCATAACCGTGAGCACGGCTGATATATCAGTTTTACACTCTACAGAGGTGGCGCATCTTTACCCATGAGTCGCGATTCCCTTCTAGCCCGGGTTAGCTAGACCCGTATTCACTTCCGAGGTGAATGGCCAGGGTCTCACTACGAGGCTTCTCCCTAGAGTCCTCATTACGCAAATGCTGGAAATGGTCAAACTACATAAAGCACACCTAATGTAACCAACATATAGTCTAGACTGCAGGGTAAAGCTTTGGGAACTACGCCCATATCCAATCTACCTGAGCCGGAACTATAAGCGCTTGCCAGATGCCCCCGTTCCGGTCGACCACGGCCAGCACCCAACATAAGACTTCCCTAATTATTTAGCCAAGACCAAAGCCATGATAGTTCTCATGGTAGCACTGTTTTCCCAGGTTGTCACTCCATGTTCCAATTAATATACAATAATCTTGTTTAACCATCGGGTTAACAACAATAATGTAAACTTACCATTTGGAATATTAATATCATAAGTGGGAGTGACTGCATAAAGTTAAGTTGTAGCAATAGCATAGCTACTTGATTAGATCATAATCCCAGGTTAAACAAGGAGTAAGGTTGGAAAGATTATCTAAATAGGTAACCCGTCAAATTATGCATATATATCCAAAAGAATAAACTTTATTAAATGTATTGTTTGGGATCAAACAGGGTATGCAGAGGGAGAAGTCCACTTGCCTTGCTTATAGAAAACTTGAGATTCTTCCACGGAATATATTCTGATTCTCAACTAGGAGGTCAATCACTGAACATCACATAAACAAACAAGAAGAAACAAACACCACTCAATAACATACAACATTCAACATATTCCAGACTAAAAGAACACATAATAAAAGGATCGTTTTTGCTTCAATAACACAAGCAAAGGTTATAGCAAAAGATGTTCTTTATGAAAAGGTTTGGTTTTATATTTTATAGCACAAAACATAAACTTAAAATATCTTAATTATAAATAAACAAATATTAGGTTCACCATTTTAATTGTTTATAAAAATCATATGTGGTATGTCTACGATTAAGGGTTCATAAGATGATAAATCGCATTATAACAATATTAAACCTTTTATAAAAGCTATATGTTATGCATCTAAGGTTAATAAGTTATGAAACACATTATTGAACATTAATTGATGAGAAGCTAATATATAAGCCTAAACATGTTTTATGTTGGAATATAAATGAAACAAATAATTATCTTTATTTTTATTAATAAAACACAAGGCCTATATTATTTTTTAATAAAGCTATATTCAAAGTCAATATATAAATTAACATTTTAATTATATAAACAACATGAATACTAATTACATTATTTTATTCTTTAGGATAAACTAAGTGGTGTAAATAATATGGGCTCGATTTGATGGACAGATTAATCATGCCTAGAAAACTGACTAAGTCATTTTAAATTAGAATAAATGATCTAGTTTATTAATAAGAAAATTGTATTCGATATTATATAAACTATCATTTTGGTTTATAAAAACAAGAACACTAATTAATCTATTTTAACACTTATTTTAGAAAAAAACTCTGTAGCACCTTTAAACATTGTGAGACGTAATATATCATTTTAGTTAGTGGACACTGAATTAAGCTATATTAATATTATTAGATAACTCTATTTCCCTTAGTGTGAATAAATAATATAATTATGCGTGCAACATATAAAGCTTAAATATAAATTTTATTTAAATTTTAGGATGAAGTACAATTGCATTTCTACTAATTCACTATGAAAAATTGTGATCTAGTTTCCTTTTTAATTTCCCAATCAGATAAGTTACATATAAATCAATTATAACAACCATAATTCAAACTTATTTTCGAAAACATGTAAATTATTGCAATCACTGATTTGAAATGCGTACACCAATTTACGAAGTTACCAAATTAATATTTAATGTATTTGAGTCTTAGATGAGCATTTTGAAATGGGGAAAACTGTTGGAGGGGTTAGCTCAAAATTAACCGTAGACGATAGAAAGTAGCGCGTAAAATTGGATCTTTCTTTTACCTTCGATGAGCAGGAGCGAGACAGCAATAGAGCACGCAGCAGAGGCGACCATGCGATGGCGACAAGCCTCCAGCAAGCGCGAGCACGACACGGGGCCTCCGACGTACGATGAACAAAGATGATGGGTGTCACATACTCTTCCCGGTGAGAAGGGTCGGACCATGATGAACGACGGTGCGGCGCTTAACGAGCAACAATCAGGGGGAAGGGAAACACCGGCTGGGTTGGACTCCAACGGCGAGGCCGTGGAAGCCAAGCACCGGCAAGCAGCAAGAGGAGGAGAGATTTGCGGCGCTGTTTAAATAGACCGGGCAGGTGAGCAAGCGCGACGGCGTAAATGGTGGCTACGCAGTAGACGACGATGGCTAATAGAGATTGAAGGTGCGAGCAAGGAAAGGAGTGGAGAGTGAAGGCTCGATGCCGCTCTATTTATAGGCCTCGGGAGGGAGAGGGAAGGACGACCGTCGGTGGAGGGGGGCTTCAATGGCGCACGATAATGGCCACAGTTACGGTTTTGCTAAGGAGAGAGGCGAGTGGAAAGGGATAGCGACGGGCAGTAGGCTCCACATAAGCAGGTGGCGTGGGGCAGTGCCGAGCGGTGGCTCGCAGACTCAGGTAGACGTGGTGACGAGGCAGCTGAAATCTGATGATGCGACATGTTGTTTCGTTACGAACATTCATTCGTAGGGAAGATGGGTAGAGGAAAAGTATTATTATATAAATATTTTAAGTAAATCATAACAATCCTAAAATTAATACTTTACAAAAGAGGTTCTTTATTTTTAGAATAATTATTTTTAGGCTAAAATTTATTAGTTAAATTAATTAGACTTTACACATAAAGAATAAATTAATTAAAAAGTGAACTTTTGCAATGAACAAACAAAAAAAGTACTCAAAAAATGAATGCATCAAGCATTTGTGTGAAATTTATATACTCAAAATTTAATTATTTATTTATCACCATTTTATTATTTAAAAACATAAATATTTTCCTTTCTACTAGAAATTAATAATATAAACTAAGTTAACTTTAATAGATGGATTTAGGGTGTTACATGGCTTGAGCACCATCCAAAAATGTAGAAACCTGATTCAGATTAGCTTGACTCTGAGCACACCTCTCCTCAGCATCGAAACACCATCGAATCAGAGCTGGGAAGGCAAGAGAAAATAATCCATGCAGTAAACGAAGGAGCAACAAACACCAAAGAGAGTTATGAAACCACTAACCAACGTTCGAAGCTTTCAGGTCATCTATCTATTTCTGAAACAGAAGAGGGTTCCACTGCAACAAAGATAAAACCTGATCGGGAACAGGGGCACCACATGCTCTCAGCTGAGTCGACACCGAGTTTAGAACATTCTGCAAATACAAGAATTAGCAAGGGAATCATCTATCGATGAAGATAAAGCATGGTAAGGATCAACTCACCTAAAGGTTAGAAAGGAACAAAGGAAATCCCAAGGCCGGAGCCATTGAGTTACCATCAAATGGCGGGACACTATAGAGGCAATATCAAGAGCAGGTTTGAGCACCAGAGAAGGATTAAAACTCATGCTCAGGGTGACGCCTAGTGGGACCTCAACTCCAACAGCACGCAGCGGATCCTCAACACTCGAATTACTGACCTCTAAAGAAGTTGGGCCAACAAGAGCAGTAGGAAGATCAAGACTCGTCGCCGCAACTTCCTTAGACTGAATCGGTGGTGACCCAACATGAACATCCATAGAAGCAGCCGAAGAAGAGCCATGTTTAGGACCCTCGGGGGCTAGGTCACCCTCAACAGCTCCCTTGGGGATGGACGACCTTCAGTAACACCCTCGGAGGCTGGGTTATTCTCAATCGTACCCTCGAGGGTTGGATAACCCTCTCATGTAACATCAGGGATCGAAGTGTCCTCGTGAATCAGACCACCCTTAAAGGTCGAAGATGCATGGGAAAATGCCCGGGTTATTTCTTGCCCAGCAAGAAGGCTAGCTGAAGGAACATCATCTAGGACTTCTACATGGATGCCAGCACCCCCAACTTCAGGAAGTTCCAATAAGAGACCTTCTAGAATGATCTCCTCCAGTGCATGATCAATAGCGGACATCGTCATCCCCTGGAGGTTAACCAGCCCTGACAGAGCCTAAATTGGGACATCATTGTTGGCTTTGCTATGATGATTCCTATGAACCAAAGGAGGAACATCATCCTCATCCTCATCCACTTCCTCCTCCTCTGAAACATGCCCACCAGCTCTGATGCCACCACAACTCTCAATGTCATCTTCGAGATCGGCACACGTCAGCGCCCGCCCACGCGCCCAGCTCACTTTTTGAGCCCCGCCAGCGCCCGCACTCACTCCCCCGCCTCATTTCGCACAGCTCCACCCTCTCTCGCGCTCTGCCCACGCCGCCAGACACCACCGGAGACCCGCACTCGCTTCCCCAGCCATCCAGCTCGTCGGAGACCACGCCAAGCCTCCTCGAGCTCCGCCCCGAGGTGAGACACCTATGCCCGTGCTCAGTTTTCCCTATTTTGCTCTATGCTCGGCCAATTTTTGCTTCGTCGATGTTCGACCGTGGCAGTCCGCCGCGCCCGCACGGTGGCCGGCCAATTTAGTCCGGCCTAGTGCCCCGGTGTCAGTCCCTAAGGTACCCCTGTCTCTGCTGAAACTATCCCAGGCCTTAGTGTGTCTCAAGCCCCCTCCCCATGGCCGGAATCCCTCGCCGGAGTTCCTCCGATACGCCTGAGACCTTCTCCCCGCCATTCTCCCCTCTCTATCCGTGGACTCGTGGCTTTTTCCCTGCCATTGGATTCACCGTGGCATTCTCTCCCTCTTTGTCCAATCCCGGCGACCCCAGAGCCACCCTAGCACGCGCCTGCCCCAACTCCGGCGAACTCACCACCGCGGAGAGGAGCAGCGCCGCCCACAGCCGTTCATCCCTCCCCGGTCTGATCTCCTCCGTCCGATCTTGATCGCACGGCCCAGATCGAGGATACCGCTTCGCGCACGTGCGCCTGCGCCCCTGGCCCGCCCGCCAGCGCCCATGTCCCTTAGCGCTGGGCCCGCTCAGTCAGTACGCTCTCCCCCTCGGTCGCTGACGCACCCTGGCCCGCCTGTCAACGCTCGCCCGCCCGCGCGCCCTCGGCCGCAGATCTAATCTCGGTCGTCGGTTTCTGATCTAACGGTTGGAATCACTCGATACCCCTTCGCGCGGTAGTTTTATTAAAGAGACCCTCGGTTTGTTTAGAATCAACCCGCCGTCCCTGGTTTTCGCGCGCAGGCCCCTATAATCTTGCAGATTGAACCCTGGACTTTTAAATATTCACAGAATTAGACCTAATTTCATATTTTGAATTCCCAAACTTGTTTATTTCATATCTTTTGCATATGAACTCCAAATTTAGTGATTGAAATTGCAAAATATTCATAGGATTATTCTCTATTCAAATAAAATAGTTTCATGTACTGTCTGCACATCCTAATTTTTATGGTAAATTATGAACTAGTATATTTGTAGGTTTATTTATTTTATAAAATAAATAAAAGAAAAACCCTGGAGATTAAAGTGTATTTAATCTTGTGAAGATTAATAATGTGTATAATATGAATCTATCTCTGGTTTAACTTTTATGGTTCATTAAAAGGAATTAAACTAGATTATGTAATCATGGACAACACTTAGAGAATAATCAACTCCTAAATGGAAATAGTGCATGTTATACTTTGATCTCATTCTTACTTCTTTAATATTGTGCCTTTTTGAGATGTATTCCAATGTTTGTACGTGTTTGGTGTGTTGTTCATTTGTACTTTCCAAATGTATTGAATGCATGCTCGCTTTAATTAGACAACAAGCAGTCCGAGGTTCCCGAGTGTGTTGCTGGAGACCTCCCTGAGCAACAACCTGGTGAAGGCAAGTGTCCTCTGACCTATTATGTCCTACATACTTTATAATTCACTGTCTCGCATTACTTTATGAAACCTAAGGATTGACTAGTTTGTATTTACCTTATCCTTATTTACCTTTTTGGGTTATCATAGTTTGCTTTATGCTATTGCTTTAACTTAATCAATGAACATGATGTGACTATTTATGATATGATACTATTATCCTAATGATGATATTGTGATACCTTAGGGGGCTCAGGCCTTTTTTCTGGGTACCTCTCCGTAAGGACCTGTTCATGGAGTGACCACTCGGGATAACAGTACAACCATGAGGGTGGAATGGGATGCCCTTAGCTGAATAATTAGATGAACCTGGGGTGTAGTTGGCTTTGCCTAAGGCCCATCAATGAGGGTCGGGGCGTAGTGCTCGCTCTGCCAAGGGGGTGCAGAGGTTCATTCGATTTGGTTTTGTTAGTCACCCACCTTGGGGAGGTGTACTGCATTTGTACGACTGGCGAAACCTAACGAGCAGCTATGCACCAGGGGAGTCTTTGTAAAGGCTACGTTGTGAAACCTTGTCGACTCACCTTGGTAGTGTTTGAGGGTTTGATCGACCCGGGGCAGAAAGGGATCACGACTTGTGGGTAAAGTGTACAACCTCTGTAGAGTGTTAGAAACTAGTATATCAGCCGAGCTCACGGTTAAGAGCAGCCTTGGGATCCTCTTTGATTAGAAGAATTCTGTTTACTTTTATGATGGTGGTGAAGAATGATGATATAAATATAATCTCGGGTATTTCCTCTTTGAGGGAGTACTTGTGGGTAAAAATTGGGTTTATTACTAAAACTTGGCTCTACTAATAATGATAAGTACTTGACCAACTAAAAGCAACTCCTTAACCTTAACCCCACATACAGCTAGTCCACTTTAGCCAAACGGGACATTTGCTGAGTACGTTGATGTGTACTCACCCCTTGCTTTAAACACCACCCCCACCCCAGGTTGTCCCCATTGTACTTAGTGCTCAGAAGGTGATGCTGGCAACATGGAGGACTTCGAGGAGTTCCAGGATTATGACGAGTTCTAGCTCTTTCTTAGTGGCAAATCCCCAGTCAGCTGCCTGTGTAGGCTTAGCATCTACATTTCGTTTCTCCGCACTTTGATATTTATGTTGAACACAATGGTTATGTATTAGACTATGTGGATGTCTTGGACATCTTGATGTAATTAAAGTACCTTTCCGCTATTTATTTCGAGCATTGTGTGATGATGTCCAATTATGTAATCGCTGTGTACGTGAGTTTCTGATCCTGGCACGTACATGGTTCGCATTTGGTTTGTCTTCAAAAAAACCGGGTGTGACATGAGGGGACTCGGCCGGCGCACCCGCAGACGCAACGATGACTTCCACGAGAAGGGGAGCAGTTTCCCCCTCCATGACCTCTACCTCTTCCATCGAGGCAGGGACGGAGGCAGACATGGCTGGTGCCCGCGCCTCGGGCAAGGACGCTGTTGGCCCCTGCATGGAAGGAGCTGCGCCACCAGAAGGGCCCGCCGAGGCTGGCGCGGACCTGGGTCCGACCTCGGGGCTATATGCCCACGTGGACCTCCATCCCCTCACCGTCGTCGTCGTCATCCTCCTCCTCAGTGCTGGGAGAGGCCTCGAGCTGGAGCCCCTCCATCCACTGCGCTCTACGATGCTTCTCCAACGAATCGCGGGCCACCATCCTCATGTGGGCCCGCTTCTTCGCCTCTTCCTTCTTCTATTTCTTCTCCTCGGCCGCCAGCCGGCGCACCTCCTTGGTCGTCGCTTCCTCTGGGACCAGGGGTCGAGCGGTCCGGAAGCCCCAGAGCCCCTGACGAGGGGACGAGAAGGTAACACTGAGACAAAAATAAGAAAAAACAAAAACAAAAACAAAAAATAGAGGACTCACCAGGGACACGTAGCCCTGCTCGGGGTGCATCGGCACCACGAAGGAATAATCCGCCTTCCCCACCATCCCCTTCACCCGCCGGAGAAGTTCATCGGTGGAGAGGGCGGCCGAGGCCATCCGGGAGCTTTCCATAGAGGCCTTGGGGTCATCTCGTTGAGGTGGAGTCAGTGGTCGGTCAGCAGTAGCACCCGCCGCCGGTGGAAGGCCGTGACAACTCCGGCTGCAGTGAGACCACAGTCCCAGAGCTTCCGCAGCGCCTCCAACAGTGAGTTGAGGTGGGTCTAGAGCTCCCACGGCAGCCCCACCGCCATCGCTCCTCCGCTCCGAGGGTAACACAGTAAGTAAACACCGGTAGCTGCCCATCGTCGTTGCGGAGGTAGAACCATCAGCTCTGCCACCCCTTATACGATGAGGTCAGGGTGGCAAGGATGTATAGAGCCGCCCGATTCGAGCGTAGTTGTAGCATGCAACCGCCGACGCGGACGGTGTGGCGCACCATCCTCACCTTGCTAGGGAGGGAGAAAGGCTCCACACGGAAGAGATGGACCCATAGGTCCCAGTGGGGCTCGATCCCTAGGAACTCCTCGTAGACGATGGAGAAGATGGCCGCCTGCGTGATGGAGTTGGGGTTGAAGTTGTGTAACTCCACCCTGTAGTAGTGCGGCAGGGCCCACAATAAGCGGCACGCCGGAACTCTGAAACCTCGTTCATGGAATGAGGTGAAGCTGACGATATAGCCCGTGGGCGGATCTAGCACCTGCTCATCGTGTGGCACAATCCATTCAGGCTTCGGGCCGGTGGATCGGGGCTGGAGCAGGTCGGCTTCAAAGAGTGCCTCTAGATTCCCGTCGATGACAGAGGATACGGGCCATGGGTCACGGGGAGGAAGGACGATGATCTTCTCTGCCATTAGAACAAAGGAAAAGGCGAGAGGAAGACGAAGGGCTCTTTTGGCAGAAGGCGAAAACGGTGTTCGAAGGCAAAGGAATGAAATAGCGAAGGTAATGGTCCGAAGCCTCCCCCTTAGTCAGCTTTATAGGGACAGACGGAGCCACCGAAGTGTGAATCGAAAGTAGCTGGATGACGGCCGTTTTGAATCCGGCGCACATGCATGCCGCGAATGGTCGGCTGACCAGCAGTATGCCTCGTTGCATTAAATGGTCATGTCCCCTCCAAGGAAAAACACGCCGAGCGCCGTTCCGCATCCTGTCTCGAAAGGTACGCTCTCTACCCTCGACATATCTGCCCTTTATCCGCTCGGTAATCAAACCAGAAGGAAGTGTCTTCTGCCTCGGGCAACCCACCTCGGAAAGGGAGTAGCGAGTCAGAAAAAGTCGTCTTCTACCTCGGCATGTCACTCCAGTAGGAAAAAAGGCAAGGAAGAATAATGTTTAGAGGTTCAAAGGTTCGACCCTCGACAGGGTTCAGACAAACCGCCTCAAGACTTCAGGGCTCCGAGCCCAATACTGCTCAGGGGTTTGAAGGTTGGCCCCTTGGAAGGGCTCCAAGACTGCCCCAGAGCACAGAATCAGGGATGACTATAGGTACGCCCATACATGGACCTAGCTCGAGTTGCGACCCGAGGTACCTTAAGACATATCCGAGACCCCCGGGAGCGATTCATGACGGTATCCCATCGTAGGGAGACATCGAGCCCTCGAACCCCATCGAATGGGTTCGGGACCAGGCGAATCACCCGCAGGTACCTCTAGGGCATGTCTTCGGACTGCTAGCTAACTCCGATTGAAAGGAGCTCGGACCCTCGCTCGAATTACCCGTTAACAGCTCAATGGAAATGTCATGCTCGTCGCCCATTGAGGGTAGCATGACGAATTCCCCCTCCTCCTCACAGAGAGCTGACGAAGGGGCATATGAACCAAAAGTCGAGACATCCCTCGGTCGACCTCTTGCTCCGTGCAAAGGCTTGAGGGTTGCCCTCGCTAATCATGCAAAAGGTTCCCATGGTTTGACCAAAGATCAAACATGACCTATCAAAGAACAAAAGCCCCAAAGGAGTCAACAACTCCTTCGTGGCCTCGGGGGCTACACCTGACGGATGCGCTCGCGCGCACCCATCGAAAAACAAACATGTCCTACCTCTCAAAAAGCAACACGCTCGCGGGCGAGCAGCAGATCCTCCAAACAAGTACCAAAAGTACTTCCTTGGAAGGCTCGGGCACTACTGTCGAGGGCAATAAATAGGGGCACCCGAATTATCACCCTAACAAACACACTCAGAGAAATAAGGACTAAACTCCCGAGGGGTGACAGTTGAGCCACCTATAAAAATCGAGACATCTCCCTGAGAGTCTCCCACCTTGAGCAGGGCTCCGCCTCGTCCGAGGTCACCGTCGCTCGCTCCGCCTTGTCTGAGGTCAGCGCCGCTCGCTCCGTCTCACTCGAGCCAGCCTCATGCAGATAAGACAGGGGTGCCCAAAAATAGGCAGGGGACATGCACATTTAATGTGTGTGCCATCCCACGCTGCGGCAGTAAAGCATAGTGACAGACAAGACGACGATCACGTCTGGCACGATAGCAATATTACGGCTACACCACAGTGTGCGCACGCCGCCTGCCACCCTCAGATGGGACGCCTAATACGACAAGCCGAGCAGACTGGCATGCGAGAGCAATCTCTCTGCCTCACCCGAAGCAGGTTTCAGCCCACGGGCACAACCTCTCTGCCTCGCCCGACCCCGGGTCCAGCCTTCGGGGGATTTCTCCACCTCACCCAACATTAAGTTCGGACCTCGGGCGAATTCCCCGCCTCGCCTGAGCTTGGCCTTGGCCACCTACTATGCCGCGAATCCCGCAGACGGCTACTCCGCCCAACTATGGCGCATGTCAAGGGACGACTTGCCTAATGCCTCGGGAAGACTTCCGCCTCAACCAAGCAATGCTCTGATCTTGATAAGAGCAGCAGAGAATCTCGACGTCATCCCATGCCAGGATGCTGAAGCACCCCGTAAGCAACCTTTGGCCCATACCTCGGCGCTGTTACAACAACTACGGCATGGGCAGCCTCTCCCTCGGGGGCTCAGACATACGGATGACCCCTCGGTCTCTGCCTCGGCTCTCTATGGGAAATCAGCAGACACGAGTCAATGGCATAGTTTACCATCACATCGGCTTGCAAACGACAGGGCATCTCTCCTTCGGATACAGCACCCGGCTTCACTGAGGACGCTCCCCTTCATGTATAAATAGGGCAGTGGTCCCTCCATGGAAGTGGGATCCACGAGACACGTAAACGGACGCTCACTCCTCCACTTTGTCTTAGATATTAGCACTTGCCTCAATCATCTCTAGGGACTTGGGGACTTCCCCTCTCCCGTCGTGCTTGTAAGCCCCTACTACAGGCACCACAGTGTGAGTAATATAAGCCTCATCCCCCTCTGCTATAAGTAGGGTCTTGTGTTGCCCAAACCATGATAATTGCTTGTGTCTTCTCGCACACCATCTAGAGTCGACCACGCGATACATTTACTAGTTGGTTAAGGACCTATGGTCCAAACACCAACACATCTGTTGGGGGCCTTCGTCTTCCGAAGGTCCTCAAAAACATGATTTAACATTGTTTTCGGAGTTGTAATACATGAGCAGGAACCTTCGGATTCAAATCAGAACCATAGTGGGGGAAGCATCAACAATACGAAGATTCAAGAGGCGCCAAAGCTACGCGTAAGGGAGCTTCGGCATGACAGCAGGAAAGGGAACCAACTTAAAGGGGAAAAGGCTATTTAGACCCCGATGAGTTACCTTGTAATCATTAGCAAATATAAAGGGCATGAATGTAATTTCATGTGGGCTGCGTCCCATGCCTATAAATAGATGAACAGTACCCCCATATTGTTCACGTGAACTGGGCATTTGCTTTTGCATCACGCTCGTACCTTTGCTGTTTATCAAGTCGAAGGTATCGAATGTAATTCAATATTGTTTTTATATTCTCATGATAATAGAATGGAGATGAAATTATAATGCTATATGATTCTTTATGTCATCTTTTGTATTTTACACGTCTTTTCTATTACCATCTTACCTTCGATATTCGAAGGTATGTCTTTCATAACCTTTGTTTGAAGATCATTATATCCTAAGGGAAATAATGTAACGGAGGACGAAGGGCATTAATATTTAACATTTTATGTTGCCTTGTTCTTGATCCATAGCATTTGAGAACAAGTCACCAACATTGGCGCCCACCTCCGGTGAACTCTTTCAACCACCTTCGGCAAGCACTGACCTTCGTCATGCCACCGAAGAAAGCTTTAGCACCAGGGACTATCGCTCTGCAGCCACTGGACCCAAACTAGGAAACCCTTTCTCTTCGAGAGGCCCGAAGCCAGAAGAGGAAGGCCACTAGTCCAACACTCCAAGAGGAGGAGTTGGACCAAGAAATCAGAAACATGGAGATACTTCATCAGCAAGTACAAAGGAAGAAGGAGAAGATGGCCTGACTAGCTGATCTTCAAAGGTTGATCGACGAAGCCACTGAAGAAGTACGCCATCTTGCTCAAGACGGAGCTTCATCAAGAAGGCTTCTTCAACGAGGATGGATGGTATGATGGTTTCGATCATGGAAATTTTGCTTTTGATAATGCTTTTCCTCTGTCAGCAGAACTGCAGGCTACCCCATGGCCTCCATCATACAAACCACCCCAGCTCCCCATGTATGATGGGCACTCAGATCCGAAGCAGTTTTTGATGAGCTACGAAGCAACCATATCTTCATATGGGGGCAATACCGCAGTCATGGCGAAATCTTTCATCATGGCAGTCAAGAATGTTGCGCAAACCTGGTACTCCTCTCTTCGGCCAGGAACAATCACATCATGGCAGAAGCTGAAGGACATGCTAATCACCAGTTTCCAAGGGTTTCAGACGAAGCTGGTTACTGCTCAAGCTTTGTTCTAGTGCACGCAAGAGCACGAAGAATACCTCCAGGCGTATGTCTGAAGGTTCTTGCGCTTAAGGGCACAGGCGCCAACCGTGCCCAATGAAATCGTCATTGAGGCCATGATCAAAGGGCTTCGGCCAGGACCTACGGGCCAATACTTCACCAGGAAGCCCCCTCAGACCCTAGAGAAGTTGCTCCAAAAGATGGATGAATACATCCGGGCTGACAATGACTTTCTCCAAAGAAGAGAGGAAGCCTACAGGTTCTCTGAGATGACCAGGGGCTTCGGAGGAAGAACCCACCCAAGGCATGTCAGGTCAATTCACTCCACTCAGAATGACGACAGAGGAAGTCAGCTGTAGAAATCACAATATACTTCACAATCTTCGGGGCAGCAACAAAGCTCTTTCTGGCCGACAGCTCCAAGAGGCAGAGGCGCCAGGGGCTTCGGAGGAAGGTTTGGGGATCAGCCCAGAAAAATTTATTACTTATTCTGTGGTGAGGACAAGGGCCATACTACAAGGATGTGCCATGTCACCATTCAGAAACAAAAGGAAATAGCAGAAGCTATAGCTCAACAAAACCAGCTGAAGCAGGTCATGCACACCGCTTCGTATCACTCACCCTACATACCAGAGTATGTGGGTAATCATCCTGCAGCTTCTGTTGCTTCGGCTAGCCAGCCACAACCGTCTTGGCCACAGCTTCCACCTCCACCACCACTACAGCCTGTGTATTCACGAGGCTAGCAGCCAGAAGGGAGCCAATGACCCATCAGCAGCGAGATTTCAGGGAGGAGTCCGAAGCTCACACAGTCAACAGTACTGTGCCAGAATCGAAGCATATCTATTGAGAGATATCCTACCCTTGAAATAGTCTTTACATTCATTGTCATTTTCTTCTTTTTAATAAGGAACAATTGTTGAAAGCCTAGTTCTCTTGACATTTTCAATTTCCTGTAATAGCTTCGTTCTTGTTATAGAGAAATATATTCTCTCCACAGATTTACGAAGTCCAAAAAGTCGCTGAAGCACAAAACACGTTCCTAAGGGAACGTAGACCTAGAAATCACATTACAAGTATCACCGAAGCTACAAAAGAGTCGTTCCTAAGGGAGCGCAGTGTAAGTTTTCTGCTCAAAAGTTGTTCCAAAGGGAATGCAGAGCCAAATACCGCCAAAATATAAAGCGAAGCGCGAAAACTCAACGCGAATACCGCCAAAATAGAAGGCGAAGAAGTTCAAAAGACGTTCCTAAGGGAATGCAAAACTTACAGCAAAAAGTCAGCGCTGATACACCGAAAAATAAGCGGTGAAGCCGAAAAATAAACGGCAAAGAGATTGTGTATTCCACTATGGGGATGTGAGCATGTGTCTTCGGCATAAAGATCATCTTGCATAACATAACATCATCACATCATTTTGCATAACATAACATCATACATCATATTGCATCGATGGTACAAGAAGGGGATACAATGTTGACCTTCGGAGAATGTTATGAAAAAATGAAGTTGTGCTAAGGCACAAAATAAGTTTGAAGAAATACAGCTTCATCAGCTCTGAGGTGGAGGAACAAATTTATTGTTGACGAAGCATTAATGTTTTTGCGACGTTTGGAGGATTTTTTACAAGGCATAGAAGCTCTTCTTTACAAAGCATGAAAAGAAGGGAAGGTGTTTTTTCGCTAAAGACTCAAAAATGGTATGTACATAAAAGTTTCATGCATCGCAAAGAAATGAATCGCAAAACCTTTCATATATTACATTCAAAACCTACGATAACCGAATATTACAAGCATATCCTAGCAAATATTACATTAATATTCTAGTAATGTTTTTACAAATAGCTATTCTTCTTCCTTTAGGACTTCTTCTGCAGCTTCGGTTAATAATTTTGTGACAACTTCATCCACAATAGCTTCGGCCATATTAATAATTTCTATTGACTTCTTTGTTTCTGGGACCGCTAATGGGTCGAAGGGCTCTAGGGGAGGAGGTAGTTTAGCTACGATAGAAGACATAAATTAGTTCGAAATCACAAAAATAAGCAATAAAATTAAAAGCCATTCAGTAATACCTATCCGTTTTTCAAGTTCCGCAGCCTTTTCAGCTGTTTTTGTCGCTTCTCGAGCGTCATGAATATCGTTTTCACTCTTTTTTATTATTTCATGCGCCATCCCTCGGCCGCCATTTTCCCAAATATCAGTAAAAAAATTCAGCCTAGTAAGCTTGCTTCGGTCGAGGGATCCTTCGTGTCATCAATAGACAAAGCAGCTTCGGCCTAGACCAAAGTTTTAACATGATCGCACCCTGCTTTCTCCAAAATAGCTGCAACTCCTCTCGCACCAGAGAACGTGCATATGTCCCCGCGGTCGCTCAAAATTTCTTCAAAAGCTTCAGTTTCGCTGCTGATCCACTCAATCACGCCCTCAGGGTCGCCTCTTATGAAGTTGTCTTCGCTTGAATATGCGCCCACATTGGCGAAGCTAGTTTTTATCTTCTTGACGCATTCTACATATTTCTCAAAACATCTTTCTTTCGACGAGCGAAGCTCTACAACTGTTTTCTCAAAATAATTTCTCCAGTACTCACTGGCATCTCGGTCAGCTTCGGCAACAGCGCATATCAATTTGGCTTCGGCCAGTTGTTTTTGAAGGTTTTCAATCTCATTCCTTTGGATTTCAGATTGAGCCTTGAAGTGAGCTTCATCCACCTTTACTTTGTCCACCAATGTAAGTAGAATTTTGTCTTTTTCCAAAGCTTCGTTCCTCAGACTGATAACCTCTGATCGAAGGTTGTTGAGAGCGATAGTGCAACTCTCATCTTCGGCATTCTTTTGTGCCCTTAAGGCGTTGCTAAGTATTAAACCCTATATGAAAAAATGAATAGGTTAATATAAGAACAAAAGAATAATTAAAAATTTCATAAATTTTCAAATACACAATTTTTGTACCTTCAGACTATTATATGCAAGGCTATCCGCAAGATCCTCCTTTGTCATGGCGCAGAGGCCAGCTTCAAGCTTCGGGAACCCCATACTTCTTGCCATCTCCCGGCAGACAGATAATTCCTTGTTCTCTGGGAGACAATACAAGAAGTCATCTTCATCTGTGCCATTAAACACTAACGCCCCTTTTGGGTACTTCAGTTCTCGGGCATAGTGTTTAGCTTCAAAAATTTCTTCTTCAGACAATCTTTTTCCCGAAGCGTGTCGAACAATATAATCAAGGACTTCGGAAGACGCTTCGGGAGTAGGCGCGACAACTTCTTCTCCTGTTGCCTTTTCTCAAGTGTCCGAGGATTTCTCCTTGACGGGCTCTGAAGGCCCGGCTTCGGCATCGGCCTAGCTCATTGTAGCTTTGGCTTCGATTACCTTTGACTCGGTTTCAATCTGCGCCTTCGAAGCCTTTCCAATTTTCCCTGGAGTAGAGCTTGAAGCTTTTATTGTCTCTAGTACATCTAATACACTAGCCATCCTTTTTCTCTTCGGGGTCGCCGCTAGACCTTTTTGTGTCTTCGGCACCTCAACTCCTGACGAAGGGCTTAGAATTTCCAATGTTTTCGTCGCTTTGATTTTTGGTTCTTCAATTTTGACAGCCTTCGGCATTGCAGCCGGCTCTTCAATCTTCTGTGTAAGGGCAGGTTCTTTGGCTTCAATAGCTGAAGAAGTCTTACCGCCGAATTCAGGCACTATGGCCGGTTCAATATAGCGCGGTCGGTGAGTAAGGACCTTCAACTTTTTCCTCTTCGGTGCGGGCTCGCTTGAGGAAGCCGGAGCTGCAACCTTCTTAGGAGTCGCACCCTTCTTTTTCTGCCCCCACGACGGGTAGCGATAGTCAGGGTACACAAAACCAATAACATCAAAAACTCTATTTAGTCTTTTCTTTTTCGGCTGTCGAAGGCCGCAGATAGTGCATTATCTTCAGACTTAGAGTATGTTCCAAGTAGTTCATCACTAGTATTTTCAACGCACTTCAGCCAGTCATCGTCTGGTTCGATAAATTGGTCTCCAAACCTGAAGGTATATTTCAATCGAACCAAACCACCTTCACTAGGGTTAGTGATAGTTTCCTTTGGCATTTCCCAGCTGTCTATCAGTGGCCATATTCTGAAGGCTATATGCTCTTGAAGCAAGTCCCTTGTCCCAACAAAAGAGCAAACTATGCTGAAGGCCCTTCGGCATGCCTCGGCTGCCTCGTCAATTTCAACCTTCGGCTTCTAGAGGCCGAAGCGAGACCAAATGGGGCGCATGATGACCTCTTTAATATCTTCTCTCACATTTAAATCATTCTTTACATAGAACCATTCTTTCATCCAGGCTCCGGGCCACCTTTTCTAGAATGTTGGCATCGGCTAACTTGCGCCAGAGCGGGCAATGAAGCTGTAGCAGCCGAAATTGTTGTGATATTGTTCTTTACCCCAGGCCTTCGTCTCATACGAGAGCTCGTGCATACTACAAAAACATCTTGCGCTTGGCTCCAGACCTTGACTTCTCACAGCCCAGACGAAAATCCCCATTCTAATAATCGCTTCAGGAGTTATCTAATGAAGGTAGATCTGGTATGTCTTCAAAACTTCGACCACAAATCTACTCAACGGGAACCGAAGTCCAGCTTTGAAGAAGCTTCGAAAGATCACAACTTCATTTTCTTCCGGGGCAGGAATGACCCTGTCTACGTCAGCCCTCACAATAGAAATATCTCGAAAGTACCTTCCTCTCATATTATCAAGATGACTATGTTTGATAGTTGATTTCCCGAAGGCTGTGTGACTTGGTCGCCAAGGATGATCTTCCGAGTCTTTGCCTCCACTCTCCATATCATAGCTGTCGCTATCATCAGTATCTTCAGACAAGCCTTCTAATATCTCTTTAGTTATCTTCTCTGTGTTTGTTTTTGCAATTGACTCAATAAATCCGGTAGTCTTCTCCTCAAGGAGCTTCTCCTCCTCGCTCAGCTTTGTCTCAGCAGCAACTTTTTTGTCTTGAGACATCTTTTCTTTGAAAATGGCGGAAATGTGTCCTCAGAGCCGAAACTTAGGAAATCTAAAAAACCAAGCAGCTGTTGATAAGCAAGAGCTAAGAAATTGAATAAAGCAAAGCAGGCGACAAGTAACATACCAAATGTGCTCAGGGTGAGTTCTTATTTATACACCCAGCGCGCTCCAAATTAGAGGGTCCCGTCTGTCATTGACTGTTTCTATTCTAGCAAAGGGAAGGTGTTTTTTCGGACCTTCGTCCACATCGCAATTTGAATTCGTCATTCTAACAAATTAACCTTGCGAGGGGCTACTGTTGGGGGGGCCTTCATCTTCCGAAGGTCCTCAAAAACATGATTTAACATTGTTTTCGGAGTTGTAATACATGAGCAGGAACCTTTGGATTCGAATCAGAACCATAGTGGGGGAAGCATGAACAATACGAAGATTCATGAGGCGTCGAAGCTACGCGCAAGGGAGCTTCGGCATGACAGCAGGAAAGGGAACCGACTTAAAGGGGAAAAGGCTATTTAGACCCTGATGAGTTACCTTGTAATCATTAGCAAATACAAAGGGAATGAATGTAATTTCATGTGGGTTGTGTCCCATGCCTATAAATAGATGAACAGTACCCCCATACTGTTCACGTGAACTGGGCATTTGCTTTTGCATCACGCTCGTACCTTTGCTATTTATCAAGTCGAAGGTATCGAATGTAATTCAATATTGTTTTTATATTCTCATGATAATAGAATGGAGATGAATTTATAATGCTATATGATTCTTTATGTCATCTTTTGTATTTTACACGCCTTTTCTATTACCATCTTACCTTCGATATTTGAAGGTATGTCTTTCATAACCTTCGTCTGAAGATCATTATATCCTAAGGGAAATAATGTAATGGAGGACAAAGGGCATTGATATTTAACATTTTATGTTGCCTTGTTCTTGATCCATAGCATTTGATAACAAGTCACCAACAACATCTATTCCATGTTTTACACCTATTTGGTTGGATCTGAGCTGATTGTGACTTAGAAACTAAACTGTTGACTTATGAACATGTGAATCAGCCGATAGTTCCTCCAAGGTCGCCTTGATGATGTTGTTGGAGCAGACTTTGATGTGATCTTTGGAACCAACCATTGGAAGCCAATTTTTAGTCGCTCTAAACATCCTTGTTTCCATCAGAGTCGCTAAAAAGGTGTGTTGATGCTCTTTTGGGCCAATCACCTAGCGCACCTTAGACCCCGTTCACTGGGTGCGAGGACCTGGGATGCACTCTATGTGAGCGCAGATTGTCTGCTCCAGGTGACCGGACTGTCCACGACTTGCGTAGAGGGATCCACTTCTCTCTGTAGGGCGATAAACGTCCGTGCGTGCATAGAGGTTGCAATGATCTCCTGCAGAACCTGGATCTCACCCCCAGGAGGGACCCCGTCAAGGAGGAAAGCTCCTTGGGTTGTCTTGGGATTGGTAGGCCATCCAAGACGCCTCTAAATGACATCGAGCCTAGGAGAGGTGAAGATTGGGGATGAAGAAGGCTAATTACTCTACTCCTAGGGAAATAATGTGAATAGATTGATTTGATCGATTAAGTGGTGCCTCAATTGGATGTACCCCTCATATATACAGGGGTGGAGGTCTATAGCAGTTCCTAGGCGCTTTCTAATAGATTCTCGCGTGATTGGCCAAATAAACACACGCGAGGTAATGACTCTTGTTTGAGTTAAGATAATCGTGGACCGTCTGGGCTACATGGTCGAACCGTTCAACCATGCTCAGGTACCTAATCTAGTGCTCAACAGATATTAAATTTATTAGTTATATCTATTAAATATGATTGTGTGTTGTCCCAACTCATGGACATTTTGCTAGTTCTAAAACTTGTTTGTGATTAGGGTTGTACGAAATGCTCATGTCTCGTCGACTCACTTGGTTCGTGGTCAGCTCGGCTTGGATCGACTCGTTTGATTTTTTTCACAAACTAAGCTAACAACCTAGCATGGTTCATTAACGAGCCAGCTCATGAGGTAAACGAGCTATCACATTTCAGCAAAACAAAACTATATGCATATCATTTATGTATCAATCGATGAACATGTTATATGTATGTGTGGTGCCTATGGCCTATGAGTTAAACCGAAGACTGATGAATTGTGTCTATGTGTTAAATTGGTCTGTGCGAATATGATTATGGGTTAAACTGATGAACATGTGTGTGAATTGTCAATTGATGATGAAGTGATGAGTGATGAGTTGCGTTAATTTGTTGTTACATTGATGTGGTCTGTAAAACTATGAGTATAATTACTATTGCTATTGTTAAATTAGTTTGAAATTAACTAGAAATTGATTATTATATATATTGTCTTTTTATGTTGCGGCTCGTGAGCTAAACGAGCCGAGCCGAGCCAACTCGTTAGCTTAATGAGACAACTGGAACTCGGGTGAGCCAAGCCGAGCTAGCTTGATATCTAGCCTATTTGCGATGTTGTGTATGGCATGTTGTAGAGATGGCAATGGGTACCCAAAACCCGAATACCTTACGAGGTTTACCCGTTATGAAGGCGGGTATGGGACAATTCCCTACCCGCGGGTATGTTAATGGTTAAAAACCTCTACCCGTTGGGTAGACGGGTACGGGTTGGTACTACCCATATCGTCTACCCGTAGGTAAAATGTACCAGCATCAATACCACTATAACCATCTAATAGAGCCCATCTTAGCTAAAATAAAACTCTTATCTAGCTATCATTTGTCTAGATACTAAGTTATGTAATCATATGATTTGTTATATGTGGAGTTGAAGTTGTTTTTGTATGTTTATTTAATATTTTGAGTGATTGGTATATTGGAATTTAAGACTTTCCTAGTGGATACGGGTTACCCGACAGATAAAAATACCCACGCGGGCACGAGTGTAGGTAAGATTTTATACCCGCAGGCATATATGGGTAACCCGACGGGTAGAATTTTTTTGATGGGTACGGGTATGGAATGGTACTACCCGACGGGTATGTACCCGTTGCCATCCCTAGCATCGTGTCATGTTTATATATGTCACCACAAAACTTGACAAATTCAAAGCTCTGGTTGCCTATTTGCGGTCTCATGATGCATGTTTGGTTTGTTGTCCCACTTGCCACAGTTTGTCACGTCTAAGGTTAGGCAGGTTTGACCGAGTTAGGTGTGCATTTGGTTTATAGCCACAATTGTAGCATATTTTTTCTTCTGCTGCGTAGGTCCCACTCATCAATGACTCATAAAAGTGTGACAAGTTTTCCTTAGACATCTCATTTTGTGGTGCAGTATTTAAGCGACTAGCCTCAGGTAAGTCTATACTATATTAAAGCATCAGTTTTAACGATCGTCCCGCGTCATCTTTTTACAAATAACTCCTCACATATATTCCAAATTAACCCGCTGCACGCCCCATCCGTTCCACGCAACCAACCTCCACGTCTAAAAACACACCTCCACATATAGATGGCCAAAAGGTGGCTCGGCATAGGCCCGATGCCCGCAGGCCACAGCTCTGGTCCGGACATGGCATGCCGGCCTACTGACTATATTGGGCCAACCCGTTAGCCCGTCGGAGCATTTGGTTAAGTCAGCGAAAAATAGTGCCAGGCTAGCCCATTAGCCTGTCGGGCCATTTGGTTAAATCAGCGTAAAATGTTAAAAACAGCGCAGGAGGTGGGGTTCAAACCCGCGCCCTGATGGAAGAAGGGCGACAAACACTGGGTGAAGCTATCTAACCAGTAGAATATCACGTGAGGGGTGTGTTTAATATTGAATATAAATCATACATATGTATATACGTTTTTTGTAAAATAAAAAATATAATTGTGTCGGGCCGGGCCAGCACTACGGGCCGAGGCTACAGGCCAAGCACGGCACGACGCTCGTGCCGAGCTGGCCTAGGCACTATTAAATGGGTCGTGCATCGGGCTGGCCCGTCAGACATGACCCATTTGGCCATCTATACCTCTGCACGATAATGATGGTTCTCATCTCAGTTGCTGCCACCTCATTCGCTATCCTGCTTCTTTTCTCTCTCCCCTCATGCCTTCGCCTCTGCGCCACCCCATTCTTGGTAGAGGGCAAGGGAGCAGGTGCCTCCTCCCTGTATTCGTCCAACACCAGCCCCAACACCGACTTGAGCAGTGGATATTGCACGTCCATGAGAACGTTTCACAGTATGTATGCACCATCGTTTTCATCGTCGTCGGACGTCCCGTTCGTATTCCCAACCTTTGTTCTTCCTCCTCAACCTACTTCCCCTGCCCACAGTCGCAGCCACAAGCCAACCGATGCTCTTCGACGCGGTTACTAGGCGAGTCAGTCTTGCTCCTCGCCTTTCTTCGTGTGTGCCACCGAGGAGGACACGGTGGCGCCTGCCACACTTAGGTTATCTTGGCGATGAGGAGTCCAGGTCTGAGATATTGGACAACCAAGTCCCATAGCGTGGTAGTAGTTGGCATATGCTACAGAGTTGGTGGTGGTGTTGTGTCGCCTCAGCGGGTCTAGGGTTGGGAAGGCACTCGCATTCTCTCACCCTTCTCGGACCGACGCATGGTGCAGGTGCCTCTTAGTTTGGAGCTACTCCAGCCGGGCTTCTTTCTCCGCTTGCATGCTCTCTCTCCATATATGTATCTAGCGGTATACTACCTATGTCGCCTCCAGATGTCTAGGTCTTCGTCGTGTCCTTCTCCGACAATGAACAAGTATGCCTGCCTCTTCCTTTCCTTCCTGCTCTACGAAACCTTGGAAGTGGGAGATGAGGGATGGAGGTCACTGATTTGCTGCCTATGGTACCCATTCGATGGCTCGGCAGCCTGTCTACATGGCCTTTTCCTTACCATGGTGTCGACTCGGTATGCTTCTACCGCTTCTATGTACCTGTCACTCATCCTTCCGTCATTGCAAAATTTATTGTGTTGTTTCTTTATTGTTTTGGGTGTTAGTTTTTTGTTGTGCTAAGGACTAAACATAATTTGGGTGTGTTAATACTTTATTTATTTTCTGCACATGGTTTGTGTTCTTTTGATGATGGTTCATGGATCTTGCAAAATATGTGTTAGGATTTGGAGATCCATATAGGCACTATCACAGGGTGCTCGTCCCTTGTGTTCTTGGCTCTTGCAAGTATTAGGTCATTTCTGAGACCACATTGGCGCAATAGACTCCATAGTGTTTGAGGTTGCTGAATTGGATGGAGCAACAACGATTTGTCACACTAATAGTAAAAGGAAAAGTTATTTGTTGGTTTTAAACGTTAGTAATTGCTACGAAGTACCATAATTTGTATGGAGTGCATCCAGTTTTTATTGATGCCTGACTTGAGCAACCACTTCATATTTTGATCTATCTTTTTTATAAGTTTGAGTTCATGTGACTTATTTTAGAAACTTGAGCTCACAAACTTTCTCTTATTTGGTCTTTGTATGGTGGAATTATGTCATTCTATAATCTCTGTTCGTTCAGTCAGTCATTGTGAACTCTCTTCTAATCGCTCCCTTCATTGGTCGTGTTGTACCAAGACATATTGGATGAAGTATACAACAACACTAGTTAGTCAAATCAAAAAATATTATACGGAGAGCGGAGACAATCAAATAAAAAATCTTGAGATCTTTTTGGTGGATAGTTTACACGGGTATTGTTGTGAGCCGTCGCAACGCACGGGCAACCGACTAGTCTCTACTATACTTAAAACATCAGTTTCAATAGTCGTCCTGCATCATATTTTTAAATAACCCCTCAAATCTATCTCAATTTAACCTGCATCCCTCCATGCACACAACCTCAATGACCAGCACGTTAGCCAGTCGGTGGTTAAATTAGCGTAAAATATTAAAAAATGATGCAGAGGTGGGGTTCGAACCTAAGTCCCGATGGAAAAAGGATGGAGACACCAGTGGCGGAGCTCCGTAAAATTAACGCCCCGGGCCACTCTACAAATGTAATGATTCTTTTCATTTTTTCACGTTTTAGTTCAAAAATGAACTAGCGGGCGATAAATATTTAATAACGGGCATTTAAAACAATCCAGTGAAACTATGATAAGTAGGGAAAGTGAATTAGACATTCGGAAACAATTACTCACAATAGAGGAGAATCATGAGCACATGGTAGCATATAGTCAGCACTCAGGACACAACGCTCGCCGCTCAGGTGGTCACTGCCCATTGGCTAGGGAAGCGCTCTGCCCTCGCCTATGCATAAGAAAAGAAAGGAAATAAGGTTGAGGAAGTTGTATAGCTTGGGAGAAGATGTAATGACAGGGGCAGATTTGGGCGGTGGCGCGGCGCCAGTACAGGCCGCGCGCGGCACTGATAGGGTCGAGGGAGGCTGGAGGCGGAGGCCAGACTGGCGGTGGTGGATGCCCGAGTCAGAGCCCGTCCGACCGCCTCGGAGGTTGCTGTCTTGTGCCCTTGCCGGATCCGTGGAGCCTGAAGGCGTGGAGAGCGATAGAGGAATGGAGGGAGGCGGTCGTGCCGCTGTCAACATAGGAAGCGCGGCTACATAGGTTTGTGAAATAATTGGAAGAGTCTGGGTTCTCGTGAGCGACCGAGGGAGGCTGTCAGCGCCAGACTCAATCGCTGCAAGCAGAAAGTCTTTTATAATATATTTTTTAGTCTAAAATGTATTTTAAGCTAATTTTTTTGGCTGAAAAAACATATATATAAGAGGGCTTTTAGGCTGCGCCCTGGGCCACGGTCCAGGTGGCCCGGGGCCCAGATCCGCCCCTGGGAGACACTAAGTGAAGTCATCTAACCAGTAGAATATCATGGTCAAATATTTCTAATATTGAATATAAATTGTACATATGTATATACGAGTTTTGTAAAATAAAAAAATATATAATCGTGTTGGGCCGGATCAGCACTACGGGCCGAGGCTACGGCCCAAACACGACACGACAATCGTGTTGGGCTGGCCCAGGCACTATTAAATGGTCGTGCCCCGGACCAGCCCGTTAGGCACAATCCATTTGGCCATATATACCTCCACATGATAATGATGGTCCTCGCCTCAGTTGTCGCCACCTCGTTCGTCATCCTGCTTCTTTTCTCTCTCCTCATGCCTCCGCCTCCGCGGCACGCATTCTGCAGAGGGCATGGGAGCAGGCACCTCCTCCCCGTATTCGTCCGACACTAGCCCCGACATCGACCCGCGCAATGGCTATAACACGTCCACGAGGGTGTTTTCACAGCATACACGCACCATCATTTTCGCGTTGTCGGACGTCCCATTCGTCTTCCCGGCCTTCGCCCTGTTCTTCCTCCCCAACCTGCTTCCCCTGCCCATGGTCGCAGCTGCGAGCCGACCGACGCTCGTCGACGCGGGTACGGGCGAGTCGGTCTTGCTCCTGGCTTTTCTTCGTGCATGTCGCCAAGGAGGACACGATGGTGCCTGCCACGCTTAGGTTATCTTGGCGATGATGAGTCTAGATATGAGATATTTGTCACACCCGGTTCCAGGGGGTAGAACCGAGCGCATACCATATGTGTGCCAGGATCCATTTCCACACATATGTTGACGTCACAAGTGTAATATATCAAAAGACAATGCAATAAAGGCGTAAAGAGAGTATAAAACTTTATTACATCATCTGAGACATTGTGTCTTAAACAAGTATCACATCAAAGTAGAGCGGAAATAAAAAAAACTGGGCAATCTTCCACAGGAAGTTGACCGGCGCATCGTTAGACTTAGAATTCTTCGTCGATAAATTCTCCATCAAAGTCTCCAGCATCACCCTCTGATCAAAATATTAGCAAGGGTGAGCTCACTTATGGTCGGGGCTCAGCAAGTGGGGGAAAAATTAATGCAGGTATAACAAGGTGAGGCTAAGGTTGAGCAGTAAGCATTTTAGTTGGTCAATATTTTATTATCAACACCTGCCTTACTAACAAGAGTGAATCCCAAATATCCCAATTAAACAAAGGAATATGAATATAACAAAAACACTTAAGTGAAACCACTTAAGCAAACTGTGGGCAGATCATCAGATCTCAATTTATGTCCATCTTTAAGTTCAATTATCATGTGAGGAGTCCAGGTCGCTCGTAACCGGGAGCACGGCTGATATATCAGTTTTACACTCTGCAGAGGTGGTACAACTTTACCCACAAGCCATGTATCCCATCTAGCCCGGGTTGATCGGACCCTTAGACACTGCCGAGGTGAATGGCTAGGGATCCATTATGAGGTTTTCACAAAATACACTTAATACGAAGCAACCCGCTAAGGTTTCTAAGACGATGGTGGTGGCCCCCTGGGTGAAGTACCTTAGCCAAGAATACGACCCCATGTTAACGTGGGCTGCCAGCACCGACCGCTCCCCCTCTTGCCCATCTTTCAGGTAAGGTTGCTAGGCACTAAGCATATAGAGCTAATTACCAAAGCCAGAGCCATAATAGCACTCGTGGTTGCACTGTTATCCTGGGTGGTCACTCCATGTTCCAATTAAATTTGCAATGAAGTTATCTTAACCATCGGGTTAATGCCATAATTGCCAATTAAATCTTTGGAACATTAAAATCAATTAATGAGTGACATTAAGAAATTATTAGGTTGGGCAGTAGCGTAAATCTCGCACAGCTTAATTATTTCCCCAGGTTAAACAAGGAATACAGGTAGTAAATCTAGGAAATCCTTAATTAGGCGAAACCCATCAAATTATGCAGTATATCAAAAGTAAACATTATTAAATGCAATGACTGGGTACAAAAAGAGTATGCAGAGGGAGAATCCACTTGCCTTGCACAAAATCGTCCTGCGTGTCGTCTTCAAACGTATTTGGGTCCTCTATCACACAATCAGTTTCTAATAGCGTCGCACATCGTACATACAAAAGAAAACATTCACCAATAAATAAACATACACCATTACATAGGTGAAGCATACATCATACAATAAAACATACATTTAAACAAATCACATTTATAAGAAGGAATGCAAAACATGATTTGTATCTACCCTATATATCTTAACCATATCAACGATCAATTTATTTGCTATGACTAACTACTTTGTTTCATTATCTTACTAAAAAAACTTGTATGACAATTCGACTATGGATATGCATACTATATAAATTCATTTAAAATCATAGATACAACTTTAACCCAAATTCTAGGGGATCTAGTTTATTCTCTATCGTAAAACACGGGTCACATTCTAGTTTTGGTCTTTCTTTCTAAAAGGAAATTATATCAATTGTTAAAATATTATTTATAAATCACATAACCATAGTATTAAAGAACTAACTTAAACTACAATTTTTATCTCTACTATTTAGATTACGTTGGACTATATTGTTTCAACGTCAATAAAATATTTACTATTTCTTAGCGAATAACCAAAATAAATATATTGCGCATGAGCGTGCGAGTCTTGTCTATAAGTCAGAATCATAGTGTAAGCAACGGTGAACGCATACTTATTTATTTAATTATAGCTATTAATGTGAATCCTAATGGTGAATTTAGGAGTGGGTGCAATAAGTATAATTTTAACTAATATTAATTTATTTTAACACCATCAATGAAAGTAAATAATACTTATGATCTTTAATACTAATAAATAAATTAATCTCCTTTATTATTTCTAACTCAAATTGTTTAGTATGACCAAAAACGAATCTAATAATATTAATATTCTAAAAGTCTACATAAAATTGGTAATTGTACTTTTTATAAAACAAGTGAGGATATTCTGACATAAACTAGTATTTTGTTTAATCCAAAAATCTAAGTGCTCCATGATTATTTAACTAGTAAAAATCCATTTACCACACTACCGGTGATATTTTCCCCTTTTCTTAAAAAAATGCTAATAAAATAATTAGATAAATCATCTAAAAACCCTATAATATTCATATGACATCTATACCATTTTCCATATCCATTAAAATACACCTATAATTCTCCAAGTAGTTTCTAACATTTATCGTGACCAAATTTAACCACAAAAATTCCTATCTAGCATTTTATTGCCAAAGTGACTACTAAATGTTGTCATATTTCTCTAATCCAAAATTCAACGCCACGACTAACATGACATAACACGGTGCTAATAATCGCATGAATCTACCAAACAATTCCATAACGCTCACATACACATAAATCGAAACCACATGTGTTCATATTACAACAAACAAAATATACAACTCATGAATCGAATCAAAAGCTCTTTATAAAATAAATAAATTTGAATCGCCTACAACCTCGGGTTCGTGCGTGTGACGGAGACGGATCGACGGAGAGCGGGGCTCGACTACGGACGGCGAGTGTGTCGCTCCGGCGAACTACGGTGACGAACGACGAACTCCGGCGAACTCCACTGGCTCCGGCGACGAACGGCATGAACTAACGATGAGCGAGGAGTGCTAGAGGGAGGTAAATTCGAGTGGACAGGAAGGGGAGATTCTGCTGTCTTTTATAGAGAGCAGGAGGGAAGAAGAAAGGACACCAGAGAGAGTAACGTGGTCTGCAAATGGCCATCACTGCATCAGTTACCAGAGAATAACGAGGGAGGAAGAAACGGTTCCATTAAATTCCATTACACGAGGAAGTAACGCGCGCAGGCAATAACACGGCGTCGGCATGGAATGGCGCACTGCTCGGAAACGGTCGGTCGGGCTTGCTTGCACAGGGAGCAGGCATGGTCGCGGCGTCGAGGCAGGGGCGCGGCTTGGATGGCGCGCGCAGGTGCTGGCTCGGCGCGGCGGGGCTCAAGCGTGCGCGCGCGTGTCGCGCGGCTGCTTGGCAGCGGCTTGGCGGGGCGTCGCGCGGTGGAGCCACGGCGCTGGGGCTGCTCGCGGTGGGGCCGGGCGCCGGCGTGCGCGGTCGGCCGTGGGTGGCTCGGCTGCTCGCGCTCGGCTCGCGCGGGTGCCTGAGCGGCTTCGTTGGCTCCTGGGCACGGCCGGGTGAGGAGAGAAGAGAGAAGGAGCAGAGGAGAGAGGAGGGAGAGAGTGAATGGGAGAGAGAGGAACGTGAGGGAGAGGAGAGGAAGCTGGCGGCGGCTGGGCTCTGCCTGAGCGCGCGCGCGTGTAGTTTTTTAGGGTTTGGGGGCATGGGCCCCTAGTGGGCCGGTAGGTTTAGTTTTTTTTTTCTTTTTCTTTTTTTTTTAAATTCCGAAACGCTTATTTAAAGAGCTCAAAAATTTATAAAAATTCACCAAAAATGTTTATAAACAAAATACTCATTTTTAGACTAATAATTATTATTTTTCTTAATTATTGATTAATTACTAAGATTTCTTTTTAAAAGGAAAACAACAATCATCCGATAATCAATCAAGTGCATGCAAAGAAAACAATGCAAATGAACAATTAAACACTAAAAATTTTATTATCCTAATTAATATAATAACTAAATTTATTATTTTAATTGACGGTTTTTATGGTGTTACAAACCTACCCCTCTTAAAAAGAATCTCGTCCTCGAGATTAAGAAACTTCCGAGAATAACTGGGGAAATTCTGCTCTGAGTTCATCTTCTCTTTCCCAAGTGGCCTCATCTTCCGAATGATGACTCCACTGAACTTTGCACATGTTAATGACTTTACTCCGCGTAATTCTGCGAGATGTTTCCAGAATTCTGATTGGGTACTCCGAATAAGTCAAATCCTCATTAACATTCAGTTCTTCCATGGGTAACTGTTCCTCGGGTACTCTCAAGCACTTCTTGAGTTGTGATACGTGGAATACGTCATGCACATCGGATAATCTATCGGGTAGCTCTAACTGGTAGGCTACTTCGCCTTTTCTTTCCAAAATCTTGAATGGGCCAATATAGCGGGGTGATAATTTTCCTTTAACCTTAAACCTTTTCATTCCTCTCATCGGTGAAACTTTAAGGTAGACAAAGTCTCCTACTTCAAACATCAATTCTCTTCTTCTATTATCAGTATAGCTCTTCTGTCTTGACTGTGCTGTCTTCAAATTTTCTCTGATAATTTGTACTTGCTTTTCCGCCTCTTGGAGAATTTCTGGACCAAATACTTGACTTTCTCCAGTCTGATTCCAATAAAGTGGTGTTCTACACTTTCGTCCATATAGTGCTTCAAACGGTGCCATTTTGAGACTTGCTTGATAACTGTTGTTATATGAAAATTCTGCATAAGGCAAACTTTTATCCCAACTTCTACCATGCTTTAGAGCGCAAGCTCTTAGCATATCTTCCAAGATTTGGTTTGTTCTTTCCGTTTGCCCATCCGTTTGCGGATGATAAGCTGAACTAAAATTTAGCTTGGTATCCATGGACTCATGAAGTCTTTTCCAAAAGCGCGAGGTAAACTGGGTCCCTCGATCTGATACGATCTTCTTCGGTACTCCATGTAGACAAACAATCCTTGACATGTATAATTCTGCTAACTGGGCTCCTGAGTAAGTTGTCTTCACAGGTATAAAATGTGCCACTTTAGTTAACCTGTCTACTATGACCCATATTGAATCATAGCCATCTCGAGTACGGGGTAGTCCAACTATGAAATCCATACTGATTTCTTCCCATTTCCATTCAGGTACCTTGAGAGGTTGTAGCAATCCTGCTGGTCTTTGGTGTTCAGCTTTAACTCGCTGACACACGTCACATAATGCAACATGAGTAGCGACATCTCTTTTCAATCCGTACCACCAATACTTTTCTTTAAGGTCCTGGTACATCTTTGTGCTTCCAGGGTGAATAGAGTAAGCTGAATCGTGAGCTTCTCTCAAAATAAGTTGGCGTAAGTGCTCGATTTCGGGTACACAGATTCTCTTCTTAAACCATACTGTGCCTTGTTCATCTTCCGTGAAATCCGGGGCTTTACCCAAACTAATCAAAGATTTAATTTCCTTAATCTTCTCATCGGACTCTTGTCCTTTACGGATCTCTTCTTCCAACGTAGATTCGACTTCCATCACTGTTGCTTCTACATTATTGAGAAATCCAAGGTTGAGTCGTTCCATTTCCCAGCACAATTCCTGTGACATCAAATGAGTAGTGATGTTGTTCACTTGACCCTTACGGCTCAAAGCATCAGCTACTACATTTGCTTTTCCGGGGTGGTATTGTATTTCCAAATCATAGTCCTTAATCAACTCAAGCCATCTTCTCTGTCTGAGGTTGAGTTCCTTCTGAGTGAATATGTATTTCAAGCTTTTGTGATCCGTGAAGATTTTGCACTTGTTTCCAATCATATAGTGCCTCCAAATCTTCAAAGCATGCACTACGGCAGCTAGTTCCAAATCATGCGTAGGATAATTCTTCTCATGTTTCCTCAACTGTCTTGAAGCATAAGCAATCACCTTTCCTTCTTGCATTAGCACACATCCAAGTCCAAGGTGTGATGCATCGCAATACACATCAAATCCCTTGTGGATGTCTGGCATTACCAGTATTGGTGCAGTGGTTAACCTCTTCTTGAGTTCCTCAAAACAATTCTGACAAGCTTCATCCCATTTGAACTCTTTGCCTTTCTCCAGTAGAGAGGTAAGAGGCTTCACTAACTTGGAAAAACCTTCAATAAATCTTCTATAGTAGCCTGCTAATCCAAGAAAACTCCTGATCTTGGACGCATCTGTGGGTTGCTTCCAATTTAGTATTTCACTTATCTTTCCTGGGTCCACTTTAATTCCACCATCGGTAACAATATGCCCTAAGAAAGCAACTTCTTTCAACCAAAAATCACACTTCGAGAGTTTTGCGTACAGTTGGTTGTCACGAAGCTTTTGTAGGACTAGCCTTAGATGATCTTCGTGTGTTTCTTCATTCGGAGAATATATCAGTATGTCGTCAATGAATACGACCACAAACTGATCCAGATATTCCATGAATACTTTATTCATCAAGTTCATAAAGTATGCTGGTGCATTAGTCAGTCCAAATGACATGACCAAAAACTCATATAATCCATATCTCGTCGTGAAGGCTGTCTTCGGTACATCTTCTGCTCGGATCTTTAACTGATGATATCCCGATCTCAGATCTATCTTCGAGAATATCTTAGCTCCCTTCATTTGATCGAATAAATCTTCAATCCGAGGTAGTGGGTATTTATTCTTGATGGTTACTTCGTTCAAACTTCTATAATCCACACACATTCTTCTCGAACCATCCTTCTTGTTCACAAATAGCACTGGGGCTCCCCAAGGGGATGAACTTGGGCGAATAAAACCTTTTTCTAATAATTCTTCTATTTGTTTCTTCAGTTCTACTAAATCTTTGCCATCCATTCTATAAGGTCTTTTCGAGATAGGTGCGGTTCCAGGTACTAATTCAATAGAAAACTCTATATCACGGTCAGGTGGCATACCTGGTAATTCTTCCGGAAATACGTCTGGGTATTCGCACACTACTTTGATATTTTCCAAGGGCTTTTCTTCCAAGTGATTGATCACTGTCTTCCCTTTTTCATCTGTTGACTTGTCTATGTTGACTTGGATTCTTTCACCTTGAGGACTTGTCAACGTAATTGTTCCGTTGGCACACCGTATCACTCCATCACAACTTTTCAACCAGTTGCATCCAAGAATCACATCGATACCGTTGGATCCTAGGACCACTGGGTCGACTGTAAAATCTATTCCTTGAATCTTGATATTAACATGAGGGCATGAGTGTGTGGCCTTCATGTCACCTCCCGGTGAACTAATGTGTAATATCCTCTTCAGAGGGTACTTAGGTATGTTATGTTTTTCCACAAATGACTCAGTTATAAATGAATGTGATGCTCCAGAGTCAAATAAAACTGATGCAGGTATGGAGTTAACAAGGAACATACCATACACAATGTCGGCATCCTCAGGCACTGATTCCGCAGTGACGTGATTGACCCTTCCTCGGCTCTGGTTCTGTGGAGTCTTGTTCTGAGCAGATCCACGAGCGGGGGCGTTCTGGTCATTTCTCTGAGTGTTGCCTTTCTGGGGTGTCTGCTGGTTGCGCCTTGGGCAGTTGTTGGCATAGTGGCCTAATTCACCGCACTTGAAACAACCGTTGGGTTGGACAGGTGCGTTGTTTCTGGCCTGAGTGTTGTTGGTGCCACCCTGACGGTTCTGTGAATTTCCACCAGACCTCTGGTTGGTCTGGGGGTTGCTCCTTTGCTGGTTCTGGTTTTGGTTACTTCCCTGACTTTGCTGTCCAGAGCGTTGCACTTGATAATTATTTCCACCCTGATTTCCAGAGCGGAACTGCGAACCTTGAGCATTATTCGGACGAGTGTTCCTGCTTGACTGACCTTGGAACTTCCTTTTATGGTCAGATAGCTCCTTCCTTTTACTCTCAAGGCCAATTGCCTTGTTCAGGAGTGTCTGGAAGTTGGGGAATGTGTGACTCTGAAGTTGATAGTTCAGAGGTCCAATCAACCCTTCCAGAAAACGCTCTTGGCGCTTCTCATCAGTGTCCACTTCCTCAGGAGCATAACGTGAAAGCTGAGTGAAGCGATCACGATACTCACTGACAGACATATTCCCTTGAGTAAGGGAAAGAAACTCCTTCTTCTTCAGCTTCATGATTCCCGAAGGAATGTGGTGAGCGCGGAAGTTCTCTTGGAATTCCTGCCAGGTTATTGTGTCAGCATTGGGGTGTGCCGCTGTGAAGGCATCCCACCAATCGGACGCAGCTCCCTCGAGTCTTCCCGAGGCGTACAAGACCTTCTCCCGGTCGTTGCACTGAGTGATGTCCAGCTTCTTTCCAATGACTTTGAGCCAGTCATCGGCATCCAGGGGATCAACCGCATGAGAGAAAGTTGGCGGGTGATGACTCATGAAGTCCCGGTGCTTATCTCTAGCCGGGGGTGCATATTGCTGCTGCTGGGGTTGCTGATTCTGTTGGTTCTGTTGCAATTGTTGAACCGCAGCAGTGAGTCCTTGCAGAATCTGCATTTGCGCGGCGATGAACTGCTCCATGTTGGGATTAGGTGGTGGCGGTGGTGGTGGTGCTTGTTGTCCACGCTGGTTCCGGTTGTTAGGTCCTTGACGTTGGTTCACCATCTGATTTGTTAGGAAGTGAAGTCCTTAGAAAAGTGAGGAGTAGAAAAGATTAAAGAGGGAAAATAGCTTAAGTTTTACAAATTTTATATGTTCTTATGGCCATCATTCCATAAGACCATAGCACTCAAACAAAGATCCAAATCAAACATTTCAATCAATCACCATCACATGGTTGATATTTATTAATATGATAACATAAAGAGAGTATCATCGTCTAACGCGAAGTATAACTTATTACATCATGACTCAAAACTCCTAAAGCAGCCTAGTGACTGATCCGGCCTCTCCGTAGCGCAGCCTCTTGCGGGGAGGAGACAACGCCACGGCGGGAACCTGAGCTTCTGGCGGATTCAGTCCCTGCAGTTGGGCTTCCAGGGCTGCAATCCTGGCGTGGGCGTTCTCCAGCTCCAAGTGCACACTGTAGAGGTCCAGAGTGGCACTGTCCAGGTCGGTGTTGAGACCGGCCACTACACCAGCTAGGGTGTTGAGGCGATCCTCACCAGGTTCACCTGGGACAATGTTGGTCTGGCTTTCTCCACGCAGGCGCTGAGGGAGATGCCTGAACCTTGTGTTCTGCAGCTGCTGCCGGTAGGTGTGGCTAAGCGACCACAGGGTCCGACGGGCAGCGTCGCTGACAGAGGCAGCGTAGGTAGACAGCGGTATCAGGGACTCGTGAGCAGACAGAGTCCTGAATCCCCTGTCACCTGCATCCATCACCCTGACATGGACGCGAGTGATGTAATAGCAAGCCCGGGGAGGCTCGCTCACTCGCCTCGTCTCATACAGGGGGCGGACGTAGGCTCCAAGCTCGTGCAGCACTGCCTGCAGCAGGTTGGGGAAGTGTCCTGTTTCGAACATTGATGTATAATGTTTGACAACTGGACCAATCCCCATGAAGTGGTCCTCCTGGGCGTAGTCAGCTTCCTCGTGGACGTGTTCGTCCTCTCCATCGTCGTCGTCGTCGTCATCCTCGTCGTCGCCGTCTCCGGAGTCATCGGGGTCGTCGCCTCCAGGTGCAGGTGCTTGGAAGGCTGGTGCCGGCGATGCTGACGTCGATGACGCAGCTGCGAAGGCCAGGGACTCGGCCAACGGGGTGGGGGTCGGCAGCTGCTCCTCCGAGCTGTCCTCCAGGTTGATGACGTTCTCCACTCGGACGGGAGGGAGGTTCGCTGGAGCATCCTCGACTACCACTGGGTAGGCCGGGATCTGCCGGGGCTGAGGGGCGTAGCTGGTGTTGACGCGAGTGGTTTGAAGAGTGCGAACCATCTACAAGAGAAGAGTCAACTTAGTTGAATTTCAAAGAGGTAAGACTGATAAAGGAATTTATAGGAATGAAATTAGCAAGTTTTGAACAACTAGGCTTTCCATTTCTAACTAATCTAACGACCTAGGGTCAGCATAGCTCTGATACCACTTCTGTCACACCCGGTTCCAGGGGGTAGAACCGAGCGCATACCATATGTGTGCCAGGATCCATTTCCACACATATGTTGACGTCACAAGTGTAATATATCAAAAGACAATGCAATAAAGGCGTAAAGAGAGTATAAAACTTTATTACATCATCTGAGACATTGTGTCTTAAACAAGTATCACATCAAAGTAGAGCGGAAATAAAAAAAACTGGGCAATCTTCCACAGGAAGTTGACCGGCGCATCGTTAGACTTAGAATTCTTCGTCGATAAATTCTCCATCAAAGTCTCCAGCATCACCCTCTGATCAAAATATTAGCAAGGGTGAGCTCACTTATGGTCGGGGCTCAGCAAGTGGGGGAAAAATTAATGCAGGTATAACAAGGTGAGGCTAAGGTTGAGCAGTAAGCATTTTAGTTGGTCAATATTTTATTATCAACACCTGCCTTACTAACAAGAGTGAATCCCAAATATCCCAATTAAACAAAGGAATATGAATATAACAAAAACACTTAAGTGAAACCACTTAAGCAAACTGTGGGCAGATCATCAGATCTCAATTTATGTCCATCTTTAAGTTCAATTATCATGTGAGGAGTCCAGGTCGCTCGTAACCGGGAGCACGGCTGATATATCAGTTTTACACTCTGCAGAGGTGGTACAACTTTACCCACAAGCCATGTATCCCATCTAGCCCGGGTTGATCGGACCCTTAGACACTGCCGAGGTGAATGGCTAGGGATCCATTATGAGGTTTTCACAAAATACACTTAATACGAAGCAACCCGCTAAGGTTTCTAAGACGATGGTGGTGGCCCCCTGGGTGAAGTACCTTAGCCAAGAATACGACCCCATGTTAACGTGGGCTGCCAGCACCGACCGCTCCCCCTCTTGCCCATCTTTCAGGTAAGGTTGCTAGGCACTAAGCATATAGAGCTAATTACCAAAGCCAGAGCCATAATAGCACTCGTGGTTGCACTGTTATCCTGGGTGGTCACTCCATGTTCCAATTAAATTTGCAATGAAGTTATCTTAACCATCGGGTTAATGCCATAATTGCCAATTAAATCTTTGGAACATTAAAATCAATTAATGAGTGACATTAAGAAATTATTAGGTTGGGCAGTAGCGTAAATCTCGCACAGCTTAATTATTTCCCCAGGTTAAACAAGGAATACAGGTAGTAAATCTAGGAAATCCTTAATTAGGCGAAACCCATCAAATTATGCAGTATATCAAAAGTAAACATTATTAAATGCAATGACTGGGTACAAAAAGAGTATGCAGAGGGAGAATCCACTTGCCTTGCACAAAATCGTCCTGCGTGTCGTCTTCAAACGTATTTGGGTCCTCTATCACACAATCAGTTTCTAATAGCGTCGCACATCGTACATACAAAAGAAAACATTCACCAATAAATAAACATACACCATTACATAGGTGAAGCATACATCATACAATAAAACATACATTTAAACAAATCACATTTATAAGAAGGAATGCAAAACATGATTTGTATCTACCCTATATATCTTAACCATATCAACGATCAATTTATTTGCTATGACTAACTACTTTGTTTCATTATCTTACTAAAAAAACTTGTATGACAATTCGACTATGGATATGCATACTATATAAATTCATTTAAAATCATAGATACAACTTTAACCCAAATTCTAGGGGATCTAGTTTATTCTCTATCGTAAAACACGGGTCACATTCTAGTTTTGGTCTTTCTTTCTAAAAGGAAATTATATCAATTGTTAAAATATTATTTATAAATCACATAACCATAGTATTAAAGAACTAACTTAAACTACAATTTTTATCTCTACTATTTAGATTACGTTGGACTATATTGTTTCAACGTCAATAAAATATTTACTATTTCTTAGCGAATAACCAAAATAAATATATTGCGCATGAGCGTGCGAGTCTTGTCTATAAGTCAGAATCATAGTGTAAGCAACGGTGAACGCATACTTATTTATTTAATTATAGCTATTAATGTGAATCCTAATGGTGAATTTAGGAGTGGGTGCAATAAGTATAATTTTAACTAATATTAATTTATTTTAACACCATCAATGAAAGTAAATAATACTTATGATCTTTAATACTAATAAATAAATTAATCTCCTTTATTATTTCTAACTCAAATTGTTTAGTATGACCAAAAACGAATCTAATAATATTAATATTCTAAAAGTCTACATAAAATTGGTAATTGTACTTTTTATAAAACAAGTGAGGATATTCTGACATAAACTAGTATTTTGTTTAATCCAAAAATCTAAGTGCTCCATGATTATTTAACTAGTAAAAATCCATTTACCACACTACCGGTGATATTTTCCCCTTTTCTTAAAAAAATGCTAATAAAATAATTAGATAAATCATCTAAAAACCCTATAATATTCATATGACATCTATACCATTTTCCATATCCATTAAAATACACCTATAATTCTCCAAGTAGTTTCTAACATTTATCGTGACCAAATTTAACCACAAAAATTCCTATCTAGCATTTTATTGCCAAAGTGACTACTAAATGTTGTCATATTTCTCTAATCCAAAATTCAACGCCACGACTAACATGACATAACACGGTGCTAATAATCGCATGAATCTACCAAACAATTCCATAACGCTCACATACACATAAATCGAAACCACATGTGTTCATATTACAACAAACAAAATATACAACTCATGAATCGAATCAAAAGCTCTTTATAAAATAAATAAATTTGAATCGCCTACAACCTCGGGTTCGTGCGTGTGACGGAGACGGATCGACGGAGAGCGGGGCTCGACTACGGACGGCGAGTGTGTCGCTCCGGCGAACTACGGTGACGAACGACGAACTCCGGCGAACTCCACTGGCTCCGGCGACGAACGGCATGAACTAACGATGAGCGAGGAGTGCTAGAGGGAGGTAAATTCGAGTGGACAGGAAGGGGAGATTCTGCTGTCTTTTATAGAGAGCAGGAGGGAAGAAGAAAGGACACCAGAGAGAGTAACGTGGTCTGCAAATGGCCATCACTGCATCAGTTACCAGAGAATAACGAGGGAGGAAGAAACGGTTCCATTAAATTCCATTACACGAGGAAGTAACGCGCGCAGGCAATAACACGGCGTCGGCATGGAATGGCGCACTGCTCGGAAACGGTCGGTCGGGCTTGCTTGCACAGGGAGCAGGCATGGTCGCGGCGTCGAGGCAGGGGCGCGGCTTGGATGGCGCGCGCAGGTGCTGGCTCGGCGCGGCGGGGCTCAAGCGTGCGCGCGCGTGTCGCGCGGCTGCTTGGCAGCGGCTTGGCGGGGCGTCGCGCGGTGGAGCCACGGCGCTGGGGCTGCTCGCGGTGGGGCCGGGCGCCGGCGTGCGCGGTCGGCCGTGGGTGGCTCGGCTGCTCGCGCTCGGCTCGCGCGGGTGCCTGAGCGGCTTCGTTGGCTCCTGGGCACGGCCGGGTGAGGAGAGAAGAGAGAAGGAGCAGAGGAGAGAGGAGGGAGAGAGTGAATGGGAGAGAGAGGAACGTGAGGGAGAGGAGAGGAAGCTGGCGGCGGCTGGGCTCTGCCTGAGCGCGCGCGCGTGTAGTTTTTTAGGGTTTGGGGGCATGGGCCCCTAGTGGGCCGGTAGGTTTAGTTTTTTTTTTTCTTTTTTTTTTAAATTCCGAAACGCTTATTTAAAGAGCTCAAAAATTTATAAAAATTCACCAAAAATGTTTATAAACAAAATACTCATTTTTAGACTAATAATTATTATTTTTCTTAATTATTGATTAATTACTAAGATTTCTTTTTAAAAGGAAAACAACAATCATCCGATAATCAATCAAGTGCATGCAAAGAAAACAATGCAAATGAACAATTAAACACTAAAAATTTTATTATCCTAATTAATATAATAACTAAATTTATTATTTTAATTGACGGTTTTTATGGTGTTACAATATTGGACAACCAAAGTCTGTAGCGCGACAACACTCGGCATATGCTACGGAGTTGGTGGTGGTGTTGTGTCGCCTCGGCGGGTCCAGGGCTGGAAGGCACTCGCATTCTCTCGCCCTTTTCGGACTGACGCCTGGTGCGGGTGCTTCTCGGTTTGGAGCTGCTCTGGCTGGGCTTCTTTCTCCGCTTGCGTGCTCTCTCCCTGTATGTATCTAGCGGTATACTACCTATGTCGCCTCCATATGTCTATTTCTTCGTCGTGTCTTTCTCCGGCAACGAACAAGTATGACTGCCTCTTCCCTTCCCTTCCCTTCCTGGTCTACGAAACCTTGGAAGTGGGGGAGGCGAGGGATGGGGTCCCTGATTTGCTGCCTATTGTACCCATTCGATGGCTCGATATCGCCTGTCTACATGGCATTTCCTTTACCACGATGTCGACTCGTTTAGTCAAATAAAAAAATATGCGAAGAGCAGAGACAATTAATAAAAAAATCTTGAGATCTTTTTGGTAGATAGTTTACGTGGTTATTGTTGTGAGCCGTCGTAACGTACGGGCAACCGACTAGTGTGACATAAATTATGTGGTTGCACCTTTGGCATGCAACCAAACATGCTCTGAAATCGAGTTGAAGGTTTTAGGGGGTGTTTGGGAGTGAAGTTTTTTCACAGTTTTGAAAGAATACTGCAGTATTCTCAAATACTGCAGTATTATATACAGAATGGTGTTTGGCAAGCTGGCTAAAATCTTTGTTTTCAAAACTGAAGTATTGTAAATACTATAGTTGTTTTAAGGTATTCTAAACTTAGGTCTGGACCTCAGTTTCCAAAATTGTGGTATTGTAAACTGCGGTATTGTCATGACTAAAGTATATATTTCAAAAACTGTGTTTTTCAAAAACTTTGTTCCCAAACATAGCCTTAGTCTCGAGTTGAAGGCTTTTAGGCTGGGCCTGGCGCATGTTCGTTCTGTCTGGACTCTGAACCGCTCAGGAAAGCCATCGACCGGCCCCACTTTTGTGCACCGCCAGTTTTTGCCGCTGCCGCGACAGAACCTGCTGGGTTGAGTACTTGACCTGGAAGACCTGCTGGTTTCAGTTCAGTCGCAGACAGACAACCTACTCGTACTTTCGTACAACCATCAAACATGTACTCGCACTACGTAGTACTTACTCTTATGGAGCACAAGTCGGCGGCTGGATCTAGCTACCTCTGCTCGTGAGTTCTATTTTTTTTTTTTTTGTAATGAAGGGTAACACAAACATGTCCCGTCCAACACGACCATGTCATCGCGCACGCACGATGCAGACACGGTGCGGCGCGGAGACGAGCCGAGGACGACGACTTGGGACTCCCCTTCCCCTCCCCTCCCCTCCCTGCAAGTGCCTCCAGTCCAGAGTCCAGGCTGGAAGCTCGAGCTCAAGGCCGCACTGCAGTGCATGTGTAAGTAAAGTAATCACGAGCGCAGTACATGCGGCCACTTGCAGCCTTCCATCACAGCATCGCATCGGGGTGCCTGGCGTCCAGAGCTGCAGCGAAAGAAAACAAAAAACGGCGGCCGAATTGTTGACCTGGGTGGTGCAAAGACAGACAGCCGGTGGACCGACCGATCTGCTGCCCCTGCCGTGTTGAAATCACCGTCTGCACCACGACGCACAATTCTAAAACGCGTGCACGTCGAATATGGATGTCCTGAACTGATCTCGCCCTCCGTCGGCAAAGTCGCTTTCTCCACTACACGACGGTTGATCTTTAGCGACCCTTATTAGGGACCGACAGTTGGTCGCTAAAAGTTATGGACTGACGGTTGGTCGCTAAATGCGTTTATAGCGACGGTCTGTGGGTCGCTAAAAGTCTAAAAATTTAACGACTTATGGTCGGTCGCTATAGAGGTAAAGGTGTGACTGATGGTGGGTCGCTATAGGGGTACGTGATTTTTGTGTTTCTTATTTACTCACCAAAGCCCATCTAAAGGCCTACTAAACAAACGAAATCCTATTCCAGCCCACACTACGCCTCTAACCCTAGGCCAACCGGCCATGCCCAGGCCCCCACCCGCCAGGCCGCCAGGCGGCGAGGCGCGGCGCCCATCTCCATCTCTCCCTACTCAGCCTCTCCTGCACGCCGCCGCCCATGGTACCAAACTCGACCGCCAAAGCCCCTGGCCGAGCTCCCCCATGGCGTCTCCCCCAACCATGGTGCTCTCTGCTCCTCCACGGCGCTGAGCTCCACCAGCCGCTGCTCTTGAACGCTGGCGCCAACCTCATCTTTGCTCCTCTCTCCCGCATCTCTGCAGGTCGCCCAGGTCGTGGCCTCGCCGGATCCCGCGCGCTCCTGTGTCGTGGCGCTGTCCCCATGTTTTCTCCGCGCCAGCGCGCCACCAGCTCTGCTTGAGCTCCTCCCTCGCCGTAGCTCACAGGTCGCCACCCCATGGCTGCTGCTCCTCTCTCTCTCATCTCTGCAACTCAGCGCCTCCTCTGCTCCTCCACCTGCAGTTCGCCCCATGTTCTAAACGCCAACCCTCCATCCCCCTACCCTCCAGCCATGGACGCCCCAGCTCCCTTTTGTTGCTCGCTAGGGACCAGCTCGGTGCCCTCTCCTCACTTGAAGCCGGCAACAGTGCCTTGGTAGTGGTCGAGCAGCACGTCGTCGGCTCCGTGGGTTTTTTGGGCAGCCCGGTTGTGGTGTCGTCAAACCCCGGTGAGACCTCACTGTCCCTGCATGCCTTGTGTTTGATGTAATGTCAAACCGCTTAATTTTATAGATAAGTTTATCATTGGATTGTTCTGACTTCTTGCACTGATCTGCCATGAATCCTGAAATGTAGTCCCATGTGTGCCATATTTCCTCCATGCATGATTATTAAGTCTGTGTTCTTGAAGTTTCCAATCTCACACGCATGATTAATGTGTTCTTGAAATACCGATGAAGTTGTGTAAAAAGTCTTTACTACGATTGAGTTACACCCTTAGTTAAATAGGGACTTTATTTTGGAGCAATGAATATTGATTAGCACATTCCCTTAGTATGTTGCTACCTGCAATTTTTTTCTTACAACCTGAGAAGCGGCATGTTTACTACAAGGTATCATCTTCACTTGTTTGCATTACACGCCCATTTTCATTATCCCTCTTTTCTCTTTTCTGTGATAATAATGGAATTAATGGAACTCTTTCTCAGCTTGCAGTTCAACAGTTGAATTTCATCGAGTCCCAGCCAGTTTGATTATATGAACCAGAGGCAAGCCAGGATGCCCTAGGTGTGGATCTCTGTTAGGCTGTGAAGCCTTTTTTATCATAAAGTTACTGCCTTCTCCATTCTTGTTTGCCTATATTTTTGTGAGATATAGCCTGCCCGAGAGAGGGAGTTTTTAAAAGCGGTATGAAAATCTGAACTTTGCTGCAGCCTGCAGTGTATATATTTGTAGATTTTCGTAATCAATGCTTTTCCGATGGTGTACTACTCTATTTTCTAGGTTTTGGATCGTATGTGCTTAATATTATTTGGGCACACAACACAGTTCACTAAGTGTATCTATATTTTTTATTCCTGATGTTTTCGTCCAAGAAGATGCACTCTGACTGTATTAAACCAATCTTCTGAAGTGTACACAGTTGATTTTACTTCCAAAGCATAACTGAGTATATGTTTCCTCTAGGTACATAAATGTGTTTCTGGTGGAGGTAAAGTTCTAATTCCAACGTTTGCTCTGGGAAGAGCTCAGGTATTGTAGTTCTCTTAATTCTACTTTATGAGACAAAGTGATGGTTAAGTGTGATAACTATATATGACTTAAATGAGCAAGTTTCCCTGAGAAGTACCATTCCGAGGGCACACTGTTCAAAGGTTTCATAATTTGTGATGACTTGTTCCACTTTTTAAAAAAAATCAGTAGAGTTGTCTGGACAGCTAACCTCTTGACTGCTTATGTTTGATTTGTATTTGATATGTGCTTTTAATTATTTATTAACTAGCAGTAGACTCCTAATTCCATGCTTGGTTAATTACTCTGAACTTAAACTAGCTAAATATAGCTTATGCAAGTTCTTAGACTGGCACATATCACTTGCATCCACTGCCTGTAGCCCTGTACATGCAAAAATTCGTGTTAGTAGTATGTAATGGCCCTAGCTACAACTGCAAATAGTACAAGGGACAGCAGTAGAGAAAACAAATGCGGTGAGAATGAGAATCAAGGTAAGTTGGCTTGCAAGCTTCTATGCAAGTGTTTCCTGTATCCATAACTCTGCAAAAGTTTTGGCTAGGATAGGAATCAAAGGGAGAGCTAATTCTTCCATTGACTTGCTAGTTCGGTGGTACTCCCAACAGAAACTAAATTGCAAGGTAATGAACTTAACTTTATATATTCCGTTTTGTGGTACTCCCAACAGAATCTAAAATTGCAAGGTAATTGCAAGTGTTCTTTGCTAATCCTCTTGACTGGTGGGATAACAGGACAAATAAGGTTAGACTGGGATTGTTCAAAGTTATAACCACTTGTCATTTACATGGTAACAGTTTACCTCGCATCTGAATAAATTAAACCTTCCTTTTGAGCGCATTCTAATTAGCAAACATAAAAAAACAGAGAACACATGAGAACTCAAGAACTAAATAAAAAAAGTTCAAATATTTACTGAGGGAGAGGGATATATGGTCAGTAGAGTGGGTGAATATTGAGACGGAAATAATAAACAACCAAATGAGTTATGAAAGGTATTATTGTTTTTCTAGTGATTTAATGCAGACGGAAATAATAAACAACCAAATGAGTTATGAAAGGTATTATTGTTTTTCTAGTGATTTAATGCATATTTTGTGTGTCTTTTTATCATGATCCATATGACGTTTAATCTGAGTAACATGTTACTTGCATGATTTTTTCTGATGATTGATACTTATATGACTGACTATTCACCCTTTAAAATTATTGCAGTTTACCAGGATACATATTTTTGTAATTGTTTGTGACATGTTAGTCTTTTGTTTAACCTATGTTCATCCATAGGGTTCTGCAAAACATCCTTTTGTGAAATGATCCTCAACCATCAATTCTTTTAAATGTTCCCTAGTAAAATGATTTATTCTTGATGGTTCAAAAGTTTCCCTATTCCTTGGATGTATCATATGCATTGGGGATGTCATATTGAAGAATCAGTATAATAATATGGACTATTTGGAGGGGTCTTTAAATGAGCTTGGAAGTTGGTGCATAAGGCTGCAACACCGTCTAGTGGAGGTAGATAAGGCATCAAAACTGTATTTTTATTTGCAAATGTAGCAACAATATACTAATTTGATGTACTTTTTTCTAGGGTGTTTTGGACAAAGAAAGCTTGTACCTTAAAACAGGAGGATACAAGAAGCTGGAGTGGTTGTCTGAAGGCTTTTGAACTGCTTGAAGCATTAGTGTAGCTTTGGTGCTTTTGTGACTGATCAACTCTAGAGCAGCTAGAGTGATGTAGTTGTGGGCTTTTGAACTGCTTCAAGCTGGAGTGATGTCGTTGTGGTGCTTTTGTGACTGGTCATCTCTGGAGCTTTTGTGAATGATCTAGCTAGCTATCTGTAAATGATCTAGTCGTGAATGATATTATAATTGTGATGCTTTTGTGAATATATAATTGTGGTGCTTTTGTGTTTATGTGATGGATCTATGGCTATGGTATACTGATTAACTGTGTATATCTTTATGATTTGTGTATAAAAATCAGTGATTTGTGCTGCTTAATTAAATGTATATTATTATTAATAACAACTGTAAAAGGGTGACTTTCTGTTAGTTGCTAAATGTATAGTATGACGACTTACGGTTGGTTGCTAAATCTATAGTACAGCAACCCACGATTGGTCGCTAAATGTACAATATTAGCAACAGACGGTCGGTCGCTAAAAAGATGTCGGTCGCTAAAGCCTTTAGCGACGGCACTTACAGCGACCATCCTTATGGGTCGCTAAAAGTTTTTAGCGACCAACCGTAGGTCGCTGAAGGCCGTTTTAGCAACCAACCGTAGGTCGCTGTAAGTGAACCGTCGGTCGTGTAGTGCTCGTCCGTCATTCCCCGGCACACGTCGGAAGAAGCAGAAGCCCTATACGCACGCAAACGTCTCACGTACGGTCCGAGATGCCGTCCCGCCTCGTTCTTTGCCGATCAAACATGCTACCTACATGAGAAATTGAGAATGGGCACGGATTGGGCTGTGTATGGGCACACGCGCATGCATTGGCGCATCTGTCACGTTTCGCGTTACACCTGTCTGCCATTGCGAGGTCACCGGCAACCTGGAGCAAGCCTTTTTTTTTTAGTTTTTGTGACAAAGAATGGGACGTCTGGACTTGGTAACAGCAGGCCTTCGTTTTCAATAAATTTGACCAAGAACATGAAGTGCAAAAAAGGCAGGACGAGAAGAGAACCACGTACGGTACGGACTACGGAGTGCTCTTTGGTTGACAATGCTAGTGGTAGTAGAGTACTACTAGCAAGTGCTGTCTGTACCCGTGTACCGATACGTACACCTGTCACAGTGTTTTATTAACATCGTTGCTAGGCACGGTTCCCATGCTAGAGCCATTTTAAAAGTAGGTTATCACAAAGCCCATGGTTTGGTTTCCAGCGAGCTAGCGGAGCTGATATGATGGCATCCGAGGAAAAAGATATTGCTTCGTTTGGCGTGCGGAGTATAGATGACCAACAGGAGGCACGGCGCGGGCCATAACATGTCAAGTTGTATAATTAAGCATGACAACACGACAGTATCTGTTGATCACTTGTATCCAAATGCTATGAATTAAGAATAAGACAACACAATTGTTAAGGATTAAGGATCTTCGTTATAATGCATCGTCAGACGAAGATCATGAAAGACAAACATTCATTATATTTAATATATGAATGGAAATGCGAAAGAATAAAGATGGAGACTGGATCTTCATTAATTCATTTATATTCATGTTCCATAAAATATAAATGAATACTCAACAGTATTGATATTACATTGGTATCTTCGGCTTGCTCGAAGGCGAGGATGCGAGAGAGTGATTACAATTCTGCGTGAACAGTACGGTGTTACTGATCATCTATTTATATGCACGGGACGCAGCCCAAGCAAAAGTACATTTATGCCCTCAACATTTACACATGATCGTAATACAAGTTATTAAGGACTAAGTAGTCTTTTACTCTTTCGGTCATCATCATTATTCATCATCTTTATTGTGAGCCGAAGTTGTCCATCTGGTGATAGCTTCGCGGTTTACTCTTATTCTCTTTGGATCTGTCTTCATTTTGTGTGCCTTCGTCATAAGGGAGAAGTTTGTATCACGGAGACGAAGTTTCCTGTAATAACTTATGCTGAAAACAAATTATTAATTATGTTTTTCAGGACCTTCGGAAGGAGAAGGCCCCCAGCAGTATCAAAAAGAAAAACATCATAATTAAAGGTTTGTTTGGAACCACCCAGTTTTTAAGAAAATGTTTTATAAAAAATAAGGTGGTTCCAAACATATCAGTTTGTACCTTATTTTGTAGAAATTGGATTCACAGTTTCTTAAAAACAAGAAGATAGCCTCTCCTAGCTAAAAAAATAAAATATGGTTTTTAAAAAACTGGGTTGCTACGAAAGAGGACCTAATTTTACATCCAATTGAAACCGAACAATACAACATTTAAAATTCACGGAACATAGATCATGGATCATATTTACAAATTATAATAGGCATGGATCACATGTTATATTTACAAGTTACAACAACTGAAATAGGCACACACACCACTTTAATTTTAAATGTTACCAGAGGCACTCATCAGATCGCTAGTCACTGAATTCACATATCACATTTACAAATTACACGTTACGACAGCTGAAACTCACGGATCATAGAATCACAACATCTGAAACTCAGGTTATAGAATTCACATATCACAAAACGATATTATTAGGAGCTCAATACAATTGCTACCTCGTTAAAGCATCATAGTATCTAGGTAAAACTCATATTAGTGAGAAACCTTATATGCGGAAAAAGAGAACAATCTAGCTCTATAGTTTATTGTCCTTACATCTAAGTCCAGTAGATAAAATTATCATAGACCATTTACAGAAATAATCATTAATCTAGTTAAAATTCTTCATATCATTCTTCAAGTTCCTTGTTGACAACGTCTAGAGAGGTCATATTCCCGGTTGTTGACAAGATGCATTCAAGAGTCCTAATATAAAAGTTATTATGGGGCTCACCTACAAGGGCCACCGCTCCCGTGCCGCAAGGACCTCCCCTATTCTTGGCCCGGACAAGGGCTTGACACCAAGGTAACTTGACACAGGGGCACCTCAAAGGAGTAACTACATCACCAAATCCCATGAGAAAACACTAAGATGCCCAAGGTCCTAAGTGCCTCGGAGTGTCCATGTCTAATCTAAAATAATATAAGTCACCAGGGTACCTCGTGTCCTAGATTCATTAATGAGTCAAGATACCACGGAATACACTCTTCAAATTCCTCACATTCACCCATATAAATAGGGATGTCAAGTCTATCGAACCAGTTGTATATGAGCAACCTTAGGACTATACCCCCAATCACGCATACTACCATGAGGGTTAAAAGAGATCTAAGACTAAGACTGCAAGATTTTTCACGTCTTTTGATGTATTTATCTCTATTCTTAGCTAGGTGACCTGTACCACCATTAGAGAGAGTAGAGTACCTCCTGTAACAATGGATGCACTTAGCTACATGACTGACCTTCTTATCATTGATAGTTTTGAAGACTTTCTCACCATCATCCCACATAGTAGAGTAAAGGCACATGAGTGCTTGGCAACATTATTGGCCTCTACACTTGGAGCCTCACTTTCATGTTCGTCACTGACAGCAGTGGGGGCCTAGGCCATCCTCGTTGTCATCTCTGATCCTCCTCCTCATTGGTACTGATCTCAATTGCATCATTATCGAAGTTGGACATCGTTGCTCATTGACACATTGGTTCATCAACGGCTTCGTATAAGTAGGGATTATATAGAATATATAGATCTAGTGTTAGGGTTAGCATGTTAGACATACTTTTTTTTTCGAAACACCAGAATCACCGGCATCAATGAAATGCTTCAACAGATTCAAACCGATTTGAGGTCTACGTAAACAAATAGTTAGAGACAAAATTATAGAGATACACACATAGAGAGAGAGTAACAAGAGAATAACTCTTACGTTGAATTCAGAGCACCAGAGTTATTAAGGTTTGACGAGGTTGAAAGTCGCCTAGAGGGGGGTGAATAGGCGGAATCTGAAAATTATAAACTTAAAGCACAACTACAAGCCGGGTTAGCGTTAGAATTAAATTTGAGTTCTTACGAGAGGGCGAAAACAAATCAACCAAGAAATGAAGCGGATGACACGGTGATTTGTTTTACCGAGGTTCGATTCTTGAAAACCTACTCCCCGTTGAGGTAGTCACAAAGACCGGGTCTCTTTCAACCCTTTCCCTCTCTCAAACGGTCACCTAGACCAAGTGAGCTTTCTCCTTAATCAAACGGGTTAGTTAGACCCCACAAGGACCACCACATAATTGGTGTCTCTTGCTTTGATTACAAGTTGCTTGAAGAACAAGAATGAGGAAGAAGAAAGCGATCCAAGAACAAGAGCTCAAAGAACACGGGCAAAAACTCTCTCTCTCTAGTCACTAATTGTTTGGAGTGGATTTGGGACTTGGAGAGGCTTTGATTCTTTTGAATTGTGTCTTGTATTGATTGCACTAGCTCTTGTATTGAATGAGATGTCTAAAAAACTTGGATGCTTGGAGTGGTGGTGGTTGGGGGTATTTATAGGCCTCAACCACCACATAGCCGTTGGGGAGGCTGTCTGTCGATGGGCGCACCGGACAGTCCGGTACGCCACTGGACACTGTCCGGTGCGCGAGCCACGTCACCCAACCGTTAGGGTTCTGAAGATTCTGACCGTTGGAGCGCTGACTTCATGTCGCACCGGACAGTCCGGTGCTGCACCGGACAGGCACTGTTCACTGTCTGATGCGCCTCTGACGCCTGCTCTGACTTCTACGCGGACTATTCACGCACTATTCACTCTTTTGCAGACGACCGTTGCGCTGTTAGTTGTTGCTCCACTTGGCGCACCGGACAGTCCGGTGGCACACTGGACAGTCCGGTGAATTATAGCGGAGCGTGGCCTCAGAAACCTGAAGGTGAAGAGTTTGGAGTTGATCGCCCATGGTGCACCGAACACTGTCTGGTGGCACACCGGACAGTCCGGTGCGCCAGACCAGGGTTCTCTTCGATTTCTTTTGCTCCTTTCTTTTGAACCCTAACTTTGATCTTTTATTGGTTTGTGTTGAACCTATATGCACCTGTAGAATACATAATCTAGAGCAGACTAGTTAGTTCAATATTTATGTTGGGCATTCAACCACCAAAATCATTTATAGGAAAAGGTTTGACCATATTTCCCTTTCAATCTCCCCCTTTTTGGTGATTGATGCCAACACAAACCAAAGCAAATATATAAGTGCAGAATTGAACTAGTTTGCATAATGTAAGTGCATAGGTTACTTAGAGTTGAACCAATTTATAATTTCGATAGATATGCATGGATTGCTTTCTTTTTAAAAAAATTTTGGACCACGCTTGCACCACTTGTTTTGTTTTTGCAAATTATTTTGGAAAATCTTTTTAAAGTCTTTTCGCAAATAGTCAAAGGTATAAGAATAAGATTTCAAGAAGCATTTTCAAGATTTTGAATTTTCTCCCCCTGTTTCAAATGCTTTTTCCTTTGACTACAACAAAACTCCATCTGAATGAAATTCTCCCCTTAGTGTTCAAGAGGGTTTTTTCAGATTTTTTTCTCCCCCTTTTGAAAACACATTAAGATACTAATTTGAAAGCTTCTTTGAAAATTTGGTGGTGGTGCGGTCCTTTTGCTTTGGGCTAAATCCTTTCTCCCCCTTTGGCATTAATCGCCAAAAACAGAGACTTTGAGAGCCCTTTAACATTTTCTCCACCCTTTGGTAAACAATATATGAGTGAAAGATTATACCAAAGTGGAGAGTGGTGTGAAGTAACGACGAAGTGTAAATGATATCGGTAGAGTGGAGTGGAAGCCTTGTCTTCGTCGAGTACTCCATTTTCCTTTCAATCTACAACTTAGCATATAAACATACTTGGAAGCACATTAGTCGTAGCAAATGAAAGAGATAAGATCAAAGGTATATAAATGAGCAATGTGTGCAATATTTTAATCAAAATTTCGAGAATAAAGTATATTTAGCTCGTTCCTAAGTTTGCAAAAGGTCTTCTCATCTAATGGCTTGGTGAAGATATCGGCTAATTGGTCTTTGGTGTTAATATAGGCTATCCCGATATCCCCTTTGTTGGTGATCCCTCAAAAAGTGATACTGAATGTCTATGTGCTTAGTGCGCTGTGTTCAACGGGATTCTTGAAAGGGAATTAGGCTTACACCTATTTCCTAATTGATTTTGGTGGTTGAATTGCCCAACACAAATAATTGGACTAACTAGTTTGCTCTAGTCTATAAGTTCTACAGGTACCAAAGAAAAAGGGTTCACAATAAGTCAATAAAAAGACCAAGAAAAAGGGTTCAAACAAAAGAGCAAAGGGATAACCGAAGGGATAACAAAAGAGCAAAGGTAAGTAGATAATGGTTATCTGGTTCTATCTAGGTTTCGTCCTACAGTCAACATTCCTCTGATACCACTTCTGTCACACCCGGGTTTCGGGGCACCAAGACCCGGGCGCGAACATAATCACCAGGTGTGCTGGGACCAAGTCTCACACATATGATGAATCATGGCACAGGATCGAATGTCACATCTTTATATATAACAGGAGTTCTATACAAAATAAATAATTACATTATAAGGAGACAACGGTCCAGCAACCCAAAGTTGACTGGGAGACGACGACCTAGACCTCTCACGAACACATCGCAGCATCCTCCAAGCGCCTCATCCTGCGGTACCTGTTCTTGACCTGTGGGGTGTGTGAGACAGCAAGAGTGAGCTCACATACGTTCATCACTCAACAAGTTGTGGGGAATAATGTGCATGAACTCGCCAAAGGTGGGAGCTCACGTGAAGTGTAAGGCTTACCAAAGAGGATGGTTGAAGCTGAGCATTGCTTTTAAAGTTGGTCAAAATTTTATTAGCAGTTACTAAGTATAAGTAAATACCAACCCAATTAAATAGTAGAACAGAAGTAACAACATCACCTGCGATGCAATGCATATGACAAATTGAGTTTAAGTTCCATAATTTAATCATGTGAGTGTCCGAGCTGCTCATGACCGTGAGCACGGCTAGTATACCAGTTTTACACTCTGCAGAGGTTGCACATCTTTACCCACAAGTCATGTTACCCATCTGCCAAGGGATCGCGACTTCCCATACACCTCTACCGTGGAGGCGAGGCAGGGTAACACTACGAGGCCTTTACAAAGTTCCACTAGCTTCAGAAAACCCGCTACAGTTTATAGGAAGCTCCAATGCAGGAATCCCTTGCAGGACCGCCATCGCAGCAAAATCCTCCCGAGGGCCTCCCTACACTGACCACTCCCCTACTGCCCTTGCCCCTTTCGGGTAAGGTAGTCTTCCACTAGCTTTCCTAATTAATCGGCCAAGGGCGTCCCATTAAACCCTTGTGGTAGCACTGTTTTCCCGGGTGGTTCTCCATGTTCAAATTAACATAATGATCTTATCATGAACAGTAATAATAAACATATAATAAAAGTGTGATCATGAATAAGGTACCTTCATACCCAAAACCACATAAAGCACTAGCAAGTACTACCCAAAAAAAGTTCAGTGGTAAACAAGGTATAAAGATAGACAAACTAGGGTAACCTATTGGGTCCCATCGAAATTAACCTATGCAGATCATTATGATTAATTAGAACATGAGTGGGTAAAAAGAAGTGATCAAGGGCACAACTTGCCTGGGACTTGAGATTCCAGGTACCAGGATGATCTTCAGGTTCTCGTAACCTTATTGCTAAACGTAGCAATACAGACAAACATGGTATAGGCAAAATTAACATCACACCAGACATGTAAATAAAATACACAATAAAAATCTACACATTAAAATGAGATCATTGGAACTGGAATCATTAAATTTGGAGTTATAGATTTTAAGTTATGAATTTCCTAAGATTTAATGTGCTTGAAATAGGATTAAATGATAAATTAATTTTTTTACTGTTTTCATGTCAAAACAAAGACACTAGGTGCTAGAGAATATTATTACAAAATTTTAGAAACTGGAATGGCTCAATTTGGAGTTTATATGTATTTTCTATGAATTATACAAATTCTAGGGTTTATTTCCATATTAAAATTTCAATTTCCAATTCATTTTATCAATTTAACTCTGTATTGGACTGGGCCTCATTTTCTGGTAAGATCAGGGGTCTCGGGGTAAGTTTTCCTAAGACACAGAAAACAGCTGTGCGGACCGCGGGTTGATTACTATAAAACAGAGGGGTCCTATTGCAAGTGTTCTTGGCGAAGGGGTATCTTGCATCCAGGGCCATTGGATCAACATCCGAGGGCTGTGATTAGATCGGCCCACATGATGAACCAGCACGTGTTACTGATCGCCAGATCCTAATCCTAGGGTCGGGATCAAAAGTATCCCACACACCCGATTACCCGTTCATCTTTCAATCTACGGTCGAAAGCTGCCCGAGGCGATGTTCCACCATGGCCGTCGGATCGACGATCGACGATCCGAGCCCACTGGGTGAAAGAGTAAGCAGCCTACCTAATCTTAGCCGCCCAATCGCAGATCAACGGCCCCAAACGCATCAGCCAAACAACGGCCGTCCAATCCCAAATCTACGGACGCGGCCCCATCATCTTCCTCAGATCGAACACGCCAGTGGATGGAGCACACGACGGCGCCATCGCCGTTCCCCTGACTTGAGTCCCCAATGCCCGAATCTCCTATTAGACCCATGCTAAACGTGAAGGACACACAGGCGAAATCGTGGAGATGAGTCTCACCATGAATCGCACAGCAGAAAGCTACGGCCATGGCGCGCGGCGGTTCTGGCTCAACCGAAGTGCTCCGGCGAGCAATTAGACCACCCCCGGAGGATATCCTCGCCCGGAAGTACCATGGAGACGTGCGGATAACACAAGCGAGCATCCCTGGCCATCCATCAGGGACCCGACGACACCCCATGCTTGAATCAGTCGCGGCGGCTTGGATTCTCCCCCACGGCGCCCTCTCCAGCCACTCACTCTCTCTCTGCGTTTAGCTCTGGGCACAACCCAGTAGTCCCATGGCGCAAGAAGAGGGGCGAGAGCTTTATACTCAGTTTTGGGCCGCCAACAACCCGCTACAATAGCGCAGCCGGCGAGAATTTCGGTCGCATTCTGTTGCCGCCGCGAGGAAGACGGACCAGGCACCTGGGTCCCACTAATCAGTGATGGCACGAGGCAACGCACGCGCGTTTGTGAGGGTCGGCTGCCAAGTGGGCCACGCACGTCATTGACACAGGAGTAGCTGGTGCGGGTGAGAGAAAGTAGATGGGCCGCGCGAAGTGGGGAGTTGGGCCGGTTGCTGGGGAATTAGGCCCAAAGCGTGAGTTTGAGTCTTTTTCTTTTTTTTTTATTTTTATTTTGTGTTTCTACATTCAAATTCAAAACAAGTCAAAATCTTTTTTAAATTTAAGTTCAAGTGGTATTGTACAAACAAAGATTCAACATGATACAAGTTTATTCATTCATTATCTCTAAGCAATAATAATAATAATACTTTTTGTCGGGGACCATAATTAGGGGTACCCTCAAGACGCCTAATTCTCAGCTGGTAACCCCCATCAGCATAAAGCTGCAGAGGCCTGATGGGTTTGATTAAGTCAGGGATCAGTCCATACGAGCGACTCGATCACGCCACGCCCGAGCCTAGCCTCGGGCGAGGGCAGCCGACCCTAAGATGACTCCGTCTCGCCTGAGGCCTCCTCTTTCACGGCAGACGCATCACCGGCTCGCCCGAGGCCCCGCCTTCGATAAGAAGTAACCCTGACTAAATCACCGTGCCAACCGACCAAGTCACCGGGGCGTTTAACGCAAAAGGTAAGACCGACGGGCGACCAGACTTCGCCAGAGGTGCCATAGGAGGCTCCGCCCGACCCAGGGCTCGGACTCGGGCTAAGGCCCCGGAAGACGGCGAACTCCGCTCCGCCTGACCCAGGGCTCGGACTCGGGCTAAGGCCCCGGAAGACGGCGAACTCCGCTCCGCCCGACCCAGGGCTCGGACTCGGGCTAAGGCCCCGGAAGACGGCGAACTCCGCTCCGCCCGACCCAGGGCTCGGACTCGGGCTAAGGCCCCGGAAGACGGCGAACTCCGCTCCGCCCGACCCAGGGCTCGGACTCGGGCTAAGGCCCCGGAAGACAGCGAACTCCGCTCCGCCCGACCCAGGGCTCGGACTCGGGCTAAGGCCCCGGAAGACGACGAACTCCGCCTCGCCCGACCCAGGGCTCGGACTCCGCCTCGGCCTCTGCCGAACGACCTCCGCCTCGCCCGACCCAGGAGTTCGGGCTCGGCCTCTGTCATGCAGGACGGACTCGACCTCGACTTCGGAGGAGCCTCCACGACGCCCGACCTAGGACACAAGACCGCCACGTCAACAGGAAGCGTCATCATCACCCTGCCCTGAGCCGACTCGGGTCGCAGAGAACAAGACCGGCGTCCCATCTGGCCAGCACCGCCAGATAGGCAATGATGGCGCCTCACTAGACCATGACGACGGCGACTCTTGACTCCCTTACGAAAGCACGGAGACGTCAGCAAGAGCACTGCTGTTCCAACAGCTGTCCCTCTATCAAGCTCCACTGCTCCTCCAACAGCCACGACGCCACACCAACAGGGTGCCAAGATCTCTCCGGCTGCCACCTTGGCATGTACTTAGGGCGCTAGCTCTCCCTCGCTAGACACGTAGCACCTTGCTACACCCCCATTTTGTACACCTGGATCCTCTCCTTACGACTATAAAAGGAAGGACCAGGGCCTTCTTAGAGAAGGTTGGCCTCGCGGGAACGAGGGGCAGGGGCAGGCGCTCTCTCGGGGCCGCTCGCTCCCCTCACCCGCGCGGACGCTTGTAACCCCCTACTGCAAGCGCACCCGACCTGGGCGCGGGACGAACACGAAGGCCGCGGGAATTCTCCGACTCCCTCACGACCCGGCTCCGGCCACCTCGCTCTCGCTCTCTCTCTCTCTCCCCTTCGCGCTCGCCCACGCGCTCGACCCATCTGGGCTGGGGCACGCGGCACGCTCACTCGTCGGCTCGGGGACCCCCCGGTCTCGGAACGCCGACAGTTGGCGCGCCAGGTAGGGGCCTGCTGCGTGTTGACGAGTAGATTCCCGTCAAGCTCCAGATGGGCAGTCTCCAACGACCTCTTCAACCCGGGACGGTGCTCCGTTTCGGGAGCCTCGAGTTCATGTCTCTCGACAGCAGCTACGACATGATACTCCTTCCACCGCCGCGCGACAGCGACAATGGTGGCGGACAGCCCGCCCGCCGGCGGCGGAACCAACGACGTCTTTCCCGCGTGGGGGAAGGACAACTTTCGAGCTCGCCCCATCCTCTCCCTCGCCATCGGAGGAGGAGGAGGCGGGGCAACCAGGGTCGAGCGGGAGGCTGCGTTCCGACGGCTGTCGAGCAAATCGACATCCCCGGCGCCCCAACGGAGGACACGCCAAGCGTCGCCCTCGCGTTCGAGGCAAAGGCGAGCAGCGTCCCCCCGCAACACGTCGACTCCGAGCAGGTGGACGACGCCAGCACGCTCACGAAGGGCCTGCGGGACGTCGCCCTCGTACCCAAGACGACGGCGCGATCAGCCCCCGACGTGACTTCATCGCTCCTCGTCGACAAAAAGGTACCGACTGCTACCCATCTTTCGTCATTTCGACTCGGCCTCAACCCGCCTGGCGGCCTCGCTTTGGCGGGCGCTCACGTTGAGGCGAGTGCAACCTCTCTGGGGTTTCGTGTGCGGTCGCCTTGGGACCGATTGACGGGTGTCTCGACCTACGGACCCTCTGGGTCCGAGGAAGATGACGACCCCAGCATCTGCTGGGATTTCTCCGGATCTGGCAACCCCAATGCCATGCGGGACTTCATGACCGCATGTGACTACTGCCTCTCCGACTGTTCCGACGGCAGCCGCAGCCTTGACGACAAGGACTGCGGCCCGAGCCGCGAATGTCTCCATGTCGAGCTAGGGGATCCCTCCGGAGGCGGCTGTCTCGGCATGCCGGAGGATGGTGATCCCCCTAGGCCAGCGCCTCGCGCCGACATCCCGCGGGAGCTAGCTGTGGTCCCCGTTCCGGCGGGGGGTCACGACCCACAGCTCGAGCAAGTCCGCGGGGCGCAGGCCGGGCTCGATGAGGGAGCAGGAGTGAAAGGGAAATGTGCCCTTGGGCCATTTCTAAGTATTTTGGTGATTGAGTGCCAACACATGTGTTTAATTATGAATTTGTGTACATGGATGAACAAGGTGCAAATCATGAGATAAAGGTATGTTTCTAAGCCTTAGTACATTGGTTTTATGGACTAACATATTTGTCTAAGTGTTAGAAACAGAAAGAAGAAAAAGAGAAAAGGGGAGAGAAAGACTTGGCTGTGTGCAGCCAAGGCTCAGCTCGGTCTGGAGCACCGGACTGTCCGGTGTGCACCGGACAGTGTCCGGTGCGCCAGGCCAACTCGACTCGAACTGGCCGCTCTCGGGATTTTGGCCGGCGGCGTACGGCTATAATTCACCGGACTGTCCGGTGTGCACCGGACTGTCCGGTGAGCCAACGGTCGGCCAGGGCCAACGGTCGGCCGCGCAATCGGCGCGGGACACGTGGCCGAGCCAACGGTCGGAAGACGGCACCGGACTGTCCGGTGTGCACCGGACTGTCCGGTGCGCCAACGGCTCTCAGATCTCCGCCAGCTTGCAACGGTCGGGAAGCGCTGGATAAGGAAAGAAATCGGTCACCGGACATGTCCGGTGTGCACCGGACTGTCCGGTGCCCCCGACGACAGAAGGCCAGGATAGCCTTCCAGAATTGCTCTCAACGGCTCCTAGCTGCCTTGGGGCTATAAAAGGAGCCCCTAGGCGCATGGAGGAGAAATACAAGCAACTCTTGAGCATTCTTGATCATCCACACAAGTTCTTTGCGCATTCGTTTGTGATTCTAAGTGATTCGAGCTCTGTTCTAGTGTGAACTCTGAGATAGTCATTCGAGCTCGAGTCTTGGCCGTGTGTGTGCGCTTTTGTTGTGGATTTGTGTGTGTTGCTTCCCTCCCTTACTCTGTGCTTTCTTTGTGATCATACACTTGTAAGGGCAAGAGACTCCAATTTGTGGAGATTCCTTGCAAACGGGATAGTGAAAGGAACAACAAAACAACGTGGTATTCAAGTGGGTCTTTGGACCGCTTGAGAGGGGTTGATTGCAACCCTCGTCCGTTGGGACGCCACAACGTGGAAGTAGGCAAGCATTGGCTTGGCCGAACCACGGGATAAACCACCGTGTCACCTCTGTCTTGATCTCTTGTGGTATTGTGTTTTGTTGAGACTTCACCTTAGCCACTTGGCAATAATCGTGCTAACACTTAACAAGTTTGTGGCTTAAGTTTGAAGTTTTTACAGGATCACCTATTCACCCCCCCCCTCTAGGTGCTCTCAATTGGTATCGGAGCCGTTCTATTCACAAAGGGACTAACCGCCCGAATAGATGGATCCTAAGGGGAAGGGTATAGTGATCAACGACAAAGAGAAGGAGACCTTCGTCAATGAGCCGAAGGACGACAAGCCTACCGACTCCGGCTCGGGTCAAAGACGAAAGGAAGGGAAGAAGAAGAAGACCCGGCGCATCAAGGAGATCATCTACTACGACAGCGACGAGTCTACTTCTTCCCAAAAGGATGAGGACAACAACGACTACGAGAGGAGAAAACCGGTTAATTTGAACTTTTCCTTTGATTACTCTCGTATTCCGCAAAGTTCACATTCTCATTTGCTCTCCATTCCACTTGGCAAGCCCCCACACTTTGATGGAGAGGACTACGGATTTTGGAGTCACAAAATGCGTAGTCACCTATTCTCTCTCCATCCTAGTATATGGGAGATTGTAGAGAGTGGAATGCACTTTGATAGTTCGGATAGTCCCATGTTCATTAATGAACAAATTCATAAAAATGCACAAGCTACTACTGTTCTTCTAGCTTCCTTGTGCAGGGATGAATATCATAAGGTGAGCGGCTTGGACAACGCCAAGCAAATCTGGGACACCCTCAAGATTTCTCATGAGGGGAACGACGTCACCTTACTCACCAAGATGGAGTTGGTGGAGGGCGAGCTTGGACGGTTCGCAATGATAAGGGGCGAGGAGCCAACGCAAACGTACAACCGGCTCAAGACCCTTATCAACAAGATAAGAAGCTACGGGAGCACGCGATGGACGGACCACGACGTCGTCCGCCTAATGCTCAGGTCCTTTACCGTACTTGATCCTCATCTCGTAAACAATATTCGTGAGAATCCCAGGTACACGATGATGACGCCCGAGGAAGTACTTGGAAAATTCGTGAGCGGGCGGATGATGATCAAGGAGGCAAGATACGTCGACGACGCGTTGAACGGACCACTCCACGAGCCTCAACCCATTGCTCTAAAGGCAACGAGGAGCAAGGAGTCGCTACCTAGCAAGGTGGCGCAAGTTGAGGCGGCTGGCCTTAATGATGAAGAGATGGCTCTCATCATTAAAAGATTCAAGACGGCGCTAAATGGTCGCAAGGGGCAGCCAAGCAAGACCAAGACCAAGGGAAAGCGCTCGTGCTTCAAATGCGGTAAGCTTGGTCATTTTATTGCTAACTGTCCCGATAATGAAAGTGACCAGGAAAAGGGGAACAAGAGAGAGAAGAAGAAGGCATACAAGAAGACAAAGGGCGAGGCGCATCTAGGAAAGGAGTGGGACTCGGATTGCTCCTCCTCCGACTCCGACAACGAAGGACTCGCCGCCACTGCCTTCAACAAATCGGCTCTCTTCCCCAACGAGCGTCTCACTTGCCTTATGGCAAGGGAGAAGAAGGTGAGTATTCAAGACTCCACTTATGCTTCTTCTAGTGATAGTGAGTCTAGTGATGATGACATAGATTATTCTTGCTTATTCAAGGGCTTAGATAGATCTAAGATAGAGAAAATCAATGAATTGATTGATGCATTGAATGAAAAGGATAGGCTTTTAGAAAAGCAAGAAGATTTATTGTATGATGAACATGATAAATTTGTAGAGGCACAAAAATCATATGCTTTAGAAGTGAAAAGAAATGAAATGCTTTCTAGTGAAATATCTTCCTGTCATGAAACCATTTCTACCTTAAGAAGTGTTAATATTGATTTAAGTGCTAAACTAGAAGTAGCCAGTAAATCAAATTCTTGTGTTGAACATGTTGAAATTTGTACTAGGTGTAAGGATTTTGATGTTAATGCTTGTAGTGAACACCTAGTTCTAATTTCCAAATTAAATGATGAAGTGGCTGGTCTTAATGCCCAACTTAAGACTAGCAAGAATGAAGTTGATAAAATAAAATTTGCAAGGGATGCCTACACGGTTGGTAGACACCCCTCAATTAAGGATGGGCTTGGCTTCAAGAGGGAAGCCAAGAACTTAACAAGCCATAAGGCTCCCGTCTTCGTCAAGGAGAAAGGGAAGGCCCCTATGGCTAATAGTGCTAAAAAGAACCATGCTTTTATGTATTATGATAGGAGACATGCTAGAAATGCTTATAATCATTTTGATTCACATGTTTATGATTCTCATGCAATGTTTGCTTCTAGTTCTTCTTATAATCATGGTAGAGATATGTGTAGGAGAAATGTTGTACATATGCCTAGGAGATATATTGCTCATGTACCTAGAAAGAATGTTATTCATGCTCCTAGGAAAGTAGTGAATGAACCTTCTACCATTTATTATGCTTGTAATGCTCCCTTTGCTATTTGTAGAAAGGGTAAGAAGGTAGTTGCTAGGAAATTAGGGGCTAGATGCAAGGGAGATAAATCTTGCATTTGGGTCCCTAAAGACATTTGTGCTAACCTTGCAGGACCCAACATGAGTTGGGTACCTAAGACCCAAGCCTAAATTTGCCTTGCAGGTTTATGCATCCGGGGGTTCAAGCTGGATTATCGACAGCGGATGCACAAACCATATGACGGGGGAGAAGAAGATGTTCACCTCCTACGTCAAGAATAAGGATTCCCAAGATTCAATTATATTCGGTGATGGGAATCAAGGCAAGGTAAAAGGGTTAGGTAAAATTGCAATTTCTAATGAGCATTCTATTTCAAATGTATTCTTAGTGGAGAGTCTTGGATATAATTTGCTATCTGTTAGTCAATTATGTCAAATGGGATATAATTGTTTATTTACAAATGTAGATGTGTCTGTCTTTAGAAGATGTGATGGTTCACTAGCTTTTAAGGGTGTACTAGACGGCAAGCTTTATTTAGTTGATTTTGCAAAAGAAGAGGCCGGTCTAGATGCATGCTTAATGGCTAAGACTTGCATGGGCTGGCTGTGGCATCGCCGCTTAGCACATGTGGGGATGAAGAACCTCCACAAGCTTCTAAAGGGAGAACACGTAATAGGTCTAACAAATGTTTATTTCGAAAAAGATAGACCTTGTGCAGCTTGTCAGGCAGGTAAACAAGTGGGAGGAGCACATCACAGCAAGAATGTGATGACCACGTCGAGATCCCTGGAGCTGCTGCATATGGACCTCTTCGGACCCGTCGCCTATCTAAGCATAGGAGGAAGTAAGTATGGTTTAGTTATTGTTGATGACTTTTCCCGCTTCACTTGGGTGTTCTTTTTGCAGGATAAGTCTGAAACCCAAGGGACCCTCAAGCGCTTCCTCAGGAGAGCTCAAAATGAGTTTGAGCTCAAGGTGAAGAAGATAAGGAGCGACAACGGGTCCGAGTTCAAGAACCTTCAAGTAGAGGAGTTTCTTGAGGAGGAAGGGATCAAGCACGAGTTCTCCGCTCCCTATACACCACAGCAAAATGGTGTGGTAGAGAGGAAGAACAGGACGCTAATCGATATGGCGAGGACGATGCTTGGAGAGTTCAAGACCCCCGAGTGCTTTTGGTCGGAAGCCGTGAACACGGCTTGCCACGCCATCAACAGGGTCTACCTTCATCGACTCCTCAAGAAGACTTCGTATGAGCTACTAACCGGTAACAAACCCAATGTATCGTACTTTCGTGTATTTGGGAGCAAGTGCTACATTCTAGTGAAGAAGGGTAGAAATTCTAAGTTTGCTCCCAAAGCTGTAGAAGGGTTTTTATTAGGTTATGATTCAAATACAAAGGCGTATAGAGTCTTCAACAAATCATCGGGTTTGGTTGAAGTCTCTAGCGACGTTGTATTTGATGAGACTAATGGCTCTCCAAGAGAGCAAGTTGTTAATTGTGATGATGTAGATGAAGAAGATGTTCCGACGGCCGCTATACGAACCACGGCGATTGGAGACGTTCGGCCACAGGAACAGGATGAACGTGATCAACCTTCTTCCTCATCGATGGTGCATCCCCCAACTCAAGACGATGAACAGGTTCATCAAAAGGAGGCGTGTGATCAAGGGGGAGCACAAGACGATCAAGTGATGGAGGAAGAAGCGCAACCGGCACCTCCAACCCAAGTTCGTGCGATGATTCAAAGGGATCATCCCGTCGACCAAATTTTGGGTGACATTAGCAAGGGAGTAACTACTCGATCTCGATTAGTTAATTTTTGTGAGCATCACTCTTTTGTCTCCTCTATTGAGCCTTTCAGGGTAGAGGAGGCCTTGCTAGATCCGGATTGGGTGTTGGCCATGCAGGAGGAACTCAATAACTTCAAGCGCAACGAAGTTTGGACACTGGTGCCTCGTCCCAAGCAAAATGTTGTGGGAACCAAGTGGGTGTTCCGCAACAAACAGGACGAGCACGGGGTGGTGACGAGGAACAAGGCTCGACTTGTGGCAAAAGGTTATGCCCAAGTCGCAGGTTTGGACTTTGAGGAGACTTTTGCTCCTGTGGCTAGGCTAGAGTCCATTCGTATCTTGCTAGCATATGCCGCTCACCATTCTTTCAGGTTGTACCAAATGGATGTGAAGAGCGCGTTCCTCAACGGGCCAATAAAGGAGGAGGTGTACGTGGAGCAACCCCCTGGCTTCGAGGATGAGCGGTACCCCCGACCACGTGTGTAAGCTCTCTAAGGCGCTCTATGGACTTAAACAAGCCCCAAGAGCATGGTATGAATGCCTTAGAGATTTCTTACTTGCTAATGCTTTCAAGGTTGGGAAAGCCGATCCAACTCTTTTTACAAAGACATGTGATGGTGATTTGTTTGTATGCCAAATTTATGTCGATGACATAATATTTGGTTCTACTAATCAAAAGTCTTGTGAAGAGTTTAGCAGGGTGATGACGCAGAAATTCGAGATGTCGATGATGGGCGAGTTGAACTACTTCCTTGGGTTCCAAGTGAAGCAACTCAAGGACGGCACCTTCATCTCCCAAACGAAGTACACGCAAGATCTGCTGAAGCGGTTTGGGATGAAGGACGCCAAGCCCGCAAAGACTCCGATGGGAACCGACGGACACACCGACCTCAACAAAGGAGGTAAGTCCGTTGATCAAAAAGCATACCGGTCAATGATAGGATCTCTACTTTATTTATGTGCTAGTAGACCGGATATTATGCTTAGCGTATGCATGTGTGCTAGATTTCAATCCGATCCTAAGGAGTGTCACTTGGTGGCGGTGAAGCGAATTCTTAGATATTTAGTCGCTACGCCCTGCTTCGGGATCTGGTATCCAAAGGGGTCTAACTTTGACTTGATTGGGTACTCAGATTCCGACTATGCTGGATGTAAGGTCGATAGGAAGAGTACATCGGGGACGTGCCAATTCTTAGGAAGGTCCCTGGTGTCATGGAACTCTAAGAAACAAACCTCCGTTGCCCTATCCACCGCTGAGGCCGAGTACGTTGCCGCAGGACAGTGTTGTGCGCAACTACTTTGGATGAGGCAAACCCTCAGGGACTTTGGCTACAATCTGAGCAAAGTCCCACTCCTATGTGATAATGAGAGTGCTATCCGAATAGCGGAAAATCCCGTTGAGCACAGCCGCACAAAGCACATAGACATCCGGCATCACTTTTTGAGAGACCACCAGCAAAAGGGAGATATCGAAGTGTTTTATGTTAGCACCGAGAACCAGCTAGCCGATATCTTTACCAAGCCTTTAGATGAGAAGACCTTTTGCAGGCTGCGTAGTGAGCTAAATGTCTTAGATTCGCGGAACTTGGATTGAATTGTAGCATACATGTATTTATGCTTTTGATCATGTTCCCTTCTGCATTTTGTTGCTTATTATGGTGCTCAAGTTGTACAAACACTCCCTGGACCTCACAAGTCCGTTGCAATGTGATGCACATGTTTAGGGGGAGATGTGTTGCAACTTGACCCTTTGAGACTAATCATATGCTTGAGTTTGTTTGATTTAGTCTCAAAGGAGAATTAAAAGGGAAAAGGTGGACTTGGATCATGCAAGACTTCCACTGCACTCCGATGAGAGGGTAACTTATTCCAAGTCCATCTCTGAACTCTTATTGTCATTTGCTCTTAATTGAAGATTTTGGTGAGGCAATGGGGTTATAGGGCCACAATTGATCCCGTTTTGGTGCTTGATGCCAAAGGGGGAGAAAATAAAGGCCAAAGCAATAAATGGATCAGCTACCACTTGAGAGATTTTGAAAATAGTAGAATAGAGTTTTGGTTTGTCAAAATTCTTAAGTTGTCTCTCTTGTCAAAAGTTGGCTTCTTGTGGGGAGAAGTTTTGATTATGGGAAAAAGGGGGAGTTTTTGAAATCCTTGATCAATCTCTTTTTGAATGACTCTCTTTATGCTTAAACATGTGTGTTTAACTTAGAGATAGAGATTTGAGTTTGATTTGCAAAAACAAACCAAGTGGTGGCAAAGGATGATCCATATATGCCAAAATTGATTCAAACTTGTCAAAAGTTGGCTTCTTGTGGGGAGAAGTTTTGATTATGGGAAAAAGGGGGAGTTTTTGAAATCCTTGATCAATCTCTTTTTGAATGACTCTCTTTATGCTTAAACATGTGTGTTTAACTTAGAGATAGAGATTTGAGTTTGATTTGCAAAAACAAACCAAGTGGTGGCAAAGGATGATCCATATATGCCAAAATTGATTCAAATTAAATTTAAGTGTTATTTGAATTGAGTTTGCACTTGTTCTAGTGGCTTTATGTTGTGTTGGCATAAATCACCAAAAAGGGGGAGATTGAAAGGGAAATGTGCCCTTGGGCCATTTCTAAGTATTTTGGTGATTGAGTGCCAACACATGTGTTTAATTATGAATTTGTGTACATGGATGAACAAGGTGCAAATCATGAGATAAAGGTATGCTTCTAAGCCTTAGTACATTGGTTTTATGGACTAACATATTTGTCTAAGTGTTAGAAACAGAAAGAAGAAAAAGAGAAAAGGGGAGAGAAAGACTTGGCTGTGTGCAGCCAAGGCTCAGCTCGGTCTGGAGCACCGGACTGTCCGGTGTGCACCGGACAGTGTCCGGTGCGCCAGGCCAACTCGACTCGAACTGGCCGCTCTCGGGATTTTGGCCGGCGGCGTACGGCTATAATTCACCGGACTGTCCGGTGTGCACCGGACTGTCCGGTGAGCCAACGGTCGGCCAGGGCCAACGGTCGGCCGCGCAATCGGCGCGGGACACGTGGCCGAGCCAACGGTCGGAAGACGGCACCGGACTGTCCGGTGTGCACCGGACTGTCCGGTGCGCCAACGGCTCTCAGATCTCCGCCAGCTTGCAACGGTCGGGAAGCGCTGGATAAGGAAAGAAATCGGTCACCGGACATGTCCGGTGTGCACCGGACTGTCCGGTGCCCCCGACGACAGAAGGCCAGGATAGCCTTCCAGAATTGCTCTCAACGGCTCCTAGCTGCCTTGGGGCTATAAAAGGAGCCCCTAGGCGCATGGAGGAGAAATACAAGCAACTCTTGAGCATTCTTGATCATCCACACAAGTTCTTTGCGCATTCGTTTGTGATTCTAAGTGATTCGAGCTCTGTTCTAGTGTGAACTCTGAGATAGTCATTCGAGCTCGAGTCTTGGCCGTGTGTGTGCGCTTTTGTTGTGGATTTGTGTGTGTTGCTTCCCTCCCTTACTCTGTGCTTTCTTTGTGATCATACACTTGTAAGGGCAAGAGACTCCAATTTGTGGAGATTCCTTGCAAACGGGATAGTGAAAGGAACAACAAAACAACGTGGTATTCAAGTGGGTCTTTGGACCGCTTGAGAGGGGTTGATTGCAACCCTCGTCCGTTGGGACGCCACAACGTGGAAGTAGGCAAGCATTGGCTTGGCCGAACCACGGGATAAACCACCGTGTCACCTCTGTCTTGATCTCTTGTGGTATTGTGTTTTGTTGAGACTTCACCTTAGCCACTTGGCAATAATCGTGCTAACACTTAACAAGTTTGTGGCTTAAGTTTGAAGTTTTTACAGGATCACCTATTCACCCCCCCCTCTAGGTGCTCTCAAGGAGCGCTCGAGGCAATCCGCCGGGACGTCGGGCAGGTATGGGCGGGCCAGCCCCCGGCCGGAGGAATACGTCACCTGCCCCAAGGTCTCCAGCACCGCATCGCCAACGTTGCCAGGGACAGACCGCCACCCGCATCCGGCGGAACCGGTCAGGACCTGGCAGCCGCAGCGATGCTCCTCCGCGCGATGCCGGAGTCATCAACCACCGAGGGTCGGCGAATCCAGGGAGAGCTCAAGCATCTCCTGGAAGGCGCTGCGGCCCGGCGGGCCGAGAGCTCTGCCTCCCGAAGGCAGGGGTACCCCTCGGAACCTCGTGCCGCGACTTCCCGACTCGTGCGGGAGGCCTCGGTCTACACCGGGCGCACGCGCAACACCGCGCCTGCGGCCCCGGGCCACCTCGGCGACGAGCACCCTCATCGCGACCGTCGGGCATGCCTCGACGAAAGGGTGCGCCGAGGCTATCACCCCAGGCGTGGGGGACGCTACGACAGCAGGGAGGATCGGAGTCCCTCGCCCGAACCACCCGGTCCGCAGGTCTTCAGCCGAGCCATTCGGCGGGCGCCGTTCCCGACCCGATTCCGACCCCCGACTACTATCACGAAGTACTCGGGGGAAACGAGACCGGAATTGTGGCTTGCGGACTACCGCCTGGCCTGTCAACTGGGTGGGACGGACGATGACAACCTCATCATCCGAAACCTCCCCCTGTTTCTCTCCGACACCGCTCGTGCCTGGTTGGAGCACCTGCCTTCGGGGCAGATTTCCAACTGGGAGGATCTAGTCCAAGCTTTCGCCGGCAACTTCCAGGGCACGTACGTGCGCCCCGGGAATTCCTGGGATCTCCGAAGCTGTCGGCAACTGCCGGGAGAGTCTCTTCGGGACTACATCCGGCGGTTCTCGAAGCAGCGCACCGAGCTGCCCAACATCACCGACTCCGATGTCATCGGCGCGTTCCTCGCCGGCACCACCTGTCGTGACCTGGTGAGCAAGTTGGGTCGCAAGACCCCCACCAGGGCGAGCGAGCTGATGGACATCGCCACCAAGTTCGCCTCCGGCCAGGAGGCGGTCGAGGCCATCTTCCGAAAGGACAAGCAGCCCCAGGGCCGCCCGTCGGAAGGTGCTCCCGAGGCGTCTACTCCGCGCGGCGCCAAGAAGAAAGGCAGGAGGAAGTCGCAAGCGAAATGCGACGTTCCCGATGCAGACCTTGTCGCCGCCGCCGAGCACAAGAACCCTCGGAAGCCCCCTGGAGGTGCTAACCTCTTCGACAAGGCACTCAAGGAGACGTGCCCCTACCATCAGGGGCCCGTCAAGCACACCCTCGAAGAGTGCGTCATGCTTCGGCGCCACTTCCATCGAGCCGGGCCACCCGCAGAGGGTGGCAGGGCTCACGACGACGACAAAAGGGAGGATCGCCAAGCAGGAGAGTTCCCAGAGGTCCGCGACTGCTTCATGATCTACAGAGGGCATGCGGCGAATGCCTCGGCTCGGCATCGTAAGCAAGAGCGTCGGGAGGTCTGCTCGGTGAAGGTGGCGGCGCCAGTCTACCTAGACTGGTCCGACAAGCCCATCACCTTCGACCGGGACGACCACCCCGACCACGTGCCGAGCCCAGGAAAGTACCCGCTCGTCGTCGACCCCGTCATCGGCGACGTCAGGCTCACCAAGGTCCTGATGGATGGGGGCAGCTGCCTCAACATCATCTACGTCGAGACCCTCAGGCTCCTGCGCGTCGATCTGTCATCCGTCCGAGCAGGCGCTGCGCCCTTCCACGGGATCATTCCCGGGAAGCGCGTCCAGCCCCTCGGACAGCTCGACCTCCCTGTCTGCTTCGGAACACCCTCCAACTTCCGAAGGGAGACTTTGACGTTCGAGGTGGTCGGGTTCCGAGGAACCTACCACGCAGTGTTGGGAAGGCCATGCTACGCGAAGTTCATGGCCATCCCCAACTACACCTACCTGAAGCTCAAGATGTCGGGCCCCAACGGGGTCATCACCGTCGGCCCCACGTATAAACACGCATTCGAATGCGATGTGGAGTGCGTGGAGTACGCCGAGGCCCTCGCCGAGTCCGAGGCCCTCGTTGCCGACCTGGAAAGCCTCTCCCGAGAGGTGCCGGACGTGAAGCGACATGCCGGCAACTTCGAGCCAGCGGAGACGGTTAAGGCCGTCCCTCTCGACCCCAGTGGCGACACCTCCAAGCAGATTCGGATCGGATCCGGGCTCGACCCCAAATAGGAAGCAGTGCTCGTCGACTTTCTCCGCGCAAACGCCGACGTCTTTGCGTGGAGTCCCTCGGACATGCCCGGCATACCGAGGGATGTCGCCGAGCACTCGCTGGATATTCGGGCCGGGGCCCGACCGGTCAGACAGCCTCTGCGCTGATTCGACGAGGAAAGGCGCAGGGTGATAGGCGAGGAGATCCACAAGCTGATGGCAGCAGGGTTCATTAAAGAGGTATTCCATCCCGAATGGCTTGCCAACCCTGTACTTGTGAGGAAGAAAGGGGGGAAATGGCGGATGTGTGTAGACTACACTGGTCTTAACAAAGCATGTCCGAAGGTCCCCTACCCTCTACCTCGCATCGATCAAATCGTGGACTCCACTGCAGGGTGCGAAACCCTGTCTTTCCTTGATGCCTACTCAGGGTATCATCAAATCAAGATGAAAGAGTCCGACCAGCTCGCGACTTCTTTCATCACGCCCATCGGCATGTACTGTTATGTCACAATGCCGTTCGGTTTGAGGAACGCGGGTGCAACGTACCAGCGGTGCATGAACCATGTGTTCGGCGAACACATCGGTCGCACGGTCGAGGCCTACGTCGATGACATCGTCGTCAAGACGAGGAAAGCCTCCGACCTTCTCTCCGACCTCGAACTGACATTCCGGTGTCTCAAGGCGAAGGGCGTCAAGCTCAATCCCGAGAAGTGCGTCTTCGGGGTGCCCCGGGGCATGCTTTTGGGATTCATCGTCTCCGAGCGGGGCATCGAAGCCAACCCGGAGAAGATCGCAGCCATCACAAACATGGGGCCCATCAAGGACTTAAAAGGCGTACAGAGGGTCATGGGATGTCTCGCGGCTTTGAGCCGTTTCATCTCGCGCCTCGGCGAAAGAGGCCTGCCCCTGTACCGTCTCTTAAGGAAGGCCGAGTGCTTCACTTGGACCCCCGAGGCCGAGGAAGCCCTCGGGAACCTGAAGGCGCTCCTCACCCAGGCGCCCATCTTGGTACCCCCAGCTGATGGAGAAGCCCTCCTGGTCTACGTCGCCGCTACCACTCAGGTGGTCAGCGCCGCGATCGTGGTCGAAAGGCAGGAAGAGGGGCATGCTTTGCCCATTCAGAGGCCAGTTTACTTCGTCAGCGAAGTGCTGTCCGAGACCAAGATCCGCTACCCACAAGTCTAGAAGCTGCTATATGCAGTGATCCTGACGAGGCGAAAGCTGCGACATTACTTCGAGTCTCATCCGGTGACTGTGGTGTCATCCTTCCCCCTGGGGGAGATCATCCAGTGCCGAGAAGCCTCGGGACGGATCGCGAAGTGGGCGGTGGAAATCATGGGCGAGGCAATCTCGTTCGCCCCTCGGAAGGCCATCAAGTCCCAGGCACTGGCGGACTTCGTAGCCGAATGGGTCGACACCCAGTTGCCGACGGCTCCGATCCAGCCGGAGCTCTGGACCATGTTTTTCGACGGGTCGCTGATGAAGACGGGAGCTGGCGCGGGCCTGCTCTTCGTCTCGCCCCTCGGGAAACACCTGCGCTACGTGCTACGCCTCCATTTCCCGGCGTCCAACAATGTGGCTGAGTACGAGGCTCTGGTCAACGGATTGCGAATCGCCATCGAGCTAGGGGTCCGACGCCTCGATGCACGCGGCGACTCGCAGCTCGTCATCGACCAAGTCATGAAGAACTCCCTCTGCCGCGGCCCGAAGATGGAGGCCTACTTTGACGAGGTTCGACGCCTGGAAGACAAGTTCTACGGTCTCGAGCTTAACCACATCGCCCGGCGCTACAACGAGACTGCGGACGAGCTGGCGAAGATAGCCTCGGGGCGAACAACGGTTCCCCCGGACGTCTTCTCCCGGGATCTGCACCAACCCTCCGTCAAGATAGGCGACGCGCCCGAGGCACCCTCGGCCTCGTCCGAGGTGACCTCGGCCCAGCCCGAGCCATCCTCGGCTCAACCCTAGGAGCCCTCGGAGCCCGAGGGCGAAGCGCTGCGCATCGAGGAGGAGCAGAACGGGGTCGTGCCAGATCAAGATTGGCAAACCCCATACCTGCAATATCTCCACCAAGGAGAACTGCCCCTCGACCGAGCCGAGGCTCGGCGGGTAGCGCGATGCGCCAAATCGTTCGTCTTGCTGGGCGATGAGAAGGAGCTCTACCACCGTAGCCCCTCGGGCATCCTCCAGCGATGCATCTCCATCGCCGAAGGTCAGGAACTCCTGCGGGAAATACACTCGGGGGCTTGCGGTCATCATGCAGCACCCCGAACCCTCGTCGGGAACGCTTTCCGCCAAGGCTTCTACTGGCCAACGGCGGTGGCTGACGCCACTAGAATTGTCCGCGCCTGCGAAGGGTGCCAATTCTATGCGAAGCAGACCCACCTGCCCGCTCAGGCTCTACAGACGATACCCATCACCTGGCCCTTCGCTGTGTGGGGTCTGGACCTCGTCGGCCCTCTGCAGAAGGCGCCCGGGGGCTACACGCACCTGCTGGTCGCTGTCGACAAATTCTCCAAGTGGATCGAGGTCCGACCCCTGAACAACATCAGATCCGAGCAGGCGGTGGCGCTCTTCACCAACATCATCCATCGCTTCGGAGTCCCGAACTCCATCATCACCGACAACGGCACCCAGTTCACCGGCAAAAAATTCTTGGATTTTTGCGAGGATCACAACATCCGGGTGGACTGGGCCGCCGTAGCTCATCCCATGTCGAATGGGCAAGTAGAGCGCGCCAATGGCATGATCCTACAAGGGCTCAAGCCTCGGATTTACAACGACCTCAACAAGTTCGGCAAGCGGTGGATGAAGGAACTCCCCTCGGTGGTCTGGAGCCTGAGGACGACGCCAAGCCGGGCCACGGGTTTCACGCCGTTCTTCCTGGTCTACGGGGCCGAGGCCGTCTTGCCCACGGACCTGGAATACGGCTCCCCGAGGACGAGGGCCTACGACGACGAAAGTAACCAAGCAAGCCGAGAAGACTCGCTGGACCAGCTGGACGAGGCTCGGGACAGGGCCTTGCTACACTCGGCGCGGTACCAGCAGTCCCTGCGACGCTACCACGCCCGAGGGGTCCGACCCCGAGACCTCCAGGTGGGCGACCTGGTGCTTCGGCTGCGGCAAGACGCCCGAGGGAGGCACAAGCTCACGCCCCCCTGGGAGGGGCCGTTCATCATCGCCAAAGTTCTGAAGCCCGGAACGTACAAGCTGGCCAACAGTCAAGGCGAGGTCTACGGCAACGCTTGGAACATCCAACAGCTACGTCGCTTCTACCCTTAAGATGTTTCCAAGTTGTTCATATACCCCGCACCCACACAAGGTTTAGTCAACAAGGAAGGGTCGGCCTCGCCTCGGCAAGGCCCGACCCTCCCTCGGGGGCTAAAAGGGGGGAAACCCCCTCTGCGTCAAAATTTTCCTCGAAAAGAAAATCTCTTTTACCAGAACATCTTTCGTGCTTTTTGACTACTTCGAAAAGTGGGTCCTGGAAACGACGGGGTACACGTAAGCAGTCAAGGCTGACCGAGCCGAGGGACTCCTACGCCTCCGGGATACGGATACCTCACTCATCACCTTCTGCGATAAGTAACTCGCGCTCGGATAAGGTGAATCCGCGGATCGAACGAGTCTTTACGTACGGAAGCTCTTCTGTCGAAGCGATTCTTCGAGCCTTCTCGACCGAGTCGGTGACAGGGCCTCATGGACGGGTAAAAGTACGCGTAAGCGGCAAGGCCGACCGAGCCGAGGGACTCCCACGCCTCCGGGATACGGATACCTCACTCATCACCTTCCGCGAGAAGCAACTCTCGCTCGCACTAACATCCCTGCTACCGACAAAAAGTCCAGATACTCGAAACAAGAGGAAAAGAGACGCAGCTTCATAACACAGCAAGGGTGTGTGTTCCGGCCTCGACGGCCGCACAAGGCCCACGCTACAAGACGATTTGACCCTGCAGGCTCGGATCTTGACGCTGGAAGAGGGCGATGACACCCTCGGCATCGACAGCACCTTCGGCAAGGCCCGACCTAGCCTCGGACGGCGACGCGGTCCGAGGGCCTCCGCTCCGAAGGACGACGTCATCACCACGCCCGAGCAATCTCTGCCAGGGACTTCTCCGAGAACCCGGCCCGAGCGGACGGCTCGGCCGGCCACCTCTGGGGCCTCGGCCGACCGCCTTCCGAGGGCGCCAGCCCGGTCCGAAGCCTCGGCTGATCAACTCCAACGGCAACCTCGCCAACTACTCGCCCCGACGCATTAACTCCGCGGACTCGACGGACAGCGCTACGGGCAGGAGCGGCTGGCGACGTTTCGCCTTCGCCAAAACGGCCACACCGAAAAAGGTACGCCACGACGTTCAATTTCGAATCCTTTTTCCCTTTTCCTTCTTTCTCTATCTCTTGCAACAGGGACCGGGAAAGGGGATACCCCCAAAGGGATCCTTCCCCGTGAAGGAACTAGGCTCCGAGCCTCCTTACTGATCAGGGGTTCGAAGGCTGGCCCCCCGAAGGGTTCAACAGCCGCCTCAGATCGCGTGGGCCCGACACCCACTACTGGTCAGGGGTTCGAAGGTCGGCCCCCGAAAGGTCCCACGACCGCCTCAGGCTACTCGGGCTCCGCGCCCCCTACTGATCAGGGGTTCGAAGGCTGGCCTGTCGAAGGGTTCACAGTCGCCTCAGACGCCGAGCGAGGGATGACCAGGGGTACGTTCGATACATAACCAAGGCTCGGGCTGCGCTCCCGAGGTACCCTAGGACATTTCCGAGACCAGCGGGAACGACTCTGTAACGGAATCCCATCGGAGGGAGGCAACGAGCCCTCGGACCCCGTCGCCAGGGGACCGGGTCCGGCAGATCACCCGCAGGTACTTTTGGGCGTGCCTCCGGGCCCCTAGCCGACCCCCAACGAACGGGGCACGGACGTCCACTCGGATTACCCGATTGCAGCTCACCGGAGACACCATGTTCGGTGCCCATCGAGGGTAACATGGCGCTCTCCCCCCTCCTCCTTGCGGAAAGGCGACGTAGGGGCGTATGTAAAAAGTCGAGTCTGTCCCTGACCGTCCTCTCGCTCCGTGCGGAGGCTCGGGGGTTGCTCTCGCAAACCCGGCTCCGGCCGAACCGTTGACAGCGTCAACATACCAGCCCGAGAACTTGGGCCCCGACAGTGCACCTGGGCTACGCCCTGCTCGCATGAGGGAACCGCCAGACCAGCCGAGGCATTACGCAAGGCATTAAGACCTCGAAGGAGTGAAACCACTCCTCCGAGGCCTCGGGGGCTACACCCGGCGGGTGCGCTCGCGCGCACCCACCGGAACAAAGTACCACCGAGAAAGGCTGGTCCCCTTGCAAAAAAGTGCGACGCAAGCCTCTAAGCGAGTGTTAACACTCTCTTCGAGGCTCGGGGGCTACTGTCGGGGACCATAATTAGGGGTACCCTCAAGACGCATAATTCTCAGCTGGTAACCCCCATCAGCATAAAGCTGCAGAGGCCTGATGGGTTTGATTAAGTCAGGGATCAGTCCATACGAGCGACTCGATCACGCCACGCCCGAGCCTAGCCTCGGGCGAGGGCTGCCGACCCTAAGATGACTCCGTCTCGCCTGAGGCCTCCTCTTTCACGGCAGACGCATCACCGGCTCGCCCGAGGCCCCGCCTTCGATAAGAAGTAACCCTGACTAAATCACCGCGCCAACCGACCAAGTCACCGGGGCGTTTAACGCAAAAGGTAAGACCGACGGGCGACCAGACTTCGCCAGAGGTGCCATAGGAGGCTCCGCCCGACCCAGGGCTCGGACTCGGGCTAAGGCCCCGGAAGACGGCGAACTCCGCTCCGCCCGACCCAGGGCTCGGACTCGGGCTAAGGCCCCGGAAGACGGCGAACTCCGCTCCGCCCGACCCAGGGCTCGAACTCGGGCTAAGGCCCCGGAAGACGGCGAACTCCGCTCCGCCCGACCCAGGGCTCGGACTCGGGCTAAGGCCCCGGAAGACGGCGAACTCCGCTCCGCCCGACCCAGGGCTCGGACTCGGGCTAAGGCCCCGGAAGACGGCGAACTCCGCTCCGCCCGACCCAGGGCTCGGACTCGGGCTAAGGCCCCGGAAGACGACGAACTCCGCCTCGCCCGACCCAGGGCTCGGACTCCGCCTCGGCCTCTGCCGAACGACCTCCGCCTCGCCCGACCCAGGAGTTCGGGCTCGGCCTCTGTCATGCAGGACGGACTCGACCTCGACTTCGGAGGAGCCTCCACGACGCCCGACCTAGGACACAAGACCGCCACGTCAACAGGAAGCGTCATCATCACCCTGCCCTGAGCCGACTCGGGTCGCAGAGAACAAGACCGGCGTCCCATCTGGCCAGCACCGCCAGATAGGCAATGATGGCGCCTCACTAGACCATGACGACGACGACTCTTGACTCCCTTACGAAAGCAGGGAGACGTCAGCAAGAGCACTGCTGTTCCAACAGCTGTCCCTCTATCAAGCTCCACTGCTCCTCCAACAGCCACGACGCCACACCAACAGGGTGCCAAGATCTCTCCGGCTGCCACCTTGGCATGTACTTAGGGCGCTAGCTCTCCCTCGCTAGACACGTAGCACCTTGCTACACCCCCATTTTGTACACCTGGATCCTCTCCTTACGACTATAAAAGGAAGGACCAGGGCCTTCTTAGAGAAGGTTGGCCTCGCGGGAACGAGGGGCAGGGGCAGGCGCTCTCTCGGGGCCGCTCGCTCCCCTCACCCGCGCGGACGCTTGTAACCCCCTACTGCAAGCGCACCCGACCTGGGCGCGGGACGAACACGAAGGCCGCGGGAATTCTCCGACTCCCTCACGACCCGGCTCCGGCCACCTCGCTCTCGCTCTCTCTCTCCCCCCTTCGCGCTCGCCCACGCGCTCGACCCATCTGGGCTGGGGCACGCGGCACACTCACTCGTCGGCTCGGGGACCCCCCGGTCTCGGAACACCGACACTTTTAAATATGAAATGCACACACACATGATTCCATTTAAGAAAAGGTGATTATGAATGGGTAGATAAATCAGATATATGTATATATATATATATATATAGATTTTCAAAAGTTAATACTTATGTAGTAAAGGAGAGGTTAATGTATAATCTTCATCATGAATTTATTTTAATTCAACCATATGTATATTTTTGTAGAGGGTGCTTTAAGGGAATAATTTAAAACTTTTTTTTCTATTTTATATTTTCATTTATAATTTGAGGTCGAATAAAATGTATCCCAACATAATCTTAAGCATGGGGTGCACACTCCTATTTGCTTATGGGTTACTCGACTAATAATGCTCCATTAATTGGCTATGAAGATAGAAGGGTCCAAATAAATTTCCCAAGGTTTCAAAAATCCTCAAATATATTTATTCATTTATTTTATCATCTTTTTTTTCTTTTGACCAATTTTTGGGCTTTACAAATCCTACCCCCCTTAACAGAAATCTCGACCCGAGATTTGTAAGAAAAAGGATATAGGAAGAGTGGTTCGCAATTTTAGCTTTCAGTTTCTAATTATTTCAAAAATCAAAAGCCTCTTTTTTTCATTAGTGAGTGATTAGGAGAGCATGGGTATCTATATGTATAGTCATTTTATTATGTAGGATAAAGGATATTTTTAAAGCATATATAGGTTTGGGTAAAAAACAATGGGGGTAAGAAAAGACTCCATCCAAGATTGTGGATCTTGACTCATCTTGGTGATCTCACTTGATCCTTGAAGACTTGAGTTGGTGCTTATCCTTCTTTGACGTGGTTGGTCTTCTTTAGACTTTCTTCTTGGAGTTGTCATCCGAGTTAAGGACATATGCACTACCGGAATCAACCGCTTCGCCGAGTGCCTGGAGCACTCGGCGAAGCTTTCAAAACACTCGGCAAACGCTTTGCCGAGTGTTACACTCGGCAAAGAAGGCTCGGTGAACAGTGCATCGGCAAAGCCTTCTTTGCCGAGAGCTTTTTATCGGGCACTCGGCAAAGATCTTTGCCGAGTGCCAGAGAGCACTCGGCAAAGAAAAGCAGCCATTACGGCGTCGAGTGACGGAGACGGCGGCTTTGCCGAGTGTCCTGCCTGACACTCGGCAAAGAAATAAGTTTTGCCGAGTTCCTTCCGTGCAGCACTCGGCAAAGAATACATCTTTGCCGAGTGCCACATGGGACACTCGGCAAAGAACCCGCCAGGGAGGGTCCCCATGTCAGGTTCTTTGCCGAGTGTCCCGAGTGGCACTCGGCAAAGATGGATTCTTTGCCGAGTGCCAGGGACGTAACACTCGGCAAAGAACCTAAGCCGGTGCCCAGGTCTGCGCTCTTTGCCGAGTGTTATGACCTTGACACTCGGCAAAGAGCCTCTTTGCCGAGTGTTACACTCGGCAAAGTGCCCAGTATATACCTTTTTTATTTGTTTTTTGTATTCCATCCACACAAACAGAAGATATCACATATATATCACATATATACATCACACATATCATCACAGACATAAATAGCCAACACAAACATAAAACCGTCACCACAAACATAAATATACATGACAAACATAAGTGTTCAACATAAGTATCAAACACAAACATAAGTCTCTAACGTCGCAAGCTCTCACATAAGTATCAAACACAGACATAAGTATTATACACAAGTACAGAAGTCTAAAGCAATGAAAACACAACACTCATGGAGGAGGGCGGCTTGACCGGGGCTGCGTTGGGCTGAACCCTTCCGGAGGATTGTTGGATGCCTCCCCAGATTGGCCCTGCACAGAGAAGAGATTGCATGTGTTATACCAGATGCATTACAAACATCTAACTACAATTTTGATACTCACAGGAGTGTGGAAGAGAGCAGGGTCAACTGGAGGGAACAATGGAGGTGGCGGAGCGATGCCCTGTGCGGCGCCAAGACTCTGCATGTACTGGAACATCTCCGCCATCCTCTGTTGATCTGCCCGGCGGGCCTCCCGCTCCGCCTCCCGCTCCGCCATGATCCTCGCCTCCATCTCGCGACGTTCCCTCCTCTCTTCTTCTAGTTGGGTCTGTAATATTACAAGCCAACGTTATAGTAACTCAAAGAGTAGGTATATAACTCAAGGAAGGACGAGTTACACTAACCTCGAGTTGCTGTATGCGATGCTGTGAGCTGTCGTGCCGAGGTCGTATGCCTGGACTCGAGCCCGTGCTCCTTGCTCTCACCTGAGACAGAGTGGGAGTGGAGGACGAGTCGATTGCCCCGTCGGCAATCCAGTACCGCCCATGTCTCTTGCCTCCTCCGACCCTCATGAGCACATCGGTGTCGATCGGCTCGGTGCTCGGATCATAGTCTGGGCCATGGACCTCCTGCGCCATGGCGGTGTAGTCATGGAGGCGGCTGTAGACGGCGGGGTTGGTGTAGGCCTCGGGCCCGTCATCCGGGTTGTAGGTGACGTCGGACGTCGCCTTACCCTTATGGGCCATAGCATAGGCCGAGAAGGTGGAGCAAGGCCTTCCACCATGTGACGCCGACTGCAACGAAAACCAACGAGATAGTTACAAATAATATCTAACTTAGTGCTATATATCTAAATAAAAAAGGTGGCGTACCCATGCTTCGGCATATTGGCCCAGGCTCCGGCTGCCTTGGTGGTGGGAGGGGCCTTGCATCATCAAACGCCGTTCCCGGCTAGCTGTGTGCGCCTCGTCCCACTCAGCCGAACACCACCTCTCCACCATCTGCTCCCAGCACAGAGGATGTGCGGCGCACCAATGTGGAATCATCTGCAAAGTAAACACGTAAAGTGCATATCAGAAGATAAAATAAAATTCATGTATCGAGTACTGGTACCAAACATGCATGACTTTACCTGCAGGTACTGCTCCCTGGTCAACGACATGGTTCGGGCTTGAGTTTTGGTCACCTTCTCCCCAAGGACGGAGCCGTGGTAGGTGATGATGGCCTGGATGCGGGCCTCATAGTGCATGTCCACGACGAGCTTCTTACAGCTCGTGGTGGCCACCACATCCGCCCTAGCCTCGTATCCAGCATCGCATCTGAAGAAATCCTGCATACAAAAACGATGTATCCATACATTATTTCAAGAATTTGCAACGAATGCGACATATTTTACATTATACTAAGACTTACCCACAGCTCTTGCTTCACCCGCTCCGCCTTGTTATTGAATTGCCTGCCGTCCCGGTCTACTGCATCGGGGGCGACGGCGTAGTGGTCAAAGGTGAAGGCTGGGCCCGTCACTCCGGCGTACTCCACAAGTCCAGGGAAGTGTTCCCTGCACAGCAGGCCGAGGATGCCATTGGGGGGGCGACGATGACCCCCAGCATAATCCAAAACCGTCCAAGACCTGTCCAAGTGATAAATAAAAAGTATTAGTTTATATTATGATTTTGAACACATAATATGAACAAGAATGAAGAACATAAAGTTACATACCTCTCCCCTTCCGGCCGAATCAGCGGCCGTCTGTCCCGAAGTATGGGACGCTGAGGGAGACTCGCGGGGCCTCGCAGGTAGATGCTCCTCGAACTAGAGCCGCCTGAACCTGAGGCGTCCTGCTGCTGGTCGTCGTCGTCCTGCTGCTGGCCGTCGTCGTCCTGAGGCGCCGCCTGCTGCTGCGCTGCCTGCTCTGCCTCGTCCTGTTGCGCTGCCTGCTGTGCATCGTCCGCCGTCCTACTCCTCCTCCCCCTCCTCCTCCTCAGGAAACCGCCCACCATATTTGTCCAACAACCTGCAATTAAGAGTAAACAAATAAGCACATATAAAAAGATGTATTTAAAAACAGGTGCGAAATAAAAAGTCATATAGCATTACATCGATTAAAAATAATCTTCATATGTGTCGGGGTTAGCCGGATCATAACTCTCATCATCACTATCAAGCATTTCAATCTCCACACCATCGGAAGAAGCAAGTTCGTCAGTAATGTCATTGCCTTCAAGGATTACTAAGTCATTATCATTTTGCACCTCATCCTCCTCCTCATCAACAACCATTTCAATATCTACGTCCATTCCGATAGCTTCGGTTAAGTCTATTTCAAATCGCCCTTCTAGCCCATCTTCTTGGAAGAACTCTCCATCATATGTGTCCGGGTCTAAGTTGTAATCTTCATCGTTAGGAACAGGTAACCTCCCGTGCGGCGATACCTTATACACAACATCCCAACCCTTAAGATGTTCTTTCGTTTGACACGCATATGGGAGATAATACACTTGTGTGGCCTGTTGGGCAACGATATAGACATCGTCTCCTGCTAAGGTGGAATCCTGTCGAATTTCGACTATCCCAAGATTAGAATGTGTCCGTCTCGTCACTTGAGGGTCAAACCAATGACATTTGAATATCACTGGAGTAAGAGGTTTGGAACCATAAAAATTGAGTTCATATATTTCTTCAATTCTTCCATAATACTCGACCTCGTCAAGCCCGGGCGTAAAGACTCCAGAACACGTGGTTTTTCGATTGGGCCGACTTTGGTCGTAGCTTGTTGTGCGAAAACGGTATCCATTGATGTCATACCCAGAAAATTTCCTGACCCTATAGGCAAAGCCATTGGCTACTTGTCTCAACTCGGCACTCATAGACGGCTCTCTTTGGCCCTGCAAGTTCAAACACGCTAGATTGTTATATTATTCGCACGTAAGAGCAACTTGGAATAACAAACTAAGCACGTACCTTATGTTTAAACCAGGAAATGAAATCGGGCAATCCATTTCCCGCACCCTTTCTAAGAAGGGTATCATATTCCTGTGGAGTTGGGTCCCTTGATCGACGCCAGAATTCATGAAGAAATTGCTCCATGTATGGCGTCACCTCTTCAAGGTTGGTCAATACATATAGCATGATATGGCGCCACTCTTCATGTCTCAGGGTCTTGGTGGTCGAACCACTCGCGCTTCCGAGTTGCCCTCGAAAAATGCTGAGGTTCGATTCATTGCCGCCATCATTGTAACGAGGGGGTGGATTATGCACGCTCGGCAGTTTGTCACCATAGTAAGTTGTTGTGAAGTTTGACACCTCCTCCAGTATGTATGCCTCTGCAATGGAAGCCTCGATTTTGCATTTATTTCTACATTTCTTTCGGATACTCTTTAGACATCTCTCGATTGGATAGCACCAACGTCCCTGCACGGGCCCCCCCATTCGTGCCTCATATGGGAGATGAATAATCAAATGCTGCATCGGATTGAAGAAGCCGGGTGGAAAGATCTTCTCCAGCTTACACAGTAACACGGGTGCCATCCTTTCCAAGTCTGCAATCATGGTCCGAGCTAACTCTTTTGCACAAAGCTGGCGGAAGAAATAGCTCAACTCTGCAAGCGCTAGCCAGACATGCTCAGGGACATAGCCTCGAACCATCGCCGGAAGAATTCGTTCAATCCATATGTGGAAGTCATGACTCTTCATCCCTAAGACTCGCAGAGTAGATAAGTTCACCCCCCTACTAAGGTTAGCTGCATACCCATCAGGGAACATTAACATCTTGATCCACTGTAGTACTTCCTTCCTCTGGGCCCTGCTCAGGACGAAATCGGCCTTAGGCCTTCTCCATGTCTTACCACCACTAGGCGGCTTCATCTCTTGGTTTGGTCTATCACATAACTCTGCCAGATCCACTCTTGCCTTTACGTTATCCTTTGACTTATCAGGAATCTCCATAATTGTCGCCCAAAGTGCCTCGGCGACATTCTTTTCAGTGTGCATCACGTCAATGTTGTGTGGAAGGAGCAGGTCATCATAATAGGGGAGCCGAGTCAAGCCCGACTTATGTGTCCACATATGTTGCTCACCATATCCCACAAAACCACCTTCTGGGTTGGCCACGAGACCATCTATCTGTTCGCGAACTTCGGCACCAGTCATCATTGCAGGTGGGCGGTCTGTCACCACGACACCTTTCGTAAAGTTCTTGATGTCTTGTCGGAATGCATGGTCAGGAGGGAGAAATTGTCGATGTTTATCGAATGACGAATATTTGCCACCCTTCTTCAACCAAATGAACCTAAGAGCTTCCTTGCAAACTGGGCATGGGAACTTACCGTGAACACACCAGGCGCAAAATAGCCCATACGCCGGAAAGTCATGCATGGAGTACTGGTACCAAACATGCATTTTGAAGTTTGTCTTCGTAGCTCGGTCGTACGTCCATACCCCTTCCTCCCAAGCACGGACCAATTCATCAATCAAAGGCTCCATGTACACGCCCATTTTATTCCCCGGGTGTCCAGGAATTATCAACGACACGAATATGTTCTGTCTTTGAAAGCATACGCCGGGGGGGAGATTGATGGGGATAACGAACACGGGCCAACATGTGTATGGGGCAGCGGTCATTCCATAGGGATTGAACCCATCTGTGGCCAGCGCAACACGAACATGTCGAGCCTCTTTGGCTTTCTCATGGTGAATGGCATCAAAGTGGGTCCATGCTTCACCATCGGATGCGTGAACCATCTTGTCAGGATTGTATCGTTTGCCTTTTTTGTGCCATGTCATCTGTTTCGCGGATTCCTCTGTCATGTATAGACGCTGGATCCTCGGTATGAACGGAAGGTGGCGTAGGATTGTCACGGGGATGTCGAGCTGCTTCTTCTGTCCATCACCAGAGTCTACCTCCATGAACCTAGACGATTTACACTTCGGACAGTACTTTGCCTCAGTGTGTTCTTTCCTAAATAGGACGCAGCCCTTCGGACAAGCATGTATCTGCTCATACGTCATCTTGAGTGCACGAAGGAGTTTCTGTGCCTCGTACATGCTCTTTGGCAGAACGTGATCCTCCGGAAGCAGGCTGCCAATAACTGTCAACAAACCATCGAAGGCGTCTCGACTCATGCTATACTGCGACTTCAACGCCATTATACGCCCAATGGCATCCAGTTGAGAAACCTTTGTCTTGCCGTGAAGGGGTTTCTGTGCCGCGTCAAACATGTCGTAGAATGCCTTTGCGGTCGCCTCTGGCTCGTCCTCCGTACGTCCTTCGGCGAACTGTGCCTCGTGATAGTCGTTCAACATGTCTGCTACCCCGGCATCAGCATCGTAATCCTCGACGCGTTGTCTCACCACCTCCTCTCTCGTGCGATGCGCTTCACCATGGAAGATCCACCGAGTATAGTCCGGCGTAAATCCATTCTTCCAAATATGTTCTACCATGGCCTTCTTTGGTTTTCTTTTCCGGTTGTCACATTTGCTGCACGGACAAGGGACTAGGCTAGCTCCTTTAGCAGCTTCGTCATATGCCCGTTCCACGAAAGCATCGGTCTTCCTAATCCATTCTGGGGTGACATCATTACGTCGAACGCGGCCCGTGTACATCCACTCACGGTCCTCCATCCTCTAACATATATAACCGAGTATAGTTTAATATAGACATGTAATGCATGTACACTACGTTCCTACCTTCTAATAGGTGAGGATAGGTCCTAATCCCACCCGCGGTTGCGTAGATGGAGTTAGTTTCCATGCTCTACTCCGATCCGAGATAGAATTTCGGCAGCACCTCCCCGCTGTTCTCCGGATACACGTCCTGGCAGGGAGAGTGTACTGTCCGGAGAACAACAGGGAGGTGACGCCGAAACTCTTTCTCGGACCGGAGTAGAGCATGGAAACTAACACCATCTACGCAACCGCGGGCTGTCCAAAAAACGTGGACAATTCGAAACTGATACATTTGTAGATATGCAAAGATCTGCATATCTACACCGTATCACTTTCGAACGGGAGACGCCTAACTGGGTTACGTGATCTACGACCATGATGCGGAAATAGAGGTTATACCTAGGGTGGCGGTGGAGTCAGGCTAGTGGGGCTGTGGCGGGTCGGTGCAGTGGCGACGCGACGCGGTGCAGGCAGACCCGCAGCGGCTAGGAAGACCTCTGCAAAAAATACATGCCTGTCAACAAAAAATTCACATCACCAGCACTCGATTCCAAGTCTGACTTTTATTTGATAATTGATATGTGTGTGCGTGCCTATATATAAAACATAGTAGAAGAGTTCAGCATAGAGCATCTATCTCCTTTCCTGGTAGATTGAGAAAAGTGAATAGGGACACGTGCCTTGATCAGTAGATTGAAAAAAAACACTCTCCACGCGAGCAACCCTCCCACTTTGTCTTCCATCCGCCGTCTAGCCTCCCGCCGGCCCCTAGCTCACCCCGGTCCTCCCTCCGTCGCCCACCCCCCTCCCCCCGCCGTCGCCGTCGTTCCTCCATCTGCGGTCCCTCTCACATATCCTACAACACCCAGCCCCAATCCCCCACCCACAGGAGCCCACCGTCCCACCGGCTCGCCTATCCGCCCTAGGCCCCAACCCATTTGAATCCACTGGCGATTCGACGGAGGGGGCAATGGAGGTGTGTGACCTGCGCAAGGTGTGGGAGGTCCATGAGCTCAAGACCAAGCTCGACGCGGCGGCCACCCAGGCTACCCTCGATCGCGTCGACAGTCAGGTCTAGCTCATCATGCGCCGCCATAAGTGACGCAAAACTAGCCAACCGAATGGGTATGGCGCCGCCTCGGCCATCAGATCCAAATCCAGTGGCCATGATTAGATCCAACGCTACCCGAACCGGTATTCACTGCCATCCTTCAGATCACGATCCAACGGCCACCATGTAATTGGTCGAAACGTTACCTACCCTTTGATCTCGACCACCCCTTTTGATCTAACGGTTCTCTACCGTTCTTCGTCACCCGACCGCGCCAGCCGGCGGCGCGCTCGCCACCACGGCGAAAGGCCACCGGAGACCGCCACACCGGCGTTCAGGCACCCATACGCGAATCTACTCGGTGCTAAACGCAGCAGAGAACTCAATGAATCGACTCAGGCACCCCTTACCGAAAGTAGTGGCGATGGCAAGGCCCTCGGTGCCACGATGCGGACCGACAGAGGACCAACTCCAGCGATGGATTGCAAGCGCCCCAATCCATGAACTCTCGAATCCAGTATACATACGTCATCCACATGGTCCAGCTACCATCCGAAGCTACTCATCGAGGTCCAAGTCGTCGTGGTCCGGTGATTCAACGGCGGCAGCACCTAGAGCGGCGGAAGCACACCGCGGCGAGGAATTCCCGGTGTACCACGACCCCAAAACTTATAGCTAACTGGCGGAACGCAAGGAGGAGTTCGATGTGGGCGCAGTGGAGTGTTCATACCACGGATTGGGGTAGCAGACGATGCCGGCCACGTGCCGCGGTAGCCCCGCGATCTTCAACGCGCGGGCGTCGCCGAGGGCGCGGGCGCCGGCGAGGGAGGCCGTGGCGGGCGCGGGCGCGGGCGCTGGCGAGGGCGGCCGCGGCGGGCACGGCGGGCGCTGGCGTGGGCGGACGCGGCCGGCGACGGCACGGCGGGCGGCGAGCCGGCGATGGCGCGGGGCGGCGGCGGGCGCGCGATAGAGAGGAGACAGCGAGAGCAGAGAAAGGAGAAGGAAGAAAGACGCGGGCGAGTATATTCGCATTCTTTGCCGAGTGCCCGTGATCTGGCACTCGGCAAAGTTTTTTTTAATTTTTAAAATAAACTTTGCCGAGTGCCAGATCGGTGGCACTCGGCAAAGGATCATTTGCCGAGTGTCTACCACCTTACACTCGGCAAAGATTAACTTACACATCTTTGCCGAGTGCCACACTGGGGGCACTCGGCAAAGACTTCTTTGCCGAGTGTCTTCTTTGGACACTCGGCAAAGTACATTTTTATTTTTTTTATTTTGCCAACCAAAATTTTTGTGGTATGTTCCTACACTATATAGACCTACATGTACCATTTTGGGAGAATTATAACAGTATTTTCTATAACTAGTACATTTAGTTTGTTTATTTGAATTTCTTCGAAAAATTCAGATTTGAACTGCAGGTCACTCGAAACTTGGAAAACCGTGCATGCAAAAATAATATCCATACTACTTAGCACAAGTTACGACCGATTTCAGGAGCGGACCGAAAACTTCGAGCACCATGCTCACTCAACATGGCCGTGAACTTGCCATCCACATGTTTAAAAATTGTATAAAACACAAACAAAGTCAGAAAATCATGAAACTTGTCCACGTGTCATGATATCATATGTACAGGTTGTGATAAAAAATTGAGAATGTTTGGACAAAGTTGTGAGACACTATGTGTAGAAACTTAAGAGAACTACACATGAAATCATAGAGTTTCAATGTGGATCTCTTAGGTTTGTACACATAGCGCGTCATAGTTTTCTCGAAATTTTTTCAATTTTTTATCGCAGCCTGTACATATGATATCATGACACGTGGACAAGTTTCAAGATTTTCTGACTTTGTTTGTGTTTTATACAAGTTTTAAACATGTTGATGACAAGTTCACGACCATGTTTAGTGAGCATGTTGCTCGAAGTTTTTGGTCCGCTCCTGGAATCGGTCGTAACTTATGCTAAGTAACATGAATATCATTTTTTCATGCACGGTTTTCCAAGTTTCGAGTGACCTGCAGTTCAAATCTAAATTTTCCGAAGAAATTCAAATAAACGAACTAAATCTACTAACGATTGAAACTCTGTTAAAATTGTCCACAAATGATACATGTAGGTCTACATAGTGTAGGAACATACCACAAAAAGTTTGGGAGACAAAATAAAAGAAATAAAAATATACTTTGCCGAGTGTCTATGGATGGCACTCGGCAAAGAAGACTCTTTGCCGAGTGCCAACTGTTGGCCCTCGGCAAAGACTGACGGCCGTCAGCTTTGGGACGGCCGCTGACGGCCCTTTGCCGAGAGCCCCGTTTGCCGAGTGTTTGACACTCGGCAAACATGTATTTGCCGAGTGTGGACCTGTACCGAGTGTCCTACTCTCGGTAAAGACGCTCGTTACCGAGAGCCAAGCTTTGCCGAGTGCGGCTCTCGGCAAAGACGTCTTTGCCGAGTGCCCGAGAAAAGGCACTCGGCAAAGCGGCTGGCACTCGGCAAAGTCTCGGATTCCGGTAGTGATGGTTAGGATATATGTGAGTAGGATGGATTATATGGTGTAGGTAGGTTAGAATCTCTTGCTAGGTTAAAATTGAGGGGTTATGCAACTATCAGATGGTTAAGGTAGTTGCATATGGCCAAGTCGATCTGTCATTCTTAATTTAGTGCAGGGTGAACTAAGTTAAGACCTGTTCTATAGGGGTAGAGTCTAAACTATTTCATCAGTATTATCTAACATGTTTGATAAGTCACTTTAGATTTGATCAGATCTAGGTTAGATTGGTGTGACTAGTTTGACTAGATAAGATCTAATTAATTTGCATTAGATCATGGTTGTTAAACTAGGGTGGATAAGTATGCTTATTAGGATAAGATGGAATAGAATCTTTTGAGATTAGTTAGATCTATTAGGATGAGATAAAATCTTTTTAAGATAAGATGAATCTATTAAGATAAGAGAGAATCTTATTAAGATAAGATGAATTGGTTAGAATGAGATCTTTTAGGATAAGATAAATCTCTTAAGCTAGATATATTCTAATGGGGATAATCTAGGTTGTCTAGTTATTTTATAAATATTTTTTTATGCCTATGTGTATATGCAGATGCAATTGTGGACATTACTCCACCACTAATCACATTCAATCAGAAATCCAAATCAGACAGATATCATAAGAACAAACATTCAAATACATAGACACTTATAAACATAGTTTTGTTTTTGTTCCTAGGATTAGGTCTCCTATTCCTTAAGGTCACTTCAGGCACAGGATTTCAAAGTGTAAAATCCACATTTGTCTTTTAGAAAGAAAAGGTAGGAATAATCAGAGTAAAGCGAAAATAGATGAGAAAAGATTAAGAAAAGTTTAGAAAAGAATCAGAGTAGCAAAGGTAAGTAGATAATGGTTATCTGGTTCTATCTAGGTTTCGTCCTACAGTCAACATTCCTCTGATACCACTTCTGTCACACCCGGGTTTCGGGGCACCAAAACCCGGGCGCGAACATAATCACCAGGTGTGCTGGGACCAAGTCTCACACATATGATGAATCATGGCACAGGATCGAATGTCACATCTTTATATATAACAGGAGTTCTATACAAAATAAATAATTACATTATAAGGAGACAACGGTCCAGCAACCCAAAGTTGACTCGGAGACGACGACCTAGACCTCTCACGAACACATCGCAGCATCCTCCAAGCGCCTCATCCTGCGGTACCTGTTCTTGACCTGTGGGGTGTGTGAGACAGCAAGAGTGAGCTCACATACGTTCATCGCTCAACAAGTTGTGGGGAATAATGTGCATGAACTCGCCAAAGGTGGGAGCTCACGTGAAGTGTAAGGCTTACCAAAGAGGATGGTTGAAGCTGAGCATTGCTTTTAAAGTTGGTCAAAATTTTATTAGAAGTTACTAAGTATAAGTAAATACCAACCCAATTAAATAGTAGAACAGAAGTAACAACATCACCTGCGATGCAATGCATATGACAAATTGAGTTTAAGTTCCATAATTTAATCATGTGAGTGTCCGAGCTGCTCATGACCGTGAGCACGGCTAGTATACCAGTTTTACACTCTGCAGAGGTTGCACATCTTTACCCACAAGTCATGTTACCCATCTGCCAAGGGATCGCGACTTCCCATACACCTCTACCGTGGAGGCGAGGCAGGGTAACACTACGAGGCCTTTACAAAGTTCCACTAGCTTCAGAAAACCCGCTACAGTTTATAGGAAGCTCCAATGCAGGAATCCCTTGCAGGACCGCCATCGCAGCAAAATCCTCCCGAGGGCCTCCCTACACTGACCACTCCCCTACTGCCCTTGCCCCTTTCGGGTAAGGTAGTCTTCCACTAGCTTTCCTAATTAATCGGCCAAGGGCGTCCCATTAAACCCTTGTGGTAGCACTGTTTTCCCGGGTGGTTCTCCATGTTCCAATTAACATAATGATCTTATCATGAACAGTAATAATAAACATATAATAAAAGTGTGATCATGAATAAGGTACCTTCATACCCAAAACCACATAAAGCACTAGCAAGTACTACCCAAAAAAAGTTCAGTGGTAAACAAGGTATAAAGATAGACAAACTAGGGTAACCTATTGGGTCCCATCGAAATTAACCTATGCAGATCATTATGATTAATTAGAACATGAGTGGGTAAAAAGAAGTGATCAAGGGCACAACTTGCCTGGGACTTGAGATTCCAGGTACCAGGATGATCTTCAGGTTCTCATAACCTTACTGCTAAACGTAGCAATACAGACAAACATGGTATAGGAAAAATTAACATCACACCAGACATGTAAATAAAATACACAATAAAAATCTACACATTAAAATGAGATCATTGGAACTGGAATCATTAAATTTGGAGTTATAGATTTTAAGTTATGAATTTCCTAAGATTTAATGTGCTTGAAATAGGATTAAATGATAAATTAATTTTTTTACTGTTTTCATGTCAAAACAAAGACACTAGGTGATAGAGAATATTATTACAAAATTTTAGAAACTGGAATGGCTCAATTTGGAGTTTATATGTATTTTCTATGAATTATACAAATTCTAGGGTTTATTTCCATATTAAAATTTCAATTTCCAATTCATTTTATCAATTTAACTCTGTATTGGACTGGGCCTCATTTTCTGGTAAGATCAGGGGTCTCGGGGTAAGTTTTCCTAAGACACAGAAAACAGCTGTGCGGACCGCGGGTTGATTACTATAAAACAGAGGGGTCCTATTGCAAGTGTTCTCGGCGAAGGGGTATCTTGCATCCAGGGCCATTGGATCAACATCCGAGGGCTGTGATTAGATCGGCCCACATGATGAACCAGCACGCGTTACTGATCGCCAGATCCTAATCCTAGGGTCGGGATCAAAAGTATCCCACACACCCGATTACCCGTTCATCTTTCAATCTACGGTCGAAAACTGCCCGAGGCGATGTTCCACCATGGTCGTCGGATCGACGATCGACGATCCGAGCCCACTGGGTGAAAGAGTAAGCAGCCTACCTAATCTTAGCCGCCCAATCGCAGATCAACGGCCCCAAACGCATCAGCCAACCAACGGCCGTCCAATCCCAAATCTACGGACGCGGCCCCATCATCTTCCTCAGATCGAACACGCCAGTGGATGGAGCACACGGCGGCGCCATCGCCGTTCCCCTGACTTGAGTCCCCAATGCCCGAATCTCCGATTAGACCCATGCTAAACGTGAAGGACACACAGGCGAAATCGTGGAGATGAGTCTCACCATGAATCGCACAGCAGAAAGCTACGGCCATGGCGCGCGGCGGTTCTGGCTCAACCGAAGTGCTCCGGCGAGCAATTAGACCACCCCCGGAGGATATCCTCGCCCGGAAGTACCATGGAGACGTGCGGATAACACAAGCGAGCATCCCCGGCCATCCATCAGGGACCCGACGACACCCCATGCTTGAATCAGTCGCGGCGGCTTAGATTCTCCCCCACGGCGCCCTCTCCAGCCACTCACTCTCTCTCTCTCTACGTTTAGCTCTGGGCACAACCCAGTAGTCCCATGGCGCAAGAAGAGGGGCGAGAGCTTTATACTCAGTTTTGGGCCGCCAACAACCCGCTACAATAGCGCAGCCGGCGAGAATTTCGGTCGCATTCTGTTGCCGCCGCGAGGAAGACGGACCAGGCACCTGGGTCCCACTAATCAGTGATGGCACGAGGCAACGCACGCGCGTTTGTGAGGGTCGGCTGCCAAGTGGGCCACGCACGTCAATGACACAGGAGTAGCTGGTGCGGGTGAGAGAAAGTAGATGGGCCGCGCGAAGTGGGGAGTTGGGCCGGTTGCTGGGGAATTAGGCCCAAAGCGTGAGTTTGAGTCTTTTTCTTTTTTTTTATTTTTATTTTGTGTTTCTACATTCAAATTCAAAACAAGTCAAAATCTTTTTTAAATTTAAGTTCAAGTGGTATTGTACAAACAAAGATTCAACATGATACAAGTTTATTCATTCATTATCTCTAAGCAATAATAATAATACTTTTAAATATGAAATGCACACACACATGATTCCATTTAAGAAAAGGTGATTATGAATGGGTAGATAAATCAGATATATGTATATATATATATATATAGATTTTCAAAAGTTAATACTTATGTAGTAAAGGAGAGGTTAATGTATAATCTTCATCATGAATTTATTTTAATTCAACCATATGTATATTTTTGTAGAGGGTGCTTTAAGGGAATAATTTAAAACTTTTTTTCTATTTTATATTTTCATTTATAATTTGAGGTCGAATAAAATGTATCCCAACATAATCTTAAGCATGGGGTGCACACTCCTATTTGCTTATGGGTTACTCGACTAATAATGCTCCATTAATTGGCTATGAAGATAGAAGGGTCCAAATAAATTTCCCAAGGTTTCAAAAATCCTCAAATATATTTATTCATTTATTTTATCATCTTTTTTTTCCTTTGACCAATTTTTGGGCTTTACACTATTTCCAACCTTAGAAGTGAAAATGATATATTACATGCTAAGGTTGTAGAATTAAAATCTTGCAAACCCTCTACATCTACCATTGAGCATGTTTCCATTTGCACTAGATGTAGAGATGTTGATATTGATGCTATTCTTGATCATGTGACTTCAATTAAACAACAAAATGATCATATAGCAAAGTTAGATGCTAAAATTGCCGAGCATGAACTTGAAAATGAAAAATTTAAATTTGCTCGTAGTATGCTTTATAGTGGGAGACGCCCTGTCATCAAGGATGGCATTGGCTTCCAAAAGGGAGACAATGTCAAACTTAATGCCCCTCCTAAAAAATTGTCTAACTTTGTTAAGGGCAAGGCTCCCATGCCTCAGGATAACGAGGGTTACATTTTATACCCTGCCGGTTATCCTGAAAGCAAAATTAGGAGAATTCACTCTAGGAAGTCTCACTCTGGCCCTAATCATGCTTTTATATATAAGGGTGAGACATCTAGCTCCAGGCAACCAACCCGTGCTAAGTTGCCTAAGAAGAAAACTCCTAGTGCATCAAATGATCATAGCATTTCATTTAAAACTTTTGATGCATCCTATGTTTTAACTAACAAATCCGGCAAGGTAGTTGCCAAGTTTGTTGGGGGCAAACACAAGGGCTCCAAGACATGTGTTTGGGTACCCAAAGTTCTTGTGTCTAATGCCAAAGGACCCAAACCGTTTGGGTACCTAAAGTCAAGAACTAAAATTGTTTTGTAGGTTTATGCATCCGGGGGCTCAAGTTGGATCATCGATAGCGGGTGCACAAACCACATGACAGGGGAGAAGAAAATGTTCTCCTCCTACGAGAAAAATGTAATGCCCAACTTTGGAAAATAAGAGAAAGAAATAAATCTTCATGTGTGGTACCTTTTCATTCATGATAATTATTAGTAGGCATAGATAAAGTGGATAAATCCATAATAAAATGTGCATCATGCTGGATTTTTTTTTCCTGTTTGTGCATCAAACACAAAATTTATAATTAAGGCAAGTCTATCATGGAATTAAAAAAAAATTTAGAGCACTAAATAAAATGGGAAATTAGAGTTGGAAAATAAGAAAATGGAAATGAGAAAAAGGAGAAAGGATATAAAAAAAAGAAGAAAATAAATATGTGAATGAATATATTATGTTCTTACTGATATTTGAATGTAGGCATTTAACCTAGGTATGAAGTTCACAAATAAGTTTGAATTTAAATGGAGATTTAAAATGAGAAGAAAAGAGAAAGGAAAATAAAATATAAAAAGAAAAGGAAAGAAAAATGGGAAAATGGCTATTGGGCCGGTTTCCTTCACCTGCGGCCCATCCCCTCTTTCCTGTTCTCCCCGCACAGCCCGCACATCTCTCCTCTATCGATGGCCGCCATGTGGGGCCAGCACGTCAGACCTAGACGCCGCGCCGCGCTCCCGTTCCTTGGTCGCTGCCGTGTGGGCCGTCAGCTTGCGCCCTCGCTCGGGTTCACTTACCGGTGGGACCCGATGACCAGGCCCGTCTTCCTCGGACCACTACCGGTCGCGGGCCGTTCAGCCATGCCGCGATCTCCGGCCATCGTACCGCACCTGGACCCGTTGTGCGTAGCATAAGGACCGTGCTGTAACCGTTCTTCGCAGAACCCAGCTCCTAAGCCCTCTCTCGCCGCCAGACCCCTAGTAGCGCCGCCAGTGATATCCATCGCCGCCGCAAAGACAAATTGAGAGGGGAAGGTAGTTCACCGCCGTTCATCTCGGGCCATGGAGTTTCGGGTGGTCGCCAGGGAGCTATTCATAGTCGCCCTGGTTGGGATTGAGCCCCGTGGCCCCCTCGATTTCTCACCGCCGTACAACCTCCGCCTTGGCTCCGCTGCACACCGTGGACTGGCTTCAACTCGCGATATGAGCCGGTAATTGCCCTTCCCTGCTATTCATAGTACCCCGCACTTCGTCTAGCACGGTTCGGGTTGGGTCCTAGCCGTCGGGATGACCATTGGGACGCTGCTCCGGCGATGCGCCGCCGTGCGGGTCGTGGCCTCCGTCGTGGGCTACCGGCGGTGTCTGTGGGCGGAACCGTAACCGTTGATCTCGGCGGCAACGGTCAGGATTGGGACCGCGTAAGCGATTCGCGTTAGGTTGATCTGGGGCGTAGATCATGGATCGGATGGATCTGGGCGCGATTTGGTGAAGACGCTCAGGGACCGTTGGATGGCACATCAGTGGTGGTGGTTAGGTCTGTAGGTATAACCTTGTGGCCCTGTATCGTGACCGTCGGATCAATAATGGGCAGCCCAGATTAGAAAATCGTGTACCTCTTCGTTTCATTAAATCATGGCCATGGATCTCGGATCCCACGGCTAATAGCGCTTACCGTTTTGTTGGAGTTATATCTAATCTGCGCCACACATTGTTGATCGGACGGTCCAGATTAGAACTTACCCCTTCGCTGAGCTGATTTTGTAAAAGAGACCCCGACTTTTTAAGAAAACAACCCGCCGTCCATTATAGCTGCGCTCTGTGTCTAGGAGATTTTACCCGCACGCCCCTGCGCTTTCCAGATTTCATGCGCGCAGCCCAGAGGTAGTGAAATTCATTTCAGAATTGATTTTTAATGTGAAAATAATTATTAAAACATGTTTAATCCCTAGAAAATTCATATTAAGCCCAAATTAATCCGTTCCAATTCCTATAATTTTGTAATATTGTTGTCTACCATCTAGTTCCACTGTTTTGACATAAAAATCACATTAAAATTTATATCCTATTTAATCTTGTACAAAACACATAGAATCCTCAGAAAATCATAACTTAAAATCTATGACTCCGGTTTGATCCGTTCAAGTTGCGTTAGTCTCGTAGAAACGCGTAGATCATTATTATGCAGTATATACTTATGTTTGGTGTGATGTTAATTTTATCTATACCATGTTTGTTTGTATTGCTACGACTAGCGCGAGGACACGTGTCATCTGAAAAGCAAGTTGGTACCTGGAATCTCAAGTGCCAGGCAAGTTGTGCCCTTGATTCACTTTTGTTACCCAATAATGTTCTTTATAATCATTTACCATGCATAGGTTTAACTTTGATGGGACCCAATAGGTCACCCTAGATTGTTTATCTCATTACCTTGTTTACCCCTGAATCACTTGGGTAGTTTATGCTATTGCTTTACGTGGTTTTTGGGTTAATATTTCATTATATCCATGTTCCAGTTATTTTGTTATTCTATTTATGTTCATGTCAAGATCATTATGTTATTGTTAATTGGAACATGGAGCTTAACTTGAGAACCACGTGCCACCACAAGGGAGGAATGGGACCCCTTGGCTGACTAATTAGGAAAGCTAGTGGAAGACTACCTTACCCGAAAGGGGCAAGGGCAGTAGGGGAGTGGTCAGTGTAGGGAGGTCCCTGGTTGATTTTGCTGCGATGGCGGTCAGCCAGGAACCCTGCATTGGAACTTCCTATAAACTGTAGCGGGTTTTCGGAAGCTAGTGGAACTTTGTAAAGGCCTCGTAGTGGATCCCTAGCCATTCACCTTGGTAGTGTCTAAGGGCCTAGCTAACCCTGGCGACATGGGAAACACGACTTGTGGGTAAAGGGTACAACCTCTGCAGAGTGTAAAACTGGTATACTAGCCGAGCTCACGGTCATGAGCGGCTCAGGACTCTCCGATGATTAAATTATGGAACCTAAACTCAATTTGTCATTTGCATTTGCATGGGATTTGTTATTAATTTTGTTCTATTATTTTATTATGGTTTGGTATTCACTTACACTTAGTAACTGCTAATAAAATTTTGACCAACTTATAAAAGCAATGCTCAGCCTTAACCTCTATTGTTGATCAGCCTTACACTTCATGAACTCCCACCTTTGGTGAGTTCATGCCACATTATTCCCCACGACTTGTTGAGCTATGAACGTATGTGAGCTCACTCTTGCTGTCTCACACCCCCCCCCACAGGAGAAGAACAGGTGGTTCAGGAGGAGCCACGTATCGAGGAGTTCGATTCAATCTAGGTGGCGTTTCTCAGTTGACATTGGCGCCGACGATCCTTAGTTCGTTTTATATTTATCTTTTATTTTGTAATAAGACTTCCGCTATGTAATAAATACTCTGATTATTGTGACATTTATCTCTATACACTCTGTTATTGTATATGTTGTCTTCTTGGCGCATGTATGAGATGCACCTGGCTTTGTTCCTTAAAGCCGGGTGTGACAGAAGTGGTATCAGAGGAAATGTTGACTGTAGGACGAAACCTAGATAGAAATGGACAACCCTTACCTACTTACCTTACTCTGATTCTTTCTACACTCATCTTGATCCTGTCTCGCTTTCTACTGCTCTACTCTGGTCATTCTTACCTTTTCTACTCTTAGACAAGATGGATTTCAAACCTTGGACTCCCTACCCCTATGACATTTTAAGAGATAAGAGGCCTAAGACAAAAAAAATCAAAACTATTTTCTCTATTAAAAATGTTGGTTGATTGTTCTGATGATAAATGCTTGATTTGCTTCTTTGATTGATTGAAACATTATAGTTGGGCATCTTAGCATGTACCACCATAAGGTATTGTATTAGCTTTAGTAGGCGACACACTAATCTACTTAGCTAATAAATCCCCCGCAATAACATTTCTCGTAATTACTCGCCTTGTCTACAATTCTTCCTTTCTTACCCTATATTCCTAACCCAGATGTGCTACCCCTATACTGTTAGAAGAGAGCAGTATAGATTTGATCCTTGGTATATCATGGTTAAGAAAGGCAAAGGCAGTATATACACTATGCTAAGGGAACCGTAGAACTCAACAGTTCCAAAGGACAAAGATTTGAAGTTGAAGTTGCAGTAACTACCACCATCAGACTAGCGGCATTTTTAGTAGATGAGAAGTTGGTGGGTGACAACATCCGTGCAGTTAGGGATTTTTACGGATGTCTTTCCAGAGGAGTTACCAGGGATGCCACTAGATAGGGAAGTTGAGTTGTCATGGATCTCTTACCTGGGACTGCTCCTATTTCTAAATGGCTATACAGAATGTCCGTAGAAGAACTAAAGGAACTTAAGAAGCAACTAACAGAGTCACAAGAGGCTGGATACATTCGTCCGAGTTCCTCACCTTGGAGAGCGCCAGTTCTATTTGTACAGAAAAAAAGAAGGATCGCAAGGGATGTGCGTGGATTATAGGACCCTTAATGATGTCACTGTGAAGAACAAGTATCCATTACCCCGCATTGAAGATTTATTTGATCAGATGAGAGATGCTAGATTATTCTCGAAGATTGATCTCCGATCGAGTTACCATCAAATGAAGATTAGGTCATAAGGATATTCCCAAGATGGATTTTATCGACCTGATATGGTTTATATGAGTTCACCGTTACGCCATTTGGACTAACTAATGCACCAGCCTATTTTATGGATCTGAAGAATAAGGTGTTCATGATCTAGACAGGTTCGTCGTGGTTTTCATCGACGATACTCTTATTTATTCCAAGAGTGATAGTGATCATGAGAAATATCTGAGATTGGTGCTACATAAGCTACGAGCAAATGCGAGTTTTGGATTGGCGAGGTGCCATTTCTTGGACATATCATTTCTAATGGATGAATATTAGTGGATCCTGCTAAGGTTAAGGAGATAATGGAGTGGAGCATACCCACTATAGTTACTGAGATTCAGAGTTTTTGGGACTAGCAGGATATTATCGGATATTTATTGAAGGATTTTCTAAGATTGCTAAGTTCATGACCTCGCTTCTGGAGAAGGGAAGAGAATTCAAGTGGGATGAGAAGTGCCAAGACAGCTTTGAGCAATTGAAAAAGAGGTTGATGTCGCCACCAGTTTTGGTTATGCCGGACTTACAGAAAGGATTTGACGTTTATTGTGATGCATGTGGCCAAGGATTGGGATGTGTGCTCATGCAAGAAGGACATGTGATTGCCTATGCGTCTCGTCAGTTGCGGAAACAAGAGTTGAACTACCCCACTCATGACTTAGAACTGGCAGCCGTTGTGCATGCGCTTAAGATTTGGAGACATTATATTATGGGAAACAAGTGTCAAGTATGCATGGATCATAAGAGTTTGAAGTATATATTCACTCAGAAGGATCTCAACCTTAGGCAACGCCGTTGGTTGGAGCTTATTAAGGATTATGATTTGGAAATTCACTATCACCCGGGCAAGGCAAAAATTTGGTTGCAGATGCCTTGAGTCGAAAGGAGCATGTTCATTCAGTTGTTGTTGCTCAGCTACCCGATGAGATTGTTGAGGATTTTAGGAGACTTAACCTGGGGATAGTTGCTCACACTAAAGGAGTTATTATGGATGTGGAACCTACTTTGGAGCAAGAAATCCGCAGAAGGACAAATTGGTGATGCTAAGATACAAGATATTAAGGATCTGATTACTAAAGGTCGAGGTCCAGAATTCACGGAAGATGAGCAAGGCACGATATGGTTCAAGGATCGGATATGTGTTCCTGAGATTGATAGTCTTCGTGAGACTATACTGAAGGAGGCCCATGACTCGGATTATTCCATTCATCCTGGGAGTACGAAGATGTATCATGGTTTGAAGTAAAAGATACTGGTAGTATGGATTGAAGAGAGATGTGGCTACACGTGTGGCTATGTGCGAGGTGTGTTAAAAAGTTAAGGCCGAATACCAAAGACCAGCTGGACTACTGTACCCATTAAATATACCCGAATGGAAGTGGGAAGAGATTGGTATGGATTTCATTACTGGATTGCCTCGCACCCAGAAAGGATATGATGCTATATGGGTGATTGTGGACAGACTGACCCAAGTGGCTAATTTCATCCCAGTCAAGACTACTTTTGAGGTATCTCAATTGGTAGAGTTATATATGGCTTGGAATGTGTGTTTACACAGTGTACCGAAGAAGATCGTTTTGGATAGAGGATCACGGTTTACCTCTAGATTTTGGAAAAGTTTTCAAGAGAATGTGTATACGAAGTTGAATTTTAGTTTGGCCTACCTCATACTGATGGACGGACTGAAAGGACTAATCAAGTATTAAAGGACATGTGGAGAGCTTGTGCCCTTCAGCATGGTAATAGTTGGGACAAGAGTCTACCTTATGCTGTGTTCTCATAATAGTTACCAGGCCAGTCTGAAGATGTCACCGTTCGAGACTCTATATGGCAGGAAATGCAGGATTCCTCTACCTTGGATCAGACTAGAGGAAGACAATACTTTGGACCTGAACTGATTCAAGAGGCAGAAGAACAAGTCTGTATAATCAGGGAGAATTTGAGAGTAGCTCAGACTAGACAAAAGAGCTGCGCTGATAATAGAAGAAGACCACTAGAGTTTGAGGAAGGTGATCATGTGTACTTCAAGGTGTCACCACTTCGTGGAATGAGGAGATTTAAAGTCAAGGGCAAATTGTCCCCTCGCTTCATTGGACTATTCTGAGTTTTTTTTAGGCAAGTTGGAGAGATGGCCTATCAACTCGAGCTACCTGATAATCTATCTGAAGTGCATAATGTAATCCACGTGTCTCAACTTAAGAAATACCTCCGTGTCCCCGAGGAATAGTTACCAATGGAAGAGCTTAGTGTTCAGGGAGATTTGACTTACACGGAGCATCCGATCAAGATTCTTGACACTTTGGCTCAAGTTACAAGGTTATAAAGATGTGCAAAGTGCAATGTAGTCACCATGGGGAAGATGAAGCAACTTGGGAAAGAGAAGAAGAGCTTCGCGTAGATTTTCCCCATCTTTTCTCTAGACCTTACAAATCTCGAGGACGAGATTTTTGTTAAGGGGGGTAGGATTTGTAATGCCCAACTTTGGAAAATAAGAGAAAGAAATAAATCTTCATGTGTGGTACCTTTTCATTCATGATAATTATTAGTAGGCATAGATAAAGTGGATAAATCCATAATAAAATGTGCATCATGCTGGATTTTTTTTTCCTGTTTGTGCATCAAACACAAAATTTATAATTAAGGCAAGTCTATCATGGAATTAAAAAAAAAATTTAGAGCACTAAATAAAATGGGAAATTAGAGTTGGAAAATAAGAAAATGGAAATGAGAAAAAGGAGAAAGGATATAAAAAAAAGAAGAAAATAAATATGTGAATGAATATATTATGTTCTTACTGATATTTGAATGTAGGCATTTAACCTAGGTATGAAGTTCACAAATAAGTTTGAATTTAAATGGAGATTTAAAATGAGAAGAAAAGAGAAAGGAAAATAAAATATAAAAAGAAAAGGAAAGAAAAATGGGAAAATGGCTATTGGGCCGGTTTCCTTCACCTGCGGCCCATCCCCTCTTTCCTGTTCTCCCCGCACAGCCCGCACATCTCTCCTCTGTCGATGGCCGCCATGTGGGGCCAGCACGTCAGACCTAGACGCCGCGCCGCGCTCCCGTTCCTTGGTCGCTGCCGCGTGGGCCGTCAGCTTGCGCCCTCGCTCGGGTTCACTTACCGGTGGGACCCGATGACCAGGCCCGTCTTCCTCGGACCACTACCGGTCGCGGGCCGTTCAGCCATGCCGCGATCTCCGGCCATCGGACCGCACCTGGACCCGTTGTGCGTAGCATAAGGACCGTGCTGTAACCGTTCTTCGCAGAACCCAGCTCCTAAGCCCTCTCTCGCCGCCAGACCCCTAGTAGCGCCGCCAGTGATATCCATCGCCGCCGCAAAGACAAATTGAGAGGGGAAGGTAGTTCACCGCCGTTCATCTCGGGCCATGGAGTTTCGGGTGGTCGCCAGGGAGCTATTCATAGTCGCCCTGGTTGGGATTGAGCCCCGTGGCCCCCTCGATTTCTCACCGCCGTACAACCTCCGCCTTGGCTCCGCTGCACACCGTGGACTGGCTTCAACTCGCGATATGAGCCGGTAATTGCCCTTCCCTGCTATTCATAGTACCCCGCACTTCGTCTAGCACGGTTCGGGTTGGGTCCTAGCCGTCGGGATGACCATTGGGACGCTGCTCCGGCGATGCGCCGCCGTGCGGGTCGTGGCCTCCGTCGTGGGCTACCGGCGGTGTCTGTGGGCGGAACCGTAACCGTTGATCTCGGCGGCAACGGTCAGGATTGGGACCGCGTAAGCGATTCGCGTTAGGTTGATCTGGGGCGTAGATCATGGATCGGATGGATCTGGGCGCGATTTGGTGAAGACGCTCAAGGACCGTTGGATGGCACATCAGTGGTGGTGGTTAGGTCTGTAGGTATAACCTTGTGGCCCTGTATCGTGACCGTCGGATCAATAATGGGCAGCCCAGATTAGAAAATCGTGTACCTCTTCGTTTCATTAAATCATGGCCATGGATCTCGGATCCCACGGCTAATAGCGCTTACCGTTTTGTTGGAGTTATATCTAATCTGCGCCACACATTGTTGATCGGACGGTCCAGATTAGAACTTACCCCTTCGCTGAGCTGATTTTGTAAAAGAGACCCCGACTTTTTAAGAAAACAACCCGCCGTCCATTATAGCTGCGCTCTGTGTCTAGGAGATTTTACCCGCACGCCCCTGCGCTTTCCAGATTTCATGCGCGCAGCCCAGAGGTAGTGAAATTCATTTCAGAATTGATTTTTAATGTGAAAATAATTATTAAAACATGTTTAATCCCTAGAAAATTCATATTAAGCCCAAATTAATCCGTTCCAATTCCTATAATTTTGTAATATTGTTGTCTACCATCTAGTTCCACTGTTTTGACATAAAAATCAAATTAAAATTTATATCCTATTTAATCTTGTACAAAACACATAGAATCCTCAGAAAATCATAACTTAAAATCTATGACTCCGGTTTGATCCGTTCAAGTTGCGTTAGTCTCGTAGAAACGCGTAGATCATTATTATACAGTATATACTTATGTTTGGTGTGATGTTAATTTTATCTATACCATGTTTGTTTGTATTGCTACGACTAGCGCGAGGACACGTGTCATCTGAAAAGCAAGTTGGTACCTGGAATCTCAAGTGCCAGGCAAGTTGTGCCCTTGATTCACTTTTGTTACCCAATAATGTTCTTTATAATCATTTACCATGCATAGGTTTAACTTTGATGGGACCCAATAGGTCACCCTAGATTGTTTATCTCATTACCTTGTTTACCCCTGAATCACTTGGGTAGTTTATGCTATTGCTTTACGTGGTTTTTGGGTTAATATTTCATTATATCCATGTTCCAGTTATTTTGTTATTCTATTTATGTTCATGTCAAGATCATTATGTTATTGTTAATTGGAACATGGAGCTTAACTTGAGAACCACGTGCCACCACAAGGGAGGAATGGGACCCCTTGGCTGACTAATTAGGAAAGCTAGTGGAAGACTACCTTACCCGAAAGGGGCAAGGGCAGTAGGGGAGTGGTCAGTGTAGGGAGGTCCCTGGTTGATTTTGCTGCGATGGCGGTCAGCCAGGAACCCTGCATTGGAACTTCCTATAAACTGTAGCGGGTTTTCGGAAGCTAGTGGAACTTTGTAAAGGCCTCGTAGTGGATCCCTAGCCATTCACCTTGGTAGTGTCTAAGGGCCTAGCTAACCCTGGCGACATGGGAAACACGACTTGTGGGTAAAGGGTACAACCTCTGCAGAGTGTAAAACTGGTATACTAGCCGAGCTCACGGTCATGAGCGGCTCAGGACTCTCCGATGATTAAATTATGGAACCTAAACTCAATTTGTCATTTGCATTTGCATGGGATTTGTTATTAATTTTGTTCTATTATTTTATTATGGTTTGGTATTCACTTACACTTAGTAACTGCTAATAAAATTTTGACCAACTTATAAAAGCAATGCTCAGCCTTAACCTCTATTGTTGATCAGCCTTACACTTCATGAACTCCCACCTTTGGTGAGTTCATGCCACATTATTCCCCACGACTTGTTGAGCTATGAACGTATGTGAGCTCACTCTTGCTGTCTCACACCCCCCCCCCACAGGAGAAGAACAGGTGGTTCAGGAGGAGCCACGTATCGAGGAGTTCGATTCAATCTAGGTGGCGTTTCTCAGTTGACATTGGCGCCGACGATCCTTAGTTCGTTTTATATTTATCTTTTATTTTGTAATAAATACTCTGATTATTGTGACATTTATCTCTATACACTCTGTTATTGTATATGTTGTCTTCTTGGCGCATGTATGAGATGCACCTGGCTTTGTTCCTTAAAGCCGGGTGTGACAAAAAACCAAGATCCCCAACGAGTTATCACATTCGGGGATGGAAACCAAGGTTTGGTCAAAGGTCTGGGTAAAATAGCTATATCTCCTGACCATTCCATTTCAAATGTTTTTCTTGTAGATTCCTTAGATTATAACTTGCTTTCCGTTTCCCAATTATGTCAAATGGGCTACAACTATCTGTTTACTGATGTAGGTGTCACTGTCTTTAGAAGGAGTGATGATTCAATAGCATTTAAGGGAGTGTTAGAGGGTCAGCTATACTTGGTAGATTTTGATAGAGCTGAACTCGACACTTGCTTAATTGCTAAGACTAACATGGGTTGGCTCTAGCACCGCCGACTAGCCCATGTTGGAATGAAGAATCTTCATAAGCTTCTAAAGGGAGAGCACATTTTAGGATTAACAAATGTTCATTTTGAGAAAGACAGGATTTGTAGCGCATGCCAAGCTGGGAAGCAAGTTGGTGTTCATCATCCACACAAGAACATCATGACGACTGACAGGCCACTGGAGCTCCTACACATGGACCTATTCGGCCCGATAGCTTACATAAGCATCGGCAGGAGTAAGTACTGTCTAGTTATTGTGGATGATTATTCTCGCTTCACTTGGGTGTTCTTTTTGCAGGAAAAATCACAAACCCAAGAGACCTTAAAAGGATTCTTGAGACAGGCTCAAAATGAGTTCGGCTTGAGGATCAAGAAAATAAGAAGCGACAATGGAACGGAGTTCAAGAATTCACAAATTGAAGGCTTCCTTGAGGAGGAGGGCATCAAGCATGAGTTCTCTTCTCCCTACATGCCATAACAAAATGGTGTAGTGGAGAGGAAGAATAGAACTCTATTGGACATGGCAAGAACCATGCTTGATGAGTACAAGACGCCGGATCGGTTTTAGGCCGAGGCGGTCAACACCGCCTGCTACGCCATCAACCGGTTGTATCTACACCGAATCCTCAAGAAGACATCATACGAACTCCTAACCGGTAAAAAGCCCAACATTTCATATTTTAGAGTCTTTGGTAGCAAATGCTTTATTCTTGTTAAAAGAGGTAGAAAATCTAAATTTGCTCCTAAGACAGTAGAAGGCTTTTTACTAGGATATGATTCAAACACAAGGGCATATAGAGTCTTTAACAAGTCCTCGGGACTAGTTGAAGTTTCTTGTGACGTTGTGTTTGATGAAACTAACGGCTCTCAAGTAGAGCAAGTTGATCTTGATGAGATAGGTAATGAAGAGGCTCCGTGCATCGCGCTAAGGAACATGTCCATTGGGGATGTATGTCCTAAGGAATTCGAAGAGCCACCACATGCACAAGATCAACCATCCTCCTCCACGCAAGCATCTCCACCAACTCAAAATGAGGATGAGGCTCAAGTTGATGAAGGAGAAAATCAAAATGATGAGCCACCTCAAGATGACGGCAATGATCAAGGGGGAGATGCAAATAATCAAGACAAAGAGGATGAAGAACCAAGGCCGCCACACCCAAGAGTCCACCAAGCAATCCAACGAGATCACCCCGTCGACACCATCCTCGGCGACATTCATAAGGGGGTAACCACTAGATCTCATGTTGCACATTTTTGTGAGCATTACTCCTTTGTTTCCTCTATTGAGCCACACAGGGTAGAGGAAGCACTCCAAGATTCGGATTGGGTGATGGCGATGCAAGAGGAGCTCAACAATTTCACTAGGAACGAGGTATGGCATTTAGTTCCACGTCCTAATCAAAATGTTGTAGGAACCAAATGGGTCTTCTGCAACAAGCAAGATGAGCATGGTGTGTTGACAAGGAACAAAGCTCGACTCGTGGCCAAGGGGTATTCACAAGTTGAAGGTTTGGATTTCGGTGAAACCTATGCACCCGTAGCTAGGCTTGAGTCAATTCGTATATTATTAGCCTATGCTACTTACCATGGCTTCAAGCTTTACCAAATGGACGTGAAGAGTGCCTTCCTCAATGGACCAATCAAGGAAGAGGTCTACGTTGAGCAACCTCCCGGCTTTGAGGACAGTGAGTACCCTAACCATGTTTATAAGCTCTCTAAGGCGCTTTATGGGCTCAAGCAAGCCCCAAGAGCATGGTTTGAATGCCTAAGAGATTTCCTTATTGCTAATGGCTTCAAAGTCGGAAAGGCCGATCCTACTTTATTTAATAAAACTCTTGACAATGATTTGTTTGTATGCCAAATTTATGTTGATGATATTATATTTGGGTCTACCAACGAATCTACATGTGAGGAATTTAGTAGGATCATGACACAGAAATTCGAGATGTCGATGATGGGGGAGTTGAAGTATTTCTTAGGATTTCAAGTAAAGCAACTCCAAGAGGGCACCTTCATTAGCCAAACGAAGTATACTCAAGACATTCTAAACAAGTTTGGGATGAAGGATGCCAAGCCCATCAAGACACCCATGGGAACCAATGGGCATCTCGACCTCGACACGGAAGGTAAATCCGTAGATCAAAAGGTATACCGGTCGATGATAGGTTCATTACTCTATTTATGTGCATCTCGACCGGACATTATGCTTTCCGTATGCATGTGTGCAAGATTCCAAGCCGACCCTAAGGAAGCTCACCTTACGGCCGTAAAACGAATCTTGAGATATTTGGCTTATACTCCTAAGTTTGGGCTTTGGTACCCTCGGGGATCCACATTTGATTTAATTGGTTATTCTGATGCCGATTGGGCAGGGTGTAAAATTAATAGAAAGAGCACATCGGGGACTTGCCAGTTCTTGGGAAGATCCTTGGTGTCTTGGGCTTCAAAGAAGCAAAATTCTGTCGCTCTTTCTACCGCGGAAGCCGAGTATATTGCCGCAGGCCATTGTTGCGTGCAATTACTTTGGATGAGGCAAACCCTTAAGGACTACGGTTACAAATTAACCAAAGTTTCTCTTCTATGTGATAATGAGAGTGCAATCCGCATGGCAGATAATGCCGTTGAGCATAGCCGCACTAAACACATAGCCATTCGGTATCATTTTCTAAGGGATCACCAACAAAAGGGGGATATCGAGATTGCATATATTAACACTAAAGATCAATTAGCCGATATCTTTACCAAGCCACTAGATGAACAAACTTTTACCAAACTTAGGCATGAGCTAAATATTATTGATTCTAGGAATTTCTTTTCATGTCTTGCACACATAGCTCATAAATATACCTTTGATCATGTCTCTTTTATATATGCTATGACTAATGTGTTTTCAAGTGTATTTCAAACCAAGTCATAGGTATATTGAAAGGGAATTGGAGTCTTCGGCGAAAACAAAGGCTTCCCCTCCACTCCATAACTCATCCTTCGCCGTCACTCCGAGCAATTCTTCGTCTTTGGTATAATCTTCACTCATATGTTTTATTTGCCAAAGGGGAGAAAGTAGTTAGTAAAGGGCTTATATTTCACTCAAGTATCCGTTTTTGGCGATTCATGCCAAAGGGGGAGAGAGTATTAGCCCAAAGCAAAAGGACCGCACCACCACCAAATTTTAAAACTTATGATTTTCAAATTGGTATCTCATTGTGTTTAAAAAGGGGGAGAAAGTAGTATTTTCAAAATTGATATCTTAAAATCCTCTTGAACACTAAGAGGAAGATTTTTATTTAGGGGGAGTTTTGGTTAGTCAAAGGAAAAGCATTTGAAACAAGGGGAGAAAATTTCAAATCTTGAAATGCTTCGCAAAATCTTATTCATTTACCTTTGACTATTTGCAAAAGGACTTTGAAAAGGATTTACAAAAAGAATTTGCAAAAACAAAACATGTGGTGCAAGCGTGGTCCAAAATGTTAAAAATAAAGAAACAATCCATGCATATCTTATGAGTATTAATATTGGCTCAATTCTAAGTAACCTTTGCACTTACATTTTGCAAACTAGTTCAATTATGCACTTCTCTACTTGCTTTGGTTTGTGTTGACATCAATCACCAAAAAGGGGGAGATTGAAAGGGAATTAGGCTTACACCTATTTCCTAATTGATTTTGGTGGTTGAATTGCCCAACACAAATAATTGGACTAACTAGTTTGCTCTAGTCTATAAGTTCTACATGTGCCAAAGGTTCACAATAAGCCAATAAAAAGACCAAGAAAAAGGGTTCAAACAAAAGAGCAAAGGGACAACCGAAGGCACCCTGGTCTGGCGCACCGGACAGTGTCCGGTGCACCAGGGGACTCCAAGCTGAACTCTTCACCTTCGGGAAATCTCAGAGGCGCTTCGCTATAATTCACAGGACTGTCCGGTGCTCCACCGGACAGTGTCCGGTGCTCCAAGAGAAAGCAACTCTGAACTCGCCAGCTTCGAGAATCTGCTCCGCTAAAATTCACCGGACTGTCCGGTGAGTCACCGGACAGTGTCCGGTGCACACCGGACTGTCCGGTGTGACAGCGGAGCAACGGCTAGTTCGCGCGCAACGGTCGACTGCAACGCATTAAATGCGCGCCAGCGCGCGCAGAGGAGCAGAGCACGCGCGGGTGGCACACCGGACAGCCTACAGGGCTTGTCCGGTGCACCACCGGACAGCCAGGCGGGCCCACAAGACAGAGCTCCAACGGTCGGAACCCTTCAGCTAGGTGACATGGCTGGCGCACCGGACAGTGTCCGGTGGCACACCGGACTGTCCGGTGCGCCATGCGACAGAAGCCTCCACCAACGGTCAAGTTGGGTGGTTGGGGCTATAAATACCCCAACCACCCCCACATTCAAGTCATCCAAGTTTTCCACTCTTCTACACCTTACAAGAGCTAGCATTCAATACAAGACACACCAAAGAGATCAAATCCTCTCCCAACTCCACACAAAGCTTCAGTGATTAGAGAGAGTGATTTGTCGTGTTCATTTGAGCTCTTGCGCTTGGATCGCTTATTTTCTCATTCTTTCTTGCAATCATCTCAATTGTAATCGAGGCAAGAGACACCAATTGTGTGGTGGTCCTTGCGGGAAAGTTTGGTTCCCGGTTGATTGAGAAGAGAAGCTCACTCGGTCCGAGGGACCGTTTGAGAGAGGGAAAGGGTTGAAAGAGACCCGGTCTTTGTGACCACCTCAACGGGGAGTAGGTTTGAGAGAACCGAACCTCGGTAAAACAAATCCTTGTGTCTCACTTCTTTCGCTTGCGATTTGTTTTTACGCCCTCTCTTAGACTCGCATTATATTTCTAACGCTAACCCGACTTGTAGTTGTGATTAACTTTGTAAATTTCAGTTTCGCCCTTTTCACCCCCCCCCCCTCTAGGCGACTTTCAATTCTCCGCCATGCGGATAGCACTCTCATTGTCACATAAGAGAGGGACTTTGCTCAATTTGTAGCCATATTCCCTGAGGGTTTGCCTCATCCAAAGCAATTGCGCACAACAATGGCCTGCGGCAATATACTCGGCCGGTTGATAGGGCTACAGAATTTTGTTTCTTTGAAGCCCAAGACACCAGGGATCTCCCTAGAAACTGACAAGTCCCTGAGGTGCTCTTCCTATCCATTTTACACCCTGCCTAATCGGCATCGGAATATCCTGTCAAATAAAAGGTTGATCCCCTGGGTTACCAAAGCCCAAACTAAGGAGTGTAAACTAAATATCTCATGACTCTTTTATGGCCCTAAGGTGAACTTCCTTAGGATCGGCTTGGAACCTTGCACACATGCATACGGAAAGCATAATATCCAGTCGAGATGCACATAAATAGAGTAAAGATCCTATCGTCGACCGGTATACCTTTTGATCTACGGATTTACCTCCCATGTCGAGGTCGAGATGCCCATTGGTTCCCATGGGTGTCTTGATGGACTTGGCATCCTTCATTCCAAACTTCTTAAGAATGTCTTGAATATACTTCGTTTAGCTGATAAAGGTGCCCTCTTAGAGTTGCTTGATTTGGAATCCTAAGAAGTATCTCAACTCCCCCATCATTGACATCTTGAATTTTTGCACCATGATCCTACTAAACTCTTCACAAGTAGATTTATTAGTAGACCCAAATATGATATCATCGACATAAATTTGGCATACAAACAAATCATTTGCAACAGTTTTAGTAAAGAGAGTAGGATCGACTTTTCCGACTTTGAAGCCATTAGTGATAAGGAAATCTCACAGGCATTCATACCATGCTCTTGGGGCTTGCTTGAGCCCATAAAGCGCCTTTAAGAGCTTATAAACATGGTTAGGGTACTCACTATCTTCAAAGCCGGGAGGTTGCTCAACATAGACCTCTTCCTTGATTGGTCTATTAAGGAAGGCACTTTTCATGTCCATTTGATAAAGCTTGAAGCTATGGTAAGTAGCATAGGCAAGTAATATCCGAATTGACTCAAGCCTAGCTACGGGTGCATAAGTTTCATTAAAATCCAAACCTTCAACTTGTGAATAACCCTTGGCCACAAGTCGGGCTTTGTTCCTTATGACCACACCATGCTCGTCTTGCTTATTGCAGAATACCCACTTGGTACTTACAACATTTTGATTAGGACATGGAACTAAATGCTATACCTCATTCCTAGTGAAGTTGTTAAGCTTCTCTTGCATTGCCAGCACCCAATCCGAATCTCTTAAGGCATCCTCCACCCTGTATGGCTCAATAGAGGACACAAAAGAGTAATGTTCACAAAAATGTGCGACTCGAGATCGAGTAGTTACCCCCTTATGAATGTCACCGAGGATGGAGTTCACGGGGTGATCTCTTTGAATCGCCTGGTGAACTCTTGGGTGTGGTGGTCTTTGACCCTGAACTTCTTGATCATCTTCCTTGTCTTGAACATCATCATCTCCCCCTTGATCATTGTCCTCCTCTTGAGGTGGCTAATCTTCTTGATCTTCTTCTTCATCACCTTGAGCCTGTTCCTCATCTTGAGTTGGTGGAGATGCTTGTATGGAAGATGATGGTTGATCTTGAGCTTGAGTCTGCTCTTCAGATTCCTTAGGACACACTTCCCCAATGGACATGTTCCTTAGCGCGACGCACGGAGCCTCTTCATCATCTAGCTCATCAAGATCAACTTGCTCCACTTGGGAGCCGTTAGTCTCATCAAACACAATGTCACAAGAAACTTCAACTAGTCCAGTGGACTTGTTAAAGACTCTATATGCCCTTGTGTTTGAATCATATCCTAGTAATAAGCCTTCTACAGCCTTAGAAGCAAATTTAGATTTTCTACCTCTTTTAACAAGTATAAAACATTTGCTACCAAGGACTCTAAAATATGAAACATTGGGCTTTTTACTGGTAAGGAGTTCATATGATGTCTTCTTGAGGATTCGATGAAGGTAGAGCTGGTTGATGGAGTAGCAGGCGGTGTTAATCGCCTCGGCCCAAAACCAGTCCGGTGTCTTGTACTCATCAAGCATGGTCCTCGCCATGTCAAGTAGAGTTCTATTCTTCCTCTCTACTATACCATTTTATTGTGGTGTGTAGGGAGAAGAGAACTCATGCTTGATGCCCTCCTCCTCAAGGAAGCCTTCAATTTGTGAATTCTTGAACTTCGTCCCATTATCGCTTCTTATCTTTTTTATCCTTAAGTCGAGCTCATTTTGAGCTCGTCTCAAGAATCCCTTTAAGGTCTCTTGAGTTTGTGATTTATCTTGCAAAAAGAATACCCAAGTGAAGCGAGAATAATCATCCATAATCACTAGACGGTACTCACTCCCGCCGATGCTTATGTAAGCTATCGGCCGAATAAATCCATGTGGAGTAGCTCGAGCGGCCTATCCGTTGTCATTATGTTCTTGTGTGGATGATGGGTGCCAACTTGCTTTCCTGCTTGGCATGCGCTACAAACCCTGTCTTTCTCAAAATGAACATTTGTTAGTCCCAAAATACGTTCTCCCTTTAGAATCTTGTGAAGATTCTTCATCCCAACATGAGCTAGTCGGCGATGCCAGAGCCAACCCATATTAGTCTTAGCAATTAAGCAAGTGTCAAGTTCAGCTCTATTGAAATCAACTAAGTATAGCTGATCCTCTAACACTCCCTTAAATGCTATTGAATCATCACTTCTTCTAAAGACAGTAACACCTATATCTGTAAAAAGACAGTTGTAGCCCATATTGCATAATTGAGATACAGAAAGCAAATTGTAATCTAAAGAATCTAAAAGAAAAATATTGGAAATAGAATGGTTAGGTGATATAGCAATTTTACCAAGTCCTTTGACCAAACCTTGATTTCCATCCCTGAATGTGATAGCTCTTTGGGGATCTTGGTTTTTCTCATAGGAGGAGAACATCCTTTTCTCCCCTGTCATGTGGTTTGTGCATCCGCTATCAATGATCCAACTTGAGCCCCTGGATGCATAAACCTGCAAAAACAATTTAGGCCTTGTTCTTAGGTACCCAAACGGTCTTGGGTCCTTTCACATTAGAAACAAGCACTTTGGGCACCCAAACACAAGTCTTTGATCCCTTGTGTTTGGCCCCAACATATTTGGCAACTACTTTGCCTGATTTGTTAGTCAGCACATAAGAAGCATCAAAAGTCTTAAATGAAACAATAGGCTCATTTGATACAGTAGGAGATTTCTTTTTTAGGCAATTTAACATGTGTTGATTGCCTATAGCTAGATGCCACATTCTTGTACATAAAAGCATGATGGGAAACAGAATGAGACTTCCTAGCATAAATTCTCCTAATCTTATGCTCAGGATAACCAGCAGGATATAAAATGTAACCCTCGTTATCCTAAGCCATGGGAGCCTTGCCCTCAATAAAATTGGACAATCTCTTAGGGGCATTAAGCTTGACATTGCCTCCCTGTTGGAAGCCAATGCCATCCTTAATGTCAGGGCATCTCCCATTATAGAGCATGCTCCTAACAAATTTAAATTTTTCATTTTTCATTTCATGCTCATTGATTTTAGCAGTTAGTTGAGCTATGTGATCATTTTGTTGTTTAATTAGATCATGGATAGCATCAACATTAATATCTCTACATCTAGTGCAAATAGAAACATGGTCAACAGTAGATGCAGAGGGTTTGCAAGCATTTAATTCATCTATCTTAGCATGTAATATGACATTCTCATTTCTAAGATTAGAAATAGAGACATTGCAAACATTTAAATCTTTAGCCTTAGAAATTAAACTAGCATTCTCAGTTTTAAGGCTAGAAATTGATTTATTCAGTTTATCAATTTTAGCAATTAAACTAGCATTTTCATTCTTAAGATTGACAAGTGAAACATCACAAGCATTTAACTTCTCAACCTTAGCAATAAAACTAGCACACTCAGTTCTAAGGTTGGAGATGGTGTCGTGGCAAATGCTAAGCTTATTAGTCAATTTTTCACATTTCTCTATCTCCTGAGCATAAGCATTCTTTACCTTAACATGCTTTTTATTTTCCTTAATAAGGAATTCCTCTTGGCTATCCAAGAGTTCATCCTTCTCATGAATAGCACCTATAAATTCATTTAATTTTTCCTTTTGTTGCATGTTAAGATTGGCAAAAAGAGTAAGCAAATCATCTTCATCATCACTAGAGCTACCCTCATCACTAGATGTTGTATATTTAGTGGAGGCTCTAGATTTTACCTTCTTCTTTTTGCCGTCCTTTGCCATGAAACATTTGTGGCCGACGTTGGGGAAGAGGAGTCCCTTGTTGACGGTGATGTTGGCGGCATCCTCGTCGGAGGAGGAGTCAGTGAAGCTCTCGTCAGAGTCCCATTCTCGACAAACATGGGCATCGCTGCCCTTCTTCTTGTAGTACCTCTTCTTTTCCTTCCTCTTTTCCTTCTTGTCGTCGTCCCTATCACTGTCACTAGACATAGGACATTTTGCAATAAAATGACCGGGCTTACCACATTTGTAGCACACCCTTTTGGAACGGGGTTTGTAATCATTCCCTTCCTTTGTTTGAGGATTTGACAGAAGCTCTTGATGATGAGTGCCATCTTCTCATTGTCAAGCTTTGGAGGTGTCGATGGGGATCCTACTTGGTGTAGAATCCTTCTTTTCTTCTTCTGTCGCCTTGAATGCGACGGGTTGCACCTCGAGTGTGGAGGTGCCGCCTTGCTCCAAGTTGATCATGTGTTTGGAGCCTTTGATCATCAATTCAAAGCTCACAAACTTTTCTATAACCTCCTCGGGAGACATTAGCTTATATCTAGGATCACCACGAATTAATTGAACTTGTGTGGGATTGTGAAAAATAAGTGATCTTAGAATAACCTTGACCATCTCATGGTCATCCCATTTGGTGCTCCCGAGGTTAAGCACTTGGTTGACCAAGGTCTTGAGATGGTTGTACATCGCTTGTGGGTCTTCTCCTTGGTTGAGGACGAACCGACCGAGCTCCTTCTCGATTGTTTCCCGCTTGGTGATCTTGGTCACCTCGTCTCCTTCGTGTGTGGTCTTTATTACGTCCCAAATTTCTTTGGCATTCTTCAACCCTTGCACTTCATTATACTCCTCTCGACATAGAGAGGCGAGGAGTATAGTAGTTGCTTGGGAATCAAAGTGCTTGATTTGGGCGACCTCGTCTGAATCATAGCCTTCGTCCCCCTGCGATGGTACCTGCGCTCCAAACTCAACAATGTCCCATATGCTAGCGTGGAGTGAGGTTAGGTGATGCCTCATTTTATCACTCCACATACAATAATCTTCACCATCAAAACCGGTGGTTTGCCTAGTGGGATGTGAAAGTCGCCTAGAGGGGGGTGAATAGGGCGAAACTGAAATTTACAAAGTTAATCACAACTACAAGTCGGGTTAGCGTTAGAAGTATAATCGAGTCCGAGAGAGAGGGTGCAAAACAAATCGCAAGCGAATAAAGAGTGTGACACGCGGATTTGTTTTACCGAGGTTTGGTTCTTGCAAACCTACTCTCCATTGAGGTGGTCACAAAGACCGGGTCTCTTTCAACCCTTTCCCTCTCTCAAATGGTCCCTCGGACCGAGTGAGCTTCTTCTTCTCAATCAAACGGGAACAAACTTCCCCGCAAGGACCACCACACAATTGGTGTCTCTTGCCTCGGTTACAATTGAGATGTTCGCAAGAAAGAATAAAAGAAAGAAGCAATCCAAGCGCAAGAGCTCAAAAGAACACAACAAATCTCTCTCACTAATCACTAAAGCCTTGTGTGGAATTGGGAGAGGATTTGATCACTTGGTGTGTCTTGTATTGAATGCCTAGCTCTTGTAAGTAGTTGGAAGGTGGAAAACTTGGATGACTTGAATGTGGGGTGGTTGGGGGTATTTATAACCCCAACCACCAAACTAGCCGTTTGGTGAAGGCTGCTGTCGACGGGCGCACCGGACAGTCCGGTGCGCCACCGGACACTGTCCGGTGCGCCAGCCACGTCACCCGACCGTTAGGGTTCGACCGTTGGAGCTCTAACGTGTGGGCCCGCCTGGCTGTCCGGTGGTGCACCGGACAAGCCCTGTAGGCTGTCTGGTGTGCCACCCGCGCGTGCTCTGCTCCTCTGCGCGCGCTGGCGTGCATTTAATGCGTTGCAGACGACCGTTGCGCTTGAAGTAGCCGTTGCTCCGCCGTTACACCGGACAGTCCGGTGTGCACCGGACATGTCCAGTGAATTATAGCAGAGCGGATTCCCGAAGCTGGCGAGTTCAGAGTCGCTTGATCTTGGGGCACCGGACACTGTCCGGTGGTGCACCGGACAGTCCGGTGAATTATAGCGAAGCGCCTCTGAGAATTCCCGAAGGTGCAAAGTTCAGCTTGAAGTCCCCTGGTGCACCGGACAGTCTGGTGCGCCAGACCAGGACACACTTCGGTTATCCCTTGTTCTTTTTGTTGAACCCTTTTCTTGGTCTTTTTATTGGCTTATTGTGAACCTTTGGTACCTGTAGAACTTATAGACTTGGGCAAACTAGTTAGTCCAATTATTTGTGTTGGGCAATTCAACCACCAAAATCAATTTAGGAATATAGGTGTAAGCCTAATCCCTTTCAATCTCCCCCTTTTTGGTGATTGATGCCAACACAAACCAAAGCAAGTATAGCAGTACATAAATGAACTAGTTTGCATAATGTAAGTGCAAAGGTTACATGGAATTGAGCCAATATAAATACTTATAAGATGCGCATGGATTGTTTCTTTAATTTTTGACATTTTGGACCACGCTTGCACCACATGTTTTGTTTTTGCAAATTCTTTTTGTAAATCCTTTTCAAAGTCCTTTTGCAAATAGTCAAAGGTAAATGAATAAGATTTGAAATTTTCTCCCCTTGTTTCAAATGCTTTTTCTTTGACTAAACAAAACTCCCCCTAAATAAAATCTTCCTCTTAGTGTTCAAGAGGGTTTTAAGATATCAATTTTGAAAATACTACTTTCTCCCCCTTTTGAACACAATAAGATACCAATTTGAAATTTACCAATTGAAAATCATTAGTTTGAAAATTAGGGTGGTGGTGCGGTCCTTTTGCTTTGGGCTCATACTCTCTCCCCCTTTGGCATGAATCGCCAAAAACGGAATCATTAGAGCCCTTTGCTAACTATTTTCTCCCCTTTGGCAAATAAAACATATGAGTGAAGATTATACCAAAGACGAAGAATTGCTCGGAGCAACGGCGAAGGATGAGTTATGGAGTGGAGTGGAAGCCTTTGTTTTCGCCGAAGACTCCAATTCCCTTTCAATATACCTATGACTTGGTTTGAAATACACTTGAAAACACATTAGTCATAGCACATGAAAGAGATGATCAAAGGTATATTTATGAGCTATGTGTGCAAGACATCAAAAGAAATTTCTAGAATCAAGAATATTTAGCTCATGCCTAAGTTTGGTAAAAGTTTGTTCATCTAGTGGCTTGGTAAAGATATCGGCTAATTGATCTTTAGTGTTAATATATGCAATCTCGATATCCCCCTTTTGTTGGTGATCCCTTAGAAAATGATACCGAATGGCTATGTGTTTAGTGCGGATATGCTCAACGGGATTATCCGCCATGCGGATTGCACTCTCATTATCACATAGAAGAGGAACTTTGGTTAATTTGTAACCATAGTCCCTAAGGGTTTGCCTCATCCAAAGCAATTGCGCGCAACAATGGCCTGCGGCAATATACTCGGCTTCGGCGGTAGAAAGGGCTACGGAATTTTGCTTCTTTAAAGCCCAAGACACCAAGGATCTTCCCAAGAATTGGCAAGTCCCCTGTCGGCGTTTCGAGGCCGGGGGTCCCTAAGCCGACGAGTGAATATCGCCGCGTGCCCTAGCCCAGATGGGTCGACGCGAGGCCGAGCGCGAAGGGGGGAAGTGAGGTGGCCGGAGATGGGCGTGAGAGAGGTGGAAATCCCGTGGCCTTCGTGTTCGTCCCGCGCCCAGGTCAGGTGCGCTTGCGGTAGGGGGTTACAAGCGTCCACGCGGGAGAGGGAAGCGAGCGGCCCCAAGAGAGCGCCTGTCCCATCCTCGTCCCCGCGCGGCCAACCCTCTCTAAGAGGGCCCTGGTCCTTCCTTTTATAGACGTAAGGAGAGGATCCAGGTGTACAATGGGGGTGTAGCAGAGTGCTACGTGTCTAGCGGGGGAGAGCTAGCGCCCTAAGTACATGCCGATGTGGCAGCCGGAGAGATTTTGGCACCCAGCTGGTGTGATGTCGTGGCTGTCGGAGGAGCGACGGAGCCTGGCGGAGGGACAGCTGTCGGGGCGGTTGAGTCCTTGCTGACGTCCTCCTGCTTCCGTAAGAGAGCTGAGAGCCGTCGTCGTCACAGAGCATGCGGGGCGCCATCATTGCCTATCCGGCGGAGCTAGCCAGATGGGACACCGGTCTTGTTCTCTGCGGCCCGAGTTAGCTCGGGGTAGGGTGATGATGGCGCTTCCTGTTGACGTGGCTGGCCTGCGCCCTAGGTTGGGCGACGTGGAGGCTCCTCCAAAGCCGAGGTCGAGTCTGTCTTCCATGGCCGAGGCCGAGTCCGAGCCCCTGGGTCGGGCGAGGCGGAGGTCGTTCGGCACAGGCCAGGGCGGAGTCCGAGCCCTGGGGTCGGGCGGAGCGGAGTTCGTCGTCTTCTGGGGCTGAGCCCGAGTCCGAGCCCTGGGTCGGGCGAAGCGGAGTTCATCGTCTTCCGGGACTTAGCCCGAGTCCGAGCCCTGGGTCGGGCGGAGCGGAGTTCGCCGTCTTCCGGGTCTTAGCCCGAGTCTGAGCCCTGGGTCGGGCGGAGCGGAGTTCGCCGTCTTCTGGGACTTAGCCCGAGTCCGAGCCCTGGGTCGGGCGGAGCGGAGTTCGCCGTCTTCCGGGACTTAGCCCGAGTCCGAGCCCTGGGTCGGGCGGAGCTTCCTATGGTGCCTTTGGCAGGGCCTGACTGCCTGTCAGTCTCACTCTGCCAAGCGGCACTGCGGTCGAAGTGGCGCAGGCGGCGCTGTCCTTCTGTCAGGCCGGTCAGTGGAGCGGTGAAGTGACGGCGGTCACTTCGGCTCTGCCGGGGGGCGCGCATCAGGACAAAGGTGTCAGGTCACCTTTGCATTAAATGCTCCTGCGACTTGGTCGGTCGGTGCGGCGATTTAGTCAGGGTTGCTTCTTAGCGAAGGCAGGGCCTCGGGCGAGCCAGAAACATGTCTGCCGTTGGAGGGGGGGCCTCGGGCGAGACGGAAATCCTCCAGGGTCGGCTGCCCTTGTCCGAGGCTAGGCTCGGGCGAGGCGTGATCGAGTCGCTCGAATGGACTGATCCCTGACTTAATCGCACCCATCAGGCCTTAGCAGCTTTATGCTGATGGGGGTTACCAGCTGAGAATTAGGAGTCTTGAGGGTACCCCTAATTATGGTCCCCGACAGTAGCCCCCGAGCCTCGAAGGGAGTGTTAGCACTCGCTTGGAGGCTTTCGTCGCACTTTTTTGCAAGGGGACCAGCCTTTCTCGGTTGCATTTTGATCCGGTGGGTGCACGCGAGCGCACCCGCCGGGTGTAGCCCCCGAGGCCTCGGAGGAGTGGTTTCACTCCTTCGAGGTCTTAATGCCTCGGGTAATGCTTCGGCCGGTCTGGTTGTTCCCTCATGCGAACTGGCCGTAGCCCGGGGGTACGGTCGGGGCCCAAGCTCTCGGGCTGGTATGTTGACGCTGTCAACGGTTCGGCCGGAGCCGGGTTTGCGAGAGCAGCCCCCGAGCCTCCGCACAGGGCGAGAGGGCGATCAGGGACAGACTCGGCTTTTTTACATACGCCCCTGCGTCGCCTTTCCGCAAGGAGGAGGGGGGAAAGCGCCATGTTACCCTCGATGGGCGCCGAACATGGTGTCTCCGGTGAGCTGCAAGCGGGTAATCCGAGTGGACGTCCGTGCCCCGTTCGTTAGGGGTCGGCTAGGGGCCCAGAGGCACGCCCAAAAGTACCTGCGGGTGATCTGCCGGACCCGGTCCCCTGGCGACGGGGTCCGAGGGCTCGATGCCTCCCTCTGATGGGATTCCGTTACAAGATCGCTCCCGCTGGTCTCGGAAATGTCCTAGGGTACCTCGGGAGCGCAGCCCGAGCCTTGGTTATGTATCGAACGTACCCCTGGTCATCCCTCGCTCGGCGTCTGAGGCGACTGTGAACCCTTCGGGGGCCAGCCTTCGAACCCCTGATCAGTAATGGGCGCGGAGCCCGAGTAGCCTGAGGCGGCCGTGGAACCCTTCGGGGGGCCAGCCTTCGAACCTCTGACCAGTAGTGGGTGTAGGGCCCACGCGATCTGAGGCGGTTGTTGAAACCCTTCGGGGGGCCAGCCTTCGAACCTCTGATCAGTAAGGAGGCTCGGAGCCTGGTTCCTTCACGGGGAAGGATCCTTTTCGGGGTATCCCCCTTTCCCGGTCCCTGTTGCAAGAGATAGAGAAAGAGGAAAAAAGGAAAAGGATACAAAATCGAACGACGTGGCGTACCTTTTTTGGCGCGGTTTTTACGGTGAAGGCGAAGCGTCGCCCACTGCTCCCGCTGGAAGCGCCGCCTGTCCTGCCGTGGAGTTAATGCGACGGGGCGAGCGGTTGGCGGGGCGGCCGTTGCGCGTGCGCGAGCCGTTCGAGGAACGGATCACGGGCGCGTTGTCTTCACGCCGTGAGAGGGGGTTCTCTAGCTGCCCCCGGATGGGATGTGAGCTTGGCTGACGACGTGACCGCTGCTCCCGCCCGCCTGCCACCGTCATTACTGCCGGCCCACCTTTGGCCGCATTGACCGCCGCGTCAGGCTGGCGCTGCTGGGTCGTGTGCCTAGTCGCCTCGAGTCGCGGTATTGGTTCCGCAATCGAGGAGGCGCGGTGGTGGCGCAAGTGGCGGTGCAGTTGCTTGCATGCAGCATCCGGCGCGCCGGTTGCGTGACGCGTAGGCCTGGGCCTCCATGCCGGCGTGTCGGGAGTCGGAGAAGCGCGTCCACTTGGCGCGGTTGCATGCCGCCTGCATGGCTGCCCGCCTCTTTCGTCCGTTGGTCTGGGCAAAAGCGGAGGGTCACTTGCAACCGCTGGGCGGTTGTGCGCACCACGCGCGGCGGTTTGGCTTCTTCTGCTCTGAGCCGGTTTGCATGACATGCGGGACCCAACCCCCGCGCCGCAGGGGAGGGCCTTGGAGCGTGTTGGAGAATACTCAGCCCATGACGGTTGGGGGCGCAAGTAGGGAGAGTTGCCTTTAAAAGGAGGGTGGCCCCCTTCGGAAGGTGACCATGTCTTCTCGCTCCCTTATGCATTGCGTCTTTCCACCTTCCAAGCCCCGGATGGGGGATACCCGCCGTCTTTTCGCTTCATCGTTGGAGGAACGCAACTCCGTAGGAGTTGGTACCTTTCAGCCGTCGTTCGGCTTCAAGGATTTTCATCATGCAGCCCGGCTGCACCCCTCCACCGGCGGTCACCCAAGATGGTGACCTCCGGCTTGATGGTGGGGGAAAGCGAGCCGGGTCGCGGCCTCTGCCCCTCCCTCAGCCTCAAGGATTTTCATCACCAGGGCTGGGGAGGGGAGTGTGCCGAGTTGGGGTCGGCCCCATGTGGGCGGCGGCCTGCTCCTTCACTCAGTGACCGGAGGGAAGGGCGGTCGTCGTCCGTGGCGCTGGCAGCTGCACCGTGGCTGGCTCTCGGACGCGAGTGGCTTCGGAGCCGCTCGTGGCGCCGGCGTCTGCCACGGCAGCTGGAAGAGGTTCTCCCGCTGGCGAGATAGCCAAGGCCGGCCACGGACCGACCTCCAACTCTACGGCCTTCTGCCCGTCCTTGCCTCACGAGTTTGGGCATGGGCGGGGGCCCCTGGCAGCAGCATCCGCCCTGAGGTCAGTGCTGCCGCTGTTCGGCCCCCCGGAGCAGAAGTCGTCGTCGTCGCCGCTGCTGGAGCGGGTGATGGTGCGCCGTTCGTCGGTCTTCTGTTGCTCCGCAGGCCCACCCCTATCGAGTGGGGTTGTTCGTACCTGCGGAGGGGGAACCGGAGTTCCGTTTGTAATGGCACTTCGAATGCCAGGGTTTTTTCTGTTCATTGCGGCTGTCGAGGCCTGAACATGTATGTAATTTCGGCACGGAGCCGTGTTTTTTTTCCTCATTTTCGAGCAGTAAGACTCGCCTGTTGATTATCTGAACCGCTTCACCAAGCATGAGTTGCCCTGTGTTAAGGTGACGAGTGAGGTATCCGTATCCCGGAGGCGTAGGAGTCCCTCGGCTCGGTCGGCCTTGTTGTCTGAGGCTCCTCTAGCTTAGTTAAAGGGACCCCCTGGCCGCTCTTCGACGAGTCGAGGCCAGGGGTAGCGATATCAGCATGAACAGAGGCAGAGTTGGCTCGAAAATGAAACCTGGTCGGCCGGAGCCTAGCCGGGTTGTCCGTTAGCGGGACCGACGCCGGAGTTGATCAGCCGAGGCCTCGGGTCGGGCTGGCGCCCTTGGGAGATGGTTGGCCGAGGCCCCAGGGGTACCCGGCCGAGCCGCCTGCTCGGGCCGGATTCCCGGAGAAGTCCCTGGCAGCGATTGTCCGGGCATGACGATGACGTCGTCCTCCAGAGTGGGGATCCCTGGACCGCGTCGCTGTCCGAGGCTAGGTCGGACCTCGCTGAAGGTGTCGTCGATGCCGAGGGTGCTACTGCCCCCTTCCAGCGTCAAGACCCGAGCCTGCAGGATCAGAGTGTCTTGTAGTGTGTGCCTTCTGCGGCCGCCGAGGCCAGAATTTACACACCCTCGCTGTGTTGTAAAGCTGCGTCTCCTTTCCTCTTGTTTCGAGTATCTGGACTTTTTTGTCGGTAACAGGGATGTTTGTGCGAGCGAAAGTTGCTTCGCGCGGAAGGTGATGAGTGAGGTATCCGTATCCCGGAGGCGTGGGAGTCCCTTGGCTCGGTCGGCCTTGCCGCTTACGCACACTTTCACCCGTCCATGAGGCCCTGTCACCGACTCAGTCGAGAAGGCTCGAAGGATCGCTTCGGCAGAAGAGCTTCCGAACGTGAAGACTTGTTCGGTCCGCGGAATCACTTTATCCGAACGCGAGTTACTTATCGCAGAAGGTGATGAGTGAGGTATCCGTATCCCGGAGGCATAGGAGTCCCTCGGCTCGGTCAGCCTTGGCTGCTTACGTGTACTCCGTCGTTTTCAGGGTCCACTTTTCGAAATAGTCAGAAAGCACGAAAGATATTCTGGCAGAAGAGATCTTTTTTCGAGGAAAATTTCAACGCAGAGGGGGTCCCCCCCTTTTAGCCCCCGAGGGAGGGTCGGGCTTTGCCGAGGCGAGGCCGACCCTTCCTTGATGACTAAACTTTGCATGGGTGCGAGGTATATGAACAACTTGAAAACATCTTAAGGATAGAAGCGACGTAGTTGTTGGATGTTCCAAGCGTTGCCGTAGACCTCGCCTTGGCTGTTGGCCAGCTTGTACGTTCCGGGCTTCAGAACTTTGGCGATGACGAATGGCCCCTCCCAGGGGGGCGTGAGCTTGTGCCTCCCTCGGGCGTCTTGCCGCAGCCGAAGCACCAGGTCGCCCACCTGGAGGTCTCGGGGTCGGACACCTCGGGCGTGGTAGCGTCGCAGGGACTGCTGGTACCGCGCCGAGTGTAGCAAGGCCTTGTCCCGAGCTTCTTCTAGCTGGTCCAGCGAGTCTTCTCGGCTAGCTTGGTTGCTTTGATCGCTGTAGGCCCTCGTCCTCGGGGAGCCGTACTCCACGTTAGTGGGCAAGACGGCCTCGGCCCCATAGACCAGAAAGAACGGCGTGAAACCCGTGGCCCGACTCGGCGTTGTCCTCAGGCTCCAGACCACCGAGGGGAGTTCCTTCATCCATCGCTTGCCGAACTTGTTGAGGTCGTTGTAGATCCGAGGCTTGAGCCCTTGTAGAATCATTCCGTTGGCACGCTCTACTTGCCCATTCGACATGGGATGAGCCACGGCGGCCCAGTCCACCCGGATGTGGTGATCCTCGCAGAAGTCCAAGAATTTTTTGCCGGTGAACTGGGTACCGTTGTCGGTGATGATGGAGTTCGGGACCCCGAAGCGATGGATGATGTTGGTGAAGAACGTCACTGCCTGCTCGGACCTGATGCTGTTCAGAGGTCGGACCTCAACCCACTTGGAGAACTTGTCGATGGCGACCAGCAGGTGCGTGTAGCCCCCGGGCGCCTTCTGCAAGGGGCCGACGAGGTCCAGACCCCACACAGCAAAGGGCCAGGTGATAGGTATCGTCTGCAGAGCCTGAGCGAGCAGGTGGGTCTGTTTCGCATAGAATTGACACCCTTCGCAGGTGCGGACAATTCTAGTGGCATCAGCCACCGCCGTTGGCTAGTAGAAGCCTTGCCGGAAAGCATTCCCGACATGGGCTCGAGGCGCTGCGTGATGGCCGCAAGCCCCGAGTGTATCTCTTGCAGGAGTTCCTGACCTTCGGCGATGGAGATGCATCGCTGGAGGATGCCCGAGGGGCTGCGGTGGTAGAGCTCCTTCTCATCGCCCAGCAAGACGAACGACTTGGCGCGTCGCGCTACCCGCCGAGCCTCGGCTCGGTCGAGGGGTAGCTCTCCTTGGCGGAGATATTGCAGGTACGGGGTCTGCCAATTTCGATCAGGCGTGGCCCCGCTCCGCTTCTCCTCGATGCTCAGTGCCTCACCCTCGGAGGCCGAGGATACCTCGGGTTGAACCGAGGCCGCCTCGGGCCGAGCTGAGGGTGCCTCCAGCTGTGCCGAGGGCACCTCGGGCTGGACCGAGGGCGCCTCAGGCTCGGGCGCGTCGTCGATCTTGATGGAGGGTTGATGCAGATCCCGGGAGAAGACGTCCGGGGGAACCGTTGTTCGCCCCAAGGCGATTTTTGCCAGCTCGTCCGCAGTCTCGTTGTAGCGCCGAGCGATGTGGTTAAGCTCGAGCCCGTAGAACTTGTCTTCCAGGCGCCGAACCTCATCGCAGTAGGCCTCCATCTTCGGGTCGCGGCAGTGGGAGTTCTTCATGACTTGGTCGATGATGAGCTGCGAGTCACCGCGAGCGTCGAGGCATCTGACCCCTAGCTCGATGGCGATCCGCAACCCGTTGACCAGAGCCTCGTACTCAGCCACATTGTTGGACGCCGGGAAGTGGAGGCGTAGCACATAGCGTAGGTGTTTCCCGAGGGGTGAGATGAAGAGTAGGCCCGCGCCGGCTCCCGTCTTCATCAGCGACCTGTCGAAAAACATGGTCCAGAGTTCTGGTTGGATCGGAGCCGTCGGTAGCTGGGTGTCGACCCATTCGGCTACGAAGTCCGCCAAGACCTGGGACTTGATGGCCTTCCGAGGGGCGAACGAGATTGTCTCGCCCATGATTTCCACTGCCCACTTTGCAATCCTGCCCGAGGCCTCTCGGCACTGGATGATCTCCCCCAGGGGGAAGGATGACACCACAGTTACCGGATGAGACTCGAAGTAGTGTCGCAACTTCCGCCGCGTCAGGATCACTGCATACAGCAGCTTCTGAACTTGTGGGTAGCGGATCTTGGTTTCGGACAGTACCTCGCTGACGAAGTAAACTGGCCTCTGAACGGGCAATGCATGCCCCTCTTCTTGCCTCTCAACCACAATCGCGGCGCTAACAACCTGGGTGGTGGCGGCGACGTAGACCAAGAGGGCTTCTCCGTCAGCTGGGGGCACCAAGATAGGCGCCTTTGTGAGGAGCGCCTTCAGGTTCCCGAGAGCTTCCTCGGCCTCAGGGGTCCAAGTGAAGCGCTCGGCCTTCCTTAAGAGGCGGTACAGAGGCAGGCCTCTTTCGCCGAGGCGTGAGATGAAGCGGCTCAGAGCCGCGAGACATCCCATGACTCTCTGTACGCCCTTTAAGTCCTTGATGGGACCCATGCTGGTGATGGCTGCGATCTTCTCTGGGTTGGCTTCGATGCCCCGCTCGGAGACGATGAACCCCAAGAGCATGCCCCGGGGCACCCCGAAGACACACTTCTCGGGATTGAGCTTGACGCCTTTCGCCTTGAGACACCGGAATGTCACTTCAAGGTCGGAGAGGAGGTTGGAAGCTTTCCTCGCCTTGACTACGATGTCATCGACGTAGGCTTCGACCGTGCGACCGATGTGTTCGCCGAACACATGGTTCATGCACCGCTGGTATGTCGCGCCCGCATTCCTCAAACCGAACGGCATGGTGACATAGCAGTACATGCCGAAGGGCGTGATGAAAGAAGTCACGAGCTGGTCGGACTCTTTCATCCTGATTTGGTGATACCCTGAGTAGGCGTCGAGGAAAGACAGGGCTTCGCACCCAGCTGTGGAATCCACGATTTGATCGATGCGAGGCAAAGGGTAGGGAACCTTCGGACATGCTTTGTTGAGACCAGTGTAGTCCACACACATCCGCCATTTCCCCCCTTTCTTTCTCACAAGCACAGGGTTGGCAAGCCATTCGGGATGGAATACCTCTTTGATGAACCCGGCTGCCATTAGCTTGTGAATCTCCTCGCCTATCGCTCTGCGCTTCTCCTCGTCGAATCGGCGCAGAGGCTGCTTGACGGGTCGGGCTCCGGCCCGAATATCCAGTGAGTGCTCGACGACATCCCTCGGTATGCCGGGCATGTCCGAGGGACTCCACGCGAAGACGTCAGCGTTCGCACGGAGAAAGTCGACGAGCACTGTTTCCTATTTGGGATCGAGCCCGGAACCGATCCGGATCTGCTTGGAGGCGTCGCCACAGGGGTCGAGGGGGACGGCCTTAACCGTCTCCACTGGCTCGAAGTTGTCGGCATGACGCTTCACATCTGGCACCTCTTTGGAGAGGCTTTCCAGGTCGGCGATGAGGGCCTCGGATTCGGCGAGGGCCTCGGCGTACTCCACGCACTCCACGTCGCATTCGAACGCGTGTCTGTACGTGGGGCCGACGGTGATGACCCCGTTGGGGCCCGGCATCTTGAGCTTCAGGAAGGTGTAGTTGGGGACGACCATGAACTTCGCGTAGCATGGCCTCCCCAGTACCGCGTGGTAGGTTCCTCGGAACCCGACCGCCTCGAACGTCAGAGTCTCCCTTCGGAAGTTGGAGGGCGTTCCGAAGCAGACGGGAAGGTCGATTCGCCCGAGGGGCTGGACGCGCTTCCCGGGAATGATCCCGTGGAAGGGCGCAGCGCCTGCTCGGACGGAGGACAGATCGACGCGCAGGAGCCTGAGGGTCTCGGCGTAGATGATGTTGAGGCTGCTGCCCCCGTCCATAAGGACCTTGGTGAGCCTGACGTCGCCGATGACGGGGTCGACGACGAGCAGGTATTTCCCCGGGCTCGGCACGTGGTCGGGGTGATCGTCTTGGTTGAAGGTGATGGGCTTGTCGGACCAGTCTAGATAGACCGGCGCCGCCACCTTGACCGAGCAGACCTCCCAGCGCTCTTGCTTGCGGTGCCGAGCCGAGGCATTCGCCGCTTGCCCACCGTAGATCATGAAGCAGTTGCGGACCTCGGGGAACTCTCCTGCTTGGTGATCTTCCTTCTTGTCGTCGTCGCGGGCCCTGCCACCCTCCGCGGGTGGCCCGGCCCTGTGGAAGTGGCGTCGAAGCATGACGCACTCCTCAAGGGTGTGCTTGACGGGCCCCTGATGATAGGGGCACGGCTCCTTGAGCATCTTGTCGAAGAGGTTGGCACCTCCAGGGGGCTTCCGAGGGTTCTTGTGCTCGGCGGCGGCGACAAGGTCCGCGTCGGCGGCGTCGCGTTTCGCTTGCGACTTCTTCTTGCCTTTCTTCTTGGCGCCGCGCTGAGTAGACGCCTCGGGAGCATCTTCCGGTGGGCGGCCCTGGGGCTGCTTGTCCTTTCGGAAGATAGCCTCGACCGCCTCCTGGCCAGAGGCGAACTTGGTGGCGATGTCCATCAGCTCGCTCGCCCTGGTGGGGGTCTTGCGACCCAACTTGCTCACCAGGTCGCAGCAGGTGGTGCCGGTAAGGAACGCGTCGATGACATCCGAGTCGGTGATGTTGGGCAGCTCGGTGCGCCGCTTCGAGAATCGCCGGATGTAGTCCCGGAGAGACTCTCCCGGCTGCTGTCGGCAGCTTCGGAGGTCCCAGGAATTCCCGGGGCGCACGTACGTGCCCTGGAAATTGCCGGCGAAAGCTTGGACTAGGTCGTCCCAGCTGGAGATCTGCCCCCAAGGCAGGTGCTCCAACCAGGCGCGAGCGGTGTCGGAGAGGAACATGGGGAGGTTGCGGATGATGAGGTTGTCATCGTCCGTTCCACCCAGCTGGCAGGCCAGGCGGTAGTCCGCGAGCCATAATTCCGGTCTCGTTTCCCCCGAGTACTTTGTGATAGTAGTCGGGGGTCGAAACCGGGTCGGGAACGGCGCCCGCCGGATGGCCCGGCTGAAGGCCTGCGGACCGGGTGGTTCGGGCGAGGGACTCCGATCCTCCCCGCTGTCGTAGCGTCCCCCACGCCTGGGGTGATAGCCTCGGCGCACCCTCTCGTCGAGGTGGGCCCGACGGTCGCGGTGATGGTGCTCGTTGCCGAGGTGGCCCGGGGCCGCAGGCGCGGTGTTGCGCGTGCGCCCGGTGTAGACCGAGGCTTCCCGCATGAATCGGGAAGTCGCGGCATGAGGTTCCGAGGGGTATCCTTGCCTTCGGGAGGCAGAGCTCTCGGCCCGTCGGACCGCAGCGCCTTCCAGGAGATTCTTGAGCTCTCCTTGGATTCGCCGACCCTCGGTGGTTGATGGATCCGGCATTGCACGGAGAAGCATCACTGCTGCAGCCAGGTTCTGACCGACCCCGCTGGATGCGGGTGGCGGCCTGACCCTGACGTTGTTGGCGACGCGGAGCGGGAGACCCTAGGGCAGGTGACGTATTTCTCCGGCCAGGGGTTGTCCCGCCCATGCCTGCCCGACGTCCCGGCGGATCGGCTCAAGCGCTCCTGCTCCCTCGTCGAGCCTGGCCTGCGCCCCGCGGACTTGCTCGAGCTGTGGGTCGTGACCCCCCGCCGGAACGGGGACCACAGCTAGCTCCCGCGGGATGTCAGCGCGGGGCACCAACCTAGGGAGATCACCGTCCTCCGGCACGCCGAGATGATTGCCTTTGGAGGGACCCCCTAGATCGACGTGGAAACATTCGCGGCTTGGGCCGCAGTCCTCGTCGTCGAGGCTGCGGCTACCATCGGAACAGTCGGAGAGGCAGTAGTCACATGCGGTCATGGAGTCCCGCATGGCACTAGGGTTGCCAAATCCAGAGAAATCCCAACAGATGTTGGGGTCGTCATCTTCCTCGGACCCAGAGGGCCCGTAGGTCGAGACGTCCGTCAGCCGGTCCCAAGGCGACCGCATGCGAAACCCCAGAGGGTTTGACCTCGCCTCTACGAGAGCGCCCGCCAAAGCAAGGTCGCTAGGCGGGTCGAGGCTGAATCTAAATGACGTAGGATGGGAATCGGTCGGTACCTTTCGATCGACGAGCAGCGACATAGTCACGTCGGGGGCTGATTGCACCGTCGTCTCAGGTACGAGGGTGACGTCCTGCAGGCTCTCCGCGAGCGCACTGGCGTCGTCCACTTGCTCGGGATTGGCGTGTCGTGGGGAGACGGCGCTCGCCTTCGTCTCAAACGCGAGGTCGACGCCCGACGCGCCCCCCGTTGGAGCGCTGGGGACGTCGACTCGCTCGACAGCCGACGAGGCGCGGCCTCTCGCTTGGCCTTGGTTGCCCCGCCTCCTCCTCCGTTGTCGGGGGAGAGGACAGGGCGAGCTCGAATGTTGTTCTCCCACCACGCGGGGAAGACGTCGTCGATTCCGCCGCCGGCGGGCGGGCTGTCGGCCGTCATCGTCGTTGTCGCGCGGCGGTGGAAGGAGTATCATGTCGTAGCTGCTGTCGAAGGACATGAACTCAAGACTCCCGAAACGGAGCACCGTCCCGGGTTGGAGAGGTTGCTGGAGACTGCCCATCTGGAGCTTGACGGGAAGTTGTTCGTCAACACGCAGCAGGCCCCTACCTGGCGCGCCAACTGTCGGCGTTTCGAGACCGGGGGTCCCTAAGCCGACGAGTGAATATCGCCGCGTGCCCCAGCCCAGATGGGTCGACGCGAGGCCGAGCGCGAAGGGGGGAAGTGAGGTGGCCGGAGATGGGCGTGAGAGAGGTGGAAATCCCGCGGCCTTCGTGTTCGTCCCGCGCCCAGGTCGGGTGCGCTTGCGGTAGGGGGTTACAAGCGTCCACGCGGGAGAGGGAAGCGAGCGGCCCCAAGAGAGCGCCTGTCCCGTCCTCGTCCCCGCGCGGCCAACCCTCTCTAAGAGGGCCCTGGTCCTTCCTTTTATAGACGTAAGGAGAGGATCTAGGTGTACAATGGGGGTGTAGCAGAGTGCTACGTGTCTAGCGGGGGAGAGCTAGCGCCCTAAGTACATGCCGATGTGGCAGCCGGAGAGATTTTGGCACCCAGCTGGTGTGATGTCGTGGCTGTCGGAGGAGCGACGGAGCCTGGCGGAGGGACAGCTGTCGGGGCGGTTGAGTCCTTGCTGACGTCCTCCTGCTTCCGTAAGAGAGCTGAGAGCCGTCGTCGTCACAGAGCATGCGGGGCGCCATCATTGCCTATCCGGCGGAGCTAGCCAGATGGGACACCGGTCTTGTTCTCTGTGGCCCGAGTCAGCTCGGGGTAGGGTGATGATGGCGCTTCCTGTTGACGTGGCTGGCCTGCGCCCTAGGTTGGGTGACGTGGAGGCTCCTCCGAAGCCGAGGTCGAGTTTGTCTTCCATGGCCGAGGCCGAGTCCGAGCCCCTGGGTCGGGCGAGGCGGAGGTCGTTCGGCAGAGGCCAGGGCGGAGTCCGAGCCCTGGGGTCGGGCGGAGCGGAGTTCGTCGTCTTCTGGGGCTGAGCCCGAGTCCGAGCCCTGGGTCGGGCGAAGCGGAGTTCGTCGTCTTCCGGGACTTAGCCCGAGTCCGAGCCCTGGGTCGGGCGGAGCGGAGTTCGCCGTCTTCCGGGACTTAGCCCGAGTCCGAGCCCTGGGTCGGGCGGAGCGGAGTTCGCCGTCTTCCGGGTCTTAGCCCGAGTCCGAGCCCTGGGTCGGGCGGAGCGGAGTTCACCGTCTTCCGGGACTTAGCCCGAGTCCGAGCCCTGGGTCGGGCGGAGCGGAGTTCGCCGTCTTCCGGGACTTAGCCCGAGTCCGAGCCCTGGGTCGGGCGGAGCTTCCTATGGTGCCTTTGGCAGGGCCTGACTGCCTGTCAGTCTCACTCTGCCAAGCGGCACTGCGGTCGGAGTGGCGCAGGCGGCGCTGTCCTTCTATCAGGCCGGTCAGCGGAGCGGTGAAGTGACGGCGGTCACTTCGGCTCTGCCGGGGGGCGCGCGTCAGAACAAAGGTGTCAGGTCACCTTTGCATTAAATGCTCCTGCGACTTGGTCGGTCGGTGCGGCGATTTAGTCAGGGTTGCTTCTTAGCGAAGGCAGGGCCTCGGGCGAGCCGGAAACATGTCCGCCGTTGGAGGGGGGCCTCGGGCGAGACGGAAATCCTCAGGGGTCGGCTGCCCTTGTCCGAGGCTAGGCTCGGGCGAGGCGTGATCGAGTCGCTCGAATGGACTGATCCCTGACTTAATCGCACCCATCAGGCCTTAGCAGCTTTATGCTGATGGGGGTTACCAGCTGAGAATTAGGAGTCTTGAGGGTACCCCTAATTATGGTCCCCGACATCCCCGATGTGCTCTTTCTATTAATTTTACACCCCGCCCAATCGGCATCCGAATAACCAATTAAATCAAATGTGGATCCCCGAGGGTACCAAAGCCCAAACTTAGGAGTATAAGTCAAATATCTCAAGATTCGTTTTACGGCCGTAAGGTGAGATTCCTTAGGGTCGGCTTGGAATCTTGCACACATGCATATGGAAAGCATAATGTCCGGTCGAGATGCACATAAATAGAGTAATGAACCTATCATCGACCGGTATACCTTTTGATCGACGGATTTACCTTCCGTGTCGAGGTCGAGATGCCCATTAGTTCCCATGGGTGTCTTGATGGGCTTGGCATCCTTCATTCCAAACTTGGTTAGAATGTCTTGAGTATACTTCGTTTGGCTAATGAAAGTGCCCTCTTGGAGTTGCTTTACTTGAAATCCCAAGAAATACTTCAACTCCCCCATCATCGACATCTCGAATTTCTGTGTCATGATCCTACAAAATTCCTCACATGTAGATTCGTTAGTAGACCCAAATATAATATCATCAACATAAACTTGGCATACGAACAAATCATTGTCAAGAGTTTTAGTGAATAGAGTAGGATCGGCCTTTCCGACTTTGAAGCCATTAGCTATAAGGAAATCTCTTAGGCATTTATACCATACTCTTGGAGCTTGCTTGAGCCCATAAAGCGCCTTAGAGAGCCTATAGACATGGTTAGGATACTCACTGTCTTCAAATCCGGGAGGTTGCTCAACATAGACCTCTTCCTTGATTGGTCCGTTGAGGAAGGCACTCATCACGTCCATTTGGTAAAGCTTGAAGCCATGGTAAGTAGCATAGGCTAATAATATACGAATTGACTCAAGCCTAGCTACGGGTGCATAGGTTTCACCAAAATCCAAACCTTCGACTTGGGAGTATCGCTTGGCCACAAGTCGAGCTTTGTTCCTTGTCACCACACCATGCTCATCTTGCTTGTTGCGGAAGACCCACTTGGTTCCTACAACATTTTGATTAGGACGTGGAACTAAGTGCCAAACCTCGTTCCTAGTGAAGTTGTTGAGCTCCTCTTGCATCGCCATCACCCAATCCGAATCTTGGAGTGCTTCCTCTACCCTGTGTGGCTCAATAGAGGAAACAAAAGAGTAATGCTCACAAAAATGTGCAACACGAGATCTAGTGGTTACCCCCTTACGAATGTCGCCGAGGATGGTGTCGACGGGGTGATCTCGTTGGATTGCTTGATGGACTCTTGGGTGTGGCGGCCTTGGTTCTTCATCCTCCTTGTCTTGATTATTTGCATCTCCCCCTTGATCGTTGCTGTCATCTTGAGGGGGCTCATCATTTTGATTTTCTCCTTCATCAACTTGAGCCTCATCCTCATTTTGAGTTGGTGGAGATGCTTGCGTGGAGGAGGATGGTTGATCTTGTGCTTGAGTGGGCTCTTCGGATTCCTTAGGACACACATCCCCAATGGACATGTTCCTTAGCGCGATGCATGGAGCCTCTTCATTACCTATCTCATCAAGATCAACTTGCTCTACTTGAGAGCCGTTAGTTTCATCAAACACAATGTCACAAGAAACTTCAACTAGTCCTGAGGACTTGTTAAAGACTCTATATGCCCTTGTGTTTGAATCATATCCTAGTAAAAAGCCTTCTACAGTCTTAGGAGCAAATTTAGATTTTCTACCTCTTTTAACAAGAATAAAGCATTTGCTACCAAAGACTCTAAAATATGAAATGTTGGGCTTTTTACCGGTTAGGAGTTCGTATGATGTCTTCTTGAGGATTCGGTGTAGATATAACTGGTTGACGGCGGAGCAAGCGGTGTTAACCGCCTCGGCCCAAAACCCATCCGGCGTCTTGTACTCATCAAGCATGGTTCTTGCCATGTCCAATAGAGTTTGATTCTTCTTCTCCACTACACCATTTTGTTGTGGGTGTAGGGAGAAGAGAACTCATGCTTGATGCCCTCCTCCTCAAGGAAGCCTTCAATTTGAGAATTCTTGAACTCCGTTCCGTTGTCGCTTCTTATTTTCTTGATCCTTAAGCCGAACTCATTTTGAGCCCGTCTCAAGAATCCCTTTAAGGTCTCTTGGGTTTGTGATTTTTCCTGCAAAAAGAACACCCAAGTGAAGCGAGAATAATCATCCACAATAACTAGACAGTACTTACTCCCGCCGATGCTTATGTAAGCTATCAGGCCGAATAGGTCCATGTGTAGGAGCTCCAGTGGCCTGTCAGTCGTCATGATGTTCTTGTGTGGATGATGAACACCAACTTGCTTCCTGGCTTGGCATGCGCTACAAATCCTGTCTTTCTCAAAATGAACATTTGTTAATCCTAAAATGTGCTCTCCCTTTAGAAGCTTATGAAGATTCTTCATTCCAACATGGGCTAGTCGGCGGTGCTAGAGCCAACCCATGTTAGTCTTAGCAATTAAGCAAGTGTCGAGTTCAGCTCTATCAAAATCTACCAAGTATAGCTGACCCTCTAACACTCCCTTAAATGCTATTTAATCATCACTTCTTCTAAAGACAGTGACACCTACATCAGTAAAGAGACAGTTGTAGCCCATTTGACATAATTGAGATACGGAAAGCAAATTGTAATCTAATGAATCAACAAGAAAAACATTGGAAATAGAATGGTCAGGAGATATAGCTATTTTACCCAAACCTTTGACCAAACCTTGGTTTCCATCCCCGAATGTGATAGCTCGTTGGGGATCTCGGTTTTTCTCGTAGGAGGAGAACATCTTCTTCTCCCCTGTCATGTGGTTTGTGCAGCCGCTATCGATGATCCAACTTGAGCCTCCGGATGCATAAACCTACAAAACAATTTTAGTTCTTGACTTTAGGTACCCAAATGGTTTTGGGTCCTTTGGCATTAGACACAAGAACTTTGGGTACCCAAACACAAGTCTTGGAGCCCTTGTGTTTGCCCCCAACAAACTTGGCAACTACTTTGCCGGATTTGTTAGTTAAAACATAAGATGCATCAAAAGTTTTAAATGAAATGTCATGATCATTTGATGCACTAGGGGTTTTCTTCTTAGGCAACTTAGCACGGGTTGGTTGCCTAGAGCTAGATGTCTCACCCTTATACATAAAAGCATGATTAGGGCCAGGGTGAGACTTCCTAGAGTGAATTCTCCTAATTTTGTGCTCGGGATAACCGGCAGGGTACAAAATGTAACCCTCGTTATCCTGAGGCATGGGAGCCTTGCCCTTAACAAAGTTAGACAATTTCTTAGGAGGGGCATTAAGTTTGACATTGTCTCCCCTTTGGAAGCCAATGCCATCCTTGATGCCAGGGCGTCTCCCACTATAAAGCATACTGTCGGGGACCATAATTAGGGGTACCCTCAAGACGCCTAATTCTCAGCTGGTAACCCCCATCAGCATAAAGCTGCAGAGGCCTGATGGGTTTGATTAAGTCAGGTATCAGTCCATACGAGCGACTCGATCGCGCCTCGCCCGAGCCTAGCCTCGGGCAAGGGCAGCCGACCCTGAGGTGTTTCCGTCTCGCCCGAGGCCCCCTTTTTTTACGGCAGACGCATCTCCGGCTCGCCCGAGGCCTTGCCTTCGTTAAGAAGCAACCCTGACTAAATCACCGCGCCGACCGACCGAGTCGCAGGGGCATTTAACGCAAAGAGTGAGGCTGACAGGCAGCCAAGCCTTGCCAAAGGCGCCATAGGAAGCTCCGCCCGACCCAGGGCTCGGACTCGGGCTAAGGCCCCAGAAGACGGCGAACTCCGCTCCGCCCGACCCAGGGCTCGGACTCGGGCTAAGGCCCCGGAAGACGGCGAACTCCGCTCCGCCCGACCCAGGGCTCGGACTCGGGCTAAGGCCCCGGAAGACGGCGAACTCCGCTCCGCCCGACCCAGGGCTCGGACTCGGGCTAAGGCCCCGGAAGACGGCGAACTCCGCTCCGCCCGACCCAGGGCTCGGACTCGGCCTAAGGCCCCGGAAGACGATGGACCCCGCTTCGCCCGACCCAGGGCTCGGACTCCGCCCTGGTCTCTGCCGAACGACCTCCGCCTCGCCCGACCCAGGAGCTCGGGCTCGGCCTCGGCCACGGAAGACAGACTCGACCTCGGCCTCGGAGGAGCCTCCACGTCGCCAGACCTAGGGCACAAGTCCGCCACGTCGACAGGAGGCACCATCATCACCCTACCCCGAGCCGACTCGGGCCGCAGAGAACAAGACCGACGTCCCATCTGGCTAGCTCCGCCAGATAGGCAATGATGGCGCCCCGCTAGACCCATGACGACGGCGGCTCTCAGCTCCCTTACGGAAGCAGGGGGACGTCAGCAAGAGCCCAACTATTCCGACAGCTGTCCCTCCACCAGGCTCCGTTACTCCTCCGACAGCCACGACACCACACCAGCTGGGTGCCAAGTTCTCTCCGGCTGCCACATTGGCATGTACCCAGGGCGCTAGCTCTCCCCCGCTAGACACGTAGCACTCTGCTGCATCCCCATTGTACACCTGGATCCTCTCCTTGCGCCTATAAAAGGAAGGACCAGGGCCTTCTTAGAGAAGGTTGGCCCCGCGGGAACGAGGGCAGGGGCAGGCGCTCTCTTGGGGCCGCTCGCTCCCCTCACCCGCGTGGACGCTTGTAACCCCCTACTGCAAGTGCACCCGACCTGGGCGCGGGACGAACATGAAGGCCGCGGGATCTCCGCCTCCCTCACGACCCGGCTCCGGCCACCTCGCTCTCCCCCCTTCGCGCTCGCCCACGCGCTCGACCCATCTGGGCTGGGGCACGTGGCACACTCACTCATCGGCTTAGGGACCCCCCGGTCTCGAAACGCCGACAGTTGGCGCGCCAGGTAGGGGCCTGCTGCGTGTTGATGAGCAGTTTCCCGTCAAGCTCCAGATGGGCAGTCTCCAACGACCTCTCCAACCCGGGACGGTGCTCCGTTTCGGGAACCTCGAGTTCATGTCTTTCGACGGCGGCTACGACATGATACTCCTCCCACCACCGAGCGGTGGCAACAATGGCGGCCGACAGCCCGCCCGCCGGCGGCGGAATCGACGACGTCTTTCCCGCGTGGGGGAAGAACAACATTCGAGCTCGCCCCAACCTCTCCCTCGCTACCGGAGGAGGAGGCGGGGCAACCAGGGCCGAGCGGGAGGCTGCGCTCCGACGGCTGTCGAGCAAATCGACATCCCCAGTGCCCCAACGGAGGACACGCCGGGCGTCACCCTCGCGTTTGAGGCGAAGGCGAGCGCCGTCCCCCCGCAACACGCCAACCCCGAGCAGGTGGACGACGCCAGCACGCTCACGGAGGGCCTGCGGGACGTCGCCCTCGTACCCAAGACGACGGCGCGATCAGCCCCCGATGTGACTTCGTCGCTCCTCGTCGACAGAAAGGTACCGACTGATCCCCATCCTTCGTCATTTCGACTCGACCTCAACCCGCCTAGCGACCTCGCTCTGGCGGGCACTCACGTTGAGGCGAGTGCAACCCCTCTGGGGTTTCGTGTGCGGTAGCCTTGGGACCGATTGACGGGCGTCTCGACCTACGGGCCCTCTGGGTCCGAGGAAGATGACGACCCCAGCATCCTCTGGGATTTCTCTGGATCTGGCAACCCCAGTGCCATGCGGGACTTCATGACCGCATGCAACTACTGCCTCTCCGACTGTTCCGACGGCAGCCGCAGCCTTGACGACAAGGACTGCGGCCCGAGCCGCGAATGTTTCCACGTCGAGCTAGGGGATCCCTCCGGAGACAGCCGTCTCGGCATGCCGGAGGATGGTGATCTCCCTAGGCCAGTGCCTCGCGCCAACATCCCGCGGGAGCTAGCTGTGATCCCCGTTCTGGCGGGGGGTCACGACCCACAGCTCGAGCAAGTCCGCGGGGCGCAGGCCGGGCTCGACGAGGGGGCAGGAGCGCTCGAGTCGATCCGCCGGGACGTCGGGCAGGTATGGGCGAGCCAGCCCCCGGCCGGAGAAATACGTCACCTGCCCCAGGGTCTCCAGCACCGCATCGCCAACGATGCCAGGGACAGGCCGCCACCCGCGTCCGGCGGAACCGGTCAGGACCTGGCAGCCGCGGCGATGCTCCTCCACGCGATGCCGGAGTCATCAACCACCGAGGGTCGGCGAATCCAAAGAGAGCTCAAGCATCTCCTGGAAGGCGCTGCGGCCCGGCGGGCCGAGAGCTCTGCCTCCCGAAGGCAGGGGTACCCCTCGGAACCTCGTGCCGCGACTTCCCGACTCATGCGGGAAGCCTCGGTCTACACCGGGCGCACGCGCAACACCGCGCCTGCGGCCCCGGGCCACCTCGGCAACGAGCACCATCACCGCGACCGTCGGGCCCACCTCGACGAGAGGGTGCGCCGAGGCTATCACCCCAGGCGTGGGGGACGCTACGACAGCGGGGAGGATCGGAGTCCCTCGCCCGAACCACCCGGTCCGCAGGCCTTCAGCCGGGCCATCCGGCGGGCGCCGTTCCCGACCCGGTTTCGACCCCCGACTACTATCACAAAGTACTCGGGGGAAACGAGACCGGAATTGTGGCTCGCGGACTACCGCCTGGCCTGTCAACTGGGTGGAACGGACGACGACAACCTCATCATCCGCAACCTCCCCCTGTTCCTCTCCGACACTGCTCGCGCCTGGTTGGAGCACCTGCCTTCGGAGCAGATCTCCAACTGGGAGGATTTGGTCCAAGCTTTCGCCGGCAACTTCCAGGGCACGTACGTGCGCCACGGGAATTCCTGGGACCTCCGAAGCTGCCGGCAACAGCCGGGAGAGTCTCTACGGGACTACATCCGACGGTTCTCGAAGCAGCGCACCGAACTGCCCAACATCACCGACTCCGATGTCATCGGCGCGTTCCTTGCCGGCACCACCTGCCGTGACCTGGTGAGCAAGTTGGGTCGCAAGACCCCCACCAGGGCGAGCGAGCTGATGGACATCGCCACCAAGTTCGCCTCCGGTCAGGAGGCGGTCGAGGCCATCTTCCGAAAGGACAAGCAGCCCCAGGGCCGCCCGTCGGAGGATGCTCCCGAGGCATCTACTCCGCACGGCGCCAAGAAGAAAGGCAGGAGGAAGTCGCAAGCGAAACGCGACGCTGCCGACGCAGACCTTGTCGCCGCCGCCGAGTACAAGAACCCTCGGAAGCCCCCTGGAGGTGCCAACCTCTTCGACAAGATGCTCAAGGAGGCGTGCCCTTACCATCAGGGGCCCGTCAAGCACACCCTCGAGGAGTGCGTCATGCTTCGGCGCCACTTCCACAAGGCCGGGCCACCCACAGAGGGTGGCAGGGCCCGCGACGACGACAAAGAGGAAGATCACCAAGCAGGAGAGTTCCTCGAGGTCCGCGACTGCTTCATGATCTGCGGAGGGCATGCGGCGAATGCCTCGGCTCGGCATCGCAAGCGAGAGCGTCGGGAGGTCTGCTCGGTGAAGGTGGCGGCGCCAGTCTACCTAGACTGGTCCGACAAGCCCATCACCTTCGACCAAGATGACCACCCCAACCACGTGCCGAGCCCGGGGAAGTACCCGCTCGTCGTCGATCCCATCATCGGCGACGTCAGGCTAACCAAGGTCCTGATGGATGGGGGCAGCTGCCTCAATATCGTCTACGCCGATACCCTCAGGCTCCTGCGCGTCGATCTGTCCTCCGTCCGAGCAGGCGCTGCGCCCTTCCACGGGATCATTCCCGGGAAGCGCGTCCAGCCCCTCGGACAGCTCGACCTTCCTGTCTGCTTCGGAACACCCTCCAACTTCCGAAGGGAGACTTTGACATTCGCGGTGGTCGGGTTCCGAGGAACCTACCACGCAGTGTTGGGAAGGCCATGCTACGCGAAGTTCATGGCCATCCCCAACTACACCTACCTGAAGCTCAAGATGCCGGGCCCCAACGGGGTCATCACCGTCGGCCCCACGTACAAACACGCGTTCGAATGCGATGAGGAGTGCGTGGAGTACGCTGAGGCCCTCGCCGAGTCCGAGGCCCTCATCGCCGACCTGGAAAACCTCTCCCGAGAGGTGCCGGACGTGAAGCGACACGCCGGCAACTTCGAGCCAGCGGAGACGGTTAAGGCCGTCCCTCTCAACCCCAGTGGCGACACCTCCAAGCAGATCCGGATCGGTTCCGGGCTCGATCCCAAATAGGAAGCAGTGCTCGTCGACTTTCTCCGCGCAAACGCCGACGTCTTTGCGTGGAGTCCCTCGGACATGCCCGGCATACCGAGGGATGTCGCCGAGCACTCGCTGGATATTCGGGCCGGAGCCCGACCGGTCAGACAGCCTCTGCGCCGATTCGACGAGGAAAGGCGCAGGGTGATAGGCGAGGAGATCCACAAGCTGATGGCAGCAGGGTTCATCAAAGAGGTATTCCATCCCGAATGGCTTGCCAACCCTGTGCTTGTGAGGAAGAAAGGGGGGAAATGGCGGATGTGTGTAGACTACACTGGTCTCAACAAAGCATGCCCGAAGGTTCCCTACCCTCTACCTCGCATCGATCAAATCGTGGATTCCACTGCTGGGTGCGAAACCCTATCATTCCTCGATGCCTACTCAGGGTATCATCAAATCAAGATGAAAGAGTCCGACCAGCTCGCGACTTCTTTCATCACGCCCTTCGGCATGTACTGTTATGTCACCATGCCGTTCGGTTTGAGGAACGCGGGTGCAACCTACCAGCGGTGCATGAACCATGTGTTCGGCGAACACATTGGTCGCACGGTCGAGGCCTACGTCGATGACATTGTAGTCAAGACAAGGAAAGCCTCCGACCTTCTTTCCGACCTTGAAGTGACATTCCGGTGTCTCAAGGCGAAGGGCGTCAAGCTCAATCCCGAGAAGTGCGTCTTCGGGGTGCCCCGAGGCATGCTCCTGGGATTCATCGTCTCCGAGCGGGGCATCGAAGCCAACCCAGAGAAGATCGCGGCAATCACCAGCATGGGGCCCATCAAGGACTTAAAAGGCGTACAGAGGGTCATGGGATGTCTCGCGGCTTTGAGCCGTTTCATCTCGCGCCTCGGCGAAAGAGGCCTGCCTCTGTACCGTCTCTTAAGGAAGGCCGAGTGCTTCACTTGGACTCCCGAGGCCGAGGAAGCTCTCGGGAACCTGAAGGTGCTCCTCACCAAGGCGCCCGTCTTGGTACCCCCAGCTGATGGAGAAGCCCTCTTGGTCTACGTCGCCGCTACCACTCAGGTGGTTAGCGCCGCGATCATGGTCGAAAGGCAAGAAGAGGGGCATGCATTGCCCATTCAGAGGCCAGTTTACTTCATCAGCGAGGTGCTGTCCGAAACCAAGATCCGATACCCACAAGTTCAGAAGCTGCTGTATGCAGTGATCCTGACGAGGCGAAAGTTGCGGCATTACTTCGAGTCTCATCCAGTAACTGTGGTGTCATCCTTCCCCCTGGGGGAGATCATCCAGTGCCGAGAGGCCTCGGGACGGATCGCGAAGTGGGCGGTGGAAATCATGGGCGAAACAATCTCGTTCGCCCCTCGGAAGGCCATCAAGTCCCAGGTACTGGCGGACTTCGTAGCCGAATGGGTCGACACACAGTTGCCGACGGCTCCGATCCAACCGGAGCTCTGGACCATGTTTTTCGACGGGTCGCTGATGAAGACGGGAGCCGGCGCGGGCCTGCTCTTCGTCTCGCCCCTCGGGAAACACCTGCGCTACGTGCTACACCTCCATTTCCCGGCGTCCAACAATGTGGCTGAGTACGAAGCTCTGATCAACGGATTGCGGATCACCATCGAGCTAGGGGTCCGACGCCTCGACGCTCGCGGCGACTCGCAGCTCGTCATCGACCAAGTCATGAAGAACTCCCACTGCCACGACCCGAAGATGGAGGCCTATTCTAATGAGGTTCGACGCCTAGAAGACAAGTTCTACGGGCTCGAGCTTAACCACATCGCCCGGCGCTACAACGAGACTGCGGACGAGCTGGCAAAGATAGCCTCGGGGCGAACGACGGTTCCCCCGGACGACTTCTCCCGGGATCTGCACCAACCCTCCGTCAAGATCAGCGACACGCCCGAGCCCGGGCGCCCTCGGCCCCGTCCGAGGAGACCTCGGCCCAGCCCGAGCCATCCTCGGTTCAACCCGAGGAACCCTCGGCCCCCGAGGACGAGGCGCTGCGCATCGAAGAGGAGCGGAGCGGGGTCACGCCTGATCGAGATTGGCAGGCCCCGTACCTGCAATATCTCCGCCGAGGAGAGCTACCCCTCGACCAGGCCGAGGCACGGCGGGTAGCGCGACGCGCCAAGTCGTTCGTCTTGCTAGGCGATGAGAAGGAGCTTTACCGCCGCAGCCCCTCGGGCATCCTCCAGCGGTGCATCTCCATCGTCGAAGGTCAGGAGCTCCTGCAAGAGATACACTCGGGGGCTTGCGGCCATCACGCAGCGCCTCGAGCCCTTGTCGGGAACGCTTTCCGGCAGGGCTTCTACTGGCCGACGGCGGTGGCTGACGCCACTAGAATTCTCCGCACCTGCGAAGGGTGCCAATTCTATGCGAAGCAGATCCACCTGCCCGCTCAGGCTCTGCAGACGATACCCATCACCTGGCCCTTCGTTGTGTGGGGTCTGGACCTCGTCGGCCCTCTGCAGAAGGCGCCCGGGGGCTACACGCACCTGCTGGTCGCCGTCGACAAATTCTCCAAGTGGATCGAGGTCCGACCCCTGAACAGCATCAGGTCCGAGCAGGCGGTGGCGTTCTTCACCAACATCATCCATCGCTTCGGGGTCCCGAACTCCATCATCACCGACAACGGCACCCAGTTCACCGGCAAAAAATTCTTGGATTTTTGCGAGGACCACAGCATCCGGGTGGACTGGGCTGCCGTAGCTCATCCCATGTCGAATGGGCAAGTAGAGCGTGCCAACGGCATGATTCTACAAGGGCTCAAGCCTCGGATTTACAATGACCTCAACAGGTTCGGCAAGCGATGGATGAAGGAACTCCCCTCGGTGGTCTAGAGCCTGAGGACGACGCCGAGCCGAGCCACGGGTTTCACGCCGTTCTTCCTGGTCTACAGGGCCGAGGCCGTCTTGCCCATGGACCTGGAATACGGCTCCCCAAGGACGAGAGCCTACGACGATCAAAGCAACCAAGCTAGCCGAGAGGACTCGCTGGACCAGCTGGAAGAGGCTCGGGATAGGGCCTTACTACACTCGGCGCGGTATCAGCAGTCCCTGCGACGCTACCACGCCCGAGGGGTCCGACCCCGAGACCTCCAGGTGGGCGACCTGGTGCTTCGGCTGCGGCAAGACGCCCGAGGGAGGCACAAGCTCACGCCCCCCTGGGAGGGGCCATTCGTCATCGCCAAAGTTCTGAAGCCCGGAACGTACAAGCTGGCTAACAGTCAAGGCGAGGTCTACGGCAACGCTTGGAACATCCAACAGCTACGTCGCTTCTACCCTTAAGATGTTTCCAAGTTGTTCATATACCTCGCACCCACGCAAAGTTTAGTCAACAAGGAAGGGTCGGCCTCGCCTCGGCAAAGCCCGACCCTCCCTCGGGGGCTAAAAGGGGGGAAACCCCCTCTGCGTTAAAATTTTCCTCGAAAAAAGGATCTCTTTTACCAGAATATCTTCTGTGCTTTTTGACTACTTCGAAAAGTGGGTCCTGGAAACGACGGGGTACACGTAAGCAGTCAAGGCTGACCGAGCCGAGGGACTCCTACGCCCCCGGGATACGGATACCTCACTCATCACCTTCTGCGATAAGTAACTCGCATTCGGATAAGGTGACTCCGCGGATCGAACAAGTCTCTACGTTCGGAAGCCCTTCTGTCGAAGCGATTCTTCGAGTCTTCTCGACCGAGTCGGTGATAAGGCCTCATGGACGAGTGAAAGTGCGCGTAAGCGGCAAGGCCGACCGAGCCGAGGGACTCCCACGCCTCCGGGATACGGATACCTCGCTCCTCACCTTCCGCAAGAAGCAACTTTCGCTCGCACAAACATCCCTGTTACCGACAAAAAGTCCAGATACTCGAAACAAGAGGAAGAAAGACGCAGCTTTAACACGCAACAAGGGTGTGTGTTCTGGCCTCGGCGGCCGCACAAAGCACACACTACAAGACAATCTGATCCTGCAAGCTCGGATCTTGACGCTGGAAGGGGGCAGCAACGCCCTCGGCATCAACGGCACCTTCAGCGGGGCCCGACCTAGCCTCGGACGGCGACGCGGTCCGAGGGTCTCCGCTCCGAAGACGACGTCATCACCACGCCCGGGCAATCGCTGCCAGGGACTTCTCCGAGAATCCGGCCCGAGCAGGCGGTTCGACCGGCCACCTCCGGGGCCTCGGCCAACCATCTTCCAAGGGCGCCAGCCCGGTCCGAAGCCTCGGCTGATCAACTCCGACGTCGATCCAGCCAACGGACAACCTGGCTAGGTTCCGGCCAACCAGGTTTTATTTTCGAGCCAACTCCGCCTCTGCTCATGCTGATATCGCTACCCCTGGCCTCGGCTTGACGAAGAGCGGCCGAGGGGTCTCTTTAACTAAGCTGGAGGAGCCTCGGACAGCAGGGCCGACCGAGCCGAGGGACTCCTACACCTCTGGGATACGGATACCTCACTCGTCACCTTGACGCGGGGCGACTCATGCTTGGTGAAGTGGTTCGGACAAACAACAGGCGAGTCTTAGTGCTCAAAAATGAGGAAAAAACACGGCTCCGTGCCGAAGTCACATACATGTTCAGGCCCCGAAAGCCGAAATGAACAAAAACACTGGCATCCAAGGTGCCATCACAAATGGAACTCCGGTTCCGTCTCCACGGGTATGGACGACCTCCCCGCCCGGGAAGCCCGTGGAGCGACAAGCTCTGGGCGAATCACCAGCAAAACGCGGGACGCCCCTAAACACCCCGGCAGATCCTCGCAGCCGTCCTCGCCGCGAATGCGAGGAGGAAGACGGAATGTTGCATCCTAGCTGGGCAGCAGCAGTTCGCCTTCCCCGGCATGGCTGGAGGATGTCTCCGCCATGGGGCTAAAGGGCGATTGCCACCACCAGAAGCTGGAAGATGAGGTGGTCCGCCGACCCGCGCAGGAGGTGGAGCCCCGGCTCGCCTCGCTCCCCGCCCCGGCGAGGATGACGAACACCCTCAACACTGAGGGCGGGGCCGGGACCACAGCCCGGTTTGCCTCTCCCCATCCGGGAGCTGGAGGTCACCGTCTTGGGTGATCACCAGCGGAGGGGAGCAACCAGGCTATGTGATGAAAATCCTTGAAGCCGAACGATGGCTAAAAGGTACCAACTCCCACGGAGTTGCATTCCTCCAACGATGGGGCGAAAAGACGGCGGTTTCCTCATCCGGGGGCTTGAAAGGCGGAAAGACACGATGCATAAGGGAGGAAGAAGGCATGGTCACCTTATGGAAGGGGTCGCCCTCCTTTTAAAGGCGACTCTCCCTGCTTGCGCCCCCAACCTGCTCGGGCCGAGTCTTCTCCAACACGCCTCCAAAGCCCTCCCCTGTGGCGCGGGGGTTGGGTCCCGCATGTCATACAAGACCGGCTCCGAGCAGAAGAAGCCAAACCGCCGCGCACGGCGCACGCAACCGCCCAGCGGTTACAAGCAACCCTCCACTTTTGCCCAGGCCAACGGGCGAAAGGGGGAGGCAGCCATGCAGACGGCATGCAACCACGCTAAGTGGCCGCGCCTCTCCGACTCCTAACCTGCCAGCACGGAGGCCTAAGCCCACGCGTCGCGCGACCGGCGCGCCGGATGCTGCATGCAAGCAACTGTACCACTGGCGCCACCACCGCGCCTCCTCGATTGCGGAACCGATACCGCGACCCGAGGTGACCCAGCGCGCGACCCAGCAGCGCCAGCCTGACGCAGCGGTCAAAAGCGGTCAAATGTGGGCCGGCAGTAATAACGGTGGCAGGCGCGCGGGAGCAGCGGTCACGCCGTCAGCCAAGCTCACGTCCCATCCGGAGGCAGCAAGAGAACCCCCTCTCACGATGTGAAGACGACGCGCCCGTGACCCGTCCCTCGAACGGCTCGCGCACACGCAACGGCAGCCTCGCCAACTACTCACCCCGGCGCATTAACTCCACGGCTGGACAGGCGGCGCTTCTGGCAGGAGCAGCTGGCGACGCTTCACCTTCGCCAAAATAACCGCGCCGAAAAAGGTACGCTGCGTCGTTCAAATTCGTATCCTTTTTTCCTTTTTCCTCTTTCTCTATCTCTTGCAACAGGGACCGGGAAAGGGGATACCCCCAAAGGGATCCTTCCCCGTGAAGGAACTAGGCTCCGAGCCTCCATACTGATCAGGGGTTCGAAGGCTGGCCCCCCGAAGGGTTCAACAGCCGCCTCAGATCACGTGGGCCCGACACCCACTACTGGTCAGAGGTTCGAAGGTCGGCCTCCCGAAAGGTTCCACGGCCGCCTCAGGCTACTTGGGCTCCGCACCCATTACTGATCAGGGGTTCGAAGGCTGGCCCCCCGAAGGGTTCACAGTCGCCTCAGACACCGAGCGAGGGATGACCAGGGGTACGTTCGATACATAACCAAGGCTCGGGCTGCGCTCCCGAGGTACCCTAGGACATTTCCGAGACCAGCGGGAACGATCCTGTAACGGAATCCCATCGGAGGGAGGCAACGAGCCCTCGGACCCCGTCGCCAGGGGACCGGGTCCGGCAGATCACCCGCAGGTACTTTTGGGCGTGCCTCCGGGCCCCTAGCCGACCCCCAACGAACGGGGCACGGACGTCCACTCGGATTACCCGCTTGCAGCTCACCGGAGACACCATGTTCGGTGCCCATCGAGGGTAACATGGCGCTCTCCCCCCTCCTCCTTGCGGAAAGGCGACGTAGGGGCGTATGTAAAAAAGCCGAGTCTGTCCCTGATCGCCCTCTCGCCCTGTGCGGAGGCTCGGGGGCTGCTCTCGCAAACCCGGCTCCGGCCAAACCGTTGACAGCGTCAACATACCAGCCCGAGAACTTGGGCCCCGACAGTGCACCCGGGCTACGGCCTGTTCGCATGAGGGAACCACCAGACCAGCCGAAGCATTACGCGAGGCATTAAGACCTCGAAGGAGTGAAACCACTCCTCCGAGGCCTCGGGGGCTACACCCGGCGGGTGCGCTCGCGCGCACCCACCGGAACAAAATGCAACCGAGGAAGGCTGGTCCCCTTGCAAAAAAGTGCGACGAAAGCCTCCAAGCGAGTGCTAACACTCCCTTCGAGGCTCGGGGGCTACTGTCGGGGACCATAATTAGGGGTACCCTCAAGACGCCTAATTCTCAGCTGGTAACCCCCATCAGCATAAAGCTGCAGAGGCCTGATGGGTTTGATTAAGTCAGGGATCAGTCCATACGAGCGACTCGATCGCGCCTCGCCCGAGCCTAGCCTCGGGCAAGGGCAGCCGACCCTGAGGTGTTTCCGTCTCGCCCGAGGCCCCCTTTTTTTACGGCAGACGCATCTCTGGCTCGCCCGAGGCCTTGCCTTCGTTAAGAAGCAACCCTGACTAAATCACCGCGCCGACCGACCGAGTCGCAGGGGCATTTAACGCAAAGAGTGAGGCTGACAGGCAGCCAAGCCTTGCCAAAGGCGCCATAGGAAGCTCCGCCCAACCCAGGGCTCGGACTCGGGCTAAGGCCCCGGAAGACGGCGAACTCCGCTCCGCCCGACCCAGGGCTCGGACTCGGGCTAAGGCCCCGGAAGACGGCGAACTCCGCTCCGCCCGACCCAGGGCTCGGACTCGGGCTAAGGCCCCGGAAGACGGCGAACTCCGCTCCGCCAGACCCAGGGCTCGGACTCGGGCTAAGGCCCCGGAAGACGGCGAACTCCGCTCCGCCCGACCCAGGGCTCGGACTCGGCCTAAGGCCCCGGAAGACGACGGACCCCGCTTCGCCCGACCCAGGGCTCGGACTCCACCCTGGTCTCTGCCGAACGACCTCCGCCTCGCCCGACCCAGGAGCTCGGGCTCGGCCTCGGCCACAGAAGACAGACTCAGCCTCGGCCTCGGAGGAGCCTCCACATCGCCAGACCTAGGGCACAAGTCCGCCACGTCGACAGGAGGCACCATCATCACCCTACCCCGAGCCGACTCGGGCCGCAGAGAACAAGACCGACGTCCCATCTGGCTAGCTCCGCCAGATAGGCAATGATGGCGCCCCGCTAGACCCATGACGACGGCGGCTCTCAGCTCCCTTACGGAAGCAGGGGGACGTCAGCAAGAGCCCAACTATTCCGACAGCTGTCCCTCCACCAGGCTCCGTTACTCCTCCGACAGCCACGACACCACACCAGCTGGGTGCCAAGTTCTCTCCGGCTGCCACATTGGCATGTACCCAGGGCGCTAGCTCTCCCCCGCTAGACACGTAGCACTCTGCTGCATCCCCATTGTACACCTGGATCCTCTCCTTGCGCCTATAAAAGGAAGGACCAGGGCCTTCTTAGAGAAGGTTGGCCCCGCGGGAACGAGGGCAGGGGCAGGCGCTCTCTTGGGGCCGCTCGCTCCCCTCACCCGCGTGGACGGTTGTAACCCCCTACTACAAGCGCACCCGACCTGGGCGCGGGACGAACACGAAGGCCGCGGGATCTCCGCCTCCCTCACGACCCGGCTCCGGCCACCTCGCTCTCCCCCCTTCGCGCTCGCCCACGCGCTCGACCCATCTGGGCTGGGGCACGCGGCACACTCACTCATCGGCTTAGGGACCCCCCGGTCTCGAAACGCCGACACATACTACGAGCAAATTTAAATTTTTCATTTTCAAGTTCATGCTCGGCAATTTTAGCATCTAATTTTGCTATATGATCATTTTGTTGTTTAATTAAAGCCATATGATCATGAATAGCATTAATATCAACATCTCTACATCTAGTGCAAATAGAAACATGCTCAATGGTAGATGTAGAGGGTTTGCAAGAATTAAGTTCAACAATCTTAGCACGCAAAATATCATTGTTATCTCTAAGATTGGAAATTGTAACATTGCAAACACCTAAGTCTTTAGCCTTAGCATTCAATTTTTCATTTTCACATCTAAGGCTATCAAGAGAAATATTCAATTCATCAATCTTAGCAAGTAAATCAACATTATCATCTCTAGGGTTGGGAATTGAAGTATTACAAACATTAGAATCAACCTTAGCAATTAATTTTGCATTTTCATTTCTAAGGTTGGCAATAGTATCATGGCATGTGCTTAGCTCACTAGATAATTTTTCACATTTTTCTACTTCTAGAGCATAAGCATTCTTAACCTTAACATGCTTTTTATTTTCCTTGATTAGGAAGTCCTCTTGGGAGTCCAAGAGATCATCCTTTTCATGGATGGCGCTAATCAATTCATTTAATTTTTCCTTTTGTTGCATGTTGAGGTTGGCAAAAAGGTACGCAAATTATCTTCCTCATCACTAGCATTATCATCACTAGAGGACTCATATTTAGTGGAGGATTTGGATTTAACCTTTTTTCTTTTTGCCGTCCTTAGCCATGAGGCACTTGTGGCCGACGTTGGGGAAGAGAAGACCCTTGGTGACGGCGATGTTTGCGGCGTCCTCGTCGGAGGAGGAGTCGGTGGAGCTCTCGTCGGAGTCCCATTCCCGGCAAACATGGGCATCGCCGCCCTTCTTCTTGTAGTACTTCTTCTTCTCCTTTCTTCTCCCCTTCTTGTCGTCGCCCCTGTCACTGTCACTAGAAATAGGACATTTTGCTATAAAGTGACCGGGCTTACCACACTTGTATCAAACTTTCTTGGAGCAGGGCTTGTGATCTTTCCCCCTCCTTTGCTTGAGGATTTGACGGAAGCTCTTGATGATGAGCGCCATCTCCTCGTTGTCGAGCTTGGAGGCGTCGATGGGTGTTCGACTTGGAGTAGATTCCTCCTTCTTTTCTTCCGTCGCCTTGAATGCGACCGGTTGTGCTTCGGGCGTGGAGGGGCCATCAAGCTCGTTGATCTTCCTTGAGCCTTTGATCATTAATTCAAAGCTCACAAAATTCCCGATTACTTCCTCGGGAGTCATTAGAGTATATCTAGGATTGCCACGAATCAATTGAACTTGAGTTGGGTTAAGGAAAACAAGTGATCTTAGAATAACCTTAACCACTTTGTGGTCATCCCATTTTTTGCTCCCGAGGTTGCGCACTTGGTTCACCAAGGTTTTGAGCCGGTTGTACATGTCTTGTGGCTCCTCCCCTTGGCGAAGACGGAAGCGACCGAGCTCCCCCTCGATCATTTCCCGCTTGGTGATCTTGGTCACCTCATCTCCTTCATGCGCGGTTTTTAGCACGTCCCAAATTTCCTTAGCACTCTTCAATCCTTGCACCTTATTATACTCCTCTCGACTTAGAGAGGCGAGGAGTATAGTTGTGGCTTGGGAGTTGAAGTGTTGGATTTGGGCCACTTCGTCCTCATCATAATCTTCATCCCCTACGGATGGTACCTGTACACCAAACTCAACAATATCCCATATACTTTTGTGGAGTGAGGTTAGGTGATATCGCATCATATCACTCCACCTAGCATAATCTTCACCATCAAATGTTGGTGGTTTGCCTAATGGGACGGAAAGTAAAGGTGTATGTTTAGGAATGCGAGGATAGCGTAGGGGGATCTTACTAAACTTCTTGCGCTCATGGCGCTTAGAAGTTACGGACGACGCGTCGGAGCCGGAGGTGGAAGGTGATGAAGTATCGGTCTCGTAGTAGACCACCTTCCTCATCTTCTTGTGCTTGTCGCCTTTCCGATGCGACTTGTGGGAAGAGGATTTCTTCTTCTTCCCCTTCCCTTTGTTGCGGGACTCTTCCGATGAAGTCTTCCCGTGACTTGTAGTGGGCTTGTCGCCGGTCTCCATCTCCCTCTTGGCGTGATCTCCCGACATCACTTCGAGCGGTTAGGCTCAAATGAAGCACCGGGCTCTGATACCAATTGAAAGTCGCCTAGAGGGGGGGTGAATAGGGCGAAACTGAAATTTACAAAGTTAATCACAACTACAAGCCGGGTTAGCATTAGAAGTATAATCGAGTCCGAGAGAGAGGGTGCAAAACAAATCGCAAGCGAATAAAGAGTGTGACACGCGGATTTGTTTTACCGAGGTTCGGTTCTTGCAAACCTACTCCCCGTTGAGGTGGTCACAAAGACCGGGTCTCTTTCAACCCTTTCCCTCTCTCAAACGGTCCCTCGGACCGAGTGAGCTTCTTCTTCTCAATCAAAGGGGAACAAACTTCCCCGCAAGGACCACCACACAATTGGTGTCTCTTGCCTCGGTTACAATTGAGATGTTCGCAAGAAAGAATGAAAGAAAGAAGCAATCTAAGGGCAAGAGCTCAAAAGAACACAACAAATCTCTCTCACTAATCACTAAAGCCTTGTGTGGAATTGGGAGAGGATTTGATCACTTGGTGTGTCTTGTATTGAATGCCTAGCTCTTGTAAGTAGTTGGAAGGTGGAAAACTTGGATGACTTGAATGTGGGGTGGTTGAGGGTATTTATAACCCCAACCACCAAACTAGCCGTTTGGTGAAGGCTGCTGTCGACAGGCGCACCGGACAGTCCGGTGCGCCACCGGACACTGTCCGGTGCACCAGCCACGTCACCCGGCCGTTAGGGTTCGACCGTTGGAGCTCTGACGTGTGGGCCCGCCTGACTGTCCGGTGGTGCACCGGACAAGCCCTGTAGGCTGTCCGGTGTGCCACCCACACGTGCTCTGCTCCTCTGCGCGCGCTGGCGCGCATTTAATGCGTTGCAGACGATCGTTGCGCTTGAAGTAGCCGTTGCTCCGCCATTACACCGGACAGTCCGGTGTGCACCGGACATGTCCGGTGAATTATAGCGGAGCGGATTCCCGAAGCTGGCGAGTTCAGAGTCGCTTGATCTTGGGGCACCGGACACTGTCCGGTGGTGCACCGGACAGTCCGGTGAATTATAGCGAAGCACCTCTGAGAATTCCCGAAGGTGCGAAGTTCAGCTTGAAGTCCCCTGGTGCACCGGACACTGTCCGGTGGTGCACCGGACAGTCCGGTGCGCCAGACCAGGACACACTTCAGTTATCCCTTGCTCTTTTTGTTGAACCCTTTTCTTGGTCTTTTTATTGGCTTATTGTGAACCTTTGGTACCTGTAGAACTTATAGACTTGGGCAAAATAGTTAGTCCAATTATTTGTGTTGGGCAATTCAACCACTAAAATCAATTTAGGAATATAGGTGTAAGCCTAATTCCCTTTTAGGATGGAAAGCAAAGGAGTGCGTCTAGAAATACGGGGATAATGAAGTGGCATCTTACTATACTTCTTGTGTTCATGGCGCTTAGAAGTGACGGACGACGCGTCGGAGCCGGAGGTGGATGGCGACGAAGAGTCGGTCTTGTAGTAGACTACCTTCTTCATCTTCTTTTTCTTGTCGCCACTCCGATGCGACTTGTGAGGAGGTGATCCCTCCTTTAGCTTCTTGTCGGACTCCTTTGATGGAACCTTCCCGTGGCTTGTGGTGGGCTTGTCGTCGGTCACGATCTCCCTCTTGGCGTGATCTCCTGACATCACTTCGAGTGGTTAGACTCTAATGAAGTACCGGGCTCTGATACCAATTGAAAGTTGCCTAGGGGGTGAATAGGCGAAATCTGAAAATTATAAACTTAAAGCACAACTACAAGCCGGGGTTAGCATTAGAATTAAATTCGAGTTCGAAAGAGAGGGCGAAAACAAATTAACCAAGAAATGAAGTGGATGACACGGTGATTTGTTTTACCGAGGTTCGATTCTTGAAAACCTACTCCCCATTAAGGTGGTCACAAAGACCGGGTCTCTTTCAACCCTTTCCCTCTCTCAAACGGTCACCTAGACCGAGTGAGCTTTCTCCTTAATCAAACGGGTCACTTAGACCCCACAAGGACCACCACACAATTGGTGTCTCTTGCTTTGATTACAAGTTGCTTGAAGAACAAGAATGAGAAAGAAGAAAGCGATCCAAGAACAAGAGCTCAAAGAACACGGGCAAAAACTCTCTCTCTAGTCACTAATTGTTTGGAGTGGATTTGGGACTTGGAGAGGCTTTGATTCTTTTGAATTGTGTCTTGTATTGATTGCACTAGCTCTTGTATTGAATGAGATGTCTGAAAAACTTGGATGCTTAGAGTGGTGGTGGTTGGAGGGTATTTATAGCCCTCAACCACCACATAGCCGTTGGGGAGGTTGTCTGTCGATGGGCGCACCGGACAGTCCGGTGCGCCAGCCACATCACCCAATTGATAGTCGCCTAGAGGGGGGGTGAATAGGGCGAAACTGAAATTTACAAATATAAACACAACTACAAGTCGGGTTAGCGTTAGAAATAAAATCGAGTCCGCGAGAGAGGGCGCAAAACAAATCGCAAGCAAACAAAGAGTGTGACACGCGGATTTGTTTTACCGAGGTTCGGTTCTCGCAAACCTACTCCCCGTTGAGGAGGCCACAAAGGCCGGGTCTCTTTCAACCCTTCCCTCTCTCAAACGGTCCCTCGGACCGAATGAGCTTTCTTTTCTCAATCACTTGGAACACAAAGTTCCTACAAGGATCACCACAAGATTGGTGTCTCTTGCCTCAATTACAAGTGAGTTTGGTCGCAATGAAGGAATCAAGAAAGCACGATTAAAAAGCCAAGCAACAAGAGCGACAAGTAACACACGGATCACTTTCTCTCTCAAGCCACTAATCACTAATGATCTCTTTTCTCAATTGTGAAACTTGGAGAGGTGAAGGCTTTGAATGTGTCTTGGAATGGATTGCTAGCTCTTGTATTGAATGTTGAAGGTTGGAATGCTTGGATGGAGTGAATGGAGGTGGTTGGGGTTGTATTTATAGCCACCAACCACTTCCTAGCCGTTGGGCCATTCTGCTGAGCGCGGACGGTCCGCGAGCTGGGTCCGGACGGTCCGCCCCTGTAGATCAACGGCTGAAAATGCAACGGTCAGCAGTAACGGCTATATCAACGGCTATATTGCATTTAATGCGACGTCAGATGTCAGACTGAGCCAGTCGCGGACGGTCCGGTCGTGCACCCCGGACGGTCCGCGAGGCCCTCTATAATTCATTTCTCCGAACCCGTTACCTTCGGGTTTTTTGGTTTCTTACCGACCGGACGGTCCGCGCCTGAGGCCGGACGGTCCGCAAGTGGGCTCGGACAGTCTTCGCTTTTCCTCCGGACAGTCCGTAGTGGAAACTTGTATTTTTGCAATGGTTCTGTCCGAGAGTCATTCTAGTGTCGCGGACGGTCCGCCGCAAGGGCCCGGACGGTCCGCGCTTGGCCTGTTTTTCCAAAAAGCTTCTCCTGTCCGGAATAATCTACGGTATTCCGGACAGTCGATTTAGTATAGTTATAGATGAACCTTTGGCACCTGTAGAACATATAATCTAGAGCAAACTAGTTAGTCCAATTGTTTGTGTTAGGCGATTCAACCACCAAAACTATTTAGGAACTAGGTGTAAGCCTAATTCCCTTTCAATCTCCCCCTTTTTGGTGATTGATGCCAACACAAACCAAAGCAAATACAAAAGTGCATAATTGAACTAGTTTGCATAATGTAAGTGCAAAGGTTGCTTGAAGTGTTTCTTTCTTATATAGCATTTTGGACCACGCTTGCACCACATGTTTTGTTTTTGCAAATTCTTTTATAAAACCTTTTCAAAAGTTCTTTTGCAAATAGTCAAAGGTAAATGAATAAGGTTTGCAAAGCATTTTCAAGATTTGAAATTTTCTCCCCCTGTTTCAAATGCTTTTCCTTTGACTAAACAAAAACTCCCCCTAAATGAGATTCACCTCTTAGTGTTCAAGAGGGTTTTGATATATTCTTTTGAAATGCTACTTTCTCCCCCTTTTGAACACAATAGGATACCAAATTGATAAAAATGAGAACACTAAGTTTTTGAAATTGGTTGGTGGTGCGGTCCTTTTGCTTTGGGCTCATTTTCTCCCCCTTTTTGGCATGAATCGCCAAAAACGGATTCATTAGAGCCCTCTAAGTGCTATCTTCCCCTTCGGCCATGAATAAATGAGTTAAGATTATACCAAAGGCGAAGTCCTTTTCTTTGATGCTCATTTCTCCCCATAAAATAGAGAGTTGCTTGGAGTGATGGCGAAGTATGAGTTACGGAGTGGAAGCCTTTGTCTTCGCTGAAGACTCCAATTCCCTTTCAATATACCTATGACTTGGTTTAAAATAGACTTGAAAACACATTAGTCATAGCATATTAAAGAGATATGATCAAAGGTATGTAAATGTGCTATGTGTGCAATCTAGCAAAAGAAGTTGCGAGAATCAAGAATATTAAGCTCATGCCTAAGTTTGGTAAAAGATTGTTCATTAAGCGGCTTGGTAAAGATATCGGCTAATTGATCTTTAGTATTAATGTAAGAAATCTCGATATCTCCCTTTTGTTGGTGATCCCTTAAAAAGTGATACCGAATGGCTATATGCTTAGTGCGGCTATGCTCGACGGGATTGTCGGCCATTTTGATTGCACTCTCATTATCACATAGTAAAGGGACTTTGGTTAGTTTGTAACCGTAGTCCCGCAGGGTTTGCCTCATCCAAAGCAATTGCGCGCAACAATGGCCTGCGGCAATATACTCGGCTTCGGCGGTGGAAAGAGCGACCGAATTTTGCTTCTTTGAAGCCCAAGACACCAAGGATCTTCCCAAGAACTGGCAAGTCCCCGATGTGCTCTTCCTGTTAATTTTGCACCCTGCCCAATCGGCATCCGAATAACCAATCAAATCAAAAGTGGATCCCCTAGGATACCAAAGCCCAAACTTAGGAGTATAAACCAAATATCTCAAGATTCGTTTTACGGCCGTAAGGTGGGATTCCTTAGGGTCGGATTGGAATCTTGCACACATGCATACGGAAAGCATAATGTCCGGTCGAGATGCACATAAATAAAGTAATGAACCAATCATCGACCGATATACCTTTTGATCCACGGACTTACCTCCCGTGTCGAGGTCGAGATGCCCATTAGTTCCCATGGGTGTCTTGATGGGCTTGGCATCCTTCATCCCAAACTTGCTTAGTATGTCTTGAGTGTACTTTGTTTGGCTAATGAAGGTGCCCTCTTGGAGTTGCTTTACTTGAAATCCTAGGAAATACTTCAACTCCCCCATCATAGACATCTCGAACTTTTGTGTCATGATCCTACTAAACTCTTCACATGTAGACTCGTTAGTAGACCCAAATATGATATCATCAACATAAATTTGGCATACGAACAAGTCATTTTCAAGAGTTTTAGTAAAGAGTGTAGGATCGGCCTTTCCGACTTTGAAGCCATTAGCAATAAGGAAATCTCTAAGGCATTCATACCATGCTCTTGGGGCTTGCTTGAGCCCATAAAGCGCCTTAGAGAGCCTATAGACATGGTTAGGATACTCACTGTCTTCAAAGCCGGGAGGTTGCTCAACATAGACCTCTTCCTTGATTGGTCCGTTGAGGAAGGCACTTTTCACGTCCATTTGATAGAGCTTAAAGCCATGGTAAGTAGCATAGGCTGATAATATGCGAATTGACTCAAGCCTAGCTACGGGTGCATAGGTTTCACCGAAATCCAAACCTTCGACTTGTGAATACCCTTTGGCCACGAGTCGAGCTTTGTTCCTTGTCACCACACCATGCTCATCTTGCTTGTTGCGAAAAACCCACTTGGTTCCTACAACATTTTGATTAGGACGTGGAACTAAATGCCATACCTCATTTCTAGTGAAGTTGTTGAGCTCCTCTTGCATAGCCATCACCCAATCCGAATCTTGAAGTGCTTCCTCTACCCTGTGTGGCTCAATAGAGGAAACAAAAGAGTAATGTTCACAAAAATGAGCAACACGAGATCGAGTAGTTACCCCCTTATGAATATCGCCGAGGATGGTGTCGACGGGGTGATCTCGTTGGATTGCTTGGTGGACTCTTGGGTGTGGCGGCCTTGGTTGTTCATCCTCCTTGTCTTCATCATTTGAATCTCCCCCTTGATTGTTGCCGTCATTTTGAGGTGGCTCATCTTCTTGATCTTCTTGTGCAACATCTTGAGCCTCATCCTCAACTTGAGTTGGTGGAGATACTTGCGTGGAGGAGGATGGTTGATCTTGTGCATTTGAAGGCTCTTCGGATTCCTTAGGACACACATCCCCAATGGACATGTTCCTTAGCGCTATGCATGGAGCCTGTTCTTCACCTATATCATCAAGATCAACTTGCTCTACTTGAGAGCCGTTAGTCTCATCAAACACAACGTCACAAGAAACTTCAACAAGTCCTGAGGACTTGTTAAAGACTCTATATGCCCTTGTGTTTGAGTCATATCCTAGTAAAAAACCTTCTACAGTTTTAGGAGCAAATTTAGATTTTCTACCTCTTTTGATAAGAATAAAACATTTGCTACCAAAAACTCTAAAATATGAAATATTGGGCTTTTTACCGGTTAGGAGTTCATAAGATGTCTTCTTGAGGATTCGATGAAGATATAATCGGTTGATGGCGTAGCAGGCGGTGTTGACCGCCTCGGCCCAAAACCGATCCGGTGTCTTGTACTCATCAAGCATGGTTCTTGCCATGTCCAATAGAGTTCGATTCTTCCTCTCCACTACACCATTTTGTTGTGGGGTGTAGGGAGAAGAGAACTCATGCTTGATGCCCTCCTCCTCAAGGAAGCCTTCTATTTGAGAGTTCTTGAACTCCGTCCCATTGTCGCTTCTAATTTTCTTGATCCTTAAGCCGAACTCATTTTGAGCCCGTCTTAAGAATCCCTTTAAGGTCTCTTGGGTATGAGATTTGTCCTGTAAAAAGAATACCCAAGTGAAGCGAGAATAATCATCCACAATTACAAGACAATACTTACTACCGCCGATGCTTATGTAAGCGATCGGGCCGAATAGATCCATGTGAAGGAGCTCCAGTGGCCTGTCGGTAGTCATGATGTTTTTGTGTGGATGATGAACACCAACTTGCTTCCCGGCTTGGCATGCGCTACAAATCCTGTCTTTCTCAAAATGAACATCGGTTAGTCCCAAAATGTGTTCTCCCTTTAGAAGCTTGTGAAGATTCTTCATTCCAACATGAGCTAGTCGGCGGTGCCAGAGCCAACCCAAGTTAGTCTTAGCAATCAAGCAAGTGTCGAGTTCAGCTCTATTAAAATCTACTAAGTATAGCTGACCCTCTAACACTCCCTTAAAAGCTATTGAATCATCACTTCTTCTAAAGACAGTTACACCAGTATCAGTAAAAAGACAGTTGTAGCCCATTTGACATAATTGGGATACGGAAAGCAAATTGTAATCTAAAGAATCTACAAGAAAAACATTGGAAATGGAATGGTCAGGGGATATAGCAATTTTACCCAAACCTTTGACCAAACCTTGATTTCCATCCCCGAATGTGATAGCTCGTTGGGGATCTTGGTTTTTCTCATAGGAGGAGAACATCCTTTTCTCCCCTGTCATATGGTTTGTGCACCCGCTGTCGAGTATCCAACTTGAACCCCCGGATGCATAAACCTACAAAACAAGTTTAGTTCTTTGTTTTAGGTACCCAAACGGTTTTGGGTCCTTTGGCATTAGATACAAGAACTTTGGGTACCCAAACACAAGTCTTGGAGCCCTTGTGTTTGCCCCCAACAATTTTGGCAACTACTTTGCCGGATTTGTTAGTTAAAACATAGGATGCATCAAAAGTTTTAAATGAAATGGCATGATCATTTGATGCATTAGTAGTTTTCTTTCTAGGCAACTTGGCATGGGTTGGTTGCCTAGATCTAGATGTCTCACCCTTATACATAAAAGCATAATTAGGGCCAGAGTGAGACTTCCTAGAATGAATTTTCTTAATTTTACTTTCAGGATACCCGGCAGGGTACAAAATGTAACCCTCGTTATCCTGAGGCATGGGAGCCTTGCCCTTAACAAAGTTAGACAAGTTCTTAGGAGGGGCATTAATTTTGACATTGTCTCCCCTTTGGAAGCCAATGCCGTCCTTAATGCCCGGGCGTCTCCCATTATAGAGCATGCTTCTAGCAAGTTTAAATTTTTCATTTTCTAAGTCATGCTCTCTAATCTTAGCATTAAGTTGTGCTATGTGATCATTTTGTTTCTTAATTAAAGCTAGGTGATCATGGATAGCATCAACATTAATATCTCTACATCTAGTACAAATAGAAATATGCTCAACATGTTTGCAAGATTTTAGTTCAACAACCTTAGCATGCAACAAATCATTTTTAGCTCTAAGGTCGGAAATAGTAGCATTGCAAACATCAAAAACCTTAGCCTTAGCAATTAATTTCTCATTCTCATTTCTAAGGCTAGCAATGGAAGCATTCAATTCATCAATCCTAGCAAGCAAATCAATATCATCATTTCTAGGATCAATGCAAACATGAGAATCAACCTTAGCAATTAAGTTGGCATTTTCATTTCTAAGGTTGTCTAAAGTCTCATGGCAAATACTTAGCTCACTAGACAATTTTTCACATTTTTCTCTTTCTAGAGCATAAGCATTTTTAACCTTAACATGTTTCTTGTTTTCCTTGATTAGGAAGTCCTCTTGGGAGTCCAAGAGATCATCCTTTTCATGGATGGCACTAATTAGCTCATTTAATTTTTCTTTTTGTTCCATGTTAAGGTTGGCAAAAAGAATACGCAAATTATTTTCTTCATTTTTATCATTATCCTCATCACTAGATGTTTCATATTTAGTGGAGGACCTTGATTTTACCTTCTTTTTGCCGTCCTTGGCCATAAGACACTTGTGGCCGACGTTTGGGAAGAGAAGGCCCTTGGTGACGGCGATGTTGGCGGCGTCCTCGTCGTCGGAGGAGTCGCTTGAGCTTTCGTCGGAGTCCCACTCCCGACAAACATGGGCATCGCCGCCCTTCTTCTTGTAGTATTTCTTCTTCTCCTTCCTCTTGCCCTTCTTGTCGTCGCCCCTGTCACTATCACTAGACATAGGACATTTTGCAATAAAATGACCGGGCTTACCACACTTGTAGCAAACCTTCTTGGAACGGGATTTGTAATCTTTCCCTTTCCGTTGCTTGAGGATTTGCCGGAAGCTCTTGATGATTAGGGCCATCTCCTCGTTGTCGAGCTTGGAGGCGTCAATTGGTTGTCTACTTGGTGTAGACTCCTCCTTCTTCTCCTCCGTTGCCTTGAAGGCCACGGGTTGCGCCTCGGATGTGGAAGGCTCATCAAGCTCGTTGATCTTCTTGGAGCCCTTAATCATGCATTCAAAACTAACAAAATTCCCGATGACTTCCTCGGGGGTCATTTGTGTATATCTAGGATTGCCACGAATTAATTGTACTTGAGTAGGGTTAAGGAAAATAAGGGCTCTTAGAATAACCTTAACCACTTCGTGGTCATCCCATTTTGCGCTCCCGAGGTTGCGCACTTGGTTCACCAAGGTCTTGAGCCGGTTGTACATGTCTTGTGGCTCCTCCCCTTGGCGAAGACGGAAGCGACCGAGCTCCCCCTCGATCGTTTCCCGCTTGGTGATCTTGGTGAGTTCATCACCCTCGTGCGCCGTCTTGAGTAGGTCCCAAATCTCCTTGGCGTTCTTCAACCCTTGTACTTTGTTGTATTCCTCCTTGCTTAGAGAGGCAAGAAGGATGGTTGCGGCTTGGGAGTTGAAGTGCTCGATTTGGGCCACTTCGTCCGTGTCGTAGTCTTCATCCCCTACGGATGGTACCTGTACACCATACTCAACAACATCCCATAATCTTTTGTGGAGAGAGGTTAGATGAAATCGCATCAAATTACTCCACATAGCATAATCTTCACCATTAAAAGTTGGTGGTTTGCCTAATGGGACGGAAAGTAAAGGTGTATGTTTAGGAACGCGAGGGTAGCGTAGGGGGATCTTACTATACTTCTTACGCTCTTGGCGTTTAGAAGTGACGGACGCCGCGTCGGAGCCGGAGGTAGATGTCGATGAAGTGTCGGTCTCGTAGTAGACCACCTTCCTCATTCTTTTGTGCTTGTCCCCACTCCGATGCGGCTTGTGAGAAGAAGATTTTTCCTTCTTCTCTTTGTGGTGAGAAGAGGAAGATCTTTTCTCCTTCCGCTTGGATGATTTCTTCTTCTTCTCTCTTCTCTTGGTGCGGGACTCTTTTGATGAAGATGAAGTGCTCCCTTGACTTGTAGTGGGTTTGTCATCGCCGGTCTCCATCTCCCTCTTGGTGTGATCTCCCGACATCACTTCGAGCGGTTAGGCTCTAATGAAGCACCGGGCTCCGATACCAATTGATAGTCGCCTAGAGGGGGGGTGAATAGGGCGAAACTGAAATTTACAAATATAAACACAACTACAAGTCGGGTTAGCGTTAGAAATAAAATCGAGTCCGCGAGAGAGGGCGCAAAACAAATCGCAAGCAAACAAAGAGTGTGACACGCGGATTTGTTTTACCGAGGTTCGGTTCTCGCAAACCTACTCCCCGTTGAGGAGGCCACAAAGGCCGGGTCTCTTTCAACCCTTCCCTCTCTCAAACGGTCCCTCGGACCGAATGAGCTTTCTTTTCTCAATCACTTGGAACACAAAGTTCCTACAAGGATCACCACAAGATTGGTGTCTCTTGCCTCAATTACAAGTGAGTTTGGTCGCAATGAAGGAATCAAGAAAGCACGATTAAAAAGCCAAGCAACAAGAGCGACAAGTAACACACGGATCACTTTCTCTCTCAAGCCACTAATCACTAATGATCTCTTTTCTCAATTGTGAAACTTGGAGAGGTGAAGGCTTTGAATGTGTCTTGGAATGGATTGCTAGCTCTTGTATTGAATGTTGAAGGTTGGAATGCTTGGATGGAGTGAATGGAGGTGGTTGGGGTTGTATTTATAGCCACCAACCACTTCCTAGCCGTTGGGCCATTCTGCTGAGCGCGGACGGTCCGCGAGCTGGGTCCGGACGGTCCGCCCCTGTAGATCAACGGCTGAAAATGCAACGGTCAGCAGTAACGGCTATATCAACGGCTATATTGCATTTAATGCGACGTCAGATGTCAGACTGAGCCAGTCGCGGACGGTCCGGTCGTGCACCCCGGACGGTCCACGAGGCCCTCTATAATTCATTTCTCCGAACCCGTTACCTTCGGGTTTTTTGGTTTCTTACCGACCGGACGGTCCGCGCCTGAGGCCGGACGGTCCGCAAGTGGGCTCGGACAGTCTTCGCTTTTCCTCCGGACAGTCCGTAGTGGAAACTTGTATTTTTGCAATGGTTCTGTCCGAGAGTCATTCTAGTGTCGCGGACGGTCCGCCGCAAGGGCCCGGACGGTCCGCGCTTGGCCTGTTTTTCCAAAAAGCTTCTCCTGTCCGGAATAATCTACGGTATTCCGGACAGTCGATTTAGTATAGTTATAGATGAACCTTTGGCACCTGTAGAACATATAATCTAGAGCAAACTAGTTAGTCCAATTGTTTGTGTTAGGCGATTCAACCACCAAAACTATTTAGGAACTAGGTGTAAGCCTAATTCCCTTTCACCAATCATTAGGGTTTTGAAGATTCTGACCGTTGGAGCGCTGACTTCATGTCGCACCGGACAATCTGGTGCTGCACCGGACAGGCACTGTTCACTGTCCGGTGCGCCTATGACGCCTGCTCTGACTTCTACGCGCACTATTCACAGTGCCTGTCCGGTGCGCCTCTGACGCCTGCTCTGACTTTTGCGCGCACTGTTCACGCACTATTCACGCTTTTGCAGATGACCGTTGCGTTGTTAGCCGTTGCTCCGCTTGGCGCACCAGACAGTCATGTGAATTATAGCGGAACGCGGCCTCAGAAACCCGAAGGTGAAGAGTTTGGAGTTGATCGCCCCTGGCGCACCGGACTGTCTGGTGGCACACCGGACAGTCCGGTGCGCCAGACCAGGGCTCTCTTCGGTCTCTTTTGCTCCTTTCTTTTGAAACCTAACTTTGATATTTTATTGGTTTGTGTTGAACCTATATGCACCTGTAGAATACATAATCTAGAGCAAACTAGTTAGTTCAATATTTGTGTTGGGCATTCAACCACCAAAATCATTTATAGGAAAAGGTTTGACCCTATTTCCCTTTCAGAGGTCAACGGCGGTGACAACAGATAAAACGAAGATGGCAATAAGAGGACGAGGCTACATAGTTAATGTGAGATCAAAGATGTGGCGTATAGATGGCTCAAGATGCCACTAGAGGGTGAGAAGAAAAGAGCCAAAGAGAGGAGTGTGAGTGACGCGGTAGAATGATTAGGGTTTTAAATAGAATCAATGGTGGAGGAGTAGAGGAGAGACACCAACGACTAGAAGCAAATGTGTTCTGTCACAACTGTGCCAACCTCATAGAGTCATAGGACAGCCAATAGCCATGCCAAGACCAACATTGCGGACCGGTATAATGGCCTCTGTACAATACTATCGTTGGACCGTATCTGACATTGGCACTATAGATCTATACATATATTAGATTGGACCATGCTTTTAAATGTTGTTCCAACGGGCTTCCGTCTGGTCAATTATAATAGGGAGAATATGGAACAACAAACTGCCTCAGCGCTGAGCATGATGTCCTCCCCTCACCATACCAATGAAATGGATGGTCAGGAGAGTTAACCACATTTTGGCAGATTTACCTCTAGCTCCAAGCCTGGGCCACATGCCGGTAGTGGTCATCTCAGCTGGCTAGCAACCAGGCGACTGACAGCCACACCCAGAACCAGAACCAGAAATGGGTTGGGGTTACAGAGGGCGGTCTCCTCGGGAGCTTGTCTCACGATCGTGAGGACGTGGTTTCTTGATGTAGTGGAGGTCGTCCCGTCCCGTCCATCCTATGCCCTGGCAGGCAATAGTCATCTAGCCCTCAGACGGGTTGCAGCGGTTGTCGTTGGCCGTCCCCTCACCTTGCCCTACTCATGTACAGGGTCACGCCATCGCTGCAACACCTGACGCTACTTCCTCCCCTACCCCTTTGCTCCACGCGAGGGTCGGCCCCCTTCCATCGTATTTTGTGTACACCATTATTTATTAGTTAAGAAAAAGTAATAATGAATGATAAGAGTCAGAAAATGATATTTTATGGTTGTAAATAATTGTAATGGGGTATAGGGGGAATTTAGAGTTTATGCTGCGGGAGATGAAAATCTGAGTGAGGTGAACAAAAGTCAATATATGAAGAAAAATTATATATATATATACACACGTCACCTACCTTGATCCTATGTCCCTCCCCTTTTTGCTCGACAAAATGGCGAGCGGGCGCTAGGCACCGCATCGCCGCACAACCAGAAGTTCGCTCGATGGCGGCAGCCGGCAGCCGTCGACCGAGTCAGCGCCGCCAGCTAGGCTCCACCCGCCGGACGGTGTATTTGTCTATGGCGCTACATACGTGGCAGCCCGCTGCGCGCTCTGCCATGAGTGCTCTCGTCGCTTTGTTTTCTCATTTGTTCTGTTTGTGCTTCGTTAATTATTCTCTTTCAGCTTCGGTACTTTGCATCATGTTTAGTGTTCAAAATGTTATGACAAGAAGCAGCGTAAAAGCCTCTTGGCTCTTGAGGAATTACAATACAATCCAGGAACCTGGGCATCAGCTTGGGATATGAATATTAGGGAGATATTGTTCCGACGCTATATGAGCACTTCTCATGCGAAACACATGATGTTACTAATAACCAAGTTGTTAAAGTTAATATAGCTACATCATATGACGATTTGATTGTCGCATCAAGTAAAAAATCTAGTAGCAAGTCATTTGAGGACTACAAGAAAATCAAAATTAAGAATGTCAAACTCAAGAAAGACTTGGAGAAATTATCAACTAAGACTAACATGGTGTTTGGTTCACATAATTGTAACGTCATTAGTAATCAATAATATTAAATCATATTTATTTAAGTCCAATCGTAATTACATCATACACTAAAAACTGTAAAAAATAGTGCAAAACGAGCACTCGAACCACCCACTTGCTCCAAACATTTGAAGATAATCACCAGATCACACATAACTTAGTGTTTATAAATAAACAATAATATATATCTATACTAATCTATTAAGCTAACCATCAGACCACATGTACTTTATTATTGCTCGTGGCAACACACGGTCATATACCTAGTAATCTATCAAGAACCTAATGCGGGCACCTGGTGATACCACATCTTCACCCTCCGTGCTACCACACCGTGCAAAAAAAGTGCAAAGCATGCTTCAAACCCACACCCTCTTGCTCCAAACATTTGAAGGTAACCACCAGACTACACATACCTTAGTATTTATAAATAGACAATAATCTATATCTATACTAATTTATTAAGAACTTAATGTGGGCATCTGGTGATACCACAGTTTCACCCTTCGCGCTACCACACCGTGAAAAAATAGTGTAAAGTCAGCACTCGAACCCCACCTTCTTCAAACATTTGAATGTAACCACCAGACCACACATACCTTAGTGTTTATAAATAAACAACAATTATATTTAATAAATATCTCAATATATATTTATCTATATTACTTTATTAAGAACCTAATGTGGACACCTGTGCTACAATAACTTCACCATCCACATAACACTCTGAGCCCGCCCCACACGCCCCGACTGGTTCTCCCGTCACTCTCTCTCAGCTACTACCATGTGGACACGCTGACACTCGTCCGTCCCATTCTCTCTAACTGGTTCTCCCGTCTCTCTCTCACTGTGGATCCTAGCACCCAAACTGCTACTGTGCATGCTATGCACCCGACCTCACCCACATAGCTACCACACCATGCAAAAAAATATAGAGCGAGCACTCGAATCAACACCCTATCTCCAGAAATTTAAGGCTAACCAGCAGACCACACGTAACTTAGTATTTAAAAATAAACAATAATTATATTTTAAAATATTTTAATAACTATTTATATGATATATAAAAACCATAGTAAAGTTCCGACAACTGCCTAGTTACCCTTTAAGTTTGTTCGCCTCGTTTCGTCCGAAACAATCCGCGCCGCCGTCGGCACGGCGGCTGAATGACGAGGGTTCGTTCGTGCGGCGCCTCCAGTCCCAGCCCCGCTTGCTTGCTTCCATGGTTTCCAGTTTCCACCGGGAGCTGGACGCCGCAGCTGCAAGGCCAGCGGTGGGCGGTGGTGGGTGGTGGCTGCGGAGCCACTCGCGACAAAAAAAAAATGCACGAGAAATACCAATACCACCGGTGTTTTTTTTAGCGTTTTCCCCTCGCCTCTGCTCCCAACGCGCGATGCCTCTGTAGCTGTACTGCTTGCTCCTCTCAGTCCAGCTATCCGCATAGACTTCGCACCAACCCATCTCCCAGTCCCACACACCAGAGGAAAAAAAGCCTTGTTTTTTCTTCGGAGAAAGGAGAGGGAGAGAAAATTATACTACTCTCTTCTGTCCAGTCCAGCCGCGGACACCAAGGCACAGAGGCAGGCAGGCGGACAGGGTAGGCAAGAGGCGAGCTCGGCGAAGGCGCGGAGAGGGGAGACAGCCAGCCGCTGCATTGCGCTACATTGGGCAGGAGGGCTCGCCGCCGGGGGAGGCTCGGATCTTGCGTCTCTGGCCGTGGCTGCCGCGTGCTTGCTTCGTTTGGTGGCGCTGCGCCCATTGGCGGGCGGCCTCGGTCCAGCGCGGCGTGATCTGGGGCGCGCCGCCGACTCCACTCGCGTGGGGAGGCCTGGATCTTGACGCTCTGCTGTCGCTGCCGCGAGACCCTGGGGGGGCCACGCTGTGCTCAGTCGCCCGCAGTCCGCTGAGCTGCCGAGTGCGCCCGGCGGGCGGGAGATCTGGCCGACGGCGCGGCGCTGCAGATCCCCTGCCTGCGCGGGCACGGCTCACTGCTGCTGTGGAGGCTGTTGCGCGCGGTGGTGCCGATGGGCTACGGGTACGTGGATCCCTTCCTGCCCCCTCAGCAGCCACAGCAGGCGACATACGTCGCGCCGCAGCAGGGGGACTACGGGCAACCGCAGCCGCAGCCAGCTCCGCGGCCACCGGCTTGCCCGTACTCGTCGTCCGCCTCCGCTCCGCCGGGCTCCGCGTCCTATCATTTTTCGCCTCCGGCACCGTCCCCTCCGCCGGTAAGTAGCCCACCTCCGGCGTCCCCTTTACCGGAGCCATCGGCGCCACCTGCACCATTGCTGCCATCGCCGCCGCCTCCTGCACCATTGCCGCCATCGCCTCCGCCGCCAGCATTGTCGCCTCCTCCGCCGGACGCCCTCCCTCCGTCGCTTCCACCGTCACCGCTGCCATATCCAACCCGATCACCACCTCAAGCCCCGCCGCCCCCGCTGACGACGGATCAGCCGCGCGTTCAGCCCCGCGTATACCCATCACCGCCACCGCCGTCCCTCCCTCCTCCGCCGCCTCCCACCGTCTCGCCGCCAGCGCCGGCTCCATCCAATTCGCCGTCGCCGTCGCCTGCTCCAGCTGCACAAGCTCCGGGTCCCGCGCGTGTTGCTGCCTATTCGCCTCCCCCGCCTAGAATCGCCCCTCCGCCGCCTCCGCACTATCACGGCAAGTCGCATTACACGCCGCACTCGCCCGTGAAGTCGCATTCGAACTCCACCCATGCGGCTAGTGGCAGTGGCAAGAACATCGAGATATCGAGGGAAGCGGCCACCACCATTGTAGCACTGGCCGGTCTCGCCATGCTCAGCTTTATTGGCGCGACCATTTGGTTCGTCAAGAAAAAGCGCCGGCGCATAGAGCCTCCGGCTACATTGCCTACACAGCAACCGGCTCCTCCGCCACCGCCCAACTACATTCCATCTTCGGCTGGATCCTCGCTAGCATCAGGTAAGAGCATAACACTAACATGCCGTTTTTTATGCATTCCATTCCCCAATTTTAGACATCAAGCTGGTGCTAATTGTTTGTGATGGGCAGACGGATTCTACTTGAGATCGCCAGGGTATCCTTTCATGAGGTACAGCACTGGGAGCCATGGTTTTCCATACTCCCCAGCCGACTCTGGGATTGGGTATTCCCATATGCTGTTCACACCAGAGAATTTGGCAGCTATCACAGATGACTTTGCAGAAGATAACCTTTTGGGAGAAGGTGGATTTGGGTGTGTGTTCAAGGGCATTTTGCCGGATGGTCGCCCTGTCGCCGTCAAGAAGCTCAAGATTGGGAATGGGCAAGGCGAGCGTGAGTTCAAGGCTGAGGTCGATACTATCAGCAGAGTACATCATAGGCATTTGGTTTCTCTAGTAGGCTATTGCATTGCGGAGGGCCAGCGAATGCTTGTTTATGATTTTGTTCCCAACAACACACTATATTACCACCTCCATGGTGAGGACATTTCCTTTCAATTATATTATTTTCTATCACTTGAAGGGTAGGCCCGATGCACTGGTGAGAGCTGTCTCACTGAGTCATCAGGTCGCGGATTTGAAGTTGTCTCTCCGCATCGCGGGGGAAGGCTTGCCTCTTTATCTCTTCCTCAGACCCACTCATGTAGAGCCTCCCTTATATGATCATTAACTTGACCTCTCAAAACTGCAGTAAGTGAAACATCACTGGATTGGCGGACAAGGGTTAAGATTGCAGCTGGAGCAGCCCGAGGGATTGGTTACCTCCATGAAGATTGTAATATTTTTACTAAACTATTTATTTAGCGGTCCCCTAATGTTGGATAGTTCTCTTAGTATTTGCTGTTTTTGTTCATTAGGTCATCCACGTATTATTCATAGAGATATTAAATCATCCAATATTTTGTTGGACAACAACTTTGAAGCTCAGGTAATGATATGGTTTGGTGCACAAGTCTACATGACAATATTTTGGTATGCTTCTGTGATCGTAATTATTGTCGAAATTTGTTATATTCTATGGAAACTATCCAGGTTTCTGATTTTGGACTTGCAAGGTTAGCGGCTGATTCCAATACACATGTTACCACACGTGTCATGGGGACATTTGGGTAAGAAATAAAGCAAATCCACACCATCTTCCAGTTTTCAAAGTTTATTGTCTAATCTATGCCAAATATCTAGCCTAGTTTGCAGAACTAACATGACATATCCTCTCCAGGTATTTGGCTCCAGAGTATGCATTGTCAGGAAAGTTAACAGCAAAGTCTGATGTATATTCTTTTGGGGTTGTTCTTTTGGAGCTGATCACAGGAAGAAAACCTGTTGATGCTTCTCAGCCGTTGGGAGATGAAAGTCTGGTTGAATGGGTGAGTTCATCACTTCATTGTCTATAATAAGCGGCCTTACTGCATGTCACTAATGTTAGGTTCTAAAGTATGCGTAACTTTTCTGTTTTTTAACCATAACCAGTAACCATAGTCATGAGATTGAGATCCACTAATAAAAGACATGATTATTTCGTGATACACCAATGGATGTGTCTACTGTCTAGACTTCTTCAGGCTTCAACTGTTGATTTCCTGTTCCACAGTCTGTCGATAAATATCCGTTAAGCTGAGGTGGAAGTCGGATGCCTCAAAGTTTGTTCTATCATGCAGTAGCTAAATTCTCTGCTGATGCTTTCGCTAGTTCATTCGTTTCCTTCAAAAGCTGAACGGCCCTTGTACTTCTTCCATGACATGGTCATTGCTTCTTATAAGATGTTTAATCGTTCCACTGGTCCCATTTGCACAACATGTCAACCAAGAGAGCGATATGGAGAGAACGCATTTGCTAAAAGTTCCAGTGGCTGTACCTTTTATAAAGTGGGGCCAGTGGGCAACCAGATTATTCTTCCAGAGTGTCACACAAAAGGTGGTTAGAGTGCTAGGGACCTATTTATTGCAGTCTTCATAGTTCATACCGCTGTTCGGCGTGAAAGAAGTTCGGATGGGAACTTAGCACTCGACGCAGATCCTTGCGGTCATGGAAGGTGCCGACACATTACACAAACGACACCTAAATTGATCTGAACAAATTGCTTGTGTCTATTGTCTTGGTAAGGGTTTCATACTGTCTTCATGTGCCGTGTGCATCGCAAAAGATGCCAATGGTGCTAACCCGTAGTTGTTTGAAATATTTAGGACGTCGCTGTGTCATTTTACAATGAAGAATATGAATTGGACTTGGACAGGTTTGCTGCCGTTACGATCTCAACCCAGAACCTTATGCATGCTGGAAAATTTGCAGGCCCGCTCCCTTCTGACGAAGGCGATCGAGCATCGGGAGTTCGGGGACCTTCCTGACCCCAGGATGGAGAACAGGTTCGACGAAAACGAGATGTTTCACATGATAGTAGCCGCGGCCGCATGCATCCGGCACTCCGCGGCAATGAGGCCACGGATGGGGCAGGTAAGTAACACACAGTGCGCATCATCTTTTCTTCTTCTTCTATTCCTGAACGGCTGGCGTTGACAACGAAGGATCAAAACGTGACCGGTGTGTCTCGTTCCCCCCCAGGTGGTTAGAGCACTAGATAGCTTAGCGGACTCTAATCTGAACAACGGCCTCCAGCCCGGGCGCAGCGAGGTGTTCTTGGAGCCGCAGTCCGAGGAGATCAGGCTGTTCCGGCTGAGGGAGTTCGGCAGCCGGGACGGTAGCGAGGAGCTGAGCCAGGCGAGCTGGAGGAGCCGGAGAGACCTGTGAACAGACACACTCGGTACAAGGTCATTAACATTCTTTTTTTTTTGGGGGGGGGGGGGCATTCTTTACATGTAATTATCTCGTTTACATGATTCTTTCTTCCTTCTTACTTTTCGTTTGTTACTTTACTCCTCCCCTGAGGCAATTCTTGTTCCTGGTGGAATAGATTTTGCATTTTCGTTCGGGAGATAAGTAAATGAATCCTCTGTCTTTTTTTTTCTCTCTCTCCAGTGAATAGTACACAGAAAGTTTGGTTCCTGGCATTCTTTCTCTGATAAGTACTCCAGTGAACAATCTTGATATGCTTCGTCGCTGCTTTTGGAGCAGGACAGTTGCTGAACTTGCACTGCAAGTCTCTGTACAGGGATTAGGGCAGCAGGTGCAGGTCACTGTACGCTTAAGTGACAACTATACTATACAGGCGCTGCGTTGGACGGGCACAAGTACAATGATTAGCGGGTGCTAATTTGTATTCGCGGAATGCATGCATCCTACGCGCAATTATTCCTGCCCTCCGTTTTGTCAAAAGGCTGGGCGGGCGCATATCATTGAGATTTGCATAGATCCCTCGCGCGTCGGTCGGTCAGGATCGGTGGATCGCCTTGACGCGGCGGCAATAATTCGGAGCGGCAGCCACATGATGGAGAGCCGGTGGCGGATGGCAATGTCTTACCAAGAAATACGCGTACGAGCTGCGTGGATGGAGGAGCGACCGCTGCATCGCACGTCTGTCGGTCGGTGTCGCTTCTTCGTCTTCTCCCCTTTTCTTCGGGGAAAAAAATTAGTTGTTTTAGTTGTGTGATACGTTTTGGCTTTAGCAGGAATCTAATGCAGAGCCCACGCCAGAAGAAGCCCAATAAACTTTGAGGGCCGAGGGCAGAACCACGTGTTTCACAAGAATCGTCGTACGATCCAGAGCATGCTTGTTCCGTACGATTCAGAAACTGGAATCAGCCTACGGCCCATGGATGATGATGGTCCAGCATGAAAGTAAAGCCAGAAAGCACGCAAAAAAAGATCCAGAGGCCCAAGACAAGTCCAACATTGACCCGGACCGGACTGGACTGGAGTCCCTTCCGCAGGACACACGTGGCAGCCGCGCCGCAGGTCCGCCGATGGAACTGCTGCTCGTGCGCGCTCATTTGTCTCTCTTCTCCGCTAACTGCCTCCTTCCCCGCTCGGCACACCCCCAAGCGCCCTCTCGGCCCCGCACCACCATTGAAGAGTTGTAAGAGCAACTCAAAAATAAATACTAAAAATGTTTCCTTAAAAATGATTATTATGAGTACTCTAAAAAATCTTAGGAGAGAATTATAGTGTGTACTCCAACAATTTTCTTAAATAAAGTCTAAAAACCTTAAATTTTTTTAAAAAAATCCTCCATCTAGCTCTGCATGGATGCATGCAGCAGAATAAAAAAATACTGGAGCTAGCATGCACACGGATTGGGGAGGTATAAAACACACAAAAATATGAGAGATGAGAGCAAGCGGATGAGGAACACGGATTTTTTGGGAAAGAATGATGGAGCTGTTGGAGCAAAGAAAATCATTTTTCTTTCCTAATATCTGTTTTGGTGTTGGTTTATATCTTTTGTTGGAGTTGCTCTAAGAACGTAGAAATTAAATAGAGTTTAGCTCCGGCACTGAATTTTTGTTTCGAGACTTGCTTCATTTCTGCCTCTGAACTCGGCAACAACGGATCGCACTTCTATTTCGTCCAAATGTTTGATGTTTCTAAGCTTGTGGTACATTGTTTCCCTAGCCAGGGTGGTGGTCCTAGCCTCCTAGGTACACCTCCTCCAGCGTCGTGCTCGTAACTTTTCATCTGTTGACAAAATATTACACGAAAAGAGAACCAGCGATAAATTCATGTTATATATACCTTGTTACATACATGGTGCTAAACAACTCTGCAGTCACCGCTGTGTGACGTGCATGGCAAAAACTAGCACACACCCCATCCATCATCGCTTCCAGAATCTCTTCCGCCTCTCCTTGTTCTCCGCGGCCGCCTCCTCCGTCTTGCGACTATCTGGAGATGCCGTGTCTGCGGCCCCGGCGGGCTTGATCACCTTCTTCTTGTCCCGCGTGAAGGACCGGAACGCGAACAGCCTCGACTTGGAGGCGGCCACATCGTCCAGCTTCACGCTCGCGCCTGCCTGCATCCCATGCATGGGGCTCCCGCGGCAGTCGGCGCTCTGCGTGTCGGACCCCTCCGAGTCCTGCACCGGCGGCGGCGTGGTGCAGCCTTCGGGCCTCGCGGTGTCGACGTCCAGTTCCATCTCGGTCGCCTGTGCGTGCTCGGTTCGAGGCGCCGGCGCCACGTCGCGCTCTGGCGTATCAGGTGGTGTCGTGGGCCACGAGACGTTTGTTCCGGGTGTCGGCTTCACCTCCGCCTGCGTCAGGGTTCCGCCTGCAACGTCGGTCCCTGTGGTTCGTGCTTCCTCCTGATCACCTGCATCAGGTGCCGTCGCGTTGTTGACGTCGGGTCTTGCAGGTTGTGGCACAGGACCATCGGTTGCCGGCTGCTGTGGGGTTATCGGCGCGGCGAGTTGCGCTTCGACGCCGTCGGTGCCTTCTCCCCATGCAAAAACGTAGGGCCATATCAGGCATCACGGAAGAACCGAGCATGGAAACCTGCTGACCAAACGCAAGCACCGACGTCTCCAGGCCAACATGAACAAAGAAGATCATGGTCCATGGACGGTACACGGTCACAGGAAACTTCCTAGTACAAGAGCTGCCGCCCACACCACCAGAGTATCTATCTGCTGTGGCCACTGCCTTGCTTCAGATAAACCGCAACGGCAGCGGATGGAGACCGGGAGTCCAGCACATACGACTAGCACGAGCAAATTGCAGAGCACCAGTATATGTTTACTAACGCAAATACACACTATGAAGCTTTTATTACGTGAATTCTGTTCGGATGCAAATGGAAGTAAAACTCATCGACCTCGCAGTTTTGGCCTACTGATCTCAGCCAGCTTGCAGCAGCTACTGCACACAACAAAGAACCGTCAAAAGCACACTATTTCTCACCATTTGCCAACACTGGTGTAGATTGCTTCTTCGCATCCTCTCTGCTCTTCGTGCGGTTGGCCGCCTTGTCGGCTTCTCTGGCCGCGTCGATGTCCTTCTGGCTCAGGAAACTCGGTTGGTTGGTTGAAGACAGCAGCCTCGCCCACATCCTGTCAGTTATCCTCACCTTGTTCCTTGTAGATGTTACCCTCTGTTGTCAGAATAAATTGTCATGTATATTTTTTTGAACCAAATTAAGAGAGAAAGCAGTACAAAGTACAGGTTTGAACAGGGGGAACCCAGCTTCCCCGCTCACCACAGGCTCACACAGCCCTGGGCAAGGAACACACCCGGACACCCCTACAACACCATCACATAAACCACAACTTAAAGCGAAAGTGATAATGCTCTCCTGAAACAAGCAATGGCCTGTCTAGACATGGCTGCCACCTGAGCCACAGTAAGTGAGTGCCCCTCGAAAATTCTACGGTTCCATTCCTTCCAAATGTTCTATATGATGAAGATAGACACAACATTGAAGTCACACCTAAGGTTCTTTGGGAATGAGGCAGCCGCAAACTTCCACCAATATGCAAATATGCAATGTTAGGGAAAAGGCTGAAGTCGGCTTGGGGGGTAGGGTCAAGTTTTCCTGCGCCAACACCTGATTCCAAACCTCTTGGGCAAAAGGGCAGTGCAAACATAGGTGGGGTCCTGTTTCCAGCGGGCCAGAGCAAAGGGTGCACGCCTGTTGGTGAGGGGCCAACCTCGAGCGGCGAGATTTTCTGCTATGAGGATTTTATTTTGAAGTAGAATCCATGCGAAGATCTTGTATTTGAGTTCCGTGCGGGCTCTCCAAATGAGGTCAACCTCAAGGTGTCTAAAGGATCCCAAAAAGTGCGCTCTGTAGGCACCATAGAATCTAACAAAAACGCCATCTGGGGTCCACTTCCAAGTAATTGTGTCGGGAACTCCTGGCAGTAGGTGCACATCCTGGATTCTAGTCCAGAGCGAGACGAACTCCACAATCTCTGTAGTTGTAGTAATTTTGTTCCTCACCGAGCTTATCCATCTGTCTCTGAGTAGTTCACTAGCAGCTGATTTATTTTTCCTGGCGACATGTTTGTTCAAACAGGTGTGGCGCAAGGTTCCTCGGGGCCATCCCATCAAGCCAGCTGTCGTGCCAGAACTTCGCTTTTCTACCATCGCGCAACGAGACCTGGGTGGAGGTGCAAAAGAACGATCTGTCTGTGCGATCACAGGGAGTGTCCTGGCGTAGCCACGGATGTTCCTCATCCCCCCAAGCTCGCCATAGCCAGCGAAGGCGGAGGTCACGACCGAATCTTTCGATATTAATGACTCCCAGTCCACCTAGGTCTTTCGGCTTGCTAATCAGCAGCCAGCTTATAAGGCAGTGGCCACCATTTGTTTCCGCTTTGCCTTTCCAAAAGAAGGAGCGACGGATCTTGCCAATATGTTTCCTTGCCCAAGCCGCTAGAGGGAAGATGGAGAGGTGGTAGGTAGGCATGGACGAGAGGATTGCAAGAGTAAAATTACAGGGAGACCTGAAAATTTTTGTAGTTGTCCCATACGGAAATACTAATCATGAATTTCCTCTCAACTTCCCTGCCGGAAGACACATGAACTCTCTTGGAAGCAAATATACAAAAGAAATTTTAGTTAAACTTCAATGTCTACCAAGGTGCTTGATTGCTACAGGTTAGTGTAGATTCCTTATGTGCTTGTTCTGTCGAGCACAAAGACTTTCTCAGCACTACATTGAGTTGAATTCATTTCTTTTTGGGTATACAGCGACTAAGGTTGAGTCAAAATGTACCAAAAAGTTCAGGCATCTACGGCTAATGAGCCGTTTGGATCCATTCATGTTGGAGGAATTGAAATTTACTTAACAAAGTAGTCTATTTGGATTGGAAATTGACATTCCACCACTTTCCAAAGTTCACATATAAGTCTATCTTAAATTCATGGGGGTGGAGGATGAAAACTGATTTTATGTATCAGCGAAATATGTTTTTACTCTACAGTTTATAAGGCGTTCTTCGGCTCATACTCTATAGTAAAAATGTAGCACAAAAATATCTCCCATATATTGCTGATAATAGTATACAAATATATTTCGCATAAAATCATATTATCTTAATTGATCTTTGCCTAAATTACTACTATTATAATGGAATTCAATTCCAAGGATCCAAACAGGATGTTAATGAAATGATATAAAATTATAAACTCTCTTGCATGTTCAGATAATGAAAAAGATGGCACCAAGGAGCATACTAATATTATCCCTGTATGAAAGGGATGCAGCGAAAGTTGTACTCACATGAAATGGTATATATGCATGCCTGCCATTAACCATTCCGACTGTAAAGCTGTATCCCGCCATTGCACCATGAATGGCACTATGTGCGAGCAGGGTGCAATAGACATTGTCTGATGCATTGCTTGGAATAGCACGGATCATGTAAGTTGGATCTACATAAAAAAATGGCAGGCACTTCATCAGATTCCTTGACATGCTATAAATAACTGTTAGCTATCTGTGTACATGGGCCTAGCCCACAGCCCACTAGGGGCATATATCTGTTAGGGTTAGGGTTTACTGTACCAGTGACAAATGTTCATTCACTCTCCAATATGGTACCAGAGCTCTAGGTCCAGCCGCCGCCGCCACCCCACCCCTCCAGCCGCCGCCGCCACCCCACCCCTCCAGCCGCCGCCGCCTCTCCATGGCCGGTCGGCCGCCGCCCCCTCCCTTCTCCGGCGACCCCTTCCCTCCCCTTCCCCTTCCTCTCTCCTACAGGGCAGCCCTCGCCGCGCCCCTGGCGGGCCTCTCCCCTGCGGCCGGCGCGCCGCCGGGCTTCCCCGCCCCCGCGGCGGTCCTCTCCCTACGGCCGGCGCTCCTGCAGGACTCGCAGCCCCGCGGCGGCCCCCTCCCCCGCGGCCGGCGCGCCGCCGGGCCTCCCAGTCACCGCGGCGGCCCTCTCCTTCTCCCCTGCGGCCGGAACACCGCCTGGCCTCCCCGCCCCCGCGGCGGCCCTCTCCCCTGCGGCTGGCACGCCCCCTGGCCTCGCCGCCCCCGCGGCGGCCCTCTCCCCTGCAGCCGACACGCCGCCGGGACTCGCAGCGCCCGTTGCGGCCTTTCCCTCTGCGACCAGCGCGCCCTCGGCCCTCACCGCGCCCCCTGCGGCCCCTTTCCCCGCTGTCCCCGGCTCTGCACATCCCTTCGTTGCTGCTGGAACGCCGCCGGGCCACGCCTTTGTGCTCACCGCCACGCTTCCCCCCACTGCCGAGCCACCTCCGCCCACGCCGACCCAAACTGCCACCCTCGCGGCAGCCCCAGGCCACGACGGGTCCCCGCCGGCTCCTGCACTCTCCCTACCAGATGCCGCCCTCCTTCGCTCCCAGCTGCTGGCGCCCGGTTTTCCACATGTCACCACGACTGGCGGGGCCCCCGTTCGTGGCTGCCCCATGCCGACCACTGTCTACAGTCAGCCGTCCGCCATCATCTCCTCCCTGCGCACTCCTTCGGAAGACGTTGCTGCCATTCTCGCCGCCACCCGAGCGGCCGTTACGGCTGCTCGCCAGCGGGCCCAGGACGCCGCCCGTGCTCTCGAGCAGGAGCAGGCGGTTGTCGACGCCATTGAGCGCCAGTACGCCGAGACCTACCACCGTCTCGCTGGCAAGGGCGTGCCAGATGGCTCCCCCACATCCGCTCGCCACAGCGCCGACACCTTCGAGCCCGCGCCCGCCCCGGCCTCAACCCTTCGCGCATCTCTTCATGCTCAGGCGGCGGCCCTCACCAGCATCCGGGCCACCGTCACTGACGTCCTTGCGCCGGCCTCCACTCAGTACCCTAGGTGGCGCGATCAGGTCTTGCAGACCCTTCGCCGTTACGCCCTCGCCGACCACGTCCTCTCAGCGGTCCCTGACCCGTCAGAGGATTGGCTTCTGATGGACGAGGTGGTGCTCTCCTGGATTCATGGCACCCTCACGGCCGAACTTCAGGACATCGTTCGCGTATCGGACGCCACTGCTCACCGGGTCTGGGTGCTCTTGAGGCTCAGTTCCTCGGCCACCACCAGACTCGGATTCTGTACCTCGAGACCGCCTTCCGTCAGCTTACTCAGGGCGATCTCTCTGTGGACGAGTACTGCCGTCAGATGAAGACGATGGCAGACACTCTTCGCACCCTCGGGTCCCCCATCACCGACGAGTGCCTCGTGCTCAACCTCCTCCGCAGCTTGAGCCCTCGCTTCGATCGTGTGACGCCCATCCTCACACGCATGAAGCCTTTTCCCACCTTTGCTGAGGCCAAGGACGATCTACTTCTCGAGGAGCTTCGCCTCTCCGCCACTGCGACCGCCGCTCCTGCCACGGCGCTCTACAGCGCTCCTCGGGCTCCCCCCTCTGCCTCCGGGGGGATCCTCTTCGCCGCACTCCGGCCTCCCGCCGTCTGGATCTCTTCGGCAGCCTCCTGGCTCCGGGGGGGGGGGGGGTCGCAGTCGTGGTCGCGGCCGTGGTCGCAAGAGTGGCCGCGGCAGCCGGGGCCATTCCCCGAGTGGCTCCCAGTGGCCATCCTTCTACAACCCGTGGATTGGCACCATCCAGATGTGGCCCGGGCTGTCCGCGGGCACCTCGGCCCCTCGCCCCGCCGCCCCTCAGCAGGTTTTCCTTGCCACTCCTCCTCCGGCGGCGCCCTCGGCACCTCCCCAGCCTCAGCAGGGGCTCCTTCCCCTCCTAGGGCCTCCGGCTCCACCCGTGTGGGGACCCTGGACCAATGGGTGGGACACGTAGTCGCTCGCCAACTCCTTCTCCACAATGACGCTGGCCCCACCCACCTCCGTCTCTGACTGGGTGGCTGACTCCGGTGCCTCCTACAACACCACCCCGGACGCAGGTATTCTGTCTTCCACCTATCCCCCCACCCCTCCCTTCCGTCCTCTATCGTGGTTGGAAACGGCTCTGCCCTTCCCGTCACCTCTGTTGGTGACGCGGTCCTTCCCGGTTCTTTCCGTTTATCCAACGTTCTTGTTGCTCCCCACATCATTCAAAATCTTCTTTTCGTCCGTCAGTTTACTACTGACAACTCTTGTTCCATGGAGTTTGACCCGTTTGGTCTTTCTGTGAAGGACCTTGCCATGTTAGGCTCCCATTCCCCATCTCCTCTTCTAGAGCAGCAGGCATTTTTGATCTGATACACTGTGATGTATGGACATCCCCTGTAATCAGCATTTCTGGCTATAAGTATTATTTACTTATTCTTGATGACTTCTCGCATTATCTGTGGACTTTTCCTCTTCGTCAGAAGTCCGACACCTTTCCCACCCTGTCTCACTTCTTCGCTTGGGTCTCCACTCAGTTCAGCCGCACCATCCGGAGCATCCAGTGTGACAACGGGCGTGAGTTCTACAACAATGTGTCCCGTGACTTCTTCCTCTCTCGTGGCGTCCACCTCCGCATGTCCTGCCCCTACACGTCACCTCAGAACGGCCGAGCTGAGCGGATGATTCGCACGACGAACGATGTAGTGCGCTCTCTCCTTTTCCAGGCTTCCCTTCCCGTTTCTTACTGGGCTGAGGCCCTCGGCACTGCCACCTATCTCCTCAACCGTCTCCCCACCAAGGCGGTTGCCCACCCCACCCCTTGCTTCGCTCTCTTCGGCGTCCATCCCTCCTACGACCATCTTCGTGTCTTCGGGTGCGCTTGCTACCCCAATCTCACTTCTACTACTCCTCATAAGCTCGCCCCTCGCTCCACTCGTTGTGTCTTCCTCGGCTACTCTCCCGATCATAAGGGGTATCGGTGTCTTGACCTCGCCTCTCACAGAGTCCTCATCTCTCGTCACGTTGTTTTCGATGAGTCGGACTTCCCCTTTTCCTCCACCCCCACTGCCTCCCATACCGACCTTGACGTGCTCCTCGACCTCGACCCTGTCTCTCCCACTATCGTGCCTCCCTTCCCCGCTGGTTCGCCGTCTCGCGTGGCCCTGCCTGCGCCGTCCCCCGCCGCACTGCCACGTGCGGCCCCGACGCCCTCTACGCCGCCCTCCTCCGCGCAGCTACGTGCGGCCTCGCCGTTCCCGGAGTCGCCTCGCGCGACCCTGCCTGCGTCGCCCCCTCCCGCACAGCCACGTGCGGCCTCGCCGTTCCCTGAGTCGCCTCACGCGACCCTGTCTGCCCCGCCCTCCCCCGCACAGCCACGTGCGGCCTCGACGTCCCCTTCGTCTTCCGCACAGCCCAATGCGACACCGGCGCCCGCTTCGCCGTCTCGCTACACCGAGCCCATCCAGACATACCAACGCCGTGGTCGACGCGGTACCCCGGCTCGTTCCCGCGCCGAGGTCACGACCTACCACCCCGTCGTCGTCCACCGTGATCCTCGCCACATCCACCCGATGGTCACCCGCCGCACGGCCGGTGTCCTTCGGCCACCTGATCGCCTGATTCTCTCTGCCACCTCCTCTTCAGCTCTTCCACCTGTACCCACGACTGTCCGTGGTGCGCTTGCCGACCCACAGTGGCGACGCGCCATGGAAGCGGAGTACGAGGCCCTCCAGGCCAACAACACCTGGGACCTGGTGCCTGCTCCCCTAGTGCCAATGTGGTCACCGGGAAGTGGATCTTCAAGCTGAAGTTGCGCGTCGACGGGTCCCTGGAGCGATACAAGGCCCGCTATGTGCTCCGGGGCTTCACCCAGCGCCCTGGGGTCGACTTCGACGAGACCTTTAGTCCATTGGTCAAGCCTGCCACCATCCGGACTGTTCTGACCTTGGCGCTGGCTCGGGACTGGCCGGTCCACCAACTCGACGTCACGAACGCCTTCCTCCACGGCACCCTGACGGAGACGGTCTACTGCACCCAGCCGGTTGGGTTTGTCGACCCTACTCAACCCGACATGGTCTGCAAGCTCAACAAGTCCCTCTACGGCCTCAAGCAGGCACCTCGGGCTTGGTACAGTCGCTTCGCCACCTTCCTGTGTTCGCAGGGTTTCGTCGAGGCCAACTCGGACACGTCCCTGTTCATCCTTCGTCATGGTTCGGATACCGCGTACCTCCTCCTCTACGTCGACGACATCGTCCTCACCGCCTCCTCCCCCAAGCTTCTGCGTCGCATCATCTCCTGTCTCCAGCGGGAGTTTGCGATGAAGGACCTCGGGACGCTCCACCACTTCCTGGGGATCACCGTCGAGCGTCGTTCCCCGGGCCTGTTCCTCCACCAGCGGCAGTACACCGTCGACGTCCTCGAACGCGCTGGCATGGCTGACTGCAAGCCCTGCGCGACTCCAGTGGACACACAGGGCAAACTCTCCGCCATTGGCCCCTCGGTTGCCGATCCAACCGGCTACCGGAGTCTTGCCGGGGCCCTTCAGTACCTCCTCTTCACCAGGCCCGACATCGCTTACGCCGTCCAACAGGTGTGCCTTCACATGCACGACCCTCAAGAGCCGCATCTCACCGCACTGAAGCGGATTCTGCGGTACTTGCGGGGCACTCTTGACTTCGGGCTCCTTCTACGCCGGTCCTCCACCACGGAACTTCGCGTCTACACCGATGCTGACTGGGCGGGCTGTCCCGACACGCGCCTGTCCACCTCGGGCTACGCCGTGTTCCTCGGCGACAACCTCGTCTCCTGGTCGTCGAAGCGCCAGCCGGTTGTCTCCCGCTCCAGCGCCGAGGCCGAGTACCGCGCCGTGGCCAACGGCGTGGCCGAGGCGGCTTGGCTTCGTCAGCTCCTCCACGAGCTCCACAGTCTGCTGACCACGAGCACCCTGGTCTTCTGCGACAACGTCAGCGCCGTCTACCTCTCCACCAACCCCGTCCAACACCAGCGCACGAAGCATGTGGAAATCGACCTCCACTTCGTCCGCGAACGGGTAGCTTGTGGAGCTGTTCGCGTCCTTCACGTCCCGACCACCTCCCAGTTCGCCGACGTCTTCACCAAGGGGCTTCCGTCGGTGGTCTTCACGGATTTTCGATCTAGTCTTAACATCTGCGGTGGCTAGAGTTTCGACGCGGGGGTGTTAGCTATCTGTGTACATGGGCCTAGCCCACAGCCCACTAGGGGCATATATCTGTTAGGGTTAGGGTTTACTGTACCAGTGACGACTGTTCATTCACTCTCCAATAATAACAAACTAACACTGCGTTCACCAAGTAAAAAAGAAGATGATTACCTATGTATTTAATAGTCATCTCCATCTTCTTGCTCTTGCAATAATCCTACAGAGCAATAATGCAACAGCAAAGAATTGCTCAGAAAAACTTTAGAGCAATACAACAGAAACACTAATCAGTGACTCGTTTCAAACTCAATACAAATTCACACAGTTTTTTACCGTGGACATTAAGTTGCTAAACCTATCAACAGTTTCATTTTTACTCGCCTACAGTTAGGACCCTTAATTAATTTAAGTTAAGAAATGAATAGGAATAGAGCTCGATCATAATCCGATTCGATCCTTAACTTTTATAGTGTAAAATTTAGAGCTCATTACAACCCCTCCCTGCAGTAGACTTGTTTCAAACCCAAGACACGTCACAGCCATGTGTACATTCTTGTAGTTTTAGCGGAAAGTAGAAGGATGCGGACAAAGTGCACGTCACTGTCATTTCAAGCAACAATGGTTACCAAAGGTGGAATCAAGATGGATTATAGTGATGAAAATGGGATAATAGGAATGTACCTTAATCTTGTGAGTCAACCAGAGACCAACATCAAGAAGCAGCTTATTTCCAGATGCATCTTGCTGATCTGCAGCAGGTATACTTTGAGCAATAAGATCCTGTCCTGCTCCCTCCGCGACAACAATAACCATGTGATTGTTCTCCTTCAACCTCCTATCTATATACTCAAATAGTCCACCCTCCCCTTCCAAATAAAAGGGTGACTCAGGAATCAAGCAGCAGTCCTACGGAAGATGAACATGAATAATTAGCTCCATCTTCAAAGGAGATCAGCGTAGATCAGAATATTAAATGGCTATATTTACAGAGTGACAGATTTTAAAAGGGCAACAGGGCCAAATATGTAAAATAGGACACTTGAAGAAACTAGAGAAGCCATTAACTCACCACATCTCTGCTTGCAAGAGTAGCATACATGGCAATAAATCCTGCATCCGCAAGGAAGTATCACAGTAAGGACAACATAATGAAATAGTTAAAATGTAAAAAAAACAAGAAACTACTATGCTTTGAGAAAGCGTGAACATTCTTCAGTTTGTATGCAGGAAAACTTACCACTATAGCGACCCATAAGCTTCACTAAACCTATTCCATTTTCAGCACTTGAAGCTTCCACATGAGCTGCATTAATGGCACGCTGGGCTTCTTCTACAGCAGTATCAAAACCAAATGACTTGTCTATAACCTAACCATATATATACAAATAATCAGCATAGTACAGGTCTCTGCACTACAGTCTTCCAAATCAAGAGGTATACAGCAAAAGCATCTATGCAAGCTGAAAAGAGAACAAGTAGAAGTGGCCAAAAATTACCGCTATATCATTATCAATAGTCTTGGGAATACCAGCAACAGCTACTTGTAGACCACGTCTCCGGATTTCCTGCGGTGGTTTTAAAAATAAAGCAAAATTAAAAAAAACAAACTTCTGGATTACAATTCTTTGCATTATTTTTCTATAAAAACATTTAACTATGCATATACATAAATTGAGCACATTCGAAGTCCCTACTGCTTGAATGCACTTGAACAGACATCACAGAAATGCGCAAATGATGTGGTTCGACAGTATCTGAAGTTCTGAACCACGTATGGCAGACATACTCATGAGAATGATTACCTTGTAAATCTCATATGCACCCTTCTGAGTTCCATCTCCTCCTATAATGAACACCTAGATGTGGTAAAGAAGAACATTTACTCAACCTCCAAAATAAGGGTTATGCAAAGAAACACTAATCAGCAAGCACATACCTGATTAATTCCACGATCTTGAATGTTGTCAACGATCTTTTTGGTATCATGGCCACCTCGTGATGTTCCAAGAACTGTACCACCTCGTTTGTGGATATCATTCACACTCTTTGGTGTCATGGGAAGATAATTGCTCGAATAGAACCCCTTGTACCCATTCTGCAAAATTGCTTACAACATGTTACATTGGTGACAGACGTTTCATGGGTAGGCCACAAATAAGGATTCGAGTTTTGATCGCACTGACTAACTGCAATCATAATGCATACATTGTCATGGAAAAACCACTAGCTGGCGCAAAGTTCGAACAACTGGTAATGTGCATCAAAAACATTGTGCTCCTACATCAGACAATAAAATCTGAAGATTTCAGAACCTGGAACTATTTCATTACAATGCAATCAAAATGAATTCTTAACTGACTTCAAATTTGCAAAATTCATATTAATTTATTGCAAGAGTTTTACATGCCAAATATCAAGACTCAACATCTTTTTTCTTCAATCAATTTGGAAACTGAGTATCCCTCCCAGATTTCAGTTTTTCTCTGCCTTTTGTCTAATACTGGGTTGCTGACCAGAGATAACTTAGCTAAAAGAAGAGAAATGAGTGACACAACATGTCTGTTTTGTGCTGAAATGGAATCAATCTCCCATTTGTTCTTTGATTGTTGTGCGGCCAGAGCTGTCTGGACCAGTCTCAGATTGGTTATGTTTGGACTGGAGATGGGATGTAATTTAGAATAAGTAGCGCGATTCTGGGTGGCCAATAAAAAGCACAAGTTCTCTAATACAGTCGCCTCAGCTGTGCTATGGTCGATATGGAAACCAAGGAATGAATTTTGTTTTCAGGGTTCACAATTGTTTGGGACGAAGAGGGTGATGCTGTGGATCGTCAGGATGGTACGAAGATGGCTACCCATGCTCCAGCAGGAAATGGGAGCACAAGTAGAGGAATTCGTCACTCAGCTAGAAGTCGAAGCCACATCGCTGCCGCGGATTGCATGGAACAGATCAGGGGATACATCATCAAGGTCAGGGCTATTGGATGCTCCGTGTTTGGACTCCAATGCTGTGGTTTTGGCTCGGCATGAAGATTCGGCTGTTGTCTGTAATGCTGTGATTTCTGTTAGCATATGGCGGGCGCACCAAAACGCAGAACTTCAACTGCTATGCTTGTTTGAAATATAAAAGCATGGGCAACCTTCTTTCTAAGAAACAAACAAAGGAAGGAAGCACCGAGTTAAAAAAATGTGTGGAGAGAATAGTAACACATTATATCATCCAGCATCGATATAGGTAATCTGGAACGAATCAAACCTGTATTCCGAAGACATTGCTAACGTTGTACATGTGGGACAAGCCACAAACCAACTCTCTGATGACAGTATTGAGCCCAGGGCAAAGGCCTCCACAGGTTACAATGCAAGCTTTCGCTTCTTCTGACTCAAAATACACCTGAGGGTTGAATATTTATGTTATCCTATATGAAAATAATGCATTGCTCACAAATGGTATAGGTGTATAACTGTGTCAAATGTGTTATACCCTCTGACGAGGTCCAGCACGACGGAAGTGAACTCCTCGTGGACTGTTCTTCTGAACAACTACCTGTGGTAGCACAAAAAAAAAACATGTCATTTCACCAATCACCGCTCAAACAAACAACATTGACATACGGAAAATCACATCTGATATTTTACCTTTTCAGGGACTGTATCATCTGCATTGACAAAATATTGCCTGGTGAACGAGCATAGAAAATTCAGTTTGATAGATTAGATTGCACAGCTAGAATATGATTAGATGTTATCAGAAATAAGCAGAAAAGTCAAAGAAAGAAATCCTCACTTGACAGTTGAATACGCAGGATGATCTTGCAGAGGATTAGGAAAAGTCTGCCATGAAAATCAAACAGGGAAACTATTAGATTAACCCTTATGATGTCACCTCGAAAACGACTTCATTTTAACTTGAACTTAAACCAAAAATAGAAAAGTAAACAGGTGAAATGCCATGTTTCCTGTGAATTTGACACGTAGATGATTGAGATCAGCAAGGACATGTTGCCAATTAATATAAGTAATTCGACATGTTGCCAACTAGTACAAGCAATTCCTTCCAGAACCATGGAAACAAGAAATCTAACAAAAGAACATAATAACACAAAGTCATAGACGCAAGGACACATGAGATCCACACAACTGTCTCAATTTTGATAGGCGACGCTTAATATTGCATTTTTGTCATATCATAGTAGTACCCCTGCTAACGAGCAGTCACGCTGAAGCCTGACAAGAGTCAGGAAACTGCCACATCATACAATTATTTGAAACTGCAGCTCGAGCCTCGACCAATCCCTAGACTTCATCAAATACTGCCTTTGTCCCCGAATATAAGGCGCAATTTGACATGGCGTTTAACCTATAATTTCTCTTATAATATACTATAGTTTATAGAAACAAAAACTTGATTGTTAGGAAGTATTTCTAAATACAAATATAATCTAACACAACTACTTTCGTAATCGAAAGTGCTTCACGATTTCATAATGCAAACCTTTGATATAATTAAGGCTAATTCTTAGTCAAAGATAAGTAAGTTTGAATTTTGAAATAAGTGTGTGCCTTATATTCGGGGACGGAGGGAGTAAAACCACCGCCCCATAACAGAGAAACTTCACAACTTTTTTGAAATGGTGCCGAAGCTGACTCTGGATGTTTGAGACTGCTCCATAAAATTTGGTGAAATTGGTGGATCAGATTATTAGGTGCTCTAAAAGATCGTACAACTCGAGTTGTGAGCCTAGATAAATCATTTTGTTTATCATTTAGATTAAAAAATAAACTATTTAAATTTATATTATAAACTACCGCTCCACAGCTGCAAGCTGCAGCAGTCCCAGATCCTTATTCGACATCTCAAGCCCAAAACGATCCCCAATTCCATCATTGTAATCATGGTATTAGCATTTTTCATCGAGGAACAACAGATCGGGCAATGGGAGCAACCAGAGGGCACGGGAGGGGGGTTGCGGCGCTCACGGGGAGGTCCGGGAGGTAGTCGGTGAGGTGCGGGACGTCGTCGAGCACGTATCCGTAGTCGCCCTCCTCGAGCTTGACGAAGGCGGCGTCATCATCGTGGAGTGACATGGTCGACGCGTTCCGCAGCGCGCGGAGGTTCGGGTACGAGTCGCGGGAGATCCGGACGCACGTTGCCGAGAACGGCAGCGCCGCCTTCCCGGGCGCCTGCTCCTGGTACGGCCGGTGGTCGTGGTCCGCCTCCACCGCCGCTCCCAACCCGGCCTCCGCCACCGCTGCCGCCTCCTTCTCCTCCTTGGGCAGGATGATGTGGGACGACGCCATGGCAGAACTCCGAAGCCTCGCTGACAAGCACCACTGCTCGTGGGCGTGTGGATCTCCCGCCTCCCGCGGGTGGTAGGAAAATGGTTTCCACTCCGGAAGCCGACGGGGAAGAACTAAAAGAAGCGTGGGTTTAAAATAGTCGGCGAGGGGCGAAGCGTGGAGAAGAGGAAAGGGAGAAGGGAATGGTCTGGAGTTCTGGAGGGAAGGGTGGTTTCCGGTTTGATGTGATGGTTTCCGGTGTCCGCGAGAGGGGAGGGTGGCGGTGACGCCGGCCGGCGTTGCTGATGATGTCTTCCCGTGATTTCTTCTTCGGGGTGATTGTTTATGGGGTTGACTGGTTTTTGGATTTTGTATAGATTATGTATATAGCCTTTAAATAGATGGATGATCGGGTACCTTGTTTAACCGAATTTCGCTGTCTGCTGTGCGTCTGTCGTCTATAGAAGGTCTCACTAAATATAACCGGCATTTGTTGTGTTTTATCGTTTCTTTTTGATAGGTCAATGAACCAAATCTTTAATATCTGTATGTTAATATATATCTTATATTTGCAAAAAAAAACTCGCTATTATGCCTATCTCTTTATATAATCCATCTATACTAGGAGTCCACTAGCCCGTATAATCATGATAGTTATCATCTTGACTAGCATTTCTATTTTTCCATGTAATCTATTTGCATCCCACTACCATTTATAATTATAGTAGTTTATTTTCTTAGTCAAGCTATTTAGAGCAACTCTAAAAGGGTCTGTATTCTTCCTAGCGGGTATAAATAAAGATTTAAAAAATAAATATACATATTTCAACAACTTATTAAAATGGTTGTTTAAATATGGTCGTATTCTATTCTGATTTTCTAGCTAGACATAATAGAAAGCTCTCCGAAGTGGAAATAAGATATAAAAAAAATTGTTGGAGATTGGGAATTTATAGAAAGTGGCTATTATACATATGACTCTCGAAATAATAATTTAGAAAGTGAAATTTAGAAAAACTATTAGAAATACTCTTGCGTCATCCAGTATTAAACATGTATTTTAGTTGTTTACGCTAGTATCTTTTTGATTGATTAAAAAGAGAAGAAAATATCATATTCATGTCCTCCTTGGAAATCCATATTGCCCGAGTTAGATATTATTCTGCACATTCAAAATATTCCATATGATTCCAAGTACAAGCCGTTGTTTGAAAAAAAAAGGGCATCTTCTTTGCTCATATCTATTACTCTCTCTTGTTTTAAAATAGTATTTGTTTTAGCTTTTGATTTTTATATCTATATTTAATTAATGTGATGATGATTGTACGCCAAATATTATATGAACCGACTAAAAAGTCAAAACTATTTTATTTTGAGACAGAGAGAAGGCACAAAGGTCGTTCGTTGGATCCATTGGCAAAGAAGAAATCGTTTGATCCATTCGGGGAAAAAAATGTCGTTTGATATCGGAAGAATATCGTTCGATAGCGGATCGCGTGGATTGGCCGGTAGTTGCCTGCCACTCGCCGCCGGCTCGCGCATCTCGGCACGTGGCTGCGCGACTCCTTTTCACTTTCAGAAATGGACGGCGCGCGTAGCAGAAGAACTCAGAAGTAAACAAGGCGCAGGAGCCGTGTGAAGCACCAGGAGCCGTGTGAAGCATACGACGACCACGGTCAAGGTTCAGGGGTCCATTCCCGGTGGCCAGAAGCCCCGAACACGCGACGAACTGCGTTGCAATCCACGCCAACGACAACGAATGGTCGAAGGTCCACCTCACGCGGTCAGGAAAAGCAGGGAGCCATCCCGTCTAGACCAGAGACGGACAAAGTGTGCGGTCCCCGGCTTCTGGAATCAGAGATGTTGACGCGTGATACGAAGCGCGGATCGGACACGGGGCATCTTTCTAGACCATGCATGGCAGTGAGAGCGACGTGAGGCAGGCCAGGGTTCAGCTTACCTGTATTTTAGCTGAAATTGCGGTCTTTTTTTTTAAATAAAAATTTAAGCTGAAATTTGTAAAACCTGAATGAGATGGAACCGAACCTATTACCGGTAAAACGTGTGTTTACCGGAGGTTACCGGTAATGACTAATGAGACCGCGTAGTAGTGCTCTGTGACTGCCATCAGAAATCAGAATCAGATCCAACTACTACGCGTAATGCGAACCCATTATATTAGTAGCGTCGCCCACAGATAGCGCGCAAAGGCCGGTGCCCTGGTTTTGTGCCAACCAATAGGCAGCAGCAGCCAGCAGCAAGCACTTCAGGCGAATCGAGTTCCGCAATCGTTGCCACTTGTTTTGTGTCGCAACCATGTACTACTACTACTACTAGCGCAGCATGGCTTCACAGACTTCAATGACCCCTCTCGCATATATATAGGACGGCCAGCATGGGTGCACTGTGCTGTGCTGTGCTGTGCTATGCACAAACATCGTTAATTCGTTATCATTTGCTCGTGGCGTGGGAAGTTGGGAACAAGTCGGGAAACCATAGTAACGTTGCGGGCTTGCGGCCCATTTCTAACGGAGCCATAATGGCGGCGTTGCGGCCCAGTTCCACCAGGCCTTTGCGATACCTTTTGGCTGTTGCGTATTCGAGGAATCGAACTGTTTTGTTTGTTCCAGTATCTGGTACTACTAGTTTCGACCGAATATCAGAGTTGTGTTTTCAGTGGCAGATGACGTAGGTACGTTCGTTCTTATCAACGACGAGACGTGAGACGTCTATGATAACTTTACCAATATCAAGATTTTGTTAGGTCAGTCCTCAGATGCTCATCAGTGTGTGCGTTTTTAGAGATGAGTGTGCGCCTTATACTGTATAATTCAAAAAAAGAGTATATGAATATCAGTATTTTTTGTAAAGCCAGCAGCAACAGCTTGGCTCTACTTGTTCCACAGTACGTATAAGTTTACAGAACAAAAGGAGCGCTCCGAGCTGTCGCGGCCATCTGTATAGCAGAACAAAAGAATACCGATAAAGAATGGCTCGTCGCCATCCTCACGGCTGCACGGGGCTCTAGCAGTGACAAACCGAGAGGCTCAAAAGGTGGGTGCCCGACTATGGTTGTTGTGGTGCACTCACCCTATCATGAGAGTGACACGCCCGATTAGGGAAGTAACTAGATACGAGACGATGAACAAATGTGGTTCATATATGCCGCACCTAGGGGTGAAATGGACTCTAAATTTTATACTATAAAATTTAAGCATCACACTCTATTTCTATTTTTTAACTAAAAACTTTTTAGGGTCTAACATATTGTGACTACAATCCATTACCACCCCTAGCCGCACCCATATATATATATATATATAGGGGTGTTTGATTTGAAGAATCAATACATTCTAAATAAAGTGTTGCATCATAGGTCTATTCCATAAATTTGGTGGAATAAACTCATTCGTCATACTATTACTAATTATTAGCCTACGAGAATGCAACGGTGATGAATCAATTCATCCAATTTCTCAAACAAAACAAGAAAGTGAAGAGCGAGAAGATGGTATAATGTCTCATTCTTAAAACCAAACATGTCGATAGCGTACAACTATTGGATTAGCGTGTACTTTGTCACGACATTCTTACTGTTAGAGAAGGAACGACACATATAAGTTGCATGGAGAGAAATGTCTAGCTAAAAATAGGACAATGAAGTTAATGAAATCTTGAGACTTCCGAGCGATTCCGAGCGAGACGTCTGTTTTTTTCTACTTTTCTATTCTCGTTATGTTTTTTTTTTGCATAACGATAACGTTATGTTTTTCTACTTTTCTGTTCTCGTTATATTTTTTGCCGCATGATTTTATTTTTTTTGGCTTAGCCACGTTGCCAGGAAGGGATGACTAATGGTGTAGGGTTCGTGCGAGCCGAAAGCCACCAGAAAATTGCCGATCCACGTCACACTTGTTTTTGTCTAAATAATACCCCTTTTCGACAAAAGGTATTATTTTGAGTGCAACGTGCTTTATTTATGTCTTTCTTTCTTTCTTTTAACTATGGTATATGCTTTAGTTGATGGCTTGATCTCTTTCAGCGAAAAGGTTGCTTCGTTGGTAGGCATTTGCTTAGTCCTGGAAAAAACAATGCTATTCACCGTTGCTTTGGTAGTGTTTTTCTTTCATTATTTTACATTACAGTCGGCCGCGGCGAGGTTGAAGCTCGTTGCTCGTGGACCACGTTTGTTTGAGCTCAATATGGAGCAGACTTGATCACTTGGCCCCCTCTCCCACTTGGCTTCAATGGAGTACACGCCGGAAGCGAGATGCGATATCCATCCACTAGAGGTTGGGAGGGCACGAGTAGAGTAACACGTGGTTTCGTGTTTTATATTCCTGCGTATATATAAAGGAAATACTACTCCCCTATAAGATAGTGTCACCAATATAAGTCCACTCGAAACACGCAGTGTTATGGGCCATCCATCGGACACTTTCCTGCTACAGATACGCGGCGAAATGACGCTTCTAATTTTTTTTTTAAAAAAAACTTTTGCTTCTGGATCGAGTGTTTGGACCAGGGGACTAATAGTAACCCTTTTTTATTTTTCATACTAATTAGAAAAGGTAAATATAAACTAAACCTAGGCTAATAAAAGCTGAGTGAGGTTAATTAGTGGTTAGTGCATATTACTTTTTACCATTCTATAATTAATATATTTTAAATCCATTTTTATGAGATGGGCTAATTTTTAGCGTTACCATCGAAACAGGCCCAACGTCTGTTTGCCATGGGCGCTTTCTGTATTCCCGGTGTCTGCAGCGATACTTCAACCACCAAAAAAAAAATAAATTCAAATCGTAAAATAATACTGACGGTACGGTACTAACTGCCTAGAAGTATAGTTATATTCTGTTTTCATTTGCTGACGTTTGGTCTCACTAAACTCTAGTTTTACTCATAGATGCGCCTGCGCTTACTACAGGTCTACAGCTTAAGCCTGCAGGTACAACGATGTGACTATATTGGTTCGCAAGCTGCATGGGGCAAGCTTCGTACAATGACGATTTCGAGCTCTTCTTAGTCCCAACTGATTAGTGAGGACTCGTTTGGCGGGAGAGGATCTGAGTCCCGAGGAGAAGCCGCAATATGCTACTCCCTCCGTTTCTTTTTATTTGTCGCCGGATAGTGCAAATTTTGCACTATCCGGCGACAAATAAAAAGAAACGGAAGGAGTATATTTTTTTTTTAAAAAAAGAAGCATGCCAAGCAAGCCCTCGCTAATCAGTTAGGATCAAGGAGAGGTTGAAATCGTCACGTGTGACGCTGGCGATGAGGACGAGCGTGACGCGCGAAGGCGATGCATCGTCTGCCTGGCACTCCGACGTCCACTCCGCACTCCGCAGCGAGGAAAGAGACCGCTGCGCATGCGCATCAATATGTGGCGAATCTGATCGGAGGCGGGGGCGTTCACACGGACACGGACAGCCTTTTTCTCTGGTTCCATTCCGATTCCGAAACAACGAGCGATGCCCCGTGAAGAATAAACCAAAGTATACCCAGCCAATGGCGTCTGCGGAAGTAGTGGACAGGCTACTACAGAAGCCTGTGTGAGCCCTGCTCTAATTATAGACTAATCATGTGACTGCCGCGTTTAGATTCATGCATCTCCAAATACACTGCGTCATCTGACGCACCCAACCAGACAGTGCACGCTCTGTTTTTTTTCCTCTGGACTCACTTTCTTGACTACAGCAGAAGTTACTATCTGCAGATTATCTACGCAACGGTTTTACGTGGATCTTACCCGCTTGTTCAAACCCCACCCCCCCCCCCCCTCCCAAAAAAAAAGAGTAGGACTAAGGCCCGTTTTAATCTCACGGGATAAACTTTAGCTTCCTGCTAAACTTTAGCTATATGAATTGAACTGTTAAAGTTTAGCTTCAATTACTACCATTAGCTCTCCTGTTTAGATTACAAATGGCTAAAAGTAGCTAAAAAAGTTGCTAAAGTTTATCTCGCAAGATTGGAACAGGTCTAAACCGAAGACGCTCGCGTACTGAAAGGCTGCACGGATGCGAGGTCGAAGCAACTGTCCAGTATTTCTACTACAGCCGCCCACTTCCAGCGGCCAGCCAGCGAGCACCAGTGGATGTGGATCGGATCCGTTGAGCGAGTCCGAGCTGCCTGCCTGCCGGCTGCCGGCACCCCCCCGAGTCAAACACCGTGCCGTGCGCAAGCCAACTCCACTTCTCGGGCCCACCGAACCATTATCAACCGCGGGTCCCTCCCGAGGCTCTCAGCCGCCGTCGGCTACTGTTCCACTTCCACTCCCATGCGCACCAACGGGACGGGATGCGTCCAACCGACACACCGCCCGTCGGGGCCCGCCGGGGAGCATTGCCCTGCTTCGCCAGGACCAGGACGAAGAAGGGGGGTGGTTCCACGTGGGGCGGCAGGTCGCGCGCGTACGTCCCGCGTGACGCCGCCAGCCCGCCGCGATTGGACGATGGGGGCGGGCGTCTGCGTGACTCGGCAAAGCGATGGGGGCGTCTGCGTGTCATTAGCCGCCGTCGGATCCAGATTCGATGGCGCTGTCCTGTCCTGCCCTGCCCTGGCTGCGGCTGGGGAGGCAGGCCGGCTCATTGGATGCTGAATATACGACGCTGATTGGACCGGAGGCCCTCAAGCGATGGGGCCATGGATGGATACCACATCCGATCCCGAGTGCTCGGCAATGGACGGGCGGTTTTCACAGTTGTACGTATGCCTTTGGAAAGCGAATAAGCGATCGACGCGTGCGATTGTTAATTTAATTAGGTACTTTTCTGCTCATGGCCTCCCCATACTTCAAAATTGTGTTTTCTGCCTCCTCTAAGTCACTATGCTGCTGGGATGTGATGCCGCGGAGTGTGTTCTAGCATTAGGTGTAGTTTAGGGTGTGTTTGCTATAGCAGCTACAACATTTTTTTCCCCTCTTCTTCTATCTTGCCCATCTGAGAGAGAAGTGCAGCCACTAATGAGGCAGCTTTAACAACCGTGTCTTTCGAGCAAGCCCTTCCTAGTTATTCCCTCCGTTCTTTTTTATTTATCACATTTTAGTTTATAAAAGAGCAAGCGTGTCACAAATATTCGAGAACGGATGTAGTTATTGACTTATCATGAGCTTATCACATGTTATTGTTTCTATGCAAACCTTAGGCCGCCTTTTTTTAGATCGGCATTTGTGCTGCCATGCCAAGCAAGATTTATGAGCGAGTGTAGCCGCTAGGTTTTATTGCCTATCTATCTTGGAGTTTGCGCTAGCAATATTTCTCTTATTTTTTGTGAAACGAGCCAAAATGGCTTGGTCTGTCGACCTTTCTTGCTGTTTGCGTCGGCAAGAAAAGGGCAGGGCACGCAAGTTAGCTACGTTGAAACCAAACATATCTAGTGTTAGCTCTTTGTTCTGTCTCGTAGGGTGTTTGGATCTATTTATTTTAGAGAAATTAGAATTCATTTAATAAAACAATATACATTCCATCATTTTTCAAAATTTAAATTTAAGCCTATCTCAAATTTATAGGGTTAAGGATGTAAAATGATTTTATGCATCAGTAGAATATGTTTCTACTCTACAGACGCTCTTCGGCTCATTCCTCTTTAATAAAAATGTAGCGTATATTATCTCCAGCATCTTACTAATAATAGTATACGAATATATTTTGCATACAATTATATTATATTAATTGACATATAACTAAATTACTACGATTAGAATAGAATTCAATTTCAAGGATCCAAACGTAGCGTTATGCTAATTGTCTAACACGAGGTAGACATGTTGTTTTTTATGACTTGATATTTTTACTCTTTATACTGTTGCCAGTTTGGTGCTACATCCCTATTCCCATTAACATATGTAACATAATACTATATTTTTCATTCTAGATTAGATGGGAGAGAATTTATGCTAATACAGTGATACTAATCTCCTTCGGTTCATGAACCATCTTACTATATTTGTTGGGAAAATGATCCCCGATCCCTGGGAACCACCGGTTAGTGAGCGCGCTGAGGAAAAAGCCCCTAATCCCTTGGATCCGTTAATCAGTCGGAAAAAGGCAGGTGCACCAGCCCTCGAAGGATTCGCCCTCGGTCGAACCCCACGGCACCGAGCCCGGGTTCGGGCGTGGTGAAGCCAAACAATGGAGGGTGGACGTGTCAGAAGGGAACCACTCGAGTAGATCCCGCAGCCAGCCTCGGACTGACCCGCCATAAATGAATGGCTGCATTAACCACGCCTAGCACCGAGCCACAGCGTGGGCGCTGGTCCACTTCCCACTCATGACCTACGAGCCCCCGGACTACGACGCATTAATGGCCCGCGTGCCCCTCATCCTGCAGCGCACTTATGATTTTGGATTAGGCCTGAGTGTGCAGACCTCTCGCATGGCACTACATGTCGGGCCGCGCCGAGCCCTAGGCTTCGGAAGTCAGGGGTCAGTATAACCTGAATGATGGCGTCTAGGACCATCATCGCCCCCACAACAACCACCACGATAAATACGCGATGGCCAGACAGCCTTGGGCCCCGCAAGTACGCGTGGTCTCACCTCAGGGCAAGGGGGCTGGGAGACAACCGGACGCCTTCAGACAAAGATGAACCCACAAGGACGAACAAGAGGAGGAGCGCCGATGAGGACCATGAGGTCGGAGCCCCGCCAAGCCAGGACTTACCTAGGACTCCACCTTGTAGCTTCTAAGCTCCACTTCCACCCCGATAAGAGATCTGGGAGCATCTCCTCCGTCTCTCAACTGCTTGTAACCCCTACTACAAGTTCGATCATCAATGGTGCTCGTGTTACAAGCCATCGATGATTGGAAGTAGGGACATTCTGCCCGAACCAGTATAAATCTTGCGTCCTCTGCGCACACCCTATAGAGCCTATATGAGACTAACGACTCCCAAGTGGAGCAAGTTGATCTTGATGAGCTAGATGATGAAGAGGCTCTGTGCGTCGCGCTAAGGAACATGTCCATTGGGGATGTGTGTCCTAAGGAATCCGAAGAGCCAATTCAAGCACAAGATCAACCATCTTCCTCCATGCAAGCATCTCCACCAACTCAAGAAGAGGATGAGGCTCAAGATGATGAAGGAGAAGATCAAGAAGATGAGCCACCTCAAGAAGACGACAATGATCAAGGGGGAGATATAAATGATCAAGACAAGGAGGATGAACAAGATCCAAGGCCGCCACACCCAAGAGTCCACCAAGCAATTCAACGAGATCACCCCGTGAACACCATCCTAGGAGATATTCATAAGGGGGTAACTACTCGATCTCGTGTTGCTCATTTTTGTGAACACTACTCGTTTGTTTCCTCTATTGAGCCACACAGGGTAGAGGAAGCACTTCAAGGTTCGGATTGGGTGCTGGCGATGCAAGAGGAGCTCAACAATTTCAAGAGGAATGAGGTATGGCATTTAGTTCCACGTCCTAACCAAAATGTTGTAGGAACCAAGTGGGTCTTCCGCAACAAACAAGATGAGCATGGTGTGGTGACAAGGAACAAGGCACGACTTGTGGCCAAAGGGTATTCACAAGTCGAAGGTTTGGATTTTGGTGAAACCTATGCACCCGTAGCTAGGCTTGAGTCAATTCGTATATTACTTGCCTATGCTACTTACCATGGCTTTAAGCTTTACCAAATGGACGTGAAGAGTGCCTTCCTCAATGGACCTATCAAGGAAGAGGTCTATGTTGAGCAACCTCCTGGCTTTGAAGATAGTGAGTATCCTAACCACGTGTATAAACTCTCTAAGGCGCTTTATGGGCTCAAGCAAGCCCCAAGAGCATTGTATGAATGCCTAAGAGACTTTCTTATCACTAATGGATTCAAAGTCGGTAAGGCCAATCCTACTTTATTCACTAAAACTATTGCAAATGATTTGTTTGTATGCCAAATTTATGTTGACAATATCATATTTGGGTCTACTAACAAATCTATATGTGAAGAGTTAAGTAGGATCATGTTTCAAAAATTTGAGATGTTTATGATGGGGGAGTTGAAGTATTTCTTAGGATTTCAAGTCAAGCAACTCCAAGAGGGCACCTTCATCAGCCAAACGAAGTATATTCAAGATATTCTCATCAAATTTAGAATTAGGGATGCCAAACCCATCAAGACACCCATGGTCCATGAAGCGAATCATGAGATATTTAGTTTATACACCTAAGTTTGGTCCTTGGTACCCCAAGGGATCCTCATTTGATTTATTAGGATATTCCAATGCTGATTGGGCAGGGTGTAAGATTGATAGGAAGAGCACATCAGGGACTTGTCAGTTTCTGGGGAGATCCCTGGTGTCTTGGGCTTCAAAGAAACAAAACTCAGTAGCTCTTTCTACCGCCGAAGCCGAGTACATTGCCACAGGCCATTGTTGCGCGCAATTGCTTTGGATGAGGCAAACCCTTAGGGACTATGGCTACAAGTTTAGCAAAGTCCCTCTCCTATGTGACAATGAGAGTGCAATCTGCATGATGGATAATCCCGTTGAACACAGCCGCACTAAGCACATAGCCATTCGGTATCACTTTTTGAGAGATCACCAACAAAAGGGGGATATCGAAATAGCCTATATAAACACCAAAGATCAATTGGCCGATATCTTTACCAAGCCACTAGATGAGAAAACCTTCACCAAACTTAGGAATGAGCTAAATATTCTTGATTCTAGGAATTTTGATTGATTCTTTGCACACATTGCTCATTTATATACCTTTGATCATATCTCTTTTTATGTCTATGACTAATGTGTTTTCAAGTGTCATCTTATGCTTAGTCATAGATATTGAAAGGGAAATGGAGTATTCGGCAAAGAAGGCGCTTCCACTCAACTCCAATTGTATCTGCCGGTACTCCGCATCGTTCTCCACTTTGGTATAATCTTCACTCCTATTTTTGTGTTTGCCAAAGAGGGAGAAAGTTTGAAAGAGGGCTTATATTTCACTCACAAGTATCCGTTTTTGGCGATTCATGCCAAAGGGGGAGAAAGTATGAGCCCAAAGCAAAAGGACCGCATCACCACCGAATTTTAAAAATGAAGTTTTTCAAATCGATATCCTATTGTGTTCAAAAGGGGGAGAAAATAGTATCTTCAAAACTTGCAAAACCCTCTTGAACACTAAGAGGATAATTTTATTTAGGGAGAGTTTTGTTTAAGTCAAAGGAAAAGCATTTGAAACAGGGGGAGAAAATTTCAAATCTTGAAAATGCTTCTTTCAATCTTATTCATGTACCTTTGACTATTTGCAAAATGTTTAAAAAGAATTTTACAAAGAATTTGCAAAAACAAAACCCGTGGTGCAAATGAGGTCCAAAATTTTAAATAAGAAGAAAAACCATCCATGCATATCTATTGAAATAAGTATTTTGGTTTCAATTCCAAGCAACCTTTGCACTTACATTATGCAAACTAGTTCAATTCTGCACTTTTATACTTGCTTTGGTTTGTGTTGGCATCAATCACCAAAAAGGGGGAGATTGAAAGGGAAATAGGGTCAAACCTTTTCCTATATAAATTTTGGTGGTTGAATTGCCCAACACAAATTATTGATCTAACTAGTTTGCTCTATATTATGAGTTCTACAGGTGCCAAAGGTTCACAACAAATCAATACAAGTCAAAAGAAAGGGTTCAAATAAAACGAGCAAAGTTAATCCGAAGGCAGCCCTGGTCTGGCGCACCGGACTGTCCGGTGCACCACCGAACAGTGTCCGGTGCACCAGGGAGGATTCAATCGAACTTGCCAGCTTCGGGAATTTGGGAGGTCGCTCCGCTATAATTCACCGGACTGTCCGGTGTAACACCGGACTGTCCGGTGTGCCAGCGAAGCAACGGCTACTTCGCGCCAACGGTCGTCTACAGAAGGCATTAAATGCGCTACAGTGCGCGCCTGCGCGCGCAGAAGTCAGAGCAGGCACCAGAAGGCGCACCGGACAGTCTACAGGACCTGTTCGGTGCACCACCGGACTGTCCGGTGGCCCCACAAGTCAGAGCTCCAACGGTCGAACCCTAACGGTTGGGTGACGTGGCTGGCGCACCGGACAGTGTCTGGTGGCGCACCGGACTGTCCGGTGTGCCCGTCGACAGAAGCCATCCCCAATGGCCATTTTGGTGGTTGGGGCTATAAATACCCCAACCACCCCACATTCTAGGCATCCACGTTTTTCAGCCTTCACACCTCTTACAAGAGCTATAACATTCAATACAAGACACAAACAAAGAGATCAAATCCTCTCCCAAGTCCGGAATCACTCCAAACAAATTAGTGACTAGAGAGAGAGACATTTGTGTTCTTTTGAGCTCTTGCGCTTGGATTGCTTTTCTTCTTCCTCATTCTTGCTTCCATAACACTTGTAATCAAAACAAGAGACATCAATTGTGTGGTGGTCCTTGTAGTGGACTTAGTGTCCCATTTGATTAAGAAGAGAAGCTCACTCGGTCTAGGTGACCGTTTGAGAGAGGGAAAGGGTTGAAAGAGACCCGGTCTTTGTGACCACCTCAACAGGGAGTAGGTTTGTAAGAACCGAACCTCGGTAAAACAAATCATCGTGCCATCCATTCTTCTTTGCTTGTGATTTGTTTTCGCCCTCTCTTTCGGACTCGTTTATATTTCTAACGCTAACCCCGGCTTGTAGTTGTGCCTAAGTTTGTAATTTTCAGATTCCGCCTATTCACCCCCCTCTAGGCGACTTTCAGGTAGTGGGAGTATTGGATCGCGTTCGGGATTCGTCCCTAGATATCCTCTTGTCAAGGTCGAAACACGGACTCACATACCCGCCTAGCGAGGCAAGATGCGACCCTGGTCAGGAATGCCTTGTGTAACACCCGGATTTTAGGGGTCCAAAACCCGGGCGTAAACATAAACACCAGGTATGCTGGGACCAAGTCTCACACATATGATGTATAGTGGCACAGGATCGAATGTCACATCTTTATACATAACAGGAGTTCTATTCAAAATAAATAATTACATTATAAGGAGACAACGGTCCAGCAACCCAAAGTTGACTGGGAGACGACGACCTAGACCTCTCACGAACTCATCGCAGCATCCTCCATGCGCCTCATCCGGTACCTGTTCTTGACCTGTGGTGTGTGTGAGACAGCAAGAGTGAGCTCACATACGTTCATCACTCAACAAGTTGTGGGGAATAATGTGCATGAACTCGCCAAAGGTGGGAGCTCACGTGAAGTGTAAGGCTTACCAAAGAAGATGGTTAGAGCTGAGCATTGCTTTTAAAGTTGGTCAAAATTTTATTAGCAGTTACTAAGTATAAGTAAATACCAAACCCAGTTAAGTAGTAGAACAAAAGTAACAACTTCACCTGCGATGCAATGCATATGACAAATTGAGTTTAAGTTCCATAATTTAATCATGTGAGGGTCCGAGCTGCTCTTGACCGTGAGCACGGCTAGTATACCAGTTTTACACTCTGCAGAGGTTGCGCATCTTTACCCACAAGTCATGTTACCCATCTGCCAAGAGACGGCCAATCCCATACACCTCTTCCGAGGAGGCGAGGCAGGGTAACACTACGAGGCCTTTACAAAGTTCCACTAGCTTCAGAAAACCCGCTACAGTTTATAGGAAGTTCCAATGCAGAAATCCCTTGCAGGACCGCCATCGCAGCAAAATCCTCCCGAGGGCCTCCCTACACTGACCACTCCCCTACTGCCCTTGCCCCTTTCGGGTAAGGTAGTCTTCCACTAGCTTTCCTAATTAATCGGCCAAGGGCGTCCCATTCCACCCTTGTGGTAGCACTGTTTTCCCGGGTGGTTCTCCATGTTCCAATTAACATAATGATCTTAACATGAACCATAAATAACAACTGATAACAAAAGTATAATCATGAATGGTGTATCTCCATACCCAAAACCACATATAGCACTAGCAAGTACTACCCAGAAAGTTCAGTGGTAAACAAGGTATAAAGATAGACAAACTAGGGTAACCTATTGGGTCCCATCAAAATTAACCTATGCAGATCATTATGATTAATCAGAACATGAGTAGGTGAAAAGAAGTGATCAAGGGCACAACTTGCCTGGGACTTGAGAACCCAGGTACCAGGATGATCTTCAGATGACACGTGTCCTCACTGCTAGTCGTAGCATTACAAACAAACAGTGTATAGACAGAATTAACATTACACCAAACATATATGCAAAATACATATTAATAATCTACATGTTAAAATAAGATCACAGGAAAAAGAATTGTTAATTTTGGAGTTATAGATTTTGAGTTATGGATTTCTAAAGATTCTATGTGCTTAGTACAAGATTAATTAAGATAACAATTTTAATGTGACTTTTATGTAAAACCATTGGCACTAATTGATAAACAATAATATTACAAAATTATAGAAAGTGGAATGGATTAATTTGGAGTTCATATGCATTTTCTATGAATTATATAAATTCTAGGAATTATTTTTATATTAAAAACTCATTTTCTAATTCATTTTCCTGATTTTATAACTCTCTGGACTGGGCCTCAATTAAACAGAAGCACAGGGGGCTCGGCGCAAAAATCCTGAGACACAGGGAACAGGGTCCCTGGACGGCGGGTTTATTTAAGTAAAACACAAGGTCTCTTTTACAAAACGCACGAGGCCGAAGGGTTACGGTTAACTCTCATCCACTCGATCTGCTACGGACGGCCCAGATTAGATTGAATCTCATCTGAACCGGTACGCAATTGTAGCCCTCGGATCTAAATCCGACGGTCGCGGTTTAATGAAGTGAGATTGAACCAGGGTCACGGGATCCCGATCGGACGGTCCACACAATCCCAACCCAACCGGTACGCGACGACTTAATCCGGGCCACACATCGGAGATCCAACGGCCACAGCGTTCCCCAACCAAATTCGCGCCGGCGATGGCTTGCACCGCCGCAACGCCATTGCCGTGTTTCGCCCGAGCTCGATTTCGCGCCTATGGCGATCCAAACCCAAATTCGCCGCCGCTACACAATGCGCGATGCACAACGAAGACAAGGATGGGCTTGTTACCGGTGTTCGATGCCACGGCGACCCTGGCCGCGACGAAGAGCGGACCGCGGCAAGAATCGAAGTGCGACGAGCGATTGATCGAGTCTCGGCGGCGTTCGACTCAAATCAATGGCACAGACGGCTTCCCCAGGTGGAGACGACACTCCACGACCTGATTTCGAGAGCCGAGGCCCCCCCAACGACGGCTGTCCTCGGCGGCGGCGCTCCTCTCCTTTCTCTCTCGGTGTCCGGCTTGCAAAGGGCTATGGCTCAGGGTCACGGGCGCTCGAGTTTTATAGCTCGGAGGAAGGGATAAGTCCGCGCGATGCGCACGGCCGTTAGCTCCGCCCACGGCGTGAATTTCGCGCGAGAAAGACGACCACGGACTCCGCGCGCCATGAGCGGGTTGTTCCTGTGCGCGCGAGGTTGTTTGTTCGGGTCAGCGCGGATCTTGTGAAGTTCGGCCGAGGAGATGACGGCGAATCCCGACAGGACCCGGTTGTTGCGTGACCGCGCTTCCCCGGATTTCACATCGCCCGCCGCGACCGAGCTCGCCCGAGCCGAGCGGCGAAGGAAGGGGGAAGACCCTGACAACGCGGCCCCGCATGGAAGTGGGAGGTGGATTGGCTGAGCGTGCACATGTGACCGACAGGCTGGGCCCACCTGTCGGCGCCCGGAATAAAGAATAAAGGGAAGGAGAGAAGATGGGCTGCGCGTCTGGTATGGCTTAACTGGGCCAGAATTGAGTTCAGTCGGCCCATGTAGCATCCTGTTCTTTTCTTTTTTCTGTTATTCCCCTTTTTTTTCTATTTCCCTTTCCATTTGAATTTCAAATCAACACAAGTTTAAAGTTCAAACCCTTAATTTGGATACACATTTAGAACTTCAGCATAATGTGCAAAAACATATTTTATATATTTCTTTATTTATTTTAGTTCTTTTAGACAAGCTTTTAATCATATAGTAGAGAATAATCCATACCTTATTAATTCTAGGGAAATCAAATTTATTTGTAGACTATATATATTAAGAAATAGTTTAATCATAATTCTTCTTTACAACCTAACTCAATGGCAATTTAGATTATCTAAATATCTTTAATTATATATTTTTAACATATTCATTTTGGGACTAGAAACTTCTAAATTATGATTATCTTTAAGGAAAGGTGTTTTGATTTAAAATTTTTGAGAAATTTTCCTTGTCTTCACAAAATTGAACTTTAGGGTGTTACAAATCCTACTCCCCTTAAAAATAATCTCGTCCTCGAGATTTGTAAGAAAAGGATGTATACTCATATTGTTCTCGGAACATATGCACAAACAAAGGAATCTCGGCATGATGCATAATCTTTTAACAAACATAGGTTTAATAGACCTTACTATTATCACTAAAATAGTAATATTACTAACTAATAGCTAAACTAATATTTAGGTCTTACAAATAGTAACAAAATATATATATATTTATATATCTATATCTATGTTTATCTCTTTATTCTTGTTGCTCGTCGACTTCTTCACCGACTACTTCACCTCCAACTGGCTCTTCTTCTTGAATTTCAAGTTCACCGGGTTCAGCTTCCACTTCTGCATGATGGGCATATCCCCGGTTGATAGATAGGGGCTGACTCTTTCCTGCCGAGGCTTGTCCTTGCTTCATCGGAGCCGGTGTAGTGTAGGCAGCTCTGTTGGGGCAGTAGTTGGCGTAGTGTCCCGGTTGTCCACACTTGAAGCATGTCCTGATGGCGGTTGTGTTAGGAGCAACGGTTCCTACTGGAGTGCTTGCTTTTGGAGGAGCAGTTGGTGCCTGATGAGTTTGTTGTCCAGAACTGCCACTAGCTGGTGTACTTGGAGTGGTAGTATAGCGAGGACGAGAACTACTTCCAGCTTGCCCTTGGTTGACAGCCTTTCTTTTCTCTCCAAATATACTCCTCTTGTTCTCTACAGCAATAGCTTTGTCAAGTAGCCTTTGGAAGGATGGGAATGTGTGCGATACCAGTTGATATTGCAAGGGTCCAATCAATCCGTCCAGAAAGAGCTCCTGCTTTTGCTCATCATCCTCAACATCTCTGGGAGCATATCGAGATAACTGGATGAATTTGTCCCTATATTCACTCACGGACATACTTCCTTGCTTGAGGGATAGAAACTCCTTCCTCTTAATCTTCATGAGTCCAGCAGGAATATGGTAATTCCTGAATTGTGTGGAGAATTCTTCCCAGGTAATTGTATCGGCAGCAGCATGAGCTGCACAGTACGCATCCCACCAATCCGCAGCGGGACCAGCAAGACGACCCGATGCATAGAGTACTTTCTCTCGGTCCGAGCACTGGGCTATGTTGAGCATCTTCTCGATGGACTTTAACCAGTCATCTGCTTGCAGCGGATCTGCGGAGTTGGAGAAGGTTGGTGGTTTGTGGCTCATGAATTCCCGGTGCTTGTCCCGGGGTGGAACTGGTGGTGGAGGTGGAGGCAATGGCACTTGTTGTTGTTGCTGCTGTTGTTGAAGTTGTTGTTGCAGCTGCTGTTGTTGTATCCTTCTCTCCTGGCGTATTTCTTCCCGCTCTTGGCGCATTTCCCGACGTGCATCCTCTCTTTCCTGGTGCATTTCTTGGCGTTCTTGCTGCATTTGGGTGCGCATATCTGCCATAGTGTCTGCCATTTGCTGCATCATTCTCATTTGAGCTGCGACTAGTGGATCAACTCCGCCTGGTGGAGGATTAGGAGGATTCATCTCTGCTGACTGTGGTTGGGGTTGTTGATTAGCAGGTAAATCAATTTCACCACCCCGCCTGGTATTGACCATCTATGTTAGAAGCATATGGTAAGATAGCTTTGCAAGGGAATCATTTAGTAGACAGAATGAATAAGCTAATAGTTGGTTATGTACTGGAATTTTCTTTGGCAGGGCTGGGCCAGATATTCTATGTCAAGACTAGGGTAATTAGTTGTACGAGGTGAATGTCCAAAGGTAAGATAGAATATGTTAAGATGAGATAGATACGGAATACTACATATATTTTCTAAGGGGATAATCTAGTTTGTCTAGTTATTTTATAAATATATTTTTATACCTATGTGTATATGCAGATGCAATTGTGGACATTACTCCACAACTAATCACACTCAATCAAAGATCCAAATCAAACAAGTATCATAAGAACAACATTCAAATTCATAGATATCTATAAAAATAGTTTTATTTTTGTTCCTAAGAGTAGGTCTCTTATTCCTAAAGTCACTTAAGGTTAAGGATTTCAAAGTGTGAAATCCAAGTTTGTCTTTAGAAGGAAAAGGTAAGAATAATCAGAGTAAGCGGAATTAGATGAGAAAAGATTAAGATAAGTTTAGAAAAGAATCAGAGTAGCCAAGGTAAGTAAGTATAGGTTGTCCAGTTCTATCTAGGTTTCGTCCTACAGTCAACATTCCTCTGATACCACTTCTGTAACACCCGAATTTTAGGGGTCCAAAACCCGGGCGTAAACATAAACACCAGGTATGCTGGGACCAAGTCTCACACATATGATGTATAGTGGCACAGGATCGAATGTCACATCTTTATACATAACAGGAGTTCTATTCAAAATAAATAATTACATTATAAGGAGACAACGGTCCAGCAACCCAAAGTTGACTGGGAGACGACGACCTAGACCTCTCACGAACTCATCGCAGCATCCTCCATGCGCCTCATCCGGTACCTGTTCTTGACCTGTGGTGTGTGTGAGACAGCAAGAGTGAGCTCACATACGTTCATCACTCAACAAGTTGTGGGGAATAATGTGCATGAACTCGCCAAAGGTGGGAGCTCACGTGAAGTGTAAGGCTTACCAAAGAAGATGGTTAGAGCTGAGCATTGCTTTTAAAGTTGGTCAAAATTTTATTAGCAGTTACTAAGTATAAGTAAATACCAAACCCAGTTAAGTAGTAGAACAAAAGTAACAACTTCACCTGCGATGCAATGCATATGACAAATTGAGTTTAAGTTCCATAATTTAATCATGTGAGGGTCCGAGCTGCTCTTGACCGTGAGCACGGCTAGTATACCAGTTTTACACTCTGCAGAGGTTGCGCATCTTTACCCACAAGTCATGTTACCCATCTGCCAAGAGACGGCCAATCCCATACACCTCTTCCGAGGAGGCGAGGCAGGGTAACACTACGAGGCCTTTACAAAGTTCCACTAGCTTCAGAAAACCCGCTACAGTTTATAGGAAGTTCCAATGCAGAAATCCCTTGCAGGACCGCCATCGCAGCAAAATCCTCCCGAGGGCCTCCCTACACTGACCACTCCCCTACTGCCCTTGCCCCTTTCGGGTAAGGTAGTCTTCCACTAGCTTTCCTAATTAATCGGCCAAGGGCGTCCCATTCCACCCTTGTGGTAGCACTGTTTTCCCGGGTGGTTCTCCATGTTCCAATTAACATAATGATCTTAACATGAACCATAAATAACAACTGATAACAAAAGTATAATCATGAATGGTGTATCTCCATACCCAAAACCACATATAGCACTAGCAAGTACTACCCAGAAAGTTCAGTGGTAAACAAGGTATAAAGATAGACAAACTAGGGTAACCTATTGGGTCCCATCAAAATTAACCTATGCAGATCATTATGATTAATCAGAACATGAGTAGGTGAAAAGAAGTGATCAAGGGCACAACTTGCCTGGGACTTGAGAACCCAGGTACCAGGATGATCTTCAGATGACACGTGTCCTCACTGCTAGTCGTAGCATTACAAACAAACAGTGTATAGACAGAATTAACATTACACCAAACATATATGCAAAATACATATTAATAATCTACATGTTAAAATAAGATCACAGGAAAAAGAATTGTTAATTTTGGAGTTATAGATTTTGAGTTATGGATTTCTAAAGATTCTATGTGCTTAGTACAAGATTAATTAAGATAACAATTTTAATGTGACTTTTATGTAAAACCATTGGCACTAATTGATAAACAATAATATTACAAAATTATAGAAAGTGGAATGGATTAATTTGGAGTTCATATGCATTTTCTATGAATTATATAAATTCTAGGAATTATTTTTATATTAAAAACTCATTTTCTAATTCATTTTCCTGATTTTATAACTCTCTGGACTGGGCCTCAATTAAACAGAAGCACAGGGGGCTCGGCGCAAAAATCCCGAGACACAGGGAACAGGGTCCCTGGACGGCGGGTTTATTTAAGTAAAACACAAGGTCTCTTTTACAAAACGCACGAGGCCGAAGGGTTACGGTTAACTCTCATCCACTCGATCTGCTACGGACGGCCCAGATTAGATTGAATCTCATCTGAACCGGTACGCAATTGTAGCCCTCGGATCTAAATCCGACGGTCGCGGTTTAATGAAGTGAGATTGAACCAGGGTCACGGGATCCCGATCGGACGGTCCACACAATCCCAACCCAACCGGTACGCGACGACTTAATCCGGGCCACACATCGGAGATCCAACGGCCACAGCGTTCCCCAACCAAATTCGCGCCGGCGATGGCTTGCACCGCCGCAACGCCATTGCCGTGTTTCGCCCGAGCTCGATTTCGCGCCTATGGCGATCCAAACCCAAATTCGCCGCCGCTACACAATGCGCGATGCACAACGAAGACAAGGATGGGCTTGTTACCGGTGTTCGATGCCACGGCGACCCTGGCCGCGACGAAGAGCGGACCGCGGCAAGAATCGAAGTGCGACGAGCGATTGATCGAGTCTCGGCGGCGTTCGACTCAAATCAATGGCACAGACGGCTTCCCCAGGTGGAGACGACACTCCACGACCTGATTTCGAGAGCCGAGGCCCCCCCAACGACGGCTGTCCTCGGCGGCGGCGCTCCTCTCCTTTCTCTCTCGGTGTCCGGCTTGCAAAGGGCTATGGCTCAGGGTCACGGGCGCTCGAGTTTTATAGCTCGGAGGAAGGGATAAGTCCGCGCGATGCGCACGGCCGTTAGCTCCGCCCACGGCGTGAATTTCGCGCGAGAAAGACGACCACGGACTCCGCGCGCCATGAGCGGGTTGTTCCTGTGCGCGCGAGGTTGTTTGTTCGGGTCAGCGCGGATCTTGTGAAGTTCGGCCGAGGAGATGACGGCGAATCCCGACAGGACCCGGTTGTTGCGTGACCGCGCTTCCCCGGATTTCACATCGCCCGCCGCGACCGAGCTCGCCCGAGCCGAGCGGCGAAGGAAGGGGGAAGACCCTGACAACGCGGCCCCGCATGGAAGTGGGAGGTGGATTGGCTGAGCGTGCACATGTGACCGACAGGCTGGGCCCACCTGTCGGCGCCCGGAATAAAGAATAAAGGGAAGGAGAGAAGATGGGCTGCGCGTCTGGTATGGCTTAACTGGGCCAGAATTGAGTTCAGTCGGCCCATGTAGCATCCTGTTCTTTTCTTTTTTCTGTTATTCCCCTTTTTTTTCTATTTCCCTTTCCATTTGAATTTCAAATCAACACAAGTTTAAAGTTCAAACCCTTAATTTGGATACACATTTAGAACTTCAGCATAATGTGCAAAAACATATTTTATATATTTCTTTATTTATTTTAGTTCTTTTAGACAAGCTTTTAATCATATAGTAGAGAATAATCCATACCTTATTAATTCTAGGGAAATCAAATTTATTTGTAGACTATATATATTAAGAAATAGTTTAATCATAATTCTTCTTTACAACCTAACTCAATGGCAATTTAGATTATCTAAATATCTTTAATTATATATTTTTAACATATTCATTTTGGGACTAGAAACTTCTAAATTATGATTATCTTTAAGGAAAGGTGTTTTGATTTAAAATTTTTGAGAAATTTTCCTTGTCTTCACAAAATTGAACTTTAGGGTGTTACACCTTGCAGCCAATACCATGGGAGATCGCTTCCCTCGCATGGGGAGCCCATGCGATAACTCGCCCAACATCATGGAGCGCTCCATGGTGTCCGCCCCGCCTTAGCTCAACCCGCCTCCCTAGGAGCTGCCATCAGGCTCGAGCCTCTTGCGGAGCGAGCAACAGCCCACAGCAAAAAAGCAAGGAAGCCTATGAGGGGACATGGTGACCACACCAAGCAGTGGGGCAACAACAGGCCACGACGACAAAAGCCCATCGTTGCCTAGTTTATGGTAGGAGCGTAGCGTCTTGTACCCCCGAGCAAGCCAAAACGTCGTAGCTATTGTGGCACCTCTGGACAAGCTCCCCAAGGCGGAAACACCAACCGAATGGAAGACCCACCAAGAGATTTGAGACCTCCTTGGCCTTGGTGTGCAGCAACAACCCTAGAGCTCCATGTTATAGTGTTGCGAGCTAGAGACCAACCGTTACGCCGCGTCTATGCCGATGACAAATGATGCCACGTCGTGGAAATCTCTCGAGATCGAAGGAAGCGAGACACGGGTTCCACGTCGTCATCCCCAAAAGCTAGGTTGAAGTTATAGGTCTACATTCAGGGTGCCCGAACCAGCCCACTCAAAGCCTGAAAAGGTGCATCCCGTTTAAATTTCGAGCAAGCCCGACTCGTTTGAATTTCGGTTCATGCCGGCCTGGCCCAAGAGCCTAGCCCCGGCCCATGGCCTAGCACGTAATTGCTTAAATGTGTTGGGTTTATTTTGGGCAGCCTGAAATTCAATGTTTGGCCCATAATTCAATCTTTGGCCTGAAATTCACACCGGAGCCCAAAATTCAAACCAGATTTAATATAAAAAATAAAATAGTATAACTAGCATCATCTCTAGCTTCATGTTCTTCATCAAGTATAATCATTTTGTTATAAGGAAAAAGAGTATAATCAACTCTATATAGAGTTTGTAAGTTCAGTTCATTATCTAATGTTCATAACAAAAGTAAAATTACATCACATACTCTCATTCAAAGCTAAAAAACATCTAACTAGCATCATCTCTAGATTTGTGTTCTTTATCAAGTACATGAAAATGTGGAATGAAGTATGGTTTTAATGAATATATGAGCCTTTTCGTGCCTCTATATGGGCCATTTCATGTCTCTCTTCAACAGGTCGTGCTCGTGCCTGCCATGGGTACGTGGGTCGCGACCTTGACCCAAACCCGACACGATATATTGGGCCATGCCGGCCTAGCATTAAAATATTTTGGATCGTGTCGTACCTGGGCTATGGTTTTTTCGTGCTTCGGACCAGCCCATCAAGCCCTGGCCCAAATGTACACCTGTAGTCAAAGCGCGCGGAGCGCGTCGGGCCACGGGACTAGGGAGGAGGGATGTGATGGGTCGGGTGACTCCCGTCGGTACAAGCGGCATCGCGGAGGCCGTTTGGACTCCGATGGGAGCCAGAGCCTAAGCCCGCCACTGCGGAGGCCTCGGGCCTTCAGCCGTCGTATCCTCCAAGCAGCAGTGCCGCAACGGTATAGGGCGCCTACCAATATCACGAAATATTCAGGAGAATTGAACCTTAGTCTCTGGCTGGAGGATTGTCAATTGGTGTGCCATGCGAGAGCAGCAGATCACGATGACTTCATAATCCGCAATCTCCCCTTGTACCTGGTAGACTCAGCGAGGGCATGGTTGGAAAACTTGAGGCCCGACTACATTTGAAATTGGGCCGACCTCGAAGAGATTTTTTGTGAGGAACTTCCAAGGCATGTACATTATCCTTAGCAACCCATGGGACCTTAAGAACTATCGACAAAAACCCGATGAGACCTTAAGGGACTACATTTGGTGCTTCTCCTAGCAATGCAACAAACTAACAAACCTTGCTGACGTCGAAGTCATTAGCACGTTCATTTCGTGAACCATGAGCAAAACTCTGGTGCATAAGCTAGGAAGCAAGATCCCACGAACCACGAAGGAGCTCCTGGACAGCGCAACCACTCACGCATCAGGGGAAGACATTGTGGGAGCGATCTTTCATCATCACGGGTAGAAAGTCAAACATGATACGGAGCCTGATGGAGGCCTCGGAGGGCGGTCCGCTAAAAGAAAGAAAGACAATGAGCCACTCCTACTCTGCATCATGGGAACAACCTAGGTGGTCAGCCCGTTGCTCATCGTGGAGAGTCAGGAAGAAGATGGCACACGACCGCTTGAGCATCCTATCTACTTCATAAGTGAAGTCCTCACCAACGCAAAAACTCACTACCCCTGAGTACAAAAGTTACTTTACGTTGTTCTAATTACTAAAAGGAAGCTTAGGCATTATTTCGAGTCGCATCCTGTTACCATGGTGACTTCGTTCCCCTGTTGACGTGACCCGCAATTCGGACATTTCTAGAAGGATCGCCAAGTGGGCTCTCGAATTGATAAGATATGGGATCTCCTACACCCCGCAAACAACGATTAAATCAAAGGTCCTTGCTGACTTTGTTGCATAGAGGACCGGGACCCAATTAGAATCGACGCGAACCACCGAGAAATGTTGGATCATGTTTTTTGATGGGTCGATGATAAAGGGGGAGCTAGTGGCGACCTTGTTTTTACGTCACCTCTAGGGGAACAGTTGCGGTACGTTGTGTGACCCTACTTTCAAGCTTCTAGTAACATGGCCAACTACGAAGCCCTCATAAACGGGATGTGCATTGCCATGGAGCTAGGTGTCTGACGTTTGGATGTCTGAGGGGACTCCCGACTCATTGTAGGCTGTAACACCCCGTCCACTCCCAAACCAACAATACTTACTACTGGCAGCCCTCTATGACCATATACCATCCTCACAAACCAACACAACTCTTTTGTGCGTACTTTGTCCTCACTCATGCACACCTGAAAAAACTTCGTGAAAGTCATCTAGAGGGGGTGAATAGGCGGAATCTGAAAATTATAAACTTAAGCACAAACTACAAGCCGGGGTTAGCATTAGAATTAAATCCGAGTCTGAAAGAGAGGGTGAAAAACAAATCAAAAATAAATGAAGCAGATGACACGATGATTTGTTTTACCGAGGTTCGGTTCTTGGGAACCTACTCCCCGTTGAGGTGGTCACGAAGACCGGGTCTCTTTCAACCCTTTCCCTCTCTCAAACGGTCACTTAGACCGAGTGAGCTTTCTTCCTTGATTTCCTGGGTCACTTAGACCCCGCAAGGACCACCACACAATTGGTGTCTCTTGCTTAGCTTACAAGGTTTTGAGAGTAAGAATGAGAGAAAGAAGAAAGCCAACCAAGCAACAAGAGCAACAAAAAGACACAAGTCGATCTTCTCACAAGTCCTAAAAACTAGAGTTGAATTGTGGACTTTGATTTGATCGGAGGCTTTGATTTGTGTCTTGGAGTGTTGTGTATTGCTCTTGTAATGAATGAGGAGTAGTGAATGCTTGGATGGTTGGAGTGGAGGTGGTTGGGGGGTATTTATAGCCCCAACCACCAATTTAACCGTTGGGGATGGCTACTGTCGATGGGCGCACCGGACAGTCCGGTGCGCCACTGGACACTGTCCGGTGCGCCAGCCACGTCACCAAACCATTAGGGTTCTGACATTTCGACCGTTAGAGCTCTGACTTTTTGGTGCACCGGACAGTCCGGTGTTGCACCGGACAGACACTGTTCACTGTCTGGTGCGCCTTCTGGCACTGCTCTGACTCTGCGCGAACTATCCTTGCACTGTTCACGTTGCAGGCGACCGTTGGAGTTGACCGTTGCGCTCCCCAGCCGTTGCTCCGCTAGCGCACCGGACAGTCCAGTGAATTATAGCGGAGCGCGGCCTCAGAAACCTGAAGGTGAAGAGTTTGGAGTCGCTCGCCCCAGGTGCACCGGACACTGTCTGGTGGCACACCGGATAGTCCGGTGCGCCAGACCAAGGAGCTCTTTGGTTTCTTTTTGCTCCTTTCTTTTGAACCCTAACTTGAACTTTTTATTGGTTTTTATTGAACCTTTAGCACCTGTAGAACATATAAATTAGAGCAAACTAGTTAGTCCAAATATTTGTGTTGGGCATTCAACCACCAAAATCATTTAGGAAAAGGTTTGACCCTATTTCCCTTTCAATCTCCCCCTTTTTGGTGATTGATGCCAACACAAACCAAAGCAAATATATAAGTGCAGAATTGAACTAGTTTGCATAATGTAAGTGCATAGGTTGCTTAGAGTTAAACCAATTTATAATTTCAATAGATATGCATGGATTGCTTTCTTTTATTTAACATTTTGGACCAGTTTTGCACCACGGTTTTGTTTTTGCAAATTCTTTTGAAAGTCTTTTTGCAAAAGTCAAAGGCATATGAGTAAGATTGCAAGAAGCATTTTCAAGATTTGAAATTTCTTCCCCTTTTTCAAATGCTTTTCCTTTGACTTTAAACAAAACTCCCCCTTAATTGGAATTCTCCTCTTAGGTTTCAAGAGGGTTTTGATAGATACCATTTGAAAATGACACATACCAATTTGAAATATACCAATAAAAATTTTTGAGACACAATTTAAAATTTAGGTGGGTGCGGTCCTTTTGCTTTGGGCTTAATATTTCTCCCCCTTTGGCATGAATCGCTAAAAACGAAGACTTTTGTGAGCCCTTTACTTTCTCCCCCATTGGTACAAGTAAATATGAGTGGAAAGATTATACCAATGTGAAGTTTGGTGGAGTAACGACGAAGGGTAAATAATACATTAGAGTGGAGTGGAAGCCTTGTCTTCATTGAGTTATCCATTTCCCTTTCAATCTACGACTTAGCATAAAAATACACTTGGAAACACATTAGTTGTAGCAAATTAAAGAGATAAGACCAAAGGTATTTAAATGAACAATGTGTGCAGTGTTTCAATCAAAATTCCGAGAATCAAGTATATTTAGCTCATTCCTCTGTTTGGTAAAGGTTTTCTCATCTAAAGGCTTGGTAAAGATATCGGCTAATTGATCTTTGGTATTAATATAGGCTATCTTGTTATCCCCCCCTTTGTTGGTGATCCCTCAAAAAGTGATACCGAATGTCTATGTGCTTAGTGCGGCTGTGTTCAACGGGATTCTCCATCATGCGGATAGCACTGTCACTGTCACATAGGAGAGGGACTTTGCTCAATTTGTAGCCATAGTCCCTGAGGGTTTGCCTCATCCAAAGCAATTGTTGCAACAATGGCCTGCAGCAATATACTCGGCTTCGGTAGTTGATAGGGCTACTGAATTTTGCTTCTTTGAAGCCCAAGACACCAGGGATCTCCCCAGAAACTGACGAGTCCCTGATGTGCTCTTCCTATCAATTTTGCACCCTACCCAATCAGCATCGGAATATCCTATCAAATCAAAGGTTGATCCCCTGGGGTACCAAAGCCCAAACTTAGGAGTGTAAACTAAATATCTCATGATTCTCTTCACGACCCTAAGATGAACTTCCTTAGGATCGGCTTAGAATCGTGCACACATGCATACGAAAAGCATAATATCCGGTCGAGATGCACATAAATAGAGTAAAGATCCTATCATCGAACGGTATACCTTTTGATCTACGGATTTACCTCCTGTGTCGAGCTCGAGATGCCCATTTGTTCCCATGGGTGTCTTGATGGGCTTGGCATCCTTCATTCCAAACTTCTTGAGAATGTCTTGAATATACTTCGTTTGGCTGATGAAGGTGCCCTCTTGGAGTTGCTTGATTTGGAATCCTAAGAAATATCTCAACTCTCCCATCATAGACATCTCTAATTTTTGAATCATGATCCTACTAAACTCTTCACAAGTAGATTTGTTAGTAGACCCAAATATAATATCATCAACATAAATTTGGCATACAAACAAATCATTTGCAACAGTTTTAGTAAAGAGAGTAGGATCGACTTTGCCAACTTTGAAGCCATTAGTGATTAGAAAGTCTTATAGGCATTCATACCATGCTCTTGGGGCTTGCTTGAGCCCATAAAGCGCCTTTGAGAGCTTATAGACGTGGTTAGGGTACTCACTATCTTCAAAGGCAGGAGGTTGCTCAACATAGACCTCTTCCTTGATTGGTCCATTGAGGAAGGCATTTTTCACGTCCATTTGATAAAGCTTGAAGCCATGGTAAGTAGCATAGGCAAGTAATATGCGAATTGGCTCAAGCCTAGCTACGGGTGCATAAGTTTCATCGAAATCCAAACCTTCGACTTGTGAATAACCCTTGGCCACAAGTCGTGCTTTGTTTCTTATCACCACACCATGCTCATCTTGCTTGTTGCATAATACCCATTTGGTACCTACAACATTTTGATTAGGTCGTGGAACCAAATGCCATACCTCATTCCTCGTGAAGTTGTTGAGCTTCTCTTGCATTACCAGCACCCAATCCAAATCTTTTAGTGTATCCTCAATCCTGTAAGGCTCAATAGAGGACACAAAAGAGTAATGTTCAAAAAAATGTGCGACTTGAGATCGAGTGGTTACCCCCTTATGGATATCACCAAGAATGGAGTTCACGGTGTGATCTCTTTGAATCGCCTGGTGGACTCTTGGGTGTGGTGGTCTTTGACCCTGTACTTCTTGATCATCTTCCTTGTCTTGATCAATTTCATCTCCCCCTTGATCCTTGTCCTCCTCTTGAGGTGGCTCATTCTCTTGATCTTCTTCTTCATCATCTTGAGCCTGTTCCTCATCTTGAGTTGGTGGAGATGCTTAATTTGAAGATGATGGTTGATCTTGTGCTTGTGGAGGCTCTTCGGATTCCTTACAATACACATCCCTAATGGACAGGTTCCTTAGCGCGACGCACGGAGCCTCTTCATCATCTAGCTCATCAAGATCAACTTGCTCTACTTGAGAGCCATTAGTCTCATCAAACACAATGTCACAAGAAACTTCAACTAGTCCAGTGGACTTGTTAAAGACTCTATATGCCCTTGTGTTTGAATCATATCCTAGTAAAAAGCCTTCTACAACCTTGGGAGCAAATTTAGATTTTCTACCTCTTTTAACAAGAATAAAACATTTGCTACCAAAGACTCTAAAATATGAAACATTGGGCTTTTTATCGATGAGGAGTTCAAAGGATGTCTTCTTGAGGATTCGGTGTAGGTAGAGCCAGTTGATGGAGTAGCAGACGGTGTTAATCGCCTCAACCCAAAACCGGTCCGGTGTCTTGTACTCATCAAGCATGGTCCTCGCCATGTCAAGTAGAGTTCTATTCTTCCTCTCCACTACACCATTTTGTTGAGGTGTGTAGGGAGAAGAGAACTCATGCTTGATGCCCTCGTCCTCAAGGAAGCCTTCAATTTGTGAATTCTTGAACTCCGTCCCATTGTCGCTTCTAATCTTTTTGATCCTTAAGCCGAACTCATTTTGAGCTCACCTCAAGAATCCCTTCAAGGTCTCTTGGGTTTGTGATTTATCCTGCAAAAAGAATACCCAAGTGAAGCAAGAATAATCATCTACAATTACTAGATAGTACTTACTCCCGTCGATGCTTATGTAAGCTATCGGGCCAAATAGATCCATGTGGAGTAGCTCGAGTGGCCTGTCTGTTGTCATTATATTCTTGTGTGGATGGTGGGCGCCAACTTGCTTCCCTGCTTGACATGCGCTACTGAAAGGGAAATAGGGTCAAACCTTTTCCATATGAATTTTGGTGGTTGAATTGCCCAACACAAATTATTGGACTAACTAGTTTGTCCTAGATTATGAGTTCTACAGGTGCCAAAGGTTCACAAAAAACCAATACAAAGTATAAGAAGGGGTTCAAAACAAAGGAGCAAAGTTAAACCGAAGGCAGCCCTGGTCTGGCGCACCGGACTGTCCGGTGCACCAGGGAGATCGACTCTGAACTTGCCAGCTTCGGGAATTCGGGGAGCCACTCCGCTATAATTCACCGGACTGTCCGGTGTAACACCAGACTGTCCGGTATGCCAGCGGAGCAACGGCTACTTCGCGCCAACGGTCGTCTGCAAATGAACAGTGAAAGCAAATAGTGCGCGCCTGCGCGTGCAGAAGTTAGAGCAGGCGCCAGAAGGCGCACCGGACAGTGAACAGGACCTGTCCGGTGCACCACCGGACTGTCCGGTGGCCCCACTTGTCTGACCTCCAACGGCCGAACCCTAACGGTTGGATGACGTGGCTGGCGCACCAGACAGTGTCTGGTGGCGCACCGGACTGTTCGGTGCGCCATACGACAGACAGCCTCCCCAACGGCCACTTTGGTGGTTGGGGCTATAAATACCCCCCAACCACCACACTTCAAGGCATCCAAGTTTTCAGCCATTGCATTCAATACAAGAGCTCTAGACTTCATTCCAAGACACAAACAAGAGATCAAATCCTCTCCCAAGTCCAAAGTTCATTCCAATCAAATAGTGACTAGAGAGAGTGACATTTGTGTTCATTTGAGTTCTTGCGCTTGGATCACTTTTCTTCTTCTTTCTTTCTTGTTCCCAACTCAATTGTAATCAAGGCAAGAGACACCAATTGTGTGGTGGTCCTTGTAGGGACTTAGTGTCCCAATTGATTGAGAAGAGAAGCTCACTCTGTCTAGGTGACCGTTTGAGAGAGGGAAAGGGTTGAAAGAGACCCGGTGTTGGTGACTTGTTCTCAAATGCTTTGAACTAAGAACAAGGCAACACAGTAAACGTTATACATTAAGGCCCTTCATCCTTCGAAGCATTATTTCCCTTAAGATATAATGTTTCGAGGACGAAGGCAACGAAGGACATGCCTTCGTTAATATAACATATAAGAATGAAGAAGAAAGAATCATATAAACTATAAAAACAATATAAATAGTCATATATTAACATTATCTCATTTTTATTTCATTACTATGGAAAAACAGAAACATTATTAGATTACAAGTGTACCTTCGACTTGAAAGGAAGTGAAAGTACCAGCGTGACGCAAGGATCAAATGTCAAGTCAACGTGAACAGTACGAAATTACTGTTCACCTATTTATAGACACGGGACGCAGCCCATGTGAAATTACACTCATGCCCTTTACATTTGCTAACAACTCTATAGTAGTCCATCGAGGTTTAAATAGCCTTTTCAACTTTAAGTCGGTTTCCTTTTTCTGTTATCATGCCGAAGCTCTCCTGCGCACAACTTCGGCTTTGCGTTATCCTTCGTACTCCTTCTCGTGCTTTTCCACGCTGTGGTTTCAACTGAAGTCCGAAGGTACCTGTTCATGTACTGTACTTCCAGAAACATTGTTAAATCATATTTTTGAGGAACTTCGAAAGCCGAAGGCCCCCAACAGTATCCCCTCGCAATATTAATTTGTTAGAATGATAAATTTAGATTGCGACAAGGACGAAGGCTCTGAGCCGAAGGTCCGAAAAACACCTTCCCTTTGCTAGAATAGCAACAGCCACTGACAAGCGGGCCCTCCAGCACGCAACGCACCAGGCGTATAAATAAGAGCGCACCACTAGCTCATTTGGTATGCTTTCTTGCCATCTGCTCTTACTTACTCAATTTTTAGCTCTTGCGCATCAACACTTGCCTAGATTTTTAAATTTTTAAGCTTCGACTTTGAGAGCACTTTTCTCAGCACTTTCGAAGATGTTTGAGGATAAGAAAGCTACCGCTGAACCGAAGCTGAGCCTTTCTGAGGAGATGAATCTTGGCTTTATTGAATCAATAGCAAGGACAAATACGGAGAAGATTGCTAAGGAAACTTTGGAGGGTTTGTCTGAAGACACTAGTGATAGTGATAGCTATGATGTGGAGAGCGGCGGGGAAGATTCCGAAGATCGACCCTGGCGACCAAGCCATGCAGTTTTTGGAAAATCAACTATTAAACAAAGCCATCTTGACAACATGAGGGGGAAATACTTTCGGGATATGTCTGTTGTGAGGGCTGACGATGGAGAGAAAACTTGTCCTACTCTAGAGGAGAATGAAGTCGTGATCTTTCGGAGTTTTTTGAAGGCTGGGCTTCGGCTTCCTCTGAGCAGCTTCATAGTCGAGGTTCTGAAGATATTTCAGATTTACCTTCACCAGATTACCCCCGAAGCTATTATAAGAATGGGAATCTTTGTGTGGGCTTTAAGGAGTCAAGGCTTGGAGCTAAATGCAAAAAGTTTTTGCAGCATGCATGAATTGTTATATGAAACGAAGCCCTAGGGTAAAGAACAGTATCATAATAATTTCGGCTGCTATAGCTTCGTTGCTTGCTCTGGTTCAAGCTTCCCAGTACCGACTTTTCGGAAGAGATGGCCCGGAGACTGGACAAAAGAATGGTTTTATGTAAAGAATGATTTAAAGGCACGAGAAGACAATAAAGATATAATCATGCGCCCTATCTGGCAACGCTTCGGGCTCTGAAAACCGAAGGTAGAAATTGACGAATCGGCCGAAGAATGTCGCAAGGCTTTTGGCTTAGTCTGCTCTTTCATCGGGACAAGGGACTTAGTTCAAGAGCACGTGGCCTACAGGATATGGCCATTGCTAGCCGACTGGGAGGTGCCAAAAGAATCCATCAGCAATCCCCACGAAGGTGGTCTGGTTCGACTAAAATATACCTTTAGATTTAGAGACCAGTTTATCGAGCTAGACGACGACTGGCTGAAAAGCGTCGAAGCTACAAGCGATGATCTGCTTGGGCTGTACTCCAGAGCAGAAGATAACGCATTGTCTGCGGCCTTCGGGAACCGGAAAAAGAAGAGACTAAACAGAGTTTTTGACGCCATTGGGTTCATGTATCCTGACTACTGTTACCCGCCCTGGGGGCAAAAAAGAAAAAGTGGAGATTCCGGGAGAGATGATGCTTCAGCAGCTCCGAGCGAGGCCGCGCCGAAGAGGGAAAGGGTGAAGGTCCTTACTCATCGACCACGCTATATTGAACCGGCCATAGTGTCTGAATTTGGCGGTGAGACCTCTTCGGTGACCGAAGGCAAAAAACCTGCGATTACGCAGAAAATTGAACCGGCTGTATCGCCGAAGGCATCATCAGCTGAACCGGATGAGCCGAAGGCCATTAACATTGAAGAGATGAAGGTTGAGAAAACAAGAATATTGGAAGTAATAAGTCCTTCGGCAGAGGTGACAATGCCAAAGGCACAAAAGGATCTCTCGACAACCCCCAAGAGAAAGAGAATGGTCAACGTATTAGATGTGTTAGAGACAATAAAAACTTCAAGCTCTACTCCAAAGAAAGCCGCCAAAGCTTCGGAAACACACCTTGACGCCGAAGCTTCCAAGGTCCAAGCCGAGACCGAAGCTGGGCCTCGAGAGCCCGCTAAGGAGAAATCCTTGAAAATCGGAGACAAGATAGATAAAGAAGCTGCAGAAGCAATTCTGACTGAAAAAACCGCCATTCCCATTCCCGAAGCATCATCTGAAGCTACTGATTATATTATACGACATGCTTCGGGAAAAAGACTATCTGAAAATGAAAAGCGAGAGACTCAATTTTATGCTCAAAGATTGAAATATCCAAAGGGGGCCCTGATATTCAACGGTAGCGGGGAGGAAGACTTCTTGTATTGTCTCCCAGACAGTAAAGAGATTTCTGTCTGCTAAGAGATGAGCAAGAGCTTCGGTTTCCCTACATTTGAAGATGGGCTCTCAGTGTTATCAAAAGATGAGTTGGCCGACATCTTAGCATACAATAGCTTAAAAATGAGAAAGTTAGACTTTTGTATTTAAAGACAGAATCTTCCATTTACTTACACTTAACACCGCATTTTTTGCAGGGCCTTATTCTTAGCAACGCCCTCAGGGCACAAAAAGGTGCCGAAGATGAAGGGTATACCATGGCCTTGAACAACCTTCGTTCCGAAGTGATTGAACTAAGGAACAAAAGTCTTGAAAAAGACAAAATATTACACTCATTGTTGAACAAAATAAGGGAAGACAAAGCTGTTTCCAAAGCCCAAGCCGAAGCTCAAAAATGCGAAATCGAATATCTCCAGAAACAGCTATTCAAAGCTAAAGAAAAATGCAGTGTTGCAAAGGCTGAACGAGATATTAGTATATATTGGAGGAACCACTTACAAAAAACAGTTGATGACCTTCGTGCATCCAAGGAGAGGTGCTATGAAAAATCTATAGAGTGTGTTAAGAAAATAAAAACTAGCTTCGCCAATGTTGGCGCATTTTCTAACGAAGACAACTTCGTAAGGGGTGACCCTGAAGGACTAATTGATTGGATCAATAACGAAGCTGAAGCTTTTGAAGAAGTTTTGAGTGGTCGCGGGGATATTTGCGCTTTCTCGGGTGCCAGAGGAATCGCAGCTATTTTAGAAAAACCAGGCTGCGACCATGTGAAAAATTTGGCTCAAGCCGAAACTGCTTTATCTATTGAAGATACTAAAGATCCCTCAGCCGAAGCAAGCTTAATTGGCGGAAAATTCTTTACTGACATATGGGAGAATGGCGGCCGAGGGATGGCACATGAAATGATAAAAAAGAGTGAAAAAGATTATCATGATTCAAAAGAAGCGACGAAGACAGCTGAGAAAGCAGTAGAACTTGAGAGGCGAATCGGTATTACTTAATAGATTTTTAGCTTTATTTACTGATTTTGCGACTTCGGACTTATTTACGTTTTATATCGCAGCTGAACTATCTCCTCCAGAGCCCCTCGAGTTGACGGCCAACCCCGAAGCAAAAAAGAAGATGAAGTTACTAAAGTGGCCGAAGCTATTCTGGACGAAGCTGTTAATCGACTGCTGAACGAAGCTGCAGAAGCAGTTTTGAAAGAAGAATAACTTCTATTGTAAAAACATTTGTAATATGACATTTGCTGAAAAAGTGCGTAGTATTTTTATAATTTTGAATGCAATATTTAATCTGCTTGTAATTGTATTCTTTACGATGCATGAAACCTTACATACATACCATTTTCGAGCCTTTGGCGAAAAAAACACCTTCCCTTCTTTTCATACGTGGTGAAGAACATCCATATTTCGTAGAAAACATCTGATTTTCGTAAGATCATTATGCTTCGTAAGCAATAGATCACCTTTTCATCTGAGAGTTTGACGAAGCTATATTTCCTCAGTACTTATGCTGTGCCTTGGCACTACTTTTTCAAATCATTCCCCGAAGATCAACATTGAATTCCCTTCTCGCGCCATTGATGCAAGATGATGTATGATGTTATGCTATGCAAAATGATGTAATGATGTTATGCTATGCAAAATGTTTTCTTTTTGGCTTCACCGCTTATTTTTCGGTGTATCAGCGCTGATTTTTCGCTGTAAGCCTCCCTTGGGAGCTTCTTCGCCTTTTACTTCAGCGGAATCAACGTTTATTTTTCACTGTAAGCCTCCCTTAGGAGCATCTTCGCCTTTTACTTCAGCGGAATCAACATTTATTTTTTGCTGTAAGCCTCCCTTAGGAGCTTCTTCGCCTTTTACTTCAGCGGAATTAGCGTTTATTTTTCGCTGTAAGCTCTGCATTCCCTCTGGAACGACTTTCGAGCAGAAAACTTACACTGCGCTCCCTTAGGAACGACTTTCTATTGCTTCAGCAAGACTTGTAATATGATTATGAACCCCGCTCCCTCTTGAGAGCAATTCTCGTGCTTCGCCATTTTTTTGGATTTCGTGAGTCTGTAAAAGAGATATATTTCCACTATGACCAAAACGAAGCTATTACAAGGAATTGAAAACAACAGGAAAAAAATTAAGCCTTTAATGATTGTTCTCTATTAAAAAAGAAAAATGATAACGAATGTGAGAACTGCTTCAGAAGTAGGATATCTTTTAGTAGATGTGCTTTGATTCCGGCACGGTGTTGTTGACTGTGCGAGCTTCGGACTCCTCTCTGAAGTCCCGTTGCTGATGAATATGCTGGCTCCCTTCTGGCTGCTGGCCTCGTTGCAATGGTGGTGGGGGTGGAGGCTGCTACCAAGATGCCTAAGATTGGCTTGCCGAAGCAACAGAGGCTACAGGATGGTTACTCACGTACTCTGGAATGTACGACAAGTGATACGAAGCAGTATGCATAACCTGCTTCGGCTGACTCTGTTGGGCTGCATCTTCTGCTATCTCTTTCTGTTTCTGGATGGTGACGTGACACATCCTGGTAGTGTGGCCCTTGTCCTCACCGCAGAATAGACAATAAATCTTCCTGGACTGATCCCCAAACCTTCCTCTGAAGCCCCTAGCGCCTCTGCCCCTTGGAGCTGGGGGCTGAGGATAGCTCTGTTGCTGCCCCGAAGCCTGAGAAGAATATTGCGGCCTCTGTTGTTGACTTCCCCTATCGTCATTTTGAGTGGAATGGATTGATCTGACGTGCCTAGGGTGAATCCTTCCTCCGAAGCCCCTGGCCATTTCGGAGAACCTATAAGCTTCCTCCCTTCTTTGTCGAAAATCATTGTCAGCACGGATGTATTCATCCATTTTCTGGAGCAGTTTCTCCAGGGTTTGAGGGGGTTTCCTGGCGAAGTACTGGGCTGAAGGTCCTGGCCGAAGCCCCTTAATCATGGCCTCAATGACAATTTCATTGGGCACTGTTGGCGCTTGTGCCCTTAGATGCAAGAACCTTTAGACATACGCCTGGAGGTATTCCTCTTGATCTTGCGTACACTGGAACAAGGCTTGAGCGGTAACTGGCTTCGTCTGAAACCCTTGAAAACTGGTGATCAACATGTCCTTTAGCTTCTGCCATGATGTGATTGTTCCTGGCCGAAGAGAGGAATACCAAGTTTGTGCAACATTTTTAACTACCATGACGAAGGATTTTGCCATGACAGCAGTGTTGCCACCATACAAAGATATAGTTGCTTCGTAGCTCATCAGAAACTGCTTCGGATCTGAGTGTCCGTCATACATAGGGAGCTGGGGTGGCTTGTAAGACGGGGGCCAGGGCGTAGCCTGCAGTTCTGCTGACAGAGGAGAAGCATCATCAAAAGCAAAATTTCCGTGATGGAAATCCTTATACCAGTCATCCTCGTTGAAGAAGCCCTCTTGGTGCAATTCCCTGTGGTATGGCCTTCGATTCTGCTCATCTTGAGCGAGATGACGCACTTCTTCGGTAGCTTCGTCAATCTGCCTTTGCAAGTCAGCTAACCGAGCCATCTTCTCCTTCTTCTTCTGGACCTACTGATGAAGCATCTCCATATTCCTGATTTCCTGGTCCAACTCATCTTCTTAAGGTGTTGGACTAGTAGCCTTCCTCTTCTGGTTTCGAGCTTCCCGAAGAGAAAGGGTCTCCTGGTTCGGATCTATCGGCTGCAGAACGGCGGCCCCTGTTGCCGAAGCTTTCTTTGGTGGCATGACGAAGGTCGATGCTTGCTGAAGGTGGTCGAAAAAAGGGTTCACCGGAGGTGGGCGCCAATGTTGGTGACTTGTTCTCAAATGCTTCGAACTAAGAACAAGGCAACACAGTAAATGTTATACATTAAGGCCCTTCGTCCTTCGAAGCATTATTTCCCTTAAGATATAATGTTTCGAGGATGAAGGCAACGAAGAACATGCCTTCGTTAATATAACATATAAGAATGAAGAAGAAAGAATCATATAAACTATAAAAACAATATAAATAGTCATATATTAACATTATCTCATTTTTATTTCATTACTATGGAAAACAGAAACATTATTAGATTACAAGTGTACCTTCGACTTGAAAGGAAGTGAAAGTACCAGCGTGACGCAAGGATCAAATGTCAAGTCAACGTGAACAGTACGGAATTACTTTTCACCTATTTATAGACACGGGACGCAGCCCATGTGAAATTACACTCATGCCCTTTACATTTGCTAACAACTCTATAGTAGTCCATCGAGGTTTAAATAGCCTTTTCATCTTTAAGTTGGTTTCCATTTTCTGTTATCATACCGAAGCTCTCCTGCGCACAGCTTCCGCTTTGCGTTATCCTTCGTACTCCTTCTTGTGATTTTCCACGCTGTGGTTTCAACTCAAGTCCGAAGGTACCTGTTCATGTACTATACTTCTAGAAACATTGTTAAATCATGTTTTTGAGGACCTTCGGAAGCCAAAGGCCCCCAACACCCGGTCTTTGTGACCACCTCAACGGGGAGTAGGTTTGCAAGAACCAAACCTCGGTAAAACAAATCACCATGTCATCCGCTCTATTTTTTTGGTTGATTTGTTTTTGCCCTCTCTTTCGGACTCGATTATATTTCTAACGCTAACCCCAGCTTGTAGTTGTCCTTAAAGATTATAAATTTCAGATTCTGCCTATTCACCCCCCTCTAGGTGACTTTCAATTGGTATCAGAGCCTGGTGCTTCATTAGAGCCTAAACGCTCGTAGTGATGTCGGGAGAACACGCCAACAAGGAGATGGTGACCGGCGAGAAGCCCGCCACAAGCCACGGGAAGGCTCCATCGGGAGAGTCCTGCAACAAGAAGAAGGAGGAATCACCTCCTCACAAGTCACATCGGAGTGGCGAGAAGAAAAAGAAGATGAAGAAGGTGGTCTACTACGAGACTGACTCTTCGTCGCCATCCACCTCCGGCTCCGACGTGTCGTCCATAACTTCTAAGCGCCATGAGCGCAAGAAGTTTAGTAAGATCCCCCTACGCTATCCTCGCATTTCTAAGTGTACTCCTTTACTTTCCGTCCCATTAGGCAAACCACCCATGTTTGATGGTGAAGATTATAATATGTGGAGTGACAAAATGAGGCACCATCTAACCTCACTCCACACTAGCATTTGGGATGTTGTTGAGATTGGAGTACATGTACCATCACCGGGGGATGAAGACAATGACTCAGACGAAGTTGCCCAAATCCGGCACTTCAACTCCCAAGCCACCACTATACTCCTCGCCTCTCTAAGTCGAGAGGAGTATAACAAGGTGCAAGGGTTGAAGAGCGCCAAGAAAATTTGGGACGTGCTCAAGACCGCGCACGAAGGAGACGAGGTGACCAAGATCACCAAGAGGGAGATGATCGAGGGGGAGCTCGGTCGTTTTATGCTCAACCAAGGAGAAGACCCACAAGCCATGTACAACAGGCTAAAGACCTTGGTTAACCAAGTGCGCAACCTCGGGAGCACCAAATGGGATGACCATGAGATGGTCAAGGTTATTCTTAGATCACTCGTATTTCTTAACCCTACTCAAGTTCAATTAATTCGTGGTGATCCAAGATATAAACTAATGTCTCCCGAGGAAGTAATAGGAAAATTTGTGAGCTTTGAATTGATGATCAAAGGCTCCAAGAAGATCATCGAGCAAGGCGCCTCCTCCTCCATACCCGAGGCACAACCCGTTGCATTCAAGGCAACGAAGGAGAAGAAAGAAGACTCTACACCAAGTAGGGTCCCCATCGACGCCTCCAAGCTCGACAATGAGGAGATGGCGCTCATCATCAAGAGCTTCCGCCAAATTCTCAAGCAAAGGAGGGGGAAGGACTACAAGCCCCGCTCCAAGAAAGTGTGCTACAAGTGTGGTTAGCCCGGTCACTTTATTGCTAAATGTCCTTTATCTAGTGATAGTGACAGGGATAACGATAAGAGGGGAAAGAAGAAGGAGAAGAGGTATTACAAGAATAAGGGTGACAATGCCCATGTTTGCCGGGAGTGGGACTCCGACGAGAGCTCCACCGACTCCTCCGACGACGAGGATGCCGCCAATATCGCCATCAACAAGGGCCTCCTCTTTCCCACCGTCGGCCACAAGTGCCTCATGGCAAAGGATGGCAAGAAGAAGAAGGTAAAATCAAGATCCTCCACTAAGTATGCAACTTCTAGTGATGAGGATAATTCTAGTGATGATGAGGATAACTTGCTTACTCTTTTTGCCAATCTTAACATGCAACAAAAAGAGAAACTGAATGAATTGATTAGTGTCATTCATGAGAAGGATGAACTCTTGGATAGCCAAGAGGACTTCCTTATTAAGGAAAACAAAACGCATGTTAAGACTAAAAATGCTTATGCTCAGGAGGTAGAGAAAAATGAAAAATTAACTAGTGAGCTTAGCACTTGCCATGACACTATTTCCAACCTTAGAATTGAGAATGCTAATTTGATTGCTAAGGTTGAGAAGTCAAATATTTGTGATGATTCAATTACCAATCTTAGAAATGATAATGCTAATTTGATTGCTAAGATTGATAAATTGAATGCCTCTCTTGCTAGCCTTAAGTTTGAGAATGATAAATTAAATGCTAAGGCTAAGGAATTAGATGTTTGCGATGCTTCTATTTCCAATCTTAGAGATGAGAATGCTATTTTGCATGCTAAGATTGTTGAATTAAATGATTGTAAACCCTCTACATCTACTGTTGAGCATGTTTCTATTTGCACTAGATGTAGAGATGTTAACATAGATGCTATTCATGATCACCTTGCTATGATTAAACAACAAAATGATCATATAGCTAAACTAGATGCTAATATTGCCGAGCATGAACTAGAGAATGAAAATTTTAAATTTGCTCGTAGTATGCTTTATAGTGGGAGACGCCCTGGCATTAAGGATGGCATTGGCTTCCAATAGGGGGACAATGTCAAGCTTAATGCCCCTCCTAAAAGATTGTCTAATTTTGTTAAGGGTAAGGCTCCCATGCCTCAGGATAATGAGGGTTATATTTTGTATCCTGCTGGTTATCCTAAGGATAAGATTAGGAGAATTCATGCAAAGAAGACTCATTCTGTTTCTCACCATGCTTTTATTTATAAGAATGAGGCTTCTAGCTCTAGGCGTTCTACACATGTTAAAATGCCTAAGAAGAAAACTACTACTGCATCAAATAAACCTAACATCTCATTTAAGACTTTTGATGCTTCATATGTGCTTACTAACAAATCAGTCAAAGTAGTTGCCAAATATGTTGGGGGCAAACACAAGGGGTCAAAGACTTGTGTTTGGGTACCCAAGGTGCTTGCTTCTAATGTAAAAGGACCCAAGACTGTTTGGGTACCTAAGAACAAGGCCTAAATTTGTTTTGTAGGTTTATGCATCCGGGGGCTCAAGTTGGATCATCGACAGCGGGTGCACAAACCACATGACTGGGGAGAAAAATATGTTCTCCTCCTATGAGAAAAACCAAGATCCCCAAAGAGCTATAACATTCAGGGATGAAAATCAAGGTTTGTGAAAGGGAAATGTGCCCTTGGGCCATTTCTAAGTATTTTGGTGATCAAGTGCCAACACAAATGGTTTAAGTGTGAAACTATGTCAAATGGTGGAAGAAGTGCAAAGTCAACACAAAGGTATGATTCTAGACTTAGTACATTGGTTTTTGTGTACTAACATATTTGTCTAAGTGCTAGAATCAGAGAAAATACAATTGGAAAAGACATGGCTCGAGCAGCCAAGACTCTCCTCAGTCTGGGTGCACCAGACTGTCCGGTGGTGCACCGGACAGTGTCCGGTGTGCCAGGCTGGCGTCTGGTCAACTGGCTGCTCTCGGGTCTCGACGGTGGCGTACAACTATAAATCACCGGTCTGTCCGGTGAATCGTCTGCGGCGAAATCGCTGCTCTCGGGAACCAAGTCAACAGCGTACGGCTATAATTCACCGGACTGTCCAGTGAGGCACCGGACTGTCCGGTGAGCCAACGGTCGGGCGCGCCAACGGTCGGCCGCGGAATCCACGCGTGACGCGTGGCCGAGCCAACGGTCAGATGGGGGGCACCGGACTGTCCGGTGTGCACCGGACAGTGTCCGGTGCGCCAACGGCTCCAAGTCTTCAACGGTCGGCTGCGCCAGAATAGGAAAGAAATCCGCACGGGACAGTGTCCAGTGGTGCACCAGACTGTCCGATGCGCCGGTCGACAGAAGGCAAGAATTGCCTTCCTAGATTGCTCTCAACGGCTCCTAGCTGCCTTGGGGCTATAAAAGGGACCCCTAGGTGCATGGAGGAGTACACCAAGCATACCTTGAGCATTCTTGATCATTCACACTCCGTCTTTGCGCACTCGTTTGACATTCTTAGTGATTTGAGCTCTGTTCTAGTGAGAACCTTGTGATATTCATTTGAGCTCGAGTCTTGGCCGTGTGTGTGCGTATTGCTGTGGATTTGTGTGTGTTGCTTTCCTCCCTTACTCTAGTGCTTTCACTTTGATTCTTATTGTAAGGGCGAGAGACTCCAAGTTGTGGAGATTCCTCGCAAATGGGAAAGAGTAAAGAAAAGAAGAACACCGTGGTATTCAAGTTGATCATTGGATCACTTGAGAGGAGTTGAGTGCAACTCTCGTCCATTGCGACGCCACAACGTGGAGCAGGCAAGTGTTGTACTTGGCCGAACCACTGGATAATTCCTCGTGTCTCTTGTGCTTGTTCTCACTGTGTCTATTGTGCTTCACAAGAGCTCTCCTTAGCCACTTGATTTTATTGTGCTAACTCATAACCAAGTTTTGTGGCTTTAAGTTTCAAGTTTTTACAGGATCACCTATTCACCCCCTCTAGGTGCTCTCAATTGGTATCAGAGCCGTTCTCTTCAAGAAAGGGACTAATCACCCGAAGGGATGGATCCTAAAGGAAAGGGGATGGTGATCAACGACAAGGAGAAGGAGTCTTTCATCAATGAGCCAAAAGACGACAAGCCCACTGACTCGAGCTCAAGTCATAAGAAGAAGGACGAGAAGAAGAAGAGGCGTATCAAGAAGATCGTCTACTACGACGACAGCGACGAGTCTTCTTCTTCCCAAAAGGACGACGACGACAACGACTACGAGAAAAAGAAGACGGTTAACTCGAACTTGTCTTTTGATTACTCTCGTATTCCGCAAAGTTCCAATGCTCATTTGCTTTTCATTCCCCTCGGTAAACCTCCTCACTTTGATGGAGAGGACTACGGATTTTGGAGTCACAAAATGCGTAGCCACTTGTTCTCTCTCCATCCAAGTATATGGGAGATAGTAGAAAATGGAATGCAATTTGATAGTACGGATAGTCCCATGTTCATTAATGAACAAATTCATAAAAATGCACAAGCTACTACTGTTCTTTTAGCGTCATTGTGCATGGATGAATACCATAAGGTGAGCGGCTTGGATAACGCCAAGAAGATTTGGGACACCCTCAGGATCTCTCATGAGGGAAATGACGTCACCATGTTCACCAAGATGGAGTTGGTGGAGGGCGAACTTGGGAGGTTTGCAATGATCAGGGGGGAGGAGCCAACCCAAACATATAACAGGCTCAAGACCCTCGTCAACAAAATAAGGAGCTATGGAAGCACGCGATGGACGGACCACGACGTCGTCCGACTTATGCTAAGGTCCTTCACCGTCCTTGATCCTCATCTTGTTAACTCTATTCGTGAGAATCCTAGGTACACCAAGATGACGCCCGAAGAAATACTTGGGAAGTTTGTGAGTGGGCGAATGATGATCAAGGAGGCGAGATATGTTGATGAGGCGCTAAATGGCCCAATCCATGAGCCTCAAACCATTGCTCTCAAAGCAACAAGTAGCAGGGAGGTGCTACCTAGCAAGGTGGCGCAAGTTGAGGCGGCGGGGCTCAACGAGGAAGAAATGGCCCTCATCATCAAGCGCTTCAAGACGACGCTAAAGGGTCGCAAGGAGCATCCCAAAAAGAACAAGACGAAGGGAAAGCGCTCCTGCTTCAAGTGCGGTAAGGTTGGTCACTTTATTGCTAATTGTCCCGATAATGATAGTGACCAGGATCAAGAAGAGAAGAGGGAAAAGAATAAGACTTACAAGAAGGCTAAAGGCGAGGCACACCTTGGCAAAGAGTGGGACTCGGATTGTTCTTTGTCTGACTCCAACGACGAAGGACTCGCCGCCACCGCCTTCAACAAATCATCCCTCTTCCCCAACGAGCATCACACCTGTCTCATGGCAAAAGAGAAGAAGGTAAGCACTCGCAATACTAGTACTTACGGTTCTTCAAGTGATGATGAATCTAATGATGATGAAGTAGACTATGCTAGTTTATTCAAAGGTTATATAGAACCAAAATTGATAAAATCAATGAATTAATTGATGCTTTGAATGAGAAGAATAGATTGTTAGAAAAGCAAGAGGACCTTTTATATGAAGAGCATGATAAATTTGTTAGTGCACAAAATTCTCTTGCTCTAGAAGTTAAAAGAAATGAAATGCTTTCATGTGAATTATCTAAGTGCCATGAATCTATTTCTAGCTTAAGGAGTATCAATGATGACTTGAGTGCTAAGTTAGAAATAGCTAATAAATCAACCTCTTGTGTAGAACATGTTGTGATTTGCAATAGGTGTAAAGATTTTAATGTTGATGCTTGTAGTGAACACCTAGTTTCCATTTCTAAATTAAATGATGAAGTGGCTAGTCTTAATGCTCAACTTAAGACTAGCAAAAATGAATTTGATAAATTAAAATTTGCAAGGGATGCCTACACTATTGGTAGACACCCCTCAATTAAGGACGGGCTTGGCTTTAAGAAGGAAGCCAAGAACTTAACAAGTCATAAGGCTCCCATCTCCGCCAAGGACAAAGGGAAGGCTCCAATGACTAATAGTGCTAAAAAGAACCATGCTTTCATGTATCATGATAGGAGTTATTCCAGGAATGTTCATTATGATAGAAGTTATAATACTTTTGATTCACATACCATGATTGATTCAAGTTCTTCTATTATGCATGGTAGAAATTTGGCTAGGAAAAATGTTATTCATCATATGCCTAGAAGAAATGTTGTTCATGTACCTAGGAATGTAAGTAATGAACACTCTACAATTTACCATGCTTGCAATGCTTCCTTTGCAATTTGTAGAAAGGATAAGAAAGTGATTGCTAGGAAATTAGGGGCAAAATGCAAGGGAGATAAGACTTGCATTTGGGTCCCTAAGGCTATTGTAACTAACCTTGTAGGACCCAACAAGAGTTGGGTACCTAAGACCCAAGCCTAATTTGCCTTGCAGGTTTATGCATCCAGGGGATCAAGCTGGATTATCGACAGCGGATGCACAAACCACATGACGGGGGAGAAGAAGATGTTCACCTCCTACGTCAAGAATAAAGATTCCCAAGATTCAATCATATTCGGTGACGGGATTCAAGGCAAGGTTAAAGGCTTAGGCAAGATAGCCATCCCAAATGAGCACTCTATCTCGAATGTATTTTTAGTAGAGTCGCTAGGTTATAATCTTCTGTCGGTTAGTCAATTATGTAATATAGGATACAATTGCTTATTCACAAATGTAGATGTGTCTGTCTTTAGAAGGAGTGATGGTTCATTAGCTTTTAAGGGTGTACTAGACCGCAAACTCTATTTAGTTGATTTTGCAAAGGAGGAGGCCGGTCTAGATGCATGCTTAATTGCTAAGACTAACATGGGCTGGCTGTGGCATCGCCGTCTAGCACATGTGGGGATGAAGAACCTTCACAAACTTCTAAAGGGAGAACATGTGTTAGGTCTAACAAATGTGTATTTCGAAAAAGACAGACCTTGTGCAGCTTGTCAAGCAGGTAAACATGTGGGAAGTGCGCATCACAGCAAGAATGTGATGACCACATCAAGACCCCTGGAGCTGCTGCATATGGACCTCTTCGGACCCGTCGCCTACCTTAGCATCGGGGGAAGTAAGTATGGTTTAGTAATTGTTGATGATTTTTCTCGCTTCACTTGGGTATTCTTTTTGCAGGATAAATCTGAAACCCAAGGAACCCTCAAGCGCTTCCTAAGGAGAGCTCAAAATGAGTTTGAGCTCAAGGTGAAGAAGATAAGGAGCGACAACGGGTCCGAGTTCAAGAACCTTCAAGTGGAGGAGTACCTTGAGGAGGAAGGAATCAAGCACGAGTTCTCCGCTCCCTACACACCACAGCAAAATGGTGTGGTAGAGAGGAAGAACAGGACGCTCATAGACATGGCGAGGACGATGCTTGGAGAATTCAAGACGCCCGAGCGGTTTTGGTCGGAAGCTGTGAACACGGCTTGCCACGCCATAAACCGAGTCTACCTTCATCGCCTCCTCAAGAAGACGTCATACGAGCTTCTAACCGGTAACAAACCCAACGTTTCTTATTTTCGAGTTTTTGGGAGTAAATGCTACATTCTTGTGAAGAAAGGTAGAAATTCAAAATTTGCTCCCAAAGTTGTAGAAGGGTTTTTGTTAGGTTATGACTCAAATACAAAGGCGTATAGAGTCTTCAACAAATCATCGGGTTTGGTTGAAGTCTCTAGCGACGTTGTATTTGATGAGACTAATGGCTCTCTAAGAGAGCAAGTTGAGCTTGATGATGTAGATGAGGATGATGTTCCAACGGACGCGATTCGTACCATGGCGATTGGAGACGTGCGACCGCAGGAACACAAGGAACAAGATCAGCCTTCTTCCTCAACAATGGTGCAACCCCCAACTCAAGATGATGAATAGGTTCCTCAAAAAGAGGCGTGTGATCAAGGGGGAGCACAAGATGTCCAAGTTCAAGAGGAAGAAGCACCACAGGCCCCTCCAACTCAAGTTCGAGCGATGATTCAAAGGAACCATCCCGTCGACCAGATTTTGGGTGACATTAGCAAGGGAGTAACCACTCGCTCTAGATTAGCTAATTTTTGTGAGCATTACTCTTTTGTCTCTTCTATTGAGCCTTTCAGGGTAGAAGAGGCCTTGCTAGATCCGGACTGGGTGTTGGCCATGCAGGAAGAGCTTAACAACTTCAAGCGAAATGAAGTTTGAACACTGGTGCCGCGTCCTAAGCAAAATGTTGTGGGAACCAAGTGGGTGTTCCGCAACAAACAGGACGAGCACGGGGTGGTGACAAGGAACAAGGCTCGACTTGTGGCAAAAGGTTATGCCCAAGTCGCAGGTTTGGACTTTGAGGAGACTTTCGCTCCTGTGGCTAGGCTAGAGTTGATTCGTATTTTGTTAGCCTATGCCGCTCACCATTCTTTCAGGTTGTACCAAATGGATGTGAAGAGCGCTTTCCTCAACGGGCCAATCAAGGAGGAGGTGTACGTGGAGCAACCCCCTGGCTTTGAGGATGAATGGTACCCCGACCACGTGTGTAAGCTCTCTAAGGCGCTCTATGGACTTAAGCAAGCCCCAAGAGCATGGTATGAATGCCTTAGAGACTTTTTAATTGCTAATGCTTTCAAGGTTGGGAAAGCCGATCCAACTCTTTTCACTAAGACTTGTGACGGTGATCTATTTGTGTGCCAAATTTATGTCGATGACATAATATTTGGTTCTACTAACCAAAAGTCTTGTGAAGAGTTTAGCAGGGTGATGACTCAAAAATTTGAGATGTCGATGATGGGCGAGTTGAACTACTTCCTTGGGTTCCAAGTGAAGCAACTCAAGGACGGCACTTTCATCTCCCAAACAAAGTATATGCAAGACTTGCTCAAGCGGTTTGGGATGAAGGACGCCAAGCCCGCGAAGACTCCAATGGGAACTGACGGACACGTCAACCTCAACAAAGGAGGTAAGTCCGTTGATCAAAAAGCATACAGGTCCATGATAGGTTCCTTGCTCTACTTATGTGCTAGTAGACCAGATATTATGCTTAGTGTATGCATGTGTGCTAGATTTCAATCCGATCCAAGGGAGTGTCACTTAGTGGCCGTGAAGCGAATTCTTAGATATTTAGTCGCTACGCCTTGCTTCGAGATCTGGTATCCAAAGGGGTCTACCTTTGACTTAATTAGATATTCAGACTTCGATTATGCTGGATGTAAGGTCGATAGGAAGGGTACATCAGGGACGTGCCAATTCCTAGGAAGGTCCCTGGTGTCGTGGAGTTCTAAGAAACAAACCTCTGTTGCCCTATCCATCGCTGAGACCGAGTACGTTGCCACAGGACAGTGTTGCACGCAACTACTTTGGATGAGGCAAACCCTTCGGGACTTTGGCTACAATCTGAGAAAAGTCCCACTCCTATGTGACAATGAGAGTGTTATCCGCATGGCGGACAATCCTGTTGAGCACAGCCGCACAAAGCACATTGACATTCAGCATCACTTTTTGAGAGACCACCAGCAAAAGGGAGATATCGAAGTGTTTTATGTTAGCACCGAGAACCAGCTAGCCGATATCTTTACCAAGCCTTTAGATGAAAAGACCTTTTGCAGGCTGCGTAGTGCGCTAAATGTCTTAGATTCGCGGAACTTGGATTGATGTGTAGCATACATGTGTATTATGCCTTGATCATGTTCCCTTATGCATATTGTTGTTTATTTATGGTGCTCAAGTTGTACAAGCACTCCTCGGACCTCACAAGTCCATTTGCGAGTGATGCACATATTTAGGGGGAGATGTGCTACAACTTGACCCTTTGAGACTAACCATGTGTTTGAGCTTGCTTGATTTAGTCTCAAAAGTGGATTGAAAGGGAAAGATGGACTTGGACCATGAAAGACTTCCACTGCACTCCGATGAGAGGGTAACTCACTCCATGATCATCTCATATTCTTATTGCCTTTTTACTCTTATTTGAAGATTTTGGTGAGGCAATGGGGTTTAAGGGCCAAGATTGATCCCGTTTTGGTGCTTGATGCCAAAGGGGGAGAAAATAAGGCCAAAGCAAGAAATGGATCAGCTACCACTTGAGAATTTTGAAAATAATAGAATTAGAGCTTTTGGTTTGTCAAAATACTCTTATTGTCTCTTATTGTCAAATGTTGGTCTCTTGTTGGGATAATGGTTGATTATGGGAAAAAGGGGGAGTTTTTGAATTCTTGATCAATTTCTCTTGAAATACCTCTCTCTATGCCTCAACAAGTGTGTTTGACTTAGAGATAGGAAATTGAGTTTGATTTGCAAAAACAAACCAAGTGGTGGCAAAGAATGATCCAAATATGCCAAATTTGAATCAAAACAAATTTGTGTTCTCATTTGCATTGATGTTGCACTTCTTTTAGTTGCTTTTTGTTGTGTTGGCATAAATCACCAAAAAGGGGAGATTGAAAGGGAAATGTGCCCTTGGGCCATTTCTAAGTATTTTGGTGATCAAGTGCCAACACAAATGATTTAAGTGTGAAACTATGTCAAATGGTGGAAGAAGTGCAAAGTCAACACAAAGGTATGATTCTAGACTTAGTACATTGGTTTTTGTGTACTAACATATTTGTCTAAGTGCTAGAATCAGAGAAAATACAATTGGAAAAGACTTGGCTCGAGCAGCCAAAACTCTGCTCAGTCTGGGTGCACCGGACTGTCCGGTGGTGCACCAGACAGTGTCCGGTGTGCCAGGCTGGCGTCTGGTCAACTGGCTGCTCTCGGGTCTCGACGGCGGCGTACGGCTATAAATCACCGGACTGTCCGGTGGTGCACCGGACTGTCCGGTGAGTCGTCTGCGGCGAAGTCGCTGCTCTCGGGAACCAAGTCAACAGCGTACAACTATAATTCACCGGACTGTCCGGTGAGGCGCTGGACTGTCCGGTGAGCCAACGGTCGGGCGCGCCAACGGTCGGGCGCGCAATCCGCACGTGACGCGTGGCCGAGCTAACGGTCAGATGGGGGCACCGGACTATCTGTTGTGCACCGGACAGTGTCCGGTGCGCCAATGGCTCCAAGTCTTCAACGGTCGGCTGTGCCAGAATAGGAAAGTAATCCGCACCGGACAGTGTCCGGTGGTGCACCGGACTGTCCGGTGCGCCAGTCGACAGAAGGCAAGAATTGCCTTCCTGGATTGCTCTCAACGGCTCCTAGTTGCCTTGGGGCTATAAAAGGGACCCCTAGGCACATGGAGGAGTACACCAAGCATACCTTGAGCATTCTTGATCATTCACACTCCGTCTTTGCGCACTCGTTTGACATTCTTAGTGATTTGAGCTCCGTTCTAGTGAGAACCTTGTGATATTCATTTGAGCTCGAGTCTTGGCCGTGTGTGTGCGTATTGCTGTAGATTTGTGTGTGTTGCTTTCCTCCCTTACTCTAGTGCTTTCACTTCGATTCTTATTGTAAGGGCGAGAGACTCCAAGTTGTGGAGATTCCTCGCAAACGGGAAAGAGTAAAGAAAAGAAGAACACCGTGGTATTCAAGTTGATCATTGGATCACTTGAGAGGAGTTGAGTGCAACTCTCGTCCATTGGGATGCCACAACGTGGAGTAGGCAAGTGTTGTACTTGGCCGAACCACGAGATAATTCCTCGTGTCTCTTGTGCTTGTTCTCACTGTGTCTATTGTGCTTCACAAGAGCTCTCCTTAGCCACTTGATTTTATTGTGCTAACTCATAACCAAGTTTTGTGGCTTTAAGTTTCAAGTTTTTACAGGATCACCTATTCACCCCCCCTCTAGGTGCTCTCAGTTTGGTCAAAGGATTGGGTAAAATTGCTATATCACCTAACCATTCTATTTCCAATGTTTTTCTTGTAGATTCATTATATTACAATTTGCTTTCTGTTTCTCAATTATGCAAAATGGGTTACAACTGTCTTTTTACGGATGTAGGTGTTACTGTCTTTAGAAGAAGTGATGATTCAATAGCTTTTAAGGGAGTGTTAGAGGGTCAGCTATACTTAGTTGATTTTAATAGAGCTGAACTCGACACTTGCTTAATTGCTAAGACTAACATGGGTTGGCTCTGGCATCGCCGACTAGCCCACGTTGGGATGAAGAATCTTCATAAGCTTCTAAAGGGAGAACACATTTTGGGACTAACAAATGTTCATTTTGAAAAAGATAGGATTTGTAGCGCGTGCCAAGCAGGGAAGCAAGTTGGTGTTCATCATCCACACAAGAACATCATGACGACTGACAGGCCACTGGAGCTACTCCACATGGATTTATTCGGCCTGATAGCTTACATAAGCATCGGCGGGAGTAAGTACTGTCGAGTTATTGTGGATGATTATTCTCGCTTCACTTGGGTATTCTTTTTACAGGAAAAATCTCAAACCCAAGAGACTTTGAAAGGATTCTTGAGACGGGCTCAAAATGAGTTCGGCTTGAGGATCAAGAAAATAAGAAGCGACAACGAAACAGAGTTCAAGAACTCTCAAATTGAAGGCTTTTTTGAGGAGGAGGGAATCAAGCATGAGTTCTCTTCTCCCAACACGCCACAACAAAATGGTATAGTGGAGAGGAAGAATAGAACTCTATTAGACATGGCAAGGACCATGCTTGATGAGTACAAGACTTCGGATCGGTTTTGGGCCGAGGCGGTCAACACCGCTTGCTACGCCATCAACCGGTTATATCTTCACCGAATCCTCAAGAAGACATCATATGAACTCCTCACCAGTAAAAAGCCCAATGTTTCATATTTTAGAGTCTTTGGTAGCAAATGCTTTATTCTTGTTAAAAGAGGTAGAAAATCTAAATTTGCTCCTAAGGCTGTAGAAGGCTTTTTACTTGGTTATGACTCAAACACAAGGGCATATAGAGTCTTTAACAAGTCCACTAGACTAGTTGAAGTCTCTTGTGACATTGTGTTTGATGAGACTAATGGCTCTCAAGTAGAGCAAGTTGATCTTGATGAGCTAGATGATGAAGAGGCTCCGTGCATCGCGCTAAGGAACATGTCCATTGGGGATGTGTGTCCTAAAGAATCGAAAGAGCCTCCACAAGCACAAGATCAACCATCTTCCTCCATGCAAGCATCTCCACCAACTCAAGATAAGGATCAAGCTTAAGAGGATGAAAATGAAGATCAAGAAGATGAGCCACCTCAAGAGGATGACAATGATCAAGGGGGAGATACTAATGATCAAGAAAAGGAAGATGATGAAGATCCAAGGCCGCCACACCGAAGAGTCCACCAAGCAATCCAACAAGATCACCCCGTGAACACCATCCTCGGTGATATTCATAAGGGGGTAACCACTCGATCTCGTGTTGCTCATTTTTGTGAACATTACTCCTTTGTTTCCTCTATTGAGCCACACAGGGTAGAGGAAGCACTTCAAAGATTCGGATTGGGTGCTGGCGATGCAAGAGGAGCTCAACAACTTCACAAGGAATGAGGTATGGCATTTAGTTCCACGTCCTAATCAAAATGTTGTAGGAACCAAGTGGGTCTTCCGCAACAAGCAAGATGAGCATGGTGTGGTGACAAGGAACAAGGCACGACTTGTGACCAAGGGATATTCACAAGTCGAAGGTTTGGATTTTGGTGAAACCTATGCACCCGTAGCTAGGCTTGAGTCAATTCGCATATTACTTGCCTATGCTACTTACCATGGCTTTAAGCTTTATCAAATGGACGTGAAGAGTGCCTTCCTCAATGGACCAATCAAGGAAGAGGTCTTTGTTGAGCAACCTCCCGGCTTTGAAGATAGTGAGTACCCTAACCATGTCTATAAACTCTCTAAGGCACTTTATGGGCTCAAGCAAGCCCCAAGAGCATGGTATGAATACCTAAGAGATTTCCTTATCACTAATGGCTTCAAAGTCGGAAAGGCCGATCCTACTCTATTCACTAAAACCATTGAAAATGATTTGTTCATATGCCAAATTTATGTTGATGATATCATATTTGGGTCTACTAACAAATCTATGTGTGAAGAGTTTAGTAGGATCATGATACAAAAATTCGAGATGTCTATGATGGGGGAGTTGAAGTATTTTCTAGGATTCCAAGTCAAGCAACTCCAAGAGGGCACCTTCATCAGCCAAACGAAGTACATTCAAGATATACTCACCAAGTTTAGATTGAAGGATGCCAAGTCCATCAAGACACCATGGGAACCAATGGGCATCTCGACCTCGACACGGGAGGTAAATCCGTAGATCAAAAGGTATACCGGTCGATGATAGGATCTTTACTTTACTTACGTGCATCTCGACTGGACATTATGCTTTTCGTATGCATATGTGCAAGGTTCCAAACCGATCCTAAGGAAGTTCACCTTAGGGCCGTGAAGCGAATCTTGAGATATTTAGTTCATACACCTAAGTTTGGTCTTTAGTACCCCAAGGGATCCTCTTTTGATTTATTAGGATATTCCGATGCTGATTAGGCAGGGTATAAGATTGATAGGAAGAGCACATCAGGGACTTGTCAGATTCTGAGGAGATCCCTGGTGTCTTGGGCTTCAAAGAAACAAAACTCAGTAGCTCTTTCTACCGTCGAAGCCGAGTACATTGCCGCAAGCCATTGTTGCGCGCAATTGCTTTGGATGAGGCAAACCCTTAGGGACTATGGCTACAAATTTAGCAAAGTCCCTCTCCTATGTGATAATGAGAGTGCAATCCGCATGGCGGATAATCCCGTTGAACACAGTCGCACTAAGCACATAGCCATTCGGTATCACTTTTTGAGAGATCACCAACAAAGGGGAGATATCGGGATAGCCTATATAAACACCAAAGATCAATTGGTCGATGTCTTTACCAAACCTTTAGATGAGAAAACCTTTACCAAACTTAGGAATGAGCTAAATATTCTTGATTCTAGGAATTTTGATTGATTCTTTGCATACATAGCTCATTTATGTACCTTTGATCATATCTCTTTTATGTCTATGACTAATGTGTGTTCAAGTGCAATCTTATGCTTAGTCATAGAATTGAAAGGGAAATGGAGTATTCGGCAAAGAAGGCGCTTCCACTCAACTCCATCGATATTTGCCGGTATTCCGCATTATTCTCCACTTTGGTATAATCTTCACTCATATCCATTTTGCCATTGGGGAGAAAGTAAAAGGGCTTATATTTCACTCACAAGTATCCATTTTTGGTGATTCATGCCAAAGGGGGAGAAAGTATGAGCTCAAAGCAAAAGGACCACACCACCACCGAATTTTAAAAATGAAGTTTTTCAAATTGATATCTTATTGTGTTCAAAAGGGGGAGAAAGTTCTAGCATCTTCAAAAACTTGTAAAACCCTCTTGAACACTAAGAGGAGCATTTTATTTAGGGGGAGTTTTGTTTAAGTCAAAGGAAAAGCATTTGAAACAGGGGGAGAAAATTTCAAATCTTGAAAATGCTTCTTTCAAATCTTATTCATATACCTTTGACTATTTGCTAAATGTTTTGAAAAAAAAATACAAAGAATTTGTATAAACAAAACTAGTGGTGCAAGCGTGGTCCAAAATTTTAAACAAAAAGAAAACAATCCATGCATATCTATTGAAATAGTTATATTGGTTTCAATTCCAAGCAACCTTTGCACTTACCTTATGCAAACTAGTTCAATTCTGCACCTCTATATTTGCTTTGGTTTGTGTTGGCATCAATCACCAAAAAGGGGGAGATTGAAAGGGAAATAGGGTCAAACCTTTTCCAAATGAATTTTGGTGGTTGAATTGCCCAACACAAATTATTGGACTAACTAGTTTGTCCAAGATTATGAGTTCTACAGGTGCCAAAGGTTCACAACAAACCAATACAAAGTATAAGAAGGGGTTCAAAACAAAGGAGCAAAGTTAAACCAAAGGCAGCCCTGGTCTGGCGCACCGGACTATCCGGTGTGCCACCGGACAGTGTCCGGTGCACCTAGGCCTGGGAATGGGCTTTACAAACTCATGAGCTAAAAGGGCTCCAAACTCACGGGCTAACAAATTTAAGTTTTTTTGGGTTCCCCACTTGTCGGGGACCATAATTAGGGGTACCCCAAGGCTCCTAATTTCAGCTGGTAACCCCCATCAGCACAAAGCTGCAAAGGCCTGATGGACGCAATTCCAGTTAAGGCTCCGTCCACTCAAGGGACTCGATCTCGCCTCGCCCGAGCCCAGCCTCGGGCAAGAACGGAAGACCAAGGCAGATTCGCGCCTTGCCCGAGGGTCTCCTCAAGCAACGGGCGCACCTTCGACTCGCCTAAGGACCAGCTCGAGTAGGCTTCACGGAGAAGCAACCTTGGCCAGATCGCCTTGCCCGCCGACTAGATCGCACGAGCATTCAATGCAAGGATCGCCTGACACCTTATCCTGACGCGCGCTTTCCAGTCGACAAGGCCGAAGTGATCGTAGTCACTTCGCCCCTCCACTGACTGAGCTGACAGGAAAACAGCACCGCCTGCGCTGCTCCGACTGCTGTGCCACCCGCCAGGGTGAGGCTGACAGCAACCAAGTCCAGCCTCGGGCGCCATAGGAATCTCCGCCTCGCCCGACCCTAGGGCTCAGACTCGATCTCAACTCGGACCCTCAACTCGGACGACGATCTCTGCCTCGCCCGACCCCAGGGCTCGGACTCGACCTCAACTCGGACGACGATCTCCGCCTCGCCCGACCCCAGGGCTCAGACTCGACCTCGACTCAGACGATGATCTCCGCCTCGCCCGACCCCAGGGCTCGGACTCGACCTCAACTCGGACGACGATCTTCGCCTCGTCCGACCCCCGGGCTCGGACTCGACCTCGACTCTGGAAGAAGGTCTCCGCCTCGCCCGACCCCAGGGCTCGGACTCGACCTCGACCTCGGAGGAGTCACCACCTCGCTCGGGCCGACCACGCCACAAGGGGAGGCCATCATTACCCTACCCCTGTCTAGCCCAAGCTACGGGGAACAAGACCGGTGTCCCATCTGGCTCACCCCGGTAAAACAAGTAATGATGGCACCCCACGTGCTCCATGACAACGGTGGTTCTCAGCCCCCTACGGAAGCAAGGATACATCAGCAAGGATCCGACAGCCCCGACAGCTGTGCTTCTACAGGGCTCAAGCACTCCTTCGACGGCCATGACGCCACATGAATAGGGCTCCAACACCTCTCCGACAGCCACGTCGGCACGTACATAGGGCTCTAGCTCCTCTCTGCTAGACACGTTAGCACACTGCTACACCCCCCGTTGTACACCTGGGCCCTCTCCTTACGTCTATAAAAGGAAGGTCTAGGGCTCTCATACGAAGGAGGTGGCCGCGCGGGAGAACGGGCAGCCTGACGCCCCCTCTCTCTCTCTCCCTCGCGAACGCTTGTAACCCCCTACTGCAAGCGCATCCGCCCTGGGCGCAGGACAACACGAGGTCGTGGGTTCCCCCTTACTGTTTTCCCCCCTTGTGTCTCTGTCTCGCGCCGACCCATCTGGGCTAGGACACGCAGCGACAATTTACTCATTGGTCCAGGGACCCCCCGAGGTCGAAACGCCGACAGTTGGCGCGCCAGGTAGGGGCCTGCTGCATGTTGACGAATAGCTTCCCGTCAAGCTCCAGATGGGGAGTCTCCAGCAACCTCTTCAACCTGGGACGAAGCTCCATTTCGGGAGTCTCGAGTTCATGTCCCTCGATGGCGGCTACGACATGATACTCCTTCCTCTGCCGCGCGACAACAACAATGGCGGCCGTCAGCCCGCCCGCCGGCGGCGGAATCGACGACGTCTTCCCTATGTGGCGGAAGAGTGACATTCGGGTCTGTCCCATCACCTTCCCCACTGGCAGAGGAGGAGACGGGGCAGGCATGGCCAAGCAGGAGGCGGCACCTCGTCGGCTGTCGAGCGAGTCGACGGCACCGGCGCCCCAACGGGGGATACGTCAGGCGTTGACCTTGCGCCTGAGACGAAGACGAGCGTCGTTTCCCCGCAACACGCCAACCCCAAGCATACGACGGGCGACGCCAGCACGCTCGCAAAGGACTTGCTGGGCGTCAGCTTTGTACCTGAGATAACGGTGCAGTCCGTCCCCGATGCGACTCCGTCACCGTCCGTCGATCAAGAGGTACCGTCCATTTCACATCCAGTGCCTTTTAGATTCAGCTTCGACCCACCAAGCGACCCCGCTTCGGTGGACGCTTTCATAAGGGCATATCCAAACCTCCCGGGGTACCACATGTGGTCAACCTGGGACAGATTGACGGTCATCTCGAACTACGGGCCCCCGGGTTCCGAGGAAGACGACGAGCCCGACTCTGGTTGGGATTTCTCCGGGCTCGGTAACTCTAGTGCCATGCAGGACTTTATGACCGCATGTGACTACTGCCTCTCCGATTGCTCCGATGATAGCCACAGGCTTAGCGACGAGGACTGTGGCCCAAGTCACGAATGTTTCCACGTCGATCTAGAGGGTCTCGACGAAGGCAACCACCTTGGTATGCCGGAGGACGGTGATCCCTCTAGGCCTCCGCCTCGCGTTGACATCCTTCGGGAGCTAGCTGTGGTCCCAGTCCCTGTGGGGGGTCAGGACACACAGCTCGAGCAAATCCGTGAGATGCAGGCCAGGCTCGACGAGGAAGCAGGACAACTTGTGCAGCCCCAGCAGAACATCGGGCAGGAGCGGGCAGGCTGAGCACCAGCCGGAGAAGTGTGTCATCTGGCCCAGGATGTCCAGCGCCGCATCGCCGACGACGCCAGGGCAAGGCTGCCCCTGGCTTCCAGTGGGGTCAGCCAGAACCTGGCTGCAGCAGCAATACTGCTCCGAGCGATGCCAGAACCATCCACCACCGAGGGGCGGCGTATCCAGGGAGAACTCAGGAATCTCCTGGAGGATGCCGCGTTCCGACGGGCCAAAAGCTCTGCCTCCCGAAGGCAGAGATACCCCCCGGAGCATCGCGCCGCGACTTCCCAATTCATGCGGGAGGCCTCGGTCCACATCGGGCGCACGAGGGACACTGCGCCTACGGCCCCGGGCCGCCTCGGCAACGAGCACCATCGCCGCGACCGTCGAGCCCACCTCGACGAGAGGGTGCGCCGAGGCTACCACCCCAGGCGTGGGGGACGCTACGACAGCGGGGAGGATCAGAGCCCTTCGCTCGAACCACCCGGTCCGCAAGCTTTCAGCCGGGCCATACGACGGGCACCGTTCCCGACCCGGTTCCGGGCCCCGACTACCATCACCAAGTACTCGGGGGAAACGAGGCCTAAACTGTGGCTCGCGGACTACCGGCTGGCCTGCCAGCTAGGTGGAACGGACGATGACAACCTCATCATCCGCAACCTCCCCCTGTTCCTCTCCGACACCGTCCGAGCCTGGCTGGAGCATCTGCCTCCTGCGCAGATCTCGAACTGGGACGACCTGGTCAAAACCTTTGCCGGCAACTTCCAGGGCACATACATGCGCCCTGGGAACTCCTGGGATCTCTGAAGCTGCCGCCAGCAGCCGGGAGAATCCCCGCGGGACTACATCCGGTGATTCTCGAAGCAGCGCACCGAGCTGCCCAACATAACCGACTCCAATGTCATCAGCGCGTTCCTCGCCGGCACCACTTGCCGCGACCTGGTGAGCAAGCTAGGTCGCAAGACTCCCACCAGGGCGAGCGAGCTGATGGACATCGCCACCAAGTTCGCCTCTGGCCAGGAGGCGGTCGAGGCCATCTTCCGGAAGGACAAGCAGCCTCAGGGGTGCCAGCCGGATGACGCCCCCGAAGCGTCCGCTCAGCGCGGCACGAGGAAGAAGGGCAAGAAGAAGTCGCAAGCGAAACGCGACACCGCCGACGCAGACCTTGTCGCCGCCGCTGAGCACAACAACCCTCGGAAACCTCTCGGAGGCGCCAACTTGTTCGACAAGATGCTCAAGGAGTCGTGCCCCTATCATCAGGGTCCCGTCAAGCACACCCTTGAGGAGTGCGTCATGCTTCGGCGCTACTTCCACAAGGCCGGGCCACCGGCGGAAGGTGGCAGGGCCCCCGACAACGACAAGAGGGAAGCTCACAAGGCAGAAGAGTTCCCCGAGGTCCATGACTGCTTCATGATCTACGGTGGGCGGGTGGCGAACGCCTCGGCTCGGCACCGCAAGCAAGAGCGCCGGGAGGTCTGCTCGGTAAAGGTGGCGGTGCCAGTCTATCTAGACTGGTCCGACAAGCCCATCACCTTCGACCAAGACGACCACCCCGACCGCATGCCGAGCCCGGGGAAGTACCCGCTCGTTGTGGATCCCGTCATCGGCAACGTTAGGCTTACTAAGGTCCTCATGGACGGAGGCAGCAGCCTCAACATCATCTACGACGACACCCTCCGGCACTTGCGGATCGATCTGTCCTCGATCCGTGCCGGTGCGGCGCCCTTTCACGGGATCATTCCTGGGAAGCGCGTCCAGCCCCTTGGACAACTCGATCTGTCCGTCTGCTTCGGGACTCCCTCCAACTTCTGAAAGGAAACCCTCACGTTCGAGGTGGTCGGGTTCCGAGGAACCTACCACGCAGTGCTGGGGAGACCATGTTACACCAAGTTCATGGCCGTCCACAACTACACCTACCTCAAGCTCAAGATGTCGGGCCCCAACAGGGTCATCACCGTCGGCCCCATGTACCGACACGCGTACGAATGCGACGTGGAGTGCGTGGAGTACGCCGAGGCCCTCGCCGAATCCGAGGCCCTCATCGCCGACATGGAAAACCTCTCTAAGGAGGTGCCCGATGCGAAGCGCCACGCCGGCAACTTCGAACCAGCAGAGGCGGTTAAGTCCGTCCCTCTCGACCCCAGCAACGACGCCTCCAAGCAGATCCGGATCGGCTCCGAGCTCGACCCCAAATAGGAAGCAGTGCTCGTTGACTTTCTCCACGCGAACGCCGAGGTTTTTGCGTGGAGTCCCTCGGACATGCCTGGCATACCGAGGGAAGTCGCCGAGCACTCACTGGATGTCCGAGCTGGAGCCCGACCCGTGAAGCAGCCTCTGCGCCGATTCGACGAAGAAAAGCGCAGAGCCATAGGTGAGGAGATCCACAAGCTGATGGTTGCAGGGTTCATCAAAGAGGTATTCCATCCCGAATGGCTAGCCAACCCTGTGCTTGTGAAAAAGAAAGGAGGGAAATGGCGGATGTGTGTAGACTACACTGGTCTAAACAAAGCATGTCCGAAGGTTCCCTACCCTCTGCCTCGCATCGATCAAATCATGGATTCCACTGCTGGGTGCGAAACCCTGTCTTTCCTCAATGCCTACTCAGGGTATCACCAAATCAGGATGAAAGAATACGACCAGCTCGCGACTTCTATCATCACACCCTTTGGCATGTACTGCTACGTTACCATGCCATTCGATTTGAGGAATGCAGGTGCGACATACCAAAGGTGCATGAACCACGTGTTCAGAGAACACATTGGTCAAACGGTCGAGGCCTACGTCGATGACATCGTAGTCAAGACGAGGAAAGCCTTCGACCTCCTCTCTGACCTTGAAACGACATTCAAGTGTCTCAAAGCGAAAGGCGTAAAACTCAACCCCGAAAAGTGTGTCTTCGGAGTCCCCCGAGGCATGCTCCTGGGGTTCATCGTCTCCGAGCGGGGCATCGAGGTCAACCCAGAGAAAATCACGACCATCACCAACATGGGTCCTATTAAGGACTTGAAAGGAGTACAGAGGGTCATGGGATGCCTTGCGGCTCTGAGCCGCTTCATCTCACGCCTCGGCGAAAGAGGTCTGCCCCTGTATCGCCTCTTAAGGAAGACTGAGCGCTTTACTTGGACCCCCGTAGCCGAGGAAGCCCTCAGGAACTTGAAGGCGCTCCTTACAAGCGCGCCCATCCTGGTGCCCCCCGCTGCCGGAGAAGCCCTCTTGATCTACGTCGCCGCTACCACTCAGGTGGTCAGCGCCGCGATCGTGGTCGAGAGACGAGAAGAAGGGCACGCACTGCCCGTCTAGAGGCCGGTTTACTTCATCAGTGAGGTACTGTCCGAGACCAAGATCTGCTACCCGCAAATTCAGAAGCTGCTGTACGCGGTGATTCTGACACGACGAAAGTTGCGACACTACCTCGAGTCTCACCCAGTGACTGTGGTGTCATCCTTCCCCCTGGGGGAGATCATCCAGTGTCGAGAGGCCTTGGGTAGGGTTGCAAAGTGGGCGGTGGAGATCATGGGTGAGACAATCTTGTTTGCCCCTCGGAAGGCCATCAAGTCCCAAGTCTTGGCGGACTTCGTGGCTGAATGGGTCGACACCCAGCTTCCAACAACTCCGATCCAACCAGAACTCTGGACTATGTTTTTCGACGGGTCGCTGATGAAAACAGGAGCGGGCGCGGGCCTGCTCTTCATCTCACCCCTCGGGAAGCACCTCCGCTACGTGTTGCGCCTCCATTTCCCGGCATCCAACAACGTGGCCGAGTATGAGGCTCTGGTTAATGGGTTGCGCATCGCCATCGAGCTAGGGGTCTGACGCCTCGACGCTCGCGGCGACTCGCAGCTTGTCATCGACCAAGTCATGAAGAACTCCCACTGTCGCGACCCGAAGATGGAAGCCTACTGCGATGAGGTTCGGCGCCTGGAGGACAAGTTCTATGGGCTCGAGCTCAACCACGTCGCTCGACGATACAACGAGATTGCGGACGAGCTGGCTAAGATAGCCTCGGGGCGGACAACGGTTCCTCCGGACGTCTTCTCCCGAGACCTACATCAACCCTCCATCAAGACCGACGACACGCCCGAGCCTGAGAAGGCCTCAGCTCTACCCGAGGCGCCCTCGGCCCAGCCTGAGGCACCCTCGGTCCCGCCCGAGGCGCCCTCGGTCCCGCCCGAGGCACCCTCGGCCTCGAGGGTGAGGCACTGCGCGTCGAGGAAGAGCGGAATGGGGTCACGCCTAATCGAGACTGGCAGACCCCATACCTGCAATATCTCCACCGAGGAGAGCTACCCCTAGACAGAGCCGAAGCTCGGCGACTGGCGTGGCGCGCCAAGTCGTTTGTCTTGCTGGGTGACAAAAAGGAGCTCTACCACCGCAGCCCCTCAGGCATCCTCCAATGATGCATATCCATCGCCGAAGGTCAGGAGTTATTGCAAGAAATACACTCGGGGGCTTGCGGTCACCATGCAGCACCTCGGGCCCTCGTGGGAAACGCCTTCCGACAGGGTTTCTACTGGCCGACCGCGGTGGCCAACGCCACTAGGATTGTACGCACCTGCCAAGGGTGTCAATTCTACGCAAAGCAGACCCACCTGCCCGCTCAGGCTCTACAAACAATACCCATCACCTGGCCATTTGCTGTATGGGGTCTGGACCTCATCGGTCCCTTGCAGAAGGCACCCGGGGGCTTCACGCACCTGCTAGTCGCCATCGACAAATTCTCCAAGTGGATTGAGGTCCGACCCCTAAACAACATCAGGTCCGAACAGGCGGTGGCGTTCTTCACCAACATCATCCATCGCTTCGGGGTCCCAAACTCCATCATCACCGACAACGGCACCCAGTTCACTGGCAGAAAGTTCCTGGACTTCTGTGAGGACCACCACATTCGGGTGGACTGGGCCGCCGTAGCTCACCCCATGACGAATGGGCAGGTAGAGCGTGCCAACGACATGATTCTACAGGGGCTCAAACCGAGGATCCACAACGACCTCAACAAGTTCGGCAGGCGGTGGATGAAGGAACTCCCCTCGGTGGTCTGGAGTCTGAGGACAACACCGAGCTGAGCCACGGGCTTCACGCCGTTCTTTCTAGTCTATGGGGCCGAGGCTATCCTGCCCACAGATTTAGAATACGGTTCCTCGAGGACGAAGGCGTACGATGACCGGAGCAATCGAACCAACCGAGAAGACTCACTAGACCAGCTGGAAGAGGCTCGGGACGTGGCCTTACTACACTCAGCGCGGTATCAGCAGTCCCTGCGACGCTACCACGCCTGAGGGGTTCGGTCCCGAGACCTCCAGGTGGGCGACTTGGTGCTTCGGCTACGACAAGACGCCCGAGGGCACCACAAGCTCACGCCTCCCTGGGAAGGGCCGTTCATCATCGTCAAGATTCTGAAGCCCGGAACATACAAGCTGGCCAACTGTCAAGGCGAGGTCTACAGCAATGCTTGGAACATCCGACAGCTACGTCGCTTCTACCCTTAAGATGCTTTAGAAGGGGGGAACCCCCTCTGCGTCAAAATTTTCCTCGGAAAAAATCTTTCTGCCAGAACATCTTTCGTGCTTTTCGACTACTTCGATAGTGGAGTCCTGAAAACGATGGAGTACACGTAAGCAGGCAAGGCCGACCGAGCCAAGGGACTCCTACGCCTCCGGGATACGGATACCTCACTCATCACCTTCTGCGATAAGTAACTCACGCTCGGATAAGGGATTCCGCTGTCCGAGCAAGTCTTAACGCTCGAAAACTTCTTCTGCTGAAACGATTTTTCGTGTTGTCTCGACTATATCGATAACAGAATCCTACGGACGAGTAAGAGTACACGTAAGCAGGCAAGGCCGACCAGCCGAGGGACTCCTACGCCTCTGGGATACGGATACCTCACTCATCACCTTCTGCGATAAGTAACTCACGCTCGGATAAACGATTTTGTTACCGACGAACAAGTCCTGATACTCGAAATAAGGGGAAAAGAAACGTAGCTTTACAACACGACGACGGTATGTTTTGGCCTCGGCAGCCGCGAAAAACATACGCACGCTACAGACAAATTGTTCCTACAGGTTCAGATGTCAGCAGGGGGAGCAGCAACACCCTCGGCATCGACTCCACCCTCGGCGGAATCCGACCCGGCCTCGAACAAGCAACATGGTCAGAGGATCTCCACCTCGAAGGAAGATGTCAGCACCGCGCCTGGGCCATCGCCGCTAGGGTCTCCTCCACGAACCAGGCCCAAGCAGACGGCCGGACCGGCCTCTCTGTAGTCTCAGCCAGCTGTCCCCCAAGGACGCCAGCCCGGCTCATGACCTCGGCAGCCCGACTCCAGGGTTGGTCCCGCCAGCGGACGACCTGGCCAGGTCCCAGCTGCCACTGCGACGCCTCGTCGGCCTGGAAGTCCCCTACTCCTGGGTCGACGAAGTTTCTTCTCCAGCCAACTCCGCCTCTGTCCATGCTGACGCCGCTGCCTCCGGCTTCGGCTCATCATAGAGCAGCCGAGGTTTCCTTCGCTAAGCAAGAGGAGCCTCGAGCGGCAAGGCCGACCAAGCCGAGGGACTCCTACGCCTCCGGGATACAGATACCTCACTCGTCACCTTCCGCACAGGGCAACTCACGCTTGGTTAAGCGGTCCAGCTAGCCGACAGGCGAGTTCTGGTGCGCAAAATGGAGAAGAGACACGACTTTACACCCAAATACACAAATGTTCAGGCACCGACAGCCACAATGAACATACGCCAGCACTCAAGGTGCCATTACAAACGGGACTCCGGTTCCGTTCCCGCGACAACGACCTCCGCTCCGGGCAGCCAAACAGCAGCAGCGATGACCTCAGGGCGGATGCTGCTGCGACAAGGTCCTCGCCCACATCCCCGCTCGAGGGGCGAGGACAAGATATTAAAGCCAAAGAGCCGGAGGTCGGTCCGTAGGTGGCGCTGACGGTCTCGACAGCGGAGAAGCTTTCTCCAGCTACCACCACCTCATTACTGACGGCGGCGTCCACCTGTCCACCAACACCGCACCAGCGAGCGCTGGCCGCCCTGCCGTCCTTGCCACGAAAGTGAGGACAGAGGACAGAATGTTGCACCCTGGCTGGGCAGCAACAGTTCGCCTTCCCCGGTTTGGCTGGAGGGTGCCTCCTCCGCAGAGCTGGAGGATGGTTTCCACCCCTAGAAGCTGGAGGGAGAAGTTGACCCACGAACCCGTGCGAGACGCCAGCCCACGCTGAGGTAGAGCTCCGGCTCAGCTCGCCCTCCGCCCCAGCTCGGATGACGAAAATCCTTGAAGCTGAGGGCGGGGCGGAGGCTGTAGCCCGACCCGCTTCTCTTCACCAAATTGCCCATTGGTGGGGGAAGGCGGCCGGGCTGCTTGACGAAAATCCTTGAAGCTGAGCGATGGCTGAAAGGTACCAACCTCCACAAGGTTGCGCTCCTTCCACAACAAGACGAAAGCGACGCAAGCGCTCCCCATTCGGGGGCTCGAAAGGTGGAAGGACGTGATGCATGAAGGGAGTGCGAAGACATGGTTGCCATCCAAGGGGGTCACCCTCCTTTTAAAGGCGACTCTCCCCACTCATGTCCTCAAGCCGTCGCGGACTAAGTCTTCACCAACACGCTTCAAGGTCCTCCCCCTACGACACGGGGGTGGGCCCCACGCGTCAGGCGAGCTGCCCCAGGACAGAAGAAGCCAAACCGCCGCGTGCGGAGCATGTAACTGCCTAGCGGTTACAAGCATTCCTCCGTCTTTGCCCAAACCAGTGGGTGAAACGGCGGACTGCTATGCAGGCGGCATGCAACTGCACCAAGGGGGTGCACCCTTTCGACTTCGACGCATCCAACATGGAGGCTTAGGCCCACACGTCATGGAACCGGCGCGCCGGTTACTACGTGCAAAAAACTGCGGCGCCACTTGCGCCAGCGCCGTGCCTTCTCGACTACAGAACCGGTGTCGCGACTCGAGGCAACCCTGCGCACGGCCCAACAGTGCCAACCAGGCATGCCGGTCATGGGTCAGTCAGCCGCGGGAGAAGGCGCGACGGTCAACAAGGCCAAAAGTGGGCCAGCAGTAATGACGGTGGCAGGCGGGCGGAAGCAGCAGTCAAATCATCTGCAGGCTCATGTCCCCTCCTGGAACAGCGAGAGAGCCCTCTCCCACGACGTGAAGACGATGCGCCCGTGTTCCGTTCCTCGAACGGCTCACGCATACACAACGGCTGCACCGCGAATCACTCGTCCCGTCGCATTAACTCTGCGGCAGGACAGGCGACACCTTTGGCAGGCGAAGCGGGCGACGCCTCACCTCCGCCATAATGACCGCGTCAAAAAAAAAGGTGTGCCACGTCATTCAATTTCGTATCCTTTTCCTCTTCCCCTTTCTCTCTCTTGCTACAGGGACCAGGAAAGGGGATACTCCGAAAGGGATCCTTCTCCGTGAAGGAAGCGGGCCCCGAGCCCCCCTACTGATCAGAGGTTCGAAGGCTGGCCCCTCGGAAGGGTTCGACAGCCGCCTCAGAGCACTCGGGCTCCGTGCCCACTACTGGTCAGAGGTTCGAAGGCTGGCCCCTCGGAAGGGTTCGACAGCCGCCTCAGGCCACTCGGGCTCCGCGCCCACTACTGATCAGGGGTTCGTAGGCTGGCCCCCCGATGGGTTCGACAGTCGCGCCAGAGCACGCAGAGTGAGGGATGACTCTAGGTACGTTCGATACATAACCAAGGCTCGGGCTACGCTCCCGAGGTACCCTAGGACATTTCTGAGACCAGCAGGAACGATTCTGTAACGGAATCCCATCAGAGGGGGGCCTCGAGCCCTCGGACCCTATCAAACGGGACCGGGTCTGGCAAATCACCTGCAGGTACTTTTGGAGCGCACCTCTAGGCCACTAGCCGACCCTTATCGAACGGGGCACGGGCGTCCACTCGGATCACCCGTTAGCAACTCACTGGAGACACCATGTTCGGCGCCCACCGAGGGCAACATGGCGCTTTCTCCCCTCCTCCTTGCGGAAATGCGACGTAGGGGTGTATGAAAAAAGCCGAGTCTGCCCTTGACCGTCCTCTCGTCCTGTGCAGAGGCTCGGGGGCTGCTCTCGCAAACCTGGCTCCGGCCAAACCGTTGACAGCGTCAACATACCAGCCCGAAAACCCGGAACCTGACTATGCACCCGGGCAACGACCAGTTCGCATGAGGGAACAACCAGACTGGCCGAGCCATCACGAAAGGCATTAAGACCTCGAAGGAGTCAAACCACTCCTCTGAGGCCTCGGGGGCTACACCCGGCGGGTGCGCTCACGCGCACCCACCGGAACAAAAATGCAACCAAGAAAGGCCGGTCCCCTTGCAAAAAAGTGCGACAAAGCCTCCAAGCGAGTATCCACACTCCCTTTAAGGCTCGGGGGCTACTGTCGGGGACCATAATTAGGGGTACCCCCAAGGCTACTAATCTCAGCTGGTAACCCCCATCAGCACAAAGCTGCAAAGGCCTGATGGACGCAATTTTGGTTAAGGCTCTGTCCACTCAAGGGACTCGATCTCGCCTCGCCCGAGCCCAGCCTCGGGCAAGAACGAAAGACCAAGGCAGATTCGCGCCTCGCCCGAGGGTCTCCTCAAGCAACGGGCGCACCTTCGACTCGCCTAAGGACTAGCTCGAGTAGGCTTCACGGAGAAGCAACCTTGGCCAGATCGCCTCACCCGCCGACCGGATCGCAGGAGCATTCAATGCAAGGATCGACTGACACCTTATCCTGAGGCGCGCTTTCCAGTCGACAAGGCCGAAGTGATCGCAGTCACTTCACCCCTCCACTGACTGACCTGACAGGAAAACAGCGCCGCCTGCGCTGCTCCGACTACTGTGCCAACCGCCAGGGTGAGGCTGGCAGCAACCAAGTCCAGCCTTGGGCGCCATAGGAATCTCCGCCTTGCCTGACCCCAGGGCTCGGACTCGACCTCAACTCGGACGACGATCTCTGCCTCGCCCGACCCCAGGGCTCGGACTTGACCTCAACTCGGACGACGATCTCCGCCTCGCCCGACCCCAGGGCTCGGACTCGACCTCGACTCGGATGACGATCTCCGCCTTGCCCGACCCCCGGGCTCGGACTCGACCTCAACTCGGACGATGATCTCCGCCTCGCCCGACCCCCGGGCTCGGACTCGACCTCGACTCCGGAAGAAGGTCTCCGCCTCGCCCGACCCCAGGGCTCGGACTCGACCTCGACCTCGGAGGAGTCACCACCTCGCTCGAGCCGACCACGCCACAAGGGGAGGCCATCATTACCCTACCCCTAGCTAGCCCAGGCTACGAGGAACAAGACCAGCGTCCCATCTGGCTCGCCCCGGTAAAACAAGTAATGATGGCACCCCGCGTGCTCCATGACAATGGTGGTTCTCAGCCCCCTACGGAAGCAAGGATACGTCAGCAAGGATCCGACAGCCCCGACAGCTGTGGTTCTACAGGGCTCAAGCGCTCCTCCGACGGCCACGACGCCACATGAACAGGGCTCCAACACCTCTCCGATAGCCATGTCGGCACGTACATAGGGCTATAGCTCCTCTCTGCTAGACACGTTAGCACACTGCTACACCCCCCGTTGTACACCTGGGCCCTCTCCTTACGTCTATAAAAGGAAGGTCCAGGGCTCTCATACGAAGGAGGTGGCCGCGCGGGAGAACGGGCAGCCTGACGCCCCCCCTCTCTCTCTCTCCCTCGCGAACGCTTGTAACCCCCTACCGCAAGCGCAAGCGCATCCAACCTGGGCGCAGGACAACACGAGGCCGCGGGTTCCCCCTTACTGTTTCCCTCCTCCCCCTTGTGTCTCCGTCTCGCACCGACCCATCTGGGCTGGGACACGCAGCGACAATTTACTCGTCGGTCCAGGGACCCCCCGGGGTCGAAACGCCGACACCACTGATTAGAGCCGAGTTGGATCAGGCCATTTCGCTAAAGGGCCGGTAAGGATCGGTCATCAGACATGGCCGAAACATGGTTGTGGATCGAATGAAAGGGCATAGCCCATAAATCGTGTGAAGGATCGCGTTCTGAATCTTAGCCAGCGTTCGCAGGGCTGTGTATCTGAATCTTTGCCAGTGCTCGCTGGGAGGCGGCGGCGTAGCGCTCGTAGGGAGGTGCGACGCTCGCATGGAGGCAGCCCCGTGGAGACGCTGTGTGGCTTGCCGCGGAGGATAAGGTCGTCCTCGTGTCCCACCAGCTGCCGGTGGCAGATCTCTGCTGCAAGCTCCAATCCAACATGTGATGTTCTTTCTCCTCACCGGTGATGCTCCTCATCTACTACTCACCGGCGATGTTGTCCACAGACACACGACGATTTGGATCTGCTTCTCGTAGGTGCTAGCAATTTGGATCTACACTGCCCCGTGCTGTAATTTATTGCTATATGTGCTGAGATGTTGATTTCTTCTTTTTTACTTGTTCACCCATATTCCATTCGACATTCGATTCAGTAGGATTGGCATCTGTTCTTTCATGTTACTACAGCGCAGGATTATGGCTTGGACAGATTGGTTTGGCTGGCTGGCCCGGTGGTGTTGTGTTCCATTCCTCCATCTGTATAATACCCTGTTTATTTTCTTTCAGTATCCTCTTCATCTTTTGCAGTTACTACTGCATTTTATTAGCTTGTTCATAGGATCGGATCAAATCAGACCTTGAGGAGTGCTCGTACAGTAAAGACTATTGTTATGCACGAACTGTTGTCATGTTAATGTGAACAGTATCTGCCATGTTCATGTGAACGCTATCTGCAGTTAGCTTCAACGTTGTAGCGTTAGGAGTTGTTGCCATGAATGTTTCGGAATTTACATTTCTGCAGGAACCACAAATTCTTTGAGTTATTGTGAACTAGTTTCTTCCGTAGCCTTAAATTCTGTAGGAACTGCTTGCTGGTGCCATGTATGGGTGGCCATGTACGAGTGAGCCCATGGATTGTGCTAATTCAATTAGCTAGTGGTGGTGCTTGCTTGTTTGTGGGGGCCCTTGGATTGCTAATGTAGAATTGGTCCTTGGATTGCTAAGGATCAGGGCAAGTTTGGATGGAAAAGCTTTAAAGTCAGTTTGGATTGGGCTACAACAGATTAGGTTGGATTCAAGTAGGGCTGGGTCTACTCCTTAGTATTCTAGGATTGGAGTGGGGTTAGGGCCGGATTGTGATCCATTCCCAAGCCTAGGTGCACCAGGGAGATCGACTCTTGCCAGCTTCGGGGATTCGGGGAGCCACTCCGCTATAATTCACCGGACTGTCCAGTGTAACACCGGACTGTCTGGTGTGCCAGCGGAGCAACGGCTACTTCGCGCCAATGGTCATCTGCAAATGAACAGTGAAAGCAAACAGTGCGTGCCTGCGCGCGCAAAAGTTAGAGCAGGCGCTAGAAGGCGTACCGGACAGTGAACAGGACCTGTCCGGTGCACCACCGGACTGTCTGGTGGCCCCACTTGTCAGAGCTCCAACGGTCGAACCCTAACGGTTGGGTGACGTGGCTGGCGCACCGGACAGTGTCTGGTGCGCCATACAACAGACATCCTCCCCAACGGCCACTTTGGTGGTTGGGGCTATAAATACCCCCCAACCACCACACTTCAAGGCATACAAGTTTTCAGCCATTGCATTCAATACAAGAGCTCTAGACTTCATTCCAAGACACAAACAAGAGATCAAATCCTCTCCCAAGTCCAAAGTTCATTCCAATCAAATAGTGACTAGAGAGAGTGACATTTGTGTTCATTTGAGTTCTTGCGCTTGGATCGCTTTTCTTCTTTCTTTCTTGTTCCCAACTCAATTGTAATCAAGGCATGAGACACCAATTCTGTTGTGGTCCTTGTAGGGACTTAGTGTCCCAATTGATTGAGAAGAGAAGCTCACTCGGTCTAGGTGATCGTTTGAGAGAGGGAAAGGGTTGAAAGAGACCCGGTCTTTGTGACCACCTCAACGGGGAGTAGGTTTGAAAGAATCGAACCTCGGTAAAACAAATCACCATGTCATCCGCTCTATTTCTTTGGTTGATTTGTTTTCGCCCTCTCTTTCGTACTCGATTATATTTCTAACGCTAACCCCAACTTGTAGTTGTGCTTAAAGATTATAAATTTCAGATTCCGCCTATTCACCCCCTCTAGGCGACTTTCAATTGGTATCAGAGCCCGGTGCTTCATTAGAGCCTAACCGCTCAAAGTGATGTCGGGAGAACACGCCAAGAAGGAGATGGTGACCGGCGAGAAGCCCGCCACAAGCCACGGGAAGGCTCCATCGGGAGAGTCCCGCAACAAGAAGGAGGAATCACCTCCTCACAAGTCGCATCGGAGTGGCGAGGAGAAAAAAGAAGATGAAGAAGGTGGTCTACTATGAGACCGACTCTTCGTCGCCATCCACCTCCGGCTCTGACGCGCCGTCTGAAACTTCTAAGCGCCATGAGCGCAAGAAGTTTAGTAAGATCCCCCTACGCTATCCTCGCATTTCTAAGTGTACTCCTTTACTTTCCGTCCCATTAGGCATACCACCCATGTTTGATGGTGAAGATTATAATATGTGGAGTGACAAAATGAGGCACCATCTAACCTCACTCCACACTAGCATTTGGGATGTTGTTGAGATTGGAATACAGGTACCATCGCCGGGGGATGAAGACTATGACTCGGACGAAGTTGCCCAAATCCGGCACTTCAACTCCCAAGCCACCACTATACTCCTCGTCTCTCTAAGTCGAGAGGAGTATAACAAGGTGCAAGGGTTGAAGAGCGCCAAGGAAATTTGGGACGTGCTCAAGACCGCGCACGAAGGAGACGAGGTGACCAAGATCACCAAGAGGGAAACAACATCATTGCAAACATTCAAATCTTTAGCCTCAGAAACATGATCAACCTTAGATGTAGATGGTTTTCAAACATTTAATTCATCAATCTTAGCATGTAACATGGCATTTTCATTTCTAAGATTGAAAATGACATCATTGCAAACATTCAAATCTTTAGCCTCAGAAATTAATCTAGCATTTTCATCTTTAAGGCTAGAAAGTGTAACATTCAATTTATCAATCTTAGCAATTAAACTAGCATTATCATTTCTAAGATTGACAATTGAATCGTCACAAGCATTTAACTTCTCAACCTTAGCTCACAAACTTTTCTATAACTTCCTCGGGAGACATTAGCTTATATCTAGGATCACCACGTATTAATTGAACTTGTGTAGGATTGCGAAAAACAAGTGATCTTAAAATAACCTTGACCATTTCATGGTCATCCCATTTTGTGCTCCCGAGGTTGCGCACTTGGTTCACCAAGGTCTTGAGCCAGTTGTACATGGCTTGTGGCTCCTCTCCTTAGTTGAGGACGGACCGACCGAGCTCCCCCTCGATCGTCTCCCGCTTGGTGATCTTGGTCACCTTATCCCCTTCGTGCGCGGTCTTTAGTACGTCCCAAATCTCCTTGGCACTTTTCAACCCTTGCACTTTGTTATACTCCTCTCGACATAGAGAGGCGAGGAGTATGGTAGTGGCTTGGGAGTTGAAGTGTCGGATTTAGGCAACCTCGTCCGAGTCGTAGCCTTCATCCCCCACGGATGGTACCTGCGCTCCAAACTCAACAATGTCCCATATGCTAGCGTGGAGTGAGGTTAGGTGATGCCTCATTTTATCACTTCACGTACAATAATCTTCACCATAAAAAACCGGTGGTTTGCCTAGCTGGACAGAAAGTAAAGGAGTGCGTTTAGAAATGAGAGGGTAGCGTAGTGGGATCTTACTAAACTTCTTGCGCTCATGGCACTTAGAAGTGACGGATGGTGCGTCAGAACCGGAGGTGGATGGCGACGAAGAATCAGTCTCATAGTAGACCACCTTCTTCATCTTTTTTCTTGTCGCCACTCCGATGCGACTTGTGAGGAGGTGATCCCTCCTTTAGCTTGTTGCCGGACACCTTTGATGGAGCCTTTCCATGGCTTGTGGCGGGCTTGTCGCCGATCACGATTTCCCTCTTGGCGTGATCTTCCGACATCACTTCGAGTGGTTAGACTCTAATGAAGTATCGGGCTTTGATACCAATTGAAAGTCGCCTAAAGGGGGGTGAATAGGCGGAATCTGAAAATTATAAACTTAAGCACAAACTACAAGCCGGGGTTAGCGTTAGAATTAAATCTGAGTCCGAAAGAGAGGGTGGAAAACAAATCAAAAACAAATGAAGCGGATGACACGGTGATTTGTTTTACCGAGGTTCGATTCTTGAGAACCTACTCCCCGTTGAGGTGGTCACAAAGACCGGGTCTCTTTCAACCCTTTCCCTCTCTCAAACTGTCACTTAGATCGAGTGAGCTTTCTTCCTTGATTTCCCAGATCACTTAGACCACGCAAGGACCACCACACAATTGTTGTCTCTTGCTTAGCTTACAAGGCTTTGAGAGTAAGAATGAGAGAAAGAAGAAAGCCAACCAAGCAACAAGAGCAACAAAAGAACACAAGTCGATCTTCTCACAAGTCCTAAAAACTAGAGTTGAATTGTGGACTTTGATTTGATCGGAGGCTTTGATTTGTGTCTTGGACTGTTGTGTATTGCTCTTGTAATGAATGAGGAGTAGTGAATGCTTGGATGGTTGGAGTGGAGGTGGTTGGGGGTATTTATAGCCCCAACCACCAATTCAACCGTTGGGGATGGCTGCTGTCGATGGGCGCACCGGATAGTCCGGTGCGCCAGCCACGTCACCCAACCGTTAGGGTTCTGACAGTTTCGACCATTGGAGCTCTGACTTCTTGGTGCACCGGACAGTCCGGTGTTGCACCGGACAGACATTGTTTACTGTCTGGTGCGCCTTCTGGCACTGCTCTAACTCTACGTGAACTGTCCATGCACTATTCACGTTGTAGGCGACCGTTGGAGTTGACCGTTGCACTCCCCAGCCATTGCTCAACTGGCACACCAGACAGTCCGTTGAATTATAGCGGAGCGCGGCCTCAAAAACCCGAAGGTGAAGAGTTTGGAGTCGCTCGCCCCTGGTGCATCGGACACTGTCCGGTGCGCCAGACCAGGGAGCTCTTCGGTTTCTTTTTGCTCCTTTCTTTTGAACCCTAACTTGAACTTTTTATTGGTTTATATTGAACCTTTAGCACCTGTAGAACACATAATCTAGAGCAAACTAGTTAGCCAAAATATTTGTGTTGGGCATTCAACCACCAAAATCATTTAGGAAAGGTTTGACCCTATTTCCCTTTCACTTCCCGATCGGTCACTTCTCCCAAGATTGCTCTGGGCCAAGCACACATAACCCAAAGGTTCTTTCGAGACATGCTTCCGAAAAAGAAGTTGCACCTTGTTGATATGAGTACTGTATTAATTCTATTAAGTCTTGGGTCAGGATATCACATAATACACTGGGCTAGGATATCACAATCCACCCTACTTAGAAGACTGACATCCTCGTCGGTCAACCCCAAGCCAGAAACCTCCCCTCTTAGCCACATCCATGTGTCCAATGTCGTCATATGCCATGCCATGTGACCACTCTGGGCCCACATGCGCCATGCGCCATATACCCGAACCCCTAAGCCACACACGCTCGTGAAACCGCTATTGTCAGCTCTGATACCACTTGTAACACCCTGTCCACTCCTGGACTGGCGATACTTACTCCCGGCAACCCTCTAGGACCATAAACCAACACGAGTCTTTTGTGTGCACTTTGTCCTCACTCATGGCACCGGAGAAAATTTCCAGTTCGGTCACCCATCCCAAGATTGCTCTAGGCCAAGCACACTTAACCTAGAGGTTCTTTCGAGACAGGCTTCTGAAAAACAAGATGCACCTTGTTGATATGAGTACTATATTAATTCTATTAAGCCTTGGGCTAGGATATCACACAACCCACCAGGCTAGGATATCACATAAGGCAAGTAATGAAAGATTCAGAATGTCGCGATCCCGATATGGCGACATAATGCTAAGAGGTACGATGGCTGGAGGAGCAATTTGATAGCATCGAATTGAACCACATCCCTCGGCGAGACAACGAATCGACAGACAACCTCGTGAAAATGGCATCGGAACAAACGAGCGTCCCACTAAGGAACTTTGTGACTGACCTTTTTAAACCAACCGTCTAATATGAAGAAGTCCACCACAAGGGCGGGTGGCTTGCGGGTGTGGACCCATCGACCCTGTTGGGGGCCTTCGTCTTCTGAAGGTCCTCAAAAACATGATTTAACAATGTTTCCCAAGCGCAATGTATGTACAGGTACCTTCAGACTCGGAATAAAACTATACACAATACAAAAAGCTTGATCGAGACGAAGGATGATGCCGCCCTGAAGCTACACACAAAGGAGCTTCGGCTCAGCGACAAGAAAAGGAATCGACATAAAGGGGAAAAGGCTATCTAGTTCTCGTTGAATTGTCCTTGAGTAAATAGTAAACATAAAGGACATAAATGTAATTTTACACAGGCTGCGCCCTATGTCTATAAATAGATGAACAGTACCCCTATAATGTTCACGCTGACTTGTATTTGCTCGTGCGTCACGCTTAGATTTTTTTACCTTCTGTCAAGCCGAAGGTATAAATGTAATTCAATATTGTTTCTGTTTATCCATAATAATATGAAGAAGAGATAGTAAATAATATTTGTCGGCGTTTCGAGACCGGGGGGTCCCTGAGCCGACGAGTGAAGTGTCGCCGCGTGCCCCAGCCCAGATGGGTCGACACGAGGCCGAACGCGAAGGGGGGAAAGTGAGGTGGCCGGAGATGGGCGAGAGAGAGGTGGAAATCCCGCGGCCTTCGTGTTCGTCCCGCGCCCAGGTCGGGTGCGCTTGCAGTAGGGGGTTACAAGCGTCCACACGGGGGAAGGAGCGAGTGGCCTCACGCGAGCGCCCGTCTCGTCCTCGTCCCCGCGCGGCCAACCTTCTCTAAGAGGGCCCTGGTCCTTCCTTTTATAGGCGTAAGTAGAGGATCCAGGTGTACAATGGGGGTGTAGCAGAGTGCTACGTGTCTAGCGGAGGAGAGCTAGCGCCCTAAGTACAACGCCATCGTGGCGGCCGGAGAGATTTTGGCGCCCGGTTTGTGTGATGTCGTGGCCGTCGGAGGAGCGCTGGAGCCTGGCGGAGGGACAGCTGTCGGGGCCATCGAGTCCTTGCTGACGTCCTCTTGCTTCCATAAGGGGGCCGAGAGCCGCCACCGTCAGGGAGCGTGCGGGGCGCCATCATCGCCTATCTGGCGGAGCGAGCCAGATGGGACGCCGGTCTTGTTCCCTGTAGCCTGAGTCAGCTTGGAGTAGGGTAATGATGGCGCCTCCTGTTGACGTGGCTGGTCCTTGCCCTAGGTTGGGCGATGTGGAGGCTCCTCCGAGGTTGAGGTCGAGTTCGTCTTCCGTGGCCGAGGCCGAGTCCGAGCCCCTAGGTCGGGCGAGGCGGAGGCCGTTGGCTGAGGCCATGGCGGAATTGGAGTCCTGGGGTCGGGCGAAGCGGAGCTCGTCGTCTTCGGGGGCTGAGCCCAAGTCCGAGCCCTGGGTCGGGCGAAGCGGAGTTCGCCGTCTTCCGGGGCTTAGCCCGAGTCCGAGCCCTAGGTCGGGTGGAGCGGAGTTCGCCGTCTTCCGGGGCTTAGCCCGAGTCCGAGCCCTAGGTCGGGCGGAGCAGAGTTCGCCGTCTTTCGGGGCTTAGCCCGAGTCTGAGCCCTGGGTCGGGCGGAGCGGAGTTCGCCGTCTTCCGGGGCTTAGCCCGAGTCCGAGCCCTGGGTCGGGCGGGACGGAGTTTCCTATGGTGTGCGGCCGGGCCTGACTGCCTGTCAGCCTCACTCTGTCAAGTGGCACCGCAGTCGGAGCGGCGCAGGCGGCGCTGTCTTTCTGTCAGACCGGTCAGTGGAGCGGCGAAGTGACGGCGGTCACTTCGGCTCTGTCAGCTGAGGGGCGTGTGTCAGGATAAAGGTGCCAGGCCACCTTTGCATTAAATGCTCCTGCGATTTTGTCGGGGTTGCTTCTTGGCGAAGACAGGGCCTCGGGCGAGCCGGGAACGTGTTCGCCGCTGGAGGGGGGCCTCGGGCGAGGCGGAGATCCTCCGGGGTCGGCTGCCCTTGTCCGAGGCTAGGCTCGGGCGAGGCGTGATTGAGCCCCTCGAATGGACTGATCCCTAACTTGATCGCACCCATCAGGCCTTTGCAGCTTTATGCTGATGGGGGTTACCAGCTGAGAATTAGGAGCCTTGAATTATGGTCCCCGACAGTAGCCCCCGAGCCTCGAAGGGAGTGTTAGCACTCGCTTGGAGGCTTTCGTCGCACTTTTTTGCAAGGGGACCAGCCTTTCACGGTTGCGTTTTGTTCCGGTGGGTGCGCGCGAGCGCACCCGCCGGGTGTAGCCCCCGAGGCCTCGGAGGAGTGGTTTGACTCCTCCGAGGTCTTAACGTCGTGCGCAATGCTTCGGCTGGTCTGGTCGTTCCCTCATGGGAGCTGGCCGTAGCCCGGGTGTACGGTCGGGTCCCAAGTTCTCGGGCTGGTATGTTGACGCTGTCAACGGTTTGGCCGGAGCCGGGTTTGCGAGAGCAGCCCTCGAGCCTCTGCACAGGGCGAGAGGGCGATCAGGGACAGACTCGACTTTTTTACATATGCCCCTGCGTCGCCTTTCCGCAAGGAGGAGGGGGGAGAGTGCCATGTTGCCCTCGGTGGGCGCCGAACATGGTGTCTCCGGTGAGCTGCAGGCGGGTGATCCGAGCGGACGTCCGTGCCCCATTCGTTAGGGGTCGGCTAGGGGCCCAGAGGCGCGCCCGAAAGTACTTGCGGATGATCTGCTGGACCCGGTCCCCTGGCGATGGGGTCCGAGGGCTCGATGCCTCCCTCTGATGGGATTCCGTTACAAGATCGTTCCCGCTGGTCTCGGAAATGTCCTAGGGTACCTCGGGAGCGCAGCCCGAGCCTTGGTTATGTATCGAACGTACCCATGGTCATCCCTCGCTTTGTGTCTGAGGCGGCTGTGAACCCTTCGGGGGCCATCCTTCGAACCTCTGATCAGTAGTGGGCGCGGAGCCCGAGTAGCCTGAGGCGGTCGTTGAACCCTTCCGAGGGGCCGGCCTTCGAACCTCTGACCAGTAGTGGGTGTGGAGCCCACGTGCTCTGAGGCGGCTGTTGAACCCTTCCGAGGGGCCAGCCTTCGAACCTCTGATCAGCAGGGAGGCTCGGAGCCTGGTTCCTTCATAGGGAAGGATCCCTTCCGGGGTATCCCCCTTTCCCGGTCCCTGTTGCAAGAGAGAGAAAGAGGAAAAAAGGAAAAGGATACGAAATCGAACGACGTGGCGTACCTTTTTTGACGCGGTCATTATGGCGAAGGCGAAGCGTCGCTCGCTTCTCCTGCCAGAGGCACCGCCTGTCCTGCCGCGGAGTTAATGCGACGGGGCGAGTGGTTCGCGGGGCAGCCGTTGCACGCGCGCGAGCCGTTCGAGGAACGGGTCACGGGCGCGTTGTCTTCACGCCGTGAGAGGGGGTTCTCTCGCTGCCCCCGGATGGGACGTAAGCTTGGCTGACGACGTGACCGCTGCTCCTGCCCGCCTGCCACCGCCATTACTGCCGGCCCGTCTTCGGCCGCATTGACCGTCGCGCCAGGCTGGAGCCATTGGGTCGTGCGCTGGGTCGCCTCGAGTCGCGATATTGGTTCCGCAGTCGAGGAGGCGCGGTGGTGGTGCAGGTGGCGGTGCAGTTGCAGACACGAAGCATTCGGCGCGCCGGTTGCATGACGCGTGGGTCTAGGCATCCATGCTGGGTGTGTTGGGAGTCGGAGAAGCGCGCCCACTTGGCGCGGTTGCATGCCGCCTGCATGGCTGCCCGCCCTTTCGCCCGCTGGTTCGGGCAAAAGTGGAGAGCCGCTTGTAACCGCTGGGCGGTTGCGCGCACCGCGCGCGGCGGTTTGGCTTCTTCTGCTCTGAACCGGCTTGCATGACGTGTGGGACCCAGCCCCCGCGCCATAGGGGGAGGGCCTTGGAGCGTGTTGGAGAAGACTCAGCCCACGACGGCTGGGGACGCAAGTAGGGAGAGTCGCCTTTAAAAGGAGGGTGACCCCCTTGGAGGGCGACCGTGTCTTCGCGCTCCCTTATGCATCGTGTCTTTCCATCTTCCAAGCCCCCGGATAGGGGATATCCGTCGTCTTTCCGCTTCGTCGTTGGAGGAACGCAACTCTGCGGGAGTTGGTACCTTTCAGCCGTCGTTCGGCTTCAAGGATTTTCATCATGCAGCCCGGCTGCACCTCTCCGCCGGCGGTCACCCAAGACGGTGACCTCCAGCCCCTGGATGGGGAGAGGCAAGCCGGGCTGCGATCTTGGTCCCACCCTCAGCTTCAAGGATGTTCATCATCCCCGCTGGGGTGGAGGCCGGGTTGAGCCGGAGCTCTACCTCCCGCGCAGGTTCGTGGGTCGGCCTCTCCTTCGACGTTCGAGGGAGAGGGTGCTCACTGGCCCTGCGGGCGGGTCGGACTTCGACAACGCGGGGCTAGTCGACGGTGGGCGTCGTCAGCCTCAGCGTGTTGGGCTCGTCGGCTTAGCTCCTGGTGCCCCCTCCTGCCGGAAGGCGGCTGCCGCGCCGTGTGCACGGGAGGACCGCCCAAGATATCGCGGGCTGCCAGGGCGGCGTTCGTGTTCTGGGGCGGTTCTCCCTTTGCACCGGTATGGTGCCTCCATGCGGAGGTCGGTGCCTCACTCGCCCGATAGGATCTGAGTGGGGATCTGCCGGAGGGCTGACGGCCCCTGTCGTCGATGCCGAGGTGGAGGCGGCTCGAGAAGTCCCCGTTGCCGACGGTATCACCGCCACCATCCGTGCTTCGGGCCTCCGACTCTTTGTACTTGTCCTCGCCCCTCGAGCATCGGCGTGGTGAGGGCAAGATTGCAGCAGCATCCGCCCTGAGGCCCTCGCTGCTGCAGTTCGGCCACCCGGAGCGGGGGCCATTGTCGTTGCTAGCGGAGCGGACGACGGCGAGCCGCCCGTCGGTCTTCTGCTGCTCCGCATGCCCCTCCCCCGTCGAGTGGGGCTGTTCGTATCTGCGGAGGTGGAACTGGAGTTCCATTTGTGATGGCACTTCGAATGCCAGTGTTTTTGTTCACTGTGGCTGTCGAGGCCTGAACATGTATGTAAATTCGGCACGGAGCCGTGTTTTTTTCCCCATTTTCGAGCACTAAGACTCGCCTGTTGCCTGTTGGTTGTCTGAACCGCTTTGCCAAGCGTGAGTCGCCCCGTGTAAAGGTGACGAGTGAGGTATCCGTATCTCGGAGGCGTAGGAGTCCCTCGGCTCGGTCAGCCTTGTTGTCCGAGGCTTCCCTTGCTTAATTAGAGGAAACCCTCGGCCGCTCTTCGATGAGCCGAGGCCAGGGGTAGCAGTGCCAGCGCGAACAGAGGCAGAGTTGGTTCGAAAAGAAGACCAGGTCGGCCGGAGCCTGGTCGGGTCGTCCGTTAGCGGGACCGACGCCGGAATTGACCTGCCGAGGCCTCGGGTCGGGCTGATGTCCTTGGGGGACAGCTAGCCGAGGCCCCGGGGTGACCGGTCGAGCCGCCTGCTCGGGCCGGATTCTTGGAGAAGACCCTGGCGGCGATGGCCCGGGCTTGGTGATGACGTCGTCCTTCAGAGCGGAGACCCTTGGACCGCGTCGCCGTCCGAGGCTAGGTCGGACCTCGCCGAAGGTGTTGTCGACGCCGAGGGTGCTGCTGCTCCCTTTAGCCGTCAAGATCCGAGCCTGCAGGATCGTATTATCTTGTAGCGTGTGTTTTCTACGGCCGCCGAGGCCGAAACACACCCTCGTCGTATTGTGAAGCCGCGTCTCCTTTCCTCTTGTTTCGAGTATTTGGACTTTTTTGTCGGTAACAGAACTGTTTGTGCGAGCGAGAGTTGCTTCTCACGGAAGGTGATGAGTGAGGTATCCGTATCCCGAAGGCGTAGGAGTCCCTCGGCTCGGTCGGCCTTGCTGCTTACGCGCACTCTTACCCATCCATGGGGTTCTGTCACCGACGCAGTCGAGAAAGCTCGAAGAACCGCTCCGGCAGAAGAGCTTCCAAACGTGAAGACTTGTTCGGTCCGCGGAATCACTTATCCGAACGTGAGTTACTTATGGCAGAAGGTGATGAGTGAGGTATCCGTATCCCGGAGGCGTAGGAGTCCCTCGGCTCGGTCAGCCTTGGCTGCTTACGTGTACTCCGTCGTTTTCAGGATCCACTTTCGAAGTAGTCGAAAAGCACGAAAGACATTCCGGCGGAAAAGATCTTTTTTCGAGGAAAATTTCGACGCAGAGGGGGTTCCCCCTTTTAGCCTCCGAGGGAGGGTCGGGCTTTGCCGAGGCAAGACTGACCCTTCCTTGATGACTAAACTTTGCGTGAGAGCGAGGTATATGAACAACTTGAAAACATCTTAAGGGTAGAAGCGACGTAGCTGTTGGATGTTCCAAGCGTTGCTGTAGACCTCGCCTTGGCTGTTGGCCAGCTTGTATGTTCCGGGCTTCAGAACCTTGGCGATGACAAACGGCCCTTCCCAGGGAGGCGTGAGCTTGTGCCGCTCTCGGGCGTCTTGTCGCAGCCGAAGCACCAGGACGCCCACCTGGAGGTCTCGGGACCGGACCCCTCGGGCGTGGTAGCGTCGCAGGGACTGCTGGTACCGTGCCGAGTGTAGTAAGGCCATGTCCTGAGCCTCTTCCAGCTGGTCCAGCGAGTCTTCTCGACTAGTTTGGTTGCTTTGGCCGTCATAGGCCCTCGTCCTCGGGGAACCGTATTCTAGGTCTGTGGGCAAGATGGCCTCGGCCCCATAGACTAGAAAGAACGGCGTGAAGCCCGTGGCTCGGCTCGGCGTTGTCCTCAGACTCCAGACCACCGAGGGGAGTTCCTTCATCCACCGCTTGCCGAACTTGTTGAGGTCGTTGTAAATTCGAGGCTTGAGTCCTTGCAGGATCATGCCGTTGGCCCGCTCCACTTGCCCATTCGTCATGGGGTGAGCCACGGCAGCCCAGTCTACCTGGATGTGGTGATCCTCGCAGAAGTCCAGGAACTTTCTGCCGGTGAACTGGGTGCCGTTGTCGGTGATGATGGAGTTCGGGACCCCAAAGTGGTGGATGATGTTGGTGAAGAACGCCACCGCCTGCTCGGACCTGATGCTGTTTAGGGGTCGGACCTCGATCCACTTGGAGAATTTATCGATGGCGACCAACAGGTGCGCGTAGCCCCCGGATGCCTTCTGCAAGGGGCCGACGAGGTCCAGACCCCACACAGCAAAAGGCCATGTGATGGGTATTGTCTGCAGAGCCTGAGCGGGCAGGTGGGTCTGCCTCGCGTAGAACTGACACCCTTCGCAGGTGCGGACGATTCTAGTAGCGTCGGCCACCGCCGTTGGCCAGTAGAAACCTTGTCAGAAAGCATTTCTGACAAGGGCTCGAGGTGCTGCGTGGTGGCCGCAAGCCCCCGAGTGTATTTCTTGGAGGAGTTCCTGACCTTCGGTGGTGGAGATGCATCGCTGGAGGATGCCTGAAGGGCTGTGGTGGTAGAGCTCCTTCCCTTCTCCCAGCAAGACGAACGACTTGGCGCGCCGCGCCAACCGCCGAGCTTCGGCTCAGTCAAGGGGTAGCTCTCCTCGGTGGAGATATTGCAGGTACGGGGTCTGCCAGTTTTGATCAGGCGTGACCCCGCTTTGCTCCCCCTCGACGTGCAGCGTCTCGCCCTCGGGGGCCGAGGGTACCTCGGGCTGAACCGAGGGTGCCTCGGGCCGAGCCGAGGGTGCCTCGGACTATGCCGAGGGTACCTCGGGCTGGGCCGAGGGTGCCTCAGGCTCGGGCGTGTCGTCGATCTTGACGGAGGGTTGATGCAGATCTCAGGAGAAGACGTCTGGGGGAACCGTTGTTCGCCCCGAGGCTATTTTAGCTAGCTCGTCCGCAGTCTCGTTGTAGCGTCGGGCGATGTGGTTGAGCTCGAGCCCGTAGAACTTGTCTTCCAGGCGCCGAATCTCATCGCAGTAGGCCTCCATCTTCGGGTCGCGGCAGTGGGAGTTCTTCATGACTTGGTTGATGACGAGCTGCGAGTCACCGCGAGCGTCGAGGCGTCGGACCCCTAGCTCGATGGCGATTCGCAACCCGTTTACCAGAGCCTCGTACTCCGCCACATTGTTGGACGCCGGGAAGTGGAGGCGTAGCACGTAGCGTAGGTGCTTCCCGAGGGGCGAGACGAAGAGGAGGCCTGCGCCGGCCCCTGTCTTCATCAGCGACCCGTCGAAAAACATGGTCCAAAGCTCCGGTTGGATCGGAGCCGTCGGGAGCTGGGTGTCGGCCCATTCAGCCACGAAGTCCGCCAGGACCTGGGTCTTGATGGCCTTCCGGAGGGCGAACGAGATCGTCTCGCCCATGATCTCCACCGCCCACTTTGCAATCCTACCCGAAGCCTCTCAGGAGTGGATGATCTCTCCCAGGGGGAAGGATGACACCACCATCACCGGATGAGACTCAAAGTAGTGTCGCAACTTCCGCCGCGTCAGGATCACCGCGTACAGCAACTTCTAGATTTGTGGGTAGCGGATCTTGGTCTCGGACAGTACCTCACTGATGAAGTAGACTGGCCTCTAAACGGGCAATGCATGCCCCTCTTCTTGTCTCTCGACCACAATCGCGGCGCTAACCACCTGAGTGGTCGCGGCGACGTAGACCAAGAGGGCTTCTCCGGCAGCTGGGGGCACCAAGATGGGCGCCTTCGTGAGGAGCGCCTTCAGGTTCCCAAGGGCTTCCTCGGCCTCAGGGGTCCAAGTGAAGCGCTCGGCCTTCCTTAAGAGGCGGTACAGGGGGCAGACCTCTTTCGCCAAGGCGTGAGATGAAACGGCTCAGAGCCGCGAGACATCCCATGACCCTCTGTACGCCTTTCAAGTCCTGGATGGGCCCTATGCTGGTGATGGCTGCGATCTTCTCTGGGTTGGCTTCGATGCCCCGCTCGGAGACGATGAACCCCAAGAGCATGCCTCGGGGCACCCCGAAGACACACTTTTCGGGATTGAGCTTGACACCTTTTGCCTTGAGACATCGGAATGTCACTTCAAGGTCGGAAAGGAGGTCGGAGGCTTTCCTCGTCTTGACTACGATGTCATCGACATAGGCCTCGACCGTGCGGCCAATGTGCTCGCCGAACACATGGTTCATGCACCGCTGGTACGTCGCGCCCGCATTCCTCAAGCCGAACGGCATGGTGACATAGCAGTACATGCCGAAGGGTGTGATGAAAGAAGTCGCGAGCTGGTCGGACTCTTTCATCCTGATTTGGTGATACCCTGAGTAGGCATCGAGGAAAGACAGGGTCTCGCACCCAGCAGTGGAATCTACGATCTGATCGATGCGAGGCAGAGGGTAGGGAACCTTCGGACATGCTTTGTTCAGACCAGTGTAGTCTACACACATCCGCCATTTCCCCCTTTCTTTCTCACAAGCACAGGGTTGGCAAGCCATTCGGGATGGAATACCTCTTTGATGAACCCTGCCGCCATTAGCTTGTGGATCTCCTCGCCTATGGCTCTGCGCTTCTCCTCGTCGAATCGGCGCAGAGGCTGCTTGACGGGTCGGGCTCTAGCTCGGATGTCCAGCGAGTGCTCGGCGACATCCCTCGGTATGTCGGGCATGTCCGAGGGACTCCACGCGAAGACGTCGGCGTTCGCGTGGAGAAAGTCGACGAGCACTGCTTCCTATTTGGGATCGAGCCCGGAGCCGATCCGGACTTGCTTGGAGGCGTCGCTGCTGGGGTCGAGGGGGACGGACTTAACCGTCTCCGCTGACTCGAAGTTGCCGGCATGACGCTTCACATCTGGCACCTCCTTGGAGAGGCTCTCCAGGTCGGCGATGAGGGCCTCGGCGTACTCCACGCACTCCACGTCGCATTCGAACGCGTGTTTGTACGTGGGACTGACGGTGATGACCCCGTTGGAGCCCGGCATCTTGAGCTTGAGGTAGGTGTAGTTGGGGACGGCCATGAACTTCGCGTAGCAGGGCCTCCCCAATACCGCGTGGTAGGTTCCTCAGAACCCGACCACATCGAACGTCAGGGTCTCCCTTCGGAAGTTGGAGGGTGTTCCGAAGCAGACGGGAAGATCGAGTTGTCCGAGGGGCTGGACGCGCTTCCCAGGGATGATCCCATGGAAAGGCGCAGCGCCCGCCCGGACCGAGGACAGATCGATACGCAGAAGCCCGAGGGTCTCGACGTAGATGATGTTGAGACTGCTGCCCCCGTCCATGAGGACCTTGGTGAGCCTGACGTCGCCAATGACGGGGTCGACAACGAGCGGGTATTTCCCCGGGCTCGGCACATGGTCGGGGTTGTCGGCCTGGTCGATGGTGATGGGCTTGTCGGACCAGTCTAGGTAGACTAGCGCCGCCACCTTCACCGAACAGACCTCCCGGCGCTCTTGCTTGCGGCGCCGAGCCGAGGCGTTCGCCGCTTGCCCGCCGTAGATCATGAAGCAGTCGCGAACCTCGGGGAACTCTCCTGCCTGGTGATCTTCCTTCTTGTCGTCGTCGCGGGCCCTGCCACCCTCCGAGGGTGGCCCGGCCCTGTGGAAGTGGCACCGAAGCATGACGCACTCCTCAAGGGTGTGCTTGACGGGTCCCTGGTGATAGGGGCACGGCTCCTTGAGCATCTTGTCGAAGAGGTTGGGACCTCCGGGGGGGCTTCCGAGGGTTCTTGTGCTCGGCGGCGGTGACAAGGTCCGCGTCAGCGGCGTCGCGTTTCGCTTGCGACTTCTTCTTGCCCTTCTTCCTGGCGCCTCGCTGAGTTGACGCCTCGGGGCATCTTCCGATGGGCGGCCCTGGGCTGCTTGTCCTTCTGGAAGATAGCCTCGACAGCCTCCTGGCCGGAGGCGAACTTGGTGGCGATGTCCATCAGCTCGCTCGCCCTGGTGGGGGTCTTGCGACCCAGCTTGCTCACCAGGTCGCGGCAGGTGGTGCTAGCGAGGAACGCGTCGATGACATCCGAGTCGGTGATGTTGGGCAGCTCGGTGCGCTGCTTCGAGAATCGCCGGATGTAGTCCCGGAGAGACTCTCCCGGCTGCTGTCGGCAGCTTTGGAGGTCCCAGGAATTCCCGGGGCGCACGTACGTGCCCTGGAAATTGCCGGCGAAAGCTTGGACTAGGTCGTCCTAGTTGGAGATCTGCCCCGGAGGCAGGTGCTCCAACCAGGCGTGAGCGGTGTCGGAGAGGAACAGGGGGAGGTTGCGGATGATGAGGTTGTCATCGTCCGTTCCACCCAGTTGGCAGGCCAGGCGGTAGTCCGCGAGCCACAGTTCCGGTCTCGTCTCCCCTGAGTACTTTGTGATAGTAGTCGGGGGTCGGAACCGGGTCGGAAACGGCGCCTGTCGTATGGCCCGGCTGAAGGCCTGCGGACCGGGTGGTTCGGGCGAGGGACTCCGATCCTCCCCGCTGTCGTAGCGTCCCCCCACGCCTGGGGTGGTAGCCTCGGCGCACCCTCTCGTCGAGGTGGGCCCGACGATCGCGGTGATGGTGCTCGTTGCCGAGGCGATCCGGAGCCACAGGCGTTGTGTTGCGCGTGCGCCCGGTGTAGACCGAGGCTTCCCGCACGAATCGGGAAGTCGCGGCATGATGTTCCGAGGGGTACCCCTGCCTTCGGGAGGCAGAGCTCTCGGCCCGCTGGACCGCGGTGCCTTCCAGGAGATCCTTGAGCTCTCCCTAGATTCGCCGCCCCTCGGTGGTTGATGGCTCCGGCATCGCGCGGAGGAGCATTGCTGCTGCAGCCAGGTTCTGGCCGACCCCACTGGATGCGGGTGGCGGCCTGACTCTGACATCGTCGGTGATGTGGTGCTGGAAGCCCTGGGGTAGATGACGCATTTCTCCGGCCAGAGGTTGGCCCGCCCATGCCTGCCCGACGTCCCGGTGGATTGGCTCGAGCGCTCCTGCTCCCTCGTCGAGCCTGGCCTGCACCCCGCGGATTTGCTCGAGTTGTGGGTCGTGACCCCCCCGCCGGAACGGGGACCACAGCTAGCTCCCGCGGGATGTCAACGCGAGGCACCAGCCTAGGGAGATCACCGTCCTCCGGCATGCCGAGATGGTTGCCTTCGGAGGGACCCCCTAGATCGACGTGGAAACATTCACGGCTCGGGCCGTAGTCCTCATTGCCGAGGCTACGGCTACCGTCGGAACAGTCAAAAAGGCAGTAGTCGCATGCGGTCATGAGGTCCCGCTTGGCACTGGGGTTGCCAAGTCCGGAGAAATCCCAACAGAAGCTGGGCTCGTCGTCTTCCTCGGACCCGGAGGGCCCGTAGGTCGAGACGTCCGTCAGCCGGTCCCAAGGCGACCGCATACGAGATTCCAGAGGGTTCGGATTCGCCTCTACGAAAGCGTCCGCCAAAGCGGAGCCGCTAGGTGGGTCGAGGCTAAATCCGAGAGGCGTGGGATGGGAATCGGTCGGTACCTCTTGGTCGACGGGCGGTGATGAGGTCACGTCGGGGACTGACTGCACCGTCGTCTCAGGTACGAGGGCGACACCCAGCAAGCCTTTCGCGAGTGTGCTGGCGTCGTCCGTTTGCTCGGGATTGACGTGTCGCGGGGAGACAGCGCTCGTCTTCGTCTAAAGCGCGAGGTCGATGCCCGGCGCGCCCCCCGTTGGAGTGCTGGCGTTGTCGACTCGCTCGACGGTGGACGAGGCGCCGCCTCCTGCTTGGCCTTGGTTGCCCCGCCTCCTCCTCCTCCGTCGACGGGGAAGAGGACGGGGCGAGCTCGAAGGTTGTTCTTCCACCACGCGGGGAAGATGTCGTCGGTCCCGCCGCCGGCGGGCGGACTGTCGACCGCCACTGTCGCTGTCGCCCGGCGGTGGAAAGAGTATCATGTCATAGCTGTCGTCGAGGGACATGAACTCGAGGCTCCCGAAATGGAGCACCGTCCCGGGCCGGAGAGGTTGCTGGAGACTACCCATCTGGAGCTTGACGGGAAGCTGTTCGTCAACACGCAGCAGGCCCCTACCTGGCGCGCCAACTGTCGGCGTTTCGAGACCGGGGGGTCCCTGAGCCGACGAGTGAAGTGTCGCCGCGTGCCCCAGCCCAGATGGGTCGACGCGAGGCCGAACGCGAAGGGGGGAAAGTGAGGTGGCCGGAGATGGGCGAGAGAGAGGTGGAAATCCCGCGGCCTTCGTGTTCGTCCCGCGCCCAGGTCGGGTGCGCTTGCAGTAGGGGGTTACAAGCATCCACACGGGGGAAGGAGCGAGTGGCCTCACGCGAGCGCCCGTCTCGTCCTCGTCCCCGCGCGGCCAACCTTCTCTAAGAGGGCCCTGGTCCTTCCTTTTATAGGCGTAAGGAGAGGATCCAGGTGTACAATGGGGGTGTAGCAGAGTGCTACGTGTCTAGCGGAGGAGAGCTAGCGCCCTAAGTACAACGCCATCGTGGCGGCCGGAGAGATTTTGGCGCCCGGTTTGTGTGATGTCGTGGCCGTCGGAGGAGCGCTGGAGCCTGGCGGAGGGACAGCTGTCGGGGCCATCGAGTCCTTGTTGACGTCCTCTTGCTTCCGTAAGGGGGCCGAGAGCCGCCACCGTCAGGGAGCGTGCAGGGCGCCATCATCGCCTATCTGGCGGAGCGAGCCAGATGGGACGCCGGTCTTGTTCCCCATAGCCTGAGTCAGCTTGGAGTAGGGTAATGATGGCGCCTCCTGTTGACGTGGCTGGTCCGCGCCCTAGGTTGGGCGATGTGGAGGCTCCTCCGAGGTCGAGGTCGAGTTCGTCTTTCGTGGCCGAGGCCGAGTCCGAGCCCCTAGGTCGGGCGAGGCGGAGGCCGTTGGCTGAGGCCAGGGCGGAATTGGAGTCCTGGGGTCGGGCGAAGCGGAGCTCGTCGTCTTCGGGGGCTGAGCCCAAGTCCGAGCCCTGGGTCGGGCGGAGCGGAGTTCGCCGTCTTCCGGGGCTTAGCCCGAGTCCGAGCCCTGGGTCGGGCGAAGCGGAGTTCGCCGTCTTCCGGGGCTTAGCCCGAGTCCAAGCCCTGGGTCGGGCGGAGCGGAGTTCGCCGTCTTCCAGGGCTTAGCCCGAGTCCGAGCCCTGGGTCGGGCGGAGCGGAGTTCGCTGTCTTCCGGGGCTTAGCCCGAGTCTGAGCCCTAGGTCGGGCGGAGCGGAGTTCGCCGTCTTCCGGGGCTTAGCCCGAGTCCGAGCCCTGGGTCGGGCGGGACGGAGTTTCCTATGGTGTGCGGCCGGGCCTGACTGCATGTCAGCCTCACTCTGTCAAGTGGCACCGCAGTCGGAGCGGCGCAGGCGGCGCTGTCTTTCTGTCAGACCGGTCAGTGGAGCGGCGAAGTGACGACGGTCACTTCGGCTCTGTCAGCTGAGGGGCGCGTGTCAGGATAAAGGTGTCAGGCCACCTTTGCATTAAATGCTCCTGCGATTTGGTCGGGGTTGCTTCTTGGCGAAGATAGGGCCTCGGGCGAGCCGGGAACGTGTTCGCCGCTGGAGGGGGGCCTCGGGCGAGGCGGAGATCCTCCGGGGTCGGCTGCCCTTGTCCGAGGCTAGGCTCGGGCGAGGCGTGATCGAGCCCCTCGAATAGACTGATCCCTGACTTGATCGCACCCATCAGGCCTTTGCAGCTTTATGCTGATGGGGGTTACCAGCTGAGAATTAGGAGCCTTGAGGGTACCCCTAATTATGGTCCCCGACAATATTATATGATTATTCATGTTGTTTCTTGTGTTTCTTATGCTTCTTCTTTCATTAACATATGCTGCGATGTTGAAGGTTAGACCTTCATGCCCTTCGTCTAGGGATCATTATATCCTAAGGGAGATAATGCTTCGAAGGATGAAGGGTATTAACACTTAACATTTTATGCTGCCTTGTTCTTAACTCATAGCATTTGAGAACAAGTCCACAACATTGGTGCCCACCTCCGGTGTACTCACTTCCACAATTTTCGGCATCTTCGGCAAAGCATCAACCTTCGTCATGCCGCCGAAGAAGATAACAGTGCCAGGGGCTGCATTGCAGCTACTGGACACAAACCAGGAGACTCTCTCTCTTCGAGAGGCCAGAAGCCAAAAGAGAAAGGCCACCAGTCCAACACTTCGAGAGAAGGAGTTAGATCAGGAGATCAGGGACATGGAAATCATCCACCAGCAGGTGCAAAGGAAAAAGGAAAAGATGGCTCGGCTGGCCGATCTTTAAAGGAAGATCGATGAAGCTATTGAGGAAGTGCGTCAACTTACTCAAGATGATCATGATTGAAGGCCCCAACACAGGGAGCTTCGTCAAGAGGACTCATTCAACGAAGATGAATGGTACGATGATTTTAATCGTAGTACCTTTACTTTTGATGATGCTTCTCCTCTGGCAGCAGAATTGCAGGCTATTCCATGGCCACAATCCTACAAGCCACCCCAGCTACCCATGTACGCTGGGCACTCGGACCCAAAACAATTCTTGATGAGCTATGAGGCAACAATATCCTCATACGAAGGCAATGCAGCTGTCATGGCAAAGTCCTTCGTCATGGCAGTCCGAAACGTGGCTCAGACATGGTATTCTTCTCTTCAGCCAGGGACAATCACGTATGGTAGAAGCTCAAGGACATGCTGGTTACTAGTTTTCAAGGCTTTCAGACGAAGCCGGTCACAGCTCAGGCCTTATTCTAGTGCACACAAGACCATGAGGAATACCTTCAGGCATATGTCCGAAGGTTCTTGCGACTGAGAGCACAAGCGCCCACAGTGCCCAATGAAATTGTCATTGAGGCAATGATCAAGGGTCCTTGGCTAGGACCTACGGCTCAAACCTCGCCAAGAGGCCCCCAAAACTCTGGAGAAGCTGCTTCAGAAAATGGACGAGTATATCCGGGCTGACAACAACTTTCACCAAAGAAGGGAGGAAGCTTATAAATTCTCTGAGATGACTAGGGGCTTCGGAGGAAGAATCCACCCTAGGCATGTCAGATCAATCCACAGCTCTAGTCAGAATGATGACAAAGGAAGCCAGCTTCAGAGGCCACAGTCTTCGGGACAGCAGCAAAGCTCCTTTAGGCCACCAGCTCTAAGGGGCAGAGGCGACAGGGGCTTCGGAGGCAGATACGAGGATCAACCTAGGAAAATTTATTGTTTATTCTGTGGTGAGAACAAGGGTCATACTACAAGAACGTGTCAAATCACTATTCTGAAGCAAAAGGAGATTGCCGAAGCAGAAGCTCGACAGAATTAGCCGAAGCAGGTCTTACACACTGCTTCGTGCCACTCTTCTTACATACCAGAATACGTGGACAATCAACCTGCGGCCTTTGTCGCTTCGGCAAGCCATTCACAGGCTTCTTGGCCTCAGCTTCCACCGCCACCTCCACTACAACCTACTTATTCCCAAAGCCAGCAGCCAGAAGGGCGCCAACAGCAACAACGTGACTTCAAGGAGAAGTCTGAAGCTCGTACAGTCAACAGTACTGTACCAGAATCAAAACACATATACTGACCAGTATCCTGCTTCCTAAATACTTCTATCTTTCAGCTTAGTTTTGCTTTTTTGAATAAGGAACAAGCAATGAAATCTTAGATTTAATTTCTTATAATGATTTTGTTTCTATCAAAATGAAATATATCTTCTTCACAGAATCACGAAGCTACAAAAGTCATTCCTAAGGGAACGCAAAGCCAAAATTGACGAAGCTACAAAAGTCGTTCCTAAGGGAACGCAGAGCCGAAATTGGCGAAGCTACAAAAGTCGTTCCTAAGGGAGCACAGCATAAGTCTTGTGCTCGAAAGTCATTCCTAAGGGAATGCAGAGCCAAAATCGCTGAAGTTACAAAAGTCGTTCTTAAGCGAACGCAGCGTAAGTTTTCTGCTCGAAAGTCGTTCCAAAGGGAATGCAGAGCCAAATACCGCTGAAATAGAAGGCAAAGAAGTTTAAAAGACGTTCCTAAGGGGATGCAGAACTTATACCGCCGAAATAGAAGGTGAAGAAGTTCAAAAGACGTTCCTAAGGGGATGCAGAACTTATATCACCGAAATAGAAGGTGAAGAAGCTCGAAAGACGTTCCTAAGGGGATGCAGAGCTTGTGTGTGCGTGTGGGTATGTGGCTGTATATCTTCGGCATCCACATCATTTTGCATCATATCATCACATCATTTCGTATAGCATTACATCATACATCATATTGCATTACCGACACAAGAATTGAATACGAAGCCAATCTTTAGTAAATGCTTCGTCAAAATTAAAAATGTGCCAAGGCAAGAAGTAAGATTCGGAAAATACAGTTTCAAGAGCCTTGTCATAAGAAAGGATATTTTTCTTTACGAAGCATGAAAAGAAGGGAAGGTGTTTTTTCACCGAAGGCTCAAAAATGGTATGTGCGTAAATTTCATGCATCACAAAGAAATAAATTACAATAATTTATATATTTGTTTCAATATTACATGCTTCAGACATTACATAGTTCCGTTACCAAATAGATCTAATCTTCCTTTAATTGTTTTACACATCAGACTTCTCAAAATGATTATTACAATAAGATCTATTCCTCTTTAAGGACTTTTTCGGCGATTTCGTTCAGTAATTTGTGGACGACTTCGTCAACGATGGATTCAGTCGTGCTTATGATATCCAATGATTTCTTCATCTTTGGATCAACTAGGGGATCATATGGCTCCAGTGGCGGAGACAGTTTAGCTGTAATAGGTAAACACATAAGTTCAAAGCCTTAAAGAAAAGTAACGAAGCTAGATAATCAAGACATAATACCTATACACCTTTCGCGTTCTACAGCTTCTTCAGCTCGCTTTGCTTCTACTCGGATGTCGTGGGTGTCTTATTCACTCTTTTTTATAATTTCATGGGCCATCTCTCGGCCACCATTCACCCAAATATCATTGTAGAATTTTCCGCCCATCAAAGTTGCTTCAGCTGAAGGATCCTTCGTATCGTCCACGGAAAAGGCGGCTTCGGCCCGGGCTATGGATTTAATATGATCGCATCCAGCCTTCTCCAAGATGGATGAAATCCCCTGCGCACTGAAAGACACACAGACATCCCCGCGATCACTCAAAATTTCTTCGAATGTTTCCGCTTCTCCACTTAACCACTCAATAACACCTTCGGGGTCACCTCGCACGAAGTTTTCTTCGGCAGAGTATGCACCCACTTTGGCGAAGCTAGTCTTCAATTTTTTCATGCAATCCAAGGACTTCACGAAGCACCTTTCCTTGGATTGGCGAAGTTCTTTAACACTTTTCTCTAGATAATTTTTCTAGTACTCGCTAATTTCTCGGTTGGTCTCTGCGAGTGCGCAATTCTCTTTAGCTTCGGCCAGCTGTTTGCGAAGATCTTCAATTTCTGCTTTCTAGGCTTTGGCCTGAGCTTTATAGTTAGCTTCATCCTCTTTTACTTTATTTACCAAAGAAATCAAAATTTTATCATTTTCTAAGCCTTCGTTTCTTAGTTCAATAACTTCTGAACGAAGGTTATTAAGGGCCATCGTGTAGCCTTCGTCTTCAATATTTTTTTGTGCCCTAAGGGCATTACTAAGAATTAAGCCCTGCAAGAGGAGGAAAGAGTTATGTCAAATAAAATACTTCCTTATCAAATTCAAAGTTAACTTTATACCTTTATACTGTTGTATGCAAGGCTATCAGCAAGATCATCCTTTGATAAAATTGAAAGGCTGTCTTCCAGCTTCGGGAATCCAATGCTTCTACCTATCTCCCGACAAACGGATATCTATTTGTTGTCCAGGAGACAGTACAAGAAATCATCTTCATTACTCACGTTAAAAACTAAGGCTCCATCTGGATATTTCAATTTTTGAGCATAATGCCTTGCTTCCGCGATCTCATCTTCGGACAATTTCTTCCCCGAAGCATGTCGAATGATGTAGTCAACGGTTTCGATTAGAGCTTCGAGGGCAGGAATTTCAGATGCAATGTGTCCTACTGTTTTATCCTTAGGCATGGCAGGCTTCGCTGCAACGGGCACTGAGGGCCCGTCTTCGGCTTCAGCCTGAGCTTGTGGAGCTTGAGTAGCTTCAGTTTCTGCTTGCCCAGTTTTAGCTTCGGCTTGCATTTTAACTCCTTCAACAATCTTCTTTGTAGGAGCAGGGCTCAAGGCCTTTGTAGTCTCCAGCACAGCATCTAACATGTTGGCCATTCTCCTCCTCTTGGGAGTTGCAACAGATGCCTTTTGCACCTTCGGCAGTTTTGCCTCTGCTGCTGGGCTCAGGATTTCTGGCTTTTTTATTACTTTCTCCACCTGTGGCTCTTTGGCCTTATCATTTTTTGCTCCAGCTAGCCTGACTATAGGCACCTTAGACACTACAGTCGGCTCATCAATGCTCTGCACAATCGAAGCAGTCTTCCTTGCTTCGGCAGCTAAAGAGGGCCCTTCGCCAAGTTCAGGCACCTTGGCCAGTTCAATGAATCGCGGCGGGTGGGTCAAAACCTTCAACTTTTTGCTCTTCGGCACGACTGTGGTGGCCGAAGCGGTAGCTTTCCTCTTCTTCTCTTGCCCTCGCAGCGAATAGCGGTAATCAGGGTATACAAAGCCAATAGCATCGAATACCCTGTTTAATCTTTTCTTGCCCTGGCCTCCAAATGCTGCGGACAAAGCATTATCTTTGGTATTGGAGTATGCTCCAAGTAGATCATCACTGGTAGCTTCTATACACTTCAGCCAGTCGTCGTTTGGCTCATCAAACTTCTCCCTAAAGCTGAAGGTATACTTCATTCGGACCAGACCACCTTCACTAGAGTCGGCGGTGGTCTCCTTCGGCATCTCCCAATTCTCCACAAGTGGCCATACCCTAAAGGCTATATGCTCTTGAATCAAATCCCTTGTGCCAATGAAGGCACAAACAGTGCTAAAAGCTCTCTGGCATGCTTCAACGACGTCATCAATTTCCACCTTCGGCCTTTGGAGGCCGAAGCGGGACCAGATGGGGCGCTGAATGATTTCCTTGATGTCTTCCCTTGCCTTTAAATCATTCTTAACGTAAAACCACTCCTCCATCCAGGCCCTGGGCCACCTTTTACGGAATGTTGGCACTAGGTGGCTTGCATTAGGGCGAGCAACAAATCCATAACAACCGAAGTTGTTATGATATTGTTCCTTACCAGTAGCCTTCGTCTCATATAAAAGTTCGTGCATACTGCAGAAACACTTCGCGCTTGGCTCTAGCCTTTGACTCCTTACAGCCCAAACAAAAATCCCCATCCTCATTATAGCTTCCAGCGTGATCTAATGAAGGAAGATCTAGTATATCTTCAGCACTTCAACCACAAACTTGCTCAAAGGAAACCGAAGACCAGCCTTAAAAATGCTTTGGTAGATAACAACTTCATTTTCCTCAGGGGTAGGGCCAGTATTGTCTCCCCCAGCTCTTACGATAGACATATCACGAAAGTACCTCCCTCTCATGTTGTCAAGATGACTCTGTTTAATAGTTGATTTTCCGAAGACAATATGGCTTGGTCGCCAGGGCCGGTCTTCAGAATCTTCGTCTCCACTCTCCACATCATAACTATCACTATCATCAGTATCTTCAGACAAACCCTCTAGAATCTCTTTAGTAATCTTCTCTATGTTTGTTCTTGACATAGACTCAACAAACCCGGCGATAAAAGGATCCATGGTCTTCTTTTCCTCAAACAACTTCATTTCCTCAGTTACCTTCGTTTCCGCAGTCATTTTCTTTTCCTCAGTCATCTTCTCCCCAGACATGGTGAAAGCACGTTCTTAAAATGAAGCTCGAAAAAGCTTAAATATCAGGCGAGAGCTAGTGAGCAAGACCAGAAAAGTTTGAGACAATAATGCAAATGTTGCAAACGGCATGTCAAATGCTGCCGCTGTGACTCATATTTATACGCCCATTGCGTTGCAACTTGGTGGGCCCCATCTATCATTAGCTATTGCTATTCTAGCAAAGGGAAGGTGTTTTCGGACATTTGGCTTAAGGCCTTCGTTCATGTCGCAGTCTGAATTCGTTGTTATAACAAATTAATACTGCGAGGGGCTACTGCTGGAGGCCTTTGTCTTCCGAAGGTCCTCAAAAACATGATTTAACAATGTTTCCCAAGTGCAATGTATGTACAGGTACCTTCGGACTCGGAATAAAACTGTACATAATACAAAAAGCTTGATCGGAACAAAGGTTGATGCCGCTCCGAAGCTACGCGCAAAGGAGCTTCGGCTCAGCGGCAAGAAAAGGAACCAACATAAAGGGGAAAAGGCTATCTAGTCCTCGTTGAATTGTCCTTGAGTAAATAGTAAACATAAAGGACATAAGTGTAATTTTACACAGGCTGTGCCCTATGCCTATAAATAGATGAATAGTACCCCTGTACTGTTCACGCTGACTTGTATTTTGTAACGCCCAAAAACTTGTATAAAAAAATCTACTTTAAGACTAAGAGATAGTATTCCAAGATTTAAGTATTTTATAATAAGAGATTAAATAAAAGACCCTCATTAAAATTCAAACCAACCTTTGTTGAATTATGTGACCTGAGACATTCTCCAAAAGAAATAAATTTAAGGAATACCTTAATAAATATTATACAATCTTCTCTTTTAAATAACTATGAACATATTTCTAAACGGACTATACGCTCAAAGAAATAAATTTTTTTTGTGTGTACATTTCATACTTAAAATGTTTGGATAAAATAAACAAAACCTAACATATGTATGTATTTATGCACCTCATATTGGAGTTATTTGCGGGTACATTTAATCTTGGAAACCTTGAACTTTGAATCAAAGTTGACTTTCGAATTTGAAATTGAGATAAAACTGAAAACAGAAAATAAAAAAAAATAAAAGATAGGTTGGGCCGATTGCCCCCTTGCCCTTGGCCCACTTCCAATTACCTACATCCGCGCAGCCCACGGTCCAGACTACCATTGCGTCGCAATCGCACGCGCCTGTGCTGGGTCCTTCGCTGACCAGCGGGGCCTAGTCGTCATCTTCTTCCCCCACTCACTCGACGCAGACCCAATCTCAACAGAAATCGCCGCTCTCCTCTCGGCGCGCATGGTGGGCATGCCGCGATCTGCGGAATACGTTGACGCCATGCCCTAGATTCCAGGCGCTGTTCCGTGGGCCCGATGCCCTATTCCACTGCGCGCGAGACCAACTTGTCGGAGCTATCTCCTTGTCGTAACAGCTTGGGCGAAATCGACGCAGTCGTGGTTGACTTCCTCGCCGCGGAAGCTACTGTGGAGCTCGCTGTGGCCGTTGGCGGGTCCTGCGCATCTTCCGCTCCGACCGGTGGGGCCCGGTGGCCAAGCGCCGCGAGCCACACCAGCCTACCGCACCCCATCTACTACCTCCCTTGGCTTGCTCCTCCGCTCAACAGAATTTCAACGAGTTCCGCCGCAATGGTCGGAGTCGTGCGACCGGAGGATTGACTTTGCCACCATGAACCCCCCTCTTCGTTACCACTATATAATCGGTCGCGGGGCCCCTTCTTATCCCCTCAGCCGCGGCTCCAAACCTGAGATTTGTTGCCGCCGGAGGGCATCTGGCACACGTGGTGCTCGGCGTGCCGCCGTGGGGAGTCGCCGTAAAGTACTGCTGCCATTATTTCCGATCGGTGGTGTGCGCACGGTCGTGGGGTCCCTCTGGTGTCGCCAGATCGCGTTGGGGTCGGTGCGAGGGGAGAAGAACGGTCTCGGTGGCCGTATTAGCTCGCCACCGCCGCGACTACGCCTCGCTCCATGGACAAAACCTCTGCCCGTGTCAATCAAGGTGAGGATCTCCGCCGAGTCTTCGTTTCCCTCTGTGCATTGTGTAGCGCTTCGAACAAAAAACGGATTGCAGGCCATTGGGTCGGTAATTGCTCACCGGAGCTCAAGCCTCACCGTGGAGCCGCCATGAACTCTAGTTAGCTCTGCAGACCTGACCCCTAACCTTGGTATGCCCCTTGGCATCTTCGCCTCATTCGTAGGATTGTGTGGCACTGATCGGAATAGAGATTAGGGATTGGGGGCGCCGGCTCCACCAACCCCGGCGAACCCGCCACCGTGGGGAAGGCCATGGCGCCGCCGTCCGGTCACCTGGGATGTGGGAGCGTTTCTAACCGCGGGATCTAAAAGCAGCGGTCGGGATTAGGGGATGGCCCGGTAGTTAATCAGCGGTAGAGTTTGGATCTTAGCGCAAGCAACCAGGTGCTGTTGATCTAAGATCTGATGCATAAGGTTAAATCGCGGATACTGAAAATTGGGACCATAGAATTTTGATCCGAGGGCTAGGGCGAACTCGCGTCAAGGTGAACTCCTGATCTTGGATCCCTGATCGCACGGTCAAAATAATGTACTGTTTCGTGTATGGGAAATCTAATCTTGGCCACCGATATCGGATCGTGCGGCCAGTAGTATTACATACCCCTTCGCCGCAACATCTTTGCACAAGAGCCCCTCCACTTTTTAAGAATCAACCCGCCATCCACTATGGGGTAGATCTGAGTCTCGAGAATTCTTGCGCATTAACCCCTATCGTTTCTGGTAATTGAGGCCCAGTCCTGGAATCGTTTATATTAAATAAATGAAGTAGAAAATAGATTTTTAATAGGAAAATAACTACTAAAACTTAATAAATTTATAGAAAATTCATACTTGCTTCAAATTAATCCATTCCACTTTCTAAAATTTTGTAGTTTTATTCTCCAGCACTTAGAGTCTCTGTTTATCATGAAAACAATAAGGAATTTAATCTCTCATTTCAACCTATTTTAAGCACATAAAACCTTTGAAAATTCATAACTTAAATTCTATAACCCCAAAAATTATGATTCCTGTTCTTGTGATCTTATTTCAATATGTAGATTATTAATATGTATTTTGCATATATGTTTGGTGTAATGTTAATTTTGCCTATACCATGTATGTCTGTATTGCTACGTTTAGCAGTGAGGACACGTGTCACCTGGAGAGCAAGTGGTACCTGGAATCTCAAGTGCCAGGCAAGTTGTGCCCTTGATCACTTCTTTTTACCCACTCATGTTCTAATTAATCATAATGATCTGCATAGGTTAATTTTGATGGGACCCAATAGGTTACCCTAGTTTGACTATCTTTGTACCTTGTTCACCACTGAATCTTTGGGTAGTACTTGCTATCGCTTTATGTGGTTTGGGTATAGAGATACACATTACTATTCATGATTATACTTTTATTGTCAGTTGTTATTTACTGTTCATGTTAAGATCATTATGTTAATTGGAAAATTCAGAACCACCCGGGAAAACAGTGCTACCACAAGGGTTTAATGGGACGCCCTTGGCCGATTAATTAGGAAAGCTAGTGGAAGACTACCTTACCCGAAAGGGGCAAGGGCAGTAGGGGAGTGGTCAGTGTAGGGAGGCCCTCGGGAGGATTTTGCTGCGATGGCGGTCCTGCAAGGGATTCCTGCATTGGAGCTTCCTATAAACTGTAGCGGGTTTTCTGAAGCTAGTGGAACTTTGTAAAGGCCTCGTAGTGTTACCCTGCCTCGCCTCCTCGGTAGAGGTGTATGGGATTGGCCGTCTCTTGGCAGATGGGTAACACGACTTGTGGGTAAAGATGCGCAACCTCTGCAGAGTGTGAAACTGGTATACTAGCCGTGCTCACGGTCATGAGCAGCTCGGACACACATGATTAAATTATGGAACTAAATTCAATTTGTCATATGCATTGCATCGCAGGTGAAGTTGTTACTTTTGTTCTACTACTTAATTGGGTTTGGTATTTACTTATACTTAGTAACTGCTAATAAAATTTTGACCAACTTTAAAAGCAATGCTCAGCTCTAACCATCCACTTTGGTAAGCCTTACACTTTACGTGAGCTCCCACCTTTGGCGAGTTCATGCACATTATTCTCCACAACTTGTTGAGCGATGAACGTATGTGAGCTCACTCTTGCTGTCTCACACCCCCCCACAGGTCAAGAACAGGTACCACCGGATGAGGCGCATGGAGGATGCCGTGATGTGTTCGTGAGAGGTCTAGGCCGTCGTCTCCCAGTCAACTTTGGGTTGCTGGACCGTTGTCTCCTTATTATGTAATTATTTATTTTGTATAGAACTCCTGTTATATATAAATATGTGACATTCGATCCTGTGCCACTATACATCATATGTGTGAGACTTGGTCCCAGCATACCTGGTGTTTATGTTCGCGCCCGGGTCTTGGTGCCCCGAAACTCGGGTGTGACAGAAGTGGTATCAGAGGAATGTTGACTGTAGGACGAAACTTAGATAGGACTGGCCAACCATTATCTACTTACCTTACTCTGATTCTTTTCTAAACTTATCTTAATCTACTCTCATCTATTTCCGCTTTACTCTGATTACTCTTATCTTTTCTTTCTAAAAGACAAAATGTGGATTTCACACTTTGAAATCATGTACTTAAAGTGACTTTTAGGAATAGGAAACCTAATCTTAGGAACAAAAACAAAACTATTTTTATCTATGTGCTTGAATGTTTGTTCTTATGATACTTGTCTAATTTGGATCTTTGATTGAGTGTGATGGGTTGTGGAATAATGTCCACAATTACATCTACATATACATAATGCTTATAAACCTAACTAGACAAACTAGATTATCCCTCATTAAAGTAACTAGCCTAACAATATCCATCTCATCTCAAAAGATTCTAACATATCCTAATAATATATGTCCTATCCTAATAGATCTAACTGACCTCAAAAGATTCTACCTTATCCTTATGGATTAATCTTACCCTAATTAGCATATTTATCCCACTCTAGAATAACAACCATGATCTAATCCAAAATAATCAGATCTTAACTAGTTTAATCTAGTCATACCAACCTAATCTAGATTTTATCTAATCTATTATGATCTAATCTAGAGTAAGTTACTTAATGTCGATACAAAAGATAAGGCCATACCACTCATGCACTTAAAACTAAACTAGTGCCTTAAACCCACTCAGCCACATGCATGAGATCTGATCCAACCAATAGAGTCATGAAGAATTGCAAAATCTGTCTACCCTCACCTAACATCAAACAAGATTTTCACCTACATCATGTAGACTATCCCATCCATATCTATCTTATTAACCATATTCCCCAATCCCGATAATATATACTAAACCCGAAATCAATGAAACCAAGACCAGAAAAGGACAAGAACAACCTCGTCAAGTAAGGGGAGAAGTCAAACTTGATCTCTAGATGCATCCAACATGGAGTTCTTTCTCACCGGAAACTTTCTTACCCCAGGCTATTTTTGCCCTAACCTACCCATCTTTTATCCTACATAATAAGTGACTAGATGCCTTTGCTTACCTAATCACCATTTTATTTGTGTTAAAGACATGAAATATATATATATATGTTGGTATTAAAACCAAACAAAAAGCTAAGCTGTAAAACAAACTATCTACAACCCTTTTCTTGCAAATCTCGAGGACGAGATTTCTGTTAAGGAGGGTAGAATTTGTAACGCCCAAAAACTTGTATAAAAAAAATCTACTTTAAGACTAAGAGATAGTATTCCAAGATTTAAGTATTTTATAATAAGAGATTAAATAAAAGACCCTCATTAAAATTCAAACCAACCTTTGTTGAATTATGTGACCTGAGACATTCTCCAAAAGAAATAAATTTAAGGAATACCTTAATAAATATTATACAATCTTCTCTTTTAAATAACTATGAACATATTTCTAAACGGACTATACGCTCAAAGAAATAAATTTTTTTTTGTGTGTACATTTCATACTTAAAATGTTTGGATAAAATAAACAAAACCTAACATATGTATGTATTTATGCACCTCATATTGGAGTTATTTGCGGGTACATTTAATCTTGGAAACCTTGAACTTTGAATCAAAGTTGACTTTCAAATTTGAAATTGAGATAAAACTGAAAACAGAAAATAAAAAAAAATAAAAGATAGGTTGGGCCGATTGCCCCCTTGCCCTTGGCCCACTTCCAATTACCTACATCCGCGCAGCCCATGGTCCAGACTACCATTGCGTCGCAATCGCACGCGCCTGTGCTAGGTCCTTCGCTGACCAGCGGGGCCTAGTCGTCATCTTCTTCCCCCACTCACTCGACGCAGACCCAATCTCAACAGAAATCGCCGCTCTCCTCTCGGCGCGCATGGTGGGCATGCCGCGATCTGCGGAATACGTTGACGCCATGCCCTAGATTCCAGGCGCTGTTCCGCGGGCCCGATGCCCTATTCCACTGCGCGCGAGACCAACTTGTCGGAGCTATCTCCTTGTCGTAACAGCTTGGGCGAAATCGACGCAGTCGTGGTTGACTTCCTCGCCGCGGAAGCTACTGTGGAGCTCGCTGTGGCCGTTGGCGGGTCCTGCGCATCTTCCGCTCCGACCGGTGGGGCCCGGTGGCCAAGCGCCACGAGCCACACCAGCCTACCGCACCCCATCTACTACCTCCCTTGGCTTGCTCCTCCGCTCAACAGAATTTCAACGAGTTCCGCCGCAATGGTCGGAGTCGTGCGACCGGAGGATTGACTTTGCCACCATGAACCCCCCTCTTCGTTACCACTATATAATCGGTCGCGGGGCCCCTTCTTATCCCCTCAGCCGCGGCTCCAAACCTGAGATTTGTTGCCGCCGGAGGGCATCTGGCACACGTGGTGCTCGGCGTGCCGCCGTGGGGAGTCGCCGTAAAGTACTGCTGCCATTATTTCTGATCGGTGGTGTGCGCACGGTCGTGGGGTCCCTCTGGTGTCGCCAGATCGCGTTGGGGTCGGTGCGAGGGGAGAAGAACGGTCTCGGTGGCCGTATTAGCTCGCCACCGCCGCGACTACGCCTCGCTCCGTGGACAAAACCTCTGCCCGTGTCAATCAAGGTGAGGATCTCCGCCGAGTCTTCGTTTCCCTCTGTGCATTGTGTAGCGCTTCGAACAAAAAACGGATTGCAGGCCATTGGGTCGGTAATTGCTCACCGGAGCTCAAGCCTCACCGTGGAGCCGCCATGAACTCTAGTTAGCTCTGCAGACCTGACCCCCTAACCTTGGTATGCCCCTTGGCATCTTCGCCTCATTCGTAGGATCGTGTGGCACTGATCGGAATAGAGATTAGGGATTGGGGGCGCCGGCTCCACCAACCCCGGCGAACCCGCCACCGTGGGGAAGGCCATGGCGCCGCCGTCCGGTCACCTGGGATGTGGGAGCGTTTCTGACCGCGGGATCTAAAAGCAGCGGTCGGGATTAGGGGATGGCCCGGTAGTTAATCAGCGGTAGAGTTTGGATCTTAGCGCAAGCAACCAGGTGTTGTTGATCTAAGATCTGATGCATAAGGTTAAATCGCGGATACTGAAAATCGGGACCGTAGAATTTTGATCCGAGGGCTAGGGCGAACTCGCGTCAAGGTGAACTCCTGATCTTGGATCCCTGATCGCACGGTCAAAATAATGTACCGTTTCGTGTATGGGAAATCTAATCTTGGCCACCGATATCGGATCGTGCGGCCAGTAGTATTACATACCCCTTCGCCGCAACATCTTTGCATAAGAGCCCCTCCACTTTTTAAGAATCAACCCGCCATCCACTATGGGGTAGATCTGAGTCTCGAGAATTCTTGCGCATTAACCCCTGTCGTTTCTGGTAATTGAGGCCCAGTCCTGGAATCGTTTATATTAAATAAATGAAGTAGAAAATAGATTTTTAATAGGAAAATAACTACTAAAACTTAATAAATTCATAGAAAATTCATACTTGCTTCAAATTAATCCATTCCACTTTCTAAAATTTTGTAGTTTTATTCTCTAGCACTTAGAGTCTCTGTTTATCATGAAAACAATAAGGAATTTAATCTCTCATTTCAACCTATTTTAAGCACATAAAACCTTTGAAAATTCATAACTTAAATTCTATAACCCCAAAAATTATGATTCCTGTTCTTGTGATCTTATTTCAATATGTAGATTACTAATATGTATTTTGCATATATGTTTGGTGTAATGTTAATTTTGCCTATACCATGTATGTCTGTATTGCTACGTTTAGCAGTGAGGACACGTGTCACCTGGAGAGCAAGTGGTACCTGGAATCTCAAGTGCCAGGCAAGTTGTGCCCTTGATCACTTCTTTTTACCCACTCATGTTCTAATTAATCATAATGATCTGCATAGGTTAATTTTGATGGGACCCAATAGGTTACCCTAGTTTGACTATCTTTATACCTTGTTCACCACTGAATCTTTGGGTAGTACTTGCTATCGCTTTATGTGGTTTGGGTATAGAGATACACATTACTATTCATGATTATACTTTTATTGTCAGTTGTTATTTACTGTTCATGTTAAGATCATTATGTTAATTGGAAAATTCAGAACCACCCGGGAAAACAGTGCTACCACAAGGGTTTAATGGGACGCCCTTGGCCGATTAATTAGGAAAGCTAGTGGAAGACTACCTTACCCGAAAGGGGCAAGGGCAGTAGGGGAGTGGTCAGTGTAGGGAGGCCCTCGGGAGGATTTTGCTGCGATGGCGGTCCTGCAAGGGATTCCTGCATTGGAGCTTCCTATAAACTGTAGCGGGTTTTCTGAAGCTAGTGGAACTTTGTAAAGGCCTCGTAGTGTTACCCTGCCTCGCCTCCTCGGTAGAGGTGTATGGGATTGGCCGTCTCTTGGCAGATGGGTAACACGACTTGTGGGTAAAGATGCGCAACCTCTGCAGAGTGTGAAACTGGTATACTAGCCGTGCTCACGGTCATGAGCAGCTCGGACACTCACATGATTAAATTATGGAACTAAATTCAATTTGTCATATGCATTGCATCGCAGGTGAAGTTGTTACTTTTGTTCTACTACTTAATTGGGTTTGGTATTTACTTATACTTAGTAACTGCTAATAAAATTTTGACCAACTTTAAAAGCAATGCTCAGCTCTAACCATCCTCTTTGGTAAGTCTTACACTTCACGTGAGCTCCCACCTTTGGCGAGTTCATGCACATTATTCTCCACAACTTGTTGAGCGATGAACGTATGTGAGCTCACTCTTGCTGTCTCACACCCCCCCCCCCACAGGTCAAGAACAGGTACCACCGGATGAGGTGCATGGAGGATGCCGTGATGTGGCCGTCGTCTCCCAGTCAACTTTGGGTTGCTGGACCGTTGTCTCCTTATTATGTAATTATTTATTTTGTATAGAACTCCTGTTATATATAAATATGTGACATTCGATCCTGTGCCACTATACATCATATGTGTGAGACTTGGTCCCAGCATACCTGGTGTTTATGTTCGCGCCCGGGTCTTGGTGCCCCGAAACCCGGGTGTGACATATTTACTCGTGCGTCACGCTTGGATTTTTTACCTTGTGTCAAGTCGAAGGTATAAATGTAATTCAATATTATTTCTGTTTATCCATAATAATATGAAGAAGAGATAGTAAATAATATTATATGATTATTCATGTTGTTTCTTGTGTTTCTTATGCTTCTTCTTTCATTAACATATGTTGCGATGATGAAGGTTAGACCTTCATACCCTTCGTCTAGGGATCATTATATCACAAGGGAGATAATGCTTCGAAGGACGAAGGGTATTAACACTTTAACATTTTATGTTGCCTTGTTCTTAACTCATAGCATTTGAGAACAAGTCCACAATAGACCCTGGAACCGGTCGCCATCAGGGAGGAAACCAATCCCCAGCCAACTTAGTGCCCGACTGGAGAACGGCGTATCACAACTTCTTGACCAATGGTTTGTTGTCCCAAGATGAATCAAAAGCACGAAGACTTCATCAGCGGGCCAAGTCTTTCATCATGATCGGAAAGACCTCTACAAGAAGGGGCATAATGGAATAAGGCAGTTATGCATCCCAATCGAGCAGGGAAAGCAATTCCTAGAAGATATCCATGGCAAGATCTATGGGCACCATGCTGCCCAGAGATGCTTCATGGTGAACGCCTTCCGGTAAGGATTCTATTGGCCCACTGTGGTGTCAGGTGCGCATCAGGTAGTGGGAACCTACGAAGGGTGTCAGAACTATGCGCTGAAAACACATCTACCCGTGCAGGCACTCCAAATCATTCCTGTCACCTAGACGTTTGCCGTCTGGGGACTTGATTTAGTCAGACCTCTTAAAAGGGCACTCTGGGGCTACACTCACATCTTGATCGCAATCAACAAATTCTCTAAGTGGAACGAAGCGTGGCCACTCGCAAAGATCAAATCTGAACAGGCCGTAAAATTTGTCACTGACATCATTCACCGTTTTGGAGTACCCAACTCAATCATAACGGACAATGGTACACAGTTCACCAGAAACAAGTTCCTATGGTTCTGCGATGAATACCACATTTGTGTTGATTGGGCTGCCGTGGCTCACCCCCGCGCAAACGAGCAGGTCGAACGAGCCAACAAAATGATCATGCAAGGTCTCAAATCTCAGATTTTCACACGCCTCAAGCTGCTCGGCCAACGATGACCGGAGGCGCTAACAACAGTCCTCTAGGATTAAGAACAACCCTGAATCGCTCAACTGGGTATATGCCCTACTTTATGGTTTATGGAGCTGAAGCGGTGCTTCGCACCGACCTCGACTATGATGCCCCGAGGGTAAAACAATACGCAACTAAACATAACGGGTCAAGCTTAGAGGACACGCTGGACCAACTCGACGAAGCCCGTGATGTGGCGCTTTTGCAGTCGATGAGGTACTAGTAAACACTACGAAGGTATCACGACCGTCGTGTCTGAAGATGAACCATGCAATTAGGATACTTGGTGTTACGATGGGTCTAGACCAACAAAGATCGACACAAACTGTCCTCGCCATGGGAGGGACCGTTCATGATCGGAGAGGTACTTCGACCGGGCACCTACAAGTTGAAGGACGAGAAGGGGAGGACGCTTGCCAAAGGATGGAACATCGAGCAAATAAGGCGGTTCTACGCATAGCAAGACTCCGATGTTCCCCAAACTTACCTGCCTAGGGGGAGTAATAGGCAGAGTAGCGCAAAACTACTAACCTCCTCTCTCGCTAAACAAATCTTTGTCCTTCTAGTACCTCTTTCCTATTTGTCGTCTGTTCGATTGATGTAGGATTCTAGAAAATTCGAGGGGAGCTAGAACCGACCGAGCCGCCCTTTGAATAATGCCTCTGCTTAAGGAACTAGACGAACAACAAGGGACACTTTTCAGTAAGAGCCCAAACCCATCTTAAAACGGTTAGGGATTACTTTCCGGTAAGGACCCAAACTCGTTCAGAATTCCTTTCGTAGGGTCCAAAGAGCGAAAAACTCATGGCAAAATAGCAGTGAATTCTAGAGTTCGAAGGCCGATCCACGAAGGGCGACGCATGGTCGGTGCGCAATCAACGGGCGACGCGTGGCCAGAGCCAACGGTCACTAGGTCGCACCGGACTGTCCGGTGTGCCAAGTGGATCGAGGGTTCTACGGTCGGCTTCACCAAATAAGAAAAGAAATCATGCACTGTTCATGTCCGGTGGTGCACCGGACTGTCCGGTGCGCCAACGGACGTAAGGCAAGAATTGCCTACCAAATGGAGCTCCAACGGCTCCTAGCTGCCTTGGAGCTATAAAAGGATCCCCTAGGCGCATGGAGCAGGACACCAAGCCTCCATTGAATATCCTAAGACGCCTAGACTCTAAAAGCACGTATCCGAATCATTGCGATTGAGATTTGAGCACTTATTGAGTTGTGAACTCACCGCGCTGTTTTTGTGTGCTCTCTTCTTGACTGGTGTGCATGTCGTTGCTGCGACTCTAGCTCTTGCGTGTGTTTCTATTCTCTCCCTTACTCTTGTGGTTTTCATTGTGATCAAAATTGTAAGGGTGAGAGGCTCCAACTTGTGGAGGTTCCTCACAAAGGGAACATCTGATATAAGAAAGAAAACCGTGATATTTAAGCGGATCATTGGATCGCTTGAAAGGGGTTGAGTGTAACCCTCGTCCAGTGGGACGCCACAATGTGGAAGTAGGCAAGTGTTCTACTTGACTGAACCACGGGATAAAAATCGTTGTGTCACCTATTGTTATTCGTGTGCGATTCTCTCTTCTTCTACTCACTTAATAATTACTCTAAGTTTAAATTTTCATTTTGTGAATGGCAATTAAGTGAAGAAGTCATCTCTTTCTCTTTAGACATAGCAACTTGATTTTGATTCTTCTAACATTATATAAACTAAATTTATACTATTTAGTGTTGATTTTTATAGAATCAAACCCCCTGCTCTCAAGGAGTTGGCCCGCAGCGCGAAGCCGCCACCGTCGTACTTGCAGCCTCACCGAGCGCAGCCGCGTGCGGCATGCTCTCCAGTGCGACATCTCATCATGACATCATCTGCTGTGGCGGCAGCGCCGCGGACGGTGGCTTCCGAGCTCGATAGCTGGTACTCGACCGCGCACAAATAAAAATCCCATATACGATGCATGCTTGAGGTTTTCTTTTTTTAATTTAGGCTAATTTTAGATTTTCAATTTTGTTTAAAGGAGTTGCTGAGTATACACCTTAAGAGCAACTCTAAGGGCGAATTTAGGAGTCACAGAACTAAAGGAGATTATAGATGCTAGAATCATTAAATAAGAAAGAGATTATTGCACTAAATATTTTAGCTGGCCTTAATAATCATTTTAGAGGAGATATTTTAGCATGATTTAGAGCTTACAAAGGCATCAACGCGGATCACCAAAAACATTAGGAATTTGTTGTTGCACCTACCTCACCCAACAAGAAAAGGGGAGCGGTTATGCAAAACTGCAAATAACCGAGTACCTCACAACAAAAACGCACCCACGTTTCTGCCACCAATAACTCCACCAACTAAAAACAGCGAGCAGCGAGCCAGCTCCGCTTCCTTCCGAATCAGCAATCCGTGCCACCTGTTTCCGCATTCCGCCATTCCGCCTTCTGCTGCTGGGGTTTTAGACAAAAATCACTCGTCCCATTTCTCGCGTCCCCAGGCCACGGTCGCGAGCAAGGCTACCCCACTGTCTCGATCCACCGATTTCCCTCCCTCTTCCGTGCCTCCACGGATCTTCTCGTTGTGGAAGCGGAGGCGGACGCTGGAGGCGTCTCGGCGCGAGGATTCGCGAGCTGCTGCGGTGGTGGGAAATGAGGATCTGCGAATCAGGAGACGGTGACGACGTCGCGGGCCTGGTGTTTCAGCAAGAGCAGCAGGAGGAGGTTCAGGCGAGCGGCGAGCTCGTGCGGCTTAAGGCGAAGCACGCGCTCGTCGGCGCAGGCGCGAGGGTGCTGTTCTACCCGACGCTGCTCTACAACGTCTTGCGCAACCGGTTCGAGGCGGACTTCCGGTGGTGGGATCGCGTCGACCAGGTACTGGCCCTTCCTTGCTTTGTTCTGCGTGGATTGTATGGTATTGTACGTTCTGATTTAATTTGCTCGTAAGTGGTAGTGATGTGCTTATTGACTTATTCCTGTGGCTGAGTTCAGTACTGTTAATGTTGGATTTCTCATGCTCGGATAGTCGGTGTTTTATCAGTTTTTTCCTATGAAGTTATGCACTTGCTAGTGAGTTCTACGCAGGGATTGGGTTTGTTTTGTTACCTCGTTTGTGCTTAAGAGTGACTTTTACTCAGCTCCCCCCCCCCCGCCCCCCCCCCCCCCCTTGTGAGCAGTGATTGTTCACGTGCTTGCTTTTGTCAGACGTTCCGACTCTAACCCAGTGTGACTTGTGAGAAGGTTGAGGGGGTCCCCCCCCCCCCCCCCCCCCGTCCTACGTTTTTTCTTGTGAAAAACGATTTAATTCCTGTAAAATTCGTGCCCTTTAAAGGGGACTTAGTATTGGGTACTCACAAGAGTATATCATTTAGCACCAAAGGATGAATATTAACAAGCCTAGGGCCCTGGAATCCTGGATCCTTGCCTTCAGAAGAGTACCAAACTGCAAATCTTGAGTCCTTGACTGATGTTATTAGTTGTTTCGTTTTTCTTCAGTCTTCGCACAACCTAGTATTCTAAATTTCTAATTATGTATCAGAAGAATGTGCACTCTGAAATGCCTCTGTCTAATCTTTTTTTCTGATGTACATCCAGTTTATTTTGCTGGGCGCTGTTCCTTTCCCAAGTGATGTTCCACGGTTGAAGCAGCTTGGAGTTCAAGGGGTTGTAACGTTGAATGAACCTTATGAAACTCTTGTCCCAACATCTTTATACCAGGTACTATTCCATCTTATGCTAGTTATGTGACTCCATTTGCGTTTAAAATTGGAGTTGTCATGTTTGAACTCTGGGCTCCATTATCTACTTATTTTGAGATTCTGCACTGGCCAAGGCTATCCTTTTGCATGTATATTATGTTGGTTCAGAGTTCAGGGGACTCAATTGAACTCTTGTGCATATGCAATGCGAAAACATGTATAAATAACAATTTCTCTTACCAGGCTAATGAGATTGAGCACCTGGTAATTCCAACAAGAGATTACCTCTTTGCACCTTCATTCGAGGATATTTCTCAAGCCATAGATTTCATCCATCGTAAGTTCTTGCCCTTTCTTGTTTATTTTTAAGGGAAAAAGTACACGATAGCAAATTCACACCTTTTCCTGAAACATAACCCCAGCTCTGATCAGTTTTCTATTATTTTATTTTCGTTGCATCCGTGGTACCTTTTGTTATGTATTTCCCCCAAAGAGCAACCGTTGAATTATAGGTAGGAGAGTTTATTGTGGTTGACTCAAAAACTTAGGGAAGCAAAGCAGGTAGCAGTTAACTCAGAAAAGGAAAGCTGGTTATTATTTTGATCACTGGTCAACTAATGTTTATGTTATTAGGTATGCATGGCCAATTAAATTTTGATGTGGTAGGTATGGTTACAAAGAAGCTGCAGCACTATCTTTTAATGCACAGTCCACACTCCACTCCCAACCTCCGGATTAAGGTTCTGTTAGATGTTGTTGTATATGATGTCATGCATGACAACTATGTCAAATCATTGTAGATTTGCTATTGAAAAAATTTTAAATGAGCCTAGCCATTACACAATGTCTGTCAGTAATTCAAACGAAGTAGAACCATAACCTATCAAAGCACATCTATAATCTAAAATCTTTGCTTTGTGTCAAACAGCAATCTATGACAGGGTGGATTCAGGACTTCAGCTGAATGCATAGCCACTTTTGCCAAAAAGTTATGCATATATAATATATATTATGTAGATGTATTAAAAAAATAAAGATGACACAAAATGATAGGCTATTCAAGTATTCAACCCAAAATCAATTATACAATTAGTACTGTGATTTTTAATCGAATATACATTGCCGGAAACTACAATTTATGCAACCAGCACAAAAAAAAACCTTTCCTTAGCCTTTGAAATTCTGAATACACGCTCTCAAATTGGTAGATTCAACATATAGCTGCATTTTCAGGGAATGCATCACAAGGCGGTACTACATATGTTCATTGTAAAGCTGGAAGAGGACGAAGCACCACTATTGTATTGTGCTACTTGGTAGGATGAACTGCATTTGTAGTTGCAACTCAGAACGCATGCTCCTGTTCAATTTCTTGATAATCCTTGTGTTGCAGATTAAATACAGGAACATGACCCCTGAAGCAGCTTTGGATCATGTACGATCCATTAGGCCTCGAGTGCTTTTGGCACCCTCGCAGTGGCATGTATGCAGTCTTTTGTGATTGCTTTATAAGTTATTAGTATAATACTACTGGCGTTAAGACACTATGACAATCCACACAATTTTGCAGGCTGTTAGTTCATTTGGAGCTCTCACCGGTGGACAACTTCCAGTACGGAGTACGAACCTGGCCTGTTTCCTAGAAGCCATTGAAGCTGGCTGTACGAACACAACAGGAAATGATGATTACCACGTGATGGAGTTTGACTGCGAAGATAGTGGCTTACCACTTTATCAAATTATGCTACCTAGGCCAGCCAGCCCCACTGGGTCTGGGTGCACCGATGCAGTCCTCGTAACAGAAGCAGATCTTGAGGGCTATGATACTTATATTGGTACCAGGAAAGATGCGGTGTCGTTGGAAGTAGCCACTCGCAGTCCCATCATGAGGAGATTGTCCTGCCTCTTTGGCTCCCTCAAACTTAGTAACAGCAATTGTGAACCAGCTTCAAGCCGGTTCACTGAGGTTCGCGCCTGCTAGGTAGGTAGTGTCTTCCTCCAGTTTTCCATGCTGCATCAAGAGTGTATCTCTAGATAGGCAGGCAATCATCCAAAAAGGATTTGTAGAAGCCTGTGTTCATTTCATGGCCATGGGGCAGTGCCATCGGGAAGAAAGTTGTGTGCATAGCCAGAGGGGTTGTTTAGTTTTCATTAGAGTGAGTGTAGAGCTGTGAACGCGTCGAATATCCTTGTTTTTTCTTGAGAGCATGTGATTCATTGCAATTTGCATCATTGTTTACTTGAAATAAAATAAGTTTTCTTTCCAGCCAACGGAGGCGGCAACGACTTGAGTTTGATTGGTTATTGACAAAATTTGTATTACCTGCAACTTAGTTCCTTCTGTCTGTACATGAAATTGTCGTGAATTTGTGCTCGACTTTGCTAAAGTTGTTCTCGTACTGCTTGATGAGCGTGTTCGTTTTAGAATTCATGCTTCATGTTACACTGCTGAACTCCTTGCCTCCATCTGTTCACTTTCTGGGGAGGCGCTCCATGGAATATCCGAACGACCAAGCGAGCATCCAGCATGCTACGCAAGCAGAACAAAAACGGAATCTCCAATCGGAACTGGAATACATGTACATGTGAAGCAATCGAAAGGCGTAGTTAGAACTCGCACTCCTAACGCCCAAGCACAAAATAACAAACAAGAGTGAGCTGAAGAGTGAAGATCCCATTTCAGAATTTAGAGGTGAAAAGTGCGACCGAAGTACCGAACCATGTTCCGGCCTGTTCGTTTTAGAATTTGGTTTTTGTACAGGGATCAGGCTCCTTGTGCATAGGTTTGGTCTGTACATATGCTTTTGTTTGGTTGGTTGTATTATTACATTCATGACAAATATAGCTTGTGTATTAAAGAAGAATGAATAAATAAATCTTTAAATATCATATAGTATATGTGGTCTAATTTTGTTTAAAAAATCCAGGAACACGAATATAAAATCGGTTCCATGATTAATTTTTATTTAAAAGATATGATATAAAAACAAATATAAATGTTTTCTTGTTTTGCGTGCAACGCGGATGTACGCGCGTTGGGGAGCATCTCTCGTGGGCCTGGCTCGCCGTCCATTTTTGCATCTGTTTAACCTATACGTTGAGAGAAGTAAACCAAACAATGCGCACTTTGAGACTCCACAGGTGCAGTTACAGCCTCCCGCATGTCAACCAAACAGGCAGTACGTGAATTGAACGGGATTAAGTAGTAAGTTAAAAAAATTATAATTTTTTCTAATTCTATCCCATGGAAATAAGCGAACAACGCCTTCCGTGGAAACAGGTAGGTATACGAGCCAAACAAACCACCACCAAAACCCTCCTCCCGTCCAAGCTCGGTCCCTCCCCCTCGCTCCGGCCGCCACACCACGCGGGCACGTCAATGGCGCGCATCGTGTCACGAGCGCTCCCGTTCGCCTCGCGCTCGTCCCTCCGCCTCCCGCTCCCACCGCCCTTCCCCGGCGCGGCGCTGGTCCGTTCCGCCGCTGCGGGTTCGCCCCTGCCCCCAGCTGCCGAGGCTGCACTCGCGGCCTCGCTGCTCTCCTGGCGCGGGCACACGGCCACCCCCGAGTCCTCGATAGCGGCGCCGCCGCCGTTCGCAGGGTTTCTCGCTGGAATCCGCAGGTTCCGCAAGGGACGGCGCGGACAGGCGTCGGCGAAGCGGTCGCAGCCTCAGGACGCCCCGCCGCCCCCGCCCCCGCCTCCACCGAAGGAGAGAGAGATCGAACTCGTCGCTCGCATCGGCATCGAGGAGGACATGCCTGACGACCCAGAAGTGCTGGTAAACATCACGTTTTATGGAACCTCTCTGTATTCTTATTATTTCTGCCGCTTTGAAAGTGTCAGTTGGAAATGCCGATGAGAATCCAGCAACTGTTATATTTGGCTCACTGTTTTGTCGCACCATTTTTTTGTCCTGATATTGCAGACTGATTTAGAATGTAAGACTGTTGCCCTTTTCTTTTAATCAATTGAGCTGTTCATTTATGTAACTGGCTTATTAAAGACCATGTTTTGCCATTTTCAACTGATTATGTCTCCATGTACTCAACATAAATGATTGGGGTGGCATATGGAGAAGTATCTATGCACTAAGGACCTATATTATTCAGGTTTCTCAGCACATGTTCTAGTATAGATCTCTTTCACCAGTAATATGTATGTCTAGAACAATGTTGGTTATTTTAAGAAAAAAAATGGAACAGTGTTTGGTTTGCAATCATGGCTCAGATTTGTGTAATTGATGCATTCTGGTTGCTTAAGCTATTTCACCTATTTATGTTTATGCCTTCTGGACTTATTATCCGGTGGCTTTTGAGCAGTTTGTTTCCTCATGGTAAATGGCGATTGATCGTTGGGTATGTCTGTATAGTTGTTGCAGTTTTTGTTAAGTTGTAACATGGGTTTCTGGTAATGCACCACATCCCAAAAGCTACCTTTACATTAAATGAAGTATGTGATTTTAGTAGCAGTCTGGGTAGAATTTTCTTTGGCCAAGGCGTGAGTAGCCTTGGAGAATTTAGGTCACACCTAAGTACACCTGTAATGTGCGATTCTGGCTTTTGTTTGGGTAGTTGGGTGCCTATAGGTTAACCTGAATTTAGCTATTTATATGTGTATACATATTGTTCTTGTATTCTGCTGTGATTAGGTTTTAGTAGATTTTTTTTCTCTCAGACTGATAAGTTGTTCACACGTGTTTGCAAATTTGTTGTCATATGCACATGCAGAACATTGTAGAAATCCTTAAGTTAAATGTCCCAATGGCAATGAAGATTGCACTTGATGGACTTCTGGATTCCAGTTACAGCACCCGAGATACCTCAATAAGTGATGTTGGGAAGTATGATAAGGTTGAGGTTTCTGTATTGCTATGCAATGATAACTTCATCCAAGATCTTAACAAAGAATGGAGAGATGTGGACTGCGCTACTGATATACTCTCAATGTCCCAGTACATTCCAGATCTTGATGTTCCCATCGTAAGTAGGAATACATTTTTAAATGAGGTTATGCTCTTAGCTTTACCCATGCATCTTATTTTCTTCTCCTTATCTGTATCTTTTTAATGCAGCTAATGTTAGGTGATATAGTAATATCTGTTGAGGCAGCTGAAAGGCAAGCTGGGGAGAAAGGTGTTACACTTCTTGATGAAGTGCGGGTCCTAGTGGTATGGTTCCTTTTTATTTTCTTCCCTGAACTTACCTAATGGTTTTCATTCCTCACAGTACATTTAGAACTTGATTATAATGTGTGTATTCTTTATGGACTTCCCAAGCCCTTCAACTCATATATTATTCCCTTTGATTCCAATTTCCAAAATAAGTTCATCTAGGCACAGTTCACATTCCTGTTTTACCTCTACTTAAATGCACCTTAATCAATCCAGTAAGATATTGCTAGCATATTAGGTTCCTAACTGTATAGCTGCACCGACTCTTACTATTACTGTTTCTGATATTATTCTATACATTACTTGTTTACTCTATTAGGTTCGTGGCATATTGCATCTTCTTGGTTTTCAACATGAGTCGAGCAATGAGGCTGCAGCAGAATTGGAGAAGGAGGAGCAGCTCATTTTAAAAAGTCTAAGGTGGAAAGGAAAAGGTCTAGCTAAAAGTGTTCTGGATTCAAGCAAGCCTCAAACAGATTCATTGGATGGTATATTCTTAACGAATTTTCTAAGTTGATATGTTATAGAAATGCTCACCACTCATGATCTAATCATGTTTTTGGTGTCTAAGAATGTTTACAGGACAAGTGACAAATGACCTGAAGAAAGCTGGCAGCCTTAGATTTTACAAACCAAAATTCAAATATATTTTTTGTGATATGGATGGTATGTTCTTTACTCTTTGAACATCTTTACAGTCTATGTGCTATAGTTTTCACTTACTATTGTTTCCCCCCTTTGAACAAGGTACGCTGCTCAACAGTAAAAGTCAAGTTTCAGCAAGGAATGCAGAAGCTCTAAGGGAAGCTAGGTCAAGAGGAGTAAACATAGTTATTGCCACTGGAAAGGTATTTTACTTTATTTGCTCTTGCTCAGCTAATCTATTTGAAGATAATATGTGTTATATGTTTTTTAATTATTTTCATTGAAACAATTGGATGACCTTGATATAGCCTAGTATATCAAGATGCCAAAACTGATCATCATAAATCTTGAGGGATTAAAATAGTTAAGACTCAGTTATGCTAGCTTGGAAAAACTTCATAGCAGAAATCCTACCCTCTTGGTGAAATTTTGTAGCCTTCGATATGTCACCTAATTTCTAAACCAAGATGTATGGAACTGTATGTCTTGGGAAATAATTACTAAGTTTGATTAGGCATGCCACCTTTTTTTTCCTTGAACACGCAAGAGAGTTGCATATGTCTACATTGTAGAGACAAGAAAATGGTCCTGTACAACGCAACCCCCTTACCTACCTATGAAGTAAGAGGAGATTGCAAAAAACAACTTAGGAGATAATCACCTAAAACCAAAGAAATGATCTGACCTGGGACCACTCACACTAGGGCTTACGGGCTCCAGTGCGGCACCATAACCTCATCTCCTCTTCGTAAAAAAAAAACTGCTCGGCTATCAGAAGTGAAGGGGGTGCACCATCAAAAATATATTTGTTGCTGTGATTCCACGAGGTCCAAGCACCTAGTGTTACAGCATTAGTGGAGAATAGATGCCTGGAAATAGACTTTTGAAGTGTATGGCTTTGTCACAGAATTCACATGCTGAGAAGTTGTCCACCAGCTAGAATTTCCATAATAAAAAAGGACTATGTTGCATTGCTTTTCTTTCCCCTGTGTGATCTGCTTTCATTGATACTCCACTTTATTTTCCTTTTGGGCAAAGCAAAACTCATCTAAAAATCACAAACTTAAACTGTTGCTAAATTGCTGCAATAGGACACATACAGGCCTTTCTTGATATATCTTTAATATTTTGGACCAGCTTTGTTCAGTTTTTCTTTTCCTTGAACATGATTTGTATGAAGCTTGAATGGACAGTTTGTCTTGGTTATCCTTTTTTCGAGAATTATATCTTTTCAGTACTGCTGATGATTATTTTGCTTCCATGCTCATTCTGAAATCAGGCACGTCCTGCTGTAATCGACGCTCTTAGTATGGTGGACTTATCTGGAAGGACTGGTATTGTTTCAGAATCATCACCTGGTGTATTCCTTCAGGTTACTGTGAAGTACATTATTGGAAAATGCAGTCTTTTTAGTTATTACTTATTAGTTGTGATTCATTGATTGATGAAAGTGCTGCACCTCTAAACATGCTGATCATTGTCAATACATTCAGTTTACTGAAAACCTTGTATCGCTTACAATGTGTCCTTATTGGGATCCTAACAACATCCAGGGTGATAAACCCAATAGGACAGATTATCATGTATGATTTTGCACTTTATGCATTTTATGTGTACTTGTAGAATTCACCAGAATTGGGGAAAAAATTACAGAAACCTTTCTATCTAAAACCACTATGGTCACCCTCAATCATAGTTGAAGGTTTCTATTATCTATCTAAGACCGTCTGCAACCGTCTATCCATAGTTTACCCAAAAGCACTGTTTTGCACTGTTCTGTACTGTAGATTGCACTGTTCGCAGAGTGGAGTTTGAATATGGGTATGGGGATGGGTAAGTTGCTGGAGATAGTCTAAGGTAGTGTTTGGTAGAACGGAGCCGTTCTGTCCCAGTTTTGTTGCTGTTTCGTTACAAAGTAACTAGAACGGAATGAATCCAATTAGGGAATATTCTCCTCAGATCCGGAACCATTACGCTCCAAAAAATCAACCGGACGGAGCCGCTCCGTTCCCATCCCGCTCTCACAGTTACGCTCCGTTCCGTTCACTCTGCAACCAAACAAAAAACAGAGCCGCTCCTTTCCAGATTACCAAACACAGAACAGAGCGGCTCCGTTCCTAGAATCAGGGATGGAACGGCTCCGTTCTACTTGGCTCCTCAACCAAACACTACCTAAGTGTCTGTTTGGTTTGCTGCCTAACTTGTAACAGTTTGCCTAACTTTTTCCGCCTAAGGTTAGTTCTTCAATTTAACCGACTAACCTTAGGCAAGTTGTGGCACAGTTAGCTGAGAACCAAACAGGCCCTAAAACTTCCAGTTTGGGACTAATTCACCTCCACACCAATCCACATGGTCCACTTGGGTCCCTATTAGTTGGCTGAGATGATATACTGATGGCATTGTGTTAGAATAGAATGTGCTTGGATATCAGGCTACAGCCATATCACATCAGAGGAAGACGAAGACCTTAACCCCGATTCCGACTAAGGATAGGATAGAATTAGGTTTGATTTGTCCCAGAGATACTAGAGTTAAAATAGGAATCAATTAAGGTAGTTGTACCCGAGTTGGACTCCCTGTCATGTTGTAATCCTGATGGCAGGATTTTGCTCTCTATATACTCAACCCTTCTCAGCCTAATAGGACAGGGCGAACAACTTAAACCCAGTGCTGTATTTTCTTACATATTGGACATAAGACTTATGTTAATTCCATGGTGCTTATATTTGATAGTTGATGCCCTTTGAATTATGTATGTCAGTGTAGTTTTTTATTCTAATATTATTGTGAAGAATACTGTTGTATTCTTATCACATAAATTGTGCATCATTGACTATACCTGTAACCTGTGACCATTATCCCTATTCTCATCAAGTCCATACTTCCACTTGTAGGGGTTGTTGGTTTATGGTTTGGAAGGGAGACAGATTTATAAAAGAAATTTGGACCAAGAAGTATGTAGAGAGGTAAAAAGATTGTTTTTGTTTGAGATAAGAAAATGTGGAAACAAGTTGCAGTATAAATGGAAGGGCAGTTGCCTCTGTTCAAAATCTCATGGCTTTTCAAATGCACTTAAGGGTGTTTGGTTCCCGTGTCTAAAGTTTAATTCATGTCAATGTTTGAATATCAATTAAGAGTATAAAATATATGCTTAATTAGACTTCATAAATTCGTCTCGCTGTTTAGTCTTCATTTGTGTAATTAGTTTTGTAATTAGACTATATTTAATACTCTTAATTGTCATTTAAACATTTAGACTATATTTTATGTATATTTAGTAGTGGATATCTTCTTTGGATTCATATCAACAAAGTCATTATAATTAGCAAATTTGTCTGCAGATAAACAGGTTGCATTCATTTATCACAACAACCATAATTGATGATACATAATTTTCATGTTTTTTGCACACTGGTATATTGTTTTATATGCTACACCCTCCGTTCTATTTTTTTCCTAAAACTTGCAGGAGAGCTGCAATGCTGCATATCATTATATGAAGAAAAAGGGAAGAGCCCTTACAATACACCACCAACATCAATAACTTAAAAATACATACACACCTTTTCTAGAATAAAACATGGCCTTAGTCAAAAAGGGGGAAAACTAGACCAACCTAGGAGGAAGGAACCAGGTGGTATTTTGTTAAGAAGAAAATAAGCACCCAAATTTGCCTTAATGTGGACTCTTGGGTGGTCTAGGTATACATCCACACCCTTGACCAACTCAGCTAGCTGAGCTTCCTCTCTTCAAAATTATAGTTCACTTCGGTTTTGTCCTAAGTCAAACTTCTTTAAGTTTGACCAAGTTTATAAAAAACGCGCCAACATCTGCAAAGTCAAATTTGTTTCATTAAATTCAACGCGAAATACGTTTTCAAAAGTGTTGCATTTATGAGAACTAGTAGATGTGAATTTTTTTTTCTAAAAACTTGGTCAAAGTTAGAGGTTTGACTTAGGACAAGGCCAAAGTGAACTATAATTTGATTGGAGGACTCTAGCTAACTTATAGCTTAATAACTCTTATATCTGAGATAAAACCTGAATGCTCTAGAGAAAGAACTTGCAGATCTGTTTATCCGAATAAACTAATCTTACTCTCCATTGTCTGTAGTCTGCACTGCTTGTTTGGTGCTCCTGTATCTATCTGGTAACTTGCGGTACTCCTTACTTATTAGTGGCATATTACTACTGTTGTCCTTAGTTTGTTAGGCAACATATAACTATTCTTCTACAGTTCTACGAATATGATATAATTAACATTCATGCAGGCACTCTCATATTCTATAGAGAACAAGATACCATTAGTAGCATTTAGTCAGGATCATTGTTATTCGATGTTTGACCACCCTTTGGTCGATTCTCTCCATTACATATACCATGAACCTAAGGTATGATGTGGTTTGTCAGTTTGTTCTTAATCACTCTCTGGGTATCGTATTCCTGTCCATTCTGAGTGTAGTTGGAATTTCTTTTGCAGGCTAAAATAGTGCCATCTATTGGTCAGCTTTTAGAAACAGCTGAGATACAGGTAAGTATGTTTATTCGTTAAGTGTCAAATAAATTTTCTGAAAAGTTTATTCAGAAAATGCATGAATAGTTTAATTGTTCCCTCCCTTGAAAACTATTAGCATCAGAACATTTATCTGTAGGAAATTTGTTACTTGAAAAATCCATGCTCAAGTATCTGGTTTCTAACGTTATTTATTTGGAGTTAAATTCATTAGTGGCTCCTGAACTTGTCAAGGGTTGCCACTTGGTTCATGAACTTTGAAAACAATTTCTTGTCCTTAAATTTGTTAAGTGATGTACCACACTTCACTAGACTTGTAAAACAGTGCACTGCCGCTGCGGGTCTATTTCTGGACCACACCGACCACTACGGTGCACCACTTAACAAATTTAGTGACTAGAAATGTGTTTTCAAAGTTCGTGGACCTAATCACCTAACTGACATCCTTTGACAAGTTCAGTGCTCATGCATTTAACTCTTTATTTAGTTAACATAAAAAGAAACATGGTTTCTTACAAATGCATAGAGGAGGTTTAGGGTTTCCTTCACAGCAAAGACCAGTTGCTGTTAAACAAAATGCTGATTTCAATTGAATTTTCCATTTTATATACAAGATAGCTACAATTTTAACATCATTGGATCGATTGCACATTTTTATGTTACAATGTATTCACTATTTGTGATGCTAAGACAAGTTGCAGCTTAACATGCCATTTTTTCATATTCAGAAAGTATTGTTCCTTGAAACTCCTGAGAGGATTTCGTCTGCACTGAGACCGTACTGGGCAAAGGCGATAGAGGGAAGGGCCCATGTTGTTCAGGCACAACCTGATATGCTTGAACTTGTACCACCTGCAACTTCGAAAGGCAATGGTGTGAAGGTTCTGTTGAACCACCTTTCCATTAGTCCAGATGAGGTAGAACTATTCTAGTCTCCAACTAATATATTTGCATTACACTAATAAAAACTTGCTAACCTTAGCTGAGGTAGAACATTGAAGTAGCTGCAGAAAAGGTTCAGTAAAATTAAAGATACCAAAACATTATTCTAGACCAACAACATCAGTGTTACCTCTAAACTCTGTGACAAATGTGCAGGATAAGAAATATGGTGGTTCCTAATTTCTGCAATCCATATTATTTACCTTTTCTTTCAACATTTCTGACCATGGAAGTTTGCATTCAACTCCTGGTTATTCAAGTGGTTGTTCATGGTAAAAGTTTAAGCATGGAGATACCAGCGAAGCAGCTGTTATGATGCTTCTGATGTTAATAGTGTGTGCGTGTCATGCTAATTGATCTTGAGGAATTATAAGTGTGTTTGGTTTGAGGAAAGGGAAAAACGAATGAATCTTCCTAATCTATAGCCCTGAACCTAGTCTACATGTTTGGTCTGAGGATGCACCCATGCAGTTGGTCCTGGTCCCATCACTAACTCATTTGTCATAGGTACATGTTAGTAAAAAAGGAATTATATTATGATGATATTATCCTACCAAAACTTTGGATGAGTTGGTTACTCAAATGGAACATATGACTAATCACTGCAAGTGTTCTCAAGACCCATTTCTTTGGGTACTGATCGTTGTGTATAGTTTGTGAAACCTCTTCTGTTTTTATGACTTAAAAAAGCAACATAGTTAAACTAAATCTGGTATGGATAACAGCCTGACTGCCTGAGCCCATTGAGCAAGCACTAGTACGATTCCAACCTATTTGACTTGAAAAAAGAATCAGCTGCAACATAATTTCCATTATGTATTTAACTGAGTTGCACAGTTCTGAAATCATTTTTTTGTTGTGCAAGGTAATGGCAATTGGTGACGGAGAAAATGACATTGAAATGTTGCAACTAGCTTCGTTTGGGGTTGCTCTTGCAAATGGATCTGACAAGACTAAAGCAGCGGCAAATGTAATTGGCGCCACGAATGATGAAGATGGAGTTGCACAGGCTATTTATGAATATGCCTTCTAACAGCAACGAATCATTTTGGACTGGGTTAATTTCTTCTGATTTCCCATTTTTCGTGGACTCAACACAGAACAATTGTAGTGGTTTCAACTTGCAAGTACACACCGCTCCACCGGAGCTCAATCTCGCTCTGGTGTTACAGTTTCTGAACTGTTAGCAACTGTAAGACATTTTTTAGTTGGCATGAACCGAAATCCAGCTAACAGCTCGACATACTCTTGGCTGGATATGTAACCGCTAACCGAATTACTATTTTTTTCTCATTTTTTTATGCAAAAGCGTTCCTTTTTTTTTACCCACTTTGTCTCTTCGATCCGACCACAAAATAGACAAGTTACCTGGATCTTTTGAAGTGGTTACAACATCACTATTATTTACACGAACCAATGTCTCATGGACAATATCATAGGAGATAACTCTGCTAAGAGCAGAGAAGGAAACCCTCTTGCATCTGAGACAGGCCAATACGCCTGTCAACAAAATCCCTCAAAAATGGAAAGAAAAAAAAAACAAGAGGTGAAACCCTGGATAGATATCATCCAGTAATGTCCTAGAGCCTACTGACGGTATCCACTTTTGTTTACAGGGACTGGGGGAGGTCTGTACAGCATGTTTTTGCCGTTGTTCCGAGCCACCAGGTTTGCGCAACAACTTCCGGGCGCTCTGCTGCTGTTCGTACGACCCGGCGTATGACAGTCCTGCTCTTCGTCTAACGCGACGCTACTCCTTGATGTCTTGATCTTCTTGTAGGGCGTCTCTTTCTTGCGCAGATCTTCCAGGCACCTCACTTCAGACATGCACGCGAAGGACTGGGACTTGCCGTCGTAGTATCTGGATAGCCCTTTCCTGGAGAGGACGACAACAAAAGAGTTGAGAACTTCCCCCCCACCTTCAGTTTTGATGTCCGTTAGAAGAAAGAGAAGCCGGACGACTTACTTGACAGGGAGCTGTGCCATCACAGATGACAAATCATAGGCGCCCCCCTCTCCATCGGAGAGCTGGTGGCCCTCATCGTCGGAGTCGCCGGAGATCGAAGACGACGTCTCGAACAGCTCCTCGTCGTCTTCCTCGCGGTACGCCGCGAGACCTGTAGCGCCGCTGAGGCTGAACCCGCCCATGCTTGCAACTTGGGGGAGGAGATTTCCGGAGGCCAAGAAACGGCGGAGAATAAGGTATGTGTGTCTGTCTGGTGTGTGGATGGGTGGATGTTTTAGGATGGATATATTCTTCCTCGGCTCCTCTCGCTGCTTCCTCTAATCCTCTCTTCCACGGCCTTTTGCCAGGGCCGCTGGGAGGGGCAAGGGGTATATATATACACACAGGAACACAGCTAGCTCTAGCTGCGGAACCGAACCTGCAATGGGAGGATAATGCTAGGAGACTTCTCCCGGAAATTCAAACACGGCGTGGTGCGCTTTGACTAGTATAATTTGCGTCGGTGACATCACCGTCTTGCTGTCTGCCAACATGGCCTAATTGTTAGGTTTTTCTAGGACACTGACATGGACCCCATCGACATGGTCTGTGCATCTGTCCTAGTTTTTTCTTCCTCTTTTATCTATCTATCTATTTATATGGAAATTCTTTTTCCCTTCCGGCCAATTAGCACGCGGTAACGGGTTTAGAATGTGAATCCACTCCAACTCGGTACGTATACAAACGAAGAGATTCTCGGTTCAGCTGAGCGTATGTTTTTATACGTGCAAATAAGGAAAAAAAATAAGGGTCGCGTGCGGATAACTCGCGTGAAAATCGGATCACGGCCGCGCTCATCTTTGCTCGTGTCCCCGCCGGTTGGACGACACGCGGCCGTGCGTTCTCCACAGCCCTTCCTGTCCTCTGCTGTCTGCTGCGTGGATAATAGCGGTACCACGTTTTGCTCTTCTTTCATTCATTTGTCCGGCAGGTAAACAATCGACAGGTAAGATGGAAGTTCTTTTTGTCCTTTGTCACCGGTTATGTTCGAGGCAGCTTTATCTTACAAAAAACTAACTCTAGATCTATAATTATCATGAAACACAACAGCTACATATTTTATGCAAGAGTGACCTATTTTATTTTTAGAATGGACTCTATATGTTAGTGTGTGTTCTTCTTTCTTTGGCAAAAAAAAAAAAAAAACAAGAAGAAGAGAGAGATACACGTCGTCACCACTGGAATGTGAGGATGCGAGCGCCCCCCGATGCGACTCCTAGTGACATGGCCGGAAAGTCACGACTTATGCCTGGTGAGAGCAAGCATAGTCTGGCGCGGATTTGGGCCCCTGGCCACCGACCGTGGCCCAGGCGTAACCTAAAAGTTCTTTTGTATATAGGTCTTTTTTTCAACAAAAAAATTTAGCTAAAATACATTTCAGCCTAAAAATGTGGCCCAAAAGATCTTCTACTTGCACCGATTGAGCTGACGCTGGCCGCCTCCCTCAGTCGCTCAAGTCACGAGAACATAGGCTCTTTCAATTATTTCGCAAACCTGCGCGGCTGTGTTTCCTATGTTGCCAGCGGCGCGGCCGCCTCCATTTAGTCCTCTATCGCTCTCCACGTCTTCAGGCTCTACGAATTCGACAAGGGCACAAGGCAGCAACCTCCGAGACGGGCGAAGACTCAGGCATCTGCCACCACCAGTCTGCCTCCAGCGTCCCTGCGACCATGTAGCAATGACACGCGCGGCCTGCACTGATGCCGCGCCACCACCCAAATCCCCCCTGCCATTACATCTTCTTCCAAACTATACAACTTCCTCAAACTGATTCCCTTTCTTTTCTTATTCATAGGCGAGGGCGGAGCGCCTCCCTAGCCAATAGGCAACGACCATTGAGCGACGAGCGCTGTGTGCTGAGTGTTGACTGTCTGCTGCCATGTGCCCATGATTTTCCTCTATTGTGAGTAATTGTTTCTGAATGTCTGATTCACTTTCCCTATCTGCCATATTTCCACTGAATTGTTTTAAATGTTACTACCCTAAAGCGCGAAAAATTAAATGACGAGTAGTACATCGTTATATTTGTAGAGTGGTCCGGGACGTTATTTTTACGGAGCTTCGCCACTGAGCATAGTTGCATGCTATAAAGGCAGATAGAAGAGGAGAAACATGTTGTTATCCTAAAGTCAATTTATACATGAGAACCAAAAATTCTTATGAGAGAGATAAGTGGGTCATACATTAATAATGAAGAGCTAACTATTATACTGATAACCTAAAAGATTACCTGCAACAATCCTTACAGCCAACAATTGGCTATATTATCAACCTTGCTCTGAGGCGTGCCAAGCAGCTTCACGAGGGCTAGAAACAGTCGGCCAGGCGTGAGCTATGGCGATCTGGTGTGGCCAGAGGTGGCTTCGAGTATTCTAGGGTTGGTGCCACCAATCGTACACTACCGGAATCAATCGCTTTGCCGAGTGCCTGAAGCACTCGGCGAAGCGTTCAAAACACTCGGCAAAGGCTTTGCCGAGTGTTACACTCGGCAAAGAAGGCTCGGCGAACAGTGCATCGGCAAAGCCTTCTTTGCCGAGAGCTTTTTATCGGGCACTCGGCAAAGATCTTTGCCGAGTGCCAGAGAGCACTCGGCAAAGAAAAGCAGCCGTTACGGCGTCGAGTGACGGAGACGGCGGTTTTGCCGAGTGTCTTCCGTGCAGCACTCGGCAAAGAATCCATCTTTGCCGAGTGCCACTTGGGACACTCGGCAAAGAACCCGCCAGGGAGGGTCCCCATGTTAGGTTCTTTGCCGAGTGTCCCGAGTGGCACTCGGCAAAGCCGACCTCTTTGCCGAGTGCCAGGGACGTAACACTCGGCAAAGAACCTAAGCCGGTGCCCAGGTCTGTGCTCTTTGCCGAGTGTTATGACCTTGACACTCGGCAAAGAGCCTCTTTGCCGAGTGTTACACTCGGCAAAGTGACCAGTATATACCTTTTTTATTTGTTTTTTGTATTCCATCCACACAAACAGAAGATATCACATATATATCACATATATACATCACAAATATCATCACAGACATAAATAGCCAACACAAACATAAAACCGTCACCACAAACATAAATATCCATCACAAACATAAGTGTTCAACATAAGTATCAAACACAAACATAAGTCTCTAACGTCGCAAGCTCTCACATAAGTATCAAACACAGACATAAGTATTATACACAAGTACAGAAGTCTAAAACAATGAAAACACAACACTCATGGAGGTGGGCGGCTTGACCGGGGCTGCGTTGGGCTGAACCCTTCCGGAGGGTTGTTGGATGCCGCCCCAGATTGGCCCTGCACAGAGAAGAGATTGCATGTGTTATACCAGATGCATTACAAACATCTAACTACAATTTTGATACTCACAGGAGTGTGGAAGAGAGCAGGGTCAACTGGAGGGAACAATGGAGGTGGCGGAGCGATGCCCTGTGCGGCGCCAAGGCTCTGCATGTACTGGAACATCTCCGCCATCCTCTGATGATCTGCCCGGCGCTCCGCCTCCCGCTCCGCCATCATCCTCGCCTCCATCTCGCGACGTTCCCTCCTCTCTTCTTCTAGTTGGGTCTGTAATATTACAAGCCAACGTTATAGTAACTCAAAGAGTAGGTATATAACTCAAGGAAGGACGAGTTACACTAACCTCGAGTTGCTGTATGCGATGCTGTGAGCTGTCGTGCCGAGGTCGTATGGCTGGACTCGAGCCCGTGCTCCTTGCTCTCACCTGAGACAGAGTGGGAGTGGAGGACGAGTCGATTGCCCCGTCGGCAATCCAGTACCGCCCATGTCTCTTGCCTCCTCCGACCCTCATGAGCACATCGGTGTCGATCGGCTGGGTGCTCGGATCATAGTCTGGGCCATGGACCTCCTGCGCCATGGCGGTGTAGTCATGGAGGCGGCTGTAGACGGCGGGGTTGGTGTAGGCCTTGGGCCCGTCATCCGGGTTGTAGGTGACGTCGGACGTCGCCTTACCCTTATGGGCCATAGCATAGTGGAGCAAGGCCTTCCACCATGTGACGCCGATTGCAACGAAAACCAACGAGATAGTTAGAAATAATATCTAACTTAGTGCTATATATCTAAATAAAAAAGGTGGCGTACCCATGCTTCGGCATATTGGCCCAGGCTCCGGCTGCCTTGGTGGTGGGAGGGGCCTTGCATCATCAAACGCCGTTCCCGGCTAGCTGTGTGCGCCTCGTCCCACTCAGCCGAACACCACCTATCCACCATCTGCTCCCAGCACAGAGGATGTGCGGCGCACCAATGTGGAATCATCTGCAAAGTAAACACGTAAAGTGCATATCAGAAGATAAAATAAAATTCATGTATCGAGTACTGGTACCAAACATGCATGACTTTACCTGCAGGTACTGCTCCCTGGTCAACGACATGGTTCGGGCTTGAGTTTTGGTCACCTTCTCCCCAAGGACGGAGCCGTGGTAGGTGATGATGGCCTGGATGCGGGCCTCATAGTGCATGTCCACGACGAGCTTCTTACAGCTCGTGGTGGCCACCACATCCGCCCTAGCCTCGTATCCAGCATCGCATCTGAAGAAATCCTGCATACAAAAACGATGTATCCATACATTATTTCAAGAATTTGCAACGAATGCGACATATTTTACATTATACTAAGACTTACCCACAGCTCTTGCTTCACCCGCTCCGCCTTGTTATTGAATTCCCTGCCGTCCCGGTCTACTGCATCGGGGGCGACGGCGTAGTGGTCAAAGGTGAAGGCTGGGCCCGTCACTCCGGCGTACTCCACAAGTCCAGGGAAGTGTTCCCTGCACAGCAGGCCGAGGATGCCATTGGGGGGGCGACGATGACCCCCAGCATAATCCAAAACCGTCCAAGACCTGTCCAAGTGATAAATAAAAAGTATTAGTTTATATTATGATTTTGAACACATAATATGAACAAGAATGAAGAACATAAAGTTACATACCTCTCCCCTTCCGGCCGAATCAGCGGCCGTCTGTCCCGAAGTATGGGACGCTGAGGGAGACTCGCGGGGCCTCGCAGGTAGATGCTCCTCGAACTAGAGCCGCCTGAACCTGAGGCGTCCTGCTGCTGGTCGTCGTCGTCCTGCTGCTGGTCGTCGTCGTCCTGAGGCGCCGCCTGCTGCTGCGCTGCCTGCTCTGCCTCGTCCTGTTGCGCTGCCTGCTGTGCATCGTCCGCCGTCCTACTCCTCCTCCCCCTCCTCCTCCTCAGGAAACCGCCCACCATATTTGTCCAACAACCTGCAATTAAGAGTAAACAAATAAGCACATATAAAAAGATGTATTTAAAAACAGGTGCGAAATAAAAAGTCATATAGCATTACATCGATTAAAAATAATCTTCATATGTGTCGGGGTTAGCCGGATCATAACTCTCATCATCACTATCAAGCATTTCAATCTCCACACCATCGGAAGACGCAAGTTCGTCAGTAATGTCATTGCCTTCAAGGATTACTAAGTCATTATCATTTTGCACCTCATCCTCCTCCTCATCAACAACCATTTCAATATCTACGTCCATTCCGATAGCTTCGGTTAAGTCTATCTCAAATCGCCCTTCTAGCCCATCTTCTTGGAAGAACTCTCCATCATATGTGTCCGGGTCTAAGTTGTAATCTTCATCGTTAGGAACAGGTAACCTCCCGTGCGGCGATACCTTATACACAACATCCCAACCCTTAAGATGTTCTTTCGTTTGACACACATATGGGAGATAATACACTTGTGTGGCCTGTTGGGCAACGATATAGACATCGTCTCCTGCTAAGGTGGAATCTTGTCGAATTTCGACTATCCCAAGATTAGAATGTGTCTGTCTCGTCACTTGAGGGTCAAACCAATGACATTTGAATATCACTAGAGTAAGAGGTTTGGAACCATAAAAATTGAGCTCATATATTTCTTCGATTCGTCCAAAATAATCGACATTGTCAAGGCTCGGCGTAAAGACCCCAGAACACGTTGTTTTCCGATTGGGCCGACTTTTGTCGTAGTGTGTTGTGCGAAAACGGTATCCATTGACGTCATACCCAGAATATTTCTTGACCCTATAAGCAAAGCCGTTGGCTACTTGTCTCAATTCGGCACTCATAGACGGATCTCTTTGGCCCTGCAAGTATTCGCAAGTTAAAAGACGCTAAATTGAGTTTAAAGACGTATCTCTTTTACAAACTAAGCACGTACCTTATGTTTGAACCAGGAAATGAAATCGGGCAACCCATTTCTCGCACCCTTTCTAAGAAGAGCGTCATATTCCTGTGGAGTGGGGTCCCTTGATCGACGCCAGAATTCATGAAGAAATTGTTCCATGTATGGCGTCACCTCTTCAAGGTTGGTCAATACGTATAGCATGATATGCCGCCACTCTTCATGTGTCAGGGTCTTGGTGGTCGAGCCACTTGCGCTTCCGACTTGGCCTCGAAATATGCTAAGGTTCGATTCATTGTCGCCATCATTGTAACGAGGGGGTGGATTATGCACGCTTGGCAGTTTGTCACCATAATAAGTTGTTGTGAAGTTTGAGACCTCCTCTAGAATGTATGCCTCTGCAATGGAAGCCTCGATTTTGCATTTATTTCTACATTTCTTTCGAATAGTCTTTAGACATCTCTCGATTGGATAGCACCAACGTCCCTGCACGGGGCCCCCCATTCGTGCCTCATAGGGGAGATGAAGAATCAAATGCTGCATTGGATTGAAGAAGCCAGGTGGAAATATCTTCTCAAGCTTACACAGTAACACGGGGGCCAATCTTTCCAAGTCTGCAACCACGGTCCGAGATAACTCTTTTGCACAAAGCTGACGGAAGAAATAGCCCAACTCTGAAAGCGCTAGCCAGACATGCTCAGGGACATAGCCTCGAACCATCGCAGGAAGAATCCGTTCAATCCATATGTGGAAGTCATGACTCTTCATCCCTAAGACTCGCATAGTAGATAAGTTCACCCCCCTACTCAGGTTAGCTGCATATCCATCAGGGAACATCAACATCTTTATCCACTGAAGTACTTCCTTCCTCTGGGCCCTGCTTAGGACGAAATTGGCCTTAGGCCTTCTCCACGTCTTTCCCCCACTTGGCGGCTTCATCTCTAGTTTTGGTCTATCACATAACGCTGCCAGCTCCACTCTTGCCTTCACATTATCCTTTGACTTATCAGGAATGTCCATAATTGTTGCCCACAGTGCCTCGGCAACATTCTTTTCAGTGTGCATCACGTCAATGTTGTGTGGAAGGAGCAGGTCATCATAATAGGGGAGCCGAGTCAAGCCAGACTTATGTGTCCACATATGCTGCTCACCATATCCCACAAAACCACCTTCTGTATTGGCCACGAGCCCATCTATCTGTTGACGAATTTCGGCACCAGTCATCGTTGCAGGTGGGCGGTCTGTCACTACGACACCTTTCGTAAAGTTCTTGATGTCTAGGCGGAATGGATGGTCAGCAGGAAGAAATTGTCGATGTTTATCGAAGGACGAATATTTGCCACCCTTTTTCAACCAAATGAACCTGAGAGCTTCCTTGCAAACTGGGCATGGGAATTTACCGTGAACACACCAGGCACAGAATAGCCCATACGCCGGTAAGTCATGCATGGAGTACTGGTACCAAACATGCATTCTGAAGTTTGTCTTCGTAGCTCCATGTACACGCCCATTTTGTTCCCCGGGTGTCCGGGAATTATCAACGACACGAATATATTCTGTCTTTGAAAGCACACACCAGGGGGGAGATTGATTGGGATAACAAACACGGGCCAACATGTGTACGGGGCAGCGCTCATTCCATAGGGATTGAACCCATCTGTGGCCAACGCAACACGTACATTACGAGCCTCTTCGGCTTTCTCACGGTGAATGTCATCAAAGTGTTTCCATGCTTCACCATCTGACGCGTGCACCATCTTGTCAGGATTGTATCGTTTTCCATTTTTGTGCCATGTCATCTGTTTCGTGGATTCCTCTGTCATGTAAAGACGCTGGATCCTCGGTATGAACGGAAGGTGTCGTAGGATTGTCAAGGGGATGTCGAGCTGCCTCTTCTGTCCATCACCAGAGTCTACCTCCATAAACCTAGACGAATTACACTTGGGACAGTACTTTGCCTCCGCGTATTCTTTCCTAAATAGCACGCAGCCCTTCGGACAAGCATGAATCTGCTCATACGTCATCTTAAGTGCACGAAGTAGTTTCTGTGCCTCGTACATGCTCTTTGGCAGAATGTGATCATCCGGAAGCAGACTCCCAATAACTGTCAACAAGCCATCGAATGCATCTCTACTGATGCTGTACTGCGACTTGAACGCCATTACACGCCCAATGGCATCCAGTTGAGAAACCTTTGTTTGGTCGTGAAGGGGCTTCTGTGCCGCGTCGAACATGTCGTAGAACGCCTTTGCAGTCGGCTCTGGCTCGTCATCCATACATCCTCCCGTGTACTGTGCCTCCTGATAGTCGTTCAACATATCCGCTACCCCCGCATCCGCGTCATAATCCTCGACACGTTGTCTGAGCACCTCTTCTCTCGTACGATGCGCTTCACCATGAAATATCCACCGAGTATAGCCCGGCGTAAATCCATTCTTCCAAATATGTTCTACCATGGTCTTCTTTGGTTTTCTTTTCCGGTTGTCACATTTGCTGCACGGGCATGGGACTAGACTCGCTCCTTTAGCAGCTTCGCCATATGCCCGTTCCACGAAATCATCGGTCTTTCTAATCCATTCAGTGGTCACATCGTTCCTTCCTCTATGGCCCGTGTACATCCACTCACGGTCCTCCATCCTCTAACATATATAACCGAGTATAGTTTAATATAGACATGTAATGCATGTACACTACGTTCCTACCTTCTAATAGGTGACGATAGGTCCTAATCCCACCCGCGGTTGCGTAGATGGAGTTAGTTTTCATGCTCTACTCCGATCCAAGATAGAATTTCGGCAGCACCTCCCCGCTGTTCTCCGGATACACGTCCTGGCAGGGAGAGTGTACTGTCCGGAGAACAACAGGGAGGTGACGCCGAAACTCTATCTCAGACCGGAGTAGAGCATGAAACTAACACCATCTACGCAACCGCGGGCTGTCCAAAAAACGTGGACAATTCGAAACTGATACATTTGTAGATATGCAAAGATCTGCATATCTACACCGTATCACTTTCGAACGGGAGACGCCTAACTGGGTTAGGTGATCTACGACCATGATGCTGATGTAGAGGTTATACCTAGGGTGGCGGTGGAGTCAGGCTAGTGGGGCTATGGCGGGTCGGTGCAGTGGCGACGGGACGCGGTGCAGGGAGACCCGCAGCGGCTAGGAAGACAAGTATCTTCTCTGTAAAAAAGAAACACAAGTCTGTTAATACAAAAGCCTAGCAACAGAAAATTTCGGCAGCACCTCCCCTGCACGGGGAGGTTTCAAAATCCTGCAAATAAAACTATCAGCACGATGGCTGACATCCACGCATAATTCAACGGCACGATGGCCGGCAATCCACAATACTACATATTAACCTAATCATGCACGTATATAATTAACTTAATATTAAAACTAATCATTTCATATAAATCATACACGTATAACATAAATCAAGTAATCACCTTAGAGGTTTCGGCACGGCCGAGACGACGGGTCGCGGGCGAGGGCACGGCGGGGGAAACGGCGGGGTCACGACGAGGAGTGCGGCGGGGGCACGGGCGGGGGCGGTGGGCGAGGAAACGGTGGGGGCACGGGCGAGGGCGAGGGGTTAGGCGAGGGGCGCGAGGGCGGGTACGGCGGGCACAGCACGGCGAGCGCGGGCCTGGGCGGGGCGAGCGCGGCGTGGGCGTGGGCGCGGCGGCGTGGGCGCGAGCACGGGCGAGCGTGGGCGCGGGCGAGCGTGGGCGAGCGCGAGCGCGCGCGGCGTGGGCGAGCGAGGGCACGGGCGCGACGGCGTCGCGGCGGCGCGGCGGCGAGCGAGAGCACGGGCGCGACGGCGTCGCGGCGGCGCGGTGGGCGGCGCGCGGGCGGCGTGGGCGGCGCGCGTGCACACGGCGTGGGCGCGCGGCGAGCGGCGGGCGCGCGGGCGCGCTGGCGGGGGGCGGCGCGTGGCCGGCGGCGCGTGGCCGGCGGCGAGGGTGGGCACGGGCGGCGAGCGAGCGCGGACGTCAGCGGCGAGCGAGTGAGCGCGAGTGAGAGAGAGAAGAAGGAGAAGCCGTCGGATTGGCTAAGTTTATGTTCTTTGCCGAGTGCCCGCGATGCGGCACTCGGCAAAGATTTTTTTTTATTTTTAAAATATGGTTTGCCGAGTGCCAGGTCGGCGGCACTCGGCAAAGGAGCCTTCTTTGCCGAGTGCCATCCAGGGGCACTCGGCAAAGACTGCTTTTCGCTTCTTTGCCGAGTGCCACCCCGGGACACTCGGCAAAGCCTACTTTGCCGAGTGTCAACCACACGACACTCGGCAAAGTACATTTGTATTTTTTTTGTTTTCAGCACCAAACTTTTTGTGGTATGTTTCTAAACTATATAGACCTACATGTATCATTTTGGGACAATTATAACAGTGTTTGCAATATCTAGTAGATTTAGTTCGTTTATTTGAATTTCTTCGAAAAATTCAAATTTGAACTGCAGGTCACTCGAAACTTGGAAAACCGTGCATGAAAAAATGATATTCATGGTACTTAGCATAAGTTACGACCGATTTCAGAAGCGTACAGGAAACTTCGAGCAACATGCGCACTAAACATGGCCGTCAACTTGGCATCCACATGTTTAAAAATTGTATAAAACACAAACAAAGTCAGAAAATCATGAAACTTGTCCCCGTGTCATGATATCATATGTATAGGCTATGATAAAAATTTTAGAGTATTTGGAGAAAGTTGTGAGACACTATGTGTAGAAACCTAAGAGGACTACACATGAAATCATATAGTTTCAATGTGAATCTAGAAGGTTTCTACACATAGTGTCTCACAACTTTCTCCAAACATTCTAAATTTTTTATCACAGCCTCTACATATGATATCATGACACGTGGACAAGTTTCATGATTTTCTGACTTTATTTGTGTTTTATACAATTTTTAAACATGTGCATGCCAAGTTGACGGCCATGTTTAGTGCGCATGTTGCTCGAAGTTTCCGGTACGCTTCTGAAATCGGTCGTAACTTATACTAAGTAACATGAATATCATTTTTTCATGCACGGTTTTCCAAGTTTCGAGTGACCTGCAGTTCAAATTTGAATTTTCCGAAGAATTTCAAAAAACGAACTAAATCTACTAGATATTGCAAACACTGTTATAATTGTCCACAAATGATACATGTAGGTCTACATAGTGTAGGAACATACCACAAAAAGTTTGGGAGACAAAATCAAAAAAATAAAAATATACTTTGCTGAGTGTCTGGATAAGACACTCGGTAAAGCTTCCTTTGCCGAGTGCCAGCTGCGCGGCACTCGGCAAAGAAGCATCTTTGCCGAGAGCCGACGGTTGGCACTCGGCAAAGACTGACGGCCGTCAGCTTTGGGACGGCCGCTGACGGCCCTTTGCCGAGAGCCCCCTTTGCCGAGTGTTTGACACTCGGCAAACATGTATTTGCCGAGTGTGGACCTGTACCGAGTGTCCTACGCTCGGTAAAGACGCTCGTTGCCGAGAGTCGAGCTTTGCCGAGTGCGGCTCTCGGCAAAGCCGTCTTTGCCGAGTGCCCGAGAAAAGGCACTCGGCAAAGCGGCCGGCACTCGGCAAAGGCTCGGATTCCGGTAGTGGTAGGCCATGGTGGTCGGGGCGACCGGAGGTGGTGCGGTGCGATCAGAGGCATGACCAAGTGTGGGGGCAATTGTATCTCAGCTCAGGGGGGCAATGGAGATACCCATTCAGGACCCTTATGGTGACAAGGGCCCCGAGCGCTGCAATGGCAACCTACCATATCTCTAGAACTGATGATACTCTAGGCCAACTAAGGAATTATTATGGGGACCTTGCAGTGGAATATGACTAGTGGCTGATACATTGATTGCTAGTCGAGGCGATTGAAGTAGACAATATTTTTGCACACACAATACACTTATTGTGTCGAGCGTTTGCACGAAGAGTGGTACCACCTATAGGCCTCTTTGTGTCTGCAGCAGGCTTGAGGACCACTATCAACATATAGGAAAAAGTACACTATCGTATGATGGTAAAATACCCTCCAGAACTTCATCAATAAAAGACAGATCCACAACGGACCTAGGTCAACGACAACATGGAATTCCTAAGGCCCTACGCACGGGGGCCAAGACCCATGGAGGTTAGACCTAGGGCCTATGAGCTATAGGGGCCTTACACATAAACCCTCTCACACTCCCCGGGATGTCTAGGAAGGACAACTTCGACACCACGTCCCTGACACTAGGTGTATCCCTAACTAGGTTGACTACATGTGGCATGGAGCGATTAAGATAGTGGTTCTGTCCATCACGTTTATTGCAAGAGAAGATATAGCGGTCAAACGTTGTCACTATAGACATTCCTCAAGCCAGATGTGTACCCGCGAGTACTATGTAGTATGTGCGCCTTCAACAGCTATCAACTATGCTATAGTCAACGACGTGGCACTGGCACCCATACTCGCCACTACAGTATGTCACACTCACCGCTACGACACATTAGAGACCTACTTTGCATATGGTACAACAACTTTACTATGATTTGAGTATTTTGACCTTTAAGGCTATTTCAAGCACTTTACCCATCCTCATACATATATTCAAACTTCACCCTACGAACAGAGCATTCTACAGTGTAAAATATTGTTTTGGGTGACCATATGGGTGAACTGATTGCTAAACACGGTATAATGGTTAGGGCCATGACGCAACTCTCTTCTCTCACGTGCTATAAAGGAGATAGAGAACAACGACATAGAAAGGGTTCAGCTCTTGGGACTCCCTGAGCATATGCACACATATCTACTTTCGTTAAAAACAAGCACGAACGCATATATACACCCAAATTTAAAAAAATGATGGCGCATACACCCTTCAGATTTCTGAAACATTAAGAGATATGCACACACACACGCACTTATGTTTATCAAAAAAAAAGAAGTGTGAAGTATGCACCGTACCCTTCTGATTTCTGTAAGGACGAAGGAAACGAGCACAAGTTACAGCATGTTAAAGTATATATGAAAGCACGTCAGTTAAAAGAACCCACTAACCTAATTAAGTAATTATAGTTAGTATAATATGGAAGTAGCTATATATATACTAGGTGAGTGTCCGTGCGTTGCAACGGGGACATATAATATCACAGTAACTTATATATAAAATGTGTGTTATAATGTTATGAGAAAATATTTCATAATCCATTTGTGATCCTGGTCATACATAAATTTTGTTGTTTTAATCTAATTGTTTCACCACTACATTGCAACCATCAGTATCATGCCGACTTCGATATATGCCACGATTTTGATGGTCTCATCATTGGAGAGCACGCCCCACGCCTGTCGGAAGAAGTTCTGAAAGTCGCCTAGAGGGGGGTGGATAGGCGAAACCTGAAATTAAAAACTTTATCCCCCAACTAGATCCTTCGATTAGTGGTTAGAACAAGATATACAAATATCGGAGTATAAAAACTAAGTTCTTGCTTGTAAAGAATATTTCGCTTAAATAATGCAGAAGAGATAAATCAATACTACTAACAAGTTTATGAGAATAGAGCAAGAAAACTTAGAGCAAAGAAAAGCAAACAAATCACAAGCAATAAACACAATGGACACGGGTGATTTGTTTTACCGAGGTTCGGCCCTCGAAGGCCTAGTCCCCGTTGAGGAGTCCACTTAAGGACGGGTCTTTTTCAACCTTTTCCCTCTCTCCACCAATCACACAAGGATCGGCGAGCTCTTCTTCTTCTCAAGGATCACTCTCGATCCCACAAGGACCACCACACTCTTTGGTGTCTCTTGCTAGCTTTTACAAGCCTCCAAAACTTTGGAGGAAGTTCGATGGGAGTCAATACTCCACGCACAAATGAACACGAAGATGTAGCACATACTATCTCTCAATGAATCTCACAAGGCACTAGAGCTAAAACACACAAGAGACTTTCTTTTGCTTGCTCTTGCTTTTGTGGCACTTGTGTGGGTTGTAGTGGTCTAAATCTTGTGTATAGGATGGATCAATGAATATATGTGGTTGGGAGGGCTTGAGTATGTCAACTAGATGACTTGGAATGTTGCTTGGGCTCCCACACCTTGAAGTGGCCGGTTGGGGTGGTATTTATAGCCACCAACCAAAAACTAGCCGTTGGTGAAGGCTGTCTGTCGAATGGTGCACCGGACAGTCCGGTGCACACCGGACATGTCCGGTACGATAGCCACGTCACCCGGCCGTTAGGGTTCCGACCGTTGGAGCTCTGACACTGGGCCCGCCTGGATGACCGGTGGCGCACCGGACATGAACTGTAGAGTGTCCAGTGCGCCAGCATGGGCGTGCCTGACCTCTGCACGCGCTGGCGCGCATTTAATGCGCTGCAGGTGACCGTTGGCGCCGAAGTAGCCGTTGGTCCGCCGTTACACCGGACAGTCCGGTGTACACCGGACATGTCTGGTGAATTATAGCGGAGCAGCCGTTGCGAATTCCCGAGGCTGGCGAGTTCGGGGCCGCGCCTCCTTGGAGCACCGGACAGTCTGGTGAATTATAGCGCGCTGGCTCCGAGAATTCCCGAAGGTGAAGAGTTTGAAGTCGGTCTTCCCTGGTGCACCGGACACTGTCCGGTGGCACACCGGACAGTCCGGTGTGCCAGACCAAGGTGCCTTCGGTTGTCCCTTTGCTCCTTTGTTTGAACCCTTTTTCTTGGTCTTTTTATTGGCTTATGGTGAACCTTTGTACCTGTAGAACTTATAAACTTGGACAAACTAGTTAGTCCAATTATTTGTGTTGGGCAATTCAACCACCAAAATTAGTATAGGAAATATGTGTAAGCCTAATTCCCTTTCAATCTCCCCCTTTTTGGTGATTGATGCCAACACAAACCAAAGCAAATATAGAAGTGCAGAATTGAACTAGTTTGCAAAATGTAAGTGCAAAGGTTACTTAGAATTGAGCCAATAAATATCACTTACTAGATATGCATGGATTGTTTCTTTATTTTTTAACATTTTGGACCACGCTTGCACCACAAGTTTTGTTTTTGCAAATTCTTTTGTAAATTCTTTTCAAAGTCCTTTTGCAAGATAGTCAAAGGTAAATGAATAAGATTATGAGAAGCATTTTCAAGATTTGAAATTTTCTCCCTTTGTCTTCAAATGCTTTTCCATTGACTAAACAAAACTCCCCTTCAATAAATTCACCTCTTAGCGATCAAGAGGGTTTTAAGATATCAATACTACTTTCTCCCCCTTTAGAACACAAAGAGATACCAATTTGAAATTTACCAATTGAAAATCATTAATTTTAAAAATTAGGTTGGCGGTGCGGTCCTTTTGCTTTGGGCCAATACTTTCTCCCCCTTTTGCATGAATCGCCAAAAACGGATATTTGGAATGAAATATAGGCCCTTGTCTAACTACTATCTCCCCTTTGGCAAATAAAACATATGAGTGAAGATTATACCAAAGACGGAGAGTGAAGCGGAGCGACGGCGAAGGATGAGTAGTAGAGTGGAGTGGAAGCCTTTGTTTTCGCCGAAGACTCCAATTCCCTTTCAATATACCTATGACTTGGTTTGAAATACACTTGAAAACACATTAGTCATAGTATATATAAAAGAGACATGATCAAAAGGATATATCAAATTAAGCATGATCATAGTTCTATATAACATAGATTGCTCCCCCTAAGTATGTGCATGGAGAGGAACACATATTTTGGCCTAAAATGCCAATTGCACATAATTAGGTTAATGAGAACATATCTATATCATACAGAATGTGAAGCGCATTGTGTCATAGTATAAGTGTGATGCTCATGACAATTTATGCACTTATGAAAGCATGTTGTAAACAATTTAAGCATTTTCCCTTAAGGATTTCAAAGAGACTTAAGGACCATCCACCTTTGGAACAAAGGTAGCTTATCCTCGTTACAAGGTTAAGCTTTAAGCTCTTTGACAATAAAATCACTTCATCTAGTTTAAGCAAGGGCGCATTAATGTAGGAGTGAAATTTTAAGAGGTTAAACTAGGTATGAAGCAGGGATCATGCATGGATATGCTTTCTCTACCTTCTATACAAGACATACAAAGAATGTATAGAAAAGGAAGATTTTGGTACAAGTTTAAATGAAGAGAAATAGTTTTACCCTTTTGTACCTTCACATAGAGATGCTCTCTTCATTGTGCTTTGTCCTTAGTCTTTAGATGCTTCAGACCTATACTCAATGACAATATATGCAAATATTTTGCACAAGAGAGAGTTCTACAACTAGTGATCCTTTTCCAAGTTATTGTAAGCATATATCAAATGGATCATTAATTGCATAAACGTATCATGGATTCTCCTTTTAACTTAGTGCACATCAAGAGAGATATTGATTAATAGAATATACGGCACTAAGAAGCATGGATGTTTAATTGAAGTCATTCACTGATCAAACAAATAATAGATGTGATCAAAAGAACAACATACGCATTAGATTATCAATTAAGCTTAGGGTAGGAGAATCCAACAAATACTTCATGAGAAACCCATTCTCATGCAAGAGACTATATGAAATTACTAAGATAAAGTAATAGTCTCAACATAATCAAGATATAGAAAGAGGCTCCCCCTAAAGATATGCATCAAGTATTTGAATGAATTGAATGGATGCATTTACTTTAAAGACAAATAGAGAGAAGCATTATACATCTTGATCAAGGCTCATTAAATTTGTAATAAACAACTTGAGCCTGGTATTCTCATTATGAAAGGATTTAAAATACTCACAACCACACCGTTGATTGTTTCGTAGAAGTAGGTGGTGTTGTTCTTGATGTTCTCCTCTTTCATTTGAGAGTCCTCCCTTTGCAGTGGCTTCTTTTTCCTTTCAAACTTATTGAAAATACTCAAGAAGGATGTTAGTAACACAAGGGGAGTATATAATGAAGGATGATTTCTTTTAGATTGGAAATAAGCATAATTCATCATCCATAAGTCACACAGACATGAAGTAAAATCCTTAACATTAGTGCACTTATGCTTGAAAAGAGGAACATGCACTATTTAACAATCTGATCACTCATAGGATTTTACTTCTTCATATTGAACTTCATTATCATGACTTAGAAGCGCATCAATATGAGAATGGATATAGCAAAGGCATGAATTGGATTCTAATGGACAAACGCATTTATGAATATGATATTGAATGCATACTTAGTTATTTTAGGTCCAATAAAGAATCTATTCCTCACAAGGGTAGAATATGATAATTTAGATTAAATACCCATTGAGATGGGAACCAAACTTAATTAAGAAGATGAGTTCCCATACCTTTGCTTTTACCTTTCTTCCTTTGGGTGAAGATCAACCAATGAGGCTTGTGCACTTTCTCTCTTGTAGATTTTCATAATTGAACTCAAGAGAAATGTTAGTAACACAAGCACTACTTTCCATTTTTGTAATCATTTTGATAAGGAATGAAAAGCCAGATTACTAAAACATGGAAACTTCATGGCATGAACTAGATTATCCATAGATGATGTTATGCTCAATTTTAATTCTTAAAACAAGCATAAACAATCCTTCAAGATTATGGAAATAAATCTAATTCATGATATGGAAAGCGATAAATGAGAAAGAATCATATCCAATCTGAGCAAGTAGAAATACATCATAAAACATTGGATTGATTTTTCTTTTCATGTTAGATAACACGCTTCCAAAGAGAAACTTATTCTTTACAAGTGAGACTACTTGGGTTACTTAAATAAAATCAATAGTCTCATTATTCTAGTTATAGAGAGAGTTTTCCTTTCATAAGTGTCCTAAGGATTTGAATTCCTTGCATAACACCTTGTTCTTTTAGGAACTTGAAATATCTCTCTATATCTAGAAACATGGCAATAATAGAATAATTTAGCGAAAAACATGCCATGTGATACTTCCAACAATTTAAAGCATGTAGATTGCCATAGGATGGAAATGATGAGTATGCAATCTACCATATGATAGGAAATTCTTCAAAGAATAGTAAATAAAATTAAAGATATTTGAAGTGCTACATAATTCTATGTGACTACACAAGACACATAAGAAATGATAGTTTAAAATACTTGCACTTAAAAGCATAGAAGTTACCATCCTTTGGCTTTCCTCCATGTTGTAGGCCTTGATTTTTGCACATGATATCTCTTCACTTTCTACAACATATAATATCTTCCTCGAGATGATATGAGTTTAAGATATGGCAATTTAAAAAAATAACCTTGGGTCAATTATGTATATAGATCATTGACGATTGATAGCTTGAGTTGATAAGAATCGAATGGACTCTCTCAAGCACCCCAAGGCTTCATATCATCTCCTTTTCCTGCAAAGCTTGTCAAGCATATTTTGGTACCCATCGCTTAATGGGTCCATCACGGTTAGTCAACAAAGATCTAGGAACCCAAAAGTCCTTTGTGTTAGCACTAGGTAAACTTATTACCTTTCTAGCACAAGTTGCAATTTTGGGTTGCCTAGTTACATGAGAATTAATTGACAAGCTAGGAGTGGAATTGTTACCAATGGGACAATCCTTGCATTGATGTCCCTTCTTTCGGCATGTGTAGCATAGGCGTTTTTCAAGTTTTGAAGTTTTCTTCTTTCCTTGTTTATTTCTTGCTACATGGTTAGTAAAAACTTTCTTTTCTAACCCTATGCCTTTATGTTTTAAATGGGGACAAGATCTAAGCAAGTGTCCCTTCTTGGAGCATTTAAAACAAAGTCTATCATCCTTGTTAATAATCAAGCCATTTTTAATGTAGGGACATGACCTAATCAAGTGCCCCTCTTCAAAGCATTCACTACACCTCTTAATGTGAAGTGTGGCTTGATCATTACCTTGGATGTTACCTTTTGTGGAGGAGTGGTTGAGGCTTTTGGAGGAGGTGTTGAATTTCATCTTTTGTTTCTTCCTCTTGGCAATCCTCAAATCCTTGACGTTTTCTTCAAGGGATGTAGTGCATGCCACGGTTGTTCCCGTTTCAAGCTTCTTCACCATGTGATCACGGTTATCTTGAGAAGGTTGGGTAATGCATTTCCCTTTTAGTTGTGTCAAGCTCATCTTTAGCCTCTCATTCTCTTCTTTGAGCTTTTGATATGTATTATCTTTTGTTCCTGCAAGTTCTAGCTCAAAAGAAGATATGCTTGTTGACGGACAACAAGCATTAGCACATGGTAATATAGTATCAATTTGAATACATGTGCATGAGTGAGGTTGTTGGGATTTTAAGTTTTCTATCACAACCTCATGAGCAATGTTTAATATGATATGATCATCTCTAAGATTTTCATGAGAGCATAGGAGCATATCATATTTTTCTTGAAAAGCTAGTTTTTCAACTTTTAGCTTTTCTACTTGGTCCTTAAGCAAGGTATTCCTATTTACTAATTGAGCGATACAATGTAAAGCGTTATCTTGCTCAATTGAAATGGTTTCATACCTTTGGACCAAATCAACATGAGAGCACTTTAGCTCCTCATGTTCTTTAGTCAACTCGTCAAAGTGTAGCATTTTCATGGAGAGAACATCTTCTAGCCTTTGACGAGCTTCGCTTTGCTCTCTCGCTCTTTCTAGAAATTTGAGCATGACTGCCTTATCTTCTTGGTTTAGACGAGCGTAGAGATGCAAGAAGCTTCTTTCTTCCTCCTCATCCTCATTTGTCCTTCCGCTATCATTTTCATTAGCCACACAACATATGTGGGAATTGAAATGGGAAGACAAACCTTTTGGAGAGGTGGATTCATCGTTTGGTCTCCATAGTTCATTTTCTTCTTCTTCCTTGCAAGGGTTAGTATCACAAATACCAAAGGAAGTAGAAGCACAAAATGAACTATCATGTTTGGACTCATTAAATTTGCTTTTAATTCTAGTCCAAATATCGTGCGCATCATGGATGGATTCGTCATAATTTGATATGAAGGCACGATAATCTTCTTTGCTAAGAGAATTGCTTAAGATGTCTAAAGCTAGGTAGTTTAAGCGAAAACATCTTTGATCCTCCTCGGAGATAATTTTTCCGTTATAACTAGGAGGGAAGATACTCTTGTCTAAAATTTGTTCTAATTGTGGATCTATGGTTCTAAAAGCATTTATCACTCTAGTAGACCAAGAAACATAATTAGAACAATCGGAAAGTAATATCTCAAGAGTTACCTCCTTGTTCTCCTGGGTCTTCTTGTTCTTTTGGGATCTTCTACGAGCCATCACTTCGAGTTGTTAGACTCAAGATGAAGTGCCTAGCTCTGATACCAATTGAAAGTCGCCTAGAGGGGGGTGGATAGGCGAAACCTGAAATTAAAAACTTTATCCCCCAACTAGATCCTTCGATTAGTGGTTAGAACAAGATATACAAATATCGGAGTATAAAAACTAAGTTCTTGCTTGTAAAGAGTATTGCGCTTAAATAATGCAGAAGAGATAAATCAATACTACTAACAAGTTTATGAGAATAGAGCAAGAAAACTTAGAGCAAAGAAAAGCAAACAAATCACAAGCAATAAACACAATGGACACGGTGATTTGTTTTACCGAGGTTCGGCCCTCGAAGGCCTAGTCCCCGTTGAGGAGTCCACTTAAGAACGGGTCTTTTTCAACCCTTTCCCTCTCTCCACCAATCACACAAGGATCGGCGAGCTCTTCTTCTTCTCAAGGATCACTCTCGATCCCACAAGGACCACCACACTCTTTGGTGTCTCTTGCTAGCTTTTACAAGCCTCCAAAACTTTGGAGGAAGTTCGATGGGAGTCAATACTCCACGCACAAATGAACACGAAGATGTAGCACACACTATCTCTCAATGAATCTCACAAGGCACTAGAGCTAAAACACACAAGAGACTTTCTTTTGCTTGCTCTTGCTTTTGTGGCACTTGTGTGGGTTGTAGTGGTCTAAATCTTGTGTATAGGATGGATCAATGAATATATGTGGTTGGGAGGGCTTGAGTATGTCAACTAGATGACTTGGAATGTTGCTTGGGCTCCCACACCTTGAAGTGGCCGGTTGGGGTGGTATTTATAGCCACCAACCAAAAACTAGCCGTTGGTGAAGGCTGTCTGTCGAATGGTGCACCGGACAGTCCGGTGCACACCGGACATGTCCGGTACGACAGCCACGTCACCCGGCCGTTAGGGTTCCGACCGTTGGAGCTCTGACACTGGGCCCGCCTGGATGACCGGTGGCGCACCGGACATGAACTGTAGAGTGTCCGGTGCGCCAGCATGGGCGTGCCTGACCTCTGCACGCGCTGGCGCGCATTTAATGCGCTGCAGGTGACCGTTGGCGCCGAAGTAGCCGTTGGTCCACCGTTACACCGGACAGTCCGGTGTACACCGGACATGTCTGGTGAATTATAGCGGAGCAGCCGTTGCGAATTCCCGAGGCTGGCGAGTTCGGGGCCGCGCCTCCTTGGAGCACCGGACAGTCCGGTGAATTATAGCGCGCTGGCTCCGAGAATTCCCGAAGGTGAAGAGTTTGAAGTCGGTCTTCCCTGGTGCACCGGACACTGTCCGGTGGCACACCGGACAGTCCGGTGCGCCAGACCAAGGTGCCTTCGGTTGTCCCTTTGCTCCTTTGTTTGAACCCTTTTTCTTGGTCTTTTTATTGGCTTATGGTGAACCTTTGTACCTGTAGAACTTATAAACTTGGACAAACTAGTTAGTCCAATTATTTGTGTTGGGCAATTCAACCACCAAAATTAGTATAGGAAATAGGTGTAAGCCTAATTCCCTTTCAAGTTCTGTTGTAGATCGTCAGTCATCTGCACGTACCACCATACGCGCTTGCTCAAACAAAAAAGCAATTGTGTGTGTTTGCGAAGAGAATTAAAGATAGACCAGCACAAAAAGCTACCCCGGCGGTGGGGAGGATGACGAACTGATCATTGCTGTTGGTCCTCCTCTGCGTCACCTCCGGCGCCGAGATGACGCCACAGTCCATGATATAGTAGTCGTCGAACGCACACGACATGTCGAGTACTGATGACTCTTGGCTGGGCTACCAGACAAAGTGTACCTCGGGCTCATCAGCAAGGTAGTACACCTGGCCGTTGCACCACCAGATGTGCTACTCCTCTACATACATCATGTTCGAGGACACTCACACAACGTCAGCAACGACCGTCGTCCGAGCGCACAAGAATTTATGCCGGTCAATAGCGACTTACATGGCAGGTTGGGCTTCAGATGGATGATGAGCTGGACGACGTGATGGTGTCGTCGTTGGATGCGGTGACTCGAACAACCCGAGAGTCGCCGACGTTGTCAACGACCATGAGGTCCCCCTGCTTGACGATGGACAACGCGGTGCAGCCGCTCTGGATCGAGTCTAAGCGGCGGCTGCGTCGGAGCTTGTCATACACAGTGGGTCGTGCGGCCACGTAAGACTGCTTTCAGAGGTCGAACTGGCAGTCATCAAGCTTCTTCTCGTCATCGATGAGCGACGCCAACGTGAGCGTCTCCTGTTAGTGGTGTTTGTTCGGGGTTTCCAAGCAAGAAACATGGATTCATCCTTGGCGTTCGTTTATGAAAATGACTCACAAGTCAGATTCTGGAAAAATATTATGAAGAATAAATGCCACGCATGCAAAAAAGAATTTAAGTTGAAAACATTATTCAAAGAAAAGAAATTGCATGCAAGGCTCTTCTTTAAATACTACTCCTTCCATCCAAAAATATAATTTAAGAATCTCGGTGATACTTATCTACTACTACGCATTGTGCAAGGGTAGTAGGGTAGGTTTGGGGAAAGATGTAGTAGATGTTTTTCCTGTCATAGATGTAGATATAAGCACACATGTGGTGTAGCGGTAGCTACTGCTCGTATTTGCTGAGAGGTCGTTGGTTTGAATCCCCTTGGGGTCATTTGTGTTTTTTTAATTTTTAGCTAGACGTGGGCTGTACGTGGGAATGAGAATGAGCTTTGCGGGGAGACAGAACATGGGAATGGGCTGTACGGGGAGGAGAAAATGGGAAAGACAGAATATGGGAATGGGCTGTGTGTGGAGGGGAATGGGAAAGACAGAACAAGGAATTGTGGCAGAACAGCTATGGACGACCAGATTGAATGAAGGCAGAACAGCGATGAACGATCCAGATTGAACGAAGTCAGAACGACAGGCTACCCTTACAGCCTTAATAAGTAGTGTATATATATAGGGCAGGTATAACGGGAGCCCTGAGCTTCCAATAGTTAAAGAAAGCTCAGGCCGATCACCCCTGCAACCTGGTTCAACCCAGCGCACCGACTGGACCAGTCTGTCGGTTGCACCACCCGCGCCCACGTCTGTGCGCGCAAAAAAGGAAATGCATGCATGAGTCAAACACGTTCCCTTGTATGCGCGTAAATTTAGGAAAGATATGTGTGACAGTTTCTATTTTTAAATGCTTTATTTTCTCCATAAATTTAGGATCGCTGCAACAACCATGCAGCTAGATTCGTAAGGACTATTTTATGATATATACTGTTACTAAATGTGCTACCCTGTGTAGATAATTATGCAATTCGGTATACTGCGTAAACATCTGTTACCAGCTGCATGCACACGAATTTATGATGAAAATAATGTGCAATGAAAGGAAATAAATTGCACGCATAGAAACAAAAAATCGTATTTAATGTTTTATTTTCTTCATAAATATAAGATCCCTCCAACAGCCACGTAGCTAAACACATTAGATCTAGTTTATGATATATACTGATACAAATTATACTACATGGTGTAGGTATTTATGCAATTCGTTACACTGCATAAAAAATATGGCATATTGTTCACTGGTGGACGCATCTCCGGGTTAGAGCGTAATAACCTTAAGTTTTGAGCATAAAATCCCTCAATTATAATCGTATATAACGAGCCAATGTGAGAGGTTGATAGCTCTAGTAGGTTGTTATTACGATCCTATTTTTGTGGTAGATCCGAAAAATATGGCAGCCGCATGTATGCGGTTATACAGATCCAAAAATTATGGCAAAATGCATGCATGAGTCAAACAAGTTCCCTTGCATGCGCATAAATTTAGGAAAGATATATGTGACAGTTTTTATTTTAAATGCTTTATTTTCTCTATAAATTTAGAATCGCTGCAGCAGCCATGCAGCTAGACTCGTAATGACCATTTTATGATATATACTGATACTAAATATGCTACATTGTGTAGATAATTATGCAATTCGGTATACTACGTAAAAATCTGTTACCAGCTGCATGCACACGAATTTATGATGGAAAGAATATGCAACGAAAGGAAATGAATTGCATGTATAGAAACAAAAATTCGCATTTAATGTTTTATTTCCTTCATACATATAGGATTCCTCCAACAGTCATATAGCTAAACGCATTAGAACTAGTTTATGATGTATACTGAAACAAATTATACTACACGGTGTAGGTATTTATGCAATTCCTTACACTGCGTAAAAAATCTGGCATGTTGTTCACTGGTGGACGCATCTCCGGGTGGAGCGTAAAAACCTTAAGTTTTGAGCATAAAATCTCTCAATTATAAGCGTAAATACCGAGTCAATGAGAGGTTGATAGCTCTAGTAGGTTGTTATTACGATCCTATTTTTATGACAGTCCCGAAAAACATGACAGCCGCATGCATGCGGTTTCTATTTTTATACAGATCCAAAAATTATAGCAATATCGTGGGAGTTTCCATTGCATGCGCGTAAATTACGAACAACATAAATCAAGGAATTGTTTTCCAATGTGCATGCGGTAAACTGATATACGAACTCTGTGTTCAAGCATAAAATCGTACAGTTTTTAGTGTAAATAATACATGTGGTAGGCATAAAACACAATAATCGAAAAGAAAACTGCGCCGATTCGGAAGATGTCACGCGCGATCATCGCTACGCGCATCTCACGTCTTTCGTGACGTCGCTCGCTCGAACATCGCGCCTCATGCGTCGCCGTCGCTACTCGCATGTCGACGGGCGTCGCTTGCTCGCTGGCCTGGGAAGTGCCGCCTCCTCGGAGCTTCGGGGACGCCGCCGCTTGCCCACACAAGGGCCTCACTGTCGCTCGCCCTCTGGATCGGGGAACCGCCGCCACTACTCCGGATCGAGGAACCTCCGCCACCGCGCGTCGAGGTAATGGAGTTGCGGCCACCGGTTTGGGAACCGCCGCCACCGCACAAGGGCACTGCCGTCGCTCGCCCTCTGGATCAGGGGCCGCCGCCGCCGGCCTGGGAACTGCCGCCACCGCATGTCGAGGTCGGGAAGCCGCGGCTACCGCAGCCAACGCGCGCACTATCGGACAACCGCCGTCGCTAATGAATCGAGATGGGGCGTGAAAAACAGATCCCTAGCAATACAGATTTTCTTTTATAGACGTCTGGACATGGTCCGGCTCAACCGGATTGCACTGTCTGGCCTGGGCTTCCTTTAGTTATTGGAAGCCCAAGGCTCCTAATATATATATATCACTACCGGAATCGCAGGCTTTGCCGAGTGTTGTATTCTTTGCCGAGTGCCTTTTGTCGGGCACTCGGCAAAGAAGGCTTTGCCGAGTGCCGCACTCGGTAAAGTTTAGATCTCGGCAAAGAACCCCTTTACCGAGTGCTGAACACTCGGCACAGGACAGCACTCGGCAAAGACAAGTTTGCCGAGTGTCTAACACTCGGCAAAGGGGGCTCTCGGCAAAGGGCCGTCAGCGGCCGTCCCAAAGCTGATGGCCGTCAGTCTTTGCCGAGAGCCAACGGCTGGCACTTGGCAAAGAGGCTTCTTTGCCGAGTGCCACATAGTAGGCACTCGGCAAAGCATACTTTGCCGAGTGTCATCTCTAGACACTCGACAAAGTATATTTTTATTTTTTTGATTTTGTCTCCCAAAATTTTTGTGGTATGTTCCTACACTATGTAGACCTACATGTATCATTTGTGGACAATTTTAACAGAGTTTTCAATCGTTAGTAGATTTAGTTCGTTTATTTGAATTTCTTCGGAAAATTTAGATTTGAACTGCAGGTCACTCGAAACTTGGAAAACCGTGCATGCAAAAATGATATTCATGTTACTTAGCATAAGTTACGACCGATTCCAGGAGCAGACCAGAAACTTCGAGCAACATGTTCACTAAACATGGCTGTGAACTTGCCATCCAAATGTTTAAAAATTGTATAAAACACAAACAAAGTCAGAAAATCCTGAAACTTGTCCACGTGTCATGATATCATATGTACAGGCTGCGATAAAAATTTTAGAATGTTTGGAGAATTTTGTGAGACACTATGTGTACAAACCTAAGAGAACTACACATGAAATCATAGAGTTTCAATGTGGATCTCTTAGGTTTCATGTGTAGTTCTCTTAGGTTTGTACACATAGTGTCTCACAAAATTCTCCAAACATTCTAAAATTTTTATCGCAGCCTGTACATATGATATCATGACACGTGGACAAGTTTCAGGATTTTCTGACTTTGTTTGTGTTTTATACAATTTTTAAACATGTGGATGGCAAGTTCACGGCCATGTTTAGTGAGCATGTTGCTCGAAGTTTCCGGTCCGCTCCTGGAATCGGTCGTAACTTATGCTAAGTAACATGAATATCATTTTTGCATGCACGGTTTTCCAAGTTTCGAGTGACCTGCAGTTCAAATCTAAATTTTCCGAAGAAATTCAAATAAACGAACTAAATCTACTAACGATTGAAAACTCTGTTAAAATTGTCCACAAATGATACATGTAGGTCTACATAGTGTAGGAACATACCACAAAAATTTTGGGAGACAAAATCAAAAAAATAAAAATATACTTTGTCGAGTGTCTAATGGTTGACACTCGGTAAAGTATGCTTCGCCGAGTGTCCCCAGATTGACACTCGACAAAGATGTGTAAGTTAATCTTTGCCGAGTGTTAGATGGCAGACGCTCGGCAAAGGATCCTTTACCGAGTGCCACCGATCTGGCACTCGGCAAAGTTTATTTTAAAAATTAAAAAAAAACTTTGCTGAGTGCCAGATCACGGGCACTCGGCAAAGTAGGCGAATATACTTCGCCCGCGCCCTTCTTCCTCCTTTCTTTCTCTGCTCTCGCTAACTCGCGCCCGCCGCCGCCTCCCTGCGCTGCCGCCGCCGCCCCGCGCCATCGCCGGCTCGCTGCCCCACCGCGGCCTCCTCCACGACCTCGCCGGCCGCCCGCGCCCGCCCTCGCCGGCGCCCGCGCCCGCCGCGCCCTCCCTCGCCGGCGCCCGCCCGTCCGCCCGCCACGCCCTCGCCGGCGCCTGCCCGCCCGCCGCCGCGACCTCGCCCGCCGCCGCGCCCTCGCCCTATCACTTTCACGCGCCGCCGCCGCCGCGCCCGCTACGCCCTTGGCCGACCACGCGCGCCCTCTACGCCCTCGCCCTCGCCCGACCGCGTCCGTGCCCCTCACCCGACCGCGCGCGCCCTCCACGCCCTCGGCCGCCGCGCGCCCTCTACGCCGCCGCGCCCGCGCCGCCGTGCCCGCGCCCTTCGCCGTGCCTCCGTCACCACCGCCTCCGGAAGCCACCTCCTCGCGCGCCGCCACCGCCTCCCGGCCACGCATACCACGCCACACCACGACACTCGACAAAGGTTTAAACTTTTTATGCGTCAATTTATATTTATTATTGATTAGATGATAGAATGTATAAATCATGTAAGCCGAGGTCACCCAACCATTTATAAACTTGTTACTGTGTGCATGTCAGCCATCGTGCTGTTAGTTTAGGGTTGCAGGTTTTAAAAACCTCAACGTACAGGGGAGGTGCTGTCAATTTTTTTTGTATTAACAGACTTGTGTTTCTTTTTTACAAAGAAGATACTTGTCTTCCTAGCCACTGCGGGTCTGCCTGCACCGCGTCGCGTCGCCACTGCACCGACCCGCCACAGCCCCACTAGCCTGACTCCACCGCCACCCTAGGTATAACCTCTATTTTTGCATCATGGTCGTAGATCACGTAACCCAGTTAGGCGTCTCCCGTTCGAAAGTGATACGGTGTACATATGCAGATCTTTGCATATCTACAAATGTATCAGTTTCGAATTGTCCACGTTTTTTGGACAGCCCACGGTTGCGTAGATGGTGTTAGTTTCATGCTCTACTCCGGTCCAAGATAGAGTTTCGGCGTCACCTCCCTGTTGTTCTCCGGACAGTACACTCTCCCTGCCAGGACGTGTATCCGGAGAACAACGGGGAGGTGCTACAGAAATTCTATCTCGGATCGGAGTAGAGCATGGAAACTAACTCCATCTACGCAACCGCGGGTGGGATTAGGACCTATCATCACCTATTAGAAGGTAGGAACGTAGTGTACATGCATTACATGTCTATATTAAACTATACTCGGTTATATATGTTAGAGGATGGAGGACCGTGAGTGGATGTACACGAGCCGTAGAGGAAGGAACGATGTCACCACTGAATGGATTAGAAAGACCGATGATTTCGTGGAACGGGCATATGGCGAAGCTGCTAAAGGAGCGAGTCTAGTCCCATGCCCGTGCAGCAAATGTGACAACCGGAAAAGAAAACCAAAGAAGACCATGGTAGAACATATTTGGAAGAATGGATTTACGCTGGGCTATACTCGGTGGATATTTCATGGTGAAGCGTATCGTACGAGAGAGGAGGTGCTGAGACAACGTGTCGAGGATTATGACGCGGATGCGAGGGTAGCGGATATGTTGAACGACTATCAGGAGGCACAGTACACGGGAGGATGTATGGATGACGAGCTAGAGCCGACTGCAAAGGCGTTCTACGACATGTTCGACGCGGCACAGAAGCCCCTTCACGGCCAGACAAAGGTTTCTCAACTGGATGCCATTGGGCGTGTAATGGCGTTCAAGTCGCAGTACAACATGAGTAGAGATGCATTCGATGGCTTGTTGACGGTTCTTGGGAGTCTGCTTCCGGATGATCACGTTCTGCCAAAGAGCATGTACGAGGCACAGAAACTACTTCGTGCACTCAAGATGACGTATGAGCAGATTCATGCTTGTCCGAAGGGCTGCGTGCTATTTAGGAAAGAATACGCGGAGGCAAAGTACTGTCCCAAGTGTAATTCGTCTAGGTTTATGGAGGTAGACTCTGGTGATGGACAGAAGAGGCAGCTCGACATCCCCTTGACAATCCTACGACACCTTCCGTTCATACCGAGGATCCAGCGTCTTTACATGACAGAGGAATCCGCGAAACAGATGACATGGCACAAAAATGGAAAACGATACAATCCTGACAAGATGGTGCACGCATCAGATGGTGAAGCATGGAAACACTTTGATGACATTCACCGTGAGAAAGCTAAAGAGGCTCGTAATGTACGTGTTGCGTTGGCCACAGATGGGTTCAATCCCTTTGGAATGAGCGCTGCCCCATACACATGTTGGCCCGTGTTTGTTATCCCAATCAATCTCCCCCCTTGTGTGTGCTTTCAAAGGCAGAATATATTCGTGTCGTTGATAATTCCCGGACACCCGGGGAACAAAATGGGCGTGTACATGGAGCCTTTGATCGATGAATTGGTACGTGCCTGGGAGGAAGGGGTATGGACATATGACCGAGCTACGAAGACAAACTTCAGAATGCATGTTTGGTACCAGTACTCCATGCATGACTTACCGGCGTGAAAGTTGCCTAGAGGGGGGGTGAATAGGCAAGTTAAAACTTTTTCTACAAAAACTAGAAGCAAACTGGGTAAAACTGAATTGATCTCGAAATTCACCCAGTTAACTTTGGAAATGAGATGTTCTAAATGATCCACAGGGTTCAAAGTAGTAGATCTGAGAAGGGCACTTCTCAAAATCCACACACCAAAAAGATATAAACAATTCTTTCGCGGGATGGTGAGAGAACGAAGAACATGAATAAGCACAATGAACAAGAACACAAGAGACACAAGATTTATCCCGAGGTTCGGTCACACCACCAAGGTGCCCTACTTCCTCGTTGAGGCGCCCACAAAGAGACGGGTCTCTTTCAACCCTAATCCTCCCTTTGCCGACCACAAAGGTCAAGCCCACACAATAATCTTTGCTCAAACGAGCGGGTAATACAAACTTTCTTGTGGTCTTCCACAAGATTTGGAGACTCACAAGAGACACCTAGTCGTCTAGGAGCTAGAAGCTCCAAGAGTAATGAATCCACAAAGAACTCGATGTAGTACCAAAGCTCGAATGAAGAAGAAAAGCAAGAGAGATTTAGAGATGAAGCACAAAACCGCAGCTCTCAAGCTCACTCAAAGATTTCTCTCCAAAGATTTGAAATGGGAGAGGCAAGAGATGTGTGAGAGAGAGTGGGAGGTGTTTCTCAAGTTGGAAATGGAGTTCAAATCGTGCTCTTGGCTGTGGGGAGAGAGGTAGGAGGTAGTATATATAGGTGGAGCTCAAAACTAGCCGTTTGGGCAGATTTTTCTGCCTGAGACCGGTTGAACCGCCCCTGGCAGGCCTGGCAGCCTGTCTGCCAGTCTGACTGGCAGACTGACGCGCAGACTGACCGCAGACTGGTCAAAGTTGACCAAGACCGGTTGAACCGCCCCTAAGACCGGTTCAACCGCCTGGGGCAGGCTGACAGACAGTCTGCCAGTCAGACTGGCAGACTGCAAGTCAGACTGCAAAAACAGGTCCTGACACCGGTTGAACCGCCCCTAGGGCCGGTTCAACCGGTATTGACCAGTGAGGTCCGGGAAAAAAAACCCCGGCTGAACTTTTCTTGGACCCCGGTTGAACCTCTCTGGACCCCGGTTGAACTTGCCCTGGACCCCGGTTGAACCTGCCTGGACCCCAGTTGAAGTTAAAGTTCAGCTGGAGTTGAGAAAGTTCAACTCAGCTGAAGTTCAGCTCAGCTGCAGCTGAAGAAGCTCAACTCAGCTGAAGTTCAGCTCAGCTGAAAAGCTCAGCTGCAGCTGAAGAAGCTCAACTCAGCTGAAGTTCAGCTCAGCTGCAGCTGAAGAAGCTCAACTCAGCTGAAGTTCAGCTCAGCTGAAAAGCTCAGCTGCAGTTGAAGAAGTTCAGCTGCTTTTCAACAAGAACACTCTAGGTTTCTCAAACCTAACCATGGTCAACCATAGAATTTTAAAGAGATTTTTGGTTTTCAAAAAATAGCTTTTGAATATAGAGGCTTGAGCTTTGGCAAAACACCAACCTTCTTTTTGGATCCCTCTTTATAGTACGACGATTCCTATACTCAAGTTAAATAAAATATAATTAAGTAAACTCCTTGAGTCATTGGTGTCTCATGTGTGATTTCTCCATGGCGTTGCTTCATAAGGATCACAAACATCTTTGTCTCACCTTTTGAAGCAAACATAAATCAAACCCTGTGACTTGTACCATATCACCATATGTGAGTTCAAATCATGGCTTCAAGTCACCGTACTGATGCATCAACATGTTATAACTCTTCATAGCTGATTAGTTCATCGACTTAGTGCAAGTACTCTCTTCTTCACCTTAGCCATGGTACCTCGGTCCACAAGCCATCGCTTGGCCTTCACCTTCGCTTAGTTCCTCGAAGCCCTTTCCTTGCTATCTTCACCCTATCAAGCCATTCTTGAGTCACATCATATTGAGCATCCATTGAGAGAATCATTTCTTCAATATTGTGAACCTTGCTTGAATGTCTTTTAGATATAATTGTTAAAACCAATCAAGCTCTAGTTTGATTCTCATAGAAGCATTTATGGACTGGTAGTAATATGGTCAAGCCAATTCACGATTCCTCATATCTTATCCACTTTGGCTTAACCAGTCCTCTTAATCACTTTATCCTCTATTCTGATCATATTTATGCATAGTGATTTCTTAGGACATGTCCATATATTCAAACCAATATAGAGACCATATTATATCCATTTGCATTGTCTCACTGGTTATTTGACCTTGTGTTGAACCTTGTTCACTGATCATTATTCACTATGTCAAGTATGTTCATCATACTGAATTTCCTGTTCAACACTTAGCAAACTTGTTAGACCTTTAAATGTGTTGTTATCCAAATCACCAAAACTCACAAAAGGGATGAATGCACTTTCAATCTCCCCCTTTTTGGTGATTGATGACAACACATTTAAAGCTTACATAAGATTTGATAAATAAGATTTTGAATCCTATGATATAGTTTCCTCCCCCTAAATATGTGCATTTCAGAAAATAACACTTTTGTACTCAAATGCCAAAAGCACATATTTAGGTCAAAGTATAGACAACTTATATTATACTATTCATAGGGTGCAGTGTGTCATAAAATAAACGTGATGCTCATGACATATTATGCACTCATCAATTTCCTTCAACTTATGTTTTACTTATGATTCAACCCCCTTTTGTCAATTATTTCTCCCCCTTTTCAAAAGTCTTCTTACACTTAGTTACATAAGACTAAAGGTAAGCTTTAATGCACAATTTCTCCCCCTTTGTCATAAATCTCCAAAAAAGATATAAAGAATATAAATGGTAGAAATTATGATTAATCAAGATTTGAACACACTATCATGAAAAGGGTCCTTATATGGCACAAAGGTAATGGAGAAGTGTCATAAGTGATGTACCTTTGCGTTTTACCTTTTCAAAGGGGTGTTCCACACTTGTGTTGTATTTAGAGTTCATTTTGCAATCTCTTGTTGGCATAATTGTGACATAGGTCCAAGATATCAAATGAATATTGTCATACTAATTGAAAGATAAATCTTGATACCTGGAGTCTAGATGTCACCTAGCATTTTCTTGTCATAACAAGAGGCAGCATAAAAATTGCACAAGTATGAATTATACAACTAGTGATCATGTATGAAAAATATCAATTGAAAAACACCAATTGATATAATTTGATAGATAAATAGATCACTAATAGCATATTACACTAAGTTCTCCTCAAGTTTTAGTGCACATATATATATATATATATGAATTCAATTGATATCTGTTGAGAGTACTTATTTGCAACTTAAAGTACCATTGGCATAAAAGGAGTATCAATTGAACATAATCATGCAACATAAGAAACATGTGCATTATTTAATCAATTAAGTTCTAGACAGAAGAATTTATAAGCTATGCTACTTCGGACATTTGCAATCCAAAAGGATGTGATACATATTTACCAATTTTAGATGATGTTGGAGTAGCATATACAAGAGAAACTCATTCTCTTATGAAATGTATAGAAGATACATTTATTGGAGCAAAGAATCTTTGATACCCATCAAAATTTGCAGTGGAAGCGATTGTCTTTGCCCGAAGATTCCTTTCTAATTCGAGACTACACACATAATAGACTTGAAAATGAAGTTAGTCTCAAAGATTCAAATTATAGACCATTCTCCCCCTAAATGTGTGCATACAAGTGATGAATACTTGTTTAGCTTATGCACTTGGACTTGTGAGGCCCGGGGATTAAGTTCTACAATTTGAACCTTGGTACAAATAAGATATAAACAAGTGAAATTGTACCAATTTAAGGAATTACTCATAATCAAAAGGTATACTAATAGACATGATATGCAATATTTTAAGCCAAGATTCTTGAGAAGTTAGCATGTTTGACTCATACCTCACTAAGATGACTTAAGACTAACTTATGATATCACCACAAGAGGTATTAATCAAATATCTAGAGATTCTTTAATCGTCACTATAAGTGCAACCTTATGATGTGACTTAAGATATTGCATATACATGCACACACTAGCATGTAAGAGCCTAGATACACAAATGTAATACAATAATTCATGGAGTGACACACCTTTGTTCCATGCCACATGGTCTCCATTATAATCATGAATTTCTATCTTAGCTTTTGATAGGCTTGACATTTCAAAGAGAAACTTATCCTCTTTAAACGATCAAGAGAAACTCATTCTCTTCAAAGAACTACACAAATTCACTAAAAGAAAATGTTAGTCTTTAAGGACACAAGATATAGAATGAGCTCCCCCTAAATGTATGCATCAAGTACTTGAATTACTTGTAACATGCACTTGATTCAATTAAGATTCTTAGCGGAGTTCATCATATATCTTGGTCAAGGCATAATATATTTGAAACAATTGAATTTAAGCTAGAGAACACATGTCGTTCCCCAAAAGAACTAATCCATGAGGTGACATGTGGTAATGATTTGATCATTTCCTTGGAACCACTCATCCTCATTTGATGTTCTTCTTTCACCAAGGTGTGAGACTACACAACATGAACTTGAAAGAAATCATTAGTCTCACAAGATATAGGCTAAACTCTCCCTCAATTTGTGCATGCAAGAGTACACAAAGTACACTTATGCCCATTAACAATGTGAGGTTAAAGGAGATGTTTGTACTATATCTTGGCTTAACATAACATGCTTTATATAGATGATGAAAATTAAACTAATTGAAGATTTAAGAACTGAAAGTATATCAATTGAAATCCTGAAGGGTAAAGCATGCTAATATGAACCTCAAACCTGATAATGAAGGATATCATATAAATATGTCACTACATCTTCATTATTTGGTTGACAAAAAAATATAACTCCCTTCTTGAATCATTGTGATCTCTTTTCTCTTTGTGATTTCATCCAACCAAGTGATCTTGAACTTCATTCATTTTTTTTGTTGATTTTGAATCCATCTTGAAAGCTCTTGGAAGAACCTCGTTGTAACACTTAGAAAAGAGAGCATTAAAAACACAAGAGAGGGTTTCACAAATGATGATTGTTGGGGACTTGTTCTCAAATGCTAAGAGTTAAGAACAAGGCAACACAGAAAATGTTAGATATTAAGGTCCTTCGTCCTTCACTTCGTTATATCCCCTCAGGATATAAGGAACTTCGGACGAGGGTTACGAAGGACGCACCTTCGTAAACATAATAACGTAGGGTGAAGCGTTCACATAAATCATGAAGTATAAAATGGACTGTTAACATAGAATCATTTTCATTTCTATTAATATGAATATAAATAACAGATGTACCTTCGGTCTTGAGGAAGGCAAGAGTACAAGTCTGATGTGAAGGCAAATGACAGGTTCGCGTGAACAGTACAGTGGTACTGTTCATCTATTTATAGGTGCAGGTCGCAGCCTGTGACAAATTACAATTATGCCCCTTACAAATGTTTACAACATTGACTCTGACCTATATGAATAAAAAGGTCATTCTATCTCTATGTCGGTTTAAAACGCCGAAGCTCCATAAAAAAGGACCTTCGGCCATTTCTTGGAGACGACTCCAGCCGAAGCTGCTTCTTCGTGTGAGACCTTCGGCGCACCGAAGCACGACCCCAACAATGATCCTTATATGTGGATGGCAAATGAATCATCATTATTGAAACCCAAAAGGATAGACTAAATTCTTTTAAATTAGTGCACACATATAGTTGATGTGAAAGTTATATGCACTATTGAACATTTTATATTGCAAGAAATTTAACCTATACTATGGTACATCCCACTAAGGATAGAATACTAAAACAACTGAAGGAGAGGAAGTTTTCATACCTTGGCCTCTTATCAAGTTCTTACTTTAGTTGAATAGTATCCTTTAAGCTCGTGATTTATCCAATTTAAAACAAGCACCATCTCTTAACATAGATTTTCTATGGATAAACTCAACACAAGAGATGGCATTAGTAGCACAAGCACTAGTTTCTTATTCAGCAACCCTTTATATGTGAAAGGCAAACGAGTTGCTAAAATAGAGAAACCTCATAATATGGACTAAATTTCCCTTGATCCCTCATGCACAATATATTTTGAATGACAAGGATAATATGCATGGTTATTCAATGAAGTCTAAAGGGATGACTTAATCCATATTATGGTGAGTGTCTAATAAAGAAGAATCAAATCCAAATTAACTAGATAGAGAATACGTCACATAATTTTGGATTGTTCACCATATGATAATATTCATTCATCTTCCAATTAGACCTTTATTTCATAATCAACAACTAATGTATATCCTCAAGTGCTTCTTTTCCCTTAGTGGCTACACAAGTCACAAAAGAGATAAGATTTGAAAATAATATGCACTTGAGATTCAGTTGTTACCACCCTTGCTACTATCTCCAAATATGATTTATACATTCATTATCGAGCACCCAACTTGATCCATTGAAGGAGTGATCCTGCAAAACAAGTTTAAGCTTCATATCTTGGTACCCAATTTGAATTGGGTCCTTTGAGATTAGTAGTAAAAGCCTTGAGTACCCACACAATCCTTATTGTGGCCTTTCTCTTTGTGTAGGCACCCACATATACATGACAACCATCTTACATGGTTTCAATTCAATATTTAATCACACAGATAAAAGCTAGAGTTAAGAATAAGAGCCTTTTCTCATTTTCTTGATACATCGTTGTGTTGCCTTCTTGATGATGAACCTAGCTTGACCTTGGGTGCACCTAGCTTATCAAGGTTAGTCACACAAGCATTCATATCATGAAGACAAGATATGCATGGAATTTACAACTTAGTGATCCAATTCAATATGAAGCATATGGATACCGATTTAAGTAGATTTCTAAGATATGAAAATATGGGTTTCCAAATTTTAGAGAGTATGGATCACTAATTGTACCTTTTACAGTTTAAAAATCATATCCATGTTAGTGCATATGTATGTCATGAATATCAACAAAAAAAAATTCTTATGCACTTTTAGAATTAACGATAAGGGAATTTTTAAACTGCATCAAGAGTAGCTATTTAGAAAACAAAGATTACAATCCATATGAATGAGATACAAATTTACCATTTTGGATTAAGTTAGTATAGCTTACTAAAGAGAAACATATTCTCTAAGACACAAGATATATAATGTGCTCCTACTAGATATGTGCATCGAGTATTTGAATGACTTGCCAAATGCACTTTCAATTCAATTAAGAGTCGCATGAGGAGTACATTACATATATTGGTCAAGGCATGACAAATTTGCAATGAATTAACTTATGCCTAAGAATACTCACCACCATATAGAATGTACCATTTGTTATACCAATTTGAAAGATCTTACTATCTGTGGTGGTGTCATCGTAGTATTCTTCTTTTCATCATTTGTGGAGACTTCCTTCTTTAGCTTGTTATCTCTTTTCCTTTTAATACTAGTTGAAGAAGAACTTTGAAAAGAGATATTAGTAGTACAAGGAAGTATTTAATGAATGATGATATTTATATATGAATGGCAGACAAATCATCATTTATGAGGCATAAAGGCATAAATTAAATTCCTTTTAAGTTAATGCACATGGAGGAGTGAATTAACAATATGCACCAATTTACAAATTTAAGCCAAAGGAATTTAACCTTCATATTGACATTTCTTTCCATGGAATAGATTATTACCAATTGAAAGAATGCCACTTAAAAGGAACTATTATTGGTCTCATACCAAATGAAACAACTAGTTCCATACCTTTGCCTTGAGCATTCCTAATCTTTCTTTTAGGTGAAGATTAACCTTTAAAGCTTGTGATTTTACCAATTGAAAGAGCACAATCTCTACTTATGAATTTCATGAAATAGCTTAAAAGAGATTGCATTAGAAACACAAGCAATAGTTTCCTATTTAGCAACCTCTATTATATGAATGACAAGAAGGTTACTAAATTAAGGAAACCTCATGATATGAACTAAATTACCCTTACAAGCATCATGCATAACATCAATTGTAAAAAAAAGATAAAAGTAGCATGATTATTTAATTAAGTTTACATGGCAAGTTTAATTCATAGCATGGTGAGTGATTAATGTAGAAGACTAAAAACCAATTTAAACAAAAATGAATACATCACATAGTATTGGTTCGATCTTGTTTGAATGTTGAATAGCACACTCCATTTGGGAAACACATTCTCATGTTGTGAAACTACATAAATCACTTAGATAAAAACATTAGTCTCACAACTCTAGTCATATAGAGAATTCCCTTTTGGTAAGTGCTTTAAGAATTTGAATTTCTTACTTAGCACTCTATTCATTTAAGAACATGGGATAATCCTCTTTATGTCTAGGTCATGGCAATAATACGATAATCAATTTGAAATATGCCACAAGATACATACAACCAATTTAAAGCATGTAGATTGTCATAATATAAAAATATGAACTTGCAATCTACCATATAATTAGATCCTTTCCAATGCAAGGTAAAATCTTTTAAGTTCATTCTCAAGTGCTTCATTTTTCCTATGTGGCTACAAAAGACACAAAGGAATATACCAATTAAAAACAATGTGCACTTAAGGATTAATTATTACCATCCTTTGGATATCACTTGGTTGTAGGCCTTTTGCTTGATTCCCACAAAGGTTAATCCTTATTCCCTACAACACAAGTTCTTGCTAGAGATGAATATGAAGTTAGTGATATAACAACTCAATTCATCTTTGGGTCAATCTTAAAGGATAGACAATGTAAGATTGATAGCTTGAGATAATAATTGAGTTAAACCGCTCAAGCACCCCAAAGCTTCATATCATCTGTGGGTACCTACAAAACATATTAAGTACATTTTGGTACCCATCTTTGGATGAGTCCACCAAGGTTAGCCAATAAGGACTTAGGCACCCAAATAGCCTTTGTGCTAGTTTTAGGTGAACTAATCACCTTTCTAGCACAAGAGTCATTTTTGGGTCTCCTAAGCGAATATGAATGTATTGACAAGTTAGGCTTAGGAGTTTTACCCTTTGGACAAACCTTAAATAGATGACCTTTTTCATGGCAATTGTAGCAAATGCGATGCTTGTCCTTGCAATGCATTTGCCTTTTGCTTTCATCCTTTTTGATGGTCATCTTTCTTGATCGTGCAAGGTCTTGATTCTTCATGTGGGGGCATGAATCAATTTCATGGCCCTTCTCCTTGCATCCATAGCACCTCCTATCGCTTCTTTTTGATTTTTCTTTGTTGAAGCACATAGGTACATTGTTAGGGCAAATCATATGAGCATTAATTTTCTCACCATGGATTTTGCTCATGCCCTTCTTGAAAAGCTTGGTATTCTTTTGAAGGGGTTTTGTGCATGCTGCGGTTGTCCCCTTCTCAAGCTTTTTCACCATATTATCACGGTTATCTTGAGAAGGTTGAGCATGACACTTTCCCTTCAAAAGAGTTAAGCTCCTTCTTAGCATTCCAACTTCTTCCTTGAGCTCTTTATTTTCTTGTGTGATAGAAATATCACTAATTCCTGAAATTTCTAGCTCAATGGAAGATTGGCTTTCTTGAGAGCAACATTTGTTAGCACATGATAATATAGTTTCTACTTGAGTACATGTGCATGTGTGAGGTTGGTATGATTTCAAATTAGTTAACACAACCTCATGAGCCATTTCTAACATGATATGTGAATCCATCAATTTATTATGAGAGCACACAAGCATATCATGTTTTTCTTGCAAAGTTAGATTTTCAATATTTAGCTTTTCTATTGTGTTCTTGAGCATAGCATTTTTACTTTCTAATTGAGCAATATATGATGAATGATTAATAGCTTTAATTTGCTCAATTGAAATGTCTTCATACCTTTGGACCAAATCATCATGAGAGCACTTTAGCTTCTCATGCTCTTTGGTCAACTTCTCCAAGTCTTTGATTTTTTCGATGAGGATATCTTCTTGCTTATGAAGCATTTCCTTTTGTTCTTCCGCTCTTTTCATGAGTTTGAGCAAGCTCATCCGGTTCTTCTTACTTAGTTGAGCGAAGAATTTTTGAAGATCATCCTCATCTTCACTATCACTTTCATGCTCCTCCTCATCCTCACTTTCGCTTTCACTGTCACTCCCATTAGCAATAAAGCACATATGAGAAGTGGATTTGAAAGACGAACCTTGTGAAGAGGTGGATTCGTCGTTTGGTCTCCATCGATCATTTTCTTCTTCTTCAATAATGTTCTTCGCCTCATCTTCCTTCATTTTGAGGAACATCCTTTCGGCGATTCTCATGGCAAGGTCTATTGCCCTAGGATCAACATCTGCACCAAAAGATGAAGTCGAGGCAACCTCAACTTTTTCAAGCTTAGAAGCACTTTCGTTTCTTAGTCCCCCCGACATGATCTTTTCCTCACGCGGTTAAGCGTTAGAACGAGGATTAGGCTCTGATACCAATTGAAAGTTGCCTAGAGGGGGGGGTGAATAGGCAAGTTAAAACTTTTTCTACAAAAACTAGAAGCAAACTGGGTAAAACTGAATTGATCTCGAAATTCACCCAGTTAACTTTAGAAATGAGATGTTCTAAATGATCCACAGGGTTCAAAGTAGTAGATCTGAGAAGGGCACTTCTCAAAATCCACACACCAAAAAGATATAAACAATTCTTTCGCGGGATGGTGAGAGAACGAAGAACATGAATAAGCACAATGAACAAGAACACAAGAGACACAAGATTTATCCCGAGGTTCGGTCACACCACCAAGGTGCCCTACTTCCTCGTTGAGGCGCCCACAAAGAGACGGGTCTCTTTCAACCCTAATCCTCCCTTTGCCGACCACAAAGGTCAAGCCCACACAATAATCTTTGCTCAAACGAGCGGGTAATACAAACTTTCTTGTGGTCTTCCACAAGATTTGGAGACTCACAAGAGACACCTAGTCGTCTAGGAGCTAGAAGCTCCAAGAGTAATGAATCCACAAAGAACTCGATGTAGTACCAAAGCTCGAATGAAGAAGAAAAGCAAGAGAGATTTAGAGATGAAGCACAAAACCGCAGCTCTCAAGCTCACTCAAAGATTTCTCTCCAAAGATTTGAAATGGGAGAGGCAAGAGATGTGTGAGAGAGAGTGGGAGGTGTTTCTCAAGTTGGAAATGGAGTTCAAATCGTGCTCTTGGCTTTGGGGAGAGAGGTAGGAGGTAGTATATATAGGTGGAGCTCAAAACTAGCCGTTTGGGCAGATTTTTCTGCCTGAGACCGGTTGAACCGCCCCTGGCAGGCCTGGCAGCCTGTCTGCCAGTCTGACTGGCAGACTGACGCGCAGACTGACCGCAGACTGGTCAAAGTTGACCAAGACCGGTTGAACCGCCCCTAAGACCGGTTCAACCGCCTGGGGCAGGCTGACAGACAGTCTGCCAGTCAGACTGGCAGACTGCAAGTCAGACTGCAAAAACAGGTCCTGACACCGGTTGAACCGCCCCTAGGGCCGGTTCAACCGGTATTGACCAGTGAGGTCCGGGAAAAAAAAACCCCGGCTGAACTTTTCTTGGACCCCGGTTGAACCTCTCTGGACCCCGGTTGAACTTGCCCTGGACCCCGGTTGAACCTGCCTGGACCCCAGTTGAAGTTAAAGTTCAGCTGGAGTTGAGAAAGTTCAACTCAGCTGAAGTTCAGCTCAGCTGCAGCTGAAGAAGCTCAACTCAGCTGAAGTTCAGCTCAGCTGAAAAGCTCAGCTGCAGCTGAAGAAGCTCAACTCAGCTGAAGTTCAGCTCAGCTGCAGCTGAAGAAGCTCAACTCAGCTGAAGTTCAGCTCAGCTGAAAAGCTCAGCTGCAGTTGAAGAAGTTCAGCTGCTTTTCAACAAGAACACTCTAGGTTTCTCAAACCTAACCATGGTCAACCATAGAATTTTAAAGAGATTTTTGGTTTTCAAAAAATAGCTTTTGAATATAGAGGCTTGAGCTTTGGCAAAACACCAACCTTCTTTTTGGATCCCTCTTTATAGTACGACGATTCCTATACTCAAGTTAAATAAAATATAATTAAGTAAACTCCTTGAGTCATTGGTGTCTCATGTGTGATTTCTCCATGGCGTTGCTTCATAAGGATCACAAACATCTTTGTCTCACCTTTTGAAGCAAACATAAATCAAACCCTGTGACTTGTACCATATCACCATATGTGAGTTCAAAGCATGGCTTCAAGTCACCGTACTGATGCATCAACATGTTATAACTCTTCATAGCTGATTAGTTCATCGACTTAGTGCAAGTACTCTCTTCTTCACCTTAGCCATGGTACCTCGGTCCACAAGCCATCGCTTGGCCTTCACCTTCGCTTAGTTCCTCGAAGCCCTTTCCTTGCTATCTTCACCCTATCAAGCCATTCTTGAGTCACATCATATTGAGCATCCATTGAGAGAATCATTTCTTCAATATTGTGAACCTTGCTTGAATGTCTTTTAGATATAATTGTTAAAACCAATCAAGCTCTAGTTTGATTCTCATAGAAGCATTTATGGACTGGTAGTAATATGGTCAAGCCAATTCACGATTCCTCATATCTTATCCACTTTGGCTTAACCAGTCCTCTTAATCACTTTATCCTCTATTCTGATCATATTTATGCATAGTGATTTCTCAGGACATGTCCATATATTCAAACCAATATAGAGACCATATTATATCCATTTGCATTGTCTCACTGGTTATTTTACCTTGTGTTGAACCTTGTTCACTGATCATTATTCACTATGTCAAGTATGTTCATCATACTGAATTTCCTGTTCAACACTTAGCAAACTTGTTAGACCTTTAAATGTGTTGTTATCCAAATCACCAAAACTCACAAAAGGGATGAATGCACTTTCACGACGTATGGGCTATTCTGTGCCTGGTGTTGTCGGCGTTTCGAGACCGGGGGGTCCCTAAGCCGACGAGTGAAGTGTCGCCGCGTGCCCCAGCCCAGATGGGTCGGCGCGAGGCCGAGCGCGAAGGGGGGAAGTGAGGTGGCCGGAGGCGTGCGTGAGAGAGGTGGAAATCCCGCGGCCTTCGTGTTCGTCCCGCGCCCAGGTCGGGTGCGCTTGCAGTAGGGGGTTACAAGCGTCCACACGGGGGAGGGAGCGAGCGGCCTCACGCGAGTGCCTGCCTCGTCCTCGTCCCCGCGTGGCCCACCCTCTCTAAGAGGGCCCTGGTCCTTCCTTTTATAGGCGTAAGGAGAGGATCCAGGTGTACAATGGGGGGTGTAGCAGAGTGCTACGTGTCTAGCGGAGGAGAGCTAGCGCCCTAAGTACACGCCATCGTGGCGGCCGGAGAGATTTTGGCGCCCGGTTTGTGTGATGTCGTGGCCGTCTGAGGAGCGCTGGAGCCTGGCGGAGGGACAGCTGTCGGGGCTGTCGAGTCCTTGCTGACGTCCTCTTGCTTCCGTAAGGGGGCCGAGCCACCATCGTCAGGGTGCGTGCGGGGCACCATCATTGCCTATCTGGTGGAGCGAGCCAGATGGGACGCCGGTCTTGTTCCCCGTAGCCTGAGTCAGCTTGGAGTAGGGTAATGATGGCGCCTCCTGTTGACGTGGCTGGCCTGCGCCCTAGGTTGGGGCGATGTGGAGGCTCCTCCGAGGTCGGGGTCGAGTCCGTCTTCCGCGGCCGAGGTCGAGTCCGAGCCCCTAGGTCGGGCGAGGCGGAGGCCGTTGGCTGAGGCCAGGGCGGAATTTGTGTCCTGGGGTCGGGCGAAGCGGAGTTCGTCGTCTTCTGGGGCTGAGCCCAAGTCCGAGCCCTGGGTCGGGCGGAGCGGAGTTCGCCGTCTTCCGGGGCTTAGCCCGAGTTCGAGCCCTGGGTCGGGCGGAGCGGAGTTCGCCGTCTTCCGGGGCTTAGCCCGAGTCCGAGCCCTGGGTCGGGCGGAGCGGAGTTCGCCATCTTCTGGGGCTTAGCCCGAGTCCGAGCCCTGGGTCGGGCGGAGCGGAGCTTCCTATGGTGCGTGCGGCCGGGCCTGACTGCCTGTCAGCCTCACTCTGTCAAGTGGCACCGCAGTCGGAGCGACGCAGGCGGCGTTGTCTTTCTGTCAGACCAGTCAGTGGAGCGGCGAAGTGACGGCGGTCACTTCGGCTCTATCGGCTGAGGGGCGCGCGTCAGGGTAAAGGTGTCAGGCCACCTTTGCATTAAATGCTCCTGCGATTTGGTCGGTCGGTGCGGCGATTTGGTCAGGGTTGCTTCTTGGCGAAGACAGAGCCTCGGGCGAGCCGGAAATATGTTCGCCGCTGGAGGGGGGCCTCGGGCGAGGCGGAGATCCTCCGGGGTCGGCTGCCCTTGTCCGAGGCTGGGCTCGGGCGAGGCGTGATCGAGTCCCTCGAATGGACTGATCCCTAACTTAATCGCACCCATCAGGCCTTTGCAGCTTTATGCTGATGGGGGTTACCAGCTGACAATTAGGAGCATTGAGGGTACCCCTAATTATGGTCCCCGACAGTAGCCCCCGAGCCTCGAAGGGAGTGTTAGCACTCGCTTGGAGGCTTTCGTCGCACTTTTTTGCGAGGGGACCAGCCTTTCTCGGTTGCGTTTTGTTCCGGTGGGTGCGCGCGAGCGCACCCGCCGGGTGTAGCCCCCGAGGCCTCGGAGGAGTGGTTTGACTCCTCCGAGGTCTTAACGCCTCGCGCAATGCTTCGGCTAGTCTGATCGTTCCCTCATGCGAGCTGGCCGTAGCCCGGGTGTACGGTCGGGTCCCAAGTTCTCGGGCTGGTATGTTGACGCTGTCAACGGTTTGGCCGAAGCCGGGTTTGCGAGAGCAGCCCCCGAGCCTCTGCACAGGGCGAGAGGGCGATCAGGGACAGACTCGGCTTTTTTACATACACCCCTGCGTCGCCTTTCCGCAAGGAGGAGGGGGGAGAGCGCCATGTTGCCCTCGGTGGGCGCCGAACATGGTGTCTCCGGTGAGCTGCAGGCGGGTGATCCGAGCGGACGTCTGTGCCCCATTCGTTAGGGGTCGGCTAGAGGCCCAGAGGCGCGCCCAAAAGTACCTGCGGGTGATCTACCGGACCCGGTCCCCTGGCGACGGGGTCCGAGGGCTCGGTGCCTCCCTCTGATGGGATTCCGTTACAAGATCGTTCCCGCTGGTCTCGGAAATGTCCTAGGGTACCTCGGGAGCGCAGCCCGAGCCTTGGTTATGTATCGAACGTACCCATGGTCATCCCTCGCTCTATGTCTGAGGCGGCTGTGAACCCTTCGGGGGCCAGCCTTCGAACCCCTGATCAGTAGTGGGCGCGGAGCTCGAGTAGCCTAAGGCGGCCGTTGAACCCTTCTGAGGGGCCGGCCTTCGAACCTCTGACCAGTAGTGGGTGTGGAGCCCACGTGCTCTGAGGCGGCTGTTGAACCCTTCCGAGGGGCCAGCCTTCGAACCTCTGATCAATAGGGAGGCTCGGAGCCTGGTTCCTTCACGGGGAAGGATCCTTTTCAGGGTATCCCCTTTCCCGGTCCCTATTGCAAGAGAGAGAAAGAGGAAAAAAGGAAAAGGATATGAAATTGAACGACGCGGCGTACCTTTTTTGACACGGTCATTATGGCGGAGGCGAAGCGTCGCTCGCTTCTCCTGCCAGAGGCACCGCCTGTCCCGCCGCGGAGTTAATGCGACGGGGCGAGTGGTTCGCGGGGCAGCCGTTGCGCGTGCGCGAGCCGTTCGAGGAACGGGACACGGGCGTGTTGTCTTCACGCCGTGGGAGAGGGTTCTCTCGCTGCCCCTGGATGGGACGTAAGCTTGGCTGACGACGTGACCACTGCTCCTGCCCGCCTGCCACCACCATTACTGCCGGCCCATTTTTGGCCGCATTGACCGTCGCACCAGGCTGGCGCTGCTGGGTCGTGCGCTGGGTCGCCTCGAGTCACGGTATTGGTTCCGCAGTCGAGGAGGCGCGGTGGTGGCGCAAGTGGCGGTGCAGTTGCATGCACGAAGCATTCGGCGCGCCGGTTGCATGACGCGTGGGCCTGGGCCCCCATGCTGGGCGTGTTGGGAGTCGGAGAAGTGCGCCCACTTGGCGCGGTTGCATGCCGCCTGCATGGCTGCCCGCCCTTTCACCCGCTGGTCTGGGCAAAAGTGGAGAGCCGCTTGTAACCGCTGGGCGGTTGCACGCACCACGCACGGCGGTTTGGCTTCTTCTGCTCTGGGCCGGCTTGCATGACGTGTGGGACCCAGCCCCCGCGCCGTAGGGGAGGACCTTGGAGCATGTTGGAGAAGACTCAGCCCACGACGGCTGGGGACGCAAGTAGGGAGGGTCGGACACCCGGCGGGTGTAGCCCCCGAGGGAGGGTCGGGCTTTGCCGAGGCAAGGCTGACCCTTCCTTGATGACTAAACTTTGCGTGGGAGCGAGGTATATGAACAACTTGAAAACATCTTAAGGGTAGAAGCGACGTAGCTGTTGGATGTTCCAAGCGTTGCTGTAGACCTCGCCTTGACTATTGGCCAGCTTGTACGTTCCGGGCTTCAGAACTTTGGCGATGACGAACGGCCCCTCCCAGGGGGGCGTGAGCTTGTGTCGACCTCGGGCGTCTTGTCGCAGCCGAAGCACCAGGTCGCCCACCTGGAGGTCTCGGGACCGGACCCCTCGGGCGTGGTAGCGTCGCATGGACTGCTGGTACCGTGCCGAGTGTAATAAGGCCTTATCCCGAGCCTCTTCCAGCTGGTCCAGCGAGTCTTCTCGACTAGCTTGGTTGCTTTGGTCGGCATAGGCCCTCGTCCTCGGGGAACCGTATTCCAGGTCTGTGGGCAAGATGGCCTCGGCCCCATAGACTAGAAAGAACGGCGTGAAGCCCGTGGCTCGGTTCAGTGTCGTCCTCAGGCTCCAGACCACCGAGGGGAGTTCCTTCATCCATCGCTTGCCGAACTTGTTGAGGTCGTTGTAAATCCGAGGCTTGAGTCCTTGTAGAATCATGTCGTTGGCACACTCTACTTGCCCATTCGTCATGGGATGAGTCACGGCGGCCCAGTCCACCCGGATGTGGTGATCCTCGCAGAAGTCCAGGAACTTTCTGCCGGCGAACTGGGTGCCGTTGTCGGTGATGATGGAGTTCAGGACCCCGAAACGATGGATGATGTTGGTGAAGAACGCCACCGCCTGCTCGGACCTGATGTTGTTTAGGGGTCGGACCTCGATCCACTTGGAAAATTTGTCGATGGCGACCAACAGGTGCGTGTAGCCCCCGGGTGCCTTTTTCAAGGGGCCGACGAGGTCCAGACCCCACACAGCAAAAGGCCATGTGATGGGTATCGTTTGCAGAGCCTGAGCGGGCAGGTGGGTCTGCCTTGCGTAGAACTGACACCCTTCGCAGGCGCGGACAATTCTAGTGGCGTCGGCCACCGCCGTTGGCCAGTAGAAACCTTGTCGGAAAGCATTTCCGACAAGGACTCGAGGTGCTGCGTGGTGGCCGCAAGCCCCCGAGTGTATTTCTCGGAGGAGTTCCTGACCTTCGGTGGTGGAGATGCATCGCTGGAGGATGCCTGAAGGGCTGCGGTGGTAGAGCTCCTTCCCTTCTCCCAGCAAGACGAACGACTTGGCGCGCCGCGCCAACCGCCGAGCTTCGGCTCGGTCGAGGGGTAGCTCTCCTCGGTGGAGATATTGCAGGTACGGGGTCTGCCAGTTTTGATCAGGCGTGACCCCGCTTTGCTCCCCCTCGACGTGCAGCGTCTCGCCCTCAGGGGCCGAGGGTACCTCAGGCCGAACCAAGGGTGCCTCGGGCCGAGCCGAGGGTGCCTCGGACCGTGCCGAGGGTACCTCGGGCTGGGCCGAGGGTGCCTCAGGCTCGGGCGCGTCATCGATCTTGACGGAGGGTTGATGCAGATCTCGGGAGAAGACGTCCGGGGGAACCTTTGTTCGCCCCGAGGCTATTTTAGCCAGCTCGTCCGCAGTCTCGTTGTAGCACCGAGCGATGTGGTTGAGCTCGAGCCTGTAGAACTTGTCTTCCAGGCGCCGAACCTCATCGCAGTAGGCCTCCATCTTCGGGTCGCGGCAGTGGGAGTTCTTCATGACTTGGTCGATGACGAGCTGCGAGTCACCGCGAGCGTCGAGGCGTCGGAGCCCTAGCTCGACGGCAATCCGCAACCCGTTGACCAGAGCCTCGTACTCAGCTACATTGTTGGACGCCGGGAAGTGGAGGCGTAGCACGTAGCGTAGGTGCTTCCCGAGGGGCGAGATGAAGAGTAGGCCTGCGCCGGCTCCTGTCTTCATCAGCGACCCATCGAAGAACATGGTCCAGAGCTCCGGTTGGATCGGAGCTGTTGGTAGCTGGGTGTCGACCCATTCAGCCACGAAGTCTGCCAAGACCTGGGATTTGATGGCCTTCCGAGGGGCGAACGAGATTGTTTCGCCCATGATTTCCACCGCCCACTTTGCAATCCTACCCGAGGCCTCTCGACAATGGATGATCTCCCCCAGGGGGAAGGATGACACCACAGTTACCGGATGAGACTCGAAGTAGTGTCGCAACTTCCGCCGTGTCAGGATCACCGCGTACAGCAGCTTCTGAACTTGTGGGTAGCGGATCTTGGTTTCAGACAGTACCTCGCTGACGAAGTAGACTGGCCTCTGAACGGGCAATGCATGCCCCTCTTCTTGCCTCTCGACCACAATCGCGGCGCTAACCACCTAAGTGGTCGCGGCGACGTAGACTAAGAGGGCTTCTCCGGCAGCTGGGGGCACCAAGATAGGCGCCTTCGTGAGGAGCGCCTTCAGGTTCCCGAGGGCTTCCTCGGCCTCAGGGGTCCAAGCGAAGTACTCGGCCTTCCTTAAGAGGCGGTACAGAGGTAGACCTCTTTCGCCGAGGCGTGAGATGAAGCGGCTCAGAGCCGCGAGACATCCCATGACCCTCTGTACGCCTTTCAAGTCCTTGATGGGCCCCATGCTGGTGATGGCTGCGATCTTCTCTGGGTTGGCTTTGATGCCCCGCTCAGAGACGATGAACCCCAAGAGCATGCCTCGGGGCACCCCGAAGGCACACTTTTCGGGATTGAGCTTGACGCCTTTCACCTTGAGACATCGGAATGTCACTTCAAGGTCGGAAAGGAGGTCGGAGGCTTTCCTCGTCTTGACTACGATGTCATCGACGTAGGCCTCGACTGTGCGGCCAATGTGTTCGCCGAACACATGGTTCATGCACCGCTGGTACGTCGCGCCCGCATTCCTCAAGCCGAACGGCATGGTGACATAGCAGTACATGCCGAAGGGTGTGATGAAAGAAGTCGCGAGCTGGTCGGACTCTTTCATCTTGATTTGATGATACCCTGAGTAGGCATCGAGGAAAGACAGGGTTTCGCACCCAGCAGTGGAATCCATGATTTGGTCGATGCGAGGCAGAGGGTAGGGAACCTTCGGACATGCTTTGTTGAGACCAGTGTAGTCTACACACATCCGCCATTTCCCCCCTTTCTTTCTCACAAGCACAGGGTTGACAAGCCATTCGGGATGGAATACCTCTTTGATGAACCCTGCCGCCATTAGCTTGTGAATCTCCTCGCCTATGGCTCTGCGCTTCTCCTCGTCGAATCGGCGCAGCGGCTGCTTGACGGGTCGGGCTCCGGCTCGGATGTCCAGCGAGTGCTCGGCGACATCCCTCGGTATGCCGGGCATGTCCGAGGGACTCCACGCGAAGACGTCGGCGTTCGCGCGGAGAAAGTCGATGAGCACTGCTCCCTATTTGGGATCGAACCCGGAGCCGATCCGGATCTGCTTGGAGGTGTCGCCGCTGGGGTCGAGGGGGACGGACTTAACCGTCTCCGCTGGCTCAAAGTTGCCGGCGTGACGCTTCACGTCTGGCACCTCCTTAGAGAGGCTCTCCAGGTCGGCAATGAGGGCCTCAGACTCGGCGAGGGCCTCGGCGTACTCCACGCACTCCACGTCGCATTCGAATGCGTGTTTGTACGTAGGGCCGACGGTGATGACCCCGTTGGGGCCCGGCATCTTGAGCTTCAGGTAGGTGTAGTTGGGGACGGCCATGAACTTCGCGTAGCATGGCCTCCCCAGTACCGCGTGGTAGGTTCCTCGGAACCCGACCACCTCGAACGTCAGGGTCTCCCTTCGGAAGTTGGAGGGTGTTCCGAAGCAGACGGGAAGGTCGAGCTATCCGAGGGGTTGGACGCGCTTCCCGGGGATGATCCCATGGAAGGGCGCAGCGCCTGCCCGGACAGAGGACAGATCAACACGCAGGAGCCTGAGGGTCTCGGCGTAGATGATGTTGAGGCTGCTGCCTCCGTCCATGAGGACCTTGGTGAGCCTGACGTCGCCGATGACGGGGTCGACGACGAGCGGGTATTTCCCCGGGCTCGGCACATGGTCGGGGTGATCGTCTCGGTCGAAGATGATGGGCTTGTCGGACCAGTCTAGATAGACTGGCGCCGCCACCTTGACCGAGCAGACCTCCCGGCGCTCTTGCTTGCGGTGCCGAGCCGAGGCATTCGCTGCTTGCCCGCCATAGATCATGAAGCAGTCGCGGACCTCGGGGAACTCTCCTGCCTGGTGATCTTCCTTCTTGTCGTCGTCACGGGCCCTGCCACCCTCCACGGGTGGCCCGGCCCTGTGGAAGTGGCGCCGAAGCATGACGCACTCCTCAAGGGTGTGCTTGACGGGCCCCCGGTGGTAGGGGCACGGCTCCTTGAGCATCTTGTCGAAGAGGTTGGCACCTCCGGGGGGTTTCCGAGGGTTCTTGTACTCGGCGGCGGCGACAAGGTCCGCGTTGGCGGCGTCGCGTTTCGCTTGCGACTTCTTCTTGCCCTTCTTCCTGGCGCCGCGCTGAGTTGACGCCTCGAGGGCATCTTCCGATGGGCGGCCCTGGGGCTGCTTGTCCTTCCGGAAGATAGCCTCGACCGCCTCCTGGCCGGAGGCGAACTTGGTGGCGATGTCCATCAGCTCGCTCGCCCTGGTGGGGGTCTTGCGACCCAGCTTGCTCACCAGGTCGCGGCAGGTGATGCCGGCGAGGAACGCGCCGATGACATCCGAGTCGGTGATGTTGGGCAGCTCGGTGCGCTGCTTCGAGAATCACCGGATGTAGTCCCGGAGAGACTCTCCCGGCTGCTGTCGGCAGCTTCGGAGGTCCCAGGAATTCTCGGGGCGCACGTACGTGCCCTGGAAATTGCCGGCGAAAGCTTGGACTAGGTCGTCCCAGTTGGAGATCTGCCCCGGAGGCAGGTGCTCCAACCAGGCGCGAGCGGTGTCGGAGAGGAACAGGGGGAGGTTGCGGATGATGAGGTTGTCATCATCCGTTCCACCCAGTTGGCAGGCCAGACGGTAGTCCGCGAGCCACAGTTCCGGTCTCGTCTCCCCCGAGTACTTTGTGATAGTAGTCGGGGGTCGGAACCGGGTCGGGAACGGCGCCCGTTGTATGGCCCGGCTGAAGGCCTGCAGACCGGGTGGTTCGGGCGAGGGACTTCGATCCTCCCCGCTGTCGTAGCGTCCCCCACGCCTGGGGTGGTAGCCTCGGTGCACCCTCTCGTCGAGGTGGGCCCGATGGTCGCGGTGATGGTGCTCGTTGCCGAGGCGACCCGGGGCCGTAGGCGCTGTGTTGCGCGTGCGCCCGGTGTAGACCGAGGCTTCCCGCATGAATTGGGAAGTCGCGGCATGATGTTCCGAGGGGTACCCCTGCCTTCGGGAGGCGGAGCTCTCGGCCCGCCGGACCGCGGCGCCTTCCAAGAGATCCTTGAGCTCTCCCTGGATTCGCCGCCCCTCGGTGGTTGATGGCTCCGGCATCGCGCAGAGGAGCATTGCTGCTGCAGCCAGGTTCTGGCCGACCCCACTGGATGCGGGTGGCGGCCTGACCCTGACATCGTCGGCGATGCGGTGCTAGAAGCCCTAGGGTAGATGACGCATTTCTCCGGCCAGAGGTTGGCCCGCCCATGCCTGCCCGACATCCCGGCGGATTGGCTCAAGCGCTCCTGCTCCCTCGTCGAGCCTGACCTGCACCCCGCGGATTTGCTCAAGCTGTGGGTCGTGACCCCCCGCCGGAATGGGGACCACAGCTAGCTCCCGTGGGATGTCAACGCGAGGCACCGGCCTAGGGAGATCACCGTCCTCCGGCATGCCGAGATGGTTGCCTTCGGAGGGACCCCCTAGATCGACGTGGAAACATTCGCGGCTCGGGCCGCAGTCCTCGTCGCCGAGGCTACAGCTACCGTCGGAACGGTCGGAAAAGCAGTAGTCGCATGCGGTCATGAAGTCCCGCATGGCACTGGGGTTGCCAAGTCTGGAGAAATCCCAACAGAAGTTGGGCTCGTCGTCTTCCTCGGACCCAGAGGGCCCGTAGGTCGAGACGTCCGTCAGCCGGTCCCAAGGTGACCGCATACGAAACCCCAGAGGGTTCGGATTCGCCTCTGCGAGAGCGTCCGCCAAAGCGGAGCCGCTAGGCAGGTCGAGGCTGAATCCGAAAGGCGTGGGATGGGAATCGGTCGGTACCTCTTGGTCGACGGGCGGTGATGAAGTCACGTCGGGGACTGACTGCACCGTCGTCTCAGGTACGAGGGTGACACCCAGCAAGCCTTTCGCGAGCGTGCTGGCGTCGTCCGTTTGCTCGGGATTGGCGTGTCGTGGGGAGACAGCGCTTGTCTTCGTCTCAAGCGCGAGGTCGATGCCCGGCGCACCCCCCGTTGGAGTGCTGGCGTTGTCGACTCGCTCGACGGCCGACGAGGCGCCGCCTCCTGCTTGGCCTTGGTTTCCCCGCCTCCTCCTCCGTCGGCGGGGAAGAGGACGGGGCGAGCTCGAAGGTTGTTCTTCCACCACGCGGGGAAGACGTCGTCGATCCCGCCGCCGGCGGGCGGACTGTCGGCCGCCATTGTCGCTGTCGCCTGTTGGTGGAAAGAGTATCATGTCGTAGCCATCTAGAGCTTGACGGGAAGCTGTTCGTCAACACGCAGCAGGCCCCTACCTAGCGCGCCAACTGTCGGCGTTTCGAGACCGGGGGGTCCCTAAGCCGACGAGTGAAGTGTCGCCGCGTGCCCCAGCCCAGATGGGTCAGCGCGAGGCCGAGCGCGAAGGGGGGAAGTGAGGTGGTCGGAGGCATGCGTGAGAGAGGTGGAAATCCCGCGGCCTTCATGTTCGTCCCGCGCCCAGGTCGGGTGCGCTTGCAGTAGGGGATTACAAGCGTCCACACGGGGGAGGGAGCGAGCGGCCTCACGCGAGCGCCTGTCTCGTCCTCGTCCCCGCGCGGCCCACCCTCTCTAAGAGGGCCCTGGTCCTTCCTTTTATAGGCGTAAGGAGAGGATCCAGGTGTACAATGGGGGGTATAGCAGAGTGCTACGTGTCTAGCGGAGGAGAGCTAGCGCCCTAAGTACACGCCATCGTGGCGGTCGGAGAGATTTTGGCGCCCGGTTTGTGTGATGTCGTGGCCGTCGGAGGAGCGCTGGAGCCTGGCGGAGGCACAGCTGTCGTGGCTGTCGAGTCCTTGCTGACGTCCTCTTGCTTCCGTAAGGGGGCCGAGAGCCGCCATCGTCAGGGTGCGTGCGGGGCGCCATCATTGCCTATCTGGCGGAGCGAGCCAGATGGGACGCCGGTCTTGTTCCCCGTAGCCTGAGTCAGCTTGGAGTAGGGTAATGATGGCGCCTCCTGTTGACGTGGCCGGCCTGCGCCCTAGGTTGGGGCGATGTGGAGGCTCCTCCGAGGTCGGGGTCGAGTCCGTCTTCCGCGGCCAAGGTCGAGTCCGAGCCCCTAGGTCAGGCGAGGCAGAGGCCGTTGGCTGAGGCCAGGGCGGAATTTGAGTCCTGGGGTCGGGCGGAGCGGAGTTCGCCGTCTTCCGGGGCTTAGCCCGAGTCCGAGCCCTGGGTCGGGCGGAGCGGAGATCGCCGTCTTCCGGGGCTTAGCCCGAGTCCGAGCCCTGGGTCGGGCGGAGCAGAGTTCGTCGTCTTCCGGGGCTTAGCCCGAGTCCGAGCCCTGGGTCGGGCGGAGCGGAGCTTCCTATGGTGCGTGCGGCCGGGCCTGACTGCCTGTCAGCCTCACTCTGTCAAGTGGCACCGCAGTCGGAGCGGCGCAGGCGGCACTGTCTTTCTGTCAGACCGGTCAGTGGAGCGGCGAAGTGACGGCGGTCACTTCGGCTCTGTCGGCTGAGGGGCGCGCGTCAGGGTAAAGGTGTCAGGCCACCTTTGCATTAAATTCTCCTGCGATTTGGTCGGTTGGTGCGGCGATTTGGTCAGGGTTGCTTCTTGGCGAAGACAGGGCCTCGGGCGAGCCGGAAATATGTTCGCCGCTGGAGGGGGGCCTCGGGCGAGGCGGAGATCCTCCGGGGTCGGCTGCCATTGTCCGAGGCTGGGCTCGGGCGAGGCGTGATCGAGTCCCTCGAATGGACTGATCCCTGACTTAATCGCACCCATCAGGCCTTTGCAGCTTTATGCTGATGGGGGTTACCAGCTGAGAATTAGGAGCATTGAGGGTACCCCTAATTATGGTCCCCGACAGGTGTGTTTACGGTAAGTTCCCATGCCCAGTTTGCAAGGAAGCTCTCAGGTTCATTTGGTTGAAAAAGGGTGGCAAATATTCGTCCTTCGATAAACATCGACAATTTCTTCCTGCTGACCATCCATTCCGCCTAGACATCAAGAACTTTACGAAAGGTGTCGTAGTGACAGACCGCCCACCTGCAATGATGATTGGTGCCAAAATTCGTCAACAGATAGATGGGCTCGTGGCCAATACAGAAGGTGGTTTTGTGGGATATGGTGAGCAGCATATGTGGACACATAAGTCTGGCTTGACTCGGCTCCCCTATTATGACGACCTGCTCCTTCCACACAACATTGACGTGATGCACACTAAAAAGAATGTTGCCGAGGCACTGTGGGCAACAATTATGGACATTCCTGATAAGTCAAAGGATAATGTGAAGGCAAGAGTGGATCTGGCAGCGTTATGTGATAGACCAAAACTAGAGATGAAGCCGCCAAGTGGCGGAAAGACGTGGAGAAGGCCTAAGGCCGATTTCTCCTAAGCAGGGCCCAGAGGAAGGAAGTACTTCAGTGGATCAAGATGTTGATGTTCCCTGATGGATATGCAGCTAACCTGAGTAGGGGGTGAACTTATCTACTATGCGAGTCTTAGGGATGAAGAGTCATGACTTCCACATATGGATTGAACGGATTCTTCCTGCGATGGTTCGAGACTATGTCCCTGAGCATGTCTGGCTAGCGCTTTCAGAGTTGAGCTATTTATTTCGTCAGCTTTGTGCAAAAGAGTTATCTCGGACCGTGGTTGCAGACTTGGAAAGATTGGCCCCGTGTTACTGTGTAAGCTTGAGAAGATATTTCCACCTGGCTTCTTCAATCCAATACAGCATTTGATTCTTCATCTCCCCTATGAGGCACGAATGGGGGGCCCCGTGCAGGGACGTTGGTGCTATCCAATCGAGAGATGTCTAAAGACTATTCGAAAGAAATGTAGAAATAAATGCAAAATCGAGGCTTCCATTGCAGAGGCATACATTCTAGAGGAGGTCTCAAACTTCACAACAACTTATTATGGTGACAAACTGCCGAGCGTGCATAATCCACCCCCTCGTTACAATGATGGCGACAATGAATCGAACCTTAGTACTCCATGCATGAATTTTATTTTATCTTCTGATATGCACTTTACGTGTTACTTTGCAGATGATTCCACATTGGTGCACCGCACATCCTCTGTGCTGGGAGCAGATGGTGGATATGTGGTGTTCGGCTGAGTGGGACGAGGCGCACACAGCTAGCCGGGAACGGCGTTTGATGATGCAAGGCCCCTCCCACCACCAAGGCAGCCGGAGCCTGGGCCAATATGCCGAAGCATGGGTACGCCACCTTTTTTATTTAGATATATAGCACTAAGTTAGATATTATTTCTAACTATCTCGTTGGTTTTCGTTGCAGTCGGCGTCACATGGTGGCAGGCCTTGCTCCACCTTCTCGGCCTATGCTATGGCCCATAAGGGTAAGGCGACGTCCGACGTCACCTACAACCCGGATGACGGGCCTGAGGCCTACACCAACCCCGCCGTCTACAGCCGCCTCCATGACTACACCGCCATGGCGCAGGAGGTCCATGGCCCAGACTATGATCCGAGCACCGAGCCAATCGACACCGATGTGCTCATGAGGGTCGGAGGAGGCAAGAGACATGGGCGGTACTGGATTGCCGACGGGGCAATCGACTCGTCCTCCACTCCCACTCTGTCTCAGGTGAGAGCAAGGAGCACGGGCTCGAGTCCAGCCATACGACCTCGGCACGACAGCTCACAGCATCGCATACAACAACTCGAGGTTAGTGCTTCTGTAACTCGTCCTTTCTTGAGTTATATACCTTCTCTTTGAGTTACTATAACGTTGGCTTGTAATATTACAGACCCAACTAGAAGAAGAGAGGAGGGAACGTCAAGAGATGGAGGCGAGGATAATGGCGGAGCGGGCGGCGGCTGATCAAAGGATGGCGGAGATGTTCCAGTACATGCAGAGCCTTGGCGTCGCACAGGGCATCCCTCCGCCACCTCCATTGTTCCCTCCAGTTGACCCTACTCTCTTCCACACTCCTGTGAGTATCAAAATTGTAGTTAGATGTTTGTAATGCATCTGGTATAACACATGCAATCTCTTCTCTGTGTAGGGCCAATCTGGGGCGGCATCCAACAACCCTTCGGAAGGGTTCAGCCCAACGCAGCCCCGGTCAAACCGCCCACCTCTATGAGTGTTGTGTTTTCATTGTTTTAGACTTCAGAACTTATGTATAATACTTATGTCCGTGTTTGATACTTATGTGAGAGCTTGCGACGTTTGAGACTTATGTTTGTGTTTAATACTTGTGTTGAACACTTATGTTTGTGATGGATATTTATGTTTGTGGTGACGGTTTTATGTTTGTGTTGGCTATTTATGTCTGTGATGATATCTGTGATGTATATATGTGATATCTTCTGTTTGTGTGGATGGAATACAAAAAAACAAACTAAAAAGGTATATGTTGGTCACTTTGCCGAGTGTAACACAAGGCAAAGAGGCTCTTTGCCGAGTGTCATGGTCATAACACTCGGCAAAGAGCACAGACCTGGGCACCGGCTTAGGTTCTTTGCCGAGTGGCAAAGAGATCGTATTTGCCGAGTGCCGTACAGAACACTCGGCAAAGAACCTGACATGGGGACCCTCCCTGGCGGGTTCTTTGCCGAGTGTCCCACGCGGCACTCGGGAAAGATGGGTTTTGTGCCGAGTGCTGCCCGGAAGACACTCGGTAAAGCTAACTTCTTTGCCGAGTGTCACAAGGGACACTCGGCAAAGCCGCCGTCTCCGTCACCCGGCGCCGTAACGGCCGCTTTTCTTTGCCGAGTGTTGTCTGGCACTCGGCAAAGCCCAAGAAAAAGCTCTCGGCAAAGAAGGCTTTGTCGATGCACTGTTCGCCGAGCCTTCTTTGCTGAGTGTTTTCAAGGCTTCGTCGAGTGTTTTAGGCACTCGGCAAAGCGATTGATTCGGGTAGTGTATATATCCGACAGCTAGAAAAAAATTGCACTAGATATATACGGATGAGTGCGAAAGGCTGTTGGCCACTCGCACATGCCTTTGCGCAGATTCTGCAGCTGGTCTGATCTTATCTTGTACAGTACTAGCTTGTTGCTGGGATTGTTCGCATGTCGATCTCTCTGTCTCTGTCTCTGTCAGGTCGGGCGTACGTGGGGCTGGGCTGGCTGACATGCGGGCCGTGAGTGTTGGCGTGGAGACGACGCGCCCCCAGCATCGTGTTGCTTGTTTATGCGGGAGCGGGACGGAGCCGAGAAAGGACACGCGGCGTGCTGTTGCTGGGTTTCGGCACAGCAGCAGCAGGTGTGAGTGAGAGGCTGGCTGGCTGGCTGCAATATGCAAATTTTTTTACGTGCTCCGTAAGCCACAGCACAGTCGACTTGGCTTGCAAGTGCCGTGCATGGTCCTGGACGTTTTTGGTCGTTGCCCTTTCTCTCAATGCCGTCTCGGGCAATACAATACAAGTGCATAAGTGGAAACCCATCGGCCCTACCCGAAGTAGGTGATTGAACACGTGTATGGTTTATTTCCGCGCGCATCGATCGCATCTCTGTTTTATTTGGACGATACATTATTGTCGTTCCTTCGATCCTTGGCTTCTACTGCATGCAAGGGAGAGAGAAGAGAAGAAAAAAAGGATGAAAAGTAGCATGAGTATATGACTGCTGGCTCAAAATTTAATTCGTAGCTTCATCTACAACTACAAACTATATATATATATATATATATCCTCGCTAGTCCATATGCATGTTGGCAAATTATTTTCCATCAAAGCGCACATGCATACTATAGATAATGTTGCATTGATTGAATACCACCGCGCGCGCGAGGAGTATCGAGACTTTTTTTTTTGGGGGGGAGGGGGGGGGGTGTCTGAACCACCTGAACTTTTTGTTAGCGTTGTTTAGGACCTGCAGAATTGATGCAAGATATAAGAGATTTCACCATATTAGGTGCACAACAACGACGTCTCCATTTTTTTCGATCACCTTGGCAGTACTAAGAGCCGAGGGCACGGTGTTTGGTTCATTTGAATAAAATCTAGTCACTGACATATCAAATGTCTGAATATCAATCATAAGTATTTAATGTAGACTTGATAAAATTCATCTCTTCATTTATTCTCTATTTGTGTAATCCGTTTTTATAATTACACTACATTTAATACCCATAATTATTATTAAACATACGATATATGGCAGACCACTGTCAAGTGTGAACAGAATGTGACTGGACACATGGCAGGAGCAGCGTTTCCGGCCCAGAACAACAAAACCGGCGACAGCCCCCTCGTGTTCGCAACATGCGTGCTGCCCGCTTGGTTGCGTGCGAACGGTGTTTCAGGACGTGGTTTCATTTTTATTTTTTATTTTTTTGCAAGCCCCGCGCCGACGTAGAAATGAGAAACCCATATGGCCATGTCTGTTCAATGTGTCTTCCCGTTTCCTGTCCCAGCGAACCACGCGTCCTATATATAGTCCAGTTGGTTCTTCGTCGCGTTTCGGCTAAACAAATCTCGGTGCTCTAACAGTAGCAAACCCTGTTTTAATAAAGGTTGTTAGGTCTTTATTTCCTATAGTCCAGTTGGTCCTTTCCCGAACCATTCAAACACGTCTGGATACCGAGGTCGACGACGACCAATCTAGCTCGTGCGTGGAACGTGGAACACTACCGCCCCCTTCCAAACCTATCGTCCAATCCACCACCCACAGAAAACGACTCTTGGAGTTGGAGGCACGCAGCACCGCCGCGCTCGCGGTCCTCGTATAACCTAAACCATGCATGCGCCGATAAGAGGGACGAGGATAAGAATGCGCCGGCCGAATCGTGCGGGGATCCGACGACAGCGACCGGCGCCCCCGGGAAAACCATGTGCGACGGGCCTGTGGACCACGCGTGGACTAGCTGTTCCCCCCAGGCGCGGGCAGCATGCCATGGAGAGGCGGGGCCTGCCCGCCAGGCGCCAGCGGCCAGCCAGTCATGTGAACCCCGGCCAGGATCGTCCACGCACAGATCGCCGCCGACCGCGTCGCTGTCCTGGGGATAGTGTTTCGGCGCCTCACCGCGCGCATCCTGCCAGGAAAAAAAAGATAGACGATAGATCATGGATGCGCCTCGAAGAACCCATGCCTGGGGGAGGAGTCGGGACACACCTGCTACCTGCCGTCTCACGAAGCTAGGGGCCGGGGCGGCGGCCGGCGTCCCTCCCCCCCCACGCCGCCCGGATCGGTTTTCTTTCTCTGCTCTGGAGCCGGCCGGAACGGGCGTACAGTGGAGTGGCGCGCGTGCAGTGACGACCAAAATCCAGGGTTACAAGTCGTTTTATGACAACGCTGATCGGGATTTGGGTGACAAGACTGCATCCAAACGTTCGGTATAGCTATAGCCCTAGGTCGTCGGATGACCTGTGGAATGCATGGCTCTAGCATATGGGCTCTCATTTTCAGCTGTCACTGTCGTGGGAGCTCTAGTCCGAGACGCTGGTGGTTTCGGATGCCAAGTGAGTCGTCCTTAGATACGTAGCTTCCCGCGCCCGGCGGCGGCGGACGACACAGTCAGAGCCGCTGCCGCCCTTCTGTTCCTGAGCCCTGCCTTCACGGCATGTCCGAACCTACGCGACACGTACGAAGAGACGTCGCGGACTCGACCTCTCTCCTCCCTCTGCTGCTCAGTAGTGAACGGAGCATCCAAACCAAGCAACGTATGGAAAGATCGCGACGCGACGCAGCTCGAGTCCATAGTCCACGCCACGCGGCCAAAAGGTACAACTAGCTAGCTAGCTCCTGATTTCTCCTGCGGAAACGTTCAGCGTCGCAGGCAAGTGGTGGTGGCGGCGGCGGCTTCATCCGACGACGGGCCCAATCCGACAGGCAACTGTACTCTGTTGTAGCGTGACCTTACCGGACCGGACTGGCCGTTCCGCAGCCAATGAGCACGGCCATTCGCCAGTCGGCGGCAGAGATCGATTCAGTTGGGCAGATGGAGCGGATCGATTTGGATTGGATTTGATTGGATGCAGCAGGTGGCGGGCGGCCGACCGGCGGCTGCTGGGAGACGGAGGTTGGGATTGGAACAGGTAGCAGGCAGGCAAGAGCTGGGCCGCCGTTATGTATTGTTATTGTTATCTCTTGGATGCCTGTGCTGGTCAACCGGATGGATAAGGAGGGATGGCTATTTCGGACCATGATTTGGTCGTCATACGGAGTAGTTCGGCGGATTGGAGCCAGATCATGATTCTTCATGAGCCGACGGCGAATGTAGCTCGCTGCCTCTCTCTTTCTTACACATGCAGCGCGCCAGAAGAGAAGACGATGAAGCGACGAGGATTTGTAGTACCTTTTATTTTATTTTTTTAGAAAAAAAAAACTATTTACATGCTGTTGCGTTATATCGAGGGGGCACAGACGCGTGGATCCAGTCTTCGAATCGAAATCGAATAGGACGCAGACATGTATAACTTTTCAATAGACAATGATTCAATTCGTATCAAGTTACGGACACACGCATATCGACCAAAAAATTTAGGTGCGGTTTGATTCATATATTTATAACGTGATGGATAACTAATAATATTAAATTATGTCTGTTTAAGTCTAATTATAATTAGATATCATAAAAAAATTGATAACGGCTTATTCAAATATGTTATCATCAATATTTAAATGTGAATTATTATAATTATGATTTACGTTATATTTGAACTAAACGGAATCTTAGTATCATCAGACAAAATAATGACGTCAGTGCTTTTCAGACCCAGAGAAATGAAATTTGGACTCTTTCTCCATCAGAAACTCATAGAGCTGCAGACGATTAAGAAAGTGGAAAACAAGGTGGCCTGGCGGCCAGGGCCGGGATCACTTAACATTAGTGGCCTGGTAGCATATGCGGACCTCGCGCTTCTATGCTAAGGCCCAACTCAACCAAGCTTCTATGCGCCTATCGACTTCTAGTCGTTCCTTCTTCTTCTTTTTTTTTGTCAACGAAACTGCTGTCCCTATTTTCTCATTTTCTGCCACAGTGTCAGCGAAGGAGTTTATTGACGCCTTTTCGGAGCGTCAAACACTCAACAAGAACCGTGGCAGTGCCCTCTGCACAGGGGCGGACGGTCCGCGCGCGGGGCCGGACGGTCCGCGGCCTGGTGCGAGGCGCGGTGGTACTCTCTGCGCAGGGGCGGACTGTCCGCGGCCTGGGGCCGGACGGTCCACGGCCTGGTGCCCGGCTAGGGCTTCTCTGCCTGACGGCCGGACGGTCCGCGCCCTGGGGGCCGGACGGTCCGCGCGTACACAGAGGCGGCGGGAGTCGCCTGCGGCGCCTGGATCTCGCTCCCGGGAGGGACCCCGTCGGGGAGGAGAGATCCTAGGTGGTGTCTAGGCTCGGGCCGGCCGACCTAGACTCCTCTAATCGACGTAGAGCCGAAGAGAGACGAAGAATTTGGGGATTAGATAGCTAAACCTAAACTAAACTAGACTAGAACTACTCTTAGGATAAAATGTAAATTGTATTGATTGAAGGTTCGATTCGTTCTCTCAAATCGGCCGTAGACCTCTCTATTTATAGAGAAGAAGGGCTGGACCCGTTACAAACAAATTTCCGAGTGAATCCCGCGAATCTAGCTAACAACCGTAGCACAAAACTCGGAACCCTAAACTGCTCTGCGCACGCGCGGACCGTCCGGCCCCCAGGCGTGGACCGTCCGGACCGCGGACAGTCCGGCCTCAGGGCCGGACCGTCCGCCCTGCTCAAAATGGGCTCCAACATATGCCCCCTGCCTTTTGGTGGAGCTGAGCGAACCAAAAGCATCTTAACACGATGTGATTACATCGGTTTTCTTAAGCATTTTGCCACATACTGGGATGATACTGCTTGAGGAAACGCCCATTCAAAGCCTTAGGCAAATCTTTGCCTTGTAATGTTTGTAGCAAATAGGCGTTACCAGACATCACCTGTTTCACTTTATAAGGACCCTCCCAGCTTGGCGACCATTTCCCAAACTTTCGGTCTTTATTCCTTAGAGGCAGAATGGTCTTCCACACCAAGTCTCCTACTTGAAATGATTTTGCTTTGACCTTCTTGTTGTAGGTCCTGGCTACCTTGATCTTGTCCTTTTCTATTGCTCCCAAAGCTATTATCCTCTTGTCAGTCACCTCATCAATATTATCCATCATTGAATTATAATAATCAGTAGTAGTTAAATCATTTTGTCTGGCAAACTTGACAGCATTCAAACTTATTTCCACAGACAACACTGCTTCCTGCCCATAGACAAGCTCAAAAGGAGATATTTTAGTAGCACTATGTTTAGATATTCTATAAGCCCATAAAGCTTCAGACAAAATCTTATGTCAATGTTTAGGATTATCAGATACCTTCTTTTTTATCAAATTAATCAATGTCCTATTACTAGACTCGGCCTGTCCATTGGCCTGAGCATAATATGGAGACGAATTAAGCAGCTTAATTATGTATAATTCAGCAAATTCACGTACCTCTTTTGCCATAAAAGAAGTCCCTTGATCTGTAGTCAAGGTCTGGGGGATGCCGAATCTATGAATAATATGCTCAGTTATGAACTCAATTACCTCCTTGTGTGTCATGTTTTTCAGAGCAACGGCTTCAGTCCATTTGGTGAAATAGTCAGTGGCAACTAACACAAACCGATGCCCTTTTGATGATGAAGGATGAATTTCTCCAATAAAGTCTAATCCCCATCCTCTGAACGGCCAAGGCTTGATGATAGGATGTAATTCGGCTGCAGGGACCAACTGTAGGTCGCCGAATTTTTGACACACTTGGCAACCCTTGTAGTACTTGAAACAATCGGCTATCATGTTAGGCCAATAAAAACCAGACCTTCGCAAGAGCCATTTCATCTTTGGAGCCGATTGGTGGGTACCACAAATTCCTTCGTGTACTTCGGCAATGACCAATATAACATCATCTGGGCCCAAGCACTTAAGCAGAACGTCGTTAACTGTTCGGCGGTAGAGTTCATCACTCATCAAGACATACTTGAAAGTTGTTCGCCGAATGTTCTTATCTGTTCTGATATTGGGATTTCGCAAATAATTAAGTATAGGTGTCCTCCAATCACTTGCATCGGCTTCATTGTCAGCCGAATCAATTAAGAGAATATTTCTGGTAACTCCGGACGGTCCGGCGTCACCACGCGGACGGTCCGCGACCTGGGAATTTGGCTCTGCACTGGTTATCAGACTTTCGGTTTTGTGAAATCTCCCTCTCTTTATCCGATAACCTGATGCATCTTGTGCCAAATCGTTAGCTCTATGATTCTCAACTCTAGAGATATGCCGAATACTGAATTCGTCAAAAGAATGGATTATACTCCAGCATTTTTCAAGGTAACCATTTAGAGTACCATCAAAACATTGATATTCTTCTAACACTTGTTGGACAACCAGCTGAGAATCACCAAATGCCTTCACATGTTTTACTCCCATACAATTTAAAAGTTCCAAGCCGAATAAGAGGGCCTCATATTCGGCTTGATTATTAGTGCAATAAGTTTCCAATCGGCTAGAGAAGTCGAAGGAGACATCACTTGGTGAAACAAGTACGATGCCAATTTCTTGCCCTTCATTGCAAACCGATCCATCAAAATATAAAGTCCAAGGGGTAATAGTGAGATATGACATGCCTAGTTTATGAATATCATTAATCCGATGTTCTACAATAAAATCCGCTACGACCTGGCCTTTCATAGATTTCAATGGTTCATAGGCCAAATCATATTCTATAAGCGCATAAGCCCACTTACCAATCCTACCACTCATAATTGGGTTATGCAACATGTATTTGATTACATCGGCTTGACCAGAAACAGTGCAATGACTAGACAGAAAATAACATCTACATTTGGTGCATGCATAAAACAAGCATAAGCATAATTTCTCAATAAAAGTGTACCTTGTTTCAGCATCCACCAACCTCCTGCTTAGATATGTCACCACATGTTCCTTTCCCTCAGTTTCTTGTGTCAGAACAGCCCCAATAACCTTTTCTTCAGCTGCAATGTACAATCAGAATGGTACTCCTGCACGTGGTGCTTTTAATACAGGAGTCGAAGACAAGTATTTTTTAATGAGATCAAATGCTTCTTGCTGCTCTGCCCCCCAAGTGAATTCGGCATCATTCTTAAGCCGAAGGATAGGGGTGAAGGCATCAATCTTCCCGGTTAGGTTAGAAATAAATCTTCGCAAATAATTCACCTTGCCGAGAAACTTCTGCACTTCGACCTTACAAGTCGGAGGTCCCACATTCCGAATAGACTTGATTCGGCCAGGGTCTATTTCTATACCATGTTCATGTATGACAAATCCTAAAAACTTACCAGCCGACACCCCAAAAGCACATTTACGTGGGTTCATTTTCAAACCATACCGACGCATTTTATCAAAGGCTTTGCGCAAATCAGCTATATGAGAACTAAACTCAGCCGATTTGACTACAATATCATCAATGTAGACCTCCACAGTGTTTCCTAACAACTCATGGAAGATCAGATTCATAGCCCTCTGATAAGTAGCACCAGCATTTTTAAGACCGAATGTCATGACAACCCATTCAAATAAACCAATGAAGCCTGGACATATAAAGGCCGTTTTAGACGCATCCTCTTCGGCCATGAAAATCTGGTTATATCCGGCATTACCATCAAGAAAGCTAATAATTCTATTTCCTGATGCATTATTGATTAATGTGTCGGCTATGGGCATGGGATATTCATCTTTAGGAGTTGCTCTATTTAAATTGCGAAAATCAATGCATACCCTAAGCTTACCTGACTCCTTCTCTACCGACACAATATTGGAGACCCACTCTGCATATCTGCAAGGTCTAATAAAATTAGCTTCTAATAACCGGTGGATTTCGTCCTTGATTCGTGGGAGAAGATCTGGACGAAATGTTCTAGCTTTCTGCTTGAAAGGTCTGAAACCAGACTTAATAGGCAGCCGATGTTCGACGATCTCTCGGCTTAGTCCAGGCATCTCAGTGTAATTCTAAGCAAAACAATCTGAATATTCTTTCAATAGACCGATCATTTCATCTCTAGGATCGGTCTCCAGGGTCTTGTTTACAAAAGTCGGCCTTGGAGTTTTACCATCTCCTATGTCAATCTCCTCCAAAGGATCGGCCGATGTAAACCCCTGTCCTAGTTTATCAAGATCTCTGAATTCCTCTATCATGTTCCCCACAGAGGAATTAGATGATTTTTGTGTGACGGCGGACTTTTCGGTCTCGAGGACCAGATCATCCGTAATACTATCCTTTTGTTGTGATATATGTTCAGTCTTAAAGTCCGAACCCTTTTGTGAAAGACCAGACCATTCGGCCTTGAAAGCCGAACTGTCCGTGACCAGAGACTCATGAACTTTGCATGTATTCATCATTTAAACTTTATTTAGGATTTAGCCGATTCTCCATCGTCTCTAACATTACGGGAATGAAACCTTTCTTATCTATACTTATGAATTGATAATCAGAAAAATCTACTCCTGCGAGACATGTAGCAGTCTCATAAGTCCAGAGTACAGGGGCATCGGCCACAGCGATGCAGGCCGATACATCAGCATGTACTTGTTCTATGTCATCGCCTACCCATTGTATTAGCATTTGATGTAATGTAGAAGGTATACATTGATTGGCGTGAATCCAATCTCTGCCTAGGATTAGACTGTAATTTCCTTCTACATCAGCGACGAAGAATGCAGCAGCAAGGGTCTTAGTCCCGATGGTTAATTCAACGGACGTGACTCCCCTGGCTTTGATCGAACTATCCCCAACACCGCTGAGGGTCATGTTGGTTTTGACAAGTTGAGAGCACCTAGAGGGGGGGGTGAATAGGTGATCCTGTGAAACTTGAAACTTAAGCCACAAAAACTTGTTAAGTGTTAGCACAATTATTGCCAAGTGGCTAAAAAGAAGTCTCAACAAAACACAATACCACAAGAGATCAAGCACAGAGGTGACACAGTGGTTTATCCCGTGGTTCGGCCAAGACCAACGCTTGCCTACTCCACGTTGTGGCGTCCCAACGGACGAGGGTTGCAATCAACCCCTCTCAAGCGGTCCAAAGACCCACTTGAATACCACGGTGTTTTGTTTTGCCTTTCACTATCCCGTTTGCAAGGAATCTCCACAAATTGGAGTCTCTTGCCCTTACAAGTATATGATCACAACGAAGCACAGAGTAAGGGAGGGAAGCAACACACACAAATCCACAGCGAAACGCGCACACACACGGCCAAGAATCGAGCTCACAAGAGTATCACAAAGTTCTCACTAGAACGGAGCTCGAATCACTTAGAATGACAAACGAATGCGCAAAGACTGAGTGTGGATGATCAAGAATGCTCAAAGGTTGCTTGTGTGTCTCCTCCATGCGCCTAGGGGCCCCTTTTATAGCCCCAAGGCAGCTAGGAGCCGTTGAGAGCAAATCCGGAAGGCCATCCTTGCCTTCTGTCGTCGGGGGCACCGGACAGTCCGGTGCACACCGGACAGTGTCCGGTGCCCGATTTGTTTCCTTAAACAGCGAAGCCGACCGTTGCAGACCGTTGGCAGATCTGGAGCCGTTGGCGCACCGGACATGTCCGGTGCACACCGGACAGTCCGGTGACATCTTCCGACCGTTGGCTCCGCCACGTGTCCCGCGCAGATTGCGCGGGCCGACCGTTGGCCTGGCCGACCGTTGGCTCACCGGACAGTCCGGTGAATTTTAGCCGTACGCCGTCGGCCAATTTCCCGAGGGCGGCCACTTCGCGCCGAGTCAGCCTGGCGCACCGGACACTGTCCGGTGCACACCGGACAGTCCGGTGCTCCAGACCGAGCTGAGTCTTGGCTGCACTCAGCCAAGTCTTTTACTCCTCCCTTCTTTTCTTCTACTTTCTGTTTCTAACACTTAGACAAGTATATTAGTATTCAAAACCAATGTACTAAGGCTTAGAAACATACCTTTAATCTTGATTTTTACTTTGTCCACCATTTTACAATTAGGCACCTGTGTTGGGCACTAAATCACCAAAATACTTAGAAATGGCCCAAGGGCACATTTCCGTTTCAATCTCCCCCTTTTTGGTGATTTATGCCAACACAACATAAAGCAAGTAGAACAAGTACAAAAACACTTCAAATAAGAACTCAAATTATTTTGATTCAATTTTGACATATATGGATCACTCTATGCCACCACTTGGTTTGTTTTTGCAAATCAAACTCAAATCTCTATCTCTAAGTCAAACACACATGTTAAAGCATAAAGAGAGTCATTCCAAAAGAGATTGATCAAAGATTCCAAAAACTCCCCCTTTTTCCCATAATCAACTACTTCTCCTCACTAGAAGCCAAAAGAGACAATAAAAGAGTTTCAAACCAAAAGCTCTACTCTACTATTTTCAAAATCTCTCAAGCGGTAGCTGATCCATTTATTGCTTTGGCCTTTATTTTCTCCCCCTTTGGCATCAAGCACCAAAACGGGATCAATCTTGGCCCTTTAACCCCATTGCCTCACCAAAATCTTCAATTAAGAGCAAATGGCAATAAGAGTTCATGAGATGAACTTGGAAATAAGTTACCCTCTCATCGGAGTGCAGTGGAAGTCTTTCATGGTCCAAGTCCACCTTTTCCCTTTCAATTCTCCTTTGAGACTAAATCAAGCAAACTCAAACATATGGTTAGTCTCAAGGGATCAAGTTGTAACACATCTCCCCCTAAACACGTGCATCACTTTGCAACGGACTTGTGAGGTCCAGGGAGTGTTTGTACAACTTGAGCACCACAATAAGCAACAAAATGCAGAATGAACATGATCAAAGGCATAAGCACATGTATGCTACAATTCAATCCAAGTTCCGCGAATCTAAGACATTTAGCTCACTACGCAACCTGCAAAAGGTCTTCTCATCTAGAGGCTTGGTGAAGATATTGGCTAGCTGGTTCTCGGTGCTAACATAAAACACTTCGATATCTCCCTTTTGCCGGTGGTCTCTCAGAAAGTGATGCCGGATGTCAATGTGCTTTGTGCGGCTGTGCTCAACAGGATTTTCCGCTATTCGGATAGCACTCTCATTGTCACATAGGAGTGGGACTTTGCTCAGATTGTAGCCAAAGTCCCGGAGGGTTTGCCTCATCCAAAGTAGTTGCGCGCAACACTGACCTGCGGCAACGTACTCGGCCTCAGCGGTGGATAGGGCAACAGATGTTTGTTTCTTAGAGTTCCATGACACCAGGGACCTTCCTAAGAATTGGCACGTCCCCGATGTACTCTTCCTATCGACCTTACATCCAGCATAGTCGGAATCTGAGTACCCAATCAAGTCAAAATTAGACCCCTTTGGATACCAGATCCCGAAGCAAGGCGTAGCAACTAAATATCTAAGAATTCGCTTCACAGCCACTAAGTGACACTCCTTAGGATCGGATTGAAATCTAGCACACATGCATACGCTAAGCATAATATCCGGTCTACTAGCACATAAATAAAGTAGAGACCCTATCATTGACCGGTATGCTTTTTGATCAACGGACTTACCTCCTTTGTTGAGGTCGGTGTGTCCGTCGGTTCCCATCGGAGTCTTTGCGGGCTTGGCGTCCTTCATCCCAAACCGCTTTAGCAGATCTTGCGTGTACTTCGTTTGGGAGATGAAGGTGCCGTCCTTGAGTTGCTTCACTTGGAACCCAAGGAAGTAGTTCAACTCGCCCATCATCGACATCTCAAATTTCTGCGTCATTACCCTGCTAAACTCTTCACAAGACTTTTGATTAGTAGAACCAAATATTATGTCGTCGACATAAATTTGGCACACAAACAAATCACCATCACAAGTCTTAGTGAAAAGAGTTGGATCGGCTTTCCCAACCTTGAAAGCATTAGCAATTAAGAAATCTCTAAGGCATTCATACCATGCTCTTGGGGCTTGTTTAAGTCCATAGAGCGCCTTAGAGAGCTTACACACGTGGTCGGGGTACCGTTCATCCTCGAAGCCAGGGGTTGCTCCACGTACACCTCCTCCTTTATTGGCCCGTTGAGGAAAGCGCTCTTTACATCCATTTGGTACAACCTGAAAGAATGGTGAGCGGCATATGCTAGCAAGATACGAATGGACTCTAGCCTAGCCACAGGAGCAAAAGTCTCCTCAAAGTCCAAACCTGCGACTTGGGCATAACCTTTTGCCACAAGTCGAGCCTTGTTCCTTGTCACCACTCCGTGCTCGTCTTGTTTGTTGCGGAACACCCACTTGGTTCCCACAACATTTTGCTTGGGACGAGGCACCAGCGTCCAAACTTCATTGCGCTTGAAGTTGTTAAGTTCCTCCTGCATGGCCAACACCCAATCCGGATCTAGCAAGGCCTCCTCTACCCTGAAAGGCTCAATAGAGGAGACAAAAGAGTAATGTTCACAAAAATTAACTAGTCGAGACCGAGTAGTTACTCCCTTGCTAATGTCACCCAGAATTTGATCGACGGGATGATCCCTTTGAATCATCGCTCGAACTTGGGTTGGAGGTGCCGGTTGCGCTTCTTCCTCCATCACATGATCATCTTGCGCTCCCCCTTGATCACACGCCTCCTGTTGATGAACCTGTTCATCGTCTTGAGTTGGGGGATGCACCGTTGTTGAGGAAGAAGGTTGATCTCGTTCATCTTGTTCCTGTGGCCGAACGTCTCCAATCGCCATGGTTCGTATAGCGGCCGTTGGAACATCTTCTTCATCTACATCATCACAATCAACAACTTGCTCTCTTGGAGAGCCATTAGTCTCATCAAATACAACGTCGCTAGAGACTTCAACCAAACCCGATGATTTGTTGAAGACCCTATATGCCTTTGTATTTGAATCATAACCTAATAAAAAACCTTCTACAGCTTTGGGAGCAAACTTAGAATTTCTACCCTTCTTCACTAGAATGTAGCACTTGCTCCCAAAAACACGAAAGTAAGATACATTGGGTTTGTTACCGGTTAGTAGCTCATATGACGTCTTCTTGAGGAGGCGGTGAAGGTAGACCCTGTTGATGGCGTGGCAAGCCGTGTTCACGGCTTCCGACCAAAAGCACTCGGGGGTCTTGAATTCTCCAAGCATCGTCCTCGCCATATCGATTAGCGTCCTGTTCTTCCTCTCTACCACACCATTTTGCTGTGGTGTGTAGGGAGCGGAGAACTCGTGCTTGATCCCTTCCTCCTCAAGAAACTCCTCCACTTGAAGGTTCTTGAACTCGGACCCGTTGTCGCTCCTTATCTTCTTCACCTTGAGCTCAAACTCATTTTGAGCTCTCCTGAGGAAGCGCTTGAGGGTCCCTTGGGTTTTAGACTTATCCTGCAAAAAGAACACCCAAGTGAAGCGGGAAAAGTCATCAACAATAACTAAACCATACTTACTTCCTCCTATGCTTAGATAGGCGACGGGTCCGAAGAGGTCCATATGCAGCAGCTCCAGAGGTCTTGACGTGGTCATCACATTCTTGCTGTGATGTGCTCCTCCCACTTGTTTACCTGCTTGACAAGCTGCACAAGGTCTATCTTTTTCGAAATAAACATTGGTTAGACCTATCACATGTTCTCCCTTTAGAAGCTTGTGGAGGCTCTTCATCCCCACATGTGCTAAGCGGCGATGCCACAGCCAGCCCATGCAAGTCTTAGCCATTAAGCATGCATCTAGACCGGCCTCATCTTTTGTAAAATCAACTAAGTAAAGCTTGCCGTCTAGTACACCCTTAAAAGCTAGTGAACCATCACATCTTCTAAAGACAGACACATCTACGTTTGTAAATAAGCAGTTGTACCCCATATTGCATAATTGACTAACAGATAGCAAATTGTAACCAAGAGACTCTACTAAAAACACATTAGAGATTGAGTGCTCATTAGAGATTGCAATTTTACCTATCCCTTTTACCTTGCCTTGATTCCCGTCACCGAATATAATTGAATCTTGGGAATCCTTATTTTTGACGTAGGAGGTGAACATCTTCTTCTCCCCCGTCATATGGTTTGTGCATCCGCTGTCGATAATCCAGCTTGAACCCCCGGATGCATAAACCTGCAAGGCAAATTTAGGCTTGGGTCTTAGGTACCCAACTCATGTTGGGTCCTGCAAGGTTAGCACAAATATCCTTAGGGACCCAAATGCAAGTTTTATCTCCCTTGCATCTTGCCCCTAACTTCCTAGCAATTACCTTCTTACCCTTTCTACAAATAGCAAAGGGAGCATTGCAAGCATAATAAATGGTAGAAGGTTTGTTCACAACTTTTCTAGGTACATGAGCAAAATTTCTCCTAGGCATATGCACAACGTTTCTCCTACACATATCTCTATCATGCTTATAAGAAGAACTAGAAGCAAACATGGCATGAGAATCATAAACATGTGAATCAAAATCATTATAAGCATTTCTAGCATGTCTCCTATCATGGTACAAGAAAGCATGGTTCTTTTTAGCACTACTAGCCATAGGGGCCTTCCCTTTCTCCTTGACGAAGATGGGAGCCTTATGGCTGGTTAAGTTCTTGGCCTCTTTCTTGAAGCCAAGACCATCCTTAATTGAGGGGTGTCTACCAACCGTGTAGGCATCCCTTGCAAATTTTATTTTGTCAACTTCACTCTTGCTAGTCTTAAGTTGGGCATTAAGATTAGCCACTTCATCATTTAGTTTTGAAATTGAAACTAAGTGTTCACTACAAGCGTTAACATCAAAATCCTTACACCTAGTGCAAATCATAACATATTCTACACAAGACTTAGATTTATTTGCTACTTCTAATTTAGCATTTAAATCATTGTTAACACTTTGTAAAGTAGCAATGGTTTCATGACAAGAAGATAATTCACTAGAAAGCACTTCATTTCTTTTAATTTCTAGAGCAAGAGAATTTTGTGCACTAACAAATTTATCATGCTCCTCATATAAAAGATCCTCTTGTTTTTCTAATAATCTATTCTTATCATTCAAAGCATCAATCAACTCATTAATTTTATCTATCTTAGATCTATCTAAGCCCTTGAACAAGCATGAATAATCTATGTCATCATCATCGCTAGACTCATTATCACTAGAAGAGGCATAAGTGAAGTCTTGAGTACTCACCTTCTTCTCCCTTGCCATAAGGCATGTGAGACGCTCGTTGGGGAAGAGGGAAGACTTGTTGAAGGCGGTGGCAGCGAGTCCTTCATTGTCGGAGTCTGAGGAGGAGCAATCCGAATCCCACTCCTTTCCTAGATGTGCCTCGCCCTTTGCCTTCTTGTATGCCTTCTTCTTCTCCCTCTTGTTCCCCTTTTCCTGGTCACTTTCATTATCGGGACAGTTAGCAATGAAATGACCAAGCTTACCGCATTTGAAGCATGAACGCTTCCCCTTTGTCTTGGTCTTGCTTGGCTGCCCCTTGCGACCATTTAGCGCCGTCTTGAATCTCTTGATGATGAGAGCCATTTCTTCATCATTGAGTCCGGCCGCCTCAATCTGTGCCACCTTGCTAGGTAGCGCCTCCTTGCTTCGTGTTGCCTTGAGAGCAAGGGGTTGCGGCTCGTTGGTTGGACCATTCAAGGCGTCATCCACATACCTCGCCTCCTTGATCATCATTCGCCCGCTAACGAATTTCCCAAGAACTTCTTCGGGCGACATCTTGGTGTACCTGGGATTTTCACGTATATTGTTCACCAAATGAGGATCAAGAACGGTAAATGACCTTAGCATTAGGCGGACGACGTCGTGGTCCGTCCATCGTGTGCTTCCGTAGCTCCTTATCTTGTTGATAAGGGTCTTGAGCCGGTTGTATGTTTGCGTCGGCTCCTCGCCCCTTATCATTGCGAACCGTCCAAGCTCACCCTCCACCAACTCCATCTTGGTGAGCAAGGTGACGTCGTTCCCCTCATGAGAAATCTTGAGGGTGTCCCAGATTTGCTTGGCGTTATCCAAGCCGCTCACTTTATGGTATTCATCCCTGCACAAGGAAGCTAGAAGAACAGTAGTAGCTTGTGCATTCTTATGAATTTGTTCATTAATGAACATGGGACTATCCGAACTATCAAAGTGCATTCCACTCTCTACAATCTCCCATATACTAGGATGGAGAGAGAATAGGTGACTACGCATTTTGTGGCTCCAAAATCCGTAGTCCTCTCCATCAAAGTGTGGGGGCTTGCCGAGTGGAATGGAGAGCAAATGTGAATGTGAACTTTGCGGAATACGAGAGTAATCAAAAGAAAAGTTCGAATTAACCGGTTTCCTTCTCTCGTAGTCGTTGTGGTCCTCGTCCTTTTGGGAAGAAGTAGATTCATCGCTGTCGTCGTAGTAGACGATCTCCTTGATGCGCCTTGTCTTCTTCTTCTTCCCTTCCTTCCGTCTATGGCCCGAGCCGGAGTCGGTAGGCTTGTCGTCCTTCGGCTCGTTGACGAAGGTCTCCTTTTCTTTGTCGTTGATCACTATACCCTTCCCCTTAGGATCCATCTCTTCGGGCAGTTAGTCCCTTTGTGAAGAGAACGGCTCTGATACCAATTGAGAGCACCTAGAGGGGGGGGGTGAATAGGTGATCCTGTGAAACTTGAAACTTAAGCCACAAAAACTTGTTAAGTGTTAGCACAATTATTGCCAAGTGGCTAAAAAGAAGTCTCAACAAAACACAATACCACAAGAGATCAAGCACAGAGGTGACACAGTGGTTTATCCCGTGGTTCGGCCAAGACCAACGCTTGCCTACTCCACGTTGTGGCGTCCCAACGGACGAGGGTTGCAATCAACCCCTCTCAAGCGGTCCAAAGACCCACTTGAATACCACGGTGTTTTGTTTTGCCTTTCACTATCCCGTTTGCAAGGAATCTCCACAAATTGGAGTCTCTTGCCCTTACAAGTATATGATCACAACGAAGCACAGAGTAAGGGAGGGAAGCAACACACACAAATCCACAGCGAAACGCGCACACACACGGCCAAGAATCGAGCTCACAAGAGTATCACAAAGTTCTCACTAGAACGGAGCTCGAATCACTTAGAATGACAAACGAATGCGCAAAGACTGAGTGTGGATGATCAAGAATGCTCAAAGGTTGCTTGTGTGTCTCCTCCATGCGCCTAGGGGCCCCTTTTATAGCCCCAAGGCAGCTAGGAGCCGTTGAGAGCAAATTCGGAAGGCCATCCTTGCCTTCTGTCGTCGGGGGCACCGGACAGTCCGGTGCACACCGGACAGTGTCCGGTGCCCGATTTGTTTCCTTAAACAGCGAAGCCGACCGTTGCAGACCGTTGGCAGATCTGGAGCCGTTGGCGCACCGGACATGTCCGGTGCACACCGGACAGTCCGGTGACATCTTCCGACCGTTGGCTCCGCCACGTGTCCCGCGCAGATTGCGCGGCCGACCGTTGGCCCGGCCGACCGTTGGCTCACCGGACAGTCCGGTGAATTTTAGCCGTACGCCGTCGGCCAATTTCCCGAGGGCGGCCACTTCGCGCCGAGTCAGCCTGGCGCACCGGACACTGTCCGGTGCACACCGGACAGTCCGGTGCTCCAGACCGAGCTGAGTCTTGGCTGCACTCAGCCAAGTCTTTTACTCCTCTCTTCTTTTCTTCTACTTTCTGTTTCTAACACTTAGACAAGTATATTAGTATTCAAAACCAATGTACTAAGGCTTAGAAACATACCTTTAATCTTGATTTTTACTTTGTCCACCATTTTACAATTAGGCACCTGTGTTGGGCACTAAATCACCAAAATACTTAGAAATGGCCCAAGGGCACATTTCCCTTTCACAAGTTCGTCATCTTGCTTTCCTAATTTTCTGTATAATGAATAAGGCATTAGATTTACAGCCGCCCCTCCATCTACCAACATCTTAGCAATCGGTATTCCATCAATGTGATCGCGCACGAAGAGCGGCTTTAAATGATTTACCAATTCCTTTGGTTTAGTAAAGGCGGCTTCTTTAGGACCAAAATCAAATTGGGCAACAACAGGTTCATCGTCGCCGATAATAGTACAATCGGCGGAAAATGTAATAACATTCACATCCATACCTGGGCGTTCTGGAGAAGCTTCATAGTCGACCAGGTCTTCTCCTAGTAGGTCGTCCTCTTCCATTGATGTCGGCGTGTCGTTGGAGGCTTCCTGGTGAATAGCGGACGGTCTGCGCGCGGGGGCCAGACGGTCCGCGCCTGGTGCAGGTTGTCCAGAGGCCTCCTGGTGAAGGCCGGACGGTCCGCGCCTGGTGCAGATTGTCCAGCCTTGCTGGCCGGGCTATCTGCCATACCTGCAGGGTGCTGCACAAGTATTGTTTGATTTTCTATTTTTGTGGTCGTTTGTTTTTCCTCAACGGCCTTTGGTCTCCATTTCTTCTGAGGTGGCGGGTATAGTGGATGTGTGTCATTAAATATCTCTTCCGCCTTCTTCTCCTGGCTCTCCTTTGCTCTTAGGCGCTGTAATTTTCTCTTTTGGGACCGTGTCAATCCCGCTGAGCACCATCGAGGCATGGAGTATTTTGGATCGGCTGTTTTATTGGTAGCCGTATCCTTTTTGGTTGTGTTGGTCGATTTGCCAAAAATCATTGGCCCTTTATTATCTTCCTGTATGACAACATCTGTAGTGCCTATTTTGATGATGTCCTTTTTTGTTGTTTTTTGAGTTGCTGCAGGCATATGCCCCCCTGCCGGATTAGTCGGCCTTGAAGGCCGAGTAGTCCGGCAATCCTGTTGGGTTTGTGCCTGGTGACTGGATTGAGCAGTGCTCAATCAGTCTTGTACTGGTGGCGTCAACCTGTCAAAAACAGATGCTTGGGGTGCCCCCAGGCGGGGTACTGTGGCATCCCAAATGGATATGGTGGCATGCCCCACATTTGATTTGGGACATATGGTAGAGGTAAATATGTGTATGGATATGGCATAGGTGCATATGGAGGTGGAGGTGTCCATGCAGGTACGTTAGGTCTCACTTGTACAGTATGACCTTTCATTTCTTCCGATTGGTGGGGTGGTCCAATCGGCCTGAGCTGACGTTACTCATGAATGGGTGAGCGGGGTCGCTTTACTGGCCGGTCACTGAGGCCGACCTTCTTTTTTACGTATTTAGACAATAATTGATCAAAAGTTGGGCCGGCTTTAACCAACCGACCAGCTGCCTTGAATGTATTTGTTTTCCACGTACCTATCTCTAGTCGTCGTGGTTTGAAAGTACGTGGCCGTTGTGAGTCCTGAGTACGGTCGGACCGTCCGCCGGAGCTCTCCGGACCGTCCGGTGGGGTCCCGGACCGTCCGCGCCTACGTGCCGGACCGTCCGGGATACACAGCACAGGTTCCTGCATCTGTCTCCCTGTCTGCGCTTGCCCCCCAGTACTGGAGGCTGTGATGGTCACCCTCAGGGTCTCCCCTCCATTGGGAGTCTTCTCGGCTACCACTTTCCTGTAAGAAACTTTACGATCCCCATCGACCTCTTTAGCATTGCCGATGATTGTCTCTTTTCCTTTGTCTTTATCGGCTGTGTTTGGCCGAACTAGGACTTTCTTGCCCTCGAAGTCAATCATGTTCATCGGAAAAGGCTCTGTATCCACCTGCATTTCCTGGAATTTCAATCGTCCCTCGTTAATGGCCGATTGAATCTATCACCGAAATACATTACAATCATTAGTGGCATGAGAAAATGAGTTATGCCACTTGCAGTATGCACGACGTTTTAGCTCGTCGGCAGATGGAACAGTGTGATTTATTTTAATGTTGCCATTTTTGAGTAATTCATCAAATATTTTATCACACTTGCCAACATTAAACGTAAACTTTACATCCTCCTGCCGTTTCTTTTGAATCGGTTGTAGGAAAGCACAAGCCGAAGATTTGGCCTGCTTTGGCCAAACCATTTCAGCAGCATATATTTCTGTTGACTCGTCCTCTGAGCTACTTTGATCGCACTCTACTATATGTACGTTATGACGAATTGCTTTAGCAGTTTCTTTGCTTCGGCTTTCACAAGCCGAAGCTCTCTGGTGTAACTGTGCTAGTGTAAAAAATTGGATGCCTTCTAATCTTTCTTTTAAATAATATCGTAGACCATTAAAGGCTAATCCTGCTAGCTGTTTTTCTGCTAAATGAATTTGGAAGCATCGGTTTCTTGTATCTCGGAATCTCCGGATGTAATCATTAACCGATTCATCTTTTGCTTGTCGTAATAACACTAAATCTACCAAATCCAACTCATAGTCACCGGAGAAAAAATGATCATGAAATTTTTGTTCTAGATCCCCCCATGATGAAATGGAATTAGGAGGTAAAGTGGGGTACCACGCAAACGCAGTTCCTGTTAAAGATAATGAAAATAAACGTATGTGAAATGCCTTTGTGTCGGCCAACTCTCCTAATTGTGCTAAAAATTGGACTATGTGTTCACGTGTGTTCTTTCCTTGATCACCCGAAAATTTTGCGAATTCGGGTATCCTGGTTCCCTGTGGGTATGGGTGGTGATCAAATCGGCTGTCATAAGGTTTCCGATATGATTGCCCCCCAGGGACCATGCTTACTCCGAGCTTATCTCGGAACGCCCTGGCTATTTCTTCCCTTACTATATCAATGGCAGCCGGTGCGAGACCACCGGCTCTCTGATTAAACATAGGTGGGGTTGGCTGGATATTAGCATATTGTCTTTCCCCCCATTGGTTTGAACTACGTGGTGCATTGCCACTTGTCCTATATGGTTCATATGTTTGATCGTTCCTTTCCGGCCCTCTCAGTGGGGCCGGAAAGTTTTCCTGGGCTCTAGATCTCGAATTAATTGGTTGATGCATTGTATAGTGCGATGGGAAGTGCTGCTGGGACGGGTGAGGATTCAGGTAACAATCCTCCTCAAAAAGGTCATGTGCGGACTGTCCGGACATTGGCCCGGACCGTCCGTGATTATGTGTGGACCGTCCGTCGTTGTACGCGGACGGTCCGACTGGGTAGTTTAGATTCTGTGTCGTGTGTGGTGGTTCGGGCGCATATCTAGGTAACTCATTAAAAATAGGCCCGACTGTTGTTGGTCCGGACGGTCCGCGCTCACGTGCGGACGGTCCGGGCATGTGCAGATCGGCTGATTTGCTGCCGATTTGCGGTTGCTCAGGGTATGTGTCCATCGGCATCCCATAAAGGGGTTGTGACTGGTCGTGACAACCTGTAGCCGATGTGTTACGCGTGTTACCTCCTAACTCAACCTCGTGCGAAGGAAAATTTGCGATACTAGATTTATCAAATGCACGTACTAGTCTCTTAAGATCGCTTTGCATACCCCCTATGATGTTCTGCATTTGTTCATGTTGCTCTTCTACATAATTTCTAAGAGATTGTAGCTCGTTGGTATTACTTACATTGGGGATATCTGGCGTGGGTTGGAGCGAAGCCGGATCCGTCGCCCGATGTCGGACGACCTTGTTGTTCCACTTTGAAGTTGGCCAAGAATTTTGCTTTCGCCTCCTGGATCATCCGCTCCTTGTGCTCCTCAAACTGGAGCTGCTCGTCAGCCAGCAAGGTTTCCCAAGTCAGCTCTATGATGTTGATTGTAGAAATATCAGAGTTATCCTTTGAACCGGCCATTGAGGGCCGATTTGATGAGCCTTGATGTGTTGTCCCCAGCGGAGTCGCCAAAAAGTATGTTGACGCCTTTTCAGAGCGTCAAACACTCAACAAGAACCGTGACGGTGCCCTCTGCACAGGGGCGAACGGTCCGCGCGCGGGGCCGGACGGTCCATGGCCTGGTGCGAGGCGCGGTGGTACTCTCTGCGCAGGGGCGGACTGTCCGCGGCCTGGGGTCGGACGGTCTGCGGCCTGGTGCCCGGCTAGGGCTTCTCTGCCTGACGGCCGGACGGTCCGCGCCCTGGGGGCCGGACGGTCCGCGCGTACGCAGAGGCGGCGGGAGTCGCCGGCGGCGCCTGGATCTCGCTCCCAGGAGGGACCCCGTCGGGGAGGAGAGATCCTAGGTGGTGTCTAGGCTCGGGCCGGCCGACCTAGACTCCTCTAATTGACGTAGAGCCGAAGAGAGACGAAGAATTTGGGGATTGGATAGCTAAACCTAAACTAGACTAGAACTACTCTTAGGATAAAATGTAAATTGTATTGATTGAAGGTTCGATTCGTTATCTCAAATCGGCCGTAGACCTCTCTATTTATAGAGGAGGAGGGCTGGACCCGTTACAAACAAATTTCCGAGTGAATCCCGCGAATCTAGCTAACAACTGTAGCACAAAACTCGAAACCCTAAACTGCTCTGCGCATGCGCGGACCGTCCGGCCCCCAGACGCGGACCGTCCGGACCACGGATAGTCCGGCCTCAGGGCCGAACCGTCCGTCCTGCTCAAAATGGGCTCCAACAGAGTTATAGAGCTGTTTATGTACCGGAACATTGCAACAAGTGAACGATACGATGCTGCTAGAAGAGTGAAGTTCATTTTTTTTTTAAAAAACTATGTCCTAGTTTTTTACTTTCAGATGACATATAGATAGAGACGCCCAAAAATAAATAATCATTCTGTACAAAAATATAATTCTTTTCAGCTCTTTTTTTACATTGGAACGTGATGATAATAAATATAGATATACATATAAATTATGTTTATAAATTAATTAATAAATGTATATTTAATCGAAATTAACTTATATTTTAGGACGGAGTCAGTAAATAACAAGATTTCAAATTTGGCTTTGGAAACAAAAGAGCTGCATTGAGCATGTTCGACCAAAGCGCAACTTCAGTACTAAGCCGTAGCCACAACGACAAAGCTTTCTCCTCTCACGGAGTGCTGTACCGATGCGTACTCCAGCGACTGACATGTGGGTCACTTTGCGTTCGTGTGGTCCTGGCCTATGCGACAACTTCCCACTTCCCTACCAGCAGACATTCCTCGCCCCCGTTTTTCCTGTGCCCTCGTCGTTCCGTTTCTCCACTGTTCCTTTCCGGACTTGAGCCGGCCTTGTTTGAACGCCCTCAGCTCCATTTCATAGCCACCGGCTGGCGTCCGCTCCCGCAACAGCCGTCACGCACTTCAATCCGGCAGCCTCTGCTCTGCCTGCGTCACAGCCAGTGGCTCAGCGGCTGCGCCCGTGCCTGTCACGTCTTGTCCTCTCTCTCTCAATCCTCACCTCTCCGGCTCTCTTTCTCCTCCCCAGTCCCCAACGGTGAGGCCCCCGCCGCGCAGCCCATCGACGCATTGCCGCTGCAAGCGCGGACTCCGAGGGCTAGAAGCGGCGGCGGTGCCAGGGCTCGGCGCTCAGTCAGCAATGGCGAGGCGGCTTATGCTGGCGCTCCCTGTGCTCCTCTTCTTGTTGCTCGTCGGTGAGTTGCTAGTGGCTTGTTGTTATTGAGAATGTTACGATCCTTCAGTTGCGTGCTTGTTTTAGTGTTGTTAGCAACGCGTGGACGGCGAGATGCCTTGCTTGCTCGACGAAAAGTACACGATTCGACTCTTCTTGCTCTCTGGTCTGGATGTTTTTGCTGCGTGTTCTTAAACATGGAGTACTCTTTTTAGGGGGAATGTTCAATGTTCCATTCCATTTCACTGCCCCACACCCCATTTGAATCTATCCGTACACATATTCGTTCTTTCCATCGATAACCCAGAACCAAAGATTGGTCGATGCATTTACAAAAAAAAAAAAGAACAGAACTTTAAATCCCAATCACTGCATTTGCTCCGCTCGCGTTGGTGGTAATCAAAACAGCGCATGCGCAATCGCAGGGCAATGCCACGGCGGCAAGATTGGCGTCTGCTACGGCCGCAACGCCGACGACCTTCCGGCGCCAGACAAGGTGGCGCAGCTAATCCAGCAGCAGTCCATCAAGTACGTGCGCATCTACGACACCAACATCGACGTCATCAAGGCATTCGCCAACACCGGCGTCGAGCTCATGGTCGGCGTCCCCAACTCCGACCTCCTCGCCTTCGCGCAGTACCAGTCCAACGTCGACACGTGGCTCAAGAACAGCATCCTCCCATACTACCCGGACACCATGATCACCTACATCACCGTCGGCGCCGAGGTCACCGAGAGCCCCGTCAACGTCTCCGCCCTCGTCGTGCCAGCCATGCGCAATGTGCACACCGCGCTCAAGAAGGCCGGCCTGCACAAGAAGATCACCATCTCCAGCACCCACTCGCTCGGGATACTGTCCCGGTCGTTCCCGCCGTCTGCTGGGGCGTTCAACAGCAGCTACGCCTACTTCTTGAAGCCTATGCTCCAGTTCCTTGTGGAGAATCAGGCACCGTTCATGGTGGATTTGTACCCCTACTATGCGTACCAGAACTCGCGGAGCAATGTGTCCCTCAACTACGCGCTGTTCTCGCCAGAGTCCCAGGATGTGATTGACCCAAACACTGGACTGGTTTACACTAACATGTTCGACGCCCAGGTCGATTCCATCTTCTTTGCGCTCATGGCTCTGAACTTCAAGACTTTGAAGATCATGATCACTGAGTCAGGGTGGCCAAACAAAGGGGCGGCCAAGGAGACTGGAGCCACTCCAGACAATGCTCAGACTTACAATACCAATCTGATACGCCATGTTGTTAATGACAGCGGCACACCGGCGAAACCAGGGGAAGAGATTGATGTTTACATATTTTCATTGTTCAATGAGAACAGGAAACCTGGCATCGAGTCGGAGAGGAACTGGGGACTGTTTTTTCCTGATAAGAGCTCTATCTACAGCCTTGATTGGACGGGCCGAGGCAATGTGGATGTTATGACTGGAGCAAACATTACAAGTGCTAATGGTACCTGGTGTATTGCTTCAACTAATGCTTCAGAAACTGATCTGCAGAATGCCCTCAACTGGGCATGTGGTCCAGGCAACGTAGATTGCTCTGCCATTCAGCCAAGCCAACCCTGCTACCAGCCGGACACTTTAGCTTCCCATGCTTCGTATGCATTCAATAGCTACTACCAGCAAAATGGAGCCAACGTTGTGGCCTGTGACTTTGGAGGTGCGGGAATACGAACGACGAAAGATCCAAGTAAGAGTCCCATCCTTTTTTACTGTTATGATAATCATGATGCTGTGCATGGTTTCATGATAACATCCATGTGCATGTGCATATATTCAGGTTATGGATTATGTCTTTAGTTGATGTTGGAGTTATATACATAGGTTGCTCATATGGTATGATGGTTGCAGCATTTACTAGTACTCCCTTTCTTCTTCGTTCCAAATCGTAAAACAATTTGCCTTTCTAGATATGATGCATTACTAAAAAGCTATATATCTAGAAAGCCAAAACATTTTACAATTTGGAATGGGTAACTAATTTCATGTTGATGAGGTGCCTTTGCTATTAGGCTATATATATATGTCTGAGAGAACAGTAGCCTACTTGCAATTGTGACTTTGCCTTCTGAGCCTGTGATTTTCTGTTTCTCCCCATTGCAATTTGCATAGATCATTGTGATTCTGAATACAGGCATAAGCAGTGTCTGTTCCATCAGATTCATATGTTAGCCTTTTCAAGTGTTGAAAAGACTTGTGAGTTACTGTTGATGCTATAATTTTCTAACTTTGTTAGCTTATTATAGCCTACTTGATTTTTGGATTCTTATCATGCATATTGAACAATGAAAATTTTGATGATAGAATGTTTTTTGACTGAACTTGATGATAGAATGTTGCAACGTTTATTTCAATGCAGCTTATTGATTGGCATGCCAATAGATTATTGTTCGTTCCTTCATAAGCTCTATTAATAATGTATCTTCCTTTTTCTTACCAATGTAATAAGCTGTTTTACTTTATTTATTTCTGGCTTGCAGGTTATGACACTTGCGTCTATTTGGCTGCCGGGTACGAAATACTCTCTCACTCCTTTTGTATACTTCAGTGACACTCCACTAACATTTTTTTCCTTGTAACCTGAAGCAATAAGATGAGCACGACGAACTCAACATCTCTTCCAGCTCGCAGCGACTCCGGTCCAGTCCCATGCGCCAAATGCTTCGCCACTTTGCTCCCCATGCTGGCCCTCGTGATGGCTGCAGTTATGGTGTGATCTATGGAAAAAAAATGCTCCAGCTAGCCTCCTTAAGACCTGAGATGAAAGGTGAATTGCGTAATGCTGCTGGTAACCATTGAAGTTCTGTTTTTGCCATGAGCAGTAGACTAGTAGTAGTCTAGTAGAGAGGCACCTTATGCTGTAGGAATTCTCTGGTCGGTTAAGATGTACATCGTCGCGCGGACAATATATATCAGCTGGCATTAAGAACTTGATATCGTATTATGCTGTGCTTCGGTTCTCATCCTCACTGCATTTTGCATTAATCCTCGTGTTGCATGGTTCTTTTCTGAACTACTATGGTAGGTACCATTAGATAGTCTTTTCAGGACATGGACCATAAGTGGATTATTGGATGCGTGCATGAAAATGTTGAAGTGGGAAGTGATGCGTGTATGAAAATGTTTAAGGTGGGAAGTACTATGCCAAATCGCTGTGGAGCAGCTGCACCATCATTGGATTTATGAGATGCTCCGGAGTCAGTTGTCAGAGTTTATCATTATACTCTAGATGCCTCCTTTTAAGCTGTATACATGCTTTTGTGCTTCTTTGTTGCCAATGATTCCTTTTTTGTGTGAAAATAGGCTAGATGTAGTGGAGATCTGCACGGTAATATCAACGATTCTTTTTTAATTCGACTCGTCAGATTTGTTGGAAAAAAAAGCTCATTTACCAACTCTTCCAGAATGCATCAGACCTCAAATGGGGTAGGAGGGGGTATCGGAAAATTTGGGCTCAGGAAACCCAGCCCAGCAGGAGCAGCTTGGCTGGTGCTTTCGGCCAGGGTGGGGCGCGTCGTGCAGAGAGGCTGGAAAGTAAGATTCTGATGGTCCGCCAGCCACTCGGGAGGTACGAGTTGAGTTGCGTTGCAGGGCCCGGCGGCGACGACGTCCAGCCTATCTCGCACGTCTCTGGCGCTGGCGGTGGGGGCACGAGTCATCACGGCCAGTGGCGAGCTGCGCACAGCGCACCAAAGGAAGGGCGGACGACAAGTGGTGGCGATCCAGTCCTCCGCCACGCCGCGGCCCCCGCGCCTCTATTTATACCGTGGCCGCCTCCTGGCACACCTGCGTACGTGAGCGGCTAGCTCCTTCCACCAGGGAGATCGATCGAGCTTCCACCTCCCGTCATCATCATCCTCCTCCTCTTGGAGCTTGGAGGTCGCAGCTGAGCAGCAACAAGGCCGGAAAGGATGTCGTGGCAGACCTACGTCGACGAGCACCTCATGTGCGAGATCGAGGGCCACCACCACCTCACCTCCGCCGCCATCATCGGCCACGACGGCACCGTCTGGGCCCAGAGCGCCGCATTCCCGCTGGTCAGCTCCCTCTCCGTTCGTTCGTTCCTTCCTTATTCTCTCTGGCCACCGCCGACCGGATCGGTCGCGTATGGCTGACACGCATGGCTCGCCGTGATCCAGTTCAAGCCTGAGGAGATGGCCAACATCATGAAGGACTTCGACGAGCCCGGGTTCCTGGCCCCGACCGGCCTTTTCCTCGGCCCCACCAAGTACATGGTCATCCAGGGCGAGCCCGGCGCCGTCATCCGCGGGAAGAAGGTACCTACCGCCGCCCGCGCGCCGATCTCGATCATATCTCCCGCCGATCTCTCCTTCCTGATCATAGCAGGTCTTCCTTCTTTTTACGGTTTCCAGGGATCTGGAGGCATAACCGTGAAGAAGACCGGGGAGGCGCTGGTGGTCGGCATCTACGACGAGCCCATGACCCCCGGGCAGTGCAACATGGTGGTCGAGAGGCTCGGCGACTACCTCGTAGAGCAAGGCCTGTAAACGGAACTGCTTCAGTCCAAACGGAATTGTTTATAACTTGTTGGTGTTGTTCCGGCAAATAATTTTGTGTGGTTTCACCTAAAACTTTGGTTGTCGTATGATTTGTAAACCCCGAACAGTATCTATATGTGATTGAACTGCGCCTACCTATTCTTTTATTATACGGGAATATATGTATGTATTTCGTGCAATCTCTTCCAGTTTTTCAAAGCATATATATATATATATATATATATATATATATATATATATATATATATATATATATATATATATATATATATAGGGAAGAGGTAATGGAAGCCCTGGGCTTCCCCTACTAATGGAAGCCCCAGTCAGGACGCGGTCAACCCAGCATCCGCGTAGCCATGCGGTCAACAGCCAAGAATCCAGGACGATAAGCATAAGGCAATATACGAATGCATATATATATGGATAAAGATGTGTAAACCATGCATAAAGGAATCTTTTTGAGCCCGAATCACGTGGAACGAATATGACACTGTGGACAACGTTTACGACTGCATAATGACATGTACTTGACAGCATAAATCATACAGTATGTGGTTCTGGTTCTGACTCGGGCGGATTCCAGCGTAAACCGTGAGCTAAAACAGCGTAAATGAGTACGAAATTTAGCGTAAATCCTATTTCTGTTTTGTAACAACAAACGGGGCCTAAAATTACGGCGTGAAAATCGCATGCAGCCGATCATGCGCGGGTTCTGGCTCGGGCGGATTCCAGCTAAAACGTGAGCTAAAACAACGTAAATGAGTACGACATTTAGCGTAAATCCTATATCTGTTTTTTAACAGTAAACGGGGCCCAAAATTACGGCGTGAAAATTGCGTGGAGCCGATCGTGCGCGGATTCTGGCTCGGACGGATTCCAACGTAAAACGTGATCTAAAACATCGTAAATTATTATGAATGTTAGTGTAAATCATATATTTGTTTCGTAATAGCGAATGGAGCCAAAATTTACGGCGCAAAAATCGCGCGTCACCGGTCGTACGCGAGTTCTGGCTCAGACGGATTTATGCGTAAAACGTGAACCAAAACAATGTAAATGAGTACGAATTTTAGCGTAAATCGTTCATGTGTTTCATAATAACAAATGTAGACCGAATATATCTCTCTGCACACGAGGTTGTCATAAAATGCATCAAGAAATATCGTAAATTGGTGTAAAATACAACAAGAAGTGATCTAAGTTAATTGTAGCGTAAAATGCAAGCTAACCATTTACAGGAGAACTGTTTTAGATTTTACAATAAGATATAAGAGATAATTATTCTAGTACTCAACTATGATAATGTGGTATTTACATTTTAGTTGTTGGTACATACACGCAAAACTATGTTTCACCATAACCCCACTGTTAGCAAAAAAAAGTGAGTTTAAAAGGCTCTTCTAGCTTTCCTAATGTGGAGAAAACCATCGCGTCCATATCTGCAAACGTAACATGAACTATTAATCATTGAGGAATAGTGAATTCTCCATTTTCAGACCATATGCATTATTCTGTCAGTAAGCATAAAAAATGATATCAATGTTCATAAATACATCCCATGCCAGATTATCCCATGCAAACCAAACATACAAAATAATAGAAGGTCAAGTTCTATGCTAAGATTCACCAAAATAATTGGAGCGCATAAAAGATGAATTAAAACAAGATAACCAGAGTGTAAAAAAATCTACTGTCATGGTGTACCTTGTCCATCATTCTAAAAAACATAGAAAACTGATTCAATGGACGATTTATTTGATATCAGCAATTTTAATATGCAGACATCAAAATCTAGTTTGCCTTCTTTATATTTGGGCAGTGGATCACAAAAACAAAAGAGCATATACTTACTGGGGGTACTTGACGTATCTGTCGTATACTGCTCTAGAGTGGACTAGGTACTGGGGTTGCATTGTTCTGAAAAGGACCAACTCAAATCATCGTAAAAGCACAAAAGGAAGAACAAAAACAATGTAAGATTAGTGGTCTACGTGTTTACAAAGAGGAGCATACGCGCGATCTAGTAATTGGGCGTAATAGCGTATTCAAATTAGCATAAAAAGACATATTTAGGAAATAAAAATTACAGGCATTTAAGCAAAGTGTGGCATAGTTAGACACAAACCAAACAGGCATTTAATCTTTCAAGTGTAGAAACAATAAAAAGGTACATGTAGTAGGTCTAAAACTTTGGCTACAGAGATAGCTATATGAAAATAGTGACGCTCAGCCAAATGCCCATTATCAACACATAGTAAAACCCTCCCTTTGACTAATAACTTTCTTTGGCAAGTGACAAACAAGTTGCTATATAAAAATAGTGTTGCTGGATTACTATGATGAATATATCCTGTGATAAAGATTGAGGGCTGCTAGTTGCAGGATACACAACAATAGCAACAACTGCGAATATAGAGAAACAAGCCCTGATTTGAACATTACTTGCAATTGAAATCTAAAAAACAGAAATATGTATGCCTCAGACATCCCATGAAGGAATTAGCAGGACTAGCTCTCAAGCCTAGCAGGGAGAAAGCTCTTGGGTCGCTACTGCAAATGTCAAGAAACAAGCCTTGGCTTTGTCATCATCGCCATACACTATGTAGACAAACAGAGACATGACATTAGGCCCAGGTTACATTTTATTACAGTTCACAAACTAAAAGATTTTAGGTTGTTATTAAATCAACTCAAAGACCCAATTTAAATCACACACCATAGTTGACCCAGGTTACATTTTATTACAGTTCACAAACTAAAAGATTTTAGGTTGTTATTAAAACAACTCAAAGACCCAATTTAAATCACACACCATAGTTGAATATATCAAATACAGATGGGTGCTCCATCCCAGACGAAACCAGAGGTCGCAGGATGGACACCTCCAACTAAAAGAACCAACTGTTACTTACATTGTCAAATAACATTCCCCAGTTGTAGGTCTTGAGATCCTTATTAGAATTATTGAACTACAACGACGTCCACATAATCTGATTAAACTGAGAGAGTACATACCAAAACAGGAGATGTATAATGCATATGCCTCGTCATAAACGAATCTGAAGGTAATTCCAGATGTAATATCTAATCATCATTGGCTTGCGTGCATATCACAAAATTTAAGTTTGTCCAACTTTATATATAAAACTTAATGTTTATGATCCCCAAACAAATACCAGTAGATGAATCACAAAATATATTTTCGCAGTAAACTTATTTAAGCATATAAATGGTAATATTATTTTTAAAAATCTAGTCAAGAGGCCGGAATACCTGATGCTTGCTGTCAATGGGGAATGGCCTAGCGAAGGGGTCGACGGATACTCGAGCACCTGACCTTGGGCGGCGGCAGTTGCCCAGTCGTCGACTCGTCGCCAAAAGTAAAGCAATGGGCTGGAGGCCGATTATCAGTGGTAGCGGCAACCTGGGTGGAGCTCAGGTCGACAGCGGACCCCAGGCTCTCCTGTAGCACCTCCACCCACAGCACGCCGGCACCCACGTCCAGCGGGGGAGTAGGCAAAGACATCGACTCGTCCTCGTCGTTGTCGATCTTACGGCTGCGCTTGATTGCTGCTTCCTCTGAGTTAGGTCTTATTGGATATGGTGCTGGCGTCCTCCTCTGGCCCTGACGAATCCTGAGTCCATCCTCCACCAAGATGAATCCTCCCGGCGGCGATTTGGGCCGCTTCGACTCTATGTCTCCGCTTCGGCGATCTCTGCTCGAACCGAACCTCTGAGCCGGTTGTCGCGATTGGGAAGACTGTGCCGAGCTGCACAGGCCGCCGTCCCCCGGAGTCGCCTTCGTGGCATCCTTCCACACGCCGGCACGAACGCTTCAAGTGGAGGAGGAGATCTAGGTAGGTGGAGGATGGAGGAGCGTTGGTTGGGAACCCTAGCCTCCAAGGCTGTTGGGGCGTAGGGCGGCGGCGAGGACGACGCGATACGACTGGGAAGGGGGAATAGGAGCGGATGGATCTGCGTGTACGTGTACTAGGTCAATGGTGGATCTACTGGGTGGGGCGTGGGTTTACTGAGCCAGCCTATATATGTCGGATTGCGGTTCGGTTGGACTGGCTAGGGCTTCTTATAGTTATTGGAAGCCCAGGGCTCCTAATACCTAAACTATATATATATATATATATATATATATATATATATATATATATATATATATATATATATATATGATCATTTCTGCATTTTCTGGAATCTATCTAAACATAACTTCACCTTTCTTCTTGTTTTTTGGTTCGACTTTGTGATTTTTAATTATATTATTATTATTACTACTATTATTACAGTTCTTGCCAGATTGGATTCAAAAGCCTGAAACCGGACACGTTCTTCCTGGGTCCAGTTATAATGCTAGCTCTCCAAAGTATTGCAGGCCGCTCCGGCCCACTAGCCCATAAAACGCCAGCTCGCTACACCAATTGGCAAAGCCTGTGGAAACATAGGCCATTCAATAATTTTTAGAAGAGTTTTTTTTAAAGTGAGGGGCATATTCGTCATCTTCCCTTGGTTGTTTTTAATTAAAATATCGGTATAAAGAGATAGGAAATTTTTTCAAAGCATCTTTGAAGTATTTTTTTTAATGTTGGGAGCATATTTGTTATCTTTATCCTAACTGAGTCTAGGCCTGCTAATGGCAAAAAATCTAATCCACCCCCACCCATACCCAAATCTAATAACTTTGATATCCATCCCACACCCACCCAAAAATATTAGAAGAAAGTTAAACCCAACCCATCCAATAACATTATTGATCCCAAACCAACCCGTAATTGGGTGGAAACCCATAGAAAACTCGTGGGTTTAGCTTATTGTCTCACATCAAGCCAACTGCATATACTGATACACAATGATAATTTTATAGGTAGTTTTAGTGATATACAAAAACATAGTTGCATACACAGTGACAAATTTGGTCGATGAACATTTAGATCTCGAGAGAATAACAAAAAACATCTGTTAAAGATCCTTAACCCATCTATGTTTAAAAGAAAAATAAACAAAGTTAACAATTCAATTAACAAGGAGATACATAAAAAAACCTTTGCTAAACGTGAAGTAGAAGACTTAGAGTAAAATAACTGAATGGCATGTGGTGGTGCTGTGGTCGAATTATCCTGTGTTCAGTCTGTAGTAGCATTAGTAGCTGTACAGTCTGTAGAGAGCCGACAAGGCAGAGACGCCCAATGAAATGAAATTTTCATCCAAAGTTCCAAACAAGCAATAAGTATAGTGTGTTGAATGTAATTCTGTTATGTCACTGGATTATGTCACTGGATTATGCAGATGGCGTGAAAGCGATAAGTATAGTGTGTTGTGTGCGACTAAAGAAATCAAAGACTTATCTGAACCTGAAATAAAATGGTACTGATTAGGGTGGTAGTCTGATTGGTGAATACTCATGGAAACCCATACCTATCCAAATCCATCTATACCCATGTATATCAACCATTTTGACCCGCGATATAAAATAAACTCACCCAATCCAACCCGTTCATAATTAAAACTCATCATAACCCACCAAAACAAACACCCACCTAAAATACCCATTTACACCCACCCCATTTCTAGGCCTAACTGAGTCAGAGAACACCCTTGTAACACCCCTATGTATTTCAGTTCCAAGTTATGAATGGAAATGCAGCTTGCATCAATGGAATGGAGGAAACTATTCGGTTTCTTTCAGTAAACACCCAACCCTGCAAACATTAGCTATAGACGACCCATTGTAGCTGTATATCAAAGTGTATGCTTATGTTATTTATCAATTTCATAAACCCCATGTTTGTTTATGTTTGAACGGTCATGAATTTTATATCTGCATGATACCCATAGTGCATTCCTACCACCACAGGGAGCGAAATGTCGTCCTCCTTGCTACGGCGCTCATTCCGGGATGTTGCACATCCATGATCCATGGACCCACCGAGACTCGGGCGGCGACCCTCGCCCCGTGCCCAAAGCATTGTGGCTTGGAATTGGAATGGCTGAAACTGTCTCCCCGTATGGCTTTCGGAAATGGATGGGCAGTGCTGCCGGCCGGCCCCTTTGGATCGCTTCACTTCCAAAGATCACTTGGTGCTACCGCTGGCCCGTTCTCTTCTCGGTGCCGACTGTTTCTGTTCATATTTTTTTAAAAAAAGAACCCATCTACTAATTGTTTGCCGATTACCTCTAGTCTAATATTCCAAGCATTCAAACCTTCTAGTTTTGTGAAAGTAGAAACGGGCATGAACAGCAGCATGTGTGCTTTATTTATTCGCTGCTAACTCAAACTATACATTGATGCACAGACGGTACTAATAGTTACTGCTGCTCTTTTATTTTTTTTTTAAAAAAAGAATGGGATGAAACTTAATGAGCAGTGAGATGGTACTAATAGTTTTCTTGCGTTCTGGGTGGCCTGTTGGGTGCATCGTACCCGGTTACACTAGACACACGGGTGCAGATCTTTTATTTTTTTTCAAAAAAAAATAAGAAAAAAACTACATTAACCTATATGGTATATCTTGGTTTCTGCGACAGATGATATGCCTAAAATCGTGATGCACTGCACCATGCACCAGTACAGAAGGCCCACGATGCGATGCTTTTTATTCCAGTGGCCCAACTTGTTGTTTTGTTTATCCTGCGCGTGACCTGCAAGTTGTGCAGGATGGCACATTTTACAGTCATTATTGCCGATTTGTTGGGCACAAATGGCAGACGACTGTTTGTACAAATGGCAGCCGGGTTTCTAGAACTTGCTGCACGTGTTTGCTCTGCAGGCTGCAGCAGGGTGACAGCAAGGGCAACGCAAGGGCAAAAACGGATCCAGGTTCCGATCCTCGGCTGCCGTTCAAATCAAATATATAGCAGATAGGTTTAGGGAGCTAAAAGTTTAAGCAGACAGTAGTACGTGGATGTATGCATGCAGGCACGATCAATTGCAAACCCGGCAGCAACAGTTCGCTCGCCATATTCCTCCTTTGTGCTTAGCCCAGCTGATCAAAGGATACGTAGTAGAGCGTAGCCGTGTGCCCGTGCCGTCCACACATCCTGCTTGAAGGCTCATCCGAAATCCTGCACCGGATCGACCGCGAACCACCGGTGTAAATAGGGCACCTCGACCACCACCCGCCGGCCCATCCGCCTGAGCCCCCCCAACAACCGCCACGCACGCCGAGCCGCAGCCACACTCAGCCACCGGTCCAAGATGCCGTCCGGCCGGCAGCCGGCAGCGGCACCCGCCCGATCCATCGCGGGTCAAAGAAGCGGCGCGGCGGGCCGGCGGCCAACCGGCCGGGGCACATGCATGCCCAGCGCGCGCGTACCTGCGCCAACCAGAACGCACACGGCGCACCCGCACATGCCGATCGAGAGGCGATCGAGCGAGCCCACCCCCGTCCTACTGGGGCACTTGCCAGTCGGCCACCCCCACGCCACGCGCGGGGCCCTCGAGGGACGGGCGCATGGCATGAGCGGCCGAGCTGACGAGACAGGCGTATCCCGCTGCGGATCTCGGTGCCCTGCTCCGCGATCCCCCCTCCCTCGCGCACGAGCCGCCCGTGCGGCTGCGTGTGCCCCCGGCCCGTTAAAACCGTTGCAACTTGCAAACTACTATCTGCCTGCAAACTTTGGTGTCCCAGATCCACCGCTCTGCTGTAGACTGTACTAGTAGTAGTATTGGATTCTGGAGTCCCCTCTTCGCGCCTAGGATTCTACACATCCAAGTCGGTGGTCTGTATGCAGTCAACAAACAGTAGTGTGCGCCGTCGGTAGTTGTATATATAATATAGGCAAGCGTAATTTTCCAAACCAGCTTTTACAACTGGCTACCATCGCACAAATAGTCCGGATTTGCATATACTAGGCAGCTCAACTATTATAGTGCAGCTATTGCTTGACGAAACTCCTGCTCCTCCTGTGGCTGTAGACTGTAGTACGTAGGGTGTCACGCATCAGCCCAGGACCTGCCAGATAGATAGGCTATGTCCGCGCGCGTCCAAGGAGGGGCTCCCTCTGCTTTGAAGACCGGACAAGGACAGAGATCGGATTAGGTTCTCCATCGCGATACTGCCATGTGAGCGAGAGCACCATCTCGCTCTCGCCCCTGTCACTCCATCGTGCTTGGCTTGGCATGGCAATGCCCTGTCACTCCGCCGGCGATCGAGCTCTCGATGATCCTCTTGCGAAGCAGCCTCACAGCGGCAGGCAACACACTGATTGAGCACACGCACGCGGTCCCAGCGATCGCGTAAATGCATGCCGATCCATGCATCGTCGGTCGTGTCCGTCCACCGATAGGTGAGACGTTGCGTCACATGCATGCGTCTCCACACACGGAAAAAAGGTCCTGGTCTGCTCGTGGTGCCGGGGCCATGGCCCATGGATGGTGCCTCATCAGTACCCCGACCCCGTCGGCACTCCTCGGCACCACCGAGACTGGCGTGGGGGCGCCGCGCGCGCGCCACTGTTGCATTAGAACTGTATACAATTACAATTGCATGGTCTCGCTTGGTTTACTGTGCATGCCGTCTTCTCTCTTTTCTTTTCGAGGAAGTATGTTGAATTAGCACTGCACACATAGATTTAGATCATTATTATTGGATGGACGACCCGCGAGAGGTTGGTACTGGAGCATGCATGCATGTATGCAACCAACTGGCGGGCTTCTAGCTCTTGATTATCTTAGCTTAAACACACCTATACATATACACCGTACTGATACACACTAATTTCAGGTGTATATACCCAGCTAGCTCCTCCTGCAATTTAGATATATCCAGAAATATTGATTACCTCGCCAACCCAAAATCCTGAAAGATACTCATGCTACATCTTTATATACGAATACCAGTTGTTCCAGTCTGGCTAGCTAGCTAGCTCCTCCTGCAGGGCACACGATCAAGTTTAGTTAACTGTCAAATTCTCCCGCGGCAGTCGACACAATCAGAATTTAAGTTGAAGCAGATCGAGCCAGCCGATCCACGGAAGGCGATCGAACCGCCAGCAAACGCACATTTATGCGAGCACCTATCACGTCCGGTGGCATTGGCAACGGCCGAATCGATCTAGGGGTGTTTATCAGGGTGAGCCCACCCCCATAAAAAGTTTATAAATTCTTTAGCCAAGCACCCGTTAAAGATTCATGAAAATCTATATTATATAGCAAAGCTGCTCTTTTTTATGACCCGTCAATATTTTCGGTTAGATTCGTCATTATCGGTGGCGCATGCATGCAATTGTACATGTACAAAACAACAAATTGAGCTACTAGTAGTGGACTCAGCAGACTCGTACCTATTTTTTTTTATTTTAGTCCTATTTTTTTTATAAAAAGGTTTACATATAGACAAGTAAAATCGATTTTGAACTTTACATTCAATGATAGGTCTATAACACTAAGTTTATACGGCTCGACACCGAGGTACTATGCATTAATAATGTGAACGTCACTATAGCTATGACGTACATAGTAGCAACTCGATGCCATGACATATAGTGTTGAGATCGACGTGCATCCTGCCCGTGACATCCTTTCCCCTACCTGGCGCCTACCCACCTGCGCCCAACCCCCACTTATTTCTCATTCCTCCCCAATCTTTGAACCTTCTCTATTGTGTTCAATACTATAGAAAGGACTGTTAATGCCGGTTGGAAACTTGCTACAGTACCAGATGTTTAGCTAATACTGGGCAACCGAAACTAAAGGCACCAATTTTTAGTTCCGGTTGCATGGTATGTTACAAAAGAGGGACCTTTACTACTGGATTTGGTGCCAACCACGTGGGCACACCGCACACCCTACACAGTGGCGTAGCTAGGATTTATTCATAAGGTATGCCATAAAAAATTCATACCTGTTTCAAAGTAAATTTCAATATTACTTGTCTGGCCTGCGCTTCCTTAAAGCAAAGAATGCATCAATTATGTCATCTTCTTTTACTTCTTCGAAAATGTCACGCTCAATGTATGTGACTAGAGAATCATCCAAGAGATTATCACACATCTTGTTTCTTAATTTGGGTTTGATTATAGTCATCGCAGAGAATGCCCTTTCAACACTAGCTGTTGCCACTGGCAGCATCAATACCAATTTGAGGAGCAAGTAAACCATATCATATACTTTATCTCTCTTTGTTTCCACAAGCTTAATCGAGAGATCAACTATATTGTTTATGCCTTTGCAGTTATCATCTTGTCTCATGACATCAATATAATTATCAAGTTGCAACTCAAGTTTCAGCAAATCAGTGCCCCTGATGTCATTAGGGTAGAATTCAGCAAGTCTACGTACCTTCTGTGCATCAAAAGAAGCAAATGAGTTTGATGGATCAAAGGCTGTCATACATGAAAGCAACTCCATATTGACCTCATTAAACCGACTCTCAAGCTCTTGGCTGATTCGATCAATTACCCCAATATATACTTCTCTTCTAAAGTGATCATCATTTCTTTGGTTTTGAACAAACCGTGTTGACCTTCTGTAAGGTATGTAATTATCCTCCATAGCAGGAACATTGACACCATGTTTGTTGCAAAACAATGTAACCTTTTGAAGGAATTGTTCCCAACCATCAGACCTTAATTGTTGCATTCTTCTCTTTGCCACAGTAATGAGTGAGATCGCATTAAGTATATCTTGCTCCCTCCTCTGCAAACACTCTGATAATTCATTTGTGTATCCAAGAATAACAAACATTAGGTGTGCATCAAAAACAAAGTCAAATGACTCAAATGCTCCAACCATGAAATGTATCTTAGACCAATCACTTTTAATTGTTGTATCCTCTCCAAGTGTAATGAGCACATCACGTATTATAGGATACATAGCAATGATGTTACATACAATTTTGTAATGAGAGCCCCATCGAGTTTCACCTGGCCTAGGCAACCCCATCTCTTGATTTAATCCACTACCACTTTCAATCTGGCCACATTCAAGTGCTTTTATGATATTCTCAAGCCTAGCAGTTCGAAGCATTCCATGACGCTTACAAGAAACTCCAACAATATTCAACAAGAGAGAAACTTGATCAAAAACCAGACACAATCATTGTTTCCCTTGGCCACAGCAACAAGAACTAATTGGAGTTGATGGGCAAAACAATGGATATAATAAGCAGAAGGTGATTCTTGCAAGATCAGTGTTTTTAACCCCTTAATATCTCCTTTCATGTTACTAGCCCCATCATAACCTTGACCACGGATTCTTGTCATACTCAAACCATGACTAACAAGTACAGTCTCAATTGCATTCTTAAGTGATGAAGAGGTTGTATCATCTACATGAACAACTCCAATAAAATGCTCACATGGCCTTCCCAATTTATCAACATACCGCAAGCAAAGAGCTAGTTGTTCTTTATGTGATACATCACTAGACTCATCTGCTAAAATAGCAAAGGGCTCTTCACCAAGTTCTTCAATTATTTTTTTTCTAGTTTCCATGGCACAACAATGAATAATCTGTGCTTGAATCATTGGGCTAGTTAAAGTGCAGTTACCTGGAGCATTGTTCAACACAACCTTGTTCACCTCTTCACTGTTAGTAGCAAGAAATTTCAAAAGCTCAATAAAATTGCCCCTGTTGCTAGACTCTTTGCTTTCATCATGTCCACGGAATGCCAACCCTTGATGCAAAAGATATTTCAAACATCTAATTGAATAAGTAAGTCTTATCTTATATAAACGAAGGTCCTCATCACTCCACTTCTCAATTTGGTTATCAATTGATGCATTAGGATTCATATAGCCAATGTATTTCTCTTGAGCTGTCTTGTGTGCCATAGAACCCGCATGTTTCAAAAGTGATTTGCTTCCTATATTCCAATTTCTCCATCCACCCACAGTAAATGCATCTGTGCCCTTGCCCTTACTTTTCTTATTTTTGAATAAATAACACACAAAACAAAATACTGCATCATTCTTGATACTATATTCAACCCAAGGAAAATTATGGAACCACACAAAATTAAAGTTGCGGTCTCTATCTCCAATTTTTCTTTTTGGAAATTCATGTCCATATGGTTGCAAAGGACCTTTCAGAATATATGCTCTTCGAATTGCATCATGATCATTAACATGATAACTTGATATGGGTTGTCTTTCACCTGGATCATGTGGAAGACGATTGATATCATAAACCGGCGGTGCTGATGATTGTGATGTTGGTGGTGGTGGTGAAGAAGGCATATGATTCTGATTTTCTTCGATCACTCCTTCCTCTTGTTCATTACTAGGTTGTTCTTGATTTACTGCCGGAGTTGAAGAAGGATATGATGGGGAGGTAGCAAGCTTCTTTGCTTCGTGTTTTCGAAAAAGTGAAGCAATATCTCCACCCCTCTTCATGTTCAATCGCTGTATTGTACAAGTAAATTGACATTAATAATGAACTTCAGATTTACATAAAATTGCTGACTGACATAAAATTGCAGATTCACTAATTAAAATTGTAAAGATAAAAATAGGGTTTGTTAAAAAAAATAACCTCTCTGTTGTAGCCTGTAACCTATAGCATGTAGACTAAAAAAATTGCGAAGGAGAAGGACCGAGACGGCGAGACGGTGGATGGCTGGATGGGGATGCAGACTGTATAATACAGCAGAGTGGTGCAGGCCAGGCTGCAGTCGCCCGTGCAGCAGAGCGGTGCAGGCCAGGGCGCCAGGCAGCAGCCGCGGGCGGCGGGTCGGCGGATCGACGGGAGGAGCCACCGAGCCAAAGCGGCGGGTCGGCGGGAGAAGCCAAAGCGACGTGATCTCCTGGACTGGCTGTCTACGTAGGTTTTTTGGCGTTTGGTGTTGTCCACTGTCCAGCCGTGGCCTTCAAGCAGCCAGGCTGCAAGTCGCCAGACGCCAGGATTAGTGGTCCGGTGGGCCGGCCCATAGGATATGCCACGGCCCACCCGGACCACCCTGTAGCTACGCCTCTGACCCTACATGGTTCTTTTAGTACTGATTGGAACCACCAACTGGTACTAAAGTTTTTAGGGACTTTTTATTCTATATATTTACAAACTGATATTGACGGATATGTAATACACATACTTGTTAGAAATTGATATAAAGATGAGGCCATGTACCGATAACTAATATATGTACATTAGTACATTTAGAGTAGTCTGTGTGCATTCACCGTCCTATTAGATTTGGTCTAAGTCAAGTGACAGTTAGTGCTTGTTACTCTTTGTGATTGGTAATACCTAGATGACTTGGTAGTGTTGGGAGCTCGGTGATCACCTAGAGAGCTTGTGGGCGATCCAACTCAAGGGTCTAGACAGTTGTGACTACTTCACCGAATCGGATAGGCAAAGAACCAGCTTGTATAGAGCACTTGGTCCTTGTATGGATCAAGGGGGTGTGACACTGTTTCGTGGGTGCTCCAATAAGGATCAGTGGAGGGTGCTAAATCTTCGATACCTCATAAAAACATTAAGGTTTTCTAATCCTTACTTTGAGCATTTACATTTGATCAATTAAATTCATGTATTTTACACTATTAGAATTGTCATGTCAGTACAGGGTTGAAACTTAGGGTGTAAGATCCTGATCGATAGATAGAAACTCTTTTAGGCACAAGAGTTGAAGTTGGGCTTGCTAATAGGTTTTAATTTGCGCAATAAAATTTAGAGAAGACTAATTCAACCTTGTCTCTTGGATATCTTGATCTTTTTCAACAATGGTCTCTACTGGATGAGGTGCTTGCTTATTTGCTTTTAGTCAATTGAGTACCATGTACCACTTGCCACGTAGAGTTGTATGACTGTTTGATATGATGCATAAGTGGCACATCGAGCCATTTTTGACATCAATGAAGTTACATGAGTAAGTGATCTAAACATCTATTTTTTCACCTTTCATGCACTAGCAATTGTATTTATCAATTCTCAATTATTTGTGTTTGTCACATTAAAATGATAGCATGTGTAGAAGCAACGAGCAATTGTGTTTGGATGCCTCAATTGAAATACATGGATAGCGTACCATAGTTACAATCAATTATCAATAGCTCACGAGGGATAGATGCAGCCTTGCGAGATATGCCCAGACATAAATCTTCAAATGACCCTGCTTTCACCACTTCTCTCGTCACATATCCTGCATCTATCAAAACAGAGGGTTCTAAGAAAACAAGTGTTTTTGCGTTATACCACAGTCTAAATATTTCAATTAATGTATACATATGACCTTTACTAAATAACTAGCAAATATAAACATTATAAATAACAAAATAGAAGTATAGAACATACATATAACAACTTAATTTAACCTATGCTAATAAAAACATAATAGTTAATAGTATAACCTAATAAATAAAACATAGACATCGATACATACATGTACAAATCGATGACGAAAATTAAACATATGTTTGAAAACATAATCGATCTACCTTGGTTATGCACCAAAAATCAAAATTGATTCAACTCATATCGACCTAGAAAATTAGAGTTGTAAAATGAGAGGGATCGGTGGTACCTTGTTCTCAAATGTATAAACCTCAAATCTAAGCTTCAAAGGTTGGAATCAATAAGTTTAGAGAAGGTTGGAAGAATCGAGGAGAGGGAGATGGAGTCCATGGAGAGAGACGAGGAACAAATGTAGGCCGGACGAGTGCGGGGTTAGGGAAAGAAGATCATGTAAATCCGGCGGCCATGTGTCATGGCGCTAATTCAAAGGGAATAAAATCGGTTTTAGTTGCACCAGGGAGCTAAATGTGAAATTTTAATAAACGTAGAACTTAGAAATTAGAATACAAAGTGAGGTGTAGCCGCATAGTCGCATGTGAGTACAGCTCGGCACCAGCATAGTATCCTGGGCCACGGGTGGGTCCACACGACAGGTCACGCCGTCTCTCTCTATCATACATGGCACCATCAACTCCATCATCTCCCAACTCGATAATGCATTAGCGCATCGTAATCTCGTCCAACTGTCGTATCGTTGTTGGTATGATCAAGTATTAAATCACCCTTCATTCTCTCCTTAATCCAGTTCGTCTTGGTGCTGTCTCTTTGATTAAGCGCTTTCGTCTTACAGAGAAACGATGCATGAGGTCAACTAAGGGTTTGTGGTTTGGTTGGTTGAACTGATTTGGACTGGCTCGCCAAGCCAAGGTGTACATACGTATGCGCTCATTGCAAACACCCCTGGTCACTGACAGACTCGTGCTGGGTGGGTTACGCGAAGAGGGCAATTAGTTCTCGTAGATTTACTAGAAATTCTTGGAGGCTAGTCCACGTCGAGTTTGGTTAAAGCATGACAAAGCGCGCCGCGCGCGGTGAGTATCTTGGAGCCTGCCCTATAGCACGAGCCAAGTGGCTAATCCCCGCGAGCACATGCGTGTCCTACCAGCGTCCAATTTTGTCCACCAAAACAAATCCCCGCACACCATACCCAGCCAAAACCACCAATTTGACGCTTTGCCCCCAAGTCCAACCCAGCCCAGCCCAGCACAGGACGCGCGCGGCCGCGGCTACATATAACCCTGGACGGAGCGCTGGCAGCTGCACATTTGATTTCATTCGCTGCAAGCGCAAGCGCGGCAGTCGAGCTCGCTGAGCTCGCGATCACCGGCAGCTCGCTCGCTCGCCATGGACCCCTGCGCGTTCGTGCGCCTCACCGTGGACCAGCTCCTCCTCAAGCTCCCCGCCGTGCCGCGCCCCAGCTCCGGCGCCGGGGTGTACCCTTCCAGCTCGCCCTGCTTCTGCACGCTCACCCTCCAGGACCACCCCTCCTCGCTCTCCCGCACCGCGCTGCTCCCGCTCGCGTCCGCCTCGGGCCCCGCCGCGGCGCACGCCGACCCCGTCGTGCTCAGCCTCGACGCCGACGCCGTGCGGAGGCTCTCGGCGCGCCCCGCCGCCGAGCTGGTGGTGTCCGTGCACGCGGGCCCGACGGGGACCACCTGCGGCATGGGCGCCTCCCGCGCGCTGGGCCGGGTGCGCGTCGCCGTCGACGTGGCGCGCGCCGCGGCCGGGGAGACCGTCGTCGCCCGGGACGGCTGGGTTGACGTGGGGAAGCCCGCGTCGGGTCCGTCGGCTCCCCCCCGCGCCTCCGCGCGGGCGCAGATCCACATGGTCGTGCGGGCGGAGCCCGACCCGCGGTACGTGTTCCAGTTCGGCGGCGAGCCGGAGTGCGGGCCCGTCGTGTACCAGGTGCCCGGAGGAGCCGCCCGCGGAGGGCAGCGGCAGCCGGTCTTCACCTGCCGGTTCAGCGCCGGCCGGAGGGCAGCCAGGAGCAGGTTGGTATTTAGCGGTTTAGCCTGGCGTTCAGTTTACCTGACACACATTTCTGTGTGCCACTCGCAACATTTTCATCAATTTCCTTGCTCGTTCATTTATCCTTGTCTTCGCGCTGTCAGTATTTTGTTTGGTCGTCCATCGTTTGAATCTGATTTCATAACTACTAGTAAGTGCTTTGTGTAGTTCATAGTTCCAGACACGCACTGGGCCAAGAAATGCCAGATAGCTAGACATTAGCGGTCCAAATGAACAGATGGATACAGACTGATATACAAATTCCAATGGTCAAAAGTTTAAAGCTCATGGATAAACAGATAACTTTAAAACAGCAAACCTGCACAAACAAAACAATAATGGAGCTTGGTCATCAGATAGCGGGTGGACATTTATAAACAAGCCAATGACAGTTAACATGAGCTAAGCAAATGAAGTGCGTATATCTACCTGTAACGATCGACTTTGCATAGTTCTATTATGTACGTACTTTAAAAGCTCCCCTCTTTTCTTTTTTCTATTTGCCTTTATTTTTTTTTCTTCTTCACTCCTTCCAATAATAGGATGCCAGCTCTTGGATACTTTGTTGGTTATCATAGGAGGAGTACTACAAGCATTATATATATTGGCAATGCCGCTTGATAAATGTATATTGCAACCTCCAACCTGCGCTTGCAACTGAACCTAATTTATCTATTGGCCATGGAAACTAGCATTTCTCGTTGGGATCAAAATGAATTGGTGAACACATCACAACCTTTATGATTGAGAGTAAAATCAAACCAGATCGATCAAATTACCATTAGTCCTTCAGTCTGACTGTCTGAGGAGTCAAGTTGGTTCTCTAGATAAACCTTCAGTGTCAGTGCTGTTCAGATCCCCATGCTAGCTTCCAGCTAGCTTATTAAGATACCAGAAAAGAAAATTGCTTCTACTCTACGTACGTAGCATTGATCTCTTAAACCTGAACACATCCGTCATGCTCAGATAGAGTACACACACCAACCGTGCATGTGATGGACTTACCAGCCTAGTTGCCTTTTTCTTGAAAAAAAATTGTTCTCACATAGCTGGCTGAGAATCTTCCATACACATCACGTCCAACTAATCTTGTCGCATGCACACTTGGCACCACGCCAATATATCTGTGCCAGCTGCAACCATGCGCCTGCACGTTACGTTCAACGTAAACTAATCTTTGCATGCGCGCTTGAAACTTTTGACCAGATCGCTGACGCCGCAGTCGTCAATGAGCCGGAGCACCAGCCGCAGGCTGCGGTCCTGGCTGAGCAGCACCCTCCACGGCGAAGGCCGCGACGGCGCGCACTCGCGACGCGAGCAGCGGAAGGGCTGGACGGTGACGATCCACGACCTGTCGGGGTCCCCCGTGGCGGCGGCGTCGATGGTGACGCCGTTCGTGCCGTCCCCGGGCTCCGGCCGCGTCTCCCGCGCCAACCCGGGCGCCTGGCTCATCCTCCAGGCCACGGGCGCGGGGCCGTCCAGCTGGAAGCCGTGGGCGCGGCTGGAGGCCTGGCGCGAGCGCGGCCCCGTCGACGCGCTCGGCTACCGCCTGGAGCTGGTGTTCGACTCGGGCGCACACGAGTGCGCCGTCCCCATCGCCGAGTCGTCCATCAGCACCAAGCGCGGCGGGCAGTTCGTCATCGACCCGGCCACGTTCCCCGAGGCGGCCGCGGGCGCTGCGTGGCCGCTCGCCGGCGGCTTCGTCATGGGCTCCACGGTCGAGGGCGAGCGGCGCGCGAGCCGGCCCACCGTGCAGGTCGGCGTGCAGCACGTGGCGTGCATGGGCGACGTCGCGGTGTTCGTGGCGCTGTCCGCGGCCGTCGATCTCTGCATGGACGCCTGCAGGCTCTTCTCGCAGCGGCTCAGGAAAGAGCTGTGCCAGGACCAGGACGAGTGAGAGAGAGAGACCGGCCCGAGCGACTTGTATTAGAAGAGCTCCTGGGTTTGCTTGCCTTTTTGTGCTGTGAGTTGTGTGATTAATTCTAGCCGGTTTAGTTGCTATGTCTTGTGGAGGTGATGGCCCTGTGGCTGTTTTTAGTGTAGGCTGGGTCGGATCACAGGAACGGGACGGGGGTACGTTGTTCTTTCGTTGCCTCATTCAATTCTTTCGATTCTTTTAAGTTTTACACATCCATCTTCTTGTTCAATTCGAAAGATACATTCGGCAAAGGAGCTGGAGGGCAGTATCACTATGCTACCGGGCGGGTGCTCCGCCTCCGCGCTGCGCTTCTTGTGATGAACGCGACGACGGCGTCGTGCTGCTTCAGCACCTCCATCTGGGGCTCTGGGCGTCCAGATCTTCACGACCATCCGGAAGCAACGCCTTCAAATCCAGATCCCATGCACAAGGACACCCCCCCCCCCTTTAAAAGGCCCCTATTTCATTAAGAAATAGGCACCAACAAACACATAATCAGAACGAGAACAACAGAAACCTCAATAAAATCCCAGCCCCATCGCAACAGATGCAAATCAGACTACCACAAGACTGAACACAACCATCAACCGCCAATGCACAAGAACCTGTGCCCAGAACTCTCAAGCCTGCGTGCTATCTCTCTCAACTGCGGCTCCGAGAAGATGCCCATGCTGCCGAAGCTGAGCAACACCACGCTCCGGTTCGGCTGCGTGTCCAAAATCCAGACAATCAAGGCAGGCGTGCCTCTCCCAGCTTCCTCCCGTGTTCCCGGACACTACCAGCGACCCAATGCACGGCATGTTTGTTTCGGCTTCGGATTCCAGCAGTCAGAATCGGCTTCTTGCGTCAAAACGTTTCGCTTCTTAGCCCGTTTATGCGAGAATCATTTACATGAAAATCTTCTAAATTAATATGAAGATATATATGTATTTATTAAGTCTTCATATGATAGATTTAATGGATCTCCCCCTTTACCCTAGCCACCGGATCTAAAACACAAAATAGGTTTATACCTTCTGTTGATGTGGATGGATTCGAGTTCCCAGCCATCATGCTCATATTGTGGATACGAGCAGGGGCGGACACAGGAAAAATGGAACTGAGGGCATACTTGCAAGAATGAGCGCTAAAATACTAAAGGAGAGGCTTCTAAGTTAGTTTGAGTAGGGTACTTCATAGTAAAAATTTAGACACTACTACTTACAACAGAGAAATTAGCAGGGGCATATGCCCCCACTCACATCAACGTAGGTCTGCCCCTGGATACGAGCACATCCTTGGTTGTAGAGGAAGTAGTCGTCGTTGCCAAGAACGGTGGAGCGACGGTGCCGGCGACCTTCCCTCACCGTCGAGCTAGAGCAGATTGGATTTCTCTACCTCTATGTGTTTGCGGGAGCAAGGTCGTGCAGGGAACGTTGGTTCCTGAGCCGACCCTCGATTTATTTAGCGTGTGGTTAAGGGGGTCGCAATCAATAGACTGTTACGCCCCTGATCGGAGCGCGTGGAAAAACATAAACATAGGTTAGAGTCTAATGGGCCCAATACTCGGTCCCAAGATCAAGCCAACATTCTGCTCCTTGATCTCATACTTATAACTTACTTTCTTTAATCTCTTTACTTCTCATCTTACCATCCCCACTTTTCAATAGATAGTACTCCTAGGCATTGCAGTAGCTCGTTAAATACTATTGAACACAATGACTACAATACACTTTTCTATCTCAAAAGCGAAGAACTGAATAATTGAGGGAGATTGTTGCATTGAAATGACCCTTAGTCCAGAATCTCAGGTGCTCCATTAAACACATATCGGCTACGTGTTTTCTAAACACGCTGGGTGGAAGCCCTTTTGTAAGCGGATCTGCAAGCATGCTTGATATTATATGCTCAAGATCTATTGTTTGATCCTGGACTCTCTCATTTACAACATAATACTTAATGTCAATGTGCTTGGCAGCTGTTGGGGGCAGCTTTGTCGCCGAAGGTCTTGTGAGAAGAAGCACCTTCGAAAGGCCAGGACACAATACCGAAGCTATCAGTCAAGGAGCTTCGTAACGTATCTCCATATGTACCGACTTAAAAGATGAAATGACCAATTGGCCCATGACAACCTATGTTATGATTGTAACCATTTGTAAAGGGCATGAATGTAATTTCTCGCAGGTTGCGTCCTGTTCCTATAAATAGATGAACAGTACTCGTACTGTTCACGCTGGTCGAATCTCGCTTGTGCCTTGGTCTTCTGTTAAACTCAAGGTACAAATGTAATTTGATATTGTTTTCATTTGACTCAATAATAAATGTCCATGTTGTTATATTACAATTTATATCATTTTCCTGAGTGTTATAAGCTTCATCCTTTGGCTACACATGTTAAGTCTATGAAGGTATGACCTTCATAACCTTCGTCCGAAGATCATTATATCCTAAGAGAAATAATGCTTCGAAGGACGAAGGGCATTAACCTTTAACATTTTTGTGTTGCCTTGTTCTTGATTCATAGCATTTGAGAACAAGTCCCCAACATTGACGCCCACCTCCGGTGAACTCACTTCCACTGATTGAGCTGATGGCTTCATTCAACAATCAAGCTGAAGCTGCTTCGGCTACAAAGCTGGTGCTCCCGATAACGGGCGGTTCATGCTCAGAACCGGCCAACAAGAAGCAGAAGAAGGAAGCTCAGAGAAGGGTGCAGCATGTTGGGGTGCAGGGACCCTTCATCAAGTCGAAATGGTCCCACATTCCAATCACCTTCTCCCAGGAGGACCTTCAGCTCAAGGATTACCCCCATAATGATGCTATGGTCATATCTTGTGTCATCAAGGGATTTCTGGTCCACAATGTTCTAGTTGATACAGGCAGTGCAACGGATATCATATTTGCTAAGGCCTTCAGACAAATGCAAGAGCCAGAGAACAAGATTCATGATGCTACACACCCTCTTTGTGGCTTCAGAGGAAGGCAGATTGTAGCACTTGGTAAGATCACAATGCAGTGACCTTCGGAATTGTCCACAATACAAGGACTAAACAGGTTGTGTTTGATATTGTTGACATGGAATACCCCTACAATGCAATCATTGGTCGTGGGACACTTAATGCTTTCGAAGCAATTCTTCATCCAGCATATCTATGCATGAAGATACCTTCGGAACAAGGGCCTATTGCTATTCATGGAAGTTAGGAAGCTGCCAGAAAGGCTGAGGGAAATTGGACAGACTCAAAAGCCATCCACAATATAGATGGAGCGGAAGCTTGTGAGTAGTACAAGTACAGAAGAGAGAAGGCTGCTTTGGCTGATCAGCTGAAGCCCATGCTTCTATGTGAAGACATAACAGAGCAGAAGGTATTGCTGGGGTCTCAATTATCTGAAGAATAGGAGAAAACTTTTGATAAGTTTTTTATTCAACAACAAAGATGTTTTTGCATGGTCGGCCAATGATCTCTGTGGTGTCAACAGAGACGTCATCGAACATTCACTCAATGTCGATCCATCCTTCAGGCCCAGAAAGCAAAGGCTTCAGAAAATGTCTGATGATAAAGCCGAAGGTGCTCGGAATGAAGTAAAAAGACTTCTCAGTGTTGGTGTTATTAGAGAGGTAAAATATCCAGAGTGGTTAGCCAACACTGTTATGGTGAAGAAGGCCAATGGCAAATGGAGAATGTGTATTGATTTCATTGATCTCAACAAGGCCTGTCCGAAGGATGAATTTCCATTACCAAGGATAGACTCTTGTGGATGCGACAGCTTCTTCAGAACTTATGAGTCTGCTAGATTGCTACTCAGGATATCATCAAATATGGATGAAGAAGGAGGATGAGCCAAAGACTAGCTTCATAACTCCCAGTGGCACCTATTGTTATCTTCGGATGCCTGAGGGGCTCAAAAATGCTGGAGGCAGTTTCAGCAGGATGACAACCAAGGTCCTTCATTCCCAGATAGGCAGAAATGTGCTAACATACGTTGATGATATTATAGTAAAAAGCACGAAGCAAGAAAATCATATCATTGATCTGTAAGAAACATTTGCTAATTTCAGGCAAGCTGGCCTGAAATTAAATCCTGAAAAATGTGTCTTTAGAGTGAAGAAGGGTAAGTTCCTTGCCTGTCTGGTATCAATGAAGGGGATCAAAGCTAACCCAAGCAAGATCGAAGCCATCCTTCGAATGGAACCGCCAAGCACAAAAAAGGGGGATCAACGGTTGACAGGAAGATTGGCTTCATTGAATAGATTTGTATCTAGATCAGCAGAAAGAAACTTGCCATTTTTTGAAATATTAAAGTCAGCCAAAGTCTTTCAATGGGGCCCAGCTCAACAGAAAGCCTTTGAAGAGCTGAAGCAATACTTAATTGATCTAACAACATTAACTCCACCAACGCCAGGGGCTCCATTACTATTGTATGTGGCAGCTTCGCACTCTGCAGTGAGTGCAGCACTTGTGTAGGAGAAACTAGAAGGACAAATTAAAAAGCAAGCCCTAGTATACTTTGTCTCCAAAGTTTTAAGCTTATCAAAGAAAAACTATACAGAATTGAAGAAGGTGTTGTATGCTGTCTTAATGGCCTCCAGGAAGCTTCAGTATTATTTTCAAGCATTCCATATAATTGTTCCTTCATCACAACCTCTGAAGGATATCATGAGGAACAGAGAAGCTACTGGAAGGACTGGAAAGTGGGCTGCGGAACTCAACGAATTCAGCATTGATTATGTGCATAGATTCTCAATTCAGTCCCAGGCGTTAGCAGACTTCATCGCTAACTGGACGCCAGGGGCTCAGGAAGAAGAAGCAAATAAAGATGCCGAGGCTTGGACAGTGTTCTGCGACGGTTCCTGGGGAACCTTCGGGGCAGGTGCGGCTGCTGTCTTAGTTGCACCTTCCAAAGTCAGAACATGCTATGCAATAAGGCTTGATTTTAGTTGTACAAATAATATTGCTGAATACGAAGCTTTACTTTTGGGGCTTTGGAAGTTAAAGGCAATGGGGATAAGAAGGGCGGTCCTTAAAACCGACTCCCAAGTTATTTCTGGACATGTTGACAAGAGTTGCAAAGCAAGAGATCCGAAGCTTGAGAAATACCTGGACACAGTTCGAAGGCTTGAAGCTTCATTCGAAGGGTTTTCTATTAAGAATATTCCACGAGGAGAAAATGTGCACACTGATCTGCTAGCCAAGTCAGCGGCACAGGGGCTGCCTCTACCTTCGGAAGTATTTTTTGAAACGATAAGAGCACCTTCGGTGGAACTCCTCGAAAGAGTAGTGCTCACTATATCTCCTGTTCATAGTGAAGATTGGAGGACTGAGATTATATCTTTCCTCCAAGGTAACTGCCTTTTAGACGACGAAGCTTATAATAAGAGAATGGAGGCAAGAACAAGACCATATGTAATAATAGAAGGGGAGTTATACAAGCATGGAGTTTGCTCTCCACTTCTTAAGTGTCTATCCAGAGTCAAAGGTATAGAGCTGATGAAGGAGATACATGTAGGTTTGTGTGGATCTCACATTGGGTCGAGGCCTTTGCTGAGAAAGGTTTTTCGACAAGGATTTTACTGGCCGAAGGCAGCTTCGGATGCAGCAGAGCTAGTCCAAAAATGTGAAGGCTGTCAAAAATGTGCAAGAAACCAGAAGCAACCTTCATCTCTCACTCAATTAATACAGCCCACTTGGCCGTTGCAAAGATGGGGCCTCGATTTGCTAGGCCCACTTCCACCAGCACAAGGCAATTTAAAATATGTTGTGGTGGCGGTAGAATTTTTCCAAGCGGATTGAGGCGAAGCCTTTGGCCACAATAACTTCGGTCACAGTCCATAAGTTTTTCTGGCAAAACATTGTTTGTCGCTTCGGCGTGCCGAAGGTTATCACTGTAGACAATGGAACACAGTTTGATGCCGAAGCTTTCAAGTAATTCTGTGATCAGATTGGCACGAAGATTCATTTTGCATCAGTCAGACATACAGAGTCAAATGGACTTGTCGAAAGAGCAAATGACATCATAATGATGGGAATAATGAAGTTAATCTTCAATCAGCCCAGAGGAAAATGGCCAGACGAGTTGATTAAAGTGGTGTGGAGCCACAACACAACAATATCAAGGTCAACAGGTTTTACACCATTCAAGTTATTGTTTGGTGACGAAGCAATAACTCCAGAAGAAGCTAAGGCAGGGTCAATTAGAACAGTAGCTTCGGCAGAGGATGAAGCTAATTATTCTGTGGCAAAAGATGCTATAGAAGGGATCAGACTTTAGGCTGTAGAGAATATCAATAAATACCAAGACGAAACAATAAAATGGCGTGACAGAAAAGTTCGGCTAAAAAACATTAAGCCAGGGCATCTGGTGCTTCGGAGAGTGGCCAATCCAGACACAGTAGGCAAGTTACAGCTAAAGTGGGAAGGACCCTTTCTTGTGGTATCTTCGTCAAGACCCGGTTCTTATAGATTAAAGGATATGGACGGCAACGACATTCCTAGATCTTGGAATGCGGACGAGCTTCGACGATATTATGTGTAACTTGATGTAATCTTTTTCATTTTTCCTATGGTACCCTTTTTCCTTTCCAAAGGGGGAGAAAGGTTTTTAATGGGGCCATAATTTGTAATCTTTCTTTTCTTATTCAGCTCCACGAGAGCAAAATCCCCCAAAATATGTAAATGTAAAATCTGAGCATGCACCATCGAGTGCAGAGAAAAAAAGTAAAAAAATAGGGAGAAGCTCGAAAGTCGTCCCTAAAGAGATGCAGAGCACGACGAAGCTACAAAAAAGTCGTTCCTAAGGGAGCGCAGCGTAAGTTTTCTGCTCAAAAGTCGTTCCTAAGGGAATGCAGAGCCAAATACCGCAAAAATATAAGGCAAAGCGCGAAAAGTCAACGCGAATACCGCCGAAATAGAAGGCGAAGAAGTTCAAAAGACGTTCGTAAGGGGATGCAGAACTTACACCGAAAAATAAGCGGTGAAGCCGAAAAATAAGCGACAAAGAGACTTCAGTCATTCCTAAGGGAATGAAGGTTATGGTTGTGGCTTCGTATGTGTGTGTTTGGACATTCATTTGCACGTCACATTACATCATACATTGCATTCATAAACGTTCATTTAGACATACATAGGATCATGATCATCATATCATACAGACACAGGCAGATGCTTCGACTATGAGGATAAGGCTTCGGCAAAAAGAAAAGAAGCAGTTTCATGCTTCGTTGTGTACGAAAAGAAGGGAAGGTGTTTTTTGCCTTCGGCTCAAAATATACAGGTTTCGTCCACATCAAAGCAGTTCATACATGGACGAAAAAGGTAGAAATATGTTAAGGTATGGACAAGTTTACAAAATAAGTATCTGATTCTTCGATTACAATATTTTTTACAAGGATAATACAAAATTTTTTCTAGAGTTTTCGTAGCAAGGTCTTCACCTTCATCATCATTAAGCTTCGGATCACATGTCAAGCTTCAGCTCACTGTTCCTCAACTTCGTCATCCTGTACATATCAAAGCGGTATGAGAAAAGTGCAAAATTTGTCACACCCGTTTCTAAGGGCAGAGCCGAGTGCATAGCATATGTGTGTCAGGATCTATTTCCACACATATGTTGACGTCACAAGTGTAATATATCAAAAGAACAATGCATAAAAGCGTAAATAACGATTACATTAACATATTACACTTCGAACAGACATAATGTCTTAACCTTTATTCATCAAAGTACAGCGAAACATGAACATCCATCCACAGGAAGATGGCCGGGGGTATCACTAGACTAGCATCCATGGAGTTCAGCATCATATCTTCATCTGCAACTTCTGATCAAAATTAAGCAAGGGTGAGCTCACTTATGGTCGGGGCTCAGCAAGTGGGGGAAAAACTAATGCAAGTCTAACAAGGTGAGGCTGAGGTTGAGCAGTAAGCATTTTAGTTGGTCAACATTTTATTAACAACACCTGTCTTACTAATAAGTGTGAATCCCAAGTATTCCCATTAAACAAAGGCATAAGAATATATCAACAACACTTAAGTGAAACCACTTAAGCAAACCATTGGCAGATCATCGGATCTCGATTTATTTCTATCTTCAAGTTCAATTATCATGTGAGGAGTCCAGGCTGCTCATAACCGGGAGCACGGCTGATATATCAGTTTTACACTTTGCAAAGGTGGCGCATCTTTACCCATGAGTCGCGATTCCCTTTTTGCCCGGGTTAGCTAGACCCGTATTCACTTCCGAGGTGAATGGCCAGGGTCTCACTATGAGGCTTCTCCCTAGAGTCCTCATTACGCAAATGCTGGAAATGGTCAAACTGCATAAGGCACACTTACCGTAACCAACTTATAGTCCAGTCCACAGGGTAAAGCTTTGGGAACTATGCCCGTATCCAATCTGCCTGAGACGGAACTATAAGAGCTTGCCAGATGCCCCCGTTCCGGTCGACCATGACCAACACCCGACATAAGACTTCCCCAGTTATTTAGCCAAGACCAGAGCCAAGATAGTCCTCATGGTAGCACTGTTTTCCCGGGTGGTCACTCCATGTTCCAATTAATATGCAATAATCTTGTTTAACCATTGGGTTAACAACAATAATGTAAACTTACCATTTGGAACATTAATATCATAAACAGGAGTGACTGCATAAAGTTAAGTTGTAGCAATAGCATAGCTACGAATGTAAGGTATAATTCCCAGGTTTGATCAAGGAATAAGGTTGGAAAGGTTATCTAAATAGGTAACCCGTCAAATTATGCATATATATCCAAAAGAATAAACTTTATTAAATGTATTGTTTGGGATCAAACAGAGTATGCAGAGGGAGAAGTCCACTTGCCTTGCTTATTGAAAACTTGAGGTTCTTCCACGGATTGGAATAGATCTTGATTCTTAACTACTAGATCAACCACTGAATATCACACAAACAAACAAGAAGAACAAACACCACTCAATAATATACCACATTCACCATACGTAAAGCTAAAAGAAAGCCTAACGAAAAGAGCGTTCGCTTTTCAAAAACGTCGTAAGTAATGGTTATAACAAGAAGGTATTCCTTTCAAAAATGTGTGATCTATAATTTATAAAACAAGACATGAGCTTAAAAATATCTTAATTAAAATATACAAATATTGGGTTCATCAATTTTAATCTTTTATAAAACGTCACACGTGATACGTCTAAGATAAAAGGTTTATAAGATGATAAAACACGTAATAACGATATTAAACCTTTTTAACCTTTTAGAACACATATAAGTTATATCTAAGGTTAATGGGCTACGAAACATGTTATTAATCTTAGAAACATTATGGAACATATTATAATTCATTGTTAAACCTTCACTTAAGACAAATTAAGATGTAAGTCTAAATAGGTTTTATGTGAAAAGATCATTATTATTAAATACCTATTTATGGAAAGTTATGATATATGCTTTAATGAACTTATATGTAAAAGACAATAAACAACAATTATATTTTATTTTTATTAGAAAGTACATGCCCTATATTTTATTAAGAAAGTTATATACAAAACAACATATAAACTAACATTATTATTAAAGAACATGAACGCTAATTTCCTTAGTTTATTCTTTAGGAAAAACTAAGTGACACATATATAAATAATATGAACTAATTTTGATTAAATGATTAATTAAACCTATATAACCAGTTATAAACAAATATAAATCTAATTAACTAGGTTATGAGAGGACATAATTACTCTATTATTTATCTTTACATTTAGTTTAGAAACATATGACCTAAGAATGAATATTATATTCATTGGTATGTTATTAACTCTTGTTTTAGTTATGATGATATGAGCACTTAATTAAGCCATTATATAATTATTAGAAAAGTTATATGACCGAAACATATGACATAAGAATGAATATTATATTCATTGGTATGTTATTAACTCTTGTTTTAGTTATGATGATATGAGCACTTAATTAAGCCATTATATAATTATTAGAAAAGTTATATGACCTATTACTTTTAAGTTTCTATTTAATACAGCTATACTTAAATATCTATAATGAATCTTGTTAAATATGATAACTATTAAAAAGGTTATTTTAAAGTTAGAAACAAGTTATCTAATTCTTTAGTAAGAAACCTATATCAACATATTATCAATTTCTTTATTAGAAAAATATGAGCGCCTAATTAAATTATTATAAATTCTATCCTTTCGGTTTTCTTCCTTTCTTTTCTAAATAGAATTTATACGTATAACTAAAAATTATTTATTTAATTCTTCTAACATTAATATATTAAGAATTAATTGTAAATTACTAAATGGGGCTTTTAATAACCTATTCATGGTTATTATGAAATAAGTGTCTTACTAATTATATGTACTTAAGTGCCATGCTTATAAATATATTTATTATGAATAGTAAAAATCTATATTCTCATTCGATTGGAAATACGTGGCTTAATTTTTATTTCAATTTCTTATATCACCAAAGTCATACTTATATCAATACTAACCGATTATCGCTCCACACACTAAAACAAAATTAATTATAAACATTTCTAGTATGACAATCGCTGGGTTAGTGAATAGTGACCGTGCTCATCTTTAGAATTATAAAATCATACGCATAATAAAGCGTTGTCGCGGGGTTCAATTTTGGCTACTCGTATACATCGCATCTCTAAAAATCATACGTGTGAATCACCAAATCGCATCAATATTACAACAATAATTCATAAGACCAATAAAGTAATTCAAACACGATTTAGAAAATACATTAACGGGTTGGGGTTGTTTTTAACCTTGGGATGAACAACGGTCTTGGTGGGCAAAGAACGGACACGGTCGTCGGTGAGTGTTCGGATGGCGAGGTACAACGTCGAGCGGCGTGGACGAACTCCGGTGATGGCGTTCGAACAACGAGGCGCAGAAGGTCCAGACGGGGTGCTGCGCGGTCGCGTTGACGGCGGATGGTGAACGCGGATGGAGCTCCGGCGGCGAGAGGAAGAGCACGGAGGGGTTCGGCTGTAGGTGTTCAGTCGAGGCTGTCCGATGTGGTTCAAAGAGCAGGGCGTGAATGTGAGGAGCTAGAGAGAACTTGGGGGAGGAAGGGAGGAGGCTCGACATCCATTTTATAAGCGAGGGCGAGGCTAGATGAGAGGGCGCGGCGTCTTCAAGCACCATGAATGGCGTCCATCAATGGGGAGAGGGAGTAATGGGGAGAAACGGACGTGTTAAAGCTCCATTAACGCCAAAGAAACGGACGACGCTTCGGGCACGGCTTGAGTGCAGGGTGCGGGTCCTCTGCGTGCTTGGCACGGCGTCGGGGTTGGCGCGGCATCGGGTTCAGCTGCTCGGCTCAGGGTCACGGCGTGCGGTGTCGCGGGGTCGCCTGCTCGGCTGCTGGCGTCGGGTGCTCGGCGCGGTGCACGGGGTTGCGGTGTGGGAGCTGCGCACGGTCGGGTCGCGCGCTGGTGCGGGCTCCTGGCGTGGCGCGTCTACAGGCGGGGCACGGCTCGGCCGGGGCGCGCGGAAGGCCGGGCGTTCGGTCGGAGCAGAGAGGCTGGGAGGGATGGAAGCGAGAGAGAAGAGAGAGAAAAGGGAGGGGAAAGATAGCAGGGGGCGGCGGCGGCTAGTGAAGCAGGGAGCCAGGAGGGAGTGCGGCGGCTGGGGATAATGGGCCCCTAGTGGGCCAAAAGGCTTTAGGGTTTAGTTTAGGTTTGTTTTTTTTTTCTTTTTTTTATTTTCTTTTCAAATCTCGAAATATATATTTAAATAATCATAAAATTCATAAGAATCAAACCAAAATTATTTATAAATAAAATATTAATTTTTAGACTAATATTTATTATGCTATTTATGTGAATTTTAATTTAAGAAAAAATGATATTCAATATTCAAAATTACTTATGAGCAATCAAAAATCATTTCAAAGGCACATAAATAACAAACACTTAAAAGAAAATTAATTACCATAAATATAATTAACTAAATGTATTGTTTTTATTTAATGATTTTCATAGTGTCACAAATATACCCCTCTTAAAAAGAATCTCATCCTCGAGATTAATAAAGGCTGGCACGAAAGCAAGGGAGATACATGTTTTATTTGTAGGTTCTTAGTTCTCATTGAACTCCTCCAAACTTAAGGAACTTCCTTACTTCTTTGCTCCAAAATGTATACTAATCAAGCGACCTTCATCATCATACTTATAGAATGGTGGGTCTTTTGAACTATTGCTTAAGTCATGCTTGGCAGCTTTCTTCTCTAGTCGGTCTAGACGCTTCTTGGGGCATTCGCGAATAAGATGTCCTTCATTTTTGCAGTAGTAGCAAGCATCTCTTGCTTTGAGTTCTTTGCGAGTCAACTTTGCTTGACCAACAGGGGGTGAGGGTTCATTGGGTGTCTGTATCTCATGTAGCTGAGCCTGATTTGATTCTTCTATTTGGGTATCCATGTGTTTCGTGGCTTTCGCTTGAGGTGGACTAATCATGTATCCAAACATTTTTTCTATTCCTTTTGTTGTTCTTCATTCCATTCATCGAATATCTCGGTGACTCATTTCTCTCGTTCATAGTTGTTAAGGTAGGAATATTGTCGTTGGCATCATTTTCTTCATTTCCATTGGGGTTCATCATCTAGTCAGAGGGTAAAAGAGTCAGTGAGACAGACTGCATAAGAGGCTTGTATGACATTAAGATAAAGAGCTAACACAACGTTTTAATTTCCAATATAAGATTAGTTAAGGAACAAGGGTGGTTTCAGATTTCTACTAGCTTCATCCTACTACAAGAGTGTACAAGTGTCATAATCCTTAACATAGATCCTTTTGAACCTTATAGATTTCAGAGCTTGATATCCAAATCATCTTTCTGATCCAACAATATTTCTTTGAGCACAAATTGAGAGAAAGACTTGAGTGGGATTTTAGGGCAACTAGAATAGAGCATCACATTGTTTGCATATAGCAGATGACACCATACTTTCTTCTCTTATAAAGAGGCAAAACACGATAGGTGCGAAAGATTCTCCAAATTTATTCATATATTACTTAGCACTATTACAAATCTTGAAAGGGCAACATCTTGACTTTTTTCGCGAGACATACTCCTTCTTCTAGCTAAATGATATATTATTCTTCCTTGTCAGATGCACCAATCTTCAGAGCTGGAGATCGGTCGTCTTCAACTACTATTCTTTCTCAAGATGGAGTTTCCAAACACATGGTTCTCTTAGTATGTTGGATTACTGCTTTAGTTCTTTGTAACCAATTCTTTCCAAGAATCACATCCTTTCTCATTGATTCTATCACTAGGAGATCAACTGGAAAATCTATCCCGTTGATTTTAACACTTACTTTCGGACATATGTAGTTTACTAACATTTTTCCTTCAGGTGTACTGATGGTCTTTCTTGATCTTAAGGGACACTTAAAGATACCATACTTTGTTGCAAACTGGGCACTGATAAGAGAATGTGTTATACGAGGATCATACAACACGGTGGCGATGGTTTTGTGAATGACTAGTGTTCCAAAATCACCGCATTATCATATGGAATAGTTTCTGTCACTGCATAACTTATCCTTCCTGTGGTCTCTTTCCGTTGTTTATTCTTTGTTGATGCATGGGTTTGAGGGTGTTGTCTTTTCTTTTGGACCTTATTGATCTCCACATCTTTCTTAGGACAACCATTAACAAGATGGCCGGTATCACCACAGCCAAAGCAAGCACGACTTTATAAGTTACATGGTGGAGTTGTCTTTACGTTGTTGGTAGAGGTTTCTGTGCATTTCTGTTCATATTCCATGTCTGAAGACTGAGATAGCTTCATCTCGGAGGTGATCTGTAGTGAACTCTTCTCTGGACAATTACGGAAGTAATGACCTTCACGTCCACATTGATAGCAAGCTTTTCTTGAAGTTATCTCTTGACTTTTTCCATGTTTCCCTTTTTGTTTCTTGGACTTGATGCGACGACGAGGCTAAAACTGTGTACAAGTAATAGTCCATCCATCAATGTAACACTCATGTGTTCCTTTTTGGGGCTGGGCATCCTTGTGATGTTTCCTCTTTGGAAAACCTGGCAATTCATCGTCTAACAGTGCATCTGCTATTAAATGTTCTTGGGGGGACATTTGTCTATTTATGCCAGAAAATAAAAACTGGTTCTTCTGTTTTGTAGTTTCACTTTTGTTTGCATTGACTTGGCGACAAGGAATTCCATAGTACTCACAACAACAATATGTTCCAAGGTCACTTGTCTGTTGGTTTGGTTGTGCATCCTTTTGTGTCTTGAATGTTTGTTCATCAGCTGTTTTATTTATAGTGTTGTTTTGACTTGCCAACACACCACATTCTTTGCATTTAGTGACATCACTTGTAGTTGACATTCCAAGGTCTGACATCTGTATGGGTATGGAAGAATGGAAGGGACGAAAGGGTTGAGCAAAGATAGATTATAGAGAGCAGAGAAAACCCATCTATCTAAGGTTTTACCTAGCTAACTGATGCCATTGTGGACAAAAATCACACAATACACCAACAATCATTCCAAAGAAACAAATCAAACATAAACACAAAGGACAATGAACTCAAGCATACCAGCACAACATAATCCAGTTCTACTCATTCAACCAAAACAAAAGGTGAGACAAGATTTGGAATAAGAAAGATATTATAAAGTCAAGGAGTTGGGTAAGAATTATCAAGGAGTTAGACAAGACATATTTGTTGGTGGCCAAGAGTGAGATAAGATAACCATGAACTATTAAAGTGAGGATAAATGATACAACCAAGGATTTGAAGTGAGTTAGGGAGAAAGCATTATCAAGGAGTAGAGAGCCAAAGGTTTCATACATCAAGGTAGGTATTGCGCAAGGGTGGCAATACAATGGCATGAAAGCAAAAGTATAAGAATTCAATAGGGAGAAAGCATTATCGAGGAGAGGCAAAAGTTTAATATATCAAGGTAGATATTGCACAAGGGTGGCAATACAATGGCAAGACAACAAAAGTATAAGAAGTCAAGGGTTATATAGCAATATTAGGGATTAGAAAACCACTTATAATATAATATAATATCGCCATTACCGATCTAGTCGAAAATCTTAAGACTAAAGAACAATCCTATCACCTTAGCCAAGAAGTCAAATAATAGATCTAGAGGATCCATAACAAAACTTCTTGTGGAGTGGGGATAAGACAGAGAATAGGGCATCGTCGATAGCTTCAAAAGGGTTTCTTCTGGCAAACTTCGCTTCAAGTTCTGAAATCCTAGCTTGATCATCTTGCAATGCTTCTCATTAGAACCTTCTGATAGACAAAGAATCAGATAAGAAGAGTTGAAAATAAAAGAGACGAGTTTGATATAAAGTAAATTTTTATAAAGACAATTAAGTCAAGTTTTGAATGACTGACTGGGCTTTCCATTTCTAACTAATCTAGTGACCTACGGTCACATTGCTTTGATACCACTTCTGTCACACCCGTTTCTAAGGGCAGAGCCGGGTGCATAGCATATGTGTGTCAGGATCTATTTCCACACATATGTTGACGTCACAAGTGTAATATATCAAAAGAACAATGCATAAAAGCGTAAATAACGATTACATTAACATATTACACTTCGAACAGACATAATGTCTTAACCTTTATTCATCAAAGTACAGCGAAACATGGACATCCATCCACACGAAGATGACCGGGGGTATCACAAGACTAGCATCCATGGAGTTCAGCATCATATCTTCATCTACAACTTCTGATCAAAATTAAGCAAGGGTGAGCTCACTTATGGTCGGGGCTCAGCAAGTGGGGGAAAACTAATGCAAGTCTAACAAGGTGAGGCTGAGGTTGAGCAGTAAGCATTTTAGTTGGTCAACATTTTATTAACAACACCTGTCTTACTAATAAGTGTGAATCCCAAGTATTCCCATTAAACAAAGGCATAAGAATATATCAACAACACTTAAGTGAAACCACTTAAGCAAACCATTGGCAGATCATCGGATCTCGATTTATTTCCATCTTCAAGTTCAATTATCATGTGAGGAGTCCAGGCTGCTCATAACCGGGAGCACGACTGATATATCAGTTTTACACTCTGCAGAGGTGGCGCATCTTTACCCATGAGTCGTGATTCCCTTTTTGCCCGGGTTAGCTAGACCCGTATTCACTTCCGAGGTGAATGGCCAGGGTCTCACTACGAGGCTTCTCCCTAGAGTCCTCATTACGCAAATGCTGGAAATGGTCAAACTGCATAAGGCACACCTACCGTAACCAACTTATAGTCCAGTCCACAGGGTAAAGCTTTGGGAACTACGCCCGTATCCAATCTGCATGAGCCGGAACTATAAGAGCTTGCCAGATGCCCCCGTTTCGGTCGACCACGACCAACACCCGACATAAGACTTCCCCAGTTATTTAGCCAAGACTAGAGCCATGATAGTCCTCATGGTAGCACTGTTTTCCCGGGTGGTCACTCCATGTTCCAATTAATATGCAATAATCTTGTTTAACCATCGGGTTAACAACAATAATGTAAACTTACCATTTGGAACATTAATATCATAAACAGGAGTGACTGCATAAAGTTAAGTTGTAGCAATAGCATAGCTATGAATGTAAAGTATAATTCCCAGGTTTGATCAAGGAATAATATTGGAAAGGTTATCTAAATAGGTAACCCGTCAAATTATGCATATATATATCCAAAAGAATAAACTTTATTAAATGTATTGTTTGGGATCAAACAGAGTATGCAGAGGGAGAAGTCCACTTGCCTTGCTTATTGAAAACTTGAGGTTCTTCCACGGATTGGAATAGATCTTGATTCTTAACTACTAGATCAACCACTGAATATCACACAAACAAACAAGAAGAACAAACACCACTCAATAATATACCACATTCACCATACGTAAAGCTAAAAGAAAGCCTAACGAAAAGAGCGTTCGCTTTTCAAAAACGTCGTAAGTAATGGTTATAACAAGAAGGTATTCCTTTCAAAAATGTGTGATCTATAATTTATAAAACAAGACATGAGCTTAAAAATATCTTAATTAAAATATACAAATATTGGGTTCATCAATTTTAATCTTTTATAAAACGTCACACGTGATACGTCTAAGATAAAAGGTTTATAAGATGATAAAACACGTAATAACGATATTAAACCTTTTTAACCTTTTAGAACACATATAAGTTATATCTAAGGTTAATGGGATACGAAACATGTTATTAATCTTAGAAACATTATGGAACATATTATAATTCATTGTTAAACCTTCACTTAAGACAAATTAAGATATAAGTCTAAATAGGTTTTATGTGAAAAGATCATTATTATTAAATACCTATTTATGGAAAGTTATGATATATGCTTTAATGAACTTACATGTAAAAGACAATAAACAACAATTATATTTTATTTTTATTAGAAAGTACATGCCCTATATTTTATTAAGAAAGTTATATACAAAACAATATATAAACTAACATTATTATTAAAGAACATGAACGCTAATTTCCTTAGTTTATTCTTTAGGAAAAACTAAGTGACACATATATAAATAATATGAACTAATTTTGATTAAATGATTAATTAAACCTATATAACCAGTTGTAAAACAAATATAAATCTAATTAACTAGGTTATGAGAGGACATAATTACTTTATTATTTATCTTTACATTTAGTTTAGAAACATATGACCTAAGAATGAATATTATATTCATTGGTATGTTATTAACTCTTGTTTTAGTTATGATGATATGAGCACTTAATTAAGCCATTATATAATTATTGGAAAAGTTATATGACCTATTACTTTTAAGTTTCTATTTAATACAGCTATACTTAAATATCTATAATGAATCTTGTTAAATATGATAACTATTAAAAAGGTTATTTTAAAGTTAGAAACAAGTTATCTAATTTTTTAGTAAGAAACCTATGTCAACATACTATCAATTTCTTTATTAGAAAAATATGAGCGCCTAATTAAATTATTATAAATTCTATCCTTTCGGTTTTCTTCCTTTCTTTTCTAAATAGAATTTATACGTATAACTAAAAATTATTTATTTAATTCTTCTAACATTAATATACTAAGAATTAATTGTAAATTACTAAATAGGGCTTTTAATAACCTATTAATGGTTATTATGAAATAAGTGTCTTACTAATTATAAGTACTTAAGTGCCATGCTTATAAATATATTTATTATGAATAGTAAAAATCTATATTCTCATTCAATTGGAAATTCGTGGCTTAATTTCTATTTCAATTTCTTATATCACCAAAGTCATACTTATATCAATACTAACCGATTATCGCTCCACACACTAAATACGTGAATATTGATCGTGCTCATCTTTAGAATTATAAAATCATACGCATAATAAAGCGTTGTCGCGGGGTTTAATTTTTGCTACTCGTATACATCGCATCTCTAAAAATCATACGTGTGAATCGCCAAATCGCATCAATATTACAACAATAATTCATAAGATCAATAAAGTAATTCAAACACGATTTAGAAAATACAATAACGGGTTGGGGTTGTTTTCAACCTTGGGATGAACGACGGTCTTGGTGGGCAAAGAACGGACACGGTCGTCGGTGAGTGTTCGGATGGCGAGGTACAACGTCGAGCGGCGTGGACGAACTCTGGTGACGGCGTTCGAACAACGAGGCGCGGAAGGTCCAGACGGGGTGCTGTGTGGTCGCGTTGACGGCGGATGGTGAACGCGGATGGAGCTCCGGCGGCGAGAGGAAGAGCACGGAGGGGTTCGGCTGTAGGTGTTCAGTCGAGGCTGTCCGATGTGGTTCAAAGAGCAGGGCGTGAATGTGAGGAGCTAGAGAGAACTTGGGGGAGGAAGGGAGGAGGCTCGGCATCCATTTTATAGGCGAGGGCGAGGCTAGATGAGAGGGCACAACATCTTCAAGCACCATGAATGGCGTCCATCAATGGGGAGAGGGAGTAATGGGGAGAAACAGACGTGTTAAAGCTCCATTAACGCCAAAGAAACAGATGACTCTTCGGGCACGGCTTGAGTGCAGGGCGCGGGTCCTCTGCGTGCTTGGCGCGGCGTCGCGGTTGGCGCGGCATCGGGTTCAGCTGCTCCGCTCGGGGTCGCGGCGTGCGGTGTCACGGGGTCGCCTGCTCGGCTGCCGACGTCGGGTGCTCGGCGTGGTGCACGGGGTTGCGGTGTGGGAGCTGCGCATGGTCAGGTCGCGCGCTGGTGCGGGCTCCTGGCGCGGCGCGTCTGCAGGCGAGGCACGACTCGGCCGGGGCGCGCGGAAGGCCGGGCGTTCGGTCGGAGCAGAGAGGCTGGGAGGAATGGAAGGGAGAGAGAGGAGAGAGAAAAGGGAGGGGAAAGATAGTAGGGGCGGCGGCGGCTAGTGAAGCAGGCAGCCAGGAGGGAGTGCGGCGGCTAGGGATAATGGGCCCCTAGTGGGCCAAAAGGCTTTAGGGTTTAGTTTAGGTTTGTTTTTTTTCTTTTTTTTATTTTCTTTTCAAATTTCGAAATATATATTTAAATAATCATAAAATTCATAAGAATCAAACCAAAATTATTTATAAATAAAATATTAATTTTTAGACTAATATTTATTATGCTATTTATGTGAATTTTAATTTAAGAAAAAAAATGATATTCAATATTCAAAATTACTTATGAGCAATCAAAAATCATTTCAAAGGCACATAAATAACAAACACTTAAAAGAAAATTAATTACCATAAATATCATTAACTAAATGTGTTGTTTTTATATAATGATTTTCATAGTGTCACAAAATTTCAAGGAGAAAGTAAAGCAGTAGGCACAAATTTCTTACCGGCTTAAGGTGGCTTTGAGCTTCGTCGCAAGCCATGTCCCGCCCGCCTTTCGTCCAAATCTGTGTTATGAATCTATTTCCTATGCTTCGAGCTAGGCTGGGGATATCAGTTAAATCTGCCGGTGATAAGATGAAGTTTGGTTTATTAATAATTTTCCCATGCGTGCAGCCAGATTTCATGAAGGCAACAGCTGTGCTCCGAGAAGCTAGCAGGGCACAGAAATCACCGTGTCCAGCTATAACTTCATCAAGAGCATCAACTTCGCTCTCAATATATTCGAAGGTCCCTGGCAAGTCTTCAACCGAAGGATTGAATTTCTCAGAGCTGGCTCCAACCGAGTTGAAAACCTGCTTTAGCCGTTGCACGCATCGGGTGCCGAAGTCTAGACATTTATCTTGAAGTTCTTTCAGCGATTTCTGTAAATTTGAACTCTTTTCAGCTTCGGTCTCAAGCTTCGCATTAAATTTCTGCTTTTCTTGTTCGAAGCTTTCCGACTTCGAGAGGAGTTCACTGTTCAGTTTTGCAATTTTGGTTTCGGCTTCTGCCAGTAAACCCTCCACTGTTTGAAGTTCGAAATCTTTCTTTTCAAGAGCAGCTGCTTGATCTTTTATTTTGCTCTCTAACCCTTCAATTATAACCTCACGTTTTTTTGTCTTCAAGGTCTTGTTGCATCTTCAGAGCCTTACTTAATAGCATACTCTGTGCAAAAACAACCTTCGTCAGAAAACTCCTTCGTCGTTAAAACAATAAAAAGACGAAGAAAATTTTTACCTTGAAATTGGAATAGAACAAACTACCAACAATATGCTATCGTCGGTAGCGGCTGATATCGGCCTCAAGCTTCAGAAAACCAATACTCTTCGACAGAGTACTGATAACCTTCACTCTAGTTCGGTCTCGGAGGCAACCTAAGCTTTCATCGTCAATGCCGCCGAAGAGCTGCGCTCCTGGCTTGTAACCATAGGATATAGCATAATCTTTTAACTCTTCTTTCTCAGCTTTAGATAACTCCTGCCCAATTATGTTTTGGAGATTGAAGACCTTTTCCTCCGAAGTATCTTCGGCTCTTTCCTTTTCTTTTCCAGGCACTGTGGCCAGGGTCTCTTCAGTGGCCCTAGCAGCTTCTTCCGTGGCCATATTCAGGAGTATTTTATCAATATCAGAAAGTGTGGTCTCTAGATTTGAAGCTTCAGCAGTTTCAGCTTCGGTGGGTGCACCTTCGGCAGCAGTAGCACTCTCAACAGCTGGTGTTTTTGACGCCGAGGCAGGCGGTGGCATTTCTTCAATGGCTTCAATCACATGAACAATTCTCCGTTTTTTGGCCCAGCAGGCTTCTTCGCTCCCGAGGGCTCCTTTTTCCTTCTGTAAAAGCTTCGTCAGATGTGGCCCCAGTGGACTTAGCTTGATGGGCAAATATTCAGTCATTACCTTTAGAATTTCTTCTACGTCAGCAGCAGAAGGTGTTGAAGGAGTTTCTGAAAGGGAAATGTGCCCTTGGGCCATTTATAGTATAGTTTTGGTGATTAAGTGCCCAACACGTATTGAGTGAATAATCTTGTGCCAAATGATTGATGAAGTGCAAATCAACAAGAAGGTATGATTCTAGACTTAGTACATTGTTTTTTGTACTAATATATTTGTCTAAGTGCTGGAATCAGAGAAAAGAGAAGAAGAAATGATCTTGGCTGAAACAGCCAAGACTCAACACAGTCTGGCACACCGGACTGTCCGGTGGTACACCGGACAGTGTCCGGTGCGCCAGACCAGCCTCTGGTGAACATGCCACTCTCGGGAACTGACTGCGGTGTACGGCTAAAATTCACCGGACTGTCCGGTGAGTCGTCTGCGGCGAAGTCGTCGCTCTCGGGAATCGATCAACGGCGTACGGCTATAAATCACCGAACGGTCCGGTGAGGCACCGGACTATCCGGTGAGCCAACAGTCGACTGCGCCAACGGTCGACCGCGCAATCCGCGCGTGACGCGTGGCCACGCCAACGGTCGGGAGGGGGCACCGGACTGTCCGTGTGCACCGGATAGTGTCCGGTGCACCAACGGCTCCATTTCTGCAATGGTCGTCTGTTCTATTTTTGGAAGGAGATCAGCACCGGACTGTGAACATCCCCTGTCCGGTGGTGCACCGGACTGTCCGGTGCGCCACCCGACAGAAGGCAAGAATTGCCTTCCCAGATTGCTTCCAATGGCTCCTAGCTGCCTTGGGGCTATAAAAGGGACCCCTAGGCGCATGGAGGAGTACACAAAGCATACTTTGAACATTCTAAGACTCTCACACTCCGTCTCGGCACACTCGATTGATTTTCTTAGTGATTTGAGCTCCGTTCTAGTGGTGAACTTGTTGCATTTCATTTGAGCTCAAGTCTTGGCCTGTGTGTGTGCGTATTGCTGCGGATTTGTGTGTGTTGCTTCCCTCCCTTACTCTAGTGCTTTTACATTGATATTTGTTGTAAGGGCGAGAGACTCCAACTTGTGGAGATTCCTCACAAACGGGAAAAGTGATAAGAAAAAGGAACACCGTGGTATTCAAGTTGATCGTTGGATCACTTGAGAGGGGTTGAGTGCAACCCTCGTCCATTGGGATGCCACAACGTGGAGTAGGCAAGTTTTGTACTTGGCCAAACCACGGGATAAACCACTGTGTCTACTGTGTTGTTTCTCTCTGTGGTTTCTGTGTTTCACAAGTACTCCTCTCCAGCTACTTGATTCTATTGCACACTAACACTTAACTTAGTTTTTGTGGCAATAAGTCTTAAGTTTTTACAGGATCACCTATTCACCCCCCTCTAGGTGCTCTCAATTGGTATCAGAGTCGTTCTCTTCACAAAAGGGACTAATCGCCCGAAGAGATGGATCCTAAGGGAAAGGGGATGGTGGTCAACGATAAGGAGAAGGAGTCCATCTTCAATGAGCCAAGGGACGACAAACCTACTAACTCTGGCTTGAGTCATAAGAAGAAGGACGGGAAGAAGAGGCGTATCAAGTAGATCGTCTACTACGACAGCGATGAGTCCTCTTCTTCCCAAAGAGACGACGACTACGACGAGAAAAAGAAACCGGTCAACTCAAACTTTTCTTTTGATTATTCTCGTATTCCATATAATTCCAATGCTCATTTTCTTTCTATTCCTCTTGGTAAACCTCCTCACTTTGATGGAGAGGACAACGCTTTTTGGAGTCACAAAATGCGTAGTCACCTCTTCTCTCTCCATCCTAGCATTTGGGAGATAGTAGAGAATGGAATGCAATTTGATAGTACGGATAACCCAGTATTCATTAACGAACAAATTCATAAAAATGCATAAGCTACCACTGTTTTGTTAACTTCGTTGTGCAGGGATGAATACAACAAGGTGAGCAGCTTGGATAATGCTAAGCAAATATGGGACACCCTCAAGATCTCGCATGAGGGGAACGATGCCACTATAATCACCAAGATAGAGTTGGTGGAGGGCGAGTTGGGAAGGTTCGCGATGATCAGGGGAGAGGAGCCAACGCAAACGTACAACAGGCTCAAGACCCTGGTCAACAAAATTAGGAGCTAAGGGAGCACGAAATAGACGGACCACGATGTCGTCCGACTTATGCTCAGGTCTTTTAGTGTCATTGACCCTCATCTTGTGAATTCAATTCGTGAAAATCCTAGGTACACAAAGATGACGCCCGAGGAGATACTCGGAAAATTTGTGAGCGAGCGGATGATGATTAAAGAAGCCCGCCATGTGGATGATGCTCTCAATGGCCCAATGCCCGTCTACGAGCCTCAACCCGTCGCTCTCAAGGCGACAAGTAGCAGGGAGACGCTACCTAGCAAGGTGGCGCAAGTTGAGGCGGCCGGGCTTAACGAGGAAGAAATGACCCTCATTATCAAGCGCTTCAAGACGGCGCTAAAGGGTCGCAAGGAGCATCCCAACAAGAGCAAGACGAAGGGAAAGCGCTCCTGCTTCAAGTGTGGTAAGACTGGTCACTTTATTGCTAACTGTCCCGATAATAATAGTGACCAGGGACAAGAAAAAGGCGGGAAGAGGGAGAAAAAGAAGTCTTACAAGAAGGCAAAGGGCGAGGCTCACCTCGGCAAGGAGTGGGATTCGGATTGCTCTTCGTTCAACTCCGACGACGAAGGACTCGCCGCCTCGGCCTTCAACAAGTTGTCTCTCTTCCCCAACGAGCGTCACACCTGCCTCATGGCAAAGGAGAAGAAGGTAAGTGCTCGAGATACCTCTACATGTGCTTCTTCTAGCGATGAAGAGTCTAGTGATGATGAGGTAGACTATTCTAGCTTATTTAAAGGTCTAGATAGAACCAAGATAGAAAAAATTAATGAATTGATTGATGCATTAAATGAAAAAAATAGACTTTTAGAAAAACAAGAGGATCTCTTATATGAAGAGCATGATAAATTTGTAAGTGTGCAAAAGTCTCTTGCTTTAGAGGTTAAGAGAAATGAAATGCTTTCTTGTGAATTGTCTACTTGTCATGAAACTGTGTCTAATTTAAAGAGTATTAATGATGATTTAAATGCTAAGCTAAAAGTAGTAAATAAATCTAGTTCTTATGTGGAACATGTTGTGATTTGCAATAGGTGTAAGGATTTTAATGTTGATGCTTGTAGTGAACATTTAATTTCCATTACTAGATTAAATGATGAAGTGGCTAGTCTTAATGCCCAACTTAAGACTAGCAAAAATGACTTTGATAAACTAAAATTTGCAAGGGATGCCTACACTGTTGGTAGACACCCCTCTATTAAGGATGGGCTTGGCTTTCGAAGGGAAGCCAAGAACTTAACAAGTCAAAGGGCTCCCATCTCCGCCAAGGAGAAAGGGAAGGCCCCTATGACTAATAATGTTCAAAGGAATCATGCTTTCATCTATAGTAATAGAAACTTTTCTAGAAATGCTCATAAAAGTTATGCTTATGATTCACATGTTGTGATTGCTTCGAGTTCCTCTGTTGTGCATGGTAGAAATATGCCTAGGAAAAATGTTGTTCATGGGCCTAGGAAAGTAAGTAATGAACCTTCTATAATTTACCATGCTTGCAATGCTTCTTTTGCAATTTGTAGTAAGAATAAGAAAATAATTGCTAGGAAGTTGGGGGCCAAGTGCAAAGGAGATAAGACTTGCATTTGGGTCCCTAAGGCTATTGTTACTAACCTTGTAGGACCCAAAAAGAGTTGGGTACCTAAAACCCAAGCCTAATTTGCCTTGCAGGTTTATGCATCCGGGGGCACAAGCTGGATTATCGACAGCGGATGCACAAACCACATGACGGGGGAGAACAAGATGTTCACCTCCTACGTCAAGAACAAAGATTCCCAAGATTCGATCATCTTTGGAGACGGGAATCAAGGCAAGGTTAAAGGACTAGGGAAGATAGCTATTTCATCCGAGCATTCCATTTCTAATGTGTTCTTAGTTGAATCGCTCGGGTATAACTTGTTGTCCGTTAGTCAACTGTGTAATATGGGTTACAATTGCTTATTTACCAATGTAGATGTGTCTGTCTTTAGAAGGAGTGATGGTTCATTAGCTTTTAAGGGTGTACTAGACGGCAAACTCTATTTAGTTGATTTTTCGAAGGAGGAGGCTGGTCTAGATGCATGCTTAATTGCTAAGACTAGCATGGGCTGGCTGTGGCATCGCCGTCTAGCACATGTTGGGATGAAGAACCTTCACAAACTTCTAAAGGGAGAACATGTATTAGGTCTAACAAATGTGTTTTTCAAAAAAGATAGACCTTGTGCAGCTTGTCAAGCAGGTAAACACGTGGGAAGCGCTCATCATAACAAGAATGTGATGACTACATCAAGACCTCTGGAGCTACTGCATATGGACCTCTTCGGACCCGTCGCCTACCTTAGCATCAGGGGAAGTAAGTATAGTCTTGTTGTTGTTGATGATTTTTCCCGCTTCACTTGGGTATTCTTTTTGCAGGATAAATCAGAAAACCAAGGGACCCTCAAGCGCTTTCTAAGGCGAGCTCAAAACGAATTTAAACTCAAGGTGACAAAGATTAGAAGCGACAATGGGTCCGAGTTCAAGAACCTTCAAGTAGAGGAGTTTCTTGAGGAGGAAGGAATCAAGCACGAGTTCTCCGCTCCCTACACACCACAGCAAAATGGTGTGGTAGAGAGGAAGAACAGGACGCTTATAGACATGGCGAGGATGATGCTTGGAGAATTCAAGACGCCTGAGCGGTTTTGGTCGGAAGCTGTGAACACGGCTTGCCACGCCATAAACCGGGTCTACCTTCATCGCCTCCTCAAGAAGACGTCGTATGAACTTCTAACCGGTAACAAACCCAACGTTTCATATTTTCGAGTTTTTGGGAGTAAATGCTACATTCTAGTGAAGAAAGGCAGGAATTCAAAATTTGCTCCCAAAGCTGTAGAAGGTTTTTTTGTTAGGTTATGACTCAAATACAAAGGCATATAGAGTCTTCAACAAATCATCGGGTTTGGTTGAAGTCTCTAGCGATGTTGTATTTGATGAAACTAATGGCTCTCCAAGAGAGCAAGTTGATCTTGATGATGTAGATGAGGATGATGTTCCAACGGACGCAATTTGCACCATGGCGATTGGAGATGTGCGACCACAGGAACACAAGGAGCAAGATCAACCTTCTTCCTCAACGATGATGCATTCCCCAACTCAAGATGACGAACAGGTCCCTCAAGAAGAGGCGTGTGATCAAGGGGGAGCACAGGATGTCTAAGATGAGGATGTCCAAGATGAGGAGGAAGAAGCACCACGGGCCCCTCCAACTCAAGTTCGAGCGACGATTCAAAAGAATCATCCCGTCGACCAGATTTTGGGTGACATAAGCAAGGGAGTAACCACTCGCTCTAGATTAGCTAATTTTTGTTAGCATTACTCTTTTGTCTCTTCTATTGAGCCTTTCAGGGTAGAAGAGGCCTTGCTAGATCCGGACTGGGTGTTGGCCATGCAGGAAGAGCTCAACAACTTCAAGCGAAATGAAGTTTGGACACTGGTGCCACGTCCCAAGAAAAACGTTGTGGGAACCAAGTGGGTGTTCCGCAACAAACAGGACGAGCATGGGGTGGTGACAAGGAACAAGGCTCGACTTGTGGCAAAAGGTTATGCCCAAGTCGCAAGTTTGGACTTTGAGGAGACTTTTGCTCTTGTGGCTAGGCTAGAGTCAATTCATATTTTGTTAGCCTATGCCGCTCACCATTCTTTCAGGTTGTTCCAAATGGACGTGAAGAGCGCTTTCCTCAACGGGCCAATCAAGGAGGAGGTGTACGTGGAGCAACCCCCTAGCTTTGAGGATGAACGGTACCACGACCACGTGTGTAAGCTCTCTAAGGCGCTCTATGGACTTAAACAAGCCCCAAGAGCATGGTATGAATGCCTTAGAGACTTTCTAATTGCTAATGCTTTCAAGGTTGGGAAAGCCGATCCAACTCTTTTCACTAAGACTTGTGATGGTGATCTATTTGTGTGCCAAATTTATGTCGATGACATAATATTTGGTTCTACTAACCAAAGTCTTGTGAAGAGTTTAGCAGGGTGATGACACAAAAATTCGAGATGTCGATGATGGGCGAGTTGAACTACTTCCTTGGGTTCTAAGTGAAGCAACTCAAGGACGGTACCTTCATCTCTCAAACGAAGTACACGCAAGACTTGCTCAAGCAGTTTGGGATGAAGGACGCCAAGCTCGCAAAGACTCCAATGGGAACCGACGGACATGTCGACCTCAACAAAGGAGGTAAGTCCGTTGATCAAAAGGCATACCGGTCTATGATAGGGTCTTTACTTTATTTATGTGCTAGTAGACCGGATATTATGCTTAACGTATGCATGTGTGCTAGATTTCAATCCGACCCAAGGGAGTGTCACCTTGTGGCCGTTAAGCGAATCCTTAGATATTTAGTTGCTACGCCTTGCGTCGGGATCTGGTATCCAAAGGGGTCTACCTTTGACTTAATTGAATATTCAGACTCCGATTATGCTGGATGTAAGGTCGATAGGAAGAGTACATCAGGGACGTGCCAATTCCTAGGAAGGTCTCTGGTGTCATGGAGTTCTAAGAAACAAACTTCCGTTGCCCTATCCACCGCTGAGGCCGAGTATGTTGCCGCAGGACAGTGTTGTGCGCAACTACTTTGGATGAGGCAAACCCTTCAGGACTTTGGCTACAATCTGAGCAAAGTCCCACTCCTATGTGACAATGAGAGTGCAATCCGCATGACAGACAATCCTGTTGAACACAGCCGCACAAAGCACATAGACATCCGGCATCACTTTTTGGGAGACCACCAGCAAAAGGGAGATATCAAAGTGTTTTATGTTAGCACCGAGAACCAGCTAGCCAATATCTTTACCAAGCCTTTAGATGAGAAGACCTTTTGCAGGCTGCGTAGTGAGCTAAATGTCTTAGATTCTCGTAACTTGGATTGATCTAGAGCATACATGTGTTTTATTTCTTTGATCATGTTCCTTTATGCATGTTATTGCTTATTTATGGTGCTCAAGTTGTGCAAGGGATCCCCGGACCTCACAAGTCCATGTGTGAATGATGCACATATTTAAGGGAAGAAATGCTACAACTTGACCCTTTGAGACTAACCGTGTGCTTGAGTTTTCTTAATTTAGTCTCAAAGGATGATTGAAAGGGAAAAGGTGAACTTGGACCATGCAAGACTTCCACTGCACTCCGATGAGAGGGTAATTTACTCCAAGTTCATCTCCGTGCTCTTATTGCCTTTTTACTCTTAATTGAAGATTTTGGTGAGGCAATGGGGTTTAAGGGCCGATAATGATCCCGTTTTGGTGCTTAATGCCAAAGGGGGAGAAATTAAGGCCAAAGCAAATGGATCAGCTACCACTTGAGAATTTTGAAAATAGTAGAGTTAGAACTTTGTTTTGGCGAAATACTCTTATTGTGCAAAATTTGGCCTCTTGTGGGGAGAATGTAGGATTATGGGAAAAGGGGGAGTTTTTGGCTCTTGATCAATTTTTCTCATGGAGTACCTCTCTTTATGCCTAAACAAGTGTGTTTGACTTAGAGATAGGAAAATGAGTTTGATTTCAAAAACAAACCAAGTGGTGGCAAAGAATGATCCAAATACGACAAATTTGAATAAAAAACAATTTTTGTTCTCAATTGCTTTGATGTTGCACTTCTTTTAGTTGCTTTTTGATGTGTTGGCATAAATCACCAAAAAGGGGGAGATTGAAAGGGAAATGTGCCCTTGGGCCATTTCTAGTATAGTTTTGGTGATTAGGTAGTGTTTGGTTGAGGAGCCAAGTAGAACGGAGCCGTTCTGTCCCTGATTCTAGGAACGGAGCCGCTCTGTTCTATGTTTGGTAATCTGGAACGGAGCGGCTCTATTTTTTGTTTGGTTGCAGAGTGAACGGAGCGGAGCGTGACTGTGAGAGCGGGATGGGAACGGAGCGGCTCCGTCCGGTTGATTTTTTGGAGCGGAATGGTTCCGGATCTGAGGAGAATATTCCCTAATTAGAGCCATTCCGTTCTAGTTCCTTTGTAACCAAACAGCAACAAAACTGGGACAGAACGGTTCCGTTCTACTTGGCTCTTCAACCAAACACTACTTGGCCCAACACGTATTGAGTGAATAATCTTGTGCCAAATGATTGATGAAGTACAAATCAACAAGAAGGTATGATTCTAGACTTAGTACATTGGTTTTTGTACTAATATATTTGTCTAAGTGCTGGAATCAGAGAAAAGAGAAGAAGAAATGATCTTGGCTGAAACAACCAAGACTCAGCGCAGTCTGGCACACTGGACTGTCCGGTGGTGCACCGGACAGTGTCCGGTGGTGCAGACCATCCTCCGGTGAATAGGCCACTCTCGGGAACTGACTGCGGTGTACGGCTAAAATTCACAGGACTGTCCGGTGGTGCACCGGACTGTCCGGTGAGTCGTCTGCGGCGAAGTCGTCGCTCTCGGGAATCGATCAACGGCGTACGGCTATAAATCACCGGACGGTCCGATGAGGCACCGGACTATCCGGTGAGCCAACGGTCGACTGTGCCAACGGTCGGCCGCGCAATCCGCGCGTGACGCGTGGCCGCGCCAATGGTCGGGAGGGGGCACCGGACTGTCCGGTGTGCACCGGACAGTGTCCGGTGCGCCAACGGCTCCATTTCTGCAACGGTCATTTGTTCTATTTTTGGAAGGAGATTAGCACCGGACTGTGAACAGCCCCTGTCCGGTGGTGCATCGGACTGTCCGGTGCGCCACCCGACAGAAGGCAAGAATTGCCTTCCCAGATTGCTTCCAATGGCTCCTAGCTGCCTTGGGGCTATAAAAGGGACCCCTAGACGCATGGAGGAGTACACCAAGCATACTTTGAACATTCTAAGACTCTCACACTCCGTCTCGGCACACTCGATTGATTTTCTTAGTGATTTGAGCTCCGTTCTAGTGGTGAACTTGTTGCATTTCATTTGAGCTCAAGTCTTGGCATGTGTGTGTGCTTATTGCTGCGGATTTGTGTGTGTTGCTTCCCTCCCTTACTCTAGTGCTTTTACATTGATATTTGTTGTAAGGGCGAGAGACTCCAACTTGTGGAGATTCCTCGCAAACGGGAAAAGTGATAAGAAAAAGGAACACCGTGGTATTCAAGTTGATCGTTGGATCACTTGAGAGGGGTTGAGTGCAACCCTCGTCCATTGGGGTAGGCAGGTTTTGTACTTGGTCGAACCACGGGATAAACCACTGTGTCTACTGTGTTGTTTCTCTCTGTGGTTTCCGTGCTTCACAAGTACTCCTCTCCAGCTACTTGATTATATTGCACACTAACACTTAACTTAGTTTTTGTGGCAATAAGTCTTAAGTTTTTATAGGATCACATATTCACCCCCCCTCTAGGTGCTCTCAGTTTCTTCTTCTATATAAATCGCTTTTTTGCTTCGGAGCCGCAGCTTTTCTCTTCTTCGGAGTAGCTACCTTCGGCTCAGGGCTAAGTTTTCTTTTCTTCAGAACTTCTTCATCCTCTTTCACCATTCTAGCAGCTTCTCTACCCAGAACGCTAACAATTCTTTTTCTTTTTTGCCTTTCGGCACCCTTGTTCAATCGCTCATAGTCAGGATATTCAAAATTCAGGGCATCCATCACCCGATTCAACCTTCGCTTCGGTCGGGTGCCAAAGGCTGCAGTCATTAATTGATCTTCTTTCTTCGTATAATTTCCCAGGATTTCGTTGCATATAACTTCAACTGTGTCCAACCATTCTTGGCAGGGTTCTTTGAAGTGTTTCTTGAACTTAAAATGGTAAGGTAGCCGAACGAGTTCATTCTTCTTCTTCTCACCTTTGAGCTTCGGCATACCCCATTCCCTTAGCGTTGGGAATACCCTATTGGCTAGGTATCCCTGAACTAAATCCCTAGTACCAATATGTTCAGATATAACTCTAAATTCGCCCACAGCATCCGAGCATGGTTCCCCCCGTGTCATGTTGCATTGAGGCCTAGTCAACCCGAAAGTTAGCTTCAGTGGGCTCTGAACTAGCTTCTCCTTTTGCTCGTCTATCTTAACATAGAACCATTCAGTTTTCCAACCGGTTGGCCACTTGGTGCGATAGCTGACCACCGGTGTCTTCATGTCCTTGCGGTATGCAAAATTATAACATCCAAAGTTCTTGTGTAATCCATCTTCTCTAGCCTTCGTCTGATAGTGAAGCTCGTGCACCCGGCAGAAGGCTTCGGCAAGTGGTTCCACTCCTTGGCTTCGGAGAGCCCAGGTGAAAACGCTGAGCCTAACGATAGCGTTAGGAGTCAGCTGATGAAGATAAATCTCAAAATTTTCTAACACATTTGCAATCATTCTGTGCATGGGAAACCTCAACCCTGCTTTGAAGAAGCTCTTAAAAACTACCAGTTCATTATTTTCTGGTTTTGGGGTGGTCTCTTCCCCACCGAAACGAATCAACTTCTCTTCGGCTTTACCGAAGTAGCCTAGCTTCGTCATCATAGGCATATAAGCTTCGGAGACACTCGACTTTCCAAAATCCAAATGGCTAGGCTTGGATGGCATAATGGTGTTATAATCAATCTCCTCTTCACCAATTTCGCCCTCTTCAACATCTGCCTGCTCGGTTTCGGCAGCAGGTGCACCTTCGTCAGTGGTTCCTTCTGTCACAACCAGACCTGATCGTTTCATGACTTCGGAAATTGGTGCCGTCTCGGTGACCTCGGTCTCTTCTCCCTCACGAGTCACCCTTGCAGTTGAGCGCACCCTGGCCATTTGATGCTGAAACTCTTCCGGTTTTGATGAAATTGACTACTTTTTGATTTTGCCGAAGCTCTCTCTTTTGACGAAGCTAAAAACAAGGCGATGCTTTAACTGAGAATACGAAGCATAAGCTTTGGCTATGGTCAAATTTTTCAGCAGCACAACAACACGATAGTAATGAATGTTGTGCTAACTTCACACCTACTCATCTGTTTATATAGTGCCGCAGGACGGAAGGAGAATCGTCAAGCTACCTACACCCGCCAAACAGCCACTCGTGTTCGCTGGATGGTGGACCACAGGGCGCGAGAAGAGGAAACACCAGATCGTACCCGCTCTGTGGTGGGACCACCTTGCGCTGGGAATATTTAAATCGTTTCTCGATAATGAGCTCAGGGAAGGTGTTTTTCGGACCTTCGGCATTCCGAAGCCTAAAAGAATTTTTCACGGATCGAGCTCGTTACGAAAAACGACCTGGTACCGTGAAGGGGCTACTGTTGGGGGGCAGCTTCGTCGCCGAAGGTCTTGTGAGAAGAAGCACATTCGAAAGGCCAGAACACAATACCGAAGCTATCAGTCAAGGAGCTTCGTAACGTATCTCCAGATGCACCAACTTAAAAGATGAAATGACCAATTGGCCCATGACAACCTATGTTATGATTGTAACCATTTGTAAAGGGCATGAATGTAATTTCTCGCAGGCTGCATCCTGTGCCTATAAATAGATGAACAGTACCCCGTACTGTTCACGCTGGTCAAATCTCGCTTGTGCCTTGGTCTTCTGTTAAACTCAAGGTACAAATGTAATTTGATATTGTTTTCATTTGACTCAATAATAAATGTCCATATTGTTATATTACAATTTATATCATTTTCCTGAGTCTTATAAGCTTCATCCTTTGGCTACACATGTTAAGTCTACGAAGGTATGACCTTCATAACCTTCGTCTGAAGATCATTATATCCTAAGGGAAATAATGCTTCAAAGGACGAAGGGCATTAACCTTTAACATTTTTGTGTTGTCTTGTTCTTGATTCATCGCATTTGAGAACAAGTCCCAACAGCAGCTGCACTTGACTTGTTGTTATAGGAGTAACATATTGTTGGATTATTATCGCAGTATAATTTTAGTGGTTTTGATATGTTGTCGACCACCCTTAAACCAGGTGTAAGGAAAATGGACCTCGACCCTTTTGACTAAATGATTTTGATGTTTGATGATCAACATAACTATGGACTAATATGTTTGCTAGTGTTTGTATTTGTAGTTCACAGTATGCTAAAGTGACTTGGACTAAGGAATTGAGAAGACAACAACTCAAAAGAAGACATTATGAAGACCATAAGTGAAGATCAACATATCGAGCAAAGTCCAAGACATGAAGAAAGTGTTGCCACTTGCGGACCGTCTGGCTGAGAGCACCGGACTGTCCGGTGCGCCAGATAAAAGTTGAAAGAAAAATGGGCTTAACCATTTTCTATAATCGATTTTGGTGTTTGACGTCCATAACAAACCATATGGACTAACTAATTTGTCTAGTTGCTATTTTTATCAGGTACATAAAGTTCAACATAAACATACAAAGAAACAGACTTGAGAGAATTCTACAAAGTTTGGAGCATACAAGAAATAGTGTAGCCAGTGGCGCACCGGCCACTGTCCGGTGCCCAGGCTGCAGCCCTTCGCGAACTGGCCGCTCTCAGGTTTTCTCAAAGCCATTCCACTAAAATTCACCGGACTGTCCGATGAGCCACCGAACTGTTCGGTGCGACAACAGAGCAACGGTCAACTTTGCCCAACGGTCGACTGCGCTGACTACAGCGTAGTCAGCAGAGCAGAAGTCAGTCTGCAAAGTCGGAACGTATCGGACTGTCTCGTGTGCCACCGGACTGTCCAGTGCCGCAAGAAGACAGAAGACTTCAACGGTCAACAGCTCCAAACCTCAACGGTCGGCTGACGTGGCACACACCGGACAGTGAACAACGCGGTGTCTGGTGTACCACCGGACTGTCCGGTGTGCCCATCAACATCAAAGTCAGCCAACGGCTAGAAAGTAGTTGGAGGCTATAAATACCCCCAACCACCACCATTCAAGCCATCCAAGCTTTCCAACCTTCTCATTCAATACTAGAGCAAAAGCATACACTCTAAAACACAATCAAAGCATCAAATCCTGTCCAAACTCCAAAATCAAATCAAGTGCTTAGTGACTTGAAAGAAGATAATTTATGTTTCTTTTGTTGCTTGATTGCTTTTTTCTTCCCACTCCAATCATACTTCCATATAAGCTGGTGCTCAAAAGTTTTAATTCTCCCAATCTTTTATGCAAACCTAAATTGTTTGTTACCGATCACCAAAAAGAGATTGAAAGTACAACGACGTTGAAGTGGGTTTTTGGTGTATTGATGACAAGAAATTTAGGATCCAACAAGTCATATGGGATATGATTATAGTTGTTAAGCACAAATGGAGATTTGTCCAATAGATGTACAGGAAATGAGAGCTTTCAATCAAGCTTCAACCTCAATGTTTGTAAACTTGTTGTTTTCTATTCTTGAGTTTAGGGAACCTGTACTAAAAAGCGGCTCAACTCTCACTACTAGTTGTGCTTAAGTGCATAACAAATTCTTTAATATAAACTGAAAGACACTAAGCACAACACTGCACACTTCTTTTTTGTGTTTGGAAAGTATGCCAAGTTGAAATTTCCAACCCCCTATCGGAAAGTTCTGACCTATACCAAATCCTTTTAATGTGGTCCACGGTCTTTCTCTGCAACTCAGATATTTCATAGTCGAAAGTTTCAAAAAATGTCAAAACTTCCGAAATCCACAGTAACAATCTTTTTTAACGAATATGGTTTGAATCCTGTCATGTCAGACGGCCACTCAGTATAGCAGATGCTTGTGTCACGGCCCTGGCTACTCTGTAGATCTCATGCTGTACAAACTTCCACGACTCCGAAGTGTTGCTGCTCCGGGCGCTGGCTATGGCATTGGCTATACCTGGATAGACTGCAGTATCCCAGTCATTCTGGCCTGAAGGTCCATACACCTGTGGATGGGAACAGTAAGCCTTATGCAATTTTCGAGAGAGGAAGGTGAATGCTTTGCGCATGAGTATCTGCTCACCAGATGCTTAAACCATTCTAGCTTGAAGATGCCTTCCCTGCTAGTGAATGCACGCTCGGTCTGCATAAGACGGTCATTGAGTTGTCGGATTTTCAGTGAATCCTTGTTCAGCTGCTTGCTCAAGAGTAGCTTTTGAAGTTCCTGAAAGTGCCCATGTTTCTTGTCATCATCACAGTGAACAAAATGCAGTATGGTAGACTGTAAGTTCTGCATAACTCGAGCAGCAATTCTCAAGTGAAGGCACCTTTTGTTCGTTATTCACTTTGGTAGCTGCCGCTCCGAGAGTTCTGATTGAGTTGTACAGAGGGGAACAAGTGACAGTTGTTCCCTTCACTTCATTCTCTACCGTTTTTGTGTATGCCTGCCACCGGAAGAAATTTAGGGCTTCGTCATGTTTCCATAGTAACAAGGATATCTATGTTAATTTTCCTCTGTCCCCTGTGTGGCTCTACTGGCCTACAGAAGCAGCATTTAGTGAACACTGGAGACGTCTTACCTCAAGCTCAATTGCATAGGACATGTAATTGAAGGGTAGGATGTCTTCATTTGCCAACCTCAAAGCCATCATTCCCCATATGCTAGCAGCTGCAAGATGAAATATCTTGGTTACCATGTGATGCAGATAACACCTCAACTAATATTCTGCACAAAAACAGTATAAGTGACCAACCTGCCACATGCCTACGGAACGCAGGATCTCCGAATTTCGCCATCCATACGTAGTCATCATATAAGGAGTGGTAAACCGGATATCCTGGTCCTACAAAAGCAAAAGTACCCAGGAAAGTTCATTGAAAAATACAAGTCACTGAGCAGGCAAATAGAAGAGAGCAGGGGCATTACCTTCTCCAAAAATTATATTCATCGAAGGAATACCAACATGTTGGACGAATGCTGAATAGTCTGATCCTCCATCACCTAGTCTAAGAACCTTAACGCAGGAGATATGCAGTGAATAGTGAGTAATGTTATATAATTTGTCAGGAAGTCGAAGTGGCCTCTCCTCCTGAAACCACATAATTCTCGAGGAATGGAACTGAAACTCAAAAGGAACTTGTAGCTTGGTAACAATACAATCACTATTTATAGTGACAACTAACTGGATTCTCAGCACTACATAGAAGGTAGGCTGTTGGATAAGCAAGTTGCAACAACTCACCCGGAGAGGAGTGCTCGATTTAATCCATGAATCATACACAGTCTGAGATGAATTATCAGGGTCTTGAACCTTCACAAATTGACAAAGAGCAGTTTAAATTTTGGATATCATAACAAGAAAAATACTATATTCATATTGTTGCCTACTAACATGGGGACCAAAAGCAAACAAAGTTAACATAGTATCATGTTTTCCTTCTTCCTGGATATGCTACTATCACTAGTTTCAGGTAGACTAGACATACCACTTTAGTTACTTGCTGAAGTAACTCATCAAGTTGGGGAGTTGTAGAAGGCAGGAATCCTGGACCAACGACTGAAACGTCAATATTCAGATAAGCAACAGCTCTAGAATACAACATCTCCCGGTTTTCTTCAACCCATTCAGTTGACCCTGTCTGAGTAAATGCAAATGTGATCAATCTTGCTGTTTAAAGACGGATAAGAGTGGTTCAGAGATGGATACAAACCAGTCCGTATTCTTCCGCGTCCCAACTACAGAAGATAATAGTTCTTCGAGGCCTCCATCCTTGTTTTTGCAGCATTGAAAACCTTTTAGCTAACTAGATGGATAGAGAGTGAAACAAAATGTCAGGAACCAGATAAGTAGCACATCGTACAGGCACAGAAATATGAAATGGATCTAAACCTCCAGTCATTTCAGCTTACTATACAGAGAGCACATGGTTTGTACCTGCTCTAAACTACTCAGTATTATGGCATAGTAGGTCCACAAATACAAAGCGTACCATAGAGAAGACATTTTTGTAACTGACAACTACCTCAATCATAGCTGCTGTTCCACTGTTGGGATCAGATGCACCGAACGTCCAAGCATCACGATGGTTACCAAGAATGACATATCTGGATCACAGAATGTTAAAAATTCCCACTTCAGTCACATACTTAGCAGAAAAAGTTATTCAATGTGGTTAATTTGTGCCGATGCCTATATGCAGATTGGCACTTCTTCAATATCTGTTTGTGAGTACCTTTTTTTTTTTGCTTTTGTTCGTTCAAGAAAAATTTGCTTTAATTCTTGAAATTGAAAAACGCCCCCGCGTCGTCCTCCTCTCGGGCGACACGGGTGGCCACCAAAACCCTAGCGCCACCACCCCCTCCCCTCCCTCCCCTCCTCTCATCGTCGCCGGAGGAGTCTGCCAGACGCCGGCGCGGGTCCCAAGGATGGCGGCGGCGGGGCGTTCTTTCTTCTTCTTTGGGTCTCCCCGCGGGGGCATCGCTGCGCGCGCGGGACGCGTCGGTCCGCTCGCCAAGGTCCCGCTTGGTGCGCGGTGCCTCCCCGTGGCCTGTGTCGGTGCCGTTGGCAGCGGCGTCGTTGAGGGAGAGGAGCCGCTTCGACGACGGCAGCGTCATGTCAGCCTCCCTGGCAATGTGCGTTCGCCGGACGGCGCTCTCGGCGGCGCGCCTCGCCGCGGACGGTGCATTGGGGAAGACGGCGCTGCCGATCAGCGGCGTGCGGGGCTTGGAGGCCGCGAGGGGCTGGGGCGGCGGCGGCTGTCTGGTCTTGCGGCGGTGCTCCGAGGTTGGTTGGCTCGACGGCGGCCGAGGGCGTGTCTACTGCGGCGCGCGCGCCAGCACCACAGATCCAATGTGTCGCGGCTGCTGCTGTCAGATCTGGCCAACATGAGGTGCGACGCCATATGCTGCTGGCCGCGTGTTGCGTGGCGCTCGCGCCTGGCGTCTGCTTGCTTCGGTGGCCGCGTTTGCCAGGGCCGTCGATGGCTGCCGGCAGTGGCTCCGGCGCGTGGCAGTGGGTTGCACACGGCTTGCTGGTGCGCAATTTTCGTGTGTCCATCTAGAGGGGATGGCGACCAACTTAGCTTTGCGGCTGCGCGTCGATGCCCCTCTAGATGGATTTGGCGATTGTCAGCAACGACGGCGACGGAGGTTGTTTGCTTTGACCGGGGTCTTGACATGACATTGTGCTACGGGCTTTTTAGCGAAAGCCTGAGCGACGGTGACACCTGTGTGTCGCTTCCCCTATTCAGGTCGTCGCATTCTCCATCATTCTCTTCTATGGGTGAAAGCCGGATCCATCTCAGATATGTGACGGTGACACTCCCTTCCACACGGCATCGCTTTAAAGTTCGTCACGACCATGACATCACCTCTCGATTGATGCTTTCGGTTCTTGGCGTCCGGTAGGCGAGTGATGCGGATTTAGAGCGTGAAGTCGAAGCTGCTACGTCAGGGATGTGGCTTGACAACGATGACATGAGATGAACCCCCCTTCTTCATGGATTGGACTGCTTCGGAGGTTTTAGCGTATGCCAGGGGCAGGGCGGATGCTTATTTGGAAGTCTCGTTGGTGAATAATCGGAGCTGCCTCGCTTGAGGTATCTCGAGGCTTAGCAACGACAGCGCACCGCGGTCTTCCTCCACCTGGTGCTGGTGTTGTGGGTGTAGATGTAGTCGGGTTTCCTTTGGTCATGTGCTGCATGTCTTGGAGAATCAGAATTGTCCGTCCTTTGTGTTGAGCTTGACAACGATGATTCTGGATGGGCTTTGTGTGTGGGTTGTCGTCGTCTAGGTTGCTTATGCACCCTGTCTAGGTTTTTGGGCCGATTTTCCTTAAAACTGTTTCAATTTCATTCTTCTTTTTAATTGAGAGGTAGAGCTTCTGCCATTAAATTCAAAAAAAAAAAGAAAAGTTTGCTTTCTAGTAAATATTTTTACAGTCTCGAGAGGCTTAGAGATACAAGAGGCAAGAGTTGCCCATCTAAAATGAGACTTCAATGAAAGAGGTTCCAATAAAGTAAAAGATGAAAGCGCTTGACCTTATGCATCTGTTAGCAATTTTTTTCACTTGAAGAAAAGATTTTCATAGCTACATTACTTGGAAGGGCCACAAGTGGTCACACTCATTCCAAAGCAACCTGAACATGTATGAAAAATTGGGTACCTGCGGAATTTGCAGTTGCAGATCTGCAAAGTGGTCTCTATATGATAAGCTAACAGGTTTAAAAAATTGTGGAGTACTACATGATTATATAATTTTGTAGTGTACCAGTACCACGCATCCACGCCATGCACACCTTGACAGGACATCATTTTCCCTTCCACATGAATTCCTTATTAAATCTCGCAAATCATTAGCACGTGCATCTTCTACAAGGCTGCCACCAGCTAATAGGAAGAAAAATTCGTGGACACCGGGTCCTATAATTTCCCTTTTTTCTTGGCAAGGGAAAATAGTTCCTCACACGCCATCTATATATCTTCTAAGAAGGTCAACGGATGGCACTACAAAAGTAGTGCTCTGCCCGAGTGGGCTGCGTGAACTTCACAGATATGCAATTTCCTAATTCCCTACTGGTAGTACTCCGCGTGACTGAAGCTTTCGTGAGAAAACCGAAGAATGCAACGTCACATTCCACAACGAATTTGTTACTAATATAACGAGAAAAAAAGGAATTAGTTACCTATCGGGCTCTGCGGCGCCTTCGATAATGGCGAAGACATTCTCAATCGTTGCCATCGAATCATTCCCCTGCAAAATCCAAAACAACAGCGTCAGGCGGGCCTCAAGGCAACGAACCGAAAAGAAGAAGAAGGTGCCTCGAATCGAATTGTACATACAAGATATGTCAGGTTCAAAACTGCCGGCCCGGGGCCGAGGCGGTAAACGGGTCCGTCCTCACGGCCCTGCCAGTCCTCCGGCGCCACGGCCCCGCCCATGGCTCTGTGTATCTCCATTGCGTCCTGAGCCGATACCGGCAGGGCTGGGATGAGCGGCATGTCATCAGTATTCATGGCCTCCTCCACGCTGACGCGCTCGCAGCCCTCGGACGATGCCCACATCGGCGTTGTCGGGTCCCCCACGCCCCGGAAGAGGCTCCCCACCTGCACACCGCTGGGCGGCAGCCACCGCGAGTCGGGGAACCACCCCTCACCGGGTGCGCCGCCGTACTGCAGCGGGTCAGTGTACACCACCGCGGCCGCGGCGCCGGCGGCGCGCGCGTTGTGCGCTATGTCCTCGCAGTGGATCCTCCCGTACCGCGCGAGCGCGACCTTGCCCGCGACGTCCACGCCGCGGGAGGCGAGGTAAGAGAAGTCCTCCTCGCGGCCGTAGTTGGCATACACGGCCTCCGCGGAGACCGACCCGGAGGCCGAGTACGCGTAGAACGTCGGGATGGTCTCCGCCGCGGCTGCTGCGTAGGGGTCGTTGGGGTAGGTCTCCTGCTTTAGGGAGAAGGAGGTGACGACGCCGCGGCCTGGCGCCGAGAGGGAGAGGGAGCGGTGGACGGGGTAGGAGAGGAGGACGGAGTAAGGCGTGATGTGGGTGGGGAAGGAGAGCGCGGAGAGCGCGTCGAACACGTAGCGGGCGGTGAGGGCGTTCGCCTTGGTCCCCGCGACGTGCGGGTGGAGAGTGAGCGCTCGGAGGTGCGAGGCGGCGGTGTCGTTGGATCCGAGGGAGAGGAAGAGCGACGCATAGTTCGGGACCGGGTTCGGCGCGGGGTGGAGCGCGAATAAGAGGAGACCCGCGAGGGAGGCGCCGAGGACGGCGAGCATGGAGGAGATGAGGCAGAGGAAGCGGCTGCGCGGGTGGGGCTTTGCCAGCGGCGGCGAGGGGGCGAGGAGCGAGGCCGCGTCGAGGTGGGACATGACTTCGGAGCTGGTGGGTGGTGTGCTCCGTCAGTGCTCTGCAATGGCGGCTAGCGGGACACGGACGGGGTTTAAAGCGGCGGGTGCTGTCAACTTCCACTCCTCGCACGCCGGACAGGTTACTTGATCTGGAATGTTGGTTGCCAAGCCAACGCTGGAGAATATTTGCCTCTGTCATAGATTTCATCGCGGTAGCTAGCTCTAGCTGCTGCTGCTTCTTTTTCTGAAAAGGAAATCGCCGCAAGCAGAAGATCCTTCGTTCGTCTTCCACGCCTCCACGGCTCCACGCTTTCACCTTTACATAGTGCGAGGGTGCTCCGTTCCCGGTTGCAGCTACACTGTCGTGATGATGGAGAAATTTGCTATTTGTCGCTCTCAATTTTGGCTATCTATTATTATACCATCTGGTGTCTATAACTGATAAGACCATCAATGTCTATGATTTGTAGACCCGATGGTATACTGTTGAAACCCACAAATGATAATGGTAAAATTGTCAATGACTTCATGATGCTGTGATTTGTGAAGCAAGTGGCATAGTGGTACGTGGGGAAGATTAACTCTAGCAGTTTACTCATCTTTATAACTATATTTAAACTTTATTCTATAAATAATATAGTATGCAGTGCTACGTTTTTTATATAGACTTTATTTAAATAAGATAATTGGTTAAACATGTTTTGAACATTTACAATAAGCATTTAAAAATCATAAGATGCTTGCGAGTACAGTGGCAGTGGGGTCCTGAAAGGGAAATATGCCCTTGGGTAATTTCTATAAGTATTTTGGTGATTAGATATCCAACACATATTCTTTAAGTCCTAATGTGCCAAATGTTGAAAAGTGCAAATCAAGGCATGAGGTATGTTTCTAGACTTAGTACATTTGTTTTTGAATACTAATGAGGTTATCTAAGTGCTAGAAACAGTACTAAGAAGAAGAGAATCGAATTGCAAGACTTGGCTATGTGCAGCCAAACTCCTGTTCGGCCTGGCACACCAGACAGTGTCCGGTGCGCCAGGCTGGTCCGCGTGAACTCGTCGCTCTCGGGACTCAACGACGGCGTACGGCTAAAAATCATCGGACTGTCCAATGAGTCATCTGCGACGAACTCGTTGCTCTCGGGAATGAAGAAAGGCGACGTGACTATAATTCACCGGACTGTCCGGTGAGCCAACGGTCGCCTGCGCCAACGGTCGGCCGCGAAATCTGCGAGCGACGCGTGGCAGCTCCAACGGTCGGAAGGAGGCACCGGACTGTCCGGTGTGCACCGGACAGTGTCCGGTGTGCACCGGACAGTGTCCGGTGCGCCAATGGGCCCGGAGCTGCAACGGTCGACTGTGCCCGTTTTGGAAGGAAATCGCGCATCGGACATGCTACAGTAGCTGTCCGGTGGCGCACCGGACTGTCCAATGCGTCACTCGACAGAAGGCAGGAATTGCCTTTCAAGATTGTCTCCAACGGCTCCTAGTTGCCTTGGGCTATAAAAGGGGTCCCTAGGCGCATGGAGGAGTCACTCAAGCATTCACTAAGCATCCTAAGACTCCAAGACTCCAACTCCACGTATTTGATTCTCTGTGTTAGTGATTTGAGCTCCATTTGAGTTGCGAACTCCGTGTGTTGTGTTTCAAGCTCAAGTCGTGACTTGTGTGCATGGTTGTGCTGCGAATTTTAATCTTATGTGTGTTACTCACCCAACCTTACTCTTGTGTGTTCTTTCTGATCAATATTGTAAGGGCAAGAGGCTCCAACTTATGGAGATTCCTCGCAAACGGGAAGAAGACTATAAGGAAGAAAGCCGTGGTATTCAAGTTGATCATTGGATCACTTGAAAAGGGTTGAGTGCAACCCTCGTCTATTGGGACGCCACAACGTGGAAGTAGGCAAGTGTTACTTGGCCAAACCACGAGATAAAAATCGCGTGTCTCTTGTGTTGCTTTCTCTGTGATTGTTTTGTTCACAAGAACTCGCCTCAAAGCTACTTAGTCGCATTAATTCTTTCATAACTAAGTTTTGTGGCTATTTAGTGTTTGATTTTACAGGATCACCTATTCACCCCCATCTAGGTGCTCTCAATTGGTATCAGAGCCGTACTCTTCACTTAAGGGACTAATCGCTCGAAGAGATGGTGTAAGGAAAATGGACCCCGAGCCATTTGGCTAATTGAGTTTTGGTGTTTGATGAACAATACAATCCGTGAACTAATAAGTTTTCTAGTGTTTGTGTTTGTAGTTCACAGGATGCAAGATTTACTTGGACTAAGGAATTGAGGAAAGCAACAACTCAAAAGAAGACATTAAGAAGATCCAAGAAAAGTCCAAGTGTGCTGCTGCGGACCGTCTGTGCGAGGCACACCGGACTGTCCGGTGCACCAGGGAACTCCAGCCCAACGGCTAGTTCCAGGTGGCACCCGGAGAGAAGACCATCGGACTGTCCGATGTGAGCACCAGACTGTCCGGTGTGGAAAAGCCTGCGGTGCCAACGGTCACCTGCTCTGACAGAGCAACGGCTAGGCGCACCGGACATGCTACAGTGCGCTGTCCGGTGCACCACCGGACTGTCCGGTGTGCCGCAGAGAACTGCAGCTTTTCTCCAACGGCTATTTTGGAGTTGGGGCCTATATATACTTCACCCAACCGGCCATTTGAAGGTGTGGGAGCCCAAGCAACATACCAAGGCATACAGTGCACATTTCCAAGAGCTCAAACACCCAAGTGCTTAATAGAATCACTCTGTGATTAGCGTAGTTGCTTTGCGAAGTGCTTAAGTTAGTTAGATCGCTTTAGCGCTTGCTCTAGGTGAACCCTAGTTAATTGAGTGAGTTTAGACAAACCACACAACCCCTCGGCTCTTGCGTGAGTCGTTGTAATTGTACCGAGTGGGGCGAGAGTCTTGTGAGACCGTGACAACCGTGTTTGTGTCACGGCTGCCACCGTGTACTGGAGGGAACGAGGCCCGCGGTGTTTCGGCCGGAAGCTCGATAGTGGAGACGGCGGAGAGCGTCCGAGAGGAGCCGGAAGTGGAGCACCACTTGCGTGTGGAGAAGGCTCGCGGCTCTCTATGGAGTTACTCGACCGTGGTGCTTAGCCCTCGCGTGGGCTTCCCTTTGCGTAGGGGCACCAACGAGGATTAGTCGGGACCTTGCGTGGTTCCGGATACCTCGGTAAAATACCGGCATCATCCACAAGAGTTTGCTTCTCTACTTTGCTCTTTAAGTTTCCGCATTTATATCAAGCATTTAAGTTTCAATTTTGTATTCATACTTATTTAGTGTAGATTGAAACTTAGCCTTTGCGGTAGAGATAGCAACACTTAGACAAAACCTAGATTGCACTTTCTAGTTTGATTATTTGCATAGGTTTTGCTCTAGGGATTTAATTGTGGCCTAGTTTAGTAAAAGATTTAGAAGTCCTAATTCACCCCCCTCTTAGGCGTCACTCGTTTCCTACAAGTGGTATCAGAGCCCGGTTTGGCTCATTTGAAATGCTTTAGCTTCACCGCTAAAAGAGACGACGCTTTTTAGAGGAAGGGATGGATACCCATAGACCACCACACTTCGACGGCACTAACTTCCCATATTATAGTGCTAGAATGGCTTGTTACCTAGAGACCGTTGATCTAGGTGTTTGGAGAGTCACTCGTGACAGGATGAAACCCCTCAAGAATCCCGAGAAACCCACCATGAGTGAGGAAAAAGAAATTCATTTGAATGCTAGAGCCAAAAATTGCTTGTATGAATCTCTTAGCATGGATATTTTTAATCAAGTATTTACCTTAAAAACTGCTAATGAGATTTGGCTAAAATTGCATGAGCTCCATGACGGCACATCCAATGTCCGTGAGCAAAAACATTGCCTAGTCTTAAATGAGTATAATTCTTTTGCTATGAAAGATGATGAGCTTGTTAGAGACATGTATTCTCGTTTGAATCTAATTATCAATGAGCTCAATTCTATTGTTATTAATAAGCTAGGTGATGCAGACATTATGAGGAAGATTATCTCCCTGCTACCACAACAAAGATATGGGAGCATCATCACCATCCTTCACAATATGGAGGACTTGAGCAACATGACCCCGACCATTGTGATTGGGAAAATCGTGGCTTTTGAGATGTCGCGAAAAATGTGTCGAGGAGAGGAGCCAACTTCCTCAAGACCATATGCCTTTGCATGTGATGAAAGGAAGGGCAAAAAGAAGGCTCCCACTCCAAGTTCCTCAAGTGAAGAAGAGGAAGAAGAAGAAAGTGATGATGATGAGGATAATCAACCATGCACATCATCCTCCGAGGACAAAGAAATAATCCGACGCGTTGGAAAGGTAATGAGGATGATCCGCAAGATTAATCTAATGGGTGTGCCCCTGCAGGTCGAGGATCTTCTCTTTAACATTGACAGGAAAAAGCAAAGGAAGAGAGGATGCTTCGCATGTGGGGAGAAGGGCCACTTCAGGGACAACTGTCCAAATATGGCCAAACCCAAAAAGGAGAGGAGCAAAGGCAAGGCGCTAACAAGTGTTAGAACTTGGGATGATTCTTCGAGTGAAGATGAACCTCCAAGAACGCGCAGCCACCGGTCCTCATCATGCTCATCACGGTCATCACACAAATGCCTTATGGCAAGAGGTAACAAAAGCATTCCATCCTCTAGTGATGAAAGTAGTAGTGATGATGAAGGTGAGGAAAAGCCCTCTGTAGATGAGCTTGCGGAAGCCGTAGAATTTTTCCAGGATGTTTGCACTAAGCAAAAAGCTCAACTTAAAACTTTGAAAAATAAGTTGATTAGCTCCTAAATGATTATAAAGGTTTGCTAGAAAAATTTGAAACTTTTGCAAACTTAAATAGTGAGCTGTCAACTAAAATTGAGCTATTAGCATCTAGTGCTTCATCCACTGCTACCGATGATGGTCTCATTAAAAAGAATAAAAAACTTAAGGCTAAGTTAGCTAGCTCTCAAGAAGCTATTGAAAATTTGCTAGAGAAAATGGAAATTCTTAGCATACACAATAATGAGCTAACTACTAAGCTAGAAAACATTGGTAGCACCCCAGGAGCATCTTTAGTTGAAATTCCTGAAATTTTTAAGAAAGATGCTTCTACTTCCTGCTTTGATTTAATTGATGATTCTAACCCCTGCAACCAAGTTCTTGTTGAGAGTATTGTTGTAGAAACATGTTCGGATGAGGTTGCAAAGGAAAATGAGCAATTAAAGCAAGAAGTGGCTCGCCCTTGGCAAGGCTTTGTATGACAAGAAAGGCAAAGCCAAACAAATCCGACCTCCACAGGATAACACCACTGCGAGAGTGAACAAGCCTATGGAGTGAGAAACTGTGATTTCTAGGCTATGCCACAGGGAAGGCCATAAGTCTTTCCAATGTAAGGCGATGACCGGGGATAAACAAAGGCAAAAGCTCAAGCAAAAGCCATCAAGCAAAATCTCCAACACCTACATCAAAAAGGTGGACAAAAGACTGCTACACCATATTTGATTAATAAGAAAAAGAATGGAAAGGTGATAGCAATCAAGACCAACAAGCAAGACAACAAAGGAAAGGGGGCCAAACGCATCTGGGTGCCAAAGGAAATAATCTCAACCATGAAAAGCACCAAGAAGGTTTGGATCCCGAAAGGGAAGTGAGTGGACCGAAGGTCATCGGGAAATTTGGAGACTTGGCAAAGTTGGGATGTATATCATGGGATACATCATGTTGGATCAAGTTTACTTGCCAAGTGGGTTAGTGAAAATTTTGGACCCAAATTTCCCATCCATGACTAAGATAACTAGATTTATTGTATCTCTTGTTTTTAGATATGCATATCTATTTACCTTGTATCTAGTTTACCCTTCTTGCCTAGTATTACATTTGTTATTTACTTTTGTTTAAAATCATGCATACTAGGAAAATCACATGGTAGGATTGCTTGCTTTCAATTCATATACTAAAGCAAACCTACATGGCTTAAATATTTATTTAAGCACGACACATAGCTTCTATATCACTCCATAGTAAATGATGCATCAATTGAAAATTTTGATTTCTACAAGTTGTATCATTTAACTTATATGTGCCAAAGTTTGGATTATAAATAATCTGCCCCTCTTGATATCAAATCAAAGTGCATGTCTCCTACAAGTATTCAAAACTTGTATGCACACCTTCAGGGGGAGGTTACTCTATAATCTAATACTTTGAGACTAACACCTTTTCAAGTCTATTTCATGTGATAGTCTTATTGTAAGGAAAATAAGGTCCCCGGAGAAAGACAACAATCTTCCACTGCAAAATCTCCAAGAACTCTCATGTCTCTCAAGCTCGCCATTGAATTTCAATCGGTATCTTTTGAGACACAACTAGTATCATTTACATGTCTTCTCCAATATTTGATTAGACTATATTTTATATCATATACTTCCATGTTGCTAAAAATGCATAAGTGGTTAACTCATATTTTGTTACCTATGCATAAGGGAAGTTAGTCTTTTCAAATCTTGTCTTGCATCTCTATTTTTCACATGCTTTTTCCTAAGATCTCTGTCAGGGGGAGCTTTTCTTCATCTCTAAAGGGGGAGAAAACTCTTTCTAAAGGAGAACACTCATTTAGGGGGAGTAATCTTTTGAGGACAAGCTTTTATTTACTTCCTACATGCTTTTAATGTCTTCCTTTTTGATGGTTGATGCCAAAGGGGGAGATGTTTAGGGACCAAAGCAATGAAAACTATATCAAACACCAAACACCACAAATTTAAAAATTTGAATCTGCAAATGGTTTTTCAAGTGGTTTTGGTTATTTGGTCCTAAAATAGGAAGTAAGTGAATTATGGAGTTAGGGGGAGGCTTAAGTCCATAATATCACATTGTGGGGACAATCATGCATCCTAGCAAGTAGATTGCATATTTTCATTCAAATACTTGTATTATTTGCTTGCTTTGGTTGTGTTGTCATCAATCACCAAAAAGGGGGAGATTGTAAGGAAAATGGACCCCGGGCCATTTGGCTAATTGAGTTTTGGTGTTTGATGAACAACACAATCCGTGAACTAATAAGTTTTCTAGTGTTTGTGTTTGTAGTTCACAGGATGCAAGATTTACTTGGACTAAGGAATTGAGGAAAGCAACACCTCAAAAGAAGACATTAAGAAGATCCAAGAAAAGTCCAAGTGTGCTGCTGTGGACTGTCTGTGCGAGGCGCACCGGACTGTCCGGTGGCACACCGGACTATTCGGTGCCCACACGCCGGACTGTCCGGTGCACCAGGGAACTCCAGCCCAACAGCTAGTTCCAGGTGGCACCTGGAGAGAAGACCACCAGACTGTCCGGTGTGAGCACCAGACTGTCCGGTGTGGAAAAGCCTGCGGCGCCAACAGTCACCTGCTCTGACAGAGCAACGGCTAGGCGCACCGGACATGCTACAGTGCGCTGTTCGGTGCACCACCGGACTGTCCGGTGTGCCGCAGAGAACTGCAGCTTTTCTCCAATGGCTATTTTGGAGTTGAGGCCTATATATACTTCACCCAACCGGTCATTTGAAGGTGTGAGAGCCCAAGCAACATACCAAGGCATATAGTGCACATTTCCAAGAGCACAAACACCCAAGTGCTTAATAGAATCACTCGGTTAGTTAGACCGCTTTAGCGCTTGCTCTAGGTGAACCCTAGTTAGTTGAGTGAGTTTAGACAAACCACACAACCCCTCGGCTCTTGCGTGAGTCGTTGTAATTGTACCGAGTGGGGCGAGAGTCTTGCGAGACCGTGACAACCGCGTTTGTGTCACGGCCGCCACCGTGTACTGGAGGGAACGAGGCCCGCGGCATTTCGGCCGGAAGCTCGATAGTGGAGACTGCGGGGAGCGTCCGAGAGGAGCCGGAAGCAGAGCACCACTTGCGTGTGGAGAAGGCCCGTGGCTCTCTACGGAGTTACTCGACCGTGGTTCTTGGCCCTCGCGTGGGCTTCCCTTTGTGTAGGGGCACCAACGAGGATTAGTCGGGACCTTGCGTGGTTCCGGATACCTCGGTAAAAATATCGGCGTCATCCACAAGAGTTTGCTTCTCTACTTTGCTCTTTAAGTTTCCGCATTTATATTAAGCATTTAAGTTTCAATCTTGTATTCATACTTATTTAGTGTAGATTGAAACTTAGCCTTTGTGGTAGAGATAGCAACACTTAGACAAAAGCTAGATTGCACTTTCTAGTTTGATTATTTGCATAGGTTTTGCTCTAGGGATTTAATTGTGGCCTAGTTTAGTAAAAGTTTTAGAAGTCCTAATTCACCCCCTCTTAGGCGTCACCCGTTTCCTACAGATGGATCCTAAGGGAAAAGGGATGGTGGTCAACGACAAGGAAAAGGAGTCCTTCCTCAATGAGCCTAGAGACGACAAGCCAACCGACCTAGGCTCGAGTCACAAGAAAAAGAGACGGGAAGAAGAAGAGGCGCATCAAGAAGATCATTGTAACACCCCTGGTGTTACTGTAACTAAAACTTGAGCATGACATCATAAGCATTGACATTGCATATGTTTGATACACCTAGAGTGCATTCACTAGGTAAAAATTTCAAACAAGTTGTATTGCTTAAGCGTTTTTGCAAATAGAACCCTAGATAGGAAACCTAACCCTAAATAGGGATTAAAGGGGTAAGACCTAACCCAAGATGAGAAAACCTAAAGGCTTTAGGGAAAGAGTCATAAAATGTCCCCAAAACAAAGTTGAATCACATTTATACCCCTGGGATATCAAGAATCTCAATTAGAACCCTGAAAAACCCTAAAACCAAACCCTAGGGACCTATGTGCAAAATTAGTCCACTTTTGGACTAAAGTGCAAAAACCAAGTCAAATAAGTATTTTAAGTCATTTGGGTCACATATATGTGAATTTACAAGCCAAACCCTAAGTTTTGGACTCATTTGCAAAAAGGACCCCAATTTTAATTCCTATGCTAAGTCTGAAATCAGGGTTATAGGCCCAACTTTGGGGCTGTGTAGCTTTCAAAATAGTGAGAATTTATATTAGGTCACCACATCAAAGTTGAAGACCAAACATAGGAGAACAACTTTGCTTAAGAAGGAAAGCATAGTTGTTAAGAGAAATTTAGAGATAATTGAGCCTGAAGTTGGACTGTCAGACTGCCTGAGGTCTGAAATTCAGAATAACAGTGTTATGAGATGAACTTTGAGCTCGATTTTGAATGGGATCCAGTGACTTTTTGTGGGAGCACATTGTAGCAAAGTTATAGATGGATTATAGCTCTACAACTTTACTACAGAAAGTTGGCTTAGGTTTCACATAAAAATTTGAGAAAACTGGGCTCCAACTTGGTCTGTCAGTTAGGCTGTCCACTGAAGCTGGCACACTGTTCATTGTCATCTGAAATATCACGTCGTGGATCAGGATCACCCCCCCCCCCGCCGGTGATAAGAACGCCACCACGACGTGACCGGTCGTCGGTGGTCGCGGTAAATATCCTCGGCGTCGTGGCAAAAGGTTACCGAGGTGGCGAACTCCGGTTAAACGGCGACCCCGTGCCCTCACCGGAAACCGCCGCGCGGAAAGCTTGCCAGTGCATCCGTAGTCCGCGCTTCTTCTCCAACTCCGGTCGACGGCCTATAAATTGAGCTCGGACTCCGCTTCTTCTCCCCATTACGCACCCCAGTGCTCAAGCAATTAACTCCATTTCGCCAGAGAACTTGCGCAGCCCCAATTCCCTCTCTTCTTCGTTCTTGCTCCGCCGTGAAGAACTTCTTCGTAGCCAGCGTTCCTCTGGTTGGTAACTCTCAAATTGTTCCCTGTTTTAGTTAATCTTTGCTCTCCTATCGCCCCTAGATGTGGCAATTTAAAGTTTGGCCGAAGCTCCTCACCAGAACGCACCTGTGCGCTGTCAAACACCGCCGTGACCCCCCCACCGTCGACCCGTTCTTCGGGTCTTGTTCTGCCCAAACCAAAGCATGTCCATGGACCCTAGTGAACCCGTAAACCTTTACCTAGCCTCAATTTAGCCATCCCCACCGTTGTCCGATCGGAACATGTTCACCCTCTTGTCCATCCGCTCTGCCACTGTGGCCAGGACATTATAGTGCACCTTTAGTGAAATTGATGGAGGGGAAATGGTCGGGATTGATCTAATTGTGTTCCTGTCGCTTGAGAGCCCCAGTCGTGGCGCCATCTGGCCGGAATAGGCTCACCGGAGCGCGGCGAGGGCTGATTCCTCGTCGTGGACTTGGCTCTGCAAAAGGATAAAATGTGGAGGACCTTAGTGCAAACCGTCAGCGACTCACTGAAACAGTAGAAGAACTCGTTCGCAGTTAGACAAAACCGCGGGGGTCTCTGTGCAAAGTCGCCAGGCGCGGGCGCGCGCGGGCGCCTTTCTCCCTCTTAGCTGGGCCGCTGGGCTGAAATCAGCCCAGTACTATTCACTGGTTTTTCTTTTTCTTTTATGTCCAGAGCCAAAACAATTATAAAAAAATGTAGAAAAATGGTAAAATTGTGAAACCAATTTTCCTAGGTTTCTTATTTTCCCTAGAATTTAATAAAAATAGTTTTGTGATTTTTAGGTTAAATAAGGAATTTTAAGGCATTTAAAGTAGTTCAAAGTAGTAGTTTTGGATTTTTAAAAGATAAGTTGTAATCCCAAAAATGCTCAAAATTTTTATATGAGTTCCTCATATTATTTAAAAGCCTTGGGTAAAGTTTGGGTTGATTTGGACCTTGTTTGATCACCAAACGCCAAAACACCCCTGCCCTATAAACTCCTTTACTGACTCCGGAAACCCTAAGTTCTCGGAGTACCGTGAAGGAAAGTTGTATTCAAGACTCAGATAATAAATCTTTATTATCTTCGCACTCTCATGAGCATCCCATGGCATCCATTCTTATACATATGTATGGTTATGATTAGAACGTGAAGAAGAAGTAGAAGTCACCGAAGAAAGGACACCACCACCCTCGGATTCTCAAGCAGGCAACTACTTCTACTTTGATATTTGCGGATCTGAGCCAGACTCACCTGTTAACGAAGGCAAGCCCCGGTGCATGCAACCCTTTTCCTTGTGTTTTTAAATACTTTTCGCACATCTTAAGTCAAGTGAAATGTGCATTAAGTTCATAGGAATTGCTTGGAACCTTTTGATGCATTGCTTTCCTTGATATCCACATCTTTATGGATACTTCTGGTGAAGTATCAAAACTGTTTTAAAAAATGCTTAGCCCTGCTTAGGTCTTGTGGATAGAGGTTGTCTTTTGCTGTACTGCCTAGCTCAGGGGTTATCCTGGGGAAAGATGACTTCTACCTGCAAGAATACTTTCATTAAGAGCGTGGTGGGATCTTACTACAAAGTTCCCTGTGATGCTCTTTTCATCCTGAGGAACAGAAACAATCCTAAGGATGGAAGTACTTAAATCGAGACTTGGGTTAGGAACAGGTGATGTTCTACCCAGGTTGATTAAGGATTGAACGTGTATGTAGGCGTGCTGATCGAGGACCCTTTAACTGGTCACATGCCTCGTCATGGGTAAGCCTTGCCTCGGGCAGACTAAGGCCAGAATAAGATAACACGAAATGGGCGTGGAGCGGTGGCGAGAGTAGCGTGTACCCTCCATGGCAAGAGGCTGGACGGTGGTGTATCTGTGCTCTCGGTTTGCGTGAACCTGATCTGGTCTTAAGAACCCCGGTGGCGGGTTGACATATGCAAGGGTTAAGTGCTACATATGTCGTGTGATTGGAGATCCTCAGCTGAGTATAATCGATTCGGATCGCCGTACCTTCGCGGTTATGAAGACTTGGTCACTTCCCTGCAACCTAGAGTCAGGATGTGAACAGTATGGATAAAAATGATGTTGTACTGATGAAATGATGAAATTAGACTAGAGGCAAACAGAGTCTATTAATACTTAACATGACATTAAAAGATTGAAAGTAAGGACTCACCTTAGTAAGCTATTTCTGCAAAAATATCTAAGTTGATTCTTGCTAAAGCCTCTCCTTGATTCCCATTTATCCAGCATACCCTTGAGAGTCTTTTCCTTAGTCGGGTAAGACTTGCTGAGTAATTCCATACTCAGGGTTTATCCCCTTGTTGTTTTTAGGTGAGGAAGCAGCAGAGTTCTGTTGCTTCTGTACCAAGGTGGTTCCTAATGAAGAAAAGCAAGAGTGAAGTGCGGGAGGAAAGGATCCTCCATTAAGACTTTTGTGTGATAACTGTCGGGAGGAATTTTTGCCTCCCTCGGTATGTGTAATAATATTACTCTGCACTCGTTATATATATTCCTGGTCTGTAATAAACAACATGATCTTACTTTTTAATAAATGTAAGTTATGTAATCGCTTCCGCATTTCTTTATCTCCGATGTTCTGTAATGTCTGCAAGACGGGTGAGACGTTCCTGGAAAGGTAAGGAAAGATACCGAGCTTGTCAAGTAGTTCAGGGGCACCTATAGGGTTGTCTGAGGTCCGTTGGACAAGGACAACTGTAGGTGGGCCGAATTACTTGGGAGGTTCTGTCACAATCATATACTATGACAGTGATGCCTCGTCTTCTTCACCACACGACAACGACGATGACTCCTCGTCAAAGAAGAAAACGGTTAATCAAAACTATTCATTTGATTATTCTCGTATTTCGTACAATTCTAATGCTCATTTGCTATCAATTCCACTTGGGAACCCCCCCACTTTGATGGAGGAGACTATTCTTTTTGGAGTCATAAAATGTGTAGTCATTTATTTTCTCTCCATCCTAGTATCTAGGAGATTGTTGAAAATGGAATGCACTTTGATAGTACTAACAATGCCGTGTTCATTAATGAGCAAATTCATAAAAATGCCCAAGCCACTACTGTTTTGCTAGCATCTCTGTGCAGGGATGAATACAACAAGGTTAGCGGCTTGGACAATGCGAAACAGATCTGGGACACCCTCAAGATATCTCATCAGGGAAACGACGCCACCATGATCACCAAAATGGAGTTGGTGGAAGGCGAGCTGGGGAGATTTGCGATAATTAGGGGAGAGGAGCCAACACAAACCTACAATAGGCTCAAGACCCTGGTCAACAAAATACGAAGCTACGAAAGCACAAGATGGACGGATCATGATGTCGTCCGACTCATGCTAAGGTCATTTACTGTAATTGACCCCCATCTTGTCAATCTTATTCATGAAAACCCCAGGTACACCAAGATGACGCCCGAGGAGATCCTTGGAAAATTTATGAGCGGGCGCATGATGGTGAAGGAGGCTCGATACATGGATGATGCTCTAAACGGTCCACTACTCGTCTACGAGCCTCAACCTGTTGCTCTTAAGGCAACTAGTAGCAGGGAGGCGCTACCAAGCAAGGTGGCTCAAGTGGAGGCTGCTGGCCTCAACAAAGATGAGATGACACTCATCATCAAACGTTTCAAGACCGCACTCAAGGGACGCAAAGAGCACCCCAACAAGAATAAAACAAGGGGAAAGCGCTCCTGCTTCAAATGCGGTAAGACTGGTCACTTTATTGCTCAATGTCCTGATAATGATAATGACCAGGGACAAGAAAAGAGTGGGAAGAAGGAGAAAAAGAAGAACTACCGGAAGGCTAAGGGTGAGGCACACCTTGGAAAGGATTGGGACTCGGACTGCTCCTCTTCTAACTCCGTTGACGAAGGACTTGTTGCCTCAGCCTTCGACAAATCCTCACTCTTCCCCAACGAACGCCATACATGTCTTATGGCCAAGGAGAAAAAGGTACGTGTTTGGGACACACCCAAATACACTTCATCTAGTGATGAAGAATCCTCCGATGATGAAGTAGATTACTCTAGTTTATTTAAAGGTTTAGATAGAGCCGAAGTAGAGAAAATTAATGAATTGGTTGATGCTCTAAATGAAAAGGATAGACTTTTAGAAAAACAAGAGGACATTTTGTATGAAGAACATGATAAATTCGTTAGTATTCAAAAGTCTCTTGCTCTAGAAATTAAAAGAAATGAAATACTATCCTCTGAGTTATCTGCATGCCATGAATCTGTCTCTAGTTTAAAGAATTTAAATGATGAATTAAATGCTAAGCTAGAGGAGGCAAATGCAACTAGATCATGTGTAGAACATGTAGTTATTTGCAATAGATGCAAGGATCTTGATGTTAATGCTTGTGATGAACACCTTATGTCTATTGCTAAATTAAATGATGAGGTGGCAAGTCTTAATGCTCAACTTAAGACTTGCAAAATTGATTTTGATAAATTAAAATTTGCTAGGGACGCCTACACTGTTTGTAGACACCCCTCAATTAAGGATGGACTTGGTTTTCAAAAAGAAACCAAGAACTTGACAAGCCAAAAGGCTCCCGTTCTCAACAAGGAGAAAGGGAAGGCCTCTATGGCTAGTAGTTCACAAAGAAACCATGCTTTTACTTATGATAGGAAAATTGCTAGTCGTTCTCGTTACAATAAAAGTTATGTTCATACTGCTTATAATGATTCGCATGCTATGTTTGCATCTAGTTCTACTTTTGTTCATCGTAGGCCTAGGAAAGATCATGTTGTGCCTAGGAAAATGTTCAATGGACCTTCTACCATTTACCATGCTTGTAATGATTTTTTTGTTCTTTTATGTAAGAATACAAAAGTAGTTGCCAAGAAGTTGTGAAAGTTGCCTAGAGGGGGGTGAATAGGCAAGTTAAAATTTTTCAACAAAAACTAGAAGCAAAACTGGGTAAAACTAAATTGATCTTGAAATTCACCCAGTTAACTTTGGAAATGAGATGTTCTAAATGATCCACAGGGTTCAAAGTAGTAGATCTGAGAAGGGCACTTCTCAAAATCCACACACCAAAAAGATATGAACAAATCTTCCACGGAAGGGTGAGAGAACGAAGAACACGAATAAGCACAATGAACAAGAACACAAGAGACACAAGATTTATCCCGAGGTTCGGTCACACCACCAAGGTGCCCTACTTCCTCGTTGAGGCGCCCACAAAGAGCCGGGTCTCTTTCAACCCTAATCCTCCCTTTGCCGACCACAAAGGTCAAGCTCACACACTAATCTTTGCTCAAACGAGCGGGTAATACAAACTTTCTTGTGGTCTTCCACAAGATTTGGAGACTCACAAGAGACACCTAGTCGTCTAGGAGCTAGAAGCTCCAAGAGTAATGAATCCACAAAGAACTCGATGTAGTACCAAAGCTCGAATGAAGAAGAACAGCAAGAGAGATTTAGAGATGAAGCACAAAACCGCAGCTCTCAAGCTCACTCAAAGATTTCTCTCCAAAGATTTGAAATGGGAGAGGCAAGAGATGTGTGTGAGAGAGAGGGAGGTGTTTCTCAAGTTGGAAATGGAGTTCAAATCGTGCTCACTGCTATGGGGTGAGAGGTAGGAGTGAGTATATATAGGTGGAGCTCAAAACTAGCCGTTGGGTTCGATTTTTCTGTCTGAGACTGGTTGAACCGCCCCTGGCAGGTCAGGCAGACTGTCTGCCAGTCTGACTGGCAGACTGACCTGCAGGCTGACCAGGGTTGACCAGACCGGTTGAACCGCCCAAGGGGGCGGTTGAACCGCCCCTGACAGCTCTGGCGACCTGTTTGCCAGTCTGACTGGCAGACTGCAGATCAGAGGTCAGAAGGGTCAGAGACCAGCTGAACTGCCCCTCAGGACCAGTTCAACCGGTCTTGACCAGTGAGTTTAGGAGAGAAAACCCCAGCTCAACTGCCCGGAGGCAAGTTCAGCTGGTGTATGGTCAAAGAGGTTCACAGCTGAAGTTGAGTTCAGCTGAAGTTGAGAAAGCTCAACTCAGCTGAAGTTCAGCTCAGCTGAAAAGCTCAGCTGCAGCTGAAAAAGCTCAACTCAGCTGAAGTCAAGTTCAACTGGAAAGCTCAGCTGCAGTTGAAGAAGTTCAGCTGCTTTTCAGCAAGAACACTCTAGGTTTCTCAACCCTAACCACGGTCAACCATAGAACGTTAAAGAGATTTTTGCTTTTCAAAATAGCTTTTGAATATAGAGGTTTGAGCTTTGGCAAACACCAACCTTCTTTTTGGATCCCCCTTTATAGTACGACGATTCCTATACTCAAGTTAAATAAAATATAATGAAGTGAACTCCTTGAGTCATTGGCGTCTCATGTGTGATTTCTCCATGGCGTTGCTTCATAAGGATCACAAACATCTTTGTCTCACCTTTTGAAGCAAACATAAATCAAACCCTGTGACTTGTACCATATCACCATATGTGAGTTCAAATCATGGCTTCAAGTCACCGTACTGATGCATCAACATGTTGTAACTCTTCATAGCTGATTAGTTCATCGACTTAGTGCAAGTACTCTCTTCTTCACCTTAGCCATGGTACCTCGGTCTACAAGCCGTCGCTTGGCCTTCACCTTGGCTTAGTTCCTCGAAGCCCTTTCCTTGCTATCTTCACCCTATCAAGCCATTCTTGAGTCACATCCTATTGAGCATCCATTAAGAGAATCATTTCTTCAATATTGTGAACCTTGCTTGAATGTCTTCTAGATATAACTGTCAAGATCAATCAAGTTCTAGTTTGATTCTCATAGAAGCATATATGGACTGACAGTAATATGGTCAAGCCAATTCACGATTCCTCATATCTTATTCACTTTGGCTTGACCAATCCTCTTAATCACTTCAACCTCTATTATGATCATATTTATGCATAGTGATTTCTGAGGACATGTCCATATATTCAAACCAATATAGAGATCATATTATATCCATTTGCATTGTCTCATTGGTTATTTAACCTCGTGTTGAGCCTTTGTTCACTGATCATTATACACTATTCAAGTATGTTCATCATACTGAATTTCCTATTCAACACTTAGCAAACTCGTTAGACCTTTAAATGTGTTGTTATCCAAATCACCAAAACTCACAAAAGGGATGAATGCACTTTCAATCTCCCCCTTTTTGGTGATTGATGACAACACATTTAAAGCTTACATAAGATTTGATAAATAAGATTTTAAATCCTATGATATAGTTTCCTCCCCCTAAATATGTGCATTTCAGAAAATAACACTTTTGTACTCAAATGCCAAAAGCACATATTTAGGTCAAAGTATAGACAACTTATATCATACTATTCATAGGGTGCGGTGTGTCATAAAATAAACGTGATGCTCATGACATGGAATGCACTTATCAACTTTCTTCATCTTATGTTTTTCTTATGACTTCCCCTTTTTGTTAATTATTTCTCCCCTTTTTAAGAGTCTTCTAACACTTAGTTACATAAGACTAGACTAAAGGTAAGCTTTAATGCACAATTTCTCCCCCTTTGTCATAAATCTCCAAAAATGATACAAAGAATATAAAGGATAGAAATTATGATTAAGCGAGATGTGAACACACTATCATGAAAGGGATCCTTAGATGGCACAAAGGTAATGGATAAGTGTCATAAGTGATGTACCTTTGCGTTTTACCTTTTCAAGGGGTTTCCAGACTTGTGTTGGATTTAGAATTCATTTGCAAGCTCTTGTTGGCATAATTTTGACATAGGTCCAAGATATCAAATGAAGATTGTCATACTAACTAAAGATAAATCTTGATACCTGGAGTCTAGATGTCACCTAGCATTTTCTTATCACAACAAGAGGCAACATGAAAATTCCACAAGTATGGATTATGCAACTAGTGATCATGTATGAAAAATATCAATTGAAAAACACCAATTGATACAATTTGATAGATAAATAGATCACTAATAGCATATTACACTAAGTTCTCCTCAAGTTTTAGTGCACACATATATATATGAATTCAATTGATATCTGTTGAGAGTACTTATTTGCAACTTAAAGTACCATTGGCATAAAAGGAGTATCAATTGAACATAATCATGCAACATAAGGAACATGTGCACTACTTAATCAATTAAGTTCTAAACAGGAGAATTTATAAGCCATGCTACTTTAGTCATTTGCAATCCAAAAGGATGTGATACACATTTACCAATTTTAGATGACGTTGGAGTAGCATATACAAGATAAACTCATTCTCTTATGAAATGTATAAAAGATACATTTATTAGAGCAAAGAATCTTTGATACCCATCAAAATTTGCAGTGGAAGTGATAGTCTTTGCCCAAACATTCCTTTCTAATTCGAGACTACACACATAATAGACTTGGAAATGAAGTTAGTCTCAAAGATTCAAATTATAGATTATTCTCCCCCTAAATGTGTGCATACAAGTGATGAATACTTGTTTAGCTTATGCACTTGGACTTGTGAGGTCAGGGGATTAAGTTCTATAATTTGAACCTTGGTACAAATAAAGTATGAAAATGTGAAATTGTACCAATTTAAGGAATTACTCATAATCAAAAGGTATACTAATAGACATGATATGCAATATTTTAAGTCAAGATTCTTGATAAGTTAGCATGTTTGACTCATACCTCACTAAGATGACTTAAGACTAACTTATGATATCACCACAAGAGGTATTAATCAAATATCTAGAGATTCTTTAATCGTCATCACAAGTGCAACCTTATGATGTGACTTAAGATATTGCATATACATGCACTCACTAGCATGTAAGAGCCTAGATACACAAATATAATACAATAATTCATGGAGTGACACACCTTTATTCTACGCCACATGGCCTCCATTATAATCATGAATTTCCATCTTAGCTTTTGATAGGCTTGACATTTCAAGGAGAAACTTATCCTCCTCAAACGATCAAGAGAAACTCATTTTCATTTCTATCGAACCATTCATCCTCATTTGAAGTTCTCCAAGTCCAAGGTGTGAGACTACACAACATGAACTTGAAAGAAATCATTAGTCTCACAAGATATAGGCTAAACTCTCCCTCAATTTGTGCATGCAAGAGTACACAAAGTACACTTATGCACATTAACAATGTGAGGTTAAAGGAGATGTTTGTACTATATCTTGGCTTAACATAACATGCTTTATATAGATGATGAAAATTAAACCAATTGAAAGTTTAAGAACTGAAAGTATATCAATTGAAATCATGAAGGGTAAAGCATGCTAATATGAACATCAAACCTCATAATGAAGGATATTATATGATTATGTCACTACTTCTTCATTATTTGGTTTTCAGGATAGTTCAACTTCCTTATCGATTCACTGTGGTTTATTTTCTCTTTATGATTTCATCCAACCAAGCGATCTTGAACTTCATTCATCTTTGTTTGGTTCGATCATACTTGATACGAGACCCATTGAAACTCAATGATTGAAAGAACCAAGTCTCTTATATTTGTAGATTTTGAATTCATCTTCAAAGAACTTGGGAGGACCTTGTTGAAACACTTAGAAAAGAGAGCATTAGAAACAGAAGAGAGGGTTTCACAAATGATGATCCTTATATGTGGATGGCAAATGAATCATCATTATTGAAACCCAAAAGGATAGACTAAATTCTTTTAAATTAGTGCACACATATAGTTGATGTCAAAGTTATATGCACTATTGAAAATTTTATATTGCAAGGAATTTAACCTATCCTATGGTACATCCCACTAAGGATAGAATACTAAAACAACTGAAGGAGAGGAAGTTTTTATACCTTGGCCTCTGATCAACTTCTTCTTACTTTAGTTGAATAGTATCCTTTAAGCTTGTGATTTATCCAATTTAAAACAAGCACCATCTCTTAACATAGATTTTCTATGGATAAACTTAACACAAGAGATGACATTAGTAGCACAAGCACTAGTTTCTTATTTAGCAACCCTTTATATGTGGAAGGCAAGCGAGTTGCTAAAGTAGACAAACCTCATAATATGGACTAAATTTCCCTTGAGCCTTTATGCACAATATATTTTAAATGACATGGATAATATGCATGGTTGTTCAATGAAGTCTAAAGGGCTGACTTAATCCATATTATGGTGAGTGTGTAATAAAGAAGAATCAAATCCAAATTAACTAGAAAGAGTACATCACATAGTTTTGGATTGTTGACCATATGATAAGATTCATTTTTCTTCCAATTGGACTTTTACTTCATAATCAACAATTGATGTATACCCTCAAGTGCTCCCTCTTCCTTAGTGGCTGCACAAGTCACAAAAGAGATAGGATTTGAAAATAATATGCACTTGAGATTCAGTTGTTATTACCCTTGCTACTATCTCCAAATATGATTTATACATTCATTATCGAGCACCCATCTTGATCTATTAAAGGAGTGATCCTGCAAAACAAGTTTAAGCTTCATATCTTGGTACCCAATTTGAATTGGGTCCTTTGAGATTAGTAGTAAGAGCCTTGAGTACCCACACAATCCTTATTGTGGCCTTTATCTTTGTGTAGGCACCCATATATACTTGACAACCATCTTACATGGTTTCAAGTTAATATTTAATCACATAGATAAAAGCTAGAGTTAAGAATATGAGTCTTTTCTCCTTTTCTTGATACATCATTGTGTTGCCTTCTTGATGATGAACCTGGCTTGACCTTGGGTGCACCTAGCTTATCAAGGTTAGTCACACAAGCATTCATATCATGAAGACAAGTTATGCATGGAATTTACAACTTAGTGATCCAATTCAATGCGAAGCATATGGATACCGATTGAAGTAGATTTCTAAGATATCAAAATATGGGTTTCCAAAATTTAGAGAGTATGGATCACTAATTGTACCTTTTACAGTTTAAAAATCATATCCATGTTATTGCATATGTATGTGATGAATATCAATCAAAAAGATTCTTATGCACTTTTAGAATTAATGACAAGGGAATTTTAAACTGCATCAAGAGTAGCTATTTAGAAAACAAAGATTACAATCCATATGAATGAGATACAAATTTACCATTTTGGATTGTCTTAGTATAGCTTACTCAAGTGAAACTTATTCTATGACACAAGATATATAATGTTCTCCCACTAGATATGTGCATCAAGTATTTGAATGACTTGCCACATGCACTTTCAATTCAATTAAGAGTCTCATGAGGAGTACATTACATATCATGGTCAAGGCATGACAAATTTGCAATGAATTAACTTATGCCTAAGAATACTTACCACCATATAAAACATACCATTTGTTATACCAATTTGATAGATCTTACTATCTGTGGTGGTGTCACCTTAGTATTCTTCTTTTCATTATTTGTGGAGACTTCCTTCTTTGTTATCTCTTTTCCTTTTAAAACTAGTCGATAAAACACTTTGAAAAGAGGTATTAGTAGTACAAGGAAGTATTTAATGAATGATTATATCTATATATGAATGGCAAACAAATCATCATTTATCAGGCGTAAAGGCATAAATTAAATTCCTTTTAAATTAATGCACATGGATGAGCGAATTAATAATATGCACCAATTTACAAATTTAAGCCAAAAAGAATTTAACTTTCATATTGACATTTTTTTCATAAAATAGATTATTACCAATTGAAAGAATGCCACTTGAAAGGAACTATTATTGGTCACATACCAAATGAAACAATAAAAGTCTGCAAAAATAAAGCTGAAAAGGTACTGCAGAAAAAGTGAAAAAGCAATTGACGCGTTCTGAAAAGGTGACCTGACACAAAAAAATGACTGAAAAAGTGCTGCAAAAGTTGAATGAAAAGGTGCTGCAAAAGTTGCTGAAAAGGTGCTGTAAAAGTTGATCTGACGCCTGAAAAAGGTGCTGTTGCAGACTGAAAAAGGCATCTGAAAAAGGGCTGACGCAGTCTGAAAAAATGGTCAGACTGGCCGGTCAAACTGTGCCAGACCGGTTCAACCGGTCCTGGACACCGGTTCAACCGGTTTCAACCAGGGGGTTTCCTGGTGAATACCAGCCGAACTGAAGTTCAACTCAGAAGTTCAGCTGGTCTCCCCAGCTGAGCTAGAAAGTTCAGCTGGTCAGACCAGTTGAGCTTGGAATGAAAATTTTAAAATAATTTTCCACAATAAACCTCATTTCAAATTTTAAAATGCACACATAGATTGAATGACACACTCTATTTTAGAAACACATTCTCATGTTGTGAAACTATATAAATCACTCAGATAAGAACATTAGTCTCACAACTTTAGTCATATAGAGAATTCCCCTTTTGATAAGTGCTTTAAGAATTTGAATTTCTTACTTAGCACTCTATTCATTTAAGAACATGGGATAATACTCTTTATGTCTAGGTCATGGCAATAATATGATGATTAACTTGAAATATGCCACAAGATACATACAATCAATTTAAAGCATGTAGATTGTCACAATATAAAAATATGAACTTGCAATCTACCATATAATTAGAATTTTTCCAAAACAAGGTAAAATATTTTAAGTTCATTCTCAAGTGCTTCATTTTTCCTATGTGGCTACAAAAGACACAAAGGAATATACTAATTAAAAGCAATGTGCACTTAAGAATTAATTGTTACCATCCTTTGGATATCACTTGGTTGTAGGCCTTTTGCTTGATTCCCACAAAGGTTAATCCTTATTCCCTACAACACAAGTTCTTGCTAGAGATGAATATGAAGTTAGTGATATAACAACTCAATTCATCTTTGGGTCAATCTTAAAGGATAGACAATGTAAGATTGATAGCTTGAGATAAGAATTGAGTTAAACCGCTCAAGCACCCCAAAGCTTCATATCATCTGTGGGTACCTGCAAAACTTATCAAGTACATTTTGGTACCCATCTTTGGATGGGTCCACCAAGGTTAGCTAAGAAGTACTTAGGCACCCAAATGGCCTTTGTGCTAGTTTTAGGTGAACTAATTACCTTTCTAGCACAAATGTCATTTTTGGGTCTCCTAAGCGAATATGAATGAATTGACATGGTAGGCTTAGGATACTTACTCATGGGACAATCCTTGCATAGGTGTCCCTTTCTTCGGCAAGTGTAGCAAATCTGATTTTTAATTTTGCAAGACTCCTTCTTGCCTTGCTTCTTGTTTGCTACATGGTTAGTGAGCCTCTTTCTTTCCAAAGTTAAACCACTATCTTTTATGTAAGGACATGACTTAATCTCATGTCCCTTCTCATGACATTGATAACACTTTCTAGTGCATCTTCTCTTATTTGGAAGAGTGGCTTGTTTGTTACCTTGTGTGGAGCATGTGGAGGCATGGTTGAGGCACTTGTCATGAGCTTTGGATTTCTTATCTTGATGTTTGCTCATGACTTTCTTGGAAAGCTTGGTATTCTTTTGAAGGGGTTTTGTGCATGCTACGGTTGTCCCCTTCTCAAGCTTTTTCACCATCTTATCACGGTTATCTTGAGAAGGTTGAGCATGACACTTTCCCTTCAAAAGAGTTAAGCTCCTTCTTTGCCTTCCAACTTCTTCCTTGAGCTCTTTATTTTCTTGTGTGATAGAAATATCACTAGTTCCTGAAATTTCTAGCTCAATGGAAGATTGGCTTTCTTGAGAGCAACATTTGTTAACACATGATAATATAGTTTCTACTTGAGTACATGTGCATATGTGAGGTTGGTATGATTTCAAATTAGTTAACACAACCTCATGAGCCATTTCTAACATGATATGTGAATCCACAAATTTATTATGAGAGCACACAAGCATATCATGTTTTTCTTGCAAAGCTAGATTTTCAATATTTAGCCTTTCTATTGTGTTCTTGAACACAACATTTTTATTTTCTAATTGAGCAATATATGATGAATGATTAACAACTTTAATTTGCTCAATTGAAATGTCTTCATACCTTTGGACCAAATCATCATGAGAGCACTTTAGCTTCTCATGCTCTTTGGTCAACTTCTCTAAGTCTTCGATTTTTCTGATGAGGAAGTCTTCTTGCTTATGAAGCATTTCTTTTTTGTTCTTCCGCTCTTTTCATGAGTTTGAGCAAGCTCATCCGATGTTTCTTGCTTAGCTGAGCGAAGAATTGTTGAAGATCATCCTCATCTTCACTATCACTTTCTTGCTCCTCCTCATCCTCACTTTCGCTTTCACTGTCACTCCCATTAGCGACAAAGCACATATGAGAAGTGGATTTGAAAGACGAACCTTGTGAAGAGGTGGATTCATCGTTTGGTCTCCATCGATCATTTTCTTCTTCATTTTTGTTCTTCGCCTCATCTTCCTTCATTTTGAGGAACATCCTTTCGGCGATTCTCATGGCAAGATCTATTGCCCTAGGATCAACATCTGCACCAAAAGATAAAGTCGAGGCAACCTCAACTTTTTCAAGCTTAGAAGCACTTTCGTTTCTTAGTCCCCCCGACATGATCTTTTCCTCACGCGGTTAAGCGTTAGAACGAGGATTAGGCTCTGATACCAATTGAAAGTTGCCTAGAGGGGGGTGAATAGGCAAGTTAAAATTTTTCAACAAAAACTAGAAGCAAAACTGGGTAAAACTAAATTGATCTTGAAATTCACCCAGTTAACTTTGGAAATGAGATGTTCTAAATGATCCACAGGGTTCAAAGTAGTAGATCTGAGAAGGGCACTTCTCAAAATCCACACACCAAAAAGATATGAACAAATCTTCCACGGAAGGGTGAGAGAACGAAGAACACGAATAAGCACAATGAACAAGAACACAAGAGACACAAGATTTATCCCGAGGTTCGGTCACACCACCAAGGTGCCCTACTTCCTCGTTGAGGCGCCCACAAAGAGCCGGGTCTCTTTCAACCCTAATCCTCCCTTTGCCGACCACAAAGGTCAAGCTCACACACTAATCTTTGCTCAAACGAGCGGGTAATACAAACTTTCTTGTGGTCTTCCACAAGATTTGGAGACTCACAAGAGACACCTAGTCGTCTAGGAGCTAGAAGCTCCAAGAGTAATGAATCCACAAAGAACTCGATGTAGTACCAAAGCTCGAATGAAGAAGAACAGCAAGAGAGATTTAGAGATGAAGCACAAAACCGCAGCTCTCAAGCTCACTCAAAGATTTCTCTCCAAAGATTTGAAATGGGAGAGGCAAGAGATGTGTGAGAGAGAGAGGGAGGTGTTTCTCAAGTTGGAAATGGAGTTCAAATCGTGCTCACTGCTATGGGGTGAGAGGTAGGAGTGAGTATATATAGGTGGAGCTCAAAACTAGCCGTTGGGGCCGATTTTTCTGTCTGAGACCGGTTGAACCGCCCCCTAGGGCGGTTGAACCGCCCCTGGCAGGTCAGGCAGACTGTCTGCCAGTCTGACTGTCAGACTGACTGGCAGACTGACCTGCAGGCTGACCAGGGTTGACCAGACCGGTTGAACCGCCCAAGGGGGGCGGTTGAACCGCCCCTGACAGCTCTGGCGACCTGTTTGCCAGTCTGACTGGCAGACTACAGATCAGAGGTCAGAAGGGTCAGAGACCAGCTGAACTGCCCCTCAGGACCAGTTCAACCGGTCTTGACCAGTGAGTTTAGGAGAGAAAACCCCAGCTCAACTGCCCGGAGGCAAGTTCAGCTGGTGTATGGTCAAAGAGGTTCACAGCTGAAGTTGAGTTCAGCTGAAGTTGAGAAAGCTCAACTCAGCTGAAGTTCAGCTCAGCTGAAAAGCTCAGCTGTAGCTGAAAAAGCTCAACTCAGCTGAAGTCAAGTTCAGCTGGAAAGCTCAGCTGCAGTTGAAGAAGTTCAGCTGCTTTTCAGCAAGAACACTCTAGGTTTCTCAACCCTAACCACGGTCAACCATAGAACGTTAAAGATATTTTTGCTTTTCAAAATAGCTTTTGAATATAGAGGTTTGAGCTTTGGCAAACACCAACCTTGTTTTTGGATCCCCCTTTATAGTACGACGATTCCTATACTCAAGTTAAATAAAATATAATGAAGTAAACTCCTTGAGTCATTGGCGTCTCATGTGTGATTTCTCCATGGCGTTGCTTCATAAGGATCACAAACATCTTTGTCTCACCTTTTGAAGCAAACATAAATCAAACCCTGTGACTTGTACCATATCACCATATGTGAGTTCAAATCATGGCTTCAAGTCACTGTACTGATGCATCAACATGTTGTAACTCTTCATAGCTGATTAGTTCATCGACTTAGTGCAAGCACTCTCTTCTTCACCTTAGCCATGGTACCTCGGTCTACAAGCCGTCGCTTGGCCTTCACCTTCGCTTAGTTCATCGAAGCCCTTTTCTTGCTATCTTCACCCTATCAAGCCATTCTTGAGTCACATCCTATTGAGCATCCATTAAGAGAATCATTTCTTCAATATTGTGAACCTTGCTTGAATGTCTTCTAGATATAACTATCAAGATCAATCAAGCTCTAGTTTGATTCTCATAGAAGCATATATGGACTGACAGTAATATGGTCAAGCCAATTCACGATTCCTCATATCTTATTCACTTTGGCTTGACCAATCCTCTTAATCACTTCAACCTCTATTATGATCATATTTATGCATAGTGATTTCTGAGGACATGTCCATATATTCAAACCAATATAGAGATCATATTATATCCATTTGCATTGTCTCATTGGTTATTTAACCTCGTGTTGAACCTTTGTTCACTGATCATTATACACTATTCAAGTATGTTCATCATACTGAATTTCCTGTTCAACACTTAGCAAACTCGTTAGACCTTTAAATGTGTTGGTATCCAAATCACCAAAACTCACAAAAGGGATGAATGCACTTTCAAGTTGGGATCCAAATGCAAGGGTGATAAAACTTGCATATGGGTTCCAAAAACTATTGTGACTAACCTGGTAGGACCCAACAAGAGTTGGGTACCAAAAACCCAAGCTTAAATTACCTTGCATGTTTATGTATCCGGAGAGCTGGATTATCAACAGCGGATGCACAAACCACATGACGGGGGAGAAGAAGATGTTCACCTCCTACGTCAAGAATAAGGATTCCCAGGATACAATCATATTTGGAGATGGGAATCAAGGCAAGGTCAAAGGTTTGGGAAAGATAGCCATCACAAGCGAGCACTCTATTTCAAATGTATTTTTAGTAGAGTCATTAGGATGCAACCTCCTGTCTGTAAGTCAATTGTGCCATATGGGCTACAATTGTTTGTTTACAAATGTTGATGTATCTGTCTTTAGAAGGAGTGATGGTTCATTAGCATTTAAGGGTGTATTAGACGGTAAGCTCTATTTAGTTGATTTTTCGAATGAGAATGCCGATCTAGATGCATGCTTAATGGCTAAGACTAGTATGGGCTGGCTCTGGCATCGCCGTCTAGCACATGTTGGGATGAAGAACCTTCATAAACTTCTAAAGGGAGAGCATGTGTTAGGACTAACTGATGTCTGCTTTGAAAAAGACAGACCTTGTGCAGCATGTCAGGCAGGGAAACAGGTGGGAAGCACTCATCACAGCAAGAATGTGATGACAACATCAAGACCACTGGAGCTTCTTCACATGGACCTCTTTGGACCCGTTGCCTACCTTAGCATCGCGGGAAGTAAGTATGGTCTTATAATTATTGATGATTTTTCCCGCCTTACTTGGGTGTTCTTTTTGCAGGATAAATCAGAAACCCAAGGGACCCTAAAGTGCTTTCTAAGGAGGGCTCAAAACGAATTTGAGCTAAAGGTGAAAAAGATAAGGGGCGACAACAGGTCTGAGTTCAAGAATCTGCAAGTTGAGGAGTATCTTAAGGAGGAAGGCATCAAGCACGAGTTCTCTGCTCCCTACACGCCACAGCAAAACGGTGTAGTAGAGAGGAAGAACATGGCGCTAATCGACATGGCAAGAATGATGCTTGGCGAGTTCAAGACACCCGAGCGGTTTTGGTCGGAAGCTGTTGTTGGAGACTTGTTCTCAAATGCTAAGAATTAAGAACAAGGCAACATAGAAAGTGTTAAATGTAAAGCTCCTTCGTCCTTAAAAACATTATATCCCTTCGGATATAATGAATCTTGGACGAAGGTTACAAGGGAAAAGATTCTCATAAGATTGATTAACGGTAAAAAAGAATACATAAATAAAATACAAATAATGGCTTGAGTATTATCATCAACTTATCTTCAAATTCATGAAAATAAATTACAAGTGTACCTTCGGATTGTTGGAAAGTAAAGATGCAGACGTAATGTGAAAAAGTGTATGCCAAGTCAGCGTGAACAGTACGGGAGTGCTGTTCATCTATTTATATGTACGGGACACAGCCCGTGTAAAATTGCATTGATGCCCTTTACATTTGATAATAACTTTATGACAATCCTTCGAGGTTTAACTTGAATTTTCATCCTTAAGTCGGTTTCTCTTTTCCTTCGTCATGCCAAAGCTTTTCTGCACGTAGCTTCGTGATCGTCCTATCTTTCGTCGTGATCGCTTTCCACCCCAGTTAAGCTTCGTCTTAACCATGCTCTTGTACACCCGCAACCTGACTCTGAAGATACCTGTTCACATGTTTCACTCGGAAAATATTGTCAAATCATGTTTTTGAGGAGCTTCGGAAGCTGAAGGCCCCTAACAGCTGTGAATACAGCCTGTCACGCCATAAACCGGCTCAGTCTGCATCGCCTCCTCAAGAAGACCTCCTACGAACTCCTTACCGATAACAAACCCAACATCTCTTACTTTCGTGTATTTGGGAGCAAATGTTACATTCTAGTGAAGAAAGGTAGACATTCTAAATTTGCTCCCAAGGCAGTAGAAGGGTTTTTAATAGGGTATGACTCAAATACAAAGGCGTATAGAGTCTTCAACAAATCATCAGGTTTGGTTGAAGTCTTTAGCGACGTTGTATTTGATGAGAGTAATGGCTCTCCAAGAGAGCAAGTTGATCTTGATGACATAGATGAAGATGATGTTCCGACGGCCGCAATGCGCACGATGGCGATTGGTGATGTGCGACCACAGGAACAATAGGAGCAAGATCAGCCATCTTCCTCTACAATGGTGCACCCCCAACTCAAGATGATGAATAGGTACATCAAGAAGAAGGGCATGATCAAGGGGGAGCACAGGAAGATCAAATGATGGAGGAAGAAGCACCACAGGCCCCTCCAACCCAAGTCCGAGCTACGATCCAAAGACATCACCCAGTCGATCAAATCTTGGGTGACATCAGCAAGGGAGTAACCACTCGCTCACGTTTAGCTAATTTTGGTGAGCATTACTCGTTTTCTCTTCTACTGAGCCTTTCAGGGTAGAAGAGGCCTTGCAGGATCCGGGCTGGGTGTTGGCCATGCAGGAAGAGCTCAACAACTTCAAGAGAAATGAAGTTTGGAGCCTGGTGCCACGTCCAAAGAAAAATGCTATGGGAACCAAGTGGGTGTTCCGCAACAAGCAAGACGAGCATGGGGTGGTGACAAGAAACAAGGCTCGACTTGTGGCAAAAGGTTATGCCCAAGTCACAGGTTTGGATTTCGAGGAGACTTTTGCTCTTATGGCTAGGCTAGAGTCTATTCAAATTTTATTAGCCTATGTCGCTCACCACTCTTTCAGGTTGTTTTAAATGGACGTAAAGAGCGCTTTTCTCAACGGGCCAATCAAGGAGGAGGTATACGTGGAACAACCCCCTAGCTTTAAGGATGATAGGTATCCTGACCATGTGTATAAGCTCCCTAAGGCGCTCTATGGACTTAAGCAAGCCCCAAGAGCATGGTATGAATGCCTTAGAGATTTCTTAATTGCTAATGCTTTCAAGGTTGGGAAAGCTGATCCAACTCTTTTTACAAAGACTTGTGATGGAGATCTCTTTGTATGCCAAATTTATGTCGATGACATAATATTTGGTTCTACTAATCAAAAGTCTTGTGAGGAGTTTAGCAGGGTGATGACACAAAAGTTCGAGATGTCGATGATGGGCGAGTTGACCTACTTTCTTGGGTTCCAAGTGAAGCAACTCAAGGACGGCACCTTCATCTCCCAAACGAAGTACACACAAGATCTTCTTAAGCGGTTTGGGATGAAGGACGCCAAGCCCGCAAAGACACCGATGGGAACCGACGGACATGTTGACCTCAATAAAGGAGGTAAGTCCGTTGATCAAAAGGCATACCGGTCCATGATAGGTTCATTGCTTTACTTATGTGCTAGTAGACCGAACATTATGCTTAGTGTATGCATGTGTGCTAGATATCAATCCGACCCCAAGGAATGTCACCTTGTGGCCGTTAAGCGAATTCTTAGATATTTAGTTTCTACGCCTTGCTTCGGGATCTGGTATCCAAAGGTCTACCTTTGACTTAATTGGATACTTAGACTCCGATTATGCCGGGTGCAAGGCTGATAGGAAGAGCATATCGGGGATGTGCCAATTTCTAGGAAGGTCCCTGGTGTCCTGGAGTTCAAAGAAACAAACATCCGTTGCCCTATCCATCGCTGAGGCCGAGTATGTTGCCGCAGGACAGTGTTGTGCGCAACTGCTTTGGATGAGGCAAACCCTCCAGGACTTTGGCTACAATCTGAGCAAAGTCCCACTCCTATGTGACAATGAGAGTGCAATCCGCATGGCGGATAATCTTGTTGAACACAACCACACTAAGCACATAGACATCCGGCATCACTTCCTAAGAGACCACCAGCAAAAGGGAGATATCGAGGTGTACCATATTAACACCGAGAACCAGCTAGCCGATATCTTCACTAAGCCTTTAGACGAGAAAAGGTTTTGCAGGTTGCGTAGTGAGCTAAATGTCTTAGATTCGCGTAACTTGGATTGATCTATAGCATACATGTGTTCTATGCCTTTGATCAAGTTACTTTGTGCATTTCAATCAATTATTGTTATTTATGGTGCTCAAGTTGTACAAGTGATCCTCGAACCTCACAAGTCCATATGTGAATGATGCACATATTAAGGGGGAGATGTGCTACTACTTGACTCTTTGAGACTAACCTGTTTGTTTGAGTACTCTTGATGTAGTCTCAAAGGTGCATTGAAAGGGAAAATGGATTTGGACGATGCAAAGACTTCCACTGCACTCCGGTATTGGTGTATTTAATCCCAAGTTCATTCTTATGCTCTATTGCTCTTAATTGACATTTTTGGTGAGGTAATGGGGTTATAGGGCCAAAAATGATCCCGTTTTGGTGCTTAATGCCAAAGGGAGAGAAAAAAATTAAGGCCAAAGCAACTGGATCAGCCAACCACTTGTGAATTTTGAAAACAATAGAGTTAGAACTCTTGACTTGTCCAAAATACTCTTATTGCAAAATTTGGTCTCTTGTGGGGGAGAATTTTGACTATGGGAAAAAGGGGGAGTTTTTGGCACTTAATCAATTTTACTCTTGGTATATCTCTCTATTTGCCCAAACAAGTATGTTTGACTTAGAGAAAGGAAAATGAATTTGATTTGCAAAAACAAACCAAGTGGTGGCAAAGAGTGATCCAAATATGCCAAATTATGGTAAAAAACAATTGGATCTTCAAATTGAATTGATGTTGCACGTTTTTTTGTTGCTTTTTGATTTGTTGGCATAGATCACCAAAAAGGGGGAGATTGAAAGGGAAATATGCCCTTGGGCAATTTCTATAAGTATTTTGGTGATTAGATGTCCAACACATATTCTTTAAGTCCTAATGTGCCAAAGGTTGAAAAGTGCAAATCAAGGCATGACACTACCGGAATCGCAGGCTTTGCCGAGTGTTGTATTCTTTGCCGAGTGCCTTTTGTCGGGCACTCGGCAAAGAAGGCTTTGCCGAGTGCCGCACTCGATAAAGTTAGGCACTCGGCAAAGCGACCTTTACCGAGTGCTGAACACTCGGCATAGGACGACACTCGGCAAATACAACTTTGCCGAGTGTCAAACTCTCGGCAAAGGAGGCTCTCGGCAAACGGCCGTCAGCGGCCGTCCCAAAGCTAACGGCCGTCAGTCTTTGCCGAGAGCCAACGGCTGGCACTCGACAAAGAGGTTCTATGCCGAGTGCCACATAGTAGGCACTCGGCAAAGCATACTTTGCCGAGTGTCATCTCTAGACACTCGGCAAAGTATATTTTTATTTTTTTTATTTTGTCTCTCAAAATTTTTGTGGTATGTTCCTACACTATGTAGACCTACATGTATCATTTGTGGACAATTTTAATAGAGTTTTCAATCGTTAGTAGATTTAGTTCGTTTATTTGAATTTCTTCGGAAAATTTAGATTTGAACTGTAGGTCACTCGAAACTTGGAAAACTGTGCATGCAAAAATGATATTCATGTTACTTAGCATAAGTTACGACCGATTCCAGGAGTGGACCAGAAACTTCGAGCAACATGCTCACTAAACATGGCCATGAACTTGCCATCCACATGTTTAAAAATTGTATAAAACACAAACAAAGTCAGAAAATCCTGAAACTTGTCCACGTGTCATGATATCATATGTACAGGCTGCGATAAAAATTTTAGAATGTTTGGAGAAAGTTGTGGGACACTATGTGTAGAAACCTGAGAGAACTACACATGAAATCATAGAGTTTCAATGTAGTTCTCCTAGGTTTCTACACATAGTGTCCCACAACTTTCTCCAAACATTCTAAAATTTTTATCGCAGCCTGTATATATGATATCATGACACGTGGACAAGTTTCAGGATTTTCTGACTTTGTTTGTGTTTTATACAATTTTTAAACTTGTGGATGGCAAGTTCACGGCCATATTTAGTGAGCATGTTGCTCGAAGTTTCCGGTCCGCTCCTGGAATCGGTCGTAACTTATGCTAAGTAACATGAATATCATTTTTGCATGCATGGTTTTCCAAGTTTCGAGTGACCTACAGTTTAAATCTAAATTTTCCGAAGAAATTCAAATAAACGAACTAAATCTAATAGTTATAAAAAACACTTTTATAATTATACCAAAATGGTACTTGTAGGTCTACATAGTGTAGGAACAAACCACAAAAAGTTTGGTTGCCAAAAATAAAAAAAATAAAATATACTTTGCCGAGTGCTGTCCAGTTAGCACTCGGCAAAGACAACTTTGCCGAGTGCCTGTCCTTGGGCACTTGGCAAAGTCTGTACAACACATCTTTGCCGAGGGCTCTACAGCTAGCACTCGGCAAAGTCGCCTTTGCCGAGTGCTGGGCACTCGGCAAAGGCGACTTTGCCGAGTGCCCGAGATCCAGCACTCGGCAAAGTTTATTTTTTAATTTTTAAAAAATCTTTGTCGAGTGCCGGATCGCGGGCACTCGGCAAAGAACGTTTAAATAGCGTTACGACGCCCTCACTCACTGTCTCTCTCTCTCACTCTCACTATCTCTCTCACGCTCGCTCGCTCGCCGCCGTCGCGCCGCCCCGCCGTCGAGCCGCCCGCCGTCGCGCCCGCGGCGAGCACCGCTACCCGCTGTCGCGCCCGCGGCGAGCACCGCCGCCCGCCGTCGCGCCGCCACCCGCCGTCGCGCCCGCGGCGAGCACCGCCGGCCGCTCGCGCTCGCCGCGCCCACGGCCATCGCGCCCACCGCCGTCGTCGCGCACGGCGAGCACCGCCGCGCCCACCGCCGTCGTCGCGCCGCCGGCCTCCCAGCTGGTATATTCCCCTTTGTTTCTTGTTTTATTTTATTTTCTGTTTTTATTTCTTTTTTATTTCAAATTATAAATTCGAATTCAATTCAAATTTCACATACTAATGCTTAATTCATGAGAGAAAGGAGAAACAAAACAATTCACTCATATCAACATTTGAAAATCTTTATGTTTATTAACTTCTAATTTTAGAGTATGTTTTAACTTCTAGTTTTGAGATCCAAATCTAATTATGACAACTCACAATATAGAGTTGTATAGAGTATAGTCCTTATAAATATATGAGCAATGCACATGCATAGGACACCTTTCGGCGATTCACGTACTGTCACTACCTTCAAAGTGCTTAGTCTTTGATGTTTTTTTGGTAACCTACCTAAGGACTTAGATGTGACTTGCATTCATCGTGTCGTTTGTATATGTGTGTGTCAGCCATCGTGCTGATAGATCTATTTGCAGGTTTTGGAAACCTCCCCGTACAGGAGAAGTGCTGCCGATTTTTTTGACATGCTTGTTTATTTTTTACAGAGAAGATACTTGTCTTCCTAGCCACTGCGGGTCTGCCTGCACCGCGTCGCGTCGCCACTGCACCGACCCGCCACAGCCCCGCTAGCCTGATTCCACCGTCACCCTAGGTATAACCTCTACATCCGCATCATGGTCGTAGATCACGTAACCCAGTTAGGCGTCTCCCGTTCGAAAGAGATACGGTGTAGATATGCAGATCTTTGCATATCTACAAATGTATCAGTTTCGAATTGTCCACGTTTTTTGGACAGCCTGTGGTTGCGTAGATGGTGTTAGTTTCCATGCTCTACTCCAGTCCGAGATAGAGTTTCGGCGTCACCTCCCTGTTGTTCTCCGGACAGTACACTCTCCCTGTCAGGACGTGTATCCGGAGAACAGTGGGTAGGTGCTGCCGAAATTCTATCTCGGATCGGAGTAGAGCATGGAAACTAACTCCATCTACGCAACCGCGGGTGGGATTAGGACCTATCATCACCTATTAGAAGGTAGGAACGTAGTGTACATGCATTACATGTCTATATTAAACTATACTCGGTTATATATGTTAGAGGATGGAGGACCGTGAGTGGATGTACATGGGCTGCGTTCGACGTAATGATGTCACCCCAGAATGGATTAGGAAGACCGATGCTTTCGTGGAACGGGCATATGGCGAAGCTGCTAGAGGAGCTAGCCTAGTCCCTTGTCCGTGCAGCAAATGTGACAACCGGAAAAGAAAACCAAAGAAGGCCATGGTAGAACATATTTGGAAGAATGGATTTACGCCGGACTATACTCGGTGGATCTTCCATGGTGAAGCGCATCGCACGAGAGAGGAGGTGGTGAGACAACGCGTCGAGGATTACGATGCTGATGCGGGGGTAGCGGACATGTTGAACGACTATCACGAGGCACAGTTCGCCGAAGGATGTACGGAGGACGAGCCAGAGGCGACCGCAAAGGCATTCTACGACATGTTTGACGCGGCACAGAAACCCCTTCACGACAAGACAAAGGTTTCTCAACTGGATGCCATTAGGCGTATAATGGCGTTCAAGTCGCAGTATAGCATGAGTCAAGACGCCTTCGATGGTTTGTTGACAGTTATTGGCAGCCTGCTTCCGGAGGATCACGTTCTCCCAAAGAGCATGTACGAGGCACAGAAACTCCTTCGTGCACTCAAGATGACGTATGAGCAGATACATGCTTGTCCGAAGGGCTGCGTCCTATTTAGGAAAGAACACACTGAGGCAAAGTACTGTCCGAAGTGTAAATCGTCTAGGTTCATGGAGGTAGACTCTGGTGATGGACAGAAGAGGCAGCTCGACATCCCCGTGACAATCCTACGCCACCTTCCGTTCATACCGAGGATCCAGCGTCTATACATGACAGAGGAATCCGCGAAACAGATGACATGGCACAAAAAAGGCAAACGATACAATCCTGACAAGATGGTTCACGCATCCGATGGTGAAGCATGGACCCACTTTGATGTCATTCACCATGAGAAAGCTAAAGAGGCTCGTAATGTTCGTGTTGCGCTGGCCACAGATGGGTTCAATCCCTATGGAATGACCGCTGCCCCATACACATGTTGGCCTGTGTTCGTTATCCCCATCAATCTCCCCTCCGACGTATGCTTTCAAAGACAGAACATATTCGTGTCGTTGATAATTCCTGGACACCCGGGGAATAAAATGGGCGTGTACATGGAGCCTTTGATTGATGAATTGGTCCGTGCTTGGGAGGAAGGGGTATGGACGTACGACCGAGCTACGAAGACAAACTTCAAAATGCATGTTTGGTACCAGTACTCCATGCATGACTTTCCGGCGTACGGGCTATTTTGCGCCTGGTGTGTTCACGGTAAGTTCCCATGCCCAGTTTGCAAGGAAGCTCTTAGGTTCATTTGGTTGAAGAAGGGTGGCAAATATTCGTCATTCGATAAACATCGACAATTTCTCCCTCCTGACCATGCATTTCGACTAGACATCAAGAACTTTACGAAAGGTGTCGTGGTGACAGACCGCCCACCAGCAATGATGACTGGTGCCGAAGTTCGCGAAGAGATAGATGGTCTCGTGGCCAACCCAGAAGGTGGTTTTGTGGGATATGGTGAGCAACATATGTGGACACATAAGTCGGGATTGACTCGGCTCCCCTATTATGATGACCTGCTCCTTCCACACAACATTGACGTGATGCACACTGAAAAGAATGTCGCCGAGGCACTTTGGGCAACAATTATGGAGATTCCTGATAAGTCAAAGGATAACGTAAAGGCAAGAGTGGATCTGGCAGAGTTATGTGATAGACCAAACCAAGAGATGAAGCCGCCTAGTGGTGGTAAGACATGGAGAAGGCCTAAGGCCGATTTCGTCCTGAGCAGGGCCCAGAGGAAGGAAGTACTAGAGTGGATCAAGATGTTAATGTTCCCTGATGGGTATGCAGCTAACCTTAGTAGGGGGGTGAACTTATCTACTCTGCGAGTCTTAGGGATGAAGAGTCATGACTTCCACATATGGATTGAACGAATTCTTCCGGCGATGGTTCGAGGCTATGTCCCTGAGCATGTCTGGCTAGCGCTTGCAGAGTTGAGCTATTTCTTCCGCCAGCTTTGTGCAAAAGAGTTAGCTCGGACCATGATTGCAGACTTGGAAAGGATGGCACCCGTGTTACTGTGTAAGCTGGAGAAGATCTTTCCACCCGGCTTCTTCAATCCGATGCAGCATTTGATTATTCATCTCCCGTATGAGGCACGAATGGGGGGGGGCCCGTGCAGGGACGTTGGTGCTATCCAATCGAGAGATGTCTAAAGACTATCCGAAAGAAATGTAGAAATAAATGCAAAATCGAGGCTTCCATTGCAGAGGCATACATACTGGAGGAGGTGTCAAACTTCACAACAACTTACTATGGTGACAAACTGCCGAGCGTGCATAATCCACCCCCTCGTTACAATGATGGCGACAATGAATCGAACCTCAGCATTTTTCGAGGGCAACTCGGAAGCGCAAGTGGTTCGACCACCAAGACCCTGAGACATGAAGAGTGGCGCCATATCATGCTATATGTATTGACCAACCTTGAAGAGGTGACGCCATACATGGAGCAATTTCTTTATGAATTCTGGCGTCGATCAAGGGACCCAACTCCACAGGAATATGATACCCTTCTTCAAAAGGGTGCGGGAAATGGATTGCCCGATTTCATTTCCTGGTTTAAACGTAAGGTACGTGCTTAGTTTGTCATTTGAAGTTGCTCTTACGTGCGAATAATATAACAATCTAGCGTGTTTGAACTTGCAGGGCCAAAGAGAGCCGTCTATGAGTGCCGACTTGAGACAAGTAGCCAATGGCTTTGCCTATAGGGTCAGGAAATTTTCTGGGTATGACGTCAATGGATACCGTTTTCGCACAACAAGCTACGACCAAAGCCGGCCCAATCGAAAAACCACGTGTTCTGGAGTCTATACGCCCGGGCTTGACGAGGTCGAGTATTATGGAAGAATTGAAGAAATATATGAACTCAATTTTTATGGTTCCAAACCTCTTACTCCAGTGATATTCAAATGTCATTGGTTTGACCCTGAAGTTACGAGACGGACACATTCTAATCTTGGGCTAGTCGAAATTCGACAGGATTCCACCTTACCAGGAGACGATGTCTATATTGTGGCCCAACAGGCCACACAAGTGTATTATCTTCCATATGCGTGCCAAACGAAACAACATCTTAAGGGTTGGGATGTTGTGTATAAGGTATCACCGCACGCTAAATTACCTGTTCCAAATGATGAAGATTATAACTTAGACCCGGACACATATGACGGAGAGTTCTTCCAAGAAGATGGGCTCGAAGGGCAATTTGAGATAGACTTAACCGAAGCGATCGGAATGGAAGTAGATATTGAAATGGTTGTTGATGACGAGGATGATGAGGTGCAAAATGAGAACGACTTAGAAATACTTGAAGGCAATGCCAATGACGAAATTGCGCCTTCAGATGATGTCGACTATGAAATGGTTGATAGTGATGATGACACTTATGATCCGGCTAACCCGGACACATATGAAGATTATTTTTAATCGATGTAATGCTATATTTCATTTATTTTGCATATGTTTCTAAATACATATTTTTATCTGTGCTTAATTGTTTACTCTTAATTGCAGGTTGTTGGACAAAGATGGTGGGCGGTGGGACAAGGACGAGGAGGGGGAGGGGGAGGAGGAGCACCCGTAGGACGGAGGAGGAGGCGCAGCAGGACGACGCCGTACAGCAGCAGGTGGAGCAGCAAGCCGCTGTCGATGCGGCACAGCAGGACGACGACGATGCGGCACAGCAGGACGACGACGACGACGCCGCCGCTCAGCAGGACGTCTCAGGTTCTGGCTCCTCAGGTTCGAGGAGTATCTACCTGCGAGGTCCCGCGAGCCTCCCTAAGCGACCCATACTTCGTGACAGACGTCCGCTGATACGACCCGATGGAGAGAGGTAGGTAACTTTAGATGTTGTTGCTGCTTTTTCATATTATATGTTCAAATTAATAATAGAAACTAATACTTCATCTTAATCACTTGGACAGGTCTTGGATGGTTTTGGAGACTGCAGGGGGTCACGGCCGCAACCCCAATGGCATCCTCAGCCTTCTATGCCGGGAACACTTCCCTGGACTTGTCGAGTACGCCGGAGTGACGAGCCCAGCATACACCTTCGACCACTACGCCGTCGCCCCCGATGCAGTAGATCGGGACGGCAGACAATTCAACAACAAGGCGGAGCGGGTGAAGCAAGAGCTGTGGGTAAGTCTTCCTCGCACTATATTGTTTAATAAGTCGCATTTGTTGCATATTCTTGAAATAATGTATGGATACATCGTCTTTGTATGTAGGATTTCTTCAGGTGCGATACTGGATACGAGGCCAGGGCGGATGTGGTGTCTACGACGTGCTGTAAGAAGCTCGTCATGGACATGCACTACGAGGCGCGCATCCAGGCCATCGTCACTTACCACGGCTCCGTCCTTGGGGAGAAGGTGAACAAGAAGGACGCCCGAACCATGTCGTTGACTCTGGACCAGTACTTGCAGGTAAATACAAAACTTTATTATTGGTACTAAATATGCTTATTTTTTTCTTCTGATATGCTGTGTACTTATATTTTTTTAGATGATTCCTCATTGGTGCGCCGCGCATCCTGAGTGCTGGGAGCAGATGGTGCAGAGGTGGTGCTCGGCTGAGTGGGATGAGGCGCACAACGCTAGCCGGGAACGGCGTTTGCTGATGCAAGGTCCCTCCCACCATCAAGGCAGCCGCAGCCTGGGCAAATACGCGGAAGCATGGGTACGCGCTCTTTTTTATTTAGGTATATAACTTTCGATTAGACATGATTTCTAACCATCTCGTTGGTTTTCTCGCAGTCGGCGGCACATGGTGGCGCGCCTTGCTCCACGTTCTCGGCATATGCCATGGCCCACAAGGGGAAGGCGACGTCCGACGTCACCTACAACCCGGATGACGGGCCCGAGGCGTACACTAACCCCGCCATCCACAGCCGACTCAGTGAGTACACCGCCATGGCCAAGGAGGTCCATGGGCCAGATTACGATCCGAGGACCGAGGACATCGACGGAGATGTCCTCATGAGGGTCGGAGGAGGCAAGAGGCATGGGCGGTACTAGATTGCCGACGGGGCAAACGACTCGTCCTCCACTCCCACTCTCTCTCAGGTGCGAGCAAGGAGCATGAGCGCGAGCCCAGCCATACGACCTCGGCAGGACACCTCACAGCATCGTATCCAGCAACTCCAGGTTATTCCTTATCTATTCATCGTTCATTGATTTTTATATATCTTCTCTTTGCATTATCGTAACATTAGGGCGAAATATTACAGACTCAGCTAGATGATGAGAGGAGGCAATGTGAGGAGCTGGAGAAGAGGATGGCGGAGATGTTCGCGTACATGCAGAGCCTTGGCGCCGCACAGGGTCATGCTCCACCACCTCCGTTGTTCCCTGCAGCTGACCCTACAGAGTTCACTACTCCTGTGAGTATCAAAATTTTAGTACTGCATGATATATATTCATATGTTCTCACACATACAATCTCTTCTCTGTGCAGGGTCAATCGGCGGCGTCGAACAACCCTCATGCTTCGTCTAGCCCTTCGCCGAACCAGTCCAAATGCCCACCTCATTGATGATTTGTTTTGTGATGATCCAGACTTACCTTTATGAGTGTTGGTGATGTTAGTTACACTTTATCTTGTGAGATACTTGGTGATGTTAGTGATGATGTAGACTTGTATCTGTTTTGTGATGATCCTGACTTTAGTGAGACTTGTGATCTGTTTTGTAAGATTTTAGTGAGACTTTGTGATATATATGGTGTTGATGATAAATGTGTTCATTCTATGATGTGCTTGATATATAATGTGATGTGAATGATATATATCTTTTGTTTGTTTGGATGGAACAACAAAAGCAAATAAAAAGGGACATCCTGGTCACTTTGCCGAGTGTAACACTCGGCAAAGGGTCGCTTTGCCGAGTGCTATGACCATGGTACTCGGCAAAGAAGGAAACCTGGGAACCGGCAAAGACATCTTTGCCGAGTGCTTTTGCCAAGGCACTCGGTAAAGATACTGGCAAAGGGGCCCACTGGAGGGTTCTTTGCCGAGTGCCAGTCCACCAGACACTCGGCAAAGAAGCCTCCTTTGCCGAGTGCCTACTAGAGCTCTCGGCACAGGGACTGGCTGTGGGGTCCAGCAAAGATGCTGTTGCCGATGAACAGTTCGCCGAGCGTTCTTTGCCGAGTGTAACACTCGGCAAAGCCTTTGCCGAGTGTAAAAGAGCCTTTGCCGTGTGTTTAGGACACACGGCAAAGGAGCTGATTCCGGTAGTGTGAGGTATGTTTCTAGACTTAGTACATTTGTTTTTGAATACTAATGAGGTTATCTAAGTGCTAGAAACAGTACTAAGAAGAAGAGAATCGAATTGCAAAAGACTTGGTTGTGTTCAGCCAAACTCCTGTTTGGCCTGGCACACCGGACTGTCCGGTGGTGCACCGAACAGTGTCTGGTGCGCCAGGCTGGTCCGCATGAACTCGCTGCTCTCGGGACTCAACGACGGCGTACGGCTAAAAATCATCGGACTGTCCGGTGGTGCACCGGACTGTCCGGTGAGTCATCTGCGACGAACTCATTGCTCTCGGGAATGAAGAAAGACGACGTGGCTATAATTCACCGGACTGTCCGGTGAGCCAATGGTCGCCTGCGCCAACGGTCGGCCGTGAAATCTACGGGCGACGCGTGGCAGCTCCAACGGTCGGAAGGAGGCACCAGACTGTCCGGTGTGCATTGGACAGTGTCCCGTGTGCCAATGGGCCCGGAGCTGCAACGGTCGACTGTGCCCGTTTTGGAAGGAAATCGTGCACCAAACAGGCTACAGTAGCTGTTCGGTGGCGCACCGGACTGTCCGGTGCGCCACTCGACAGAAGGCAGGAATTGCCTTCCAAGATTGTCTCCAACGGCTCCTAGCTGCCTTGGGGCAATAAAAGGGGTCCCTAGGCGCATGGAGGAGTCACTCAAGCATTCACTAAACATCCTAAGACTCCAAGACTCCAACTCCACGCATTTGATTCTCTGTGTTAGTGATTTGAGCTCCATTTGAGTTGCGAACTCCGTGTGTTGTGTTTCGAGCTCAAGTCATGACTTGTGTGCGTGGTTGTGCTGCGAATTTGAGTCTTGTGTGTGTTGCTCTCCCAGCCTTACTCTTGTGTGTTCTTTGTGATCAATATTGTAAGGGCGAGAGGCTCCAACTTGTGGAGATTCCTCGCAAACGGGAAGAAGACTATAAGGAAGAAAATCGTGGTATTCAATTTGATCATTGGATCACTTGAAAGGGATTGAGTGCAACCCTCATCCATTAGGACGCCACAACGTGGAAGTAGGCAAGTGTTACTTGGCCGAACCACGGGATAAAAATCGCATGTCTCTTGTGCTGCTTTCTCTGTGATTGTTTTGTTCACAAGAACTCGCCTCAAAGCTACTTAGTCGCATTAATTCTTTCATAACTAAGTTTTGTGGCTATTTCGTGTTTGATTTTACAGGATCACCTATTCACCCCCCCTCTAGGTGCTCTCAGGTCCTAATCACGTCCTCTTGACTTTAAACCTCATAGGTGTGGCAGACCATGGCGCCACGATGAGTACCTGCGTCGACCTCCCTCCTCAACTCCTCTCCTCAACCGAACAATTGCAATTTTGAATTGAACCTAATTAATCTCAGGTTTACAAAATATAAAACCCATGTATTTATAGCTCTGTTGCGCTAACACCTAGTAGTCCCATCTGCAGGGTCCATCGTTTTGATTGTGTCGTTGTATGCCTATGTGGGCGCATCTCTAGTGCACGGATATATATGTCCAAATGGATTTGATCTACTGGACGGCCCATGGCTGGCAAGGTTTATCTAGCTGAAGCACGGCCCGAGTCATTGTCCATCAGGCCTGTGCTGGTCCGGTTGTCTAGGAATTAGGTGTGTTGTGTGGCATGTAGGGCTAGGTCAAATTTTTTTCATAAATATATGTGTGTTTTGTTAAAAAAATATGCAGTGGAACAAGTAGCATGATGTTAGATCTTTAATAAGCTATAGTAGTGTCATAGTGGGCTATTTAAAACCACGTAAAGGGCAAATTGTATTAATCGATGGTACAACAATTTGTCATCTGGATGTAAATTTGTCCAACGATTTGTAAACTACTCTCGTCATTCTATAATATTTGATGTTTTATACCCTATCACAGAGGCCAATGTAGAAGTCAAAAGACTAAAATACCCATTAAAAAGTAGAGATAGAGATGTATTGGAAGAACACCATGATACATTGGAAAATAAAAAAAATGACATCTATTTTAGAACAAAGTTTAAATGCTAAAACGTCAAGAATAAAGGGAGTAATCAAGTAAATGAAATACTTAGCAAATTGTAGCAACTGTCCAAACATTGCTAATGTGGTAGAAAAATGTACTCGCCAATTAGGCACTAGGATTAATAAATGATATACCCAACTATAAGCATGTTTAGATCTTGATAATTAGTGATAGCATTTGTAGACTACTAGGTTCATACGACATGAAAGGTTAAGTTTAGTTTATGATGCAAGGCTTGAGCAAAGTGAAGGCCGCAAAGATGAGATGAGATGACATGAATCATAATGCACACATAGAGCGAAGAAAACAAAGTAAGAGGATGAAAAATAAGTGAAGGCAAAAGTATATACATAGGTCTTGCCTTTCATCGTTGAAAGGGAATTAGACTTTCACCTAGTTCCTAAATAATTTTGGTGGTTGAATTGCCAACACAAATATTGGACTAACTAGTTTGCTCTAGTGGATAAGTTATACAGGTGCAAAAAGTTCACATTTAGCCAATAAAAAGACCAAGTGTTGGATTCAACAAAGGAGCAATGAGGCAACCGAGGGCTGCTCTGGCTGAAGGCACCGGACTGTCCGGTGTGCACCGGACATGTCCGGTGCGGCCAGAGGACTCAGACTTCAAACCCTTCGCCCTCGGGATTTCTCGGAAGCCGGCGCGCTATAATTCACCGGACTGTCCGGTGTGCACCGGACATGTCCGGTGCTCCAAGGGAACGCGGCCTTCGGAACTCGCCAGCCTCGGGTTTGCTCGGCAGCCGCTCCGCTAAAATTCACCGGACTGTCCGGTGTACACCGGACTGTCCGGTGTGCCAGTGGAGCAACGGCTCCCTGCGGCGCCAACGGCTCCCTGCCGTGCATTAAATGCGCGCGCAGCGCGCGCAGACGTCAGGCCGGCCCATACCGGTGCACCGGACATCAAACAGTGCATGTCCGGTGTGCACCGGACACCCAGGAGGGCCCACAAGTCAGAAGCTCCAACGGTCAGAATCCAACGGCAATGGTGACGTGGCAGGGGCACCGGACTGTCCGGTGTGCACCGGACTGTCCGGTGCGCCATCGAACAGAGGGTTCCAGCCAACGGTCACTTTGGTGGTTGGGGCTATAAATACCCCAACCACCCCACATTCATTGCCATCCAAGTTTTCCACTTCTCAACTACTACAAGAGCTCTAGCATTCAATTCTAGACACACCAAATAGATCAAATCCTCTCCAATTCCACTCAAGCCAATAGTGACTAGAGAGAGTGATTTGCTTGTGTTCTTTCGAGCTCTTGCGCTTGGATCACATTCTTTTCTTTCTCACTTGTTCTTGAGATCATCACTCAATTGTAACCAAGGCAAGAGGCACCAATTGTGTGGTGACCCTTGCGGGGAAGTTTTGTTCCCGGTTGATTGAGAAGAAGAGAAAGCTCACTCGGTCCGTGGGACCGTTTGAGAGTGGGAAGGGTTGAAAGAGACCCGGCCTTTGTGGCCTCCTCAACGGGGAGTAGGTTTGCGAGAACCGAACCTCGGTAAAACAAATCCTCGTGTCACACTCTTATTTGCTTGCGATTTGTTTTGCGCCCTCTCTCGCGGACTCGTTTATATTTCTAACGCTAACCCGGCTTGTAGTTGTGATTATTTTTGTAAATTTCAGTTTCGCCCTATTCACCCCCCCCTCTAGGCGACTATCAATTGGTATCAGAGCCCGGTGCTTCATTAGAGCCTAACCGCTCGAAGTGATGTCGGGAGATCACACCAAGAGGGAGATGGAGACCGGCGACAAGCCCACTACAAGCCAAGGGAGCACTTCATCGGAAGAGTCCCGCACCAAGAGAAGGGAGAAGAAGAAGAACTCCTCCAAGCGGAAGGAGAAAAGATCTTCCTCTTCTCACCACAAGGAGAAGAAGGAAAAATCTTCTTCTCACAAGCCGCATCGGAGTGGGGACAAGCACAAGAGGATGAGGAAGGTGGTCTACTACGAGACCGACACTTCATCGACATCCACCTCCGGCTCCGATGCGGCGTCCGTCACTTCTAAACGCCAAGAGCGTAAGAAGTATAGTAAGATTCCCCTACGCTACCCTCGCGTTCCTAAACATACACCTCTACTTTCCGTCCCATTAGGCAAACCACCAACTTTTAATGGTGAAGATTATGCTATGTGGAGTAATTTAATGCGATTCCATCTAACCTCTCTCCACAAAAGTATATGGGATGTTGTTGAGTATGGTGTACAGGTACCATCCGTAGGGGATGAGGACTATGACACGGATGAAGTGGCCCAAATCGAGCACTTCAACTCCCAAGCCACAACCATCCTCCTTGCCTCTCTAAGCAAGGAGGAATACAACAAAGTGCAAGGGTTGAAGAACGCCAAGGAGATTTGGGACCTACTCAAGACGGCACACGAGGGTGATGAACTCACCAAGATCACCAAGCGGGAAACGATCGAGGGGGAGCTCGGTCGCTTCCGTCTTCGCCAAGGGGAGGAGCCACAAGACATGTACAACCGGCTCAAAACCTTGGTGAACCAAGTGCGCAACCTCGGGAGCACAAAATGGGATGACCACGAGGTGGTTAAGGTTATTCTAAGAGCCCTTATTTTCCTTAACCCTACTCAAGTTCAATTAATTCGTGGCAATCCTAGATATACACAAATGACCCCCGAGGAAGTCATCGGGAATTTTGTTAGTTTTGAATGCATGATTAAGGGCTCCAAGAAGATCAACGAGCTTGATGAACCCTCCACATCCGAGGCGCAACCGGTGGCCTTCAAGGCAACGGAGGAGAAGAAGGAGGAGTCTACACCAAGTAGACAACCAATTGACGCCTCCAAGCTCGACAACGAGGAGATGGCCCTAATCATCAAAAGCTTCCGGCAAATCCTCAAGCAACGGAAGGGGAAGGACTACAAATCCCGTTCCAAGAAGGTTTGCTACAAGTGTGGTAAGCCCGGTCACTTTATTGCTAAATGTCCATTATCAAGTGATAGTGACAGGGACAACGACAAGAAGGGCAAGAGGAAGGAGAAGAAGAAGTACTACAAGAAGAAGGGCGGCGATGCCCATGTTTGTCGGGAGTGGGACTCCGACGAAAGCTCAAGCGACTCCTCCGACGACGAGGACGCCGCCAACATCGCCGTCACCAAGGGCCTCCTCTTCCCCAACGTCGGCCACAAGTGCCTCATGGCCAAGGACGGCAAAAAGAAGGTAAAATCAAAGTCCTCCACTAAATATGAAACATCTAGTGATGAGGATAATGATAAAAATGAAGAGGATAATTTGCGTATTCTTTTTGCCAACCTTAACATGGAACAAAAAGAAAAATTAAATGAATTGATTAGTGCCATCCATGAAAAGGATGATCTCTTGGACTCCCAAGAGGACTTCCTAATCAAGGAAAACAAAAAACATGTTAAGGTTAAAAATGCTTATGCTCTAGAAAGAGAAAAATGTGAAAAATTGTCTAGTGAGCTAAGCACTTGTCATGAGACATTAGACAACCTTAGAAATGAAAATGCAAATTTGTTAGCTAAGGTTGATTCTCATGTTTGCATTGATCCTAGGAATAATGATGTTGATTTGCTTGCTAGGATTGATGAGTTGAATATTTCCATTGCTAGCCTTAGAAATGAAAATGAGAAATTAATTGCTAAGGCTAAGGATTTTGATGTTTGCAATGCTACTATTTCAGACCTTAGAACTAAAAATGATGTATTGCATGCTAAGGTTATTGAACTAAAATCTTGCAAACCCTCTACATCTAATGTTGAGCATATTTCTATTTGTACTAGATGTAGAGATATTAATGTTGATGCTATCCATGATCACCTAGCCTTAATTAAACAACAAAATGATCACATAGCTCAACTTAATGCTAAAATTAGAGAGCATGACTTAGAAGATGAAAAATTTAAATTGGCTAGAAGCATGCTCTATAATGGGAGACGCCCGGGCATTAAGGACGGCATTGGCTTCCAAAGGGGAGACAATGTCAAAATTAATGCCCCTCCTAAGAACTTGTCTAACTTTGTTAAGGGCAAGGCTCCCATGCCTCAGGATAACGAGGGTTACATTTTGTACCCTGCCGGGTATCCTGAGAGTAAAATTAAGAAAATTCATTCTAGGAAGTCTCACTCTGGCCCTAATTATGCTTTTATGTATAAGGGTGAGACATCTAGATCTAGGCAACCAACCCATGCCAAGTTGCCTAGAAAGAAAACTATTAATGCATCAAATGGTCATGCCATTTCATTTAAAACTTTTGATGCATCTTATGTTTTGACTAGCAAATCCGGCAAGGTAGTTGCCAAAATTGTTGGGGGCAAACACAAGGGCTCCAAGACTTGTGTTTGGGTACCCAAAGTTCTTGTATCTAATGCCAAAGGACCCAAAACCGTTTGGGTACCTAAAACAAAGAACTAAACTTGTTTTGTAGGTTTATGCATCCGGGGGCACAAGTTGGATACTCGACAGCGGGTGCACAAACCACATGACCGGGGAGAAAAGGATGTTCTCCTCATATGAGAAAAACCAAGATCCCCAACGAGCTATCACATTCGGGGATGGAAATCAAGGTTTGGTCAAAGGTTTGGGGAAAATTGCTATATCTCCTGACCATACTATTTCCAATGTTTTTCTTGTAGATTCCTTAGATTACAATTTGCTTTCCGTATCCCAATTATGTCAAATGGGCTACAACTGTCTTTTTACTGATACAGGTGTTACTGTCTTTAGAAGGAGTGATGATTCAATAGCATTTAAGGGTGTGTTAGAGGGTCAGCTATACTTAGTAGATTTTAATAAAGCTGAACTCGACACTTGCTTGATTGCTAAGACTAACTTGGGTTGGCTCTGGCACCGCCGACTAGCCCATGTTGGAATGAAGAATCTTCACAAGCTTCTAAAGGGAGAACACATTTTGGGACTAACCGATGTTCATTTTGAGAAAGACAGGATTTGTAGCGCATGCCAAGCCGGGAAGCAAGTTGGCATCCATCATCCACACAAAAACATCATGACTACCGACAGGCCACTGGAGCTTCTTCACATGGATTTATTCGGCCCGATTGCCTACATAAGCATCGGCGGTAGTAAGTATTGTCTTGTAATTGTGGATGATTATTCTCGCTTCACTTGGGTGTTCTTTTTACAGGAAAAATCACAAACCCAAGAGACCTTAAAGGGATTCTTGAGACGGGCTCAAAATGAGTTCGGCTTAAGGATCAAGAAAATTAGAAGCGACAATGGGACGGAGTTCAAGAACTCTCAAATTGAAGGTTTCCTTGAGGAGGAGGGCATCAAGCATGAGTTCTCTTCTCCCTACACTCCACAACAAAATGGTGTAGTGGAGAGGAAGAATCGAACTCTATTGGACATGGCAAGAACCATGCTTGATGAGTACAAGACACCGGATCGGTTTTGGGCCGAGGCGGTTAACACCGCCTGCTACGCCATCAACCGGTTATATCTTCACCGAATCCTCAAGAAGACATCTTATGAACTCCTAACCGGTAAAAAGCCCAATATTTCATATTTTAGAGTTTTTGGTAGCAAATGTTTTATTCTTGTCAAAAGAGGTAGAAAATCTAAATTTGCTCCTAAAACTGTAGAAGGCTTTTTACTAGGATATGACTCAAACACAAGGGCATATAGAGTCTTTAACAAGTCCTCAGGACTTGTTGAAGTTTCTTGTGACGTTGTGTTTGATGAGACTAACGGCTCTCAAGTAGAGCAAGTTGATCTTGATGATATAGGTGAAGAACAGGCTCCATGCATAGCGCTAAGGAACATGTCCATCGGGGATGTGTGTCCTAAGGAATCCGAAGAGCCTTCAAACGCACAAGATCAACCATCCTCCTCCACGCAAGTATCTCCACCAACTCAAGTTGAGGATGAGGCTCAAGATGTTGAACAAGAAGATCAAGAAGATGAGCCACCTCAAAATGACGGCAACAATCAAGGGGGAGATTCAAATGATGAAGACAAGGAGGATGAACAACCAAGGCCGCCACACCCAAGAGTCCACCAAGCAATACAACGAGATCACCCCGTCGACACTATCCTCGGCGACATTCATAAGGGGGTAACTACTCGATCTCGTGTTGCGCATTTTTGTGAACATTACTCTTTTGTTTCCTCTATTGAGCCACACAGGGTAGAGGAAGCACTTCAAGATTCGGATTGGGTGATGGCGATGCAAGAGGAGCTCAACAATTTCACAAGGAACAAGGTATGGCACTTAGTTCCACGTCCTAATCAAAATGTTGTAGGAACCAAGTGGGTCTTCCGCAACAAGCAAGACGAGCATGGTGTGGTGACAAGGAACAAAGCTCGACTCGTGGCCAAAGGGTATTCACAAGTCGAAGGTTTGGACTTCGGTGAAACCTATGCACCCGTAGCTAGGCTTGAGTCAATTCGTATATTATTGGCCTATGCTACTTACCATGGCTTCAAGCTTTATCAAATGGACGTGAAGAGTGCCTTCCTCAATGGACCAATCAAGGAGGAGGTCTATGTTGAGCAACCTCCCGGCTTTGAAGATAGTGAGTACCCTAACCATGTTTATAGGCTCTCTAAGGCGCTTTATGGGCTCAAGCAAGCCCCAAGAGCATGGTATGAATGCCTTAGAGATTTCCTTATTGCAAATGGGTTCAAAGTCGGCAAGGCCGATCCTACTTTATTTACTAAAACTCTTGATAATGATTTGTTTGTATGCCAAATTTATGTTGATGATATCATATTTGGGTCTACTAACAAATCTACATGTGAAGAATTTAGTAGGATCATGACACAAAAATTCGAGATGTCAATGATGGGGGAGTTGAAGTATTTCCTAGGATTCCAAGTCAAGCAACTCCAAGAGGGCACCTTCATTAGCCAAACGAAGTATACTCAAGATATCCTAAGCAAGTTTGGAATGAAGGATGCCAAGCCCATCAAGACACCCATGGGAACAAATGGGCATCTCGACCTCGACACGGGAGGTAAGTCCGTGGATCAAAAGGTATACCGGTCGATGATTGGATCATTACTTTATTTATGTGCATCTCGACCGGACATTATGCTTTCCGTTTGCATGTGTGCAAGATTCCAAGCCGACCCTAAGGAATCACACCTTACGGCCGTGAAACGAATCTTGAGATATTTGGCTTTTACTCCTAAGTTTGGGCTTTGGTACCCTCGGGGATCCACTTTTGATTTGATTGGATATTCGGATGCCGATTGGGCGGGGTGTAGAATTAATAGGAAGAGCACATCGGGGACTTGCCAGTTCTTGGGAAGATCCTTGGTGTCTTGGGCTTCAAAGAAGCAAAATTCGGTCGCTCTTTCTACCGCCGAAGCCGAGTATATTGCCGCAGGCCATTGTTGCGCGCAATTGCTTTGGATGAGGCAAACCCTGCGGGACTACGGTTACAAATTAACCAAAGTCCCTTTGCTATGTGACAATGAGAGTGCAATCAAAATGGCCGACAATCCCGTCGAGCACAGCCGCACTAAGCACATAGCCATTCGGTATCATTTTCTTCGGGATCACCAACAAAAGGGGGATATCGAGATTTCTTATATTAACACGAAAGATCAATTAGCCGATATCTTTACCAAGCCACTTGATGAACAATCTTTTACCCGACTTAGGCATGAGCTCAATATTCTTGATTCTAGGAATTTCTTTTGCTAGTCTTGCACACATAGCTCATAAATATACCTTTGATCATGTCTCTTTTATATACTATGACTAATGTGTTTTCGAGTGTATTTCAACCAAGTCATAGGTATATTGGTATCAGAGCAACTAGTATTTTCGGCGAAGACAAGGCTTCCACTCCACTCCACTACTCATCCTTCGCCGTCGCTCCGCATCACCTCTCCAACTTTGGTATAATCTTCACTCATTCATTTTATGACCAAAGGGGGAGAAAGCACTTCATTGGGCTCTAATGATTCCGTTTTTGGCGATTCATGCCAAAGGGGGAGAAAATATGAGCCCAAAGCAAAAGGACCGCACCACCACCTAATTTATAAATTTGATGATTTTATTGGTAAATTTCAAAACTGGTATCTCTTTGTGTTCTAAAGGGGGAGCAACTAGTATTTTCAAAATTGATGTCTTAAAACCCTCTTGAACACTAAGAGGAGACCTTATTTGAGGGGGAGCTTTGTTTAGTCAAAGGAAAAGCATTGGAAACAGGGGGAGAAAATTTCAAATCTTGAAAATGCTTTACAAATCTTATTCATTTACCTTTGACTATCTTACAAAAAGACTTTGAAAAAGTATTTACAAAAGAATTTGCGAAAACAAAACTCTTGGTGCAAATGTGGTCCAATATGTGAAAAATAAAGAAAACAATCCATGCGCATCATATAAGTATATATTGGCTCAATTCCAAGCAACCTTTGCACTTACATTATGCAAACTAGTTCAATTATGCACTTCTATATTTGCTTTGGTTTGTGTTGGCATCAATCACCAAAAAGGGGGAGATTGAAAGGGAATTAGACTTTCACCTAGTTCCTAAATAATTTTGGTGGTTGAATTGCCAACACAAATATTGGACTAACTAGTTTGCTCTAGTGGATAAGTTATACAGGTGCAAAAAGTTCACATTTAGCCAATAAAAAGACCAAGTGTTGGATTCAACAAAGGAGCAATGAGGCAACCGAGGGCTGCTCTGGCTGAAGGCACCGGACTGTCCGGTGTGCACCGGACATGTCCGGTGCGGCCAGAGGACTCAGACTTCAAACCCTTCGCCCTCGGGATTTCTCGGAAGCCGGCGCGCTATAATTCACCGGACTGTCCGGTGTGCACCGGACATGTCCGGTGCTCCAAGGGAACGCGGCCTTCGGAACTCGCCAGCCTCGGGTTTGCTCGGCAGCCGCTCCGCTAAAATTCACCGGACTGTCCGGTGTACACCGGACTGTCCGGTGTGCCAGTGGAGCAACGGCTCCCTGCGGCGCCAACGGCTCCCTGCCGTGCATTAAATGCGCGCGCAGCGCGCGCAGACGTCAGGCCGGCCCATACCGGTGCACCGGACATCAAACAGTGCATGTCCGGTGTGCACCGGACACCCAGGAGGGCCCACAAGTCAGAAGCTCCAACGGTCAGAATCCAACGGCAATGGTGACGTGGCAGGGGCACCGGACTGTCCGGTGTGCACCGGACTGTCCGGTGCGCCATCGAACAGAGGGTTCCAGCCAACGGTCACTTTGGTGGTTGGGGCTATAAATACCCCAACCACCCCACATTCATTGCCATCCAAGTTTTCCACTTCTCAACTACTACAAGAGCTCTAGCATTCAATTCTAGACACACCAAATAGATCAAATCCTCTCCAATTCCACTCAAGCCAATAGTGACTAGAGAGAGTGATTTGCTTGTGTTCTTTCGAGCTCTTGCGCTTGGATCGCATTCTTTTCTTTCTCACTTGTTCTTGAGATCATCACTCAATTGTAACCAAGGCAAGAGGCACCAATTGTGTGGTGACCCTTGCGGGGAAGTTTTGTTCCCGGTTGATTGAGAAGAAGAGAAAGCTCACTCGGTCCGTGGGACCGTTTGAGAGTGGGAAGGGTTGAAAGAGACCCGGCCTTTGTGGCCTCCTCAACGGGGAGTAGGTTTGCGAGAACCGAACCTCGGTAAAACAAATCCTCGTGTCACACTCTTATTTGCTTGCGATTTGTTTTGCGCCCTCTCTCGCGGACTCGTTTATATTTCTAACGCTAACCCGGCTTGTAGTTGTGATTATTTTTGTAAATTTCAGTTTCGCCCTATTCACCCCCCCTCTAGGCGACTATCAATCGTCTATAAGGTGATCAGAGAAGTGCAAATGACCGGATTGATAGGATAGATAGTCGTATTTTTAAGATATATTTAGTAAGATCTATCCTTATCTATGTGCTAGGATCGAGTGGTAAGGTGAGATCATGTGAAATGAATTTCTTTGAGAAATATTTTAAAATTACTCATATGGACTTAAAAGTGTACGCGAGACCCAATAAAATTAGCTATTTAAAGAGGTTTGAGGGGGGAAAAGATTGTTGGAGAGATTTTATCCTCACTAGAGCTCTTTGGTGGGACCGAAAAAAGCTATATTGGGAGTTCAACCGATAGTGCTTCTTATGTGGGGCTCTAAATAAAGATTTTTAGTTAGGCAAGTTAGAACTCATGGACTTTCTTAATGATATCCACACACCCTAAGCTCCAGATAACCTTTTACTTACTTTTACGTGCTAGAGATTGCGTTAGTGATGGGATTGGATCTGAGTTAAATATTTTTACTAGACGGTTTCTATGTGTAAGGATTTGCCTTGAATATTTTCTTCGTCGATCGATGTAACGATCTAGCAGTGCCTGCAAGGCGCCCTTTCACAACTGCAAGGCTGCAACGGCATCGGGGCAATTGGATGAAAATACGCGATGACGACATCCTGTACCAGGGGCCTATGGTACTGGCTGGTACCTGGTAGTGCCGCCCACGACCACGATGGAGGCTACCTATTCTTGCCGTTACTTGGGGTCGCTAGAAAATGAGCCCGTTTTTGTACAGCATATCTGTTACAAGCAATGGTCAATGGAAGCTTGACACAGGAGCCTGACACAGGAAATGGTCTTACTCCATTTCCATTTTTTTATGCTTGATGATCGTCATAATTATATGGACTAACTAGTTTACTAAGTTTATGATTCACCAGTTCATAAAACCAATATCAAAGGCTCTAAATCAGCCAAATAGGGATAAAACTTGAAAAATATGAACTTGTGGTAGTTCTTGATAAGTTCTAAACACCCCTATAAACCTATTTGATCTATCTAGAGAGGTTGGAATGACCACATTCATAGTTTCACCCTTTTAGAGCTTAGTTGAGCAAAAATCAGAATATGAGTTAGAAAAAATAAAATAGCCAAAATCCATGACTTAAACTAGTTGGAGAGTCACTATATATATTTATGTAAGTTATATGAACACCCTCAAGTACAACTAAATCAACTTAAAAAAAGTCACTTCAAAGATTAACAGAAAAGTCGGAAACTCAAGTTCTGAAATTAACAAGCACGGACTGTACGTTCGACCCCAATAGCGGACCGTACGGAGTATTGTGATCAGAAAACACACAGGAATTTGTTGTTTCACGCCATTGAACTACGAACCGTTCGAACCTCACCGTCTGACTATAATTCACGTATCGTTCGGCTGTGTTGATTTGGTTCAGCCCAGCAGTGGCAAGTTTGACCAAAAAGAATTTTAGAAGCTGGCGCAGATTGTTTGAGACCAAGGGTGGACCATCCACATGACATCATGGAACATCAAGAAACAAATCGTTTGTATTCTTTGCATTATGCTTAATTTATTATTTGTTTTTCCTCTCCCTCTCTAAGTTCTCTTGTATTATTATTCATAGATATTCCTTTGCATTGCTTCAAATTAATTTTGTATCCGTAAGAAGCAATACTTTTGCAAGGAAGAAATAAGCTTTGTACTCATATTATTGATCATCTTGTTCTAACCTTTAATTAGGGGGTCAAGTTTTGTTTTAAAGTGTTAAAATTCAAGTTTCGCCTATTCACCCCTCTATAGATGACTTTCAGTCATCATCGTCCTCCTCAACTTCTTTCTCGTTTCTCATGTCATCATTTATGTGGTCGATCAACTTGATGAATACATTTTTGCATAGTATAACTTCTCGCTGACCATGTAGAGATGTTTTGCTATGGTCTTCTTGTGGTCAAGGCTCTCAACTCTGCTCGTTGTTGGTCCTTTGACCTTGCATTGCACTCTAGTCATATTGCAACCAATAGGACGTGGTGGTTCGACACTATCAGACAACATGAAGCTATAATAGCCTCCACAATTAGGTGGGATTGTTTGCTCCCATCGCTGAAGTCGGAGTCACAGTGCCACGTGCACCACTTTGATTGGTGGCGAAGTGCACGCCACATGTGCTCTACTTGAATTCAGTTTTGTTGGGCCTGCCACGGAAGTTATACTTTGCAGTTTGAAGCAAATGGGTATTATCTAATCCACTTGATCGTGTCGCAGACCAGCGGTTGTAGAAGTCATTGAGAAGGGTGAAGGGGAGGAGCACGAAGAGAGAGAAGGAGGAGAGACCGATGTTGTGGGATTAGGACATTAGAGAAGAAGTAGATGCACTCTAATCTGTGAATAATGAAGAACAAAGAAAAGTGGCTATGGTGGAGTTCACACAGATGACGAACTTGTCAGAGTTCTCGGTTTTTCGTAGATTGACGGCGAACCGAAGATTCGATTGACAATTCAAAAGCACAAAGATGAAGGTCTTGTGGAGCCGGTCACGGTAATGTCCTAGGGAGCATCTGGAGATGAAGGATCAAGGAGTAATTTCTCGTCAGAGTTGTCACGGGAGTTAAGCAGGAACTAGAACTTCGACGAGCGGTTCAGGGAGCTAAAGATTGAATCTCGCGAAATTGTTTTGTGTTCTAATGGGCTCATCGAGAGGAAGCTAGACATGTATATATAAGGACGGCTTGAGTCTATCCAAAATCAGGTTAAAATGAATTTTAGAAAATGCAGAAATTCATATTTAATACTCAAAATGTCTAAATTCTAGAAATGTTTTGGCACCCAACGAACTCAATAAAAATGTTTGGATCTTTAAAAATGTATTTAATTTCCTCAAATAAATAGATTTAGCTTTTCGAAAATAGGATAAATAATTGGATAAACACAGATACTACCAGAGACTTCTACGAGATATATTAACATGTTTTAAACATCTTTTACACTAAAAATACAACACAAAGACATGAATGAAATACATTTAGTTCAAACTTATGATTCTTTTTAGTTGGTTAATAATAAAAGAAAATTACTTAAAATCATGTTGCGTGTGTTCAAATCACTCAAACCTTATCAAATTAAATTATTTTTTTTGAAAATGACGGTTCAAAAATTAGTGTGTTACATTCTCTCTTAGTATCATCGAAAACAATATGTGATATAATATGATATAATCTTTAAGATTATTGATAGGTAGCAATATAATGTACCTATCTATTCCTGGTGTACCTAATGTAAGCATGCAGTTAGTAGGATTGGCCATCGCGCATGAATAATGTTGTTTATTTGGGATTATAGAGCCAGTTTGGTTCAACTTTTTTAGAAGCTTTTTTGAGATTCTGATTGTAGAGAGAATCTGGTTGTTACGGATACTAATGGATCGAATATTGAAAATATCTGCCCGCAACCGCATCCGTGGTTGCAACCAATATTCGCTAGCGACCAAACTCATGGGTAGAAATTTATATCAATGCTCATGCCCATCGGGTTTCGGATAGAATTTGGATATCCGTCACATATGACAGACACAATTATTTTTCAACAATTCAATAGCATAATTAATCAAATTTCTTCCCAATTCACCATAATACACAATTAAACTTAATAAAAGAAATTATTATGGGCCTATGGGCCGCAGTTAAGGGCACTAGAGCTTAGAAGGACCAACCACCGGCGGTGCTGTGGCCTATAGAACTTGGAAGGGACCACATGGAACAATGCATGAAGTCAATAAGGCTAGAAGGGGTCGCCAACAATAGAGAATTAGGAGCGTTGTTTAAAAATAGGCTAGAAGGGGAATTAGGAGCATTAGGGGGCGTGGTTTAAAAATAGGCTAGAAGGGTTTATGGTTTAGAAATACAATATGATTGGTTATGTTTAAAAATACAATATGAGTCGATTTTAGATATCTAATAAATAATTCACGAGTGAAAGGTAATATTTTAATCCGTGCTCGCCCGACTTCAAGTCAGATTCGAGTCTATACACAGTGGCCGACTCACAGACGCGTCACTGAGGCGGCAACTCACGGACGCGCCACGCGCATGGTGGCTATAGGCGGTAATACCACATCGTTGTGTGGGGTGTGGCCCACTTTCGCAGACTGCGCCGCAGCGCACGTCATCCTGTGTAGCTTCTGCGTGGTCGTGGACGAGCGAGACATTTCCATGGACGGCACGCTCCTACGGGAGCTGCAAGCCTGCAAGCCATGCTCGTCGCGTGGGACCACGCCTTCGTGCTCCCATAGCTGTGCCCGAATTTTTTTTGTATTTTGGCCCTTTCTCGGGAAAAAAATTTTCACGTTTAGACCCTAGAAATATTTAATATCATTTTTGGACCCTTTGCTCGGCGCCGTAGGCTATGGCGCCGAGGTACGTGCTGCGCTGGCACAAACGGACATCGTGGTGCTGACGTGGTACCGAGCTCGGCGTCATAGATCTTTGCGTCGAGCTCAATTTTGTACATAAAGGCTGTCTAGCTTAGTCGGTAAAACACAAGGCTCTTAACCTTATAATAGTTGTGGGTTTGAGCCCCACGATAGTCGTTTTTTTAATACTTTTTGTCTTTGTCACTTATTTGTTTTTTTTTGTCCAGATTTTTCGTTTATATCGCTGATTTGTCCGTCCAGATTTATTTCTCATCCAGATTTTTTTGTTTTTGTGACTAATTTGTTTATTCATCCAGATTTTTTTTATCCGGCGAGCACAGTGGCTGTGTGCCACAGTAGCCGCAAGCCGTCAACTTCCCCCCTTGTTTGCTCAGCTAACCACAATAAAAATCAAATGAGAACAATCTTACTTCAATCATGACCAAATAAAAATATTATATTTTCATTGAGTTCTTTTGTACATAAATTCTAAATACATAATAACATATTCTCAGTAAAAAGAAGCAAATAAAAGTATACTCCATTATATACTTGTCTCATGGATGATATATTTTAGAATTTACTGCATAAATTACTCCACTAGGTGATACCTAATTCCATTCCCTCCATTTACCATGACATTTTTCAAACAAATTTAAGTTTTTCAAGTGGACAAAATACTTTGTGAGCTTGTGTCTGTGTGTAGGGAGACTATACAGTCCCTCACTTTTATATTTAATTTACATACTACTAAATTAAACAGTATAGTTAATCAGCGGATTTAATTAACCTTTCCATTCAAGGCTGAGTTCCCATCAAAGGAACGATGCATAGATCTAACCATGCTATTATTTTGTAGGTCACTTTTTGATTGACAAAGAGAAACATAATTGTTATTCCTATGCTAATATTCAAATTGCATTTCCAAAAGAAGTTTTAAACATTATAGTCCATTTGCGGTTCAGTTTGATTTTCTTAGGTGTATTTTATCTTAGCAAACAAGAGGGAAGTTGATGGCTCGCGGCCACTGTGGCACACAGTCGCTATGCTCACCGGATAAACAAAAAAAATATCTAAACGAATAAACAAATCAGTCACAAAAACAAAAAAAATCTAGATGAGAAATAAATCTGGACGGACAAATCAGCGACATAAACGAAAAATCTGGACAATAAAAAAAAACAAATCAGTGACAAAGATAAAAAGTATTAAAAAACACCCGCCGTGTGGCTCAAACCTACAACCACAAGATTAAGAGCCTTGTGCTTTACCGACTGAGCTAGACGAGTTTTGTGTACACAATTAAGCTCGGCGCCAAGATCTATGGCGCCGAGTTTGGTGCCACGTCGGCACCACAACGTCCATTTGTGCCAGCGCAGCACGTACCTCGGCGCCCTAGCCTATGGCGCTGAGCTATGTTACCTCGGCGCTATAGGCTACGGCGCCGAGCAAAGGGTCCAAAAATAACATTAAAATTTTCTAGGGTCTAAACGTGATTTTTTCTGAGAAAGGACCAAAATGAAAAAATTCGGTAGCTGTGCATCGGCGCCTCCTCGACGGTAGCAGTCCGAACCGAAGCCTCTTTGGATGTGTGCCGCCGGATTGGGGAGAGTTTGCTCCCGCGAAAATATGCAGAGGAGGGGAGACCGACGAGAGACGTTAAATTTTTGGGACAAGGATAAGAGAGCTGTTGGTGCATGAAAAATCATAGTATTAAATTTTTGGGATAAGGATAAGAGAGTTGTTGGTGCATGAAAAATCATACTATTTCTTTCATGGTACCTGTTTTGGGATCTTCTTCTGGATTTGCTCTAAGAGCATCTCCGGCTGTTATGTAAAAAGGTTTCTAAATCTTAGTTTAAGAAGCTATTATAATAAACATGTTTCCAATATTACCTAAATGATGTTGCTAAATTTAAGAAGTTGCTATTTTATCCTTTCTTAGAATATCTCTAGTTGTTATGTAAACAAGTCCCTAAATATGAATTTAACAAGTTTTCGAGAAAAACTCTTCTCCAATAGTTATGTAAATCAGTTCACTAAATTTACAAACTCCCAACAAAACCCAATTTCATCCCTACATTTATCAACCTTGTTGGGACTCCCTAAATCAACGTTGGTACTAAATTCATCGTAAAAATCATACTTTTGCCACTGTTGTATGTTGTTCCATTGTCCTATTGACCACAAATCAATCTCCAACGCCTAGATGTCTTGATGTCGCCACTGCTAGACAACCTCTTATGCTGAGGCGTCGTCAGAGCACATCCTGTGATGTCTTTACGCCATCGCCGTGATCGTCTGGTCTTCCATCGATAACTTCGATCTCTCAAGACATTAGGGAAAGTTGTGATATTGATTTTCACCGCCAGTTCAATTAAAAATAGAAAGCATGTTCGCTTATTTTTTTGTTGACGTAGATAACTTTAAAAATTAGCAACTAATAAATAAGGAACTGTTGAAGCACATACATTTTTCTACTCCTTAAAATGTTTTAGCAACTTTTTAAATCTATAATTTAGGGTGTTAAATTTATATAACTATTGGAGATGCTATTATCTTGTCCCCCACATTTGACAACCCGAGAGGGACTCCTTTTTTGGCTAAATTAGTGTTATATACCTTATGTTTTTATTCTTCTTTATTTTTTTTAATAAACTTTGGGCTACGATGTGGAAAAGAATTTTACTGCATGTTGAAAGGAAAATGTGCACTTGGGCCATTACTATAAGATTTTGGTGATTAAGTGCTCCACACAAATGCTTTGAGTGATATTTGTGCCAAAGACTCAATAAGTGCAAATCATGATTAAAGGTATGTTTCTGGACTTAGTACATTGTTTTGAAGACTAATGTATTATGTCTAAGTGCTAGAAACAGGAGAAATCGTTTTGGAGAAAAGTTGGCTATGTACAGCCAAAAGGCTGCTCAGTCTGGGTGCACCGGACTGTCCGATGGTGCACCGGACATTGTCCGGTGGTGCAGGACCAGTCCCGATGAACAGCCTACTCTCGGGTCTCGACGGAGGCGTACGGCTATAAATCACCGGACTGTCCGGTGGTGCACCGGACTGTCCGGTGAGTCGTCTGCGGCGAAGTCGCCGCTCTCGGGAAACAGTCAACAGCGAACGGCTAAAATTCACCGGACTGTCCGGTGGTGCACCGGACTGTCCGGTGAGCCTACGATCGGCCGCGCAATCCATGCGTGACGCGTGGCCGAGCCAACGGTCTGATGGGGGCACCGGACTATCCGGTGTGCACCGGACAGTGTCCGGTGCGCCAACGGCTACAAATCTTCAACGGTCGGCTGCGCCAATTTAGGAAGGAGATCTGCACCGGACAGTGAACAGTGGATGTCCGGTGGTGCACCGGACTGTCTGGTGCGCCACCCGACAGAAGGCAAGAATTACCTTCCTGGAATGCTTCCAACGGCTCCTAGCTGCATTGGGGCTATAAAAGGGACCCCTAGGCGCATGGAGGAGAAAACCAAGCATACTTTGAGCAATCTTAATCTCTCACACTCCGTCTTTGCGCACTCGATTGACATTCTTAGTGATTTGAGCTCTGTTCTAGTGGTGAACTTGTTGCGATTCATTCGAGCTCAAGTCTTGGCTGTGTGTGTGCGTATTGCTGTGGATTTGTGTGTGTTGCTTCCCTTCCTTACTCTAGTGCTTTCATTTTGATCCTCATTGTAAGGGCGAGAGACTCCAAGTTGTGGAGATTCCTCGCAAACGGGAAAGAGTAAAGAAAGAAGAACACCGTGGTATTCAAGTTGATCATTGGATCACTTGAAAGGGGTTGAGTGCAACCCTCATCCATTGGGACGCCACAACGTGGAGGTAGACAAGTGTTGTACTTGTCAAACCATGGGATAACTTGTGTGTCTCTTGTGATTGCTTTTTCGTGTGATTGTTGTGATTCGCAAGAGATCGCTTTATAGTCACTTGGTATTATCTTTCTAACACATAACCAAGTTTTTTTGGCTATAAGTTTTAAGTTTTTACAGGATCACCTATTCACCCCCCCCCCTCTAGGTGCTCTCAATTGGTATCAGAACCGTTCTCTTCAAGAAAGGGACTAATCGCCCGAAGGGATGGATCCTAAGGGAAAGGGGATGGTGATCAACGACAAGGAGCAGGAGTCCTTCCTCAATGAGCCAAAAGACGGCAAGCCCACTGACTCGGGCTCAAGTCACAAGAAGAAGGACGGGAAGAAGAAGAGACGCATTAAGAAGATAGTCTACTACGACAGTGACGAGTCCTCTTCTTCCCAAAGAGACAACGATGACAACGAGAAAAAGAAAACGGTCAACTCAAACTTTTATTTTGATTATTCTCGAATTCCGCAAAATTCCAATGCTCATTTGCTTTCCATTCCTCTTGGTAAACCTCCACACTTTGATAGAGAGGACTACGGATTTTGGAGTCACAAAATGCATAGTCACTTATTCTCTCTTCATCCAAGTATATGGGAGATAGTAGAAAATGGAATGAATTTTGATAGTACGGATAATCCCATGTTTATCAATGAACAAATTCACAAAAATGCACAAGCTACCACTGTTATATTAGCATCCTTGTGCAGGGAAGAATACCATAAGGTGAGCGGCTTGGATAACGCCAAGCAGATTTGGGACACCCTCAAGATCTCGCATGAGAGGAACGACGTCACCATGATCACCAAGATGGAGTTGGTGGAGGGCGAACTGGGAAGGTTCGCAATGATCAGGGGGGAGGAGCCAACCCAAACGTACAACAAGCTCAAGACCCTGGTTAACAAAATCAGGAGCTATGGAAGCACGAGATGGACGGACCACGACGTCGTCCGACTTATGCTAAGGTCCTTCACTGTCCTTGATCCTCATCTTGTAAACTCTATTCGTGAAAATCCTAGGTACACCAAGATGACGCCCAAGGAAATACTCGAAAAGTTTGTAAGCGGGCGAATGATGATCAAGGAGGCAAGATACGTTGATGAGGCGTTGAATGGCCCAATGCCGATCCACGAGCCTCAAACTGTTGCTCTCAAAGCAACAAGTAGCAGGGAGGCGCTACCTAGAAAGGTCGCACAAGTTGAGGCGACTGGGCTTAACGAGGAAGAAATGGCCCTCATCATCAAGCGCTTCAAGACGACGCTAAAGGGTCGCAAGGAGCATCCCAACAAGAGCAAGACGAAGGGAAAGCGCTCCTGCTTCAAGTGTGGTAAGTATGGTCATTTTATAGCAAATTGTCCCGGCAATACTAATGACCAGGAACAAGAGAAAGGCGGGAAGAAGGAAAAGAGGAAGGCCTACAAGAAGGCGAAGGGCGAGGCGCACCTCGGCAAAGAGTGGGACTCGAATTGTTCATCGTCCGACTCCGACGACGAAGGACTCGCCGCCTCGGCCTTCAACAAGTCGTCGCTCTTCCCCAACGAGCGCCATACTTGTCTAATGGCAAAGGAAAAGAAGGTAAACACTAGAGAAACTCCTAAGTACTCTACTTCTAGTGATGAGGACTCTAGTGATGATGAAATTGATTACACTAGACTATTCAAAGGATTAGATAGAGCAAAAGTAGAAAAGATTAATGAGCTGATTGATGCATTGAATGAAAAAGATAGACTGCTAGAGAGGCAAGAGGACATCTTGTATGAGGAACATGACAAATTTGTTAGTGTTCAAAAGTCTCTTGCCTTAGAAATTAAAAGGAATGAATTACTATCTTCTGAATTATCTATTTGCAATGAATCTATTTCTAGCTTGAAGATTTTGAATGATGATTTAAATGCTAAGCTAGAGTTAGTTAATAAATCCAGTCCTTGTGTAGAGCATGTTGTAATTTGCAATAGATGCAAGGATTTTAATGTTGATACGTGTGATGAACATTTAATTTATATTTCTAAATTAAATGATGAAGTAGCAAGTATTAATGCTCAACTTAAGACGTGCAAAAATGATTTTGATAAACTAAAATTTGCTAGGGATGCCTACACTGTTGGTAGACACCCCTCAATTAAGGATGGGCTTGGCTTTAAGAGGGAAGCCAAGAACTTAACAAGCCAAAGGGCTCCCATTTTCAACAAGGAAAAAGGGAAGGCTCCTATGGCTAGTAGTAGTCAAAAGAATCATGCATTTATTTATGATAGAAAATTCTCTAGGAATGCTCATCATAATAGGAGTGTTAATGCTTATGATTCACATGCCATGATTGGTTCAAGTTCTTCCTTTGTACATAGTAGAAATATGACTAGAAACAATGTTGTTCATCATGTACATAAGAAAATGCAAAATAAATCTGCTATTGTTTTTCATGCCTGTAACACTGATTTTGTACTTTCATGTAAAAATAAGAAAGTGGTTGCTAGGAAATTGGGGGCAAAATGCAAAGGAGATAAAACTTGCATTTGGGTCCCTAAGGCTATTATAACTAACCTTGTAGGACCCAACAAGAGTTGGGTACCTAAAACCCAAGCCTAATTTGCCTTGCAGGTTTATGCATCCGGGGGCTCAAGCTGGATTATCGACAGCGGATGCACAAGCCACATGACGTGGGAGAAGAAGATGTTCACCTCCTACGTCAAGAACAAAGATTCCCAAGATTCAATCATATTCGGTGACGGGAATCAAGGCAAGGTTAAAGGACTAGGAAAGATAGCTATTTCATCCGAGCATTCCATATCTAATGTGTTTTAGTTGAATCGCTCGGGTATAACTTGTTGTCCGTTAGTCAATTATGTAATATGGGTTACAATTGCTTATTTACTAATGTAGATGTGTCTGTCTTTAGGAGTGATGGTTCATTAGCTTTTAAGGATGTACTAGACGGCAAACTCTATTTAGTTGATTTTTCGAAGGAGGAGGTCGGTCTAGATGCATGCTTAATTGCTAAGACTAGCATGGGCTGGCTGTGGCATCGCCGTCTAGCACATGTTGGGATGAAGAACCTTCACAAACTTCTAAAGGGAGAACATGTGTTAGGTCTAACAAATGTGTTTTTCGAAAAAGATAGACCTTGTGTAGCTTGTCAAGCAGGTAAACAGGTGGGAAGCGCTCATCACAACAAGAATGTGATGACTACATCAAGACCTCTGGAGCTACTGCACATGGACCTCTTCGGACCCGTCGCCTACCTTAGCATCAGGGGAAGTAAGTATGGTCTTGTTGTTGTTGATGATCTTTCCCGCTTCACTTGGGTATTCTTTTTGCAGGATAAATCAAAAACCCAAGGGACCCTCAAGCGCTTTCTAAGGCAAGCTCAAAACGAATTTGAGCTCAAGGTGAAAAGGATTAGAAGCGACAACGGGTCCGAGTTCAAGAACCTTCAAGTGGAGGAGTTTCTTGAGGAGGAAGGAATCAAGCACGAGTTCTCCGCTCCCTACACACCACAGCAAAATGGTGTGGTAGAGAGGAAGAATAGGACGCTTATAGACATGGCGAGGATGATGCTTGGAGAATTCAAGACGCTCGAGCGGTTTTGGTTGGAAGCCGTGAACATAGCTTGCCACGCCATAAACCGGGTCTACCTTCATCGTCTCCTCAAGAAGACGTCATATGAACTTCTAACCGGTAACAAACCCAACGTGTCTTATTTTCGTGTATTTGGGAGTAAATGTTATATTCTAGTGAAGAAAGGTAGGAATTCAAAATTTGCTCCAAAAGCTGTAGAAGGGTTTTTGTTAGGTTATAACTCAAATACAAAGGCGTATAGAGTCTTCAATAAATCATCGGGTTTGGTTAAAGTCTCTAGCGACATTGTATTTGATGAAACTAATGGCTCTCCGAGAGAGCAAGTTGATCTTGATGATGTAGATGAGGATGATGTTCCAACGGACGCAATATGCACCATGGCTATTGGAGATGTGCGACCACAGGAACACTAGGAGCAAGATCAACCTTCTTCCTCAACAATGGTGCATCCCCCGACTCAAGATGAAGAACAAGTTCCTCAAGGAGAGGCGTGTGATCAAGGGGGAGCACAGGATGTCCAAGATGAGGAGGAAGAAGTACCACAGGCTCCTCCAACTCAAGTCCGAGCAATGATTCAAAGGAATCATCCCGTCGACCAGATATTGGGTGATATTAGCAAGGGAGTAACCACTCGCTCTAGATTAGCTAATTTTTGTGAGCATTACTCTATTATCTCTTCTATTGAGCCTTTCAGGGTAGAAGAGGCCTTGCTAGATCCGGACTAGGTGTTGGCCATGCAGGAAGAGCTCAACAACTTCAAGCGAAATGAAGTTTGGACACTGGTGCCACGTCCCAAGCAAAACGTTGTGGGAACCAAGTGGGTGTTCCGCAACAAACATGACGAGCACGGGGTGGTGACAAGAAACAAGGCCCAACTTGTGGCAAAAGGTTATGCCCAAGTTGCAGGTTTGGACTTTGAGGAGACTTTTGCTCCTGTGGCTAGGCTAGAGTCGATTCGTATTTTGTTAGCCTATGCTGCTCACCATTCTTTCAGGTTGTTCCAAATGGACGTGAAGAGCGCTTTCCTCAACGGGCCAATCAAGGTGGAGGTGTACGTGGAGCAACCCCCTGGTTTTGAGGATGAACGGTACCCCGACCATGTGTGTAAGCTCTCTAAGGCGCTCTATGGACTTAAACGAGCCCCAAGAGCATGGTATGAATGCCTTAGAGATTTTCTAATTGCTAATGCTTTCAAGGTTGGGAAAGCCGATCCAACTCTTTTCACTAAGACATGTGATGGCGATCTATTTGTGTGCCAAATTTATGTCGATGACATAATATTTGGTTCTACTTACCAAAAGTCTTGTGAAGAGTTCAGCAGGGTGATGACTCAAAAATTTGAGATGTCGATGATGGGCAAGTTGAACTACTTCCTTGGGTTCCAAGTGAAGCAACTCAAGGACGGCACCTTCATTTCCCAAACGAAGTACATGCAAGACTTGCTCAAGCGGTTTGGGATGAAGGACGCCAAGCCCACAAAGACTCCAATGGGAACCGACGGACATGTCGACCTCAACAAAGGAGGTAAGTCCGTTGATCAAAAGGCATACCGGTCTATGATAGAGTCTTTACTTTATTTATGTGCTAGTAGACCGGATATTATGCTTAGCGTATGCATGTGTGCTAGATTTCAATCTGACCCAAGGGAGTGTCACCTTGTGGCCGTTAAACGAATTCTTAGATATTTAGTTGCTACGCCTTACTTCGGGATCTGGTATCCAAAGGGGTCTACCTTTGACTTGATTGGATACTCAGACTCCGAGTATGCTGGATGTAAGGTCGATAGGAAGAGTACAACAGGGACGTGCCAATTCCTAGGAAGGTCCCTGGTGTCGTGGAGCTCTCTAAGGCGCTCTATGGACTTAAACAAGCTCCAAGAGCATGGTATGAATGCCTTAGAGATTTCTTAATTGCTAATGCTTTCAAGGTTGGGAAAGCCGATCCCACTCTTTTCACTAAGACTTGTGACGGTGATCTTTTTGTGTGCCAAATTTATGTCGATGACATAATATTTGGTTCTACTAACCAAAAGTCTTGTGAGGAGTTTAGCAGGGTGATGACTCAAAAGTTTGAGATGTCAATGATGGGCGAGTTGAACTACTTCCTTGGGTTCCAAGTGAAGCAACTCAAGGATGGCACCTTCATCTCCTAAACGAAGTACACTCAAGATCTTCTCAAGCGGTTTGGGATGAAGGACGCCAAGCCCGCAAAGACACCTATGAGAACCGACGGGCACGTCGACCCAAACAAAGGAGATAGTCTGTTGATCAAAAGGCATACCGGTCTATGATAGGTTCCTTGCTTTATTTATATGCTAGTAGACCGGACATTATGCTAAGTGTATGCATGTGTGCTAGATTTCAATCCGACCCCAAGGAATGTCACCTTGTGGCCGTTAAGCGAATTCTTAGGTATTGAGTTGCTACGCCTTGCTTCGGGATCTGGTATCCAAAGGGGTCTACCTTTGACTTGATTGGATATTCAGACTCCGATTATGCTGGGTGCAAAGTTGATAGAAGGAGCACATCAGGGACGTGCCAATTTCTAGGAAGGTCCCTAGTGTCGTGGAGCTCAAAGAAACAAACCTCCGTTGCCCTATCCACCGCTGAGGCCGAGTACGTTGCCGCAGGAAAGTGTTGCGCGCAACTACTTTGGATGAGGCAAACCCTCCAGGACTTTGGCTACAATCTGAGCAAAGTCCCACTCCTATATGACAATGAGAGTGCTATCCGCATGACGGATAATCCTGTTGAACACAGCCGCACAAAGCACATAGACATCCGACATCACTTTTTGAGAGACCACCAGCAAAAGGGAGATATCGAAGTGTTTTATGTTAGCACCGAGAACCAGCTAGCCGATATCTTTACCAAGCCTTTAGATGAGAAGACCTTTTGCAGGCTGCGTAGTGAGCTAAATGTCTTAGATTCGCGTAACTTGGATTGATCTATAGCATACATGTGTTTTATGCCCTTAATAATGTTCCATTATGCATTTTGTTACTTATTTACGGTGCTCAAGTTGTGCAAGGGATCCCTGGACCTCACAAGTCCATGTGTGAATGATGCACATATTTAGGGGGAGAACTGCTACAACTTGACCCTTTGAGGCTAACTGTGTGCTTGAGTTTTCTTATTTTAGTCTCAAAGGTGATTGAAAGGGAAAAAGTGAACTTGGACCATGCAAGACTTCCACTGCACTCCGATGAGAGGGTAATTTACTCCAAGTTCATCTCCATGCCCTTATTGCCTTTTTACTCTTAATTGAAGATTTTGGTGAGGCAATGGGGTTTTAAGAGCCAATAATGATCCCGTTTTGGTGCTTAATGCCAAAGGGGGAGAAATTAAGGCCAAAGCAAATGAATTAGCTACCACTTGAGAATTTTGAAAATAGTAGAGTTAGAACTTTTGTTTTGTCAAAATACTCTTATGTGCAAAATTTGGTCTCTTGTAGGGAGAATGTTTGATTATGGAAAAAGGGGGAGTTTTTGAATCTTTGATCAATTTCTCTTGGAATACCTCTCTCTGTGCCTCAACAAGTGAATTTGACTTAGAGATAGGAAATTGAGTTTGATTTGCAAAAACAAACCAAGTGGTGGCAAAGAATGATCCAAATATGCCAAATTTGAATCAAAAAACAATTTGTGTTCTCATTTGCATTGATGTTTCACTTCTTTTAGTTGCATTTTGTTGTGTTGGCATAAATCACCAAAAAGGGGGAGATTGAAAGGGAAATGTGCACTTGGGCCATTTCTATTAGATTTTGGTGATTAAGTGCTCCACACAAATGCTTTGAGTGATATTTGTGCCAAAGACTCAAGAAGTGCAAATCATGATTAAAGGTATGTTTCTGGACTTAGTACATTGTTTTGAAGACTAATGTATTATGTCTAAGTGCTAGAAACAGGAGAAATCGTTTTGGAGAAAAGTTGGCTATGTACAGCCAAAAGGCTGCTCAGTCTGGGTGCACCGGACTGTCCGGTGGTGCACCGGACAGTGTCCGGTGTGCTAGGACCAGTCCCGATGAACAGCCTACTCTCGGGTCTCGACGGTGGCGTACGGCTATAAATCACCGGACTGTCCGGTGGTGCACTGGACTGTCCGGTGAGTCGTCTGCGGCGAAGTCGCCGCTCTTGGAAAACAGTCAACAGCGAACGGCTAAAATTCACCGAACTGTCCGGTGGTGCACCAGACTGTCCGGTGAGCCAACGGTCGGCCGCGCAATCCGCGTGTGACGCGTGGCCGAGCCAACGGTCTGATGGGGGCACCGGACAGTGTCCGGTGCGCCAACGGCTATAAATCTTCAACGGTCGGCTGCGCCAATTTAGGAACGAGATCCGCACCGGACAGTGAACAGTGGATGTCCGGTGGTGCACCGGACTGTCTGGTGCGCCACCCGACAGAAGGCAAGAATTGCCTTCCTAGAATGCTTCCAACGGCTCCTAGCTGCCTTGGGGCTATAAAAGGGACCCCTAGGCGCATGGAGGAGAAAACCAAGCATACTTTGAGCAATCTTAATCTCTCACACTCCGTCTTTGCGCACTCGATTGACATTCTTAGTGATTTGAGCTCTGTTCTAGTGGTGAACTTGTTGCGATTCATTCGAGCTCAAGTCTTGGCTGTGTGTGTGCGTATTGCTGTGGATTTGTGTGTGTTGCTTCCCTTCCTTACTCTAGTGCTTTCACTTTGATCCTCATTGTAAGGGCGAGAGACTCCAAGTTGTGGAGATTCCTCGCAAACGGGAAAGAGTAAAGAAAGAAGAACACCGTGGTATTCAAGTTGATCATTGGATCACTTGAAAGGGGTTGAGTGCAACCCTCGTCCATTGGGACGCCACAACGTGGAGGTAGACAAGTGTTGTACTTGTCGAACCACGGGATAACTTGCGTGTCTCTTGTGATTGCTTTTCGTGTGATTGTTGTGATTCGCAAGAGATCGCTTTATAGTCACTTGGTATTATCTTTCTAACACATAACCAAGTTTTGTGGCTATAAGTTTTAAGTTTTTACAGGATCACCTATTCACCCCCCTCTCTAGGTGCTCTCACATGTTAGACTTTTATTTCTATAGTTTGCAATTTAGGTTATATTTAGAATCGATTAATCATAGAGATTTGTGTCACAAAAATTTTAGAACCATTACAAGAACATCATGCTTGATGGAAAGAATATAAAACTTTTTAGAATGTGAGAGGGAGAGGAGTTTCTAACTAACATAATTTGTAATATTTGGTGGCTAAAAATTGAGAACTACTAGAGAACATATATTTTTTTTACTCCCCACTATCATTTAGCAACTCCTCATATCTGTTTGTCGGTACCCTGGATCAAGGGTACCCCTACTACTGTATCAAGGCGCAGTTCCCATGCGGCTACCTCTTAGCCACACGAAAGTAGGGTTGTGTCTGCGGCTAAGGCGTGCCTCAGCCCAACTAAGGGCGGTTGCTCAGGGCCCACAGCGGCGCCCGGCCTCACTGCCTGGGTGGGTCCGGGACCGCCACATGTCCATCATGGTAGAATACCCCTGGGCATCTGCAGTAAGTCCGGACCTTCATAGGAGTGCGCCTAAGTTTGCGGACAGGACTCCCAGGGGAGGTCCGAGACCTCCACGTATTCATACTGGGCCCCCTAAGGTGGGAACCAGACCCCTTCGCAAGGGGTCCGGTCTGCTCACGACAGGGTCCCGGTGCACCAAGACGGAAAATTATTAAGCCCTGGCCAAGGGCCAGGCAGGGGTCCGGCGCTGGCACGTGTCTGGACCCCATCTTGTATGGCTCAGCTCCCCGCCCAGGCGGAGACTCGATGCTGCCACGTGGCCCTCTGCCCGTGACGTAAGCCAGCAGGCAGAGCCTGACGTAAGGACTACGTGTCGCGGGCCGCGCCGCGCATCGCATGCTACGCTATCTCAGTATTTAATACGGAGGATGCCCACCACCTGACAGGCGATGTGCTATCTCAGCATTTAATGCGCCCCATCCACTCCGCTGGCAGGCGAGGTGACGGCTCGACATTTACTGCATCCTCCCTCTGCTCCTCTAGCAGGCAACGACCAGGCCACCCTATAGGCAGCCTGCCTGTCCAATCAGACAGCGAGCGTACGCCCATACCACCGCGCGCACGCCATGGTCATCATGACTTGTATGTTGCCAGGGAAACTTCTGCTGCAAGCCAATGTTACGGAGATCGCAGATATCAGGGCACGAGGAGATTGCACTAGATTAATGGCTCCAAGTACTACATCCGTTATGTTCCTGGGCCCACATGTTGGGGCTCAGCATCCTTGTACATGCCCCCCTTGAGCTATAAAAGGGGAGGCATGCAACATAGCAAGACATGCTCACTTAGACTCATTCAGACCCAAGTCATCCAAGACACAACTTAAGCTCATGAGCAATACAACACACAGTGGAGTAGGGTATTACGCTCCGGCGACCCGAACCACTCTAAACTCTTGTGTGTTCTTGTGTTCATTCCCAAATCTCACAACAAGCAGAACGCTTAGGCCCCCTCCTCATCTTAGGATTTAGGGCGGGTGTACTCCGCCACCCGGCCGGAGATTTCCTCTCCGACATTTGGCGCGCCAGGTAGGGGGCAAGCTTGAGGTTTTTGCTTGTTTACTCCCTCAGCATGATGGTGCAAATCGTGGAGCACCGCGTCGAGACTTCAGTGGACTTCCTGGTGGGGGTAGAAGTTGCTTCTTCCACGCCACTGGTTGCCAACCGCCCAGTGCCAGGCACTGCTGCTGTACACGTTGCGCAGCAGCACACAGCTGCACAAACATCCCGGACTCTACCCAGGGCAGCTTCGGGGGCGTTGTCGGTAGCCAGGGAGTTGCTGCGCCACCCCCCGAGCTCCATGGTCTCACTAGGTTGAGGCAGTGGCGTGAAGACGTCGACCGACTGCTTGGCATGGCACACTCTGGCTCGACCAGGTCGAGGCCGCGGTCATCCCGGCGCCAACATGAGGCGTCGGCATCCGTGCGCTCACCCTCGGTGAGGGCAGCACCGACTGAAGACCTGAGGGCAGAGCTCAGCCGCTGGCGCGTGACGGAAGACGCTCCAGTCTCTCAGGAGAGATCTAATGACCTGCAAGCAGAACTCAACCGCAGGCGAGCGGGCGAAGATGCCCGTGTCTCAAAGTGAGAGGACGCGAGAGCACCGGCATAACATCGAGGGTCGTAACCTCGATAAAGACTTCGCTGCGGTAGCACCACAAACCCCAGTGGGCGCCCGGTCCCAGGCGGGTGTCCCATTGGCTGGCGTGGGCTGCGCCGCTCTCGCAGATCATCTCCATGCGGCGTCCTGGCCATCCAAGTTCTGGCCGCACTTGCCAGAAAAGTATGACGGTACGTCAAACCCGTCGGAATTCCTGCAGGTGTACGTCACGGCTATCACAGCAGCAGGCGGAAACACCACTGTGATGGCAACTTATTTTCATGTTGCCTTGTCTGGGCCCGCCCGAACTTGGCTCATGAACCTTGCCCCAGGATCAGTCTACTCTTGGGAAGAGTTCTGCGCACGGTTCATAGCGAATTTTGCCAGCGCCTACCAACAATACGGCGTGGAGGCCCACCTACACGCAGTGAGGCAGGAGGCCGGGGAAACCCTCCGGACATTTATCTCCCGTTTCACCAAGGTGCAGGGTACTATACCTCGCATCTCTGACGCTTCTATCATCACGGCCTTCCGTCAGGGAGTGCATGATGAAAAGATGTTGGAGAAGTTGGCCACGCACGACGTCGAAATTGTCTCCACTCTCTTCGCGTTGGTCGACAAGTGCACCAGGGCCGCTGAGGGCCATGCGTGGCACTCCGCGCCACAGACCGGGGCCGCCCAGACCGGTGGCTCGGGTGTCATCGCTCAAGATGGCAAAAAGAAGAAAAAAAAGAACCGCGGCCATGAAAAGCCGCATTCCGTCGCTCTGGTCGTTGCAGCTGCGACTGGGGGCCGGGGCGACCGCAACAAACGCCCACAGCCACAGAAGGGTAACAGCGGCTCATGCCCTATACACCCCAATGGTCGCCACACCGCCGCGGAGTGTCGCGAGATCATCGACCTCGCGAAACGCGTCAGCGCGTGGTGCGAGCAGTCTTCCGGCGATGGCTCCCCACCTCATCGCCGACCTGGTAAGTAAAGGATCGACGACGAAGAGGTGGTCGTGGCTGAACCGGACCTCGGGTATTAGTCACCTGAAGGGGTCCTGAAGGATGTTTTCGCTGGAGGCTCCAACTCCGGTGACGATAGCTAGACGGGCCACCAGGGGGCCTCGTACTCCCTGGTCTGCGGGGCCAAAGCCTGCCTTCCCCCGGAAACCCTTCTGGACTCCTCATGGGTCCAACCTTTTGATGAACCTATGCAGGGGCAATTACAGCGCAAGGACGAGGACTCCATCGGTGAGCTCAGATGTCAAGCGGCAATCCGAAATGCACCCTGTAGCCTGGCGCCCATACACTGCGGCTAACAGTTCATGCATAGTAGGGAGCCCAGGGTCAGGACCTAGTCCTACGGCGAGTACCGAACCAAGAAGGGGTCCGTAATCTCTCCCCCAGCTGGGAGGAACCCCTCAAGGTGACAGAAATATGCCAGCCCGGGGGATGCCGCCTTGCTATAACTAAAGGAGTATCTCTGGAGCATCTATGTAAGTTCTACCCATAGAAGCAAGTCCGAGGGGCTAAGATTTTTCTTCTTTCATAGTCAGGCCTCACATATGCATAGGCCAGCCCGGTAAGGTCTGCCCTCATAAACCCGGCCTGTTGGTATACACACGTGCATGTCGAGTTATAAAAAGAAGATTTACCCCCTCAGATGTGCTTCTATGATAACTTTATCTTCCTGTTCCACAATCTTATCTTATAGTTTCCGGGTATTATTTTTTACCTAACCCACCATACGGTTCCCGTCTGCCCTGACATGATGACACCCGGATTGAGCAGCCAGGCTTGCAGATTAGGACCCCCTTACAAAAGCTGGGAGGTCCGATAGCTTGGGGGCCGGTTCTAGAGAACGGAGGCTCGTTCCATGGGGTGGTCCGGATCAGTGTAGCCGCTTAGCCTGGTCCCGTACCGTAAGCCTGCACAGTCCACCACTCCGTGATGAGTACCTTAGTATTTGGAGCTATAGTTCTGTGGATCCGACAACCTGGGGTCCAGCTCCAGAGAATGGACACTCGTCTCCTAGGGTGGTCCAGAGCCGAGTAGCTGCTTAGCCTGGTCCCGTACCGTAAGCCTGCACGCTCCACCACTCTGCGGCGAGGGCCCTAGTATCTAGAGCCACGATCTAGGGGGTCCGGACACGCAACTTGGTCCCCCGGACTAAATACTGCAAGTCTCGAGCATGTATCAAAGGATGGCTAATGTCAGACGGGGAATCCTATGAGTGTGCTACTAACGCTCCCTAGTTGAAGCTGTGTATAGGCCCAGGTCCCGGTCCGGGCTACCTCCTCGGGGTTGTTGCCAACTCTTTCAGGTACGCTGGTATCCAACCTCGACACGTCGAGCCTGCATCCTAGGGGGGCCAAGTACCAGGGAGGAGTCGACAATATCACACACAACAAGGACAAGTGGTACATAGATAAGTGCTAATACTTCTTGATAAATAGTACTAAAAAGTACCTTACAAAAACAAAAGTTATTACATCTGCCTTCAAGCGGAGTCTTAGCCCCATTTCTATAGGTGTAAACTACTCAACGCCAAAAGGATCGCGCTGGAAGCTCACGGACGTTGTCCCCACGGAACTCTCCCGAACAACGGTGGCCACCTCAACGTGTGCGCCATAGCAGAGAGGCCCTCGCCCCCGTCTTCCTACGGGGGGTGACAACAAGGCCATTAAATCCAAAGAGTTGGGTGCATGGCGGCTGGCGGCGCTGGTGGTCTGGCCAGCGTCAGCGACCACCCCTGCACCAGCAGCTCGCCAGTGGCTCGCCAGCGGCGGCGACCACCTCAACGCACGCGCCATGATGAAGAGGCCCTCTCTCCCACCCTCCTACGGGAGTGAGGACAAGACCATCCAAGCCAAGGGGCTGGAAGCTCGATGGCTAGTGGCACTTGCGGGCCGGCCAGCACCGCGTAGCCGAGGTTTGCCTCCTTTTCCTCCGGACGCTGGAGGAAGAAGCGGGCCGCCAGCCCATGCAGACGGCAGGACCCCAACTCGGCTCGCCCTCCACCCCAGCAAGGCTGATGAACATCCTTGAAGCTGAGGGCAGGGGGAGGCCGCAGCCCGGCTCGCTTCTCTCCATCACAAGGCTGGTGGTCATCCTTGTAGATGACCACTGGTGGGAGACCGCAGCCCGGCTGCATGATGAAAATCCTTGAAGCTGAGCGATGGCGGAAGGGCGCCAGCCCCCATGAGGTCGTGCTCCTCCAGCAACAGCAAGAAGAAGGCAAGATCGGCAGCGCCATCGCGCAGGAAACGAAGAGCGCGAGCTCCCCAGCGGCGAAATCGCCGAGGGGGAAGACACTGGCACAGATCCCTCCCCCGAACATCGGCGCGCCCCATCTAGGCAAGTGGCGCACCGGGACAAGCGTCCACTCGGTCTAAAAGCGCTCAGGGTGAACCAACAAGGCCATGGCAGCTGCGGTGGCACAGAGCAAAACCTCGAAGGCAAAGGGGCGCAGCAAGAGGAAGAGAAACAAGGCATGGCTGTTACCTGAGGGGTGAGCCCTTTTTAAAGGCAGATTCCTCTGATCGTGCCCCGAAAGACCACGAGAAGTTCCCCCCGGTGCACACTGGAGCACCCAGCCTATGCTACGGGGGCCCGACCCCACAAGTCATACGGTTGGAGCAACGGCCTCCTGGTGCGCAGAAGGCGAACCGTCGTGCGGGAAATGATTCGTCGTGCCTCTTCACCTCCACTAAGGGTAGCGGTCTAGCTTCTAGCACGGGGGCCCGGATCCAGGAGTCATACTCCTCGGACGTCGGCCAACATGTGATGAGAAGGCGAGCCACCGCGTGAGGAGCACGCCACCAGCTGTGGTAGTGTGCCCCTTCATCTCTGCCAAAACCAACAGCCCAAGCTCTGTCGCGAGGGCGCGGGCCCACGGGTCACCCTCCGTGGGTGCCGGTTCCTGGGTGAAGAGAAGTCAAACCGCCACTCGCGCCAGTACCGTGCCTTCTCAGGGCCACCGCGGAAGACAGAGAAGGTGGATTTTCAGAACCATATGCAGCGGTAACAAGGCGCCCCGCGCATGGCCCAGTAAAAGCTATCGAGCGCGAAGATCACGGGCCAGTCAGCCGCGGGAACAGACGCGCTGGTTGATATGACCAATAGTAGGCTGGTAGCGCAGACATGCCGAGTTAATGCGGCGCACGCAGAGGAGGCGCCTCAGTCGCTGGTCATGCCAAGTTGACGCAAGATACAAGCTTTGGCCCCACCTGCAGGCTCGTATCCTCCCCTGAGGCGGGCCCGGGAGCCACTGTCGGTACCCTGGATCAAGGGTACCCCCTACTACTGTATCAAGGCGCAGTTCCCATGCGGCTACCTCTTAGCCACACGAAAGTAGGGTTGTGTCTGCGGCTAAGGCGTGCCTCACCCAACCAAGGGCGGTTGCTTAGGGCCCACAATGGAGCCCGGCCTTACCGCCTGGGTGGGTCCGGGACCGCCACGTGTCCATCATGGTAGAATACCCCTGGGCATCTGTAGTAAGTCCGGACCTCCATGGGAGTGCGTCTAAGTTTGCGGACAGGACTCCCAGGGGAGGTCCGAGACCTCCACGTATGCATACTGGGCCCCCTAAGGTGGGAACCATACCCCTTCGCAAGGGGTCCGGTCTGCTCACGACGGGGTCCCGGTGCACCAAGACGGAAAATGATTAAGCCCTGGCCAAGGGCCAGGCAGGGGTCCGGCGCTGGCACGTGTCTAGACCCCATCATGTACGGCTCAGCTCCCCGCACAGGCGGAGACCCGATGCTGCCACGTGGCCCTCTGCCCGTGACGTAAGCCAGCGGGCAGAGCCTGACGTAAGGACTACATGCCGCGAGCCGCGCCGCGTATCGCATGCTATGCTATCTCAGTATTTAATACGGAGGATGCCCACCGCATGATAGACGATGTGCTATCTCAGCATTTAATGCGCCTCGTCCACTCCGCTGGCAGGCGAGGTGATGGCTCGGCATTTACTGCATCCTCCCTCTGCTCCTCTAGCAGGCGATGACCAGGCCACCCTACAGGCGGCCTGCCTGTCCAATCAGACAGCGGGCGTACGTCCATACCACCGCGCGCACGCCATAGTCATCATGACTTGTACGTTGCCAGGGAAACTTCTGCTGCAAGCCAATGCTACGGAGATCACAGATATCAGGGTACAAGGAGATTGCACTGGATTAATGGCTACAAGTACTACAACTGTTATGTTACTGGGCCCACATGTCGGGGCTCAGCATCCTTGTACATGCCCCCCTTGAGCTATAAAAGGGGAGACATGCAACGTAGCAAGACAGGCTCACTTAGACTCATTCAGACCCAAGTCATCCAAGACACAACTCAAGCTCACGAGCAATACAACACACAGTGGAGTAGGGTATTACGCTCCGGTGGCCCGAACCACTCTAAACTCTTGCGTGTTCTTGTGTTCATTCCCAAATCTCACAACAAGCAGAACACTTAGGCACCCTTCTTATCTTAGGATTTAGAGCGGGTGCACTCCGCCAACCGGCCGGAGATTTCCTGTCCGACATTGTCTTTAGAGACTTTTTTTTATAAAACTACTGAGGATGCTCTAAGTGCGCACCCCCAATCCTTCCGAGTTCCCAGTTCTGTTTGATCCTTCCGAGTTCCCAGTTTTGTTGGCTTTCCGTTGCGAAGTGGTGACGTGGAGAACGATAACCCTTTTAAGCACGTGATCACATGCTACATAAAATACAGACCGGCAAGCTGGAATTGATAGCATAAAGGAAACAAGCACTGATCGGCAAGCTATCTGCCAACTAGATGTTGCCTATTGTGTGTTTCTTTATCGAGCCGCCAGTCGGACACCGTGAAAATGCGCACGGCAGGTAGAAAGTACACCTCCGTCCGTGAATAAAATTTTAATTCAGTGTCATCTTTTATAATCTTAAATTTAATCAATTATAAATACAAATATTAATATTTATAAATATTATTAGATTAATTACGAAATATATTTTTATAATAAATTATTTAGAGTTAAAAATATAGTATTTATAAATATAATTAGAAAATTATAGAATAAATTTTATAAATAGGTTTTATAATAAATTAACCTAGAGTTGTAAATATGAATGCTATTATTAAAAATTGGATCCATCGTGAACTATTTTAATCGGCTCAGCAACTCTACATATGCATTCTTCACGGAATCTTTTGCGTGCAACCTGCATCTTCATGAATTCTAGACAGATGGCGACCCTCCGCCAACCTGTTCACTGTCCAGTTGCTGCCGTCAGCCGTGGGATCCCAAAAATTCGGAAGATATTAGTCCGTTCTCAATGAGAGTTTTATATTTATTTAAAAAAATACAGTGACACATCATCATGTTTGATGACATGACAGTACAATTATAACAAGAGATATAGATAGATTTATGAAAGATGGTAGAGTTTCATGTACAATAAGGACATTCTTGTTTTACGTACTGTTTGTTATGATTTATGGGCTTGGCCCAATTAAGAAATTCAAATAAATCCCAGAAAAATCTCAAAAGTCCATACAAGTGGATGGCTAGAGGATAGGTGGAACCAATAGCACCATATTGCTAGCTCTAGTGGAGTAGAGCTAGCTTAAATATGGAAGCCACACTCACTCACCAAGTCATGGATGAGAGGAGAGAGTGTGGAGAGCCACGCGCGAGCTCGCTCGCCTCGCCTGGGCGAAGGGCGCGGGCGCACGACATGCGCGTGAATGGTCCGCCGAAATCCGGCTCCTCGTCTTGCGGGGGCGCGGCTACCTTCATCCCGACCGCAGAGGTGCATCTGCGATCAGGAGAGCAGGTCTCCGACCTCGTCGACCCTGCTGATTTCGCTACTTCGACGTCGTCGACCCTACTGATTCCGGCGCGCGCCATCTATCAGTATGTCTAAGCTTGTGATTTTGTCATGATTTATATGATTTATATTCGGAATTTAATCTGGAATTTGTCTAATTATTCAACAATCCAAAAACCTTATTGTAGACAATTTCCTAGTTTTTCTATGGCTGCTTTTGCCGATGCGCTCAAGCCAGAAAAGTTCAATAGTATGCACTTTAAGAGATGGCAAGTCAAGGCCACGCTCTGGCTTACTGCTATGAATGTCTTCCATGTTAGTAAAGGCAGACCTGAGGGTCCACTGACTCCTGAACAGGAGAAAGAGTATGACCATGCCAATACTATCTTTACGGGAGCCGTTCTTAGCGCCCTTGTTGACCGTCTGGTTGATGCGAATATTCAGTATACAGACGGGAAAGAGTTATGGGATGCACTTACTACCAAGTATGGTGCATCGGATGCTGGCAGTGACCTGTATATCATGGAGAGCTTTCATGATTATAAGATGGTTGATAATCGCTCTATTGTAGAGCAAGCTCATGAAATACACTGTATAGCCAAGGAACTCGACCACCTTAAGATAGTCCTTCCTGACCGATTTGTGGCTGGGTGCATTATTGCAAAGTTGCCTTCTACATGGAGGAACTTCGTCACATCTCTGAAACATAAGAGACAGGAGATATCAGTTGAAAATCTGATAGCGTCTCTGGATGTTGAGGAGAAAGCTCGGGCTAAGGACACAGGATCTAAAGGAGGCGAGGGCCACTCCAGTGCCAACATGGTTCAAAGGAACCACAACAAGGGCAAAGGAAAGCCAAAATCTAACAAGCCCAACAAAACTACCAACTTCAAGAAGAAGAAGAACAAGGCTGAACTGACATGTTTCGCATGTGGCGAAACGAGTCATTTTGCCAAGGATTGTCCTGATCGAGCGGATCGCCGTGGCAAAAAGGGCAATGTCAACACAGTGATCGCTAGCAATGAGGAAGACAAAGGGTATGGTAATCTACCTTTCATCTTCTCAGTATTTCAATCACCTAGTTGGTGGCTTGATACTGGTGCTAATGTTCATGTGTGTTCTGACGTTAACTTGTTCTCTTCTTATCAGGGTGAAAGTTCCCTTTGACCCGGTAACAGGATCTGGATGTCGCCTAGAGGGGGGGTGAATAGGCAAATAAAACTTATTACTTTAAAACTTAAAATCTTACTCTACTCGAAGACTTAGTACGCAGTGGAGTGAGAAGACTCTTCGAGTAGGTTGCAGCGGAATAGAAGATCCTGTCTCAAAATGTCCTGCACTTCAATTAAAGCTTATACCACAGATAAGTATTAAAGTGCAGATATAAAGACGAGTAAGGCAGAGAGTCAGGATACAATACAGAACAGAGCACATAGACGCAAGGATTTATCCCGAGGTTCGGCCAAGCATGAAATGCTTGCCTAGTCCTCGTTGGAGTTAGCCACACCTGGGCTTGGAGTCTATTTCAACTCCTTCCTCCGTTTGCTCAGATCTGTCAGTATGACAGATAGAGCCTTTCACTATTGATTTGGGTTACAACAACACCGTGGCTGCTTACACACTTCTTGGCAGCACCTCGGCAGAGTAACAATACGCTCAAGACCTTGCTCTAGCTCTAAGCAGCACCTCTCCTCTCTCTTAAGGCTTATAGCTGTGCCTTCTACACAAACTATAGAGTTACACACACGAGGGAGAGTGAGAATTGATTCGAGTGATGTCTACACTTGTTGGCTGCACTTGTACGTTGCTTGAGGCGCCTAGGGGTCCCTTTTATAGGCACAAGGGGCCTAGGAGCCGTTGGAATCCCATTTGGAAGGCAATACTTTCTTTCTGTCGGGTGGCGCACCGGACAGTCCGGTGCACACCGGACACTGTCCGGTGACCGATTTCTTTCCTTCTATGGCGAAGCCGACCGTTGGCAGTCTTGGAGCCGTTGGCGCACCGGACATGGGGTGCCTCCTTCTAGCCGTTGGCTCGGCCACGTGTTCCGCGCAGATCGCGTGGCCGACCGTTGGCCCGGCCGACCGTTGGCTCACCGGACAGTCCGGTGAATTATAGTCGTACGTCGCCGGTGAATTCCCGAGAGCGGCCAGTTCGCTCGAGCCAGCCTGGCGCACCGGACACTGTCCGGTGCACCACCGGACAGTCCGGTGCACCACCGGACAGTCCGGTGAGTCCAGACTGAGCAGACTTCGGCTGATCTTAGCCATCTCTTCTCCTACTCGATTTATTCTGTTTCCAGCACTTAGACACAATACATTAGTCTCTAAAACAATGTACTAAGTCTGAGAAACATACCTTCTCTTAATTATTACATCTATAGCATTTCACATGCTCGAGCTTTGATGTTGGACTCATAAATCATCAAGTCGGCTTAACTTGATCTAGATTGACATTTCTTGGCTCCAACATCCTGCAAAGGTCACATAGAACATCTCCAAACATAGGAACAACCCAAACTAAAGATTAAGGTGAACTTAGCTCTTTTGGGCTGCTTCCAGTTCTGGTTTTGACACTTGTTCTCCTTCTAGTGACCTTGATCTCCTTCTTAGAGCTTGATCTTGAGCCTTATGACTTACACCACATAACTGTAGCTGTTACCTCATTGGCTGTAAGTCACGTCCTTATGTAGTGATCCTTGATGTGCCGTAGCTGTTCTCAACTTGATCACCCTTGACTTTGCAAGCCTTCTTCTTCACCCTTGGCTTTGGGTTCCTCAGCCTCCTTGACCTTCTCCCGTGCACTTGGTACCTCGAATCTCTTCTTGCCTCCATCCTTGGCTTGATCAATTGTCTCCGAGCTACACACCCGAGTCTCACTTTATGCAATGACCATCTTACTTGTGATGTCCATTTATGTATCCATAATCCAGTTCTTGGACCATCACATTGTTCTCTTGTGTTGAACCCTGTAGGCTTTACCTTAAGCACCTGTTCAACACTTAGTACACTTGTTAGTCCTTTAATTGAGTTGTCATCCAAACACCAAAACTCACAAGAGAGCTTTCACAGGGTGCCCGGGATTCTTCCGTCCTAATGGGGAATGGGTCACATGCTTCTGTTCATGGCACTGGCACGGTGGATCTGAAGTTTACTTCGGGAAAGATCGTGCAGCTGAAGAACGTGCATCATGTCCCTTCTATACACAAGAATCTCGTTAGCGTAACCCTTCTGTGTAGAGATGGGTTCAAGGTAGTTTTGGAGTCCAATAAATTAGTTGTGTCTAAGTCTGGACAATTTATTGGTAAAGGCTATGACTGCGGAGGCTTGTTCCGCTTTTCTCTGTAAGATTTCAATAATAAGTCTGTGAACCATATTTGCGCTAATGTTGATGATCTTACGAGTATTTGGCATTCTCGTTTGTGTCATATTAATTTTGGCTCTATGTCTCGGCTTGCAACCATGAGTTTAATTCTGAATATCACCATAGTCAAAGGTTCTAAGTGCCATAGTTGTGTGCAGTCGAAGCAACCTCGAAAGCCTCACAAGGCTACTGAGGAGAGACACCAGGCACCTCTAGAACTCATACATTCTGATCTTTGTGAGATGAATGGTGTGTTGACAAAGGGTGGTAAGAGATACTTCATGACATTGATTGATGATGCATCTAGATTTTGCTATGTATACTTGCTAAAAACTAAAGATGAGGCTTTAGACTACTTTAAAATCTATAAGGCTGAAGTTGAAAACCAACTAGAGAGAAAGATCAAACGTCTTAGATTAGATCGTGGTGGCAAGTTCTTTCCCAAAGTCTTTGACGATTTCTGTGCAGAACATGGCATTATTCATGAGAGGACTCCTCCCTATTCACCCAAGTCAAACGGGATTACTGAAAGGAAAAACCGTACGTTGACTGACCTGGTGAATGCCATGTTAGACACTTGTGGTTTATCTAAGGCATGGTGGGGGGAGGCAGTCCTGACTTAATGTCATGTTCTAAATAGAATTCCTATGGGCAAAGAAGAGAAAACCCCTTATGAGAAGTGGGTTGGGAGAAAACCATCACTTTCATACTTGCGCACTTAGGGGTGCATGGCGAAAGTCAATGTACTAATTAATAAAAAGCGCAAGCTTGGTCCAAGGACAGTGGATTGTCTCTTTCTTGGATATGCTTCGTGTAGCATAGCATATAGATTTTTAGTAGTTAAATCTGAAGTTCCTGATGTGTATGTTGATACTATTATGGAATCACGTGATGCTACTTTCTTTGAACATATATTTCCAATGAAAGACATTCATAGCAATTCTAGATACTCCTCTGAGATAACTCCTGAACATAGTACACCTATTGAGAGTTTTGAACAGCCACATGAAATTGTCCTAGAGGAGGATGACAATGATGCTCCTAAAAGGAGCAAGAGACAAAGGGTTGAAAAATCCTTTGGTGATGACTTCATTGTGTACCTTGTGGACGATACCCCTACTACCATTGCAGAAGCATTTGCATCTCCAGATGCAGATGATTGGAATGAAGCAGTTCATAATGAGATGGACTCCATTCTTTCAAATGGTACGTGGGAAGTCACTGATCGACCCTATGGATGCAAACCTGTGGGTTGTAAGTGGGTGTTTAAAAAGAAGCTCAAGCCTGATGGTACAATTGAAAAGTACAAGGCTAGGCTTGTGGCTAAAGGCTATACTCAGAAAGAAGGAGAAGACTTCTTTGATACTTACTCACCTGTTGCTAGAATGACCACTATTCGAGTACTACTTTCTTTGGCTGCCTCGTATGGTCTCCTTGTTCATCAGATGGATGTAAAGACAGCTTTTCTTAATGGAGAGCTGGACGAGGAAATCTATATGGAACAGCCTGATGGATTTGTAGTAAAGGGTCAAGAAAGCAAGGTGTGCAAGTTATTGAAATCTCTGTATGGTCTGAAGCAAGCACCAAAGCAGTGGCATGAGAAGTTTGACACGACTCTAACGTCTGCAGGCTTTGCCATTAATGAGGCAGACAGGTGTGTATATTATCGCTGTGGTGGGAGCGAAGGAGTTATATTGTGCTTATATGTTGATGATATATTGATATTTGGCACAAACATTGATGTGATCAATGAAGTCAAGTCTTTTCTATCAAAGATTTTTGATATGAAAGATCTGGGAGAAGCTGATGTGATTCTAAACATCAAGCTGATTAAGGCAGATGGTGGGATTACTCTCTCACAATCTCACTATGTTGAAAAGGTTTTGAAGCGATTTGGCTTCTCTGAGTGCAAACCTTCTCCAACACCTTATTATCCCAGTGTGACACTGCGAAAGAACAAGAGAATTGGTTTAGACCAATTGAGATACTCTCAGATTGTTGGTTCACTCATGTATCTTGCTGGTGCAACAAGGCCCGATATCTCGTTTGCTGTGAGCAAATTGAGCAGGTTCATGTCAAACCCCGGGACTGATCATTGGCATGCACTTGAGCGGGTTATGCGCTACCTACAAGGTACAATGAGTTATGGAATTCACTATTCTGGTCAGCATGTAGTACTTGAAGGATATAGTGATTCGAACTGGATATCTGATGCAGACGAGCTTTATGCCACCAGTGGTTATGTCTTTACTATTGGTGGAGGTGCGGTATCATGGAGGTCATGCAAGCAGACCATTTTGACGAGGTCAACCATGGAAGCCGAGCTAGCTGCACTTGACATAGCAACCGTTGAGGCAGAATGGTTGCGTGAACTGTTGATGGACTTGCCGGTGATTGAGAAACCAAAACCAGCTATCCTTATGAACTGTGACAATCAAACAGTGATTGCTAAAGTGACGAGTTCTAAGGATAATGGAAAGTCATCAAGACATGTCAAAAGACGATTGAAGTCTGTCAGAAAGTTGAGAAACTCCGGAGTTATAAGTGTGACTTATATTTCAACAGATAAAAATCTGGCAGATCCTTTTACCAAGGGACTACCACGTAATGTGATAGAAATCGCATCGAGAGAGATGGGTATGAGACCCGAATAAATTTGCCATAGTGGAAACCCAGTCTATGTGATCGGAGATCCCGTGAATTAGGTCCTGGGAAGAACAAGCCATTGGTGAACTGAGGAGAGTAACCTTTGACCCTCTCTAAGTAAAGATGCAATACTCTCAAATGCTGTAAGGCAGGTTGGCTTTGTGCCTTAATGTGTTCTGTTGGCTTGTATTAGCGAAGATGTTGTCCTGCAGAACATTCTTTGAAAGAACACACCTATATGAGTTAGACTGTCTAACGTCGCAGTCTATGAGATTTGGGTGATCTCTAGTAAACTCATAAAGAGACCTTGGAGTACGACGTATATGCTCCACCCGAGAAGGGGACTACTGGTAGCGAAGTACTGGTCATGACTTCAAGTGAAACCCATTCACGCAAAACTTGCAATTCAAGGCATAGTCCATTGTCCAAGTTGTGGGTTGGTGTAGCTTGGAGTTCTAGGCGGAAGTTCAACTTAACAGTCTCTGCTGAAAAACTAGTATATTAAACAGTAGTGAACAGTGGCGAAAACTGCAGATGGGCATTTGAGATCTAGTGGGGGATTGTTAGGATTTATGGGCTTGACCCAATTAAGAAATTCAAATAGATCCCAGGAAAATCTCAAAAGCCCATACAAGTGGATGACTAGAGGATAGGTGGAACCAATAGCACCATATTGCTAGCTCTAGTGGAGTAGAGCTAGCTTAAATATGGAAGCCACACTCACTCACCAAGTCATGGATGAGAGGAGAGAGTGTAGAGAGCCACACGCGCGCGCTCGCTCGCCCGGCCTGGGCGAGGCAGGGCGAAGGGCGCGGGCGCACGACATGCGCGTGAATGGTCCGCCGAAATCCGGCCCCTCGCCTTGCGGGGGCGCGGCTACCTTTTGCCGCTCGATTTTTTGGTTTCCTGGCTGTTACGTTTATCCTAACCGATCGCTATAAAATCTCAACTGATCGCGAAATTTTCGTGGGCGGATAAGATCAGGGGTCGCGGACTCGGCCCTATAAAAGGAGCCCGGCAGCCAGCCTCCAAATCATCCGAGTTCGCTTTCGCCTCTCTTCACAGCTGAGCCGCCTTCCAGTTCTCTTCATCCCGACCACAGAGGTGCATCTGCGATCAGGAGAGCAGGTCTCCGAAACCCTTCGCCTTCTAGATCATGCACCAGGAGAGGCCGAATAAAGTTTTTGGGAAGCGTCTTCACGCGACTACTCGTGATCTTCTGACCTCGTCGACCCTGCTGATTTCGCTACTTCGACGTCGTCGACCCTGCTGATTCCGGCGCGCGCCATCTATCAGTATGTCTAATCAGTTCACATCATCTGATTTGACTTTTTACTTCAGTGCTTGTGATTTTGTCATGATTTATATTCGGAATTTAATCTGAAATTTGTCTAATTATTCAACACTGTTTTCAGTGGTGTTGCATCAGATCTCAAAATCTAGTTTAAATCTGATGCAACACCACTAGAAATGGTGCGTAAAAACAAGAATGGTTTTATTGTAGGCCCCATGCTGCTGACATGGTGTATACCAGTCCGACACCGCGCCAATCAGTTTCAGCCTAGCTCCACACGGACCACACCTCATAGATGAGATATATTTATACACAGATGGTTGACGCTCAATTTGCAGCGGTCGCCGAGATAGCGAGAGCAAGAACAACATGCAACTCCCAGGAAAATGATTGGCGATACTCTCAAGGGAATCATCGTGAGAGATGATTCCACTATTCTTTATTCATAGGACGCTAACTTGAGCATATTTCTTCATTATTTACACAATTACCCAACGATACCTGACAGGTATTCCACGGACTTCAGCTTTCAAGAAACGAAATAGAAACTGAATCCATCGGGTACTTCGATCTATGTAGAATAGAATGAAAATCTGCAGTGCACATCATGTTAGTTTACCATCCAGGACTGCAGAAGCCTTGGACACAGCCCTGGCAACCCTGTAAATCTCGTGCTGCAGCAGTCGCCACGTCTCGGTTGTGTTGGACTTCTTAGCCTTGTCCATGGCCGAGACTATACCAGGGAAGGCTTTGGTCCCCCAGTCGTCTTGATCCGATGATGCATATATCTGCAGAAAGAAATAAGTGAAACGTTTTGTCACTCTGTCGGCTTCACTGTTCAGAAGCACACATCAAACCACGACTCCGGAGCTCTCTACTCACCATATGCTTGTACCATGGTCTCCCGACCAGTCCTTCTCGGTTGGTGAACGCTCGCTCGGCCATCATCAACCGGTCGTTTATCTCCCTGACTTTCAGCGTGTACTTACTTGTCTTTAGGCTCCAGTTTTCTGCTTGCAGCAACTACGTACCAAAAATGAGGTGTTAAAGTTTTTATTTATCAGTTACACATCTGAGTGCCAAACACGTCATGTTTTACCTTCTTCTCTTTGTAAATTTTGGTGGCAGCACTCTCGAGCTGCTTGATGGAGTTCTGCAAAGGAGAGAAACTGACAGGAAATCCTTTACATTTATCTACGATATCTTTTGTGCACTCCTGCAAGATAACATAATTATTTCAGGTCTCAAGATTCATAAACACAAGTATACCAATAAACAAGAAGCGAACTGTGTACATCAAATGTGAATAAGTGGTACCTCCAGTTCGGAGGCATAAGAGACGTAATTGAAGGGTATGATCTCGTCGTCAGCAAGTTTCAGTGCAATCAGACCCCAAACGCTGGCCACTGGATAATTATGCAAGGAAAATTGATTTGTCTGTACTTGGGATAAACTTGAAAGCTTTCTTTAAATATAGATGGTTCAGTACCTGCAACATGCCTGTGGAACAAGGGGTCTCCAAACCTCTCCACCCAAACATAATCATCATACAACGAGTGGTAAACAGGGTATTCTTCAACTGCAACAGCAATCATGAGTTCATGACATCAAATGCTAGATAAGTATACTCTTAGTGGTTATTGTCATGCAAAGCCCATGTTTCCAACATGGTTCCCAGTCTTGTGAATTAACTGCATTTCAAAAATCTTGCAAATTCACTTGGCAAAGACACTCAAGTGATCAAACAGAGAGGTGTCGATTTTAATGCTTCAAATCAGTTTCACTTACACAACCCATAAGACATGTCGAGTGACGGGACTCCTATATGCTGGACAAATGCTGCAAAATCTGTTCCAGCACCAGCCACTCTAGTGATCTGGAAAAAAAAAGGAAGTTTTCACTTCAGTACCTGACAGCAGTAGTTCTTATCCACTGGGACTTCACTCTTTTTCACCACTCGTCTAGACCAGATCATAGCTATAGAACATCTTTAACATTGAACATACATACCGGTGGATGATGGTGCATCATGGTGTCATACAAGGTTTGAGATGGTTCATCAGGATCTGGTACCTTCGAATAAAGATGTGACGAGAACTGTAAATCAGGAGTCTCCATAAACTGTAATATAGAAACAGGGTAGAGCTTGAGTACCATTTTACTTGCTTCTTTGATCAATTCATCAAGTTGAGGGGTCGCACGGGGCATAAGACCCCCAGGACCAAACACTGATATGTCCACGTTCAGGTAAGCTATAGCTCTTGAAGCTAGAGTGTCCATGTTCTCCTCGGCCCATTCAGTAGACCCTATCTGAGACAGTGTATAAATCCAGCATGAATGATTGTTCATCTGAGCATGTGACTTGCAGATAAGGATATGTGAACCAGTAAGCAAGGAGGTACCAGGGCAAACTCTTCTGCGTCCCAACTGCACAGGATTATTGTTCTTCTAGGCCTCCACCCTTTCGCTTGTAGCTTGGACAGCCTCCCCGCGATCTATACAGTGGGAGGAAACCGGGTCCCTTCAGTTTTTTTTAAAATAGAATTTCTCGAAATTGTCGAATATGCCATCAAACTATATTCAGCAGTAGTAGTTTACCTCAAGCATGGCTGCTGTTCCACTGTTAGGATCAACTGCTCCAAATGTCCAAGCATCACGATGGTTGCCTATGATCACATATCTGCAAAAATGTCAAACAGTATTTAATTTTGTCAAGTTTCTAGATGCCCATGACATGATGCTGATATCTAATTATATTGTTGGCAAAATTTGACAAATTTGTGAAGCGACGAACCATGAAGTCAATTGAAGAAACATCCAGAGTATAAAAATATGAAAATACTAGTACTCGGTGTGGACGGCTGACTAAGATAAGAATCGATAAGCGGGCTTATGACATGTGCAATTCGGTGTCTTGTGCAGTTTTCCATTTTGCAGGCTGCAGTTAGCCAAAATTATGCAAATCTATACAGTTTCGAGAGACCAGTTACCTGTCAGGCTCCTCTTTTCCTTCTATCACCGCAAACACATTTTCGATTGTTGCTAAAGTCTCGTTTCCCTGCAAATCGTAAGTCAATAATCAGAAATTCGTCCTTGAATTCAGACAATACTACCCCCACAGATAATGCTTGCGCTGGCCACTGAGGCACTCACAATGTAGGTGAGATTCAACACGGCCGGGCCGGGGCCGAGCCGGTACACGGGCGCGCCGTCGCCGCCCTGCCACTTGGGCGGCGCGACATCGCCGCCCATCGCCTTGAGGATTGTCTCCCCGTCCCTGGCCGACACCGGCAGCGCCGGGATGCCCGGCATCTCCTCGCTGCCGTCCAGCTCCTCCATGCTTAGCCGCTCGCAGTCGTCCCCAGCCGCGCACGACGGCCACAGCGGCGTGGTCGGATCGCCGTTCCCGTAGTACAGGGTCCCGACCTGCACGCCTGTCGGCGGCAGCCACCGCGCGTCGGGGAACCACTTGCGCTTCTCCCCCTTCGCCGCGCTCCCGCCGAAGTCCTTGGCATCGGTGTACACGATTGCGGCGGCGGCGCCCGCGGCGCGCGCGTTCCGCACAATGTCCTCGCAGTGGATGTCACCGTACCGCACGAGCGCGACCTTGCCCGCGACGTCGACCCCTCGGGAGGCGAGGTAAGCATAATCCTCGTTGTGGCCGTAGTTGGCGTAGACGACCTCGGCGGTGACGGAGCCGGATCCCGAGTAGGCGAAGTACGTCGGGAGGACCTCCGCGGCGGCCTCAGCGTACGGGTCGCCTTTGTAGGTCTCTTGCACCAAGGAGAACGGCCTGGCGGCAAGGCCGGGCGCCGCGGCGAGAGAGAGGGAGCGGTAGACGGGGTAGGAGAGGAGAACCGAGTAAGGGGTGATGTGTGCTGGGAAGGAGAGGGAGGAGAAGGCGTGGAGCACGTAGCGGGCGGTGGCCGCGTTGGCCTCGGTGCCAGCGACGTGGGGGCGGAGGGTGAGCGCGCGTAGGTGGGCGGCCGCGGTGGCGTTGGAACCGAGGGAGAGGAATAGTGCGTGGTAGTGCGACGAATTGGTTGGCACGAGGAGGTGGTAGGACGCGACAAGAGCTGCCGTGACGGCGAGGAACGAGACGAACCTGCGCCTCTTGGCTGCGCCGCCACCGTTGGCGTCTGCGGGCGTGGGAGAGTGGAGGAGCGGCTGCCGCTGTTTACCGCCGCGAGACGTGGCCATGGCGCTCGCGCTCGAGCTCGAGCTAGAGCAAGACCTCAGGAGTCATGAGGTGGGGGGAACTGACTAGGAAAGGGGGGAATTGGAGTGTATGCGAGCGGCGTCGGCGGGAGAGGTTCACCACTTTGGACCCGCTCATTACAATTACAACTTGGGTGGGGAACTCTTCAGAACGAGAAAATAGAGAGAGAGATATTATAAAAATCTTCGGTTTAGCAAATCTTTATTAATTGTTAAACCATTCACAATTTTTTATTAAATATACTTCAATTAAATTCAAGACGGCATTTTTACTTTTTAGAGGATCCTATGTTCATCTGCGTGCAAAAACGGACAGCATAGAGGAGATAAAATAAGTAGTAGCGACATCATCATGTGTGTGTGGTGGGTGGGGGGACGGTAAAAACGACCGAAAAAATAGCTAAATTATTTTTGTTTTTATATTTTTTGGCCGGGACGAAAACGAAAATCAACGGTCGAAATATGGAATCGGAATTGTCGGTTATTCGAAAACGATCGAAAACGATAAACTATAGTCGGAAAAATAACTATTTTGTAGTTTTAACAAAAACATAATAAAGTGATGTATTGCCTAATTTTTAAGATTTAGAAATACAAAAACAACTTTTTCATCATTTATATTAGTTAGAGTAATTATAACATTTGCTTTTCGCTTATTCATTCACTTGAACACAACAAAAGTCTATAACTTAAATAAATTATATGCTAGATCTATCTCATATTATATAAAACGGTAGAAAAACAGTATTAGTACGACTTGGAAACGAAAATACGAAAACGATCAAAAAAACTAGCTAAATCGTTTTCGTACCATTTCTAATCGGTACCCGAACAATTCGAAAACGATCGGGAAAAAACAGTACTCGTAACGGACGGTACGGGAATTTCCCGTCCCGTTTTCATCCCTAATCAGAGGCTTGTTGTTTGTCTCTCGAGCTTACTTCCTCCGTAAAAAAAAATTACAGGTTTAGTCAAATTCAAATGGTAATAAGTTCGATCAAACTTAATAAAAATGCACTCATATTTATAATACCACTAGTTAGCATTGTTATCTTCCGTGTACAAATTTAGTTAAAACTTGTAAATGTAAATTCAGTTAAATTTGTAATTGTTTAAATGTGAATGCTCTTATGTATAAGATGTAGACTCGGTTAAAACTTACGATCCTTTGACTTTATCTAAACATACAATGTTTTTAGACACACGATTCCTCTCCGGTAGCAGCAGTATGGGACCGCTGTAGAGATTCTGGGAGTAGGAGAAGGAATCTTCTGCGCCAATAATTTTAGGCCGGCAATTATTAACAAATAACAGCTTTTGTTTGGCGGTTGACAGCAGTGTGCTTTTCTTGGTGTTGACCAATGACCGATCCTGTCCCTATATATTTCTGTCTCCAAACAGTTGCTCCAACTGGGCGTTGTCAAACACCGGCACCGTGCGTGCACGAATCATCGTCGAGGCTGCTCGGACTTTTCATCGGAGACCTGATCGTTCAGGTTCAGGTCGCAGTCATGTTCCTCTGAGGTTCACCGAAATGGTGAGCAAAGCGCCACCATGGCCACGGGGAAGGAATCAAATCAGACGCCGGGTACCGACGAGGAAGGAATGAGACCGTGAGCAGGGTGATTGATCATCTATAGCCCTCGGTTCCTAAAACGATAGGGTTAGAGAATGAAGGGACTGCAAATTGGCGGCAGTTATACCTTGATATGGCCTGATGGACAAATGTTTTGTAAGGCTATCCTCCAGAGTCCACATTGCAAACAGAATGGAGACAGTCCTAAAGCCAAAAGCGGATAGGGATGAAAAGTGGGTATCCAACAAGAAGTTGTTCGTCTGCTGGCTAGACAGCTGCTCCACAGCCATCCTATAAAAACATCATGAACTGTCTTTATCCGAGATCAAATCTCCGAGCGAAGCCGCATGCTTCGAAGGTACGAATCTCGCAAAATTATGGTTTCAGATGAAGGTACAAACGCTGTCCTCGAGCTTCAGAGTTGTCGTTGGAGGTTAGAAGGTGAACAATTTTTATTTCAGTTTTTACAGGTGTCGAGTTTGACCAAAGTCGAGCATACAAAGAAGTTAAATTGTCGCTTTTGACCAGAGTCGCCTATTTATATTGTGATTACACGTCGCAGTTTGCTACCTCTTTGGAAAAAAGAATGTGAGGTCTTGCTCCTTGTTTTTACGAAACGAAGCTTTCCTACGAGGTTTGTTTGTGAAGATGTTTATGAGCTTTGCAAGGAAGTTTTCTAATTGTTGCTTATGAGCCTTGCTAAGGTATTATGTAACATGTTTCTTTGGTTTTTTTTTTGTTATATTTATGGTTTGATTGAGTCCTTTTTGTGTTAGATGTCTGGTGTCGAGGAAATTCCCGATGTGCCTTGACCTAATTATGGGGATGATCTAGCAGATGTCAAAATTTCTAAGTCAGGACTTGTTCATGATAACGCCAAGCCATGGAGGTTTGGAAAGTCCCTGATGGATGAGGCAACTCGCTCCTTTTTTTAGAGAAAAAGCATTATTAAGAGAAAGTGTGGTGTTTACCACAGAATGAGACAGTCCTATAGCCTAAAGCGGATAGGAATGAAAGTGGGTAGTCAAGAAGTTGTTGGTCTGCTGGCTAAAGCGGATAGGGCCACACCCACAGGAATACAGCTGCAGTCGCGGCAAAGTACAGCCGAACAGCTTAAAACTTGTTAAGACAAATTTAATATTTTAAAATAGATATATATAAAATTTGATGTTAATATTTTCTTAAATTATCAAACATATTATTATAAATAAGAATAAATTTTGTGTAAATTATTTTATACATTATTTACTCTCTACAACGACAAAAAAATGAAAGAGTATGTATATCCGAATTTTATAACTATCGTTTGAAAAAAAGATATATAATAAATTTAAGGTTTCTATTTTATGAATATTTACAAGCTTAATATTAAAAAAATAATATAAATTTACACAGTAAATTATATTTCCTATTTATTCATAATCAAATAAAAAGATAAAAAAATTAATATCGGAATAAGTATCGGTTTTCGTCCCTAAAAGAAAGCGGATGAAAGAATTGTCTTTAAAGACTTCTTCACACTTAGGTTACTAAATCCAGGACGGCAAGGTACTCATTTTGTGTATGCGTGACGGCGAGTTATTGGAGGCGTTAGGCTATCTCCTATCATCTTCTATCTCAAACTCTATTCTATAAATATTATAGTCTACAGTAAAAAACGATGTTTTACACCCGTTCTCCTGAGTACGGCCTTAGGAGTGTCCAACGTGATAAGAGTGTCCAAGAAGAACCCACAATACACAAGTACACGTTGCAGTCGCTGCTGCTGAATTTGGGCTACAAACACAAGTCAGGGCATAGCAGCAGCGGAACAAACGAAATGACTCATCATGACATTGCATCACAAGGTAGATTCTTGTATACATACGTTGCTACATACTGTACCACCCACCAAAAAATATATTGCACTCTGGTAGGTATTCTCTCAGAGCTCAGAAGAAACCTGAAAATCGCTCAACTGGACAAAGGACCAGTAAGATATAAAGAGGAGGGCCATAGGCAAATATGTCTCCGGTGGATCAGGTGAGTAGATCACTCAAGAGCATGTACAGCAGCCTGTGTTGACCAGATCACCTCCCCGCCACAAGACCACTAAACACTTGGCTGTTCCCAGCCTGTGTTGCCTCCCACTCGATAGAAGACAGCAGTATTTGAGAGAGCGTGATTACCACCTGCTTCATGTCCGGCCGTAGAACAGGGTCTTCGTCCACGCACTGTTTTGCTAGCATGGCCATCTTAGGAGAACCATTTTAGGGGGGGTCAGAACGACGAGCAAAGGTGCCGCAAAATGGGCTGGTAAGATAACTAGGAAACTCCCTAGTTCTAACTGCAAGAAGTGCATGAGTTTAAAATTCATACCTTGTACGCACAGTCATAAGGATACAGATCCCTTAGATTATGGTCAATGCAGTCTTTCAGGTTCCCCATATACGTTGAATTAGGACATTTCCTTACGGCAGCTAACATCTGCGGAGTACAAAACCAAAGTTGCTTAAGACTTTTGGAGTAAATAAAAACAAATGAATAGGAACTTGAACAAAGTTCAACAGAAGTTCTATGCTACTTCAATGTTAAGATGACGGTAAAAGCCTAAAGGTACAACATGAGAAAGTCAACTACCACTGAACTGGAAACTTACAACTGATGCCAGTGAGCATCGCTCGGAGTTTGAGCTTGCACCCATTCCTTCAGCTCTTGTAATCGCCTCCTTTCCAGATATTAGCTCAAAAAGTACCACACCGAAAGCATAGACATCACTCTTCGTAGTTGCCAGGCCATCCCGCAGGTACCTAAAATATAAATGAAAGATTGTTACAATGCCATAGTCAGAGACAAAGCATGCTCTTAATTAAAACAATGACAGCAAATATGCACTTACTCAGGGGCCAAATAACCAAAAGTTCCAACAACCTTAGTGACAGAAGCCTCTGCATCACTGGATTTCACTACAAGTTTTGCAAGGCCAAAATCTGAAATCTGAGAAGGCAAAAGATGCAATACACAACGTATTAGTTATTTAGTTGATGCAAGAAAAAGGGAACCGAATAATTTAATTCACCTAACCTTCGCTCTGAAGGAACCATCAAGCAAGATATTACTTGATTTAATGTCTCTATGAACATAATGATCTTTGGTGTGCTCATGAATGTATTCTAGTCCTCTGGCAGCATCAAGTGCAATTTGGACCCGAAAGATCCATGAAAGTGATGAACACCCTGGAAGAAATAATAAAACAGAATAATTGATCAACAATGGTAAATCCTGTGGACGCAGCATAATTAGGTGTTCAAACAAATGGTAGCACAAGAGCTGGAATATAAACATTGTCTTATAACAGTTTTTTGTTAGAACAGTTAGATGTTTTAAATAGGAAAGCGGAGCTTGTTCAACTATCTTCACAAGAGCTGGAATATAAACATTGTCTGACAGCCGATTTATCCAAGTTGCTAAGAGAAGAGGAACTCTGTTGGTTCCAGAGATTGAAAGCAACTGTGACGACAATGCTCAATATTTTCAGCTTTTAGCGAATGGTAGGCACAGCAAACTAGGATTTTTCCTACTAGAACATGAGGGTGTTATCGTTGGGGAAGAGAACCTAAAAAGTTATATTACGAGTTTTAGAAAGGTCCTTTTGGGTCTCCTGAAAGCAATTTTTTTTCTCTAGATGAGGAAAATAGAGAGGGCATCCATCAGGTTTCTCAGCATGAAAATTAATTGCTTTCTGAACCTTCCAACAAAAGAGATAAAGGAGGCAATTTTTCAGATGGAGCATAATAAAGCACCAGGAACAGATGGTTACCCAGCTGAGTTTTATCAGTTTTTTTTTGGAACATTATAAACCGGACCTGTTGGAGCTTTTTAATGAATTTTACCCTAGTAATTTCCCTATTCATAGTAACAATTTCGGAGTAATAACCCTCTTGCCTAAAAAGACCGAAGCGGTTAGAATCCAACAGTTTAGACCCATATGTCTTCTTAATGTTAGTTTTAAGAATTTTACAAAGATTCTCACAAAAGGATCTCTCTGATAGCTCATAAAGTGATTATACCCTCTCAAACAGCTTTTCCTATGGGGAGGTACATAATGGAGGGTGCTATTATTTTAAATGAAAAACTATCCATGAGATGTATAGAAAGAAATGAAGTCATTCTTAAGTTAGATTTTGAAAAGGCATATGACATGGTGAGGCTATTTCCAGCGGATGCCCGGACGGCGCACTTGCATGTGCATCAAGTGCGACATGGCCGTTGGATGAGCACGCCAAAAAGTGGTCGCGTCCAGTAGACCGCGCACGCTCATGCAGATCCTCCCGCGGAGAAGAGCGTGGAAATGCGCGACCGCACGGCCGACCACACATTTTGTGCAACAGCATCCACGATTTGCTGGAAGCGTGAATAGTGCGTCCTGGTCGTGCAAAATGCGCATCCGCAATGTTTTGTGTGAGCCGCTGGACATAGCCTGAAATGGCCTTTTCTTCAACAGGTATTGAGAATGAAAGGCTTCTCACCATCTTAATGTGCTTGGATTAATCAGGTAGTTTCTAGAGGATCTGTAGAAGTTAAAGTAAATGATGATGTGGGCCATTTTCTAAACCAAGAAAGCGGTGAGATAGGGCGATCCCCTCTCTACTATTATTTTTAACTTGGTAGTTGATATGATGACAATTCTTATAGATAGAGCTAAAAATAATGGACAGTGTCAAGGAGTAGTCCCACATTTAGTAAATGACGTCTTTCTATTTTGCAATATGCAGATGATACGGTACTTTTCTTGGAAAATAATCTTGAGCAAGCCAAGAATATGAAGCTTTTGCTGTGTGCAGTTGAACAGTTATCTGGTCTCAAGATTAATTTCCATAAAAATGAGCTCTCTGCTTTGGTGAGATGGGCTCTTTTCCCTTCCAATACCTTGGTATACCTATGCATTATACAAAACTTAGAAATGTGGATTGGAAAGAAGTTGAAGAGATGTTCCAGAAGAAACTTAGTTGTTGGAAATGAAAGATGCTTTTGGTGGGAGGACACTTAGTGCTCATTAATTTTGTTCTTAGTAATCTGTCTATTTTTATGCTATATTTCTTTGAAGTTCTGAGAGAAGTTTTAGAAGCTATTTTTTTATAGATTTAGGTATTCTTTGTTTACCGAAAGATCAAGGAGGACTAGGAATTTTAAACCTTGATTTGCAGAATAGGTGCTTGATTAGTACATGGCTTTTTAGACTTATCAACAAAGATGGGGTATGGCAATCCCTCCTTAGGATAAAATATCTGAGGTATAAAATAATAACTCAAGTTGAACATATACCTGGAGATTCTCAGTTTTGGTCCAGCTTAATGAAAGTCAAACAAGAGTTTCTGAGATTGGGCTTCATAATATTGTTCAGGTGGACTTTGAACCACATGGTAGTTTCACAATTACCTCTATGTATAGAGCATTAGCTGTTACCAATGTTGCATTATGTTATATGGAAGCTAAAACTTCCTCTCAAAATTAACGTTTTCATCTAGTACATGTTTAAAGGTATAACTTTATCTAAGGACAACTTAACTAAAAGGCAATGGAAAGGAAGTGTTAAATGTTGTTTTTGCAACTTGGATGAGTCAACACAACACCTCTTTTTTGATTGACAAAATGCTAAGTTCATCTGGAGATTGATACACCTTTAAACATTCAACACTTGTTTAATGGTTGGTTGCTTCGGGTAGGGAAGAAACTTAAGTATCAGGCTCGGTGGGAGCATGTACCATTTGTTGGGCATTTTGGTTAAGCAGAAATGATGAGTTTTTTAACAAGACACGGGCTTTCTCTTCGATGCAAGTGCTTTTCAGAGGAACACATTGGATTCACCTTTGGGTACTGTTGCAAAAGAAAGAGGAAAGACCCCCAAAATAAATTCGGGGTGACATGTGCTTGAGATGGCAGTGATGGAGTTTTTCGCTTCCAATGGCTGGAGTTTTAGCAATAGACTTCCTTTTGTTTATTTTTTTGTTTTGGATGATTTGAACTCTCGTGTGTGTTTCAGTTCCCTTGATCTTTTGTTGAATGGTAACTTGAATGTAATAATGGACAGCTATATGTAATGATCGATACAGAGGCTGGAATATTAATGATATTCCCTTTTCTAACAAAACAAAAGGGAACATAGTACCAGGTGGGACATAAAATATGAGTCCAGAACTACCGAGGACAAATAGAATTACGTGTATTAGGTGACCCCTAGGCAGTACATGGTGGTAGGTGATCCCTAGGCAGTACTTGTTGGTCCAAGGCTACCCATAGCATACCATGTACACCCTCCGACCCAAAAAAATTATATCTATGAATCTAGAGTTCTGAAAAAACATAGACACTCTTTGGGATGGAGGGTGTAAGCGGTAGTCCCATTATTAAGACAATGTCTCTCTATGTGGAACCAGTAAACATGAAAGTTATTGTAAATTGTTTAACATGGGGGTCTACAGTCCTAACAAATGAACAGCTTATGGGCGTCATATCTAAGAGCAAAAAAACTTTCAGAAATCAAGTGCCAGATGAGGATATACCCTTTCTTTCAGGATCATGTAGATGATTTTTGAGCGAACCATTTTGAGAGTACTCATAAACCAGGAAAAGCTCATCCTTGCTTGCTGCATAGCCAATCAATTCTACCTTTGACAAAACATGGGTCACACAATGAAAGTTCAGTAAACACGGAACATCAATAAATGAATTTATACTAGGATTTTGTGATAAGCAATAAAACACCATACCAGACTAGCATGATGAACCTTGCAAAGAACTTTCATCTCCACTATGAATTCTTTTGTTTTAGTGGCCATCATTCTCTTTATCGCAACCTCCTATAGACAACATTTTTTAGCATTGAGAAGGCAGTGACAAGGAATATTATGCATACAAGTGGGCAGCTTCGATGCTGGACCTGCTCTCGGAGAACACCGTAATAGACAGAACCATATGTACCATGACCAAGAAGATTTGCATCCGAAAATGAGTCAGTTGATATGAGTATTTCTTCGTGCGTAAACACAATAGGCTTCTCCCTATCAAATACGTCTGCTGCTACACCTGTTTTGGAGGCTTGAATCAGTTATAAATGAGAAGCAAAATAAAAATAGCAGTAGCTAATTTGTGCTGGTATTAATTTAGTACTAATTGTGAATTTATTGCCCTGTATCTCAATTGAAATTTCCACTGTATCCTATTTCATGAAACTATTGGTCCACCTCCAGAACAAGCATAGGCTTGACAGCAGTTACTTGTGCTCTTTTTATGGGAATGGTTAACAAACGGTAAACTGACCTTTGGGGACATTGATATGATGCTCACCACCATCCGCTCTTGTTGGCTTTGCATTTCCAAATTGGCAACACAAGTACCTTCCAGAACCATAACAGAAACTACCACTCTTAAGGAGTTGAAACTTATGTCGGTCTGGGCTCTTTCTCTGGCCGTTACGATCTTGGGGTTTATATCCAAAGAATTTCCATAGGACAAGTGCAAGAACAGCAATAGCAATTAAAGCAAGCGCAACTCCCATGCTACCAATAACCCATCCATAAGGAAATTTGCTTGAATGGTAATCTGGTGTCCCTGCAGTTGTATGCCAGAGGATACTATGTTAGATTATCATAATAATAATAATGTTGGTTGTATATAATCCTTGGTAACAAAACTGACATTTTTCAATGATGATATACTTGGAAGAGAAATATAGTATCAAGAGCATAAAAAAGAGTGGCTAACTGAAAGAAAATCGAAATAAAATAAGCAAAAAATGTGGAAATATGCATATTGTAAATAACTGTCACTGATTATTCTAATATAACATCCAGCCTGCCTAAAGGTTACCTAGAAAATACAGCATACAGTATTGCCAGAAAATCATGGGATGACTATGTAAACCAAAACATCAACAGATGAGTTGTAAATTGTAATGGCTACCTGAAATATGTTTCTCAGTATTAAATTATCACTCACAATGACTGCCAACTAAGAACATTACGAAATGAGTTACAGATAAGAACATTAACCTGACAATGTATAGTCTGTTGGCGCTGGGGCTGGGGCAGGAGGAGCAGGTAGTGTAACATATGCCTGTCCAGGAACTGCAAATTGGTACAGGACAATGAGGATGGAATAGTCATTAAATAACTCTTCAAAAAAACAAGTTTATTACAAACATTACACTGAAATTTACAAGAAATTATATAAAAAGGATTACAACGAAGTAAGGTTACCTATTAAACATTGCAAGAAGAAAAAGAATTGTGTGATCAAGAATAATAATAGTAGTAAAGAAAAGCTAACACCACAAAGTAAGAAAAACAGATCAGAGGCTTCAGCTGACCAAGAAAGCTGACATTGGATATTATTGGGAGGCTCAGCAATCAAAAGCTGGAGAACTGGGCGCAGAGCAGCCCACAGTGAGAAACATAATGTGTCACTGCCATTAAATATCTCAACTACTACACAGTATGCATGTAACTGGGTTCAATTATTAATGAAGATTAGGTGCAGGGAACGTGTTAGTGCGATCACTCAATATGACATGTAGCTCCTTGTGCCAATCAAGAACTATATAAAAGCACACTACTAGTCTGTGGTGGTAGCAATTTTCAGCAACTTGTTTAGACCCACTGATATTTCAACAAGCTGAGTCATTAGCTGACTGCTGGCCAGTGAGCAAGGAGTGCCTGCCACTTCACTAAAGAACACATTTAGCGTACAATTTTGACACGATCATTCACCGTGTCCACGGTATGGTCCTGAGACAATTGGTAATTGCCAGGGCAGCCACAAGATATAAAATGTGAATTCCGTGGTACGCCTCACAAGCCCAGACCAATAAATCAGAGGATCCGTACTTCATAAACGAGCAATTATTTGCGATCATTAGAGACCCGTGCTTGCAATTGCAACAACCCAACAAACTTTGAGAGGAAAGGAACTACCAATCTTTTCACAGCGAATTCATGAAAGAGAAACATTTGTCCAAAATGATCGCAAACGTTGGGAAGACTGACCTGAGTTGAGTGGGATGTAGTACACCTTTCCCGCGGTGATGGGGTCGGGGCCGGCCATGGCATTGGCAGTCTCGATGGCATCCATGCTCGCCCCGAACCTACTCGATAGTGATTCCACTGTGTCCCCTTCGACGCCGACATAGGTGAGAAGGTAGTTCCAGGGCCCGGACGAGCAGCCGCAGAGCAAGTGGAGCGCCACAACCGCCCCCGGTCGCGGCGGTCGCTGCGCCGCCCCGCCAGGCGGCGGCACGGCGAGGCCCGAGTACGCCGCGGCCGCGACATCGGCGGCGGTGGTATTGGGGAAGGAGGTCGTCGCGGAGGAGGGGATGGTGTAGGTGGTGTTGGCGAGGTAGGTGCGGGACGGGAGGCAGGAGCAGTTCTTACGCACGAAGGCGTACCTCGGGCTGGCCGCGGCGTCGGCCGTGAGGTCGCCCGGCGCGGCGTCGAACATGGACTCGAGCACCGTGGCATTGGCGGGCCCCGCGCCGGCAGTCGGGAAGGCGATGAAGGCCGTGCAGACGCGCGAGAGCTCGGAGCAGGGGAGCGGCGCCGACGTGGCGTTCCCCCCGGCAGCGGCGGCGCCGGAGACGCCGAGAGGCAGGAGTAGGAGGAGAAGGGGAAGGAGGCGGTGGGGCGGCATTGGGGGCTGCCTAGGGTTCTGGCTTCGAGGCGGCGAGGTGGTGGTGGGGCATGGAGTGTGGCAGACTGGCGGTGGCGAACAGAGTTGAGCACTGCTGGATGCTTCGCGTGGTCGGCTTACGAAACTCACGCTGGGGGAACGGGACGCCGCTTTTTAGTTACAGACTGCGGTTGTAATTTAGCGCGCACGGCCACGAGGCGAAGCGCAATCGCGGTTCACGCGGGCGTCGGCCCGGCGGGCCCGGGGTGTATGGCACCGTCGGATTTCCTTTTAGGCTGGTTTTGGAATCCTATTTTCTCGTAGGTTTTTAATTTTTCTAAGAAAGTTTAGTTTATTTTTCAAAGTAAATAAAAAACTTTTTAAAAAAATAAAGTTCTTAAACTAGCAAAAAAGGCTACACAAAATTGGAGAGGATTAGAGGGATTAGAATCTACTTCTTATTTAAATTTAAATAAAAAGAGAATTCTAGCTTCTCCAATCCCCTTCGGTTTTGTATCTTTTAAACTAGCTCTGGGCTTGTTGGTTTATCGTTAATCCATATAAATCGAGTGATATTGAGTCGGTTTAAATCAATGGATCATAGCAAGTTAAAATCTATTACAATCCATTTTAATACATTTCAATCCACATAGAATTAGAATAACCGAACAAGATCTTATGGATAATGTGGGAACCCTATTTTTTAAGTGATTTTATTTTTCTAAAGAAAATTGGTTCATTTTTCTTTAAAATAAGAATATGTTATTAAAATAAAATTCTCAAACTAACCCTTAATACCCATTTCTGTTATTTTCCCTTTTACTTGTCCCTCTGTGACGAACAATTGCAAATACGAAACGAAGGCGGAGATATATTCACTCGAATAATGTTTTGAGAAGCTTAGATGTGTTTGGTTTAGCTTTTTGCTTTGACTTTTGCTCTCTCCCTAAAAGTCAAAAGCTAACTAAAGGGCTCGATCCAGGAAACAACTTTTTTTAAAAAGCTAACTTTTTTTGTAAATCTGAAAGCACTCCTGGACCTGCTTTTAGTGGCTTTTCGGATGAAACTGTGAAAATATATATTGAAGAACTTTTAACGATTTTTAATGGTTTCCACCAAATGATTTTTAGCTTTTTAACAGCTCACAGCCTACAGCAGTTTTTTTTCACAGCTCACAGCCTACAAAAACTTTTTTCACAGCCACAGCCCAACCAAACAGACCCTTAGGTTGTCCAACAGTATGCGAACGTGAACAAAAAAATCATGGTAGTGAATCCAAGCGCGTCGTGAAAAAGAGGTTCAGCTCTAGCAAGCCGTGAAAAAAAGGAGTGAAGAGAGAGGTAATCCAGAACTGCAGATACAGGGAGGGGATACCTTTTTCGCGACAGCATTAGCGATCTACTGGATAGTTCTACAATAATCGAAATGCCCTACTTTACGCTATACATGTCCAAACGGGTCGGGTCAGGCGGGCGGCCCGGAGCCCGGCACGAAAAAAGCACGGCACGGACCCGGCCCGGCACGGTGGCTAACGGGCTCGGGCCGGCCCGGCATGGCAGCCGTGCCGTGCTTGGGCCGCAAGTGTGGCACGACGTGCCTGGCCCGAGCACGGCCCGTGTAACCGTCGGCCCGTTTAAGGCCCGTCCGAGAGAGAAATATCCTCTCCTATGATCTCTCACTCAGTCACTCTCATTCTCTCACACATCGTCGCTCCTCGCTCGTCGCTCTCCAGCTCTCTCCTCTCTTCACCGTCGCTCTCTCTGGCGTCGTCGCTCGTCCCTCTCCTCTTGATCCGGTCGGTGTTCGAACGGCTCCGGCTCCGACTCCGACTCCGGTGATCTCCCTTCTCGCTCTGTCGCCGAAACTGTAAGTCGAATCTGTCTTAACTCGTAACCCTAAATCGGTGTCCGTCGACGGCGACTTTTTTGGTGCTTGCTTGTGTGCTGCTCGGTGCTCCTGAGTCCTGATCCAGCTGTTCTCGTGAAGTTCTATTCGGTTATTCCCCTAGATCTACCATTCTACCTTCACTCTGAAACCCTAACTACTTCGTTTCCCTCTGTCTCGGCCAAGATCCATATTCTGCTCCTATTTTCCTCTCTCAAGCCGAAGCCATGTCCCCTCTGGTGGCCCCTCGCTGGCAGATCCGGTGCTCCGGTCGGTCAGGTGAAACCCTAACTTGTGCTCCTACTTGTTTGGTGCTCTGTGCTCCTACTTGTTTTTATTGTAATTTGTTCTTCCATTTTCTATGTATTGAAGGCCGTTGAGGAGCCGGTGACGCCGTGAGGAGCCGGTCAAAATCCCTATATGGATGTTGATCCGGCCGTCGAGGCGGCCGCTGAGGCTAAGGAGCATGCACTTGAGGATTACAATGAGCACCTTGATGAGATGGCGTTGTTTGGCCATAATGTGGATGCTGTTGTCAACATCGACGCGGTGGAGCCACAGCCAACACCGACCATGGCCGGGACAGTGACGGGGTCTTCGAGCCCCGCTGCCACTAGTAGTGGTAGCACTGTTCGTGACACCCGATCCAGGAAGAGGCTACCCACGTCCAGAGTATGGTCTGACTTCGATGAGGTAACTGGTGTAGACGACAAAGGTAAGAAGGTAAGGGTCTCTGCCATTTGCAAACACTGCAAAACTACCTTGTCTGCTAGATCTTCCTCAGTATCTTCTGTGGCACTCACTTCTGATATTTGGTCTGGTAAAGCCAAAGAAGATTACATTAGTGTTGTTGCTCATTATCTGAATTCTGATTGGGGTTTGGAAAAAAGGTTGCTTGGTCTAAGACCTATTGAGTCTGCACATACTGGTTCCAATATTGCTGAACATGTTTCCATGGTTGTAGATGATTATGGCATATCAGATAAAATTTTTGCAATTACATTAGATAATGCTTCATCAAACAAAACTGTCATGTCCCTTCTTCAACCTATGTTCACTGGTTACCTTGACTTTGGTAGCACTCAGCAATTTGACTTAGATGATGGTGAAGATTTGAGGTCTATTTTTTGCATCAAAGATGTGCATGCCACATTATTAATCTTATTGTTAAATCTGGTTTGAAGCGCATCAAGCCTTATCTTAATGATTTCAGAACTGCTATTACTTTCTTGAATGCTTCCAATCAACGTATTGCTGCATATAAAATGGTCTGTTTGAGTCAAGGTGTTCATCCTCGTAAGTTTGGTGTTGACATGGATGTTAGATGGAACTCTACTTACTTGATGCTTAAGCATGTTGTTCCATACAAAAGCACATTTTCTATCTTTATCCAAAGTAATCATCCATTGAGTTCAGATGGTTCCTGAAAGTCGCCTAGAGGGGGGTGAATAGGGCGAATCTGAAATTTACAAAGTTTAAGCACAACTACAAGCCGGGGTTAGCGTTAGAATTAAAATCAAGTCCGAGAGAGAGAGCGAAAACAAATCACAAGCAAAATAAAGAGTGTGACACGGTGATTTGTTTTACCGAGGTTCGGTTCTTGCAAACCTACTCCCCGTTGAGGTGGTCACAAAGACCGGGTCTCTTTCAACCCTTTCCCTCTCTCAAACGGTCACTTAGACCGAGTGAGCTTCTCTTCTCAATCAAACGGGACACTAAGTCCCGCCAAGGACCACCACACAATTGGTGTCTCTTGCCTCGGTTACAATTGAGTTGATCACAAGAAAGAATGAGAAAGAAAAGAAGCAATCCAAGCGCAAGAGCTCAAATGAACACAAGTCACTCTCTCACTAGCCACTATTTGATTTGGAGTGATCTTTGGGCTTGGGAGAGGATTTGATCTCTTTGGTGTGTCTTGTATTGAATGCTATAGCTCTTGTAAGGTGTAGGAAGTCAACAAACTTGGATGCAATGAATGGTGGGGTGGTTGGGGTATTTATAGCCCCAACCACCAAACTAGCCGTTTGGTGCACTACAGGAAACGCATAAATTTTCGTGGGCCGGGCTATTTTCGTCGGTCGGCCCACGAAAATACAACGTTATTTTCGTCGGCCCTAGTGACCCACGAAAATATGGCCTATTTTCGTGGGCCAGGCTATATTTTCGTCGGCAGGCCGACGAAAATACGAAAGTTATTTTCGTCGGTCTCCACACCGACGAAAATGCTGTCTATTTTCGTCGGTCCCAGCCCGGCCGACGAAAATAAGTCCTTTATTTTCGTCGGCCGCAGTGAGGCAGTCGTCGGGGATTTCACAAACCTCCGTGTGAGGAATGCCACACCGGCCTTTGGAAGGCCCACGGAGCGGCTTTGACGGGCAGAAATAGAAAGGAAAAAAAAACACGACACCTCCCCCCTCTGCGCCGCCCTCACCCACCGCCGTCGCCACCTCTCTCACCGTGGAACAAGACGCTGAGGAAGAAGAGCCGGTACGGAGACGACAAGAAGACGCGGAGCAGTACGTACGTCTCCGATCTGGTGAGCTTCCACCCTTTTTTGCTTCTCCGATTCGACCTGGTGAGTTTCTTCAGTTCAGTCGTCAATAATGTAATGCAGCACTTGAGCGTCAGCCGAGATTAGCGAGGTAGTGCGCACGTCTTCAGGTACTCGATCAACACATCCAGCGATCATGAAGGGTAGAGCGCGTGGCGCGGCTAGAACGTTGGCTATGGGGGATGGCATGGCCGGAGCTAGTGGCGTTCGTGCCGCGCATGTGGTGGGGCTGTTATTTGTTCCCAGCCCTGTTTATCGTCTTCCTCTAAATATGCAATACACACAACAGAAAACGCTGCCGTTAGCAGCACCAAAACCTTGCCTGCGTGTTCCGCGTGAGCGTGTCCTGCGTTCCCAGGTTCATCGCCGGCGGTCATCTCCGGTGAGCTCCAACAAAGTTGTAGAAATGTTTGGTTTGTATCCACACTTGCCCTGTCAACTCGAATCCTCTTTAGATCACCTGGATCCCACCTCCCAGGTGGATCCTGACAATGACAATTTGCTAAAACTGAAGCACGCACATATATCGAAGGAGAGCGCTTGTATGTCCAGGGGACTCTTGCTGTGCATGGCGACTGATTTGTCTTTGTGTCCTTTTTTCATCAAGTGTACTAGTTTTAGATGCAACTCTGCTAGAATTGCAGTAAATTACCCTACAGAGGAGCTGCTATAATATTTGTTTCCAAAATATGAGATGTAATATGTGTACTGAGAAATAAGTTAGATGCATAAATTAGTACACTTATTTTCGTCGCCCTCCCCTCCACCGTCCTGTTTGGATGCAAATTTAGTGGGGATTGATAATTGTTCTACATCCGGCTTTCACAGGTAGCTAGTGTTTTCTGATTAGGCTAACTAGTTACATGCTCTATCATGGCTTTTCGGAATTAGTGTGGATGAAAATATTGTTTAGCATATACTGGTCAGCATATTGTTTATTATGTAGCTATCGTGTAGTTTTCTGTGTTGGCAACCATCGTGTTGTCGTTTATTTGCAGGTTTTAGAAACATCACTTTATAGGGGAGGTGTTGCCGAATTTTTTATTGACAATAATATTTTTTGTATATAGGTGTTCTTCCGACTTGACCTTCTCCACCGTTAGCTAGACTCGTACATTATTCTCAGGTATACATTGTTTTCGTAATTTCTCATGTATACATTATTCTCAGTTTTAATCGTTAACCGTAGCGAACCGTATGCGTCACCCGTTCGGGAACGGCGAACGTCACAATGGCTTGTGAGGTTCGCCGTTCCGGAATTGTCCACGTATTTTGGACAGCCTGAGAGTGTAGGCCGATGCTTGTGATTTATGACATGTGCCTTACGATTGACGCGGAATTTCGGTTGTGTAACCCAGTTGTTCTCCAACGCACCATGTTCAGGCGTGTGCTTGGAGAGCAGCGGGGTTATGCTGCCGAAATTTTGCGGCAATCGTAGGCTACACGTCACAAATCACAAGCATCGGCCTACACTCTTGGGTGGGTTTAGGGCCTTTACCTAATAGGGAGTTCACCTAAATAAGCCACAAACGATCGTTGATTTTCTTTGTCTTTTGTTTAGCCTTTGAAATGAACGGTGATCGGAGGGTGATGTATGACGGGTGGAGAAAGGATGGGGCACATTCGAATGCATGGATGGGTGTAACAAAGGCTTTTCTTGAGCACGCTTTCAAAGATGCAACTGGTCGTCTAGTGAAGTGTCCTTGCAATCGCTGCGAGAACAAGTGGCCTCAGAAGAAGGAAGAAATGGAGAAACACCTTTGCAAAAGTGGGTTTATGCCGAACTACCTTGTATGGTACCGGCATGGAGAGTCTATTAGACATGTTGACGCGGAGGTGGAACTTGATGACGATCATGATAGGATGGACGACATGTTGCATGATCTTGGTAGGGATGTTGAAATAAACGCTGAGGAGCCGGGGCAGCTTCCACGCGATGCTCAGGAATTCTTCCGGCAACTCGCCGTGGGAGAAGAGAGACTACACGAGCACACTCAGATGTCAGTTCTTGGGACTCTCACAAGACTAATGGTGATAAAGTCGAAGCACAACATTTCAAACAGTGCTTACAACGACATCGTCCAACTGATGGGCGAGGTTCTCCCGGAGAATCATAAGTTGACAAAGAATATGTACTTCGCAAAGAAGATGTTGGCTGGTCTTGGGATGACATATGAGAAGATCGACGTGTGTCCCAACAGTTGCATGCTATTCTTTGAGGAGGATGACAAGCTGGACCGTTGTAAGCATTGCGAAGCTTCTAGATATGTCGAGGTGACAAATGATGAGGGTGAATTGGTAGTTACGAAGGTCGCAGCTAAGCAACTTCGTCGGTTGCCCATCATTCCTCGGCTTTCAAGGTTGTTCCTCAACAAGGAAATAGCTCTGCATATGACGTGGCCAAAGAATGGTGTACGTCTCGTCACTGATCCAGACATAATGGTCCATCTGTCGGACGGTGATGCGTGGAAGGCATTTGACGAGTTTGATCCCGAATTTGCAAACGACCCTAGGAGTGTACGGCTTGGTCTATCGACGGACGGATTCACACCTTTCAATACCAGTGCAAGCCCTTACTCGTGTTGGCCTATCTTCATTGTGCCATATAATCTTCCTCCTGAGTTGGTCAATAAAGAAGAGTTCATGTTCCTTGCACTAGTCATCCCAGGCCCCGAGCATCCAGGGCCAAAGCTGAATATGTTTGTTCACCCTTTAATTGAAGAGCTGAAACAATTGTGGAGAGGTGTGAAGGCTTATGACAGCCATACTGAAAAGGAGTTTACCATGCGCGCTGCTTATTTGTGGTCAGTGCATGATCTGCTGGCGTATGGAGATTGGTCTGGATGGTGTGTTCATGGTCGGTTGTGCTGTCCCATATGTATGAATGATACGGATGCATTCAGATTGAAGCATGGTGGGAAAGTGTCATTCTTTGATGCTCATCGACGTTGGACTCCATTCAAGCATGATTTTAGGAATTCGCTTACTGCATTCAGAGGTGGAGCCAAAATCAGAAATGGGCCACCAAAGAGGCAAACTGCACCGCAGATAATGGCATGGCATGCTTGTCTGAAGCAAGGAGAAAATGATAGGTTCCAAGGCTACGGGGAGGACCATAACTGGACCCATATTTCATCAATATGGGAGCTTCCGTATGCAAAAGCCTTGATCATGCCGCACAACATAGACTTGATGCACCAAGAGCGTAACGTTGCTGAAAGCATCATAAGCACATGTTTCGATGTGACTGATAAAACGAAAGATAATATGAAGGCAAGAAAAGACATGGCTGAAATTTGTAAGAGGCCGATGCTCGAGTTGAAAGTAAGCGATAAAGGGCATGAGAGTAGGCCGCGAGCTGATTACTGCCTCAAGCCGGATGAAAGGAAAGAAATATTTAAGTGGTTGAAGAATCTAAAATTTCCAGATCGGTATGCGGCAAATCTGAAACGGGCAGTCAATCTGAAGACCGGTAAATTGATCGGTTTGAAAAGCCATGACTACCATATTATTATGGAGAGGCTGATGCCCGTGATGTTTCGAGGCTATTTTAAGGATGAGCTTTGGAGCATATTTGCAGAGTTGAGTTACTTCTATAGGGAAGTATGCGCAAAGACGGTATCGAAGAGGTTGATGCAGAAATTTGAGAAAGAAATTCCAATTCTTATTTGTAAATTTGAAAAGGTTTTCCCACCAGGATTCTTCAATGTGATGCAACATCTAATTGTGCATTTGCCTTGGGAAGCTTTGGTAGGCGGACCAGTGCAATTCAGGTGGATGTATCCTATAGAAAGGGCGTTGAAAAAGCTCAGGGCGTCTGTTCGGAACAAGGCTAGAGTCGAAGGGTGTATTGACGGAGGCTTTTGCCCTTAAGGAGATATCTCAATTCTCAACCAGGTATTTCGCTCGAGCCAACAATGTGTTTGCGCCTTCAGTGCGACTTCATGTCGAAAATGAATCACCCCAAAGCACCCTTCAAATTTTTGCGAATCCGGGTAAAGCAGTTGGAAAAGGGAGTGTACGTCACATTGAAGCATCAGATTTGAACACGCTAATGCTATATATGTATAGCAATATTGACAGCACACAGGAGGCGTTCGAGTAAGTTTTCCTCATAGTTACGTCCATTTTCTCATCTCATAATTTCTATAGTGTGTAATCTCCATGTTTGTAATATGTCCAGCATGTTTGATGAAGAATGTTGGAAATCTACTAGTAAACCTACGGCCATCCAATTAGAAAATCTTCGACGTGATGGGTTGAAAGGTGGACCAAACTTCGTGCAGTGGTTTCGTAATTATGTTAGTAATTGTCGTTCTCTCATTGTCCATACTTAATCTTTGAATTTTGGACTTGGAAGATATAATGCATATACTAATTACTTGTATAGGTTTCCAAAAACTCTGTGCACCCGGACTTGCAGCAAATGGCACATACCTCTGTGTCCGTCCGAAACTATACTCGCTATGATGTAAATGGATATCGCTTCCGAACCGCGAAATTGGAGAAGAGTCGACCATTGGCAGCCACCACCAATAGTGGTGTGTTGGCAAGTTCATATGTTGACGATGACAAAGTAGTGGACTATTACGGTGTTCTTCAAAACATTGTAGAGTTGATTTTCGATGCCCCCAAAGAACTTAAAGTCGTGTTTTTCGAGTGCGACTGGTTTGATGCTCATAGTGGGACTCGTGTCGACAAGTATGGTAATGTCGAGGTGAAGCATAGCTCTAGGATTCCGAGCAGTATGAGCGATGTTGTCCTTGCAAATCAGGCAAAACAGGTGTACTACCTGCCATATCCTCACCCAAGCCTTAGGGCTTGGTGGGTTGCAATCAAAGTCAACCCACAAGTCGTCGCTCCAGAGAGTGCTGACTACGTGAGTACGAGCAGGGACAACGATGATGCTGTTTTTCAACCAGAAGCGGCGTCGAATCAAGACATAGCTCACCGATTCCATGTGACCAATGGAGAAGGACTCGAAAATCTCTGTTGCAATTCAAGCGACTTAATTGAAGAACCTAGGTCAAAGCGCAAACGACCTGTCGTCGTTAGAAGATCAGTAAGGATCCAACGAAATCAAGAGCGTATGAATAAACAACGAGCCGAAGAAGCATCATCGGATGCAGATGACTTTTGATTAGTATGTTTCTTTTAGTTAATCAATTAAGCTATGTATTCCAATTTCCACATTATTAATTTTCATATTATTTGTTTCATATACTGTGGTTTGACATTAATTTATCTACAGTTGAACATGTTCAAGCATAGGAGATCGAGGAGGAGTGGGGGCAGCGCGGCCAGCGAGGATAGCTCGGGCAGTGGGCTTTTTCAGGGCACCTCACAGAGCCGACAGAGGCAGCAGCAACTTCTCGACTGTCTAGACGAAGTGCAGGGTGAGGAGGGTGAGCAGGAGACTCCTCAGCAGGATGCTCATGTGCAGGATGAGGAGGGTGAGCAGGATGAGGAGGGTGAGCAGGATGAGGAGGTTGACCCAATGGGGGCAGGCAGCGCGGGCGACGCGTCAGATGGTTCTACGTCCTTCATGTATTATTATGCATATTAGTTTAATTGATATTAGTTTCTAATCATTTCATCATATTGAATTTACTTGTATACTTAGGTATAAGAAGAGCAATGCGCTTGGTCCGAGACCTGCCGAGCGGAGGCTCATCCGGCCGCATGGAGAATGGTGGGGCTTATTTCTGTTGTGTTAATTTTTTAATGTGAACGTGATTGCACTAGTTTACTTGTTTTATTAAAATTTTTGTAGGTCATGGGAAGACTTGACTTGGGACGGTACAGGCAGACGTCCCAAGGTGAACGCGGTGTTGGGTAGCCTCTGTCGCTTCTACTACCCTGGCATGGTGGAGCTGAATGGCGAGAGGTTCGCGGCTATGCAGTGGGCTGACTGGGGTCTAAAGGACTATGTCGAGCCAGGGGAGTCAGGGGAAAGCAGTAGCGGAGGGGGAAGTTCGGAAAAAAAACGAAGGACTTGTCAGGTGGCTGTGTGGGACGAGTTCTGGGTGAGTTTACTTTCGTATATAAGCAATTCATTGAATTATTGCTTCTCCTAATCTTACTTTAACTTAAATTATACATTGATATGTAGGGGAGGTTCCAATTGCCGGATGACATCGAGGAGGATCAGGCTCAGTGGACACGTGTGAAGAGGCACTTTCGGAAGTGCGCTGATAAGATAATCAAGGATGCCATGTACAATGCTCGCATCGCGGCCGTCAACTACTACTACAAGAAGATAAAGGGGCAGAAAATGAGCAAAGCATTAGGGGCCAATGAGATCTACCTCACAGAGGAGCAGTACCTGGAGAGCGTTGTGGATTGGCTGTCGAAGGACATGGAAGCCTGGAGGTGGTTGGCTAAGAGATGGGCGTCGCCTGAGTGGATTGCAGAGTCCAACAAGCACCGTGCCAACCGTGGCACTGAAGGACCGGGGCACAGGTACGGCGCCGATGGACACCTTGGTACCGCACGCCGCATGGTAAGTATATAAATCAAACTTGTATGTTACATCTATGAAAATTATATGGTTTAACTCTTCTTTTTCATGCAGGAAGCTGAAAGTGGAGTTGCTCCAAGTTTTATGGAGGTTTACGTCCGTGGTCACCGTGGCCCTGATCCGGCGAACCCTGATGTGCTATGCAGCGAGGCGGCAAGGGAGAAAATGGTAAACAAGTTTGTATTTACGAATTAAATTGCATGTTTTGTGTCTAACTCCAACTTTCTTTGCAGAATGCATATGGGGAGGAAATGACTCAACGCCATGGGCCTGACTTCGACTGGATGCATTCAGACTTAGATGCCTCGGCGTTGTACCATAGTGGTGGGGGTAGAAAGCATGGCAGGTGAGGTGTTTGTGTTTGATTCGACGATTTCATTAACAAGAATGTGTCCACTTAATGGCTCAACTATGTGTATCATGCAGGTTTGCCTTTGGCACCGGCGTTGTGGAATATAACAGGACAATAGGTCAAGGGAAGGCATCGTCTTTGGGAGGGAGTTCTCGCTCCTCCAGGTCTGCTCGAGAGGCTAAGCTGGAGGAGGAGACTCGGGCAGCACAGGAGCAGGCTCGAGCAGCACAGGAGCAGGCTCGAGCAGCGCAGGAGCAGGTTGGACAGCTGACGCAATATATGGCTTCTTATTTTCAGGTAATCCGTCTATCTCATCACGTGTCGTCATTGAATTCAAAGTATAATGTTGTGATTCTAACGTTGCATCCATTTGCAGGAAATGACTACTCGACTCGGCCCTGATATGAACTTGCCCGCTTTTCGCCCTCCCCAGGTAACACTATCTGAACACTTCAATTCCATAGCAACTCTTTCTTTATTATCAAAAATGGCTCGCAGGCACAAGAATGGGGACAGTGGCCAGGACAAGCTCCAGCGTCGCAGCCACAGTGGACCGGTGTTGGGTGGACGCAGGCACCTCCAGGCACTTGGACGCATCCACCCCAAGGATCGCAGCCAGTCCCGGGATGGGTGCCACCAGTCTCCCAGCCACCGGCGGGCTCTCAGCCATTTCAAGCGTGGATGGCACCGCCACCGACGGGGTGGGTGCCACCACCGCTGGGGTGGCCACCACAACAGTACCCGTGGATGCATGCACAACCTCCTACTCACCATGGATCACAGGTGACGTTCCATGTTTAGTTTTATGCAAATATTGTAACACCCGGTTTTAAGGAACAAAGCCGGGTGCATCTCATACATGCGCCAAGAAGACAACATATATAATAACAGAGTGTATAGAGATAAATGTCATTAACATCAGAGTATTTATTACATAGCGGAAGTCTTATTACAAAATAAAATAATAAAGATAAAACGAACTAAGGATCGTCGGCGCCAATGTCGACTGGGAAACGCCACCTAGATCAGATCGAACTCCTCAGTGTTAGGCAGCTCCTCCTGAACCACCTGATCATCTCCTGTGGGGGGGGGGGGTGTGAGACAGCAAGGGTGAGCTCACACATGATCATAGCTCAACAAGTTGTGGGGAACCAGTGGACATAAACTCACAAAGGTGTGAGTTCATGTGATGTGTAAGGCTTAATCAAAGACAGGGGTTAAAGCTGAGCATTGCTTTTAAGTAGTTGGTCAAAATTTTATTAGCAATTACTATGTGTAAGTAAATACCAAACCATAAGTAAAGTAATAGAACAAAATTAATAACAAACCCATGCAATGCAAATGACAAAATTTAATTTAAGTTCCATAATTTAAACATCAGAGAGTCCTGAGCTGCTCATGACCGCGAGCTCGGCTAGTATACCAGTTTTACACTCTGCAGAGGTTGTACCCTTTACCCACAAGTCATGTTACCCATCTGCCAAGGGGTCATGAATCCCATATACCTCTACCTAGGAAGCACGGCAGGGCAACACTACGAGGCCTTTACAAAGTTCCACTAGCTTCCGAAAACCCGCTACAGTTTATGGGAAGATCCAGTAAAGGGTTCCTGGCTGACCGCCATCGCAGCCAAAATCAACCAGGGACCTCCCCGCACTGACCTCTCCCCTACTACCCTTGCCCCTTTCGGGTAAGGTAGTCTTCCACTAGCTTTCCTAATTAGTCAGCCAAGGGCGTCCCATTCCACCCTTGTGGTGGCACGTGGTTCTCAAGTTAAGCTCTATGTTCCAATTAACATTAATGATAACAACATGAACATAAACAGAATAACAACAAGAATTGGAACATAGAGGTAATAAATAATTATCCCAAAACCATATAAAGCAATAGCAAACTACCCAAGTGATTCAGGGGTAAACAAGGTAATGAGATAAACAAATCTAGGGTGACCTATTGGGTCCCATCAAAATTAGCCTATGCATGGATAAGTGATATTAAAGAACATTATTGGGTAAAAAGTGGTCAAGGGCACAACTTGCCTGCAATGAGCTCCTGCTCAGCTACTTCAACCTGCTGCTCACCAGTATCCTCAGCAACGGGCTCTTCTACTCGTCACAATACAAACAAGCACAGTGCATATAGAGAAATTAACATTACACCAAACATATAAACTAAATGCACAGAGATATTCTACATATTAAAATAAAATCCTAGGAACAGAAATCATAATTTTTGGAGTTATAGATTTTAAGTTATGCATTTTCAAAGGTTTTATGTGCTTTAAATAGGATTAAGTGATAGATAAATTCCTTACTGTTTTTCATGACATAACAGAGGCTCTAGGTGTTAGAGGATAAAATTACAAAAATTTAGCAACTGGAATGAAGTGATTTGGACTAAAAATGGATTTTCTATGAATTTATAAAGTTCTAGCAATTATTTTTGTATTAAAAATTCAATTTCCTATTCATTTAATCGATTTATAACTGTGCTGGACTGGGCCTCAATTCTAGAGAAACCCAGGGGGCTCGGTGTAAGACTACAGAGACACAGCGCACAGTAACATATGGACGGCGGGTTGATTTAGTGAAACCCGAGGGGTTCTTCTGCAAAACCCCAGGCCGAAGGGGTATGGTCAGATCTAAGCCGTCCGATTACAAACCGACGGCCCAGATTAAATCTAGATTTTTAATGAACCGGTACGCATCTACAACCGTTCGATCGGCGATCAACGGCCCAGATTTAATGAAGCCGAGATCACGTCGCGTCCTTTGGATCTTGAATCTACGGTCGAAACTCGTTTGAACGAAAGGGTATCCTCGATCTAATCTTAGCCGTTCAAGCGCCATCCGACGGCGCGCAGCCGTCGCCTCCCCTGGACCCCGAGCGCGGCGGCGCACTCCCCCATCGCGGCGGCCCGCTCGCCGGAGACCCACCGATTCGGCCACAATCCAACCCTATTCTCCGATTAAACCGAGCTACACTAAGGCGAAGGTAGGGCGAACGCAATGGGGGATCAATTACCTCGGATTGGCGACGATGGTAGCTCGGCCACGAGGTTGCGCGACCGCGGATCTCCGATGAGAAATTCGCGCGTCGCCGGGGATCCCAATGTCCCAAACTCCGCCACCGACGGTTCCGCCACGACCCAGCGATGCCTCCTGGTCGATCTCCGATGCACCGCGGACGGGTATGGCAACAATGCCCGAGCGTGGCCGCGGCGGCGGAGGGTTCGCTTCTCTCGACGAGCGCACGGCGAACTGGCAGCTGGGGCTATACGGCGAAAAGAATGGGGGAAGAAGAAGACCCGGTTCCATTCCTTTATAAGCGCGCGGGCGACGGACTTGAGCAACGTCCATGGCCGCGAAAATCGCGATGGCGCCCGCGGAGCTCGGCATGCGGTTGAAGACGAGCCCTGACAATCCCGGGCCCACGCGTCAACGAGACAAGCGAGGAAGCCGAGCGTGAGTGCCGTGAATGACCGACAAGCGGGCCCCAGCCAGCCAGCGAGAGCGAGGAAGCTGGGCGCGCGTGCGCAGAGGCTGACGGGTGGCCCCGGCCTGTCGGCGCCGAGTGGAGGTGCTAATGGGCTGCGCGGAGGCCGATTCTTTAGGTGGGCTGAATTGGAGCGCCAGGGCCCAGGTATGTTCCTTTATCTTTTTCTTTTTTTCTGTTTTATTTCCTATTTTCAAATTTAAATCCCAATTTGAATTCAAACTTGTTTGTGAACTTCTTATCTGGGTTAAACACTTAAATTAAAATGTTAGTGGGGAACAAAATGTATTCTTTCATACATTTACTTTCCTCTAATTTGTATAATCTTTTCCTTCTCTCTTTTCTTAATCCTAGGACTATTTTAGGATTTAAGTCCCCATTTGGGTATTCACCTATTTCTTTTTGCATTATCAAAATATTGTCACAAAGATGCACACACAAATAAAATATCCAGCATGATGCAACAATTTAGTAGCATGTCTTTTTATTAATTGTTCTTGGACATGGTGTTCTCATATGATGGTGCATAAAGATCAAACTCACATAAAGAGAAAATGTTTCTCTATTGATATATTTCTAGCAATTTACAAAGTGTGTGTTACAAATCCTACCCCCCTTAAAAATAATCTCGTCCTCGAGATTTAAGAAGAACTAGAGAAAAGGTGGGGAAAATCTATACGAAGCTCTTCTTCTCTTTCCCAAGTTGCTTCATCTTCACTGTGGTGACTCCATTGAACTTTGCACATCTTTATCACCTTATTCCTTGTAACTCGAGTCAATGTATCCAAAATCTTGATCGGGTACTCCGTGTAAGTCAAATCACCTTGAACACTGAGCTCTTCCATGGGTAACTGTTCCTCGGGAACACGGAGACACTTCTTCAGTTGAGAAACATGGAACACATTATGCACATCTGATAGACTAGCAGGTAACTCGAGTTGGTATGCCATCTCCCCAACTCTCCTAAAGATCAAGAATGGTCCAATGTAGCGAGGGGACAATTTTCCCTTAACTTTGAATCTCCTCATTCCACGCAGTGGTGACACCTTGAGATACACGTAATCTCCTTCTTCAAATTCCAGTGGCCTCCTTCTATTATCAGCATAACTCTTTTGCCTGGTTTGAGCCACTCTCAAATTCTCTCGAATTACACGAACTTGTTCTTCTGCTTCTTGAATCAATTCAGGCCCAAAGAACTGTCTCTCTCCAGTCTGATCCCAATATAGAGGAGTCCTGCACTTCCTCCCATATAAAGCTTCAAAAGGTGACATCTTCAGACTGGCCTGATAACTATTATTATATGAGAATTCAGCATAAGGCAGACTCTTATCCCAACTTCCTCCATGCTGAAGGGCACATGCTCTCAACATATCCTCCAATACTTGATTAGTCCTTTCAGTCTGTCCATCAGTCTGAGGGTGATAAGCCGTACTGAAATTCAACTTCGTGCTCATGTTCTCATGAAAGCTTCTCCAAAATCTTGAGGTAAACTGCGAACCTCGGTCAGACACGATCTTCTTTGGTACTCCATGTAAACACACAATCCGGGCCATATATAACTCTGCTAGCTGAGAACCTTTATAAGTAGTCTTCACAGGAATAAAGTGAGCCACTTTAGTCAATCTATCCACAATCACCCATATAGCATCATATCCTTTCTGGGTGCGAGGCAATCCAGTAATGAAATCCATACCAATCTCTTCCCATTTCCATTCGGGTATCTTCAGTGGATGCAGTAGTCCAGCTGGCCTCTGGTGTTCAGCCTTAACTCTTTGACATACATCGCACATAGCCACATGTGCAGCTACATCTCTTTTCAATCCATACCACCAATATTTCCGTTTCAAATCCTGATACATCTTGGTACTACCAGGATGAATAGAATAATCCGAATCATGGGCCTCCTTTAAAATAGTCTCCCGAAGGCTTTTAACATCAGGAACACATATTCTGTCCTTGAACCATACAGTGCCCTGCTCATCTTCCGTAAATTCCGGAACTCGACCTTCAGTAATCAGATCCTTAATCTCTTTTATCTTATCATCACCAATTTGTCCCTTGCGGATCTCTTGCTCCAAAGTAGGTTCCACATCAATAGTAACTCCTTCAGTATGAGCAACTATCCCCAGGTTAAGTCTCCTGAAGTCCTCAACAATCTCATCGGGTAGCTGGGCAACAACAGCTGAATGAACATGCTCCTTGCGACTCAAGGCATCTGCGACCAAATTTGCCTTGCCCGGGTGATAGTGAATCTCCAAATCATAATCCTTAATAAGCTCCAACCAACGGCGTTGCCTAAGGTTGAGATCCTTCTGAGTGAATATATACTTCAAACTCTTATGATCCGTATATACTTGACACTTGGTCCCCATGATATAATGTCTCCAAATCTTAAGCGCATGCACAACGGCTGCCAATTCCAAGTCATGAGTGGGGTAGTTCAATTCATGTCTCCTCAACTGACGAGAAGCATAAGCAATCACATGTCCTTCTTGCATGAGCACACATCCTAGGCCTTGACCACATGCATCACAATAGATATCAAATCCTTTTTGTAAGTCTGGCATAACCAAAACTGGTGGCGACATCAACTTCTTCTTCAATAGATCAAAGCTTTCTTGACACTTCTCGTCCCACTTAAACTCTTTTCCTTTCTCCAGAAGTGAAGTCATAGGCTTAGCAATCTTAGAAAATCCTTCAATAAATCTCCGATAATAGCCTGCTAATCCCAAGAAACTCCGAATCTCAGTAACTGTAGTGGGTACTCTCCACTCCATTATCTCCTTAACTTTAGCAGGATCCACTGCTATTCCTCCATTAGAAATAATATGACCAAGAAATGGCACTTCGCCAATCCAAAACTCGCACTTGCTGAACTTAGCATAGAGTTGATTATCTCGTAGCTTCTGTAGCACCATCCTCAGATGTTCCTCGTGATCACTTTCACTCTGAGAATAAATAAGAATATCGTCGATGAATACCACGACGAATCTGTCCAAATACTCCATAAACACCTTGTTCATCAAGTTCATAAAATAAGCTGGTGCGTTAGTCAATCCAAACGACATAACTGTGAACTCATATAATCCATATCTAGTCGAGAAAGCCGTCTTGGGAATATCCGATGGTCTAATCCTCATCTGATGGTATCCTGATCGGAGATCAATCTTCGAAAATACTCTAGCACCTCTCATTTGATCAAATAAATCTTCAATACGGGGCAACGGATACTTGTTCTTCACTGTAACATCATTAAGAGATCTATAATCCACACACATCCGTTGCGATCCATCCTTCTTCTGTACAAACAAGACCGGTGCTCCCCAAGGTGAGGAACTCGGACGAATGTACCCAGCCTCTTGTAACTCAGTTAACTGCTTCTTAAGTTCCTTCAACTCCTCTACGGACATTCTATATGGCCGTTTAGAAATAGGGGCGGTTCCAGGTAAGAGGTCAATAACAAACTCAACTTCTCTATCAGGTGGCATTCCTGGTAACTCCTCTGGAAAGACATCCGGAAAATCTCTAACCACCCGGATATTGTTACCAACAAACTCCTCAGGCATGAAGAACATTGCACGCATAGATGAGGAGGTTACTGCAATATTAACTTGAAACCTTTCTCCTTTAGTAGTAGTGAGTTCTACGGTACCTCTACCACATGCTATAACGGCCTTTGCCTTTCTTAGCCATGACATACCAAGAATCAAATCTATACTGCTTGACTCCAATATTATAGCAGTAGCTCCAAATTCTCTACCCATAATGGTTAATGTCAATTTACGTGTCATTTGATTCGCCTCAACAGGCCCTTTAGGTGTAATTACTATCAGGGGTGTTCTCATATTTAGCAGTGGTATTTCATTTGTGTTGGCATATCTAGCAGACATGAATGAATGTGTAGCACCAGAATCAAATAATATGGTTGCAGGAATTGCATTAACATAAAACATACCAATTACGAGGTCCCCTCCATCCGGAGTAGCATCCACGCTGACTTGATTAACCTTGGCAATAGAATATCCCTTGCCAGTTCCTGGAGTTTGCTGCCTGTTCTGAACTGGAGTAGTAGCAATCCTCTGTGGGCAGACATTTGCATAATGACCAATCTTCCCACACTTGTAACATTGAGTGCCTGGACTCTGTCCTGAAAACTTCGTCGGGGTGCCAGTAGGGGTAGCCTGTCGAGGGGGTGGAGTCCTCAGTGGTGATTGCGGAACTGGGCGTGGTCCTCCGGGTCGGGTCGGTGTACCCTGTGGTGAACTGTAGCGAGGACGAACGCTGCTGCTTCCTTGTCCTTGAGATATTGCCTTCCTCTTCAAATCTCCCAGCTGAACACGCTTGTGTTCAATAGCCAGTGCCTTATCAAGCAGCCTCTGAAATGATGGGAATGTGTGTGCCACTAGAGCATACTGCAGTGGTCCATTAAGTCCTTCAATGAAATGCTCCTGCTTCCTCTCGTCTTCAGCAACTTCTTCAGGGGCATATCTGGATAACTGAATAAACTTGTCTCTGTACTCGCTGACTGATATACTCCCTTGCTTCAGCGACAGAAATTCCTTCTTCTTAATCTTTATCATACCAGCTGGAATATGATAGTTCCTGAATTGTGTGCTAAACTCTGCCCAGGTAATAGTATCCGCAGCATCGTGGGCAACAGTATAAGAATCCCACCAGTCAGCCGCAGGACCAATCAGACGTCCAGAAGCATATAAAACCTTCTCCCGATCCGTGCATTGTGCAATATTCAGCATCTTCTCAATTGCTTTCAGCCAATCATCTGCGTCCAGTGGATCAGGTGAGCTTGCAAATGTAGGTGGCTTATGGCTCATGAACTCTCTATGCTTATCACGGGGTGGAACTGGTGGTGGTGGAGGCAGTGGCACTTGTTGCTGTTGTTGTTGCATTTGCTGTTGCAGCTGCTGTTGTTGCGCCCTCCTTTCCTGGCGTATCTCATCTCGCTCCTGGCGCAACTCCTGGCGTATGTCTTCTCTTTCCTGACGCATCTCCTGGCGTTCTTGTTGCATCTGAGCACGCATATCAGCCATAGTGTCTGCCATCTGCTGCATCACCGCCATCTGAGCAGCAACCAGTGGGTCAACTCCGCCTGGTGGAGGATTGGGAGGATTCATCCCAGCAGGTTGTGGCTGAGGTTGTCTTCGAGTGGGTTGGTTGGGAGGCAAGTCAATTCCACCACCCCGCCTGGTATTGACCATCTGAGTTAGATACATATGGTAAGAAAATAGCAGACAAGGCAGGTATTTACAAATCAGGTTACTTTTGGGGGATTTATTAGCTAAGCAGATTAATATTTCACCTACTGTAGATAATTCAATACCTTATGTTGGTACATGCTAAGATGTCCATCTATACTATTCAATCAATCAAAGAAGCAAATCAGGCATTGATCATCAGAACAATCAACCAATATTTTTAATAGAGAAAATAGTTTTAACTTCTGTTTTGGGTTCCCTAACTCTTAAGAATGTCATAGGGGTAGGGATTCCAAGGTTTGAAATCCATCTTGTCTCAGAGTAGAAAAGGTAAGAATGATCAGAGTAGAACAGTAGAAGGTGAGACAAGATCAAGATGAGATGTAGAAAGAATCAGAGTAAGGTGAGTGTGGAATGAATCAGAATGAGATAAGTAGGTAAGGGTCTGTCCAGTTTATCTAGGTTTCGTCCTACAGTCAACATTTGCCTCTGATACCACTTCTGTAACACCCGGTTTTAAGGAACAAAGCCGGGTGCATCTCATACATGCGCCAAGAAGACAACATATATAATAACAGAGTGTATAGAGATAAATGTCATTAACATCAGAGTATTTATTACATAGCGGAAGTCTTATTACAAAATAAAATAATAAAGATAAAACGAACTAAGGATCGTCGGCGCCAATGTCGACTGGGAAACGCCACCTAGATCAGATCGAACTCCTCAGTGTTAGGCAGCTCCTCCTGAACCACCTGATCATCTCCTGTGGGGGGGGGGGTGTGAGACAGCAAGGGTGAGCTCACACATGATCATAGCTCAACAAGTTGTGGGGAACCAGTGGACATAAACTCACAAAGGTGTGAGTTCATGTGATGTGTAAGGCTTAATCAAAGACAGGGGTTAAAGCTGAGCATTGCTTTTAAGTAGTTGGTCAAAATTTTATTAGCAATTACTATGTGTAAGTAAATACCAAACCATAAGTAAAGTAATAGAACAAAATTAATAACAAACCCATGCAATGCAAATGACAAAATTTAATTTAAGTTCCATAATTTAAACATCAGAGAGTCCTGAGCTGCTCATGACCGCGAGCTCGGCTAGTATACCAGTTTTACACTCTGCAGAGGTTGTACCCTTTACCCACAAGTCATGTTACCCATCTGCCAAGGGGTCATGAATCCCATATACCTCTACCTAGGAAGCACGGCAGGGCAACACTACGAGGCCTTTACAAAGTTCCACTAGCTTCCGAAAACCCGCTACAGTTTATGGGAAGATCCAGTAAAGGGTTCCTGGCTGACCGCCATCGCAGCCAAAATCAACCAGGGACCTCCCCGCACTGACCTCTCCCCTACTGCCCTTGCCCCTTTCGGGTAAGGTAGTCTTCCACTAGCTTTCCTAATTAGTCAGCCAAGGGCGTCCCATTCCACCCTTGTGGTGGCACGTGGTTCTCAAGTTAAGCTCTATGTTCCAATTAACATTAATGATAACAACATGAACATAAACAGAATAACAACAAGAATTGGAACATAGAGGTAATAAATAATTATCCCAAAACCATATAAAGCAATAGCAAACTACCCAAGTGATTCAGGGGTAAACAAGGTAATGAGATAAACAAATCTAGGGTGACCTATTGGGTCCCATCAAAATTAGCCTATGCATGGATAAGTGATATTAAAGAACATTATTGGGTAAAAAGTGGTCAAGGGCACAACTTGCCTGCAATGAGCTCCTGCTCAGCTACTTCAACCTGCTGCTCACCAGTATCCTCAGCAACGGGCTCTTCTACTCGTCACAATACAAACAAGCACAGTGCATATAGAGAAATTAACATTACACCAAACATATAAACTAAATGCACAGAGATATTCTACATATTAAAATAAAATCCTAGGAACAGAAATCATAATTTTTGGAGTTATAGATTTTAAGTTATGCATTTTCAAAGGTTTTATGTGCTTTAAATAGGATTAAGTGATAGATAAATTCCTTACTGTTTTTCATGACATAACAGAGGCTCTAGGTGTTAGAGGATAAAATTACAAAAATTTAGCAACTGGAATGAAGTGATTTGGACTAAAAATGGATTTTCTATGAATTTATAAAGTTCTAGCAATTATTTTTGTATTAAAAATTCAATTTCCTATTCATTTAATCGATTTATAACTGTGCTGGACTGGGCCTCAATTCTAGAGAAACCCAGGGGGCTCGGTGTAAGACTACAGAGACACAGCGCACAGTAACATATGGACGGCGGGTTGATTTAGTGAAACCCGAGGGGTTCTTCTGCAAAACCCCAGGCCGAAGGGGTATGGTCAGATCTAAGCCGTCCGATTACAAACCGACGGCCCAGATTAAATCTAGATTTTTAATGAACCGGTACGCATCTACAACCGTTCGATCGGCGATCAACGGCCCAGATTTAATGAAGCCGAGATCACGCCGCGTCCTTTGGATCTTGAATCTACGGTCGAAACTCGTTTGAACGAAAGGGTATCCTCGATCTAATCTTAGCCGTTCAAGCGCCATCCGACGGCGCGCAGCCGTCGCCTCCCCTGGACCCCGAGCGCGGCGGCGCACTCCCCCATCGCGGCGGCCCGCTCGCCGGAGACCCACCGATTCGGCCACAATCCAACCCTATTCTCCGATTAAACCGAGCTACACTAAGGCGAAGGTAGGGCGAACGCAATGGGGGATCAATTACCTCGGATTGGCGACGATGGTAGCTCGGCCACGAGGTTGCGCGACCGCGGATCTCCGATGAGAAATTCGCGCGTCGCCGGGGATCCCAATGTCCCAAACTCCGCCACCGACGGTTCCGCCACGACCCAGCGATGCCTCCTGGTCGATCTCCGATGCACCGCGGACGGGTATGGCAACAATGCCCGAGCGTGGCCGCGGCGGCGGAGGGTTCGCTTCTCTCGACGAGCGCACGGCGAACTGGCAGCTGGGGCTATACGGCGAAAAGAATGGGGGAAGAAGAAGACCCGGTTCCATTCCTTTATAAGCGCGCGGGCGACGGACTTGAGCAACGTCCATGGCCGCGAAAATCGCGATGGCGCCCGCGGAGCTCGGCATGCGGTTGAAGACGAGCCCTGACAATCCCGGGCCCACGCGTCAACGAGACAAGCGAGGAAGCCGAGCGTGAGTGCCGTGAATGACCGACAAGCGGGCCCCAGCCAGCCAGCGAGAGCGAGGAAGCTGGGCGCGCGTGCGCAGAGGCTGACGGGTGGCCCCGGCCTGTCGGCGCCGAGTGGAGGTGCTAATGGGCTGCGCGGAGGCCGATTCTTTAGGTGGGCTGAATTGGAGCGCCAGGGCCCAGGTATGTTCCTTTATCTTTTTCTTTTTTCTGTTTTATTTCCTATTTTCAAATTTAAATCCCAATTTGAATTCAAACTTGTTTGTGAACTTCTTATCTGGGTTAAACACTTAAATTAAAATGTTAGTGGGGAACAAAATGTATTCTTTCATACATTTACTTTCCTCTAATTTGTATAATCTTTTCCTTCTCTCTTTTCTTAATCCTAGGACTATTTTAGGATTTAAGTCCCCATTTGGGTATTCACCTATTTCTTTTTGCATTATCAAAATATTGTCACAAAGATGCACACACAAATAAAATATCCAGCATGATGCAACAATTTAGTAGCATGTCTTTTTATTAATTGTTCTTGGACATGGTGTTCTCATATGATGGTGCATAAAGATCAAACTCACATAAAGAGAAAATGTTTCTCTATTGATATATTTCTAGCAATTTACAAAGTGTGTGTTACAAATATTGACCAAACACAGCAATGTATATGTATAGTGATAGCAAAATACAGCCTTATTTGAATGATTGATGAATTGCAGGGTTCAGCGTCACATGCTCATGGATCGGAGGATGGTGTCAACGTCCATGGTGCTGGAGGGAGTGGCCACCTTCCTGGTGGCGGAGGAGGGAGTGGCCAAAACTCCCACAGCCCGCCGGAGTGATCAGTGAGGAGTGAGGAGTGAGTAGTGAGTAGCTTATGGACTTATGGACTCTAGACTTATGGACTAGAGTTTTGTGAATTGTGTATTTGAATGGACAATGGACTTATAGACTCTAGACTTATTTGAATGGACTATGGACTATCTATGTATATGTGAATGTGTTTTGTGAATTATGTATTAGTCTTGTGAATCTGTATATGTGAATTGTGATATATTGTGTATATTGCTGTGAATTATTAATAGGTGCAGAAAAATCTGTTTTGGGGGGGGAACCATCAATTTTCGTCGGCCTCGGTGGTGGCCGACGAAAATATGTTCCCAGGCTAGGCCGACGAAAATAGCCTGCACGTATTTTCGTCGGCCACCACCGGCCGACGAAAATTGATGGTCGACTGCCTATTTTCGTCGGCTTTGGAAAAGCCGACGAAAATAGGTTATTTTCGTCGGTGCCGACGAAAATAGCCGCATATTTTCGTCGAACTTATTTTCGGCGGCTATTTTCGTCGGCCTGCCGACGAAAATTATCTATTTTCGTCGGTTTAGGCTTATTTTCGTGGGTTTTTGGCCCACGAAAATTTAGGCGTTTCTTGTAGTGGTGGAGGCTGCTGTCGAATGGCGCACCGGATAGTCCGGTGCGCCAGCCACGTCACCCGACCGTTAGAGTTCGACCGTTGGAGCTTTTGTCTTCTGGGTCACCGGACAGTCCGGTGTTGCACCGACAGTCATTGTACACTGTCCGGTGCGCCTTCTGGCGCTGCTCTGACACTGGCGCGCACTGTAGCGCATTGAATGCGTTCTGTAGTCGACCGTTGGCGCGAAGTAGTCGTTGCTCCGCTGGCACACCGGACAGTCCAGTGTTACACCGGACAGTCCGGTGAATTATAGCGGAGCGGCCTCTAGAATTCCCGAGACTGGCAAGTTTGGAATTGGATTCCCTGGTGCATCGGACACTGTCCGGTGCGCCAGACCAGGGCTGCCTTCGGTTTAACTTTGCTCCCTTTGTTTGAACCCTTTCTTTTGACTTGTATTGGTTTGTTGTGAACCTTTGGCACCTATAGAACTCATAATATAGAGCAAACTAGTTAGTCCAATAATTTGTGTTGGGCAATTCAACCACCAAAATTCTTATTGGAAAAGGTTTGACCCTATTTCCCTTTCAATCTCCCCTTTTTGGTGATTGATGCCAACACAAACCAAAGCAACAATAAAAGTGCAGAATTGAACTAGTTTGCAAGGTGTAAGTGCAAAGGTTACTTGGAATTGAAACCAATATACTTATCTCAAATAGATGTGCATGGATTGTTTTCTTCTTTCTTAAATTTTGGACCACATTTGCACCACAAGTTTTGTTTTGCAAATTCTTTGTAAAATCCTTTTCAAAAATCTTTTGCAATTAGTCAAAAGTACATGAATAAGATTGAAGAAAGCATTTTCAAGTTTTGAAACTTTCTCCCCCTGTCTCAAATGCTTTTCCTTTGACTAATTCAAAACTCCCCCTAAATAAAATTCTCCTCTTAGTGTTCAAGAGGGGTTTGCAATTTTTGAAAATACTACTTTCTCCCCCTTTTGAACACAATAAGATATCAAATTGAAAATTTCATTTTTAAATTTGGTGGTGGTGCGGTCCTTTTGCTTTGGGCTCATACTTTCTCCCCCTTTGGCATGAATCGCCAAAAACGGATACTTGTGAGTGAAATATAAGCCCTTTTCCAAACTTTCTCCCCCTTTGGCAAACACAAAAATATGAGTGAAGATTATACCAAAGTTGAGAATGAAGCGGAGTACCGGCAAACACAATTGGAGTTGAGTGGAAGCGCCTTTTTTTGCCGACTACTCCATTTCCCTTTCAATACCTATGACTAAGCATAAGATGATACTTGAAAACACATTAGTCATAGACATAAAAAGAGATATGATCAAAGGTATATAAATGAACTATGTGTGCAAAGAATCAATCAAAATTCCTAGAATCAAGAATATTTAGCTCATTCCTTAGTTTGGTAAAAGATTGCTCATCTAAAGGCTTGGTAAAGATATCGGCCAATTGATCTTTGGTGTTTATATAGGCTATCTCAATATCCCCCTTTTGTTAGTGATCTCTCAGAAAGTGATACCGAATGGCTATGTGCTTAGTGCGGCTGTGTTCAACGAGATTATCCGCCATGCAGATTGCACTCTCATTGTCACATAGGAGAGGGACTTTGCTAAACTTGTAGCCATAGTCCCTGAGGGTTTGCCTCATCCAAAGCAATTGCGCGCAACAATGGCCTGCGGCAATGTACTCGGCTTCGACGGTAAAAAGAGCTACTGAGTTTTGCTTCTTTGAAGCCCAAGACACTAGGGATCTTCCCAGAAACTGACAAGTCCCTGATGTGCTCTTCCTATTAATCTTACACCCGGCCCAATCAGCATCGGAATATCCTAATAAATCAAATGAGGTTCTCTTGGGGTACCAAAGACCAAACTTAGGTGTTTGAACTAAATATCTCAAGATTCACTTCACGACCCTAAGGTGAACTTCCTTAGGGTCGGCTTGGAACCTTGCACACATGCATACGAAAAGCATAATGTTCGGTCGAGAAGCACATAAATAGAGTAAAGAACCTATCATCGACCGGTATACCTTTTGATCTACGGATTTACCTCCCGTGTCGAGGTCGAGATGCCCATTGGTTCCCATGGATGTCTTGATGGGCTTGGCATCCTTCATTCCAAACTTGGTGAGAATATCTTGAATGTACTTTGTTTGGCAAATGAAGGTGCCTTCTTGGAGTTGCTTGACTTGAAATCCTAAGAAAAACTTCAACTCCCCCATCATAGACATCTCGAATTTTTGAATCATGATCCTACTAAATTCTTCACAAATAGATTTGTTAGTAGACCCAAATATGATATCATCAACATAGATTTGGCATACAAACAAATCATTCTCAATGGTTTTAGTGAATAAAGTAGGATCGACTTTACTGACTTTGAATCCATTAGTGATAAGAAAAGCTCTTAGGCATTCATACCATGCTCTTGGGGATTGCTTGAGCCCATAAAGCGCCTTAGAGAGTTTGTAAACATGGTTAGGATACTCACTATCTTCAAAGCCGGGAGGTTGCTCAACATAGACCTCTTCCTTAATAGGTCCGTTGAGGAAGGCACTCTTCACGTCCATTTGGTAGAGCTTAAAGTCATGGTGAGTAGCATAGGCAAGTAATATTCGAATTGACTCAAGCCTAGCTACGGGTGCATAGGTTTCACCGAAATCCAAACCTTCGACTTGTGAATACCCTTTGGCCATAAGTCGTGCCTTGTTCCTTGTCACCACACCATGCTCATCTTGTTTGTTGCGAAAGCCCCACTTGGTTCCTACAACATTTTGGTTAGGACGTGGAACTAAATGCCATACCTCATTCCTCTTGAAGTTGTTGAGCTCCTCTTGCATCGCCAGCACCCAATCCGAATCTTGAAGTGCTTCCTCTACCCTGTGTGGCTCAATAGAGGAAACAAAAGAGTAATGTTCACAAAAATGAGCAACATGAGATCGAGTAGTTACCCCCTTATGAATGTCGCCGAGGAAGGTGTTCACGGGATGATCTCGTTGGATTGCTTGGTGGACTCTTGGGTGTGGCGGCCTTGCAACTTGCTCATCCTCCTTGTTTTGATCATTTGCATCTCCCCCTTGATCATTGCCATCTTCTTGAGGTGGCTCATCTTCTTGATCTTCTTCTTCATCATCTTGAGCCTCATCCTCATCTTGAGTTGGTGGAGATGCTTGCATGGAGTAGGATGGTTGATCTTGTGCTTGAATGGGCTTTTCAGATTCCTTAGGACACATATCCCCAATGGACATGTTCCTTAGCACGACGCACGGAGCCTCTTCATCATCTAATTCATCAAGATCAACTTGCTCCACTTGGGAGCCGTTAGTCTCATCAAACACAATGTCACAAGAAACTTCAACTAGTCCAGTGGACTTGTTAAAGACTGAAAGTCGCCTAGAGGGGGGTGAATAGGGTGAAACTGAAATTTACAAATATAAACACAACTACAAGCCGGGTTAGCGTTAGAAATATAATCGAGTCCGCGAGAGAGGGCGCAAAACAAATCGCAAGCGAATAAGGAGTGTGACACGCGGATTTGTTTTATCGAGGTTCGGTTCTCGCAAACCTACTCCCCGTTGAGGAGGCCACAAAGGCCGGGTCTCTTTCAACCCTTACCCTCTCTCAAACGGTCCCGCGGACCGAGTGAGCTTTCTCTTCTCAAATGTTTGGAACACAAAGTTCCCACAAGGACCACCACAAGATTGGTGTCTCTTGCCTCAATTACAAGTGAGTTTGATCGCAATGAAGAATCAAAGAGAGAAGAAAGCAATCCAAGTGCAAGAGCTCGAAAGAACACAAGCAAATCTCTCTCACTAAACACTAGGGCGTTGTGTGGAGTTTGGAGAGGATTTGATCACTTTGGTGTGTCTAGAATTGAATGCTAGAGCTCTTGTAAGTAGTTGAAGTGGGAAAACTTGGATGACTTGAATGTGGGGTGGTTGGGGGTATTTATAGCCCCAACCACCAAACTAGCCGTTTGGTGGAGGCTGTCTGTCGTATGGTGCACCGGACAGTCCGGTGCACACCGGACTGTCCGGTACGCCAGCCACGTCACCAAAGCCGTTGGGTTCCGACCGTTGGAGCTCTGTCTTCTGGGCCCGCCTGGATGTCCGGTGGCGCACCGGACATGTACTGTAGAGTGTCCGATGCGCCAGCATGGGCGTGCCTGACCTCTGCGCGCGCTGGCGCGCATTTAATGCCCTGCAGGTAGCCGTTGGCGCCGGAAGTAGCCGTTGCCCCGCAGTTACACCGGACAGTCCGGTGTACACCGGACATGTCCGGTGAATTATAGCGGAGCAGCCGAAGCGAATTCCCGAGGCTGCCGAATTCCTGAGGCCGCTCTTCCTTGGAGCACCGGACACTGTCCGGTGTACACCGGACAGTCCGGTGAATTATAGTGGAGTTGCCTCTGGATTTTCCCGAAGGTGACGAGTTTGAGTTGGAGTCCTTTGGTGCACCGGACATGTCCGGTGGTGCACCGGACAGTCCGGTGCGCCAGACCAGAGGTGCCTTCGGTTGCTCCTTTGCTCTTTTGTTGAACCCAATACTTGGTCTTTTTATTGGCTAAGTGTGAACCTTTGGCACCTGTATAACTTATACACTAGAGCAAACTAGTTAGTCCAATGATTTGTGTTGGGCAATTCAACCACCAAAATTAATTTAGGGACTAGGTGTAAGCCTAATTCCCTTTCAACCTCCCCATTTTTGGTGATTGATGCCAACATAAATCAAAGCAAATATAAAAGTGCAGAATTGAACTAGTTTGCAAAATGTAAGTGCAAAGGTTACTTAGAATTGAGCCAATAAGTATTACTTACTAGATATGCATGGATTGTTTCTTTATTTTTAACATTTTGGACCACGCTTGCACCACAAGTTTTGTTTTTGCAAATTCTTTTGTAAATTCTTTTCAAAGACTTTTTTGTAAGATAGTCAAAGGTAAATGAGTAAGATTTTTGCGAAGCATTTTCAAGTTTGAAATTTTCTCCCTTTGTTTCAAATGCTTTTCCTTTGACTAAACAAAACTCCCCCTCAATAAATTCTCCTCTTAGTGTTCAAGAGGGTTTTAAGATATCAATTTTGAAAATACGACTTTCTCCCCCTTTAGAACACAAAGAGATACCAATTTGAAATTTATCAATTGAAAAATCATTAATTTTTAAAATTAGGGTGGTGGTGCGGTCCTTTTGCTTTGGGCCAATACTTTCTCCCCCTTTGGCATGAATCGCCAAAAACGGATACTTGGAATGAAATATAGGCCCTTAATAACTATTTTCTCCCCCTTTGGCAAATAAAATATAGGAGTGAAGATTATACCAAAGACGGAGAGTGATGCGGAGCGTCGGCGAAGGGTGAGTAGTAGAGTGGAGTGGAAGCCTTTGTTTTCGCCGAAGACTCCAATTCCCTTTCAATATACCTATGACTTGGTTTGAAATACACTTGAGAACACATTAGTCATAGCATATATAAAAGAGACATGATCAAAGGTATACTTGTGTGCTATGTGTGCAAATTAGCAAATGAAATTTCTAGAATCAAGAATATTGAGCTCATGCCTAAGTTTGGTAAAAGTTTGTTCATCAAGAGGTTTGGTAAAGATATCGGCTAATTGATCTTTAGTATTAATGTATGCAATCTTGATACCCCCCTTTTGTTGGTGATCCCTAAGAAAATGATACCGAATGGCTATGTGTTTAGTGCGGCTATGCTCAACGGGATTATCCGCCATGCGGATTGCACTCTCATTATCACATAGAAGAGGAACTTTGGTTAATTTGTAACCGTAGTCCCGCAGGGTTTGCCTCATCCAAAGCAATTGCGCGCAACAATGTCCTGCGGCAATATACTCGGCTTCGGCGGTAGAAAGAGCGACCGAATTTTGCTTCTTTGAAGCCCAAGACACCAAGGATCTTCCCAAGAACTGGCAAGTCCCCGATGTGCTCTTTCTATTAATTTTGCACCCCGCCCAATCGGCATCCGAATAACCAATCAAATCAAATGTGGATCCCTGAGGGTACCAAAGCCCAAACTTAGGAGTATAAGCCAAATATCTCAAGATTCGTTTTACGGCCGTAAGGTGAGATTCCTTAGGGTCGGATTGGAATCTTGCACACATGCATATGGAAAGCATAATGTCTGGTCGAGATGCACATAAATAAAGCAATGAACCAATCATCGACCGGTATACCTTTTGATCGACGGATTTACCTCCCGTGTCGAGGTCGAGATGCCCATTTGTTCCCATGGGTGTCTTGATGGGCTTGGCATCCTTCATTCCAAACTTGGTTAGAATGTCTTGAGTGTACTTCGTTTGGCTAATGAAGGTGCCCTCTTGGAGTTGCTTGACTTGAAATCCTAGAAAATATTTCAACTCCCCCATCATAGACATCTTGAATTTCTGTGTCATGATCCTACTAAATTCTTCACATGTAGATTCGTTAGTAGACCCAAATATAATATCATCAACATAAATTTGGCATACAAACAAATCATTGTCAAGAGATTTAGTGAATAAAGTAGGATCGGCTTTTCTGACTTTGAAGCCATTAGCAATAAGGAAATCTCTTAGGCATTCATACCATGCTCTTGGGGCTTGCTTGAGCCCATAATGCGCCTTAGAGAGCCTATAGACATGGTTGGGATACTCACTGTCTTCAAAGCCGGGAGGTTGCTCAACATAGACCTCCTCCTTGATTGGTCCATTGAGGAAGGCACTCTTCACGTCCATTTGATAAAGCTTGAAGCCATGGTAAGTAGCATAGGCTAATAATATGCGAATGGACTCAAGCCTAGCTACGGTTGCATAGGTTTCACCAAAATCCAAACCTTCGACTTGTGAATACCCCTTGGCCACGAGTCGAGCTTTGTTCCTTGTCACCACACCATGCTCGTCTTGTTTGTTGCGGAAGACCCACTTGGTTCCTACAACATTTTGGTTAGGACGTGGAACTAAATGCCATACCTCATTCCTAGTGAAGTTGTTGAGCTCCTCTTGCATCGCCATCACCCAATCCGAATCTTTGAGTGCTTCTTCTACTCTGTGTGGCTCAATAGAGGAAACAAAAGAGTAATGCTCACAAAAATGTGCAACACGAGATCGAGTGGTTACCCCCTTATGAATGTCGCCGAGGATGGTGTCGACGGGGTGATCTCGTTGTATTGCTTTGTGGACTCTTGGGTGTGGCGGCCTTGGTTCTTCATCCTCCTTGTCTTCATCATTTGCATCTCCCCCTTGATCATTGCCGTCATCTTGAGGTGGCTCATCATTTTGTTCTACCTCTTTATCAACTTGAGCCTCGTCCTCATTTTGGGTTGGTGGAGATGCTTGCGTGGAGGAGGATGGTTGATCTTGTGCATGTGGAGGCTCTTCGGATTCCTTAGGACACACATCCCCAATGGACATGTTCCTTAGCGCGATGCATGGAGCCTGTTCTTCGCCTATCTCATCAAGATCAACTTGCTCTACTTGAGAGCCGTTAGTCTCATCAAACACAACGTCACAAGAAACTTCAACAAGTCCTGAGGACTTGTTAAAGACTCTATATGCCCTTGTGTTTGAGTCATATCCTAGTAAAAAGCCTTCTACAGTTTTAGGAGCAAATTTAGATTTTCTACCTCTCTTAACAAGAATAAAGCATTTGCTACCAAAAACTCTAAAATATGAAATATTGGGCTTTTTATCGGTTAGGAGTTCATAGGATGTCTTCTTGAGGATTCGGTGTAGATATAACCGGTTGATGGCGTAGCAGGCGGTGTTGACTGCCTCGGCCCAAAACCGATCCGGTGTCTTGTACTCATCAAGCATGGTTCTTGCCATGTCCAATAGAGTTCGATTCTTCCTTTCCACTACACCATTTTGTTGTGGTGTGTAGGGAGAGGAGAACTCATGCTTGATGCCCTCTTCCTCAAGAAAGCCTTCAATTTGAGAGTTCTTGAACTCCGTCCCGTTGTCGCTTCTAATTTTCTTGATCCTTAAGCCGAACTCATTTTGAGCTCGTCTCAAGAATCCCTTTAAGGTCTCTTGGGTATGAGATTTTTCCTACAAAAGAACACCCAAGTGAAGCGAGAATAATCATCCATAATAACTAGACAGTACTTACTCCCGCCGATGCTTATGTAAGCGATCGGGCCGAATAAATCCATGTGTAGGAGCTCCAGTGGCCTGTCACTTGTCATGATGTTCTTGTGTGGATGAAGAGTACCAACTTGCTTCCCGGCTTGGCATGCGCTACAAACCCTGTCTTTCTCAAAATGAACATTTGTTAGTCCTAAAATGTGCTCTCCCTTTAGAAGCTTATGAAGATTCTTCATTCCAACATGGGCTAGTCGGCGGTGCCAGAGCCAACCCATGTTAGTCTTAGCAATTAAGCAAGTGTCGAGTTCAGCTCTATCAAAATCTACCAAGTATAGCTGACCCTCTAACACTCCCTTAAATGCTATTGAATCATCACTTCTTCTAAAGACAGTGACACCTACATCAGTAAATAGACAGTTGTAGCCCATTTAACATAATTACGAAACGGAAAGCAAATTGTAATCTAAAGAATCTACAAGAAAAACATTGGAAATGGAATGGTCAGGAGATATAGCTATTTTACCCAAACCTTTGACCAAACCTTGATTTCCATCCCCGAATGTGATAGCTCGTTGGGGATCTTGGTTTTTCTCGTAGGAGGAGAACATCTTCTTCTCCCCCGTCATGTGGTTTGTGCACCCGCTATCGATGATCCAACTTGAACCCTCGGATGCATAAACCTACAAAACAAGTTTAGTTCTTGACTTTAGGTACCCAAACGGTTTTGGGTCCTTTGGCATTAGATACAAGAACTTTGGGTACCCAAACACAAGTCTTGGAGCCCTTGTGTTTGCTCCCAACAAACTTGGCAACTACCTTGCCGGATTTGTTAGTCAAAACATAAGATGCATCAAAAGTTTTAAATGAAATGCTATGATCATTTGATGCACTAGGAGTTTTCTTTCTAGGCAACTTAGCACGGGTTGGTTGCCTAGAGCTAGATGTCTCACCCTTATACATAAAAGCATGGTTAGGGCCAGAGTGAGACTTACTAGAATGAATTCTCCTAATTTTGCTCTCGGGATAACCGGCAGGGTACAAAATGTAACCCTCGTTATCCTGAGGCATGGGAGCCTTGCCCTTAACAAAGTTAGACAATTTTTTAGGAGGGGCTTTAAGTTTGACATTGTCTCCCTTTTGGAAGCCAATGCCATCCTTAATGCCAGGGCGCCTCCCATTATAGAGCATACTTCTAGCAAATTTAAACTTTTCATTTTCTAAGTTATGCTCGGCAATTTTAGCATCTAATATTGCTATATGATCATTTTGTTGTTTAATTAATACCATGTGATCATGAATAGCATTGATATCAACATCTCTACATCTATCACAAATAGACACATGCTCAACGGTAGATGTAGAGGGTTTGCAAGAATTAAGTTCAACAATCTTAGCACGTAATATATCATTTTTATCTCTAAGATCGGAAATAGTAACATTGCAAACATCAAAATCTTTAGCCTTAGCAACCAAATTTTCATTTTCTATTCTAAGGCTAGCAAGAGATACATTCAATTCCTCAATCTTAGCAAGCAAATCATCATTATCATTTCTAAGATTTGGAATTGAAACATTACAAACATTTGAATCAACCTTAGCAATTAATTTAGCATTTTCATTTCTAAGGTTGGCAATAGTGTCATGGCAAGTGCTTAGCTCACTAGATAGTTTTTGACATTTTTCTATTTCTAGAGCATAAGCATTTTTAACTTTAACATGTTTCTTGTTTTCCTTAATTAGGAAGTCCTCTTGGGAATCCAAAAGGTCATACTTTTCATGTATAGCACTAATTAATTCATTTAATTTTTCCTTTTGTTCCATGTTAAGGTTGGCAAAAAGGGTACGCAAATTATCTTCCTCATCACTAGCATTATCATCACTAGAGGACTCATATTTAGTGGAGGATTTAGATTTAACCTTCTTCCTTTTGCCGTCCTTGGCCATGAGGCACTTGTGGCCGACGTTGGGGAAGAGAAGTCCCTTGGTGACGGCGATGTTGGCGGCGTCCTCGTCGGAGGAGGAGGAGTCGGTGGAGCTCTCGTCGGAGTTCCACTCGCGGCACACGTGGGCATCGCCGCCCTTCTTCTTGTGGTACCTCTTCTTTTCTCTCCTCTTGCCCTTCTTGTCGTTATCCCTGTCACTGTCACTTGATAATGGACATTTAGCAATAAAGTGACCGGGCTTACCACACTTGTAGCAAACCTTCTTGGAACGGGATTTGTAATCCTTCCCCTTCCGTTGCTTGAGGATTTGGCGAAAGCTTTTGATGATTAAAGCCATCTCCTCATTGTCAAGCTTGGAGGCGTCAATTGGTTGTCTACTCGGTGTAGACTCCTCCTTCTTCTCCTCTGTCGCCTTAAAAGCCACCGGTTGTGCCTCGGACGTGGAGGGTTCATCAAGCTCGTTGATCTTCTTTGAGCCTTTAATCATACATTCAAAGCTCACAAAATTCTCGATTACTTCCTTGGGAGTCATTAGTGTATATCTTGGGTTGCCACGAATTAATTGTACTTGAGTAGGGTTAAGGAAAATAAGTGATCTTAAAATAACCTTAACCACCTCGTGGTCATCCCATTTCTTGCTCCCGAGGTTGCGCACTTGGTTCACCAAGGTTTTGAGCCGGTTGTACATATCTTGTGGCTCCTCCCCTTGGCGAAGACGGAAGCGACCGAGCTCCCCCTCGATCGTTTCCGGCTTGGTGATCTTGGTGAGTTCATCACCTTCGTGCGCGGTCTTGAGTAAGTCCCAAATCTCCTTCGCATTCTTCAATCCTTGCACCTTGTTGTATTCCTCTCTACTTAGAGAGGCGAGGAGAATGGTTGTGGCTTGGGAATTGAAGTGCTCGATTTGGGCTACTTCGTCCGTATCATAATCTTCATCCCCTACGGATGGTACCTGTACACCAAACTCAACAACATCCCATATACTTTTGTGGAGTGAGGTTAGATGAAATCGCATTAAATCACTCCACCAAACATAGTCTTCACCATCAAACATTGGTGGTTTGCCTAATGGGATGGAAAGCAAAGGTGTATGTTTAGGAATGCGAGGGTAGCGTAAGGGGATCTTACTATACTTCTTACGCTCTTGGCGCTTAGAAGTTATGAACGGCGCATCGGAGTCGGAGGTCGATGTTGATGAAGTGTCGGTCTCGTAGTAGACCACTTTCCTCATCCTCTTGTGCTTGTCGCCTCTCGGATGCGACTTGTGGGAAGAAGATTTCTCCTTCTTCTCTTTGTGGTGAGAAGAAGAAGATCTTTTCTCCTTCCGTTTGGTGGAGTCCTTCTTCTTCTCCTTCCTCTTGGTGTGGGACTCTTCCGATGAAGTGCTCCCGTGACTCGTAGTGGGCTTATCGCCGGTCTCCATCTCCCTCTTGGTGTGATCTCCCGACATCACTTCAAGCGGTTAGGCTCTAATGAAGCACCGGGCTCTGATACCAATTGAAAGTCGCCTAGAGGGGGGTGAATAGGGCGAAACTGAAATTTACAAATATAAACACAACTACAAGCCGGGTTAGCGTTAGAAATATAATCGAGTCCGCGAGAGAGGGCGCAAAACAAATCGCAAGCGAATAAGGAGTGTGACACGCGGATTTGTTTTACCGAGGTTCGGTTCTCGCAAACCTACTCCCCGTTGAGGAGGCCACAAAGGCTGGGTCTCTTTCAACCCTTACCCTCTCTCAAACGGTCCCGCGGACCGAGTGAGCTTTCTCTTCTCAAATGTTTGGAACACAAAGTTCCCACAAGGACCACCACAAGATTGGTGTCTCTTGCCTCATTTACAAGTGAGTTTGATCACAATGAAGAATCAAAGAGAGAAGAAAGCAATCTAAGCGCAAGAGCTCAAAAGAACACAAGCAAATCTCTCTCACTAAACACTAGGGCGTTGTGTGGAGTTTGGAGAGGATTTGATCACTTTGGTGTGTCTAGAATTGAATGCTAGAGCTCTTGTAAGTAGTTGAAGTGGGAAAACTTGGATGACTTGAATGTGGGGTGGTTGGGGGTATTTATAGCCCCAACCACCAAACTAGCCGTTTGGTGGAGGCTGTCTGTCGTATGGTGCACCGGACAGTCCGGTGCGCCAGCCACGTCACCAAAGCCGTTGGGTTCCAACCATTGGAGCTCTGTCCTCTGGGCCCGCCTGGATGTCCGGTGGCCCACCGGGCATGTACTGTAGAGTGTCCGGTGCGCCAGCATGGGCGTGCCTGACCTCTGCGCGCGCTGGCGCGCATTTAATGTCCTGCAGGTAGCCGTTGCCCCGCAGTTACACCGGACAGTCCGGTGTACACCGGACATGTCCGGTGAATTATAGCGGAGCAGCCGAAGCGAATTCCCGAGGCTGCCGAGTTCCTGAGGCCGCTCTTCCTTGGAGCACCGGACACTGTCTGGTGTACACCGGACAGTCCGGTGAATTATAGTGGAGTTGCCTCTGGATTTTCCCGAAGGTGACGAGTTTGAGTTGGAGTCCTCTGGTGCACCGGACATGTCCGGTGGTGCACCAGACAGTCCGGTGCGCCAGACCAGAGGTGCCTTCGGTTGCCCCTTTGCTCTTTTGTTGAACCCAATACTTGGTCTTTTTATTGGCTAAGTGTGAACCTTTGGCACCTGTATAACTTATACACTAGAGCAAACTAGTTAGTCCAATGATTTGTGTTGGGCAATTCAACCACCAAAATTAATTTAGGGACTAGGTGTAAGCCTAATTCCCTTTCAAAGACTCTATATGCCCTTGTGTTTGAATCATATCCTAGTAAAAAGCCTTCTACAGCCTTAGGAGCAAATTTGGATTTTCTACCTCTTTTAACAAGAATAAAGCATTTGCTACCAAAGACTCTAAAATATGAAACATTGGGCTTTTTACCGGTGAGGAGTTCATATGATTTCTTCTTGAGGATTCGATGTAGATACAATCGGTTGATGGCGTAGCAAGCGGTGTTGACCGCCTCGGCCCAAAACCGATCTGAAGTCTTGTACTCATCAAGCATGGTCCTTGCCATGTCTTATAGAGTTCTATTCTTCCTCTCCACTACACCATTTTGTTGTGGCGTGTAGGGAGAAGAGAACTCATGCTTGATGCCTTCCTCCTCAAGAAAGCCTTCTATTTGAGAGTTCTTGAACTCCGTCCCATTGTCGCTTCTAATTTTCTTGATCCTCAAGCTGAACTCATTTGGAGCCCGTCTCAAGAATCCCTTTAAGGTCTCTTGGGTTTGAGATTTTTCCTGTAAAAAGAATACCCAAGTGAAGCAAGAATAATCATCCACAATAACTAGACAGTGCTTACTCCCGCCGATGCTTATGTAAGCGATCGGGCCGAATAGGTCCATGTGGAGGAGCTCGAGTGGCCTGTCAGTCGTTAAGATGTTCTTATATGGATGATGAACACCAACTTGCTTCCCTGCTTGGCATGCGCTACAAATCCTGTCTTTCTCAAAATGCACATTTGTTAGTCCCAAAATGTGCTCTCCCTTTAGAAGCTTGTGAAGATTCTTCATTCCAACATGGGCTAGTCGGCGGTGCCAGAGCCAACCCATGTTACTGTTAGAAATATGCCCTAGAGATAATCATAGAGATGAGCATATTTCTTTGTATCCATGATATATATATTTCTTAATTGAATATCCATAGAAGGCACCTTGTATTGATTAGCAATTATGTGAATTGTTTGTGAGATTCTTTACTTATATGGTTATTCTAAATGATGTCCCTAGTCAGAGTCGATGACTAGCATATGTATTAGTTGATGACTACATTTCACAAGTCATGAACATGGAGATGTTAAACTAATAATGTGGGCGCATGTATGACATGAGGCTGGACCGACCCAACGTGAGATATTGTAATATAGTTCTCTTCTTGCAACATGAATACTGTATCCTTAGACCTGAGATTGTCGCATGTTCTCAAGATGTGAATTGACTTACTTAGGGACTATCAAACGCTATCCCGTAACTGGGTAGTTATAAAGGTAGTTTTGGGTTTGTCAGGAAGCATGCTATGAGGCATGGTCAGTCAAGATGGAATTTGTCCCTCTCTTTGTGAGAGAGATATCTCTGGGCCCCTCGAGTGATTGGATCAAGAAATGCATGGCCGTGCTAGGGTTAAGAGTTAACCATTGAAAGGATTCCAATTCACAGTATCGAGAAAGAGAGGTCAGCTTAGAGCCAGACCAAATATCGTGAGACAAAGGGAACAGCATGTACGTAATGTCGCAATGGTTCGTCTGATATGATCTTTACGTACACATAGGAGTTGACATGTCTTGCTAGAGGCCGCTGTCAATTATTGGACCAAGTAAGAGTACTCGGGCTATGTCTATTTGTACGTGAACCTATAGGGTCACACACTTAAGGGGAAGGAAGCCTAATTCGGATTAGATCCGAAATTAGACTGGGCTTTAGGGTTAATGATGGGCCTCGGCGTCAGAAGCCCACCATAACGCCTATATAATGAGGGGCGGGGCGCGGTTAAGAGATAACCTAATTCGCCACCTGCAAATCAGCAGCCGCCGCTCGCCTCTCGCCCTCGCCAAGCCGCCGTCGCGAACCTAGCAGTTCGGTACATGGCGCTTCCTCCCTGTACGTGTGGATACCTCGGAGGTGCTGCATCTGGAGCACTTGGACGAACCGTGCGAGGACGTGAAGGACGCCGACGACTGCACGGCACTGCTCGACGCGTTCGTCTACATCGAGACGTCTTCCGCTGCTCTGCGCGTCTAGTGGTAATTCCATGACCTATAACCGCAGTAGTTCTTGGTATTATGGGGATGAAAATTTTGTTTTGCGCTAGCGTAGCCTCCCTGTAATCCTACAGTGGTATCAGAGCAGGTTCTGCGTAGTTTTAGGTCTGGATCTAGGTTCATGAGATGGATCTACTTGATGCACGGTTTGATTAGATCAATTGGTTATAAAGGGTTGAAGTAGATTACATCGGATATGACTGGAGAGATCAGTTCGTCCTTCTCTGTTATGTGCGCGACTTGCCCCTACCGGCTGGAATCACCATCAGGGCTAACTGTGTACACAACTAGCAGATTGATGTAACAGATCAACGTCATGAGTGTAATCTTCTTCGGGTCGAAAGTCTCGGATTTGGGTTGATTTGATCAACCGCATGAGATTTCTAGTGGAATTTCCATACATATGATGCATGGACCGCCGTGGCTATCTGCTGAAGTGGCGAACGTATAGAAACGTGTTTGTCTAACCTGTTTTTGTAGGACATCTTGTGATCGGTATGGCTATTGTGTATATGATGCATGTTAATAAATTATTCATGACCTGCGTGTCGTGACCAGGGCAATACGGCTGGAGCCACATGTATTGTCCAAATTTAATGTAATGACCTGCGTGTCAACATGTGATGATCCAAAGCGTATATGTAATTTGTTTACCAGCATACGTTAGATAGGTCTTGAAGGACTCATCACCTGGAGGATGGCATACCTATATCATGGAGATGGAGATCATTGTGATGGATAGATTATTGGAGATGGGGATCACCATGTGACAACAAGCCATACCGAATCACAACTGTTGTGTGAATGCCATTCTTATTGTTCTACTTGTTTATATTGCATATATGTCCTTGCGTGCGATGTTATAAGTAGGACAATCCCTCATAAATGTTTAAGCTTTAATGCCTCTCCAAACCTTGCACTATCATAAGTCTTGTACAATTGGTGGTGGGTCTATGAAATTAGGGTGCCACCAGTTTTCCTTGACTAGATAGGTTTGTATCGGATACGAACTGCAGAAAGGGTTGGTTAACTTAAACAAAGTCAGCTTAATGGTTAAGGACTTTGAGGCATAAGGTTGGGAGCCGAGACATAGAGATGTCACCCAACAACAGGAGTCATATATATGATATGATTAGCAAGGAGTTGCTTACCGATCTACCTTGTCTTCTAGCGGTGATGCTAAAGCTCACTAGTAGACTTGTTAGTTGTGGGTTCTGAATCACTAAGTATCAATCGAGGGATATTGATTTTAGTGGGAGTAGACTATTAAATGTTTAATATGATTTACTCTGTCATGGATATTTTTGTCTTAGTATTTTGCATTATTTTGTTGTAGATAAATGGCACCTAGCACACCAACATTTACTTTGCGATCAATTCTTGAAAAGGATAAGTTAAATGGAACAAGCTATACGGATTGGATCCGTAACCTGAGAATTGTTCTCAGGGCTGAAAAAAAGGAAGACGTTATAGACACCCCACTACCAGAGGATCCTGGTGAAAATGCAACTGCTGCAGCTAAAACCGCTTACAAGAAAGCAATGGATACTAATCTTGAAGTGAGTTGCCTAATGCTTGCTTGCATGGAGCCTGAGCTGCAGATGCAGTTTGAGACAAACCATGAGGTGCACGATATGATCGTGGCGCTCAAGGATATGTTCCAGACTCAGGCTAGGACAGAAAGGTTCAATGTGTCCAAAGCCTTTCTGGAATGCAAGCTAGCAGAAGGCGCAGCAGTTGGGCCACACGTAATCAAAATGGTTGGTTACAGTCAGAGGTTGGAGAAGCTAGGCTTCCCAATAAGCCAAGAGTTGGCCACTGACTTTATTTTGGCATCTCTTCCGCCCAGCTATGGAAACTTCATCACGAACTACCATATGCATGGGGCAGAGAGGGGCCTCAATGAACTATGTGGCATGCTGAAAACAGCAGAGGGGGACATAAAGAGAAGTGCTGGCAGCAGCGGCCATGTGATGGCGGTCCAAAACAAACCCAACTTTAAGAAGAAGGGTAAATCTCAAAAGAAGAAGGGCAAGGCAAAGGATACAGTATCCAAGCCAAATCAAAAGCCCAAGGCTGGACCAGCTGCAGATGCAGAGTGCTTTTATTGCAAAGAACTTGGTCACTGGAAAAGGAATTGCAAGCAGTACTTGGCCTCTATTAAGGATCGCGGCGGTAAGGGTACAGCCGCAGCAGGTACACTTGCTATTCACATTACAGAAATTTTTCTTGCTGATTCTTATATTAATTCTTGGGTATTTGATACCGGATCGGTTGCCCATATTTGCAATTCGATGCAGGGAATGATAAGAAGTAGAAGCGTGAAAAGAGGAGAAGTTGATTTCCGGGTAGGCAATAATGCAAGAGTTGCTGCGTTGACCGTCGGGACGATGCAACTCCACCTCCCATCAGGATTTATTTTGGAGTTAAATAATTGTTATCTAGTTCCTAGTATGAGTCGAAACATTATGTCTCCTTCATGTTTGATGAAGGATGGTTATTCATTTGCGAGTGAAAACAATGGTTGTGTGATCTCTAAGAATGGCATGTTTGTGGCTTTTGCATCCATTATGAATGGGTTATTCATTTTAAATCTTGATGATGCACCTATCTGTAATATTAGTGCTAAAAGGCCTCGGCCTAATGATTTAAGTCCTACCTACATGTGGCACTGTCGTTTGGGTCATATAAGTGAGAATCGCATGAAGAAGCTTCATTCTGATGGGCTTTTAACTTCGTTTGATTTTGAATCATACGAGACACGTGAAGCTTGCTTACTTGGTAAGATGACCAAGGCGCCCTTCACGGGTTTACCGGAGAGGACGTTAGATTTATTGGAACTCATACATACCGATGTGTGCGGACCAATGAGTACGACAGCTAGGGGAGGATTCCAATACTTCATAACCTTCACTGATGATTTTAGTAGATATGGGTATGTCTACTTAATGAAACACAAGTCTGAATCCTTAGAAAAGTTCAAAGAGTTTCAGAATGAAGTAGAAAATCAGCGTGGCAAGAAAATTAAAGCACTGCGATCAGATTGTGGTGGTGAATATTTGAGTCATGAGTTTAGCAATCATCTAAAGAGTTGTGGAATTGTTCCACAGCTTACGCCGCCTGGAACGCCTCAGAGGAATGGCGTGTCTGAGCGACGTAATCGGACTTTATTGGATATGGTTCGATCAATGATGAGCCAGTCGGACCTACCTTTGTCGTTTTGGGGATACGCTCTAGAAACAGCAGCTTTCACACTAAATAGGGTACCGTCTAAGTCCGTAGTTAAGACACCATATGAGATGTGGACTGGGAAGACTCCCAGCTTGTCTTTTCTGAAGATTTGGGGTTGTGAGGTTTACGTCAAGCGACTACAGTCGGATAAACTCACTCTAAAATCGGACAAGTGCATGTTCGTGGGATATCCAAAGGAAACTTTAGGATATTACTTTTACCACCGGTCAGAGGGCAAAGTGTTTGTCGCCCGGAACGGTGTGTTCTTAGAGAAAGAGTTTCTCAAAAGAGAGAAAAGTAAACAAAAGGTGTATCTTGAAGAAGTTCAGGATGAGCCAGTGGGACAAGATTCAACAAGTGATGCTAATGTAGCAGAACAAGTTGAGACGTCTATGGCAAGAGAATCACCACCACAACCACGAAGGTCAGCAAGGCTTCGCGAGGCACGAGGAGAAGTGCTATTGTTGGGCAATGGGGAAGTGTTGTTGTTAGACAACGACGAACCTGCAACATATTCAGAAGCGATGATGGACCCAGATTCTGAGAAATGGCATGTCGCCATGAGATCCGAGATAGATTCCATGGGAGAAAATCAAGTTTGGAACTTGGTTGACCCGCCTGATGGTGTTAGACCTATAGAATGCAAATGGATCTATAAGAAGAAGAAAGACATGGATGGAAATGTTCACATCTATAAGGCTCGACTTGTTGCAAAGGGTTTTCGACAAGTTCAAGGAGTTGACTATGACGAGACATTCTCGCCAGTAGCGATGCTTAAATCTATTCGGATCATTCTAGCTATTGCCGCATATTTCGTTTATGAGATTTGGCAGATGGATGTCAAAACAGCTTTCCTTAATGGAAACCTAGATGAGGACGTGTATATGATACAGCCCGAGGGTTTTGTCGATCCGATCAATGCTGGAAAGATATGCAAACTTCAGAAATCCATTTATGGGTTGAAGCAAGCATCTCGGAGTTGGAACATTCGTTTTGATGAAGTGATCAAAGGGCTTGGTTTTCATCAGAATGAAGAAGAAGCTTGTGTTTACAAGAAGGAAAGTGGGAGCGCTGTTGTATTTCTGATCTTGTATGTGGATGACATATTATTGATTGGGAATGACATTCCTATGCTGGAGTCCGTCAAGGCTTCACTGAAAAAGAGTTTTTCTATGAAGGACTTAGGGGAAGCAGCATATATTTTGGGCATAAGGATCTATAGAGATAGGTCGAAGAGGCTTATAGGATTAAGTCAAGATACGTACATTGACAAGGTTTTGAAACGGTTCAACATGGAACAGTCCAAGAAAGGGTTCATACCTATGTCACATGGTAAACACCTTAGCCAGATGCAATGTCCTGCAACGGCTAATGAGCGGGAGCGCATGAGTAAGGTACCATACGCCTCAGCAATTGGTTCAATCATGTATGCCATGATAAGTACACGCCCAGATGTTTCATACGCTATAAGTGCTACGAGTAGATACCAAGCTGATCCAGGTGAGGATCACTGGACAGCGGTAAAAGGCATTCTTAAGTACTTAAGAAGGACTAAAGATATGTTCCTGGTATATGGGGGTAAGGAGGAGCTCGTTGTAACTGGTTACACCGATGCTAGCTTCCAAACTGACCCAGACGAGTTAAAATCGCAATCAGGTTTTGTGTTCACAATAAATGGTGGTGCTGTTAGTTGGAAGAGTTCCAAACAGGAGACTGTGACTGATTCTACAACAGAAGCCGAGTACATTGCAGCTTCTGAATCTGTGAAGGAAGGTGTTTGGATAAGAAAGTTCCTCGTCGAGCTTGGTGTGTTTCCTAATGCATCTAGCCCATTGAACCTCTACTGTGACAACAATGGGGCTATTGCGCAAGCTAAGGAGCCAAGGAACCACCAGAAAAACAAACACGTACTGCGGAAGTTTCACCTCATACGGGAATTCATTAGGCGGGGTGAGATAAAGATATGCAAAATACATACGGATTTGAATGTTGCTGATCCTTTGACAAAACCTCTTCCACAACCTAAGCATGAGGCACACGTGAGATCTATGGGTATTAGATATCTTCTAGATTAACTCTAGTGCAAGTGGGAGACTGTTAGAAATATGCCCTAGAGATAATCATAGAGATGAGCATATTTCTTTGTATCCATGATATATATATTGCTTAATTGAATATCCATGGAAGGCACCTTGTATTGATTAGCAATTATGTGAATTGTTTGTGAGATTCTTTACTTATATGGTTATTCTAAATGATGTCCCTAGTCAGAGTCGATGACTAGCATATGTATTAGTTGATGACTACATTTCACAAGTCATGAACATGGAGATGTTAAACTAATAATGTGGGCGCATGTATGACATGAGGCTGGACCGACCCAACGTGAGATATTGTAATATAGTTCTCTTCTTGCAACATGAATACTGTATCCTTAGACCTAAGATTGTCGCATGTTCTCAAGATGTGAATTGACTTACTTAGGGACTATCAAACGCTATCCCGTAACTGGGTAGTTATAAAGGTAGTTTTGGGTTTGTCAGGAAGCATGCTATGAGGCATGGTCAGTCAAGATGGAATTTGTCCCTCTCTTTGTGAGAGAGATATCTCTGGGCCCCTCGAGTGATTGGATCAAGAAATGCATGGCCGTGCTAGGGTTAAGAGTTAACCATTGAAAGGATTCCAATTCACAGTATCGAGAAAGAGAGGTCAGCTTAGAGCCAGACCAAATATCGTGAGACAAAGGGAACAACATGTACGTAATGTCGCAATGGTTCGTCTGATATGATCTTTGCGTACACATAGGAGTTGACATGTCTTGCTAGAGGCCGCTGTCAATTATTGGACCAAGTAAGAGTACTCGGGCTATGTCTATTTGTACGTGAACCTATAGGGTCACACACTTAAGGGGAAGGAAGCCTAATTCGGATTAGATCCGAAATTAGACTGGGCTTTAGGGTTAATGATGGGCCTCGGCGTCAGAAGCCCACCATAACGCCTATATAATGAGGGGCGGGCGCGGTTAAGAGATAACCTAATTCGCCACCTGCAAATCAGCAGCCGCCGCTCGCCTCTCGCCCTCGCCAAGCCGCCGTCGCGAACCTAGCAGTTCGGTACGCGGTGCTTCCTCCCTGTACGTGTGGATACCTCGGAGGTGCTGCATCTGGAGCACTTGGACGAACCGTGCGAGGACGTGAAGGACGCCGGCGACTGCACGGAACTGCTCGACGCGTTCGTCTACATCGAGACGTCTTCCACTGCTCTGCGCGTCTAGTGGTAATTCCATGACCTATAACCGCAGTAGTTCTTGGTATTATGGGGATGAAAATTTTGTTTTGCGCTAGCGTAGCCTCCCCGTAATCCTACAGTTAGTCTTAGCGATTAAGCAAGTATCGAGTTTTTCTCTATTGAAATCAACTAAGTATAGCTGACCCTCTAATGCTCCTTTAAAAGCTACTGAATCATCACTTCTTCTAAAGACAGTAACACCTGTATCCGTGAAAAGACAGTTTTACATAATTGAGATATGAAAAGCATGTTGTAATCTAAAGAATCTATAAGAAAAACATTGGAAATAGAATGGTCAGGTGATATAGCAATTTTACCCAATCCTTTGACCAAACCTTGATTTCCATCCCCGAATGTGATAGCTCGTTGGGGATCTTGGTTTTTCTCGTAGGAGGAGAACATTCTTTTCTCCCCAGTCATATGGTTTGGGCACCTGCTGTCGATGATCCAACTTGAGCCCCCGGATGCATAAACCTACAAAACAGATTTAGTTCTTGATTTTAGGTACCCAAACGGTTTTGGGTCCTTTGACATTAGATACAAGAACTTTGGGTACCCAAACACAAGTCTTTGATCCCTTGTGTTTGCCCCCAATATATTTGGCAACTACCTTGCCGAATTTGTTAGTAAGCACATAGGAAGCATCAAAAGTTCTAAATGAAACATTATGATTATTTGATGCTTTAGGAGTTTTCTTCTTAGGCAATTTAGCATGGGTTGATTGCCTAGAACTATATGTCTCACTCTGATACATAAAAGCATGATTAGGGCCAGAGTGAGACTTCCTAGAATGAATTCTCCTAATCTTATACTCGGGATAACAGGCAGGGTACAAAATGTAACCCTCGTTATCCTGAGGCATGGGAGCCTTGCCCTTAACAAAGTTAGATAATCTTTTAGGAGGAGCATTAAGTTTGACATTGTCTCCCTTTTGGAAGCCAATGTCATCCTTGATGCCAGGGCGTCTCCCACTATAAAGCATACTACAAGCAAATTTAAATTTTTCATTATCTAGCTCATGCTCGGCAATTTTAGCATCTAATTTTGCTATATGATCATTTTGTTGTTTAATTAAAGCCATGTGATCATGAATAGCATCAATGTCAACATCTCTACATCTAGTGCAAATAGAAACATGCTCAATGGTAGATGTAGATGGTTTGCAAGAATTTAATTCAACAATCTTAGCATGTAATATGGCATTTTCATCTCTAAGATTGGAAATGGAAGCATTGCAGACATTTAATTCATTAGCCTTAGCAATTAGTTTTTCATTTTCTTTTCTAAGGCTAGCAAGAGATGCATTTAATTTTTCAATCTTAGCAATAGAAATAGCATGATCATTTCTAAGATTGGCATATGAATCATCACATACATTTGAATCAACCTTAGCAATTAATTTAGCATTCTCATTCCTAAGGTTAGCAATCAAATCATGGCAAGTGCTTAACTCACTAGATAATTTTTCACATTTTTCTACCTCTAGAGCATAAGCATTTTTAACCTTAACATGCTTCTTGTTTTCCTTAATTAGGAAGTCCTCTTGGGTGTCCAAGTGTTCATCCTTCTCATGAATAGCACTAATTAATTCATTCAATTTTTTCTTTTGTTGCATGTTAAGATCGGCAAAAAGGGTAAGCAAGTTTTCCTCCTCATCACTAGAATTATCTTCATCACTAGAGGTTGCATATTTAGTGGAGGATTGGGATTTAACCTTCTTCTTTTTGCCGTCCTTTGCCATGAGGCACTTGTGGCCGACGTTTGGGAAGAGGAGTCCCTTGTTGACAGCGATGTTGGCGGCATCCTCGTCGGAGGAGGAGTCGGTGGAGCTTTCGTCGGAGTCCCACTCTCAGCACATATGGGCATCGCCGCCCTTCTTCTTGTGGTACCTCTTTCTTCTCCCCTTCTTGTCGTCGCCCCTGTCACTGTCACTAGATAATGGACATTTTGCAATAAAATGACCGGGCTTACCACACTTGTAGCACACTTTCTTGGAAGGGGGCTTGTAATCCTTCCTCTTCCTTTGTTTGAGGATTTGACAGAAGCTTTTGATAATAAGCGCCATCTCCTCATTATCGAGCTTGGAGGCGTCGATGGGGATTCTACTTGGAATAGAATCTTCTTTCTTCTCCTCCGTTGCTTTGAATGCAACGGGTTGTGCTTCGGGAACGGAGGAGGATGTGCCTTGCTCGATGATCTTTTTGGAGCCTTTGATCATTAGCTCAAAGCTCACAAATTTACCTATTACTTCCTCGGGAGACATTATTTTGTATCTAGGATCACCACGAATTAATTGTACTTGAGTAGAATTAAGAAAAACTAGTGATCTTAGAATAACCTTGACCATCTCATGGTCATCCCATTTTGTGCTCCCGAGGTTGCGCACTTGGTTCACCAAGGTCTTGAGCCGGTTGTACATCGCTTGTGGCTCCTCCCCTTGGTGAAGCATGAATCGACCGAGCTCCCCCTCGATCGTCTCCCTTTTGGTGATCTTGGTCACCTCATCTCCTTCGTGTGCCGTTTTGAGTACATCCCAAATCTCTTTGGCGCTCTTCAACCCTTGCACCTTGTTATACTCCTCTCGACTTAGAGAGGCGAGGAGTATAGTGGTGGCTTGGGAGTTGAAGTGCCGGATTTGGGCAACTTTGTCCGAGTCGTAGTCCTCATCCCCTATGGATGGTACCTGTACATCAAACTCAACAACGTTCCAAATGCTAGTGTGGAGTGAGGTTAGATGATGCCTCATTTTGTCACTCCACATGTTATAATCTTCACCGTCAAAAACCGGTGGTTTGCCTAATGGAACGGAAAGTAATGGAGTACGTTTAGAGATGCGAGGGTAGTGTAGGGGAATCTTACTAAACTTCTTGCGCTCATGGCGCTTAGAAGTTACGGACGGCGCGTCGGAGCCGGAGGTCGATGGCGATGAAGAGTCGGTCTCGTAGTAGACCACCTTCCTCATCTTCTTCTTCTTTTCGCCACTCCGATGCGACTTGTGTGAAGGGGATTCCTTCTCCTTCCCCTTGTTGCGGGACTCTCCCGATGGAGCCTTCCCATGGCTTGTAGCGGGCTTTTCGCCGGTCATCATCTCCTTCTTGGCGTGATCTCCCGACATCACTTCGAGCGGTTAGGCTCTAATGAAGCACCGGGCTCTGATACCAATTGAAAGTCGCCTAGAGGGGGGTGAATAGGGCGAATCTGAAATTTACAAAGTTTAAGCACAACTACAAGCCGGGGTTAGCGTTAGAATTAAAATCGAGTCCGAGAGAGAGGGCGAAAACAAATCACAAGCAAAATAAAGAGTGTGACACGGTGATTTGTTTTACCGAGGTTCGGTTCTTGCAAACCTACTCCCCGTTGAGGTGGTCACAAAGACCGGGTCTCTTTCAACCCTTTCCCTCTCTCAAACGGACACTTAGACCGAGTGAGCTTCTCTTCTCAATCAAACGGGACACTAAGTCCCCGCAAGGACCACCACACAATTGGTGTCTCTTGCCTCAGTTACAATTGAGTTGATCACAAGAAAGAATGAGAAAGAAAAGAAGCAATCCAAGCGCAAGAGCTCAAATGAACACAAGTCACTCTCTCACTAGCCACTATTTGATTTGGAGTGATCTTTGGGCTTGGGAGAAGATTTGATCTCTTTGGTGTGTCTTGTATTGAATGCTATAGCTCTTGTAAGGTGTAGGAAGTCAGCAAACTTGGATGCAATGAATGGTGGGGTGGTTGGGGTATTTATAGCCCCAACCATCAAACTAGCCGTTTGGTGGAGGCTGCTGTCGAATGGCGCACCGGACAGTCTGGTGCGCCACCGGACAGTCCGGTGCGCCAGCCACGTCACCCGACCGTTAGGGTTCGACCGTTGGAGCTTCTGTCTTCTGTGTCACCGGACAGTCCGGTGTTGCATCGGGTAGTCACTGTACACAGTCCGGTGCGCCTTCTGGCGCTGCTCTGACACTGGCGCGCACTGTAGCGCATTGAATGCGTTCTGCAGTCGACCGTTGGCGCGAAGTAGTCGTTGCTCCGCTGGCACACCGGACAGTCCGGTGAATTATAGCGGAGCGGCCTTCAGAATTCCCGAGACTGGCAAGTTTGGAATTGGATTCCCTGGTGCACCAAACACTGTCCGGTGGCACACCGGACAGTCCGGTGCGCCAGACCAGGGCTGCCTTCGGTTTAACTTTGCTCCCTTTGTTTGAACCCTTTCTTTTGACTTGTATTAGTTTGTTGTGAACCTTTGGCACCTGTAGAACTCATAATCTAGAGCAAACTAGTTAGTCCAATAATTTGTGTTGGGCAATTCAACCACCAAAATTCTTATTGGAAAAGGTTTGACCCTATTTCCCTTTAAGTTCTCCTTTGTTAACAGATGATCATTGGTACATTGCAGATAAGGTGTTGCCTTTTCTTGAACTATTTTATGATTCAACTGTTGCACTGTCTGGTATTTATTACCCCACATCTCCATTAATGTTGCATCATATACTAAAAATTGGTAGACATCTAAATGCTTTTGAGAGTGGTCATCTACTTAGGGAAGCCATTATTCCTATGAAAACCAAGTATCTAAAACATTGGAGGAAAATACCAATTCTTTATGCATTTGCTTTCATTTTGGATCCAAGAGCAAAGATGAGGGGGTTTCATAAACTTCTTCTACGGTTGGCTAGTCTAACTGGAACTGATTACTCTAGATTTCCACAATTTATTCGTGCTAAGTTAACAAAGACATTTCAGTTGTATGAATGCAAGTATGGTGACACACTCTTGCGTGGACAACATGTATTAGCTAGTGGTAGTGAGTCTAAGGCAAAAGAGGCATGAGATGATATTTATGGGGATGGTGATATTGTACTAGGAAGTAGTTCTACTCCTATTGCATCTACTACAACATCCATCTCTGAACTGTCTTCTTACCTAGACAGTGATACTGTCACCCAATTTGGTGCAGACTTCAACATTCTTAATTGGTGGCAGAGGCATAAGCTTACTTATCCTATTCTTGCTCTTCTTGCTAAAGATGTTTTGACTGTTCCTGCTTCTACCATATCTTCAGAATCTACATTTAGTTTTTGCTAGCAGGGTGCTCGAGGAGCGACGACGACGACTAACAACAGATATGGTTGAGGTCTTATCCTGTATTAAGGATTGGGAGCTAGCAGACAAGCATATGCAGAATACTGTCGAAAACAATATGAAGGAACTTGAAGCAACCTATGAGAACATGTACCTTGATGTTGAAGACAGAGACAAGGACAAAGATGGAGAATCAAGACCCGGAAGAAGTTGAGTTTGTAGCTGTCTCTGTGGCTGTTTACTTCAATGTGGCTGTTTACTTATCTTTTGATGTAATAAACTACTCTAAACACTTGAACAATTAGGAGCTGGCTGTACTCTTTTCCTTCCTAGGGTTTTCTCACGAGGTGTGAGTTTTTACCTAGGAAGGTTTTTAATGAGGCAGCATTGCACTAACAGCTCCAATATTATTCAACTTATCTTGCATTCTGATTTTTTTGCTTGCTGGTACTGTGATCTTGATATTATCAGATTATGTGTGTAAGACTGTAAGTGTAATTGCTGGCAGATTATGTGTGTAATTGTGAATTTGTGATCTTGATGCCAGATTATGTGTGTAAGTGTAATTGCTGTCATATTATGTATATTATGTGTGTAATTGTGATCTTCATATCAGATTATGTGTGTATGTCTAATTGCTGTCACATTATTTGTGTAATTGATTTTTACTGTTATCTGGGCTAATGGGCGGCACGACACATTTAAGCCCACCAGGCTGGAAGCCCGGCACGGCCCATTTAGAGGGTCCCTGTGCCATGCTTGGGCTCTAAGTCCGGCCCGTGGGCGGGCACGGCCCGGCCCGTTGCTGTCTGCGTGCCGGGCCTGACCGTGCCCGGGCCGGGTTAGCCCGGCACGCCCATTTGAACATGTATACTTTACGCATACGGGAGCTGACAGAGGATCCGCTGGACTTAGCCTTACTCCCTTAAATTTTAAGCTTAAATTTTAAACTACTTTTAAGAGTGTTTGGTCGATTCGAAGATAGTATGTACCCAAAAATCAAGGTGGCCTAGACATTTTGAATCTAAGATGCATGAATATCAGTTTTTGACCAAATGATTATGGAAGTTAGAACCCAGGATGGCCTTTGGCAGAAAATTGTAACAAAAAATACATTAAAGGGTAACCAATGAGTCTAAAAAGAGAAACAAGGGCAATCACAATTCTAGAAAGGAATTTTAAAAGCCAAAGACTTGTTTTATAATAACTGCAAGAAAGTGATGGGAGATGGTAAATGTACCAGCTTCTGGAATGAGTTGTGGTGTGGGGACAATACTTTGTCATCCAGATTTAAAAAGGCTTTTTGACTTATCTTTGAATAAGGATATTAATGCCAAATATGTGTTAAACTCTAATTGTGAAGCCTTAACTTTCAGAAGAAGGTTATCTAAGGAAGGTGCAAAAAGTTTGGAGGACCTGAAATCCTTGTGTTAATGGTTATTAACATATGTGGTTATTATAAGGAGTTTGCCTACGTTAACAATATTGGAGGTGTTTGGTTCTCCCAACTAAAGTTTAGTTCGTGTCACATAAGCTATTTGAATGGTAATTATGAGTATTAAATAAAACTAATTATATAAATAAAGACTAAACAACGAGATAAATTTATTAAGCCCCAAATAATTTATGATTAGCGAATGTTTACTGTGGCATCACATGTGAGAATAATGGATTAGTTAGATTTAATAAACTTACATTACCATTCAGTTATTATGTGTGTAATTAGTTTTATAATTAAATTATATTGAATACTTCTAACTAGTATTCAAGTATCCAATGTGACGGAACTACAAAAATTAATATATCGGATCGAAATGACCCTTAATGGGAGCGAGTAAAGCGTTCATCGTCGTGAAGCACGTTAAGCTTTTGGGTGGATGCTCCGTAAACCCAAAATTATTACCGTCAATGATAATATCTATGTAGTAGTGGAAACAAGTTGAATGTGTAAGATGTCCACGTTGTCCATCTTAGGGTATATATAATGGTGTTTAATGTAGAAGCTTTTGAGATGTCTAAATGATACATTTGCAAAAAAAAATCGTAGAGTTATCTCTCCGTAAAGAGACGTTTTTGGCTAATAACCTAAGTAGCAACATATACCTCACTTCCACTGTACGATTTTGTTACATGTTCTATCGATCCGATGCTATACAACACATTTACTTCTGTGCTTATTAATACGCTACATTTATTGACATTCCATTGTATAATATAGTCTCTTGGTTGTCTCTTGTCGGTGTTTCGAGACCGGGGGGGTCCCTGAGCCGACGAGTGAAGTGTCGCCGCGTGCCCTAGCCTAGATGGGTCGACACGAGACCGAGCGCGAAGGGGGGAAAGCGAGGAGGCCGGAGATGGGCGAGAGAGAGGTGGAAATCCCGCGGCCTTCGTGTTCGTCCCGCGCCCAGGTCAGGTGCGCTTGCAGTAGGGGGTTACAAGCGTCCACACGGGGGAAGGAGTGAGCGGCCTTATGCGAGCGCCCGTCTCGTCCTCGTCCCCGAGCGGCCAACCCTCTCTAAGAGGGCCCTGGCCCTTCCTTTTATAGGCGTAAGGAGAGGGTCCAGATGTACAATGGGGGGTGTAGCAGAGTGCTACGTGTCTAGCGGAGGAGAGCTAGCGCCCTAAGTACACGCCATCGTGGCGGCCGGAGACATCTTGGCACCCGGTTTGTGTGATGTCGTGGCCGTCGGAGGAGTGCTGGAGCCTGGCGGAGGGACAGCTGTCGGGGCCGTCGAGTCCTTGCTGACGTCCTCTTGCTTTCGTAAGGGGACCGAGAGCCGCCATCGTCAGGGAACGTGCGGGGCGCCATCATCGCCTATCTGGCGGAGCGAGCCAGATGAGACGCCGGTCTTGTTCCCCGTAGCCTGAGTCAGCTTGGAGTAGGGTAATGATGGCGCCTCCTGTCGACGTGGCCGGTCTGCGCCCTAGGTTGGACGATGTGGAGGCTTCTCCGAGGTCGAGGTCGAGTCCGTCTTCCGTGGCCGAGGCCGAGTCCAAGCCTCTGGGTCGGGCGAGGCGGAGGCCGTTGGCTGAGGCCAGGGCGGAATTTGAGTCCCGGGGTCGGGCGAAGCGGAGTTCGTCGTCTTCTAGGGCTGAGCCCAAGTCCGAGCCCTGGGTCGGGCGGAGCGGAGTTCGCCGTCTTCCGGGGCTTTGCCTGAGTCCGAGCCCTGGGTCGGGCGGAGCGGAGTTCGCCGTCTTCCGGGGCTTAGCCCGAGTCCGAGCCCTGGGTCGAGCGGAGCGGAGTTCGCCGTCTTCCGGGGCTTTGCCCGAGTCCGAGCCCTGGGTCGGGCGGAGCGGAGTTCGCCGTCTTCCGGGGCTTAGCCCGAGTCCGAGCCCTGGGTCGGGCAGAGCGGAGTTCGCCGTCTTCCGAGGCTTTGCCCGAGTCCGAGCCCTGGGTCGGACAGAGCGGAGTTTCCTATGGTGTGCGGCCGGGCCTGACTGCCTGTCAGCCTCACTCTGTCAAGTGGCACCGCAGTCGGAGCGGCGCAGGCAGGGCTGTCTTTCTGTCAGACCGGTCAGTGGAGCGGCGAAGTGACAGCGGTCACTTCGGCTCTGTCAGCTGAGGGGCGCGCGTCAGGATAAAGGTGTCAGGCCACCTTTGCATTAAATGCTCCTGCGATTTGGTCGGGGTTGCTTCTTGGCGAAGACAGGGCCTCGGGCGAGCCGGGAACGTGTTCGTCGCTGGAGGGGGGCCTCGGGCGAGGCGGAGATCCTCCGGGGTCGGCTGCCCTTGTCTGAGGCTAGGCTCGAGCGAGGCGTGATCGAGTCCCTCGAATGGACTGACCCCTGACTTGATCGCACCCATCAGGCCTTTGCAGCTTTGTGCTGATGGGGGTTACCAGCTGAGAATTAGGAGCCTTGAGGGTACCCCTAATTATGGTCCCCGACAGTAGCCCCCCAGCCTCGAAGGGAGTGTTAGCACTCGCTTGGAGGCTCTCGTCGCACTTTTTTGCAAGGGGACCAGCCTTTCTCGGTTGCGTTTTGTTCCGGTGGGTGCGCGCGAGCGCACCCGCCGGGTGTAGCCCCCGAGGCCTCGGAGGAGTGGTTTGACTCCTCCGAGGTCTTAACGCCCCGCGCAATGCTTCGGCTGGTCTGGTCGTTCCCTCATGCGAGCTGGCCGTAGCCCGGGTGTACGGTCGGGTCCCAAGTTCTCGGGCTGGTATGTTGACGCTGTCAACGGTTTGGCCGGAGCCGGGTTTGCGAGAGCAGCCCCCGAGCCTCTGCACAGGGCGAGAGGGCGATCAGGGACAGACTCAACTTTTTTACATACGCCTCTGCGTCACCTTTCCGCAAGGAGGAGGGGGGGAGAGCGCCATGTTGCCCTCGGTGGGCGCCGAACAAGGTGTCTCCAGTGAGCTGCAGGCGGGTGATCCGAGCGGATGTCCGTGCCCCATTCGTTAGGGGTCGGCTAGGGGCCCAGAGGCGCGCCCAAAAGTACCTGCGGGTGATCTGCCGGACCTGGTCCCCTGGTGACGGGGTCCGAGGGCTCGATGCCTCCCTCCGATGGGATTCCGTTACAAGATCGTTCCCGCTGGTCTCGGAAATGTCCTAGGGTACCTCGGGAGCGTAGCCCGAGCCTTGGTTATGTATCGAACGTACCCATGGTCATCCCTCGCTCTGTGTCTGAGGCGGCTGTGAACTCTTCGGGGGCCAGCCTTCGAACCCCTGATCAGTAGTGGGCGCGGAGCCCGAGTAGCCTGAGGCGGCCGTTGAACCCTTCCGAGGGGCCGGCCTTTGAACCTCTGACCAGTAGTGGGTGTGGAGCCCACGTGCTCTGAGGCGGCTGTTGAACCCTTCCGAGGGGCCAGCCTTCGAACCTCTGATCAGTAGGGAGGCTCGGAGCCTGGTTCCTTCACAGGGAAGGATCCTTTCCGGGGTATCCCCCTTTCCCGGTCCCTGTTGTAAGAGAGAGAAAGAGGAAAAAAGGAAAAGGATACGAAATCGAACGACGCGGCGTACCTTTTTTGACGCGGTCATTATGGCGAAGGCGAAGCGTCGCTCGCTTCTCTTGCCAGAGGCGCCGCCTGTCCCGCCGTGGAGTTAATGCGACGGGGCGAGTGGTTCGCAGGGCAGCCGTTGCGCGTGCACGAGCCGTTCGAGGAACGGAACACGGGCGCGTTGTCTTCACGCCGTGAGAGAGGGTTCTCTCGCTGCCCCCGGATGGGACGTAAGCTTAGCTGACGACGTGACCGTTGCTCCTGCTCGCCTGCCACCGCCATTACTGTCGGCCCGTCTTCGGCCGCATTGACCGTCACGCTAGGCTGGAGCCGCTGGGTCATGCGCTGGGTCGCCTCGAGTCGCGGTATTGGTTCCGCAGTCGAGGAGGCGCGGTGGTGGCGCAGGTGGCGGTGCAGTTGCAGGCACGAAGCATTCGGCGCGCCGGTTGCATGACGCATGGGTCTGGGCCTCCATGCTGGGCGTGTTGGGAGTCGGAGAAGCGCGCCCACTTGGCGCGGTTGCATGCCGCCTGCATGGCAGCCCGCCCTTTCGCCCGCTGGTCTGGGCAAAAGTGGAGAGCCGCTTGTAACCGCTGGGCGGTTGCACGCACCACGCGCGGCGGTTTGGCTTCTTCTGCTCTGGGCCGGCTTGCATGACGTGTGGGACCCAGCCCCCGCTCCGTAGGGGGAGGACCTTGGAGCGTGTTGGAGAAGACTCAGCCCACGACGGCTGGGGACGCAAGTAGGGAGAGTCGCCTTTAAAAGGAGGGTGATCCTCTTGGAAGGCGACCGTGTCTTCGCGCTCCCTTATGCATCGTGTCTTTCCATCTTCCAAGCCCCCGGATGGGGGATATTCGCCGTCTTTCCGCTTCGTTGTTGGAGGAACGCAACTCTGCGGGAGTTGGTACCTTTCAGCCGTCGTTCGGCTTCAAGGATTTTCATCATGCAGCCCGGTCGCACCCCTCCGCCGGCGGTCACCCAAGATGGTGACCTCCAGTTCGATGGCGGGGGAGAGCGAACCGGGCCGCGGCCTCTGGCCGTCCCTCAGCCTCAAGGATTTTCATCACCCGGGCTGGGGAGGGGAGTGTGCCGAGTTGGGGTCGGCCCCTGCGTGTGCGGTGGCCCGCTCCTTCCCTCAGTGATCGGGGGGAAGGGCGGGAGCCGTCCGTGGCGCTGGCAGCTGCACCGTGCCCGGCTCTCTGAGCCGAGCGGCTTCGGAGCCGCTCCCGGTGCCGCCTCTCGCCACGGCAGCTGGAAGAGGTTCCGCCGCCGACGAGCTTGCCGGCGCCACCCGCGGACCGACCTCCAACTCCACGGCCTTCTGCCCGTCCTTGCCTCACGAGTTTGGGCACGGGCGGGGGCCTCCTGGCAGCAGCATCCGCCCTGAGGTCATCGCTGCTGCTGTTCGGCCCCCTGGAGCAGAAGTCTTCATCGTCGCCGCTGCTGGGGCGGGCGACGGCGAGTCGTTCGTCGGTCTTCTGTTGCTCCGCAGGCCCCTCCCCCATCGAGTGGGGTTGTTCGTACCTGCGAAGGTGGAACCGGAGTTCCGTTTGTAATGGCACTTCGAATGCCAGTGTTTTTGTTCATTGTGGCTGTCGAGGCCTCAACATGTATGTAAATTCGGCACGGAGCCGTGTTTTTTCCCCATTTTCGAGCACTAAGACTCGCCTGTTGGTTGTCTAAACCGCTTCACCAAGCGTGAGTCGCCCCGTGTGAAGGTGACGAGTGAGGTATCCGTATCCCGGAGGCGTAGGAGTCCCTCGGCTCGGTCAGCCTTGTTGTCCGAGGCTTCCCTGGCTTAGTTAGAGGAAACCCTCGGCCGCTCTTCGATGAGCCGAGGCCAGGGGTAGCGGTGCCAGTGCAAATAGAGGCAGAGTTGGCTCGAAAAGAAGACCAGGTCGGCCGGAGCCTAGCCGGGTCGTCCGTTAGTAGGACAGACGCCGGAATTGACCCGCCGAGGCCTCGGGGCGGGCTGATGTCCTTGGGGGACAGCTAGCCGAGGCCCCGGGGTGACCGGCCGAGCCGCTTGCTCGGGCCGGATCCTTGGAGAAGACCCTGGCGGCGATGGCCCGGGCTTGGTGATGACGTTGTCCTTCAGAGCAGAGACCCTTGGACCGCGTCGCTATCCGAGGCTAGGTCGGACCTCGCCAAAGGTGTTGTCGACGCCGAGGGCGCTGCTGCTCCCTTTAGCCGTCAAGATCCGAGCCTGCAGGATCAGATTATCTTGTAGCGTGTGTTTTCGGCGGCCGCCGAGGCCGAAACACACCCTCGCCGTATTGTAAAGCCGTGTCTCCTTTCCTCTTGTTTCGAGTATCTGGACTTTTTTGTCGGTAACAGAACTGTTTGTGCGAGCGAGAGTTGCTTCTCACGGAAGGTGATGAGTGAGGTATCCGTATCCCGGAGGCGTAGGAGTCCCTCGGCTCGGTCGGCCTTGCCGCTTACGCGCACTCTTACCCGTCCATGGGGTTCTGTCACCGACGCAGTCGAGGAAACTCGAAGAATCGCTCCGGCAGAAGAGCTTCCGAACGTGAAGACTTGTTCGGTCCGCGGAATCACTTGTCCGAACGTGAGTTACTTATGGCAGAAGGTGATGAGTGAGGTATCCGTATCCCGGAGGCGTAGGAGTCCCTCGGCTCGGTCAGCCTTGGCTGCTTACGTGTACTCCGTCGTTTTCAGGATCCACTTTCGAAGTAGTCGAAAAGCACGAAAGACATTCCGGTGGAAAAGATCTTTTTTCGAGGAAAATTTCAACGCAGAGGGGGTTCCCCCCTTTTAGCCCCCGAGGGAGGGTCGGGCTTTGCCGAGGCAAGGCTGACCCTTCCTTGATGACTAAACTTCGCGTGAGAGCGAGGTATATGAACCACTTGAAAACATCTTAAGGGTAGAAGCGACGTAGCTGTTGGATGTTTCAAGCGTTGCTGTAGACCTCGCCTTGACTGTTGGCCAGCTTGTATGTTCCGGGTTTTAGAACTTCGACGATGACGAACGGCCCCTCCCAGGGGGGGCGTGAGCTTGTGTCGACCTCGGGCGTCTTGTCGCAGCCGAAGCACCATGTTGGGGCGAAGGCAAAGGCGCCACCCTTCGCTCGAAGCCTTCGCTGCAGCAGCTGAGCTAACAGAAACAAAACAGGCAGGGGACACCCTTCGCTTGTACCGCACCAGACGAAGACTGGCGACGAAGAGCATCCCACAGTGCAGCCTCGTCCAGCTCAGAGGCCCACGTGCGATCCGGCCCATCGTAATGGGCCCCGCGTGGTCGTCGTGCGTTACGGGCCTAATTTGTAAAGGCATCCCTGTAATTACGGTCTGTAACCCCGCTTTATGGGAATATTCTGGGGATAACCTAGGTAGCTGAGGGCACATGCGTCCTTAGCTCAAGGCGCTGCGCTCTCAGGTACCTATAAATACCCCTGCACAGTGCCCGTGAGAGGCCAGATTAACAGAGCTTTTGCCATCTAGCGCGAGTGCCCTGTTGACGTCACTGTTCACCCTTGTTGGATCCCCTTGCAACTGAGAGCGAGTTCCAACATTTGGCGCCCACCGTTCGTGCTACGAGAAAACCACCCGCGATGGCACCCAAGAGAGCTAACCCGAAGGCTGACGAGGCTGCGAAGGCAGCACTACTCGCCGCAAGAAAGGGCAAGGCCCTCGCCCTCACCCAATCCACCCACCAAGAGGCCACTGAAGACGATGTTCCTCGCGCCTGCAAAGACGACACCCTCCGCACCTACGACCCTGAGGGACAACCGCAGCCACCCTCAGGCTTCGCACCACCGGAGGGCGCGGACCTCACCGAGGATGGTGAAGTCCTCGGCGTCTCAGCAGAAGAACAGTTACAGCTGCGCGCCCTGCGCCTCAAGAACCGCAATCTCCAGAGGCAGAAGGAGATACTGGAGGTCAAGCGCCAGCGTGTGTCCGCACTAGCCAAAGTGCGGCAAATGATACGCGACGAACAGCAGAAGGCCCAGGAACTCGAGCGAGAGATTGCGCTGATGCAGCGCGAAGGCCACCTCGGCCTGCAGCACGAGTCACCCCTTTAGCAGCGCGCTCAACTCGAAGACACGCGCGAAGGCCACCTCGGCCTACAGCATGGGCCACCCCTGCAACACCGCGCGCAACCGGAGGACCCGCGTTTCCCCCAACGCGACCACACCTTCCCGCACGCCGCGCCATTCCAAGGGGTCAACTATCTCGATGAGCGAAGTCCCCTGGCGCCACACCTGCAAGTGACGCCTTGGCCAGCTAACTTCCAGGCAGGGACCTATCCCAAGTACAACGGCAGCACCGACCCGGCTCAATACATAATGAGTTATCAGGTCGCCGTTGCATCTTCCGGAGGGGACGACGCCACAATGGCGAAGTCTTTCATCATCGCCCTCGAGGGCCCAGCACTCACCTGGTTCACCAGGCTGCCTCCGCTGTCCATTGATTCCTGGAGAAGTCTCCGGGACAAGTTCCTGCTCAACTTCCAAGGGTACCGCCCAGACACTGACGCCCTGGCCGAACTCTCGCTCTGCAAGCAACTGGAAAAGGAGACTCTGAGGGAGTATTACCGCAAATTTTTAACACTCAAATCACAGCTGCCCTTAGTCGATGACCAGATTGCCATCCACTATGCTATCAGTGGCCTTCGCGCCGGCGTCCTTTACAGCCACTGCATCAGAGATCCGCCAAAGAACCTCCAGGAGTTATATCAGCTGTTTGAAAAGTACGCCAGATCCGAAGAGCTCCACCAGCGCAAGATTGAGTCCCAAAGGAAGCAGAAAGATGCTCCACAGTCCAGCCGCACGTGGACAAGGACTCCGCAGCCAGACTCCGGTCGAGACGGCCGCAATCAGCAGCAAGTGCACAACATCGCCAACCAGCATCCCGCTGCTGACCCCCCTCGTCGCCAGGAATATCCCCCCCAGGGCCGCGGAAATGGCACTCGTGGTAGGGGCCGAGGGCGTGCGCAGCCGCCGCGCCGATTCTACTGCCTCTTCCATGGCGAAGATTGCGCCCACCAAATCAAAGACAGCCCCGAAACGAAGGCTACCAGAGACAGAATGGCACGGGCGCAGCCAGCCGACAACCCCAGAATTGTCGCGCACAATTACCAGCAACCCCCTCCACCATATATCCACGCTCCCGCCCCGCATCCACCGCACCACGCTTACCAACACCATCAGGAAGTACAAATCGTACCTCCTCCACCCCCACCACCACACCAGCAACATCAAAACATCCCCCATGCCCCAAAGCAGGAAGACTTCGCCGATCAACCATATCGCGGAGTCATCCACATGATAACTGGGGGGGGTCCAGCACTGACTTCGACACCAAGCGGCAGAAGCGGGACCACTACCGTAGCATCAACCATGTCGCCGTCACGGGCCCAGTCGTGCAGACCAAGTGGTCCCACATACCGCTAACCTTCGACGCACGGGACGTCGACCTGCGCAGCGCCCCCCACTGCGACGCCATGGTTATCAATTGCAGCGTGGCAGGCTGGGACCTGCACAAGGTCCTAGTTGACAACGGCAGTCAGGCGGACATCATCTTCCTCCACGCCTTCGATCGCATGGGCATAAGCCACAGCCTGCTTAAGCCTTCGGACAACCCGTTGTATGGCTTCGGCGGCAAGGGCACCTTCCCTGTCGGCAAAATAGAGCTGCCTCTCTCCTTCGGTGTAGCACCCAATGCCCGAAGCGAGCAAATAACCTTTGACATTGTGGACATGGTATATCCTTACAATGCCATCATGGGCCGGGGCTCCATCAATAAGTTCGAAGCAGCCATTCACGGAGTGTACCTATGTATGAAGATACCAGGTCCGTTAGGCGTCATCACAGTCTTCGGCAATCAACAGACTGCGCGCAACATAGAGCGGGACTTCGTGCCCGGTCAAAGAAACGTGCACTGCCTCACGGCCCAACGCGAGGTCCCCGCGCCTGCCAGCCCAACCAATAAGCAGCATGACAAGGCACAGCTGCAGAGCAACGACGGGACCAAGACTGTCCCCCTCGACCAGGCCACGCCCAGGCAGACAGTCATTATCAGCGAAGACCTTACTTCGCATGAAGAAGAGAAGCTCCTCTGCTGCCTGTCCAAGAACAAAGATGTCTTCGCCTGGTCGGCCCTCGATCTGGTCGGGGTTAGCCGTTCAATAATTGAGCACAGTCTGGGAATCGACCCTTTGGTACGGCCGAAAAAGCAGCGGCTTCGCAAGATGTCCGACGAGAAGACGGAGGCCGCCAAGGCAAAAGTGCACCGCCTCCTGGAAGCCAAATTCATCGAGCCGGTAGCTTACCCCACATGGCTCTCCAATGTCGTGATGGTGCAGAAAAAGAGCGGGAAGTGGCGAATGTTCATCGACTTCACCAGTCTCAATAAAGCCTGCCCAAAGGACAATTTCCCGTTGCCGCGGATCGACAAAATAGTCGACAGCGCGGCCGGATGCGAGGTCATGTCCCTCCTCGATTGCTTCTCCGGTTACCACCAGATATACATGAAGGAAGAAGACAAGGCTAGCACCAGCTTTATAACATCCTTCGGCACATATTGCTTCATCAGAATGCCGGAGGGACTCAAGAACGCCGGGTCCACCTTCTCCAGGCTTACCAAAACAGTGCTCGAAGGGCAAGTTGGCAGAAACATATTCACATATGTAGACGACATTGTCGTCGCCAGCAAGAGCAAGGAGGACCACCTCGCCGAAACATTCGCGAACATGCGAGACGCACAACTCCGCCTAAACCCGGAAAAGTGCGTCTTCGGCGTTCGCCAAGGCAAAATATTGGGCTACCTGGTATCACACCGCGGCATCGAGGCCAACCCAACCAAGATTCAGGCCATCTTAGACATGACGCCTCCGCAGTCCGTCAGGGACGTCTAGCGCCTGACAGGCAGATTGGCCGCTCTCAACAGATTCATCTCCAGGTCCGCCGAGCGAAGTCTCCCCTTCCTCAAGACACTCCGTGGTACAAAAGACTTTGCCTGGGGACCAGAGCAGGCGGCGGCCTTCGCCTCATTAAAACAGTACCTGACAGAGTTGGCCGTCCTTACCAGCCCCGACACCTCGCTCCCCCTGCTGCTCTACGTCGCGGCTTCGCCACATGCGGTCAGCGCGGCACTAGTGCAGGAGCAGACTGTCGAGGGCGTGGTCCGGCAGTGCCCCGTGTACTATGTCTCCGAAGTGCTGACACCGTCCAAGTGCAACATGACAGAGCTGGAGAAGATTGCCTACGCAGTCGTCATGTCGTCGCGCAAACTGCGCCATTACTTCGAAGCATTCAAGGTCCGAGTCACCTCAAACAGGGGACTCGGCGAATTATTCAGAAACCCGGAGGCATCGGTGAGGATTGCCAAGTGGGCGGCCGAACTCTCCGGCTACCACATCTGCTTCGAGCCCAGGACAGCTATCAAGTCTCAAGTCCTGGCAGACTTCGTCGTCGACTGGACTGGGCCAACAACACAGCCAGACCCGTCCGCAAAGAAGATTTGGACGATCCACTGCGACGGCGCATGGTGCCATGCGGGGGCAGGTGTCGCTGCAGTCATCACCTCACCAGTCGGGGTCAAGCACAGATATGCAGCACGACTCAGCTTCAATCTGGAATCCGACAGATGCACAAATAATATAGCAGAATACGAAGCAGTCATCCTCGGCCTCCGCAAGCTAAGGGCCCTCGGAGTCACCACCTGCATCATCAAAACAGACTCCAAGGTAGTTGCCGGCCAAGTCGAGAAAGACTATGCAGCAAAGGACCCCACGCTCATGCAGTACCTCGCGGCCATCCGAAGTCTCGAGAGGCAATTCAAGGGGTTCACCTTGCAGCATGTGGATCGGGCCAAGAATGAAGAGGCCGACGCATTGGCCAAGGCTGCCGCCAGGGGCGAAACTCTGCCCTCCGACGTGTTCTTTCATGTCATCGGCACGCCAGCCGTCCGGAGCCCCGAAGGGCTCCAAATAACCAATGACAGCGAGGGCCACCGCATAGTCAACCTTATCATGACCGAAGACTGGCGGGCACCAATAACCCTGTTCCTACAGGGGTATTATCATCCAGCCGACATCAGTGAGGCCAAGCGCCTCAGACATCGAAGCCGAGACTTCGCACTGATTGAAGGCCAACTCTACATAAAAGGGGTCAGTCAGCTAATGCTTAAGTGCGTCACCGAAGCCGAAGGCATGCAGATCCTACGTGAAGTCCACAGTGGCACGTGCGGCTCACACGCAGGGCCAAGGGCCCTAGCTGCTAAGGTGATCCGCCACGGTTTTTACTGGCCCGCAATGATCTGCGCCGCAAATTGGGTCACACGGTCCTGCGAAGCCTGCCAGAAGTTTTCTCCTCGGTCAGGCAGCCCCTCGCAGTATACAAAGCTGATCGCCCATACATGGCCTCTCCAGCGCTGGGGCCTGGACATTGTCGGGCCCCTGCCCACCGCTCAGGGGAACCTTAAGTTCGCCTTCGTCGTTGTCGAGTACTTCACCAAATGGATCGAGGCGCGGGCTGTTTCTACAATAACATCAAAGACTACCCAAAAATTCTTCTGGCAGAACATTGTTTGCCGCTTCGGAGTACCGTCCGAACTAACAGTTGACAACGGCAAGCAGTTTGACAACCAAGACTTCAAGGATTTTTGTTTTTCCATTGACACCAAGCTTGCCTTCGCCTCAGTCTATCATCCGCAGTCCAACGGGGTCGTGGAACGCGCCAACGGGAAAATCTTCATAGCTGTCAAGAAAATGCTCCTTGACGAAAAAAGGGCGGATGGACCGATTTGTTACCTGAGGCAGTCTGGGCACTAAACACAACTGAGTGCAGGGCGACCGGGTTTACTCCCTTCCGCCTTCTATATGGATCGGAGGCCATGACCCCGCAAGAAATAAAGCATGGGTCCCCGCGAACAGTTTCGTCAGCCGTCCCCGACGTGGACGAGCCAACTTCAAAGGATCTCATTGACGGAGACCGAGTCCTCGCCCTACAGGCCCTAAACAAATACCAAGCCCAGACCGAAGCATGGCGCGACCACTCAGTCATCCCGAGGGAGTTCAGCGAGGGGGGCCTCGTACTCGTCCGAACAGCTCGGACGGAGTCCAGGGGCAAGCTGGAGCCCAGGTGGGAGGGCCCCTTTATAGTCAAGACAAAAGCTTCCCCCAGCGCTTACAGGCTCACAACGCCAAACGGCGAGGACCTGGAGCACTCCTGGAACATCGACAACCTCCGCAAATTTTTTGTTTGACTCATCAGGGCTGATTTCGCCCTTGTAATTCGCCAAAACAATCTTGTACCGGCCCGCACTCTTTTCCTCCCGGGGGGTGAGGTTTTTAAAGAGGCGGAGCCATGTAATATATGTGTGAAAAATCCCCCGCAAAAACATGCGTCGAAAAAAGACCGCGACGACGGTCTTCGACATTCGACCAACACGAGGTCACCGCGAGGCTAAGCGCTAGCCACCCTCGCGTGCGACAAATTCGCGTAGGAGTCGCCTAAGGGTGCAGCCGGACAGGCACAACAAGTGCGAAAAAATCAAAGTCTATCGCGAAGACTATCCGTGCAGAAGTCGCCTAAGGGCGCAGCCGGACTAGCACAACAAGTGCGAAAAAATCAAAGTCTATCGCGAAGACTATCCGCGCAGAAGTCGCCTAAGGGCGCAGCCGGACTAGCACAACAAGTGCGAAAAAATCAAAGTCTATCGCGAAGACTATCCACGCAGAAGTCGCCTAAGGGTGCAGCCGGACTAAGCACAACAAGTGCGAAAAAACCAAAGTCTATCGCGAAGACTATCCGCGCAGAAGTCGCCCAAGGGTGCAGCCGGACTAAGCACAACAAGTGCGAAAAAACCAAAGTCTACCGCAAAGTCTATCCGCGCAGAAGTCGCCTAAGGGTGCAGCCGGACTAGCACAACAAGTGCTAAAAAACCGAAGCCTACCGCAAAGACTGTCCGTGCAGAAGACACCTAAGGGTGCAACCGGACCAACACAACAAAGGCAGAAACGACAACATCAAACCGTCCGCGCCAAGACCAACTATAATCACACCAGCACAAGCACAACAAAACAAACCAGACAAAGTCCACAACGCCTTCGCACACATATACAAGCGAGGGCACACAACTTCATCATACAAGCCTCTACATATACAAGCGAGGGCACCACACTCTACATCGGCTCAACCTTAGGAATAATTCCCATCTCCCTATAATTAAATAACATTATCCTAAGCTCCTCACCCGCAAAAAGACTTCGCAGTTCCCCTTCACCTGTATTCACAGCGGCCGGCAAAGACAACAGTTCCTGCCGGCCAGCCCCACTCACACGAAGCCGAGCCCCCTCCGCCCCACTAACTCTACGTTTCGCAACCGCCCTTCGTCGTCGTCGCCCGGTGCTAGGACCTGGCACATCTCCTGCGTCCGCGACGTGCGGCGAAGCCTCCGCCGCAGCCACATCCAAGGCCGCAAACTAGTCCAAGTCCTCCTCCGACGACTCCTCAGTCCACTCAACCGAGCTCCCAGAGTCAGCACAATCAAAAAGCCCAGATGTAGATCCACCACATTCATTACCATCTTCCGCGGTCGAAGCCGCCAAAAATTTAGTAGCAGCGGTTGTGTGCGCAGGCCCAAAATCTTGAACCTGCGCAGCAACCAAAATTCAGCAACATATACAAATTTCCCCAACCCTCTACACCCACTACGCCACCTGCGACGGCCCTGACGTTGCGGGAGCCTCCGCCGTTGGCTCCGCCGTTGCTTCCGCTGTTGTCTCCGCCGCCACCGCCGCGGGATCTTCAGCACTCGGCGCAGCAGCTGCGGAGGCATCAGGCGCGCCTTCGGCGACCTCTGGGGGCAGGTCTTCGCCGGCCACAGCGGATACGGGGGCACCCGACGCGTCTCCCGCAGTCTCCGGGGTCGGCTCCAGGGCGACCCCAGACACGGCCTCCGCCGGGGTCGGCTCCGGGTCAGACAGCATGCTGTTCAATGCCCCGAAGTCGTCGACCCTCTCGCCGCGCGCCGCCTAAGACAAAACACACAAAACTCATCAAACACACACACAGCCTACATCCAACAAACACCAAACAAACAAAAACGTTACCTGAGCCCTCGCCGTCTCGGCCCGCTCCCTGACCACCTCGCGACCGTGCGGACCCCACATCCGGTCGTAGATAGCTCCGGCGGATTCCTTCACTACGGGGTCCTCAACCTTAAAGATATCTTGCTCAAAATCTTCATCGACTTGGTCGAAGACCTTGAAGTGCCGGCACCCTTCGCGGGAGAGCGCATTCATCGCCCCCTCGCAGGTGACCAGGGAGGCATACGCCATAAACCCCTCCACGACAGTGGGGAGTGCCTGCAACTCCTCCTGCACCCACTCCAGGCAACGAAGTCCGGGATCTTGGTCCGGCACTTCGAAATCACCGGTCCCCGCGCCCAGCCCGCGGTATGTATCTATAAGCAGTTGGCGCGTCCGCTCTGCCTCCGCGCGTGACGCGGCCTCGACCCTGTCCACGCGGCTCTCCAGGGCGGTGAGCCGCTCCTGCAGCTGCTCGGCGCGCTCCCTGGCAAGATTGCCCTCCGCCCGTGCCAGGTTGGCCTCCGCCTGCGCAGCTTGCGCCTTGACAAGGGCCTCGTTGGTCTCCCTCCTTTCCCCCGCTAGCCGGCGCCGGAGGGCAGCCTTCTCTTCCTCCAGGGTGGCCACCTTGTCCGCCAGCTTGCGACACTTGCTGTCGGTGGCCGATTTTTCACGGACGGCGTCAGCATGTTGTGTCCGAAGTCTCTCGACTTCGGCAACCACAGCTGCCGTGAGGGCCCCCGACGCAGTGCGGCTGGCGAAGTCAGCCACCTGCAGAGCAATCGTAAGACCACGGCCCCAGCAAGCCGATAAAGAAAAAGGGGACGGAGTCCAGCTCAGCGGACCTGACTTAGCGCCTCCGTCACCTCCTTCAGCTGGCGGGACGCAGCGCCCGCCTCATCCATGACAACTGCGAGGGCCGACACCTCGCCCCCGGCGCTAAGAGCCCCGCCCTTCGCCTTCGGCACTGCGGCAGCCGTCGTGGTCGCCGCGGCAGGCGCAACCATAGCAAGTTGGCCTTCGCCCGACCCTGCGACGTATCAACGAATAAATTTAAAAGAAAAAATAATTAATAAATAAATAGAGCCAACGACTTACCACCGAGATAGTCGTCCACACTAATATCGGTGGCGAAGTCGGCGACACGTTTGCCCGACAACGGCAACGCTCGGGCCGCCTTTGCGACCTCCGCCACTCTGCTGGACGGCGGCACCGCCTTCGCCGATTTCGAGCCTCCGGCGCCTTGCTAGATGCAGGGACGCCCGACTTCGCCGCCAGCGGCGGCCGGCCTCCGCCGGGGGCCGCAGCCTTCGCAGCCCCCCGCTGCCTCTTCGGCCTGGCTTCAACGAGCCTGATAGCCGCCTGGCGCTTCTGTGCGGCTCCCTGGCGATCCTTGTCCATCACTGCTGACACAACAGCAGCAACATTCCGCCTGTAAGGAAAAACCCTCCATTCACGAACCATGCGAGATGTAAAAAAGTCCTCGCCAGCCGCGCGGGGGATAGGAACATTCCTAGGCCAACAACCCCCGGTAACCCTCAGCATCCGAGCCGAAGACTCCCGGAGCTCGGGCGAAGACATCCTTTCCCCCGGGGCCGCGCACGTCCTCATCAACTCTCTAGCAAAACCATCAGAAACCCCAAGTCCTCCCATAGCAGTACCTAATTTTCTCTTTTTAGAGGATGGGGCGGCCGCCGGCGCAGGGTCGTCCCCAGTCCCCACCGCCGGCTTCTTCCCACGGCGGTCCGCATCGTCTTGACCAGGGTAGCCGTCATATGGCAATTGATTTAATTCAAAAACCCTATTCAAACGGTCATTCGACCCGCGGATATCCCAGCTACGCTGGCCCTCTGTCCTCGGCACGTAACGTCCAACGAGCCGCACCGCCCCATCCTCCGCCTCACGCACAAAGGCGACCGGATCGCGGTTTTGCAGATTCAGGGCGAAGGCGGGACTCCGCACCACCCTTCCGCCATGGAAAGGCATCTGGCGAGGGCACACTTCGCCCAACGCCCAGCCATGCGCCAAGGGCCATACCCCGTACGCCACAAATTCTTCAACCAAGTCGCGCCCACTGCTCAGGCCGGCGGCGCACCGAAGGGCCCCTTCGTCCACATCCTCCTTCGCCACTTCAAAGGGCGGGTACGCTAAGTAAAAATGAGAACACATCTCGGACACGGGGAGTCCTTCATGGCCTTCGACAGTACCCTCAGCAACGTAAAACCAAAATTCATTCCAGTTGCCCCACTTGTTGCGGGCGCAAGGAACCAACTCGACTACCTGCATCGTGGTTTTGCCGGTCTTCGGCGTGAATGTGCAGGACCCAAACTGAGCAACTTCGTCTCCAATCATCCTCTTCTGCCAGTGCAAACAATAATACTTCGCAAAAACTTCGACCGATGGCTGTCCGCCGTACGAAGTCGTCGCCCAGGCATACTTCGATAGAGCCACTATGGCATTCGGTGTCAGCTGATGTATTTGAATGTTGAACCTGCGCAGGACTTCGCCAACAAAACGGTGCGCAGGCAAGCGGAGTCCGGCGGCGAAGAACGCCTCGAAAACAACCAACTCGCCCTCCGGCTCGGGGACTTCCTCCGTCCCCGGGACTCGAGCGACTCCGCCGCCGAAGTAACCCAACCGCTGCATATCTTGCACGCGGACCGACGACATCCGTGATACGCCAAAATCAACAGAATCGCCGGCGCGCAACTCCTCCGCCATTAAACTACTCAGCGTCTCCTCAGACGAGGCGGCGGCCGGCGGCGAGGGAACGGCCGGCGGTGTAGCGGCAGCGGAAGAAGACGAGGACGGCATCGCTACGTACCGTCGGCGGCGGCGGGCGGTCTGCTTCACTCGAGCCAGATCTCCGGCGAACAAGAGCACGGCGGGCAGACGAGTAGCAAGACGGCGGAAAGGGCGGCTAGGGTTTTCGCGGAGCGCGGAAGGTGAAGTTCAAAAAGCGCCGACCCCCACCCCCTTTTATAGGCAGGGCGCGGCTCTTCGGGAAACCCGCAATCCAACAGGGCGCGGCGCTTCGGGAAACCCGCAATCCAACAGTACGCCGTCAATCAACGGTCACATCAAAAACCCCCGCGGAACCACTTCGAGTGAGGGTAGCGTCTCCGCCATCTAGCGACGTCTTCGGCACCAGGTGACTTTGTCGAACTGGTCCCTCGGAGGGCAAATGTTGGGGTGAAGGCAAAGGCACCACCCTTCGCTCGAAGCCTTCGCAGCAGCAGCTGAGCTAACAGAAACAAAACAGGCAGGGGACACCCTTCGCTTGTACCGCACCAGACGAAGACCGGCGACGAAGAGCATCCCACAGTGCAGCCTCGTCCAGCTCAGAGGCCCACGTGCGATCCGGCCCATCGTAACGGGCCCCGCGTGGCCGTCGTGCGTTACGGGCCTAATTTGTAAAGGCATCCCTGTAATTACGGTCTGTAACCCCACTTTATGGGAATATTCTGGGGATAACCTAGGTAGCTGAGGGCACATGCGTCCTTAGCTCAAGGCGCTGCGCTCTCAGGTACCTATAAATACCCCTGAACAGTGCCCGTGAGAGGCCAGATTAACAGAGCTTTTGCCATCTAGCGCGAGTGCCCTGTTGACGTCACTGTTCACCCTTGTTGGATCCCCTTGCAACTGAGAGCGAGTTCCAACACACCAGGTCGCCCACCTGGAGGTCTCGGGACCGGACCCCTCGGGCGTGATAGCGTCGCATGGACTGCTGGTACCGCGCCGAGTGCAGTAAGGCCTTGTCCCGAGCCTCTTCCAGCTGGTCCAGCGAGTCTTCTCGACTAGCTTGGTTGCTTTGGTCGGCATAGGCCCTCGTCCTCGGGGAACCGTATTCCAGGTCTGTGGGCAAGATGGCCTCCGCCCCATAGACTAGAAAGAACGGCGTGAAGCCCGTGGCTCGGCTCGGTGTCGTTCTCAGGCTCCAGACCACCGAGGGGAGTTCCTTCATCCATCGTTTGCCCAACTTGTTGAGGTCGTTGTAAATCCGAGGCTTGAGTCCTTGTAGAATCATGCCATTGGCACGCTCTACTTGCCCATTCGTCATGGGATGAGCCACGGCGGCCCAGTCCACCCGGATATGGTGATCCTCGCAGAAGTCCAGGAACTTTCTGCCGGTGAACTAGGTGCCGTTGTCGGTGATGATGGAGTTCGGGACCCCGAAACGATGGATGATGTTGGTGAAGAACGCCACCGCCTGCTCGGACCTGATGCTGTTCAGGGGTCGGACCTCGATCCACTTGGAAAATTTGTCGATGGCGACCAACAGGTGCGTGTAGCCCCCGGGTGCCTTCTGCAAGGGGCTGACGAGGTCCAGACCTGACACAGCAAAAGGCCATGTGATGGGTATCGTCTGCAGAGCCTGAGCGGGCAGGTGGGTCTGCCTTGCATAGAACTGACACCCTTCGCAGGCGCGGACAATTCTAGTGGCGCCGGCCACCGCCGTTGGCCAGTAGAAACCTTGTCAGAAAGCATTTCCGACAAGGGCTCGAGGTGCTGCGTGGTGGCCGCAAGCCCCCGAGTGTATTTCTCGGAGGAGTTCCTGACCTTTGGTGGTGGAGATGCATCGCTGGAGGATGCCTGAAGGGCTGCGGTGGTAGAGCTCCTTCCCTTCTCCCAGCAAGACGAACGACTTGGCGCGCCGCGCCAACCGCCGAGCTTCGGCTCGGTCAAGGGGTAGCTCTCCTCGGTGGAGATATTGCAGGTACGGGGTCTGCCAGTTTTGATCAGGCGTGACCCCGCTTTGCTCCCCCTCGACGCGCAATGTTTCATCCTCGGGGGCCGAGGGTACCTCGGGCCGAGCCGAGGGTGCCTCTGGCCGAGTCGAGGGTGCCTCGGACTGTGCCGAGGGTACCTCGGGCTGGGCCGAGGGTGCCTCAGGCTCGGGCATGTCGTCGATCTTGACGGAGGGTTGATGCAGATCTCGGGAGAAGTCGTCCGGGGGAACCGTTGCTCGCCCCGAGGCTATTTTAGCCAGCTCGTCCGCAGTCTCGTTGTAGCGCCGAGCGATGTGGTTGAGCTCGAGCCCGTAGAACTTGTCTTCCAGGCGCCGAACCTCATCGCAGTAGGCCTCCATCTTTGGGTCGCGGTAGTGGGAGTTCTTCATGACTTGGTCGATGATGAGCTGCGAGTCACCGCGAGCGTCGAGGCGTCGGACCCCTAGCCCGACGGCGATCCGCAACCCGTTGACCAGAGCCTCGTACTCAGCTACATTGTTGGACGCCGGGAAGTGGAGGCGTAGCACGTAGCGTAGGTGCTTTCCGAGGGGCGAGATGAAGAGTAGGCCTGCGACGGCTCCTGTCTTCATCAGCGACCCATCTAAGAACATGGTCCAGAGCTCCGGTTGGATCGGAGCCGTTGTTAGCTGGGTGTCGACCCATTCAGCCATGAAGTCCGCCAAGACCTGGGATTTGATGGCCTTCTGAGGGGCGAACAAGATTGTTTCGCCCATGATTTCCACCGCCCACTTTGCAATCCTACCCGAGGCCTCTCGGCAATGGATGATCTCCCCCAGGGGGAAGGATGACACCACAGTTACCGGATGAGACTCGAAGTAGTGTCGCAACTTCCGCCGTGTCAGGATCACCGCGTACAGCAGCTTCTGAACTTGTGGGTAGCGGATTTTGGTTTTGGACAGTACCTCGCTGACGAAGTAGACTGGCCTCTGAACGGGCAATGCATGCCCCTCTTCTTGCCTCTCGACCACAATCGCGATGCTAACCACCTGAGTGGTCGCGGCGACGTAGACCAAGAGGGCTTCTCCGGCAGCTGGGGGCACCAGGATAGGCGCCTTCGTGAGGAGCGCCTTCAGGTTCCCGAGGGCTTCCTCGGCCTCAGGGGTCCAAGTGAAGCGCTTGGCCTTCCTTAAGAGGCGGTACAGGGGTAGACCTCTTTCGCCGAGGCATGAGATGAAGCGGCTCAGAGCCGCGAGACATCCCATGACCCTCTATACGCCTTTCAAGTCCTGGATGGGCCCCATGCTGGTGATGGCTGCGATCTTCTCCGGGTTGGCTTCGATGCCCCGCTCGGAGACGATGAACCCCAAGAGCATGCCTCGGGGCACCCCGAAGACACATTTTTCGGGATTGAGCTTGACACCTTTCGCCTTGAGACATCGGAATGTCACTTCAAGGTCGGAAAGGAGGTCGGAGGCTTTCCTCGTCTTGACTACGATGTCATCGACGTAGGCCTCGACCGTGCGACCAATGTGCTCGCCGAACACATGGTTCATGCACCGCTGGTACGTCGCGCCCGCATTCCTCAAGCCGAACGGCATGGTGACATAGCAGTACATGCCGAAGGGTGTGATGAAAGAAGTTGCGAGCTGGTCGGACTCTTTCATCCTGATTTGGTGATACCCTGAGTAGGCATCGAGGAAAGACAGGGTTTCGCACCCAGCAGTGGAATCCACGATTTGATCGATGCGAGGCAGAGGGTAGGGAACCTTCGGACATGCCTTGTTCAGACCAGTGTAGTCTACACACATCCGCCATTTCCCCCCTTTCTTTCTCACAAGCACAGGGTTGGCAAGCCATTCGGGATGGAATACCTCTTTGATGAACCTTGCCGCCATTAGCTTGTGGATCTCCTCGCCTATGGCTCTTCGCTTCTCCTTGTCGAATCGGCGCAGAGGCTGCTTGACGGGTCGGGCTCCGGCTCGGATGTCCAGCGAGTGCTCGGCGACATTCCTCGGTATGCCGGGCATGTCCGAGGGACTCCACGCGAAGACGTCGACGTTCGCACGGAGAAAGTCGACGAGCACTGCTTCCTATTTGGGATCGCGCCCGGAGCCGATCCGGACTTGCTTGGAGGCGTCGCTGCTAGGGTCGAGGGGGACGGACTTAACCGTCTCCGCTGGCTCGAAGTTGCCGGCATGACGCTTCATGTCTGGCACCTCCTTGGAGAGGCTCTCCAGGTCGGCGATGAGGGCCTCGGACTCGGCGAGGGCCTCGGCGTACTCCACGCACTCCACGTCGCATTCGAACGCGTGTTTGTACGTGGGGCCGACGGTGATGACCCCGTTGGGGCCCGACATCTTGAGCTTGAGGTAGGTGTAGTTGGGAACGACCATGAACTTCGCGTAGCAGGGCCTCCCCAATACCGCGTGGTAGGTTCCTCGGAACCCGACCACCTCGAACGTCAGGGTCTCCCTTCGGAAGTTGGAGGGTGTTCCAAAGCAGACGGGAAGATCAAGTTGTCCGAGGGGCTGGACTCGCTTCCCAGGGATGATCCCATGGAAAGGCGCAGCGCCCGCCCGGACTGAGGACAGATCGATACGCAGAAGCCCGAGGGTCTCGGCGTAGACGATGTTGAGGCTGTTGCCTCCGTCCATGAGGACCTTGGTGAGCCTGACGTCGCCGATGACGGGGTCGACGACGAGCGGGTATTTCCCCGGGCTCGGCACATGGTCGGGGTGGTCGGCTTGGTCGAAGGTGATGGGCTTGTCGGACCAGTCTAGGTAGACTGGCGCCGCCACCTTCACCGAATAGACCTCCTGGCGCTCTTGCTTGCGGTGCCGAGCCGAGGCGTTCGCCGCTTGCCCGTTGTAGATCATGAAGCAGTCGCGGACCTCGGGGAACTCTCCTGCCTGGTGATCTTCCTTCTTGTCGTCGTCGCGGGCCCTGCCACCCTCCGCGGGTGGCCCGGCCCTGTGGAAGTGGCGCCGAAGCATGACGCACTCCTCAAGGGTGTGCTTGATGGGCCCCTGGTGATAGGGGCACGGCTCCTTGAGCATCTTGTCGAAGAGGTTGGGACCTCCTGGGGGTTTCCGAGGGTTCTTGTACTCGGCGGCGATGACAAGGTCCGCGTTGGCAGCGTCGCGTTTCGCTTGTGACTTCTTCTTGCCCTTCTTCTTGGTGCCGCGCTGAGTTGATGCCTCGGGAGCATCTTCCGGTGGGCGGCCCTTGTGCTGCTTGTCCTTCCGGAAGATAGCCTCGACCGCCTCCTGGCCAGAGGCGAACTTGGTGGCGATGTCCATCAGCTCGCTCGCCCTGGTGGGGGTCTTGCGACCCAGCTTGCTCACCAGGTCGCGGCGGGTGGTGCCGGCGAGGAACGCGCCAATGACATCCGAGTCGGTGATGTTGGGCAGCTCGGTACGCTGCTTCGAGAATCGCCGGATGTAGTCCCGGAGAGACTCTCCCGGCTGCTGTCGGCAGCTTCGGAGGTCCCAGGAATTCCCGGGGCGCACGTACGTGCCCTGGAAATTGCCGGTGAAAGCTTGGACTAGGTCGTCCCAGTTGGAGATCTGCCCTGGAGGCAGGTGCTCCAACCAGGCGCGAGCGGTGTCGGAGAGGAACAGGGGGAGGTTGCGGATGATGAGGTTGTCATCGTCCGTTCCACCCAGTTGGCAGGCCAGACGGTAGTCCGCGAGCCACAGTTCCGGTCTCGTCTCTCCCGAGTACTTTGTGATAGTAGTCGGGGGTCAGAACTGGATCGGGAACGGCGTCCGTCGTATGGCCCGGCTGAAGGCCTGCGGACCGGGTGGTTCGGGCGAGGGACTCCGATCCTCCCCGCTGTCGTAGCGTCCCCCACGCCTGGGGTGGTAGCCTCGGCGCACCCTCTCGTCGAGGTGGGCCTGACGATCGCGGTGATGGTGCTCGTTGCCGAGGCGACCCGGGGCCGCAGGCGCTGTGTTGCGCGTGCGCCCGGTGCAGACCGAGGCTTCCCGCATGAATCGGGAAGTCGCGGCATGATGTTCCGAGGGGTACTCCTGCCTTCGGGAGGCGGAGCTCTCGGCCCGCCGGATCACGGCGCCTTCCAGGAGATCTTTGAGCTCTCCCTGGATTCGCCGCCCCTCGGTGGTTGATGGCTCCGGCATCGCGCGGAGGAGCATTGCTGCTGCAGGCAGGTTCTGGCCGACCCCACTGGATGCGGGTGGCGGCCTGACCCTGACATCGTCGGCGATGCGGTGCTGGAAGCCCTGGGGTAGATGACGCATTTCTCCGGCCGGAGGTTGGCCCGCCCATGCCTGCCCGACGTCCCAGCGGATTGGCTCAAGCGCTCCTGCTCCCTCGTCGAGCCTGGCCTGCACCCCACGGATTTGCTCGAGTTGTGGGTCGTGACCCCCGCCGGAACGGGGACCACGGCTAGCTCCCGCGGGATGTCAACGCGAGGCACCGGCCTAGGGAGATCACCGTCCTCCGGCATGCCGAGATGGTTGCCTTCGGTGGGACCCCCTAGATCGACGTGGAAACATTCGCGGCTCGGGCCGTTGTCCTCGTCGCCGAGGCTACGGCTACCGTCGAAACAGTCGGAAAGGCAGTAGTCGCATGCGGTCATGAGGTCCCGCATGGCACCGGGGTTGCCAAGTCCGGAGAAATCCCAATGGAAGCTGGGCTCGTCGTCTTCCTCGAACCCGGAGGGCCCGTAGGTCGAGACGTCCGTCAGCCAGTCCCAAGGTGACCGCATACGAAACCCCAGAGGGTTCGGATTCGCCTCTACGAGAGCGTCCGCCAAAGCGGAGCCGCTAGGCGGGTCGAGGCTAAATCCGAAAGGCGTGGCATGGGAATCGGTCGGTACCTCTTGGTCGACGGGCGGTGATGAGGTCACGTCGGGGGCTGACTGCACCGTCGTCTCAGGTACGAGGGCGACACCTAGCAAGCCTTTCGCGAGCGTGCTGGCGTCGTCCGTTTGCTCGGGATTGACGTGTCGCGGGGAGACAGCGCTCGTCTTCGTCTCAAGCGCGAGGCTGATGCCCGGCGCGCCCCCCGTTGGAGTGCTGGCGTTGTCAACTCGCTCGACGGCCGACGAGGCGCCGCCTCCTGCTTGGCCTTGGTTGCCCCGCCTCCTCCTCCTCCGTCGACGGGGAAGAAGACGGGGCGAGCTCGAAGGTCGTTCTTCCACCGCGCGGGGAAGACGTCATCGATCCCGCCAGCGGCGGGCGGACTGTCGGCCGCCATTGTCGCTGTCGCCCGGCGGTGGAAAGAGTATCATGTCGTAGCTGCCGTCGAGGGATATGAACTCAAGGCTCTCGAAACGAAGCACCGTCCCGGGCCGGAGAGGTTGCTGGAGACTACCCATCTGGAGCTTGACGGGAAGCTGTTCGTCAACACGCAGCAGGCCCCTACCTGGCGCGCCAATTGTCGGCGTTTCGAGACCGGGGGGTCCCTGAGCCGACGAGTGAAGTGTCGCCGCGTGCCCCAGCCCAGATGGGTCGACGCGAGGCCGAGCGAGAAGGGGGGAAAGCGAGGAGGCCGGAGATGGGCGAGAGAGAGGTGGAAATCCCGCGGCCTTCGTGTTCGTCCCGCGCCCAGGTCGGGTGCGCTTGCAGTAGGGGGTTACAAGCGTCCACACGGGGGAAGGAGCGAGCGGCCTTATGCGAGCGCCCGTCTCGTCCTCATCCCCGAGCGGCCAACCCTCTCTAAGAGGGCCCTGGCCCTTCCTTTTATAGGCGTAAGGAGAGGGTCCAGGTGTACAATGGGGGGTGTAGCAGAGTGCTACGTGTCTAGCGGAGGAGAGCTAGCGCCCTAAGTACACGCCATCATGGCGGCCGGAGAGATCTTGGCACCCGGTTTGCGTGATGTCGTGGCCGTCGGAGGAGTGCTGGAGCCTGGTGGAGGGACAGCTGTCGGGGCCGTCGAGTCCTTGCTGACGTCCTCTTGCTTTCGTAAGGGGGCGAGAGCCGCCATCGTCAGGGAACGTGCGGGGCGCCATCATCGCCTATCTGGCGGAGCGAGCCAGATGGGACGCCGGTCTTGTTCCCCGTAGCCTGAGTCAGCTTGGAGTAGGGTAATGATGGTGCCTCCTGTCGACGTGGCCGGTCCGCGCCCTAGGTTGGGCGATGTGGAGGCTTCTCCGAGGTTGAGGTCGAGTCCGTCTTCCGTGGCCGAGGCCGAGTCCGAGCCTCTGGGTCGGGCGAGGCGGAGACCGTTGGCTGAGGCCAGGGCAGAATTTGAGTCCCGGGGTCGGGCGAAGCGGAGTTCGTCGTCTTCTGGGGCTGAGCCCAAGTCCGAGCCCTGGGTCGGGCGGAGCGGAGTTCGCCGTCTTCCGGGGCTTAGCCCGAGTCCGAGCCCTGGGTCGGGCGGAGCGGAGTTCGCCGTCTTACGGGGCTTAGCCCGAGTCTGAGCCCTGGGTCGGGCGGAGCGGAGTTCGCCGTCTTCCGGGGCTTAGCCCGAGTCTGAGCCCTGGGTCGGGCGGAGCGGAGTTCCCCGAGTCCGAGCCCTGGGTCGGGCGGAGCGGAGTTCGCCGTCTTCCGGGGCTTTGCCCGAGTCCGAGCCCTGGGTCGGGCGGAGCGGAGTTTCCTATGGTGTGCGGCCGGGCCTGACTGCCTGTCAGCCTCACTCTGTCAAGTGGCACCGCAGTCGGAGCGGCGCAGGCGGCGCTGTCTTTCTGTCAGACCGGTCAGTGGAGCGACAAAGTGACGGCGGTCACTTCGGCTCTGTCAGCTGAAGGGCGCGCGTCAGGATAAAGGTGTCAGGCCACCTTTGCATTAAATGCTCTTGCGATTTGGTCGGGGTTGCTTCTTGGCGAAGACAGGGCCTCGGGCGAGCCGGGAACGTGTTCGTCGCTGGAGGGGGGCCTCGGGCGAGGCGGAGATCCTCCGGGGTCGGCTGCCCTTGTCCGAGGCTAGGCTTGGGCGAGGCGTGATCGAGTCCCTCGAATGGACTGACCCCTGACTTGATCGCACCCATCAGGCCTTTGCAGCTTTGTGCTAATGGGGGGTTACCAGCTGAGAATTAGGAGCCTTGAGGGTACCCCTAATTATGGTCCCCGACATCTCTTATGCTTAGAGAACCGTTTTGATGTCTCTCTGTTGTACATGCCCTTAGGCTGTCTTGAGCAGCTCACACATCTCATTTCTCATCTTATTTCCTATTTTAATTTTCACCCTATCTATAATCTATGTTTATAATGCAAAAGGGTGTTTTATACATTACATGGCTAGGCTAGTCTCAGTAGAGTTTCATGTCAGTTTTTAAGACTTTCGTAGGTTAAAAACAGTACAAACAAGTTCCATCTACATAAAACACATTCCATCCTATATTTTTTATCTTTATATATATACATATATATATTTATTAATCCTATCCACATTCAATAAATAATGCATAATAGCCTAATATGTGCCGAACCCGGTAACAGCGCAATTAAAGAGCCCCTCTTTTATCATGCACAGAACTTACAGCCTTTAAAAAGGTTAGGATCCAAAAGCGCTTGATGATGATGATGCTACATCCTCAAAGTACTATATGCTGTGAGCCTGTGATAGATTGACACAGTCACACAGTACATGGGCTACAGGAAAGACCATGGTTGCGCTATTGCCCTCCTCGCTGACAATTTCACGGTCCACCAAACCACGTCGGTAGCCATTGTCTACAGGAAAGGTCATGGTTGCGCTATTGCCGTCCTGCTCGCTGACAGTTTGACAGTCCACCACGTCGGTGGCCATTGTCGCGCTTGCGCCTGGGTACAATTTTATGGCAGGATAGAAACGACGTCATTTTCAGACCCGTCAAGCTGAGACAAGCTCGGCTGAGCCGGCTCATTTCCACAGCTAGTCGAGGAGTATTTATTTATTCGGGCGGAGGGAGTACTACACTGGGCAAATCTTTTTTCACAGTTCCAGCAGCATTAAACTACACCAGCACGGCGGGACGTCGCATTAAACGGCTAGGCCCGGGTGCGGCCGAAAGCCCCCGCACGTGGGGTGGCCCGTGCGTGGCCGACAGGGCGGGCTCCAACGCCCATGCCCCACCCCACGGCAGCGACGAGGTGGAGCCGCTCGCTGCCGCGCCACTTGCACCGCTGTCGCAATCGCTACAGGCCGGGGGGCCAAAGGCTCGATATTTTGCGGGAATTTTCCGTGCGGTACGTACGCGCGCGGCCCGGCCACATATTTGTGGCTCGATCAGATGAGAATTGAGATCTGCCTGTAGCTCGCGTACGTGCGTGCGTGCGTGCACCGCTGGCGCGGCAACCAGCTTGGGGCCTTGGCTTGGGAAAAAAATTGGCTGCAGCGGCCTGCAAAGCAACGCCTGTACAGGCTTGCTTTGATTGACGCCACGTGTTTCGCCGCACAAATCTCAAAGAAACTCGGCTCGTTGGCTTCCTTCTGGCTTCGACGTGGCTCATTCGCTTCTTCCTTCTGGCCTTGGCTCGTTGGCCCAGAAATCCCCTGTGCACAAACAGAGAACACATCCTTTGTGCAGCCTCTCCTCTCGTCTTGCCATGGCTTACACGTGCGAGGGACGGGAGATGGAGAAGCTAGATGCGGCCGGCGACAACTGGTACTGTGGCTGGCGCTCCCAGCTAGCGAGTCCAGGGCGTCTAAGGACGGTTGCGAGTGCAACAGCCTATTCGAACACTTCTGAAAGCAAAGATGCCAACACTGAAGGAAATAAAATGCCTAAAATTCCATGAAATATTCCATTTATGCGCAAAGGAGCGGCGACACGAAGCATGGGTTCTCCATTTGTGCACCAAAGGGATGGCGGCGCTATCTCATCTGATATGGCACCAAGAGGATTAAAGAAGAGTTGAAGCCACTGAGAGCCACGTCTAAGCCTGAAGGAAGCCAACGAGCCGAGCTAGCAAGTAGATCGTAGGCTGGGCCTTCGTTTCTTTGAGATTTGTGCAGCCAAACACGTAGCGTCAATCAAAGCAAGCCTGTACAGGCGTTGCTTTGCAGGCCGCTGCAGCCAATTTGTGGCTCGATCAGATGAGAATTGAGATCTGCCTGTAGCTCGCGTACGTGCGTGCGTGCGTGCACCGCTGGCGCGGCAACCAGCTTGGGGCCTTGGCTTGATGTTTTTATACGGCGATCCTGCTGGCGTGTACTTGCTGTCCGAATATTTCCACGGATTAGGTGGGTTATACTACTCTAGTACCCAGCCAGATGGTAGGTGCCAATATTAGGCGGCACACTGAGAGCGGATGTGGATCACGTCGAACTGGGCAGCCACATGGATTGAGATTTCGGTGGATAACAACGTATCCAAGTGAGGGGCACTACGTACTCGTACGTCAGAGCCAGTGTTGTGTGTGCATCATTGTAAAGCTCGGTAGGCCAGCCTAACGCTGTAATAAACGCGCACCACCTACTCGTCGTGCGGCCTCGGATTCCATGCCTGCTTGCATATGCCATGCCACATCTGGTAGCTAGCTAGCTTCGCAGCCTTGCAGAGAGTATCGACTTCGTTCCTGGATATCACCGGATGACTGCTGCCTGCACAGTGCACACCGCGCGGGCACTCGCCCGCTTCCCCTGCGCGGACCACGAGCCCACGACACGACACGACACCGGCCAGCGTGCGCGCCACGCTTTTCACGGGCGGGGTGATGCCCCGGCCGGCCCCGCCGCTGCGCCCACGCACGCACTCCTTCCTATACTTGTACGGTTGTACCACTACCAGCTGCCGCGGTGCGCGGCGCAGGACACGACGGCTTGGCATCTTGGCAAAGACCGACCCCCCGACGAGGCAAGGCCCAAACCAAAGGACGACACGCGGTAGTATAGAAACAACTCAACAAGTAGTATGTACTCCTAAATAAGGCGGCATAGACTGGAGGTAGAAAAACACGGCATTATAATAAACTGCAATTTGGTACACTATGTCACCTTTTTTAATAGGAACTTACCATTATACGAAAAAAGTCAACCATATATGGCGAACATGGCATGCTTCGAGGGACGCGACCGAGACGCGTGCAATAATGCGGAGCGGATGGGCCAGGCACGGATGGGGCTTAAGGCCCACCGCGCACAAATGTCACAAGACACGGCCGAGAGCGGGGCTGCGGACCGAGAGAGGAGGTGCTACAGGGACAAACGCGCGTAAACCTGGCACGGCTCGATAGCCCCGGCGGCGGCAGGAGCAGGACAGGGAGGGGCGCCGGCGTGTGTGGGGGTGTTCTGGCTGGGACCGTGGGACGGGGACCGTCGGAGGGAGCTGTGCAGACCGCACTTGCACTTGCACATGCACAGCTGTCTATGCTCGCATTCACATCCATGCACGGCCGCCAAATCTCAGCTACGATGAGTAGTGCGATGGGTATTGGATCTTACAAGAATTTTTACTGTTGGCAACATAAGCATTCCGACGATGAATATTATGCTGTATGAGCACAACAAACGGAGCAATACCGAAAGTACTCTACGTACCAGCGTCTTCCCCATACACTACTCCCTGCTGGCTGGAAGACCTCCCTGACAACAAACTGAATTTAGAAGCTCAGCTGGAAGGTTAGAATACGTGTCCTCTTGCAACCTACAAGTATTTGAACAATAGAATACTTATCTTGTCTGCTTTTTATTTTGGTACTTGTGCACACACATTGTTCCATGCAAAACTGATCTTTTGATATTTCAAGTTCAAAATAATCTTATTTTCCCTGCCTCATGAGTCATGAGTACAACTGATCTGATTTGAACTTTTTTTTTTTGCATGGATCACTGCCGAGAGAACTGGTTCATTTTTTTTGTTGATTCAGCTACAATGACTCAGATGCTCTTGATTCATGCACTGCCTGGGCCATTGAGGCATGGATTCTATTCGTGAGAGTTGTGAGCCAAACAACAGAGGTCTGGGCTTTCTGATGTTGTGCCAAACACCAGTTTGGCCTGCGACTGGACTAAGCTAGAAATAGTACTGCTGTACTGGTATGTCTGCCCTTAACAAAATTCTACAGTACTGTGATTGATTTTCTGCAAAGAGGGTTTGGTTCCCCCCCTGGTTTAGCATGCATGTTAGTATGCAACTGAAGTGCTCATCGGTTTGCTCAAGACAATTCAAAAACAACATAGAGAAGGCAGTAAATTGAACTCTGAATGAAGCAAAGTTGATCTGTACACCAAATAAATCTTGCACCGCTGAACAGAAAGACTCAGACTGAAGAACGCAATCTTATCAGATTGCAAACTGAAAATAAGTGCCTTGTGAGGGCTCAAGTACTTCAGCAATACCGAAAGTACTGTACGTACCAGCGTCTTCCCCATACACTACTCCCTGCTGGCTGGGAGACATGTCTTTCTAGGATTGCTTAGGATTGAATCCAGTTTTATGCCAAAAAATGATGGCTTAGCTCTATTGTTCAACAACCTCAGAACAACATCTTGTTTTTTTATAGGAAGGTTCCATGGCTGCTGCTGTAGGAGCCCCTCCGTGGGCCTCCTTAGGCCTTGACAAAACCACACACTTGTTCCTATGGCTCCAAAGAGTCCGGGCACCCAAAATCGCGAGAGAAATGTAACGCCCCAAAATTCTATTTTGGGATTTAAGAAAAAAAATCTTCAAAAGATTTAAAATTAAAATGTCTTTTAATAAATATTTTCTCACCTTTGAAATTATTTTTCCTAAAGTAAATAGATGGTAGTATTAAGTTATGATTGTTCAAATTGAGATTTGAATTCCGAAACTTGAAATTTAAATTTAAACTCAAACCACATGAAACCAAAAAGATAGTTTTTCGTGGAAATGAGTGATTCCTTTCATGAAGTATATATAATGAGAGCTATTCTCTAAAAATGGTTAAAAATAAAGTATTGTCAATGTTTCATAATCTACCACGAAACCATTTTAACATAGGTGTTTACTGACTATGAACTTGTCAAATAACTTTGTGTTCTAACACTTGCAACATGAACACCGAAACTTAACAATAATTCATAAAGAAGTTTGCACGATTCATAAAATCATTAGTCTTAGTGTTCCATTCAACAGAGTTTGAGTCTGACTTTTTTCCGACCATCATACATCCATTGGTGATTCTTGGGCATATTTGAGACTATAGAATAAAGCAAGTTATACAACACTGAGCATTTTACACTGTATATAGATAATGGTATGTCCTAAACCCACCCAAGGGTGACTAGTATAGCATGCCGATTTTTTTCATTTTAGCCCCTTTTGCGAAAAAAATTCACATTTAGACCCTTTGCTCGGCGTCATAAACCGTGGTACCGAGGTAACACGTCTTGACGCCACAAATCTTGGCGCCGAGGTACTGGCCTCGATGCTGTTGATGGATCGAGCTGCCGCCTCACATGGCAGAACTTGATGCTATAGATCTTAGCGTCGAGCCATGTGTTATAGGCCAGCGCGTTAGGTCAGGCGCACAAGCGCCGGGGGAGGCGTCATCTCGAGAGCACTCCAAGGGGAGGATTTTTTTTGCTGCGGATGCCAAGGCTTACCAGACGCCGGAACCATGTGTGCAGTTTTATGACCCGAAACTATATACATCAAGGGCTAGTTTGGGAGCCATAAAATAAGAGAGGATTGAAATCCTCTCCAGTTTTGTGGCTTCCAAACTAGTCCCAAAGAAGCCGACAACAGCACCCTCAACACTACAGCCGTACTGTGCAGCGTTTCCTTGCACTTGGAGGCATCTACGGTCTTCCCCGAACGTGTCGCCTGCCAAGTAGTCTAGTAGATTATAATTAGACTCAAAAATCAACGTGAGGAGTCTGTGGCAGTTAATTGGTTTGGTTCTACACTTCTGCCGCACGCACGACGCTGCACTGCATCTTAAGCAGCTAAGCCCATATGCGTGTCTGATCCAGTGTAGTTGTTGCTGCTGCTATGCTTTTACGTGCTCGTAGACTGAACTCTCAATTGAGTGCAGTTAGCTACCAGATTAGCCCGCACAAGCCAGCGTGGCTAGTACCTCAGCGCCATAGACTATGGCACCAACCTGTGTTACCTCGGCGCCAAGATTTGTGGCGCCGAGGTCTGCCACGTTAGCTGTCAGATTAGCCCGCACAAGCCAGCGTGGCTAGTACCTCAGCGCCATAGACCATGGCACCAAACTGTGTTACCTCGGCGCCACGGCCTATGGCGCCGAACAAAGAGTCAAAAAACGACATTAAGTTATCCAGTGGTCCAAACGTGAATTTGTTTCGAAAAAAGAGCTAAATTGCAAAAAATCGGTATAGCATGATGTTTATTATGAGGTTATAAGGTTTGAACAAAATTTTAGCATCATAACCATGTTGTTCTATACGCACACACCCGAATATGGCGTTGTTGAGAATAGCAAATATTATGCCATCAAAATTTCGTTTGAACAACATAGCTCGTCATAAATATCATGCTATATTGGTCATTTGGAGGTTGTCCAGACAAGAGAAAATTTTGGACCGACAAATCTCGCATACGTGACGCATATGAGAAGTTTGCGCGCGTGAGAAGCTACATTTTCACCTTCTCGCTGTCCAGTAGACCACGAACATACTTATATTTATGCTGAAGCACTTGCTTTGTCCTTTTCATAACGAGCTTCGAGAACTTGTTTTTCGGACCTTCGACACAAGGCTTCCCAATCATATTTTTTGTTGTCTAAGCTCGTTATGAAAAAATGAACTTATTCCGCAAGGGGCTACTGTTGAGGGGCCAATGTTACCGAAGATCCTCAAAACCCCTAATCTTCAGATTAAGAAAATGTGCTTCAGGTACAAACCAAAGTGCCAACGAAGCAAACCTTTCCCCAGGAGCAACTTGCAAACTTGAAAAGACAAGTTATGGAGCTTCGCATGAACATTGATGTTGCGAAGGTGTGAACTAAAGCCAACAACTTCGTCGACGAAGGTCTTGATTTATGAAGCAGAAAGGAGGAAGAACCAGAAGTCTTGTTCGGCAAGAAAGAAGGAAAGACGATATTGCTCATGCGATACGTGTAAATCATATGTGTAAACTTTGTGGGCATACTTGTAAATTCATATATATAAACCCTAAACATCTCCCCTATAAATAGAGGAACAAAGTCATTAGAGATAGATATCTAGCCAGCTTGGCTCGACTCATTGAGCTAACGAGTCACAGAGTCAGCTTGGCTCGACTCATTTATGAGCTCGAGCTGGCTTGTTTAGCTCGCGAGCGAGAGCAGAAAAAATATGTATATAATAATCAATTTCTAGTTAATTTCAAACTAATTTAACAATAGCAAATAATAATTATACTCATAGTTTCACATGCCACATCAATATAACACCAAATTAACACAACTCATCACTCATCAATTCACACACATGTTCATCAGTTTAACCCACAATTATATTCACATGTACCAATTTAATACATAGACATAGTTCATTAACCATTAGTTTAACTCATAGGTCATAGACACCACACATACATAACATGTTCATCAATTATTACGTAAATGATATGCATGTAGTTTTGTTTTGCTGAAATCTAGTAGCTCGTTTAGCTCGCGAGTTGGCTCGTTAACAAACCGAGTTGGCTTGTTAACAAACCGAGCTAGGATGTTAGCTCAGCTCGTGAAAAATTCAAACGAGCCGAGCCGGGCTGAGTAGCTGTCCATGAATCGATCGAGCTCTAAGTGTCATACATAAATTCACCTTTTGAGAGCTCAGAGCTTCGTGTAGCTCAACCTTCAAAGCACCTTCGAGCTATCATTCGTGTAAAGCCGAAGATATGTTTTTAATCGTTTGTCATATTGTAAGGAACGAGATGATAAGTGGGGAAGTACGAGGATGAGTAACATGTCTTCCTCTTTATTGTCTACATTTCATCCTTGCTGAAATCTAATTATAACTTTTGCTTTTCGCTTATTCATTCACTTGAATACAACAAAAGTCTTTAACTTAAATAAATTATATGCTAGATCTATCTCATATTATATAAAAACGGTATCATCACGACTCGAAAATGAAAAATACGAAAACAATCAGAAAACTAGTTTAATTATTTTCGTACCGTTTCTAATCGGTTTATTTAATCAGTTTCTGAACAATTTGAAAACGATCGGGAAAAACAATATTCAAATACCTAGGTATTTGTAAAACTTTGACGCCGTAGATATATAGCACTCAGGCTCCAGGCAACATCTGATCTGCCCGCCAAACATTTGCGCTCGAGCTCCAGGCAACATCTGAATATCTGATCTGCCGCCAAACATCTCTGCCCCTGCGGCGGCGAGCGAGTAAGCGACACAAGGGAGGAGCGAGAGCCATGGGTTCATGCTCCGACGCCAAGGCCGGAACGAGACAAGGGAGCAGCCATTACTGTAGGGCGGCTGGGCGGGGCGCGGAAAACCCCGACGCCAAGGCCGGAACGTCGTCGCTGCCAGCGGCAGCACCGACGGAGGACCTCGCACGCTTCGAGTATGCCAACCTGCTGCTCGCCCGCTTGTCCGAGATCGGCGCGCCGACCCCGCGCCTCGTGGACACGAAGCAGCTGCATGCAAGCGATGTCAGAAACGACCAGAACCGGTTGCAGTTCTCCGGGCGGAGCGCCATCTTCGAGATCTTCGCGGACGGCGAGAAGGTCCAGGTCAGGACGACCTCGGGCGGCATGTCGGCCACGGTGTTCGACTACCGATGGCAGCGGTACGAGATGACATGCAAGCTATGGAGAGACAACAAGCACTATCGGTTCATGGGGCAGGGGTGGAAGAATTTCCTGCAGTTTCCACCATCTGACCATACCCAAAGATGGTCGCTTGACACGGTGCGTGACTGTTAATCTATGGGCGTTCCGATCCGCTCGCGCGCGCTGCTGCCCGAGGTCAGGGACGATGGCGGCGGGGAGGAGCCCAGCCACCCGGACGGCGCGCTCGGGCTGCTGTTCCTGCTCGACGAGGAGGAGGGGGGTGGCGCGTGACGAACGAAATCCAGGCAACAAATTTTTCTAGAGCGGTGAGCGGATGGCTGTGGAGGAGCTTTCCCTGTTCCGGGCAAGGGCTGTAATACTAATACCGAAACGCAAACGCACAGAACGACGTCGGGTTTGAAAAGCACGCATCGATCGGGGCACTGTGTACGATTGCTTCCTCGTCCTGTGTTCTCGTAATTTCAGATTGTATTATTAGAACCAAAGTTATTATATGGAATAATAATCAATTAGGGCCCATTCGTTTCTTATGGGACCGTCTCCTGGAATAGTTCCTAGCTAAATTGTTTGTCTAATTTATATAAGTTTTGATTAACTAGAATGATTCCTGAGATGAATCCGGAACAAACGGACGGGGCCTTAGTGTTTGGACGGAGCCATCGTCATTGTTTGTTGGCATGTCTGGTTTCTTTAGTTAACACGTGCGACTCTCTGCTTATATAAATCTTCTCTATCAAGAGTTTTCTGCATCAAAATTATCTTCCGAAGCGCCGTCTCAGACTTAGAGCTGTTGAATAATTAGACAAATTCCAGATTAAATTCCGAATATAAATCATGACAAAATCACAAGCACTAAATTAAAAAAATCAAATCAGATGATGCGTACTGATTAGACATACTGGTAGATGGCACGCGCCGGAATCAGCAGGGTCGACGACGTCGAAGTAGCGAAATCAGCAGGGTCGACGAGGTCAGTCAGATCACGAGCAGTCGCGTGAAGACGCTTCCCAAAAACCTTATTCGCCCTCTCCTGGTGCAGGATCTAGAAGGCGAAGGGTTCCGGAGACCTGCTCTCCTAATCGCAGATGCACCTCTACGGTTGGGATGAAGAGAACTGGAAGGCGGCTCAGCTGTGAAGAGAGGCGAAAGTGAATTGGGATGATTCGGAGGCTGGCTGCCGGGCTCCTTTTATAGGGCCGAGTCCGCGACCACTGGTCTTATCCGCCCACGAAAATCTCGCAATCAGTTGAGATCTTATAGCGATCGGTTAGGATAAACGTAACAGCCAAGAAACCAAAAAATCGAACGGCAAAAGGTAGCCGCGCCCCGCAAGGCGAGGGGCCGGATTTCGGCGGACCATTCACGCGCATGTCGTGCGCCCGCGCCCTTCGCCCCGCCCCGCCCCGGCCAGGCGAGCGAGCGCGCGCGTGTGGCTTTCCACACTCTCTCCTCTCATCCATGACTTAGTGAGTGAGTGTGCCTTCCATATTTAAGCTAGCTCTACTCCACTAGAGCTAGCAATATGGTGCTAATGGTTCCACCTATCCTCTAGCCATCCTCTTGTATGCGCTTTTGAGATTTCCTGGGATTTATTTGAATTTCTTAATTGGGCCAAGCCCATAAATCCTAACAAGAGCATCTCTAACAATACCTCAAACCGGTGCATTAAATTGAAAATATGAGACTCCACACAAGAAAAATTACTCCGACAGTGCTTTATTTCATAAAATAGGTTAAAAAATTATATAGCAATCTCTCAAGTATCTCAAATATACTACACCGTAGTGGACTGTCATATAATATAGATTTAAGGCTTTAGTGTTGAAGCGAAATGTTTTGTTGGTGCATTGGTGCACTAAATTCATTAAAATATGTCCATTTTTAAATTATAAAGCATTTTATAGGTCACGTTGTTGGAGATGCTCTTACTATATTTGTCACAAAATAAAGTGGTACATATTAATCTAACGGTAACATATTAGATCTAATATAATAGATTTAATCTAGTATATCTAATCTGTTAGCTCTTTTATCTCCTGTATTATAATCTGTTAGGCTGGCTCCAACAAGGTCCCCTAAAGGGTTCTCTACCCTAAATATAGAGGACCAAACGGTACTCTACGCTCTCCAGCAACGTCCTCTAAACGGTCCTTTAAATTTAGAGGACGCTGCTGGATTCTCTATATATAGAGTTTCTCTAAACGGTCCTCTATCCATTTGACTACTTTTAAATAACCGTTTAGCAAAACTAAAATATGTACAATACATTTGAGAGTATGATAAATACGTATGTACAAAAAATAAAATTAAAAAATGTCTTTAATGTGGGTATTTGAGTACAGAGGACGTGATTTAGAGGACGTTGTTGGAGAGAAATGAGATATAGAGGATGAAATCTTTTAGAGGAGACTGTAAAGGATAGATATAGAGAATGAATATAGAGGACGTTGCTGGAGACAGTCTTAGCTTCGTTGGGAGTCATGAAAGGTGGAACTCCAATGCAGAACCGCCAAAACCCCCGCACGGGAAAAGGCGTAGCAAACTTGAGCGATGCCGCGGAGCAGCCAATGAAAAAGGCTGCACGGACTCCTGCCGTCCTGCGCGCTCCGATCCTTTCGCGCAATTCCGAGTGTATTCGATGTGGCCACACTGCCACAGTCCAAAGAGCGAGGACCGCGCGAATCTTTCTCTTCTCTCTGCCGCGCGCCGCCGCCGGCCATCCGATCTGCGAATCTGATGTTGGTGCCAAGCAGCCAAGGACGATCGACAACGGCCGGATCCAGAGGCGGAGGACCGCGAGGCGACCGAATTTTTTTTTTTTTTGCATTTTGGCCCTTTCTCGGAAAAAAAGTCACATTTGGACCCTAGAAAAATTTAATGTCATTTTTGGACCCTTTGCTCAGCGCCATATCCTATGGCGCCGAGGTAACACAGCTCGGCGCCATAGATCTTGACGCCGAGGTACGTGCTGCGCTGGCACAACCGGACGTCTTGGCGCCGACGTGGCACCGAGCTCGGCGCCAAGATCTATGGCGCCGAGCTCGGTTATATAACCACAAAGCCTGTTTAGCTCAATCGGTAGAGCGTAAGGCTTTTAACCTTTTGGTCTTGGGTTCAAGCCCATTTTTCTACAACTTATCTATAACTTTCTTCAAAACATGGAGTGTGGCCTAATTCTTGTGTGTGCACCGTCCGGACGAGCTTGCTATGGAATAATTGTACTAGTACGGCGACAGGTGACACTTAATTTAATTTATTGGAGCCCCAGGTTTGGCATTGCCAAATTAAAGGTCAAAAAGAGCAGCATTTTTTTTATTAGCATTAGCATGATCGAGCCGGCCTACTTTATTGTGGATAGAACTTAGAGCTAAGGTACCGTCTTGCCAGGACTACTCCGGCTTGACGCTATCGTGTACCAGAGCATTAGAGTTGAAGAAGCCATAAATCAACTTCATGTTCATTAATTTTGGTAAGAACAAAAAACAAGTCTTGTCATATTGCTTTTTGAAGAATTGACATCTTTTTTCAAAAATATGTACATACTATTGAGGGTGCCGGCACGAGCACCGCGTGCGTAATCACGAAGATGTACAGTATTGTGTTTTGTTTTTTGGGCTCTTCGTTTGGCACTCAATGTTCTACGTATTGTTCGGTCGAGCCTAATATTTGAGCCCCTTTAAATCGATATTACTAATTGTTTTCTTTGAAACTATGTTATATTTAATAGTCTACGGCTATAAAAATTTTAGTATTATATTAGTCAGTTCAGCGCACATCTCTTTTCTGGATACTGTAGCTGCTCGCCAATCAAAACTCCCTTGCAGAGTTTAAAAATGCCTAGAATATAAGCTTTTCCAGTGTTGGTGCTACCGTGTCCGTGCTATCTAACAAAAAAAACTGGATGAAAAATAAATCTGGACGGATAAATCAGCGACATAAACGAAAAATCTAAAAAAAACAAATAAGTGACAAAGCCAAAATAATATTGAATGCCCACTGGGGCTAGAACCCAAGACCACAAGGTTAAAAGTCTTGCACTCTACCGATTGAGCTGGACAAGCTTTGTGGTTAGATAACTGAGCTCGGCGCCATAGATCTTGGCGTCGAGCTCGTCGGCGCCACAGCATCCGATTGTGACAGCGCAGCACGTACCTCGGCGCCAAGATCTATAACGCCGAGCTGTGTTACCTCGGCGCCATAGGATATGGCGCCGAGCAAAGGATCCAAAAATGATATTAAATTTTTTTAGGGTCTAATCGTGATTTTTTTTCCGAAAAAAGGCCAAAATGTAAAAAATTCGGGCGAGGCGACTAGCCGACTACCGGGACGCGCCATGCATTCCCAATTTCCCATGCGGCCATGCGCCCATGCGGCCCTTTGTTGATTTGACTGGCCGCGTCCTGTACTGTAATCGTCGGCACGCGCACGTTCGTTCTGCGTACTCTCACCGCTCGGAATTCTCGGCCCATTCGTTGGAGCCTCCGATCCGAACAGACGACTCGCTCGCGAATCGCCAGCCGCCCAGGCCCAGCCCAGAACGGAAAATCGAAACACTGCTGTCTCTTGGATTAGAAGCAATTGTTCAAGGGTAGCAGCAGGTCTTTTTTTAGTAACAGTTACAATTGAAACTGTTGACCAATAATCAACTTGGACAGATGTTTCTAGTTACATACGCGCACCATCATTACTGCAATCTTAGGCCGCTTTGGTAGGGCTCTTTTGGTGGCTCTTTTTCTGGCTTTTCGTGAAGCCGTACCAAACGGTTTTAAAAAAACTGTTCCTCACCGAGAGTCATCAAAGAGCCAGAGCCGTTTTGCTATTGGGAGCCGAAGCACGAGAAAACAAGCTTGTACCGGCTCATTCTATCCGGCACACAATAATGTTTCACAAAATTACAGTCTCTACCACCGTCTTCTCGTGAGAAGCTGTTTTGTCAAATGAATTATAAAACGGCTCCGGCTTCTCTAGAGAAGCCAAGAAGCCAAAGCCGAAGCCGTTAGGAGTGCTGCCAAAGAGAGCCTTAGACTGTCCACAACGGTTCCCTCTAAATTTCGTCCCCTATATCACTTTTTTGTGTCACATCATCAACATTTTATCTCCTACTTTTTCATCTCCCGCAGCGGTTTCTCCTATATTCTTCCCCTATACCCCACTACAACTATAAAATACATTATCTAACCCTATTTATCATCTATTACCATTTTTTCTTCACCTATTAAAAAAGCACCGTACGAATGAACAGTGAAGAGAGGGGCGACGGCCTCATGCTGGCTGTGGCGGTTTACTATTCATATCTGCTGCCTAGAGGGTCTTGTAGAGGACGTCGTTGCAGCCGTGGGGAGCTCCTGTAGCCGTCAGATCAAGGGGAGAGGGCGGTCTCGCGGACGCGGCCGCGGACAGCCTTATATAAGGCTATCCACAAGCGTTACCTCTAAATTTTTTTCCCTATATCACTTTTTTGGGTCACATCATCAACATTTCACCCCCTATTTTTGCATTTCCCGCAGCGTTTTCCCTAAATACTCCCCCTATACCCCACTACAACTATAAAATATTATTTTCCATACCTATTCATCATCCATTATCACTTTTTTCTCAACTAATAAATACTGGCATGTACGGATTCTGACGGAAGGGGCTGGCACAGTATCCCCTTGATCTGATGTGAGAGAGAAGGGGGACGCGCGGTAGAGTGCAAGGTAGAGAGCAGCGGTGCGGGTGGAAGCGTGGTTACTGCAGCTGCTACGACGTGAGCAGTGTTAGGGGAGAGGTTGGAAGCGTGGTGCGCTGCAGATAGCCTAAGACTACCCGCAACGCTTGCGCTACCGCGCCCTCTCCCCTTGCGTAGGGGGCCTCTACGCCCGCAGCGGCTGACGCTAGAGAGCCCCCCTACGCGCTGCAGCCGTAGGGGTGGGCGCGCGTGTCCCCCAGATCAAGGGGATCACTGTTCATCCCCTACAGCACTGTGCTATGGGGCCACGAGTAATTGTTAGTAGATAAAAAAATTGGTAGTAGATATAGAAAATAATATTTTATAGTTGTAGTGGGGTATAGAGGAAGTATTTAGGGGAAACCGCTACGGGAGATGAAAGCATAGGGGGTGAAATGTTGATGATGTGACCCAAAAAAGTGATATAGGGGGAAAAATTTAGGGGTAACGCTTGCGGATAGCCTAAGACCAGACACTTCTGTTCGTTTAGCAGGAAGCAGGTAGGTAAGGTGGTGATGACGTGGAGCTTGTGTGTAAGCAAGCTTCGAGTAATCAGAGGGAGACCGCGATACCAGGGGAGTGGATATATAGCCGCCCTCCTGTCGAAATTAACGACTCAGCGTACTCTATGTATTGTTGTGCCTTTCAGTGCTGGGCACGTACTAACAGATTTTAAACTTGACAAGAGTTTGGAATTGACCGAACTAACATTATCAAATCAAAGGCCGCACGCGCGCGCGGTCGGATTATATTAGCGATGGATGGAGAGACCATGGAAGCAGTGCACTCTCTCTATTCAATCAACCATGTTTCGTACGTGACCATGCTATAGCTGTCGAGCTTCTGAACTTTCGGGTGTTTACGTGAACATCTACACTCTGAACAGTTAGAAAGCAACTCGGCGTTCATTCGGAAAACCAACAAAGAAAAAGAACGGAAGCGAGCTAGCCCATCAACAACAAAAGAAGCTTACAAACTTGGGACGTTTCGGCTCAAAAGGCTGGAGCTAAGCCATGCTCAAGGATATGCGTGTTGTTTGATACTTCATGCTACTTAACGCACACCAAGGTTAATGCACCTGAGGGCTAGTTTGAGAGAAGTGGAATCGATAGGATTAGAGTTCATTTGGTGACAAAGGGGTCACGGGGGATTGGAGGGGAATATTTCACTCTCAATCCTCTCCAACCCCTTTCAATCCCTCCATAATCTCTATGGTCACCAAATCAGCTCAGAAGCTAAATTCCCATTTTATCATTTTGAATAGTGTTGGGCACGTAGGAACGAGGTGCCCAAACAAAGCCCAAGAAGTCTCCGCTGAGCAACCTTGCGAAGCGGAGTGGACGACTAAATCCCCGCCGAGCAACCTAGCGAGACGGGGTGGACGACCAAGTCCCTATCGAGCAACCTTGCAAGATGGAGCGTGTCAGTACCCTCAATCAGGGGTACCTTCTACTACAATATAAAGTAGTTGCGCACCCGTGCAACACCTCAAGGCCACACGGAGAATGGCGCCCAACCCCACCACATGGGCAGGTCCAAGGGCGCCACGTGGCAAGGAAAGGTAGTACATCCTAGTATTCATCGTTTGGTCCGGACCTCCACAGAAGGACACCGAACCCCTATTCGTACAAGTCCAGAGCCCCAAGAAGGCACACCGGATCCCTTGGGAGGGCCCTAGTCCCCCTCAGAGTAGGGCCCAAGCCTTAGCAAGGTCCCGAGACGAGAAAAACCCTGGCATGAGTAGGGGTCCGGCGCTGGCACGTGTCCAGGCCTTGCCCTGTTGTAACGCCCTGAATTTGGGGGGTAGATTTTTTCTTCTTTTTACTCACCAAATTCAGGCGTTACTCTCTTTCCTTTTCCCGTTTCGCTCCTTCTTCCCAATTTCAAACCAGGATAGTGATGGGTGTTCGTGTCATGTATAAACAAAACCTAAGTGTCATGGGTGTTGCATCATGCCGAAGCGTATTTCTTTGTCTGATGTCGCGTGTTCGTCTCGTCCCGTCTCAGATTTCGGTTCGCGATTGGATTTCATATAGTGGTCATGCGTGTCGTGGGTTTCGATCCGCGATGTGGCCCCAGCCCGGCTAGGCCCGGTCCGGCCCGCACGCCCCTGGCGCCCTTCCCTCCCCGTGCGTGTGCCCCCTCCCTCCCCCTAATCCCGTTGTCTCATTTGATTTTCTCCCGCGCAGCAACCTCCCTCTCCCTCTTCTACCTCTCTCTCTCCCCATGGTGTCCTAGGGTTTGTAAACGTGATCGCCAGAGTTTGGATCCCCGAAGGTGAGTTTCCCCTCCCCTCCCCTTCTCTCTCTCCCTCCCCTCCCTTTCTTATTCCCTTGGCCGCGCCCCCCTCCCCGTCGCGCGACCTCCCGGCCCCGCGCCCGCGCCGCCCCTCGGCCCCCGCGCCGCCGCCCCTCGACCCCGCGCCCGGCCTCGCCCATCACCGGCGAGCCCCTGCGCGCGCGCCCTCCCCGGCCCCGGCGAGTCCCGCCTCGGCGAGCCCTCGCCCCGTCGCGGCCCCTCCCCGGCGGCCCTCCCCTACCCCGCGCCACTCCCCCCGGCGAGCCCCCTCCCCCGTCGTGCCCTCCTGCGCCCGGCCCCGCGCCCCCGCGCGGCTCCCGCGCCCTCGTGCTCCCCGCGCCCCCGCGCGCCCTCGGTCGCGCCCCTGCCCGCGCTCGTGCCCCGGTGACTCGCGTACCGCACGCCTGCACGGTTCGCGTGCCCTCGGCACGCGCAGCGTGCTCTCGCGCGTGCGACCGTAGTCGCACTGCATTTAACCCTCGTTTTAATCCTTTTTAATTGTTGTTTAGTCGATGCGCTGCGTCGCGCGCTTCGCCGCGCGATGATTCATTCTAATTTCATCTTTATTACATTTTGAATAGTGTTGGGCACACAGGAACGGGGTGCCCAAACAAAGCCCAAGAAGTCCCCGCTGAGCAACCTTGCGAAGCGGAGCGGACGACTAAATCCCTGCCGAGCAACCTAGCGAGACGGGGTGGACTGCCAAATCCCTATTGAGCAACCTTGCAAGATGGAGCGGGTGATCAAGTCCCTGCCGACTAACCTTGTGAGGCGGAGCGGACAACCAAGTCCCTGCCACGAAACCTTACCAAAGACTAGCGTCAGCGAAGGCCGACCCAATGATACGAGACCACGTCAGCGGAACAAGACGGTCATCACCAAACTACGTCCGGGCCCAGTACGGTGTCGAAAGGTCTCTTACGGACGTCAGATGACAACTCACCACATACTGTCTCAGGCAAACCACCACCGACGAATAGGAACAGACAATCCCAGTCGAAGGGATCTCAACATCAGAGTTCTACAATGACCAGCATATATGGAGAGATATAACAGATACACCATACCGGTTGTATGCCTATGCATGCCGGAAAGTGATGTAGGTCCATGACAACAGGTGAAGCTACGCTACGCGCTACCGTGTCGTGGGACTAACCCACAGGACCCACCGCGCACTACTATGAGAATATTAGCAACAGACTCGCTATAGGGATCCGTACAACAAATGAGCGAGACGGTGCGCCATACCAGGGGTATGGCTACGCACGGTCCTACGGACAACATGACACTAGAGGCACAACGTCAGTTGGGCAATGAATCAACCTCATACCAAATAGAGAGCAAGTCACACTTGTAGGGTCCTACCCTTGAACTATAAAAGGGCGAGTCGTTTATTCTAGGACACACGAGCACACTTGTTGTAACACGCTCAAAGCAATACTACGATCAGCACTACACTGGACTAGGGCTCCGGTCTAAACCAGTATAACCCATATGCCTCAAATCTCGTTTTGGATCTCAGTGATTCATCGTTCAGAGTGAGTCCGCGCTAGCATTTCCCACCGAACACAAAATCTATTATCCCTCTGGTTTCCAAAACCACAACAAATAGCGAGGGAAATTTATTCCCTCCATTCCCCTTACTCCCAAACATACCCTCATATAATGCCACCATTAGTTGCCATTTTTCATACATATGACCTAAAAGGTCAATCTACAACATCTATACGTCTATTTCTTAAGATCAACAACATAAAAATGGATTTGACAGTCCTTATACTAACTACTATAAAGCACCAGTTTTAATGATCGTCCTATATAATGTACGGAGCAGGGCCGGGCCAGAGAAATTTGAGGCCCTGTGCCAAATCTAAAGCAGTGTAATGTATTTTTATTAAAAATCAGTAATAACAATCTACAAGTTACAGTAATATATATTGCAATATAATATCTAAAGAAACATTTCTATTTTATTTGAATAACATCATTCTTTTGACGGGTTTTAAAGAAAATCTTGTACAATATGCTTATATTTGATTTTCTCCAAAGCTTCACTCTCGAGTGTTAGGTCATATTTGGTTTCTTTAGTCTAGGGACTAAAGTTTAGTTAATGGACTAAAGTCTAGTCCCCAACATGTTTGGTTTAGGGGCTAAAAATAGTAAGAATATACTAAATGACTCATAAGAAGACTAAAATGACATTTAACATTCTCCTGCTACTAGTACAATTGAACTAAATGAGTGGTAAATGTGGAATTAATATGGTTTAGTCCATTTTAGCACATATGTGAAGGACTAAAGACTAAATCATTTTAGTCCATATTTTAGTTCTAGTGTTTGGCAAAAAAGGGACTAAATGGGACTAAAAACTAGAGACTAATCTTTAGTCCCTCTAACCAAACACCCCCTTATTGTGGCTAAATAATACGTCTTTATCATAGTAGAACACAAATATGAATTTAGTAGCTTTAATTTAGAGAACTTCGTTCACGCGGACAGATATGTTAAGATTCTACGAAGATTTATTCTTTAGTGCAGCGCTCGATAGTTTCGCTTCAGCGCAGCGGTATGGTAGAGAGAAAAATATGTGCTACATATTAACATGTATAGAAGATCATAAAACTAAAATATATACATCTGCTAAGTTTTGGGGCCCTTAATTTTTGGAGGCCCTGTGCGAGCGCGCGGCTCGCACATGCCTCTGCCCGGCCCTGGTACGGAGTGCGTAGATTTATTCCCCTCTCCCCTAACATTGGGTCGTTACCCATTGATAAGCGTGGAAACCATCGAAGCCCTTATTAATGGGTCAGTTCCCCATATCGTGACCATCAAAACCCCTGTTACACTAGGTTATTATCTCATACATAGGTCGTGATTATCTAAGCCCAACACGAGAGGAAGTCACACACAGTGCATTGCTCCCACATAGTACCACATCAGCTAGTAGTAGGATGAGCGACCGAGCGAGCTATAAAAAGTAGGGTTCGACTCATTTTTCAACTAATACCTTTCTATGCCTTTTAGTTAAAATAAAGTGTAATATTTATTCTTGTGTATCGTTACACCATATGGTCATTGTACTAGTCTATACATAGTGCAATTCGTAACATTTTTAACCTCCTAATGAAATACGCGTGGTCGTGCACGTTCGAAAAAAAAAGACCTAATAGTCGTTCCAAAAGATAAGTCCCTGGATTGCCGGGCAGAATGACGCCATCCCAATCAACTTGCACGATTGATGCGTGCTCTCAGGAGGCGGAAACTGAACCTCATCGTCAACGTACGACTGCGACAGCAAGTGGGCATGAAATAGTTTTCTCTTGATTTATTATTTTCATGCACTGCCGCCACACGAGTGCGTGCACAGTACGGGTCGATACCCACGGCTTTGTCAACGGAGACAACTGCTCAAGCTGCTTCAACCAGCTGTTCCTGATGATAAGCATGAACGGGGAGGCAGGCCAGGAGACTCGAGTGGATTGGTTACCAGCAGTAGAAAGAGGAAAAAGGCGGCTACGTACGTACCCTCTCATCCAGCACGGTGGTCCCGTGCGTGCCTGCGCGCGCGAGAACGACGACAGAGAGAGACGGCCGTGGAACCATTCCACACGCCACCACGGCACGGAGCGCCATCACCTACCTCCCCCGGCACTCGCTCGATCGGATAAGCGTGCTCCTCCCTCCTACTGTCCTCCTCAGCGCACAGGGCCACACAGCATCAGCGCTGCCTGCGACACGCACGCACCCTCGCTGCAGGCACACGAGAAGACGACGGGCACGAAAACACACGCAAGTTTCCGTGATCTATCCCACCACGCTCTGTGTCGATGGAATAACCCCACTACTAGTTTTGCTCACAATTCATATATAGATTGGTTGACAAATCAAAATTTTTCATAATCTTTTTACAATCCTAACTAATACACATGTAATAGAAATAGACGAGGCCTAAGTAAGTACATCACATCACATGCGTCTTCAAGATCGAAGGCTCCAACCTAGAAGCCAAGCCATACATACAAACATACATAATAATAATACACGGGCGCTCGTCTAGTCATTAAAGCGCATGTATGCTTCGTCTGGGCTAAGAGTAGTGATGTTCAAACGGGCCGTCCGACTGAGCCCGATTGAGCCCGATCTATCAAGCACGGTTAGAAAACCAGGTCAGGCCCGTGGGCTTATTTCCCTGAACGGGCCAGCACGCTACATGCTTAAATGGGCCTGAATGGTCCGGTAAGCACGAAAAAGCTGACATAACGCGCAAAAAACACGGCTAAGTACAAAAAACGGACCAAGCGCTAGATGGGTCGGGCCAGCATGCCTGTCGACGTTTCGACCCCGGGGGGGTCCCTGGACCGACGAGTAAATTATCGCCGCGTGTCCCAGCCCAGATGGGTCGGCGCGAGACGGAGCACGAAGGGGGGAGAAGAGAGGAGGGAGGCAGGCAAAAAGGGGAAACTCGCGGCCTTCGTGTTGTCCTGCGCCCAGGTCAGGTGCGCTTGCAGTAGGCGGTTACAAGCGTCCGCATGAAGGGAGAGCGAGGGACTCTACGCGTCGTCCCGTCCTCCCGCGTGGCCAACCTCCTCGTAAGAGAGCCCTGGTCCTTCCTTTTATAGGCGTAAGGAGAGGACCCAGGTGTACAGTGGGGGTGTAGCAATGTGCTAACGTGTCTAGCAGAGAGGAGCTAGCGCCCTAAGTACATGCCGTCGTGGCAGCCGGAGAGGTCTTGACACCCTGTTCATGTGATGTCGTGGCCGTCGGAGGAGCGCTGGAGCCTTGAGGAAGGACAGCTGTCGGGGCTGTCGAGTCCTTTCTGACGTCTTCTTGCTTCCGTAAGGGGCTGAGAGCCGCCATCGTCACGGAGCACGCGGGGCGCCATCATTATTATTTGTTTACCGGGACGAGCCTGATGGGACGCCGGTCTTGTTCCCCGTAGCCTGAGCTAGCTAGGGGTAGGGTAATGATGACCCCTCTTGCGACGTGGTCGGTCTGAGCCCTAGGTCGGGCGAGGTAGATGCTCCTCCGACGTCGAGGTCGAGTCTGTCTTCCGAGGTCGAGGTCGAGTCCGAGCCCCGGGTCGGGCGAGGCGGAGTTTCCTATGGCGCCCGAGGCCGGACTTGGCTACTGTCAGCCTCACTCTATCGAGTGGCACAGCAGTCGGAGCGATGCAGGCGGCGCTGTCTTCTTGTCTGGCCGGTCAGTGGAGCGGCGAAGTAACTGCGGTCACTTCGGCTCTGTCGACTAAAGGGCGTGTGTCAGGATAAGGTGTCAGGCCATCCTTGCATTAAATGCTCCTGCGATACGGTCGGTCGGTGTGGCGATCTGGCCAAGGTTGCTTCTTAGCGAAGACTGGGCCTCGGGCGAGCCGAAGGTGTGTCCGTCGCTTGAGGGGGTCCTCGGGCGAGACGTGAATCCTCCGAGGTCGGTTGCCCTTGCCCGAGGCTGGGCTCGGGCGAGGCAAGATCGTGTCCCTTGAGTGGACCGAGCCTTGACTTAATCGCACCCATCAGGCCTTTGCAACTTTGTGCTGATGGGGGTTACCAGCTGAGATTAGGAGTCTTGGGGGTACCCCTAATTATGGTCCCCGACAGTAGCCCCCGAGCCTCGAAGGGAGTGTTGATACTCGCTTGGAGGCTTTTGTCGCACTTTTTTACAAGGGGACCGGCCTTCCTCGGTTGCGTTTTGTTCCGGTGGGTGCGCGCGAGCGCACCCGCCGGGTGTAGCCCCCGAGGCCTCGGAGGAGTAGTTTGACTCCTTCAAGGTCTTAGTACATTTCGTAATGCTTCGGCCGGTCTGGTTGTTCCCTCATGCGAACTGGCCGTAGCCCGGGTGCACAGTCGAGTCCCAAGTTCTCGGGTTGGTATGTTGACGTTGTCAACGGTTTGGCCGGAGCCGGGTTTGCGAGAGCAGCTCCCGAGCCTCCACACAGAGCGAGAGGACGGTCAGGGACAGACTCGACTTTTTACATACGCCCCTGCGTCGCCTTTCCGCAAGGAGGAGGGGGAAAGCACCATGTTGCCCTCGGAGGGCGCCAAACATGGTGTCTCCAGTGAGTTGCTAACGGGTAATCCGAGTGGACGCCCGTGCCCCATTTGTTAGGGGTCGGCCAGTGGCCCGGAGGCGCGCTCCAAAAGTACCTGCGGGTGATTTGCCGGACCCGGTCCCCTTTTGACGGGGTCCGAGGGCTCGATGCCTCCCTCTGGTGGGATTCCGTTACAAAATCGTTCCCGTTGGTCTCGGAAATGTCCTAGGGTACCTCGGGAGCGCAGCCCGAGCCTCGGTTATGTATCGAACGTACCCAGGGTCATCCCTCGCTTTGCGTCTGAGGCGGCTGTCGAACCCTTCGGGGGCCAGCCTACGAACCCCTGATCAGTAGTGGGCGCGGAGCCCGAGTGGCCTGAGGCGGCCGTTGAACCCTTCCGAGGGGCCAGCCTTCGAACCTCTGACCAGTAGTGGGCGCGGAGCCCGAGTGCTCTGAGGCGGCTGTTGAACCCTTCCGAGAGGCCAGCCTTCGAACCTCTGATCAGTAGGGGGGCTCGGGGCCCGCTTCCTTCGCGGAGAAGGATCCCTTTCGGAGTATCCCCTTTCCCAATCCCTGAGGCAAGAGAGAGAAAGAGGAAGTGGAAAAGGATACGAAATCGAATGACGTGGCGCACCTTTTTTGACGCGGTCATTATGGCGGAGGTGAAGCGTCGCCTGCTTCGCCTGCCAAAGGTGCTGCCTGTCCTGCCGCAGAGTTAATGCGACGAGACGAGTGGTTCACGGGGCGGCAGTTGTGCGTGCGCGAGCCGTTCGAGGAACGGAACATGGACGCGTCATCTTCCCGCCGTGGGAGAAGGTCCTCTCGCTATCCCAGGAGGGGATGTGAGCTTGCTGACGACTTGACTGCCGCTTCCGCCCGCCTGCCACTTCCATTACTGCTGGCCCATTTCTGGTCATATCAACCGTCGCGCCCTCTCCCGCGGCTGATCGACCTGTGAACGATGTGCTCGGTCGGCACTGTCGGGTCATGCGCAGGGTCGCCTCGAGTCGCGGCACTGGTTCCGTAGTCGAGAAGGCGTGGCACTGGCGCGAGTGGCGGTGCAGTTTCTTGCACGTAGTAACCGGCACGCCGATTACATGACGTGTGGGCCTGGGCCTCCATGCTGGACGCGTCGAAGTCGAAAGGGTGCGCCCCCCTGGGTGCGGTTGCATGCCGCCTGCATGGCGGTCCGCCCTTTCACCCGCTGGCCTGGGCGAAAGTGGAGGAATGCTCGTAACCGCTGGGCAGTTGCGCGCACCGTGCGTGGCGGTTTGGCTTTGTCTGCCATGGGCCAGCTTGCATGACACGTGGGACCCAGCCCCCATGTCATAGGGGGAGGACCTTGGAGCGTGTTGGAGAAGACTCAGCCCGCGACGGCTGAGGACGCAAGTGGGGAGAGTTGCCTTTAAAAGGAGGGTGACCCCCTTGAAAGGCAACCATGTCTTCGCGCTCCCCTCATGCATCGCGTCTTTCCACCTTCCGAGCCCCCAGATGAGGGGCGCCCGCGGTTCTTCCGCCTTGTCGTTGTTGGGGGAACGCAACTTCGCGGAAGTTGGTACCTTTCAGCCATCGTTCGGCTTCAAGGATTTTCATCAGGCAGCCCGGCTGCATCCCCTCGCCGGTGGTCACCCAAGACGGTGACCACCAGTTCGATGGTGGGGAGAAGCAAACCGGGCTGCAGCCTCTGCCCCTCCCTCAGCTTCAAGGATGTTCATCATTAGTGCTAGGGAGGGGAGCGAGGCGAGCTGGGGCTCTACCTCCTGCACGGGTCGGCCGGCCACCTCTTCTTCCAGCTTCTAGTGGTGGAAACCATCCTCCAGCTCTGCGGAGGAGGCGTCCTCCAGCCATGCCGGGGAAGGTGAACTGTTGCTGCCCAGCTAGGATGCAACATTTCGTCCTCTGTCCTCGCTTTCGTGGCGAGGACGAGAGTGAGGACCTGCCGGTGCGCTTTGGGGCGCCTGGCGCCCGCTGGTGCGGTGTTGAGGTGGTGGCAGCCGGAGAAGGCTTCTCTACCGACGAGATTGCCAACTCCGCCTGCACCCCCGGACCTCCGTCCCCTGACTTGAGTGGCTGGTTCTCGTCCTTCGTGGGCGAGAGCCCTTCTGCCGTAGCATCCGCCCGGAAGCCGTTGCTGCAGCTGTTTCGCCGCCCGGGGCGGAGGTCGTTGTCGCTGCTGCCAGAGCGTGCGGCGGTGAGCCACCTGGAGCCTTGTCGCCCCGCGGGTCCCCCAATGTGGGGGGTTGTTCGTACCCGCGGGGGCGGAACCGGAGTTCCGTTTGTAATGGCACCTTGAGTGTCGGTGTTTGTTCATTGTGGCTGTCGGGGCCTAAACATGTATGTATTTTTGGCGTGAAGCCATGTTTTTCGCTCATTTCGAGCACTAGGACTCGCCTGTCAGCTAACTGAACCGCTTCACCAAGTGTGAGTTGCCTCGTGCGAAGGTGACGAGTGAGGTATCCGTATCCCGGAGGCGTAGGAGTCCCTCGGCTCGGTCGGCCTTGCCGCCCGAGGCTTCTCTTGCTTAGTTAAAGGAAACCCTCGGCCGCTCTTCGATGAGCCGGAGCCGGAGGCAGCGGTATCAGCGTGGACAGAGGCAGAGTTGGCTCGAAAAGAAGACTTCGTCGGCCGGAGCCTGACCGGGCCGTCCACTGGCGGGACCGGTGCCGGAGTCGAGTTGCTGAGGCCATGGGCCGGGCTGATGTCCTCGGGGGACAGCTGGCTGAGGCTTCAGGGCGACCGGCCGAGCCGTCTGCTCGAGCCGGACTCCTGGAGGAGACCCTGGCGGCGATGGCCCGGGCGTGGTGCTGACGTCGTCATTCGGAGCGGAGATCCTCTGACTGTGTTGCCGTTCGAGGCTCGGTCGGACTTCGCCGAAGGTGGTGTTGACGTCGAGGGTGCTGCTGCTCCCCCTCCATCGAGGTCTGAACCTGCAGGATCGGTTTATCTTGTAGTGTGCGTATGTTTTCTGCGGCCGCCGAGGCCCAAACATACTATCGTTGTGTTGTAAAGCTGCGTTTCTTTTTCCCTTTGTTTCGAGTATCAAGACTTATTTGTTGGTAACAAAATTGTTTGTCCGAGCGAGAGTTACTTTTCACGGAAGGTGATGAGTGAGGTATCCGTATCCCGGAGGCGTAGGAGTCCCTCGACTCGATCGGCCTTGCCGCTTACGCGTACTCTTACTCGTCCGTAGGATTCTGCTAACGATGTAGTCGAGAAGGCCCGAAAAATCATTTCGGCAGAAAGGTCTCCGAGCATTAAGACTTGTTCGGTCAGCGGAATCACTTATTCGAGCGTGAGTTACTTATCGCAGAAGGTGATGAGTGAGGTATCCATATCCCGGAGGCGTAGGAGTCCCTCGGCTCGGTCGGCCATGGCTGCTTACGTGTACTCCATCGTTTTCAGGATCCCACTTTTGAAGTAGTCAAAAAGCACGAAAGACGTTCTGGCAGAAAGACTTTTTCCGAGGAAAATTTTGACGCAGAGGGGGTTCCCCCCTTCTAACCCCCGAGGGAGGGTCGGGCTTTGCCGAGTCAAGGCTGACCCTTCCTTGATGGTTAGACTTTGTACGTGAACGAGGTGCACGCACAACTTGAAAACATCTTAAGGGTAGAAGCAACGTAGCTGTCGGATGTTCCAAGCGTTGTTGTAGACCTCGCCTTGGCTGTTGGCCAGCTTGCATGTCCCGGGCTTCAGAACCTTGGCGATGACGAACGGCCCTTCCCAGGGAGGCGTGAGCTTGTGCCGCCCTCGGGCGTCTTGTCGCAGCCGAAGCACCAAGTTGCCCACTTGGAGGTCTCGGGACCGAACCCCTCGGGCGTGGTAGCGTCGCAGGGACTGCTGGTACGGCGCCGAGTGTAGTAAGGCTATGTCCCGAGCCTCTTCGAGCTGGTCCAGTGACTCTTCTCGGTCGGTCTGGTTGCTTCGGTCGTCGTACGCACTCGTCCTCGGGGAACCGTATTCTAAGTCCGTGGGCAAGATGGCCTCGACCCCATAGACTAGAAAGAACGGTGTGAAGCCTGTGGCTCGGCTCGGCGTTGTCCTCAGACTCCAGACCACCGAGGGGAGTTCCTTCATCCATCGTCTGCCGAACTTGTGGAGGTCGTTGTAGATCCTCGACTTGAGTCCTTGCAGAATCATGCCGTTGGCACGTTCCACCTGCCCATTCGTCATGGGGTGAGCCACAGCGGCCCAGTCCACCCAGATGTGGTGACCCTCGCAGAAGTCCAGGAACTTTCTACCGGTGAACTGGGTGCCGTTGTTGGTGATGATGGAGTTCGGGACCCCAAAGCGATGGATGATGTTGGTGAAGAATGCCACCGCCTGTTCGGACCTGATGCTGTTCAGGGTTGGACCTCGATCCACTTGGAGAATTTGTCGATGGCGACCAGCAGGTGCGTGTAGCCCCCGGGTGCCTTCTGCAAGGGACCAACGAGGTCCAGTCCCCACACAGCAAACGGCCAGGTGATGGGTATTGTCTGCAGAGCCTGAGCGGGCAGGTGGGTCTGCCTTGCGTAGAATTGACACCCTTGGCAGGCGTGGACAATTCTAGTGGCGTCGGCCACCGCGGTCGGCCAGTAGAAACCTTGTCGGAAGGCGTTTCCAACAAGGGCTCGGGGCGCTGCGTGATGACCGCAAGCCCCCGAGTGTATTTCTTGTAAGAGCTCCTGGCCTTCGGCGATGGATATGCATCGCTGGAGGATGCCGGAGGGGCTGCGGTGGTAGAGCTCCTTCCCGTCATCCAGTAAGACAAATGACTTGGCGCGCCGCGCCAGTCGCCGAGCCTCGGCTCGGTCGAAGGGCAGCTCTCCTTGGTGGAGATATTGCAGGTACGGGGTCTGCCAGTCTCGATTAGGCTGGACCCCATTCCGCTCTTCCTCGACGCGCAGTGCCTCACCCTCGGGGGCCGAGGGTGCCTCGGGCCGAGCCGAGGGCGCCTCGGGCTGAGCCGAGGGTGCCTCGGGCTGGACCGAGGCCTTCTCGGGCTCGGGCGTGTCGTCGGTCTTGACTGAGGGTTGCTGTAGGTCTCGGGAGAAGACGTCCGGGGGAACCGTTGTCCGCCCCGAGGATATCTTAGCCAGCTTGTCCGCAGTCTCGTTGTATCGTCGGGCGATGTGGTTGAGCTCAAGCCCGTAGAACTTGTCCTCCAGGCGTCGAACCTCATCGCAGTAGGCTTCCATCTTCGGGTCGCGGCAGTGGGAGTTCTTCATAACTTGGTCGATGATGAGCTGCGAGTCGGCGCGAGCGTCGAGGCGTCGGACCCCTAGCTCGATGGCGATGCGCAACCCGTTGACCAGAGTTTCGTACTCAGCCACGTTGTTGGACGCCGGGAAATGGAGGCGCAGTACGTAGCGTAGGTGCTTCCCGAGGGGCGAGATGAAGAGCAGGCCCGCGCCTGCCCCTGTTTTCATCAGCGACCCATCGAAAAACATGGTCCGAAGTTCCGGTTGGATCGGAGCCGCCGGGAGCTGGGTGTCGACCCATTCAGCCACAAAGTCTGCCAAGACTTGGGACTTGATGGCCTTCCGAGGGGCGAACGAGATTGTCTTGCCCATGATTTCCACCGCCCACTTTGCAATCCTACCCGAGGTCTCTCGGCACTGGATGATCTCCCCCAGGGGGAAGGATGACACCACAGTCACCGGATGAGACTCGAAGTAGTGTCACAGCTTCCGCCGCGTCAGGATCACCGCGTACAGCAGCTTCTGAATTTGCGGGTAGCGGATCTTGGTATCGGACAATACCTCACTGATGAAGTAAATCGGCCTCTGGACGGGCAATGCATGCCATTCTTCTTGTCTCTCAACCACGATCGCGGCGCTGACCACCTGAGTGGTAGCGGTGACGTAGATCAAGAGGGCTTCTCCGGCGGCGAGGGACACCAAGACGAGCGCGTTCGTAAGGAGCGCCTTCAGGTTCCCGAGGGCTTCCTCGGCCTCGGAGGTCCAAGTGAAGCACTCGGTCTTTCTTAAGAGGCGGTACAGAGGTAGGCCTCTTTGAAAGGGAAATGTGCCCTTGGGACATTTCTAAGTATTTTGGTGATTTAGTGTCCAACACGAGTGCCTAAGTGTAAAAAGGTGGACAAAGTACAAATCAAGAATTAAGGTATGTTTCTCAGACTTAGTACATTGTTTTATGGACTAATGTATTGTGTCTAAGTGTTGGAAACAGGAAAAATCCAATTGGAAATATCTTGGCTCGAGCAGCCAAGAATCTGCTGAGTCTGCAAGCACCGGACTGTCCGGTGGTGCACCGGACAGTGTCCGGTGCGTCAGGCTGGCTCGAGCGAAGTGGCTGCTCTCGGGAATTCACCGGCGACGTACGGCTAAAATTCACCGGACTGTCCGGTGTGCACCGGACTGTCCGGTGAGCCAACGGTCGGCCGGGCCAACGGTCGGCCGCGCAATCTGCGTGGGACACGTGGCCGAGCCAACGGCTAGATGACGGCACCGGACTGTCCGGTGTGCACCGGACATGTCCGGTGCGCCAACGGCTCTCAGGCTGCCAACGGTCGGCTTCGCTATTTAAGGAAGGAAATCGGGCACCGGACAGTGTCCGGTGTGCACCGAACTATCCGGTGCCCCCGATGACAGAAGGCAAGAATGGCTTTCCAAACTTGTGCTCAACGGCTCCTAGCTGCCTTGGGGCTATAAAAGGGACCCCTAGGCGCATGGAGGAGTACACCAAGCATCCTTTGAGCATCATTGATCACTCACACTTCATTCTCGCACACTTGTTCGACATTTTAGTGATTTGAGCTCCGTTCTAGTGTGCTAGTCTCTTGAGCTCAAGTCTGGGTTTTGCGTGTGCGTATTCGCTGTGATCTTTGTGTCGTGTGTGAGTTGCTAATCCCTCCCTTGCTCTGTGATTCTTCGTGAACATCTTGTGTAAGGGCGAGAGGCTCCAAGCTGTGGAGATTCCTCGCAAACGAGATTAAGAGAAGCAAAGCAACACCGTGGTATTCAAGTTGGTCTTTGGACCACTTGAGAGGGGTTGATTGCAACCCTCGTCCGTTGGGACGCCACAACGTGGAGTAGGCAAGCGTTGGTCTTGGCCGAACCACGGGATAACCACTGTGCCATCTCTGTGATTGATATCTCTTGGTTATTGTGTTGTGTTGAGATCCTTCTCTAGCCACTTGGCATATTACTGTGCTAACAAGTAACCAAGTTTTGTGGCTTAAGTGTTTGAAGTGTTACAGGGTCACCTATTCACCCCCCCCTCTAGGTGCTCTCAATTGGTATCGGAGTCGTTCTCTTCAAGAAAGGGACTAACCGCCTGAAGAGATGGATCCTAAAGGCAAGGGGATGGTGATCAACGACAAGGAGAAGGAGTCCTTCGTCAACGAGCCCAATGATGACAGGCCCACCGACTCAGGCTCGGGCCACAAAAGAAAAGACGGGAGGAAGAAGAAGACAAGGCGCATCAAGGAAATTGTCTACTACGACAGCGACGAATCTTCCTCCTCCCAAAAGGACGACGACGACTACGATAGACGAAAGACGGTTAACTCAAACTTTTCTTTCGATTATTCGCGCATCCCGCATAGTTCAAATGCTCAATTGCTCCCCATTCCACTTGGCAAGCCCCCTCACTTTGATGGAGAGGATTATGGATTTTGGAGCCACAAAATGCGTACTCACCTGTTTTCTCTTCATCCAAGCATTTGGGAGATTGTGGAAAGTGGAATGAAATTTGATAGCTCGGATAGCCCTGTGTTTATTAATGAACAGATTCATAAAAATGCACAAGCTACTACTGTGTTGCTAGCCTCTTTGTGTAGGGACGAGTATCACAAGGTGAGCGGCTTGGACAATGCCAAGCAGATCTGGGACACCCTCAAGATCTCTCATGAGGGAAACGACGTCACCTTGCTCACCAAAATGGAGTTGGTGGAGGGCGAGCTTGGACGGTTCGCGATGATAAGGGGCGAGGAGCCGACACAAACATACAATCGGCTCAAGACCCTTATCAACAAAATAAGGAGCTACGGGAGCACGCGATGGACGGACCACGACGTCGTCCGCCTAATGCTAAGGTCATTTACCGTTCTTGATCCTCATTTGGTGAACAATATACGTGAAAATCCCAGGTACACCAAGATGTCGCCCGAAGAAGTTCTTGGGAAGTTCGTAAGCGGGCAAATGATGATCAAGGAGGCAAGATACGTGGACGACGCGTTGAACGGTCCTAGTCATGAGCCTCAACCCATTGCTCTCAAGGCAACAAGGAGCAAGGAGGCGCTACCAAGCAAGGTGGCACAAGTTGAGGCGGCCGGACTCAATGATGAGGAGATGGCCCTCATCATTAAGCGCTTCAAGACGGCGCTTAAAGGTCGCAAGGGGCAGCCAAGCAAGACCAAAGCCAAGGGGAAGCGCTCATGCTTCAAATGCGGTAAGCTTGGTCATTTTATTGCTAACTGTCCTGACAATGATAGTGATCAGGACCAAGGGAACAAGAGGGAGAAAAAGAAGCATTACAAGAAGGCCAAGGGCGAGGCACATATCGGAAAGGAGTGGGGTTCGGATTGTTCCTCCTCCGACTCTGACAATGAAGGACTCGCTGCCACCGCCTTCAACAAGTCATCCCTCTTCCCCAACGAGCGTCACACTTGCCTCATGGCAAGAGAGAAGAAAGTAAGCACTGATACTAGTACTTATGCTTCTTCGAGTGAAGATGAGTCTAGTGATGATGATGAGATAGATTACTCATGCTTATTCAAGGGATTAGATAGAACCAAGGTAGACAAAATTAATGAATTAATTGATGCCTTGAATGACAAGAATATGCTTTTAGAAAAACAAGAGGATTTGTTGTATGAAGAACATGACAAATTTGTAGAAGCACAGAAATCTCTTGCTCTAGAAATTAAGAGGAATGAAATGCTCTCTAGTGAATTATCTTCTTGTCATGAAACTATTGCTAAGTTAAAAAGTTTTAATGATGATTTAAATGCTAAACTAGAAGTAGCTAGTAAATCTAATTCTTGTGTAGAAATTGTTGAAACTTGTAATAGGTGTAAAGATTTTGACATTGATGCTTGTAGTGATCATTTAGTTTCAATTTCCAAATTAAATGATGAATTAGCTAGTCTTAATGCCCAACTTAAGACTAGCAAGAATGAATTTGACAAGCTAAAATTTGCAAGGGATGCCTACACGATTGGTAGACACCCCTCAATGAAGGATGGACTTGGCTACAAGAGGGAAGCCAAGAACTTGACAAGCCATAAGGCTCCCATCTCCGCCAAGGAGAAAGGGAAGGCCCCTATGGCTAGTAGTGTGCAAAAGAACCATGCCTTTATGTACTATGATAGAAGACAACCTAGAAATGCTTATAGGAGTTGTAATGTATATAATGCCTTTGATTCTCATGCCATGGTTGCTTCTAGTTCTTCTTATGTGCATGATAGAAATATTGGTAGGAGAAATGTTATTCATAATATGCCTAGGAGAAATGTCGTTAATGTTCCTAGGAAAGTTAATGAACCTTCTACAATATATCATGCTTTAAATGCTTCTTTTGCTATTTGTAGAAAGGATAGGAAGATAGTTGCTAGAAAATTAGGGGCAAGATGCAAGGGAGACAAAACTTGCATTTGGGTCCCTAAGGATATTTGTGCTAACCTTGCAGGACCCAACATGAGTTGGGTACCTAAGACCCAAGCCTAAATTTGTCTTGCAGGTTTATGCATCCGGGGGTTCAAGCTGGATTATTGACAGCGGATGCACAAACCATATGACGGGGGAGAAGAAGATGTTCACCTCCTACGTCAAGAATAAAGATTCCCAAGATTCAATAATTTTCGGTGATGGGAATCAAGGCAAGGTAAAAGGGTTAGGTAAAATTGCAATCTCAAATGAGCACTCTATCTCTAATGTGTTTTTAGTAGAGTCTCTTGGATATAATTTGCTATCTGTCAGTCAATTATGCAATATGGGATATAACTGTTTGTTTACAAATGTATCGTATTTTCGTGTTTTTGGGAGTAAATGCTACATTCTAGTGAAGAAGGGTAGGAATTCCAAATTTGCTCCCAAAACGTAGAAGGATTTTTATTAGGTTATGATTCAAATACAAAAGCGTATAGGGTCTTCAACAAATCATCGGGTTTGGTTGAAGTCTCTAGCGACGTTGTATTTGATGAGACTAATGGCTCTCCAAGAGAGCAAGTTGTTGATCTTGATGATGTAGATGAAGAAGACGTTCCAACGGCCGCAATACGCACCATGGCGATTGGAGATGTACGGCCTCAGGAACATTTGGAGCAAGATCAACCGTCTTCCTCAACTATGGTGCATCCCCCAACTCAAGATGACGAACAGATACCTCAAGTGGAGGCGCATGATCAAGGGGGAGCACAGGATGATCAAGTTGAAGAGGAAGAAGCACCTCAGGCACCTCCAACCAAAGTTCGAGCGACGATTCAAAGGGATCATCCCGTCGACCAGATATTGGGTGATATTAGCAAGGGAGTAACTACTCGTTCAAGATTAGTTAATTTTTGTGAACATTACTCTTTTGTCTCTTCTATTGAGCCTTTCAGGGTAGAAGAGGCCTTGCTAGATCCGGACTGGGTGTTGGCCATGCAGGAGGAACTCAACAACTTCAAGCGCAACGAAGTTTGGACACTGGTGCCTCGTCCCAAGCAAAATGTTGTAGAAACCAAGTGGGTGTTCCGCAACAAACAGGACGAGCACGGGGTGGTGACGAGGAACAAGGCTCGACTTGTGGCAAAAGGTTATGCCCAAGTCGCAGGTTTGGACTTTGAGGAGACTTTTGCTCCTGTGGCTAGGCTAGAATCAATTCGTATCTTGCTAGCATATGTCGCTCACCATTCTTTCAGGTTGTACCAAATGGATGTGAAGAGCGCTTTCCTCAACGGGCCGATCAAGGAGGAGGTGTACGTGGAGCAGCCCCCTGGCTTCGAGGATGAACGGTACCCCGACCACGTGTGTAAGCTCTCTAAGGCGCTCTATGGACTTAAGCAAGCCCCAAGAGCATGGTATGAATGCCTTAGAGACTTTTTAATTGCTAATGCTTTCAAGGTTGGGAAAGCCGATCCAACTCTTTTTACTAAGACTTGCGATGGTGATCTTTTTGTGTGCCAAATTTATGTCGACGACATAATATTTGGTTCTACTAACCAAAAGTCTTGTGAAGAGTTTAGCAGGGTGATGACGCAGAAATTCGAGATGTCGATGATGGGCGAGTTGACCTACTTCCTTGGGTTCCAAGTGAAGCAACTCAAGGACGGCACCTTCATCTCCCAAACAAAGTACACACAAGATTTGCTAAAGAGGTTTGGGATGAAGGACGCCAAGCCCGCAAAAACGCCGATGGGAACCGACGGACACACCGACCTCAACAAAGGAGGTAAGTCCGTTGATCAAAAAGCATACCGGTCCATGATAGGTTCTTTGCTTTATTTATGTGCTAGTAGACCGGATATTATGCTTAGCGTATGCATGTGTGCTAGATTTCAATCCGATCCGAAGGAGTGTCACTTAGTGGCTGTGAAGCGAATTCTTCGATATTTAGTCGCTACGCCTTGCTTCGGGATCTGGTATCCAAAGGGGTCTAACTTTGACTTGATTGGGTACTCAGATTCCGACTATGCTGGATGTAAGGTCGATAGGAAGAGTACATCGGGGACGTGCCAATTCTTAGGAAGGTCCCTGGTGTCATGGAACTCTAAGAAACAAACCTCCATTGCCCTATCCACCGCTGAGGCCGAGTACGTTGCCGCAGGACAGTGTTGTGCGCAACTACTTTGGATGAGGCAAACCCTCAGGGACTTTGGCTACAATCTGAGAAAAGTCCCACTCCTATGTGACAATGAGAGTGCTATCCGAATAGCGGAAAATCCTGTTGAGCACAGCCGCACAAAGCACATTGACATCCGGCATCACTTTTTGAGAGACCACTAGCAAAAGGGAGATATCGAAGTGTTTCATGTTAGCACCGAGAACCAGCTAGCCGATATCTTTACCAAGCCTCTAGATGAGAAGACCTTTTGCAGGCTGCGTAGTGAGTTCAATATCTTAGATTCGCGGAACCTGGATTGAAATGTAGCATACATGTGTTTATGCCTTTGATCATGTTCATTCTGCATTTTGTTGCTTATTGTGGTGCTCAAGTTGTACAAACACTCCCTGGACCTCACAAGTCCTGTTTGCAAGTAATGCACATATTTAGGGGGAGCTGTGCTACAACTTGACCCTTTGAGACTAACCATGTACTTGAGTTTCGTTGTTTTAGTCTCCAAGGAAAATTGAAAGGGAAAAGGTGGACTTGGACCATGCAAGACTTCCACTGCACTCTGATGAAAAGAGTAACTTTTCCAAGTTCATCTTCATACTCTTATTGCCTTTGTGTTCTTATTTGAAGATTTTGGTGAGGCAATGGGGTTAAAGGGCCAAGATTGATCCCGTTTTGGTGCTTGATGCCAAAGGGGGAGAAAATAAAGGCCAAAGCGATAAATGGATCAGCTACCACTTGAGAGATTTTGAAAATAGTAGAATAGAGCTTTTGGTTTGTCAAAACTCTTTTGTTGTCTCTCTTGTCAAAAGTTGGCTTCTTGTGGGGAGAAGTATTGATTATGGGAAAAAGGGGGAGTTTTTGAAATCTTAAATCAATTTCTCTTAGAATGACTCTCTTTATGTCTTAACATGTGTGTTTGACTTAGAGATAGAAATTTGAGTTTGATTTGCAAAAACAAACCAAGTGGTGGCATAGAGTGATCCATATATGTCAAAATTGAATCAAAACAATTTTGAGTTCTTATTTGATTTGATTTTGTACTTGTTCTACTTGCTTTATGTTGTGTTGGCATAAATCACCAAAAAGGGGGAGATTGAAAGGGAAATGTGCCCTTGGGACATTTCTAAGTATTTTGGTGATTTAGTGTCCAACACGAGTGCCTAAGTGTAAAAAGGTGGACAAAGTACAAATCAAGAATTAAGGTATGTTTCTCAGACTTAGTACATTGTTTTATGGACTAATGTATTGTGTCTAAGTGCTGGAAACAGGAAAAATCCAATTGGAAATATCTTGGCTCGAGCAGCCAAGAATCTGCTGAGTCTGCAAGCACCGGACTGTCCGGTGGTGCACCGGACAGTGTCCGGTGCGTCAGGCTGGCTCGAACGAAGTGGCTGCTCTCGGGAATTCACCGGCGACGTACGGCTAAAATTCACCGGACTGTCCGGTGAGCCAACGGTCGGCCGGGCCAACGGTCGGCCGCGCAATCTGCGCGGGACACGTGGCCGAGCCAACGACTAGATGACGGCACCGGACTGTCCGGTGCGCCAACGGCTCTCAGGCTGCCAACGGTCGGCTTTGCTATTTAAGGAAGGAAATCGGGCACCGAACAGTGTCCGGTGTGCACCGGACTGTCCGGTGCCCCCGATGACAGAAGGCAAGAATGGCTTTCCAAACTTGTGCTCAACGGCTCCTAGCTGCCTTGGGGCTATAAAAGGGACCCCTAGGCGCATGGAGGAGTACACCAAGCATCCTTTGAGCATCATTGATCACTCACACTTCATTCTCGCACACTTGTTCGACATTTTAGTGATTTGAGCTCCGTTCTAGTGTGCTAGTCTCTTGAGCTCAAGTCTGGGTTTTGCGTGTGCGTATTCGCTGTGATCTTTGTGTCGTGTGTGAGTTGCTAATCCCTCCCTTGCTATGTGATTCTTCGTGAACATCTTGTGTAAGGGCGAGAGGCTCCAAGCTGTGGAGATTCCTCGCAAACGAGATTAAGAGAAGCAAAGCAACACCGTGGTATTCAATTTGGTCTTTGGACCACTTGAGAGGGGTTGATTGCAACCCTCGTCCGTTGGGACGCCACAACGTGGAGTAGGAAAGCGTTGGTCTTGGCCGAACCACGGGATAACCACTGTGCCATCTCTGTGATTGATATCTCTTGGTTATTGTGTTGTGTTGAGATCCTTCTCTAGCCACTTGGCATATTACTGTGCTAACAAGTAACCAAGTTTTGTGGCTTAAGTGTTTGAAGTGTTACAGGGTCACCTATTCACCCCCCCCTCTAGGTGCTCTCACTCTTTCGCCGAGGCGCGAGATGAAACGGCTCAGAGCCGCAAGGCATCCCATGACCCTCTGTACGCCTTTCAAGTCCTTGATGGGCCCCATGTTGGTGATGGCCGTGATTTTCTTCGGGTTGGCCTCGATGCCCCGCTTGAAGACGATGAACCCCAAGAGCATGCCTCGGGGGACTCCGAAGACATACTTCTCGGGATTGAGTTTTACGCCTTTCGCCTTGAGACACCGGAATGTCGTTTCAAGGTCGGAAAGGAGGTCGGAGGCTTTCCTCGTCTTGACTACGATGTCATCGACATAAGCCTCGACCATTTGACCAATGTGTTCGCCGAACACGTGGTTCATGCACCTTTGGTACGTCGCACCCGCATTCCTCAAACCAAATGGCATAGTAACATAGCAGTACATGCCAAAAGGTGTGATGAAAGAAGTCGCGAGCTGGTCGGACTCTTTCATCCTGATTTGGTGATACCCTGAGTAGGCATCGAGGAAAGACAGGGTTTCGCATCCAGCAGTGGAATCCACGATTTGATCGATGTGAGGCAGAGGATAGGGAACTTTTGGACATGCTTTGTTTAGACCAGTGTAGTCTACACACATCCTCCATTTCCCTCCTTTCTTTCTCACAAGCACGGGGTTGGCAAGCCATTCGGGATGGAATACCTCTTTGATGAACCCTGCGGCCATCAGCTTGTGGATCTCTTCGCCTATGGCTCTGCGCTTTTCTTCGTCGAATCGGCGCAGAGGTTGCTTCACGGGTCGGGCTCCAGCTCGGATATCCAGTGAGTGCTCGACAACATCCCTCGGTATGTCAGGCATGTCCGAGGGACTCCACGCGAAAACTTCGGTGTTTGTGCGGAGAAAGTCGACGAGCACTGCTTCTTATTTGGGGTCGAGCTCGGAGCCGATCTGGATCTGCTTGGAGGCGTCGTTGCTGGGGTCGAGAGGGACGGACTTAACCGTCTTCGCTGGCTCAAAGTTGCCGGCATGGCGCTTCACGTCTGGCGCCTCCTTGGAGAGGCTCTCCAGGTCGGCGATGAGGGCCTCGGATTCGGCGAGGGCCTCGGCGTACTCCACGCACTCCATGTCGCATTCGTACGCGTGTCGGTACGTGGGGCCGACGGTGATGACCCCGTTGGGGCCCAGCATCTTGAGCTTGAGGTAGGTGTAGTTGGGGACGGCCATGAACTTGGTGTAGCATGGCCTCCCCAGCACTGCGTGGTAGGTTCCTCGGAACCCGACCACCTCGAACGTGAGGGTTTCCCTTCTGAAGTTGGAGGGAGTCCCGAAGCAGACGGGCAGATCGAGTTGTCCAAGGGGTTGGACGTGTTTCCAGGGGATGATCCCGTGAAAAGGCGCCGCACCGGCCCGGACCGAGGATAGATCGATCTGCAGGAGCTCGAGGGTCTCGGCGTAGATGATGTTGAGGCTGCTGCCTCCGTCCATGAGGACCTTGGTGAGCCTGACGTTGCCGATGACAGGGTTGACAACGAGCGGATATTTCCTCGGGCTCGGCACGCGGTCGGGGTGTTTGCCCTGGTCGAAGGTGATGGGCTTGTCGGACCAGTCTAGGTAGACTGGCGCCGCCACCTTTACCGAGCAGACCTCCTGACGCTCTTGCTTGCGGTGCCGAGCCGAGGCGTTCGCCACTTGCCCACCGTAGATCATGAAGCAGTCACGGACCTCGAGGAACTCCTCTGCCTTGTGATCCTCCTTGTCGTCGTGGTGGGCCCTGCCACCCTCCGCAGGTGGCCTGGCCCTATGAAAGTGGCGCCGAAGCATGGCGCACTCCTCAAGGGTGTGCTTGACGGGTCCCTGATGATAGGGGCACGGCTCCTTGAGCATCTTGTCGAAGAGATTGGCGCCTCCGGGAGGTTTCCGAGGGTTCTTGTACTCAGCGGCGGCGACAAGGTCCGCGTCGGCGGCGCCGCGTTTCACTTGCGACTTCTTCTTGCCTTTCTTCTTGGTGCCGCGCTGAGTGGACGCCTCGGGAACATCTTCCGGCTGGCGGCCCTGGGGCTGCTTGTCCTTCCCGAAGATGGCCTCAACCGCCTCCTGGCCAGAGGCGAACTTGGTAGCGATGTCCATCAGCTCGCTCGCCCTGGTGGGGGTCTTGCGACCCAGCTTGCTCACCAGGTCGCGACAGGTGGTGCCGGCGAGGAACGCGCCGATGACATCCGAATCGGTGACGTTGGGCAGCTCGGTGCGCTGCTTGGAGAATCGCTGGATGTAGTCCCGGAGAGACTCTCCCGGCTGCTGGCGGCAGCTTCGGAGATCCCAGGAGTTCCCAGGGCGCACGTACGTGCCCTGGAAGTTACCGGCGAAGGCTTGGACCAGGTTGTCCCAGTTAGAGATCTGCCCTGGGGCAGATACTCCAGCCAGGCTCGAGCGGAGTCGGAGAGGAACAGGGGGAGGTTGCGGATGATGAGGTTGTCATCGTCCGTTCCACCCAGTTGGCAGGCCAGCCGGTAGTCCGCGAGCCACAGTTCTGGCCTTGTCTCCCCCGAGTACTTTGTGATGGTAGTCGGGGTTCAGAACCGGGTCGGGAACGGCGCCCGTCGTATGGCTCGGCTGAAAGCCTGCAGACCGGGTGGTTCGGGCGAGATACTCCGATCCTCCCCGCTGTCGTAGCGTCCCCCACGCCTGGAGTGGTAGCCTCGGCGCACCCTCTCGTCGAGGTGGGCTCGATGGTTACGGTGGTGGTGCTCGTTGCCGAGGCAACCCGGGGCCGCAGGCGTTGTGTTGCGCGTGCGCCCGGTGTGGACCGAGGCTTCCCGCATGAATCGGGAAGTCGCAGCGCGATGCTCCGAGGGGTATCCCTGCCTTCGGGAGGCAGAGCTTTCGGCCCGTCAGACCATGACATCCTCTAGGAGATTCTTGAGCTCTCCCCGGATACGCCGCCCTTCGGTGGTTGATGGTTCCGGCATTGCGCGGAGAAGTATTGCTGCTGCATCAAGGTTCTGGCCGACCCCACTAGAAGCCGGTGGTGGCCTTGCCCTGACGTCGTCGGTGATGTGGAGCTGGATGCCCTAGGGTAGATGAAGCGTTTCTTCGGTCGGAGCTTGGTCTGCCCATTCCTGCCCGATATTGCGGCGGAGCGGCTCAAGTGTTCCTGCTCCCTCGTCGAGCCTGGCCTGCATCTCGCGGATTTGCTTGAGCTGTGCGTCCTGACCCCCCGCAGGGACTGGGACCACAGCTAGCTCCCGAAGGATTTGTAATACCCAAAATTGTAAATCATGGTAATGGAGATAATTCTCTTATTTGCTTTGTTTCAATTTAACTAATCATGTGAACAACCCCATTTAAAAATAATTAAATGACTAAATGTCAACTAAACAACATGTGCATCATATTGGAGTTTTGTTTGTTGTGCATATAATAATAATAGCAACACTATTAATCAAAATATACTAAAAAGAAAATTGAATTAGACCCCAAAAGGAGATTAGGGTTTGAAAAAGAAAAAAAAGGAAATAAATATAAGGCAAGAGAAGCAAAATAAATCTGTAAATAAATAAAATTTATCCATGCTATGTTCACATTGAATATTTAAATGAAGACAAATTCGCCACAAACTTTGGATTTAAATTGGAATTTAAATTTGAAATGAGTTGGATAATTGGAATGGAAAATAGGAAAGAAAATAAAAAGAAAAAGAGAAAACCCCTACCTGGGCCAACTCCACCCTTTTTCGGCCCACAACTGTTTTCGGCCCGCGCTGCCTGGTGACCGGCGCCGACATGTGGGCCCAATCGGGCGGCCGCACTCTCGCCCTCACCTCTCGCTGGCTCTCGGGCCCGCGCGTCAGCGCATCTTCTCCCGTGTAGCCCACCCCGCCTGTGCTTGACACCGCGGCCCCACCGTGCAGACGCTGTGCTCCTATTCATCTCCTTCGCCCGATTGCTCAGACGCGCACCGGTCGCCGCGGAATCCGCTCGGGGACCGAGTCCCTCGCTCGTGTATCGGCTGACCGAAGTTCGTGGGACCCCGCTGTCAGCTCCTCCCTCGCGATTGAGTCGGACTGCGGAACAAACCAGGCCGCCTTTGCCGCACGCGCACCATGGCCGGATCTCGCGCCGAACTCGGTGATTGTTGCAACCATCCCACCGATCTTGGTGGCCTGTGCCCTATATAATGCGCCAACTCTATCAACTCGAAGAATCATCTCCAGGAAAGCCTTGAGCCGTCGTCGCAGTGAGAGAGAGGGAGAAAATTGGGCGCCGCCGCGGAACCCCGCCTTGGTTGCCGTTCGGGCCTCGGTGACCAACCCAGGAGGAAGCCCAGTGCACGTGGATGCTCGTCGCGGCTTCGCCTGGGTGGAATCGTGCTCCAGACCGCGGAGATTCTTCGCCGTAGTTGGCGCTCCGCCGGTGTTCCGCGCTACACCGTGGGCAGGGCTCCGAACGCCATAATTCATGGAGGTAAGCACACCTTCTGTCTCGCGACCGCCTCCACATCGTTTTGCACTAGTCCGATTGGGTGGTGTGGCCCTCTGATGCAATCTTGGCCTACTCCGGTTGGCGCGCCGCCGCAGCTTCAATACGCCGCCGTCAGACTTGGTGGAGGGAAGAAGACGAGCGCCCGACCGTTGGATCCCAGCCGACGGTCGAGATTAGATCGAGGATACCCTTTCGTTCAAACAAGCTTCGGCCGTAGATCCGTGATCCGGTGGTCGTGGTCGGTTATGTGTTATGATGTGATCTAGAGCGTTGGCGCTAGATCGGACGGTCCGAGTTGCATACCCGTTCGGATTAATACAGATCTAATCCTGGCCTTCGATATTTGATCGGACGGCTGAGATCGGCCCGTACCCCTTCGGTGGGTAATCTTCATAAAGAGCCCCTCGGCTTTCACGGAATAAACCTGCCGTCCCTCGGGCACTGTTGACTGAGTCTTGGGTTTCTTGCGCTGAGGTCCCTGAGTTTCTTTTTATTTGACGCGCAGTCCAGATAACAGTGAAATAAGATTATTAATATTAAAAATTGATTTTTAGTATAAAAATAAATCTTAAAACTTGTATAATTCATATTTAATTCATTTTAGCTCCAAATTGAGTCATTCCAATTCCTAAAATTTTGTAATAAATTTCTCTATCATCTAGAATCACTGTTTTGACATGAACTCTGTTAGGAAATTAATTTATCATCTAATCTTATTTTAATCACCTTAAAACCTCTGGAAATTCATAACTTAAAACCTATAACTCCAAAATTAATAATTCTTTTTCCTGTGATCTCATTTTAATATGTAGATTATTAATATGTATTTTGCATATATGTTTGGTGTAATGTTAATTTTGCCTATACACTGTTTGTTTGTATTGCTACGAGTAGCAGTGAGGACACGTGTCATCTGAAGATCATCCTGGTACCTGGAATCTCAAGGCCCAGGCAAGTTGTGCCCTTGATCACTTCTTTTTACCCAACCATGTTCTAATTAATCATAATGATCTGCATAGGTTAATCTTGATGGGACCCAATAGGTTACCCTAGTTTGTCTATCTTTATACCTTGTTTACCACTGAACTTCTGGGTAGTACTTGCTAGTGCTTTATGTGGTTTTGGGTATGAAGATACAACATTCATGATCATACTTTTATTATCAGTTGTTATTTACTGTTCATGTTGAGATCATTATGTTAATTGGAACATAGAGCGACCACCCGGGAAAACAGTGCTACCACAAGGGAGGAATGGGACCCCTTGGCTGATTAATTAGGAAAGCTAGTGGAAGACTACCTTACCCGAAAGGGGCAAGGGCAGTAGGGGAGAGGTCAGTGCGGGGAGGCCCTCGGGAGGATTTTGCTGCGATGGCGGTCCTGCAAGGGATTCCTGCACTGGATCTTCCTATAAACTGTAGCGGGTTTTCGGAAGCTAGTGGAACTTTGTAAAGGCCTCATAGTGGATCCCTAGCCATTCACCTCGGAAGTGTCTAAGGGCTTTGCAAACCCTGGCGACATGGGATACACGACTTGTGGGTAAAGATGCGCAACCTCTGCAGAGTGTAAAACTGGTATACTAGCCGTGCTCACGGTCATGAGCAGCTCGGACCCTCACATGATTAATTTATGGAACTAAATTCAATTTGTCATATGCATTGCATCGCAGGTGATGTGGTTACTTTTGTTCTACTACTTAATTGGGTTTGGTATTTACTTATACTTAGTAATTGCTAATAAAATTTTGACCAACTTTAAAAGCAATGCTCAGCTCTAACCATCTTCTTTGGTAAGCCTTACACTTCACGTGAGCTCCCACCTTTGGCGAGTTCATGCACATTATTCCCCACAACTTGTTGAGCGATGAACGTATGTGAGCTCACTCTTGCTGTCTCACATACCCCACAGGTCAAGAGCAGGTACCACAGGATGAGGCGCATGGAGGATGCTGTGATGAGTTCGTGAGTGGTCTAGGCCGTCGTCTCCCAGTCAACTTTGGGTTGCTGGACCGTCGTCTCCTTATAATGTAAATATTTATTTGTATAGAACTCCTGTTATATATAAAGATGTGACATTCGATCCTGTGCCACTATACATCATATGTTTGAGACTTGGTCCCAGCATACCTGGTGTTTATGTTAACCCCGGGTTTTGGACCCCTAAAATCCGGGTGTTACAGAAGTGGTATCAGAGGAATGTTGACTGTAGGACGAAACCTAGATAGAACTGGACAACCAATATCCACTTACCTTTACTACTCTGATTCTTTCTAAACTTTTCTTAATCTTTTCTCATCTAATTCCGCTTTACTCTGATTATTCTTACCTTTTTCCTTCTAAAGACAAATGTGGATTTCGCACTCTGAAATCCTGTGCCTAAAGTGACCTTTAGGAATAGGAGACCTAATCTTAGGAACAAAAACAAAACTATTTTTATGGTTATCTATGCACTTGAATGTTTGTTCTTATGATACTTGTTTGATTTGGATCTTTGATTGAGTGTGATGGGTTGTGGAGTAATGCCCACAATTACATCTGCATATACATATAGAAAAATACTCACCAAAATAACTAGACCAACTAGATTATCCCCATTGGAACATATCTAGCTTAAGAGATTTATCTTATCCTAAAAGATCTCATTCTAACCAATTCATCTTATCTTAAAAGATTCTCCCTTATCTTAATAGATCCATCTCATCTTAAAAGATACTCATCTTATCTTGAAAAGATTTTATCCTAATAAATCTAACTGACCTCAAAAGATTCTACCTTATCCTTATGGATTCATCTTGCCTTAATTAGCATATTACCAACCATGATCTAATGCAAATTAATTAGATCTTACCTAGTCAAACTATTCACACCAATCTAACCTAGATCTGATCAAATCTAAGGTGACTTATCAAACGTGTTAGATAATACTGATGAAATAGTTTAGACTCTACCCCTATAGAACAGGTCTTAACTTAGTTCACCCTGCACTAAATTAAGAATGACAGATCGACTTGGCCATATGCAACTACCTTACCCCTCCGATAGTTGCATAATCCCTCTGTGTTAACACTAATAGAGCCTCTAACCTACCTACACCGTATACCCCATCCTATCTCAAAAGATTCTAACATATCCTAACAAGATATATCTTACCCTGATAAATCTATTTGACTTAAACTAGTTTAATCTAGTCATACCAACCTAATTTGGATTCTATCTAATCCAATATGATCTAAGATGGATTGAGTTACTTAATGCTGATGCAAAGGATAAGGCTATACTCTAAAATTCACTTAAGCCTAAATTGGTGACCTAGATCAACTCGACCATACCCAACAACTTGACCTATATAACAAGTTACATAGCAACCCAACCAATAGAGTAATGATGGATTGCATAGTCTATCAACCCCTACCTAAAACAAACTTGTAACCTACATCATGTAGTCTATCTCATCCATACCTATATTAACCATATTCCCCAGCCAATAATATACACTAACTCCTAATCAATGAGATAAGACCAAAGAAGATGATCAACTTCATCAAGGAAGGATGAACACCAACCCAAGTCTTCAAGGATCAAGTAAGGTCACCAAGATGAGTCAAGATCCACAATCTTGGATGGAGTTTTTCTTATCCTACTCTTTCTTACCCAAACCTATATATACCCTAAAGACATCTTCTATCCTACATAATAAAGTGGACATACATATAATACCCATGCTCTCCTATCACTTACTAATAATAAAAAGAGAGACCCTTGATTTAGAAATTAAAAGCTAAATTGCAAACCAATCCTTTTGTATTCCCTTTTCTTACAAATCTCGAGGACGAGATTATTTTTAAGGGGGGTAGGATTTGTAATACCCAAAATTGTAAATCATGGTAATGGAGATAATTCTCTTATTTGCTTTGTTTCAATTTAACTAATCATGTGAACAACCCCATTTAAAAATAATTAAATGACTAAATGTCAACTAAACAACATGTGCATCATATTGGAGTTTTGTTTGTTGTGCATATAATAATAATAGCAACACTATTAATCAAAATATACTAAAAAGAAAATTGAATTAGACCCCAAAAGGAGATTAGGGTTTGAAAAAGAAAAAAAAAGGAAATAAATATAAGGCAAGAGAAGCAAAATAAATCTGTAAATAAATAAAATTTATCCATGCTATGTTCACATTGAATATTTAAATGAAGACAAATTCGCCACAAACTTTGGATTTAAATTGGAATTTAAATTTGAAATGAGTTGGATAATTGGAATGGAAAATAGGAAAGAAAATAAAAAGAAAAAGAGAAAACCCCTACCTGGGCCAACTCCACCCTTTTTCGGCCCACAACTGTTTTCGGCCCGCGCTGCCTGGTGACCGGCGCCGACATGTGGGCCCAATCAGGCGGCCGCACTCTCGCCCTCACCTCTCGCTGGCTCTCGGGCCCGCGCGTCAGCGCATCTTCTCCCGTGTAGCCCACCCCGCCTGTGCCTGACACCGCGGCCCCACCGTGCAGACGCTGTGCTCCTATTCATCTCCTTCGCCCGATTGCTCAGACGCGCACCGGTCGCCGTGGAATCCGCTCGGGGACCGAGTCCCTCGCTCGTGTATCGGCTGACCGAAGTTCGTGGGACCCCGCTGTCAGCTCCTCCCTCGCGATTGAGTCGGACTGCGGAACAAACCAGGCCGCCTTTGCCGCACGCGCACCATGGCCGGATCTCGCGCCGAACTCGGTGATTGTTGCAACCATCCCACCGATCTTGGTGGCCTATGCCCTATATAATGCGCCAACTCTATCAACTCGAAGAATCATCTCCAGGAAAGCCTTGAGCCGTCGTCGCAGTGAGAGAGAGGGAGAAAATTGGGCGCCGCCGCGGAACCCCGCCTTGGTTGCCGTTCGGGCCTCGGTGACCAACCCAGGAGGAAGCCCAGTGCACGTGGATGCTCGTCGCGGCTTCGCCTGGGTGGAATCGTGCTCCAGACCGCGGAGATTCTTCGCCGTAGTTGGCGCTCCGCCGGTGTTCCGCGCTACACCGTGGGCAGGGCTCCGAACGCCATAATTCATGGAGGTAAGCACACCTTCTGTCTCGCGACCGCCTCCACATCGTTTTGCACTAGTCCGATTGGGTGGTGTGGCCCTCTGATGCAATCTTGGCCTACTCCGGTTGGCGCGCCGCCGCAGCTTCAATACGCCGCCGTCGGACTTGGTGGAGGGAAGAAGACGAGCGCCCGACCGTTGGATCCTAGCCGACGGTCGAGATTAGATCGAGGATACCCTTTCGTTCAAACAAGCTTCGGCCGTAGATCCGTGATCCGGTGGTCGTGGTCGGTTATGTGTTATGATGTGATCTAGAGCGTTGGCGCTAGATCGGACGGTCCGAGTTGCATACCCGTTCGGATTAATACAGATCTAATCCTGGCCTTCGATATTTGATCGGACGGCTGAGATCGGCCCGTACCCCTTCGGTGGGTAATCTTCATAAAGAGCCCCTCGGCTTTCACGGAATAAACCTGCCGTCCCTCGGGCACTGTTGACTGAGTCTTGGGTTTCTTGCGCTGAGGTCCCTGAGTTTCTTTTTATTTGACGCGCAGTCCAGATAACAGTGAAATAAGATTATTAATATTAAAAATTGATTTTTAGTATAAAAATAAATCTTAAAACTTGTATAATTCATATTTAATTCATTTTAGCTCCAAATTGAGTCATTCCAATTCCTAAAATTTTGTAATAAATTTCTCTATCATCTAGAATCACTGTTTTGACATGAACTCTGTTAGGAAATTAATTTATCATCTAATCTTATTTTAATCACCTTAAAACCTCTGGAAATTCATAACTTAAAACCTATAACTCCAAAATTAATAATTCTTTTTCCTGTGATCTCATTTTAATATGTAGATTATTAATATGTATTTTGCATATATGTTTGGTGTAATGTTAATTTTGCCTATACACTGTTTGTTTGTATTGCTACGAGTAGCAGTGAGGACACGTGTCATCTGAAGATCATCCTGGTACCTGGAATCTCAAGGCCCAGGCAAGTTGTGCCCTTGATCACTTCTTTTTACCCAACCATGTTCTAATTAATCATAATGATCTGCATAGGTTAATCTTGATGGGACCCAATAGGTTACCCTAGTTTGTCTATCTTTATACCTTGTTTACCACTGAACTTCTGGGTAGTACTTGCTAGTGCTTTATGTGGTTTTGGGTATGAAGATACAACATTCATGATCATACTTTTATTATCAGTTGTTATTTACTGTTCATGTTGAGATCATTATGTTAATTGGAACATGGAGCGACCACCCAGGAAAACAGTGCTACCACAAGGGAGGAATGGGACCCCTTGGCTGATTAATTAGGAAAGCTAGTGGAAGACTACCTTACCCGAAAGGGGCAAGGGCAGTAGGGGAGAGGTCAGTGCGGGGAGGCCCTCGGGAGGATTTTGCTGCGATGGCGGTCCTGCAAGGGATTCCTGCACTGGATCTTCCTATAAACTGTAGCGGGTTTTCGGAAGCTAGTGGAACTTTGTAAAGGCCTCATAGTGGATCCCTAGCCATTCACCTCGGAAGTGTCTAAGGGCTTTGCAAACCCTGGCGACATGGGATACACGACTTGTGGGTAAAGATGCGCAACCTCTGCAGAGTGTAAAACTGGTATACTAGCCGTGCTCACGGTCATGAGCAGCTCGGACCCTCACATGATTAATTTATGGAACTAAATTCAATTTGTCATATGCATTGCATCGCAGGTGATGTGGTTACTTTTGTTCTACTACTTAATTGGGTTTGGTATTTACTTATACTTAGTAATTGCTAATAAAATTTTGACCAACTTTAAAAGCAATGCTCAGCTCTAACCATCTTCTTTGGTAAGCCTTACACTTCACGTGAGCTCCCACCTTTGGCGAGTTCATGCACATTATTCCCCACAACTTGTTGAGCGATGAACGTATGTGAGCTCACTCTTGCTGTCTCACATACCCCACAGGTCAAGAGCAGGTACCACAGGATGAGGCGCATGGAGGATGCTGTGATGAGTTCGTGAGTGGTCTAGGCCGTCGTCTCCCAGTCAACTTTGGGTTGCTGGACCGTCGTCTCCTTATAATGTAAATATTTATTTGTATAGAACTCCTGTTATATATAAAGATGTGACATTCGATCCTGTGCCACTATACATCATATGTTTGAGATTTGGTCCCAGCATACCTGGTGTTTATGTTAACCCCGGGTTTTGGACCCCTAAAATCCGGGTGTTACAGAAGTGGTATCAGAGGAATGTTGACTGTAGGACGAAACCTAGATAGAACTGGACAACCAATATCCACTTACCTTTACTACTCTGATTCTTTCTAAACTTTTCTTAATCTTTTCTCATCTAATTCCGCTTTACTCTGATTATTCTTACCTTTTTCCTTCTAAAGACAAATGTGGATTTCGCACTCTGAAATCCTGTGCCTAAAGTGACCTTTAGGAATAGGAGACCTAATCTTAGGAACAAAAACAAAACTATTTTTATGGTTATCTATGCACTTGAATGTTTGTTCTTATGATACTTGTTTGATTTGGATCTTTGATTGAGTGTGATGGGTTGTGGAGTAATGCCCACAATTACATCTGCATATACATATAGAAAAATACTCACCAAAATAACTAGACCAACTAGATTATCCCCATTGGAACATATCTAGCTTAAGAGATTTATCTTATCCTAAAAGATCTCATTCTAACCAATTCATCTTATCTTAAAAGATTCTCCCTTATCTTAATAGATCCATCTCATCTTAAAAGATACTCATCTTATCTTGAAAAGATTTTATCCTAATAAATCTAACTGACCTCAAAAGATTCTACCTTATCCTTATGGATTCATCTTGCCTTAATTAGCATATTACCAACCATGATCTAATGCAAATTAATTAGATCTTACCTAGTCAAACTATTCACACCAATCTAACCTAGATCTGATCAAATCTAAGGTGACTTATCAAACGTGTTAGATAATACTGATGAAATAGTTTAGACTCTACCCCTATAGAACAGGTCTTAACTTAGTTCACCCTGCACTAAATTAAGAATGACAGATCGACTTGGCCATATGCAACTACCTTACCCCTCCGATAGTTGCATAATCCCTCTGTGTTAACACTAATAGAGCCTCTAACCTACCTACACCGTATACCCCATCCTATCTCAAAAGATTCTAACATATCCTAACAAGATATATCTTACCCTGATAAATCTATTTGACTTAAACTAGTTTAATCTAGTCATACCAACCTAATTTGGATTCTATCTAATCCAATATGATCTAAGATGGATTGAGTTACTTAATGCTGATGCAAAGGATAAGGCTATACTCTAAAATTCACTTAAGCCTAAATTGGTGACCTAGATCAACTCGACCATACCCAACAACTTGACCTATATAACAAGTTACATAGCAACCCAACCAATAGAGTAATGATGGATTGCATAGTCTATCAACCCCTACCTAAAACAAACTTGTAACCTACATCATGTAGTCTATCTCATCCATACCTATATTAACCATATTCCCCAGCCAATAATATACACTAACTCCTAATCAATGAGATAAGACCAAAGAAGATGATCAACTTCATCAAGGAAGGATGAACACCAACCCAAGTCTTCAAGGATCAAGTAAGGTCACCAAGATGAGTCAAGATCCACAATCTTGGATGGAGTTTTTCTTATCCTACTCTTTCTTACCCAAACCTATATATACCCTAAAGACATCTTCTATCCTACATAATAAAGTGGACATACATATAATACCCATGCTCTCCTATCACTTACTAATAATAAAAAGAGAGACCCTTGATTTAGAAATTAAAAGCTAAATTGCAAACCAATCCTTTTGTATTCCCTTTTCTTACAAATCTCGAGGACGAGATTATTTTTAAGGGGGGTAGGATTTGTAATACCCAAAATTGTAAATCATGGTAATGGAGATAATTCTCTTATTTGCTTTGTTTCAATTTAACTAATCATGTGAACAACCCCATTTAAAAATAATTAAATGACTAAATGTCAACTAAACAACATGTGCATCATATTGGAGTTTTGTTTGTTGTGCATATAATAATAATAGCAACACTATTAATAAAAATATACTAAAAAGAAAATTGAATTAGACCCCAAAAGGAGATTAGGGTTTGAAAAAGAAAAAAAAGGAAATAAATATAAGGCAAGAGAAGCAAAATAAATCTGTAAATAAATAAAATTTATCCATGCTATGTTCACATTGAATATTTAAATGAAGACAAATTCGCCACAAACTTTGGATTTAAATTGGAATTTAAATTTGAAATGAGTTGGATAATTGGAATGGAAAATAGGAAAGAAAATAAAAAGAAAAAGAGAAAACCCCTACCTGGGCCAACTCCACCCTTTTTCGGCCCACAACTGTTTTCGGCCCGCGCTGCCTGGTGACCGGCGCCGACATGTGGGCCCAATCGGGCGGCCGCACTCTCGCCCTCACCTCTCGCTGGCTCTCGGGCCCGCGCGTCAGCGCATCTTCTCCCGTGTAGCCCACCCCGCCTGTGCCTGACACCGCGGCCCCACCGTGCAGACGCTGTGCTCCTATTCATCTCCTTCGCTCGATTGCTCAGACGCGCACCGGTCGCCGCGGAATCCGCTCGGGGACCGAGTCCCTCGCTCGTGTATCGGCTGACCGAAGTTCGTGGGACCCCGCTATCAGCTCCTCCCTCGCGATTGAGTCGGACTGCGGAACAAACCAGGCCGCCTTTGCCGCACGCGCACCATGGCCGGATCTCGCGCCGAACTCGGTGATTGTTGCAACCATCCCACCGATCTTGGTGGCCTGTGCCCTATATAATGCGCCAACTCTATCAACTCGAAGAATCATCTCCAGGAAAGCCTTGAGCCGTCGTCGCAGTGAGAGAGAGGGAGAAAATTGGGCGCCGCCGCGGAACCCCGCCTTGGTTGCCGTTCGGGCCTCGGTGACCAACCCAGGAGGAAGCCCAGTGCACGTGGATGCTCGTCGCGGCTTCGCCTGGGTGGAATCGTGCTCCAGACCGCGGAGATTCTTCGCCGTAGTTGGCGCTCCGCCGGTGTTCCGCGCTACACCGTGGGCAGGGCTCCGAACGCCATAATTCATGGAGGTAAGCACACCTTCTGTCTCGCGACCGCCTCCACATCGTTTTGCACTAGTCCGATTGGGTGGTGTGGCCCTCTGATGCAATCTTGGCCTACTCCGGTTGGCGCGCCGCCGCAGCTTCAATACGCCGCCGTCGGACTTGGTGGAGGGAAGAAGACGAGCGCCCGACCGTTGGATCCCAGCCGACGGTCGAGATTAGATCGAGGATACCCTTTCGTTCAAACAAGCTTCGGCCGTAGATCTGTGATCCGGTGGTCGTGGTCGGTTATGTGTTATGATGTGATCTAGAGCGTTGGCGCTAGATCGGACGGTCCGAGTTGCATACCCGTTCGGATTAATACAGATTTAATCCTGGCCTTCGATATTTGATCGGACGGCTGAGATCGGCCCGTACCCCTTCGGTGGGTAATCTTCATAAAGAGCCCCTCGGCTTTCACGGAATAAACCCGCCGTCCCTCGGGCACTGTTGACTGAGTCTTGGGTTTCTTGCGCTGAGGTCCCTGAGTTTCTTTTTATTTGACGCGCAGTCCAGATAACAGTGAAATAAGATTATTAATATTAAAAATTGATTTTTAGTATAAAAATAAATCTTAAAACTTGTATAATTCATATTTAATTCATTTTAGCTCCAAATTGAGTCATTCCAATTCCTAAAATTTTGTAATAAATTTCTCTATCATCTAGAATCACTGTTTTGACATGAACTCTGTTAGGAAATTAATTTATCATCTAATCTTATTTTAATCACCTTAAAACCTCTGGAAATTCATAACTTAAAACCTATAACTCCAAAATTAATAATTCTTTTTCCTGTGATCTCATTTTAATATGTAGATTATTAATATGTATTTTGCATATATGTTTGGTGTAATGTTAATTTTGCCTATACACTGTTTGTTTGTATTGCTACGAGTAGCAGTGAGGACACGTGTCATCTGAAGATCATCCTGGTACCTGGAATCTCAAGGCCCAGGCAAGTTGTGCCCTTGATCACTTCTTTTTACCCAACCATGTTCTAATTAATCATAATGATCTGCATAGGTTAATCTTGATGGGACCCAATAGGTTACCCTAGTTTGTCTATCTTTATACCTTGTTTACCACTGAACTTCTGGGTAGTACTTGCTAGTGCTTTATGTGGTTTTGGGTATGAAGATACAACATTCATGATCATACTTTTATTATCAGTTGTTATTTACTGTTCATGTTGAGATCATTATGTTAATTGGAACATGGAGCGACCACCCGGGAAAACAGTGCTACCACAAGGGAGGAATGGGACCCCTTGGCTGATTAATTAGGAAAGCTAGTGGAAGACTACCTTACCCGAAAGGGGCAAGGGAAGTAGGGGAGAGGTCAGTGCGGGGAGGCCCTCGGGAGGATTTTGCTGCGATGGCGGTCCTGCAAGGGATTCCTGCACTGGATCTTCCTATAAACTGTAGCGGGTTTTCGGAAGCTAGTGGAACTTTGTAAAGGCCTCGTAGTGGATCCCTAGCCATTCACCTCGGAAGTGTCTAAGGGCTTTGCAAACCCTGGCGACATGGGATACACGACTTGTGGGTAAAGATGCGCAACCTCTGCAGAGTGTAAAACTGGTATACTAGCCGTGCTCACGGTCATGAGCAGCTCGGACCCTCACATGATTAATTTATGGAACTAAATTCAATTTGTCATATGCATTGCATCGCAGGTGATGTGGTTACTTTTGTTCTACTACTTAATTGGGTTTGGTATTTACTTATACTTAGTAATTGCTAATAAAATTTTGACCAACTTTAAAAGCAATGCTCAGCTCTAACCATCTTCTTTGGTAAGCCTTACACTTCACGTGAGCTCCCACCTTTGGCGAGTTCATGCACATTATTCCCCACAACTTGTTGAGCGATGAACGTATGTGAGCTCACTCTTGCTGTCTCACATACCCCATAGGTCAAGAGCAGGTACCACAGGATGAGGCGCATGGAGGATGCTGTGATGAGTTCGTGAGTGGTCTAGGCCGTCGTCTCCCAGTCAACTTTGGGTTGCTGGACCGTCGTCTCCTTATAATGTAAATATTTATTTGTATAGAACTCCTGTTATATATAAAGATGTGACATTCGATCCTGTGCCACTATACATCATATGTTTGAGACTTGGTCCCAGCATACCTGGTGTTTATGTTAACCCCGGGTTTTGGACCCCTAAAATCCGGGTGTTACAGGATGTCAACGCGAGGCGCAGGCCTAGGGAGATCACCGTTTTCCGGTATACCAAGATGGTTGCCTTCGTCGGGACCCCCTAGATCGACGTGGAAACATTCACAACTTGGGCCACAGTCTTTGTCGCCGAAGCTGCGGCTACCGTCGGAACAATCGGAAAGGCAGTAGTCGCATGCGGTCATGAAGTCCCACATGGCACTAGGGTTACCGAGCCCGGAGAAATCCCAACCAAAGTTGGGCTCGTCATCTTCCTCGGAACCCGAGGGTCCGTAGGTCGAGACGGCCGTCAGCCGGTCCCAAGGTGACCGCATATGATACCCCGGAGGGTTGGTGCATGCCTCTATGAAGGCTTCCACCAAAGCGGGGTCGCTTGGTGGGTCGAGGCTGAATCCAAAATGCACGAGATGGCAATCGGTCGGTACCTCTTGGTCGACAGGCGGTGACGAAGTCACGTCAGGGGCGAACTGTGCCGTCGTCTCAGGTACGAGGGCGACGCCCAGCAAGTCCTTCGCGAGCGTGCTGGCGTCGTCCGCCCGCTTGGAGTTGGCGTGTTGCGGGGAAACGGCGCTCGTCTTCGTCTCAGACGCGAGGTCGACGCCCGACGTGTCCCTCGTCGGGGCGCCGGCGCCGTCGACTCGCTCGACAGCCGACGAGGTGCCGCCTCCTGCTTGGCCACGGTTGCCCCGCCTCCTCCTTCGTCGGCGGGGGAGGTGATGGGACAAACTCGGATGTTGTTATTCCGCCACGTGGGGAAGACGTCGTTGATTCCGCCGCCGGCGGGTGGGTTGTCGGCCGCCATTGTCGCTGTCGCGCGGCGGAAGGAGTATCATGTCGTAGCTGCCGTCGAGGGACATGAACTCAAGGCTCCCGAAACGGAGCATCGTCCCGGGTTGGAAAGGTTGCTGGAGACTACCCATCTGGAGCTTGACGGGAAGCTGTTCGTCAACACGCAGCAGACCCCTACCTGGCACTCCAACTGTCGGCGTTTTGACCCCGGGGGGTCCCTGGACCGACGAGTAAATTGTCGCCGCGTGTCCCAGCCCAGATGGGTCGGCGCGAGACGGAGCACGAAGGGGGGAGAAGAGAGGAGGCAGGCAGGCAAAAAGGGGAAACCCGCGACCTTCGTGTTGTCCTGCGCCTAGGTCGGGTGCGCTTGCAGTAGGGGGTTACAAGCGTCCGCGTGGGGGGAGAGCGAGGGACTCTACGCGTCGTCCCGTCCTCCCGCGCGGCCAACCTCCTCGTAAGAGAGCCCTGGTCCTTCCTTTTATAGGCGTAAGGAGAGGACCCAGGTGTATAGTGGAGGGTGTAGCAATGTGCTAACGTGTCTAGCAGAGAGGAGCTAGCGCCCTAAGTACATGCCATCGTGGCAGTCGGAGAGGTCTTGACACCCTATTCATGTGATGTCGTGGCCGTCAGAGGAGCGCTGGAGCCTTGAGGAAGGACAGCTGTCGGGGCTGTCGAGTCCTTGCTGACGTCTCCTTGCTTCCGTAAGGGGCTGAGAGTCGCCGTCGTCACGGAGAACGCGGGGCGCCATCATTATTATTTGTTTACCGGGGCGAGCCTGATGGGACGCTGGTCTTGTTCCCCGTAGTCTGAGCTAGCTAGGGGTAGGGTAATGATGGCCCCTCTTGCGACGTGGTCGGTCCGAGCCCTAGGTCGGGCGAGGTGGATGCTCCTCCGAGGTCGAGGTCGAGTCTGTCTTTCGAGGTCGAGGTCGAGTCTGAGCCCCGGGTCGGGCGAGGCGGAGACTGTCGTCCGAGGCCAAGGCCGAGTTCGAGCCCTGGGGTCGGGCGAGGCGGAGTTCATCGTCTTCCGGGGCCGAGCCCGAGTCCGAGCCCTGGGGTCGGGTGAGGCGGAGTTCGTCGTCTTCCAGGGCCGAGCCCGAGTCCGAGCCCTGGGGTCGGGCGAGGCGGAGTTTCCTATGGCGCCCGAGACCGGACTTGGCTGCTGTCAGCCTCACACTGTCGAGTGGCACAGCAGTCGGAGCGACGCAGGCGGCGCTGTCTTCTTGTCAGGCCGGTGAGTGGAGCGACGAAGTGACTGCGGTCACTTCGGCTCTGTCGACTGAAGGGCGCGTGTCAGGATAAGGTGTCAGGCCATCCTTGCATTAAATGCTCCTGCGATATGGTCGGTCGGTGTGGCGATCTGGCCAAGGTTGCTTGTTGGCGAAGACTGGGCCTCGGGCGAGCCGAAAGTGTGTCCGTCGCTTGAGGGGGGGTCCTCGGACGAGACGTGAATCCTCCGGGGTGGGCTGCCCTTGCCCGAGGCTGGGCTCGGGCGAGGCGAGATCGTGTCCCTTGAGTGGACCGAGCCTTGACTTAATCACACCCATCAGACCTTTGCAGCTTTGTGCTGATGGGGGTTACCAGCTGAGATTAGGAGCTTGGGGGTACCCCTAATTATGGTCCCCGACAATGTCGGGTTTGATTCTCTGTCCGAGCTTGGACTCATTTTAAGCGGGTTGGGTTGGACTCGTACCGGACAAAAAAACATGATTCGGGTCGGACTTTCGAGCTTGTTGTATATCTATAGCTCGGAGGCAGAGCGCCGAATTTAAAGGAGAGTTGCATGGGACAAAGGAATATATATATATATATACTGTATTTATATATTACACCTGGGTGCATTCAATATAGAGAATGCACCCAGGCCGAACCTACGTGCCAGGTCCGAGCCAACCGTTCCACCCAGGCCGTCTTCGTCCCTCCCGCACGCTCCCGACAGAACATTTTCACTTTCCCGCCCCCGCTCCTCTTTCTCCGTGAATGGCTCCTCCGTGAACGGCTCCTCCGCGAACGGCTCAACCTCTTCACATAAGTTGCAATTACACCAGATTTGCAGTTGCAATTACACCAGGTAGCAGTTGCAATCATTGTTTTGTTTAATAGATTTTTGGACATAGTTATATAGAAGTTGCTAATCATACCAGACCAGCAGTTGCAATTACACCAGACACAGTTGCAATCATTGTTTTGTTTAACAGATTTTTGGACATAGTTATATAGGAGTTGCAATCACACCAGACCAGCAGTTGCAATCACACCAGACAGCAGTTGCAATCATTGTTTGTTTAACAGATTTTTTGGACATAGTTATATAGAAGTTGCAATCACACCAGACCAGAAGTTGCAATTACACCAGACAACAGTTGCAATCATTGTTTATTTAACATATTTTTGGACATAGTTATATAGAAGTTGCAATCACACCAGACCCACAGTTGCAATTACACCAGACCAGCAGTTGCAATCTTGTTTGTTTAACAGATTTTTGGACATAGTTATATAGAAGTTGCAATCACACCAGACCAGCAGTTGCAATTACACCATACCAGCAGTTGCAATCATATTTTTTAACAAAATTTCTCAGAGTTATTTAGTACTTGCAATCACATCAGAGCAACTCAGCAGTTGCATCCACACTACACCAGCAGTTGCAATTACAACACACCATCGGTTGCAATCATTTTGTTTACATTTTTTTAACAGATATTTGGGTAAAATTATACAACAGTTGCAATCATACCTAATGCAGGCTTGCAATCCCACCTAATCCGGGGGACAGGGAGGCACGCCGACAGAGAGGCGCACGGCGGCGCGGGGACAGGGAGGCGCTCGGCGGCGGTAGAATTTAGGGGAGGAGCATCGAGGAGACGGCAGCGGCGCGGGGACAGGGATGCGCGCGGCGGCGGGGCAGGGAGGCGCGCGAAAACGTCTGGGTGCATTCAATATAGAGAATGCACCCAGGTGCATTTTAGCAGCGCCGTATATATATATATATATATATATATATATATATATATATATATATATATATATATATATATATATATGTATGGCTTTGACATAGCCTGGTTTAATTTCAATATATGTGATTCAGCGTTTTACAGCGTTGACCAGTGAAAGGTTGTACATTAAGGCCATGTTGTTTTGAATCTCTAGAATTATTAGGTATCAGCAGAAAAATTGTTTAGGGCTAGTTTGGGAACACTAATTTCCCATGGGATTTTCATTTTCCCAAGGGAAATTAGTTCATTTTCCCTTGGGAAAATGAAAATCCCATGGGAAATTAGTGTTCCCAAACTAGCCCTTAGAGGTTTAGAACGAGTCTACTAGTTAATTGTTATTATTTGTTAGCTACCTTAACTTACCTAAGACCAATTAAACATGTCTTAACAACTTATTAGCTAGCTAATACTTATCTCCGTAAATTTGGAACAGGGTACATACATTCACGGATGCGCAATAGAGGTTCCGTCGTGTGTTTCGCTTCTTCCCAACCAAACATCCAATCAAACGGCTAGTGCTCCGATCCTGTGTCTTGTTGCTGAAATAAGCAAGCCACACACGTTCCATTTTATTACGAAACCCTTCTTGGACCAGAAGACCGATATGACCTATATATTTAAGACTGTAATTTGTGTTTATAAATAGAGAGAAGAATCTTATATCATGTAACCTTACACAGCAGCACTATTCTTATCTCCTTATATTCTATTATTATTCAGTTAAATAGTTTTTAGACTACACTCAAGCAAGGGTTCTTTAACACATTTTTCCTTGCCTCGAGCCCTCGAGTGAGCTCATCCATCCTTTTTGTCTTTTCGCGATGCTCGCTTTGACCTCACCATAGCCTTTCCCTACTCGCTTCGTCACGTTCCCGCTTTCTCCGGCCTAAGTTGAGTGCGCAACTAAGACTATCTTCAACGGTTCCCCCTAAATTTGTCCCCCTATATCCCACTCACGTGCCACGTCAGCAATCTCTCTCCCCCTATATCTCCACGCTCTACAGCGGTTCCCCCTATAACAATCCTCTATACCCCACCACACCAATATTATATACTTTCCTCATCAACTAACTCAACTACCATGAAATATTAAAATTAATTTTATTTATTCTTTGCACAGTACACGGGCTAATTTTAGTCCAAATGTAATTAGCGAACTTAATAATTACTATTAATACGTTACGCTACATACGGTACGATTTTATGTTTTTTAGAAATACAAATTCTCATTCTTGTACACGATACGACTGGCTTGCACGACACGACTGGCTTGTACCGGAAGCCACGACCGTCTGGCTTCCTTCACACACCTAAGCCACCTATAAATAACGTACCCTGGGGACATGCTCCACTCATCTACACACTCACCTCTTCTATATCATCCGCCATTCCATAAGAAGTCCGTAGTACGTACTCGTAGTTTAGGTCGTCATGGACTCATTGAAAAGCCTTGTGTTGTCCTCGTCATCCGACGATTCCGACGACGAGCTGGATACCTTGTTGCTTGCCGACCATGTTCAGCACCTTGTAGTAGGAGACACGAGCACGCGCCGTAGGCGCTCCTCATTGCCTCGCCGAGTTATCCATAGGGACCACGCTGCTGGAGAAAATCTCATAAAACATCACTACTTCGGACCTAATCCTGTGTATCCATCACATGTCTTTCGTCGAAGGTACATTTCCTAAGTTATGATTTTACTTACATTTGTATGTTTGTTTTGTTAATTTATTGCTTTATTTTCGTTTATAGGTTTCGGATGCATCGTCCTTTGTTCCTACGTATCCTTCGTGCCGTTCAGCGAGAAGACGAATACTTCACTATTCGTTGTGATGCAACAGGTTTAGCAGGGCTTGGTCCATTGCAAAAAGTTTGTGCTGCATTGCGTATCCTTGCGTACGGGTTACCAACCGATGCGGTAGATGAGTACATACAGATTGGACAAACTACCGCTAGGGACTGCCTTATTCGTTTTTGTCGCGCAATCATCTCTTCCTTTAGCGAACAATACCTTCGTATCCCTAACCACGACGACATTGCTCGCATACTACGTGTAAACGCGGACAGGGGGTTTCCTGGTATGCTAGGCTCTATCGATTGTATGCATTGGGAATGGCGCAACTGTCCTACTGCATGGCGCGGGCAGTTTTGTGGGCGCAATTCTAGGCCAACAATGATACTAGAGGCAGTCGCTGGGTACGATTTGTGGATTTGGCATGCCTTCTTTGGAATGCCTGGTACCAACAATGATCTCAACGTGCTTCATCGGTCACCTGTGTTTGATCCGTTACGTAATGGGACGATGCCACCAGTGCACTTCACTATTAATGGGACTACTTACAATTTCGGATACTACCTAGCAGATGGCATATATCCAAATTGGCCTACCTTCGTAAAAGCTATTCGCCACGCATTTGAGGAGAAAAAGGTTCACTTTACAACCAAGCAAGAGAGTTGTCGAAAAGACATTGAGCGAGCATTTGGAGTTTTGCAGGCTAGGTGGGCTGTTCTACGTGGACCTGCTTACGGTTGGGATCGTAATCACCTCGCAGAGATGATGACTGCTTGCATTATTATGCACAACATGATTGTCGAGGACGAAGGAGATGATGCAGCTAATGTCGAATTCATTGGCCCCTGTGGCCCGCCTGAACCGTGCAACAATACTGCTGAGGGCCGCAACGAGTGGCTAAACAATCATATCCGCTCGGAGTTACCCAACGATCCGGACCAGGACATCACCTGTCAGGCAACATACATGTCTTTACAGCACAACCTCATAGAACACCTCTGGGCTCGTCGAGGCTCCATGGGTTGATGCATTTTATCCAAATGATGTGCTACACCAATGTTGTTTACTTTCAATTATGAACTAAATGATGTGTACCAGGATTAGTAGTCGTATGTGGTTTGTATGTCCGTAGTTCAGAAGTCATGGTTCCTTGTAAGCGTAATGCCTCTAGGCCAAATAAGTTTGCATATGTTTCCCAACCTCAAGTAATGCATCATAATCCTTATTATCAATATCAACAATGTCAAATTAAACAATGTTCAAAAACGAAGCTGATGACCTCAAACAACTACGGAATTGTTCAACCAGTCAAAAATAGACATGTCGAAACATAGAGGACCACGGTTGGCCGATACAAAGGTGACAAACACCTTATCAAATACAGTAGTACTCGTCACACAGGATTGTTCATGAAATATTCCATTAAACCTTTTCTCATCGCCATGTATACAGCTCTCATCTCTTCTGGTAAAGCATCCATATCCATGGCAAAAAGTTTGTTCAGCTCTTCAACCTTTTGCTTCCTATCTTCCATCTTCAATTTTTTTTCCTGCACTTCTATTTCCTTGGACTTAACCTCCAACTTCTTCAGTTCAACTTCCTTCATGAACTCAATGTTCTGTTGTTTCATCTCTGATTTTTCTTCACTTTGCTTCAATCTTGCTATCTGAATCTCATGGATTCTTGACAGGTAGTCAGTAGATTGGGATGCACTTGACATTGACTTCTTCCTTGACGCTTTAGATGAGTCACGGCCTAATGGTCTCTTGCCTTTTGAACCACCTTCATCAGTGTGTACTTCATTAACAGAACCTGTAGGTGTAAGACTACGTACTGGCTGGGTCCCCGCATTGCCTCTCCAGGGGCTGCCATGAACCATGGCATCCCATTTCGGTTCGTTTTTCAGGCGAGTCCAGCAGTGCATGAAATGGAATGGCTTTTTCTGTGATGTTGCATACAAAGTTGCAGCTTTCGAAGTCTACACAAGATGTATTACCACTTGTCAGTTCAGAAATAACAGTACGTTGACATCTACCATGACCATACAATTTAGTTTTACAACTGCATATAAGTGTACCTTGTCGTTATCTGTAAGGCCACTTTGGTTTTCCCTGAGGACTCGTGCGTAGAATCCGGCAAATTTCCCTGTTTCAGCTCTTATTTTGTCCCACCTGCTGCTGAGAGCCCTATTAAGTCTCAATGGAAACTCACCTCTAAGGTCATTGTACCTTTTCTCTATTCTAGCCCACAAACCCTCCTTCCTCTGCCCTGTGCTAATCACTGGGTCACTACTAATCTCTAACCATGTTTTACAAAGCAACAGGTCTTCATCAGGTTTGAAGTTCTGTTCCTTCGTCCTCCTAAATGTTCCTGGTGTATCTGACGGCTTGCTAGGGCTGTTAACTTCGTGGACGCTGTGTTCTGCTTCGGATTCAAATGGTATAGGGTCAGTCTGGTTGGGAACATGGGTGGGCACCGTTGGACATGGAATTGGTGGTACCAATTGAGGTTGACCGAAACATGTTTGTGTAGGAGGACCCCCTGTAGTTGTCATACCAAAATATGGGTTCCATGGTGTACGAAAGGTATATCCAGATGGGTCATTAGGTCCCTGGGACCAGGTAGGATTTGTCATATGGGAATTTGAAGGATTAGTAAATGTTGAAGCCTGTGTTGGGTCGAACCCTTAGGGCTGCCACATCTGAGGATCCCACAAGGGTGGGGGGAAAATTTGGTTACCTGTATTGGGGCTAGCAGCAGGTGGTCGATAAGGATTGTTTGAGTTGTTGTCAGCCATTCTGGAATGAAATACATAAATACATTAAGTTGGACACCACATAACAAACTTGAACTGTAAACGGCACACTTGAAAGCATTGGAAATCAGCTTGAGACAATACGAACAACAGGATGAAGCATTGGAAATAAGTTGACTACAAAAGGATAAAGCATCCGACAACAGGTTTGTACAAAAGTAAGATAAGCTGCAACCCTTCGTACATCGGTTACGCAAGCATGAAACACGTAGCACACAAGTTCCTACTTTATTTGGATGCATTAGTACTACTACGACCAGGTTCTACATACCATTATTACAGGTTCCAAATGCTATACCTAGTGGACCTGTCGGAGTCGTAGGAGTCATTGTCACTGGCGTCATACAATTCTGGTGAGGATGGTGGGGTGAAAGTTATTTGTCTAGGCACGGGCTTGGCATCCTCAGCAAGGTTAATTTGTTCCTCCATCCTATCCTTCTCTGGGTCGGACCTTGCTTTGCTCTCAATTGCATCTTGCTCCATCAAGTCTACCTCTTTTCGAATAGCAAGTAGAGCATTCAGAAGGTAATGCTCGTCACCCAAATGACGGAAAGCCTCTTCTAAAAAGGTCCTAATATTGACTGCACGACTTTCCACGGAGGAAGCAAGATTGAGGAGCAAGTGTTGGACCAGTTTGGTATCATGGCTGCTCATCTTGATTTCAATCGTCAAGCACTTCCTCCTTGGCTAGACAAGGTGCATACATGAAAACATTAGGGGCACTTCGGTTACTATTTGGGTAAATTGAAGTGTTCATGTCAGTTACGAAACAACAGTTGGTAGCAATGCAATAAACAAATGTGGCAAAGTTATAAACTAAATTGTTGTTGCAATTTACTAACAATTGTTGGTAAAAATGTCTATGCCCTCTAAATTAATTGATCACAGTATCCATGCCTGGGTCAATTTGTTCGTGGCTTGTAATAAAATGAACTTGCACAACAAACATGCGAGCACAGACAGCAGACATGGACAGGACACTAAAGAAGTTGATTATAAACAAATAACTAAAGCGAAAAAGGATTAGAACCTCAGTTAGTTGAAGTGGACGTCAAACAATGAAATAAATATTTGAAGCTGCATAATAAGTGAAGGTTTCGTTAGTTGCATGCAATGTTTAGTGATGTAGCAAACAAAGGGGTTGTATGTTAACTAAGTGGAGTTCATAAACAGAGTAACTTAGTACAATGCAAAAAAAGGGATATGCATGAACTCAAAGGGGTTGTCATGAGGAAATGAACGGTAATTCGTGCTTAGTTGTTGGCATTCCAATATGAACAATGAATTGTGTACCAGCATGACTGACCAATGAACATAGAACTGACATGAGCACATATTATTTGAGCAGTTCGACTTAGGTGCTTAAACAAACAATAAGCACGCCACGATGACGGCTATCAAAATCACACCCGACTATTCGTGTTCTATCGTAAGGTGGATAAACTATTAGCCTTGGACATGGTTACAAGATAACGACGGATCAGTTAAGCGTAAAAGGCTAACAATAGGCGATGGGGACAACCCGTAAACCCTAACTGGGCAAATCGCCATGAACTAATGAATCCATCTACTAAATCAAGTACGAGGACATGGAAACGCTACGGTTAAACGAACGGAGATGTTTTTGGGTCACGGATTCAATCCGACATGAAAAACTGGGAGGAGAGAAAGGGGCGTACCTTCGTCGATGTAGGTCGAAAGAAGCAGATCTGGTGAGCGTCGATCTGTCGCCGATTGGAATATTTCGCCTTGACGTCAGTCCCGCAGACGACGAACTGGCGTGCGAAGACGACCGACGGCGGCGTCTTCGCACGGATCGACCGGGTCGCCGCTCGGCGAAACTGCCCAGTGGATCCGCGTGGACGCCGGCGTCTGCTGCTCGCCGCCCGGAGCAAGGCAAATGAATCGCGGCGGAGGGCGGATCCACGGCAAAGGTCTTCGGCGGTGGTGCGGTGTCGGTGGAGTCGCCTGGAGCTCGGTCCTCGGAGTTTTTCGACCGCGCGGGCTTCTCTGGCAAGCTACCAACCGGAGGGGACGCGAGCGCCGTAGCGTCCCCATCCATGTAGCGGGAGAGAGAAGGATTCGGGAGGGGAGAGGAGGAGGAAGAGGGATGCGGTGAAGGAGATAGCGGTCTACTGTAGCCCCTATAGGAGCTACAGTAATAGGGGAGGGGGAGGGGAGAGGGATGCGGTGAAGACAGTCTAAACTTCCTGGGCTGGGGGAGCTGCACGCCTCCCTCCCATTGCCTAATATACAAGCCATCCTATCCTAGGAGGAGGGGTAGTACGGTGGTGTCATTCGTTTTGACTCTCTCTCTCTCCTCACCTCAAGTCCCCGAACGGCCGAACCAGTAGTGCACCAAGAACCACTCCATCCATCTCCATGGGAGACTCCGGAGGAAGAAGAGGACCACCTCTTCCTCGGCTGCTAGATCTCATCCCGGACGGGAAAGAACGGAAGGGGAGGGAAGCGCAAGACGCGGGAAGGTCGAAGAACAGCGGCGGCTTCGGGGGCGAGGAGGACGCGAAGCTAGAGCTCAAGCTCGGGCCTCCGGGTCTCACTCTCGTAGAAGAAGGAACGACAGCTGCCGTGCCAAGAGATGGAGGCGTACTACAGCGAGAGACGACGACCACCCCGACCCTCTCGCTCGGGTGCTTCCCACGTAACCCCTCCAAGCCTGCGGTAGACGCAGCTACGGCTGGGACGAAGAGGGGGTTCTTCGACACCGCCGTCCAGGCCAAGACAGAAGGTACGCGCACCTACTAGTAGCAGCTTAGCGGTGGTAGTCTTGTTGTTTACTACTAGAGATCAGGAACGTAGAAACGAAAAATGCTCTCTTTCGTTCTGTTGCTCAAGGCTTTATGACCCTTTTGTAATTCTACCAGGCTTCATGCTCTTTTACCAGAAGATTGTAATGACGATGCTCTGTTCTATCGTTTAAAGGCCGCGACGAGCGGATGGAGCAGCAGGCCGGAGCTGGATGTGGGAACGAGCTAGCACTGGACGAGAAGACGGCAGCCGCGGCCGCGAGTGAGAGACAGAAAGGGTCCTGCTGCCCGCCGACGCCACAGCACGCCCCTCCTGCTGCGACCGTGCACAGCGGAGCACACGTCCTGCAGCTGGGAAGGTAATGGTAGCCATTACCCATTATACAGATGCTCTGTTTTTTTTTTTTTTTTTGGCTAGGTCAATGAGGTTTAGCTTTCTTGACCCAGAACTTAGTTCCCTTCGATGGAACAGTCATCTGCTATACTGCCTCACAGTCACAGACAGACTAACCGGCCCCTGTATCTGGCACAGAAGGCCTTCGGCTCCGGTTGTCGGTTGGCCTCCGGTCAGATCCTTCAGGAGAAACCTTGCTCACCATCATGGGAGCTCCTCCAAACAACCCACTGAGCCACAGAACAGTGAAGCTAGCAGGAAGGAGAAGCCTGCCTGCAAGAAGAACCCTCTCGTAAAAATCAACATGGACGGGATCCCCATCGGAAGGAAAGTAGACCTTGCAGCCTACGACAGCTACGAGAGGCTATCACTGGGCGTCAAAGAGCTTTTCCACGGTTTTCTTCAAGGTGCGAAATCAGCCAATCAGTTAGAACGAAACAGTTACTTGGGTTCATTTTTAGAGCTTTCGAGCTGTGGTGGGCCTGAAGTTATAGGGTCTTTTTGGTTCGCTGCCTAATTTGTTATATTTTATTTAATTTTTCTGTATAAAGTTCGTTTTTCAATTCGAAAGACTATTCTTAGACAAAGAGATAAAGTGTGACACGGTTAGCCATGAACTAAACAGTCCAGTAGTCTTCTTTCCTATGACACCGTGTTTCCCCTACGTTGCAGCTCAAAAGGATATGTCTCCTACTACCGGAAAGATATTCTCTCAATTGTTGGATGGATCTGGCGAATATACCCTGGTCTACGAAGACAACGAAGGAGACAGGATGCTGGTAGGGGACGTGCCGTGGAAGTAAGCTTTTCCTCTGTCATTTACGGTCCAACCACACCCTACCAACAGAAAACCTTCTCTAAAACTGAATCGTCAAATACTGCTAACACTAACTTGAAGTATGAAATATAGTACAAGCATACTTTGTTGCACCATCTGAAGTCTTCCTTTGTATGTAATAATCCCTGCAGTGTGTTTGTGTCAACTGCTAAAAGGCTGAGGGTTTTGAGGAGCTCGGAGCTTGCCAAAGGTTTGGTAGGCACAAGGCCACCTCAGGTGACGCCTGCTGCGGATTTCAGTTAACATGTTTGATTGCTAGCTCCAAGCTAAGTATGGCCTTCCTGTTAGTTTTACAGATTGCGGTAGCTCCGAGAAGAGGACCACCAGATTGCTGAAAGCCTGAAACAGCGACAAAATTCTGATCATTTGGAATGTGAGCAAGCAAACTGAACCCGGACCTTTTGTGATGTGACGGTACTTTTTTCTTTTTGCCTGTAGAAACTAATCTAGTGAGATGAACTGCCATTTCTGATGCATGCCGAGGTCCTGGATATTTTGTAAATTAGGCTACCAATACCATGCGACTCGTTGCTGTAGAGTAATAATGTCCTGATGTAATTCAACATGGGCATTAATTGGACTTATAAGAGAAATTTCGCAGATGCAAGATCTGCCAATGTAAAATTACCCGTTCTGTGCGACAGGTTTGTAATCCCAGCATGCAAATCTAATGTCCAGACCACAATCCTTAGCACTCACCAATGCGCTAAAGAGAACAGTGACAGGCTAGCGTCATTGCGACATACCATCTAAAGAGTAGAAATTTCATGTACTTTCAATTACTCGGACACACAAAAATTGGGAAAAAGAGCAAGGTGTCCACTTCAAATGTGGCCAAAAGTACCACAAGCAATAACAAACCACGGAAGCAAAGCCGTTGCGTGCCAGATTGCATAGTCATAAATAATTATATGCACCGAACCTGATGACACCAGCTGCCAAACAACACATCAAGTGACAGTGCTTATGACCGTTCATGCAATCATGCCTATCACTTGAATAGCGGAACATTATTGAGGCCAAACTTCATGAAAAATTCAGCAAAGCAAGCTTCATCCTTTTTTGCACAGTTTTGACAAACACAACTTAAAACAACAGCTATAATTCATTCGAAACAATCTCCTGGCCAAGGAACCTGCTCATTTGAAGAAGAAAAAAACACACAAACAACTGGTGTACATGTTCAATAAACAATTGGCTGGAATTCGAGCAGCGTTCAATCCCTTTTAAACTATAATTCATCCTAAATTTCTTCTATCGAAGTCAGCCTGTAGCTAACATGAATCCCTGAACCTTGTTCGGCAAAGGACCTGACGAGTAGGGGTAGTTCACATAATTGAAACGTGATGTGTAATAGACAGCGTTAAACCATGTTTGTTTAAGTCCAGCCGTAATCAAATACCACATTGAAAACTGATGCTAGCCTATTTAAATTTATTACCGCTGTCACTCCAGTGTAAATCATTACCGTTGTCATTTAAGTTACACTTCGTGAACCAAACAGGACCAAAATGTATTCTCATTGCAGGCCAGCAAATTAGCACATTATTTACATGTTCTTGAGAACGTTTTATCCTACAAATAATTTATAGACAACTTCAAAATACAACTTCCTCTTGTCAGCAGAATCGTATTGAAAGAACCAAGATGCACAAGAGAAGAGTGGATTAGGCTTCACTAAATTTGCTTCAGTAAATTTAATTATAAACTCAAGCATAACTTCATCACTTATGTCTAATAGTGTGATTAATAGTTTTGCATTTTCTTAATACTCTCTAATAACATTCACAACATACTACTGTTGTTCATTATAATGTCAAGAAGAAAAGTTAATAATGTCTTTAGCTAACATTGATTCACCATCAAGACAAATCTGCAGTTTCAATAGAAGTCGAGGGTACTTTAACAGAACAAATATTTGGCATGCGTTTCATTTGTGCAGGAAATTTTGCATTAAAGTATTCCCATTACCATTTGTCGGCGTCCCGAGACCGGGGGGTCCCTGGGCCGACGAGTGAATGTCGCCGCGTGCCCTAGCCCAGATGGGTCGAGCGCGAGGGCGAACGCGAAGGGGGAGAGCGAGGCGGCCGGAGACCGGCGTGAGAGAGGTGGGAATCCCGCGGCCTTCGTGTTCATCCCGCGCCCAGGTCGGGTGCGCTTGCAGTAGGAGGTTACAAGCGTCCACGCGGGAGAGGGAGCGAGCGGCTCCAAGCGAGCGCCTGTTCTCGTCCTCGTCCCCGCGCGGCCAACCTTCTCTAAGAGGGCCCTGGTCCTCCCTTTTATAGGCGTAAGGAGAGGATCCAGGTGTACAATGGGGGGTGTAGCAGAGTGCTACGTGTCTAGCGGAGGTGAGCTAGCGCTCTAGATACATGCCGTTGTGGCAGCCGGAGAGATCTTGGCACCCAGCTGGTGTGATGTCGTGGCCGTCGGAGGAGCGATGGAGCTTGGCGGAGGGACAACTGTCGGAGCGGTTGAGTCCTTGCTGACGTCCTCTACGTCCTCTTGCTTCCGTAAGGGGGCTGAGAGCCGCCGTCGTCACAGAGCATGCGGGGCGCCATCATTGCCTATCTAGCGGAGCGAGCCAGATGGGACGCCGATCTTGTTCTCTGCGGCCCGAGTCAGCTCGGGGTAGGGTGATGATGGCGCCTCCTGTTGACGTGGCTGGTCTGCGCCCTAGGTTGGGCGATGTGGAAGCTCCTCCGAAGCCGAGGTCGAGTCCGAGCCCCCGGGTCGGGCGAGGCGGAGATTGCCGGCTGGTGCCGGGGCGGAGTCCGAGCCCTGGGGTCGGGCGAAGCGGAGTTCGTCGTCTTCTGGGGCCGAGCCCAAGTCCGAGCCCTGGGTCGGGCGAGGCGGAGATCGTCGTCTTCTGGGGCCGAGCCCAAGTCCGAGCCCTAGGTCGGGCGGAGTTCGCCGTCTTCCGGGACTTAGCCCGAGTCCGAGCCCTGGGTCGGGCGGAGTTCGCCGTCTTCCGGGACTTAGCCCGAGTCCGAGCCCTGGGTCGGGCGGAGCGGAGTTCGCCGTCTTCCGGGACTTAGCCCGAGTCCGAGCCCTGGGTCGGGCGGAGCGGAGTTCGCCGTCTTCCGGGACTTAGCTCGAGTCCGAGCCCTGGGTCGGGCGAAGCGGAGTTCGCCGTCTTCCGGGACTTAGCCCGAGTCCGAGCCCTGGGTCGGACGAAGCGGAGCTTCCTATGGTGCCTCCGGCAGGGCCTGGCTGCCTGTCAGTCTTACTCTGTCAAGTGGCACTGCAGTCGGAGTGGCGCAGGCGGCGCTGTCCTTCTGTCAGGCCGGTCAGTGGAGCGGCGAAGTGACGGCGGTCACTTCGGCTCTGCCGACTGGGGGGCGCGCGTCAGGATAAGGGTGTCAGGCCACCTTTGCATTAAATGCTCCTGCGACTTGGTCGGTCGGTGTGGCGATTTGGTCAGGGTTGCTTCTTAGCGAAGGCAGGGCCTCGGGCGAGCCGGGAATATGTTCGCCGCTGAAGGGGGGCCTCGGGCGAGACGAAAATCCTCCGGGGTCGGCTGCCCTTGTCCGAGGCTAGGCTCGGGCGAGGCGTGATCGTGTCCCTCGAATGGACTGATCCCTGACTTAATCGCACCCATCAGGCCTTTGCAGCTTTGTGCTGATGGGGGTTACCAGCTGAGAATTAGGAGCCTTGAGGGTACCCCTAATTATGGTCCCCGATAGTAGCCCCCGAGCCTCGGAGGGAGTGTTTGCACTCGCTTGGAGGCTTTCGTCGCACTTTTTTGCAAGGGGACCAGCCTTTCTCGGTTGGGTTTTGTTCCGGTGGGTGCGCGCGAGCGCACCCGCCGGGTGTAGCCCCCGAGGCCTCGGAGGAGTGGTTTCACTCCTTCGAGGTCTTAATGCCTCGCGTAATGCTTCGGCTGGTCTGGTCGTTCCCTCATGCGAGCTGGCCGTAGCCCGGGTGTACGGTCGGGTCCCAAGTTCTCGGGCTGGTATGTTGACGCTGTCAACGGTTCGGCCGGAGCCAGGTTTGCGAGAGCAGCCCCCGAGCCTCTGCACAGGGCGAGAGGGCGATCAGGGACAGACTCGGCTTTTTTACATACGCCCCTGCGTCGCCTTTCCGCAAGGAGGAGGGGGGAAAGCGCCATGTTGCCCTCGATGGGCATCGAACATGGTGTCTCCGTTGAGCTGCAAGCGGGTGATCCGAGTGGACGTCCGTGCCCCGTTCGTTAGGGGTCGGCTAGGGGCCCAGAGGCACGCCCAAAAGTACCTCCGGGTGATCTGCCGGACCCGGTCCCCTGGCGACGGGGTCCGAGGGCTCGATGCCTCCCTCTGATGGGATTCCGTTACAAGATCGTTCCCGCCGGTCTCGGAAATGTCCTAGGGTACCTCGGGAGCGCAGCCCGAGCCTTGGTTATGTATCGAACGTACCCATGGTCATCCCTCGCTCGGCGTCTGAGGCGGCTGTGAACCCTTCGGGGGCCAGCCTTCGAACCCCTGATCAGTATTGGGCGCGGAGCCCGAGTAGCCTGAGGCGGTCGTTGAACCCTTTCGAGGGGCCGACCTTCGAACCTCTGACCAGTAGTGGGTGTAGGGCCCACGCGATCTGAGGCGGCTGTTGAACTCTTCCGGGGGGGCAGCCTTCGAACCTCTGATCAGTAGGGGGGCTCGAAGCCTGGTTCCTTCTCGGGGAAGGATCCTTTTCGGGGTATCCCCTTTCCCGGTCCCTGTTGCAATAGAGAGAAAGAGGAAAAACGGAAAAGGATACGAAATCGAACGGCGCGGCGTACCTTTTTGGACGCGGTCATTATGGCGAAGGCGAAGCGTCGCCCGCTTCTCCTGCCAGAGGCGCCGCGTGTCCCGCCGCGGAGTTAATGCGACGGGGCGAGTGGTTGGAGGGGCGACCGTTGCGCGTGCGCGAGCCGTTCGAGGAACGGATCACGGGCGCGTTGTCTTCACGCCGTGGGAGAGGGTTCTCTCGCTGCCCCCGGATGGGACGTAAGCTTGGCTGACGACGTGACCGCTGCACCTGCTCGCCTGCCGCTGCCATTACTGTCGGCCCGTCTTCGGCCGTATTGACCGTCGCGCCAGGCTGGAGCCGCTGGGCCGTGCGCTGGGTGGCCTCGAATCGCGGTATTGGTTCCGCAGTCGAGGAGGCGCGGTGGTGGCACAGGTGGCGATGCAGTTACTCACACGTAGCAACCGGCGCACCGGTTGCATGACGCGTGGGCCTGGGCCTCCGTGCCGGGCGTGTTGGGAGTCGGAGAAGCGCGCCCACTTGGCGCGGTTGCATGCCGCCTGCATGGCTGCCCACCCTTTCGCCCGCTGGTCTGGGCAAAAGTGGAGGGTCGCTTGTAACCGCTGGGCGGTTGTATGCACCGCGCGCGGCGGTTTGGCTTCTTCTGCTCTGAGTCGGCTTGCATAACGTGTGGGACCCAGCCCCCGCGCCGTAGGGGAGGACCTTGGAGTGTGTTGGAGAAGACTCAGCCCGTGACGGCTGGGGACGCGAGTAGGGAGAACCGCCCTTAAAAGGAGGGTGACCCCCTGGAAGGCGACCATGTCTTCGCGCTCCCTTATGCATCGTGTCTTTCCACCTTCCAAGCCCCCGGATGGGGGAGATCCGCCGTCTTTTCGCCTCGTCGTTGGGGGACCGCAACTCCGCGGGAGTTGGTACCTTTCAGCCATCGTTCGGCTTCAAGGATTTTCATCAGCCAGCCCGGCTGCTCCCCCTCGCCGGGGGTCACCCAAGACGGTGACCACCAGCCCCTGGATGGGGAGGAGCAAGCTGGGCTGTGATCTTTGCCCCGCCCCCAGCTGGTCTTCATCATCCCTGCTGGGGCAGGGCCCGGGCCAAGCCGGTGCTCTGCCCCCTGCGCGGGTCGGCCGACCACCTCCTCTTCCAGCTTCTGGTGGTGGAGACCATCCTCCAGTTCTGCGGAGGAGACGTCCTCCAGTCATGCTGGGGGAGGCGGGCTGTTGCTGTCCAGCTAGGATGCAACATTCCGTCCTCTTCCTCGCTTGCGTGGCGAGGACAGGAGTGAGGACCTGCCGATGCGCTTTGGGGCGACCCGCGTTTGCTGGTGATTCGCCCAGAGCTTGTCGCTCCACGGGCTTCCCCGTCGTGGAGGTTGTCCATACCCGCGGGGACGGAACCGGAGTTCCGTTTGTAATGGCTCTTCGAATGCCAGGGTTTTTGTTCATTGTGGCTGTCGGGGCCTGAACATGTAGGTAGTTTCGGCACGGAGCCGTGTTTTTTCCTCCTTTTCGAGCACTAAGACTCGCCTGTTGGTTGTCTGAACCGCTTCACCAAGCGTGAGTCGCCTCGTGTACAGGTGACGAGTGAGGTATCCGTATCCCGGAGGCGTAGGAGTCCCTCGGCTCGGTCGGCCTTGTTGTCCGAGGCTTCTCTTACTTAGTTAAGGAACCCCTCGGCCGCTCTTCGATGAGCTGAGGCCAGGGGTAGCGGCGTCAACATGAACAGAGGCGGAGTTGGCTCGAAAGGAAAACCTGGTTGGCCGGAGCCTGGCCGGGTCGTCCGTTAGCGGGACCGACGCCGGAATTGACCAGCCGAGGCCTCGGGTCGGGCTGACGTCCTTGGAGGGCAGCTGGCCGAGGCCCCGGTGTGACCGGCCGAGCCGCCTGCTCGAGCCGGATTGACGTCCTTGGAAGGTAACTGGCCGAGGCCCCGGGGTGACCGGCCGAGCCGCCTGCTCGGGCCGGATTCCCGGAGAAGACCCTGGCGGCGATGGCCCGGGCGTGGTGATGACGTCGTCCTCCAGAGTGGAGATCCTCGAACCGCGTCGCCGTCCGAGGCAAGGTCGGCCCTCGCCGAAGGTGTCGTCGATGCCAAGGGTGCTGCTGCTCCCTTTAGCCGTCAAGATCCGAGCCTGCAGGATCGGATTGTCTTGTAGCGTGTGTTTCCTGCGGCCGCCGAGGCCTAAACACACCCTCGCCGTGTTGTAAAGCTGCGTCTCTTTTCCTTTTGTTTCGAGTATCTGGACTTTTTTGTCGGTAACAGAAATGTTTGTGCGAGCAAGAGTTGCTTCTCGCGGAAGGTGATGAGTGAGGTATCCGTATCCCGGAGGCGTAGGAGTCCCTCGGCGCGGTCGGCCTTGCCGCTTACGCGCACTCTTACCCGTCCATGGGGCTCTGTCACCGACGCAGTCGAGAAGGCTCGAAGGATCGCTTCGGCAGAAGAGCTTTCGAACGTGAAGACTTGTTCGGTCCGCAGAATCACTTATCCGAACGTGAGTTACTTATCGCAGAAGGTGACGAGTGAGGTATCCGTATCCCGGAGGCGTAGGAGTCCCTCGGCTCGGTCAGCCTTGGCTGCTTACGTGTACTCCGTCGTTTTTAGGATCCACTTTCGAAGTAGCCAAAAAGCGCGAAAGACATTCTGGCAGAAAAGATCTTTTTTCGAGGAAAATTTGGACGCAGAGGGGGTTCCCCCCCTTTTAGCCCCCGAGGGAGGGTCGGGCTTTGCCGAGGCGAGGCCGACCCTTCCTTGATGACTAAACTTTGCGTGGGTGCGAGGTATATGACCAACTTGAAAACATCTTAAGGGTAGAAGCGACGTAGCTGTTGGATGTTCCAGGCGTTGTCGTAGACCTCGCCTTGACTGTTGGCCAGCTTGTATGTTCCGGGCTTCAGAACCTTGGCGATAACGAATGGCCCCTCCCAGGGAGGCGTGAGCTTGTGCCGCCCTCGGGCGTCTTGTCGCAGCCGAAGCACCAGGTCACCCACCTGGAGGTCTCGGGACCGGACCCCTCGGGCGTGGTAGCGTCGCAGGGACTGCTGGTACCGCGCCGAGTGTAGCAAGGCCTGGTCCCGAGCCTCCTCTAGCTGGTCCAGCGAATTTTCTCGGCTGACTTGGTTGCTTTGGTCGGTGTAGGCCCTCGTCCTTGGGGAGCCGTATTCTAAGTCTGTGGGTAAGATGGCTTCGGCCCCATAGACTAGAAAGAACGGCGTGAAGCCCGTGGCTCGGCTCGGCGTTGTCCTCAGACTCCAGACCACCGAGGGGAGTTCCTTCATCCATCGCTTGCCGAACTTGTTGAGGTCGTTGTAGATCCGAGACTTGAGCCCTTGTAGAATCATGTCGTTGGCACGCTCCACCTGCCCATTCGTCATGGGATGAGCCACGCGGCCCAGTCCACCCGGATGTGGTGATCCTCGCAGAAGTCCAGGAACTTTCTGCCGGTGAACTGGGTGCCGTTGTCGGTGATGATGGAGTTCGGGACCCCGAAGCGATGGATGATGTTGGTGAAGAACGCCACCGCCTGCTCGGACCTGATGCTGTTCAGGGGTCGGACCTCAATCCACTTGGAGAATTTGTCGATGGCGACCAGCAGGTGCGTGTAGCCCCCGGGTGCCTTCTGCAAGGGGCCGACGAGGTCCAGACCCCACACCGCAAAAGGCCAGGTGATGGGTATCGTCTGCAGAGCCTGAGCGGGCAGGTGGGTCTGCCTCGCGTAGAATTGACACCCTTCACAGGTGCGGACGATTCTGGTAGCGTCGGCCACCGCCGTCGGCCAGTAGAAGCCTTGCCGGAAAGCGTTCCCGACAAGGGCTCGAGGCGCTGCGTGATGGCCGCAAGCCCCCGAGTGTATCTCTCGCAGGAGTTCCTGACCTTCGGCGATGGAGATGCATCGCTGGAGGATGCCTGAGGGGCTGCGGTGGTAGAGCTCCTTCTCATCTCCCAGCAAGACGAACGACTTGGCGCGCCGCGCCACCCGCCGAGCCTCGGCTCGGTCGAGGGGTAGCTCTCCTCGGTGGAGATATTGCAGGTACGGGGTCTGCCAGTTTCGATTAGGCGCGACCCCGCTTCGCTCCTCCTCGACGCGCAGTGCCTCTTCCTCGGGGGCCGAGGGTACCTCGGACTGAACCGAGGGCGCCTCGGGCCGAGCTGAGGGTGCCTCGGGATGAGCCGAGGGTGCCTCGGACTGAGCCGAGGGCGCCTCGGGTTGAGCCGTGGGTGCCTCGAACTGGGCCGAGGGTACCTCGGGCTCGGACGTGTCGTCGATCTTGACGGATGGTTGATGCAGGTCTCGAGAGAAGACGTCCGGGGGAACCGTCGTTCGCCCCGAGGCTATTTTAGCCAGCTCGTCTGCAGTCTCGTTGTAGCGCCGAGCGATGTGGTTGAGCTCGAGCCCGTAGAACTTGTCTTCCAGGCGCCGAACCTCATCGCAGTAGGCCTCCATCTTCGGGTCGCGGCAATGGGAGTTCTTCATGACTTGGTCGATGACGAGCTGCGAGTCACCACGAGCGTCGAGGCGTCGGACCCCTAGCTCGATGGCGATCTGCAACCCGTTGACCAGAGCCTCATATTCGGCCACATTGTTGGACGCCGGGAAGTTGAGGCGTAGCACGTAGCGTAGATGCTTTCCGAGGGGTGAGATGAAGAGTAGGCCTGCGCCGGCTCCTGTCTTCATCAGCGACCCGTCGAAGAACATGGTCCAGAGCTCCGGTTGGATCCGAGCCGTCGGTAGCTGGGTGTCGACCCATTCAGCCACGAAGTCCGCCAAGACCTGGGACTTAATGGCTTTCCGGGGAGCGAACGAGATTGTCTCGCCCATGATCTCCACCGCCCACTTTGCAATCCTACCCGAGGCCTCTCGGCACTGGATGATCTCTCCCAGGGGGAAGGATGACACCACAGTTACCAGATGAGACTCGAAGTAGTGTCGCAGCTTCCGTCGCGTTAGGATCACCGTGTACAGCAGCTTCTGAACTTGTGGGTAGCGGATCTTGGTTTCGGACAGTACCTCGCTGACGAAGTAGACTGGCCTCTGAACGGGCAATGCATGCCCCTCTTCTTGCCTCTCGACCACAATCGCGGCGCTAACCACCTGGGTGGTCGCGGCGACGTAGACCAGGAGGGCTTCTCCGGCAGCTGGGGGCACCAAGATAGGCGCCTTTGTGAGGAGCGCCTTCAGGTTCCCGAGGGCTTCCTCGGCCTCAGGGGTCCAAGTGAAGCACTCGGCCTTCCTTAAGAGGCGGTACAGAGGTAGACCTCTTTCGCCGAGGCGTGAGATGAAGCGGCTCAGAGCCGCGAGGCATCCCATGACCCTCTGTACGCCTTTCAAGTCCTTGATGGGCCCCATGCTGGTAATGGCTGCGATCTTCTCTGGGTTGGCTTCGATGCCCCGCTCGGAGACGATGAACCCCAAGAGCATGCCTCGAGTCACCCCGAAGACACACTTTTCGGGATTGAGCTTGACGCCTTTCGCCTTGAGACATCGGAATGTCGTTTCAAGGTCGGAAAGGAGGTCGGAGGCCTTCCTCGTCTTGACTACGATGTCATCGTCGTAGGCCTCGACCGTGCGGCCAATGTGTTCGCCGAACACATGGTTCATGCACCGCTGGTACGTCGCGCCCGCATTCCTCAAACCGAACGGCATGGTGACATAGCAGTACATGCCGAAGGGTGTGATGAAATAAGTCGCGAGCTGGTCGGACTCTTTCATCTTGATTTGATGATACCCTGAGTAGACATCGAGGAAAGACAGGGTTTCGCACCCAGCAGTGGAATCCACGATTTGGTCGATGCGAGGCAGAGGGTAGGGAACCTTCGGACATGCTTTGTTGAGACCAGTGTAGTCTACACACATCCGCCATTTCCCCCTTTCTTTCTCACAAGCACAGGGTTGACAAGCCATTCGGGATGGAATACCTCTTTGATGAACCCTGCCGCCATTAGCTTGTGAATCTCCTCGCCTATGGCTCTGCGCTTCTCCTCGTCGAATCGGCGCAGCGGCTGCTTGACGGGTCGAGCTCCGGCTCGGATGTCCAGTGAGTGCTCAGCGACATCCCTCGGTATGCCGGGCATGTCCGAGGGACTCCACGCGAAGACGTCGGCGTTCGCGCGGAGAAAGTCGACGAGCACTGCTCCCTATTTGGGATCGAACCCAGAGCCGATCCGAATCTGCTTGGAGGTGTCGCCGCTGGGGTCGAGGGGGACGGACTTAACCGTCTCCACTGGCTCAAAGTTGCCGGCGTGACGCTTCACGTCTGGCACCTCCTTAGAGAGGCTCTCCAGGTCGGCAATGAGGGCCTCGGACTCGGCGAGGGCCTCGGCGTACTCCACGCACTCCACGTCGCATTCGAACGCGTGTTTGTACGTAGGGCCGACGGTGATGACCCCGTTGGGGCCCGGCATCTTGAGCTTCAGGTAGGTGTAGTTGGGGACGGCCATGAACTTCGCGTAGCATGGCCTCCCCAGTACCGCGTGGTAGGTTCCTCGGAACCCGACCACCTCGAACGTCAGGGTCTCCCTTCGGAAGTTGGAGGGTGTTCCGAAGCAGACGGGAAGGTCGAGCTGTCCGAGGGGTTGGACGCGCTTCCCGGGGATGATCCCATGGAAGGGCGCAGCGCCTGCCCGGACAGAGGACAGATCAACACGCAGGAGCCCGAGGGTCTCGGCGTAGATGATGTTGAGGCTGCTGCCTCCGTCCATGAGGACCTTGGTGAGCCTGACGTCGCCGATGACGGGGTCGACGACGAGCGGGTATTTCCCCGGGCTCGGCACATGGTCGGGGTGATCGTCTCGGTCGAAGATGATGGGCTTGTCGGACCAATCTAGATAGACTGGCGCCGCCACCTTGACCGAGCAGACCTCCCGGCGCTCTTGCTTGCGGTGCCGAGCCGAGGCGTTCGCCGCTTGCCCACCATAGATCATGAAGCAGTCGCGGACCTCGGGGAACTCTCCTGCCTGGTGATCTTCCTTCTTGTCGTCGTCGCGGGCCTTGCCACCCTCCGCGGGTGGCCCGGCCCTGTGGAAGTGGCGCCGAAGCATGACGCACTCCTCAAGGGTGTGCTTGACGGGTCCCTGGTGATAGGGGCACGGCTCCTTGAGCATCTTGTCGAAGAGGTTGGCACCTCCGGGGGGGCTTCCGAGGGTTCTTGTACTCGGCGGCGGCGACAAGGTCCGCGTCGGCGGCGTCGCGTTTCGCTTGTGACTTCTTCTTGCCCTTCTTCTTGGCGCCGCGCTGAGTTGACGCCTCGGGAGTACCTTCCGATGGGCGGCCCTGGGGCTGCTTGTCCTTTCGGAAGATAGCCTCGACCGCCTCCTGGCCGGAGGCGAACTTGGTGGCGATGTCCATCAGCTCGCTCGCCCTGGTGGGGGTCTTGCGGCCCAGCTTGCTCACCAGGTCGCGGCAGGTGGTGCCAGCGAGGAACGCGCCGATGACATCCGAGTCGGTGATGTTGGGCAGCTCGGTGCGCTGCTTCGAGAATCGCCATATGTAGTCTCGAAGAGGCTCTCCCGGCTGCTGTCGGCAGCTTCGGAGGTCTCAGGAATTCCCGGGGCGCACATACGTGCCCTGGAAATTGCCGGCGAAAGCTTGGACTAGGTCGTCCCAGTTGGAGATCTGCCCCGGAGGCAGGTGCTCCAACCAGGCGCGAGCGGAGTCGGAGAGGAACAGGGGGAGGTTGCGGATGATGAGGTTGTCATCGTCCGTTCCACCCAGTTGGCAGGCCAGACGGTAGTCCGCGAGCCACAGTTCCGGTCTCGTCTCCCCCGAGTACTTTGTGATAGTAGTCGGGGGTCGGAACCGGGTCGGGAACGGCGCCAGTCGGATGGCTCGGCTAAAGGCTTGCGGACCGGGTGGTTCGGGCGAGAGACTCCGATCCTCCCCGCTGTCGTAGCGTCCCCCGCGCCTGGGGTGGTAGCCTCGGCGCACCCTCTCGTCGAGGTGGGCCCGTCGGTCGCGGTGACGGTGCTCGTTGCCGAGGCGACCCGGGGCCGCAGGCGCTGTGTTGCGCGTGCGCCCGGTGTAGACCGAGGCTTCCCGCATGAATCGGGAAGTCGCAGCATGAGGTTCCGAGGGGTACCCCTGCCTTTGGGAGGCAGAGCTCTCGGCCCGTCGGACCGCGGCGCCTTCCAAGAGATTCTTGAGCTCTCCCTGGATTCGCCGCCCCTCGGTGGTTGATGGCTCTGGCATCACGCGAAGAAGCATTGCTGCTGCCGCCAGGTTCTGGCCGACCCCACTGGATGCGGGTGGTGGCCTGAGCCTGACGTCGTCGGTGATGCGGTGCTGGAAGCCCTGGGGTAGATGACGTATTTCTCCGGCCGGAGGTTGGCCCGCCCATGCCTGCCCGACGTCCCGACGGATCGGCTCAAGCGCTCCTGCTCCCTCGTCGAGCCTGGCCTGCACCCCGCGGATTTGCTCGAGCTGTGGGTCATGACCCCCCGCCTGAACGGGGACCACAGCTAGCTCCCGTGGGATGTCAACGCGAGGCACCGGCCTAGGGAGGTCACCGTCCTCCGGCATGCCGAGATGGTTGCCTTCGGGGGGACCCCCTAGATCGACGTGGAAGCATTCGCGACTTGGGTCGCGGTCCTCGTCGCCGAGGCTACGGCTACCGTCGGAACAGTCGGAAAGGCAGTAGTCGCATGCGGTCATGAAGTCCCGCATGGCACTGGGGTTGCCAAGTCCAGAGAAATCCCAACAGATGCTGGGTTCGTCGTCTTCCTCGGACCCAGAGGGCCCGTAGGTCGAGACGTCCGTCAGCCGGTCCCAAGGTGACCGCACACGAAACCCCAGAGGGTCTGGATTTGCCTCTACGAGAGCGCCCGCCAAAGCGAAGTCGCTAGACGGGTTGAGGCTGAATCCGAAAGACGCGGGATGGGAATCGATCGGTAACTTTTGGTCGACGGGCGGCGATAAGGTCGCGTCGGGGACTGACTGCGCCGTCGTCTCAGGTACGAGGGTGACGTCCAGCAAGCTTTTCGCGAGCGTGCTGGCGTCGTCCGCTTGCTCGGGATTGGCGTGTCGTGGGGAGACGGCGCTCGCCTTCGTCTCAAACGCGAGGTCGACGCCCGGTGCGCCCCCCGTTGGGGTGCCGGGGCCTTCGACTCGCTCGACAGCCGACGAGGCGCTGTCTCCTGCTTGGCCTTGGTTGCCCCGCCTCCTCCTCCGTCGGCGGGGGCGGGGTGAGCTCGAAGGTTGCTCTCCCACCATGCGGGGAAGACGCCGCCGATTCCACCGCCGGCAGGCGGGTTGTCGGCCGCCACTGTTGTTGTCGCACGGCGGTGGAAGGAGTATCATGTCGTAGCTGCCGTCGAGGGACATGAACTCAAGACTCCCGAAACGGAGCACCGTCCCGGGTTGGAGTGGTTGCTGGAGACTGCCCATCTGGAGCTTGACGGGAAGCTGTTCGTCAACACGCAGCAGGCCCCTACCTGGCGCGCCAACTGTCGGCGTTCCGAGACCGGGGGGTCCCTAGGCCGACGAGTGAATGTCGCCGCGTGGCCCAGCCCAGATGGGTCGAGCGCGAGGGCGAGCGCGAAGGGGGGAGAGCGAGGCGGCCGGAGACCGGCGTGAGAGAGGTGGGAATCCCGCGGCCTTCGTGTTCGTCCCGCGCCCAGGTCGGGTGCGCTTGCAGTAGGGGGTTACAAGCGTCCACGCGGGAGAGGGAGCGAGCGGCTCCAAGCGAGCGCCTGTTCTCGTCCTCGTCCCCGCGCGGCCAACCTTCTCTAAGAGGGCCCTGGTCCTCCCTTTTATAGGCGTAAGGAGAGGATCCAGGTGTACAATGGGGGTGTAGCAGAGTGCTACGTGTCTAGCGGAGGTGAGCTAGCGCCCTAGGTACATGTCGTTGTGGCAGCCGGAGAGATCTTGGCACTCAGCTGGTGTGATGTCGTGGCCGTCGGAGGAGCGATGGAGCTTGGCGGAGGGACAGCTGTCGGAGCGGTTGAGTCCTTGCTGACGTCCTCTTGCTTCCGTAAGGGGGCTGAGAGCCGCCGTCGTCACAGAGCATGCGGGGCGCCATCATTGCCTATCTGGCGGAGCGAGCCAGATGGGACGCCGGTCTTGTTCTCTGCGGCCCGAGTCAGCTCGGGGTAGGGTGATGATGGCGCCTCCTGTTGACGTGGCTGGTCTGCGCCCTAGGTTGGGCGATGTGGAAGCTCCTCCGAAGCCGAGGTCGAGTCCGAGCCCCCGGGTCGGGCGAGGCGGAGATTGCCGGCTGGTGCCGGGGCGGAGTCCGAGCCCTGGGGTCGGGCGAAGCGGAGTTCGTCGTCTTCTGGGGCCGAGCCCAAGTCCGAGCCCTGGGTCGGGCGAGGCGGAGATCGTCGTCTTCTAGGGCCGAGCCCAAGTCCGAGCCCTGGGTCGGGCGGAGTTCGCCGTCTTCCGGGACTTACCCCGAGTCCGAGCCCTGGGTCAGGCGGAGTTCGCCGTCTTCCGGGACTTAGCCCGAGTCCGAGCCCTGGGTCGGGCGGAGCGGAGTTCGCCGTCTTCCGGGACTTAGCCCGAGTCCGAGCCCTGGGTCGGGCGGAGTTCGCCGTCTTCCGGGACTTAGCCCGAGTCCGAGCCCTGGGTCGGGCGGAGCGGAGTTCGCCGTCTTCCGGGACTTAGCCCGAGTCCGAGCCCTAGGTCGGGCGAAGCGGAGTTCGCCGTCTTCCGGGACTTAGCCCGAGTCCGAGCCCTGGGTCGGGCGAAGCGGAGCTTCCTATGGTGCCTCCGGCAGGGCCTGGCTGCCTGTCAGTCTTACTCTGTCAAGTGGCACTGCAATCGGAGTGGCGCAGGCGGCGCTGTCCTTCTGTCAGGCCGGTCAGTGGAGCGGCGAAGTGACGGCGGTCACTTCGGCTCTGCCGGTTGGGGGGCGCGCGTCAGGATAAGGGTGTCAGGCCACCTTTGCATTAAATGCTCCTGCGACCTGGTCGGTCGGTGCGGCGATTTGGTCAGAGTTGCTTCTTAGCGAAGGCAGGGCCTCGGGCGAGCCGGGAATATGTTCGCCGCTGAAGGGGGGCCTCGGGCGAGACGGAAATCCTCCGGGGTCGGCTGCCCTTGTCCGAGGCTAGGCTCGGGCGAGGCGTGATCGTGTCCCTCGAATGGACTGATCCCTAACTTAATCGCACCCATCAGGCCTTTGCAGCTTTGTGCTGATGGGGGTTACCAGCTGAGAATTAGGAGCCTTGAGGGTACCCCTAATTATGGTCCCCGACACCATTGATACCCCAGCTCACTATGCATCAGTTTACATATTACAGATTTGCTCATTGCCTAGGTGCATGGCTCAAAGGATAAAAATGTATGCAAAAGAATACACGTTTCTTAACAAGTTCTATTGGCCTTCCTTTTTAATGGTGTATTGCTTCAATGTGAGAAGAAAAGGACAGTACCAATGTGGTAGTAACAAACAATATCACTGAAATAAAAGTTTCTAGAAAAGTCGCACATCATCTCAAAGTAGTTGTTTTCCTTCTAACTACACTACAACAAACGAATGCGTTGACAACAAATATGTGGAACGATGCTCCAAGCTTGACCACACTGCATGAGTGCTCGGGCTGCCACTCCAAGAGAAGTGCATTTCATAACCACGCCTGGCACCCATCAATTCATCACAATGTTTGCATTTTGCTTGCACAACTACTCCATTCTCAAGTACTGGCTCAAATTCTTTCCAACACTGACACCTAAAGTTTTTTGTAGCCTTTGCAATAGATGATTTCCGTGTGCTACTGCTGAATTATTAGCTATGCACAGGTAGGCACATCACCTCTATTGCTAACCAAAACATGATCAATAACACATGATTAATAACATAAGACACCCTAGCTGTTCTCTGTTCTGGCCAGGCCATCATGTATAATGCACATCTCAGAGCAGCAGGGTTAATATTACAAGACACCTTAGCTGTCCTCTGATCTGGCCAGGCGTAAAATCAAACTTTGGAATCCAGATGGGATTCCCTGAATTGTTGTCAGTCAAGGCTATCAAGCAATTGATGGAACTACGGCCATACAGTAATTTTGGTCAGACTGGAAGGCGATAGCATTTTGTCAGGCCGTGTGCACCTCAGCTTGCCTCGCCAGCAAGAAACGAAAGATAAAAATGTGTTTGGACTCCTTGTCTTGTTCAGTTTTTGTGCAACTGAGTTTTCACTCACTGACCAAGGAGAGACAAATTGGCTCTTCGAAACAGGCAAGGTTTGCATGCGCAAGCTGAGGTTTTCCCCGCGGACCCAAGCGAGGCCAAACATTGCAAATTATCTGACTTGGACTCTTTTAACTGAATTTTGCAGATGTTCAAGTTCATCGGACTTGAATTCTCAAGTGATTTTTGCTAGATATGCTTTAGCTCACGTGATGACCAATCATCGATAGAAGGTTCAGATCACTGGTAAGGTCAGGACAGGACAGAGGAAGGTTCAATCTTTGAGTACTCATAAAAACTATCGAGGTACTCGTAAAATAAGGTTTCAGTAAACTCTATATCAAGGATTCAAGGGTGAGTTCGGAGTACCATGAAAAGTTTCTGTAATAACTATGCTGAATATAGATTATGGAGTATATATATGTCTAAATCTGTTATGTCAACCACCATAGCTAAACCAATACAACTATGCAAGGAATGCCACATTGTTTGTAAAATCTTATTGGAACCCATGGTGGATGTAAACAGGTAGAGCTAAGCAATCATCCAACCGTTGCACAAGTGCATAACATATATACTAATACAAAAGTAACAAATGTAGAACTCTGAAAGACAACTTAACAGTCACCTCGATCTTGCATACTTGCACCAAGCAAAGCTTCCCACAAGTTCATCAAAGCTAGAGCCTGGGGCCTTTCATTCGTCCTTCTTCTCGAGGCTGGTGTTGTTCAGCCGCTCGACGGCCAGTATAAGCGCCTGTGTACCGAGCCCGCCCTCGCCGTGCGCGATCAGCGACACGTACAGCTGTTGCGCAAGGGCAAGCCCTGGCAGCGACAGCCCCATGGCCTGGCATTCCGACAGGCAGATACCGAGGTCCTTCACGAAGTGCCGGACATAGAAGCCAGCCGCCATATCCCTCTCCAGGATCCGCTTCCCGTACAGTTCCAGCGACTTGGACCCCGCCGCGCCGGTAGAGATTGCCTCCAGCCACTTGGCCACGTCCAGCCTGGCCTTGTGCGCGTACACCATGCCCTCCACGAGCCCTACCATGGTGGATGCGATGGCGATCTGGTTGCCCAGCTTCGCGCGCTGCCCCGCGCCGGGCCCGCCCATGTACAGCGCGTTTCCCATGAGCTTGAAGAGCGGCGCCAGGCGAGCAACGACGGCGGCGTCGCCGCCAGCGAAGATGGAGAGGGTGGCGTTGCGGGCCCCTCGGTCGCCGCCGGAGACGGGGGCGTCGACGGCCGAACAGCCGACAGCGGCCGCGGCAGCGGCTATCTCGGCGGCGAGGGTGGGGTCGGAGGTGGTCATGTCGACGAGGATACCGCCTGGGGTGAGGCCGGAGAGAGCGCCTGTTGATGGATCGAGGGCGGTGGAGCGGACGTCGGAGGGGAAGCCGACCATGAGGAAGATGACATCGGCAGCCGCGGCGGCCGCGCGCGGGCTGTCCGCGAGGCTGGCGCCGCGGGAGACGAGGCCCTGGGTCTTGGATGCCGTCCGGTTGAAGACGGTGAGAGCGTAGCCGGCGGCGAGGAGGTGGCCGGCCATTGACTGGCCCATGACGCCCGTCCCCACCCAGGCCACGCGGGTGGTGTCCGGAGAGATCGGACGTTCGGAGATGTTCTCTGCCGTGGACGACATGGCTGCTGCAGCGGCGGTAGCGGCAAGCGGAAAGGGCGGGCGGCGGCGAGTGAGGAGACGGGATATGCCGGCGAGCATTTGGGGGCAGCTGCTAGATATGCTGCCCCTGTATGCAGACGAATTGTCGCAAATGCCCCCTCTTCTGGCGCGTCGCAGTAGCAGATAAGGCGGCCTGAGGTGGTGAGTACTGAGTACACTCATTTTCCTTTTTTTTAGAACCAGCCCTTCTAGCTTCTATCGGTCACTCTCTTGAAAAGGGGCCAGTGGGCTTTATACCCATGGGCCGTATGGTAGCCCATCGCCAATCTGCATCAACCAAACTCGGCAATCCTCTCCCTCTCTAGTCTGCTTGCTAGAGCTACAGCTAGCTGATAGGTATTTCTATTTTACTTCAAACCGTTTTGGTTCCATCTCATGGTACCTTGTGTTGATTGGATTGAATCAGATGCCTTGAAGTGTCTTGTGTTTCGAATTCGAGGTTTCTATGGACACTCGAGGTAATTTAGGTCGATTCGGGTTTACTGGTGTCGGCGTTTCGAGACCGTGGGGTCCCTGGGCCAACGAGTGAAATGTCGCCGCGTGCCCCAGCCTAGATGGGTCGGCGCGAGGCCGAGCGCGAAGGGGGGAAGAAAGGCGGCCGGAGACGGGCGTGAGAGAGGTGGAAATCCCGCGGCCTTCGTGTTCGTTCCGCGTCCAGGTCGGGTGCGCTTGCAGTAGTGGGTTACAAGCGTCCACGCGGGAGGGGGAGCGAGCGGCCTCACGCGAGCGCCTGTCCCGTCCTCTTCCCCGCGCGGCCAACCCTCTGTAAGAGGGCCCTGGTCCTTCCTTTTATAGGCGTAAGGAGAGGATCCATGTGTACAATGGGGGGTGTAGCAGAGTGCTACGTGTCTAGCGGAGGAGAGCTAGCGCCCTAAGTACATGTCGTCGTGGCAGCCGGAGAGGTTTTGGCACCCGGTTCGTGTGGTGTCGTGGTCGTCGGAGGAGCGCTGGAGCCTGGCGGAAGGACAGCTGTCGGGGCTGTCGAGTCCTTGTTGACGTCCTCTTGCTTCCGTAAGGGGGCTGAGAGCCGCCGTCGTCACAGAGCGTGCGGGGCGCCATCATTGCCTATCTGGCGGAGCGAGCCAGATGGGACGCTGGTCTTGTTCCCCGTAGCCTGAGTCAGCTTGGGGTAGGGTAATGATGGCGCCTCCTGTCGACGTGGTCGGTCTGCGCCCTAGGTTGGGCGATGTGGAGGCTCCTCCGAGGTCGAGGTCGAGTCTGTCTTCCGTGGCCGTGGTCGAGTCCGAGCCCCTGGGTCGGGCGAGGCGGAGACCGTCGGCTGAGGCCAGGGCCGAGTCCGAGCCCTGGGGTCGGGCGAAGCGGAGTTCGTCGTCTTCTGGGGCTGAGCCCAAGTCCGAGCCCTGGGTCGGGCGGAGCGGAGTTTGTCGTCTTCTGGGGCTGAGCCCAAGTCCGAGCCCTGGGTCGGGCGGAGCGGAGTTCGCCGTCTTCCGGGGCTGAGCCCGAGTCCGAGCCCTGGGTCGGCCGGAGCGGAGTTCGTCGTCTTCCGGGGCTGAGCCCGAGTCCGAGCCCTGGGTCGGGCGGAGCGGAGTTCGTCGTCTTCCGGGGCTGAGCCCGAGTCCGAGCCCTGGGTCGGGCGAAGCGGAGCTTCCTATGGTGCCTGAGGTCGGGCCTGACTGCCTGTCAGCCTCACTCTGTCGAGTGGCACAGCAGTCGGAGCGGCGCAGGCGGCGCTGTCCTTCTGTCAGGCCGGTCAGTGGAGCGGCGAAGTGACTGCGGTCACTTTGGCTCTGTCGACTGGAGGACGCGTGTCAGGATAAAGGTGTCAGACCACCTTTGTATTAAATGCTCCTGCGATCTGGTCGGTTGGCGCGGCGATTTGGTCAGGGTTGCTTCTTGGCGAAGACAGTGCCTCGGGCGAGCCGTAAGTATGTTCGTCGCTGGAGGGGGCCCTCGGGCGAGACGGAGATCCTCCGGGGTCGGCTGCCCTTGTCCGAGGCTAGGCTCGGGCGAGGCGTGATCGAGTCCCTCGAATGGACCGATCCCTGACTAAATCGCACCCATCAGGCCTTTGCAGCTTTATGCTGATGGGGGTTACCAGCTGAGAATTAGGAGACTTGAGGGTACCCCTAATTATGGTCCCCGACAGTAGCCCCCGAGCCTCGAAGGGAGTGTTAGCACTCGCTTGGAGGCTTTCGTCGCACTTTTTTGCAAGGGGACCAGCCTTTCTCGGTTGTCTGGTCGTTCCCTCATGCGAGCTGGCCGTAGCCCGGGTGCACGGTCGGGTTCCAAGTTCTCGGGCTGGTATGTTGACGCTGTCAACGGTTTGGCCAGAGCCGGGTTTGCGAGAGCAGCCCCCGAGCCTCTGCACAGGGCGAGAGGACGATCAGGGGCAGACTCGACTTTTTTACATACGCCCCTGCGTCGCCTTTCCGCAAGGAGGAGGGGGGAAGCGCCATGTTGCCCTCGGTGAGCGCCGAACATGGTGTCTCCGGTGAGCTGCTGGCGGGTAATCCGAGCGGACGTTCGTGCCCCATTTGTTAGGGGTCGGCTAGAGGCCCAGAGGCGCGCCCAAAAGTACCTGCGGGTGATCTGCCGGACCCGGTCCCCTGTCGACGGGGTCCGAGGGCTCGATGCCTCCCTCTGATGGGATTCCGTTACAAGATCGTTCCCGCTGGTCTTGGAAATGTCCTAGGGTACCTCGGGAGCGTAGCCCGAGCCTTGGTTATGTATCAAACGTACCCATGGTCATCCCTCGTTCTGTGTCTGAGGCGGCTGTGAACCCTTCGAGGGCCAGCCTACGAACCCCTGATCAGTAGTGGGCGCGGAGCCCGAGTGGCCTGAGGCAGCCGTTGAACCCTTCCGAGGGGCCGGCCTTCGAACCTCTGACCAGTAGTGGGTGTGGAGCCCACGTGCTCTGAGGCGGCTGTTGAACCCCTCCGAGGGGCCAGCCTTCGAACCTCTGATCAGTAGGGAGGCTCAGAGCCTGTTTCCTTCACGGAGAAGGGTCCTTTTCGGGGTATCCCCTTTTCTCGGTCACTATTGTAAGAGAGAGAAAGAGGAAAAGGAAAAGGACACGAAATCGAATGACACGGCGTACCTTTTTTGACGCGGTCATTATGGCGAAGGCGAAGCGTCGCTCGCTTCCCCTGACAGAGACGCCGTCTGTCCCGCCATGGAGTTAATGCGACGGGCGAGTGGTTCGTGGGGCGGCCGTTGCGCGTGCGCGAGCCGTTCGAGGAACGGAACACGGGCGCGTCGTCTTCACGCCGTGTGTAGCATCCCAAAAATTCAAATCTTGGAATTTCTCTCAAACTCGCTCTAAATTCAAAATGAATTTCAAATTTCATTTCAAAATGTTTGTTTGCAAGTTGATATCAACAAATAAATTACAGTGGTCTATATTCTCTCCAAAATCCTCCTCAAAATATCCTACAAACATTTCCCCAGTGACCCCCCTCAAATTCTTCCAGAAATACCGCCCAGATATTTCCCGAGTGATCCCTTTCAAGTTCTTTCCAGAAATACTGTCCAAATATTCCACCGATATATCTCCAAGTATTTTCTTCCTAAGAAATACCTTCAGAATCATTTTTCAAGTCCCTACAAATATTTTCTTCATAACTTTTCTCATGCTCATACGTATACGTATGCCTCCGGTGTCATACGGTGAGCTCTACAAGCTAATTACACTCATATAAGACAAATACATGCTAATCTCCCACTAATCCTCTCATCCTCCCACTAATCCTCTCATCCCTCCCCCTAATCCCCCCACCATGGCTATAAATAGAGGGGCAAGGGCCTCCTCTCATCCCACCCCAAGCCATTTCATGGCAACTCTCTTCCCCACCCCCCACACACACCCACTCCATGTTCCACACAAGCACACACTAGCACAAGGATCGTTCGATCGTTCTTCGATCGTTCGTCCCCTGTTCTTTTTTCGTTCGTCTGTTCGTCCGATCGTTTGATCGTTCGTCCGTTCGTTCGTCCAAATAATCTTTTTCCTACCGTTATGCTGCCGAAATTCCGATCGTTAGTTCGTTCGATCATTCGATCGTTCATCGTTCGTTCATAGTTCCTATTCATCGTTCATCGTTCGTTCATAGTCCCTATTCATCGTTCTTCCAGATAATCTTTGTCCTGCCGTTATGCTGTCGAAATTCCGATCGATCGTTCGTCCGATCACTCGATCGTTCGTCCGTTCGTTCATCCAAATAATCTTTGTCCTGCCGTTATGCTGCCGAAATTCCGATCATTCGTTCGTTCGATCATTCGATCATTCATCGTTCGTTCATAGTTCCTATTCATCGTTCATCGTTCGTTCATGGTCCCTATTCATCGTTCTTCCAGATAATCTTTGTCCTGCCGTTATGCTGCCGAAATTCCGATCGTTCGTTCGTCCGATCATTCGATCGTTCGTCCATTCGTTCATAGTTCCTATTCATCGTTCATCGTTCGTTCATAGTTCCTGTTCATCGTTCGTTCATACGACTATTCACCATCACTATTCACCATTACTATTCATCATTACTATTCACTGATACTATTCACCATCGTTACTATTCAATGTTACTATTCATCATCGTTACTACTCATCGATGATATCTAGTAACTTTTTCGTCGTCACTATTCATCGTTACTATTCATCGATTAGCTGATCACCCCAAATTTCAACTACTCATACATCATGCTGTCTAGTCCACCTAAGACCAGCCAGACCCATATTCCAGTCATACGAACTCCGGTGACCGTGATTTTCCTTCCAGTAGGGAACTTCCCATCTGGTCACCCATCCTAGGTTTCTCCAAGTTGAGCACGCTTAACTTTAAGATTCCTTCGAACCAGGCTTCCAAACTCAGATTCCAATAATCCTCGTTTCTAAATTCTTATCAAACTATTCCCTATCCAACCATGTCATCCCTTAAGCATGGTCCATATTCCAGAAAACTCCCAAAATACTCTTGTCCCATATTCTGCCTATAACTCTCCTGTTCATACTAAGTCAGACGATTCATTCGTCACTATTCTCACCAACAGTGAACTTCACTGTGCTACACCACATACACCCAGCTATAAATACACCCAGCTACCCTCTCCCTCTCCACACACACTCAACACCCTCAGCCAAGGCAAACGCCCCACCCACTCAGTTACTCTGCTCTGCCGGCTACACGCATAGTGTCGCTTCGCCTCCAGTCCACCCTCCTGGTAAGCACCTCCGCTCCACCACTAGTAGTATCTCAACACCACATGACACATATTCTACTCAAGACTCTACCCATCCATATATCACTATTTTGACCACTATACTAAATATTTGTTGGTATACTTGCTGGTTTGTATGTTTGCTTGTTCATGTTGCATAGTTATTGGAGCGTTCGTGTCGTCTCGTGGAGGCCAGATCTGCAAGTCTACGCTAGGCGGTGGAGCCAGAAGCCAGTTCCGCGAGCTCCCCTTCCCCCTTCGCCAAATAAGCACGGCAAGCTCACTGGATCCCTTTGATGCATAAATTACCAATGTTTTACAACCACAACCCTCAGCCTATTATTTTATGCATAATATGATTTTAAGACAAGTTATTATGGCCACCCAGCCGCTTGCCGCAATCAATTCCTGATATAATTGTTACAAATGATCTGAGGAAATGTGTGAGTTTTCAAAAGAAAATGCTTTTCAAAATGTGTTTGATGAAGGGTTTTCACCCTTATCACCTTTGAGTAGGGATGATCAAGGACTCCCTGGTTTAGGGGAGGGCCTAAGGTGATGGCTCAGCTGGTTTAGGCGTGAGCAGAAGGATTGTCCCCTCATATAAGGACCGGTTTGTCATCTTTACTACCTGTACTCTTTAATAGTACAACCACTCGAGACTGTGTGGGCAGTCACTCAATCTGAACTCGTACGGTCCAACCCCAAGGTTATGAAGGCTGGGGAGCACCGGGAGGATAAGGAGGGGGAAAGTTTTGTCCGGTTTGGACATGGTGGTGGCCTGACTCCTTCCGGATAACCGTTAAGGTTAGGACATACGGGGAAAGAAAGAGAGTCAGATTCGGGTCTCATTGGCCATGGGATCGCAGAGCCGAACTAGTGGGTAAAGTGTACCCCTCTGTGCAGAGTTCAAACCTATTCGAATAGTCTGTGTCCACAGGAATGGACGAGTCTGGTATGGTATGGCAATTAATGTTTTGTTTTCCAAAAAAAAGAGATGGTTTTGAGAAAAGTGGTTTTTAAAAGGTTCGGCGGTTGAGCCGTGAGCTATGGTGGACGGGAAGTCCAGTAGCTGTTTTTGAAAATGAAAACCAGTGGGAACTGCTGATATACCTGGATGGTTTAGTCCAGGGGATTTTGTTATAATACTGAAAAACTTCCTGCTCCTTTTGGAGAGGATGCGCTTTGCAAAAATACAAAATGTTTTTCAAAACAACTCTGCATAAAATATTGTTGTTTCTGCAAAATATCCTGAGCTCCACATATTCCATGCATTATATCTGATTTCCCCATTCCGCGGATGAAGGTGGGCTGCTGAGTACGTTTGTACTCACCCTTGCTTATTTGTTGTTTTTCAGAAAAAGGAGATCGGGTAAGAGTTACGACTGTTCCCAACCTTGCCTGTGGCTGTTGGACCGCTGATTTGCTTCGCTGCGTATATCGGGCTGCTTCAGCCCCACTCTGATGATATGTCCCGAGTTGTGGACCAACTCTTAAAGTTGTTCGCCACCTTTATAGGTTTGTCTCGTTTAAGCAGATTTGGTATCATCTGATGTATAAATGTGTTTACTAGCCTCCTGGGACTAGTAATTGTATCACATTTGAGTCCCAGAGGATTGGGGATGCTTCAGGTGGTATCAGAGCTGTTAGGTTGGCCGCAGGACGTAACCCCTTAGCCTGATCCAAAAGTTTTTGAGTCCAAACTATTTTCTTAAAAAAAATCTTGCTCTCATCCCTTCATTTCAAAAATGTTTTCCCCTTTCCTTCTCTCAAAAGTCAGATGGAGGTTCAGTGCCAAACCAGCTTCTGCCAGAATGAAGATGGTTTCCCCAAGTTGCTGAGAGCATGCACAGTCCGCCTCGGAATCAGGAGCCAGCCAGAGTATGATGGTCGTGAATTCATCGAGCATGGCACAGAGAAGTGTGTCATGACTGTATACATTGGATCCAGTCCACACCATGTGGAATGGAGTGTCACTGCTGCTGGGCACAGATTCAAAGACACCTGCCAAGTCGTTGCTCGTAAGGCATTGAGGGCCCTGTGTCAGATCTATGAAGAAGTGGCCGACACCCCGCTCAGATTCTTTCCGCCCTTTCAGAGAGACCGTCCCGCTTGGATGGCTAGGATGCGTGCATTAGAAGAGCAGCAGCTGTTTGAGGACGACCCCACAGTCGTGTACCTCGCTGCATACCTGCTCACCCTTGATGCACAATATGATTTCTTGGCTCGGCACCACCGTCAGATGATTGCTCGAGCAGAAGATGCAGAGAAGCGCAACCGTCAGCTGCATGTGGATCTCACCACAGCTCAAGCCCATGCAACTGCCTTGGAGAGTTGTGAAGTCATTGCTGTGGAAGCCCTGAAGCAAGCCAAGGATGAGCACGTCCAGAAGTTGATGGAGGCCTACTTGGTAACCCATAACCAACGTAGAGCCCTGCGGATCCAAGAGCCCGCCTCATACAACCCAGTTCAACCCAGGAGAGTTGAAGATCCCCAGATTCTTGAAGGTCACCCGGTCTCTATCAGAGGAGAGAAGAAGGCTTGGGAACTCCCGGAAGGAGCCATAGTCTTGGAAGGAATTCCAGTCTTCCCTCAGGCTATGAATAAGCAAGAGCACACCGAGTCCTCTCAAGATCCCCCGCTAGAGTTGTTTGAGCCCTTCTCCGTGAAGAAGATTCCAGCACCGCCCCGTGAAATCAAGGAAGAAGCTGCAAGGAATTCCAGTCTTCCCTCAGGCTATGAATAAGCAAGAGCACCCCGAGTCCTCTCAAGATCCCCCGCTAGAGTTGTTTGAGCCCTTCACCGTGAAGAAGATTCCAGCACCGCCCCGTGAAATCAAGGAAGAAGCTGCAAGCACCCCGCCAGCACTACCGCCCTCTGAGGAGCTATAAGAGCCAGTCTCGCTTGAAGAAGAGTTCGACCCCGTGTTGCCATCTCAGTCGTCGCCAGAAGAAGTCATCAACATCAGCTCCCTCTTGACCCATCCAGGAGATGTCTCAGATTGAAGTTGTGCGCCAGCCTTGCCAGAAGAGAAGCTGTCTGGTTTGAAGTTAGTTTGCCCAGTCCTGTGCATGCATTGGGTAGTGAAGTTTTTCTTCACTTTGGCTAGAGCCCTGCATGTATGAGAGGTAATCGTGTAGACTCGTGTTTTGCAAAACTCTAATTGTGTGGCCCCCTAGGGCATTTCAAAATGAATTTCGCTTGATGTTTTCTCCCCTTTTGAGTGCATATGTGATGCTTTAACGTAAGTGCTCATAAGTTGCAATTAGCATATTTCTCAATTCAGGAGCCAAGCAATAATAGTTATGCTTAGCCCCCAAATCTGAGTAGTCTGTGCTTTGGAAAAACTCTATTCTTCCCTTATTCAAAACATTTGATTTGTTTGTGCTTATCATTGCTGAGCTTGTGTGTTTTCTTTCTTTTTAAGAAAGGTTTTCTCTAAAAATATAGATCACAAATTAGACCTAATCCTCACCTTATGCTTCCATTCTCATCTTAACCCATCTCAAGAGAAACGCACCTTGCCCAAGAAGACACCGGGAAGCTTACCCTTGAAGCCTGGAACAAGCTACAAAAGAAACCAGTCCAGTCGCTCAGTCAAAAGGACCGACCGTGAGAATCAAAGCACTACCCCGAGTCAAAGTAAACAGGAAAAGAGGACAAAAGGAGTTATTACCATACACAGAGGCAAAGATTCTTGGAACCAGAGACCACAAACATCAGGGTCATTGACCCCACCACTCACCCATGCCCCCCCCGCATACGTGCCCCGCCTCCATGCGCACTACCACCGCCCCCACACCCCTTTGCAGCGCACTACCGCCGCCCACCCCCCTTTTTTGCAGCGCACCCACCACCATTACCGCCAGCAACACCACCCCCCTCCATCGCACTTGTTGCCTTGTGGCACCTGCTCCATCACCATCACTCCACACCCCCCGAGCACCACCATCAGTGTTGCTCGCCTATAAAACCCCCCACCAGCTCCCTCAACTCCCATCTCGCTCAAAGCAAAGCACACTCCAGATAAATCCCCCCTGCCAAATCGCAAGCAACTCCATTTTCCACTCCCTCGCCCCTAAGATCACAATGCTTGGTGATTCTTGGGTTGAAGACTGTTGCACATAGTTCATAGTCTTTGGTTTCCTCCAGTGTATGATAGTAATACTCTTTGATAGAATCCTCGAGTGGGAAGAGCAAAGAGAAAGAAAGAGGCAGTGAAAAGTGAAAAGTGAGAAGAGAAAAGAAGATAGTGAAGAGAAGATGAGAAGAAGGTTCTCCCAAAATCAGCCCTGTGTCAGTCATTTCTCCGCAGCCTGCTCAAGCAGCAACAGCAGAAGAAGGACCCGTAACACCCTTGTTATGTGGTACTTCAAGGAGTTCAAATCCCCAAGATTCAAGAGATCTACCCTCATTCATTTTAAGTGGGGTAGTGTTCCAGTAAAGTTCCTGCTATGGAGAAAAAGAAGAAGGCCTGTAGCAAGCTTGTGAAGGACCAGATCATCAAAGCATATAAGTTTCTGGATGAGAAGTGGTCACCCAAGTTTTGTTGATGAAGCACCAGAAGAACAATCAAGGAAGGAATCCATGTGGGAGTTCGCAAGAGAAAGGTTTGCGTGTTGGCATCGATGCTTCTTCAATAAGCTAGCTGCCAAGCGAAAGCTGAAGCCTGAAGATGATCTTTGAGTAGCCAGAATCAGCGCTTGCAATCAGCAACTGGATGCTCCTGAAAGGCCAGATTTTGTTGAAGTTTCATCTCCTCGAAGAGTCTACAAAGTGAAGATATGTAGCTGAAGTAAAGCTATACCCATAACCCTTCTAAGCCGAATCTCGAGGACGAGATTCATTTTAAGTGTGGTAGATTTGTAGCATCCCAAAAATTCAAATCTTGGAATTTTCTCAAACTCGCTCTAAATTCAAAATGAATTTCAAATTTCATTTCAAAATATTTGTTTGCAAGTTGATATCAACAAATAAATTACAGTGGTCTATATTCTCTCCAAAATCCTCCTCAAAATATCCTACAAACATTTCCCCAGTGACCCCCCTCAAATTCTTCCAGAAATACCGCCCAGATATTTCCCGAGTGATCCCCTTCAAGTTCTTTCCATAAATACTGTCCAAATATTCCACCGATATATCTCCAAGTATTTTCTTCCTAAGAAATACCTTCAGAATCATTTTTCAAGTCCCTACAAATATTTTCTTCATAACTTTTCTCATGCTCATACGTATATGTATGCCTCCGGTGTCATACGGTGAGCTCTACAAGCTAATTACACTCATATAAGACAAATACATGCTAATCTCCCACTAATCCTCTCATCCTCCCACTAATCCTCTCATCCCTCCCCCTAATCCCCCCACCATGGCTATAAATAGAGGGGCAAGGGCCTCCTCTCATCCCACCCCAAGCCATTTCATGGCAACTCTCTTCCCCACCCCCCACACACACCCACTCCATGTTCCACACAAGCACACACTAGCACAAGGATCGTTCGATCGTTCTTCGATCGTTCGTCCCCTGTTCTTTTTTCGTTCGTCTGTTCGTTCGATCGTTCGTCCGTTCGTTCGTCCAAATAATCTTTTTCCTACCGTTATGCTGCCGAAATTCCGATCGTTAGTTCGTTCGATCATTCGATCGTTCATCGTTCGTTCATAGTTCCTATTCATCGTTCATCGTTCGTTCATAGTCCCTATTCATCGTTCTTCCAGATAATCTTTGTCCTGCCGTTATGCTGCCGAAATTCCGATCGATCGTTCGTCCGATCACTCGATCGTTCGTCCGTTCGTTCATCCAAATAATCTTTGTCCTGCCGTTATGCTGCCGAAATTCCGATCATTCGTTCGTTCGATCATTCGATCGTTCATCGTTCGTTCATAGTTCCTATTCATCGTTCATCGTTCGTTCATGGTCCCTATTCATCGTTCTTCCAGATAATCTTTGTCCTGCCGTTATGCTGCCGAAATTCCGATCGTTCGTTCGTCCGATCATTCGATCGTTCGTCCGTTCGTTCATAGTTCCTATTCATCGTTCATCGTTCGTTCATACGACTATTCACCATCACTATTCACCGTTACTATTCATCATTACTATTCACTGATACTATTCACCATCGTTACTATTCAATGTTACTATTCATCATCGTTACTACTCATCGATGATATCTAGTAACTTTTTCGTCGTCACTATTCATCGTTACTATTCATCGATTAGCTGATCACCCCAAATTTCAACTACTCATACATCATGCTGTCTAGTCCACCTAAGACCAGCCAGACCCATATTCCAGTCATACGAACTCCGGTGACTGTGATTTTCCTTCCAGTAGGGAACTTCCCATCTGGTCACCCATCCTAGGTTTCTCCAAGTTGAGCACGCTTAACTTTAAGATTCCTTCGAACCAGGCTTCCAAACTCAGATTCCAATAATCCTCGTTTCTAAATTCTTATCAAACTATTCCCTATCCAACCATGTCATCCCTTAAGCATGGTCCATATTCCAGAAAACTCCCAAAATACTCTTGTCCCATATTCTGCCTATAACTCTCTTGTTCATACTAAGTCAGACGATTCATTCGTCACTATTCTCACCAACAGTGAACTTCACTGTGCTACACCACATACACCCAGCTATAAATACACCCAGCTACCCTCTCCCTCTCCACACACACTCAACACCCTCAGCCAAGGCAAACGCCCCACCCACTCAGTTACTCTGCTCTGCCGGCTACACGCATAGTGTCGCTTCGCCTCCAGTCCACCCTCCTGGTAAGCACCTCCGCTCCACCACTAGTAGTATCTCAACACCACATGACACATATTCTACTCAAGACTCTACCCATCCATATATCACTATTTTGACCACTATACTAAATATTTGTTGGTATACTTGCTGGTTTGTATGTTTGCTTGTTCATGTTGCATAGTTATTGGAGCGTTCGTGTCGTCTCGTGGAGGCCAGATCTGCAAGTCTACGCTAGGCGGTGGAGCCAGAAGCCAGTTCCGCGAGCTCCCCTTCCCCCTTCGCCGAATAAGCACAGCAAGCTCACTGGATCCCTTTGATGCATAAATTACCAATGTTTTACAACCACAACCCTCAGCCTATTATTTTATGCATAATATGATTTTAAGACAAGTTATTATGGCCACCCAGCCGCTTGCCGCAATCAATTCCTGATATAATTGTTACAAATGATCTGAGGAAATGTGTGAGTTTTCAAAAGAAAATGCTTTTCAAAATGTGTTTGATGAAGGGTTTTCACCCTTATCACCTTTGAGTAGGGATGATCAAGGACTCCCTGGTTTAGGGGAGGGCCTAAGGTGATGGCTCAGCTGGTTTAGGCGTGAGCAGAAGGATTGTCCCCTCATATAAGGACCGGTTTGTCATCTTTACTACCTGTACTCTTTAATAGTACAACCACTCGAGACTGTGTGGGCAGTCACTCAATCTGAACTCGTACGGTCCAACCCCAAGGTTATGAAGGCTGGGGAGCACCGGGAGGATAAGGAGGGGGAAAGTTTTGTCCGGTTTGGACATGGTGGTGGCCTGACTCCTTCCGGGTAACCGTTAAGGTTAGGACATACGAGGAAAGAAAGAGAGTCGGATTCGGGTCTCATTGGCCATGGGATCGCAGAGCCGAACTAGTGGGTAAAGTGTACCCCTCTGTGCAGAGTTCAAACCTATTCGAATAGTCTGTGTCCACAGGAATGGACGAGTCTGGTATGGTATGGCAATTAATGTTTTGTTTTCCAAAAAAAAAGAGATGGTTTTGAGAAAAGTGGTTTTTAAAAGGTTCGGCGGTTGAGCCGTGAGCTATGGTGGACGGGAAGTCCAGTAGCTGTTTTTGAAAATGAAAACCAGTGGGAACTGCTGATATACCTGAATGGTTTAGTCCAGGGGATTTTGTTATAATACTGAAAAACTTCCTGCTCCTTTTGGAGAGGATGCGCTTTGCAAAAATACAAAATGTTTTTCAAAACAACTCTGCATAAAATATTGCTGTTTCTGCAAAATATCCTGAGCTCCACATATTCCATGCATTATATCTGATTTCCCCATTCCGCGGATGAAGGTGGGCTGCTGAGTACGTTTGTACTCACCCTTGCTTATTTGTTGTTTTTCAGAAAAAGGAGATCGGGTAAGAGTTACGACTGTTCCCAACCTTGCCTGTGGCTGTTGGACCGCTGATTTGCTTCGCTGCGTATATCGGGCTGCTTCAGCCCCACTCTGATGATATGTCCCGAGTTGTGGACCAACTCTTAAAGTTGTTCGCCACCTTTATAGGTTTGTCTCGTTTAAGCAGATTTGGTATCATCTGATGTATAAATGTGTTTACTAGCCTCCTGGGACTAGTAATTGTATCACATTTGAGTCCCAGAGGATTGGGGACGCTTCACCGTGAGAGAGGGCTCTCTCACTGCCCTAGGATGGGATGTAAGCTTGGCTGACGACGTGACCGCCGCTCCCGCCCGCCTGCCACTGCCATCACTGCCGGCCCGTTTTTGGCCGCATTGACCGTCGCGTCTGGCTGACACTGCTGGGTTGTACGCAGGGTTGCCTCGAGTCGCGATACTGGTTCCGCAGTCGAGGAGGCGTGGCAGTGGTGCGAGTGGCGGTGCAGTTGCTTGCACGTAGCGACCGGCGCGCCGGTTGCATGACGCGTGGGCGTGGGCTTCCATGCTGGGCGCGTTGGAAGTCGGAGAGGTGCGCCCACTTGGCGCGGTTGCATGCCGCCTGCATGGCTGCCCGCCCTTTCGCCCGCTGGTCTAGGCAAAAGTGGAGAACTGCTTGTAACCGCTAGGCGGTTGCATGCACCGCGCGTGGCGGTTTGGCTTCTTCTGCCCTAGGCCGGCTTGCAGGACGTGTGGGACCCAGCCCCCGCGCCGTAGGGGGAGGACCTTGGAGCGTGTTGGAGAAGACTCTGCCCACGACGGCTGGGGACGCAAGTAGGGAGAGTCGCCTTTAAAAGGAGGGTGACCCCCTTGGAAGGCGACCATGTCTTCGCTCTCCCTTATGCATCGTGTCTTTCCACCTTCCAAGCCCCCGGATGGGGGATGCCCGCAGTCCTTTCGCCTTGTTGTTGGAGGAACGCAACTCCGTGGGAGTCGGTACCTTTCAGCCATCGTTCGGCTTCAAGGATTTTCATCATGCAGCCCGACTGCACCCCTCTGCCGGCGGTCACCCATGACGGTGACCACCAGCCCCTGGATGGGGAGAAGCAAGCCGGGCTGTGATCTTGGTCCCGCCCTCTTCCTCGCTTTCGTGGTGAGGACGGGAGCGAGGACCTGCCGGTGCGCTTTGGAGCGGCCCGCTCTTTGGCTTTGATGGCTGGTTCGCGTCCCTTGAGCGGGAATGCGAACGAGAGCCTTACGGTGGCCGCGTCCGTCCTGGGACCATGGCTGCTGCTGCAGAGGTCGCTGGCGAGCCGCCCGGAACTCGTCGCCCCGCAGGCTCCCCAGTGTGGAGGTTGTTCATACCCGCGGGGACGGAACTGGAGTTCCGTTTGTAATGGCACCTTGAATGCCAGTTTTTTGTTCATTGGGGCTGTTGAGGCCTGAACATGTATGTATTTTTGGCACGGAGCCGTGTTTTTTTTCCTCATTTTCGAGCACTAAGACTCGCCTGTTGGTTGTCTGAACCGCTTCACCAAGCGTGAGTCGCCCCGTGCAAAGGTGACGAGTGAGGTATCCGTATCCCGGAGGCGTAGGAGTCCCTCGGCTCGGTCGGCCTTGCTGTCCGAGGCTTCTCTTGCCTAGTTAAAGGAACCCCTCGGCCGCTCTTCGATGAGCCGAAGCCAGGGGTAGCGGTGTCAGCACAGACAGAGGTAGAGTTGGCTCGAAAAGAAGACTTGGTCGGCCGGAGCCTGGCCGGGTCGTCCGTTAGCGGGACCGACGTCGGAGTTGATCTGTCGAGGCCTCGGGCCAGGCTGATGTCTTCGGGGGACAGCTGGCCGAGGCCTCGGGGTGACCAGCCGAGCTGCCTGCTCGAGCCGGATTCTTGGAGGAGACCCGGGCGGCGATGGCCCGGGCGTGATGATGAAGTCGTCCTTTAGAGTGGAGACCCTCGGACCGTGTCGCCGTCGGAGGCTAGGTCGGACCTCGCCGAAGGTGTAGTTGACACCGAGGGTGCTGCTGCTCCCTTCAACCGTCAAGATCCGAGCCTGCAGGATCGGATTATCTTGTAGCGTGTGTTTTCTGCGGCCGCCGAGGCCCAAGCACACCCTCGCCGTGTTGTAAAGCTGCGTTTCTTTTCCTCTTGTTTCGAGTATCTGGACTTTTTCGTCGGTAACAGAATTGTCTGTGCGAGCGAGAGTTGCTTCTCACGGAAGGTGATGAGGGAGGTATCCGTATCCCGGAGGCGTAGGAATCCCTCGGCTCGGTCGGCCTTGCCGCTTACACGCACTCTTACCCGTCTATAGGGTTCTGTCACCGACGCAGTCGAGAAGGCTCGAAGAATCGCTTCGGCAGAGGAGCTTTTGAACGTGAAGACTTGTTCGGTCCGCGGAATCACTTATTCGAACGTGAGTTACTTATCGCAGAAGGTGATGAGTGAGGTATCCATATCTTGGAGGCGTAGGAGTCCCTCGGCTCGGTCAGCCTTGGCTGCTTACGTGTACTCCGTCGTTTTCAGGATCCACTTTCGAAGTAGTCGAAAAGCACGAAAGACATTCTGGCAGAAAGGATCTTTTTTCGAGGAAAATTTCGACGCAGAGGGGGTTCCCCCCTTTTAGCCCCCGAGGGAGGGTCGGGCTTTGCCGAGGCAAGGCTGACCCTTCCTTGATGACTAAACTTTGCGTGGAAGCGAGGTATATGAACAACTTGAAAACATCTTAAGGGTAGAAGCGACGTAGCTGTTGGATGTTCCAAGCGTTGCTGTAGACCTCGCCTTGACTGTTGGACAGCTTGTACGTTCCGGGCTTCAGAACTTTGGCGATGACGAACGGCCCTTCCCAGGGAGGCGTGAGCTTGTGCCGCCCTCGGGCGTCCTGTCGTAGCCGAAGCACCAGGTCGCCCACCTAGAGGTCTCGGGACCGGACCCCTCGGGCGTGGTAGCGTCGCAGGGACTGCTGGTACCGCGCCGAGTGTAGTAAGGCCTTGTCCCGAGCCTCTTCCAGCTGGTCCAGCGAGTCTTCTCGATTAGCTTGGTTGCTTTGGTCAGCATAGGCCCTCGTCCTCGGGGAACCGTATTCTAAGTCTGTGGGCAAGATGGCCTCGACCCCATAGACTAGAAAGAACGGCGTGAAGCCCGTGGCTCGGCTCGGCGTCGTCCTCAGACTCCAGACCACCGAGGGGAGTTCCTTCATCCATCGCTTGCCGAACTTGTTGAGGTCGTTGTAGATCCGAGGCTTGAGTCCTTGTAGAATCATGCCGTTGGCGCGCTCTACTTGCCCATTCGTCATGGGGTGTGTGGGGGATAGATATCCCCCGGGTCCACTAAAAGAGTAAAAGACCTCACGAAAGGCCCGAGGGCCCAATAAATCGTAAGGTCATTCTTTCGTGGGCCTGGGGAAGGACAACCAGCAAAGCAGATCGACATAGGGCCGGATATTTAGTGCAAACCCGGACAGCCCACAACGCTGAGCGAGCAACCACAACAGAGATCCGACTTTCCTGCGCTGGAGCCCCCATGCAACGGAGCCATGCGAGGATAAGTCGGCAGAACTACAGGGGGATAAACTCAAACAGTTCACTACCTTTTAGCTACACGTTGTTATCATATCCACATGTATTGCCCCACGGTCGAGTATATAAGGCCTAGGGGGCACCCCTTCAGAACATTCGACACGACTACTTTGCCACCCACTTCGAATCTCTGTATTCTCAATTCAGAGAGCTCTCTTTTAACCTCATTCACCAAGCATACTCACCAGGACGTAGGGTGTTACGCATCTCTAAGCGGCCCGAACCTGTAAACATTGTCCACTGTCCCTCGTGCATCTGGCACGAACCATTTTGCTACAGTCGTCGACACCGTCCTACTCCTAAAAACACCTTGAGGGGCAACCCCGGGTGTGCGGTCGGACCCAAAACACCGACAGCTGGCGCGCCAGGTAGGGGCTGTGTCGACGATCCAAGCTAGCTCAATGGCCGTCACCTTCCACAGTAAGATCACCCTCCGTCCCGGATCCGTATTCTGCTTCGGAACAATCTCATCCGTAGCAGATGAAGAGGGAACTCTACACCGCATTGCGGATCCGCCGGAAAAGAAGTCTCCTCCAACAAACTCTGAAAATGTCGGAGAAGCGCAACCTCCAGCTCTTCGGAAAAAGATCGTCTTCGAAAAGTCAAGGGTCGAGGACCCACTGACCCGGATAGCTCCACTGTCTACTTCCCCAACAAAGAATGGACACAGATCGCGAGGAAGAAGGAGACCAAGGGGAAGCAAGTTGTTCTTTCCGTTCCTCCGCCCTCAAAGGAGAATGGAAAGAAGGTCGCCACGACATCAGCACCATTCTACCCCGACGTCCTCTTCATCGGGAGAGTGGAATCGCCCACCGTCTCCGACGACGAGCCAACTGCACCCGGAGAGGAACCGCCTCAACGAGAATCCCGCCGACGGAGGAACCGGCGCAGGAACATTCGACGACATCACGCAGCCGGAGAACGGGATCCGGAGCAACCTGTCTTGCGAGACGAGGTCTCGGAGATAGGAGAAACTCCGGAGGAACGCGTCTTCAGAGAACGAAGGAACTCCCGACGACGTGATCGCCGCCAGGCTCAGGAACAAGCCAAGCAAGGCGCGAGGCAACGCCGGGAGAATCCATTCTTCGGGCGCAACCTGAACCCCGACTTTGCCCGAGCCATGAACACGCCGAGCGAAGTCGGAGGAGTACTAGCTCGGATAGCTGATGGACTCCCTCGGACTCCCGACGCCGAGGGCTACCGGCGACTGTTCACCCAGGCGGCCAACCATCTTCTACCACTCGCTCACCCGCCGAACGATCTACGACACGCCATCAACAGTCGCCGAGACGCGCGAAGCTCCATCAATGCTTCGCGTGAACGGCGGCATGAGAACGAGATCCGCCGCCGGGAGGAGTACGACAGGGATCATGGCATCCCAGCTGAAAGGGAAATGTGCCCTTGGGCCATTTCTAAGTATTTTGGTGATTTAGTGTCCAACACAAGTGCCTAAGTGTAAAAAGGTGGACAAGGTACAAATCAAGAATTAAGGTATGTTTCTCAGACTTAGTACATTGTTTTATGGACTAATGTATTGTGTCTAAGTGCTGAAAACAGAAAAAATCCAATTGGAAATGTCTTGGCTCGAGCAGCCAAGAATCTGCTGAGTCTGCAAGCACCGGACTGTCTGGTGGTGCACCGGACAGTGTCCGGTGCGTCAGGCTGGCTCGAGCGAAGTGGCTGCTCTCGGGAATTCACCGGCGACGTACGGCTAAAATTCACCGGACTGTCCGGTGTGCACCGGACTGTCCGGTGAGCCAACGGTCGGCCGGGCCAACGGTCGACCGCGCAATCTGCGCGGGACACGTGGCCGAGCCAACGGCTAGAAGACGGCACCGGACTATCCGGTGTGCACCGGACATGTCCGGTGCGCCAACGGCTCTCAGCCTACCAATGGTCGGCTTCGCTATTTAAGGAAGGAAATCGGGCACCGGACAGTGTCCGGTGTGCACCGGACTGTCCGGTGCCCCCGATGACAGAAGGCAAGAATGGCTTTCCAAACTTGCGCTCAACGGCTCCTAGCTGCCTTGGGGCTATAAAAGGGACCCCTAGGCGCATGGAGGAGTACACCAAGCATCCTTTGAGCATCATTGATCACTCACACTTCATTCTCGCGCACTTGTTCGACATTTTAGTGATTTGAGCTCCGTTCTAGTGTGCTAGTCTCTTGAGCTCAAGTCTAGGTTTTGCGTGTGCGTATTCGCTGTGATCTTTGTGTCGTGTGTGAGTTGCTAATCCCTCCCTTGCTCTGTGATTCTTCGTGAACATCTTGTGTAAGGGCGAGAGGCTCCAAGCTGTGGAGATTCGTCGCAAACGGGATTAAGAGAAGCAAAGCAACACCGTGGTATTCAAGTTGGTCTTTGGACCGCTTGAGAGGGGTTGATTGCAACCCTCGTCCGTTGGGACACCACAACGTGGAGTAGGCAAGCGTTGGTCTTGGCCGAACCACGGGATAACCACTGTGCCATCTCGGTGATTGATATCTCTTGGTTATTGTGTTGTGTTGAGATCCTTCTCTAGCCACTTGGCATATTACTGTGCTAACAAGTAACCAAGTTTTGTGGCTTAAGTTTTTGAAGTGTTACAGGATCACCTATTTACCACCCCTCTAGGTGCTCTCAATTGGTATCAGAGCCGTTCTCTTCAAGAAAGGGACTAACCGCCTGAAGAGATGGATCCTAAAGGCAAGGGGATGGTGATCAACGACAAGGAGAAGGAGTCCTTCGTCAACGAGCCCAATGATGACAGGCCCACCGACTCAGGCTCGGGCCACAAAAGAAAAGACGGGAGGAAGAAGAAGACAAGGCGCATCAAGGAAATTGTCTACTACGACAGTGACGAATCTTCCTCCTCCCAAAAGGACGACGACGACTACGATAGACGAAAGACAGTTAACTCAAACTTTTCTTTCGATTATTCGCGCATTCCGCATAGTTCAAATGCTCAATTGCTCCCCATTCCACTTGGCAAGCCCCCTCACTTTGATGGAGAGGATTACGGATTTTGGAGCCACAAAATGCGTACTCACCTGTTTTCTCTCCATCCAAGCATTTGGGAGATTGTGGAAAGTGGAATGAAATTTGATAGCTCGGATAGCCCTGTGTTTATTAATGAACAGATTCATAAAAATGCACAAGCTACTACTGTGTTGCTAGCCTCTTTGTGCAGGGACGAGTATCACAAGGTGAGCGGCTTGGATAATGCCAAGCAGATCTAGGACACCCTCAAGATCTCTCATGAGGGAAACGACGTCACCTTGCTCACCAAAATGGAGTTGGTGGAGGGCGAGCTTGGACGGTTCGCGATGATAAGGGGCGAGGAGCCGACACAAACATACAACCGGCTCAAGACCCTTATCAACAAAATAAGGAGCTACGGGAGCACGCGATGGACGGACCACGACGTCGTCCGCCTAATGCTAAGGTCATTTACCGTTCTTGATCCTCATTTGGTGAACAATATACGTGAAAATCCCAGGTACACCAAGATGTCGCCCGAAGAAGTTCTTGGGAAGTTCGTAAGCGGGCGAATGATGATCAAGGAGGCAAGATACGTGGACGACGCGTTGAACGGTCCTAGTCATGAGCCTCAACCCATTGCTCTCAAGGCAATAAGGAGCAAGGAGGCGCTACCAAGCAAGGTGGCACAAGTTGAGGCTGCCGGACTCAATGATGAGGAGATGGCCCTCATCATTAAGCGCTTCAAGACGGCGCTTAAAGGTCGCAAGGGGCAGCCAAGCAAGACCAAAGTCAAGGGGAAGCGCTCATGCTTCAAATGCGGTAAGCTTGGTCATTTTATTGCTAACTGTCTCGACAATGATAGTGATCAGGACCAAGGGAACAAGAGGGAGAAAAAGAAGCATTACAAGAAGGCTAAGGGCGAGGCACATATCGGAAAGGAGTGGGATTCGGATTGTTCCTCCTCCGACTCTGACAATGAAGGACTCGCCGCCACCGCCTTCAACAAGTCATCCCATTTCCCCAACGAGCGTCACACTTGCCTCATGACAAGAGAGAAGAAGGTAAGCACTCATACTAGTACTTATGCTTCTTCGAGTGAAGATGAGTCTAGTGATGATGATGAGATAGATTACTCATGCTTATTCAAGGGATTAGATAGAACCAAGGTAGACAAAATTAATGAATTAATTGATGCCTTGAATGACAAGAATATGCTTTTAGAAAAACAAGAGGATTTGTTGTATGAAGAACATGACAAATTTGTAGAAGCACAGAAATCTCTTGCTCTAGAAATTAAGAGGAATGAAATGCTCTCTAGTGAATTATCTTCTTGTCATGAAACTATTGCTAAGTTAAAAAGTTTTAATGATGATTTAAATGCTAAACTAGAAGTAGCTAGTAAATCTAATTCTTGTGTAGAAATTGTTGAAACTTGTGATAGGTGTAAAGATTTCGACATTGATGCTTGTAGTGATCATTTAGTTTCAATTTCCAAATTAAATGATGAATTAGCTAGTCTTAATGCCCAACTTAAGACTAGCAAGAATGAATTTGACAAGCTAAAATTTGCAAGGGATGCCTACACGATTGGTAGACACCCCTCAATTAAGGATGGACTTGGCTACAAGAGGGAAGCCAAGAACTTGACAAGCCATAAGGCTCCCATCTCCGCCAAGGAAAAAGGGAAGGCCTCTATGGCTAGTAGTGTGCAAAAGAACCATGCCTTTATGTACTATGATAGAAGACAACCTAGAAATGCTTATATGAGTTGTAATGTATATAATGCCTTTGATTCTCATGCCATGGTTGCTTCTAGTTCTTCTTATGTGCATGATAGAAATGTTGGTAGGAGAAATGTTATTCATAATATGCCTAGGAGAAATGTCGTAAATGTTCCTAGGAAAGTTAATGAACCTTCTACAATATATCATGCTTTAAATGCTTCTTTTGCTATTTGTAGAAAGGATAGGAAGATAGTTGCTAGAAAATTAGGGGCAAGATGCAAGGGAGACAAAACTTGCATTTGGGTCCCTAAGGATATTTGTGCTAACCTTGCAGGACCCAACATGAGTTGGGTACCTAAGACCCAAGCCTAAATTTGCCTTGCAGGTTTATGCATCCGGGGGTTCAAGCTGGATTATTGACAGCGGATGCACAAACCATATGACGGGGGAGAAGAAGATGTTCACCTCCTACGTCAAGAATAAAGATTCCCAAGATTCAATAATATTCGGTGATGGGAATCAAGGCAAGGTAAAAGGGTTAGGTAAAATTGCAATCTCAAATGAGCACTCTATCTCTAATGTGTTTTTAGTAGAGTCTCTTGGATATAATTTGCTATCTGTTAGTCAATTATGCAATATGGGATATAACTGTTTGTTTACAAATGTAGATGTGTCTGTCTTTAGAAGATGTGATGGTTCACTAGCTTTTAAGGGTGTACTAGACGGCAAGCTTTACTTAGTTGATTTTGCAAAAGAAGAGGCCGGTCTAGATGCATGCTTAATGGCTAAGACTTGCATGGGCTGGCTGTGGCATCGCCGCTTAGCACATGTGGGGATGAAGAACCTCCACAAGCTTCTAAAGGGAGAACACGTGATAGGTCTAACCAATGTTCATTTCGAAAAAGATAGACCTTGTGCAGCTTGTCAAGCAGGGAAACAGGTGGGAGGCTCTCATCACACCAAAAATGTGATGACAACATCAAGACCCCTGGAGCTACTACATATGGACCTCTTCGGACCCGTCGCCTATCTGAGCATAGGAGGAAGTAAGTATGGTCTAGTTATCATTGATGACTTTTCCCGCTTCACTTGGGTGTTCTTTTTGCAGGATAAGTATGAAACCCAAGGGACCCTCAAGCGATTCCTAAGGAGAGCTCAAAACGAGTTTGAGCTCAAGGTGAAGAAGATAAGGAGCGACAACGGGTCCGAATTCAAGAACCTTCCAGTGGAGGAGTTTCTTGAGGAGGAGGGGATCAAGCACGAGTTCTCCGCTCCCTACACACCTCAGCAAAATGGTGTGGTAGAGAGGAAGAACAGAACGCTCATAGATATGGCGAGGACTATGCTTGGAGAATTCAAGACCCCCGAGTGCTTTTGGTCGGAAGCCGTGAACACGGCTTGCCACGCCATCAACAGGGTCTACCTTCACCGCCTCCTCAAGAAGACGTCGTATGAGCTGCTAACCGGTAGCAAACCTAATGTATCGTATTTTCGTGTTTTTGGGAGTAAATGCTACATTCTAGTGAAGAAAGGTAAGAATTCCAAATTTGCTCCCAAAGCCGTAGAAGGGTTTTTATTAGGTTATGATTCAAATACAAAGGCGTATAGGGTCTTCAACAAATCATCGGGTTTGGTTGAAGTCTCTAGCGACGTTGTATTTGATGAGACTAATGGCTCTCCAAGAGAGCAAGTTGTTGATCTTGATGATGTAGATGAAGAAGACGTTCCAACGGCCGCGATACGCACCATGGCGATTGGAGATGTACGGCCTCAGGAACATTTGGAGCAAGATCAACCGTCTTCCTCAACTATGGTGCATCCCCCAACCCAAGATGACGAACATGTACCTCAAGTGGAGGCACATGATCAAGGGGGAGCACAGGATGTTCAAGAGGAAGAAGCACCTCAGGCACCTCCAACCCAAGTTCGAGCGACAATTCAAAGGGATCATCCCGTCGACCAGATATTGGGTGATATTAGCAAGGGAGTAACTATTCGCTCAAGATTAGTTAATTTTTGTGAGCATTACTCTTTTGTCTCTTCTATTGAGCCTTTCAGGGTAGAAGAGGCCTTGCTAGATCCGGACTGGGTGTTGGCCATGCAGGAGGAACTCAACAACTTCAAGCGCAACTAAGTTTGGACACTGGTGCCTCGTCCCAAGCAAAATGTTGTGGGAACCAAGTGGGTGTTCCGCAACAAACAGGACGAGCACGGGGTGGTGACGAGGAACAAGGCTCGACTTGTGGCAAAAGGTTATGCCCAAGTCGCAGGTTTGGACTTTGAGGAGACTTTTGCTCCTGTGGCTAGGCTAGAATCAATTCGTATCTTGCTAGCATATGCCGCTCACCATTCTTTCAGGTTGTACCAAATGGATGTGAAGAGCGCTTTCCTCAACGGGCCGATCAAGGAGGAGGTGTACGTGGAGCAGCCCCCTGGCTTCGAGGATGAACGGTACCCCGACCACATGTGTAAGCTCTCTAAGGCGCTCTATGGACTTAAGCAAGCCCCAAGAGCATGGTATGAATGCCTTAGAGACTTTTTAATTGCTAATGCTTTCAAGGTTCAGAAAGCCGATCCAACTCTTTTTACTAAGACTTGCGATGGTGATCTTTTTGTGTGCCAAATTTATGTCGACGACATAATATTTGGTTCTACTAACCAAAAGTCTTGTGAAGAGTTTAGCAGGGTAATGACGCAGAAATTCGAGATGTCGATGATGTGCGAGTTGACCTACTTCCTTGGGTTCCAAGTGAAGCAACTCAAGGACGGCACCTTCATCTCCCAAACGAAGTACACACAAGATTTGCTAAAGAGGTTTGGGATGAAGGACGCCAAGCCCGCAAAGACGCCGATGGGAACCGACGGACACACCGACCTCAACAAAGGAGGTAAGCCCGTTGATCAAAAAGCATACCGGTCCATGATAGGTTCTTTGCTTTATTTATGTGCTAGTAGACCGGATATTATGCTTAGCGTATGCATGTGTGCTAGATTTCAATCCTATCCGAAGGAGTGTCACTTAGTGGCTGTGAAGCGAATTCTTCGATATTTAGTCGCTACGCCTTGCTTCGGGATCTGGTATCCAAAGGGGTCTAACTTTGACTTGATTGGGTACTCAGATTCCGACTATGCTGGATGTAAGGTCGATAGGAAGAGTACATCGGGGACGTGCCAATTCTTAGGAAGGTCCCTGGTGTCATGGAACTCTAAGAAACAAACCTCCGTTGCCCTATCCACCGCTGAGGCCGAGTACGTTGCCGCAGGACAGTGTTGTGCGCAACTACTTTGGATGAGGCAAACCCTCAGGGACTTTGGCTACAATCTGAGCAAAGTCCCACTCCTATGTGATAATGAGAGTGCTATCCGAATAGCGGAAAATCCTGTTGAGCACAGCCGCACAAAGCACATTGACATCCGGCATCACTTTTTGAGAGACCACCAGCAAAAGGGAGATATCGAAGTGTTTCATGTTAGCACCGAGAACCAGCTAGCCGATATCTTTACCAAGCCTCTAGATGAGAAGACCTTTTGCAGGCTGCGTACTGAGCTCAATATCTTAGATTCGCGGAACTTGGATTAAAATATGGCATACATGTGTTTATGCCTTTGATCATGTTCACTCTGCATTTTGTTGCTTATTGTGGTGCTCAAGTTGTACAAACACTCCCTGGACCTCACAAGTCCTGTTTGCAAGTAATGCACATATTTAGGGGGAGTTGTGCTACAACTTGACCCTTTGAGACTAACCATGTACTTGAGTTTCGTTGTTTTAGTCTCCAAGGAAAATTGAAAGGGAAAAGGTGGACTTGGACCATGCAAGACTTCCACTGCACTCCGATGAAAAGAGTAACTTTTCCAAGTTCATCTTCATACTCTTATTGCCTTTGTGTTCTTATTTGAAGATTTTGGTGAGGCAATGGGGTTAAAGGGCCAAGATTGATCCCGTTTTGGTGCTTGATGCCAAAGGGGGAGAAAATAAAGGCCAAAGCGATAAATGGATCAGCTACCACTTGAGATTTTGAAAATAGTAGAATAGAGCTTTTGGTTTGTCAAAACTCTTTTGTTGTCTCTCTTGTCAAAAGTTGGCTTCTTGTGGGGAGAAGTATTGATTATGGGAAAAAGGGGGAGTTTTTGAAATCTTAAGTCAATTTCTCTTAGAATGACTCTCTTTATGTCTTAACATGTGTGTTTGACTTAGAGATAGAAATTTGAGTTTGATTTGCAAAAACAAACCAAGTGGTGGCATAGAGTGATCCATATATGTCAAAATTGAATCAAAACAATTTTGAGTTCTTATTTGATTTGATTTTGTACTTGTTCTACTTGCTTTATGTTGTGTTGGCATAAATCACCAAAAAGGGGGAGATTGAAAGGGAAATGTGCCCTTGGGCCATTTCTAAGTATTTTGGTGATTTAGTGTCCAACACAAGTGCCTAAGTGTAAAAAGGTGGACAAGGTACAAATCAAGAATTAAGGTATGTTTCTCAGACTTAGTACATTGTTTTATGGACTAATGTATTGTGTCTAAGTGCTGGAAACAGAAAAAATCCAATTGGAAATGTCTTGGCTCGAGCAGCCAAGAATCTGCTGAGTCTGCAAGCACCGGACTGTCCGGTGGTGCACCGGACAGTGTCTGGTGCGTCAGGCTGGCTCGAGCGAAGTGGCTGCTCTCGAGAATTCACCGGCGACGTACGGCTAAAATTCACCGGACTGTCCGGTGAGCCAACGGTCGGCCGGGCCAACGGTCGGCCGCGCAATCTGCGCGGGACACGTGGCCGAGCCAACGGCTAGAAGACGGCACCGGACTGTCCAGTGTGCACCGGACATGTCCGGTGCGTCAACGGCTCTCAGCCTGCTAACGGTCGGCTTCGCTATTTAAGGAAGGAAATCGGGCACCGGACAGTGTCCGGTGTGCACCGGACTGTCCGGTGCCCCCGATGACAGAAGGCAAGAATGGCTTTCCAAACTTGTGCTCAACGGCTCCTAGCTGCCTTGGGGCTATAAAAGGGACCCCTAGGCGCATGGAGGAGTACACCAAGCATCCTTTGAGCATCATTGATCACTCACACTTCATTCTCGCGCACTTGTTCGACATTTTAGTGATTTGAGCTCCGTTCTAGTGTGCTAGTCTCTTGAGCTCAAGTCTGGGTTTTGCGTGTGCGTATTCGCTGTGATCTTTGTGTCGTGTGCGAGTTGCTAATCCCTCCCTTGCTCTGTGATTCTTCGTGAACATCTTGTGTAAGGGCGAGAGGCTCCAAGCTGTGGAGATTCCTCGCAAACGGGATTAAGAGAAGCAAAGCAACACCGTGGTATTCAAGTTGGTCTTTGGACCGCTTGAGAGGGGTTGATTGCAACCCTCGTCCGTTGGGACGCCACAACGTGGAGTAGGCAAGCGTTGGTCTTGGCCGAACCACGGGATAACCACTGTGCCATCTCGGTGATTGATATCTCTTGGTTATTGTGTTGTGTTGAGATCCTTCTCTAGCCACTTGGCATATTACTGTGCTAACAAGTAACCAAGTTTTGTGGCTTAAGTTTTTGAAGTGTTACAGGATCACCTATTCACCCCCCCTCTAGGTGCTCTCACCAGCTCAGAGCCAGGCCACCAGAACTGAGTCGGCAACGGCCTCAACTGGCGGTACAACCCGGGGACGGTCGAGGAACCACAACAACTACTCCCCTCCCCGGGACAGACGTCATCCCCGATGACAGGAGGACACATGCGAAGTGTCTGCTCTTACTCCGTGCCTCACAGCCATCCAATGGCCTCCCGACTTCAAGGTATCCAATGTCGACAAATATGAACCTAAGCAGGATCCAGGGGGCTGGCTAGCCGTCTACACCACCACTGCTCGAGCTGCCGGGGCGTCCGAGGACGTGATGACCGCATACTTACCATTGTCCTTGGGCAAGACGCGCTGCAATGGCTGTGACATCTACCCCGACACTGCATCGACGACTGGGGCGACTTCAGTCGATGCTTCACCGCCAATTTCTGGTCCCTCTCCGACAAGCCGGCGCAACCGTGGGATCTCAAATCCATCAAGCGTCGGGGGGACGAAACTCTCCGGTCGTACCTCAAAAGGTTCCAGACCATGAGAAACCGTATCCCCGAGGTCACGGAGGCGGCCGTGATCGAAGACTTCTACCGAGGATCCAATGACTCGGCTTTCGTCCGAGCCATATTACAGAAGGCGCCGACTACTTCCGAGGAGCTGTTCCGGGAAGCCGACCTCTACATCACCGCCGATGAGCGGGCACAGGACCTCATCGGAGGAGCAAAGCCCGCACCGGTAGCACCATGACGTGACGCGAACCAGCAACCCGACAAACGCTGGGAGAAGAGGCCTCGCGAAAAAGTGAAGGCCGCCGGACCACCTGCCTCTCGCGCCCGAGGAGGACCCCGTGGAGGCAAGTGCACGCTGGACGACATCCTCGACGCCTAGTGCCCGTACCACAAGGACATGTGCCACACCCTTCGTAACTGCCGGGACTTCAAGCACTCCGTCGGGCACGGTCGACCCTTCCAACCTCTACCTCCTCCCCCGTCGAGGGGAGGACCCGATGAACCACGACAACCCCATCAGCAGGAGGAGGGAGCAGGAGGAGCTTTTCCGCGCGTTGACAGGGAGGTCAACGTCATTTTCGGTGGACACGGGTCGCAGGAGAACAAAAGGCAACAAAATCTAAACGACCGTCAGATACTGGTGGTGACCACCGGTCCTCCCGCCCCATACCGGTGGTCAGAGCACCCGATCACCTTCACTCGGGAAGATCAATGGCTCAACTTCGACCATCCAGGCAAATACCCGCACCTCGTCGATCCGGTGATCGGAGAGAGCCGGGTAAAAAAGGTGCTAGTGGACGGGGGGAGCAGCATCAACGTCACCTTCCCCCGGACACTCCAAGGCTTGGGAGTTCACCTCAAAGAGCTCCACGAGTCGGACACTCCTTTCTTTGGCATCGTGCCGACGGAAGGGGAATACCCGCTGGGCCACATCTACATGCCTGTCACCTTCGGAACTCCGGAGAACTACAGAACCGAGTTCCTGAGGTTCGAAGTGGCGAACTTCGACTGCGGGTACAACGCCATCATCGGGAGGCCGAGATTGGCCAAATTCATGGCCATTCCACATTACACATACATGATACTGAAGATGCCAGGACCGCAAGGAATCATAACTGTGCGCGCCGACTTCCAAGGCGCCGTAGAGTGTTTCCGAGTGGCCATCCAAGCAGCCCTCACCACCAAGCCGTCGACGGTTTCTTCAACACAGGCGAACTCTAAGCCTGAGGAGGACCCTGCAGTACCGGCAAACGAAGCTCAGGCCGCGACCTCTATGCGGCCGACTGAAGAGACCAAGAGGATCAACCTGGGGTTCGCTGATGAGCGCAAGACTGCCATCATCAGCTCTAGCCTGGACAACAAATAGGAAAGCGCGCTCGTCCAGTTTCTGCAAGATAACCGAGATGTATTCGCATGGCAACCTACGGATATGCTGGGAGTCCCAAGAGAACTGCCCGAGCACAAACTGAAGGTCTATCCCCAAGCAAGGCCGATTCGGCAAAAGCTACGTTGTTTCACGCCTAACAAGAGAGAGGCCATTCGCGCCGAGTTAGCTCGCTTGGTCGCGGCTAGATTTATTAGAGAGGTGTTACACCCTGAGTGGTTAGCCAACCCTGTTCTTGTACTAAAAAAGAATAAAGTGGATTGGCGCATGTGCGTCGACTATACTGATCTCAACAAACACTGTCCGAAGGATCCCTTCGGGCTCCCAAGGATAGATCAGGTGGTGGACTCCACTGCTGGATGTTCTGTGTTGTCTTTCTTGGATTGCTATTCTGGATACCATCAGATTAGTTTGGCGAAAGAGGACGAGGAAAAAACAGCGTTCATCACTCCGTTTGGTGCTTTCTGTTATACCTCCATGTCGTTCGGCCTCAAAAACGCTGGAGCGACTTATCAGAGAGCCATTCAAACGTGCTTAGCCGATCACTGGGGCAAGCGTGTGGAGGCCTACGTAGATGATGTGGTAATCAAAACAGAGAATTAGGAAAACTTCATCGAAGACTTACAGCTGGTTTTCAACAGTCTGAGACGGTATAGGTGGAAGCTTAATCCCGAAAATGTGTTTTCGGGGTACCAGCAAGAAAGTTACTCGGATTTATTGTTAGCCACCGGGGAATTGAGGCTAATCTGGATAAAATTGAAGCTATCATGAAGATGGAAGCACCTCGATCACAAAAGAAGGTTCAGCGACTCACTTGATGTATGGCAGCTCTAAGCAGATTTATATCCAGGCTGGGGGAGAAAGGTTTACCATTTTACAAGCTACTCAAGAAGGTGGATAAGTTTCAGTGTACTTCAGAGGCACAGGAAGCTCTAGATGCACTGAAGAAATTCTTAACCACACCACCAGTACTGAAGCCGCCCCGACGAGCTACGTCAGCTCAACCAGCTGAAGATCTGCTACTGTATATCTCTTGCACGACTCACGTGGTAAGCACCGCGTTGGTAGTCGAGCGAGCAGAAGAAGGACATGCCTACCCAGTGCAACATCCTGTTTACTTCATCAGTGAAGTTCTAGGCCCCTCAAAGAAAAAGTATCCTCAAGTTCAGAAGCTATTATATGCAGTGCTTCTAACTGCCCGCAAGCTACGTCACTACTTTGATGACCACAAAGTCATAGTAGTCACTGGTTTTCCAATAGGGGATATTCTTCACAACAAGGAAGCCATTGGCCGAATAGCCAAATGGGCTTGTGAGCTGGGATCTCATGACATCGAGTTTCGACCTTGCACTGCCATCAAAACTCAAGCACTGGTTAATTTCGTATCAGAGTGGACTTAACAGCAAGTACCAGATAACCCAGAGACTACAGAAGTGTGGCGAATGTATTTTGATGGCTCGCTGAAGTTGCAGGGAGCAGGAGCGGGAATTCTCTTCACCGCACCTGGAGGCGAGCACCTCAAATATGCCCTCCAGTTGCTATTTCCGGCCTCCAACAATGCAGCCGAGTATGAAGCTTGGATCCATGGATTGAACATCGCCATTTCATTAGGCATCAAGAGACTGATGGTGTACGGAGACTCTCTGCTAGTCATTAGCCAGATAAACAAAGAGTGGGATTGTTCAAGCGATTCAATGGGAAAATACTGCATTGCCGTCCGAAAGCTGGAAGACAAATTTGAGGGCCTAGAATTCCATCACGTAGAAAGAGATCGGAACACAGCAGCCGATGTGTTGTCCAAGCTAGGATCCAGTCGAACTCAGGTCCCACCTGGAGTCTTTGTGCAAGAAATACTACAGCCGAGCATCTCAATGGATCAAACAGAAGAGTGTAATATTATAGATCAACCCGAGTCAGACTCTGATGACTGGAGAAGGCCAATCATCAAGTATATAAGGAACGAAGAGGAACTGGACGACAAGAATTCAGCCGAGCGCATTGCCAGACAGTCGGCTCACTACACACTCATTGGGGAAACATTGTACAGAAGGGGTGCATCAGGCGTCCTCATGAAGTGCATTCCCCCATCTACTGGGAAGCGACTTCTAGAGGAGGTTCATGCTGGGCAATGTGGAATACATGCAGCATCCAGAACACTAGTCAGGAAGGTCTTCAGGTCAGGGTTCTATTGGCCAACAGCAAAGAGTGATGCAGCTGAGTTAGTTTAGAGATGCGAAGCTTGCCAATACTTGTCAAAACAACAACACCTACCAGCACAGCAACTGCAGACCATACCAATAACTTGGCCTTTCGCATGCTGGGGACGGGATATGATTGGACCTTTCAAGAAAGCTCAAGGAGGATACACTCATGTATTGGTAGCAATCGACAAATTCACTAAATAGATAGAGTTCAAGCCCATTGCTTCTTTAACCTCAGCTAAAACCGTGGAATTCATACAAGACATAATATTCAGATTCGGGATACCAAACAGCATCATAACTGACCTAGGATCCAACTTCACAAGTTCAGAATTCTTCGACTTCTGCGAGCAAAAATGCATTCAGATCAAGTATGCATCTGTAGAACATCCAAGAGCCAACGGGCAGGTTGAGCGAGCCAACAGGATGATACTGGAGGCACTCAGGAAAAAGGTCTTCAATAAGAATGAAAAATTCGCAGGGAAGTGGGTAAGGGAATTGCCCTATGTCGTTTGGAGCCTAAGAACCCAACCTAGCCGAGCTCTGCATGGAAACACTCCTTTCTTCATGGTCTATGGGTCAGAGGCAGTGCTACCCGCCAATCTCAAGTTCGGGGCACCAAGGTTGATCTTCGAAAACATAGCAGAAGTCGAGGCCACCAGGCTAGAGGACATTGATATACTCGAAGAAGAACAGCTGAATGCGGTAATCCAATTAGCACAGTACTAGCAGACTCTAAGGCGCTATCACGACAAGGCTGTGCGACAGCGATCTTTCTCAGTAGGAGATCTCGTCCTCCGCCGAATTCTAACGGGGGAGGGACGGCACAAGTTATCACCCTTATGGGAAGGACCTTTCATAGTAGCAGAAGTCACTCAGCCCGGATCATATCGCCTCACTCAGATGGATGGCACAGAAGTCGGGAACTCCTGGAACATAGAACACGTCAGGAAGTTTTATCCCTAGCTGTATTTCAGAAGCTATCGAGACGACGATGTACCCTGTAAAATGGAAACATGTTATCAATAGAAAAAAGATTTCAGAGATACTCAGTTTGTTCATGATTGACTTGCATTCTTAACTCGGGGTGACCACTATGCCCTGCTAACGGAGCAATCGGCTTAAGTCGGCAACGACTTAAGGCGGTGCAACATGCTCACGCTTACTTAACTCGGGGTGACCATTATGCCTTGCTAACAGAGCAATCGGCTTAAGTCGGCAACGACTTAAGGCGGTGCAACATGCTCATGCTTACTTAACTCGGGGTGACCACTATGCCCTGCTAACGGAGCAATCGGCTTAAGTCGGCAACGACTTAAGGCGGTGCAACATGCTCACGCTTACTTAACTCAGGGTGACCACTATGCCCTGCTAACGGAGCAATCGGCTTAAGTCGGCAACGACTTAAGGTGGTGCAACATGCTCATGCTTACTTAACTCGGGGTGACCACTATGCCCTGCTAACGGAGCAATCGGCTTAAGTCGACAACGACTTAAGGCGGTGCAACATGCTCACGCTTACTTAACTCGGGGTGACCACTATGCCCTGCTAACAGAGCAATCGGCTTAAGTCGGCAACGACTTAAGGCGGTGCAACATGCTCATGCTTACTTAACTCGGGGTGACCACTATGCCCTGCTAACGGAGCAATCGACTTAAGTCAGCAGCGACTTAAGGCGATTTGACGTGATTACAATTGCTCATATAAGGATGACTTCTATATCCCGCGAACAAGTCTCAAAACCGTCGCACATCATTTTACTACTGCAAATTCACGAACTAATTCTGAAACAACATGAGAATAACAACATTGTTCGAATACTGAAACGACGTCTTCTAACAAATGTCTGACCATGCTAACCGCGCGCTCAAAGCACGCAAAATGTCTCTCTATTTTGTGATATTTTTCTCAGGAGCAGTCGATGAGGAGGGGCGACTTGAGGAATCAGGGGCAGCATTCACATCAGCCTTTATATCTTCAGGAACAACCACGCCGGGTCTCCTCATCAAGATTCGCCCCGCCCGAACAGCCTTGTCCATGGCTCTATCGCGTTGGGCTTTGAGAGTAATAGAAGTTTCTTCGACAACCTTGGTAGCCAACTGAGCAGTTTCTAATTCTTGGGCGATGGATTTCTTGGAAGCTCGAAGTTCTCTGATAGTAGCGTCCTTCGCTGATACCAACTGCTTGAGCCGAGTCACTTCATCCGCAGACTCCTGCAGCTTACAGCGCTGATTGTCCAATTCTTCCATGGTGAAGCAATGGCTCCTCTCCAGGATGGTCAGCGAATTGCTAGAATCACGATACAATCTGTCGAGGCTGTCACGAGAAGCGGCAAGGATACGTTTTTCTTCCTGCAAACAAAAGACAACTACCTCAAAAACCAAGCAAGTAATAGGAGCACAACAAGGAAAAGCGCAGTTTCATAAATCACCTTTTCAGAATTGAGCTGAGCGTGAAGAGAAGAACTCAGTGCATTGGCATCATCTAAGGCAAGCAGAGACCTGAGTTAGTTCGGTCTGACTTTGAGAGTACTTTTCCTCGAAGTCAGCGCACCGCTGGGCCAATTCAGCCTGATCTCGGGAATGTTTTTCCTTAAGAGTGGAAATATGCCGAGTCATACCTAGCAAGAGACAATCAAACAAGAAGGGGTCAGAATGTAAAGCAGTCTACAGTGAAGACAAAGAGAAGCAAGAAAAGCACTAACCAGCATTGGTCGCCTCCAATTCAGAGACACGATGCTGAAGTGACACTGGATTCCAACATGCCAGCGACGAAGCTACTCCTGGGATAGAAGCACCCTGTAACCTCAGCTGGCTAGCCATTCCGTCCACCAAAGCCTGATGAGGAGAACAGATAAGCGTAATGACAGCAGCTTGTGCAATGTAAAAACCAAGCTAAAATACATCACAGTACCTGGAGGTTGGAAAAGAACGAAGGGATTCCCAAATCAGGAGAGATCAATTGATAACTGGGCGTAAGGCCACTACCCGAAGCAGCTTGCGACGAATCAGCAGGAATCAACTCGGCACCATCAACAGAGCCCAACATTCGGTCAGCGGGGACGTTGCCCTCTAAAGCGACCTCCTGGTCCAAGGTTTGAGCCACCACCATACAGCTGGAGTGAGGAGGCGATCCTGCATGAACGTCCATGGAAGTACAGGAGGGAGACCCCGCTCGGGCACCCTCGGGGGCTGGGTCATAGTCTGCACTGCCCACTTGAGCCGGATCATCCCCGACAGCACCCTCGGGGGCTGGGCAGTGGCTTACACTTCCCACCCGAACCAAGTCATCCCCGGCAACATCCTTAGGGGCTGGGCATGTGTCAACACCACCCTGGGGGTCCAGGTTCTCTGCGGTAGTCACTTCTAAGGCTGATGGGCCCTCAGTTACTTCCATGGGACCAGAACGATCCAATTCAGTCTCCCGACCCTCGAGATCGTGCTCCAAGGTCGACGAGGCACGGGATGACCTCAACCCAGCATCTGGCACATTAACACAAACTTCCATCACACCATCATCCACTGGCTCCGATAACAAATCCTCTGGAACCATATCCTCAAGAGCCTGATCAAAATTGGCCAGGGACAGTTCTTGCAGGCCAATGAGAGTAGACAAAGCAGGAGAAGGGACCCCACTACTCTCACCACTAGCAATGAACTACCGACTGATTTTCCGAGTTAAAGGAACTTCATCTTCTTCCTCCTCGTCGTCCATGTTAGCAGCACAGGCGGCACACCCATTGGGATCAACAACAGGTGGAGCACCCACATTGGGATCAGCAACAGATTGGGTACACCCATTGGGGTCAGCATCAGTAAATTCAGTCACAGGCACTTCTTTAGCGGCAGGAACCGAAGTACCAACGTCCCGATCCAAACTGGATACTCGCCGAAGGCGTCTCCTTTTCTTTTTCTGCTCATCACCAGAAGGATCAGGATGATTGGCTCGGCAAGGGCGCCTCGAGCGAGTACTGGCAGGCTTCTGAGTATCCAAAGTTGTATCAGCCTCTGGGAGGGGCGCCACTACCAATGCCCTAGCAGGAGCAGTGTCAGAAGAGTCCTCAGCCAGCAAATCAAGCATAGCGCTTATCTCTGCATCACTAGGGTTCAGGGGCACCTCAAAATGGACCTGCCGTTCATCATCAGGAATCTCCCCGAGCGAGGCAACCAAGGCATTAACTTCTTTAGCAGAGGGCCGCACTCTAAGGCCCAAGCTGCCATCAGTGACAGGCGGATTCGACACAAAAAGGGTGAAGGATTTGGGAGGAGGCAGGTTCTAGGCCGAGTATGCCACTGGAGCACCAACATTTGACACTTTGCCTCTAAGGATCATCTCAAGTCGACTCACCAAGTCTGCAGAGGGAATTCTTCTGTTGGTAACCCGAGTTGAGTCGGCTAGGCCTCGATACAGATAAGGTGGGTATGCCCTGTCCTTCAACGGCTGAATATTCTTGAAGACAAAATCGGCAACCACAGCTTCAGCAGTCAGACCCCTCTCTTTCAGCAGTCCAACTTCAGCTAGCAACGCACCTGCCTCAGCTACCTCCTGATCTGTGGGAGACTCGGTCCAGCTTGGGGTGCGAACATCCGGTTGTCTTCCCGACCGGGGGGAGAGAATTTCCATAATTCTCGACTATGAACCACTCGAGGCGCCATCCCTTGATACTGTCTTTGAGAGGGATTTCGAGATACTCAGTCTTCCTCCCGCGGCGCATCTCTAAGCTAGCACCCCCAACCAACTAATGTTGTCCCTCGGCCATCCCCGGGCAACAATGATACAAGTACTTCCATAACCTGAAATGTGGCAGCACACCGAGAAAGGCCTCGCATAGATGAACGAAAATGGAGATTTGCAGGATAGAATTGGGGTTCAGATGGGTCAAGTTAAGATGGTAGAAATCAAGGAGGCCGCGGAAAAAGGAAGAAATGGGAAGGCCAAGGCCGCAGAGAAGGAAAGGAGCATAAACAACGGACTCATGGGTATCCTCAGTTGGGACAGTAACCCCATGGCAAATCCGCCAAGAACAGAGTTCCCGCGGAGGAAGAACCCCGATAGACACGAGATGGAGAAGTTTGGGCTCAGAAATGACGGACATGTGGTTACCTGCGAAAGGCAACTGGCTGTTGGGGTCGATTGGAGGAATCACCACAGCAGACGAACTCGAGGTCTTCCTCTTGGGCGCCATCTCGATTCTACCGGCGAGCAGAGTGGGAGGCGAATTGCAGAGAGGATTCGGAAGCGAGAAAGCAAGAACTAGGGCATGGAAAGCAGAGGTGGCTAAAAGCGCAGCACTTATGGGATATTCTCGAGCCAGATACCGTTTCAAAAAGTGCCCAGTCAGCACCCGGCGGTTATTTCCAAAACACCGGCGTGCCACGTGATCACCCGGCAGTTATTTCCAGAACACCGGTGCGCCACCTCATCACTCGGCTATCATCCTCAAAGTGGCCCATGCAGCCTGCTATCACTCGGCGTTACCTCTAAAACGCTGACATCGTGTTCAGTCGCTCAGCGTTACCTCTAAAACGCTGACGTCGCCCTCCAGTCACTCGGCATTACCTCTAAAACGCTGATATCATGTTCAGTCGCTCGGCGTTACCTCTAAAACGCTGACGTCACCCTCTAGTCACTCGGCGTTGCCTCTAAAACGCTGATATCATGTTCAGTCGCTCGGCATTACCTCTAAAATGCTGACGTCGCCCTCAAGTCGCTTGGCAGTTGACTCTAAAACTCCGACATCGTGTCAAGTCGCTCGGCATTACCTCTAAAATGCTGACGTCGCCCTCAAGTCGCTCGACAGTTGACTCTAAAACTCCGACGTTGTGATCAGTCGCTCGGCGGCTACCTCTAAAAGCGTCGAAATGATGCCAGAGTTATTTACGTGCAAACTCCAAGGAAATCAGCTTCACAAATGAGCAGGATAATCACCATAGAGAAACCAACACCATTACTTCATTAAGGGGAAGATATCATGCTTACAAATCAACTCTTTATGAGTTGATACTTCCATATTACTACTATTACATTACATTACATTACTACTACTACTACACTACACTATACTACTCTACACTAGTAATTACTACTACATTATTCTAACTATACTATACTAATATCTAAAAGATCAGTGGCATCTAGCCACTGGCCCTGTTGCTGCCGCCGCCGCTGCCGCCCCTGGTGCTGCCTCTGCTGCTGCTGCCGCCACCGTCACCGTCCTTGCTGCCGCTGCCGCCGCCCCTGCCGCTGCCGTCACCGTCACCGCCACCACCGCCTTCGTCGTCGTCGTCATCGTCGTCGTCCTCGTCCTCGCCGCCGCCGTCCGAGTCCTCCTCATCCGAGGAGTACTCCGACTCATCCGAGCCCTCAAGCCCGGAGCGCTCGACGGCCCGGATGTACGTCCAGACCTCCGCCGCAAGCCCCTGGGAGTCGTCTGAGTCGTCAGATGACTCACGCAAGGGGATGGGAGCCGGAGACCCCTCAGACTCAGAGGAGAACTCCTCCTCTGAGTACTTCAAGTCACCAAACTCCTCCGATGGAGGAGTTGGCTCACGCTTGCGCTTGTTGTTCTTGCCCATGGTGGAAGCAAAAGGGAGAGAAGAAAGGCAAGCAACAGAGAACAGCAGGAGATGTGAAAAAGCCGGAGAGACGACGGCATTATTTATAGAAGGAGAAGGCAACCGCTCACCTACAACCGCGGTCACTGAACAGTCGCAAAGCATTCAATAAGCACTCCAACCCGTCTGAAGACACATCAGGCGGCTGACGCCGTTTCACGCAACACAACACCCATTGGGACTTCAGTCAACAACGCGGAAGATATGATTACACCCACCGTCACATTGCATTACTACTCAGAAGCAGCCGGCTAAAAACACTCAGCGTACCAAGCCGTCCCTTGCCCACACCCATTGGGGGGGGGGACGCCCAGGAATTATCAGTATATTTTCAAAACGGTCACATCTGTGCAGGGCACGCAATGAATACCTCAAGACAAAAATGAGATATCAGTAAGGATCAGAGGAAAGCCAAATATAGCCAGCGAAGTACAAAATACGACCGATAGAAGCGACGTGAAGACTAGACAGAGAACGTCCATCAAATGTCCAATTAGTCACAGAGCAAATAAATTACACTACCTAGCAAGATATGGATGGATTGCGAACTCGGCTGCAAAAGACAAAATACATGCTGACCTCTGAAGCATAATATTGATGATATAATGCTGACCTCCAAAGCATAATGCGGATAGCTTCATGCCAATTTTTACAAACAGAAAGGATAATCTTCAGCAAAAAGACACAAAAGGAAGACCTTCGAATGGATTATCCTCAAAAATCCACTTGAAGGTCGGGGGCTACACCCATTGGGTGCACCTCCGGTGCACCCCATGGATTATCATTCCAAGCCAAGATAGTGCCGGCTTCTAAGGCATGGGACAAGATTAAAGACAAGGCTGGCCCTCAACCAAAGCGCAGGAGTACAAATGGAAATAATTTCTGGTGAAGACCTTCGAGAAGATTATTTTCTAAAATCTACTCGAAGCTCGGGGGCTACACCCATTGGGTGCACCTCTGGTGCACCCAATGAAGTTCAGGGTCCTACAAATTGAAATGCCGACCTCTAAGGCACAAGCACAAAACAAAGCTTCGGTTTACGAGTGATCAAAGCAGGAGGAGACAGTAAGAAGTCGTTTTCTTCAAATCACCTGTAAGCTGGACCTGGGATCTTTGGGCTGATTGCCTCTAAATTAACCCAAAGATCGGGGGCTTGTGGGGGATAGATATCCCCCGGGTCCACTAAAAGAGTAAAAGACCTCACGAAAGGCCTGAGGGCCCAATAAATCGTAAGGTCATTCTTTCGTGGGCCTGGGGAAGGACAACCAGCAAAGCAGATCGACATAGGGCCGGATTAGTGCAAACCCGGACAGCCCACAACGCTGAGCGAGCAACCACAACAGAGATCCGACTTTCCTACGCTGGAGCCCCCATGCAACGGAGCCATGCGAGGATAAGTCGGCAGAACTACAGGGGGATAAACTCAAACAGTTCACTACCTTTTAGCTACACGTTGTTATCATATCCACATGTATTGCCCAACGGTCGAGTATATAAGGCCTAGGGGGCACCCCTTCAGAACGATCGACACGACTACTTTGCCACCCACTTCGAATCTCTGTATTCTCAATTCAGAGAGCTCTCTTGTAACCTCATTCACCAAGCATACTCACCAGGACGTAGTGTGTTACGCATCTCTAAGCGGCCCGAACCTGTAAACATTGTCCACTGTCCCTCGTGCATCTGGCACGAACCATTTTGCTACAGTCGTCGACACCGTCCTACTCCTAAAAACACCTTGAGGGGCAACCCCGGGTGTGCGGTCGGACCCAAAACACCGACAGGGTGAACCACGGCGGCCCAGTCCACCCGGATGTGGTGATCCTCGCAGAAGTCCAGGAACTTTCTGCTAGTGAACTGGGTGCCATTGTCGGTGATGATGGAGTTCGGGACCCCGAAGCGATGGATGATGTTGGTGATGAACGCCACCGCCTGCTCGGACCTGATGCTGTTTAGGGGTCGGACCTCGATCCACTTGGAGAATTTGTCGATGGCGACCAACAGGTGCGTGTAGCCCCCGGGTGCCTTCTGCAAGGGGCCGACGAGGTCCAGACCCCACACAGCAAAAGGCCAGGTGATGGGTATGGTCTGCAGGTCCTGAGCAGACAGGTGGGTCTGCCTTGCGTAGAACTGACACCCTTCGCAGGTGCAGACGATTCTAGTGGCGTCGGCCACCGCCATCGGCCAGTAGAAACCTTGTCGGAAAGCATTTCCGACAAGGGCTCGAGGTGCTGCGTGGTGGCCGCAAGCCCCCGAGTGTATTTCCCGTAGGAGTTCCTGACCTTCGGCGATGGAAATGCATCACTGGAGGATGCCCGAGGGGCTGCGGTGGTAGAGCTCCTTCCCATCTCCCAGCAAGATGAACGACTTGGCGCGTCGCGCCAACCGCCGAGCCTCGGCTCGGTCGAGGGGTAGCTCTCCTTGGTGGAGATATTTCAGGTACGGGGTCTGCCAACTTTGATTAGGCGTGACCCCGCTTCGCTCCTCCTCGATGCGCAGTGTCTCGCCCTCGGGGGCCGAGGGTACCTCGGGCTGAATCGAGGATGCCTCGGGCCAAGCCGAGGGTGTCACGGACTGAGCCGAGGGTACCTCGGGCTGGGCCGAGGGTGCCTCGGGCTGGGCCGAGGGTGCCTCGGGCTCGGGCGTGTCGTCGATCTTGACGGAGGGTTGATGCAGGTCTCGAGAGAAGATGTCCGGGGGAACCGTTGTTCGCCCCGGGGCTATTTTAGCCAGCTTGTAGGTAGTCTCGTTGTAGCGCCGGACGATGTGGTTGAGCTCGAGCCCGTAGAACTTGTCTTCCAGGCGCCGAACCTCATCGCAGTAGGCCTCCATCTTCGGGTCGCGGCAGTGGGAGTTCTTCATGACTTGGTCGATGACGAGCTACGAGTCACCGCGAGCGTCGAGGCGTCGGAACCCTAACTCGATGGCGATGCGCAACCCGTTGACCAGGGCCTCGTACTCAGCCACATTGTTGGACGCCGGGATGTGGAGGCGTAGCACGTAGCGTAGATGCTTTCCGAGGGGCGAGATGAAGAGCAGGCCTGCGCCCGCTCCTGTCTTCGTCAGTGACCCGTCGAAGAACATGGTCCAGAGTTCCGGCTGGATCGGATCTGTTGGGAGCTGGGTGTCGACCCATTCAGCCACGAAGTCCGCCAAGACCTGGGACTTGATGGCCTTCTGAGGGGCGAACGAGATTGTTTCGCCCATAATTTCCACCGCCCACTTTGCGATCCTACCCGAGGCCTCTCGGCACTGGATGATCTCCCCCAGGGGGAAGGATGACACCACAGTTACCGGATGAGACTCGAAGTAGTGTCGCAACTTCCGCCGCGTCAGGATCACCGCGTACAGCAGCTTCTGAACTTGTGGGTAGCGGATCTTGGTTTCGGACAGTACCTCGCTGATGAAGTAGACTAGCCTCTGAACGGGCAATGCATGCCCCTCTTCTCGTCTCTCACCACAATCGCGGCGCTAACCACCTGAGTGGTCGCGGCGACGTAGATCAAGAGGGCTTCTCCGGCAGCGGGGGGCACCAAGATGGGCGCGTTCGTGAGGAGCGCCTTCAGGTTCCCGAGGGCTTCCTCAGCCTCAGGGGTCCAAGTGAAGCACTCGGCCTTCCTTAAGAGGCGGTACAGAGGCAGGCCTCTTTCGCCAAGGCGCGAGATGAAGCGGCTCAGAGCCACAAGACATCCCATGACTCTCTGTACGCCTTTCAAGTCCTTGATGGGCCCCATGCTGGTGATGGCTGCAATCTTCTCCGGGTTGGCTTTGATGCCCCGCTCGGAGACGATGAACCCTAAGAGCATGCCTCGGGGCACCCCGAAGACACACTTTTCGGGATTGAGCTTCACGCCTTTCGCCTTGAGACACCGGAATGTCACTTCAAGGTAGGAAAGGAGGTTAGAGGCTTTCCTCGTCTTGACTACGATGTCATCGACGTAGGCCTCGACCGTCCGGCCAATGTGTTCGCCGAACACATGGTTCATGCACCGCTGGTACGTCGTGCCCGCATTCCTCAAGCCGAACGGCATGGTGACATAGCAGTACATGCCGAAGGGTGTGATGAAAGAAGTCGCGAGCTGGTCGGACTCTTTCATCCTGATTTGGTGATACCCTAAATAGGCATCGAGGAAAGACAGGGTTTCGCACCCAGCAGTGGAATCCACGATTTGATCGATGCGAGGCAGAGGGTAGGGAACCTTCGGACATGCTTTGTTTAGACCAGTGTAGTCTACACACATCCGACATTTCCCTCCTTTCTTTCTCACAATCACAGGGTTGGCAAGCCATTCGGGATGGAATACCTCTTTGATGAACCCTGCCGCCATTAGCTTGTGGATCTCCTCGCCTATGGCTCTGCGCTTTTCTTCGTCGAATCGGCGCAGAGCCTGCTTGACGGGTCGGGCTCCGGCTCGGATATCCAGCGAGTGCTCGGCGACATCCCTCGGTATGCCGGGCATGTCCGAGGGACTCCACACGAAAACGTCAGCGTTTGCGCGGAGAAAGTCGACGAGCACTGCTTCCTATTTGGGATCGAGCTCGGAGCCGATCCGGATCTGCTTGGAGGTGTCACTGCTGGGGTCGAGGGGGACGGACTTAACCGTCTCCGCTGGCTCGAAGTTGCCGGCGTGACGCTTCACGTCTAGCACCTCCTTAGAGAGGCTTTCCAGGTCGGCGATGAGGGCCTCGGCGTACTCCATGCACTCCACGTCGCATTCGAACGCGTGTTTGTACGTGGGGCCGACGGTGATGACCCCGTTGGGGCCCGACATCTTGAGCTTGAGGTAGGTGTAGTTGGGGACGGCCATGAACTTCACGTAGCATGGCCTCCCCAGTACAGCGTGGTAGGTTCCTCGGAACCCGACCACCTCAAACGTAAGGGTCTCCCTTCAGAAGTTGGAGGGTGTTCCGAAGCAGACGGGAAGGTCGAGTTGTCCGAGGGGCTGGACGCGCTTCCCAGGGATGATCCCGTGGAAAGGCACAGCGCCTGCCCGGACCGAGGACGGATCGACACGCAGGAGCCCGAGGGTCTCGGCGTAGATGATGTTGAGGCTACTGCCTCCGTCCATGAGGACCTTGGTGAGCCTGACGTCGCCGATGACGGGGTCGACAACGAGCGGGTATTTCCCCGGGCTCGGCACGTGATCGGGGTGGTCGGCTTGGTCGAAGGTGATGGGCTTGTCGAACCAGTCTAGATAGACTAGCGCCACCACCTTCACCGAACAGACCTCTCGACGCTCTTGCTTGCGTTGCCGAGCTGAGGCGTTCGCCGCTTGCCCACCGTATATCATGAAGCAGTCGTGGACCTCGGGGAACTCTCCTGCCTGGTGATCTTCCTTCTTGTCGTCGTCGCGAGCCCTGCCACCCTCCGTGGGTGGCCCGGCCCTGTGGAAGTGGCGGTGAAGCATAGCGCACTCCTCAAGGGTGTGCTTGACGGGCCCCTGATGATAGGGGCACGACTCCTTGAGCATCTTGTCGAAGAGGTTGGCACCTCCGGGGGGTTTCCGAGGGTTCTTGTACTCGGCGGCGGCGACAAGGTCCGCGTCGGCGGCGTCGCGTTTCGCTTGCGACTTCTTCTTGCCCTTCTTCTTGGCGCCACGCTGAGTTGACGCCTTGGGGGCATCTTCCGGTGGGCGGCCCTGGGGCTGCTTGTCCTTCCGGAAGATAGCCTCAACCGCCTCCTGGCCAGAGGCGAACTTGGTGGCGATGTCCATCAGCTCGCTCGCCCTAGTGGGGGTCTTGCGACCCAGCCTGCTCACTAGGTCACGGCAGGTGGTGCCGGCGAGGAACGCGCCGATGACATCTGAATCGGTGATGTTGGGCAGCTCGGTGCGCTGCTTTGAGAATCGCCGGATGTAGTCCCGGAGAGACTCTCTCGGCTGCTGTCGGCAGCTTCGGAGGTCCCAGGAGTTTCCAGGGCGTACGTACGTGCCCTGGAAATTGCCGGCGAAGGCTTGGACCAGGTCGTCCCAGTTGGAGATCTGCCCCAGAGGCAGGTGCTCCAACCAGGCGCGAACGGTGTCGGAGAGGAATAGGGGGAGGTTGCGGATGATGAGGTTGTCGTCGTCCGTTCCACCCAGCTGGCAGGCCAGCCGGTAGTTCGCGAGCCACAGTTTCGGTCTCGTCTCCCCCGAGTACTTTGTGATAGTAGTCGGGGTCGGAACCGGGTCGGGAACGGCGCCCGTCGTATGGCACGGCTGAAGGCCTGCGGACCGGGTGGTTCGGGCGAGAGACTCCGATCCTCCCCGCTGTCGTAGCGTCCTCCACGCCTGGGGTGGTAGCCTTGGCGCACCCTCTCGTCGAGGTGGGCCCGACGGTCGCGGTGATGGTGCTCGTTGCCGAGGTGACCCGGGGCCACAGGCGCTGTGTTGCGCGTGCGCCCGGTGTGGACCGAGGCTTCCCGCATGAATCGGGAAGTCGCGGCACGATGTTCCGAGGGGTACCCCTGCCTCCGGGAGGCGGAGCTCTCGGCTCGTCGGACCGCGGCGCCCTCCAGGAGATTCTCGAGCTCTCCCTGGATTCGCCGCCCCACGGTGGTTGATGGCTCTGGCATCGCGCAGAGAAGCATTGCCGCTGCAGCCAGGTTCTGGCCGACCCCACTGGAAGCGAGCGGCGGCCTTACCCTGACATCGTCGGCGATGCTGTGCTGGATACCCTGGGGTAGATGACGCGTTTCTCCGGCCGGAGGTTGGCCCGCCCATTCCAGCCCGACGTCCCGGCGGATCGGCTCAAGTGCTCCTGCTCCCTCGTCGAGCCTGGCCTGCACCCCGAGGATTTGCTCGAGCTGTGGGTCATGACCCCCCGCCGGAACGGGGACCACAGCTAGCTCCCATAGGATGTCAACGCGTGGCACAGGCCTAGGGAGATCACCGTTCTCCGGCATACCAAGATGGTTGCCTTCGGAGGGACCCCTAGATCGACGTGGAAACATTCACGACTTGGGCCGCAGTCCTCGTCGCCGAGGCTACGGCTACCGTCGGAACAGTTGGAAAGGCAGTAGTCGCATGCGGTCATGAAGTCCCGCATGGCACTGGGGTTGCCAAGTCCAGAGAAATCCCAACATAAGTCGGGCTCGTCATCTTCCTCGGACCCCGAGGGCCCGTAGGTCGAGACGTCCGTCAGCCGGTCCCAGGGTGACCGCATACGATACCCCAGAGGGTTTGGACTTGCCTCTACGAGAGCGTCCACCAAAGCGAAGCCGCTTGGCGGGTCGAGGCTGAATCCAAGGGGCGTGAGATGGGAATCGGTCGGTACCTCTTGGTCGACGGGCGGGTCGTCACAGAGCGTGCGGGGCGCCATCATTGCCTATCTGGTGGAGCGAGCCAGATGGGACGCCGGTCTTGTTCCCCGCAGCCTGAGTCAGCTTGGGGTAGGGTAATGATGGCGCCTCCTATCGACGTGGTCGGTCCGCGCCCTAGGTTGGGCGATTTGGAGGCTCCTCCAAGGTCGAGGTCGAGTCTGTCTTCCGTGGCCGTGGTCGAGTCCGAGCCCCTAGGTCGGGCGAGGCGGAGACCGTCGGCTGAGGCCAGGGCTGAGTCCGAGCCCTGGGGTCGGGCGAAGCGGAGTTCGTCATCTTCTGGGGCTGAGCCCAAGTCCGAGCCCTGGGTCGGGCGGAGCGGAGTTTGTCGTCTTCTGGGGTTGAGCCCAAGTTCGAGCCCTGGGTCGGGCGGAGCGGAGTTCGTCGTCTTCTGGAGCTGAGCCCGAGTCCGAGCCCTGGGTCGGGCGGAGCGGAGTTCGTCGTCTTGCGGGGCTGAGCCCGAGTCCGAGCCCTAGGTCGGGCGGAGCGGAGTTCGTCGTCTTCCGGGGCGAGTCCGAGCTCTGGGTCGGGCGAAGCGGAGCTTCCTATGGTGCCTGAGGTCGGGCCTGACTGCCTGTCAGCCTCACTCTGTCGAGTGGCACAGCAGTCGGAGCGGCGCAGGCGGCGCTGTCCTTCTGTCAGGCCGGTCAGTGGAGCGTCGAAGTGACTGTGGTCACTTCGGCTCTGTCGACTGGAGGACGCGTGTCAGGATAAAGGTGTCAGGCCACCTTTGCATTAAATGCTCCTGCGATCTGGTCGGTTGGCGCGGCGATTTGGTCAGGGTTGCTTCTTGGCGAAGACAGGGCCTCAGGCGAGCCGTAAGTATGTTCGTCGCTGGAGGGGGGCCTCGGACGAGACGGAGATCCTCTGGGGTCGGCTGCCCTTGTCCGAGGCTAGGCTCGGGCGAGGCGTGATCGAGTCCCTCGAATGAACCGATCCCTGACTAAATCGCACCCATCAGGCTTTTGCAGCTTTATGCTGATGGGGTTACCAGCTGAGAATTAGGAGACTTGAGGGTACCCCTAATTATGGTCCTGACAACTGGTGTCTGACTGTTCTGTCCGTAATTGGTCTTATCCGATCTGTGGAGGTAAGGTGCAGTCTTGATTTACTCCGGATGTCCTAGATTACTCGATTCTTCACTTAATTTTCGTGTCAATCAGTTAGTTTGCACCATAGAGTCTATAAAGAATTGGGTCTGTTGTGATCCTTGGGTGGTAGGGTGGCTCCGATTTGTTAATTCAGATCTGTTCGTTTTGCCATGACTATTTGTGGCTGGTATAGTCTGATTTGGTTCTAACAATTTCTTATTTGTTGGTAGGCCTTATATTCATGGTAGCTCGTTTAGCTCGCGAGATCTCGTTAACAAACCGAGCTAGGATATCAGCTCAGACTGTGAAAAAAAAATCGAACGAGTCAATCCGAGCCGAACCGAGCTGACCACAAATCGAACGAGCCGACGAGCCACGAGTGTTTTATCCATCACTACTTCTAGCATGGCTTTTATATCATAACTAGGTGCGTGCCCGTGCGTTGCTACGGTAGCTTAAAAATTGGTTCAAAATAGTGATGCAAGAATAATAAGTGCACGTGACAAACAATAGTCAAATACTCGAATGATGTTGATCCAAGAATAACTGTAACATTAACACTTAATACACTGAGATGCCAGCATACGAAGTGAAATGTCAAACAAAGCATTCATGAACAAATTTCTAAGTACAGATCTTTCATCTTCATATCCTATTATGCTATATCTAAAAGTTGTCCCCTTTTCAGATCAAACAAGCACAAATGTACATCTTCACAATGCATTATTCAGATCTCCAAAACGCACGAAACCATATCCTTTGGGCCATCCAGTCATCCTATAAACAACAACATTAGCTCCTCTAACTGAAGGGTACTTAGCTCTGAACACATCTTCCAACATGGAGTCAGTAACACCATGAGCCAAATCACCAACAAATATTGTGTGATCAGAACCACTATCTCCACGCTTATCACCAGTGCTAGCAGAAGCCCAGTTCAGCTTAAAAGTCATCTCAACATTCGACATCATCTGCCCATTGAAGTTTATCAGAGTATGTTCTGCAGCAGCTCGAGAGGAAAACTCAATAAAACCATAGCCTTCTGAGTGCCCAGTCTGCTTGTTCCGTATAATTTTCACAGAAGTAATCTGCAGTTACTTGAAAGTATTAGGTCAACAAAAATAATTTAACAAAAGTATTAGGATTCCAATCAGACAACAAATATAGTAGATCAACTAAAATATATCCTGAGACTTATATTACTTAATCATTATATTGAACTCCCAATATAGAAGCAAATATAGTAGATCAACAAATATAGAAGCAAAAGCACCTGTCATTCTTGGTATGAGTTTGTTATAAATAAAGAGACAGGTTGCTCATCACCGGCCACCATCAGTAGAGATGTAGTCATTAAAAGTTGAAAATAGAAAAAAAACACATTGGCATCTGTGCCTACAGCTTACAATCAGTCATATGCATGGTTCTGGGCCTAAAACCTAACATCTTGGTTTGGTTGAAATAAGAAGTAAATATGGAAGGAAGGCGCCCTTAGCTCATCAGGGAATACACTGAACTAAATGATCTAGTATCAAACTCTATAACTATAACAGAAAACACAATAAATAAACAAGAGCATAACAACACCTACAGTCGCGGGCATATCAAAACCAAATTAGCCAAAGCAATCATGCAAGGGAGCTCACTCTCAGATTTCCAATGCTTCGGACAAACCATCAATTGTCTCAAGTCCGCCATGCACAACACGACCGCCTACCCGATCAAGGACCCGACAAAAGCTTGTTGATACCACCAAGCAAGTTACAAATCATAGACAATATAATTTCAGAACAGAAGCTTGCTGTAAAAGAAAAACACTGACATTGCGACTGCTGGGGCCAGGTGCTTGGCGGCGGATGGACAACCACAAGTTGGCGAGAGCGTGCGAGACAGAACAGGACGTGGGTGCGGCTGCTGGCATGAGACAGTGAGAGGGTTACCCTGAGGTTGTTCATCTCCTAGATTTTGTGAACTCCGTACTCCACAGCTTACAAATGGCAGACAATTGATTAGGAATCAAAGAGAACCCTTGGGGGATCTAAAAACAGAGGGACTTTCCTGCCAGGAAAGTTATCCATGTGAACAAAAGAGGATGAAACTACCGTCCACATGGAATAAATAATAAATTACAGAAGATAAAGAGGAGCATTACAGAAAAACACCTGATCATGTGGCTAGTAGGAGAATACAATCCCTGTGAGCAAACCAAGCATCCAAGACTTCACACCCATTTATTCATGGAGCCATTTAGTGGCGGCCTCTTCGAAGAATTTTAAAAAAAGCTATGGCAAAAACTATTTCATTTAGCAGTTGTATGAAAAATGGTCAATTGATTATTTACAAGAAAAATAACATGGTATATCGAAAAGAATTCCATTAACAGAAAGTACATGAACGCATAAATTTCCCTATACCTCTGTTGCTGCTGCTTGTACCATCGCGCAAGCAGGTTTACCTGCTCTTTACACCAACACGCAAGAAGGAAGAAAACCTTAGCACTTCATATGTGAGCTAGTGTTCTCGTCACTCTCTATCTGTCTGATGGGCGTTGTTATGAAACAACGGCGTATGACGGTATCAACACATAAACTAATGCCTGCATCTAAGGTTAGATGATTAGATACAAAGTACAAAGGCCCACTATAGTACACCATGGTTTGGGGACCTCTGCCCATGATTTTATATACTATAGGTTTCTCTGTCAAACGAAAGCAATCAAGCATGTTCATGACAATCTGTTTGAACTGATAAATAAACAAGAATAAAACAGCTCCCCCCCACACAAATGTTTTTGAACTGATCAAGCATCTGGCTTAGTATAGGCATGCTCATGTGTACCTTTAAAAAGGAACCTACTTGTTACCCCCCAATACTACATAATTTTCCCTGTGCAAGAATCTAGCATAATCTGCTACTTGCATCCCTATTTAGCTTACCCATACTTAAGCATCATCGATACAACAACCCATGGCAATCTGCTACTCCAAGGTTTAGACAGACTATCAAGCATACAGAGACATGGAAGTGCCAGACTTGAAGTGAAGTAATGATGGATAGGTTATATTCATATAAATTAGTGTCTGCACCACAGACTTATTTAATTAAAAGAAAACCATGAGGAGATCCAACCCTAAGAAAGAGCCTATTGGAATCATCAGAACGGAATGGCTATAAGCATATCCCACAAGCAAATATCATTATGCCAATCCTCTATATTAAGGCAGTATGATTTACGATAATACCATTATGCATCAATGAGTCAATCCGAAAATACCATTATGCAGCCATAATATACAGTATTAAGGCAGTATGGACAGAACAATGCAAGCAAATATCAGCCTAAGTTAGCACAATGTCAGCATACTCCTCTGTAGCTAGAAGACTACTCTAGAAAAAACTTGTTTCTGCAAATGTCAAATATCCTAGTACCTATGCAGTATAAGATAGTGGAGATAGCTTGCGACATTATCTTTCCAGAAGGCAAGTGCCCTCTAACAGGTATGCTGCTAGTTACTAATTATACAAGCTTATCCTCTATTTAACCATAAGCTGGCCATCAAACAGTGGAAACATGTGTCAGCATCAAGACCACTTTCCTAGAATCCCAGGTACAATGGTAGACAGGCTGATGACAATAGGGTTAGTTTTGCTTAAATAAACCCTACCAAAACCTTGGGTTTGGGTTGGATTAGTCTAGGGATTGATGATTAGTTTTTACATATCCAACATAAGACCAAGGATGTGTGTCTCACTGAGAGGCCACAGGTTCGAAGCAATTTGTATTTGTCGAAGAACAGGTTATCAATTCTCCAAACCACACTTATGAGCCTCCGACAAACACTGCATCTTCTTATATCTAATATAAAACTAAAAAGGTTTATTAGAAAAGAGACCATCCTCACCTCCCTCCCGGGGTGGAAGGGGACATCAGGTCCGCCAGTTACCTCGACTGCCATGACTCCAGCAAGCTGCAACACCGCAACCGTAAATAAATTCGTGTTAGTCTATCTAATCATACGAAAGGATGGGTAATCGAAGTTGCAATAGGCAGGTAACCTGGTAGAAGTCAGCGTAGGATAGGATGGGGGATTGCTCCTTGATGGGCTCTAGCAGCCTGACGACAATTTCTAGTCCAGCGTTGGCTCCGTGCGCCTGCTCGGCGGGGTTCTTCATGGTGCCGAAGGCCCCCCCGGTTTTGGTATGCAGAAACTCCAGTAGGCCTTATTGCCTTAATTGTGTCTAAATAAAATAGGTAGCGAGCTTTTATGTTTGACAAGTGCAGTTACCATCCTTGAGACAATAGAAACCTCACCTTTGCTGAAGTATTCATAAGGTACAGATTTGGTTCATATGAAATGGTAACAAATGCATTTCATGCATAGCATCCAGCGATCAGGACTGCAGTGAAATGGAAACAAGAAAGCAATTTATTTTTTTTAAAAAAAGAGAAATGGTAACAAAGCAAGCATACCCAACAAAAAAAAGATTGGAGTACACTGACAAGCAAGGAGGGCGCGTGAAACAGAGCATGTTTGCAGGGACGCAACAAACGGGCGGCAGCAGCACGGACCTGGAGGCGGTGGTCCCCGCCGACGAACTTGACGCCGAGTATGTGCAGGTCGTCGTCAAGCTGCTCGAGGCGCTCGGTGGTGGTCGTCGCCGGTAGGCCGGTCTTGACGTTGACGTCGCGCAGGCTGCCCACCTCGAGCTGGTCCCCGCGCACGACGCAGTTCCTGACGAATGGCTTGTACCGCTGCGGCTGGTCGAACCTCCGCACCAGCTCCCACACCTGCGATGCGATCGACGGCGTCAGCTTCCAATCGATTTGATGCCAGCCGCGATTCACCCAACATCACGAGAACACGTCGGTGGAGGTGGGGGGAGAGAGACACCCAACAAGGCATGGGGAATCGGACGAAGGACTCTAGATCCGAAGAGAAATAGCAGCCCAGACGCGAGGCTGTCCAACCGCTGAACCACCGGGGCCAGCCGCGTTGAGGGTAGGAAAGAGCGGGGTCGGGGGGGTGGACATACGAGGTGGACGGGCGCCTTGATGTGCTTGACGAGGGTGGAGGTGCACTGGTGCTCGGTCGGCGCGTGGCGGTGCATGCTGCGCATGTACTCTGCCTCCCCTCCGGCGTTGGCGACGACGTGCTCCGCCCGCGCCGTGCTGCCGCCGACGAGACCCACCATCTCCGGCTCCCTCCTCCTGCTCAGCCGCGGCTCCGATCGGGCGGTTGCTTCGCGTCGCCGGCGTCTCTCCAGCTCCTCGCCCCGTTTACTTTTGCTTGCTTGTTGGCTCGCCTGGCTGGCTGGATGAGAACGAGAGAGAGAGAGAGAGAGAGGAAAAGGGAGTCGGAGCGGAGACAGTGGGTTTCTGCTGGCCTGGGCTAGTCGGAGCGGAGACGGTGGGTTTCTCTTTTTTTTCCGGAGGTTGGGCGGGCGGGTGGGCGGAGGTGGGGAGCGGCTCCGCAGGCGGGGTGCGCCATGGTCGCCGGCGGCGAGAAGGCCCCGAACACGTAGATCTGTGCGGTGGAAGTGAAGCTGTGTGCGGCGGGGTTTGCGGCGTGGTTTGAGGAGGCGGTTGGAAGCACGGCGGGCTTTCCGGAGGTCGGGCGGGCGGGCGGACGGAGGTGGGGAGCGGCTCCGCAGGCGGGGTGCGGGTGGAGGCGGGTTCCGCGGCGGGGGAGACGCGGGATTCGTGGTGCTTGAGGTGCGGGCGGGCGTGCGGGTGGGATTGGTCGCTGCGGGGTTGGCGGCGTGTGGGGTTGCGGGCGGCCGGGGCGGGATTGCGGGCGGGCGGGCGGTTCGCGGGATTGCGGGCGGCCGGGTGCAGAGGCGGGGGCAGTCTACAATTGGTTCTTAATAGTTGTAGAGATTTCCACAAATAAGATAACTTATACACATAACTCTTTTGTTCAAAATAAGAAAAACTATATGCAACTTTTGCAGTAAATTTGTGCATGACATGTTCCCAGCTAATTTCTCAACATAAAAAAAATTGTTCCTAGTACTGTGTGTGTTCGGATATGGCCGCATGGACTATGTGTGTTCGGTCCAGAGAAAAATTGAAAAACAGCGGCAGGCCGGCAGCAAGAAAACAGATAGACAAGAAAACGACGGCCTTACTTGTTCCAGATCATCCACGGAAAGTCGAAGGTAAAAGCCTCGTCCGGTTGTTGGTTTTGGTGTCCACATGGCCATGGGATGGCGGCGAGTCGGCGACAACAAGCCCATAGGCTGTGATCAAAACAAGCGAAACCCCGTTGGGAGGTACGGAACGGATTCGGTGAGTCCGCAGTCCGTAAGAGCGGGTCGTCGGTCTCGCGTCTCGGTCAGCCGATGCGGGCCGGTCCAAGCACCCGCGGGCTTCCTGGCACCTGCACGGCTGCACCTGACACTCTGACTAGAGATAACAATGGACCTTATTCTGGTGAATTCTTCGTTATGCTAATTTGGAACCCTATTTTCCCACATAATTTTTATTTTCCTAAATAAAATCAGTTCATTTTCTATTGAAAAAATAGAAATTCATTGAAAAAATAGAATTCCCAAACTAGCACTTAGAGATACTTTTGAGACCAAGGAAATTATAGATAATTGGAGGGGTTAAATTTTCTTTATTATTCAATAAATAATTATCTTGTCAAAACACCTTTAGTTGTATAAATATGTTTATTTTGATATATATATAATGATTTTTTTACATCTAACAATGTATATAAGTTACAATGTTTTAAATTAATAATAAAGAAAGTGTGTTCTAATCTCTACTTACAAGTGGGGACGAGGATTTATCTTTACAGAGAATGAAGATGAGAAAGAAATGTCCTTGACAAGTATACATGGAGATCCATCCACGCGAGAAAATTTTTAGATCACGGGAACGAGAAAAGCTGACGGAAAAATTGTTTATTATCCCTAGCTCTGCCTCACCTAGCCTGCCTGACAGGCTATCTCGAACGTTGGCTGTAATCTAATCCCCTCGGTGGTCGATGGTCGTCCTTGGGTTTGTAGTTTGTTTGCGTAGCTAGCGGCTATCTCGAACGTTTCTGTTGAACCACGTGCGTGCGTACACGTGCCGTAGCAACTCTACGTAGACTCTGAAGACTTTTACCTTGATCGGTCACACGTGGATTGTCCACTTCGGTCTCTCCTCTGTCTATCTACAGAGCATTATAATTAACCGGATTAGCATAAAGTCCACTTGATTCATCCGCGCAGATAGAGACTAGGTTTTTTTTATTACTGGGCGGTGTTTCTAGGCCTCCCAGTCTGGTAGGTCTCACTCCCGGTTTTTTCTATATAGGTACCTTAGTTTTAGAAAAGTAAAAATTCAAAAAAAAAAAAACTAAAGCAGACCGGCATCCAGTCGTTCAGTGCAAAGGAAAGCAAAAGTTAAATAACCCATGCACGGTAATACGAAGAAATCGTGGGAGCTCTCGATGGTTTCGCCGACATGCTTGTGTATTGCGTCGCTTGTCCTATACCGTCGTCTACTGAGTTCAACGCAATTTACAACTGCAGCGCGTGGACACGAGTACGCATCGCTGCCTAAATCAGGTCATGGTGAGCACGTCATTCTTTCAATTTAACTGCTATATCAGCAGCGATCTCATATTCTCGTTGTCATGTGCGTCACTTCATGCTTGACATTCCATTAAGTATATTTCTTTTTTCTAAATTTTTATCGAGATCATGTCAACTAGAAAGTATGCACTAGGCAATAAAAAAGAAAGAGATATGATGAGTTTCCAGAAATAGACACAATTAAGTTTGCGGAAACATTATGGTTCGTCTTATGTTAACGTAAATGATCTAATTTTTAGTGGAGAGTTCTGTAGTTTAGTTTGTTGATGACATTGTTTCAAGAAATGTTACAGAAAAATTTTAACACATTGTGCAAAATATTTTAATACACTTTTTAATATCGTGTTAGTTTATCTGATAAATATGTGTATATTAAGTAAGTAAAGTTATATTTATGCAGAAGAGGTCATGGTCTTTGAGTCCACTCCATATCTCTAGAATGTCACCTCCGGCGCTTGGGAGCGCCCTATAATAAACATATTTTTCTATCTTAAATATAAATAGGAGCAAGTCTTTTGTATATTGGAGAAAAAATGATAGAGGATGCAAAAAGGAAATAGTGTCAATTTAGCTTGGAGAAGAGAAAAGCATCTAAGACTTTTTTTAGAATTTTAACATCTAAGACCGTGAGGTCCAGCATATTTCAAAGACCTATGTTATTACAACGATGTCATTTGAAAAGCGCAATGTAACATTATATTTCAAACTCGGAGATAATTTTTGGCTGGTTCAAAAGAAATGTATCAGGTACAACTAAAACACAAGAATGAGACGAGAGGACATTTTTCAAGGAGAGATGAAATGGGTTATTTCGAAAAATGATATTTTTAAAAGGTCCCAACCTTCATCGTTGTGCGTTAGTTACAGAGTTGCACCAATTGATTCAGTTACATCTGGTGGCAAAGGACCCATAAATTCGTCTTCTAGATCTTTTGTAGGCGGCCTGGCTTGTTTGTTTAAATTGCTACCTCCATCCATACATGATACATGAAAAGAGAACGAACGTAGTAGTTGGACCGTTGAAAGAGGGCAGGTTGGGGCTCCATCCTTCGGCCGCTCAAGCGATCAAGTCCAGGCCAGCCAACGACTAGCCGCCATGTCTGACCGGAGCCCTGGTATGTACAGTTCCCGTTGGCCGTCGGGATTCGGGAAGAAAGGCTACCATAGTTTACGACGAACGGTCAAACACTATAACGAAATGATTACTCTAAACGGCATTAGCCTCTACACTGGTCAAACACTATACAGCACTTCTGACTCTTCTCCCCGATCTACACCGAGCAAGGACGTTCCGTCCGGATCACCGTAATGCCGACGGGAAAAACACGTACTAATCCAGGAAATTAGAAGCTTCGCAGCAAGCGGGCTCATACTAGAGGTAGCCCAGCCCCCAGCATACAGAAAAACAGGGGAACTCCGTTCCCACCGTCGGCGGCCTCCCTATCCGGCTATCCCCACCCAGCGCCCAGCGGGCAGCGGCTGACAACCGCAGCGGCCGCGAGCACCAGTCAGCACAACCAAACGCCCACGCAACGAAGCCGCCGGAGACAATGGCGCCACCGCGGCGCGCGTACCCGTGCGCGCGCGCCTGCTTTGTCCTGCTGCTCGCGCTGCTCCCCTGCTGCCGCGTGCGCCGGGCGGGCGCCCAGCCGCAGCCGGCGGACGACAAGCAGCTGCTGCTCCGGATCAAGAGCGCGTGGGGCGACCCGCCCGCGCTGGCGGTATGGAACGCCTCGTCCCCGGGCGCGCCGTGCGCCTGGACGTTCGTCGGGTGCCACACGGCCGGGCGCGTCACGAACCTCACCCTCGGCAGCGCCGGCGTCGCGGGCCCCTTCCCGGACGCCGTCGGCGGCCTCTCGGCGCTCACCCACCTCGACGTCTCCAACAACAGCATCTCCGGCGCGTTCCCGACCGCGCTCTACCGCTGCGCTTCGCTCCAGTACCTCGACCTGTCCGAGAACAAACTCACCGGTGAGCTGCCCGTGGACATCGGGCGCGGCCTCGGTGCGAACTTGTCCACGCTTGTCCTCAGCAACAACCAGTTCAATGGCAGCATTCCGGCGTCGCTCTCCAGCCTCTCGAATCTCCAGCATCTCATGCTGGACACCAATCGCTTCGTCGGCACCGTCCCGCCGGGTCTCGGTTCACTGACGAGGCTTCAGACGCTGTGGTTGGCGGCCAACCGGTTCGTCCCGGCCCAGTTGCCGGCGTCGTTCAAGAACCTCACCAGCATAGTCAGCCTCTGGGCATCACAGTGCAACCTCACCGGCGGCTTCCCGAGCTATGTGCTGGAGATGGAGGAGCTGGAGGTGCTGGACCTGTCCAATAACATGTTGACCGGAAGCATACCTGCGGGTGTTTGGAGCCTCAAGAACTTGCAGCAATTGTTTTTGTACGACAACAACTTCTCCGGCGACGTGGTGATTAATGACTTCGCCGCGACGAGCTTGACGCACATCGACCTTTCAGAGAATTATAAACTTACAGGACCCATCCCTGAAGCCTTTGGGCTCCTCAAGAACCTTACACAGCTGTACCTCTTCAGCAACAACTTCTCCGGCGAGATACCAGCGAGCATCGGCCCGTTGCCGTCACTGTCAATATTTAGGTTTGGCAATAACCGCTTTACTGGCGCGCTCCCGCCGGAGCTTGGAAAGTACTCAGGATTGCTCATTGTTGAGGCTGATTACAACGAGCTCACCGGTGCTATCCCCGGAGAGCTGTGCGCTGGAGGCAAGTTCCGGTACCTCACCGCCATGAACAACAAACTGACCGGGTCCATCCCGGCAGGCCTCGCCAACTGCAACACTCTGAAAACGCTGGCTCTAGACAATAACCAGCTCTCCGGAGACGTGCCAGAGGCTTTGTGGACGGCGACGCTGCTTAATTACGTGACACTACCGGGTAACCAGCTCTCCGGGAGTCTTCCGGCCACCATGGCCAGCAACCTTACGACGTTAGACATGGGGAACAACAGATTCAGCGGCAACATCCCGGCTACTGCAGTTCAGCTCAGGAAATTCACGGCCGAGGACAACCAGTTCTCCGGCCAAATACCGGCCAGTATTGCTGACGGGATGCCGCGTCTCCTGACACTGAACCTGTCCGGTAACAGGCTCTCCGGCGATATCCCGGTGAGCGTTACTAAGCTAAGCGATCTGACGCAGCTGGACATGAGCAGGAACCAGCTCATCGGAGAGATACCAGCAGAGCTGGGCGCCATGCCGGTGCTCAGCGTCCTTGACCTGTCGTCGAACGAGCTCTCCGGTGCCATACCGCCGGCGCTTGCGAACCTGCGACTCACCTCCCTCAACCTGTCCTCCAACCAGCTTAGCGGCCAGGTGCCGGCCGGCCTAGCCACCGGTGCCTACGACAAGAGCTTCCTGGACAACCCCGGCGTCTGCACCGCCGCTGCGGGAGCCGGGTATCTCGCCGGCGTGCGCTCCTGCGCCGCGGGGTCGCGAGACGGAGGCTATTCCGGAGGCGTCTCTCATGCGCTCCGCACGGGCCTCCTCGTCGCCGGCGCCGCGCTCCTCCTCATCGCCGCGGCCATCGCCTTCTTCGTGGCCCGCGACATCAGGAAACGGCGCCGCGACGCGGCGCGGGGCGACTGGAAGATGACGCCTTTCGTCGTGGATCTTGGTTTCGGGGAGGAGTCCATACTCCGGGGCCTGACGGAGGCCAACATCGTCGGCCGCGGCGGGTCCGGCCGCGTGTACCGCGTCACCTTCACCAACCGGCTCAACGGGGCCGCAGGCGCGGTGGCCGTGAAGCAGATACGGACCGCCGGGAAACTGGACGGGAAGCTGGAGCGCGAGTTCGAGTCGGAGGCCGGCATCCTCGGCAACGTCCGGCACAATAACATCGTCAGGCTGCTGTGCTGCCTCTCCGGCGCCGAGGCCAAGCTCCTCGTGTACGACTACATGGACAACGGGAGCCTGGACAAGTGGCTCCACGGCGACGCTCTCGCCGCCGGCGGGCACCCAATGGCGGCGAGGGCGCGGTCCGCACGCCGCGCGCCGCTGGACTGGCCGACCAGGCTCAAGGTGGCCGTCGGCGCCGCGCAGGGGCTGTGTTACATGCACCACGAATGCGTGCCGCCCATCGTTCACCGCGACGTCAAGACGAGCAACATCCTGCTGGACTCGGAGTTCCGGGCCAAGGTCGCCGACTTCGGCCTTGCCAGGATGCTGGCGCAGGCCGGGGCGCCAGAGACCATGTCCGCCGTGGCCGGCTCGTTCGGCTACATGGCTCCCGGTAAGGATTCGTGCATGCTTCTTACGGTGGATCTCTGTCACATTTTCTCCAGATTCTGCTGCATGACTCTGGAGTCACCGCTGTATCAAATGTCACATGTTCTTGTACTGCCGGACCTTAGATTGGGCCTTTGATGCTTATCTGCAGAGTGCGCTTACACAAAGAAGGTGAATGAGAAGGTCGATGTCTACAGCTACGGCGTCGTGCTCCTGGAGCTCACCACCGGCAAGGAGCCCAACGACGGCGGCGAGCACGGCAGCCTGGTGGCATGGGCACGGCACCACTACCTGTCTGGAGGGAGCATCCCCGATGCCACTGACAAGAGCATCAAATACGCCGGGTACTCCGACGAGATCGAGGTTGTTTTCAAGTTAGGCGTGCTGTGCACTGGAGAAATGCCGTCGTCGCGGCCAACCATGGACGATGTGCTGCAGGTCTTGCTCAAGTGCAGCGAGCAGACGCAGCACAAGGGCAAAACGGAGCGTGTCCCTGAGTACGAGGAGGCTCCACTCCTGCCGCCACAGCGCGGGAGTCGCCGAAAACAGCCCTCGAACGGCACGGGGATTGACATCGAATCGAAGAGCGACTTCGACAGCATTGTCTGAAGGAAGGAACCGACCACTGCACGTAGTAAGGGGTGTTTGATTGAACTGAAGCTAATAATTAGTTGTTAAATTTAGTTAAAGAACAGCTATTAGTTATTTTTATCAAATTAGCTAATAGTTAGCTAGCTACTGTATTTGTTAGCTAGCTAATTAGCAAATTTTTAGCAACTTATTATTAGCTACAGTACATTTAAATACCCTGCTGATGAACAGTGGTAGTGATATCCATTCTTCCTCCGTTTCGAAATAATAAATGCATTATTGACTTCTCTAAGCGTGAGATGTACACTTATTTTAGGTGGAATAAGGTGTGTATTCTGTTGTAACTCATGTGTATACATTTTCTAGTAAAAAATGGAGTAAATTTCAGTGGCGGTCATCGAACTTGTCCCGAGTTCTCATCCAGGTCCCGAAACTCGTAAAATGCATAGGCGCATACATAAATTTGTCTTAGGCTCACATTTAGGTCCAAATCTCCCCTGCCCGCGTCTAAGAAGCCAACGTGAATGCCAGGTCGGATGACGAAATGCAGAAACCTCCCTAGGAAATACAAGTTTCAGTTCTTTCTCCCTCTCCTTTCTTCTCCTTCGCGCGTGAGGAGGCGACAGAAGGCGCACGGTGGCTAGGGTTCGACATCCAGGCGTCGTTGGTGGCAGCAGCCGCCGTCTTCTCCATGGCCCCGAGGAGGAGGAAGCAGGATGATCCACCACCAGAATACGGTGAGTCCCTCACTCTCTACCTGTCTGTCCAGCCGCCTCTCCGGGCTCCCTCCCCGTCCGGCGGCCGCCTCCCCGTGGTCCCTCTCCGTCCGGCGGGCCGCCTCCCCGCGGACCCTCCCCGTCCGGCCGGCCGCCTCCCCATGCTCCCTCCCCGACCGGTGGCCGCCTCTCTGCTCCTTCCCCATCCGCACTGCCCCCATCTCCCCATGCTCCCTCTCTGTCCAGCCCCCATCTCCCCACGCTCCCTCCATGTACTTAGTGATTGACGATTTTGTCTCTTTGTTGCATCCTAGCTGATTTATATTTTGTGATTTTGTGTGTTCATAATGTAGGAGCCGATGAGATGAAGTTTTCTGTTGAGGTTCACCATGGTGGGGTTTTCTATGGCAGTGGTCAGAATCGTGCCTACATTGATGGTAAGGTAGATTGGTGGGATCATGTGGATGCTTGGTCATGGTCCTATTTCTGGGTTGAAGAAATAGTTATGAAACTTGGCTATGGGTTAAATCCATCCAACTTGACAGTGTACTGGCTCTTAACTGGGAAAGATTTGTCAGATGGTTTGAGGTATTTGTCCACTGATGATGACACAAGAGTGATGAGCAGAGTGGCTGATAAGGTGAAGAATTTTGTCATCTACTTTAACCATGCACCTACAGGAAAGGACAATGAAGATGATCCAATTTTCATGGACAGTGACAATGATGTTCAAGAGGGAGATGATGACCTTTTCGTTGACAGTGTTGATGAAGGCGTGGTAAACCCTGTAGCTGTTAAGGATAAGTCAAAGAAGGCAATTGGGAGCAGGATGGGAAAGGGGAATGCAATAGTAGTTTCTCAACCACAGAGTACTGATGAGGAAAGCGATGATGAATTGGAACTACCAGAAGATGAAGATGGAGCAAATGGAGTGAGACTTAAATTTAAATCATTTGTGCCTGATGACCTTAACAATCCAACATTTAGGCTTGGTATGACCTTCCCTTCAGTTGAGATGGTCAGAAAAGTTGTGACAGAGTATAGCTTGAAACATAGAGTCGACATCAAGATGCCTAGGAATGATAGGATGAGGATTAGTGCTCACTGTGCACTTGGTTGCCCTTGGACATTGTACTGCTCATGGGACAGTAGGGTGAAGACCTTTCTAGTGAAGAAATATGTGGCAGAACATAATTGTAGAAGGGAATGGGATCTGAAGAGATGCACTGCAAAGTGGCTAGCAGAGAAATATATTGAAAGCTTTAGGGCTGATGAGAAGATGACTTTGGGTAATTTCTCTAGGACAGTACAGAAGGAATGGAATTTTACACCTACTAGAAGCAAGCTTTGGAGAGCCAGAAGGCTAGCTTTGGAGACCATCTATGGAGATGAGCTTGGACAGTATAATAAACTTTGGGATTATGGCAATGAGATATTAAGATCAAACCCTGGAAGCACATTCTATCTGAAGCTTTTAGATGGTCATTTTAGCCATCTGTACATGTCTCTTGATGCTTGCAAGAGAGGATTTCTCAGTGGTTGTAGGCCAGTTATTTTCCTTGATGGATGCCATTTGAAAACTAAATTTGGGGGCATTCTACTAACTGCTGTTGGGGTAGACCCAAATGACTGTATATTTCCAATATCAATGGCTGTTGTTGAAGTGGAGTCCCTAGCCACATGGAAGTGGTTCCTAGAGACACTCAAGAAAGATCTTAATATTGACAACACATATCCATGGACCATAATGACAGACAAACAGAAGGTATGTAATCAATGTATTGACTTGTGTAACATCCTATCTTATGTGGGCTTCTTGTTTATGTAGGGTCTGATTCCAGCAGTGCAACAAGTTTTTCCAGATGCTGAGCATAGGTTCTGTGTCAGGCACCTGTACCAGAACTTCCAGGAACACTTCAAAGGTGAGAATCTAAAGAACCAACTATGGATGTGTGCAAGGTCTAGTACTGTTACACAGTGGAATGAAAATATGGATGCCATGAAGGTCCTAGACCCTGCTGCTCATGCTTGGTTAGATAAAATGGCACCAAACACTTGGGTTAGGGCCTTTTTTAGCACATTTCCAAAGTGTGATAGCCTCCTGAACAATAATTGTGAAGTGTTCAACAAATACATCCTTGAGGCTAGGGAACTCTCCATTCTGTCTATGTTGGAGAGGATAAAATCCCAGTTGATGACCAGGTTTTACAACAAACAAGTAGAGGCGACAGAAAAATTCTCAGGACCTGTTTGCCTAAAAATCAGGAAGAAACTTTTAAAAAATGCTGATTATGCTAATGTCTGTTATGTCCTACCTGCTGGGCATGGTATTTTCCAAGTACAGTCTAAGGGGGGTGACTACATTGTAGATGTGTTGAAGAAAAAATGTGACTGCAGGAGATGGGATCTCACTGGAATCCCTTGCAACCATGCCATTGCCTGCCTTAGACATGAGAGGATCCCAGCAGAGGATCTGCTCCCAGCTTGTTATTCTACTCAAACTTACAGTTCTGTGTATGGATTCACTATTATGCCTTGCAATGACAAATCCATGTGGAAACAAACAAATGGTCCTGAGATTCAGCCACCAATCTATGAGAAAAAGGTTGGTAGGCCACCAAAATCTAGAAGGAAGCAGCCACATGAGATTCAGACAACCCAAGGCCCTAAATTGTCAAGGCATGGAGTAGTTATCACTTGCAGTTGGTGTGGGAAGGAGAACCACAATAGGGCTGGCTGCAGTCTTAAAAAGTTAGGAATCGATCCTACACAAATATCTGCAACACATGTTGAAGAACAACCAGTTGAAAATGATGGAGAAGAACCAGTCATCACCCAAGTATATCACTCACCACTATAATTCAATTTGCATCCATGTTTATTTGCTATGTTACCAATGCTTTTTATGCAGGAAATGGGGACACCACAACCTGCTGCTGTAGATCCTAGTGAGACCATGTTATCACAGATGCTCCATGAGGTATACTCAACTAGGCCTTACTTTGCATCCCAATGAGACCATGTTGTCACCTATGCTCCATGAGGTATGCTCACAATAGATAACTATCATGCAGGCTTCAAGTGGCCCTACAGACATTCAGCATGGTCCACTACCAGATTCAGTTTTTATTGGAGACAATCAGCCTGTTGCTCGACCTGTTGCACCCACCACCGCATCCAAGGCGGGAAAGGCAGCACTCAAGAAGAGGAAGAGTGCAGGCAATACGGCAGGAGCAACCAAGACAACTAAGAAATCCAAGACAAAACCCAAGTCTGGAGGGAAGAAAACGTAGGTCAACATGATAGGTTACTGACCCCTTTTGTGAATGATAGCGTGCTGACCCTTTTTGTGAATGATAGCGTGCTGACCCTTTTTGTGAATGATAGCATGCTGATCCTTTTGTAAATGATAGTCAGGTTTCATATTTTGATGTGCATATTGAGGCACCATAAACTTGTATGGAAGCTCAGCATGTAAGGCACCATGTATGCATGCTATGAGGCACCATAAACTTGTATGGAAGCTCAGCTTGTATGACCCTGTATGCATGGCGTGTGGCATCAGAAACATATATAATGCTATGTTGGAGTTGAAGTTGGAGTTTGGACCTTCAAATGAAGAGAAGTAGGGGGGGTTTTGCATTTTGTAATCTAACCTGGCAGTCCACGTCAGCCTGGCCGAGGGAGGCGGGGGAGGTTTGGACCTAAATGTGAGCCTAAGACAAGTTTATGTATGCGCCTATGTATTTTACGAGTTCCGGGACCTGGATGAGAACTCGTGACGAGTTCGATGACCGCCACTGAAATTTACTCTAAAAAATGGTAGAAGGGCACATGGCAGAATCGGACAATATTACCATGTTACATGTTTAAACAGAATTAATATCAAACGACGTAATTAAAATATGTTACAGGGTTTAAACACAATCAATTTCAAACGACGGAATTAAACTACAGGGAACACATATATTTATTCTCTATATTTATAGGGCAGAGTATATATAGGAAAAGCCGTAGGGGAATTGATATAAGCCTGGACAGCGTCAGTCAACAGATATCGGAATACTTCTGCTAGTACATTTTAGCACATTAGTAGCTTAGAGCTATGCATAATAATTTGTCACCATGGCCTTTGTGGGGTTTCACACCGTAAAATTGTATTAAATCACACACACATTTGACCAATCAAACATAAGAACAAGCAAATATTACCATTGCAGTTGTTTCTGAAATAAAGGCAAAAGCACTGCACGATTCAATAAAAAAATGAGTGAAGACTGTATGATTTGGTCCCCCACCTCTCTCCTTATTTTGAAAGACGAGATCACACAGATAAGAACTGGCTGTTTTGTGATATCGCCTCATAATACAAACTTCAAGGGATTGGGAAGAAAAAGAATCGGCAGGAATGGAACGGCTTATTCAGGCCTCCGCTTCCACTTCTTTCCTGCCGCTGCTAATGCTTGTTGCTAGTGATAATGTACTCCAAGCTCAATGGCACCATCCTAGCTATATCCCGCTGCTGAGGGAAGAAAATAGAGAGATGCGAATCGCACGAGGGGGGCTTCTCGATTGAAGGGGGAAATGGTGGGAAACAAAAAAAAGGTTACACTAGGACCCCCGAGCTCCTAGAACTATGCAGCTTCAGCATACTGGGAGTGCGAGGCAGCAAGAAGTGCAGCTCCAATTCCTGAGCCGTCGTTGGCCAACTTGACAACAACCGATGAGGCAACCTCCTCGCCGAGCAGGTCTGTGAGCGTCGCCTCTAGGCAGGCACTGAACTTCTTGTAGTGCTCGTATAGGCCACCGTCAATAGCAACTACAGTCCTTTGTTGGCTAAAGTCACCTAGCAATTTGTCTTTACCCAGCTTCTTCAGAATACCATATATACCAGCAGCAGCCAGGCGTGCACCTCTCTCTGCGACAAGGTCGCACACATGAAGAGTGATGTATCTTGCTTCCAGAGAAGTATCAGGAACCTAGAATAAGCAGAAACATAGCAAATAAGGAACCGATCGTCATTGAAGATTATATCTAGCAAAATACCCTCTTTTTTGAACATGTGTATCATCATTACCCCCAGAATGTCCTTCAGCTTAGCTCCCAGGTGTTTGAGATCATGTGAGGTGTCATGGTGCATGGCTGACATATCTGGCGTCCTGCCATATCACAATCGCAACTTCATTCAGAAACACGAGACCTATAATTCTGCTTCACAAGTTTGTTGGACAACCTTTTTAAGTAATCTACGATAAACAACTTGGAGCATGTGCTCATACAACAAGATTTAGACTAAGAAATTCACGACTATCATTTTCACTTCTTCAGTCTCTTTTTAGGTTTAGCCTATGGGTGTGATTTTAAAGGTCTAGATGGGCACTGGAAGGAGAATTTTGATTCCTTTTTTCAGTACTCTGGGAGTCAGATGAGAATTTTAGGATGTGTTGGTCAGTCAGGACAGGGACGCCCTGGCGTCCTCTCTCGTCCTTTCAATTTTAAGGGACAACTGGAGACAACACTGTGATAATACTGTCCCAACTCCTAACCCTGAAACAAACAACCTTATTTGAGGGATCGTACTATCCCATCCTGTTCTGTCACTACAGTCAAACACACCCTTAGATGTTGGGGACTACAAGGGACGGTAATACTTAATGCAGCTCAGCCATCTTAACATCACCCCAAACAGGTGGATTTGCAAAATTGCTGATTAGACTCTAGGGTGGAGAGAGAGACACCTGTTTCCTTACATGCTTAAAAAGACTGAATAAGTAGGGAGATTGCACCAAATTACATGAGTTTAATTTAATAATTGGCCATGTAAATAAACATTTTAAAGAAAGTGAGAGGAACATTATCAAAGCCCTAAATCTTACGACTTCAGTTTCCAATCTGGAACCTCTATGTGGGTTATGTATGGTAGAATTCATAGTATAAACTGCACAAATACATCCACAATCTATCAAAATGTTTGGACTCTAGGTTGTGCAAATATGTGTGCACCTTTATATAAGTTGATTTTGGATTTTTGTGTATTCTACAAATATAAGAAAAGCAATATTGTTAGAGGATGGAACGTGAAAGTAAACCTCAGTATAAATAGCTGTTCCAGTTTCGGAGGAACAACATCCCCAAACAATGAAGCATCATGAGCCAGTTTAAGCAGGATCCTCCGGACAATTTCTCCAAGATACATTCCAGAAATCATCTTTTCATATATCTGACAAAAGGTACATAGGTTATGTTCAAGTTCAACACCCAAATATTTTACTCCACAAACATCTAAATAGGTGCATAGCCAGGATTTGAACCCTGCTGGGTGGAGTCATGCACCCACGACTCCACCACCAAATTAGTTCTTAGAACAATTGATTAATGGTTTTGATATCCGTCAGTCACTTTTGCCCCCCTAAAATCTGAGTCAACATTTGGGACATTTGGATGATTGAATCTGTATGCAGATAGGTGTATAATCTGATTGGATTTGATCCAATGTATAAAATGTGCGACTTACTTAGGAAGAAAATGAATACCAAAATAAACAGCTGCATAGATTAAATAGGCATACCTGCTCACCAGGGTTCAAACTTTCGAAGTCTAAGGATTTATCATACTCCGACCTTGGAAGTTTATCTGATCTGAAGTTTCCCCACTCCATGTTGATTACCTGTAGCATTTCAAAAGAACCAAATTTTAAATTGTTAACTGGTGAGAAATATTAAGATACTAATTACAGAAGGCAAACTTATGTTGGACGGATACAATTTAGCAAGGTGCAAAGGATCATTTAAAATAAAAACTTGATCAACATAGTAGGAACTAGGTGGCATTGTAACTAAGAAGAAATATGAACCCAAATTCGAGTTGAAGGGAATTTGCATTGAGTGGTGGGCCGCACAACCACACTTCGCATCAATTGAGCTAGTTCATCCTCCAAAGACTATTAAAATTCCACTCACTCGATGGAAGTTAAACACTAACCATGTTCCCTGATCTAGGTAGCAGCCCGGTCCATTTAGGAATCACATTTGCATGTTCCACATAAGCTGCATTTGTGCCAGTGCCCAATATTACAGCAGCAACAACATCATTATCAGCATATCTCCCACCAGCCAATGTGCCTACAGTATCATTAACCTGTAAAAAAATGTTACCTATCAGTTAACATGTTGTATTTACTTCTAATATGTTCAATGGGCCTTTGCTGGACGTCAAGATAAAACATAGCAAGAAACTCAAAGCAACATCAGAAGGCATAAATAAATGGCAAATTCTATAGTATGTGTCTATGTGAGTACTTCATATGATAAATAGTGAACAAACTAATTTAATTACCAGAGCTGCAACTTTCATATCAAGACCCTGCCTTTCCATGGCCCTACTCAATTCAGCCACAACATCTTCTCCAACCTGCTCACAGGAATCAACAAAATCAATACTGTGTTTTAATGTAGGACACTTCACAGTTGGCACAAACATCATGTATATTAAAAAAATATATCCATTTTCTCAATGAAAGAAAACAGTTATTATTGGAAACCCTAACCCTAACAGGGGTTGGGTGGTGTATTAGTAGACTTGAGTACTGGGCCAGACCCATTACAGTTGGCCCATTACTGGAGCATGCAAGGGGAAACACATCTTCGTCGAAGACGACGTGACGAGAGATGATGATGCGGTGGGAGGTGAGGTCCAGGCACCGATACCCCTTATGGTCAGGGGAGTAGCCGAGGAAGAGGCAGCGAGTGGAGCGAGGAGAAAGCTTGTTAGGGGCGGTAGCGGAAGTGTTAGGGTAGCAGGCACAGCCGAACACGCGCAGGTGGTCGTAGGAAGGGGATGTGCCGTACAGGGCGAAGTGAGGTGTAGGGTGGCGCACCGCCTTCGAGGGAAGACGGTTGAGGAGATGCGTGGCGGTATGAAGGGCCTCTGCCCAGTAGGTGGCAGGGAGAGACGCCTGAAAGAGAAGGCAGCGGATCATGTTGGTGGTGGTGCGAATCATGCGCTCGGCCCGGCCGTTCTGAGCAGAGGTGTAGGGACACGAGAGACGCAACTGGACGCCGTGAGTGAGGAAGAAAGAGCGGGAGGCGTTGTTGTCGAACTCGCGGCCATTGTCGCACTGCAGGGCACGGACCGGGCGCCGGAACTGGGTGGATACCCAGGCGAAGAAGTGAGTGAGGGTGGTAAACGTATCGGACTTCAGCCGAAGGGGGAAAGTCCAAAGGAAATGGGAGTAGTCATCCAGAATGACCAGGTAGTATTTGTAGCCGGAGAGACTAAGGACAGGAGATGTCCAGAGATCACAGTGGACAAGATCAAAGGCCTGAACAGCCCTGGATGTGGAAGTGGAAAAGGGAAGACGGGAGTGACGGCCGAGCTGACAAGCATGACAGAGGCGCTCAGAAGAGCCCCGAGTATATGATATGTCGGAGTGGCCGGAAAGCTGGGACATGACGTCAGGTCCAGGGTGCCCGAGGCGACGGTGCCAAATGGCGGAGGAGGTGGTGGTAGTAGCAAGAGCATGTGATGTGGTGGTAGTATTAAGTACAGGAGAAGAGGCTCCTCTGGTGTGGGGAGTGGAGGGCAAGTGAAGAGAATAGAGGGGGCCGGAGCTGTTACAGCGAGCGAGCACAGCATGTGTGGGAAGGTGGCGTATGGTGAGGCCCCAGGGGTCGAACTCCATAGAGCACTGGTTGTCACTAGTGAAGCGACGAACCGAGAGGAGGGGATGAGTTAGTCCGGGAGCAACAAGGACGTCGTTAAGGCAGAATGGTCCTGGAAGAGCCGATGTACCTACTGAGGTGACCGGGAGGGTGGAACCGTTGCCGACGACGATGGAGGTAGGATGTGAGGGGTGGGGAGGATGGGAGTGGAGTAACGAAGTAGTGGTGGGGGTAGTGTGGAAGGAGGCCCCGGAGTCAACCACCCAATCGGTGGTAGTCTGGGGAGGCGGAAGTGGCGAAGGTACGGTGTGAGCGGAGAGGGCCAAAGAAGGTGCCCCGACAGAGGCACTAGGAAGGGAGGGAGATGACACGGGCTCAACCGCTAGGGAGGCGATCGCAGCACGTGGGAAGACAAGCGGTCCAGGCACGTGACGGCCCGTCTGAGGGTGGACCTCGATGCAGTCCCGAAGAATAGGGTTCCAGACTGGATCGAAGGACACGAACATGCCCCGGATGAGCTGGCCGTCGTGGAGGAGGACACGCACAGTCACGAGAGCGGCGGGCGAGGTAAAGCTCATGGCGACCGGTGCAGGCCGACGCAGGGAGGCGCGGACTGGACAGCCGGGCGCGGAACAGCAGGGGCGCGGGTCCTCCGAGCGGGTGCTCCTGGTCGGGTGAAGCAGGGAGGAGAAGGCTGCCGAGCAGCGGGGACGCCAGCAGGAGCGGTGAGGGTCGGGCGGCTGCGGCTGCAGCACGGCCGTGGTCGCGGGCACTGGCGCGGCTGCGCGGTGCTTGAGGACGCCCGGCGCCGGCGGACAGGCGCGGGATGGCCGCGGGCTGAGCGCGGCTTGGGCGAGCGGCTCGGCCGCGGGGCAGGGCGCGGCTTGGGTGAGCGGCTCGGCCGCGAGGCAGGGCACCGGCGAGGTCGCGGGTGCACGGCGGCCGGCCCGGCGAGCGGCTGGGCAGGGGCGCGGTCTTGGCTGCTCCGGTCGGGCGCAACCTGCAAGGCGCGGCGGCTGCAGGGGCGGCGGCGCCTGAGGTGGTCGGAGGTGGAGGGGAAGGGGCGGCGGCCAGCAGGGGAGGAGCTGCGCAGGGAGGAGAGAAGGGCGCCGGCGGCTGGGCGGCGGCGCAGTGAGAGGGGAGGGAGGCACCGGCCGCTGGGCAGGGAGGTGGCGGCTGGGGAAAAAAAAGGTTTGGCTCTATACCATATTGGAAACCCTAACCCTAACAGGGGTTGGGTGGTGTATTAGTAGACTTGAGTACTGGGCCAGGCCCATTACAGAGGGGCGAGACAATAATTACATAGGGAACAATCTCAAACCCTAAACGGGTATTCTAACAGTTATTTGTGCCAGAAGTTCCACAAGTAAAAAAAACAGCATGAATAGGTAAAGTCTACTCCATTGCCAATTTAATAAGATGTTTTCGGTAAAAAAAAAGAAATGCACTAGCTAAATTGACACATGGTATGGTCAAGAAAAATGTGTAGTAATTAGAGAGAATCCATATCTTGGCAGCATAGTCAGCTTCTGGCCAAGGCACTGGTAATATAAATAAGTAATATAGTCAACAAAGTAGGAACAAATGTATTCTTGTTTTTACCGTGCCATTGATGCAAAATCCTTTGGTCCACTTAATTAGAGTCCCCGATGATATAGATGTTTGGTGCACTGGGAAAGAAAAGGTGAAACCCAGTTCCCTCTGCTTGCCATCTGGTAGGTGGAAATCTTCTCCTTCAGTCCGCACAAATTTTTCCAACTCAGCAGCAATGAAATCAAATAGTTCCTGTAATCATGCTTTGAGAAATGTCATTAAAGCATGCTGATACAGGAGACATGAAACTAGTGGAGTGGTTCCTGCAATTGCAGAACTAGTGTCAAGAATCTAAGTGTGCATGTTGTCTATCATATATGTTAAAAAACAAAATTTATGTATTTAAGTTTCATACATAGTTTTCCGGGAAAAAAAGATTCCGACATAGTTTTGTATAATTATGAAGTTTTGTTTTATACAATTTTTTGTGCATAACTTTTGTACATATGAATTTGTTCACATATTTTTTTTTGTCTATATAGCAACAATGGTTTGCAAGTAAAGATCAAGGAGAAATACATGACCAGAAAAATCAAAAGCCCGAAAAGGCAGCTTGTGTGTGGGTTGAGTGCAGAAGGGTCATGCTTGTGACGAAAATAGTCAAAAAGGGAAAGCATCACTCATGGGAGCAACCAAGCAAGTAAATCATCAAAGCGACATTTAGCTAAAAAGGCAAGGTTGATGCTTCTTTGGATTGAACAATACTTTTGTTTCTAGTGAGTGACTAATTAGCAATGCTGCCAGGTGAGTTGCAACACTGACCTCTTAAATGCATTATGTTTACACAAACTTATACATTACCTAAACTTTATTGTATTATTTTTTTCATTTCATTTTTAAAATAATGGCATAAGTGGAATAATAGAGAAGTATGCATGGGGGAATCATCGGTTGATTTTTCAATGGCAATAGTGGGTAATTTATAAATATGTAAAAGGGTATTTTGTGTTGGTCTTTTTCATGAGGGTAATGGTTGGTAACTTACAAAAGGTAGGGGGGTTATGTTGGGGCAACTTTGTCATAATGGGAATGGTGGCAATGTGTTTCCCCTTTTTGCTTATTAATTGGCATAGCTTTGAGAGGAAACATGCATACTTCTTTTGTTAGCGAAATTCAAACACTCACCGTAGAAGTTCCAACCATAAGATGAGGCGGAATGGAGACCTCTTCATACTGTTGCTTCACGACACGTCTGTCCCTTCCGCCAAGTTGGACCCGGATGACACGAAAGTTGGTCCCGCCAAGGTCCAGTGCATAAAACAGACCATGTTCATCCCTGCAGGATGCCACACATCAATAAACAAGATAGTGACGGCAGATGAGGCCATAAAGGAAGGATTCACGAAGCAAGAGCCACATGTTTCATCAGCAAATTATGCTCTATAAGGATGCCTCCAACAGACATGGATTGAGGTCAAAACCTGAGCATCCAAACAAGCTGTAAATGTAGCTAGCTGTATTTGTTTTTTATTGCAACATACAATATCTCTTAGGAAGAATCGTCATAACTATATTATATTTATGACAGATCCAACAATACAGGCTTTTTTTGTGTGTGTGTGTGTGTGTGTGTGTGTGTGATTCAGTAATAACTAAGTAGAAAAATATCTTGGGTCCACGATTACAAAGGTTGACTACGTTTACATGTTTCAGTAGCGCCAAACATTTGGTGACAGAGGCAGTACCGGAAAGGTGGTGGTGTAAATGAGACTTTAGACATTAGCCATGACGTAGAAAGGACGACATCATGGTCCTCCGTGAAAGTGAGTCCCACATGTAGATGTAGATGTAGGTACAGCCAGGAACACGAAAGCTTCGTTTATATTTATCAAAAGAAGACATTTGTAGTTTTGGAATGATCTGTGAGGCTGGGACAAATTAAACATCAAACCCATAACCCTTGACCTCCATAACCCTTGACCTTATAGTCACCTCGGCAACCCAAATCGGATTTTACACGCAAACTGAAGATTGGAGACCGAACGCATTGATGAACAACATGCGAAGCAAAAAAAAGAAAAAAAAATATGAATCACACCAGCATCCCGCCAACGGTGCGGTGTTAAAAGACAAGACTGTACGTATTGCGAAGGTGCCCAGCCATGAACCAGAGCTCTATACAGACGATGAGAGAAACAAGGACTCCCCTCCCCTTCCTGCCAGAATCAACAAGATCGGACGGACTCGGACACCCATCGGCCGCCTGGCTCCGCTCGAAAGCGCCGTATCCAATCTGGGACAGACCGACATTTCCACCTAATCGAAACCTGGATAGCCCAGCGGATCGATCGGAAGGCCGCGCAGCGCAAGAGCAAGCAAGCTAGAAACGGACACTGTGTGGGCTGTGGAACGTGCAGCCACATGCACGGGGACTCGCGCGGTGGGTGGGGCTCCTGTCCTGGCCTTACCCGGTTGGGAGGTTGTCGACGTAGCTGATGAGCATCTTGAGCGGCGCGTGGGGCTCAGCGCGAAGGCCGCGCTCCATCTCCTCGACCATGGCGTCCGCGATGCCCCGGAGCAGCGCGGTGGGCGTGGAGAGCCGCTGCTCCACCTCCTCGATTACCGCGGCCGCCTTCCTCTTCCTCTCGTCCTCCGCCTCCCGCCGCCGACTCCTCCTGCGCGACAGCACCACCGCTACCCCCACCGCCGCGGCAGCCGCGGCGCACACCACCACAGCCGTCCCCACGACCGCACCGCCCTTCGCCATCCCGCCCGCCGCGAGCCCTAGCTAGCTAGCCTCCCGACCGAGCCGCGCGACCAAACCAAGTACGCACCAGCTCGGCGCCCGGATCGCGAGCTACGCCTCTGCGAGCCCCCCGCTTCTCTTCTCTCTCTCTCTCTCTCTCTCTCTCTCTCTCTCTCCTCGCTTCTGTCTCCGGCACTTTCTCCTCTCGCGGCGCAAGCGTCGGAGTGGGAGTGTGGGAGTGGGACGAGACGACAGCCACGAGTTGGGCGTTTTCCAAGGGAATAAATCCGCCTCACCCTTCAGAGCATTTACGGATGTACCCTTAAGTGTGAACGGCTGCGATTTGGTTGTCCTGGGCGCTGACGGCCTGGATCCCCCCGTTCGTGGGATAAGGGATGGGACATCGTGCTCGTGCATGGCATGCCCTCGGTCCGGGGATAAGAGGTGTTTTTCTGAGGTTTTATGTGTCAAAAACTCGCGAGAGAGGTTAACGGTGGAGCGCACGCAGGAGAGCCGAGAGCCAGGGGTTTGTCCGTAAAGTTAACAGCTACTACTTACGCGCTAAAAATAATCAGTTGCAACGAAACCTCTGTCATGAACGGTTTAACCGTGTCCGAATGCGAGATAACAGAGAAGGATGGGGGCACGTGCGGGAGGCCCCACGGGGAAGGTGCAGCTGACGTAATGACGCGAGCGCTGACGCGGACGTGTCGACACATACGGTCGTGCCGACGGCCATGCGCGGTGGCCACGGCGAGGCCGAGGAGCGGAGACCGGAACCCACCGTCTCCCCAGCCGTGCCCGTGGTCTGCGGCCGCCCGCAAAAGGACAACACACAGCGCCTCGGCAGTCGGTGGGTCCCGTCCCGTCCAAGTGCGGCCGACGGGCGGGTGGGTGCGGGGATGGACGGATGCGTGACGCGTCCCCCGCAAGCCAAAGAACTGACTCTCATCACTTAAGAAAATGTTCACGGGCTCATCAGTCACGGCCACCAGCCATCATGGTTTCCCGCAGCTTGGCCTTGGGGAGTGGGGACTGGTAGCCTGGTACGGGAGTGGCTCCATGCTTCCACCGTTACGTAGAGTTCTAGTGACAAAGGATGACGAAGGATTAAAGGAAAAATAAACTAATTTTTTAGTCCTTACCAGTTACCACCCTCTGAGGATCGTGTCCAAGTCCAATGCCACTTAGCTTTCGGCCACAGTTTGCTACAGTCTATTAGTCATGGACTGTTGCGCTGCCTTCATTTTTACTAAGGACAAAGCTTTTTTAGGCTATATCGAGCAACTTTTATATAAAGTCAGTTTATTATTATAACATTGTTCATGAACACTTTTTACATGCAATTTATGTAAAGACAAAACATAGCATAATTGTTGTTTAAACAGAGTATGTATCATGAACATGGATAAGATCAAGAAAATGTTCCCTAACAAAACCATCCTTATCAAGAAAACAAACAACAAGTGCCATTTGCTCCTTCCTTGATTCATCCATAATTAAACAAAACCAAGAATCACCAATTTCATTGCAATTTGCCTTCTACACATTAGAAGCCATGAGATCCAATATATCCTTTTGTATTTTCCCTAAGGTGTATTAAGCATTTTGTGGAGCATTATCTAGTACAATTGCCTTAGCCTCCTCATTATATGAAGCTAAAAGTTTTACCGTTTCGCGAAAGCTACCTTGGTCCATGATTATCCTACAAAGATCATTTTTCTCATTTTCATGATTGTCCAAAAAAGACCAAACATTTTTATGCAAATCAATTCCACCTAGTCGTCGGTTGATGGTTGTCTCCTGCGGACGCAACTTACGGTGTGTGGCCTCCTGCGTAAGTAGAGGAAGAGACAACATAGGTTCTAGGATATGGTGGTGCAAGGAAAGGGCATTTGGCATGAAGATGATTCCTCCTAGGCCAGTTGTAGATACAAGCCCCATGCCACCTAATCCATGACCTAGGCCGCTCGGCACATCTCTCACTTCCTCTCACTAGCTTCTTCATCTCCAGTGAGATAGATAGCACGATGAAGTGCCAACACCGCCTATGGGCCCCTTGCTGGTGCGTGTGTTTACCTCAAGGTGAGCATGTCGTTATTAAGCGGTCTCTCAATGGTGCCCTAGGGTTCTAAACACGCATTCACGTCTGAGATCAATAGTCTTTTCACTTCCTTCCCTGGCCTATTAGCCTTGCTAACAGCCATGCAACACCTAATAGCCCCTTCACATTTGAATGTTTTTTGAAGGATCAGGAGGGGGGAACCCCTACTGTGCGTTTTATTAGAAAGCGAAAAATAGAGATTAGTACCTGGTACTTTTACATTTAATAAAAAGAGAAAAAGAGAAAAGAAAAGGGAGAACTATTCCTATGTTTGCCACAAGCTTAGCCAATTCGGGATTGAGGTGTCAAATTCTCCCCGTGCTCTGTGAATGATTAGTCGCAATTCTCTACTAAATTCCTGAGTACATCGGAGCACGGAGGGATCTTTGTTTGAAAATAGCCACTCGTTTCGGCTTTTCCAGATGCTCCAAGTCATAAGAATAATGATCTCCATAGAAAAGGGAACGTTGAGCTGGTGCATTAGGTTCGCTGATGCCTCTTCAGGATTAGAAATTCTGGGCGGGGTAATGCCAATTGAGTCCCAGCATGCTTTTGCAAAGTTGCATCTAAGGAAAAGGTGGTAAAGGGTTTCCTCTCTTTGCCAAATGCAGTTTTCGCAAGCGTAGGAATCGAGCTCCATGTTTCTCCTTCTCAACATATTCCTGGTGTTAAGCCTGTTTTTGAGCCACAGCCAGTAGAAGACTCTATGCTTAGGCTGACATTTGCTTTTCCAAACAAGCCTGTAAATAGGATGAGTCTGTATCTGGCCCATGAAAGATCTGTAAGCTTTTTGGGGTGAGAATTTGTCCGACCCCCAAGTGTACTTCCATCGGTCGTGAGCACTATTTAGAACAATTTGCTCCCAGGACCCTTTGAGCACCAGAAATTGATCAAACGCTTGATCAGAAACAGGCAAATGAAAAAGCTCATGGAACTGCTCATGATCCTTGGCCTCATTGATAGTCATTTTTGGGTTTTTGGCAAAGGAAAAAAGCTCTGGGAAAATATGCCTCGGGATGCCCTGACTCCACTGATCATCCCAAAACGAAATTGAACTGCCATTGCCAATAACGGGGATAGCCAGCCCTTTGAAGTTTGGCAGAAGCTTTACAATGCTCTTCCACCAGAAAGAACCAACTCTTCTATTGCCAGGAAGACCTCGAGTAAGATAGTAATTGTTCCAAATCAGATGGACCCAGGGTAAGTCGCTGTGGTTGAAAAATTTGTGCAAAAATTTAATTAGAAGAGCCTCGTTTTGTGATTCTAAGCGAAGGACTCCCAGCCCACCGTTCACTTTCCTCTGAGTGACCGAATTCCAAGCAATCAAAGGTGGCTTCCTGGAGTTGATGTCATTCCCTCTCCACAGACAGTGCTTTCTGAAAATGTCAATTTCCTTAATGATGTTTTTAGGAATCCTGAGCGTGCACATGAAGAACATTGGAAGGGCTGAGAAGACTGAATTTACCAATTCCAAGCGCCCAGCCTGGGACAAAAAGTTTGAAGAACAAGACAGCCTCCTCTGAATCCTTTGAATAAGAGGTAGATAGTGTTCCTTCCTAGGCCTCACCAGGCCCAAAGGCAAGCCAAGATAGGTGAATGGCATCTCGCCAATCTGACAGTTGAAAGTACGGGCTAAGATCACCATTTTATCCGGGGGCACGTTAATAGGGAACATATTTGATTTGTTGTAGTTAACCTTCAGGCCAGTAGAAGAGGCAAATGAGTTAAGGATTGCCTTGAGGAAAAAAAAGTTGCTTAGGGCATGCCTCCAAAATTAGGAGGGTGTCGTCTGCATATTGAATGATCGGGAAATCCTGCTCACCAATATCTGGCAAAGGAAGCTTGAGAAGATTCTGCATCCTAGCTTTATTGATGATGCTCTGAAGAAGATCAGCTGCCAGGACAAACAACAGGGGTGAAAGAGGATCGCCCTGCCTTACCCCTCTCCTGCACTGAAAAGGTTTACCAGGAACTCCATTAAGTAACACCGAGGAAGTGCCGGATTGAAGGATGCTCCGGATCCAGTTGACCCACTTATGGCTGAAACCTTTGTGAATCAGAACCTGGATAATCAACTCATGCTCAATCATGTCAAAGGCTTTCTCGAAATCGAGTTTTAGCACAATGAACTCTTTTTTTGAGGAGTGACAAAGGTGAATATATTCCAAGGCCCAAGCCAGGCAGTCTTGAATGGACCTTCCCTTGATGAAACCATACTGATTCCTGTGAATTAATCGGGGCATGATAGGTTGCAGTCGGTTTGCCAACAGCTTCGTTAAGATTTTCATACTATTGTTTAGAAGAGAAATTGGCCTGTAATCCCCCACCTTCATAGGACTCTCTATCTTTGGAATCAAAACAATGAATGACCCGTTAATACTTCTGAGGCAAACCTGCTCATGGAAGAATTTATCACACAGATCATAGAAATCCGGGGCGATGACATGCCAGCACTTTCTGATGAAGTTTGTATTGAAACCATCAGGCCCCGGTGACTTATCTGAAGGTAGGAGCTTAATGATGCTATCAATTTCCAGCTTAGAAAACGGGTGATCAAGCCCCTGCAATTGCCCATTGGAAGTTAAGAGTTCTGAGAGGTCAAATCCAATATCCGAAAAATCAGACGACCCAAGTCTGCACTTGAAGGTCTCCCAGAGAAGAGCAGACTTATGTTCATGCTCAATGAACATGTTCCCATTGTCATCATACAAAGTAGGGATTGAATTTTTCCTGTGCTTAATAGTGGCATGGGCGTGAAAGAAGCGAGAGCAAATATCTCCATCAGTAACCCACCGAATGGCCGCACGCTGCTTCCAATAAATTTTTTGAATATTAAGCAACTCAGCCACCTTTTGTTGCAGAATTTCCCTGAAATTCCACTCTTCAACAGAAAGATCCCTGTGCTCTTCCATGATGTCAATAAGCTCAATAAGCAACTTAATGTTCTTCACTGTTAAATCAATTTTCGGCAGCGATCTCTGCCATTCTTTCAGGACCTTCCTAACAAATTTGAACTTGGCAGTCAGGTTCTTGGCCTTGTCGGGAATGCTAGGAATCCCATTCCAAGTAGTTTGAAAAAGGTTCATGAAACCCTCCAATTCAAGCCAGAAGTTCTCAAACCGAAAAATCGTAGGTTTAGGAACTCTGGACCTAAATGAAACCAAGCAGGGAACATGATCGGAGATGTCCCGCGGCATTGTCTTAGCATAGGAGTCCGGAAAGACCGTCGACCATTCTTGCGAGATGAAAAACCAATCAAGCCTCTGAAGCAGCGGCTCCTGCTGTCTGTTCGACCAAGTGTACGTGAGCCCGTGAAGAGGGATTTCAATCAAGTCTAGATTGCTTATCGCTTCATTGAACTTCAGCATAAGGTTAATATCCCCCCAATTCTATTTCTGTTCTCCGGCCGACGGATTAAGTTGAAGTCGCCCACGAGGAGCCAAAGTTTGTCAGGAGGCATAGAAATATTATGCAGCCAGTTGAGGAAATCGATTTTCCCATGATGGGTACAAGGAGCATAAACATTGGTAATAATCCAGGAGCAAGCCGACAATTTTGAAGTGAATTCCACCGATTGGGCATAATTATTTTGAAAGATAACGTTTTCCGGTAAGCCTAGAGCTCTTCCAAATGATAACAGATCCGCCCGAGTTCCCCATCGAGGGAACAAAAGCAAAAGAATCAAAAGGAGCAGGGCAAAAGTTTTTAAGATAGGCCAAATCAAAGAACTCCTTTTTTGTTTCCTGCAAACAAACAACCTCACAACCCGCATCACGAATAGAACATCGAATAGCATTCCATTTGGCGATAGAATTAATTCCTCTAACGTTGTGGCTCAGCACAGACCACTCCATGCAGTTAATAGCATTGGGATTACTCATAGAGAACACCAGAAGTTTTTGGGACATACCCACACCAGTGGAAAAAGTCCAAGTCAGTCCACACGCCACATATTGACAGAATAGTAAAACAGGCACGCCCAGGTGCCAGCCCAGAGTCCAAAATACCTGCAGGAACCAAAAGAAAAGCCAAGTACATCCAAAAACTGATGGGGCCCACAAACAAGTCCAGGACCCCCACCATCCACCTACAGGTTGTCAAGTTGATCCTCATCAGAAGAGTCATCAGATTTCTCATCTGCCCGGTCCTTCCTGTCAGCCTTCCGCGGTCCAACTGGTCCCACAGACGATTTCTTTCTTTTTAACTTCTGCTCAGACAGGTCATCCTCAGACAGATCACAAAGCCTGGTGCCCAGGTTCCGCAGCACCTTGGAGGAAAGTGGGGGTGGTCCACCGAAGTTATGTTGGCACATGAGGCAGTTCCTTTTTGGACACGCCCCATGTCTGAACCCATTGCGAGATTCCTGCAATCGTTTGCTTCTCCTGAGTCCTGACTCCACAATGATTGGAATCATCCCATCCTGACCAACGGTATCCTTGGCGACCCCAGAGGTGACATCCCTCAGGGAGGGTTCAACCGGGCAATCCTTAGGGACCACAAAAGGGACAGTGCTCATTCCTTGCTCCTGCAACTTTGAAGGTATATCTGACAGAAGAAAGGCCCTGGACCAGCTGAAAGACTCCGGCTGAAGAAGATTCGAAAGAAAAAAAGGAGCCCACTTCTCAGGGACGCCTACCGAGTGGTCAGTTGAACCAGCCGGGGCAAAGAATTTAGCCCAGAGCCTAGAGAACTGGACAGCTCTACCTCTCTCCTCAATCATCTGAAAGACGGGGTCAGGCTGCCAATCCTGATGAAGCATGAAATTCATCTCCAAATTCTAATGGTGATTATTGTTAGGCACATCAACATGGGCCTGAGGGGGCACAATCTCGATATCCTGGGCCTGCTCCACCTGAGGACCCGGTCCAACAACCTCCTGCGGCCCATCGAAAGAAGCATTGATTTCCATTCCATTCCCAATCAAAGCATGACCATTTATCGCAAAATGACCAGCACCAGTGGAGCTATCAGACGACAAGTCAGAATGCTGATTGCTATGTTGCAACTCATCCTGCTGAATGTGTTGCCCCTCTGGCAGGGGGAGTTGAGGGTCTTGCTGAATGGGCTGCTCATTCACAATCCACTGATCCCACTCTCCATCCTGCTGAACCGGCAACATACCACCCTCAGGCCCCGGAGGAAAGTTCAGGTCCAGCCCTGCCGGAGGCAAAGGCTGGCCCAGCCCGAAGAAGGCCATGGGGAGCTGATGTCCATCCTCGGGAGCCGGGGGGATGGGGTCCTCATCCTGCGCTTGACCTCCAAGCATGAGCTGCTGGATAATTTCGCATTGCACCGTCCAGGAGTCCCCAGCAAAACCCTCTGCCTCCGAAAAAACAATAAATTGGGGGACCTCCTCAAGCGAAGTGACTCGAACTCGGAGCAGGGTTCTGGAAATATTACTTCGGTCCTCCTCCCACAGAATCAACCTCCCAAAAGACCCAATGGCTGCCTGCAGATACTCTGAAGAGCGATAATCCAAGGGAAACCCCAGAAGCATAAGCCAACACTCATGGTTGAATAGAAGGGCACGGTGGTTCCAGGCATCATTGTGACGAACCGCGGTGAAAGTAGCGTCCAGATACTGCTGGGGACCAAGCAAAACCAGATTATCTCGCTCCAGCACACTACGGAATTGCACCAACACTTGCCCCAAATGCGAGCGCTGAATGGCACGGACACCAACCCTATGATGCTCAACAAGGTATTCCCTGACCACATCCCTAACCGCAGGGAACAAGATCTCGTGCTCCGGTAAAGGATGAATATTTATAATCGCCCAGTCTTCGTGAAAAGGCGGCAGACGCTGCGAAACTGACCTGACCATAATCCCACGATGCTGGACCACCGCGGCGCTAAATCCAGGAGGGAGGAATGGCCCCGGGTCCACTCGCCGGTACGCCATTGACAGATTCTCAAGCGATCGCCGGAGGGCAAAGGGTGGAGAAGCGGGTTGGGGTTTTGTTGAAGTGACGCCCAACGCGAGCTCCAAGAACGTTTCTGGCGCCTGTTCGTTTTTTTCCAATAGTAAAACCGCCTTGGCGAACTCACCGAAGGAGGCAAATGAAGGGGGGGCCCCACCCACCAGGGTCCGGGAGAGCGGGCGGAACCAGGACCCGAAGTCCAAGAGACGAGGTGACCCCCCAAGGGGCAGAGACTTTCGAAGGAAGGGAACGTGGAAAGAGGGAAACCAAATTCTGTTTTTTTACGTTTGCAGAACAATTCCAGATGTCCCCTGGCCTTACAGAAGGGGCAACGAAATGCTGAAGAAGCCGAGCCCGACAAATCCATCCTTTCAAGTTCCAGCCCGGGCCTGATGGGTCCATTACGCAGAATGGGCCGCCATTGCAACCTACGAAACCAAGGCCGCCCAACAGTCGAGTTTGAAATTGACTTTGAATTTGAAAAGGAGCAATCATCACAGCCCCGACATCCGCGTCCAGTCCTGCACCCGCTAAGCCTGGGAAAACCCGCCGAAGGAGCAGTTCCACTATGAAGATCACGCGACGAGGCCCCCGAGGCCGAAGAGATCGCAGGAGACCTCGGACCACGAGCCCCGAAAGGGGAACCCAATCTATTGAAAACAGAAGTCCTCGGAGCAATCAATTTTCCAACAGAACCGGAAGAACTAGGGAATCGACGAACTGGGACAGCATTAGCACCAGTCAACGGCGGGCGCCTAACCATATCGGCGAATGAAACTTTTTTCCTGCCCGAGACAAACCACCAGCTGGCATTCTCTTCCTGAAGGAATAGCTTGAGTTCGTAGTTCCAGTTTGGTCCACCCGAGTTCCACAGGTTGAAGAAAGCTTTGAATTCAGAACGAACAATGCATTTGGAATTGTAGATGTGGAACCCAACATCCCTGGAGGAAACCGTGAAGCGAAAAACCCGATCGGCAAGCTGGAGGACCATGAATCCCCCGGCAGAACCACCAAAAGCAGCCCGAAGGATATGACCAACCGAGACCGGATCAAGCCTGAAGATGCATCTTCCAAATGAAACAACAAGCCAGAATGCCGAAGGGGAGCGCGGGTTTCCGGGGCAAACATGAGAGGAAAACCGGCGCCACACATCAGCCTCAAAGAGCGTCCCCGGCCGGAAGTCCAAACGAGACAGATCCATCCCCCAGCACGAAGAAGACCAAGCGAGAAGAGGGGGAGGGAAGCGAGGACAGCGGAGGCGAGGAAGACGGAGCAGGGAGGGAAGGAGCGGCGCAGGGAGCACCAAGCTCAGGACCAACTCACCGAGCGCCTCCTAGTGGCTTGATTGCTTCTAGTGGCTTGACCTTGCTGCTGAGCCTCCCCTTCGCTTGCTCGGCTAGGCTACCTCCTCTGCCTTGAGAGTTGAGACTTGAGCCGTTGGAGGGACAAGAACGTGAGGAGGAAGAAGGGCTGGTGGTGCCGGATGTTGCCATGGACGACGAGAAATGGTTTGGTGCGGTCGCATCGGTTCCCTTCACATTTGAATGTGTTCAGGGTGCTCAGGAATGGATTAGAAAAGTTAGGGTTCGAGATAGGGTTTCGTGAATTTAGAAAAAATCTGGTTAGGATTTACAAATACACTATTAGTGCGATTAGAGTTTGACTCCCGGTGCCGGTGGCGACAAGGATCGCGACCTTCTCTTACCTAAACACGTAGAGATTGATCAGATATTGATATGTGTGGCAAAAGAGGGTACGACCAACCTTTGTTTCCGTGGCAGTCTTATTTCTTGTCAATATACGTCGTGCGAATGAAAACCACAACAAGAACGTTTTTTGTTTGTTATTTGTTGCATTAGCTGTTTAAGGCAAAAAGGGCTGAAAACCCCTCCATCGATAACAGAAAAAGGAGGTTTTGGTAACGAGAATAAAAATGATTGAATCCAAATGTGCATTCCTCAGACGTCGGGTGGGGTGGTAGCAAGGACCGGATACGAATTCCCACTAGAAAAAAAAAAGGAAAGCTAACGCACACCAACATATGCTCGCCACCATGCAAAGCTTTTTCACCGCTTAGATCTTAGATCTGCAAACGTGCAGGAAAATCTTTACCTTTTGTCGCTGTCGAGATCCTGCAAGTTGGAGGGGCGGCATACGTACAGATTGGTAGTAATTACTTGACTTCTGAGCTGACAGTAACTTCGTGCTGTCACCTTACGATCAATGTAATGTTAATGTCCATAGCTTAGTATGCGGTATCAGGTCGCGCTCTTAAAGGAAACTGCAAGGGTCATCCTGCTCCGTATTCACAGTCACAGCCTTACAAATTGCCATTCTTGTTCGTCAGTGACAGGAACAAGGTGATTCCCAAAGAGGGAACCGAGGCTTTTGTAGCTTCCAAGGCATCTCCCTCACGCTGCGCTTGAAGGACGGCGGATATCTCTTTGCCTCTCTAGCTTTTGTCGAGATCGACTCCCGCTGCCCAGCACACCCCACCGAAACCTGCAGAAGTGTTGTTCACATCAAAGAAAGAATGATACTAGTTGTTATCAAGAAACAGGAAAGAAAGCGGCCATTGCCAATGGATGGGTAACAGCGCATACCGATGAGTCGGAAGACAATGTTTGAGTTTTTTTTCACCTTATAGCCACCAAAAACTGTTGTGGACTCCTAAACGCTCTAGCTTTTCGGTCTATTTCTATAAAAATCGTTTTGGTAAAAACTATCCAAAATAAACATGAACACAAAATCGGTCGAATCATCGCGATAATAATTTTAAGCACTTCATCTTCCTCCGCACGTAATCCACACGATACTCAGATTCTTATCACAGCCAGATTCTCTCCATAGCTAGATTCTCAGAAAAGCTGGTAAAAAAAAAGCCGAACCAAACAGACCCGATACCAACTTGTCTTTGCCTAGGGTAACTTGGGAAGGCCTCGTCCTATGTTCTAGAGAAACAAGATAAATTATGCAATATGCACCGCAATAGTTGTACAGTTGCTGCTTGTGAATTGGTAACGGTTAATTGAATAAGTGACCAGGAGAGTAGATTTGGCTGCTACTAATCTACCATCAAGCGTCAAATCAACTAATAGGGTGTTTGGTTTGATTAATGAGCTAGTTCATCATTTTCTCACACATTACTTTTTTGTTTGGTTTGTGAAATAGAATGAGTTGATCCATTAGCACCTCATTCCTCATAGTTAGTTAATACTAATATGAGGAATGAGATTATCTCACCAAATTTAAGAAACTAACCATGATGCACCACCTTATTTTGGAACCAAACAACCCTCATTCGTAGCCCACCCCGAGTAGTAGTCAATGTATTAACAGCAATAATGATGAATAAAGGCATTTGACGTGAAGTTCAATAACAGAATGAACTGTTTTGTCTTGACTGAGGGAGAAGCACAAACCTATTTGCCTTGGCATAGCTGCCTGAGAAGGAGCTACACAGCATGAGCTATGATTTCCTTTTTGTCATTTTAGGCCCTCCACATAACCTAATACCGATACTTAAATTTGCACACGCAATGGAAAGCTAACTGACAGGATAGATGGTTCTGGTTCAATGGATTTAATGTGGACAATGACTAAAGAAGAAACAGAAACCTAATTGACTAGACTAGCACACCAATCCTTAAACGGTCTGGAGAAGGGATAAACCAAGACTAAGTATCATGCCTGCCCTTCAGAATTGAATGTTCTATGTTTTTTTTTAGTTTATATATACGCTATACTACAATCTACAGAGTACACTCCACAATTGGAGTAACAGTAAACACCTTTTTTGTGGCAACAGATAGTATTGCACGAGCAGAGTATTCGACAACACAATACATACACAGCCTGCTTGACTCTTCAGGTTCAGGATCATGCAAAGGTCTGAAGAAGAAAATCACTAGGACCATGAGTATTACACTAATAAAAAACGAGAAACGCCCCGTCCCCTCGGGTGAATAATGCACTTTTCTTCTCCATAATACATGTGGCGACAAATCACCCAATGCCACCTACGCTACTCAGCTATGGCCGATGCCGTAGCAGGCGCAGGCATATTGGCAGAAATGCAAAAGCAAGGTTCCATGCGAATAATGGAGGATTTTGTCGAAATACGGGAGATCGTACGCACACTGCCACACTCCAAAGCCCCTTTCCAAGAACACCGAAACCTAACGTATGAGGATGCCCACGAGATGCCTAGTCCGGAATCTTGCCGAAAAGAAACCTACAGTTGGAGCCATCTCCCCACTCAACTAGCTAGGAATGGGACGGAACCTCTACGATCCACTCATCGAAACTAGAAGGCAGCTCGGTCGTTCGGACAAAAATCAGGCATGGGCGTCCACTATAAATCGGAGCGTTGGGAACACGTAGCAGTCGCAACGAATATTGCTATGAATCTAGCAGAATTTGGGAGGGTGGGCAAAACTGGTACCTCCTGGGCGGCTCGATCTTTCTCCGCTTCGATGGCGGCGGCACCGGGGAGGCAGGCAGGGTCTGGCTCTGACCCCTCGCCCGCCATGGCACACTCGCACAGACACGACTCCCTCGGTTCCCGGTTGCTCGCAGTCGCAGGGCTCCAAGCCTAGTTCGTTTTCCTCAACACCTGCTCGGCTGCTTGGTAAGTACAGTTGGGCTGAAAGGGGAGAGCTTTCCGAGCCCAGGATAAACCCGATATGAAGTTCTTTCCTTTTTCAGGCTGTTGCGGAAATTTCCCATTTTGGCCCAGCAGATTTAAAAAGCAAAGCAACGGGAGGGCTCGTGGCATTTCAAACTCCATATAGGCTAGAGTGAATTTGGACGCATTTACTAGCTAAAATGTTAGCTAAAGGCCTCTTAGCTAATAAAAAAAACTTGTTATCTCATTAGCTGTTCCAAAACCAGCTAAAAATGATGAATGGCCATAGTATAGTTGTCGACGTCGATGTCCTGAATGCCTTGTCATGTGTCCACGTTACACCTTTGTCGTTTCGTAGTCAGATGAACGGTCGCCTTTCAGGAACCGTCACCTAGCTTTGTTTGTCGTAACGACGCATCGATCGCTGATCGGTTCAGCTCAACCAGAGCATCGGTCCATAATCCGTTCGGCAATCGCGAGCGCATCGGATATATGCCTTTACTAACCACGCAAATAGAATAGTGACCCTGAGAACTGACAGGCGGGACTCGTGCATGGGGTTCGATGTCTCGTGCAATTTTACACAAGTTCTCTCACGCCTGCTGACGACGACCCGTCTGCGCTCGTCCAACCTTTTACCGTCTTTGTTATAATATTAACGGCCGGTACGACCGCCGTCGATGCATGAGAAGCACGGACGGCTGGCGCTGCCGGAGCTAACTGATGAAGCGTAGCCGCATAGGCCGCGGCCGATGCGCCGCCGGACGCCGAGTGGCACAGGGCAGGGCGTGTGCACATGGAGAGCATGTGGCGCGCGGTGCTCGCGCCGTCTGTGGCCTTCCTGTCCGCTGCCGCTCCGGCGTCCTAGCGCGCTGCCGCACTGCGTGCGCGCGCACGTCGCATACATCCAGCTAGACTAGGACGCACTATCCGCTGCTAGCCTGCTAGTGCTATCAGAGACTCGGATGCGAGAGCATATCAATTTTTGATGGCTTGATTGCAGCTTTCAGTCGCGTTACTGTGGCTGCTTCCGTTTCTGTGTTTTCTCTCTCCTCTGCTTCATCAGCCTTTTACCAGTGAAATAAAATGCCCTACAGATATACTTTTACCTTGTGCATTCCATTTTATCTCCTTCCAATAATGATGCTACACAAGCATACACCTCTATCATCAAGCCACTTGTAACGAATACACGAGTTTTCTATGGCCTAATACCTCATAGATGATATGATCCACTTCATGTCAATATGCGGCCTTATTGGTTCATCGATCACAACCTCGATTGCGATTCACCGTTGCCAATACTGAGAGCACCTAGAGGGGGGGGGTGAATAGGTGATCCTGTAAACTTCAAAAACTTAAGCCACAAAACTTTGATTAAGTGTTAGCACAGTTAATGCCAAGTGGCTAGAGCGAAGATGGTAATCACAAGAAGTTCAACACAGAGATGACACGGTGATTTATCCCGTGGTTCGGCCAAGTACAAAACTTGCCTACTCCACGTTGTGGCGTCCCAACGAACGAGAGTTGCACTCAACTCCTCTCAAGTGATCCAATGATCAACTTGAATACCACAGTGTTATGCTTTTCTCCTCAATATCCCGTTTGCGAGGAATCTCCACAACTTGGAGCCTCTCGCCCTTACACTTAAGATTCACAAAGAAGTACGGAGTAAGGTGGGAATGAGCAACGCACACAAGACTCGGAAATCAGAGCAACAACACGCACACAAGTCGCAATAAGAGCTCGCAACGCAACACAAAGAGTTCACAACTCCAAAAGAGCTCTATATGCTATCACAACGAAACGAATGCGTGAGATCAATGTCTTGGTGCTTAGAAGTGTTGTAGGAATGCTTGGTGTCCTCCTCCATGCGCCTAGGGGTCCCTTTTATAGCCCCAAGGCAGCTAGGAGCCGTTGAGAACAAATCTGGAAGGTCATCCTTGCCTTCTGTCGTCGGGGGCACCGGACAGTCCGGTGCACACCGGACACTGTCCGGTGCCCGATTTGTTTCCTTAAACGGCGAAGACGACCGTTGCAGACCGTTGGCAGATCTGGCGCCGTTGGCGCACCGGACATGTCCGGTGCACACCGGACAGTCCGGTGCCGTCTTCCGACCGTTGGCCCGGCCACGTGTCCTGCGCGGATTGCGCGGCCGACCGTTGGCCCTGGCCGACCGTTGACTCACCGGACAGTCCGGTGCACACCGGACAGTCCGGTGAATTTTAGCCGTACGCCGTCGGCGAATTCCCGAGAGCAGCCAGTTCGAGTCGAGGCAGCCTGACGCACCGGACACTGTCCGGTGCACACCGGACAGTCCGGTGCTCCAGACCGAACTGAGACTTGGCTGCACACAGCCAAGTCATTCTCTCCCCTTTTCTCTTTTTCTTCTTTCTGTTTCTAACACTTAGACAAATATGTTAGTCCATAAAACCAATGTACTAAGGCTTAGAAACATACCTTTACTTCATGATTTGCACCTTGTTCATCCATGAATATAACTTCACAATTAAACACATGTGTTGGCACTCAATCACCAAAATACTTAGAAATGGCCCAAGGGCACATTTCCCTTTCAATCTCCCCCTTTTTGGTGATTTATGCCAACACAACATAAAGCAACTAGAACAAGTGCAAACTCACTTCAAATAAATTTAAGTTTTATTCAATTTTGGCATATATGGATCATCCTTTGCCACCACTTGGTTTGTTTTTGCAAATCAAACTCAAATCTCTATCTCTAAGTTAAACACACATGTTTAAGCAAAAAGAGAGTCATTCCAAAAGAGATTGATCAAAGATTTCAAAAACTCCCCCTTTTTCCCATAAACAATACTTCTCCCCACAAGAAGCCAACTTTTGACAAGAGAGACAACATAAGAATTTTGACAAACCAAAAACTCTATTCTATTATTTTCAAAATCTCTCAAGTGGTAGCTGATCCATTTATTGCTTTGGCCTTTATTTTCTCCCCCTTTGGCATCAAGCACCAAAACGGGATCAATCTTGGCCCTTTAACCCCATTGCCTCACCAAAATCTTCAATTAAGAGCAAATAGGCAATAAGAGTTCATGAGATGGACTTGGAATAAGTTACCCTCTCATCGGAGTGCAGTGGAAGTCTTTCATGGTCCAAGTCCACCTGTTCCCTTTCAATTCTCCTTTGAGACTAAATCAAACAAACTCAAGCATATGGTTAGTCTCAAAGGGTCAAGTTGTAACATGTCTCCCCCTAAACATGTGCATCACTTTGCAACGGACTTGTGAGGTCCAGGGAGTGTTTGTACAACTTGAGCACCATAATAAGCAACGAAATTGCAGAATGAACATGATCAAAGGCATAAATACATGTATGCTACAATTCAATCCAAGTTCCGCGAATCTAAGACATTTAGCTCACTACGCAGCCTGCAAAAGGTCTTCTCATCTAAAGGCTTGGTAAAGATATCGGCTAGCTGGTTCTCGGTGCTAACATAAAACACTTCGATATCTCCCTTTTGCTGGTGGTCTCTCAAAAAGTGATGTCGGATGTCAATGTGCTTTGTGTGGCTGTGCTCAACAGGATTTTCCGCTATTCGGATAGCACTCTCATTGTCACATAGGAGTGGGACTTTGCTCAGATTGTAGCCAAAGTCCCGGAGGGTTTGCCTCATCCAAAGTAGTTGCGCGCAACACTGTCCTGCGGCAACATACTCGGCCTCAGCGGTGGATAGGGCAACGGAGGTTTGTTTCTTAGAGTTCCATGACACCAGGGACCTTCCTAAGAATTGGCACGTCCCCGATGTACTCTTCCTATCGACCTTACATCCAGCATAGTCGGAATCTGAGTACCCAATCAAGTCAAAGTTAGACCCCTTTGGATACCAGATCCCGAAGCAAGGCGTAGCGACTAAATATCTAAGAATTCGCTTCACCGCCACCAAGTGACACTCCTTAGGATCGGATTGAAATCTAGCACACATGCATACGCTAAGCATAATATCCGGTCTACTAGCACATAAATAAAGTAAAGACCCTATCATTGACCGGTATGCTTTTTGATCAACGGACTTACCTCCTTTGTTGAGGTCGGTGTGTCCGTCGGTTCCCATCGGCGTCTTTGCGGGCTTTGCGTCCTTCATCCCAAACCGCTTTAGCAGATCTTGCGTGTACTTCGTTTGGGAGATGAAGGTGCCGTCCTTGAGTTGCTTCACTTGGAACCCAAGGAAGTAGTTCAACTCGCCCATCATCGACATCTCGAATTTCTGCGTCATCACCCTGCTAAACTCTTCACAAGACTTTTGATTAGTAGAACCAAATATTATGTCATCGACATAAATTTGGCATACAAACAAATCACCATCACATGTCTTTGTAAAAAGAGTTGGATCGGCTTTCCCAACCTTGAAAGCATTAGCAAGTAAGAAATCTCTAAGGCATTCATACCATGCTCTTGGGGCTTGTTTAAGTCCATAGAGCGCCTTAGAGAGCTTACACACATGGTCGGGGTACCGCTCATCCTCGAAGCCAGGGGGTTGCTCCACGTACACCTCCTCCTTTATTGGCCCGTTGAGGAAAGCGCTCTTCACATCCATTTGGTACAACCTGAAAGAATGGTGAGCGGCATATGCTAGCAAGATACGAATGGACTCTAGCCTAGCCACAGGAGCAAAAGTCTCCTCAAAGTCCAAACCTGCGACTTGGGCATAACCTTTTGCCACAAGTCGAGCCTTGTTCCTTGTCACCACTCCGTGCTCGTCTTGTTTGTTGCGGAACACCCACTTGGTTCCCACAACATTTTGCTTGGGACGAGGCACCAGCGTCCAAACTTCATTGCGCTTGAAGTTGTTAAGTTCCTCCTGCATGGCCAACACCCAGTCCGGATCTAGCAAGGCCTCCTCTACCCTGAAAGGCTCAATAGAGGAGACAAAAGAGTAATGTTCACAAAAATTAACTAATCGAGACCGAGTAGTTACTCCCTTGCTAATGTCACCCAGAATTTGGTCGACGGGATGATCCCTTTGGATCATCGCTCGAACTTGGGTTGGAGGTGCCGGTTGCGCTTCTTCCTCCATCACATGATCATCTTGTGCTCCCCCTTGATCACACGCCTCCTTTTGATGAACCTGTTCATCATTTTGAGTTGGGGGATGCACCGTCGTTGAGGAAGAAGGTTGATCTCGTTCATCTTGTTCCTGTGGCCGAACGTCTCCAATCGCCATGGTTCGTATAGCGGCCGTTGGAACATCTTCTTCATCTACATCATCACAATCAACAACTTGCTCTCTTGGAGAGCCATTAGTCTCATCAAATACAACGTCGCTAGAGACTTCAACCAAACCCGATGATTTGTTGAAGACCCTATACGCCTTTGTATTTGAATCATAACCTAATAAAAACCCTTCTACAGCTTTGGGAGCAAACTTAGAATTTCTACCCTTCTTCACTAGAATGTAGCACTTGCTCCCAAAAACACGAAAGTAAGATACATTGGGTTTGTTACCGGTTAGTAGCTCATATGACGTCTTCTTGAGGAGGCGGTGAAGGTAGACCCTGTTGATGGCGTGGCAAGCCGTGTTCACGGCTTCCGACCAAAAGCACTCGGGGGTCTTGAACTCTCCAAGCATCGTCCTTGCCATATCGATTAGCGTCCTGTTCTTCCTCTCTACCACACCATTTTGTTGTGGTGTGTAGGGAGCGGAGAACTCGTGCTTGATCCCTTCCTCCTCAAGAAACTCCTCCACTTGAAGGTTCTTGAACTCGGACCCGTTGTCGCTCCTTATCTTCTTCACCTTGAGCTCAAACTCATTTTGAGCTCTCCTGAGGAAGCGCTTGATGGTCCCTTGGGTTTCAGACTTATCCTGCAAAAAGAACACCCAAGTGAAGCGGGAAAAGTCATCAACAATAACTAAACCATACTTACTTCCTCCTATGCTTAGATAGGCGACGGGTCCGAAGAGGTCCATATGCAGCAGCTCCAGAGGTCTTGACGTGGTCATCACATTCTTGCTGTGATGTGCTCCTCCCACTTGTTTTCCTGCCTGACAAGCTGCACAAGGTCTATCTTTTTCGAAATAAACATTTGTTAGACCTATCACGTGTTCTCCCTTTAGAAGCTTGTGGAGGTTCTTCATCCCCACATGTGCTAAGCGGCGATGCCACAGCCAGCCCATGCAAGTCTTAGCCATTAAGCATGCATCTAGACCGGCCTCTTCTTTTGTAAAATCTACTAAGTAAAGCTTGCCGTCTAGTACACCCTTAAAAGCTAGTGAACCATCACATCTTCTAAAGACAGACACATCTACATTAGTAAAAAGGCAATTATATCCCATTTGACATAGTTGACTAACAGATAGCAAATTATATCCAAGACTCTCCACTAGGAATACATTTGATATAGAATGCTCATTAGAAATTGCAATTTTACCTAACCCTTTTACCTTGCCTTGATTCCCATCACCGAATATAATTGAATCTTGGGAATCCTTATTCTTGACGTAGGAGGTGAACATCTTCTTCTCCCCCGTCATATGGTTTGTGCATCCGCTGTCGATAATCCAGCTTGAACCCCCGGATGCATAAACCTGCAAGGCAAATTTAGGCTTGGGTCTTAGGTACCCAACTCATGTTGGGTCCTGCAAGGTTAGCACAAATATCTTTAGGGACCCAAATGCAAGATTTATCTCCCTTGCATCTAGCCCCTAATTTCCTAGCAACTACCTTCTTACCCTTTCTACAAATAGCAAAGGGAGCATTACAAGCATAATAAATGGTAGAAGGTTCATTCACTACTTTCCTAGGAGCATGAATAACATTCTTTCTAGGTACATGAGCAATATCTCTCCTAGGCATATGTACAACATTTCTCCTACACATATCTCTACCATGCTTATAAGAAGAACTAGAAGCAAACATGGCATGAGAATCATAAACATGTGAATCAAAATGATTATAAGCATTTCTAGCATGTCTCCTATCATAATACATAAAAGCATGATTCTTTTTAGCATTACTAGCCATAGGAGCCTTCCCCTTCTCCTTGACGAAGATGGGGGCCTTATGGCTTGTTAAGTTCTTGGCTTCCCTCTTGAAGCCAAGCCCATCCTTAATTGAGGGATGTCTTCCAATTGTATAGGCATCCCTTGCAAATTTTATCTTTTCAACTTCACTCTTGCTAGTCTTAAGTTGAGCATTAAGACTAGCCACTTCATCTTTTAGTTTTGAAATTGAAACTAAGTGTTTGCTACAAGTGTTAACATCAAAATCCTTACACCTAGTGCAAATTGTAACATTTTCAACACAAGACTTAGATTTATTTGTTACTTCTAATTTAGCATTTAAATCATGGTTAACACTTTGTAAAGTAGCAATGGTTTCATGACAAGAAGATATTTCACTAGAAAGCACTTCATTTCTTTTCACTTCTAAAGCATATGATTTTTGTGCCTCTACAAACTTATCATGTTCATCATACAATAAATCCTCTTGCTTTTCTAAAAGCCTATCCTTTTCATTCAAAGCATCAATCAATTCATTGATTTTATCTATCTTAGATCTATCTAAGCCCTTGAACAAGCAAGAATAATCTATATCATCATTACTAGACTCACTATCACTGGAAGAAGCATAAGTGGAGTCTTGAGTACTCACCTTCTTCTCCCTTGCCATAAGGCAAGTGAGACGCTCGTTGGGGAAGAGAGCCGATTTGTTGAAGGCATTGGCGGCGAGTCCTTCGTTGTCGGAGTCAGAGGAGGAGCAATCCGAGTCCCACTCCTTTCCTAGATGCGCCTCGCCCTTTGCCTTCTTGTATTGCTTCTTCTTCTCTCTTTTGTTCCCCTTTTCCTGGTCACTTTCATTATCGGGACAGTTAGCAATGAAATGACCAAGCTTACCGCATTTGAAGCATGAGCGCTTCCCCTTGGCTTTGGTCTTGCTTGGTTGTCCCTTGTGACCTTTAAACACCGTCTTGAATCTTTTGATGATGAGAGCCATCTCTTCATCATTAAGGCCAGCCGCCTCAATCTGTGCCACCTTGCTAGGTAGCGCCTCCTTGCTTCGTGTTGCCTTGAGAGCAAGGGGTTGCGGCTCGTTGATCGGACCATTCAAGGCGTCGTCCACATACCTCGCCTCCTTGATCATCATTCGCCCGCTAACGAATTTCCCAAGAACTTCTTCGGGCGACATCTTGGTGTACCTGGGATTTTCACGGATATTGTTCACCAAGTGAGGATCAAGAACGGTAAATGACCTGAGCATTAGGCGGACGACGTCGTGGTCCGTCCATCGCGTGCTCCCGTAGCTTCTTATCTTGTTGATAAGGGTCTTGAGCCGGTTGTATGTTTGCGTCGGCTCCTCGCCCCTTATCATTGCGAACCGTCCAAGCTCGCCCTCCACTAACTCCATCTTGGTGAGTAAGGTGACGTCGTTCCCCTCATGAGAAATCTTGAGGGTGTCCCAGATTTGCTTGGCGTTGTCCAAGCCGCTCACCTTATGATATTCATCCCTGCACAAGGAAGCTAGAAGAACAGTAGTAGCTTGTGCATTCTTATGAATTTGTTCATTAATGAACATGGGACTATCCGAACTATCAAAATGCATTCCACTCTCTACAATCTCCCATATACTAGGATGGAGAGAGAATAGGTGACTACGCATTTTGTGGCTCCAAAATCCGTAGTCCTCTCCATCAAAGTGTGGGGGCTTGCCGAGTGGAATGGAGAGCAAATGTGAATGTGAACTTTGCGGAATACGAGAGTAATCAAAAGAAAAGTTCGAATTAACCGGTTTTCTCCTCTCGTAGTCGTTGTGGTCCTCATCCTTTTGGGAAGAAGTAGACTCGTCGCTGTCGTAGTAGACGATCTCCTTGATGCGCCTTGTCTTCTTCTTCTTCCCTTCCTTCCGTCTTTGTCCCGAGCCGGAGTCGGTAGGCTTGTCGTCCTTCGGCTCGTTGACGAAGGTCTCCTTCTCTTTGTCGTTGATCACTATACCCTTCCCCTTAGGATCCATCTATTCGGGCGGTTAGTCCCTTTGTGAATAGAACGGCTCTGATACCAATTGAGAGCACCTAGAGGGGGGGGGTGAATAGGTGATCCTGTAAACTTCAAAAACTTAAGCCACAAAACTTTGATTAAGTGTTAGCACAGTTAATGCCAAGTGGCTAGAGCGAAGATGGTAATCACAAGAAGTTCAACACAGAGATGACACGGTGATTTATCCCGTGGTTCGGCCAAGTACAAAACTTGCCTACTCCACGTTGTGGCGTCCCAACGGACGAGAGTTGCACTCAACTCCTCTCAAGTGATCCAATGATCAACTTGAATACCACAGTGTTATGCTTTTCTCCTCAATATCCCGTTTGCGAGGAATCTCCACAACTTGGAGCCTCTCGCCCTTACACTTAAGATTCACAAAGAAGTACGGAGTAAGGTGGGAATGAGCAACGCACACAAGACTCGGAAATCAGAGCAACAACACGCACACAAGTCGCAATAAGAGCTCGCAACGCAACACAAAGAGTTCACAACTCCAAAAGAGCTCTATATGCTATCACAACGAAACGAATGCGTGAGATCAATGTCTTGGTGCTTAGAAGTGTTGTAGGAATGCTTGGTGTCCTCCTCCATGCGCCTAGGGGTCCCTTTTATAGCCCCAAGGCAGCTAGGAGCCGTTGAGAACAAATCTGGAAGGCCATCCTTGCCTTCTGTCGTCGGGGGCACCGGACAGTCCGGTGCACACCGGACACTGTCCGGTGCCCGATTTGTTTCCTTAAACGGCGAAGACGACCGTTGCAGACCGTTGGCAGATCTGGCGCCGTTGGCGCACCGGACATGTCCGGTGCACACCGGACAGTCCGGTGCCGTCTTCCGACCGTTGGCCCGGCCACGTGTCCTGCGCGGATTGCGCGGCCGACCGTTGGCCCTGGCCGACCGTTGACTCACCGGACAGTCCGGTGCACACCGGACAGTCCGGTGAATTTTAGCCGTACGCCGTCGGCGAATTCCCGAGAGCAGCCAGTTCGAGTCGAGGCAGCCTGGCGCACCGGACACTGTCCGGTGCACACCGGACAGTCCGGTGCTCCAGACCGAACTGAGACTTGGCTGCACACAGCCAAGTCATTCTCTCCCCTTTTCTCTTTTTCTTCTTTCTGTTTCTAACACTTAGACAAATATGTTAGTCCATAAAACCAATGTACTAAGGCTTAGAAACATACCTTTACTTCATGATTTGCACCTTGTTCATCCATGAATATAACTTCACAATTAAACACATGTGTTGGCACTCAATCACCAAAATACTTAGAAATGGCCCAAGGGCACATTTTCCTTTCAAATACCAAGTCCTTGCTCAAGCTTCTCTTCCATTATTCCAAAACCTTTGACTTGTCCTTCACACTCGCAACTAGTCCATCGTAGCTAAGCTATATCTTTTGATTTCTCCACCTAGCCTCATGACACTATGGCATGTCACATATGAAATAAGATCCATCATCAAATTAATTGCATGGCAACGACCCTAAGCCATTTCACCATCATGCCACCTATTGCTTGCACTAGTGTCCCTACATACTAATCACCTATGTATTTCAACATAAGCACATATTAGTCCATATAGGTTGTCACTTAATTACCAAAACCAAAGTAGCACCTTTCAGCCTACTGATCTCTCCTTGATGCATGAGCGTGACACATCGATGCATCTTCTGTCACCCAGTTGTCAAGGTTGTTGCCCCCCCACCCACCCACCTCACTATTGATGCTAGCTCCTTTGTCCACGAGTATCACCTCGAATGGTCGTGCCACCACATCTATCCCTTCTTGCTCCTCCTTCGACTGAAGTCAAAGCTCCATTACACCTAGCCTCCTTATTATCAGCTGTGTCGTAGGTTGTCTCTTCATTGGCTCCTTCGCCTCCTCCTCGCTCCACCATCGTTGAATCCACGTACGTGACCTACCACCCTCCTCCCTTATCGCATGGTGAGGCCATGGCCAAGGAGCCGACCGAGCATATATATTGGTATTGCTTCTCGGGAGGGTCAGCCTGGAAAACAACACAAGAGGTCATGTCTAGGCCATTGTCCAGGGCTATGTCGCTATTAGGCTGTCTCTAACCAGGACCGCTAAACGGTCCTGTTCGTTATATTTAGCGGACGTCGAGCTCCTTTACTCGTCCAACAACGGATGATAAAACCTCGGGTAAAAATAGTGCATGTCACGAGACAAGCTAAATCTAGAGCTTCTCAGGCATCCGCGTCCGTCGCTTTGTCTCCCTCCCGCGTCGAGGTGGAACATTCCCCTCGCTAGCTCCCGAGCCGCACGTCGATCACCTAGACTAGTCTCCTCCCACTCCCGCACCACCATGGATCGCAAGAGCAAGTCCAGCAAGGGTGTCGCGAGATCGAAAGCGACGTCCATGGCCGCGGCTCCCCGCCGCCATCGTAGCCGGCGACAACAGCTCGAATCTCGCCGACGGCACGGCGCTGCTGCACGAGGAGGAGGACAGAGTGCCTGCGAAAATGGCAGCGTGGGAGGCGCCTCCAGCTCCTCCTCGGTACCGACGACGAGAGGCGTGGCCGCGAGAAGCGGCGCCTCCAGCTCTACCTCGACGGCGCCTCCAGCTCCACCCTAGCTCTGCCTCCTTGTCTTATTGTGTTCGATTTCTCTATTTTTCTCACCTTGGATTAGATTAACCATGAGAGCATGAGTTTCTCAACAGTTGATATTGTTAGCGCACACGAGGTGTTTGATGGAATGCCCATGAGCAATGGCATGCATTGCTGCTTTTTTTCAGCCTGTGTGAAATTTTGACTGAAGTTGTTCTACTGAAATGTTGGGTTCTTGAGAATGATGACAATCGAAAATGTACTGCAAAAACTATTTTAATTTCATGACAAACAAAATTAATTTTTGTGGTAAATGAAAAACATTGAATATGAAATCGGGTAACATTGTAGATATAGATGATCGAATTTAGATGACATTGCTGAAGATAAAGAAAATATAAAGAACTGAATCGTTTAAAAGGTGCTATAAAAGACAGAGAATATTTCTTTAGCGGTCGGCATCGAGGGAACGTTGCTGACAACATTCGGCATGATGTGCCATACCTAGTCTGGCCTCGTGGGGCCTCACTTTTATTGAGCCCGAAGCCCCGAAGAGGTCGGGCAGGGCGGTTAGGACATCTATGATTGATATTAAGTTGGAAAATTTTAAACTTACAAGTCTAGGAGCTTTTGGATCTTAATAGTGCAAACCTATAACATTGCACCACAATCTAGGCTAACGACCAATGCCATTAGATTGTTAATAAGTCCGGTCGTATACTCGTATATATTTTTATGGTAACAGGAGGGGGTGTGGGCTCTCCTACTGGATAGGTTAATGAATGAAAAATGTTATTTAGACGCCCTAGCTATCTAACCAAGATGGCACAACATTCTGAAAAATGCTCCTTTGCCCTATGAATAAGCAGGTACATTTCTTTCATAATGGCTAGTCTTATTGGAGTTCTATTTAAATTTCATTTATATTTAATAGGCTCCCATATAGATGGTTTTTTAAAGATATGATCATGTTTTTAAGAAGAGAGATCAAAAGTGAGTTTTATTTAAATAAAACTCCATTGGCATGCTTAATAATTCTACATGAGTCATTAAATTGTCTATGATACACACAATAAAACATTTTATTAAAAGTAGGTGTTTCATCTATGTTTTATTTTATCCTATATTAGAAATAATGTTATATACATTTTTACTATAACTGATCTAAAGTAACATCCTAACACTATTTTTATGGTCTGCCAACCAAAATAAATCTTAACACTGGACCAAACTCAAAACCTTAACGTGCTACTAATATTAAAGCACATACAACTGCAACGGGAGGTACATGCTGCACCTTTAGGGTGTGTTTGGATGGAGGGATGAGGAGGACGAAAAGGGATGGGATGGGATCATTTTAACTTGACCCGTGTTTGGTTTGGAGATCCAGAGTCAGGGTCAAGAAATATTCTTAAAAAATGGTGGATGAACCCATCCCTCAAAAAATAAGGGACGGGGTCAGCCCAGGGTTGATCTCGTCCCATCCCTTGTTGACACCGAACCAAACACTACCTTAATTCAGCACTGCGGATCGTGGCGAACATGCAGCTCCAGTGGCCAGCACCATGCGCGCACCCGTGCTGTCATTCACCGTACGGTACATGAAGTGTGTACTCCTCTGTCAAAAAAGTTACTATAGGTCCGTACCATTTAAATTGATTTACATTTGGTCAAATTGTTAGAAACAAAATATTATTTATATTTATAACTCTAAATTATTTTTACTATGAAATGAATTTTGTAACTAATCTAATAGTATTTATTTAATGTTGTAAATATCGCCTTTTTTATTTATAATTGGTTAAATTTGATGCTAAAATATGAAATTGTGCTCAAATTGCATTCTTTATGGGTTGAGGAGTACATACTTTCTTAGTTCTATAATAAATACACGTATAGAGCTTTAAAATTTATCTTTAAAAAGCATACATCTAGGAATGTAACCACTAAATTCTAGTTGTTTTTTATTTATTTTCTATAAATACAATATATATACTAATATTGATTTATTAACTCAAATTACGGAAGTATACTTATTTTTTTGGACGAGGGAGCACGCTGGTGGTAGACTGGTAGCCTGAAAAGGGTCACGTCGCCTAGCTACCGGTAATGCGTGCACCGTCAGGCACGTAGACTTGCCTGCGCTGCACGATGCGATTACTGCGATTGCATCGGCCACTCAATCAGTGAGACATGTGGGTTCGCTTTCCCTCAACAGTTTTCCTAAAAAGTCACGGCTGGGCTGCTCAATAAAAAAAAACCTTTGACTTTTTTCACACAGCGTATCTCATAGCAGCTTTTTTTAGCCCATGACTCACAGATATTTTGGCAAAAAACTATAGCTCTGCCATGCACGTACTATGCCTCTCCTGTGGTTCTCCTAGCTCCATCGCAGCCAGACTCCCACGTTTGCCGCTTCAGCCTTCAGGTTCGCACATATCCGGTGGTTCTCCCGGCTCCATCGCAGCCGGACTCGCACGCTTGCCATACTTCCCGTCCGGCTGACCATCTTGATGCCTCATCTAGTCATCTTTATATCGTCAAACTTAATTTTACAAATATTGCAGTTTACATTGTAAATATACTGTGTACGGCTATATAGATAAACTGCTAGAGACGGTCTAACTGGCTTTAATTTCAATCAGCTAAAGGAAATGGTACACGTATATGTACGCTGTATACTTAGTACTCTTTATCGAGCAACACATCGCTACTACTAGTAGTAGTGGTACTTTACGAAGTCCGTATTGTACGTACGGCGCAACGACAGGTCGGCAGCGGGTTTTCTGCAATTTAGGGCAGCGACAACATGACAGCGCGCCCGTTTTTCGTAGCCAGAAAAAAGGAGAGAAAACGAGAGGCGACAACAAGTCAACATGCATGGACCATATGCATCAACCCTGTGTGTATTTTGGTGGTTGTTGCTAATGTCTCTCACCAGCAAAGGAGAATTCTTGCTCAAGGCCACATAAAGACGCACGTGGTTTTAGGTACCATGCAGCTGATGCTGCCGCTGTCTGATCCGCGGCCGACGCACTCGGTAGCATCCACGATGGATGCAATGACTGTATGTGTATGCGAATGGCGGCAGCTCGCTGTCGTTTTCCAGGGAATATGTAACTGTACGTAGGACGGAAGGAGTATATTGTTAGAAAAAAAGGAAACATGTGATCTTTTCCAAGAGACAGCAATTACATATTGTGAACAGTTGTGTCTGTTCACAAGCACCCTTGTGCTTTGTATACAAAGAAACACATCCCTCAATTAAGAACAGTCTCTGTCATTTGATTATCTCAATCTCGTTTTCACTATATTACAATATGTTATCGGCACGTGTCCGCGATAACAAAAGGAAGAAGAGATCCCTCGCTGTTGGAGAAGGTTGAAGGTATGGAGCCTACCGTTTCTCTTCGTTTTCGTCGTATGCGTGAAGTTCTTCGTATCGTCGATGATGCGTTGTTGGAGACGTACGCTTCTAGTCAAGCGTTAGTGATGTCGTTGGTGGCCGCACCCACTCCACGTCGTGTCCAAGTGCACAACGTGCACTTCTACGTGATTCGTGGATGGATTGCGGTGGTGCAGCTGTCGGAGATAGAATGTGGCCTCCCCATTTCGCTCCCATCACCGTCGGTGCCGACGGGAGACGCGGAATCGTTAGCGACGGTGCCCATGGAGATCGAGTTGGCGGCACCACCGCCTCCTCCACCCACTATCGCAGGACTTCGTTGTCATCGTTCTCCATCCCCACCGGGGCCGGTTGTCGCCTGAACCATCACGACCCACCGCAAACAACCTCCTTGCGCTGTCGACGCTCCACAGGGGCGCTTGATCTTCACCGGTCACCGCCACCTCCCCAACGGGGTGACCAACCACGCCCATTCCTCCTCCGGTGAGGGGGCCTAAGGGCCCTCGCACCGGGCCGTGGCGGTTGGTGCCACACATGCCGGTGATGGGGGGAAGGGGAGGGGGAAGGCACCGCGACAGCACACCCGGACATGGCGCGCGGGCATGGGTAGTGGAGACGTAAAAAAACAATATGAAGTTCTTGATTGTTATATTGAAAAATAGTTGAGCATGGGTAGTGGAGACCTAAGCATTAGTTGTGGTTTGTTCATTTAATGAACTTATCATCCCAGAGACCGTGCTTCTAGGCAGCAAGTTTCTTGCCCACTACTAGGAGATCTACCTTATTAATTTGAGGATTATCTATATAATACTCACTAATACTCAAAATATTCATTCAATTGTAAGGTTTAATATCTTCATGCAACTCATACCATATGTGATTTTAAGGATTTTGCATTTGAGCTTACAACATAACCATTGTGATTCTTATTTTACATGGTAAATTAATGGAAGTCCATGATAATGATTGTAGGGACATGACAACTAAAGAGTTCAAGGAACTCGCTCTTGATGGGCATAATATTACCCAAATTGGGCTTCAGACATTGAAGTTACTTTCACTTCTCGTGGGATTGTTGATGCTATTGCAACACCAATGACTGGGGCTAGCCCAGTTAATGATGTAAAAAAAAGAATGTTGCTCTTTTTCTTTTGAGGTTCTAGCAATATCGCTTTAACAATTTCTAGCAATATTCTTAGCTTATGCATACATTGACTCATACAGAAAAACATCATGAGCTTCTTTAAAAAAATGCTCAACAACGTCCTCTGGGTTCTGCTCCACTGCCTGAGATTCACTATAATGTTCATAAGCTTGATAATAAGAAGGGTGATGTCGTTACCTCAAGATTGGGGTACCCATTACTGCTAGATCTAGGTGGACCCTCTGGGGCTACTCTTAGTCACCATGCTAATGGTGGCCCGTCCTAGCCTAGTGGCTGGGTCTACCTAGTAAGGCCACTGGCCTCGGGTGAAGGCTAGCACCTATAATCAGCGCTCTGGAACCCTCACGGAGGGGTCCGGTTTTGTCATGTGTCTTGAAGATGAGGGCTCTCGGAACCTACGCCCGAGGGTCAGACCCCCTAGAACGGCCCGACCCTCATGGCAGACCACCCGGACCTCTGCCCTAAGGGCGTCCAATGCTGTCACATGCTGGCCAACATTGGAGGAGACTGAAAGGGAAATGTACCCTTGGGACATTTCTATAAGATTTTGGTGATTAAGTGCTCCACACAAATGCTTTGAGTAATATTTGTGCCAAAGACTTAAGAAGTGCAAATCAAGAGTAAAGGTATGTTTCTAAGACTTAGTACATTGTTTTGAAGACTAATGTATTGTGTCTAAGTGCTAGAAACAGGAAAAGACCAATTTGGAAAAGACTTGGCTGGGCAGCCAAGACTCTGTGCAGTCAGGGTGCACCGGACAGTGTCCGGTGCGCCAGGCTGGATCTGGCGAACTGGCTGCTCTCGGGTTTCGTCGGCGGCGTACGACTATTGTCGGCGTTTCGAAACCCGGGGGTCCCTGGACCGACGAGTAAATTGTCGCCGCGTGCCCTAGCCCAGATGGGTCGGCGCGAGACGGAGCGCGAAGGGGGGAGGAAGCCGGAGGGAGACGGGCGTGAGAGGTGGAATCCCGCGGCCTTCGTGTTTGTCCCGCGCCCAGGTCGGGTGCGCTTGCAGTAGGGGGTTACAAGCGTCCACGCGGGAGGGAGCGAGCGGCCTCACGCGAGCGCCGTCCTGTCCTTCCCCGCGAGGCCAACCCTCTGTAAGAGGGCCCTGGCCCTTCCTTTTATAGGCACAAGGAAAGGATCTAGGTGTACAATGGGGGGGGGGTGTAGCAGTGTGCTAACGTGTCTAGCGGAGGAGAGCTAGCGCCCTAAGTACATGCCATCGTGGCAGCCGGAGAGGTTTTGGCACCCGATTCGTGTGGTGTCGTGGCCGTCGGAGGAGCGCTGGAGCCCGGCGGAAGGACAACTGTCGGGGCTGTCGAGTCCTTGCTGACGTCCTCTTGCTTTCGTAAGGGGGCTGAGAGCCGCCATCGTCATAGAGCGTGCGGGGCGCCATCATTACTCGTATAGTGGAGCGAGCCAGATGGGACGCTGGTCTTGTTCCCCGTAGCCTGAGTCAGCTTGGGGCAGGTGGCGCCTCCTGTTGACGTGGTCGGTCCGTGCCCTAGGTTGGGTGAGGTGGAGGCTCCTCCGAGGTCGAGGTCGAGTCTGTCTTCTAAGGTCGAGGTCGAGTCCGAGCCCCCGGGTCGGACGAGGCGGAGACCGTCGGCTGATGCCAGGGCTGAGTCCGAGCCCTGGGGTCGGGCGAAGCGGAGTTCATCGTCTTTCGGGGCTGAGCCCGAGTCCGAGCCTTGGGGTCGGGCGAAGCGGAGTCCGTCGTCTTCCGAGGCTGAGCCCGAGTCCGAGCCCTGGGGTCGAGCGAAGCGGAGTTCGTCGTCTTCCGGGGCTGAGCCCGAGTCCGAGCCCTAGGGTCGAGCGAAGCGGAGTTCGTCGTCTTCCGGGACTGAGCCCGAGTCCGAGCCCTGGGGTCGGGCGAAGCGGAGTTCGTCGTCTTCCAGGGCTGAGCCCGAGTCCGAGCCCTGGGGTCGGGCGGAGCAGAGTTCGTCGTCTTCCGGGGCTGAGCCCGAGTCCGAGCCCTGGGGTCGGGTGAAGCGGAGTCCGTCGTCTTCCGGGGCTGAGCCCGAGTCCGAGCCCTGGGTTCGGGTGAAGCGGAGTCCGTCGTCTTCCGGGGCTGAGCCCGAGTCTGAGCCCTGGGGTCGGGCGGAGCGGAGTTCGTCGTCTTTCGGGGCTGAGCCCGAGTCCGAGCCCTGGGGTCAGGCGAAGCGGAGTTTCCCATGGCGCCTAGGGCCGGACTTGGCTGCTGTCAGCCTCACTCTGTCGAGTGGCTCAGCAGTCGGAGCGGCGCAGGCGGCGCTGTCCTCTTGTCAGACCGGTCAGTGGAGCGGCGAAGTGACTGCGTCACTTCGGCTCTATCGACTGGAGGGCGTGCGTCAGGATAAAGGTGTCAGGCCACCTTTGCATTAAATGCCCCTGCGATTTGGTCGGTTGGCATGGCGATTTGGCCTAGGTTGCTTCTTGGTGAAGACTGGGCCTCGGGCGAGCCGAAGGTGTGTCCGTTGCTGGAGGGGGGCCTCGGGCGAGACGTAGATCCTCCAGGGTCGGCTGCCCCTGCCCGAGGCTGGGCTCGGGCAAGGCGTGATCGCGTCCCTCGAATGGACCGATCCTTGACTTAGTCGCACCCATTAGGCCTTTGCAGCTTTGTGCTGATGGGGGTTACCAGCTGAGATTTAGGAGTCTTGAGGGTACCCCTAATTATGGTCCCCTACATTAGCCCCCGAGCCTCGAAGGGAGTGTTAATACTCGCTTGGAGGCTTTTGCCGCACTTTTTTGCAAGGGGACCAGCCTTTTTTGGTTGCATTTTGTTCCGGTGGGTGCGCGCGAGCGCACCCGCCGGGTGTAGCCCCCGAGGCCTCGGAGGAGTAGTTTGACTCGTTCGAGGTCTTAGTGCATTTCGCAACACTTCGGCTGGTCTGGTTGTTCCCTCATGCGAGCTGGTCGTAGCCCGGGTGCACGGTCGGGTCCCAAGTTCTCGGGCTGGTATGTTGACGCTGTCAACAGTTTGGCCGGAGCCAGGTTTGCGAGAGTAGCCCCCGAGCCTCTGCACAGGGCGAGAGGACGGTCAAGGACAGACTTGACTTTTTTACATACGCCCCTGTGTCGCCTTTCCACAAGGAGGAGGGGGGAAAGCGCCATGTTGCCCTCGGAGGGCGCCGAACATGGTGTCTCCGGTGAGCTGCTGGCGGGTAATCCGAGTGGACGCCCATGCCCCATTTGTTAGGGGTCGGCTAGAGGCCCGGAGGCGCGCTCCAAAAGTACCTGCGGGTGATCTGCCGGACCCGGTCCCCTTTCGACGGGGTCCGAGGGCTCGATGCCTCCCTCTGATGGGATTCCGTTACAAGATCGTTCCCGCTGGTCTCGGAAATGTCCTAGGGTACCTCGGGAGCGTAGCCCGAGCCTCGGTTATGTATCGAACGTACCTAGGGTCATCCCTCACTCTGTGTCTAAGGCGGCTATGAACCCTTTGAGGGCCAGCCTACGAACCCCTGATCAGTAGTGGGCGCGGAGCCCGAGTGGCCTGAGGCGGCCGTTGAACCCTTCCGAGGGGCCGGCCTTTGAACCTCTGACCAGTAGTGGGCGCGGAACCCAAGCGCTCTGAGGCGGCTGTTGAACCCCCCCCCCCCCCCCCCCCGAGGGGCCAGCCTTTGAACCTCTGATCAGTAGGGAGGCTCGGGGCCTGTTTCCTTCACGGAGAAGGATCCTTTTCGGGGTATCCCCCTTTCCCGGTCCCTGTTGTAAGAGAGAGAAAGAGGAAAAGGAAAAGGATACAAAATCGAATGACGTGGCGTACCTTTTTTGACGCGGTCATTATGGCGAAGGCGAAGCGTCGCTTGCTTTTCCTGCCTGAGGCGCCGCCTGTCCCGCCGCAGAGTTAATGCGACGGAGCGAGTGGTTCACGGGGCGACCGTTGTGCGTGCGCGAGCCGTTCGAGGAACGGTCGTTTCGCTTTGAGTCTTTCAATCCCTCAGCGGGTTCGGGCGACACGTTGAACGGGTCTCGCCTTGGTCTTTATATACTCGGGGGAGGGTCTGGTGACGTTTCTTTGCTCTGCTTCTTGCCTCCTTCTTTGGTTTTCGCAACCTGAGAGATTTAGCCAGAGAAAAGGAAACCACCCACCCAGTCCTTTCTGTTGCCACCCCTTCTGCTCGGTGATGGCCGACCGGGTGACCATTATTTCGCCGCGCGACCCATGGCCTTTCTCCACAGTCACGGCGGATGACCTGGAGGACCTCGTTGCTGAGGGTTTACTTCGCCCTCTCTCTGATGAGAGGCAGCCGGAGTGGATTCCCCCCCGAATGGAGCCGCCCCGTCCCCGCCGCCGGGGTACTGAAAGGTAATTAGGCTTAAACCTATTTCCTAAATGATTTTGGTGGTTGAATTGCCCAACACAAATAATTGGACTAACTAGTTTGCTCTAGTGTATAAGTTATACAGGTGCCAAAGGTTCACACTTAGCCAATAAAAGACCAAGAATTGGGTTCAACAAAAGAGCAAAGGGATAACCGAAGGCACCCTGGTCTGGCGCACCGGACAGTGTCCGGTGCACCAGGGAACTCCAAGCTGAACTTCACACCTTCGGGAATTCTCAGAGCTGCCGCGCTATAATTCACCGGACTGTCCGGTGTACACCGGACAGTGTCCGGTGCTTCAAGGAAACGCGGCTCTGAACTCGCCAGCTTCGGGAATTCGCAACGGCTAGTCCGCTATAATTCACCGGACATGTCCGGTGTGCACCGGACTGTCCGGTGTGATAATGAAGCAACGGCTACTTCGGCGCCAATGGCTACCTGCAGGCACATTGAATGCGTGCCAGCGCGCGCAGAAGTCAGGCAAGCCCATGCTGGCGCACTGGACACTCTACAGTGCATGTCCGGTGCGCCACCAGACATCCAGGCGGGCCCAGCAGTCAGAACTCCAACGGACAGAACCCAACGGCTTTGGTGACGTGGCTGGCGCACCGGACATGTCTGGTGTGCACCGGACTGTCCGGTGCACCATGCGACAGACAACCCTACCAAACGGCTAGTTTGGTGGTTGGGGCTATAAATACCCCTAACCACCCCACATTCAAGTCATCCAAGTTTTCCACCTTCCAACTACTTACAAGAGCTCTAGCATTCAATTCTAGACACACCCAAGTGATCAAATCCTCTCCAAATTCCATACAACGCCTTAGTGATTAGTGAGAGAGATTTGCTTGTGTTCTTTCGAGCTCTTGCGCTTGGATTGCTTTCTTCTTTCTTTGATTCTTCATTGTGATCAAACTCACTTGTAATTGAGGCAAGAGACACCAATCTTGTGGTGGTCCTTGTGGGAACTTTGTGTTCCAAGCATTTGAGAAGAGAAAGCTCACTCGGTCCGAGGGACCGTTTGAGAGAGGGAAAAGGGTTGAAAGAGACCCGGTCTTTGTGACCACCTCAACGGGGAGTAGGTTTGCGAGAACCGAACCTCGGTAAAACAAATCCGCGTGTCACACTCTTTATTCGCTTGCGATTTGTTTTGCACCCTCTCTCGCAGACTCGATTTTATATTTCTAACGCTAACCCAGCTTGTAGTTGTGATTAATTTTGTAAATTTCAGTTTCGCCCTATTCACCCCCCCTCTAGGGGACTTTTAGGTACATCGTGAGCTTCGTCGCCTTCCACGAGCGGGGATTCGGTGTGCCGGCAAGCCGCTTCATGCGGGCGATCCTGCATAACTACGGGGTGGAGTTGCACAACCTCAGCCCCAACTCCATCTCGCAAGCCGCCATCTTCGTAGCGGTGTGCGAGGGATACTTGGGGATCGACCCCCACTGGGACTTGTGGACTCATTTCTTCTCCGTGGAGCTTTTTGCTTCGCCGACGGGGAGAGAAGGGTCGGCGATGAGGGCCTTGGATTCGGCGAGGGCCTCGGCGTACTCCACGCACTCCACGTCGCATTCGTACGCGTGTCGGTACGTGGGGCCGACGGTGATGACCCCATTGGGGCCCGGCATCTTGAGCTTGAGGTAGGTGTAGTTGGGGACGACCATGAACTTAGTGTAGCATGGTCTCCCCAGCACTGCGTGGTAGGTTCCTCGGAACCCGACCACCTCGAACGTGAGGGTCTCCCTTCGGAAGTTGGAGGGCGTCCCAAAGCAGACGGGTAGATCGAGTTGTCCGAGGGGCTGGATGCGTTTCCCGGGGATTATCCCGTGGAAAGGCGCAGCGCCTGCCCGGACCGAGGATAGATCGACCCGCAGGAGCCCAAGGGTCTCAGCGTAGATGATGTTGAGGCTGCTGCCTCCGTCCATGAGGACCTTGGTGAGCCTAACGTCGCCGATGATGGGGTCGACAACGACCGGGTATTTCCCCGGGCTCGACACGTGGTCGGGGTGGTTGGCTTGGTCGAAGGTGATGGGCTTGTCGGACTACTCTAGGTAGACTGGCGCCGCCACCTTTACTGAACAGACCTCCCGACGCTCTTGCTTGCGGTGCCGAGCCGAGGCGTTCGCCACTTGCCCACCGTAGATCATGAAGTAGTCGCGGACCTCGGGGAACTCTCCTGCCTGGTGATCTTCCTTCTTGTCGTCATCGCGAGCCCTGCCACCCTCCACGGGTGGCCCGGCCTTGTGAAAGTGGCACCGAAGCATGGCGCACTCCTCAAGGGTGTTCTTGACGGGCCCCTGATGATAGGGGCACGGCTCCTTGAGCATCTTGTCGAAGAGGTTGGCACCTCCGGGAGGTTTTCGAGGGTTCTTGTACTCGGCGGCGGCGACAAGGTCCGTGTCGACGGCGTCGCGCTTCGCTTGCGACTTCTTCTTGCCTTTCTTCTTGGCGCCGCGCTGAGTTGACGCCTCGGGGACATCTTCCGGTGGGCGGCTCTGGGGCTGCTTGTCCTTCCGGAAGATGGCCTCAACCGCCTCTTGGCCAGAGGCGAACTTGGTGGCGATGTCCATCAGCTCGCTCGCCCTGGTGGGGGTCTTGCGACCCAGCTTGCTCACCAGGTCGCGGCAGGTGGTGCCGGCGAGGAACGCGCCGATGACATCTGAATCGGTGATGTTGGGCAGCTTGGTACGCTGCTTCGAGAATCATCGGATGTAGTCCCGGAGAGACTCCCCCGGCTGCTGTCGGCAGCTTCGGAGATCCCAGGAGTTTCCAAGGCGCACGTACGTGCCCTGGAAATTGCCGGCGAAGGCTTGGACCAGGTCGTCCCAGTTGGAGATCTGCCCCAGAGGCAGGTGTTCCAGCCAGGCGCGAGCGGTGTCGGAAAGGAACAGGGGGAGGTTGCGGATGATGAGGTTGTCATTGTCCGTTCCACCTAGTTGGCAGGCCAGCCGGTAGTCCGCGTGCCACAGTTCCGGTCTCATCTCCCCGAGTACTTTGTGATAGTAGTCGGGGTTCGGAACCGGGTCGGGAACGGCGCCCGTCGTATGGCGCGGCTGAAAGCCTGCGGACCGGGTGGTTCGGGCGAGGGACTCCGATCCTCCCCGCTGTTGTAGCGCCCCCCACGCCTGGGGTGGTAGCCTCGGCGCACCCTCTCGTCGAGGTGGGCCCGACGGTTGTGGTGATGGTGCTCGTTGCCGAGGCGACCCGGGGCCGCAGGCGCTGTGTTGCGCGTGCGCCCGGTGTGGACCGAGGCTTCCCGCATGAATCGGGAAGTCGCGGCGCGATGTTCCGAGGGGTGCCCCTGCCTTCGGGAGGTGGAGCTTTCGGCCCGTCGGACCGCGGCGTCCTCTAGGAGATTCTTGAGCTCCCCCTGGATACGCCGCCCCTCGGTGGTTGATGGCTCCGGCATCGCGCGGAGAAGCACTGCCGCTGCAGCCAGGTTCTGGCCGACTCCACTGGAAGTCGGTGGCGGCCTTACCTTGACATCGTCGGCGATGCGGTGCTGGATACCCTGGGGTAGGTGACGCACTTCTCTGGCCGGAGGTTGGCCCGCCCATTCCTGCCCGATGTCCCGGCGGATCGGCTCAAGTGTTCCTGCCCCCTTGTCGAGCCTGGCCTACATCTCGCGGATTTGCTCGAGCTGTGGGTCATGACCCCCCGCCGGGACGGGGACCACAGCTAGCTCCCGTAGGATGTCAACGCGAGGCACATGCCTAGGGAGATCACCGTTCTCCGGCATACCAAGATGGTTGCCTTCGTTGGGACCCCCTAGATCGACGTGGAAACATTCATGACTTGGGCCGCAGTCCTCGTCGCCGAGGCTGCGGCTACCATCAGAACAATCGGAAAGGCAGTAGTCGCACGCGGTCATAAAGTCCCGCATGGCACTGGGGTTACCAAGTCCGGAGAAATCCCAATAGAAGTCGGGCTCGCCATCTTCCTCGGACCCCGAGGGCCCGTAGGTCGAGACGTCCGTCAGCCGGTCCCAGGGTGACCGCATACGATACCCCAGAGGGTTTGGACTCGCCTCTACGAGAGCGTCCACCAAAGTGAAGTCGCTTGGTGGGTCGAGGCTGAATCCAAAAGGAGTGAGATGGGAACCGGTTGGTACCTCTTGGTCGACGGGCGGTGATGAAGTCACGTCAGGGGCTGACTGCACCGTCGTCTCAGGTACGAGGGTGACGCCCAGCAAGTCCTTCGCGAGCATGCTGGCGTCGTCCATTGGCTTGGGATTGGCGTGTTGTGGGGAGACAGCGCTCGTCTTTGTCTCAGATGCGAGGTCGATGCCCGACGTGTCCCCCGTTGGGGCGCCGGCGCCGTCGACTCGCTAGACAGTCGACGAGGTGCCGCCTCCTGCTTGGCCTTGGTTGCCCCGCCTCCTCCTCCGTCGGCAGGGGAGGGGACGGGGCGAGCTCGAATGTTGTTCTTCCACCACGCGGGGAAGACGTCGTCGATTCCGCCGCCGGCGGGCGGGCTGTCGGCCGCCATTGTCGCTGTCGCGCGGCGGGGGAAGGAGTATCATGTCGTAGCTGCCGTCGAGGGACATGAACTCAAGACTCCCGAAACGGAGTACCGTCCCGGGCTGGAAAGGTTGCTGGAGACTGCCCATCTGGAGCTTGACGGGAAGCTGTTCGTCAACACGCAGCAGGCCCCTACCTGGCGCGCCAACTGTCGGCGTTTCGAAACCCGGGGGTCCCTGGACCGACGAGTAAATTGTCGCCGCGTGCCCCAGCCCAGATGGGTCGGCGCGAGACGGAGCGCGAAGGGGGGAGGAAGCCGGAGGGAGACGAGCGTGAGAGGTGGAATCCCGCGGCCTTCGTGTTTGTCCCGCGCCCAGGTCGGGTGCGCTTGCAGTAGGGGGTTACAAGCGTCCACGCGAGAGGGAGCGAGCGGCCTCACGCGAGCGCCGTCTCGTCCTTCCCCGCGCGGCCAACCCTCTGTAAGAGGGCCCTGGTCCTTCCTTTTATAGGCGCAAGGAAAGGATCCAGGTGTATAATGGGGGGTGTAGCAGTGTGCTAACGTGTCTAGCGGAGGAGAGCTAGCGCCCTAAGTACATGCCATCGTGGCAGCCGGAGAGGTTTTGGCACCCGGTTCGTGTGGTGTCGTGGCCGTCGGAGGAGCGCTGGAGCCCAGCGGAAGGACAGCTGTCGGGGCTGTCGAGTCCTTGCTGACGTCCTCTTGCTTTCGTAAGGGGGCTGAGAGCCGCCATCGTCATAGAGCGTGCGGGGCGCCATCATTACTCGTATAGTGGAGCGAGCCAGATGGGACGCTGGTCTTGTTCCCCGTAGCCTGAGTTAGCTTGGGGCAGGGTAATGATGGCGCCTCCTTTTGACGTGGCGGGTCCGTGCCCTAGGTTGGGTGAGGTGGAGGCTCCTCCGAGGTTGAGGTCGAGTCTGTCTTCCAAGGTCGAGGTCGAGTCCGAGCCCCCGGGTCGGACGAGGCGGAGACCGTCAGCTGATGCCAGGGCTGAGTCCGAGCCCTGGGGTCGGGCGAAGCGGAGTTCGTCGTCCTTCGGGGCTGAGCCCGAGTCCGGGCCCTGGGGTCAGGCGAAGCGGAGTCCGTCGTCTTCCGGGGCTGAGCCCGAGTCCGAGCCCTGGGGTCGGGCGAAGCAGAGTTCGTCGTCTTTCGGGGCTGAGCCTGAGTCCGAGCCCTGGGGTCGGGCGAAGCGGAGTTCGTCGTCTTCTGGGGCTGAGCCCGAGTCCGAGCCCTGGGGTCAGGCGGAGCGGAGTTCGTCGTCTTCCGGGGCTGAGCCCGAGTCCGAGTCCTGGGGTCGGGCGAAGCGGAGTCCGTCGTCTTCCGGGGCTGAGTCCGAGTCCGAGCCCTGGGGTCAGGCGAAGCGGAGTTCGTCGACTTCCGGGGCTGAGCCCGAGTCTGAGCCCTGGGGTCAGGCGGAGCGGAGTTCGTCGTCTTCTGGGGCTGAGCCCGAGTCCGAGCCCTAGGGTCGGGCGAAGCGGAGTTTCCCATGGCGCCTAGGGCCGGACTTGGCTGCTGTCAGCCTCACTCTGTCGAGTGGCTCAGCAGTCGGAGCGGCACGGGCGGCGCTGTCCTCTTGTCAGACCGGTCAGTGGAGCGGCGAAGTGACTGCGGTCACTTCGGCTCTGTCGACTGGAGGGCGTGCGTCAGGATAAAGGTGTCAGGCCACCTTTGCATTAAATGCCCCTGCGATTTGGTTTGTTGGCGTGGCGATTTGGCCTAGGTTGCTTCTTGGTGAAGACTGGGCCTCGGGCGAGCCGAAGGTGTGTCCGTTGCTGGAGGGGGGCCTCGGGCGAGACGTAGATCCTCCGGGGTCGGCTGCCCCTGCCCGAGGCTGGGCTCGGGCGAGGCGTGATCGCCTCCCTCGAATGGACCAATCCTTGACTTAGTCGCACCCATCAGGCCTTTGCAGCTTTGTGCTGATGGGGGTTACCAGCTGAGATTTAGGAGACTTGAGGGTACCCCTAATTATGGTCCCCGACAACTATAAATCACCGGACTGTCCGGTGAGCCAATAGTCGGTCGGGCCAACGGTCGGTCGCGTAATCCACGCGCGACGCGTGGCAGAGCCAACGGTCAGAAGGGGGCATCGGACTGTCCGGTGTGCACTGGACAGTGTCCGGTGCGCCAACGGCTCTGAATCTCCAACGGTCGGCTTCGCCAAAGAAGGAAAGAAATCCGCACCGGACAGTGTCTGGTGGTGCACCGGACTGTCCGATGCGCCAGGCGACAGAAGGCAAGAATTGCCTTCCTGGAATGCTCTCAACGGCTCCTAGCTGCCTTGGGGCTATAAAAGGGACCCCTAGGCGCATGGAGGAGTACAACCAAGCATTCTCTAAGAATTCCTTAGCACCAAGACTCCAATTCCGCGCATTCGATTCTTTGTGATAGCAACTAGAGCTCCTTTTTGAGTAGAGAACTCTTTGGATTATGTTGTGAGCTCGAGTTGTGACTTGTGTGCGTGTTGTGCTCTGATTTTGTGTCTTGTGTGCGTTGCTCATCCCAGCCTTACTTCCGTGCTTCTTTGTGAACATCAAATTGTAAGGGCGAGAGGCTCCAAGTTGTGGAGATTCCTCGCAAGCGGGATATAGTGAAACAAAGCAAAACACTGTGGTATTCAAGTGGGTCTTTGGACCGCTTGAGAGGGGTTGAGTGCAACCCTTGTCCGTTGGGACGCCACAACGTGGAGTAGGCAAGTGTTGGACTTGGCCGAACCACGGGATAAACCACTGTGCCTATTTGTGTTGATCTTCTTGTGGTTAGCGTGTCTTGCAAGAACTCCTTTCTAGCCACTTGGCTTTATTGCTCTAACACTTAATCAAGTTTGTGGCATTAAGTTTTAAGTTTTTACAGGATCACCTATTCACCCCCCCTCTAGGTGCTCTCAGAGACGGGACCTCCCCCGAGCACCATCCAGACCCCAACCAAGGGCGGTCCGGGGATGTCACTTGGAAGGGCGGTCCCGGACACTACTCCCCCACACATGAGGTAGCTATAGAATTATGATGGTTGTATTCTTGAGTCCAATTAGTGACTTTGATTAGCATAACAAAAACTAGAGGTGTCTAAAAGTGTTACTTTCTCCACAAGACAATGTCTCTGTATTTATATACATGATTCAACCATTTATATAATGGAATATCTAACTAGATATAGAACTTATAAGTTCATATAGATTATTATAAAATAATCTATATCTTAATCTACTTAAAAATATTAAGATTAAAAGAGTGGACTACACATATGTCAACAAGATGCACGTTAGAGATGTGTTGACTGCCCGGTAGGCTCGTAACTCGGCACGGTTTTAGCCCCGCATGAGCACGACACATCCCATTGGCTATCGGTCCCGTGCCTGGCTTAAGGCGTGACACGGCGAGCTCGACTCAACATGACTCGATTTTATTTTCCCCATTATATATATACTTTATTCATCACCTAGGGTGATGGACCTTGTACCACCTGGCACACCCCACCCCGCGGCCGCTCGACCGTGCCCCACGCTCCGCGTGGCTCGTTTCTTAGCCACGCGGCGGCTCCCCCCACGTGCAGCTTGCTTTGCGCCACACGTCAGCTCCAGATGCGCGCCTATTAAGTCATTTCCCTTATGTTTCAGACATTCCAATGTACATTAAGTCAATTTGTCATTCTTTTATGTATCTTAGACATTCCTTGTTATTGGTTCAGTCATTCTAGGCGATATTAAGTCATTCTACCATCCACACAATATTAAGTCATTTTAGAGTCCAAGCAATGTCATTCGGGCATTCACATAGCATTAGGTCATTCTAATCAATATTAAGTCATTTTTCAGAAAACATTAAATCATTTTTTTGTTTTTCGGTCATTCTCTCTGTGTTTTTTCAGTCAATTTTTCTTGTGGTTATCGTGTCTTGCAAGAACTCCTTTCTAGCCACTTGGCTTTATTGCTTAATCAAGTTTGTGGCATTAAGTTTTACGTTTTTACAGGATCACCTATTCACCCCCCCTCTAGGTGCTCTCAATTGGTATCAGAGCCGTTCTCTTCACGTAAGGGACTAATCGCCCGAAGAGATGGATCCTAAGGGCAAGGGGATGGTGGTCAATGATAAGGAGAAGGAGTCCTTCGTCAATGATCCAAAAGATGACAAGCCTACTGACTCGGGCTCGAGCCACAAAAGAAAAGACAGGAAGAAGAAGAAAACAAGGCGCATCAAGGAGATCGTCTACTACGACGACAGCGATGAGTCCTCTTCTTCCCAAAAGGACGACGACAACTACGAGAAAAAGAAAACGGTCAATTCAAACTTTTCTTTTGATTATTCTCGTATTCCGCAAAGTACAAATGCTCATTTACTCTCCATTCCACTTGGTAAACCTCCTCACTTTGATGGAGAGGTCTACGGATTCTGGAGTCACAAAATGCGTAGTCACTTGTTCTCTCTCCATCCAAGCATATGGGAGATAGTAGAGAGTGGAATGAAATTTGATAGTACTGATAGTCCCATATTTATCAATGAGCAAATTCACAAAAATGCACAAGCTACTACTGTTCTTCTAGCATCATTGTGCAGGGATGAATATCATAAGGTGAGCGGCTTGGATAATGCCAAGTAGATCTGGGACACCCTCAAGATCTCGCATGAAGGGAACGACGTCACCATGCTCACCAAGATGGAGTTGGTGGAGGGCGAACTTGGGAGATCCGCAATGATCAGGGGCGAGGAGCCAACCCAAACGTACAACCGGCTCAAGACCCTCGTCAACAAAATAAGGAGCTATGGAAGCACACGATGGACAGACCACGACGTCGTCCGCCTAATGCTAAGGTCTTTCACTGTCCTTGATCCACATCTTGTAAACAATATTCGTGAGAATCCTAGGTACACCAAGATGACGCCCGAGGAAATACTTGGGAAGTTTGTAAGCGAGCGGATGATGATCAAGGAAGCAAGATACGTTGATGATGCGTTGAATGGCCCAATCCACGAGCCTCAAACCGTTGCTCTCAAAGCAACGAGGAGCAAGGAAGTGCTACCTAGCAAGGTGGCACAAGTTGAGGCGACAGGGCTCAATGAGGAAGAGATGGCCCTCATCATCAAGCGCTTCAAGACGGCGCTAAGGGGTCGCAAGGAGCATCCCAACAAGAACAAGACGAAAGGGAAGCGCTCATGCTTCAAATGTGGTAAGATTGGTCATTTTATCGCTAATTGTCCCGATAATGATAGTGACCAGGAACAAGAGAATAAGAGGGAAAAGAAGAAGGCTTACAAGAAGGCTAAGGGCGAGGCACACCTTGGCAAGGAGTGGGACTCAGATTGTTCGTCATCCGAATCCGACAACGAAGGACTCGCCGCCTCGGCCTTCAACAAGTCGTCCCTCTTCCCAAACGAGCATCACACCTGCCTCATGGCAAAGGAGAAGAAGGTAAACACTCGAAAGACCACTTATGCTTCTTCTAGTGATGATGAATCTAGCGATGATGAAATAGATTATGCTAGTTTGTTCAAGGGCTTAGATAGAACTAAGATTGATAAGATCAATGAGTTGATCGATGCCTTGAATGATAAGAATAGATTATTAGAAAAGCAAGAGGATCTTTTGTATGAAGAACATGATAAATTTGTAGAAGCACAAAATTCTCTTGCTTTAGAAGTTAAAAGAAATGAAATGCTTTCATGCGAATTGTCTACATGCCATGAATCTACCTCTAACCTCAAAAGTGCTAATGATGATTTGAATGCTAAGTTAGAAATAGCTAGTAAATCAACCTCTCGTGAAGAACATGTTACGATCTGCAATAGGTGTAAAGATTTTAATGTTGATGCTTGTAGTGAACACCTAGTTTGCATTTCTAAACTAAATGATGAAGTGGCTAGTCTTAATGCTCAACTTAAGACTAGCAAAAATGATTTTGATAAACTAAAATTTGCAAGGGATGCCTACACGGTTGGTAGACACCCCTCAATTAAGGATGGGCTTGGCTTCAAGAGGGAAGCCAAGAACTTGACAAGTCATAAGGCTCCCATCTCCGCCAAGGAGAAAGGGAAGGCTCCTATGACTAATAATAGTCAAAAGAATCATGCTTTCATTTATGGTGATAAGAGATATTCTAGAAATGTTCATTATGATAGGAGTTGTAATGCTTTTGATTCAAATGCCATGTTTGTTTCAAGTTCTTCTATTATGCATGATAGAAGTGTGACTAGGAAAAATGTCATTAATCATGTGCCTAGGAGAAATGTTCATGTTCCTAGGAAAATCAATGAACCTTCTACTATTTATCATGCTTGCAATGCTTCCTTTGTTATTTGTAGAAAGGATAAAAAGGTGATTGCTAGGAAATTAGGGGCAAAATGCAAGGGAGATAAAACTTGCATTTGGGTCCCTAAGGATATTGTCACTAACCTTTTAGGACCCAACAAGAGTTGGGTACCTAAGACCCAAGCCTAAAATTGCCTTGCAGGTTTATGCATCTGGGGGATCAAGCTGGATTATCGACAGCGGATGCACAAACCACATGATGGGGGAGAAGAAGATGTTCACCTCCTACGTCAAGAACAAGGATTCCCAAGACTCAATCATATTCGGTGACGGGAATCAAGGCAAGGTCAAGGGACTAGGGAAGATTGTCATTTCATCCGAGCACTCTATATCTAATGTGTTTTTAGTTGAGTCGCTTGGATATAACTTATTGTCTGTGAGTCAGCTTTGTAATATGGGATATAATTGCTTATTCACAAATGTAGATGTGTCTGTCTTTAGAAGGAGTGATGGTTCATTAGCTTTTAAGGGTGTATTAGACGACAAACTCTACTTAGTTGATTTTGCAAAAGAGGAGGCCGGTCTAGATGCATGCTTAATTGCTAAGACTAGCATGGGCTGGCTATGGCATCGCCGCTTAGCACATGTGGGTATGAAGAACCTTCATAAACTTCTAAAGGGAGAACACGTGATAGGTCTAACAAACGTAACCTTCGAAAAAGATAGACCTTGTGCAGCTTGTCAAGCAGGTAAACAGGTGGGAAGCTCTCATCATACCAAAAATGTGATGACCACATCAAGACCTTTGGAGTTGCTTCATATGGTCCTCTTCGGACCCGTCGCCTATCTAAGCATAGGAGGAAGTAAGTATGGTCTTGTTATAGTTGATGATTTTTCCCGCTTCACTTGGGTATTCTTTTTGCAGGATAAGTCTGAAACCCAAGGGACCCTCAAGCGCTTCCTAAGGAGAGCTCAAAATGAGTTTGAGCTTAAGGTGAAGAAGATAAGGAGTGACAACGAGTCCGAGTTCAAGAACCTTCAAGTGGAGGAGTACCTTGAGGAGGAAGGAATCAAGCACGAGTTCTCCGCTCCCTACACACCACAGCAAAATGGTGTGGTAGAGAGGAAGAACAGGACACTCATTAACATGGCAAGGACGATGCTTGGAGAGTACAAGACGCCCGAGCGGTTTTGGTCGGAAGCCGTGAACACGGCTTGCCACGCCATAAACCGGGTATACCTTCATCGCCTCCTCAAGAAGACTTCGTATGAGCTTCTAACCGGTAACAAACCCAATGTGTCTTACTTTCGTGTATTTGGGAGCAAATGTTATATTCTAGTGAAGAAAGGTAGAATTTCTAAGTTTGCTTCCAAAGCTGTAGAAGAGTTTTTGTTAGGTTATGACTCAAATACAAAGGCGTATAGGGTCTTCAACAAATCATCGGGTTTGGTTGAAGTCTCTAACGACGTTGTATTTGATGAGACTAATGGCTCTCCAAGAGAGCAAGTTGTTGATCTTGATGATGTAGATGAAGAAGACGTTCCAACGGCCCCAATACGCACCATGACAATTGGAGATGTGCGGCCACAGGAACAAAAGGAGCAAGATCAACCTTCTTCCTCAACAACGGTGCATTCCCCAACTCAAGACGATGAACAGGTTCATCAAGAGGAGGCGTGTGATCAAGGGGGAGCACAAGATGATTATGTAGTGGAGGAAGAAGCACAACCGGCACCTCCAACTCAAGTTCGAGCGACGATTCAAAGGGATCATCCCGTCGACCAAATTTTGGGTGATATTAGCAAGGGAGTAACTACTCGCTCTAGATTAGTTAATGTTGGGGACTTGTTCTCAAATGCTAAGAGTTAAGAACAAGGCAACATAAAAAGTGTTAAATGTTAAAGTCCTTCGTCCTTCGAAGCATTATCTCCCTTTGGATATAACGAATTTCGGACGAAGGTTATGAAGGACAAACCTTCATAAGCACAATAAATAATGAAGAAGGGTTCATGCACAAGATATGAAAAATAATATAAACATTTTAAACATTATCATCAACTTATTTTTATTTGCGTTACTGTATCAACAATGACAAATTATAAATGTACCTTCGGCTCGAAGGAAAGCAGGGGTACAAGCGTGACGCGAAAGTAAATGCCAAGTCAGCGTGAACAGTACGGGAGCATTGTTCATCTATTTTTAGGTACGGGACACAGCCCATGTAAAATTACACCCATGCCCTTCACATTTGATAATAACTCTATAGCAATCCATCGGGGTCTAAATAGCCTTTTCCCTTTTAAGTCGATTTCTTTTTCTGCTATCATGCCGAAGCTCCCCTGCGCATAGCTTCGGCTCTGCGCCATCCTTCATATTCTTTGTGCATCTTCACGCTATGGTTTTGATTTAAGTCCGAAGGTACCTGTTTACACATTATACTCCAGAGACATTGTTAAATCATGTTTTTTAGGACCTTCGGAAGCCGAAGGCCCCCAACAGTAGCCCCTCGCAATATTAATTTGTTAGAGTGATAAATTCAGATTGTGTCGGGGACCATAATTAGGGGTACCCTCAAGACGCCTAATTCTCAGCTGGTAACCCCCATCAGCATAAAGCTGCAGAGGCCTGATGGGTTTGATTAAGTCAGGGATCAGTCCATACGAGCGACTCGATCACGCCACGCCCGAGCCTAGCCTCGGGCAAGGGCAGCCGACCCTAAGATGTTTCCGTCTCGCCCGAGGCCTCCTCTTTCACGGCAGACGCATCTCCGGCTCGCCCGAGGCCTTGCCTTCGATAAGAAGTAACCCTGACTAAATCACCTCGCCGACCGACCAAGTCACTGGAGCCTTTAACGCAAAGAGTAAGACCGACGGGCGGCCAGGCTTGGCCAAAAGCGCCAGAGGAAGCTTCGCCCGACCCAGGGCTCGGACTCGGGCTAAGGCCCCGGAAGACGGCGAACTCCGCTCCGCCCGACCCAGGGCTCGGACTCGGGCTAAGGCCCCGGAAGACGGCGAACTCCGCTCCGCCCGACCCAGGGCTCGGACTCGGGCTAAGGCCCCGGAAGACGGCGAACTCCGCTCCGCCCGACCCAGGGCTCGGACTTGGGCTAAGGCCTCGGAAGACGATGAACTCCGCTCCGCCCGACCCAGGGCTCGGACTCCACCCCGACCTCTGCCGAACGACCTCCGCCTCGCCCGACCCAGGAGCTTAGGTTTGGCCTCGGCCATGCAGGACGGACTCGACCTCGGCCTCGGAGGAGCCTCCACGTCGCCCGACCTAGGACACAAGTCCGCCACGTCAACAGGAAGCATCATCATCACCCTACCCCGAGCCGACTCGGGCCGCAGAGAACAGGACCGACGTCCCATCTGGCTAGCTCCGCCAGATAGGCAATGATGGCGCCCCGCTGGACCCATGACGACGGCGGCTCCCAGCTCCCTTACGAAAGCAGGGGGACGTCAGCAAGGGCCCAACCACTCCGACAGCTGTCCCTCCGCCCGGCTCCATTGCTTCTCCGACAGCCACGACGCCATACTAGCTGGGTGCCAAGATCTCTCCGGCTGCCACCTTGGCATGTACTTAGGGCACTAGCTCTCCCCCGCTAGACACGTAGCACCTTGCTACACCCCCATTTGTACACCTGGATCCTCTCCTTGCGCCTATAAAAGGAAGGACCAGGGCCTTCTTAGAGAAGGTTGGCCTCGCGGGGACGAAGGGCAGGGGCAGGCGCTCTCTCGGGGCCGCTCGCTCCCCTCACCCGCGCGGACGCTTGTAACCCCCTACTGCAAGCGCACCCGACCTGGGCGCGGGACGAACACGAAGGCCGCGGGATTCTCCGACTCCCTCACGACCCGGCTCCGGCCACCTCGCTCTCTCCCCCCTTCGCGCTCGCCCACGCGCTCGACCCATCTGGGCTGGGGCACGCGGCACACTCACTCGTCGGCTCGGGGACCCCCCGGTCTCGGAACGCCGACAGTTGGCGCGCCAGGTAGGGGCCTGCTACGTGTTGACGAGTAGTTTCCCGTCAAGCTCCAGATGGGCAGTCTCCAACGACCTCTTCAACCCGGGACGGTGCTCCGTTTCGGGAGTCTCGAGTTCATGTCTTTCGACGGCAACTACGACATGATACTCCTTCCACCGCCGCGCGACAGCGACAATGGTGGCGGACAGCCCGCCCGCCGGCGGCGGAATCGACGACGTCTTTCCCGCGTGGGGGAAGGACAACTTTCGAGCTCACCCCATCCTCTCCCTCACCATCGGAGGAGGAGGCGGGGCAACCAAGGCCGAGCGGGAGGCTGCGCTCAGTCGACTGTCGAGCAAATCGACATCCCCAGTGCCCCAACGGAGGACGCGTCGGGCATCACCCACGCGTTTGAGGCGAAGGCGAGCGCCGTCCCCCCGCGACACGCCGATCCCGAGCAAGTGGACGACGCCAGCACGCTCACGGAGGGCCTGCAGGACGTCGCCCTCGCACCCAGGACGACAGCACGATCAGCCCCCGATGTGACTTCGTCGATCCTCGTCGACCAAAAGGTACGGGCTGATTTCCATCCTTCGTCATTTCGACTCGGCCTCAACCCGCCTGGCGGCCTCGCTTTGGCGGGCGCTCACGTTGAGGCGAGTGCAACCTCTCTGGGGTTTCGTGTGCGGTCGCCTTGGGACCGATTGACGGGTGTCTCGACCTACGGACCCTCTGGGTCCGAGGAAGATGACGACCCCAGCATCTGCTGGGATTTCTCTGGATCTGGCAACCCCAGTGCCATGCGGGACTTCATGACCGCATGCAACTACTGCCTCTCCGACTGTTCCGACGGCAGCCGCAGCCTTGACGACAAGGACTGCGGCCCGAGCCGCGAATGTTTCCACATCGAGCTAGGGGATCCCTCCGGAGGCAGCTGTCTCGGCATGCCGGAGGATGGCGATCCCCCTAGGCCAGCGCCTCGCGCCGACATCCCGCGGGAGCTAGCTATGGTCCCCGTTCCGGCGGGGGGTCACGACCCACAGCTCGAGCAAGTCCGCGGGGCGCAGGCCGGGCTCGATGAGGGAGCAGGAGCGCTCGAGGCAATCCGCCAGAACGTCGGGCAGGTATGGGCGAGCCAGCCCCCGGCCGGAGGAATACGTCACCTGCCCCAAGGTCTCCAGCACCGCATCGCCAACGATGCCAGGGACAGACCGCCACCCGCATCCGGCGGAACCGGTCAGGACCTGGCCGCTGCAGCGATGCTCCTCTGCGCGATGCCGGAGTCATCAACCACCGAGGGTCGGCGAATCCAGGGAGAGCTCAAGCATCTCCTGGAGGGCGCTGCGGCCCGGCGGGCCGAGAGCTCTGCCTCCCGAAGGCAGGGGTACCCCTCGGAACCTCGTGCCGCGACTTCCCGACTCACGCGGGAAGCCTCGGTCTACACCGGGCGCACGCGCAACACCGCGCCTGCGGCCCCGGGCCACCTCGGCGACGAACACCCTCATCGCGACCGTCGGGCCCGCCTCGACGAAAGGGTGCGCCGAGGTTATCACCCCAGGCGTGGGGGACGCTACGACAGTGGGGAGGATCGGAGTCCCTCGCCCGAACCACCCGGTCCGCAGGTCTTCAGCCGGGCCATTCGGCGGGCGCCGTTTCCGCCCCGATTCCGACCCCCGACTACTATCACGAAGTACTCGGGGGAAACGAGACCGGAATTGTGGCTTGCGGACTACCGCCTGGCCTGTCAACTGGGTGGGACGGACGACGACAACCTCATCATCCGCAACCTCCCCCTGTTCCTCTCCGACACCGCTCGCGCTTGGTTGGAGCACCTGCCTCCGGGGCAGATTTCCAACTGGGAAGATCTGGTCCAGGCTTTCGCCGGCAACTTCCAGGGCACGTACGTGCGCCCCGGGAATTCCTGGGACCTCCGAACCTGCCGGCAGCAGCCGGGAGAGTCCCTTCGGGACTACATCCGGCGATTCTCGAAGCAGCGCACCGAGCTGCCCAACATCACCGACTCCGATGTCATCGGCGCGTTCCTTGCCGGCACCACCTGCCGTGACCTGGTGAGCAAGTTGGGTCGCAAGACCCCCACCAGGGCGAGCGAGCTGATGGACATCGCCACCAAGTTCGCCTCTGGTCAGGAGGCGGTCGAGGCCATCTTCCGAAAGGACAAGCAGCCCCAGGGCCGCCCGTCGGAAGATGCTCCCGAGGCGTCTACTCCGCTCGGCGCCAAGAAGAAAGGCAGGAGGAAGTCGCAAGCGAAACGCGACGCCGCCAGCACGGACCTTGTCGCCGCCGCCGAGTACAAGAACCCTCGGAAGCCCCCCGTAGGCGCCAACCTCTTCGACAAGGCACTCAAGGAGACGTGCCCCTACCATCAGGGGCCCGTCAAGCACACCCTCGAGGAGTGCATCATGCTTCGGCGCCACTTCCACCGGGCCGGGCAACCCGCAGAGGGTGACAGGGCCCGCGACGACGGCAAGAAGGAAGATCACCAAGCGGGAGAGTTCCTTGAGGTCCACGACTGCTTCATGATCTACGGAGGGCATGCGGCGAATGCCTCGGCTCGGCATCGTAAGCAGGAGCGTCGGGAGGTCTGCTCGGTGAAGGTGGCGGCGCCAGTCTACCTAGACTGGTCCGACAAGCCCATCACCTTCAACCAGGATGACCACCCCGACCACGTGCCGAGCCCAGGGAAGTACCCGCTCGTCGTCGATCCCGTCATCGGCGACGTCGGGCTCACCAAGGTCCTGATGGATGGGGGCAGCTGCCTCAACATCATCTACGCTGAGACCCTCAGGCTCCTGCGCGTCGATCTGTCATCTGTCCGAGCAGGTGCTGCGCCCTTCCACGGGATCATTCCCGGGAAGCGTGTCCAGCCCCTCGGACAGCTCGACCTTCCTGTCTGCTTCGGAACACCCTCCAACTTCCGAAGGGAGACTTTGACGTTCGAGGTGGTCGGGTTCCGAGGAACCTACCACGCAGTGTTGGGAAGGCCATGCTATGCGAAGTTCATGGCCATCCCCAACTATACCTACCTGAAGCTCAAGATGCCGGGCCCCAACGGGGTCATCACCGTCGGCCCCACGTACAAACACGCATTCGAATGCGATGTGGAGTGCGTGGAGTATGCCGAGGCACTCGCCGAGTCCGAGGCCCTCATTGCCGACCTGGAAAGCCTCTCCCGAGAGGTGCCGGACGTGAAGCGACATGCCGGCAACTTCGAGCCAGCGGAGACGGTTAAGGCCGTCCCTCTCGACCCCAGCGGCGATACCTCCAAGCAGATCCGGATCGGTTCCGGGCTCGACCCCAAATAGGAAGCAGTGCTCGTCGACTTTCTCCGCGCAAACGACGACGTCTTTGCGTGGAGTCCCTCGGACATGCCCGACATACCGAGGGAAGTCGCCGAGCACTCGCTGGATATTCGGGCAGGAGCCCAACCGGTCAGACAGCCTCTGCGCCGATTCGACGAGGAAAGGCGCAGGGTGATAGGCGAGGAGATCCACAAGCTGATGGCAGCAGGATTCATCAAAGAGGTATTCCATCCCGAATGGCTTGCCAACCCTGTACTTGTGAGGAAGAAAGGGGGAAAATGGCGGATGTGTGTAGACTACACTGGTCTCAACAAAGCATGTCCGAAAGTCCCCTACCCTCTACCTCGCATCGATCAAATCGTGGACTCCACTGCAGGGTGCAAAACCCTGTCTTTCCTCGATGCCTACTCAGGGTATCATCAAATCAAGATGAAAGAGTCCGACAAGCTCGCGACTTCTTTCATCACGCCCTTCGGCATGTACTGTTATGTCACCATGCCGTTCGGTTTGAGGAACGCGGGTGCAACGTACCAGCGGTGCATGAACCATGTGTTCGGCGAACACATCGGTCGCACGGTCGAGGCCTACGTCGATGACATCGTAGTCAAGACGAGGAAAGCCTCCGACCTTCTCTCCGACCTTGAACTGACATTCCGGTGTCTCAAGGCGAAGGGCGTCAAGCTCAATCCCGAGAAGTGCGTCTTCGGGGTGCCCCGGGGCATGCTTTTGGGATTCATCGTCTCCGAGCGGGGCATCGAAGCCAACCCGGAGAAGATCGCAGCCATCACAAACATGGGGCCCATCAAGGACTTAAAAGGCGTACAGAGGGTCATGGGATGCCTCGCGGCCTTGAGCCGTTTCATCTCGCGCCTCGGCGAAAGAGGCCTGCCCCTATACCGTCTCTTAAGGAAGGCCGAGTGCTTCACTTGGACTCCCGAGGCCGAGGAAGCCCTCGGGAACCTGAAGGCGCTCCTCACCCAGGCGCCCGTCTTGGTACCCCTAGCTGATGGAGAAGCCCTCTTGGTCTACGTCGCCGCTACCACTCAGGTGGTCAGCGCCGCGATTGTGGTCGAAAGGCAGGAAGAGGGGCATGCTTTGCCCGTTCAGAGGCCAGTTTACTTCGTCAGCGAGGTGCTGTCCGAGACCAAGATCCGCTACCCACAAGTCCAGAAGCTGCTGTATGCAGTGATCCTGACGAGGCGAAAGCTGCAACATTACTTCGAGTCTCATCCGGTGACTGTGGTGTCATCCTTCCCCCTGGGGGAGATCATCCAGTGCCGGGAAGCCTCAGGACGGATCGCGAAGTGGGCGGTGGAAATCATGGGCGAAGCAATCTCGTTCGCCCCTCGGAAGGCCATCAAGTCCCAGGTACTGGCGGACTTCGTAGCCGAATGGGTCGACACCCAGTTGCCGACGGCTCCGATCCAACCGGAGCTCTGGACCATGTTTTTCGACGGGTCGCTGATGAAGACGGGAGCCGGCGCGGGCCTGCTCTTCGTCTCGCCCCTCGGGAAACACCTGCGCTACGTGCTCCGCCTCCATTTCCCGGCGTCCAACAATGTGGCTGAGTACGAGGCTCTGATCAACGGATTACGAATCGCCCTCGAGCTAGGGGTCCGACGCCTCGATGCACGCGGCGACTCGCAGCTTGTCATCGACCAAGTCATGAAGAACTCCCACTGCCGCGACCCGAAGATGGAGGCCTACTGTGATGAGGTTCGACGCCTGGAAGACAAGTTCTACGGGCTCGAGCTTAACCACATCGCCCGGCGCTACAACGAGACTGCGGACGAGCTGGCAAAGATAGCCTCGGGGCGAACGACGGTTCCCCTGGATGTCTTCTCCCGGGATCTGCACCAACCCTCCGTCAAGATAGGCGACACGCCCGAGCCCGAGGTGCCCTCGGCCCCGTCCGAGGCAGCCTCGGCCCAGCCCGAGCCATCCTCGGCTCAGCCCGAGGAACCCTCGGCCCCCGAGGGCGAAGCACTGCACATCGAGGAGGAGCAGAGCGGGGTCATGCCAGATCAGGATTGGCAGACCCCGTACCTGCAATATCTCCGCCAAGGAGAGCTGCCCCTCGGCCGAGCCGAGGCTCGGCGGGTAGCGCGACGCGCCAAGTCGTTCGTCTTGCTGGGCGATGAGAAGGAGCTCTACCACCGTAGCCCCTCGGGCATCCTCCAGCGATGCATCTCCATCGCCGAGGGTCAGGAACTCCTGCAGGAAATACACTCGGGGGCTTACGGCCATCATGCAGCACCTCGAACCCTCGTCGGGAACGCTTTCCGCCAAGGCTTCTACTGGCCGACGGCGGTGGCTGACGCCACTAGAATTGTCCGCGCCTGCGAAGGGTGCCAATTCTATACGAAGCAGACCCACCTGCCCGCTCAGGCTCTGCAGACGATACCCATCACCTGGCCCTTCGCTGTGTGGGGTCTGGACCTCGTCGGCCCTCTGCAGAAGGCGCCCGGGGGCTACACGCACCTGCTGGTCGCCGTCGACAAATTCTCCAAGTGGATCGAGGTCCGACCCCTGAACAGCATCAGATCCGAGCAGGCGGTGGCGTTCTTCACCAACATCATCCATCGCTTCGGGGTCCCGAACTCCATCATCACCGACAACGGCACCCAGTTCACCGGCAAAAAATTCTTGGATTTTTGCGAGGATCACAACATCCGGGTAGACTGGGCCGCCGTAGCTCATCCCATGTCGAATGGGCAAGTGGAACGTGCCAACGGCATGATTCTACAAGGGCTCAAGCCCCGGATTTACAATGATCTCAACAAGTTCGGCAAGCGATGGATGAAGGAACTCCCCTCGGTGGTCTGGAGCCTGAGGACGACGCCAAGCCGAGCCACAGGTTTCACGCCGTTCTTCCTGGTCTACGGGGCCGAGGCCGTCCTGCCCACTGACCTGGAATACGGCTCCCCGAGGACGAGGGCCTACAACGAGGAAAGCAACCAAGCTAGCCGAGAAGACTCGCTGGACCAGCTGGATGAGGCTCGGGACAGGGCCTTACTACACTCGGCGCGGTATCAGCAGTCCCTGCGACGCTACCACGCCCGAGGGGTCCGACCCCGAGACCTCCAGGTGGGCGATCTGGTGCTTCGGCTGCGGCAAGACACCCGAGGGAGGCACAAGCTCACGCCCCCCTGGGAGGGGCCGTTCGTCATCGCCAAAGTTCTGAAGCCCGGAACATACAAGCTAGCCAACAGTCAAGGCGAGGTCTACGGCAACGCTTGGAACATCCAACAGCTACGTCGCTTCTACCCTTGAGATGTTTCCAAATTGTTCATATACCTCGCACCCACGCAAAGTTTAGTCAACAAGGAAGGGTCGGCCTCGCCTCGGCAAAGCCAGACCCTCCCTCGGGGGCTAAAAGGGGGGAAACCCCCTCTGCGTCAAAATTTTCCTCGAACAGAAAATCTCTTTTACCAGAATATCTTTCGTGCTTTTTGACTACTTCGAAAAGTGGGTCATGCAAACGACAGGGTACACGTAAGCAGTCAAGGCTGACCGAGCCGAGGGACTCCTACGCCTCCGGGATACGGATACCTCACTCATCACCTTCTGCGATAAGTAACTCGTGTTCGGATAAGGTGACTCCGCGGATCGAACAAGTCTCTACGTTCGGAAGCTCTTCTGTCGAAGCGATTCTTTGAGTTTTCTCGACTAAGTCGGTGATAGGGCCTCATGGACGAGTAAAAGTGCGCGTAAGCGGCAAGGCCGACCGAGCCGAGGGACTCCCACGCCTCCGGGATACGGATACCTCACTCCTCACCTTCCGCGAGAAGCAACTTTCGCTCGCACAAACATCCCTGTTACCGACAAAAAGTCCAGATGCTTGGAACAAGAGGAAAAGGGACGCAGCTTTACAACACAGCAAGGGTGTGTGTTCTGGCCTCGACGGCCGCACAAAGCACACGCTACAAGACAAGCTGATCCTGCAGGCTCAGGTCTTGGCGCCGGAAGGGGGCGGCGACACCCTCGGCATCGACAGCACCTTCGGCAAGGCCCGAACTAGCCTCGGACGGCGACGCGGTCCGAGGGCCTCCGCTCCAAAGGACGGCGTCATCACCACGCCCGGGCGACCGTTGTCAGGGACTTCTCCGGGAATCCGGCCTGAGCAGGCGGCTCGGCCAGCCACCTCCGGGGCCTCGGCCAACCACCTTCCGAGGGCACGAGCCCGGTCCGAAGCCTCGGCTGACCGACTCCGGTGTCGATCCTGCCAACGAACAACCCGGCTAGGCTCCGGCCAACCAGGTTTCATTTCCGAGCCAACTCCGCCTCTGCTCATGCTGATATCGCTACCCCCGGCTTCGACTCGTCGAAGAGCGGCCGAGGGGTCTCTTTAACTAAGCTAGAGGAGCCTCGGACAACAGGGCCGACCGAGCCGAGGGACTCCTACGCCTCCGGGATACGGATACCTCACTCGTCACCTTGACACGGGGCGACTCATGCTTAGTGAGGCGGTTCAGACAATCAGCAGACGAGTCTTAGTGCTCGGAAGTGAGGAAAAAAACACGGCTCCGTGTCGTAATTACATACATGTTCAGGCCCCGAAAGCCGAAATGAACAAAAAACCCGGCACTCGAAGTGCCGTTACAAACGGAACTCCGGTTCCCCCCCCACAGGTACGAACAACCCCACTCGATAGGGGCGGGCTCGCGGGGCGGCGGAAAAACTCTCACCCCCCGAGGACGACAGCCAGCCATTCAGGCCGGGAGACGGAGACCCAGGGCTACTGACGGAGTTGGCGATCTCATCGATAGAGAAGCCACTTCCGTCCGCCGACGCCTCGGGACGCGCCGGCGGGTCTTCGCCCGTGGTGGGGCCGTCCAGGGCGTGGGCACCGCCCTCGCGGTGCACGACGCCATCGTCGTCCGGACGGAGGACGCGGCGTGGCGCCCTGGCTGTGCGACGACGACCCGCCTCCTCCGGCATGGCTGGAGGAAGTCTCCGTGAAGCTGGAGGATGCCGTTCTCCCCCAGACGCACGGGGAAGAAGAGGGCAACCGACCCACACGGAGACAGCCCCCTGACTCGCCTCGTCCTCCCTCTTGGCCTGGTGATGAAAGTCCTTGAGGCTGAGGGAGGGGCAGAGGCCGCAGCCCGGCTCGCTTTCCCCCACCATCAAGCCGGAGGTCGCCCTCTTGGGTGACCACCGGTGGAGGGGTGCAGCCGGGCTGCATGATGAAAATCCTTGAAGCCGAACGATGGCTGAAAGGTACCCACTCCCACGGAGTGGTGTCCCCCGACGATGAGGCACGGAGACGGCGGTTTCCCCCATCCGGGGGCTTGAAAGGTGGAAAGACACAATGCATAAGGGAGGAAGAAGACATGGTCGCCTTACGAAAGGGGTCGCCCTCCTTTTAAAGGCAACTCTCCATGCTTGCGCCCCCAACCGTCACGGGCTGAGTCTTCTCCAACACGCCTCCAAAGCCCTCCCCTGCAGCGCGGGGGCTGGGACCCACCTGTCATGCAGACCGGCTCCGAGCAGAAGAAGCCGAACCGCCGCGCGCGGCGCGTGCAACTACCCAGCGGTTACAAGTGACCCTCCACTTTTGCCCAGACCAACGGGCGAAGGGGGTGGGCAGCCATGCGGGCGGCATGCAACCGCGCCAAGTGGACGCGCCTCTCCGACTCCTGACAAGCCAGCACAGAGGCTCAAGCCCACGCGTCACGCAACCGGCGCGCCGGATGCTGCATGTAAGCCACTATGCCACTTGCGCCACCACCGCACCTCCTCGGTTGCGGAACCAATACCACGACCCGAGGCGGCCCAGCGCGCGGCCCAGCTGCACCAGCCTGACGCAGCGGTCAAACGCGGTCAAAAGTGGGCCGGCAGTAATGACAGTGGCAGGCGCGCAAGAGCAGCGATCACGCCATCAGCCAGGCTCACGTCCCATCCGGAGGAAGCAAGAGAACCCCCTCTCTCATGGTGTGAAGACGGCACGCCCGTGACCCGTTCCTCGAATGGCTCGCGCACGCGCAACGGCAGCCTCGCCAACTACTCGCCCCGACGCATTAACTCCGCGGCTCGACGGGCAGCGCCACTGGCGGGAGCAGCTGGCAACGTTTCGCCTTCACCAAAGCGGCCACACCAAATAGGTACGCCACGTCGTTCAATTTCGTATCCTTTTTCCCTTTTTCCTCTTTCTCTATCTCTTGCAACAGGGACCGGGAAGGGGGATACCCCCAAAGGGATCCTTCCCCGTGAAGGAACTAGGCTCCGAGCCTCCTTACTGATCAGGGGTTCGAAGGCTGGCCCCCCGAAGGGTTCAACAGCCGCCTCAGATCGCGTGGGCCCGACACCCACTACTGGTCAGAGGTTCGAAGGTCGGCCCCCCGAAAGGTTCCACGACCGCCTCAGGCTACTCGGGCTCCGCGCCCATTACTGATCAGGGGTTCGAAGGCTGGCCCCCCGAAGGGTTCACAGTCGCCTCAGACACCGAGCGAGGGATGACCAGGGGTACGTTCGATACATAACCAAGGCTCGGGCTGCGCTCCCGAGGTACCCTAGGACATTTCCGAGACCAGCGGGAACGACTCTGTAACGGAATCCCATCGGAGGGAGGCAACGAGCCCGCGGACCCCGTCGCCAGGGGACCGGGTCCGGCAGATCACCCGCAGGTACTTTTGGGCGTGCCTCCGGGCCCCTAGCCGACCCCCAACGAACGGGGCACGGACGTCCACTCGGATTACCCGATTGTAGCTCACCGGAGACACCATGTTCGGTGCCCATCGAGGGTAACATGGCGCTCTCCCCCCTCCTCCTTGCGGAAAGGCGACGTAGGGGCGTATGTAAAAAAGCCGAGTCTGTCCCTGATCGTCCTCTCGCTCTGTGCGGAGGCTCGGGGGCTGCTCTCGCAAACCCGGCTCCGGCCGAACCGTTGACAGCGTCAACATACCAGCCCGAGAACTTGGGCCCCGACAGTGCACCCGGGCTACGGCCTGTTCGCATGAGGGAACCGCCAGACCAGCCGAAGCATTACGCAAGGCATTAAGACCTCGAAGGAGTGAAACCACTCCTCCGAGGCCTCGGGGGCTACACCCGGCGGGTGCGCTCGCGCGCACCCACCGGAACAAAGTGCAACCGAGAAAGGCTGGTCCCCTTGCAAAAAAGTGCGACGAAAGCCTCCAAGCGAGTGTTAACACTCCCTTCGAGGCTCGGGGGCTACTGTCGAGGACCATAATTAGGGGTACCCTCAAGACGCCTAATTCTCAGCTGGTAACCCCCATCAGCATAAAGCTGCAGAGGCCTGATGGGTTTGATTAAGTCAGGGATCAGTCCATACGAGCGACTCGATCACGCCACGCCCGAGCCTAGCCTCGGGCAAGGGCAGCCGACCCTAAGATGTTTCCGTCTCGCCCGAGGCCTCCTCTTTCACGGCAGACGCATCTCCGGCTCGCCCGAGGCCTTGCCTTCGATAAGAAGTAACCCTGACTAAATCACCTCGCCGACCGACCAAGTCACTGGAGCCTTTAACGCAAAGAGTAAGACCGACGGGCGGCCAGGCTTGGCCAAAAGCGCCAGAGGAAGCTCCGCCCGACCCAGGGCTCGGACTCGGGCTAAGGCCCCGGAAGACGGCGAACTCCGCTCCGCCCGACCCAGGGCTCGGACTCGGGCTAAGGCCCCGGAAGACGGCGAACTCCGCTCCGCCCGACCCAGGGCTCGGACTCGGGCTAAGGCCCCGGAAGACGGCGAACTCCGCTCCGCCCGACCCAGGGCTCGGACTCGGGCTAAGGCCCCGGAAGACGGCGAACTCCGCTCCGCCCGACCCAGGGCCCGGACTTGGGCTAAGGCCTCGGAAGACGATGAACTCCGCTCCGCCCGACCCAGGGCTCGGACTCCACCCCGACCTCTGCCGAACGACCTCCGCCTCGCCCGACCCAGGAGCTCAGGTTCGGCCTCGGCCATGCAGGACGGACTCGACCTCGGCCTCGGAGGAGCCTCCACGTCGCCCGACCTAGGACACAAGTCCGCCACGTCAACAGGAAGCGTCATCATCACCCTACCCCGAGCCGACTCGGGCCGCAGAGAATAGGACCGACGTCCCATCTGGCTAGCTCCGCCAGATAGGCAATGATGGCGCCCCGCTGGACCCATGACGACGGCGGCTCCCAGCTCCCTTACGAAAGCAGGGGGACGTCAGCAAGGGCCCAACCACTCCGACAGCTGTCCCTCCGCCCGGCTCCATTGCTTCTCCGACAGCCACGACGCCATACTAGCTGGGTGCCAAGATCTCTCCGGCTGCCACCTTGGCATGTACTTAGGGCACTAGCTCTCCCCCGCTAGACACGTAGCACCTTGCTACACCCCCATTTGTACACCTGGATCCTCTCCTTGCGCCTATAAAAGGAAGGACCAGGGCCTTCTTAGAGAAGGTTGGCCTCGCGGGGACGAAGGGCAGGGGCAGGCGCTCTCTCGGGGCCGCTCGCTCCCCTCACCCGCGCGGACGCTTGTAACCCCCTACTGCAAGCGCACCCGACCTGGGCGCAGGACGAACACGAAGGCCGCGGGATTCTCCGACTCCCTCATGACCCGGCTCCGGCCACCTCGCTCTCTCCCCCCTTCGCGCTCGCCCACGCGCTCGACCCATCTGGGCTGGGGCACGCGACACACTCACTCGTCGGCTCGGGGACCCCCCGGTCTCGGAACGCCGACAGATTGCGACATGGACGAAGGCCTTAAGCTGAAGGTCCGAAAAAACACCTTCCCTTTGCTAGAATAGCAACAGTCATTGACAAGCGGGACCCTCCAGCTCTCAACGCACTAGGCGTATAAATAAGGGCTCACCACGGGTTCATTTGGCACGCTTTCTTGCCATCTGCTCTTGCTCACCCAACTTTTAGCCCTTGCGCACCAACACTTGCTTGGCTTTTTAAATTTTTAATCTTCGGTTTCGAGAGCACTTTCTCAGCATTTTCGAAGATGTCCGAAGATAAGAAAGCTGTCGCTGAATCGAAGCTGAGCCTTTCTAAGGAGATGAATGTCGGCTTTCTTGAATCCATAGCAAAGACAAATACAGAGAAGATTACTAGAGAAATTTTAGAGGGTTTGTCTGAAGACACTGGTGACAGTGACAGCTATGATGTGGAAAGTGGTGGTGAAGATTCCGAAGATCGACCTTGGCGACCAAGCCATGCAGTTTTTGGAAAATCAAGCATTAAACAAAGCCATCTTGTCAATATCAGGGGTAGATATTTTCGGGATTTATCTATTGTGAGGGCTGACGAAGGAGAGAAAACTTGTCCGACTCCCGAGGAGAATGAAGTCGTGATATTCTGAAGTTTCTTCAAGGCTGGACTTCGGTTTCCTTTGAGCAGTTTCGTGGTAGAAGTTTTGAAGATATTTGAAATCTGCCTCCATCAAATTACTCCCGAAGCAATCATAAGGATGAGAATCTTCGTATGGGCCGTGAAGAGCCAAGGTTTGGAGCCAAATGCAAAAAGTTTCTGCAGTATGCATGAGTTATTATATGAGACGAAACCATGGGGGTAAAGAGCAATATCATAACAATTTTGGCTGTTATAGCTTTGGTGCCCGCTCTGGGTTAAGCTGTCCCGTACCAACTTTTCGGAAGAGATGGCCTGGGGACTGGATGAAGGAATGGTTCTATGTGAAAAACGACTTGAAGACACGAGAAGATATCATCTGGCAGCGTTTTGGCCTTCGGAAACCGAAGGTGGATATTGACGAAGCAGCCGAAGAATGCCGGAGAGCCTTCGGTGTAGTTTGCTCTTTCATCGGGACAAGGGATTTGATCCAGGAACACATTGCCTTCAGAGTATGGCCACTTGTAGAAAAGTGGGAAATGACAAAGGAAACCATCAGCAAACCTGACGAAGGTGAACTAGTTAGGTTAAAATATACCTTCAGATATGGAGATAAGTTTGTCGAGCCAGATGATGACTGGCTGAAATGTATTGAGGCCACAAGCGATGAACTGCTTGGGCCATACTTGAAGGCAGAAGATACCGCACTGTCCGCGGCCTTCGGAGGCCAGAAGAAGAAAAGACTCAACTGAGTATTTGATGCCATTGGGTTCGTCTATCCTGACTACCGTTACCCAACACGGGGTCAAAAAAGGAAAGATGCGGCTTCTGTGAAGGAGGTTGCTTCAGCCGCTCCTAGTGAGCCAGCGCTGAAGAGGAAAAAGATGAAGGTTCTTACGCACCGGCCACGCTATATTGAACCGGCCACAGTGCCTGAGTTTGTCGGTGAGACCTCTTCGGCCATCGAAGCCAAGGAGCCGACTCCCCTATCGAATATTGAAGAGCCGGCCAAAATGCCGGAGATGGAAAAAATAGAAGAACCGAGGGCTGAAGAGACAAAGACATCGGAAATTTTAAGTCCTTCAGCAAGAGTTGAGGTGCCAATGCCTATGCCGATGGCACAAAAAGACCTTACGACAACCCCAAGAGGAAAAGAATGGTTAACGTGCTAGATGTACTGGAAACGATAAAATCTTCAAGCTCTACTTCAAAGATAGCTGCCGAAGTTCCAAAGACACAAACTGAGGTCGAAGCTGCCACAAGTCAAGCGGAAACTGAAACTGGGCTTTCAGAGCCTACCAAGAGGGAATTCTTGGAAATTGAAAAAGAAACGGAAAAAGAATCTACAGAAGAAACTTTATCTGAGAAAATCGCCACACCTATTCCCGAAGCATCTTCTGAAGCTTCTGACTATGTATTACGTCATGCTTCGGGTAAAAGTCTGAGCGAAAAAGAAAAAAGAGAAGCTCAATTCTATGCGCAAAAATTGAAATATCCAAAAGGGGCGCTGATATTCAACGGCAGCGGAGAAGAAGACTTCTTGTATTGTCTCCCTGACAGCAAGGAGATTTATGTCTATCGGGAGATAAGCAAAAGCTTTGGATTCCCAACATTAGAAGACGGGCTCTCGGTGTTGTCAAAGAACGAGCTGGCCGACAGCTTAGCGTACAATAGTTTAAAGGTGAAAAAATGAGATCTTTGTATTATTCCTTGAAACCAAAATTTTTCATTTGCTTAAACTTATTAACGCATTTTTTTGCAGGGCCTTATACTTAGCAATGCCCTCAGGGCACAAAAAGATGCCGAGGACGAAGGGTGTACCATAGCCTTGAGCAACCTTCGTTCCGAAGTAATTGAACTAAGGAACGAAGGTCTCGAAAAAAATAAAATATTACATTCCTTGGTGAATAAAATAAAAGAAGACGAAGCTGCTTTCAAAGCTCAAGCTGAGGCTCAGAATCGCGAAATTGAGGATCTTCGGAAACAGCTAGCCAGAGCTAAAGAAGAATGCACAATTGAAGAAACAAAACGAGAAATTAGTGAACAATGGGCAAATCATTTAGAAAAAAATGTTGAAGAGCTTCGTGCATCCAAGAAAAGGTGTTATGAAAAATCTATAGAATGTGTTAAGAAAATAAGAACCAGCTTCGCCAGCGTTGGCGCGTTCTCAAGTGAAGAAAATTTCATGAGGGGCGACCCCGAAGGCCCAATTGGATGGATCAGCCACGAAGCTGAAGCTTTTGAAGAAGTTTTGAATAGCCGCGGAGACATATGTGCCTTCTCGGGTGCTAGGGGGATTGCCACTGTTTTGGAGAAAAAAGACTGCGATCACGTGAAATCCTTGGCACAGACCGAAACCGATTTATCTTCTGAAGACATAAAAGATCCTTCGGCCGAGGCAAGTTTGGTTGGTGGAAAATTTTTCACCGACATCTGGGAAAATGGTGGCCGGGAGATGGCTCAAGAAATTATACGGAGAAGCGAAAAAGGTATTCATGACGCTAGAAAAGTAGCAGAGGCCGCCGAGAAAAGTGTGGATCTCGAAGGGCGAATAGGTATTAACTACTAGTTTTTGGCTTTTTGTTGTAACTTTTTGATTTCGAACTTGTTTACACTTTGTAACATAGCCGCACCTTCTCCTCCCTCAGAGCCCGCCGAGCCATTAGCGGACCCCAACGTAAAGGGGGATGACAAGATTAGAAAAATGGCCGAAGCTATCATGGACAAAGTTGTTGATCAACTACTAAATGAAGCTGCAGAAGTAGTTCTAAGGGAAGATTAGATGTTATTGTAAAAACATTTGGAATGTAATATTTGTTGAACAATATGTGTAATATTTTGTAACTTTGAATGTAATATATAAGCTATTTATGGTTCAATTCTTTACGATGCATGAAACTTTACATACATACCGTTTTGAGCCTTCGGCGAAAAAACACCTTCCCTTCTTTTCATGCTTCGTAAATAATATCTGTATTTTTATAAAAACATCCAATCTTCGTAAAATCAGTAACCAATAGATCTTTTCATTTTAGAGTTTGACGAAGGTATGCTTCTTCAATAACTATTTTTATGCCTTGGCACTGTTTCTTCGAAACAATCTCCGAATATCAACATTGAACCCCCTTCTTGCGTCATTGATGCAATATGATGTATGATGTTATGCTATGTAAATGATGTGATGTTATGCAAAATGATATTTGCCGAAGATCGATGTCGGCGTTTCGAAACCCGGGGGGTCCCTGGACCGACGAGTAAATTGTCCCTGCGTGCCCCAGCCCAGATGGGTCGGCGCGAGACGGAGCGCGAAGGGGGAGGCAGCCGGAGGGAGACGGGCGTGAGAGGTGGAATCCCGCAGCCTTCGTGTTTGTCCCGCGCCCAGGTCAGGTGCGCTTGCAGTAGGGGGTTACAAGCGTCCACGCGAGAGAGAGCGAGCGGCCTCACGCGAGCGCCGTCCCGTCCTTCCCCGCGCGGCCCACCCCCTTTAAGAGGGCCCTGGTCCTTCCTTTTATAGGCGCAAGGAGAGGATCCAGGTGTACAATGGGGGTGTAGTAGTGTGCTAATGTGTCTAGCGGAGGAGAACTAGCGCCCTAAGTACATGCCATCGTGGCAGCCGGAGAGGTTTTGGCACCCGGTTCGTGTGGTGTCGTGGCCGTCGGAGGAGCGCTAGAGCCTGGCGGAAGGACAGTTGTCGGGGCTGTCGAGTCCTTGCTGACGTCCTCTTGCTTCCGTAAGGGGGCTGAGAGCCGTCGTCGTCATAGAGCGTGCGGGGCGCCATCATTACTTGTCTGGCGGAGCGAGCCAGATGGGACGCCGGTCTTGTTCCCCGTAGCCTGAGTCAACTTGGGGTAGGGTAATGATGGCGCCTCCTGTTGACGTGGTCGGTCCGTGCCCTGGGTTGGACGATGTGGAGGCTCCTCCGAGGTCGAGGTCGAGTCTATCTTCCGAGGCCGAGGTCGAGTCCGAGTCCCTGGGTCGGGCGAAGCAGAGACCGTCGGCTGAGGCCAGGGCTGAGCCCGAGCCCTAGGGTCGGGCGAAGCGGAGTTCGTCGTCTTCCGGGGCTGAGCCCAAGTCCGAGCCCTGGGGTCGGGCGGAGCGGAGTTCGTTGTCTTCCGGGGCTGAGCCCGAGTCCGAGCCCTGGGGTCGGGCGGAGCGGAGTTCATCGTCTTCCGGGGCTGAGCCCGAGTCCGAGCCCTGGGGTCGGGCGAAGCGGAGTTCGTCGTCTTCCGGGGCTGAGCCCAAGTCCGAGCCCTGGGGTCGGGCGACGCGGAGTTTCCTATGGCGCCTGAGGCTGGACTTGGTTGCTGTCAGCCTCACTCTGTCGAGTGGCACAGCAGTCGGGGCGGCGTAGGCGGCGCTGTCCTCTTGTCAGACCGGTCAGTGGAGCGGTGAAGTGAATGCGGTCACTTCGGCTCTGTCGACTGGAGGGCGTGCGTCAGGATAAAGGTGTCAGGCCACCTTTGCATTAAATGCCCCTGCGATTTGGTCGGTTGGCGTGGCGATTTGGCCAAGGTTGCTTCTTGGCGAAGACTGGGCCTCGGGCGAGCCGAAAGTATGTCCGTTGCTGGAGGGGGGCCTCGGGCGAGACGTAGATCCTCCGGGGTCTGCTACCCTTGCCCGAGGCTGGGCTCGGGCAAGGCGTGATCGAGTCCCTCGAATGGACCGATCCTTGACTTAGTCGCACCCATCAGGCCTTTGCAGCTTTGTGCTGATGAGGGTTACCAGCTGAGAATTAGGAGTCTTGAGGGTACCCCTAATTATGGTCCCCAACAGTAGCCCCCGAGCCTCGAAGGGAGTGTTAATACTCGCTTGGAGGCTTTTGTCGCACTTTTTTGCAAGGGGACCAGCCTTTCTCGGTTGCGATTTGTTCCGGTGGGTGCGCGCGAGCGCACCCGCCGGGTGTAGCCCCCGAGGCCTCGGAGGAGTGGTTTGACTCCTCCGAGGTCTTAATTCCTCGCGCAATGCTTCGGCTGGTCTGGTCGTTCCCTCATGCGAGCTGGCCGTAGCCCGGGTGCACGGTCGGGTCCCAAGTTCTCGGGCTGGTATGTTGACGCTGTCAACAGTCTGGCTGGAGTCGGGTTTGCGAGAGCAGCCCCCGAGCCTCTGCACAGGGCGAGAGGACGGTCAAGGACAGACTCGACTTTTTTACATACGCCCCTGCGTCGCCTTTCCGCAAGGAGGAGGGGGGGGAAGCGCCATGTTGCCCTCGGAGGGCGCCGAACATGGTGTCTCCGGTGAGCTGCTGGCGGGTAATCCGAGTGGACGCCCGTGCCCCATTTGTTAGGGGTCGGCTAGAGGCCCGGAGGCACGCTCAAAAGTACCTGTGGGTGATCTACCGGACCCGGTCCCCTTTCGACGGGGTCCGAGGGCTCGATGCCTCCCTCTGATGGGATTCCGTTACAAGATCATTCCTGCTGGTCTCGGAAATGTCCTAGGGTACCTCGGGAGCGTAGCCCGAGCCTTGGTTATGTATCGAACGTACCCAGGGTCATCCCTCGCTCTGTGTCTGAGGCGGCTGTGAACCCTTCGAGGGCCAGCCTACGAACCCCTGATCAGTAGTGGGTGCGGAGCCCGAGTGGCCTGAGGCGGCCGTTGAACCCTTCCGGGGGGCGGCCTTCGAACCTCTGACCAGTAGTGGGCGCAGAACCCAAGCGCTCTGAGGCGGCTGTTGAACCCCTCCGAGGAGCCAGCCTTCGAACCTCTGATCAGTAGTGAGGCTCGGGGCCTGTTTCCTTCACGGAGAAGGATCCTTTTCGGGGTATCCCCTTTCCCGGTCCCTATTGCAAGAGAGAGGAAGAGGAAAAGGAAAAGGATACGAAATCGAATGATGTGGCGTACCTTTTCTGACGCGGTCATTATGGCGAAGGCGAAGCGTCGCTTGCTTCTCCTGCCAGAGGCGCCGCCTGTCCCGCCGCGGAGTTAATGCGACGGGGCAGGCGGTTCACGAGGCGGCTGTTGCGCATGCGCGAGCCGTTCGAGGAATGGAAAACGGGCGCGTCGTCTTCACGCCGTGAGAGAGGGTTCTCTCGCTGCCCCTGGATGGGACGTAAGCTTGGCTGATGACGTGACCGCTGCTCTTGCCCGCCTGCCACCGCCATTACTGCCGGCCCATTTTTGGCCGTATTGACCGTCGCGCCTGGCGGGCATTGCTGGGTCGTACGCAGGGTTGCCTCGAGTCACGGTACTGGTTCCGCAGTCGAGGAGGCGTGGTAGTGGTGCGAGTGGCGGTGCAGTTGCTCGCACGTAGCAACCGGCGCGCCGATTGCATGACGCGTGGGCCTGGGCCTCCATGCTGGGTGCGTTGGAAGTCGGAGGGGCGCGACCACTTGGCGCAGTTGCATGCCGCCTGCACGGCTGTCCGCACTTTCACCCGCTGGTCTGGGCGAAAGTGGAGGAATGCTTGTAACCCCTTGGCGGTTGCATGCACCGCGCGCGGCGGTTTGGCTTCTTCTGCTCTGGGCCAGCTTGCATGACGCGTGGGACCCAGCCCCCGCGCCATAGGGGGAGGACCTTGGAGCGTGTTGGAGAAGACTCAGCCCACGACAGCTGGGGACGCAAGTAGGGAGAGTCGCCTTTAAAAGGAGGGTGACCCCCTTGAAAGGCGACCATGTCTTCGCGCTCCCTTATGCATCGTGTCTTTCCACCTTCCGAGCCCCCGGATGGGGGACACCCGCAATCCTTCCGCCTTGTCGTTGGAGGAGCGCAATTCCGTGGAAGTTGGCACCTTTCAGCCATCGTCCGGCTTCAAGGATTTTCATCATGCAGCCCGGCTGCACCCCCTCGCCGGCGGTCACCCAAGACGGTGACCTCCAGTTCGATGGCGGGGAAAAGCAAACCGGGCTGCGGCCTCTGCCCCTCCCTCAGCTTCAAGGATTTTCATCATCAGTGCTGGGGAGGGGAGTGTGCCGAGTTGGGGTCGGTCTCTGCGCGGGCGGTGGCCCGCTCCTTCCCTCAGTGATCGGGGGGAAGGGCGTTCGCCGTTCGCGGCGTTGGCAGCTGCCGCGTGCCTGGCTCTCTGGCCCGAGTGGCTTCGGGGCTGCTCCCGGTGCCGCCTTCCGCCACGGCAGCTGGAAGAGGTTCCTCCGCCGACGGGATAGCCGGTGCCGCCCACGGACCGACCTCCAACTCTACGGCCTTCTGCCCGTCCTTGCCCCTCGAGTGAGGGCATGGGCGAGGGCCTCATGGCAGCAGCATCCGCCCTGAGGTCATCGCTGCTGCTGTTCGGCCCCCCGGAGCAGAAGTCGTCATCGTCGCCGCTGCTGGAGTGGGCGACGGCGAGCCGTTCGTCGGTCTTCTGTTGCTCCGTAGGCCCCCCGATCGTGTGGGGTTGTTCGCACCTGCGGAGGCGGAACCGGGGTTCCGTTTGTAATGGCACCTTGAATGTCGGTATTTTGTTCATTGTGGCTGTCGGGGCCTGAACATGTATGTATTTTCGGCGCGGAGCCGTGTTTTTTCCTCATTTTCGAGCACTAAGACTCGCCTGTTGGTTATCTGAACCGCTTCACCAAGCGTGAGTCGCCTCGCGCGAAGGTGACGAGTGAGGTATCCGTATCCCGGAGGCGTAGGAAGTCCCTCGGCTCGGTCGGCCTTGCTGTCCGAGGCTTCTCTTGCCTAGTTTTAGGAACCCCTCGGCCGCTCTTCGATGAGCCAAAGCCAGGGGTAGCAGTGTCAGCACAGGCAGAGGCAGAGTTGGCTCGAAAAGAAGACTTGGTCGGCCAGAGCCTGGCCGGGTCGTCCACTGGCGGGACCGACGCCAGAATTGAGTTGCCGAGGCCTCGGGCCGGGTTGATGTCTTCGAGGGACAGCTGGCCGAGGCCTCGGGGTGACCGGCCGAGCCGTCTGCTCGAGCCGGATTCCTGGAGAAGACCCTAGCGGCGATGGCCTGGGCGTGGTGATGATGTCCTTCAGAGTGGAGATTCTCCGACTGCTTCGCCGTCCGAGGCTAGGTCAGACCTCGCTGAAGGTGTAGTTGACACCGAGGGTGCTGCTGCTCCCCTCAACTGTCAAGATCCAAGCCTGCAGGATCGAATTATCTTGTAGTGTGTGTATGTTTTCTGCGGCCGCCGAGGCCCAAACACACCATCGTCGTGTTGTAAAGCTGCGTTTCTTTTCCTCTTGTTTCGAGTATCTGGACTTGTTTGTCGGTAACAGAATTGTTTGTGCGAGCGAGAGTTGCTTTTCACGAAAGGCGATGAGTGGGGTATCCGTATCCCGGAGGCGTAGGAATCCCTCGGCTCGGTCGGCCTTGCCGCTTACGCGCACTCTTACCCGTCCATAGGGTTCTGTCACCGACGCAGTCAAGAAGGCCCGAAGAATCGTTTCGGCAGAGGAGCTCTCGAGCGTGAAGACTTGTTCGGTCCGCGGAATCACCTATCCGAACGCGAGTTACTTATCGCAGAAGGTGATGAGTGAGGTATCCGTATCCTGGAGGCGTAGGAGTCCCTCGGCTCGGTCAGCCTTGGCTGCTTACGTGTACTCCGTCGTTTTCAGGATCCACTTTCGAAGTAGTCGAAAAGCACGAAAGACATTCTGGAGGAAAAGATCTTTTTTCGAGGAAAATTTCGACGCAGAGGGGGGAACCGAAAGACATTCTGGCGGAAAAGATCTTTTTTCGAGGAAAATTTCGACGCAGAGGGGGTTCCCCCCTTTTAGCCCCCGAGGGAGGGTCGGGCTTTGCCGAGGCAAGGCTGACCCTTCCTTGATGACTAAACTTTGCGTGGGAACGAGGCATACGAACAACTTGAAAGCATCTTAAGGGTAGAAGCAACGTAGCTGTTGGATGTTCCAAGCATTGCTGTAGACCTCGCCTTGACTGTTGGCCAGCTTGTATGTTCCGGGCTTCAGAACTTTGGCGATGACGAACGGCCCTTCCCAGGGAGGCGTGAGCTTATGCCTCCCTCGGGCGTCTTGTCGCAGCCGAAGCACCAGGTCGCCCACCTAGAGGTCTCAGGACCGAACCCCTCGGGCGTGGTAGCATCGCAGGGACTGCTAGTACCACGCCGAGTGTAGTAAGGCCATGTCCCGAGCCTCCTCCAGCTGGTCCAGTGAGTCTTCTCGATTAGCTTGGTTGCTTTGTCGGCGTAGGCCCTCGTCCTCGGGGAACCGTATTCTAAGTCTGTGGGCAAGATGGCCTCGGCCCCATAGACTAGAAAGAACGGCGTGAAGCCCGTGGCTTGGCTCGGCGTTGTCCTCAGACTCCAAACCACCGAGGGGAGTTCCTTCATCCATCGCTTGCCGAACTTGTTGAGGTCGTTGTAGATCCGAGGCTTGAGTCCTTGTAGAATCATGCCGTTGGCACGCTCTACTTGCCCATTCGTCATGGGGTGAGCCACGGCGGCCTAGTCCACCCGGATGTGGTGATCGTCGCAGAAGTCCAGGAACTTTCTGCCGGTGAACTGGGTGCCGTTGTCGGTGATGATGGAGTTCGGGACCCCAAAGCGATGGATGATGTTGGTGAAGAACGCCACCGCCTGTTCGGACCTAATGATGTTTAGGGGTCGGACCTCGATCCACTTGGAGAATTTTTCGATGGCGACCAACAGGTGCGTATAGCCCCCGGGTGCCTTCTGTAAGGGGCCGACGAGGTCTAGACCCCACACAGCAAAAGGCCAGGTGATGGGTATCGTCTGCAGGGCCTGAGCGGGCAGGTGGGTCTGCCTTGCGTAGAACTGACACCCTTCGCAGGTGCGGACAATTCTAGTGGCGTCGGCCACCGCCTTCGGCCAGTAGAAACCTTGTCGGAAGGTGTTCCCAACAAGGGCTCGAGGTGCTGCGTGATGGTCGCAAGCCCCCGAGTGTATCTCTTGTAGGAGCTCCTGGCCTTCGGCGATGGAAATGCATCACTGGAGGATGCCTGAGGGGCTGCGGTGGTAGAGTTCCTTCCCGTCCCCCAGCAAGACAAACGACTTGGCGCGCCGCGCCAACCGCCGAGCCTCGCCTCGGTCGAGGGGTAGCTCTCCTCGGTGGAGATATTGCAGGTACGGGGTCTGCCAATTTCGATTAGGCGTGACCTCGCTTCGCTCCTCCTCGATGCGCAGTGCCTCACCCTCGGGGGCCGAGGGTACCTCGGGCCGAACCGAGGGTGCCTCGGGCTAGGCCGAGGGTGCCTCGGGCTGGGCCGAGGGTGCCTCGGGTTGAGCCGAGGGTGCCTCGGGTTGAGCCAAGGGTACCTCGGACTGAGCCGAGGGTACCTTGGACTGGGCCGAGGGTGCCTCGGACTGGGCCGAGGGTGCCTCAGGCTCGGCCGAGGCCTTCTCGGGCTCGGGCGTGTCGTCGGTCTTGATGGAGGGTTGATGCAGGTCTCGAGAGAAGACGTCCGGGGGAACCGTTGTTCGCCCCGAGGCTATTTTAGCCAGCTCGTCCGCAGTCTCGTTGTAGCGTCGGGCGATGTGGTTGAGCTCGAGCCCATAGAACTTGTCTTCCAGGCGCCGAACCTCATCGCAGTAGGCTTCCATCTTCGGGTCGCAGCAGTGGGAGTTCTTCATGACTTGGTCGATGACAAGCTGCGAGTCGCTGCGAGCGTCGAGGCGTCGGACCCCTAGCTCGATGGCGATGCGCAAACCGTTGACCAGAGCCTCATACTCAGCCACATTGTTGGACGCCGGGAAATGGAGGCGTAGCACGTAGCGTAGGTGCTTTCCGAGGGGCGAGATGAAGAGCAGGCCTGCGCCTGCTCCTGTCTTCATCAGCGACCCATCGAAGAACATGGTCCAGAGTTCTGGTTGGATCGAAGCTATTGGGAGCTGGGTGTCGACCCATTCAGCCACGAAGTCCGCCAAGACCTAGGACTTGATGGCCTTCCGAGGGGCGAACGAGATCGTTTCGCCCATGATTTCCACCGCCTACTTTGCAATTCTACCCGAGGCCTCTCGGCACTGGATGATCTCCCCCAGGGGGAAGGATGACACCACAGTTACCGGATGAGACTCGAAGTAGTGTCGCAACTTCCGCCGCGTCAGGATCACCGCGTATAGCAGCTTTTGAATTTGTGGGTAGCAGGTCTTGGTCTCGGACAGTACCTCGCTGATGAAGTACACTGGCCTCTAGACGGGCAATGCATGCCCCTCTTCTCGTCTCTCAACCACAATCGCGGCGCTAACCACCTGAGTGGTCGCGGCGACGTAGATCAAGAGGGCTTCTCCGGCAGCGGGGGGACACCAAGATGGGCGCGTTTGTAAGGAGCGCCTTCAGGTTCCCAAGGGCTTCCTCGGCCTCAGGGGTCCAAGTGAAGCACTCGGCCTTCCTTAAGAGGCGGTACAGAGGCAGGCCTCTTTCGCCGAGGCGCGAGATGAAGCGGCTCAGAGCCGCAAGGCATCCCGTGACTCTCTGTACGCCTTTCAAGTCCTTGATGGGCCCCATGCTGGTGATGCCCGCGATCCTCCCCGGGTTGGCCTCGATGCCCCGCTCGGGGACGATGAACCCCAAGAGCATGCCTCGGGGAACCCCGAAGACACACTTCTCGGGATTGAGCTTCACGCCTTTCGCCTTGAGACATCGGAATGTCACTTCAAGGTTGGAAAGGAGGTCGGAGGCTTTCCCCGTCTTGACTATGATGTCATCGACGTAGGCCTCGACCGTTCGGCCGATGTGTTCGCCGAACACATGGTTCATGCACCGTTGGTACGTTGCACCCGCATTCTTCAAGCCGAACGGCATGGTGACATAGCAGTACATGCCGAAGGGTGTGATGAAAGAAGTCGCGAGCTGGTCGGACTCTTTCATCCTGATTTGGTGATACCCTGAGTAGGCATCGAGGAAAGACAGGGTTTCGCACCCAGCAGTGGAGTCCACAATTTGGTCGATGCGAGGCAGAGGGTAGGGAACCTTCGGACATGCTTTGTTTAGACCAGTGTAGTCTACACACATCCGCCATTTCCCTCCTTTCTTTCTCACAAGCACAGGGTTGGCAAGACATTCGGGATGGAATACCTCTTTGATGAACCCTGCCGCCATTAGCTTGTGGATCTCCTCGCCTATGGCTCTACGCTTTTCTTCATCGAATCGGCGCAGAGGCTGCTTCACGGGTCGGGCTCCAGCTCGGATATCCAGCGAGTGCTCGGCGACATCCCTCGGTATGCCGGGCATGTCCGAGGGACTCCACACGAAAACGTCGGTGTTTGCACGGAGAAAGTCGACGAGCACTGCTTCCTATTTGGGATCGAGCTCGGAGCCGATCCGGATCTGCTTGGAGGCGTCGCTGCTGGGGTCGAGGGGGACGGATTTAACCGTCTCCGCTGGCTCGAAGTTGCCAGTGTGGTGCTTCACGTCTGGCACCTCCTTCGAGAGGCTCTCCTGGTCGGCGATGAGGGCCTCGGATTCGGCGAGGGCCTCGGCGTACTCCACGCACTCCACGTCGCATTCGAACGCGTGTCGGTACGTGAGGCCGACGGTGATGACACCGTTGGGGCCCGGCATCTTGAGCTTGAGGTAGGTGTAGTTGGGGACGGCCATGAACTTCGCGTAGCATGGCCTCCCCAGTACTGCGTGGTAGGTTCCTCGGAACCCGACCACCTCGAACGTGAGGGTCTCCCTTCGGAAGTTGGAGGGTGTCCCAAAGCAGACGGGAAGATCGAGTTGTCCGAGGGGCTGGACGCGTTTCCCGGGGATGATCCCGTGGAAAGGCGCAGCGCCTGCTCGGACCGAGGACAGATCAACATGCAGGAGCCCGAGGGTCTCGGCGTAGATGATGTTGAGGCTGCTGCCTCCGTCCATGAGGACCTTGGTGAGCCTGACGTCACCGATGACAGGGTTGACAACGAGCAGGTATTTCCCCGGGCTCGGCACGCGGTCGGGGTGGTCGGCTTGGTCGAAGGTGATGGGCTTGTCAGACCAGTCTAGGTAGACTGGCGCCGCCACCTTTACCGAACAGACCTCCCGACGCTCTTGCTTGCGGTGCTGAGCCGAGGCGTTCGCCGCTTGCCCACCGTAGATCATGAAGCAGTCGCAGACCTCGGGGAACTCTCGTGCTTGGTGATCTTCCTTCTTATCGTCGTCACGAGCCCTGCCACCCTCCGCGGGTGGCCCGGCCTTGTGAAAGTGGCGCCGAAGCATGGTGCACTCCTCAAGGGTGTGCTTAACGGGCCCCTGATGATAGGGGCACGACTCCTTGAGCATCTTGTCGAAGAGGTTGGCACCTCCGGGGAGTTTCCGAGGGTTCTTGTACTCGGCGGCGGCGACAAGGTCCGCGTCGGCGGTGTCGCGTTTTGCATGCGACTTCCTCTTGCCTTTCTTCTTGGCGCCGCGCTGAGTTGACGCCTCGGGGGCATCTTCCGGTGGGCCTCGGTGGTTCGGGCGAGGGACTCCGATCTTCCCCGCTGTCGTAGCGTCCCCCACGCCTGGGCTGGTAGCCTCGGTGCACCCTCTTGTCGAGGTGGGCCCGACGGTTGCGGTGATGGTGCTCGTTGCCGAGGCGACCTGGGGCCGCAGGCGCTGTGTTGCGCGTGCGACCGGTGTGGACCGAGGCTTCCCGCAAGAATCGGGAAGTCGCGGCGCGATGCTCCGAGGGGTACCCCTGCCTTCGGGAGGCGGAGCTTTTGGCCCGTCGGACCGCGGCGTCCTCCAGGAGATTCTTGAGCTCTCCCTGAATTCGCCGCCCCTCGGTGGTTGATGGCTCCGGCATCGCGCGGAGAAGCATTGCCGCTACAGCCAGGTTCTGGCCGACTCCACTAGAAGTGGGTGGCGGCCTTACCCTGACATCATCGGCGATGCGATGCTGGATACCCTGGGGTAGATGACGCACTTCTCCGGCCGGAGGTTGGCCCGCCCATTCCTGCCCGACGTCCTGGCGGATCGGCTCAAGTGTTCCTGCTCCCTCATTGAGCCTGACCTGCACCCCGCGGATTTGCTCGAGCTGTGGGTCATGACCCCCCGCCGGAACGGGGACCACAGCTAGCTCCCGTAGGATGTCAACGCGAGGCACAGGCCTAGGGAGATCACCATTCTTCGGCATACCAAGATGGTTGCCTTCGGAGGGACCCCCTAGATCGACGTGGAAACATTCACGACTTGGGCCGCAGTCCTCATCGTCGAGGCTGCGGCTACCGTCGGAACAGTCGGAAAGTCAGTAGTCACACGTGGTCATAAAGTCCCGCATGGCACTGGGGTTACCAAGTCCGGAGAAGTCCCAACAGAAGTCGGGCTCGTCATCTTCCTCGGACCCCGAGGGCCCGTAGGTCGAGACGTCCGTTAGCCGGTCCCAGGGTGACCGCATACGATACCCCAGAGGGTTTGGACTTGCCTCTATGAGAGCGCCCACCAAAGCGAAGTCGCTTGGTGGGTCGAGGCTGAATCCAAAAGGCGTGAGACGGGAATCGGTCGGTACCTCTTGGTCGACGGGCGGTGATGAAGTCACGTCAGGGACTGACTGCACCATCGTCTCAGGTACGAGGGTGACGCCCAACAAGTCCTTCGCGAGCGTGCTGGCGTCGTCCGTTTGCTTGGGATTGGCGTGTCGCGAGGAGACGGCGCTCGTCTTCATCTCAGACGCGAGGTCAACGCCCGACGTCTCCCCCGTTGGGGCGCCGGCGCCGTCGACTCGCTCGACGGCCGACGAGGTGCCGCCTCCTGCTTGGCCTTGGTTGCCCCGCCTCCTCCTCCGTCGGCGGGGGAGGGGACGGGGTGAGCTCGAATGTTCTTCTTCCACCACGCGGGGAAGACGTCGTCGATTCCGCCACCGGCGGGCGGGCTGTCGGCCGCCATTATCGCTGTCGCACGGCGGGGGAAGGAGTATCATCTCGTAGCTGCCGTCGAGGGACATGAACTCAAGACTCCCGAAACGGAGCACCGTCCTGGGCTGGAAAGGTTGCTGGAGACTGCCCATCTGGAGCTTGACGGGAAGCTGTTCGTCAACACGCAGCAGGCCCCTACCTGGCGCGCCAACTGTCGGCGTTTCGAAACCCGGGGGGTCCCTGGACCGACGAGTAAATTGTCGCCGCGTGCCCCAGCCCAGATGGGTCGGCGCGAGACGGAGCGCGAATGGGGGAGGCAGCCGGAGGGAGACGGGCGTGAGAGGTGGAATCCCGCGGCCTTCGTGTTTGTCTCGCGCCCAGGTCGGGTGCGCTTGCAGTAGGGGGTTACAAGCATCCACGCGGGAGAGAGCAAGCGGCCTCACGCGAGCGCCGTCCCGTCCTTCCCCACGCGGCCCACCCCCTTTAAGAGGGCCCTGGTCCTTCCTTTTATAGGCGCAAGGAGAGGATCCAGGTGTACAATGGGGGTGTAGCAGTGTGCTAACGTGTCTAGCGGAGGAGAGCTAGCGCCCTAAGTACATGCCATCGTGGCAGCCGGAGAGGTTTTGGCACCCGGTTCGTGTGGTGTCGTGGCCGTCGGAGGAGCGCTGGAGCCTGGCGGAAGGACAGCTGTCGGGGTTGTCGAGTCCTTGCTGACGTCCTCTTGCTTCCTTAAGGGGACTGAGAGCCGCCGTCGTCATAGAGCGTGCGGGGCGCCATCATTACTTGTCTGGCGGAGCGAGCCAGATGGGACGCCGGTCTTGTTCCCCATAGCCTGAGTCAGCTTGGGGTAGGGTAATGATGGCGCCTCCTGTTACGTGGTCGGTCCGTGCCCTGGGTTGGGCGATGTGGAGGCTCCTCCGAGGTCGAGGTCGAGTCTGTCTTCCGAGGCCGAGGTCGAGTCCGAGCCCCTGGGTCGGGCGAAGCGGAGACCGTCGGCTGAGGCTAGGGCTGAGCCCGAGCCCTTGGGTCGGGCGAAGCGGAGTTCGTCGTATTCCGGGGCTGAGCCCGAGTCCGAGCCCTGGGATCGGGCGGAGCGGAGTTCATCGTCTTCCGGGGCTGAGCTCGAGTCCGAGCCCTGGGGTCGGGCGGAGCGGAGTTCGTCGTCTTCCGGGGCTGAGCCCGAGTCCGAGCCCTGGGGTCGGGCGACGCGGAGTTTCCTATGGCGCCTGAGCCCGAACTTGGTTGCTGTCAGCCTCACTCTGTCGAGTGGCACAACAGTCAGGGCGGCGCAGGCGGCGCTATCTCTTGTTAGACCGGTCAGTGGAGCGGCGAAGTGACTGCGGTCACTTCGGCTCTGTCGACTGGAGGGCGTGCGTCAGGATAAAGGTGTCAGGCCACCTTTGCATTAAATGCCCCTACGATTTGGTCGGTTGGCGTGGCGATTTGGCCAAGGTTGCTTCTTGGCGAAGACTAGGCCTCGGGCGAGCCGAAAGTATGTCCGTTGCTGGAGGGGGGCCTCGGGCGAGACGTAGATCCTCCAGGGTCGGCTGCCCTTGCTCGAGGCTGGGCTCGGGCGAGGCGTGATCGAGTCCCTTGAATGGACCGATCCTTGACTTAGTCGCACCCATCAGGCCTTTGCAGCTTTGTGCTGATGGGGGTTACCAGCTGAGAATTAGGAGTCTTGAGGGTACCCCTAATTATGGTCCCCGACAATCGACGTTTATTTTTCAATGTAAGCCTCCCTTAGGAGCTTCTTCGCCTTTTACTTCAGCGGAATCAGCGTTTATTTTTCGTTGTAAGCCTCCCTTAGGAGCTTCTTCGCCTTTTACTTCAGCGGAATCAGCGTTTATTTTTCGCTGTAAGCCTCCCTTAGGAGCTTCTTCGCCTTTTACTTTAGCGGAATCAGCGTTTATTTTTCGTTGTAAGCTCTGCATTCCCTTCGGAACGACTTTTGAGCAGAAAACTTACGCTGCGCTCCCTTAGGAACGACTTTTTTGTTATTTCGGAGGTTCTCCCTGTGACCATAAGTTCTTATGCTTCGACAACTTTTTGGACTCCGTTATTCTGTGGAGAAAGTATATTTGTACTATGGCAAAGGCGAAGCTATTACAAGAAATTGAAAACGACAAAAAACACTTAGGCTTTCAATAATTGTTCCTTATTAAAAAGAAAATGATACTGAATGCAAAAACTGCTGCCGAGGTACGATATTTGTTAGTAAATGTGCTTCGATTCTGGCACAGTACTATTGACTGTGCGAGCTTCGGACTCTTCTCTGAAGTCTCATTGGTGTTGAGTATGCTGACTCCCTTCTGGCTGCTGGCCTCGTTGCATTGGTGGTGGAGGTAGAGGCTGTTGCCAAGATGCCTGAGATTGACTTGCCGAAGCAACAGAAGCTGCAGGGTGGTTGCCCACATACTCTGGGATATAAGGCGAGTGGTACGAAGCAGTATGCATAACTTGCTTCGGCTGGGTCTGTTGGGCTGCAGCTTCTGCTATTTCCTTTTGTTTCTGGATGGTGACATGGCACATCCTGGTGGTGTGGCCCTTGTCCTCACCACAGAATAGGCAATAAATTTTCCTGGGCTGATCCCTAAATCTTCCTCCGAAGCCCATGGCACCTCTGCCCCATTGGAGCTGGAGGCCGAGGATAGCTCAGCTGCTGCCCCGAAGCCTGGGAGGAATATTGCGGCCTCTGCTGCTGGCTTTCCCTGTCATCATTCTGAGTGGAATGAATCGATCTGACATGTCTAGGATGAATTCTCCCTCCGAAGCCCCTGGCTATTTCGGAGAACCTGTAAGCTTCCTCCCTTCTCTGTCGAAAGTCATTGTCAGCGCGGATGTATTCATCCATCTTCTGAAGCAGTTTATCCAGAGTCTGAGGGGGCTTCCTGGCAAAGTATTGGGCTGAAGGTCCCGGCCGAAGCCCCTTAATCATGGCCTCAATGACAATTTCATTGGGCACTGTTGGCGCTTGTGCCCTCAGGCGTAAGAACCTTCGGACATACGCCTGAAGATATTCTTCGTGGTCTTGGTGCACTGGAATAAGGCTTGAGCGGTGACCGGCTTCGTTTGAAACCCTTGGAAACTAGTGATCAGCATATCCTTCAGCTTCTGCCATGATGTGATTGTTCCTGGCCGAAGGGAGGAGTACTAGGTTTGTGCAACATTCTTGACGGCCATGACGAAAGACTTCGCCATGACTGCAGTATTGCCACCATAGGAAGATATCGTTGCTTCGTAGCTCATCAGAAACTACTTCGAATCTGAGTGTCCGTCGTACATGGGGAGTTGAGGTGGCTTGTAAGACGGAGGCCAAGGTGTAGCCTGCAGTTCTGCTGACAGAGGAGAAGCATCATCAAAAGCAAAATTTCCATGATGGAAATTCTCATACCAGTCATCCTCGTTGAAGAAGCCCTCTTGATGAAGCTCTCTGTGCTAAGGCCTTCGGTTCTGCTCATCTTGAGTAAGATGTCGAACTTCTTCAGAGGCTTCGTCTATCTGCCTTTGCAGGTCAGCCAGCCTAGCCATCTTTTCCTTCTTCCTTTGCACCTGCTGATGGAGCATCTCCATATTTCTGATCTCTTGGTCCAAGTCGTCCTCCTGAGGCGTTGGACTGGTGGCCTTCCTCTTCTGGCTTCGGGCCTCCCGAAGAGAGAGGGTCTCCTGGTTGGGGTCCAGCGGCTGCAAAGCGGTAGCCCCTGTTGCTGAAGCTTTCTTTGGCGGCATGACGAAGGTCTATGCTTGCCGAAGGTGTTCGAAACTCAAAAAGTGGAAGTGAGTTCACCGGAGGTGGGCGCCAATGTTGGGGACTTGTTCTCAAATGCTAAGAGTTAAGAACAAGGCAACATAAAAAGTGTTAAATGTTAAAGTCCTTCGTCCTTCGAAGCATTATCTCCCTTCGGATATAATGAATTCCGGACGAAGGTTATGAAGGACAAACCTTCATAAGCACAATAAATAATGAAGAAGGGTTCATGCACAAGATATGAAAAATAATATAAACACTTTAAACATTATCATCAACTTATTTTTATTTGCGTTACTGTATCAACAATGACAAATTATAAATGTACCTTCGGCTCGAAGGAAAGCAGGGGTACAAGCGTGACGCGAAAGTAAATGCCAAGTCAGCGTGAATAGTACGGGAGCACTGTTCATCTATTTATAGGTACGGGACACAGCCCATGTAAAATTACACCCATGCCCTTCACATTTGATAATAACTCTATAGCAATCCATCGGGGTCTAAATAGCCTTTTCCCTTTTAAGTCGGTTTCTTTTTCTGCTATCACGCCGAAGCTCCCCCGCGCATAGCTTCGGCTCTGCGCCATCCTTCATATTCTTTGTGCATCTTCACGTTGTGGTTTTGATTTAAGTCCGAAGGTACCTGTTTACACATTATACTCCAGAGACATTGTTAAATCATGTTTTTGAGGACCTTCGGAAGCCGAAGGCCCCCAACAGTTAATTTTTGTGAGCATTACTCTTTTGTCTCTTCTATTGAGCCTTTTAGGGTAGAAGAGGCCTTGCTAGATCCGGACTGGGTGTTGGCCATGCAGGAAGAGCTCAACAACTTCAAGAGAAATGAAGTTTGGACACTGGTGCCTCGTCCCAAGCAAAACGTTGTGGGAACCAAGTGGGTGTTCCGCAACAAACAAGACGAGCACGGGGTGGTGACAAGGAACAAGGCTAGACTTGTGGCAAAAGGTTATGCCCAAGTCACAGGTTTGGACTTTGAGGAGACTTTTGCTCCTGTGGCTATGCTAGAGTCAATTCGCATATTGTTAGCCTATGCTGCTCACCATTCTTTCAGGTTGTTTCAAATGGATGTGAAGAGCGCTTTCCTCAATGGGCCAATCAAGGAGGAGGTGTACGTGGAGCAACCCCCTGGCTTTGAGGATGAACGGTACCCCGACCACGTGTGTAAGCTCTCTAAGGCGCTCTATGGACTTAAGCAAGCCCCAAGAGCATGGTATGAATGCCTTAGAGACTTTTTAATTGCTAATGCTTTCAAGGTTGGGAAAGCCGATCCAACTTTATTCACTAAGACTTGTGATGGTGATCTCTTTGTGTGCCAAATTTATGTCGATGACATAATATTTGGTTATACTAACCAAAAGTCTTGTGAAGAGTTTAGCAGGGTGATGACTCAGAAATTCGAGATGTCGATGATGGGCGAGTTGAACTACTTCCTTGGGTTCCAAGTGAAGCAACTCAAGGATGGCACCTTCATCTCATAAACAAAGTATACACAAGACTTGCTCAAGAGGTTTGGGATGAAGGACGCCAAGCCCGCAAAGACTCCAATGGGAACCGACGGACATGTCGACCTCAACAAAGGAGGTAAGTCTGTTGATCAAAAGGCATACCGGTCTATGATAGGGTCTTTACTTTATTTATGTGCTAGTAGACCGGATATTATGCTTAGTGTATGCATGTGTGCTAGATTTCAATCTGATCCAAGGGAGTGTCACTTAGTGGCTGTGAAGCGAATTCTTAGATATTTAGTCGCTACGCCTTGCCTCGGGATCTGGTATCCAAAGGGGTCTACCTTTGACTTGATTGGATATTCAGACTCCGACTATGCTGGATGTAAGGTCGATAGGAAGAGTACATCGGGGACGTGCCAATTCTTAGGAAGGTCCTTGGTGTCATGGAGTTCTAAGAAACAAACTTCCGTTGCCCTATCCACCGCTGAGGCCGAGTATGTTGCCGCAGGACAGTGTTGCGCACAACTACTTTGGATGAGGCAAACCCTCAGGGACTTTGGCTACAATCTGAGCAAAGTCCCACTCCTATGTGATAATGAGAGTGCTATCTGCATGGCGGACAATCCTGTTGAACACAGCCTCACAAAGCACATTGACATCCGACATCACTTTTTGAGAGACCACCAGCAAAAGAGAGATATCGCGGTGTTTTATGTTAGCACCGAGAACCAGCTAGCCGATATCTTTACCAAGCCTCTAGATGAGAAGACCTTTTGCAGGCTGCGTAGTGAACTAAATGTCTTAGATTCGCGGAACTTGGATTGATTTGTAGCATACATGTGTTTTATGCCTTGATCATGTTCCTTTATGCTTTTTGTTATGTATTTGTGGTGTTCAAGTTGTACAAACACTCCCCGGACCTCACAAGTCCATGTGTAAGTGATGCACATATTTAGGGGGAGATGTGCTACAACTTGACCCTTTGAGACTAATCATGTGCTTGAGTTTTCTTAATTTAGTATCAAAGGAGGGTTGAAAGGGAAAAGGTGGACTTGGACCATGCAAGACTTCCACTGCACTCCGATGAAAGAGTAACTAACTCCAAGTTCATCTTCATGCTCTTATTGCCTTTTTACTCTTAATTGAAGATTTTGGTGAGGCAATGGGGTTTAAGGGCCAAGATTGATCCCGTTTTGGTGCTTGATGCCAAAGGGGGAGAAAATAAGGCCAAAGCAACAAATGGATCAGCTACCACTTGAGAATTTTGAAAATAGTAGAATAGAGCTTTTGGTTTGTCAAAAAATCTCTTATTGTCTCTTTTGTCAAAAGTTGGCCTCTTGTGGGGAGAATGGTTGATTATGGGAAAAAGGGGGAGTTTTTGAAATCTTTGATCAATTTCTCTTGGAACAACTCTCTTTATGTCTCAACAAGTGTGTTTGACATAGAGATAGGAAATCGAGTTTGATTTACAAAAACAAAACCAAGTGGTGGCAAAGAATGATCCAAATATGCCAAATTTGAATCAAAACAAATTTGTATTCTCATTTGCATTGATGTTGCACTTCTTTTAGTTGCTTTTTGTTGTGTTGGCATTAATCACCAAAAAGGGGGAGATTGAAAGGGAAATGTACCCTTGGGACATTTCTATAAGATTTTGGTGATTAAGTGCTCCACACAAATGCATTGAGTAATATTTGTGCCAAAGACTTAAGAAGTGCAAATCAAGAGTAAAGGTATGTTTCTAAGACTTGACTTAGTACATTGTTTTGAAGACTAATGTATTGTGTCTAAGTGCTAGAAACAGGAAAAGACCAATTTGGAAAAGACTTGGCTGGGCAGCCAAGACTCTGTGCAGTCTGGGTGCACCGGACTGTCCGGTGCGCCAGGCTGGCTCTAGCGAACTGGCTGCTCTCGGGTTTCGTCGACGGCGTACGGCTATAAATCACCGGACTATCCGATGGTGCACCGGACTGTCCGGTGAGCCAACAGTCGGTCAGGCCAACGGTCGGCCGCGTAATCCGCGCGCGACGCGTGGCAGAGCCAACGGTCAGAAGGGGGCACCGGACTGTCCGGTGTGCACCGGACAATGTCCGGTGCGCCAACGGCTCTGAATCTCCAACGGTCGGCTTCGCCAAAGAAGGAAAGAAATCCGCACCGGACAGTGTCCGGTGGTGCACCGGACTGTCCGGTGCGCCAGGCGACAGAAGGCAAAAATTGCCTTCCTGGAATGCTCTCAACGGCTCCTAGCTGCCTTGGGGCTATAAAAGGGACCCCTAGGCGCATGGAGGAGTACAACCAAGCATTTTTTAAGCATTCCTAAGCACCAAGACTCCAATTCCGCGCATTCGATTCTTTGTGATAGCAACTAGAGCTTCTTTTTAAGTAGAGAACTCTTTGGGTTGTGTTGTGAGCTCGAGTTGTGACTTGTCTGCGTGTTGTGCTCTGATTTTGTGTCTTGTGTGCGTTGCTCATCCCAGCCTTACTTCCGTGCTTCTTTGTGAACATCAAATTGTAAGGGCGAGAGGCTCCAAGTTGTGGAGATTCCTCGCAAGCGGGATATAGTGAAACAAAGCAAAACACCATGGTATTCAAGTGGGTCTTTGGACCGCTTGAGAGGGGTTGAGTGCAACCCTTGTCCGTTGGGACGCCACAACGTGGAGTAGGCAAGTGTTGGACTTGGCCGAACCACGGGATAAACCACTGTGCCTATTTGTGTTGATCTTCTTGTGGTTAGCGTGTCTTGCAAGAACTCCTTTCTAGCCACTTGGCTTTATTACTCTAACACTTAATCAAGTTTGTGGCATTAAGTTTTAAGTTTTTACAGGATCACCTATTCACCCCTTCTAGGTGCTCTCAGAGACGGGACCTCCCCCGAGCACCATCCAGACCCCAACCAAGGGCGGTCCGGGGATGTCACTTGGAAGGGCGGTCCCGGACACTACTCCCCCACACATGAGGTAGCTATAGAATTATGATGGTTGTATTCTTGAGTCCAATTAGTGACTTTGATTAGCATAACAAAAACTAGAGGTGTCTAAAAGTGTTACTTTCTCCACAAGACAATGTCTCTGTATGTATATACATGATTCAACCATTTATACAATGGAATATCTAACTAGATATAGAACTTATAAGTTCATATAGATTATTACAAAATAATCTATATCTTAATCTACTTAAAAATATTAAGATTAAAAGAGTGGACTACACATATGTCAACAAGATGCACGTTAGAGATGTGTTGACTGCCCGGTAGGCTCGTAACTCGGCACGGTTTTAGCCCCGCACGAGCACGACACATCCCATTGGCTATCGGTCCCGTGCCTGGCTTAAGGCGTGACACGGCGAGCTCGACTCAACATGACTCGATTTTATTTTCCCCATTATATATATACTTTATTCATCACCTAGGGTGATGGACCTTGTACCACCTGGCACACCCCACCTCGCGGCCGCTCGACCGTGCCCCACGCTCCGCGTGGCTCGTTTCTTAGCCACGCGGCGGCTCCCCCCACGTGCAGCTTGCTTTGCGCCACACGTCAGCTCCAGACGCACGCCTATTAAGTCATTTCCCTTCTATTTCAGACATTCCAACGTACATTAAGTCAATTTGTCATTCTTTTATGTATCTTAGACATTCCTTGTTATTGGTTCAGTCATTCTAGGCGATATTAAGTCATTCTACCATCCACACAATATTAAGTCATTTTAGAGTCCAAGCAATGTCATTCAGGCATTCACATAGCATTAAGTCATTCTAATCAATATTAAATCATTTTTCAGAAAACATTAAATCATTTTTTTGTTTTTCGGTCATTCTCTCTGTGTTTTTTTAGTCAATTTTTATTTTTTAGTAATTCTAGATTCTAGGCTACATTAAATCATTCTTTATTTTTAGTCATTTTTCATGCGCGGGTGAGGCGGCTCGGCTCGAGGGCGGACGCATCAATCGCGTGTGGTTGAGGCTGCTTAGCTCGAGAGCGGTTGGGTGTACGGACCGGGTCAGACGATGGGGTCAATCACCATTATATACATATATATATATATATATTACACATAATTATAAGGTATAAAACATAAAAATACATGTGCTTTGTTGGTTAGTTGGGTGTAAATAGTCTTTTAAAGCGAACCACCGTGGTTTAAATCCCATTTACATGTTTTAGCCTTTTTTGTTGTTTAAATGTGATGGGCTATCATAGTCTCGGCGAGCCATGGGTCGACCTGGCATGATAAAAAACATAACGGAGTGTGTCTGGGTCTCGTCGGTGGCTTATGAGCCATCATAATACGACCTTAGATCGAATCGAGTTGGCCTAGGCCTATCCCTTTCGTGTCGTGCCTGAACCGGGCTCGGGTCAGGTCGAGCCTAGTACGGGCCGGCCTAACACGATAAACAACCTAACATAATCGGATTAGACTAGGCCTCGTATTGTGCCTCAGCTAGGCTCGAGTCGGATACCAGCTGAGGGCCCGTTCGTTTGTCCAGGATTAGACCAGGATTCATTCCAACTTATCAAAACTTACATAAATTAGAGAAACAATCCGGCCAGGAACCGTTCCAGGCCTTTAATCCGTGAGAAACGAACAAGCCCTGAGTCGGATAGGACCAGACGACCCTTTTGGACATATATATTGCACGTTTCCTTTAAAGCTTCGCTAAACAGGAAAACTGATACCGGTTGTACATCGCCAGACAGGTCGTAATCTTATCTAGGCCATAAGTGTTGGAGGGGGGTGAGCCACATTTGAATTTAACGATGCACAGCGTGCAGTTGCAGCCGTGCTGTGCAGGTCAAAGAAAGTTTCGACGGGACTGAGAATCTGGGACTATTCATCACCCCAAAAAAGATTTTGAGGATCCTACGGTGACGCTGCTGGCAGCAACTGTAGCTTCGTCGGCTGGACGACTGACTGTACGAGCCCACGGATCCTGGTAGACCACGGTGAAACCGAGCAAGGCGCACGAGACGAGATCTACAAGTACAACCCATGTACACCGGCCCATGCAGGTGCAGCTCTCCCGTTGCCGTCCCAAAAGCCTGTGTCCCATCAGCAGTACTGTTGGTACCTCTGGATCGTTGACCATTTAGGTATGGTGGTTAGCCAGTCAGTCGGGCCATGAAGTGCCTCGTGGCGCAAGGAAACGTTGGGCCGGCCGGATCACACGTACTGGCCGCGGCAGCATGACTGCAAAAAAATGAAAAGAAAAGGAGTACCGCTCGTCTTCTCACGCGGCGACTTTCTCCGCGCGATCAGGCGACCAGAGATCACGGTATAGTATAGAAGAGGGGGGCCGGGCCGGCGCGGGCAGGGGCAGCAGCAGCCTGCAGCCATGAGCGCGAGGTGTAGCGAGCGCGCGTAGGGGGAGGGTCGGAGCCGCCCCCCCGAGTTGCAAGCAGCAGCCGCAGAGCGGATCCAGCTCGCCCGCCGCCCCGCGTGCGTGCTCTGCTCGCTTCCAAGAGAAGACGCTACCCCAGTCCCACTCCCAGTGGGCGCCCGCGAAGCCAGGACCGGCAGATCTTGGCGTCATCGAATCGGCCGGCCGATCTGATCCCCCTCCCCGGTGACCGGCGCCGGGCGGCCGTTCTAGGTGCGTGACCCTGTTTTTTCACTTTTGCCGGGCGCTGCTAGTTACCGGCTCCACGTCCTTGTCCCCTTGCACACACCGTCGGGGGGTGGCATGGCATGTGATGTGTGCCTGCCTTGGCAGGGCGGGAGTCGAGTCGCAACAACACTGCGCTTCTGAGCTGGTCGTTTGGAACATCCCGCCCCGCGCGTTTTGTTGGCTTGCACTGCACTCGGACGGGCGAGCAGAGCGCGCGCGGGGGAATCTCTCGTGATCGTGAGCTGGGTTGGGTGTGCCCGGCCCGGGGACGCCACGCGAATGACCTGTGCGGTGCCGAGTCGTGGAGGCCCACGCGTCAGTTCCGGCGCTCGCCTCCTGCTACTAATCCGATCGCCGCTGTGTGGGGATCGCTGCTGTCTCTCTTTTTTTACGGTTCCACATGCCATGCTGATCCGCGCGGGCGTGGTTTTCCTCTTCGGGGCTGGGGCTGCACCTGCACCTGCACCTGCACTGCACGACGGCCGCGCGTAGACCTCGCCGGGGCGCAGTCATCTGCTGCTGCCTAATTCCAAGCCCTCTCTTTTGCCGCCGCTCCAAAGTTTCTCGCTTCCATCTCGTGAGCTTCTCTTTCTGACGCTGGTGCAAGCTGAGCTTGGTTTTTGCTTCTTGTACTCCAATCCGCTCGTGCAATTCGCCTCCGTTTGGCAGCTCTGACGTTCCCCTACCGAACGAGAAAAGATAAAGGTTTGTGTTCCTTCAAAATTCCCATCTGCAGCGGCGCTCCAGTTCTTCTTCGATTGATTGCTCTGCTCCTACTCCTACCTACCTACGTCGATGAATTCCGCCCGTTGAGGCTCCCATCTCGGCACGGTTGCCTTGCCCCCCACCCCGTTCCTTCCTTCCGCTCACCGGTTTCTTCCTTGCGTTGTTCTCGTGCGCAGAGAACCGCAGGCGCAGCATGAGGCGCGTCGTGAGGTGGTTCAGGCAGGTACTGGCTGGCAGGAAGGAAGAGCGCGGAGGAGGACTCGAGGTGAGCCATGTCGGTAGCGGCTGGAGCGACGGGCCGGAGAAGGAGAAGAAGAGGTGGAGCTTCGCGAAGCAGAGGAAGAGCGGAGGCGGAGCTGGCGGCGGCGCGCGGTCGTCGGGTCCGGACGCCGTCGCTCCTGCTGCCGCGGTGGAACGGTCGCAGCTGGCGAGGAGGCCAGGGGGGCAGGACGCGAGGGCTCGAGAACACCGTGCCGCGATCGCCATCCAGAAAACCTTCAGAGGCTACCTGGTACGTAGTACGATCGAACCGAGCTCCAGTCTGTTCTTCTCGCTCTGGTCTGTCACTGTTCCTACCTCCTTTGTTCACTCGTACGTACGCGAGGAGTATTGTTTTAAAAAAATAAACTGCGCAAAAAGGTCATGACGTATAGAAGTTTCTTTTTTGTGCAACGATGCGGACGCCTCTTTCAGTGGAATTTTTTTGCCATATCTTTCAGCCCTTTTGTTTTGTTTGCTAGTTGCTACTGTGTGGCTTGCCTACCGTGGGCGAGGCTGCTGTTGTATCATATGTGATGTCACTTCTGCTCCTGCTCCCTTTTTCTTTTCCATGGTACACACAGTCGTTTTGCTATACAAAATCTGCACGTCGATCCGTCGTGCAATTGTTTACTGTGTTCTTCTGCGCCGCCGAAGACTTCACAGTAGACAGTACCACCAAATCCCTGTATGGCGTCAGAGCAGTTGATTTATCGCGTAGTCTGACATAAGCCTCACTACCTAATCCGGACACGTTTATAATATAATACGGACGACAACATTTTTTTTTTTTTGAATGAATTGGCGTAGAGGGAGAGTCTGACAATGTGTTCGAATCCTTGGTGTCAGGCTAGGAGAGCGCTTCGAGCTCTCCGGTCGCTCGTCAAGATCCAGGCGTTGGTACGGGGCTACCTGGTGAGGAAGCAGGCGACCATGACGCTGCACAGACTGCAGACGCTCATGCGGCTGCAAGCCGACTCCATCGCCGTCAAGAATGCATCGTACCGGAGATCCATGGAACAAGAAGTAACCCACATGGCTTTTTTTCTCTCTCTCTCTCGAACTTTTGCTGCATGTGATTCACGACGTTCGTGTTGATGAAGTTGCACGTCGGGGCCGGCCCTGGGTTCTGTTGGACTTATTTATATATGTCGTGCTCGTGCAGGAGAGGGTCTATGCTCGGGACGTCCAGGTGCACCGCCGGATGCTGTCTGACAGCTCGGACTCCATCTACGAGCGCAGCCCGCGGATCGTGGAGATGGACACTTGCCACCTCCGCTCCCGGTCCTCACGGATCACCAGCAGGTACAGGTACAAGCACAATCCGGATGGCTTACCGGAGTACCACCACCGCCACGCGGCGCCGACGCCGTCGTGCTCGCCCCTTCCCGGCGGCAACGGCAAGCATCAGCCCGCCCGGCTCTCGTTCCGGCAGAGCGCCCGCGAGCGCGACCCCCGGGGCTCCAAGACTGCGCAGAGCACGCCCCGGCTCGCCTCCCCCCACGACTCCTCCTCGCCCGCCAAGAGCGTCGAGCACAGCCTGGCCAGCACGCCGCGGCGGCGCCCCACGACGCAGCGGGACCGGGACCGGGACGCGCTCGTCAGCCCGCGGTACATGGCCGGCACCGCGTCCTCCGCGGCCAGGACGCGGTGCCACAGCGCGCCGAGGCAGCGGAAGGCGACGGACTCCGAGCAGGCGCCGTCGCCGAGGACCAGCGCCTGCCAAGAAGGGGCGTCGAGGAGGTCGTGCTCGCACGCGCACGCCCGCGGGTTCTGCTTCCAGTGCTCGGAATCGACCCGAACGGACGGATTGTCCGGGATCAGCGTCAGCGACGAGGTGGGTGCCAGAGACTACTACCTGGACAGCTTTTGGTGATCAGGCAACGTGATGCGAAACTGCTGGGTCCGTGCGCTGTTTGTGTAGAAGACGAAGGCACGGATTTGTACATACTCCTAGTCGTAGACGCTAAAACACCTAGCAAATCACGGAACGAGTGGAAGATAACACGGGATAGCCAGACAGCGAGTCACAGTCTCACAGAAGAGTGTATGTAGATGCTGAAACATACTTGTACACACTTGTTTCTTGGGTGTTGGATGGAAGTGTTCTCATGTCAGGGATGAAGCTAGCAGCATTGTCAGACAGTGGTACTGCCTATGTAATGTAGTTATGCTGTTATGGTCAGAGCGCAGTTCTTTGTTTGGACCCAGTTGTTCTATAAGCTACCTAAGTGGGCCGCGCCATACTAATTGGGCTTGATTTCACGTCGGTTTTCATTTAGCCTTTTTATTTCCTATAGCGCGCGAACACGCACGACCTGGGGCGATTGGGGAACATTATGAATCACGCACGTGAGGTATTTTTAGATGACGCGAAAATACAAGGGAGAGAGACACGTGTATTCTGAATCAACGTTTTTACGAAAATACAATGGAGAGAGGGTCGTGTATTCGCCATTTGAAAGAAGAAACTCTTCCTCATAATGAGAATTAGTACTTCGATGTCATTATTTGGTAGAAGGTTGCTGGTACTTGTTACCGTACCTTGAGATTAATTGCTCGTGATATTTTGGCTATTCCAATTACCACAGTAGCGTCTGAAACAACTTTTTAGTATTAGTGGTAGGATTCCAAGTGAACATTGTAGTCATATTAGACCACAAATTTTAGAATATTTTATGTGCACACAAAGTTGATTTACAATATAGAATGAATATAATATGGAGGTTAATAGCTTTTGGTAATGTCTTGAACACATTGAGGAGGAATTGAAGATGGGACCTTGTATCACCTCAGAGATTATTAGTTTAAACTTAAATTTGTGGTCGGTGTATTGCAACCTGTATGTCTGCTCGTTGAACTGCTATGCTTGTAGTGTATCATCTCATCTATTATTGCTTGTTAATTTCTCACTTCAAAACACTATTCGTGTACCTTGTAATGTTTCAATTTGTGTTATACGTTAAATAATTAGTTTAGTGTAGAAAGACATGGGGTTTGTGGGCATGTGGGGTTTGTAGCGCCCAAAGTAATGGATGTACAAGGGTAAGAACTTGACATTTAAGGCTGGTTTGTTAACCCTATTTTCTCAAGAAATTTTTATTTTTTCAAAGAAAAATTAGCTTATTTTTTTTCTAAGAAATCGATTGATAAAACGAGGTTACCAAACTAGTCCTTATGGTTGGTTTGATGGATAGAAAAATAAAGGAGATCCATTAGGAGGATTTCCCTCGATATTAGGTGATCTATGGGATAGTGATAAGATTCATTCCTCATAGATTCCCTAATAGAGAGAGGATTTCTTCCTATAAAGATGGTTTGGTAGATACGGATCACGAGGAGATATGTGGAGAGGAATTCTCTTACTTTTTAATTTAAAGGTTAGTTCAGGAACTCTAATTTCCCACGAGTTTTTCATTTTCCAAAGAAAATTAGTTTATTTTCCCTTAAGAAATTAGAAATCCATGCAAAATTTAGGTTACCAAACTAGCTGACGAGTATGGGTTTTGGGCAAAAGCTCATTCCATCGAGACGCTGCATCCAGACTCCAGAGTTTTGGGCTCGCTCGAGGAACGGAAAGTATAAAATCTGTATATACTGTCTTGCTCTGTTTCTTTACAGTGCGCGGCGTGGTGGCGTGAGCGGCTGCGAGATTTACAGCTACAGCCTGACCCACTCGGTGCCATCGATGAAGCTGAGCGAGATGAAGGGCTTGGCCTCGTCGTCGGTGAGCTCGTGCGACCACGCCACCCGGCCGGCATAGGTCGCGCCCGGGCCCGTGCACTTGTACTGCCCGTAGAACACCGTCCTGCAGCAGCAACAACACGAGAGAAGCTCATTTTTGGTAGCCTTTGGCATTTGACAGGTGAGTGCTGCCCGTGCGCCTGTGCTGGTGGCGGCGGGCCAGCGGGAATCGAATCTTAAAAGCCCCTCCACGATCACAATGAGATGAGGAAGGAGGGCCACCGCCCGTGCGCGCGAACGACGGATGATTCACCGGAAGTGGAGTGGAATGCAATGGAATGGAGCCGGTGCGGTGAGTGCTCCCTCCCTTTGTGTGCGCTTTTGCACGCCTGGCATGGCGTCCGCTAGCCCCATCAGAAGGCAATGGCGCAAGCAACAGCAGAGGATGGATGGGGACGACGTACAGCTCGCGGTTGGGGTCGCCCCAGTTGAACCACCCGTTGGGGACGATGATGTCGTCCATGTGGGTGTAGGCGAAGACGACGCGGGAGAAGGTGCCCCAGGCGCGGCCCAGGTAGAGCGCGCCGGACCCCGTCACCCGGCAGTTGACGAACGAGAACCCCGTGTCCTCCAGCATGCTCTGCCGGTTCTGCGCCGTCAGCGCCCCGTAGTCCCGCGCGATCGCGTGCACGTGGCAGTCCTGCACCAGCAGCGTCCATCCAACCCCGATGTATCAAGGCGCACGGAAAAAAGGCTCTAATCAGACTAGGCCGTGACTCCAGTGGTACTTCCCGATCCACCCAGCACTTTCTCCGAGTAGAGAACGGAGGCGTACGTACGTACCTCGTACAGCGACAGCGCGTTGCCGAAGATGAAATCCACGGACCCTTGGATGTAGCAGTCCTTATAGTAGTGGCGGCCCGAGTGGTCGTACAGCGTGTCCTGCGCGCCCAGGAACTTGCACCCCACGAACGCCGCGTTGTCCGCCGACACCCGCAGCGCCACTGCCTGCTTCCCCGCCGCCCCAGGCTTCGGCACCGGCGACGTGTTCTGTGCCGCGCGCCAACGCCAGAATTAAGGAACACACGACACGGGTGGTGCCGGGTGCCGGCTACGTACGTACCTTGAAAGTGATGTTCCTTGCCAGGAAGTACTGCGCGTTCACGGCGAAGGACGCGGAGTTGAACGTGCCGAGGGGCCGGCCCTTGGGCCCCGTCGGCGAGTCCGCGGTGTCGCCCCACTGCACGACCGTCTTGTCCGCGCCGGCGCCCTCCAGGGTGATGAACGCGCGCATTGCCGAGACGGTCACCTTCTCCCTGCGACGACACGTACGCGCGCCGGCCACACAAGGCATATCAGCAGCAGCAGGTGGTTGGTAGTTGGTACCGTACGACACGACCATCATCACCGCCGGCCGGGTCGCTCCCTCCCTCCCTCCCTCGTAGCTAGCTAAGCTAAGCGCAAGGCCGGGACACCAGCGTGCGTGCGTGCGTACGTGTAGGTGCCGGCGTTGACCCTGATGACGACGCGGACGAGGTTGATGGCCGGGAGCGAGTCGACGGCGGCCTGGATGGTCGTGAAGTCGCCGAGCGCGGGGTCCTTGTCCACCACGAGCGAGTAGGAGGGGGACGCGCGGGCCAGCGCGTGCTGGAACGTGCTGTGCCGGAGCCCGCCCACGTACCGCACCCACTCCATGAACTGCCGCTCGATCGCCTCCGCGCGCGTCGCGTTCACCGGGAACAGCGACGGCTGCTGCTGCTGCTGGCCGCGCCCGCCGGGCCGCAGCGCCCGCGAGTGCCCAGCCACCCCGCACGTCGTCGGCGCGAGGAGCACGACGGCCGCCACGGCAATGCGGGCCAACAATAATCGTGCTCGTGGCGTGACCATTCCGGATTTCGCAGCGAGTGGGGAAGCTGGAGGGCCGTGGGCAGGTGTGGCGAGGTAGGGGAGGCGGAGAGAATAGATGGTGGGAGGGGGGAATTTAAGGAGCTCGATCACGGTCACGGGCAAGAAGAGAACATAAGTCGAACGAGTCGCCACGGTTCACGAGCTGCCACTGCCAAGTGCGTTTGGTACGCTGGTGTAGGCCCCTGGCGCGTGGCGCCGCGCACCGCCCAACGCTGCGAGCGCGCAGGACATACGCCGGCCGCATGTGTTCGTCGCTGTTCATGTTCTCGTGCGGTCGAGCCGTCGAGCCCATGACGTCTAGCCGAGCTCGCCCTTCCAGGTGATGACGACTTCTGCGCGCAGAGTTAGCGAGATTGGTGCGTGTTGGTGTTATTCTTTTTTTTTTGGTGTCACTTTCTCGGTATTTTGTGTGTTTCAGTTGGGATTGCATACACTGATACACCTATTAATTTCCTTACAATTGTATTATTATTATTATCGTGACGTTGGTTGAACTCACCCGACATGCTCGGAAAGGGTGACGTTGGTTCAACTTATAATTTCTATAAGTAATTTTTTGTAGGTCGGAACGATTCTTAACCGGATTGCTTCTTTAATTTATATAAATTTTGATTAGCTGTAATAGTTCCGGATGTAATCTGACATAAACGAACAAGGCCTTAGTAGTTTTTAGGTTGTGACTGCTCCTAGAAGACAACTATCCAATTTTGGTACAATAAATATCTTAAAAACGATGGTGACTAATGTGTAATCAGACATCATGTGTAAGCGTGTAAGCGAGTATCCTGATCCGTTAAATCACAATTCATCTGTAGATATAGCTGTGGTTTGTTGTAGTTTTTTTATAAATCTGCATGAGCTGGTAGTGAAAGAATTTTAAATGTTAAATATAAACTACTGTTGAATCATGATCTAATGGTAACAGATCCAAACGTTTATACATAACGCCTGATTGCCTCTGGCAACACATGGTACGCGAGTAGCAAAGTAGCAAAGGTACTGCACGTGGAAGTTTGGCAGCTGTTGGGGGTTTATTATTTACGAAGGTACTCAAAACCCTAAAATAATAATTGTTTTCTATTATATCTCTAAATGTTATAGGTGCTCTCGCCAGAAGTACCTTCGGATGGATAAGTCGGAAGGAAAGAAGCATGTTTCGGAACTTTACCGTGAAGGAATAAGGGACAAACTACAAAATGTGACGAAGCTTGCTTGCCGTTCTCACAAAAGCGATGAAGGAAAAAAAAACAACAACTTCACACTTGTTGTGCAATATAGATCAAATGTATAGGTTTGAGGGTGTGTAGTGTAGTATATACATGGAAGGTCTAGATTTTTTAATATTATATTGCCTTGTTTTTATATCATATAGTAATTGAAAACAAGATCACAACAACAGCACAAGCCGATTCGACGACTCCATGCATATTTCGAATTCTTCATTAAAATGGACCTTTTGCATGGTCTATCATCTACAATAGACTCTGTAGGCCATCAAGTCTATGAAATTGTAGTCGGACGATGGATGTACACATGGAGAATTGCAGAACGCAGCCCCCGCTTCGAGGCAGTATCTACTTCCATTCCATGCCATGTCTGACTTGTTCGTGCTGCTAGCCTGCTACCGCTACCCTACCCGTGACCGTGAACACGGCCTGAACAGTGAACGCCGAAACGTCGCGGTCTGCGGGGACCCTCAGGCAGGCCCGGGCGCGGCCACGGCCAGGCCTGCTCTTTCGGCTGCGGCGCGCTGCTGCTACGGCTGCTTTCGCGATCACGGCCGCGGCAGCGGCCGAGCGCGGGACTGGCTTTTACAGGCTGTCGTTGTGGGTGTGGCCGAGGCCTAGGACAGAGGCGACGTGTCCGTGACTCCATGCCCAGACGCCGCCTGTGGTTTTTTTCTACTCGTGCAGTCGTGCTACCTACGTCCTACGTCTCGCCAGGCTCGGTGCTCGGCCCATGCGGCAGCTGCTGCGTGCCGGCCGCACTGCCGTCTCAGTTCGTAGTCGTGTCGAGCAGGTATACTCTCGCGCGCGACGCGCACATTGATGGCTGGCACTGCTCCGGTTTGCAGTCCACTTGGGTTCTTCCGTTCTTCGTCACCAACAACTGTACCTGAGTGTTCGGTTGCTCAGGATAATGGGAGGTCCGTTTTATCGGCCACCATCCACCAACGACATTTATTTACGTTCCCGTACTTCGTGTGCGTTGGTTACTGATTGTTCAGTTGCGATCACTCCCAGTACGAGTCCTAGAGAAGCTAGCGATCAGTCTCGCATTTGCATGCTTTCTTGCGTCGTCGATCCAGATCAGCCGACGGAGATGATCATTAGCGCAATCAAAGCCGCCGGCCGGGCCCGCGTCATGCACCGACCTGGCGACCTCGTGTCAGTTTGCGGCGCTGCGGTCATGCATTTAAGCACGAGACTGGCGATGAAGTATGCAAGCCATTCACTGAAACGCTAGTCGGTTGTCTTTAAAAATCGCGTTGCATGACAGGGAAAGCGCTGGAACAGATGGCTCCAATATCAATGATCTCATCGAGCTAAAGCTGTTTTTTTGGTAGGTCCAAACAACTTGCTAGGTTCTTTTGGTAGATTCAATACATGTAGGTCAGTTTCTTGTTTACTTCACTCTAATATGTAAAGAAACTCAAAATAAAAATTGCTCAAACATAGAAACTAGAACATTTCCCCAGCAGAATCTGAAGGAACAGCAGACAGAAAATTATCACATGAATCAATGATAAGGAACTCACGAGACGACTCAAAGGGGGTTGAAGTCGTAAGATGAAGGCCCTGCACAAGCAGCAGGTCCGCGTGCGAAAAACAGTAGCGCCCTAATGTGAAGCATGCTCGAAGCTCGAAGCCAAAAAAAAAAGATAAGAACTCCCGAATAAATGTTTTGACCCATACATTATCTACGCAAGAAACCCATGGCTTGGTAAACATTATTCAGGGTGATGTCCGCTATCTCAGCAGCTTTTACTGCTCCTTCTAGAAGGACATTATCCAAGTAGGCTGGATCAGACATTATCTCCTCATAACGGACCTACAAAGGTGTGGGAAAAAAAAGAGTTAAAGAAAAGGATTCGTATGGAGATTAGCTATGCAAATAAAAAGAACTTGATCGCTAAAAATTTGTCAAATACAATGGTTCAGTCCAATTGGATGGGGGTAAGCATAAGGGTTACAAATTATCAAACTGTACAGATCAAGGGTCATTGAACCTGAATAGGCTGCAAATGATCAATTAGAGCTTCCGTGAGAGTAGTCTTGAATGTACCCCAGTTCATGTGTTGGCACTCACTAACAACTTCCTGAAAAATAATATTAGTAAAAATATCAATCTAATCTATACTGGATATAGCATATAGGTGAAAAAGTCTTAATATGGGCAACTCTGGTTCATGTTTAGCCAGGGTATAGGTGTACAACAGCATGCAAAAATTAGATACCTCCTTAGTCTTCCCAGTGATAATCTGGTATATAGAGACAAGATTTCTGCATTCCGGCCTCTCTGGGTTGTCAAACTCCATACTGAAATATGAGTTCAATGGAATGAGTTTCCATGATAATGAAACGAGAGGTAGAGAGAGCGCAGAAGCGAGAAGAGAGAAACCCTGGGAATGAGTCAGTTTTGCAGCGCTTGATCTTATTTGCAATCACCTACCAAAATGCAGAAAGCGATATAAGAATAAATCCAATCACAGAAATATACGAACATGTTGTTGAAGTTATAAAAATACAGAGGCATGAGGATTCCATTCATATCACTATCCTTAGATCCTTACATCTTTTGGGTCAAGAAGGTTAATACGAGACTGGTCTGAAGGAGCAGACTTGGACATCTATCACCAAAACAGAAGTCATCACATTACATGTATAGAGGACAGTAATCAGGTAACCATAAAAAATATGAATCGGCTTAGAACCATGGTTTTTAAAGCGGTAAGGCGGTCCAAGGCGTTGGACCACCGCCTGGACGCCTAGGCGAGGTAGACGGGCAAGGCGCCTAGGCGTTAGACCACCGCCCAGACGCCTAGGCGACCTAGGCGACACCTTAAGAACAGTGCTCAGAACATAACTCAATAATTAAATGCATATCTAAACTGGCAATTCTGTCAATCACCTTGGAGAGACCATCAGTTAGGGACATAACACGAGCCCCTGCTGGAGGAATAAGGGCTTCAGGAACCTAAACAATCAAACCAGAAGGTACTCTAATCTAAGTATAGTATAGATAACTTAGAAGGATGTGAAATTGTGTATGTGCATGATATTTTGCATACCTTAAATAGCAAACCCCCTCTCCTGCCAATCAAAAAGTATAAATGAATTGTCAGTAAAAGACAGACTACTACTGGAACTGCAAAAAGCGGAATAAAAATTTATCTCACCCTCCCAATTTCTTCCACTTTCTTCCACCATAAAGATTATTTACACGCTCAGCTATTTCACGAGTTAATTCCAAATGTTGTGTTTGATCTTCACCAACAGGTACCAGATCGGACTGCGATCATTCAAGTAAGCCATTGTTCATATTGAGATGAGAAAAACAAGGGAATAAATACAGCTGAATTGAAATGTTGCATTCATTCTAGCTAAATGAGCTGTTAATAATTCACCTGGTACAAAAGAATGTCAGAAGCCATTAGAACAGGATAAGTCAAAAGTGCAACCCCAACATTTTCATCACCCTATTAAAAAAATCATCAACAGTACTATTATAGTCAACCTTCAGCAATCTGAAATATGTAACACCATAAGGCATTGAAGGATTCTGCAAGAATGGACTCTGACTCCATCTTATCTTTACATATGGAATTAATGCTTCAGTAAAATAGTAGGGCTAGAACTAACAGCTTTAAAGTTTAAAGCAGCACTGAAGCTGTATAAAGTGGCAAGGCATCACAGTTGTCATCTGATGATAAAATTAGAATTAGCAAAGATTCATGGACATCACGTGGTGTGAACTAAGCGCTCATGTGGATCAAACAGAGATCCACAATGAAGAGTAATTAGACCAAAAGTATTAAAACAAAAGGAATATATCGCAAGATCATTTATCTGCACCTTTGACTCAACAATCCATCAAATGTGGAACCCAAAAAAAAACTAGCATAGAATTGATGTATCCTCAAACATGACAATGATAGTGGCCCATAAGCACAGAAAAAGGAATGTTTTGATGAAATACTTTATCCCAATTCTTAGTATGATGTAGACATGTGCATGTTATGGAGAGCATTTTGAACCGCAAGAACAGTTGTATATCATTCATTATTTCAGCAGGTGAAACTATTTGAATACAAAAAATAAGATGTTGACAATGAAAGAGACATATCTATATTCCCTGTCCCTTCTCATAACATGTTTAATTCCTCAAACAAAATTTGATGGTGAAAGCTGCCGTACAGCAAGTGACGCACCGCCTTGCGAGACTTCTCTTTGAACTGGATCATTCTATTCAGCCAGCCAATAGGAGTACAAGAACTCAATAGCCACATCAACTCAACATGAGCACGGACATGAGACTGTACGAAGATAGAAGCCTGAAAGCACAAAGAGTCATAATACATAAGAACAGAAGCATACACGTACAGAATAATCAAAACACACTGCAGTGCAAGTATGCAAGGCAGACCTTGGAGCTGTCGACGCCACATGCAAGATATATTGCAGCAGTGCTTCTTGTTGCTTTAGAAAGCAGTGGCGCATCATATGGTAAAGTAATCTACAGATATTTTGAACAAAGTGCTAAGCATAACCTAAAAATTAAAAAAAAAGGAACCATAGACAGCAATATCATTACAAAAATCAATTATGAAATAAACAGAACAAGAACATAAACAGCTTCTTATTCTTCAAATACTCCCGCAAGGTGACAACATAGTTTGAATATATAACATGGACAACACTTAGCTAACATCATAAGATTGAAAGAATCTCATGTATTACACAAATACCATGCAGCATATGTGAAAGAGATATTTAAGAAAGCAAGTTAATAGGAAGGCTGTAATTTGTCTAAGGACACCAGAACAGGGTAGAAGCTTTCATTGATAACAATTATGTGAATCTCAATTTATCAAGCTGTAAAACTAATACAATTATTATGCTCCTGTTGTAAGATGGATATATCCTAAGAAAGAACTTACTGCATGAAGATCCACGATGAAAAAGAATGTCTCATATGAATCCTGCACAGAAGTGACATAAATGAAGATATAACGAGCAAGGCATGGATCAACACTGGATAAGTTCCCTACTTTGTGTTACCTCTTGAATATAGTTCAATTTCAATATGGAAGAAACAATATCATAACTGAAAAGGCCTTGCTACTGAACAAACTGTTTCTTGACTAATACTCTGAATCTCTGATTGTTTTCAATTTTCATTCCTTTTCAAGTTCTTTTTAGTTCTCTACCACTTAAGCAAAGCCTATACACTGCAATTCAAAGGAACTTGTAATTTCAAAGCAACACATGTAATACCTGAAGTGCAACCCAATTCTTAATTGCCCCTAGATAATTTCCAAGGTGAACCGATCCTGTTGGCTGTACACCAGAAACTACTCTTTTCCTGCAACAGTGAACACAGCTAGCTGTTCGGTTTAGAGAAAAGAGAGTAAAGAGATTTATCAGAACCAAATCGTAACCTTAACATGAATTCATTATATAACTAATTAACTATGAGCCATCACGGAAATAGACAACATCATTATGGATAACTAAAAGTTCATAAAGAAATCCTCCCCATCCAAACAGGCCATATGGAAACTTTCTGTGACACATAAGCAAATTTTAGTAACTATGAGCCATCATAGAAATAGACACCATCATTAAGGATAACTAAAAGTTCCTAGAGAAATCCTCCCCATCCAAAAAGTTTCCTCTAACCAACCACGACTGCAAGCAGCAAGTAGAATGCATTCTACAGCAATTCAATTCTAGCATTGATCGCTATCAAAAAAAATCTAGCATTGATCAATTGCAGAATTTCAAAACATCACAAACCCTATATATCCAATGAAGGTATACCCGAAAGCATCAACATCTGGGCAAACTCAGAGCCTTACGCCATTGCATTAAAATGTCCTCTATAGTGAATTAGCCACACTAAAATGCAGGTCCACGAGCGATTTTCCCAAAGGTGACGTGCTAAAAGCCAAACTGCCACACAAACCCGAAAATATGCAAGAAAGCATTACGTCGAACACCACACTGACAGGGAGGCGCTGAACTTACTTCCTTGCCTGAGGAGCAGGCGCCTCCTCGGTGGGGCCGGGAACGGCTTCAACCGCGCTGCAATTGAGACGACGGAGTGGGTGGATGCCAGAAGCGAGCACTCCTCCTTGGGCACCAACGCCACTCCTTAAGCTACGACGCCAAACGCCGGGGGAAAACAGAAGATGCAGCGTCAACGGCGAGCAAAAAGATATATAAGCGGCTAAGGTTTGAGCAGAGCGTGCCGTACCAGGTGTACGCGAAGTGCGGCGGGCGGTGGAGGACGTGGGAGAGGAGCGCGCGACTCATGGCGTCGTCCCCGTGCTACGCTACCCTTCGGATTTGGCTGCGCGGCTTTGGTTGGAGAAGCCGCGAGCGGACGGCGCGTGTTTGGACCGACGTGTGTTCGGCGATGGCGAGCCCAGGCAGGGTGGGCCGCGTAAAACAGGTCGGGTGGAGTGGAACCGGACGGTGCAGATCCAGCCCAACACAACAGACATTCTAGAGCCAGCCTACCGCGGGGTAAGACAGTAAGAGACGGCCCGCCGCCCCAGTACCACACTCCGACCAGAGATGTCAATGGAGACCTAATATCTGCTAGGGAATTTCCCTATTAAAATACAGGTATGGGAAAAAAATGTTCTCATGAGTATGAATATAGGACAAAATCTTCATCCATTGGATAAACAAGTATAAGTTTAGGAAACAATAATCTAAATCCGATTACCCATGGGTATTTTGTTCACGTACATTTGTCATTTTTGTATTGTAGGCTTGACTGCTTAAGGCCTAGCCGTCCACGGTCCACCAACAGTCCAACACCAAGCCCAGCAGGGCAGCAGGCTAGCACGGCATCGCACCAGCCCATCAGGCGTGCAGGCACCACCGCACCAGGACTAGGTAGCACGTAGCAATAGCACAAGCAAAAAACAAACCCTACCCGGTACAGCCTGCGATAAAAAAAGATTCGTAAAAGTGTAGCATTTTGGACAGCCACGCCTAAGAGAGCAGAGAAATTTGAAGATATGGCCAAATTTGTTAAAGTCCGTATAGTACACAAGTTAGGCCTTGATTGCAAAACCAGGTGGAACTCTACATACAAGATGCTAACTATTGCAATACCATATGAGGCTGTTTTTAGCCGTGCAACACGGGTTGAGAAACTTTATGATTGTGCACCTAGTAAGGAAGAATGGTCTTTTGCTAAGTTAGTAGTTGATAGGCTGAAGATGTTTGATGAAATTACCAAGGTTTTTTCTAGGAGTGATTATGTGACTGCAAATATTTAGCTCCTAAAAATTTGTGAGGCTAAAGTAAAAATTGCACAGTGGTCTGAATGTGGAAGTCCTATCATACAACAAATGTCTAAAAAGATGATTGAAAAGTTTGAGAAATATTGGAAGGATATTCAGGGACTAATGAGAATAGCAACTATTCTTGACCCTCGCTTTAAGGTGGATTATCTCCTTGGATTCTTTGAGACCTTGTTAGGTCAAAACAGTGATCAGTGTGTGACAAAAGTTCAAGATGTGAAAGAGTCTTTATGTGATTTGATGAAGGACTATGAAATGGATGAGGATGTGAATACCACAGAACAATCAGTGCCTTCCCTCGACACTAATTTGCTCTCTGCAATAAGTGCACGTATTGCAATTCGTAGACCAGCAATGACAAGAGTTAAAAATGAGCTTGATAGATACTTAGAGGATGATTTGGTTCATTTTTCATCAGAGAACTTTCAGATATTAGATTGGTGGAAGGCGGCAGGGACACGCTATCCTACATTGAGAAAGATTGCCCGTGATATATTTGCTATTCCAGTTAGCACAGTTGCATCTGAATCTGCGTTTAGCACTAGTGGGAGAATTTTTAGTGAGCATCGCAGCAGATTGACCCCTGAAATTTTAGAGGCTTTAATGTGTTCACAAGATTGGATAAGAAACAATTATAAAGGTATATATTTGTAGAAGTTGTTTCATTATTGTTTTGTAAAAGTTGTTTCATTATTGTTGAATGTGCAATATGGTTTCATTGTCCATTTTAATTGCTTTTAATTTTCTGTAGATGGTGCTGATGTTAGCAAAGAAAGCTTTTGGGATTGCCTTCAAGAGATACAAGGAGTTGAGGTGATTTCTTGTTCATCTATTACCTTTAAGGTTGCACATTTTGGAAAACTGAATCAAATAGTGAATGATTCAAACAGGGACTTATATTATTGTGATAATGAGTTGAAACTTGGAATTTTGGGCATGGGCGCATGGCCATAAGGGAGATTGGGAGATGTCAAGAATCAAGATGATAGCTTGCTGTAAACTGCAACCTGTTGCAAGGCTGCATTACTTTGTAGAGTTGAGAGATGCACATGCACACTTGTTCGTTGCTATATTATCTACTTTTGCTTGAAATATTAAACATGTCATTATTATCATACAATTTGTAAGGGAATTCCCCATTGACATATCTAACTCCGACGCTCCGGAGATACGCAGGACCTTAGTCTGGCTCCAGCAAGGATCTCTAAAGCCTCGTCTACTCTAACTATAGAGGATCAAACGATCATCTACGCTCTCCAGCAGTGTCCTCTAAACGGTTCTCTAAATTTAGAGGACGTTGTTGGGATATATATATATATATATATATATATATATATATATATATATATATATATAGTTTCTCTAAACGGTACTCTACCCATTTGAATACTTTAAATAACCGGTTTAGTAAAACTAAAATATATACAATAAATTTGATAGTATGATAAATACGTATATATAAAAATAAAAATAAAAAATATCTTTAATATAAGTATTTACGTATAGAGGACGTGATTTAGAGGACATTATTGAAGAGGAAGGAGATACAAAGGATGAAATATTTTAGATAAGACTGTAAAGAACGGATATAGAGGATGGATATAGAGCACATTGCTCAAGACAACCTTATACCCCGAGATGTGCATTGTATTTATTTGATTTGATTTAATTTAAATATAATACATGCTATCCTCGTATTTAAGAGCCTCTATTTTATTTTATTTTAGTCCCTAAATTATCAAATATTTTAGTTTCTTTATTTGACAATTTATTGACTAAAATGGAATAAAATGAAGAAACAAGAAAATTAGTCTCTAGAAACTAAACACCCCTAAATCTAACACCGCCTTGGTGCCTTAGCGGTTCGTGATTTCAGTGAAGCTTGTGCATCTTGTACCAAAGAACAGGACGTTGCAGAATGTTCGGCAGTTCAAGGTCTTGGATTCAGAGTCAATTGCTAGCCAAGTTATTATTTCAGTTGGGAGTGCTTTTATCTTGTTGATTGAACGATGCATTTGTTTTCCAGGAGATAAATAATGAGAGTCAAGCTCCTGATTGACAATGTCTGCTTCCAGTTGTGTATACACCAACAGGGAAAATTGCCAGAAGTACGAGCATTGCAGTTTGAAGGTCCATCTGTCTGTCTTGCAGCCTGGTAAGGGCCTTGCTGAACTGGTTGCTTTGGAGATATCCAGACTGATAGTAGCTTTTAGGGCTAGTTTGGAAGCCATAAAACCAGAGAAGATATCCAGACAAGAGGTGATTTTAGCCCCTCTAATCCAGTCTGTCGTGCTGAATACACCCGGAACATATTGAGAAAGGCCTGATTGTACCCCACAAAGGAAGGTTTCAGGTAACGTAGGTGCCCATGTCGCGGGTTAAGCTTATGATCCCAGTATTTTTGTTTTTAGTTACATTTTACTAGAAACCTTAGCCACTTGGGGACACCATGCAGCCAAATTGAATCTCGCAGAGAATAATGGAAGGCAGATGTTAATGGATTGTTGGAATTTAAACGAATGGTCACGCAGCTTAAACATGGATGGTCTGATCAGTTCTATCTCTTGACTGTGTATCGTCTGAAATTTGGGAACTGCGTATCGCCCAGAAGGATCTCGGATGCAGGTTCTTGTCATCGACTCTGAACAGCCAGCCTATATTGGACTGGCAGGCATTGCACAACGCGATCGTCCATGTGTATCTGCGACCAGAAAAAAGAACTTAGCCAGTGCATCTGGCAACCATGGTAATTGTGTGATTTCCAGATTCAATGAGTGGGAAAAGGGGGTAAAAAGAACTGGTAAAACATTTATACTCTGGAAACCAGCTGTGAGTTTTGGAAGGGTCGCCACGCAGTGCAAGGCCAGTGGCATTGTATACTGTAATAATCTCTTTCACAAAACCGTGAGGCCTGCTGTGCAAAGACATAGGGCTGTCACTGGACGTCACCACCATGTCACTTCGTCTTGCAATACGGATCTACGGCAAGAAATGAGCCTGTCACCTCTTGTATTAGTCAAAACTATGCAGAAATTATTTGATCAGTTTTATAGCTGATATCCCCAGCACTACCCCAGATCCATGAATCAGATGGGATAAGAACCAAGCAAGAGTTTCTCTGCTGATTTTCAAAAATCAATTCGCCAAAAGTTGACCAGTGAGCTTTCACCATCTCTATGTAAATAATGAGCCAGCTTCATTTTTCTTCTTTTTATTAGGTATTCGAGACACTGCACTTATGCAAAACAAAATGTTGAAATCCTGAAGAAACCCTAAATCACAACAAAATTTGAAACCCCAGGTCCAGTTTCATTTTCATGTCACCACTATGCATGATGCATTACCACTGGCTCTAACTGCAGACTGGATAAAGATAAGGCCACAAGTCTTAGCCATGTGAGACAATTGAAGAAATGAAGTATGATCAGAAACTTTGAAAAAGTAACTGTTTAAAAGAAAGTAAACATTACCAGGCAATTTCTACATCGTATGATATTGAAGGCTTTGAGCAGCTGAATCTCCCGCTGTAGTCGATATGAGACTCCATCAATCTCAAGCAATTCTTGCCTCAGAGATTCTGAGATAGGAAGTTTGCTTCCAATGCAATATGACAAATAATTTGGTTTTCTCACATGATCATCCATGCTTGGATTTAAAATTACTTGTCTCCACAAATCTGCCATGAAGAAAATTCAAGGTCATACATACAACAACATTTAAATCACAACTGCACATATTTATACTTTAACATAACAGGACTTATCAGAAAACTCGGTCGGGGAGGGAAAGACCGTCCTCCCGGTATTATATTAAGAAGAGACCGAAACATGGTCCCGGCCAAGAAAATCCCTGAACCCTAACCCCCATCACTAGCGGGCTGTCACTGCCCACTCTGCAATGGCCCAGCCGGAGGGTAGCGCACAAGACGTAACCCGGGAGCGGGCGAGGCACAGTGAGGGAACTTTTTTTAACCAAGCCAGAAATTCGCCACCAAGGGGGATTGAACCCAGGACCTAGAGGTGCTACTCGGAAGGCTTAACCATTACGCTAGATGCCCTTTCGCATAACAGGACTTATCTCTCTAATAATATAAAGATATAGAGTTTTCCTACGTTTCCGAGAAAAAAATACAGGAAGTTAACAATCAATGAATGGAGAGTAACATAAATTTCGTTTGCTACAATCAAGAGAAATTACAAAGAGTGGACAGTGGAGAAATAACATGGTACCTGCAGCTCTCCTGGAAAGTGAATACGAATCATACATCTCATAAGCCCAGTGAGGCCAAAATGACAATGGAGCCTGTGAAGCATTTTTCGTTGTGAAGTAGTGTTTCTGCTGTTTGGTATCTTTCTTTCTTGTTCTCTGAAAGGATTTGGAGGATATGAAACAAAGATTATCCTCATCTCCTGTGTTTGTATTCTTATCTGGCTGACCATACCCATCAATTTCTTTAACAGAGTCATGGCTCTGACAAGACTGTTCATGTACAGAATTTTGGCCTTCATTTGAGGGTTCGTCCGCAATACCACACCTTACCAAACCACTGGAGCGGGAACCTAAAGGGTATATTCTTTTATCTGTTATTGAGTGATCGCTTGAAGTGCTAGTGGGTGATAGCGAATCCCTCTCCATATCAGAATCCACATGATCAAGTTGTGTAGAACAATACACATGCAAACTGGGCATTATCGATGAAGCACATTGCCTGAAACTGTTGGGTGCAGCTAACTGTCCAAAAGCATCTCTTGGAATTCTTTGAGGTGTATCTTCTTCAATAATTTGGACTTCACCCCATGGCTGTCAACAAGAAAAATGCCATGAGAAAATGATCTCTGCCTTCTAGTTCAGAGAGCTACATACTTTTTACTTAAGACCTGTTTGGATCACAGTTACATTATTTTAGCTGACTAGCATAATCACAGTGGATCCAAAAGGCCTTAATAAAGACTTACTACTCCGTCGACATCCAACCAATGGCGCAAAAGACGAAACCGCTGCTGACCATGGGAGAAAATACATGATGAACCATCATACAGCTGTTGAATTTTCAGTATCTATGAAAGCAACATAACACACAAGTTAATCTGACTCTTGACAGTATGACTATTGAGAAACGCTACAAGTGAATATAGATAGTTTGAGATAAATAAAGGACAGACTCAGTGCTGGCGGTTCCCACATGAGTGGGGTCTAAGGAAGTGATAACCAAGGCAACCCTTACCCATTCATTTTTGCAAAGAGGTTGTGTCGAACCCAGGACCTTCGGCTCAGTGGAGGCTTCTCACCACTGTGCCAAGCCTGTCCTTCAGATAGTTTAAGCTAAATAAATAAATAAATAAATAACTCACACCAGTATATAGCTCACAGCTTATACTAGTCTAATACTCTAATTGATTTTAAAATTGTAAAATGTGTAAAAGGATAAAAAAAAGTTTGACTCAGACATGTTATTAGCATGAAATGCCACCTGTAGTGCACTTAAATTCCAACTTCCAAGATGTTTCATCAACTCATCGATGCAAAAACTACAACAAAGCATATTAGTCCCAAGCAAGTCGGGATAGACTCATCAACTGATTTTAGGTTGCAGGGTCTATTTTTCGAGAATAAGGAGACTATAATCAACCATAGCTTCTCAGAAGAAGAAATAAAAACACAATAGTCAATTTTGAGCTGTGGATAAGGACGTTTCCAGTAAGTAAATGCTTAGGTCCTGTGTGAATTCATTATTTCTTTTTAATTGCTTGATATATGTCTTTTAGATGGCTTTAGATTTGTTTGCAGATTCCAAGTCTAGTTCAGCAGTGAAGCTGGAACCAAAATGACAGTGGTGCACCAGGAGGATATGGTCAAAAAAGCCAAATGTGGCCAGTAGGTTAAAGACCGCTCCCACGGTGTTATATTAAGAAGAAGCTCAATCGAATCCCCGACCGAGAAAGGTCACGAAAGCTGGTCTCCCATGCAACATGAGGGTCCGCCCCATATAGGTCAAATCTTTGCTCGTGCTTTGAGCTCTCCTAGCCCCTACACAAGGATCCGCCCCCATAGACCAGTCCATCTCGTGTGCACATGACCAGGGGAACCAGCGAGTGACCTTTTTTTAATCTCAGCCTGAAATTCGCTTTCACTGGGATTTGAACTCAGGACCTAAGGAGTGCTACTCAGACCACCTAACCAACTCGGCTAGAGGCCCTTTCGCCAAAAAAGCCAAATGTGGCCTAAATTTTATTTTACTGTAGTGCACATGCACCCTAGCCCTATGTTCGGTCACCCCTTGTCTAGGCTTTTGTGTTACTAACTTACTACAGAAGACTTCAAGGATATTTGTTCCTTTTGGTTCCTAGATAGTAAGATCATGTACACTAGTATAGAAATAATCTATCACTGTAACATATAAGCAGATAATCAGTAGTAGAAACAATTCAACAAGGAGGAAGATCAAAGGTGCACATGACATAACTAGTAATTAAATAGCTTAGAAACCACACCTCTGCCATTGTCCCGACAGAAGCAATAGTATAATGTCCATCATTTGTGTGTCGATAAACATAAACCTGACATTGGGTCATAGCCAATTAAAACAGACAATGTAACAATGCATCACAACAATGAGAAATGGCACTCACCACACCTATCATGCATGGAGCATCAACATGATTAATAGCCTTGTCAATAGCTTCCACTAATCTAGGCTGGAATACTCGAAGATGTAGGGAAGCTTCAGGAAACAAAACAACTCCTGCAGAAGTTCCATAACAGAAAATTTAATATAATTCCACTATGTTGAAAATGTACGCCATCGACATAAAATAGTCCTCACTACGGTGAAAAAGGCCAACACAGATGGGCATTTCTAGATATACTTTGTAAGATGAGATTATACCACTAGTTATACAGTAGGACAACAGGATGGTTCAGTTAAAAATGTATTGTCCTTATATTCAAATTAATTAGAGGTAAGTTTTGTCATACACTGCATGGTCTACAGGAAGCAGGAATGCTACCTTGGAGATAAAACATTGGCAGATTGAGGACTCTGTCTCCATGCAGGAAAGCAAATTTGCCTTGGGCACCATCAACCTTTGCCCCTGACAAAGTAACCATTGTTCATGCATTGAATCTAGTAGGAATATAAAATCCGAATCTAGGAACATAATATACAAAAACAAGATTAGCATGAAAATTTACCAAGATAGGTGTGATCCTGCAAGGAAACAGTAGATGTATCGATTGAAAGCTCCTCATAAGTGTTAATCCCTCCATCTCCATGAGTATTTCTGTCATTAAAGAATATGAAGAAGAAAAAACAACATAGCAAGAGGGTTATGGATGGCTGAGGGCGCTACAGTACTACAGCAAACACACGTGAGCAGTAACCGTGGCTGACCTCGCAGCGCCCATAACAAAGAGTCGACACAAACATTGAGTAGCAGCAAGCTAACACAAATTACTTCTATCTATACCATTTAATGAATACAGGTACAGGTAGTGGGGACATGTTCAGCAGCTATGTTCACTCCTCCCATTGAACCAAAGGGACTAATATGTTATCTAGCATATTAATCATTAATAGCAAAATTTTGAATATAACAAAACGTGTGGGCACCATGTATACTACCTCCCCTCATCCGCCAACCATTTTTTTAGAATTTTATGGCCATGCCTCCATCTTTCAATATCTAAAGACAAGACTCCAGTACTCCACCAACCATAAGTTTGAGAACATCAGCAAAATTGTGATTGCGAACTAAATGTTGGGGACATCTCCTATACAATCGTGCAATCAAGCAATCTCCACCCCTGATTATCTATTCTATGGTGTCTTCAAATACTATAAGCGGAGGATATTTGCACTTAGATACAAAGCAGGAGTTATTTGTAAAATACTGTCACCGCATGATATATGATCAATGATACAGATTGCTCGATTGCACAAAACATATGATTGCACAGTACATGTCCCCCTAAATGTTGGCCATGAGTGAGAAGTAAACACTAGCCTTTTCCCCTGTAAACTCTGTGCTTAAAACGAATTTTAGTTTAAGCTCTAGATTTTGCTGTTTGCTATGTGCTTAAGTTTGCAAAAATTCCCCAATCCTAATCTCCACCGCCTCCGAATTCAATGTGTAGTGTATTTTCACAATGACTAACGTCGTCAGTCAAAACCACCCTATCCCCTGAAACTCCACCCTCGCAAGGAAAAGGGGGCAAGGGGCGCGGTCGGACCTAAGGAAGGTGTCGACATCGGAGGAGGAGGATGAGCCGTCGTCGTCGACCTCCTCTACCTGGAGCTCCTCCATATCCAGCTCTAGGATCTGCTCCATCTGCCTCCGCTCTCTCTCCAAGACCCGGTCTCGCTCCGCCATTTCTCCGCGGCCGCAGGACGCACCGCTCGCAGCGCCAGCTGTGGAGATGGCGGCGGAGTTCATACACTTTTTCCAGTCTGTTTGGGACAGCTCTAGCTTGTCAGCCGAATCGTTTTAGCTAATCAAAGTTTATATAAATTAAAGAAACAATTTAGGTAGGAATCGTTCTGATCCATCAATCCAACACAAACAAATAAGGCCCTAAACGGCGCAAAACCAGATCCGTACCACTAGAATAGAATAAGAACTGAGAAATTTATAATTTTGTCACTCTCAGTTTTTTTCTTCCTGTTATTATACCATCCCATTTCTATGACTGATGAGATCATTTATATCTATAATTTGTGAGCCCGATGGCATATCGATGAAGGTGAAATTGTCAATGTCTCCATTAGAATTAACTTAGAGTAGCTGTGAGGGTGAAACCTACATCTGCTTTGAAAAATCAGAAGCTGAACCAAAAGAGTTCAACTTTTCTAGACTATTTAAAAAAACAGTTTTTCTATAGTAAAAATTTGAAAGTATCTTTGTCGGTGTTTCGAAACCCGGGAGTCCCTGGACCGACGAGTGAATTGTCGCCGCGTGCCCCAGCCCAGATGGGTCGACGCAAGGCGGAACGCGAAGGAGGGAAAGGAAGCGGCCGGAGGGAGGCAGGCGTGAGAGAGTGTGGATCCCGCGGCCTTCGTGTTAGCCCCGCGCCTGAGTCGGGTGCGCTTGCAGTAGGGGGATACAAGCGTCCACGCGGGAGTGGGAGCGAGCCGCCTTGAGCGAGCGCCGTCCCGTCCTTCTCCGCGCGGGCCAACCCTATGTAAGAGGGCCCTGGTCCTTTCTTTTATAGGCGTAAGGAGAGGATCCAGGTGTACAATGGGGGATGTAGCAGAGTGCTACGTGTCTAGCGGAGGAGAGCTAGCGCCCTAAGTACATGCCATCGTGGCAGCCGGAGGGGTTTTGACACCCGGTTCGTGTGGTGTCGTGGCCGTCGGAGGAGTGCTGGAGCCTGGCGAGAGGGCAGCTGTCGGGGCTGTCGAGTCCTTGCTGACGTCCTCTTGCTTCCGTAAGGGGGCCGAGAGCCGCCGTCGTCATAGAGCGTGCAGGGCGCCATCATTGCCTATCTGGCGGAGCGAGCCAGATGGGACGCCGGTCTTGTTCCCCGTAGCCTGAGTCAGCTCGGGGTAGGGTAATGATGGCGCCTCCTGTCGACGTGGTCGGTCTGCGCCCTAGGTTGGGCGATGTGGAGGCTCCTCCGAGGTCGAGGTCGAGTCTGTCTCCCGTGGCCGTGGTCGAGTCCGAGCCCCTGGGTCGGGCGAGGCGGAGACCGTCGGCTTAGGCCAGAGCTGAGTCCGAGCCCTGGGGTCGGGCGAAGCGGAGTCCGTCGTCTCCTGGGGCTGAGCCCATGTCCGAGCGCTGGGGTCGGGCGAGGCGGAGTTCGCCGTCTTCCGGGGCTGAGCCCGAGTCCGAGCCCTGGGTCGGGCGGAGCGGAGTTCGCCGTCTTCCGGGGCTGAGCCCGAGTCCGAGCCCTGGGTCGGGCGGAGCGGAGTTCGCCGTCTTCCGGGGCTGAGCCCGAGTCCGAGCCCTGGGTCAGGCGGAGCAGAGTTCACCGTCTTCCGGGGCTGATCCCGAGTCCGAGCCCTAGGGTCGGGTGAGGCGGAGTTTCCTATTATGCCCGAGGCCGGCCTTGGCTGCTGTCAGCCTCACTCTGTCGGGTGGCTCAGCAGTCGGAGCGGCGCAGGCGACGCTGTCCTCTTGTCAGACCGGTCAGTAGAGCGGCGAAGTGACTGCGGTCACTTCGGCTCTGTCGACTGGAGGGCGTGCGTCAGGATAAAGGTGTCAGGCCACCTTTGCATTGAATGCCCCTGCGATTTGGTCGGTCGGCGTGGCGATGTGGTCAAGGTTGCTTCTCGGTGAAGACTGGGCCTCGGGCGAGCCGATAGTGTGCCCGTTGCTAGAGGGGGGGGGTCCTCGGGCGAGACGTAGGTTCTCCGGGGTCGGCTTCCCTTGCCCGAGGCTAGGCTCGGGCGAGGCACGATCGTGTCCCTCGAATGGACCGATCCTTGACTTAATCGCACCCATCAGGCCTTAGCAGCTTTGTGCTGATGGGGGTTACCAGCTGAGATTTAGGGGCCTTGAGGGTACCCCTAATTATGGTCCCCGACAGTAGCCCCCGAGCCTCCAAGGGAGTACTAATACTCGCTTGGAGGCTTTTGCCGCACTTTTTTGCAAGGGGACCAGCCTTTTTCGGTTGCATTCTGTTCCGGTGGGTGCGCGCGAGTGCACCCGCCGGGTGTAGCCCCCGAGGCCTCGGAGGAGTAGTTTTACTCCTTCGAGGTCTTAGTGCGCTTCGCAACACTTTGGCTGGTCTAGTTGTTCCCTCATGCGAGCTGGCCGTAGCCCGAGTGCACGGTCGGGTCCCAAGTTCTCGGGCTGGTATGTTGACGCTGTCAACGGTTTGGCCGGAGCCGGGTTTGCGAGAGCAGCCCCCGAGCCTCTGCACAGGGCGAGAGGACGGTCAGGGACAGACTCGACTTTTTTACATACGCACCTGCGTCGCCTTTCCGCAAGGAGGAGGGGGGAAAGCGCCATGTTGCCCTCGGGTGGCGTCGAACATGGTGTCTCCGGTGAGCTACTGGCGGGTAATCCGAGCGGACGTCCGTGCCCCATTTGATAGGGGTCGGCTAGAGACCCAGAGGCGCGCCCAAAAGTACCTGCGGGTGATCTGCCGGACCCGGTCCCCTGTCGACGGGGTCCGAGGGCTCGATGCCTCCCTCTGATGGGATTCCGTTACAAGATCGTTCCCGCTGGTCTCGGAAATGTCCTAGGGTACCTCGGGAGCGTAGCCCGAGCCTTGGTTATGTATCGAACGTACCCATGGTCATCCCTCGCTCCGTGTCTGAGGCGACTGTGAACCCTTCGAGGGCCAGCCTACGAACCCCTGATCAGTAGTGGGCGCGGATCCCGAGTGGCCTGAGGCGGCCGTTGAACCCTTCGAAGGGCCAACCATCGAACCTCTGACCAGTAGTGGGTGTGGAGCCCACGTGCTCTGAGGCGGCTGTTGAACCCCTCCGAGGGACCAGCCTTCGAACCTCTGATCAGTAGGGAGGCTCGGAGCCTGTTTCCTTCACGGAGAAGGGTCCTTTTCGGGGTATCCCCCTTTCCCAGTCCCTGTTGTAAGAGAGAGAAAGAGGAAAAAGACACGAAATAGAATGACACGGCGTACCTTTTTTGACGCGTTCATTATGGCGAAGGCGAAGCGTCGCTTGCTCCTCCCGCCTGAGACGCCGCCCGTCCCGCCGCGGAGTTAATGCGACGGGGCGAGCGGTTCGCGGGGCGGCCGTTGCGCGTGCGCGAGCCGTTCGAGGAACGGATCACGGGCGCGTCGTCTTCACGCCATGAGAGGGGGCTTCCCCGCTGCCCCTGGATGGGACGTGAGCTTGGCTGATGACGTGACCGCTGCTGCTGCCCGCCTGTCACCGCCATTACTGCCGGCCCATTTTTGACCGCGTTTGACCGTCGCGCTTGGCTGGCACTACAGGGTTGCCTCGAGTCACGGTATTGACTCCGCAGTCGAGGAGGCGCGGTAGTGGCGTGAGTGGCGGTGCAGTTGCTCACACATAGCATCCGGCGCGCCGGTTGCATGACGCGTGGGCCTGGACCTCCATGCTGGGCTCGTTGGAGTCAAAGGGGCGCGCCCACTTGGCACGGTTGCATGCCGTCTGCATGGCTGTCCACCCTTTCACCCGCTGGTTTGGGCGAAAGGGGAGGAGTGCTCGTAACCGCCGGGTGGTTGCATGCACCGCGCGCGGCGGTTTGGCTTCTTCTGCTCTGGACCGGCTTGCATGGCTTGTGGGACCCAGCCCCCGCGTCGTGGGGGGAGAATCTTGGAGCGTGTTGGAGAAGACTCAGCCCGCGACGGCTGAGGGCGCAAGTGGGGAGAGTCGCCTTTAAAAGGGGGGCGACCCCCTTGGAGGGCAACTATGTCTTCGCGCTCCCCTCATGCACCGTGTTTTTCCACCTTCCGAGCCCCCGGGCGGGGGACGCCCGGGACCCTTCCATCTTGTCGCCGGAGGAACGCAACTTCGTGGAAGTTGGTACCTTTCAGCCATCGTTCGGCTTCAAGGATTTTCATCATGCAGCCCGGCTGCACCCCTCCGCCGGCGGTCACCCAAGACGGTGACCTCCAGTTCGATGGCGGGGGAAAGCAAGCCGGGCTGCGGCCTCTGCCCCTCCCTCAGCCTCAAAGATTTTTATCACTAGTGCTGGGGAGGGGAGTGTGCCGAGTTGGGGTCAGCCCCTGCGTGGGCTGTGGTCCGCTCCTTCCCTTAGTGATCGGGGGGAAGGGCGTCCGCCGTTCATGGCATGGGCAGCTGCCGCGTGCCCGGCTCTCTGAGCCGAGCGGCTTCGGAGCCGCTCCCGGTGCCGCCTTCCGCCACGGCAGCTGGAAGAGGTTCCGCCGCCGACGAGCTCGCCGGCGCCACCCACGGACCGACCTCCAACTCTTCGGCCTTCTACCCGTCCTTGCCTCTCGAGTTGGGGGCATGGGCGAGGGCCTCATGGCAGCAGCATCCGCCCTGAGGTCATCGCTGCTGCTGTTCGGCCCTCCAGGGCAGAAGTCGTCGTCGTTGCCGCTGCTGGGGCGGGCGACGACAAGCCGTTCGTCGGTCTTCTGTCGCTCCGCAGGTCCCTCCAGTCGCGTGGGGTCGTTCGTACCTGCGGAGGTGGAACCGGAGTTCCGTTTGTAATGGCACCTTGAATGCCAGTGTTTTTGTTCAATGCGGCTGTCGAGGCCTGAACGTGTATGCATTTTCGGCACGGAGCCGTGTTTTTTCTTCGATTCGAGCACTAAGACTCGCCTTGTCGATTATCTGAACCGCTTCACCGGGCGTGAGTTGCCTCGTGCAAAGGTGACGAGTGAGGTATCCGTATCCCGGAGGCGTAGGAGTCCCTCGGCTCGGTCGGCCTTCCTGTTCGAGGCCCCTCTTGCTTAGTTAAAGGAACCCCTCGGCCGCCCTTCGATGAGCCGAAGCCGGAGGTAGCGGTGTCAGCACGGACGGAGGCAGAGTTGGCTTCGAAAAGGAGGTGTAGTTGGCCAGAGCCTGGCCGGGTCGTCCACTGGCGGAGCCGACGCCGGAGTTGAGCTGCCGAGGCCACAAGTCGAGCTGATGTCTTTGGGGGTCAGCTGGCCGAGGCCTCGGGGTGGCCGGCCGAGCCGCCTGCTCGGGCCGGATTCTCGAAGAAGACCCTGGTGGCGATGGCCCGGGCGTGGTGCTGATGGCGTCCTTCAGAGTGGGGGCCCTCCGACCGCGTCGCCGTCCGAGGCTAGGCCAGACCCCGCCGAAGGTGTAGTTGATGCTGAGGGTGCTGCTGCCCCCTTCGGCTGTCGACGTCCGAGCCTGCAGGATCAGGTTGTCTTGTAGTGTGTGTATGTTTTCTACGGCCACCGAGGCCTAAACACACTGTCGTCGTGTTGTAAAGCTGCGTTTCTTTTCCTCTTGTTTCGAGTATCCAGACTCATTTGTCGGTAACAGAATTGTTTGTGCGGGCGAGAGTTGCTTTTCACGGAAGGTGATGAGTGAGGTATCCGTATCCCGGAGGCGTAGGAATCCCTCGGCTCGGTCGGCCTTGCCGCTTACGCGCGCTCTTACTCGTCCATAGGGTTCTGTTACCGACGCAGTCGAGAAAGCCCAAAAAATCATTTCGGCGGAGGAGCTTCTCGAGCATGAAGACTTGTTCGGTCCATGGAGTCACTTATCCGAACGCGAGTTACTTATCGCAGAAGGTGATGAGTGAGGTATCCGTATCCCGGAGGCGTAGGAGTCCCTCGGCTCGGTCAGCCTTGGTTGCTTACGTGTACTCCATCGTTTTCAGGATCCACTTTTGAAGTAGTCAAAGAGCACGAAAGGCATCCTAGCAGAAAAGATTTTTTCTTTTTTCAAGGAAAATTTCGACGCAGAGGGGGTTGCCCCCTTCTAGCCCCCGAGGGAGGGTCAGGCTTTGCCGAGGCAAGGCTGACCCTTCCTTGACGACCAGACTTGGTGTGTGAACGAGGTATACGAGCAACTTGAAAGCATCTTAAGGGTAGAAGCGACGTAGCTGTTGGATGTTCCAAGCGTGGCTGTAGGCATCGCCTTGGCTGTTGGCCAGCTTGTACGTTCCGGGCTTCAGGACCTTGGCGATGACGAACGGCCCTTCCTAGGGAGGCGTGAGTTTGTGCCGCCCTCGGGCGTCTTGTCGCAGCCGAAGCACTAGGTCGCCCACCTGGAGGTCTGAGAGCACCTAGAGGGGGGGGGGTGAATAGGTGATCCTGTAAAAACTTCAAACTTAAGCCACAAAAACTTGTTAAGCGTTAGCACAGTTAATGCCAAGTGGCTAAGGTGAAGTCTTCAACAAAACACAATACCACAAGAATCAAGCACAGAGGGACACGGTGGTTTATCCCGTGGTTCGGCCAAGCCAATGCTTGCCTACTTCCACGTTGTGGCGTCCCAACGGACGAGGGTTGCAATCAACCCCTCTCAAGCGGTCCAAAGACCCACTTGAATACCACGGTGTTTTGTTGTTCTTATCTCAATCCCGTTTGCGAGGAATCTCCACAACTTGGAGCCTCTCGCCCTTACAAAAGATGTTCACAAAGAATCACGGAGTAAGGGAGGGATTAGCAACTCACACACAACACAAAGATCACAGCGAATACGCACACACAAAACCCAGACTTGAGCTCAAGAGGCTAACACACTAGAACAGAGCTCAAATCACTAGAATTTCAAACAAGTGCGCAAGATTGATGTGTGAGTGATCAAGAGTGCTCAAGGAATGCTTGGGTGCCTCCTCCATGCGCCAAGGGGTCCCTTTTATAGCCCCAAGGCAGCTAGGAGCCGTTGGGAACAAATCTGGAAGGCCATCTTTGCCTTCTGTCTCGTGGCGCACCGGACAGTCCGGTGCACACCGGACACTGTCCGGTGCCCGATTTGTTTCCAAAAACAGCACTTCTGACCGTTGCTGGCTGCTCCAGATCTGCGCTCAGTTGGCGCACCGGACATGTCCGGTGCACACCGGACAGTCCGGTGTTCCTTCCCGACCGTTGGCCCGGCCACGTGTCGCGCGCTGATCGCGCGGCCGACCGTTGGCCCTAGCCGACCGTTGGCTCACCGGACAGTCCGGTGCACACCGGACAGTCCGGTGAATTTTAGCCGTACGCCGTCGGCGAATTCCCGAGAGCGGCCAGTTCGAGCCGAGGCAGCCTGGCGCACCGGACACTGTCCGGTGCACACCGGACAGTCCGGTGCTCCAGGCCGAGCTGGGTCTTGGCTGCACACAGCCAAGACTTTCTCCTCTTTTCTTTTCATCTCCTTTTCTGTTTCTTAACACTTAGACAAACATGTTAGTCCACAAAACCAATGTACTAAGGCTTAGAAACATACCTTTACTTCATGATTTGCACCTTGTTCCATTTTACAAATAGGTACCTGTGTTGAGCACTAAATCACCAAAATCCTTAGAAATGGCCCAAGGGCACATTTCCCTTTCAATCTCCCCCTTTTTGGTGATTTATGCCAACACTTCATAAAGCCACTAGAACAAGTGCAAACTCAATTCAAATGACATAAATTTAGGTGTTATTCAATTTTGGCATATATGGATCATCCTTTGCGACCACTTGGTTTGTTTTTGCAAATCAAACACAAATCTCTATCTCTAAGTTAAACACACATGTTTAAGCATAAAGAGAGTCATTCAAAAAGAGATTGATCAAGAATTTCAAAAACTCCCCCTTTTTCCCATAATCAATACTTCTCCCCACAAGAAGCCAACTTTTGACAAGAGAGACATCAAAAGAATTTTGACAAATCAAAAACTCTATTCTACTATTTTCAAAATCTCTCAAGTGGTAGCTGATCCATTTATTGCTTTGGCCTTTATTTTCTCCCCCTTTGGCATCAAGCACCAAAACGGGATCAATTGTGGCCCTTTAACCCCATTGCCTCACCAAAATCGTCAATTAAGAGCAAATGGCAATAAGAGGTCATGAGATGAACTTGGAATGAGTTACCCCTCATCGGAGTGCAGTGGAAGTCTTGCATGGTCCAAGTCCACCTTTTCCCTTTCAATTCTCCTTTGAGACTAAATCAGACACACTCAACATATGGTTAGTCTCAAAGAGTCAAGTTGTAACACATCTCCCCCTAAACATGTGCATCACTTTGCAACGGACTTGTGAGGTCCAGGGAGTGTTTGTACAACTTGAGCACCATAATAAGCAACAAAATGCAGAATGAACATGATCAAAGGCATAAATACATGTATGCTACAATTCAATCCAAGTTCCGCGAATCTAAGACATTTAGCTCACTACGCAGCCTGCAAAAGGTCTTCTCATCTAAAGGCTTGGTAAAGATATCGGCTAGCTGGTTCTCGGTGCTAACATAAAACACTTCGATATCTCCCTTTTGCTGGTGGTCTCTCAAAAAGTGATGCCGGATGTCTATGTGCTTTGTGCGGCTGTGCTCAACAGGATTTTCCGCTATTCGGATAGCACTCTCATTATCACATAGGAGTGGGACTTTGCTCAGATTGTAGCCAAAGTCCCTGAGGGTTTGCCTCATCCAAAGTAGTTGCGCGCAACACTGACCTGCGGCAACATACTCGGCCTCAGCGGTGGATAGGGCAACGGAGGTTTGTTTCTTAGAGTTCCATGACACCAGGGACCTTCCTAAGAATTGGCACGTCCCCGATGTACTCTTCCTATCGACCTTACATCCAGCATAGTCGGAATCTGAGTACCCAATCAAGTCAAAGTTAGACCCCTTTGGATACCAGATCCCGAAGCAGGGCGTAGCGACTAAATATCTAAGAATTCGCTTCACCGCCACCAAGTGACACTCCTTAGGATCGGATTGAAATCTAGCACACATGCATACGCTAAGCATAATATCCGGTCTACTAGCACATAAATAAAGTAGAGATCCTATCATTGACCGGTATGCTTTTTGATCAACGGACTTACCTCCTTTGTTGAGGTCGGTGTGTCCGTCGGTTCCCATCGGAGTCTTTGCGGGCTTGGCGTCCTTCATCCCAAACCGCTTCAGCAGATCTTGCGTGTACTTCGTTTGGGAGATGAAGGTGCCGTCCTTGAGTTGCTTCACTTGGAACCCAAGGAAGTAGTTCAACTCGCCCATCATCGACATCTCGAATTTCTGCGTCATCACCCTGCTAAACTCTTCACAAGACTTTTGATTAGTAGAACCAAATATTATGTCATCGACATAAATTTGGCATACAAACAAATCACCATCACATGTCTTTGTAAAAAGAGTTGGATCGGCTTTCCCAACCTTGAAAGCATTAGCAAGTAAAAAATCTCTAAGGCATTCATACCATGCTCTTGGGGCTTGTTTAAGTCCATAGAGCGCCTTAGAGAGCTTACACACATGGTCGGGGTACCGCTCATCCTCGAAGCCAGGGGGTTGCTCCACGTACACCTCTTCCTTTATTGGCCCGTTGAGGAATGCGCTCTTCACATCCATTTGGTACAACCTGAAAGAATGGTGAGCGGCATATGCTAGCAAGATACGAATAGACTCTAGCCTAGCCACAGGAGCAAAAGTCTCCTCAAAGTCCAAACCTGCGACTTGGGCATAACCTTTTGCCACAAGTCGAGCCTTGTTCCTTGTCACCACTCCGTGCTCGTCTTGTTTGTTGCGGAACACCCACTTGGTTCCCACAACATTTTGCTTGGGACGAGGCACCAGCGTCCAAACTTCGTTGCGCTTGAAGTTATTAAGTTCCTCCTGCATGGCCAACACCCAGTCCGGATCTAGCAAGGCCTCCTCTACCCTGAAAGGCTCAATAGAGGAGACAAAAGAGTAATGTTCACAAAAATTAACTAATCGAGACCGAGTAGTTACTCCCTTGCTAATGTCACCCAGAATTTGGTCGACGGGATGATCCCTTTGAATCATCGCTCGAACTTGGGTTGGAGGTGCCGGTTGCGCTTCTTCCTCCATCACTTGATCGTGTTGTGCTCCCCCTTGATCACACGCCTCCTTTTGATGAACCTGTTCATCGTCTTGAGGTGGGGGATGCACCGTAGTTGAGGAAGAAGGTTGATCACGTTCTTCCTGTTCCTGTGGCCGAATGTCTCCAATCGCCATGGTTCGTATAGCGGCCGCCGGAACATCTTCTTCATCTACATCATCACAATCAACAACTTGCTCTCTTGGAGAGCCATTAGTCTCATCAAATACAACGTCGCTAGAGACTTCAACCAAACCCGATGATTTGTTGAAGACCCTATACGCCTTTGTATTTGAATCATAACCTAATAAAAACCCTTCTACAGCTTTGGGAGCAAACTTAGAATTTCTACCCTTCTTCACTAGAATGTAGCACTTGCTCCCAAATACACGAAAGTACGATACATTGGGTTTGTTACCGGTTAGTAGCTCATACGAAGTCTTCTTGAGGAGTCGATGAAGGTAGACCCTGTTGATGGCGTGGCAAGCCGTGTTCACGGCTTCCGACCAAAAACACTCGGGGGTCTTGAACTCTCCAAGCATCGTCCTCGCCATATCGATTAGCGTCCTGTTCTTCCTCTCTACCACACCATTTTGCTGTGGTGTGTAGGGAGCGGAGAACTCGTGCTTGATCCCTTCCTCCTCAAGAAACTCCTCCACTTGAAGGTTCTTGAACTCGGACCCGTTGTCGCTCCTTATCTTCTTCACCTTGAGCTCAAACTCATTTTGAGCTCTCCTGAGGAAGCGCTTGAGGGTTCCTTGGGTTTCAGACTTATCCTGCAAAAAGAATACCCAAGTGAAGCGGGAAAAGTCATCAACAACAACTAAACCATACTTACTCCCTCCTATGCTTAGATAGGCGACGGGTCCGAAGAGATCCATGTGTAGCAGCTCCAGGGGTCTTGACGTGGTCATCACGTTCTTGCTGTGATGTGCTCCTCCCACCTGTTTCCCTGCTTGACAAGCTGCACAAGGTCTATCCTTTTCGAAATGCACATTTGTTAGACCTATTACGTGTTCCCCCTTTAGAAGCTTGTGGAGGTTCTTCATCCCCACATGTGCTAAGCGGCGATGCCACAGCCAGCCCATGCAAGTCTTAGCCATTAAGCATGCATCTAGACCGGCCTCTTCTTTTGCAAAATCAACTAAATAAAGCTTGCCGTCTAGTACACCCTTAAAAGCTAGTGAACCATCACATCTTCTAAAGACAGACACATCTACATTCGTAAATAAGCAATTATATCCCATTTGACATAATTGACTAACAGATAGCAAGTTATATCCAAGACTCTCCACTAAGAATACATTTGATATAGAATGCTCATTAGAAATTGCAATTTTACCTAGCCCTTTTACCTTGCCTTGATTCCCATCACCGAATATAATTGAATCTTGGGAATCCTTATTCTTGACGTAGGAGGTGAACATCTTCTTCTCCCCCGTCATATGGTTTGTGCATCCGCTGTCGATAATCCAGCTTGAACCCCCGGATGCATAAACCTGCAAGGCAAATTTAGGCTTGGGTCTTAGGTACCCAACTCATGTTGGGTCCTGCAAGGTTAGCACAAATATCTTTAGGGACCCAAATGCAAGATTTATCTCCCTTGCATCTAGCCCCTAATTTCCTAGCAACAACCTTCTTACCCTTTCTACAAATAGCAAAAGGAGCATTACAAGCATAATAAATGGTAGAAAGTTCATTCACTATTTTCCTAGGAGCATGAATGGCATTCTTTCTAGGCATATGAGCAATATTTCTCCTAGGCATATATACAACATTCCTCCTATCATGCTTATAAGATGAACTAGAGGCAAACATGGCATGAGAATCATAAACATGTGAATCAAAATCATTATAGGCATTTCTAGCATTTCTCCTATCATAATACATAAAAGCATGGTTCTTTTTAGTATTACTAGCCATAGGGGCCTTCCCTTTCTCCTTGACGAAGATGGGAGCCTTATGGCTTGTTAAGTTCTTGGCTTCCCTCTTGAAGCCAAGCCCATCCTTAATTGAGGGGTGTCTACCAACCGTGTAGGCATCCCTTGCAAATTTTATTTTATCAACTTCATTCTTGCTAGTCTTAAGTTGGGCATTAAGACTAGCCACTTCATCATTTAATTTGGAAATTAGAACTAGGTGTTCACTACAAGCATTAACATCAAAATCCTTACACCTAGTACAAATTTCAACATGTTCAACAAAAGAATTTGATTTACTTGCTACTTCTAGTTTAGCACTTAAATCAATATTAACACTTCTTAAGGTAGAAATGGTTTCATGACAGGAAGATATTTCACTAGAAAGCATTTCATTTCTTTTCACTTCTAAAGCATATGATTTTTGTGCCTCTACAAATTTATCATGTTCATCATACAATAAATCTTCTTGCTTTTCTAAAAGCCTATCCTTTTCATTCAATGCATTAATTAATTCATTTATTTTCTCTATCTTAGATCTATCTAAGCCCTTGAACAAGCAAGAATAATCTATGTCATCATCACTAGACTCACTATCACTAGATGAAGCATAAGTGGAGTCTTGAATACTCACCTTCTTCTCCCTTGCCATAAGGCAAGTGAGACGCTCGTTGGGGAAGAGAGCCGATTTGTTGAAGGCAGTGGCGGCGAGTCCTTCGTTGTCGGAGTCGGAGGAGGAGCAATCAGAGTCCCACTCCTTTCCTAGATGCGCCTCGCCTTTTGCCTTCTTGTATTGCTTCTTCTTCTCTCTTTTGTTCCCCTTTTCCTGGTCACTTTCATTATCGGGACAGTTAGCAATGAAATGACCAAGCTTACCGCATTTGAAGCATGAGCGCTTCCCCTTGGCTTTGGTCTTGCTTGGTTGTCCCTTGTGACCTTTAAGCACCGTCTTGAATCTCTTAATGATGAGAGCCATCTCTTCATCATTAAGGCCAGCCGCCTCAACTTGCGCCACCTTGCTAGGTAGCGACTCCTTGCTCCTCGTTGCCTTTAGAGCAATGGGTTGAGGCTCGTGGAGTGGTCCGTTCAACGCGTCGTCGACGTATCTTGCCTCCTTGATCATCATCCGCCCGCTCACGAATTTTCCAAGCACTTCCTCGGGCGTCATCATCGTGTACCTGGGATTCTCACGAATATTGTTCACGAGATGAGGATCAAGTACGGTAAAGGACCTGAGCATTAGGCGGACGACGTCGTGGTCCGTCCATCGCGTGCTCCCGTAGCTTCTTATCTTGTTGATAAGGGTCTTGAGCCGGTTGTACGTTTGCGTTGGCTCCTCGCCCCTTATCATCGCGAACCGTCCAAGCTCGCCCTCCACCAACTCCATCTTGGTGAGTAAGGTGACGTCGTTCCCCTCATGAGAAATCTTGAGGGTGTCCCAGATTTGCTTGGCGTTGTCCAAGCCGCTCACCTTATGGTATTCATCCCTGCACAAGGAAGCTAGAAGAACAGTAGTAGCTTGTGCATTTTTATGGATTTGTTCATTAATGAACATAGGACTATCCGAACTATCAAAGTGCATTCCACTCTCTACAATCTCCCATATACTAGGATGGAGAGAGAATAGGTGACTACGCATTTTGTGACTCCAAAATCCGTAGTCCTCTCCATCAAAGTGTGGGGGCTTGCCAAGTGGAATGGAGAGTAAATGAGAATGTGAACTTTTCGGAATACGAGAGTAATCAAAGGAAAAGTTCGAGTTAACCGGTTTTCTCCTCTCGTAGTCGTTGTGGTCCTCATCCTTTTGGGAAGAAGTAGACTCGTCGCTGTCGTAGTAAATGATCTCCTTAATGCGCCTGGTCTTCTTCTTCTTCCCTTCCTTTCGTCTTTGACCCGAGCCGGAGTCGGTAGGCTTGTCGTCCTTCGGCTCGTTGACGAAGGTCTCCTTCTCTTTGTCGTTGATCACTATACCCTTCCCCTTAGGATCCATCTATTCGGGCGGTTAGTCCCTTTGTGAATAGAACGGCTCTGATACCAATTGAGAGCACCTAGAGGGGGGGGGGTGAATAGGTGATCCTGTAAAAACTTCAAACTTAAGCCACAAAAACTTGTTAAGCGTTAGCACAGTTAATGCCAAGTGGCTAAGGTGAAGTCTTCAACAAAACACAATACCACAAGAATCAAGCACAGAGGGACACGGTGGTTTATCCCGTGGTTCGGCCAAGCCAATGCTTGCCTACTTCCACGTTGTGGCGTCCCAACGGACGAGGGTTGCAATCAACCCCTCTCAAGCGGTCCAAAGACCCACTTGAATACCACGGTGTTTTGTTGTTCTTATCTCAATCCCGTTTGCGAGGAATCTCCACAACTTGGAGCCTCTCGCCCTTACAAAAGATGTTCACAAAGAATCACGGAGTAAGGGAGGGATTAGCAACTCACACACAACACAAAGATCACAGCGAATACGCACACACAAAACCCAGACTTGAGCTCAAGAGGCTAACACACTAGAACAGAGCTCAAATCACTAGAATTTCAAACAAGTGCGCAAGATTGATGTGTGAGTGATCAAGAGTGCTCAAGGAATGCTTGGGTGCCTCCTCCATGCGCCAAGGGGTCCCTTTTATAGCCCCAAGGCAGCTAGGAGCCGTTGGGAACAAATCTGGAAGGCCATCTTTGCCTTCTGTCTCGTGGCGCACCGGACAGTCCGGTGCACACCGGACACTGTCCGGTGCCCGATTTGTTTCCAAAAACAGCACTTCTGACCGTTGCTGGCTGCTCCAGATCTGCGCTCAGTTGGCGCACCGGACATGTCCGGTGCACACCGGACAGTCCGGTGTTCCTTCCCGACCGTTGGCCCGGCCACGTGTCGCGCGCTGATCGCGCGGCCGACCGTTGGCCCTAGCCGACCGTTGGCTCACCGGACAGTCCGGTGCACACCGGACAGTCCGGTGAATTTTAGCCGTACGCCGTCGGCGAATTCCCGAGAGCGGCCAGTTCGAGCCGAGGCAGCCTGGCGCACCGGACACTGTCCGGTGCACACCGGACAGTCCGGTGCTCCAGGCCGAGCTGGGTCTTGGCTGCACACAGCCAAGACTTTCTCCTCTTTTCTTTTCATCTCCTTTTCTGTTTCTTAACACTTAGACAAACATGTTAGTCCACAAAACCAATGTACTAAGGCTTAGAAACATACCTTTACTTCATGATTTGCACCTTGTTCCATTTTACAAATAGGTACCTGTGTTGAGCACTAAATCACCAAAATCCTTAGAAATGGCCCAAGGGCACATTTCCCTTTCAAGGTCTCGGGACCTAACCCCTCGAGCGTGGTAGCGTCGCAGGGACTGCTGGTACCGCGCCGAGTGTAGTAAGGCCGCGTCCCGAGCCTCCTCCAGCTGGTCAAGTGAGTCTTCTCGGTTGGCTTGGTTGCTTTGGTTGGTGTAGGCCCTCGCCCTCGGGGAACCGTATTCTAGGTCTGTGGGCAAGATGGCCTCGGCCCATAGACTAGATAGAACGGTGTGAAGCCCGTGGCTCGGCTCGGTGTTGTCCTCAGACTTCAGACCACCGAGGGGAGTTCCTTCATCCACCGCTTGCCGAACTTGTTGAGGTCGTTGTAGATCCGAGTCTTGAGTCCTTGTAGGATCATGCTGTTGGCCCGCTCCACTTGCCCATTCGTCATGGGGTGTGCCACGGTAGCCCAGTCCACCCGGATATGGTGATCCTCGCAGAAGTCCAGGAACTTTCTACCGGTGAACTAGGTACCGTTGTCGGTGATGATGGAGTTCGGGACCCCAAAGCGATGGATGATGTTGGTGAAGAACGCCACCGCCTGTTCAGACCTGATGCTGTTTAGGGGTCGAACCTCGATCCACTTGGAGAATTTGTCGATGGCGACCAACAGGTGCGTGTAGCCCCCGGGTGCCTTCTGCAAGGGGCCAACGAGGTCCAGACCCCACACAGCAAATGGCCAGGTGATGGGTATGGTCTGCAGAGCCTGAGCGGGCAGGTGAGTCTGCCTCGCGTAGAACTGACACCCTTCGCAGGTGCGGACAATTCTAGTAGCGTCGGCCACCGCCGTCGGCCAGTAGAAACCTTGTCGGAAGGCGTTTCCGACGAGGGTTCGGGGCGCTGCGTGATGGCCGCAGGCCCCCGAGTGTATCTCTTGCAAGAGCTGCTGGCCTTCGGCGATGGAAATGCATCGCCGGAGGATGCCTGGGGGGGCTGCGGTGGTAGAGCTCCTTCCCGTCTCCTAGTAAGACGAAAGACTTGGCGCGACGCGCCAACCGCCGAGCTTCGGCTTGGTCGAGGGGCAGCTCCCCTCGGTGGAGATATTGCAGGTACGGGGTCTACCAGCTTTGATTAGGCGTGACCTCGCTCGGTTCCCCTTCGACGCGCAGTGCCTCACCCTCGGGGGCCGAGGGTACCTCGGGCTGAGCCGAGGGTACCTCGGACCGTGCCGAGGGTATCTCGGACTGGGCCGAGGGTACCTCAGACTAAGCCGAGGGTGCCTCGGGTGGAGCCGAAGGTGCCTCGGGCGGAGCCGAAGTTGTCTCGGGCTCGGGCGTGTCCTCGGTCTTGACGGAGGGTTGATGCAGGTCCCGGGAGAATACGTCCGGGGGAACTGTTGTTCGTCCCGAGGCTATTTTAGCCAGCTCGTCCGCAGTCTCGTTGTAGCGTCGGGCGATGTGGTTGAGCTCGAGCCCGTAGAACTTGTCTTCCAGGCGCCGAACCTCATCGCAGTAGGCTTCCATCTTCGGGTCGCGGCAGTGGGAGTTCTTCATGACCTGGTCGATGACGAGCTGCGAGTCACCGCGAGCGTCGAGGCGTCGGACCCCTAACTCGATGGTGATTCGCAACCCATTTACCAGAGCCTCGTACTCAGCCACGTTGTTGGATGCCGGGAAGTGGAGGCGTAGCACGTAGCGTAGGTGCTTTCCGAGGGGCGAGACGAAGAGGAGGCCTGCGCCGGCCCCCGTCTTCATCAGCGACCCATTGAAAAACATGGTCCAGAGCTCCGGTTGGATCGAAGCCGTCGGGAGCTGGGTGTCGGCCCATTCAGCCACGAAGTCCGCCAAGACCTGGGACTTGATGGCCTTCCGAGGGGCGAATGAGATCGTCTCGCCCATGATCTCTACCGCCCACTTCGCAATCCTACTCGAGGCCTCTCGGGACTGGATGATCTCTCCCAGGGGGAAGGATGACACCACAGTCACCGGATGAGACTCAAAGTAGTGTCGCAACTTCCGCCGTGCCAGGATCACCGCGTACAACAGCTTCTGGATTTGTGGGTAGCAGATCTTGGTCTCGGACAGTACCTCGCTGATGAAGTAGACTGGCCTCTGGACGGGCAGTGCATGCCCTTCTTCTCGTCTCTCAACCACGATCGCGGCGCTAACCACCTGGGTGGTTGCGGCGACGTAGATCAAGAGGGCTTCTCCGGCAGCGGGGGGTACCAGGATGGGCGCGTTCGTGAGGAGCGCCTTCAGGTTCCTGAGGGCTTCCTCGGCCTTGGGAGTCCAAGCGAAGCACTCAGCTTTCCTTAAGAGGCGGTACAGAGGCAGACCTCTTTTGCCGAGGCGGGAGATGAAGCGGCTCAGAGCCGCGAGACATCCCATGACCCTCTGTATGCCTTTCAGGTCCTTGATTGGCCCCATGCTGGTGATGGCTGCAATCTTCTCCGAGTTGGCTCCGATGCCCCGCTCGGAGACGATGAACCCCAAGAGCATGCCTCGGGGGACCCCAAAGACACACTTTTCGGGATTAAGCTTCACGCCTTTTGCCTTGAGACATCGGAATGTCGCCTCAAGGTCGGAAAGGAGGTCGGAGGCCTTCCTCGTCTTGACTACAATGTCATCGACGTAGGCCTCGACCGTTCGGCCGATGTGTTCGCCAAACACATGGTTCATGCATCGCTGGTACGTTGCCCCCATGTTCCTCAAACCAAACGGCATTGTAACATAGCAGTACATGCCGAAGGGTGTGACGAATGAAGTTGCGAGCTGGTCGGACTCCTTCATCCTGATCTGGTGATACCCTGAGTAGGCATCGAGGAAAGACAGGGTTTCGCACCCAGCAGTGGAGTCGACGATCTGATCGATGCGAGGCAGAGGGTAGGGAACCTTCGGACATGCTTTGTTTAGACCAGTGTAGTCTACACACATCCGCCATTTCCCCCCTTTCTTTCTCACTAGCACAGGGTTGGCAAGCCATTCGGGATGGAATACCTCTTTGATGAACCCTATCGCCAGTAGCTTATGGATCTCCTCGCATATGGCTCTGCGCTTTTCTTCGTTGAATCGGCGTAGAGGTTGCTTCACGGGTCGGGCCCTAGCTCGAATATCCAGAGAGTGCTCGGCGACTTCCCTCGGTATGCCGAGCATGTCCGAGGGACTCCACACGAAAACGTCGGCGTTCGCGCGGAGAAAGCCGACGAGCACTGCTTCCTATTTGGGGTCGAGCTCAAAGCCGATCCGGATCTGCTTGGAGGCGTTGTTGCAGGGGTCGAGAGGGATGGACTTGACCGTCTCCACTGGTTCGAAGTTGCCGGCGTGGCGCTTCACGTCGGGCGCCTCCCTAGAGAGGCTCTCCAGGTCAGCGATGAGGGCCTCGGATTCGGCGAGGGCCTCGGCGTACTCCACGCACTCCACATCGCATTCGTATGCGTGTCGGTACGTGGGCCCGACGGTGATGACCCCGTTGGGGCCCCGCATCTTGAGCTTGAGGTAGGTGTAGTTGGGGACGGCCATGAACTTGGCGTAGCATGGCCTCCCCAGCACTGCGTGGTAGGTTCCTCGAAACCCGACCACTTCGAACGTGAGGGTCTCCTTTCGAAAGTTGTAGGGCGTCCCGAAGCAGACGGGTAGGTCGAGTTGTCCGAGGGGTTGAACACGCTTCCTAGGGACGATCCCGTGGAAAGGCGCAGCGCCCGTCCGGACCGAGGACAGATCGATCCGCAGGAGCCCGAGGGTCTCGGCGTAGATGATGTTGAGGCTGCTGCCTCCGTCCATGAGGACCTTGGTGAGCCTGACGTTGCCGATGATGGGGTCGACAACGAGTGGGTATCTCCCCGGGCTCGACACGTAGTCTGGATGGTCGGCCCGGTCGAAGGTGATGGGCTTGTCGGACCAGTCTAGGTAGACTGGCGCCGCCACCTTTACCGAGCAGACCTCCCGACACTCTTGCTTGCGGTGTCGAGCTGAGGCATTCGCCACTTGCCCGCCGTAGATCATGAAGCTGTCGCGGACCTCGGGGAACCCTCCTGCCTTGTGATCTTCCTACTTTGCGTCGTCGAGGACCTTGCCACCCTCCGCGGGTGGCCCGGCCTTGTGGAAGTGTCGTCGAAGCATGGCACACTCCTCAAGGGTGTGCTTGACGGGCCCCTGATGATAGGGGCACGACTCCTTGAGCATCTTGTCGAAGAGGTTGGCACCTCCGGGAGGTTTCCGAGGGTTCTTGTGCTCGGTGGCGGCGACAAGGTCCGCGTCGGCGGCGTTGCGTTTCGCTTGCGACTTCTTCTTGCCCTTCTTCTTGGCGCCGCGCTGAGTTGACGCCTCGGGAGCATCTTCCGGTGGGCGGCCCTGGGGCTGCTTGTCCTTCCGGAAAATGGCCTCAACTGCCTCCTGGCCAGAGGCGAACTTGGTGGCGATGTCCATCAGCTCGCTCGCCCTGGTGGGGGTCTTGCAACCGAGCTTGCTCACCAAGTCGCGGCAGGTGGTGCCGGCGAGGAACGCGCCGATGACATCTGAATCAGTGACGTTGGGCAGCTCTATGCGCTGCTTCGAGAATCGCCGGATGTAGTCCCGGAGAGACTCTCCCGGCTGCTGGCGGCAGCTTCGGAGATCCCAGGAGTTTCCAGGGCGCACGTACGTGCCCTGGAAATTGCCGGCAAAGGCTTGGACCAGGTCGTCCCAGTTGGAGATCTGCCCCCGGGGCAGGTGCTCCAGCCAGGCTCGAGCGGTGTCGGAGAGGAACAGGGGAGGTTGCGGATGATGAGGTTGTCATCGTCCGTTCCACCTAGTTGGCAGGCCAGCTGATAGTCCGCGAGCCACAGTTCCGGTCTCGTCTCCCTCGAGTACTTTGTGATAGTAGTCGGGGTTCGCACTACACGACGGTTCACTTACAGCGACCTACGGTTGGTTGCTAAAACGGCCTTCAGCGACCTACGGTTGGTCGCTAAAAACTTTTAGCGACCCATAAGGATGGTCGCTGTAAGTGCCGTCGCTAAAGGCTTTAGCGACCGACATCTTTTTAGCGACCGACCGTCCGTTGCTAATATTGTATATTTAGCGACCAACCGTGGGTTGCTGTACTATAGATTTAGCAACCAACCGTTAGTCGTCATACTATACATTTAGCAACCAACAGAAAGTCACCCTTTTTACAGTTGTTATTAATAAAAATATGTATTTAATTAAGCACCACAAATCACAGATTTTTATACACAAATCATAAAGACATACACAGTTAATTAGTATACCACAGTCATAGATCCATCACATAAACACAAAAGCACCACAATTATATATTCACAAAAGCATCACAATTATAATATCATTCACAACTAGATCATTTACAGATAGCTAGCTAGATCATTCACAAAAGCTCCAGAGATGATCAGTCACAAAAACACCACAGCGACATCACTCCAGCTTGGAGCAGTTCAAAAGCCCACAACTACATCACTAATGTTTCATATCACTCCAGCTATTGTTCAAAAGCCCACAACTACATCACTCTAGCTGCTCCAGAGCTGATCAGTCACAAAAGCAAGACATGTGAAATTTATGTAGAAGACTTCGCAAACTGTCCATCTTCAACTGGTACTGCTATCGTTGCTTCCATATCATCCTAGCATCAATATCATCCTAGCATCAAGATTAAAACTTAGTCTAGCGTAACACAAGTCGAAAATGAAGGGAAAAAGGTAAATAGGTACTTACAATAGCTTTCTAAACAGTTTCACTAAATCTTTTTCTTGATGTAATGCATCTCCTTCAAAAAAAACAATTGCACTTGGTTATATTTTTCTTGTCGCTGAAAAGATATCAAATATATTTAGTGAGCATGTAGATCAAAACATAAGCTATAGGTTGGTTTAGAAATAATTGGGAAAACTTATAAGACATATAAAAAACTCAATAAATATCATATAATATTTTAGAGATGCTAACTAAAGATCACCGTGTGGGCCAGGGTTGTGCAAACAGCAAACTGGACCTACCTAGGGGACCAAATCAAGCATGCTTATGAAGTAAATGCTGATGCCATATACACTAACTTATGCAGACACTTGAAAAAGTGCAAGTACACATTATTACCTGAGTTTTTTATTTCAAAACATCTTGCCCCACCACAAGCGACCTAACTCGTTAGTCCATTATTAGCCCATCCATGTCAACCTGATTAAGATTCTCAAAATCAGAATCATATATACATTTTAGTTCCATGTGGCATGTATACAGCTTGATTGTTCCTTACAAACTGGGGAATAACACATTTTGGATGCCATTGTCCATAGAAAAATAAATGTGAAATTCTGAAAACCAATTGGAAGGAAACAAGCACATATACAAATTGAAAGGCATGGACAGAGATAGCTCCAGAAAACTGTATTCACCAAAAGTTAAATCAACAGATACAATTCAAATACCCCAGCTGGCCAGCTTAATATGCGATGAAAACTATACTACAAAATTACAGAAACAAATGTAAGAGACAACTTAAAAGACGCTAACCAACAATAATTACATGTAAGCAGATAGCATTAGAGCATCTTTTGTCCATGAAACTAACGCTGACATTAATAACTACATTCAGCAGTCTGATTGCAAAGACACATTTGGAATAAAAGGAATAAGAAACATGGACTAATGCATCATCCGTTGACACTGATCGTTGGAGATAACGTGAAGCGAGAGTAAACGGAGCCAAAGAAACGGGGGAGGAGGTTCTGAAACAGAGACATACAGAGGATGCTTCGTCGTTCCCCTTGAACCGAGCAACATATGTTTAGCGGCCAGCACACCATTCTTGCCGAAGAAGCATGCGCATCTTGTCAAGTCCGCTAAAAGCCTAACATTCATTGACTTCGAACGAAAGAAAAACGGCTGCGATTGTTCCACTCGCACCGCACGCTGCAAAAAAACAAAAAAAAAGTTCAACACCACGTGGGTACGTACGTCTCGACGGTTCTGGTTGACCCAACTACCTCCTCCGTGCGTGCGTGACTGACTGGCGACCGCCACGGAGGCGGCGTCCAGGCATTTTGAAGGCCAACAAGTCAGAGCAACCAAGCACACACGCTGACATCTTTTTTTTTTGTATTTATTTTGAGAACGAGAATGGTAGGCGGACACCTCGGTTGGTTATCCTCGGGCAAAGATCAGCTCACAGACTCCAGCTGGGACGCAAATGACACATAGTACCTCGACGACATCAACTTGCGGATGATGATTCTGAATTTCTGATGAACCGCGTGAGTGTCTCCGGGCGTGGTGTGCACACCAAGCACGTACCGTGGTTTCTTCGCAGGCACGGTGCTGTAGACGACCCCGACGGGGCCCTTGACGAGCTGCAGCGCCGCCACCGCCTCGGGGACCATCACGAACTTGCCCTTGTCGTCGCAGTACACAAGGCGGAGCGACCGCGCCACCGTCCTCCGCTCATGGCGCGGTCGGTGCAGGCGAGGGAAGGGAAGAGAGAGGTGAGGGGAGAGATAAGATGGAAGGGAGACATAGAGGCCGGCGGCGGCTGGGAGAAAAGCCAAGAGCGTGCGGCTGCTAGGTAGATGGGCCCCTAGTGGGCCTTAGGGTTAGGGAGGGTTTTCTTTTTTTATTTATTTCAAAATTCATTTTTAAATTACTCAAAAATTCATAAAAAAATTACCAAATAAATAATAAACATTTGAATAAATTATTACGAATACAAATAAATAATAAACATTTGAATAAAAATTTATTACCCTATTTAATATAAGCACAAAGAACATAGTAGCACACTATAGTCATGTCCATACATAAATAAACCATGAAATAAACATACAAGCAATATTAAAAAGAAATAAATCACCACGCAATTTAGCGATCAATGTTTACTTGTTTTAATTAATTTTTAGTCACTAACATCTACATGTACGTTCAGGCTATAAGATTTGATAGTGATCCTTGCTCTATAGCGACCCACCGCTAGTCCCCGACGACATCTATAGCGACCAACCATAAGTTGTTAAAATTCTAGACTTTTAGCGACCAACCGACCGTTGCTACAAAAGGATTTAGCGACTGACCGTTGGTCCCTAACCTTTAGCAACCAACAGTTGGTACCTAATAAGGGTCGCTAAAGATCAACCGTCGTGTAGTGTCGGAACCGGGTCGGGAACGGTGCCCGTCGTATGGCGCGGCTGAAAGCCTGCGGACCGGGTGGTTCGGGCGAAGGACTCCGATCCTCCCCGCTGTCGTAGCGTCCCCCACGCCTAGGGTGGTAGCCTCGGCGCGCCCTCTCGTCGAGGTGGGCCCGACGGCTGTGATGATGGCGCTCGTTGCCGAGGCGACCCGAGTCCGCAGGCGCTGTGTTGCGCGTGCGCCCGGAGTGGACCGAGGCTTCCTGCATGAATCGGGAAGTCGCGGCGCGATGTTACGAGGGGAAACCCTGCCTTCGGGAGGCAAAGCTTTCGGCCCGTCGGACCGCGGCGTTCTCCAGGAGATTCTTGAGCTCTCCCTGGATATGTCGCCCTTCCGTGGTTGATGGCTCCGGCATCGCGCGGAGGAGTATTGCCGCTGCAACCAGGTTATGGCCGACTCCGCTGGAGTCCGGCGGCGGCCTCACCCTGACGTCGTCGGCGATGCGGTGCTGGATGTCCTGGGGGAGATGACGCGCTTCTCCGGCCAGGGGTTGGACCGCCCATTCCTGCCCGATGTCCCGGCGGATCGGCACAAGCGTTACTGCTCCCTCGTCGAGCCTGGCCTGCCTCTCGCGGATATGCTCGAGCTATGGGTCAGGACCTCCCGCCGGGACGGGGACCACAGCTAGCTCCCGAAGGATGTCAACGCAAGGCGCGGGCCTAGGGGGATCACCGTTTTCTGGCATACCAAGATGGTTGCCTTCGCCGGGACCCCCTAGATCGACGTGGAAACATTCACGACTTGGGCCGCAGTCCTCATTGCTGAGGCTGCGGCTGCCGTCGGAACAGTCGGAAAGGCAGTAGTCACATGCGGTCATGAAGTCCTGCACGACACTGGGGTTACCAAGTCCGGAGAAATCCCAACAGAGGTCGGGCTCGCCATCTTCCTTGGACCCCGAGGACTCGTAGGTCGAGTCGGCCGTCAGTCGGTCCCAGGGTGACCGCACACGATACCCCAGAGGGTTTGGACTCGCCTCTATGAAAGTGCTCACCGAAGCGGAGTCGCTTGGTGGGTCGAGGCCAAATCCAAAAGACACGAGATGGGAATCGGTCGGTACCTTTCGGTCGATGGTCGGTGACGAGGTCGCATCTAGGACTGACTGCACCGTTGTCTCGGGTACGAGGGTGACACCCAGCAAGTCCTTCGCGAGCGTGCTGGCGTCGTGCGTTTGCTTGAGATCGGCGTGTTGCGGGGAGGCGACGCTCATCTTCGTCTCAGACGCGAGATCGATACCCGACGCGCCCTCCATTGGGGCGCCGGCGCCGTCGACTCGCTCGACAGCCAACGAGGTGCCGCTTCCCGCTTGGCCTTGGTTGCCCCGCCTCCTCCTCCGTCGGCGGGGGAGGGGACGGGACAAGCCCGAATGTCGTCCTTCCACCATGTGGGGAAGGCGTCGTCGATTTCCCCGCCGGCGAGCGGGTTGTCGACCGCCATTGTCGCTGTCGCGCGGCGGGGGAAGGAGTATCATGTCGTAGCTGCCGTCGAGGGACATGAACTCAAGATTCCCGAAACGGAGCACCGTCCCGGGCTAGAAAGGTTGCTGGAGACTGCCCATCTGGAGCTTGACGAGAAGCTGTTCGTCAACACGCAGCAGGCCCCTACCTGGCGCGCCAACTGTCGGTGTTTCGAAACCCGGAGGGTCCCTGAACCGACGAGTGAATTGTCGCCGCGTGCCCCAGCCCAGATGGGTCGACGCAAGGCGGAACGCGAAGGGGGGAAAGGAAGCGGCCAGAGGGAGGCAGGCGTGAGAGAGTGTGGATCCCGCGGCCTTCGTGTTAGCCCCGCGTCTGAGTCGGGTGCGCTTGCAGTAGGGGGATACAAGCGTCCACGCGGGAGTGGGAGCGAGCCGCCTTGAGCGAGCGCCGTCCCGTCCTTCTCCGCGCGGGCCAACCCTCTGTAAGAGGGCCCTGGTCCTTCCTTTTATAGGCGTAAGGAGAGGATCCAGGTGTGCAATGGGGGATGTAGCAGAGTGCTACGTGTCTAGCGGAGGAGAGCTAGCGCCCTAAGTACATGCCATCGTGGCAGCCGGAGGGGTTTTGGCACCCGGTTCGTGTGGTGTCGTGGCCGTCGGAGGAGTGCTGGAGCCTGGCGAGAGGGCAGCTGTCGGGGCTGTCGAGTCCTTGCTGACGTCCTCTTGCTTCCGTAAGGGGGTTGAGAGCTGCCGTCGTCATAGAGCGTGCGGGGCGCCATCATTGCCTATCTGGCGGAGCGAGCCAGATGGGACGCCGGTCTTGTTCCCCGTAGCCTGAGTCAGCTCGGGGTAGGGTAATGATGGCACCTCCTGTCGACGTGGTCGGTCCGCGCCCTAGGTTGGGCGATGTGGAGGCTCCTCCGAGGTCGAGGTCGAGTCTGTCTCCCGTGGCCGTGGTCGAGTCCGAGCCCCTAGGTCGGGCGAGGCGGAGACCGTCGGCTGAGGCCAGAGCTGAGTCCGAGCCCTGGGGTCGGGCGAAGCGGAGTCCGTCGTCTCCTGGGGCTGAGCCCATGTCCGAGCCCTGGGGTCAGGCGAGGCGGAGTTCGTCGTCTTCCGGGGTTGAGCCCATGTCCGAGCCCTGGGTCGGGCGGAGCGGAGTTCGCCGTCTTCCGGGGCTGAGCCCGAGTCCGAGCCCTGGGTCGGGCGGAGCGGAGTTCGCCGTCTTTCGGGGCTGAGCCCGAGTCCGAGTAGAGATGGCAATGGGTAAATACCCACCGGGTATTACCACCCCATACCCATACTCACGACACAAAAATAACCCCATCGGGTCACCCATATACACTGGTGGGTATGAATTTACCCCATACCCATACCCATGTGGGTATGGGTCACCCATCGGGTCACCCGTACCCACAAAAATTAAACATCTATCAAAGTATTATACTATACAAATATCAAGTATATCCATATAAATACCATTACAAAATTTTCTAGCATCATTACAAATGGTCATTAAATTGCCGTTAAGCCTTCTATGACATTATGGTCTAAAAGGTTGTTAAATAGTAAAAAAGATGGATGACTAAAGTCCAAGTTCATGCTTGGGCTAAGTTTATATTGGGTATTTTATACCCACGGATTAACGGGTATGGGTGAAGGCGGAACGTTCTAATACCCGTTTACCAATTGGGTGAAGATTTTTGCCCAATAACAGACCCACGGGTAGAATATTTAGCCCACATATATACCCTAATGGAGTAAATACCCATCGGGTATCGGGTCGCGGGTACCCATTGTCATCTCTAAGTCCGAGCCCTGGGTCGGGCGGAGCGGAGTTCGCCGTCTTCCGGGGCTGAGCTCGAGTCCGAGCCCTAGGGTCGGGCGAGGCGGAGTTTACTATGACGCCCGAGGCCGGTCTTGGCTGCTGTCAGCCTCACTCTGTCGGGTGGCTCAGCAGTCGGAGCGGCGCAGGCGGCGCTGTCCTCTTGTCAGACCGGTCAGTAGAGCAGCGAAGTGACTGCGGTCACTTCAGCTCTGTCGACTGGAGGGCGTGCGTCAGGATAAAGGTGTCAGGCCACCTTTGCATTGAATGCCTCTGCGATTTGGTCGGTCGGCGTGGCGATGTGGCCAAGGTTGCTTCTCGGTGAAGACTAGGCCTCGGGCGAGTCGATAGTGTGCCCGTTGCTGGTGGGGGGGGTCCTCGGGCGAGACGTAGGTTCTCCGGGGTCGGCTTCCCTTGCCCGAGGCTAGGCTCGGGCGAGGCACGATCGTGTCCCTCGAATGGACCGATCCTTGACTTAATCGCACCCATCAGGCCTTAGCAGCTTTGTGCTGATGGGGGTTACCAGCTGAGATTTAGGGGCCTTGAGGGTACCCCTAATTATGGTCCCCGACAATCTTAAATCTACTTTTGTTATTTACCGAAGTTCGTTATATTAATAAAGAGACACAATAAATTGAAACAAAAATAGAAATAAAATAATTAAGTATTATAATAAATAATATAAAAATATTTTTAATAAAAAAAATATTGTGAATAGAATTAAATATATATATTTTTTTATTTCTAAAAAATTTGGAACGTAGATGTGAAATCAGTTTTTTAAATAGATATATTGATTAAAATATATAGTTAAACACGGTGCATATAAACAATATACAATTTATTTACGGTGACAATTGAAAGCAGTTTGAACCAAACGACTTTCAACTTTTTTCTCACATCAGTTTTTTCATAGTAGACAGTTTACAACATTTTTTTATAGCTCATAGCAAAATCAAAAGCACCCAACTTTAGTCCTACCATGTTTGATTTCAGGGACTAAATGTATCTAAAACGTATTAAATGACTCGTAAAAAGACTGAAATACCTCTTATTATTCTTGACCCCTTACTATTCTTGAAATACAGCTCAACTAAATAAGGGGCAAAATATGAAATTAATATAATTTAGTCCATTTTAGTCGCCCCTATAGGGACTAGAGATTAAAGCAAGTCTCTATTTTAGCCATACTGTTTGGCAAGTTAGTGATTAAATGAGACTAAAATAAAGGGACTAATTTTTAGTCACTCTAGCCAAAGAGGTTCTAATTTCGGACCTGGATATTGTTGAAAACCGTGCGTTGTAAGAGATTTCGATATTTTTCGCATACCTTTCAAGATTTGTGTTCACTGCGACTTGCCGCGACTTTAATCTAGCTGTGGATATGGCTTCTACAATATTTTGTCTCTAAGATTACAGCTGCAGCAGTTGTGGCTGCCAACCATTGCTTTCCTCAAAGTTGTTGTCGATGTTTGAACCACGGGTCCTTAACCAACTAGTAAATGTGTCGCGTGGCCAACTCTAGATGGTGTGCGAGAAGACACAAGCAGTTATCCTAGTTCGGGTAACACAAGGCCCTACTTTCGGCATAGAGGATGGGGCTTATATTACTCGCACTGTGGTGTCTATAGTAGGGGTTTACAAGCACGGTGGGAGAGGGAAAGTCTCCAAGTCTCTAGAGATGATTGAGACAAGTGCCAATATCTAAGACAAAGTGGAGGAGTGAGCGTTTGTCTACGTGTGTCCCTCTCCATCCCTAGAGGGACCACTGCCCTATTTATACATGAAGGGGAGTGTTCGCAGTGAAGCCGAGTGCTGCATTCGAAGGGGATGCCCTGGCGTCTGCAAGTCGATGTGACGGCGAACTGTGATGTTGATTCATGCATGCTGATTTCTCGTAGAGCCGAGGCAGAGACCGAGGGGTTGTCCGTACGCCCGAGCCCCCGAGGGAGAGGCCACCCATGCCGTAGTGGTTGTAACAGCGCCGGGGTATGGGCCAAAGGCTGCTTATGGGGTGCGTCATTGTCTTGGCGCATGATGACGTCGAGATTCCATGTTGTACTCATCGAGATCAAAGCCCCTACTTGGTTGAGGTGGAAGTCTTCCTAAGGTGTTAGTCGAGCCGTCCCTTGACGTGCGCTACAACCGGTGGAGTGATCGTCGGCGGGATTCACGGCGTAGTTAGTGGCCGAGGCCGAGCTCAGGCGAGCCAGAGAATTCGCTCGAGGGCCGAACTTGACGTCGGACGAGGCGGAGAAATTGCTCGAAGGTTGGGCCCGGGGTCGGGCGAGGCGAAGAGATCGCTCCCGCAAGCTGAATCCAGGGTTGGGCGAGGCGGAGAGATTGCACCCGAAGGCCAGTCCGCTCGGCTTGTCGTACTTGGCGTCCCATCGAAGGGTGGCAGATGGCGTGCGCGCACTGTGTCGTAGACGTAATCATGCTGATGCGCTAGACGTGATCGCTGTCTTGTCCGTCATTGTGCTCCGCTGCCACAGCGTGGGTTGGCCGCCTGTTTTGGGTGCCCTTGTCTTATCTGCCTGAGGCTGGCTCGAGCGAGACGGATTGAGCGGCAATGACCTCGGGCGAGGCAAAGAGAGTGGTGGTGACCTCAGGCGAGGCGGAGCCCTGCTCGAGGTGGGAGACTCTCGGGGAGATGTCTCGGTTTTTATAGGTGGCTCGACTGTCACCCCTTGGGAGTTTAGTCCTTATTTCTCTGAGTGCGTTTGTTAGGGGGATAATTCAGGTGTCCCTAATTATTGCCCCCGACAGTAGCCCTTGAGCCTTCCAATGAAGTACTTTTGGTACTTGTTTGGAGGCTTTGCTTCTCGCCCGCGAGCGTGCTGCTTTTTGAGAGGTAGGGCGTGTTTGTTTTCTGATGGGTGCACGCGAGCGCACCCGTCAGGTGTAGCCCCAGAGGGCCCGAAGGAGTGGTTGACTCCTTCGGGGGCTTTTGTTCTTTGATAGGTCCTGTTTGATCTTTGGTTAGACCGTGGGAGCCTTTTTGCGTGATTTGTGAGGGCAGCCCCCGAGCCTGGCACGGAGCAATAGGTCGATCGAGGGATGTCTTGGCTTTTTGTTCCTACTCCCCTTCGTCGCCTCTCTGCGAGGAGGAAGAGGGGGAATGTGTCATGCTACCCTCGATGGGCAACGAGCATGACGTTTCCATTGAGCTGTTATCGGGTGATCCGAGCGGGGGTCCGAGCTCCTTTCGATCGGAGTCAGCTTAAGGTCCAGAGACACATCCCAAAGGTACCTGCGAGTGATTCGCCTGGTCCTAGACCTGTTCGATGGGGATCGAGGGCTCGATGCCTCCCTACGATGGGATACCATCATGAATCGCTCCCGGGGGTCTCGGATATGTCTTAAGGTACCTCGGCTCGCAACCCAAGCTAGGGCCATGTACGGGCGTACCTACGGTCATCCCTGACTCTGTGCTCTGGGGAGGTTTTTGAGCCCTTCCAGGGGGCCAACCTTCGAACCCCTGATCAGTATTAGGCTCGGAGCCCTAAAGTCCTAAGGTGGTTCGTCTGAACCCTGCTAAGGGCCGAACCTTTGAACCTCTAAACAATATTCTTCCTTGCCTTTTTCCTCCTGGAGTGACATGCCGAGGCAGAAGATGACTTTTTCTGATTCGTTGCTCCCTTTCTGAGGGGGGTTGCCCAAGGCAGAAGATGCTTCTTTCCAGTTCTATTATCGAGAGGATAAAGGGCAAAGTAGTCGAGGGTAGAGTGTGTACCTTTTGAGGCACGATGCAAAACAACGCTCGCATTTTTCCTCGGAGGGGACATGATCATTTAATGCAACGAGGACATACTGCTGGTCAGTCGTCTGTTTGCGGCACGCGTGCGCGCGGGACTCGAAACGACCGTCACCCAGTCGTTTTCGAATCACACTTCGGTGGCTCTGTCCATCCCTATATAAAGTTGATTGAGAGGGGGGCTTCAAACTGTTCCCTTTGTCATTTCTGTCCTTTGCCTTCGAACACCGTTCTCGCCTTCTGCCCAAAGAGCCCTTCGTCTTGCTCTTGCCCCTTCCTTTGATTTGATGGTGGAAAAGATCACCGTCCTTCCTCCCCACGACTTGTGGCCCGTGTCCTCTGTCACCGACAGGGATCTGGAGGTGCTGGTTGAAGCCGACCTGCTCCGACCCCGAACCACCGGCCCGTAGCCCAAATGGATCGCGCCACACGACGAGCAGGTGTCGGATCCACTCAGGGGCTACATCGTCAGTTTCACCTTGTTCCTTGAACGAGGTTTTGGAGTTCCGGTGAGTCGCTTCATGCAGGCCTTACCGCACCAATATGGGGTGGAGTTACACAACTTCAACCCCAACTCCATTGGGCAGGCGGCCATCTTCTCCATCGTCTGCGAAAGGTTCTTAGGGATCGAGCCCCACTGGACCTGTGGGTCCATCTCTTCCACGCGGAGCCCTTCTCCCTCCCTAGTGAGTTGAGGAGGGTGTGCCACACCGTCCGCACCGGTGGCTGCACGCTCCAGCTCGCTCGAACCGAGCGGCGCTGTACATCCCTGCCACCCTCACCTCTTCAAATAAGGGGTGGCAGAGCCGATGGTTGTACCTTCGCAACGACGATGGGCGACTGCCGGTGTTTACGCACCATGTCGTCCTCAGAGCATAGGAGAAGTGGAGGTGGGGACTGCCGCGGGAGCTCCAGACTCACCTAAAGTCGCTGCTGGAGGCGCTGCGAAAGCTTCGAGACCGCGGTCTCACCATGGCCAGAGTTGTCGTGGCCTTCCACTGGTGGCGGGTGCTGCCGCTGGCCGACCGTTGACTCCGCCTTGACGAGATGACCCCTAAGGCCTCCGTGGAAAACTCTCGGATGACCTCGACTGCCCTCTCCACCGACAAACTTCTCCGGTGGGTGAAGGGAACGGTGGGGAAGGCAGATTATTCTGTCATGGTGCCGATGCGGCCCGAGCAGGGCTATATGTCCCTGGTGAGTCCTCTGTTTTTGTTTTTGTTTTTGTTTTCAGTTTTCTCTTCTTTTCATCTCAGCCTCACCACCTCGTCCCCTCGATAGGGGCTCCAGGGCTTCCGGACCACCCGATTCGCTAGGGAAGCAGAAAGTCGCCTAGAGGGGGTGAATAGGCGAAACCTAAAATTTATAAACCGAAACACACACTAAAGGCCGGGGTTAGCATTAGAATTGAATTCAAGTCCGAAAGAAGGTTTCTCTTTGCTAGGAGTTGCTCAAAGAATGTGGATGACATATGAGAGCAAACTCAAATTGTTACTAACAAGGAAACGTTAGAGAAAGGAAAACAAATCAAACAAGAATCAAGGCGAGTGAACATGATGATTTGTTTTACCGAGGTTCGGTTCCAAAGAACCTAGTCCCCGTTGAGGAGGTCACAAAGACTGGGTCTATTTCAACCCTTTCCCTCTTTCAAACGATCACTTAGACCGAGTGAGCCTTTTCCTTAATCTCACGGGTCACTAAGACCCCGCAAGGACCATCACACACTTAGGTGTCTCTTGCTTCGATTACAAGTCACTTGAGAAATAGAAGGGAAAAAGAAAAGGCCAAACCAAGTGAAAAGAGCAACAAAAGAACACAAGTGATCCTCTCACAAGCCCTAATGCACTAGAGTTGATTTTGGGGCTTTGAGTGGATTGATTGCTTTGATTGTGTCTTGGAGTGTTGGGCTTTTGCTCTTACAATGAATGAAGAATTCAGAATGCTTGGATGGGAGTGAATGAGGTGGTTGGGGGTATTTATAGCCTCCCAACCACTTCAAACCGTTGGCTGACTTCTGCTATCGATGGGCGCACCAGACAGTCTGGTGCGCCACTGCACAGTCTGGTGCCCTCTGACTTCTGCGCTTCTAACTCTGTCGCGGCACTGTTGTGCATGTTGCTTTTGCAGAGTCGACCGTTGGTGCAGGGAGCCGTTGCTCCGCTGGCTCATCGGGCAGTCCGGTGGCACACCGGACAGTCCGGTGAATTATAGTGGAGCACATCTCCAAATTTCCGAGAGTGGCTGGTTCATCTGCTGTACGGCCTGGTGCACTAGACACTGTCCGGTGGCACGCCGGACAGTTCTGTGCGTCATTTTTCAGCACACTCAAGTCATTTTGCTCCAATCAAATTGTGTCCCCTAACTAAATTCTTTCTTGGTTTGTGTTGAACCTTATGCACCTGTAATAAATAATATCTAGACAAACTAGTTAGTCCATGTGTTTGTGTTGATCATCAACCACCAAGATTAATTATAGGAAATGGTTAACCCGATTTCCCTTTCAATCTCCCCCTTTTTGGTGATTGATGCCAACACAAACCAAAGCAAATATAAAGTGCAGAAATGTAACTAGTTTGCATTTAGAATGTGCATAGGTTACTTGGAGTTAAACCAATTGAAAGTATAACTAAGAGTGAATGGTTTGCTTTTCTTTTATTTAACATTTTGGACCACTTGTTTGGTTTTGTAAATCTTTTGGAAAATCTTTTCAAAGTCTTTTTGCAAATAGTCAAAGTTATAAGAATATGATTGTAAAAAGCATTTTTCAGATTTTGAAATTTCTCCCACTGTTTCAAATGTTTTTCCTTTGACTAAATAAAAGCTCCCCCTGAATGAAATTCTCCTCTTAGCTTTCAAGAGGGTTTTGAAATAGATACCAATTTGAAATTTTAGTTTCACAAATCAATTGAAAATTAGATACCAATTGAAAAAATTTATTTCAAAATTTTTTGAGATGGTGGTGCGGTCCTTTTGCTTTGGGCTTAGTATTTTCTCCCCTTTTGGCATTAATCACAAAAAACGGAGAAGTTTGGAGCCCTTTTGCAACTTCTCCCCCTTTGGGGGCCTAATACTTTCTCTCCCATTGGTGAAAGAAATATGAATGAAGTGTTATACCAATTAAGAGTTTACGGAGTAACGTCAAGAGTAAATGACACCGTCAGAGTTTGAAGTGGAAGCCTTGTTGTTGCCGAATACTCCATTTCCCTTTCAATCTAAGACTAAGCATAGAAATATACTTGAAAGCACTTTAGTCTTAGCCTTGGCACAAGAAGAATAAGAAATATGCATTTGTACCAAATGAAAGAGACATGATCAAAGGTATATAAAATAGCTATGTGTGCAATGTTTCAATCAAAATTCTAAGAATCAAGTATATTTAGCTCATTCCTAAGTTTGCTAAAGGTTTTCTCATCAAGTGGCTTGGTAAAGATATTGGCTAATTAGTTGTGGGTATTAACATAAGCAATTTTGATATCCCCCTTTGTTGGTGATCTCTCAGAAAGTGATACCGAATATCTATGTGCTTAGTGCGGCTATGTTCAACGAGATTATCCGCTATGCGGATTGCACTCTCATTATCACATAGGAGAGGGACTTTGCTTAATTTGTAGCCATAGTCCCTAAGGGTTTGCCTCATCCAAAGTAATTGCGCACGACAATGACCTGCGGCAACGTACTCGGCTTCGGCGGTGGAAAGAGCTACAGAGTTTTGTTTCTTTGAAGCCCACGACACCTGGAATCTTCCCAGAAACTGATAAGTCTCTGATGTGCTCTTTCTATCAATTTTACACCCTGCATAATCGGCATCGGAATATCCAATTAAATCAAATGTGGATCCCCTGGGGTACCAAAGTCCAAACTTAGGAGTGTCAACTAAATATTGCATGATTCTCTTCACGGCCCTAAGGTGAACTTCCTTAAGATTTGCCTGAAATCTTGCACACATGCATACTGAAAGCATAATGTCTGGTCGAGATGCACATAAGTAGAGTAAAGATCCTATCATCGACCAGTATACCTTTTGATCTACGGATTTACCTCCCGTGTCGAGGTCGAGATGCCCATTAGTTCCCATTGGTGTCTTGATGGATTTGTCGTCCTTCATTCCAAACTTCTTAAGTATGTCTTGAATGTATTTTGTTTGGCTCATGAAGGTGCCCTCTTGGAGTTGCTTGATTTGAAATCTAAGGAAATACTTTAACTCCCCCATCATAGACATCTTGAATTTTTGAATCATGATCCTACTAAACCCTTCACAAGATGACTTGTTAGTAGACCCAAATATAATATCATCAACATAAATTTGGCATATAAACAAGTCTTTTGCAATAGTTTTAATGGAAAGAGTAGGATCAGCTTTTTCGACTTTAAAGCCATTAGTGATAAGAAAATCTCTCAGACATTCATACCATGCTCTTGCGGCTTGCTTGAGCCCATAAAGCGCCTTTGAGAGCTTATAAACATAGTTAGGGTACTCACTATCTTCAAAGCTAGGAGGTTGCTCAACATAGACCTCTTCCTTGATAGGGTCGTTGAGGAAGGCACTTTTCACGTCCATTTGATAGAGCTTAAAGCCATGGTAAGTAGCATAGGCAAGTAATATACGAATTGACTCAAGCCTAGCTACGGGTGCATAAGTTTCATCAAAGTCTAAACCTTCGACTTGTGAATAACCTTTGGCCACAAGTTAGGCTTTGTTTCTTGTCACCACACCATGCTCATCTTGCTTGTTGCAGAATACCCATTTGGTACCTACAACATTTTGATAAGGATGTGGAACTAAATGCCATACCTCATTTCTCATGAAATTGTTGAGCTCCTCTTGCATAGCCACCATCCAATCCAGATCTCTTAATGCATCCTCTACCCTGTATGGCTCAATAGAGGAAACAAAAGAGCAATGTTCACAAAAATGTGCAACTCGAGATCTAGTGGTTACCCCCTTATGAATGTCACCAAGGATGGAGTTGACGGAGTGATCTCGCTGAATTGCTTGGTGGACTCTTGGGTGTGGCGGTCTTTGATTCTTTATTTCTTGATCATCTTCCTTGTCTTGATCATCTTCACCTCCCCCTTGATCCATGTCCTCCTCTTGAGGTGGCTCATCCTCTTGATCCTCATCTTCATCATCTTGAGCCTGATCCTCATCTTGAGTTGGTAGAGATGCTTGCATGGAAGATGATGGTTGATCTTGTGCTTGTCTGGGCTCTTCGGATTCCTTAGGACACACATCCCCAATGAACATGTTCTTTAGCGCGACGCACGGAGCCTCTTCATAATCTAATTCATCAAGATCAACTTACTCCACTTGGGAGCCATTAGTATCATCAAACACAATGTCACAAGAAACCTCAACTAATCCAGTGGATTTGTTGAAGACTCTATATGCCCTTGTGTTTGAGTCATATCCTAGTAAAAAGCCTTCTACTGCCTTAGGAGCAAATTTAGAACTTCTACCTGTTTTAATAAGAATAAAGCATTTACTCCCAAAGACTCTAAAATATGAAACATTGGGCTTTTTACCGGTGAGGAGTTCATATGATGTCTTCTTGAGGATTCGGTGAAGGTAGAGCGGGTTGATGGAGTAGCAGGCGGTGTTAATTGCCTCCGCCCAAAATCGGTCTGGAGTCTTGTATTCATCAAGCATGGTTCTTGCCATGTCTAATAGAGTTCTATTCTTCCTCTCCACTACACCATTTTGTTGAGGTGTGTAGGGAGAAGAGAACTCATGCTTGATGCCCTCCTCCTTAAGAAATCCTTTGATTTTAGAGTTCTTGAACTCCATCCCATTGTCGCTTCTAATCCTTTTGATTCTCAATCCGAACTCATTTTAAGCCTGTCTCAAGAATCCTTTAAATGTCTCTTGGGTTTGTGATTTTTCCTGCAAAAAGAACACCCAAGTGAAGCGAGAATAATCATCCACAATTATTAGACAGTACTTACTCCCGTCGATGCTTATGTAAGAGATCGGGCCGAATAGGTCCATGTGGAGTAGCTCGAGTGGCCTGTCCGTCTTCATTATGTTCTTGTGTGGATGGTGGACTCCAACTTGCTTTCCTGCTTGACATGCACTACAAACCCTGTCTTTCTCAAAATGAACATTTGTTTGTACTAAAATGTGCTCTCTCTTTAGAAGCTTGTAAAGATTCTTCATTCCAACATGGGCAAGTCGGTGATGCCAGAGCCAGCCCATATTAGTCTTAGCAATTAAACAAGTGTCTAGTTCAGCTTTGTTATCATTAAAATCAACTAAATATAGTTGACCATCTAACACTCCTTTAAATGCTATTAAATTATCACTTCTTCTAAAGACAGTAACACCTACATCAGTAAATAGACAATTGTAGCCCATTTTACATAATTGAGAAACAAAAAGCAAATTGTAATATAAAGAATCTACAAGAAAAACACTGGAAATGGAATGATCAGGAGATATAGCAATTTTACCCAAGCCTTTGACCAAATCTTGATTTTCATCCCCGAATGTAATAGCTCGTTGGGGATCTTCATTTTTCTCATACTAGGAGAACATCCTTTTCTCCCCAGTTATGTGGTCTGTGCACCCGCTATCGATTATCCAACTTGAACCACCGGATGCATAAACCTACAAAACAAATTTATGCCTTGTTCTTAGGTAACCAAACGGTCTTGGGTCCTTTGACATTAGAAACAAGCACCTTGGGTACCCAAACACAAGTCTTTAGGCTCTTGTGTTTGCCCCCAACATATTTGGCAACTACTTTGCCTGATTTGTTAGTTAGCACATAAGAAGCATCAAAAGTCTTAAATGAAATGTTATGATCATTTGATGCAGTAGGAAATTTCTTCTTAGGCATTTTAACATGAGTGCTATGCCTAGAACTAGAAGCCTCATTTCTATACATAAATGCATGATGAGAAACAGAATGAGATTTCCTAGCATGAATCTTCCTAATTTTATGCTCAGGATAGTTTGCAGGATATAAAATGTAACCCTCACTATCCTGAACCATGGGAGCCTTACCCTTAACAAAGTTAGACAATTTCTTAGGGGCATTAAGTTTGGTGTTGCTTTGGCTTCCTTGTTGGAAACCAATACCATCCTCAATGCCAAGGCATCTCCCATTATAAAGCATGCTTATAGCAAATTTAAAATTTTCATTCTCTATCTCATGCTCAGCAATTTTAGCAGTTAAATTAGCTATGTGATCATTTTGTTGTTTAATCATGGCAAGGTGATCATCTATAGCTTCAATGTTAATATCTCTACATCTAGTATAAATAATAACATGATCAATATTAGATGTAGAGGGTTTGCAAGTATTTAATTCCACTATCTTAGCATTTAATTTGGCATTCTCATTTCTAAGACAGGAAATAGAATCATTGCAAACATTTAATTCTTCAATATTAGAAACTAAGTTATCATTTAATCATTTTCATTTTTCTCTACTTGTAGAGCATAAGCATTTTTCAACTTAACAAATTTTTTGTTCTCTTTAACGAGGAAGTCCCCTTGGCTTTCCAGGAGATCATCCTTCTTGTTAATGGTTTATATTAACTCATTCAATTTTTTCTTTTGTTCCATGCTAAGGTTGGCAAAGAGAGAAAGTAAATCTTCTTCATTATCGCTAGAGTTACCCTCATCACTAGATGTTGTATATTTAGGGGTGGCTCTAGAATGTACCTTCTTCTTCTTGCTGTCCTTAGCCATAATACACTTGTGGCCGATGTTGGGAAAGAGGAGGCCTTTGTTGATGGCGATGTTGGCGGCGTCTTCGTCGAAGGAGGAGTTGGTGGAATTCTCATCGAAGTCCCATTCCTGACATATGTGCGCATCGCCGCCCTTCTTCTTGTAGTGTCTCTTCTTCTCCTTCTTCTTCCCCTTCTTGTCTTCGTCCCTGTCACTTTCACTAGAAATTGGACATTTAGCTATGAAATTATTAGACTTACCACATCGGTAGCACACCCTCTTAGAGTGGGGCTTGTAATCCTTCCCCATCCTTTGCTTGAGGATTTGGCGGAAGCCTACTTGGTGTAGACTCCTCCTTCTTTTCTTCCGTCGCTTTGAATGCGACGGGTTGCACCTCAGGTGTAGAGGTGGCGCCTTGCTGCTCCAAGTTGACAATGTGTTTCGAGTCTTTGATCATTAGTTCAAAGCTCACAAACTTACTAATAACCTCCTTAGGAGACATCTGTTTATATCTTGGATCTCATGAATTAGTTGCACTTGAGTGGGATTACGAAAAACAAGAGATCTAAGAATAACCTTGACCATTTCATGGTCATCCCACTTGGTGTTCCCGAGGTTGCGCACTTGGTTCACCATTGTCTTGAGTCGGTTGTACATGGCTTGCGGCTCTTCTCCTTTGTTAAGGACAAATCGACCGAGCTCACCCTCCATCGTCTCCTGCTTGGTGATTTTTGTCACCTCGTTCCCTTCGTGCGCGGTTTTGAGGACGTCCCAAATTTTTTTTGGCATTCTTTAACCCTTGCACCTTATTATACTCCTCTCGACATAAAGAGGCGAGGAGTATAGAAGTTGCTTGGGAGTTAAAGTGCCGTATTTGGGTGGCCTCATCCGAGTCGTTGTCCTCGTCCCCCACCTTTGGTGCCTGTGCTCCAAACTCAACAATATCCCAAATACTTTCGTGGAGTGAGGTTAGATGGTGCCTCATTTTATCACTCAACACATGCAATAATCTTCACCATCAAAATATGGTGGTTTGCCTAGGGGTATGGAAAGTAATGGAGCACGCTTTGAAATACGGGGATAGCGTAGGGGCATCTTACTATACTTCTTGCGCTCATGGCGCTTAGAAGTAGTCGACGACTCGGTGTCGGACGTGGAGGGTGACAAAGAGTCAGTCTCGTAGTAGACCACTTTCTTCATCTTCTTCTTTTTGTCACCTCTCCGATGTGACCTTATGGAGGAAGAGGATTCCTCCTTGTACTTGTTATCGGACTCCCTTGAGAGAGTCCTCCCCGAGCCCATGGCCTTCTCGTCGGTCACGATCTCCCTCTTGGCGTGATCTCCAGACATCACCTCGAGTTGGTTAGGCTCTTAATGAAACATTAGCTCTGATACCAATTGAAAGTCACGTAGGGGGGGGGGTGAATAGGCGAAACCTGAAATTTATAAATTAAACACACACTAAAGGCTGGGGTTAGCGTTAGAATTGAATTCAAGTCCGAAAGAAGGTTTCTCTTTGCTAGGAGTTGCTCAAAGAATGCGGATGACGTATGTGAGCAAACTCAAATTGTTACTAGCAAGGAAACGCTAGAGAGAGGAAAACAAATCAAATAAGAATCAAGGCGAGTGAACACGATGATTTGTTTTACCGAGGTTCGGTTCCAAAGAACCTAGTCCCCGTTGAGGAGGTCACAAAGACCGGGTCTATTTCAACCCTTTCCCTCTCTCAAACGATCACTTAGACCGAGTGAGCCTTTTCCTTAATCTCACGGATCACTAAGACCCGGCAAGGACCACCACACACTTAGGTGTCTCTTGCTTCGATTACAAGTCACTTGAGAAATAGAAGGGAAAAAGAAAAGGCCAAACTAAGCGACAAGAGCAACAAAAGAACACAAGTGATCCTCTCACAAGCCCTAATGCACTAGAGTTGATTTTGGGGCTTTTAGTGGATTGATTGCTTTGATTGTGTCTTGGAGTGTTGGGCTTTTGCTCTTGCAATGAATGAAGAATTCAGAATGCTTGGATGGGAGTGAATGAAGTGGTTGGGGGTATTTATAGCCTCCCAACCACTTCAAACCGTTGGCTGACTTTTGTTGTCGATGGGCACACTGAACAGTCCGGTGCACCACCAGATAGTCCGGTGCGCCACCGGATAGGCACTGTGCACTGTCCGGTGCATGCCACGTCAATGTATCCGTTAGGGTTCGGAGCAGTTGACCATTGTAGCGCCTTGTCTTCTAGCTGCACTAGACAGTCTGGTGCCCTCTGACTTCTGCGCTTCTGACTCTGTCGCGGCACTGTTGTGCACTGTTGCTTTTGTAGAGTTGATCGTTGGCACAGGGAGTCATTGCTCCGCTGGCTCACCGGACAGTCCGGTGGCACACCGGACAGTCTGGTGAATTATAGCGGAGCGTATCTCCAAATTCCAGAGAGTGGTTGGTTCATCTGCTGTACGGCCTGGTGCACCGAACATTGTCCAGTGGCACACCGGACAGTCCGGTACTCCATTTTTCAGCACACTCAAGTTCTTTTGCTCCAATCAAATTGTGTCCCCTAACTGAATTCTTTCTTGGTTTGTGTTGAACCTTATACACCTGTAATAAATAATATCTAGACAAACTAGTTAGTCCATATGTTTGTGTTGATCATCAACCACCAAAATTAATTATAGGAAATGGTTAACCCGATTTCCCTTTCAGAAGCACAGCAGAGCGCAGGCGAGGGAGGGGTTCCCGCTCGAGGCCTCTCCCAACACTGAGGAGGAGGATGACGACGATGATGATGAGGGGATGGAGGTCCGCACGGGCTTTAGCCCCGAGGTCGGGTCTAGGTTCGCGCCAACCTCAGCGGGTCCTTTCGGTGGCGCAACCCCTTCCGCTCAAGGGCCGGCAGCTTCCCTGTTCAGGGCCTGGGAGTCAGTCGAGCCTGCCCTTCGTCCCTACCTCGGTGGAAGACGCAAAGGTCATGGAGGGGGAAGCCGCTCCCCTTCCCATGGAAGCCGTCGTCGTCCATGTGGGTGCGTCGGTCGGGTCCCCTCAGCGACCGCCCGCTGGGGGAACATGGATGAGGGGCTCGTCACTCCCCCCATGTCGTTATCCTAGGGCCCATAGTGACCCCAGCCATCGTTTTGCCCTTGGCCCCCGTGCCGAGGGTTGCAAAAGAGGTGACCACTGCCCCGCCTACGTTGGCGGCGGGGCAGCAGGGACCAGAAATCCGGAGGCCAAGGCATCCAGCCTTACCTATCTTCGGGTACGTAGTCAAAGTGCGAGAAAGTCTTTTCGCGCACCGTTTTTTCCTCTAACTGTTGTTTCTGTCTTTAGCTCCAAGCGCCGAGCCAATGCGCTGATCTTTACTGCCACCAAAGCGGTGAAGCACAGCACAGGGACGTCCATGGGGGCCTCGTCCCACCCCTTCTATCCAGAAGCCATCTCAGCAGGGTGCTGAGGTGGCTGTACCCGCTCCTGAAGTGTCGGTTGAGCCCGACATGACTGCGGCCGAGGTGGCTCCCGCGCATCCCATGTCGCCGGCTGGGGCCATCGTCGTCTTCTCTGAGGATGAGGCGGAGGCTACACCGCGCGTCGTGTCGCCCACGGTCTCCAACCTCCTGCGCACCATCCCCGACACCCCCGAAGTTGTGTCGAGCTCAGGGGCGGGACCTGCCGAGGGGGACAGCACCTCGGAGGAGCTGTGGAGGATAGTCTACAGGTTACTGCTTGCTGACGAGACGATCATCGAGCCCCCTATCACAGGGGTTTTCGGTGACCTCGTCCACTCTGTGCTGGGCTCCTCGCTATGGGTAGGACCGCCCCTGGCGTGGATGACTACCGAGGGCAACTCGTACTTCATCCTCGACGACGCTAAGGAGCAGGAGATCTGGGCCGAGTTTAGGGCGCTGGGCCATGTAAGGGTTTTGATCTTTTTTCCGAGGTTGCTTGTCCCTTAGCAGCGTGATGACAAAAGTTTTATTTCTCCACGGGATCTCATGACAAGGTCGATGTCCAAGTCCATCTTCCTCCACCACGAACGGGGTGTCTAGGAAGCGCTGGAGCACCACCGGACCGTGCTGCTTCGGTCGAACGAGCACTGGCATGGAGGAGCGCTAAAGTGGCTCACCTGACATCCCGGTGCGAGGGGCTGAAGGAGGAGGGTGCGGCCGACCGTGAGGAGGTCCGTCGACGGAGGGCTGAGGTCCTCGGTCTGAAGGCAGAGGTGGACCGCCATAAGGGGGTGCTACGACATGCGTAGGAGGGCCTCCAGGCGGTGACGATGGAGCGTGACTCCCTTGCCAAATCCCTGGAGGATGAACGGTCCAAGGGCTAGGCTCTGAACGCCTGGATAGGATGTATTTTGCCGATGTCTTGTTTTGTCTTTCGGGTTCGATCTTATCTCTTAGTCTCGGCTTGATGGCTTCGTCCACTTTCCAGGTCTTGAGAAGGATCTGAAGGCCATGACCTAGACCGTGGAGCAATAGGGTACCGAGCTGAGGGAGGTGTCCAAGGCGGTGGCGGACCTCTTCCGGGACCTCGACGTGGTGGACGTGCCTCGGGGTGGACCCCACGGCCTCGTATGCAAGCTCTGGGCAACTTTGTATGGGGTGAGCTCCACCGAGCCGTCCACCTCGGGGTGAAGCGGGCCCTGGTCGTGGTCGCCTCACACTACGAGATCGACCTCGAGCGGGTGTGCGATGGCTACGTGCTCCCCTACGAGCTTGAGATGGCTGCTACTGAGGCGTAGAGGCTGATCGATGCCATCGAGGGGCTAGAGACTTTGCTGGCTCGTCACTTCGAGGTCGAGGTGTTGCCTCCTGCCCCATCGCCCACCGCTGCCGAGCCTCCCGCGGGACCTCCTCCGACAGCATGAACATGGCCCCAGCCCTGCGGGAATTTTTAAATTTTTGTAATGTATGCTAAGGATTTGGTGGATACTAAGTATTTAAACTTTTATCCTTTTGTTGTGTGTTTGTTCCGCTGTTTTGCACCTGTTTCCTTAGTCCTCCCATGGTGTCCCCATTAGAACGCGAGTTACCCTTTGGGGAGAGAGTAGTGAGTAAGGAAACCGTATCCCTGAGGCGTAGGTGTTCCAGCGACTAGGCTATTCTTCCATAGTTGGGACGTCCTCTGTTCCTAGGGGCTTTCACGTTACGACTTAGGGCGAGGCTACGAAACATGGTCATTTTTCAAAACTACAAAAAAAGGTAACACAGAGGAGGGGTTCCCCCTTCTAGCCCCCGAGGGAGGCTCGATTTTGGAAGTAAGACCGAGCCTTTATTTATTAAATATGCGAAACATAGTACAACTAGGCCTAGGTCTATATGCCTAATGGTAAAAGTGACATAGCTGCTCTATATTCCACGCATTGTCGTAGACTTCTCCTTCCTCGTTGCAGAGCTTGTATGTTCCCAGCTTCAGCACCTTGGCAATGATGAAGGGTTCATCCTAGGGGGAGTGAGCTTATGGTGTCCTCGGTTGTGTTGTTGTAGCCGAAGCACCAGGTCACTTTCCTGGAATCCCTGGGGTCAGATGCGCCATTCGTGGTAGTGCCGAAGGGATTGTTGATATTTTGCTGAGTGAAGGAGAGCTACGCCCCGAGCTTCATCCTGCTGGTCCAACAAGTCTTCACGGCTGACTTGGTTGTTGCATTCGTTGTATGCCTGTAGCCTCGGGGAGACATACTCTAGGTCGATGGGTAGGATATCTTCGGCCCCATAGACCAGGAAGAATGGCGTGAACCCCGTGGCTCGGCTCGGAGTAGTCCTCAGGCTCTAGATCACTGAAGGGAGCTTGGCAAGCCATCGCCTGCTGAGCTTGTTCTGGTCGTTGAAGATCCTCGATTTCAAGCCCTGTAAGATCATGCTGTTGGCACGCTCCACTTGCCCGTTGCACCTCGAGTGTGCCACTGCTGACCAATCTACACGAATGTGATGGTCGCTACAGAAGCTAAGGAACTTCTTCCCTATGAACTGGGTGCCGTTGTTGGTGATGATTGAGTTGGGACCCCGAAGCGATGAATGATATCCGTGAAGAACGCGACCGCCTGCTCGGATTTAATGTTGTTGAGGGGCCGGACCTTGATCCACTTGGAGAATTTGTCGATGGCGACCATCAGGTGCGTGAAGCCCTCGAGTGCCTTCTGTAGAGGACCGATGAGATCCGATCCCCATACCATGAATGGCCACGTCATAGGGATCATCTGAAGGGTCTAAGCTGGCATATGCATCTGCTTTGCGTAGAACTGACAGCCTTGGTAGGACCGCACGATCTTGATAGTGTCCGCTACTGTAGTTGATCAGTAGAACCCTTGCCTGAAGGCATTACAGACGAGGGTCCGAGGCACCACATGGTGCCCGTAGGCCCCTAGGTGGATTTCTCCCAGCAACTCCTGCCCTTGGCTGATTGGTATATGTCGGGGACCATAATTAGGGGTACCCTCAAGACTCCTAATTCTCAGCTGGTAACCCCCATCAACATAAAGCTGCTAAGGCCTGATGGGTGCGATTAAGTCAGGGATCAGTCCATTCGAGCGACTCGATCACGCCTCGCCCAAGCCTAGCCTCGGACAAGGGCAGCCGACCCCGGAGGATTTCCGTCTCGCCCGAGGCCCCCCTCCAACGGCGGACATATTTCCGGCTCGCCCGAGGCCCTGCCTTCGCTAAGAAGCAACCCTGACTAAATCGCCGCACCGACCGACCAAGTCGCAGGAGCATTTAATGCAAAGGTGACCTGACACCTTTGTCCTGACGCGCGCCCCCCGGCAGAGCCGAAGTGACCGCCGTCACTTCACCGCTCCACTGACCGGCCTGACAGAAGGACAGCGCCGCCTGCGCCACTCCGACCACAGTGCCGCTTGACAGAGTGAGACTGACAGGCAGTCAGGCCCTGCCAAAGGCACCATAGGAAGCTCCGCCCGACCCAGGGCTCGGACTCGGGCTAAGTCCCGGAAGACGGCGAACTCCGCTCCGCCCGACCCAGGGCTCGGACTCGGGCTAAGTCCCGGAAGATGGCGAACTCCGCTCCGCCCGACCCAGGGCTCGGACTCGGGCTAAGTCCCGGAAGACGGCGAACTCCACTCCGCCCGACCCAGGGCTCAGACTCGGGCTAAGTCCCGGAAGACGGCGAACTCCGCTCCGCCCGACCCAGGGCTCGGACTCGGGCTAAGTCCCGGAAGACGACGAACTCCGCTTCGCCCGACCCCAGGGCTCGGACTCGGGCTCAGCCCCAGAAGACGACGAACTCCGCTTCGCCCGACCCCAGGGCTCGGACTCCGCCCTGGCCTCTGCCGAACGACCTCCGCCTTGCCCGACCCAGGGGCTCAGACTCGGCCTCGGCCATGGAAGACAGACTCGACCTCGGCTTCGGAGGAGCCTCCACGTCGCCCAACCTAGGGCGCAGGCCAGCCACGTCAACAGGAAGCGCCATCATCACCCTACCCCGAGCTGACTCGGGCCGCAGAGAACAAGACCGGTGTCTCATCTGGCTAGCTCCGCCAGATAGGCAATGATGGCGCCCCGCATGCTTTGTGACGACGACGGCTCTCAGCTCTCTTACGGAAGTAGGAGGACGTCAGCAAGGACTCAACCGCTCCAACAGCTGTCCCTCCGCCAGGCTCTGTCGCTCCTCCGACGGCCACGACATCACACCAGCTGGGTGCCAAAATCTCTCCGGCTGCCACATCGGCATGTACTTAGGGCGCTAGCTCTCCCCGCTAGACACGTAGCGCTCTGCTACACCCCCATTGTACACCTGGATCCTCTCCTTACGCCTATAAAAGGAAGGACCAGGGCCCTCTTAGAGAAGGTTGGCCGCGCGGGGACGAGGACGGGACAGGCGCTCTCTTGGGGCCGCTCGCTTCCCTCTCCCGCGTGGACGCTTGTAACCCCCTACTGCAAGCGCACCCGACCTAGGCGCGGGACGAACACGAAGGCCGCGGGATTTCCACCTCTCTCACGCCCATCTCTGGCCACCTCACTTTCCCCCTTCGCGCTCGGCCTCGCGTCGACCCATCTGGGCTGGGGCACGCGGCGACATTCACTCGTCGGCTTAGGGACCCCCCGGTCTTCAAACGCCGACAGTTGGCGCGCCAGGTAGGGGCCTGCTGCGTGTTGACGAACAGCTTCCCGTCAAGCTTCAGATGGGCAGTCTCCAGCAACCTCTCCAACCCGGGACGGTGCTCCGTTTCGGGAGTCTTGAGTTCATGTCCTTCGACGGCAGCTACGACATGATACTCCTTCCACCGCCGCGCGACAACGACAATGGCGGCCGACAGCCCGCCCGCCAGCGGCGGAATCGACGACGTCTTCCCCGCGTGGTGGAAGAACAACATTCGAGCTCGCCCCGTCCTCTCCCCCGCCAACGGAGGAGGAGGCGGGGCAACCAAGGCCAAGCGGGAGGCCGCGCCTCGTCGGCTGTCGAGCGAATCGACGTCCCTAGCGCCCCAACGGGGGGCGCGTCGGGCGTCGACCTCGCGTTTGAGACGAAGGCGAGCGCCGTCTCCCCGCGACACGCCAATCCCGAGCAAGCGGACGACGCCAGCACGCTCGCGGAAGGCTTGCTGGGCGTCGCCCTCGTACCTGAGATGACGGTGCAGTCAGTCCCCGACGTGACTTCATCACCGTTCGTCGACCAAAAGGTACCGATCGATTCCCATCCTACGTCATTTAGATTCAGCCTCAACCCGCCTAGCGACCTTGCTTTGGCGGGCGCTCTCGTAGAGGCGAGGTCAAACCCTCTGGGGTTTCGCATGCGGTCGCCTTGGGACCGGCTGACGGACGTCTCGACCTACGGGCCCTCTGGGTCCGAGGAAGATGACGACCCCAACATCTGTTGGGATTTCTCTGGATTTGGCAACCCCAGTGCCGTGCGGGACTTCACGACCGCATGTGACTACTGCCTCTCCGACTGTTCCGACGGTAGCCGCAGCCTCGATGACGAGGACTGCGGCCCAAGCCGCGAATGTTTCCACGTCGATCTAGGGGATCCCTCCGAAGGCAACCATCTCGGCATGCCGGAGGGCGGTGATCTCCCTAGGCCGGTGCCCCGCGCTGACATCCCGCGGGAGCTAGCTGTGGTCCCCGTTCCGGCGGGGGGTCATGACCCACAGCTCGAGCAAGTCCGCGGGGCGCAGGCCAAGCTCAACGAGGGAGCAGGAGCGCTTGAGCCGATCCGCCTGGACGTCGGGCAGGCATGGGCGGGCCAACCCCCGGCTGGAGAAATACGTCACCTGCCCAAGGGTCTCCCGCTCCACGTCGCCAACGACGTCAGGGTCAGGCCGCCACCCGCATCTAGTGGGGTCGGTCAGAACCTGGCTGCAGCAGTGATGCTTCTTCGCGTGATGCCGGAGCCATCAACCACCGAGGGTCGGCGAATCCAAGGAGAGCTCAAGAATCTCCTGGAAGGTGCTGCGGTCCGACGGGCTGAGAGCTCTGCCTCCCGAAGGCAAGGATACCCCTCGGAACCTCATGCCGCGACTTCCCGTTTCATGCGGGGAGCCTCGGTCTACACCGGGCGCACGCGCAACACCACGCCTGCGGCCCCGGGCCACCTCGGCAACGAGCATCATCATCGCGACCGTCGGGCCACCCTCAACGAGAGGATGCGCCGAGGCTATCACCCCAGGCGTGGGGGACGCTATGACAGCGGGGAGGATCGGAGTCCCTCGCCCGAACCACCCGGTCCGCAGGCCTTCAGCCGGGCCATCCGGCGGGCACCGTTCTCGACCCAGTTCTGACCCCCGACTACTATCACAAAGTACTCGGGGGAAACGAGACCGGAATTGTGGCTAACCACCTGGCCTGCCAGCTGGGTGGAACGGACGATGACAACCTCATCATCCGCAACCTCCCCCTGTTCCTCTCCGACACCGCTCACGCCTGGTTGGAGCACCTGCCTCCGGGGCAGATCTCCAACTGGGATGACCTCGTCCAAGCCTTCGCCGGCAATTTCCAGGGCACGTATGTGCGCCCCGGGAATTCCTGGGACCTCCGAAGCTGCCGACAGCAGCCGGGAGAGTCTCTCCGGGACTACATCCGGCGATTCTCGAAGCGGCGCACCGAGCTGCCCAACATCACCGACTCGGATGTCATCGGCGCGTTCCTTGCCGGCACCACCTGCCGCGACCTGGTGAGTAAGTTGGGTCGCAAGACCCCCACCAGGGCGAGCGAGCTGATGGACATCGCCACCAAGTTCGCCTCTGGCTAGGAGGCGGTCGAGGCTATCTTCCGAAAGGACAAGCAGCCCCAGGGCCGCCCGTCGGAAGATGCTCCCGAGGTGTCTGCTCCGCGCGGCGCCAAGAAGAAAGGCAAGAAGAAGTCGCAAGCGAAACGCGACGCCGCCGACGCGGACCTTGTCGCCGCCGTCGAGTACAAGAACCCTCGGAAGCCCCCCGGAGGTGCTAACCTCTTCGACAAGGTGCTCAAGGAGCCGTGCCCCTATCATCAGGGGCCTATCAAGCACACCCTTGAGGAGTGCGTCATGCTTCGGCGCCACTTCCACAGGGCCGGGCCACCTGCGGAGGGTGGCAGGGCCCGTGACAACGACAAGAAGGAAGATCACCAAGCAGGAGAGTTCCTCGAGGTCCGCGACTGCTTCATGATCTACGGTGGGCATGCGGCGAATGCCTCGGCTCGGCATCGCAAGCAAGAGCGCCGGGAGGTCTGCTCGGTGAAGGTGGCGGCGCCAGTCTACCTAGACTGGTCCGACAAGCCCATCACCTTCGACCAAGCTGATCACCCCGACCATGTGCCGAGCCCGGGGAAATACCCGCTCGTCGTCGACCCCGTCATCGGCAACGTCAGGCTCACCAAGGTCCTTATGGACGGGGGCAGCAGCCTCAACATCATCTACGCCGAGACCCTCAGGCCCCTGCGCGTCGATCTGTCCTCCGTCCGAGCAGGCGCTGCGCCCTTCCACGGGATCATTCCCAGAAAGCGCGTCCAGCCCCTCGGACGACTCGACCTTCCCGACTGCTTCGGAACGCCCTCCAACTTCCGAAGGGAGACTCTGACGTTCGAGGTGGTCGGGTTCCGAGGAACCTACCACGCAGTACTGGGGAGGCCATGCTACGCGAAGTTTATGGCCGTCCCCAACTACACTTACCTGAAGCTCAAGATGTCGGGCCCCAACGGGGTCATCACCGTCGGCCCCACGTACAAACACGCGTTCGAATGCGACGTGGAGTGCGTGGAGTACGCCGAGGCCCTCACCGAGTCCGAGGCCCTCATCGCCGACCTGGAAAGCCTCTCCAAAGAGGTGCCAGACATGAAGCGTCATGCCGACAACTTCGAGCCAGTGGAGATGGTTAAGGCCGTCCCCCTCGACCCCAGTGGCGACGCCTCCAAGCAGATCCGGATCGGTTCCGGGCTCGACCCCAAATAGGAAGCAGTGCTCGTCGACTTTCTCCGCGCAAACACCGACGTCTTTGCGTGGAGTCCCTCGGACATGCCCGGCATACCGAGGGATGTCGCCGAGCACTCATTGGATATTCGGGCCGGAGCTCGACCCATCAAATAGCCTCTGCGCTAATTCAACGGGGAGAAGCGCAGAGCGATAGGCGAGGAGATCTATAAGCTAAAAGAAGCGAAAGGCGTTAAGCTCAACCCTGAAAGGTGGGTCCTCGGGGCGCCCCAGGGCATGGTCTTGGAGTTCGTTATCTCCAAACGGGGCATCGAAGCCAACCTGGAGAAGACCCCGACCATCGCACAGCACCCCGAGCCCTTGCTGGGAGTACCCGGGGGCTGCACGCACCCCCGGGAAAGGCCGCTTGTCACCGCCGACGTTCTGGAGCCCGGAACGTACAAGCTGGCCGGCGGTCAGGGCGAGGTCTACGGCAACGCTTGGAACATCCGATAGCTACGTCGCTTCTACCCTTAAGATGTTTTCAAACTGTTCGTATTCCTCGCTCCCACGCAAGTCTCAGTCGTCAAGGGAGGATCGGCCTCGCCTCGGCAGAGCCCGACCTTCCCTCGGGGGCTAAAAAGGGGGAACCCCTCTGCGTCAAGATTGGGTGTACCTCTCCGCATCCAAAATTTTCGATCAAAAAGGCTTTTGCGTTCTCCCGGCTATGTCAGAAGCAGGGCCCCGAGGAGCGAACGTGGGTGCATGTAAATGGCAAGGTCGACTGAGCCGAGGAACTCCTATGCCTCCGGGTTAGGGACACCTCACTCATCACCCACCACGAAAAATGACCCTACTCGGGAAGCCACCCTATTGTTGACAGGCTAAGCCGGACACGCAAAATAAAAGGAAGAAGAGTGCGACTTCATGCAATGAAAACAAAGTGTTCAGGCCTCAGCGGCCGCAGTAGGACACACGCACATCCAATAGAAACTGTTCCAACAAGAGTTAGGCGTCGCCTCGAGAAGGAGCCGCGCCTTCAGCTCCGTCCCCGCCTTCGGTAAGGTCCATCTCAGCTTCCGACGACGGCGCAGGGGGAAGGATCTCCGCCTCAAAGGTGGTCGCCAGCACTGCGCTCGGACCCGCGGCGACTGCGTCGAGCCGCTGAACTTCTGCCAGGGCAGCTTCGTCTTCGTCAGGAAGACAATACCCCTCGCTAACCCGCTCTAGGTCCACAACGTAGTGGGAAGCGAGCACGATGAAGGCCCGCCTGACGCCGTGGTGTAGCGCCTCGCGGACTCTGCCGCGCGCGTGATCACCCAAGGCTTGAAGGCGGCTTTGAGGGGAGCTTCCTGAAGGGACGTCGCCGGAGCCAAGGATCCGATAAACGTCCGAGACGGCCTCGGACATGGCCGCGAGATCGGCCTCCCTCTGCTCGGCAGCTCCGGCAAGCGCCTCGGCAAGCGCCTTGGCGGACTCGTCAAGGGCGGACTCGAGCTCTGTGAACAGCCAAAAGAAAGATCTCAAACACAAGCAGAGGAAACAGACAAGAACAAGAACCAAGGACGGCCAAGGCGTACCTCCGGCTCGGGCACGTTGCTCCGAGGCCGCGACCTGGGCTGTGGCTAAGTCGGCCGCGAGGGTTTCAGCCCGGCTTTCGGCCTAGGCAGCCCGGCTCTGAGATTGGTCCCGCTCCTCGACGACCTGGACGAACTCCGACCACTGCCGTTGCACCTCTACGCGCGCCGCTGCCGCCTCGGCTCTCAGGTCAGTGCAGAGCAACTGGAGGTCCGCTACCTTGGCATCCTGCTGAGAAAGGCGCGCAGTAGCCCCGGCGAGCGAGGTCCTCAGGGATCGCAGCGAGCCCCAGACATCGGCCTCGCGGCGGATGAACGACGACTTGGCGGCGCTCCGATCCGTCAGATCCTAGGGGAAGGAAACGGGGCATCACGAAGAACGCCTCATTCACAGAAAAGAAAAGGTATGCCTGAAACCGTTACCTGGAGGATTTTGGGCACGTCCCTGCAGAAAACCTCCAGCGACGACCGGAGCGACCCCACCGTTGCTTCAGCACACTCACGGAGCTCATCCTAGGACTGGTCCTCCTGTTCATCGTCGAGAATGAAAATAGGGTCCGAGGCCTCGCGGGTCCGAAACCGGAGCAACTGGCGCCGGGCCCCGGGGCTCCGCCGCACAGCGATGAGGCTGCCGCCCGGCGGGACGGATTGCGCCTCCACGCCCACCTCTTCCGAGGCACAGGGCACCGACGCATCAGCTGTCTCGACGCCGGCAGCAACCGGTCGCTCCCCGACTGGGACGGCGGCGACTTCGGTAGCGGCAGGCGCCGGCATGGCCGACACGTCAGGTGGGCTCGGGACCACGCCAGCGTCAGCCGCCTCCCCTATCACGATGGCCGCCTCGACAGAAGAGCCAGCCTCAGGAACCTGCTCCACAGCGATAGGTGCCGCCCGAGCCCCCTGCGGCGGGACGCCTTGCGAGAGGGTCGGCTGAACGACAAGGCCCAGAGCGGCGCTGGCCGCACAGGCCGGCGCCGTCTTAAGGGCCTTCCGGGGTGCGAGGTCGGTCTGGCCATGGCTCCGCTTGCTGAAGGAAGAAGGAAAATCACGACCGAGACATATGAATGGAAAGCCAGGACGAAGACATTCTGAGATACCTACCCGCTCCGGGCCATGATCCACCGCGCCTGGGGGGAAGTCTCTTGGATCCCAGCTCCCGGAACAGCCGCCGAGGTCCGCTTCGCCGGCAACTTCGGTGCCACCCTTGCTTTGGACACCCGGGGAGCAGATTGCCCAGGCACTGTCACGGTGACTTGAGAGTCACCTCCATGCGCTGCTGGCGCAAGCGGTGGCTCTCAGAGAGCAGACGCCCTGGCCTGGCCCCCCGGAGTCACCTCAGCTCCTCCAGCCGAGGGGTCAGGTGCCCTCTCGGGTCGCCCTCGTACCTCGGGCCGGGACCCCGACGCCCCGACTCCGGGGACTGACGGCGTCGGCCCGCTCGGGGGCTGGCTCGACGACTCCTGGCCACACCCCAAGCCGGGGCTGAGGCCGAGGCGGGCGGCCATGTCGTCCTCCTCCTCATCATCATCATCGTCGTCGTCGGGCGTTTCCGGCGATGGCTCCCTCGGGAGTCCCTCCCTCTCCTGCTGGCGACGGCGCTTTTCCATGGCGTCTCGAGCCCGCCTCCGCTCACGGGCCCGGGCCTTCCCCGCGTCCTTCTTCCTCTTCTTCTCCTCCGCGGCGACCCGCCGCGCTGCTTGGGCCACCACATCCTGCGGAACCCGTGGCAGGGAAGGCTTGTGCCACCCCACCTCCCGAAGAAGGGGGGGAAGGAAACCCGATCGTAAGAACCAGAAGCAACCCAATGTATGAAGAAGGAGGGAGCGAACACTCACCAGAGTCACGCACCCCTGGTCGGGGCGCATCAGAAGCTGGGAGAAGGCGTGGAGGTCCGGCTTCCCCAACGCAGCCGACACCCGCCATTGGAGGGCGTCGAAGGGAAGAGGATCAGGGGACATCCGCGAGCCCTCCCAGTCAGCCTCTGGGGTCATTTCCCAAAGCGACAGCCGTCGCTCCGCCAAGGGAAGCACCCTCCGACGGTGGATGGCGGCAATCACTCCCGCAGCGGTGAGTCCCCCCTCCCGCAACGCCTCCAAGGCCTGGAGAAGGGGTTCGAGGTTCTTCTGTCTTTCGTGCGGGGTCCCGTGGCGCCAAGCGTCGGTGGCGGTGGTGACTACTCGCTGGGAGAACGGCGGAAGCAACTCGCCGTCATTCCGGAGGTAGAACCACCGGCGCTGCCACCCCTTGTTCGAGGACGCGAGGATGGCAGGAATATACTGCGACACCCGCGACTGCCTCAGCAGGAGGGTGCAGCCGCCGGCCCGCACCGCCGCGCGGACCTTCCTCTCCCCCGTCGGCGAGGCAAAAAGCTCCGCGAAAAAGAGATGGGTCCACAAATCCCAATGGGGGGCGATCCCCAAATACCCCTTGCACACCGCTACGAAGATAGCGGCCTGCGAGATGGAGTTGGGGGTGAGGTTGTGCAACTCCACCCCATAGTGGTACAGGATCGCCCGCATAAAGCGGCCCGCTGGCACACCGAATCCCCGCTCGTGGAAGGAGACGAAGCTCACGACGTACCCCGGCGGAGGGGATGGAGCGGCTCCGCCCACGGGAGGTATCCATTCCGGTCGCTGCTCATCGGTGAGTGGGCGAAGCAAACCCTCGCCGACCAGATCCTCCAGATCGCTCGCCATCACCGTGGAAGAGGGCCATGGATCGCGCGGCGAGATGATGGTCACCCGGTCGGCCATCACCAGACGGAAGGGATGGCGGCGCAAGGGGCTGGAAGGACGGTTTTCTCTTCTTTGGCTAAAGTCTCTCGGGTTGCGAAAACCCAAGAAGGAGGCAGGAAGCAGAGCGAAGAACCATCACCGGACCCTCTCCCAGGTATATAAAGACCAAGGCGAAACCGTTTCCGATGTTCCGCCCGGACCGGATGCGGGATTCAAAAAACGCGAAGCGAAACAGCCGTTCCTCGAACGGCTCGCGCATGCGCAACGGCCGCCCTGCCAACAACTCGCCCCATCGCATTAACTCCGCGGAGGGACAGACGGCGCTTCTGGCAGGAGAAGCGGGCGACGCTTCGCCTTCGCCGTAAAAACCGCGCCAAAAAAGGTACGCCACGTCGTTCGATTTCGTATCCTTTTCCTTTTTTCCTCTTTCTCTATCTCTTGCAACAGGGACCGGGAAAGGGGGATACCCCGAAAAGGATCCTTCCCCGTGAAGGAACCAGGCTCCGAGCCTCCCTACTGATCAGAGGTTCGAAGGCTGGCCCCCCGAGGGGTTCAACAGCCGCCTCAGATCGCGTGGGCCCTACACCCACTACTGGTCGAGGTTCGAAGGCCGGCCCCCCGAAGGGTTCCACGGCCGCCTCACGCTACTCGGGCTCCGCGCCCATTACTGATCAGGGGTTCGAAGGCTGGCCCCCGAAGGGTTCACAGCCGCCTTAGACGCCGAGTGAGGGATGACCAGGGGTACGTTCGATACATAACCAAGGCTCGGGCTGCGCTCCCGAGGTCCCCTAGGACATTTCCGAGACCAGCGGGAGTGATCTTGTAACGGAATCCCATCAGAGGGAGGCATCGAGCCCTCGGACCCCGTCGCCAGGGGACCGGGTCCGGCAGATCACCCGCAGGTACTTTTGGGCGTGCCTCTGGGCCCCTAGCCAACCCCTAACGAACGGGGCACGGACGTCCACTCGGATTACCCGCTTGCAGCTCACCGGAGACACCATGTTCGGCGCCCATAGAGGGTAACATGGTGCTTTCCCCCTCCTCCTTGCGGAAAGGCGATGCAGGGGCGTATGTAAAAAAGCGGAGTCTGTCCCTGATCGCCCTCTCGCCCTGTGCGGAGGCTCGGGGGCTGCTCTCACAAACCCGGCTCCGGCCAAACCGTTGACAGCGTCAACATACCAGCCCGAGAGCTTGGGCCCCGACCGTACACCCGGGCTACGGCCAGTTCGCATGAGGGAACAACCAGACCAACCAAAGCATTACGCGAGGCATTAAGACCTCGAAGGAGTGAAACCACTCCTCCGAGGCCTCGGGGGCTACACCCGGCGGGTGCGCTCGCGCGCACCCACCGGAACAAAATGCAACCGAGAAAGGCTGGTCCCCTTGCAAAAAAGTGCGACGAAAGCCTCCAAGCGAGTGCTAACACTCCCTTCGAGGCTCGGGGGCTACTGTCGGGGACCATAATTAGGGGTACCCTCAAGACTCCTAATTCTCAGCTGGTAACCCCCATCAGCATAAAGCTGCTAAGGCCTGATGGGTGCGATTAAGTCAGGGATCAGTCCATTCGAGCGACTCGATCACGCCTCGCCCAAGCCTAGCCTCGGACAAGGGCAGCCGACCCCGGAGGATTTCCGTCTCGCCCGAGGCCCCCCTCCAACGGCGGACATATTTCCGGCTCGCCCGAGGCTCTGCCTTCGCTAAGAAGCAACCCTGACTAAATCGCCGCACCGACCGACCAAGTCGCAGGAGCATTTAATGCAAAGGTGACCTGACACCTTTGTCCTGACGCGCGCCCCCCGGCAGAGCCGAAGTGACCGCCGTCACTTCACCGCTCCACTGACCGGCCTGACAGAAGGACAGCGCCGCCTGCGCCACTCCGACCGCAGTGCCGCTTGACAGAGTGAGACTGACAGGCAGTCAGGCCCTGCCAAAGGCACCATAGGAAGCTCCGCCCGACCCAGGGCTCGGACTCGGGCTAAGTCCCGGAAGACGACGAACTCCGCTCCGCCCGACCCAGGGCTCGGACTCGGGCTAAGTCCCGGAAGACGGCGAACTCCGCTCCGCCCGACCCAGGGCTCGGACTCGGGCTAAGTCCCGGAAGACGGCGAACTCCGCTCCGCCCAACCCAGGGCTCGGACTCGGGCTAAGTCCCGGAAGACGACGAACTTCGCTTCGCCCGACCCCAGGGCTCGGACTCGGGCTCAGGCCCAGAAGACGATGAACTCCGCTTCGCCCGACCCCAGGGCTCGGACTCCGCCCTGGCCTCTGCCGAACGACCTCCGCCTCGCCCGACCCAGGGGCCCGGACTCGGCCTCGGCCATGGAAGACAGACTCGACCTCGGCTTCGGAGGAGCCTCCACGTCGCCCAACCTAGGGCGCAGGCCAGCCACGTCAATAGGAAGCGCCATCATCACCCTACCCCGAGCTGACTCGGGCCGCAGAGAACAAGACCGGTGTCCCATCTGGCTAGCTCCGCCAGATAGGCAATGATGGCGCCCCACATGCTCTGTGACGACGACGGCTCTCAGCTCTCTTACGGAAGCAGGAGGACGTCAGTAAGGACTCAACCGCTCCGACAGCTGTCCCTCCGCCAGGCTCCGTCGCTCCTCCGACGGCCACGACATCACACCAGCTGGGTGCCAAAATCTCTCCGGCTGCCACATCGGCATGTACTTAGGGCGCTAGCTCTCCCCCGCTAGACACGTAGCGCTCTGCTACACCCCCATTGTACACCTGGATCCTCTCCTTACGCCTATAAAAGGAAGGACCAGGGCCCTCTTAGAGAAGGTTGGCCACGCGGGGACGAGGATGGGACAGGCGCTCTCTTGGGGCCGCTCGCTTCCCTCTCCCGCGTGGACGCTTGTAACCCCCTACTGCAAGCGCACTCGACCTGGGCGCGGGACGAACACGAAGGCCGCAGGATTTCCACCTCTCTCACGCCCATCTCCGGCCACCTCACTTCCCCCCTTCGCGCTCGGCCTCGCGTCGACCCATCTGGGCTGGGGCACGCGGCGACATTCACTCATCGGCTTAGGGACCCCCCGGTCTTCAAACGCCGACAGTATACACCACTGAAGTATTCCCGAGGGGCTGCGCCGGTACATCTCCTTTTCTTCTCCTATCAGCACAAAGGTCTTTGCTCGGTGAGCGAGGCGCCGAGCCTCGGTCTTCCCTAGAGGGAGTTCTCCTTGGAGTAGATACTCTAGGTAAGGTGCCCTCCAGTCTGAGGCTAGGGTGGCTTGGTCCTCGTCGTCGTCGATCTGCATAGCCTCGGGCCCGTTGGCAGGGGGCGTTTCTTCGTGAGGGGCGAGCTCGGACGCCTCCTTGGGCATCACCGAGGGTTTGAAGATGTCCCTGGCGAAGACGTTTGGGGGGACCGTGGTCCACCCCAAGGTGATTTTCGCTAGTTTGTCAGCTACCTTGTTGTACCGACGTGTGACGTGGTTGAGCTCTAGGCCAAAAAATTTATCTTCGAGGCGCCGAACTTCCTCGCAGTAAGCCTCCATCCTTGCGTCATGGCAGGTCGAGTTTTTCATCACCTAGTCAATGACGAGCTGGGAGTCGCCTTGGACGTAGAGGCATCGGACTCCTAACTCGATGGCGATACGCAAACCATTGACTAGGGCTTCATACTCGGCTACGTTGTTGGAGGCAACGAAGTGGAGACGCACGACGTACCGCAGATGTACGCTAAGGGGTGAGATGAAAAGCAACCCAGCGCCCACCACGATTTTATCTGTGATCCGTCGAAATACATGTTCCATAACTCGGCCTAGATCAGAGCCATTGGTAACTGGGTATTAGTCCATTTGGCCATAAAGTTGGCCAGGGCTTGGGATTTGACGGCCTTCTTAGGGCTGAACGAGAGAGTTTCTCTCGAGTTCGACGGACCACTTGGCTACCCTGCCCGAGGCTTCCCTACTCTGGACGATCTCCTCTAGAGGGAAGGATGACACCACCATTATGAGATGAGACTCGAAATAGTGCCACAGTTTTCTCCGAGTTAGGACTACCACGTATAGTTAGTCATATTTATTTGCTTTGGTTGTGTTGGCATAAATCACCAAAAAGGGAAAGATTGAGAGGGAAATTTGCATTTGTGCCATTTCTATATGTTTTGGTGATTAATGTCCAACACAACAAATTGGACTAATATGTGTTGCTAAGTGTATATATGCATGAATTTAAGATAGGTAAACAAAAATTAAGTTTGAGAATAAAATAAAATTAAGTACATGACTTAGACATAGTTGGATTGTCGCTAAAAATATTTGTCTAAGTCTTGGTAATACTCTTGGAATAAGTGAAAATATTTTGGAGAAGAAAGTCTAGAGAAAAATCTAAGTATAGATGTTTGGGGTGCACCGGACCTCTAGTTTAGCGAACTCGACGGTCTCGGCCTTGAAGACTAAAAATCACGAGACTTCAGCCCGATGGTGCACCAGACCTCGTGAGTAACGGCTACCTAAGCTCCAACAGGTGGCACAACGGTTAGCTTACGTGGCAAGCGGTCTAGTGCCACCTCAGTTTGCAAAGTGTCAATCAAGATCCCAGGGTTGCTGCTACTGTACCCGGTCCGATGTGCCTCCGAAGAGTAGATCTGTGCATGCCATTCCAATGGCTCTTTGAGGGTTTGGGGCTATAAATAGACCCCAAAACCAGCACCCTCAACACACCAATTCACTCAAGAGCATATGCTTTCATTCCAAGCATTGGTAATACACGCCAAAGTGATCTAAGCGTCAGTTTTTGCAAGAGAGATCTCTGATTTGGTATTGCGCTTGCTTTATTTGATCTTTTGGTGGTGTGATTGTGCTCTTGTGTTTTTATTCCTCGCTCTTGCTTCTATTAGAGATCAAGCTCCCATCAACTTGTGTACTACTAGCAACAGACTCTGATCTATGGAGATCTAGTGAGGAGAAAGGATATAAGAGAAAATTGTGGCCCCAAGTTTGATCTTTAGATCACTTGAGAAGGGTTGAGTGCAACCCTCATTCTTTGGGGCACCACAACAGGAACATAGGCTCTTTGGTGTTGAACATCGATAAACAAATTGTTGTGTCTTGTGTTCATTATTTTTCTACAATTTGTTTCTCCTCCCATTCCCAAGTTCTTGCTTTATATTCACTTGTGATATTGCTCTAGTATTAATTCCGCATTCAAGAGAGCAATCAAGTGCAGGAACTTCTCTCTCACCTTACTCCTATATGTTCTAGTTTTTGAACTACCATTTAATTTGGATTCTAGTTTGTTTTAAATTGTGAAATTTTAGGAAGTTGCCTATTAACCTCCCCTATAGGCAACAAGGGGCATGGATGCTTGGGAGAGAATACTATCGGTACCTCAATATTGGGGTACCGACTACTTCTAGGTCAAGGCAGGACCCCTATGGCTATCCTTAGTCATAGGGTCGATGGTGGTATGACCTGGCCCAGAGGCAAGGCCTGTCCGATAGGGCCGCTGGCCCTAGGTGGGGACTGGTGCCTACGATTGGCTCCCCAGATCCCCAACAGAGGGGTTTCGGGGTTGTTGTGTGCCCCAAGAATAAGGGCTATCTACAACTACCGCCGAGGGCCAAGCCCCTGAAAGATGGTACCAAGCACCTGTACATGCCACCTAGACCCCCGGGCTGAAGATATTCGGTGCTACCACGTGTGTAGACCGGTGCCGAAGGAGTCCAAACCTCCTCCAAACACCTCCCAAACCTCAACTAAGGGTGGTCCCAAAGGTCTGTGGGAGCCATCAGGACCTCCGGCCTAAAGAGGTCAAGTGCTACCACTTGTCTGGGCTGGTACCGAAGGGGTCATGTCTGCTCCTACAGGCACCTTCCACAACCCTGACTAGGAGTGGTCCGGTTCTACGACGTCCACATACAATACCAACCCTTGCCCCCTGCTCAGGTGAAGTCTCGATGCTGCTACGTGGCATATGGTATGTGACGTGGGCCAACGGGTGGGATCCTGACACAAGCCTCACATGTGGAGTGTCCCTGCATTAAATACGGATAAGACGTGCGCTTATCCACTCCGGTGGCAGGCAACACACCTAGTCCGCAACACATACGCTACACTATGGCTCGCACGCTACTGAGGCAAGACCATTGACCCAATGTACCGCATGGGCGCCCCCTCATTATGACTATTACTGCTCCCCATGCGTTACCGAGATGAAGGGGAACATGTGGAGGAGACAGCATGCCGCCGCTCGCTAGCCTACGTCGCAACCTACGTCGTAGCCTTTGCCCACATGCCATCAAGACCGGGCAGAGGATAAGACAGAACAAAGGTGATTTCAACTCTTACTCCACGATCTTCCTATATTCTTGGGACCACCTATCAAGGCACAATACCCTTGTACGTGCCCCCTTGAACTATAAAAGGGAGGGCACACTTGATACTAGACTCAGTTCCAACACACAGGCTAGGCACTCTTGCTTAGGTAATACAACACTCTCACAAGCGGATGTAGGGTATTACGCTCTAGCGGCCCAAACCACTATAGATCCTCGTGTGTTCTTGCGTGACTACTTGTTCTTCCATCTCAGCAGGCAAACCTCATATCCCTCCTCATCCAGTCCGAGATTTTTCTCTCCAACAAATACCAAGCCCAACCTCAAGTGATGCTTTTGCTCGGCTAAGCCATTCTATTGGTGAGCATAGTGACAAGAGACAAGATAGGATATGTCGCCTTGCACAAAGAAGGAATTGACCTTCTAATATTTGCCTCTGCAACAAGTCATGGTACATTAGGAGAAAGATACATGTGAATTTACTATAATTATCAATAAATAATATGTCATGGTTTCGAAAACTGGGGGACAATAAGATTTGTGTTCGGTGGGGGATGCTAGCGTGGACTCACTCCGAATAGTGAATCACCGAACTCGGACATGGGTTTATATACTGGCTTAAGCTTGTGCCCTAGTACAGTGTAGTGTTAATCATAGTATTGCCTTAGAGAGTGTTACAAGCGGTTCCTTTGTGAAGAAAGAGTAGGTCCTGCCCTTTTATAGCTCAAGGGTAGGAATTTATAGAGGAGACTTGTTCTCTACTGGTGAGGGGGAGATCTGCTACCCTAAGTCGATGAGGTGCTCCTAGAGTGGTTCATAGGGTCATGTGTAGCCGTACTCTTGGTATGGTGTACCATCCCGCTCGTTCGTCATACAAGTCCCTATAGCGAGCCCACCGTTGATGTCTTTGAAGTAGTGCGCGGTGAGTCCTATGGGCCAGTCTCAAGGTACGGTCATGCGTGGCACGGCTTCGCCTGTCATCATGAGCCCTGCGTCACTTGCCAGCGTGCATAGGCATACACTCGGTATGGTGTATTATTGTGTCTTTTCCAATATGTGGGCCATTGTAGAGACTCTGGTGCTGACGTCCCCCATGACTAGGGTTGACTGGTCCCACAAGGCAGTGGGGATACATTTGGGATCATACACGGGGCATACAGTTGTGTTGACAGTGACCTCCCAGCACACTTTCAATGTGCAGCACGTATGTCCAGGCTTGGCCTAGGGATGACGGATCTTGTCGTAGCTGGCGTGGGTCAACAATACTAGATTGGAACCTCCACCTCGTCGAGGTGCTCTGTCAGGAGTTAGTCGGCCGTTCTGCCTCGCGGGGGACCTAGTCGGTCGCTCTACCTCATATGGTTACTCGGTAGAGGGTTGGTTGGCAGGTGGGCCATTTTTAAAGAGGCCATGAGCCTATTTTGGGTACCCGGTTCCTGAGTACTAGACATACACATAGTGCTTATGTCCAATAATTGAGCCAGGGACAGAACCCAAACATCAAAGAAGGCAAGATCCAAAGAATAATGAGACACACTATTAGATTTCTCATAAGACAATTCATGTTTTTTTTGCCTTTTGACAAATATTACAGATTGATTATTGATGGACCCAACTAAACATGGAATTCTTAATTTACTAATGACAATTTCAACTATACGAACCAAAGCATGAAATAATCTACTATGCCATTTAGTGAAACTTGGTTTTGTTTATGGAAGACTTGCTTGGTGGATGGTGAGGATGGAAGATGTTTTGTTGCATGGAAGGCTTGTTTGGTGGATGGTCTGGATGGAAGAGGGTAGAGCCTTTGATGACACTATCCTTTAATAAGAGGTCTCCTCATGGTCTATTTTTTTTATAAATAATACATTAGGATAAAATTCAAGATATACAAAATTATCTTTAGCAAGATGATAAACAGAAACAAGACTTGAACATAAATAATATTGTTTAAGGAAATATTATGGTTTGGAGTTTTAATAATCGAATGTTCATTATGGCTAATCTTCATACCAGAACCACTTGTTGTATGATTCTAGCAAGTCCTTTGTATTTTTCTCAGAACGCCAGCTTCTCAAGTTCTCATATGATATGATATATAGAACCTATGTCTATGTACCGATTAAGATCTACTGCATAAAATGTAGTAGATCCTGCGTAGAGATCATATAGAACAACATCCTCATCAAACCTATGTTAGCAATTGAGAATAGTATCTTTGCTCTTGTAGCATAGTTGGGCACTTGGGTCTGGTATCGATGTTGTTTTTGTTGGAGTTGTTGTTGTAAGCTTAAGGTTGTGGACACATTGAATTTGTTGAAGCCACATCCTCGTGATTCGCTTGTGTGCCCACGAGGAGCACCATGGCCACGTTCATGCTGCTTTCAATGACCATGACTCGCCAAGTTCATGGATAAACCTGAGTCACCGTGTCACACCCGGTTCCAGGGGGTAGAACCGAGCGCATACCATATATGTGCCAGGATCCATTTCCACACATATGTTGACGTCACAAGTGTAATATATCAAAAGACAATGCAATAAAGGCGTAAAGAGAGAGTATAATACTTTATTACATCATCTGCATCATTGTATCTTGAACAAGTATCACATCAAAGTAAAGCGGAAATAAATAACAGTGGCAATCTCCCACAGGAAGATGACCGGCGCATCGTTAGACTTAGAATTCGTCGTCGATAAAATCTCCATCAAAGTCTTTAGCATCACCCTCTGATCAAAATATTAGCAAGGGTGAGCTCACTTATGGTCGGGGCTCAGCAAGTGGGGGAAAAATTAATGCAGGTATAACAAGGTGAGGCTAAGGTTGAGCAGTAAGCATTTTAGTTGGTCAATATTTTATTAACAACACTTGTCTTACTAATAAGTGTGAATCCCAAATATCCCATTTAAATAAAGGATTATGAATATAACAAAAACACTTAAGTTAAATCACTTAAGCAAACCATTGACAGATCATCGGATCTCAATTTAATTCCATATTCAAGTTCAATTATCATGTGAGGAGTCCAGGTCGCTCATAACCGGGAGCACGACTGATATATCAGCTTTACACTCTACAGAGGTAGTACAACTTTACCCACAAGCCATGTATCCCATCTAGCCTGGGTTGATCGGACCCTTAAACACTGCTGAGGTGAATGGCTAGGGATCCATTATGAGGCTTTCACAAAATACACTTAATACGAAGCAACTCGCTAAGGTTTCTAAAGACGATGGTGGTGCCCCCCTGGGTGAGGTACCTTAGCCAAGAATACGTCCCCATGTTAACGTGGGCTGCAGCACCTACCGCTCCCCCTCTTGCCTATATTTCAGGTAAGGTTGCCAGACACTAGGCATATAAAGCTAATTACCAAAGCCAGAGCCATGATAGCACTCGTGGTTGCACTGTTATCCTGGGTGGTCACTCCATGTTTCAATTAATTTGAAATAATGTTATCTTAACCATCGGGTTAATGTCATAATTGCCAATTTCAATTTTGGAACATTAATATCAATTAATGAGTGACATTAAAATCATTAAGTTGAGCAGTAGCGCAAATTTTGCAAAGCTTAATTATTTCCCAGGTTAAACAAGGAATACAATTGGTAAATCTAGGAAATCCTTAATTAGGTAAAACCCATCAAATTATGCAGTATATCAAAAAGTAAACATTATTAGATGCAATGAGTGGATACAAAAAGAATATGCAGAGGGAGAATCCACTTGCCTTGGTCAAACGCGTCCTGCGGATCGTCTTCGAACGAATTCGGTTCGTCTACCACACCGTCAGCCTCTAATAACGTTACACGTCGCCATACAAAAAGAAAGCATACACCAATAAATAAACACGCACCATTACATAAATATACATCATTACATGCACATTAACATATCGCACTTATCACACTTTAAATACGTCCTAAACGCGTAAATACTTATTAATTCGATTATAGTTATTATTGTGAGTCCTAAATGATGAATTTAGGAGTGGGTGCAATAAATACAGTTTTAACTAGTATTAATATATTTTAACATCATCAATGAAATTAAATGATAATTATCGTCTTTAATACTAATAAATAAATTAATAGCTTTTATCCTTTTTATTTCTAACTCAAATTATTGAGTATAGCAAAAATGAATTTAACATTCTAAAAATCCCTATAAATACTAATTGAACTTTTTATAACACAAGCGAGGTTATTTTGACATAAACTAGTATTTTGCTTACTCTAAAAATTTAAGTGCTAAATTTGCGTACATGTTTATTTGACTACCAAAAATCTATTTTCCATTCTACTAATGATATTTTCTTCTTTCTTTATAAAAAGAAAATATTAATAAAATAATTAGATAAATCATCTAGAAATCCTATATTATTCATATGACATGAGTTCTATACCATTTTCTAAATCTATTAAAATGCACCTATGACTATAATTCTCCAAATAGTTTCTAAAGTTCCTTGTGACCAAATTTAACTACAAAAATTCCTATCTATTGTTTTTATCACCAACGTGTGACTATTAAATTCTCGTCATCTTTCTCTAATCCAAAAATCATCGCCACGGCTAACATGAAATATCACGGTGTACTAACAATCGCATATCTCTACCAAAAATTCCATAAAGCATATACACATAAATTGCGGATCACACGTGTTCATATTACAACAAACTAAATATACAATTCATGAATCGAATCAAAAGTATTTTATAAAATACACAAATTAATTTGGGTCGTCTTCAACCTTGGGTTCGTGTGTGTGACGACGATGGATCGACGGGGTTTCGGCCGGGTGAAGAGGAGCAGGGGTTCGGTCTTCGGATGGCGAGTGCGTGGCTCCGGCGACGAACAGCAAACTCCGGCGACGAGCAGTGCACTGGCGAGCGAGGAGAGCTAGAGAGGGATGGGAGCGAGCTCAGGTAGGGGAAATGAGAGAGAGCTCTGTTGCTCTTTTATAGAGAGAGGGAGGGGAGAGGGAGGGTCGGCCGGTTCTTCATGGACCATCAATGGAGTTGCCTTTTCTTGCTCGTAATGGAGAGAGGAGAAATGAGGGGAGGAAGAAACGGACGCAATCAAACACCATTAACGACGGACGGCGCGTGTGTTGGTCGAACTTTGGCTTCGGCTTCGCGGTCGGGCTCGGGTGGCTGCTTGCGCGTGGTCGCGGGCTCGCGGCGTCGGCTCGGCTTCGTGCGAGGTCGTCGCGGGGTGTGCAGGGAGCTCGGCAGCTCGGCATCGGTGGCGTCGGGTGCAGTCGACGCGGCGTCGGGTCGCGGTTGGTGCAGGCAGGGCGCTCGGGTGCGCGGGGAGGCCGGGGCTCGGCTGCCTGCGCGAGCGCGTCTAGGGCGCGACTCGACGGGCGGGGCCGGTTGCTCGGCGCGCGGTGGCTGCAGGCGCGCGTGAGTGGGAGAGAGAAACGAGGGGAGAGAAGAGAGATGAGAGGAGAGAGAGTATAGGGGAGGGAGATAGGAAGCACAGCGGCGGCGGCTTGGAAATGGGTGCCAGGCGTGCGCGCGCATGACTAGGGTTTGGTGATTGGGCCCCTAGTGGGCCGGTTAGGTTAGGAGATTTTGTTTTTTTCTTTTTTTTCTAATTCTGAAATACATTTTTAGATAGCTCAAAAATAATAAAAATTCACCAAAACTATTTATAAATAAAATATTTGTATTTAGACTAATAATTATTATATTAATTACTAGGATTTTCTTTTAAAAAGAATTGCTACAAAACATCCGATCATCAATCAAGCGCATACAAAGAAAATTAATTCAAAATGCAAATAAATAATTAAACACTTAAAAAAATTATTACCCTAATTAATATAATAACTAAATTTATTATTTTTAATTGATGGCTTTTATGGTGTTACAAACCTACCCCTCTTAAAAAGAATCTCGTCCTCGAGATTAAGAAACTTTCGAGAATAACTGTGGAAATTCTGCTCTGAGTTCATCTTCTCTTTCCCAAGTGGCCTCATCTTCCGAATGATGACTCCACTGATCTTTGCACATGTTAATGACTTTACTCCGTGTAATTCTACGAGATGTTTCTAGAATACTGACCAGGTATTCCGAATAGGTCAAATCCTCATTGACATTCAGTTCTTCCATGGGTAACTGTTCTTCCGGTACTCTTAAACACTTCTTGAGTTGTGACACGTGAAATACGTCATGCACATCCGATAATCTATCAGGTAGCTCTAATTGATAGGTTACTTCACCTTTTCTTTCCAAAATCTTGAATGGGCCAATATAGCGAGGTGATAATTTTCCCTTTTATTCAGGTACCGTGAGAGGTTGTAGTAATCCTGCTGGTCTTTGGTGTTCGGCTTTAACTCGCTGACACACATCACATAATGCAACATGAGTAGCAACATCTCTTTTCAAACCATACCACCAATACTTTTCCTTAAGATCCTGGTACATCTTTGTACTTCCAGGGTGAATAGAGTAAGCTGAATCATGAGCTTCTCTCAAAATAAGTTGGCGCAAGTGTTCAATTTCGGGTACACAAATTCTCTTCTTAAACCATACTGTGCCTTGTTCATCTTCTATGAAATCTAGGGCTTTACCCAAACCAATCAAAGTTTTAATTTCCTTGATTTTCTCATCAGACTCTTGTCCTTTACGAATCTCTTCTTCCAAAGTAGATTCAACTTCCATAACTGTTGCTTCTACATTATTGAGCATACCAAGGTTGAGTTGTTCCATTTCCCAGCACAATTCTTGTGACATCAAATGAGTAGTGATGTTGTTCACTTGACCCTTACGGCTCAAAGCATCAGCTACTACGTTTGCTTTTCCTGGGTGATATTGTATTTCCAAATCATAGTCCTTAATCAACTCAAGCCATCTTCTCTGTCTGAGGTTGAGTTCCTTCTGAGTGAATATATATTTCAAGCTTTTGTGATCCGTGAAGATCTTGCACTTGTTTCTAATCATATAGTGCCTCCAAATCTTCAAAGCATGCACTACGGCAGCTAGTTCCAAATCATGCGTAGGATAATTCTTCTCATGTTTCCTCAACTGTCTTGAGGCATAAGCTATCACTTTTCCTTCTTGCATTAGCACACATCCAAGTCCAAGGTGTGATGCATCGCAATACACATCAAATCCCATGTGGATGTCTGGCATTACCAATATTGGTGCAGTGGTTAACCTTTTCTTGAGTTCTTCAAAACAATTCTGACAAGCTTCATCCCACTTGAACTCTTTACCTTTCTCCAGTAGAGAGGTAAGAGGTTTCACTAACTTGGAAAAACCTTCAATAAATCTTCTATAGTATCCAGCCAATCCAAGAAAACTTCTAATCTTGGACGCATCCTTTGGTTGCTTCCAATCCAGTATCTCACTTATCTTTCCTGGGTCCACTTTAATTCCACCATCGGTAACGGTATGTCCTAAGAAAGCAACTTCCTTCAACCAAAAATCACACTTTGAGAACTTCGCATATAGCTGGTTGTCACGAAGCTTTTGTAGGACTAGCCTTAGATGATCCTCATGTTTTTCTTCATTCGGAGAGTATATCAGTATGTCGTCAATGAATACGACCACAAACTGATCCAGATATTCCATGAATACTTTATTCATCAAGTTCATAAAGTATGCTGGTGCATTAGTCAGTCCAAACGACATGACCAAAAACTCATATAATCCATATCTCGTCGTGAAGGCTGTCTTGGGTACATCTTCTGCTCGAATCTTTAACTGATGATATCCCGATCTCAGATCTATCTTCGAGAATACTTAGCTCCCTTCATCTGATCAAATAAATCTTCAATCCGAGGTATTGGGTATTTATTCTTGATGGTTACATCATTCAAACTTCTATAATCAACACACATTCTCCTCGAACCATCCTTCTTGTTCACAAATAGCACTGGGGCTCCCCAAGGGGATGAACTTGGGGCGAATGAAACCTTTTTCTAGTAATTCTTCTATTTGTTTCTTCAGTTCTATTAAATCTTTGACATCCATTCTATATGGTCTTTTCGAGATAGGTGCGGTTTCGGGTAATAATTCAATAGAAAACTCTATATCACGGTCAGGTGGCATACCTGGTAATTCCTCCGGAAATACATCTGGGTATTCACACACTGCCTTGATATTTTCCAAGAGCTTTTCTTCTAAGTGATTGATCACTGTCTTTCCTTTTGCATCTGTTGACTTGTCTATGTTAACTTGGATTCTTTCACCTTGAGGACTTGTCAACATAATTGTTCCATTGGCACACTGTATCACTCCATCACAACTTTTCAACCAGTCGCATCCAAGAATCACATCAATACTGTTAGATCCTAGGACCACTGGGTTGACTGAAAAATCTAATCCTTGAATCTTGAGATTAACATGGGGGCATGAGTGTGTGGCCTTCATGTTACCTCCCGGTGAACTAATATGTAACATCTTCTTAAGAGGGTACTTCGGTATGTTATGTTTTTCCACAAATGACTCAGTTATAAATGAATGCGATGCTCCAGAGTCAAATAAAACTGATGCAGGTATGGAGTTAACAAGGAACATACCATACACTATGTCGGCATCCTCAGGTACTGATTCTGCGGTGACGTGATTGACCCTTCCTCTACTCTGGTTCTGCGGAGTCTTATTCTGTGCAGATCCACGAGCGGGGGTGTTCTGGTCATTTCTCTGGTTATTGCTTTTCTGGGGTATCTGCTGGTTGCGCCTTGGGCAGTTGTTGGCATAGTGGCCTAGCTCACCGCACTTGAAATAGCCATTGGGTTGGACAGGTGCGTTGTTGCTTCTGGCCTGCGTGTTACTGGTGCCACCTTGACAGTTCTGTGAACTCCCACTAGACCTCTGGCTGGTCTGGGAGTTGCTCCTTTGCTGGTTCTGACTCTGATTATTTCTCTGGCATTGTTGTCCAGAGCGTTGCACTTGATAATTGTTTCCACCCTGATTTCCAGAGCGGTACTGAGAACCTTGAGCGTTGTTCGGGCGGGTGTTCCTGCTGGACTGACCTTGAAATTTTCTTTTGTGGTCAGATAGCTCCTTTCTTTTACTCTCAAGGCCAATTGCCTTGTTCAACAGTGTCTGGAAATTGGGGAAAGTATGACTCTGAAGTTGGTAATTCAGAGGTCTAATCAGTCCTTCCAGGAAACGCTCTTGGCGCTTCTCATCCGTGTCCACTTCTTCCGGAGCGTAGCGTGAAAGCTAAGTAAAGCGATCATGATACTCACTGACAGACATATTCCCTTGGGTAAGGGAAAGGAACTCCTTCTTCTTCAACTTCATAATTCCTGAGGGGATGTGATGAGCGCAGAAGTTCTCCTGAAACTTCTGCCAGGTTATTGTATCCGCGTTGGGGTGTGCTGCTGTGAATGCATCCCACCAGTCGGACGCGGAACCGTCTTCCCAAGGCGTGCAAGACCTTCTCCCGGTTGTTGCACTGGGTGATGTCAAGCTTCTTTCCAATGACCTTGAGCCAGTCATCGGCATCTAGAGGATCAACCACATGAGAAAATGTCAGTGGGTGATGACTCATGAAATCCCGGTGCTTATCTCTAGCCAAGGGTGCATACTACTGTTGCTGCTGATGTTGCTGGTTCTGCTGAATTTGTTGAACAGCCGCAGCGAGTCCTTGCTGAATCTGCATCTGGGCGGCAATGAACTGCTCCATGTTGGGATTCGGTGGTGGTGGTGGTATCTGTTGACCACGCTGGTTCCGGTTGTTTTTGGGTCCTTGACGAGCGTTCACCATCTGATTGGTTAGGAAGTGAACATCTTAGAGGAGTGGAGAGTAGAAAAGATTCTAGGGGAGAAATAGCTTATGTTTAAGAATTTTTATATGTTCTTATGGCCATCATTCCATAAGACCATTGCACTCAAACAAAGATCCAAATCAAACATTTCATTCAATCACCATCACATGGTTGGTATTTATTAATAGGATAACTTAAAAGAGTGTTCAACGTCTAACGCGAAGCATAACTTATTACATCATAACTCAAAACACCTAAAGCAGCCTAGTGACGGATCCGAGCTCTCCATAGCGCAGCCTCTTGTGGGGAGGAGACAATGCCATGGCAGGGACCTGAGCTTCGGGCGGATCCAGTCCTTGCAGTTGGGCTTCCAGGGCTGCAATCCTGGCATGGGCATTCTCCAGCTCCAAATGCACCCTATAGAGATCTAGGGTGGCACTGTCCAGGTCGGTGTTGAGACCGGCCACTACACCAGCTAGGGTGTTGAGGCGATCCTTACCAGCTTCACCTGGGACGATGCTGGTCTGGCTTCCTCCACTCAGACGCTGAGGAAGATGCCTAAACCTCGTGTTCTGCAGCTGCTACCGGTAGGTGTGGCTGAGCGACCACAGGGTCCGATGGGCAACGTCGCTGACCGAGGCAGCGTAGGTGGACAGTGGTGTCTGGGACTCGTGAGCAGACAGAGTCCTGAATCCCCTGTCCCCTGCATCCATCACCCTGACGTGGATGCGAGTGATGTAGTAGCAAGCCCGGGGAGGCTCGCTCACTTGCTTTGTTTCGTACAGGGGGCGGACGTAGGTGCCTAGCGCGTGCAACACTTCTTGCAGCAGGTTGGGGAAGTGCCCCGTCTCGAACATTGATGTATAATGTTCGACAACAGGACCAAACCCCATGAAGTAGTCCTGCTGGGCGTAGTCAGCTTCCTCGTGGACGTGTTCGTCTCCACCTTCTTCGTCGTCGTCATCCTTGTCATCGTCGTCTCCAGAGTCGTCGGGGTCGTCGCCTCCGGGTGCAGGTGCTTGGAAGGCTAGTGCAGGCGGTGCTGACGTTGATGACCTAGCTGCGAAGGCCAGGGACTCTGCCAACGGGGTGGGGGTCGGCAGCTATTCCTCCGAGCTGTCCTCTAGGTTGACTACATTCTCCACTCGGATGGGATGGAGATCCGCCAGAACTTCCTCGACTACCACTGGGTAGACCGGGATCTGCCGGGGCTGAGGGGCGTAGCTTGTGTTGATGCGGGTAGTTTGAAGAGTACGAACCATCTACAAGAGAAGAGTCAACTCAGTTGAAATTTTAAAGAGGTAAGGCTGATAAAATAAGTTATAAGAATGAAATTAGCAAGTTTTGAATAACTAGGCTTTCCATTTCTAACTAATCTAATGACCTAGGGTCAGCATAGCTTTGATACCACTTCTGTCACACCCGGTTCCAGGGGGTAGAACTGAGCGCATACCATATGTGTGCCAGGATCCATTTCCACACATATGTTGACGTCACAAGTGTAATATATCAAAAGACAATGCAATAAAGGCGTAAAGGGAGAGTATAATACCAAGGTTATTAAAACGACGAAACGTTGAAACGCTCATGGGTGGAGTTTTAACTTTTAAATGGTTTAAACAAAGTTTAAACGTAGTTTTAAACAACATAGAGAAATTTCAATATATAATAATTTCAGACAATAACATAAAGTCAAATACCAAACAACCAACATAAGTTCACATAATAATATTGTGCAAAATAAAGTGGAATGCAATGTCCACAACCACAAGCACACATGTGTTACTCAAGCACTCAATAACCATCATCCAAATCATCTAAACCAACATCATCCTTGTCTTGCTCATCACCACGGCCACCATTGTTGTTTGTTTCTTCTTCATCATCCATGTCAAGGTCATCAAGCACAAAATTGTCATCGTCTTCATTCTCTTCACCCACATCAAGACCATCTTCATCATCCTCAAGAATTGGCACTTGAGTACCATGAGCTCTCCTAGGAAAGTAGCGGCCTTGAAGTTGTGTAGATGCACCGATGGCGTGATCAACATGCTCCCATGTGAAAAGAGGGTCATCCCCAACAGCAGATGAATTAGCTAATGGATCAACCCACTCATTGTCCCAATCAAAATCTTCAAGAACCAAAGGATCAAAGTTCTTCCCTTCTTCACGCAATTTTTGGAACCTAGCGGCCATCTTTCTATTGTATGAAACATACACCAAATCATTCAGTCTTTTGTGCTCTAGTCTGTTCCTTTTCTTGGTATGCATCTACAAGTTGCAAATAACAATAAATAAAGGAGTAACAACTACAAATTGCATAGTGTAATATGTTCATGTTAGTTAACTTACAAATTCAAACTTGCTCCAATTCCGCTCACAGCCGGATGATGAAGCACAAAGACTAACAATCCGTCTTGCAAACTTATATAACTCAATGGTTCAACCACCATATGCAAGCCACCAATCAACTGAAATGACAAAATTGTAGGATTTAAATGCTGGAAATGAAGTTATGCATGCTGAAAGTAACAATTAAAGTGGTACTTTTAGAATACTCACGTGGGTTCCTTGTTTGAGCATTTTTAAGAGCCATTGGGTTTGCAAATGCTTCTCTTTGGTTCTCATAAAGGACTGCCTGAGCATCAATTTTGTCTCTAAGGTCCTCATCTAGCACCATTTTAACAAGTACATCATTGAAGCAACCCCTTAGCTCTCCAACATAGCCTTCATCATCACTTTGTTTCATGCTATAGAATTTCCCAGGGTTCAAGTAGAGTGCTGCTCCATACAACGGAGTATCCATTTGTTTCACCCAACGGTTATCAACAATTTTCATGATGCGGTTTAGACAAGCTTTCTTGCTTTGAATAGAGAATGATGAAGTAATCTTTTGCTTTGCTATCTTCATAGCAGCTGCCACCTCAGGCATGGCTGGCTTCTCATCACCATCAACCAATCTAAGCACAACAAGTAGTGGTAAAGAAGCTCTAAGGCAGTCCTCAATTGAATTGTATCTTGAACAAGTATCACATCAAAGTAAAGCGGAAATAAATAATAGGGGCAATCTCCCACAGGAAGATGACTGGCGCATCGTTAGACTTAGAACTCGTCGTGATAAAATCTCCATCAAAGTCTCCAGCATCACCCTCTGATCAAAATATTAGCAAGGGTGAGCTCACTTGTGGTCGGGGCTCAGCAAGTGAGGGAAAAATTAATGCAGGTATAACAAGGTGAGGCTAAGGTTGAGCAGTAAGCATTTTAGTTGGTCAATATTTTATTAACAACACCTGTCTTACTAATAAGTGTGAATCCCAAATATCCCATTTAAACAAAGGATTATGAATATAACAAAAACACTTAAGTGAAACCACTTAAGCAAACCATTGGCAGATCATCATATCTCAATTTAATTCCATATTCAAGTTCAATTATCATGTGAGGAGTCCAGGTCACTCATAACCGGGAGCACGGCTGATATATCAGTTTTACACTCTACAGAGGTGGTATAACTTTACCCACAAGCTATGTATCCCATCTAGCTCGGGTTGATCGGACCCTTAAACACTGCCGAGGTGAATGGCTAGGGATCCATTATGAGGCTTTCACAAAATACACTTAATACGAAGCAACCCGCTAAGGTTTCTAAAGACGATGGTGGTGGCCCCCCTGGGTGAGGTACCTTAGCCAAGAATACGTCCCCATATTAACGTGGGCTGCCAGCACCTACCGCTCCGCCTCTTGCCCATATTTCAGGTAAGGTTGCCAGGCACTAAGCATATAAAGCTAATTACCAAAGCCAGAGCCATGATAGCACTCGTGGTTGCACTGTTATCCTGGATGGTCACTCCATGTTCCAGTTAATTTGAAATAATGTTATCTTAACCATCGGGTTAATGTCATAATTGCCAATTTCAATTTTGGAACATTAATATCAATTAATGAGTGACATTAAAATCATTAAGTTGAGCAGTAGCGCAAATTTTGCAAAGCTTAATTATTTCCCAGGTTAAACAAGGAATATAGTTGGTAAATCTAGGAAATCCATAATTAGGTAAAACCCATCAAATTATGCAGTATATCAAAAAGTAAACATTATTAGATGCAATGAGTGGGTACAAAAAGAATATGCAGAGGGAGAAGCTCGGGTGCGCGAGTGCGCGGGGAGGCCGGGGCTCGGCTGCCTGCGCGAGCGCGTCCAGGGCGTGGCTCGATGGGCGAGTCCGGTTGCTCGGCGCGCGGCGGCTGCAGGCGCGCGTGAGCGGGAGAGAGAAGCGAGGGGAGAGAAGAGAGATGAGAGGTGTCGGGGACCATAATTAGGGGTACCCTCAAGGCTCCTAAATCTCAGCTGGTAACCCCCATCAGCACAAAGCTACAAAGGCCTGATGGGTGCGATTAAGTCAAGGATCGGTCCATTCGAGGGACGCGATCATGCCTCGCCCGAGCCCAGCCTCGGGCAAGGGCAGCCGACCCCGGAGGACCTACGTCTCGCCCGAGGCCCCCCTCCAGCAACGGACACACCTTCGGCTCGCCCGAGGCCCAGTCTTCACCAAGAAGCAACCTTGGCCAAATCACCACACCGACCGACCAAATCGCAGGGGCATTTAATGCAAAGGTGGCCTGACACCTTTATCCTGACGCACGCCCTCCAGTCGACAGAGCTGAAGTGACCGCAGTCACTTTGTCGCTCCACTGATCGGTCTGACAAGAGGACAGCGCCGCCTGCGCCGCTCCGACTGCTGAGCCACTCGACAGAGTGAGGCTGACAGCAGCCAAGTCCGGTCTCAGGCATCATAGGAAACTCCGCTTCGCCCGACCCCAGGGCTCGGACTCGGGCTCAACCCCGGAAGACGGCGAACTCCGCTCCGCCCGACCCCAGGGCTCGGACTTGGGCTCAGCCCCAGAAGACGGCGAACTCCGCTCCGCCCGACCCCAGGGCTCGGACTCGGGCTCAGCCCCAGAAGACGGCGAACTCCGCTCCGCCCGACCCTAGGACTCGGACTCAGGCTCAGTCCCGGAAGACCGCGAACTCCGCTCCACCCGACCCCAGGGCTCGGACTTGGGCTCAGCCCCGAAAGACGACGAACTCCGCTCCGCCCGACCCCAGGGCTCGGACTCAGGCTCAGCCCCGAAGGATGACAAACTCCACTTCGCCCGACCCCAGGGCTCGGACTCAACCCTGGCCTAAGCCGACGGTCTCCGCCTCGTCTGACCCGGGGGCTCGGACTCGACCTCGACCTCGGAAGACAGACTCGACCTCGACCTCGGAGGAGCCTCCACCTCGCCCAACTTAGGGCACGGACCGACCACGTCAACAGGAAGCGCCATCATTACCCTACCCCGAGCTGACTCAGGCTACGAGGAACAAGACCGGCGTCCCATCTGGCTCGCTCCACCATACGAGCAATGATGGCGCCCCGCATGCCCTGTGACGACGGTGGCTCTGAGCCCCCTTACGGAAGCAAGAGGACGTCAGCAAGGACTCGACAGCCCCGACAGCTGTCCTTCCGACAGGCTCCAGCGCTCCTCCGACGGCCACAACACCACGCGAACCGGGTGCCAAGACCTCTCCGGCTGCCACGATGGCATGTACTTAGGGCGCTAGCTCTCCACCGCTAGACACGTTAGCACATTGCTACACTCCCCGTTGTACACCTGGATCCTCTCCTTACGCCTATAAAAGGGAGGACCAGGGCCCTCTTATAGAGGGTTGGCCGCGCGTGGAAGGACGGGACGGCGCTCGCGCAAGGCCGCTCGCTCCCTCCCACGTGGACGCTTGTAACCCCCTACTGCAAGCGCACCCGACCTCGGCGCGGGGCTAACACGAAGGCCGCGGGTTCCACTCTCCCACGCCTGCCTCCCTCCGGCTGCTTCCTTCCCCCCTTCGCGTTCCGCCTCGTGTCGACCCATTTGGGCTGGGGCACGCGGCGACAATTCACTCGTCGGTCCAGGGACCCCCCGGGTTTCGAAACACCGACATTCCCCGCCGGCGGAGGAGGAGGCGGGGCAACCTAGGCCAAGCAGGAGGCGGCACCTCGTCGGCTGTCGAGTGAGTCGACGGCGCCGGCGCCCCAACGGGGAGCGCTTCGGGCATCGACCTCGCGTCTGAGACGAAGACGAGCGCCATCTCCCCACAACGCGCCAATCTCAAGCAAACTAACGACGCCAGCACGCTCGCGAAGGACTTGCTGGGCGTCACCCTCGTACCTGAGACGACGGTGCAGTCAGTCCCTGACGCGACTTCGTCACCGCCCGTCGACCAAAAGGTACCGACCGATTCCCACCTCGCGTCTTTTGGATTCGGCCTCGACCCGCCAAGCGACTCCGTTTCGGTGGACACTCTCATAGAGGCGAGTCCAAACCCTCCGGGGTATCGTGTGCGGTCACCCTGGGACCGGCTGACGGCCGTCTCGTCCTACGGGCCCTCGGGGTCCAAGGAAGAAGGCGAGCCCGACCTCTGTTGGGATTTCTCCAGGCTTGGTAACCCCAGTGCCATGCGGGACTTCATGACCGCATGCGACTACTGCCTTTCCGACTGTTCCGACGGTAGCCGCAGCCTCAACGACGAGGACTGCGGCCCGAGTCGTGAATGTTTCCACGTTGATCTAGGGGGTCCCGGCGAAGGCAACCATCTTGGTATGCCAGAGAACGGTGATCCCCCTAGGCCCGTGCCTCGCGTTGACATCCTTCAGGAGCTAGCTGTGGTCCCTGTCCCGACGGGGGGTCCTGACCCACAACTCGAGAAAATCCGCGAGATGCAGGCCAGGCTCGACGAGGGAGCAGGAACGCTTGTGCTGATCCGCCAGGACATCGGGTAGGAATGGGCGGGCCAACCCCCGGCCGGAGAAGCGCGTCATCTCCCCCAGGACATCCAGCACTGCATCGCCGACGACGTCAGGGTAAGGCCGCCACCGGATTCCAGTGGAGTCGGCCAGAACCTGGCTGCAGCGGCGATACTTCTCCACGCGATGCCGGAGCCATCCACCACCGAGGGGCGGCGTATCCAGGGAGAGCTCAAGAATCTCCTGGAGGACGCCGCGGTCCGACGGGCCGAAAGCTCCGCCTCCCGAAGGCAGGGGTACCCCTCGGAACATCGTGTCGTGACTTCCCGATTCATGCGGGAAGCCTCGGTCCATACCGGGCGCACGCGCAACACAGCGCCTGCGGCCCTGGGTCGCCTCGGCAACGAGCACCATCATCACAGCCGTCGGGCCCACCTCGACGACAAGGTGCGCCGAGGCTACCACCCCAGGCGTGGGGGACGCTACGACAGCGGGGAGGATCGGAGTCCTTCGCCCGAACCACCCGGTCCGCGGGCTTTCAGCCGTGCCATACGACGAGCGCCGTTCTCGACCCGGTTCCGAACCCCGACTACTATCACAAAGTACTCGGGGGAGACGAGACCGGAACTGTGGCTCGCGGACTATCGGCTAGCCTGCCAACTGGGTGGAACGGACGATGATAATCTCATCATCCGCAACCTCCCCCTGTTCCTCTCCGACACCGCTCGAGCCTGGCTGGAGCACCTGCCCCCGGGGCAGATCTCCAACTGGGACGACCTGGTCCAAGCCTTCGCCGGCAATTTCCAGGGCACATACGTGCGCCCTGGGAACTCCTGGGATCTCCGAAGCTGCCGCCTGCAGCCGGGAGAGTCTCTCCAGGACTACATCCGGCGATTCTCGAAGCAGCGCACCGAGTTGCCCAACGTCACCGATTCGGATGTCATCAGCGCGTTCCTCGCCGGCACCACCTGCCGCGACCTGGTGAGCAAGCTGGGTCGCAAGACCCCCAGCAGGGCGAGCGAGCTGATGGACATCGCCACCAAGTTCGCCTCTGGCCAGGAGGCGGTTGAGGCCATCTTCCGGAAGGACAAGCAGCCCTAGGGCCGCCCACTGGAAGATGCTCCCGAGGCATCAACTCAGCGTGGCACCAAGAAGAAGGGCAAGAAGAAGTCGCAAGCGAAACGCGACGTCGCCGACGTGGACCTTGTCGCCGCCGCCGAGTACAAGAACCCTCGGAAACCTCCGGGAGGTGCCAACCTCTTCGACAAGATGCTCAAGGAGCCATGCCCTTATCATCAGGGGCCTATCAAGCACACCCTTGAGGAGTGTGCCATGCTTCGACGCCACTTTCACAAGGCCGGGCCACCCGCGGAGGGTGGCAAGGATCTCGACGACGCTAAGAAGGAAGATCACAAGGCAGGAGAGTTCCCCGGGGTCCGTGACTGCTTCATGATCTACGGCGGGCAAGTGGCGAACGCCTCGGCTCGGCACCGCAAGCAAGAGCGTTGGGAGGTCTGCTCGGTAAAGGTGGTGGCGCCAGTCTACCTAGACTGGTCCGACAAGCCCATCACCTTCGACCAGGCCGACCATCCCGACTATGTGCCGAGCCCGGGGAAATACCCGATCATTATCGATCCCATCATCGGCAACGTCAGGCTCACCAAGGTCCTCATGGACGGAGGCAGCAGCCTCAATATCATCTACGCCGAGACGGGCGCTGCGCCTTTCCATGGGATCATCCCCGGGAAGCGCGTCCAACCCATTGGACAACTCGATCTACCCGTCTGCTTCGGGGCACCCTCCAACTTTCGAAGGGAGACCCTCACGTTCGAAGTGGTCGGGTTTCGAGGAACCTACCACGCAGTGTTGGGGAGGCCATGGCACGCCAAGTTCATGGCCGTCCCCAACTACACCTACCTCAAGCTCAAGATGCCGGGCCCCAACGGGGTCATCACCGTCGGACCCACGTACCGACACGCGTACGAATGCGACGTGGAGTGCGTGGAGTACGCCGAGGCCCTCGCCGAGTCCGAGGCCCTCATCGCCGACCTGGAGAGCCTCTCTAGGGAGGCGCCCGACGTGAAGCGCCACGCCGGTAACTTCGAGCCAGTGGAGTCGGTCAAGTCCGTCCCTCTCGACCCCTGCAACGACGCCTCCAAGCAGATCCGGATCGGCTCCGAGCTCGACCCCAAATAGGAAGCAGTGCTCGTCAACTTTCTCCGCGCAAATGCCGATGTTTTCGCGTGGAGTCCCTCGGACATGCCCGACATACCGAGGGAAGTCGCCGAGCACTCGCTGGATATCTGAGCTGGAGCCCGACCCATGAAGCAGCCTCTGCACCAATTCGACGAAGAAAAGCGCAGAGCCATAGGCGAGGAGATCCACAAGCTAATGGAGGTAGGGTTCATCAAAGAGGTATTCCATCCCGAATGGCTTGCCAACCCTGTGCTTGTGAGAAAGAAAGGGGGGAAATGGCGGATGTGTATAGACTACACTGGTCTAAATAAAGCATGTCCGAAAGTTCCCTACCCTCTGCCTCGCATCAATCAAATCGTGGATTCCACTGCTGGGTGCGAAACCCTATCTTTCCTCGATGCCTACTCAGGGTACCACCAGATCAGGATGAAAGAGTCCGACCAGCTCGTGACTTCTTTCATCACACCCTTCGGCATGTACTGCTATCTTACCATGCCGTTTGGTTTGAGGAATGCGGGTGCGACGTACCAGCGATGCATGAACCATGTGTTCGGCGAACACATTGGCCGAACGATCGAGGCCTACGTCGATGACATCGTAGTCAAGACGAGGAAGGCCTCCGACCTCCTTTCCGACCTTGAAGTGACATTCCAATGTCTCAAGGCGAAAGGCGTGAAGCTCAATCCCGAAAAGTGTGTCTTCGGGGTCCCCCGAGGCATGCTCTTGGGGTTCATCGTCTCCGAGCGGGGCATCGAGGCCAACCCGGAGAAGATCGCTACCATCACCAGCATGGGGCCCATCAAGGACTTGAAAGGCGTACAGAGGGTCATGGGATGCCTTGTGGCTCTGAGCCGTTTCATCTCGCGCCTCGGCGAAAGAGGCCTGCCTCTGTACCGCCTCTTAAGGAAGGCCGAGTGCTTCGCTTGGACTCCTGAGGCCGAGGAAGCCCTCGGGAACCTGAAGGCGCTCCTCACGAACGCGCCCATCTTGGTGCCCCCCGCTGCCGGAGAAGCCCTCTTGATCTACGTCGCCGCGACCACTCAGGTGGTTAGCGCCACGATTGTGGTCAAGAGACGAGAAGAGGGGCATGCATTGCCCGTCCAGAGGCCAGTCTACTTCATCAGTGAGGTACTGTCCGAAACCAAGATCCGCTACCCACAAATTCAGAAGCTGCTGTACGCAGTGATCCTGACGCGGCGGAAGTTGCGACACTACTTCGAGTCTCATCCGGTGACTGTGGTGTCATCCTTCCCCCTGGGGGAGATCATCCAGTCCTGAGAGGCCTCGGGTAGAATTGCAAATTGGGCGGTGGAGATCATGGGCGAGACAATCTCGTTCGCCCCTCGGAAGGCCATCAAGTCCCAGGTCTTGGCGGACTTCGTGGCTGAATGGGTCGACACCCAGCTCCCGACGGCTTCGATCCAACCGGAGCTCTAGACCATGTTTTTCGATGGGTCGCTGATGAAGACGGGGGCCGGCGTGGGCCTGCTCTTCATCTCGCCCCTCGGGAAGCACCTACGCTACGTGCTACGCCTCCACTTCCCGGCGTCCAACAACGTGGCTGAGTACGAGGCTCTGGTAAACGGGTTGCGAATCGCCATCGAGCTAGGGGTCCGACGCCTCGACGCTCATGGTGACTCGCAGCTCGTCATCGACCAAGTCATGAAGAACTCCCACTGCCGCGACCCGAAGATGGAAGCTTACTGCGATGAGGTTCGACGCCTAGAAGACAAGTTCTACGGGCTCGAGCTCAACCACATCGCCCGACGCTACAACGAGACTACGGACGAGCTGGCTAAAATAGCCTTGGGGCGAACAACGGTTCCCCCGGACGTATTCTCCCGAGACCTGCATCAACCCTCCGTCAAGACTGACGACACGCCCGAGCCCGAGAAGACCTCGGCCCAGCCCGAGGCACCCTCGGCTCAGTCCGAGGTACCCTCGGCACGGTCCGAGGTACCCTCGGCTCGGCCCAAGGTACCCTCGACCCCCGGGGGTGAGGCACTGCGCGTCGAGGGGGAGCAGAGCGAGGTCACGCCTAATCAAAACTGGCAGACCCCGTACCTGCAATATCTCCACCGAGGAGAGCTGCCCCTCGACCAAACCGAAGCTCGGCGGTTGGCGCGGCGCGCCAAGTCTTTCGTCTTGCTGGGATATGGGAAGGATCTCTACCACCGCAGCCCCTCTGGCATCCTCCAGCGATGCATTTCCATCGCCGAAGGTCAGGAGCTCTTACAAGAGATACACTCAGGGGCTTGCGGCCATCATGCAGCACCCCGAACCCTTGTTGGAAATGCCTTCTGACAAGGTTTCTACTGGCCGACGGCGGTGGCCGACGCCACTAGAATTGTCCGCACCTGCGAAGGGTGTCAGTTCTACGCAAGGCAGACCCACCTGCCCGCTCAGGCTCTGCAGACAATACCCATCACCTGGCCATTTGCCGTGTGGGGTCTGGACCTAGTTTGCCCCTTGTAGAAGGCACCCGGGGGCTACACGCACCTGCTGGTCGCCATCGACAAATTCTCCAAGTGGATCGAGGTCCGACCCCTAAACAGCATCAGGTCCGAACAGGCGGTGGCGTTCTTCACCAACATCATCCATCGCTTTGGGGTCCCGAACTCCATCATCACCGACAACGGCACCCAGTTCACCGGCAGAAAGTTCCTGGACTTTTGCGAGGATCACCACATCCGGGTGGACTGGGCCGCCATGGCTCACCCCATGATGAATAGGCAGGTGGAACGTGCCAACGGCATGATTCTGCAAGGACTCAAGCCTCGGATCTACAACGACTCAACAAGTTCGGCAAGCGGTGGATGAAGGAACTCCCCTCGGTAGTCTGGAGTCTGAGGACAACACCGAGCCGAGCCACGGGCTTCACACCGTTCTTTCTAGTCTATGGGGCTGAGGCCATCTTGCCCACAGACTTAGAATACGGTTCCCCAAGGACGAGGGCCTACGCTGACCAAAGCAATCGAGCTAATCGAGAAGACTCACTGGACCAGCTGGAGGAGGCTCGGGATATGGCCTTACTACACTCGGCGCGGTACCAGCAGTCCCTGCGACGCTACCACGCCCGAGGGGTTCGGTCCCGAGACCTCCAGGTGGGCGACCTGGTGCTTCGGCTGCGACAAGACGCCCGAGGGCGGCACAAGCTCACGCCTCCCTGGGAAGGGCCGCTCGTCATCGCAAAAGTTCTGAAACCCAGAACGTACAAGCTGGCCAACAGCCAAGGCAAGGTCTACAGCAACGCTTGGAACATCCAACAGCTACGTCGCTTCTACCCTTAAGATGCTTTCAAGTTGTTCGTATACCTCGTTCATGCTCAAAGTCTGGTCGTCAAGGAAGGGTCAGCCTTGCCTCGGTAAAGCCCGACCCTCCCTTGAGGGCTAGAAGGGGGCAACCCCCTCTGCGTCGAAATTTTCCTCGAAAAAAGAAAAAAAATCTTTTCTGCCAGAATGCCTTTCGTGCTTTTCGACTACTTCGAAAGTGGATCCTGAAAACGACTGAGTACACGTAAGCAGCCAAGGCTGACCGAGTCGAGGGACTCCTACGCCTCCGGGATACGGATACCTTACTCATCACCTTCTACGATAAGTAACTCGCGCTCGGATAAGTGATTCTGCGGACCGAACAAGTCTTCACGCTCGAAAGCTCCTCTGCCGGAACGATTTTTCGGGCCTTCTCGACTGCGTCGGTGATAGAATCCTATGGACGAGTAAGAGTGCGCGTAAGCGGCAAGGCTGACCGAGCCGAGGGATTCCTACGCCTCCGGCATACGGATACCTAACTCATCACCTTCCGTGAAAAGCAACTCTCGCCCGCACAAACAATTCTGTTACCGACAAATAAGTCCGGATACTCGAAACAAGAGGAAAAGGGACACAGCTTTACAACACGACGACGATATGTTTGGGTCTCGGCGGCCGCAGAAAGCATACACACACTACAAGACAACCCGATCCTGCAGGCTCGGACGTCGACAGTTGAAGGGAGCAGCAGCACCCTCGGCGTCAACTACACCTTCGGCGGGGTCTGACCTAGCCTCGGATGGCGACGCGGTCAGAGGATCCCCACTCTGAAGGACGACATCAGCACCACACCCGGGCCATCGCTGCCAGGGTCTTCTCCAGGAATCCGGCTCGAGCAGACGGCTCGGCCGGCCACCCCGAGGCCTCGGCCAGCTGTCCCTCGAAGATATCAGCCCGGCTTGAGGCCTCGGCAGCTCAACTCCAGCGTCGGTTCTGCCAGCGGACGACCCGGCCAGGCTCTGGCTGACCACATCTTCTTTTTCGAAGCCAACTCTGCCTCTGCCCGTGCTGACACCGCTACCTCCGGCTTCGGCTCATCGAAGGGCGGCCGAGGGGTTCCTTTAACTAAGCAAGAGAAGCCTCGGACAGCAAGGCCGACCGAGCCGAGGGACTCCTACGCCTCCGGGATACGGATACCTCACTCGTTACCTTCGCACGAGGCGACTCACGCTTGGTGAAGCGGTTCAGATAACCAACAGGCGAGTCTTAGTGCTCGAAATGAAGAAAAAACACGGCTCCATGCCAAAGACACATACACGTTCAGGCCTCGACAGCCGCAATGAACAAAACACTGGCATTCAAGGTGCCAATACAAACGGAACTCCGGTTCCGTCCCCACAGCAGCGGCCATGGTCCCAGGACGGACGCGGCCACCTGAAGGCTCTCGTTCGCATCCCCACTCAAGGGACGCGAACCAGACATCAAAGCCAAAGAGCCGGGGGCCGGTCCGTCGGCGGCGCCGACGGCCTTAACGGGGGGGAAGCTTCCTCCAGCTGCCACCACGTCAACACGGACGGCGGCGTCCGCCTCTACACCAACGCCGACAGTCGGCAAGGCACACCAGCAGGTCCTCACTCCCGTCCTCGCCACGAAAGCGAGGAGAAGGACGGAATGTTGCATCCAAGCTGGACAGCAACAGTTCGCCTTCCCTGGCATGGCTGGAGGACGCCTCCTCCGCAGGGCCGGAGGATGCTTTCCACCACCAGAAGCTGGAAGAGGAGGTGGCCAGCCGGCCCGCGCGGGAGGTAGAGCTTCGGCTCAGCCCGGCTTCCGCCCCAGCAAGGATGATGAACATCCTTGAAGCTGAGGGCGGAACCAAGATCACAGCCTGGCTTGCTTCTCCCCATCCAGGGGCTGGTGGTCACCGTCTTGGGTGACCACCGGCGAGGGGATGCAGCCGGGCTGCGTGATGAAAATCCTTGAAGCCGAACGATGGCTGAAAGGTACCAACTTCCACGAAGTTGCGTTCCTCCGACAATAAGACGGAAGGATTGCGGGCGTCCCCCCATCCAGGGGCTCGGAAGATGGAAAGACACGATGCATGAGGGGAGCGCGAAGACATGGTTGCCCTCCAAGGGGGTCGCCCTCCTTTTAAAGGCAACTCTCCCCACTTGCGTCCTCAGCCGTTGCGGGCTGAGTCTTCTCCAACACGCTCCAAGGTCCTCCCCCTTACGGCGCGGGGGCTGGGCCCCACGCGTCATGCAAGCCGGTCCATGTCACACCCGGCTTTAAGGAACAAAGCCAGGTGCATCTCATACATGCGCCAAGAAGACAACATATATAATAACAGAGTGTATAGAGATGAATGTCATAAAACATCAGAGTATTTATTACATAGCGGAAGACTTATTACAAAATAAAGTAATAAAGATAAAACGAACTAAGGATCGTCAGCGCCAATGTCGACTGAGAAACGCCACCTAGATCAGATCGAACTCCTCAGTGTTAGGCGGCTCCTCCTGAACCACCTGATCTTCTCCTGTGGGGGGGTGTGAGATAGCAAGGGTGAGCTCATATATGATCATAGCTCAACAAGTTGTGGGGAACCAGTGGACATAAACTCACAAAGGTGTGAGTTCATGTGATGTGTAAGGCTAATCAATGATAGGGGTTAAAGCTGAGCATTGCTTTTAAATAGTTGGTCAAAATTTTATTAGCAGTTACTAAGTGTAAGTAAATACCAAACCATAGATAAAGTAATAGAACAAATTTAATAATAAACCCATGCAATGCAAATGACAAAATTAAATTTAAGTTCCATAATTTAAACATCAGAGAGTCCTGAGCTGCTCATGACCGCGAGCACGGCTACTATACCAGTTTTACACTCTGCAGAGGTTGTACCCTTTACCCACAAGTCATGTTACTCATCTGCCAAGGGATCACGACTTCCCATACACCTCTACCGAGGAGGCGAGGCAGGGTAACACTACGAGGCCTTTACAAAGTTCCACTAGCTTCCGAAAACCCGCTACAGTTTATAGGAAGTTCCAATGCAGGGTTCCTAGCTGACCGCCATCGCAGCAAAATCAACCAGGGACCTCCCTACACTGACCACTCCCCTACTGCCCTTGCCCCTTTCGGGTAAGGTAGTCTTCCACTAGCTTTCCTAATTAGTCAGCCAAGGGCGTCCCATTAAACCCTTGTGGTGGCACGTGGTTCTCAAGTTAAGCTCTATGTTCCAATTAACATTAATGATCTCAACATGAACATAAACAGAATAACAAGAATAATTGGAACATAGATATAATAAATGATTATCCCAAAACCATGTAAAGCAATAGCAAACTACCCAAGTGATTCAGGGGTAAACAAGGTAATGAGATAAACAAATCTAGGGTGACCTATTGGGTCCCATCAAAATTTAACCTATGCATGGATAAGTGATATTAAAGAACATTATTAGGTAAAAAGTGGTCAAGGGCACAACTTGCCTTCAATGAGCTCCTGCTCAGCTACTTCCACCTGCTGCTCACCAGGATCCTCAGCAACGGGCTCTTCTACTCGCCACAATACAAACAAGCACAGGATACAGGGAAAATTAACATTACACCAAGCATGTAAACAAAATACACAGAGATATTCTACATAATAAAATAAAATTCTAGGAACAGGAATCATAATTTTTGGAGTTATAGAATTTAAGTTATGAATTTTCAAAGGTTTTATGTGCTTTAAATAGGATTAAGTGATAAATAAATTTCTTACTGTTCTCATGACATAACAGAGGCTCTAGGTGATAAAGAATAAAATTACAAAAATTCAGAAAGTGGAATGGATTAATTTGGAGTTCATATGTATTTTCTATGAATTATCAAAGTTCTAGCAATTATTTTGTATTAAAAAGTAATTTCTATAATTAAATAACTGAATTTAAAGAGCTATGGACTGGGCCTCAATTTCTGGAAATGCCAGGGGCCTCGGGGTAAATTGCCCAGACACAGTGAACAGCGCTCACTGGCCGGCGGGTTCTAATTCGCCTAAAGAGAGGGGTTCAATTGTAAAGTGAACCCGTGAAGGGGTACGGGCTAACGTGGGCTGTCCGATTAGAATTCTAGGGCGCAGATTAAATCTAACTTACCACGAAGCGGTACGCAGCACGCGCCATCAGATGGAAGATCTACGGTGCAGATTTTAAATACCCAAAATCTACTCCTATCCGCACATCGACCGATCTACGGTCCAGATTACCCAGTGCGAAAGGGGTATGCGCAGAGCCATCTGGACCGTCCATTTAGATCGAACGAACCACATCTAATTTAAACCCGATCTAATTTTAGCCGCTGGATCGGAATCCAACGGACTCCCCCCTTCTTCCTCCCCTGGATCGAGCCGAGCAACCACGGCGAGCACGGCGGTGGCGCATCCACCGGCGCACATCGGTTTGCGGCACCAGGGCTCCTATAGCTAAATGGTGTGCGTCTACACGATCCCCAGAGAATGGTGAATGCGATGGGGTAGCTCATACCACCAATTATGCCGCGGAGATACCTGTCCACGGTAGAGGGCGGTCGACGGTGATGCCCCCTGCTCCGACGAGCAATTCAATGCTCCTGAGACGAAGACAAGCCTAGGAGACCCTTGCGCCGGCACCAAGGGATCACGTAGATGAATCCCGCACACTAAACGGGGAACAAGTCGACGGCGAGCGACCCTGGGCGCGCGGCGGGTGAAGTTCTACCCTGGCGGCGGTGCTTTTGCGTTCTGGGGGACGAAAAAGCGGTCAGGGGTTCCAGGCGATGGGGCGTGGTCTTTACTACATGTAGAAGCGCGACAGTTACGCGGACTCCGAGATCACCAGAGTGCTCCCCACGCGAGGTGGGCGCGGTCTGCGCGGCGAAGATCTCGCGAGCTCCGTTGCGAGGAAGAGAAGGCTGACAAGTGGGATCCACCCGCTAGCGACGTGGAGCGACGCGAGCGCGAGGGGGTGCGGGGAGGCGAGACTGACCGATGGGTCCCCCCCATGCCAGGCGGTAGTGCGCCCGGTGGACGAAAGACTGACACGCGGGCCCCATCTGTCGGCGCGCGAGGGTGTTGGGCCGAGCGTGGTGATGGCTGAGCGAAGGGTTTTCCAGGTGGGCCGAATTTGGTACAGTCGGCCCAGGTAAGGTTTCTTCTCTTTTTCTTTTTATTTTCTGTTTCATTTCTTTTTTTTTCAAATTCAAACTTCAATTCAAATTCAAACTTTGTGGCACTTTATATACTAGTTAATTATTTATTTTGATCATATCCACTGTGGTGCAGATATTTTAATGATAATTTTATTTGTATTGAATAATATTCCTTTCTCTTCCCTATTTTCATGGTTTTATTTTCAAGTTAAACTTTAAATTCTATGGATCCATTGAGATGCTATTAATGGTATATTTATTTTATTAAGCACAAATGCACATCCAAATAAAACTCAGCATGATGCATAAACTTTAATGGTATATCCTTTTATTACTTATTTGTTTTTTTTTGAATTTAGTGTTCACATGTGATGATGTATAGAGGTCAAACTCACAAAAAGAGAAATTGTTTTCTCTATTGGTATTTATTATATTTTTTCTAGCTATTTACAAGTAGGTGTTACAAATCCTACCCCCCTTAAAAATAATCTCGTCCTCGAGATTTAGGAAGAACGAGGGAAACGATGGGGAAAATCTATGCGAAGCTCTTCTTCTCTCTCCCACGTTGCTTCATCTTCACCGTGGTGACTCCATTGCACTTTACACATCTTTATCACCTTATTTCTCGTAACTCGAGTCAAAGTATCCAAAATCTTGATTGGGTATTCCGTGTAAGTCAAATCACCCTGAACACTGAGCTCTTCCATCGGTAATTGTTCCTCAGGGACACGGAGACACTTCTTTAGTTGAGATACGTGGAACACATTATGCACATCCGATAGACTAGCAGGTAACTCGAGTTGATATGCCATCTCCCCAACTCTCCTAAAGATCAAGAATGGTCCAATATAGCGAGGGGACAACTTGCCCTTGACTTTAAATCTCCTCATTCCACGCAGTGGTGACACCTTGAGATACACATAATCTCCTTCTTCGAATTCCAGTGGCCTCCTTCTATTATCAGCATAGCTCTTTTGCCTCGTTTGAGCCACTCTCAAATTCTCTCGAATTATACGAACTTGTTCTTCTGCTTCTTGAATAAGTTCAGGCCCAAAGAACTGTCTTTCTCCAGTCTGATCCCAATACAAAGGAGTCCTGCACTTCCTCCCATATAAAGCTTCAAAAGGTGACATCTTTAGACTGGCCTGATAACTATTATTATATGAGAACTCAGCATATGGTAGACTTTTATCCCAACTTCCTCCATGCTGAAGGGCACATGCTCTCAACATATCTTCCAATACTTGATTAGTCCTTTTAGTCTGTCCATCAGTCTGAGGGTGATAAGCCGTACTAAAATTCAACTTTGTACTCATATTCTCATGAAAGCTTCTCCAAAATCTTGAGGTAAACTGCGAGCCTCGATCAGACACGATCTTCTTTGGTACTCCATGTAAACACACAATCCGAGCCATATATAACTCTGCTAGCTGAGAACCTTTGTAAGTAGTCTTGACAGGAATAAAGTGAGCCACTTTAGTCAATCTATCCACAATCACCCATATAGCATCATATCCTTTCTGGGTGCGAGGCAATCCAGTAATGAAATCCATACCAATCTCTTCCCATTTCCACTCGGGTATCTTCAGTGGATGTAACAATCCAGCTGGCCTCTAGTGTTCAGCCTTAACTCTTTGACATACATCGCACATAGCCACATGTGCAGCTACATCTCTTTTCAATCCATACCACCAATACTTCCGCTTCAAATCCTGGTACATCTTGGTACTACCAGGATGAATAGAATAATCTGAATCATGGGCCTCCTTTAAAATAGTCTCTCGAAGGCTTTTAATATCAAGAACACACATCCTGTCCTTGAACCATACAGTGCCTTGCTCATCTTCCGTAAATTCCGGAACTCGACCTTCAGTGATCAGATCCTTGATCTCTTTGATTTTAGCATCACCAATTTGTCCTTTGCGGATCTCTTGTTCCAAAGTAGGTTCCACATCAATAGTGACTCCTTCAGTATGAGCAACTATCCCCAGGTTAAGTCTCCTGAAATCCTCAACAATCTCATCGGGTAACTGGGCAACAATAGCTGAATGAACATGCTCCTTGCGACTCAAGGCATCTGCAACCAAATTTGTCTTGCCCGGGTGATAGTGAATCTCCAAATCATAATCCTTAATAAGCTCCAACCAACGGCGTTGCCTAAGGTTGAGATCCTTCTGAGTGAATATGTACTTCAAACTCTTATGATCCGTGTACACTTGGCACTTGGTTCCCATAATGTAATGTCTCCAAATCTTAAGAGCATGCACAACTGCTGCTAGTTCCAAGTCATGAGTGGGGTAGTTCAATTCATGTTTCCGTAACTGACGAGAAGCATAGGCAATCACATGTCCTTCTTGCATGAGCACACATCCTAAGCCTTGGCCACATGCATCGCAATAGATATCAAATCCTTTCTGCAGGTCTGGCATAACCAATACTGGTGGTGACATCAATCTCTTCTTCAATTGATCAAAGCTATCTTGACACTTCTCATCCCACTTAAATTCCCTTCCTTTCTCCAAAAGTGAAGTCATAGGCTTAGCAATCTTAGAAAATCCTTCAATAAATCTCCGATAATATCCAGCAAGTCCCAAGAAACTCCGAATCTCAGTAACTGTAGTGGGTACTCTCCACTCTATTATCTCCTTAACCTTAGCAGGATCCACTGCTATTCCTCCATTAGAAATAATATGTCCAAGGAATGGTACCTTGTCAATCCAAAACTCGCACTTGCTGAACTTGGCATATAGCTGGTTATCTCGTAGCTTCTGTAGCACCAACCTCAGATGTTCCTCATGATCGCTATCACTCTGAGAATAAATGAGAATATCGTCGATGAATACCACGACGAATCTGTCCAAATACTCCATAAACACCTTGTTCATCAAGTTCATAAAATAAGCTAGTGCATTGGTCAATCCAAACGACATAACAGTAAACTCATATAATCCATATCTAGTCGAGAAAGCCGTCTTGGGAATATCCGATGGTCTAGTCCTCATCTGATGGTATCCCGATCGGAGATCAATCTTCGAAAATACTCTTGCACCTCTCATCTGATCAAATAAATCCTCAATACGGGGCAACGGATACTTGTTCTTCACTGTAACATCATTAAGAGATCTATAATCCACACACATCCGCTGCGATCCATCCTTCTTCTGTACAAACAGAACCGGTGCTCCCCAAGGTGAGGAACTCGGACGAATGTACCCAGCCTCTTGTAACTCAGTTAACTGCTTCTTAAGTTCCTTCAACTCCTCTACGGACATCCTATATGGCCGTTTAGAAATAGGGGCAGTTCCAGGTAAGAGATCAATAACAAACTCAACTTCTCTATCAGGTGGCATCCCTGGTAACTCCTCTGGAAAGACATCCGGAAAATCTCTAACCACCCGGATGTTGTCACCAACAAACTCCTCAGGCATAAAGAACATTGCACGCATGGATGAGGAGGTTACTGCAATATTAACTTGAAATCTTTCTCCTTTTAGTGGTAGTGAGTTCTACGGTACCTCTACCACATGCTATAACGGCCTTTGCCTTTCTTAGCCATGACATACCAAGGATCAGATCTATACTGCTTGACTCTAATATTATAGCAGTAGCTCCAAATTTTCTACCCATAATGGTCAATGTCAATCTACGTGTCATTTGATTCGCCTCAACAGGCCCTTTAGGCGTAATTACTATCATGGGTTTTCTCATATTTAGCAGTGGTATTTCATTTGTGTTGGCATATCTAGCAGACATGAATGAATGTGTAGCACCAGAATCAAATAATATGGTTGCAGGAATTGCATTAACATAAAACATACCAATTACGAGGTCCCCTCCATCCGGAGTAGCATCAACACTGACTTGATTAACCTTGGCAATAGAATATCCCTTGCCAGAACTTGGTGTTTGCTGCCTGTTCTGAACTGGAGTAGTAGCCATCCTCTGTGGGCAGACATTTGCATAATGACCAGTCTTCCCACACTTAAAACAAGTAGTGCCTGGGCTCTGTCCTGAAAACTTCGTCGGGGTGCCAGTGGGGGTAGCCTGTCGAGGAGGTGGAGTCCTCAGTGGTGATTGCTGAACTGGGCGCGGTCCTCCGGGTCGAGTTGGTGTACCCTGTGGTGAACTGTAGCGAGGACGAACACTGCTGCTTCCTTGTCCTTGAGATATTGCCTTTCTCTTCAAATCTCCCAGCTGAACACGCTTGTGTTCAGTAGCCAGGGCCTTATCAAGCAGCCTCTGAAATGACGGAAATGTGTGTGCCACTAGAGCATACTGCAGTGGTCCATTAAGTCCTTCAATGAAATGCTCCTGCTTCCTCTCGTCTTCAGCAACTTCTTCAGTAGCATATCTGGATAACTGAATAAACTTGTCGCGGTACTCGCTGACTAACATACTTCCTTGCTTCAGCGACAGAAATTCCTTCTTCTTGATCTTTATCATACCAGCTGGAATATGGTAGTTTCTGAACTGTGTACTGAATTCTGCCCAGGTAATAGTATCAGCAGCATCATGGGCAGCAGTATAAGAATCCCACCAGTCAGCAGCAGGACCTGTCAGACGTCCAGAAGCATAAAGAACTTTCTCCCGGTCCGTGCACTGTGCAATATTCAGCATCTTCTCAACGGACTTCAGCCAATCATCCACGTCTAGTGGATCAGGTGAGCTAGCGAATGTAGGTGGCTTATGACTCATGAACTCCCGGTGCTTATCACGAGGTGGAACTGGTGGTGGTGGTGGAGGCAGTGGCACTTGTTGCTGCTGTTGCTGCTGTTGCATTTGTTGTTGCAGCTGCTGTTGTTGTGCCCTCCTTTCCTGGCGTATCTCATCTCGCTCCTGGCGCAACTCCTGTCGTATATCTTCTCTTTCCTGACGCATCTCCTGGCGTTCTTGCTGCATCTGGGCACGCATATCAGCCATGGTGTCCGCCATTTGCTGCATCACCGCCATCTGAGCAGCAACCAGTGGGTCAACTCCGCCTGGTGGAGGATTAGGAGGATTCATCTCTGCAGGCTGTGGCTGAGGTTGTCTATATATCCTTCGAGTGTGTTGGTTAGGAGGCAAGTCAATTCCCCCACCTCGCCTGGTATTGACCATCTGAGTTAGATACATATGGTAAGAAAATAGTAGACAAGGCAGGTATTTACAAATCAGGTTACTTTGGGGAATTTTATTAGCTAAGCAGATTAATATTTTACCTATCCTAGCTAATTCAATACCTTATGGTGGTACATGCTAAGATGTCCATCTATAATTCAATCAATCAAAGAAACAAATCAGGCATTTAGCATCAGCACAATCAACCAACATTTTTAAAATAGAAAAAATAGTTTTATTTTCATCTTAGGTTCCCTATCTCTTAAAAATGTCATAAGGGTAGGGATTCCAAGGTGTGAAATCCATTTTGTCTTAGAGTAGAAAAGGGTAAGAATGATCAGAGTAGAATAGCAAAAGGTGAGATAGGATCAAGATAAGGTAAGTATAGAACGAGTCAGAGTAAGGTAAGTAGGTAAGGTTTGTCCATATCTATCTAGGTTTCGTCCTACAGTCAACATTTCCTCTGATACCACTTCTGTCACACCCGGCTTTAAGGAACAAAGCCAGGTGCATCTCATACATGCGCCAAGAAGACAACATATATAATAACAGAGTGTATAGAGATGAATGTCATAAAACATCAGAGTATTTATTACATAGCGGAAGACTTATTACAAAATAAAGTAATAAAGATAAAACGAACTAAGGATCGTCGGCGCCAATGTCGACTGAGAAACGCCACCTAGATCAGATCGAACTCCTCAGTGTTAGGCGGCTCCTCCTGAACCACCTGATCTTCTCCTGTGGGGGGTGTGAGATAGAAAGGGTGAGCTCACATATGATCATAGCTCAACAAGTTGTGGGGAACCAGTGGACATAAACTCACAAAGGTGTGAGTTCATGTGATGTGTAAGGCTAATCAATGATAGGGGTTAAAGCTGAGCATTGCTTTTAAATAGTTGGTCAAAATTTTATTAGCAGTTACTAAGTGTAAGTAAATACCAAACCATAGATAAAGTAATAGAACAAATTTAATAATAAACCCATGCAATGCAAATGACAAAATTAAATTTAAGTTCCATAATTTAAACATCAGAGAGTCCTGAGCTGCTCATGACCGCGAGCACGGCTAGTATACCAGTTTTACACTCTGCAGAGGTTGTACCCTTTACCCACAAGTCATGTTACCCATCTGCCAAGGGATCGCGACTTCCCATACACCTCTACCGAGGAGGCGAGGCAGGGTAACACTACGAGGCCTTTACAAAGTTCCACTAGCTTCCGAAAACCCGCTACAGTTTATAGGAAGTTCCAATGCAGGGTTCCTGGCTGACCGCCATCGCAGCAAAATCAACCAGGGACCTCCCTACACTGACCACTCCCCTACTGCCCTTGCCCCTTTCGGGTAAGGTAGTCTTCCACTAGCTTTCCTAATTAGTCAGCCAAGGGCGTCCCATTAAACCCTTGTGGTGGCACGTGGTTCTCAAGTTAAGCTCTATGTTCCAATTAACATTAATGATCTCAACATGAACATAAACAGAATAACAAGAATAATTGGAACATAGATATAATAAATGATTATCCCAAAACCATGTAAAGCAATAGCAAACTACCCAAGTGATTCAGGGGTAAACAAGGTAATGAGATAAACAAATCTAGGGTGACCTATTGGGTCCCATCAAAATTTAACCTATGCATGGATAAGTGATATTAAAGAACATTATTAGGTAAAAAGTGGTCAAGGGCACAACTTGCCTTCAATGAGCTCCTGCTCAGCTACTTCCACCTGCTGCTCACCAGGATCCTCAGCAACGGGCTCTTCTACTCGCCACAATACAAACAAGCACAGGATACAGGGAAAATTAACATTACACCAAGCATGTAAACAAAATACACAGAGATATTCTACATAATAAAATAAAATTCTAGGAACAGGAATCATAATTTTTGGAGTTATAGAATTTAAGTTATGAATTTTCAAAGGTTTTATGTGCTTTAAATAGGATTAAGTGATAAATAAATTTCTTACTGTTCTCATGACATAACAGAGGCTCTAGGTGATAAAGAATAAAATTACAAAAATTCAGAAAGTGGAATGGATTAATTTGGAGTTCATATGTATTTTCTATGAATTATCAAAGTTCTAGCAATTATTTTGTATTAAAAAGTAATTTCTATAATTAAATAACTGAATTTAAAGAGCTATGGACTGGGCCTCAATTTCTGGAAATGCCAGGGGCCTCGGGGTAAATTGCCCAGACACAGTGAACAGCGCTCACTGGACGGCGGGTTCTAATTCGCCTAAACAGAGGGGTTCAATTATAAAGTGAACCCGTGAAGGGGTACGGGCTAACGTGGGCTGTCCGATTAGAATTCTAGGGCGCAGATTAAATCTAACTTACCACGAAGCGTTACGCAGCGCGCGCCATCAGATGGAAGATCTACGGTGCAGATTTTAAATACCCGAAATCTACTCCTATCCGCACATCGACCGATCTACGGTCCAGATTACCCAGTGCGAAAGGGGTATGCGCAGAGCCATCTGGACCGTCCATTTAGATCGAACGAACCACATCTAATTAAAACCCGATCTAATTTTAGCCGCTGGATCGGAATCCAACGGACTCCCCCCTTCTTCCTCCCCTGGATCGAGCCGAGCAACCACGGCGAGCACGGTGGTGGCGCATCCACCGGCGCACATCGGTTTGCGGCACCAGGGCTCCTATAGCTAAATGGTGTGCGTCTACACGATCCCCAGAGAATGGTGAATGCAATGGGGTAGCTCATACCACCAATTATGCCGCGGAGATACCTGTCCACGGTAGAGGGCGGTCGACGGTGATGCCCCCTGCTCCGACGAGCAATTCAATGCTCCTGAGACGAAGACAAGCCTAGGAGACCCTTGCGCCGGCACCAAGGGATCATGTAGATGAATCCCGCACACTAAACGGGGAACAAGTCGACGGCGAGCGACCCTAGGCGCGCGGCGGGTGAAGTTCTACCCTAGCGGCGGTGCTTTTGCGTTCTGGGGGACGAAAAAGCGGTCAGGGGTTCCAGGCGATGGGGCGTGGTCTTTACTACATGTAGAAGCGCGACAGTTACGCGGACTCCGAGATCACCGGAGTGCTCCCCACGCGAGGTGGGCGCGGTCTGCGCGGCGAAGATCTCGCGAGCTCCGTTGCGAGGAAGAGAAGGCTGACAAGTGGGATCCACCCACCAGCGACGTGGAGCGATGCGAGCGCGAGGGGGTGCGGGGAGGCGAGACTGACCGATGGGTCCCCCCCATGCCAGGCGGTAGTGCGCCCGGTGGACGAAAGACTGACACGCGGGCCCCATCTGTCGGCGCGCGAGGGTGTTGGGCCGAGCGCGGTGATGGCTGCGCGAAGGGTTTTCCAGGTGGGCCGAATTTGGTACAGTCGGCCCAGGTAAGGTTTCTTCTCTTTTTCTTTTTATTTTCTGTTTCATTTCTCTCTTTTTTCAAATTCAAACTTCAATTCAAATTCAAACTTTGTGGTACTTTATATACTGGTTAATTATTTATTTTGATCATATCAACTGTGGTGCAGATATTTTAATGATAATTTTATTTGTATTGAATAATATTCCTTTCTCTTCCCTATTTTCATGGTTTTATTTTCAAGTTAAACTTTAAATTCTATGGATCCATTGAGATGCTATTAATGGTATATTTATTTTATTAAGCACAAATGCACATCCAAATAAAACTCAGCATGATGCATAAACTTTAATGGTATATCCTTTTATTACTTATTTGTTTTTTTTTTGAATTTAGTGTTCACATGTGATGATGTATAGAGGTCAAACTCACAAAAAGAGAAATTGTTTTCTCTATTGGTATTTATTATATTTTTTCTAGCTATTTACAAGTAGGTGTTACAGTCCAGGGCAGAAGGAGCCAAACCGCCGCGCGCAGGGCATGCAACTGCCCAGCGGTTACAAGCATCCCTCCACTTTCGCCCAGACCAACGGGTGAAAGGGTGGACAGCCATGCAGTTGGCATGCAACCGCGCCAAGTGGGCGCGCCCCTTCAACTCCAACGCACCCAGCATGGAGGCCCAGGCCCACACGTCATGCAACCGGCGCGCCGGTTGCTACGTGCGAGCAACTGCACCGCCACTCGCGCCACTACCACGCCTCCTCGACTGCGGAGCCAATACCGCGACTTGAGGCAACCCTGCGTGTGACCCAGCAGTGCCAGCCAGGAGCGACGGTCAAATACGGTCAAAAATGGGCCGGCAGTGATGGCGGTGGCAGGCGGGCAGGAGCAGCGGTCACGTCGTCAGCCAAGCCTACGTCCCATCCAGGGGCAGCAAGAGAGCCCTCTCTCACGGCGTGAAGACGGCGTGCCCGTGATCTGTTCCTCGAACGGCCCGCGCTCGCGCAACGACCGCCTCGCGAACCACTCGCCCTGTCGCATTAACTCCGCGGTAGGACAGGCAGCGTCTCGGACGGGAGAAGCAAGCGACGCTTCGCCCTCGCCATAATGACCGCGTCGAAAAAGGTACGCCACGTCATTCGATTTCGTATCCTTTTCCTTTTTCCTCTTTCTCTCTTACAACAGGGACCGAGAAAGGGGGATACCCCGAAAAGGATCCTTCTCCGTGAAGGAAACAGGCCCCGAGCCTCCCTACTGATCAGAGGTTCGAAGGCTAGCCCCTCGGAGGGGTTCAACGGCCGCCTCAGAGCAATTGGGTTCTGCGCCCACTACTGGTCAGAGGTTCGATGGCCGGCCCCTCGGAAGGGTTCAACGGCTGCCTCAGGCCACTCGGGCTCCGCACCCACTACTGATCAGGGGTTCGTAGGCTGGCCCTCGAAGGGTTCACAGTCGCCTCAGACACAGAGCGAGGGATGACCCTAGGTACGTTCCATACATAACCAAGGCTCGGGCTACGCTCCCGAGGTACCCTAGGACATTTCTGAGACCAGCGGGAGCGATCTTGTAACGGAATCCCATCAGAGGGAGGCATCGAGCCCTCGGACCCCGTCAAAGGGGACCGGGTCCGGCAGATCACCCGCAGGTACTTTTGGAGCGCGCCTCCGGGCCTCTAGCCGACCCCTAGCAAATGGGGCACGGGCGTCCGCTCGGATTACCCGCCAGCAGCTCACCGGAGACACCATGTTCGGCGCCCTCCGAGGGCAACATGGCGCTTCCCCCCCTCCTCCTTGCGGAAAGGCGACGCAGGGGCGTATGTAAAAAAGTCGAGTCTGTCCTTGACCGTCCTCTCGCCCTGTGCAGAGGCTCGGGGGCTGCTCTCGCAAACCCGGCTCCGGCCAACCCGTTGACAGCGTCAACATACCAGCCCGAGAACTTGGGACCCGACCGTGCACCCGGGCTACGGCCAGCTCGCATGAGGGGACGACTAGACCAGCCGAAGTATTGCGAAACGCACTAAGACCTCGAAGGAGTAAAACTACTCCTCTGAGGCCTCGGGGGCTACACCCAGCGGGTGCGCTCGCACGCACCCACCGAAACAAAATGTAACCAAGAAAAGGCTGGTCCCCTTGCAAAAAAGTGCGGCAAAAGCCTCCAAGCGAGTATTAACACTCCCTTCGAGGCTCGGGGGCTACTGTCTGGGACCATAATTAGGGGTACCCTCAAGGCTCCTAAATCTCAGCTGGTAACCCCCATCAGCACAAAGCTGCAAAGGCCTGATGGGTGCGATTAAGTCAAGGATCGGTCCATTCGAGGGACGCGATCACGCCTCGCCCGAGCCCAGCCTCGGGCAAGGGCAGCCGACCCCGGAGGACCTACGTCTCGCCCGAGGCCCCCCTCCAGCAACGGACACACCTTCGGCTCGCCCGAGGCCCAGTCTTCACCAAGAAGCAACCTTGGCCAAATCACCACACCGACCGACCAAATCGCAGGGGCATTTAATGCAAAGGTGGCCTGACACCTTTATCCTGACGCACGCCCTCCAGTCGACAGAGCCGAAGTGACCGCAGTCACTTCGTTGCTCCACTGACTGGTCTGACAAGAGGACAGTGCTGCCTGCGCCGCTCCGACTGCTGAGCCACTCGACAGAGTGAGGCTGACAGCAGCCAAGTCCGGTCTCAGGCGTCATAGGAAACTCCGCTTCGCCCGACCCCAGGGCTCGGACTCGGGCTCAGCCCCAGAAGACGGCGAACTCCGCTCCGCCCGACCCCAGGGCTCGGACTTGGGCTCAGCCCCAGAAGACGGCGAACTCCGCTCCGCCCGACCCCAGGGCTCGGACTTGGGCTCAGCCCCAGAAGACGGCGAACTCCGCTCCGCCCGACCCCAGGGCTCGGACTTGGGCTCAGCCCCAGAAGATGGCGAACTCCGCTCCGCCCGACCCCAGGGCTCGGACTCAGGCTCAGCCCCGGAAGACGGCGAACTCCGCTCCGCCTGACCCCAGGGCTCGGACTTGGGCTCAGCCCCAGAAGACGGCGAACTCCGCTCCGCCCGACCCCAGGGCTCGGACTTGGGCTCAGCCCCGGAAGACGATGAACTCTGCTCCGCTCGACCCCAGGGCTCAGACTCAGGCTCAGCCCCGAAGGACGACGAACTCCGCTTCGCCCGACCCTAGGGCTCGGACTCAACCCTAGCCTAAGCCGACGGTCTCCGCCTCGTCCGACCCGGGGGCTCGGACTCGACCTCGACCTCGGAAGGAAGACTCGACCTCGACCTCGGAGGAGCCTCCACCTCGCCCAACCTAGGGCACGGACCGACCACGTCAACAGGAAGCGCCATCATTACCCTACCCCGAGCTGACTCAGGCTACGGGGAACAAGACCGGCGTCCCATCTGGCTCGCTCCACCATACGAGCAATGATGGCGCCCCGCATGCCCTATGACGACGGCGGCTCTCAGCCCCCTTACGGAAGCAAGAGGACGTCAGCAAGGACTCGACAGCCCCGACAGCTGTCCTTCCGACAGGCTCTAGCGCTCCTCCGACGGCCACGACACCACGCGAACCGGGTGCCAAGACCTCTCCGGCTGCCATGATGGCATGTACTTAGGGCGCTAGCTCTCCACCGCTAGACACATTAGCACATTTCTACACTCCCCGTTGTACACCTGGATCCTCTCCTTACGCCTATAAAAAGGGAGGACCAGGGCCCTCTTACAGAGGGTTGGCCGCGCGTGGAAGGACGGGACGGCGCTCGCACAAGGCCGCTCGCTCCCTCCCGCGTGGACGCTTGTAACCCTCTACTGCAAGCGCACCCGACCTGGGCGCGGGGCTAACACGAAGGCCGCGGGTTCCACTCTCCCACGCCTGCCTCCCTCCGGCTGCTTCCTTCCCCCCTTCGCGTTCTGCCTCGCGTCGACCCATCTGGGCTGGGGCACGCGGCGACAATTCACTCGTCGGTCCAGGGACCCCCCGGGTTTCGAAACACCGACAAGAGGAGAGAGAGTATAGGGGAGGGAGATAGGAAGCACAGCGGCGGTGGCTTGGAAATGGGTGCCAGGCGTGCGCGCGCATGACTAGGGTTTGGTAACTGGGCCCCTAGTGGGCAGGTTAGGTTAGGAGATTTTGTTTTTTTCTTTTTTTCTAATTCCGAAATACATTTTTAGATAGCTCAAAAAATCATAAAAATTCACCAAAACTATTTATAAATAAAATATTTGTATTTAGACTAATAATTATTATATTAATTACTAGGATTTTCTTTTAAAAAGAATTGCTACAAAACATCCGATCATCAATCAAGCGCATACAAAGAAAATTGATTCAAAATGCAAATAAATAATTAAACACTTAAAAAATTATTACCCTAATTAATCTAATAACTAAATTTATTATTTTTAATTGATGGCTTTTATGGTGTTACACACCGCTATACATAATTATGTTCCTTTCTTCCTATCTGTTAGCGCTAATATGGCAGCAAACACTGGGATGAACCACCTAGCGGTGCTCTCTGCGGGAGTGCGGCCGATTCGTGGCCCTAAGCCAGACTGTTCGTGCCTCGTTGTAGGAGCGGCTTCTCGCCTCTCAGGAGGGTCCGTGCGTTCGCAGAGGCTCTTCTTCTTCTCGAAGAACCTATATCTCGTCTCTCGGGAGGGACCCCATTGGGGAGGAGAGTTCCAGGGGTTGTCTTGGGGTCGGTAGGCTGCCCAAGACGCCTCTAGACGATGCTGGGTCGAAGAGAGGTGAAGAAATAGGTCGAGGGAGTCTAATACTATGGCTAGATTACTCCTACTCCTAAGGGCTGGAAAGAACAATGAAAATAAGGTAAATTCGATAAGTAGATTTGATTGGAACAATTGTGGGGGCTTTAATTGACCGTACCCCTTCATCTATATAAAGGGGGAGGTCTGGACCTGTTACAAGTCAATTTTTGAGCTTTATCTCGTAGATTTTGGTAACAAATCCTACAAGAAATCTGGATCCCTAACTGAATCTACGCATGTGTGGACCATCCGCGCCACCACCATGAACACTCCAGCCTTAGGGCTAGACCATATGCACTGTCATTTTTAGTGCTCAACATATGCCCTCTGCCTTTTGGTGGAGGTTGATGAACCAAAAACACATGTATTGTTAGCACCCTTCAAGAAACAATAGGTCTCACAAGTTACTTTGTTCCCAAAGTAAGAACCAAGCCCGATGCAAGTCCCCGACCTTTCAATCTAATGAGGTGATTATTTAATAGAGTCCTAAGGTCATTTAAGATTGCATATTTCTCGGCCATAACCACTTGATCAATGGGTCAATAAGCACAAAATTATGGTGCCTCTAGCCTGAATAAGCAAAGGGATTATGCATGTAATATGGGTTCATCATCGTACTATTTCACATTTGAACAAGATAATATATCAACGTTTAGCAGGCAGGTGGAAAGTATCCTGACATCACTAGAGATGGATGAATAGGTGATGGCCGCTACGTTGCCTTTCGAGCCGTTTTATTCGACCATTTTGTTTTAGTGGATGACCGGGGCTGCTTTGTTGGCCGATCACGCAGAACGACCTTCTTAACGTATTTGTGGAGTCATTGATCAGAAGTAGGGCCAGCTTTGACTAGTCGATCTAGCGTTTCATATGTACTTTGCCCCTGCTGTGTACCATGTTTTGTTTTATGTGGGCGTTGTAGCCTCTAGTTGCCTCCGGACCGTCCGGCTGAGTTAGTCGGACTGTCCACATGGGCTTTAGACTATTTGGGCACAAATATCGGACCGTTCGTGATGCATGAGAAAGGGAACTTTGATCGACTGCCCAATCGCCCTTGCCCCCTAGCACCTCTGGTCTTATTAGTATTCTTGCCCGGAGCCTTTTGAGCAACTAATCCTCGTGATGTATTTGACGTGCGAGGATCACCAATGACAATGTTCTTGCCTTTGTTCTTATCGGCCACTTCTGGTTGAACCAAGACCTTTTTGTTGGTTAGTTCTATTATATTGATAGTAAATGGTTCCGTGTTAATTTGTATCTCCTGAAATCTTAACCGACCCTCATTTATGGCCGATAATATCTGTCTGCGAAAAACATTACAATCATTGGTGGAATGGAAAAATAAATTATGCCACTTGTAATAAGCACGTCTCTTTAATTTATATAGAGGAGGAATAGTATGAGTTACCTTAATGTTGCCACTTTTCACTAGCTCGTCAAATATTTTGTCGCACTTAGCAACATTAAAAGTAAATTTAACTTCTTCATGTCGATTCTTTTGAATCAGCTGTAAAGAAGAACATAGAGAAGGTTTGGCCTTTGTTGGCCAAACAAGCTCAGTGGTACATATATTTGCGGATTCATCACCCAAACTATTGTGCTCCACTAGATGTACATTATGGCTAGTCGATTTTGACGTCTCTTTGCTTCGACTTTCACAGGCCAGAGCCCGTTGATGTAGCTGAGCTATTGAAAAAAACTGGGAGCCATCCAATTTCTCTCTTAAGTAGGATAACAACCATTAAAAGCCAGCCCTACTAGCACTTTGTCTTCGACATAGATTTGAAAGCAACGGTTTCTAGTGTCCTGGAACCTCTGGATATAATCATTAACCGATTCTTCGTGCCCCTATCGGACTGAAGCTAAATCAGCCAACCCTAATTCATATTACCCGAAAAAGAAATACTCATGAAATTTACTTTATAAATCATTCTAGGAATTAATGGAATTAGGAGGCAGTGCAGCATACCACGCGAAAGTGGTACCAGTAAAAGGATAAAGAAAATAAACGAACACAAAAGGCTACCACATCGGCCAATGCACCTAGGTGTGCTAGGAATTGGCCTACATGTTCATGTGTGCTTCTACCACTTTCACCAGAAAATTTGAAAAACTCTAGAATCCTTGTCCCTTGTGGGTACGAGGCAGTGTCAAACCGGTGATCATATGGCTTTTGATATGATTTCCTATATTGGTTACATTAACTTCGAGCCTCTCTCGAAATAGTTTAGCCATCTCTTTCCTAATTTTCTCTACTACGCCTAGTGCCAGACCATCGGACCTTAGGCCATGGGGCTCACTCGACTGGCATTGTTATGCCGACCTTGCCATGGCCGATCGAGAACGGTGATCGGCCTATGATCATATGGTGTATAGTGGTTTAAATATATATGGGGGAATGTACTGCTATTGTGGCATGTAATAAATTGGTATATGGTGTGTAACAGTAGGTTATGAGTATGAGTATCCGGACGGTCCGGCTCAAGCGTTCGGATGGTCTAACACGATGTCGAACTATCCGATGGTATATTTGGATTGTCCGGTTGTGTTTGCTACTGCCAGGATGCCACGAGGTGGTCCTGGCGCAGCCCCAGACTGTCCGACAGGGAGAGCTGGCGGTCCGCGTAAGGGCCGGACTGTCCAGGAGGAGGCTTGGACGGCCTGGTCATTTCCAAGGGTGCCTATCTGCCAAGCAGGGGCGACAATGTCGGTATTTGCCCCCGATAAGAATTCATCGACATATCATATAATGGTTGAGGCTGTGAATTCCCATTTGTTGCCGATATATTAGATATAGACATCATGTTACTAGTTTCATATGATAGAAAACTAGGAGCAACAGATTTGTCCAATGAGCGTGCTAATTTTCTAATTAATTCTTCTAACCCTCCAATCAGTTTCATTTGATTCTGTTGCTAATCTATATACTGTTTAATAGATTGGGTCTCGTCAGGTTTACTTACATTGGAGATTTTAAGCGAAGATAGAAGAGAAACAACATCGGTCTCTCCATGTTTGACAACCTTTTCATGGCGATCCACTATGAATTGTGATAAGAATTTCTCCTTCGCTTGATGCATGAAGTCTTCGTATTGTTGTTTCTCATTGGCCGACAGGCATTCCACGACCGGCTTAAGAATATTGTATGGGGAGATATCGGTATGATCTTTAGAACCGACCATTTGAGGGTTTGATTTTTAGTAGATCTAGACACCTATTCTCCAGCGAAGTCGCCAAAAAGTATGTTGGCGTCAATCTGGCACCAAACACTATGATGAACTGCTTGGCGGTGCTCTCCGCGGGAGCACTGACGGTTTGTGGCCTCGATGCAGGAGCGGCTTCTCCTTGTACGCTTGCTGGATGGTCCGAGCCTAGACTCGGATGGTCCGCGCGTGCGCAAAGGGACTTCTTCTCCGTGAAGAACCTAGATCTCGCCTCTCGGGAGGGACCCCATTGGGGAGGAGAGTTCTAGGGGTTGTCTTGGGGTCGGCAGGCCACACAAGACACCTATAGACAACGTTGGGCCGAAGAGAGGTGAAGAAATAGGACGAGGGAGACTAATACTAGGGCTAGATTAATTCTACTCCTAAGGAATGGAAAGAACAGTGCAAATAAGGTAAATTTGGTAAGTAGAACTAATGGGATCGATTGTGGGGGCTTCAATCAGTCGTACCCCTTCATCTATATAAAGGGAGATGTCTGGACCCGTTACAAGTCAGTTGTCAGGCTTATCCCGTGGATTTTGCTAACAAATTAATCTCCCAAGAAATCTAGGACCTAACTGATTTTGTGCAAGCGCGGACCGTCCGCGCCACCACCGTAGACCATTCGGCCTTAGGGCCGGACCGTCCGTACTATCATTTTCTATGCTCAACGCTATGCAAGAAGTTGGGAGTAGACCTCCTCCACTTGGTCGCTAGGACTATCACAATGGAGTTGAACTTCTCGCCGAGGCCTAAGAGAATATATGAGATGAGTTCTTTATCTTCAATTGGCTTTCATGCAAGATCATCTAATTAGCAAGAGCTCGAGCTTTAGGTCACATATTTTGTGGAGTTGTCGCCTTTTTTAGATTAGTTAGGGCAATTATTGAGTTGATGAAGCATGTCCTAGCTATAGAGAAAAGATTCCCTCTATGGTTCTTCATGCTACTACCATGGTGACGTCTATCACCACCTCGATAAGATAATAACTTCTTTGGCATCCTATTGTACCTTCATCATTTACTTGCGGTGCCAGTGATGCCTCCACGAGATGGTCTTCTAGGCGTATTTCTCGCACCACGATCAGAACTAGTAACTTTTATAAGTTGTGGTTTGTCTTGTTGAGTTTCTTGACAATGTTATATTTGGCTAAAAAAATACGGATGATAATGTAGTCATATAATTATATTGACTAAATTCTTGAGTTTAATTAGCATCTTTGATTACCATAACAAGAATCAGAGGTGGCCGAAAATACTGTATTCTTTATAGGACCAACGTCTCTATATTTATATTTATAGAACCTTGCTATGTGTCCGACCCACGTGTCCGACTGTGTGAGCAATTGAAAAGCTGCAAGATGGGCCCTGTCACACCCGGGTTTTAGGGACCCGGGCGCGAACGCAATCACCAGGGGTGCTGGGACAAAGTCTCACATATATGATGAATCATGTTACAAAAACGAATGTCATATCTTTACTATACGATAGGAGATCTGAACAAAATAAATAAATAATTACATCATAAGTAGACAACGATCCAGCAACCCAAAGTTGACTATGAGACGACGACCTAAACCTCTCACGAACACATCGCAGCATCCTCCATGTGCCTCATCCTGTGGTACCTGTTCTTGACCTATGGAGGGTGTGAGGCAGCAATGGTGAGCTCACATATGTTAATCGCTCAACATGTTATGGGGAATAATGTGCATGAACTCGCCCAAGGTGGGAGCTCACGTGAAGTGTAAGGCTTACCAAAGAGGATGTTTAAAGCTGAGCATTGCTTTTAAAGTTGGTCAAATTTTATTAGCAATTACTAAATGTAAGTAAATATCATTCCAGAATAATAATATAACAAAATTAATAATAAATCCCATGTAATGCAAATGACAAATTGAATTTAGTTCCATAATTTAATCATGCGAGAGTCCAGAGATGCTCATGACCACGAGCATGGCTAGTATACCAGTTTTACACTCTGCAGAGGTTGTACTCTGTACCCACAAGTCGTGTACCCATGTCGCTAGGGTTTGCAAGGCCCTTAGACACTTCTGAGGTGAATGGCTAGGGATCCACTATGAGGACTTTACAAAGTTCCACTAGCTTTAGAAAACCCGCTGCAGTTTCTTGGAAGAGCAATGCAGAAATCCCCCGTCTGACCGCCATCGCAGCAAAATCAACCCAGTAACCTCCCTACATGGCTACTCCCCTACTACCCTTATCCCTATCGGGTAAGGTAGTCTTCCACTAGCTTTCCTAGTTAGTCAGCCAAGGGCGTCCCATTCCACCCTTTTGGTAGCACGTGTTTCTCAAGTTAAGCTCCATGTTCCAATTTAAAATAATGATCTTGACATGAGCATAAATAAAATAATAGTATAATTGGAACATGAAGATAATGTAATATTAAACTCAAAACCACATAGAGCAATAACAAAACTACTCAGATAGTTCACGGGTAAACAAGGTAATAAGATAACCAGTCTAGGGTGACCTATTGGGTCCCATCAAAACTAAACCTATGCAAGATAAAATGGTTATAAAGAACATTATTGGATAAATAAAAGTGATCAATGACACAACTTGCCTGGGACTTGAGATTCCAGGTACCAACTTGCTCTTCCAGTGACTCGTAACCTCGCTGCTAGTCGTAGCAATACAAACAAACATGGTATAGGCAAAATTAACATTACACCAATCATAAGAACAAACTGTATAATAATAATCTACGCGTTGCTACGAGATCGTGGGATCGAGAACTAATAAGATCGGAGTCATGGTAATAAAAGTTATGATTTTCTAAAGATTTATGTGATTTAACTATTAAACTATATCATAAATTGATTAGTGTATATCATATGAGAGAATATCTTATAAATAATTAAGTCAACTTTAATCTAAGTCATTACTTGATTATAAATCATCTTTTAGACCAAAGATAATCATAATATCATGAGACTATATTAATATTAGAATAAGATAATCCAGAAAACATAGATTAATCAAATTAGTTACTTAATTATAGAAGTATAGGATATCATATAATCAATGTTGCTACTGCTTAGTAAATATTTATACGAAGCTAACGCAACTTGAACGGATTGAAACAGAGTTAAAATGAATTAATTATAATTTTCCGAAGTTAATTCATACCTAGAGTAGAGTAATTCAAGTGAATAATTTTAATTCAAGTTTCATGGCTAAACAAAGGTACTAGATGATGAACAATATTTAAACAAAATTATTGCAACTGGAATGAATCAATGGAGCTAAAATGAATTAAATATGAATTATACAAGTTTCTGGAATTATTTTTATTCTAAAAATCCCTTTTCCGAGTTATTTCATTATTTCTGGATAACCTATGGACTGTGGACACAAAATCCAGGGAGTTCAGGGTCCAAAACATAAATTCCAGGACCTAGTTTTAATTATTTCTCCACGCGTGTGGACGGCGGGTTGTTTACAGAAAAGGGCAGGGCTCATTAGCAAAATACCACGGTCGAAGGAGTATTCTTGATTGTCAGCCATCCGATCATCAATCGAGGGCTCAGATTAGATCGAGACTCAACTGAAAGGGGTACGCAATCATCACCGAGGGATAAAGATCCCACGGCACGGACTTCATCCCGCCCAATCTAACCACGACCACCCGATTGAGATCCCATGACCCAAAGTAGATCGCGAAGCGATACGTGATGCAGACCGTAGGATCCAAACCCTACGGTTAGGATTTTATACTAGCCGATCCAACCACAACCGTCAATCTATAGATGTGTGACCCAGATCTTTTTACGAAGGGAGGGTACGTGACGTCATAATCCCATCCATCCATCATCGATCCGACGGCCAGCCCTGCTTCTTCCCCCCTTCACAATACCAGATCGACAGTGCCTAGGCCATGACGGTGGCGGCCAGACCACCATGAAAGCGCCATGGCCGGACCCCCCAAAGTTCGAACCCCGGCCGAATTACTCGGATCCAAACGAGCTACACGCAGAGGATTCCCAGGAGAACGTAATGGTACCCTTCCTTACCTTCATCCATGCAGCAATACCCCATGGCGGCACGCCAAGCAGCCTAAATCCGGTGAGATTCACACCCCGCGGCGCCGGTTGTCCCTGGCCACCGACACCGATGTCCACACCTCTAGCGTCCTCCGGGGCGATCCCTCCCGAGCGACCAGCCGAGGCCTTGCGGCTTCACACGCAGGCATCAGCGTATGGATTCTATCTCTCGCTCTCTCTTCCTCTTCTCTCGATTTCTCTCTCTGTTCTCTGCGACAAGCACACAACGCTTCACTGATGTGGCTCGGGGTCGGCTTTGCGAGGCACGCGCATAAATACCCGAGGTCAGGGGAGCCTTGGCGCAAGAATCTCAACTGAGTCCAGGTTTCCTGGTGAAGGTTGTTATGGCGTTCACGAACACACACCCAGGAGGAAGACTCTAGACAGCAGGGCCCGCATGTAAGCGACACCTGAAGCCACTCGTGGAGGAGGGTAGTCACTGGGCACTGGGACCCACCTGTCGGCGCGAGTGACCGCGCGGACGTGTGGACAGGAGGTTGCTAGGCCGAGGAGGTGAGAAACGACCCAAGTACATGTTTTCCTTTTATTTTTTTCTATTTTCTTTTCAAATTCTAAATTTAAAGATTCAAACTGAATTTTAAATTTCCGTTTTAAATTTTTGATTTTCAAATATTAAATACCATTCAATTTAGAATATACTATCTACTGTTTCTAATATTATTATTTTTTATTTTCCTTGTCATCTATTTATGGGAGGAATAAATGTTTTCCTAAACATTTTCTTTCTCTTTTTCTACTTTATGTTTTTCTTTAGAATTGGAGGTCAAGTTTATGTTTTCCATAAAATACATTACCACAAATTCACCATCTAGAGATCAACCTTTTCTTTATCAATTTATGAGTTACTCAACTAATTTAATATTATTGTTTGAATATGAGGAGGAAGAATCCTAATAGATTAAAGGTCTTCAAAATTCTCACCACACTATTATATATCCTTTTTATCTCTTTATTTTATTATTTCATGATATTTTTTTCTTCTACCAAATTTTGGGCTTTACAAATCCTACCCCCTTAACAGAAATCTCGTCCTCGAGATTTGTAAGAACAGGGATACAGAAGGATTAGTTTGTAATTCAGCTTTTAGTCTATAATTGGTTCAAAAATCCAAAGTCTCATTTTTTATAGTCAATAGTGGGTGATTAGGTGAGCATAGGTATCCAGCTACTTATTATGTAGGATATAAGTTGAACAGGTTGATGTAAGAAATATTATGGCAAGAAAAAGACTTCATTCGAAAGGTTTAAGTCTTACTTCATCTCGAGATTCACCTTGACTGTTATATCCTTCCTTATCGATGTCGATTTGTTCTTTCTCCGGTCTTGGTCTCACTGATTCGAGGTTAGTGTATATCATCGGGGTTGGGGAATATGGTTAAGATAGTTATGGGTGAGGTAGAGTACATGATGTAGGTAAAAATCCTGTTTGATAATAGGTGAGGATAGATAGATTATACAATTCATCATGACTCTATTGGTTGGATTAGCTCTTATGCTCATGGTTGAGTTGGTCTAATGTGCTAAGTTAAGTTAACACCAGGCTAGTAGGGTCCAATCTCTTCTACCAGTATCACTAATCTGTTTAAGTAGACCACATTAGCTTAGATCACATTAGATTAGATCACATTAGATTCTATAATCATATTTAAGAATATAATTTAGTTAAGCATATCAAGCTGACTTTATCTTTATAAAATTCTAGTATCCTTTTTTATCCAAGTGGAACTTCCAATTAGTATTTTTTTATACACCTAAAATTTTCATGCATTAAGAGGTGTGGCATAGAAAACAAGGGTACCTCAGGTTTTAGCTATTAGGTGAGTGTAGAGAAGATTTGGGGTTAAGGAAAAGTTAGGTAAAGGAGACTTTTATTCCAGATGGTAAATCTTGATTCATCTGAAGATCTGTTTCTACTCATATCGTTCATTGTCGAGGTTAACCTTCTTCTTGGGTCTGATCTAGGGACCATTGGTCGTGGTGTTAGATGTCATTATCTGAGTTGGGATAACAATTGTGGGTATATGGGGTAGGTAGATTAAACAGAATTTTACTTTGCTTTTGGGATAACTGGGTTGGGCAACCTATAACATAGGCTAGGTCATGGTTCCACAAACGAGTTGGTCTAAGACACCAATTTAGGTTTAAAACTCATTTATCGGAATATGGTCTAATCTGTGTTACCAGTATGAACTAACTTGTTTAAGTAATTCCCTTTAGATTGGATCATATTAGATTAGTTAGGGTCTAGATTAGATGGGATATAACTAGATTAGACTAGTTTAAGTTAGATAGATCTACCAGGGTAGGATATATGTTATTAGGATATGTTAGAATCTTTTGAGATAGGATGGACTATATGGCGTAGGTAAGTCAGAATCTCTGTTAGGTCAAAACATAGGGATTATGCAACCATTGAATGGTTAAGGTAGTTGCATAAGGTCGAGTTGGTCGGTCATTCTTAACTTAGTGCGGAGTGATTTAAGTTAAAACATATTTTATAGGAGTAGAGTCTAATCCATTTTATCAGTATTAACTTTCCTGTTAAGCAACTTACATTAGATTAGCTCAACTTAAGGTTAGCCTCCGTTAGGTTAGATTAATCTATCACATTAGATAAGATCTAAGTTATATTTGTGTGTCTAGATTAGACTAGATAAGATCTCATTATTTTAGAATAGATCATGGTTGTTACACTATAATGAAATAAGCAAAGTGGTTGGGATAGGTATGCTTATTAGGGCAAGATGAATCTCTAAGAATAAAATAGAATCTTTTGAGATTAGTTAGATCTATTAGGATAAGATAAAATCTTTTAAAGATAAGATGAATCTATTATGGTAAGAGAGTATCTTTTAGGACAAGATGGATCTATTAAGCTTAATATATTCTAGTGGGGTATTCTTAGTTGGTCTAATTTATCTTATAAACAATTTATGAGAATAAGATATTTTTTTCTTCTTAACATAAGATGAACCTGTTAGGATAAGATATAATTTTTTCCTCAACTTAAAGGATTCTATCTAAAATAGATACACTTTAATGGAGGATAATCTAGGTTGTTTAGTTATCTTATAAATTTTATTTATTTATATTTATGCCTATATATATATATGTTGATGTAATTGTGGACATTACTCCACAACTCATCACACTCAATCAAAGATCCAAATCAGACATGTATCACAAGAACAAACATTCAAGCATACATGTAACACCCCTGATGTTACTGTCACTAAAACTTGAGCATAACATCATGAGCATTAGCATATCATGTGTTTGTTACACTTAGAGTGCATTCACTAGGCAAAAATCTCAAACAAGTTGTATTGATGTGATTGGTCATGGGTGAACCCCTAGGGTAGGGTACTAAACCCTAAACTGGGCTTAGGAGTGTCAATAAAGCCCAAATGAGAGAAAACTTCAAAACTCATGAGAAATAATCATAAGATATCACATTTAATGGACTTAAGTGGCACCCAAATCCTAGAAGTGTCAAAAACCCTAAATAAACCCTTGGAGAAACCTTGAGCTGAAATCCTAGGGGGTTATATGTAAATTTTGCACACTTTTGGATCTAAGTGCAAAAACCAAGGTGTTAGGGTACCTCAAATCATATGGTTCACATATTTGAAGATTTGCAAATCAAACCATGAGATTTAGGCTTATTTGCAAAAAGCCACTCTACACCTCCCAAGCGACTAAGTCTAAAAATCAGTAAACAGGGCTGACTTTGGAGCTCTGTAGTTCTAAAAACACAAAGAATTTGCCTAGGGTCAACACATCAAAAGTCTAGAGCTATAATAGGAGAACAACTTTGCTTAAGTAACTAAGCTCTGATCACATACAAAGTTTGGAGAAAAATAGGCTTAAAGTTGTGTTGTGAGTCACCCCAATGACTGAAATTATGTCACCAGTGACATTGGCCAGACTTTTGGGTCAAATTAGAGTAAGATCTATTGCCATAGTCGATTTGTAGTTGGATCATAGGGCTACAAGTTTGCTACAGACGGATTAGCAAGTTCTTACGCGAAAATCCAAGATCTAGGCACCACAAATCTGTCTGTCAGGCGCTCTGAACCAGGTTTTCAATGGTACAGTATTCGGATCAGATCAGTTCAGTTCATCCCACCGCCGGTGATCCCACGCCGGGATCCTCGTCGCCGTTGCGATTCGGGCTCACAAAGTACCGATTGTTGCTCAGGGTGGTAAATATCATCGTGTGGATGAACTTGAGCCACTGTTCACTCCGGCCGTCGTGTCCACCTAGCTCACGGCCGCTTCGGAATCATCCTCACCGGTGATAGCCACCTCGCGACCTTGCGCCACGTGCCTCAGTGGCTCAGTGTCTTACCACGTCACAGTAGCTCGCGTTATGCATATCCGGTGATCGCCAGTGAGCTCACCATGGTAAAAGCCACCAATTGCTTGCGCCAGAGCACACCCTTCTCTCTGGCCGCCACGCGTCTTTCCTCGAATTAGTCACCACCGCCCGTGGATCCTATAAATTGAGCACATCCTCGGTCCGCTAGGTATTCAAGCATCCAATCCACCCACTCGTGCCTCCAATTACTCACCAGAGAGCCCCAATTTGGGATTTCCCCCAAATCGGTCCGAAACACCGGGCATAGTGACCCTGCCATGGCTAGCTCGTTCCAAGTCCGTTCATGCTCTCAGCTCTCCCATTTCAGTACCCTTATGTTCTCCTGATGCTCCTCGACCCGTTCAATTAAGCTAGACCGCGCTAGATCATCGGGAACACCCGTGTTCATCCGTTGTTCGCGATGTCACCGTGGACAGTGTGATTAAGAGCTCGGATCGTGCAATTGATCGAGGGGAAATGGTTATTAGGAGTTGAATTCGGTGTCAACCACACGGAGCACCGGTAGTTGAGTTATCCAGCCGGTACAGGCTCGTCGGAGCTTGGTCTGCCGCCGTGCGACGTCGTGGGCCTGACGTTGTAAAGAAATAGAAATCCATGGGGGTTTTTGTAGCTGTCAGTGAAACATAGGAATAGTGCTGCGACCCCTTTTCAAGTTATTCAAATCACCAAGGTCTTCTGTGCAAAGTTGTCGTCGCAGGCGCGGGCGCGCGTGTTTTCACCTGGGCATGGGTTGTATTGGGCCAGTTTCAGTCCAATACTATTCATGCTTTTCCTTTTTCTTTTTTTTGCTAGGATTAGATAATTTCTAGAAAATTGTAGAAAAATGCTAAAAATACAAGACCAATTTTGCTAGGCTCCTAATTTTCTATAGTATTTAATAAAAATAGTATTATGATTTTTACCCCAAATAGGGAATATTGGAGTATTTAAAATAGCCAAAACTTATAATCCTAGAATTTTAGAAATTGATTAATAACTCCAAAAATCACTAAACTTTTTGGAAAAACTTTAAATGTTATTTAGAAGCCTTGGGTAAAGTTTGGTATGATTTGGACAATGTTTGGTGCCTAAACCCTAAAACCCTAATCTTTTAGTGATGCCTGCACTATGAGCTGTTGTACTGACTCCAAAAACCTTAGTTTCCTAGGGTCCCGTGAAGGAAAATTGTATTCAAGACCTAGATAATATACCTTTATTATCTTTGCATTTTCATAAGCATTACATGAGCATTCATGATTATATATGGTTCTATATAGAAAACGAGGAAGAAATAGAAGTTGAAGAAGCAAGAGCTACACCACCACATGAAGACCCACCTGGTGGGAACTGCTTTTATTTTGATATCTGTGGAGCAGAGCCCGACTCTCCTATAACATAAGGCAAGCCCTGTTGCATTTGCCACCTCCTTGCTGTTTTAAAATCTTTCTCACTTGCTTGATGCATTAGGTGGTAGGAGTTGTGTGTTAAACAGTTGCTGCATTTTCTTCCTTGAAAGATTGACTATCTTTCCTTGATCACCTGTTTTATAAAAAGGTTTTTCTTATGCTTAGTCTTGCCCTATAAAAACAAAATGTATGTTTTGACAAAAAATGATGCTTCAAGTGGGATGGGATGTTTTTCAAAAATAAAACTAGATGGTGGATCCATCATGGCCGTGATGGGTTCAACATCGGCAAAGATGTACCTCTGTCAGGTACCAAACTTTGGGTTAAAATGATAAAGCTGAGACCAAGCGGGTGACTTGCATGAGAAGAGAGTCTCGGTGTAGTGTCTCCGTTTGAGTCGATTAAGGACCTTGTCGATATAGGCTTGATGATCGAGGACCCTTTAACTGGTCACATGCCTCATCATGGGTAAGCTTTGCCTCAGGCAGACTAATACCAGAATAAGATAACACGCAATGTGAGTGGAGAGATGGCGAGAGTAGCGTGTACCCTCTGCGGCAAGAGGCTGGACGGTGGTGTATTTGCGCTCTCGGTTGGCGTGAACCTGATCTGGTCTTAAGAAACCCGGTGGCGAGTTGACATATGCAAGGGTTAAGTGCTACATATGTCATGTGATTGGAGATCCCTAGCTGGGTATTAATCGATTCAGATCGCCGTTACTTCTCGGACATGAAGACTTGGTCACTGCCCTACACGTAGCATTCCAGTGAACAAGAAGGGTTGATAAGAAAATGGCTAGTATAGGCCAAATGCTTGAACTAGGGTAGAAAGAACTCTAGATTCAGGTAATGACTTAACTTGCTAATAAAACTAGGTTTTTAAGGATCCACTAATAGTAAGCATTTTTGCAAACAGAGTCTTGATTATTGATTAAGCCTTACTTTGACTCCCTTAAGCCAGCATATCCTTGAGAGTCTTTTATTTTGACGGGTAAGACTTGCGAAAGTACACTTCATACTCAGGGTATTCGAACCCATGTTGTTGTAGGTGAGGAAGCAGCAAACTTTTGTTGCTTGTGCTCTAAGGTGGTGCCGAAGGAAGAAGCTCAAGAATGAAGTCGCGGGAGGATGTTGTCCTCCCTTTTAAAAACACTTCACTGTTTTGTGGGAGGGGTTTTTGCCTCCCGGGTTTGTAATAATATTACTCCTACACTCTTAAATATTACTAGTCTGTAATAATAATACTCCTTCTATACTTTAATATAAAATAAGTTGTTGTATGTGTTGTAATATCTGCGTGACGGGTGAAACGCTCTTGGGCAAAGTAAAGAATTCAGATACCGAACTTGTCAAGTGATCAGGTGCATCTGCAGGGTTGTCCGAGGTCCGATGGACAAGGACAACTGTAGATGGACCTAATGACTTGGGAGGTTCCATCACAATACAAATATTTACAAAAATAGTTTTGATTTTGTTCCTAAGAGTAGGTCTCCTATTCCTAAAGGTCACTATAGGCACAAGATTTCAAAGTGTGAAATCCACATTTGTCTTTAGAATGAAAAGGTAAGAATAATAAGAGTAAAGCAAAAAGAGATGAGAAAAGATTAAGAAAAGTTTAGAAAAGAATCAGAGTAGCAAAGGAAAGTAGACAATGGTTGTCTAGTTCTATCTAGGTTTCGTCCTACAGTCAACATTCCTTTAATACCACTTCTGTCACACCTGGGTTTTAGGGACCCGGGCGTGAACGCAGTCACCAAGTGTGCTGGGACAAAGTCTCATACATATGATGAATCATGGTACAGAAATGAATGTCACATCTTGTAACACCCTGAATTTGGGGTATAAAATTTCTTTCTTATGATCATCCAAATTCAAGTGTTATTCTTCTCCATCTCACTCTAGCTTCACTCTCTCTGTAGTTTTCTCCCTCTCTTTTTTTAATTAGAGTTAGTGGTTGTTGGGGCCATGCTTTGGTGCGCCGAAGGTCTTACACGAAGAAGCAGCTTCGGCTGAAGTCGTCCCCAGGAGATGGCCAAAGGTTCCTTTTCATGGAGCTTCGGCGTTACAAACCGACATAGAGATAGAATGACCTTTTTATCCATAGAGGTCTGAGTCAATGTTGTAAACTTTTGTAAGGAGCATAATTGTAATTTGTCATAGGCTGTGACCTGTGTCTATAAATAGATGAACAGTACCTCTGTACTGTTCACGCGAACCTGTCATTTTGCCTTCGCATCGCACTTGTATTTTCACTTTCCTCAGGACCGAAGGTACATTTGAAATTTAAAATCATTTATATTCGTAATGATTCTATGTTGACATTTAAATGTTTATTTTATACCTCATGATTTATATGAATACTTCGTCCCTTGTTATTATGCTTACGAAGGTACGTCCTTCGTAACCTTCGTCCGAAATTCTTTATATCCCGAAAGGATATAATGTGGTAAAGGACGAAGGATTTTTAACACTTAACATTTTCTGTGTTGCCTTGTTCTTAACTCTTAGCATCTGAGAACAAGCCCCCAACATTGGCGCCCACCTCCGGTGAACTCACTTCCACTTTTCTGAGCTGATGGCTTCGTTCAACAATCAAGCTGGAGCTGCTTCGGCTTCGAAGCTGGTGCTCCCGATAACAGGCGGTTCTTGCTCAGAGCCGGCTAACAAGAAGCAGAAGAAGGAGGCTCAGAGAAGGGTGCAGCATGTTGGAGTGCAGGGACCCTTCATCAAGTCAAAATGGTCCCACATTCCAATTACTTTCTCTCAGGAAGACCTTCAGCTTAAGGATTATCCTCACAATGATGCCATGGTTATCTCTTGCGTGATCAAAGGATTTCTGGTCCACAATGTCCTAGTTGATACAGGCAGTGCAGCTGATATTATATTTGCTAAAGCCTTCAGACAAATGCAAGAGCCTGAAGACAAGATTCATGATGCTACGCACCCTCTTTGTGGCTTCGGAGGGCGACAGATTGTAGCACTTGGGAAGATTACCATGCCGGTAACCTTTGGATTTGTTAACAACACAAGGACTGAGCAAATTGTGTTTGATATTGTTGACATGGAGTATCCTTACAATGCTATCATTGGCCGTGGTACTCTTAATGCCTTCGAAGCAATTCTTCACCCAGCTTATCTCTGCATGAAGATACCTTCGGACCAAGGGCCTATTGCTATTCATGGAAGCCAGGAAGCTGCTAGAAGGGCCGAAGGAAGCTGGACTGACTCCAAGGCAATCCATAACATAGATGGAGCTGAAGCTTGTGAACAGTACAAATTCAGGAGGGAGAAGGCAGCTTCAGCGGATCAGCCGAAGCCCATGTTATTGTGTGAAGACATAGCAGAGCAAAAGGTGTTGTTGGGCTCGCAATTATCTGAAGACCAGGAGAAAACCTTGATAAGGTTTTTATTCAACAACAAAGATGTTTTTGCATGGTCAGCTAATGATCTCTGTGGAGTAAATCGGGATGTTATTGAACATTCGCTCAATGTTGACCCATCCTTCAGACCCCGAAAGCAGAGGCTTCGAAAAATGTCTGATGACAAGGCCGAAGGGGCTCGCAATGAAGTAAAAAGACTCCTCAGTGCAGGAGTTATCAGAGAAGTGAAGTATCCAGAGTGGCTAGCTAACACTGTTATGGTGAAGAAGGCCAATGGCAAGTGGAGAATGTGTATTGATTTCACAGATCTCAACAAGGCTTGTCCGAAGGATGAATTCCCGCTGCCAAGGATAGACTCTTTAGTCGATGCAGCAGCTTCTTCAGAGCTCATGAGTCTCCTAGACTGCTACTCAGGCTATCATCAAATTTGGATGAAGAAGGAAGATGAGCCAAAAACTAGCTTCATAACCCCAAGTGGTACATATTGCTATCTTCGGATGCCTGAGGGGCTCAAAAATGCCGGAGGGAGTTTCAGCCGAATGACAGCGAAGGTTCTCCAGTCTCAGATAGGCAGAAATGTGTTGACTTATGTCGATGACATTATTGTAAAAAGCACGAAGCAGGAAAATCATATTGCTGATCTGCAGGAGACCTTCGCCAGCTTCAGACAAGCTGGTCTGAAGCTGAATCCAGAAAAATGTGTCTTCGGAGTGAAGAAGGGTAAATTTCTTGGATGCTTGGTTTCAACAAAGGGAATCGAAGCTAATCCAAATAAAATTGAAGCTATACTTCGAATGGAGCCACCAACCACAAGAAAGGGGGCTCAAAGATTGACAGGAAGGCTTGCATCTCTCAACAGATTTATATCCAGATCAGCAGAAAGAAACTTGCCATTCTTCGAGGTGCTGAAGTCGGCTGAAGTCTTTCAATGGGGCCCAAGTCAACAAAAAGCTTTCGAAGAGCTGAAGCAATACTTAATAGATCTAACAACATTAACTCCACCAACGCCAGGGGCTCCTCTGTTGTTATATGTGGCAGCTTCGCACTCAGCAGTAAGTGCGGCACTTGTCCAGGAGAAGTTTGATGGACAAGTCAAGAAGCAGGTCCCAGTATATTTTGTATCTGAGGTCCTTAGTGTCTCAAAGAAAAATTATACAGAGCTGGAGAAGGTATTGTATGCCGTTTTAATGGCATCCAGAAAGCTTCGGCATTATTTTCAGGCATACAACATTATTGTTCCTTCTTCGCAGCCGTTGAAGGATATCATGAGAAATAGAGAAGCTACTGGGCGTATTGGAAAATGGGCTGCAGAGCTCAATGAATTTTACATTGATTATGTGCATAGATCCTCAATCCAGTCTCAAGCATTGGCAGATTTCATTGCCGACTGGACGCCAGGGGCTCAGGACGAAGAAGCAAATAAAGATGCCGAAGTATGGACAGTGTTTTGTGATGGCTCTTGGGGAACCTTCGGAGCAGGTGCAGCTGCTGTGTTGGTCTCACCATCCAAGGTTAAAACTTGCTATGCAGCAAGACTTGACTTCAGCTGCACAAATAATATAACTGAGTACGAAGCCCTGCTCCTGGGTCTTCGGAAACTAAAGGCAATGGGAATCAGAAGGGCGATTCTTAAAACTGATTCCCAGGTTGTCTCGGGTCATATTGACAAAAGTTGCAAGGCTAAAGACCCGAAGCTTGAAAAATACCTAGACACGGTCCGAAGGATCGAAGCTTCCTTCGAAGGATTTTCTGTCAAGAATATCCATCGAGGGCAAAATGAGCATGCTGATTTACTAGCCAAGTCTGCAGCACAGGGGCTGCCGTTACCTTCGGATGTGTTCTTCGAAACAATAAAGGCACCTTCAGTAGAGCTCCTTGAAAGAGCAGTCCTCAACATTTCTCCTGTTTACAGCGAAGATTGGAGAACTGAAATAATCTCTTACCTTCAGGGTAAGTTCTTTTCAGATGACGAAGCCTACAATAAAAGAATAGAGGCAAGAGCTCGTCCGTATATCATGATAGAAGGGGAATTATACAAACATGGAGTTTGCGCTCCGCTGCTCAAGTGCTTATCTAGAGCCGAAGGTATAGAGTTGATGAAAGAGATACATGCAGGCCTGTGTGGATCCCACATCGGATCCAGGCCGTTACTTGGAAAAGTGTTCCGCCAAGGATTTTATTGGCCGAAGGCAGCTTCGGATGCAGCGGAGTTAGTTCAAAAGTGCGAAGGTTGTCAAAAATGTGCAAGAGATCAAAAGCAACCTTCGTCTTTGACACAGCTGATACAACCCATCTGGCCATTGCAAAGGTGGGGCCTTGACTTGTTGGGTCCATTACCACCGGCCCAAGGGAATCTAAAATATGTTATAGTAGCTGTGGAGTATTTTTCCAAGTGGATTGAGGCGAAGCCATTAGCCACAATAACTTCGGCCACTGTCCAAAAGTTTTTCTGGCAGAATATTGTCTGTCGCTTTGGGGTACCGAAGGCCATCACTGTAGATAACGGAACGCAGTTCGACTCCGAAGCTTTCAGAAATTTCTGTGATCAAATTGGAACGAAGATCCATTTTGCATCAGTCAGGCATCCGGAGTCGAATGGGCTTGTTGAAAGGGCCAACGGCATCATAATGACAGGAATAATGAAGTTAATCTTCAATCAACCAAGGGGAAAGTGGCCAGATCAGTTGACCAAAGTGGTGTGGAGCCACAATACAACAACATCAAGGTCTACAGGCTTTACCCCATTCAAGTTATTATTCGGTGACGAAGCAATAACTCCGGAAGAAGCTAAAGCTGGATCAATAAGAGTGGTAGCTTCGGCAGAATCAGGTACCGAAGATGCTTGTCTTGTGGAAAAAGATGCCTTAGAAGGGATCAGGCTTCAAGCCGTGGAGAATATCAATAAGTACCAGGCTGAAACAGTCAAATGGCGAGATAGAAAGGTCCGGCTAAAAAATATTGAGCCGGGACACTTGGTGCTTCGGAGAGTGGCCAACCCAGATACAGTGGGCAAGTTACAATTGAAATGGGAAGGGCCTTTCTTAGTAGCATCCTCGTCAAGGCCTGGTTCGTACAGATTGAAGGACATGGATGGCAACGAAATTCCAAGATCTTGGAATGCGGATGAGCTTCGGCGATTTTATGTATAACTTGATGTAACTTTTTATGTTTTTTCTTTTCTTTTTCATGGCACCCTTTTCCTTTCTAAAGGGGGAGAAAGGTTTTTAATGGGGCCATCATCTGTAATTTCCTTTTTAGTTTTATAAGAGCAAAATCCCCCAAAGAATGTAAATGTAAAAGCCGAGAACGCACCATCGAGTGCCGAAACTGAAAAAAAAAGAGAAGAAGCTCCAAAGACGTCCCTAAGGGGATGCAGAGCTCTGATTCCGCCGAAAGTAAAAGGCGAAGAAGCTCCAAAGACGTCCCTAAGGGGATGCAGAGCTTACAGCGAAAAGTCAACGCTGATACCGCCTAAGTAAAAGGCGAAGAAGCTCCAAAGACGTTCCTAAGGGAATGCAGAGCTTATACCGCCTAAGTAAAAGGCGAAGAAGCTCCAAAGTCGTTCCTAAGGGAATGCAGAGCTAATGTGTGGTTGGTTCTAAAGAAATAATGGCTGAGAGTGTGGCTTCGGACATATGTTTTGGACATTCATTCGCACATTACATTACATCATGGCATTTGCATGCATAAGCATTCATTCATAGCATTTATATACCAAAGTGGTTTTTTATGATTCGTTATGTCTAAGAAAAGCTTCGGCAAAAAGGAGAAGTGGTTTTTTATGATTCGTTATGTAAAAGAAAAGCTTCGGCAAAAAGGAGAAGTGGTTTTTTATGATTCGTTATGTAAAAGAAAAGCTTCGGCAAAAAGAAGAATTGGTCTCTTATGCTTCGTTGTGTACGAAAAGAAGGGAAGGTGTTTTTTCGCCCTCGGCTCAAAATACTGATTTCGTCCACATCAAAGCGCCTCAGTAGAAGGGTAAGAATATATTACAAGGTATGTACAAAGTTCATTGAGAACAGTTTAATTGTATTTACAAAAGTTGTTACAAAAGTATCCTGAGTTTTTTCCTATAGTATACTTCTACTGATCTTCATTAAGCTTCAGCTTCGGCGACAGCTTCGGCGACACATCTTAAGCATCATCTTTACCTTCGTCATCCTACATAAATCCCATCGTGAGTAAAAATCAAGTGCAAAGGGGAAGGTAAGTACGAAGTGTCATTTCTTACTGGTTCAAGATGACTTCGAGCTTCGTCTCCAGCCTTCTCCCACCCGCCTTTTGTCCATATCATTTTTATGAATCTATTTGAGATGCTTCGGGCGAGGTCAGGTATATCGTCCAGGATTGATGGAGACAGGGTGAAGTTGGGCCTGTTGACGATTTTCCCATGCTCGCAGCCGGCCTTCAGGAACGCAGCAGCGGTACCCCGAGAAGCTACCCAGGCACAGAAGTCATCGTGCCCGGCTATAACTTCGTCAAGTTCTTCGATTTCAGCTTCAATATGATCGAAGGCTTGTGGTAAATTTTCCGCTGAAGGCTTAAATTTCCCGCTGCTGGCTCCAACAGAGTAAAATATCTTTTTTAATCGTTCAATACAATTATTGCTAAATTTCAAGCATTTGTCTTGAAGGCTTGTTAATGATTTCTTCAAGTCTGAGTTGGCCTGGACTTCGGCTTCAAGCTTCGAATTAAGCTCTAGCTTCTCTTGTTCAAATTGTTTTGATTGGCCGATAAGCTTTGAATTCAACTCTGATACTTTAGCTTTAGTCTCTGCCAGCAAGCCTTCGGTTGATTGGAGCTCGAAGTCTTTCTTTTCAATGATAGCTGATTGTTCTTTTATCTTGCTCTCTAAATTTTCGATTATAGCTTCGTGTTTTTTGTCCTCCAAGTCTTGCTGCATCCTCAGAGCTTTGCTCAGAAGCATGCTCTGCAAATAAACAACCTTTGTTAGGCATATTTCCATTATTAAAAACAATAGAAGTCAGAGAAAAGTTGTTTACCTTGAAGTTGGAATAAAATAAGCTGCCGACGATATGTTGTCGTCGGTAGCGGCTGATATCTGTCTCTAGCTTCGGAAAACCGATACTCTTTGATAGAGTACCGATGACCTTAGCTCCAGTTTGGTCTCGAATGCAGCCCAATTTTTCGTCATCAATGCCTCCAAATAGAAGGGCTCCTGGCTTGTAGCCGCAAGATTTGGCATAGTCCTTAAGTTCTTCCATTTCGGCCTTCGACAGTTTTTGCCCAATTAAATTTTGAAATGTGTAAGCTTCGTCGTCCGAAGTATCTTCGGCCATTTCTTTCCCCTTCCCAGGCACTGTGGCCATGGTTTTTTCAACAGCAATGGCAGCTTCTTCTGCAGCCATGTCTTCCAAAATTTTGTCAATGTCCTCAATAGTAGTTTCTAAGTTCACATCTTCGGCTGTAGCGGCTTCGGTAGTCGCGACCTCCGAAGGTGCGACTTCGACGTTTGTTGTGTCTTCAGCAGCTGCCGTTTTCTGAATTGACGCCCTCGGCGGCGTCTTATCGATAACTTCGGTCACTGCAATAATTCTTTGCCGCTTTGGTTTGGTTATCTTCGTTTGTTCCGGCTCTTCCACCTTTCGAAAAAGCTTCGTCAGTTCAGGCCCTAGTGGACTTAGCTTCGTGGGCATGGGTTCAGTCATTACCTTTAAAATTTCCTCCACGTCGCTGGTAGAAGGTGGTGTGGGGGTCCCCTCTTCTTCGGATAATTTTCGCTTCGGAGTTGATATTTTTCTTTTCTTGGGAATTTTCTTCTCTTTTGCTGGCCTTTCTTCACCCTTGTCCAGAGCTTCGGCCACTCTTTTTCTTTTTTGGCCCTCAGCACCCTTGTTCAGCCGTTCATAGTCAGTGTACTCGAAGCCCAGGGCATCAAGCACTCGGTTCAGCCTTCGCTTCGGACGGGCGCCGAAGGCCGCTGTCATTAGTTGATCTTCTTTTTTGGAATAATTCCCCAGAATTTCATTACACATCACCTCGACTGTGTCCAGCCACTCTTGGCAGGGCTTCTTAAAGTATTGCTTGAATTTGAAGTGATATGGAAGCCGGACAAGTTCCCCCTCCTTCTCCCCCTTTAACTTTGGCATTTCCCATTCTTTTAGAGTAGGGAAGACTCTGAATGCCAAGAATTCTTGAACCAGATCTCTGGTACCGATATGCTCTGCAATAATTCCGAATTCATCCATTGCCTGTTGAGTTTGACCCTCTGGTGTCATGTTGCAGCGGGGTCGGGTTTCTCCGAAGATCAGCTCGAGTGGACTTTGTACAAGCTTCTCTTTGTCGTCATCAACCTTGACATAGAACCATTCTGATTTCCAGCCAGCTGGCCATTTGCTTCGGTAGCTGATTACAAGAAACTTTGCGGTTTTCCGGTAGGCAAAATTGTAGCAGCCGAAGTTATCATGTAGCCCATCTTTTCTGGCCTTTGTTTGATAATGTAACTCATGAACTCGACAGAAACTATCGGCAAATGGCTCCACTGCTTGGCTTCGGAGGGCCCAAATATAAACGCTAAGCCTAACGATAGCGTTAGGAGTTAACTGGTGAAGATAGATACCAAACCTCTTCAGTATCTCCGCAATAATCTCGTGAAGAGGGAATCTCAGCCCAGCCTTTAAAAAGCTCTTGAAGATAACAATCTCGTCCTTCTCTGGCTTCGGGGTGGTTTCTTCTCCCCCGAAGCGAAGTAGCTTCTTCTGATTTTCATTAAAATAACCTGCTTTCACCATCTTCGAAAGATCAGCCTTTGAAACAGTTGATTTCCCAAAATCCAGGTGGCTGGGTTTGCTGGGCATGGCAATGCGATAGTCATCTTCGGGATCAGTCCCTTCAATATTCTCTTCTTCTCCTTCGGCAGCTGTCGGGTTTGCTTCAGCAGTGGGCATGTCTTCCGCAGTCACCAGTCCGGAACGCTGCATCGCTTCGGAGATGGGCACAGTATTCGAACCTTCGGCTTCGTCTCCCTCACGTGCAACTCTGGCAGTAGATCGCACTCTAGCCATTTGATTCTGGATTTGGGGAAGTTAGATACTTTTTTCTTTTTTCTTTTTCTCCCGAAGCTCTTCTTTCTGACGAAGCAGACGTCGAGATGGACCTTCGTTCGGTTCTGAGAGTCAAGCTTCGGCTATAGTTAAAAATTTTGGCAGCAAAACAGTGCAAATAGCAATGAATGCTGTGGTAACTTCACACCTACCCGTCTGTTTATATAGTGCTGCAGGTAAGAAGGCGAAGCGGCAGGATTTTTACACCAAGCGGGCAGTCACTTGTACTCGCTGTGCAGTGGACCGCAAAGATCAAACAGTAACTCTGCAAGGTGGGCCTGGCACGCGCTCGGAAGCCGGATCGTTTCTCCGCAACGAGCTCAGGGAAGGTGTTTTTTGGACCTTCGGCTTCCCGAAGCTGAAGAGGCTTTTTCACGGGTCAAGCTCGTTACGAAAAACGATCTAGCACCGCGAAAGGGGCTACTGTTGGGGCCATGCTTCGGTGCGCCGAAGGTCTTACACGAAGAAGCAGCTTCGGCTGAAGTCGTCCCCAGGAGATGGCCGAAGGTTCCTTTTCATGGAGCTTCGGCGTTACAAACCGACATAGAGATAGAATGACCTTTTTATCCATAGAGGTCTGAGTCAATGTTGTAAACTTTTGTAAGGGGCATAATTGTAATTTGTCACAGGCTGTGACCTGTGTCTATAAATAGATGAACAGTACCTCTGTACTGTTCACGCGAACCTGTCATTTTGCCTTCGCATCGCACTTGTATTTTCACTTTCCTCAGGACCGAAGGTACATTTGAAATTTAAAATCATTTATATTCGTAATGATTCTATGTTGACATTTAAATGTTTATTTTATACCTCATGATTTATATGAATACTTCGTCCCTTGTTATTATGCTTACGAAGGTACGTCCTTCGTAACCTTCGTCCGAAATTCTTTATATCCCGAAAGGATATAATGTGGTAAAGGACGAAGGATTTTTAACACTTAACATTTTCTGTGTTGCCTTGTTCTTAACTCTTAGCATCTGAGAACAAGCCCCCAACAGTGGTATTAGTGAAGGATTATTTATTTTATTTTGCACAAAACCTATGAGTCATGGAATGTTGTATCATATTGAGCCTAAACATTCTTTGGGTTGTTGCATATATTTGATTTAGTTTGAATTTAAAACTTGATTTGAATTTGAATTGAAAACCCTAGAGAAAATAAATAGAAAAGGCAATAGAAATTCCAGGAAAAAGGAAAAACCAATTTCAGCCTGTCGGCCCAGTTAGCCTAGCCCGAGCGCGCGCCCGCGCGCCCCCAGTGCCTGACAGGCAGGCCCCGCCTGTCGGTGCAAACTTGAGCGCGCTCACTTCCCCCTCTCTCTCTCGCTGCCCCGTGGGGCAGGCTTGTTGGTGCCGTCCTCTCGCACGCGTGCCCACTTCTCTCTCTGCCCCACCATCCCAACCTGTCAGCCCGTCCCTAACCTCTTGCCCACGATCTCCCGGCCGTGGACGTGCCCACGACCGCGCGTTCTCCGAACACGTCCACGCCCCACGCCCCTTTTGAGCCCCGCGCCCTGCTCGCCCACCTCCCCCTCTCTCATTTGCGCCCTCTGCCTAGCTCCCTCGCCCTCTCGCTCGCTCTGCCCACGCGAACCGAGAGCTCCGCCACCGCCAGTAGACGCCCACCGCCTATTCCATGGCCGCCGTTGCGCCCGTGCCCCGTCCAGTGCCACGGTGAGCTTTGCCTTGCCATCAACTACTCGGGACACCCTTCGGTGTGCCCTCTCCCTCTCTGTCTCATCCGATCTGCGCTCACCGGAGCATTTTCTTGCGTAGCCGGAGTCCGCCACCGTCGCCCGTCGAACCCCTGTGCCTCCGTCGTTGCTTCGCGACACCAGCGCTTCTGCTCGAGGTGAGCAACCTGTCCGTGCCCTTAATTTGGTCTTCCTTGCTCTATAGCAAGCGCGATTGCTCGCCGGAGCAATCCAGCGTTGTCGTTAGCCTGCCCTACTGTGGTCTACGCTCGCTGGTGCCCCGCGCCGGTGTGAAGGCCATGGCCGAGTTCACCAGACCGCCCTGATTGCGCCCAAGCTAGTCCCCGAGCCTCTAGTGCCTCGCCGTGGCCGGCCTGCTCATCTCCGGCAAACTCTCGCCGCGGGACCGAGCGACGCCACCGCACCCAAGCCAGCCCTGACCGTTAGGTCTCGGCCGTCCATCTGAGATCGGATGGTTTGGACTTAACCCGAGTAGATCTAATCCTAGCCCTCCGATCGGGATCTGACCGCCCCTCCCTTTTCCCCTCACCCGCGTCTCTGCCTCTGGGCCTGGCTGGTCAGCCCGCCCTAACCCGCTGACGCCCTGGCCCCGCTTGTCAGCTACGCCTGCGTGCCCGCGTGATCTAATCTTAGCCGTTGGTTTCTGATCCAATAGTTGAGGGAGGTCGATACCCCTTTGCGTGGTTGTTTTGCTTAAGAACCCCCTGGTTTTAGGAAATCAACCCACTGTCCTCTGTTTTAGTGCATAGGTCTCTGGTTTCTTTAGAATAGCCCCCTGGACTTTTAATTAATTACAGATTTAGCCCTAATTTCATATTTCAAACTTCAAAACTTGTTTATTTCATATCTTTTTCATATGAAATCCAAATTTAGTGGTTCAAATTGCAAAATGTTCACAAGATTATTCTCTGTTCAAATAAAATATGACCAACTGTAATCTGTATACTTTAATTTTTACACTTAGAATATAGAATTAAAGTATATGTTGATTTATTTATTTAATGAAATAAATAAAAGGAGAATCATAGGAGTAAAGTATATTCAATTTTATGAGATTAGTGTTATGCATCACATGGATTTATTTTTGGTTTAACCTTTAGGCCTTAATGAGATAAATAGAATTAGGTATGTAATTATGGATAACACTTAAAGGATAATCAAATTCCTAAATGAGAGTAATTCATCTTATAATTTAATCTTTTCTTGGTGTAATTATTACTTAACCTTTTTTAGTTATGTTTCAACACTTAGAGAGTAATCAACCCCCAATTAAGATTAGTTCATTTTACAACTTGATCTTAGTCTCCTTTACCTTAAGTATTACCTCTTTTTGAGTTGTTAATGTTTGTACATGCTTGATGTGATGTTCATTTTTACCTTCCAAATGTATTGAATGTATGGTCGCTTTACATAGACAACGAGCAGTCCGAGGTTCCTAAGTGTGTTGTTGGAGACCTCCCTGAGCAACAACCTGGTGAAGGAAAGTGTCCTCAGACCTATCATGTCCTACTTTACTTTATAATTCACTGTCCCGCACTATATTTTTGAAACTTAAGGTTTGACTAGTCTGTATTTACCTTACCCTTGTTTACCTTTTTGGGTTAATCATGGTTAGCCTATGCTATTGCTTTAACTTAATCAATGAACATGATGTGATCTTTTATGATACGATGTTGTTATCCCGATGAGGTCCTTGTGATTACTTTAGGGGGCTCAGGATGTCTCCTGAGTACCTCTCCATAAGGACCTATTTGGGGAGTGACAACCCGGGATAACAGTGCAACCATGAGGGTGGAATGGGATGCCCCTAGCTGATTAATTAGAGGAACCAGAGGAGTAGTTGGCTTCGCCGTAGGGCCGTCAATGGGGTCCAGGCACAATACTTGCTCTGCCAAGGCTGGTTGCAGAGGTTCTTTGATTTGGTTTTGTTAGTCACCCTTCCTCTAGGGACATGTACTGTGTTTATCAAACTGGAGAAACCTAACGAGCGGCTATGACCTCTGGGAAATCTTTGTGAAGGCTACGTAGTGAGACCCTGCTAGGTCACCTTGGTAGTGGTCAATGGGGAGGCTAGAACCCCGGGCAGAATGGGAATCACGGCTTGTGGGTAAAGTGTGCAACCTCTGTAGAGTGTTAGAAACTGATATATCAGTCGTGCTCACGGTTATGAGCGGCCTTGGGATCCTCTTTGATTAGAAGAACTTTGGTTACTTTTGTGATAATGAATAGCAATGATGGTTATAAATCTGATCTCTGGTATTTCCTCTTGGAGGGAGTACCATTGGGTAATAACTGGGTTTATTACTAAAACATGGCTCTACTTATAGTAATAAAACCTGACTAACTAAAAGCAACTGCTTAACCTTAACTCCACATACAGCTAGTCCACTTTAGCCAAACGGGACATTTGTTGAGTATGTTGAAGTGTACTCGCCCTTGCTTTACAAACCACCCCACCCCAGGTTGTCCCCATTGTTCTCAGTGCTCAGGAGGTGAAGCTGGTAACATGGAGGACTTTGAGGAGTTCCAGGACTACGACGAGTTCTAGTTTACTTTAGTGGCAAACCCCCAGTCAGCTGCCTGTGTAGGCTTACATTCTACGTTTCGTTACTCCGCACTTTGATGTTGATGTTAAACTCTATGGTTATGTAATAGACTCTATGGATGTCTCAGACATCTTGATGTAACTATGTACCTTTTCGCTATTTAATTCAAGCATTCTGTGATGATGTCCAATTATGTTATCGTTGTGTACGTGAGTTCTGATCCTGGCACGTACATGGTTCGCATTCGGTTTACCTTCCAAAACCGGGTGTGACACATCTTTACTATATGATAGGAGTTCTGAACAAAATAAATAAATAATTACATCATAAGGAGACAACGATCCAACAACCCAAAGTTGACTGGAAGACAACGGCCTAGACCTCTCACGAACACATCGCAACATCGTCCATGTGCCTCATCCTGTGGTACCTATTCTTGACCTGTGGAGGTGTGGACAACAATGGTGAGCTCACATATGTTCATCGCTCAACAAGTTGTGGGGAATAATGTGCATGAACTCGCCAAAGGTGGGAGCTCACGTGAAGTATAAGGCTTACCAAAGAGGATGGTTAAAGCTGAGCATTGCTTTTAAAGTTGGTCAAATTTTATTAGCAATTACTAAATGTAAGTAAATACCATACCAGAATAATAATATAACAAAATTAATAATAAATCCCATGCAATGCAAATGACAAATTGAATTTAGTTCCATAATTTAATCATGCGAGAGTCCTGAGCTGCTCATGACCGCGAGCATGGCTAGTATACCAGTTTTACACTCTGCAGAGGTTGTACCCTATACCCACAAGTCGTGTATCCCATGTCACCAGGGTTTGCAAGGCCCTTAGACACTTCTGAGGTGAATGGCTAGGGATCCACTATGAGGCCTTTACAAAGTTCCACTAGCTTCAGAAAACCCGCTGCAGTTTCTAGGAAGAGCAATGCAGGAATCCCCTGTCTGACTGCCATCGCAGCAAAATCAACCCAAGAACCTCCCTACACGCCTACTCCCCTACTGCCCTTACTCCTATCGGGTAAGGTAGTCCTCCACTAGCTTTCCTAGTTAGTCAGCCAAGGGCGTCCCATTCCATCGTTGTGGTGACACGTGTTTCTCAATTTAAGCTCCATGTTCCAATTAAAATAATGATCTTGACATGAATATAAATAAAATAACAGTATAATTGGAACATGAAGATAATGTAATATTAAACCCAAAACCACATAGAGCAATAGCAAAACTACTCAAATAGTTCACGAGTAAACAAGGTAATAAGATAATCAGTCTAGGGTGACCTATTGGGTCCCATCAAAATTAAACCTATGCATGATAAAATTATTATAAAGAATATTATTGGGTAAATAAAAGTGATCAATGGCACAACTTGCCTGGGACTTGAGATTCCAGGTACCAACTTGCTCTTCCAGTGACTCGTAACCTCGCTGCTAGTCGTAGCAATACAAACAAAAATGGTATAGGCAAAATTAACATTACAACAATCATAAGAACAAACTATATAATAATAATCTACGCATTGCTACGAGATCGTGGGATCAAGAACTAATAAGATTGGAGTCATGGTTATAAAGTTATGATTTTCTAAAGATTTATGTGATTTAACTATTAAACTATATTATAGATTGATTAGTATATATCATATGAGAGAATATCTTATAAATAACTAACTCAACTTTAATCTAAGTCATTACTTGATTATAAATCATCTTTTAGACCAAAGATAATCATAAGATCATGAGACTATATTAATATTAGAATAAGCGAATCCAGAAAACATAGATTAATCAAATTAGTTACTTAATTATAGAAGTTTAGGATATCATATAATCAATGTTGCTACTGCGTAGTAAATATTTATACGAAGCTAAACGCAACTTGAACGGATTGAAACAGAGTTAAAATGAATTAATTATGATTTTCCGAAGTTAATTCGTACCTAGAGTAGAGCAATTCAAGTGAATAATTTTAATTCAAGTTTCATGGCTAAACAAAGGTACTAGATGATGAACAATATTAAAATAAAATTATTGCAACTGGAATGGATCAATTTAGAGCTAAGATGAATTAAATATGAATTATACAAGTTTCTAGAATTATTTTTATTCTAAAAATCCTTTTCCGAGTTATTTTACTATTTCTGGATAATCTATGGACCATGGACACAAAATCCAGGGAATTCAAGGTCCAAACCATAAATTCTAGGACCTAGTTTTAATTATTTCTCCACGCGTGTGGACGGCGGGTTGTTTACAGAAAAGGGCAGGGCTCATTAGCAAAATACCACGGCCGAAGGGGTATTCTTGATTGTCAGCCATCCGATCATCAATCGAGGGCTCAGATTAGATCGAGACTCAACTGAAAGGGGTACGCAATCGTCACCGAGGGATAAAGATCCAAGGGCACGGACTTCATCCCGCCCAATCTATCCACGACCACCCGATTGAGATCTCACGGTCCAAAGTAGATCGCGAAGTGGTACGCGATGCAGACCGTAGGATCTGAACCCTACCGTTAGGATTTTATACTAGCCGATCCAACCACAACCGTCAATCTATAGATGTGTGACCCAGATCTTTTTACGAAGGGAGGGTACGTGACGTCATAATCCCATCCATCCATCGTCGATCCGACGACCAGGCCTGCTTCTTCCCCCCTTCACAATACCAGACCGCGACAGCGCCCAGGCCATGACGGTGGCGGCCAGCCCGCCATGAAAGCGCCATGGTCGGACCCCCAAAGTTTGAACCCCGGCCGAATTACTCGGATCCAAACGAGCTATACGTAGAGGATTCCTAGGAGAACGTAATGGTACCCTTCCTTACCTTCATCCATGCAGCAATACCCCATGGCGGCAGGCCCAGCGACCTAAATCCGGCGAGATCCACACCCCGCGGCGCCGGTTGTCCCTGGCCACCGACACCGATGTCCACACCTCCAGCGTCCTTCGGTGAGATCCCTCCCGAGCGACCAGTCGAGGCCTTGCGGCTTCACATGCAGGCATCGGCGTATGGATTTTCTCTCTCTTCCTCTTATCTCTATTTCTCTCTCTGTTCTCTGCGACAAGCGCACGACGCTTCACTGATGTGGCTTGGGGTCGGCTTTGCGAGGCGCGCGCATAAATACCCGAGGTCATGGGAGCCTTGGCGCAAGAATCTCAACTGAGTCTAGGTTTTCCGGTGAAGGTTGTTATGGCGTTCACGAACACACACCCAGGAGGAAGACTTTGGATAGCAGGGCCCTCATGTAAGCGACACATGAAGCCACTCGTGGAGGAGGGTAGTCACTAGGCACTGGGACCCACCTGTCAGCGCGAGTTGCCGCGTGGACGTGTGGACAGAAGGTTGCTGGGCCAAGGAGGTGAGAAATGGCCCAAGTACATGTTTTCCTTTTCTTTTTTTCTATTTTCTTTTCAAATTCCGGATTTAAAGATTCAAACTGAATTTTAAATTCCTGTTTTAAATTTTTGATTTTCAAATATTAAATATCATTCAATTGTGAATATACTATCTACTGTTTTTAATATTATTATTTATTATTTTCCTTGTCATCTATTTATGGGAGGAAAAAATGGTTTCCTAAACATTTTCTTTCTCTTTTTCTACTTTATGTTTTTCTTTAGAATTGGAGGTCAAGTTTATGTTTTCTATAAAATACATTACCACAAATTCACCATCTAGAGATCAACCTTTTCTTTATCAATTTATGAGTTACTCAACTAATTTAATATTATTGTTTGAATATGAGGAGCAAGAATCCTAATAGATTAAAGGTCTTCAAAAATTCTCACCACACTATTATATATCTTTTTTATCTCTTTATTTTATTATTTTATGATATTTTTTTTCTTCTACAAATTTTGGGCTTTACATGCCGACCACTTACGCGCGTCCGCGCGTGTGCCTAAGCTTAAGTCGGACGCGAGTCGCCGCCTACGGTCGTACTCATAGCATTTCTGATATTTATATACATGGTTCAATCCTATATGATCGAGTACATAAATAAAATTTCTAAGTTGATATAGATTATGATAAAATTGATATATGATTCAATCTAAGTAAAAAATCAGTCTACAGTAGAAAAAAAAGAATTAGGCTAAACAAACGTATGTTAGCACATCCTAGGTCGCTTTGAGCTCCCGCCGCCCTTTTTCCCGCGCGCCTTTCGCCATCGTTTTCGCCCCTTACCCGTTCGGCATCCCCCGATGCGAAACCTGCGGCTGGGCTCCGATTCACGTCGCGCCGCGCGGGGAGATCGCACCGGCGCGCTCATCCGGACAGGGAGGATGCTATCGGGGAATCAACGTGTCGTTCTCTCCTCTCTTGATTGGTCGCGGTACCCACGCCGTCCTCTTCCGCTCCCTACCGATATGATGTCGCTAGGATGGAATCGGTTGGTACGAGAGGGACACCAAACCAATCTACAGGGAGCATGACGGCTAACACCGCGCGATCTTTATTTTTCTAGTACTAGGACGAAAAAGGTCGCTCCTGGCGGTTTAAGCTTCAGTGCTCGTTTCTATGTATCATGTTTGGATTAACTTGATAAAATGATATTACCAGAAAACGGCATTGGCTACTCACTTGCATCTGATCTCTAGCGCATAGCTTCAGAATATGGAAGTGTGACTTCCATTGAGTTGGTCGCTGAACTGCAGAAGATCATGCCGTGCCTGCTCACTACACGCAGTGCATCTCAAAGGCTTTATGAACGTTTTATTTGTTAGTGTTTTAGGATGTATTTGGTTTAAAATCAAAGTAGGATGAGGCGGGGGCCGTCCATTCGATTTTTTGGGATCACGTCGCCCTAAAAATTACTCCGGTGTTTATCTCATCCTATATGGCTCTCATCTAAACACTATAAAAACTGTGATCGTCCTCTTCCATCCCTCCTTATACATCTAACCAAACACACCCTAAATGACCACAAGTTATGTATCTCATCGTCCAAAACCTAACTCTCGGTGCACCGGATTCAATGAAAGAGGGAAATTTCTGATTTGTAAGTAAATTTTGAATGGAGAAACAATTGGCCAAGTTGGTGCTCTCTCTAGGTGAGAGCAGAAACCTACTACATAATGTGCCAAAAAGCAATGGAGTGTACATATCAAACCAAGCATCCAGGTTCCTTTCTGGAGCACTGTGGAAGAGAAATCCATGAGGATGCTTTTGGAGGTACTGTGAACATACAGTTCGTGTTGTGCTATGCAGATGCTACTTTTAGATTGTGGAAAGTGAGTCTCTGATGCTATAAATGGATTCCTGAGTGCCGATAACGTGATCATGTGTAGTAGCGGAGGACAAAGAAAAATGAGGTATGGCTGAAAAATAGAAAATACGGGAAATGTAAATTGAACTTAGGACATGCCACTTGAATCAAACCAGCACATCCACGACAACACACTTTCTTCTTTGTTCATAATGAAAAATATAAACATTTTAAAAATTTAGGTATGACTGGTGTCATACTAAGCCATAATGGCTCCTCCGCCACTGATCATGTGCAAGCCGTAGAGCATGGATGACCTATGCTGCTATTCATGTGGGAGGCAGACATTGTAGTGTGAATTATTTAACAGGAAAGATGAGCTTCAAAATTGCAAATGCTAAAAAAAAACCTGGCTTTGCCTTGATGCTTACACATGCACTAGAAGTCTAGAACTACCTATCTAAAATACGAGATTTGCATTATAGATTACACTGGAGATTGAGATAGGAGATGAGACATGATAGCTATCGGAGACGTAAAAACTAATGGAGGGAGGGGCGGTTTACACCAATGGTCTGGCTTGAGAATATTGGTTTTTATTGAAGGGGCCATGTTCACTATCCCTTTTATGCATAGTAAAAAAACATAATGAATGACAAATAGATTTTGGCAGGAGGAAAATCATTGCCTTCAGAATACTCACTTTTGAAATGGATAATAGAGACAACAGTACCGGAATGAACAGTGGGACCATGCCTTGGGATATTTGTGAATATTTAAGCACCATTCGGGGAAGGCACTGACTGAATAGCTTGCATGTAGACAATGTTTGCTGTTTATTCATCTGTGGCTATGGCAACGACCCGTCCAGAATTTTCTTTCTGCCAATATCCATTTCCTGTATAGGCTTTCTGTTTGTTTCGAATTTCTGATCTCCATGCTGTATTCCTCTTATCATCAAGTTGTGATGTTGACTCGTGGTGAACTGCAATCATCGGAGCAATCATTAAATGAATCTCTTTTACCCCTTTTGCAAAAGGCTGTTAGTTTTGCCACGTGGCCCAATGGCCCAAGAGAACATTGGCTTATGACAATTATTCTTTGTCCTGTTCTTTGGCTGAGGCTCAAAGTAAAGCATCTTGGCCCTATTCTAGTTCTCAGTCATTCTCCCAGATTTTATCACCTCATTATGTTTGAACTTTGAGGGGCACAAAAGGCATCTTATTCCAGCTTTCCCATTTGTGTGATTACATTCTGTACTAGGATTTGTCACTGGAGAATTTCTTGCGTAGTTTTAGGCTATCTCCAGCAGATCCCATATCCTATCTCCTATTTCAAATTCCTCTCTATAAACAATGTCATCTACGGTTCTGTGTCCCCTATTTTTCACACTCTACTGGAGACAGTCTTAGTATACTATTTTTTTTATAAAACACACACACACAGCAGTATTCTCCAATTCGCTGACCCACAAAACAGCTACAAGGTACCATTATAACTTTATAAGTTAAATATACTGATGTGTAGCAATCTGACTTCAGTGTTGTCTGATTTCTGCATTTTCTTAGAAGGACTAAATGGTCACCTATTGTTTAGGGTGCTTTAGCTTAACTAAATTGCATGATTGGCCCATATTTTCTAAGTTGCCATCTACAGAGTTCTGACTATATGCATTAAGATCATGCCTGAGACTTGTTCACTTGCTCTGATAGTCCATGTCTATATGTTCTTTTGAGCAATCCAACGTGAGAAAATACGACAGTAGTTACCGTATTAGATCTTAATTATCTTCACCCAAATGTGTTTACTTTTATGTGGGGGTGTCATGTAAAATAATAATACAGTATTGTATCATGTTTTACTTACACCTACAGAAAGCCGTTGGTGTTGTTCAATCAGCTAATTCCATCTTTGATCGGTTTTATTTGGGAAATATATAGCCTGGACGCCATGAAACAGGTTAACTCTTGGTAATTCCTAAAAGTAAGTTCCTATAATGATTATTTATTTGCGATTGTTATACACCAACATATATCTCTTATAAAGAGATACAGGCTCCAAGAATCCGCATCTATTCAAGTCACTCTCCAAAATGTGGATAGCTTGTGCACACCGTGGCAATCAAATCACCAGTGCACGCAGGATGGTCACATTTGCTATCCAGAAACTGGAATATCTAAGTTTTCACTTGTGTTTGGTAGGCAAACAGAAAACTGCCTCCTCCGCTATATAAGCATATGGCCTGCTCAGTTTTCTATATCCATTGCTCCCACCAGTTGATACATGTCTTGTGACTTGTGAAGTGTGTTCCTATCTGCATCACCTTCCTTCGCCTTGCAACCCTTTGGCTAGTTCATTCATACGAATGGATTATTCTAATTTGCGTCGCCAAGCTGCATCCATGAAAAAGACTCTCTTTGATCAGGCATGTATTATACTCGATGTGGATATTTCTAATCAATACTTTATCTTTATGCTTGCACAAGGACCTTTTTCATATGTATAAGCATGCCTGCTTGTGGTCCCATCCATGGCAGACACTGCTATATGCTGTCTTATGGTTTTCAATGTTTTTCTTTGATATGTCGAATGCTGACTCAGTAAGTTTTATTTCGTCGACAGGGGTACCTAGATGAGCAATTTTGCCAGGTGGAAGACTTGCAGGATGAAGCTAGTCCTAATTTCGCGGAAGAGGTTGTCACTTTGTTTTTCAAGGACTCGGCCAGGCTAATATCAAATGCTGAACAGGCTCTGTAAGTAAAACATGCAGAGCAAAATCCCATTTAAAAAAAACATGCAGAGCAAGGGAGAAGTGATTTCTTGTTCAGAAAAGAAAGAAAATATGATGCAAGCAGAAGTGTTGGACTTGACTGATTAAAATTTTGTGACACTGCTGCAGGGAAAAATACCCCAAAGATTTCAATAGATGGGATGCATACATGCAGCAGCTAAAAGGCAGCTGTTCCAGGTAGCTTGGTGTTGCATCTGGTTTTTTTTTTAGTTGCATACGATCCATTCTGTGTGACTGATTCATTACAGCACACAGACCTTTCTTTATAGTTCTGTGAACAATGAGGACTACTGAGTTTAACTACTGAACATCCTGCAAAGCTGACACTATCATTTTTGAAACAAATACTGCATGCTTCGGCTTCTTAAAAAATGTGGGGAAAAAACTGAAGCATATCAATGTCTCACTAATGACATGCCCAGTATGCTTGTAAACCAAGGTTCTTGGAGGCTTTAAGCTGGTCTGGTATCTCAGAGAAAAAAAAAACTCATATTATGTAGTTCCGTGTACTTCTGTAAACATGCCATGGTTCGAATCAAATGTAAAGCAAACATAACTCTGACATTTGAACACATTACCATTGTTTTACATTTATATAAAGTTTACGTGTGTCTGACGATGTTACAAAACTTGATGCAGCATTGGTGCTTCAAGGATGAAGAGTGAGTGCGTGTCATTCCGGGATTACTGCGGACAGGGAAATGTTGAAGGGTCTGTCTCTCTGGCTGCTTAGCTCTTTCAGATTTTTGCCTCATCAGTCATCATGTCAAGAAATGAGAACAGCCATCGTTTACTCCCGTGGATTGTTTTGGCTTGCAGTTGTATGAAATCGTTCCAGAAAGTGAAGAGGGAGCACGGTGCCCTGAGGCAGAAACTAGAGGCCTATTTCCAGGTAATCATCCGCCACACATCTCATCCATGATCCATCGTTCTGTATCTTGTGTCATGAGCCATGGATCTCAGTTTGTGTTAATACACACAGCTGCTACGACAAGCTGGTCCTGCTGGAGCTGCCACCAGGCCTGGATGTAAGAACTAGGAGTTGCAGGAAAACGGAGTATGACCCAAGAAGATACCTCACTACAACTGACTGGCCCAGTGGCCCTGCTGCGCAGCAATTAGGGGTCAGCATACGAAGCGAAACAAGAGATGATATGCATGGATATGCACAAAACTGTAATAAGAGATTGTTTTTTCAAGAACAAAAAAAAACAGAGGAGAGGAAGGGATGGGAACCTTGTGTAGTGAGTTTACAAGCTTTACTGAAAGATGGTATTATTGTCTCATGTGTAATACATTCCTTCCATTTTAAAATATATTTATTCTTAGAGTCATCGTAAGTTAAACTGTATTAATTTTGACTAACTTTACGTAAAAAGTAATATTTATAACACAAAATAAATAGATGATAAAAGTTATGGATCCGATCTCAAGTATCAAGTATGCAACAAGTATATGGTATACCATATATTTAAGGGAAACGAATCGACACAGCCCTAGAAAACGAATCGATATTCTCATGCCTCCGTTGGACGTTGTCCCAATCCCCCTGCACGCGCTGCGGTGTTTGTCGTCGTGGGCGTGTTCACCAAGATACTAAATGATAGTCGTTTAGATAGGGTGAATAGGCGACACCTAAAATTTTAATACTTAAAAACAAAACTAGATTCCAAATTAGATAGTTAGAGCAAGAGGTACAATAGATAGAGTGGGAGAGAGGTTCGTCTTGCACTTGTTGCTCTTAATGAACGCGGAATTAATTTGAGAGCAATCACAAGTGAAGATCAAAGCAAAACTTAGAGAGGGGGGAAGATCAAATCGCAAAGACAAACACACAAAACGAGACATAGACGATTTGATTTACCAGAGTTCGGTTACAACGAACCTACGTCTTCGTTGAGGTGTCCCAAAGGACAGAGTCTCTTTTAACCCTCTCAAGCGATCCCAATGATCAAGCTTGAGTCCTCTAGTTCTTCTTCAGATGATGCAAGACACTCTACAAACTCGGAACCTCTTGCTAGCCTTTATAGATTGATGGAAGTCACAAATCCAAAACACAAGAGAGCAAGAACACAACTTCAAGAGCACAACACAAGACCAAGAAACAGATCACGCATGCACTCTAGTCTTTTCTCTCACTAACAAGGCTATCTCTAAGCACTTCTACAGTTCTACTCGAATGTGACGCTTGGATCTTTTGGAATGCAATGGAGGTGTTGCTCAAGTGCAAATGAATAAATACTTGCCTCTTGTGATGATTGGTACTTCGAATAGGTTGTTTAGGGAGTATTTATAGCACTAAACCCCTCAAATATCCGTTGAAGTAAATTAGGAAAATCTGCTTTCCTCGGGTGCACCTAGGGATGGCAATGGGCACAGATTACCCGTGTGCCAGTGGGCACAAACCCTATAGGGTGTGGGTTTGGGTTTGGGTTACTGAAAGGGAAATGTGCCTTAGTATGAATTTGGAATTAAATACACTAATATCCGAGTGCAGTGGAAGTCTTGTCGTCGTCCAAGTCCATATTCCCTTTCAATGTTCCTTCAAGACTACTTCAAGTATACTCAAACAGCCAAGTTAGTCTCGAAAAGGTCAAGTTGTAGTTCACCTCCCCCTTAACATGTGCATCATTTGCATATAGACTTGTGAGGTCCGGGGATGACTTGTACAACTTGAGCACCACAAATAAACAATGACTGATTTAAATGCATAAAGTAACATGATCAAAAGCATAGAATACATGTATGCTATAGATCAATCCAAGTTACGCGAATCTAAGACATTTAGCTCACTACGCAACCTGCAAAACCTTTTCTCATCTAAAGGCTTAGTGAAGATATCGGCTAGCTGGTTCTCGGTGCTAATGTGGTACACATTGATATCTCCCTTTTGCTGGTGGTCTCTCAAGAAGTGATGCCGGATGTCTATATGCTTAGTGCGGCTGTGTTCAACAGGATTATCCGCTAAGCGGATTGCACTCTCATTATCACATAGGAGTGGGACTTTGCTCAGATTATAGCCAAAGTTCCGGAGGGTTTGCCTCATCCAAAGCAGTTGCGCACAACACTGTCCTGTGGCAACATACTCGGCCTCAGCGATGGATAGGGCAACAGATGTTTGTTTCTTGGAACTCCAGGACGCCAGGGACCTTCCTAGAAATTGGCACGTCCCTGATGTGCTCTTCCTATCAACCTTACACCCAGCATAGTCGGAGTCTGAGTATCCAATCAAGTCAAAGGTAGACCCCTTTGGATACCAGATCCCGAAGCAAGGCGTAAAAACTAAATACCTAAGAATTCGCTTAACAGCCACAAGGTGACACTCCTTGGGGTCGGATTGAAATCTAGCACACATGCATACACTAAGCATAATGTCCGGTCTACTAGCACAAAGATAAAGTAATGAACCTATCATTGACCGGTATGCCTTTTGATCAACGGACTTACCTCCTTTGTTGAGGTCAAGATGCCCGTCAGTCTCCATCGGTGTCTTCGCGGGCTTGGCGTCCTTCATCCCAAACCTCTTGAGAAGATCTTGAGTGTACTTCATTTGGGAGATAAAGATGCCGTCCTTGAGTTGCTTCACTTGGAATCCAAGGAAGTAGGTCAACTCGCCCATCATTGATATTTCAAACTTTTGCATCATCACCCTGCTAAACTCCTCACAAGACTTTTGATTAGTAGAACCAAATAATATGTCATCTACATAAATTTGGCAAACAAAAATATCACCATTGCAAGTCTTTGTGAAAAGAGTGGGATCGGCTTTCTCAACCTTAAAAGCGTTAGAAATAAGAAAATCTCTAAGGCATTCATACCATGCTCTTGGGGCTTGCTTAAGTCCATAGAGTGCCTTAGAGAGCTTATACACGTGGTCGGGATACCTGTCATCCTTAAAACCAGGGGGTTGTTCCACATATACCTCCTCCTTAATTGGCCCATTGAGGAAAGCGCTCTTCACGTCCATTTGGAACAGCCTAAAAGAATGGTGAGCAGCATTGGCTAATAATATTCGAATTGACTCTAGCCTAGCAACAGGAGCAAACGTCTCCTCAGAATCCAAACCTGCGACTTGGGTATAACCTTTTGCCACAAGTCGAGCCTTGTTTCTTGTCACCACTCCGTGCTCGTCTTGTTTGTTGCGGAACACCCACTTGGTTCCCACAACGTTTTGCTTTGGACGTGGCACCAGGCTCCAGACTTCATTCCGTTTGAAGTTGTTGAGCTCTTCCTGCATGGCCAACACCCAGTCCGGATCTTGCAAGGCCTCTTCTACCCTAAAAGGCTCAATAGAAGAGACAAACAAGTAATGCTCATAAAAATTAGCTAATCGTGAGTGAGTAGTTACTCCCTTGCTGATGTCACCCAGAATCTGATCGACGGGGTGATGTCTTTGGATCGTCGCTCGGACTTGAGTTGGAGGGGCCTGTGGTGCTTCTTCCTCCATAACCTATTCTTCCTGGGCTCCCCCTTGATCCTGCCCCTCTTCTTGAGGTACATGTACATCGTCTTGAGTTGGGGGATGCACCATTGTTGAGGAAGATGGTTGATCTTGTTCCTGTAGTTCCTGTGGTCACACATCACCTATCACCATCGTGTGCATTGCGGCCGTCAGAACTTCTTCTTCATCTACATCATCAAGATCAATTTGCTCTCTTGGAGAGCCATTAGTCTCATCGAATACAACGTCGCTAGAGATTTCAACCAATCTCGATGATTTGTTGAAGACCCTATACATCTTTGTATTTGAGTCATATCCTAGTAAGAAACCTTCTACTGCTTTGGGAGCAAATTTCGAATGTCTACCTTTCTTCACCAGAATGTAGCATTTGCTCCCAAATACACGAAAATAAGAAACATTCAGTTTGTTACCAGTTTGAGCCCCCGGATGCATAAACCTGCAAGGAATTTAAGCTTGAGTTTTAGGTACCCAACTCTTGTTGGGTCCTACAAGGTTAGTCACAACAGTTTTTGGAACCCATATGCAAGTTTTGTCTCCCTTGCATTTGGATCCCAACTTCCTAGCAACTACTTTTGCATTCTTGCACAAAAGTACAAAAGAAGCATTGCAAGCATGGTAAACAGTAGTAGGACCATTACACACTCTCCTAGGCGCATGAGACACAACATGATTATTCCTAGGTCTATTTCTACCATAAGCATAAGTAGAGCTAGAAGCAACCATAACATGAGAAATATGATAACCAGGTAAAACAACATGATCATAGCATCTACCATTATGAGCACGGCTATTAAATTTCCTATCATAAATATAGGCATGGTTCCTTTGAGGACTACTAGCCATAGGGGCCTTCCCTTTCTCCTTGTTGAGAATGGGAGTCCTTTGGCTTGTTAAGTTCTTGGTTTCCTTTTGAAAACCAAGTCCATCCTTAATTGAGGGGTGTCTACCAACAGTGTAGGCATCCCTAGCAAATTTTAGTTTATCATAATCAACTTTGCAAGTCTTAAGTTGAGCATTAAGACTTGTCACCTCATTGTTTAATTTAGTAATAGAAGTAAGATGTTCATCACAGGCATCAACATCAAAGTCCTTACATCTATTGCAATAAATGACATACTCTACATATGAACTAGTTTCATTAACTTTCTCTAGCTTAGCATTTAATTCATCATTTAATTTCTTTAAGCTAGATATAGATTCATGACAGGTAGACACTTCAGAAGATAGCGGTTCATTATTTTTAATTTCTAAAGCAAGAGATTTTTGAACACTAACAAATTTGTCTTGTTCCTCATATAATATGTCCTCTTGCTTTTCTAGCAGTCTATCCTTTTCATCAAGAGCATCAATTAATTCATTTATTTTGTCTACTTTAGCTCTATCTAGTCCTTTAAACAAATCAGTGTAATCTACTTCATCATCGGAAGATTCCTCATCGCTAGAAGAAGAGTATTTGGGGGTATCTCGAATATGTACCTTCTTCTCCTTAGCCATAAGGCATGTATGGCGTTCATTGGGGAAGAGCAAAGATTTGTTGAAGGCAGAGGCAGCCAGTCCTTCATCCTCAAAGTCGGAGGAGGAGCAGTTGGAGTCCCATTCCTTCCTGATGTGCGCCTCGCCCTTTGCCTTCCTGTAGTTCTTCTTCTCCCTCTTCCCGTGCTTTTCTTGTCCCTGGTCATTATCATTATCGGGGCATTGGGCTATGAAATGACCAGTCATATCGCATTTGAAGCAGGAGCGCTTTGCCTTTTTTTATTCTTGTTGGGGTACTCCTTGCGTCCTTTTAGCGTGGTCTTGAAGCGCTTGATGATAAGCGCCATCTCATCTTCATTTAGCCCGACAGCCTCCACTTGTGCTACCTTGCTCGGTAGCGCCTCCTTGCTACTATTTCTTTGAGAGCAATGGGTTGTGGCTCTTAGATGGGCAGTGGACCATTTAGAGCATCGTCCACGCATCACACCTCCTTCACCATCATGCGCCCGCTCACGAATTTTCCGAGGATCTCCTCGGGCGTTATTTTGGTGTACCTGGGATTTTCACGAATAAGGTTGACAAGATGGGGGTCAATAACTGTAAATGACCTGAGCATGAGTCGGACGACATCATGATCCATCCATCTTGTGCTTCCATAGCTTTGGATTTTGTTGACCAGGGTTTTGAGCCTATTGTACGTCTGTGTTGGCTCCTCTCCCCTGATCATCGTGAACCTCCCTAGCTCGCCCTCCACCAGTTCCATGTTGGTGATCATGGTGGCATCATTTCCCTCATGTGATATCTTGAGGGTGTCCCAGATTTGTTTGGCATTGTCCAAGCCGCTAACCTTGTTATATTCATCCCTGCACAGAGATGCTAGCAAAACAGTAGTGGCTTGGGCATTTTTTATGAATTTGTTCATTTATAAAAACAGGATTATCCATACTATCAAAATGCATCCCATTTTCCACAATTTCCCAAATACTAGGATGAAGGGAAAATAGGTAACTACACATTTTATGAATCCAAAATGTGTAATCCTCTCCATCAAAGTGTGGGGGTTTTTCCAAGAGGAATAGAGAGTAAATGGGCATTTCAATTATACGGAATACGGGAATAATCAAAGGAGTAGTTTTGATTAACCGTCTTTTTCTTGGACGAGGAGTCGTCGTCGTCGTCATCCCTTGGTGAAGAAGAGGAGGCATCGCTGTCGTAGTAAATGATCTTCTTGATGTGCCTTTTCTTCTTCCTGTCCCTCTTCTTGTGACTCGAGCCTGAGTCCGTGGGCTTGTCGTCCCTTGGCTCGTTGAAGAGGGACTCCTTCTCCTTGTCGTTGACCACCATCCCCTTACCTTTAGGATCCATCTCTTCGGGCGGTTAGACCTTTAAATGAAGAGTATGGCTCTGATACCAATTGAGAGCACCTAGAGGGGGGGTGAATAGGTGATCCTGTAAAATCAAACACCAAATAGCCACAAACTTGATTATGAAAGTGTTAGTGTGATTTAACCAAGTTGCTATGGAGTGAGCTCTTGCGAACAAAACAATCACAAAAAAGCAACACAAGAGACACGCAATTTTTATCCCGTGGTTTGGCCAAGTAACACTTGCCTACTTCCACGTTGTGTTGTCCCAATGGACGAGGGTTACACTCAACCCCTTTCAAGTAATCTAATGATCGACTTGAATACCACGATCTTTTGCCTTTGAGATCTTTTCCCGTTTGCAAGGAATCTCCACAAGTTGGAGCCTCTTGCCCTTACAAAGTTTTGATCACAAGAAACACAAGAGTAAGGAGGGGAAAGCAACACACACAAGATTCAATCCGTAGCACACCCACGCACACAAGCCAAGACTTGAGCTCGAAACACAGCACAGAGAGTTCGCAACTCAAACGGAGCTCAAATCACTAACACAATCGATCAAATGCGTGGAGGCGGAGTCTGGGAGTCTTTAGGATGCTTAGTGAATGCTTAGTGTAGTGCTCCATGTGCCTAGGGGTCCCTTTTATAGCCCCAAGGCAGCTAGGAGCTGTTGGAGATCAACTTGGAAGGCAAATCTTGCCTTCTGTCGAGTGGTGCACCGGATAGTCCGGTGCACCACCGGACAGCTACTGTTCATGTCCGGTGCATGATTTCCTTCCATATTAGGCGCAGCCGACCGTTGGTCCTCGGGACCGGTTGGCGCACTGGACACTTTCTGGTGTGCCCAACCGACCGTTGGTGTGGGCCACGCGTCGCCCACAGATTGCGCAGCCGACCGTTGGTCGCAAGCGCCATTGGCTCACCGGACAGTCCGGTGCACCACCGGACAGTCCGGTGAATTTTAGCTGCGGCGCTTTATTCTTTTCCTGAGAGCGACGAGTTCGTCGCCGAAGAGTTGGGCGTGTGCGCTGATGACTCACCGGACAGTCCGGTGCACCACCGGACAGTCTGGTGATTTTTAGCGAAGTCGTCCAGCTGATTCCCGAGAGCAGCCAGTTAACCGTTGAGCTACCTGGGGCACCGGACACTGTCCGGTGCACCATCGGACTGTCCGGTGCACCAGGCTGGTGCTGGTTTTGGCTGTACTTAGCCAACTCTTCTCTAATTCAAATCTTCTTTTCTTGGCACTATTTCTAGCACTTAGATAAACATGTTAGTATTCAAAAACAATTTACTAAGTTTAGAAACATACCTTGTTCTTTGATTTGCACTTCTCACTCATTTAGCACATAAGAACTCAATCAATATGTGTTGGGCATCTAATCACCAAAACACTTATAGAAATGGCCCAAAGGCACATTTCTCTTTCACTAATTGTAAAGTTTTTCACTCAACCTACTATGTTTAAAGTTTATGCTCATAATTTTGGGATGTATGATTATTGTAATGTTCGCAATCACGGGTGGATGTTCCTTAGAAATGAACGAGGTCATCGAAACTCGGCACCCCGAGTAAGTTATCTGGTTCACTTACATATCCATCTGAGGCCTTGAAGGCAAGAATTGGTGTACGTGAGCCCGATAATTTGGTTGGGGTGTGACAGTAATATTGTACCCGACACGGGTTGCGGGCACGTGTACGAGTTTGATATTCGCTCGTGGCTACGGGTTTATAAAACCAATGCTCGCGGGTTTTGTACCCGTTGCCATCCCTAGGTGCACCACTGGACCTCAGTCAGTCGCTGAATCAACGAGATCCTTACCTTCTCTAGTGGTACCAGACCAGTCTGGTGGACCACTAGACCTATCCATGTCAGATGTCATGTTAGCTAGCCATTGGAGTCAACCATTGAACCCTGAAGTATTTGTTGGACTTGAATGGTCCGGTGTAACGAAGTCTTATACTCTTTTATGTAGCCCCTCTGAGAAAGTGGTCTGATGCACCACTGGACTTGTCCGGCGCACCGGTCCATAGAAACCTTGGAAACAGGCTATCTGCATAAGTGGTTCAAGGCACCACTGGACTTGACCTATGCACCAACAACCACAGACTCAGACTTCTACCCTCTTTGTGCAACTAGTTCGGTGCGCCGCACACCTGCTAGAGTTGAGCACTTTTGCCTTTTCTTCCTTGTTTCCTTTTGGTTGTCGTTGAGAGCATTTCGATGACTTAGATAAACATTTTTAGTGACTATCCTACTAGTCTAAGTCATAGCTATTGATAATTTTGTAATCTCCAACTTAGATTTCCAATCTAGCTCAAACCTAGCACCAAAAGCACTTTTTCCAAAGTCTGACCTCTCAAACCCTTTAAGGTGCTCAAAAACATTTCTAATGGTATTTAGAACTTATCCAAACATATAAATTGATCATAACTTATACAAAATATGCCCTTCTAAGCCTTTGTTTGAGATAACTATTGCATTGAATCCTTTAATTTGACTTATAAATCTGCACTCATACAGTTAGCAAACTTGTTAGATCACAATGTTGTTTTGGTCATCAAACACCAAAACCACTATAGAAATGGCATATAGCACATTTTCCTTTCACTAAATCAATTCATAAATTTTCTAACATAGAGTTCATGATCTGAGCTAGTTGCATTGTACGGGCACATGTCACGTCACCTTAGACTCATCAACTTCTTAATATAGGATTTATCTGTGACTCACCTAGCATCACACGAGCAGCTCGCAGAGGTGATGTGCAGGATGGTTGGCCTGATCCTGACAATCAAAAAAATTAAAACAACACCTCAAAGCCACTACTCTAATATAGGTTCTTGAAAGGGAAATGGCTATATAGTCATTTCTATATGTTTTGGTGATTAAGTGTCCAACACACCATCATGGACTAACTTGTTTGCTATGATCATGAGCACAGGTTTACTTATAAGCAATTTGAAGGTTTCAAGACCAAAAGAGTTGAAACAGGGGCTTGGAAATGAAACTTTGTGTAAAATACAAAAGGTGCTTTTTTGGACTTGGTTTGGGCCAAAACATGAACTCTATTGATAATCTGTGAAAGAGATAAGTTTCCCGCACTTAGTCAATTGGATTATGTACTAACTATGTTTGTCTAAGTTGTAGGGAAGCTCACAAGAAAGGCAAAATCAAATGGAAGAAGTTAGGATCCAAAGAGCCTAATCTAGGTTGCTTTGGGTGTCCCCAGACCGGTCTGGTAGCGCACAAGATAGAGTTTGTGGAGTGCCTAGACTTGGGTTTTTGGCAGCCTGATGCACTAGACCGGGTCCGTGTGCACCGGACCGCATGTACGACTGAATAGGCGACTCTTGGGTATTTTATTTATGAAACCAAAGAACTAGTAATGTACATGGTTTGGTGGTCCTCCGAACCTTGTGGTAATAGCTAACTCCGAGCGCCCAATGGCTACTTCATGAGATGGCGACACTTGGTGGTCCGATGGTGCACAGACTCGGTCCAGTGCCCCTAGGTTTGGAAGGATCCAGTGTAACACCCCTGGTGTTACTGTCACTAAAATTTGAGCATAACATCATAAGCATTGGCATTTCATGTGATTGTCACACCTAGAATGCATTCACTAGGCAAAAATTTCAAACAAGTTGTATTGGTATGACATTTTGTGGATAAAACCCTAGAATAGGGTACTTAGCCCTAAATGGGGATCAGAAGGGTAAAACAAAGTCCAAATAGAGAAAACTCTAAAGCTCAATTGAAATAGTCATAAAATGTTACTGAGAATGGACCTAAGCTACATCCAAACCCCTAAAATGTCAAAAACCCTAAAAGGACCCTGGAAAGCCCTAAACCTAAACCCTAGGGGGCTAAGTGCAAAATTAGTGCACTTTGGACTAAAGTGCAAAAACTATAATAATAAGGTGTCTTAAGTCATATGGTTCACAATTATGAAGATTTGCAACTTAAACCCTAGGTTTTGGGCCTATTTGCAAAAAAACACCACCTTTGTAACCATATGGCTAAGTCTGATTTTCAGAAAATAGGTTCATCTTTGAGGCCTTGTAATTTCCAAACAAAAAGGATTTTGCCCTAGGTCACCACATCAACTTTGTAGATCAATGGGAGTGGAGAGATGGAGAGAGTAGCGTGTACCCTCCGTGGCAAGAGGCTGGACGGTGGTGTATATGTGCTCTCGGTTGGCGTGAACCTGATCTGGTCTTAAGAACCCCGGTGGCGAGTTGACATATGCAAGGGTTAAGTGCTACATATGTCATGTGATTGGAGATCCTCAGCTGAGTATAATCGATTCGGATCGCCGTACCTTCGCGGTTATGAAGACTTGGTCACTGCCCTATACGTAGAACTCCAGTAAAGATAAAGGGTTGTTAAGAAATTGGCTAGTGCAGGTCAAGTGATTGAACTAGGGTAGAAAGAACTCTAGATACAGGTAATCTTACTTAACCTGACAAGTAAAATTGAATTCTTAAGGATCCACTCTTAGTAAGCATTTCTGCAAACAGAGTCATTGACTATTGGTAAGCCTTACCTTGACTCCCTGGAAGCCAGCATAACCTTGAGAGTCTTTTCTTTAGTCGGGTAAGACTTGCTGAGTAATTCCATACTCAGGGCTTCGTCCCATGTTGTTTTTAGGTGAGGAAGCAACCAACTTTTGTTGCTTCTGTTCAAAGGTGGTACCAAAGGAAGAGCACCAGGAGTAAAGTTATGGGAGGAAAGGATCCTCCATAAAACTTTTGTTTAAAACTTATCGGGAGGGGTTTTTGCCTCCCATGGTTTGTAATAATAATACTTCGCACTCTTATATTATTCCTGGTCTGTAATATTATAACTCTGTCTTACTTTCCAATAAAGGTAAGTTAATGTAACTGCTTCCACATTTTTGTCACTCCGATGCTTGTAATGTCTGCGTGACGGGTAAAATGCTCTTTGGAAAGGTAAGGAAAGCAGATACCGAACTTGTCAAGTGAATCAGGAGCACCTGCAGGGTTGTCTGAAGTTTGTTGGACAAGGACAACTGTAGGTGGGCCTAATAACTTGGGAGGTTCTGTCACGGCTGGTATCAGAACAAAGCCCATCTCTACAGATATTGTGAGGCATCTTCAAAAGGAATTTTCCAAGACTTATCTAGAAAAATTTCTTTCTTTCTTATCTAGTTTCCTTCTAGAGAACTTATTTGAAAGACCAGATATTGAGTGCAAGGTATAGAAGGTGTGAATCAACTAAGGTTGATTCTGTAATTACACATGCATCATGCTAAAAACTATGCCAATAAGTTTTCCCCCTTAAGAAATGTCTCCGCGCACAAGAAGACCGCGCACAAGTCTACCGGGCCGATTGGCGTACCCCGTCATCAGCTTGCCCCACGGCATGAAGATAGCAGTAGTGGTAGCAACGATCCAATCGGGGATCTGGAAGCCCAAGTTGATCAGCTTCAAACAGAACTCCATCACAGGAATGACATATGGGTTGCGGATGGTGAAAGAATAAATGAATTAAGAGCAGACATCCGCTACCTGCAAGATCAGCTCACGTAGCGAGATCTAGCGCTCGATTGGGCGGTTAACTCTCGTTCGCTTGCCTGGGCTAAGGAGGCAAAAGCTCGAGCCCACGTGGAGGAGCTTAGCTCGGCCGTAGATAACTTGCAGGTCTATTGTAATACTCTACATGAAGAAGTTCATGTATTGTATTCCCAACTGCACCCCAATGTACCTGCGGATCCTGTCGGGATAGAAGCGGGACCTTCTGGAGTAGCGGGAGAAGCACTCGGTGGTGAACTGGACTTGTTCAGGCCTCCTCCCTCTATGAAGTTGGTGGATGAATGGTCTCCTACGCCCGACAGCGAGGCTACTAAGAGTGACAAGAAGCAAGAGTAGTATAGTGTAGAAGTAGTAATAATGTATAATAGGTAATGTAATCCTATTGTAAAATTCGAGTCTGTAACATTACCCTTTTCAGTAATGTATAATGGATGGTTTTCTTTGGCATATTATATTCTTCTCAATGTTTGTTGCCTCAGATGTCTTCCAAGACTCGTTCACAGGATGGAGCAGGGACCTCCAGTGGGAGGGAAGCAACCCCAAACCCACCTCCAGTACCTCCCACGTTAGCCGAGGCCATCACTGCCTTGGTTAACGCTACGGTCGACAATACCCGCTTCCTGTGGGAAATGGCGAGTCAACAATTACAACAACAAGGCGGGCGGGCATATCCACAAGGCCCCCGTGAAACATCTTATCTGGATTTCTCTGAGACGCGCCCTCCATTGTTTGTCAAAGCAGAGGACCCTCTAGAAGCGGATGAATGGATCCGCGTCATTGAACAGAAGTTCGGGCTCCTCCGGTGTTCAGAGGTTCAAAATCCCCTATTCGCAGCCCAACAATTGCGTGGCCCTGCTAGCACGTGGTGGGGAAATTTTGTAGCCGTTCAACCGGCTGGTCATCAAATAACTTGGGATGAGTTCAAGTTGGCTTTCCGCAAGCACTATATACCTGAAGGAGTGCTCCACATGAAGCAGGAGGAGTTCATGAAGTTGAAACAAAGCAGGGATATTGTTACCCAGTATCTCAATAAATTTAATCACTTATCCCAATATGCAATCGATCAAGTCAACACAGATTTGAAGAAAAGAAATTGCTTCATGAGAGGCCTGAATGATCGAATGCAAAGAAAGATGGCCACCTGCATCGACCTTACTTACGAAAGGGCTGTCAGCACAGCGCTGGCAATTGAGGCTAAATATGTAAGTTCCGGGAAATCCAAGGGTTACGGAGGCGACAGACCCAGTCAGGGGTCTGAGAAAAGGCAAAGGTTGGTAATCCAACCTTTCAATTCGAATCGCTCTTCCCCACATCCACCCTCCTACCCTTTCAAGCAACCAGTCTTTATTCGCCCCGCCACTGCCCCCACTCCAACAAGTCAGTCGGGTGCCCCTGGCACTCATTTCCCTGCCCTCCCCAGCTCTTCAACTGGTTGTTTCAACTGTGGAAAGTCTGGACACTTTATCAAGGACTATCCATATCAGAAGCAGAATCGCTCAAGTAATCAGCAAAGTTCTGGGAATTCCGCTCGAGGGAAGGGAAATGCGACAAACAATACCGCGGGCAAAAATACAAGGAAAATGGGACGAATTTATTATACTCAAGTGGCCACAACACCGGACGGCGAACCGGTTATGATGGGTACGTTTCTAGTGGTCAATCACCCTGCAATTATTCTTTTTGATTCTGGCGCTTCGCATACTTTCATAAGCAAGAAGTTTGTGGAGCAACATTGCATTCCATACCATGAATCAAGGGAAGGGTTTAAAATTCATTCGCCTGGGGGACAAATATTTACTAAAGAAGTGGCTTTCCAAGTGCCCGTAACATTGGCTGGACGAGACTTTCCTACTAATATGATTGTTCTGAAAGGCCAAGACATAGATATAATTTTGGGCATGAATTGGTTGGCCCAGCATAAAGCAATCCTCAACACTGATCAGAGAACCATTAGGTTGAGTCATAACCAAGAAGAAGTTCTTTTGTCTATCCCCCTAGCCATTCCAGCTAAACCATTTGGCAAAGTATATGAAGCCATCATACCGGAGATCAAAGATATTCCGGTGGTATGTGAGTTCTCAGATGTCTTTCCAGAAGATTTACCTAGATTGCCACCAGAAAGAGATGTAGAATTTGTAATTGAGTTGAAGCCCGGTACAGCTCCCATTTCTAGAAGATCGTACCGAATGCCTCCAAATGAGCTGGCAGAACTCAAGACCCAATTGTAAGATCTACTAGAGAAGGGATTCATCCGGCCAAGCTCGTCACCATGGGGTTGTCCAGCCATCTTCGTCAAGAAGAAGGACCAAACGCTTCGAATGTGCGTGGATTATAGACCCCTTAATGAGGTTACCATCAAAAATAAGTACCCTCTTCCACGGATTGACATTCTATTTGATCAACTAACTGGTGTGAGGGTATTCTCCAAGATTGACCTCAGATCGAGCTATCATCAAATCCGTATCTGGCCCGAAGATATACCGAAGACCGCATTCACTACGCGGTATGGTTTATTTGAATATTTGGTTATGTCTTTCAGACTGACAAATGCTCTTGCCCACTTCACTTATCTGATGAACTCAGTATTTATGCCTGAGTTGGACAAATTTGTGGTGGTATTCATTGATGGTATCTTAATATATTCCAAGAATGAAGAGGAGCATGCTCAGCATTTACGGACCGTGTTGACGCACCTAAGAGAACACCAATTATATGCTAAGTTTAGTAAATGCACGTTCTGGCTGGAAGAAATCCAATTTCTAGGACATGTATTATCTACCAAGGGGATTGCGGTGGATCCCAGCAAAGTCAAGGATATTTTGGAGTGGAAACCCCCAACCACTATACATCAAGTCCGAAGTTTCCTTAGACTAGCTGGCTATTACCGCCGATTCATACCAGATTTTTCTAAGCTTGTGAAACCAATCACAAGTTTATTGAAGAATGATACTAAATTTATTTGGTCTTTAAAGTTTAATGAAGCCTTTGAACAATTGAAGGTATTATTAACCACTGCTCCGGTATTGGCTCAACCGGATATTGAAAAACCCTTTGATGTGTATTGTGACGCATCAGCCAGTGCTCTCGGCTGTGTATTAATGCAAGAAGGCCGAGTAATAGCTTATGCTTCCAGACAGTTGCGCCGGCATGAGGAACATTATCCAACTCATGATCTGGAGTTAGCTGTAGTGGTTCATGCCCTAAAAATCTGGCGTCATTATCTGCTGGGGAATATCTGTCACGTCTATACAGATCAAGAGAGCCTGAAATATATCTTCACCCAGTCAGAGTTGAACATGAGACAGAGGCGATGGGTCGAGCTTATTAAGGACTATGAATTGGAAATTCATTATCACCCAGGCAAGGCCAATGTGGTAGCAGATGCACTCAGCCGTAAGGCTTCCTGTCACTGTCTTACGATGAAGACTTCTGATACTACGTTATGCCAGGAGATGGAGAAGTTAAACCTGGGAATGATCCAACATGGAACCTTAAATCAGTTAAAGCTTCAGTCAGTCCTTTTACAAAGGATAATGGATGCTCAAAAGGGTAATGAGGGTATGAAGTACATCCATGAGAAGATAGAGGCCGGAAAAGGCAAGTGCTTTAGGAAAAACGATCAAGGCATTGTATGGTTCAATAACTGCATAGTTGTGCCAAAGAATGAAGAGATCCGCCAGCAAATATTAGATGAAGCACATCTTAGTCGCTATTCTATTCATCTCGGAAGCACTAAGATGTATCATGATCTAAAACAACATTATTGGTGGACAAAAATGAAGATTGAAATTGCACGCTATGTGGCCAGATGTGACACTTGCAGACGTGTCAAAGCCATACATATGAAGACTGCCGGTCCATTACAATCTCTACCAATACCAACATGGAAATGGGAAGATATTAGTATGGACTTCATTGTGGGATTACCCAGAACAGCAAAAGGCTTTGACTCCATTTGGATTATCATTGACCAACTTACAAAGACCGCTCACTTCCTTCTAGTCAAAGTAAAATATCCAATAATTGCATATGCAGAACTGTACATTGCTCATATTCTCAGTTTACATGGTGTTCCAAAGACAATAGTGTCGGATCGTGGACCATAATTCGTGTCCAAATTTTGGGAAGAACTTCACAAAGCACTGGGTACTAAATTGCTCCACAGTTCAGCCTATCATCCTCAAACCAGTGGTCAAACTGAGAGGGTAAACCAAATACTTGAAGATATGCTGCGAGCATGTGTTCTAGAATTCCCACAGAAATGGGATGATTGTTTACCATTAGCGGAGTTCTCATACAATAATAGCTATCAAGAAAGCATTAAAATGGCACCCTTCGAAGCTTTGTATGGCCGACAGTGTCGTACTCCGCTAAATTGGTCTGAACCAGGAGAAAGGAGTTTCTTTAGGCCAGATATGGTAAAAGAGACCGAAGAAAAAGTTCAACGAGTAATTCATAACTTGAAGAAAGCCCAAGCTCGACAGAAAAGTTATGTAGACAAGCGACGAATGCCCTTGTATTTTCTGGTGGGAGATTATGTCTATCTTAAAGTCTCCCCAATGAAGGGTGTAACATGTTTCGGGGTAAAAGGGAAGCTCGCACCTCGATACATTGGTCCTTTCCCTGTGCTTGAGCAATGCGGACCAGTGGCATACCGACTTCAACTACCCGAAACCTTGTCTGCTGTACATAATGTGTTCACGTGTCTCAACTGAAGAAATGTCTTCGGGTTCCTGATCGAACTATTGAAGTAACAGATGTTGCCTTAGAACCAGACTTGACATATTTAGAACACCCTATTCGAGTCTTGGATCAAAAGGACAGAATTACCCGAAGAAGAACTCACACGTTTTACAAGATATAGTGGAACCAGCATTCAGAAGATGAGGCTACATGGGAAACTCGAGACTTTTTAGAAAAGAATTTCCCAGGCTTTCTAGCCTCATGTAATTTGTAAAGTGTATACAATTGTCGTAATGAAGGAGTGAGCCCCATACCACCCTTGCCTTGTACTAAGAATAAGGAAATAAAAGAGTGATGCATTTCCTTTTCCATTACCTACCCTAGGACTTTTAATCTCGGGATGAGATTCTTTTATGGGAGGAAGGATGTAACACCCTTGGTGTTACTGTCACTAAAATTTGAGCATAACATCATAAGCATTGGCATTTCATATGATTGTCACACCTAGAATGCATTCACTAGGAAAAAATTTCAAGCAAGTTGTATGGGTATGACATTTTGTGGATAAAACCCTAGAATAGGGTACTTAACCCTAAATGGGGATCAGAAGGGTAAAACAAAGTCCAAATAGAGAAAACTCTAAAGCTCAATTGAAATAGTCATAAAATGTTACTGAGAATGGACCTAAGCTACATCCAAACCCCTGAAATGTCAAAAACCATAAAAAGGACCCTGGAAAGCCCTAAACCTAAACCCTAGGGGGCTAAGTGCAAAATTAGTGCACTTTGGGACTAAAGTGCAAAAACTATAATAATAAGGTGTCTTAAGTCATATAGTTCACAATTATGAAGATTTGCAACTTAAACCCTAGGTTTTGGGCCTATTTGCAAAAAACACCACCTTTGTAACCATATGACTAAGTCTGATTTTCAGAAAATAGGTTCATCTTTGAGGCCTTGTAATTTCCAAACAAAAAGGATTTTGCCCTAGGTCACCACATCAACTTTGTAGATCAATGGGAGTGGAGAGATGGCGAGAGTAGCGTGTACCCTCCGTGGCAAGAGGCTGGACGGTGGTGTATCTGTGCTCTCGGTTGGCGTGAACCTGATCTGGTCTTAAGAACCCCGGTGGCGAGTTGACATATGCAAGGGTTAAGTGCTACATATGTCGTGTGATTGGAGATCCTCAGCTGAGTATAATCGATTCGGATCGCCGTACCTTCGCGGTTATGAAGACTTGGTCACTGCCCTATACATAGAACTCCAGTAAAGATAAAGGGTTGTTAAGAAATTGGCTAGTGCAGGTCAAGTGATTGAACTAGGGTAGAAAGAACTCTAGATATAGGTAATCTTACTTAACCTGACAAGTAAAACTGAATTCTTAAGGATCCACTCTTAGTAAGCATTTCTGCAAACAGAGTCATTGACTATTGGTAAGCCTTACCTTGACTCCCTAGAAGCCAGCATAACCTTGAGAGTCTTTTCTTTAGTCGGGTAAGACTTGCTGAGTAATTCTATACTCAGGGCTTCGTCCCATGTTGTTTTTAGGTGAGGAAGCAACCAACTTTTGTTGCTTCTGTTCAAAGGTGGTACCAAAGGAAGAGCACCAGGAGTAAAGCTGCGGGAGGAAAGGATCTTCCATAAAACTTTTGTTTAAAACTTATTAGGAGGGGTTTTTGCCTCCCATGGTTTGTAATAATAATACTTCGCACTCTTATATTATTTCTGGTCTGTAATATTATAACTTTGTCTTACTTTCCAATAAAGGTAAGTTAATGTAACTGCTTCCGCATTTTCGTAACTCCGATGCTTGTAATGTCTGCGTGACGGATAAAACTCTCTTGGGAAAGGTAAGGAAAGCAGATACCGAACTTGTCAAGTGAATCAGGAGCATCTGCAGGGTTGTCTGAAGTCTGTTGGACAAGGACAACTGTAGGTGGGCCTAATAACTTGGGAGGTTCCGTCACATCCAGTTAGGATCTTGGAGGCCGCTCCCAGTTCCCGGTCCAGTGGCGCATCGAACCAGTGCCCCCCAAGAATAGCAGGAATTCAACAACATTTAGAAGGAAGGAGCAACGACCATGGGCTGGCCTTGGGCTATAAAAAGGGACCCATGGCGCACTCCTTAAGCATATAAGCACCCTAAGAGCAATACTTCACTCCCATACACTGCAACAACACGTTTGTGACATTCTAGTGAGTTGTTTCTATCTTTCTATGAGAGTGATGTGTTATGACCTTCGTTCTTCCATTCTGTTGCTACATGTTTGCTCTTCTGTGTGTACTCTCTCACCTCTCTTGTGTTGTGCTTCGAGTTGTAACTCTAATTTTTGTGTACGGTTGCAAGAGACTCCAATTTATGGAGATTCATTGCAATAAGATTACTATTGATATAAGGAAGACCATGGCACTCAAGTTGATCATAGGATCTCTTGAGAGGGGTTGAGAGAAACCCTTATTAATTGGAACACCACAACATAGAGTAGGCAAGCATTTTATGCTTGACTGAACCACGAGGAAAATCATTGTGTCTCTTATGCTTGTTTCTTTATGATTGTTCTTCCTTTATCTAAGTTCTATCTTTCACTTACAGTGTTGTTCATAGTCTAATTCATGTCTTGAAAGAGCAATTAAGTGAAGAGAACTTCTCTCTTCTGCTCACTCCGACTTAGTCCTATTTGTGTTAACTCTTAATTTGGACCGAGTTTGTGTTTGAAGTTGTGTTTAGCAGGCATCACCTATTCACCTCCTCTAGGTGACTCTCAATTGGTATCGGAGCTGGTGTCTTCATTTTGGGTCTAACAACCCGAAGAGATGGACACCAAAGGGAAGGCAAAGGTGGTTGACAGAGCGAGAAGGAGAAGATCCCCATCGATGACAAACCCAAAGGCGAGAAGCCCATCGACTCGAGATCGAACAAAAAGGATGGAAAGAAGAATAAGTGCATCAAGAAGATCGTCTACTACGAGAGCGACACATCTACATCTTCGACGACTTAAAAAATGACAACTCTTCTTCTTCCAAGCAAAAAATGGTCAAAATACATTCAACCACACTCCACTTAGTTATTAATGCATTTCTCGTTCCTCAAATTCTCATTTACTTTCAATTCCTCATGCGCCTCCTCACTTTGGTGGGGAGGATTATTCTTGGTGGAGCCATAAAATGTGTAGCCATCTTTTACCGCTCCATCCTTGCATTTTGGACATAGTTGAGAATGGAATAAACATACCGAATGTAGATAATGAGAGCTATAATAAGGTAGAAGTTGAGGAACTAATCCATAAAAATGCCCAAGGTACTACTGTCTTGTTAGCCTCTTTATGCAGGGAAGAGTACAACAAGGTAAATGGCTTGGAAAATGTGAAGGAAATTTGGGACACTTTCAGGATTACGCACGAATGAAACTTGATGAACAAAATCACCAAGATAGAGATCATTAAGGGTGACCTTGGGAGGTTCACCATGAAGAGGGTCGATCAAAGGGCCACAAGAGATGTACAACACGCTCAAGTCCCTGGTGAACCAAGTTCACAACTACGGAAGCAACAGATGGACGGATCATGAAGTCATCTGACTCATGCTCAGGACATTCACTGGTTTTGATGCTAATCTTGTTTCCTTAGTTTGTGAAAACCCCAGGTATACTAAGATGAGTCCTAGGGAGGCGCTGGGCTAGTTTGTTAGCCATCAAATGATGGTTAAAGATGCTAAGTACATTGATGACATCGTCAATGAGAGCCTCCCCTCCAATGAATTGTAAGTTGTCTTTCAAAGCGACAAACCACAAGGAGATGCTCCTCAGTAAGGTGGCGCAAGTGGAGGTTATTGGCCTCAACAACGAGATGACACTTGTCATCAAGCGCTTCAAGGCCGCTTTGAAGGGGCGGAAGGACTACTCCAACAAGAACAAATCAAGAGGTCAGGGAAGCACACCTACTTCAAGTGCGATAAGTCAGGTCATTTTATAGCAAACTGTCCAGATAATGAAAATGACTAGAACAAAGAGAAGAAAAGAAAGTTGTATGAGAAGAAGAAGGGTGAGGCGTATATTAGAAAGGAGTGGGATTCGAACTGCTCATCCTCCAACTCCAACGACGAGGGACTCACAGCTGTCGCCTTCGACAAGTCCTCCCTCTTCCCCAACAAGCATCACACCTGCCTGATGCTAAGGAGAGGAAGGTATTATCTAGATCCACTCCCCAGTATACTTCCTCTAGTGATGAAGAATATAATGATGAAGAAGAGAACTATAGCAAATTGTTTAAAGGCTTGGATAGATCTAAGGTTGATAAAATAATGAATTAATCGATGCCCTTAATGAAAAAATTAGACTCCTAGAAAAGCAAGAGGACTTACTTTATGATGAGCATGATAAGTATGTCAATGTATAAAAGACTCTTGATTTAGAAACTAAAAAGAATGAAATTTTGTCTGCTGAGTTGTCTAGTTGTCATTCTTCTATTTCTTGTCTTAAGATTGCTAATGATGATCTAAATGCTAAGATAGTGAAATTGTATGAATATCATGCTTCATCGTCATCTAATGAGCATGTTGATATCTATACTAGATGCAAGGATTTTGATATTAATACTTGTCATGCTCATGTTTCTACCATTGCTAGTTTGAATGATGATATTGCTATTGAATGCTCAACTTAAAACTTGCAATGATGAACTTGAGAAAATAAAATTTGCTAGGGGAGCCTACACAAGTGGTATGCATCCTTCAATTAAGGATGGTGTTGGCTTCCAAAGGGGAGCAAACACCAAAAGGAGCAATGAGACCCCAAATTTGTTAAGGAAAAGGGGAAGGTGCCTGTGGCTAGTAGTGTTCATTCTTCACATGATCATATCCTTATATTTATGCACATGCTAAGAATGTTCACCATGTTTGTGCTAATCATATTCATAGTACTCATCATGCTACTTATAATGCTCATGCCATGATTGTTATTTCTTCTCGATCATATGTTGCTCATGATAGGCATAGGTGCAATATTTCTCATGCTAGACCTATTTATGGGCCTAAGGCTAGGAATGCATCTTTTGGTCCTTCTATTTCTTATCGCAATTTTGATGCTTCCTACGTTTTTTATTGCAAACCTCGCAAAGTGGTTGCCTCTAATGTGGGACCTAAACACAAGAATGGTAAAACTTCTTTTTGGGTGCCAAAACCTATGTGACTATAATGTGATAGGACCCAACTCTAGTTGGGTATCTAAACCCTAAGCCTAAATCTAGTTTGTAGGTTTATGCATCTAAGGGCACAGGATGGGTCATCGATATCGGATGCACAAATCACATGACGGTGGTGAAGCGTATGTTCTCTTCCTACGTCAAGAACTAGAATTCCTAGGACACAATCATATTTGGAGATGGGAATCAAGGCAAGGTGAAGGGGTTAGGTAAAATTGCTATCACTACCGAGCACTCCATTTCCAATGTTTTTTCTTGTGGTTTTTTAGATTGCAATTTTCTTTCCATTAGTCAACTGTGTTCAATTGGTTATAATTGTTTATTTATTGATGTTGACATGACGGTCTTTAGAAGAAGTGACGATTCAATTGCATTTTAAGGTGTATTAAATGGAAAGCTTTTCTAGTAGATTTTTTGAATGATGTCGCTGAACTTGATGCATGTATACTTGCAAAGACTGACATGGGCTGGCTATGGCATCATAGCTTAGCACATGTTGGGATGAAGAACTTTCACAAGCTTCTAAAGGGCGAGCATGTTTAGGACTAAAAATGTCTATTTTGAGAAAGACAGACCTTGTGCAGCTTGCCAATCAGGTAAACATGTTGGAGGAGGACATCATCCAAATAGCATAATGACTACATCAAGACCGTTGGAGCTTCTTCACATGGATCTCGTTGGCCCCGTTGCTTATCTTAGCATCGAGGGAAGTAAGTATGGTCTTGTTATAGTTGATGATTATACACACTTCACTTGGGTATTCTTTTTATAGGATAAAAGTGAAACCCAAGGGACTCTGAAAGTGATCCTTGAGGCTAGCTCAAAATGAGTTTGACTTGGGGATCAAGAAGATCAGAAACGACAATGACACATAGTTTAAGAACCTTCAAGTTGAAGAGTACCTTGAGGAGTAAGGCATCAAGCACAAGTTCTCCGCCCCCTACACACCACAATAGATCGACATGGTGGAAAGGAAGAACATGACACTCATCGACATTGCAAAAATGATGCTTGAATAATACAAGACGTTGGATAGGTTTTGGGCAGAAGCTGTGAACATAGCTTGCCACGACATAAACCGGTTGTACCTGCACCGCCTCCTGACTGGTAACAAACCCAATGTTTCATTTTTTTGAGTATTTGGAAGCAAATGCTACATTTTTGTGAAGAAAGGTAGGAATTCCAAGTTTTCTCCCAAAGCTATAGAAGGAATTTTGATAGGTTATGATTCAAATACAAGAGCCTATAGGGTATTCAACAAAGCCTCTGTACTTGTTGAAGTCACTAATGATGTTGTTTTTTATGAAACTAACAGCTCTCAAAGGGAGCAAGTTGATCTTGATGAATTATCTCTATGCTAGACTAGATATTATGCTTTTAGTTTGTATCTGTGCAAGGTTCCAATCTGATCCTAAGGAATGCCACCTTAGGGCCGTGAAGAGAATTTTGAGGTATTAAGTTCACACACCTCACTTCGAGCTCTAGTATCCTGAAGGGTCTACCTTTGACTTAATTGATTACTCAGACATCGATTATGCCGAATGCAAGGTAGATAGGAAAATCACATCGAGGACTTGCCAATTCTTGGGTAGGTCCCTTGTGTCTTAGAGCTCTAAAAAGCAAAAATTTGTTGCCCTATCCACGCCGAGGCCGAGTACATTGCAGCAGGCCATTGTTGTGCGCAATTGCTTTGGTTGAGGCAAACACTCCAAGACTTTGGCTACAATCTGAGCAAAGTCCCACTCCAATGTGATAATGAGTGTTATCCACATGGCTGGGAATCCTGTTGAACACAGCCGCACTAAGCACATAGACATCTGGCATCACTTCCTTAGAGACCACCAACTTCCATGTGAGCACCCACTCCCAATTAGCCGATATCTTCACCAAGTCTTTGGATGAGAAGCGATTTTGTAAGTTGAGGAGTGAACTTAATTTATTAGACTCTCGGAACGTGGAATGAGATGTTGCACACTTGCATGTTTTACTTATACCTTTGATCATGTTATTTTTCATATCATTTGGTTATTGTGGTTCAAAGTGTAGAAAGTCATCCTCGAACCTCACACGTCCAAGTGCTTTGGATGCACACATTTTGGGGAAGGATTGACTACACTTTTACCTTTTGGGACTAACTATATCTTTGAGTTGATCGTGTGTGTAGTCCTAAAGTACTTGAAAGGGAGGCATGTTTGGACAAAGAATGGTGCTCCCACTGCATAAATGGTATCAAAGTTCTTTGTTTCAAATTCCCTTGGTTTCACTTTGCTTTTGGCTTTCATTCGTTATTTTTGGTGAGGCGATGGGTTAGGCCACTTAGTTTCTCCGTTTTGGTGCTTAATGCCAAAGGGGAGAAATCAGAGGCCAAAGCAACTAGATCGACCACCACTTGAGTTTTAAAAATGGTTTAAGATTTAAACTTGTCTTTTGATTCAAAACCCTCTTGATAGCAAAGAGAAGCCCTCTTATTATCAAATATAAAGTTCTCTTATGGGGGAGAAATTATTCTCGTCAGAAAAGGGTGAGAAATTAGTGTTCGATCAAAACAAGTTCTTACAAACTAGTTTGATTTGCAAAACTTAAGTGTTTTGACTTAGAAGAAAATGTTGAAAATGGCTTTGTTTGCAAAATCAAAAGTAAGTGGTGGCAAAATGATCCAAATATGCCAAATCATTTGAAAACTTCATTTGATTGAGTTTGAACTTCAAATTGCAACTTTTGTCTCATATTGCTTTTAAGTTAGTCATTTTTAGTTGCTTTAGGTGTGTTGGCATAAACCACCAAAAAGGGGGAGATTGAAAGGCAAATGGGTTAGATAGCCATTTCTACCTGTTTTGGTGATTAAGTGTCCAACACACCATCATGAACTAACTTGTTTGCTATGAGCATGAGCACAGGTTCACTTGTAAGCAATTTGAATGTTTCAAGTTCAAAAGAGTTGAAACATGGGCTGGAAATGTAGCTTTGAGTAAAATGCAAAAATGACTTTTGGATTTGGTTTGGGCCAAAACAGGAACTCTATTGAAAATATGTGAAAGAGGTAAGTTTCCCACACTTAGTCAATTGGATTATGTACTAACTATGTTTGTCTAAGTCGTAGGGAAGCTCACAAGAAAGACCAAATCGAATAAAAGGAGCTAGGCTCAAAAGAGCCTAATCTAGGCTACTCTAGGCATCACTGGACCGGTCCGGTGGCGCACCGGATCGAGTCTGTGAAGTGCCCAGACTTGGGCTTTTGGCAGCCTGGCGCACCAGACTGGGTCTGTGTGCATTAGATCGTCTGTACGGTTGAAGAGGCGACTCTCGGTACTATGCACGCTTCAGTGGTGCTTTAGACCGTGTGGTATCGGCTAACTCCAAGTGCCCAACAGGTACTTCATGGGGAGGTGACACATGGTGGTCCGGTGGTGCATGGACCTAGTCTGGTGCCCTAGGTTTGGAAGGATCCAGTCAGGACCCTGGAGGCCGCTCCCTATTCTCGGTCTAGTGGCGCACCAGACTGGTCCGATGCCCCTTGAGAACATCAGTTATTCAGCAACATTTAGAAGGAAGGAGCAACGGCTAGGGACCGGCCTTAAGTTATGAAAAGGTACCCATGGCACACTCCATCATATAAGCACCCCAAGAGCAATACTTCACTCCCATACTCTGCAACAACTCGTTTGTGACATTCTAGTGAGGTCTTGGCATTGTTCTGAGCCGTTTCTAACTTTTAGTGAGAGCGGTGTGTTGTGATCTTCGTTCTTGCATTGTGTGTTGTGTGTTTGCTCATGTGTATGTACTATCTCACCTCTCTTGTGTTGTGCTTTGAGTTGTAACTCTAATTTTTGTGTACAGCTGCAAGAGACTCCAATTTGTGGAGATTCCTTGCGATAGGATTACTATTGATATAAGGAAGACCATGACACTCAAGCCGATCATAGGATTGCTTCAGAGAGGTTGAAAGAAACTCTTATCCGTTGGGACACCACAACATGGAGTAAGCAATCATTTTAGGCTTGACTGAACCACAGGGAAAATCATTGTGTCTCTTATGTTTGTTTCTTTGTGATTGTTCTTCCTCTATCTAAGTTCTAACTTTCACTTACAATATTGCTTTTAGTCTAATTCATGTCTTGAAAGAGCAATCGAGTGAAGAGAAATTCTCTCTTCTTCTCACTTCAACTTAATCTTATTTTGTGTTAACTCTTAATTTGGACCGAGTTTATGTTTGAAGTTGTGTTTAGCAGGCATCACCTATTCACATCCTCTAGGTGACTCTCAGTTCTAAAATATATTTTTATCCTAAATTCTTATCTTACCCGAAACCAAGTGATATCAAGTGCAAAGCATACAAGAAACTTTTTAGCTTGATATCAAGGGCAAGCGTTTATGAATAAACATTATATATTTGTCATTTTATAAACATTATAGTTTTTTACGATAAATAGAAATTATTTTTATCAATTGCATGATAATTTTTCTTTAATTATATATTAGTAAGACTATATATATAAAGAGAGAGAGATGAGAGGGGCATATATATTTGTTTTAGCTTGGGCCTCCCAGAATACTAGGGGCCGTTCTTAACGGTAGGTGGTGCCAACCAAGCCAACCGCATAATATTTTTTTAAAAAATAAAGATATATACTTATTTTACTTTAAATTACAAAATGTTTTCAATTTTCTAGAAATTAGCTCCCACAGCAGCAAGCTGCTCGTTAATCTTCACACGTGAAAACATCAATTAGATCTACTAAGATGAATATGTGAGATAAAACATGACATTAGAGGCACAATATTTATTAACGAGATTTAGCTGAAGCACAACCTCTCAGCGCATGACTCCATATATACTAGCACTTCTCCCATATTTGTGAATGCTGAAATATAATATAAATAAATTGTCCACATCTTTCTATCAATTTAAGTTTTTGGGTTGAACTGGTTTAAAAGCTTAAGATGATTGGAAGAGGTGGAGAATTCACTTATATTATATTTCAACTTTGTTACATGGAGCCCCCCTTAGGTCTCATACGTGTAATAGGAGCGAATAACAATTATTTTATTTGAATTACGCTAGCTAGGATTTGAACTCCAAACCTCTAGCTCTGATACCATATAATAGATCAGAGACAACGATTGTGTGATGCTGTGCATACAACGATGCTAGTCTTCCATGTTAATATATAGGTGAAGTTTACATATGGAAGTATAGAGTCAAAACTTAATACATATTTGTTGGAGACTTGTTCTCAAATGCTTCGAATTAAGAACAAGGCAACACAGTGTTAAGGGTTAATATCCTTCGTCCTTCGAAGCATTATTTCCCTTAGGATATAACGATCTTCGGACGAAGGTCATGAAGGACGTACCTTCATGATCATGGTAAGTGATAATGAAAGACAAAGCATATAAAACATGAAAGGTAACATGAACAATCATATAGCATTATTCACATATCTTCATTGTATAAATTCAAGTATTTAAATATAACATTTAATCACATTTATACCTTCGGCTGGACAGAAGGCAAAAAATCCAAGCGTTGCGCACGGGCGAATACAAGATAGCGTGAACAGTACAGGGGTACTGTTCATCTATTTATAGGCATGGGACGCAGCCCACGTGAAATTACATTCATGCCCTTTACATTTGCTAATGATTACAAGGTAACTCATCAGGGTCTAAATAGCCTTTTTCCCTTTAAGTCGGTTCCCTTTCCTGCTGTCATGCCGAAGCTCCCTTGCACGTAGCTTCGGCGCCTCGTGAATCTTCGTATTATTCATGCTTCCCCTACTATGGTTCTGATTCGGTTCCCTTTCCTGCTCATGTATTACAACTCCAGAAACAATGTTAAATCATGTTTTTGAGGACCTTCGGAAGACGAAGGCCCCCCAACAGTAACCCCTCGCAAGGTTAATTTGTTAGAATGACGAATTAAAATTGCGATATGGATGAAGGCCCTAAGCCTAAGGTCCAAAAAAACACCTTCTCTTTGCTAGAATAGCAACAGTCAATGACAGACGGGGCCCTCCAACTTGTGGCGCGGTGGGCGTATAAATAAGAACTCACCCCGAGCACATTTGGTACGTTAATTGCCGACTACTTTGCTTTGTTCAATTTCTTAGCTCTTGGTTATCAACAGCTGCTTGGTTTTTTAGATTTCCTAAGCTTCGGTTCTGAGGACACATTTTTGCCATTTTCAAAGAAAAGATGTCTCAGGACAAAAAAGTTGCTGCTGAGACGAAGATGAGCGAGGAGGAGAAGCTCCTTGAGGAGAAGACTGCTGGATTTATTGAGTCAATTGCAAAAACAAATACAGAGAAGATAACTAAAGAGATATTAGAGGGCTTGTCTTAAGATACTGATGATAGCGACAGCTATGATATGGAGAGTGGAGGCGAGGACTCGGAAGATCGTCCTTGGCGACCAAGTCACACAGTCTTCGGGAAATCAACTATCAAACAGAGCCATCTTGATAATATGAGAGGAAGGTACTTTCGAGATATTTCTATTGTGAGGGCTGACGTAGACAGGGTCGTTCCTGCCCCGGAAGAAAATGAAGTTGTGATCTTTCGAAGCTTCTTCAAAGCTGGACTTCGGTTCCCGTTGAGTAGATTTGTGGTCGAAGTTTTGAAGACATACCAGATCTACCTTCATCAGATTACTCCCGAAGCAATTATTAGAATGGGGATTTTCGTATGGGCTATGAGAAGTCAAGGTCTGGAGCCAAGCGCAAGATGTTTTTGCAGTATGCACGAGCTCTCGTATGAAACAAAGGCCTGGGGTAAAGAACAATATCACAACAATTTCGGCTGCTACAGTTTTGTTGCCCGCTCTAGCGCAAGTTACCCAGTGCCAACATTCCGGAAGAGGTGGCTCGGGGATTGGATGAAAGAATGGTTCTATGTAAAGAATGATTTAAAGGTGAGAGAAGATATTAAAGAGATCATCATGCGCCCCATTTGGTCCCACTTCGGCCTCCGGAAGCCGAAGGTTGAAATTGATGAGGCAGCCGAAGCATGTCGAAGGGCCTTCAACACAGTTTGCTCTTTTGTTGGGACAAGGGATTTGCTTCAAGAGCATATAGCCTTCAGAATATGGCCACTGATAGACAACTGGGAAATGCCAAAGAAAACAATCACTAACCCTAGCGAAGGTGGTTTGGTTCGATTGAAATATACCTTCAGGTTTAGAGACCAATTTATCGAACCAGACGATGACTGGCTGAAGTGCGTTGAAAATACTAGTGATGAACTACTTGGGACATACTCCAAGTCTGAAGATAATGCACTATCTACAGCCTTCGGAAGCCGAAAAAAGAAAAGGCTAAATAGAGTTTTTGATGCTATTGGTTTTGTGTATCTTGACTATCGCTACCTGCCGCGGGGCAGAAAAGAAAGGGTGCGACCCCTGAGAAAGCTGCAGCTCCGGCTACTTCAAGCGAGCCCGCACCGAAGAGAAAAAAGTTGAAGGTCCTTACTCACCGACCGCGCTACATTGAACCGGCCACAGTGCCTGAACTCGGCGGTGAGACTTCTTCAGCTATTGAAGCCAAAGAACCTGCCCTTACACAAAAGATTGAAGAGCCGGCTGCAATGCCGAAGACTGTCAAAATTGAAGAACCAAAAATCAAAGCGACAAAAACATTGGAAATTCTAAGCCCTTCGTAAGGAGTTGAGGTGCCGAAGACACAAAAAGGTCTGGCGGCGACCCCGAAGAGAAAAAGGATGGCTAATGTATTAGATGTACTGGAGACAATAAAAACTTCAAGCTCTACTCTAGGGAAAATTGCAAAGGCTTCGAAGGCGCAGATTGAAACCGAGGCAAAGGTAACCGAAGCCGAAGCTACAATGAGCCAAGCCAATGCCGAAGCCAGGCCTTCAGAGCCCGTCAAGGAGAAATCCTCGAACACTGGAGAAAAAGCAACAGGAGAAGAAGCTGTAAAACAGATTTTTGTTGAAGAAGCTATCGCGCCTACTCCCAAAGCGTCTTCAGAAGTCCTTGATTATATTGTTCGGCACACTTCGGGAAAAAGGTTGCCTGAAGAAGAAATTTTTGAAGCTAAACACTACGCCCGAGAACTAAAGTACCCGAAAGGGGCATTAGTGTTTAATGGCACAGATGAAGATGACTTCTTGTACTGCCTCCCAGAAAAAAAGGAATTATCTATCTGCCGGGAAATGGCAAGAAGTATGGGGTTCCCGAAGCTTGACGCTGGCCTCTGCGCCATGACGAAAGAGGATCTTGCAGATAGCCTTGCATATAATAGTCTGAAGGTACAAAAATTGTGCATTTGGAAGCTTATGAATTTTCGAATTATTCTTTTGTTCTTATATTAGCCTATTCATTTTTTCATATAGGGTTTAATACTTAGCAACGCCTTAAGGGCGCAAAAGAATGCCGAGGACGAGAGTTGCACTATTGCTCTCAACAACCTTCGATCAGAGGTTATCAAGCTGAGTAACGAAGCTTTGGAAAAAGACAAAATTCTACTTACATTGGTAGACAAAGTAAAGGGGATGAAGCTAACTTCAAGGCTCAATCTGAAATCCAAAGGAAAGAGATTGAAAACCTTCAAAAACAACTCGCCGAAGCCAAATTGAAATGCGCTATTGCAGAAGCTGACCGAGATGCCAGTGAGTACTGGAAGAATTATTTTGAGAAAATAGTTGCAGAGCTTCGCTCGTCGAAAGAAAGATGTTTTGAGAAATCTGTAGAATGCGTCAAGAAAATAAAGACTAGCTTCGCCAATGTGGGCGCATATTCAAGCGAAGACAACTTCATAAGGGGCGACCCTGAGGGCGTGATTGAGTGGATCAACAGCGAAGCTGAAGCTTTTGAAGAAATTTTGAGCGACCGCGGGGACGTTTGCGCGTTCTCTGGTGCGAGAGGAGTTGCAGCTATTTTGGAGAAAGCAGGGTGCGATCATGTTAAAACTTTGGTCCAGGCCGAAGCTACTTTGTCTATCGATGACACGAAGGATCCCTCGGCCGAAGCAAGCTTAATAGGTGGAAAAAATTTTACTGATATTTGGGAAAATGGCGGCTGAGGGATGGTGCATGAAATAATGAAAAAGAGTGAAAAAGATATTCATGATGCTCGAGAAGCGGCAAAAGCAGCTGAAAAGGCTGCAGAACTTGAAAAACGGATAGGAATTACTTAATGACTTTTAATTTTATTGCTTACTTTTGTGATTTCGAACTAACTTATGTCTTCTATCGCAGCTGAACTACCTCCTCCCCGAGAGCCCTTCGACCCATTAGCGGACCCAGAAACAAAGAAGTCTATAGAAATTATTAATATGGCCGAAGCTATTGTGGACGAAGTTGTTACAAAATTATTAATCGAAGCTGCAGAAGAAGTTCTGAAAGAAGAAGAATAGCTATTTGTAAAAACATTACCAAAATATTAATGTAATATTTGCTAGGACATGCTTGTAATATTCGGTGATTGTAGGTTTTGAATGTAATATATGAAATGTTTTGCGATTCATTTCTTTGCGATGCATGAAACTTTTATGTACATACCATTTTTGAGCCTTTGGCGAAAAAAACACCTTCCCTTCTTTTCATGCTTCGTAAAGAAGAGCTTCTATGCTTCGTAAAGAATCCTCCAAACTTCGAAAAAACATTAATGTTTTGTCAACAATAAATTTGTTCCTCCACCTCAGAGCTGATGAAGATGTATTTCTTTAAACTTATTTTGTGCCTTAGCACAACTTCATTTTTTCATAACACTCTCCGAAGGTCAACATTGTATCCCCTTCTTGTGCCATCGATGCAATATGATGTATGATGCTATGTTATGCGGAATGATGTGATGATGTTATGTTATGCAGGATGATCTTTATGCCGAAGACACACGCTCACATCCCCATAGTGGAATACACAATCTCTTTGCCGTTTATTTTTCGGCTTCACCGCTTATTTTTCGGTGTATCAACGCTGACTTTTCGCTGTAAGTTTTGCATTCCCTTAGGAACGTCTTTTGAACTTCTTCGCCTTCTATTTTGGCGGTATTCGCGTTGACTTTTCGCGCTTCGCCTTATACTTCGGCGGTATTTGGCTCTGCATTCCCTTTGGAACGACTTTTGAGCAGAAAACTTACACTGTGCTCCCTTAGGAACGACTTTTGATACCTTCGGTAAACTTACGCTGCGTTCCTTAGAACGACTTTTGTAGCTTCGGTGATACTTGTAATGTGCTTTCTAGGTCTGCATTCCCTTAGGAACGAGTTTTGTGCTTCAGCAATTTTTGGACTTCGTAAGTCTGTGGAGAGAATATATTTTGCTATAACAAGAACGAAGCTATTACAGGAAATTGAAAATGTCAAGAGAGCTAGGCTTTCAACAATTATTCCTTATTAAAAAAGAAAATGACAATGAATGTAAAGACTGTTTCAAGGGTAGGATATCTCTCAATAGATATGCTTCGATTCTGGCACAGTACTGTTGACTGTGCGAGCTTCGGACTCCTCCCTGAAATCTCGCTGCTGATGGGTCTATTGGCTCCCTTCTGGCTGCTAGCCTCGCGAATACACAAGCTGTAGTGGCGGCGGAGGTGGAAGCTGTGGCCAAGACGGTTGTGGCTGGCTAGCCGAAGCAACAGAAGCTGCAGGATGGTTACCCACATACTCTGGTATGTAGGGTGAATGATACGAAGCGGTGTGCATGACCTGCTTCGGCTGGTTCTGCTGAGCTGCAGCTTCTACTATTTCCTTTTGTTTCTGAATGGTGACATGGCACATCCTTGTAGTATGGCCCTTGTCCTCACCACAGAATAAGCAATAAATTTTTCTGGGCTGATCCCCAAACCTTCCTCCGAAGCCCCTAGCGCCTCTGCCTCTTGGAGCTGTCGGCCGAAAAGAGCTTTGTTGCTGCCCCAAAGATTGTGAAGTGTATTGTGACTTCTGCAGCTGACTTCCTCTATCATCATTCTGAGTAGAGTGAATTGACCTGACATGCCTTGGGTGGATTCTTCCTCCAAAGCCCCTGGTCATCTTAGAGAACCTGTAGGCTTCCTCCCTTCTTTGGCGAAAGTCATTGTTAGCCCGGATATATTCATCCATCTTTTGGAGCAACTTCTCCAGGGTCTGAGGGGGCTTCCTAGCGAAGTATTGTGCCGCAGGTCCTGGCTGAAGCCCTTTGATCATGGCCTCAATGACAATTTCATTGGGCACAGTTGGCGCTTGTGCCCTTAAGCGCAAGAACCGTCAGACATGCGCCTGGAGGTATTCTTCGTGCTCTTGCGTGCACTGGAACAAAGCTTGAGCAGTAACCGGCTTCGTCTGGAACCCTTGGAAACTGGTGATTAGCATGTCCTTCAGCTTCTGCCATGATGTGATTGTTCCTGGCCGAAGAGAGGAGTACCAGGTTTGTGCAACATTCTTGATTGCCATGACGAAAGATTTCGCCATGACTGCGGTATTGCCCCCATATGAAGATATGGTTGCTTTGTAGCTCATCAAAAACTGCTTCGGATCTGAGTGCCCATCATACATGGGGAGCTGGGGTGGTTTGTATGATGGAGGCCATGGGGTAGCCTGCAGTTCTGCTGACAAAGGAGAAGCATTATCAAAAGCAAAATTTCCATGATGGAAATCACCATACCATCCATCCTCGTTGAAGAAGCCTTCTTGATGAAGCTCCCTATGTTGGGGCCTTTGTTCTTGTTCGTCCTGAGCAAGATGGCGTACTTCTTTAGTGGCTTCATCGATCTGCCTTTGAAGATCAGCTAGTCGGGCCATCTTCTCCTTCTTCCTTTGTACTTGCTGATGAAGTATCTCCATGTTTCTGATTTCTTGGTCCAACTCCTCCTCCTGAAGTGTTGGACTAGTGGCCTTCCTCTTTTGGCTTCAGGCCTCTCGAAGAGAAAGAGTTTCCTGGTTTGGGTCCAGTGGCTGCAGAACGGCAGCGCCTATCGCTGAAGCTTTCTTCGGTGGCATGATGAAGGTCAATGCTTGCCAAAGGTGGTCGAAAAGGATTCACCGGAGGTGGGCGCCAATGTTGTAGACTTGTTCTCAAATGCTTCGAATTAAGAACAAGGCAACATAGTGTTAAGGGTTAATATCCTTCGTCCTTCGAAGCATTATTTCCCTTAGGATATAAGGATCTTCGGACGAAGGTCATGAAGGACGTACCTTCATGATCATGGTAAGTGATAATGAAAGACAAAGCATATGAAACATGAAAGGTAACATGAACAATCATATAGCATTATTCACATATCTTCATTGTATAAATTCAAGTATTTAAATATAACATTTAATCACATTTATACCTTTGGCTGGACAGAAGGCAAAAAATCCAAGCGTTGCGCACGAGCGAATACAAGATAGCGTGAACAGTACAGGGGTACTGTTCATCTATTTATAGGCATGGGACGCAGCCCACGTGAAATTATATTCATGCCCTTTACATTTGCTAATGATTACAAGGTAACTCATCGGGGTCTAAATAGCCTTTTCCCCTTTAAGTCGGTTCCCTTTCCTGTTGTCATGCCGAAGCTCCCTTGCGCGTAGCTTCGGTGCCTCGTGAATCTTCGTACTGTTCATGCTTCCCCTACTATGGTTCTGATTCGAATCCGAAGGTTCCTGCTCATGTATTACAACTCCAGAAACAATGTTAAATCATGTTTTTGAGGACCTTCGGAAGACGAAGGCCCCCAACAATAATCTATTCTATCTCTAGATTGATTCGGTATAGAGTTGAAGTTTAACCCAACTTCACCTAATAGGGAGGAGAATAGTATGACTCCTCTATCCTACATTTTCAAATAACTAAGAGTCCTAATATAACCAAACTTGTACATAATATTTGATATATATCTAATAGACTCCAACAAATATTCTACCACCTTGAAGTTGTCGATATAGAAACCTCTATATACACCGACTTGAGTTGTTGCCTTTACCACTCCACAAGAACTATGTGTTGAGTCTCATCACACACCCACCTCAAATAAAAGCTTTCGTTATCACCACAACTCTATACTCCATGACTTCACTTATAGCTATGCACCTTCTCATTTATCACCATAAATTTTCAAGTAAAATTTAGATTCCTCTCCAACTCTAACACATGTCTGATCTTTGAAGCATGTGTCCTCTAGCTAGACATGAAATGAACTAGTTGAATTCAATACCATAGTCGAACCTGATTGCACACATGATACCGAGAACCTCATAGCCGCTATCACACATAGAAATTGTCGCATTATCCTTACTCTTCTATTTCGTTGCAACGCTATGTCTAATGTTTTACATTGTAGCCTCCTATAACCATTACCAACTTGATTATTCTAGTTGTAAGATAGACATCCATTGTCTATAGTTATTCTAGTTCAACCTTGAAGCTTTATCGTGTCATTTGATCCACACTTCAAAATCTGCACATGCGATTTGAATTGATCCATGCCCTTACTGATTCGGAAGCACACAAACTCCTCCAATACAAACCTACATCCTAAACTTGTGCAATGTGTCATCATGCCAAAGAGAACAAGAACTTCACTAGTCATCACACTCCTATGACATTGCCGCTAATATTGCAGTCATATTTTCACTATGATATTACTAGCATGTCATCATCAACCTCTACATCATGCACCATGGTATGTTCCTCCTCCAAGAGAATTATCCACCAGCCATCCTAAATTATTTGTCTTGTGCCCCATGAACTATTTGGCCTAGTTATTTTTGTAAAATGTTTTGTTATGTAATAAAGATTGTGACATTGGTTTCTATATTTGAGTTGTCATATTGAAAGCTCTCTTGTGGGTTTTGGTGTTTGGATGACAACCCAATTAAAGGACTAACAAGTGTGCTAAGTGTTGAACAGGTGCTGAATGCAAAGCTAACAGGGTTCAACACAAGTAAACAGGTGTGATGGTCCAAAGACGGAATTGTCTATAGATAATGGACATCACAAGAAAGATGGACATTGCTTAAGTAAGACTTGATGTGCATAACTTGGAGACAACCGATCGAACCAAGGATGGAAGCAAGAAGAGCTGCGAGGTACCGAGTGCACGGGAGAAAGTCAAGGAGACCAGGAACCCAAAGCCAGGGGTGAAGAAGAAGACTTGCAAAGTCAAGGTTGATCTTGTTAAGAGTTATGGTGCATCAAGGAACACTACATAAGGACGTGACTTACAACCAATGAGGTAACATCTACAATTATGTGGTGTAAGTCATAAGGCTCAAGACCAAGCTCAAAAGTGAACAAGGTCACTGGAAGGAGAAACAATGTCAAATCAGAACTGGAAGCAGCCCAAAAGAGCTAAGTGCAACTTGATCTTTAGTTTGAGTTGTTCCTATATTTGGAGATATTCTATGTGACCTTTGCGGAATGTTGGAGCTCAGAAATGTCAATCTAGATTAAGTCAAGCTGACTTGATGATTTATGAGTCCAACATCAATCTCAATCATGCCAAATGATAGAGAAGTGAAAATCAAGAGAAGGTATGTTTCTAGACTTAGTACATTGGTTTTTGTGTACTAATATATTTGTCTAAGTGTTAGAAACAGAGAAAAGAAGAAAAGAAAAGAGATGCAAAAAGCTTGGCTCTGTACAGCCAAGACTCAGCTCATTCTGGCACACCGGACTGTCCGGTGGTGCACCGGACAGTGTCCGGTGCGCCAGACTGAACTCTGGTGAACAGGCCGCTCTTGGGAGGAGTTTGACGGCGTACGGCTATAATTCACCAGACTGTCCGGTGGTGCACCGGACTGTCCGGTGAGCCAACGATCGACTGCGCCAACGGTCGGCAGCGCGATCAGCGGGCTACGCGTGGCTTGGGCCAACGGATAGTTGGCGCACCAGACTGTCCGGTGTGCACCGGACAGTGTCCGGTGAGCCAAGACGACCGTTGCCCCAACGGTCAGCTGAGCCTGTTTTGGAAGGAGATCGCGCACCGGATATGCTACAGGACCTGTCCGGTGGTACACCGGACTGTCCGGTGCGCCACCCGACAGAAAGCAAGTATTGCCTTCCAAAATGGTTTCCAACGGCTCCTAGGCCCCTTGGGTCTATAAAAGGGTCTCCTAGGCGCCTCCAACAATTGAACAAGTGCAGCCAACAAGTATAGACATCACTCAGATCGATCCTCTCTCTCTCTCTCTCGTGTATATCTCTCTAGTTTGTGTAGAGGCAAAGCTATAAGCCTTAAGAGAGTGGAGAAGTTGTGGCGGAACCACCCGAATTATTCCAGCTTAAGTGCCTAAGTCACGCCTCAGGGGCCGTAACACACTTAAATCGGAATAACCCGTCAGTCCCTCAGATCTAGTCTGATGGAGCCACTTAACCAGGATCAAATTCCATAAGCTCACTCGAAGGTGAGTCACAGAAGAAATACAATAAAACAGGAATCCTCAAATTAAGTGCGGAATTATTACATAGATCGGAGTTTTGAGTAGCAAATAAGAGTTCACGAAATAAAATGCAGCTGATAATCGATGTCGTCAGTATCGAGGAAATGGGCAAGGCCTAGCCCACTACTCCTCGTGCTCCTCTCCTGCCGGAGCAGCATCCCACTCGACCGTCTAACCCGGTGGCAGGGTGGTAGGCCAAGTCACACCATCAACCATTTCCTGAATGGTACCTGCAAAAAGTATGCCACAAGCAAGGCTGAGTATACTAATACTCAGCTAGACTTACCCGGTGTGAGGAATCTACTCCTCTACCTCTAGACTATGCAGCTGTTTGGCTGAGGGGTTTGGTTTGCCAAAAGCACTAGCTGTTTTTAAAATCCATTTTTTTAGCTTTTCAACTTCTATCATCATTAACTTAGCTAGGTTTGCTCCTTCTAAGCATACATGGTGACAAGCATTTAGTTCAATCAACAAGTTATCTCATGTAACCTCATTTCACTTTTTACTCGATGCAGTACAAGGGGTCAAGCAGTCTCATTAGCTGCGATAAGCAGACGATTCGAATCGAGTTTTAACCTTGCAAGGTAAACCTAAACACACGGCATGTCAGGGTACTCTGACCCCACACATGACAACCGTCCCCATCGATTCCCCGTTCGCGTCCAGGCCTCACCGCCTTGGCATACAATGCTCCACTGACCCTGACTGCCGCCGTGCAGTGATCGCACTTGTACCCACCATAGCTAGCATGGGAGACCCAGTCTCAGGTCGCATGAGGGATAAAGTCCGCGCCCGGCTTCACTCAGGTACTAGGTTTACCGGTTACCATTTTTCTCGGCATGTGCTTAGTACGTTCAAACGCTTGACTCAGGTATCCACACATTAATCCTTAGTTCTTTTTCCCGTCTCATGGTCAAGACATCCTCCCTGGATCCAAGCTATAGACTAACATAGATCCCGTTATCAAGATGAATACAATCAATTCCTGACCTCACGCGAGTGCTAGAAAATCACTCGACTTCTACCGAGATCTTGATTAGCGAAGCAGCTACTCAACCTAGCATACTAGTATTCATCTCAAAAGGAATCCTAAGTTCATGCATCTAGAGGTTTCAAGCAACTCCTACACTTAAGTGCGCATTACAAACCTACAAACATTAAGTGTAGTAAAATAGCATATATAAACGGTTATGCATAAAAACCGGGGCTTACCTTCAATTGCTGGGGCTGCAGGGAGATCCTCGATAGCAGCCTCGGAAGCCTGCTCCTGGTCCTCCTCTTGGACAGATCCTTGCTCGGGGCTAAGCACGTACTCTCCGTCGGCAAGATTACAATCTAATGAATGTAATGCGTAAGATATATGCATGATATGATATGATATGTGCTTTAGAATTTACAACTTTTGACGGTGTATGATCTATTTGAGTTAGACAAGGTTAAACCTTACTTATGTGAGACCTTTGGGTGGTATACTTAGTAATTTGGATCAAACTTAGCTAAGGTAAGTGGTGGGTTTATTTTTGGGGTTCCATTGAATTCCTTTTAAGCCTTGGTGAGTTTTGACAAGAATTCAAGTTGGACTTATTGGAGTGAGATTTATTTCTCCCTTCTTTTTCTTTATTCTCTTGAAGTTTTTGGAGTGGGTTTGAACTACAAGTTATCTTAGTAAATTTCCAAAAATTCTGTAACAATTACAGTGGCTTATTACTGGTGTAAACTTTTCTGTCTCAAAATTTGGGGTTCAAAAAGTGAATAGTTTTCTCTAGACAAAAATACCAAATTTTAGGGCAGAAAGGGGTGATTTGAACTACAACTATCAATTAATAGTAGGTAATTCTCTAAGACTTATTTTTGCTGGCACTTAGATGCTATAACATGACTTGGCACAAAATTCTAGTCATTATTACCTATTAGTTATTTTACTAGGGATTTTCTAAGGTTCTTGGCCCAAGGGGTGCTTTCTACTACCACTATATTTGAAAAATATCAAACAACAGACTTCTGATTTTTCTTAGCTTCTATTTTGTGCAAGAGCAATCATTCTGAAGTTTGGCATCTTTTTGCTTAAGGGAAGGGGTGGTATGCATTTATTGGATTAAATGGCCTTTCTTATAAAATATTAGCAATAGGTATTATTTTGCATCTTTTTAATGGGTTTGCATTTTTCTCTGGTGGCCTATCTTATTATTGACTTAACAAAATTTTATTTGCCCATTATTGTATTATTATGGGTTACTCATGATTTATTTGGAGAATGACTCATTATCATATTATATTTATTTACCTTACTTAAAATGATGGGCTAGGGTGTTCATTATTTTTGCAGTGGGGTTCTGATGATTACAAGTCCACTGGATTTTTATTATCAATTTTGGGTCTGGTTTTGTAATTTTAATAATTGATTTCCAGTTGGAATAATGCTAAACAAAATATTTTATTTAAAACTAATCTGGAATAAAGGTCTCTTTATTTTTTCTAGGTTCTTTGCTACTTAAGTAGATTAGGAAAAATAATTTCACTCACTGTTCATTAATTTCTAAGGCCTTTCTGATTTTCCTAAGTTTTGGGCAGAAATGGTTTTTAATGAATATTTACACTATATTCTTCAATACTGGGGTTCCTACTATTTTTAAACAATGTCTAAAAGAGGTTTGAATATCTACAAATTTTCTTAGGTTCAGCACAGAAGAAAAACTAATTTTCCTTAATTAAACAAGGTTTGGTCAGTTTCTGTTTTTAATTTTAAACTCTAAAAATTAGAAAAAAGCATAAGGTTCATTATTTTTAAATGATAGCTCATATTATTCAGGGTCTAGCAAAATTAGTTTGACAATTTTTGATTAAGAATTCATCAAGTTACGGATTTTCTAAGTTCTCTGGTTATTTAAAAAGATTAACAGAATTGATTAAAGGGAAAACTAGTTTGCACTGGGGTCCCTGGCGGGTGTTTCAAGTTTTTCCTCACGAATCAGTCCCTGGGCTACTATTCACATGAGACACTGACATTGTAGAAAACCCCTCGGGTTCTTCTAATCCTAACCCGAGGTCCTTCTCCTAACTAAAACAGTGCCCGCGGCGGAAGAAAGGGCGGAGGGGCTTATCGGCGACGAGATTGCTCCGGTGAAGTGGTCGAGGATGTAGGGGAGGTCTCGGGGATCACAACGATGTGCGGGTCGCTGTCGGGGGTGGTCGGAGTTGGCCGGTCCGCAAGCGCAGGCAGGGGAGCTCGTCGGCGGCGAGGAGTCCGGCCTATCCAGGGCGAAATTGACCAATCAAACGGGTCAGAGAGCTTCACCAGGGATCAATGAAGGGGTGCGCGCGAGGAATTGAAGAATGGCTCACCGGAGAGCTTGGTCCACGCGCGGGGGCGGGCGACCAAAGTCCGGCGAGGGTGATCTCAGGCTTCCGGTGGAGTTCTGCCGGGTCCGAGGGCTTGGAGAGCTTCATGGGCTTATGGCGAAGCTAACCAAAGCACTGGCACGGCTTAGGGGCGACTGGGGGTGGGCTGGCCACAGTGGCCGAAGCTCTGGCGGCACTGGCGGGCGGAAAAGAGCTCGCCGGAGCTAAGGAGGGGTGGCTGGCCGGTGATGGTGAGCGCGGGGTGAAGTGAGGCGCGCCCGGGGAGGCTTTATAGGCGCGGGCGAGCACGGCCGAGGGTGGGGCTCTGACAAGCGCTCGGGGCGTGCGCGGCAAACGCCAGTGCGCGCTCTGGCGCCTGGCACAGCGTCGAGCACGAGGCAGCGCAGAGAGAGGTCGAGTTCAAGCGCGGATTGGCTCCAAATCTTGGAGATTTTGGCCATAATCCCGTTGAGAGATCTCTTCCTCTCAGGTCCCTTTGTCGTTTATGTGTGGAGGCTAGCAGGTTTGGTTGACTGGATTAGGAGATAGAGAGGGAAGAAATCTGGTTTGTCTCACTGCCGCACACAGGGAGAAGATCTCTAGTTTGACACGCCCGAGGCACGCGTCCCAATGCCATCTTCTGGCAGGCGACAGAGGGGTTAGTTAGGCACGTTTTTGTTAATGGGGTCATTAGGATTTGAGTTAGGGATCAAGGTGAACACGCTTGATCTTTGGCTCAATGTCTGAAATTCAGAATTTCCCATTGAGTCCCCACATGAGAAGCTTGTTTGGGGTTTTATTTGAATTATTTTGGCCAAGCTTCTTCAACCTTTATTGTTGCTTATTAAATATACTTCAATGTTTATAATTGGCCCAAGTCATGATTTTAAATTTTTCATACTCTTTTCTTGAATTTTTGCTCATAGGGCTTAATTAGGGTTTTTGTTGGGGTTGCACATTTTACCTTTTGAAAAACCCATATGTTTTGAATATGATACTTTTAAGTATATGCTTGGTGTATCATTTATTCTTAAGTGAATTTGATGTTCATGCTCCAGTTGGTTCACATAAGATGATGGTTCTTGGGTTAGCATCTTGAGAGAAACCCTAGGTGACACTAGGGTGTCACAGAAGTGCTGCTAAGAGCTAGAGCAAGGTCTTGAGCATATCGTTACTCTGCCGGAGTGCTGTCAAGAAGATTGTAAGCAGTCGCGGCTTTGTTGTAACCCAACTCAACATAGTGGAAGGCTCTATCTGTCATATTGACAGATCTGAGCAAACGGAGGAAGGAGTTGAAACAGACTCCAAGCCCAGGTGTGGCTAACTCCAACGAGGACTAGGCAAGCATTTCAGGCTTGGCCAAACCTCGGGATAAATCCTTGCATCTGTGTGCTTCACTCTGTATTGTGTGCTGACTCTCTGTCTTACTCACTTTTTATATCTGCACTTCAACACTTATCTGTGGTACAAGTTATATTTGAAGTGCAGGACACTTTGAGACAGGATTTTCTATTTCGCTGCAACCTACTCGAAGGGTCTTTCATTCCACTGCGATCTGGTCTTCGAGTAGAGTAAGAACTAAAGTTTTAAAGTGATAATTTTTATTTGCCTATTCACCCCCCCTTTAGGAGACATCCAGATCCTGTTCCCTAGCAAAGGAAACTTTCAATTGGTATCGGAGCTAGGCCTCTCCAGTGTGGGCTTAGCCGTCCGGAGATGACGATGTTGTCACAAGAGGTAACCGTAGAACTTCTTTTAGGTAACGGTTCTAATTATAAATCCTGGTCTGTCTCTATTTATAATGCTTTCATGCATATTGATCCTGATTTGAGACAGATCTTTAGTAGAAGTATTTTTCCCTCCAATTTTAGTCAAAATCCTTCTAATGATGAACTAAGATGTATATCTCTCAATCACCATGCTTGCAACATCTTAGTTGACTCACTTTCTAGAGGTGCCTATTTTGCCATCATGTGTAGTGATAGTGACTTATTTGTTGATGCTCATGATCTATGGACCAAAATTAAGTTGAAATTTTTTAAGTCCATATGCACTGCTTCTGCTCCCTCTATTGCTGGTAGTACTAACTTGTCCAAAGGAGAAGAACAAGATCGATGGACACCAAGCGATGGATCCACCTCTCCGACAGGTTCATCTCCCACTAGTTACACATGTCTTGTTGCTAACAATAAGAGTGGAGATGAAAGCAATGATGAGGAGGAACATGACGATGAGGAGTCTACATCATCACAAGGTACATTTTCCTGTTTTGCTTCCACTGGTAATAATGACAGGGAAAATGAGACCGACGATGTGGAAGAAGAGGAGATTCGCCGTTTCTACACCCATCTCAACAAAGAAGACAAAGCGCTCTTGGTCAAGCTATTGAGAAGGAACAAGGAACAAGGCGAGACGCTTCTCAGGCTAGAGGAGACTCTAATCAAAACCAACGACAGCCTGAAGAAGATGACCAAAGAACATGAGGAGTTAAAGGGCTCTCATGATGATTTGGTCCAATGGTATGATTTAGTTTTAATTGAGCAAAGAAATAATAATAATGATTTATCTTGTGTTGCTCAACTTAAAATGGAAAATGCCATGCTTGAGAAGCAAGTAGAGCTGCTAAATTTAGAAAAGCTTGCTCTAGGTGAAAAGTATGATATGTTGTCATATTCTCATAATAAAGTAGTTGATGACCATATCATGCTCGATATTGCTCATGAGGCAGTAATTACTAGTTTAAACTCATGTGAACCTCATTCTTGCACACGTGCGCATTTAGATAATATATCACCATGTGCTAACCCCTGTTGCTCAAAAGAACGCCAACTTTTGAATAAGCATCAAGCTGCAGGATCAAAAGAAAAGTTGCTCATCAATAAAGAAAGGAACAAGAAAGCAAAGCAACTAAGGAGAAGACGTCGTGCTCGACTTCCTCAAGATATTTACAAATACGTGATGAAGAAGCTTGAGGAAGGAGAAACCACAGCAAGGGTCAAACTCCTTGAGAAAGATGTTCCTAAAGCAATAAGTGAAGCAATCAACATGAGACAAGAAAAAAGGTAATGATTCAATTAGTCATGTTGTTTGCACTAATAATCTCTCTATGTCATCCAAAAGCAAAAAGAGAAGAGGAAAAAGGAGGTGCTTCAAGTGCAAGGAATTAGGTCACCTCATTGCTTCTTGTCCATACAAAGACAAGGACGAAGGGATGAGGAGATGTTTTGGATGCAATGAAAAGGACCACATGATCACTTCATGTTCGGTCATAAAGAATCAAGGACGTGCACCCTCCAATATGACCCTCACCAAGGAAAATGATAAACAGCAAGCGTCATGTCGGGTCGAGCGACGTCTCTGCTACATATGTGGTGAGCATGGTCATCCACCTGAGGTATGTAATAAAGGTAAGGTTCCTAAGCAAGTAAATTTGTCTCAATTTTATTTGCTTAGGAGACCCAAATCATACACTTGTGCTAGATCAATAATGAGATCTCCTAGAACTAGCACAAAGGCTATTTGGGTACCAAAGGCTTTTTTGGATGATCGTTATGGACCCATCCCGAGATGGGTACCAAACTGTGCCAACTAGATCATGCAGGTGCCTCGAGATGGACTGGAGACCATGGGAAAGCTTAAGATGGTTAATTCAAACTCTATGCTTAAGCTGTCAATTTCTATTGTCTATTCATTGACCCAAGGTTGAATTATTGTGCAATTCTAATCCCATGTTCATCTCAAGTTAAATAAGTTGTAGAGGTCTTTAATCATTATTGGTGAATCAAGCAAAGGACCTTGATGAGAATATGCAATTTGCTCTCCAAAGGACAGTACCCGTGTATCTTAAGTACATTATTGCAAATCAGTATCGCTCTTAAGTTTGATTGTTATGCTACCTGTCCTTGGAGTAGTTATGCTTTTGAGATTGCCTGTGTTAAATACCTTTCAATCAATGGTTCATGATTTCCAAAATCATAATAATGCTTGCTTAATCATGATTGTGCGTTCTAGATGTTATATCTTTTTGGATCATTCAATGGGTAGCTTGTCATTTGATATATTCACCATGATTAACTCTTTTTGTGTTCGTGGATAAACCTGTATCTTTTTGTAAGTCATGCTATATGGTTTTTAATGATTAATCTATGTGCAAGCATGACATTTTGTTTAGTCCATGATTACCCTATTTTGGTACTGTGTGTATACCAAATCCATGTTGTGCCTCTAATGCACCTTCTTGAGCTATGAAGTGCATGAACAAAAGGAGCCCTAAATTGGTGACGACAGGTGCTCTCACTCCACACTACCTAAAAGAATGGATCTCATGGCATTCAGGTAAAAGGCAAAGGTATGGAGAATGAAACTATGCAATTTCATATCTTGAAGTTCCATTGATTGGGATCACAGCTATGTTCTTGCCTCTAAATTGGTAGTATCTTGGCTTAGGTGCTCTTTACTTTAAAATGTTGTTTCTTTTGGTGTACCTAAGAAACCTTCTTAATCATGGTGTGCTTAGACATTGCGCTTTATATGCATGATCTTGTCATTTTCAATTGGTATATGTGGTGCATTGATCATCATGTGTGAAGCATGCCTAGGTTGCTTGTAAAATGCTATACTCCTTGAGGCATGCATTGTTGTATTATGACATCTATTCAATTGGTATCTCTTTATGATGCAATTGATATATTATGTCTAGATTAAGGAATGTTGTGATCCCCTCTAGTTCTGAGGATGCTAGAATGTGCAAGGTGCAAGTCATTCAAATACTTGATGCACAACTTTAGGGGGAGCACACATAACTTATGTCTTTTAAGACTAACTGGTTCTTGAGTGATCCTATACAGTCTCAAGGTGGAAAAGGAAAGATGAGCAAGAAATGGAACAATCAGGACTTGGGTACCTCCGTAAGTCAAGTATTTGGTATCGTAAGTTGTGAGTAATTGCATATTTATAGATTGCTCATGCTCTATAATATTTGGTAATACTAGATGCTTATCTTTAAATATCATGGAGCTATGACAATAATGATTTTTTTAATTAGTAGCCTTGGTAGCGTGCTTCAATTGATATCTTTTGGTAATCACTAGAATAGAAGCTTCATAATACTATAAGAAAAGGTCAGGATAAAGGATCAGGCACAAGTGTGAAGGAGCTTCCTAGAGATTAAACTCTCAAGATGGAAAGTACATCACAACAGGGTAAAGGTACAAAATGAAGTGTTGACCTTTTACAATTTTCCTCCAATGTGTGTGTTGCATATGTTTAATGTGTAAGGGGGAGCAATGTTTGTGTGTTGTATTTTACCTACTAAATACCCTGCTGTTCCTTGACATCATCCTATGTTCTTGCTTGAATATGGTTTTGGGGTTTGATGTCAAAGGGGGAGAATTTGTGCATTAAAGCTTACCTCAACCTGAGAGGAAAGCTTATCTTAAAGGGGTTTCCTTGAGTTCCTTTGATCTTAAAGAAGGATGTGTTAGTTTGTGTGTGTTATTGATAATTCTTATCATATGCTTCTTGCTGTATTATATGGTGATAATGCAAAATTAGTGCTTCTGTTGACATGAATAAAGGGGGAGAATTTGTGCATTAAAGCTTACCTCAACCTGAGAGGAAAGCTTATCTTAAAGGGGTTTCCTTGAGTTCCTTTGATCTTAAGGAAGGATGTGTTAGTTTGTGTGTGTTATTGATAATTCTTATCATATGCTTCTTGTTGTATTATATGGTGATAATGCAAAATTAGTGCTTCCGTTGACATGAATAAATTAGCATCTATTATATTTATCCTGTAATAGATATTCATGTGGTTATGGTGCTTTAAAATTGCCTTAAATCGGTATCTAAATGGTAAATAGTGGTAGGTTGATATTCCTGTGGTATATCCATTTAATTGGTGTTTAACTCCGATTCTGTGCATTTGTGTGTTATACGTATCACAGTTTAATTGTTGACACAATGCATCCCACAGGTGCTAAGGTGTAGTAATGCTTCGAATTGGCCTAAGTATGTGAAATTTGGCATATAAGGCCAAAGTTAAGATTTTCATGTGAGCACATATTTAGGGGGGCATTCTATAAACTTAGAATTCAAAATTTGTGCTTTAAAACTTATTCTTGTGTAAGCTTTAATTGTGTTGCCATCAATCACCAAAAAGGGGGAGATTGAAAGCTCTCTTGTGGGTTTTGGTGTTTGGATGACAACCCAATTAAAGGACTAACAAGTGTGCTAAGTGTTGAAAAGGTGCTAAATGCAAAGCTAACAGGGTTCAACACAAGTAAACAGGTGTGATGGTCCAAAGACGGAATTGTCTATAGATAATGGACATCACAAGAAAGATGGGAATTGCTTAAGTAAGACTTGATGTGCATAACTTGGAGACAACCGATCGAACCAAGGATGGAAGCAAGAAGAGCTTTGAGGTACCGAGTGCATGGGAGAAAGTCAAGGAGACCAGGAACCCAAAGCCAGGGGTGAAGAAGAAGACTTGCAAAGTCAAGGTTGATCTTGTTAAGAGTTATGGTGCATCAAGGAACACTACATAAGGACGTGACTTACAACCAATGAGGTAACATCTACAATTATGTGGTGTAAGTCATAAGGCTCAAGACCAAGCTCAAAAAGTGAACAAGGTCACTGGAAGGAGAACCAATGTCAAAATCAGAACTGGAAGCAGCCCAAAAGAGTTAAGTGCAACTTGATCTTTAGTTTGAGTTGTTCCTATGTTTGGAGATATTCCATGTGACCTTTGCGGGATGTTGGAGCTCAGAAATGTCAATCTAGATCAAGTCAAGCTGACTTGATGATTTATGAGTCCAACATCAATCTCAATCATGCCAAATGATAGAGAAGTGAAAATCAAGAGAAGGTATGTTTCTAGACTTAGTACATTGGTTTTTGTGTACTAATATATTTGTCTAAGTGTTAGAAACAGAGAAAAGAAGAAAAGAAAAGAGATGCAAAAAGCTTGGCTGTGTACAGCCAAGACTCAGCTCAGTCTGGCACACCAGACTGTCCGGTGGTGCACCAGACAGTGTTTGGTGCGCCAGACTGAACTCCGGTGAACAGGCCGCTCTCGGGAGGAGTTTGACGGCGTACGACTATAATTCACCGAACTGTCCGGTGAGCCAACGGTCGACTGCGCCAACGGTCGGCAGCGCGATCAACGGGCGACGCGTGGCTTGGGCCAACAGATAGTTGGCGCACCGGACTGCCCGGTGTGCACCAGACAGTGTCCGGTGAGCCAAGATGACCGTTACCCCAATGGTCAGCTGAGCCTGTTTTGGAAGGAGATCGCGCACCGGACATGCTACAGGACCTGTCCGATGGTGCACCGGACTGTCCGGTGCGCCACCGACAGAAAGCAAGTATTGCCTTCCAAAATGGTTTCCAACGGCTCCTAGGCCCCTTGGGTCTATAAAAGGGACTCCTAGGCGCCTCCAACAGTTGAACAAGTGCAGCCAACAAGTATAGACATCACTCAGATCGATTCTCTCTCTGCCTCTCGTGTATATCTCTCTAGTTTGTGTAGAGGCAAAGCTATAAGCCTTGAGAGAGTGGAGAAGTGCTGCTAAGAGCTAGAGCAAGGTCTTGAGCATATCGTTACTCTGCCGGAGTGCTGTCAAGAAGATTGTAAGCAGCCGCGGCTTTGTTGTAACCCAACTCAACATAGTGGAAGGCTCTATCTGTCATACTGACAGATTTGAGCAAACGGAGGAAGGAGTTGAAACAGACTCCAAGCCCAGGTGTGGCTAACTCCAACGAGGACTAGGCAAGCATTTCAGGCTTGGCCAAACCTCGGGATAAATCCTTGCGTCTGTGTGCTTCGCTCTGTATTGTGTGCTGACTCTCTGTCTTACTCACTTTTTATATCTGCACTTCAACACTTATCTGTGGTACAAGTTATATTTGAAGTGCAGGACATTTTGAGACAGGATTTTCTATTCCGCTGCAACCTACTCGAAGGATCTTTCATTCCACTGCGATCTGGTATTCGAGTAGAGTAAGAACTAAAGTTTTAAAGTGATAATTTTTATTCGCCTATTCACCCACCTCTAGGCGACATCTAGATCATGTTCTCGGGCAAAGGAAACTTTCACATATGTGTGAAACTTGTTCCTGGCACTCATGAGATGCATCTGGATTTGCCCTTAAATCCGGGTATAACAATACCCATGAATTAAGGTGGACCCACCCCTGTGTGGTGAGATGCATGTAAAACCCTAAAAAGTTATCTAAGAAAAGCTAACTGAGTGCTATGTCCTTTGGTGCTTTTGGAAGGAGTTAGTAACTTAAAAGAGTGTATAATAAAGGGAAAATGAAGTTTTGAAAATGGGCTAGAAATTATGGCTCTTTGGGATTGATTTTGATGGTCTGACTCTTATTGTTGATGGCGTTGTTGGGTACAAAATTACTGGCACAAGGGAGCCTATTTTTTTGTCAAAGTTCCTCTAGCGTGTTGCGTGCACGCTTGATAATCCAAAAATGGGTCGTCCTTGTCCATTTTTTAGCACATGAGCGGGCATGGGTGATAGTTTAGGGTGTGTTTGGTTTGTAGAGTCACCTTATGCTTTATGAGGTGATGCATCATGAGTTTATCCCATAAATTTTGGTGGCATCAACTCATTAATCATATATATACTAATTATTAGCTTATGAGGAATGAGGTGGTGATGGATCAACTCATTCTATTCCACAAATCAAATAAAAAAGTAAGGAGTGAGAAGAAGATGGACCACATCATTCCTCAAACCAAACACACCCTTAATGGATAATTGTAACACCATCGGTGACACTCACTCTTGGCAGCCCTATAGGATCATAAACCATCCTCATAGACCAATATAAGTGGACCTCTAGCTAAGTTGGCTAGGTGACCTGAATAGCACTCCTTAAGTACTGAGTTTGACTCCTCATGGAAGCGAATTTCTAGGTTATGGTTAAAAAATCTTCTTGTTTGTCCCACATCAAAGCACATGTCTAAGGTCTAGACTCGGTCGCTTCTCACATGGGCTACGGTTCCGTTGTGTATGGGTGGTGTAGGGGTTTGGAGGTTTTCTCGACCTATGTGAGAATTTCTTAATATAATGCACGGGGGTTGTCTTACCCCCACAGGTAAAGTTTTTTGTTTTCTGCGCACTTTTTTCCTCACTTATACTCACTCGAGAAAACTTCTCGGTCGTTCACCCATCCAAAAATGCTTTGAACCAAGCATGCATAACCTAGAGGTTTTTACGAGATAAGCCTACGAAAAAGAAGATACACCTTATTGGTATGAATATTCTATCAATCCTATTAAGTTTTGGGCCAGGATGTCACACAATCCACATGTTCAGGATATCACAATCCACCCTTTAGAAGATCGACGTCCTCGTCGATCAGCCCTAAGCCAGGAACCTCTTCTCTTGGCCACGTCTGTGTGTCTAGTGTCGTCATATGCCATGTCATATGACCACTCTGGGCCCACATCCACCATGTGACATATGTCCAAACCCCTAGCTCTCACACATCTATGAAACCATGAGGGTCGACTCTGATACCATTTGTAACACACAGGCCACTTCCGATCTGGTGGTACTTACTCATCTTAACCCTATTGGATCATAAACCATCCCCATAGACCAATACGAGTGTTTTGTGAGCACTTTGTCCTCATTGATGAAGCGCACCCAAGAAAACTTGCTGGTCAGTCACCCATCCCAAAATTGCTCTGAGCCTAGCATGCTTAACTAGAAGTTCTTTCGAGATAGGCTTCCGAAAAAAATACATCTTATTGGTATGAGTATTCTATCACTCCTATTAAACCTTGGGTTATAATATCACACAATTCACCTGGGTTAGGATATCGCAATAATTCTCATGTACAACATATTAAATATATAGCATATGACATTATGCAACTAACCATTGTGCTGGCATGCAACATAGATCGTAGGACACTTGAGGCCACTATATGAGCACACATGGTGTACTAGGAAATGTAATAAAGTATAAGGGACTATACAACAACCAATCATCTTAGGTCAGCTGGCATGGGTCCTAATATTTGCAAGCGTATGTTATCATACCTAGCTCGATATCCGGTGTAGCGGTTACCTTGAAAAGTGATCATTATAGTGGGACTCACATTAAATATAAGCACGACGTTATGGGCGCGCTTCCATCCTGACATACACACAGAGAGCATATGTACATGCAGGGGCCGACCCAAGGTGAAATAGGAGTGAGGGTATATTTACAACAACCAGCACTAAAATGTCAGAGCGAGGGCATTTAAATTAGACCGAGCAGAGGATCTAATGGTGAAAATCTAGTCTGTATTACTTGCAATCGAGAAATGAGCGGGGGCATGTGCCCTCACTGGGCTACACGTAGGTCCGCCCCTGTGTACATGCTTCTGCTGCACAACCATTTTTTGCATTTATGACCGTATTTGGTAAGACAATTCTGCCTGTTGCAGGGTTGAGAAAATCCTTATAGTTGTCACTTGATAATGCTATGATTCCTACTTGTAATAGAATGAACAATTAACCATTAATATGTTATCCTCACTCTGGTAGACCCCAACTACTTTTTCACATGAATATGATTACGTTGATGCTTGTAACCTTATGTATCATCCACATACAATGATCTATGATAAGTAAGAAGATGTATGGTATTATGCTTACCGTGGCTCGAACCTCTATAAAATTTATTGTATGTTAAAACTCTTAACATGACTTTGTAGATATACTATATGGTGCTATGACTCACTCCTTACTACCTAGCAAACATTCGTCTCGGGTACTCTATATCCTGTTGTCTTTGTCATAACAAGTAGCATGGGCGAGTCTAATTTCAAGTAACTTCTTTCTCTACTGTATATGGGTTTGTTTTGTTGGGTTATGACTGTGAAAAAAGCTGTTATTAGGTGTTAAAAAATTGTCGTGTGTTGTGAGCTGTAAAAAACTAAAAAAATGTTTGATGGAAGTCGCTAAAAACCAGTAAAAATTCTTCCATATATATTTGCACAGCATAATTTAAAAGCCACTAAAAGCAGGTCCAGAGATGGTTTCAATTTTGCACTGCGAAAAAGCCGACTTTTGGGAAAAAATCTACTTCTCAGATCGGGCCCTTTGGTTTGACTTTTGAGGGGCTAAATCCAAAGCCAAACACACCTTAGAGCATCGATTTCAACGGTTGTCACACGTCACCCTCCATACTTAATGCAAAAATAAAGTAAAATCATGCATAAATAAGGGATTCAGACCTTGTTTGTTGTCTTCGCATTTACACCTACCTAACAAATAGAACACACATTTTTGTGTATTATTAAAACAAAATCTACTCATATAATATATAGAAATAATGATAATGCAAGAGCAATTGACTAGTAGAATATATTTGATACACATAGCTAGTTACTAAATATACTAAAAATTAACTTAAATTGGATACAATCAGCTAGCTAGTTGACTAACAACTAGTAGAAGACTTATCTAAAACCTTATACACTATTTAACTCTCCTGTTTAGATGTATTAGAGATAATTTAAACTAAAATCTATCCCGTTAGTAATATCCTTGATATCAAACATGCCCTTAAATTTTGTTACTTATAGATCGATACTTTGCCTATTCGGTCAGCTATGACTGAAAGTTTACCGGAACTGTAAGTCTAATCGTTGCTATATATCCTCGCAATAGAACTACGTATCGAAGTATTGAGGTGACTGCGCAATTTGTGAAAACAACGCACCTATCAGCATGGGCCACGACGTTCAAAAATCTGGTTTAACAGAGACAAGTACTGTGCAAGGCTATAGTAGTTTACTCGTGCTAACGATAATTTCACGCGAGGGAGTAGGCACGGCATGGTACTGCACTACTGCACCACCGGCCTTAACTTGCAAGCAAGAACAAAAATCAAAACCCAACCAACCAGGAGAGACCCAGTGAAGCGGAGAAGTCACAGGGACGGCAGGGGGACGAGGAGGACGACAGGAGGGACAGAGGCCGATAAAATCTAGGACAAAAGCCCTCGAGCTCACGCCGATCCGCCTCCTGCATTGCCTTGAAGCCTCTCGATTCGGGCAGACCCGAGCTGCCCCGCGGAGGGCTCGATCTGGGCCCAGATCGAGCAGCATTTCGATCCGGTGCATGCTCAAGTCCCGGCGGTGAGGCATGGGGCAGGGGCACGTGGACGAGTTCCTTGCAGGTGATATGGTCATCGATCTGAGCGATCCCCTTCTCTTTCTTTCTTTTTTCCTCGGGGAATGGTTTAACGCCTTAATTCAAGTCTTGGAGCTCAAAGTTTGGATCTTTAAAAGTTCCATGCGTTTATTATGTATTCATCATGTGAATATTTGCCAAAAATGGTAGGCTGGGGGCGATTCAGCTCTTGGCGCTTCACGGGTTGAATTTGCCTGTATTTGGAAAGTCTGGTGCTCTTGATAGGTATTTGCAGTGCAGTGCGTCGTAGCCATTTCCCCGTTTTCTTAAATGGGGATGCAGCAATTTTCCTTAAACATTGGTCTGTCAGATTTTCGTGTAGGCAAAATGCGGTCTTTGTACTAATTGCTGTTTTGGAGATTTAAATTTTTAATTTGAGGACCCGAAGTTATTTATTGTGCATTTCTTCCGATTTTTGCTTCTTTGGGCGGTAAACCATTCCTAGCCAACCGGCGAGCTGAGGTGATAGATTGGCTTGGTGGGTTGCTGCCGGAGTTCGACTTGCCGTTGGATTCTTCAGACGAGGAGCTGCGGGAGTACCTCATTGATGGCACGGGACTATGCTACATTGCAGAGAAACTCATGCCCGGCATTCAGGAGGTGAGCTCACCCAGCTCAGGGAGGCTGAACTAATGGTGCATGCTACTCTTGCTGATCTAAATATGAGGCTTTGTTTACAGGAAATGTGGGGTGGTAATGCATCGGATCAGAGGTCGAATGTGAAGAAATTCCTCTATTTTGTTGCGGAGATGGGTCTGCCAGGTTTCAGTGTCAAGGATCTGGAGGAGGTGAGGTTACTCCTGTCATGTGAAGATTTGTCTGGCATATGTAGCGATTGCTAATTTGCTAGTATGTTTCATTCCAACTAAATGGTGCTATCCTCTCCTCTCCACGGTGTATGTTAACAATGGTTAGCATAGTTGGTGTCAGTCCTTAATGCTGGCAATATTGACCTACTGGCACTGCATACATATGATGGGTTTATGTCATTATGAAGTTGCATTCGCAATTGTGCCTATATGCTTTGTTCCTCAAAGCTCGACTATGATTGGAAATCAGAAATAACATTTTAGTTGTAGTTGGAAAGGTTGAAACGTGTTGAACTGTAAGGAATAATGAACTCAAAGCGTTCTTAGATCTTACAACTCTGCTGTAGAATTCTATAAAGTCCATAAGAGCTTCACACACTATGGCATGGACTCAGAATTTTCTCTTAAAGTCTGTGCCATTTCTCAGAGAAAGGTTAGTGTTGGGTACTGACACGTAGTCAGGTGGATCCAAACACTCAGAAACGAAAAAGATGAGCTCAGGTTTACGGCAAGACATTAGGTAGGGAACCGTAGCGTCCTGTTATACGTGTCCCGTCCCGCTACAGGACGTGGGTATTTATAGGTCCGGGGGTAGGTGGCCCAAAGTACATTACTACCCCGGCCAACGACCACAGTCTTACAACGTGAACTGTACAATGGGGTAATTACAGTGCCGCAACCCCCTAGTTACGCGTACACACAATTATACCCACTGATTACATTGACAGGTGGGCCCCGCATGCATCACCGCGGGCCCATGACCAAAATGGGTATGTCTTCTGCATTTGCGGCCTACGTCCGTAGGAGCCTTTGCATCTCCTGCTGGCCTTCGCCGGGATGGCTCATTCAGAAGGCTTCTCAGTTCCGGACGTTGTCCCTTGCGGCGGTCGAGGGCTCTCGAGCCCTCATCTTCACTGGCCGATGGTCGATGTCGACGAAGTCGTTATCCAGCGAAGTCTCTGGTCACTTGCAGCGCTGCAATTAGCCGTGGTCGTTGGTGAGGACTTCACGTAATCACGTTTCTGACCGAGGGCCCGTTCGGCCTCTGTCCCAACAATTAGAATTCATACTTAGATTTTTTAATGGCCAAAGGGATTGTACTCAGTGGTGCTGATGTATTGTACCTCCTACATTACGATTCAGACTTGTTTCACAATTGTCAACTGAATCTGTGGTTGTGTTCATCCTGATTTTTGTTAACCCTAATCCATTTGATGATTACAGGGGTCAGTGGCTTCTGTGGTCGAGTGTCTTTTGGCTCTAAAGGATAATGTGACTACAGGACTGCGTCAAAACATTATGAACAATGCTGCTAAAACACCCCTTAGAAGGAAACTGGAACTTGAAGAATCTGATGAGCCTGTAATTTCGGTTATGACACCCGGGAGAAGATCTGGGGAGGAAAGATGGAAAGGCCACTGGGATTCTAAGTCTCAACAAAGAAGTATTCTTCATTCTGGTATGGTCATATTGTTGTTTCTTTAGCATAACCATTTGTGGCATTGGATACTATGTTAGAGTTTAAATAACTAAGCTTCCGTTTATGATTGGTTGCCAGTGGCATATCCCATTCATTCTTGAAGTTTACATACAATATTTTCCAAAATGCATACAATCAGGCATTTTTTTTACTTCAGAGCAAACAAATTCTATATGTTGACATGCTTTCTTAATTGTAGTGCCTTTAACTTGTTTCGACTTCTATATGTTGCCAAGGTTTCATATTCATAGTGCCTTTAACTTGTTTATTATCTTCAATATCCAAGTAAAGTTGCCTGTTCAGATCTTGTTTCTTGACTTAGGTGCCTTTCTGTGTTAATCTATTGTCATGCTCACCCTTTTTGTTATATATGATGAGATATATTGTAGTGTTAATTTCGACCTCTACAACATGACTATGCACCAGCCTGGTCTTTATTACAATAAATCACCATGGTTCTGAAATCAACAGAACAAAATAAGCCATAAGCTCATAAGTCATAACAATACATCATGCTCACCTTACTTTGCAGGACAAAAGGTCCATGATGCTTTCCAACTTAAGCGAGCCTCCTACACTGATCTTCCTCCTGCCAAAGTTTCAGAGATGATGCATCCAAGAAGTATAGATGTAACATCTTTAGCATCACATCATATCATTGCGCTTCTCCCCCTTGTTTGTGCCCTTTTATTAATTACAATCTTTTCTCAGAATGCCCCTACTCAATCACTTCTTAGAGTTGTTAATGGCATTCTAGATGAGAGCATTGAGAGGAAAAGAGGAGAAATACCACATGTAAGTCTATTTTCAACGATTTTCAATGAATATATTGTCTAGAACTATTGTTTATTTATCATTTGTTCTTGATGACTAATGTCAGCATGTTCTTGTCTCAGCGTGTTGTTTACTTGCTAAGGAATGTTGTTCAAGAGATTGAGCACCGCATAGCTATCCAAGCGGATCACATAAGAAATGTATGGTATTTGCTATTTATTGTCATAGAAAGCAACTCCTGTAACACATCATTTGTTTTCACAGCAAAATAGCATCATCAAGACCCGGGAAGACAAGTACCGTTCAAAAATTAAAGCACTCGAGACCTTAGTAAATGGCACAAATGAAGAAAATGAGGTAACTATTCAATTTGTTCATGATCTGAAAATTCTCACAGGAATACTTACTGCCTTTTGATATTGACACATGTTGTTCTTTCTTCAGATGACAGTAAATCGACTTGAGCTAGTTGAGGTATTCAAAACATCCTCATTTGTTTTTCTGTTTCTAATCATGTTACTTGCTTCAATGAATATTTATTAAAATACGAATCATATATTGGTTGTATGATGTTTGGACCTTATAACTCTAAGATCACTCATGAGTTGTTTTACTAAATTTAGTGCTTGTAATTAGAATGAACATATCACAAATTTGTTTCTTTTGTTCATGTAGGTAGAAAAATCAAAACTTGATGAGAAAAGAAAACTAGGTGAACAAGACATGGTTCGACTGACGCAAGAAAAAGAGAATGCAGAAAATACAATTGTTTCCCTTCAGCAAGAAATACAGATCTTGAGTAGGATGCATGAACAGTACCGTGAGAGAAAAGAAACAGAGGCCAGGCAGATGGAGGAACACTTGTCTATTAGACTTAAGGAGGCTGAGCTTCTTTTAATGCAATCAAAAAAGAAAGCTGAAGAAATTGAATCTGCTTCCCAACTGAAATATCAACTTTGGAGCAGGAAGGCAAACATTTTCTGGAGTTTTATGGATAATCAAAAATTGTCCATTAAGGTTCTGTTATCTGTCTATAAGTTTTTTGGTTTTCCTTCAGTTTGTTTATGTTCTAACAACAACAACAACAATAAAGTCTTTTAGTCAAAGCAAGTTCGAGTAGGCTAGGGTCCAAATCCAGCAGAAATCACAAATCAATGTTTAGTCACATGGATAGTTTTTTTTCCCAAGAACTATTCAAGACTAAATCTTTGGTTATATTTCATCCTTTCAAGTCTACTTTTGCTGCATCTTTCCATATCAACTTCAGATTTTCCCTATCTCTCTTCCATTACTATCGTGCCTTATGATCCCACTATGCACTAGTGTCTCTGGAGATCTCTGTTGGACATATCCAAACCATCTCAACTGGTGTTGGACAAGCTTTTATTCAATTGATGATAATTCTAGCCTATCATGTATATCATCGTTCAACTTCTCACTTTTTTAATATTTAACTATGTTAGGACATAAGGATATCATCTCAGTCTATTAAGCAAGAAATGTTTGCCCTTCAAATGAAATGGAGGGATGAAATATCTAACATTGGTGTGTGAGTTCTTGTGATTTCTATTGCGGCATTATTGTTTATTGTATATGTGTGTTTGCTGATACTTTGTTTAACCTGCTCTTAACTTGTCAAACTTGTTTAGGACATGATTTGAAAGGCTTGGTTGATGCTGCTGACAATTATCATAAGGTTCTTGCTGAAAATCAGAAGCTATTTAATGAGGTACAGGAACTAAAAGGTATATGTTCATGCAATGATAAGCTTACACTTGGAGCACATTTTTTATGGCTGTTTAACATTCTCCTTTCCACTCTACTATTTGCTATCAGGCAATATCAGAGTCTATTGCCGTGTCAGACCATTTCTTCCTGGTCAAGATGGAAAAACAACCGTTATTGATTATATTGGTGAAAATGGTGATATTCTCATCACAAATCCCTTCAAGCAAGGGAAGGATGCATGCAGAATGTTCAAGTTTAACAAAGTTTTTAATACACATGCTTCTCAAGGTATATCTTAAGTGTATGTTAATGGTGCAATCTAAAATTTAAAAGTTGTATAATTGAATATTACTCACCAAGTTTTCTTGCCTAATTTCCAGTTGAAGTATTCTCTGATATCCAGCCTCTGATCAGATCAGTTCTTGATGGGTTTAATGTGTGCATTTTTGCCTATGGTCAAACTGGTTCAGGAAAGACTTACACAATGGTAAGAGGGCAGAGCTCAAAATAGCAAAGTTGAATTGATAATAGCCGTGGCAATATTAGTAATTGGTGCCTGACATTGTTTTTTTTCATAGAGTGGGCCAGGCACATCAAAAGAAGATTGGGGTGTTAACTATCGAGCTTTAAATGACTTGTTTTATATCTCTCTAAGTAGGAGGAATGCTTTCTCATATGAGGTGGGAGTGCAGATGGTTGAGATTTACAACGAACAAGTGCGGGATCTTTTATCAAATGATATTGCACAAAAAAGATATCCTCCCCCCCCCCCCACCAAAAAAATGTTTACTTTATATTAGAATATCTCTCATGATTGCATCTTTACTACTTGCATACTAACAGACATGCACAGAAAAAAAACATGTTGTTCTTGACAAAAAGAAACACTTGGAATTTGGAGTACATCTCAGCCTAACGGACTTGTTGTCCCTGATGCAAGTTTACATCCAGTCAAATCAACATTGGATGTGCTAGAGTTGATGGAAATTGGGCAAACAAATAGAGCAGTTGGATCGACAGCTCTGAATGAAAGGAGCAGTCGATCTCACAGGTATATTCATCGGCGCCCTGCCGTAACTTCTCTTCCACAACCTTGAATTTCAGTATATTCATTAATTTCATACTTTGATAGTAAAATAAGCATAATGGAAATATTATTTTAAAGATCGATAATAAAATCACAATCGCCATCCTTTGTTTACTACATAATCCGTGAGGGTAAATAGTACATAATCTTAGATGAGCAAAGCTTAATCTCGGACCTTTTTTAGAATGATTGGATCTACTATATAGATACCATTTTTAGATCAATCAACCTGAGTGTAAATACCCACAGAAGTCTTGCGACATAATGTTCTGAAAGCTTTTGTTGCATGCAGCATTCTAACTGTGCATGTTAGAGGGGTGGATTTGAAGAATGGTTCTACTTCCAGAGGATGTCTACATCTGATTGATCTTGCTGGGAGTGAAAGAGTTGAGCGATCTGAAGCAATTGGAGATAGATTAAAAGAAGCACAGTATATTAACAAATCCCTCTCTGCTCTGGGTGATGTGATTTTTGCTTTGGCACAGAAAAATGCTCATGTTCCTTATCGAAACAGCAAGCTGACTCAAGTTCTACAGAGCTCTTTAGGTAACATATAGTTGTTCCTCAAAAAAGGCACGTCAAATAGTTAGTTTATATATGCAGACATATTACTTATGAGTTATGATAATTCTCTTCTGTTTTCTTGCAGGCGGACAAGCAAAGACACTGATGTTTGTTCAAATTAATCCGGATACTGAATCATATTCAGAAACAATAAGCACTTTGAAGTTTGCTGAAAGGGTTTCTGGAGTTGAGTTAGGTGCTGCAAGAAGTAACAAAGAGGGTAAAGATATAAAAGAGCTGCTAGAACAGGTCTTTGCAACTGTCTCGTATATATATAGATAATTTCTGTTTCTATCGTTCAACACTAGGAAGAAAACTTTGTACAAACTTTTACTTGAGCTTCCAGGACTAGTAAGCTTTACCTAAACTTTCAGTGAACAGTTTAAAGGGGGGAAGCTTTCTTCGATATCACTAATTCAGCTCAAATTAACTGTTAAACTGAAGAAAATAGAGGATGTGTTTGTTCTGCCTTATATGGTGCATATGTATGCTTCAGCATATTGATACTAAATTTTGCTATTAATAATGTTTGCTGATACTGGCAGTTGTTACTATAATAACTAGAGCATATAGTGTTGGCGCCCTCCTACGGTTATCTTGGTTTCAAAAGTCAATCATTTTTGTGTCCAGGTTTCATATCTGAAAGACACAATATCACGGAAAGATATGGAAATCGATCAACTCCTGAAGGACAAAGCCAAGTCTCCAAGTTCATCAACAGATATAAATGACAGTAGCCAACAGATCCGACGACTATCAGGCAAGAGATTTATGTTCCAGCGACAGAAGTTAATTATGCCCTTGAAATCATCCTGTGGTGAATGGAATCAGTAATGGACGTACTTCACCCTCTATTCCTCTAATATAGGGGCTGCTGGATCAGGCGAGGCCGAATGCGAAGATAACATGTCTGATGATGGCTGCTCAGTGGCAGGAACCGAGTGTTCTGTAGGTGGTGCTTCAGAGGCGTCAGCAGAACGAATGTATGTCGCTGACATCTCAACTTCCCACATCTCTTACCCCCTTACCATCATCTTTTTCACTTCAATATCACCAATAGTTAAGATCTGCTGGGCTTCCCATAATTCTTTCGCTACATATGTGTCAGCAGCAGACACTCTGCCCTTCGTTTTACCTTTTCAGTAATGAATCTTGCTGTTTAAGATTTTCTCTAAATGTTAGAGTGTGTTCTCCTGTATGTGGGTTGTCGGCCCATTAGGTTAGGGTTTCCTGGGTCTATATATGTAACCCTCCTCTATGCAATAGAAGTGTGGAATATTATTCTCTTAGGTCTTGTTCGGTTATTCCCATTATACATATATTAGATGAGATTGAAAAAAATTAAGTTTGGCTTGATTAGGACTTAAACCCATCCAATCCCACTTAATCCACATGGATTGAGAGCTAACCGAACCAGGCCCCCGTGATGGCGGCGGCCCGCGCCTCACTCGCGACTGCTCGAGGCGGCCGCGGCCAACTCCCGCTTCGTTGGCCGTGGGGCGCCTCTCCACCACTTGCGGGTCGTGTCGTCCATCCCCTACTTCGGCCACCTTCACCGTCGACCATCTCCTCCCCTCCCTCTTCCCTGTCGACCATCCCCTCCTGTCGGACATGGCCGCCGCCGTTGCTAGGCTCGCCTGTGACCTCCCCGCCGGCGCACAAGCGGCGCAGGGGGGCTGCGAATGTGCCAGTGTGGGGAACAAGTGCACCACTGTTGTGGAAGAAGATCGAGTCGTCGGTGCTTGAGAAGAAGGCCTCGCTACCGCAAGGGAGGGTAGGGGCGGGTGGAGCAGATGCGCCGTTGCGGAGAGGCGGAGGAGCCGTGCCGTCGCAAGGAGCTGCAAGGGGGCTGCAGCCGTGCCAGAGACCATGCAAATGGCTGCTTCCGCGACGGAGACCACGAAGAGGCTGTCGCGACTCCTCCAGGCACTTGTCTTCCTCTCGCGCCGCTACTCCCCACTGCATCGCCGCGCAGCTACGCCCCATGCACCTCTCCCGCTCGCTGCGGCCTCCTCCCTCTACGCGCCCCCCGCGTGCCAGGACGTCCCGACGACCTCCGCCGCCCACTTTTCCCGTGTAGCCACCGGCGTCGCGTCGGCCCCCTACACCGTTGCGTTCTCCACGAATGGCATTTCGTCCGCAGTGGCGCATTGCGCTGCTCCCGGACAACTCCTTCCTGCACCTGCTCCCTCGATGTCTCTCCTTCGCTATGTTGCGGCTCTCATGCTTCCCTACCGTGTGTGCGTCTCCCTTCATGATGGACAACTTCTCCAAGGAACTCTCGTGACCTTTAATCGAGTCATGAACCTTGTCCTCCATGAATGCGTCGAGCTCCATCCTCAGGCGGGCCGCCACGCTGTGTTCCCTAATGCCGTGATTGCCTCCATGACAATCGAGACTTCGTCTCCACCACCCATGCTCGCCACTCCTGGCCCTAGGCCTGCTTTCCTACCAGGCCTGCCGGCGTGCTCTCCCCAGTGTCGGCCACCTCCACCCTGCCTGAGCCGACGCCCAGTAGCGCCTCCCTCTTCAAGCTTCTCTCGTTGTCGGCATCGACCCCCTGTCTGGTTGGCTCTGGCATAGCCCCCTTCTTGGTTGGACCCGCACCACCGCCTCCCTTTCTTCCTCGCCGCCATGTTTGGATCCTTCGCCGTCGCGGCCTTCCCGGCCCGATCCACCGTCTCTTTGGCCGGATCCGCTGTCTTCACGGCTAGATCCGTCGCTGTCGTGGCTTTCCCGGTCGGATCCGCCACTACCCCTTCTATCCTGTCGCCGCCGCCTCCCCTGGCCGGCTAGCGGCCCCTCTTGTGGGGGCGGCCACCCTGATCAACGCAGACGCGTGTGTTGCTGCCGGCTTTCCTGGCAGGCTCCTCGACGACTGGACGCGGAAAGAAGTAAGAAGGTCCACGAGGCTGTTGTTGTCCTTTTTGTGTCGCCCCACCGACCGTTGACGCTCGAACGTAGACCCATCTCGACTTCGGCTACCTCGACATCCGGGACTATCATCTACATGGAGTGCACAATGGTCTCTACTTTAGCCACAACATTCGCACCCTCACGACACTGCGACCGGGGAGGGGCGGTTTAGCTCGTCGGCTCCTACCTTTGGCTCTTCTCTAGTCTCATTGTTTGCAGTGCTCTTGTTGTGACTGCGGGGGATGTAGAGTGTGTGTTCCTATATTATCCATGTATGTGAGCTGTTGGCTCTTAGGGTTTCTTGGGTCTATATATGTAACCCTGCTCTATGCAATAGAAGTGTGGAACCTTATTCTCTTACACTAAAATTACAGGCAGAAGGCCCCATCAAGGATAGGCAGGCTGTTTCTCACAAAGAATGGGCAGCCTGCAAACTCGAAGCCAAAACCAAGGGAGTCTGCCCTGAAACCGTCAGGTACATTGGAAACGTGAACCACTTTGCATGCTACATGGTAGTAGGTATTGCTGCCCGGTATCACTTCACTGGTATTAAATCAAATCGTGCAGTAGCTGGTCGATGCTTTTGCGATTTGCGAGCATCGCTAGGCATGATACGATCCCATGACATTGATCAACGCTCGTATTCGTTTACAGGTCGCACGACATCTACAGGAAGCCAGGCGACAGGAGGAGGGTCTTCAGTGAAACCCCCGAAGAGGCGGTAGAGAAATAAAGAGCATCTGGGGTTTGCCATGTTGATGGCTGATGCAATGCGTGGGCGTTTGTAAACCGACTCGGAGATTGCGCTGCTGAAACACAACGGTCAACGGCTCTGTTCTTAAGGCGTCGCCTAGGCGACGCCTAGGCGTCCGGGCGGTGGTCTAACGCCTAGGCGCCTTGCCCGCCTACCTCGCCTAGGCGTCGCCTAGGCGCCGCCTAGGCGTCCAGGCGGTGGTCCAACGCCTTGGACCGCCTTACCGCTTTAAAAACCATGGTCAACGGGTGGTGCGATGTAAGGCAGTAAGGGTATGTCACTGTAACGGCTTCACTTGTAAACGGTCTGTTGAGTATGATGGTGAGCAGCCGGCTTTTGGTGGGAAATGTTGTTGCGACAGCGCCGTTGCGTTTTGAGTTCAGCCGGCTCTGCCTCTGCCGAGGCCTCAGTCAGTCAGTCCTGCCCTGTCTGCCGAATCTGGCGGGAAACGAGAAGGTTGGGATAGCTTCAGATCAAACAGCAGCTTCGCTCTACAGAAAGATTGACAAACCAGCTTTCACTTTAAAGAAAGTTTGCCAAACGGTAAGCTGAGCTTCACGAACTCTGGATTTACCGAAACAATAGATCTAGAACTTCATAATAATAATATATTCCAGAACGAAAAAGACTGCGTATATTCCATAATAATAATAATATAAATTAAATAAAGAAGTAAAATGCACGTACAGTCGCACAGGATGGTGCAAACAGAACTGAACGAACCAAAGCAGCTCAACGAAAACCAAAAGCGCTTTAGTGTTCCAGAACATCTTTAACAGAACGCAGAACAACATAACGATATTCGGACGGACGGTACACAGATACAGTTGGATCAGCCCCTGGCTGGCACAATGATGCTGCATCATGGCACCCCCTCCCCCCTCTTTCGAGCTGTCATCTGCCGACTGCCTTCCCTTGTCCCTCTTTACCGCACAAAGGAAGGGAACCAAACAAGCTTGGAGCCCCACTTCCAAGGCCATTTTGGTCGTCCTTGGCCACCACCACGCACGCTCGTGTCCCTAGGATGAACTCAAATTCACTAGAAACTGGTAGGATTTGGCTGGCACGGTGGCACCTCTTGTATTCGAAGTTCAGCCGAGCCGTGTGTGTATACATGACCACGACCGGCCTACTAGAGGAGGCGGTAGAGCGCCATGAGCTAACAACCCAAGCAGAACCACTCATGTCTACTGCGTCCTTTGTCACCTACCTTCAGCGGCCCCGGGAGCTGCCGGCGCCGGAGTTCCGGGCGCCGCCGCCGTCCCCGGTCACCGGCGTTCTGACCGGCAGCAGCAGCTCGGGGTCGTCCGGGTACGGCGAGTGCCAGGATGACGACGACATCGGCAGGTTCCTGCGCTGCTCCGCCAGGGTCCCGGTGCTGCGCCTGCCGGAGAGGCCCAGGCCCGGCCCACGGAGAAACAAGACGGTGGCGGCCTGGGCGCCGCCTGTCGTCGACATGCGCCTGCTTGACCCGGTGCCGTCGGGGGATGGAGGGTCCGCGGTGGAGGCAATGAGGGCGGCCGCCGTCGCGTTTGGGTGCTTCCAGGTGGTCGGACACGGGGTCCACGCGAGCTTGCTGTCGGCAGCGTTGCGTGCTGCCAAGTCCAGAAGATCGCCGGCGCTGGAGACGGAGGGGATGCGAGCAGGAGACGAGGACGAGCTGTGGTGGCTGCGGGGCGAAGGAGACCAAGAAATGGCGGGAACTCAGCCGTTGCGAAATGGCCCCGACCAATTCAGGTACGGACTTCCCATGTCAGTAGAAAAACTCAGGTAAAGGTTAGGTCGGTAATACGTGTCGCGAATTCACAACGTATCGACTCGCCTCTGGATTTCGCTGGGTCGCAGGAACGAAGCAGACGATTTGTTTACCCAACTTGAGCAAGCTTCAACCAAGCTCCTGCACGCCTTGCAGCACGCCAGTAGTGCAGCAGTTGAACCGTTGGCTAAAGCTGAAGCGAACGGCTCGCTTCTCTGTATCCGCAAGCACCGACGCGGCGGCGGCAGCGCGTGCGCGTCCGGTCCGATCAGCCAAGACGACGTCCTGCGGATGCTGGTACGGAGCTCGCGGTGCTCGCGCGCTCTCGCGCTCCATCTCTGCCCCGGCGCGTCGGCGTTCCACGTCTTCTCGCGGCGAGGCTGGTCCAGGTTCTCGCCCCTTGACGGCGCCCTCGTCGTCACCGTCGGTGACCAACTACAGGTAATAAATGCATCTAGCCATCAAACTCGAAAATCAATTAGGAAAACTGAAAACATCCTGCACGGCTAAAACGAAGGCCAGCAAAAATGTGTCCGTACTCCAAACAATGAACTGTCTGAATTTGGAAGCCATGGGCACATTCCATCACTTACATCATTGTTCATCATGATTCAGGCCTCGCCACTGACCTGTTCCGTTTCCATGGACGCAGTGCGGGCTCTACAAAAGTGTGTCCGGCAAACCAGCTTACAATAGTGACCTCCAAGGAGACAGCAGCGATGCTATCGCGGCAGAGTTCTTCCTTTCCTGCTCTTCAGCAGCTGCGGCAAAGGAGGCTCCTCCGAACATGGACATGGATGCCATGAAGACCGTCCCGCTGAATCTGCAAATCATGGTAGCAGCTTGCCTTGTGCTTGTCTACCATGTCTTCCTGTCATGCTCGTATGCCATTTGGTAATGTTCAGCAAGACAGCAACCGCAGGGCTCGTTTCCCTTTCCTGAGCACGCAACACATTTGCCACTGTTAGCCAGCCTAAACATCAGAATGAACGAAATCCAAATTTGGTCTCAGTTATCGGAAGGAGAGTACTCCAAACACAGTATCCACCTCTACATACTCTGAACCTGAATCTGCTAAGACACAAGTATGACAATCTGATGGGAAAAAAAAATCAACATCTGCAGTATCAGACGGTACTTTAAGCAGGCGTATCCGTTCCCCATTCATCACGTATCCGTCCCGTGAATTTCTCTTGCTTTAAAATAGTCTGTTGACATGTTAAAATTGTACCAAAACCTTAACACATAATAGAATATAATTAGCAAACTAAACTCTAAAGTAAACGCCTCTTGTCATTTTAAATATTAATTGTTCAATTTGTATTTATTTGATATAATCAATTTACATTTGTGTGCAAATATATGTATTTTGTAATGGAGAAGATAGGTTCTCCACGGGAAGAATTCTCTGTACATGGACTGGGATAGAAGAAAAAGCTCTCTCACGAGATAATAATTTAGACACATATCAATTAAGCTAATTTGGTTTTATGCAAAATATATTTATATACTATTATTAATAAGATATTAGAAATATTTATATGCTATATTTTTATTACGTAGAAGTGAGCGGAAGAGCGTCCTATTAGTTGCAGAGTACAAACAAATTCTACTGATACATAAAATCATTTATTATCCTCCACCATATGAATTTAAGATAGACTTATATCTAAACTTTGGAAAGTGGTGAGATGTTAAATTTCAAACTAAATAGATTACTTTGTTAAGTAAATTTTAATTTCTCCAAAATGAATGGATCCGAACGTCCTGTTAAGGAAATAAAAATGGGGAGCTATCTCCGACGAAAAATTCTCTATTGACATTCCTACTCTAGTACTCTCGACATCGCAGTTCTTAGAAAAGAGATATGCACCCTATTGCCAAGATAAGCATGCGAAGCTCAAATAAGCAGCGGTAGAACCGAAAATTTTGGCCCAAAATTAATGAAGCAGGAAACGTTGAGAAATTAGTACCTATGGTAAAACTCTGCTGTACACACAGCCGATTCCAGCAAACTTATCCCTTCCCCTTTCTTCTTCTATACCGGCTGTTTCCCCGAGCTAGGTCTGCTGTGACGCAACGCCGGGGAAGGGAACCGCGGGGCGCAACGTATCGTTTCGGCCAAATTTAAATTTCCTCTGGGCTCTGGACCCTGCTTTCGCGCGGTTCGCCGCCCTGCCACCGCGACGATGGCGCGGACGGATGGGCATGGGCTCCCGGGCTTCGCATTTGGGCGTTGGGCGGGATGAAAAGTGCAGGCGGCCTGCTTCTATTTGCTCATGCCTACAATACACCCAAGCGGATGATTCACTAGGCGCGGCCGCCCTGTTCCAAACCGATAGGCGTTCGTGATTTGCCTCAAGCGCTTGGAGTGTTGAGAACTACGTTACCACGGATCACCTCAGATCCGCTCTCTTCCCTCCCGTCAGCAGTAGTAACGCAAGAAGTTGTAGAATCCGTCTCCCTTCCCATAAGTACGACAAAGGAAACACACTAGACACAGGATATAGGGTTGAGCCTCTGGCCTCTTTCTGATCTCTGTATTATGAGAGGGTGTACAAATTCATTATATAGAGATGTGAGACCCCTCAGGGGCAAAACAGGTATTTGCCCACATAATCCTAACTAGGGTTACTTAACACTCCCCCTTGGGCGAATACCGCGACCAACACATGCCTCGTTAAAACTCCGAAAAACCCAGTGGGAAAAATATGGAGAAAGAGTGCATGGTGATACAAATTGCATTTGCACTTTGTTGCCTCGTTAAAAACCTCATGTGAGAAACATCAAGAAAACCCATCAAGGGAAAAGAGTACAACAACTGTCATCGAGACAGATTTCGATCCTCTGGGATCTAGATTCTATCGAATCTTCTATAAGGGCTAACTTTTAGAAATGTGCTCCCCTGATCCTTGCAAAACCGTATCAATAAGGCAAAACATCTTCTTCTAGAAGTATATGTACATAAAGATTTTACAAACGGATTGCATATCCTTGCAAGGATTATTTAAGGAACTTTACCCCTACTCACTTCTAGGATATACGAGGTAAGTGCACGTATCAATATAAATAAGCCACTTTGACTTATGGTGTTCGATCGACTAGATCTATATATTTGATAGAAAGTTCCATAAAGGTTCACATATTGATCATCAAGCTCATGCCTTCAGGGCATAGAATATGACATTTATTGTCTCACGGTTGTGATCAATATAAGCATTCGCTCCCCGTGACAATGACATCTGTCAAAGTCGTTATCCCTCATAACTCAAGCATATTCTTCAAAATATATGTCTCATTGTTCATCTGGAATAACGAGAATGGATGAGGTTGGGGTGCTATCATTTTCTATCTTACACCACAATTTATACATAGTTGTGCAAAGCAAATAACATGTCCTTCAATAGGACTTAGGGGATAATATAGTTGTAATAGTACATATTCTAAATATGACAAATCGCTCGAGGCGTTCATCCATTGCAACATCTATGATGGTGTAACAAAAGTCCATCAAAGATCGTAATCCACCAGGGATTTTTCATCGATCAGATACATCGTTATAGTCTGTCATTCTGGCACAATGGGGATATTTTGCCAGTAACACCTAAACCTTATAGGTTTCTGCCATCAGGGCTTTAGAGGATACCGTAATTCCACATCTAGTGAAAATTACCATGAGTAAAAACTCATGGGATGCACATGTGCTTATTCGGTGAACTTCAAGTCCTTTGGTACCTCATCTTATTCCTTTTCGGGTCTGTATGGGTCTTTATCCCTTTATAGGGATTATCAAACTTTGGTGTTTAACATAGACTTTATTTCTTCTGGAAAGGTTCCATTAAGGAACTATAATCTCATCTAGGAGATATTCTCTCTACATACGAGAGTGTTCATTCGTCAGGAATGTATTATTCGGTATGAGATTTATATGTTGCATATTTATAATTCAAAGATATGTGTCCTCCTAGGATCTCATGATGGATCTTCAGAATCCTATTAACTGCATATTTTAATTCATGCCATTTGCTAGATATATTACATAGCGCAACAATGTTTATTCAACATATATGTGGGATGGATCTCTCACAAGACCACTTGAACCATCGCATTCACCACACATTATTTCAATAGTGTCCATAAATGTCCGAACTTCAAGCTCGCGACTTTCATTTTGCGATTATTGGTTCAGCCTCGATTGCATTTATCAATGACCCGATAAGAGAGCTTAAAGCACTCATGCCTAGGACTTTGTTTTGGATCCCTTTGCAATCTATAGAGGCAAGATAGGTGTCGACACATTTGTCTCCCACATTTAATAATGATCTCCGTCATTTCCCAAAATGAAAGATTCATTGTTCCGTATTCCCAGCATAATGATATTGTGCGCATTGCTAGGAACTTCATCATCAAGATGAACCTCTTCGTGAGGCAAATCATTAGCAGGGCGAGTTCATCGGAGGAGAGTTATTATAGACCACATGAATCTGCAATCAGAACATATGCTTTGAGTAAGGCCAATGGATCATATTCGCAGGCGTCCCTGAGAATAGATCAAATGCCAATAAGTCAAATGTGGATATGATATTAATCCCGGGTATATCCACATCTACATCAGGTAGAAGCATTCAAAACCTATATGGTTAATCCTCAACGATTTCTGGCAAACTCCATATACATAGGAGTACACACTGAACGACAGGTTCAGTTTGGCTTTTGTGCGTTTCATAGAATATTGAGGCATTACACTATATGGGCATTCCTCCCCCTAATGCCGAGATGTTCTTAAAAGCATACAGATAAAATCTCCAACCAAAATTATCTAGTTGTGGCCAATGTATGCTATTGCTTGTGGTGATTTATTTGGGAAATCTTACGCACATTACAGATAGGGGTTTTATGCAGTGAGCTTTGGACTTAGATTAATGTAGTGGCATGAATACTACATATTTGTCCTTCAACATGAAGGGTTAGTCTCAACATCCAGCGAGACACACAACAACAAGTTGCTTCATGGTTACAATTCTGCAAACTTATTGTTATTACTACCAAATGCATAGTCAATCATTAAGATTTAGACTGATATGTGCAACACTATTTTATCCATAAGGGTTCTTCAGGGGCTCATGCATACCATTCGTCGTTTGGAGCCATTAGTTGACTTCAGATCAACAAGTAAAATGGCCATCAGGGTCTAACGCTCACAAAGACATTCACTGGTTGCATTGTGCTTTTAAGCACATAGGAAAAATGTGTGTGTAGATAATGGTAGTAAAGTGCACGACATCAGGCCAATGCTGCCAAGCAAATATTTTTATATGCATAGATGTATAGTCCAGCTCGTTTTTATCACTGCCCATGGTTTACCCAATTACTCATACTGTTCTGAAATTGGGTGTCAATTTGTGCAACATTTTTAGGTATAATAATTTTGAGAGAGAACTTATAACAATAGTTAATTATTTGTGGTGTTGCCAGGAGGGCAAACTTTTCTCCTCATATTATATACCAATTTGTTCTATAAAGCATTATTTCGATCTCTTCGTTGTTCGGCAAAAAGAGAAGCTTTGGAATAGAACAGACAAGGCCAAGAATTCATTTTTATCTGGGAAAATCACCATATAACTAGCTTTTCATGAAACAAGTGATGATAACTGCTTGGCAAGAATGAAACAAGACTGGTATCCGCCTAGGATCCGTCTTCAACAACAAATAGTACTGCTCTCATACAAAGGAGTCGTCATGACTAGTGAGAATGCAATAGGCCTTCATAAGATCTTTATATTTTTATCACAAATTATCACCACTTACAATCTCGTGGTCAAGACTTATGGCTCTTCTGGTGCCAAGGACCAAGGACATATTAATGCCCAATTTAGCTTAAAGCTTTGTGGTGATGTGGGATTTCATGGCTATTGTTCTACTCTTCTTATTTCTGGTAGATCAGATATAGATTATGGTAAGCATGCCAAGAGGTGGAATACAATGTAGTTCTGCTACATAAACCCCAGATATATGTCTATTCAGAATCGACCTTTACCATTTGGTTTATAGTATATACCATACCAGTCAAAGGAATATCCCAAGTCAATTCAGCGGCTATAAGTATTTAAATTCTGAGAGATGTATGCAACACAAGCATAGAGGTCCTAGATAGGCCGAGTAAAGTGGTTCGACGAAACACACAATGTTTTTTCACACCAACGTTGTGAAAAATTCTCAGAATTACCTTTCGATGTACTCGCAACTTCGTGTTGCTAAGGTACTAGCCATTTATCTCAAAGTTCACTTCATGCCGTTCAGCGACAAATAGTGTCGGGGACCATAATTAGGGGTACCCTCAAGACGCCTAATTCTCAGCTGGTAACCCCCATCAGCATAAAGCTGCAGAGGCCTGATGGGTTTGATTAAGTCAGGGATCAGTCCATACGAGCGACTTGATCACGCCACGCCCGAGCCTAGCCTCGGGCGAGGGCAGCCGACCCTGAGATGTTTCCGTCTCGCCCGAGGCCTCCTCTTTCACGGCAGACGCATCTCCGGCTCGCCCGAGGCAATGCCTTCGATAAGAAGTAACCCTGACTAAATCACCGCACCGACCGACCAAATCACTGGGGCCTTTAACGCAAAAGGTAAGACTGACGGGTAGCCAGGCTTGGCCAAAAGCGCCAGAAGAAGCTCCGCCCGACCCAGGGCTCGGACTCGGGCTAAGGCCCCGGAAGACGGCGAACTCCGCTCCGCCCGACCCAGGGCTCGGACTCGGGCTAAGGCCCCGGAAGACGGCGAACTCCGCTCCGCCCGACCCAGGGCTCGGACTCGGGCTAAGGCCCCGGAAGACGGCGAACTCCGCTCCGCCCGACCCAGGGCTCGGACTCGGGCTAAGGCCCCAGAAGACGACGAACTCCGCTTCGCCCGACCCAGGGCTCGGACTCCGCCCTGGCCTCTGCCGAGCGACCTCCGCCTCGCCCGACCCGGGAGCTCAGGTTCGGCCTCGACCATGCAGGACAGACTCGACCTCGGCTTCGGAGGAGCCTCCACAACGCCCGACCTAGGGCACGAGTCCGCCACGTCAACAGGAAGCGCCATCATCACCCTACCCCGAGCCGACTCAGGTCGCAGAGGACAAGACCGGCGTCCCATCTGGCTAGCTCCGCCAGATAGGCAATGATGGCACCCCACTGGACTCATGACGACGGCGGCTCCCAGCTCTCTTACGAAAGCAGGAGGACGTCAGCAAGGGCCCAACTGCTCCGACAGCTGTCCCCCCGCCAAGCTCCACTGCTTCTCCGACAGCCACGACGCCACACTAACAGGATGCCAAGATCTCTCCGGCTGCCACCTTGGCATGTACTTAGGGCACTAGCTCTCCCCCGCTAGACACGTAGCACCTTGCTACACCCCCATTTGTACACCTGGATCCTCTCCTTACGCCTATAAAAGGAAGGACCAGGGCCTTCTTAGAGAAGGTTGGCCTCGCGGGAACAAGGGGCAGGGGCAGGCGCTCTCTTGGGGCCGCTCGCTCCCCTCACCCGCGCGGACGCTTGTAACCCCCTACTGCAAGCGCACCCGACCTGGGCGCGGGGCGAACACGAAAGGCCGCGGGAATCTCCGTCTCCCTCGTCACGACCCGGCTCCGGCCACCGACCTCTCGCTCTCTTTCCCCCCTTCGCGCTCGCCCACGCGCTCGACCCATCTGGGCTGGGGCACGCGGCACTCTCACTCGTCGGCTCGGGGACCCCCCGGTCTCGAAACGCCGACAGTTGGCGCGCCAGGTAGGGGCCCGCTGCGTGTTGACGAGCAGTTTCCCGTCAAGCTCCAGATGGGCAGTCTCCAACGACCTCTCCAACCCGGGACGGTGCTCCGTTTCGGGAGCCTCGAGTTCATGTCTCTCGACAGCGGTTACGACATGGTACTCCTTCCACCGCCGTGCGGCAGCGACAATGGCGGTCGACAGCCCGCTCGCCGGCGGCGGAATCGACGACGTCTTTCCCGCATGGGGGAAGGACAACTTTCGAGCTTGCTCCATCCTCTCCCTCGCCATCGGAGGAGGAGGAGGCGGGGCAACCAGGGCCGAGCGGGAAGCTGCGCTCCGACAGCTGTCGAGCAAATCGACATCCCCAGTGCCCCAGCGGAGGACACGCTAGGCGTCACCCTCGCGTTCGAGGCGAAGGCGAGCGCCATCCCCCCGCAACACGTCGACCCCGAGCAGATGGACGACGCCAGCACGCTCACGGAGGGCCTGCAGGACGTCGCCCTCGTACCCAAGACGACGGCGCGATCAGCCCCCGACGTGACTTCATCGCTCCTCGTCGACAAAAAGGTACCGACTGCTTCCCATCCTTCGTCATTTCGACTCGACCTCAACCCGCCTGGTGACCTCGCTTTGGCGGACACTCACGTTGAGGCGAGTGCAACCCCTCTGGGGTTTCGTGTGCGGTCGCCCTGGGACCGATTGACGGGCGTCTCAACCTACGGACCCTCTGGGTCCGAGGAAGACGACGACCCCAGCATCTGCTGGGATTTCTCCGGATCTGGCAACCCCAGTGCCATGCGGGACTTCATGACCGCATGCGACTACTGCCTCTCCGACTGTTCCGACGGCAGCCGCAGCCTTGACGACAAGGACTGCGGCCCGAGCCGCGAATGTTTCCACGTCGAGCTAGGGGATCCCTCCGGAGGCAGCCGTCTCGGCATGCCGGAGGATGGCGATCTCCCTAGGCCAGCGCCTCGCGCCGACATCCCGCGGGAGCTAGCTGTGGTCCCCGTTCCGGCGGGGGGTCACGACCCACAGCTCGAGCAAGTCCGCGGGGCGCAGGCCGGGCTCGATGAGGAAGCAGGAGCGCTCGAGGCAATCCGCCGGGACGTCGGGCAGGTGTGGGCAAGCCAGCCCCCGGCCGGAGAAATACGTCACCTGCCCCGGGGTCTCCAGCACCGCATCGCCCACGAGGCCAGGGACAGGCCGCCACCCGCATCCGGCGGGACTGGTCAGGACCTGGCAGCCGTGGCGATGCTCCTCCGCGCGATGCCGGAGTCATCAACCACCGAGGGTCGGCGAATCCAGGGAGAGCTCAAGCATCTCCTGGAAGGCGCTGCGGCCCGGCGGGCCGAGAGCTCCGCCTCCCGAAGGCAGGGGTACCCCTCGGAACCTCGTGCCGTGACTTCCCGACTCATGCGGGAAGCCTCGGTCTACACCGGGCGCACGCGCAACACCGCACCTGCGGCCCCGGGCCACCTCGGCGACGAGCACCCTCATCGCGACCGTCGGGCACGCCTCGACGAAAGGGTGCGCCGAGGCTATCACCCCAGGCGTGGGGACGCTACGACAGTGGGGAGGATCGGAGTCCCTCGCCCGAACCACCCGGTCCGCAGGTCTTTAGCCGAGCCATTTGGCGGGCGCCGTTTCCGCCCCGATTCCGACCCCCGACCACTATCACAAAGTACTCGGGGGAAACGAGGCCGGAATTGTGGCTCGCGGACTACCGCCTGGCCTGTCAACTGGGAGGAACGGACGACGATAACCTCATCATCCGCAACCTCCCCCTGTTCCTCTCCGACACTGCTCGCGCTTGGTTGGAGCACCTGCCTCCCGGGCAGATTTCCAACTGGGAGGATTTGGTCCAAGCCTTCGCCGGCAACTTCCAGGGCACGTACGTGCGCCCCGGGAATTCCTGGGACCTCCGAAGCTGTCGGCAACTGCCGGGAGAGTCTCTTCGGGACTACATCCGGCGGTTCTCGAAGCAGCGCACCGAGCTGCCCAACATTACCGACTCCGACGTCATCGGCGCGTTCCTTGCCGGCACCACCTGCCGTGACCTGGTGAGCAAGTTGGGTCGCAAGACCCCCACCAGGGCGAGCGAGCTGATGGACATCGCCACCAAGTTCGCCTCCGGCCAGGAGGCGGTCGAGGCCATCTTCCGAAAAGACAAGCAGCCCCAGGGCCGCCCGTCGGAAGATGCTCCCGAGGCGTCTGCTCCGCGCGGCGCCAAGAAGAAAGGCAGGAGGAAGTCGCAAGCGAAACGCGACGCTCCCGACGCAGACCTTGTCGCCGCCACCGAGCATAAGAACCCTCGGAAGCCCCCCGGAGGCGCCAACCTCTTCGACAAGGCACTCAAGGAGACGTGCCCCTACCATCAGGGGCCCGTCAAGCACACCCTCGAAGAGTGCGTCATGCTTCGGCGCCACTTCCACCGGGCCGGGCCACCCGCGGAGGGTGGCAGGGCCCGCGACGACGACAAAAGGGAAGATCGCCAAGCGGGAGAGTTCCCCGAGGTCCGCGACTGCTTCATGATCTATGGAGGGCATGCGGCGAACGCCTCGGCTCGGCATCGTAAGCAAGAGCGTCGGGAGGTCTGCTCGGTGAAGGTGGCGGCACCAGTCTACCTAGACTGGTCCGACAAGCCCATCACCTTCGACCGGGACGACCACCCCGACCACGTGCCGAGCCCGGGGAAGTACCCGCTCGTCGTCGACCCCGTCATCGGTGACGTCAGGCTCACCAAGGTCCTGATGGATGGGGGCAGCTGCCTCAATATCATCTACGCCGAGACCCTCAGGCTCCTGCGCGTCGACCTGTCGTCCGTCCGAGCAGGCGCTGCGCCCTTCCACGGGATCGTTCCCGGGAAGCGCGTCCAGCCCCTCGGACAGATCGACCTCCCTGTCTGCTTCGGAACACCCTCCAACTTCCGAAGGGAGACTTTGACGTTCAAGGTGGTCGGGTTCCGAGGAACCTACCACGCAGTGCTGGGAAGACCATGCTACGCGAAGTTCATGGCCATCCCCAACTACACCTACCTGAAGCTCAAGATGCCGGGCCCCAACGGGGTCATCACCGTCGGCCCCACGTACAAACACGCGTTCGAATGCGATGTGGAGTGCGTGGAGTACGCCGAGGCCCTCGCCGAGTCCGAGGCCCTCATCGCCGACCTGGAAAGCCTCACCCGAGAGGTGCCAGACGTGAAGCGACACGCCGGCAACTTCGAGCCAGCGGAGACGGTCAAGGCCGTCCCTCTCGACCCCAGTGGTGACACCTCCAAGCAGATCCGGATCGGTTCCGGGCTCGACCCCAAATAGGAAGCAGTGCTCGTCGACTTTCTCCGCGCAAACGCCGACGTCTTTGCGCGGAGTCCCTCGGACATGCCCGGCATACCGAGGGATGTCGCCGAGCACTCGCTGGATATTCGGGCCGGGGCCCGGCCGGTCAGACAGCCTCTGCGCCGATTCGACGAGGAAAGGCGCAGGGTGATAGGTGAGGAGATCCACAAGCTGATGGCAGCAGGGTTCATCAAAGAGGTATTCCATCCCGAATGGCTTGCCAACCCTGTACTTGTGAGGAAGAAAGGGGGGAAATGGCGGATGTGTGTAGACTACACTGGTCTCAACAAAGCATGTCCGAAGGTCCCCTACCCTCTACCTCGCACCGATCAGATCGTGGACTCCACTGCAGGGTGCGAAACCTTGTCTTTCCTCGATGCCTACTCAGGGTATCATCAGATCAAGATGAAAGAGTCCGACCAGCTCGCGACTTCTTTCATCACGCCCTTCGGCATGTACTGTTATGTCACCATGCCGTTCGGTTTGAGGAACGCGGGTGCAACGTACCAGCGGTGCATGAACCATGTGTTCGGCGAACACATCGGTCGCACGGTCGAGGCCTACGTCGATGACATCGTAGTCAAGACGTGGAAAGCCTCCGACCTTCTCTCCGACCTCGGACTGACATTCCAGTGTCTCAAGGCGAAGGGCGTCAAGCTCAATCCCGAGAAGTGCGTCTTCGGGGTGCCCCGAGGCATGCTCTTGGGATTCATCGTCTCCGAGCGGGGCATCGAAGCCAACCCGGAGAAGATCGCAGCCATCACAAACATGAGGCCCATCAAGGACTTAAAAGGCGTACAGAGGGTCATGGGATGTCTCGCGGCCTTGAGCCGTTTCATCTCGCGCCTCGGCGAAAGAGGCCTGCCCCTGTACCGTCTCTTAAGGAAAGCCGAGTGCTTCACTTGGACTCCCGAGGCTGAGGAAGCTCTCAGGAACCTGAAGGCGCTCCTCACCCAGGCGCCCATCTTGGTACCCCCAGCCGATGGAGAAGCCCTCCTGGTCTACGTCGCCGCAACCACTCAGGTGGTCAGCGCCGCGATCGTGGTCGAAAGGCAGGAAGAGGGGCATGCTTTGCCCATTCAGAGGCCAGTTTACTTCGTCAGCGAGGTACTGTCCGAGACCAAGATCCGCTACCCACAAGTCCAGAAGCTGCTGTATGCAGTGATCCTGACGAGGCGAAAGCTGCGACATTACTTCGAGTCTCATCCGGTGACTGTGGTGTCATCCTTCCCCCTGGGGGAGATCATCCAGTGCCGAGAAGCCTCGGGACGGATCGCAAAGTGGGCGGTGGAAATCATGGGCGAGACAATCTCGTTCGCCCCTCGGAAGGCCATCAAGTCCCAGGTACTGGCGGACTTCGTAGCCGAATGGGTCGACACCCAGTTGTCGACGGCTCCGATCCAACCAGAGCTCTGGACCATGTTTTTCGATGGGTCGCTGATGAAGACGGGAGCCGGCGTGGGCCTGCTCTTCGTCTCGCCCCTCGGGAAACACCTGCGCTACGTGCTCCGCCTCCATTTCCCGGCGTCCAACAATGTGGCTGAGTACGAGGCTCTGATCAACGGATTGCGAATCGCCATCGAGCTAGGGGTCCGACGCCTCGATGCACGCGGCGACTCGCAGCTCGTCATCGACCAAGTCATGAAGAACTCCCACTGCCGCGACCCGAAGATGGAAGCCTACTGTGAGGAGGTTCGACGCCTGGAAGACAAGTTCTACGGGCTTGAGCTTAACCACATCGCCCGGCGCTACAACGAGACTGCGGACGAGCTGGCGAAGATAGCCTCGGGGCGAACGACGGTTCCCCCGGACGTCTTCTCCCGGGATCTGCACCAACCCCCCGTCAAGATAGGCGACGCGTCCGAGCCCGAGGTGCCCTCGGCCCCGTCCGAGGTGACCTCGGCCCAGCCCGAGCCATCCTCGGTTCAACCCGAGGAACCCTTGGCCCCCGAGGGCGAAGCACTGCGCATCGAGGAGGAGCAGAGCGGGGTCATGCCAGATCAAGATTGGCAAACCCCGTACCTGCAATATCTCCGCCACGGAGAACCGCCCCTCGACCGAGCCGAGGCTCGGCGGGTAGCGCGACGCGCCAAGTCGTTCGTCTTGCTGGGCGATGAGAAGGAGCTCTACCACCGAAGCCCCTCGGGCATCCTCCAGCGATGCATCTCCATCGCCGAAGGTCAGGAACTCCTGCAGGAAATACACTCGGGGGCTTGCGGCCATCATGCAGCACCTCGAACCCTCGTCGGGAACGCTTTCCGCCAAGGCTTCTATTGGCCGACGGCGGTGGCTGACGCCACTAGAATTGTCCGCGCCTGCGAAGGGTGCCAATTCTATGCGAAGCAGACCCACCTGCCCGCTCAGGCTCTACAAACGATACCCATCACCTGGCCCTTCGCTGTGTGGGGTCTGGACCTCGTCGGCCCTCTGCAGAAGGCGCCCGGGGGCTACACGCACCTGCTGGTCGCTGTCGACAAATTCTCCAAGTGGATCGAGGTCCGACCCCTGAACAACATCAGATCCGAGCAGGCGGTGGCGTTCTTCACCAACATCATCCACCGCTTCGGGGTCCCGAACTCCATCATCACCGACAATGGCACCCAGTTCACCGGCAAAAAATTCTTGGATTTTTGCGACGATCACAGCATCCGGGTGGACTGGGCCGCCGTAGCTCATCCCATGTCGAATGGGCAAGTGGAACGTGCCAACGGCATGATCCTACAAGGGCTCAAGCCTCGGATTTACAACGACCTCAACAAGTTCGGCAAGCGGTGGATGAAGGAACTCCCCTCGGTGGTCTGGAGCCTGAGGACGACGCCAAGCCGAGCCACAGGTTTCACGCCGTTCTTCCTGGTCTACGGGGCCGAGGCCGTCCTGCCCACTGACCTGGAATACGGCTCCCCGAGGACGAGGGCCTACAACGAAGAAAGCAACCAAGCTAGCCGAGAAGACTCGCTGGACCAGCTGGACGAGGCTCGGGACAGGGCCTTACTACACTCGGCGCGGTACCAGCAGTCCCTGCGACGCTACCACGCCCGAGGGGTCCGACCCCGAGATCTCCAGGTGGGCGACCTGGTGCTTCGGCTGCGGCAGGACGCTCGAGGGAGGCACAAGCTCACGCCCCCCTGGGAGGGGCCGTTCATCATCGCCAAAGTTCTGAAGCCCGGAACGTACAAGCTGGCCAACAGTCAAGGCGAGGTCTACGGCAACGCTTGGAACATCCAACAGCTACGTCGCTTCTACCCTTAAGATGTTTCCAAGTTATTCATATACCTCACACCCACGCAAAGTTTAGTCAACAAGGAAGGGTCGGCCTCGCCTCGGCAAAGCCCGACCCTCCCTCGGGGGCTAAAAGGGGGGAAACCCCCTCTGCGTCAAAATTTTCCTCAAACAGAAAATCTCTTTTACCAGAATATCTTCCGTGCTTTTTAACTACTTCGAAAAGTGGGTCCTGAAAACGACGGGGTGCACGTAAGCAGTCAAGGCTGACCGAGCCGAGGGACTCCTATGCCTCCGGGATACGGATACCTCACTCATCACCTTCTGCGATAAGTAACTCGCGTTCGGATAAGGTGACTCTGCGGATCGAATAAGTTTCTACGTTCGGAAGCCCTTCTGTCGAAGCGATTTTTCGAGCCTTCTCGACCGAGTCGGTGACAGGGCCTCATGGACGGGTGAAAGTACGCGTAAGCGGCGAGGCCGACCGAGCCGAGGGATTCCTACGCCTCCGGGATACGGATACCTCACTCATCACCTTCCGCGAGAAGCAACTCTCGCTCGCACTAACATCCCTGCTACCGACAAAAAGTCCAGATACTCGAAACAAGAGGAAAAGAGACGCAGCTTTACAGCGCAGCAAGGGTGTGTGTTCTGGCCTCGACGGCCGCACAAGGCCCACGCTACAAGACGATTTGACCCTGCAGGCTCGGGTCTTGACGCTGGAAGGGGGCGGCGACGCCCTCGGCATCGACGGCATCTTCGGCGAGGCCCGACCTAGCCTCGGACGGCGACGCGGTCCAAAGGCCTCCGCTCCGAAGGACGACATCATCACCACGCCCGAGCGATCGCCGTCAGGGACTTCTCCGGATCCGGCCCGAGCGGGCGGCTCGGCCGACCACCTCCGAGGCCTCGGCCAACCACCTTCCGAGGGCGCCGGCCCGGTCCGAAGCCTCGGCTGATCAACTCCGACGTCGATCCTGCCAACGGACAACCCGGCTAGGCTCCGGCCAACCAGGTTTCATTTCCGAGCCAACTCTGCCTCTGCTCATGCTGATATCGCTACCCCCAGCCTCGGCTCGTCGAAGAGCGGCCGAGGGGTTTCTTTAACTAAGCTGGAGGAGCCTCGGACAACAGGGCCGACCGAGCCGAGGGACTCCTACGCCTCCGGGATACGGATACCTCACTCGTCACCTTGACACGGGGCGACTCATGCTTAGTGAAGCGGTTCAGACAATCAGCAGACGAGTCTTAGTGCTCGGAAATGAGGAAAAAACACGGCTCCGCGCCATAATTACAAACATGTTCAGGCCCCGAAAGCCGAAATGAACAAAAAACCCGGCACTCGAAGTGCCATTACAAACGGAACTCCGGTTCCCCCCCCGCAGGTACGAACAACCCCACTCGATGGGAGTGGGCCTGCAGGGCAGCAGAAGACCGACGAACGGCATGTCGCCGCCCGCCCCGGCAGCGGCGACGATGAAGACTTCTGCCCCGGGGGGCCGAACAGCAGCAATGATGGCCTCAGGGCGGATGCTGCTGCTAGGAGGCCCCCGCCCTTGCCCAAACTCGAGAGGCAAGGACGGGCAGAAGGCCGTAGAGTCGGAGGTCGGTCCGTGGCCAACCTCGGCTGTCGCGCCAGCGGAAGAACCTCTTCCAGCTGCCGTGGTGGGAGGCGGCACCGGGGACGGCTCCGAGACTGCTCGGCTCAGAGAGCCGGGCACGCTGCAGCTGTTGGCGCCACGGACGACTCCTGCCCTTCCCCCCGATCACTGAGGGAAGGAGCGGGCCACCACCCGCGCAGGGGCCAACCCCGACTCGGCACACGCCCCTCCTCAGCCCTGGTGATGAAAATCCTTGAGGCTGAGGAAGGGGCGGAGGCCGCAGCCCGGCTCGCTTTCCCCCACCATCAAGCCGGAGGTTACCATCCTGGGTGACCGCCGGTGGAGGGGTGCGACCGGGCTGCATGATGAAAATCCTTGAAGCCGAACGATGGCTGAAAGGTACCAACTCCCACGGAGTTGCGTTCCTCCAACGATGGAGCGAAAAGACGGCGGTTCCCCCCATCCGGGGGCTTGGAAGATGGAGAGACACAATGCATAGGGGAGGAAGAAGACATGGTCACCATACAAAGGGGGTCGCCCTCCTTTTTAAAGGCAACTCCCCCTGCTTGCGCCCCCAACCGTCACGGGCTGAGTCTTCTCCAACACGCCTCCAAAGCCCTCCCCCGCGGCGCGGGGGCTGGGACCCACAAGTCATGGAGACAGGCTCCGAGCAGAAGAAGCCGAACCGCCGCGCACGGCGCGCGCAACCACCCAGCGGTTACAAGTAACCCTCCACTTTTGCCCAGACCGGCGGACGAAAGGGGCAGGCGGCCATGCAGGCGGCATGCAACCGCGCTAAGTGGACGCGCCTCTCCGACTCCTGACAGGCCAGCGCGGAGGCCCAAGCCCACGCGTCGCGCAACCGGCACGCCGGATGCTGCATGCACGCCGCTGTGCCACTTGCGCCACCACCGCACCTCCTCGATTGCGGAACCGATACCGCGATTCGAGGCAACCCAGCGCGCGACCCAGCAGCGCCAGCCTGACGCAGCGGTCAAACACGGTCAAAAGTGGGCCGGCAGTAATGACGGTGGCAGGCGCGCGAGAGCAGCGGTCACGCCATCGGCCAAGCTCATGTCCCATCCGGAGGCAGCGAGAGAACCCCCTCTCACAGTGTGAAGACGACGCGCCTGTGACCCGTACCTCGAACGGCTCGCGCACGCGCAACGGCGGCCTCGCCAACTACTCGCCCCGGCGCATTGACTCCGCGGCTGGACAGGCGACGCTTCTAGCAGGAGCGGCTGGCGACGTTTCGCCTTCACCAAAACGACCACACCAAAAAAAAGGTACGCCACGTCGTTCAATTTCGTATCCTTTTTCCCTTTTTCCCCTTTCTCCATCTCTTGCAACAGGGACCGGGAAGGGGGATACCCCCAAAGGGATCCTTCCCCGTGAAGGAACTAGGCTCCGAGCCTCCTTACTGATCAGGGGTTCGAAGGCTGGCCCCCCGAAGGGTTCAACGGCCGCCTCAGATCGCGTGGGCCCGACACCCACTACTGGTCAGGGGTTCAAAGGTCGGCCCCCCGAAAGGTTCCACGACCGCCTCAGGCTACTCGGGCTCCGCGCCCATTACTGATCAGGGGTTCGAAGGCTGGCCCTCCGAAGGGTTCACAGTCGCCTCAGGCGCCGAGCGAGGGATGACCAGGGGTACGTTCGATACATAACCAAGGCTCGGGCTGCGCTCCCGAGGTACCCTAGGACATTTCCGAGACCAGCGGGAACGACTCTGTAACGGAATCCCATCGGAGGGAGGCAACGAGCCCTCGGACCCCGTCGCCAGGGGACCGGGTCCGGCAGATCACCCGCAGGTACTTTTGGGCGTGCCTCCGGGCCCCTAGCCGACCCCCAACGAACGGGGCACGGACGTCCACTCGGATTACCCGATTGCAGCTCACCGGAGACACCATGTTCGGTGCCCATCGAGGGTAACATGGCGCTCTCCCCCCCTCCTCCTTGCGGAAAGGCGACGTAGGGGCGTATGTAAAAAGTCGAGTCTGTCCCTGATCGTCCTCTCGCTCCGTGCGGAGGCTCGGGGGCTGCTCTCGCAAACCCGGCTCCGGCCGAACCGTTGACAGCGTCAACATACCAGCCCGAGAACTTGGGCCCCGACAGTGCACCTGGGCTACGCCCTGCTCGCATGAGGGAACCGCCAGACCAGCCGAGGCATTACGCAAGGCATTAAGACCTCGAAGGAGTGAAACCACTCCTCCGAGGCCTCGGGGGCTACACCCGGCGGGTGCGCTCGCGCGCACCCACCGGGACAAAGTACCACCGAGAAAGGCTGGTCCCCTTGCAAAAAAGTGCGACGCAAGCCTCCAAGCGAGTGTTAACACTCCCTTTGAGGCTCGGGGGCTACTGTCGGGGACCATAATTAGGGGTACCCTCAAGACGCCTAATTCTCAGCTGGTAACCCCCATCAGCATAAAGCTGCAGAGGCCTGATGGGTTTGATTAAGTCAGGGATCAGTCCATACGAGCGACTTGATCACGCCACGCCCGAGCCTAGCCTCGGGCGAGGGCAGCCGACCTTGAGATGTTTCCGTCTCGCCCGAGGCCTCCTCTTTCACGGCAGACGCATCTCCGGCTCGCCCGAGGCAATGCCTTCGATAAGAAGTAACCCTGACTAAATCACCGCGCCGACCGACCAAATCACTGGGGCCTTTAACGCAAAAGGTAAGACTGACGGGTAGCCAGGCTTGGCCAAAAGCGCCAGAAGAAGCTCCGCCCGACCTAGGGCTCGGACTCGGGCTAAGGCCCCAGAAGACGGCGAACTCCGCTCCGCCCGACCCAGGGCTCGGACTCGGGCTAAGGCCCCGGAAGACGGCGAACTCCGCTCCGCCCGACCCAGGGCTCGGACTCGGGCTAAGGCCCCGGAAGACGGCGAACTCCGCTCCGCCCGACCCAGGGCTCGGACTCGGGCTAAGGCCCCAGAAGACGATGAACTCCGCTTCGCCCGACCCAGGGCTCGGACTCCGCCCTGGCCTCTGTCGAGCGACCTCCGCCTCGCCCGACCCGGGAGCTCAGGTTCGGCCTCGACCATGCAGGACAGACTCGACCTCGGCTTCGGAGGAGCCTCCACGACGCCCGACCTAGGGCACGAGTCCGCCACGTCAACAGGAAGCGCCATCATCACCCTACCCCGAGCCGACTCAGGTCGCAGAGGACAAGACCGGCGTCCCATCTGGCTAGCTTCGCCAGATAGGCAATGATGGCACCCCACTGGACTCATGACGACGGCGGCTCCCAGCTCTCTTACGAAAGCAGGAGGACGTCAGCAAGGGCCCAACTGCTCCGACAGCTGTCCCCCCGCCAAGCTCCACTGCTTCTCCGACAGCCACGACGCCACACTAACAGGATGCCAAGATCTCTCCGGCTGCCACCTTGGCATGTACTTAGGGCACTAGCTCTCCCCCGCTAGACACGTAGCACCTTGCTACACCCCCATTTGTACACCTGGATCCTCTCCTTACGCCTATAAAAGGAAGGACCAGGGCCTTCTTAGAGAAGGTTGGCCTCGCGGGAACAAGGGGCAGGGGCAGGCGCTCTCTTGGGGCCGCTCGCTCCCCTCACCCGCGCGGACGCTTGTAACCCCCTACTGCAAGCGCACCCGACCTGGGCGCGGGGCGAACACAAAAGGCCGCGGGAATCTCCGTCTCCCTCGTCACGACCCGGCTCCGGCCACCGACCTCTCGCTCTCTTTCCCCCCTTCGCGCTCGCCCACGCGCTCGACCCATCTGGGCTGGGGCACGCGGCACTCTCACTCGTCGGCTCGGGGACCCCCCGGTCTCGAAACGCCGACAAATAGCAATGTGCCAACATCTGGTTGAGCAATGTATGACTGAAATTCTAGCATTTATTCATCTGACAAGGTCTTATTGCTTACTAATAAAATCCCAATTTGTGATGTTTTCTGTGCCAAAAAGGATTTCATGCATTAATATTGAATTTCTTCAGGTTACTTCGGGTAAAACTTTATGCACGAGGAGAGAGAGCAGAGATTTAACTCATCTGTGTTTCATTGTATTTCGATTTAATTTCCCAGATTTAATATAGTTGTTATGGCCACTTGGCGATATATATAAATATACGATGCCACACAACACAATCAAACAAAATATAGAGCAAAACAAAATTATTTATGAAGGCTGCACGACAAAGTAACCTCAGGGGCTCAGATAACCCACCACATTCCACACGAGTACAAGCTCCAGCGTAACTGGTGTCAATGTGTGTGTGGCCATCAGGGCTACGATAACACAATAAGCCCTCATAACAAGCGCAACCGGCGCAATTATGGTTCGATAGTCGGGGTACACGATAAGTCCACACAACATGCGCAACAGACACATTTATGGCTCGATGATCACGACAGACGAATAGTGCCTACAGGGCATATGAAAAATACGCGACTCGGCGATGGTGGTCCGACTCAACAGGAGCGGTTCGATTAAATGAGGGTGAAAGGATCACGATGCCCAAGAGGGGGGTGAATTGGGCTTTTCTAAAAATCAACACTAATTAAAACCTAAGCAAGAGCTAAACAAGAGCCCAACTTCACCCCAACAACTAGCACTAACAATATAATACTAGAAATACAACAATGCTAAGACAATACTTCAAATACTTGCTAAACAAGTACACAATGTAAAGTGCTTGAATTAAGTGCGGAATGTAAAGTAAGGTTTAGAAGACTCCTCCAATTTTTCCCGAGGTATCGAAGAGTCGGCACTCTCCACTAGTCCTCGTTGGAGCACCCGCGCAAGGGTATCGCTCCCCCTTGGTCCTCGCAAGAACCAAGTGCTCACTACGAGATGATCTTTTGCCACTCCGGCGCGGTGGATCCCTCGAGACCGCTTACAAACTTGAGTCGGGTCACCAACAAGATCTTCACGGTGATCACCGAGCTCCCAACGCCACCAAGCCGTCTAGGTGATGCCGATCACCAAGAGTAACAAGCCGTAGACTTTCGCTTGACCAAGAGAAGCCTAATGCAAGTGGTGTGTGCTCTAGGTGGCTCTCGCTAGCGCTAATGAGGAACAAACGCGGATTAAGATTCTCTAATCTCCTCACTAGGCTTTTGGTGCTTGCAATGCTCTAGCAATGTGCTGGAATAAATGTGGAGTGCAAGACATTGAATATGGTGGGTGGAAGGGGTATAAATAGCCCTCACCCACCAACTAGCCGTTACCAGCAACTTTCTGCGTAATGGCGCACCGGACAGTCCGGTGCGCCACCAGTGCGCCAACGGTGTGCCACCGGTGCGCCAACGGTCATTTCCAACGGCTAATTCTGACAGCTAGCCGTTGGACTCATGGCACATCGGACAGTGAACAGTCACTGTCCAGTGCACACCGGATAGTCCGGTGTGATGCCCAGTGCGCCACTAAAATTCAATTCTGAAACAGGCGCTCTCAGGTTTTCTGAGAAGGGAAGCTTCTTCCCCGGGCCAGCCTGGGCCCCACCTGGCAGGGCGCACCGGACAGTCCGGTGCACACCGGACAGTCCGGTGCCCCAGGGCTAGAGAGCCCCATCTCTTGTTTTTCAGCTGATTTTCAAATCGGTTTTCGTTCTAACATGTGAGTGAGTTCTAGAGTGACACCTAGCACTGTATGTGAGTGATTGTGCACCAACACTACACTAGAACTCTCTTGGTCAAACTACTCATCGACAACCCCTCTTTATAGTACGGCTAAAAGAGAATAAAAGACCTAACTAAATCACGAGTGTCCACATCTCTTTGACACTCGGACTCCGTAGTCCTTCACCTTTTGTTTCGTCGTTTTAGCCGTCGCTTCGAGTTCTTATTTCCGGGATTGTTTTCACCGTTGTAGTACTTCTACCTGTAATGCGACCTAACTTACCATTTGTCTCTGCAAAACACACGTTAGTCACATATAACAATACGTTGTCATTAATCACTAAAACCAACCAGGGGCCTAGATGCTTTCAATCGCCCCCTTTTTGGTGATTGATGACAACCCTACAAGATTTGTGAGAGTAGTTTGTTTTAAAGTTTTTGTCAATAGAAAAGATAGTTAGTTATACTCAGTAATCTTTGACAGAAGGAGTGTGTACCAAAATAATAAGAATGAGCGCATACACATCATAAGTTTCTTGTTCATACAAAAGTAAAATCAAATCGATGAACAAGAACTTAAAGGACTGGTGATAACATATAAGGTGAAAACATAATACACACAGTCAATCATAAGCATCGAGAGTATATATAGAGTTTGTGAGCCAAAAGCACCAAGCTAGTACAGAGAGTAGCCAGCACATATATTACATCAAAATGACTCTCTACTAACTCTCTAACTCCCCCTAGCTGTCACAACTCATATCTCTCCCCCTTTGGCGTCAAACACCAAAAGGGTACCCAAACCTAAACATCTGAAGCGGGAGGAGGCGACGGGGGCGCATCCGGTCGCGGTCGAGGCAGCAGTGCGAACGCCGGCGGGGGGTCAGAGTCAGTCTCGGATCCAGGATCTGCTGTAGAAGCTGGAGCTGGTACTGACTCGGACTGAGGCCGCGCTGCAGAAGCTGCCGGAACTGAAGAGGTCACAGATACTGCCACAGCAGTAGTGGTAACAGCAGAAGCTGGTGGCACTGGCGGCTGAGGGCAGACAGAGTTGAGAACCGGTGATGTGAAAACCAGGGTGATCGGCCGGAGCGGAGAAGAAGAAGGACCAACAGAAGTAAGAGGGGGTCCTGACTGAAGTGCTGGCACAACAGGAGCCTGAAGCGGAGGAGGTGGTGCAGACTGAACCGAAGGAACCGATACACCAGAATGTTGTAGCATAAGAGCCATGAATGCCCTGCTCTCAGCCCGATCCTGAAGAAGCTGCTGCTGAAGGGAATCCTGTCTGTCCTGTATGGTCTGAAACATCGAGAGCATCCTCTCGGATAACTGCTGATGGGCTGCTGCCTGGCGGGTCTGCTCGGCTACCAAGTGACCTTGCTGCTGAGTGAGGGTCTGAAGAATCGAAGCAAGTGCAGGGTCAATAGCAGAAGGGGCAGCAGGGGTAGCACTAGAACTCCCAGCCTCATGATCATGTGAGCGAGGAGGCATAGGAGGAGGAGGCGGAATCCCAAAATCATCGTCGTCATCATCATCATCAACTGCTGCATCCTGAGCTGCGAACTGATGGTGAGCAGCATCCTCGGCCTGAGTGCTAAAAACTGGAGCAGAAGCTGGCACAGGATCCTCAGGCGCCGGACGGTAGGACCCAAAGCCGAGGCGAGAGGCCTCAAGTGTGCCCTGAAACTGTGGAGGCTGAATTAGCTGCGCAAAAATGTGGCACAAATAGTGAGCATACGGCAGCTGGCGTCGAGCACGCAAACCATCCAAAACAGTGTCCTCGATCTCACAAATAAGGAAATCCACGACGTCAAACTCAGAGTGAGAGACCAGGGCACCAAGGAGCCAGAGCTAGATATGAGTGGTAGCCTCCCTGTATCCCATCCTCGGCAGAAGAGTCCGTCGGATAAGCTCAAATAAGTACTTGGCTGCTGTAGTGAAATCTGCCGGTGAGCGTCGCGACCCATCAAAGAAGGGCGAGCGGAATAGAGCCGCGACGTGAGCTGTACCCGGAGCCACACCGCCGTGAGGGCGACGAGGAGGGTCAGAGGTGCCGTAGCATAAGCTGTGAAGTCGAGTCGTCGACTCGAGAAATCCAAAGAGCTGGCGAATCTGACTGGCAGTAATAGTGACATCCTCTCGCTCAAAACGAAACCTCATCCAGTGATGATCCGGGTCGATCCATACAGTCGCGTAGAATACTCGGACCCATTCCTCAACATACCTGCCGCTGGTAGTCAAAAGAGTCAGAAGGCCAGGCAGATATGTGAGGTGCACCTCAGAGTCAGCACCAGCGGCACGAAGAAAAGCTGGAAGATCCAAAAGCCGGTGCGCATGCAGAGCAATCTGTGCAGACATCTGAGCTCTGAAAAGGACTCCTGAATACGGGTGCTGAAAAGATCAACTGCAGCAGGGTCCCTCTGAGCTGGTAACCAAGACTCCACGGGTACGTAACTGAACCTATGTACCCGTGCCGCTGTAGCACGCTGAAGGTCAAAAAGTCTGGGATCCGCAGCAAGTGGTTGTACCTCAGTCTCATCGCGCTCCCGGAATCGAGGTGGAGGGATAGGAGGAGCTGAAGTGGGAGCGGTAGGAGGAGCAGTGGAAGCTGGTGTAGTGGAGGTAGCGGGTATGGCTATGGTGGTGGATGGCGCAACAGAGGTGACGGGAGCAGGCAGAGTGGGTGGTGGAGTGGAAGCAGTGGTGTGAGTGGAGGAGCGAGACCGGGAGGCGAGGCGACGAACACGGTACGCTATCTGATCTGACGGAGTCTGTGGCTGATCTCCAAGCTCGGCCTGCGCAGCGGCTGCTGCTACTGCTGCTGCACGGGCTGCTCTGACCGTACGCCGCTTCTTGCGGCCTTCCTGCTGCTCCAAATATATTGTCTTGCCCTTGACCTGCCTGAAGGGGCGACGAGGATCCTCATCATCGCCTCCCCCTAGCGCCGACACATTCTTCGTGCACGACATCCTGAATCTGATGACTGCAAATGAGAGAGAGTGACTAAGCATAGATCGATAATATCCGATAGAATAGCAAAGAATGAGATGACTACCTGGAAAGCTCACACGAGAGGTGACGATCCAGGCAGGACAGGAAACGGCACACGGGCAATCAAGGTCACTGAAATGACAGAAGAGGTGAGCACGTATTAGTCACATAGTCATAAGTATATGAAATGTGAATAAATACATACACAGAGAAATATGGCACAGGAAACACGAGATGAGACGGTCGAGAGGCCAAACGACGCGAAAACGACGTTTGAACGATAAATAGTGTCATAGGAGGTTTGGAATTTGAATTGAGGCACGAAACGACATGGAATTGAGCTGATACTTCACGAATAGGTTTAGATAAGTGAATATGAGTGAAGTGTGTGCTTGGTTTGAATTTAGGCGAAGAAAAAGAGATTTGGGCACTCGGCTCGAAAACGATCGCTCGAAACGGGGAATTTGGTGAAAATAAAGCCTGAAATCTCGGATTGGCGTGAAATTTGGCAAATGTGTTACTGGGGATGTTGTGAAGGTGCCCGAAAAATTTGGGTTCAATTGGAGCATTTTTGGCTGGTTTGGGCATTTCACCAAGCACGTGACGTGCGGAGTTCTAGGGTTTCGGTGAAACGACTATTTGAGGTGGGAAAACCCTCCCGAAGGAGCTAAGACCCTGCAGGAATGCTCAAGGCACACATTGGAACACATTCCACCATTTGGATTCACTGGATTTGACAGGAATTCGAGATTTGCGCAAGAGGTGAGAAAGACAGGCTTCACTGCCTCTCAGACAGAGAACAAGAGAGAAAGGGAGAGGAGAGCAGAGAGCAGCTCACCGAGCGAGGGAGAGGACGAGCGCAGGCACAGGGCGCCGGAGGATCGCCGCCGGGGAGGGAGATCGCCGGCGAAGGGAGGGAAATCGCCTGAGACCGAGAGCAGACGCGGGCAGGGGAGAACACTGAGCCAGGCCTCGGGCAGAGAGGGATTTTTTTTAAAAACGGAGTATGGGCGCACCAGACAGTTTACAGTGTCTGTCTGGTGCACACCGGACAGCGCACAGGAGAAAGGAATTTTAGCGAGCGGCTGCCGGTGCACCAGATATTGCACAGTGCAGTGTCCGGTGCACACCGGACTGTCCGGTGAGCCCAGACAGAGGGAAAATTTGGATTTTTGAATTTTTCTATCTAGTTCCCAACCAAACCAAATCCCAACTTATAAACACACAAAATAACACTTGTTGGGACAGGTATTGGCACCCTCATATACTTTGCTCATAATTTTCAAAATATTTTGCCATAGGCTAGATAATTTTTAGAGAAAATAGGCAAATGGTGAAATTTGCATTTTGGCCTTGCACTAGGGGTTTTCATGAGTGATTTGAGTTTTGAATACTCCCCCTAAGTGCAGTACCTCATGCATATTTCAAGAACCAACAATTGCATAAAAAGTAAAAATTTTAAGTGCTAAAAGCTTAAAAACTAAGACTTGTCAAGTTTGATCCGAGTTAAGCTTTTTCACTCGCTTTGTTGGCGGTTATCTCAACTAGGTTAGACAAGCCTTAGATGCAATACAAGAAATTTAAACAAGCAATGCAGGCTTGACAACACCATTTGACATTTTACATAAAATTTCTGAGATCAAGAATATTTAGTTCATTCCTCAACACACAAAAGCGGGTTTTATCAAGTGGCTTAGTGAAAATATCCGCTAATTGATCTTCCGACCTCACTCCTTCTAAAATAATATCTCCTTTAGCAACATGATCTCTAAGGAAGTGATGACGGATATCAATGTGCTTGGTTCGAGAGTGTTGTACAGGATTATTAGCAATTTTAACAGCACTCTCATTGTCACACAACAAAGGTACCTTTTCTAGAACTACGCCATAGTCTAGAAGAGTTTGTTTCATATATAAAATCTGTGTGCAACAAGCACCCGCGGCAATTTATTCCGCTTCGGCAGTTGACAAGGCAACACTGTTTTTCTTTTTGGATATCCATGAAACTAGTGATCTACCAAGCAGATGGCATCCCCCAGAAGTACTTTTCCTATCAATTTTGCAACCGACATAATCCGAATCGGAATAGCCAATTAAATCAAAAGTAGCTCCTTTGGGATACCACAGACCAACGCTTGTGGTGTGCCTGAGATACCTAAGAATTCTCTTAACAGCGCGAAGATGAGCTTTCTTAGGATTAGATTGAAATCTAGCACACATGCAGACACTAAACATGATATCGGGCCTAGATGCGGTAAGGTACAATAAACTACCAATCATAGAACGGTAGAGAGTTTGATTAACCGGGTTACCTCCCTCATCTAGGTCGAGATGTCCATTTGTAGGCATGGGGGTCTTGATTGGTTTGCACTTCTCCATGTTGAACCTTTTCAACAAGTCCTTGGTATACTTCTCTTGTGAGAGAAAGTTACCATCTTTCATTTGCTTGACTTGAAAGCCGAGGAAGTACGTTAGCTCACCAATCATTGACATCTTGAACTCCTTCGACATCAACTCACCAAATTCCTTGCAATGATAGTCATTTGTCGAGCCAAAGATTATATCATCAACATATACTTGACAAATGAAAATATCACAGTTATGTTTCTTTGTGAAGAGAGTTGTGTCGACGGTCCCGATCTTGAAGCCCTTTTCGATGAGGAAGTCGCGAAGGCGCTCATACCAAGCCCTTGGAGCTTGCTTTAGCCCATAAAGCGCCTTGGACAACCTGTAAGCATGGTTAGGATATCTAGGGTCTTCAAATCTAGGCGGTTGCTCAACATATACAAGTTCATTTATGAAGCCATTTAAAAATGCACTTTTTACATCCATTTGATAAAGTTTTATCTCATAGCATGATGCATATGCAAGTAGGATACGGATGGCTTCCAGTCGAGCAACCGGTGCAAAGGTCTCTCCAAAATCTAAGCCTTCAACTTGGGAGAATCCCTTTGCAACAAGTCTTGCCTTGTTTCTTACAATCACACCTTGATCATCTTGTTTGTTTCTGAACACCCACTTTGTTCCAATGATTCTTGCATCTTGTGGGGGCTTCTCCAGGGTCCAAACTTCGTTACGGGTGAAGTTGTTAAGTTCTTCATGCATGGCATTCATCCAGTCCGGATCCTGTAGCGCCTCATCTATACAAGTAGGCTCAACACAAGAAACAAAGGAGTGATGTTCAATAAAAGACGCATGTCTATGGGATCGAGTAATAACCCCTTATGAAGGACTCCCGATGATTTGGTTTTGAGGATGAGCTTGAAGTAGTGATGAATTTCTCCTGTTGACCACTTGGGAAGAAGATCCTGGAGCATCAACATCTTCGACTTGTACCCTTGCTTGTTCATGAGAGACAAATGTATCTTCATTTGCATGCCTCTCATCTTTTTCATCATCTTGTGATACATTTGATGAAGAAGGTCTGTCAATGTTTTGCACCTCTTCTTCATCTTCTTTTGGTTTGATAGTTCTAATTGGCATGTTCTTCATTGCTTCCCTAAGTGGCTCATCACCTACATTATCAAAATTCTCAAGTGCTCCTTAGAAGCCATTAGTCTCATCAAATTCTACATCATATGTTTCTTCTACCACGCCAGTGGCATGATTGAATACTCGATATGCTTTGGACTTTAATGAATAACCCAAAAGAAAACCAATATCACAACGTCTTTGAAACTTCCCTAGGTGATGGCGTTTCTTGAAGATATAGCATTTGCATCCAAACACCCGAAAGAAGGAGATGTCTGGCTTTTTCCCATTTAGCAGTTCATAGGGAGTCTTCGCAAGCAGCCGGTGAGGAAATAGCCTGTTTGATGCATAACATGCAGTGTTGACAGCTTCGGACCAAAACCTCTCCGGTGTGTTATACTCATCAATCATTGTTCTTGCAAGAGTGATCAAGGTCCTATTTTTCCTTTCAACAACTCCATTTTGTTGAGGTGTATATGTTGCAGACACTTCATGCTTGATCCCAATTTCATCACAGTACTCATGAATGTTGGTGTTGTAAAATTCTTTGCCATTATCACTTCTAATCTTTTTGATCTTGCAATCAAATTCATTTTGTGCTTTCTTGGCAAACTTCTTGAATATAGATGCAACTTCAGATTTGTCATGGAGAAAGAACACCCAAGTGTATCTTGAGAAGTCATCAACAATCACTAGACAGTAGAGGTTGCCACCAGCACTTACATAATTTGTAGGTCCAAATAAATCCATATGAAGTAGTTCCAGTGGCCTAGATGTTGACATGAAAGCTTTAGTAGGATGTGTATTAGCAACTTGCTTCCCAGCTTGACATGCACTACAAGGCTTGTCTTTTTCAAACACCACATCCTTTAATCCTCTAACCATGTCCTTCTTTAATACCTTCTTGAGTGTGCTCATCCCAACATGTGCAAGCCTCCTATGCCAGAGCCATCCAAGTGAAGCTTTGGTGAAGAGGCAAGTTCTTAAGTCTGCATCTTCTGAAGTGAAATCCACTAAGTAGAGGTTGTTGTATCTAAATCCCTTGAATACCATTGATTCATTATCCATCTTTGTTACAATAACCTCTGTTGGAGTGAATAAGCATTGAAGTCCAAGATCACAGAGTTGACCTACTGATAATAAATTGAAGCTCAAAGGTGCAACTAAGAGAACATTTGATATTGATAAATCATTTGAGATTGCCACCTTGCCAAGTCCTTGCACTTTTCCTTTTGAATTGTCTCCAAATGTGATTTTATCTTGTCCATCAACATTCTCATCAAGTGAGGTGAACATCCGTGGGTTGCCTGTCATATGTTGTGTGCATCCACTGTCAATAACCCAATGGCTCCCACCGGTCTTGTAGTTCACCTACATCCACAGACAATTCAAGCTTGAGTTTTGAGGGCCCTATATTGCATAGGACCAGTGACTCTCAATCAAGGACTTTGCAACCCAGATTTGTCTAGGTCTACTCTTGTTTGGTGGACCTAGGAATGTAACTTTGACCTTTCCATTTGCAACCTTTCTTAGAACATAATGAGCATTGAAGGCAAATGGTCTTGAGTGCTTAGGCAAGGGAGTTGGTGGTTTGGCTTTGCAATTGTGGGCAAAATGACCTTCATTTCCACACTCAAAGCATTTGATAGGCCTGTGAGTCTGCTTTGGCTTGTATTGAGTGGTAGCTTTCTTTTGCACAAAAGCATTGTATCCAATACCACTCTTGTTGTTTTTCATGACAGTGTTCATAAGCAGCTCATTTTGGAGGTATTGACCTTTGTTGAACTTTTGCACACTTGTTGCAAGATGTTCATTTTCACTTTTTAGTTTCTTGACCTCATTTTTAAGCCTTTGATTATCCACTGCCAACTCATTGTTGAAATCATTGTTCTCAATAGCAACCTTTCCTCTAGTAGTTGCATCAGTCAAGTAATTCTTCAATTTTTGGTTGTCTAAAGTCAGGACTTCAACTTTTTCAGTCAATTCAGCATGTAGACTAGTTTGCTCTTCTTGACTCAAATCATCACATGAGGTTGCTACATCAATCTTAACAACAGGGTTAATAGCCTCATGTGTTTTGTAAGATAAAAGTTCATTTTCAACAAGAAGATTGTCATGATCAAATTTAATTTGAGTATAATCTTTCTTGATCTTTACTAGTCTATTTTGCAACTCCCTATTAGCTTCATTTAATTTGTCATATTTTTCCTTAGCATCTTTTAGGGAGTTTGTGAGCTCATTTACAGTTGATGACATAGTTTTATTTTCTTCTTTTATTTCATCACTAGCCTTTATAACTATGTCATATTTTGCATTTAAAGATTAATTTTCATTTTTCAACCTATCACATTTAGCCTTTGACTTTCTAATGATTTGAGTATATTCTTTAAGCAAGTCAGCTAGCTCATCATATGAAGGTGAAGCAAATTCCTCATCACTATCACTATCACTGTCATCAGTAATATTAATATCATTTTGTACCTTCCGTTCACCCCTAGCCATGAGGCATAGGTGAGAAGTCGATGATGGCGATGGTGGTGGTGAAGGGAAGTCCCCGGCGATGGCGGCAACTTTTTCATCATTCTCTTCTTCACTTGAAGAAGATCCACTTGATGACTCAATGTCAGTGAGCAAGTCACCAACAATGTATGCCTTTCCATTCTTCTTGTGGAACCTCTTTTGCTTCCCATCTTTCCTCTTGAAAAATTTCTTTTCCTTCTTTTCATCATCGCTGTCATCTTCTTTCTTGCCCTTGAACTTGTTCTTCTTGGGCTTGGTACATTGATGAGCAAGATGACCAAGCTCTCCACAGTTATAGCAATCCATCTCAGAGATGGGCTTTCTTTTGCTAGAAAAGAATTTCTTCTTTCTTGAATCAAATTTGATGCCTTCTCTGTTGAGCTTCTTTAGCATCTTGGTGGTCTTCCTCACCATCAAGGCAATGTTAGCATTAAGATCATCATCACTTGAGGATTCTTCCTCAATTTGTACTTTGGATTTTCCTTTTCTTTCATGATTTGCTTTGAGAGCCAAATCCTTTCTTTTGGAAGATGATTCTTCTTTGTCGTTGATGTGCATGTACATCTCATGTGCATTGATCTTTCCCAAAATCTATGTAGGTGTGGTAACTGAAAGCTCCATTTGATGTAGCACAGTGACAATGTGTCCATATTTGTCTATTGGGAGGACACTTAGAATCTTCCTCACAACATCCGGTTGTGAGATTTGAGTAAGCCCCAATCCATTAACTTCTTCTACAAGAATATTGAGACGTGAATACATAGCATTTGCATTTTCATTAGCAAGCATTTCAAAAGAATTTAACTTTCTCATGGCTATGTGATATCTCTCCTCACGCTCACTTCTAGTTCCTTCGTGTAGAGCACAAATATCCATCCACAAATCATGAGCATTTTTATGATTTCTTACTCTATTGAACACATCTTTGCAAAGGCCTCTAAAAAGAGTGTTTTTGGCCTTAGCATTCCATTTCTCATAATTGAACTCATCACCTACAAGATTTGTGGGATCTCTAGGTTTGGGGAATCCTTGTGTGGCGGCTTTATAGACACCAATGTCTATAGCCTCTAAATATGCTTCCATACGAATTTTCCAATAAGGAAAATCGTCACCATCAAAAACGGGAGGAGGTCCATCCCCACCGGACATCGTAACTCTTAGCGGTTAAGCTAATCTAAGAGCAACAAGCCTCTGATACCAATTGAAAGGATCACGATGCCCAAGAGGGGGGGTGAATTGGGCTTTTCTAAAAATCAACACTAATTAAAACCTAAGCAAGAGCTAAACAAGAGCCCAACTTCACCCCAACAACTAGCACTAACAATATAATACTAGAAATACAACAATGCTAAGACAATACTTCAAATACTTACTAAACAAGTACACAATGTAAAGTGCTTGAATTAAGTGCGGAATGTAAAGTAAGGTTTAGAAGACTCCTCCAATTTTTCCCGAGGTATCGAAGAGTCGGCACTCTCCACTAGTCCTCGTTGGAGCACCCACGCAAGGGTATCGCTCCCCCTTGGTCCTCGCAAGAACCAAGTGCTCACTACGAGATGATCCTTTGCCACTCCGGCGCGGTGGATCCCTCGAGACCGCTTACAAACTTGAGTCGGGTCACCAACAAGATCTTCACGGTGATCACCGAGCTCCCAACGCCACCAAGCCGTCTAGGTGATGCCGATCACCAAGAGTAACAAGCCGTAGACTTTCGCTTGACCAAGAGAAGCCTAATGCAAGTGGTGTGTGCTCTAGGTGGCTCTCGCTAGCGCTAATGAGGAACAAACGCGGATTAAGATTCTCTAATCTCCTCACTAGGCTTTTGGTGCTTGCAATGCTCTAGCAATGTGCTGGAATAAATGTGGAGTGCAAGACATTGAATATGGTGGGTGGAAGGGGTATAAATAGCCCTCACCCACCAACTAGCCGTTACCAGCAACTTTCTGCGCAATGGCGCACCGGACAGTCCGGTGCGCCACCAGTGCGCCAACGGTGCGCCACCGGTGCGCCAACGGTCATTTCCAACGGCTAATTCTGACAGCTAGCCGTTGGACTCATGGCACACCGGACAGTGAACAGTCACTGTCCAGTGCACACCGGACAGTCCGGTGCGATGTCCGGTGCGCCACTAAAATTCAATTCTGAAACAGGCGCTCTCGGGTTTTCTGAGAAGGGAAGCTTCTTCCCCGGGCCAGCCTGGGCCCCACCTGGCAGGGCGCACCGGACAGTCCGGTGCCCCAGGGCCAGAGAGCCCCATCTCTTGTTTTTCAGCTGATTTTCAAATCGGTTTTCGTTCTAACATGTGAGTGAGTTCTAGAGTGACACCTAGCACTATATGTGAGTGTGATTGTGCACCAACACTACACTAGAACTCTCTTGGTAAAACTACTCATCGACAACCCCTCTTTATAGTACGGCTAAAAGAGAATAAAAGACCTAACTAAATCACGAGTGTCCACATCTCCTTGACACTCGGACTCCGTAGTCCTTCACCTTTTGTTTCGTCGTTTTAGCCGTCGCTTCGAGTTCTTATTTCCGGGATTGTTTTCACCGTTGTAGTACTTGTACCTGTAATGCGACTTAACTTACCATTTGTCTCTGCAAAACACACGTTAGTCACATATAACAATACGTTGTCATTAATCACTAAAACCAACCAGGGGCCTAGATGCTTTTAGAGGGTGCGACATAGCAATCACATGACGCAGACAAGTTCGTACGACACAAATATTGTGTCGTGATGACAGGGCGCAGCCAATATCATAACTCAGTAGATTAATAACGTAGACTGATCAGCGCGTTCGAGTACCCACTATACAATTTAATCGCTCGATATGAGTCCAAAAGCTCAACATAATATAAATATTTAGATTGATTTAAGTATACACAATATATACTCCACATGCATTTAATAATTTTCTACTATTTACTTCAGAAAATAAAGCAGAAAAAATAAATACCAATATTAATGCATAATCATAACACATCGGGTATAAAAATATTTTTTTCCAATATTTAAGCATGCATTTTTTCTATTAATTATTTACAACAGAAAATAATTAATCGAGGTAGAAGCCGTAACATAAAACATGTTTTGTTCTATTTGTTATTTTCAACAGGAAATAAATAGAATAAATATGATATGTATTCATGTAAAATATGGAAAACCACATAAAAAATGGAAGTTGTTTTGCTTTTTTCAACTGATCATGCCGCCTCATCCGCGTAGCAAATTGATCCACATGACCATATCTTGCATGTCGTAGCAGCAGTTAGTCAAAGACGACCGTGCAAAAGGAGTGGAGCGTGCATTGCTTTTTCTTTTCCTCGTCCATGCAGCCGGTTGCAAGATCTGTTTTTGCTGTGCTTCACGCAAGACTGCATGCGGTCTGTGGTCTGCGCTATGGAAGCCTGGTTGCAAGATCCGTTTATTGGTTGTTACCAGCCGCTTTGTACGGAAGCCAACGTGCAGGTCAGCACGTACGAGTGCTAGCTTTTGTTTGTTACCCCATTCGCAAGAAGCGGACTCGGCGGACACTAGCCAGTAGCCACTAGCAGCGGCCAACGAGTCATGTGAAGTAGAGTGCGGCTTTCGGCGTTCGCACGATCTCCGGTCTTCGGAGTGCACAGCGGCTGCCCGCGCGAGCTGGTACGCACACGCGATCAGGCGTAGCTTCAGGCACGGGTGCGGCTTCCGACGCGGCGTTCCTATGCTTTATGCATACCAGCGGCATGCGATACAGACCAATCGTGTGTGTTCGTGATTGGCAATATGGATTCGACCACTGATTCCCTTTTTTCCGAGGAACACATCAACAACAATATATGGTACCGTGCAATTGCGTAGATGGTAAAACGAAGCCTGTCGTGTAAGATAGTTCGGCTAGGCCAGTGACCTGCCGGCTTGATGGAGAGTTGATGTAAATCTGACCCCGCGGCAAAATTGAGGTAGAGCGTGCTGATAACGTGTTGAGAACTACGTTACCACGGATCACCAGATCCGCTCCCTTCCCTCCCGTCAGCAGTAGAGACGCAAGAAGTTGTAGAACCCGTCTCCCTTCCCATAAGCACGACAAAGGAAACACACTAGACACAGGATATAGGGTTAGACCTCTGGCCTGATCTCTGTATTATGAGGAGGTGTACAAGTTCTTTATATAGAGATGTGAGACCCCTCAGAGGCAAAGCAGGTATTTACCCACATAACCCTAACTAGGGTTACTTAACATGGAGCATTGTGTTTGTGTGCACCAAAGCCAAACGACCCCCCTGCAAAATTATGGGTTGCTACAGTACTTTGTACTTACCCAGAAGCCACAGTTCCGAAGGCAGATCAGGTACCGTGAGATCTTATGTGAATTTTCTGCGGTCAAAAGAGGGATAAACTATACTCCATCCGTCCTAAAAAAGAATGAAATTCTAGCACAATATCATATTCTAGTATCTTAAGTTTATCTTGTTAGCGTGATGTATAGGGAAATAGGGCCCAGGTGGCTCGGCTGCCCTAACAGGGTGCGGCGGCTGCCTCCCCCTCTGTATTTGGTTAGTTGGCTGTGTTTGGCAAGGATCCCCTAGATTAGACCTTTCCTATTGTTAGATTAGATCTTTCCTTTATTAGGGATATCCTTGCCTATATGTACTGAGCCTTGGGCTCCTCCAATTAATCAATCAACTATTCCCAGCCATACTATTCTTTCATGGTATCACGAGACCAGGATCTCCCCAACCCCTCTCACCCTTCCGCTGCCCCTACGCGCTGAATCCGCGCCGCAGTATGGTCGGGACCCCCGCACCCTCCGTCGACAACCCTGCTGAGCAGGCTCGCCGCGACTCCGACGCCTTGAAGCAGCACCTCGCCGAGACTCGCCGTGCCGCCCTCGCTGAAGCCGAGGCGACCGAGCAGGAGGCCGCTGCTGCATCCGCGGCACGCGACGCAGCCGCCGAGCGCGTCTGCACCGCACTGGCCAAGGCGGCCCAAGCCCGGGCCAACGCCGCTGCTGCGGCTGATCCCACCGACCCGGCCGACGACGCCGACCACGAGGAAGCCACGGACATCTCCCGCGCCATGGCCCTCCACGAGGCCGCCGCCGTCCTCAACCTCCATGCCCAGGCTGTCTCCATGCAGAACGCCCGCAGTCTGGTGCCCCTCGTCCTCGACACCTCCGGCAACTACCCACGATGGCGCGAACAGTTCCTCCTCGCCGTCACGAAGTATTCGCTGCAGGACCATGTCCGCAGCTCCGCCATCTCAGCACTTCCTGATTGGGCTCGGATGAACGCCGTCGTCAAATCTTGGCTGTACAGCACGGTCACTGCCGACCTTGTTGAAGCCGTGATCGAGCACCGCGCCATCGCCTACGAAGCCTGGATCGCCATCGAGGACCACTTCATCGGCAATCAGGAGACTCGTGCTCTCCACCTCGACGCCAAGTTTCGCACGTTTGCCCAAGGTGACCTTTCCGTCACTGACTATTGCAAACACTTCAAGAAGATGGTCGCCGACCTCGCTGACCTCGGCGAACACGTGACTGACCGCACTCTGGTTCTCAACGTGATTCGCGGGCTCAACGAGCGGTATAGGGACATCGGGGTCCACCTCCACCGTGGTCGCCCCTTCCCTTCCTTCGCCGCCGTCCGCAATGAACTCCTTCTTGAGGAGATCAACATGGTGCAGATCCCCTCTGCTCCTCCGACTGCCCTCATCGCCACTGGCTCCCACTCACCTCGCTAGTCTGTGCCGACCAGCAGCGGCACTCCACGTCCAGCCGCCCCCAAGCAGAAGAAGAAGAAGCGGACACCAAACCACCGCACCTCCTCCGGTGGCACTGTCGCGCCTGGCAGCAGCGCTCCCTCCTCCGACTCCTCTGCTGCTGGGCATGGCGGCGGCTGGCCGTCGCTCTTCAACCCATGGACCGGCTCCATCCAAATGTGGCCTGGTCCCCGTGTGCCTCCTCTGGCCTAGCTTCCCCAGGGGCGTGTCGGCCCACAGCAGCAGCATGCCCAACAACAGGCGCTTCTAGCCCAGCAGCTGTACTCCCACCAACAGCAGCAGCAGCCGGCGCAGTACCAGCCCATGATGGGATCTCCGCTCTGGGACCAGAATTCTCTGGCCTCCACTTTCAGCACCGTCACCCTCACTCCACCGGCGAACGACTGGTACCTTGATACAGGTGCCTCTTCCCACATGGCCTCACATGATGGTATCCTCTCTCACTCCTCAATCCCTCGGTATCCCTCTCCCACCTCTATTGTTGTGGGTAATGGTTCACTTCTGCCTGTCACCGCCACCGGCACAACACACCTTGGCTCCCTTACCCTAAATAATGTTCTTGTTTCGCCTCAGCTTATCAAGAATCTTATTTCTGTTCGCCAATTCACTATTGATAACAATTGTTCTGTGGAGTTTGACCCGTATGGTTGTTCTGTGAAGGATCTTCTCTCGCGGAGCGTGATCATCAGGTGCAATAGCTCCGGGCCACTCTACCCACTCAAGCTGCCCGTGGCTCACTCCCTTGTTGCCAGCTCCACATCTGCCTCCCTGTGGCATCGTCGCCTCGGCCACCCTGGTCGCGAGGCACTCTCCAAACTCACTTCGGCTATCCCTGGTTGTAATAAAAGCTTGGAGTCTTTGTGCCATGCATGTCAGCTAGGACGACATGTTCGTCTTCCTTTTACTCCTTCAGTGTCTCGAGCGTCCAACAACTTTGATCTTATTCATTGTGACTTATGGACCTCTCCTATTGTTAGTGTCTCTGGTTACAAATATTACTTAGTTGTTCTTGATGACTGCTCTCATCACCTATGGACGTTTCCCTTACGGCTTAAATCTGACACGTTTTCCACCTTGTCTAACTTTTTCGCCTATGTGTCTACCCAGTTCAGCGCACGCATCAAGGCCGTCCAGAGTGATAACGGACAGGAGTTCGACAACTCCAGCATGCGCACCTTCTTCCTCACACATGGCATTCACTTTCGCATGTCATGTCCCTACACGTCCTCGCAGAACGGTCGCGCCGAGCGGATTATTCGTACCACTAACGATATTATTCGCTCTCTTCTATTTTAGGCAAGCATGCTGTAAGGAAAATGGACCCCAGGCCTTTTGGCTAATTGAGTTTTGGTGTTTGATGATTAACACAACCTGTGGACTAATATGTTTGCTAGTGTTTATAATTATAGTTCACAGGATGCGAAGAGAATTGGACCAAGGCAATGAGGATGCAACACCTCAAAAGAAGACATAAAAAGATGCATAGGAGTCCAATACTCAAGAACAAAAGAAGCCCGAAGAAATCAGCAAAGGAATCCAAGAAACGGGCTATCAGCCAGCGCCTGGTGGCGCACCGGACATTGATGTCCAGTGTGCACCGGACTGTCCGGTGCGGCACCGGACAGTCTGCGCAGAGAGGCCACAGACAGGCGCTCTCTGGCTGTAGCACCGGACTGTCCGGTGTGCACCGGACTGTCCGGTGTGCCACGGGCAGACGACAACGGTCGGATCCAACGGTCGACTGCTACAGGTGCCAACGGTCGGCTGACGTGGCGTGCACCGGACACTGCACAGTAGATGTCCGGTGGTGCACCGGACTGTCCGGTGCACCCGACGACAGAAAGCTGCTGCTTTCTGTCCAACGACTAGTTGGGGGTGTGGAGGCTATAAATACCACCCCAACCGGCCATTCTCAAGTGTGAGAGCCCAAGCAACATACCAAGGCATATAGTGCACATTTCCAAGAGCTCAAACACCCAAGTGCTTAATAGAATCACTCGGTGATTAGCGTAGGTGCTTTGCGAAGTGCTTAGGTTAGTTAGACCGCTTTAGCGCTTGCTCTAGGTGAACCCTAGTTAGTTGAGTGAGTTTTGTAAAACCACACAACCCCTCGGCTCTTGCGTGAGTCGTTGTAATTGTACCGAGTAGGGCGAGAATCTTGCGAGACCATGACAACCGCGTTTGTGTCACGGCCGCCACCGTGTACCGGAGGGAACGAGGCCCGCGGCATTTCGGCCGGAAGCTCGATAGTGGAGACAGCGGGGAGTGTCCGAGAGGAGCCAGAAGCGGAGCACCACTTGCGCGTGGAGAAGGCCCGTGGCTCTCTACGGAGTTACTCGACCGTGGTGCTTGGCCCTCGCGTGGGCTTCCCTTTGCGTAGGGGCACCAACGAGGATTAGTTGGGACCTTGCGTGGTTCCGGATACCTCGGTAAAAATACCGGCGTCATCCACGAGAGTTTGCTTCTCTACTTGGCTCTTTACATTCCGCATTTATATTAAGCATTTAAGTTTCAATCTTGTAGTCATACTTATTTAGTGTAGATTGAAACTTAGCCTTTGCGGTAGAGATAGCAACACTTAAACAAAACCTAGTTTGCACATTCTAGTTTTGATTATTTGCATAGGTTTTGCTCTAGGGATTTAATTGTGGCCTAGTTTAGAAGTCCTAATTCACCCCCCCCCCTCTTAAGCGTCACCCGTTTCCTACAAGTGGTATCAGAGCCCGATTTGGCTCATTTGAAACGCTTTAGCTTCACCGCTAAAAGAGCCGACGCTTTTTAGAAGAAGGGATGGATACCCATAGGCCACCACACTTCAACGGCACTAACTTCCCATATTATATTGCTAGAATGGCTTGTTACCTAGAGGCCGTTGATCTAGGTGTTTGGAGAGTCACTCGTGACGGGATGAAACCCCTCAAGAATCCCGAGAAACCCACCACGAGTGAGGAAAAAGAAATTCATTTAAATGCTAGAGCCAAAAATTGCTTGTATGAATCTCTTAGCATGGATATTTTTAATCAAGTATTTACCTTGAAAACTACTAACAAGATTTGGCTAAAATTGCATGAGCTCCATGACGGCACATCCAATGTCCGTGAGCAAAAACATTGCCTAGTCTTAAATGAGTATAATTCTTTTGCTATGAAAGATGATGAGCTTGTTAGAGACATGTATTCTCGTTTGAATCTAATTATCAATGAGCTCAATTCGATTGGCATTAATAAGCTAGATGATGCGGACATTGTGAGGAAGATTATCTCCCTGCTACCACAACAAAGATATGGGAGCATCATCACCATCCTTCACAACATGGAGGACTTGAGCAACATGACCCCGACCATTGTGATTGGGAAAATCGCGGCTTTTGAGATGTCGCGAAAAAATGAGTCGGGGAGAGGAGCCAACTTCCTCAAGACCATATGCTTTTGCATGTGATGAAAGAAAGGGCAAAAAGAAGGCTCCCACTCCAAGTTCCTCAAGCGAAGAAGAGGAGGAAGAAGAAAGTGATGATGATGAAGATAATCAACCATGCACATCATCCTCCGAGGACGAAGAAACAATCCGACGCATCGGAAAGGTAATGAGGATGATCCGCAAGATTAATCTAATGGGTGTGCCCCTGCAGGTCGAGGATCTTCTCTTTAACATTGACAGGAAAAAGCAAAGGAAGAGAGGATGCTTCGCATGTGGGGAGAAGGGCCACTTCAGGGACAACTGTCCAAATATGGCCAAACCCAAAAAGGAGAGGAGCAAAGGCAAGGCGCTAACAAGTGTTAGAACTTGGGATGATTCTTCAAGTGAAGATGAACCTCCAAGGACGCGCAGCCACCGGTCCTCATCACGCTCATCACGGTCATCACACAAATGTCTTATGGCAAGAGGTAACAAAAGCATTCCATCCTCTAGTGATGAAAGTAGTAGTGATGATGAAGGTGAGGGAAAGCCCTCTGTAGATGAGCTTGCGAAAGCCGTAGAATTTTTCCAGGATGTATGCACTAAGCAAAAAGCTCAACTTAAAACTTTGAAAAATAAGTTGGTTAGCTCTCAAAATGATTACAAAGGTTTGCTAGAAAAATTTGAAACTTTTGCAAACTTAAACTGTGAGCTATCAACTAAAATTGAGCTATTAGAATCTAGTGCTCCATCCACTACTACCAATGATGACCTTATTAAAAAGAATGAAAAACTTAAGGCTAAGTTAGCTAGCTCCCAAGAAGCTATTGAAAATTTGCTAGAGAAAATGGAAATTCTTAGCATACACAATAATGATCTAACTACTAAGCTGGAAAACATTGGTAGCACCCCAGCAGCATATTTAGTAGAAATACCTGAAATAATTAAAAAAGATGCTTCTACTTCCTGCCTTGATTTAATTGATGATTCTAACCCCTGCAACCAAGTCGTTGTTGAGAATATTGATGTGGAGACATGTTCGGATGAGGTTGCAAAGAAAAATGAACAATTAAAGCAAGAAGTGGCTCGCCTTGGCAAGGCTTTGTATGACAAGAAAGGCAAAGCCAAACAAATCCGATCTCCACAGGATAACACCACTGCGGGAGTGAACAAGCCTGTAGAGGGAGAAACTGTGATTTGTAGGCTATGCCACATGGAAGGCCACAAGTCTTTCCAATGCAAGGCGATGACCGGGGATAAACAAAGGCAAAAGCTCAAGCAAAAGCCATCAAGCAAAATCTCCAACACCTACATCAAAAAGGTGGATAAAAAGACTGCTACACCATACTTAATCAAAAAGAAGAAGAATGGAAAGGTGATAGCAATCAAGGCCAACAAGCAAGCCAACAAAGGAAAGGGGGCCAAACGCATCTGGGTGCCAAAGGAAATAATTTCAACCATGAAAAGCACCAAGAAGGTTTGGATCCCGAAAGGGAAGTGAGTGGACCAAAGGTCATCGGGAAATTTGGAGACTTGGCAAAATTGGGATGTATATCATGGGATACATAATTTTGGATCAAGTTTATTGCCAAGTGGATTAGTGAAAATTTTGGATCCAAATTTCCCACCCATGACTAAGGTAACTAGTTTTATTGTATTCTTCGTTTTTAGATATGCGTATCTATTTACCTTTTATCTAGTTTACCTTTCTTGCCTAGTATTACATTTGTTATGTACTTTTGTTTAAAATCATGCACACTAGGTAAATCATATGGTAGGATTGCTTGTTTTTTAATTCATATACTTAAGCAAACCTACATGGCTTAAAATGTTTATTTAAGCACGGCACATAGCTTCTATATCACTCCATAGTAAATGATGCATAAATTGAAAATTTTGATTTCTAAAAGTTGTATCATTTAACTTATATGTGCCAAAGTTAGGATTATAGATAATTTGCCCCACTTGATATCAAATCAAAATGCATGTCTCCTACAAGTATTCAAAACTTGTATGCACACCTTTAGGGGGAGGTTACTCTATAATCAAACACTTTGAGACTAACATCTTTTCAAGTCTATTTCATGTGATAGTCTCATTGTAAGGAAAATGAAGTCCCTGGAGAAAGACAACAATCTTCCACTGCAAAATCTCAAATGTCTCTCAAGCTCGCCATTGACTTTTAATTGGTATCTTTTGAGACTATATCCAGTATCATTTACATGTCTTCTCCAAAATTTGATTAGACTATATTTCATATCATATGCTCCCATGTTGCTAAAAATGCATAAGTAGTTAACTCATATTCTGTTATCTATGCATAAGGGAAGTTAGTCTTTTCAAATCATGTCTTACACCTTTAATTTTCACATGCTTTTCCTAAGTAGAGGATCTCTGTCAGGGGGAGTTTTTCTTCATCTCTAAAAAGGGGGAGAAACTTCTTTCTAAAGAGAACACTCATTTAGGGGGAGTAATCCTTTCAACTGATATCATTCATATGGTTTATTTTAATATCCTTCTAGTGATATCATTTGATACAATTCTTGTTGAGGGCAAGCTTTTATTTACTTCCTACATGCTTTTAATGTCTTCCTTTTCGGTGGTTGATGCCAAAGGGGGAGAAGTTTAGGGACCAAAGCAATGAAAACTATATCAAACACCAAACACCACCAATTTAAAATTTTATATTTACAAATGGTTTTTCCAGTGGTTTTAGTTATTTGGTCCAAAAATAGGAAGTAAGTGAATTATGGAGTTAGGGGGAGGCTTAAGTCCATAATATCACATTGTGGGGACAATCATGCATCTTAGCAAGTAGATTGCATATTTTAATTCAAATACTTGTATTATTTGCTTGCTTTGGTTGTGTTGTCATCAAGCACCAAAAAGGGGGAGATTGTAAGGAAAATGGACCCCAGGCTGTTGGGGGCCTTCGTCCTCCGAAGGTCCTCAAAAACATGATTTGACAATGTTTTCCAAGTGGATTATGTAAACAGGTATCTTCGGACTCAGAACTATGAACATGAAGTACGGTCAGGACGAAGCCTGAACCAGACGAAGGGGAATAATGTTTTGAAGGACGAAAGACTTTAACACTTAACACTTTTTATGTTGCCTTGTTCTTAACTCTTAGCATTTGAGAACAAGTCCCCAACATTGGCGCCCACCGCCGGTGAACTCACTTCCACTTCGAGTTTTTTGAACACCTTCGGAAGCTATAGACCCTCGCTATGGCGCCGAAGAAAGCTTCAGCGACTGGGGCTGCAGCACTGCAACCGCTGGACCCCAACCAGGAGACCGTCTCTCTTCGGGAGGCCCGAAGCCAGAAGAGGAAGGCCGTCAGCCCGACGCTTTAGGAGGATGAACTAGACCAAGAGATCAGGGATATGGAGATGCTTCATCAACAGGTGCAGAGGAAAAAGGAAAAGATGGCCAGGCTAGCTGAGCTGCAAAGGCAGATAGACGAAGCTTCTGAAGAAGTTCGTCATCTTACCCACGACGAGCAGAACCGAAGGCCTCAACAAAAAGACCTTCATCAGGAGGGCTTCTTCAACGAAGATGACTGGTATGACAATTTCCATCATGGAAATTTTGTTTTCGATGATGCCTCTCCTCTGTCCGCTGAGCTGCAGGCTACACCCTGGCCTCCGTCCTATAAGCCACCCCAGCTTCCCATGTTCGACGGCCACTCAGACCCGAAGCAGTTCCTGATGAGCTACGAAGCAACAGTGTCTTCGTATGGTGGCAATGCTGTAGTCATGGCAAAGTCTTTCGTTATGGCCGTCAGGAGTGTTGCTCAGACCTGGTATTCCTCCCTTCGACCAGGAACGATCACTTCATGGCAGAAACTGAAGGATATGCTGTTAACCAGCTTTCAAGGGTTTCAGACGAAGCCGGTCACTGCTCAAGCCTTGTTCCAGTGCACTCAGGATCATGAAGAATACCTTCAGGCGTATGTCAGAAGGTTCTTGCGTTTGAGGGCGCAGGCTCCAACGGTGCCCAATGAAATTGTCATCGAAGCCATGATCAAGGGGCTTCGTCCTGGACCTGCAGCTCAATACTTTGCTAGGAAACCTCCTCAGACTCTGGAGAAGCTGCTCCAAAAGATGGACGAGTACATTCGTGCCGATAATGACTTTCGCCAAAGAAGGGAGGAGGCCTTCAGATTTTCTGAAATGACCAGGGGCTTCGGAGGAAGATTCTATCCGAGGCATGTCAGGTCCATTCACAACTCCACTCAAAATGATGATAAGGGGAGTCAGCAGAACAGACCGCAGAGCTCCTCACAGGCTTCGGGGCAACAGCAAACTTTCTTCCGGCCACCAGCTCCAAGAGGCAGAGGCGCCAGGGGCTTCGGCGGAAGATTTGGAGATCAACCAAGGAGGGTATTTTGCTTATTCTGTGGTGAAAACAAGGGCCATACCACCAGGATGTGCCATGTTACCATCCAGAAACAAAAGGAGCTAGCAGAAGCTGCAGCGCAACAGGGCCAGCCGAAGCAGGTCATGCATACTGCTTCGTACCATCAGCCTTACATCCCGGAATACGTGGGCAACCACCCTGCAGTTTCCGTAGCTTCGGCGAGTCAACCTCAAGCTTCATGGCAACAGCCCCCGCCCCCACCTCCGCTGCAACAAGGCCAACAGCCAGAAGGGAGCCAATATGTTCCGCATCAAAGGGATCTCAGAGAGCAATCTGAAGCTCGCACAGTCAATAGTACTGTGCCAGAGTCGAAGCACATTTATTGACAAATATCCTACTTTGATAGCAGTCTTTTCCGTTTAGTTCTATTTTCTGTGTAATAAAGAACATTTCAGTTTTCATGTAATAGTTTCGTGGTTGGTTATCAGGAAAACCTATCTTCTCCACAGGCTTAAGTTGCTGAAGCTTAAAAATTTGCGGTAACAAGGAGGACCTTCGAATTATTAAAAATCCTTCGAAGCAACAAAAAGTCGTTCTAAGGAACGCAGAGTAAGTTGCCGAAGTTACAAAAAGCCGTTCCAAAGGGAGCGCAGTGTAAGTTTTTTGCTCCAAAGACGTTCCTAAGGGAATGCAGAGCATACAGCGAAAAGTCAACGCTGATACCGCCTAAAGTAAAAGGCGAAGAAGCTCCAAAGACGTTCCTAAGGGAATGCAGAGCTTACAAAGATATTTTGTGTGTATCTTCGGAACAAACGTCATTTGCATAACATAACATCATCACATCATTTTGCATAGCATAAGCATCATACATCATGTTGCATATGGCAAAAGAAGGGGACACAGTATCAACCTTCGAAAGGATGCTTTGAGAAAGTGCAAATTGTGCAAAGTCACGAGGGAATACAATGATAATCTCCGGAGTACAGCTTCGGAGAATGTTTTTACGAAGCATGGATGAGCTTCATCACAGTAATATCGAAATTGTACAGCTTCGGAGAATGTTTTCACGAAGCGCGGATGTGATTCATCAGAATAATTTTAACGGAGAATGTCTTCTTCACGAAGCATGAAAAGAAGGGAAGGTGTTTTTTCGCCGAAGGCTCAAAAATGGTATGTATGTAGAATTTCATGCATCGTAAAGAGTTGAATAATGAAAAGAGACTTGTATATTACATTCAATTGTACAAAATATTACATAGATCACACTTCAAATGTTTTTCTAATAACACCTAGTCTTCTCTTAATACTACTTCGGCAGCCTCATTTAGAAGTTGTTCAACAACTTTATCCATGATAGCTTCGGCCATTTGTTTAATTTCGTCATCCCCTTTTGTGTGAGGGTCACCAGACGATCCAGCAGGTTCTGAGGGAAGAGAATATTTCTGCATTACTATTACAAACCGCGAACAAAGTTTGAAATAAAAATTACAACACAATAAGAACGACTAATTAATACCTATTTGCCCTTCGGGCTCTGTACTTTTTTCGGCAACTTCTGTCACTTTCCTAGCATCATGGATGCCTTTTTCACTCCTTTGAATGATTTCTTGCGCCATTTCTCGGCCGCCGTTGTCCCAGACATCAGTAAAGAATTTGCCACCAACCACGCTTGCTTCGGCCGAGGGGTCTTTGATGTCTTCGGAGGATAAGGCAGCTTCGGACTGAGCTAAAGATTTTACATGCCCGCAACCTTTCTTCTCCAAGACAGTAGCAACTCCCCTGGCGCCCGAAAAGGCGCAGATGTCGCCGCGGCTACTCAGGATTTCCTCGAAGGCCTCTGCTTCGTGACTGATCCATTCCAGTGGGCCTTCGGGATTGCCTCTTGAGAAATTCTCTTCACTGGAAAATGCGCCCACGCTGGCGAAGCTGGTTTTAATTTTCTTTACGCATTCCATGGATTTTTCGTAGCATTTTTTCTTAGAAGACCGAAGCTCTTCCGCGGTTGCTTCCAAATGATCAGCCCATTGGTCGCTACATTCCCGTCTTGTTTCTTCAAGTATGCGTTCTTCTTTCGCCCGGGCCAGTTGCTTCTGAAGATCTTTAATCTCGCGTCTGTGAGCTTCGGCCTGAACCTTTGCAGCAGCTTCGTCCTTTTTTATCTTGTCTACTAATGTAAGCAGAATTTTATCTTTTTCTAGAGCTTCGTTTCTCAGTTTAATAACTTCTGAACGTAAATTGTTGAACGCAATTTCGTAGCTTTCATCTTCGGCACTCTTTTGGGCTCTTAATGCGTTGCTTAGGATTAAACCCTATACGAAAAACAATCCATATAAGAATAAAAGAATGAATTACGTAACAAAAAATTTTTCAAGCGTCTAATTCCCATACCTTTAAGCTATTGTACGCAAGACTGTCCGCGAGATCTTCCTTCGTCATAGCACATAATCCAGCTTCGAGCTTCGGGAAACCCATACTCCTAGACATCTCCCGGCAGACAGATAATTCTTTGTTATCAGGGAGGCAGTATAGGAAGTCATCTTCATTTGTCCCATTGAACACTACTGCCCCCTTCGGATACTTTAACTCTCTAGCATAGTGATTCGCTTCATAAGTCTCTTCTTCAGATAATTTCTTCCCCGAAGCATGTCGCACGATGTAGTCGCATGTGCTGGAAGGAGCTTCGGGGGCGGCAGTGTCAACTTCTTCAACCAAAGCTGGTTCTGATATTTTCTCGGTCTCCAAAGATTGTCCCTTCGTGGGCTCTGAAGGCCCAGCTTCAGTTTCAGCTTGTTGTTTCGAAGCTTCAGTAGACGCTTCTGCAAGTTCAACAGTCTTTTTTGGAGTTGTGCTTGAAGACTTAATTGTCTCCAAGACATCTAGTACGTTCACCATTCTTTTTCTTTTTGGGGTCACCAATGGGCCCTTTTGGTTTTTTATTGTTTCGACATTTGCTGAAGGACTTAAGATTTCCGATGCTTTTGGCCCTTCAATCTTCGGTTTTTCTACTTTTTCTGCTGAAGGCGCTTCAGTTTTCTCTTCTATCTTCGGCACTGGAGCTGGTTCTGTAGCTTCAGAGGCCAAAGAGACTTCACCAATAAATTTTGGCACTGTGGCCGGCTCAATAAAACGCGCTCGGTGGGTGAGCACCTTCAACTTTTTCCTTTGCGGCGCCGGCTCACTAGTAGCACTCGTGGTAGCTTCTGTCGCAGGAGAAATATTTTTTCTTTTGCGACCCAATACCGGATAGTGATAGTCAGGGTAGACAAACCCGACTGCGTCAAATACCCGGTTGAGCCTTTTCTTCTTTCGGCCTCCGAAGGCTGCTGATAACGCAGTATTCTCGGCCTTTGAATATGCCCCAAGCAGTTCGTCACTTAATGTTTCAATGCTTTTCAACCAGTCATCATCAGGTTCAACAAACTTATCCGCATATTTGAATGTGTATTTCAGTCTGACTAGTCCGCCTTTGTCGGACTCTTTGATGGTCTCCTTCGGCATTTCCCACTTTCCTGCAAGTGGCCACACCCTGAAGGCAATATGCTCTTGGACCAAGTCCCTTGTCCCAATGAAAGAGCAGATTACGCCGAAGGCTCTTTGGCATTCCTCGGCTGCTTCATCCATTTCAACCTTCGGCCTTCGAAGTCCGAAGCGTTGCCAGATGGGGCGCATAATGATATTCTTGACATTTTCTTGCGCTGTTAAGTCATTCTTTACATAGAACCACTCTGTCATCCAGGCTCCGGGCCACCTCTTCCGAAAGGTTGGCACAGGGCGGCTTGACCCGGAGCGGGCACCGAAGCTGTAACACCCAAAGTTGTTGTGATATTGTTCTTTCCCCCAGGGCTTCGTCTCATATAACAACTCATGAATGTTGCAAAAGCTTTTAGCATTTGGTTCTAAGCCTTGGCTTCTCGCAGCCCAGACAAACAACCCCATTCTTATGATAGCTTCGGGAGTAATTTGATGAAGGTAGACTTGAAATGTCTTCAGGACTTCAACAACAAAGTTGCTTAGGGGGAATCGAAGCCCAGCCTTGAGAAAGCTTCGGAAGATTACGACTTCATCTTCTCCGGGGGTGGGAGAAGTCTTTTCTCCAGCATCAGCCCTCACAATAGATATATCTCGAAAATACCACCCCCTCATATTATCAATATGACTCTGCTTAATAGTAGTTTTCCCGAAAACCGTGTGACTTGGCCGCCATGGTCGATCTTCGGACTCTTCCCCACCAGTTTCTACATCAAAACTGTCGCTGTCACCAGTATCTTCGGACAAACCTTCAAGAATTTCCTTGGTGATTTTCTCCGTATTGGTCTCCGCCATCGCTATAAGGAACCCCAAATTCTTCTCTTCGTCGAGACTCAGCTTCGTCTCAGCAGGGATCTTCTTACCTTCAGACATCTTCGGAAACGCTAAAAAACTGTTTTCAAGGCCGAAGCTTCAAAATCAAAAAGATCAGCAAATCTTAGTGCACAAGAGTTAAAAGTTTAGTGGGCCGAAGCAAATGGCAAGGGTGCGTACCAAATAAGTTTGCGGTATGATCTTATTTATACCCCCAGGGCGTTGAAAATTGAAAGACCCCGCTTGTCAGTGAATGTTGCTATTCTAGCAAAGGGAAGGTGTTTTTTCGGACCTTCGGCTCAAGGCCTTCGTCCATATCGCAATCTGAATTTATCATTAACAAATTAATATTGCGAGGGGCTACTGTTGGGGGCCTTCGTCCTCCGAAGGTCCTCAAAAACATGATTTGACAATGTTTTCCAAGTGGATTATGTAAACAGGTATCTTCGGACTCAGAACTATGAACATGAAGTACGGTCAGGACGAAGCCTGAACCAGACGAAGGGGAATAATGTTTTGAAGGACGAAGGACTTTAACACTTAACACTTTTTATGTTGCCTTGTTCTTAACTCTTAGCATTTGAGAACAAGTCCCCAACACAGGCCTTTTGGCTAATTGAGTTTTGGTGTTTGATGATTAACACAACCTGTGGACTAATATGTTTGCTAGTGTTTATAATTATAGTTCACAGGATGCGAAGAGAATTGGACCAAGGCAATGAGGATGCAACACCTCAAAAGAAGACATAAAAAGATGCATAGGAGTCCAATACTCAAGAACAAAAGAAGCCCGAAGAAATCAGCAAAGGAATCCAAGAAACGGGCTGTCAGCCAGCGCCTGGTGGCGCACCGGACATTGATGTCCGGTGTGCACCGGACTGTCCGGTGCGGCACCGGACTGTCTGCGCAGAGAGGCCACAGATAGGCGCTCTCTAGCTGTAGCACCGGACTATCCGGTGTGCACCGGACTGTCCGGTGTGCCACGAGCAGATGGCAACGGTCGGATCCAACGGTCGACTGCTACAGGTGCCAACGGTCGGCTGACGTGGCGTGCACCGGACACTGCACAGTAGATGTCCGGTGGTGCACCGGACTGTCCGGTGCACCCGACGACAGAAAGCTGCTGCTTTCTGTCCAACGGCTAGTTGGGGGTGTGGAGGCTATAAATACCACCCCAACCGGCCATTCTCAAGTGTGAGAGCCCAAGCAACATACCAAGGCATATAGTGCACATTTCCAAGAGCTCAAACACCCAAGTGCTTAATAGAATCACTCGGTGATTAGCGTAGGTGCTTTGCGAAGTGCTTAGGTTAGTTAGACCGCTTTAGCGCTTGCTCTAGGTGAACCCTAGTTAGTTGAGTGAGTTTTGTAAAACCACACAACCCCTCGGCTCTTGCGTGAGTCGTTGTAGTTGTACCGAGTAGGGCGAGAATCTTGCGAGACCGTGACAACCGCGTTTGTGTCACGGCCGCCACCGTGTACTTGAGGGAACGAGGCACGCGGCGTTTCGGCCGGAAGCTCGATAGTGGAGACGGCGGGGAGCGTCCGAGAGGAGCCAGAAGCGGAGCACCACTTGCGCGTGGAGAAGGCCCGCGGCTCTCTACGGAGTTACTCGACCGTGGTGCTTGGCCCTCACGTGGGCTTTCCTTTGCGTAGGGGCACTAACGAGGATTAGTTGGGACCTTGCGTGGTTCCGGATACCTCGGTAAAAATACCGGCGTCATCCACGAGAGTTTGCTTCTCTACTTGGTTCTTTACATTCCGCATTTATATTAAGCATTTAAGTTTCAATCTTGTAGTCATACTTATTTAGTGTAGATTGAAACTTAGCCTTTGCGGTAGAGATAGCAACACTTAGACAAAACCTAGTTTGCACATTCTAGTTTTGATTATTTGCATAGGTTTTGCTCTAGGGATTTAATTGTGGCCTAGTTTAGTAAAAGTTTTAGAAGTCCTAATTCACCCCCCCTCTTAGGTGTCACCCGTTTCCTACACATGCCTCCTTCATATTGGGCTGAAGCGTTGCACACTGCAACTCTCCTCATCAACATCTTGCCAACCAAGACACTTAATTTTTCAACTCCGCACTTTGCTCTATTCGGCAGTGCCCCGTCGTACGATAACCTGTGTGTCTTTGGCTGTAAGTGTTACCCCAATTTGTCGGCCACTGCTCCCCACAAACTTGCTCCGCGCTCTGCCCTCTGCATCTTCCTTGGTTATTCTGCTCACCACAAGGGATACCGATGTCTTGATCCTACCTCCAATAGAATCATCATCTCCCGTCATGTTCTTTTTGACGAGTCCGTTTTTCCCTTTGCCAAGCATACCTCTACTCCCACTGCTACGGACTTCAACTTCCTAGATGAATTCCCTAACCCGGCACCTCTTCCCATAGGGCTGCCAACTATGTCTACTGCAGGTCCTCCGGGCGCCACCACTGTTGCTGCACGCCCCCATGCCGACGTCCAGCCACGTCCCACGCCGCTAGTACCACCAGGATTCCCCGCACTCCCACGTGCGGGTGGTGCTCCGCCCTCACCAACCGGCGCTACGCTCTCCGCGCCACGCGCGGCATCGACGGCCTCTCCCGCACTCCCACATGCGGGTACTGCGCCACGCGCGGCACCGGCGTCTCCACCTGGCTTCCCGACGCCGCCATGCGCTGCTCCTGCCTTGCGCGTCTACTCCAGGCGCCCAAAGCCGGCGTTGGTCCCTCCGGCGGCACCAGCCGCCACCACGGCACCGGCCCGGTTGCCCCGGGGTGCTGTTGTTGTCCCCCCCGACAGTGAACCAGCACACCATGACGACTCGGGCCAAGGACGGTTTTCGCATACCGTCCTTATACCATGCCGCGCCACTGTCCCCGATTCCGAAGACCTTCCGTGGCGCCCTTGCCGATCCCAATTGGCAGGCTGCTATGGAGGAAGAACATGCTGCCCTTCTCCAGAACCAGACTTGGGAGTTGGTTCCTCGCCCGCAACATGCCAACGTTGTCACGGGCAAATGGATTTTCAAGCACAAGTTCCACGCAGACGGTTCGCTGGAACGCTACAAGGCACGATGGGTCCTTCGCGGTTTCACCCAGCGTCCGGGCATCGACTTTGCCGAAACCTTCAGTCCGGTCGTCAAGCCCGCCACGGTTCACACAGTGCTTTCTCTGGCTCTCTCTCGTCAGTGACCGGTTCACCAACTCGATGTCAAGAATGCCTTCCTACATGGCACCTTGACGGAGACCGTGTTTGCTGCTCAGCCCTCCGAATTCGAGGACTCCGCCAGGCCCGACTTTGTCTGTCGTCTGAACAAGTCGTTGTACGGTCTCAAGCAGGCTCCCCGTGCTTGGTACAGCCGCTTTGCCACCCATCTGGTCTCTCTTGGTTTTGTGGAAGCCAAGTCAGACACTTCACTGTTTGTCTACCGCCGTGGGACCGACACAGCCTACCTGCTCCTTTACGTTGATGACATCGTCCTCACCGCCTCCTCGACACATCTCCTACGGAAGGTCATCTTAGCTCTCCAGTAGGAGTTTACCATGAAGGATTTGGGCGAACTCCATCACTTCCTCGGGATGCAAGTTCAGCGCAGTGCCGACGGTATGGTACTCTCTCAGCGCCAGTATATGGTTGACATCTTGGATCGTGCTGGCATGGCCGAGTGCAAACCTTGCACAACGCCCGTGGATACCAGCCCTAAGGTCTCTACCACCTCGGGCGCACCAGTACCTGATCCATCTGACTACAGGAGTCTCGCCGGTGCCTTGCAGTATCTGACCTTCACACGGCCCGACATTGCCTACGCCGTACAGCAGGTTTGCCTTCACATGCATGACCCTCGAGAGCCCCACATGGCTGCTCTCAAGCGCATCCTTCGCTACATTCGAGGTACTCTTCACCTGGGTCTTCATCTTCGACCGTCGACCCAGGATGACCTGGTGGTTTATTCTGATGCTGACTGGGCTGGCTGTCCCGATACGCGCAAGTCCACCTCGGGCTATGCTGTGTTTCTGGGTGACAACCTGGTCTCCTGGTCCTCCAAGCGTCAGAACACCGTGTCCCGTTCCAGCGCGGAGGCCGAGTACCGCGCCGTCGCCAATGGTGTTGCTGAGGCTTCTTGGCTCCGACAGCTTCTCCATGAGCTCCACATTCTGCTCCGCCGTGCTACCATTGTCTACTGCGACAACGTCAGCGCGGTGTACATGTCCTCCAACCCGGTTCAGCATCAACGGACGAAGCATATCGAGATCGATCTTCACTTCGTTCGTGAGAAAGTAGCCATGGGTGCCGTGCGGGTTCTTCACGTTCCCACGACATCCCAGTTCACCGACGTCTTCACAAAGGGGTTGCCTTCTACCGTGTTCTCTGAGTTTCGGTCCAGCCTGAATGTCCGTGGCTAACCACCGACGATCAGACTGCGGGGGCGTGTTAGCGTGATGTATAGGGAAATAGGGCTCGGGTGGCTCGGCTGCCCTAACAAGGTGCGGCGGCTGCCTCCCCCTCTGTATTTGGTTAGTTGGCTGTGTTTGGCAAGGATCCCCTAGATTAGACCTTTTCTATTGTTAGATTAGATCTTTCCTTTATTAGGGATATCCTTGCCTATATGTACTGAGCCTTGGGCTCCTCCAATTAATCAATCAACTATTCCCAGCCATACTATTCTTTCATATCTAATTACAGATTAAAATATCAATATTTATGATATCAAATAAACATCATCAGATTAATTACAATATATATTGTTATATTTTTGAGTTATAAATATAAATACTAGCATTCGTTAGAAACTTAGACGTAAATGACACGTAACTCATGGTTGCGTTCTCTCTTTTTTTTGGACTAAAGGAGTACCAACGAAAGAAAGATCCCTCCAGATTTCAAATGACCGACAGTTCACTTGAGACGAGTACAGGAACTGCATCAATTGGGTTGTGTGTTGTATATTATGTCAAGGTGTGCAAATATGCATACAAGCTGATACATGCTCAGTCTGGCTCATCAACGAGACATGAGTGTAAAAGAATGGATTATATAGCCCATGGCCAAACAACGAATACTGCTACTTTACAAAAGATGGGGAAGATGGAGAAAACAATAGGGGAAAAAGAAGTGGGAGGGTTATTGGGTTAATATGGCATTCAACCAGCGATACCTGAAGGCGTTTGGAGCAAGAATCAGTGGGGAATGCCTGAATCAACAAGATACAACAAGGGCACAGAGACTATGGGCTATGGCAGGTTTGCGTGGGCCAGATCCCCCATGGATGATGTTCCTTCTCTGGATGCGAAGTCCTGTAACATTCAAACAAATTGAGCAACAAAATTCTGTTGAAGGTTCATATGCACACAAATCTAGCCCCGCGTAGCATGAGCATATGTGATAGCATGGTTGAGTACCTGAAGGCGGTGTAACAAGTGCATCAAGAACAAATGCACGAACACCTGGTGTGGCGGAAACAGATTTTAAGTCAGAAAGAAGTGTTGATTTGGTAGAAAAAGAGGGGGGGAGGGTAAACACAGGAAATTGAAGTTATGTGGTTCATGCCAGATAGAATAGCACGCTGACTCGTGCAACGGGGTGTCGCCACAAAAATCTTGTTGCACGAACAGCGCCTGTATCTAAAAGCTTCGCAGCCTTTTGTAACTGGAACAAAGATGTATATAGAAAAGGATGTTAATCTTGACAATTGATTTCCTACAATTTAAAAGGGTGTAAATCTTCATACTAGCACTGGTCATATCTACCTGATGATTTGCTGTTGCCATGTGCCGATGATGTAGAGGAAGAGGCCTACAATATGCATACTTATTTGTCTAAGAATGTATGGCAAATAAATGGGTACGTTTAAGACCGGATAACATCAATTATCATGAAATCCAAGAATGATGAAAAACACAATTTTCAGGTGCAGCACAGTTAACATACTCTAATGCCTTGATATCAGTATCTTCTTCCCACGACGATGCTGATCTGCGAGTAGCTTTACTCCTTTCTGCTTCGACCTATCAAATGGAGGACAATGGTAACAGAAGGGAAGCAACATAAGAACACCTGCAGTAAACTTATTAGGACAAACAGCAACAGGAGGAGAAATTAACAACCTGCACTTCACGAAATTGTTTCAATGATTTCTCCAGTTGGAACTCCAATCCGGCCTTTTCGCTGGCCATGGATTCTAATTGTGTTTGCTTGTGGTACTGGAAGAAGGATCCATACAGAATCAAATTAGCTCTCAATGTTAAGAGTGTGAAGGACACAAAAGAAACGGACAGGTTGATTGCATACCAGCAAGTCAGTTAGCTCCCGGTATCTCTTCTCAAGCTCAACATGCTCCTGATAAAAAAACAAGAAACATTCACAAAAAATAAGTGCTCCTTAGGAATTTTAATAACCTAAATCTATATGACTTGGTTACAGGTCAATCTCATTCGCGGATTGGTTTGGCTGGTAACCAGGAAACTCTTGGTCAGGAAGCCATTGATGCCTACATCTGTCTGTTCAATAGGCTCATGTCACAAGTTCACATTGCGGCCATGGCAGTACTTTTCGGCTGGACAACTCCTGAAGATGGAGAAGCACCTCGAGATGTGAATATTCACATGGGAGTAATTCCCCCTGGAGATGTAATATGATCTGTGCCCTTAGGTCGTTTCTTCTGCCTATATATTTAAAATGGATATGTCTAAAATTTTAATATGGGACTTAACAAGAAGTCTCGTCGGGATTCGGTTAGAAGTATGGTGGGAGACACTCTGCCTGATTTTGTATGTCTTCAGGAGACTAAAGGAAGCACTACCTAAAAGGATGATCATGTCCACACTGGGAGCAGACTTTGATGAGTTTTTGGTTCTACTGGCTAGTTGCACTCGGGGTGGTATTCTTCTAGCTTGGAAGGGATGTACTTGTAAAGCTATTGACACTAGAATTGATGAGTTTTCGGTTTCAGTCCAGTTTGACCAAGTTGATGGAAACCCGTGGTGGTTCACCGGAGTGTATGGCCCACAGTCTGATGTTTTGAAGATCCAATTCCTGCAGGAGCTCCGAAACATAAAAAGTTGGGGGGGATTCAACTTGATCTACAAAGCGGAAGACAAAAATAACACTAATGTGGATAGAGCTATGATTGATCGTTTCCATTGCTTCCTCAACGATCAAATGCTTAATGAAGTGGCCCTCATGGGTGTTAGAGTACTGTTAGGGTTTCGGGGTTAGTCCCTGTGTAATTACCTGTATACCCTCAGTGTAATGGGCTTGGCCCAACTACTCGGCTTATATATATATATATATATATATATATATATATATATATATATATATATATATATAACCCGGTTAGGGTTTCCCATTCTCCAGCTTGGTACCACAGCCAAAGCTAGTTTCTCTCTCACCGTCCATCCCCCAACTGTTCCTGGCCGCCGGCCATCCCTCCCACCACCCCCTGCTCGTGGACGGCGCGCCCACCCCGGATCCCGCACCGCGCTGACAGCCCGTCCGCGCCGCACCACCGGACCGCGGCCCCTCTCCTCCTGCACTGGTGGCCCCCGGCCATCCCTCCCAACCCCCTGCTCGTGGCCGGCGCGCCCACCCCGAATCCTGCGCCGCCATCCCGCGCTCGCACCACGCCACCGAATCGCGACCCTCTCCTCCGCCGGCCCCCCGTCGCTGGCTGCGCCCACGCCCACCAGTCGATCGCGCCTGCTCCCGGCCGCCATCCTCATCCTCATCACTAGGTTGTTCCCCGAGGACCAGCGGGTGCTGGCCCACCTCGTCTTGCACTCGTTCCGCTGGGCTGGGATACCATCACGGCGCGGCCACCTGCCCACCGTCAGGTGCCTGTGCTTCGTCTGCTATGGCAGCTTCTGGTCGCGGTGGGACTGCTCCCCACAGCACGGCTGCATACACGCAGTCCTCGACGCCTTCGTGGAGCACCTCAACGCCACTGAGTCTGCCCCTCCTCTCCCGCGCGCGTGTCCCCTCGTCGCTGGACGTCGCGCCTCCCTCTGTTGCTCCACTCGCCATCCACTTCTCGGCTCCCTCATGGCTTCATCCCCTTTCGACGAGCTCGCTGTGCGTGTCCTCCATGATGGCCAGCTTGTCCGAGGCACCTTCATGGCCTTCGATCGCGCCATGAGCCCTGTCCTTCGTGGTTGTGTCGAAAGCCACCCCCAGGTCGGTCGTCACGTGCCCGGACCCCTTGTCTTCCCCCGTACAGTGATCGCCTCCCTGGCAATCGAGCCCTCGTTGTCTCCCACCCCTCCTAGTAACCACGTCAAAGCTCCTCTGGCTCTTTCTACGCACCCTGCGGTTTCCCCACCATCTCCCTCTCCCACCAATTGGGTGGTCGACTCTGAAGCCTCCTTCCACACTACTCTCACAAATAGTTCGTTATTCCACTCCCATCCACCACACCCCTCACATCCTTCCTCCATCATCGTAGGCAACAGTTCTACCCTCTCGGTCACCTCAGTAGGTGCATCGGTTCTTCCAGGACCATTCTGCCTTAACGACGTCCTTTTTGCTCCTGGTCTGGCTCATCCCCTTCTCTCGGTTCGTCGCTTCACTAGTGACAACCACTGTTCTATGGAGTTTGACCCCTGGGGACTCACCATACGCCACCTTCTCACACATGCTGTGATCGCTCCCTCTGACAGCTCTGGCCCCCTCTATTCTCTTCACTTGACCTCCACTTCCCCCACCAGAGTAGCCTCATCTCCTGCTCTTACTACTACCACCACATCACATGCTCTTGCTACTACCACCACCTCCTCCACCATTTGGCACCGTCGCCTCAGGCACCCTGGACCTAACGTGATGTCCCAGCTTTCCAGCCGCTCAGACATATCCTATACCCGGGGCTCATCTGAGCGCCTCTGTCATGCTTGTCAGCTCGGCCGTCACTCCCGTCTTCCGTTTTCCACTTTCACGTCCAGGGCTGTTCAGGCCTTTGATCTTGTCCATTGTGATCTCTGGAATTCTCTTGTCCTCAGCCTCTCTGGCTACAAATACTACCTGGTCATTCTGGACGACTACTCACATTTTCTTTGGACTTTCCCCCTCCGGCTGAAGTCCGACACGTTCACCACCCTCACCCACTTCTTTACCTGGGTCTCCACCCAGTTCCGTCTCCCGGTCCGTGCCCTCCAGTGTGACAATGGCAGCGAGTTCGACAACAACGCCTCTCGATCCTTCTTTCTCACCCATGGCGTCTAGTTGCGTCTCTCGTGCCCTTACACCTCTCCCCAGAATGCCCGGGCCGAACAAATCATTCGCACCACCACCAACATGATCCGCTGCCTTCTCTTCCAGACGTCCCTCCCTGCCAGCTACTAGGCAGAGGCCCTGCACACCGCCACACATCTCCTCAACCGCCTCCCCTCGAAGGCGGTGAGCCACCCCACTCCCCACTTTGCCCTGTACGGCACAGCCCCCTCCTACGACCACCTTCGCGTGTTCGGTTGTGCCTGCTATCCCAACACTTCTGCCACCGCTCCACATAAGCTTTCACCTCGCTCCACTCGTTGCCTCTTCCTCAGTTACTCCTCTGACCACAAAGGGGTATCGCTTCTCATTTCTCGTCACGTCGTTTACGACGAAGCTATGTTTCCCCTTGCTGGCTCCTCCCCACCCACCGATCTTGACTCCCTCCTTAAGTCCGATCTGGTTTCCCCTCCACATCAGGCGCCCCGTCTTACATTGTTGCCCACACCACGCGCGGCCTCCTCGCCTCCGCTCGCGCCCATAACCGCGCACGCGGCCCAGTAGACACCCCCTGCACATGCGCGGCCCCATTGACCTTGCCTGCACCTCGCGCGGCCCCATCGACGAGCGGGACTCGCTTCGCTGACCCCGCCCTCGTCTACCGCCGCCGGGGGAACGCTCCTCCCTCGGCGCCCACGGACCCGGGCCCCTCGACGAGCGCGGTCCGATTGGCCAACCCCGCTGTCGTCTACCATCGCCATGAGTCGGCCACGCCTGTGGCCCCCGCCGTCCCGGCAACTCGCTCGGAGCCGCCGGTGTACCACCCGGTCACCATTCACCGGGAACCCGGGCACATCCACCCGATGGTGACTCGACGCGCCACAAGTGTCTTTCGGCCCGTTGACAGGCTGATACTGACCGCTGATACGACCACTACTCCACCGAACACCTCCCCGGTCCCCTCCTCCGTTTGCACCGCCCTCGCTGACCCACACTGGCGTCGGTCCATGGAGGAGTGTGCGGCCCTGCTAGCCAACCACACCTAGGACCTGGTGTCGCATCCTCCTGGCACCAATGTGGTCACAGGCAAGTAGCTCTTTCTCCACAAGCTGACTTCAGATGGCACCCTCGGCCGCTACAAGGCCCGTTGGGTCCTTCGGGCTTCACTAGCGCCTCGGAGTAGACTATGACGAGACCTTCAGCCCCGTCGTCAAGTTCGCCACTGTTCGCGACGTCCTCACCCTCGCCCTCTCCCGGGACTGGTGGGCTGATGCTGGACGGGGTTGGTGGAGAGGTACATGGCGCTGACGTTGTCATAATAGACAAGGGTGCTCCGTGTCAGCCGACTGTGTAGCTCATGGAGCAGCTAACGAAGCCATGCCGCCTCGGCAACGTCGTTGGCCACAACGCGGTACTCGGCCTCGGCGCTGGAGCGGGAGACGACGGGTTGCCGCTTCGAAGACCAGGAGACAAGGTTGTCGCCAAGGAAAACGGCGAAACCGGAAGTGGACCGACGGGTATCGGGACAACCACCCCAATCGGCGTCAGTGTAGACAACGAGGTCGATGGTCGCAGATCGGCGAAGAAGGCCGAAGTCGGTGGTGCCTCAGAGGTACCGAAGAATTCGCTTCATAGCGGTGAGATGTAGCTCCCACGGGCGTGCATATGAAGGCACACCTACTGGACGGCGCAGGCAATGTCGGGGCGAGTGAAGACAAGGTATTGCAAAGCCCCGACAAGACTCCAATAGCTGGTCGGATCAGACACCGGAGAGCCGGCATCGGTGGAGACCTTGCCCTAAGTGTCCACCAAAGTCGAGCAGGGCTTACAATCAGCCATGCCAGCTCGCTCGAGGATGTCGACGGTGTACTAGCGCTAGTGGAGGAACAGGCCTTGGGGCCTGCGCTCGACGGTGATCCCTTGGAAGTGGTGCAGCTCACTCAGGTCCTTCATGGGGAACTCTTGCTGGAGAGAGGAGATGACGCGCCGTAGGAGGTTGGGGGAGGAGGCCGTGAGGACGATGTCGTCGACGTAGAGGAGGTAGGCAGTATCCATGCCACGGTGGAAGACGAATAGGGAGGTGTCCGCCTTGGCCTCAACGAAGCCCTGTGAGAGTAAGAAGGTGGCGAAGCGACTGTACCAGGCGCGTGAGCATGCTTGAGACCGTAGAGGGACCGATTGAGTTTGCAGACCATGTCGAAATGAGCCAGGTCCACAAAGCCCATCGGTTGAGAGTAATACACCGTCTTTGTCATAATGCCATGGAGAAAGGCATTCTTGACATCGAGCTGATGCACCAACCATGTCCATGAAAAAGCTAAAGTCAGAACGGTCCGGATGGTGCCAGGCTTCACCACAGGGCTGAAAGTCTCGTCATACTCTACCCCGGGAAGCTGGGTGAAACCCTGTAGGACCCAGCGAGCCTTGTACCGATCCAGAGAGCCATCCACCTTAGCTTGTGCTTGAAGATCCATTTCCCGGTGACCACATTGGCGCCGGAGGGGCGTAGCACCAGGCCCTAGGCATGGTTTGCCAGCAAAGCCTCGTACTCCTCCATGGCGTGGCACCAGTTGGGGTCGACAAGCGCACCATGAGCAGACGACGGCTCGAGTGAGAGGGCAGGAGAGGTCGACGCCGAGAGGATTAGTCGATCGATTGGCTGGACCACCAGCGGCCCGTCACGTGACCATCAGGTGGACGTGCCCGGGGTCCCGTCGGAGGGCAACAGGGTGATACATCGGTGGCTCCGTGTGGGTGGGAGCTAGGGCAGCATCGCGACCACGTCGCTGGTAGACGTGGACAGGGTTCGCGAAGCGCGATGAAGAAGCTACGTCGACGAAGGGTAGCGAGGCCGAGCGTGGCAGCGCGGGGGACGTCGGGGTCACGCGTGGCAGCGCGGGAAATGCCGGGCCGCTCGAATCGACGCAGGCGCAGGAGAGGTCGGGGCCACGTGTGGCAACGCGGGAGACGTCGGGGTCGCGCATGGCGATGCGAGAGGGGGCATGGCCACGCACGGTACGACAGAGGGAGCAATAGAGTCCGCCTCGAGTAGGGTGTCATACTCAGAGGAGGAGGCAGCAGAAGAAGATACAGAGAAAGGGAAGTCAGACTTGTCGAAGACGACGTGGCGAGAGACAAGAACTCGGTGAGTGGAGAGATCCAGGCAGCGGTACCCCTTGTGATCAGGGGAGTACCCAAGGAAGACAACCGGTGGAATGGGGCGCAAGCTTATGAGGGGCAGTGGCAGAGAGATTAGGGTAGCAGGCACACCCAAAGATACGAAGGTGATCGTAGGAGGGAGAGGTGCCAAAGAGAGCAAAGTAGGGGGTGGGGTGAGGAACCGCCTTGGTGGGGAGGCGGTTGAGCAGATAGGCAACAACAGCTAGCCCCTCGGCCAAGTAGCGGGCGGGAAGGGAGGTCTGGAAAAGCAGGGAACGCATGACGTTGTTCGCAGTGCGGATCATGTGTTCTGCCCTGCAGTTCTGAGAAGAGGTATAGGGGCACGACATCCTCAGCTGAGTGTCGTGGGAGAGGAAGGAGCGGGATGTGGAGTTGTCAAACTCCCGCCCGTTTCACACTGGACAGCCCAGACGGTGCGTCCAAACTGAATGGAAACCCAAGCGAAGAAGTGAGAAAGGGTGGGGAACGTATCAGACTTCAAACGCAAGGGAAAAGTCCATAAGTAATGAGAGTAGTCATCCAAAATGAGCAGATAATATTTGTTTCCAGAAACGCTGAGTACAGGAGATGTCCAGACATCACAGTGGACAAGATCAAAATTGCCTACTGCTCTAGAAGAGGGGGAAGAAAAAGAAAGTCTCACATATCTACCTAACTGACAGGCATGACACAAGTGGTCAAAAGAACCCCGACTACAAGAGATGACAAAACTGATAGACAACTTCGACATCACATCACGCCCGGGATGGCCAAGGCGGCGGTGCCAAGTGATGGACGAGGTAGCAGCGGTCAGCGCATGTGGGGTGGAGGTCGAGGAAGAGGCGGCAGGCAGGCGAAGGGTATAAAGTGGCACGGAGCTGTCATAGCGGGCGAGAAGGGTCCTGATAGCAAGATCCTTCACAGACAAGCCAAAGGGGTCAAACTCCATAGAACAAGAGTTGTCAGTGGTAACTTGACGAACATAAAGAAGACTATGAATGATGTTGGGGGCAACAAGAACATTTATGAGGCGGAAGGGGAAAGGAAGGAATGAATCACCTACTGAGGTGACGGGGATGACCGACCCATCGCCAATGACGATGGAAGACAAGAGAGAGGGATGAGGAGTGAGAGTGGAAGTACCGACGTAAGGGGTGGTGTGGTAGAAAGCACCGGAGTTAGCCACCCAATCTGAGACCGAAGTGGGCGGAGCGAGAGTCATTGTGCTAAAGGACCTAGCAAGAGACTGTGTGTCCCATCCACCACCCCAAGGGCCCCACGAGTGTGCAGGGGAGGTGGACGGTAGGGGCAGGAGACCCGGCTGGAGGCAAGGTGGTGTCGGGGTAGCCGGAAGCGCTAACGAGGGTGGAGCAGCGTAGAAGATAGGCTGAGGGGAGGCCGAGCGTGGCCCAGGAGGGCCCACAGGCAGTGCAGGCCACATGGAGATGGAGCCAGCCCACGGGTTGTAGAAGGATGGCCAGGAGGACCACCGGGGCCGCCGCCGTGACCACGACTTCCATGGCGACGACGACCACTACCGTCGGAGTTGGTAGTCGGGCGGGGGCGGTGGAGGGGCGCTCTGGCGAGGGGCACCCTCCCGGAGGTAGGAGTAGGGACCCGCGGGACCTACCCTCCGGGGTTGGCGCTGCAGAGAGCTGTCACGGCGTGGGTGGTGGTGGTGGCCGCAGTCGTGAGTTCCTCGAGTAAAAGATCATCACAAACCCGAGTGAAGGACGGGAACGGGGTGATCCGCGTGAGAATGGCCCACAGGTAGGACTGAGCCTGCGCAGTAGGGTGAGAACGAGTGTCTCATCCGTGACCGGGGAGCCGAGGTCACAGAGTGAGTCCGCCACGGTCTTCATCCGCTGACAATACTCAGTGACGGAGAGATCCCCCTGGACAAGCTGACAAAAAGCGGTGTCCAGGTGGAGAATCCAGACCTGGCAGTTGCCGAGGAACATGGCCTCGGTAACAACCTAGGCCTGTCGAGCGGTTCCTCCCTGCTCGCGTATGTTGTCCTGCGTCTCGACCATGAGGGTGCCGAGGATCCAGGTCAGGACAGCGCTGTCCATCCGGGACCAGGCGTGCGTCGACACCACCGCGTCGGTGAGGACATGGTCGTCGAGGGCGTAGCGGTGGAGGGTCAGCAGGACCTGATCGCACCAGCGAGTGTACTGGGCCGAGTCGGGTGCGAGGACGATAGAGACTAGCGCCCGAATACTGGGAAGTCCCGCCGCCTGAGCATGGAGACTAGCGATGATCGACGTGTCGGGAGCATCGTCATAGACATCATGCACGGATTAGGAGGCATCGCCATGGACACCAGCGAGCAGATGAGGGGGGCCGAGAAGCTGGCGCTCAAGGGCATCGACGGCCGCACTTTCCTGCTCCCAGGCATGGGCGGCAGCCTGCGCACGCTGACGGACAGCGGCGATGGCGACGGTGACGTCGGTAGTACGAGGACGTTGAGTAGTGGTGAGTGCCGACGAGTGGCTGTAGACAGGAGGCGGGATGTCGAACCCCCCCCCCCCCCGACCCCAGGCAGGGCAGGAGTGCCATGATCCGCACTCGGGTACGGGAAGTGCGAAGCTAGGAGTTCGGCACGACGAGCGGTGGTGGCGTGGGTCTTGGGTGTGGCGGCCCGCGACGTAGCCGCGTAGAGGGCAACGAGGGACACGGGAGGTGCCGAGGGTGCGCTGCTGTTGGTGGGAAGGGAGGTGAGCGCGCCAGGAATGACGACGAGAGCACCGGTGAAGGAGTCGGCGCTGGTGGGGTCGCCAGAGAGGACGTGGGAGAGGGGGAGGTGACCTGCGATAGCATCACTCGGAGGGAAGGGCTCGCTGGTCGCAAGCGGCGCGCTGGCGGCGCAGGCCGGGGCGTCGGCGGCGGTAAAGACGAACCCCGGCGGCCCCCATGCGCGCGAATGGGGGGAGTTCGCGGCCGGCCATGTTGGCGGCGCACAGACAGGGTGGGGGAGAAGTGGCGGCGGGGGAGAGGTCCGGTGCGGCCTACCAGGGGCGGGCGACAGACGGCGTGCCGGCGGAGGAGGGAGCAACGCCGGCGGCTACAGTGGCGGCTGGGGTGGGGAAGAAATCTAAACCTAGCTGATACCATGATAGAATAGAAACCCTAACCCTAAATGGGGTTGAATGTTGTATTTAGGATAGAGTCGATAGGCCTAAGCCCGTTACACAAGAGCCCATTACAAGGAATACACAAATACTCTAACAACCTCATTGCGCCCTAGTGCTCCCAAGTGGGTGATCAAGGCAATTGACAAGATTAGGCGGGGTTTTTTATGGAAAGAAAGAAAGGACATCAAAGGTGGCCATTGTCTGGTGGGATGACAACGTGTTTGCAGGCCCCGCGATCTAGGAGGGCTAGGAATTCATAATCTTGAGATGTTAGGGTGGGCACTAAACATGAGATGGCTTTGGTTGAGGAAGACTCAACCGGACCGCCCCTAGGTAGGATTGGACCTACAGATTCACCCATGTGCGGCAGCCATGTTTGCGGCTTCTGTGTAAACATTGGTGGGAGATGGTAGACAAACCTTTTCCTGGACAGACAGATGGTTACAAGGGAAATCTTTCGCTGATCTAGTGCCTAACCTGGTCATTTATGTTCCCAAGCGTTTTCTCAAAAACCGGGTAGTACGGGATACCTTACACAACAATCAGTGGGTCCAAGACATTAGCGGAGACTTGTCCCTGCAAGCTTTATATGAGTTCTTTATGACCTGGGATATATTGGCAGAGGTTAAGCTTGATCCAGAATTCCTAGACCAACACTTATGGTTCCCTTCTACCTCAGGAGTTTACTCTTAGAAATCAGCTTATAATTGCTTCTTTGTGGGAGCGGAGGGGTTTGAACCGGCTAGACGTATTTGGAAGAACTGGGTGCCTCCTAGGTGCAAATTTTTTCTATGAATGGCTTCTCTAAATCGTTGTTGGACTGCAGAGCGGCTGGCCCGCCGCGGTCTAGACCACCCTGAGCATTGTCCTGTGTCCTCTATGTGATCAAGAGGAAGAGACCGCTCAGCATCTCCTGGTCTCCTGCGTGTTTACTAGACAAGTTTGGTTCACGGTGCTCTCTATGATTGGGCTGCAGCAGCTCACTCCACAACAGACAGCGACCATGTTCCAAGATTGGTGGGAAAAGGCTGAATTGAGAGTACCCAAGGCAGCAAGGGATGATTTTAAGTCACTGGTTGGCTGGTTGCTCTTGTGGCTTGGTGGCTCTGGAAAACGAAACACATGTGTATTCGACAGCTATGGTGCATGGCGGGAGCTACGGGGCTTAGGAGAATCTTTCCTTAGTTCACAGTTTGTTGCCGGTCTAGGTGTCAAATTTTTTTAGAATGGATTCTTTTGTATATATTCGGTTTTGGCCTCCATGAGGCGATCTCATTTGTACTAGTCTATTTTGGACCACCATTTTCTTCTTAATATAGTGATGTGCAGTTCTCTTATGTATTCGAGAGAAAAAACGGTCAAGGAAAGTAACATCAGCAACTTGACAACAAATATTTCACCTGTCTAGAATAATGCTCTGCATCTCTTCTCATTCCAGCCATTTCAACTCTCATTTTCTGTAACTCAGCCTGCATCATAAAAATAAGGGTGCAATAATGTGCTATGTGTAAATACAAAACAATACCCTTAACAAAGCTGATCATGAAAATAAACCTTGATAGTCCTAGCTACAACTTGAAAACCAAACCATGCACATCAAGCAGCACGACAAAAATCTGAGGAAATGGTGAATCTTTAGTTGAGTTATGAAATTAATGTCACCTCCAACGATGATATCTTTGCTTCTGCCTCTCGTTGGCTTTGGCGTGCACGCTCAACTTCTTCCTGCCAAGCCTGCATCTGTTTCCGCAGCAGTAAGAGATATACACACCGCAAATAACATTTGTCAGTAGGACAACCCTGATCAGTAAGACACCTTGTGCAACAAGCACATTCCACATTAAAGACATTAAGTACAACTCAAAGTTGAGCTCTTGAAGACAAAATGATGTTTTAATTTTCACCTGAAGAACTTGATTGGCTTCTTCTGAAGGTTTTTTCTGTGTGCGGCGGTTACGAGCTTCCATCTCCTGCAGTTCTTGTTGCAATGAAGCATATTCAACCTAACATAACCAGAACATTCACAGTCAACAGGATAAACAAACCAGCTCATAACCTAATGTGCAAAACACAAGGTGAAAAGAATGTACCTCAAGCACAGCCACCTTGTGCTCCAATTCCAGCACTCTTGATGAGCTTTGATCAGCAGCTCTCTGGATGACATCAGAACAATTAAGATCAGCATTAGAGTATCATCGATTATATTAGGAAAGTATATGTTACAAATTACTTCCTCTGGTCACAATTATGTGATGTCTTAGGGTTTTATGAAGTTAATTGCTCCAAACTTTGATTGCAACTTACTTTTTATGAGTTGAGTTTGGAATTTGAAAATGATAGGAGTAGATATGCATTGAAAAGTAGTTTCATAGCCGTATAACTTCAGTATGTGTTGTAAATATACTACAACAACAAAATAGTGGGCAAAGTTGTGTTTTTAGATCATATCCATAACCAAAGTGTCAGTTATTTGTGAATGGAGGGAGTAGTTAGTAGTTACCAACATTAAAGCTGAGATCTGCATGCAATATATGAAGCAGAATGTGTATAAAAAAATATAATTTTGGAGCATCGATGTTGGTCAGTTACATCACTTCTATTGAGATTATTTTCTTATTGTATTTATGTATATATTTTGAATCTGAACCTCTGAAATTTAAATGAGTAAAATATGTACTAAAAGTTTAAATAGCAATGGTGGACCAAGACACCAAGTGTTGAATTAGTTCATGCTCAGTCTTTTTTTTTCTCTCGAATGAGTTCATGCTCACAGGCACAGCTGCTTTTTAAGAACAACCATACCAGAAGTTTACAAATAAAGCATACAAAAATAAAACAAATCCTTATAAAAATAATAAAACAAATAGTCCCTAAACAGGACAGACTGCAGGGATGGATGTGGATCCAGGTTGGTCACAATGTGTGCTCTGGCTGGCACACTGTTGTGAACTGTGATGCACTCGCAAGATAGTCCCGGCACTCGGCCCTCTCGTAGGAGGTTCTAGGAGTAAACCAGATCTATTCTTCTTGCTTATCTCAACTAACACCCTGCCCCTCAGGTAACCCTAACTTAATAGCTAAGCAACATAACAAACCGCACGTGAACAGTGGTCGCGGCTAACCTAACTATACTGACCTAGATAATGGGCTTAAGGCCCATAACATTCCATCTCTCCTTAAAAACGGCTCGTCTGCGAGCTGTAGTCAAGAAGAATTGACCCATACTAAATTAGCACTTAATGACTCAATACTAAGTCTTTTACATCTCGACTTAGTATTTTATTCACCTAGAAAAAAAATTGAACCACGTCAGTGGTCGGATCTACTGAAGGAGGACGCGTCGGCGGCCAAATCGACCGATGACGGACGCGGCTACGGTGGCGCAAAGGGCTCCCTGCGCCTGGCGAAGGTCGGTGGCACCCTCCGGTGTTGTAGCTCAGGTGACCACGCCGCGGCGGTGGCCAAGGTGGCTAACGTCGACCACAGCTGCAACGACGCAGCGGATGGCTGTCTGTGGTGCAGAAGATTGATGGCCACGACGCGGAGGATTGGTAGCTGTGGCGTGAAGGGTTATCCCGCAGCAGCACCTCTACAAGTTGGGCCACCATGGTGGCCGATTGTTGTAGATTGGGCGAGCAGATCCGCACATAGTCGGGCCACGCCTGGACCTCCACTAGCACGGAGGCAGGCTGCAGCAGTGGCACAGCCACCTCAACATAGAACGCCGCCTCCACCTCCTCCCTGGTTGTGTCGGGTTGCAGCCCATCGACCCCATCGTCCTCGACCCGGCCGCCTCCGCCCGCGCCCAGGCCGCCCTCGCTCGCGTCCAGGCAGCCCGCGGTAGAAGCAGAGGGGCTGACCCACGCCTGCTCGAGCTTGGCCAGACGAGCGTCGTGGGAATCCAAACGGGCATTGATGGCGGCGAGTTGCTCGAGGATGAGGTCCATCTTGGCGGAGTAGGTCACAAGATCGTCGTGCGCGCTGGCCATGGTGGCGATGCGCGCGTAGTGGCTCTGGTACCAATTTGTTGTGAACCGTGATGCACTCGCAAGATAGTCCCGGTACTCAGCCCTCTCGTAGGAGGTCCTAGGAGTAAACCAGATCTATTCTTCTTGCTTATCTCAACTAACACCCTGCCCCTCCTTATATAGAGAGGTAACCCTAACTTAATAGCTAAGCAACATAACAAACCCTACCTGGCCGGCACTGTTCACGCGCTACAGTAAGTTAGGAAAATGACTGCAAAGACACAGAAGAAATAGGTAGTTGGCTAGTTAGCTTGCTGAAGACTGAAACCCATGCAGATGCAGCAGTCAGAAGTACAACTGCTCTTGCACTTCAATGACATGAAACCAGGAACATATGGTGGTAAATCTTGAGTAAGGTGGAGCTGCAGCATTTGACACCAGGAATGGATGAAGCAGTGTTTCAATAGTAGTGGAGTATGGCTGAACGCCATGTGCTAACAATCCACAGAAAAGGCTTCAATTCTCTGGTCATTCTTGTGTCATGGTGGATCTGGAAGCATGGCTGGTGTTAAAGCCCTTAGAAGGCTATGGCCTTAGTTGGGGCTGCCGTAGTTGATTCTCTGGGTGTGGTTTTTTCCGGTGATGCCTTAGATCTTTAGTTTTTCTGAGTTTCCTGTGTCTTCTTTCATTTTTGTCTTTCTTTTGTTCTCTGTTCTGTTTTTCCTTTCTTTCCCTTTTGGGTGCCTTATGGCACCTTGTATTTGGTCTATTTTAGACCCTTTTTTCTTAATATAATGATGTGCAGTTCTCCTACGTGTTCGAGAGAAAAATGACATGGAACCGCAAACTTCTGCTAATCCAGTTTCTTTGTTGTATGTTGCATAATCCAGCTCGGTTTATTTGTTTCCTGTTAGAATCTTTGGTGCTTAGGATCGTTTCCTAAGTCCCTAGAATACCAATCCGTGTCTAAAATACCTCGATGATGAGTAGATCCAGACATGTCATTTTCTTAGAGGATGACATGATCAAGGGAACTTAGACGGTTAGGATTAACCCTACTCTGGTTACTGTTAACCGGCTAGTGTAGAGGACACATCCTAACATTTCCTTCTTAGTTGATTGATTAATTTTCTTTCTTAGCTAATTGATAGTTGTTAGAATCCCGTTTAGGGTTTGGGGTTCTCCTCGTGTAATTACTCTCTCACCTATTTGTAATGGTCCAGGCCCAGTAAACTGAACTCTATTAATACATTACCCATCCCTAAGATAGGGTTAGGGTTTCCCACGATAGTTGATTGATTAGTTTCCTTTTTTAGCTGATTGATTAGTTTTTCCTTTCTTAGCTGATTGGTTAGGTTTCTTTTGAGCCTTTGTAATTGTGTATATAAACAGATCGACAGAATGCACCTATCACGATGTAGTTTGGCAGCATAAAAAACTAAGTGTCCTTCTAGTGATCGTGTTGTTTTGTGAGTGTTTGAGTGATTCAGGGATCATCTTCGTCGTCTCCAGCAAGGCACGCGGCAAGTAGAAGGCTACATTGTATAGGTACCTTTGAATGTATTGTTTGCTATTTCATTCTTTTGGACAGCATCTCTCCAGTACAGTTCTGATGTTTTAGACAAATTTGATGCTTTCACTTTGGGCAATGGGTGGTAGACTCATGGTTGGATCTTAAGTAAATAGTAGTAATTTCAGATAATCTATACATGTTTAAAATTTTCCCACTCTGAGCAATGTTGGACATGAGGTTTTCAAGTTATGAAATTGTTACCAATAAGTTAAATCTCTGGTGGTTGATATTAGGTCTTCTATTGTTTGCCTGCAGGAAACCAAATTGTGTTCTATTTCAGACTTTAATATTCTTTCCATTCTTGGGTCCAGGTTTAGTAATTTTGTATATAGCCCAGCTGTTGGAACCAGAGGAGTGTTGTTATCTTGGCGTGATGGGACTTTTTCTTCAGTGGCTTCAATTATCAAGCAGTTTTCTGTTTCAGTTAAATTCCACGAAGGGAATGGTGATTGCCGGTGGTTCACTGGGGTTTATGGTCCTCATCAGGACAATCTTAAGCTATCTTTCCTTCAAGAATTAAGAGAGATCAGAGATGAATGTGAGGATCCGTGGATCATTGGTGGTGATTTTAATATGATTTTTATAGGGAGGAAGACAAGAACAATCCCAATATAAACAGGGTTATGCTGGGTGGCTTCTGTGGACTTGTTAATTCCTTGGATCTAAAGGAGGCTCCTTTGATGGGAAGGAGATATACTTGGTCCAATCAGAGGAATGATCCCACTCTTGTTAAGTTGGACCATGTATTCTGCCCAAGCAGTTGGGAGGATTTATTTCCGGATGCTTCTCTTCATAGTAATGCTACCACATGTTCAGATCATTGTCCCTTAATCCTCAAAGTCAGAGAGGTCTGCATGGGGAAGTGATGGTTCCACTTCGAGAGTTTTGGCCTAAATTCCCTGGGTTTCTGGAGGTGGTGGCTGCATCTTGGAACCTGCCAGTTCAGAGCTCCTGTCCTCTGGAAAGGGTGTCATTGAAGCTAAAAAGGCTGGCTCGTGAGTTACAGTCCTGGGGGCATAAAGAAGTGGGCAATGTGAGGGTGCAATTGGGGCTTGCCAGGGAAGTGTTGCATAAGCTGGAAATGGCGCAGGACATTAGAATTCTTTCTAGTGGGGAACTTTGGTTGATGAAAATGTTGAACAACGATGCCTTAGCCTTGCTTCTCTTGAGAGGACTGTTGCTCGGCTGAGATCACGGATCCAGTACCTTAGAGAGGGTGATGCCAACACTAAGTTCTTCCATATGCAGGCCTGTTATCGAAAGAAAAAGAACTTCATTTCCAAACTTGAGGAAGATGGAAGGGTGGCTACCAATCATGATGACATGCAGCAAATCTTAGAAGGGTATTTTTCCATCTGTTGGGTGCAGATTTTCAGAGGCATTATACTATTGATTTGATGAATTGTCATAGGGCTGCAATGGATCTTAGTTCTCTGGATCAACCTTTTTCGGAAAAGGAGATAAGGGACACCATTGCTAGCCTTCCATCTGATAAGGCTCCCGGGCCTGGTGGTTTTACAGGGAGATTTTACAAGACATGTTGGAACATCATTAAGGTCGATCTAATGGCTGCCCTAAATTCCCTTTACTAAGGAAATGCCAGTAAGCTTGGGTTGCTAAGCTCTGCTTATCTCATTCTTCTCCCGAAGAAGGAAGATGCTATATCAGCTTGTGATTTTAGGCCTATTAGCTTGATTCATAGTTTTGCTAAGTTGACCACTAAGATTCTTGCTAATCGTTTGGGGCCCCATCTACAAGACCTGGTGGCAGCTAATCAGAGTGTGTTTGTAAGAGGAAGGTCAATCCATGATAACTTTATGTTAGTGCAACAATCGATTAAGTTTCTTCGCAATAGGAGGATCCCTAGTTTGTTGCTGAAATTGGATATTTCCAAGGCCTTTGACTCAGTCTCATGGGCGTTTCTGCTTGAGATATAATCGCATTTGGACTTTGGACCTGTTTGGCGTAATCTGATCTCCAACTTGTTATTCACTTCCTCTACGCAAGTGCTCTTGAATGGTTCGCCTGGTAACCATATTTCTCACCGGAGAGATCTTTGTCAGGGAGATCCTCTATCTCCCATGGTATTCATGTTGGTTATGGATGTTCTTAGCAGCATGTTTGGTGCTGCTGAAAGTAGAGGACTGTTGCAAAGCCTGGGAGGAGCTGGTGTCCGTAGTAGAGTTTCCATTTATGCGGATGATGTGGTCCTCTTTATAAAACCAATTGAAGAAGATCTGAATTGTGCTAAAATGATATTGAATTGCTTTGGTTCAGCCTTTGGTCTGGTAACAAATCTGCACAAGAGCTGTGCCATTCCAATAAGGTGTGATGGTCAAGTTGTGCAGGCTGGATGCAATGTGTTGCAGTGCAGTCCCGCTTCTTTTCCTTGCAAGTATTTGGGGCTGCCCATCTCTGATAAGAAATTGAGGAAGAGTGATCTTATGCTGTGGATTGAGAAGATTGCAGATCGCCTCCCTAATTTGAAGGCTCGGCTCCTCAATCTGGCTGGGTGAACAGCATTGGTGAAGTTTGTTCTTTCAGCCATACCAATCTATCTTCTTATTGCTATAAATATCCCTCGATAGGTAATTAAATCAATTGACAAAATTTGACGGGGGTTTCTTTGGAAAGGGAGAAAGGAGGTGAATGGTGGAAGTTGTCTTGTATCCTGGGAAATAATTACAAGGCCTCTAAGCTACGGTGGTCTTGGTGTCCCTAACTTACAATTTAAAAGTTGCGCTTTACAGGCAAAATGGTTATGGCTGGAAAAGACGGACCCGGACAGGACTTGGCATGGGTTGTCTCTTCCAGTGCAGCGGCAGGTTAGACAGTTCTTTGAGTTGTCTGTGTTTATCGTGATAGGAAATGGGGCTAATACTCTCTTCTAGTCGGATAGAAGGGTTTATGGGCATACTATCCAAGACATTGCCCCTGAGGTGGTACGAATGGTTGGCCGCAGGGCCTTTTCTTCCAGAACTGTGGCGCATGCTCTAGATAACTGGCAGTGGGTCAGTGACATTGAAACCCCCTTTCTTTAAGAGGGATACAACAATATTTGTTGTTATGGGATACTTTGAGAGAGGTTTTGCTTTCTCAAGATGCTGATAAGCATGTATGGATGCACACTTCTTTTGAACAATTCTCTTCAAAGTCTTGCTATAAGGCATTTTTCATGGGGTCCATTTCCTTTGAGCCATGGAAACGATTGTGGAAGACTTGGGCTCCCCCAAAATGTAAGTTCTTTGTCAAGGGCGGTATTGCCCAAGGTAGGAGGACCTCGGCTACGTAGATCGTAGCATTGACCCGTGGTTGCCGGCAGGGTTATGCCCCCACGCCGAGCTACCCGTCGACAGGAGAAGTTCTCCTGGTCGCCGGTTTAGAGAAGAGAGGAAGAGACTTGATAGGTAATTCTTGATTGATTCCCAAGTGCCACCCTACATGGCTATATATAGCCGGCGGCTTACACAAATGGAGAAGGTTCTCCTTGATTGAAGATCTAATCAAAATAGGAAGGATACTAATCAGCTAGCTACTTTCTCTCCTAGCCAATCTCCTTCTATGTTTGCTGCATGCACAATCAATCAGGCGGTAGCCTTCTATGTTTGCTGCATGCGCAATCAATCAGATGGCTACTTTCCATCCTAGCCACTCACCTGCTGCGCATGTGCCTTTGCTGCCTGCTCAGCTCGGCGCACATCGCGGGCTCTCCTACGCCTGGCGTATGTGTGGCCGTACATGACATCTCTCCGCTCCTCAAGAAGCAGCTCGTCCTCGAGCTGAAAGGTTGGGAATTTGTCGGTGAAAGTGTCCATGTCCTCCCAAGTCGCAGATGCAGGCGACTGATCTTTCCACTGCACCAGCACCTGGCGTGCACCGCGGTTGAGCCGGGTTCGGATGGCCCTAGCTGGCTCCAAGGTGACTGCCCCATGGTGAAGTGGGGGTAGTGGCGGTGTAACCTGCGGTGGTGTGTCGTGATACTTTTTGAGGACGCCCACATGAAACACGTCGTGGATGCGAGCGCGGGCTGGAAGCTCGAGGCGGACAGCGACCTCGTTGATGAGTTCCAGCACACGGTAGGGCCCATAGAACCGGGGCTTCAGCTTGCCGGTGGAGTCAGTGGCGAGGGAGGCAGGGGAGCGGTGTCGGAGATGGAGCAGCACCCATTCGCCCACCTGATACGTGACGGCGCGGTGTCCCTGGTCATAATACTTCTTCTGGATAGCCTGTGCCTGTTCCAGCCGATGGCGGACATCAGCGAGGAACTCTTCGCGCTCCTCCATGGTTCTAGCCACCGCCGCAACACGTGTGTCCCCCGGTTCATAGGACCGGATGGACGGAGGCTCACGCCCGTAGACGATCTTGAAAGGCGTGTCGCGGAGAGAGCTCTGGTAGGCGGTGTTGAAGACGTACTCCGCCCATGGGAGCCATTGGAGCCACTGGCGAGGCCGATCGCTCGTTAGGCACCGCAGGTACATGATGATTACCCTGTTCGCCGACTCGGACTGGCCGTCCGACTGAGGGTGGAAAGCCGACGTCATGTGGAGACTGGTCCCCATCAACCGCATGATCTCCCTCCAGAACTTGGAGGTGAACACGACGTCGCGGTCTGACACCAAGGACTGCGGCACCCCATGAAGGCGTACAATCTCTGCGAAGAATGCCTGAGCCACGGACTCTGCTGAGTAGGGGTGTGCCAGTGGAATAAAGTGGCAGTACTTGCTGAATCTGTCCACCACCGTCAAGATGACGGACTTGCCGCGCACTCGGGGCAGGGCTTCGACGAAGTCCAGCGCCACATCCGTCCAGACTCCCTGCGGAATTGGTAGGGGAAGGAGGAGTCCGGCCGGGTGTAGGTGCTCTGACTTTTGGCGCTGGCAGGTAGGGCACTCCCGGACATAATCTTGGACCACCTGCTTCATGTTAGGGAAATGGAAGTCACGTCGAAGGCGGTGTAGCGTGCGCTGGACCCCTTCGTGGCCCTCGGCATGCACAGCTGCGAGCAGTTCACGGAGCAGCGGTGAAGAAGGGGGTAGGTAGAGCCGGCCCGCGTACTGGACCATCCCGTCCACCACCTCCCACGGCGCGCGCTTGGTGCCAGCCTGCACCTCGTCACGAATGGCAGTGAGTGCTGGATCGGTGAGTTGTGCCTGACGAAGACGGTCCAGGACGTCGAAACGCGGTGCCGAGAGGGCCAGCAGCGCCCCATCGTCCGGCGTGTCGCGGCGGGAGAGGGCATCCGCCACCACATTGGTTGACCCCGGCTTATATTCGACGGAGAAATCGAAGCCCAGGAGCTTGCCGACCCAATGATGCTGCGGAGCGTCGCGAGCCGCTGGTCCAGCAGGTACTTGAGGCTGTAGTGGTCGGTTTTGACGATGAACCGGCGTCCCCAAAGGTACGGCCTCCAGTGTCGAACCGCTAGGACGAGGCCGATGAGCTCACGTTCGTAAGCCGCCAGCGCTTGATGACGGGGTGCGACAGCCCGGCTGAAGAACGCGATGGGGTGGCCCCCCTGGACCATCACCGCGCCGAAACCGTGGGACGATGTGTCGCACTCAATGACGAATGGCTTGGAGAAGTCCGGCATGGTGAGGACGGGGGCCGAGGTGACCGCGTCCTTGAGGGCGACAAACGCCTCCACGGCTCCTGCGCTCCAAGAGAATCCATCCTTCTTCAACAAGGCCGTCAATGGCGCTGCCACCGTACCGTAGTGGTGGACGAACTTCCGGTAATAGCCCGTCAGTCCGAGGAAACCCCGTACCGCCCGTGCGGATCGCGGCGTGGGCCAGTCCCGGATGGCCTGAACTTTGGCCGGATCCATGGCGACGCCCGCCTCGGAGATGACGTGGCCAAGGTAGCCGACCTTCGTCACGCCGAACGCACACTTGGTGCGTTTTAGGAACAGCTGGTGGCGTTGGAGCTCCTCGAGGACGGCGCGGAGGTGTCGAAGGTGTTCTCCCCAGCTCTTACTGTAGATCAAAATGTCGTCAAAGAACACAAGAACAAACCGACGAAGAAACGGTCGCAGCACGTCATTCATCAAAGCCTGGAACGTCGCTGGGGCGTTGCACAGCCCGAACGGCATCACCAGGAACTCGTAGAGGCCGTCGTGGGTGCGGAAGGCCGTCATGTGGACGTCCCCCGGGCGCATCCGGACCTGGTGGTAGCCCGAGCGTAGGTCGAGCTTGGTGAAGAACTTCGCGCCGTGGAGTTCGTCCAGCAACTCGTCCACCACCGGGATCGGAAACGCATCCTTGACGGTGAGCGCGTTCAGCGCCCTGTAGTCGACGCAGAACCGCCAGGAGCCGTCCGGCTTTTTGACGAGAAGTACTGGTGAGGAAAATGTCGAGTCACTGCGTCGGACAATGCCTTGCTCGATCATGGCGGCGCACTGCCGCTCGAGCTCGTCTTTGTGTGCCGCCGGGTATCGGTACGGGCGGACCGCCACCGGCAGCGCTCCCGGTTTGAGGATGATGCGGTGGTCACGGGAGCGCTTGGGTGGAAGACCGCGTGGCTCGGTGAAGACGTGGCCGAGGGAGTGAAGGAGGGCGTCGAGGAGGGGCTCCTGGGCTGGCTGGAGCTGTAGTGTCGGCGTCGGTGGCGCCGTGACTGTGCGGACGGCCGGCTTGACCGAGGATGCGAGGCCGGTCCAGCAGACAGCGCGTCCCTCGTGCTGGAACTGCATAGTCCGCGCGGCGACGTCCCAGACGATGGGCCCGAGGGTTCCCAACCACTGCGTGCCGAGGACGAGGTCGAAACCTGCCAAGGGCATGACGAAGAGGTCGACGTGGAACGTGTCGCCCTGCACCCTAATCGGCGCGTCGCGGATGACCCCCGGGCACGTGACGCGCTCGCCGTTAGCCACGGTGGCGGTGAGCCTTGGGCGCGGTTGGATGTGCATCCCGGAGCGGTACGCTGCACGCTCGCCGATGAAGTTGTGCGTGGATCCCGTGTCGAGGAGGGCGACCAGCACGACGGTCCCGAGGAACGCTCGGACCTGTAGCGTGTCGAAGGTTGGCACTCCGGCCACGGCATGTAGGGAGTAGATGGGGCCCTCCTCCGCTGGGACAGCATCGCTCGCGGCGTCGACTGCCATCTCCAGTTCAATGCCTTCAACGTAGAAGAGGCGGCGACAGGTGCGATTGTGGCCGCGGGAGTACTGCTCATCGCAGTTGAAGCACAACCCGAGCCGACGACGTTCCTGCTGTTCTTCCACGGAGAGACGACGGCTCGGTTGCCGCTCGCGTGCGGCTGGCGCAGCACCCGCCGGTGGTGCCGGTAGCGCAAGGAGTGGGGGCGCCTGCTGAGGTTTAATGGCGGCCGGTAGAGCGCGATGCGCTAGCTTGGCCGGGGCTGCCGCCATCTTGTCGAGCTCCATCAGCTCCACTTGCCGAGCGAGGCTCATGGCCGCGGTCAGCGTCTCCGGGTTGTGAAGCCGGACGGCGTGGCTGAGGGGTGGAAGCAGACCTCCTGTGAAGAGCTGGACTCGCTAGGCTTCGTCGAGTCGCCCAGCGCGGAAGAGGAGGCTCTGGAAGCGGTTGGAGTATTCCTCTACCGTCCCCGTGCGTCGGCACTCCGTCAGCTCGAAGAGGGGCGCCGAGCGCAGCGCTGGTCCGAATCGCAGATCAATGAGATCTTTGAAACGTCCCCACGACGGCGTGCCTTCGTCCTCCTGAAGTTGCATGAACCATTCCTGGGCGACGTCTTCGAGGTTGTATGACGCCATCCCGACGCGCTCCTCGGCCATGGTACGCTGCTGACGAAAACATGACTCACATTTGTTGAGGAAGAGGCGCGGGTCAGACTTCCCGTCAAAACGGGGAAAATCCCACTTCTGGAACCGGGGGGGCCGATCCGGTTCACGAGGAGGCTCCATGCGATTGCCGCCACCAACGCCAGATGACGATGATGCCTTGTCCTTCAAGGAAGCCATCTCGATCTTCATCTCCTTGATCTCCATCTTGAGCTCCGAATGCCAGGATTTCATCATCTCCATGAGGTCGGCCATGGAGGGCTCCGACATGGTGTTGGAGTGACCGGTGGAAGTGGTGGAGGCTGAGGGCGAGGGTGGGGTTGAGGGCTGTTTAGTGGCTGCGGTGGTGGAAGTTGATGGTTGTGAAGAAGACGAGGATCGTCGGCTTCGTGATACCAGGTTGTCAAGGGCGGTATTGCCCAAGGTAGGAGGACCTCGGCTACGTAGATCGTAGCCTTGACCCGTGGTTGCCGGCAGGGTTATGCCCCCACGCCGAGCTACCCGTCGACAGGAGAAGTTCTCCTGGTCGCCGGTTTAGAGAAGAGAGGAAGAGACTTGATAGGTAATTCTTGATTGATTCCCAAGTGCCACCCTACATGGCTATATATAGCCGGTGGCTTACACAAATGGAGAAGGTTCTCCTTGATTGAAGATCTAATCAAAATAGGAAGGATACTAATCAGCTAGCTACTTTCTCTCCTAGCCAATCTCCTTCTATGTTTGCTGCATGCACAATCAATCAGGCGGTAGCCTTCTATGTTTGCTGCATGCGCAATCAATCAGATGGCTACTTTCCATCCTAGCCACTCACCTGCTGCGCATGTGCCTTTGCTGCCTGCTCAGCTCGGCGCACATCGCGGGCTCTCCTACGCCTGGCGTATGTGTGGCCGTACATGACATTCTTTCTCTGGTTGGCAATAAAGAATAAGTGCAGGACTGCTAATAGACTTAAAAGGAGAGGGTTGCAGCACCCACTGGTCTATACTTTATGTGACCAAAGACAAGAAACAGTCCAACACCTTCTATGCACTTGCAGTTTTGCCAGGCAGTTTTGGCATGATATCCTTTTGCCTTTGAGACAAGATCTCACCCCTGCTGCTGATGAAATATCTTTTGCTGAGTGGTGGAGAAATGTGCATAAAAGGTGCATAAGAGCAAGAGGAAAGGCTTCAATAGCCTCATAATTTTGGTGGCGTGGTGCTATGATGTTTTTGATGGAGTAAACCCTTCCTTGAGCTCTGTTAAAAGTTTGTTTTTAGATGAGCTGAGTTGCTGGGATAGGGCTGGTGCTATACAACTAGCAAATCTTGGCCTAGCTGCTACTATTAGTAGGGTCTAGGATGTTTTTTATTATGGTCTAGTTTTATATTTGCCCACTGGGCATTGTACTTTGTGTTAAGGCCCATATTGGCCCATATACCTATCTATATATATGAGAGTCCTCAGGGAAAAGATGTATTCATTCTCAATCTCCTGGTACGTAACATGGTATTGGAGCCAATTCGATCCGGTTTTTAGCGCCCTCCTTTTTTGGCCGCCGTCGTGGCTCTCTGTCGGGCGCCGTCGCGCCTCCCCTTGGGCCGGCTCGCCTCTCCACTCAGCAGCCGTCGCGGCTTCCCCTTCGGGCGCCGTCGTGGTTCTCCACCGGCGGGCGGACCCTCTCCGCCCTGTCGCGCCGCCCCTACTGCTCGCACGTCCGCCGGTGGATCGTCTCTGGCAGACCATCTCCGCCCGAATCCCGCCACGGTTGTCTCCTCTCACCGGCATCTTCTGCTCTCGGTGGTTCCTGGCGTCGTCGCGTCGTCCAATCTGGAGTCCGTCCCGCCCCTGCCCTCGGTGGTTCCTGGCGCTGGCGCGTCGTCCCAGACCGACCCGCAGGCTCTGCTCCGCCCTAGATCTTGGAGATTCCCAATGCCGTCACGTCGTCAAGTCGAAGCCTTCTTCACCCGTTGAGGCTCATGTCTGCATCCAGTCTACTCTCGTCGGTTTGGATACTCTGCTCCTCCGGTCGGTTTGAATATTGTTGGGATTTTCAGTGCTAGTGTGCCATATCACAACCTACTGCAATTCCTATCAACATCACTTTGGATGGTCAAAATTATCGTGAATGGTCCTTCTGTGTAGAAACTGCTTTATAAGGTCATGGTCTTACCTTTCATTTGATTGATGGTCCACCTAAGCCCACTGCAAATAACAGTAATGCATCTGAAATTAAGACTTGGGCTATTAATGATGGAAAAGTGATGGTTCCTATTGTTAACAGTGTCAAGTCATCCATGATTATGAGTCTTTATTCATTCAAGACTGCAAAAGCTATGTGGTCTTATTTACAGAAGCGTTGTGTTCAAGATAGTGGTGCTCTTCTTCATACTCTTACGCAGAAAATACATTTAATAGAGCAGCATGATCTATCCATTGATGAGTATTATTCAGCTTTTGATCGCCTGATGGGTCCTTTGATGTCTATGGTTCCTTCATGCACTGCTGATGAGTGTACTGCATATAAGTTCATTGAAAAATTCTTCACATATAGATTTGTTATGGGTCTCAGGACAAATTTTGGGGCTATTCGTACCAGATTACTTCATGGGTCTGCAAGTCTGACTGACAGAGGATTTATCTGATTTGCTTGTTGAGGAGACTCGCCTCTCATGTATGTGTGTCCATGTTAGAGTGAACGCACTAACCAGTTCAACCCAAAAGCTTAAGCTGATGGAAGAAGGTAACCAATCCAGACAGCTACCACTCCTATGGATCTTCACTTACAGCTCCATCCATCTGATGGCACACCTCTTACTGATCCTTGTCGGTACCGCCATATTGTGGGAAGTCCAGTCTATCTTACTGTGACGAGACCGGACATAGCTCATGCAGTCCATATCTTGAGTCAGTCTGTGAGTACTCCAACTTCGGTGCATTAATGACATTTGCTTCGAGTCCTACGCCACTTACGAGGAACATCCACTAGATCTTTTTTACCTCAAAATAGTCTGCTTCATCTTTATGCTTATTCTGATGCAACATGCGCGAGTGATGTGAATGATCGCTGCTCTGTCACATGCTATTGCATTTTTCTTAGCTCCTCTCCTATTGCATGGAAATCTAAGAAACAAGTTGTTGTTTCTCGCTCCAGTACTGAAGCAGAACTTCGTGCACTCGCCACCACTACTGCAGAAATTGTTTGGCTTCGTTGGTTACTGGCTGATTTTGGCATTGTGTGTGATGGTCCTACACCTCTTATGTGTGATAATACTGGTGCTATACAGATTGCTAATGATCCAGTAAAGCATGACCTTCAAAAGCACATTGGCGTAGATGCCTTCTTTACTCGATCACATTGCCGTCAGAAGACAATTAATCTATAATATGTACCTTCAGATTTGCAACTGGCAGATTTCCTCACTAAAGCTCAAATTTGGGAGCATCATCGACTACATTTACTCAAACTCAATGTCTCTGATCCACCTTGAGTTTGAGGGGGGTGTTAAGGCCCATATTGACCCATATACATATCTATATATATGAGAGTCATCAGGGGAAAGATGTATTCATTCTCAATCTCCCGGTACGTAACACTTTGGTCCTCTTTGGACCTTTTTCCTCTCTTAATATAATGATGCGCAGTTCTCCTGCGCGTTCGAGAGAGAAAAAGCACAATACTGCATGTACGGTCATACAAGTTTGATGGCAGTTCTTGAATTGCCAATTCTACTACCTTTGGTCAGTGTGCAGTACTGCAGTGTGCACACCCACTGATTCATTTCTAGATCTGCCACTAACAGTCCGCACAGGAGACTTTTATCTTTGAATAATAACCATAATAAGGCATGTAAGTTATTATACATCCAGCCTTTTAAAATTTTAACTGTAATGGTTCTTGAAGACTAAAAGAACCAGACCAATGGATGAGGTTTCATTATTTCATTGTCGCAAATATTACATGGGAGCTTAATAGGAAATAAGCATTGCTTAGCATCAATGTGCTAGTTTCTGATTTGCATCCAAAAATTTAGCTGCGTGACTTTAACATCCTTGCAATATAGATCATGATGATAGTTATACCTTGCAAAATTACCTGGATTCTAGCTAGAGCATTTGATGCCTCAACAGCTCGATGTTCTAGTTCTACTTCTCTCTCAACAGCTGCCTGTATTGCAACAGCAAGTGACTAGAAAATAATAGAAGAAAAAACTACGGAGAATATAAAGTGCCTAAGAGACTAAACTTTGACAAATTACCATCTTTGTGGCATTATGAGAAATGCGCTCTTCTTCAGCCCTACGCTCTGCGGTAGCAAGTTCCTCCCGTAAAGCCTAAATCAAATGGTGTTTGGAGGTTATGTACCTGATCTGCATAATGGGAACTGACAGAAACCATTTTTGCCTTACTAACCTGTATAACCCTGGTTTCAGTAAGTTCCCGGTTCCTCTTGAGACCATCCATATCTTCCTGGTTCAATAGACAACAGGGTTAATATTAGAATATTTATCTTTTTTAGGACAAATGTCTATGTACTGAAGGCTATTAACTGTGTCATTAAAGGATTTTTTTCTTGAATGTGCAAGAGAGCTAAGTAATTGCATTATTTTAAGAAGTATACTTAGAGCATCTCCAAGAGTTTCCAAAGCCCACTCCCAATTTTGGTTTTTTGGCAAGATTTAAACAATTCACTCTCCAACAATTCCCTATCTCAGCTCCCAATCTTTATGAGCTTAGAAAAATCGACCCAATCGCGCAGTAATATACACGGGTGTATCAATTGGCCAATCTAGAGGTGGAAGAACATGGGGAAGAATAAGGAGTAAGGATAGGGTTCCCAATGCAAATGTACAAGAGAGAAAGTATAAAAGTGATTGAGTGATTTGGAAATAGTCTGGGATTTCTGTTGCAAAATGCCTTTAGGAACGAGATTTTGGAAACGGTTGGAGACACCAACAAATGTGCTTCCAAGTTATTTAGTCACTTGGAAAACCCACTAATATGCCAATTGTTTTTAGGGGTTGTTGGGGGATGCTCTTAGAGCAAGTAAAATAACAAGCTAGAGGTGATTTGAATGCTGATATGGAGGAAAGAAAAGAGATAAGGGAAAGGGGTTGTAAGTTTACAACCATCTTATGCACAAGAACCAAAAAACTTTGTCAGTAAAGAAAGTGGGCCATGTATTAATAGTGAAGAGCTAACTACTATATGAGTGGGTTGCTGCAAAGTTCCATAACCAGCAGCAGGTTATATCATTAGCCTTGCTCTTAGATAGAACAAAACACTCTTCCCCCTACAGTTAAAAAATTACATGTGCAACACGAATAACCTCAGCGAAACACAGAGACATACCACGCCAAACACCAGCGCATCACATGTGCAACTCTGACACCACCATTTACTAGGGAGAACATTTTGTCAATCTCTAGTCACTACATGATTTTAGTGATGAAGTCATCAAGAAAAAATATTCGCAAAAAAAAGTCGTCAAGAAAAATTAGGAGATGTACGATCGAATGCCAATAAATGACAAAATATACAAGCAACCTTATCTTCTGTAGCATTTTGAATGAATGCAAAAATATCCAGACTCACATGTCAAATCTTAGCTACTTTGGGTCACAAACATGCATAAAAATGTTATATATGGAAGTGTTCCAAAATGAAGGGTACATATGTTCAAAGCAACCATGAGATTAAGACAATAACAAACTAAGCAATGTGCATTTAGCTCTAGAATATCAAACCCTAAAAGAGTAAATTGTTTAATAGAACAACAACAACAAACAAACAAAGCCTTTTAGATAGTGTTTGGTTCACGCACCGGTAACGTAAATCGTTTTGGGAATGGATCGCGGAGGGAGTAGGAATGGGATCAGTGATTACGTGAACTGTTTGGTTGGGCATGGAGTAGAGGGAGGAAAAGCGCTTGAGCCGCGGTAGCCATGTAACGCTTGGGGAGGGAGGGTATCAAAGGTCTATACACGGGTATCAAATTACGTCGTAGCTGATTACGGCCCGACCTTAACCAAACATAACTAACGCTTTCTATTCCACTTCCTGAACAGATAACGTTACATTTTTATGAACCAAACAACACCTTAGTCCTAAGCAAGTTGGGGTAGACCAGAGTTACGAACCAAACAACACCTTAGTCCTAAGCAAGTTGGGGTAGACCAGAGTTGAAACCCAACAGAAACCACGGGTCAAGGTTCAGACACATGGATAGTTGTTTTTCCATGCTCCTATTTAAGGCTAATTTTTCGAGTATATTCCATCCTTTCAAGTCTCCTTTTACTGCCTCTTTTCATCTCAATTTCTGTCTCCCCCTGCCTCTCTTCCCATTGTTATCGTGCCTTCTGATTCTACTATGTATTGGTGCCTCGAGAGGTTTTCGTTGGACATATCCAAACTATCTCAACTGGAGACTTCATTTGCAGAGGAAGCTTGCCTTGATTTATCCCTCTTCTTCAGACCCCACTCAAGTGGAGGCCTCCACCATTGGGTCTGCCCATGTTCTAATAGGTTGTTTACTAGAACATATAAACCAATAAAATTACTAAAGACAAGATTAAATGAAACCTTAAAAGTGTCTATAGAATCACATACTACTAATGGTAGGGTGATAAGCTACACACCATAGTTCCCTTAGGCCTTAGGTACTAGTTACAGAATGCTTATATAGAAGAAATAACAAAGAGGGAGTAATATAAGATAAATGAAACCTCTAAAGAAGCAAGCTTTTCTTCTGAAGCTGCTGCTCTTTTCTTCCAAGAGTCCAATGATTTGACAAGAGATTCAATCTCTGCATTTTTTGCAGTCAAAGCATCAACCATATTCGATTCGGCTCTTGAACCTTCTACTCTGGACATTGATAGTTCTTGTTGTAGTTGCTTTATGTGAGCTTCATGCGAGGTAGATTTCTCTCTCTAGCATGTTGTATAACATTAATGTATATTAGAAAAAAGAACTGCTTACAGTTGAGTGGAGATAAAAGGAAAATGTAGTCACAGTAAAGTCTGTGAACTAACTAGACCTCTTGAACAAGAAGTTCCTCCAGCTGTGCATTTTCAGACTTATACTCTTGGAGGCGAGATGAAAGCCCAGCACAAACCTATTCGTAAGTTGAAAACAAATGGACAAAAGAACATATTGGTAAGTTGAAAACAAATGAACAAGAAAATAAAACAGATCTGGCCAACATAGACCAGAGTGTGAGTAGTGAGGCAATTGAGCTTATGCTTATAAGCTTATTCTTACCCGAGCTAACCTAGCTTCTTTTGATTGGCCGGTCTTGACAGCACTTTTTAACAATCCCTGAGCCTATAAAAGATCAACAAAACAATAGGAAATAAACAAGACAACACAACATATTCAAATATTAATCAGAACAATTTGGTCACTGAGTTTCCAATTTTCTGCAACATCTTCCTTAATGAAATGATGTGCAACTCTCCTGTGTGTTCTAGAGAGAAAAAATCCTGTGGCGTACCTCCTCAAGTTGGTCTTGTTCTTTCACAGAAATTGAATCTGATTTCTGTTCGTGTCGATCTTCTATGCTTTCTGGTGAATCTGAAACATTGTCTTTCTTTGATTCTTCCAGTTTGCCCATAACCTCTGTATTTGGCAATTCAGACACATTCCTGTCCTCGGTAACTGCCACAGCAGAGTCTCTCTCCAAATTAATCACTGGGTCAATCTTGGCAGTCTGGCTACTGCTGTTTGACCCACTTTTTTCACTGGGAATTGAAGAATAACTTTCAACAGCAATCTCCGAATTGGAATGTGTAACACCATCCACAGTGGCATTGGAAGAGTTTTTCTCCATCAGTTGAACTTCAACCATGGTATTAACAACAGTCCCAGACCCATCAGTCTTAAGGTCATCGGTAGCTTTCTCTCCTTTCTCCAAGGTACCCTCATTATACACTTTCTTAACATCAACGGGAGCGACTTCTGGTTCACTAGCACTGGTATCAACACTTGATGAATCTGCCGGCGGCGAAGGTCTGATCTTCTCAATCTTCATCCGCTCTCGTGGCGGTTGCCTACCCCTCCTTTCCTTCTGAGCAGATGTCTTGTTACCACCATCAGCATTAGTGAGCTTCAATGGACCCTGCAAAAGAAATTGATGCCAAAGCTTGACAATAGCTCTCTGTGTGGTAATGTAAAGAAACAAGTTATGCTCAAGAAAGCCGTTAAGCAGTGACCTTCTCCCTCAGCTTTCCCTTCTTTGCTTGCACTTCTTGGTTGTTTGGTCCTTCATAAACAAGCATTCAACAGGCAGAGATTAAACTACCTGCCTAATGGCTAAATGGGCACGTATAAACCAAGGAGGTACCTGAAGGCTGAGAGGTAGACTGCTCATCCGACAGTTCTGTTGCCACGATCTTTGCCCTCCGGTCGACGACTTCGAGCAAGTCTATTACAAAAAGGAACAACATGCTCAGATTCCATATTGCAAACTCATCACAGTGCAATCAAGCAGGCAGAAACGGTGATGGGTTTCAGTTATGTGCGATTAGGCCGCAGAATGACCAAACAGAGTACACAGCCACAGCTGTAGGAAATACTAGAATCACGGAGTAATCAACGCGCGGAAACTACAAGGGTTGTGGGATGGTGGGGACTGGGGAGGACGGCAGATCTTCGCTGGCGAAGAGAGGTGGATCTGTGTGGCGCGCCAAGATAGGGCGAGGGAGGTCGGGCCGTCAGGAGGCCGTACCTTCGGCGACCTTGAGCCATGAGGCCATGGCGGAATCCCCGCTGGTAGCGCGGTGTGACGGCGAGTGAGCTTGATGAATTGGGTGGTGTGAGATCTCCGGCCACGGCAGTGTGCTTCGAAGTAAGCTGTCGCAGACTCGCAGCTCGCAATGGTGGGTGCCGGTGCGGGGCGAAAGGTCGCACATTTGGTTACATACAATACTAAGCAGTTTTTGGCATCTTAGCCCGTCTAGCTCAGTTGGTAGAGCGCAAGGCTCTTAACCTTGTGGTCGTGGGTTCGAGTCCCACGGTGGGCGCTTATTTATTTTTTTTACAAATTTACATCTGATTTTTAGACAGCTTCATTTTTTTAACTATGTAGGAAAAATAATAAGTTGTCTCACATAGTTACGAACCATATATTGTACCTTTTTTCATAAATTTATATCAATCTAATTTTAGACAGCTTCATTTCTTGATAACACTATTCACCCCACTATTGGACGTTATTCTTTTACAAACTTACATCTGATTTTTAGACGGCTTCATTTTTTTAAACTATATAGGAAAAATAATAAGTTGTCTCACATAGTTACGAACTATATATTGGACGTTGTTTCCCATAAATTTATATCAATCTAGCATTAGACAGACTCAATTTCTTGATAGCACTATTCACACCCTTTTTATGTGTTTTCCTTTATTTAATTTGTGTGATGCAAAGTTCATGCGAGCTATTTCTAGTAATACTATGTCCATTGCTAAGTTGTTTTTACAGTAATTACAAAACGCATATGTAATGCAGCTATTTTACGTGCTCTTCTGTTTAGTTTGGATGTTTTTTTGCGTGTTGTCTTGTTTTTCATTAAATTCAAAAGCAAATTGCAACACCATATTATATCCATGTCACTCTAGCATTTGTTTCTCGCTGGTTCAATAATAGTGAGTTACTGAGTTGCAACACCTCACACATATTTGATACTCTCTTCGTTCCAAAATATTATTCGTTTTAGCTCTTAATTTTTATGTCTAGGATCATATGGATTATTGTAGCATCCCAAAAATTCAAATCTTGGAATTTTCTCAAACTCGCTCTAAATTCAAAATGAATTTCAAATTTCGTTTCAAAATGTTTGTTTGCAAGTTGATATCAACAAATAAAATATAGTGGTCTATATTCTCTCTAAAATCCTCCTCAAAATATCCTACAAATATTTCCCCAGTGATCCCCCTCAAATTGTTTACAGAAATACTGCCCAGATATTTCCCTAGTGATCTTCTTCAAGTTCTTTCCAGAAATACTGCCCAAATATTCCACCGATATATCTCCAGGTATTTTCCTCTTGAGAAATACCTTCAGAATCATTTTTCAAAACCCTACAAATATTTTCTTCATAACTTTCCTCATGCCCATACGTATACGTATGCCTCCAGTGTCATACGGTGAGCTCTACAAGCTAATCTCACTTATACAAGACAAATACATGCTAACCTCCCACTAATCATCTCATCCTCCCACTAATCCTCTCATCCCTCCCCCTAATTCCCCCACCATGGCTATAAATAGAGGGGCAAGGGCCTCCTCCCATCCCACCCCAAACCATTTCATGGCAACTCTCCCCCCCCCCACACACACACCCACTCCATGTTCCACACAAGCACACACTAGCACAAGGATCGTTCGATCGTTCTTCGATCGTTCGTCCCCTGTTCTTAGTTTGTTCGTTCGTTCGTCCGATCGTTCGATCGTTCGTCCGATCGTTCATGGTTCGTTCGTCCGTTCGTCCGATCGTTCGATCGTTCGTCCGTTCGTTCGTCCAAATAATCTTTTTCCTACCGTTATGCTGCCGAAATTCCGATCGTTCGTTCGTTCGATCATTCGATCGTTCATCGTTTGTTCATAGTTCCTATTCATCGTTCATCGTTCGTTCATAGTCCCTATTCATCGTTCGTTCATAGTCCCTATTCATCGTTCTTCCAGATAATCTTTGTCCTGCCGTTATGCTGCCGAGATTCCGATCGTTCGTTCTTTCGATCATTCGATCGTTCATTGTTCGTTCATAGTTCCCTATTCATCGTTCATCGTTCGTTCATAGTCCCTATTCATCGTTCTTCCAGATAATCTTTATCTTGCCGTTATGCTGCCGAAATTCCGATCGTTCGTTCGTCCGATCATTCGATCGTTCGTCCGTTCGTTCGTCCAAATAATCTTTTCCTGCCGTTATGCTGCCGAAATTCCAATCGTTCGTTCGTCCGATCATTCGATCGTTCGTCCGTTCGTTCATAGTTCCTATTCATCGTTCATCGTTCGTTCATACAAACTATTCACTGTCACTATTCACCATTACTATTCACCGTTACTATTCATCGTTACTATTCACATACACTATTCATCATCGTTACTATTTATCATTACTATTTATCATCGTTACTATTCATAGATGATATCTATAATTACTTTTCCATCGCCACTATTCATCGTTACTATTCATCGATTAGCCGATCACCCCAAATTTCAACTACTCATACATCATGCTGTCCAGTCCACCTAAGACCAGCCAGACCCATATTCCAGTCATATGAACTCCGGTGACTGTGATTTTCCTTCCAGTAGGGAACTTCCCATCTGGTCACCCATCCCAGGTTTCTCCGAGTTGAGCACGCTTAACTTTGAGATTCCTTCGAACCAGGCTCCCAAACTCAGATTCCAATAATTCTCGTTTCTAAATTTTTATCAAACTATTCCCTATCCAGCCATGTCACCCCTTAAGCATGGTTCATGTTCCAGAAAACTCCCAAAATACTCTTGTCCCATATTCTGCCTATAACTCTCATGTTCATACCAAGTCAGACGATTCATTCGTCACTATTCTCACCAACAGTGAACTTCACTGTGCTACACCACCTACACTCAGCTATAAATACACCCAACTACCCTCTCCCTCTCCACACACACTCAACACCCTCAGCCAAGGCAAACACCCCACCCACTCAGTTACTCCGCTCTGCCGGCTACACGCATAGTGTCGCTTTGCCTCCAGTCCACCCTCCTGGTAAGCACCTCCGCTCCACCACCAGTAATATCACAACACCACATGACATAGATTCTACTCAAGACTCTACCCATCCATATATCGCTTTTCTGACCACTATACTAAATATTTGTTGGTATACTTGCTGGTTTGTATGTTTGCTTGTTCATGTTGCATAGTTATCGGAGCGTTCGTGCCATCTCGTGGAGGCCAGATCTGCAAGTCTACGCCAGGCGGTGGAGCCAGAAGCCAGTTCCGCGAGCTCTCCTTCCCCCTTCGCCGAATAAGCACGGCAAGCTCACTGGATCCCTTTGATGCATAAATTACCTATGATTTTTCAACCACAACCCTTAGCCTGTTATTTTATGCATGATATGATTTTGAGACAAGTTATTATGGCCACCCAGCCGCTTGCCGCAATCAATCCCTGATATATAGTTCCAAATGATTTGAGAACAGGTGTGAGTTTTCAAAAGAAAATGCTTTTCAAAATGTGTGTGATGAAGGGTTTTCACCCTTATCACCTTGTGAGTGGGATAATCAGGGACTCCCTGGTTTAGGGGAGGGCCTAAGGTGTTGGCTCAGCTGGTTTAGGCGTGAGCAGAAGGATTGTCCCCTCATATAAGGACCGGTTTGTCATCTTCACTACCTGTACTCTTTAATAGTACAACCACTCGAGACTATGTGGGCAGTCACTCAATCTGAACTCGTACGGTCCAACCCCAGGGTTATGAAGGCTGGGGAGCACCGGGAGGATAAGGAGGGGGAAAGTTTTGTCCGGTTTGGACATGGTGGTGGCCTGACTCCTTCCGGATAACCGTTAAGGTTAGGACGTGCGGGGAAAGAAAGAGATTCGGATTCGGATCTCATTGATCATGAGATCGCAGAGCCGGACTAGTGGGTAAAGTGTACACCTCTGCGCAGAGTTTGAAAACCTATTCGAATAGTCTGTTTCCACAGGAATGGACGAGTCTGGTATGGTATGGCAATTAATGTTTTGTTTTCAAAAAAAAAAGAGATGGTTTTGAGAAAAGTGGTTTTTAAAAAGGTTCGGCGGTTGAGCCGTGAGCTATGGTGGACGGGAAGTCCAGTAGCGGTTTTTGAAAAGGAAAACCAGTGGGAAACTGCTGAGATGCCTGGATGGTTTAGTCCAGGGGATTTTGTTATAATACTGAAAAACTTCCTGCTCCTTTTGGAGAGGATGCGCTTTGCAAAAATACAAAATGTTTTTCAAAACAACTCTGCATTAAATATTGTTGTTTCTGCAAAATATCCTGAGCTCCACATATTCCATGCATTATATCTGATTTCCCCATTCCGTGGGTGAAGGTGGGCTGCTGAGTACGTTTGTACTCACCCTTGCTTATTTGTTGTTTTTCAGAAAAAGGAGATCGGGTAAGAGTTACGACTGTTCCCAACCTTGCCTGTGGCTGTTGGACCACTGACTTGCTTCGCTGCGTATATCGGGCTGCTTCAGCCCCACTCTGATGATATGTCTCGAGTTGTGGACCAACTCTTAAAGTTGACCGCCACCTTTATAGGTTTGTCTCGTTTAAGCAGATTTGGTATCATCTGATGTATAAATGTGTTTGCTAGCCTCCTGGGACTAGTAATTGTATCACATTTGAGTCCCAGAGGATTGGGGACGCTTCAGGTGGTATCGGAGCTGTTAGGTTGGCCGCAGGACGTAACCCTTAGCCCGATCCAAAAGTTTTTGAGTCAAAACTATTTTCTTAAAAAAATTCTTGCTCTCATCCCTTCACTTCAAAAATGTTTTCCCCCTTTCCTTCTCTCAGAAGTCAGATGGAGGTTCAGTGCCAAACCAGCTTCTGCCAGAATGAAGATGGTTTCCCCAAGTTGCTGAGAGCATGCACAGTCCGCCTCGGAATCAGGAGCCAGCCAGAGTATGATGGTCGTGAATTCATCGAGCATGGCACAGAGAAGTGTGTCGTGACTGTATACATTGGATCCAGTCCGCACCATGTGGAATGGAGTGTCACTACTGCTGGGCACAGATTCAAAGACACCTGCCAAGTCGTCGCTCGCAAGGCATTGAGGGCCCTGTGTCAGATCTATGAAGAAGAAGTGGCCGACACCCCGCTCAGATTCTTTCCACTCTTTCAGAGAGACCGTCCCGTTTGGATGGCCAGAATGCGTGCATTGGAAGGGAAGCAGCTGCTTGAGGACGACCCCACAATCGTGTACCTCACTGCATACCTGCTCACCCTGGATGCCCAGTATGATTTCTTGGCCCGGCACCACCGTCAGATGATTGCCCGAGCAGAAGATGCAGAGAAGCTCAACCGTAAGCTCCATGTGGATCTCACCACAGCTCAAGCCCGTGTAGCTGCCTTAGAAAGTCGTGAAGTCATTGCTGTTGAAGCCCTAAAGCAAGCCAAGGATGAGCATGTCTAGAAGCTAATGGAGGCCTACTTGGTAACCCATAACCAACGTAGAGCCCTGCGGATCCAAGAGCCCGCTCCATCCAACCCAGTTCAACCCAGGAGAGCTGAAGATCCCGAGATTCTTCAAGGTCACCCGGTCTCTATCAGAGGAGAGAAGAAGGCTTGGGAACTCCCGGAAGGAACCATAGTCTTGGAAGGAATTCCAGTCTCCCCTAAGGCTATGGATAAACAAGAGCACCCTGAATCCTCCCAAGATCCCCCGCCAGAGTTGTTTGAGCCCCTCACCATGAAGAAGATTCCAGCACCGTCCCTTGAGGTCAAGGAAGAAGCTGCAAGCACCCCGCCAGCACCGCCGCCCTCAGAGGAGCTACAAGAGCCAGTCCAGCTTGAAGAAGAGTTCGACCACGTCTTGCCATCTCAGTCACCGCCAGAAGAAGTTATCAACATCAGCTCCCTGTTGACCCATCCAGGAGATATCTCAGATTGAAGTTGTGCGTCAGCCTTGCCAGAAGAGAAGCTGCCAGATCTGAGTTAGTTATACCCAGTCCTCTGCGTGCATTAGGTAGTGAAGTTTTTCTTCACTTTGGCTAGAGCCCTGCATGTATGAGAGGTAATCGTGTAGTCCCGTGCCTTGAAAAACTCTATTTGTGTGGCCCTCTAGGGCATTTCAAAATGAATTTCGCTTGATGTTTTCTCCCCTTTTGAGTGCATATGTGATGCTTTAACGTTAGTGCTCATAAGTTGCATTTAGCATAGTTCTCAATTCAGGAGCCAAGCAATAGTAGTTATGCTTAGCCCCCGAATCTGAGTAGCCCGTGCTTTGGAAAAACTCTATTCTTCCCTTATTCAAAACATTTGATTTGTTTGTGCTTATCATTGCTGAGCTAGTGTGTTTTCTTTTCGTTTTTCTTAAAAAGGTTTTCTCTAAAAACATAGATCACAAATTAGAGCTAATCCTTACCTTATGCTTCCGTTCTCATCTTAACCCATCTGAAGAAAAAAGTGCCTTACCCAAGAAGACACCGGGAAGCTCACCCTTGAAGCCTGTAACAAGCTACAGAAGAAACCAGTCCAACCGCTCAGTCAAAAGGACCGACCGTGAGAATCAAAGCACTGCCCCTGAGTCAAAGTAAACAGGAAAAGAGGACAGAAGGAGTTATTACCATACAGAGAGGCAAAGATTCTTGGAACCAGAGACCACAAACATCAGGGTCATTGACCCCACCACTCACCCGTGCCCCTCGCACGCGTGCCCGCCTCCATGCGCACTACCACCGCCCCACGCCCCCCCCCCTTTTGCAGCACACTATCGCCGCCCACGCCACCTTTGCAGCGCACCCACCGCCACCATCATCGCCGGCAACACCAGACCCCCCCTCCCCTTGTCGCACCCGCTGCCGCGTAGCACCTACTCCATCACCACCACTCTGCAACCGGACACCCCCGCTCGCCTATAAATCCCCCCCAGCTCCCTCAACTCCCATCCCAAGCAAAGCACACACACCAGATAAAATACCCTCTGCCAAATCGCAAGCAACTCCATTTTCCACTCCCTTGCCCCTAAGATCACAATGCTTGGTAATTCTTGGGTTGAAGACTGTTGTATATGGTTCAACATCTTTGGTTTCCTCCTCTGTATGATGGTAATACTCTTTGATAGAATCCTCCAGTGGGAAGAGCAAAGAGAAAGAAAGGAGCAGTGAAAAGAGAAAAAAAGATAGCGAAGATAAGATAAGAAGAAGGTTCTCCCAAAATCAACCCTGTGTCAGTCATCTCTCCGCAGCCTGCTCAAGCAGCAACAACAGAAGAAGGCCCCGTAACACCCTTGTTATGAGGTACTTCAAGGAGTTCAAATCCCCAAGATTCAAGAGATTTACCCTCATTCTTTTTAAGTGGGGTAGTATTCCAGTAAGGTTCCTGCTATGGAGAAAAAGAAGAAGGCCTTAGTAAGCTTGTGGAGGACCAGATCATCGAAGCTTATAAGTTTCTGGATGAGAAGTGGTTACCCAAGTTTTGTTGATGAAGCACCAGAAGACCAATCAAGGAAGGAATCCATGTGGGAGTTCGCAAGAGAAAGGTTTGCGTGTTGGCATCGATGCTTCCTCAATAAGCTAGCTGCCAAGCGAAAGCTGAAGCCTGAAGATGATCTTTGAGTAGCCAGAATCAGCATTTGCAATCAGCAACCGGATGCTCCTCAAAGGCCGGATTTTGTTGAAGTTCCATCTCCTCGAAGAGTTGCAAAGTGAAGATATGTAGCTGAAGTAAAGCTATACCCATAACCCTTATAAGCCAAATCTCGAGGACGAGATTCCTTTTAAGTGGGGTAGATTTGTAGCATCCCAAAAATTCAAATCTTGGAATTTTCTCAAACTCGCTCTAAATTCAAAATGAATTTCAAATTTTGTTTCAAAATGTTTGTTTGCAAGTTGATATCAACAAATAAAGTATAGTGGTCTATATTCTCTCTAAAATCCTCCTCAAAATATCCTACAAATATTTCCCCAGTGATCCCCCTCAAATTGTTTACAGAAATACTGCCCAGATATTTCCCTAGTGATCCTCTTCAAGTTCTTTCCAGAAATACTGCCCAAATATTCCACCGATATATCTCCAGGTATTTTCCTCTTGAGAAATACCTTCAGAATCATTTTTCAAAACCCTACAAATATTTTCTTCATAACTTTCCTCATGCCCATACGTATACGTATGCCTCCAGTGTCATACGGTGAGCTCTACAAGCTAATCTCACTTATACAAGACAAATACATGCTAACCTCCCACTAATCATCTCATCCTCCCACTAATCCTCTCATCCCTCCCCCTAATTCCCCCACCATGGCTATAAATAGAGGGGCAAGGGCCTCCTCCCATCCCACCCCAAACCATTTCATGGCAACTCTCCCCCCCCACACACACACCCACTCCATGTTCCACACAAGCACACACTAGCACAAGGATCGTTCGATCGTTCTTCGATCGTTCGTCCCCTGTTCTTAGTTTGTTCGTTCGTTCGTCCGATCGTTCGATCGTTCGTCCGATCGTTCATGGTTCGTTCGTCCGTTCGTCCGATCGTTCGATCGTTCGTCCGTTCGTTCGTCCAAATAATCTTTTTCCTACCGTTATGCTGCTGAAATTCCGATCGTTCGTTCGTTCGATCATTCGATCGTTCATCGTTTGTTCATAGTTCCTATTCATCGTTCATCGTTCGTTCATAGTCCCTATTCATCGTTCGTTCATAGTCCCTATTCATCGTTCTTCCAGATAATCTTTGTCCTGCCGTTATGCTGCCGAGATTCCGATCGTTCGTTCTTTCGATCATTCGATCGTTCATTGTTCGTTCATAGTTCCCTATTCATCGTTCATCGTTCGTTCATAGTCCCTATTCATCGTTCTTCCAGATAATCTTTATCTTGCCGTTATGCTGCCGAAATTCCGATCGTTCGTTCGTCCGATCATTCGATCGTTCGTCCGTTCGTTCGTCCAAATAATCTTTTCCTGCCGTTATGCTGCCGAAATTCCAATCGTTCGTTCGTCCGATCATTCGATCGTTCGTCCGTTCGTTCATAGTTCCTATTCATCGTTCATCGTTCGTTCATACAAACTATTCACTGTCACTATTCACCATTACTATTCACCGTTACTATTCATCGTTACTATTCACATACACTATTCATCATCGTTACTATTTATCATTACTATTTATCATCGTTACTATTCATAGATGATATCTATAATTACTTTTCCATCGCCACTATTCATCGTTACTATTCATCGATTAGCCGATCACCCCAAATTTCAACTACTCATACATCATGCTGTCCAGTCCACCTAAGACCAGCCAGACCCATATTCCAGTCATATGAACTCCGGTGACTGTGATTTTCCTTCCAGTAGGGAACTTCCCATCTGGTCACCCATCCCAGGTTTCTCCGAGTTGAGCACGCTTAACTTTGAGATTCCTTCGAACCAGGCTCCCAAACTCAGATTCCAATAATTCTCGTTTCTAAATTTTTATCAAACTATTCCCTATCCAGCCATGTCACCCCTTAAGCATGGTTCATGTTCCAGAAAACTCCCAAAATACTCTTGTCCCATATTCTGCCTATAACTCTCATGTTCATACCAAGTCAGACGATTCATTCGTCACTATTCTCACCAACAGTGAACTTCACTGTGCTACACCACCTACACTCAGCTATAAATACACCCAGCTACCCTCTCCCTCTCCACACACACTCAACACCCTCAGCCAAGGCAAACACCCCACCCACTCAGTTACTCCGCTCTGCCGGCTACACGCATAGTGTCGCTTTGCCTCCAGTCCACCCTCCTGGTAAGCACCTCCGCTCCACCACCAGTAATATCACAACATCACATGACATAGATTCTACTCAAGACTCTACCCATCCATATATCGCTTTTCTGACCACTATACTAAATATTTGTTGGTATACTTGCTGGTTTGTATGTTTGCTTGTTCATGTTGCATAGTTATCGGAGCGTTCGTGCCATCTCGTGGAGGCCAGATCTGCAAGTCTACGCCAGGCGGTGGAGCCAGAAGCCAGTTCCGCGAGCTCTCCTTCCCCCTTCGCCGAATAAGCACGGCAAGCTCACTGGATCCCTTTGATGCATAAATTACCTATGATTTTTCAACCACAACCCTTAGCCTGTTATTTTATGCATGATATGATTTTGAGACAAGTTATTATGGCCACCCAGCCGCTTGCCGCAATCAATCCCTGATATATATGTTCCAAATGATTTGAGAACAGGTGTGAGTTTTCAAAAGAAAATGCTTTTCAAAATGTGTGTGATGAAGGGTTTTCACCCTTGTCACCTTGTGAGTGGGATAATCAGGGACTCCCTGGTTTAGGGGAGGGCCTAAGGTGTTGGCTCAGCTGGTTTAGGCGTGAGCAGAAGGATTGTCCCCTCATATAAGGACCGGTTTGTCATCTTCACTACCTGTACTCTTTAATAGTACAACCACTCGAGACTGTGTGGGCAGTCACTCAATCTGAACTCGTACGGTCCAACCCCAGTGTTATGAAGACTGGGGAGCACCGGGAGGATAAGGAGGGGGAAAGTTTTGTCCGGTTTGGACATGGTGGTGGCCTGACTCCTTCCGGATAACCGTTAAGGTTAGGACGTGCGGGGAAAGAAAGAGATTCGGATTCGGATCTCATTGATCATGAGATCGCAGAGCCGGACTAGTGGGTAAAGTGTACACCTCTGCGCAGAGTTTGAAAACCTATTCGAATAGTCTGTGTCCACAGGAATGGACGAGTCTGGTATGGTATGGCAATTAATGTTTTGTTTTCAAAAAAAAAGAGATGGTTTTGAGAAAAGTGGTTTTTAAAAAGGTTCGGCGGTTGAGCCGTGAGCTATGGTGGACGGGAAGTCCAGTAGCGGTTTTTGAAAAGGAAAACCAGTGGGAAACTGCTGAGATGCCTGGATGGTTTAGTCCAGGGGATTTTGTTATAATACTGAAAAACTTCCTGCTCCTTTTGGAGAGGATGCGCTTTGCAAAAATACAAAATGTTTTTCAAAACAACTCTGCATTAAATATTGTTGTTTCTGCAAAATATCCTGAGCTCCACATATTCCATGCATTATATCTGATTTCCCCATTCCGTGGGTGAAGGTGGGCTGCTGAGTACGTTTGTACTCACCCTTGCTTATTTGTTGTTTTTCAGAAAAAGGAGATCGGGTAAGGGTTACGACTGTTCCCAACCTTGCCTGTGGCTGTTGGACCACTGACTTGCTTCGCTGCGTATATCGGGCTGCTTCAGCCCCACTCTGATGATATGTCTCGAGTTGTGGACCAACTCTTAAAGTTGACCGCCACCTTTATAGGTTTGTCTCGTTTAAGCAGATTTGGTATCATCTGATGTATAAATGTGTTTGCTAGCCTCCTGGGACTAGTAATTGTATCACATTTGAGTCCCAGAGGATTGGGGACGCTTCAATTATGAATCTAGACACATATATAAAAACAAATACATCAATTACTGTATGAATCAACTAAAAAGGTAAAATAAATTTTATTTTGGAACAGAGGGAGTACCTATAGACATAAACTTAATATTAAAGTGAATATATGGTCCACATATCATGAGTGGCGACGACACAATCATATTTGATACCCATAAAAAATAATTTAATATCAGAGTGAACATATGGTCCACGTATCAGATATTAAACTGATAAGAACAAATATTACACCTTATCTTAGCCAAAAGGCAGAGAAAGGTATTGTCGGTGTTTCAAACCTTCGCTCCGACAAGTAAATTATATGTGTGCGTTGTGAGCTCCGAACGGTGTGCTCGGTGGGCACAAGGTTTATACTAGTTTGGGCAGAACGTCCCTACATCCAGTCTTCGGCAGCTCGCGCTACCAGCTCCTCTGTTGCTCGATTCTCGTAGTAGGGGTTACAAGTGGGTTACAATCGGGCGGGAGAGGGAGGAAAGGCTCTCAAGTCTCTTACAAGGGAGTCACCCTAAAGACTACGGGACTGGAGTCCTACGCTAAGCTTTGGCTCCGGCTTTCAGGTCTTCAGGTCTCTCCGGGCGTATGTGGTTGCCTCATGTCGAGTGTCTTCTGTCTTGAGTCGTCTAGGTCCAGTCAGGTCCAGCCCATTCTCCTTGTGGCCGGACTCCTCCTTCTATAGGGCAAGGTGGCAGTCAGCGGTTAGTGGCTCCTTTAAGATTGAGCCATCATTACGTGGTAAAACCGAGTGCCTTTACCGTGGCATAGTCGTTTGTCCACATGTGTCTTGTCGTCTCTGTCCGCGTTCATTATGACGACTGGCATGGGCGGCGTGGGCCTTGGTGCCATCATTACTATCTCTACGCCACGCCGACCCTTAGCCTCCGTAGCCTAGGTCTCGACGTGGCTCGTCACATTGCGAGCCCTGTGGACGGTTCATGCTCTCAGACCTAGGCTCGGTAGGCCATGAGTGCTCCGCAGGCCAAGTGGCTCGTAGGTCATGAGTGCACTGCTGACGAGAGGGTTGCGGGTCATGAGTGCGCTATAAGATGAGGGGTTGTGCAGGTCATGAGTGAGGGCAAAATGAGAGCACCTAGAGGGGGGGTGAATAGGTGATCCTGTAACACTTCAAAACTTAAGCCACAAAACTTGGTTAATTGTTAGCACAATAATTGCCAAGTGGCTATAGAGAAATCCTCAACAAAACACAATAACCAACAAAGATCAATCACAGAGATGGCACGGTGGTTATCCCGTGGTTCGGCCAAGACCAACGCTTGCCTACACCACGTTGTGGCGTCCCAACGGACGAGGGTTGCAATCAACCCCTCTCAAGCGGTCCAAAGACCCACTTGAATACCACGGTGTTTTGCTTGCTTTATCTCAATCCCGTTTGCGAGGAATCTCCACAACTTGGAGCCTCTCGCCCTTACACTTGAAATTTACAAAGAACACGGAGCAAGGGAGGGATTAGCAACGCACACAAGACACAAGAATCAAAGTGTCAACACGCACACAAGTCGCAACAAGAGCTCGCAACACAACTCAATGAGTTCACAACTCCACTAGAGCTCTATATGCTATCACAATGAAATGAATGCGCGAAATCGATGTCTTGGTGCTTAGAAATGATTAGGAGATGCTTGATGTCATCCTCCATGCGCCTAGGGGTCCCTTTTATAGCCCCAAGGCAGCTAGGAGCCGTTGGGAGCAATCTTGGAAGGCAGATCTTGCCTTCTGTCGACTGGCGCACCGGACAGTCCGGTGCACACCGGACACTGTCCGGTGCCCGATTTCCTTCCTTAAACAACGAAGCCGACCGTTGGCAGCCTGAGAGCCATTGGCGCACCGGACATGTCCGGTGACATCTTCTAGCCGTTGGCTTGGCCACGTGTCCCGCGCAGATTGCGCGGCCGACCGTTGGCCCGGCCGACCGTTGGCTCACCGGACAGTCCGGTGCACACCGGACAGTCCGGTGAATTATAGCCGTACGTCGCCGGTGAATTCCCGAGAGCAGCCACTTTGCTCAAGCCAGCCTGGCGCACCGGACACTGTCCGGTGCACACCATACAGTCCGGTGCTCCCAGACTGAGCAGATTCTTGGCTGCTCGAGCCAAGACCTTTCCAATCGGATTTTTCCTGTTTCTAGCACTTAGACACAATACATTAGTCACTAAAACAATGTACTAAGTCTGAGAAACATACCTTTAACCTTGATTTGCACTTTGTCCACCATTTTACACTCAGACATTTGTGTTGGACACTAAATCACCAAAATACTTAGAAATGGCCCAAGGGCACATTTCCCTTTCAATCTCCCCCTTTTTGGTGATTTATGCCAACACAACATAAAGCAAGTAGAACAAGTACAAAACCAATTCAACTAAGAACTCAAAGTTGTCTTGAATCATATTTGACATATATGGATCACTCTATGCCACCACTTGGTTTGTTTTTGCAAATCAAACTCAAATTCCTATCTCTAAGTCAAAACCACTTGTAGAGACATAAAGAGAGGTTTTCCAAAGAAATTTGATCAAGGATTTCAAAAACTCCCCCTTTTTCCCATAATCAACACTTCTCCCCACAAGAGGCCAACTTTTGACATAAAAGACAATAAAAGAGTTTTATCAAACCAAAAGCTCTAATCTACTATTTTCAAAATTTCTCAAGTGGTAGCTGATCCATTTATTGCTTTGGCCTTTATTTTCTCCCCCTTTGGCATCAAGCACCAAAACGGGATCAATCTTGGCCCTTTAACCCCATTGCCTCACCAAAATCATCAAAAGAGAACACAAAGGCAGTGAGAGTATAAAGATGAACTTGAAAAAGTTACTCTTTCTCATCGGAGTGTAGTGGAAGTCTTGCATGGTCCAAGTCCACCTTTTCCCTTTCAATTCTCCTTGGAGACTAAAACAACCAAACTCAAGTACATGGTTAGTCTCAAAGGGTCAAGTTGTAGCACAGCTCCCCCTAAATATGTGCATCACTTGTAAAAAGGACTTGTGAGGTCCAGGGAGTGTTTGTACAACTTGAGCACCACAAAATGCAGAATGAACATGATCAAAGGCATAAACACATATATGATACAATTCAATCCAAGTTCCGCGAATCTAAGATATTGAGCTCACTACGCAGCCTGCAAAAGGTCTTCTCATCTAGAGGCTTGGTAAAGATATCGGCTAGCTGGTTCTCGGTGCTAACATGAAACACTTCGATACCTCCCTTTTGCTGGTGGTCTCTCAAAAAGTGATGCCGGATGTCAATGTGCTTTGTGCGGCTGTGCTCAACAGGATTTTCCGCTATTCGGATAGCACTCTCATTATCACATAGGAGTGGGACTTTGCTCAGATTGTAGCCAAAGTCCCTGAGGGTTTGCCTCATCCAAAGTAGTTGCGCACAACACTGTCCTGCGGCAACGTACTCGGCCTCAGCGGTGGATAGGGCAACAGAGGTTTGTTTCTTAGAGTTCCATGACACCAGGGACCTTCCTAAGAATTGGCACGTCCCCGATGTACTCTTCCTATCGACCTTACATCCAGCATAGTCGGAATCTGAGTACCCAATCAAGTCAAAGTTAGACCCCTTTGGATACCAGATCCCGAAGCAAGGCGTAGCGACTAAATATCTAAGAATTCGCTTCACAGCCACTAAGTGACACTCCTTAGGATCGGATTGAAATCTAGCACACATGCATACGCTAAGCATAATATCCGATCTACTAGCACATAAATAAAGCAAAGAACCTATCATGGACTGGTATGCTTTTTGATCAACGGACTTACCTCCTTTGTTGAGGTCGGTGTGTCCGTCGGTTCCCATCGGCGTCTTCGCGGGCTTGGCGTCCTTCATCCCAAACCTCTTTAGCAAATCTTGCGTGTACTTCGTTTGGGAGATGAAAGTGCCGTCCTTGAGTTGCTTCACTTGGAACCCAAGGAAATAGTTCAACTCGCCCATCATCGACATCTCGAATTTCTGCGTCATCACCCTGCTAAACTCTTCACAAGACTTTTGATTAGTAGAACCAAATATTATGTCATCGACATAAATTTGGCACACAAAAAGATCACCATCGCAAGTCTTAGTAAAAAGAGTTGGATCGGCTTTCCCGACCTTGAAAGCATTAGCAATTAAAAAGTCTCTAAGGCATTCATACCATGCTCTTGGGGCTTGCTTAAGTCCATAGAGCGCCTTAGAGAGCTTACACACGTGGTCGGGGTACCGTTCATCCTCAAAGCCAGGGGGTTGCTCCACGTACACCTCCTCCTTGATCGGCCCGTTGAGGAAAGCGCTCTTCACATCCATTTGGTACAACCTGAAGGAATGGTGAGCGGCATATGCTAGCAAGATACAAATTGATTCTAGCCTAGCCACGGGAGCAAAAGTCTCCTCAAAGTCCAAACCTGCGACTTGGGCATAACCTTTTGCCACAAGCCGAGCCTTGTTCCTTGTCACCACCCCGTGCTCGTCTTGTTTGTTGCGGAACACCCACTTGGTTCCCACAACATTTTGCTTGGGGCGAGGCACCAGTGTCCAAACTTCATTGCGCTTGAAATTGTTGAGTTCCTCCTGCATGGCCAACACCCAGTACGGATCTAGCAATGCCTCTTCTACCCTGAAAGGCTCAATAGAAGAGACAAAAGAGTAATGCTCACAAAAATTTACTAATCTTGAACGAGTAGTTACTCCCTTGCTAATATCACCCAAAATTTGGTCGACGGGATGATCCCTTTGAATCGTCGCTCGAACTTGGGTTGGAGGTGCCTGAGGTGCTTCTTCCTCTTCAATTTGAACATCCTGTGCTCCCCCTTGATCATGCGCCTCCACTTGAGGTACCTGTTCGTCATCCTGGGTTGGGGGATGCACCATAGTTGAGGAAGACAGTTGATCTTACTCCAAATGTTCCTGAGGCCGTACATCTCCAATCGCCATGGTGTGTATCGCGGCCGTTGGAACGTCTTCTTCATCTACATCATCAAGATCAACAACTTGCTCTCTTGGAGAGCCATTAGTCTCATCAAATACAACGTCGCTAGAGACTTCAACCAAACCCGATGATTTGTTGAAGACCCTATACGCCTTTGTATTTGAATCATAACCTAATAAAAACCCTTCTACGGCTTTGGGAGCAAATTTGGAATTCCTACCCTTCTTCACTAGAATGTAGCATTTACTCCCAAATACACGAAAGTACGATACATTGGGTTTGTTACCAGTCAGTAGCTCATATGAAGTCTTCTTGAGGAGGCGGTTAAGGTAGACCCTTTTGATGGCGTGGCAAGCCGTGTTCACGGCTTCCGACCAAAAGCACTCGGGGGTCTTGAACTCTCCAAGCATAGTCCTCGCCATATCTATGAGCGTCCTGTTCTTCCTCTCTACCACACCATTTTGCTGTGGTGTGTAGGGAGCGGAGAACTCGTGCTTGATCCCCTCCTCCTCAAGGAACTCCTCCACTTGAAGATTCTTGAATTCGGACCCGTTGTCGCTCCTTATCTTCTTCACCTTGAGCTCAAACTCATTTTGAGCTCTCCTTAGGAAGCGCTTGAGGGTCCCTTGGGTTTCAGACTTATCCTGCAAAAAGAACACCCAAGTGAAGCGGGAAAAGTCATCAACAATAACTAGACCATACTTACTTCCTCCTATGCTCAGATAGGCGACAGGTCCGAAGAGGTCCATATGCAGCAGCTCCAGAGGTCTTGATGTTGTCATCACATTCTTGGTGTGATGAGAGCCTCCCACCTGTTTCCCTGCTTGACAAGCTGCACAAGGTCTATCTTTTTCGAAATGAACATTGGTTAGACCTATCACGTGTTCTCCCTTTAGAAGTTTGTGGAGGTTCTTCATCCCCACATGTGCTAAGCGGCGATGCCACAACCAGCCCATGCAAGTCTTAGCCATTAAGCATGCATCTAGACCGGCCTCTTCTTTTGCAAAATCAACTAAGTAAAGTTTGCCGTCTAGTACACCCTTAAAAGCTAGTGAACCATCACATCTTCTAAAGACAGACACATCTACATTTGTAAATAAACAATTATATCCCATATTACATAATTGACTAACAGATAGCAAATTATATCCAAGAGACTCTACTAAAAACACATTAGTGATAGAGTGCTCATTTGAGATTGCAATTTTACCTAACCCTTTTACCTTGCCTTGATTCCCATCACCGAATATTATTGAATCTTGGGAATCCTTATTCTTGACGTAGGAGGTGAACATCTTCTTCTCCCCCGTCATATGGTTTGTGCATCCGCTGTCAATAATCCAGCTTGAACCCCCGGATGCATAAACCTGCAAGGCAAATTTAGGCTTGGGTCTTAGGTACCCAACTCATGTTGGGTCCTACAAGGTTAGCACAAATATCCTTAGGGACCCAAATGCAAGTTTTGTCTCCCTTGCATCTTGCCCCTAATTTTCTAGCAACAATCTTCCTATCCTTTCTACAAATAGCAAAAGAAGCATTTAAAGCATGATATATTGTAGAAGGTTCATTTACTTTCCTAGGAACATTGACAACATTTCTCCTAGGTATATTATGAAAATCATTTCTCCTACCAACATTTCTATCATGCACATAAGAAGAACTAGAAGCAAACATGGCATGAGAATCAAAGGCATTGTATGCATTACAATTCCTATAAGCATTTCTAGATTGTCTCCTATCATGGTACATAAAGGCATGGTTCTTTTGCACACTACTAGCCATAGGGGCCTTCCCTTTCTCCTTGGCGGAGATGGGAGCCTTATGGCTTGTCAAGTTCTTGGCTTCCCTCTTGTAGCCAAGTCCATCCTTAATTGAGGGGTGTCTACCAATCGTGTAGGCATCCCTTGCAAATTTTAGCTTGTCAAATTCATTCTTGCTAGTCTTAAGTTGGGCATTGAGACTAGCTAATTCCTCATTTAATTTGGAAATTGAAACTAAATGATCACTACAAGCATCAATGTCAAAATCTTTACACCTATTACAAGTTTCAACAATTTCTACACAAGAATTAGATTTGCTAGCTACTTCTAGTTTAGCATTTAAATCATCATTAAAACCTTTTAACGTAGCAATAGTTTCATGACAAGAAGATAATTCACTAGAGAGCATTTCATTCCTTTTAATTTCAAGAGCAAGAGATTTTTGTGCACTAACAAATTTATCATGCTCCTCATATAAAAGATCCTCTTGTTTTTCTAGTAATCTATTCTTGTCATTCAAAGCATCAATCAACTCATTAATCTTATCAATTTTAGATCTATCTAATCCCTTGAATAAGCATGAGTAATCTATCTCATCATCATCACTAGACTCATCCTCACTTGAAGAAGCATAAGTACTAGTATCATGAGTGCTTACTTTCTTCTCTCTTGCCATGAGGCAAGTGTGACGCTCGTTTGGGAAGAGGGATGACTTGTTGAAGGCGGTGGCGGCGAGTCCTTCATTGTCGGAGTCGGAGGAGGAGCAATCCGAATCCCACTCCTTGCCTAGATGTGCATCTCCCTTTGCCTTCTTGTATGCCTTCTTCTTCTCCCTCTTGCTCCCTTGGTCCTGTTCACTATCATTGTCGGGACAGTTAGCAATAAAATGACCAAGCTTACCGCATTTGAAGCATGAGCGCTTCCCCTTGGCTTTGGTCTTGCTTGGTTGTCCCTTGCGACCTTTAAGCGCCGTCTTGAATCTTTTGATGATGAGGGCCATCTCTTCATCATTGAGTCCGTCCGCCTCAATCTGTGCCACCTTGCTAGGTAGCGCCTCCTTGCTTCTTGTTGCCTTGAGAGCAAGGGGTTGCGGCTCGTTGATCGGACCATTCAAGGCGTCGTCCACATACCTCGCCTCCTTGATCATCATTCGCCCGCTAACGAATTTTCCGAGAACTTCTTCGGGCGACATTTTGGTGTACCTGGGATTCTCACGAATATTATTCACCAAATGAGGATCAAGAACGGTAAAGGACCTTAGCATCAGTCGGACGACGTCGTGGTCCGTCCATCGTGTGCTTCCGTAGCTCCTTATTTTGTTGATAAGGGTCTTGAGTCGGTTGTATGTTTGAGTTGGCTCCTCGCCCCTTATCATCGTGAACATTCCAAGCTCGCCCTCCACCAACTCCATTTCGGTGAGCAAGGTGACGTTGTTCCCCTCATGAGAGATCTTGAGGGTGTCCCAGATCTGCTTGGCATTGTCCAAGCCGCTCACCTTGTGATACTCGTCCCTGCACAAAGAGGCTAGCAACACAGTAGTAGCTTGTGCATTCTTATGAATCTGTTCATTAATAAACACAGGACTATCCGAGCTATCAAATTTCATTCCACTTTCCACAATCTCCCAAATGCTTGGATGGAGAGAAAACAGGTGAGTACGCATTTTGTGGCTCCAAAATCCGTAGTCCTCTCCATCAAAGTGAGGGGGCTTGCCAAGTGGAATGGGGAGCAATTGAGCATTTGAGCTATGCGGAATGCGCGAATAATCGAAAGAAAAGTTTGAGTTAACCGTCTTTCGTCTGTCGTAGTCGTCGTTGTCCTTTTGGGAGGAGGAAGATTCGTCGCTGTCGTAGTAGACAATTTCCTTGATGCGCCTTGTCTTCTTCTTCCTCCCGTCTTTTCTTTTGTGGCCCGAGCCTGAGTCGGTGGGCCGGTCATCATTGGGCTCGTTGACGAAGGACTCCTTCTCCTTGTCGTTGATCACCATCCCCTTGCCCTTAGGATCCATCTCTTCGGGCGGTTAGTCCCTTTCTTGAAGAGAACGGCTCTGATACCAATTGAGAGCACCTAGAGGGGGGATGAATAGGTGATCCTGTAACACTTCAAAACTTAAGCCACAAAACTTGGTTAATTGTTAGCACAATAATTGCCAAGTGGCTATAGAGAAATCCTCAACAAAACACAATAACCAACAAAGATCAATCACAGAGATGGCACGGTGGTTATCCCGTGGTTCGGCCAAGACCAACGCTTGCCTACTCCACGTTGTGGCGTCCCAACGGACGAGGGTTGCAATCAACCCCTCTCAAGCGGTCCAAAGACCCACTTGAATACCACGGTGTTTTGCTTGCTTTATCTCAATCCCGTTTGCGAGGAATCTCCACAACTTGGAGCCTCTCGCCCTTACACTTGAAATTTACAAAGAACACGGAGCAAGGGAGGGATTAGCAACGCACACAAGACACAAGAATCAAAGTGTCAACACGCACACAAGTCGCAACAAGAGCTCGCAACACAACTCAATGAGTTCACAACTCCACTAGAGCTCTATATGCTATCACAATGAAACGAATGCGCGAAATCGATGTCTTGGTGCTTAGTAATGATTAGGAGATGCTTGATGTCATCCTCCATGCGCCTAGGGGTCCCTTTTATAGCCCCAAGGCAGCTAGGAGCCGTTGGGAGCAATCTTGGAAGGCAGATCTTGCCTTCTGTCGACTGGCGCACCGGACAGTCTGGTGCACACCGGACACTGTCCGGTGCCCAATTTCCTTCCTTAAACAACGAAGCCGACCGTTGGCAGCCTGAGAGCCGTTGGCGCACCGGACATGTCCGGTGCACACCAGACAGTCCGGTGACATCTTCTAGCCGTTGGCTCGGCCACGTGTCCCGCGCAGATTGCGCGGCCGACCGTTGGCTCACCGGACAGTCCGGTGCACACCGGACAGTCCGGTGAATTATAGTCGTACGTCGCCGGTGAATTCCCGAGAGCAGCCACTTTGCTCAAGCCAGCCTGGCGCACCGGACACTGTCCGGTGCACACCGGACAGTCCGGTGCTCCCAAACTGAGCAGATTCTTGGCTGCTCGAGCCAAGACCTTTCCAATTGGATTTTTCCTGTTTCCAACACTTAGACACAATACATTAGTCACTAAAACAATGTACTAAGTCTGAGAAACATACCTTTAACCTTGATTTGCACTTTGTCCACCATTTTACACTCAGGCATTTGTGTTGGACACTAAATCACCAAAATACTTAGAAATGGCCCAAGGGCACATTTCCCTTTCACAAACCAGCTCCCTACTATGACCTGGTGTCAGGCATAGTTAACGTGGCCGATCACTTATGGTGGGTGAGTCTTGGGCTAGGAGAGGAACCCACCCAAGTGGTTTTCTTTTGGTTCGCCCAACCCCCCCTCTGTTGCTCCACCACGCCCAACCCCATGCTCGGTGCCTCGGGGTTTATCCGGGGCGGGTGCTTTCTGGATAGACGATTCCCTTGCCTCCTCACTAACGGGTGACCCCTAGCAGCGAGAGGTCCTTCCCTCGTGCGCTCTCCCTTACCTGTGGTCCCCAAGGGGCCCGGGGATCTTTTCCCCAACAGTAACCCCCGAGGGGAGAGTTTCCCCAACAGTAGCCATCGATCGGGAAGTGTCACCCTCCATTGGACCTTTGTGGACGGACCCTCTGTCTCCCCTCCCTCTCCCCTGGGAGTCCCGGGAGAGCTATGACGTTTTCTGGGTGGCGCAAGAGGCTGCCGAGGTCGTGGTTGAGTTGCTTCACGCATAGCTTATCGAGGCCAATGGTCATGTAGTCAATAAGGCGATCGTCCCTTGTTTAATTTCCGGCTTTCTCGTCCCTTCTCTTACCCTATTTGTCTCTTCTAACAACCTTGGAGGTTGAGCTAGGGATGTTGCACCATCGCTCTAGTCAGGTCCTAGACTACGTCGGGGCCTAAGGTTCCTCTTTGATGGAACGTTTAGACAATGTCTTGTGTCGTATCCGGGACATCGTTGATCTTCCATTAGGGAGCCGCGGTGACATTGCTCATTGGGGAGCTCCGCTCTAGATGCGGTCTTCGGGACGTTGTCGGTCCTCCCTCGTCCCTTTCAGACGAAGGGACTGGAGGACATGGTGGAGGGCTTTGACAAGGAAACCAGTCATGTTGTGCAAAGGTTGTCTACGGATGATGTTGTGCGTAGCGCTCGCTGGTAGTAGTGTGACGTGACCCGGCATCGCTTCCCGAAGGGAATAATAAAAAAGCCTTGCTACTTGTTTTTTTACTTTCCATGTTCATGTGGCGGGGTCCCAGGGTCCTTCCTTCGTAAACCGTATTGGCATAGGCAACCACGTCTGCGCTCCATACCTCGAGGGCTTCCCTATTAGCCAGCGCCTCCCTTTAGTCGTTATCCGCCCATGTATCGGGGCAGCAAACCTCCTAGGGGAGGTCATCCGGGGAGATGGTATGATTGTTTTGTCCTTTCCTCGAGGTTTCCATTACTCCTCTTACCTTCCATAGTCGTTTCCTGGTTCTCCTTATGGAGGTGGTTCACCCACCCAAGGCGCAAAAGGTGTCGCAGTTCTATGTCCCGGCCACCCACTATGTCGACCTCTTTGGAGCGGTCAGGGGATGACCTCCATAGGGATATGGGAATGACTTGCACAAATTTATAGGCGGCTAACGCCGAGGTATGACGTCTTCAGGCGCGTTTGGCGGCTCTTAACGACTATGGGACGGGTAAGCCTACGTGGTTTGGTCCTTGGGCTCCTGATTTCTCAAGTTTTTTTTATCGTTCGTGGACTCCTTGTGTGAGTTGTGTCACACCCGGTTTTCGGAGCACCAAGACCCGGGCGCGAACATAATCACCAGGTGTGCTGGGACCAAGTCTCACACATATGATGAATCATGGCACATGATCGAATGTCACATCTTTACTATATAATAGGAGTTCCGTACAAAATAAATAATTACATTATAAGGAGACAACGGTCCAGCAACCCAAAGTTGACTGGGAGACGACGGCCTAGACCTCTCCCGAACACATCACATCATCCTCCAAGCGCCTCATCCTGCGGTACCTGTTCTTGACCTGTGGGGGGTGTGAGACAGCAAGAGTGAGATCACATACGTTCATAGCTCAACAAGTTGTGGGGAATAATGTGCATGAACTCGCCAAAGGTGGGAGCTCACGTGAAGTGTAAGGCTTACCAAATAGGATGGTTGAAGCTGAGCATTGCTTTTAAAGTTGGTCAAAATTTTATTAGCAATTACTAAGTATAAGTGAATACCAACCCAATTAAGTAGTAGAACAAAAGTAACAACAACACATGCGATGCAGTGCATATGATAAATTGAATTTAAGTTCCATAAATTAATCATGTGAGGGTCCGAGCTGCTCATGACCGTGAGCACGACTAGTGTACCAGTTTTACACTCTACAGAGGTTGCGCATCTTTACCCACAAGTCATGTTACCCATCTGCCATGAGGTTGTATGGGCCCCATACACCTCTACCAAGGAAGCGAGGCAGGGTAACACTACCAGGCCTTTACAAAGTTCCACTAGCTTCAGAAAACCCGCTACGGTTTATAGGAAGCTCCAATGCAAGGATCCCTCGCCTGACCGCCATCGCAGCAAAATCAACCCAAGGACCTCCCTACACTGACCACTCCCCTACTGTCCTTGCCCCTTTCGGGTAAGATAGTCATCCACTAGCTTTCCTAGTTAATCAGCCAAGGACATCCCATGCTACCCTTGTGGTAGCATTGTTTTCCCGGGTGGTCGCTCCATGTTCCAATTAACATAATGATCTTATCATGAACAGTAAATAACAGCTGATAACAAAAGTGTAATCATGAATAATGTGTATCTCAATGCCCAAATCCACATATAGCACTAGCAAGTACTACCCAAAAGGTTCAGTGGTAGACAAGGCATAAAGATAGTCAAACTAGGGTGACCTATTGGGTCCCATCAAAATTAACCTATGCAGATCATTATGATTAATCAGAACATGATTGGGTAAAAAGAAGTGATCAAGGGCACAACTTGCCTAGGACTTGAGATTCCAGGATGATCTTCAGGTGACACGTGTCCTCACTGCTAAACGTAGCAATACAGACAAACAGTGTATAGGCAAAATTAACATCACACCAAACATAAGTACAAACTAAATAATAATATTCTACACGTCGCTACGAGATCGTAGGAACGAGAATCACTAAATTCAGAATTATAGTTATTTAGTTATGAATTTCTGTAGTTAATAAGCATCTAGAATAGATTAATCTAAATGAACAATTTTAATTTACGTTTCATGGTTAAACAATGATACTAGTTGATAGAAAATATTAATACAAAATTATTGCAACTGGAATGGGTCAATTCGGAGCAAAAATGGATTTTCTAGGAATCACACAAGTTCTAGAATTATTTTTTATACTAAAAATCATTTTCTACACTCATTTGTTCCCTTATTATTTAGTGCTGGGTTGCGGGTCAAAAATCCAGAGATTATAAGGGCTGTTGTGTAAAATCCGAGGACCAAACTGTTAGTTGTGGGTTGTTTATTGAAAAGTGGAGGGGCTCCTATGCAAAACGCACCGCCCGAAGGGGTATCATAGGATCTGAGCCGCCCGATCACACACCGACCGGTTAGATTAGAATCCAACCCCCATGAATCGGTACGCGACCACGGACGTCCGATCAGTGTTCGACGATCAGGATTTAATTACTCACGATCTAATCTCTCCCATGCAATTTCGATCTAACGGCTCTGATCACGTTAAACGAATGGGTATGCGATGTTCTAATCGGAGCCCTCCATCTAAGGATCGACGGCCAGGAGACATCAATATCCGACCACGATGGCCCGAGGCGGCACCGCCGGCTTCCATGGTTGCGCACCTCATCGGAGTTTCATTGCCAGACGCCCCAAGCACCGAACAGCAATCCAAACGATGCTACGTGTCTTAAAAACCGAGGCGAATCGCTTGAGGGGAAACTCACCGGTGGCGGTGTTGCATAGGAGCCGGACGTCAACGGGTAGAGTATTCGTGGCGGCGCTGGAACTTCGGCGACAAATTCACACCCACCCGGCCACAAAAATTGTGTGGCGAGACCACAGACACCGACAAGGTGTAGAGGCGAAGCTCTCTGAATGGCTTGGGTAGCCCGATGTCGGCGGTCGCGAGCTTCAGCGGTGGCGGAAAACTACGGCAATGGCGGGTCTGTCTTGCTTCTCCTACGACACGATTAGCTCTGGGTTTGGGGGGCGTGGTGATGGCTCTATTTATTCACCGAGGCAAGCGGATCCCGGCCAAAAGACCAGAACAATCTACCAAATCCGCGTGGAAACCACGAACGTCGTTGCCGCAGCGAATCTGATGCCGGGTTGAAGACGCCTGACGCCAAGGTCCCACTGGCAGAGACACAAGGGGTGGCGCGCGGATGTGGACCGAAGATGACAAGACAGACCCACCAGTCAGTGAGTAACTCTAAACATTGGCGCGGCTGGCGTTGTGGGCTCCACCCGTCGGTGCCCCAGGACTGGGCTGAAGGCGCAGTAACTATGTCTGCGGAACGGGGCCTAGGCGCAAGTGAGGGGTGGAGGGATCAGGCGCGGAGGAGGGGGAATGGGCCAGAAGGGAAGAAAAGAGAAACGGCCCATGCAGGGTTTTTTTCTTTTCTATTTTCAATTAAATTTTCAAATCCCTATTCCAAATTCAAATCTGTTCAACTTTGAATTTCAAACAAAATCATAATGTGGACATAAATCCTATCTTCATCTTTATTATTATTTTTATTTATCTTCCTCTCACCATTTAATTCAAAAAGAATTAAATGATTACCATAATTATCTTTATCAACCCTTTTCAAATCCATGTTTGATCTTCAAATTTCCAAGTGTCCAAATCAATGCTAATGTGAATATAAATTCTATTGTTTATAATGTTATTATTTATTCTTTTTTTTGTTATTTATTCATGGGAGGAATAAATGGTTTAAAAAATTCCTTTCTCATTTTTTATTCTCTAATTCCCAAAGCATTATAATACTATATTTGTTTATTTATTATATTATTTTTTCTACTAATTTGGGTCTTACACCTTGCAAAGTTGGAACTCGAGGCGTTGAGCCTTTACCTATGCGCGGATATGACCACAAGATTCGTTCGTGCATGTTGCAGGAACCACGATTTGCGCCTCCTTGACATCCCGGATCATGTTCGCGAGGTTGTGGAGTTCGGGGTTCACCAGGGCGTAGTTATGACTCTCGCCATTGCGTAGCTACACTTCGGTGATAACCTCCCCGACACCATTGGCCTGCCTGGTGGACCGTCGATGGCGAATTTAGAACCTTTAATAGGGGATTTCGATGCGGCCGCGAACGTTGTAATCTGGGTATTGCCAGTGGAGGAAATAATTCATGATCTCCCATAGCTCCATTTTATGGCATGATTGCCTTGGTATTACAACATGCATGGGTTTTGGGTCCCCCATATCCCGGCTGGTCTCGGGATTTTTCTTGGTCTGGGGGGCTTTTTGTGCGGATTTCACCCATCCACCATACTCGTGCGGGGCTCGATGCAGAGATCTGTCTGGGGGGTCGTCCCATCTTTTTGTCTTACTCTCCTCGCGCATTCTCTCTGTGGGAATGAGGGGTGAGCCATAATACACTTTCCTCGATGGACTAGCAATGACACTTATTGAGTTACAAATGGGTAATCCGAGTGAGGCCCTGGTTCCTTCCGTAGGATCCAAGCGTGGGCTCCGCTGGGGGCCGTCCTCATACTCATGGGCACCAACTCATATAGTTGTCGATTCCATTTGACTAGAACTGACGGCTCGCTGCCTCTCTCTCCATGATAAACCAAGAGTCAGACCTTCCTAGGACTCGAACACGAGCTGGTGACACACTTAACGCTTTGCGTGCTAGGGTCCTTATCACAAGTGTGCCCATCACCAGGTGACCCTCGCTCTGTTTTTTGCTGGAGCGATCGCGAACCCTTCATGTATCGACCTTTCGAACTCTAGAGTTCACGACAATCCCATTATGAGTTTTTTGGTCCCTGTCAAAGTAATTGAACGAGATCGAGATCTTATAGGGAAGGGGCATTCGATGTTCATTCGGTTTCTCGAGCAAGAGCGTTCTGAAGGGTGGCCTGGTCGATTTTGTTTCCTTTGGTTTTCTCGAGGCCATGCGTTGGTCGAGCAGACAATAAAAAGGGAAGGTACATTAGTGTGGCCATGCGTGTTAGTAGGACGTAAAGGATGTAGAATTTTTTTAGAGGCTAGCCATCTGGAGCCTTCCCTCTCTCCAGGACCCATTGTCCCCAAACCCTGGGAGGTTGTCCTAGAGTCGGGGGGGGGGGGCAGGAATGTCCTAGGGAGTTGTGGCCTTGCTAAGGGTATAATCATCGTAGCTACTCAATGTTCCATGTGTTGGCAAGCATCCTTCCTCTCTTATCCTTCAACTTGTAAGTTCCTGGTTGGAGTACCTCTCCGATTATAAATGGCCCCTCCCGGTGGTTGGGACAACTTGTTAGGCTCCTTGTTAAATTGGACAAGTCGAAGCACTAGGTCCCCCAATTCTAAGGTTCTCCTCCGCACGTGGCGATCATGGTACCTTTGTAGTGTCTGTTGGTACCGCGCCTACTGTAGGAGCGCCACGTCGCGAGCTTCATCGAGTTGGTCCAATGCGTCACCAAGGTTTGACTCGTATTCTTCGTTTGCATATGACCTTACTCTCGGGGCGTCGTATTCTATGTCGGTGGGGAGGATTGCCTCGTCTCCATAAGCCATGAAGTATGGTGTGTATCTAGTCAATCGATTCAGGGTCATCCTTAGGCTCCAAAGCACTACGGTCAATTCCTAGGGCCACTGTCGTCTACCTGCTTGAGGTAGACAAATGCCCGAATATTGAGGCCTTGGAGGATCATGTCTTTGGCTCGTTTGACCTGCCCGTTCTCATGTGGGTGGGGCAAGACGGCCCAGTCTACACGAATGTGGTATTCGTCATAGAGTTCCAAAAATGCATTCCCGATGAATTGCATATCGTTGTCCGTGATGATCAAGTTTGGCACCTCTGAAGCAATGGAAGATGTTGGTGACGAGCCTGATGGCCTGGTTAGAGGTGATCTTTGTGATGGGCCATGCCTCGATCACTTGGTGAACATGTCGACGGTGGCCAGAATGTGCGTGTAGTCGTCGAGTGCTTTCTTGCGGGGTCCGACCAGGTCAAGTCCCTATATCGCGATGGTGACCACTATGTGAGTGTTGGGAATTGTCTTGAGCGTCCACACGGGTAGGTGGGTTTGTCGTGCGTAGTATTGGCACCCCTCGCACGTTCACACTACCAGATGTGCATCACCAAGAATTCTGAAACCATGTCTTCAAGAGTTTGATCAAAGTTTGCCAGAGATAATTCTTGCAGACCAATGAGGGCAGACAAGGCTAGAGAAGGAACACCACTACTTTCCCCACTAGCTATGTAACGCCGACTGTTCTTCCGAATTAGAGGGATTTCATCCTCTTCCTCATCATCTTCATCAACGACACAGACAGTACACCCATTGGGGTCAGCTTCAGCAGGATCACACCCATTGGGGTCAACATCAGACGGGTCACACCCATTGGGGTCAGCGTCAGCAAATTCAGACACTGGCACTTCCTCAGCAACAGGAACAGAAGGACCGGCACCCTGATCCAAGCTAGACACCCGACGAAGACGTCTCCTCTTCTTTTTCTCCCCCTCAGCAGGAAAAGAGGCTTGATCAGCTCGGCGAGAACATTTCGGGCGAACATTGACAGACCTCTGAGCGTCCAAAGCTTTGTCGGCCTCAGGGATGTGCGCCACCACCAATGTTTCAACAGGAGTGGCGTCAGAAGAATCCTCAGCTAACATATCCAGCATGGCACTTATCTCCATGTCACTTGGATTCAAAGGCACCTCAAAATGGATCTGCCTCTCGTCGTCGGGAATTTCTCCGAGTGAGGCAACCAAAGCACTAACTTCTTCGGGAGAAGGTCGCACTCTAAGGCCCAAACCGCTATCACCAGCAGGAGGATTTGACACGAAACTGGCAAAGGCCTGAGAAGGAGGCAAATTCCAGGCCGAGTATGCAATAGGATCGCTGATGTTCGACACCTTGCCTCTGAGTATCATCTCGAGCCGGCTCACCAAGTCCACAACAGGAATTCTTCTATTGGTTACCCGGGTTGAGTCAGCCAAGCCTCGGTACAGATAAGCCGGATATGCTCTGTCTTTCAGTGGCTGAATGTTCTTGAAAACAAAGTCAGCGACCACAACTTCTGCAGTCAGACCCCTTTCTTTCAACAATCCAACTTCTGCTAACAAAACCCCTGCCTCAGCCACCTCCTGGTCTATGGGGGATTCGGTCCAGCTCGGAGTGCGAACATCCGGCTGTCTCCCTGACCGTGGGGGGAGGGAATTCCCATGATTCTCCACAATGAACCATTCCAGGCGCCATCCCTTGATGCTGTCCTTGAGTGGGATGTCGAGGTAATCAGTCTTCCTTCCACGGCGCATCTCCAAGCTCGTGCCCCCACCAGCTGGTGCTGCCCCCCGGCCATCCCAGACCGACAGTGGTACAGATACTTCCAAAGGCCAAAGTGGGGCAAAATTCCAAGAAAGGCTTCGCATAAATGAACAAAAACAGAAACTTGCAGAATGGAATTGGGATTCAGATGGGTCAGATTCAAGCGATAGAAATCAAGGAGGCCACGGAAGAAAGGAGAAATGGACAGAGCAAGTCCGCGGATAAGAAAAGGAACGTAAATGACGGATTCGTGGTGTCTTCTGTCGGAACAGTGACCCCACGGCAAATCCGCCACGAGCAGAGCTCCTTCGGAGGAAGAACCCCAATGGAAACGAGATGAAGAAGGTCGGATTCGGAGACAACAGACATATGGTTACCTGCAAAGGGCAACTGACTGTTGGGATCGATGGGGGGAATGATTGTGACGGACGAACTCGAAGCTTTCCGCTTGGGCGCCATCTTAACCTCGCTTGCGAGCGGAGCGGAAGCGATATTATAGGAAAGCAGAGAAAGCCTGGATGCAAAAAAGCAAAAACTAGGGAACGGAGCGTGGAGGCATGCGACAGTGCAGTACATATGGGGTTTTCCCGGGCCAGACGCCGTTTCTAAAAAAGTGCCCAGTCATCACCCAGCCGTTATTTCTAAAACGCTGGTGTGCCATGTCATCACCCAGTCGTTATTTCAAAAATGCTGGCATGCCATGTCATCACTCGGCCGTTATCTCCAAAATGGCCGACGCGGCCCAAATTGACTCAGCTGTTGTCTCTAAAAACGCTGACGTTATTCGACTTCACTCGGCCACTACTTTCAAAAGCGGCCGACGTGGTCCGTTATCATTCGTCTGTTACCTCTAAAACGCTAATGTCGCCAGTAACCGCTCGGTCGTTATTTCTAAAACACCGACGTGACCCATTATCGCTCGGCTATCACCTCTAAAAAGTCCCAACACCGCTGATAATCACTCGGCCACCACTACTAAAGCGCTAGCATCGTGAAGAAGGCAGTCTGAAGCACAGCTCAGCGATTCTAAGTTGCTACTCAAGCATTTCGTTTAGAAACAGCCTCTGTAGTAGGCATCAACACAAACAACGATCAACAAGAAGGCGAAATGATACGCACAAGAGGGATCGAATTCATTCTTCATTATACGGGAAGTACTGCCGAACTTACAAATCAACTCATTATGAGCTAATGCTTTCCCTTCTACTACATTACATTTAACTAACTATACTACTAGCTACTAGTACATTATTTCGCTAACACTATTTCTACTACTAATCTACACTAACATCTAAAACCAGTGGCGTCTAGCCACTGGCCTTGTTGCTGCCCTTGCTGCCGCCGCCGCCGTCGCCGCTGCCACCCTTGCCGCTGTCGTCATCGCCCTTGCCGCTGCCGCCGCCGCTGTCACCATCGCCTCCGTCGTCGTCGTCGTCACTGCCGTCGCCGCCGCTGCCCTCCTTGGACGAGTCGGAGGAATTCTCCTCGTCCGAGGAGTACTCCGACTCATCCGAGCCCTCGAGCCCGGCACGCTCGACGGCCTGGATGTAGGTCCATACCTCCGCGGCGATCCCCTGGGAGTCGTCTGAATCATCAGACGACGCCGGGGGAGAGGCAGGAGCCGGAGAGCCCTCAGACTCGGAGGAGAACTCCTCCTCCGAGTATTCCGAGTCACCAGCTGTCGGTGTTTCGGGCCTGACCGCGCACCCAGGGTTACCCCCAAGGTGCTTTTTAGGAGTAGGACGGTGTTACCGACTGTAGCTCGATGGTTCGTGCTGGGCGCACGAGAAATAGTAGACAATGATGTACAGGTTCGGGCCGCCTTGAGATGCGTAATAACCTACGTCCTGGCTGGAATGCTTTATGCGATGGGTTACAAGGGAGCTCTCTAGTACTGGAAAACGTAGAGAGCGGGGTGGATGGCTAAGTGATGAATGATGTCTCTCTCGATCGTCTTGAAGGGGTGCCCCCTAGGCCTTATATACTCGACCGTGGGGCGTTACACGTGGATATGATAACAACGTGAGCCAGAATAATAGTGAACCAACTGAGTCCGTCTCCCTATAATTTAGCCGACTCATCCTCGCCCAGTTCTGATGTACGGGGCTCCTGTGCGGGAAGGTCGGGTCACTGCTGTGATTACTGCTCGGGTGTTGTTGGGCCGTCTAGGCTTGCACCGACCTGACCTTATGCTGATCTGCCTCACTGGTCGTTCCTCCCAGGCCCACGAGGGGGATGACCTTACGAATTATGGGGCCTTTGGGCCTTTCGTGAGGTCTTTTATCCTTCTAGTGGACCCGGGGGATATCTGCCCCCCACAGACACCACAATAGGCCAGTAGAAGCCCTTCTGGAAAGTGCTCCCCACAAGGCTTCGTGGAGCGACATGGTGCCTATAGGTTCCGCTGTGGATGTCCTCCAGGAGTTGGCTCCCTTGCTCGATATAGATGCATTGTTGTTTATTCCAATATGTCCCTTTTGTATAGCTCTTCTCCAATCAGGACAAAGGACTTGGCTCGTCAATAGAGTCTTCGTGCCCCCTGTATTGTTTCGAGGAGCGTGCCATTGGACAAAAAGGCTATGTACGACGCCCTCTAATTGTCTGTCGAACTTGCCTTGGGGTCCCTTCCTTCTACGACAACGAAGGGCTCAGGGGTTAACGGGTCGTTGCCCAAGAGCTACTTGTCCTTTTGGCGGGTTTCATCATAACAGATTGTCGACTCAAAGCACTCGACAAAGAGCTGGATTCTGGTAGCGGACTCCTCGAGGGACCGTTGTTTGCCCCGACACCATTTTTGTGAGGGTGTTTGCCGCTTCATTATCTTATCGGAGGATGTGATTTAGATCGATGTTGTCAAATCTATCTTCTAGTCATCGTACCTCCTGACATTATGCTGTTATTATTGGGTCACAACATCCCGAATCCTTCATCGCCTGTCAAACGATGGGCTAGGAATCCCCTGGACTTCAAGGCATCGGATGCCCAACTCGATGATGACGCGTAGGCCATTCACGAGAGCATCATATTTCGCCACATTGTTGGAGGTATGGAAGTGGAGTCGAACGACATATCACAACTGTTCCCCTAAGGGTGATGTGAAGACAATGCCACTACCAACCTCTTCCTTAGTGAAAGCTCTCTTGTGGGTTTTGGTGTTTGGATGACAACCCAATTAAAGGACTAACAAGTGTGCTAAGTGTTGAATAGGTGCTTAATGCAAAGCTAACAGGGTTTAACAAGTGAACAAGTGCGATGGTCCAAAGACTGAATTATCTATAGATAATGAACACTGCTTAAGTGAGACTTGGTGTGCGTAACTCAGAGACAACTGATCAAGCCAAGGATGGAGGCAAGAAGAGCTTCGAGGTACTGAGTGCACGGGAGAAGGTCAAGGAGACCATGAACCCAAAGCCAGGGGTGAAGAAGAAGACTTGCAAAGTCAAGGTTGATCGAGTAAAGAAGAGTTATGGTGCATCAAGGATCACTACATAAGGACATGACTTACAACCAATGAGGTAACATCTACAGTTATGTGGTGTAAGTCATAAGGCTGAAGATCAAGCTCGAGAAGTAAACAAGGGGGTTGGAGCTCAGATATGCCAATCTAGATCAAGTCAAGTTGACTTGATGGTTTAGAGTCCAACATCGACCTCAAACATGCCTGTTGGGGACTTGTCCTTAAATTCTATGAATTAAGAACAAGGCAACACAGAAATCGTTAAACGTTAAAATCCTTCGTCCTTTGAAGCATTATTTCCCTTAGGATATAATGAGTTTCGGACGAAGGTTATGAAGGACATACCTTCATCAGTATGATAAATAATGAAAAAGGAATACACATGAAGTATGAGAGATGACGTAAACACTTAAATATTATTATTAGCTCATTTCTATTTTTATTATTATAGATATAATAACAAATTACAAATGTACCTTTGGCCTGAAGGAAAGCAAAAGTACAAGCGTGACGCAAAAGCGAATGCTAAGTCAGCGTGAACAGTACGGGAGTACTGTTCACCTATTTATAGGCACGAGTCGTAGCCAATGTAAAATTACATCCAGGCCCTTTGCTTTTGATAATAACTCTATAATAATTTATCGGGGTCTAGATAGTCTTTTCCTCTTTAGGTGGGTTTCCTCTTTTCTGCCATCATGCCGAAGCTTCCTTGCGCACAGCTTCGGCTCTGTTCCATCCTTCGTTCTCCTTGTGTTTCTTCATACAGCGATTTTGACTTGTCCGAAGGGTCCATGTCCGAAGATACCTGTTCATATATTATACTCCAGAAACATTGTCAAATCACGTTTTTGAGGACCTTTGGAAGCCAAAGGCCCCCAACAGTAGCCCCTCGCAATATTAATTTGTTAGGATAATAAATTCAGATTGCGATATGGACGAAGGCCCTAAGCCGAAGGTCCGAAAAAACACCTTCCTCTTGCTAGAATAGAAACAGTCAATGGCAAGCGGGACCCTCCCACTTGCAATGCCCTGGGTGTATAAATATGTTACTACCGTGAGCTCATTTGGCACGCCTTCTTGCCATTTGCTTTGCTTGCTCAAACAGCTCTTTGCCCGCAAACACTTGACCAACTTCCTAGATTTTTAGCTTCGGCCCTAAGAGCACATTTTCAGCATTTTCGAAGGGATGTCTCAGGAAAAGAAAGTTGTTGCCAAAATGAAACTGAGCCTTTCTGAGGAGAAGAATCTAGGCTTTATTGAATCAATAGCGAAAACAAATACAGAGAAGATTACTAGGGAGATTTTAGAAGGTTTATCTGAAGACACTGGTGATAGTGACAGTTATGATGTGGAAAGTGGTGGAGAAGACTCCGAAGATCGACCCTGGCGACCAAGTCATGCAGTTTTTGGAAAATCAACTATTAAACAGAGTCATCTCGATAATATGAGGGGAAGATACTTTCGGGACATTTCTGTTGTAAGGGCTGATGACGGAGAGAGGACTGTGCCTACCCCCGAAGAGAATGAAGTTGTGATCTTCTAAAGCTTTTTCAAAGCTAGGCTTCGGTTTCCCTTAAGCAAATTTGTGGTTGAGGTTTTAAAGATTTATCAAGTCTACCTTCATCAAATTACGCCCGAAGCAATCATAAGAATGGGAATCTTTGTCTGGGCCATGAAGAGCCAGAGCTTGGAGCCAAATGCAAAAGGCTTTTGCAATATACATGAGCTAGTATATGAGACGAAACCCTGGGGTAAAGAGCAATATCATAACAATTTTGGCTGTTATAGCTTCGGCGCTCGCTCTGGGTCAAGCTGTCCCGTGCCGACTTTTCGGAAGAGATGGCCCGGGGATTAGATGAAGGAATGGTTCTATGTGAAAAATGATTTGAAGGCACGAGAAGATATTAAAGATATCATTATGCGCCCTATCTGGCAACGCTTCGGACTCCGGAAACTAAAGATCAATGTTGACGAGGCAGTCGAAGAATGCCAGAGAGCCTTCGGCGTAGTTTGCTCTTTCATTGGGACAAGGAATTTAGTCCAGGAGCACATAGCCTTCAGAGTTTGGCCACTTGTAGAAAAGTGGGAAATGCCAAAAGAAACTATCACCAAGCCTGACGAAGGTGGGCTGGTTAGGATGAAGTTCACTTTCAGATACAAGGGTGAATTTGTTGAACCAGATGATGATTGGCTGAAATGTATTGAAGCTACAAGCGATGTATTACTTGGGGCATACTCAAAGGCAGAAGATACTGCGTTATCAGCAGCCTTCGGAGGTCGGAAAAAGAAGAGGCTGAACAGAGTTTTTGATGCTATTGGATTCATCTGTCCTGACTACCATTACCCGTTACGGGGTCAAAAAAGAAAAGGTACAGTTTCTGTGAAGGAAGTTGCTTCGACCGCTCCTAGTGAGCCAACACCGAAGAGGAAAAAGGTGAAGGTTCTTACCCACCGGCCACGCTACATTGAGCCGGCCACAGTGCCCGAATTTGTCGGTGAGGCTGCTTCGGCCACTGAAACCAAAAAACCTATACCTACGCAGAAAGCTGAAGAACTAACTGCAATACCGAAGGCTGAAAGAATTGAAGAGCCGAAAACTGAAGGGACAAAAATATCAGAAATTTTAAGCCCTTCGGCAGAAGTTGGAGTGCCACAAACTCAAAAAGGTCCAGCTGTGACCCCCAAAAGGAAAAGGATGGTTAATGTTTTGGATGTACTGGAGACAATAAAGTCTTCCAGCTCTACTCCTAAAAAAGTTGCGGGAACTCAAAAAGCACAAATTGAAGTAACAAGCTGTGGAGCCGAAACTACAAAGCACCAGGCTGAAATCGAAACTAGACCTTCAGAGTCTGCCAAAGAGAAATCCTTGGAAACCGAAGGAGAAAATACAAAGGAAATTTTAAAGCAAATTCTATCTGAAAAAACTCTTTCTTCAACTCCCGAAGCATCTTCCAAATTGCCTGATTATATTGTACGACATGCTTCGGGCAAAATGCTATCTGAAGAGGAAAAGCGAGAAGCTCATCATTATGCCCAGAAATTAAAATATCCGAAAGGGGCATTGATATTTAATGGCAGCGGAGAAGAAGACTTCTTGTATTGTCTTCCAGACAGCAAGGAGATTTCTGTCTGCCGGGAGATGGCAAGAAGCTTCGGATTCCCAACTCTAGAAGATGGGCTCTCAGTTTTGTCAAAAGATGAATTGGCCGACAGCTTAGCGTACAACAGCTTAAAGGTGAGAAAATAAACTTTTTGCGTGGTTAAAAATTCGTGTGTTTATTTCTTAATATCACATTCCTTTTGCAGGGCCTTATTCTTAGCAACGCCCTCAGAGCGCAGAAAAGCGCTGAAGATGAGGGATGTACCATAGCATTGAATAACCTTCGTTCCAAAGTGATTGAGCTAAGGAACGAAGGTCTTGAGAAAGATAAAATATTAATTTCATTGCTTAACAAAATAAAAGAAGACGAATCTACTTCCAAGGCCCAAGCTGAAGCCCAGAAGTGCGAAATTGAAAATCTTTAGAAACAGTTGGCTGAAGCGAAATTAAAGTGTGCAACTACCGAAGCTGACCGAGACGCCAGTGATTACTGGAAGAATCATTGGGAGAAAACAACTGCAGAACTTCGATTTTCAAAAGAAAGATGTTATGAAAAATCCATGAAATGTGTGGAAACAATTAAGACTAGTTTCGCCAGCGTCGGCGCATTTTCGAATGAAAGCAACTTCGTACTGGGAGATCCCGAAGGTCCAATCGACTGGATCAACGGCGAGGCCGAAGCTTTTGAAGAAATTTTGAGTGGTCGTGGGGACATATGCGCCTTCTCGGATGCTAGGGGGATTGCCACTATCTTGGAGAGAAGAGGCTACGATCATGTGAAATCCTTGGCGCAAACCGAAGCTGCCCTATCTATTGAGGATATAAAAGACCCCTCGGCCGAAGCAAGCTTGGTTGGTGGAAAAAATTTCACCGACATCTGGGAAATGGCGGTCGGGAGATGGCTCAAGAAATTATAAGGAAAAGCGAAAAAGGTATTCAGGATGCTAGAAAAGTAGCAGAGGCCGCTGAGAAAAGTGCGGATCTCGAGAGGCGAATAGGTATTGACTAATAACTTTTGACTTTATGTTGTAATTTTATGACTGAAAGGGAATTAGGCTTACACCTATTTCCTAATTGATTTTGGTGGTTGAATTGCCCAACACAAATAATTGGACTAACTAGTTTGCTCTAGTCTATAAGTCATACAGGTGCCAAAGGTTCACACTAAGCCAATAAAAAGACCAAGAAAAGGGTTCAAACAAAGAGAGCAAGGGACAACCGAAGGCTACCCTGGTCTGGCGCACCGGACTGTCCGGTGTGCCACCGGACAGTGTCCGGTGCACCAGGGGACTCCAAGCTGAACTCCTCACCTTTGGGAAAACGCAGAGGTGCTCCGCTATAATTCACCGGACTGTCCGGTGCACCACCGGACAGTGTCCGGTGCCCCAAGGAAGAGCGGCTCTGAACTCGCCAGCTTCGGGAATCCGCTCCGCTATAATTCACCGGACATGTCCGGTGCACACCGGACTGTCCGGTGAGCCAGCGGAGCAACGGCTACTTCGCGCGCAACGGTCGACTGCAACGCATTAAATGCGCGCCTGCGCGCGCAGAGGACAGAGCACGCGCGAGTGGCACACCGGACAGTCTACAGGATTTGTCCGGTGCGCCACCAGACAGCCAGGCGGGCCCACAAGACAGAGCTCCAACGGTCGGAACCCAACGGCCAGGTGACGTGGCTGGCGCACCGGACTGTCCGGTGCGCCATGCGACAGCAGCCTCCACCAAACGGCTAGTTTGGTGGTTGGGGCTATAAATACCCCAACCACCCCCACATTCAAGTCATCCAAGTTTTCCATCTTCCAACTACATACAAGAGCTCTAGCATTCAATTCTAGACACACCCAAGTGATCAAATCCTCTTCCAATTCCACACAAAGCTTTAGTGATTAGTGAGAGAGATTTGCTTGTGTTCTTTCGAGCTCTTGCGCTTGGATTGCTTCTTTCTTTCGTTCTTACTTGCGAACAACTCAATTGTAACCGAGGCAAGAGACACCAATTGTGTGGTGGTCCTTGCGGGGAAGTTTGTTCCCGTTTGATTGAGAAGAAGAAGCTCACTCAGTCCGAGGGACCGTTTGAGAGAGGGAAAAGGTTGAAAGAGACCCGGTCTTTGTGACCACCTCAACGGGGAGTAGGTTTGCAAGAACCGAACCTCGGTAAAACAAATCATCGTGTCCCGCTCTTTATTCGCTCACGATTTGTTTTGCACCCTCTCTCTCGGACTCGTTTCTATTTCTAACGCTAACCCGGCTTGTAGTTGTGATTAAGTTTGTAAATATCAGATTCGCCCTATTCACCCCCCCCTCTAGGTGACTTTCAATTGGTATTAGAGCCCGGTGCTTCATTAGAGCCTAACCGCTCGAAGTGATGTCGGGAGATCACGCCAAGAAGGATATGGTGACCGGCGAGAAGCCCACTACAAGCCACGAGAAGGCTCCATCGGGAGAGTCCTACAACAAAGGGAAGGTGAAGGAAAAGGAATCCCCTTCACACAAGTCACGTCGGAGCGGTGACAAGAAGAAGAAGATGAGGAAGGTGGTCTACTACGAGACCAACACCTCATCGCCATCCACCTCCGGCTCCGATGCGCCGTCCATCACTTCTAAGCGCCATGAGCGCAAGAAGTTTAGTAAGATCCCTTTACGCTATCCTCGCATTCCTAAACATACACCTTTACTTTCCGTCCCATTAGGCAAACCACCAACGTTTGATGGTGAAGATTATGCTAGGTGGAGTGATTTGATGCGATTTCATCTAACCTCACTCCACAAAAGTATATGGGATGTTGTTGAGTTTGGTGTACAGGTACCATCTGTAGGGGATGAAGATTTTGATGAGGACGAAGTGGCCCAAATCCAACACTTCAACTCCCAAGCCTCAACTATACTCCTCGCCTCTCTAAGTCGAGAGGAGTATAATAAGGTGCAAGGGTTGAAAAATGCTAAGGAGATTTGGGACACGCTAAAGACCGCGCACGAAGGAGACGAGGTGACCAAAATCACCAAGCAGGAAACGATCGAGGGAGAGCTCGGTCGCTTCCGACTTCGCCAAGGGGAGGAGCCACAAGACATGTACAACCGGCTCAAAACCTTGGTGAACCAAGTGCGCAACCTCGGGAGCAAGAAATGGGATGACCACGAAATGGTTAAGGTTATTCTTAGATCACTTGTTTTCCTTAACCCTACATAAGTGCAATTAATTCGTGGTAATCCTAGATACACACTAATGTCTCCCGAGGAAGTGATAGGACACTTTGTGAGCTTTGAGTTGATGATCAAAGGCTCAAACAAAATCAACGAGCTTGATGGCCCCTCCACATCCAAAGCACAACCGGTCGCATTCAAAGCGACGGAGGAGAATAAGGAGGAGTCTACATCAAGTAGACAACAAATCGATGCCTCAAAGCTCGACAATGAGGAGATGGCGCTCGTCATCAAGAGCTTCCGCCAAATCCTCAAACAAAGGAGGGGGAAAGATTACAAGCCCCGCTCCAAGAAAGTGTGCTACAAATGTGGTAAGCCCGGTCATTTTATTGCAAAATGTCCATTATCTAGTGATAGTGACAGAGGCGACGACAAGAAGGGGAGAAGAAAGGAGAAGAAGAGATACTACAAGAAGAAGGGCGGCGATGCCCATGTTTGCCGGGAGTGGGACTCCGACGAGAGCTCCACCGACTCCTCCTCCGACGAGGACGCCGCAAACTGTAACACCCGGCTTTAAGGAACAAAGCCAGGTGCATCTCATACATGCGCCAAGGAGACAACATATATAATAACAGAGTGTATAGAGATAAATGTCATAAAACATCAGAGTATTTATTACATAGCGGAAGACTTATTACAAGATAAAGTAATAAAGATAAAACGAACTAAGGATCGTCGGCGCCAATGTCGACTGGGAAACGCCACCTAGATCAGATCGAACTCCTCCGTGTTAGGCGGCTCCTCCTGAACCACCTGATCATCTCCTGTGGGGGGGGGGGGGGTGTGAGACAGCAAGGGTGAGCTCACACATGATCATAGCTCAACAAGTTGTGGGGAACCAGTGGACACAAACTCACAAAGGTGTGAGTTCATGTGATGTGTAAGGCTATCAATGATAGGGGTTAAAGCTGAGCATTGCTTTTAAGTAGTTGGTCAAAATTTTATTAGCAGTTACTAAGTGTAAGTAAATACCAAACCATAAGTAAAGTAATAGAACAAAATTAATAACAAACCCATGCATATGCGAATGACAAATTGAATTTAAGTTCCATAATTTAAACATCAGAGAGTCCTGAGCTGCTCATGACCGTGAGCTCGGCTAGTATACCAGTTTTACACTCTGCAGAGGTTGTACCCTTTACCCACAAGTCATGTTACCCATCTACCAAGGGGTCATGAATCCCATACACCTCTACCTAGGAAGCGCGGCAGGGCAACACTACGAGGCCTTTACAAAGTTCCACTAGCTTCCGAAAACCCGCTACAGTTTATAGGAAGTTCCAATGCAGGGTTCCTGGCTGACTGCCATCCCAGCAAAATCAACCAGGGACCTCCCTACACTGACCACTCCCCTACTGCCCTTGCCCCTTTCGGGTAAGGTAGTCTTCCACTAGCTTTCCTAATTAGTCAGCCAAGGGGTCCCATTCCTCCCTTGTGGTGGCACGTGTTACTCAAGTTAAGCTCTATGTTCCAATTAACATTAATGATCTCAACATGAACATAAATAGAATAACAAGAATAATTGGAACATAGATATAATAAATGATTATCCCAAAACCATGTAAAGCAATAGCAAACTACCCAAGTGATTCAGGGGTAAACAAGGTAATGAGATAAACAATCTAGGGTGACCTATTGGGTCCCATCAAAATCAACCTATGCATGAGTATGTGATATTAAAGAACATTATTGGGTAAAAAGTGGTCAAGGGCACAACTTGCCTTCAATGAGCTCCTGCTCAGCTACTTCACCCTGCTGCTCACCAGGATCCTCAGCAACGGGCTCTTCTACTCGCCACAATACAAACAAGCACAGTGCATATAGAGGAATTAACATTACACCAAACATATAAATGAAATACACAGTAATATTCTACATATTAAAATAAAAACCTAGGAACTGGAATCATAATTTTCTGAGTTATAAATTTTAAGTTATGCATTTTCAAAGGTTTTATGTGCTTTAAATAGGATTAAGTGATAAATAAATTTCTTACTGTTTTCATGACATAACAGAGGCTCTAGGTGAAAGAGAATAATATTACAAAATTTTAGGAACTGGAATGGATAAATTTGGAGTTAGTATGTATTTTCTATGAATTTATAAAGTTCTAGCAATTATTTTCCTATTTAAAATCTATTTTCCATTTCATTTATTCAATTTAAGCGAACTCTGGACTGGGCCTCATTTAATGGGAAACGCAGGGGCCACGGAGTGAAACTCCCAAGACACAGCGCACAGTGATGTAGGACGGCGGGTTGATTTCTATAAACTACAGGGTTTCTTATGCAAAAGCTTCAGCCGAAGGGGTATGGGCCAATTCTAGCCACTAGATTAGATCTGGACGGCCCATAATTGACCAACAAAACGCTACGCAGCGAAATCAATCCCAACCGTAGGCGTAGGGATCAACGATCATGATTTTAAACAGTCGGCCCCAGTCACACCCGCCTGATCTGGCATCAAAGGTCCTCCTTCACCCGATCGAAGGAAGGCACCAGATGCAATCCCAAGGGCTCATTTCCAAATCAACGGTTCACCCTGACCCCGAGTAAAAAGCTACCCATAGTCATCCTGGCCGTCCATCACAGAATCTAGGGCCCCCTGGCTTCTTCAACCTCGCGACGTCAGGTTTGGCCGACCACGCCGTGACTAGCTCCCCGCCATTACCGGCTATCTGGTGCATGCCCAGGACTTGGCAGACGAACACCAGTCGTTCGCCAACCCCAGTAAAAGCCCCAACGCGCACAGAACACAGCTAGACCCGCGCCGCATAATCCAAAACTAAGGAATGCTATACGGATGGATGAACAAGCAGAAGCGGTCAGAGGATTCTCACCGGAGGATAGCAGCGCGGTGATGAACCACGCTAGCCGGAGAAGCGCCCAGGTTCCAATCCAATAGCGCGTCCCCACGATTCCACACCGAGCACCGTCCAACGGCCAGGCGAGACGTCAAGCGCGGCAGACACAGATTATATTCTCCCAGGGGTCGTGGCGGCTTCTAGGGATTAGGATTAACCTAGGCTTAATGGGTCGAGGGAGGAGGACCGCGTATATATTCTCGAGGGAAGGACCCTGGCAGGTGCAGTCCAAGACTCCGGGATATACTCCTCCACTACGGCGGATTTGGCGCTCCGGTTGCGACGGGTTCGCGTAGATTTGTTGAGGACGATACTGACAAGTCCGTCCCACACAGCAGTACCACAAATGCGCTTGAGCGAATGACAGCTCGGGCCCACCAAACAGCGACGGAAGGAAAAACGTGGACGCCAGTACATGACTGCCAGGTGGGTCCGTGGAAGCAGCGATATGATCCCAAGTCCGAGCGGTACCGGACGACTGACCAGCATGGCCCACACGCCAGGGACCGCTGGAACCCCACGCGTCTGGCGAACAGAAGCAAAGGAGTGGAGTTGGGCTGGGGTGCGCGCAAGTGGGAAGGAAGTTGGGCCGAATTATGGTAAAGCCAGCCCAATTAGGTTAGATCCCTTTCTTTTTTTTTTCTGCTATTTTCTGTTTTTATTTATTCATAATTATTTTGAATCTAAATTTGAATTTGAATATGAGTTTCAGCTTTGGGTTAGTTACACAAATTCAAAATCTAGTGTTGGAATAATATATTTTTAATTACTTATTTTATCCACACAATACTTATTTTCTTCTCTCTTCTAACTTCTAGAATTTCTTCCAGATCTTAAATTCCCATTTGGGTATTAATATATTTCTTTTTCACATTATTCTATGTTGTCACAAAATGCACATAAAATAAAATCCAGCATGATGCATAATTTGGTGGCATAAATTTTTATTAATTATTTGTTTTCAAGTGAAGTGTTCACATGTGTTTATAAATGGAGGAATCACATCTAAAGAAAAAAAATCTCCATTTATTTCTTTTACATAATGGGTATTTACAAATCCTACCCCCCTTAAAAATAATCTCGTCCTCGAGATTTCAAGAAGAACGAGGGAAAAGGTGGGGAAAATCTATGCGGAGCTCTTCTTCTCTTTCCCAAGTTGCTTCATCTTCACCGTGGTGACTCCATTGGACTTTGCACATCTTTATCACTTTATTTCTTGTAACTCGAGTCAATGTATCCAAAATCTTGATCGGGTACTCCGTGTAAGTCAAATCACCTTGAACACTGAGCTCCTCCATGGGTAACTGTTCCTCGGGAACACGGAGACACTTCTTCAGTTGAGATACGTGGAACACATTATGCACATCCGATAGACTAGCAGGTAACTCAAGTTGGTATGCCATCTCTCCAACTCTCCTAAAGATCAGGAATGGTCCAATGTAGCGAGGGGACAATTTGCCCTTGACTTTGAATCTCCTCATTCCACGCAGGGGTGACACCTTGAGATACACATAATCTCCTTCTTCAAATTCCAGTGGCCTTCTTCTATTATCAGCGTAGCTCTTTTGTCTGGTTTGAGCTACCCTCAAATTCTCTCGAATTATACGAACTTGTTCTTCTGCTTCTTGAATCAATTCAGGCCCAAAGAACTGTCTCTCTCCAGTCTGATCCCAATATAGAGGAGTCCTGCACTTCCTCCCATATAAAGCTTCAAAAGGTGACATCTTCAGACTGGCCTGGTAACTATTATTGTACGAGAACTCAGCATAAGGCAGACTCTTATCCCAACTTCCTCCATGCTGAAGGGCACATGCTCTCAACATATCTTCCAACACTTGATTAGTCCTTTCAGTCTGTCCATCAGTCTGAGGGTGATAAGCTGTACTAAAATTCAACTTTGTACTCATGTTCTCATGAAAGCTTCTCCAAAATCTTGAGGTAAACTGCGAACCTCGATCAGACACGATCTTCTTTGGTACTCCATGTAAACACACAATCCGAGCCATATATAACTCTGCTAGCTGAGAACCTTTATAAGTAGTCTTCACAGGAATAAAGTGAGCCACTTTAGTCAATCTATCCACAATTACCCATATAGCATCATATCCTTTCTGGGTGCGAGGCAATCCAGTAATAAAATCCATACCAATCTCTTCCCATTTCCACTCGGGTATCTTTAGTGGATGCAATAGTCCAGCTGGCCTCTGGTGTTCAGCCTTAACTCTTTGACATACATCGCACATAGCCACATGTGCAGCTACATCTCTTTTCAATCCATACCACCAATACTTCCGCTTCAAATCCTGATACATCTTGGTACTACCAGGATGAATAGAATAATCCGAGTCGTGGGCCTCCTTTAAAATAGTCTCTCGCAGGCTTTTAACATCAGGAACACACATCCTGTCCTTGAACCATACGGTGCCCTGCTCATCTTCCGTGAATTCCGGAACTCGACCTTCAGTAATCAGATCCTTAATCTCTTTTATCTTAGCATCACCAATTTGTCCTTTGCGGATCTCTTGCTCCAAAGTAGGTTCCACATCAATAGTAACTCCCTCAGTATGAGCAACTATCCCCAGGTTAAGTCTCCTGAAGTCCTCAACAATCTCGTCGGGTAGCTGGGCAACAATAGCTGAATGAACATGCTCCTTGCGACTCAAGGCATCTGCAACCAAGTTTGCCTTGCCCGGGTGATAGTGAATCTCCAAATCATAATCCTTAATAAGCTCCAACCAACGGCATTGCCTAAGGTTGAGATCCTTCTGAGTGAATATATACTTCAAACTCTTATGATCCGTGTACACTTGGCACTTGGTTCCCATAATATAGTGTCTCCAAATCTTAAGTGCATGCACAACGGCTGCCAATTCCAAGTCATGAGTAGGGTAGTTCAATTCATGTCTCCGCAACTGACGGGAAGCATAAGCAATCACATGTCCTTCTTGCATGAGCACACATCCTAAGCCTTGGCCACATGCATCACAATAGATGTCAAATCCTTTCTGTAGGTCCGGCATAACCAATACTGGTGGCGACATCAACCTCTTCTTCAATAGATCAAAGCTGTCTTGACACTTCTCGTCCCACTTAAATTCTTTTCCTTTCTCCAAAAGCGAAGTCATAGGCTTAGCAATCTTAGAAAATCCTTCAATAAATCTCCAATAATATCCTGCGAGTCCCAAGAAACTCCGAATCTCAGAAACTGTAGTGGGTACTCTCCACTCCATTATCTCCTTAACTTTAGCAGGATCCACTGCTATTCCTCCATTAGAAATAATATGACCAAGAAATGGCACTTCGCCAATCCAAAACTCGCACTTGCTGAACTTGGCATATAGCTGGTTATCTCGAAGCTTCTGTAGCACCATCCTCAGATGCTCCTCGTGATCACTATCACTCTGAGAATAGATAAGAATATCGTCGATGAATACCACGACGAATCTGTCCAAATACTCCATAAACACCTTGTTCATTAAGTTCATAAAATAGGCTGGTGCGTTAGTTAATCCAAACGACATAACTGTGAACTCATATAATCCATATCTAGTCGAGAAAGCCGTCTTGGGAATATCCGATGGTCTAATCCTCATCTGATGATAACCGGATCGGAGATCAATCTTCGAAAATACTCTTGCACCCCTCATCTGATCAAATAAATCCTCAATACGGGGCAACGGATACTTGTTCTTCACCGTAACATCATTAAGAGATCTATAATCCACACACATCCGTTGCGATCCATCCTTCTTCTGTACAAACAAGACCGGTGCTCCCTAAGGTGAGGAACTCGGACGAATGTACCCAGCCTCTTGTAACTCAGTTAACTGCTTCTTAAGTTCCTTCAACTCCTCTACGGACATTCTATATGGCCGTTTAGAAATAGGGGCAGTTCCAGGTAAGAGGTCAATGACAAACTCAACTTCTCTATCAGGTGGCATTCCTGGTAACTCCTCTGGAAAGACATCCGGAAAATCTCTAACCACCCGGATATTGTCACCAACAAACTCCTTCGGCATAAAGAACATTGCACGCATAGATGAGGAGGTTACTGCAATATTAACTTGAAACCTTTCTCCTTTAGTGGTAGTGAGTTCTACGGTACCTCTACCACAAGCTATAACGGCCTTTGCCTTTCTCAGCCATGACATACCAAGGATCAGATCTATACTGCTTGACTCTAATATTATAGCAGTAGCTCCAAATTCTCTACCCATAATGGTTAATGTCAATCTACGTGTCATTTGATTCGCCTCAACAGGCCCTTTAGGTGTAATTACTATCAGGGGTTTTCTCATATTTAGCAGTGGTATTTCATTTGTGTTGGCATATCTAGCAGACATGAATGAATGTGTAGCACCAGAATCAAATAATATGGTTGCAGGAATTGCATTAACATAAAACATACCAATTACGAGGTCCCCTCCATCTGGAGTAGCATCAACGCTGACTTGATTAACCTTGGCAATAGAATATCCCTTGCCAGGGGTCTGTTGCTTGTTCTGAACTGGAGTAGCAGCAATCCTCTATGGGCAGACATTTGCGTAATGACCAATCTTCCCACACTTGAAGCATTGAGTGCCCGGACTCTGTCCTGAAAACTTTGTCGGGGTGCCAGTAGGGGTAGCCTGTCGAGGAGGTGGAGTCCTCAGTGGTGACTGCTGAACTGGGCGTGGTCCTCCTGGTCGAGTCGGTGTACCCTGTGGTGAACTGTAGCGAGGACGAACACTGCTGCTTCCTTGTCCTTGAGATATGGCCTTTCTCTTCAAATCTCCCAGTTGAACACGCTTGTGTTCAATAGCCAGTGCCTTATCAAGCAGCCTCTGAAATGATGGAAATGTGTGTGCCACCAGAGCATACTGCAAGGGTCCATTAAGTCCTTCAATAAAATGCTCCTGCTTCCTCTCGTCTTCAGCAACTTCTTCAGGGGCATATCTGGATAACTGAATAAACTTGTCGCGGTACTCGCTGACTGACATACTCCCTTGCTTCAGCGACAGAAATTCCTTCTTCTTGATCTTTATCATCCCAGCTGGAATATGGTAGTTCCTGAACTGCGTACTGAACTCTGCCCAGGTAATATTATCAGCAGCATCGTGGGCAGCGGTATAAGAATCCCACCAGTCAGCAGCAGGACCAGTCAGACGTCCAGAAGCATATAAAACCTTCTCCCGGTCCGTGCACTGTGCAATATTCAGCATCTTCTCAACGGACTTCAGCCAATCATCCGCGTCCAGTGGATCAGGTGAGCTAGCGAATGTAGGTGGCTTATGACTCATGAACTCCCTATGCTTGTCTCAGGGTGGAACTGGTGGTGGTGGAGGAGGCAGTGGTACTTGTTGCTGTTGTTGCTGTTGTTGCATTTGCTGTTGCAGCTGCTGTTGTTGCGCCCTCCTTTCCTGGCGTATCTCATCTCGCTCCTGGCGCAACTCCTGGCGTATATCTTCTCTTTCCTGACGCATCTCCTGGCGTTCTTGCTGCATCTGAGCACGCATATCAGCCATAGTGTCTGCCATTTGCTGCATCACCGCCATCTGAGCAGCAACCAGTGGGTCAACTCCGCCTGGTGGAGGATTGGGAGGATTCATCTCTGCAGGCTGTGGCTGAGGCTGTCTATATATCCTTCGAGTGTGTTGGTTAGGAGGCAAGTCAATTCCACCACCCCGCCTGGTATTGACCATCTGAGTTAGATACATATGGTAAGAAAATAGTAGACAAGGCAGGTATTTACAAATCAGGTTACTTTGGGGAATTTATTAGCTAAGCAGATTAATATTTTACCTACCAAAGCTAATTCAACACCTTATGTTGGTACATGCTAAGATGTCCATCTATAATTCAATCAACCAAAGAAGCAAATCAGGCATTTAGCATCAGCACAATCAAACAACATTTTTAATAGAGAAAATAGTTTTAATTTTGTCTTAGGTTCCCTATCTCTTAGAAAGATCATAGTCATAGGATTCCAAGGTGTGAAATCCTTCTTGTCTTAGAGTAGAAAAGGTAAGAATGATCAGGGTAGAACAGTAGAAGGTGAGACAAGATCAAAACAAGAAAGAACCAGAGTAAGGTAAGTATGGAATGAATCAGAATGAGATAAGTAGGTAAGGGTTTGTCCATTTCTATCTAGGTCTCATCCTACAATCAACATTTCCTCTGATACCACTTCTGTAACACCCGGCTTTAAGGAACAAAGCCAGGTGCATCTCATACATGCGCCAAGGAGACAACATATATAATAACAGAGTGTATAGAGATAAATGTCATAAAACATCAGAGTATTTATTACATAGCGGAAGACTTATTACAAGATAAAGTAATAAAGATAAAACGAACTAAGGATCGTCGGCGCCAATGTCGACTGGGAAACGCCACCTAGATCAGATCGAACTCCTCCGTGTTAGGCGGCTCCTCCTGAACCACCTGATCATCTCCTGTGGGGGGGGGTGTGAGACAGCAAGGGTGAGCTCACACATGATCATAGCTCAACAAGTTGTGGGGAACCAGTGGACACAAACTCACAAAGGTGTGAGTTCATGTGATGTGTAAGGCTATCAATGATAGGGGTTAAAGCTGAGCATTGCTTTTAAGTAGTTGGTCAAAATTTTATTAGCAGTTACTAAGTGTAAGTAAATACCAAACCATAAGTAAAGTAATAGAACAAAATTAATAACAAACCCATGCATATGCGAATGACAAATTGAATTTAAGTTCCATAATTTAAACATCAGAGAGTCCTGAGCTGCTCATGACCGTGAGCTCGGCTAGTATACCAGTTTTACACTCTGCAGAGGTTGTACCCTTTACCCACAAGTCATGTTACCCATCTGCCAAGGGGTCATGAATCCCATACACCTCTACCTAGGAAGCGCGGCAGGGCAACACTACGAGGCCTTTACAAAGTTCCACTAGCTTCCGAAAACCCGCTACAGTTTATAGGAAGTTCCAATGCAGGGTTCCTGGCTGACTGCCATCCCAGCAAAATCAACCAGGGACCTCCCTACACTGACCACTCCCCTACTGCCCTTGCCCCTTTCGGGTAAGGTAGTCTTCCACTAGCTTTCCTAATTAGTCAGCCAAGGGGTCCCATTCCTCCCTTGTGGTGGCACGTGTTACTCAAGTTAAGCTCTATGTTCCAATTAACATTAATGATCTCAACATGAACATAAATAGAATAACAAGAATAATTGGAACATAGATATAATAAATGATTATCCCAAAACCATGTAAAGCAATAGCAAACTACCCAAGTGATTCAGGGGTAAACAAGGTAATGAGATAAACAATCTAGGGTGACCTATTGGGTCCCATCAAAATTAACCTATGCATGAGTATGTGATATTAAAGAACATTATTGGGTAAAAAGTGGTCAAGGGCACAACTTGCCTTCAATGAGCTCCTGCTCAGCTACTTCACCCTGCTGCTCACCAGGATCCTCAGCAACGGGCTCTTCTACTCGCCACAATACAAACAAGCACAGTGCATATAGAGGAATTAACATTACACCAAACATATAAATGAAATACACAGTAATATTCTACATATTAAAATAAAAACCTAGGAACTGGAATCATAATTTTCTGAGTTATAAATTTTAAGTTATGCATTTTCAAAGGTTTTATGTGCTTTAAATAGGATTAAGTGATAAATAAATTTCTTACTGTTTTCATGACATAACAGAGGCTCTAGGTGAAAGAGAATAATATTACAAAATTTTAGGAACTGGAATGGATAAATTTGGAGTTAGTATGTATTTTCTATGAATTTATAAAGTTCTAGCAATTATTTTCCTATTTAAAATCTATTTTCCATTTCATTTATTCAATTTAAGCGAACTCTGGACTGGGCCTCATTTAATGGGAAACGCAGGGGCCACGGAGTGAAACTCCCAAGACACAGCGCACAGTGATGTAGGACGGCGGGTTGATTTCTATAAACTACAGGGTTTCTTATGCAAAAGCTTCAGCCGAAGGGGTATGGGCCAATTCTAGCCACTAGATTAGATCTGGACGGCCCATAATTGACCAACAAAACGCTACGCAGCGAAATCAATCCCAACAGTAGGCGTAGGGATCAACGATCATGATTTTAAACAGTCGGCCCCAGTCACACCCGCCTGATCTGGCATCAAAGGTCCTCCTTCACCCGATCGAAGGAAGGCACCAGATGCAATCCCAAGGGCTCATTTCCAAATCAACGGTTCACCCTGACCCCGAGTAAAAAGCTACCCATAGTCATCCTGGCCGTCCATCACAGAATCTAGGGCCCCCTGGCTTCTTCAACCTCGCGACGTCAGGTTTGGCCGACCACGCCGTGACTAGCTCCCCGCCATTACCGGCTATCTGGTGCATGCCCAGGACTTGGCAGACGAACACCGGTCGTTCGCCAACCCCAGTAAAAGCCCCAACGCGCACAGAACACAGCTAGACCCGCGCCGCATAATCCAAAACTAAGGAATGCTATACGGATGGATGAACAAGCAGAAGCGGTCAGAGGATTCTCACCGGAGGATAGCAGCGCGGTGATGAACCACGCTAGCCGGAGAAGCGCCCAGGTTCCAATCCAATAGCGCGTCCCCACGATTCCACACCGAGCACCGTCCAACGGCCAGGCGAGACGTCAAGCGCGGCAGACACAGATTATATTCTCCCAGGGGTCGTGGCGGCTTCTAGGGATTAGGATTAACCTAGGCTTAATGGGTCGAGGGAGGAGGACCGCGTATATATTCTCGAGGGAAGGACCCTGGCAGGTGCAGTCCAAGACTCCGGGATATACTCCTCCACTACGGCGGATTTGGCGCTCCGGTTGCGACGGGTTCGCGTAGATTTGTTGAGGACGATACTGACAAGTCCGTCCCACACAGCAGTACCACAAATGCGCTTGAGCGAATGACAGCTCGGGCCCACCAAACAGCGACGGAAGGAAAAACGTGGACGCCAGTACATGACTGCCAGGTGGGTCCGTGGAAGCAGCGATATGATCCCAAGTCCGAGCGGTACCGGACGACTGACCAGCATGGCCCACACGCCAGGGACCGCTGGAACCCCACGCGTCTGGCGAACAGAAGCAAAGGAGTGGAGTTGGGCTGGGGTGCGCGCAAGTGGGAAGGAAGTTGGGCCGAATTATGGTAAAGCCAGCCCAATTAGGTTAGATCCCTTTCTTTTTTTTCTGCTATTTTCTGTTTTTATTTATTCATAATTATTTTGAATCTAAATTTGAATTTGAATATGAGTTTCAGCTTTGGGTTAGTTACACAAATTCAAAATCTAGTGTTGGAATAATATATTTTTAATTACTTATTTTATCCACACAATACTTATTTTCTTCTCTCTTCTAACTTCTAGAATTTCTTCCAGATCTTAAATTCCCATTTGGGTATTAATATATTTCTTTTTCACATTATTCTATGTTGTCACAAAATGCACATAAAATAAAATCCAGCATGATGCATAATTTGGTGGCATAAATTTTTATTAATTATTTGTTTTCAAGTGAAGTGTTCACATGTGTTTATAAATGGAGGAATCACATCTAAAGAAAAAAAATCTCCATTTATTTCTTTTACATAATGGGTATTTACAAATCCTACCCCCCTTAAAAATAATCTCGTCCTCGAGATTTCAAGAAGAACGAGGGAAAAGGTGGGGAAAATCTATGCGGAGCTCTTCTTCTCTTTCCCAAGTTGCTTCATCTTCACCGTGGTGACTCCATTGGACTTTGCACATCTTTATCACTTTATTTCTTGTAACTCGAGTCAATGTATCCAAAATCTTGATCGGGTACTCCGTGTAAGTCAAATCACCTTGAACACTGAGCTCCTCCATGGGTAACTGTTCCTCGGGAACACGGAGACACTTCTTCAGTTGAGATACGTGGAACACATTATGCACATCCGATAGACTAGCAGGTAACTCAAGTTGGTATGCCATCTCTCCAACTCTCCTAAAGATCAGGAATGGTCCAATGTAGCGAGGGGACAATTTGCCCTTGACTTTGAATCTCCTCATTCCACGCAGGGGTGACACCTTGAGATACACTTAAGCAAACCATTGGTAGATCATCGGATCTCGATTTATTTCCATCTTCAAGTTCAATTATCATATGAGGAGTCCAGGCTGCTCATAACCGTGAGCACGGCTGATATATCAGTTTTACACTCTGCAGAGGTGGCACATCTTTACCCATGAGTCGCGATTCCCTTCTAGCCCGGGTTAGCTAGACCCGTATTCACTTCCGAGGTGAATGGCCAGGGTCTCACTACGAGGCTTCTCCCTAGAGTCCTCATTACGCAAATGCTGGAAATGATCAAACTGCATAAGACACACCTAACGTAACCAACTTATAGTCCAGACTACAGGGTAAAGCTTTGGGAACTATGCCCGTATCCAATCTGCATGAGCCGGATCTATAAGAGCTTGCCAGATGCCCCTGTTCCGGTCGACCACGACCAGCACCCAACATAAGACTTCCCTAGTTATTTAGCCAAGACCAGAGCCATGATAGTCCTCATGGTAGCACTGTTTTCCCGGGTGGTCACTCCATGTTCCAATTAATATGCAATGATCTTGTTTAACCATCGGGTTAACAATAAAAAGTAAACTTACCATTTTGGAACATTAATATCACAAACCGGAGTGACTGCATAAAGTTAGGTTGTAGCAATAGCATAGCTACTAAGGTAAAGTATAATTCCCAGGTTTGATCAAGGAATAAGGTTGGAAATGTTATCTAAATAGGTAACCCGTCAAATTATGCATATATCCAAAAGAATAAACTTTATTAAATGTATTGTTTGGGATCAAACAAAGTATGCAGAGGGAGAAGTCCACTTGCCTTGCTTATTGAAAACTTGAGGTTCTTCCACGGATAGGAATAGATCTTGGTTCTTAACTACTAGATCAACCACTGAATATCACACAAACAAACAAGAAGAACGAACACCACTCAATAACATACAACATTCACCATACGTAAAGCTAAAATAAAGCTTAACGAAAAGAGCGTTCGCTTTTCAAAAACGTCGTAAGTAATGGTTATAATAAGAAGGTATTCCCTTAAAAAATGTGTGATCTATAATTTATAAAACAAGACATAAGCTTAAAAATATCTTAATTAAAATATACAAATATTAGGTTCACCAAATTAATCTTTTATAAAACGTCATATGTGATATGTCTACGATTAAGATGATAAAACATGTTATAACAATATTAAACCTTTTTAACATTTTAGAAAAGATATATGTTATATCTAATGTTAATGGGATACTAATCACGTTATTAATTGTAGAAGAATTATGGAGCATATTGTTAATCATTCACTTATGACAAATTAAGATATAAGTCTAAATAGGTTTTATGTGAAAAGGTCATTATTATTTTTAAACACCTATTTATGGAAAGTTATGGTATATGTTTTAAATGAACATTTATGTAGGAGAAAATGAACAAACAATTATATTTTATTTTTATTAGAAAGTACATGTCATGTATTCTTTATTAAGAAAGCTATATACAAAACAAATATGTAAACTAACATTTAATTATAAAAATGACATGAACACTAATTTTATTTATTTTATCCTTTAGGGACCACTATATATATATATAATATGGATTCAATGTGATGAACGGATTAATCACGCCTACATTACTAGTTATGGACAAATTGAAACGTAATCTAATTATTAAATTGTGAGAAAATATAAATAATCTATTGATTATATTTAGTTTCAATTTAGGAACATATGACCTAAATCATTTGAAATGAATACTATATTCATTGGTATATTATTAACTATCATTTTAGTTATAACAGTGTGAGCACTTAATTAAGTCATTATTAGAAAAGCTATATGACATAATTCTATTGTAAAGCATATTATTATGGGTACTTAAACATCTATAATGAACCTTACTAATATCATATTTATTAAAAGGTCATTTTAAAGTTAGAAACAAATTATCTAATTCTTTAGTAAGAAACATATGTTTATCAACATACTATCATTTTCTTTATTAGGAAAGTATAAGTGTCTAGTTAAGTCATTTTAACACTATTATAAATTCTACTATTTCAGTTTTCTCCTTTCTTTTCTAAATAGAATTTATACATGTAACTAAAAATTGTTTATTTAATTCTTCTAGCATCAATATACTAAGCATTAATTGTAAATTACTAAATGAGACTTTTAATCAAATATTCATGGTTATTATGGTATAAATAAATACCTTACTAATTCTAAGTAATTAAGTGATATACTTATGAATACATTTATCATGACTAGTGAATAGTAAAATCTATACATTTTTCATTCGACCGGAAATACGTGGCTTAATTCCTATTTCAATTTCTTATATCACTTATATCAATACTAACCAATTATCGCTCTACACACTAAAGCGAAATCAAATTATAAACATTTCTAGTATAAAATCACTAAATCAGTGAATAGTGATCGTGTTCATTTTTAGAATTATAAAATCATATACATATTTAAAATATTATCGCGGGTTCGATTTTGGTTACACGTGTATATCGAAATCTCTAAATCATACACGAATCACCAAATCACATTATAATATTACAACGATAAATCGCAAGATTCAAAATATGATTTAGAAAATAAATAAGTGGGTTGTCTTCAACCTTGAGTTAATCAGGTGCATGGAAGGAGTTCGACGAGGGGGTTGCGTAGCCCGATAGCAAGCATCGGACGGGGCTCCGACGAGGGCATTCGATGGCGACGGGCACGTCTGCTCTGGCGATGTTCCACGGACTCCGGCGAGCAGGGAACGGGCGCGGTCGTCTGTGGGCGGCGAGGTATAAACTCCGGCGCGGCACAACGGGGTTAGTGGTCGGTCGCAGAGGCAGAGGACGTCGTCGACGAGATGCGGCCGACAGTACAGCTCGGCAACAGAGAAGAGGAGCTTCGGACAGGGGCTCCAACGGCTGACTTGAGGCCGGCAAGAAGGCAGCGAGACAGTGGGAGGCGAGGAGATGTTGCGCGGGCTCGGCAGGGTCAGGCTCCACTAACAGAGAAGCGAGCAAGCAGACAGCCCGACACGGGATCGGCGAGGGCGGTGACGCGACAATGGCGACATGGCTACGCACATAACGCAGGGGCTCATGTGAGTGGAAGAGGAGAAGCAGGACAACTTCGGCAGAGGACACAGCTGGGTTTTATAGGCCGAGGGGGAGGAAACGGGCGCCGGCTATTTATGGAGAATAGAGAAACGGCTAGCTAGGAGTAATAGAGGGGAAGGAAACGGTAGCAGTAAAGTTTCTTTACTCGCGATGAAGAACGAACGGCGCGACGTCGGTTCCTGCGGGGTGTCGGGGCGTCTGGCGGCTCGGCTTCCTGGCCCATGGCGTGGTCAGCGGCTGCAGGCGCGGGTCGGTTCGGCTGCTCGGTCGGTCGGCTTCGGGGTCGGGCCTGGCAGCTCGGGTCGCGGCACCGGTTCCTGGCGCGACGGAGCTGCGCGGGGCGGCTGCGGCCGGGCGGTGCAGGGGCTCGGCGTGCAGGTAGCGCGCGGCGCTGGCCAGGAGGCGAGGGCGACGCAGGGAGGCAAAGCGACTGGCGCGACGATGAACAGCGATGGCGGCGCTAGTGTTCCTGCGGGCGAGAGAGAATAATTGGGGAAAGAGAAGACTATGTGCTGGTGGCCCACACGTCAGAGTCAAAAGGAGGTTGCGCGCTCTGGCAAAGGACCGAACGACCGTGCCTTTTTTTGTTTTGATTTTATTTTTATTTCTTCTTTTTTTCAATTCAGATGTGTGCGTGTGAGTTGTGTGTTTTTTTATTTTCTTTCCTTATTTTAATTGAATATATATATAATATTCAACTATTAAAAATAAATTCAACTTAATATTTAAAAAAATACATAATTTTAAAGAATAAATTATTTTAGCCAAAAGTCAAGAAATTAATAAAATAAAATTTTGATAAATACTTGCAAATGAAAATCAAAATGCATACTCCAAAAACACTTATTTTAACAACACATTATTATTTTATAAAATATGATTTCCTCACCAAATCAAATCCAAAACTTGGATACATCAAACAAAATTTATGCCCCGACATGAATGCATCAAACACTTGTAAAGTTTTATCTATTAAATAAATTATTTGAATTAATTATATCACCATTTAATTATTTAAAAACACAATTATTTTCCTTTCTATTGAAAACTAATAACTTAAACTGATTTTGCTTTTAGGTGATGGATTTAGGTTGTTACAATTGGACATGGCAAGAATCATGCTTGATGAGTACAAGACTTCGGATCGGTTTTGGGCCGAGGCGGTCAACACCGCCTGCGACGCCATCAACCGGTTGTATCTACACCGAACCCTCAAGAAGACATCATACGAACTCCTAACCGGTAAAAAGCCCAATATTTCATATTTTAGAGTCTTTGGTAGCAAATGCTTTATACTTGTTAAAAGAGGTAAAAAATCTAAATTTGCTCCTAAGACTGTAGAAGGCTTTTTACTAGGATATGATTCAAACACAAGGGCATATAGAGTCTTTAACAAATTCTCTAGACAAGTTGAAGTTTCTTGTGACGTTGTGTTTGATGAGACTAACGGCTCTCAAGTAGAGCAAGTTGATCTTGATGAGATAGGTGATGAAGAGGCTCCGTGCATCGCGCTAAGGAACATGTCCATTGGGGATGTGTGTCCTAAAGAATCCGAAGAGCCTCCAAATGCACAAGATCAACCATCCTGCTCCACGCAAGCATCTCCACCAACTCAAAATGAGGATGCGGCTCAAGTTGATGAAGGAGAAGATCAAGAAGATGAGCCACCTCAAGATGACGGCAATGATCAAGGGGGATACGCAAAAGATCAAGACAAGGAGGATGATGAACCAAGGCCGCCACACCCAAGAGTCCACCAAGCAATCCAACGAGATCACCCCGTCGACACCGTCCTCGGCGACATTCATAAGGGGGTAACCACTAGATCTCGTGTTGCACATTTTTGTGAGCATTACTCTTTTGTTTCCTCTATTGAGCCACACAGGATAGAGGAAGCACTACAAGATTCGGATTGGGTGGTGGCGATGCAAGAGGAGCTCAACAACTTCACAAGGAATGAGGTATGACATTTGGTTCCATGTCCTAATCAAAATGTTGTAGGAACCAAATGGGTCTTCCGCAACAAGCAAGACGAGCATGGTGTGGTGACAAGGAACAAAGCTCGACTTGTGGCCAAGGGATACTCCCAAGTCGAAGGTTTGGATTTCGGTGAAACCTATGCACCCGTAGCTAGGCTTGAGTCAATTCGCATATTATTAGCCTATGCTACTTACCATGGCTTCAAGCTTTATCAAATGGACGTGAAGAGTGCCTTCCTCAATGGACCAATCAAGGAAGAGGTCTATGTTGAGCAACCTCCCGACTTTGAAGATAGTGAGTACCCTAACCATGTTTACAAACTCTCTAAGGCGCTTTATGGGCTCAAGCAAGCCCCAAGAGCATGATATGAATGCCTTAGAGATTTCCTTATCACTAATGGATTCAAAGTCGGAAAGGCCGATCCTACACTCTTTACCAAAACACTTGAAAATGATTTGTTTGTATGCCAAATTTATGTTGATGATATTATATTTGGGTCTACTAACGAATCTACATGTGAAGAGTTTAGTAGGATCATGACACAAAAATTCAAGATGTCTATGATGGGGGAGTTGAAGTACTTCTTGGCATTTCAAGTGAAGCAACTCCAAGAGGGCACCTTCATCAGCAAAACGAAGTATATTCAAGATATTCTAACCAAGTTTGGGATGAAGGATGCCAAGCCCATCAAGACTCCCATGAGAACCAATGGGCATCTCGACCTCGACACGGAAGGTAAATCTGTTGATCAAAAGGTATACCGGTCGATGATAGGCTCTTTACTCTATTTATGTGCATCTCGACCGGATATTTTGCTTTGCGTATGCATGTGTGCAAGATTCCAAGCCGACCCTAAGGAAGCTCACCTTACGGCCGTAAAACGAATCTTGAGATATTTAGTTTATACCCCTAAGTTTGGGCTTTGGTATCCTAGGGGATCCACATTTGATTTAATTGGTTATTCGGATGCCGATTGGGCGGGGTGTAAGATTAATAGAAAGAGCACATCGGGGACTTGCCAGTTCTTGGGAAGATACTTGGTGTCTTGGGCTTCAAAGAAGCAAAATTCCGTAGCTCTTTCTACCGCCGAAGCCGAGTATATTGCAGCAGGTCACTATTGCGCACAATTACTTTGGATGAGGCAAACCCTTAGGGACTACGGTTACAAATTACCAAAGTTCCTCTTCTATGTTATAATGAGAGTGCAATCCGCATGGCGGATAATCCCGTTGAGCATAGCCGCACTAAACACATAGCCATTCGGTATCACTTCTTAAGGGATCACCAACAAAAGGGAGATATCGAGATTGCATATATTAACACTAAGGAACAATTAGCCGATATCTTTACCAAGCCACTAGATGAACAAACTTTTAACAAACTTAGGCATGAGCTAAATATTCTTGATTCTAGGAACTTCTTTTGTTGATTTGCACACATAGTTCATTCATATACCTTTGATCATGTCTCTTTCATATGCTATTACTAATGTGTTTTCAAGTGAATTTCAAACCAAGTCATAGGTATATTGAAAGGGAATTGGAGTCTTCGGCGAAGACAAAGGCTTCCACTCCACTCCATAACTCATCCTTCGCCGTCGCTCCGAGCATCTCTCCGGCTTTGGTATAATCTTCACTCATATGTTTTATTTTCCAAAGGGGAGAAAGTAGTTTTACAAAGGGCTTATATTTCACTCCAAGTATCCGTTTTTGGCGATTCATGCCAAAGGAGGAGAAAGTATTAGCCCAAAGCAAAAGGACCGCACCACCACCCTTATTTTAAAAAGTGTTTTTTTTTCAAATTGGTATCTTATTGTGTTCAAAAAGGGAGAAAGTAGTATCTTCAAAATTGATATCTTAAAAACCCTCTTGAACACTAAGAGGAGGATTTCATTGAGGGGGAGTTTTGTTTAGTCAAAGGAAAAGCATTTGAAACAGGGGGGGGGGGGGAATTTCAAATCTTGAAAATGCTTCGCAAAATCTTATTCATTTACCTTTGACTATTTGTAAAAGAACTTTGAAAAGAATTTACAAAAGAATTTGCAAAAACAAAACATGTGGTGCAAGCGTGGTCCAAAATGTTAAAAATAAAGAAACAATCCATGCGTATCTTATAAGTATTTATATTGGCACAATTCCAAGCAACCTTTGCACTTACAATTATGCACTTCTATACTTGCTTTGGTTTGTGTTGGCATCAATCACCAAAAGGGGGAGATTGAAAGGGAATTAGGCTTACACCTATTTCCTAATTGATTTTGGTGGTTGAATTGCCCAACACAAATAATTGGACTAACTAGTTTCCTCTAGTCCATAAGTCATACAGGTGCCAAAGGTTCACACTAAGCCAATAAAAAGACCAAAAAAGGGTTCAAACAAAGAGAGCAAGGGACAACCGAAGGCTGCCCTGGTCTGGCGCACCGGACTGTCCGGTGTGCCACCGGACAGTGTCCGGTGCATCAGGGGACTCCAAGCTGAACTCCTCACCTTCGGGAAAACGCAGAGGCGCTCCGCTATAATTCACCGGACTGTCCGGTGCACCACCAGACAGTGTTCGGTGCCCCAAGGAAGAGCGGCTCTGAACTCGCCAGCTTCGGGAATCCGCTCCGCTATAATTTACCGGACATGTCCGGTGCACACCGGACTGTCTGGTGAGCCAGCGGAGCAACAACTACTTCGCGCGCAACGGTCGACTGCAACGCATTAAATGCGCGCCTGCGCGCGCAGAGGACAGAGCACGCGCGGGTGGCACACCGGACAGTCTACAGGACTTGTCCGGTGTGCCACCGAACAGCCAGGCGGGCCCACAAGACAGAGCTCCAACGGTCGGAACCCAACGGCCAGGTGACGTGGCTGGCGCATCGGACTGTCCGGTGCACCATGCGACAGCAGCCTCCACCAAACGGCTAGTTTGGTGGTTGGGGCTATAAATACCCCAACCACCCCCACATTCAAGTCATCCAAGTTTTCCATCTTCCAACTACATACAAGAGCTCTAGCATCCAATTCTAGACACATCCAAGTGATCAAATCCTCTCCCAATTCCACACAAAGCTTTAGTGATTAGTGAGAGAGATTTGCTTGTGTTCTTTCGAGCTCTTGCACTTGGATTGCTTCTTTCTTTCGTTCTTACTTGCGAACAACTCAATTGTAACCGAGGCAAGAGACACCAATTGTGTGGTGGTCCTTGCGGGGAAGTTTGTTCCCGTTTGATTGAGAAGAAGAAGCTCACTCGGTCCGAGGGACCATTTGAGAGAGGGAAAGGGTTGAAAGAGACCCGGTCTTTGTGACCACCTCAACAGGGAGTAGGTTTGCAAGAACCGAACCTCGGTAAAACAAATCATCGTGTCCCGCTCTTTATTCGCTCATGATTTGTTTTGCACCCTCTCTCTCGGACTCGTTTCTATTTCTAAAGCTATCCCGGCTTGTAGTTGTGATTAAGTTTGTAAATATCAGATTCGCCCTATTCACCCCCCTCTAGGCGACTTTCAATGACTTCGGACTTATTTACACTTTGTAACACAGCCGCACTATCTCCTCCCCCCGATCCCGCCGAGCCATTGGCGGACCCCAAAGCGAAGGGGATGACGAAATTAGAAAAATGGCCGAAGCTATTATGGATAAAGTTGTTGATCAACTATTAAACGAAGCTGCCGAAGTAGTTTTAAGAGAAGATTAGCTGTTATTGTGAAGACATTTGAAATGTAATATTTTGCTGGACAATGTGTGTAATATTTTATAATTCTGAATGTAATATATAAGCTGTTTATAATTCAATTCTTTATGGTGCATGAAACTTTACATACATACCATTTTTGAGCCTTCGGCGAAAAAACACTTCCCTTCTTTTCATGCTTCGTGAAGAATATCCATATTCCGTAAAAATATATAGTTTCCAAAAAAACATTATGCTTTGTGAACAATGGATCTCCTTTTCATATTGAAATGACGAAGCTGTATTTCTTGAAAACTTATTTTGTGCCTTGGCACTTCTTCGAAACGATCTCCGAAGTTCAATATTGTAGGTCAACATTGTCTCCCTTTCCGAAGGTTTAACATTGCATCCCCTTCTTGTGCCATTGATGCAATATGATGTATGATGCTATGCTATGCTCATGATGTAATGATGTAATGTCATGCAAAATGATTTTTGCGCCGAAGGCACACACACATTCCCCAGCGGAGCACACAATCTTTTTGCCATTTATTTTTCGGTGTATCAGCGTTGACTTTTCGTTGTAAGCCTCCCTTAGGAGCTTCTTCGCCTTCTATTTCGACGGTATCAACATTTATTTTTCGCTGTAAGCCTCCCTTAGGAGCTTCTTCGCCTTCTATTTCGGCGGTATCAGCGTTTATTTTTCGCTGTAAGCCTCCCTAAGGAGCTTCTTCGCCTTCTATTTCGGCGGTATCAGCGTTTATTTTTCGCTGTAAGCTCTGCATTCCCTTTTGGAACGACTTTTGAGCAGAAAACTTATGTTGTGTTCCCTTAAGAACGTCTTTTGTTGCTTCGACAATAGCTTTCAATGCATTCCTTCGTCAAAACCTTTAGAACTTCGTCGATGTGTGAAGAAGGTATATTCATTATGATAATGACGAAACTATTACAAAAAATTGAAAACAATAAAAGAACCGAGTTTTCAATGATTGTTCTTTATTGAAAAGGTAAATGATAACAAATATAAAAGTTGTTTCTGAGGTAGGATATATCTTAGTAGATGTGCTTTGATTCTGGCACAGTACTGTTGACTGTACGAGCTTCAGACTGCTCCCTAAAGTCTCTCTGCTGGTGACTGTGCTGGCTCCCTTCTAGCAGCTGGCCTTGGGGATAAGCGGGTTGCATTGGTGGTGGCGGTGGGGGCTGTTGCCAAGATGCCTGAGGTTGGCTTGCCAAAGCAACAGAAACTGCAGGATGGTTGCCCACATACTCTGGAATGTATGGTGAGTGATACGAAGCAGTATGCATAACCTGCTTCGGCTGGCTCTGCTGGGCTGTAGCTTCTGCTATCTCTTTCTGTTTTTGAATGGTGACATGGCACATCCTGGTAGTATGGCCCTTGTCGTCACCGCAGAATAGGCAGTAAATTTTCCTGGGCTGATCCCCAAACCTTCCTCTAAAGCCCCTAGCACCTCTGCCCCTTGGAACTGGGGGTCGAGGATAGTTCTGTTGCTGCCCCGAAGCCTGAGAGGAATACTGCAGCCTTTGTTGCTGGCTTCCTCTATCGTCATTCTGAGTAGAATGGATAGATCTGACGTGCCTAGGGTGGATTCTCCCTCCGAAGCCCCTGGTCATTTCGGAGAACCTGTAAGCTTCCTCCCTCCTTTGCCGAAAGTCATTATCTGCTCGGATATATTCGTCCATCTTCTGAAGCAACTTCTCCAGGGTCTGAGGGGGTTTCCTGGCGAAGTATTGGGCTGAAGGTCCTGGCCGAAGCCCCTTAATCATGGCCTCAATAACAATTTCATTAGGCACCGTTGGTGCCTGTGCCCTCAGTCGTAAGAACCTTTGGACATACGCCTGAAGGTATTCTTCATGATTCTGAGTGCACTGGAACAAAGCTTGAGCAGTGACCAACTTTGTTTGAAACCCTTGAAAGCTGGTGATGAACATGTCCTTCAGCTTTTGCCACGATGTGATTGTTCCTGAACGAAGAGAAGAGTACCAGGTCTGTGCAACACTTTTGACTGCCATGACGAAGGACTTCGCCATGACTGCAGTATTGCCACCATATGAAGATATGGTTGCTTCGTAGCTCATCAGAAATTGCTTCGGATCTGAGTGTCCGTCATACATTGGGAGCTGAGGTGGTTTGTAAGATGGGGGCCAAGGTGTAGCCTGCAGTTCTACTGACAAAGGAGAAGCATCATCAAAAGCAAAATTTCCATGATGGAAATCCTCATACCAGTCATCCTCTTTGACGAAGCCCTCTTGGTGAAGCTCTCTGTACTGGGGCCTCCGGTTCTGCTCATCTTGCGTAAGATGCCGAACCTCTTCAGAGGCTTCGTCTATCTGCCTTTGTAGGTCAGCTAGCTGGGCCATCTTTTCTTTCTTCTTTTGTACTTGCTGATGCAGCATTTCCATGTTCCTGATTTCTTGGTCCAAATCATCCTCCTGAGGCGTTGGACTGGTGGCCTTCCTCTTCTGGCTTCGGGCTTCCCAAAGAGAAAGGGTCTCCTGGTTCGGGTCTAGCGGCTGCAGAGCAGCAGCCCCTGTTGCTGAAGCTTTCTTTGGCGGCATGACGAAGGTCGATGCTTGCCGAAGGTGGTAAAAAAAGGGTTCACCGGAGGTGGGCGCCAATGTTGGGGACTTGTCCTTAAATGCTATGAATTAAGAACAAGGCAACACAGAAATCGTTAAACGTTAAAATCCTTCGTCCTTCGAAGCATTATTTCCCTTAGGATATAATGAGTTTCGGACGAAGGTTATGAAGGACATACCTTCATCAGTATGATAAATAATGAAAAAGGAATACACATGAAGTATGAGAGATGACGTAAACACTTAAATATTATTATTAGCTCATTTCTATTTTTATTATTATAGAAATAATAACAAATTACAAACGTACCTTCGGCCTGAAGGAAAGCAAAAGTACAAGCGTGACGCAAAAGTGAATGCCAAGTCAGCGTGAACAGTACGGGAGTACTGTTCACCTATTTATAGGCACGGGTCGCAGCCCATGTAAAATGTAATACTCAAGTTGTATACCAAGAGTAATAAAGAGGGTTCCTCATTTTGTGTGTCTTATTTGCATCATAAAAAGAGCACCTATGTATTTGAGAGTGACTAAATAAAACAATTATTCTAAAATAAAGAAAAAGTGCATATGTTGGAGTTTTATGTGTTGTGCATTAAATAAACCATGAGAATAAAAATAATAAGGTATTAATTATTTGAAACTTGATTTAACCCTAAATTTGAAATAGGGTTTTGAAAATAAGGAAAAGAGAAGAGATATGGAAAAATAAATAAAATGTATACATAAATATCTTCAGGCTTACTATTTTTAGATACAAAAATAGAGTTTATAAAAGAGGATCCACAAAAGTTTGAGCTAAATCAAATTTGGTTTGAAAATGAAGAAAGAAAACAGAAAAATAAAAAGAAAAAGGATAAAAACCTTACCTGGGCTTCGGCTGTGCTTTTCGGCCCACCAGGGGGGGAAAATCCCGCGCGCGGCCCGCTTCCCAGGTTTCCCATACCGCGCGCCCGCCCTTTGCGACCGACAGTTGGGCCCCGGGTGACAGTCACTCCTTCCGCGCCGTGTCTGTTTGCCACTGCCATGTGGGGCCACGCCGTCATCGTCCAGCTCCGCGCGATTGTCGCCCGATTCAACCACTTCCGCCGTGCTCGCCGTAGGAATCGGCCGCCGTAGCCACGTTCTCGCGCGGACTCACGCACTCCCTGGCTACAAATGTGGCCGTCTCCGTTACCGTAGCAAGACCGCTTCCTCTTCCCTCGACGTCAACTGCGTGGCTCCCAGGGACGAAGCCACCTTCCTGTTCTTCGCCGCCGCCGCGGTCGTCCACCTACGGCTCGAATTGGACCCCAATCGGGACACCGGGCGATCGTGCGGGTCACGGTGAAGCCGTTCGCGGGCGTAATCGGTCGGCGGTGGACGGGGTATTGCTCGCCGTCGGTTGCGGTCACCTGGCGCCGCTCTTCGTCGAGGCTGGCCCATCTGCGTCCTCGCTACTGGTATGGCACTGCGTCCCTTAGTTCCTACTAGACTCGACTTCGATTTGGGCTTGACCGATTTGGGTTTGGGGCGCCGGTTTCCTCTCTCGGGTGGATGGCCGGAGTTGGGCGCGCCGCCGTGGCTCTGTTAAGCGCCGCCTGGCTGGGTCACCACGGGGTAGAAGATAGGATCCGTGCCGTCCGATCCGGGTTGAAGGGCACGGATTAAATCGCGCGTGAAATGACACTGGACCGTCGGATGGCGCTTGAACGGCTAAGATTAGATCGAGCATACCCGTTCGTTCAAACGAACTTCGACCGTAGATGCGAGATCCAGCGGTGCAGGGTAGATCTGTGATTCATTAAACCCTGGCCGTTGATCGCCGATCGTACGGCTCTGGGCGCGTACCGGTTCAGGGTGATAAGAGTCTAATCTGGGCCGTCGGTTTAGATCTGACGGCTGATATCGCGCGATACCCTTTCGCTCTGGCATTTAGCATAAGAAACCCTGTAATTATTAGAAATAAACCCGCAGTCCCATTGTAACTGTGCGCTGTGTCTCGGGTAATTTGCCCCGAGCCCCCTGTAGTTTCCAGTATTTGACGCCCAGTCCAGAGACATTTAAAAACAGAGAAATAATATTAGAAATTCATTTTTAATACAAAAACAAATCTAGAAAACTTGTAAAATGCATAGAAAATTCATTTTAGCTCCAAATTGAGTCATTCCAATTTCTAAAATTTTGTAATATTATTCTCTATCATTTAGAATCACTGTTTTGACATGAACTCTGTTAGAAAATTAGTTTATCATCTAATCCCATTATAATCACCTTAAATCTTAGAAAATTCATAACTTAAAATCTATAACTCCAAAATTAATGATTCCTGTTCCTAGATTCTTATTTTAATGTGTAGATTATTATTATGTATTTTGTTTACTTGTTTGGTGTAATGTTAATTATGCCTATACCATGTATGTTTGTATTACTACGACTAGCAGCGAGGTCACGAATCATCTGGAGATCATCCTGGTACCTGGATCTCAAGGCCCAGGCAAGTTGTGCCCTTGATCACTTCTTTTTACCTACTCATGTTCTAATTAATCATAATGATCTGCATAGGTTAATTTTGATGGGACCCAATAGGATACCCTAGTTTGTCTATCTTTATACCTTGTTTACCACTGATCTTTCTGGGTAGTACTTGCTAGTGCTATATGTGGTTTTGGGTATGGAGATACACCTTACTATTCATGATTATACTTTTGTTATCAGTTGTTATTTATGGTTCATGTTGAGATCATTATGTTAATTGGAACATGGAGAACCACCCGGGAAAACAGTGCTACCACAAGGGTAGTATGGGATGCCCTTGGCTGATTAATTAGGAAAGCTAGTGGAAGACTACCTTACCCGAAAGGGGCAAGGGCAGTAGGGGAGAGGTCAGTGTAGGGAGGCCCTCGGGAGGATTTTGCTGCGATGGCGGTCCTGCAAGGGATTCCTGCACTGGATCTTCCTATAAACTGTAGCGGGTTTTCGGAAGCTAGTGGAACTTTGTAAAGGCCTCGTAGTGCTACCCTGCCTCACTTCCTTGGTAGAGGTGTATGGGATTCATGACCCCTTGGCAGATGGGTAACACGACTTGTGGGTAAAGATGCGCAACCTCTGCAGAGTGTAAAACTGGTATACTAGCCGTGCTCACGGTCATGAGCAGCTCGGACACTCACATGATTAAATGATGGAACTAAATTCAATTTGTCATATGCATTGCATCGCGGGTGAAGTTGTTATTTACTTTTGTTCTATTACTTAATTGGGTTTGGTATTTACTTATACTTAGTAATTGCTAATAAAATTTTGACCAACTTTAAAAGCAATGCTCAGCTCTAACCATCTCCTTTGGTAAGCCTTACACTTCACATGAGCTCCCACCTTTGGCGAGTTCATGCACATTATTCCCCACAACTTGTTGAGCGATGAACGTATGTGAGCTCACTCTTGCTGTCTCACATACACCACAGGTCAAGACCAGGTACTGCAGGATGATGCTCATGGAGGATGCTGTGATGAGTTCGTGAGTGGTCTAGGTCGTCGTCTCCCAGTCAACTTTTGGGTTGCTGGACCGTTGTCTCCTTATAATGTAATTATTTATTTTGTATAGAACTCCTGTTATATATAAAGTTGTGACATTCGATCCTGAGCCACTATACATCATATGTATGAGACTTGGTCCCAGCATACCTGGTGTTTATGTTAACCCCGGGTTTTTGACCCCTAAAATCCGGGTGTTACAGAAGTGGTATCAGAGGAATGTTGACTGTAGGACGAAACCTAGATAGAACTGGACAACCCCTGTCTACTTACCTCTGCTACTCTGATTCTTTTCTAAGCTTATCTTAATCTTTTCTCATCTATTTCCGCTTTACTCTGATTATTCTTACCTTTTTCTTCTAAAGACAAAACTTGGATTTCACACTTTGAAATCCTGTGCCTAAAGTGATCTTTAGGAATAGGAGACCTAATCCTAGGAACAAAAACAAAACTATTTTTATAAGTGTTTATATATTTGAATGTTTGTTCTTATGACACTTGTCTGATTTAGATCTTTGTTTGAGTGTGATGAGTTGTGGAGTAATGTCCACAATTGCATCTGCATATACACATAGGTATAAAAATATATTTATAAAATAACTAGACAACCTAGATTATACCCATTGGAACATATCTAGCTTAAGAAATTTATCTTATCCTAAAAGATCTCATTCTAACCAATTCATCTTATCTTAAAAGATTCTTCCTTATCTTAATAAATCCATCTCATCTTAAAAGATACTCATCTTATCTTGAAAAGATTTTATCTCAGCCTAATAGATCTAACTAATCTCAAAAGATTTTACCTTATCCTTATGGATTCATCTTGTCCTGATAAGCATATTTACCCCACCCTAGTAACAACCATGATCTAAAGCAATTAGATATTATCTAGTCTAATCTAGTTATATCCAACCTAATCCAGATTCTACCTAATCTAAATATGACCCAATCTAAAGTGAGTTATTAATAAGTTAGTTAAGTTGGTGATATAGGTTAGACACTGTCTCTACAAATATATCTTAACCTAAATTAATGTCTTAGACCAACTCATCCTTGAACAATGGCCTACCTATATCATATAATCCAATCCTATCTTAAAAGATTCTAACATACCCTAATAATATTTATCCTACCCAGGTAGATATAGCTAATCTTAACTAGTTTAATCTAGTCATACCCACCTAATCTGGATTCTATCTAAACCAATATGATCTAAGCTAGATTGAGTTACTTAATGCTGATACAAAGGATAAGGCCATACTCATAAATCACTTAAACCTAATTTGGAGACTTATATCAACTTGGCCATACATAATAACTCGATCTATATAACAAGTTACATAACTTACCCCAATCAATAGAGTCTTAATGGATTGCTACTTCAAACAAACTTTTGACCTACATCATGAAGTCTGTCTCATCCATACCTATATTAACCATATTCCCCAGTCCAATAATATACACTAACTCCTAATCAATGAGACAAGACCGAAGAAGATGATCAAACTTCATCAAGGAGGGATGAGCACCAACTCAAGTCTTCAAGGATCAAGTGAGATCACCAAGATGAGTCAAGATCCACAATCTTGGATGGAGTCTTTTCTTATCCTACTCTTTCTTACCCAAACCTATATAAGCCCTAAAGACATCTTCTATCCTACATAATAAAGTGGACATACATATATACACCCATGCTTTCCTAACCACTAGTTCCACCAAGCTACATAAACATATATATGGATTACGACTATTTGTAAGCTCTGAGTGTTACTTTAGTTAGTAACATGATAATATTTTAGAAGAAATAATAAAGGTCTATTGACCCAATGTTTTGTTAAAGAATTATACCTCATGCTGAGATCTCTTTGTTTGTGCATATGAGTATGCATCCTTTTTCTTACAAATCTCGAGGACGAGATTATTTTTAAGGGGGGTAGGATTTGTAATACTCAAGTTGTATACCAAGAGTAATAAAGAGGGTTCCTCATTTTGTGTGTCTTATTTGCATCATAAAAAGAGCACCTATGTATTTGAGAGTGACTAAATAAAACAATTATTCTAAAATAAAGAAAAAGTGCATATGTTGGAGTTTTATGTGTTGTGCATTAAATAAACCATGAGAATAAAAATAATAAGGTATTAATTATTTGAAACTTGATTTAACCCTAAATTTGAAATAGGGTTTTGAAAATAAGGAAAAGAGAAGAGATATGGAAAAATAAATAAAATGTATACATAAATATCTTCAGGCTTACTATTTTTAGATACAAAAATAGAGTTTATAAAAGAGGATCCACAAAAGTTTGAGCTAAATCAAATTTGGTTTGAAAATGAAGAAAGAAAACAGAAAAATAAAAAGAAAAAGGATAAAAACCTTACCTGGGCTTCGGCTGTGCTTTTCGGCCCACCAGGGGGGGAAAATCCCGCGCGCGGCCCGCTTCCCAGGTTTCCCATACCGCGCGCCCGCCCTTTGCGACCGACAGTTGGGCCCCGGGTGACAGTCACTCCTTTCGCGCCGTGTCTGTTTGCCACTGCCATGTGGGGCCACGCCGTCATCGTCCAGCTCCGCGCGATTGTCGCCCGATTCAACCACTTCCGCCGTGCTCGCCGTAGGAATCGGCCGCCGTAGCCACGTTCTCGCGCGGACTCACGCACTCCCTGGCTACAAATGTGGCCGTCTCCGTTACCGTAGCAAGACCGCTTCCTCTTCCCTCGACGTCAACTGCGTGGCTCCCAGGGACGAAGCCACCTTCCTGTTCTTCGCCGCCGCCGCGGTCGTCCACCTACGGCTCGAATTGGACCCCAATCGGGACACCGGGCGATCGTGCGGGTCACGGTGAAGCCGTTCGCGGGCGTAATCGGTCGGCGGTGGACGGGGTATTGCTCGCCGTCGGTTGCGGTCACCTGGCGCCGCTCTTCGTCGAGGCTGGCCCATCTGCGTCCTCGCTACTGGTATGGCACTGCGTCCCTTAGTTCCTACTAGACTCGACTTCGATTTGGGCTTGACCGATTTGGGTTTGGGGCGCCGGTTTCCTCTCTCGGGTGGATGGCCGGAGTTGGGCGCGCCGCCGTGGCTCTGTTAAGCGCCGCCTGGCTGGGTCACCACGGGGTAGAAGATAGGATCCGTGCCGTCCGATCCGGGTTGAAGGGCACGGATTAAATCGCGCGTGAAATGACACTGGACCGTCGGATGGCGCTTGAACGGCTAAGATTAGATCGAGCATACCCGTTCGTTCAAACGAACTTCGACCGTAGATGCGAGATCCAGCGGTGCAGGGTAGATCTGTGATTCATTAAACCCTGGCCGTTGATCGCCGATCGTACGGCTCTGGGCGCGTACCGGTTCAGGGTGATAAGAGTCTAATCTGGGCCGTCGGTTTAGATCTGACGGCTGATATCGCGCGATACCCTTTCGCTCTGGCATTTAGCATAAGAAACCCTGTAATTATTAGAAATAAACCCGCAGTCCCATTGTAACTGTGCGCTGTGTCTCGGGTAATTTGCCCCGAGCCCCCTGTAGTTTCCAGTATTTGACGCCCAGTCCAGAGACATTTAAAAACAGAGAAATAATATTAGAAATTCATTTTTAATACAAAAACAAATCTAGAAAACTTGTAAAATGCATAGAAAATTCATTTTAGCTCCAAATTGAGTCATTCCAATTTCTAAAATTTTGTAATATTATTCTCTATCATTTAGAATCACTGTTTTGACATGAACTCTGTTAGAAAATTAGTTTATCATCTAATCCCATTATAATCACCTTAAATCTTAGAAAATTCATAACTTAAAATCTATAACTCCAAAATTAATGATTCCTGTTCCTAGATTCTTATTTTAATGTGTAGATTATTATTATGTATTTTGTTTACTTGTTTGGTGTAATGTTAATTATGCCTATACCATGTATGTTTGTATTACTACGACTAGCAGCGAGGTCACGAATCATCTGGAGATCATCCTGGTACCTGGATCTCAAGGCCCAGGCAAGTTGTGCCCTTGATCACTTCTTTTTACCTACTCATGTTCTAATTAATCATAATGATCTGCATAGGTTAATTTTGATGGGACCCAATAGGATACCCTAGTTTGTCTATCTTTATACCTTGTTTACCACTGATCTTTCTGGGTAGTACTTGCTAGTGCTATATGTGGTTTTGGGTATGGAGATACACCTTACTATTCATGATTATACTTTTGTTATCAGTTGTTATTTATGGTTCATGTTGAGATCATTATGTTAATTGGAACATGGAGAACCACCCGGGAAAACAGTGCTACCACAAGGGTAGTATGGGATGCCCTTGGCTGATTAATTAGGAAAGCTAGTGGAAGACTACCTTACCCGAAAGGGGCAAGGGCAGTAGGGGAGAGGTCAGTGTAGGGAGGCCCTCGGGAGGATTTTGCTGCGATGGCGGTCCTGCAAGGGATTCCTGCACTGGATCTTCCTATAAACTGTAGCGGGTTTTCGGAAGCTAGTGGAACTTTGTAAAGGCCTCGTAGTGCTACCCTGCCTCACTTCCTTGGTAGAGGTGTATGGGATTCATGACCCCTTGGCAGATGGGTAACACGACTTGTGGGTAAAGATGCGCAACCTCTGCAGAGTGTAAAACTGGTATACTAGCCGTGCTCACGGTCATGAGCAGCTCGGACACTCACATGATTAAATGATGGAACTAAATTCAATTTGTCATATGCATTGCATCGCGGGTGAAGTTGTTATTTACTTTTGTTCTATTACTTAATTGGGTTTGGTATTTACTTATACTTAGTAATTGCTAATAAAATTTTGACCAACTTTAAAAGCAATGCTCAGCTCTAACCATCTCCTTTGGTAAGCCTTACACTTCACATGAGCTCCCACCTTTGGCGAGTTCATGCACATTATTCCCCACAACTTGTTGAGCGATGAACGTATGTGAGCTCACTCTTGCTGTCTCACATACACCACAGGTCAAGACCAGGTACTGCAGGATGATGCTCATGGAGGATGCTGTGATGAGTTCGTGAGTGGTCTAGGTCGTCGTCTCCCAGTCAACTTTTGGGTTGCTGGACCGTTGTCTCCTTATAATGTAATTATTTATTTTGTATAGAACTCCTGTTATATATAAAGTTGTGACATTCGATCCTGAGCCACTATACATCATATGTATGAGACTTGGTCCCAGCATACCTGGTGTTTATGTTAACCCCGGGTTTTTGACCCCTAAAATCCGGGTGTTACATAAAATTACATCCATGCCCTTTGCTTTTGATAATAACTCTATAATAATTTATCGGGGTCTAGATAGTCTTTTCCTCTTTAGGTGGGTTTCCTCTTTTCTGCCATCATGCCGAAGCTTCCTTGCGCACAGCTTCGGCTCTGTTCCATCCTTCGTTCTCCTTGTGTTTCTTCACACAGCGATTTTGACTTGTCCGAAGGGTCCATGTCCGAAGATACCTGTTCATATATTATACTCCAGAAACATTGTCAAATCACGTTTTTGAGGACCTTTGGAAGCCGAAGGCCCCCAACAATGCCAAATTGGGTAAAACGATGAAAAAGGTTAAGTATGTAAGGTTTGAGTGTTCAACCATTTTGCATACACCTCTTACTACAAGTTTGGTGCTTTGGTTTGCTCTCTAACTCTTTCTGTAGAGAAAGTACCATTCTGAGCTCTGTTGGAGGAGAAACAAAAAAGCTAGGAGAAGAACAAGAAATATGTAAGTTTCTAGGACTAAATCAATTGAATTATACTCATAATGTGTTTGTTTAAGTCCTAGGAAAATCCTCTCAAAAGTTGAAGTCAAACGTAGAAAGAATGGAGGAAAAAGCACTTAGTGTGCTGTTGGCTGGTGCACAGGACAGTGAATAGTTCACTGTCCGGTGCGCCACCGGACAGTCCGGTGCACTCGCAACTAGGGAAGGCTGGGAGCTTCCAAATGAAGCTCCAATGGCTCCTAGGCCCTTTGGGGCTATAAAAGGGACCCCTAGGCGCCTCAAACAAGTACACAAGTGCAAACAACAAGTCCATACATCATTTGGATCAATTCTTTCTCTCCCTCTCTTGTGTATCTCTCGAGTTTGTGTAGAGGTGAAGTTATAAGCCTTTAGAGAGAGGGGAAGTGGTGCTGAGAGCTAGAGCAAAATCTTGAGCGCATTGTTACTCTGTCGGAGTGCTATCGAGAAAATTGTAAGCAGCCACGACATCGTTGTAACTGATATCAACATAGTGGAAGGCTCTATCTGTCGCATTGACAGATCTGAGAAAACAGAGGAAGGAGTTGAAATAGACTCCAAGCCAAGGTGTGGCTAACTCCAATGAGGAAGGAGTTGAAATAGACTCCAAGCCAAGCTTGGCCGAACCTCGGGATAAATCCCTGTGTCTGTGTGCTCTGCTTTGTGCTGTGTGTTGTTTCTCTGTCTTATTTGTTGTTTATACTTGCACTTCAATATTTATATGTGGTACAAGCTGTCTTCGAAGTGCAGGGTATTTTAAGACAGGAACTTCAATTCCGCTGCAACCTACTCGAAGGGTCTTTCATTCCACTACAATTCAGCCTTCAAGTAGAGTAAGTATTTCTAGTAATAAAAGTGATAATTATTATTCGCCTATTCACCCCCTCTAGGCGACATCCAGATCCTATTCCCGGGCATAGGGAACTTTCACTTGGTCAGCAAGTCATCGAATGCATGATCCAACATCACTCGTTCGTCGGTGTTGGCTCCATTTTGGTCTCGGTCCATTCCACGACAAAATCAACGAGGACTTGTGATTTGATCGCCATCCATGGGGCATAAAAGATCTTGTATTCCATCATCTCGAGGGCCCACTTAGCGATCCTCCTGACAGTTTCGAGGTTGTGGATCACTTCTCCCGAAGGGAATGACATCACTATGGTGACAGGGTGCGACTCAAAATAACGTTTGATCCTTCACTTAGTAAAAAGAACGACGTACATGAGTTTTTGTACCTTGGGGTAGCAGGTATTCACATTTATGAGGACCTCACTTATGAAGTAGATGGGATGTTAGAGTGGACGTACACTCCCTTCTTGTTGTCTTTCAACGATGAGCACTGAACTGACCACCTGGGTAGTCCCTGCCACGTAGAACAGGACCAGATCCCTGTCCTCTGGCGAGGCCAGGATAGTGGCCCAGGTTAGGAGAGTCTTGAGGTTGTTGAGTGCTTCTTATGCCTCTATCGTCCTCTCAAAGCGGTCGGTCTTATGGAGCAGTTTGTAGAGCAGCAGTCCATGTTCTACAAGGCATGAAATGTAGTGGCTGAGGGATGCTACACATCATGTGACTCGTTGAACCCCCTTAAGGTCTCGTATGGGCCCCATGTTTGTGATGACTATGACTTTCTTATGGTTGGCTTCAATTCCTTGCTCAAAAACTAAGAAGTTGAGTGAAATGCCCCTGGGGCACCGAAGATGCATTTTTTGCATTTAACTTGATGCCATTGGCTTTGAACCTTTCTAACATCAGCCCTAGATCGGTTACGAGGCCCTCGGTCGGCTTGGTTTTGACCACAATGTCATTGACATACGCTTCCATAACCCTTCTGATGAGGTCACCAAAGCATTTGATCATGCATCGTCGGTACATCGCTCCATGTTCTTTAAGCCAAACAATATTGTTATGTAGCAGTATGAGCCGAAGGGGTGATGAAGGAGGTGGCGGGTTGGTCGGATTCCTTCATCATAATCTAGTGGTAGCCCAAGTAGGCATCGAAGAAGCTCAACACCTTGTAGCCGTAGGTGAAGTCGACCACTTGATCAATGCTCGGGAGAGGAAGCAGATCCTTCGGGCAAGCCTTGTTAAGGCCGGTGTAATCAACACACATCCTCCATTTATCGCTCCTCTTCCGTAAAAGCACCGGGTTGCCCAACCACTTTGGGTGGTGTATCTCCCTGATGAACCCAATCGCGAGAAGTTTGCTGATCTCTTCCTTGGTGGCTCCCGTTTCTCTTCGTCAAAATGGCTTAGTCGTTGCTTCATGGGGTTGGAGCCGGGGTTGATCCATAGAGAGTGTTCAACGTCTTCCCTCGAAATGCCCTCATGTCTTAGGATTTCCATGCAAAGATGTCCTTCTCCTTGCAGAGGAAGTTGACGAGAGCGCTTTCCTATTTGGGAGAGAGCATGGATCTGAGGCATACCGCTCGCCCGGTGGCTCTTGCCCGGGGTTCACGTCGTCCGCTGGCCTGAAGGTTGCACTCATCCTCTTTGCATCGTGCATCTGCTCGTTGATGGCTTAGAGCACCTTTGATAGCTCTCGAGCTATGGTGGCTCCCTCGACCAAGTCGCAGTGAAAGTCACCTAGAGGGGGGGTGAATAGGCGAAACCTGAAATTTATAAACTTAAGCAAGCACTAAGGTCGGGGATTAGCATTAGAATTAAATTCAAGTTCGAAAGAGAGGGAAAACAAATCAATAAGAATCAAGGCGAGTGAACACGATGATTTGTTTTACCGAGGTTCGGTTCCAAAAAACCTAGTCCCCGTTGAGGAGGTCACAAAGACCGGGCCTATTTCAACCCTTTCCCTCTCTCAAACGATCACTTAGACCGAGTGAGCCTTCTCCTTAATCAATCGGGTCACTACGACCCCGCAAGGACCACCACACACTTAGATGTCTCTTGCTTTGATTACAAGTCACTTGAGAACAAGAATGAGAAAGAAGAAAGGCAATCCAAGAAACAAGAGCACAAAAGAACACTAACACACTCTCTCACAAGTCACTAAATGTTTGAGTTGAATTCTAGGCTTGGAGAGGGTTTGATCTTTGGAAATGTGTCTTGGAGTGAATGCACTAGCTCTTGTATTGAATGTGATCTCTGGAAAACTTGGATGCCAAATGTTGTGATGGTTGGGGGTATTTATAGCCCCTAACCACTTTGGTAGCCGTTGGGGAGGCTGCTGGCGATGGGCGCATCGAACAGTCCAGTGTGCCACCGGATAGGCATTGTTCCTTGTCCGGTGCGCCGCCACATCACCCAACCGTTAGGGTTCGGAGCCGACTCGACCGTTGGAGCTTTGTCCTCTTGCGGCACCGGACAGTCCAGTGCCACAACGTACAGTCCGGTGCCCTCTGACTTCGCAGCTCTGACTTCTGCCGCGGCACTGTGTTGCATTGTTCCTGCTGTCAGAGTCGACCGTCGGCGCAGATAGTCGTTGCTCCGCTGGCTCACCGGACAGTCCGGTGGCACACCGAACAGTCCGGTGAGTTATAGCGGAGTGCGCCCTGGAATTCCTGGGAGTGGCTGGTTGACACTTGTACGGTCCTGGTGCACCAGACATTGTCCGGTGCGCCATTCTTCAGCACACTCGATTCCTTTTGCTCCTTTTAAAATTATGTCCCTAACTTGATTATTTTATTGGTTTGTGTTGAACCTTATGCACCTGTAATACATGAATTCTAGACAAACTAGTTAGTCCATGTGTTTGTGTTGACAATCAACCACCAAAATTAATTATAGGAAAAGGTTAACCCTATTTCCCTTTCAATCTCCCCCTTTTTGGTGATTGATGCCAACACAAACCAAAGCAAATAATAAGTGCAGAAATGTAACTAGTTTGCATTTAGAATGTGCATAGGTTACTTGGAGTTAAACCAATAATATCTCACTAAATATGAATCGATTGTCTTTTCTTTTATTTAACATTTTGGACCACTCTTGCACCACATGTTTGTTTTTGCAAATTCTTTTGGAAAATCTTTTCAAATTATTTTTGCAAATAGCCAAAGGTGTATGAATAAGATTGCAAGAAGCATTTTCAATATTTGAAATTTCTCCCCCTGTTTCAAATGCTTTTCCTTTGACTTAATAAAACTCCCCCTGAATGAAATTCTCCTCTTAGCTTTCAAGAGGGTTTTGAGATAGATATCAATTTGAAATTTTACTTTCACTAATAAAGTGAAACATAGATACCAATTGATATCAAAAACTAATTTGAGAATACATCAATTGAAATAAATACCAATTGAAGAATACCAATTAAAATACATTTCAAAAAATTTGAAATGGTGGTGGTGCGGTCCTTTTGCTTTGGGCTTAATACTTTCTCCCCCTTTGGCATTAATTGCCAAAAACGGAGACTTTGAGAGCCCTTTTGCATCTTTATCCCAAATGGTAATATAAATATAAGTACAGGGTCATACCATTAAGAGTTTTTGGAGTTACGACAAAGGATAAATGACACTGTTAGAGTTGAGTGGAAGCCTTGTCTTTGCCGAATACTCCATTTCTCTTTCAATCTAATACTAAGTATAGAAATACACTTGAAAACTCATTAGTCGTAGTCTGGGCACAATATGAAATATGCATTTGTACCAAATGAAAGAGACATGATCAAAGGTATATAAATGAGCTATGTGTGCAATGTTTCAATCAAAGTTTCGAGAATCAAGTATATTTAGCTCATTCCTATGTTTGCTAAAGGTTTTCTCATCTAGTGGCTTGGTAAAGATATCGGCTAATTGGTTTTGGGTATTAACATAAGCAATTTCGATATCTCCCTTTTGTTGGTGATCCCTCTGAAAGTGATACCGAATGTCTATGTACTTAGTGCGGCTGTGTTCAACGGGATTATCTGCCATGCAGATTGCACTCTCATTGTCACATAGGAGAGGGACTTTGCTCAATTTGTAGCCATAGTCCCAAAGGGTTTGCCTCATCCAAAGTCGTTGCACACAACAATGCCCCACGGCAATGTAATCGGCTTCGGCGGTGGAAAGAGCTACGAAGTTTTGTTTCTTTGAAGCCCAAGACACCAGGGATCTCCCCAGAAACTGACAAGTCCCTGATGTGCTCTTCCTATCAATTTTATACCCTGCCCAATCGGCATCGGAATATCCTATTAAATCAAAAGTGGATCCCTTGGGGTACCAAAGCCCAAACTTAGGAGTGTAAACTAAGTATCTCATGATTCTCTTCATGACCCTAAGGTGAACTTCCTTAGGATTTGCCTGGAACCTTGCACACATGCATACATAAAAGCATAATATCCGGTCGAGATGCACATAAGTAGAGTAAAGATCCTATCATCGACCTGTATACCTTTTGATCTACAGATTTACCTCCCGTGTCGAAGTCGAGATGCCCATTGGTTCCCATGGGTGTCTTGATGGGTTTGCCATCCTTCATTCCAAACTTCTTAAGTATGTCTTGAATGTACTTTGTTTGGTTGATGAAGGTGCCCTCTTGGAGTTGCTTGATTTGAAATCCATGGAAATACTTCAACTCCCCCATCATAGACATCTCGAATTTTTGTATCATGATCCTACTAAACTCTTCACAAGTTGACTTGTTAGTAGACACAAATATAATATCATCAACATAAATTTGGCATACAAACAAGTCTTTTGCAACAGTTTTAGTAAAGAGAGTAGGATCGGCTTTACCGACTTTGAAGCCATTAGTGATAAGGAAATCTCGCAGGCATTCATACCATGCTCTTGGGGCTTGCTTGAGCCCATAAAGCGCCTTTGAGAGCTTATACATATAGTTAGGATACTCACTATCTTCAAAGCCGGGAGGTTGCTCAACATAGACCTCTTCCTTGATTGGTCCATTGAGGAAGGCACTTTTCACGTCCATTTGATAAAGCTTAAAGCCATGGTAAGTAGCATAGGCAAGTAATAAACGAATTGACTCAAGCCTAGCTACGGGTGCAAAAGTTTCATCAAAGTCCAAACCTTCTACTTGTGAATAATCTTTGGCCACAAGTCGGGCTTTGTTTCTTGTCACCACACCATGCTCATCTTGCTTGTTGTGGAATACCCACTTGGTACCTACATGGAACTAAATGACATACCTCGTCCCTTGTGAAGTTGTTGAGCTCCTCTTGCATAGCCAACACCCAATCTGAATCTCTTAGTGCATCATCTACCCTGTATGGTTCAATAGAGGAAACAAAAGAGTAATGTTCACAGAAGTGAGCAACTCGAGATCTAGTGGTTACCCCCTTGTGAATATCACCAAGTATGGAGTTGACAGGGTGATCTCATTGAATTGCTTGGTGGACTCTTGGGTGTGGCGGTCTTTGACCCTGAATTTCTTGAATGTCTTCCTTGTCTTGATTATCTTCATATCCCCCTTGATCATTGTCCTCCTCTTGAGGTGGCTCATCCTATTTATCTTCATCTCTATCATCTTGAGCCTAATCCTCATCTTGGGTAGGTGGAGATGCTTGATTGGAATATGATGGTTGATCTTGTGTTTGTGAAGGCTCTTCGGATTCCTTAGGACACACATCCCCAGTGGACATGTTCCTTAGTGCGATGCATGGGGCCTCTTCATCATCTAATCATCAAGATCAACTTGCTCCACTTGGGAGCCATTAGTCTCATCAAGCACAATATCACAAGAAACCTCAACTAATCCATTGGATTTGTTGAAGACTCTATATGCCCTTGTGTTTGAGTCATAACCAAGTAAAAAGCCTTCTACAGCCTTAGGAGCAAATTTAGATTTTCTTCCTCTTTTAATAAGAATAAAGCATTTACTCCTAAAGACTCTAAAATATGAAACATTAGGCTTTTTACCAGTGAGGAGTTCATATGATGTCTTCTTGAGGATTCAGTGAAGATATAACCTGTTGATGGAGTAACAGGCGGTGTTAATCGACTCGGCCCAATACCGGTCTGGAGTCTTGTATTCATCAAGCATGGTCCTTGCCATGTCCAGTAGAGTTCTATTCTTCCTCTCCACTGCACCATTTTGTTGAGGTGTGTAGGGAGAAGAGAACTCATGCTTGATGCCCTCCTCCTCAAGAAAACCTTCAATTTGTGAATTCTTGAACTTCGTCCCATTATCGCTTCTTATCGTTTTGATCCTCAATCCGAACTCATTTTGAGCCTGTCTCAAGAATCCTTTTAATGTATCTTGGGTTTGAGATTTTTCCTGCAAAAAGAATACCCAAGTGAATCGAGAATACTCATCCACAATAACTAGACAGTACTTACTCTCGCCGATGCTTATGTAAGCGATCGGGCCGAATAGGTCCATGTGGAGTAGCTCGAGCGGCCTGTCTATCGTCATTATGTTCTTGTGTGGATGATGGACTCCAACTTGCTTTCCTTCTTGACATGCGCTACAAATCCTGGCTTTCTCAAAATGAACATTTGTTAGTCCTAAAATGTGCTCTCCCTTTAGAAGCTTATGAAGATTCTTCATTCCAACATGGGCTAGTTGGTGATGCCAGAGCCACCCCATATTAGTCTTAGCAATTAAGCAAGTGTCAAGTTCAGCTTGGTTATCATTAAAATCAACTAAATATAGTTGACCCTCTAACATTCCTTTAAATGCTATTGAATCATCACTTCTTCTAAAGACAGTAACACCTATATTGGTAAAAAGACAGTTGTAGCCCATTTGACACAATTGAGAAATAAAAAGCAAATTGTAATCTAAAGAATCTACAAGAAAAACATTGAAATAGAATGGTCAGGTGATATAGCAATTTTACCCAAACCTTTGACCAAACCTTGATTTCTATCCCCAAGTGTAATAGCTCGTTGGGGATCATCACTTTTTTCATAGGAGGAGAACATTATCTTCTCCCCTATCATGTGGTTTGTGCACCCGCTATCGATTATCCAACTTAAGCCACCGGATGCATAAACCTAAAACAATTTTAGGCCTTATTCTTAGGTACCCAAACAATCTTGGGTCCTTTGACGTTAGGCATCTTGGGTACCCAAACACAAGTCTTTGAACTCTTGTGTTTGCCCCCAACATATTTGGCAACTACTTTGCCTGATTTGTTAGTTAAAACATATGAAGCATTTAAAAGTCTTAAATGAAACATTATGCTCATTTGATGCAGCAGGAATTGTCTTTCTAGGCATTTTAACATGTGTGGTGTGCCTAGAGCTAGAAGCCTCATTTTTGTACATAAATGCATGGTGAGAAACATTATGGAGTTTCCTAGCATGAATCTTCCTAATCTTATGTTCGGGATAGTTTGCTGGACATAAAATGTAACCCTTACTGTCCTGAACCATGGGAGCCTTGCCCTTAACAAAATTAGACAATCTTTTAGGGGCATTAAGCTTGACATTGCTACCCTGTTGGAAACCAATGCCATCCTTAATGCCAGCGCGTCTCCCATTATAAAGCATACTACGAGCAAATTTAAATTTTTCATTTTCGAGCTCATGCTCGTCAATTTTAGCAGTTAATTTAGCTATGTGATCATTTTGTTGTTTAATCATGGCAAGATGATCATCCATAGCTTCTACATTAACATCTCTACATCTAGTACAAATAGAAACATGCTCAACAGTAGATGTAGATGGTTTGCAAGCATTTAAATCTTCTATCTTAGCATTTAATCTAACATTCTCATCTCTAAGACAGGAAATAGAATCATTGCAAACATTCAATTCTTTAACCTTAGAATTTAAACTAGCATTTTCATTTCTAAGACTATAAATTGAATCATGGCAAATGGTAAGCTCCTTAGTTAAGTTTTCACATTTTTCTACTTCCTGAGCATAAGCATTTTTCAACTTAACAAATTTTTAGTTTTCTTTAATGAGGAGGTCCTCTTGGCTATCCAAAAGTTCATCCTTCTCATTAATGGCTTCAATTAATTCATTTAATTTTTTTCTTTCGGTCCATGCTAAGGTTGGCAAAAAGAGACATTAAATTATCTTCACTGTCACTAGAGCTACCCTCATCACTAGATGTTGTATATTTGGGGGTGGCTCTAGTGTGTACCTTTTTTTCTTGTCGTTCTTAGCCATGAGACACTTGTGGCCGACGTTGGGGAAGAGGAGGCCCTTGTATATTTGAAGTCATTAGCAATAAGAAAATCTCTTAGGCATTCATACCATGCTCTTGGGGCTTGCTTATGCCATACCTCATTCCTCGTGAAGTTGTTGAGTTCCTCTTGCATTGCCAACACCCAATCCGAATCCCTTAATGCGTCTTCCACCCTGTATGGCTTAATAGAAGACACAAAGGAATAATGTTCACAAAAATGAGCAACACGAGATCGAGTGGTTACCCCCTTATGAATATCGTCGAGGATGGAGTTCACGGGATGATCTCGTTGTATCGCTTGGTGGACTCTTGGATGTGTGGCAGTTTTGGACCCTCATCATCTTCCTTGTCTTGATCATTGGCATCTCCCCCTTGATCATTGTCCTCCTCTTGAGGTGGCTCTTCTTGATCTTCATTCTCATCATCTTGAGCTTGATCCTCATCTTGGGTTGGTGGAGATGCTTGTATGGAAGATGAAGGTTGATCTTGTGCTTGTGGAGGCTCTTTGGATTCCTTAGGACACACATCCCCAATGGACATGTTCCTTAGCGCGACGCACGGAGCCTCTTCATCATCTAGCTCATCAAGATCAACTTGCTCTACTTGAGAGCCATTAGTCTCATCAAACACAATGTCACAAGAAACTTCAACTAGTCTAGTGGACTTGTTAAAGACTCTATATGCCCTTGTGTTTGAGTCATAACCATGTAAAAAGCCTTCTTTAGCCTTAGGAGCAAATTTAGATTTTCTACCTCTTTTAACAAGAATAAAGCATTTGCTACCAATGACTCTAAAATATGAAACATTGGGCTTTTTACCGGTGAGGAGTTCATAAGATGTCTTCTTGAGGATTCGGTGAAGGTAGAGACGGTTGATGGCGTAGCAAGCGGTGTTGATTGCTTCCGCCCAAAGCCGGTCCGAAGTCTTGTACTCATCAAGCATGGTCCTCGCCATGTCAAGTAGAGTTATATTCTTCATCTCCACTACACCATTTTGTTGTGGAGTGTAGGGAGAAGAGAACTCATGTTTGATGCCCTCGTCCTCAAGAAAGCCTTCTATTTGAGAGTTCTTGAACTCCGTCCCATTGTCGCTTCTAATCTTTTTGATCCTTAAGCCGAACTCATTTTGAGCTCGTCTCAAGAATCCCTTTAAGGTCTCTTGGGTTTGAGATTTTTCCTGCAAAAAGAACACCCAAGTGAAGCGAGAATAGTCATCCAAAATTACAAGACAATACTTACTCCCGCCGATGCTTATGTAAGCTATCGGGTCGAATAGGTCCATGTGGAGTAGCTCAAGCGGCCTGTCGGTCGTCATGATGTTCTTGTGTGGATGATGAACACCAACTTGCTTCCCTGCTTGACATGCGCTACAAACCCTGTCTTTCTCAAAATGAACATTTGTTAGTCCCAAAATGTGCTCTCCCTTTAGAAGCTTATGAAGATTCTTCATCCCAACGTGGGCTAGTCGGCGATGCCAGAGCCAACCCATGTTAGTCTTAGCAATTAAGCAAGTGTCGAGTTCAGCTCTGTTAAAATCAACTAAGTATAGCTAACCCTCTAACACTCCCTTAAATGCTACTGAATCATCACTTCTTCTAAAGACAGTAACGCCTAAATCCGTAAAAAGACAATTGCAGCCCATTTTGCATAATTGAGAAACTGAAAGCAAGTTGTAATCTAAAGAATCTACAAGAAAAACATTGGAAATAGAATGGTCAGGTGATATAGCAATTTTACCAAGTCCTTTGACCAAACCTTGATTTCCATCCCCGAATGTGATAGCTCTTTGGGGATCATGGTTTTTCTCATAGGAGGAGAACATCCTTTTCTCCCCTGTCATGTGGTTTGTGCACCCGCTATCAATGATCCAACTTGAGCCCCCGGATGCATAAACCTACAAAACAAGTTTAGGCCTTGTTCTTAGGTACCCAAACAGTCTTGGGTCCTTTCACATTAGAAACAAGCACCTTGGGTACCCAAACACAAGTCTTTAACCCCTTGTGTTTGCCCCCTAACATATTTGGCAACTATTTTGCCTGATTTGTTAGTTAAAACATATGAAGCATCAAAAGTCTTAAATGAAACATTTGGCTCATTTGATGCAATAGGAGTTTTCTTTTTAGGCAATTTAACATGACTGGATTGCCTAGAACTAGATGCCCCACTCTTATACATAAAAGCATGATGAGAGCCAGAGTGAGACTTCCTAGAATGAATTCTCCTAATTTTGTGCTCGGGATAACCAGCAGGATATAAAATGTAACCCTCGTTATCCTGAGCCATCGGAGCCTTACCCTTAACAAAATTAGACAATCTTTTAGGGTCATTAAGCTTGACATTGTCTCCCTGTTGGAAGCCAATGCCATCCTTAATCCTAGGGCGCCTCCCATTATAGAGCATGCTTCTAGCAAATTTAAATTTTTCATTTTCTAAGTCATGCTCATTAATTTTAGCACTAAGTTGAGCAATGTGATCATTTTTTTGTTTAATTAAAGCAAGATGATCATGAATAGCATCAACATTAATGTCTCTACATCTAGTACAAATAGTAACATGCTCAATGGTAGATGTAGAGGGTTTGCAAACATTTAATTCATCAATCTTAGCATGTAACATGACATTTTCATTTCTAAGATTGAAAACAATATCATTGCAAACATTTAAATTTTTAGCCTTAGCAATTAATTTATCATTCTTAGTTTTAAGGCTAGAAATTGATTCATTTAATTTGTCAATCTTAGCAAGTAAACTAGCATTATCATTTTTAAGATTGGCAAAAGAATCATCACAAACATTTAACTTCTCAACCTTAGCAATCAATTTAGCATTCTCAAATCTAAGGTTGGAAATAGTGTCATGGCAAGTGCTTAGCTCACTAGTTAATTTTTCACATTTTTCTACTTCCTGAGCATAAGCATTTTTGACCTTAACATGCTTCTTATTTTCCTTAATAAGGAAGTCCTCTTTGCTATCCAAGAGTTCATCCTTCTCATGAATAGCACCTATTAATTCATTTAGTTTTTCCTTTTGTTGCATGTTTAGGTTGGCAAAGAGGGCAAGCAAATTATCTTCATCATCGCTAGAGTTTTCCTCATCACTAGATGTTGCATATTTAGTGGAGGCTCTAGATTTTACCTTCTTTTTGCCGTCCTTTGCCATGAGGCACTTGTGGCCGACGTTGGGGAAGAGGAGACCCTTGCTGACGGCGATGTTGGCGGCGTCCTCGTCGGAGGAGGAGTCGGTGGAGCTCTCATCGGAGTCCCACTCCCGACAAACATGGGCATCGCCGCCCTTCTTCTTGTAGTATCTCTTCTTTTCCTTCCATCTTCCCTTCTTGTCATCGCCCCTGTCACTATCACTTGATAATGGACATTTAGCAATGAAATGACCAGGCTTACCACACTTGTAGCAAACCTTCTTGGAACGGGGTTTGTAGTCTCTCTCCTTCCGTTGCTTGAGGATTTGACGGAAGCTCTTCATGATGAGCGCCATCTCCTCATTATCGAGCTTGGAGGCGTCGATGGGAAGCCTACTCGACATATACTCTTCCTTCTTCTCCTCCGTCGCTTTGAAGGCGACAGGTTGCACCTCGGGTGTGGAGGTGGCGCCTCGCTTGATGATTTGTTTGGAGCCTTTGATCATCAACTCAAAGCTTACAAACTTTCCTATAACTTCCTCGGGAGACATTAGCTTATATCTAGGATCACCACGAATTAATTGTACTTGAGTAGGCATAAGAAAAATGAGTGATCTAAGAATAACCTTGACCATTTCATGGTCATCCCATTTGGTGCTCCCGAGGTTGCGCACTTGGTTCACCAAGGTCTTGAGCCGGTTGTACATGGCTTATGGCTCCTCTCCTTGGTTGAGCATAAATCGACCGAGCTCTCCCTCGATCGTTTCCCGCTTGGTGATCTTGGTCACCTCATCTCCTTCGTGCGCGGTCTTGAGTACGTCCCCAATTTCTTTGGCACTCTTCAACCCTTGCACCTTATTATACTCCTCTCGACTTAGAGAGGCGAGGAGTATAGTAGTGGCTTGGGAGTTGAAGTGCCGAATTTGGGCTACCTCGTTCGAATCATAGCCTTCATCCCCCACGGATGGTTCTTGCGCACCAAACTCAACAATATCCCAAATGCTAGCATGGAGTGAGGTTAGATGGTGCCTCATTTTATCACTCCACATACAATAATCTTCACCGTTAAAAACCGGTGGTTTGCCTAGTAGGACAGAAAGTAAAGGAGTGCGTTTTGAAATGCGAGGATAGCGTAAGGGGATCTTACTAAACTTCTTGCGCTCATGGCGCTTAGAAGTGACGGACGGCGTGTCGGAGCCGGAGGTGGAAGGCGACGAAGAGTCGGTCTCATAGTCGACCACCTTCTTCATTTTCTTCTTCTTGTATAGCCACTCTGGTGTGACTTGACGCGGGGAGGTGATTCCTCCCTTTTGTTGCCGGACTCTCCCGATGGAGCTTTCCCATGTCTTGTGGCGGGCTTCTCGCCGGTCACCATCTCCTTCTTGGCGTGAGCTCCCAACATCACTTCAAGCGGTTAGGCTCTAATGAAGTACCAGGCTCCGATACCAATTGAAAGTCGCCTAGAGGGAGGGTGAATAGGCAAATCTGAAATTTATAAACTTTAAGCACCACTACAAGCCGGGGTTAGCGTTAGAAATAAAAGCGAGTCCGAAAGAGAGGGTGAAAAACAAATCACAAGCAAATAAAGAGTGTGACACGATGATTTGTTTTACCGAGTTTCGGTTCTTGCAAACCTACTCCCCGTTGAGGTGGTCACAAAGACAGGGTCTCTTTCAACCCTTTCCCTCTCTTAAACGGTCACTTAGACCGAGTGAGCTTTTCTCCTCAATCAATTGGGACACTTAGTCCCCACAAGGACCACCACACAATTGGTGTCTCTTGCTTTGATTACAAATGTCTTGGAAACAAGAATGGGGAAGAAGAAAAGCGATCCAAGCGCAAGAGCTCAAAGAACACGGGCAAAACTCTCTCTTCTAGTCACTAATTGCTTTGAATGGAATTGGGACTTGAAGAGGCTTTGATTCAATCTAATTGTGTCTTGTATTGAATGCACTAGCTCTTGTATTGAGTGTGTTGGCTGAAAAACTTGGATGCCTTGAAGTGTGGTGGTTGGGGGTATTTATTGCCCCAACCACCAAAATGGCCGTTGGGGAAGGCTGCTGTCGATGGGCGCACCGAACAGTCCGGTGCGCCATCGGACACTGTCCGGTGCGCCAGTCACGTCACCCAACCGTTAGGGTTCGACCGTTGGAGCTCTGACAAGTGGGGCCATCGGATAGTCCGGTGGTGCACCGGACAGTCACTGTTCACTGTCCGGTGCACCTTCTGCATCTGCTCTGACTCTGCGCGTGCAATCCGTGCACTGTTCACACACTGTTCACTTTTGCAGACGACCGTTGGCGCTGTTAGCCGTTGCTCCGCTTGGCACACCGGACAGTCCGGTGCTACACCGGACAGTCCGGTGAATTACAGCGGAGTGGCTCCCCAAATTCCCGAAGCTAGCGAATTGGAGTTGATCCACCCTGGTGCACCGAACACTGTCCGGTGGTGCACCGAACACTGTCCAGTGGCACACCGGACAGTCCGGTGCGCCAGACCAGGGCAGCCTACGGTTGATTTTGCTCCTTTCTATTTGAACCTTTTCTTGGACTTTTTATTGGTTTGTGTCGAACCTTTGGCACCTGTAGAACTTATAATCTAGAGCAAACTACTTAGTCCAATTATTTGTGTTGGGCAATTCAACCACCAAAATCATTTAGGAAAAGGTTTGACCCTATTTCTCTTTCAATCTCCCCCTTTTTGGCGATTGATGCCAACACAAACCAAAGCAAATATATAAGTGCAGAATTGAACTAGTTTGCATAAGGTAAGTGCAAAGGTTGCTTGGCATTAAACCAATTTACACTTTCATAAGATATGCATGGATTGCTTTCTTCATTTTAACATTTTGGACCACGCTTGCACCACTTTTTTTGTTTTTGCAAAATCTTTTGGAAATTCTTTTCAAAGTCTTTTTGCAAATAGTCAAAGGTAAATGAATAAGATTTCGAGAAGCATTTTCAAGATTTGAAATTTTCTCCCCTGTTTCAAATGCTTTTCTTTTGACTAAACATAACTCCCCCTCAATGAAATTCTCCTCTTAGTGTTCAAGAGGGTTTTAGATATTAATTTTGAAAGAGGTCATACCAATTTGAAATTGTATCGAAAATAAGATACCAATTGAAAAACTTCTTTAATACAAATTGAAACACTTTTTGAAATTGGTGGTGGTGCGGTCCTTTTGCTTTGGGCTAATACTTTCTCCCCCTTTGGCATGAATTGCCAAAAACGGATACTTTGTGAGTGAAATATGAGCCCTTTTCAAACTCTCTCCCTGTTTGGCAAATAATATATGAGTGAAGGATTATACCAAAGTGAGAGCGATGCGGAGTGTCGGTGAAGAATAAATACTACGATGGAGTGGAGTGGAAGCCTTTTCTTCGCCGAAGACTCCATTTCCCTTTCAATCTATGACTTAGCATGAAATACACTTGAAAAACACATTAGTCATAGCACATGAAAGAGATATGATCAAAGGTATAAATGAGCTATGTGTGTAAGGAATCAATCAAAGTTCCTAGAATCAAGAATGTTTAGCTCATGCCTAAGTTTGGTAAAGGTTTTCTCATCTAATGGTTTGGTAAAGATATCAGCTAATTGTTCTTTGGTGCTACACCGGACAGTCCAGTGAATTATAGCGGAGTGGCTCCCCAAATTCCCGAAGCTAGTGAATTGGAGTTGATCCACCCTGGTGCACCAGACACTATCCGGTGGCACACCGGACAGTCCGATGCGCCAGACTAGGGCAACCTATGGTTGATTTTGCTCCTTTCTATTTGAACCTTTTCTTGGACTTTTTATTGGTTTGTGTTGAACCTTTGGCACCTGTAGAACTTATAATCTAGAGCAAACTAGTTAGTCCAATTATTTGTGTTGGGCAATTCAACCACCAAAATCATTTAGGAAAAGGTTTGACCCTATTTCCCTTTCAAGCGTCCTCGTCGGAGGAGGAGTCGGAGGAGCTCTTGTCGGAGTCCCATTCCCGGCATATGTGGGTATCGCCGCCCTTCTTCTTGTAGTATCTCTTCTTCTCCTTCTTTTTCCATCTCTTGTCATCGTCCCTGTCACTTTCACTAGAAATTGGACATTTTGCTATGAAATGACCGGTCTGACCACACCGGTAGCAAACCTTCTTGGAGCGAGACTTGTAGTCCTTCCCTCTCCTTTGCTTGAAGATTTGGCAGAAGCTCTTGATGATGAGCGTCATTTCCTCTTTGTCGATCTTAGAGGCATCGATTGGAAGCCTACTTGGCGTAGACTCCTTCTCTTCCATCGTTTTGAATGCGACTGGTTGCACCTCGGGTGTAGAGGTGGCACCTTGCTCCAAGTTGACAATATGTTTGGAGTCTTTGATCATTAGCTCAAAGCTCACAAACTTGCCAATCACTTCCTCAGGAGATATTAGTTTATATCTAGGATGCCCACAAATTAATTGCACTTGAGTAGAATTGCGAAAAACAAGGGATCTTAGAATAACTTTGACCATTTCATGGTCATACCATTTGGTGCTTTCGAGGTTGCGCACTTGCTTGACCATTGTCTTGAGCTGGTTGTACATGGCTTGCGGCTCTTCCCCTTTATTGAGGACGAATCGATCGAGTTGTCCCTCGATCGTCTCGTGCTTGGTGATCTTGGTCACCTCGTCCCCTTCGTACGCGGTCTTGAGGACGTCCCAAATTTCTTTGGCGCTCTTTAACCCTTGCACCTTGTTATACTCCTCTCGACACAAGGAGGCGAAGAGTATAGACGTGGCTTGGGAGTTAAAGTGCCTAATTTGGGCGGCCTCGTCTAAGTCATATAGTCTTTGTCCCCCACTTGTGGTACCTGCGCTCCAAATTCAACTATGTCCCATATGCTTTCATGGAGTGAGCTTAGATGATGCCTCATTTTATCACTCCACATACAATAATCTTCACCATCAAAATATGGTGGCTTCCCTAGGGGTACAGAAAGTAATGGAGCGCGTACGGGGATAGCGTAGAGGCATCTTACTATACTTCTTGCGCTCATGGCGCTTAGAAGCGACGGATGCCTCGGAGCTTGATGTGGAGGGTGACGAAGAGTCGGTCTCGTAGTAGACCACCTTTTTCATCTTCTTCTTCTTGTCACATTTCTGATGCGACTTGATGGAGGAAGAGGATTCCTCCTTGTGTTTGTTGCCGGACTCCCTTGAGAGAGTCCTCCCCGAGCTTGCGGACTTGTCGCCAGTCATGATCTCCCTCTTGGCGTGATCTCCAGACATCACTTCGAGTTGGTTAGACTCTTAATGAAGCATTGGCTCTGATACCAATTGAAAGTCGCCTAGAGGGGGTGAATAGGTGAAACCTGAAATTTATAAACTTATGCAAGCACTAAGGTCGGGGTTAGTGTTAGAATTAAATTCAAGTCCGAAAGAGAGGGGAAAACAAATCAACAAGAATCAGGGCGAGTGAACATAGTGATTTGTTTTACCGTGGTTCGGTTCCAAAGAACCTAGTCCCCGTTGAGGAGGTCGCAAAGATCGGGTCTATTTCAACCCTTTCCCTCTCTCAAACGGTCACTTAGACCGAGTGAGCCTTCTCCTTAATCAATCGGGTCACTAAGACCCCGCAAGGACCACCACACACTTAGGTGTCTCTTGCTTTGATTACAAGTCACTTGAGGACAAGAATGAGAAATAAGAAAGGTAATCCAAGAAATAAGAGCGCAAAAGAACACGAACACACACTCTCACAAGTCACTAAATGTTTGAGTTGAATTCTAGGCTTGGAGAGGGTTTGATCTTTGGAAATGTGTCTTGGAGTGAATACACTAGATCTTGTATTGAATGTGATCTATGAAAAAACTTGGATGTCAAATGTTATGGTGGTTGGGGGTATTTATAGCCCCCAACCACTTTGGTAGCCGTTTGGGAGGCTGCTACCGATGGGCGCACCAGACAGTCCAGTGCACCACCAGACAGACACTGTTCCTTGTCCGGTGCGCTGCCACGTCACCCAACCGTTAGGGTTCGGAGCCGAGTCAGCCTTTGGAGCTTTGTCCTCTTGCGGCACCGGACAGTCCGGTGCCCTCTGACTTTGCAGCTCTGACTTCTGTCGCGGCACTGTGCTGCATTGTTCCTGCTGTCAGAGTCGACCGTCGGCGCAGATAGTCGTTGCTCCGCTGGCTCACTGGACAGTCCAGTGAATTATAGCGGAGTGTGCCCTAGAATTCCCAAGAGTGGCTGGTTGACACTTGTACGGTCCTGATGCATCGGACATAGTCCGGTGGCACACCGGACAGTCCGGTGCGCCATTCTTCAGCACACTCGATTCCTTTTGCTCCTTTCAAAATTATGTCCCTAACTTGATTCTTTTATTGGTTTGTGTTGAACCTTATGCACCTGTAATACATGAATTCTAGACAAACTAGTTAGTCCATGTGTTTGTGTTGACTATCAAGCACCAAAATTAATTATAGGAAAAAGTTAACCCTATTTCCTTTTCATGCTGCATTCGACTTCGCACTCATACACGTGCTGCGTTGTGGTGCCCACGGTGATGATTCCTGCTAGGCCCAACATCTCGAGCTTCAGGTAGGTATAGTTGGGGACGATCATGAACTTCGCGTAGCACAACCTTCCTAGGATGGAGTGATAGGTCTTCTAGAACCCAACTACCTCAAAGGCAAGAGTCTCGGTCCTGAAGTTGGTTGTCGTCCTGAAGGTTTCGGGCAAGTCGATTCGTTTGAGCGGGGTCACTTGCCTCCTAGGCACGACATAGTGAAATGGTCCCCCCGTCGACCGAAGGCGGTCTCGGCCAAAACCCTTAGCGTCGTACCTGACGAAGTAGAGAATTTTGATCCTATTGCCTCCATTCATGAGCACTTTGGATGATAAGTGGGTATCGATGGGGCCAGGGAACATGCTCAGGGCGGTCAGACCGATCGAAGGTAATGGTATGGTTGGACTAGTCGAGGAAAGCTAGGATCGCTTGTCCGATGTTGAATACCTTACGTAGTTTGAGCTTCTGGTGTCTCTTTGAAGCATAGTTGTCGGATCCACCCAAAGGTCAACAGGCAATGGGTTTCACCAGGGAATACAGGGCCCCTTCTCTCCTACTCTTCGTACTTCTGGGTCTCAGACCCTTTCCCGAACGAAGCCTCTTTGCTTAGAAATTTTCTAAGCAACCTCCAATCCTTGTAGGCATGTCGGATCGGGTAGTGATGGTTTGGGTTTGGGGCCTCAAACAGTTCTTCAAAATGGTCGGTGGCGTCCTCGGTCGGAGGCCTCCTTCCCTTTTGGCCTGTTGCAGCATGTTGTCGCTTGTCCTTCTTTCTTTAGTCGGCTGGCCGTTGAAGCCCCCGTCAGGTTCCTTGTCGCTTTTGGCCTTCTATTTACGATGGTCGAAGATCACTCACACCGCATCTTCCCCTGACGCATGGCTGGTTGCGATGTCGAGAAGCTCCTTCGTTGTTTGCGGGCCCTTTCGCCCCAGCTTATGCACCAGGGTCTCGCTAGTGGTCCCGGAGATGAAAGCGCATATAATGTCAGCGTCAGTGAGGTTATTCAGCTTGCTGAAGTGTCGATAGAAGCATCAGACGTAGTCTCTTAGGTCAAAGTAGGATGAGTCGGGGGAAACACCGCCCCCTCATTTTTTTTGGGATCACGCCGCCACCAAAAACTACTCCGGTGTTTACCTCGCCCCTTACGTGACTCTCATCCAAACACCATAGAAACTGTGGTCATCACCTTTCATCCTTCCATGTACATCCAACCAAACACACCCTTTGTGACCGATCTCTTTGAGCCGACCATCTATTACGATGAAACCTGCCAGAAGGACAAGTAGCTCATTGCCATCATAGAAGGCGAGGACCCCCCCAATAGGTTCGACATATGATTGGAGAATGTCGTACATAGCCTTTTTGTCCAATGACACGCTCTCCCAAGACGAGACGGGGGCGCGAAGACTCCATCGACGAGCCAAGTCCTTTGTCCTATTTGGGGAAGAACCGTATAAAAAGGGACATATTGGAATAAAACAATGGTGCATCCCGATCGATCAAGGGAGGTGACTCTTAGAGGACATCCATAGTGGAACCTACGAGCACCATGTCGCTCCATGAAGCCTTGTGGGGAGCACTTTTCGGCAGAGCTTCTACTGGCCTATTGCGTTGTCGATGCACATCAGGTAGTGCGAATGTGCGAGGTATCAGTACTACGCACGACAAACCTACCTCCAACGTAGGTGCTCTAGATAATTCCCATCACCTGGCCATTCGTGATATGGGGACTTGACCTAGTCGAACCCCTCGAGAAAGCACCCGGGGGCTACACGCATGTTCTGGTCGCCATTGACAAGTTAACCAAGTGGATCGAGGCATGGCCCATCATGAAGATCACCTCTAACTATGCTATCAGGTTTGTCACCAACATCATCCACCGCTTTGGGGTGCCAATCTCGATCATCACGGATAACGATACATAGCTCTCCGGGAATGCGTTTCTAGAATTCTATGACGAATACCACATTCGTGTAGACTGGTCCGCTGTGGCCCACCTCCATGCAAATAGGTAGGTCGAATGAGCTAACGACATGATCCTCCAAGGCCTCAAGCCTTGGGTGTTTGCCTGCCTGTAACACCCTGAATTTGGGGGTAGAATTTTTTCTTCTTTTCTCTCACCAAATTCAGGCGTTACTCTTTCCTTTTTCCCTTTTCTTCTCGCTAAGCCTTGTTATTTTTCAAAAGTTATAGCGAGAATTAGCTCGACATCTTGTGTAAGCAAAACCTAGAACTATTTTTGTTTGTTGCATCATGCCGGATTATGCACTCTTTTGTTTGTGGTTGAGTGAAGTGGAGAATTAGGCATATAAGAAATTGAGGAAATTAGAAAAAGAAAAGCCTTTTCTTTTTCTCTCTCCCCCCTTCCCCCCCGCGTGGGCCTCGCGGCGGCCCAGCCGCCCCCCTTCCCTTCCCGCCGTGGGCCGCCTGGCGGCCCAGCCGCGCACCCCCCTCCCCCTTTGTGCCCAGCCGGCCCAATCGCCCCCCTCTTTTTTTTCTTTTTTCCAAAAATCCCCTCCCCGCGGGCCCCGCTTGTCATCCCCTCTCTCTCTCTCCCTCACCCTAACCCTAGCCGCCGTCGCCCCCGTCCCGCCCCCACGCCGCCGCCGCCCCTCCCCGGCGCCACCGCCGCGCCGGCCTCCCTCTCCGGTGAGGTTTCTCCCTCCCCCCTCCCTCCTCTCCTCCCCTCCCTCCTCCTTCCCTCCCGCCGGCGTCCCCCGCCCCCGCGCCATGGGCGCGCCCGCCTCGGCCCCGACGAGCTCGGCCGCTCCGGCGAGCTCGGCCTCGGCCCCGGCTCCGGCCGCCCCGGCCTCGCCCGCGCCCGGTCGCCCTCGGCCGCCCCGCGCTCGGCCGCCCGCTCGGCCGCCCTCCCCGTGTCGCCCTCGACCGTCCTCGGCCCGGCCGCCCCCGGCTCGGCGAGCTCAGCCCCGGCCCCGGCCGCCGTCGGCTCGGCCGCCCTCGGCCGTCCGCGCCCGGCCGCTCCGCGCCGCCCGGCCCCGGCCGCCCCGGCCTCGCCCGTGCCCGCCCTCCCCGCGCCGCTCTCCGGCGAGCTCGGCTCGGCCGCCCGGCCTCGGCCGCCTCGCCCCGCCTGCCCCCCCGGCGAGCTCGCGCCGGCCCTGCCCCGACCCCGGCCTCGCTCTGGCGAGCCCGCCCCTCACCGCGCCCCGGCTGCCCCGGCTCGGCCGCCCCCGTGTGAGCCCCGCTCGGCCGCCCCGTGCCCCGGCTCGGCCGCGCCCGCCTCGGCTCCGTGCCGTCCCGGCCCTGGCCGTGCCCCCCGCCCCGCCCGTGCGCCGTGCTTGCCCGCTCGCCCCGTCGTGCCTTGCTCGCGTCGTGACTGCCCCGGCGTGGCCTCGAGCTCGGCCCAACGTGCCTTTAGCGCGCGGCTTTGAGCTCGGCTAGCGCTCGGCCCCAACGTGCGCACGACTAGTTCGTGGCGTGTGCGTGCGGTCTCGCGCGCGTGCCTTGGCACGACCCGTCGTGCCCCGTCTACCCCCAGACGCCCCGTCTACCCCCCCCCCCGGTGTCCTATGCGCGCTAATCCCGTTGTTCATATTAATAAGATAGGGGTCTCAATTTGGAAATTGGTTACGTCAGTTAATTTGTATAGCTAATCATCTATCTCATTCAATGATAATCTACTAAAAGTGGTCACGTTTACATTAGTGCATGTAACTAATCCTTTTGTTAGAACCAATTGGAACTAGAACACGTAACGTCTAGTTATTCGCCTACCCGTAGTGCGTCTCGGGCTTAAGCTCTAACCCTCGCGAGACCTTTTCTCATTTCTTTCTAACCATGGTAAGTTTATTATCGTATGTGATATTCTATGCATATTTACTTCATTTGTTCTCTTGTATGGTGTACTGTTTGTTCCCTAATTTGAATGGATGGATGTATGTATGCTTGCAATCGCATAGAGAACGATCCGGTCGAAGAACCCGAGGAACTCGCAGGAGAAGCCCCTGAGCAGCAGTCGGTTGGTGGAGGCAAGTGTCCCTTGACCTATCTCTGTCCTATTCATTCTTTAATTCACCTCCCGCTTTACACATTTATGCCTAAGGATTGACTAGCTTTGTTATCCATGTCCTTGTTTACCTATTTGGGTTGGATTATTATTGCTTAGCTTTATGCTATTGCTTAACTCTAATCAATGAACATGATGAGATTATCTATGATACGTTGTTTTCCCCTCTCTTATGATGATGTTATACTTGTGGCCTTCAAGCGGGCTCGAGCGGTTTCTCGAGTGCCTCTCCGTAAGGACCTGTTCTATGGATGACCGCCCGAGAAAACAGTGCAACCATGAGGGTGGAATGGGATGCCCTTAGCTGAATAATTAGAGGATCCGGGGTGTAGTTCACTTAGCCGTCGTGCCGTCAATGGGGCTCGGTGTATGCAGCTCGCTCTGCCAAGTTTGGGTTCGCCCCTTGGGGAGGAGTGCAGTGCATTTAGGAAACCTAACGGGTGGCTACAGCCCCGGGGAATCTTTGTAAAGGCTACGTAGTGATGCCCTGCTAGGCCACCTAGGTAGTGGTCAATGGGGAGTAGCTCTCTCCAGGCAGAAAGGGAAATCACAGCTTGTGGGTAAAGTGCACAACCTCTGCAGAGTGTTTTGAAAACTGATATATCAGCCGTGCTCGCGGTTATGAGCGGCCAAGGGAGCTCTAGTGATTAGTGGTACTTGATCAGAGACATTATGGTACAGGTGGCTATGAGATCGATGGTTCTGGTTATGACTATGGTGCTGGTAAGTGGTATTCTTTCCGTTTGGAAAGGGTACATCGGGCTAATAACTTGGGTTAATGCTAAAACCTGGCTTTCTATTAGTAAATAATAATCTGACCAACTAAAAGCAACTGCTTGACTTATCCCCACATAAAGCTAGTCCACTACAGCCAAACAGGATACTTGCTGAGTATGTTGATGTGTACTCACCCTTGCTCTACACACCAAACCACCCCCATCCCCAGGTTGTCAGCATTGCAACCACTGCTCAGGAGAAGACGAAGCTGTGGAAGGAGACTTCCAGGAGTTCCAAGACTACGACGAGTTCTAGGCGTGGGTTAGCGGCAACCCCCAGTCGGCTGCCTGTGAAGGCTGCGGTTAGCTACGTTTCGTTTTCGCACTTTGATTTATTGTAAGGACTATGTGGACGTCTCAGACGTATGATGTAATCGACTATTATTTCCCCTTTTAATACTATTTGAGCACTGTGTGATGATGTCCATGTTATGTAACTGCTGTGTACGTGAATTGCTGATCCTGGCACGTACATGGTTCGCATTCGGTTTGCCTTCTAAAAACCGGGTGTGACATAAGTGGTATCAAAGCCATGCTGACTGTAGGACCGCTAACCTAGAATAGAATGGTCGTTCTAAGGATTATGGACCTCTGTCCCTGCCTTGACTTTGATATCCCTTCAAAAGTTGGTCATATCGACCAAACCTATGTTCTACTTTATATTATACCTTGCTGAAAATTATATTTCATTCTAATCCTTCATTTATTTATGGTTCATTATTTGCTGGTCATATTAATTCTGTTCTCACTCTTTTGCTTGCGGTGTCTTTTGTAGATGGCTCGTCTTAGACACACTGCACGGAAGTCCGTCATCCCCTTCTTACCCTCCCGCCTTGCTGAGCGTCCGCTTCGCCGTCCCGTGGCCGGACAGTCCAGCCACTTGGAGAGACTGCACCACCGCCTGCATGAGGAGCAGGAACGTCGACGACAGGAACAGCAAGGCTCTTCCTTCTCGCTCCAACAGGAGATAGAGTCTGTGAGGAGCTGCTCCCCTGTGCTTCCCCTGGAGGCGCCCCCTGCACCACCACTGGGCGCCCCAGCCTCTGGAGTAGCTGCTGGAGGAGACCCAGATGACGGAGGTGGCGACGACAGCTCGAGCCACGACACCGACTTCTCTGCTGACCAGGAGCCGGAAGGATGGGTTGCTCGACCCATCGCTCGCGACGCTGCTCGCGGGTGTCACTTCCACGATGCGCTCGACACCCTGCTACGTCGGGCACTTAACCGGTGTACCTGGTCCATCGAGTATCACTATGTGGTCTACCAGCATAGTCGCGGGGTCTACCCGGACCGCTGGGAGGCAACCTGCTTGGTGCGCCGCCCGGAGAATAGTCTCCAGGGTGCGGAGGCCTGCTCAGAGCACTATTCTATCTCTAAGCGGGACTCAGCTGAGGCGGCCATGCAAGATGCTGCACGGCGTGCGCTTTCGCACTACTGCTCGGTTCTCGGTGGGGTAGCTGACGGTCTCGACCTGAAGTATTACCCCCGCCGTCCATCTGGCAGCACAGGAGGCGTGATTGTTTCACCTGTTGGTCAGGACAATCCTAGGTTGAGCAGCACAGTCAACCTAGCCGCCGTGCTAAACATGGAGCTGGACCATGCATTAGACGAGCTGAGTAGGGCTCGTGCTGAGATCGCCCTGCTGCGGGCTGAGCGCGCGGAACGTCGTCACCTGGACGGTGGTTCCCCCGCTCCCGTCGGGACTCAGCACCCGTACCGCTCACCTCGGCATGGACGCCAGCCTTATGGCAATCCCGACTGCAAGACCAAGATAGACTTGGAACCATAGATCGTTAGAGTTGGATCTTGTAATTAATACGAAATATATACGTAGAAGCTACAGTCTTAGCGTTAGTCTCGCTCTTAGTTAAGTCTTAGTTAGACAGGGTAGTTTGCTATATCCTATGCATTTATGTTTGTCATGATGAACTATGTTTGGTTTGGATCTTTGTAATGACTGTCACCAGAATGTGTGTATCCCCTGCATTTTGGTTTACCTATTATGTTAATGGAGTTAGTTATATAGTTGGGAAAACCTTTTATTCCACTTTCCTCTTTATCTGAGAAGCTGTGTGGTCTGTGTTGGAGATCAGTGAAGATGCTCATCTGTTCAGTGCTGTTGAAGAATTCTATACTCTTTTCTTATGCTGCAAGATTTGCCAGATCAGTTCTGATGTGTGGTTGCATTCTGTAGATGTCAGAGAACAGGCGCAGAGGAGGAAGGCGTGCTCAGCAGGAGCGAGTCGCTCAATAGGAGGAGGTGCCCCAGCAACAGCACCTGCCGCCCCCGCCCCCGATGTCGATCGAGCAGATGTTTCTGATGCAGACTCAGGCAGTTCAAGCCATCGGTCAGACTCTGGCCGCCATTCAGCAGCAGCAGCAACAACAGCAGCAGGCCCCACCTCAGCCTCAGATGCCTCAGATGCCCAGAGACAAGCGTGCTGAATTCATGAGAGGTCATCCACCAACGTTCGCTCATTCTTCTGACCCCATGGATGCTGAAGACTGGCTGCGCACTGTGGAGCAGGAGTTGCACACCGCTCAGTGCGATGACAGGGAGAAAGTCCTGTATGGTCCCCGTCTGTTGAGAGGAGCAGCTCAGTCATGGTGGGAGTCTTACCTCGCCACCCATGCCCACCCTGACGCCATCACCTGGGAAGAGTTTAGAGGTAGCTTTCATCAGTACCATGTACCTGCAGGTCTGATGACAGTGAAGAAGGAGGAGTTCCTGGCTCATAAGCAAGGGCCATCGTCTGTCAGTGAGTACCGGGACAGGTTTCTGCAGTTGTCTCGCTATGCTCCTGAAGATGTCAACACCGATGCCAAGCGACAGTACCGTTTCCTGAGAGGCTTGGTTGACCCTCTGCAGTACCAACTGATGAATCACACCTTCCCGACATTCCAGCACCTGATTGACAGAGCAATCATGACAGAGAGGAAGCGTAAGGAGATGGAGGATCGTAAGCGCAAGATCAGTGGACCCCAGCCTGGAAGCAGCGATCGTCCTCGTTTCTCAGGCAATCAACCTCAGCAGTTCAGGCAGAACCAGCGTCCACCTCAGCAGCATCAGCAGTTCCAAAGGCAGTATCCTCAGCACCAGTATGAGAACCGTCAGAGCAATCAGTCAGGAGGTCAGTTTCAGAGGCAGAATTAGCAGGCACCTCGTCTTCCTGCCCTAGCAAACCAGCAGAACAGTCAGGCAGCACCAGCTCAGGTTGGAAACAGAGCATGTTTCCACTGTGGAGAGCAAGGCCACTGGGTGATGCAATGTCCGAAGAAGGCAGCCCAGCAGCAATCAGGCCCCAATGCCCCAGCAAAGTAGAATGTGTCTCAGCCTGGAGCGGGCAACCGCTCTCAACCACGCTATAATCATGGGAAACTGAACCACTTGGAGGCTGAAGCAGTTCAAGAGACCCCCGGCATGATAGTAGGTATGTTCCCAGTCGACTCCCATATTGCAGAAGTGTTATTTGATACTGGAGCAACACATTCTTTCATTACTGCATCATGGGTAGGAACACATAATCTTCCAATTACTACCATGTCAACCCCCATTCAAATTGACTCAACCGGTGGTAGAATTTGAGCCGATAGCATTTGTTTGAATGTAAGTGTGGAAATAAGGGGGATAGCGTTTCCTGCTAACCTTATAGTAATGGGTACTCAGGGAATAGATGTCATCCTAGGGATGAATTGGCTAGATAAGTATCAGGCAGTTATCAGTTGTGATAAAAGGACAATCAAGTTGGTGTCCCCACTAGGAGAGGAAGTGGTGACCGAGTTAGTCCCGCCTGAGCCAAAGAAAGGAAGTTGTTATTAGATGGCTGTCGATAGCAGTGAAGCAGACCCAATTGAGAGGATCAAGGTTGTGTCCGAGTTCCCAGATGTGTTTCCAAAGGACTTACCGGGTATGCCACCAGAGCGGAAAGTTGAGTTTGCCATAGAGCTTCTTCCTGGAACCTCCCCTATCTTTATGAGAGCTTACAGAATATCTGGACCAGAGTTGGTTGAGCTTAAGAAGCAGATTGATGAGCTGTCAGAGAAAGGTTACATCCGGCCAAGCACCTCGCCTTGGGCCGCTCCTGTCTTGTTTGTGGAGAAGAAAGATGGCACCAAAAGGATGTGTATCGATTATCGAGCTTTGAATGAAGTCACGATCAAGAACAAGTACCCTTTGCCCAGGATAGAAGATCTATTCGACCAGTTGAGAGGAGCCAGTGTGTTCTCCAAGATTGATTTGAGGTCAGGTTATCATCAGCTCAGGATCCGACCTTCGGACATTCCGAAGACGGCATTCATTACCAAGTATGGGTTGTATGAGTTCACAGTGATGTCTTTTGGTTTGACCAAGGCACCAGCGTTCTTCATGAACCTGATGAACAGTGTATTCATGGACTATCTCGATAAGTTTGTGGTGGTATTCATTGATGTCATTCTGATTTATTCTCAAAGCGAAGAAGAGCATGCAAGTCATTTGAGGATGGTATTGCAGAGATTGCGAGAGCACCAGTTGTATGCAAAGTTGAGCAAGTGTGAGTTCTGGATCAGTGAAGTCCTGTTCTTGGGTCACATAATCAACAAAGAAGGATTAGCTGTGGATCCGAAGAAAGTGGCAGACATTCTGAACTGGAAAGCGCCAACAGATGCTCGAGGAATCAAAAGTTTCATTGGAATGGCCGGATATTATCGGCGATTCATTGAAGGGTTTTTGAAGATTGCGAAACCAATGACAGCGTTGCTAGGCAACAAAGTTGAGTTCAAGTGGACCTAGAAATGTCAAGAGGCTTTCGAAGCGCTGAAAGAGAAGTTGACTACGGCGCCTGTCCTAGTCTTGCCTGATGTGCACAAGCCCTTCTCGGTGTATTGTGATGCTTGTTACACAGGTTTAGGATGCGTGTTGATGCAAGAGGGAAGAGTTGTGGCTTACTCGTCCCGACAGCTGAAGGTTCATGAGAAGAATTACCCAATTCATGATCTAGAGTTGGCAGCAGTGGTTCATGCACTGAAGACATGGAGGCACTATCTGTATGGACAGAAATGTGATGTTTACACAGACCACAAGAGTCTGAAGTACATATTCACTCAGTCAGAGTTGAATATGAGGCAGCGAAGATGGTTAGAGTTGATCAAAGACTATGAGTTGGAGATCCATTACCATCCAGGCAAAGCAAACGTAGTGGCAGACGCTTTGAGCAGGAAGAGTCAAGTCAATCTGATGGTCGCTCGTCCGATGCCTTATGAGTTGGCCAAGGAGTTTGACAGGTTGAGTCTCGGATTTCTGAACAATTCGCGAGGAGTCACAGTCGAGTTGGAACCTACCTTGGAGTGGGAAATCAAAGAAGCACAGAAGAATGATGAGAAGATCAGTGGGATCCGGCGACTGATTCTAGAAGGCAAAGGCAAAGATTTTCGAGAAGATGCAGAAGGCGTGATATGGTTCAAAGACCGGTTGTGTGTCCCCAATGTCCAATCTATTCGAGAATTGATTCTCAAGGAAGCTCATGAGACAGCCTATTCGATTCACCCTGGTAGTGAGAAGATGTATCAGGATCTGAAGAAGAAATTCTGGTGGTACGGAATGAAGAGGGAAATCGTAGAGCATGTGGCTATGTGCGACAATTGTCGAAGAATTAAGGCAGAGCACCAGAGACCAGCTGGATTGTTGCAACCGTTGCAAATCCCTTAGTGGAAATGGGATGAAATCGGTATGGATTTCATAGTCGGATTGCCTCGCACTCGAGCCGGCTACGATTCCATTTGGGTAGTAGTGGACCGTTTGACCAAGTCGGCCCACTTCATACCTGTCAAGACCAACTACAGCAGTGCAGTATTGGCAGAGCTGTACATGTCTCGGATCGTTTGTCTTCATGGTGTGCCAAAGAAGATAGTGTCAGACAGGGGAACACAGTTCACCTCTCATTTCTGGCAGCAGTTGCATGAAGCCTTGGGCACACATCTGAATTTCAGTTCAGCTTACCACCCGCAGACAGATGGTCAGACCGAAAGGACCAATCAAATTCTTGAAGACATGTTGAGAGCCTGTGCGTTGCAAGATCAGTCCGGATGGGACAAGATATTGCCTTATGCAGAGTTTTCCTATAACAACAGTTACCAGGCCAGTTTGAAGATGTCACCATTTCAGGCGCTCTATGGAAGAAGTTGTAGAACTCCATTGCAATGGGATCAGCCTGGAGAAAAACAGGTGTTTGGGCCAGACATTCTACTCGAAGCTGAAGAGAACATCAGGATGGTTCGAGAGAATCTGAAGATAGCGCAATCGAAGCAGCGAAGCTATGCAGACACAAGAAGAAGAGAGCTGAGTTTCGAAGTCGGAGACTTCGTCTATCTGAAAGTGTCACCGATCAGAGGAGTCAGAAGATTCGGAGTCAAAGGCAAGCTAGCACCCCGCTACATTGGTCCGTACCAAATTCTCTCAAGGCGTGGAGAAGTGGCCTATCAGCTCAGCCTGCCAGAGAATTTGTCTGCTGTGCATGATGTCTTTCATGTGTCTCAGTTGAAGAAGTGCTTGCGTGTGCCAGAAGAGCAGTTGCCAGTGGAAGGTCTCGAAGTCCAGGAGGACTTGACCTACGTTGAGAAGCCAGTGCAGATCCTTGAGGTTGCAGACAGAGTCACCCGAAGGAAGACCATCTGAATGTGCAAGGTCAGATGGAATCACCATTCAGAGGAAGAAGCAACCTGGGAGCGTGAAGATGATCTGTTGACTAAATACCCTGAGCTCTTTGCTAGCCAACCCTGAATCTCGAGGGCGAGATTCTTTTAAGGGGATAGGTTTGTAACGCCCTGAATTTGGGGGTAGAATTTTTTCTTCTTTTCTCTCACCAAATTCAGGCGTTACTCTTTCCTTTTTCCCTTTTCTTCTCGATAAGCCTTGTTATTTTTCAAAAGTTATAGCGAGAATTAGCTCGACATCTTGTGTAAGCAAAACCTAGAACTATTTTTGTTTGTTGCATCATGCCGGATTATGCACTCTTTTGTTTGTGGTTGAGTGAAGTGGAGAATTAGGCATATAAGAAATTGAGGAAATTAGAAAAAGAAAAGCCTTTTCTTTTTCTCTCTTCCCCCTTCCCCCCCCCCCCCCCGCGTGGGCCTCGCGGCGGCCCAGCCGCCCCCCCTTCCATTCCTGCCGTGGGCCGCCTGGCGGCCCAGCCGCACGCCCCCTCCCCCTTTGGGCCCAGCCGGCCCAACCGCCCCCCTCTTTTTTTCTTTTTTCCAAAAATCCCCTCCCTGCGGGCCCCGCTCGTCATCCCCTCTCTCTCTCCCTCACCCTAACCCTAGCCGCCGTCGCCCCCGTCCCGCCCCTGCGCCGCCGCCGCCCCTCCCCGGCGCCGCCGCCGCGCCGGCCTCCCTCTCCGGTGAGGTTTCTCCCTCCCCCCTCCCTCCTCTCCTCCCCTCCCTCCTCCTTCCCTCCCGCCGGCGTCCCCCGCCCCCGCGCCATGGGCGCGCCCGCCTCGGCCCCGATGAGCTCGGCCGCTCCGGCGAGCTCGGCCTCGGCCCCGGCTCCGGCCGCCCCGGCCTCGCCCGCGCCCGGCTGGCCCCGCGCCCGGTCGCCCTCGGCCGCCCCGCGCTCGGCCGCCCGCTCGGCCGCCCTCCCCGCGTCGCCCTCGGCCGTCCCCGGCCCGTCCGCCCCCGGCTCGGCGAGCTCGGCCCCGGCCCCGGTCGCCGTCGGCTCGGCCGCCCTCGGCCGTCCGCGCCTGGCCCCGGCCGCCCCGGCCTTGCCCGCGCCCGCCCTCCCCGCGCCACTCTCCGGCGAGCTCGGCTCGGCCGCCCGGCCTCGGCCGCCTCGCCCCGCCCGCCCCCCCCCCCCCGGCGAGCTCGCGCCGGCCCCGCCCCGACCCCGGCCTCGCTCCGGCGAGCCCGCCCCTCGCCGCGCCCCAGCTGCCCCGGCCCGACCGCCCCCACGCGAGCCCCGCTCGGCCGCCCCGTGCCCCGGCTCGGCCGTCCCCGCCGCGCCCGCGCCCGGCTCGGCCGTGCCCACCTCGGCCCCGTGCCGTCCCGGCCTCGACCGTGCCCCCCGCCCCGCCCGTGCGCCGTGCTCGCCCGCTCGCCCCGCCGTGCCTTGCTCGCGTCGTGACGGCCCCGGCGTGGCCTCGAGCTCGGCTCAGCGTGCCTTTAGCGCGCGGCTTTGAGCTCGGCTAGCGCTCGGCCCCGACGTGCGCACGGCTAGTTCGTGGCATGTGCGTGCGGTCTCGCGCGCGTGCTCGCGTAGTGTGCGTGCCTTGGCACGACCCGTCGTGCCCCGTCTACCCCCAGACGCTCCGTCTACCCCCCCGTGTCCTATGCGCGCTAATCCCGTTGTTCATATTAATAAGATAGGGGTCCCAATTTGGAAATTGGTTACGTCAGTTAATTTGTATAGCTAATCATCTATCTCATTCAATGATAATCTACTAAAAGTGGTCACGTTTACATTAGTGCATATAACTAATCCTTTTGTTAGAACCAATTGGAACTAGAACACGTAACGTCTAGTTATTCGCCTACCCGTAGTGCGTCTCGGGCTTAAGCTCTAACCCTCGCGAGACCTTTTCTCATTTCTTTCTAACCATGGTAAGTTTATTATCGTATGTGATATTCTATGCATATTTACTTCATTTGTTCTCTTGTATGGTGTACTGTTTGTTCCCTAATTTGAATGGATGGATGTATGTATGCTTGCAATCGCATAGAGAATGATCCGGTCGAAGAACCCGAGGAACTCGCAGGAGAAGCCCCTGAGCAGCAGTCGGTTGGTGGAGGCAAGTGTCCCTTGACCTATCTCTGTCCTATTCATTCTTTAATTCACCTCCCGCTTTACACATTTATGCCTAAGGATTGACTAGCTTTGTTATCCATGTCCTTGTTTACCTATTTGGGTTGGATTATTATTGCTTAGCTTTATGCTATTGCTTAACTCTAATCAATGAACATGATGAGATTATCTATGATACGTTGTTTTCCCCTCTCTTATGATGATGTTATACTTGTGGTCTTCAAGGGGGCTCGAGCGGTTTCTCGAGTGCCTCTCCGTAAGGACCTGTTCTATGGATGACCGCCCAGGAAAATAGTGCAACCATGAGGGTGGAATGGGATGCCCTTAGCTGAATAATTAGAGGATCCAGGGTGTAGTTCACTTAGCCGTCGTGCTGTCAATGGGGCTCGGTGTATGCGGCTCGCTCTGCCAAGTTTGGGTTCGCCCCTTGGGGAGGAGTGCGGTGCATTTAGGAAACCTAACGGGTGGCTACAGCCCCGGGGAATCTTTGTAAAGGCTACGTAGTGATGCCCTGCTAGGCCACCTAGGTAGTGGTCAATGGGGAGTAGCTCTCTTCGGGCAGAAAGGGAAATCACGGCTTGTGGGTAAAGTGCACAACCTCTGCAGAGTGTTTTGAAAACTGATATATCAGTCGTGCTCGCGGTTATGAGCGGTCAAGGGAGCTCCAGTGATTAGTGGTACTTGATCAAAGACATTATGGTACAGGTGGCTATGAGATCGATGGTTCTGGTTATGACTATGGTGCTGGTAAGTGGTATTCTTTTCGTTTGGAAAGGGTACATCGGGCTAATAACTTGGGTTAATGCTAAAACCTGGCTTTCTATTAGTAAATAATAATCTGACCAACTAAAAGCAACTGCTTGACTTATCCCCACATAAAGCTAGTCCACTACAGCCAAACAGGATACTTGCTGAGTATGTTGATGTGTACTCACCCTTGCTCTACACACGAACCCCCCCCCCATCCCCAGGTTGTCAGCATTGCAACCACTGCTCAGGAGAAGACGAAGCTGTGGAAGGAGACTTCCAGGAGTTCTAGGACTACGACGAGTTCTAGGCGTGGGTTAGCGGCAACCCCCAGTCGGCTGCCTGTGAAGGCCGCGGTTATCTACGTTTCGTTTTTGCACTTTGATTTATTGTAAGGACTATGTGGACGTCTCAGACGTATGATGTAATCGACTATTATTTCCCCTTTTAATATTATTTGAGCACTGTGTGATGATGTCCATGTTATGTAACTGCTGTGTACGTGAATTGCTGATCCTGGCACGTACATGGTTCGCATTCAGTTTGGCTTCTAAAAACCGGGTGTGACACTGCCTCAAGCAACTCTACCGTCAGTGGCCCTAGGAATTGACCACGGTGCTCTGGAGCCTAAGGACGACCCCAAATTGATCAACTGGATACACGTCATACTTCATGGCTTACAGAGCCAAGGTAATCCTCCCCACCGACATAGAATACAACGTCCCTAGAATAAGGTCATATGCGAATGAAGAAAACAAGTCAAACACTCAAACCTTGGTGACACATTGGACCAACTTAATGAAGCCCACGATGTGACACTCCTATGTTCGGCGAGGTACCGACAAACACTACGAAGGTACCATGATCACTATGTGTGAATGAGAACCCTAGAAGTGGGGGACCTGGTGCTTCGATGTGTCCAAACTAACAAGGACTGGGACAAGTTGTCCCCACCCTGGGAGGGGTCGTTTATAATTAGAGAGGTACTCCGGCCAAGCACTTACAAGTTGAAGGATGAGAGAGGAAGGACACTCGCCAACACATGGAACGTCGAGTAGCTATGTCAATTTGAAAGTAGCCTAGAGGGGGGTGAATAGGCTACACCTGAAATTTCTCACCGAAAACTTTGAGATAGAGTCAAATTTTAAGTTGCACTGGTGCAAACCGGTTCAACTGGTATTATTCCTGGCTGAACTAGTTTGAACCTACTCAACTTAGATTAGATAAATAGTCACATGAATAGCACGTAGTAATGAGAGATTCTTTCTTATATCTTGCCCTAAGAAGATCCACTCGAATGGGTGTCAAATCGATATAAACCGAGTTCCCAATATTCACACACAAGATAAAACTAAGGTAGACTAACCAACAATTTAAAGCACTTCTCAAGAATGCAACAAGAACACAAGAACACATGATTTAACCTGAGGTTCGGCTTAAACCACAAAGGTGTCCTACTCCTCGTTGAGGAGCCCACAAAGGGCCAGGTCTTTTCCAACCCTAATCCTCCACAAGCCGACCACCAAGGTCAAGGCAATCTCTTCTTAACTTAGCTCAACGACTGGGTAATACAAACTTCTTGGGGTCGTCCACAAATTTGGACACTCCCAAGCAACCTCTATCCATTAAGGAACACAAGGTTCCAAGAGTAACAAATCCACACAAGATTCAAGTTTGCAATGAGCTCAAGAGTGGAAGAGAGATGGAGAATAGAGATGAAATCACCAACGAGTTCAACAAACTTCACCTCACACCAAGGGTCCTCCAAATGATTGAAGGGGATGTGATTTGGGGTGTGAGAGGTGAAGTGAATGCTCTTGTTTGAGTGTTGGTCAACCAATAATTCGTGGATAGGCAGAAGTGAATGAAGAGAGAGGGGCAATGGGGTATATAAAGGAGCCCCCAAATGCTCGTGGTCGTTGGACTTTTCTGCTCAAAAACTGACTGAGCCGGTTTTCAGCAAACTGAATTCTGGTTTAGTGACCGACTGAGTAGGTGGGTGGACTAGAGCCAAAACCGATTGAGCTGGTTTTCAACAGACTGAACACAAATTTGTGGCCGACTGAGTAGAGAGGTGGACCAGGGCCAAAACTAGCTGAGCTGGTCCAAAAACCGGTTGAGCTGGTTTTCAAAAACTGGTTGAGCTGGTTTACAAAAATTGGTTGAGCTGGTTTTCAAAAGACTGAATCCAAACTTGGGGAAGGCTGAGTGGAGAATTTGACCAGCTTTACCAAGAACATACATGATCAAAATTCAAGGCTTTCTTTAGAGGATTTTGAAGAGAAATAGATTGATCTCATCACAACAACTTACTCATTTTTGTGGATCCCTCTTAATTGAACGGTGAATCCTACGACTCAAGAATTGTAAAAATTTAAACGGTCGTCGTTCATAAACACTTGAATCACACCATATGATGTATATATTTAATCCTTAGTGCTTTACCCTTTGTAGAAATATGGAATATGTGCTCCTCCTGTCTTTAAGATAACTGAATACATGCTAAGAGCAAACTTGTTAGAAACTCAGTTTGTTTTGTCATTTAATCACCAAAACCCTCAGTCGAGGTTGATTGCACTTACACAATTCTACCCCTAGCAAGGCCTCGACGTCTTGGACCATTCCTTCCCCCCGACCCTAGGACGACCTCCCATGGTTTGGGGACAGCGGGCGCTAGATAGATGGAAGGCTCCAGATGGCTAGCCTCTAAAAAATATCAACATCATTTACATCCTACTAACACGTATGGCTGCGCTATTATACCTCCCCTTTTTTGTCTACTCGACTAATGTAGGGCCTCGAGAAAACCGAAGGAAACATAACCAGGCCACCCTTCAAAACGCCCCTGCCCGAGAAACCAAACCAACACAGAAGGCTTCTTCCCCAGTAAGATTCCAAACTCGTTCAATTACTTTGGTAGGGACCGAAAAACTCATAGCATGATTTTCGTCAACTCTCGTGTTCGAAAGGTCGACCCGCAAAGGGCTCGCGACCGCTCCAGCGAAAAACAAACTAAGGGGTAGCCGGTGATGGGCACACTACTGGCTAGGACCCTAACGCGTGAAGCGTTAAGGGTGTCACCAACTCGTGTTCAAGTGTTAGGAAGGTCTAACTCATGGTTTATCATGGAGAGAGGCGGCGAGTTGTCGGTTCCAATCAAATGCAATCAACAACTATATGAGTCTGTGCCCGAGAGTATAAGGACGGTCCCCAATGGATCCCATGCTTGGATCATGTGGAAGGACCATGGCCTCATTTAGATTACCCATTTGTAACTCACTGCTCAGCATTGCTAGCTCATTGAGGAAAGCGTGGTATGACTCACCTCCCCTCATTCCCGCGGAGAGAATGTGCGGGGAAGAGTAAGACAAAAAGTCGGGGCAACCCCCTAGATGGTTCTCTCCATAGAGTAGGGACTCGAGGACTTGCCCCGCATGAGTATGGCGGACGGGTGAAAGTCGCACGAAAAGTGACCCCAGACTAAGAGAAATCCCGAGACTAGCATGCACGTTGCAATACCAAGGTGGTTAAGCCATAAAATGGAGCTAGAGCATGGATTATTTCTTCTAACGATACTACCTTGACTACAGTGTTCACGACTCCGTCCAAATCACCTATTAAAACTTCTAAATATGCCCCCCGACGATCCATCATGTAGGCCAATGGCATCACGAAGGTTACCATCGAAGTGTAGCTACGCGATGGCGAGAGCCACTACTATGCCCCGATGAACCCCGAACTCCACAGCCTCGCGAGTACGATCCGAGATGTCAAGGAGGTGCAAATCGTGATTCCTCCCACATGCATGAACAAATCTTGTGGCCTAATCCACGCACAGGTAAAGGCTCAGCGCTTCGAGTTCCAACTCTGCAAAGAGTCTGTGGACGATTAGAAACCCGAGAAATCGGGAGCCTAAGGACTAGATCACGAAGGCTTACTCGCCCTAGAGTCGTTAAGAGCCACCAAACGCCTTTGAAGATGTCAGACCTTGGTGTTATGATGCGTCATGATGCCCGATCTTCACGATGTAGGATCAATCTTCAGATAACTAGCGTTGAAGAAGCCAAGATAACTTGCTGCAAGCAACGATAACTAGTGCAACCTGACAAATAAAACTCGAAGCCAACCACCGTCTTTAACCGGCAACCTGAATCGAGGATTCGCCCAACCACACTCTCAAAGAACCAACCAACACAACCTACAATCAATCGAGGAGACCTCGAAGGGAGTAGGAGCACCACTTGGGAGTAGATGAAGCCACCGCTTCTGCAATCCCGCGAAGGAATTCACAAGAGCAAAGGGGTAGAGATCACTCTCAATATTTGTTAGCACACAGCTGAACAAAAGGGTTCTGTTTTTAGATTATCAAAGCTGCCTTACATCATAGACATAGGGGGTATTTATACTAGTAACAACCAGTCTTAGCGAGGTATAAACACGAAACAAAAGTATTCTGCAGAGCTGATTTCCGTGTGGCTGTTTGACTTCTGTGCAATCTTCAGTATTTTGACAATAACTTCTTCTAGGAATCTTCAAATGACGTGAGGCTGGATGCGTTGGAAAGCTGACTTGATAAGCTTTCTCACCATGTATAGCATTCTTAATGAAACTTCGTAGAATGATGCAGTTTAATACGAAAACTTGGTCATCAAACAGACTGTTGACCTTCTGACCAGTCAGCACTAAAGTAGGTCGGCTGCCTTTTTGGTAAATTTGATTAAGTCGGCCTTATAAGCATTGGAAACTAGACTTCAAGAGCTTTCCAAAAAGTACTTATGGGCCTTCATAGCTTTTGGGAATCAAAAGATATCACTGTTTCTTCTGGACGGTTCTGTAGCGCTGGACTGACTCGGACATAGCTCTTCTTGCTGATTCGCCTTTGATATGTTTTGTCCTTCCTCTTTGGTGAACTTAAGTAATATCAACATACACGACTTAGGTATCATAAAGTTCTCATTAGTGTTTAATTGAAATTCATAAAGTAGCGCGTGCACCTCTTGTTGTACCTTCTTAGCTCGGCTACGTGTAATTGGTCCATCAAAGACTTGGGTTGGTGATGATGTTGGTTGTGCTTGAGTTGATGTAGTATGACTTGGGGGTTGTAACGTGTTGCTTAATGGCGTGGTCGTATCATCATCCTCCCCTTGAAAAGGAGTCGTCCTCGACTCTAAAGTGTCTTCACTTGTATATGGTAAGAAGTCAACAACATTGAACGTGTTGCTCACGCCATAGCTTGGTGGAAGATCTATCTTGTATGCATTATCATTGATCATGGCAAGAACACGAAATGGACCATTCCCTCGTGGCATCAATTTGGATTTGCGCTGCTCAGGAAAACGCTCCTTGCGCAAGTGAATCCAAACCAAGTCCCCCGGTTCAAATAACACTTTCTTCCTATGCTTGTTCATGCTTGCAGCCTTGCGCACTGCTTTGAGCTCAATTGCTTCCTTGGTCTTCTCATGTATCTTTTTTATGTATGCAGCACGCTTGGAAGCTTCCATATTAGTTCTTTCCTGCAATGGAAGGGGCAACAAATCTATCGGACCAATAGGTTTGAACCCATATACAATTTCGAAGGGCATAAATTAGTTGTAGAATGTACTGCCCTGTTATAAGCAAACTCCACGTGTGGCAAACATTCCTCCCAATCCTTCAAGTTCTTCTTTACCATTGTTCACAGCAGCATTGACAATGTACGATTCACCACTTCAGTTTGGCCATCAGTTTGGGGGTGGCATGTGGTGGAGAACAAAAGTTTAGTCCCAAGCTTTGCCCACAATGTTTTCCAAAAATAGCTAACAAACTTCACATCATGGTCAGATACGATGGTCTTGGGCACTTCATGTAGCCGCAAGATTTCTCTGAAAAACAAATTGGCAACATGTGAAGCATCATCGCTCTTGTTGCATGGAATAAAATGAGCCATTTTTGAAAATCTATCAACCACAACAAAAATAGAATCTCTCTTTTTTTGAGTCATCGGCAGCCCTAAAATAAAATCCATGCTTATGTCTTCCCAAGGAATTTTAGGAGCGGGTAAAGGAGTATATAAACCATGAGGGTTCAGTTTTGACTTAGCTTTGTGACAGGTGACACAGCGCTCCACAAATCTGATGACGTCTCTCCTCATCTTGGGCCAATAGAAATGATCACTGAGCAGTTCATAAGTCTTCTTTTGTCCAAAATGACCTGTTAGACCTCCTCCATGTGACTCTTGCAATAAAAGCAATCTAACTGAAGAATTTGGTACACAAAGTTTGTTAGCTCTAAACAAAAATCCATCATGTATATGATATTTTCCCCAACCTTTTCCATCTTTACAATGATTGTATGGTTCTGAAAATTTAGGATCATCATTATACATTTCTTTCAAAATTTTAAGACCCAATACTTTTACCTCTAGTTGATTCAACAACACATTCCTTTGAGACAAGGCATCAATGACCACATTGTCCTTACCTTTCTTATATTTCACAATGTATGGAAATGTTTCGATAAACTCAACCCATTTGGCATGGCGATGGTTCAGTTTGGCTTGCCCTTTCAAATACTTCAAAGCTTCATGATCAGAATGAATAACAAACTCTTTTGGCCATAAGTAGTGCTACCATGTTTCAAGCGCTCGGACCAAAGCATACAATTCTTTGTCATACACAGAATAATTTAATTGAGCACCTCCCAATTTTTCACTAAAATATGCTACAGGTTTTCCTTGTTGCATTAAAACTCCTCCTATCCCAATCCCACTAGCATCACATTCTACTTCAAAAGTTTTAGTGAAATCAGGAAGAATAAGTACAGGTGCTTCAGTCAAACGTTTCTTCAATTCTTGAAAAGCATCTTCTTGTGAGTTTCCCCATTTAAATTCAACACCTTTCTTTGTCAATTCATTTAAAGGGGAAGCGACGGTACTGAAATCTCGCACAAATCTTCTATAAAAACCAGCAAGACCATGAAAACTTCTTACTTGACTTACATTCGTTGGAGCTGGCCAATCCTTGATGGCTTTCACCTTGGATTCATCCACCTCTATTCCTTTTGCTGAAACAACAAAGCCAAGAAACACAACATGGTCTGTGCAAAAACTGCACTTCTCAAGATTAGGAAATAATTTCTCCTTTCTAAGCTCATCTAAAACTTGTCGAATGTGTTTCACATGTTCATCAAAAGACTTGCTATAAATTAGAATATCATCGAAGTAGACAACAACAAATTTTCCAATGAAAGTTCTTAAGACATGGTTCATTAATCTCAAAAAAGTACTGGGAGCATTAGTCAACCCAAAGGGCATCACTAACCATTCATACAACCCAAATTTTGTTTTAAATGCAGTCTTCCATTCATCTCCAGTTTTCATTCTTATTTGATGGTATCCACTTCTCAAATCAATTTTAGTAAAAATTGTGGAACCACTTAATTCATCAAGCATATCATCTAGCCGTGGAATAGGATGGCGATAGCGAATGGTAATATTATTTATAGCTCTACAATCAACACACATCCTCCAAGATCCATCTTTCTTAGGTACTAAAATCATAGGAACAGCACAAGGGCTTAAGCTTTCACGAACAAAACATTTATCAAGAAGTTCTTGCACTTGCCTTTGTATTTCCTTAGTTTCTTCAGGATTGGTTCGATATGGTGGATGGTTAGGAAGTGCAGCCCCTGGAATAAGATCGATTTGATGCTCAATCCCTAGAATTGGAGGTAGTCCAGCCGGTGTTTCTTGTGGAAACACGTCTTCAAAGTCCTGCAAAAGATCAGCCACAACACTAGGAAGAGATGTTATGTCGTTAGGAGAAATCAAAACATCTTTGTTCACAAGTACAAAGAGCACTTGATATGGGTTGTTCCTCACTTCTCCTAGCTCAGATTTTATGGCTAGCATAACTAGATGTTCTCCCTCTTCCTTCCTTTTATCTCTTGAATTTGGTTTGTAGCACTCGCTCACCGAATTGTGGATGTCACTCAATTTCTTTTGCTCTTCTCCTCCTCTACTTGCTGTACTAATTTCAGTTTTCTTTTGTAAATGTTCAGCCATGATTTGTTGAGGGGTCATAGGCTTGAGTACAAACTTTCTCCCTTTCAGATCTAGTGTGTATTGATTTGTTCTTCCACAATGCTGAGAATACTGGTCATATTGCCAAGGTCTTCCTAGCAGCATGTGACACACAGACATGGGTGCAACATCGCACTCCACCGTGTCAACATACTCTCCAATCTTGAATGGAACTTTAACCTTATAACCAATCTTGATATCTCTCGATTCATTCAACCATTGGACATGATATGGATGAGGGTGTCGCTGAAACTTCAAACCAAGCTTTTCAACCATCTCACGACTTGCAAGATTATGGCAGCTCCCTCCATCAATGATCACCTTTACTACTTTGTCTTGCACTTTTGCTCGTGTTTGAAAAAGATTATGTCGCTGTTCAATTTCAGCTTCTTTCATTTGAACACTCAAGATTTGTGTAACCACAAGAGTAGTACCATTCTCAAATTCACATCCAGTGTGTTCCTCAATTTTATGAGTGTCTTCTACATTTCCTGCTTCAGCTTCCTCTTCACTAGCTGATGTATATTCTCCATCATCCTTCACAAGGATCACACGATTATTTGGACACTCCTTTATGACATGACCATGACCTCCACACTTGAAGCACTGAATACCACTACTCTTGGCTGTTGAACCCACTGATGTTGAAGTGGATGCTGCTGGTTTATAACTCGTGTTTGGAGCAGCACCGTTCTTTCCACTAGAATTGCCTTGAATATTGGATCGCAAGCCTCCGATTGAACCTTTTGTCGCTGAGGATGCAATAGCAAACCTTGAGATTGATTTGCTTCCTCCAGTCATGGTTCGTGCACTATATGACAAGGGCTTAGTGCTCTTAGCATCTTGTTGTAGCTGGCGTTCAGCTTTGGTGGCTTGATGTACCAAATCAATAAGACTTTGGTACGGCTGAAACTCAACAATACGCTGAATGTTGCGGTGTAACCCAGCCATGAAACGTGCAATGGTTTGCTCTTCGTCTTCATACACATTGGCTCTAATCATGGCCTTCTCCATCTCCTTATAATACTCCTCAACAGAGAAACTTCCTTGCCTCAAATTCTGCAATTTATCAAAAAGATCACGCCGATAATGCTTCGGCACAAAATGAATTCTCATTTCTCGCTTCATCTCTTGCCAAGTAATAATAGGGTCCTCTCCATCTTCTTCACGATCACGAAGAAGTTGCTCCCACCAAATCAGAGCATATACTTAAAACTCAAGAGATGCCGTTGCAAGTTTCTTCTCCTCTGAATAATTATGTAGGCGGAAGATTTTCTCCACCTTCAATTCCCATGTGAAATAATCTTCAGGATCAGATCTACCATCAAATTTTGGCATGGTAAACTTAAGTTTCCCAAATCTCTCTTCTTGGTTGACGTCTCTATGATGACGATGACCATAGCGATGTTGGGACTGACCATCATCATCCCCAAATTTAGATTCTTCATTGTCATCATTTCTTCGATTCCGGCCTCTTCCTCTACCACGTGCAACACCTTGATTTCTCCTCCCATGTTCACTTGCTTTTCTAGAATAATTTCCTTCACCTTCATCCCCGTCTTCATCATGGTTTCTTGCACCATCAGGGAGTCGACGACGACCTCTGATTTCAGCCATAAGTGTCTGAAGATCTTGTGCCAACTGATCTTGCTTGTTTTATATGCTTTGTTTGAGCTCATTGAATTGTATCATGGTGACACATTCTTCAATCTCAACGTTGGGATCCATCTTCCTGCGAAATTAGTGGCGACAAGGCAACAAATATAGGTGGAATATGAAGCTATATAGAATCTCACAACCTCACCACTCTTACCAACCATAGCTCTTATGAGGTCCCCATGGGTTGCAAGAAAAATGTGTGGTGGTAACAATAAAGTGATGGTTAAGCGAATACAAGACCAGAGTACCGATTATGATGGCTTATATGTGGAGCTTAGTGGGGAATAGTAAACAAGGTATGCAATCTGAATCCTAGTTGTTGTAAAGTAAATAACCATCCAACTAGAAGTTCACTGCCTAGTGCTGACCACAAGATACGAGTGATGTAAGTAGATTAAACGCACGCGCAAAGAATTTTCAGATTTGATGCAAATCAAGGAGTATGGTTGGAATACAAGTGTTGCGATCAGACCCAACCAAAATTTTGCACCAAATGATAATAGCAAACTAGTTGAACAACTTGATGAACTTTCAGCACTTGTGCACATAAACAAACTGATCGTTCTACTTTTCTTTCACAATCTTGTTCAACACTTTTTTGGTACTTTTTTTCTTCTTTTTTATACTCTTTTTTATAGAACTAAACATAGAGATCTGATATGATCTTGCACACTTTATAATAATCAACAAAGAACTCAACCAGCAGCTATAACTTAAATAGGATCAAAGTTAACTGAAAGGGAAATGTGCCTTTGGGCCATTTCTATAATGTTTTGGTGATTAAGTGCCAACACATAATCTTTGAGTTATTATGTGCCAAACAAGCAAGAAGTGCAATCATGTAACAAGGTATGTTTCTAGACTTAGTACATTGTTTTGAGTACTAACATATATTGTCTAAGTGCTAGAAACAGAGAAAAGAAGAGAAGAAAAAAATTGCAAAAGACTTGGCTTGGTACAGCCAAAGTCCAGCTCGGCTTGGCACACCGGACTGTCCGGTGGTGCACCAGACAGTGTCCGGTGCGCCAGGCCAGCCTCCGGTGAACAGGCCACTCTCGGGAAAAATCGGCGGCGTACGGCTATAATTCACCGGACTGTCCGGTGGCGCACCGGACTGTCCGGTGAGCCAACGGCCGCCAGCGCAACGGTCAGCCACGCAATCCGCGGGCGACGCGTGGCCCGTGTCAACGGTCGGCAGGGGGCACCTGACTGTCTGGTGTGCACCAGACAGTGTTCGGTGCACCAACTGGCTCGGCGCTGCAACGGTCATCTGCGCTAGAAAAGGAAGCAGATCCGTACCGAACCATCTACAGTGACTATCCGGTGGTGCACCGGACTGTCCGGTGCACCACCCGACAGAAGGCAATTTTGGCCTTCCTTGTTGGCCTCCAACGGCTCCTAGCTGCCTTGGAGCTATAAAAGGGACCCCTAGGCGCATGGAGGAGTAACTCAAGCATTCACTAAGCATTATAAGTCTCCCACACTCCGTCTCCGCGCACTTGATCGATTGTGTTAGTGATTTGAGCTCCGTTCTAGTTGTGAACTCTTTGTGCTTCATTTTGAGCTCAAGTCTTGGCTTGTGTGTGTATCGGTGTTTTGGGCCCGACCGCGCACCAAGGGTTGCCCCTCGAGGTGCTTTTTGGAGTAGGACGGTGTTACCGACTGTGGCTCTATGGTTCGTGCCGGATGCACGAGAGACAGTGGACAATTTTGTACAGGTTCGGGTCGCTTTGAGATGCGTAATACCCTACGTCCTAGCGTGGATACTTTGTGTGGTGGGTTACAAGGGGGTTCTCTAGTATCAGGGATGTTAGAGAACTGAGTAGATGGCTAAGTAGTGAGATATGTTTTTGAGGGGATACCCCCTAGGCCTTATATACTCGACCGTGGGACGTTACATGTGGATATGATAACAATGTGAGCCTAAGTAATAGTGAACTGACTGAGCCTATCTTCCTATAATTCCGCCGACCTATCCCCATTCAGTTTCGATGTATGAGGACACTGTATGGGAAGGTCGGATCACTGCTGCGGTCGTCGCTCAAATTCATTGGGCCGTCTGGGCTTGCGTTGATCCAATCTTGTGTCAATCCGCCTTATCAAACGTTCCTCCCCAGGCCCACGAAGGGATGGCCTTGCGAAACATTGGGCCCAAGGCCTTTCGCAAGGTCTTTCAGCCTACTAGTGGACCCGGGGGATATTCGTCCCCCACAGTGCGTGTGTGTGCTGCGGATTTGTGTGTGTTGCTCCCCAACCTTACTCTTGTGCTTTCATTGTGATCTTTGTTGTAAGGGCGAGAGACTCCAACTTGTGGAGATTCCTCGCAAACGGGAAAAAGAGATAAGGAAGAAAATCCATGGTATTCAAGTTGATCATTGGATCACTTGAAAGGGGTTGAGTGCAACCCTCGTCCATTGGGACGCCACAACGTGGAAGTAGACAAGTGTTACTTGGCCGAACCATGGGATAAAATCGCGTGTCTCTTGTGATTGTTCCTTCTTTTATTGTTTGTGTTCGCAAGAGCTTGTCCCATTGACTTGATTAACTCGCACTAATATTTTTATAATCAAAGTTATTCGAATTTAGTGTTGAATTCTATAGGATCACCTATTCACCCCCCTCTAGGTGCTCTCATTAACGCGAAGGAAATGATGAGGGTTTTCAGATTTTTCTTTTTGTGGATATTTTCATATATATATATAAGAGGCTCAAAGGAAACACAAGAATAGAGTGACCAACAACTAAACAAAGACTCTAAGGACTGAAACTTAACAAAACTCACTGGAACAATAGATTGAAACAAAGGGCTATGGCAAAAATATTTTATGGCTTTTTGGTGGATAGGACAACACAAAATATATGTAGCTAAGGGTAAAGAATCCTACCGTGGCAACTGAGGCTCTAATACCAGATGATGTGTCACGATGCCTGATCTTCACGACGTAGGATCAATCTTCAGATAACTAGCTTCGAAGAAGCCAAGATAACTTGCTGCAAGCAGCGATAACTAGTGCAACCTGACAAATAAAACTCGAAGCCAACCACCGTCTTTAACCGGCAACCTGAATCGAGGGTTCGCTCAACCACACTCTTAAAGAACCAACCAACATAGCCTACAATCAATCGAGGAGACCTCGAAGGGAGTAGAAGCACCACTTGGGAGCGGATGAAGCTGCCGCTTCTGTAATCCCGCGAAAGAATTCACAAGAGCAAATGGGTAGAGATCACTCTCGATATTTGTTAGCACACAGCTGAACAAAAGAGTTTTGTTTTTAGATTATCAAAGCTGCCTTACATCATAGACATAGGGGGTATTTATACTAGTAACAACCAGCCTTAGCGAGGTATAAACACGAAACAAAAGTATTTTCACGTGCTAATGTGAAGGGGCCTCTTCGGGAGATCTGCAGAGCTGATTTCCGTGTGGCTGTTTGACTTCTGCGCAATCTTCAGTATTTTGACAATTACTTCTTCTAGGAATCTTCAAATGACGTGGGGCTGGATGCGTTGGAAAGCTGACTTGATAAGCTTTCTCACCATGTATAGCATGCTTAATGAAACTTCGTAGAATGATGCAGTTTAAAACAAAAACTTGGTCATCAAACAGACTGTTGACCTTCTGACCAGTCAGCACTAAAGTAGGTCGGCTGCCTTTCTGGTATATTTGATTAAGTCGGCCTTAGAGCTTTCCAAAAAGTACTTATGGGCCTTCATAGCTTTTGAGAATCAAAAGATATGACTGTTTCTTCTGGACGGTTCTGTAGCGCTGGACTGACTTGGACATAGCTCTTCTTACTGATTCGCCTTTGATATGTTTTGTCCTTCCTCTTTGGTGAACCTAAGTAATATCAACATACACGACTTAGGTAGCATAAAATTCTCATTAGTGTTTAATTGAAATTCATAAAGTAGCGCGTGCACCTCTTGCTGTAGCTTCTTAGCTCGGCTACGTGTAATTAGTCCATCAAAGACTTGGGTTGGTGATGATGTTGGTTGTACTTGAGTTGATGTAGTATGACTTGGGGGTTGTAACGTGTTGCTTAATGGCGTGGTCATATCATGTTAGCCACCTCAAAGCCACGCGAGCTGTGCCTAGATCCCTCTAGAGGTCATTCCCTGACCAACCCAAAGAGGTCGATGAAGTGGACGCCTGGGGCACATAACCGCGACTCCTTTGCACCTTGGGTGGGCAAACCACCACCCTAAGGAGAACCATGAAACGACTAGGGAAGGTAAAAGGAGTAATAGAAACCTCGAGGAAAAGATGAAACAACCATACCATCTCATCGGACGACCTCCCCTAGGAGGTCCACCCCGATCCATGGGTGGATAGCGGGTAGAGGGAGACATTGGCTAATAGGGAAGCCCACGAGGTATGGAGGGTAGATGTGGTTTCCTATGCTCCTTTCCCCTTCTTTAAAGGGATGACACTTGATAATGTTTATGAAACAAAGACCCTAGGACCCCGCGACATGAACATGAAAAGTCAAAAAATAAGAAGCAAGGATTTTTTTATTATTCCTCATCGGAAGCGACGTTGGGTCATGTTATACTACTGTTAGCGAGCGCTACGCACAACGTTGTTCGTAGACAACATTTGCACAACACAACTAATTGCCTTGTCAATGCCCTTTAGCACGTCCTCCAGCCCTTTGTCCAAAAGGGATGAGGGAGCACCGACGACGTCCCCAAGGTCATAGCTAGATTGAAGCTCCCTAATGAGTAGCGCAACCGTGACTCCCCATTGAACGCCGAGATCAACGATGTCCTGGATACGACACGGGACATTGTCTTAACGTTCCACCAAACCTGACCCGAGCAGTGGTGCAACATCTCCAGCGTGGACTTCAAGGCTATCAGAAAAGACAGACATGGTAATAGAAGGGACAAGAAAGCCAGAGAGTAAACAAGGGATGATCGCCTTACCGACTACACGACCATCAACCTCGACAGTCTCCTGCACCGAGCCTAGGGTTGGGGTGGCGGAGCAGCAGAGGGGGGGGGGAACCAGAAGGAAACCACTCGAGTGGGTTCCTCTCATGGCCAGAGACTGGTCCGTCGTATGTGGTCGGTCGCATTAACTATGCCTGACACCAAGTCATAGTAGAGAATTGTAACGCCCCGAATTTCGAGTTGAATTTTTTCTTTTCTCTATCGCTCGCTAAATTCGGGCGTTACCCCTCTTTCCCATTTCTTTTCGCTAAAACCTCACCCGTCTTCAAAACTTTAAGTCATGTGATAATGGTAAACCCTAGAGTTAATTTCTTTGATTTGCTGCACCATGCCGAACCATGCATTTTTTTATTGTTGAAAATGTGAAAGCATTCATATAGAAATAGATATCAAAAAAGGGAAAATCTTTTCTTTTCTCTCCCCTCCCTCTCCTCCCCTTTTTGTCCCAGCCGCCCCCTGGGCGCGCGGCCTAGCTGGCCGGTCGGCCCAACCGGCCACGCCCCCTCTCCCCTTCCCCCCCCCTTCGCGCCATGGGCCGACGGTGTGGCGGCCCAGCTCGCCTCCCCCCCGCTTTGGGCCCAGGAGCGGCCCAGCCGCCCCCTCCCCTCCCCCAAATCTCTCTCCCCTCCCCTGCGGGCCCCGCCTGTCATCCCCCTCCCCTCCCCCAAAATCTCTCTCTCCCCTGCCCAGCCCGCCCTGATCCCCTGCTCGCTCGAAACCGCCACCGCCGCCGATCCCCGCCCGCGGTGAGCCCCTCCCTCCCCCTCTCCTCTTCTCTCTCCCCTCCCTCCTCCTTCCCCCGCCCGCCGGCGCCCTTCCCGCGTCCCGACCGCGCCCGGCCCTACCCGCCTCGAGCTCGCCGGCTATGGCGCCCGGCCCCCGTCCGCCCCACCCCGGCACGAGCGACCCCGCCCCTCCCCTCGGCGTGGCCGGCCATGGCGGCCCGACGCCCTCCCGCGGCGCAGCGAGCCCCGCCCCGCCTACGCGCGCTCGCCGGCGCCCTCCCCGCCGCGGCCGCGGCTCGCCTCGGCTCGCCCGCCCCGAGCTCGTCCCGCCCTGGCCGCGCTCGCCGACCCCGCCCACCCCGGCCATGGTGGCCCCTACCCGTCGCGCCCGCGCCGTCCCCTGTCCCGGCGTGGTGGTCGGCCGTGGCCTCACCGGCCATGGCGCCCGCGCGGCGTGCCCTCGCCCCGCCCTGCGCGCTCGCCTGGCCTCGGCCCCGTCCCGGCCATGGCGCGTGGCCATGGCTCGCCCGCCCGTGCTCGCTCGCCCGTGCTCACCCGCCCGCCCCGGCGTGTCCTGCTCGCGTCGTGATGGCCCCGGCACGGCCTCGAGCTCGGCCCAGTGTGCCTATGGCACGCGGCCTTGAGCTCGGCCAGCGTGCGGCCCCGACGTGTGCACGGCTAGTTCACGGCGCGTGTGTGCGTCCTTGCGCGCGCGCTGCTCGCGTGGTGCGCGCGGTGCCTTGGCATGGCTCGTCGTGCCCTCGTCTATCCCTAGACGTGCCCGTCTACCCCCCCATATATTTTATGCGCGCTAATCACGTTGTTCATGTTAATGAAATAGGAAACTCAATTTGGAAATTGGTTACGTTAGTTAATTCATATAGTTAATCGTCTAGCTCATTTAATGTTGATCAACTGAAAATGGTCATGTTTCTATTAGTGCATGTAGCTAATCCTTATTATTGGAGCTAAGTAGAAATAGAGCACGTAACGTCTAGTTATTCGTCTACTTGTAATGCGCCTTGAGCATAAGCTTTTACCCCTGCGAGACCTTCCCCCGTTTCTTTCTAACCATGGTAAATGTAATATCGTATGTCATATTCTATGCATGTTTAATCTGCTTGTTCTCTTGTATGGTGTACTGTTTGTTTCCTAATTTGAATGGATGGATGTATGTATGTCTGCACTCGCATAGAGAACGATTCGGTCGAGGAGCCCGAAGAACTCGCAGGAGAAGCCCCTGAGCAGCAGTCGGTTGGTGGAGGCAAGTGTCCCTTGACCTATCTCTGTCCTATTCATTCTTTAATTCACCTCCTGCATTACACATTTATGCCTAAGGATTGACTAGCTTTGTTATCCATGTCCTTGTTTACCTATTTGGGTTGGATTATTATTGCTTAGTCTTATGCTATTGCTCCACTCTAATCAATGAACAAGATGAGAATGATCAATGATACGCTGTTTTCCCCCTTCTTATTATGATGTTATACTTGTCGCCTTTAAGGGGGCTTGAGCAGTTTCTCGAGTGCCTCTCCGTAAGGACTTGTTCGTTGGATGACCGCCCGAGAAAACAGTGCAACCATGAGGGTGGAATGGGGTGCCCTTAGCTGAATAATTAGAGGATCCGGGGTGTAGTTCGCTTCGCCGTCGTGCCGTCAATGGGGCTCGGTGTATGCGCCTCGCTCTGCCAAGGTTGATTTGTCCCTTGGGGAGGAGTGCGGTACATTTAGGAAACCTAACGGGCGACTACAGCCCCGGAGAATCTTTGTAAAGGCTACGTAGTGAAACCCTGCTGGGTCACCTTGGTAGTGATCAATGGAGAGTCATGATCTCCGGGCAGAAAGGGAATCACGGCTTGTGGGTAAAGTGCACAACCTCTGCAGAGTGTTTGAAACTGATATATCAGCCGTGCTCGCGGTTATGAGCGGCCAAGGGAGCTCCAGTGATTAGTGGTACTTGATCAGAGATGGTCGGATTACAGGTGGCAACGAGGTTGATGGTTCTTGGTTTTGACTCTGGTAATGGTAAGTGGTACTCTTTCCATTTGGAAAGGAGTACGTTTGGGTTAATAACGTGGGTTAACTCTAAAACTTGGCTTTCTCTACTAGTAATAATAATCTGACCAACTAAAAGCAACTGCTCGACTTACCCCCACATAAAGCTAGTCCACTACAACCAGACATGACACTTGCTGAGTATGTTGATGTGTACTCACCCTTGCTCTACAGACCAAACCCCCCCATCCCCAGGTTGTCAGCATTGCAACCCCTGCTCAGGAGAAGGCGAAGCCGTGGAAGAAGACTTCCAGGAGTTCCAAGACTACGACGAGTTCTAGGCATGGGTTAGCGGCAACCCCCAGTCAGCTGCCTGTGAAGGCCGCGTTTATCTATGTTTCTTTTCCGCACTTTGATGATTTGTAAAGACTATGTGGATGTCTCAGACATATGATGTAATCGACTACTATTTCCCTTTTTAATACTATTTGAGCATTGTGTGATGATGTCCATGTTATGTAACTGTTGTGTACGTGAATTGCTGATCCTGGCACGTACATGGTTCGCATTCGGTTTGCCTTCTAAAACCGGGTGTGACATAAGTGGTATCAAAGTCGTGCTGACTGTAGGACCGCTAACCTAGAATAGAATGGTCGTTCTAAGGATTATAGACCTCTGTCCCTGCCTTGACTTTGGTATCCCTTCAAAAGTTGGTCATATCGACCAAAACCTATGTTCTATTGTATATTATACCTTGTTGAAAATTGTGTTTTATTCTAATCCTTCATTTATTTATGGTTCATTACTTGCTAGTCATACTAGTTCTGTTCTCACTCTTTTGCTTGCGGTGTCTTTTGTAGATGGCTTGTCTTAGACACACCGCACGGAAGTCTGTCATCCCCTTCTTACCCTCTCGTCTCGCGGAGCGTCCGCTTCGTCGTCCCGTGGCTGGTCAGTCCAGTCACTTGGAGAGGCTGCACCACCGCATGCATGAGGAGCAAGAGCGTCGATGACAGGAGCAGGGGCAGAAGGGCTCTTCTTTCTCGCTCCAGCAAGAGATAGAGTCTGTGAGGAGTTGCTCCCCCGTGCTTCCTCTGGAGGCGCCCCCTGCACCACCACTGGGCGCCCCAGCCTCTGGAGTAGCTGCTGGAGGAGGTCCAGACGACGGAGGTGGCGACGACAGCTCGAGCCACGACACCGACTTTTCTGCTGACCAGGAGCCGAAAGGATAGGTTGCTCGACCCATCACTCGCGACGCTGCTCGCGGGTGTCACTTCCACGATGCGCTCGACACCCTGCTACGTCGGGCACTTGTCCGACGTACTTGGTCCATCGAGTATCGCTGTGTGGTCTACCAGCATAGTCGCGGGGTCTACCCGGACCGCTAGGAGGCGACCTGCTTGGTGCGCCGTCCGGAGAACAGTCTCCAGGGTGCGGAGGCCTGCTTAGAGCACTATTCTATCTCTGAGCGGGACTTAGCTGAGGCGGCCATGCAAGATGCTGCACGGCGTGCGCTTTCGCACTACTGCTCGGTTCTCGGTGGGGTAGCTGACGGTCTCAACCTGAAGTATTACCCCCACCGTCCATCTGGCAGCACATGAGGCGTGATTGTTTCACCTGTCGGTGAGGACAATCCTAGGTTGAGCAGCACAGTCAACCTAGCCGCCGTGCTAAACACGGAGCTGGACCATACGCTAGACGAGCTGAGTAGGGCTCGTGCTGAGATCGCCCTGCTGCGGGCTGAGCGCGTGGAGCGTCGTCACCTGGATGATGGTTCCCCCGCTCCCGTCGGGACTCAGCACCCGTACCGCTCACCTCGGCGTGGACACCAGTCTTATGGCAATCCCGACTGCAAGACCAAGATAAATCTAGAACCATAGATCGTTAGAGTCGGATCTTGTAATTAATATGAAATATATACATAGAAGCTACAGTCTTAGCGTTAGTCTCACTCTTAGTTAGTCTTAGTTAGACAGGGTAGTTTGCTATATCCTGTGCATTTATGTTTGTCATGATGAACTATGTTTGCTTTGGATCTTTCTAATGACTATCACCAGAGTGTGGGTATCCCCTGCATTTTGGTTTACCTGTTATGTTAATTGAGTTAGTCATCTAGTTGGGAAGCCTTTTACTCCACTTTCCTCTTTATCTGAGAAGCTGTGTTGGTCTGTGTTGGAGATCAGTGAAGATGCTCATCTGTTCAGTGTTATGGAGAATTCTATACTCTTTTCTTAAGCTGCAAGATTTGCAAGATCAGTTCTGATGTGTGATTGCATTCTGCAGATGTCAGAGAACAGGCGCAGAGGATGAAGGCGTGCTCAGCAGGATGAGGTGCCTCAGCAACAGCAACTGCCGCCCCCGCCCCCGATGTCCATCGAGCAGATGTTCCTGATGCAGACTCAGGCAGTTCAAGCCATCGGTCAGACTCTGGCCGCCATTCAGCAGCAGCAACAGCAGCAGGCCCCACCTCAGCCTCAGATGCCTCAGATGCCCAGGGACAAGCGTGCTGAATTCATGAGAGGTCATCCACCAACGTTTGCTCATTCTTCTGACCCCATGGATGCTGAAGACTGACTGCGCACTGTGGAGTAGGAGTTGCATACCGCTTAGTGTGACGACAGGGAGAAAGTCCTGTATGGTCCCCGTCTGTTGAGAAGAGCAGCTCAGTCATGGTGGGAGTCTTATCTCGCCACCCATGCCAACCCCGACACCATCACCTGGAAAGAGTTCAGAGGTAGCTTTCGTCAGTACCATGTTCCTGCAGGTCTGATGACATTGAAGAAGGAGGAGTTCCTGGCCCTCAAGCAAGGGTCATCGTCTGTCAGTGAGTACCGGGATAGGTTTTTGCAGTTGTCTCGCTATGCTCCTAAAGATGTCAACACCGACGCCAAGAGACAGTATCGTTTCCTAAGAGGCTTGGTTGACCCTCTTCAGTACCAACTGATGAATCACACCTTCCCGACATTCCAGCACTTGATTGACAGGGCAATCATGACAGAGAGGAAGCGTAAGGAGATGGAGGATCGTAAGCGCAAGATCAGTGGACCCCAGCCTGGAAGCAGCAATCGTCCTCGTTTCTCAGGCAATCAACCTCAGCAGTTCAGGCAGAACCAGCGTCCACCTCAGTATCAGTAGTTCCAAAGGCAGTATCCTCAGCACCAGTATCAGAATTGTCAGAACAATCAGTCAGGAGGAGGTCAGTTCCAGAGGCAGAATCAACAGGCACCTCGTCTTCCTGCCCTAGCAACCCAGCAGAACAGTCAGGCAGCACCGGCTCAGGTTGGAAACAGAGCATGTTTCCACTGTGGAGAGCAAGGCCACTGGGTGATGCAATGTCCGAAGAAGGCAGCCCAGCAGCAGTCAGGTCCCAATGCCCCAGCAAAGCAGAATGTGTCTCAGCCTGGAGCAGGCAACCGCTCTCAGCCGCGCTATAATCATGGGAGACTGAATCACTTGGAGGCTGAAGCAGTTCAGGAGACCCCCGGCATGATAGTAGGTATGTTCCCAGTCGACTCCTATATTGCAGAAGTGTTATTTGATACTGGAGCAACACATTCCTTCATTACTGCATCATGGGTAGAAGCACATAATCTTCCAATAACTACCATGTCAACCCCCATTCAAATTGACTCAGCCGGTGGTAGAATTCGAGTCGATAGCATTTGTATGAATGTATGTGTGGAAATAAGGGGGATAGTGTTTCCCGCTAACCTCATAGTAATGGGTACCCAGGGAATAGATGTCATCCTAGGGATGAATTGGCTAGATAAGTATCAGGCAGTTATCAGTTGTGATAAGAGGACAATCAAGTTGGTGTCCCCACTAGGAGAGGAAGTGGTGACCGAGTTAGTCCCGCCTGAGCCGAAGAAAGGAAGTTGTTATCAAATGGCTGTCGTTAGCAGTGAAGCAGACCCAATTGAGAGTATCAAGGTTGTGTCTGAGTTCCCGGATGTGTTTCCAAAGGACTTACCGGGTATGCCACCAGAGCGGAAAGTTGAGTTTGCCATAGAGCTTCTTCCTGGAACCGCCCCCATATTTAAGAGAGCTTACAGAATATCTGGACCAGAGTTGGTTGAACTTAAGAAGCAGATTGATGAGCTGTCAGAGAAAGGTTACATTCAGCCAAGCACCTCGCCTTGGGCCGCCCCTGTCCTACTTGTGGAGAAGAATTACCCAATCCATGACCTAGAGTTGACAGCAGTGGTTCACGCATTGAAGACATGGAGGCACTACCTGTACGGACAGAAATGCGATGTTTACACAGACCACAAGAGTCTGAAGTACATATTCACTCAGTTAGAGCTGAATATGAGGCAACGAAGATGGTTAGAGCTGATCAAAGACTACGAATTGGAGATTCATTACCATCCAGGCAAAGCGAACATAGTGGCAGATGCTTTGAGTAGGAAGAGTCAAGTCAATCTGATGGTCGCTCGTTCGATGCCTTATGAGTTGGCCAAAGAGTTTGATAGGTTGAGTCTTGGGTTTCTGAACAACACGCGAGGAGTCACAATTGAGTTGGAACCTGCCCTGGAGCGGGAAATCAAAGAAGCACAGAAGAATGATGAGAAGATCAGTGAGATCCGGTGACTGATTCTAGATGGCAGAGGCAAAGATTTTCGGGAAGACGTGGGAGGTGTGATATGGTTCAAAGACCGCTTGTGTGTTCCCAATGTCCAGTCTATTCGGGAGTTGATCCTCAAGGAAGCTCATGAGACAGCCTATTCGATTCACCCTGGTAGTGAGAAGATGTATCAGGATCTGAAGAAGAAATTCTGGTGGTATGGAATGAAGAGAGAAATCGCAGAGCATGTGGCTATGTGTGATAGTTGTCGGCGGATCAAGGCGGAGCACCAGAGACCAGCTGGATTGTTGCAACCGTTGCAAATTCCCAGTGGAAATGGGATGAAATCGGCATGGATTTCATAGTCGGATTGCCTCGTACTCGAGCCGGCTACGATTCCATTTGGGTAGTGGTGGATCGCTTAACCAAGTCAGCCCACTTCATACATGTCAAGACCAACTACAGCAGTGCAGTATTAGCAGAGTTGTACATGTCTCGGATTGTCTGTCTTCATGGTGTGCCAAAGAAGATAGTGTCAGACCGAGGAACGCAGTTCACCTCTCATTTCTGGCAGCAGTTGCATGAAGCCTTGGGCACACATCTGAATTTCAGTTCAGCTTATCATCCGCAGACAGATGGTCAGACCGAAAGGACCAATCAAATTCTTGAAGACATGTTGAGAGCCTGTGCGTTGCAAGATCAGTCCGGATGGGACAAGCGATTGCCTTATGCAGAATTCTCCTATAACAACGGTTACCAGGCCAGTTTGAAGATGTCACCTTTTTAGGCGCTTTATGGAAGGAGTTGTAGAACTCTGTTGCAATGGGATCGACCTGGGGAAAAGCATGTGTTCGGGCCAGACATTCTGCTTGAAGTCAAAGAGAACATCAAGATGGTCCGAGAGAATCTAAAGATAGCGCAATCAAGGCAGCGAAGCTATGCAGATACAAGAAGAAGAGAGATGAGTTTCGAAGTCGGAGATTTTGTCTATCTGAAAGTGTCACCGATCAGAGGAGTCAGAAGGTTCGGAGTTAAGGGCAAGCTAGCACCCCGCTACATCGGTCCATACCAGATTCTCGCAAGGCGTGGAGAAGTGGCCTATCAGCTCAGCCTACCAGAAAATTTATCTGTTGTGCATGATGTCTTTCATGTGTCTCAATTGAAGAAGTGCTTGCGTGTGCCAGAAGAGCAGTTGCCAGTTGAAGGTCTTGAAGTCCAGGAGGACTTGACCTACGTTGAGAAGCCAACTCAAATCCTTGAGACCGCAGACAGAGTCACCCGAAGGAAGACCATCAGAATGTGCAAGGTCAGATGGAATCATCACTCTGAGGAAGAGGCAACCTGGGAGCGTGAAGATGATCTAATGGCCAAATACCCTGAGCTCTTTGCTAGCCAATCCTGAATCTCGAGGGCGAGATTCTTTTAAGGGGGATAGGTTTGTAACGCCCCGAATTTCGAGTTGAATTTTTTCTTTTCTCTATCCCTCGCTAAATTCGGGCATTACGCCTCTTTCCCATTTCTTTTCGCTAAAACCTCACCCGTCTTCAAAACTTTAAGGCATGTGATAATGGTAAACCCTAGAGTTAATTTCTTTGATTTGCTGCACCATGCCGAACCATGCATTTTTTGATTGTTGAAAATGTGAAAGCATTCATATAGAAAATAGATATCAAAAAAAGGGAAAATCTTTTCTTTTCTCTCCCCTCCCTCTCCTCCCCTTTTTGGCCCAGCCGCCCCGCCCCCTGGGCGCGCGGCCGAGCTGGTCGGCCGACCCAACCTGCCACGCCCCCTCTCCCCTTCCCCCCCTCGCGCCGTGGGCCGGCGGTGTGGCGGCCCAGCTCGCCTCCCCCGCCCCCCCCCCCGCTTTGGGCCCAGGAGCGGCCCAGCCGCCCCCTCCCCTCCCCCCAAATCACTCTCCCCTCCCCTGCGGGCCCCGCCTATCATCCCCCTCCCCTCCCCCCAAATCTCTCTCCCCTGCCCAGCCCGCCCCGATCCCCTGCTCGCCCGAAACCGCCGCCGCCGCCGATCCCCGCCCGCGTTGAGCCCCTCCCTCCCCCTCTCCTCTTCGCTCTCCCCTCCCTCCTCCTTTCCCCCCCCGCCGGCGCCCTTCCCGCGTCCCGACCGCTCCCGGCCCCGCCCGCCTCGAGCTCGCTGGCTATGGCGCCCGGCCCCCGTCCGCCCCGCCCCTCCCCTCGGCGTGGCCGGCCATGGCGGCCCGGCGCCCTCCCGCGGCGCGGCGAGCCCCGCCCCGCCCGCGCGTGCTCACCCCAGCCCGCCCCCACGCTCGCCGGCGCCCTCCCTGCCGCGGCCGCGCCCGCCCTCGGCTCGCCCACCCCGAGCTCGTCCCGCCCCGGTCGCGCTCGCCGTCCCCGCCCGCCCTGGCCATGGTGGCCCCTGCCCGTCGCGCCCGCGCCGTCTTCTGCCCCGGCGTGGTGGCCGGCCGTGGCCTCGCCGGCCATGGCGCCCGCGCGGCGTGCCCTCGCCCCACCCAGCGCGCGCGCCCGGCCTCGGCCCCGTCCCGGCCATGGCACGCCCGCCCGTGCTCGCCCGCCCGCCCCGGCGTGTCCTGCTCGCGTTGTGACGGCCCCGGCGCGGCCTCGAGCTCGGCCCAGCGTGCCTATGGCACGCAGCCTTGAGCTCGGCCAGCGCGCGGCCCCAACGTGCGCACGGCTAGTTCGCGGCGCGTGTGTGCGGCCTTGCGCGCGCACTGCTCGCGTGGTGCGCGCGGTGCCTTGGCACGGCTCGCCGTGCTCTCGTCTACCCCTAGACATGCCCGTCTACCCCCCCCCCCCCCCCGTATATTTTATGCGCGCTAATCACGTTGTTCATGTTAATGAAATAGGAAACTCAATTTGGAAATTGGTTATGTTAGTTAATTCATATAGTTAATCGTCTAGCTCAATTTATGTTGATCAACTGAAAGTGGTCATGTTTCTATTAGTGCATGTAGCTAATCCTTATTATTGGAGCTAAGTAGAACTAGAGCACGTAACGTCTAGTTATTCGTCTACCCGTAATGCACCTCGAGCATAAGCTTTAACCCCTGCGAGACCTTCCCCCGTTTCTTTCTAACCATGGTAAATGTAATATCCTATGTCATATTCTATGCATGTTTATTATGCTTGTTCTCTTGTATGGTGTACTGTTTGTTTCCTAATTTGAATGGATGGATGTATGTATGTCTGCACTCGCATAGAGAACGATTCAGTCGAGGAGCCCGAAGAACTCGCAGGAGAAGTCCCTGAGCAGCAGTCGGTTGGTGGAGGCAAGTGTCCCTTGACCTATCTCTGTCCTATTCATTCTTTAATTCACCTCCCGCATTACACATTTATGCCTAAGGATTGACTAGCTTTGTTATCCATGTCCTTGTTTACCTATTTGGGTTGGATTATTATTGCTTAGTCTTATGCTATTGCTCCACTCTAATCAATGAACATGATGAGAATGATCAATGATACGCTGTTTTCCCCCTTCTTATTATGATGTTATACTTGTGGCCTTTAAGGGGGCTCGAGCGGTTTCTCGAGTGCCTCTCTGTAAGGACTTGTTTGTTGGATGACCGCCCGGGAAAACAGTGCAACCATGAGGGTGGAATGGGGTGCCCTTAGCTGAATAATTAGAGGATCCGGGGTGTAGTTCGCTTCGCCGTCGTGCCGTCAATGGGGCTCGGTGTATGTGGCTCGCTCTGCCAAGGTTGATTTGTCCCTTGGAGAGGAGTGCGGTACATTTAGGAAACCTAACAGGCGACTACAGCCCTGGGGAATCTTTGTAAAGGCTACGTAGTGAAACCCTGCTGGGTCACCTTGGTAGTGATCAATGGAGAGTCATGATCTCTAGGCAGAAAGCGAATCATGGCTTGTGGGTAAAGTGCACAACCTCTGCAGAGTGTTTGAAACTGATATATCAGTCGTGCTCGCGGTTATGAGCGGCCAAGGGAGCTCCAGTGATTAGTGGTACTTGATCAGAGATGGTCGGATTATAGGTGGCAACGAGGTTGATGGTTCTTGGTTTTGACTCTGGTAATGGTAAGTGGTACTCTTTCCGGTTGGAAAGGAGTACGTTTGGGTTAATAACGTGGGTTAACTCTAAACTTGGCTTTCTCTACTAGTAATAATAATCTGACCAACTAAAAGCAACTGCTCGACTTACCCCCACATAAAGCTAGTCCACTACAACCAGACAGAACACTTGCTGAGTATGTTGATGTGTACTCACCCTTGCTCTACACACCAACCCCCCCCCATCCCTAGGTTGTCAGCATTGCAACCCCTGCTCAGGAGAAGGAGAAGCCGTGGAAGAAGACTTCCAGGAGTTCCAAGACTACGACGAGTTCTAGGCATGGGTTAGCGGCAACCCCCAGTCGGCTGCCTGTGAAGGCCGCGTTTATCTATGTTTCTTTTCCGCACTTTGATGATTTGTAAAGACTATGTGGATGTCTCAGACATATGATGTAATCGACTACTATTTCCCTTTTTAATACTATTTGAGCACTGTGTGATGATGTCCATGTTATGTAACTGATGTGTACGTGAATTGCTGATCCTTGCACGTACATGGTTCGCATTCGGTTTGCCTTCTAAAACCGGGTGTGACAAGAATCGATCCACCCCCACTCATGATATGTGGAACCCCTTAGATTATAGCGCACTCATGGCCTGCACAACCCTCTGGTCAGTGGCACACTCATGACCTACGAGCCCCTAGGCCTGTGGAGCACTCATGGCCTATTGAGCCTAGGCCTAAGAGTGTGAACCGTCCACGAGGTCCACAACGCAACGAGCCACACCGAGACCCAGTTGCTGATGCTAGGGGTAGGCATGGAGTAGAGATAGTAATGATGGCGCCAAGGCCCATGCTGCCCTTGCCAGCTGTCATAATGAGCACAGAAAAAGACGACAAGGAGAATGCGAACAAATGACCATGCCATGGTAAAGGAACTTGATTTTACCACAGAATAATGGCTCCTTCTCAAAGAAGCCACTAACCACCGACCCTCGCCTTGGCCTATAAAAGGAGGAGATCGGCATGAGAAGAGGATGGACCTAGACGGACCAAGACAAACCTAAGAAGACCCAAGACAGAAGACACTCGATAGAAGGCAACCGCATATGCCTGGAGAGACCTGAAAACTTGGAGACTGAAGTGAAGGCTTAGCATAGGACTCCATGTCCATAGTCTTTAGGACCACTCCCTCATAAGAGACTTGGGAGCCTATCCTCCCTCTATTGCCCACTTATAGCCCACTTGTAACCCCTACTACGAGCATCGACCAATAGAGGTGCCGGTAGTTGAAAGGGAAATGTGCCCTTGGGCCATTTTTGGTTGTTTTGATGATGAAATGCTCAACACACCACATTGGACTAATCACTTGAATACGAGCATGAACACATGGTTTACCAAAAGCAAGCTAAAGGCAACTAGTCCATATGAGCTAAATTGAAGGGCCAAAAGTGTTTCTCTAATTGTATTAAGTACTAACTATGTTTATCTAAGTCATAAGGAAGCTACCAAGAAGAGGCAAAACAAGTTTAAAGAGTTTGGGAGTTTGGAAAAGAGCCAAACTTGTGCTGAACTGGGCAGCACTGGACAACTCAGGGGCATGTACGACCAAATTCCCCTGCATCGGGATTTTTTGCTATAATTCAATGTACGGTCCGGGCCCCATCAACCAACAGTCTGCCCTCGAGATTTTCAACAGCTACGTCGGCCTCACTCGTCGACGTCCAACGATCATCTGGGGTCACTAGATGGTTCGGTGCCCCTAGAAAAGGAAATCTAAGCAATCACGCAATTTTGTGATCATTATTATGCGTTATCCGGTGTGCCACCAGGCAGTCTGATGCATACGAAGATATGGAAGTTTTGGAGCTTGCAAATGAAGGTCCAACGGCTCCTAGGTCCCTTGGGGCTATAAAAGGGACCCAAGCGCCTCCATTTAGTACCCAAGCATCTCAAGAGCACAACAACACTCCGACACTTTGCGACCACACCATCCAGTGATTTAAGAGAGATCTGAGCGTTGTCTTTGAGTTGTTTTTGTGGAGGTAGGCTTTGGCCGAACCACGAGATAAATCACTGCATCCATTGTTTCATTTACTTTACTACGATTTTTCCTTCTTCCTAAGTTATCTATTCTTACTTGTGATATTTCTCTAAGCTTAATTTATATCCTGATAGAGCAATCACGTGAAGGGAACATGTCTCTCTTCTCCCTCTCTCAAACTTGGTCTAATTTGCACTATGTCTAACTTTTAGACCAAGTTTGTGTGTTTTAAGTCATATTTTGCAGGATCATCTATTCACCCCCTCTAAGTGCTTTCAGTAGCGCAAGCCATCGAAGACTGGATGTAGAGACGATCTGCCCGAACCAGTACAAACCTTGCGCCCATCGAGCACACCGTCCGGAGTCCAGAACACAAACATAGAAATTTATTTGTCGGAGAAGAGGTTTGAAACACCAACAAGTACTAAGGGCGTGTTTGGCATGGCTTTAGAGCAGAACTCCAAGGTGGAGCTGGCAAGAGCTTGCCAAACACCCTAACTCCAAAGTTGCAAACTCCATGGATTTTTAGAGTCCAGTATTTTTTTGGAGTATCTCTTTTGATGCTCCAAAAAATCTAAAAAAGCAACCTAGGCGTGGAGTTTGGAGTTATTTACCTGTCATTGCCATTGGTTATGAGAAAAAAATTTAAACTCTAGAGCAGAGCTGTTCCACCCAGAGTTTTAGAGTTAAGGTTGGGCATTCAGTTTTTTGAAACTTCGGTTCGGTTTTACGGTTTTAAAAAACTTTGGTTTTACAAACATCAGAAATGATCGGTTTTATAGAAAATGAAAAACCGAGAAATTCGGTTTCAATTTTTACTTCGAATTTTTGAAAAAAAACTGAACACCAAATTTATACTCAAGACAACGCATACAACAAGTTTACATGATAGATTACACATAATTCTAAAAAGTTAAAAATATATAGGTATAAACATTTAGAAATATATCATACATCATATACAATTAAGTGAATAACCATTTAATTGCATCACACATTTAGTTCACATAATCAAATAGTCAAATTTTAGAATCGATAAAGTTCGATATTTGGTTTTTTTTGGTATTTCGGTTCGATATACGGTAAAAACCGGTTACCATACCGAACACCAATCTTCTTAGATATAAAAACCGAAATCAAATCGAACATCTGAAAAAACCGAAATTTCGGTTCAGTTCAGTATGGTTCGGTTTTCGATATAAGATAAAAAATGTCCACCTCTATTTAGAGTGGAGCTGCTCTGAAGTTAAGGAGAGCCATACCAAACACATCTTAAATGGCTAGGTGTAAATTTTAAATTTTACGGTCTACTTGGCTTGCCTTTATCCCTTAATTTATACCGTCTTCTACTACTATATTGTTTTTTCGCTATTTTAGAGGGAGCAATATTGGACCACGCTTTCCACCTTGACGAGCCAATCCGATGTAGGGATGGCAATGGGTCGGGTTCAGATCGGGTATGGTAAATATCCGCCCGCGACAATACCCACGGGTATTACTCATACCCGCCCGCGACTATACCCGCGGGTAGGATTTTGTACCCGTGCCCGTACCCATCGGGTATCGGATACCCGCGGGTATAATTACACTCCACACAAATAAAACACAAGGTTGACAAATGACAAGGTAGAACAAAAAAACAAGACATAACAAATATGATTACTGTTACAGAAGCAAGCAATATATGAGTACATAGCGTTTACACTTGAACCAAACTTCAAAGTATTCAATTCAACAAAACAGCAAAGGTCTCTTAACAAAACAACAAATGTCTCTTAATAAAACAGCAAAGGTCTCTTAGAGTCTTGGTCTCTTGGACATGAACTTGGACTATTGGGCAGCAAAGAACAAAAACAACTAGGATATTTTAGTCTTCGTCTCTTTGGACAACATCACAACAAGGATTTTCTTTGGACAGCAACACATGATTTTATTTGGACAACAACAACAACACATTTCTTGGTCTTGGTCTGCATTGTACACATGTCTTCGACAACAACACCAGTGCGCCAGCGCAAGTGCACAAGCTGCAGTGCAGCAGTGCTGCTGCTGCTTACTGCACAACCAAGACAATATAGTTATTTAGTTAATCAAAGCAAAGAAAATGATTCAAAAATATAAATATTTACCTTTGTTGAACATCAAGTCATCAACCTATGGAGCATTCAACATATCAACAATTTGGTTCATCCTAACAAATAGTGAAATGTACAAGTAAATATAAGTATTCAGTCAATGAAAGCAAAGAAAATAAATGTTAACAAAACCACTATTACCATTTGTTTCTCTTCATCCTCCAAACAAGTTGTTAGTGCATTTATAAAACAAGATTGATCACCTAACATGTCTGCACGAGACCAAGCTTGCATACACATCAAGCCTTCAACTGTTTTTGGAGCAAGTCTACTTCGATGTGGGCTAATTACCCTCCCTCCAGTACTAAAAACAGATTCTGATGCCACTGTTGTAACCGGAATTGCCATGATATCTTGAGCAATCTTTCTAAGAGTTGGGTATTTAATTCCCGCGTGTTGCCACCAAGAAATAATGTCAAGCTCTTGAGTTCTTGGAAGTGTTGGCTCTTCCAAATACAAATCTAACTCAGTGCGCATATAGGTTGAAGATGTTTCTGGTTCCTCTGATATGAACTTATCAAATATGCCAAGCATAAGGTCATCACCTTCATTAACGGTAACATTCTTAGTACCTACACTATCAGTTGTTGCCACACCCTCCTTAGGATCTTGGTACTCCAAGACAAGCTCATACAACAAACTCCGAACCCTAGACAACTCACTACTTGTGATTGGACTCTCTTACCCATAAATGGTGGTAAAGAAAGCTTTCATGAATTTCAATTTAAACCTAGGATCCAAAACTGTAGCTAATTCCATAAGGCCATGCACATCTGACTAGTACTTTTTGAATTTGTCTTTCATCAAGGAAAACATTTGTTCTACCTTTGGGATATCACTAGTTCTCCATTTCTCAATAGCCAAATAAATTCCACAGATTTTCGGGAAAACAAATTTGCTGTCACATAATTGGTTCCTGATAATAGCTCAGTTGCATCAAAGAACATCTTAAGCCTACCACAAAGCTCTTTAGCAAATTCCCAATCCTCTATGGTTGGCTTAAAAGGAGTACAAAGCTTTTCTTTACTTGCTAGGCGATCAAACACTACTTGATAATCAAGTGCGGTGCTAAGCATAATGTAGGTTGAATTCCATCTAGTCTTACAATCGAGAGCTATCCTTCTCTCATATTTAACATTCATTTGTGTTGTTGTGCGTTCAAAACGCTCATGTCTTTTTGGCGTAGCACACCAAAATCCAACGCTATCACACACCCTTTCAATACCCTCATCCATAACACTCATTCCATCTTTGACTATAAGATTTATGATGTGTGCAGCACAACGCATTTGTAACAATTTGCCATCTAACATGAGAGAGGAAAGGGGTAACTTATCTTGCATGCAACACATCAAATTATCATTAGTGGTGCAGTTGTCAAGAGTCACTGTCAAGACTTTCTTCTCAATTTGCCAATCTTGTAAGACTTTGTAAAGAACATCACTTATAATTTCTCCTGTATGTGGAGCGGGCACATATATGAACCTACAACAGCAGTAATAAATATAAGCACCAAAGAAACTAGAATTCAACCACAAATATGAACTACAAGAAACATTTACCTCAAAAGAAATGATTTCATCTTCCATTCATCATCAATGAAATGTACTGTAACCGACATATGTCCTTTTTTTATGATTTACTGTCCACATATCAGTAGTTACAACAATTCGAGATTGACACTTTTGGAAGAAATTGATCATAGAACTCCTCTGCACCTCATACATATCTAAAATGTCCTTTTTAATAGTGTTCCTAAACATTGTTTTGAAAAGAGGTTGTAGAGCTGCACAAAATCTCCTAAAACCAACATGGTCAACCATTGAAAGTGGATACTCGTGGACACATATCATTATTGCGAGTTCTTTCCTAGCAACTTGTTGATCAAAAACATACTTATCAACTATTATTGCTCCATGTTCATCCTTACTCAACTTCAAGGTTGCTTGCTTTAATCCTTTTCTAACTTACCGTGATTGACAACTTCCAAGATGACTACGCAAATGAGTTGTACTAGCTTTACTATCTCCAACTAATTGCTTTTTACATCAATTACATTGAGCTTTTAATTTACCACCAACAGTTACTTGTTCAAACTCTAGCCAAACATCAGATTTCAGCTTCCTCTTCGTCCCAACAATAACAGTATCATCATCTTCCACAATGACATTATCTATACCTGATTGTGGTGCTGCTACCGCAGGTGGAGCATTAGTACTTGATGATGGTGTGCCACTAGCAGTAGCATCACCGGCACTTGATGGGTCTGCACTCGGCGTTGGCGTCGATGTATGTGTACCAGCAGCATCACCAGCACGATTGATAGTTGAGGTCACTGTCGGTGTTTCGGGTCCGACCGCGCACCCAGGGTTACCCCCCCCCCAAGGTGCTTTTTAGGAGTAGGACGGTGTTACCGACTGTAGCTCGATGGTTCGTGCTGGAAACACGAGAAATAGTAGACAATGATGTACAGGTTCGGGCCGCCTTGAGATGCGTAACACCCTACGTCCTAGCTAGAATGCTTTATGCGATGGGTTACAAGGGAGCTCTCTAGTGCTGGAAAACGTAGAGAGCGGGGTGGATGGCTAAGTGATGAATGATGTCTCTCTCGATCGATCGTCTTGAAGGGGTGCCCCCTAGGCCTTATATACTCGACCGTGGGGCGTTACATGTGGATATGATAACAACATAAGCCAGAATAATAGTGAACTAACTGAGTCTGTCTCCCTATAATTTAGCCGACTCATCCTCGCCCAGTTTCGATGTACGGGGCTCCTGTGCGGGAAGGTCGGGTCACTGCTGTGATTACTGCTCGGATGTTGTTGGGCCGTCTGGGCTTGCACCGACCCGGCCTTGTGCTGATCTGCCTCACTGGTCGTTCCTCCCAGGCCCACGAGGGGGATGACCTTACGAATTATGGGGCTTTTGGGCCTTTCGTGAGATCTTTTATCCTTCTAGTGGACCCAGGGGATATCTGTCCCCCACAAGCCCCCGATCTTTGGGCTGATTTTGAAATAAACGGCCCAAAGATCCTAGGTCCAGCTTGCGGTATTTTATTTTGCTAGGGAATGCTTTGGAAATAAGCCTGTCGGGCCACTGCTTCAGAATTCTGAGTGATCCGGTTAACACGTCTTCTTTTTATTGTCTTCTCCTGCTATTATTCCTCAAAATTTGGTGTTCTATCTCGGGTTTATGCTTCGAAGGTCAGCATTTTGCACTATCGAACTGTGAAGTCCATTGGGTGCACCGAAGGCGCACCCAATGGGTGTAGCCCCTAAGCTTCGAGTGGATTTTTGCAGACAATCCACTCGAAGGTCTTCACTTCAGGTATTATCATAAATCACTTTCATCTTCCACTCGTCCTTTTTCAGAGGTCAGCCTTGCCTTAACTTTGCCTTGTGCTTTAGAGGTCAGCATTTTGCTTCTTCGGGGATGATGATTCATTGGGTGCACCGAAGTGTAGCCCCCGAGCTTCGAGTGGATTTTTGAAATTAATCCACTCGAAGGTCTTCATTTCGTGCTTTTTTCTGAGAATCATCCTTTTCTTTTGTCGAATGCCTTAGAGGTCAGCATTATGTCATCAACGTTATGCTTCAGAGGTCAGCATACATTTTTTTTGAAGCCGAGTACACGATCTGCCCATATCTTGCTAGGTCTGGCAATTTTATTTGATCTGCGACTAATTGGACGTTCGATAGATGGCTCTTGACTAGTCTTCATGTCACTTCGTGCTTTGATGCTTCTATCGATTAGACTTGTACCTTATCGGCTATATTTGGCTTTCCTTTAATCCTTGCTGGTATCTCTTTTATGTCTTGGAGTATTCATTGCATATACTGCACGGATGTGACAGTTTTGGAAAATATACTAATAATTTCTGGGCGTCCCCCCCCCAATGGGTGTACGCAAGGGACGGCTTGGTACGCTGAGCGTTTAGCAAACTGCTTCTGAGTAGTAACTTGATGTGACCGCGGGTGTAATCATATCGCCCGCGCGGTTGACTGGAGTCCCAATGGGTGTCGTGTTACGTGAAACGGCGTCAGCCGCCTGACGTGTCTTCAGACGGTTTGAATTGCATATTGAATTTTTGAGACTGTTCGGTGGTCGTGGTAGGAGGTGAGCGGTTGCCTTCTTCTTCTATAAATAGTGCTCTTGCTTCTCCAGCGTTTTCATGCTTCTTGCTACTGCTTGCTGTTTCATCTCCTCTCCTTCCTTCCACTTCTGCCATGGGCAAGAGCAAGAGAGGTGGCAGCTCTTCGCATCACTCGAGCGACAAGCGCAAGCGCGAGCCGACTCCTCCCTCGGAGGACTTCGGCGACTTGGAATATTCGGAGGAGGAGTTCTCCTCCGAGTCCGAGGGCTCTCTGGCTCCTGCCTCTCCCTCGACGTCGTCTGATGATTTAGACGACTCCCAGGGGATCGTCGCGGAGGTATGGACCTACATCCGGGCCATCGAGCGTGTCGGGCTCGAGGGCTCGGATGAGTCGGAGTACTCCTCGGACGAGGAGAATTCCTCCGACTCGTCTGAGGAGGGCAGCGGCGGCGATGGCGGTGACGGCGGCGACGACGGAGGCGACGGTGACAGCGGTGGCGGCAGCGGCAAGGGCGGTGACGACAGCGGCAAGGGTGGCAGCGGCGACGGCGGTGGCGGCAGCAAGGGCAGCAACAAGGCCAGTGGCTAGACGCCACTGGTTTTAGATGTTAGTGTAGATTAGTAGTAGAAATAGTATTAGCGAAATAATGTAGTAGTAGCTAGTAGTATAGTTAGTTAAATGTAATGTAGTAGAAGGGAAAGCATCAGCTCATAATGAGTTGATTTGTAAGTTCGGCAGTACTTCCCGTATAATGAAGAATGATTTCGATCCCTCTTGTGCGTATCATTCCGCCTTCTTGTTGATCGTCATTTGTGTTGATGCCTACTGCAGAGGCTGTTTCTGAACGTAATGCTTGAGTAGCAACTTAGAATCGTTGAGCCGTGCTTCAGACTGCCTTCTTCACGATGCCAGCGCTTTAGTAGTGGTGGCCGAGTGATTATCGGCGGTGTTGGGACTTTTTAGAGGTGATAGCCGAGCGATAACGGGCCGCGTCGGTGTTTTAGAAATAACGACCGAGCGGTTACTGGCGATATCGGCGTTTTAGAGGTAACACTCGAATGATAACAGACCACATCGGCCGCTTTGAAAGTAGTGGCCGAGTGAAGTCGAATAACGTCAGCGTTTTTAGAGACAACAGCTGAGTCAATTTGGGCCGCGTCGGGCGTTTTGGAGATAACGGCCGAGTGATGACATGGCATGCCAGCGTTTTAGAAATAACGGCTGGGTGATGACATGGCACACCAGCATTTTAGAAATAACGGCTGGGTGATGATATGGCACACCAGCGTTTTTGAAATAACGGCTGGGTGATGACTGGGCACTTTTTAGAAACGGCGTCTGGCCCGGGAAAACCCCATATGTACTGCACTATCGCATGTCTCCACGCTCCGTGCCCTAGTTTTTGCTTTTTTGCATCCAGGCTTTCTCTGCTTTCCTGTAATATCGCTTCCGCTCCGCTCGCTAGCGAGGTTGAGATGGTGCCCAAGCGGAAAGCTTCGAGTTCGTCCGCCGCAATCATTCCCCCCATCGATCCCAACAGTCAGCTGCCCTTCGCAGGTAACCATATGTCTGTTGTCTCCGAATCCGACCTTATTCATCTCGTTTCCATCGGGGTTCTTCCTCCGAAGGAGCTCTGCTCATGGCGGATTTGCCGTGGGGTCACTGTTCCAACAGAAGACACCCACGAATCCGTCATTTATGTTCCTTTTCTTATCCGCGGACTTGCTCTGCCCATTTCTCCTTTCTTCCGTGGTCTCCTTGATTTCTATCGCTTGAATCTGACCCATCTGAATCCCAATTCCATTCTGCAAGTTTCTGTTTTTGTTCATTTATGCGAAGCCTTTCTTGGAGTTTTGCCCCACTTTGGCCTTTGGAAGTATCTGTACCACTGTCGGCCTGGGATGGCCGAGGGGGCAGCACCAGCTGGTGGGGGGGGGGGGCGAGCTTGGAGATGCGCCGTGGAAGGAAGACTGATTACCTCGACATCCCACTCAAGGACAACATCAAGGGATGGCGCCTGGAATGGTTCATTATGGAGAATCATGGGAATTCCCTCCCCCCAGGGTCAGGGAGACAGCCAGATGTTCGCACTCCGAGCTGGACCGAATCCCCCACAGACCAGGAAGTGGCTGAGGCAGGGGTTTTGTTAGCAGAAGTTGGATTGTTGAAAGAAAGGGGTATGACTGCAGAAGCTGTGGTCGCTGACTTTGTTTTCAAGAACATTCAGCCACTGAAAGACAGAGCATATCCGGCTTATCTGTACCGAGGCTTGGCTGACTCAACCCGGGTAACCAACAGAAGAATTCCTGCTGTGGACTTGGTGAGCCGGCTCGAGATGATACTCAGAGGCAAGGTGTCGAACATCGGCGCTCCTGTTGCATACTCGGCCTTGAATTTGCCTCCTTCTCAGGCCTTTGCCAGTTTCGTGTCAAATCCTCCTGCTGGTGATAGCGGTTTGGGCCTTAGAGTGCGACCTTCTCCCGAAGAAGTTAGTGCTTTGGTTGCCTCACTCGAAGAAATTCCTGACGATGAGAGGCAGGTTCATTTTGAGGTGCCTTTGAATCCAAGTGACGCGGAGATAAGTGCCATGCTGGATATGTTAGCTGAGGATTCTTCTGACGCCACTCCTGCTGAAACATTAGTGGTGGCGCCCATCCCTGAGGCCGACAAAGCTTTGGATGCTCAGAGGTCTATCAATGTTCGCCCGAAACGTTCTCGCCGAGCCGATCAAGCCTCTTTTCCTGCTGAGGGGGAGAAAAAGAAGAAGAGACGTCTTCGTCGGGTGTCTAGCTTGGATCAGGGTGTCGGTCCTTCTGTTCCTGTTGCTGAGGAAGTGCCTGAATTTGCTGAAGCTGACCCCAATGGGTGTGACCCGTCTGATGCTGACCCCAATGGGTGTACTCCTGCTGAAGCTGACCCCAATGGGTGTACTGTCCGTGTTGTTGATGAAGATGATGAGGAAGAGGACGAAATCCCTCTAATTCAGAAGAACAGCCGGCGTTACATAGCTAGTGGGGAAAGTAGTGGTGTTCCTTCTCCTGCCTTGTCTGCCCTCATTGGTCTGCAAGAATTCTCTCTAGCGAACTTTGATCAAAATCTTGAAGACATGGTTCCAGAAGATCTGTTGTCAGAGCCGACAGATGGTGGTGCGACGGATGTGTGTGCTGATGTGCTCGATGCCGGGTTGGGGTCATCCCGGGCAGCGTCCCGTGCCTCATCGACCTTGGAGCGCGGTCTTGAGGGTCAGGAAGCTGGTCTGGATTGCACTACTCCCATGGAAGTGACTGAGGGACCTTCAGCCTTAGAGGTGGCTGCTGCAGAGAACTCGGCCCTCAAGGATGGTGCTGGCGCTTACCCAGCCCCCGAGGGTGTTGCCGGAGATGATCCGGCTCGGATGGGTAGCGCAAGCTGTGACCCAGCCCCCGAGGGTGTCCGAGTGGGTTCTCCCTCACACACTTCCATGGATGTTCATGTAGGGTCTTCTCCTCCACACTCTTGTTGCATGGCGATAGCCCAAGCCTTCGGTCAAGGAGTCGCTTTAGAGGCCAGCGCACCCGACGACAGAGTTCTGGGTTCTGTTGATGACACTGAATCGGTTCCTGCTGATTCGTTGCGAGTTGTTCCGGTTGGTGATCCTTCACCGAGCCATCAGTTGATCTCTCACGACTTAGGGGTCCCCTCATTCTTCTCCAACCTCCAGGTATTTTGGTTTCTTCTGGTCTGACTTTACCCAGGCAGATAATTGTTCTCATGCTTGTCTGCTTTTAATGCCAGGCGTTGGTCGATGAGATGTCTAGTCGGCTGAAGTTGCAGGGTGCTTCTGTCCCAGAAGGAGCTTTGTCTCTGGCGCGTTGGAATCCAGTGCTGCTTCAGCGGCGTGTATCTGATTTAGAGGCGGCAAATGCCGGTCAGTGCTCTTTTGCTTCTTTTTGGCTACCTGATTAAACTGCCTTTTATTTTAACACCTTTGCTTGACTGTTTCTTGACAGATATGGCTCGGCAGTACTCTGATCTTGAAGAAAAACATTCTCAAGGTCAGGCTGAACTGGCCCGGTGGTGCTCTGATCTTGAAGAAAAGTATTCTCAAGGTCATACTGAACTAGCTCGGGTTTCTGCTTCTCTGAATGATGGTAACATGCTGAACTCTACTCTCTGCGCTCAGCTCAACTCTGAAAAGGTGACCTGTGAATCTTAGCTTTGTTTGTTGTGTTATTATTGCTTGCTTGCCGTTTGAAGAAACTGATTCTTGTCTGTAGGAAGAAAAACGTGCCCTCGTTACTTCTCGTGACAACCTTGACAGGCTATACCGTGACGCCAGCAACTCATTGACCATCTTGGAGAGGAGTCATCGCTTCACCAGGGAGGAGTTAGACAATCATCGTTATAAGCTGCAAGAATCCTTAGATGATGTGATTCGCCTCAGGCAGTTGGTGTCGACCAAAGATGTTGTCATCAAGGATCTGCGTGCTTCCAAGAAATCCGTCGCCCAGGAGCTAGAAACCGCTCGGTTGGCTGTCAAGGTTGCTGAAGAGACTTCTGCTACTCTGAGGGCCCAGCGCGATAAAGCTATGGATAAAGCTATTCACGCGGGGCGGATCTTGATGAGGAGACCCGGCGTGGTTGTTCCTAACGACATAGTGGCTGACGTGAATGCCGCTCCTGATTCCTCGAGTCGTCCTTCTTCGTCGGTTGCTCCTGAGAAGAACATTGCCAAATAGAAAAACATTGCATGCTTTGAACGCGTGGTTAATGTGCTTGGATGTTTTGTTAGAGGACACCTTTTAGTACTGAATGCTACTATTGTTTTCCCATTGTCTAGAATTCAACAGTATCTACATTTGTAGAAGTAAATGCAGTGTGATGGTTTCGAAATTTCATCATGGGGCACAAAAGTTGCCTAAGATGGGTGATTGCGAACGTGCTAAGCGTGCAATGCCAATTTAAATCAGCGTCAATTTAAACTGACTGCTCCGCTAGTAGGGCGTAGTGGTCACCCCGAGTTTAGATAAGCGTGAGCATGTCACACCGTCTTAAGTCATTGCCGACTTAAACCGATTGCTCCGTTAGTAGGGCATAGTGGCCACCCTGAGTTAGATAAGCGTGAACATGTCGCACCGCCTTAAGTCATTGCTGACTTAAGTCGATTGCTCCGTTAGTAGGGCATAGTGGTCACCCCGAGTTAAGTATGCGTGAGCATGTCACACCGCCTTAAGTCATTGCCGACTTAAGTCGATTGCTCCGTTAGTAGGGCATAGTGGTCACCCCGAGTTAAGTATGCGTGAGCATGTCGCACCACCTTAAGTCATTGCCAACTTAAGCCGATTGCTCCGTTAGTAGGGCATAGTGGTCACCCTGAGTTAGATAAGCATGAGCATGTCGCACCGCCTTAAGTCATTGCCGACTTAAGCCGATTGCTCTGTTAGTAGGGCATAGTGGTCACCCCGAGTTAAGTATGTGTGAGCATGTCGCACTGTGGGGGACAGATATCCCCCGGGTCCACTAGAAGAAGTAAAAGACCTCACGAAAGGCCCAAGGGCCCAATAAATCGTAAGGTCATTCTTTCGTGGGCCTGGGGAGGGACAATTAGCAAAGCAGATCGACATGAGGTCGGATTAGTGCAAGCCCGGACGGCCCACAACGTCGAGCGAGCGACCACAACAGAGATCCGACTTTCCCGCGCTGGAGCCCCCATGCAACGGAGCCATGCGAGGATAGGTCGGCAGAACTATAGGGAGATAAACTAAAACAGTTCACTATCTTTTAGCTACACATTGTTATCATATCCACGTGTATCGCCCCACGGTCGAGTATATAAGTCCTAGGGGGCACCCCTTCAGAACGATCGACCCTATTACTCAGCCACCCACCTCAACTCTCTGCATTCTCAATTCAGAGAGCCACCTTGTAACCTCATCCACCAAGCATACTCACCAGGACGTAGGGTATTACACGTCTCTAAGCGGCCCGAACCTGTAAACATTGTCCACTGTCCCTCGTGCATCTGGCACGAACCATTTTGCTACAGTCGTCGACACCGTCCTACTCCTAAAAACACCTTGAGGGGCAACCCCGGGTGTGCGGTCGGACCTAAAACACCGACAGCTGGCGCGCCAGGTAGGGGGTGTGTCGACGATCCAAGCTAGCTCAATGGCCGTCACCTTCCACAGCAAGATCACCCTCCGTCCCGGATCCGTATTCTGCTTCGGAACAATCTCATCCGTAGCAGATGAAGAGGGAACTCTACACCGCATTGCAGATCCGCCAGAAAAGAAGTCTCCTCCAACAAACTCCGAAGATATCGGAGAAGTTCTTCGGGAAAAAATCGCCTTCAGAAAGTCAGGGGCCGAGAGCCCGCTGACCCAGAGAACTCCACTGTCTACTTCCCCGACGAAAGAATGGACATAGATCGCGAGGAAGAAGGAGACCAAGGGGAAGCAAATTGTTCTTTCCGTTCCTCCGCCCTCAAAGGAGAACGGAAAGAAGGTCGTCACGACAGCAGCACCATTCTATCCCGACGTCCTCTTCATCGGGAGAGTGGAGTCGCCTCCCATCTCCGACGACGAGCCAACCGCACCCGGAGAAGAACCACCTCAACGAGAATCCCGCCGACGGAGAAATCGGTGCAGGAACGTTCGACGACATCACGCGGCCGGAGAACAGGATCCGGAGCAACCTGTCTCGGGGGACGAGATCTCGGAGATAGGAGAAACTCCGGAGGAACGAGTCTTCAGAGAACGAAGGAACTCCCGACGACGTGATCGCCGCCGGGCTCAGGAACAAGCCGAGCAAGATGCAAGGCAACGCTGGGAGAATCCATTCTTTGGGCGCAACCTGAATCCCGACTTCGCCCGAGCCATGAACACGCCGAGCGAAGTTGGAGGAGTATTAGCTCGGATAGCTGATGGACTCCCTCGGACTCCCGACGACTGTTCACCCAGGCAGCCAACCATCTTCTACCGCTTGCTCACCCGCCGAACGATCTACGACATGCCATCAACAGTCGCCGAGACGCGCGAAGCTCCATCAATGCTTCGCGTGAACGACGGCACGAGAACGAGATCCATCGCCGGGAGGAGTACGACAGGGATCATGGCATCCCAGCTCAGAGCCAGGCCACCAAAACTGAGTCGGCAATGACCTCGACTGGCAGTACCACCCGGGGACGGTCGAGGAACCACAACAACTACTCCCCTCCCCGGGACAGACATCATCCACGACGACAGGAGGACACGTGTGGAGTGTCTGCTCTTACTCCACGCCTTAGGGCCATCCAATGGCCTCCTAACTTCAAGGTATCCAATGTCGACAAATATGAACCTAAGCAGGATCCAGGGGGCTGGCTAGCCGTCTACACCACCGCTGCTCGAGCTGCCGGGCGTCCGAAGACGTGATGACCGCGTACTTACCCATTGTCCTCGGGCAAGACGCGCTGCAATGGCTGCGACATCTACCCCGACACTGCATCGACGACTGGGGCGACTTCAGTCGACGCTTCACCGCCAACTTCCAGTCCCTCTCCGACAAACCGGCGCAACCGTGGGACCTCAAATCCATCAAGCGCCGGGGGGACGAAACTCTCCGGTCGTACCTTAAAAGGTTCCAGACCATGAAAAATCGTATCCCCGAGGTCACGGAGGCGGCCGTGATCGAGGACTTCTACAGAGGATCCAACGACTCAGCTTTCGTCCGAGCCATATTACAGAAGGCGCCGACTACCTCCGAGGAGCTATTTCGGGAAGCCGACCTCTACATCACCGCCGACGAGCGAGCCCAGGACCTCATCGGAGGAGCGAAGCCCGCACCGGTAGCACCACGACGCGACGCGAACCAGCAGCCCGACAAACGCTGGGAGAAGAGACCTCACGAAGAAGTACACGCCGCCGGACCACCAGCCTCTCGCGCCCGGGGAGGACCTCGCGGAGGCGAGCGCACGCTGGACGACATCCTCGACGCCCAGTGCCCGTACCACAAGGACATGCGCCACACTCTTCGGAACTGCCGGGACTTCAAGCATTCCGTTGGGCACGGCCGACCCTTCCAACCTCTACCTCCTCCACCGCCGAGGGGAGGACCAGAAGAACCACGACAACCCCAGCAGCAGGAGGAGGGAGGGGGAGGAGCTTTCCTGCGCGTTGACAAGGAGGTCAACGTCATCTTCGGCGGACACGGGTCGCAGGAGAACAGAAGACAACAAAAGCTCAACGATCGCCAGATACTGGTGGCGACCATCGGTCCTCCCGCCCCGTACCGGTGGTCAGAGCACCCGATCACTTTCACCCGGGCGGATCAATGGCTCAACTTCGACCACCCAGGCAAATACCCGCTCCTCGTCGATCCGGTGATCCGAGAGAGCAGGGTGAAGAAGGTGTTGGTGGACGGGGGGAGCAGCATCAACGTCACCTTCCCCCGGACACTCCAAGGCTTGGGAGTTCACCTCAAAGAACTCCACGAGTCGGATACTCCCTTCTTCGGCATCATGCCCGTCACCTTCGGAACTCCGGAGAACTACAGAACCGAGTTCCTGAGGTTCGAAGTGGCGAACTTCGACTGCGGGTACAACGCCATCATCGGGAGGTCGGGACTGGCCAAATTCATGGCCATTCCTCATTACACGTACATGATACTGAAGATGCCAGGACCACAAGGAATCATAACTGTGCCGCCGACTTCCAAGGCGCCGCAGAGTGTTTCCGAGTGGCCATCCAAGCGGCCCTCACCACCAAGCCGTCGACAATTTCTTCAACACAGGCAAACTCTAAGCCTGAGGAGGACCTTGCAGTACCGGCAAACGAAGCTCAGGCCACGACCTCTATGCGGCCGACTGAAGAAACTAAAAGGATCAACCTGGGGTTCACTAATGACCGCAAGACTGCCATCATCAGCTCCAGCCTGGACGACAAATAGGAAAGCGCGCTCGTCCAGTTCCTACAAGATAACCGAGATGTATTCGCATGGCAACCTGCGGATATGCCGGGAGTCCCAAGAGAACTGGCCGAGCACAAACTGAAGGTCTATCCCCAGGCAAGGCCGATTCGGCAAAAACTATGTCGCTTCACGCCCGACAAGAGAGAGGCCATTCGCGCCGAGTTAGCTCGCTTGGTCGCGGCTGGATTTATCAGAGAGGTGTTACACCCTGAGTGGTTAGCCAACCCTGTTCTTGTACTCAAAAAGAATAAAGTGGATTGGCGCATGTGCGTCGACTATACTGATCTCAACAAGCACTGTCCAAAGGATCCCTTCGGGCTCCCGAGGATAGATCAGGTGGTGGACTCCACCGCTGGATGTTCTGTGCTGTCTTTCCTGGATTGCTATTCTGGATACCATCAGATTAGTTTGGCAAAGGAAGACGAGGAAAAAACAACGTTCATCACTCCGTTCGGTGCTTTCTGTTATACCTCCATGTCGTTCGGTCTCAAAAACGCTGGAGCAACTTATCAGAGAGCTATTCAAACATGCTTAGCCAATCACTGGGGCAAGCGTGTGGAGGCCTACGTGGATGACGTGGTAATCAAAACGGAGAACTCGGAAAACTTCATCGAAGACTTACAGATGGTTTTCAACAGTCTGAGGCGGTATCGATGGAAGCTTAATCCCAAAAAATGTGTTTTTGGGGTACCAGCAGGAAAGTTACTCAGGTTTATTGTCAGCCACTGGGCAATTGAGGCTAATCCGGACAAGATTGAAGCTATCATGAAGATGGAAGCACCTCGATCACAAAAGAAGGTTCAGCGACTTACTGGATGTATGGCAGCTCTGAGCAGATTTATATCCAGGCTGGGGGAAAAAGGTCTACCATTTTACAAGCTACTCAAGAAGGTGGATAAGTTTCAGTGGACTTCAGAGGCACAGGAAGCTCTAGATGCACTGAAGAAATTCTTGACAACACCACCAGTGCTGAAGCCACCACGACGAGCTACGTCGACTCAACCAGCTGAAGATCTGCTACTGTATATCTCTTGCACGACTCACGTGGTAAGCACAGCGTTGGTAGTCGAGCGAGCAGAAGAAGGACATGCCTACCTAGTGCAACATCCTGTTTACTTCATCAGTGAGGTTTTGGGTCCCTCGAAGAAAAAATATCCTCAAGTTCAGAAGCTATTATACGCAGTACTTCTAACCGCCAGCAAGCTACGTCACTACTTTGATGACCACAAAGTCATAGTAGTCACTGGTTTTCCGATAGGGGATATTCTTCACAACAAGGAAGCCATTGGCCGAATAGCCAAGTGGGCTTGCGAGCTGGGATCTCATGACATCGAGTTCCGACCTCGCACTGCCATCAAAACTCAAGCACTGGTTGATTTCGTATCAGAGTGGACTGAACAGCAAGTACCAGATAACCCAGAGACTGCAGAAGTATGGCGAATGTATTTTGATGGCTCGATGAAGCTGCAGGGAGCAGGAGCGGGAATTCTCTTCACCGCACCTGGAGGCGAGCACCTCAAATATGCCCTCCAGTTGCTGTTTCCGGCCTCCAACAATGCAGCCGAGTATGAAGCTCTGATCCATGGATTGAACATCGCCATATCATTGGGCATCAAGAGACTGATGGTGTACGGAGACTCTCTGGTAGTCATCAGCCAGATAAACAAGGAGTGGGATTGTTCAAGCGATTCAATGGGAAAGTACTGCACTGCCGTCCGAAAGCTGGAAGATAAATTTGAGGGTCTGGAATTTCATCATGTAGAAAGAGATCGGAACACGGCAGCCGATGTGTTGTCCAAGCTAGGATCCAGTCGAACTCAGGTCCCACCTAGAGTCTTTGTGCAAGAAATACTACAGCCGAGCATCTCAATGGATCAAGCAGAAGAGTGTAATATTATAAGTCAACCCGAGTCAGATTCTGATGACTGGAGAAGGCCAATCATCAGGTATATAAAGAATGAAGAGGAGCCAGATGATAAAAATGCAGCTGAGCGCATTGCTAGACAGTCGGCTCACTACACACTCATTGGGGAGACATTATACAGAAGGGGTGCATCAGGCGTCCTCATGAAGTGCATTCTCTCATCTACTGGGAAGCGACTTCTGGAGGAGGTCCATGCCGGGCAATGTGGAATACATGCGGCGTCCAAGACACTAGTCGGGAAGGTTTTCAGGTCAGGATTCTATTGGCCAACAGCGAAGAGTGATGCTGCCGAGTTAGTTCAGAGGTGCGAAGCTTGCCAGTACTTGTCAAAGCAACAACATCTACCAGCACAGCAACTGCAGACCATACCAGTGACTTGGCCATTTGCGTGCTGGGGACTAGATATGATTGGACCCTTCAAGAAAGCTCAAGGAGGATACACTCATGTACTGGTAGCAATTGACAAATTCACTAAATGGATAGAATTCAAATCCATTGCCTCTTTGACCTCAGCTAAGGCCGTGGAATTCATACAAGACATAATATTCAGATTCGGGATACCAAACAGCATCATAACTGACCTAGGATCCAACTTCACAAGTTCAGAGTTCTTCGACTTTTGCGAGCAAAAAAGCATTCAGATCAAGTATGCTTCTGTAGCACATCCAAGAGCCAACGGGCAGGTTGAGCGAGCCAACGGGATGATACTAGAGGCACTCAGGAAAAAGGTCTTCGATAAGAATGAAAAGTTCGCAGGAAAATGGATAAGAGAATTGCCCTATGTCGTCTGGAGCCTAAGAACCCAGCCTAGCCGAGCTCTGCATGGAAACACTCCTTTCTTCATGGTCTATGGGTCAGAGGCAGTATTACCAGCCGACCTCAAGTTCGGAGCGCCAAGGTTGATCTTCAAAAACATAGCAGAAGTCGAAGCCACCAGGCTGGAGGACATTGATGTACTCGAGGAAGAACGGCTGAATGCAGTAATCCAATCAGCACAATACCAGCAGACTCTAAGGCGCTATCACGACAAGGCCGTGCGGCAGCGATCCTTCTCAGTAGGAGATCTCGTCCTCCACCGAATTCTAACGGGGGAGGGACGGCACAAGTTATCGCCCTTATGGGAAGGACCCTTCATAGTAGCAGAAGTCACTCGGCCAGGATCATATCGTCTCACTCAGATGGACGGCACAGAAGTCGGGAACTCCTAGAATATAGAACACCTCAGGAAATTTTATCCCTAGTTGTACTTCAAAAGCTATCGGGAAGACGATGTACTCTGTAAAATGGAAATATGTCATCAATAAAAAGGGCTTCAAAGATACTCAGTTTGTTCATGATTGACTTGCATTCTTACTTAACTCGGGGTGACCACTATGCCCTACTAACGGAGCAATCGGCTTAAGTCGGCAACGACTTAAGGCGGTGCAACATGCTCACGCTTACTTAACTCGGGGTGACCACTATGCCCTGCTAACGGAGCAATCAGCTTAAGTCGGCAACGACTTAAGGCGGTGCAACATGCTCACGCCTACTTAACTCGGGGTGACCACTATGCCCTACTAACGGAGCAATCGGCTTAAGTCGGCAACGACTTAAGGCGGTGCAACATGCTCACGCTTACTTAACTCGGGGTGACCACTATGCCCTGCTAACGGAGCAATCGGCTTAAGTTGGCAACGACTTAAGGCGGTGCAACATGCTCACGCCTACTTAACTCGGGGTGACCACTATGCCCTGCTAACGGAGCAATCGGCTTAAGTCGGCAACGACTTAAGGCGGTGCAACATGCTCGTGCTTACTTAACTCGGGGTGACCACTATGCCCTGCCAACAGAGCAATTGGCTAAAGTCAGCAGCGACTTAAGCCAGTGCAACATGCTCGCGCCTACGCAATACAGGGTGACCACTACACCCTATTAACGGAAGCAATCGACTTAAGTCAGCAGCGACTTAAGGCGATCTGATGCGCTTATGATTATTCATATAGGGATGACTTCTATATCCCGCAAACAAGTTTCAAAACCATCGCACATCATTTTACTACTGCAAATTTACGAACTGATGAATTCTGAAACAATATGAGAATAATAATGTCGTTCAAGTACTGAAATGACGTCTTCTAACAAATGTCTGACCATGCTAACCGCGCGCTCAAAGCACGCAAAATGTTTCTCTATTTTGTGATATTTTTCTCAAGAGCAATCGATGAGGAAGGGCGACTCGAGGAATCAGGGGCAGCATTCACGTCAGCCCTTATATCTTCGGGAACAACCACGCCGGGTCTCCTCATCAAGATTCGCCCCGCCCGAATGGCCTTATCCATGGCTCTGTTGCGCTGGGCTCTGAGAGTAACGGAAGTGTCTTCGGCAACCTTGGCAGCCAGCCGAGCAGTTTCTAACTCCTGGGCGATGGATTTCTTGGAAGCTCGGAGTTCTTTGATAGTGGCGTCCTTCGCTGATATCAACTGCTTGAGCCGGGTCACCTCATCCGTAGATTCTTGCAGCTTACAGCGTTGGTTGTCTAACTCTTCCATGGTGAAGCGATGACTCCTCTCCAGGATGGTCAGCGAGTTGCTAGAATCGCGATACAATCTGTCGAGACATTCACGAGAAGCAGCAAGGATACGTTTTTCTTCCTGCAAACAAAAGTCAACTTCCTCAAACATCAAGCAGGTAATAGGAGCACAACAAGGCAAGGTACAGTTTCATAAGTCATCTTTTCAGAGTTAAGCTGAGCGTGAAGGGAAGAGCTCAGTGCATTGGCGTCATCTAAGGCAGCAGAAACCTGAGCTAGTTCCGTCTGACTTTGAGAATACTTTTCTTCAAAGTCAGAGCACCGCCGGACTAATTCAGCCTGATCTCGAGAATGTTTTTCTTCAAGAGTGGAAATCTGCCGAGTCATACCTAGCAGGAGACAACCAAACAAAGGGGGTCAGAATGTAAAGCAGTTTAATAGCGAAGACAAAGAGAAGCAAAAAAAAAGCACTAACCAGTGTTGGTCGCCTCCAAGTCAGAGACACGATGTTGAAGTAACACTGGATTCCAACGTGCAAGAGACGAAGCTACTTCTGGAACAGGAGCACCCTGTAACCTCAGCTGGCTAGCCATCCCGTCCACCAAAGCCTGATAAGGAGAGCAGATGAGTGTAATGACAACAGTTCATGCGGTGGAAAATTCAAGCCAGAGTATGTGGCAGAACCTCCCAAGTTATTGGGCCCACATGCACCTGCCCTTGTCTCAAAGACCTCAAACGGCTATGCATGTGCACCAGATAACTTAACAGGATCTGTCCGAGTGTCCCAGGGACCCCGGATAAACCACGAACAACCAGGATCACAAGATTAAGTAAACACAAATCACACACCAACATTTTGCAGCGGAAATCTTTTTACCAAATTTTACAAGTTACATCAAGTTTTACATTATATTTATCGGAGTGGTTACAGAAGTGGTTCAAATAAATAACTTTAAACTATTATAAATTATTTATAGTTTTAAAATATATGCTAGCTCAAGTGAACATCCTCAATAAGAAGTATAGAAGAGTTACTTAGACTTATAAGAAGGCCGAGCCCACCGGCACTTAACACCATCAACAGCAGCACAAAGTTAAAACCTGAAAAACAACAGGGAATAAAACCCTGAGTATGGAATTACTCAGCAAGACTTACCCGACTAAAGAAAAGACTCTCAAGGGTATGCTGGCTAGAGGGATTCAAGGTATGGCTTATCAAGAATCAAAGACTCATTTGCAGAAAAGCTTACTAGAAGTGGGTCCTTAAGCCAAAATTTTACATCATAAGTTAAGTACTTTTTCTGAATCTAGATTTGCCTAATCTAGAGCATTCACTTGTCCTACACTAGCTTTCTTTTAAAATCCAACCTTTGTTTTGCTTGTTATCTACGATGAGGGTCCAAGATCCAGTCTTCATATCCGAGAAGTTCGGCGATCCGAATCGATTAATACCCAGCTGGGGATCTCCAACCACACGACATATGCTTCTCTTAACTCTTTTGCACATGTCTACCATTCCCACGGATCCTCCACCACATGAACAGGTTCGCGCCACCCGAGAGCACACCACCCCTTTTAGGCGATCCTTTGCCAGGAGGGTACGTGCCACTCTCGCCATCTCTCCACTCCCAGTGCGCGATTGTCTTTTCATGTATGGAATAGCCGGGTTCAAGCTTACCCATGATGAGGTATGTGGCCAGATAAAGGGTCCTAGATCAGCAGGCCAACAATCGGTACGGTCCTTAATCGACACAGACGGAGACACTACGCCGAGACTCCTTTCTCGTGCAAGTCACCCGCCCGGTCTCAGCTTTATAATTTAAACCCAAACTTTGGTACCTGGCAGAGGTACATCTTTTCCGATGTTGGATCCATCATGGCCATGATGGATCCACCATCAAGTTTTATTTTCAAAAACATCCCACCCACTTTTGCCACATCATCTTTTATAAAAACAAAACATTTTGTTTTTCTAAAGCAAGTCTAAGCATCAAAAATCTTTTTCAAAACGGGTATCAAGGAAGGGTAATCAATTTTCAAGGAAGGAAATGCATCAACGGTTTAGCACACAACTCCTATCACCTAATGCATCAAACAAGGTGATAAAAGATTTTAAAATAGCAAGGAGGTGGCAAATGCACCGGGGCTTGCCTGGGTAACACTAGATTAGTGTTTGTTAGGCGATGTCCGCTTGACGAGTATCCCTCGACCGAGTACTTGCTTGATTTAACCATCTTCAGGTTGGTCCATCAGCTTCATCCTGCGGATTAGCCCATGCTTGGGGTCGACTTGGGTCTTCTTCCGCATCACGCGATTAATTATCGTACCTCATGAGATGCACGATGCATATGTATGAGCACGAGTATACATCGTATGAGATAGATAATCTACGCTAAAAAGGATGAAACATTTAAAACCAAGTATTAAGCATCATGGATATCATAGCAGAGCATCGACTACATCCATTAACCAAATTGACATATTACACTAGATCTATTTTTATTCCTAGCTTTTTATTAACTCTTTAAACTATGTATCTTAATTACTTGATTTACCGATTTACCTAAATCGATTATCACAATATAGGCATGCTAAATTAGTAAATTACTAACATTTATTGTGACCACAATTCTATTTATAGACCTAGTTTAGATCATTCATTAATCCACTCGCACGAATAATAAATTTGCTTACCCTGTCTAATTTGATGCGATAGTCGCAAGCACGACTACGAGTTCTGGCTGACGCCGTTGATCATACACGTCCGGCAAGCGAGGCACACAGTTTCCATTCTTGACCGAATATCCGTGGGATTCTTTTTTTGTCGAGTTGGTGACGTGTGGCCAATACTAGAGCGTCTTCACGGCTTGGGGACTTGGCGTAGACAAGGATGACGATCGACGACCTCGACGTGTCAGCGCGACGATTTCCATATGACGAAGAAGACGGAGTAGCCACTCCTGAATTAGGCTTTGTGGTCGAGCGTCTGACGAGTGTCGCACGAGCCTTGCTGTTCCACCATTGGATCTGACTTAAAACTGACCGACTTCCCATCTCCTCGCCACCCGACGTCATGACGGATTCATAGCGCAGGATCGCACCCGATTCTGCAACTCACGCGTCAGCTTGCGCGTGTGCTGTCAACAGGCTTGAGACCTCCGTCGAGCACACGATGCACGAAGCGCGACATCAACAATAAGCGGATTTTGTGACATCACGCAGGGAAACTCTGAGCTGTGGCCAGCGCGTAGAAAGCAAAGCGCGGGCATGGATTGGGCGCAGGAAGAACAGAGACCGAACTCAGCGAGCTGCGCGCAGACACGCGACGACCATGGCAAGGGAGCAGAGAAAATTGTGCGGACGGCTGGAACAGAGACGGCGAGCACGCGCGCACAAAAAGCAGGGCGCGCAGAGGACAGGGAACTGCGACGACGAAACGCCATAGCTGGAGCAAGAGCGGGACGCGAACTAGGCAACAGCAGCGCGCAAGGACGATCTTGGCTAGGGGAAAAACTCCGCGCGTAGGGATCCGAGCTGAAAGGAGCCGAGGAAGATGGACGCCATGGGAAGAGGAAGAAGCAGCTGGGCACACTGCGGCTTGGAACCGATCTTAGAAACGGCGACTGGCACGGACGGGAGGAGTTCGCGGACAAGGAAGTTCCAGCAGGCAGAGAGGCACCGCGGCCACCATGGGGAACGAGCCAGAGCTGCGCGCGCGCGCAAGAAAATCGCTCGGCAGAAAGGACGGACAGGGAGCTCCAAGCACCGAACTGCAGCCGGAACCAGAGGCACTGCGAGCAGGTAGACCTGGGAGGGACCTCGCTGGCTGAGCGAGCTGGAAGAGAGAAGCAAGGGGAGGGCGCAGGGAAAGAAGAAGCGCTCGGCGCAGGGAGCTGGGCGCCAGAGCAGGAGGCTTCAGGGTGCGGCGCAGGGACACGCGCGGTCAAGCGAACTTGAGTTGGAGCCAGGGAGCAGGAAATCAGGGCGACGGCGCGTGCACAGAGAAGCGACCGCGCCATGGGCGTTCGCGGGCGGACGAACTAAGAAGCTTGAGGGAGCTAGGCGAGCTGCACGGTAGGAGCACGCAGGGAGGTACGCCGGCGAGGGAGCAGGAGAGAGAAGGGAGTGGCTGCGCGCGGCGAGGAAGCTCCAGAGAACTGCCATGGGAGCTCAGCAGAGAGGAAACGCAGGGGATGGGAGACGCGCTGGCATGGGAGGAAACTGGGGGTCGCGACATGGGCGATCTGGAACAAGCGAGCAGAGGGGCGCGGTCCGAGCGCCGGGCGCCGGGCGGAGTCGAGGGCGTGACCCAGGGCGAGCGCCGGCTGGAAGAAGAGCAGCGCGCACTGGAAATAACGACGGCCGGGCGGTGGGATTTTTCTTCACACGTTGAGCGGCACGGCCAGGAAGATCAGCGATCGGCGGTGGGAGATAAGCTCCATGGCTGAATCTAGAGCACGCTGGAGATTCACGGCTGAAGATTGAAGCCTACGGGAGAGAGACGCGTGGGAGGATGATGATGCCGATTCTGGAATTTGAGCCACGCAGCAGTAGTGCTGGCGATGGGGATAGAGATCGAGCAGAGAAGATGCCGACCACCCAAGCCGGCGTTAAGAAATTGCCCATTGCAGATAAGAACATGGAGAGAGAGAGAGGATAAGGAGAGGGAGGAGAGATGTACGTAGGAGATATTTGCACAAGAGCTGGACGTTTAAGCGGTAGAATGAAATCAGCTAGGAAAAAATGGAATTTCCTTTCATCTACTTAAAAATAATCAAAATGTAGATATTTGGTTGGCTCAAACATTAAGGCCTAAAAGATGTATAAATGAGTTGAGCCAAAACAAGATCCACAAAAATATTTAGACAGGATTTGATGAATACTTCGGAGTCAGATTAATTCGTATCCATTATTTCTATTTGAAGAAAATTAGATCGAGACAAGAAACGCACGGACAGGATCAAATTGATTTCGGCTTCGACAAATTTAGACTGCGCTTGATTTAATTTAGGACAGATAATTTGCTAGACGAATAAATTTCAATTATAAATCCTCGGATGAGCTGTCTCGGTTGACGAGTGGGAACAAAATTATTTGCACCGAAAACCTTAGTCGTCGAGTTCGAATTAATTTGCCCGGGATAAAAATCATCCGAGTGAGTCGAGCTTCCGAATTCGTATTCGCGAGCGATGAATTTTAAATAATCACCGGACGCACCGATTTTCAGAACAAATATGTTCCGAAAAGCAAGAAAATTCAGGAAGAGCCCGGACAGATAAAAATAATAACGATGTCGCACTCGCGACAAACGAAACAAATGCGATATTAAAATCGCAATAGGCAAAAATAATTAGACCTTAGTGTCCGTCTTATTTACTGATATCACGTGCTTAAATCTGTACTCGTTGTCGAGCAGAATATAAACACCTGGGGTGTTACAGCCCTCCCCCCTTAAAAGAATCTCGTCCCGAGATTCGGAGCGAAAGACTTTCAAGAGTAGAGAAGCATGTAACCCATATACATATCAGCGATAATTATAAGGCAGTCATGAGCGAAGACGAGTATCTCAGAAGATTGTTTCTCTAGTGGACATAACATGTATCGCCTTAGGCTAATTTAGAAATGTCCACCAATAGAGACGATATCTGCCAGAGGAACACATAAGGTTCCATGTGTGCAGTTTGTTTTTTTCCTGATGATACTGTACTATCTGAGTCTGTTGAGCGAGCGACTAATACGCGATTTTACCCAAACAGAATCAGATGCACCATCTTGGGTAAAACACATAGAAAGAGGTTTACCAACAAGTGGTTACGGTAAGCTCATAGCACATAAGGCGAGTGTGGATGTCGAACAACATCACAGTTAACTTGTATTAGCCGGAGAATCCAAGTCCAAGAAAAATGATAAAGACTTGAAAAATCACCAGCAGAGGGATCTGTAAATGCTGCCTTCGCAACCAATCCATTTTTATCAAGCACTAGGCATGGCTCGACATGATCACATACGCTGGAAAAGCACGCGTGAGGCGGTTGAGACACGACTAGAGTGATGGCTAGGTGGTTACTGGCCGACTTAATCTCGATTCTTATAAGTGCTTTTTTCAGGGTGGGTTAAACCAAAATGAGTTCAGACAAATTGATAAAACGATCTCTAAACTCAATCTTTGTTCATTGAGCAGTTACAAGTTAGTCAAAACCAACTTGTTGAACTACTTTTGACATTGAGCAAGTCCTCTCAGTACCATCGGTAAGCCAACGGTCGAGAGCTCACATTTGCTAGCAAAAGGTCATGCATTTGGGTAGAAATCCATTTGGTCAGATTGTTCATCCATTTGTTCATGCGAGATGAATTATCCACTTGGTTAGGGAATATATGGATTAAATAGGAGAGAGAATGAGCAAACTCCTGCATTTCAGTAGCAGGGGAAGTCAATCTCCACTTGAGAGCTAATTAGTTGTTTTCCAACACCAAAAAGCTTCAAGGCTTCACCTTTTGATCCAACAAAGATGACATATGTTGCTTGATCACTTGACAAACAACATAGAAATTGTTTCAAGGAGGAGGTCTACGAAAGATAACATATTGATATAATCTCATAATGGATTATGACTACTAACTGTGATACTAGCGTGTGCCGAGTAGCGCAACCATGTGTGCACACACCGAAGGCCCTCGGTTTCGTCACGGCACCACAGGTTTTAGTCATAACACCATTATCAGACATAACCAATAAGAAATCTCACGCGACACAATTGAATTGGGCAAGGGTGACAATGTACAAAGAGACTCTACCTGTCAAAATGGCTACAAGTAGAGAGCCAATAGATCATGGCCCGATGAAATGAACAAGGCATGGCCATAACCAAAAATAAATTGAGGAGGGAGTACGATGGGAGACTGTTAATTCAGCCCCAAGCATATTTCTATGCCCATCATAGAGATCACAAGGTCAAGGATTAAGTTGGTATGCCTTCGATAGGTATGGGGAAACCAAAGGCATCAAATACAAGGAAATGGTCGGACATGTCTTTCCTAGGTTAGGTTGATAAAGTAACATGGCGGTCCTTAAAAATAGGCAAACTGGATAAGGTACATCAGCTTGCACCAACCGAACAAGGACATGGTTTAGGATGGAGACATGACTAGAGGTTCTTGTTTTAAGCCTAAGTACACTTTAGGTCCAGTAAAGAAACTATCTAAGCATTTATTTGTATGTGTTTGGTCATGGAGGGATAACGGAAAATTCAAATTTGGGTCTTGGTTCACTAAATAAGAACATGACCTAGTTTTGGGTTTAGGAAATCAAGTTACCAACTCTTTATTGGCACATCAATACAAGAGCAAACACCATTTGCACTAATGGTCACATTAAAACAACCTGAAAGCAATCTAAACATGTAGCTTTAAAACACCACATTATTTACAATCAATGGTTACTGGAATAAAGATGAGAGAAGCATCTTGGTGTATAGGTGACAAACATGATGCAACAATCAGGATGCATGCTCGTCCTATTCGTCCTCACTGATTTTGCCAACATAATGTGGCAATAGCGTTCTATATCGGTGGCATACTTACGATTCTCACGATATTTTGCTAGTCGTCAACTACACATACGTTTTCGAGGTTAGTGTACCTGCAGAAAAATCCATTACAGCCCAATTTTCCCATGATGCAATTCACACATCCATGATGCAATTCACACATGACAGTTTATCACAGTTTATACTCCATATATTGCTATATGGAGGCTAGCTCATCCTTAAGCGCCGAGCCACGCATAGGCGTCGTTGCCACACTTTAACCATAGGGCAACTCATTATGGTAACTCACCTTCTTACCTGAGCGTAGATGCGTCGTTACAAGTACATTACACTTCTCAGTATTCCCATGTCTGTATACCCATACACATCCATGGGGTACTGAATTTCCGGAAAAGTAATTACTCCACCTCGCAGCCTTCATATATACATATATGGAACATGTATATAGTCAAGCGCCACAATTAAGCACTTCCCTAGACCGACGGTTGTTCGGTCATGCTCTCACATCTCACCTTACCTTGAGCGTCGATCCATTCAAAACCGAATGGCCTAAAAAATAACAATACACATGTATGCAATACCCACCCGGTTGTGGGTTAGTGGTTTTTAACTAAGCCACCTGATAGTCCTTAACTTAGGGCTTAATAGAGGATGTCGCTAGCATTATAGTTTTTCAAAACTATTTTTCAAAACAAAACAATGTGTTTAGTTGAAAATAGGTTTTCTAAAACCAAAACTTTTGTTTTGAAAATACGTATGTGACCGTATATACTCAATCCTGCTCCGATACCAGCTGTGGCAGAACCTCCCAAGTTATTAGGCCCACATGCACCTGCCCTTGTCTCAAAGACCTCAGACGGCTATGCATGTGCACCAGATAACTTAACAGGATCTGTCCGAGTGTCCCAGGGACCCCGGATAAACCACGAACAACCAGGATCACAAGATTAAGTAAACACAAATCACACACCAACATTTTGCAGCGGAAATCTTTTTACCAAATTTTACAAGTTACATCAAGTTTTACATTATATTTATCGGAGTGGTTACAGAAGTGGTTCAAATAAATAACTTTAAACTATTATAAATTATTTATAGTTTTAAAATATATGCTAGCTCAAGTGAACATCCTCAATAAGAAGTATAAAAGAGTTACTTAGACTTATAAGAAGGCCGAGCCCACCGGCACTTAACACCATCAACAGCAGCACAAAGTTAAAACCTGAAAAACAACAGGGAATAAAACCCTGAGTATGGAATTACTCAGCAAGACTTACCCGACTAAAGAAAAGACTCTCAAGGGTATGCTGGCTAGAGGGATTCAAGGTATGGCTTATCAAGAATCAAAGACTCATTTGCAGAAAAGCTTACTAGAAGTGGGTCCTTAAGCCAAAATTTTACATCATAAGTTAAGTACTTTTTCTGAATCTAGATTTGCCTAATCTAGAGCATTCACTTGTCCTACACTAGCTTTCTTTTAAAATCCAACCTTTGTTTTGCTTGTTATCTACGATGAGGGTCGAAGATCCAGTCTTCATATCCGAGAAGTTCGGCGATCCGAATCGATTAATACCCAGCTGGGGATCTCCAACCACACGACATATGCTTCTCTTAACTCTTTTGCACATGTCTACCATTCCCACGGATCCTCCACCACATGAACAGGTCCGCGCCACCCGAGAGCACACCACCCCTTTTAGGCGGTCCTTTGCCAGGAGGGTACGTGCCACTCTCGCCATCTCTCCACTCCCAGTGCGCGATTGTGTTTTCATGTATGGAATAGCCGGGTTCAAGCTTACCCATGATGAGCTATGTGGCCAGATAAAGGGTCCTAGATCAGCAGGCCAACAATCGGTACGGTCCTTAATCGACACAGACGGAGACACTACACCGAGACTCCTTTCTCGTGCAAGTCACCCGCCAGGTCTCAGCTTTATAATTTAAACCCAAACTTTGGTACCTGGCAGAGGTACATCTTTTCCGATGTTGGATCCATCATGGCCATGATGGATCCACCATCAATTTTTATTTTCAAAAACATCCCACCCACTTTTGCCACATCATCTTTTATAAAAACAAAACATTTTGTTTTTCTAAAGCAAGGCTAAGCATCAAAAATCTTTTTCAAAACAGGTATCAAGGAAGGGTAATCAATTTTCAAGGAAGAAAATGCATCAACGATTTAGCACACAACTCCTATCACCTAATGCATCAAACAAGGTGATAAAAGATTTTAAAATAGCAAGGAGGTGGCAAATGCACCGGGGCTTGCCTGGGTAACACTAGATTAGTGTTTGTTAGGCGATGTCCGCTTGACGAGTATCCCTCGACCGAGTACTTGCTTGATTTAACCATCTTCAGGTTGGTCCATCAGCTTCATCCTGCGGATTAGCCCATGCTTGGGGTCGACTTGGGTCTTCTTCCGCATCACGCGATTAATTATCGTACCTCATGAGATGCACGATGCATATGTATGAGCATGAGTATACATAGTATGAGATAGATAATCTACGCTAAAAAGGATGAAACATTTAAAACCAAGCATTAAGCATCATGGATATCATAGCAGAGCATCGACTACATCCATTAACCAAATTAACATATTACACTAGATCTATTTTTATTCCTAGCTTTTTATTAACTCTTTAAACTATGTATCTTAATTACTTGATTTACCGATTTACCTAAATCGATTATCACAATATAGGCATGCTAAATTAGTAAATTACTAACATTTACTGTGACCACAATTCTATTTATAGACCTAGTTTAGATCATTCATTAATCCACTCGCACGAATAATAAATTTGCTTACCCTGTCTAATTTGACGCGATAGTCGCAAGCACGACTACGAGTTCTGGCTGACGCCGTTGATCATACACGTCCGGCGAGCGAGGCACACAGTTTCCATTCTTGACCGAATATCCGTGGGATTCTTTTTTTGTCGAGCTGGTGACGTGTGGCCAATACTAGAGCGTCTTCACGGCTTGGGGACTTGGCGTAGACGAGGATGACGATCGACGACCTCGACGTGTCAGCGCGACGATTTCCATATGACGAAGAAGACGGAGTAGCCACTCCTGAATTAGGCTTTGTGGTCGAGCGTCTGACGAGTGTCGCACGAGCCTTGCTGTTCTACCATTGGATCTGACTGAAAACTGACCGACTTCCCATCTCCTCGCCACACGACGTCATGACGGATTCATAGCGCAGGATCGCACTCGATTCTGCAACTCACGCGTCAGCTTGCGCGTGTGGTGTCAACAGGCTTGGGACCTCCGTCGAGCACATGATGCACGAAGCGCGACATCAACAATAAGCGGATTTTGTGACATCACGCAGGGAAACTCTGAGCTGTGGCCAGCGCGTAGAAAGCAAAGCGCGGGCATGGATTGGGCACAGGAAGAACAGAGACCGAACTCAGCGAGCTGCGCGCAGACACGCGACGACCATGGCAAGGGAGCAGAGAAAATTGTGCGGACGGCTGGAACAGAGACGGCGAGCACGCGCGCACAAAAAGCAGGGCGCGCAGAGGACAGGGAACTGCGACGACGAAACGCCATAGCTGGAGCAAGAGCGGGACGCGAACTAGGCGACGGCAGCGCGCAAGGACGATCTTGGCTAGGGGAAAAACTCCGCGCGCAGGGATCCGAGCTGAAAGGAGCCGAGGAAGATGACGCCATGGGAAGAGGAAGAAGCAGCTGGGCACACTGCGGCTTGGAACCGATCTTAGAAACGGTGACTGGCACGGACGGGAGAAGTTCGCAGACAAGGAAGTTCCAGCAGGCAGAGAGGCACCGCGGCCACCATGCGGAACGAGCCAGAGCTGCGCGCGCGCGCAAGAAAATCGCTCGGCAGAAAGGACGGACAGGGAGCTCCAAACACCGAACTGCAGCCGGAACCAGAGGCACTGCGAGCAGGTAGACCTGGGAGGGACCTCGCTGGCTGAGCGAGCTGGAAGAGAGAAACAAGGGGAGGGCGTAGGGAAAGAAGAAGCGCAGGGAGCTGGGCGCCAGAGCAGGAGGCTTCAGGGTGCGGCGCAGGGACACGCGCGGTCAAGCGAACTTGAGTTGGAGCCAGGGAGCAGGAAATCAGGGCGACGGCGCGTGCACAGAGAAGCGACCGCGCCATGGGCGTTCGCGGGCGGACGAACTAAGAAGCTTGAGGGAGCTAGGCGAGCTGCACGGGAGGAGCACGCAGGGAGGTACGCCGGCGAGGGAGCAGGAGAGAGAAGGGAGTGGCTGCGCGCGGCGAGGAAGCTCCAGAGAACTGCCATGGGAGCTCAGCAGAGAGGAAACGCAGGGGATGGGAGACGCGCTGGCATGGGAGGAAACTGGGGGTCGCGGCATGGGCGATCTGGAACAAGCGAGCAGAGGGGCGCGGTCCGAGCGCCGGGCGCTGGGCGGAGTCGAGGGCGTGACCTAGGGCGAGCGCCGGCTGGAAGAAGAGCAGCGCGCACTGGAAATAACGACGGCCGGACGGTGGGATTTTTCTTCACACGTTGAGCGGCACGGCCAGGAAGATCAGCGATCGACGGTGGGAGATAAGCTCCATGGCTGAATCCAGAGCACGCTAGAGATTCACGGCTGAAGATTGAAGCCTACGGGAGAGAGACGCGTGGGAGGATGATGATGCCGATTCTGGAATTTGAGCCACGCAGCAGTAGTGCTGGCGATGGGGATAGAGATCGAGCAGAGAAGATGCCGACCACCCAAGCCGGCGTTAAGAAATTGCCCATTGCAGATAAGAACATGGAGAGAGAGAGGATAAGGAGAGGGAGGAGAGATGTACGTAGGAGATATTTGCACAAGAGCTGGACGTTTAAGCGGTGGAATGAAATCAGCTAGGAAAAATTGGAATTTCCTTTCATCTACTTAAAAATAATCAAAATGTAGATATTTAGTTGGCTCAAACATTAAGGTCTAAAAGATGTATAAATGAGTTGAGCCAAAACAAGATCCACAAAAATATTTAGACAGGATTTGATGAATACTTCGGAGTCAGATTAATTCGTATCCATTATTTCTATTTGAAGAAAATTAGATCGAGACAAGAAACGCACGGACCGGATCAAATTGATTTCGGCTTCGACAAATTTAGACTGCGCTTGATTTAATTTAGGACAGATAATTTACTAGACGAATAAATTTCAATTATAAATCCTTGGATGAGCTGTCTCGGTTGACGAGTGGGAACAAAATTATTTGCACCGAAAACCTTAGTCGTCGAGTTCGAATTAATTTGCCCGGGATAAAAATCATCCGAGTGAGTCGAGCTTCCGAATTCGTATTCGCGAGCGATGAATTTTAAATAATCACCGGACGCACCGATTTTCAGAACAAATATGTTCCGAACAGCAAGATAATTCAGGAAGAGCCCGGACAGATAAAAATAATAACGATGTCGCACTCACGACAAACGAAACAGATGTGATATTAAAATCGCGATAGGCAAAAATAATTAGACCTTAGTGTCCGTCTTATTTACTGATATCACGTGCTTAAATCTGTACTCGTTGTCGAGCAGAATATAAACACCTAGGGTGTTACAGAGTATATCACAGTACCTGGAGGTTGGAAAAGAACGAAGGGACCCCCAAATCATGAGAGATCAATTGATGACCGGGCGTAAGGCTGCCACTCAAAGCAGCTTGCAACGAACCAGCAGGAACCAACTCAGTGCCATCAACAGAGCCCACAACTTGGTCAGCGGGGACGCTGCCCTCTAAGGCGACCCCCTGGTCCAAAGCTTGGGCTACCACCATGCAGCCGGAGTGTGGAGGCGATCCCGCATGAACGTCCATGGAAGTACAGGAGGGAGACCCCGCTCAGACACCCTCGGGGGCTGAGTCATAGTTTGCACTGCCCACTTGAGCCGGATCATCCCCGGCAGTACCCTCGGGGGCTGGGCAGTGGCTTACACTTCCCACCCGAACCAAGTCATCCCCGGCGACATCCTCGGGGGCTGGGCATGTGTCAACACCATCCTTGGGGTCCAAGTTCTCTGCGGTAGCCACTTCTAAGGCTGATGGGCCCTCAGTTACTTCCATGGGACCAGGACGATCCAAGACAGTCTCCTGACCCTCGAGATCGCGCTCTAAGGTCGATGAGGCACGGGATGACCTCAACCCAGCATCAAGCACATCAGCACAAACCTCCATCACACCATCATCTGCTGGCTCCGATAACAAATCCTCTGGAACCATATCCTCAAGAGTTTGATCAAAATTCGCCAGGGACAATTCCTGCAGACCAATGAGAACAGACAAAGCAGGAGAAGGAACTCCACTACTTTCACCACTAGCGATGAACTGCCGACTGTTTTTCCGAGTTAAGGGAACTTCATCCTCTTCCTCCCCGTCGTCTTCATTAGCAACACAGGAAGCACCCCCATTGGGATCAGCAACAGATGGAGCATCCACATTGGGATCAGCAGCAGATCGAGCACACCCATTGGGATCAGCGTCAATAAATTCAGTCACAGGCACTTCTTCAGCAGCAGGAACCGAAATACCAACATCCCGATCCAAACTGGATACTCGCCGGAGGCGTCTCTTTTTCTTTTTCTGCTCATCAGCAGAAGGATCAGGTTGATTGGCTCGGCAAGGGCGCCTCAGGCGAGTACTAGCAGGCTTCTAAATATCCAAGGTCGTATCAGCCTCTGGGAGGGGCGCCACCATCGATGTCCCAGCAGGAGCAGCATCAGAAGAGTCCTCAGCCAGCAAATCAAGCATAGCACTTATCTCTGCATCACTAGGATTCAGGGGCACCTCAAAATGGACTTGTCGTTCATCATCAGGAATTTCCCCGAGCGAGGCAACCAAGGCGCTGACTTCTTCAGCAGAGGGTCGCACTCTAAGGCCCAAACTGCCATCAGTGACAGGTGGATTCGACACAAAAAGAGTGAAGGCTTTGGGAGGAGGCAGGTTCTAGGCTGAGTATGCCACTGGGGCACCAACATTTGACACCTTGCCTCTAAGGATCATCTCAAGTCGGTTCACCAAGTCTGCAGAGGGAACTCTTCTGTTGGTAACCCGAGTTGAGTCGGCTAGGCCTCGATACAGATAAGCCGGGTATGCCCTGTCTTTCAATGGCTAAATATTCTTGAAGACAAAATCAGCAACCACAGCTTCAGCAGTCAGACCCCTCTCCTTCAGCAACCCAACTTCAGCTAGCAAAACACCTGCCTCAGCTACCTCCTGATCCGTGGGGGACTCGGTCCAACTCGGGGTGCGAACGTCCTGCTGTCTTCCCGACCGAGGGGGGAGAGAGTTTCCATAATTCTCAACAATGAACCACTCCAAGCGCCATCCCTTGATACTGTCTTTGAGAGGGATTTCAAGATACTCAGTTTTCCTCCCGCGGCGCATCTCCAAGCTAGCACCCCCAACCAATTGATGTTGTCCCCCGGCCATCCCAGGGCGACAGTGATACAAGTACTTCCACAACCCAAAATGTGGCAGCACACCAAGAAAGGCCTCGCATAAATGAACGAAAATGGAAATTTGCAGGATAGAATTGGGATTCAGATGGGTCAAGTTAAGATGGTAGAAATCAAGGAGGCCGCGGAAAAAGGGAGAAATGGGAAGACCGAGGCCGCGGAGAAGGAAAGGAGCGTAAATCACGGACTCATGGGTATCCTCAGTCGGGACAGTAACCCCATGGCAAATCCGCCAAGAACAGAGTTCCCTCGGGGGAAGAACCCCGATGGACACGAGGTGGAGAAGTTCGGGCTCGGAGATGACAGACATGTGGTTACCTGCGAAAGGCAACTGGCTGTTGGGGTCGATCGGAGGAATCACCGTAGCAGACGAACTCGAGGCTTCCCTCTTGGGTGCCATCTCGATTCTACAGGCGAGCAGAGTGGGAGGCGAATTGCAGAGAGGATTCGGAAGCGAGAAAGCAAGAACTAGGGCACGGAAAGCAGAGGAGGCTAAAAGCGCAGCACTTATGGGATATTCCAGAGCCAGATACCATTTCAAAAAGCGCCCAGTCAGCACCCGGCGGTTATTTCCAAAACACCGGCGTGCCACATCATCACCCGGCGGTTATTTCCAGAACACCGGTGCGCCACATTATCACTCGGATATTATCCTCAAGGTGGCCCACATAGCCCGCTATCGCTCGGCGTCACCTCTAAAACGCTGACGTCGCCCTCAAGTCACTCGGCGTTACCTCTAAAACGCTGACGTCGCCCTCAAGTCGCTCGGCGTTACCTCTAAAACGCTGACGTCGCCCTCAAGTCGCTCGGCGTTACCTCTAAAACGCTGACGTCGCCCTCAAGTCACTCGGCGTTACCTCTAAAACGCTGACGTCGCCCTCAAGTCGCTCGGCGTTACATCTAAAACGCTGACGTCGTCTTCAGTCGCTCGGCGTTACATCTAAAACGTTGACGTCATCTTCAGTCGCTCTGCGTTACATCTAAAACACTGACGTCGCCCTCAAGTCACTCGGTGTTACCTCTAAAACGCTGACGTCGCCCTTCAGTCGCTCGGCGTTACCTCTAAAACGCTGACGTCGCCCTCAAGTCGCTCGGCGTTACATCTAAAACGCTGATGTCGTCTTCAGTCGCTCGGCGTTACCTCTAAAACGCTGACGTTGCCCTTCAGTCGCTCGGCGTTACCTCTAAAACGCTGAAGTCGCCCTCAAGTCGCTCGGCAGTTACCTATAACACGCCGACGTCGTCTTCAAGTCACTCGGCAGTTATCTCTAAAACTCTGACATCATCTACAAGTCGCTCGGCAGCTACCCCTAAAAGCGTCGATATGATGCCCGAGTTATTCACTTACTATTCCAAGGGAATGAACTTCACGAAAAAGGTGGGAAGAGGAATGTTTCAAGAACTTTGAGTTATGAATATCAACGAGCAATCATCACAGAGAAGCCAACATCATTTCTTCATTAAAGGGAAGATATCATACTTACAAATCAACTCATTATGAGTTGATACTTCCCTACTACTACTACTACTACATTACACTATACTACTATACACTACTAAATACTACTACATTATTCTAACTATACTATACTAACATCTAATGACCAGTGGCATCTAACCACTGGCCCTGCTGCTACCGCCCCTGTTGCTGCCCGTGCTGCTGCCGCCGCTGTCGCCCTTGCTGCCGCTGCTGCCGCCCCTGCCGCCACCGTCACCGTCACCGCCGCCACCGCCTTTGTCGTCGTCGTCGTCGTCGTCATCCTCGCCGTCGCCGCCGCCGTCCTCCTCGGACGAGTCCTCCTCATCCGAGGAGTACTCCGACTCATCCGAGCCCTCGAGCCCGGAGCGCTCGACGGACCGGATGTACGTCCAGACCTCCGCCGCGAGCCCCTGGGAGTCGTCAGACGACTCACGCAGGGGGATGGGAGTCGGAGACCCCTCAGACTCAGAGGAGAACTCCTCCTTTGAGTACTCCGAGTCACCAAAATCCTCCGATGGAGGAGTTGGCTCACGCTTGCGCTTGTTGTTCTTGCCCATGGTGGAAGCGAAAGGGAGAGGAGAAAAGCAAGCAACAGAGAGCAGCAAGAGATGTGAAAAAGCCGGAGAGACAACGGCATTATTTATAGAAGGAGAAGGCAACCGCTCACCTCCAACCGCGGTCACTGAACAGTCACAAAGCATTCAATAAGCACTTCAACCCGTCTGAAGACACGTCAGGCGGCTGACGCCGTTTCACACAACACAACACCCATTGGGACTCCAGTCAACAGCGCGGAGGATATGATTACACCCGCCGTCACATCACATTACTACTCAGAAGCAGCCGGCTAAAACACTCAGCGTACCAAGCCGTCCCTTGCCCACACCCATTGGGGGGGACACCCAGGAATTATCGGTATATTTTTCAAAACTGTCACATCCGTGCAGGGCATGCAATGAATACCTCAAGACAAAAATGAGATATTAGTAAGGATCAAAGGAAAGCCAAATATAGCCAGTGAAGTACAAAATCTGACCGACAGAAGCGACGTGAATACTAGCCAGGGAACGTCCATCAAATGTCCAATCAGTCGCAGGGCAAATAAATTACACCACCTAGCAAGATATGGGCGGATCACGAACTCGGCTGCAAAAGACAAAATACATGCTGGCCTCTAAAGCATAATATTGATGACATAATGCTGACCTCTAAAGCATTCAGAAAAAAGAAAGGATTATTCTCAGCAGAAGGACACGAAATGAAGACCTTCGAGAGGATTATTTTCAAAAATCCACTCAAAGCTCGGGGGCTACACCCATTGGGTGCACCTTCGGTGCACCCCATGAATTACCATTTCAAGCCAAGATAGTGCCGACTTCTAAGGCATAAGACAAGATTAAAGACAAGGCTGGCCCTCAACCAAAGTACAAGAGTAAAATAAAAATAATTTCTGATGAAGACCTTCGAGCAGATTATTTTCCAAAATCTACTCGAAGCTCGGGGGCTACACCCATTGGGTGCACCTCCGGTGCACCTAATGAAGTTCAGGGTCCTATAATATGAAATGCCAACCTCTAAGGCACAAGCATGAAACAAAGCTCCAGTTTATGAGTGGTCAAAGCAGAAGGAGACAGTAAGAAATCGTTTTCCCCAAATTACCTGCAAGCTGGACCTGGGATCTTTGGGATGATTACCTCAAAATTAACCCAAAGATCGGGGGCTTGTGGGGGACAGATATCCCCCGGGTCCACTAGAAGAAGTAAAAGACCTCACGAAAGGCCCAAGGGCCTAATAAATCGTAAGGTCATTCTTTCGTGGGCCTGGGGAGGGACAATTAGCAAAGCAGATCGACATGAGGCCGGATTAGTGCAAGCCCGGACGGCCCACAACGTCGAGCGAGCAACCACAACAGAGATCCGACTTTCCCGCGCTGGAGCCCCCATGCAACGGAGCCATGCGAGGATAGGTCGGCAGAACTATAGGGAGATAAACTAAAACAGTTCACTATCTTTTAGCTACACATTGTTATCATATCCACGTGTATCGCCCCACGGTCGAGTATATAAGGCCTAGGGGGCACCCCTTCAGAACGATCGACCCTATTACTCAGCCACTCACCTCAACTCTCTGCATTCTCAATTCAGAGAGCCACCTTGTAACCTCATCCACCAAGCATACTCACCAGGACGTAGGGTATTACGCGTCTCTAAGCGGCCCGAACCTGTAAACATTGTCCACTGTCCCTCGTGCATCTGGCACGAACCATTTTGCTACAGTCGTCGACACCGTCCTACTCCTAAAAACACCTTGAGGGGCAACCCCGGGTGTGCAGTCGGACCCAAAACACCGACACGCATCGCCTTAAGTCATTCCGACTTAAGCCGATTGCTCCGTTAGTAGGGCATAGTGGTCACCCCGAGTTAAGTATGCGTGCCAATCGACAGTGAACAATCTGAGTGCCTTTGAAACCTTTTTATTGATGATATTTTTCTCGATTTACAGAATACATCGTCGTTCCGAGAGCCTCTGTGATGTAGCTACGGGTAGAACTTCCTGAGATGTTCTATGTTCCATGAGTTCCCAATTTCCGTTCCGTCCATCTGAGTGAGGCGATATGATCCCGGTCGAGTGACTTCTGCTACTATGAATGGTCCTTCCCATAGAGGTGACAATTTATGCCGCCCCTCCCCCATTAGAATTCGGCGGAGGACGAGATCTCCCACTACGAAGGATCGATGTCGTATGGCCTTATCATGATAGCGCCTCAGAGTTTGCTGGTATCGCGCTGATTGAATCACCGTATTCAGTCGCTCTTCTTCGAGTACGTCAACGTCCTCCAGCCTAGTAGCTTCAGCTTTTGCTATGTTATCAAAGATTAACCTTGGTGCCCCGAACTTGAGATCGGCAGGTAGCACTGCCTCCGAACCATAAACCATAAAGAAGGGGGTATTTCCATGCAGAGCTCAGCTGGGTTGAGTTCTCAGGCTCCAAACTACATATGGCAATTCTCTGATCCACTTTCCTGCGAACTTCTCATTCTTGTCGAAGACTTTCTTTCTGAGTGCTTCTAATATCATCCTGTTGGCTCTTTCTACTTGCCTGTTGGCTCTTAGATGTGCCACCGAGGCATATTTGATCCGAATGCTCTTTTGCTCGCAGAAATCGAAGAATTCTGAACTGGTGAAGTTGGATCCTAGGTCAGTTATGATGCTATTCGGTATCCCGAACCTGAATATTATATCTTGTATGAATTCCACTGCCTTAGCTGAAGTTAGAGAAGCAATGGGTTTGAACTCTATCCATTTAGTGAATTTGTCAATAGCCACCAGTACATGAGTGTATCCTCCTTGAGATTTCTTGAAAGGTCCAATCATATCCAATCCCCAGCATGCGAACGACCAGGTTATGGGTATAGTCTGCAGCTGCTGTGCTAGTAGATGCTGCTGTTTTGACAAGTACTGGCAGGCTTCGCACCTCTGGACTAACTCGGCCGCATCACTCTTTGCTATTGGCCAGTAAAAACCTGACCTGAAGACCTTCCCAACCAGGGTCCTGGATGCTGCGTGTACTCCGCATTGCCCAGCATGGACCTCATTTAGAAGTTCCTTTCCAGTAGCTGAGAGAATGCATTTCATGAGGACTCCTGATGCGCCCCTTCTGTATAGTGTTTCCCCAATGAGTGTATAGTGAGCTGATTGTCTTGCGATGCGCTCGGTTGTATTCTTGTCATCTGGCTCCTCCTCATTCTTTATATATTTGATGATCGGCCTCCTCTAGTCATCAGAATCTGACTCTGGTTGGCTTAGAGTATTACATTCTTCTGCCCGATCCAGTGAGATGCTTGGGTGTAATATTTCTTGAACAAAAACTCCAGGTGGGACCTGAGTTCGACTGGATCCTAGCTTGGACAATACATCAGCTGCCGTGTTTCGATCTCTCTCTACATGGTGAAATTCCAAACCTTTAAATTTGTCTTCTAGTTTCCGGACGGCAGTGCAGTATTTTCCCATGGAATCGCTCGAACAATCCCATTCTTTGTTTATCTGACTTATGACTACCAGAGAATCTCCATATACCATCAGTCTCTTGATGCCTAGTGATATAGCAATGTTCAGTCCATGAATCAGAGCTTCATATTCTGCTGCATTGTTAGAGGCTGGAAATAACAACTGAAGGGCATATCTGAGGTGCTCGCCTCCAGGTGCGGTAAAGAGGATCCCTGCGCCTGCTCCCTGTAGCTTTAACGAGCCATCAAAATACATTCGCCATACTTCTGCAGTTTCTGGGTTATCTGGTACTTGTTGTTCGGTCCACTCCGATATGAAGTCAACCAGTGCTTGAGTTTTAATGGCAGTGCGAGGTCGAAATTCAATGTCATGAGATCCTAGCTCGCAGGCCCACTTGGCTATTCTCCTGATGGCTTCTTTGTTGTGAAGAATATCTCCTATCGGAAATCCAGTGACTACTATGACTTTGTGGTCGTCGAAGTAGTGACAGAGCTTGTGTGCAGTTAGAAGTACTGCATATAATAGCTTCTGAACTTGAGGGTATTTCTTCTCTGAGGGACCCAGAACTTCACTGATGAAATAAACAGGATGTTGTACTGGGTATGCATGTCCTTCTTCTGCTCGCTCGACTACCAACGCGGTGCTCACCACGTGAGTCGTGCAAGAGATATATAGCAGCAGATCTTCAGCTGGTTGAGTCGGTGTGGCTCGACGCAGTGGTTTCAGCACTGGTGGTGTCGTCAAGAACTTTTTCAATGCATCTAGGGCTTCCTGTGCTTCTGAAGTCCACTGAAACTTGTCCACCTTCTTGAGTAACTTATAAAATGGTAAGCCTTTTTCTCCCAGCCTAGATATAAATCCACTCAGGGCTGCCATACATCCGGTAAGTCTTTGAACTTTCTTCTGTGATCGCGGTGCCTCCATCCTCATGATAGCTTCGATCTTTTCTGGATTGGCTTCAATTCCCCGGTGGCTGACAATAAACCCGAGTAACTTTCCTGCTGGCACCCCAAAAACACATTTTTCGGGATTAAGCTTCCATCGATATCGCTGTAGACTGTTGAAAACCAGTTGTAAATCTTCAATGAAATTTTCCGAATTTTCTGTTTTGATCACCACATCATCCACATAAGCTTCCACACGCTTGCCCCAGTGATCGGCTAAGCATGTTTGAATAGTTCTCTGATAAGTCGCTCCAGCGTTTTTGAGGCCGAACAACATGGAGGTATAGCAGAAAGCACCGAATGGAGTGACGAATGCTGTTTTTCCTCGTCTTCTTTCGCAATGCTAATCTGATGATACCCAGAGTAGCAATCCAAGAAGGATAACACAGAACATCCAGCGATGGAATCTACCACCTGATCTATCCTAGGAAGCCCGAAGGGGTCCTTTGGACAGTGTTTGTTGAGATCTGTATAGTCGACACACATGCGCCAATCCACTTTATTATTTTTGAGTACAAGAACAGGGTTGGCTAACCACTCGGGACGTAACACCTCTCTAATAAATCTAGCCGCGACCAAGTGTTGGGGCGAAGGCGAAGACGCCACCCTTCGCTCGATGCCTTCGTCGACCTCGCTGCGCCAACGGAGACAAGACGACTAGCAGACTTACCCTTCGTCCCACACGCCGCCGGACGAAGGCCTGTGACGAGGTCGTCTCATCTTGCGACCCCTTCCAACATGGAGGCCCACTTGTGATCCGGCCCATTGTAACAGGCCCTGCGTGGCCGCTGCGCATTACGGGCCTAATTTGTAAAGGTCTCCCTGTAATTACGGTCTGTAACCCCGCTTTATGGGAATATTCCGGGGATAACCTAGGTGCCTGAGGGCACATGCGTCCTTAACACTGGACGCTGGGCACTCAGATACCTATAAATACCCCCGCACAGTGCCCTTGATAGGCTAGATTAACAGAGCTATTGCCATCTCGAGCAAAAACCCTGTTTGCGTTGTTACACTCCCCCGTTGGATCAACTTGCACCGGAGAGCAAGTTCCAACATTTGGCGCCCACCGTTCGTGCTACGAAAAAACCACCCGCGACGGCACCCAAGAAAGCTAGCTCGAAGGCTGACGAGGCTACAAAGGCAGCACTGCTGGCCGAGAAAAAGGGCAAGGCCCTCGCCCTCGCCCACACCACCCACCAAGAGGCCACCGAAGACGACGCTCTCCACACCTGCGGCTCTGGAGAACAGCTGCAATCTCCCCCAGGCTTCGCTCCACCGGAGGGCGCGGACGTCATCGAGGACGGCGAAGTCATCGGTGTCTCAGCGGAAGAACAGCTACAGCTGCGCGCCTTGCGCATCAAGAACCGCAACCTCCAGAAGCAAAAAGAGATACTTGAGGCTAAGCGCCAACGTGTGTCTGCACAAGCCAAGGTGCGGCAGATGATACGCGATGAAGAGCAGAAGGCCCAAGAGCTCGAACAAGAGATCGTGCTAATGTAGCGCGAAGGCCACCTCGGCCTGCAACACGGCCCACCCCTGCAACAGCGCGCACAAGTCGAAGACATATACTTGCCCCAGCGCGGACACGCCATCCCACACGCCGCGACTTTCCAAGGTGTCAACTACCTCGATGAGTGAAGTCCCCTGGCGCCACACCTGCAAGTGACACCTTGGCCCGCCAACTTCCAGGCAGGGACCTATCCCAAGTACAACGGCAGCACTGACCCAGCACAATACATCATGAGTTATCAGGTCGCCGTTGCATCTTCTAGAGGGGATGACGCCATGATGGCCAAGTCCTTCATCATCGCCCTCGAAGGCCCAGCTCTCACCTGGTACACCAGGTTGCCCCCGTTGTCCATCAACTCCTGGAGAAGCCTCCGGGACAAATTCCTGCTCAACTTTCAAGGGTACCGCCCAGACACCGACGCCTTGGCTGAACTTTCACTCTGCAAGCAGCTGGAAAAAGAGACTCTACGGGAGTACTACTGCAAGTTTCTGACCCTCAAGTCACAGCTGCCTTCGGTCGATGACCAAATCGCCATCCACTACGCCATCAGTGGCCTTCGGGCCGGCGTCCTTTACAGCCACTGCATCAGGGATCCGCCCAAGAACCTCCAGGAGTTGTATCAGCTATTTGAAAAATATGCCAGATTCGAAGAGCTCCACCAGCGCAAAGTTGAGTCTCAGAGGAAACCCAAAGACACTCCACAGTCCAGCCACACGTGGACGAGGCCTTCGTAGCCAGACTCCGGTCGGGACGCCCGCAATCAGCGGCAAGTGCACAACATCGCCAACCAGCACCCCGCTGGCGACGCCCCTCGCCGCCAAGAATATCCCCCCCAGGGCCGCGGGAACGGGGCTCGTGGTCGAGGCCGGGGACGTGCGCAGCAGCCGCGCCGATTTTACTGCCTGTTCCACGGCGAAGACTGCGCCCACCAAACCAGAGACTGCCCAGAGACGAAGGCCACCAGAGATAGGATGGCACGGGCGCAACCAGCCGACGACCCTAGAGTTGTCGCGCACACATATCAGCAACCCCCTTCGCCACACATCCACGGCCCCGCTCCGCATCCACCGCACCACGCATACCAACACCACCAGGAAGTACAAATTGTACCTCCCCCACCCCCACCTCCACACCAGCAACAACAAAACATCCATCACCCCCATGCCCCAAAGCAAGAGGACTTCGCCGATCAGCCGTATCGCGGAGTCATTCATATGATCACTGGGGGGTCCAGCGCCGATTTCGACATAAAGCGGCAGAAGCGGGACCACTACCGTAGCATCAACCACGTCACCATCACCGGTCCGGTCGTGCAGACGAAGTGGTCCCATGTGCCGCTAACCTTCGACGCCCGAGACGTCGATCTGCGCAGCGCCCCCCACATCGATGCCATGGTTATCAACTGCAGCGTGGCAGGCTGGGACCTGCATAAAGTCCTAGTCGACAATGGCAGCCAAGCAGACATCATCTTCCTCCATGCCTTCGACCGCATGGGCATAAGCCACAGCCTGCTCAAGCCTTCGGACAACCCACTGTATGGCTTCGGCGGCAAGGGCACGTTTCCCGTCGGAAAAATAGAGTTGCCTCTCTCCTTTGCTGTAGCACCCAATGCCCGAAGTGAGCAAGTGACTTTCGATATCGTCGATATGGTATATTCGTACAATGCCATTATGGGCCGAGGCTCCATCAACAAGTTTAAGGCAGCCATTCACGGACTTTACCTGTGCATGAAGATACCAGGTCCGCAAGGCGCCATCATGGTCTACGGCAACCAGCAGACTGCACGAAACATAGAACGGGACTTCATCCCCAGACAAAGAAACGTGCACTGCCTCACGGCCCAGTGCGAGGTCCCCACGTCTGCCAGCCCAACTGACAAAGAACACGACAAAGCACAGCTACAGAGCAACGACGGGACCAAGACTGTTCCCCTCGACCAGGCCACGCCCAAGCAGACGGTCACCATCAGCGAAGACCTCACTTCGCATGACGAGGAGAAACTCCTCTGCTGTTTGTCCAAGAACAAAGACATCTTTGCCTGGTCCGCCCTCGACCTGGTCGGGGTCAGCCGATCCATCATTGAGCACAGCTTGGGAATCGACCCTTCGGTGAGACCGAAAAAACAGCGGCTCCGCAAAATGTCTGATGAGAAGACAGAAGCCGCCAAGGCCGAGGTACATCGCCTCCTGGAGGCCAAATTTATTGAGCCAGTGGCCTACCCCACATGGCTCGCCAACGTTGTGATGGTGCAGAAAAAGAGCGGCAAATGGCGGATGTGCATCGATTTCACCAGTCTCAACAAGGCCTGCCCAAAGGACAACTTCCTGTTGCCTCGGATCGACAAAATAGTCGATAGCGCGGTCGGGTGCGAAGTCATGTCACTCCTCGACTGCTTCTTCGGCTACCATCAAATATACATGAAGGAGGAGGACAAGGCCAGCACCAGCTTCATAACACCCTTCGGCATGTATTGCTTCATCAGAATGCCGGAGGGACTCAAGAACGCCAGATCCACTTTCTCCCGGCTTACCAAAATGGTGCTCGAGGGGCAAGTCGGCAGAAATATATTCACGTATGTGGACGACATCGTCGTCGCCAGCAGGAGCAAGGAGGACCATCTTGCTGACCTCGCCGAAACATTTGCGAACATGCGGGACGCACGACTTCGCCTAAACCCCGAAAAGTGTGTCTTCGGCGTTCGCCAGGGGAAAATATTGGGCTACCTGGTGTCACATCGCGGAATCGAGGCCAACCCAACCAAAATTCAGGCCATCATCAACATGACGCCCTCGCAGTTAGCCAGAGACGTCCAACGCCTGACAGGCAGATTGGCCGCCCTCAACAGATTCATCTCCAAATCCACAGAGTGAAGTCTCCCCTTCCTCAAAACTCTCTACGGCGCAAAAGACTTCGCTTGGGGACCAGAGCAGGCGGCGGCCTTCGCCTCATTGAAACAGTACCTGTCGGAATTGGCGGTTCTTACAAGCCTCGACTCTTCGCTACCCCTATTGCTTTATGTTGCGGCTTCGCCGCATGCGGTCAGCGCGGCACTGGTTCAGGAGCAGACAGTAGAGGGCGTGATCAGGCAATGTCCAGTTTATTATGTCTCCGAAGTGCTCACACCATCAAAATGTAATATGACGGAACTGGAAAAGATTGCCTATGCAGTTGTTATGGCTTCGCGCAAATTGCGCCACTATTTTGAAGCATTCAAGGTCCGGGTAACCTCAGATAGGGGACTCGGCAAATTGTTCAAGAACCCGGAGGCATCGGTACGGATCGCCAAATGGGCGGCCAAACTCTCCGGCTACCACATCACATTCGAGCCCAGGACAGCCATCAAGTCACAAGTTCTGGCAGACTTCGTCGTCGACTGGACTGGGCCAATAACACAGCCGGACCTGTCCGCGGAGAAGGTTTGGACAATCCATTGCGACGGCGCATGGTGCCATGCGGGGGCAGGCGCTGCTGCAGTCATTACCTCACCCACCGGGGTCAAGCACAGATACGCGGCACACCTTAGCTTTGCTCTGGAATCTGACTGATGCACTAACAACATAGCAGAATACGAAGCTGTCATCCTCGGCCTCCGCAAACTAAGGGCCCTTGGTGTCACTACCTGCATTATCAGAACAGACTCCAAGGTAGTCGCCAGCCAAGTCGAGAAAGACTACGCAGCAAAGGACCCCGCACTTATGCAATACCTCACGGCTATCCGTAGTCTCGAGAGACAATTCAAGGGTTTCACCTTGCAGCATGTGGACCGGGCCAAGAATGAGGAGGCCGACGCATTGGCCAAGGCTGCCGCCAGAGGCGAGTCCCTGCCCTCCGACGTGTTCTACCATGTTATCGGCATGCCAGCCGTCCGCAGCCCCGAAGGGCTCTAAATAACCAATGACAGCGAGGGCCACCGCATAGTCAACCTTATTATGACCAAAGACTGGCGGGCACCAATAACCCTGTTTCTACAAAGGTACTACCATCCAACCGACATCAACGAGGCCAAGCGCCTCAAACTTCGAAGCCGGGACTTCGCACTGATTGAAGGCCAGCTTTACAAGAAGGGGGTCAGTCAACCAATGCTTAAATGTGTCACCGAGACTGAAGGCGTACAAATCCTGCGCGAAGTCCACAGAGGGACTTGCGGCTCTCACGCAGGGCCAAGGGCCCTAGCCGCAAAGGTGATCCGTCAAGGTTTCTACTGGCCCGCAATGATCTGCGCCACAAATCGGGTCACAAGGTCATGCGAAGCCTGCCAGAAGTTTTCTCCTCAATCAGGAAGCCCTTCGCAATTCACGAAACTAATCACCCACACATGGCCTCTTCAGCGCTGGGGCCTGGACATTGTCGGGCCCCTGCCCACGGCTCAGGGGAACCTCAAATTCACCTTCGTCGTTGTCGAGTATTTTACCAAATGGATCGAGGCGAGGGCTGTATCCACAATAACATCAAAGACTGCACAGAAATTCTTCTGGCAAAACATTGTTTGCCGCTTCGGAGTCCCGTCCGAACTCACATTTGACAACGACAAGCAATTTGACAACCAAGACTTCAAGGATTTCTGCTTCTCCATTGGCACCAAGCTTGCCTTCGCCTCAGTATACCACCCGCAGTCCAACGGAGTTGTGGAACGCGCCAATGGCAAAATTTTCACAGCTGTCAAGAAGATGCTCCTCGACGACAAAAAGGGCAAGTGGGCCGATTTGTTACCTGAAGCGGTCTGGGCATTAAACACGACTGAGTGCAGGGCGACTGGGTTCACCCCTTTCCGTCTTCTGTATGGATCGGAGGCTATGACCCCGCAAGAAATAAAACATGGGTCCCCACGGACAGTCCCGTCAGCTGTCCCTAACGTGGACGAGCCCACTTCAAAGGACCTGATCGACGGAGACCGGGTCTTCGCACTACAGGCTCTAAACAAATACCAGGCCCAAACAAAAGCATGGCGTGACCATGCAGTCATCCCGAGGGAATTTAGCGAAGGAGACCTCGTACTCGTCCGGACCGCTTGAACAGAGTCCCGGGGCAAACTGGAGCCCAAGTGGGAGGGCCCTTTCATCGTCAAGACGAAGGCGTCCCCCAGCGCATACAGGCTCGCGACGCCATCCGGCGAAGAATTGGAGCATTCCTAGAACATTGATAATCTCCGCAAATTTTTTGTTTGACTGCTTGGGGCCCGCTCGCCCTTGTAATTCCCACAACAATTTTATTCTGGTTCGCACTCTTTTCCTCCCGGGGGTGAGGTTTTTAACGAGGCGGAGCCATGTAATATACAAGCGAAAAATCCCCCGCAAAAATCTACGTCGAAAAAAAGACCGCATCGACGGTCTTCGACATTCGACCAATACAAAGTCACCGCGAGGGGCAGCGCTAGCTACCCTCGCGTGCGACACTCCGCGCGAAAAGTCGCCTAAGGGTGCAGCCAGACTAGCACAACAAGTGCGCAAAATCGAAGTCTTCTTCGAAAGACTATCCGAGCAAAAGTCGCCTAAGGGTGCAGCCGGACTAGCACAACAAGTGCGCAAAATCGAAGTCTTCTTCGAAAGACTATCCGAGCAAAAGTCGCCTAAGGGTGCAGCCGGACTAGCACAACAAGTGCGCAAAATCGAAGTCTTCTTCGAAAGACTATCCGAGCAAAAGTCGCCTAAGGGTGCAGCCGGACTAGCACAACAAGTGCGCAAAATCGAAGTCTTCTTCAAAAGACTATCCGTGCAAAAGTCGCCTAAGGGTGCAGCCGGACTAGCACAACAAGTGCGCAAAATCGAAGTCTACCTAAAAAGACTATCCGCACAAAAGTCGCCTAAGGGTGCAGCCGGATTAATTCAACAAGCGCGCCAAAACGCAAACCAACATAATAAACGCGCTAGGCCAAGCGCGCAACGCCCCTACAGACATAGCCGGATACGCAAATGCACACAGCCTCATCATACAAATCATAATAACACACTTACAGCGAGGGCATCACACCTCACATCGGCTCAACCTTCGGAATGATTCCCATCTCCCTATAGTTAAATAGCATTATCCTAAGCTCCTCACCCTCAAAAAGACTTCGCAACTCCCCCTCACCTACACTCGCCCCGGCCGGCGAGGACAACAACTCCTGCTTGCCAGCCCTGCCCACACGAAGCTGACCGCCATCCACCTCACTCACTCTACGCTTCGCAACCGCCCTTCGCCGCCTACGCCCAGCACTCGGACCAGGCACAGCTTCAGCATCCGCAGCACGCGGCGAAGCCTTCGCCGCTGCCACATCCAAGGCCGCAAAGTAATCCAAGTCCTCATCCGATGACTCTTCCGTCCACTCAACCGAACTCCTAGAGTCACCAAAATCAGAAAACTTAGAAGCAGACTCATCCGATTCATTCCCAGCATCCATGGTCGAAGCCGCCACAAAATTAGCAATAGCGGTTGCGTGCGCAGGCCCAAAATCTTGAACCTGCGCAGCAACCAAGGTTCAACAACATATACAAAATTCTCTAACTACCCACACCCACTAAGCCACCTGCGAAGACCCAGCCGCCGTGGGATCCTTCGCTGCCGGCTCCGTCGCCACCTTCGGGGGATCCTCAGCCCTTGGCACAGCGGTTGGCGACGAACCACCACCGGACGCAGTAGCCGCAGGGGCAGCGGGCGTGCCTTTGCCGGTTTCCGGGGGCGGCGCCGGGTCGACCTCGGCCCCGGCCACCATCGGGTTCGACTCCGCTTCAGGCCGCGCGCTGTTCAAAGCTCCGAAGTCCTCCACGGTCTCGGCACGCGCCGCCTAAAACACAACACAACGATTCAGCAAGCCCACGTATAACCCAAATCCAATGACACTAAACAAAAGACGAACATTACCTGATCCCTCGCCCGGTCGGACCGCTCCCTAACCACCTCCTGACCGTGAGGGCCCACATCCGGTCAAAGAGGGCCCCCGCGGACTCCTTCACCACAGGGTCCTCGACCTTGTAAAACTCACGCTCAAAATCTTCATCAGATCGGTCGAAGACCTCATAGTGACTGCACTCTTCGCGGGACAGCGCGTTCATCGCCCCTTCGCAGGTGACGAGGGAGGCAAAAGACATAAAACCCTCAACAATGGTCGGGAGCGCCAGCAACTCCTCTTGCAGCCACTCGAGGCAGCGAAGGCCTGACTCTCGGTCGGGCACTTCGAAGTCAGTGGTCCGCGCGCCCAGCTCGCGGTATGAGTCCATGAGCTGTTTGCGCGTCCGCTCAACTTCCGAGCGTGTAGAAGCCTCGGCCCTCTCCATGCGGGCCTGCAGAGTGTTGAACCGCGTCTCCCATTCCTCGGCACGCTGGCTGGCGAGACTACCCTCCACCCACGCCAAATTGGCCTCCGCCTGCGCCGACTGCGCCTTGGCGAGGGCCTGATTAGCCTCCCTCCTCTCCTCCACCAGCTGGCGCCGGAGGTCAGTCCTCTCGCCTTCCAGGGCGGCCACCTTCTCCGCCAGCTTGCGGCACTTGTTATCGGCGACCGACTTTTCCCGGACACCGTCAGCATGCTGCGCCCAAAGTCTCTCGACTTCGGCAGACACAACTGCCATAAGGGCCCCCGACGCCACGCGGTCAGCGAAGTCAGCCGCCTAAAAGACACACATAAGACCACAATCCCCACAAAAGCGGTAAAAACTGAAGTCTAGCTCAACTTACCTGACTTAGCCGCTGCGGCGCCTCTCTCAGCCGGCGGGACACAGTGCCCGCTTCGTCCTTGACGGCAGTGAGCGCCGAAATCTCACCGCCAGCGCTGAGAGCGCTACCATTCGCCCAGGCACCGCGGCAGACACCATGGTCGCCACCGCAGGCGGAACAACAACAAGTTGCCCCTCGCCCGATCCTGCAACGTATCAACAGTCAAAAAAAAACTCGGGCCAACGATTTACCAATGAGATAATCTTCCACACTAATATTGGTGCCGAAATCGGCAACGCGCTTCCCCGGCGAAGGCAGTTCTCGGTCCTTCGCGGATCCGGCCGAGGCAGACTTGGTTCCGCCGGCCCCGGCTGCCTTCACGACATCCGGCACCTTGCTGGACCCAAGGGCGGCCGACTTCGCCGCCAGTGTCGGCTAGCTACCGCCGGGGGCAGTAGCCTTCGCAGTCCCCCGCGCCCTCTTCGGCCTAGCCTCGAGTAGCCTGATGACCGCCCGACGCTTCTGCGCAGCTTCCTGACGATCCTTGTCCATCACTGCCGACACAACAGCAGCAATATTCCGTCCATAAGGAAACACTCTCGAGTCACGAACCATGCGAGATGTAAAAAAGTCTTCGCCGGCCGCGCGGGGGATAGGAACGTTCTTAGGCCACCAACCCCCGGTAACCTTCAGCATCCGCGCCGAAGACTCCCGGAGCTCGGGCGAAGACATCCTTCCCCCGGGGGCCGCGCATGTCCCCATCAACTCCATAGCAAAACTATCGGAGACCCCCAGTCCTCCCATCGCAGTACCTAGCTTCCCCTTCTTAGTGGATGGGGCGGCCGCCGGCGCGGAGTCGTCTTCAGTCTCAGCCGCCGGTTTTTTCCCACGGCGGTCGACAACGTCTTGCCCGGGATAACCGCCATACGGCAGACGGTTCAACTCGAAGACCCTATTCAAGCGATCGTTGGATCCGCGTATATCCCAACTACGCTGGGCCTCTGTCTTTGGCACGTAGCGACCAACAATCCGCACCGCCCCATCCTCTGCCTCACGCACGAATGCGGCGAGATCTCGGCCATGCAAATCCAGTGCGAAGGCGGGACTCCGCACCAGCATCCCGCCACGGGAAGGCATCTAGCGAGGGCATACTTTGCCTAGCGCCCAGCCACGCGCCAAGGGCCACACCCCATATGCGACAAACTCCTCAACCAGATCGCGCCCGCTACTCATGCCGGTCGTGCACCGCAGGGCCCCTTCGTCTGCATCCTCCTCCGCTACTTCAAACTAAGGGTACGCTGAGTAATAATGCGAGCACATCTCGGCCACGGGGAGCCCCGGTTGGTCTTCGGCTGTGCCTTCGGCAACGTAGAACCAAAATTCCCACCAGTTGCCCCACTTATTGCGGGCGCAGGGAACCAACTCAACGACTTCCATCGAAGTCTTGCCCGTCTTCGGCGTAAACGTGCAAGACCCAAATTGAGCAATCTTATCTCCGATTTTCCTTTTTTGCCAATGCAGACAATAATACTTCGCGAAGACTTTGACCGAGGGCTGCCCGCCGTACGAAGTCGTTGCCCAAACATATTTCGCCAGAGCCACCACAGCATTTAGCGTCAGCTGGTGGACCTGGACGTTGAATCTACGAAGAACTTCTCCCACAAATCGATGCGCGGGTAGACGAAGACCAACAGTGAAAAAAGCCTCGAAGACAACCAACTCGCCCTCTGGCTCGGGGACCTCCTCCGTCCCCGGGACACGTGCCACTCCGTCGCCAAAATAACCAAGCTGTTGCATGTCTTGCACGCGGACCGAGGACATCCGCGACACGCCGAACTCCACTGTGTCACCGGCGCGCAACTCCTCCGCCGCCACGTTGCTCAGCGTCTCCTTGGACGACGCGCCGGCCGGCGGTGTAGCGGTAGCAGAAGAGGAAGAGGACGGCATCGCTACGTACCGTCGGCGGCGGCGGGCGGTCTGCTTCACACGGGCCAGATCTCTGACGAGTAAGAGCAAGGAGGGCAGACGAGCAGCGAGCGGTTCGAGAAGGAAGTTAGGGTTTTTGCGGAGCGCGGAAAGATAAAGTTCAAAACGCGCCGCCCCCGCCCCCTTTTATACACAGGGCGTGGCGCTTCGGGAAACCCGCAATCCAACAGTACAGCGTCAATCAACGGTCATGTCAAAAACCCCTGTGGAACCACTTCGAGCGAGGGCAGCGTCTCCACCATCTAGCGACGTCTTTGGCACCAGATGACTTAGTCGAACTGGTCCCTCGGAGGGCAAATGTTGGGGCGAAGGCGAAGACGCCACCCTTCGCTCGATGCCTTCGCCGACCTCGGTGCGCCAACGGAGACAAGACGACTGGCAGACTTACCCTTCGTCCCACACGCCGCCGGACGAAGGCCTGTGACGAGGTCGTCTCATCTTGCGACCCCCTCCAACATGGATGCCCACTTGTGATCCGACCCATTGTAACAGGCCCTGCGTGGCCGCTGCGCATTACGGGCCTAATTTGTAAAGGTCTCCCTATAATTACGGTCTATAACCCCGCTTTATGGGAATATTCCGGGGATAACCTAGGTGCCTGAGGGCACATGCGTCCTTAACACTGGACGCTGGGCACTCAGATACCTATAAATACCCCCGCACAGTGCCCTTGAGAGGCTAGATTAACAGAGCTATTGCCATCTCGAGCAAAAACCCTGTTTGCGTTGTTACACTCCCCCGTTGGATCAACTTGCACCGGAGAGCAAGTTCCAACACCAAGCGAGCCAGCTCAGCGTGGATGGCCTCTCTCTTATCGGGCGTGAAACGACGTAATTTTTGCTGAATCGGCCTCGCCTGGGGGTAGACCTTCAATTTGTGCTCGGCCAGTTCTCTCGGGATTCCCGGCATATCCGCAGGTTGCCATGCAAATACGTCTCGGTTATCTTGCAGAAACTGGACGAGCGTGCCTTCCTATTTGTTATCCAGGCTGGAGCTGATGATGGCAGTTTTGCGTTCATCAGTGAACCCAAGGTTGATTCTTTTGGTTTCTTCAGTCGGCCGCATAGAGGTCGCGGCTTGAGCCTCGTTCGCGGGCACCGCGAGGTCTTCCTCAGGCTTTGAGTTCGCCTGCGCAGAAGAAGTCGATGGTTTGGTGGTGAGAGCCGCCTGAATGGCCACTCGGAAACATTCTGCAGCGCTTTGGAAGTCAGCACGCACAGTTATGATCCCTTGCGGCCCTGGCATCTTCAATATCATGTATGTATAATGCGGAATGGCCATGAATTTCGCCAATTCAGGCCTCCTGATGATGGCGTTGTACCCGCAGTCAAAGTTCGCCACTTCGAACCTTAGGAACTCGGTTCTGTAGTTCTCCGGAGTTCCGAAGGTGATCGACATGTAGATGTGGCCCAGCGGGTATTCTCCTTCAGTCGGCACGACGCCGAAGAAAGGAGTGTCTGACTCGTGGAGTTCTTTGAGGTGAACTCCCAAGCCTTGGAGTGTCCGGGGGAAGGTGACGTTGATGCTGCTCCCCCCGTCCATCAATACCTTCTTCACCCTGCTCTCTCGGATCACCGGATCGACGAGGAGCGGGTATTTGCTTGGGTGGTCGAAGTTGAGCCACTGATCCACCCGAGTGAAGGTGATCGAGTGCTCCGACCATCGGTATGGGGCGGGAGGGCCAGTAGTTGCCACCAGTATTTGGCGATCGTTGAGCTTTTGTTGTCTCTTGTTCTCCTGCGATCCGTGTCTGCCGAAGATGACATTGACCTCTCTGTCAACACGCGGGAAGGCTCCACCTCCTCCCTCCTCCTGCTGCTGGGGTTGTCGCGGTTCTCCTGGTCCTCCCCGCGGTGGAGGAGGAGGTAGAGGTTGGAAGGGTCGGCCGTGCCCGACGGAGTGCTTGAAGTCTCTGCAGTTCCGAAGGGTGTGGCACATGTCCTTGTGGTATGGGCACTGGGCGTCGAGGATGTCGTCCAGCGTACGTTCGCCTCCATGAGGTCCTCCCCGGGCGCGAGAGGCAGGTGGTCCGGCGGCGTGGACTTCTTCGCGAGGTCTCTTCTCCCAACGCTTGTCGGGCTGCTGATTCGTGTCGCGTCGCAGTGCCGCTGGTGCTGGCTTCACTCCTCCGATGAGGTCCTGAGCTCACTCGTCGGTGGTGATGTAGAGGTCGGCTTCCCAGAACAGTTGCTCGGAGGTAGTCGGTGCCTTCTGTAATATGGTTCGAACGAAGATCGAGTCATTGGATCCCCTGTAGAAGTCATCGATCACTGTCGCCTCTGCGACCTCGGGGATACGATTTCTCATGGTCTGGAACCTTTTGAGGTATGACCGGAGAGTTTCGTCCCCCCGGCGCTTGATGGATTTAAGGTCCCATGGCTGCACCGGTTTGTCGGAGAGGGACTGAAAGTTGGCGGTGAAGCGCCGACTGAAGTCGCTCCAGTCGTCGATGCAGTGTCGGGGTAGGTGTCGTAGCCATTGCAACGCGTCTTGCCCGAGGACAATATGTAAGTACGCGCTCATTACGTCCTCGGTCGCCCCAGCAGCTCGGGCAGCGGTGGTGTAGACGGCCAGCCAGCCTCCTGGATCCTGCTTAGGTTCATATTTGTCGATGTTGGATACCTTGAAGTTAGGGGGCCATTGAATGGCCCTGGGGCGCGGAGTAAGTGCCGATACTCCACACGTGTCCTCCTGTCGTCGATGATGTTGTCTGTCCCGGAGAGGGGAGTGATCATCGTGGTGCCTCGACCGTCCCCGGGCGGTGCCTCCAGTTGAAGCCGTGGCCGACTTGGTCCTGGTAGACTGACTCTGTGCTGGGATGCCATGGTCCTGGTCGTACTCTTCCCGGCGACGGATCACGTTCTCGTGTCATCGTTCACGCGAAGCATTGATGGAGCTCCGCGCGTCCCGGCGACTGTTGATGGCGTGTCGTAGATCATTCGGCGGGTGAGCGAGGGGTAGAAGGTGATTGGCTGCTTGAGTGAACAGCCGCCGATAGCCCTCGGCGTCGGGAGTCCGAGGAAGGCCATCAGCTATCCGAGCCAGCACCCCTCCGACTTCACTCGGCGTGTTCATGGCTCGGGCGAAGTCAGGGTTCAGGTTACGCCCGAAGAGTGGATTTTCCCGACGTTGCCTTGTCTCCTGCTCGGCCTGTTCTTGAGCCCGTCGACGATCACGCCGTCGGGAATTCCTTCGTTCCCTGAAGACACGTTCCTCCGGAGTTTCTCCTATCTCTGAGACCTCGTCTCGCGACACAGGCTGCGCCGGGTCCCGCTCTCCGGCCTCGTGACGTCGCCGGATATTTCGGCGTCGGTTCCTTCGTCGGCGGGATTCCTGCTGAGGAGGTTCCTCTCCGGGTGCAGTCGGCTCGTTGTCGGAGATGGGGGCGACTCCACTCTCTCGATGAAGAGGACGTCGGAGTAGAATGGAGTAGCTGTCACGACGATCTTCTTTCTGTTCTCCTTTGAGGGTGGAGGCGCAGAAAGATCAGCTTGATGATCCTCTGCTTCCTTTCTCCTTGTGATTCGTGTCCATTCTCTCGTCGGAGAGGTGGACAGCGGAGTTCTCCGGGCTGAGGGACCCTCAGCCCCTATCTTGTCGGAGGTGATCTTTTTTAGGAGCGCCGGAGGTTGCGCTTTTTCCTGCCTCGCCCCGATTTTCTCGGAGATTTCTGAGGAAGGCTTTTTCTCAGGCGGATCCGCGAGGCGATGCAGAGTTCCATCCTCATCCACTACAGATGAGATAGTACTGAAGCAGAATATGGATCCGGGGCGGAGGATGATCTTGTGCTGGAAGGTGACGGCCATTGAGCTAGCTTGGATCGATGACACACCCCCTACCTGGCGCGCCAGCTGTCGGTGTTTTGGGTCCGACCGCGCACCCAGGGTTACCCCCAAGGTGCTTTTTAGGAGTAGGACGATGTTACCGACTGTAGCTCGATGGTTCGTGCTGGGCGCAGGAGAAATAGTAGACAATGATGTACAGGTTCGGGCCGCCTTGAGATGCGTAATACCCTACGTCCTGGCTGGAATGCTTTATGCGATGGGTTACAAGGGAGCTCTCTAGTGCTGGAAAACGTAGAGAGCGGGGTGGATGGCTAAGTGATGAATGATGTCTCTCTTGATCGATCGTCTTGAAGGGGTGCCCCCTAGGCCTTATATACTCGACCGTGGGGCGTTACATGTGGATATAATAACAACGTGAGCCAGGATAATAGTGAACTAACTGAGTCTGTCTCCCTATAATTTAGCCGACTCATCCTCGCCCAGTTCCGATGTACGGGCCTCCTGTGCGGGAAGGTCGGGTCACTGCTGTGATTACTTCTCGGATGTTGTTGGGCCGTCTGGGCTTGCACCGACCCGGCCTTGTGCTGATCTGCCTCACTGGTCGTTCCTCCCAGGCCCACGAGGGGGATGACCTTACGAATTATGGGGCTTTTGGGCCTTTCGTGAGATCTTTTATCCTTCTAGTGGACCCGGGGATATCTGTCCCCCACAGTCACCCTCTCCCTCGTTGCAGCACCACGTGAAGACAACAGTGAACGATTAGCTTGCGTCCCAGAGTCAGATCCACTTGTAGTGCCATGGATGGTTTGAGAACCTGCCGGATCCACTTGCAGGGCGGCAAGGACTATGTAGATGGAGCCAGGGATGCAGGGGCACTCGCTCCTCGCTAGCGGTGGCGGGTGGCGGCGGAGATGGAGCCACGGACGCAGGGTCGCAGGCTAGGGGCATTCCACGGCTCCAGGGACGCAAGCTAGGGGCACTCCGCTCGCTAGCAGTGGCGGGTGGAGAATGGAGCCAAGCAGGGTCGCAGGCAGGGCGCAGGCGGCATCGGTTGACCGGCACCACGACAGCCAGCAGGACGGGCCTGGACCGCTAGACGGCAGGGACGCAGGGCGCTCGGTTTCTGCCTTTCTGGGGGTGGCGGCTACTTGTGACTGGGCGGGCAGGCGGCTGAGAGAGAGACGCGCGAGAGAGGAGAGACTAGGGTTCCTGGGTGAATACTGAATAGGGAATAAAAATGGACATTAGGCCGGTTTCTGGACTCTGGTGGGCTGAAAACTGAGAATAATTCAGATATCCGCCAGAACCCGCGGGTAAAATATAAAACTCGTACCTGATTCAATTTTATCACAGGTCGAGTATAAATGAGACCCGCAGATTAAATTTCGTACTCGAACCCGAAACTGATGGATCGGATATCCGTGGATACCCGACCCGCAGTTAAAATTGCCATCACTAGTCCGATGCCCTGATCCGCGTGCTGGGCCCGGCGTCGCCCGCTTCCTTTTTGCCGCGGCCGTCGCTTTTCCCAAGGCCGCCGACCCCGACCCCGACCCAACAAAGTGGCAACCAGAAAACTCGCAGAGCTAGAGCATCTCGCTTGCGAAACAGAGGACGGCGCGCGAGAGGAGGAAAGGAAAACAACCACGAGTCCACGATCCCCCATCCATTCCATTCCACTTCCACCCGAGCACCGATCACGGCGGCGATGGGGAAGGTGCCATCGTCGCGGGCGGGTTCGCGGCACCAGCAGTTCCGCGCCCGCGCCATGACCCGCGTCGACGACCTCCAGGAGGTCTTCTCGGGCCTGCAGTCCGCGCGCAAGGACTCACGCCCCACCGACGCCGCCATCCTCGAGGCGCAGCTCCAACAGATGCTGCGCGAGTGGCGCTCCGAGCTCAGCGCTCCGTCCCCGGCCTCCTCGCTCCAGGTGCCGTTCCTTTTGCTTCCTTCGCACATTCCAACTCCATCCTTTTTTGTGGCGCCGCTGATGTTTTGTCCGTTGGCTGTGGACTGTGGTTGACGGCAGGGCAACGCCAGGGAACTGTCGGATCCACCTTCGGATACTCTTCGTATGCTGCAATTGGCGGCGGCCGAGGAGGAGGACGACGCCACGAGCAAGATGGTCGAGCAGCAGCAGCAGCCTCCGCCCCCAGCTAACCAGAACCAGGGGCACGCGCAGGTCTGCCAGGACATGAAGCGGGAGCCACGCGAGGAAGCAGTTGACGTCGCTGTGGAGAAGCCGCAGCCGCTGAGTCAGGGAGCTCTGCTTAATGGTGCTGCTACCGCGTCTGCGGTGTTCCATGATCAGGTTCTTACTACTACTTGTCGCAAGTTCGAACATTTTTTCTTATCTTAATGAAGTGGCTGGCAGGCCGAGTTATGTAAATAAGATTTATATAGTACGCAGATACTAGGATTTGTGGCCGAGTGTGATCGTGTGTCACTCTTGTAGAGTCCTCAAATGATCTAATAGATTTATCTAGTCTGCAGTCTGCACAGATGTTACTGTGATCTGACTCGTTGTTTAGTTTGGGTTGGTGTGATCTACAAAGCAACCTATCCCTCATTAAAATCTCTGCTGGCAGTTTCTGCGTCTTTGGGGATAAATTTTTACTGGACATAGCCTCTGTTCTGTTTTCAAGACAATGTGAAGGCTTCTCCTGTTCTCCAACACGAACACAATGGGAAACAAAAGTTATTTAAGTTTTGGATTTGGATGGAAGTTTTCCCTGGATTGCATATTGATCCAGGCTTTTTCAATAAATTAAGGAAGGTTACAGTTCGTGAGAATAGTTCAAGTCTGTCTGGTGTATGTGTATCATCGCATTCACTTTATGGAGGCTTGTTCTACCTAATACCTATGGTACCGTGAATGCTACTGTTCTGATTTGGATCCTGTACAGATGGAGTTCAACTTCAAGTTGATGGGATCATTCGTTAGATCTTATTCATTGCCGAGTAGAAGTTTGTGGTTATAAATCTCTGCTTTCCATCCCACCATGAACAACATGCATCTCCAGAGCTACATAATTCCATCCACTCCTCCTTTAGCCAATCTATACTTGTTTAGTTACTTTTTCCCCAATAATCATCATGTACTCAATCTTACACAAGGAAAACAGATAAAGATGTAATATGTTCAATGAACTATGGTCTATGAAATATAATAATATATAGTTTATTGATAGCTTTAAGACATTTGAACATACTATACTTTAGAGGAAAAGTTTAACCTTGCACTAGTTTTTAAGTTACAGTGAAATATTACTTGTTACACGGTTAAGTCAAATATTTTAGGATTTCCTCTATAAATATCACTGAAATGTGACACTATTAATGACTTCAGCATTCTGTGGTAGGTGGTTGGTTTCTCTTGCTTTGTCACCTTGCTTACATCTTTCATACTCTATGCACCTTGTTTCTTAGCTTTGCGATGTGTGGCTACAAAGCTCAATATAATTGTGTGGGCCTAGCAGGATTGTTGAAACTTAAGCTATATGGAAACAAAATAGCTGAAGTACAGTGAAGAAAATTGAGGAAAGGATGTGTCTCCGGTGAATTCATCATGATCCTTTGTCACCTTAAAACTTGAGAGGATATTTGGGAGAGTGATCTATGCATATGATAATTTGTGGGACGTGTCGTGTTTTCAGATGACATTTGCCTTTTGATTTTGTAGGAGCGTAGAAGAGTAGTTTGTAGATCTTGAATGAAAGGGACTAGCCCTGTTAATTTAATACCAGTTAAGGGGCTGAGTGCAAGCCTGCTAAGACACATGTTTAATAATTTAGTTTGTAAAAAACTAAATTTGAGACAAGCATGTGGATTTTACCACCATCATTAGATTAACGAAGTAAATGCCTAGGGGAAGGCAAGCCTGTTCACCTCTTGTTCTAGAGCTCTTCTTATGGTAGGAATGCATACCTTTGTTAGTAGAAATTCTTGATATGAATAATTTGAGCAAACTCTGTTTACTTTGTGCTTTGTGGGGTCTCAACAATGAATTCCTGTAGCAATGCCAGCTGGACTAGGAGGTTATAAACAATGAGAGGACCTCTTCAGGGCTGTGAGGTTGACAAAGAACATGAGGACCTGACATGGTTGGGGGGGGGGTGAGGACCAAACTAGATTGATTAGTAGCCAGGATCATCACAGGTCTATGGTAGAATTGGAGTTGAGTAGTCTTTTTTCTCTGAAATATCTTTTTTCCCTAACTGATATGTGTCAAGTTCTTAAGTCACTAGCAGAGTCATATTTGCATGATTTTACTAAGCCATAACAATATATTAATGTAATAATACGTAATGAAAGGTGGTAGAGGCCTACTTTTTCCCATCGAACATTTTCTATATAATGCGTTGACTAAGTATATTAGTGAATAATGATTCTAATGCTGACACAAGTATAGAAAGCTTTGCAGTTTCTAGAGAACTAGAAATATAAGATAGATATATTTGAGCTTATAGTTTCATTGTTTTAGGCAAGAGGTCAATAGTAACAACTAACAAGTATAAGCAGCATGCAATGGATTTTGAAAATGTTGAGGGTCAACATATTTCTAAGGCTTTTTAAGAAGAATAGAATTGACCCAGTTTTAAGGAAAATCGGGCCCAAAACCTACACAGAGCGCACAAACAACCCAGACAACGGTAGCCCCCCACACAAAATCCATCCAGAGTCATCTTTGACGAGCTCAACACAAGGGACGGGCATCTCCGACTCCGCAAGACGGGCCGCACATGGCCAAAGGAACTCAACGCCGCCTACACCCAAACACCGACATAGAAGGATGAAGATTGCGGTGCGCCGTCGTTGCCAAGCCTCAACACCCCACGCGAGGCAACTCTGATTCTTCACCAACGAGCTTGATCCTTTGCCTCGTCCCCTGGATTTGCCCAACCTCCGAAACAATCCAGCCCACAAAGAAGGGGTAGTTTCGTCTCATGTCAGCGTTGCCGAGCCACATCCCCTGACATTCGACTTTACGTGGCAAAACCCCACCTCCACCCGCATACTAGACGTCGAGAAACAAAAGCAAAACCGAAGGCGAAGCCGTGGCCGATACGAACTTCAATAGCAATGCCTTCAGGAAGGGAGTGACGTCTAGGACGCCACCATCGCTTGTCCAAGATGGACCAGGCTTTTGCCCATGGAAGACAGTGCTGGGGAATGCGACGTCCTCAATAGGGGAAGCGACGCCCACGAGCGTCACCGTCGCCGAGGCTTTCGTCCAAGAAGTCCTCCAGCACATCGCCAGACCAAGACCTAGGACAAAGCATGCAACCCCCGTTGTCGCCGTTGCCCTGACATCCCGTACAAACCCTTCTAGGGGCAACGACACGCCGCTGCCTCAGCAGCCGCAAAGCTGCGTTGGCCGCCACCCCCTCCAGCTGGGCACACGGAACCGGGCAACACCTTGCCGCGTGCGTCACACTGACGCGCCAGAGCCGATGCTGGCAGTCGCCATTGGCCCTAGCACACGCGGCCACCGATGCCAACGGTCGTCAGGCATTCTGCCGCCGCCACCACCCTGTGCCAGCCCGGGCCACTGACCGGCGCTGCAGAAGACGGCCAGGCGGCCACGTCGAGGCCCCCCAGAGGCGATACCCGTCGGCCCACACCACCCCACGTTGCCAAGCCACCGAAAGGAGAGGAGGGCCCTGCCGGCGTACCCCATCGGGCCACTAGACGCCTCCTCTCCTCCCACAATGTTCGGCCCCTCCCCGAGCGTCGATGACCGTGCTCTGCTCGAGGCAGGCCTGCCAAACGCATAGCCCCACGAAAACTGCACCCAGCCGAGCTCCACCCCGTGGAACTGCCACTGCTCAGATTGAAACCGGCCAGCCACGAGCAACATCGAGGCGTCGACGCCGAGGGCCAGCACCGCTCAGCCACGTCAGACCCCGGCAGCCGCGCACCTGCGCCGAGCACCTCGTGGCCCCCAGCAATCGTGCCAGCGCCGAGCACCTCGGCCGTCGTGGCGAACTCCACCCCACGGATCCGCCCCAGCCGAGCTTCCCCGCGGAAACGCCTCTGCAGCCGCGAGCCCCGCCGCCACGCCACCAAAAGGCCCCGCCGCCGACTTCCTGGCCGGCCACACAGCCCTGTCAGCGGCCTGCTCCGGCCGCGGCGCAGCGGGAGAGGGGAGGGAGGGGGAGAGGGTGCGGCAGCTAGGGTTGCCGCCCGAGTCGCCCCGTGCGGGACGGCGACGCGGGGGCCTCTCTGTTTTACTAACGTGAACTGTCTCTATAAAATGCAATTTAGAAGAAAACAACAACCTTCTGCTTTCCAGTGGTGTACAAGGATGTTTTGCTCTGTCTCGGTAGGTTAGTATAGCACCCATTTTGATTTTCTGCTTCCTGTTGTTTAGCTCCCTTATTTACCTCCTAGCGTTTAAGTACTAATTCTTTAGTCCTAAGATATTGCAACATTTTAGATGCTGTGTAGTATGTACTGCTTTATAAGTAATTCTAGCATGCATATAATTGGCACTTTTTAATGAAGGATTTTGTTAATTCACCGTCATGCTTGTAATTGGCATGTTGAGTGACTTCATCTTTCTGCCAATTTTAACAAGTTCTCATCTTACTTCTTGCACATGTACTATGTGAACCAGGAACTTACGGTTGAAGATTTTCTTTATGATGATGATTACAAGATAGACCTTTCTGGGTCTAATCTGGATGTCCTTAATAACCTGGAAGGGATCGTTCAGCTGGAATATCCACAGTTAAATTTGCCGCAAGAGTTAGCCCCTAATGTGTACATTGACATGAGTTACTGTGGACAGAATGCTGGGGGTGTTTTACTGCACATGACAGATTTGTTCACAACAATGACTTCGGCACCTTCTGCATTCCTGAAGCCAAAATGCGCTCTCTGGGACTGCCCCAGGCCTGCTGTTGGATCAGAAAGATGGCATGATTATTGCAGCATGTATCATGCTGATTTGGCTGTGCAGGAAGAGGGCCTTCCAGGCACAATGCCTGTGATCCGTCCAAGAGGCATTGATCTGAAAGATGGCCCCCTGTTTGCTGCTCTTAGTGCAAAAATCCAAGGAAAAAATGTTGGGATCCCTATCTGTGAAGGAGCTGCCACTGCAAAGTCTCCGTGGAATGCACCTGGTAAGCTTTTCCTTGGTGACTTGTGCCTTCACATGGTGCTGGTGTACGTTTTTACTAACGTTTAGCCATTCTGCATCATTGCAGAACTTTTCGATCTTTACATCTTTGAGGGTGAGTCTATCAGAGAATGGTTGTTTTTTGACAAACCAAGGAGGGCATTTGTTAGTGGAAATCGGAAGCAGCGGTCCTTGCCAGATTACGGCGGCCGTGGTTGGCATGAATCTAGGAAGCAGGCGATGAAGGACTTTGGGGGTCTGAAGAGGTCCTATTACATGGATCCACAACCATCCAACAGCTACGAATGGCACCTCTACGAATATGAGATCAATGAGTGCGATGCTTTTGCCTTATATCGGCTTGAGTTCAAGTCTTCAGATGCAAAGAAGATTGTGAAATCCAAATTAGCCTGTAATCCACTGAATGAAATTCAGCAGCAAATGGTTAGACTCAGTGCAGACAGTCCTGTAGACAACAAACGGACGGCCCGGGGCAGGCAACATGCTAACCCGACAGATGTCGATACTAACATCTATTCAGTTCCAAACACCACAGCTCAAGCCAATGTTCCAAATGCTTATCAGCCAGGGTCACAAGTGGACCAGATGACATATTTGAATGGTAGTGTCGTTTATGGGCCTCATCTGCCGTATGGTTACTCGACTCAAAGAAGTGACTTTTATTGGAACTCAGCTGATGGGACATGAGAAGATGAACACATATTCGATTTATAGCATATTTGGCCTTCAAGTTCTAACAGTTCCAGTTATGGTTATTGGGTCTACTCTATTAGCATGACCTCCATCTTCTTTTAATGGGAACTGGTCCAATCTACAGGAAACATCTCTGGAACAAAGGATGTCAATACTGCAGTTCTATTTTCTGTGGTAACTTTTGTCGCTGTAATATAGGTGTATCATGAAAATAGCAAGCAAGCATCTCCCCGATGTGCATGCAGCTGTATCATATGCAAGATAAATCTCTGGTTTGGTGGACTGGTAACCTGTCACGCTGGTGGTTCCATTTATCTGTCACGTTGTACGTGCGTCAATACATCCTGTTCTGAATCTGGGGGGTGCAATCTTTATCCGCAAACTCCAATTATGCTCTTGAAACGTCCCTCCATTTTGCAGCTGCAGGTTCGTGATTAACATGTGTTGTTTGGAAGCAAGGAGATTAGAAGGAATTGAGGCAGATACAATCCCTAACTATTCAAAATTAAATAGGAGATTGCCGATCTCCCTTCATCCCTTGGCCCACCTCTCGTGGCGTCACTATTTTCTCGCCCAGACGCCCGAGCCCGAGCGCCTCCGTCCCTCCCTTATCCCGTCGTCTCATCTCATGATTCACCTCCCGCCATTGAAGAAAAAGTACTAGTATAGAAGGGAGGAAGAGACGGACGGGATAGATACAGTTTGCATGCAGGCGGCAACGCCAGAGGCAGACGGTGAACCGGACAGCCCGTCCCAGAAAGCGAAGCGACCGAGTGCCGGCCCGGTGCGTGAGGTGAGGTCACGGTCAAAGCGAGCCGCCCCGGGCGTTGGCAGGCTGCAAAGGTAGCTTTGTCACAAACAAGCCCGTAGGTAACTGTCATAGCAACAAAAGCCGACGCTAGAGAACTCCCTATATGATGAACTGATAAACAGCGAATGGATGTTTTTGTTTTGAAATGCTGTCATGCTGGAACAGCTGATGCCAAACGACTGTCGAATACGTTTGTTCTGATAGCTGCTGTGGCTGATGCCCGGCTGGTGAATTATGAGTAGAGAATAGTTTTGCTTTTGGCTGGTTAGTGACCGATGCCAAAATGAACGGGCCCAGTGAACACAGATGGCACAGAGCCATCACGAGTTCGTTATGGGCCTATGGTCCCAGCTGTCTCGCCCTGAAAGAGATGTTATTCTTCCATGTCCATCTCCCGACGAGGCCCAAGAGGCCAAGATTCGGATGGGATCATTACGGAATCCACCTTGATAGAGAAATATACTAAGGTCATGTTCATTTCGTGGTCATGATTATTGTGGATACTCGTAAAAGAAAAGGTGGGATGCTTTATCATTTCAGGCAACGACAAGAACCGCCGAAAAAATATTTTATTTTATGAAATACGTACGGGTATCAAGTAAAATAAATTTCGAAACACTTTTCTTGGGAATTCATCTGTCAGATGGTTTACCTGCTTGTTATGTTCTCTACTCTAATCTCTCTACTCACGGTCTCTCGTTTTCCGATTTGCTCTGCGTACGAGTTCAGGAACCAGTCCGCGAGACTGCAACAGAACAAAAAGGTAAGGCAGGCACCGAACATTGTGATATATACCCACGAGTAATGCACAGGTCGGTTAATCGCATTTACCTTTAGAATCTATCTAGAAGACAGAGTTCATGAAACACAATAACATAAAAATGTAGAAATAAAATACTCCAACATCTCATCGATATTTATGCATGGCAGTAAAGAGATATCTTCCTCGCAATAGCGGCACCACCACCACCTATCTTTTTATGTCAACAGTTCTCATTGATAATTAGGTTTAAATGAGAATACATATCTTTAATAAGTCAATCTTTTTATTCTAAAAGAAAATTGTAACCATTTAAGCTAGGCAATGTTTTGCTCATGAACATTGTTTGTGCTATTATTGATCAAATGAAATTTTAACCAAATTTTTTAGCAGGGTTTGAATGTAAATATTTGGTTAAAATTTCCATGCTCAAAGATTAAAAAACAATTTTAGCTCAAGCATTTAGATATTTTTTTCATCACTCGTAGTCAGTTTCTCGAGATTCTTGATGGGTTTTATCACGTGTCGCGGGTGACTCCCCAAATATCTAGATCAATAGTTTTTAGATAGAAAACCATTCTAACACTATAATAGGGGAAGTTAGGGCGTGTTTGGCATGACTTTGCTGCACTCTATAGCAGCTTTACTCCAAAACTCTTGGTAGAGCAACTTTGCTCTAGAGTCTATTGAAAGTCGCCTAGAGGGGGTGAATAGACGGAATCTAAAAATTATAAACTTAAGCACACACTACAAGCCGGGGTTAACGTTAGAAATGAATCTGAGTACGAAAGAGAGGGGAAAACAAATCAACCAAGAAATAAAGCGGATGAACACGGTGATTTGTTTTACCGAGGTTCGGTTCTAAGGAACCTAGTCCCCGTTGAGGTAGTTACAAAGACCGGGTCTCTTTCAACCCTTTCCCTCTCTCAAACGGTCACCTAGACCGAGTGAGCTTTCTCCTTAATCAAACGGGTCACTTAAACCCCACAAGGACCACCACACACTTGGTGTCTCTTGCTTTGATTACAATTCACTTGGGAACAAGGATAAAGAAGGAAGAAAGCGATCCAAGCAGCAAGAGCACAAAGAACACGAACAAACTCTCTCTCTCAAGTCACTAAGTGGTTGGTGTGGATTTGACACTTGGAGAGGCTTTGATTCTTTTGATTTATGTCTAAGAGTGAATGCATTAGCTCTTGTATTGAATGAGAACCTTGAAAAACTTGGATGCTTGGAGTTGTGGTGGTTGGGGGTATTTATAGCCCTCAACCACCAACAAGCCGTTGGGGTGGTTGCTGTCGATGGGCGCACCGGACAGTCCGGTGTGCCACCGGACACTGTCCGGTGCGCCACCGGACACTGTCCGGTGCGCCAGCCATGTCACCCAACCGTTAGGGTTCTGGAGCTTTTGACCGTCGGATGCTTTGTCCTCTAGTGGTACTGTTCAGTGTCCGGTGCGCCTCTGACCTATGTTCTGACTTTCGCATCGCACTGTAGCGTTGTCAGGGGCACTGTTGCAGTCGACCGTTGCGCTGGTAGTCGTTACTCTACTGGTGCACCGGACAGTCCGGTGGCACACCGGACAGTCCGGTGAATTATAGCGGAGCGCGTCTGGAGAAACTAGAGAGTGGCTAGTTCAGCCCTGTACGGTCCTGGTGCACCGGCTGCCACCGGACAGTCCGGTGCGCCAGACCACGACACACTCGGTTTCTTTGCTCCTTTGTATTTGAACCCTATCTTCAATCTTTTATTGGTTTGTGTTGAAACTTTATGCACTTGTACAACATGTAATCTAGAGCAAACTATTTAGTCCAATATTTGTGTTGGGCATTCAACCACCAAAATTAATACTAGGAAAAGGTTAACCCTATTTCCCTTTCAATCTCCTCTTTTTGGTGATTGATGCCAACATAAACTAAAGCAAATATCTAAGTGCAGAAATGAACTAGTTTGCATAATGTAAGTGCATAGGTTACTTGGAATTAAACCAATTCGTAATTTCACTAGATATGCATGGATTGCTTTCTTTTATTTAACATATTAGACCACATTTGCACCACTTGTTTTGTTTTTGCAAATATTTTTGCAAAATCTTTTCAAAGTCTTTTGCAAATAGTCAAAGGTATATGAATAAGATTGCAAGAAGCATTTTCAAGATTTAAAATTTCTCTCTATGTTTCAAATGCTTTTCCTTTGACTTAAACAAAACTCCCCTTGAATGAAATTCTCCTCTTAGCTTTCAAGCGGGTTTTAATAGATACCAATTGGAAGTATGTAATTTAGATGTCAATTTTGAAAATATACCAATTGAAGAAATTGCTTATCACAAGATACCAATTGTAAAAACAAACTTTTGTGAAAACCAAGTAAATCATCAATTCAAAAAAATTTGTAGTTGGTGGTGCGGTCCTTTTGCTTTGGGCTTAATATCTTCTCCCCCTTTGGCATTAATCGCCAAAAACAGAGACGTTGAGAGCCCCTTTCTTACTTTCTCCCCCATTGGTAAACGAAATATGAGTAAAGATTATACCAATTTGGAGCGAGCGGAGTAGCGACGAAGGATAGACGACACCGTTAGAGTGGAGTGGAAGCCTTGTCTTCGTCACATACTCCATTTCCCTTTCAATCTACGACTTAGTATAGAAATATACTTGGAAACACATTAGTCGTAGCCTTGGTACATAGATAATAAGAAATATGTATTTGTACCAAAATGAAAGAGATATGATCAAAGGTATACAAATGAGCTATGTGTGCAATGTTTCAATCAAAGTTCCATGAATCAAGAATATTTAGCTCATTCCTAAGTTTGCTAAAGGTTTTCTCATCTAATGGCCTGGTAAAGATATCGGCTAATTGTTCTTTGGTGCTAACATAAGCTATATCAATATCCCCCCTTTGTTGGTGATCCCTCAAAAAGTGATACCGAATGTCTATGTGCTTAGTGCGGCTGTGTTCAACAAGGTTATCCGCCATGCGGATTGCACTCTCATTATCACATAAGAGAGGGACTTTGCTCAATTTGTAGCCATAGTCCCTAAGGGTTTGCCTCATCCAAAGTAATTGCGCACAACAATGGTCTACGGCAATATACTCGGCTTCGGCGGTAGAAAGAGCTACTGAGTTTTGTTTCTTTGAAGCCCAAGACACTAGGGATCTTCTTAGAAACTGACAAGTCCCTGATGTACTCTTTCTATCAATTTTACACCCTGCCCAATCGGCATCGAAATATCCTATTAAGTAAAAAGTGGATCCCTTAGGGTACCAAAGTCCAAATTAGGAGTATAAACTAAATATCTCATGATTCTTTTCATGGCCCTAAGGTGAACTTCTTTAGGATTGGCTTGGAACCTTGCACACATGCATACGGAAAGTATAATATCCGGTCAAGATGCACATAAATAGAGTAAAGATCCTATCATCGACTGATATACCTTTTGATCTACGGACTTACCTCCCGTGTCGAGGTCAAGATGCCCATTGGTTCCCATGGATGTCTTGATGGGCTTGACATCCTTCATTCCAAACTTGTTAAGTATGTCTTAGAATGTACTTTGTTTGGCTGATGAAGGTGCCGTCTTGGAGTTGCTTGACTTGAAATCCTAGGAAATACTTCAACTCCCCCATCATAGACATCTCGAATTTTTGTATAATGATCCTACTAAACTCTTCATAGGTAGATTTGTTAGTAGACCCAAATATTATATTGTCAACATAAATTTGGCATACAAATAAATCTTTTGCAATAGTTTTAGTAAAGAGTGTAGGATCGACTTTTTCGACTTTGAAGCCATTAGTGATAAGAAAATCTCTTAGGCATTCATACCATGCTCTTGGGGCTTGCTTGAGCCCATAAAGCGCCTTTGAGAGTTTATAAACATGGTTAGGGTACTCACTATCTTCAAAGCTGGGAGGTTGCTCAACATAGACCTCTTCCTTGATTGGTCCATTGAGGAAGGCACTTTTCACATCCATTTGATAGAGCTTAAAGCCATGGTAAGTAGCATAGGCAAGTAATATACGAATTGACTCAAGCCTAGCTACGGGTGCATAAGTTTCATCAAAATCCAAACCTTCGACTTGTGAATAACCCTTGGCACAAGTCGGGCTTTGTTCCTTGTCACCACACCATGCTCATCTTGCTTGTTGTGAAATACCCATTTGGTACCTACAACATTTTGGTTAGGACGTGGAACTAAATGTCATACCTCATTCCTTGTGAAGTTATTGAGTTCCTCTTGCATTGCCAGCACCCAATCCGAATCTCTTAGTGCATCCTCCACCTTGTATAGCTCAATAGAGGACACAAAAGAGTAATGTTCACATAAATGTGCAACTTGAGATCTAGTAGTTACCCCCTTATGAATGTCACCGAGAATGGAGTTCATGGTGTGATCTCTTTCAATTGCTTGGTGGACTCTTGGGTGTGGCAGTCTTTGACCCTGAATTTCTTGATCATCTTCCTTGTCTTCATCTCCCCCTTGATTATTGTCCTCCTCTTGAGGTGGCTCATCCTCCTGATCTTCATCATCTTGAGCATGATCCTCATCTTGAGTGGTGGAGATACTTGCATGGAAGATGACGGTTGATCTTGTGCTTGTGTGGGCTCTTCTAATTCCTTAGGAGTTTAGGACACACATACCCAATGGACATGTTCCTTAGCGCGACGCACGGAGCCTCTTCATCATCTAGCTCATCAAGATCAACTTGCTCCACTTGGGAGCCGTTAGTCTCATTAAACACAATGTCACAAGAAACCTCAACTAATCCAGTGGATTTGTTGAAGACTCTATATGCCCTTGTGTTTGAGTCATAACCAAGTAAAAGTTCTTCTACAGCCTTAGGAGCAAATTTAGTTTTTCTACCTCTTTTAACAAGAATAAAACATTTGCTTTCAAAGACTCTAAAATATGAAACATTGGGCTTTTTACCGGTAAGGAGTTCGTATGATGTCTTCTTGAGGATTCGGTGAAGATAGAGCCGGTTGATGGAGTAGCAAGCAGTGTTGATTGCTTCCACCCAAAACCGGTCCGGAGTCTTGTACTCATCAAGCATGGTCCTCGCCATGTCCAGTAGAGTTCTATTCTTCCTCTCCACTACACCATTTTGTTGAGGTGTGTAGGGAGAAGAGAACTCATGCTTTATGCCCTCTTCCTCAAGAAAGCCTTCAATTTGAGAGTTCTTGAACTCCGTCCCATTGTCGCTTCTTATCTTTTTGATTCTCAATCCGAACTCGTTTTGAGCCCGTCTTAATAATCCTTTTAAGGTCTCTTGGGTTTGAGATTTTTCCTGCAAAAAGAATACCCAAGTGAAGCGAGAATAGTCACCCACAATTACTAGACAGTACTTACTCCTGCCGATGCTTATGTAAGCTATCGGGCCAAATAGATCCATGTGGAGTAGCTCCAGTGGCCTGTCCGTTGTCATTATGTTCTTGTGTGGATGATGAGCGCCAACTTGCTTTCCTGCTTGACATGCGCTACAAACCCTGTCTTTCTCAAAATGAACATTTGTTAGTCCTAAAATGTGTTCTCCCTTTGGAAGCTTGTAAAGATTCTTCATCCCAACATGGGCTAGTCGGTGATGCTAGAGCCAACCCATATTAGTCTTAGCAATTAAGCAAGTATCGAGCTCAGCTTTGTTAAAATCAACTAAGTATAGCTGACTCTCTAATACTCCCTTAAATGCTACTAAATCATCACTTCTTCTAAAGACAGTAACACCTACATCTGTAAATAGACAGTTGTAGCCCATTTTGCATAATTGAGAAACTGAAAGCAAGTTGTAATCTAAAGAATCTACAAGAAAAACATTGGAAATAGAATGGTCAGGTGATATAGCAATTTTATCTAGTCCTTTGACCAAACCTTGATTTCCATCCCCGAATGTGATAGCTCGTTGAGGATCTTCGTTTTTCTTATAGGAGGAGAACATCCTTTTCTCCTCTGTCATGTGGTTTGTGCATCCGCTATCTATTATCCAACTTGAGCCCCTGGATGCATAAACCCGCAAAACAATTTAGGCCTTGTTCTTAGGTACCCAAACAGTCTTGGGTCCTTTCACGTTAGAAACAAGCACCTTGGGTACCCAAACACAAGTCTTTGACCCCTTGTGTTTGCACCCAACATATTTGGCAACTACTTTGCCTGATTTGTTAGTTAAAACATATGATGCATCAAAAGTTTTAAATAAAATGTTAGGCTCATTTGATGCAGTAGGAGTTTTCTTTTTAGGCATTTTAACATGAGTAGAATGCCTAGAGCTAGAAGCCTCATTCTTATACTTAAAAGCATGGTGAGAAATAGAATGAGATTTCTTAGCATGAATTCTCCTAATTTTGTGTTCGGGATAATCAACAGGATATAAAATATATCCCTCATTATCCTGAACTATGGGAGCTTTGCCCTTAACAAAGTTAGACAATTTCTTAGGGGCATTAAGCTTGATATTGCTTCCTTGTTGGAAACCAATGCCATCCTTAATGCCAGGGCGTCTCCCACTATAGAGCACGCTTCTAGCAAATTTAAACATTTCATTTTCAATTTCATGCTCATTAATTTTAGCTGTTAATTGAGCTATATGATCATTTTGTTGTTTAATTAAAGCAAGGTGATCATTTATAGCATCAATATTAACATCTCTACATCTAGTACAAATAGTAACATGATCAACAGTAGAAGTAGGGGGTTTGCAAACATTTAATTCATCTATGTTAGCATGTAACTAGTTAAATGCCCGTGCGTTGCAACGACATACAAATTATTCAACAAAACGATAGTGCACAAAGATTACATGGTAACAAACACATATATTATCATTGAAACATATATTATTATCGGCCTTAGTATCTCATAATTTTTTGCCAACAATCACCCTAACTACAGTTCTTAATTGTGTATAGAAACCATATTAATCTAATAGTCCCTTTGTTCCTATTCCTCGTAGAAAAGAATTCTCAGTCACAACATGGCTGACCGGTTGTTCCCATTGTCTTTAAGCCCATGTATCTTGTGTTGTTGCATCTTCTCGTTCAACCCAATATGGAGGAGAATGCTCATGATTTCTTCATTGGACACCATAGACTGAAGCTTCTTCTTGAGTTCCACACAACCTTTTACATGAAGAAGGATTGGAATTGATATCATCTCTACTACTTATTAAGACTGCAATAGTAATCGGCCATTCCGCGTTCTGCCCATTTCGTGTTCTGCCTTTCCGATTCCCTCCTCCCCGCGCACAGTCCATTCCTATGTTGTGTGCCTTTCCAATTCCCTCCTCCCCGCGCACAGTCCATTCTTATGTTGTGCATTCTCATTCCCCTCCCTATAAAGCCCATTCCCATCCCCCCTGTACAGCCGACGCCTAGCTAAAATTAAAAAAATACACATGGCCCCAAGGGGATTCAAACCCACGACCTCTCAAACAAATAATAGCAATAGCTACCACTACACCACATATGTGTTTATGTCTACATCTATAACAGAAAATACATCTACTATATCTCTCCCAAGTCCACCTGCTACCCTTGCACAATGCGTGTAGTAGATAAGTATCACCGAGATTCTTCAATTATATTTTTGGATGGAGGGAGTAATATTTAAAGAAGAGCCTTGCATGCAATTTCTTTTGTTTGAATAATGTTTTCAACTTAAATTTCTTTTTTGCATGCGTGATATTTATTCTTCGTAATATTTTTTTCATAGATCTGACTTGTGAGTCATTTTTATAAACCAACGCCAAACATGAATCCATGTTTCTTACTTGAAAACCCCAAACAAACACCATTAGCAGGAGGCACTCGTGTTGGGGTCGCTCATCGACGACAAGAAAAACTTGGCGACTGTCAGTTCGACCTCTAGAAACAGTCCTACGTGGCCGCATGTGCCGCTATGTACGACAAGCTCCGGCGCAGCCGCCGCTTGGACGCGGTGCAGAGCGGCTGCTCCGCGCTGTCCATCGTCAAGCAGGGGGACCTTATGGTCGTCGCCAACGTCGGCGACTCTTGGGTTGTTCTGGTCACCGCATTCGACAACGACGTCATCACGTCGTCCAGCTCATCGTCCACCTGAAGCCCAACCTGCCACGTAAGTCGCTACTGACTGGACATGAATTCTTGTGCGCTGAGACGATAGCCATTGCTTACGTTGTATGAGTGTCCTCGAACACGATGTATGTAGAGGAGTAGCGCATCCGGTGGTGCAACGGCCAGGGGTACTACCTTGCTGATGAGCCCGGGGAGCACTCGTTTTACAGCCCAGCCAAGAGTCATCAGTACTCGGTATGTCGCGCGCGTTCGACGACTACTATATCGAGGACTGTGGCGTCATCTTGGCGCCAGAGGTGACGCAGAGGAGGACCGACAACAATGACCAGTTCGTCATCCTCGCCACTGTTGGGGTAGCTTTTGTGATGGCTTGCCTTTAATTCTCTTCGCAAACACACACTTGCCTTTTTGTTTAAGCAAAAGTGTACGGTGGTACGTGTCTGATGACTAACGATGTATAAGGGAATTTCTTCCGGTATGTGTGAAACGTGCTCTCCAATGATGAGACCATGCAAATCGTGACATATATCGAAGTCTGCATGATACTGATGGTTGCAATGTAGTGGTGAAACAGATAGATTATAAATAACAAAATTTATGTATGACCAGAATCACAAATTGATTATGAAACATTTTCTTATAACGGTATAACACACATTTTGTATATAAGTTATCATAGTACACTGCTATTATATATTCCCGTTGCAACGCACGGGCATTCAACTAGTAGAAGGTAGAAAAGGTAAAAATGAGCTAGTAATCACCAAGAAAGCAAAAATATCTGAACACTGGGAAATTTTGGAAAGGCTTACATTGTCCACACGAAATTAACATGGGATGTATCTTGTGCTGTTGTAGCTTCTCGTTCAGCTCCATATGGAGGATAATGCTCTTGACTTCTTCATTGGACACAATAGATTGTACCTTCTTCTTGAGTTCATCATAGCCTTTTACCTACAGAAGGATTGGAATTGATATCACAGAAGGTGGAAAAGATGGAAATGAGCCAGCAATCACCTGAAAAGCAGAAATATCTAAACACTCGGAAATTAAGAAAAGGCTTACAGTGTCCTCGCACGAAATTAACATGAAGAGAAGAAACTTGTGTGCGGTGAGAGATCGAGTAATTAAGATAGTAATTTCTACATGCCCCACGATACCACACTATAAAACTAAAATTTTCTAGTCATGTCGGTAGCTTGGCGAGGAGTCTTACTGGAAGCGAAGTGCTTGGCCTGGACCGCGTCGGTGATGATGAAGAACTCCTAGATCTCTTGTGTTGGTGGCACGATCAGCTCTGCAGCCAGCGTTGCCAATCTCCTTCACCACCAGATCCGACTCTAGATCACTAAGCTCGCCCTTCATCTCCCTCCTGAATTTTCCAAAAAAATAGGAGCAAAATGATGTGGTTATCATAGTCAAAATAAGTTAGATCTTTTTTAGGAGTAGAGAAATGCAGCTTAGCATATACGAATGTAAAAGAAATAGGTAGAGTGATTACATGGTTGGCAGAGAGCTATTCTATAATATATGGAGCATAATCTCCAAGGAATTGAAAGTAGTTTAGGATGGGATTCAAGACTGCACTTGTCCACTTGTCTATACTTGTGAGAGAGCAAAAAGTAATTGTATTAAAAAACAAGGTATTTCCTAAAGCAGATCTCCCAAATCTTTCTTGTTATCCTATCCCAATGCAAGGATGCTGGTTGCTCTATTCAATCACAACATTATCAAATTGAAATGCGCAAAATCAATTAAGCTCACTGTCAGCATCTGGTGTTTGAGAATAAGGTTTTATTCTGGTTCCTCCAGCTTGATTAGCAAATTGCAGTTGTGCAAAAGCTGGTGATGCTGTCTGTGAGCCTGAAACTCAAAGGGAACAAACAATTAGTCTAACAGGTAAAAACAGATGAGCTAGCCAGTGTAAAAATAGTTGAAAGGGAGATCTACAATAAAATGGGAAAACCTACCAAATGCAGGAACTGGTGCACCAAAGGGTGAGGGAGTTATTCCAAAGGGAGTGCTTCCAGAAGTAACTGTTGTTTGTCCAAAAGATGGTGAAGAACCAAAACCGAACACGCTAATTGATGTGCCAAATGAAGGTGAGCTTGAAGATCCAAAACCCAAAGTAGTACGACTCACACCAAATGTTGTAGTTCCCCTGTGTACCGAGAAATCAAATCAATATGGCTGTCAGTATATAGCTCCGAATCCAATCAGAGGTTAATTAAATCTAAAAAGGGAATGAAGAGACCTAATAAATATCAGGATTTCAGATGTTGTAACAATGCGGATTTGTAATTTCACAAAAAGAACATATAGCATAACTAAATTTGAATTGGTAGGTTTGTCAGGCAGACTCAATAGCCAACAGACAATAATTACATCATCAGACAATTTAGGCCTAGCACAGCATGACAACTAAATATGGTCAGCTCTGCCAACTCCAACAGTTCACACATCTCAGTAGCAATGCGAATCAGGATATGCCATCGTACAAAGACTAAATACACACGTATATATTTAATGCATTCACAAGTTGTCAACTAGAACACATTTTCTTATCTAAATATAGCAGCATATCCATAGTGTCCACTTACAGACACGAGGACTTCATTTGGAAAATCTAGCTTCACCTGCATATTGCATAGAGCATGAACAACTTTATCAAACAGACATGAAAATTGGTTTGGAATCCTGAACTTCTTCATCAACACACAAGCAATGTCTGGATTAGAATAGAGATCCAATTAGGTTTGTCGAGTACAAACTTGATGCAGCTTGAGTAAACCAAATCAACAAGATTACATGTTATTTTAAAAAATACAAATGTTTCAGGGATAATTTAGTGAAGCATACCTTATCTGTTTCATAGCCTCCATCAGTACCTCCATGTGTTTCTGACCAAACCAACATTCCTTTCAGATTGTATTCATATAGTTATGTTGATTAATGGGTGTTGTCATATTCATATAGCAGCAACTTCTCATGGACCATAAAAATCCATGAGCTAACTAACAAGAAAAAATGTGCCTCGGTCATTGAGACATTCCCCTCCAACTGCCAAGACTAATTTCTATGACCCCTTTCCTTTCCTCATTGAATTAATAGAGAGCAGACAGAGGTAATGAAAATTACATACTTATAAAATCATGCACAACAGATCCATGCATTTTTTCGATTGGACTGCACTAAAACACTAACAAACAGAGGTAAGGAGGTAATGAAAATTGAGCGGTTGGAAACTGACTGCATTGCGTAGCTTCTTGATGATCTCCATGGGCTTCCTCTTCAAACCCCTCTGGAACCTACCAAAATAAAAACATCACATCAGATCTCTGCAAACTAATGTTTAAATGGCCTGGAAGCAATCTCAAGCTGCATTCAACACCAAGACCTACCATTGAAGTTGCCAGCTCCCAAAGAACAGTGGCAAAGCTGAATACATCCGCTTTGTGGTCATACGGCTTATGATTAATTATCTGTCAAGACAACCGACTCTTATGAGCACGCTATTCAAATACAATGTTCAAGGTAGAAACTTTTTTAAGGGGGATAAGAGGATTTGTTATCTTTGGGAACAGAACTTCCTGAACCTGAGACATAGAGATACAAAATAAACTTCATTTGTTTGCCTGTTTGTTTTAGTGAAAAAATGGAAACACATCTGCTGAATGTTAAACCGTGGAACAAATAAAAATGAATTAAAGCGTACATGTAAACCAAATTGCTGGGTTGGGCCCTGAATTTCAAGGAGTTTAAAATAGTCTTCTAAAGAGTCAAAGAGTCTAACAAAATGCCATGCTAAATCATTCTATTCATCTAGACCAAACCTTGGAGATGAAAAAATTCTCTTGAACGGCTCCTTTGGTGACAAGGGAATTGAGGGGGATTGGACGGGTTTCCTTGTCACCAAACAAGTCCTGAGGAAACTCAAGTTCACATGCAACACTTGAATCAATACTTGCTAACCTTGCATATAGAATATTAACTAAATATAAAAGATTGGAAATTTTTTTGCCACATTTAGTAACAATTAGAAGTTTCTGTTAGATGAACAATAAACTACAAGTCAGAATGAAAAGAATGAAATACTATACTATACTAATGAAAAACAAACCACTTCTCCAAGAGGGAAAGAAACAAGATCTCAGCCATACCTCTGGTGCCATCCATCGGTAAGTTCCAGTTTTAGCAGTCATCTGCCCCTACTGACTTCCATGTCGCGCCACACCAAAGTCTATGATCTTTACAACCTATTTCCAAAAGGAGATTATAGAAGTTAACAGCTTAACAGATCAGATCAATGCAATGGAAAAAACATTTACCAAGCTCTGGCATCAACACATCTTAATTCTGTAATATATAGACAAAGAGATCACGAGAATCATATTTTTTAACATGTAATAGATGCTCATTCAGTTGCTGGGGCTTAGTTCTCTGTGCAGTATATATGTTGAGGAACTTACAAAGTATTTCTTGGAAATTAAAATGATATCGAATGAACATGCTATTTATCATGCAATTGCGAAGCACAAGAGATACACCAACTGTACCATATCTCAAGAAAAATTCAACTGCACCATATCAAAACATAGAATAGAGAGTAGACGTCAACACCAGATCGAGTAGTTCTCTTTTTTTATGTTGAATGGTAGCAAAGACATCTCCTTATTAATTAGGTTGGGTACATCAAGGAAGTGGCCAGTCCAGAAGCAGCCAGGTGCTTGTGGCAACAAGGGTGAGGCCAAACCCCAACAAGAGTAGCCCACTGGACAAGAAATTTATGAAGAGCTTCCTAGAGGTAACTAATTCGGCCTCGCCCTTGTTGGTGATGCTGCTGGTGTTATAGGCTAATTAGCGTATCAACAAAGTACATCAAATAGACTATCATCGCCATCTCCATAGAAGACACAACGCATGCAATCCAGCACGAAGTTCGGTTCGACGCCCCAATGCAAGCAACGGGAATGGCGCCACAGCACGATCAGACAGGTGGAGACGCGGCGCAGAGCGAAGACACTTACGTGCGCTCGAGGTCGTTGGGATGGGATCCCCCGCGGTGGCTCCTGCGGCAGCCGCAACGGCGAGCAGGGCCAGCGCCGCCACACTGATCCCCGGGGCACACTGCCCATGCCACATCCCCTATGCAGCCCATGCGCAACCAGGTCTCCTCGACCCAGATCTCTGCCCTAGGAGTGGAGGATGGGAGTGGTGGACGGCGCCGGGTATGGAGGATGGGAAGGGGGCGCCATGTAAGGAAGGGAGCGCAGATGGTTGGGACCTCACCGTGTAAGGAAGGGATGGCGCTTGGGATTGCCGTCCATTTTTGTCTCGGTGGAGGATGGGAATGGTGGACGACGCCATCAGTGGGGGAGCAGCTCCGATGGTATGAAGGGAGGGCGCCAGGTATGGAGGATGGGAAGGGGGCGCCATCAGTGGAGGATGGGAAGGGGGCACCATGTAAGGAAGGGATGGCACGTTCTATGGAGATGGGAATGGTGGACGACGCCATCAGTGGGGGAGCTGCTCCGATGGGTTGTGTAGCGCTGTGGGGAGGATGGGCATGGGCTAGGACAGTGGGGCCCAGAAGGCATAGAGTAAAGCGCTGGAGGTCCATAAGGCAGAGAGAGAGGGGAGCGTTGGATGGCGTGGGCAGAACCGTGCACCACGGTCTACACTATGTTCTTATAGAGTAGTAAAGATATGACATTCTCATTTCTAAGACAGGAAATAGAATCATTGCAAACATTTAATTCTTTAGCCTTGGAAATTAAACTAGCATTTTTGGTCCTAAGGCTAGAAATTGATTAATTCAATTTATCAATCTTAGCATTTAAACTAGCATTTTCATTTCTAAGATTGATAATTGAATCATGGCAAATGCTAAGCTCCTTAGTCAAGTTTTCACATTTTTCTACTTTCTGAGCATAAGCATTGTTTACTTTAACATGCGTTTTGTTTTCTTTAATAAGGAATTCCTCTTGGCTATCCAAGAGTTCATCCTTCTCATGAATAGCTCCTATTAGTTCATTTAATTTTTATTTTTGTTGCATGTTAAGGTTGGCAAAAAGGGTAAGCAGATCATCTTCATCTTCACTAGAACTACCCTCATCACTAGATGTGGTATACTTGGGGGGTGGTTCTAGATTGTACCTTCTTTTTGCCGTTCTTTGCCATGAAGCATTTGTGGCCGACGTTGGGGAAGAGGAGTCCCTTGTTGACGACGATGTTGGCGGCATCCTCGTCGGAGGAGGAGTCGGTGGAGCTCTCATCGGAGTCCCATTCCCGACATACATGGGCATCGCCGCCCTTCTTCTTGTAGTATCTCTTCTTTTCTTTCTTCTTCCCCCTCTTGTCATCGCCCCTGTCACTATCACTAGACATTGGACATTTAGCAATAAAATGATCGGGCTTACCACATTTGTAGCACACCCTTTTGGAGCAGGGTTTGTAGTCCTTTCCCCTCCTTTGCTTGAGGATTTGGCGAAATCTTTTGATGATAAGCGCCATTTCCTCATTGTCAAGCTTGAAGGCGTCAATGGGAAGCCTACTTGATGTAGACTCCTCTTTCTTCTCTTCCGTCGCTTTAAATGCGACGGGTTGCACCTCGGGTGTAGAGGTGCCGCCTTGCTCCAAGTCGACGATGTGTTTGGAGCCTTTGATCATTAGTTCAAAGCTCACAAACTTTCCTATCACTTCCTCGAGAGACATTAATTTGTATCTAGGATCCCCACGAATTAATTGTACTTGAGTAGGATTGCGAAAGACAAGGAATCTTAGAATAACCTTGACCATCTCATGGTCATCCCATTTAGTGCTCCCGAGGTTGCACACTTGATTGACCAAGGGCTTGAGCCGGCTGTACATCGCTTGTGGCTCCTCTCCTTGGTTGAGGACGAATCGACCGAGCTCCCCCTCGATCGTCTCCCGCTTGGTGATCTTGGTCACCTCATCTCCTTCATGCGTGGTCTTAAGGATGTCCCAAATCTCCTTGGAACTTTTTAACCCTTGCACCTTATTATACTCCTCTCAACATAAAGAGGCAAGGAGTATAGTAGTTGCTTGGGAGTTAAAGTGTCGAATTTGGGCGACCTCGTCTGAGTTGTAGTCCTCGTCCCCCACCGTAGGTACCTGCGCTCCAAATTCAACAATATCCCAAATGCTTGCGTGGAGTGAGGTTAGGTGATGCCTCATTTTATCACTCCACATACAATAATCCTCACCATCAAAATATGGTGGTTTGCCTAATGGAACAGAGAGTAGAGGAGTGCTCTTAGAAATACGGGGATAACGAAGTGGCATCTTACTATACTACTTGCGCTCATGGCGCTTAGAAGTGACGGACGCCACGTTGGAGCCGGATGTGGAGGGCGACGAAGAGTCGGTCTCGTAGTAGATCCCTTTCTTCATCTTTTTCTTCTTGTCGCCACTCCGATGCGACTTGACGCGGGGAGGAGATCCCTCCTTGGCTTTGGTGCCGGACTCCCTTGATGGAGCCTTCCCGTGGCTTGTGGCCTTCTCGCCGGTTTCCATCTCCCTCTTGGCGGATCCTCCCGACATCACTTCGAGTTGTTAGACTCTAATGAAGCACCAGGCTCTGATACCAATTGAAAGTCACCTAGAGGGGGGTGAATAGGCGGAATCTTAAAATTATAAACTTAAGCACACACTACAAGCCGGGGTTAGCGTTAGAAATGAATCCGAGTTCGAAAGAGAGGGGAAAACAAATCAACCAAGAAATAAAGCGGATGAACACGATGATTTGTTTTACCGAGGTTTGGTTCTAAAGAACCTAGTCCCCGTTGAGGTGGTCACAAAGACCGGGTCTCTTTCAACCCTTTCCCTCTCTCAAACGGTCACCTAGACCGAGTGAGCTTTCTCCTTAATCAAACGGGTCACTTAAACCCCACAAGGACCACCACACACTTGGTGTCTCTTGCTTTGATTACAATTCACTTGGGAACAAGGATGAGGAAGGAAGAAAGCGATCCAAGCAACAAGAGCACAAAGAACACGAACAAACTCTCTCTCAAGTCACTAAGTGGTTGGAGTGGATTTGGCACTTGGAGAGGCTTTGATTCTTTTGATTTGTGTCTACGAGTGAATGCACTAGCTCATGTATTGAATGAGAACCTTAGAAAACTTGGATGCTTGTAGTTTTGGTGGTTGGGGGTATTTATAGCCCTCAACCACCAACAAGCCATTGGGTGGCTGCTGTCGATGGGTGCACCGGACAGCCCGGTGCGCCACCGGACACTGTCCGGTGCGCCAGCCACATCACCCAACCGTTAGGGTTCTAGAGCTTTTGACCGTTGGAGGCTTTGTCCTTTAGTGGCACCGGAGAGTCTGGTGCCGTACCGTACAGGCACTATCCAGTGTCTGGTGTGCCTCTAACCTCTGTTCTGACTTTTGCAGCGCACTGTAGCGTTGTCAGGGGCACTGTTGCAGTCGACCGTTGTGCTGGTAGCCGTTACTCCGCTTGTGCACCGGACAGTCCGGTGGCACACCGGACAATCCGGTGAATTATAGCGGAGCGCGTCTAGAGAAACCCGAGAGTGACCAGTTCATCCCTGTACGGTCCTGGTGCACCGGACAGTCCGATGTGCCAGACCACAGCAGACTCGATTTCTTTGCTCCTTTGTATTTGAACCCTATAAATCCTTTTTTGGTTTATGTTGAACCTTTATGCACCTGTAGAACATGTAATCTAGAGCAAACTATTTAGTCCAATATTTGTGTTGGGCATTCAACCACCAAAATTAATACTAGGAAAAGGTTAACCCTATTTCTCTTTCATCTATATTGCTTTTTCATGACTAGTGGCAGCGGTAGCTAAATAACTTAAAACTTCATGTCTAGGTTGCTTTTTTAAAGATTTCGAAGCAACAATGGAGGTACTCTAAAAAATTGTATTGCGGTTCACAAACCTCTATGGGGTTAGCAAATCTAGAGTTAGGATGTTTGGCTGGCTTTGGTCACCTCTTCTTTGGAGCTTTGCTTTGGAGTGATGTCAAACACTCCCTTAGTGTCGTTGAAGTGAGGTGACCTATAGCCTAGAGGTATCCATATGTCCTCTTATAAAATCGTCGACTCAATAATGATTAGGCCAAATGTTTCTGAAAGTCGCCTAGAGGGGGGTGGATAGGTGGAGACTGAAATTAACAACTTTAAACACACTACAAGCCGGGGTTAGCGTTAGAATAAAAGTTAAGTCCAGGAGAGAGGGGAAAACAAATCAATCAAGAAATAAAGCGGATGACACGGTGATTTATTTTACCGAGGTTTGGTTCTAAAGAACCTAGTCCCTGTTGAGGTGGTCACAAAGACCGGGTCTCTTTCAACCCTTTCCCTCTCTCAAACGGTCACTTAGACCGAGTGAGGCTTCTTCCTTAATCTCACGGGTCACTTAGACCCCGCAAGGACCACCACACAATTGGTGTCTCTTGCCTCGCTTACAAAGCTTGAGAGTAAGAAGTGAGAAAGAAAAGAAATCCAAGCCAAGCAAATAAGAGCAACAAGGAACACAAAGAATCCTCTCACAAGTCCTAATGTGCTAGAATTGAATTCGGGACTTTGAGCAGATTGCTCACTTGAAATGTGTCTTTGGAGTGAAGTGTATTGCTCTTGTATTGAATGCACTGTTGTGAATGCTTGGATGGTTGGAGTGGAGGTGGTTGTGGGGTATTTATAGCCCCCAACCACCAATTCAACCGTTGGGGCAGGTTGCTGTCGATGGGCGCACCAGACAGTCCGGTGTGCCACCGGACAGTGTCCGGTGCGCCAGCCATGTCACCCAACTGTTAGGGTTCTGACGGTTTCGACCGTTGGAGCTTTGTCTTCATGTGGCACCGGACAGTCCGGTGCCGCACCAGACAGGCACTGTTCAGTGTCCGGTGCGCCTTCTGCGGCTGCTCTGACTTCTGCGTGAACTATCCGCGCACTGTAGCGTTGCAGGCGACCGTTGCAGTCGACCGTTGCCCTAGCTAGCCGTTGCTCCGCTGGTGCACCGGACAGTCCGGTGGCACACTGAACAGTCCGGTGAATTATAGCGGAGCGTGGCCTCAGAAACCCGAAGGTGAAGAGTTTGAAGTCGTTCGGCCCTGGTACACCGGACACTGTCCGGTGGCACACCGGACAGTCCGGTGCACCAGACCAGGGTTCTCTTCGGTTTCTTTTGCTCCTTTTCTTTTGAACCCTAACTTTGATCTTTTATTGGTTTGTGTTGAACCTTTATCACCTGTAGAATATATAATCTAGAGCAAACTAGTTAGTCCAATTATTTGTGTTGGGCATTCAACCACCAAAATTATTTATAGGAAAAGGTTAAACCATATTTCCCTTTCAATCTCCCCCTTTTTGGTGATTGATGCCGAAACAAAACAAAGCAAATATGTAAGTATAGAATTGAACTAGTTTGCATGAGGTAAGTGCAAAGGTTGCTTGGAATTGAACCAATTTATAATTATATTAGATATGCATGGTTGGTTTTCTTTTATTTAATATTTTGGAAGACGCTTGCACCACTTGTTTTGTTTTTGCAAATTCTTTTGGAAAATCTTTTCAAAGTCTTTTTTGCAAATAGTCAAAGGTATATGAATAAGATTGAGAAGCATTTTCAAGATTTGAAATTTTCTCCCCCTGTTTCAAATGCTTTTCCTTTGACTTAAACAAAACTCCCCCTGAATCAAATGCTCCTCTTAGTGTTCAAGAGGGTTTTACCAATTTTTGTAAATACCAAATAAGATCAAATACATTTAGATACCAATTTGAAAAATTTTGAAAATTTTGAAATTGGTGGTGGTGCGGTCCTTTTGCTTTGGGCTTAATATTTCTCCCCCTTTGGCATTAATTGCCAAAAACGGAGTCTTTTGAGAGCCCTTTTACTTTCTCCCCCATTGGTACAAGTAAATATGAGTGAAAGATTATACCAATTTGAGAGTGATGTGGAGTGATGGCGAAGGGTAAATAATATTGATAGAGTGGAGTGGAAGCCTTTTCTTCGTCGAAGACTCCATTTCCCTTTCAATCTATGACTTAGTAAAAATGCACTAGAAAATACATTAGTCATAGCCTTGGTAAATAATAAGAATTATGCATTTGTACCAGAGTGAAAGAGATATGATCAAAGGTATATAAATGAGCTATGTGTGCAATGTTTCAATCAAAGTTCCGAGAATCAAGAATGTTTAGCTCATTCCTAAGTTTGCTAAATGTTTTCTCATCTAATGGCTTGGTAAAGATGTCGGCAAATTGTTCTTTGGTGCTAACATAAGCTATCTCGATATCCCCCCTTTGTTGGTGATCCATCAAAAAGTGATACCGAATGTCTATGTGCTTAGTGCGGCTGTGTTCAACGGGATTATCCGCCATGCGGATTGCACTCTCATTGTCACATAGGAGAGGGACTTTGCTCAATTTGTAGCCATAGTCCCTGAGGGTTTGCCTCATCCAATGTAATTGCGCACAGCAATGGCCTGCGACAATGTACTCGGCTTCGGCGGTAGAAAGAGCTACTGAATTTTGTTTCTTTGAAGCCCAAGACACCAGGGATCTCCCTAGAAACTGACAAGTCCCTGATGTGCTCTTCCTATCAATTTTACACCCTGCCCAAACGACATCTGAATATCCTATTAAATCAAAGGTGGATCCCTTGGGGTACCAAAGTCCAAACTTAGGAGTGTAAACTAAATATCTCATGATTTTTTTCACGGACCTATGATGAACTTCCTTAGGATCGGCTTGGAACCTTGCACACATGCATACAAAAAGCATAATATCCAGTCGAGATGCACATAAATTGAGTAAAGATCCTATCATCGACCGGTATACCTTTTGATCTACGGATTTACCTCCCGTGTCGAGGTCGAGGTGCCTATTTGTTCCCATGGGTGTCTTGATGGGCTTGGCATCCTTCATTCCAAACTTGTTGAGTATGTCTTGAATGTACTTTGTTTGGCAGATGAAGGTGCCCTCTTGGAGTTACTTGACTTAAAATCCTAGAAAATACTTCAACTCCCCCATCATAGACATCTCGAATTTTTGAATCATGATCCTACTAAACTCTTCACAAGTAGATTTGTTAGTAGACCCAAATATGATATCGTCAACATAAATTTGGCATACAAACAAATCCTTTGCAATTGTTTTAGTAAAGAGAGTAGGATCAGCTTTACCGACTTTGAAGCCATTAGTGATAAGAAAATCTCGTAGGCATTCATACCATGCTCTTGGGGCTTGCTTGAGCCCATAAAGCGCCTTTGAGAGTTTATACACATGGTTAGGATACTTACTCTCTTCAAAGTCAGGAGGTTGCGCAACATAGACCTCTTCTTTGATAGGTCCATTGAGGAAGGCACTCTTCACGTCCATTTGGTAAAGCTTAAAGCCATGGTAAGTAGCATAGGAAAGTAATATGCGAATTGACTCAAGCCTAGCTATAGGTGCATAGGTTTCACCGAAATCTAAACCTTCAACTTGTGAATAACCCTTGGCCACAAGTCGGGCTTTGTTCCTTGTCATGCTCATCTTGCTTGTTGTGGAATACCCATTTGGTACCTACAACATTTTGGTTAGGATGTGGAACTAAATGTCATACCTCATTCCTCGTGAAGTTGTTGAGCTCCTCTTGCATTGCCAACACCTAATCCGAATCTCTTAGTGCATCCTCCACCCTGTATGGCTCAATAGATGACACAAAATAGTAATGTTCACAAAAATGAGTGACTCAAGATCGAGTAGTTACCCCCTTATGAATATCACCAAGTATGGAGTTAACGGAGTGATCTCTTTGAATCGCCTGGTGGACTCATGGGTGTGGTAGTCTAGGACCCTGTACTTCTTGATCATCTTTCTTTTCTTGATCATAGTCATCTCCCCCTTGATCATTGTCCTCCTCTTGAGGTGGCTCATTGATATGACCACGCCATTAAGCAACACATTACAACCCCCAAGTTATACTACATCAACTCAAGTACAACCAACATCATCACCAACCCGAGTCTTTGATGGACCAATTACACGTAGCCGAGCTAAGAAGCTACAGCAAGAGGTGCACGCGCTACTTTATGAATTTCAATTAAACATTAATGCGAACTTTATGCTACCTAAGTCGTGTATGTTGATATTACTTAGGTTCACCAAGAGGAAGGACAAAACATATCAAAGGCGAATCAGCAAGAAGAGCTACGTCCGAGTCAGTCCAGCGCTATAGAACCATCCAGAAGAAACAGTCATAACTTTTGATTCCCAAAAGCTATGAAGGCCCATAAGTACTTTTTGGAAAGCTCTTGAAGTCTAGTTTCCAATGCTTCTACAGCCGACTTAACCACGTCTACCAGAAAGGCAGCCGACCTACTTTAGTGCTGACTGGTCAGAAGGTCAACAGTCTGCTTGATGACCAAGTTTTCGTATTAAACTGCATCATTCTACGAAGTTTCATTAAGCATGCTATATATGGTGAGAAAGCTTATCAAGTTAGCTTTCCAATGCAACCAGTCCCACGTCATTTGAAGATTCCTAGAAGAAGTTATTGTCAAAATACTGAAGGCTACGCAGAAGTCAAACAGCCACACGGAAATCAGCTCTGCAGATCTCCCGAAGAGGCTCCTCCACATTAGCTCGTGAAAATACTTTTGTTCTGTGTTTATACCTCGCTAAGGCTGGTTGTTACTAGTATAAATACCCCCCTATGTCTATGATGTAAGGCAGCTTATGATAATCTAAAACAGAACCCCTTTGTTCAGCTGTGTGCTAACAAATATTGAGAGTGATCTCTACCCCTTTGCTCTTGTGAATTCCTTCGCGGGATTGCAGAAGCGGCGGCTTCATCCGCTCCCAATTGGTGCTCCTACTCCCTTCGAGGTCTCCTCGATTGATTGTAGGCTGTGTTGGTTGGTTCTTTGAGAGTGTGGTTGGGCGAATCCTCGATTCAGGCTGCCGGTTAAAGACGGTGGTTGGCTTCGAGTTTTATTTGTCAGGTTGCACTAGTTATCGCTGCTTGCAGCAAGTTATCTTGGCTTCTTTAAAGCTAGTTATCTGAAGATTGATCCTACGTCGTGAAGATCGGGCATCGTGACGCATCATCTGGTATCAAAGCCTCAGTTGCCACGGTAGGATTCTTTACCCTTAGCTACATATATTTTGTGTTCGTCCTATCCACCAAAAAGCCATAAAATATTTTGTCATAGCCCTTTGTTTCAATCTGTTGTTCCAGTGAGTTTTGTTAAGTTTCAGTCCTTAGAGTCTTTGTTTAGTTGCTGGTCACTCTATCCTTTGTGTTCCCTTTGAGCCTCTTATATATATCTGAAAATATCCACAAAAAGAAAAATCTGAAAACTCTCATCATTTCCTTCGCGTTAACTTTGATCCTATTTAAGTTATAGCTGCTGGTTGAGTTCTTTGTTAAGTATTATAAAGTGTGCAATATCATATCAGATCTCTGTGTTTAGTTCGATAAAAAAAAGAGTATCGAAAAAAAGAGAAGAAAGAAAAGTACCAAAAAAAAGTGTTGAACAAGATTGTGAAAGAAAAGTAAAACAATCAGTTTGTTTATGTGCACAAGTGCTGAAAATTTTATCAAGTTGTTCAACCAGTTTGCTATTGTCATTTGGTGCAAAATTTTGGTTGGATCTGATTGCAACACTTGCATTCCAATCATACTCCTTGTCTGCATCAAATCTGAAATTTCTTACGCGTGTGTTTGATCTATTTACATCACTCGTATCTTGTGGTCAGCACTAGGCAGGGACCTTCTAGTCGGATGGTTATTTAACTTAACAACAACTAGAATTCAGATTGTATCCCTTGTTTATTAATCCCCACCAAGCTCCACATATAAGCCATCGTAATCGGTACTCTGGTCTTGTATTCGCTTAACCACCACTTTCTTGTTACCACCACACATTTTCTTGCAACCCGCAGGGAACTCATAAGAGCTTTGGTTGGTAAGAGTGGTGAGGTTGTGAGATTCTATATAGCTTCATATTCCACCTATATTTGTTGCCTTGTTGTCACTAACTTCGCAGGAAGATGGATCCCAACATTGAGATTGAAGAATGTGTCACCCTGATACAATTCAATGAGCTCAAACAAAGCATAGAAGCCAAGCAAGATCTGTTGGCACAAGATCTTCAGACACTTATGGCTGAAATCAGAGGTCGTCGTCGACTCCCCGACGGTGTAAGAAACCATGATGAAGATGGGGAAGAAGATGAAGGAAATTATTCTAGAAGAGCAAGTGAACATGGGAGGACAAATCAAGGTGCTGCATATGGTAGAGGAAGAGGCCGGAATCGAAGAAATAATGACAATGAAGAATCTGAATTTGGGAATGATCAGTATCAACATCGCTATGGTCGTCGTCATCATAGAGGCGTCAACCAAGAAGAGAGATTTGGGAAACTTAAGTTTACCATGCCAAAATTTGATGGTAGATCTGATCCTGAAGATTATTTCACATGGGAATTGAAGGTGGAGAAAATCTTCCGCCTACATAATTATTCAGAGGAGAAGAAACTCGCAATGGCATCTCTTGAGTTTGAAGGATATGCTCTGATTTGGTGGGAGCAACTTCTTCGTGATCGTGAAGAAGATGGAGAGGACCCTATTATTACTTGGCAAGAGATGAAGCGAGAAATGAGAATTCGTTTTGTGCCGAAGCATTATCGGCGTGATCTTTTTGATAAATTGCAGAATTTGAGGCAAGGAAGTTTCTCTGTTGAGGAGTATTATAAGGAGATGGAGAAGGCCATGATTAGAGCCAATGTGTATGAAGACGAAGAGCAAACCATTGCACGTTTCATGGCTGGGTTACACCGCAACATTCAGCGTATTGTTGAGTTTCAGCCGTACCAAAGTCTTATTGATTTGGTACATCAAGCCACCAAAGCTGAACGCCAGCTGCAACAAGATGCTAAGAGCAGCAAGCCCTTGTCATATGGTGCACGAACCATGACCGGAGGAAGCAAATCGATCTCAAGGTTTACTGCTGCATCCTCAGCAACAAAAGGTTCAACTGGAGGCCTGCGATCCAATATTCAAGGCAATTCTAGTGGAAAGAACGGTGCTGCTACAAACCCGAGTTATAAACCAGCAGCATCCACTTCAACATCAGTGGGTTCAACAGCCAAGAGTAGTGGTATTCAGTGCTTCAAGTGTGGAGGTCGTGGTCATGTCATAAAGGAGTGTCCAAATAATCGTGTGATCCTTGTGACTGATGATGGAGAATATACATCAGCTAGTGAAGAGGAAGCTGAAGCAGGAAATGAAGATGACATTGATAAATCTGAAGAACAAACGGGATGTGAATTTGAGCATGGTACTACTCTAGTGGTTACACAAATTTTGAGTGTGTAAGGATAATGGACCCCGGGCCTTTTGGCTAATTGAGTTTTGGTGTTTGATGAACAACACAATCCGTGAACTAATAAGTTTTCTAGTGCTTGTGTTTGTAGTTCACAGGATGCGAAGAGAATTGGACCAAGGCAATGAGGATGCAACACCTCAAAAGAAGACATAAAAAGATGCATAGGAGTCCAATACTCAAGAACAAAGAAGCCCGAAGAAATCAGCAAAGAAATCCAAGATAAGGGCTGTCAGCCAGCGCCTGGTGGCGCACCGGACATCGGTGTCCGGTGTGCACCGGACTGTCCGGTGAGGCACTGGACAGTCTGCGCAGAGAGGCCACGGACAGGCGCTCTCTGGCTGTAGCACCGGACTGTCCGGTGTGCACCGGACTGTCCGGTGTGCCAACGGGCAGACGGCAACGGTCGAATCCAACGGTCGGATCCAACGGTCGACTGCTACAGGCGCCAACGGTCGGCTGACGTGGCGTGCACCGGACATCTACTGTTCAGTGTCCGGTGTGCACCGGACTGTCCGGTGCACCCAACGACAGAAAGTTGCTGCTTTCTGTCCAACGGCTAGTTGGGGGTGTGGAGGCTATAAATACCACCCCAACCGGCCATTCTCAAGGGTGAGAGCCCAAGCAACATACCAATACACATAGTGCATATTTCCAAGAGCTCAAACACCTAAGTGCTTAATAGAATCACTCGGTGATTAGCGTAGGTGCTTTGCGAAGTGCTTAGGTTAGTTAGACCGCTTTAGCGCTTGCTCTAGGTGAATCCTAGTTAGTTGAGTGAGTTTTGTAAAACCACACAACCCCTCGGCTCTTGCGTGAGTCGTTGTAATTGTACCGAGTGGGGCGAGAGTCTTGCGAGACCGTGATAACCGCGTTTGTGTCACGGCCGCCACTGTGTACCGGAGGGAACGAGGCCCGCGGCGTTTCGGCCGAAAGCTCGATAGTGGAGACGGCGGGGAGCGTCCGAGAGGAGCCGGAAGCGGAGCACCACTTGCGCGTGGAGAAGGCCCGCGACTCTCTACGGAGTTACTCGACCGTGGTGCTTGGCCCTCGCGTGGGCTTCCCTTTGCGTAGGGGCACCAACGAGGATTAGTCGGGACCTTGCGTGGTTCCGGATACCTCGGTAAAAATACCGGCGTCATCCACGAGAGTTTGCTTCTCTACTTAGCTCTTTACATTCCGCATTTATATTAAGCATTTAAGTTTCAATCTTGTAGTCATACTTATTTAGTATAGATTGAAACTTAGCCTTTTGCGGTAGAGATAGCAACACTTAGACAAAACCTAGTTTGCACATTCTAGTTTTGATTATTTGCATAGGTTTTGCTCTAGGGATTTAATTGTGGCCTAGTTTAGTAAAAGTTTTAGAAGTCCTAATTCACCCCCCCCCTCTTAGGCGTCACCCGTTTCCTACAAGTGGTATCGGAGCCCGGTTTGGCTCATTTGAAACGCTTTAGCTTCACCGCTAAAAGAGCCGACGCTTTTTAGAGGAAGGGATGGATACCCATAGGCCACCACACTTTGACGGCACTAACTTCCCATATTATAGTGCTAGAATGGCTTGTTACCTAGAGGCCGTTGATCTAGGTGTTTGGAGAGTCACTCGTGACGGGATGAAACCCCTCAAGAATCCCGAGAAACCCACCACGAGTGAGGAAAAAGAAATCCATTTAAATGCTAGAGCCAAAAATTGCTTGTATGAATCTCTTAGCATGGATATTTTCAATCAAGTATTTACCCTGAAAACTGCTAATGAGATTTGGCTAAAATTGCATGAGCTCCATGACGGCACATCCAATGTCCGTGAGCAAAAACATTGCCTAGTCTTAAATGAGTATAATTCTTTTGCTATGAAAGATGATGAGCTTGTTAGAGACATGTATTCTCGTTTGAATCTAATTATCAATGAGCTCAATTCGATTGGCATTAATAAGCTAGGTGATGCGGACATTGTGAGGAAGATTATCTCCCTGCTACCACAACAAAGATATGGGAGCATCATCACCATCCTTCACAACATGGAGGACTTGAGCAACATGACCCCGACCATCGTGATTGGGAAAATCGCGGCTTTTGAGATGTCGCGAAAAATGAGTCGGGGAGATAAGCCAACTTCCTCAAGACCATATGCTTTTACATGTGATGAAAGGAAGGGCAAAAAGAAGGCTCCCACTCCAAGTTCCTCAAGCGAAGAAGAGGAAGAAGAAGAAGAAAGTGATGATGATGAAGATAATCAACCATGCACATCATCCTCCGAGGACGAAGAAACAATCCGACGCGTCGGAAAGGTAATGAGGATGATCCGCAAGATTAATCTAATGGGTGTGCCCCTGCAGGTCGAGGATCTTCTCTTTAACATTGACAGGAAAAAGCAAAGGAAGAGAGGATGCTTCGTATGTGGAGAGAAGGGCCACTTCAGGGACAACTGTCCAAATATGGCCAAGCCCAAAAAGGAGAGGAGCAAAGGCAAGGCGCTAACAAGTGTTAGAACTTGGGATGATTCTTCAAGTGAAGATGAACCTCCAAGGACGCGCAGCCACCGGTCCTCGTCACGATCATCACGGTCATCACACAAATGCCTTATGGCAAGAGGTAACAAAAGCATTCCATCCTCTAGTGATGAAAGTAGTAGTGATGATGAAGGTGAGGGAAAGCCCTCTCTAGATGAGCTTGCGGAAGCCGTAAAATTTTTCCAGGATGTTTGCACTAAGCAAAAAGCTCAACTTAAAACTTTGAAAAATAAGTTGGTTAGCTCTCAAAATGATTACAAAGGTTTGCTAGAAAAATTTGAAACTTTTGCAAACTTAAATAGTGAGCTGTCAACTAAAATTGAGCTATTAGAATCTAGTGCTCCATCCACTGCTACCGATAATAGCCTTATTAAAAAGAATAAAAAACTTAAGGCTAAGTTAGCTAGCTCCCAAGAAGCTATTGAAAATTTGCTAGAGAAAATGGAAATTCTTAGCATACACAATAATGAGCTAACTACTAAGCTAGAAAACATTGGTAGCACCCCAGCAGCATCTTTAGTTGAAATACCTAAAATAATTAAGAAAGATGCTTCTACTTCCTGCTTTGATTTAATTGATGATTCTAACCCCTGCAACCAAGTCGTTGTTGAGAATATTGTTGTAGAGACATGTTCGGATGAGGTTGCAAAGGAAAATGAACAATTAAAGCAAGAAGTGGCTCGCCTTGGCAAGGCTTTGTATGACAAGAAAGGCAAAGCCAAACAAATCCGACCTCCACAGGATAACACCACTGCGGGAGTGAACAAGCCTGTAGAGGGAGAAACTGTGATTTGTAGGCTATGCCACAAGGAAGGCCACAAGTCTTTCCAATGCAAGGCGATGACCGAGGATAAACAAAGGCAAAAGCTCAAGCAAAAGCCATCAAGCAAAATCTCCAACACCTACATCAAAAAGGTGAACAAAAAGGATGCTACACCATATTTGATCAAGAAGAAAAAGAACGGAAAGGTGATAGCAATCAAGGCCAACAAGCAAGCCAACAAAGGAAAGGAGACCAAACGCATCTGGGTGCCAAAGGAAATAATTTCAACCATGAAAAGCACCAAGAAGGTTTGGATCCCGAAAGGGAAGTGAGTGGACCAAAGGTCATCGGGAAATTTGGAGACTTGGCTAAATTGGGATGTATATCATGGGATACATCATATTGGATCAAGTTTATTGCCAAGTGGGTTAGTGAAAATTTTGGACCCAAATTTCCCACCCATGACTAAGGTAACTAGTTTTATTGTATTTCTCGTTTTTAGATATGCGTATCTATTTATCTTTTATCTAGTTTACCTTTCTTGCCTAGTATTACATTTGTTATGTACTTTTGTTCAAAATCATGCATACTAGGTAAATCATATGGTAGGATTGCTAGTTTTTAAATTCATATACTTAAGCAAACCTACATGGCTTAAAATGTTTAGTTAAAGCACGGCACATAGCTTTTATATCACTCCATAGTAAATGATGCATCAATTGAAAATTTTGATTTCTACAAAGTGTATCATTTAACTTATATGTGCCAAAGTTTGGATTATGGATAATTTGCCCCTCTTGATATCAAATCAAAGTGCATGTCTCCTACAAGTATTCAAAACTTGTATGCACACCTTTAGGGGGAGGTTACTCTATAATCTAACACTTTAAGACTAACACCTTTTCAAGTCTATTTCATGTGATAGTCTCATTGTAAGGAAAATGAAGTCCCCGGAGAAAGACAACAATCTTCCACTGCAAAATCTCCAAGAACTCTCATGTCTCTCAAGCTCGCCATTGATCTTCAATTGGTATCTTTTGAGACTACATTCAGTATCATTTACATGTCTTCTCCAATATTTGATTAGACTATATTTCATATCATATGCTTCCATGTTGCTAAAAATGCATAAGTAGTTAACTCATATTCTGTTACCTATGCATAAGGGAAGTTAGTCTTTTCAAACCATGTCTTGCACCTCTAATTTTTCACATGCTTTTTCCTAAGTAGAGAATCTCTGTCAGGGGGAGTATTTCTTCATCTCTAAAAAAGGGGGAGAAACTTCTTTCTAAAGAGAATACTCATTTAGGGGGAGTAATCTTTTGAGGACTCCTTCAAGTGGTATCATTCACATAATTTAATTTAATATTCTTCTAGTAATATCATTTGATACAATTCTTGATGAGGGCAAGCTTTTATTTACTTCCTACATGCTTTTAATGTCTTCCTTTTCGGTGGTTGATGCCAAAGGGGGAGAAGTTTAGGGACCAAAGCAATGAAAACTATATCAAACACCAAACACCACCAATTTAAAATTTTATATCTACAAATGGCTTTTCAAGTGGTTTTGGTTATTTGGTCCAAAAATAGGAAGTAAGTGAATTATGGAGTTAGGGGGAGGCTTAAGTCCATAATATCACATTGTGGGGACAATCATGCATCTTAGCAAGTAGATTGCATATTTTCACTCAAATACTTGTATTATTTGCTTGCTTTGGTTGTGTTGTCATCAATCACCAAAAAGGGGGAGATTGTAAGGATAATGGACCCCGGGCCTTTTGGCTAATTGAGTTTTGGTGTTTGATGAACAACACAATCCATGAACTAATAAGTTTTCTAGTGCTTGTGTTTGTAGTTCACAGGATGCGAAGAGAATTGGACCAAGGCAATGAGGATGCAACACCTCAAAAGAAGACATAAAAAGATGCATAGAAGTCCAATACTCAAGAACAAAGAAGCCCGAAGAAATCAGCAAAGAAATCCAAGATAAGGGCTGTCAGCCAGCGCCTGGTGGCGCACCGGACATCGGTGTCCGGTGTGCACCGGACTGTCCGGTGAGGCACTGGACAGTCTGCGCAGAGAGGCCACGGACAGGCACTCTCTGGCTGTAGCACCGGACTGTCCGGTGTGCACCGGACTGTCCGGTGTGCCAACGGGCAGACGGCAACGGTCGAATCCAACGGTCGGATCCAACGGTCGACTGCTACAGGCGCCAACGGTCGGCTGACGTGGCGTGCACCGGACATCTACTGTTCAGTGTCCGGTGTGCACCGGACTGTCCGGTGCACCCGACGACAGAAAGCTGCTGCTTTCTGTCCAACGGCTAGTTGGGGGTGTGGAGGCTATAAATACCACCCCAACCGGCCATTCTCAAGGGTGAGAGCCCAAGCAACATACCAATACACATAGTGCATATTTCCAAGAGCTCAAACACCCAAGTGCTTAATAGAATCACTCGGTGATTAGCGTAGGTGCTTTGCGAAGTGCTTAGGTTAGTTAGACCGCTTTAGCGCTTGCTCTAGGTGAATCCTAGTTAGTTGAGTGAGTTTTGTAAAACCACACAACCCCTCGGCTCTTGCGTGAGTCGTTGTAATTGTACCGAGTGGGGCGAGAGTCTTGCGAGACCGTGACAACCGCGTTTGTGTCACGGCCGCCACCGTGTACCGGAGGGAACGAGGCCCGCGGCGTTTCGGCCGGAAGCTCGATAGTGGAGACGGCGGGGAGCGTCCGAGAGGAGCCGAAAGCGGAGCACCACTTGCGCGTGGAGAAGGCCCGCGGCTCTCTACGGAGTTACTCGACCGTGGTGCTTGGCCCTCGCGTGGGCTTCCCTTTGCGTAGGGGCACCAACGAGGATTAGTCGGGACCTTGCGTGGTTCCGGATACCTCGGTAAAAATACCGGCGTCATCCACGAGAGTTTGCTTCTCTACTTAGCTCTTTACATTCCGCATTTATATTAAGCATTTAAGTTTCAATCTTGTAGTCATACTTATTTAGTATAGATTGAAACTTAGCCTTTTGCGGTAGAGATAGCAACACTTAGACAAAACCTAGTTTGCACATTCTAGTTTTGATTATTTGCATAGGTTTTGCTCTAGGGATTTAATTGTGGCCTAGTTTAGTAAAAGTTTTAGAAGTCCTAATTCACCCCCCCCTCTTAGGCGTCACCCGTTTCCTACAGAGTGTTCAAATGAAAGAAGCTGAAATTGGACAGCGACATAATCTTTTTCAAACGCGAGCCAAAGTGCAAGACAAAGTAGTAAAAGTGATCATTGATGGAGGGAGTTGCCATAATCTTGCAAGTCGTGAGATGGTTGAAAAGCTTGGTTTGAAGTTGCAGCGACACCCTCATCCATATCATGTCCAATGGTTGAATGAATCAGGAGATATCAAGATTGGTTATAAGGTGAAAGTTTCGTTCAAGATTGGAGAGTATGTTGACACAGTGGAGTGCGATGTTGCACCCATGTCTGTGTGTCACATGCTGCTAGGAAGACCTTGGCAATATGATCGATATTCTCAGCATTGTGGAAGAACAAATCAATACACGCTAGATCTGAAAGGGAGAAAGTTTGTACTCAAGCCTATGACCCCTCAACAAATCATGGCTGAACATTTACAAAAGAAAACTGAAATTAGTGCAGCAAGTAGAGGAGGAGAAGAGCAAAAGAAATTGAGTGCCATCCACAATTCGGTGAGCGAGTGCTACAAGCCAAATTCAAGAGATAAAAGGAAGGAAGAGGGAGAACATCTAGTTATGCTAGCCACAAAATCTGAGCTGAGAGAAGTGAGGAACAACCCATATCAAGTACTCTTTGTACTTGTGAACAAAGATGTTTTGATTTCTCCTAACGACATAACATCTCTTCCTAGTGTTGTGGCTGATCTTTTGCAGGACTTTGAAGACGTGTTTCCACAAGAAACACCGGCTGGACTACCTCCAATTCGAGGGATTGAGCATCAAATCGATCTTATTCCAGGGGCTGCGCTTCCTAACCGTCCACCATATCGAACCAATCCTGAAGAAACTAAGGAAATACAAAGGCAAGTACAAGAACTTCTTGATAAAGGTTTTGTTCGTGAAAGCTTAAGCCCTTGTGCTGTTCCTGTGATTTTAGTACCTAAGAAAGATGGATCTTGGAGGATGTGTGTTGATTGTAGAGCGATAAATAATATTACCGTTCGCTATCGCCATCCTATTCCACGACTAGATGATATGCTTGATGAATTAAGTGGTTTCACAATTTTTACCAAAATTGATTTGAGAAGTGGATACCATCAAATAAGAATGAAAACTGGAGATGAATGGAAGACTGCATTTAAAACAAAATTTGGGTTGTATGAATGGTTAGTAATGCCCTTTGGGTTGACTAATGCTCCTAGTACTTTTATGAGATTAATGAACCATGTCTTAAGAACTTTCATTAGAAAATTTGTTGTTGTCTACTTTGATGAAATTCTAATTTACAGCAAGTCTTTTGATGAACATGTGAAACACATTCGACAAGTTTTAGAAGAGCTAAGAAAGGAGAAATTATTTGCTAATCTTGAGAAGTGCAGTTTTTGCACAGACCATGTTGTGTTTCTTGGCTTTGTTGTTTCAGGAAAGGGAATAGAAGTGGATGAATCCAAGTTGAAAGCAATCAAGGATTGGCCAGCTCCAACGAATGAAAGAACCAATATGGAAGTCTCCAAGCGTGCTGCTTATATAAAAAAGATATATGAGAAGACCAATGAAGCAATTGAGCTCAAAGCAGTGCGCAAGGCTGCAAGAATGAACAAGCATAGGAAGAAGTTATTTAAATCGGGGGACGTGGCTTGGATTCACTTGTGCAAAGAGCGTTTTCCTGATCAGCGCAAATCCAAATTGATGCCACGAGGGAATGGTCCATTTCGTGTTCTTGCCAAGATCAATAATAATGCATACAAGATAGATCTTCCACCAAGTTATGGCGTGAGCAACATGTTCAATATTGCTGACCTTTTACCATTTACAAGTGAAGACACTTCAGAGTCGAGGACGACTCCTTTTCAAGGGGAGGAGGATGATATGACCACGCCATTAAGCAACACATTACAACCCCCAAGTTATACTACATCAACTCAAGTACAACCAACATCATCACCAACCCGAGTCTTTGATGGACCAATTACACGTAGCCGAGCTAAGAAGCTACAGCAAGAGGTGCACGCGCTACTTTATGAATTTCAATTAAACATTAATGCGAACTTTATGCTACCTAAGTCGTGTATGTTGATATTACTTAGGTTCACCAAGAGGAAGGACAAAACATATCAAAGGCGAATCAGGAAGAAGAGCTACGTCCGAGTCAGTCCAGCGCTATAGAACCGTCCAGAAGAAACAGTCATAACTTTTGATTCCCAAAAGCTATGAAGGCCCATAAGTACTTTTTGGAAAGCTCTTGAAGTCTAGTTTCCAATGCTTCTACAGCCGACTTAACCACGTCTACCAGAAAGGCAGCCGACCTACTTTAGTGCTGACTGGTCAGAAGGTCAACAGTCTGCTTGATGACCAAGTTTTCGTATTAAACTGCATCATTCTACGAAGTTTCATTAAGCATGCTATATATGGTGAGAAAGCTTATCAAGTTAGCTTTCTAATGCAACCAGTCCCACGTCATTTGAAGATTCCTAGAAGAAGTTATTGTCAAAATACTGAAGGCTACGCAGAAGTCAAACAGCCACACGGAAATCAGCTCTGCAGATCTCCCGAAGAGGCTCCTTCACATTAGCTCGTGAAAATACTTTTGTTCTTTGTTTATACCTTGCTAAGGCTGGTTGTTACTAGTATAAATACCCCCCTATGTCTATGATGTAAGGCAGCTTATGATAATCTAAAACAGAACCCCTTTGTTCAGCTGTGTGCTAACAAATATTGAGAGTGATCTCTACCCCTTTGCTCTTGTGAATTCCTTCGCGGGATTGCAGAAGCGGCGGCTTCATCCGCTCCCAATTGGTGCTCCTACTCCCTTCGAGGTCTCCTCGATTGATTGTAGGCTGTGTTGGTTGGTTCTTTGAGAGTGTGGTTGGGCGAATCCTCGATTCAGGCTGCCGGTTAAAGACGGTGGTTGGCTTCGAGTTTTATTTGTCAGGTTGCACTAGTTATCGCTGCTTGCAGCAAGTTATCTTGGCTTCTTTGAAGCTAGTTATCTGAAGATTGATCCTACGTCGTGAAGATCGGGCATCGTGACGCATCACTCATCTTCTTAATCTTCTTCTTCATTGTCTTGAGCTTGATCCTCATCCTGAGTTGGTGGAGATGCTTGCATGGAAGATGGCGGTTGATCTTGTGCTTGTGTGGGCTATTCAGATTCCTTAGGACACACATCCCCAATGGACATGTTCCTTAGCGCGACGCACGGAGCCTCTTCATCATCTAGTTCATCAAGATCAACTTGCTCCACTTGGGAGCCATTAGTCTCATCAAACACAATGTCACAAGAAACCTCAACTAATCCAGTGGATTTGTTGAAGACTCTATATGCCCTTGTGTTTGAGTCATATCCAAGTAAAAAGACTTCTACAGCCTTAGGAGCAAATTTAGATTTCTACCTCTTTTAATAAGAATAAAACATCTGCTACCAAAGACTCTAAAATATGAAATGTTGGGCTTTTTACTGATAAGGAGTTCATAAGATGTCTTCTTGAGGATTCGGTGAAGATATAACCGGTTGATGGAGTAGCAAGCAGTGTTGATTTCTTCCACCCAAAACCGGTCTGGTGTCTTGTATTCATCAAGCATGGTTCTTGCCATGTCCAGTAGAGTTCTATTCTTCCTCTCCACTACACCATTCTGTTGAGGTGTGTAGGTAGAAGAGAAATCATGCTTGATGCCCTCATCCTCAAGAAAGCCTTCAATTTGAGAGTTCTTGAACTCCGTCCTGTTGTCGCTTCTTATCTTCTTGATTCTCAATCCGAACTCATTTTGAGCCCGTCTTAAGAATCCCTTTAAGGTCTCCTGGGTTTGAGATTTTTCCTGCAAAAAGAATACCCAAGTGAAGCGAGAATAATCATCCACAATTACAAGACAGTACTTACTCCCGTCGATGCTTATGTAAGCTATCAGAACGAATAAATCCATGTGGAGTAACTCCAGTGGCCTGTCCGTTGTCATCATGTTCTTGTGTGGATGATGGGTTCCAACTTGCTTTTCTGCTTGACATGCGCTACAGACCCTGTCTTTTTCAAAGTGATCATTTGTAAGTTCCAAAATGTGTTCTCCCTTTAGAAGCTTATGAAGATTCTTCATCCCAACATGGGCTAGTCAGCGATGCCAGAGCCAACCCATATTAGTCTTAGAAATTAAGTAAGTATCGAGTTCAGCTCTATTAAAATCAACTAAGTATAACTGACCCTCTAATACTCCTTTAAATGCTACTGAATCATCACTTCTTCTAAAGACAGTAACACCTATATTCATAAAAAGATAGTTGTAACCCATTTTACATAATTGAGAAACTGAAAGCAAGTTATAATCTAAATAATCTACAAGAAAAACATTGGAAATAGAATGGTTAGGTGATATAGCAATTTTACCAAGTCCTTTGACCAAACCTTGATTTCCATCCCCGAATGTGATAGCTCTTTGGGGATCTTTGTTTTTCTCGTAGGAGGAGAACATCCTTTTCTCCCCTGTCATGTGGTTTGTGCATCCGCTATCAATTATCCAACTTGAGCCCCCGGATGCATAAACCTGCAAAACAATTTAGGCCTTGTTCTTAGGTACCCAAACAGTCTTGGGTCCTTTGATGTTAGAAACAAGCACCTTGGGTACCCAAACACAAGTCTTGGAGCCCTTGTGTTTGACCCCAACATATTTGGCAACTACTTTGCCTGATTTGTTAGTTAAAACATAAGATGCATCAAAAGTCTTAATTGAAACATTAGGCTCATTTGATGCAGTAGGATTTTTCTTTTTAGACATTTTAACATGGGTAGAATTCCTAGAGCTAGATGCCTCATTTTTGTACATAAAAGTATGATGGGAAACAAAATGAGACTTCCTAGCATGAATTCTCCTAATTTTGTGTTCGGAATAACCATCAGGATATAAAATATAGCCCTCGTTATCCTGAACCGTAGGAGCCTTGCCCTTAACAAAATTAGATAATTTTTTAGGGGCATTAAGTTTGACATTGCTTCTCTGATGGAAACCAATGTCATCCTTAATGCAAGGGCATATCCCATTATAGAGCATGCTCCTGGCAAACTTAAACTTTTCATTTTCTATCTCATACTCATTGATTTTAGCAGTTAATGTAGCTGTGTGATCATTTTGTTGTTTAATTAAAGCAAGTTGATCATGTATAGCATTTACATTAACATCTCTACATCTAGTGCAAATATAAACATGATCAACAGTAGATGTAGATTGTTTGCAAGCATTTAATTCATCAATCTTAGCATGTAAAATAGCATTCTCATTTTTAAGATTGGAAACAGCATCATTGCAAACATTTAAATCTTTAACCTTAGAAATTAATCTAGCGTTTTCATCCCTAAGGCTCGAAATTGATTCATTCAATTTATCAATCTTTGTAATTAAACTAGCATTTTCATTTTTAAGATTGACAATTGAATCACTGCTAACATTTGATTTTTCAACCTTAGCAATTAAACTAGCATTCTCAATTCTAAGGTTGGAAATAGTGTCATGGCATATGCTAAGCTCCTTAGTCAAATTTTCATTTTTCTCTACTTCCTGAGCATAAGCATTCTTCATCGTAACATGCCTTTTATTTTCCTTAATAAGGAATTCCTCTTGGCTATCCAAGAGTTCATCCTTGTCATGTATAACACCGATCAATTCATTTAATTTTTCCTTTTGTTGCATGTTGAGATTGGCAAAAAGGGTAAGCAAATTATCCTCATCTTCACTAGAGCTATCCTCATCACTAGATATTGTATATTTAGTGGAGGCTCTAGATTTTACCTTCTTTCTTTTGCCGTCCTTTGCCATGAGGCACTTGTGGCCGACGTTTGGAAAGAGGAGGCCCTTGTTGACGGCGATATTGGCGGCGTCCTCATCGGAAGAGCAATCGGTGGTGCTCTCGTCGGAGTCCCATTCCCGACACACGTGGGCATCGCTGCCCTTCTTCTTGTAGTATCTCTTCTTCTCCTTCTTCTTCCCCCTCTTGTCATTGTCCCTGTCACTATCACTAGACATAGGGAATTTAGCGATAAAATGATCGGGCTTACCACATTTGTAGCACACCTACTTGGAGCGGGGTTTGTACTCCTTCCCCCTCCTTTGTTTGAGGATTTGGCAGAAGCTCTTGATGATGAGTGTCATTTCCTCGTTGTCGAGCTTGGAGGTGTTGATAGGGAGCCTACTTGATGTAGACTCTTCTTTCTTTTCCTCCGTCGCTTTGAATGCGACGGGTTGCACCTCGAGTGTGGAGGTGCCGCCTTGCTCGACAATTTGTTTGGAGCCTTTGATCATCAACTCAAAGCTCACAAACTTTCCTGTCACTTCCTCGGGAGACATTAGCTTATATCTAGGATCACCACGTATTAATTGAACTTGAGTAGGAATACAAAATACAAGTGATCTAAGAATAACCTTGACCATTTCATGGTCATCCCATTTTGTGCTCCCGAGGTTGCGCACTTGATTCACCAAGGTCTTGAGCCGGTTGTACATAGCTTGTGGCTCCTATCCTTGGTTGAGGACGAATCGACCGAGCCCCCCCTCGATCGTCTCCCGCTTGGTGATCTTGGTCACCTCATCTCCCTCGTGCGCGGTCTTGAGCACGTCCCAAATCTCCTTGGCACTCTTCAACCCTTGCACCTTATTATACTCCTCTCAACATAGAGAGGCGAGGAGTATAGTAGTGGCTTGGGAGTTGAAGTGCCGGATTTGGGTGACCTCGTCCGAATCATATCCTTCATCCCCCATGGATGGTACCTGTGCTCCAAAATCAACAATATCCCATATGCTTGCGTGGAGTGAGGTTAGGTGATGCCTCATTTTATCACTCCACATACAATAATCTTCACCATAAAAAACCGGTGGTTTGCCTAATGGGACGGAAAGTAAAGGAGTGTGCAAGAGCCAGAAGATAAGATTCATGATGCTACACAACCTCTATGTGCCTTCGTGAAAGGGAAATGTGCCCTTGGGCCATTTCTAGTATATTTTGGTGATTAAGTGCCCAACACGTATTGAGTGAGTAATCATGTGCCAAATGATGGATGAAATGAAAATCAACAAAAAGGTATAATTCTAGACTTAGTACATTGGTTTTTGGGTACTAATATATTTGTCTAAGTGCTAGAATCAGAGAAAAGAGAAAAAGGAAAAGACTTGGCTGGTGCAGCCAAGACTCAGCGCAGTCTGGCACACCGGACTGTCCGGTGCGCCAGGCTGACTTCTGGCGAACTGGCCACTCTCGGGAATTCATCGGCGGCGTACGGCTATAATTCACCGGACTGTCCGGTGGTACACAAGACTGTCCGATGAGCCAACGGCTGCCAGCGCAACGGCCGGCCGCCAAATCCGCGGGCGACGCGTGGCCCGCTCCAACGGTGGGCAGGAGGCACCGGACTGTCCGGTGTGCATCGGACAGTGTCTGGTGCGCCAACGGCTACAATTCTGCAACGGTCGGTTGTGCCATTTTAGGAAGGCGATCTGCACCGGACCATGAACAGTGCCTGTCCGGTGGTGCACCGGACTGTCCGGTGCACCACCCGACAGAAGGCAAGAATTGCCTTCCCAGATTGCCTCCAACGGCTCCTAGCTGCCTTAGGGCTATAAAAGGGACCCCTGGGCGCATGGAGGAGTCACCCAAGCATTCTTTGATCATCTCTAAGCACCAAGAATCCATTCTCGCGCATTTGATTCTTTGTGATAGTGACTTGAGCTCTAGTTGAGTAGAGAACTCCTCGCATTGTGTTGTGAGCTCAAGTTGTGGCTTGTGTGCGTGTTTGTGCTTGTGCTTTGAGTCCTGTGTGTGTTGCTCTCCCCTCCCTTACTTCCGTGCTTCTTTGTGATCATCAATTGTAAGGGCGAGAGGCTTCAAGTTGTGAAGATTCCTCACGAACGGGAGATAGTAAAAGAAAGGAAAACACCGTGGTATTCAAGTTGATCATTGGATCACTTAAAAGGGGTTGAGTGCGACCCTCGTCCATTGGGATGCCACAACGTGGAGTAGGCAAGTGTTATACTTGGTCGAACCACTGGATAAATCACCGTGTCTCTTGTGCTTGTTTTCTTCGTGACCATTGTGTTTCACAAGAGCTTGGTCCTTAGCCACTTGATTCTATTGAGCTACACTTAATCAAGTTTTGTGGCTACAAGTGTTTGATTTTTACAGGATCACCTATTCACCCCCCTCTAGGTGCTCTCAATTGGTATCAAAGCCAGGTTCTCTTCACGCAAGGGACTAATCACCCGAAGAGATGGATCCTAAGGGAAAGGGGATGGTGGTCAACGACAAGACAAAGGAGTCCATCGTCAACGAGCCAAGAGATGATAAGCCCTCGGACTCTGGCTCGAGTCATAAGAAGAAGGACGGGAAGAAGAAGAGGCGCATTAAGAAGATCGTCTACTACGACAGCGACGAGTCTTCTTCTTCCCCAAGAGACGACGAATACGACGAGAAAAAGAAACCGGTTAATTCGAATTTTTCTTTTGATTATTCTCATATTCCGTTTAATTCCAATGCTCATTTAATTTCAATTCCACTTGGGAAACATCCGCACTTTGATGGAGAAGACTACCCATTTTGGAGTCACAAAATGCGTAGTCACCTATTCTCTCTCCATCCGGGTATTTGGGAGATTGTTGAAAACAGAATGCTTTTTGATAGTACTGACAACGTCGTTTTCATTAATGAGCAAATCCATAAAAATGCACAAGCTACCACCGTTTTGCTAGCATCCTTGTGTAGGGACGAGTACAATAAGATGAGCGGCTTGGACAACGCCAAGCAAATCTGGGACACCCTCAAGATTTCTCATGAGGGGAACGACGCCACCATGATCACCAAGATAGAGTTGGTGGAAGGCGAACTGGGGAGGTTCGCAATGATCAGGGGAGAGGAGCCAACACAAACGTACAACAGGCTCAAGACCATGGTCAACAAGATCAGGAGTTATAGAAGCACGAGATGGATGGACCACGACGTCGTCCGACTTATGCTCAGGTCCTTCACTGTTCTTGATCCTCATCTTGTGAACTCAATCCGTGAGAATCCTAGGCACACAAAGATGACGCTCGAGGAAATACTCGGAAAGTTTGTAAGCGGGCGTATGATGATCAAGGAAGCAAGATACGTTGATGAGGCATTGAATGGCCTAATGCCCATCTATGAGCCTCAAACCGTTGCTCTCAAAGCAACAAGCAGCAGGGAGGCGCTACCTAGCAAGGTGGCGCAAGTTGAGGCGACCGGGCTAAATGAGGATGAAATGGCCCTCATTATCAAGCGCTTCAAGACGGCGCTAAAAGGATGCAAGGAGCATCCCAACAAGAGCAAGACAAAGGGAAAGCGCTCCTGCTTCAAGTGTGGTAAGACTGGTCACTTTATTGCTAACTGTCCCGATAATGATAGTGACTAGGGACAAGAAAAGAGCAGGAAGAGGGAGAAAAAGAAGTCCTACAAGAAGGCGAAGGTCGAGGCGCACCTCGGCAAAGAGTGGGATTCGGATTGCTCTTCGTCCGACTCCAACGACGAAGGACTCGCCGCCTCGGCCTTCAACAAGTCGTCTCTCTTCCCCAACGAGCGCCATACTTTCCTAATGGCAAAGGAGAAAAAGGTAAGCGTTCGAGAAACTCCTAAATATACTACTTCTAGCGATGAAGATTCTAGTGATGATGAAGTAGACTATTCTAGCTTATTTAAAGGTTTAGATAGAGCCAAAGTAGAAAAATCAATGAATTGATTGATGCTTTAAATGAAAAGAATAGACTCTTAGAAAAGCAAGAGGATATATTGTATGAAGAACATGATAAGTTTATTAGTGTACAAAAATCTCTTGCTTTAGAAACTAAAAGGAATGAGATTTTATCTTCTGAAATTTCTGCTTGCCATGAGTCTATTTCTAGTTTGAAGAGTGTTCATGATGAGTTAAATGCTAAATTAGAAGTAGCTAATAAGTCTAGTTCATGTGTGGAACATGTCGTAATTTGTAATAAGTGCAAGGATTTTGATGTTAATGCTTGTAATGAACATCTGGCATCCATTACTAAATTAAATGATGAAGTTGCAAGTCTTAATGCTCAACTTAAGACTTGCAACTAAAATTTGCAAGGGATGCCTACACTGTTGGTAGACACCCCTCTATTAAGGATGGGCTTGGCTTTCGAAAGGAAGCCAAGAACTAAACAAGTCAAAGGGCTCCCATTTCTGCCAAGGAGAAAGGGAAGGCCCCTATGGCTAATAGTGCTTAAAGGAATCATGCTTTCATCTATAGTGATAGAAAATTTTCTAGAAATGCTCATAGGAGTTATGCTTATGGTTCACATGCTATGATTGCTTCAAGTTCTTCTTTTGTGCATGGTAGAAATATGCCTAGGAAAAATGTTGCTCATGTGTCTAGGAAAGTATGTAATGAACCTTCTACAATTTACCATGCTTGCAATACTTCTTTTGCAATTTGTTGTAAGAATAAGAAAGTAATTGCTAGGAAGTTGGGGGCCAAGTGCAAGGGAGACAAGACTTGCATTTGGGTCCCAAAACTATTATAACTAACCTTGTAGGACCCAACAAGAGTTGGGTACCTAAAACCCAAGTCTAATTTTCCTTGCAGGTTTATGCATCCGGGGGCTCAAGCTGGATTATCGACAGCGGATGCACAAACCACATGACGGGGGAGAAGAAGATGTTCACCTCCTACATCAAGAACAAGGATTCCCAAGATACAATCATATTTGGAGATGGGAATCAAGGCAAGGTCAAAGGCTTAGGCAAGATAGCCATCACTAATGATCACTCTATCTCTAATGTATTTCTAGTAGAGTCGCTAGGCTATAATCTGCTGTCTGTTAGTCAATTGTGCCACATGGGTTATAATTGTCTATTTACAAATGTAGATGTGTCTGTCTTTAGAAGGAGTGATGGTTCACTAGCTTTTAAGGGTGTACTAGATGGCAAACTCTATTTAGTGGATTTTTCGAAAGAGGAGGCCGATCTAGATGCATGCTTAATTGCTAAGACTAGCATGGGCTGGCTGTGGCATCGCCGTCTAGCAAATGTTGGGATGAAGAACCTTCACAAACTTCTAAAGGGAGAACATGTGTTAGGTCTAACAAATGTGTTTTTCGAAAAAGATAGACCTTGTGCAGCTTGTCAAGCAGGCAAACAGGTGGGAAGCGCTCATCACAACAAGAATGTGATGACCACATCAAGACCTTTGGAGCTACTTCACATGGACCTCTTCGGATCCGTCGCCTACCTCAGCATAGGGGGAAGTAAGTATGGTCTTGTTGTTGTTGATGATTTTTCCCGCTTCACTTGGGTATTCTTTTTGCAGGATAAATCAGAAACCCAAGGGACCCTCAAGCGCTTTCTAAGGCGAGCTCAAAACGAATTTGAACTCAAAGTGAAAATGATTAGAAGCGACAACGGGTCCGAGTTCAAGAACCTTCCAGTGGAGGAGTTCCTTGAGGAGGAAGGAATCAAGCACGAGTTCTCCGCTCCCTACACACCACAGCAAAACGGTGTGGTAGAGAGGAAGAACAGGACGCTTATAGACATGGCAAGGACGATGCTTGGAGAATTCAAGACGCCCGAGCAGTTTTGGTCGGAAGCTGTGAACACAGCTTGCCACGCTATAAACCGGGTCTACCATCATTGCCTCCTCAAGAAGACGTCGTATGAACTTCTAACCGGTAACAAAACCAACGTGTCTTATTTTCGTGTATTTGGGAGTAAATGTTACATTCTAGTGAAGAAAGGTAGGAATTCCAAATTTGCTCCCAAAGCTGTAGAAGGGTTTTTGCTAGGTTATGACTCAAATACAAAGGCGTATAGAGTCTTCAACAAATCATCGGGTTTGGTTGAAGTCACTAGCGACGTTGTATTTGATGAAACTAATGGCTCTTCAAGAGAGCAAGTTGATCTTGATGATATAGATGAAGATGATGTTCCAATGGACGCAATTCGCACCATGGCAATTGGAGATGTGCGACCACAGGAGCACCAAGTGCAAGATCAACCTTCTTCCTCAACTTTGGTGCACCCCCCAACTCAAGATGATGAATAGGTTTTTCAAGAGGAGGCGTATGATCAAGGGGGAGCACAAGAAGACCAAGTTGTGGAGGAAGAAGCACCAAGGGGCCCTCCAACTCAAGTTTGAGCGACAATTCAAAGGAATCATCCCGTCGACAAGATTTTGGGTGATATAAGCAAGGGATTAACAACTCGCTCACGTCTAGCTTTTGTGGGCATTACTCGTTTGTCTCTTCTATTGAGCCTTTCAGGGTAGAAGAGGCATTGCTAGATCCGGACGGGTGTTGGCCATGCAGGAAGAGTTCAACAACTTCAAGCGAAATGAAGTTTGGACCCTGGTGCCACGTCCCAAGCAAAATGTTGTGGGAACCAAGTGGGTGTTCCACAATAAACAGGACAAGCACGGGGTGGTGACAAGGAACAAGGCTCGACTTGTGGCAAAAGGTTATGTTGGGGTCGTGCTTCGGTGCGCCGAAGGTCTCACACGAAGAAGCAGCTTCGGCTGAAGTCGTCTCCAAGAGATGGCCGAAGGTTCCTTTTCATGGAGCTTCGGCGTTACAAACCGACATAGAGATAGAATGACCTTTTTATCCATAGAGGTCTGAGTCAATGTTGTAAACTTTTGTAAGGGGCATAATTGTAATTTGTCACAGGCTGCGACCTGTGCCTATAAATAGATGAACAGTACCTCTGTACTGTTCACGCGAACCTGTCATTTGCCTTCGCATCACGCTTGTATTCTCACCTTCCTCAGGATCGAAGGTACATTTGTAATTTGAAATCATTTATATTCGTTCGTATTAGTAAAGATGGAAATGATTCTATGATAACATTTGAATGTTTATTTTATGCTTCATGATTTATATGACTTCGTCCCTCGTTATTATGTTTACGAAGGTACGCCCTTCGTAACCTTCGTCCGAAATTCTTTATATCTCGAAGGGATATAAGGTGGTGGAGGACGAAGGACTTTAACATTTAACATTTTCTGTGTTGCCTTGTTCTTAACTCTTAGCATTTGAGAACAAGCCCCCAACATTGGCGCCCACCTCCGGTGAACTCACTTCCACTTTTCTGAGCTGATGGCTTCGTTCAACAATCAAGCTGGAGCTGCTTCGGCTTCGAAGCTGGTGCTCCCGATAACAGGCGGCTCTTGCTCAGAGCCGGCTAACAAGAAGCAGAAGAAGGAGGCTCAGAGAAGGGTGCAGCATGTTGGAGTACAGGGACCTTTCATCAAGTCAAAATGGTCCCACGTTCCAATTACTTTCTCTCAGGAAGACCTTCAGCTTAAGGATTATCCTCACAATGATGCCATGGTCATCTCTTGCGTGATCAAAGGATTTCTGGTCCACAATGTCCTAGTTGATACAGGCAGTGCAGCTGACATTATATTTGCTAAAGCCTTCAGACAAATGCAAGAGCCCGAAGACAAGATTCATGATGCTACGCACCCTCTTTGTGGCTTCGGAGGGCGGCAGATTGTAGCACTTGGGAAGATTACCATGCCGGTAACCTTCGGATTTGTTAACAACACAAGGACTGAGCAAATTGTGTTTGATATTGTTGACATGGAGTATCCTTACAATGCTATCATTGGTCGCGGAACTCTTAATGCTTTCGAAGCAATTCTTCACCCAGCTTATCTCTGCATGAAGATACCTTCGGACCAAGGACCTATTGCTATTCATGGAAGCCAGGAAGCTGCTAGAAGGGCCGAAGGAAGCTGGACTGACTCCAAAGCAATCCATAACATAGATGGAGCTGAAGCTTGTGAACAGTACAAATTCAGGAGGGAGAAGGCAGCTTCAGCGGATCAGCCGAAGCCCATGTTATTGTGTGAAGACATAGCAGAGCAGAAGGTGCTATTGGGCTCGCAATTATCTGAAGACCAGGAGAAAACCTTGATAAGGTTTTTATTCAACAGCAAAGATGTTTTTGCATGGTCAGCCAATGATCTCTGTGGAGTGAATCGGGATGTTATTGAACATTCGCTCAATGTTGACCCATCCTTTAGACCCCGAAAGCAGAGGCTTCGGAAAATGTCTGATGACAAGGCCGAAGGGGCTCGCAGTGAAGTAAAAAGACTTCTCAGTGCAGGAGTTATCAGAGAAGTGAAATATCCAGAGTGGCTAGCTAACACTGTTATGGTGAAGAAGGCCAATGGCAAATGGAGAATGTGTATTGATTTCACAGATCTCAACAAGGCTTGTCCGAAGGATGAATTCCCGTTGCCAAGGATAGACTCTTTAGTCGATGCAGCAGCTTCTTCAGAGCTCATGAGTCTCCTAGACTGCTACTCAGGCTATCATCAAATTTGGATGAAGAAGGAAGATGAGCCAAAAACTAGCTTCATAACCCCAAGTGGTACATATTGCTATCTTCGGATGCCTGAGGGGCTCAAAAATGCCGGAGGAAGTTTCAGCCGAATGACAGCGAAGGTTCTCCAGTCTCAGATAGGCAGAAATGTGTTGACTTATGTCGATGACATTATTGTAAAAAGCACGAAGCAGGAAAATCATATTGCTGATCTGCAGGAGACCTTCGCCAGCTTCAGACAAGCTGGTCTGAAGCTGAATCCAGAAAAATGTGTCTTCGAAGTGAAGAAGGGCAAATTTCTTGGATGCTTGGTTTCAACAAAGGGAATCGAAGCTAACCCAAATAAAATCGAAGCTATACTTCGAATGGAGCCACCAACCACAAGAAAGGGGGCCCAAAGATTGACAGGAAGGCTGGCATCTCTCAACAGATTTATATCCAGATCAGCAGAAAGAAACTTACCATTCTTCGAGGTGCTGAAGTCAGCTGAAGTCTTTCAATGGGGCCCAAGTCAACAAAAAGCCTTCGAAGAGCTGAAGCAATACTTAATAGATCTCACAACATTAACTCCACCAACGCCAGGGGCTCCTCTGTTGTTATATGTGGCAGCTTCGCACTCAGCAGTAAGTGCGGCACTTGTCCAGGAGAAGTTTGATGGACAAGTCAAGAAGCAGGTCCCAGTATATTTTGTATCTGAGGTCCTTAGTGTCTCAAAGAAAAATTATACAGAGCTGGAGAAGGTATTGTATGCCGTTTTAATGGCATCCAGGAAGCTTCGGCACTATTTTCAGGCATACAACATTATTGTTCCTTCTTCGCAGCCGTTGAAGGATATCATGAGAAATAGAGAAGCTACTGGACGTATTGGAAAATGGGCTGCGGAGCTCAATGAATTCTACATTGATTATGTGCATAGATCCTCAATTCAGTCTCAAGCATTGGCAGATTTCATTGCCGACTGGACGCCAGGGGCTCAGGACGAAGAAGCGAATAAAGATGCCGAAGTATGGACAGTGTTTTGTGATGGCTCTTGGGGAACCTTCGGAGCAGGTGCAGCTGCTGTGTTGGTCTCACCGTCCAAGGTTAAAACTTGCTATGCAGCAAGACTTGACTTCAGCTGCACAAATAATATAACTGAGTACGAAGCCCTGCTCCTGGGTCTTCGGAAACTAAAGGCAATGGGAATCAGAAGGGCGATTCTTAAAATTGATTCCCAGGTTGTTTCGGGTCATATTGACAAAAGTTGCAAGGCTAAAGACCCGAAGCTTGAAAAATACCTAGACACGGTCCGAAGGATCGAAGCTTCCTTCGAAGGATTTTCTGTTAAGAATATCCCTCGAGGACAAAATGAGCATGCTGATTTGTTGGCCAAGTCTGCAGCACAGGGGCTGCCGCTACCTTCGGATGTGTTTTTCGAAACAATAAAGGCACCTTCAGTGGAGCTACTTGAAAGAGCAGTCCTTAACATTTCTCCTGTGTACAGTGAAGATTGGAGAACTGAAATAATCTCTTACCTTCAGGGTAACTTCCTATCAGATGACGAAGCTTATAATAAAAGAATAGAGGCAAGAGCTCGTCCGTATATCATGATAGAAGGGGAATTATACAAGCATGGAGTTTGTGCCCCGCTGCTCAAGTGCTTATCTAGAGCCGAAGGTATAGAATTGATGAAAGAGATACATGCAGGCCTATGTGGCTCCCACATCAGATCCAGGCCGTTACTTGGAAAAGTTTTTCGCCAAGGGTTTTATTGGCCGAAGGCAGCTTCGGATGCAGCGGAGTTGGTTCAAAAGTGCGAAGGTTGTCAGAAATGTGCAAGAGATCAAAAGCAGCCTTCGTCTTTGACACAGCTGATACAGCCCATCTGGCCATTGCAAAGGTGGGGCCTCGACTTGCTGGGTCCATTACCACCGGCTCAAGGCAATCTGAAATATGTTATAGTGGCTATGGAGTATTTTTCCAAGTGGATTGAGGCGAAGCCATTAGCCACAATAACTTCGGCCACTGTCCAAAAATTTTTCTGGCAGAACATTGTCTGTCGCTTCGGAGTGCCGAAGGCCATCACTGTAGATAATGGAACACAGTTCGACTCCGAAGATTTCAGAAATTTCTGTGATCAAATTGGAACGAAGATCCATTTTGCATCAGTCAGGCATCCGGAGTCGAATGGGCTTGTTGAAAGGGCCAACGACATCATAGTGACAGGAATAATGAAGTTAATCTTCAATCAACCCAGGGGAAAGTGGCCAGATCAGTTGCCCAAAGTGGTGTGGAGCCACAATACAACAACATCAAGGTCTACAGGCTTTACCCCATTTAAGTTGTTATTTGGTGACGAAGCAATAACTCCGGAAGAAGCTAAAGCTGGATCAATAAGAGTGGTAGCTTCGGCAGAATCAGGTGCCGAAGATGCTTGTCTTGTGGAAAAAGATGCCTTAGAAGGGATCAGGCTTCAGGCCGTGGAGAATATCAATAAATATCAAGCTGAAACAATCAAATGGCGAGATAGAAAGGTCCGGCTAAAAAATATTGAGCCAGGGCATTTGGTGCTTCGGAGAGTGGCCAACCCAGATACAGTGGGCAAGCTACAATTGAAATGGGAAGGGCCTTTCTTAGTAGCATCCTCGTCGAGGCCTGGTTCGTACAGATTAAAGGACATGGATGGCAACGAAATTCCAAGATCTTGGAATGCAGATGAGCTTCGGAGATATTATGTATAACTTGATGTAACTTTTTATGTTTTTCTTTTTCTTTTTTCATGGCACCCTTTTCCTTTCTAAAGGGGGAGAAAGGTTTTTAATGGGGCCATCATATGTAATTTCCTTTTTAGTTTTATAAGAGCAAAATCCCCCAAAGAATGTAAATGTAAAAGCTGAGAACGCACCATCGAGTGCCGAAACTGAAAAAAAAAGCGAAGAAGCTCCAAAGACGTCCCTAAGGGGATGCAGAGCTCTGATTCCGCCGAAAGTAAAAGGCGAAGAAGCTCCAAAGACGTCCCTAAGGGGATGCAAAGCTTACAGCGAAAAGTCAACGCTGATACCGCCTAAGTAAAAGGCGAAGAAGCTCCAAAGACGTTCCTAAGGGAATGCAGAGCTTATACTGCCTAAGTAAAAGGCGAAGAAGCTCCAAAGTCGTTCCTAAGGGAATGCAGAGCTGATGTGTGGTTGTTCCTAAGGAAATAATGGATGAGTGTGGCTTCGGACATACGCTTCGGACATTCATTCGCACATTACATTACATCATGGCATTTGCATACATAAGCATTCATTCATAGCATTTATGTACCAAAGTGGTTGCTTCGGCAAAAAAGAGAAGTGGCTTTTTATGAATCGTTGTGTAAAAGAAAAGCTTCGGCAGAAGGGAGAATTGGCTTTTTATGAATCGTTGTGTAAAAGAAAAGCTTCGGCAGAAGGGAGAATTGGCTTTTTATGAATCGTTGTGTAAAAGAAAAGCTTCGGCAGAAGGGAGAAGTGGTATTCTATGCTTCGTTGTGTACGAAAAGAAGGGGAGGTGTTTTTTCGCTTTCGGCTCAAAATACTGATTTCGTTCACATCAAAGCACCCTAGTAGAAGGGTAAGAATATACTACAAGGTATGTACAAAGTTCCTTGAGAACAGTTCAATTGTATTTACAAAACTTGTTACAAAAGTATCCTGAGTTTTTTTTCCTATAGTACATTTCTACTGATCTTCATTAAGCTTCAGCTTCGGCGACATAACTTAAGCATCATCTTCACCTTCGTCATCCTACATAAATCAAGGAATCGTGAGTAAAAATCAAGTGCAAAGGAAAAGGTAAGTACGAAGTATCATTTCTTACTGGTTCAAGATGACTTTGGGCTTCGTCTCCAGCCTTCTCCCGCCCGCCTTTTGTCCATATCATTTTTATAAATCTATTTGAGATGCTTCGGGCGAGGTCAGGTATATCATCCAGGATTGATGGAGATAGGGTGAAGTTGGGCCTGTTGACAATTTTTCCATGCTCGCAGCCGGCCTTCAGGAATGCAGCAGCGGTACCCCGAGAAGCTACCCAGGCACAGAAGTCGCCGTGCCCGGCTATAACTTCGTCAAGTTCTTCGATTTCAGCTTCAATATGATCGAAGGCCTGTGGTAAATTTTCCGCTGAAGGGTTAAATTTCCCGCTGCTGGCTCCAACAGAGTAAAATATCTTTTTTAATCGTCCAATACAATTATTGCCAAATTTCAAGCATTTGTCTTGAAGGCTTGTTAACGATTTCTTCAACTCTGAGCTGGTCTGGACTTCGGCTTCAAGCTTCGAATTAAGCTCTAGCTTCTCCTGATCGAATTGTTTTGATTGACTGATAAGCTTCGAATTCAACTCTGATACTTTAGCCTCAGTCTCAGCCAGCAAGCCTTCGGTCGATTGGAGCTCGAAGTCTTTCTTTTCAATGATGGCAGATTGTTCTTTTATCTTGCTTTCTAAGTTTTCAATTATAGCTTCGTGTTTTTTGTCCTCCAAATCTTGCTGCATCTTCAGAGCTTTGCTCAGTAGCATGCTCTGCACAGAAACAACTTACGTTGGTAACATTTTCATTATTAACAGCAATAAAAACCAGAGAAAAGGTTGTTTACCTTGAAGTTGGAGTAAAATAAGCTGCCGACGATATGTTGTCGTCGGTAGCGGCTGATGTCTGTCTCTAGCTTCGGAAAACCGATACTCTTTGATAGAGTACCGATTACCTTAGCTCCAGTTTGGTCTCGAATGCAGCCTAATTTTTCATCGTCCACACCTCCAAATAGGAGAGCTCCTGGTTTGTAGCCACAAGATTTGGCATAGTCCTTAAGTTCTTCCATTTCGGCCTTCGACAGTTTTTGCCCAATCAAATTTTGGAATGTGTAGGCTTCGTCGTCCGAAGTGTCCTCGGCTATTTCTTTCCCCTTCCCAGGCACTGTGGCCATGGTTTTTTCGGCAGCAGTGCCAGCTTCTTCTGCAGCCATGTCTTGCAAGATTTTGTCAATGTCCTCAATGGTAGTTTCTAAGTTTACATCTTCGGCTGTAGCGGCTTCAGCAGCCGCGACCTCCGAAGGTGCGACTTCGACGTTTGTGGTGCCTTCGACAGCTGGTGTTTTCTGAATTGACGCCTTAGGCGGCGTCTTGTCGATAACTTCAGTTACCGCAATAATTCTTTGCCGCTTGGGTTTGCTTATCTTCGTTTGATCCGGCTCGTCCACCTTTTGAAAAAGCTTTGTCAGTTGGAGCCCTAATGGACTTAGCTTCGTGGGCATGGGTTCAGTCATTACCTTTAAAATTTCCTCCACGTCGCTCGTAGAAGGTGGTGTGGGGGTCCCCTCTTCTTCGGATATTTTTCGCTTCGGAGTTGATATTTTTCTTTTCTTGGGAATTTTCTTCTCTGTTGCTGGTCGTTCTTCATCCTTGGTCAGAGTTTCGGCCACTCTTTTTCTTTTGTGGCCCTCGGCACCCTTGTTCAACTGCTCATAGTCTGGGTACTCGAAGCCCAGGGCATCAAGCACTCGGTTCAGCCTTCGCTTCGGTCGGGCGCCGAAGGCCGCTGTCATTAGTTGATCCTCTTTTTTGGAGTAATTCCCCAGGATTTCATTGCACATCACCTCAACTGTGTCTAACCACTCTTTGCAGGGTTTTTTGAAGTACTTCTTAAACTTGAAGTGATAAGGAAGCCGGACAAGCTCCCCCTTCTTCTTCTCTCCCTCCAGCTTCGGCATTTCCCACTCTTTTAGAGTAGGGAAAACTCTGAATGCCAAGAATTCCTGAACTAGATCCCTGGTGCCAATATGTTCTGAAATAATTTCAAATTCACCCAGAGCAGCCCAGGTGGGACCTTCTAGCCTGCCGATGTGGCATCGTGGCCTTGTCTCTCCAAAGATTAAATCCAGAGGGCTTTGTACCAATTTTTCTTTGTCTTCGTCAACTTTTACATAAAACCACTCAGATTTCCAGCCTGCTGGCCATTTGCTTCGGTAGCTGATGACAGGACACTTTGTTGTCTTCCGGTAGGCAAAATTATAGCAACCGAAATTATCATGTAGCCCATCTTTTCTGGCCTTTGTTTGGTAATGTAATTCGTGAACTCGGCAGAAGCTGTCGGCAAACGGTTCCACAGCTTGGCTTCGGAGGGCCCAGATATAAACATTGAGCCTAACGATGGCGTTAGGAGTCAATTGATGAAAGTAGATACCAAACCTCTTCAGTATCTCCGCAATAATCTTATGAAGAGGGAATCTCAGCCCAGCCTTTAAAAAGCTCTTGAAGATGACAATCTCGTCCTTCTCTGGCTTCGGGGTGGTTTCTTCCCCCCCGAAGCGAAGCAGCTTCTTCTGATCTTCATTAAAAAAACCTGCTTTCACCATCTTCGAAAGGTCAGCCTTTGAAACAGTTGATTTCCCAAAATCCAGGTGACTGGGCTTGCTGGGCATGGCAATACGGTAGTCATCTTCGGGATCAGTCCCTTCAATGTTTTCTTCTTCTCCTTTGGCGGTTGTTGGGTTTGCTGCAGCACTGGGCATTTCTTCCGCAGTCACTAGACCGGAACGCTGCATCGCTTCGGAGATGGGCACAGTGTCCGAACCTTCGGCTTCGTCTCCCTCACGTACAACTTTGGCAGTAGATCGCACTCTCGCCATTTGATTCTGAGTTTGGGAAAGTCAGATACTTTTTTCTTCTTTCTTTTCTCCCGAAGCTCTTCTTTCTGACGAAGCAGATGTCGAGATGGACCTTCGTTCGATTCTGAGAATCAAGCTTCGGCTATAGTTCAAAATTTTGGCAGCACAACAGTGCAAATAGCAATGAATGCTGTGGTAACTTCACACCTACCCGTCTGTTTATATAGTGCTGCAGGTAAGAAGGCGAAGCGGCAGGATTTTTTACACCAAGCGGGCAGTCACTCGAACTCGCTGTGCAGTGGACCGCAAAGATCAAACAGTAACTCTGCAAGGTGGGCCTGGCACGCGCTCGGAAGCCAGATCGTTTCTCCGCAACGAGCTCAGGGAAGGTGTTTTTTGGACCTTCGGCTTCCCGAAGCTGAAGAGGCTTTTTTCACGGGTCAAGCTCGTTACGAAAAACGATCTAGCACCGCGAAAGGGGCTACTGTTGGGGTCGTGCTTCGGTGCGCCGAAGGTCTCACACGAAGAAGCAGCTTCGGCTGAAGTCGTCTCCAAGAGATGGCCGAAGGTTCCTTTTCATGGAGCTTCGGCGTTACAAACCGACATAGAGATAGAATGACCTTTTTATCCATAGAGGTCTGAGTCAATGTTGTAAACTTTTGTAAGGGGCATAATTGTAATTTGTCATAGGCTGCGACCTGTGCCTATAAATAGATGAACAGTACCTCTGTACTGTTCACGCGAACCTGTCATTTGCCTTCGCATCACGCTTGTATTCTCACCTTCCTCAGGATCGAAGGTACATTTGTAATTTGAAATCATTTATATTCGTTCGTATTAGTAAAGATGGAAATGATTCTATGATAACATTTGAATGTTTATTTTATGCTTCATGATTTATATGACTTCGTCCCTCGTTATTATGTTTACGAAGGTACGCCCTTCGTAACCTTCGTCCGAAATTCTTTATATCTCGAAGGGATATAAGGTGGTGGAGGACGAAGGACTTTAACATTTAACATTTTCTGTGTTGCCTTGTTCTTAACTCTTAGCATTTGAGAACAAGCCCCCAACAGGTTATGCCCAAGTCGCAGGTTTGGACTTTGAGGAGACTTTTGCTCCTATGGCTAGGCTAGAGTCTATTCGCATTTTGTTAGCCTATGTCGCTCACCATTCTTTCAGGTTGTTCCAAATGGATGTGAAGAGCGCTTTCCTCAACGGGCCAATCAAGGAGGAGGTGTACGTGGAGCAACCCCCTGGCTTTGAGGATGAACGGTACCTCGACCACGTGTGTAAGCTATCTAAGGCGCTCTATGGACTTAAGCAAGCCCCAAGAGCATGGTATGAATGCCTTAGATATTTTCTAATTGCTAATGCTTTCAAGGTTGGGAAAGCCGATCCAACTCTTTTCACTAAGACTTGTGATGGTGACCTATTTGTGTGCCAAATTTATGTCGATGACATAATATTTGGTTCCACTAACCAAAAGTCTTGTGAGGAGTTTAGCAGGGTGATGACTCAGAAATTCGAGGTCTATGATGAGCGAGTTGAACTACTTCCTTGGGTTCCAAGTGAAGCAACTCAAGGACGGCACTTTCATCTCCCAAACGAAGTACACGCAAGACTTGCTCAAGCGGTTCGGGATCAAGGATGCCAAGCCCGCAAAGACTCCAATGGGAACCGACGGACATGTCGACCTCAACAAAGGAGGTAAGTCCGTTGATCAAAAGGCATACCGGTCTATGATAGGTTCCTTGCTTTACTTATGTGCTAGTAGACCGGATATTATGCTTAGCGTTTGCATGTGTGCTAGATATCAATCCGACCCAAGGGAATGTCACCTTGTGGCCGTTAAGCGGATTCTTAGATATTTAGTTGCTACGCCTTGCTTCGGGGATCTGGTATCCAAAGGAGTCTACCTTTGACTTGATTGGATATTCAGACTCCGATTATGCCGGGTGCAAGGTTGATAGGAAGAGTACATCAGGGATGTGCCAATTCCTAGGAAGGTCCCTGGTGTCTTGGAGTTTAAAGAAACAAACTTCTGTTGCCCTATCCACCGCTGAGGCCGAGTATGTTGCCGCAGGACAGTGTTGCGCGCAACTACTTTGGATGAGGCAAACCCTCCAGGACTTTGGCTACAATCTGAGCAAAGTCCCACTCCTATGTGATAATGAGAGTGCAATCCGCATGGCAGACAATCCTGTTGAACACAGCCGCACAAAGCACATAGACATCCGGCATCACTTTTTAAGAGACCATCAGCAAAAGAGAGATCTCGAAGTGTTTTATGTTAGCACCGAGAACTAGCTAGCCGATATCTTTACCAAGCCTTTAGATGAGAAGACCTTTTGCAGACTGCGTAGTGAGCTAAATGTCTTAGATTCGCGTAACTTGGATTGATCTATAGCATACAAGTGTTTTATGTCCTTGATCATGTTCCTTTATGCATATTATTGCTTATTTATGGTGCTCAAGTTATGCAAGGGATCCCCGGACCTCACAAGTCCATATGTGAATGATGCACATATTTAGGGGGAGAAATGCTACAACTTGACCCTTTGAGACTAACCATGTGCTTGAGTTTACTTGATTTAGTCTCAAAGGTGGATTGAAAGGGAAAGGTGAACTTGGACCATGAAAGACTTCCACTGCACTCTGATGAGAGGGTAATTTACTCCAAGTTCATCTCCATGCTCTTATTGCCTTTTTACTCTTAATTGACGATTTTAGTGAGGTAATGGGGTTTAAGGGCCAATAATGATCCCGTTTTGGTGCTTAATGCCAAAGGGGGAGAAATTAAGGCCAAAGCAAATGGATCAGCTACCACTTGAGAACTTTGAAAATAGTAGAGTTAGAACTTTTGATTTGTCAAAATACTCTTATTGTCAAAATACTCTTAGTGTCAAAATTTGGTCTCTTATGGGGAGAATTTATGATTATGGGAAAAGGGGGAGTTTTTGGATCATGATCATTTTCTCTCTTGGATTATCTCTCTTTATGCCCAAACAAGTGAGTTTGACTTAGAGATAGGAAAATGAATTTGATTTGCAAAAACAAACCAAGTGGTGGCAAAGAACGATCCAAATATGTCAAAGACAATTTTTGTTCTCAATTGCATTGATGTTGCACTTCTATTTGTTGCTTTTTGATGTGTTGGCATAAATCACCAAAAAGGGGGAGATTGAAAGGGAAATGTGCCCTTGGGCCATTTATAGTATATTTTGGTGATTAAGTGCCCAACACATATTGAGTGAGTAATCATGTGCCAAATGATGGATGAAGTGCAAATCAACAAGAAGGTATGATTCTAGACTTAGTATATTGGTTTTTGTGTACTAATGTATTTGTCTAAGTGCTAGAATCAGAGAAAAGAGAAAAAGGAAAAGACTTGGCTGGTGCAGCCAAGACTCAGCGCAGTCTGGCACACCGGACTGTCCGGTGGTGCACCGGACAGTGTCCGGTGCGCCAGGCTGACTTCTGGCGAACTGGCCACTCTCAGGAATTCGTCGGCGACGTACGGCTATAATTCACCGAACTGTCCGGTGATGCACCGGACTGTCCGGTGAGCCAACGACCGCCAGCGCAACGGTCGGCCGCCAAATCCGCGGGCAACGCGTGTGACGGAACCTCCCAAGTCATTAGGCCCACCTACAGTTGTCCTTGTCCAACAAACATCAGACAACCCTGTAGATGTTCCTGAATCACTTGATAAGTTCGGTATCTTTATCCTTACCTTTCCAGGAACGTTTCACCCGTCTCACAGACAGTATGTTCATCGGAGATGCGGAAATGTGGAAGTGATTACATAAACTTACATTTATTTAAAAGTAAGAGTAAGTTATTTGTACAGACCAGAGAGTGCTGAAAAGCATTATTACAATACCTAGGAGGCAAAAACTCCTCCCATTAAGTTCTTTACATAAAAGTTTTTAAGGAGGACCCGGTCCTCCGGCAGCTTCAGTCTTGATTATCTTCACTTTTCACCACCTTGGTACAAAAACAACAAAAGTTTGTTGTCTCCTCACCTAAAAACAACGGGGGAATAAACCCTGAGTATGGAATTACTCAGCAAGTCTTACCCGACTAAGGAAAAGACTCTCAAGGGTATGCTGGTTTAAGGGAGTCAAGGTAAGGCTTCTCAATAATCAAAGACTCTGTTTTGCAGAAATGCTTACTAAAGTGGATCCTTAAAATCCAGTTTTATTGGTCAAGTTAAGTAAAGTTACCTGCATCTAGAGTTCTTTCTACCCTAGTTCAAACACTTATCCTGGACTAGCCAAGTTCTTAATTCATACTTTATCTTCACTGGAGTGCTACGTGTAGGGTAGTGACCAAGTCTTCATAACCGCGAAGGTACGGCGATCCGAATCGATTATACTCAGCTGAGGATCTCCAATCACAGAACAATCCAAGCTAGCTCAATGGCCATCTCCTTCTACAGCAAGATCGCCCTACGCCCCGGATCTATGTTCCGCTTCGGAACAATCTCATTCGTAGCGGACGAAGAAGGAACTCTGCACCGTATCGCGGATCCGCCGGAAAAGGAATCTCCCTCAACAAACTCCGAAAATGCCGGAGAAGTGCGACCTCCAGCTCTCCGAAAAAAGATCACCGCGACGGCAGCGCCGTTCTACCCCGACGTCCTCTTCATCGGAAGGGCGGAATCGCCCGCCATCTCCGACGACGAGCCGACTGTACCCGGGGAGGAACCGCCTCAGCGAGAATCCCGTCGACGAAGGAACCGGCGCAGGAATGTTCGACGACATCACGCGGCCGGGGAGCGGAATCCGGAACAACCTGTCTCGCGAGACGAGGTCTCGGAAGTAGGAGAAACCCCGGAAGAACGCGTCTTCAGAGAGCGAAGGAACTCCCGACGATGTGATCGCCGACGAGCTCAGGAGCAGGCTGAGCAGGATGCAAGGCAACGTCGAGAGAATCCACTCTTCGGGCGCAATCTGAACCCCGACTTCGCCCGAGCCATGAACACGCCGAGCGAAGTCGGAGGGGTACTGGCTCGGATAGCGGAAGGACTTCCTCGGACTCCAGACGCCGACGGCTACCGACGATTGTTCACCCAGGCGGCCAACCATCTTCTACCGCTTGCTCACCCGCCGAATGATCTACGACACGCCATCAACAGTCGCCGAGACGCGTGGAGCTCCATCAATGCTTCGCGGGAACGGCGGCATGAGAACGAAATTCGTCGTCGAGAGGAGTACGACAGGGATCATGGTGCCCCGACTCAGAGCCAAGCTACCAGGACTGAGTCGGCAACGGCTTCAACTGGCGGAACCTCCCGGGGACGGTCGAGGAATCACAACCACAACTCCCCTCCCCGGGACAGACATCGACCCCGGCGACAGGAGGACACGTGCGGAGTGTCCGCCCTTACTCCGCGCCTTAGGGCCATCCAGTGGCCTCCCAACTTCAAGGTATCCAATGTTGACAAGTATGAACCTAAGCAGGATCCATGGGGTTGGCTAGCCGTCTACACCACCGCTGCTCGAGCTGCCGGAGCATCCGAAGACGTGATGACCGCGTACTTGCCCATTGTCCTTGGACAAGACGCGCTGCAATGGCTACGACATCTACCCCGACACTGCATCGACGTCTGGGGAGACTTCAGTCGACGCTTCACCGCCAACTTCCAGTCCCTCTCCGACAAGCCGGCGCAACCGTGGGACCTTAAATCTATCAAGCGCCGGGGAGACGAAACTCTCCGGTCATACCTCAAGAGGTTTCAAACCATGAGGAATCGTATCCCCGATGTCACGGAGGCGGCCGTGATCGAGGACTTCTACCGAGGATCTAATGATTCGGTTTTCGTCCGAGCCATACTACAAAAGGCGCCGACCACCTCGGAGGAGCTGTTCCGGGAAGCCGACCTCTACATCACCGCCGACGAGCGAGCCCAGGATCTCATCGGAGGAGCAAAGCCCGCACCGGCAGCACCACGACGCGACACGAACCAGCAACCTGACAAGCGGTGGGAGAAGAGGCCACGCGAAGAAGTGCACGCCGCCGGACCACCTGCCTCTCGCGCTCGAGGAGGACCTCGTGGAGGCGAACGCACGCTGGACGACATCCTCGACGCCCAGTGCCCGTACCACAAGGACATGCGCCACACTCTTCGTAACTGCCGAGACTTCAAGCACTCCGTCGGACACGGCCGACCCTTCCAACCTCTACCTCCTCCTCCGCCGAGGGGAGGACCAGATGAACCACGACAACCCCATCGGCAGGAGGAGGGAGGAGGGGGAGGAGCTTTTCCGCGCGTTGACAGGGAGGTCAACGTCATCTTCGGCGGACACGGATCGCAGGAGAGCAGAAGACAGCAAAAGCTCAATGATCGCCAGATACTGGTGGCGACCATCGGCCCTCCCGCCCCATACCGATGGTCGGAGCACCCGATCACCTTCACTCGGGCGGATCAATGGCTCAACTTCGACCACCCGGGCAAGTACCCGCTTCTCGTCGATCCGGTGATCCGAGAGAGCCGGGTGAAAAAGGTGTTAGTGGACGGGGGGAGCAGCATCAACATCACCTTCCCCCGGACACTCCAAAGCTTGGGAGTTCATCTCAAAGAGCTCCACGAGTCGGACACTCCTTTCTTCGGCATCGTGCCGACGGAAGGGGAATACCCGCTGGGCCACATCTACATGCCGGTCACCTTTGGAACTCCGGAGAACTACAGAACCGAGTTCCTAAGGTTTGAAGTGGCAAACTTCGACTGCGGGTACAACGCCATCATCGGGAGGCCAGGATTGGCCAAGTTCATGGCCATTCCGCATTACACATACATGATACTGAAGATGCCAGGGCCACAAGGGATCATAACTGTGCGCGCCGACCTCCAAGGCGCCGCAGAATGTTTCCGAGTGGCTATTCAAGCAGCCCTCACCGCCAAGCCATCGACAGCTCCCTCCGCAATGGCGAACTCTAAGCCTGAGGAGGACCTCGCAATACCAGCAAATGAAGCTCAGACCGCGACCTCTATGCGGCCGACTGAAGAAACCAAAAGGATCAACCTGGGGTTCGCTGATGAGCGCAAGGCGGCCATCATCAGCTCCAGTTTGGATGACAAATAGGAAAGCGCGCTCGTCCGGTTTCTGCAAGATAACCGAGATGTATTCGCATGGCAACCTGCGGATATGCCGGGAGTCCCGAGAGAACTGGCCGAGCACAAACTGAAGGTTTTTCCCCAGGCAAGGCCGATTCGACAGAAATTACGTCGTTTCACGCCTGATAAGAGGGAAGCCATTCGCGCCGAGTTAGCTCGCTTGGTCGCGGCTGGATTCATTAGAGAAGTATTACATCCCGAGTGGTTAGCCAATCCTGTTCTTGTACTCAAAAAGAATAAAGTGGACTGGCGCATGTGTGTTGATTATACCGATCTCAACAAACACTGTCCGAAGGATCCCTTCGGGCTCCCGAGGATAGATCAGGTGGTGGACTCCACCGCTGGGTGTTCTATGCTATCTTTCTTGGATTGCTATTCCGGGTACCATCAGATCAGTCTGGCAAAGGAAGATGAAGAAAAAAACGGCATTCATTACTCCATTTGGCGCTTTCTGTTATACCTCCATGCCGTTTGGCCTCAAAAACGCTGGAGCGACTTACCAGAGAGCTATTCAAACATGCTTAGCCGATCACTGGGGCAAGCGTGTGGAGGCTTATGTGGATGACGTGGTGATCAAAACACAGGACTCAAAAGACTTCATCGAAGATTTGCAACTGGTTTTCAACAGCCTGAGGCGGTATAGATGGAAGCTTAATCCCGAGAAATGTGTTTTTGGGGTACCAGCCGGAAAGTTGCTCGGATTTATTGTCAGCCACCGAGGAATTGAGGCTAATCCGGATAAGATTGAAGCTATCATGAAGATGGAAGCACCTCGATCGCAGAAGAAGGTTCAGCGACTTACTGGATGCATGGCAGCTTTAAGCAGATTTATATCCAGACTGGGGGAAAAAGGTTTGCCGTTTTACAAGTTACTCAAGAAGGTGGATAAATTTCAGTGGACTTCAGAAGCACAAGAAGCTCTAGATGCTCTGAAAAAATTCTTGACAACACCTCCAGTACTGAAACCACCTCGGCGAGCCACACCAACTCAACCAGCCGAAGATTTGCTATTGTACATCTCTTGCACGACTCACGTGGTGAGCACCGCGTTGGTAGTCGAGCGAGTAGAAGAAGGGCATGCCTATCCAATACAACATCCTGTCTACTTCATTAGTGAAGTCCTCGGCCCCTCAAAGAAAAAGTATCCTCAAGTTCAGAAACTATTGTATGCAGTACTTCTAACTGCCCGCAAGCTGCGTCACTACTTTGACGACCACAAAGTCATAGTAGTCACAAGTTTTCCAATAGGGGATATTCTTCACAACAAGGAAGCCATTGGTCGAATAGCCAAGTGGGCCTGTGAGTTGGGATCTCATGACATCGAGTTTCGGCCTCGCACTGCCATCAAAACCCAAGCACTGGTTGATTTCGTATCGGAGTGGACTGAACAACAAGTACCAGACAACCCGGAGACTGCAGAAGTATGGCGAATGTATTTTGATGGCTCACTCAAGCTGCAGGGAGCAGGAGCGGGGATTCTTTTCACTGCACCAGGAGGCGAACACCTCAAGTACGCCCTCCAGCTGCTATTCCCGGCCTCCAACAATGCAGCCGAGTATGAAGCCTTGATCCATGGATTGAACATTGCCATATCATTGGGCGTCAAAAGATTAATGGTATATGGGGATTCTCTGGTAGTCATCAGCCAGATAAATAAGGAGTGGGATTGCTCAAACGATTCGATGGGAAGATACTGCACTGCCGTCCGAAAACTGGAGGATAAATTCGAGGGTCTAGAATTTCATCATGTGGAGAGAGATCGGAACGCAGCAGCCGATGTACTGTCCAAGCTAGGGTCCAGTCGAGCTCAGGTCCCACCCGGGGTTTTTGTGCAAGAAATTCTGCAGCCAAGTATCTCATTGGGTCAAATGGAAGAATGCAACATCATAGATCAACCCGAGTCAGATCCCGATGACTGGAGAAAGCCAATCATTAAGTACATAAGGAATGAAGAAGAACCAGATGATAAGAACTCGGCAGAGCGCATTGCAAGACAGTCAGCTCACTATACACTTATTGGGGAAACATTGTACAGAAGGGGTGCATCAGGCGTCTTCATGAAGTGCATTCTCCCATCCACTGGAAAGCAACTTCTGGAGGAGGTCCATGCTGGGCAGTGTGGAATACATGCAGCCTCCAGAACACTAGTCGGGAAGGTCTTCAGGTCGGGGTTCTATTGGCCAACAGCAAAGAATGATGCAGCCGAGTTAGTTCAGAGATGCGAAGCCTGCCAATACTTGTCAAAGCAACAACACCTGCCAGCACAGCAGCTGCAGACCATACCAGTAACCTGGCCTTTCGCATGCTGGGGGCTGGATATGATTGGACCTTTCAAGAAAGCTCAAGGGGGATATACTCATGTGTTGGTAGCAATTGACAAGTTCACTAAATGGATAGAGTTCAAGCCCATTGCCTCCTTAACTTCTGCTAAGGCCGTGGAATTCATACAAGACATAATATTCAGATTCGGGATACCAAACAGCATCATAACTGATTTAGGATCCAATTTCATGAGTTCAGAATTCTTTGACTTCTGCGAGCAAAAAAGCATTCAGATCAAGTATGCATCTGTAGCCCATCCAAGAGCCAACGGGCAAGTTGAGCGAGCCAATGGGATGATATTGGATGCACTCAGGAAAAAGATTTTCGATAAGAACGAAAAATTCGCAGGAAAGTGGATAAGGGAACTGCCCTATGTTGTTTGGAGCCTAAGAACCCAACCTAGCCGAGCTTTGCATGGAAACACTCCTTTCTTCATGGTCTATGGGTCGGAGGCAGTGCTGCCTGCTGATCTCAAGTTTGGGGCGCCAAGGCTGATTTTTGAAAGCATAGCAGAAGCTGAGACCACCAGGCTGGAAGACATAGACGTACTCGAGGAAGAACGGCTAAGCGCAGTAATCCAGTCAGCAAGATACCAGCAGACTCTAAGGCGCTATCACGACAAGGCTGTGCGGCAACGATCCTTTTCAGTAGGGGAGCTCGTCCTTCGCCGAATTCTAACGGGAGAAGGACGACACAAGTTATCACCCTTATGGGAAGGACCCTTCATAGTAGCAGAAGTCACTCGGCCTGGATCATATCGCCTCACTCAGATAGATGGCACGGAAGTCGGGAACTCTTGGAACATAGAACACCTGAGAAAGTTTTATCCTTAGCCGTACCTCAAAACTGCTGGGATAACAATGATGTACTCTGTAAAGTGGAAATATGTCATCAATAAAGAAAAGGTTTCAAGGATACTCAATTTATTTACGATTGACTTGCATTCTTACTTAACTCGGGGTGACCACTATGCCCTGCTAACGGAGCAATCGACTTAAGTCGGCAACGACTTAAGGCGGTGCGACATGCTCACGCTTACTTAACTCGGGGTGACCACTATGCCCTGCTAACGGAGCAATCGACTTAAGTCGGCAACGACTTAAGGCGGTGCGACATGCTCACGCTTACTTAACTCGGGGTGACCACTATGCCCTGCTAACGGAGCAATCGACTTAAGTCGGCAACGACTTAAGGCGGTGCGACATGCTCACGCTTACTTAACTCGGGGTGACCACTATGCCCTGCTAACGGAGCAATCGACTTAAGTCGGCAACGACTTAAGGCGGTGCGACATGCTCACGCTTACTTAACTCGGGGTGACCACTATGGCCTGCTAACGGAGCAATCGACTTAAGTCGGCAACGACTTAAGGCGGTGCGACATGCTCACGCTTACTTAACTCGGGGTGACCACTATGCCCTGCTAATGGAGCAATCGACTTAAGTCGGCAACGACTTAAGGCGGTGTGACATGCTCACGCTTTACTTAACCCAGGGCGACCACTATGCCCAGCTAACGAAGCAATCAACTCCAGTTGGCGTCTACTTAAGACCAATGCAACATGCTCTCGCCTATTTAATTCAGGGGATGATTTCCATATCCCACAGACAAAATTCATAGTCATCATGCGTCATAACTACCAAACTCATTAACTAAAAAATTCTGATACAATAAGTGAATAACTATGTTATTCAAATAAACCGGTGTCCTCTAACAAATGTTCAATCATGCAAGCTGCGCGCTCGGAGCACGCGAAATGTTTTCTCTATTTTGCAATGTCTTTTCCAGGAGCAGTCGACGAAGAAGGACGACTCGAGGAGTCAGGGGCAGCGTTCACGTCAGCCCTTATATCTTCAGGAACGACTACGCCAGGCCTCCTCATCAGAATTCGTCCCGCTCGAATGGCCTTATCCATGGCCCTATCGCGTTGGGCTCTCAGAGTATTGGAAGTCTCTTCGGTAACCTTGACAGCCAACTGGGCAGCCTCTAGCTCCTGGGTAACGGATTTCTTGGAAGCACGCAGATTCTTGATGACAACGTCTTTAGCCGATATCAACTCCCGAAGGCGAATCACATCATCCAAGGACTCCTGCAGCTTATAGCGAAGATTGTTCAACTCCTCCATGGAAAAGCGATGACTCCTCTCCAGAATAGTCAACGAGTTGCTAGAATCTCGATACAACCTATCAAGATTGTCACGAGAAGCGGCAAGGATGCGTTTTTCTTCCTGCAAGCACAAATCAGTTCCTTCAAAAAACCAGGCAAATAATAGGAGTATAGCAAGTCAAAAGCACAGTTTCACCTTTTCAGAGTCTAGCTGAGCATGCAGGGAAGAACTCAACGCGTTGGCATCATCTAAAGCGGCAGAGACTTGACTCAGCTCAATTTGACCTTGAGAGTACTTTTCCTCGAGATCAGTGCATCGCTGAGACAGTTCAGCCCGATCTTGAGAATGTTTCTCCTCAAGTAGTGTAATCTGTCGAGTCATTCCTAGCGAAAGACAACCAAACAAAGCAGGGTCAGAAGGTAAAACAGTCCACAACAAGCACGAAGAAAAGAAAAAAGGGCACTAACCAGCGTTAGTCGCCTCCAACTCGGATACACGGCGATGAAGAGACACCGGATTCCAACACGAAAAGGATGAAGCTACTTCCGGGATAGGAGCACCATGCAATTTCAGCTGGCTGGTCATCCCATCCACCAAAACCTGATGAGAAAGAGCAGATGAGCATAATGGCAAGAGTTCATGTAAAAGTCAAGCTAAGAAACAGCACAATACCTGGAGGTTGGAGAAGAACGAAGGGATCCCCAAGTCAGGAGAAATCAGATGATAACCAGGCGCAAGGTCATCACCCGAAGCAGCATGCAATGGAACAGTGGGAATCAGTTCATCTCCTTCAACAGAGCCGGATACTCGATCAACGGGGACGCTGCCCTCCAAAGCGACGCCCCGGTCTGAAGTTTGGGCCACCACCATGCAGCCAGAGTGTGGAGGTGACCCAGCGTGAACGTCCATGGAAGTGCCGGAAGGAGACCCTGTTTGGGCACCCTCGGGGACTGGGCCATAGTTGGCACTGCCCACTTGAGCCGGGTTATCCCCGGCAACACCCTCGGGGGCTGGGCAGTAGCTCGCACTCTTCGCCCGGGCTAAGTCATCCCCGACGACACCCTCGGGGGCTGGACATGTGTCAACACCATCCTTGGGGTCCAAACTTTCAGCAGTAACCATCTCCAAGGTTGATGGGCCCTCGGCTACCTCCATGGAATCAGGACAATCCAAGTTAACATCCCGTCCCTCAAGATCGCGCTCTAAGGTTGATGAGGCACGGGATGACCTCAACCCAGCGTCCGGCACAGCACCACAAGCTTCCGTCACATCATCATCCACTGGCCCTGATAACAAGTCCTCTGGGACCATATCCTCGAGAGTTTGATCAAAGTCGGCCAGGGATATGTTTTGCAGACCAACAAGAGCAGATAAAGCCGGAGAAGGAACCCCACTACTTTCCCCACTGGCGAGGAATTGCCGACTGTTCTTCCGAGTCAGAGGAACCTCATCCTCTTCCTCTTCGTCGTCTTCATCAGCAACACTGGCAGCACCCCCATTGGGATCAGCAACAGATGGACCACACCCATTAGGATCAGCAACAGTCATACCACACCCATTGGGATCAGCATCAGCAAATTCAGGCGCAGGAACCTCCTCATCAGCAGGGACCGAGGGACCAGCACCCTGATCCAAACTAGATACTCGTCGAATACGTCTCTTCTTCTTTTTCTGCTCATCAACAGAAAGATCAGTCTGATTGGTTCGGCGGGGACGCCTCGAGCGAGCACGGACAGGTCTCTGAACATCCAAGATTATACCGACCTCTGGGAGAGGTGCCACCGCCAATGACTCAGCAGGAATAGCGTCAGAAGAATCTTCAGCCAACATGTCAAGCACGACATTTATTTCAGCATCAGTAGGATCCAAAGGCACCTCGAAATGGATTTGTCGTTCATCATCAGGGATTTTCCCAAGTGAGGCAACCAAAGCACTAACCTCCTCATCAGAGGGCCGCGTTCTAAGGCCCAAATTGCCATCAGTTGCAGGCGGGTTTGACACGAAACGAGTGAAGGCCTTGGCAGGAGGCAGATTCCAGGCTGAATACGCCACCGGAGCACCAACATTGGATACTTTGCCTCTGAGAATCATCTCCAGTCGGCTCACCAAATCTGCAGAAGGGATTCTTCTATTGGTAACTCGAGTTGGGTCGGCTAGCCCTTGATACAGATAAGCCGGGTGGACCCTGTCTTTCAGCGGCTGAATGTTTTTGAAAACGAAGTCAGCAACTATAGCTTCAGCAGTTAAACCCCTCTCTTTCAATAGCCCAACTTCAGCTAGCAGCACACTGGCCTCAGCCACCTCCTCGTCTGTAGGAGACTCGGTCCAGCTCGGGGTGCGAACATCTGGCTGTCTTCCTGACCGGGGGGGGAGAGAATTTCCATAGTTATCAACTATAAACCATTCCAGGCGCCATCCCTTAATGCTGTCTTTAAGGGGGATCTCAAGATACTCAGTTTTCCGTCCCCGGCGCATCTCCAAGCTGGCACCTCCAACCAACTGATGCTGTCCCCCGGCCATCCCAGGGCGACAATGATACAGATGTTTCCACAAGCCAAAATGCGGCAGCACGCCAAGAAAGGCCTCACATAAGTGGACGAAGATAGAAATTTGCAGAATTGAATTAGGGTTCAGATGGGTTAGGTTGATGTGGTAGAAATCAAGAAGACCACGGAAAAAGGGAGAAATAGGAAGGCCAAGGCCGCGGAGAAGAAAGGGAGCGTAAACCACGGACTCGTGGGTGTCCTCCGTCGGGACCGTAGTCCCGTGGCAAATCCGCCAAGAACAGAGTTCTCGTGGAGGAAGAACCCCGATGGACACGAGGTGAAGGAGTTCGGTTTCAGAGATGATGGACATGTGGTTACCTGCGAAAGGCAATTGGCTGTTGGGATCAATTGGGGGAATCACCACAGCGGAAGAACTCGCGATTTTCCTCTTGGGAGCCATCTCGATTTCACCAGCGAGCAAATTGGAGGCAAGCGCAGAGAGGATTTGGAAGCAGGAATGCAAAAACTAGGGCGCGGAAAGCAAAGGCGGCTAAAAGTGCAACTCTTATGGGATATTCTCGGACCAGATACCGTTTCAAAAAGTGCCCAGTCATCACTCGGCAGTCATTTCCGAAATCCCAGCAGGCCACGTGGTCATTCGGCAGTTATTTCCCAAAAATAACTCGGCGTTGCCTCTAAAATGCCGACGTCACTGTTCAGTCACTCGGCGTTGCCTCTAAAACGCCGATCTCGAGTTCAATCGTTCGGCGTTACTTCTAAAATGCCAACGTTGACCTTCAATCACTCGGCGTTGCCTCTAAAACGCTGATCTCGAGTGCAATAACTCGGCGTTGCCTCTAAAATGCCGACGTCACTATTCAATCACTCGGCGTTGCCTCTAAAACGCCGATCTCGAGTTCAATCGTTCGGCATTACTTCTAAAATGCCAACGTTGACCTTCAATCACTCGGCGTTGCCTCTAAAACGCTGATCTCGAGTGCAATAACTCGGCGTTGCCTCTAAAATGCCGATGTCACTACTCAGTCACTCGGCGTCGCCTCTAAAACGTCGATCTTGAGCTCAATCGCTCGGCATTACTTCTAAAATGCCGACAACGACCCTTAATAACTCGGCGTTGCCTCTAAAACGCTGACCTTGAGTTCAATAACTCGGCGTTGCCTCTAAAACGCCGACGTCACTACTCAGTCACTCGGCGTACCTCTAAAACACTGATTTCTAGTTCAATCGTTCGGCATTACTTCTAAAATGCCAGCGTCGACCTTTAATTACTCGGCGTTGCCTCTAAAACGTTGATCTCGAATTCAATCGTTCGGCATTACTTCTAAAATGCCAACGTTAACCTTCAATCGCCCAGCATCACTTCTAAAAACATTGATACAGACCGCAATATCGCTCGGAAGCATCAGCATAATGATCAAGCTGTTCGTCTATGGCCTCAAAAGACTCAGATTCATAGTCAAACAAAATGATTCATCAAAAGGAAACCAAATTCGTTCTTCATTCAAGGGAAGTGGCAATAGTTACAAATCAACTCATTATGAGTTGATACTTCCCTATTTCTACTACTACTACTACGCTACACTATACTACTCTACATTACTAATACTACTACATTATCTAACTATACTACTTCTAATCTATACTAATATTTAAAAGGACCAGTGGCATCTAGCCACTGGCCCTGCCCCTGCCGCCGCCGCCGCTCTTGGTGCCGCCCCCGCCGCCGCCGCTCTTGGTGCTGCCCCTGCTGCTGCCGTTGCCGCCGCCCCCGCCACTGCCGCTGCCGTCGTCGTCGTCGTCGTCGTCGTCGTCGCCATCGTCGTCATCGTCGTCGTCGTCCTCGCCCTCGCCGCCGCCGTCCGAGTCCTCCTCCTCCGAGGAGTACTCGGACTCATCCGAGCCCTCGAGCCCGGAGCGCTCGACAGCCCGGATGTACGACCAGACCTCCGCGGCTATCCCCTGGGAGTCGTCCGAGTCATCGGACGACGCCAGGGGAGAGACGGGGGCCGGGGACCTCTCGGACTCGGAGGAGAACTCCTCCTCCGAGTACTCCGAGTCGCCGAAGTCCTCCGATGGAGGAGTCGGCTCGCGCTTGCGTTTCTTTCCCATGGAGGCAAGCAGAAAAGAAGAGAAGGAAGCAGTAAGGAATAGCGAAGGGATGTGAAGAAACCAGAGGAACAACAGCATTATTTATAGAAGAGAAAGGCAACCGCTCACCTCCAACCGCGGTCACTGAACAGTCGCTAAGCATTCAATATACACCTCCACCCGTCCAAAGACACGTCAGGCGGCTGACGCCGTTTCATGCAGCACTACACCCATTGGGACTCCAGTCAACAGCGCAAAGGATATGATTACACTCGCCGTCCCATCACATTACAACTCAGAAGCAGCCGGTTAAAACACTCAGCGTACCAAGCCGTCCCTTGCCCACACCCATTGGGGGGGGACGCCCAGGAATTGTCAGTATATTTTTCAAAATGGTCACATCTGTACAGAGCATGCAGTGAATGCCTCAAGACAAAAATGAGATATCAACAAGAGTTAAAGGGAAGGTAAGTATAGCCAGCAGAGTGCAAAATATGGTCGACAGACATGACTTGAAGACTAGACAGAGAACGTCCATCGAACGTCCAATCAGTCGCAGAGCAAATACACTATGCTACTTAGCAAGATATGGAAGGATTGCAAATTCAGTTGCAAAAGACAAAACACATGCTGACCTCCGAAGCATAATATTGATGACATAGCACGGATGACATCATGCCAACTTTTTTATAAGCAGAAAGAGTAATCTTCAGCAAAAGGACACAAAAAGAAGACCTTCAAGCGAATTATCCTCAAAAAATCCACTTGAAGGTCGGGGGCTACACCCATTGGGTGCACCTTCGGTGCACCCCATGGATTGTCATTCTAAGCTAGGATAGCACCAATTTCTAAAGGCATGGGACAAGATTAAGAAGCCAATCCTCAACTGGAATAAAGGAACACAAATGGAAGTAATCTCTGATGAAGACCTTCGAGTAGATTATTTTCTAAAATCTACTCGAAGCTCGGGGGCTACACCCATTGGGTGCACCTCCGGTGCACCCAATAAAGTTCAGAATCCAACAAACAGGAATGCCGATCTCTAAGGCACAGGCACAAAGCTAGGTTCTGGTCAACAAGTGATCGAAGCAGGAGAGAACAGCAAGGAGTCATCTTTCTTCAAATCACCTACAAGCTGGACCTGGGATCTTTGGGTTGATTACCTCTAAATTAACCCAAAGATCGGGGGCTTGTGGGGGATAGATACCCCCCGGGTCCACTAAAAGAGTAAAGGACCTCACGAAAGGCCCAAGGGCCCAATAATTCGTAAGGTTATTCTTTCGTGGGCCTGGGGAAAGACAACCAGCAACGCGGAGCGACATGAGGCCGGATTGGTGCAAACCCGGACGGCCCATAGCGTCGAGCCATTGGCCGCAACAGAGGTCCGACTTTCCCGCGTCGGGGCCTCCATGCAACGAAGTCACGTGAGGATAAGTCGGCGAGGGTTACGTAAAGGATAATCTCGAGAGGTTCACTATCTTTTAGCCATTTGTTGTTATCTTATCCATGTGTATTGCCCCATGGTCGAGTATATAAGGCCTAGGGGGCACCCCTTCAGAACGATCGACCCATTACTTAGCCACCCACATCAACTCTCTGAATTCTCGATCCAGAGAGCTCTTTTGTAACCATATCCACCAAGCATACTCATCAGGACGTAGGGTGTTACGCATCACTAAGCGGCCCGAACCTGTAAATCTTGTCCACCGTCCCTCGTGCGATTGGCACGAACCATTCTGCTACAGTTGTTGACACCTTCCTACTCCTAAAACACCTTGAGGGGCAACCCCGGGTGTGCGGTCGGACCCTAAACACCGACAAACCTGCCTCTAGGTTTCTTAAGACCAGATCAGGTTCACGCAAACCGAGAGCACAGATACACCACCGTCCAGCCTCTTGCCACGGAGGGTACACGCTACTCTCGCCACCGCTCCACGCCCATTTCGTGTTACCTTATTCTGGCCTTAGTCTGCCCGAGGCAAGGCTTACCCATGACGAGGCATGTGACCAGTTAAAGGGTCCTCGATCATCAAGCCTACATCGACAAGGTCCTTAATCGACTCAGACGGAGACACTACACCGAGACTCTCTTCTCGTGCAAGTCACCCGCCCGGTCTCAGCTTAATCTTTTCAACCCAAAGTTTGGTACCTGGCAGAGGTACATCTTTTTCCGATGTTGAATCCATCAAGGCCTTTGACAGATTCACCATCAAGTTTTGTTTTTGAAAACAACCCTCCCACTTTGCCAAACATCTTTTGTAAAACAAACCCTTTTGCTTTTTCTAGAGCAATACTAAGCATAGTAAAACCTTTTTGTAAAAATAGGGTTTCAAGGAAGGTAATCAAATCCAAGGAAAGGTAATGCAGGAATTGTTTAAGCAATCAACACCTATCACTTAGTGCATCAAGCAAGTGAGAAAGATTTTAAAACACAAGGGGGTGGCAAATGCACCGGGGCTTGCCTTTGTTTATGGGTGAGTCAGGCTCAGATCCACAAATATCGAAGTAGAAACAATTCTCAGCCTGAGTTTCCAAGGGTGGTGGTACTTGCTCTTCAGTGGCTTCCACTTCTTCCTCGTGTTCTAATCATAGCCATACATATGTATAAGAATGGATGCCATGGGATGTTCATGAGGATGCAAAGATAATATAAACTTATTATCTAAGTCTTGAATACAACTTTCCTTCATGGAACTCCGAGAACTTAGGGTTTCCGGAGTCAGTAAAGGAGTTCACAGGGCAGGGGGGTGTTTTGGGGTTTGGTGATCAAACAAGGTCCAAATCAACCCAAATTCTACCCAAGGCTTCTAAATAATATGAGGAACTCATATAAAAATTTTGAGCATTTTTGGGATTACCATTTATCTTTTAAAAATCCAGAATTATTTCTTTAAGCTATTTTAAATGCCCTAAAATTCCTTATTTCCTCTAAAAATCACAAAACTATTTTTATTAAATTCTAGGGAAAATAATGAACCTAGGAAAATTGGTTTCACAATTTTAAGATTTTTCTACATTTTCTACAGATTTCTAAAGCTGGCTAAAAATAGAAAAAGGAAAACAATGAACAGACTTGGGCCGAAATCAGTCCAAGTCGGCCCAACTTCAACAGAAACACGTCCACGCGCGCGCCCGCGGCAGCTTTGCACAGAGGCCCTTGGTTTATTAGCTAACTCGAATTAGGTTTGTTTACTGTTTCTCTGTGCCACCGACGGTTTACAGAAAACCCCTCCGACTTCCATTTTCTTCGCACGGCCAAGTCCCCGACGGTGCCGCGCACGGCAGCGCTCCGGCGAGCACCTGTACCGGCCGATTGGGGCAACGGCTGGGTTCTCCAAGCAACAGACACCAAATTGGATCTACCCTAAGCCTTTCCCCCAACTCAATTGCATCCAAGATCAACTATGGAGCTCTGGCCACGGTGGCCGAGAGCATGGCGGCGAGATCGTTGTGTTCCCGGTGATTGGTGGTCTCCTAGTGTAAATTGAAGGCTCGGCGAGCATTACAGAGTAACCAGAGTGCTCAAACAAGGGAGAGAGAGCGACAAACTCACCTGGAAAGGGCTGGCCGCGGTGAGATTGGGTTTTGGGTGGCGGAGAATGGATTTGGGGCGAACGTGAAATTCTCGAGCTCTGGTGAAGGACTGCTAGCGATTAGCGGGGGCTGAGTGCGTGAGGATGTGGTGAAGCTCACTGTGGGGTCAATTTATAGATCCCCAGGGCGGTGGCGCTTAATTTGAGCGGACAGTGGGGGCGGCCGGAGATGAGGAAGAAGTCTGGCATCGTGGTTACGTGTTCCCAGCCGTGGCGAGCTCATCGGCGATGATGGGACGGCAGTAGGGAATCACGGCGGTGCCGTGGAAAGACTCGGACACACGGCGGGCACAGAGATGGCACGACGGCGACGAGCGGCTTTATCTACGGCGGTGAGCAAAGGGGAGGGGTACCATGGCCGATTGGGGTGGCTTCCAGCTCAACGGCGACGACGATCTTTTGACCCCGCGACGTTATCAACTTACCCGAGCGTGAATCATGACGCCGACGACACGAATTACGGCGGGGGGTCACCGGCGATGGGTCAGTCGCGCTGGCGATCTGATCTATAGCAGATCACTGTACCATCGGAGGCTTATTCAGTGTGTCTGACAGAGCATTTTCCAAGCAACCTTTCTCCAGATTTTTCATAAGAACTTCATCATCTTTCTGTAGCAAAGTTGCAGAGTTATAGACCAGCTACAATTCGACTATAGGGCTTGAACACATTTGAGTACTAGATCAAGGTTGAATTCATACTCAAAGTTGGCTCCATTACACTGAACCTCTGAGTTTCAGACTGAATCAGCCTGACAGCCAATCTTTAGGCTTGATTATCTCCAATATTTCCTTAACAAGTGCACTTACAACTTTAAACAAAGTTGTTCTCCCTAGTTTGCTCTATAATTTTCATGTGGTGACCTAGGGCAAAAACTCCATAATTGGAAAGATACAATGCTCCAAAGTTGAGCCCTCAACACTGAATTTCAGACTTAGAATGAAACCTAAGTGAGGTCCATTTTGCATTTAAGTCCAAAACCCAATGTTTGACTTACAAGTCCACACATTTGTGAACCAAATGACTTAAAATACTTATTTGACTTGGTTTTTGCACTTTAGTCCAAAAGTGAACTAATTTTGCACATAGGTCCCTAGGGTTGGGATTTAGGGTTTTCCAGGGTTCTAATTGAGATTTTTGGTATCCTAGGGGTATAAATGTGATTCAACTTTGTTTTTGGGGACATTTTATGACTCTTCCCCTAAAGCCCTTAGGTTTTCTTCATTTGGGTTAAGTTTTGCCCCTTTGAGCCTTATTTAGGGTTAGGTTCCCTATCTAGGGTCCTATTTGCGAAACACCAAAAACAATACACTTGTTTGAAATTTTTACCTAGTGAATGCACTCTAGGTGTATCAAACATATGCAATGTCAATGCTTATGATGCCATGCTCAAGTTTTAGTTACAGTAACACCAGGGGTGTTACAACCTTCCCCCATAAAAGAATCTCGTCCCGAGATTTAAAGTCCTAGGGTGAGTAATGGAAAAGGAAATGTGTCACATCTTTATTCCCTTATTTTTGGTACAAGGCAGGGGTGGTGTGGGGGTCACTTCTTTATTACAACACTAAATATACTTTACAAATTACATGAGGCTAGAAAGCCTGGGAAATTCTTATTTAAAAAGTCTTGAGTTTCCCATGTAGCCTCTTCTTCAGAATGTTGGTTCCATTGTATCTTATAAAACTTGAGAGTTTTTCTCCGGGTAACCCTGTCCTTTTGATCCAGAACTCGAATAGGATGTTCCGAGTATGTTAAATCTGGTTCCAGGACAACATCTGTCACTTCAATGGTTCGATCGGGAACCCGAAGACACTTCTTCAATTGCGACACATGGAACACATTATGAATAGCAGACAGAATTTCGGGGAGCTGCAGTCGATATGCCACTGGTCCACATTGCTCAAGTACCGGAAATGGACCAATGTACCTGGGTGCAAGTTTCCCTTTAACCCTGAAACGCGATACTCCCTTCATGGGTGAAACTTTTAGGTAGACATAGTCCCCTTCATGAAAGTATAAGGGCATTCGCCGTTTGTCTGCATAACCCTTCTGACGGGCTTGTGCCTTCTTCATATTATGAATAATTTTCTGAACCTTTTCCTCGGCCTCCTTCACAATATCAGGCCTAAAGAAATACCTTTCTCCAGGTTCAGACCAGTTTAGCGGAGTTCGACACTGTCGCCCATATAAAGCTTCAAAAGGTGCCATCTTGATACTCTCTTGATAACTATTATTGTATGAAAACTCCGCCAAAGGCAAGCATTCATCCCATTTTGGTAAGAAATCCAGGACACATGCTCGCAACATATCTTTGAGTATTTGATTAATTCTCTCAGTCTGTCCACTGGTTTGTGGATGATATGCCGAACTATGGAGCAACTTAGTACCCAAGGATTTGTGAAATGCTTCCCAAAACTTGGCTACAAATTGAGGTCCACGATCCGACACAATGGTCTTTGGAACACCATGCAGACTAAGAATACGAGCAATGTATAACTCCGCATAGGTAATGACGGGATATTTTACTTTGACAGGGAGAAAGTGGGCGATCTTGGTAAGTCGATCAATGATAACCCAAATAGAGTCATACCCTTTTGCGGTCCTGGGCAATCCCACTATGAAGTCCATACTTATATCTTCCCATTTCCATGTTGGGATCGGCAAAGATTGTAATGGACCAGCAGTTTTCATGTGTATGGCTTTGACACTTCTGCAAGTGTCACACTTAGCCACATAGCGTGCAATTTCAATTTTCATCTTCGTCCACCAGTAGTGCTGCTTTAGATCATGATACATCTTAGTGCTTCCCGGATGAATAGAATAGCGACTAAGATGCGCTTCATCTAAGATTTGCTGGCGGAGTTCTTCATTCTTTGGCACTACTATGCGGTTATTGAACCATATCACACCTTGATCGTCTTCTTTGAAACATTTGGCTGTTCCAGCCCTTATCTTTTTCCGTATGTGCTTCATACCCAAATTATCCTTTTGAGCATCAATTATCCTTTGCAAAATGATTGACTCAAGCTTTAGCTGATTCAGAGTCCCTTGTTGGACCATCCCCAGGTTTAGCTTTTCCATCTCTTGACATAAAGTGTTGTCAGAGGTCTTTACCATAAGACAGTGGCAAGAAGCCTTACGGCTCAATGCATCTGCCACAACATTGGCTTTGCCTGGGTGATAATGAATTTCCAGTTCATAGTCCTTAATAAGCTCAAGCCATCGTCTTTGTCTCATATTTAATTCTGACTGGGTGAAGATATACTTCAAACATTTATGATCTGTATATATATGACAGATATTTCCCAGCAGATAGTGACGCCAAATTTTCAGGGCATGAACCACAGCAGCTAGCTCCAGATCATGAGTTGGGTAATGCTCCTCATGTCGGCGCAACTGCCTTGAAGCATATGCAATTACTCGGCCCTCTTGCATTAATACACAGCCGAGTCCACTGCCTGACGCATCACAATATACATCAAAAGGCTTAGTGATGTCCGGTTGAGCCAATACCGGAGCAGTGGTTAACAATGTCTTCAATTGCTCAAAGGCTTCATTACACTTAGAAGACCAATTGAATTTAATGTCATTCTTCAATAAACTTGTGATTGGCTTCACAAGCTTAGAAAAATCTGGTATGAATCTGCGATAATATCCAGCTAGTCCAAGAAAACTCCGAACTTGGTGAACAGTGGTTGGGGGTTTCCACTCCAGAATATCCTTGACTTTGCTAGGATCTACCGCAATTCCCTTGGCAGATAACACGTGCCCCAAAAATTGAATTTCCTCCAGCTAGAACGCGCATTTGCTGAATTTGGCATACAACTGATGTTCCCTTAGGCGCGTCAATACAATCTGTAGGTGTTGAGCATGCTCCTCTTCATTTTTAGAATATATCAAGATATCGTCGATGAAGACCACCACGAACTTGTCCAGCTCGGGCATGAACACCGAGTTCATCAAATAAGTGAAATGGGCAGGAGCATTCGTTAGCCCGAAAGACATTACCAGATATTCAAATAGACCATACCGCGTAGTAAACGCGGTCTTCGGTATATCCTCGGGCCGAATACGGATTTGGTGATAGCCCGACCTGAGATCAATTTTGGAAAATACCCTCGCCCCAGTCAGTTGATCAAATAAGATGTCGATTCTTGGAAGAGGGTACTTGTTCTTGATGGTGACCTCATTCAGGGGTCGATAATCCACGCACATTCGTAAGGTTTGGTCCTTCTTCTTAACAAAAATGGCGGGACAACCCCATGGAGACGAGCTTGGCCGGATGAATCCCTTATTCAGTAGATCTTGTAATTGAATCTTCAATTCCGCCAACTCATTAGGGGGCATACGGTACGATCTTCGGGAGATGGGAGTCGTACCGGGCTTTAGCTCAATTACAAATTCTACATCTCTTTCAGGGGGCAGTCCAGGCAAATCTTCTGGAAATACATCTGGAAACTCACATACTACCGGAATATCCTTGATCTTTGGTACAATGGCTTCATATGCTCTACCAGAAGCTTTGGCTGGATTGGTTACGGGGAGAGACAAAAGAATCTCTTCTTGGTTATAGCTCAACCTGACGGTTCTGAGTTCAGTGTTGAGAATTGCCTTGTGTTGGGTTAACCAATTCATACCCAAAATTACATCTATATCCTGGCCTTTCAGAACAATCATGTTAGCAGGAAAGTTCCGTCCGGCCATTGTTACTGGCACTTCATAGGCCACTTCTCTAGTAAAAATGTGTCCCCCAGGTGAATGAATTTTAAATCCTTCTTTTGATTCATGGCATGAAATGTGATGTTGCTCCACAAACTTCTTGCTAATAAATGTACGCGAAGCACCAGAATCAAAAAGAATAATTGCAGGGTGACTGGCCACGAGAAATGTACCCATCATCACCGGTTCACCTTCCGGTGTAGTGGCCACTTGAGTATAGTATACCCGCCCTGTCTTCTTTGTATTCTTCCCCACATTATTTCCCTTGGGCTGAGCTGACTTCCCAGATCCTTACTGAGCATTTGATTGATTCTGCTTGAGATATGGGCAGTCTTTGATAAAATGTCCAGACTTGCCACAATTAAAACACCCAGTTGAGGAGCTGGGCAAAGCAGGGAATCGAGTGCCCGGGGCACCAGGCTGATTTGGGGTAGTGGGGGCATTGTTGGGGCGAATAATGATTGGTTGCTTGAAGGGAAATGAAGGCGGTCGAGAAAAAGAGGGATTTTGGCTAGAAGGTCGGATCACAAACCGTTGCCTCTTTGCCTGGCCCTGATTAGGCTTCTCACCACCAAATCCCTTATTCTTTCCGGAACCTGCATATTTTGCTTCCACAGATAAGGCCGTGCTGACAGCCTTTCCATACGTGAGATCTATGCAGGTGGCCATTTTTCTCTGCAATCGATCATTCAGACCCCTCATAAAGCAGTTCTTTTTCTTTAAATCGGTATTCACCTAATCGATGGCATACTGCGACAGGTGATTAAACTTGTTGAGATACTGATTGACGGTATCTCCCCCTTGTTTCAGCTTCATGAACTCTTCTTGCTTCATATGCAGAACACCTTCGGGTATGTAGTGCTCGCGGAAGGCTACTTTAAATTCTTCCCATGTGACTTGATGGTTGGCAGGTTGAATAGCCACAAAATTTCCCCACCAAGTACTGGCAGGGCCGCGCAGTTGTTGCGCTGCAAACAACGGCTTCTGTGTCTCTGAACAGCGGAGAAGACCAAATTTTTGCTCAATAACCCGTATCCACTCATCAGCTTCCAACGGGTCATCAGCCTTGACAAATAGTGGTGGACGGGTTTCAGAGAAATCCAGATATGTGGTTTCACGGGGGCCTTGCTGATAACCCCTTCCACCCTGCTGCTGGAATTGTTGGCCCACCATTTCTCTAAGAAAGCGGGTATTGTCTGTAGTTGCGTTCACCAAGGCGGCAATCGCCTCGGCCAAGGTGGGAGGAACCGGAGGTGGATTTGGGGTAACATCCCTTCCCCTAGAAGTTCCTGCTGCATCCTGTCCTCGAGTCCTGGTAGGCATCTGAGGCAAAGAACATTTGAAGTAAACATAATATGCCAGAGAAACCTTCCATTTTACATTACTATTAAGAGTAATGATACAGACTCGATGTTATACAACAGGATACATTACCCATTATACAAAAGTTCAACCTATTATACAACATACTACCTCTAATTCTACAAGCTACACTACTACTCCTGCTTCTGATTGCTCTTGGCAGCTTCATTGTCAGGTGTGGGAGACCATACGTCGACCAGCCTCAAAGAAGGAGGGGGCCTAAAAAGGTCTAACTCCCCACCAAGCGCTTCTCCCGCATTATGCGAGGGTCCGGCTTCTGACCTGACAGGATCCGCAGGGACATGTGGGTGTAATTGCGAATACAGTACATGAACTTCCTCATGTAAAGTATTGCAATATACCTGCAAGTTATCAATAGCAGTGATAAGCTCTTCGACTCGTGCTCGAGCCTTCGCTTCCTTAGCCCAAGCTACTGAGCGAGATTGTACTGCCCAATCAACCGCCAAATCTCGGTCAGCTAGTTGATCTTGCAGAGTGCGGATGTAACTTCTTAATTCATTTATTCGGTCACCGTCCGCAACCCATAAATTGGTCCTGCGTTGTAACTCTGCTTGAAGTTGATTCACGCGAGCTTCGAGATCACCAATAGGATCGTTGCTCCCGCTACTGCTATCTTGTTCCCGTGGGGCAAGTTGGTGTCGAGGTACACCGATAGGTCCAGTATGTTTTCACGCCGTTTTCCTTGTACGCGGCGGCATTTGCTAAGGGGGAAAATTTATTAGTACAATTCTTAGCATGATGCATGAATAATTACAGAATCAACCTTAGTTGATTCAACCTTTTATACATTGCACTCTTCCTATTTGGTCTTTAAAATAAACTCTTCAGAGATGCTTAGGCAAGAAGAGAAGAATTTTTCTAGATAAGTCTTAGAAAATCCTTTTGAAGATGCTACATAGTATCTGCCAAGAAGGGCTACGCTCTGATACCAGCTGTGACGAAACCTCCCAAGTCATTAGGCCCACCTACAGTTGTCCTTGTCCAACAGACATCAGACAACTCTGTAGATGTTCCTGAATCACTTGATAAGTTCGGTATCTTTATCCTTACCTTTCCAGGAACGTTTCACCCGTCTGACAGACAGTATGTTCATCGGAGATGCGGAAATGCGGAAGTGATTACATAAACTTACATTTATTTAAAAGTAAGAGTAAGTTATTTGTACAGACCAGAGAGTGCTGAAAAGCATTATTACAATACCTGGGAGGCAAAAACTCCTCCCATTAAGTTCTTTACATAAAAGTTTTTAAGGAGGACCCGGTCCTCCAGCAGCTTCAGTCTTGATTATCTTCACTTTTCACCACCTTGGTACAAAAACAACAAAAGTTTGTTGTCTCCTCACCTAAAAACAACGGGGGAATAAACCCTGAGTATGGAATTACTCAGCAAGTCTTACCCGACTAAGGAAAAGACTCTCAAGGGTATGCTGGTTTAAGGGAGTCAAGGTAAGGCTTCTCAATAATCAAAGACTCTGTTTTGCAGAAATGCTTACTAAAGTGGATCCTTAAAATCCAGTTTTATTGGTCAAGTTAAGTAAAGTTACCTGCATCTAGAGTTCTTTCTACCCTAGTTCAAACACTTATCCTGGACTAGCCAAGTTCTTAATTCATACTTTATCTTCACTGGAGTGCTACGTGTAGGGCAGTGACCAAGTCTTCATAACCGCGAAGGTACGGCAATCCGAATCGATTATACTCAGCTGAGGATCTCCAATCACACGACATATGTAGCACTTAACCCTTGCATATGTCAACCCGCCTCCAGGTTTCTTAAGACCAGATCAGGTTCACGCAAACCAAGAGCATAGATACACCACCGTCCAGCCTCTTGCCACGGAGGGTACACGCTACTCTCGCCACCGCTCCACGCCCATTTCGTGTTATCTTATTCTGGCCTTAGTCTGCCCGAGGCAAGGCTTACCCATGACGAGGCATGTGACCAGTTAAAGGGTCCTCTGTCATCAAGCCTACATCGACAAGGTCCTTAATCGACTCAGACGGAGACACTACACCGAGACTCTCTTCTCGTGCAAGTCACCCGCCCGGTCTCAGCTTAATCTTTTCAACCCAAAGTTTGGTACCTGGCAGAGGTACATCTTTTTCCGATGTTGAATCCATCAAGGTCTTTGACAGATTCACCATCAAGTTTTGTTTTTGAAAACAACCCTCCCACTTTGCCAAACATCTTTTGTAAAACAAACCCTTTTGCTTTTTCTAGAGCAATACTAAGCATAGTAAAACCTTTTTGTAAAAACAGGGTTTCAAGGAAGGTAATCAAATCCAAGGAAAGGTAATGCAGGAATTGTTTAAGCAATCAACACCTATCACTTAGTGCATCAAGCAAGTGAGAAAGATTTTAAAACACAAGGGGGGTGGCAAATGCACCGGGGCTTGCCTTTGTTTATGGGTGAGTCAGGCTCAGATCCACAAATATCGAAGTAGAAACAATTCTCAGCCTGAGTTTCCAAGGGTGGTGGTACTTGCTCTTCAGTGGCTTCCACTTCTTCCTCGTGTTCTAATCATAGCCATACATATGTATAAGAATGGATGCCATGGGATGTTCATGAGGATGCAAAGATAATATAAACTTATTATCTAAGTCTTGAATACAACTTTCCTTCACGGAACTCCGAGAACTTAGGGTTTCCGGAGTCAGTAAAGGAGTTCACAGGGCAGGGGGTGTTTTGGGGTTTGGTGATCAAACAAGGTCCAAATCAACCCAAATTCTACCCAAGGCTTCTAAATAATATGAGGAACTCATATAAAAATTTTGAGCATTTTTGGGATTACCATTTATCTTTTAAAAATCCAGAATTATTTCTTTAAGCTATTTTAAATGCCCTAAAATTCCTTATTTCCTCTAAAAATCACAAAACTATTTTTATTAAATTCTAGGGAAAATAATGAACCAAGGAAAATTGGTTTCACAATTTTAGGATTTTTCTACATTTTCTACAGATTTCTAAAGCTGGCTAAAAATAGAAAAAGGAAAACAATGAACAGACTTGGGCCGAAATCAGTCCAAGTCGGCCCAACTTCAACAGAAACACGTCCACGCGCGCGCCCGCGGCAGCTTTGCACAGAGGCCCTTGGTTTATTAGCTAACTCGAATTAGGTTTGTTTACTGTTTCTCTGTGCCACCGACGGTTTACAGAAAACCCCTCCGACTTCCATTTTCTTCGCACGGCCAAGTCCCCGACGGTGCCGCGCACGGCAGCGCTCCGGCGAGAACCTGTACCAGCCGATTGGGGCAACAGCTAGGTTCTCCAAGCAACAGACACCAAATTGGATCTACCCTAAGCCTTTCCCCCAACTCAATTGCATCCAAGATCAACTATGGAGCTCTGGCCACGGTGGCCGAGAGCATGGCGGCGAGATCGTTGTGTTCCCGGTGATTGGTGGTCTCCTAGTGTAAATTGAAGGCTCGGCGAGCATTACAGAGTAACCAGAGTGCTCAAACAAGGGAGAAAGAGCGACAAACTCACCTGGAAAGGGCTGGCCGCGGTGAGATTGGGTTTTGGGTGGCGGAGAATGGATTTGGGGCGAACGTGAAATTCTCGAGCTCTGGTGAAGGACTGCTAGTGATTAGCGGGGGCTGAGCGCGTGAGGATGTGGTGAAGCTCACTGCGGGGTCAATTTATAGATCCCCGGGGCGGTGGCGCTTAATTTGAGCGGACAGTGGGGGCGGCCGGAGATGAGGAAGAAGTCTGGCGTCGTGGTTACGTGTTCCCAGCCGTGGCGAGCTCATCGGCGATGATGGGACGGCAGTAGGGAATCACGACGGTGCCGTGGAAAGACTCGGACACACGGCGGGCACAGAGATGGCACGACGGCGACGAGCGGCTTTATCTACGGCGGTGAGCAAAGGGGAGGGGTACCATGGCCGATTGGGGTGGCTTCCAGCTCAACGGCGACGACGATCTTTTGACCCCGCGACGTTATCAACTTACCCGAGCGTGAATCATGACGCCGACGACACGAATTACGGTGGGGGGGTCACCGGCGATGGGTCAGTCGCGCTGGCGATCTGATCTATAGCAGATCACTGTACCATCGGAGGCTTATTCAGTGTGTCTGACAGAGCATTTTCCAAGCAACCTTTCTCCAGATTTTTCATAAGAACTTCATCATCTTTCTGTAGCAAAGTTGCAGAGTTATAGACCCGCTACAATTCGACTATAGGGCTTGAACACATTTGAGTACTAGATCAAGGTTGAATTCATACTCAAAGTTGGCTCCATTACACTGAACCTCTGAGTTTCAGACTGAATCAGCCTGACAGCCAATCTTTAGGCTTGATTATCTCCAATATTTCCTTAACAAGTGCACTTACAACTTTAAACAAAGTTGTTCTCCCTAGTTTGCTCTATAATTTTCATGTGGTGACCTAGGGCAAAAACTCCATAATTTGAAAGATACAATGCTCCAAAGTTGAGCCCTCAACACTGAATTTCAGACTTAGAATGAAACCTAAGTGAGGTCCATTTTGCATTTAAGTCCAAAACCCAATGTTTGACTTACAAGTCCACACATTTGTGAACCAAATGACTTAAAATACTTATTTGACTTGGTTTTTGCACTTTAGTCCAAAAGTGAACTAATTTTGCACATAGGTCCCTAGGGTTGGGATTTAGGGTTTTCCAGGGTTCTAATTGAGATTTTTGGTATCCTAGGGGTATAAATGTGATTCAACTTTTTTTTTGGGGACATTTTATGACTCTTCCCCTAAAGCCCTTAGGTTTTCTTCATTTGGGTTAAGTTTTGCCCCTTTGAGCCTTATTTAGGGTTAGGTTCCCTATCCAGGGTCCTATTTGCGAAACACCAAAAACAATACACTTGTTTGAAATTTTTACCTAGTGAATGCACTCTAGGTGTATCAAACATATGCAATGTCAATGCTTATGATGCCATGCTCAAGTTTTAGTTACAGTAACACCAGGGGTGTTACAACGCGTGGCCCGCTCCAACGGTCGGCAGGAGGCACCGGACTGTCCGGTGTGCACTGGACAGTGTCCGGTGCGCCAACGGCTACAATTCTGCAATGGTCGGCTGTGCCATTTTAGGAAGGCGATCTGCACCAGACCATGAACAGTGTCTGTCCGGTGGTGCACCGGACTGTCCGGTGCGCCACCCGACAGAAGGCAAGAATTGCCTTCCCAGATTGCCTCCAATGGCTTCTAGCTGCCTTGGGGCTATAAAAGGGACCCCTAGGCGCATGGAGGAGTCACCCAAGCATTCTTTGATCATCTCTAAGCACCAAGACTCCATTCTCGCGCATTTGATTCTTTGTGATAGTGACTTGAGCTCTAGTTGAGTAGAGAACTCCTCGCATTGTGTTGTGAGCTCAAGTTGTGGCTTGTGTGCGTGTTTGTGCTCGTGCTTTGAGTCTTGTGTGTGTTTCTCTCCCCTCCCTTACTTCCGTGCTTCTTTGTGATCATCAATTGTAAGGGCGAGAGGCTCCAAGTTGTGGAGATCCTCACGAACGGGAGATAGTAAAAGAAAGGAAAACACCGTGGTATTCAAGTTGATCATTGGATCACTTGAAAGGGGTTGAGTGCGACCCTCATACATTGGGATGCCACAACGTGGAGTAGGCAAGTGCTATACTTGGCTGAACCACGGGATAAATCATTGTGTCTCTTGTGCTTGTTTTCTTCGTGACCATTATGTTTCACAAGAGCTTGGTCCTTAGACACTTGATTCTATTGAGCTACACTTAATCAAGTTTTGTGGCTACAAGTGTTTGGTTTTTACAGGATCACCTATTCACCCCCCCCCCCCCCTCTAGGTGCTCTCACTTCGGAGGAAGACAAATTGTAGCACTCGGCAAAATCACAATGCCAATTACCTTCGGCTTTGTTCATAACACAAGGACCGAACAGGTTGTCTTTGATATTGTTGATATGGAGTACCCCTATAATGCAATCATTGGTCGTGGAACACTTAATGCCTTTGAAGCAATACTTCATCCAGCATACCTATGCATGAAGATACCTTTGGAACAAGGGCCCATTGCTGTTCATGGGAGTCAAGAAGTCGCCAGAAAGGCCGAAGGAAATTGGACAAAATCAAAAGCAATTCACAATATAGATGGAGCCGAAGCATGTGAACAGTACAAATACAAAAGAGAAAAGGCTGCTTCGGCAGATCAGCCGAAGCCTATGCTTCTATGTGAAGACATAGCAGAGCAAAAGGTACTGCTGGGGTCTCAGCTATCTGAAGAGCAAGAGAAAACTTTGATTAGTTTTTTATTCAACAACAAAGATGTCTTTGCTTGGTCAGCCAATGATCTCTGTGGTGTCTATAGAGATGTCATTGAGCACTCACTCAATGTGGACCCATCCTTCAAGCCAAGAAAGCAAAGGCTTCGGAAAATGTCTGATGATAAAGCCGAAGGTGCTCGGAATGAAGTGAAAAGACTTCTCAGTGCTGGTGTCATCGGAGAGGTAAAATACCCTGAATGGTTAGCCAATACTGTTATGGTGAAGAAGGCCAACGGCAAATGGAGAATGTGTATTGATTTTACAAATCTTAACAAGGCTTGTCTGAAGGATGAATTCCTATTGCCAAGAATAGATTCTCTAGTAGACGCAGTAGCTTCTTTAGAGCTTATGAGTCTACTGGATTGTTACTCTGGCTACCACCAAATCTAGATGAAAAAGGAAGATGAGCCAAAAACTAGCCTCATAACCCCCAGTGGCACATATTGCTACCTTCGGATGCCTGAGGGGCTAAAAAATGCTGGAGGAAGTTTCAGCAGAATGACAGCCAAGGTTCTTCATTCTCAAATAGGTAGAAATGTATTGACCTATGTTGACGACATTATAGTGAAAAGTACGAAGCAACAAAATCACATTGCTAACTTGCAAGAGACATTTGCCAATTTTAGACAAGCTGGTCTGAAGTTAAACCCAAAAAATGTGTTTTTGGGGTGAAGAAGGGCAAGTTCCTTGGATGTCTGGTATCAACGAAAGGAATTGAAGCTAACCCAAGCAAGATCGAAGCTATCCTTCGGATGGAGCCACCAAGTACGAAGAAAGGAGCTCAACGGCTGGCAGGAAGATTAGCTTCATTAAACAGATTCATATCCAGATCAGCAGAAAGAAATCTGCCATTTTTTGAAATATTGAAGTCAGCTGAAGTCTTTCAATGGGGCCCGGCACAACAAAAAGCTTTTGAAGAGTTGAAACAATATTTGATTGACTTAACAACGTTAACTCCACCTGCACCAGGGGCTCCACTGCTTTTATATGTCGTAGCTTCACATTCTGCAGTAAGTGCGACACTTGTACAGGAGAAGCTAGATGGTCAAACCAAAAAGCAAGGTCCAGTATACTTCGTCTCCGAAGTTTTGAGTCTGACAAAGAAAAATTACACAGAATTGGAAAAGGTATTATATGTTGTGTTAATGGCCTACAGAAAGCTTCGACATTATTTTCAAGCATACCATATAATTGTTCCTTCATCACAACCTCTAAAGGAAATCATGAGGAACAGAGAAGCTACTGGAAGGATTGGAAAATGGGCTGCAAAGCTTAATGAATTCACCATTGATTATGTGCATAGATCTTCAATTCAGTCCCAGGCGTTAGCAGACTTCATCGCTGACTAGACGCCAGGGGCTCAGGAAGAAGAAATAAATAAAGATGCCGAAGCTTGGACAGTGTTCTGCGATGGTTCTTGGGGAACCTTCGGCGCAGGAGCAGCTGCTGTTCTAGTGGCACCATCAAAAGTCAGAACATGTTATGCAGCCAAGCTTGACTTTAGTTGTATAAATAATATTGCCGAATACGAAGCACTTCTGTTGGGGCTTCGGAAGTTAAGGGCAATGGGAATAAGAAGGGCCATTCTGAAAACTGATTCTCAAGTTATTTCTGGCCATGTGGACAAAAGTAGCAAGGCAAGAGATCTGAAGCTTGAAAGATATCTGGATACAGTCCGAAGGTTGGAGGCTTCTTTCGAAGGTTTTTCTGTTAAGAATATTCCAAGAGGTGAAAATGAGCACGCAGATTTACTAGCCAAATCGGCAGCCCAGGGGCTCCCTCTACCTTCGGAAGTATTTTTTGAAACAATAAAGGCACCTTCGGTTGAACTCATGGAGAGAGTGGTGCTTGCCATTTCTCTAGTACATAGTGAAGATTGGAGGACTGAAATCATATCTTTCCTCCAAGGTAATTGTCTTTCAGATGATGAAGCTTATAATAAGAGAATGGAGGCAAGAACAAGACCATATGTGATAATAGAAGGGGAGTTATACAAACATGGAGTCTGCTCTCCACTTCTCAAGTGTTTATCTAGAACCGAAGGTATAGAGCTCATGAAGGAAATACATGCATGTTTGTGCGGATCTCACATTGGGTCTAGGCCTTTGCTAGGAAAGGTTTTCAGACAAGGATTTTATTGGCCGAAGGCAGCTTCGGATGCAGCGGATCTGGTTCAAAAGTGTGAAAATTGTCAAAGATGTGCAAGAGACCAGAAACAACCTTCGTCGTTAACCCAGTTAATACAGCCAACCTGGCCATTGCAAAGATGGGGCCTAGATTTGTTGGGTCCACTTTCACCAGCACAAGGCAATTTAAGATATGTCGTGGTGGCTGTAAAATATTTTTCCAAGTGGATTGAAGCGAAGCCTTTGGCCACGATAACTTCGGTCACAGTCCAGAAATTCTTCTGGCAAAATATTGTTTGTCGCTTCGGTGTACCGAAGGCTATAAATGTGGAGAACGGAACACAGTTTGATGCCGAAGCTTTCAAGGAATTTTGCGATCAAATTGGCACGAAGATTCATTTTGCGTCAGTCAGACACCCAGAGTCAAATGGACTTGTTGAAAGAGCAAATGGTATCATAATGATAGGAATAATGAAGCTAATCTTTAATCAGCCCAGAGAAAAGTGGCTAGATGAGTTGATTAAAGTGGTGTGGAGCCACAATACGACTATATCAAGATCAATAGGTTTTACGCCATTCAAGTTATTATTTGGTGACAAATCTATAACCCCAGAAGAAGCTAAAGCAGGGTCAATAAGAACAGCAGCTTCGATAGAAGATGAAGCTGATTATCACGTGGCAAAAGACACTATAGAAGGGACCAGACTTCAGGCTGTGGAAAATATCAATAAATATCAAGCCAAAACAATAAAATGGCACGACAGAAAAGTTCGGCTGAAAAATATCAAGCCAGGGCATTTGGTGCTTCGGAGAGTAGCTAATCCGGACACAGTAGGCAAACTACAGCTGAAGTGGGAAGGACTTTTTCTAGTTGTATCTTCATCAAGGCCCGGTTCTTACAGGTTGAAGGATATGGACGGCAACGACATTCCTAAATCTTGTTATTCGGATGAGCTTCGACGATATTATGTGTAGCCTGATGTAACCTTTTTTCATTTTTTTCCTATGGCACCCTTTTCCTTTCCAAAGGGGGAGAAAGGTTTTTAATGGGGCCATAGATTGTAATTTTTCTTTTCTTATGCAGCTCCATGAGAGCAAAATCCCCCAAAACATGTAAAATGTAAAATTCGAGCATGCACCATCGAGTGCAGGAAAAAGGAAAAAAATAGGGAGAAGCTCCAAAGTCGTCCCTAAGGGGATGCAGAGCACGATGAAGCTACAAAAAGTCGTTTCCAAGGGAGCGCGGCGTAAGTTTTCTACTCAAAAGTCGTTCCTATGGGAATGCAGAGCCAAATACCGCTGAAATAGAAGGCGAAGAAGTTCAAAAGATGTTCCTAAGGGGATGCAGAACTTACACCGAAAAGTCAACGGTGATACCGCCGAAATAGAAGGCGAAGAAGTTTAAAAGACGTTTCTAAGGGGATGCAGAACTTACACCAAAAAGTCAACAGTGAAGCTGAAAAGTAAACGGCAAAGAAATTTCAGTCATTCCTAAGGGAATGCGGGGTCTCGATGTGGCTTCGTATGCGTGTGTTTGGACATTCATTTGCACATTACATCACATCATACATTGTATTCATATACATTCATTTAGACATTCGTAGGATCATCATGATCATATCATTTACAGACAATTGCTTCGGCTCTAATGATGAGGTTTCGGCAAATACAAAAAGAAGCAGATTTATGCTTCGTTGTGTACAAAAAGAAGGGAAGGTGTTTTTTGCCTTCGGCTCAAAAAGAACAAGTTTTGTCCACATCAAAGCAGTTCATACATGGAGGGAAAGGTAAAATATATTAGAAGGTATTGACAAATTTACAGAGTAATGTTTGATTCCTAAATTACAGTATTTTCTACAAGGATAATTCAAAAGATTTCTCTAGAGTTCCTTTGCAGCAGCTTCGTCACTTCATCATTGTCCATTAAGCTTCGGTTCATTATTCTTCGGCTTCATCATCCTACACACAACAGCAGTATAAGGAAAAGTGCAAATTTTAAGAAGGTAAAAGTAGCAAGTACAACATTATTACCAGCTTGAGGTGGCTTCGAGCTTCGTCACCAGTTAAGTTTCACCCACCCTTTGCCCAAATTTGAGTTACGAATCTGTTCCCAATGCTTCGAGCCAGTCCGGGGATATCATTCAAGTCCGCTGGTGACAAGCTGAAGTTTGGCCTATTTACAATATTTCCATGCGTGCAACCAGCCTTCATGAAAGCAACAGCTGTGCCGCGAGAAGCTAGCAGAGCACAGAAGTCACCGTGTCCAGCTATGACTTCATCAAGAGCATCAACTTCACCTTCAATATGATCAAAAGTGCTTGGCAGGTTTTCAACTGAAGGTTTAAACTTTTCAGAGCTGGCTCCAACTGAGTTGAAGACCTGCTTTAGCCGTTGCATGCACCGGATGCCGAAGTCTAAACATTTATCTTGAAGCTCCTTCAGAGATTTCTGCAAATTCGAACTCTTTTCAACTTCAGCTTCAAGTTTTGTTTCCAAATTTTTCTTCTCCTGTTCAAAGCTTTTTGACTTCGTAGAGAGTTCACTGTTCAATCTGGCAATCTCGACTTGGGCTTCTGCCAGTGAACCCTCCATCGTTTGAAGCATAAAGTCTTTCTTTTCTAGAGCAGATTCTTGATCTTTAATTTTGCTCTCTAAACCCTCAATTATAGCTTCATTTTTCTTGTCCTCAAGGTCTTGTTGCATCCCCAAGGTTTTACTTAGTAGTAGGCTCTGGAAAAAATAATCTTTGTCAAAAAACACCTTAATCTCAAAACAATAAAAAGTTGAGGAAAGAGCCTTACCTTAAAATTAGAATAAAACAAGCTACCGGCGATATGTTGCCGCCGATACCTGCTGAGGTCGGCTTCAAGCTTCGGAAAACCAACACTCTTCAATAGAGTGCTGATAACCTTCGCTCTAGTTCGGTCTCAGAGGCAACCTAAGCTTTCTTCGTCAATGCCACCGAAGAGCAGCGCTCCTGGCTGGTAGCCGCAAGATATAGCATACTCTCTTAGCTCTTCTTTTTCAGCCTTAGATAACTCTTGCCCGATTATGTTTTGAAAGTTAAAGTCCCCTTCCCCCGAAGTATCTTCAGCAAACTCCTTCTCCTTTCCAGGCATTGTGGCCAGGGTTTCTTCAGCAGCTGCAACAGTTTCTTCCACGGTCATGTTCAAAATCATTTTATTAATGTCAGAAATGTGCTTTCCAGATTTGTGGTTTCAGCCGCAGCAGCTTCAGAAGTTGTAGCTTCGGTGGCAGCAGCTTCGGTAACTGTAGCTTCTTCGGCGGCTGGTGTTCTTGATGCTGGCGCCAACGGTGGCGTTTCTTCAATGGCTTCGATTACAGTAACAATCCTTCGTTTTTCGGTCCAGTAGACTTCTTTGCTGCCAAAGGCTCCTCCTTCTGTAAAAGCTTCGTCAGATGTAGCCCCAGTGGACTTAGCTTGATAGGCAAGGATTTAGTCATTACCTTTAAAATTTCTTCCACATCAGTGGCAGAAGGTGTTGAAGGAGCTTCTTCCTCTGTATCAGTTGTTTCTGCCCTCGGAGCTGTAGCTTTTCTCTTCTTCGGAACAGCCACCTTCGGCTCAGGGCTGGTTTTTCTCTTTTTCAGTAATTTTTCATCTTCTTTTATCATTCTAGCAGCTTGTCTGTTCATAACACTGACAACTCTTTTTTGCTTTGGCCCTTCGGCACCCTTGCTTAATCGTTCATAGTCCGGGTATTCAAATTTCAACGCATCCATTACTCGGTTCAACCTTCGTTTTGGCCGGGTGCCAAAGGCCACGGTCATCAATTGATCCTCTTTTTTAGTATAGTTGCCCAAGATCTCATTGCACATAGCCTCAATCATCTCCAACCATTGTTTGCAAGGCTCTTTGAAATGTTTCTTAAACTTGAAATGATAGGGCAGTCGAACAAGTTCGTTCTTTTTCTTTTCTCCCTTAAGCTTCGGCATATTCCATTCACTTAACATCGGAAATACTCTATTGGCTAAGTATTCTTGCACCAAATCTCTAGTACCGATCTGCTCAGACATAACTCGGAATTCTGCCACAGCCTGTTGGCATGGTGACCCCGGCTCCATGCGGCACAGTGGCCTAGTCAACCCAAAGTTTAAGCTCAGAGGGCTCAGTACTAGCGTCTTAAGCTTCTCCCTTTTCTTCTCATCAGCCTTCACATAAAACCACTCATTCTTCCAACCAGTTGGCCACTTGGTGCGATAACTAACTACCAGAGTCTTCATATCTTTGCGGTAGGCAAAATTGTAGCAGCCAAAGTTCTCATGAAGACCATCTTCTCTAGCCTTTGTCTGATAATGAAGCTCGTGCACTCGGCAGAAGGCTTCAGCATTCGGGTCTCTTCCTTGGCTTCGGAGAGCCCAGATGAAGACGCTGATCCTAACGATAGCATTAGGAGTCAGCTGATGAAGATAGATCTCGTAGTTTTCCAAAACTTCTCCAATCATTTCATTCAACGGAAACCTCAATCCTGCTCTGAAGAAGCTCCTGAAAACTACCACCTCATCTTTTTCCGGTGTCGGAGTGGTTTCTTCTCTGCCAAAGCGAATTAGCTTCTCTGAAGTACCCCAGCTTTATCATCATAGGCATATCAGCCTAAAAACAGTAGATTTTCCAAAGTCCAAGTGACTAGGTTTGGATGGCTTATAATCTTCTTCTTCATCATCAACAACATCTTCTTCAATGTCAGCATATTCAGCTTCGGTAGCAGATGCACCTTCCTTAGCAGCCACCTCTGTCACAACCATTCCCGATTGTTTCATCACTTCAGAGATCGGAGCAGTCTCCATAGTTTCGGCTTCTTCTCCATCACGGGTCAATCTAGCGGTTGAACGCACTCTGGCCATTTGTTGATTTTCTTGCAGTTCTTACGAAGTTGATTGTTTTTTTGCAGTTTTTTTATGAAGCTCCCTCTTTTGACGAAGCTAATCTAGAACAGTGGCTTGCACGGAAATGCAATGAAAAAGCTTCGGCTATGGTTAAAATTCTCAACAGCACAATTGCAATGAATGTTGTGATAACTTCACAACTACCCGTCTGTTTATATAGTGTTGCAGGTGGGAAGGTGAATCGCCAAGATGACCGCACCCACTGAACAGTTACTCACACCCGCTGAACAGTGGACCAACCGATGCTTGGGAGGAGAACCGCCAGACTGCGCATACCCGCTGCATGGTGGACCTGTAGGATTACGAGGAGGCTACGCTAGCGCAAAACAAAATTTTCATCCCCATAATACCAAGAACTACTGCGGTTATAGGTCATGGAATTACCACTAGACGCGCAGAGCAGCGGAAGACGTCTCGATGTAGACGAACGCGTCGAGCAGTGCCGTGCAGTCGCCGGCGTCCTTCACGTCCTCGCACGGTTCGTCCAAGTGCTCCAGATGCAGCACCTCCGAGGTATCCACACGTACAGGGAGGAAGCGCCGCGTACCGAACTTCTAGGTTCGCGACGGCGGCTTGGCGAGGGCGAGAGGCGAGCGGCGGCTACTGATTTGCAGGTGGCGAATTAGGTTATTTCTTAACCGCGCCCCCGCCCCTCATTATATAGGCGTTATGGTGGGCTTCTGACGTCGAGGCCCATCATTAACCCTAAAGCCCAGTCTAATTTCGGATCTAATCCGAATTAGGCTTCCTTCCCCTTAAGTGTGTGACCCTATAGGTTCACGTACAAATAGACAGAGCCCGAGTACTCTTACTTGGCCCAATAATTGACAGCGACCTCTAGCAAGACATGTCAACTCCTATGTGTACGTAAAGATCATATCAGACGAACCATTGCGACATTAAGTACATGTTGTTCCCTTTGTCTCACGATATTTGGTCTGGCTCTAAGCTGACCTCTCTTTCTCGATACTGTGAATTGGAATCCTTTCAATGGTTAACTCTTAACCCTAGCATGGTCATGCATTTCTTGATCCAATCACTCGAGGGGCCCAGAGATATCTCTCTCACAAAGAGAGGGACAAATTCCATCTTGACTGACCATGCCTCATAGCATGCTTCCTGACAAACCCAAAACTACCTTTATAACTACCCAGTTACGGGATAGCGTTTGATAGTCCCTAAGTAAGTCAATTCACATCTTGAGAACATGCGACAATCTCAGGTCTAAGGATACAGTATTCATGTTGCAAGAAGAGAACTATATTACAATATCTCACGTTGGGTCGGTCCAGCCTCATGTCATACATGCGCCCACATTATTAATTTAACATCTCCATGTTCATGACTTGTGAAATGTAGTCATCAACTAATACATGTGCTAGTCATCGACTCTGACTAGGGACATCATTTGGAATAACCATATAAGTAAAGAATCTCACAAACAATTCACATAATTGCTAATCAATACAAGGTGCCTTCCATGGATATTCAATTAAGCAATATATATATCATGGATACAAAGAAATATGCTCATCTCTATGATTATCTCTAGGGCATATTTCTAACAGGACCATCTCTCATGCTTGGAATATTTTAATCGTTTCTCGGCAACGAGCTCAGGGAAGGTGTTTTTCGGACCTTTGGCATTCCAAAGCTTCGGAGATGTTTTCACGGATCAAGCTCGTTACGAAAAACGATCTAGCACCGCGAAGGGGCTACTGTTGGGGGTTTGCTTCGTCGCCGAAGGTCCTGCAAGAAGAAACACCTTCGGAAGATCAACACAGAAGCAGCGCCGAAACTGTCATCTAGGGAGCTTCGGCATAGTAACACGCTTTGAGACAAAGGTGTAGCACCGACTTAAAGGTGAAAGGACCAATAGGCCCATGATAATCTATGTCATGATTAGAACTATTTATAAAGGACATGAATGTAAATCCACACAAGCTGCGCCCTGTGTCTATAAATAGATGAACAGTACTTCCGTACTATTCACGCTGATTTATACTCACTCGTGCATCACGCCTGGACTTTTGCTTTCTGTCAAGCCGAAGGTATAAATGTAATTCAATATCATTTTTGTTTATCCATGACAATAAAAATATATTAATAACATCATATGATTATTCATGTTGTCTTTTATATTTCATATGCTTCTTCTTACATTAATATATACTGTGATAACGAAGGTATGTCCTTCATCACCTTCGTTTGAAGATCATTATATCCCATGGGAAATAATGTTTTGGAGGATGAAGGGCATTAGCTTTTAATATTTTGTGTTGCCTTGTTCTTGATTCATAGCACTTGAGAACAAGTCCCCAATATTGGCGTCCACCTCCGGTGAACTCACTTCCACTGTTGAACTGATGGCTTCGTTCAACAACCAAGCTGAAGTACCTTCGGCTACAAAGCTGGTGCTTCCGATAACAGGTGGTTCAAGTTCGGAACCGGCTAACAAGAAGCAGAAGAAGGAAGTCCCCAACAGGTAGGGAAATTTTGGACATGCTTTATTTAAACCAGTAAAATCTATACACATCTTGCACTTCCCTCCCTTTTTCTGACTAGTACAATGTTAGCTAACCACTAGGGATGGAACACTTCCTTGATTAATCCGGCCGCCAAAAGCTTATGGACTTCCTTCCTGATGGCCCTACGTTTTTCTTCGTCGAACCGCCCCAGGTGTTGTTTCACCGGCCTGGAGTTGGCGTGGATGTCTAAGGAGTGCTCGGCGACCTCCCTCGAAATGCCCAGCATGTTCGAGGGGCTCTGTTGGGGGCCTTCCTCTTTCGAAGGTCCTCAAAAACATGACTAACCATATGTTTTCAGCATGATATGGATTATTACAGGAAACTTTGGCTTTAGGATGGAAGTTCTCTCTCACGGCAGAAGCATACGATGTGAAGATATAGCCCGAAGATGATAAGAATGGACATCGAAGCTATAGCCAAAGAATAATAGCTTCGGCTTGAAATGGTGATGAAGACCAAACATGATGCTGGCCGGAAGGCAAAAAGACCAGCTAGTCCTTAATGATTTATGTTATGGTCATAAGTAAATGTCAAGGACATAAATGTACTTTTTCCCGGGCTACATCTCGTGCCTATAAATAGATGAATAGTAGCATCATACTGTTCATGCTGAATTGTAATCACTCTCGCGCCAACACCTTTGAGCAAGCTGAAGGTATCAATGTAATATAGATTATGTTAATATTCATACATACTTTATGGGAATGCAAATATGAATGAATTGATGAATTACATTCATTGTCTTTATCTTTATGTATTCTTATTTATCCATATGATGATGAAAGCATGTCTTTCATGACCTTCGTCTAATGATCATTATATCCGTGAGGAGATAATGCTTCGGAGGACAAAGGTTCTTAATATTTAACAATTGTGTTGCCTTGTTCTTGATTCACAGCATTTGAGAACAAGTGACCAACATTAGCACCCATTTCTGGTGAACTCACTTCCACAATCTTTGGCAAGCATTCACCTTTGTCATGCCGCCGAAGAAGGTAAAAGCGCCAGGGGCTGCCCTGCAGCCACTGGACACCAACCAAGACACACTCTCGCTGAGACAAGCTCGGAGCCAGAAAAGGAAGGCTACCAAGCCAACACCACAGGAAGAGGAGTTGGACCAGGAAATCAAAGACCTAGAAGCCATACATAATCAAGTACAGAGGAAGAGAGAGAAGGTGCTTTGGCTAGTCGAACTTCAGAGGAAGATCAACGAAGCTGCTAAAAAAATGTGCCACATCACCCAAGATTACCAAGGACGAAGGCCTCAACAGAGAGAGCTTCAACAAGAAAGTCTAATCAATGATGATGGATGGTATGATGACTTTTATCATGGTCACTTTGATTTTGATGATGCTTCTCCTCTAGCGGCAGAGTTGCAGGCTACTCCATGGACACAATCTTATAAGCCACCATAGTTTCCTATGTACGATGGGCATTCGGATCCGAAGCAGTTTCTCATGAGCTTTGAAGCAACCATATCCTCATATGGTGGCAACACGGCTATCATGGCAAAATCCTTCGTCATGGCGGTCAGGAGTGTAGCTCAGACGTGGTATTCTTCCATTCGTCCGGGAACGATCACATCATAACAAAAGTTGAAGGACATGCTGGTATCTAGCTTCTAGGGCTTCTAGACGAAGCCAATAACTGCCCAAGCTTTGTTCCAGTGTACACAAGACCACGAAGAGTACTTGCACAGGCATATGTCCGAAGATTCCTGTGACTTAGAGCCCAGGTGCCAACGGTGCCTAATGAGATTGTCATCGAAGCTATGATCGAGGGGCTCCAACCAGGACCGACAGCACAATATATCGCTAGGAAGCCACCACAAACTTTGAAAAAGCTCCTCCAGAAGATGGATGAATACATTCAAGCTGACAATGATTTTCGCCAGAAAAGGAAGGAGGCTTTCAGGTATTCTGAGATGACTAGGGGCTTCAGAGGAAGATTCAACCCTAGGCATGTCAGAACAATCCACAATCCCAGCACAAATGATGATAGGGCAAACCACATTCAAGGCCACCAACAAAGTTCACAATCTTCAGGAATGTAGCAAACCTCTTACAGGCCACCAGCTCCAAGAGGCAGAGGAGGAAGAAGCTTCGGAGGAAGGTTCAGCACTCAACCCAGGAGATTGTACTACTTATTCTGTGGGGAGGATAAGGGACACACAACAAGGATGTGCCAAGTCATGATCCAAAAGCAAAAGGAGATAGTTGAAGCCGAAGCACGACAGAATCAGCCGAAGCAGGTCATGCATACTGCCTCATGCTATTCGTCATACATCCCTGGTTATGTAGGCAACCAGCAACCCACGACATCAGTTGCTTCGACAAGTCATTCTCAAGTAGCTTAGGCTCTGTTACAACCACCACCACCATTGGCACCTACCTTGGCTCATAATCAGTAGCCAGAAGGGCATCACCAAGCGCAACAACAACACGACACTTGAGAGGAGTCCGAAGCTCGCACAGTCAACAACATTGTGCTCGAATTGAGACATATTTACTAAAGAAACACAGGGGCTTGACCAGAAAGTTTCCAAGTTCAATGTATTTTTACTTTTTTGTCTTTAAAATTTCCCTTACGAAGACAATATAAGAAGGTTTAACCTTCGGCATGTTGTAATAAAATTGTGGTTACACCATCGAGTGTAACAAGGGTGCCAAAAGCTTCAAAGTCGTTCTTAAGGGGATGCAGAGCTAAAATACCACCTAAGTAAAAGGTGAAGAAGCTCCAAAGTTGTTCCTAAGGGGATGCAGAGCTAAAATGTCACCTAAGTCAAAGGTGAAGAAGCTCCAAAGTCGTTCCTAAGGAGATGCAGAGCTTAGCTCCAAAGTCGTTCCTAAGGGAATGTAGAGCTAAAATACCACCTAAGTAAAAGGTGAAGAGACTCCAAAGTCGTTCCTAAGGGAATGCAGAGTTTTAGTTGTTCTTTGATGATTTGTGCGTAAACATCATCTGCTGATCTGCATCATATCATCATATCATATTGCATAGCATCGCATCATACATCATTTTGCATCGACAAAAGCAGTGGAGAAGAAAAAAAATGCTCCTTCGAATATACCTAAAGGCTCACGAAAGAATGTACCAATAACACAAGATATGCCTTTGGCATATATATATATACACACACATGGATGGTACCTTCGTCAACAGTATAACTACATAATAGCCATGACATGATATTCAGTACTGTCTCGGCAGAAGGGGATTTCTTTCTTCGAGAAGCGTGAAAAGAAGGGAAGGTGTTTTTTCGCCAGTGGCTCAAAAACGGTATGTACGAAGGTTTCACGCATCACAAAGAAATATATTACATTTATATACATGCAAATAGTTGACAATTGTTTCTTACAAAAATGAAAGCTACGTATAAGGACACTAAACTCTCAAAATATACACAACTTCACTCTTCTTTTAGGACTTTGTCGGCAGCTTCGTTCAACAGCTTGTCGATAGCTTTGTCAATGGCCTCGTTAGCAATCCTAATCATATCAAGCGCCTCCTTCACAGATGGATCAGTTTTAGGATCATATGGCTCTGGAGGAGGAGAAAGCTCATCTACATTAAAATACAAATATCTGTTAGTACCGAAGCTACAAAAAAATATGAAGCTAAGCTATAAAGGATATACCTATAAGTTTGGCCCGCTCAGCAGCTTATTCAACTCTTTTAGCCTCTTCTAAGGCGTCATGAGTCTCTTTCTCATTTTTTCTAATGGCTTCATCAGCTATTTCTCGACCACCCTTCAGCCATACTTCAGAATAAAACTTCCCACCTAGTGTAGTAGCTTCGACCGAAGGGTTTCTAACATCGTCGGCTGAGAAGGCAAAATCTGGCTGAACTACAGCCTTGGCATGATCACAACAGACCTTTTCCAAAATAGACACGACACCGCGGGCACCGACAAAGGCACAAAAATCCCCTCTATCACTAAGAATCTCTTCAAAGGCTTCGGCCTCACCGTTAATCCACTGGATAACTCCATCGGGGTCACCACAGATGAATTTCTGCTCTGAAGAAAATGCACCAACTTTGGAAAAGTTGTTCTTCAAATTTTTATTGCATTCAATAGCCACATCGTAGCATTTTTTTAGCTGCTGAAGCTCGTCAACGTTTCTTTGTGCCCTTGATCATTCGATTTCACATATTTCATGTTTTGTCAGCTCTACATTAAAATTTTGAGTTGCTTCGGCAACTTTCTTTTCTAACTCTTGCACTTCAGCTTTGTGCGCTTCTCCTTGAGCGGATAGCCTAGCTTCGTTGGATTTTAGCCTTTCGACCAAAGATAGCAAAATCTTGTCTTTTGTGAGAGCTTTGTTTCTCAAGGTTATCGAAAGGGAAATGGACTTAATCATTTCCTATAATCGAATTTGGTGGTTGACGTCCATCAAAAACCATGTGGATTAATTAATTTGCCAAGATGTCTTTTATATCAGGTGCATAAGGTTCAACACAAACCAAGAAAGAAATTCAGTTGGGGACTCAAATTTATTTGGAGCAAAGGACTTGAGAGTGTGCTGCAAATGGCACACCGGACAGTGTACGGTGCACCAGGCCGAGCAGCACTCAAACTAGCCACTCTCGGGTTTCTTCTGGGCGCGCTCCGCTATAATTCACCGGACTGTCCGGTGAGCCAACGGAGCAACGGCTACCTGATGCCAACGGTCGTCTGCCAAAAGTGAACATAGGTGAACAGTGTGCGGCAGAGCTTAGAGCAGAGAAGTCAGAGGGTGTGGCACCGGACTGTCTGGTGCCGCTAGAGGGCAGAGGGTTCCAACGGTCGACCGCTCCAAACCCCAACGGCCGTGCTAACATGGCGCACACCGGACAGTGAACAATACCTGTCCGGTGCGCCACTGGACTGTCTGGTGTGCCCATCGCTAGCAAAAACAGCCAACGGCTAGGAAGTGGTTGGAGGCTATAAATACCCCCAACCACCTCCTTCAATGGCATCCAAATTTTCTAAAGTTCCTATTCAATACAAGAGCAATAGCATTCACTACAAGACACATTCCAAAGATCAAATCCTCTCTAAGTCTCAAAATCAACTCAACCACTTAGTGACTTGAGAGAGAGAGAGAGTTTTGTGTTCATTTGTTGCTCTTGTTGCTTGGATTGCTTTCTCCTCCCCCATTCTTATTCTCATAAGTGCTTTGTAAAGCTAGCAAGAGACACCTAAGTGTGTGGTGATCCTTGCGGGTCTTAGTGACCCAAGTGATTAAGGAGAAAGCTCATCTGGTCTAAGTGACTGTTTGAGAGAGGGAGCGGGTTGAAATAGACCCGGCCTTTGTGGCATCCTCAACGGGGACTAGGTTCTTTGGAACCGAACCTCGGTAAAACAAATCACTGTGTTCACTTACATTGATCTTCACTTGATTTGTTTGCCCTCTTTCCTGTCTCTAAAGTTTCCTTGCTAATATTGATTTGAGTTTGCTCCCAAACGTCATCTGCATTAATTGAGCAACTCATAGCAAAAGAAACAATCTTCCGCACTCGAATTTAATTCTAATGCTAGCCCCAGCCTTAATGCAAGTTTAAGTTTATAAATTTCAGGTTTCACTTATTCACCCCCCTCTAGGTGACTATCAGTAATAACCTCCGATTGGAGGTTTCCAAGTGCCATCTGACAGCTCTCGTCCTCTGCATCCTTTTGAGCCTTCAGAGCCTTACTGAGGATTAGACCCTGCCAAACAAAAGAGCGAACAAACAATTAAAGTAAGAATTACCAAAAAATAGCTCGAGGCTCGTCCGGAACTCAGACCACATCTGCTTCTCCTCGTTGTTGTCGAGGACGAAGTATGGATTCCATCTGTGGCCATCCACATTAGGGTCGGCCCTCCCCACGTCGAGAGGTCCGGTCCGACGTGAACAAGATCACCACCCGCCCCGGTGGTAGGTGGCGGGATGATATGCTCCTTGATCGATTCCCCGGGTCGCCTCGAGGGATCGACCTCCTCAATGGTTGCTGCCTCTGGGCTCCGGGTGGCCTCGGGGGTGTGGGGGATGGCGTGCAGAAGATCAGAGACAGTGGGAGACACCAAGGCCGACGGTGCGTTGGCCACCCTCATCTCCTCCCTAGAGATGGGGATGGCCTCAACCAATGGTGCCAGAGGCGGTGCTCCCCCCTCGACGACAGTGGCATCCTGCCCACCGAGAGCTAGCCGGGCCACCTCGGCGCCCCGTTGGATGGCCTCTTGGGTGGCATCGAGCCACACGAGGGGGCGAGACATAGCCCCGACCGACGTCATGTCACCATGCTTCACCGCCTTGTTGGCGGTAAATGTCGGCTCGTGGGCCCGATGTTTAGCGCTAAAAAACACACCAATACGAAGGTCACAAAGAAACTTCAGGAACGAAGAAGCATCACTCATAGTTCAGCAGCTTACCCGGATCGGGGCACGACATCCACGCCCAGCCTCGATCTCCGGTGCCTCAGGCCCCATCGCTCCGTGGCAGGCACTTGCGGCGGGACAGTGGCCCCCTCCTCCGTAATCCTAGTATCAGGCACCGTGGGCGGGTCGACAGCAGTCTCCTACACCGTCACCACCACCTCGACAACCGCGGGAAGAGTTCCTGGCTCGGTTGACACTGGCGCCTCAGACAAGGGCGTTGTCGGCCCTTCCGCAGGTACATCGGCGCCGACGGATGGGCCCGCCAAGGAAGGTTCGAACCAAAACCCAACCTCAGGGTTGAAGCCCAGTCGGACCTCCATCCCCTCATCATCATCGTCGTCGTCGTCGTCCTCCTTCATGCTTGGAGAAGCCTCTAGCGGCAGCCCTCCCTAGCCTGCGCCCTACCAACATTTTCTTGCGGGCCCGCTTCTTGTCCGCATCTTTCTTCTTCTTCACCTCGACCACCACCCGACGCACCTCCCTGCCAGCCACGTCTTCCGAAAACGGGGGTTGGGCGGTTCAATAACCTCGCAACCCCTGCGAAAGGGATGAGAGGGGTAAGATAGGAAGGAGTGGACCAGAAACAGAGAAAGAAACTGAAAACTCACCAGGGACACATAGCCCTGATTGGATCACATCGGGACGATGACAGTGTAGTCTGCCTTCCCCACCATCCTCTTCACCTGCCGGAGGAGCTCGTCGTTGGAGAGGGCAGCCGAGGCCATTCGGGAGCTCTCCACGGAAGCCTCGAGCGTCATATCGTCCAGGTGGAGCCGGCGCTCGTTCAACGGTAGCACCCTCCTTCGGTGGAAGGTGACGACGACTCCGGCCGCGGTAAGTCTGCGATCCTAAAGCCTCCACAGGGCGTCCAGCGGCGGCTACAGCTAGGCTTGGAGCTCCCGTGGAGCATCCCACTGCCAATGTTCTGCCACCGCAAAGACGATGCGCTGCGTGTACGGTGGCAACAACCCATCATCGTTGCAGAGGTAGAACCACCGGTTGTGCCACCCTTTGTTCGATGAGGTGAGGGTAGCAGGGATGTACAACTAAGTCCAATCTTAGCGCAACTGAAGCATGCAGCCGCCGGCCCGCACCATGTGGCGCAACTTCCTCATGTCGGTGGAGAGGGAGAACGGCTTCGATCAGAATAGATGAAGCCATAAGTCCCAATGGGGCTCGATCCCTAGGAACCCCTCGCAAACAGCGGCAAAGATGGCCGCCTGAGCGATGGAGTTGGGGTTGAAGTTGTGAAGCTCCACCCAGTAGTAGGGCAGAAGCGCTCGTGATAGGAACGGAGGTGCCCGATCTTCCGTCAGGTGAAGGTAACTATCGATTTGGTGGAGATGTCACACAGATGATCTGGCTTCCAATCAACACGACTAGAACCCCGCAATCGCATCACCACTTCTCCTCTGGTTATCAACCGTGCACTGCGTGATTGACCTCGCCACGAGGGCTAATTCCTGCCTGAGAATCGAAGACACAAGCAAGAACAAGAAAGAACACAATCTAGAATATTGCGGATGAATGATTAAGTTCAAAAGTTGGAGTCTCACAAACCGATCTATGATGACTGTTCTTGACAGATCTAACTTAAGCAAAACCCAAGCCCTAATGTGGTGGCGGCTATTGATTATATAAGGGTTAGGAGCATGACTCCCTCCTTGGACGTGCCCTAATGGGCTCAACAAATATACACGACCCAAAGGCCAGTTATGGTGTCGCAGCACCGAGACAGATTATGGGCCTCCACCTTGATCCGAACGTCCTTGCTGGCCTCCCACACCTCCAAGTCCTTCACCATGTCCTTGCTGGTCCTTTCCTTCATTCCTAAGTACAATTAATTCATTAGGTAGCACACTATTCTCAAATGCACAAGAATAAGTACATAGGAACGAGCTCACCTGCGAATTCAATTGTCTTGCGCGTGAGCGAGTAATCGGACCTTGAACATCAACTAGGGGAGTGTTGTTTGAATCCATGGGAGTGATGTCCTCATCAGCTCGCATGAAGCGGCTCACTGGCACTCCAATCCCCCTTTCATGACAGCGGATGAAGCTCACCACATAGCCCACGGGCGGAGCCGACTCCTGCTCGTCGCCTGGCGCAATTGTAACACCTCAAAATCTCATTTCGAGAATTATGTAAAATTTTCCAAAGATTTTGAGTTAGAATATTTTTTGTTCTCTTCTTTCAAAAACTTTTGAAGTTACATATCCTAACTTGAATGTTTCTTAATTAAGATTAAAATAAAAGGATTTTATGTACTAAGAGTATTTACCTCGAGCATATAATTTGTATACGAATTTTCTATTCAAAAGTATTTGCTAAAAATGGATAGTGTGTGAAGTATTCTGTATAGAATTATATGTTTTGAAGCAAGGATAAAAGAGCTAATCAAGTACATAATTATTATTTGCATCATGTTGAACTTTTGCTTGCGCATTCAAATCAAATTGAAATTCAACTTTTACTTGAATTTACATTAAAAGAGAATAAAACCGAAATAAAAGAAAAGAAGAAAACTGGTGCTTGGGCTAAGTCCTCCATTTTCGGCCCAATCCCACCTACGCCGTCAGCCCACCACAGAAATCCCCCACGTTGTCCGGCCCAACTCCATTTCACGCCAGCCTCCTCTCCTCGTCCATTTACTTTTTCTTGAAGTCACTTACACGTGGGGCCACGCGGTCAGTTCGATCTCTTACAGAATTACCCACAGTTCTCGGAATGACCGGCGCTGGCGCGTGATCCTCGCCGCGCCCCCTTCTCCCTTCACACGCACCTGGACATCCGCTGTGCTCGAACGACTCGCGCGTGGAATGCGGCGTGGAATAGTTCAGTTTTGACGATGCCTGGACTGCTGGTCGAGCTCAACAGAACGCACTCGGATCCTCCGCTTCTCCCTGCGCAAAGCTCGGCGTTGTTGTTGAGATCCAATCCATGCCGATGCAATAGACCTGCTCGCCTAGGGAATAAATACCCAGGGTGCTGTGACCCCATCCGCCTGGTACCTGCACCACGAAACCAGACGCCAAAATCAAACTGCAGCCGAGCGCTGCCGGGTCAGACGAGCAAAGAAAGAAAGCTTTACGCCATTGTCGTCGTTCACCGTCTGTGCCGCCATAGCCCTGTTTCTGCTCGTCCGAAGTGGCTCAATGGGGTTACCTGCGTGTAGCCCAGAGTCGTTCCAATTCCTCGCCATACTCCACCCCGCGCCGCATGCTGCTCGACTGCTTTATCTGCACCATGGGCGCTTCCGAGTTCGGTAAGAAACCCTCTACCAATTTTTGCTCATGTCTTCTCTTCGTTTTCCATCACCGCTTGTCAAGGGTATAACATTACGGCACCAGCGCACGTTCGACGGCCTTCGTGTCGCTGTAGGGCATCGGGTCGTCGTTCTCTTGGTGCGCTAGGAGGACGAAGACGCTAGGCCATCAGACCCTGTTCGGACCGTCCGGATTGGATGGGGAGATTGAGTCTGGTGGTTGATCCCTAATCGTTGATGGGCTAATGGGTGGTTGGGATATGGTCTTTGGTACCACTTCGGGGGGGATAACAGTGACTGTTGATCAGTAAACCGACGGTCGTGATTAAGAACCATAGCATCCCTCTCCGGGTGATTGCATCAGAGCCGTATGATCTTAATCGGGCGGCTAGGATAAGAGATGGGGAGAAAACGCGCGTGGACCGTTGATCTTCTAAGCGACGGTCGCGATTAGATAGAGTGATACCCCTTCGTGGGATTAGATTTGGGCCATCGATCGGTGATCGGACGGCCCTGAGCGCTCGCGGGTTCATAATGGACGAGATCTGATCCTGGCCCTTGGATCTGATCTGAACGGTCCAAATCCCTCCATACCCCTTCGCGTGGCAAACTTCATAAAGAGACCCTGGGTTTTCTCGGAATCAACCCGCCGTCCCGTTCTGCTGTGCAATGAGTCTCGGGTTTCTTGCCCCGAGCCCCCTGAGCTTCTTTGTATTAGTGCGCCCAGTCCAGGAAGTTAAGAAATCAAATAAATGAATTTAGAAAATGATTTTTAATGATTAAATAATTCCTAGAATTTATATAATTCATAGAAAATGCATATGAACTCCAAATTAATCCATTCCACTTCCTATAATTTTGTAATATTATTGTTTATCAATTAGTGCCACTGGTTTTACATAAAAGTCACATTAAAATTGTTATCTTAATTAATCTTGTACCAAGCACATAGAATCTTTGGAAATCCATAACTTAAAATCTACAACTCCAAAATTAATAATTCTTTTTCCTGTGATCTTATTTCAATATGTAGATTATTAATATGTACTTTGCATATATGTTTGGTGTAATGTTAATCTTGCCTATACCATGTTTGTTTGAATTGCTACGACTAGCAGTGAGGTTACGTGTCACCTGAAGATCATCCTGGTACCTGGATTCTCAAGGCCCAGGCAAGTTGTGCCCTTGATCACTTCTTCTTACCCACTCATGTTCTAATTAATCATAATGATCTGCATAGGTTAATTTTGATGGGACCCAATAGGTTACCCTAGTTTGTCTATCTTTATACCTTGTTTACCACTGAACTTTCTGGGTAGTACTTGCTAGTGCTATATGTGGTTTTGGGTATGGAGATACACTATTCATGGTTACACTTTTGTTATCAGTTGTTATTTATTGTTCATGTTGAGATCATTATGTTAATTGGAACATGGAGCGACCACCCGGGAAAACAGTGCTACCACAAGGGTGGAATGGGACGCCCTTGGCTGATTAATTAGGAAAGCTAGTGGAAGACTACCTTACCCGAAAGGGGCAAGGGCAGTAGGGGAGAGGTCAGTGTAGGGAGGCCCTCGGGAGGATTTTGCTGCGATGGCGGTCCTGCAAGGGATTCCTGCACTGGATCTTCCTATAAACTGTAGCGGGTTTTCGGAAGCTAGTGGAACTTTGTAAAGGCCTCGTAGTGGATCCCTAGCCATTCACCTCGGAAGTGTCTAAGGGCCTTGCAAACCCTGGCGACATGGGATACACGACTTGTGGGTAAAGATGCGCAACCTCTGCAGAGTGTAAAACTGGTATACTAGCCGTGCTCACGGTCATGAGCAGCTCGGACCCTCACATGATTAATCTATGGAACTAAATTCAATTTGTCATATGCATTGCATTGCAGGTGATGTTGATACTTTTGTTCTATTACTTAATTGGGTTTGGTATTTACTTATACTTAGTAACTGCTAATAAAATTTTGACCAACTTTAAAAGCAATGCTCAGCTCTAACCATCTCCTTTGGTAAGCCTTACACTTCACGTGAGCTCCCACCTTTGGCGAGTTCATGCACATTATTCCCCACAACTTGTTGAGCGATGAACGTATGTGAGCTCACTCTTGTTGTCTCACATACACCACAGGTCAAGAGCAGGTACTGCAGGATGATGCTCTTGGAGGATGCTGCGATGAGTTCGTGAGAGGTCTAGGTCGTCGTCTCCCAGTCAACTTTTGGGTTGCTGGACCGTTGTCTCCTTACAATGTAATTATTTATTTTGTATAGAACTCCTGTTATATGTAAAGATGTGACATTCGATCCTGTGCCACTATACATCATATGTATGAGACTTGGTCCCAGCATACCTGGTGTTTATGTTAACCCCGGGTTTTGGATCCCTAAAATCCGGGTGTTACAGCAATCCACTCTGGCTATGGCCTGTGGAGACAGAAGCAGGGTAGCCCGACGTCCACCAATGCCTCTAGGTCGTCATTGGTGATAGACGAGATCGACCATGGGTCACAAGGAGGAAGGACACTCACTTTCTCGGCCATCGGGACTGGGGAAGAAAACAAAAGGAGAGTGTGAGAGCTTTTCGCGACTAAGGAAGAGGGCGGCTAGGGCAGGAAGGCAATAGTAGAAGGTAAAGAACCGAGCAGCCCCTCTCAAGCAAATGTATAAGGGCAGATGGAGTCACCAAGGCTTAGGCCGCGCCACCCTGATACGAAAATGAGAGTGGGCTGGGTCGCTTCGAATTCCATGTGCACGCGCTCCGCAACGGTCGCGCTGCGTGCCAAAGCGTCCCATCGCATTAAATGCCCTCACTTCCTGACATCAGCCAGCCAATATCGCTTCACGTAAAACCTCAAAAGGTGTGTCTCTCTCTCCCGCTCTTTCCCTTTACCTCTTTTTACACTACTTCGCAGATAGCAGAAGAGAGCGCCTCCACCTCGGACTTCCTTTCCAAGAAAGAAGAAGAGAGACACCACCTACTACTCAGGGGTTCGAAGGTCGAGCTCTCGACGAGGCATGGGGACCACCCTAGAACACATAGGACCCGCGCCCGTTACTGATTAGGGGATCGAAGGCTGGCCCCTCGGAAGGGTATCGCAACAGCCCTAGAGCATAGAGTTAGGGATGACTATGGGTATGTCCGTACATGGCCAAGGCTCGGGCTACAATCCCGATATACCCTAAGACATATCCGAGACCCCAGGAGTGATTCATGATGGTGTCCCATCGTAAGGAGGCATCAAGCCCCATCAAACGGGTTTGAGACCAGGCGAATCACCCACAGGTACTTTTGGGGCGTGTCTCCGAACCACTAGCCGACTCCTGTCGAATGGAGCTCGGACCCTCGCTCGGATTAAGCGTTAACAGCTCACTAGAGACGTCTTGCTTGTCACCCACCGAGAGTAGCATGGCGCTTTCCCCTTCTTTCTCCTTGTGGAGAGGTGACGAAGAGGCATATAACCAAAAAAGTCGAGGCACCCCTAGATCGTCCTGTCACCCCGGGCGGAGGCTCAGGGGCTGCCCTTGCACCTATGCTGCAGGAGACTTGTTGGAAACTCCAGCCATCCGATGTAGATGCTCGGGGGCTCCTTTCACACCCAAGCTACGACCATGTGACGGATGAAGTCAACCATGCCTGCAGAGGAAAGAACTAAGACCCCGAAGGAGTGAACCACTCCTTCGGGGCCTCGAGGGCTATACCCGATGGGTGCGCTCGCGCGCACCCATCGGAAACAAAGAAATCTTCTACTTCTTAGGGAAAGATAGCAAGAGCCTCCAAACAAGTGCCAAAAAACACTTCTTTGGAAGGCTCGGGGGCTACAGTCGGGTATGATAATTAGGGGTACCAGACTACCCCAAAACACGCTTAAAACCCTAGGGGCACCATCAAGGTACGTCCCTCGAGGACAAGAAATCGAGAACTCTGCCTTGCCTGAGGTCCCCCTTAGGGGTCTTCCTAAAACTCAGCCTCGCCCGAGCCTGATTTCGGATGGGGCGTGAGTTCGAGCAAATCTTCGTCCCGACCAAGACTCCCCCACCCCTGGGATGCCATGTCCGCCTCGCCCAAGCCCATCTCGGGCGAGAGGGACAAGACTTATGGCAAAGCCTCCCGAAGGCCACTGTGGGACATCCACACTCAATGCGCGTACCTACCCCGCACATGGTTGCAGGTGTACAGTAGTAACAAGACAACAATCTTGTCAAAGATTCACCAACTTGATTACGCATGTACCATTGTACACGCACGTTGTCTGCCAGCCCCTGACGGGACATGTTATACAACAGGAAAATGGACCAGCCCTTAGGCACAAACTTTGTCTCGCCCGACATAGAGCTCACCCTCAGGATAAACTCTGCCTCGCCCGAGCCCAGCCTCTGCTACCTGCTCCCCCGCGAATCCTGCGAAGGGCCACTCCTTCAAACTGTGGCGCACATAATCGAATCTCGGAATGGGCTCGGTCGCGACCTCGGGCGGACCTCAGCCTCGCCCAAGCCTAGTTCTGCCCTTAATATCCGTGACAGAGGACGCCACTGAAAGGGAAATAGGCTTACACCTTTTCCTAATTGATTTTGGTGGTTGAATTGCCCAACACAAATAATTGGACTAACTAGTTTGCTCTAGATTATAAGTTTTACAGGTGCCAAAGGTTCACAATTGACCAATAAAATGACCAAGAAAGAGTTCAAACAAAGTGAGCAAAAGACAACCGAAGCGTGCCCTGGTCTAGCGCACCGGACTGTCCGGTGTGCCACCGGACAGTGTCCGGTGAACCAGGGAACTCAGCTCCAAACTCGTCACCTTCGGGAAAATCAGAGGGCGCTCCGGTATAATTCACCGGACTGTCCGGTGACGCACCGGACAGTGTCCGGTGGCGCACCGGACAGTGTTCGGTGTGCCAGCGGAGCAACGGCTACTTCAGCGCTAACGGTCGACTGCAACCGCATTCAATGCGCTACAGTGCGCGCCAGAGTCAGAGCAGCGTTAGAAGGCGCACCGGACAGTCTACAGTACTTGTCTGGTGCACCACCGGACAGCCAGAAGACCCCACCTGTCAGAGCTCCAACGGTCGAACCCTAACGGCCGGGTGACGTGGCTGGCGCACCGGACAGTGTCCGGTGGCGCACCGGACTGTCCGGTGCGCCATGCGACAGCAGCCTCCACCAAACGGCTAGTTTGGTGGTTGGGGCTATAAATACCCCAACCACCCCACATTCAATAGCATCCAAGTTTTCCACCTTCCAACACATTACAAGAGCTATAGCATTCAATTCTAGACACAACCAAAGAGATCATGTAACACCCTAAAGTTCAATCTTGTGAAGACAAGGAAAAATTCTCAAAGATTTTAAATCAAAACACCTTTCCTTAGAGATAATCATAATTTAGGAGCTTCCACTCATGAATATGTTAAAAATACATAATTAAAGATACTTAAAAAAATCTAAATTGCCTTTTGGGTTAGGATATATGAAAGAATTAGGGTTAAACTATTTCTTAATAGATATAAGTTTACAAAATAAATTTGATTTCCTTAGAAGTAATAAGGTATGGATTATTCTTTACTATATGATTAAAAGCTTGTCTAAAGGAACTAAAATAAATAAAGAAATATATATAAAATATGTTTTTGCACATTATGCTGAAGTTCTAATGTGTATCCAAGTTAAGTGTTTGAACTTTAGACTTGTGATGATTTGAAATTCAAATGGAAAGGAAAATAGAAAATAGAAAATAAAAGGAGAAGGGAAGAACTAAGAAAAATATTACATAAAATAAAATAAATATCCTTCACACTTATATTATGAAATTATACCTTTCAAACTGAGGACAATTTAATCACAAAGTTTGAATTTAAACTTGAATTCAAATTGGATTTGAAAATGGAGAAAAGAAAATAGAAAAGAAAAAGAAAAAGGGAATTCTAACCTAACTGGGCCGACTACCTGGTTTTCGGCCCATTTCCACTTTCCACCCGCGCAGCCCACCTCCGCGTCCGCGCCACGCTGACAAGTCGGACCCACGCGTCAGTCACAGCTCGCCGCTTCCGCGTCCCCGTTACTCGCTGACGACGGGGGCCCTCACGTCTGCCCCTCATCACGCGCGCGCTCACCTTTCCTCAGCCACTGTACCGCGGGGCCCAGTCATCAGCCGCTGCCGCACTCGTCCCCTTCTCCCGTATCGCTGCAGGTGGGACCGCCTTGTCGGGTCCTTCTTCAACGGAACGCGACGTCGTCGCTGCTCGCACCGCGAGTCTGGATCTCGCCGTGCGGACTCCGCGAGCTCGCCGGCGATCTCGGTAACCATATAACAACCGCGAAGTGCCCCTGAGTATAAGTACGTAGCCGCGACCCCCCCTCCTTTTCATCTCGCTTCCCTGGGCCGAGCTCCGCCTCCGCCTCGAGTTCGCGCCTGTGAGTCTCGCCCGCGCCGCCGTCCAGAGTCGAGGATAAGCTCAGGGACCTTCGCCGGGTTGCTGCGAGGGTGGTCGTGGCATTGACCGGCCGTATTGACAAGCTGAGCGACCTTAATCGCTCGTCGGAGCGTTTTCTTCGCCTGGATCCGCCGCGTACCGTGGCCCGACTCCTCTGCGACGTCATTGCCGGTAAGATGCCCTGGGCCGTGTTCGCCATCTTCCCCTCTCGGTGTCGCAGCAATTAATTTCTATATAGTGGCGGTTTTCACCGGATTGCGCGCTCGCCGGCGAAGCTCCGCCGTGGGAGCGCCACCGCCGCCGCTCGGGATGCTGGGGGTTGGGGGAAGGACTCCTGACCGTTGGATCTTATTCAACGGCCACGATTAGATCGGGGCGTACCCCTTCGCTGGGCCGATCTGGACCGTAGGATTCAATCGGAGGGCTGCGGAGTGGATCTCGGCTTCATTAAATCTGGGCCGTTGATCGCTGATCGAACGGTTGTAGATGCGTACCGGTTCGGGTTATACTAAATCTAATCTCGGCCGTCCGCGCTTGATCGGATGGCTCTCGATGGCCGATACCCCTTCGGCCGGGTTGTTTTGCATAAGAGCCCCTCGGGTTCTGTTGAATCAACCCGCCGTCCCATGGGCGCTGTTGACTGAGTCTTAGAATTTTTGCCCCGAGCCCCCTAATCTTTCTTATAATTGAGGCCCAGTCCAGAACATAGTAAAATCAGAGAAAATAGTTATTAAATAGATTTTTAATATGAAAATAATTGCTAAAACTTAGATAATTCATAGAAAATCCATTTTAGCTCCAAATTGAGTCATTCCAATTCCTAGAATTTTGTAATAATAATCTCTACCATTTAGAATCACTGTTTTGACATGAACTCTGTCAGAAAATTTATTTATCATTTAACCCTATTTCAAACACATTAAAACTTAAGAAATTCATAACTTGAATTCTATAACTCAAAAATTAATAATTCTTTTTCCTGTGATCTTATTCTAATGTGTAGATTATTATCATATAGTTTGTTCTTATGTTTGGTGTAATGTTAATTTTGCCTATACTATGTTTGCCTGTATTGCTACGACTAGCAGTGAGGTCACGTGTCATCTGAAGATCATCCTGGTACCTGGAATCTCAAGGCCCAGGCAAGTTGTGCCCTTGATCACTTCTTTTTACCCACTCATGTTCTAATTAATCATAATGATCTGCATAGGTTAATTTTGATGGGACCCAATAGGTTACCCTAGTTTGATTATCTTTTATACCTTGTTTACCACTGATCTTTCTGGGTAGTACTTGCTAGTGCTATATGTGGCTTTGGGTATAGAGATACACATTACTATTCATGATTATACTTTTGTTATCAGTTGTTATTTATGGTTCATGTTAAGATCATTATGTTAATTGGAACATGGAGAACCACCCGAGAAAACAGTGCTACCACAAGGGTAGTATGGGATGCCCTTGGCTGATTAATTAGGAAAGCTAGTGGAAGACTACCTTACCCGAAAGGGGCAAGGGCAGTAGGGGAGAGGTCAGTGCGGGAAGTGCCCTCGGGAGGATTTTGCTGCGATGGCGGTCCTGCAAGGGATTCCTGTACTGGATCTTCCTATAAACTGTAGCGGGTTTTCGGAAGCTAGTGGAACTTTGTAAAGGCCTCGTAGTGCTACCCTGCCTCACTTCCTTGGTAGAGGTGTATGGGATTCATGACCCCTTGGCAGATGGGTAACACGACTTGTGGGTAAAGATGCGCAACCTCTGCAGAGTGTAAAACTGGTATACTAGCCGTGCTCACGGTCATGAGCAGCTCGGACCCTCACATGAGTAATTTATGGAACTAAATTCAATTTGTCATATGCATGGCATTGCAGGTGAAGTTGTTAACTTTTGTTCTACTGTTTAATTGGGTTGGTATTTACTTATACTTAGTAATTGCTAATAAAATTTTGACCAACTTTAAAAGCAATGCTCAGCTCTAACCATCTTCTTTGGTAAGCCTTACACTTCACGTGAGCTCCCACCTTTGGCGAGTTCATGCACATTATTCCCCACAACTTGTTGAGCGATGAACGTATGTGAGCTCACTCTTGCTGTCTCACATACACCACAGGTCAAGAACAGGTACTGCAGGATGATGCTCATGGAGGATGCTGTGATGAGTTCGTGAGTGGTCTAGGTCGTCGTCTCCCAGTCAACTTTGGGTTGCTGGACCGTTGTCTCCTTATAATGTAATCATTTATTTTGTATAGAACTCCTGTTATATATAAAGATGTGACATTCGATCCTGTGCCACTATACATCATATGTGTGAGACTTGGTCCCAGCATACCTGGTGTTTATGTTAACCCCGGGTTTTGGACCCCTAAAATCCGGGTGTTACAGAAGTGGTATCAGAGCAATGTTGACTGTAGGACGAAACCTAGATAGAACTGGACAACCAATACCTACTTACCTCTGCTACTCTGATTCTTTCTAAACTTATCTTAATCTTTTCTCATCTATTTCTGCTTTACTCTGATTATTCTTACCTTTATCTTTCTAGAGACAAATGTGGATTTCACACCTTGAAATCCTGTACCTAAAGTGACTTTTAGGAATAGGAGACCTACTCCTAGGAACAAAAACAAAACTATTTTTATGAGTGTTTATGTATTTGAATGTTTGTTCTTATGATATCTGTCTGATTTGGATCTTTGATTGAGTGTGATGGGTTGTGGAGTAATGTCCACAATTGCATCTGCATATATGCATAGGTATAAAAAAATATATAACTAGACAACCTAGATTATCCCCATTGGAACATATCTAGCTTAAGAGATGTAACTTATCCTAAAAGATCTCATTCTAACCAATCCATCTTATCTTAAAAGATACTCATCTTATCTTGAAAAGATTTTATCCTTATCCTAATAGATCTAACTGGCCTCAGAAGATTCTATCTTATCTTTATGGATCCATCTTATCCTAATAAGCATACTTAACCACCCTAGTTTAACAACCATGATCTAATGCAAAGTCAAACTAGTCACCCCAATCTAACCTGGATCTGATCAAATCTAAAGTGACTTATCAAACATGTTAGATAACACTGATGAAATAATTTAGACTCTACCCCCATAGAACAGGACTTAACTTAGTTCACCCCGCACTAAATTAAGAATGACAGATCAACTTGGCTATATGCAACTACCTTAACCATCTGATAGTTGCATAACCCCTCAATTTTAACCTAGCAAGAGATTCTATCTTATCATAACATATCTAATTAATCTTAAAACATCCTAACATATCTTAATAATACATATTCTACCCTGTTGGACCTATCTAAGCCTAAACTAGTCTAATCTAGTTATATCCAATTCTTATCCTACCTAATGTGACCTGATCTATTGTGGTCTAATGTTATCTAACTTAATGTGGTCCACTTAAACAGATTAATGACACTAGTAGAAGAGATTAGACCCCACTAGCCATGTATTAACTTATCTTAGCACATTGGATCAATACAACCATGAGCTAACCCAACCCATAGTGCCATAATGAATAGTATGACCTTTCTATTCCCACCTAATAACAAACAAACTTTTAACCTACATCTTGTAGCCTATCTCACCCATGTATATCTCTCATCTTGACAGATTCTATCTTACCCTTGGATATTCACCTTATATGATTGGTTACCCCAATCTGGACATAAATTAAGCCCTACCAAAGAATCTATAGATTATAACCAACTACTAGCTTATCCATTCCGCTTAGTAATTTCCTTTGCAAAACTATTACCACATGCTTCTAACTTTCATGGTCAATACCAGAAAAGGAAAGATTATCACTTAACGACAAAACAGAAAAATGAGTCCTCCAAATCCTCCACCTGTTGAAATCAATCAAGTGGTTGCTACCCAAAGACTGGTAATACAACAATTAACAGAAATGGTGACCGAGATGCAGAATCAGATAAGGCAACAACGCGAGGAAATACGTCAGGCCCGTCAAGAAATAAGGCAAGCACGGTTGGAGAGACAACAACAACAACAACCCCCACCACCACCAGCTTCACCAAGCTACATAGATATAGATTATGATGATTTGTAGATCTAGGTGTTACTTTAGTAATATGATAATATTTTAGAAGAAATAATAAAGGTCTATTGACCCAATGTTTTGTTAAAGAATTATACCTCATGCTGAGATCTCTTTGTTTGTGCATATGAGTATGCATCCTTTTTCTTACAAATCTCGGGGACGAGATTATTTTTAAGGGGGGTAGGATTTGTAACACCCTAAAGTTCAATCTTGTGAAGACAAGGAAAAATTCTCAAAGATTTTAAATCAAAACACCTTTCCTTAGAGATAATCATAATTTAGGAGCTTCCACTCATGAATATGTTAAAAATACATAATTAAAGATACTTAAAAAAATCTAAATTGCCTTTTGGGTTAGGATATATGAAAGAATTAGGGTTAAACTATTTCTTAATAGATATAAGTTTACAAAATAAATTTGATTTCCTTAGAAGTAATAAGGTATGGATTATTCTTTACTATATGATTAAAAGCTTGTCTAAAGGAACTAAAATAAATAAAGAAATATATATAAAATATGTTTTTGCACATTATGCTGAAGTTCTAATGTGTATCCAAGTTAAGTGTTTGAACTTTAGACTTGTGATGATTTGAAATTCAAATGGAAAGGAAAATAGAAAATAGAAAATAAAAGGAGAAGGGAAGAACTAAGAAAAATATTACATAAAATAAAATAAATATCCTTCACACTTATATTATGAAATTATACCTTTCAAACTGAGGACAATTTAATCACAAAGTTTGAATTTAAACTTGAATTCAAATTGGATTTGAAAATGGAGAAAAGAAAATAGAAAAGAAAAAGAAAAAGGGAATTCTAACCTAACTGGGCCGACTACCTGGTTTTCGGCCCATTTCCACTTTCCACCCGCGCAGCCCACCTCCGCGTCCGCGCCACGCTGACAAGTCGGACCCACGCGTCAGTCACAGCTCGCCGCTTCCGCGTCCCCGTTACTCGCTGACGACGGGGGCCCTCACGTCTGCCCCTCATCACGCGCGCGCTCACCTTTCCTCAGCCACTGTACCGCGGGGCCCAGTCATCAGCCGCTGCCGCACTCGTCCCCTTCTCCCGTATCGCTGCAGGTGGGACCGCCTTGTCGGGTCCTTCTTCAACGGAACGCGACGTCGTCGCCGCTCGCACCGCGAGTCTGGATCTCGCCGTGCGGACTCCGCGAGCTCGCCGGCGATCTCGGTAACCATATAACAACCGCGAAGTGCCCCTGAGTATAAGTACGTAGCCGCGACCCCCCCTCCTTTTCATCTCGCTTCCCTGGGCCGAGCTCCGCCTCCGCCTCGAGTTCGCGCCTGTGAGTCTCGCCCGCGCCGCCGTCCAGAGTCGAGGATAAGCTCAGGGACCTTCGCCGGGTTGCTGCGAGGGTGGTCGTGGCATTGACCGGCCGTATTGACAAGCTGAGCGACCTTAATCGCTCGTCGGAGCGTTTTCTTCGCCTGGATCCGCCGCGTACCGTGGCCCGACTCCTCTGCGACGTCATTGCCGGTAAGATGCCCTGGGCCGTGTTCGCCATCTTCCCCTCTCGGTGTCGCAGCAATTAATTTCTATATAGTGGCGGTTTTCACCGGATTGCGCGCTCGCCGGCGAAGCTCCGCCGTGGGAGCGCCACCGCCGCCGCTCGGGATGCTGGGGGTTGGGGGAAGGACTCCTGACCGTTGGATCTTATTCAACGGCCACGATTAGATCGGGGCGTACCCCTTCGCTGGGCCGATCTGGACCGTAGGATTCAATCGGAGGGCTGCGGAGTGGATCTCGGCTTCATTAAATCTGGGCCGTTGATCGCTGATCGAACGGTTGTAGATGCGTACCGGTTCGGGTTATACTAAATCTAATCTCGGCCGTCCGCGCTTGATCGGATGGCTCTCGATGGCCGATACCCCTTCGGCCGGGTTGTTTTGCATAAGAGCCCCTCGGGTTCTGTTGAATCAACCCGCCGTCCCATGGGCGCTGTTGACTGAGTCTTAGAATTTTTGCCCCGAGCCCCCTAATCTTTCTTATAATTGAGGCCCAGTCCAGAACATAGTAAAATCAGAGAAAATAGTTATTAAATAGATTTTTAATATGAAAATAATTGCTAAAACTTAGATAATTCATAGAAAATCCATTTTAGCTCCAAATTGAGTCATTCCAATTCCTAGAATTTTGTAATAATAATCTCTACCATTTAGAATCACTGTTTTGACATGAACTCTGTCAGAAAATTTATTTATCATTTAACCCTATTTCAAACACATTAAAACTTAAGAAATTCATAACTTGAATTCTATAACTCAAAAATTAATAATTCTTTTTCCTGTGATCTTATTCTAATGTGTAGATTATTATCATATAGTTTGTTCTTATGTTTGGTGTAATGTTAATTTTGCCTATACTATGTTTGCCTGTATTGCTACGACTAGCAGTGAGGTCACGTGTCATCTGAAGATCATCCTGGTACCTGGAATCTCAAGGCCCAGGCAAGTTGTGCCCTTGATCACTTCTTTTTACCCACTCATGTTCTAATTAATCATAATGATCTGCATAGGTTAATTTTGATGGGACCCAATAGGTTACCCTAGTTTGATTATCTTTTATACCTTGTTTACCACTGATCTTTCTGGGTAGTACTTGCTAGTGCTATATGTGGCTTTGGGTATAGAGATACACATTACTATTCATGATTATACTTTTGTTATCAGTTGTTATTTATGGTTCATGTTAAGATCATTATGTTAATTGGAACATGGAGAACCACCCGAGAAAACAGTGCTACCACAAGGGTAGTATGGGATGCCCTTGGCTGATTAATTAGGAAAGCTAGTGGAAGACTACCTTACCCGAAAGGGGCAAGGGCAGTAGGGGAGAGGTCAGTGCGGGAAGTGCCCTCGGGAGGATTTTGCTGCGATGGCGGTCCTGCAAGGGATTCCTGTACTGGATCTTCCTATAAACTGTAGCGGGTTTTCGGAAGCTAGTGGAACTTTGTAAAGGCCTCGTAGTGCTACCCTGCCTCACTTCCTTGGTAGAGGTGTATGGGATTCATGACCCCTTGGCAGATGGGTAACACGACTTGTGGGTAAAGATGCGCAACCTCTGCAGAGTGTAAAACTGGTATACTAGCCGTGCTCACGGTCATGAGCAGCTCGGACCCTCACATGAGTAATTTATGGAACTAAATTCAATTTGTCATATGCATGGCATTGCAGGTGAAGTTGTTAACTTTTGTTCTACTGTTTAATTGGGTTGGTATTTACTTATACTTAGTAATTGCTAATAAAATTTTGACCAACTTTAAAAGCAATGCTCAGCTCTAACCATCTTCTTTGGTAAGCCTTACACTTCACGTGAGCTCCCACCTTTGGCGAGTTCATGCACATTATTCCCCACAACTTGTTGAGCGATGAACGTATGTGAGCTCACTCTTGCTGTCTCACATACACCACAGGTCAAGAACAGGTACTGCAGGATGATGCTCATGGAGGATGCTGTGATGAGTTCGTGAGTGGTCTAGGTCGTCGTCTCCCAGTCAACTTTGGGTTGCTGGACCGTTGTCTCCTTATAATGTAATCATTTATTTTGTATAGAACTCCTGTTATATATAAAGATGTGACATTCGATCCTGTGCCACTATACATCATATGTGTGAGACTTGGTCCCAGCATACCTGGTGTTTATGTTAACCCCGGGTTTTGGACCCCTAAAATCCGGGTGTTACAGATCAAATCCTCTCCCAAGTCCAGAATCACTCCAAATCAAATAGTGACTAGAGAGAGTGATATTCGTGTTCATTTGAGCTCTTGCGCTTGGATTGCTTCTTTTCTTTCTCATTCTTTCTTGTGATCAACTCAATTGTAACCGAGGCAAGAGACACCAATTGTGTGGTGGTCCTTGCGGGGACTTAGTGTCCCGTGTGATTGAGAAGAGAAGCTCACTCGGTCTAAGTGACCGTTTGAGAGAGGGAAAGGGTTGAAAGAGACCCGGTCTTTGTGACCACTTCAACGGGGAGTAGGTTTGCAAGAACCGAACCTCGGTAAAAAAATCCTTGTGTCTCACTCCTTATTTGCTTGTGATTTGTTTTTCACCCTCTCTTAGACTCGCTTATATTTCTAACGCTAACCCGGCTTGTAATTGTGCTTAAGTTTATAAATTTCAGATTCGCCCTATTCACCCCCCCCCCCTCTAGGCGACTTTCAATTGGTATCAAAGCCCGGTGCTTCATTAGAGCCTAACCGCTCGAAGTGATGTCAGGAGATCACGCCAAGAAGGAGATGGTGACCGGCGACAAGCCCGCTACAAGCCATGGGAAGGCTCCATCGGGAGAGTCCCGCAACAAGGGGAAGGATAAGGAATCCTCCTCACAAAAGTCGCATCGGAGTGGCAACAAGAAAAGGAAGATGAGGAAAGTGGTCTACTACGAGACCGATTCTTCATTGCCATCCACCTCCGGCTCCGACGCGCCGTCCATAACTTCTAAGCACCATGAGCAAAAGAAGTTTAGTAAGATTCCCCTACGCTACCCTCGTATTTCAAAGCGTACTCCTTTACTTTCCGTTCCATTAGGCAAACCACTGGTTTTTGACGGTGAAGATTATAATATGTGGAGTGACAAAATGAGGCATCATCTAACCTCACTCCACACTAGCATTTGGAACGTTGTTGAGTTTGGTGTACAGGTACCATTCGTAGGGGATGAAGACTATGATTTGGACGAAGTGGCCCAAATTCAACACTTCAACTCCCAAGCCACTACTATACTCCTCGTCTCTCTAAGTCGAGAGGAGTATAATAAGGTGCAAGGGTTGAAGAGCGCCAAGGAAATTTGGGACGTTCTTAAGACCGCACACGAAGGAGACGAGGTGACCAAGATCACCAAGCGGGAGACGATCGAGGGGGAGCTCGGTCGCTTCATGCTTCACTAAGGGGAGGATCCGCAAGCCATGTACAACCGCTTAAAGACCTTGGTGAACCAAGTGCGCAACCTCGGGAGCACCAAATGGGATGACCATGAGATGGTCAAGGTTATTCTTAGATCCCTCGTTTTTCTTAACCCTACGCAAGTTCAATTAATTCGAGGTGATCCTAGATACACGCTAATGTCTCCCGAGGAGGTTATAGGGAAGTTTGTGAGCTTTGAGCTAATGATCAAAGGCTCAAAGAAAATCATCGAGCAAGGCACCTCCTCCACGCCCGAGGCACAACCCGTCGCATTCAAGGCAACGGAGGAGAAGAAGGAAGATTCTACATCAAGTAGGCTCCCCATCGACGCCTCAAAGCTCGACAATGGGGAGATGGCTTTAATCATCAAAAGCTTTCGACAAATCCTCAAGCAAAGGAGGGGGAAGGACTACAAGCCCCGCTCCAAGAAGGTTTGCTACAAGTGTGGTAAGCCCGGTCACTTTATTGCAAAATGTCCTATTTCTAGTGACAATGACAGGGGCGACGACAAGAAGGGGAGAAGGAAGGAAAAGAAGAGGTACCACAAGAAGAAGGGCGGCGATGCCCATGTTTGTCGGGAGTGGGACTCCGACGAGAGCTCCAGTGACTCCTCCTCCGACGAGGACACCGCCAACATCGCCGTCAATAAGGGACTTCTCTTCCCCAACGTCGGCCACAAGTGCCTCATGGCAAAGGATGGCAAAAAGAAGAAGGTTAAATCCAAATCCTCCACTAAATATGAAACCTCTAGTGATGAGAATAATTCTAGTGATGATGAGGACAATTTACTTACCCTTTTTGCCGATCTTAACATGCAACAAAAGAAAAAATTGAATGAATTAATTAGTGCTATTCATGAGAAGGATGAACTCTTGGACACCCAAGAGGACTTCCTAATTAAGGAAAACAAGAAGCATGTTAAGGTTAAAAATGCTTATGCTCTAGAGGTAGAAAAATGTGAACAATTATCTAGTGAGCTAAGCACTTGCCATGATTTGATTGCCAACCTTAGGAATGAGAATGCTAGTTTAAATGCTAAGGTTGATTCAAATATATGTGATGATTCATATGCCAATCTTAGAAATGATCATGCTATTTCTATTGCTAAGATTGAAAAAATAAATGCCTCTCTTGCTAGCCTTAGAATTGAAAATGAAAAAATGATTGCTAAGGCTAAAGACTTAGATGTTTGCAATGCTTCCATTTCCGATCTTAGAAGTGAAAATAACATTTTACATGCTAAGATTGTTAAACTAAAAACTTGCAAACCCTCTACATCCACCATTGAGCATGTTTCTATTTGCACTAGATGTAGAGATGTTAACATTGATGCTATTCATGATCACATGGCTTTAATTAAACAACAAAATGATCATAATGCAAAATTAGATGCTAAAATTGTCGAGCATGAGCTAGATAATGAGAAGTTTAAATTTGCTCGTAGTATGCTTTATAGTGGGAGACGCCCTGGCATCAAGGATGACATTGGCTTCCAAAGGGGAGACAATGTCAAACTTAATGCCCCTCCTAAAAAATTATCTAACTTTGTTAAGGGCAAGGCTCCCATGCCTCAGGATAACGAGGGTTACATTTTGTACCCTGTCGGTTATCTCGAGCATAAGATTAGGAGAATTCATTCTAGGAAGTCTCACTCTGGCCCTAATCATGCTTTTATGTATAAGAGTGAGACATCTAGTTCTAGGCAATCAACCCATGCTAAATTGCCTAAGAAGAAAACTCCTAGTGCATCAAATGAACCTAGCATTTCATTTAAAACTTTTGATGCATCTTATGTTTTGACTAACAAATCCAGCAAAGTAGTTGCCAAGTATGTTGGGGACAAACACAAGGGATCAAAGACTTGTGTTTGGGTACCCAAAGTTCTTGTATCTAATGTCAAAGGACCCAAAACTGTTTGGGTACCTAAAATCAAGAACTAAATTTATTTTGTAGGATTATGCATCCGTGGGCTCAAGTTGGATCATCGATAGCGTGTGCACAAACCACATGACAGGGGAGAAAAAGATGTTCTCCTCCTATGAGAAAAACAAAGATCCCCAACGAGCTATCACATTCGGGGATGGAAATCAAGGTTTGGTCAAAGGATTGGGTAAAATTGCTATATCACCTGACCATTCTATTTCCAATGTTTTTCTTGTAGACTCTTTAGATTACAACTTGCTTTCTGTTTCCCAATTATGTAAAATGGGCTACAACTGTCTTTTTACGGATATAGGTGTTACTGTCTTTAGAAGAAGTGATGATTCAGTAGCTTTTAAGGGAGTATTAGAGGGTCAGCTATACCTAGTTGATTTCAATAGAGCTGAACTCGATACTTGCTTAATCGCTAAGACTAACATGGGTTGGCTCTGGCTTCGCCGACTAGCCCATGTTGGGATGAAGAATCTTCACAAGCTTCTAAAGGGAGAGCACATTTTGGGACTAACAAATGTGCTTTTTGAGAAAGACAGTATCTGTAGCGCATGCCAAGCAGGGAAGCAAGTTGGTGTTCATCATCCACATAAGAACATCTTGACGACTGACATGCCACTTGACCTCCTCCACATGGACCTATTCGGCCCGATCGCTTACATAAGCATCGGCGGGAGTAAGTACTGTCTAGTTATTGTGGATGACTATTCTCGCTTCACTTGGGTATTCTTTTTACAGGAAAAATCTCAAACCCAAGAGACCTTAAAGGGATTCTTGAGACGGGCTCAAAATGAGTTCGGCTTGAGGATCAAGAAAATTAGAAGCGATAATGGGACGGAGTTCAAGAATTCACAAATTGAAGGCTTTCTTGAGGAGGAGGGCATCAAGCATGAGTTCTCTTCTCCCTACACGCCACAACAAAATGGTGTAGTGGAGAGGAAGAATAGAACTCTATTGGACATAGCAAGAACCATGCTTGATGAGTACAAGACTTGGGATCGGTTTTGGGCCGAGGCGGTCAACACCGCTTGCTACGCCATCAACCGGTTGTATCTACACCGAATCCTCAAGAAGACGTCTTACGAACTCCTCACTGGTAAAAAGCCAAATGTTTCATATTTTAGAGTCTTTGGTAGCAAATGTTTTATTCTTGTTAAAAGAGGTAGAAAATCCAAATTTGCTCCTAAGGCTGTAGAAGGCTTTTTACTAGGATATGATTCAAACACAAGGGCATATAGAGTCTTTAACAAGTCCACTGGACTAGTTGAAGTTTCTTGTGACATTGTGTTTGATGAGACTAACGGCTTCCAAGTGGAGCAAGTTGATCTTGATGAATTAGATGATGAAGAGGCTCCATGCGTCATGCTAAGGAACATGTCCATTGGGGATGTGTGTCCTAAGGAATCCGAAGAGCCCATTCAAGCACAAGATCAACCTTCCTCCTCCATGCAAGCATCTCCACCAACTCAAGATGAGGATGAGGCTCAAGATGATGAAGAAGAAGATCAAGAAGATGAGCCACCTCAAGACGACGGCAATGATCAAGGGGGAGATGCAAATAATCAAGACAAGGAGGATGAGCAAGTTCCAAGGCCGTCACACCCAAGAGTCCACCAAGCAATCCAACGAGATCACCCCGTGAACACCATCCTCGGCGACATTCAAAAGGGGGTAACCACTAGATCTCGTGTTGCACATTTTTGTGAGCATTACTCTTTTGTTTCCTCTATTGAGCCACATAGGGTAGAGGAAGCACTTCAAGATTCGGATTGGGTGATGGCGATGCAAGAGGAGCTCAACAACTTCACGAGGAATGAGGTATGGCATTTAGTCCCACGTCCTAACCAAAATGTTGTAGGAACCAAGTGGGTCTTCCACAACAAGCAAGATGAGCATGGTGTGGTGACAAGGAACAAAGCCCAACTTGTGGCCAAGGGATATTCACAAGTCGAAGGTTTGGATTTCGGTGAAACCTATGCACCCGTAGCTAGGCTTGAGTCAATTCGCATTTTACTTGCCTATGCTACTTACCATGGCTTCAAGCTTTATCAAATGGACGTGAAAAGTGTCTTCCTCAATGGACCAATCAAGGAAGAGGTCTATGTTGAGCAACCTCCCGGCTTTGAAGACAGTGAGTATCCTAACCATGTTTATAGACTCTCTAAGGCGCTTTATGGGCTCAAGCAAGCCCCAAGAGCATGGTATGAATGCCTAAGAGATTTTCTTATTGCTAATGGCTTCAAAGTCACGACCGGATATTATGCTTTCCGTATGCATGTGTGCAAGATTCCAAGCCGATCCTAAGGAAGTTCACCTTAGGGCCGTAAAATGAATTTTGAGATATTTAGTTTATACCCCTAAGTTTGGCCTTTGGTACCCTAGGGGATCCACATTTGATTTAATTGGTTATTCCGATGCTGATTGGGCAGGGTGTAAAATTAATAGAAAGAGCACATCAGGGACTTGCCAGTTCTTGGGAAGATCTCTGGTGTCTTGGGCTTCAAAGAAGCAAAATTATGTCGCTCTTTCAACCGTCGAAGCCGAGTATATTGCCGCAGGCCATTGTTGCGCGCAATTGCTTTGGATGAGGCAAACCCTTAGGGACTATGGTTACAAATTAACCAAAGTTCCTCTTCTATGTGATAATGAGAGTGCAATCCGCATGGCGGATAATCCCGTTGAGCATAGCCGCACTAAACACATAGCCATTCGGTATTATTTTCTAAGGGATCACCAACAAAAGGGGGATATCGAGATTGCATATGTTAGCACCAAAGAACAATTAGCCGATATCTTTACCAAACGATTGGATGAACAAACTTTTACCAAACTTAGGCATGAGCTAAATATTCTTGATTCTAGGAATTTTGAATGATGTTTTGCACACATAGCTCATATATGTACCTTTGATCATCTCTTTCATGTGCTATGACTAATGTGGTTTCAAGTCCATTTAATACTAAGTCATAGATTGAAAGGGAAAAGGAGTCTTCGGCGAAGACAAGGCTTCCACTCCGCTCCATCGAATCATTCATCCTTCGCCGTCGCTCCGCACAAACTCTCCAACTTTGGTATAATCTTCACTCCTTTACTTCCGTCCAAAGGGAGAGATTAGTTTAAAAGGGCTTATAATTCACTCACGCATCCGTTTTTGGCGATTTGTGCCAAAGGGGGAGAGAGTATTAGCCCAAAGCAAAAGGACCGCACCACCACCAATTTCAAAAATATAGTCTTTCAATTGGTATTAAAAGAAGTTTTTCGATTGGTATCTTATTTTGATATAATTTCAAATTGGTATACCCTCTTCAAAATTAATATCTAAAACCCTCTTGAACACTAAGAGGAGGATTTCATTAAGGGGGAGTTTTGTTTAGTCAAAGGAAAAGCATTTGAACCAGGGGGAGAAAATTTCAAAACTTGAAAATGCTTCTCAAAATCTTATTCATTTACCTTTGACTATTTGCAAAAGAACTTTGAAAAGAATTTCCAAAACATTTTGCAAAACAAAACATGTGGTGCAAGCGTGGTCCAAAATGTTAATAAGAAGAAAAGCCATCCATGCGCATCTAGTAAGTAATATTTATTGGTTTCATTCCAAGCAACCTTTGCACTTATATTATGCAAACTAGTTCAATTCTGCACTTCCATATTTGCTTTGGTTTGTGTTGGCATCAATCACCAAAAAGGGGGAGATTGAAAGGGAAATAGGCTTACACATTTTCCTAATTGATTTTGGTGGTTGAATTGCCCAACACAAATAATTGAACTAACTAGTTTGCTCTAGATTATAAGTTTTACAGGTGCCAAAGGTTCACAATTGACCAATAAAATGACCAAGAAAGGGTTCAAACAAAGTGAGCAAAAGACAACCGAAGCATGCCCTGGTCTGGCGCACCGGACTGTCCGGTGTGCCACCGGACAGTGTCCGGTGCTCCACCGGACAGTGTCCAGTGAACCAGGGAACTCAGCTCCAAACTCGTCACCTTCAGGAAAATCAGAGGGTGCTCCGCTGTAATTCACTGGACTATCCGGTGACGCACCGAACAGTGTCCGGTGGCACACCGGACTGTCCGGTGTGCCAGCGGAGCAACGGCTACTTCAGTGCCAACGGTCGACTACAACTGCATTCAATGCGCTACAGTGCGCGCCAGAGTCAGAGCAGCGTCAGAAGGCGCACCAGACAGTCTATAGTACTTGTCCGGTGCACCACCGGACAGCCAGAAGACCCCACCTGTCAGAGCTCCAACGGTCGAACCCTAACGGCCGGGTGACGTGGCTGGCGCACCGGACTGTTCGGTGCGCCATGCGACAGCAGCCTCCACCAAACGGCTAGTTTGGTGGTTGGGGCTATAAATACCCTAACCACCCCACATTCAATAACATCCAAGTTTTCCACCTTCCAACACATTACAAGAGCTATAGCATTCAATTCTAGACACAACCAAAGAGATCAAATCCTCTCACAAGTCCGAAATCACTCCAAATCAAATAGTGACTAGAGAGAGTGACATTCGTGTTCATTTGAGCTCTTGCGCTTGGATTGCTTCTTTTCTTTCTCATTCTTTCTTGTGATCAACTCAATTGTAACTGAGGCAGGAGACACCAATTATGTGGTGGTCCTTGCGGGGACTTAGTGTCCCATGTGATTAAGAAGAGAAGCTCACTCGGTCTAAGTGACCGTTTGAGAGAGGGAAAGGGTTGAAAGAGATCCGGTCTTTGTGACCACCTCAACGGGGAGTAGGTTTGCAAGAACCGAACCTCGGTAAAACAAATCCTTGTATCTCACTCCTTATTTGCTTGCAATTTGTTTTTCACCCTCTCTCGGACTCGCTTATATTTCTAAAGCTAACTCGGCTTGTAATTGTGCTTAAGTTTATAAATTTTAGATTCGCCCTATTCACCCCCCCTCTAGGCGACTTTCAGCCACCAACGTCATCAGATACAGTGAAGCTGACACATCCCTTAAGAAGCTTTTTCCCATACTAAGCACTGTGTCAACCGCTATGGTATGGTCAACCCCACCCCAGGTGGGCTCGGGTAAGCGACTAAGCCCTCGGCCTAGGTCTCGACTCTCGGCAGGAAACAAGCAGGCACAAGTCAACAACAAAGTACAAGGCCATGTTGTCTACAGGACACGAATACACTCTCTACAGCAGGAAGGCAGCTCCCATCTACAGGGTCGCGCTCCCTCAGGCATATAAATAGGGTAGTCTACGACTTCTCAAGGGGGCAGGCGAACACTTCACAGTCTTCTCCTGCATTCGGTATTGGCACTTACCTCAATCACATCTAGGGACTTGGGGCCCTCCCCTCTCCCGTTCAGCTTGTAATCCCTACTGCAAGCACTTAGGTGCGAGTAATATAAGACACATCCCCTCTCTACTGGAAGTAGGGCCTTGCGTAGCCCGAACCAGGATAAATCGCTTGTGTCAACTCGCATCACCATCTCGGTCCGGGACATGCGACGCAATTTCACTAGTTGGTTAGGACCACAAGTCCAAACACCGACACCTACGACCACGACATAACTAAGGAGATCTGTTGATTACATCCTCCAGCGAGAAGATGTCAACCATGGCCAAGGTGGCCATACCAAAGTCATCCTCAAAATCCTCCAGGGCGCCATTGGTCGTGTCTTCCGACAGGTCGCTAGTACCAAGCTCGAAGCCTGACCGGAATTGTGCGAAGGCAAGATCCCCAATATTGCCACGATGAGCGCCACGATAGATGGGTAGGCATGCCCAGTTTATGACATCAAGAAGGCGCTCTCCTCGATCGGCGCCCTGGGCTCGGACAAAGGTGACCATCTCATTCACACCGTCACAGAGGCTCGCGACCTCTAGTTCTAGTTTTGAAAAGGACAAAGAGAGGTCAAGGCAACCAAAAAGGGATCTCGGCGAAAATAAAGGGCAATACTGACCCGCGACACAACGATCTGCCTCCACCAGACGGGCATGGAGACCGACCACCTCATCATCAGCAACCTCGAGCACCGCGTGGATAGCGACCAAACATTCCTAGAGGCCCGAGGAGGTCTATGACGAGAGGGTAGGGATCCTGTCCTGACAAAAGGACATCTCAAAGTCTTTCCTTTGACCTATTAAGATCACTAGTTGCACAAGGAAGAAGATGAGGTACAACACAGTCTCGAGAATATGGAAGTAGAAGGAAGATGGTCACGTACCCCGAATCAACCATCTTTTGCCAGAGAGGACGCAACACTAGGGGCGCTCTTCCACTGGGCGCTTGCCTGAGTCCATAGGGAGCATCAAAGAAGTCACCCCTCAATAAAGAAACTAAGGCAAGACACGACAAAAATCCCAAGGGAGGGATCATTTATAGAAAGGCACAAGGTGTGGCAAAACGGGTCAGATGCCAAGCGCCGCACATGGAAGGAGGCGTCGTTTCGACACCAAATACGCAAAACCGCGAAAGTACACGCTAGGATAGAAGGCAACGCCTGACCTAGGGAAACCCCCAAGGGGAAATATTCTCCCCTGAGGGCTTGGGGGCTACTGTCGGGGATACGACCCTGGTCCCTTGGGCCCATTAGTCAGCGAGCACACTGGGGAAGAGGCCTCTAGCAACTGGGGCCCACTGGCTAGTCAAAGGAGATAGGTAATGTCTGCCCTGAAAGCACCCGCCCCTAGACGAACCCCCGCGGCAGCGAGTCCAGGGTCGGGCGTGGCGGAACCAGGCAGGGGGCCAAGCGCTCCAAAGTGAAACCACCTAAGTGGATCGCGCGCTTGGCCCAAGACCGGGTTGTCATAAATGACTGTCCGCATTAACTTTGCCTGGCGCCGAGCCACGGCGGAGGCGTCGGTCTGCCTCCCACTCATGACCAACGAGCTCCATGGGGTGCAGAGCACTCATGACCTACGAGCCTCTCGGACTACGACACATTTATGGTCCGCGCGTCCCCCGGTCAGTGGCGCACTCATGACTTATCTGAACTAGGCCTGAGTGTGCAAGTCGTCGGTAGGGCACAACACGACGAACTGCGCCGAACCCTAGGCTATGAAGGCCAGGGGTCGTATAGCCCGAATGATGGCACTCAGGCCCACGCTGCTCGCGCAGTCCGTAATAAAGAATATGAGACAACCAAGCGACCACAAACATGCGTGGCTTCACCCCATGGCAAGACACACCATTTTATCATCACGGGTGGCTCCTTCTCTAGGAAGCCATCACTGGCCTACCCCCCCCTCCTTAGCCTATAAAAGGAGGAGGTTGGTCCTGGACTCCTCGGGCGGATAACGCAAGGATGGACCTTGACGAGACGTCGCCCAGAAGACCGACGAACAGGAGGAGGACCTAGAGACCGGAGCTCGTCGCCAAGCCAATACTTAGTTAGGACTCTACCTTGTAACCACCTCCACCACGAACAAGAGATTTGAGAGCCTCTCCTCCCTTTCTCGTCTTGCTTGTAACCATAGCTACGAGTTTTAATTATTAATGGTGCCGGTAGCGCAATGGTGTCGGTAGCGCAAGCCACCGATGACTGGATGCAGGGACGTTCTGTCCGAACCAGTATAAATCTTGCAGCCACGATACTATTGTTTTTGCTCCATTTTTATTCAGGGGTTAGGTTTAGCCGTCTCCCCCTTCTTTCATGGCCTTCTTGACTATTATTCCCTTAATCTGACTCACTATAATCTTAATTCATTTCTTCAAATTCTGGAGCACGGAACGCGTACAAAAAAATTATTTGTCGAAGTTAGGTTCGAAACACTAACGTCGAGTAGCAAACCAAGGAGGTTGGTTCTATTGGGCTTAAGGCGATCTCTATAGTAGGGAGCACAGGGAAGGGAATGACCATACAGTTCCAAACCGTCTTAGCCCTTGTTCGTTTACGTCGGATTACACCCGGAATCGTTCTAGGTAATCAAAATTTATATAAATTATAGAAGCAATCCGGCTCGGAATCGTTCCGACCCACCAATCCGACACAAACGAACAAGACCTTAACCAGTTTAGCATAGGGCAACATAGTCTGGTTGTCCTAATTAAATCACAAATCGGTCAGATCAGATTTATCATGTCGACGCGTAGAGATTAACACGGCGTGCCGAGGAGAAGAACAGCTGATTTAGCAAAGTAAGTGCCTCTTCTTATTTTATCGTCCAAACTTTCATGCAAAGTTCTAAATATATTTTAAAACTATTTTATTATCAGGAATATTGACAAAAAACATTTTATTATCTCGACCATTTTTGTCCATTAACGGAAAATCATACGCCATACAGATGGATAGCGTAATCCCTCATGGATAAAACCCTCAAATTACTTTGATTTTTTTCTCTCTAGATTTCAAAATGCGCGGGAGAGGTTTCTAGGTTATCTACAATCTAACTATAAGATCACAATTGTGAAGTAGTACTAATGGGTGTTTGGTTTGTAAGGACTAATTTTTAGTATTTACATTTTATTCTATTTGAGACCCTAAATTTTTTGATAAAAAAATAAAACAGAGTTTTAGTTTCCATATTTAACAATTTATATACTAAAATGTAATGAAATGGAGAAACTAAAAATTAGTCCCTAGAAATTAAATAGCCCCTAAATAAAACCATTTTGTGGCTTCATTTTGTGAAGTAGAGTAGTAGACATTGCTAGGGACCCATTTTGTGGCTCCACAGCGCGTGACGGCGCGACCGCGTATTTGACAGTCGCACCGCACGTACGCATCGGTTGACGGGCTCTCACATCGGGTGTCTAATTGTCCCAATTTTTTGTAATTTGGTTCGTTTTTTTAAATTATGTTTGATTCTCTAGACGACTTAATGTCGTTTTTACTTTTTGCTCGGCATTATATGCCATGACGTCGAAGTAACACAGTCCGACGCTATAGGCTACGACATCGAGATAACATTTGACGTCATAGCCTACGATACCGAGGTGCGCTGACCTTTTTTTGTTGTGTTGGCGTCTATATGATCGAGCTCGGCGCCATCAGTCGTTGGAAAAAAATTGGTTTGTTGGCCTCATTAGGGCAGGCAGATTACATGTATATACGTGTACGCAGTCATACATGCATGTGTGCGTGTTCCCGCCATTATTTGCACACGTACACGTACACGACAGAGACCACACAAGACTGTACACGTACACGGCAGAGACCACACAAGAAAGTGTGTGCAACTGGAGACAACCGAACCAACGCCTCTCCAAAGTCCGAACTGACCGGGAGGCGCCGCTTAGCACAAAACTCGAGACAATCTAGAGCTAAACAACTTAGCTACATAAATTAAACTACACAAACTTGTAGATCACATCTTCTTCTTGAGTTCTTGAGTTATACATGAGTTAAGGAAAATTCCCGGTACTTCTTGAGTTCTAAACAAAATGAAAGGCATAGTTCTACACAAAACTCACATCTTGCAGATCACATGTTGAAAGGGGAATAGGGTCAAACCTTTTTCATATGAATTTTGATGGTTGAATCGCCCAACATAAATTATTGGACTAACTAGTTTGCTCTAGATTATGAGTTCTACAGGTGCCAAAGGTTCACAATAAACCAATACAAGTCAAAAGAAAGGGTTCAAATAAAAGGAGCAAAGTTGTACTGAAGGCAGCCCTGGTCTGGCGCACCGGACTGTCTGGTGTGCCACCGGACAGTGTCCGGTGCACCAGGGAGTTCGACGCTGAACTTGCCAGCTTCGGGAATTTAGGAGGCCGCTCCGCTATAATTCACCGGACTGTCCGGTGTAGCACCGGACTGTCCGGTGCGCCAGCAGAGCAACGGCTACTTCGCGTCAACGGTCGTCTGCTGAAGGCATTAAATGCGCTACAGTGCGCTCCTGCGCGCGCAGAGGTCAGAGCAGCGCCAGAAGGTGCACCGGACAGTCTACAGGACCTGTCCGGTGCACCACCGGACTGTCCGGTGGACCCAACTATCAGAGCTCCAACGATCGGAACCCAACGGCTTAGTGACGTGGCTAGGCGCACCGGATAGTGTCCGGTGGCGCACCGGACTGTCTAGTGCGCCATACGACAGAAGCCCTCACCAACGGTTCTTTTGGTGGTTGGGGCTATAAATACCCCCAACCACCCCACATTCATGGCATCCAATTTTTCAGCCTTCACACCTCATACAAGAGCTATAACATTCAATACAAGACACAAACAAAGAGATCAAATCCTCTCCCAAGTCCGGAATCACTCCAACCAAATAAGTGACTAGAGAGAGAGACATTTGTGTTCATTTGAGCTCTTGCGCTTGGATTGCTTTTCTTCTTCCTTCTTTCTTGTGCTCAACTCACTTGTAATCAAAACAAGAGACACCAAGTTGTGGTGGTCCTTGTAGTGGACTTAGTGTCCCATTTGATTGAAGAGAAAGGCTCGGTCTAAGTGACCGTTTGAGAGAGGGAAAGGGTTAAAAGAGACCCGGTCTTTGTGACCACCTCAACGGGGAGTAGGTTTGCAAGAACCGAACCTCGGTAAAACAAATCACCGCGTCATCCATTCTTATTTGCTTGTGATTTGTTTTCGCCCTCTCTTTTGGACTCGCGTATATTTCTAACGCTAACCCCGACTTGTAGTTGTGCTTAAGTTTATAATTTTCAGATTCCGCCTATTCACCCCCCCTCTAGGCGACTTTCAATTGGTATCAGAGCCCGGTGCTTCATTAGAGCCTAACCGCTCGAAGTAATATCGGGAGAACACGCCAAGAAGGAGATGGTGACCGACGACAAGCCCGTTACAAGCCACAGGAAGGCTCCATCGGGAGAGTCCCGCAACAAGGGGAAGGAAAAGGAATCCCCCTCACATAAGTCGCATCAGAGTGGCGAAAAGAAAAAGAAGATGAGGAAGGTGGTCTACTACGAGACCGACTCTTCGTCGCCATCCACCTCTGGCTCCAACGCGCCGTCCGTAACTTCTAAGCGCCATGAGCGCAAGAAGTTTAGTAAGATTCCCCTACACTACCCTCGCATTTCTAAATGTACTCCATTACTTTCAGTTCCATTAGGCAAACCACCGGTTTTTTACGGTGAAGATTATAACATGTGGAGTGATAAAATGAGGCATCACCTAACCTCACTCCACACTAGTATTTGGAACGTTGTTGAGTTTGGTGTACAGGTACCATCCGTAGGGGATGAGGACTATGATTCGGACGAAGTTGCCCAAATTCGGCACTTCAACTCACAAGCTACCACAATACTCCTCGCCTCTCTAAGTCGAGAGGAGTATAACAAGGTGCAAGGATTGAAGAGCGCCAAGAAAATTTGGGACGTGCTCAAGACGGCGCACGAAGGAGACGAGGTGACCAAGATCACCAAGAGGGAGACGATCGAGGGGGAGCTCGGTCAATTCATGCTTCACCAAGGGGAGGAGCCACAAGCGATGTACAACCTGCTCAAGACCTTGGTGAACCAAGTGCGCAATCTCGGGAGCACCAAGTGGGATGACCATGAAATGGTCAAGGTTATTCTTAGATCACTCGTATTTCTTAACCCCACTCAAGTTCAATTAATCTGTGGTGATCCAAGATATAAACTAATGTCTCCCGAGGAAGTGATAGGTAAATTTGTGAGCTTTGAACTAATGATCAAAGGCTCCAAAAAGATCATCGAGCAAGGCGCATCCTCCTTCGTACCGGAAGCACAACCCGTTGCATTCAAGGCAATGGAGGAGAAGAAAGAAGACTCTACACCGAGTAGAGTCCCCATTGACGCCTCCAAGCTCGACAATAGAGGAGATGGCGCTCATCATCAAGAGCTTCCGTCAAATCCTCAAACAAAGGAAGGGGAAAGATTACAAGCCCCGTTCCAAGAAGGTGTGCTATAAGTGTGGTAAGCCCAGTCATTTCATTGCTAAATGTCCATTATCCAGTGATAGTGACAGGGGCGACGACAAGAAGGGAAAGAGGAGAGAAAAGAAGAGGTATTACAAGAAGAAGGGCGACGATGCCCATGTTTGCCGGAAGTGGGACTCCGACAAGAGCTCCACCAACTCTTCCTCCGACGAGGACGCCGCCAACATCGCCGTCAACAAAGGGCTCCTCTTCCCCAACGTTGGCCACAAATGCCTCATGGCAAAGGACGGCAAGAAGAAGAAGGTAAAATCCAAATCCTCCACTAAGTATGCAACATCTAGTGATGAGGCTAATTCTAGTGATGATGAGGATGATTTGTTTACTCTCTTTGCCAACTTAAACATGCAACAAAAGGAAAAATTAAATGAATTAATTAGCGCTATTCATGAGAAGGATGAACTCTTGGATAGCCAAGAGGACTTCCTAATTAAAGAAAACAAAAAGCATGTTAAGGTGAAAAATGCTTATGCTCTACAAGTAGAAAAATATGAAAAATTAACTAGTGAGCTAAGCACTTGCCATGATATTATTTCTAACCTTAGAAATGAGAATGCCAGTTTAATTGCTAAGGTTGGGAAGCTTGATGTTTGTGATGATTCAATTGTTAGTCTTAGAAATGATAATGCCAATTTAATTGCTAAGATTGACAAATTGAATGCTTCTCTTTCTAGCCTTAAAATTGAAAATGAAAAATCGATTGCTAAGGCTAAAGATTTAGATGTTTGCAATGCTTCTCTTTCCAATCTTAGAGATGAGAATGATATTTTACATGCTAAGATTGTTAAGTTAAATACTTGCAAACCCTCTACATCTACCGTTGAACATGTTTCTATTTGCACTAGATGTAGAGATGTTAATGTAGATGCTATTCATGATCACCTTGCTTTAATTAAACAACAAAATGATCACATAGCTACATTAACTGCTAAAATCAATGAGCATGACTTGGAAAATGAGAAATTTAAATTTGCTAGAAGTATGCTCTATAGTGGGAGACGCCCTGGTATTAAGGATGGCATTGGCTTCCAACAGGGAGACAATGTCAAGCTTAATGCCCCTCCTAAAAGATTGTTTAATTTTGTTAAGGGCAAGGCTCCCATGGTTCAGGATAACGAGGGTTACATTTTATACCTTGTCGGTTATCCCGAACATAAAATCAGGAGAATTCATTATAGGAAATCTCACTCTGGTCCTAATCATGCTTTTATGTATAAGAGTGAGGCATCTAGTTCTAGGCAATCAATCCATGCTAAATTGCCTAAGAAGAAAACTTCTGCTACATCAAATGATCATAATGTTTCATTCAAAACTTTTTATGCTTCTTATGTGCTTACTAACAAATCCGGCAAGGTAGTTGCCAAATATGTTGGGAGCAAACACAAGGGATCAAAAACTTGTGTTTGGGTACCCAAAGTTCTTGTATCTAATGTTAAAGGACCCAAAACTATTTGGGTACCTAAAATCAAGAACTAAATTTGTTTTGTAGGTTTATGCATCCGGGGGCTCAAGTTGGATCATCGACAGCGGGTGCACAAACCATATGACTGGGGAGAAAAGAATGTTCTCCTCCTACGAGAAAAACCAAGATCCCCAATGAGCTATCACATTCGGGGATGGAAATCAAGGTTTGGTCAAGGGATTGGGTAAAATTGCTATATCACCTGGCCACTCTATTTCCAATGTTTTTCTTGTAGATTCTTTAGATTACAACTTGCTTTCTGTTTCTCAATTATGCAAAATAGGTTACAACTGTCTTTTTACGGATACAGGTGTTACTGTCTTTAGAAGAAGTGATGATTCAGTAGCATTTAAGGGAGTGTTAGAGGGTCAGCTATACTCAGTTGATTTCAATAGAGCTGAACTCGACACTTGCTTAATTGCTAAGATTAACATGGGTTGGCTCTGGCATCGCCGACTAGCCCATGTTGGGATGAAGAATCTTCACAAGCTTCTAAAGGGAGAGCACATTTTGGGACTAACAAATGTGTATTTTTAGAGAAAGACATGATTTGTAGCGTATGCCAAGCAGGGAAGCAAGTTGGTGTTCATCATCCACACAAGAACATCATGACAACTGACATGCCACTCGAGCTCCTCCACATGGACCTATTCGGCCCGATAGCTTACATAAGCATCGGCGGGAGTAAGTACTGTCTAGTTATTGTGGATGATTATTCTTGCTTCACTTGTGTATTCTTTCTGCAGGAAAAATACCAAACCCAAGAAACTTTGAAAGGATTCTTGAGATGGGCTCAAAATGAGTTTGGCTTGAGGATCAAGAAAATTAGAAGCGACAATGGGACGGAGTTCAAGAACTCACAAATAGAAGGCTTTCTTGAGGAGGAGGGCATCAAGCATGAGTTCTCTTCTCCCTACACGCCATAACAAAATGGTGTAGTGGAGAGGAAGAATAGGACTCTATTGGACATGGCAAGGACCATGCTTGATGAATACAAGACTTCGGATAGGTTTGGGCCGAGGCGGTCAACACCGCTTGCTACGCCATCAACCGGTTATATCTACACCGAATCCTCAACAAGACATCATACGAACTCCTCACCGGTAAAAAAGCCAAATGTTTCATATTTTAGAGTCTTTGGTAGCAAATGCTTTATTCTTATTAAAAGAGGTAGAAAATCTAAATTTTCTCCTAAGGCTGTAGAAGGCTTTTTACTAGGATATGATTCAAACACAAGGGCATATAGAGTCTTTAACAAGTCCACTGGACTAGTTGAAGTTTATTGTGACATTGTGTTTGATGAGACTAACGGCTCTCAAGTAGAGCAAGTTGATGTTGATGAATTAGATGATGAAGAGGCTCCATGCGTCGCGCTAAGGAACATGTCCATTGGGGATGTGTGTCCTAAGGAATCCGAAGAGCTCATTCAAGCACAAGATCAACCATCTTCCTCCATGCAAGCATCTCCACCAACTCAAGAAGAGGATGAGGCTCAAGATGAAGAAGGAGAAGATCAAGAAGATGAGCCACCTCAAGAAGATGGCAATGATCAAGGGGGAGATGCAAATGATCAAGACAAGGAGGATGAACAAGATCCAAGACCGCCACACCCAAGAGTCCACCAAGCAATCCAACGAGATCACCCCGTGAACACCATCCTAGGAGATATTCATAAGGGGGTAACTACTCGATCTCGTGTTGCTCATTTTTGTGAACATTACTCGTTTGTTTCCTCTATTGAGCCACACAGGGTAGAGGAAGCACTTCAAGATTCGGATTGGGTGTTGGCGATGCAAGAGGAGCTCAACAATTTCACAAGGAATGAGATATGGCATTTGGTTCCACGTCCTAACCAAAATGTTGTAGGAACCAAGTGGGTCTTCCGCAACAAACAAGATGAGCATGGTGTGGTGACTAGGAACAAGGCACAACTTGTGGACAAAGGGTACTCACAAGTCGAAGGTTTGGATTTTGGTGAAACCTATGCACCCGTAGCTAGGCTTGAGTCCATTCGTATATTATTAGCCTATGCTACTTACCATGGCTTTAAGCTTTATCAAATGGATGTGAAGAGTGCCTTCCTCAATGGACCAATTGTTGGGGCCATGCTTCGTTGCGCCGAAGGTCTTACACGAAGAAGCAGCTTCGGCTGAAGTTGTCCCCAGGAGATGGCCGAAGGTTCCTTTTCATGAAGCTTCGGCGTTGCAAACCGACATAGAGATAGAATGACCTTTTTATCCATAGAGGTCTGAGTCAATGTTGTAAACTTTTGTAAGGGGCATAATTGTAATTCGTCACAGGCTGTGTCCTGTGTCTATAAATAGATGAACAGTACCCCCGTACTGTTCACGCGAACCTGTCATTTGCCTTCGCATCACACCTGTACTTTTGCCTTCCTCAGGACCGAAGGTACATTTGTAATTTGAAGTCATTTATATTCATTCATGATAATATAAATGGGGATAATTCTATGATAATATTTGAATGTTTATTTTGTATCTTATGATTTGTATGAACACTTCGTTGCTTATTATTATACTTACGAAGGTACGTCCTTCGTAGCCTTCGTCCGAAATTCTTTATATCCTGAAGGGATATAATGTTTTGGAGGACGAAGGACTTTAACACTTGACATTTTCTATGTTGCCTTGTTCTTAACTCTTAGCATTTGAGAACAAGCCCCCAACATTGGCGCCCACCTCCGGTGAACTCACTTCCACTTTTCTGAGCTGATGGCTTCGTTCAACAATCAAGCTGGAGCTGCTTCGGCTTCGAAGCTGGTGCTCCCGATAACAGGCGGTTCTTGCTCAGAGCCGGCTAACAAGAAGCAGAAGAAGGAGGCTCAGAGAAGGGTGCAGCATGTTGGAGTGCAGGGACCCTTCATCAAGTCAAAATGGTCCCACATTCCAATTACTTTCTCTCAGGAAGACCTTCAGCTTAAGGATTATCCTCACAATGATGCCATGGTTATCTCTTGCGTGATCAAAGGATTTCTGGTTCACAATGTCTTGGTTGATACAGGCAGTGCAGCTGATATTATATTTGCTAAAGCCTTCAGACAAATGCAAGAGCCCGAAGATAAGATTCATGATGCTACGCACCCTCTTTGTGGCTTCGGAGGGTGGCAGATTGTAGCACTTGGGAAGATTACCATGCCGGTAACCTTCGGATTTGTTAACAACACAAGGACTGAGCAAATTGTGTTTGATATTGTTGACATGGAGTATCCTTACAATGCTATCATTGGCCGTGGTACTCTTAATGCCTTCGAAGCAATTCTCCACCCAGCTTATCTCTGCATGAAGATACCTTCGGACCAAGGGCCTATTGCTATTCATGGAAGCCAAGAAGCTGCTAGAAGGGCCGAAGGAAGCTGGACTGACTCCAAAGCAATCCATAACATAGATGGAGCTGAAGCTTGTGAACAGTACAAATTCAGAAGGGAGAAGGCAGCTTCAGCAGATCAGCCGAAGCCCATGATATTGTGTGAGGACATAGCAGAGCAGAAGGTGCTGTTGGGCTCGCAACTATCTGAAGACCAGGAGAAAACCTTGATAAGGTTTTTATTCAACAACAAAGATGTTTTTGCATGGTCAGCTAATGATCTCTGTGGAGTAAATCGCGATGTTATTGAACATTCGCTCAATGTTGACCCATCCTTCAGACCCCGAAAGCAGAGGCTTCGGAAGATGTCGGATGACAAGGCCGAAGGGGCTCGCAATGAAGTAAAAAGACTCCTCAGTGCAGGAGTTATCAGAGAAGTAAAGTATCCAGAGTGGCTAGCTAACACTGTTATGGTGAAGAAGGCCAATGGCAAGTGGAGAATGTGTATCGATTTCACAGATCTCAACAAGGCTTGTCCGAAGGACGAATTCCCGCTGCCAAGGATAGACTCTTTAGTCGATGCAGCAGCTTCTTCAGAACTCATGAGTCTCCTGGACTGCTACTCAGGCTATCATCAAATCTGGATGAAGAAGGAAGATGAGCCGAAGACTAGCTTCATAACTCCAAGTGGCACATATTGCTATCTTCGGATGCCTGAGGGGCTCAAAAATGCTGGAGGAAGTTTCAGCAGAATGACTACGAAGGTCCTCCAGTCTCAGATTGGCAGAAATGTGTTGACTTATGTCGATGACATTATTGTAAAAAGCACGAAGCAGGAAAATCATATTGCTGATTTGCAGGAGACCTTCGCTAGTTTCAGGCAAGCTGGTTTGAAGCTGAATTCAGAAAAATGTGTCTTCGGGGTAAAGAAGGGGAAATTTCTTGGATGCTTGGTTTCAACAAAGGGAATCGAAGCTAATCCAAATAAAATCGAAGCTATACTTCGAATGGAGCCTCCAACTACAAGAAAGGGGGCCCAAAGATTGACAGGAAGGCTGGCATCTCTCAACAGATTCATATCCAGATCAGCAGAAAGAAATTTACCCTTCTTCGAGGTGTTGAAGTCAGCTGAAGTCTTTCAATGGGGCCCAAGTCAACAAAAAGCCTTCGAAGAGCTGAAGCAGTACTTGATAGATCTAACAACATTAACTCCACCAACGCCAGGGGCTCCTTTGTTGTTATATGTAGCAGCTTCGCACTCGGCAGTAAGTGCAGCACTTGTCCAGGAGAAGCTTGATGGACAAGTCAAGAAGCAGGTTCCAGTATATTTTGTATCTGAAGTCCTTAGTGTATCAAAGAAAAATTATACAGAGCTGGAGAAGGTATTGTATGCCGTTTTAATGGCATCCAGGAAGCTTCGGCATTATTTTCAGGCATACAATATCATTGTTCCTTCTTCGCAGCCGTTGAAGGATATAATGAGAAATAGAGAAGCTACTGGACGGATTGGAAAATGGGCTGCAGAGCTCAATGAATTTTACATTGATTATGTGCATAGATCTTCGATCCAGTCTCAAGCATTGGCAGATTTCATTGCCGACTGGACGCCAGGGGCTCAGGATGAAGAAGCAAATAAAGATGCCGAAGTGTGGACAGTCTTTTGTGATGGCTCTTGGGGAACCTTCGGAGCAGGTGCAGCCGCTGTGTTGGTCTCACCATCCAAGGTCAAAACTTGTTATGCAGCAAGACTTGATTTCAGCTGTACAAACAATATTACTGAGTACGAAGCCCTGCTTCTGGGCCTTCGGAAATTAAAGGCAATGGGAATCAGAAGGGCGATTCTTAAAACTGATTCCCAGGTTGTTTCGGGTCATGTTGACAAAAGTTGCAAGGCTAAAGATCTGAAGCTTGAAAAATATCTAGACACGGTCCGAAGGATCGAAGCCTCCTTCGAAGGGTTTTCTGTCAAGAATATCCCTCGAGGACAAAATGAGCATGCTGATTTGTTAGCCAAGTCTGCAGCACAGGGGCTGCCGTTACCTTCAGATGTGTTCTTCGAAACAATAAAGGCACCTTCAGTGGAGCTTCTTGAAAGAGCAGTCCTCAACATATCTCCTGTTTACAGCGAAGATTGGAGAACTGAAATCATCTCTTACCTTCAGGGTAACTTCCTATCAGATGACGAAGCTTATAATAAAAGGATAGAGGCAAGAGCTCGTCCGTATGTCATGATAGAAGGGGAGTTATACAAGCATGGAGTTTGCGCTCCGCTGCTCAAGTGCTTATCTAGAACCGAAGGTATAGAGTTGATGAAAGAAATACATGCAGGCCTGTGTGGGTCCCATATTGGATCTAGGCCGTTGCTTGGAAAAGTCTTCCGCCAAGGGTTTTATTGGCCGAAGGCAGCTTCAGATGCAGCGGAGTTAGTTCAAAAGTGCGAAGGTTGTCAGAAATGTGCAAGAGATCAAAAGCAACCTTCGTCTTTGACACAGCTGATACAACCCATCTGGCCATTGCAAAGGTGGGGCCTTGACTTGTTGGGTCCATTACCACCGGCCCAAGGGAATCTAAAATATGTTATAGTAGCTGTGGAGTATTTTTCTAAATGGATTGAGGCGAAGCCACTAGCCACAATAACTTCGGCTACTGTCCAAAAGTTTTTCTGGCAGAATATTGTCTGTCGCTTCGGGGTACCGAAGGCAATCACTGTAGATAATGGAACGCAGTTCGACTCCGAAGCTTTCAGAAATTTCTGTGATCAAATTGGAACGAAGATCCATTTTGCATCAGTCAGGCATCCGGAGTCAAATGGGCTCGTTGAAAGGGCCAACGACATTATAATGACAGGAATAATGAAGTTAATCTTCAATCAACCCAGGGGAAAGTGGCCAGATCAGTTAATCAAAGTGGTGTGGAGCCACAATACAACAACATCAAGGTCTACAGGTTTTACCCCATTCAAATTATTATTCGGTGACGAAGCAATAACTCCGGAAGAAGCTAAAGCTGGGTCAATAAGAGTAGTAGCTTCGGCAGAATCAGGTCCCGAAGATGCTTGCCTTGTGGAAAAAGATGCTTTAGAGGGGATCAGGCTTCAGGCCGTGGAGAATATCAGTAAATATCAAGCTGAAACAGTCAAGTGGCGAGATAGAAAGGTCCGGTTAAAAAATATTGAGCCGGGTCACTTGGTGCTTCGGAGAGTAGCCAACCCAGACACAGTGGGCAAGCTACAGTTGAAATGGGAAGGACCTTTCTTAGTAGTATCTTCGTCAAGGCCTGGTTCGTACAGATTGAAGGACATGGATGGCAACGAAATTCCAAGATCTTGGAATGCGGATGAGCTTCGGCGATATTATGTATAACTTGATGTAACTTTTTATGTTTTTCTTTTCTTTTTTCATGGCACCCTTTTCCTTTCTAAAGGGGGAGAAAGGTTTTTAATGGGGCCATCATGTGTAATTTCCTTTTTAGTTTTATAAGAGCAAAATCCCCCAAAAAATGTAAATGTAAAAACTGAGAACGCACCATCGAGTGCCGAAACTGAAAAGGTGAAGAAGCTCCAAAGACGTCCCTAAGGGGATGCAGAGCTCACGGCGAAAAGTCAACGCTGATTCCGCCGAAAGTAAAAGGCGAAGAAGCTCCAAAGACGTTCCTAAGGGAATGCAGAGCTTATACCGTCTAAGTAAAAGGCGAAGAAGCTCCAAAGACGTTCCTAAGGGAATGCAGAGCTTATACCGTCTAAGTAAAAGGCGAAGAAGCTCCAAAGTCGTTCCTAAGGGAATGCAGAGCTGATGTGTGGTTGTTTCTAAGGAAATAATGGCTGAGAGTGTGGCTTCGGACATATGCTTTGGACATTCATTCGCACATTACATTACATCATAGCATTTGCATTCATAAGCATTCATTCATAGCATTTGTGTTCTTAAGTGGTTGCTTCGGCAAAAAGAAGAAGTGGTCTTTTATGCTTCGTTGTGTACAAAAAAGAAAAGCTTCGGCAAAAAGAAGAAGTGGTCTTTTATGCTTCGTTGTGTACAAAAAAGAAAAGCTTCGGCAAAAAGAAGAACTGGTCTTTTATGCTTCGTTGTGTACGAAAAGAAGGGAAGGTGTTTTTTCGCCTTCGGCTCAAAATACTAATTTCGTCCACATCAAAGCGCCTCAATAGAAGGGTAAGAATATATTGCAAGGTATGTACAAAGTTCCTTGAGAACAGTTTAATTGTATTTACAAAAAGTCGTTACAAATTCTCCTGAGTTTTTTCTAGTCTACTCCTACTAATCTTCGTCAGGTTTCCGCTTCGGCGGCGTATTCTTTAAGTATCATCTTCAGCTTCGTCATCCTACATGAATCAAGGTATCGTGAGTAAAAATCAAGTGAGAAGGAGAAGGTTAAGTACAAAGTATGATTTCTTACTGGTTCAAGATGACTCCGAGCTTCGTCTCCAGCTTTCTCTCGCCCGCCTTTTGTCCATATCATTTTTATAAATCTATTTGAGATGCTTCGGGCAAGGTCAGGAATATCATCTAGAATGGATGGAGAGAGAGTGAAGTTCGGCCTGTTGACGACTTTTCCATGCTCACAGCCGGTTTTCAGGAACGCTGCAGCGGTACCCCGAGAAGCTACCCAGGCACAGAAGTCACCGTGCCCGGCTATAACTTCGTCAAGCTCTTCAATTTCAGCTTCAATATGATCGAAGGCTTTTGGTAAATTTTCAGCTAAAGGGGTAAACTTCCCACTGCTGGCTCCAACTGAGTGAAAGATCTTCCTTAATTGTTGGATACAATTGTTGCTAAATTTCAAGCATTTGTCTTGAAGGCTTGTTAATGATTTCTTCAAGTCTGAGTTGGTTTGGACTTCGGCTTCAAGTTTCGAATCAAGTTCTAGCTTCTCTTGTTCAAATTGTTTTGATTGGCAGAGAAGCTTCGAATTCAATTCTGCTATTTTAGCTTCAGTCTCTGCCAGCAAGCCTTCGGTTGATTGAAGTTCGAAGTCTTTCTTTTCAATAATAGCTGATTGTTCTTTTATCTTGCTCTCTAAATTTTCAATTATAGCTTCGTGTTTTTTATCCTCCAAATCTTGCTGCATCTTCAAAGCTTTGCTTAGTAGCATGCTCTGCAAATAAACAACCTTCGTTAGGGATATTTCCATTATTAAAAAAACAACAGAAGTCAGAGAGAAAGATGTTTACCTTGAAATTCGAATAAAATAAGCTGCCGACGATATGTTGTCGTCGGTAGCGGCTGATATCTGTTTCTAGCTTCGGAAAACCGATACTCTTTGATAGAGTACCGATGACCTTAGCTCCAGTTTGGTCTCGGATGCAGCCTAATTTTTCATCGTCGATGCCTCCAAATAGAAGAGCTCCTGGCTTGTATCCGCAAGATTTGGCATAGTCTTTAAGCTCTTCTATTTCGGCCTTCGACAGTTTTTGCCCAACTAAATTTTGAAATGTGTAGGCTTCGTCGTCCGAAGTGTCTTCGGCTATTTCTTTCCCCTTCCCAGGCACTGTGGCCATGGTTTCTTCAGCAGCGGTGGCAGCTTCTTCTGCAGCCATGTCTGTCAAAATTTTGTTGATGTCTTCAATGGTAGTTTCTAAGTTCACATCTTCGGCTGTAGCGGCTTCGGTAGCCGCGACTTCCGAAGGTGCGACTTCGACGTTTGTTGTGCCCTCAACAGCTGGCGTTTTCTGAATTGACGCCCTCGGTGGCGTCTTGTCAATAACTTCGGTTACTGCAATAATTCTTTGCCTTTTTGCTTTGGTTATCTTCGTTTTTTCCGGCTCCTCCACCTTTCGAAAAAGCTTCGTCAGTTGAGGCCTTAATGGACTTAGCTTCGTGGGCATGGGTTCAGTCATTACATTTAAAATTTCCTCCACGTCGTCGGTAGAAGGTGGTGCAGGAGACCCCTCTTCATCGGATAATTTTCGCTTTGGAGTTGATATCTTTCTCTTCTTGGGAATTTTCTTCTCTTTTGTTGGTTTTTCTTCATCCTTGTTTAAAGCTTCGGCCACTCTTTTCCTTTTTTGGCCCTCAGCACTCTTGTTCAGCCGTTCATAGTCAGGGTACTCGAAGCCCAGGGCATCAAGCACTCGGTTCAGCCTTCGCTTCGGATGGGTGCCGAAGGCCGCGGTCATCAGTTGATCTTCTTTTTTGGAATAATTCCCAAGAATTTCATTGCACATCACCTCAACTGTGTCCAGCCACTCTTGGCAGGGCTTTTTAAAGTATTTCTTGAATTTGAAGTGATAAGGAAGCCGGACAAGTTCCCCCTTCTTCTTCTCCCCCTCTAGCTTTGGCATTTCCCATTCTTTCAGAGTAGGGAAGACTCTGAACGCCAAGAATTCTTGAACCAGATCCCTGGTACCAATATGCTCTGAAATAATTTCAAATTCACCCAGCGCAGCCCAGGTGGGACCCTCCAATGTCATGTGGCACCGTGGCCTTGTCTCTCCGAAGATTAAATCAAGTGGGCTTTGTACCAGTTTCTCTTCATCTTCGTCAACCTTCACATAAAACCACTCAGACTTCCAGCCTGCCGGCCATTTGCTTCGGTAGCTAATAACAGGGAACTTTGTTGTTTTCCGGTAGGCAAAATTGTAGCAGCCGAAGTTGTCATGTAATCCATCTTTTCTGGCCTTTGTTTGATAATGTAACTCATGAACTCGATAGAAACTGTCGGCAAATGGCTCCACTGCTTGGCTTCGGAGGGCCCAGATATAAACATTAAGCCTAACGATAGCGTTAGGAGTCAATTGATGAAAGTAAATACCAAATTTTTTCAATACATCTGCAATAATTCCATGAAGAGGGAATCTCAGCCCAGCCTTTAAAAAACTCTTGAAAATGATAATCTCGTCCTTCTCTGGCTTCGGGGTAGTTTCTTCTCCCCCGAAGCGAAGTAGCTTCTTCTGATTTTCACTGAAATAACCTGCCTTCACCATCTTGGCAAGATCAGCCCTTGAAACAGTCGACTTTCCGAAATCTAGGTGGCTGGGCTTGCTGGGCATGGCAATGCGATAGTCATCTTCGGAGTCAGTTTCTTCAATGTTCTCTTCTCCTTCGGCAGTTGTCGGGCCTGCTTCAGCAGCGGGCATTTCTTCCGCAATCACCAGTCCGGAACGCTGCATTGCTTCGGAGATGGGCACAGTATTCGAACCTTCGGCTTCGTCTCCTTCACGTTCAACTCTGGTAGTAGATCGCACTCTGGCCATTTGATTCTGAGTTTGGGGAAGTTAAACACTTTTTTCTTTTTCCTTTTCTCCCGAAGCTTTCCTTTCTGACGAAGCAGGCTTCGAGATGGACCTTCGTTCGATTCTGAGAATCAAGCTTCGGCTATAGTTAAAAATTTTGGCAGCAGAACAGTGCAAATAGCAATGAATGCTGTGGTAACTTCACACCTACTCGTCTGTTTATATAGTGCTGCAGGTAAGAAGGCGAAGCGGCAGGATTTTTACACCAGGCGGGCAGTCACTTGTACTCGCTGCGCAGTGGACCGCAAAGATCAAACAGTAACTCTGCAAGGTGGGTCCGACACGAGCTCAGAAATTGAATCGTTTCTCGGCAACGAGCTCAGGGAAGGTGTTTTTTGGACCTTCGGCTTCCCGAAGCTTAAGAGGCTTTTTTCACGGATCAAGCTCGTTACGAAAAACGATCTAGCGCCGCGAAAGGGGCTACTGTTGGGGCCATGCTTCGTTGCGCCGAAGGTCTTACACGAAGAAGCAGCTTCGGCTGAAGTTGTCCCCAGGAGATGACCGAAGGTTCCTTTTCATGAAGCTTCGGCGTTGCAAACCGACATAGAGATAGAATGACCTTTTTATCCATAGAGGTCTGAGTCAATGTTGTAAACTTTTGTAAGGGGCATAATTGTAATTCGTCACAGGCTGTGTCCTGTGTCTATAAATAGATGAACAGTACCCCCGTACTGTTCACGCGAACCTGTCATTTGCCTTCGCATCACACCTGTACTTTTGCCTTCCTCAGGACCGAAGGTACATTTGTAATTTGAAGTCATTTATATTCATTCATGATAATATAAATGGGGATAATTCTATGATAATATTTGAATGTTTATTTTGTATCTTATGATTTGTATGAACACTTCGTTGCTTATTATTATACTTACGAAGGTACGTCCTTCGTAGCCTTCGTCCGAAATTCTTTATATCCTGAAGGGATATAATGTTTTGGAGGACGAAGGACTTTAACACTTGACATTTTCTATGTTGCCTTGTTCTTAACTCTTAGCATTTGAGAACAAGCCCCCAACACCAATCAAGGAAGAGATCTATATTGAGCAACCTCCCGGCTTTGAAGATAGTGAGTATCCTAACCACGTGTATAAACTCTCTAAGGCGCTTTATGGGCTCAAGCAAGCCCCAAGATCATGGTATGAATACCTAAGAGATTTTCTTATCACTAACGGATTCAAAGTCGGTAAAGCCGATCCTACTTTATTCACTAAAACCATTGAAAATGATTTGTTTGTATGCCAAATTTATGTTGATGATATTATATTTGGGTCTACTAACAAGTCTATTTGTGAAGAATTTAGTAGGATCATGATTCAAAAATTCGAGATGTCTATGATGGGGGAGTTGAAATATTTTCTAGGATTTCAAGTCAATCAACTCCAAGAGGGCACCTTCATCAACCAAACGAAGTACATTCAAGACATACTCACCAAGTTTGGGATGAAGGATGCCAAGCCCACCAAGACACCCATGGGAACCAATGGGCATCTCGACCTCGACACGGGAGGTAAATCCGTAGATCAAAAGGTATACCGGTCGATGATAGGTTCTTTACTCTATTTATGTGCATCTCGACCGGACATTATGCTTTCTGTATGCATGTGTGCAAGGTTCTAAGCCGACCCTAAGGAAGTTCACCTTTGGGCCGTGAAGCGAATCATGAGATATTTAGTTTATACACCTAAGTTTGGTCTTTGGTACCCCAAGGGATCCTCTTTTAATTTAATTGATTATTCAGATGTTGATTGGGCAGGGTGTAAACTTGATAGGAAGAGCACATCAGGGACTTGTCAGTTCTTGGGAAGATCTCTGGTGTCTTGGGCTTCAAAGAAGCAAAATTATGTAGCTCTTTCTACCGCCGAAGCCGAGTACATTGTCGTAGGCCATTGTTGCGCGCAATTGCTTTGGATGAGGCAAACCCTTAGGGACTATGGCTACAAATTTAGCAAAGTCCCTCTCCTATGTGATAATGAGAGTGCTATCCGCATGGCGGAAAATCTCGTAGAGCACAGCCGCACTAAACACATAGCCATTCGGTATCACTTTTTGAGGGATCACCAACAAAAGGGGTATATCGAGATTTCTTATGTGAGCACCAAAGAACAATTAGCCGATATCTTTACCAAACCACTAGATGAGCAAACTTTTACCAAACTTAGGCATGAGCTAAACATTCTTGATTCCAGGAATTTTGATTGATTCTTTGCACACATAGCTCATTTATATACCTTTGATCATATCTCTTTTATGTCTATGACTAATGTGTTTTTAAGTGTCATCTTATGCTTAGTCACAGATATTGAAAGGGAAATGGAGTATTTGGCAAAGCAGGTGCTTCCACTCAACTCCAATTGTATTTGCCGGTAATCCGCATCGTTCTCCACTTTGGTATAATCTTCACTCATATTTTTGTGTTTGCCAAAAAGGGGGAGAAAGTTTGACAACGGGCTTATATTTCACTCACAAGTATCCGTTTTTGGCGATTCATGCCAAAGGGGGAGAAAGTATGAGCCCAAAGCAAAAGGACCGCACCACCACCGAATTTTAAAATGAAGTTTTTCAAATTGATATCTTATTGTGTGGGGGAGAAAGTAGTATCTTCAAAAATTGTAAAACCCCTTGAACACTAAGAGGAGAATTTTATTTAGGGGAAGTTTTGTTTAAGTCAAAGGAAAAGCATTTGAAATAGGGGGAGAAAATTTCAAATCTTGAAAATGCTTTCTTCAATCTTATTCATATACCTTTGACTATTTGCAAAATGATTTTGAAAAGAATTTTACAAAGGATTTGCAAAAACAAAACTCGTGGTGCAAATGTGGTCCAAAATTTTAAATAAGAAGAAAACCATCCATGCACATCTATTGAAATAAGTTTATTGGTTTCAATTCCAAGTAACCTTTACACTTACTTTATGCAAACTAGTTCAATTCTGCACTTCTATATTTGCTTTGGTTTGTGTTGGCATCAATCACCAAAAAGGGGGAGATTGAAAGGGAAATAGGGTCAAACCTTTTCCATATGAATTTTGGTGGTTGAATTGCCCAACACAAATTATTGGACTAACTAGTTTGCTCTAGATTATGAGTTCTACAGGTGTCAAAGGTTCACAATAAACCAATACAAGTCAAAAGAAAGGGTTCAAATAAAAGGAGCAAAGTTGTACCGAAGGCAGCCCTGGTCTGGCGCACCGGACTGTCCGGTGTGCCACCGGACAGTGTTCGGTGCACAAGGGAGTTCGACGCTGAACTTGCCAGCTTCGGGAATTTGGGAGGCCGCTCCGCTATAATTCACCAGACTGTCCGGTGTAGCACCGGACTGTCCGGTGTGCCAGCGGAGCAACGATTATTTCGCGCCAACGGTCGTCTGCTGAAGGCATTAAATGCGCTACAGTGCGCGCCTGCGCGCGCAGAGGTTAGAGCAGCGCCAGAAGGCGCACCGGACAGTCTACAGGACCTGTCCGGTGCACCACCGGACTGTCCGGTGGACCCAACTATCAGAGCTCCAACGGTCGGAACCCAACGGCTTGGTGACGTGGCTAGGCGCACCGGATAGTGTCCGGTGCGCCATACGACAGAAGCCCTCACCAACGGTTCTTTTGGTGGTTGGGGCTATAAATACCCCCAACCACCCCACATTCATGGCATACAAGTTTTCAGCCTTCACACCTCATACAAGAGCTATAGCATTCAATACAAGACACAAACAAAGAGATCAAATCCTCTCCCAAGTCTGAAATCACTCCAACCAAATAAGTGACTAGAGAGAGAGACATTTGTGTTCATTTGAGCTCTTGCGCTTGGATTGCTTTTCTTCTTCCTTCTTTCTTGTGCTCAACTCACTTGTAATCAAAACAAGAGACACCAAGTTGTGGTGGTCCTTGTAGTGGACTTAGTGTCCCATTTGATTGAAGAGAAAGGCTCACTCGGTCTAAGTGACCGTTTGAGAGAGGGAAAGGGTTGAAAGAGACCCGGTCTTTGTGACCACCTCAACGAGGAGTAGGTTTGCAAGAACCGAACCTCGGTAAAACAAATCACCGCGTCATCCATTCTTATTTGCTTGTGATTTGTTTTCGCCCTCTCTTTTGGACTCACTTATATTTCTAACGCTAACCCCGGCTTGTAGTTGTGCTTAAGTCTATAATTTTCAGATTCCGCCTATTCACCCCCCTCTAGGCGACTTTCACATGTTCTTAATTACCCCTCCGTTTCCTAAAAATCTTAACGTGCGTGTGGCTGGCAAATACATCTCATCGAGCTCGACGCCGGCAAGTACCCATGCATGTTCCACGGAAGCAAGGAACGCACGTACTCACCACCTTCCCCATCCCCATCCCCATCCCACGAAAGCATGCATGTACCCATGCATCACATGTTCTGATGCTCTTCATTTCTCTCTCGTTATCGCCTCTCGTTTCTATGCCTACCACGGTTTACAAAAAACCGTTTAGCCTACAAAAACCACTACCACCGGTAACGGTTTACCGTCGGTAAACTGGTAGAAATCGGTAAGAACCGACCAATTTGACCAATTCAAATCAATACAAAAAAATGAAAAATTTGACAAGTTTTTTTGTAGTTTACTCAATTCACATTGCACAGTAAATATTAATTGATCCACACGACATGTGTTCACTAAAATAACATACAACATATATATATGCAACCACAAACTCTAGTTCCCATGCAACAAACAACCAGCGAACTTCACAATACTCAAATACAAGCTCTTTTACAACTCTTCAACGAGGCAGCGACACATAGGTCGACTTATTTCACAATACTCACATGTTCAGCTCGAGTCACAGTGATAATACTTAGGCATGTTGGAAGTATCATGATATTGTTTCAATCCGTCATAGTGATAGTGATAAGTCTATACAAAAGATATGAGATACATTATCGAGAAAGTAAGAACGACAAACAAATACTTATCCACAAAGCAAAAAAACATATCGGTATGTGTGTTTGGTGTTTGTGTATTGCATGTGCACCTCACCAAGTGTTGAACTTTTCTTTTGATCAGCAAATCTTAGGAACACATACAAAAGAACTGGAGCTAAGGGTTCTAGATTAAGTCTTGTCCAGACGAATACTTATTAGAAGATCTGAAGCTACTTGATCCACGAAATCCATCTTGGACAGGAAATGAAACCGAAATTGACCACTAAATGCCTAAGCTTGACTTGAGCTACGGGTTTCATCTTCATATATAGCATATAACATCTTCACATATAGCATATAACATTAAACAAGACTAATATACCTAAATTGACCACTAAATACTCAATTGTGGCATTAAATCCGGTTTCCCGGTCCAAAAAACGGTTTATCGATGGTTTTTAGTTTTTATGTTTTTTTCAATTTTTTTGAATTTGGAACGGATTTGAAAAAAACCCTATGGTTAACCGAAACCGCACCCCCCGTGATTTCGGTAAACCGGTCGGTTTACTGCCAGTTTTTACCGTTTTTGTAAACCTTGATGCCTATGTCTCAACCAACATGCACCTGCCACATCTCTGTTGTGACGCATGATGCCAGCATGCACCGGTACCATCCCCTGTAGCTTCTCGCCCCACAAGGACGGAGTCAGAGCTCGGTGCCATCAATCATGGCCCAGAACTCCATCGTATAGTCACCGCCACAGTTCAACGGACCAGGTATCTTGGTGCCATAGACTATGGCGCATGTTGGCGCCATCTAGGCATGTCAATCACTGGGATGTACCATCTGGCGGTATCCTCTACGGCGACGCGGACGATCCGCAGCTCTGGGACGGATGGCCCGTGACCTGGGTGCAGGAGCGGCGCTTCCCCTACGTCGCACCGTACGATCCGCACATAGGGCCGGATGGTCCGTGATGGTGCAGGGTCGTCTTTCTTCTCGCTAGAATCTAGATCTCACCCACTAGAGGAAGAGATCTTAGGGCATTCCGGGTCGACATGTTACTCGGAGCGTCTCCAGACGACGTAGAGTCGACTAGAAATTAAGAGATCAATTCGAGGAAGAGACATTGAGTAGATAACTAGATCTTGCCCCCCCGGGAGGGTAAGATCCTAGGGTCGTCTTGAGGTCGGCAGGCCACTCAAGACGGATCTAGATGACGTATAGTCGAATAGAGGTGGAGGTGGATATGCGAAAAGTTATAACTAGACTATGCTACATCTTCTCCTAAGGCACTGATGATAAAGAAAGTAATTGATTAGATTGGAATGTGTTCGGAGTTTTCAATCGGTCGTATCCTTTCATATATATATATATATATAAGGGGAGGTTTGAAACCGTTCCTAGACGATAGCTAACAAACCCCACGTGATTAGATGGATAACCACACATGAGATAAGAATAATCGTCCTAGTTAATCTGATCGCGGGGGCGCGAACCATCCGGGCCTTAGGGCAGGACCGTCCGTCACTTTTGGTGTTCAACAACGCCGAACAATGTTATCTCTGCGTCATGACCGTGCCGAATAAAAGGTCCATAAACGATATTAATGATATGTTTGGTTTGAGATCAAAGTATGATGAGACAAGGGCGACACACTCTCCTCGATCTTTTGGGACCACACCATCAAAAAATTGCTCCGGTGTTCACTTGCCCTCGTGTGACTTTCATCCAAACAGAAAATGTGACCATTCCTTTCATCACTTTAAAGTCCAACAAAATATACCCTAAGTCGTTTACTCGTTTAGGAGGTTAAATGTGTTTTTTTGAAAAAAGGAGTAAATTGCAAAAAAAAATCGGTCTAATTGTCTATCTGGAGCCCGAGCCTGGACCGAATTCCTCATTCCCCACCTCAGCCCACCAAATGAGGTAGGGTTTCCGATTGCTTCCGCGGTTCAATCACCGCCCACGCAGAACCCCTCCGCCCTCCGCTCCTTCCAGCTCGCTCTCTACCTGCACCAGCCTCGCCCGCCCTTCGCTCGCCGCCGCCATGGGGAGGGGAAAGTTCAAGGGAAAGCCCACCGGCCGCCGCAACTTCTCCACACCGGAGGAGATCGGTAACAACGCGCCCGCCCGCCCCATCCTCCCCCTTTGGTCCCATTTATAGGTCGAATTCGATTTTATATCTGGAGCGTGCCACGGTGAGCCTAGGCGACTGCTTGATCTGATGATTTCGATGTGAGCTAGTTCTGGACCGGATTTGCGTGATCGAGTAGAACGCAAACCATTTAGTAGCTTGTCGCGAGTTGTCACTTAAGTTCCTGGTTTTAAGTCTGTACTGCGAGGTTTCCATGGGATTCGTTCGATGCTTGGAGGAACGATGATTTGTTCATCTAGTTGTTCGATTTAGAGGCTCAATGATTCACCTATTTGCACGTACCGTTTGGTTTGGGTACATAATTGTGCTTCAAAGGTTTAGTTGCTTTTATTCTTCCTGCAACGATGCACTGAGACAACTTGATGCTACTCTGCTCTTGGTTCAGATTTAGCTTTATTTCTCCTTCACTGTCAGAGATCTTCACGGAAAAGGGTTTTTGTGAAGTTTAAACGCAGTGATAAATCAATTAGCACACTGTATTTGGCCTTAGATAAAGCTCTTTAGAGGCTGGATACAGGAAATAAATGCTACACTTAGCCTTCTTTTTTCTTTAATTTCTACCTGGGGTATATATGTCTACTTCCTGTGGTTGTCCTGCTAAGAGTATTTTTGGCTTGTTTCTGATAACTTCTTTATCCTCTAAATAATTGCAGCTGCTGGTACTTCAGGTCGCCCTCGCACCTTTAAGAAGGTCTGTAATATCCATTCAATTAGTTTCATCCACATGATGAGTGCTACTTTTATTCCCTGTGACCCTTTGCCCTCCTATGATTCAAAATTGATTTCTTCATCACTTGCTTTGGATAATATTAAATACAGCCAACAGCTTTCTCCAATTCATATTCATACTGCCCCAAGGAAGATCACTTTCTAGAATGACTACATCGATTCAATAATTTTATGGAGTAATTATGTTTGGCGTCACCCGTGGAAGATTTGTGCTACGCCCTTATGTCAACTAAATTTCCAATTTAGTTTGGCAATCATTTTGTTCCTAAAGCGTTAGCCATTCTTTGTTGTTGACCTTTTTTATAACTCTAATGATGCTAGCACAATTTAGCTATTTCTTTTGCTCAATATAATTCATGCGATGCATACAGTAAAAACATGATCAAATTTGATTCCATTAATCAACGTCATTGTAAAAATCTCATCAGCTAGGTATACTTACTAATAAAGACCTCATCTATTTGGACATTACCTAGCTGCAAATTTGATTGTGGCTTATATGCTCTTGCTGTGTTTGTTTTGAAAAATTAAATAGAAGGAGGAAGAGGAAGAGGAGGAAGAAGAAAGAGAAGAGTCAGAGGAGGAAGAATCTGAAGACGAGTCTGATGACAAACCTGTAAGGACTTGCCAATGCAGCTAGCTTATACCCATGTGCATGCTTCATTCGTAATGATTTGATATGCTACCTTTATATTCCCAGAAACATAAAGGTACTGAGGGTATTATTCAGATTGAAAATCCAAACTTAGCAAAAGTGAAGAATATAAAGGCCAAGGAAGTTGATGTAAGTTGCTGACTACTGGTAACATCTTTGTTTTTTTCCTAATCTTAATATCACCATGATTTTAGGAGGCCACGATGCCTCGCAGTTGCCCATTTCTTCCTTCTGTATGATGTTTTCATAGCCATAGTAGTATACAAATGCATTGTCATTGTTTTTAATCTTCTATGTTTACAGTTAGGTGCCCGTGCATTGCAACGACATACAAAATATTTGACAAAATGTTAGTATCCTTATTTTTGTTTGTCTTTGTGTTTAATGGTACATCCTGAGAAGCATGAAAAGAAGGGGAAAGAGAGTGAAATAGAATACTGCTTTCGACTCCCAACGTATTTTTTGCTTTGCTCCTTCTAGAACAAGTTGTTTTACTTACACCACAACATTTTAGGTTTAAGGCACTTTTTTGTGACTCCATCCTAAAAGCTCTTCTCCACTGGAGTAATATTACAGGATCTAACAGGCACATATAAATGTGTGTCCTTAAAAAACTTGTCATAGATTATCAAACCAGGCACAGATAAATGTGTCATTACAAAAAGAAGCTTGCATCTTTTGACAGCTTGCTTGACAAAAGAAGCTGTGGTTGCAGACCAAACCGATTCTCCAAATGAGCATTAAGAAATTTGCTTTTACAAGAGAGCGAGTAGTCAGTCTGTCCCCGTCCACTGATGTCAGCCTCTGCAGGCAAGGTCAAGTACTCGTGCATTTCAAATCTGAGAGCAGTTGCATGGGCTGTAACCACATGCATGGGATCTGTCCTCCATGTCATAATCACATGACTCACAATTAGCTTGTATAGATGAGTGTTGAAATCATCTGTAAGCACATTGCAACTCTATCTGCACTCCTGACCGTAAGAGCCCCGTTTTATTCTTCATAACACCACACAAAGCAGACATGTCGTCTTTTTTCACCACGAAGCTTGATCTTCAAATTTTCAGCAACGTCACAGGGATAGAAAAAAAATCCTCATTGCAGTTTAATCCCAAAAGTTAGATTAAGAATCAATTAACTGATGCACCCATCGAAGACGACAAACATGGGTACTACCTATTGGTCTCAGGTTGTGTCCCTGAGGAATCCGGTCTCCATATCCTTGTACTCTGCCATCACCAATCCTGTACATGTTATGGATTCTTTTATTGGAAAGAAGTACAGTAGACGCCAAAAGAATCATTTAAGTCATTAGGAGGTAGGTTGGTTCTATTATTTAGGAGATGCAACTTTAGGCGCCAGGATAAGGTGCAGTTTGTTAGGAGATGTTAGTGCTATTATTTAGGAGATGGAGTTGTTAGTTTGTTAGGGAGGTGCCATGTTATAAGGTGCCTTAGATTGTATTAGGAAATCATTGAAGGGACAAGATCTCCCAACGGTGGGTGATCACCTTCGGCCATCCTGGTCTCCCAAGGTGATCGCACCTCTGCTCTTCCATATTTGTTGCGTTCCCTCCCCAACTCCTCTCTACTGCTCTCTCCTTGGTGCACTCCAAGAAGGAGAAGGCATGGGCCCCCACAACAATTGGTATCTGATTCATCTAGAGCATCGCCTTCCATGGCCGGCTCTGGTGATCCTGTGGCGATGACAGCGGCTGAGAAGCTCGATTTTCTGGTAACCCAGGTTATGTCCTTGACGGATCTAGGGACAAAATTGTCCACCCAATTGGAGACACTCAACCAGTGCATGGATTCCCACGACACGCGCCTCGTGCGCCTAGAAACAGCAGCAGGGAAGCAACCAATTGATTCAGCAGGCTCAGGTCTCGGTGGACTGACAAACGAAGACAAAGGCGCTGAGGCAGAGGAGTCTGACGCCGAAGACCCTGCAGGACGACACCCTTCCCCCCGCAACCTCAACATGGGTCGGCGCCGTTCTAGGCAAGCTCGACAGGACGACGAAGGTCCCAACAAGTTCCAACATTGAGGCCGCAACAGGGAATACTGGCCAGATTACTCCGACGACGGACTGCCTCACCGTGACCGTCTTGATCATAGCGATTACCATCGCCCCAAGCCCAAATTTCCACCCTATGACGGTTAAACAGACCCGCTTCCATGGCTTACCAAGTGTGCGACGTACTTTCGCGGCATGCACACCCTCGAAGAAAATCGGGTTTGGATAGCATCTCTCATCTTGGAAGGCATCACTGCAGAATTGTATTATGCTCTGGAACGAGACCACGTCATATTGTCCTGGGCTCGCTTCGCAGATTTTGTTAACCTGCGTTTTGGACCGCCACTTCGCACTAATGACCTCGCAGAGTTAAAGGATCTACGCAGGACAACTACAGTTGATGACTACATTAGGCAATTCTCGTTACTGCTATGCCGTTGCGATGATCTTACATGCGACAACAAGTTATCTTGTTCACCGCCGGCCTCGGCGAACCCCTTCGAACTGATGTCGAGCTCCAGGCACCAGCACATCTGCAAACTGCGATGAGCCTGGCTTGGGCTTATGAGCGCCGCAACACCATGTCAGTGATCGACGCAACATCACAGGGAGGTCTGAAAACCAAGGTTCCCACAGTTCAAGGTCCGACCAAAGTAACGACACCTAGCAGGCAAAGTTTTCGACGCCTGTTTGCTGAAGAGATGGCTAGGTTTGGCAGCTGCCCGGGCGGAAGCAAAAAGGAGGAAAGGCTCTGATTACCATGTTAGAGAGTGAAAGGAGGAGAATCAGTTTGATTGATAGGCACAAGAGAGGTTACACATATAGGGTAGGAACCCTTGGGGGCCAAGGCACCTAGGGCCGGTGCCCCATGACAGCTAAGGTAACCAGTCCTACTAGGGAAACCTCAATCACATGCAGGTGAGAGGAATCAAACCTAATAAGGGAACAAGAGATATAATAATCAGCCTATTATAGGAGAGATTCTCTGTCTAACATGAACATCAAGTTGCTTTAATGTTCATCCAATAGAAACTATTAATGGCAGATTGATCCTAATGGTAGCTGCCTTGATCACAGGAGCGCCATTAGTGGAGGAGAGAGGAGTGCCAGCGGCTAGGGATAGAAGGGAGGAGAGGAGGGGGAGTGTAGACCATGGGGGCTTGGTCGCCGCCATCGGCCGCCAATTTCTAGCGGCGGTGGCTAGGGGACAGAGGGGAAGGAGACTGGCTAGATAACATGTTGGAGAAATAAAACCCTAATTGGTAGATAACTTGTATTACACATATGTACATATATTCTACCCCTAATAGACTAGGCTCTAGGCCCATAACACAAACGTACAAGTAGTCTAACTCTAACATTGAGAAGGCTCAACTTTGGTGCATTGCTGACGCCAAGGGGCTAGCGTAGCCTGATTGGAGGTAGCATGTTTGATTAGCTGTCAGATCGACTTGTGTTTTTTTTGAAGAAACAAGCATGATTGTAGCTCTGTAATCTGTGCATCTCTGTGTGGGTATATTGCATGTTTTTGTGTGCCTTGTATTTTTATATTCATGGAAAAACTGCACCTCAACACGTCTTTGTCCACGTATTAGAAATTCCATTATTTATTTTTCGCAGTACTCCGTGGAGACATCTCCATTCTGTATCCCATGGCATATCCGTATGCCAATGTGGTCACCGGGAATGTGGTCACCGGGAAATGGATCTTCAAGCACAAGATGAAGGCGGATGGCCCTCTGGATCGATACAAGGCTCGCTGGGTCCTATGGGGTTTGGTACTCTGAGAGAGACTGTGTACTGCTCTCAGCCGGTGGGCTTTGGTGGACCCGGCTCACTCCGACATGGTCTGCAAACTCAATCGATCTCTCTACGGTCTCAAGCAGGCTCTCCGCGCCTGGTACAGTCGCTTTGTCACCTTCTTGCTCTCACAGGTCTTTGTCGAGGCCAAGGCGGACACCTCCTTGTCCGTCTTCCGCTCTGGCATGGACACGACATACCTCCTCTACGTCAACGACATCGTCCTCACGATCTCCTCCCCCGACCTCCTGCGGCGCATCATCTCATCTCTCCAGCAGTTCGCCATGAAGGACCTGGGTGAGTTGCACCACTTCCTGGGGATCACTGTCGAGCGCAGCCCCCAGGGCCTGTTCCTCCACCAGCGCCAGTACACTGTCGACATCCTCGAGCGCGCTGGCATGGCTGACTGTAAGCCCTGCTTGACTCTGCTGGACACTCATGGCAAGGTCCGCCGACACCAGCCCTCCTATGGTTGATCCGACCAGCTATCAGAGTCTTGCCGGGGCTCTGCAATACCTCGTCTTCACCCGCCCTGACATCACCTATGCCGTCTAGCAAGTGTGCCTTCATATGCACGCCCCGCGAGAGCCACATCTCACCGCTATGAAGCGGATCCTTCGGTACCTTCGAGGCACCACCGACTTCGGCCTTCTTCACCGATCTGCGACCACCAATGTCGCCGTCTACAACAACGCTGATTGGGGTGGTTGTCCCGACACCCGTTGGTCCACTTTCAGTTGCGCCGTTTTCCTTGGAGACAATATCATCTCCTAGTCTTCGAAGTGGCAGCCCGTCGTCTCCCGCTCCAGCGCCGAGGCCGAGTGCCGCGCCGTGGCCAATGGCGTCGCTGAGGCGGCGTGGCTTCGTTAGCTGCTCTAGGAGCTGCACAGTCCGCTGACACGGAGCACCCTTGTCTATTGTGACAACGTCAGCGCCATGTACCTCTCCAACCCCGTCTAGCATCAGCGCACGAAGCATGTTGAGCTCGACCTCCACTTTGTTCGCGAGCGGGTTGCACTCGGAGATGTGTGGGTTCTTCATGTCTCGACCACTTCTCAGTTCGCCGACATTTTCACCAAGGGCCTCCCTACGTTGGTGTTTGAGGACTTTCGGTCCAGTCTCAACATGTCCCGTGGCTAGAGTTTCGACTGCGGGGGGTGTTAAAGTAACTGTGTATTCCTTGTAACGTGGTCTTGTGTAATGGGCTTAGGCCCAGCAACTCTAATACAAATACATCACCCAAACCGAGTTAGGGTTAGGGTTTACAGCCATACTTGATCATATTTTATTAGATGAAACATCTTTTACCACATGCCCAGCTAACTAAGCATTCATTTTACAGCTTGGAAAGACAACTGAACTCTCAAGGCGTGAAAGGTGCACTTCCTTATTTGAGCTAAAAAATGTGCCATTGTCTTATGTTTTGACCGATAATAATTTTGAGTTTTGATATTTGCAGTTCATTTTCCCTGTTATACCTATTTCTTCTTAATATCATTTGGCATGAGGAAAACTGCTAACTGAAGCCTGCGAGCAGCACAAAATAAAATATGCAATATCACAGAAAAATGTTACAGGATAGCCTTTTGCTTTTGTGCCAAATTGCCACGCACTTGCAAATGATGTTACATGCTTATGAATTGCAAGAGATCACCTAAGTTGTCTTATTATGTTTCATATCACTACCTAGGCATTTGTCTGTCATGGCATAAACATATTCTTGAATCTTGATGTTAATGTTTCGACCTATTACTGAAAAGGGGCCATTGATGGGTGGTCGGGAGGAGCTTTCTACCTTTGAACTTTTCTTATCGACTCCATTTCATGTTATAATGTTCGTTCTGTAGGGAGGAGCTTGAGAAACAAAAAGCTCATGAACGTTATATGAAACTTCAGGAGCAAGGAAAAACAGAACAAGCACGGAAAGATTTGGGTGAGAACTCTGTTACACTTTCTGATACTCCACTGTATTTCTAGAATGCACAAGACCACTTTCTGACACAACCTGCTTCTGGAAGTATCATCGCAGTTTCCAGTTTGTTTTGTAAAAACATACATTACACTGCAGGAGGTGGCTAGTTGGCAGTTACAGGGTACTAGTAACAATAATTTGAATCACCAACATCCATCTGAAGCTAGCCATGACTAATGTTAAACTTTTGATGATGTCTAATGTGTGCAACACATACCGGTAAAATGATCAGTGCTAAATTGCTAATGAAATAGCAATCACACAATGATATTACCTTCTTATTTTTAAGCACAGCCTATTAGATCTTACTTCTATTCAAGTTTAAAGCATTCAGTCTACATTATAAATTTGTTATGTTTTGGTAATGGTTTTATGGTTATATGCATACTTCCTTGCTGCATTCACTGCTGAATTTCCACTGAAATTTAACTTATGAATTAAAGTATTTTCCACTTAGATGTTCTGCAATTGTGGAATATGATGGTTACCTTTTCATGCACCAACCAATTTTGAAGCTAAGATGCACACTTGCCATTTAATGTTTGTTCTGCTACTTCAAGCACAGCTCTTGGGAGAGTTCATTGCTGATATAATAAATTGTCTAAATGCGTGCAGTCTCATCATATGTTGTTCTCAGTTTGTGTCAGTATTGAAACACTGCTCCTAAACTTCAAACAGTCATAAACCATGTAATTTTCTGGATGCAGAACGTCTTGCTTTAATAAGACAGCAAAGGGCTGATGCTGCAAAGAAACGCGATGAGGAGAAAGCTGGTACATCCCTTTCTTTATCTTGCTTCATGCACTTAGTTTTGTTATTTGTTGGAGTTGGTCAGAAATATATCATGTTTCTATTCGACCTCGTACTTAAGTTCTATGTGGGTATTTATGTTTATTTTTTTCTAAAACCATGTGGTAACTTTGTTTCGCATATTTATATTTCTTGAGCTCAACAAAACTAGTCGGCATAACAAACAGAGATTCAATTGTTTGTTGGCTGTTGAGCACTGACTTTTATTTTGTTTATCGCAGCCAAGGAGCAGAGGAAGTCCGAAGCACGGAAGTAACTGCAATATCATGGACGATGAGACCACGAAGGCATGATCTGCGTTAGTTGGATATTTATTTCTAATGCATTAGTTATCTTGTTATAAACCTGGTCCCTATTCTGTATCCCCATAAAATATGCATTGACAAAATTAGTAACAGTCTTGTGGGCGTGTCTTCCTGTAAACTTGAGCTTGACAAAATTAGAAAGGAGTATTAATGTCAGCTTATGCGAAACTGGCTCTTCTTTTGTCTGCTGTCCGGTTGATGCTGGTGAAAATGATGGGTATTATTGGGACTTTCGCAGCGAAGCAAGAATCAACGGATAGTCATGATTCAAGACTATCGGTTGAGTCAAGAGTTGTGCTCACGGTTGACACTTAAAAATAATTGCGGACAGTGGTGAGCGTGTCACATCCAGATTTAAGGATAAGATCAAGTCTCATATATGATTACTCATTATATCATATCTTTATTATTTTATTATAATTTTGTAAAAGTAACTAAATAAATTATACCATATAACAACAATGATATTCCACAATTATAGTTAACTGGAAGACGAAGGTCTAAATCTCTTCAAACTCATCTTACTAGGTATAGGCTTACCTAGAAATATAGGTGAGTCTGAGCATTGATTTTAATTAAGTTGGTTAAAATTTTACCACCATTTACTAAATATAAGTAGATATCATCCTAATTAAATAAAGGAAAATAAATAATAATTCTGACAATGCAATGCATGACATGTTAGATTTAATTTCATAAATTTCTAATGCGAGGGTCCAAGTTGCTATGATCGTGAGCACGACTGATGTACCAGTTTTACACTCTGTAGACGTTGCACATCTTTACCTACAAACCATGATCCCTTTCTTGCGTATGGTTGCGAGACCATTAAACACTACCACGGTAAGTAGGCAAATGCTCACTACGAGGCATTTGCAAAGTTCTACTGGTATAAAAAAACTTGCTACAGTTTCAAGAAAAACGAAGCATAGTGTTGGGTACGCAGGAAAGTGGTACCCAAAGCGAGGCCCATGAACCTCTCTCTGGCCCATTTATCGACCAAGTCCCCACCAAGCAAGTCTACGAAGCGGGGAGACCGACCAAGTCCCCACCGAGTAAGTCTGCGATGCAGGGCGACCGACCAAATCCCCACCAAGCAAGTCTGCGAAGAGGGGTGACTCACCAAGTCCCCACCGAGCAAGTCTAAGAGGCGGGCGCGACCGACCAAATCCCCGCCAAGTAAGTGTGCGAAGCGGGATGACCGACCAAGCCCCTGTCGAGCAAGTCTGCGAGGTGGGGCGAACGACCAAACCCTCACTAGACGGGGCCGCAAGAAAGGAACCCGGATCAACGGTGTCAGCCCACGACGGCCGCGACAAGACGCAACATCACCAAACCACGACCGAACCGTACCTACAGTACTGAAAGGCCTCAAGCAGACACGATGGAACACCCCACGTGCGCTCACGGAAGCGCCCTCACTGACTCACGGGGCCGGTCAACTCCAGTCGTGGAGACCTCAGCATCGGAGTCTCTACAGTGACCCATACACCGGAAAGGACAAGACAATACCCCATACTGGGCGTATACCTACACAAGCTTGATAGTGACGCAAGGGCTATGATGGTTAATAAAGCAGTACCGGACACGACCTCGAACCTTATCATAAGCCAACTTTGCAGGACCTGCTAGGTACCACATCGCTGACACCGAGCAAGCTACAGGGACTCGTATAATGAACGGACAAGATGGAACGCCACACTAGGGGCACAACAGAGCACGACCCTACGGACGACGTTAGGAGGACTACACCATCTAGAAGCAGCAAGTCAGGCTCCCTCCTAGTAGAATATGAGTCCCCACTATAAAGTCCACCCTTGAGCTATAAAAGGGCTGGGCAACTTTCTTTCTGGACATAAGCACACTAGCTGTAACACGCCTCAAAGTAATACTACGTTCAACACTACACTGAACTAGGGTGAAAGCTTGAACCGATATAAGCCCAATGTCTCAGTTCCTTGCTCGGGTCTCCATGATCCACCATTCGAAGTGAGTCCGCGCTTGCATCCCCACTGAACACAAATCTATTGTCCCCCGATTTATAAAACCACAACACATAGGCCTTTTCCACAATATGTAACCCCATCTCAGTAATTACAACCAACACTATGCTCTTTAGTGATTCACTCTTCACTTGCCCCTTTCGAGAAAGGATTATCTCACACTAGCTTTCATAATTAATTGGCCAAGACCAGAGCCATATAGTCTTGTGGTACCACTGTTTCTCGGGTGGTCGCTCCATGTTCCAATTAACAAAATGACATTATCATGTATAATAATAAAGCCAACGAAAGTAATAAGTCATGATCATAATTCATATATAATATTAATCCCAAAGCTAGGTAGAGCAATAACAAGACTACCCAATAATTCATTTGTATGTAAGGTGTGAGGCAAACAAAACTAGGTAAACTATTAGGTCCTATCGAGTTAACCTAAATGTGCCACAATGATAATAGAATCATAAATATCGTTAGGTCAAAGAATGTGATCAAGGACACAACTTACCATTTACTTGCAAATCCAAGTGCTTAGGTGCTTCTTCAAAGTTGGGCTTTAGGTTCCTCGTCGTAACCTCGCTTCTATTCGTAACAAAACATATATATAGAGAAAGAATGTATAAAATAACATTACACCAAAGATAAAAATAAACCACACAATAATATTCTACGCGTCATCATGAATCCGTAGGTTCGAGAACCACTAAATTCAGAGTTAAAACGAATCAGATATGGATTTTCTAAGTTTCTAGAATTATTGTTACACTAAAAATAATTTTTCTGAGGTTTTTTTTGTAATTATAAAGTTTATTTTATTTCAAAAGGGGCCGATGGGTACAAATTCCTAGGAGCTCGGGGTTAAAACCATAAAATGCAGGACATAGATGTAATGGTCTTACAACGACTGAGGACGACTGGTTAAATATGTAAAAAGATAGGGGCTCTTTAGCATATTGTTCTCGACCGAAGGGGTATGAGGTTACTACGATTGTCCGATCCACCATATGCGGCCACGATTAGATCTAGGTGTAATATGAATAGGTACGCATGATGGGTCCTTGGATCTACGATCCACGACATGAAATCTCCCACACCTTGATCTAATTCCGGACCTCCATCCGAGGATCTAAGGCCTTGATTAGATGGCCCAACCGTTATACTTCGATCTAATCTACACCTTTGGTAACCGATCCTACAGCTTGTGGACATCTTCCTCCTCCCAACGACACCCGACCGGTGGTGCGCTGCCCCGCCACGGTGGAGGTTCACCGTCGCTAATTGACCTATGGACTCGATGCCTTAGCTACCTTTTCGAACGATGCTACAAAGAGCATAGATGACCGTGAACTTAATGGGGCACTCCATTCCTCGTGTACAGGTGACGGTAGCGTTGTTCGCGATCTCCCATGGCTCAGCGGCGGAGGCCGACTGACGACAAATTCGTCCGTGCCGGGCCATTCTGCTCCCTTTCGCACGACATTCCTACCACTAGTGCACGCTAAGGAACGTTCTTGCCCATGCACCGAGGACCTTGGCTGCGACATTGCACAAGTTCGCAGTGGCGACTCGTTTCTCTCTCTTCCTCTCTGTATTCCTCACGGTGGTGATGGTTGCGGTCTAACACGAGGATGGAGCTCAAGGCCAGATGCGTCTTGGGCAAGGGGTCATGGCTCATATATATAGTTTATATATTTGGAGGCCTAGGCTTCTAATAACTAGAGGAAGCCCTAGCTCAAAGGTGCCATCTAGTTTAGCCGCACCAGGTCCGGGCAGCTATAAAAGCACCACAGGCTCCCAAGGATTAGGTTTTAGCGGTGGTGGCGGTTCCCTCGGGCGTTCAAGTGGATGAGATCCTCGGGGCAAGCGACGGCGGGGCTCCCCCGATGCGAGTGAGCGGTGGCGCCCCGAGGTGGGCGACTGGTGGCGGCGCTCCCTAGGACCGAGCGACGACGGCAGCATTCCCCTAGGACCGAGCAACAGTGATGCTCCCAAGGCGGGCGGGCAAGGGCGATGGTTGTAACACCCCGTCGAATCCCTGGACCGGCGGTACTTACTCCTGGCAGCTTGCTAGGATCATATATTGTCGCCACAGACCAACACGGGTCTTTTGTGCGCACTTTGTCCTCACTCATGCGCACCTGAGAAAACTTCCCGGTCGGTCACCCATTCCAAATTGCTCCAAGCCAAGCACGCTTAACTTGGAGGTTCTTTCGAGATAGGCTTCCGAAAAAGAAGATGCACCTTGTTGATATGATTACTCTATTAATTCTATTAAGCCTTGGGCCAGGACATCCCATCCCAGGGGCCAGGATATCACAATCCACCCCTCTTAGAAGACCGACGTCCTCGTCGGTCAACCCCAATCTAGGAACCTCCCCTCTTAGCCATGTCTGTGTGTCTAGTGTCGTCATATGCCATGCCATATGACCACTCTGGGCCCACATGCGCCATGCGCCATATACCCAAACCCCTTAGCCCACACACGCCCGTGAAACCTCGAGGGTCAGTTCTGATACCATTTGTAACACCCCGTCCAATCCCTGGACTGACGATACTTACTCCTGGCAGCTTGCTAGGATCATATATTGTCCCCACAGACCAACACGGGTCTTTTGTGCGCATTTTGTCCTCACTCATGCGCACCTGAGAAAACTTCCCGGTCGGTCACCCATCCCAAATTGCTCCAAGCCAAGCACGCTTAACTTGGAGATTCTTTTGACATAGGCTTCCGAAAAAGAAGATGCACCTTGTTGATATGATTACTCTATTAATTCTATTAAGCCTTGGGCCAGGACATCCCATCCCAGGGGCCAGGATATCACAACGGTGCTCTTGAGGCGAACGAGCGACGACAGCGCACCCCAGGCCTGGTGGCGACGATGGTTGCACGAGGCGCGGTAGGATTCGATAGCGTTAGTGGTGGCCACGTGAGACGTGGGTGGCTCCTACGGTCAAGCGAGGCGCAATCGTTTTCAGCGATGGCGGCTATGCGAGGCGTGGGTGGCTCCAACGTCCTTCGATGACCAACTCCTCCGATCCGGTGGCCTAAGCGGCGTCCTCCAGTGGCGACCTTCTCCAATCCTTTGTTTATGCATGCGACTGTTGGTTGAGCGCATAATAAGATTTTTTACAATAATTATGATATATGGTGTAGGTATTTTTATAACTTTCTGTAACGATTTATGCTTGCGTGAAATCAGCCATCCAACTTTTGCATGTATGTTGTGGGAACGAAAATGTCATTCAAAATTAGTGCGCATGCCATGGAAACTCCCACAACCTATCATAATTGTCGGATCTGCATGAAAATAGGAACCACATGCATGTGCCTACTGGTTGTCATATTGTTCAGATCTGCCAAAAATAGGACAACATGCATGCGTCTGATGGGTGACACGCCTGAATGCATGTTCCTGGTTTAGGGACGACATATAATCGTGTATATATTTTTATATCACTTTGTATATATATATATATATATATATATATATATATATATATATATATATATATATATATATATATATATATATATATATATATATATATATATATATATATATATATATATATATATATATATATATATATATCCATGCCAACCTCAAGAGATTTGCAATATCTTTCATGTTGGATCATTATTTTACGCTCATAACTTCGAGATTTTACGCTCAAAACTGAAGGTTTTTACGTTCAAAGAATATGGTGATGCGTCCACTAGTGAACCGCATTCTAGATTTTTATGCAGTATACCACATTACATAAATACCTACATCTGTACATAATTAGTATCAGCATATATTATAAACTGGTTTTCACGAGCCTAACTGCATGACTATGGAGCGATCCTATATTTATGGAGAAAACAAAGAATTTAAATAAGATCTTTTGTTTCAATGCATGCCAATTCATTTGCTTTCATCGCACATTTCTGCCATCATAAATTCGTACGCATGCAGCAGAAAATAATTTTTTACGCAGTGTACCGAAATACATATATACCTACACCGTGTAGCATAATTAATATCAATATATGTCATAAAGTGGTTGTAACGAGCCTAGCTCCATAGTTATCTTTATAAACTATTTATGCGCATGTAGCAGGAAATAAATATTTATGTTATCTTTATGATCTATTTACACTATTTATGTGAACTATTTGTGCTATTACGCTGTCGGGTACCGAAATTAGGGGTACCCCCAATACTCCTAAGCATAGCTGGAAAACATCTTCAAAACAGACCGTAAAGGCTGGTAAGCACGGCGCAAAGTTAAAGCCTCATCTGCCAAGAGACGCGATCTCATCTTGCCCGAGCCCGGCCTCGGGCAAGAACAGTGGTCCCGGACAGATTCACGCCTCGCCCGAGGGCCTCCTCAGGCAGCAGGCGCACCCCCAGCTCGCCCGAGGCTAAGCCCGGGCAAACTTTGTCGCATAGCAACCTCGACCAAACCGCCTTACCGCCGACCGTATCGCATGCGCATTTAATGCAGGGATCACCTGACACCTTATCCTGACGCGCGCCTCAGTTGGGAAGGTCGAAATGACCGCGGTCACTTCACCCCTTTACTGATCGTTCTGACAGGAAAACAACACTGTTTACCCCGTTCTGACTACTGTGCCAACCACCATGGTGAGACTAACAACAGTGAGTGTCAGCCTCTTCCGAGTTCAGCCTCGGGCGCAACAGGGAGCTCCGCCTCGCCCGACCCCAGGCCTCGGCCTCCGCCTCGGCCTTGGGAGAAGGTCTCCACCTCGCCCGACCCCGACCTCGGCCTTAGCCTCAGCCTCGGGAGAAGGTCTCCGCCTCGCCCGACCCTGACCTCGACCTTAGCCTCGGCCTCGGGAGAAGTCACCACCTCGCCCGACCTCGGCCTCGGACCGACTACGCTATAGGGAACACATCATTGCCCTACCTCTAGCTAGCCGCCTCAGGCTACGAAGGACCAAGACCGGTGTCACATCTAGATTACTCCGGCAACAGGTAATGATGGTTCCCTGCATGCGTCCATGACGTCGATTGTTCTCAAGCTCTCTACGAAGGCAAAGGAACGTCAGCAGGACCCAGGGCCGCACCGCCAGCTACGCTTCTATAGGGCTCAAGCATTTCTCCGCCGGCCACGTTAGCACATGGCTATACCCCCGTATGTACAGCTGGACCATCCCCTTGTATCTATAAAAGGGGATGCCCAGGGCCTTCTCAGGGGGGGACGGGCGGTAAGAACGACGGAGACGGACTCACTCAAACATCGAACTCCACTCCGCAACACTAGACTTCTCAAGAGACCTGGGACCGGTTCCCTCTCTCACGAAGCTTGTAGCCCCTACTGCAAGCACCCCGGTGCAAGATAATATAAGCCTCATCCCTCCTCTTGTGTTCCATCTTGCATCAACCCATCTGGGCAGGGACACGCGGCACAAAAATTCACTAGTCGGTCCGGTTGAGGGTCCCCCGGGTCCGAAATGCCGGCAGTTGGCGCGCCAGGTAGGGGCCGCTGCGTGTTGACAATACTTTCCCGTTGAGTTCCAGATGGACAATCTTCAGCAGCCTCTTCAGCCTGGGACAGTGTTCCGCTTTGGGAGTCTCGAGTTCATGTCCCCCGACGGCAGCTACGACATGGTACTCCTCCCCTCGCAGCACGACAACAACGATGGTCGTCGGCTCGCCCGGCGGAGGCGGACTCGATGACGACATCTCCCTGTGGCGGAAGAGGAACACCCAAGTCAACCTTGCCACCCTCCTCGTCGGAGGAGACGGAGACAGGGCAACCATGGCCAGGCAGGAGGCAGCACCTCGTCGGCTGTCGGACCAGAGCGAGTCGACGACGCCGACACCCCTGTGGGGACATGTCGAGTGTTATCCTCGCACCTGAGACAATGACGGGTGTCGCTTCCCAGCAAAACGCCAGCCCTAGGTGGACTGATGACGCCGGCACCCTTGCGAGGGACTTGTCGGGCATTAGTCTCGCACCTGAGATAACGACACATTCCATCTCTGATGCAACTTCACCGCCGCCCACCAACCAGGAGGTACCTTCAGTTTTCCATCCTGTTCCCTTTAGATTCAGCTTCGACCCACCAAGCGACCCCGCTTCGGTAAGCGCTTTCGTAAGGGCATATCCTGACCTTCCGGGGTACCATATGTGGTCAACTTGGGACCGACTGACGGCCGTCTCAACCTCCGGACCCGCAGGTTCCAAGGAAGAGGATGACCCCGACGTCAGTTGGGATTTCTCTGGACTCCGTGATCTCAGTGCCATGCGAGACTTCATGTCCGCATGTAACCACTGCCTCTCCAGCTGCTCTGACGATGGCCACAACCTTGACGACGAGGGTTGCGACCCAACTCGCGAGTGCTTCCACATCGATCAAGAAGATCACGACGGAGACAACCACCCCGGCATGCCAGGAAATGACGACGCCCTTGCGCCTGCATCTCGTGTTGAGATCCCGTGGGAGCTAGCTGTGGCCCAGGTCCCTACGAGGGGTCAGGGCACACAGCTCGAGCAACTCCGCGAGATGCAGGCTAAGCTCGACAAAGAAACGGGGCGACTTGTGCAGCTCCGACAAAACCTCGAGCAAGAGTGGGCAGGCCGAGCGCTCGCCGGAGGAGCGCGTCATCGGGCCCGAGACGTCCAGCGCCGTATTATTGACGATGCCAGGGCAAGGCTGCCCTCGGCCTTCAACGGGGCCAGCCAGAACCTAGCTGCAGCGGCGGTGTTACTTCGAATGATGCCGAAGCCATCTACCACCGAGGGCCGGCGTATCCAAGGCAAACTCAAGGACCTCCTGGAAAATGCCGTAGCCCGACGAGCCGAGAGCTCTGCCTCCCAAAGGCGAGGATGCCCCTTGGAGCATCACGCAGTGTCCTCCCGACACATGCGCGAGGCCTCTGAGAGCACCTAGAGGGGGGGGGGGGTGAATAGGTGATCCTGTAACACTTCAAAAACTTAAGCCACAAAACTTGGTTACTTGTTAGCACAGTAATATGCCAAGTGGCTAGAGAAGGATCTCAACACAACACAATAACCAAGAGATATCAATCACAGAGATGGCACAGTGGTTATCCCGTGGTTCGGCCAAGACCAACGCTTGCCTACTCCACGTTGTGGCGTCCCAACGGACGAGGGTTGCAATCAACCCCTCTCAAGCGGTCCAAAGACCAACTTGAATACCACGATGTTGCTTTGCTTCTCTTAATCCCGTTTGCGAGGAATCTCCACAGCTTGGAGCCTCTCGCCCTTACACAAGATGTTCACGAAGAATCACAGAGCAAGGGAGGGATTAGCAACTCACACACGACACAAAGATCACAGCGAATACACACACGCAAAACCCAGACTTGAGCTCAAGAGACTAGCACACTAGAACGGAGCTCAAATCACTAAAATGTCAAACAAGTGCGCAAGAATGAAGTATGAGTGATCAATGATGCTCAAAGGATGCTTGGTATTCTCCTTCATGCGCCTAGGGGTCCCTTTTATAGCCCCAAGGCAGCTAGGAGCCGTTGAGCACAAGTTTGGAAAGCCATTCTTGCCTTCTGTCATCGGGGGCACCGGACAGTCCGGTGCACACCGGACATGTCCGGTGCCCGATTTCTTTCCATAATCAGCGCAGTCGACCGTTGGCAGCCGGGGAGCCGTTGGTGCACTTGACATGTCCGGTGCACACCGGACAGTCCGGTGCCATCTTCTAGCCGTTGGCTCGGCCACGTGTCCCACGCAGATTGCGTGGCAGACCGTTGGCCCGGTCGACCGTTGGCTCACCGGACAGTCCGGTGCACACCGGACAGTCCGGTGAATTTTGGCCGTACGTCGCCGGTGAATTCCCGAGAGCAGCCACTTCGCTCGAGCCAGCCTGGCGCACCGGACACTATCCGGTGCACCACCGGACAGTCCGGTGCTTGCAGACTCAGCAGATTCTTGGCTGCTCGAGCCAAGACATTTCCAATTGGATTTTTCCTGTTTCCAGCACTTAGACACAATACATTAGTCCACAAAACAATGTACTAAGTCTGAGAAACATACCTTAATTCTTGATTTGTACCTTGTCCACCTTTTTACACTTAGGCACTTGTGTTGGACACTAAATCACCAAAATACTTAGAAATGGCCCAAGGGCACATTTCCCTTTCAATCCCCCCCTTTTTGGTGATTTATGCCAACACAACATAAAGCAAGTAGAACAAGTACAAAATCAAATCAAATAAGAACTCAAAATTGTTTTGATTCAATTTTGACATATATGGATCACTCTATGCCACCACTTGGTTTGTTTTTGCAAATCAAACTCAAATTTCTATCTCTAAGTCAAACACACATGTTAAGACATAAAGAGAGTCATTCTAAGAGAAATTGACTTAAGATTTCAAAAACTCCCCCTTTTTCCCATAATCAATACTTTTCCCCACAAGAAGCCAACTTTTGACAAGAGAGACAACAAAAGAGTTTTGACAAACCAAAAGTTCTATTCTACTATTTTCAAAATCTCTCAAGTGGTAGCTGATCCATTTATCGCTTTGGCCTTTATCTTCTCCCCCTTTGGCATCAAGCACCAAAACGGGATCAATCTTGGCCCTTTAACCCCATTGCCTCACCAAAATCTTCAACTAAGAGCAAATAGGCAATAAGAGTATAACGATGAACTTGGAAGAGTTACTCTTTTCATCGGAGTGCAGTAGAAGTCTCGCATAGTCCAAGTCCACCTTTTCCCTTTCAATTTTCCTTGGAGACTAAAACAACCAAACTCAAGTACATGGTTAGCCACAAAGGGTCAAGTTGTAGCACAGCTCCCCCTAAATATGTGCATCACTTGCAAACAGGACTTGTGAGGTCCAGGGAGTGTTTGTACAACTTGAGCACCACAATAAGCAACAATATGCAGAATGAACATAATCAAAAGCATAAACACATGTATGCTACATTTCAATCCAAGTTCCGCGAATCTAAGATATTGAGCTCACTACGCAGCCTGCATGTCACACCCGGTTTTGGAAGGTAAACCGAATGCGAACCATGTACGTGCCAGGATCAGAACTCACGTACACAACGATTACATAAATGAACATCAATGCACATTGCTCGAATAATAACTTAAAAGAGTATTAACTTATTACATCACAGAGTCATAGACATCCACATAGTCATCAAGTTAACAGTTAAATCAAAGTGCTAGCGAAACACGGTAAAGATAAGGCCTTCACAGGCAGCTGACTGGGGGTTGCCGCCAACCCACACCTAGAATTCGTCGTAGTCCTGAAACTCCTAGAAGTCTCCTTCCACGGCTTCGCCTTCTCCTGAGCAGTGGTTACAATGCGGACAACCTGGTGTTTGGTGGTAAAGCAAGGATGAGTACACATCAACGTACTCAGCAAATGTCCCGTTTGGCTGAGGTGGACTAGCTTTATGTGGGGTTAGGCTCAAGCAGTTGCTTTTAGTTGGTCAGGTATTTATCATTAGTAGAAGCCAGATTTTAGCATTAACCAACCCATGAACCATTTCCTCATCGAGGAACAACATCATCATATTCGAATCAAAACCATAACATAATCCTTGTATCTCGAACCATCTGTATCTCTAATCAAAGAGGATCCCAAGGCTGCTCTTAACCGTGAGCACGGCTGATATATCAGTTTCACTACCCTCTGCAGAGGTCGCACACTTTACCCATGAGTCATGATTCCCTTTCTGCCCGGAGAGAGCTATTCTCCATTGACCACTACCTAGGTGGCCTGGCAGGGTATCACTACGTAGCTTTTACAAAGATTCCCTAGAGATCATAGCTGCCCGTTAGGTTTCTCCAGTTTGATAAACACAGTACCCCTCCCCGCAGGAGAGTGACTAACAAAAAGCAAAACGAAAGAACCTCGGCACTCAGCCTCGGCAGAGCAAGCACTGTGCCTGGACCCCATTGACGGCACGACGGCGAAGCAACTACACCTCTAGTTCCTCTAATTAATTAGCTAAGGGCACCCCATTTCACCCTCATGGTTGCACTGTTATCCCGGGTGGTCTCTCAACGAACAGGTCCTTACGGAGAGGTACTCAGGAAACAGCCTGAGCCCCCTAGAGTATCACAAGATCATCAACATCATCAGGATAACAGTATCATAAATATTCACATCATGTTCATTGATTAAGTTAAGGCAGTAGCAGAATGCTAACCATAATAGCCCATAAGGTCATCAAGGATAAAGTAAAGTGTAAAGCTAGTCAATCCTTAGGTTCCAAGTAAGTAATGCGGGGTAGTAAGTTATAAATGAATAGGACATAATGGGTCAGAGGACACTTGCCTTCACCAAACTGCTGATCAGAGACTTCCTCTGCAACTTCCTCGGGAAACACAGACTGCTCGTTGTCTACGTAAAGTAATCATTCACACTATGCACTTGGGAAATAACAAACAAAAACAATATACCAAACATATGCAGCAGAGAGATCACAAGTTCATAATAGAAAAGGGGTAGGCACTCTGGTATTCCCTAGGTCTGGGGTAGAGGACTATACAAAAGTGAGTCATTATCCACTAATCAGGTTTAAGTCAGTGGTGGGATTAAATCATTATCTGGTTTTAAGTTCCTAAACTTAGGTGTTTAAGTCCATAAACTTAAGTGCTCCAACTTTTATTAAAGTCTACTATCTTTTATTTACCTCAAATAAGGTTCCAATAACCTTAATCCTATCCTAATGATTAACCATTAATTGGGACATGGAAACAGCAGGGAAACATTGCATAAACAGATAGATAATAATATTATGAACATTTTGCAATTTGAAGCACCTAATTTGGAGTTCATATGGCAAAGTTATGAATTTTACAAGTTTAGGGGTTAAAAATATACCCTAAGGACCTATTTTGAATTAAATAAAAGGTCCGAGGACCTAACTGCGAGAAACCAGGGACGGCGGGTTCAATTTCCAGAAAACCGGGGGGCTCTTTAAGAAAACGCGCGGGCGAAGGGGTATCGGGCTCCTACGGCCGTTGGATCTCAAGCGGACGGCCAGGATTAGATCCTGCGGGCGGGCGCGCGGCGGCCTGGGCGGCTGACAGGCGGGGCCGGGCGGGCAGCGCGGGCGCGGGGCTGACAGACGGGGCCGGGCGGCAGAGCGGGGCGCAGGCGGGCTGACAGGCGGGGCCCAGCGGCAGAGCGGGGGGGGGGGGGGGGGGGGAAACGGCCCTGGACCGTCGGATCTCAGGCGGACGGCTGAGGTTGGGTTCGGGCTATTTGAAACAGGACCGTCCGATCTAAGATGGACGGCGGGGATGGGGCGGCTGGCTTCTGTCTCCTTCCCCAGCCAGCTGAGGTGGCGGCGCCCGTCCCCGCGGCGGAGGTGCTCGCCGGAGACGAGGGGCGCGGGGGCCCTGCGGGTCCTTGGGGCGATCTGAATGGCCGGGGAGGTTGGGGAGGGCGCGGGGAACCTTTTGGTGGGGTCTGGGTCGGGGCAGGGGCACCGGAGGGGGGCGGTCTACGGCAAAGCGGCCCGGCGGCGGCGTTGAACAACTCCGGCGAGGAATTAAGCGCAGCAGAGAGCAAAACAAAGGTCAATAGGGCCGGGAGAGGTTCTTTACCTCAAGGCGGGCTCCAGGGACTCCTCAGTGGCGGCGATGACGCGACGGCGGCCCAGGTCGACGGTGGCGGCTGCACGGAGGACGGCGGGTGAGCGCGGGCAGAGAGAAATAGGGAGGGGAAGGGGAAATTGGAGCGCGTTCCGGGTTGCGGACGTCGGGGCGAAGCTCACCGTGGCAATGGACACGGCGGAGCTCCAACGGCGGCCGGGAAACGAGCTCGGAACGACGGGGTTTACGGCGGCGGCGCTCTGGCGTGCGCGCAGCGAGGGAGAGGTGGAAGAGAGAGGCCGGTTGGTGCGCAAATGAGGGAGGGGGAGAGGGCGAGTGGGGTTCGGGACTCAAGTGGCCAAGGGCGAGGTGGTGGCGAGCCCCACGCGCGACGTGGGCGCGGAGACCGCGGCACACGCGGACCGGGGCGGCGGTTACGCGAAGACGACGGGGCTGACAAGCCGGGCCCGCGGGCAGATAGAGAGAAGAAAGCGGGCGCGGGGGCGGTTGCGCTGACGGGCGGGCCCGCCAGGGCAGAGAGAGCGGGGGGAAGCGGGCGCGCGCGCGGGGAACGCGGGGCTGACAGGCCGGGCCCGCGGCGCAGAGAGAGAGGGAGGCGGGCGCGGGCGCGGGCGCGGGGAACGGCTGCGCTGACGGGTGGGCCCGCCAGGGCAGAGAGAGGAGGGGAGGGAGGACGCGCGCGCGGGATGGGCCTGATGGGCCGAAAGGCCGAGGGGGCGGGGGTAGCGGGCTTCTTTCCCTTTTCTTTTTATTTTGGAATTGTTTTTCCCTTTTCTTTTTTATTTTCTCTATTTGATTCAAATTCAATTAACCCACAAATTCAAATTAGACCTTTTGAGAATTATGCATCAAACAAAAGTGAAATCCAGGGTTCAACATGATGCAACAATTCACACTCCCTTAGGGTTTAACCTATCACACTATTATTACAAATAAAATAAGCACTTTTCTCCTATAGAAATGAGAAAGAAAAGATTGGGGAAGGATGAGAAAAGGGAAGTAACACCTGAATTTGTGAATATGAGCAAAGAAATTTTATACCCCCAAATTCAGGGTGTTACAAACCTATCCCCCTTAAAAGAATCTCGCCCCGAGATTCAGGGTTGGTCAGCAAAGAGTTCAGGGTATTTGGCTTTCAGATCATCTTCTCGTTCCCAGGTTGCTTCTTCCTCGGAGTGGTGACCCCATCTGACTTTGCACATTCTGATGGTATTCCTCCGGGTGACTCTGTCTGCAAACTCCAGAATCTGCGTTGGCTTCTCTATGTAGGTCAGATCCTCCTGGACTTCCAAACCCTCCACTGGCAACTGTTCTTCTGGTACTCGCAGACACTTCTTCAATTGTGACACGTGGAACACATTGTGCACTGCCGACAAACTTTCTGGTAAGTTGAGTTGGTAAGCCACTTCTCCACGCTTTGCTTGAATCTGATATGGTCCAACGTACCGGGGTGCTAACTTGCCTTTAACTCCGAACCTTCTGACTCCCCTGATAGGTGACACCTTCAGATAGACGTAATCCCCCACTTCGAAACTCAGTTCTCTTCTCCTTCGGTCCGCATAGCTTCGCTGTCTTGACTGGGCTATCTTCAGATTCTCCCGAACCATTTTGATATTCTCTTCGGCTTCAAGCAAAATGTCGGGGCCAAACACCTGTCTCTCTCCAGGCTGGTCCCAATGCAGCGGAGTCCTACAACTCCGTCCATAGAGTGCCTGAAACGGTGACATCTTCAAGCTGGCCTGGTAGCTATTGTTGTAGGAGAATTCTGCATAAGGTAACCTTTTGTCCCATCCTGACTTGTCTTGCAACGCACAGGCTCTCAGCATATCTTCTAGGATCTGGTTAGTTCTTTTAGTCTGCCCGTCTGTCTGCGGGTGATAAGCCGAGCTGAAGTTCAAATGTGTGCCCAAAGCTTCTTGTAGCTGCTGCCAAAAATGAGAGGTGAACTGCGTTCCTCGATCTGACACTATCTTCTTCGGCACACCATGAAGGCAAACTATCCGTGACATGTATAACTCAGCTAACGTTGCTCTGGTGTATGTGGTCTTCACAGGTATGAAATGGGCCACCTTTGTTAATCGGTCCACAACCACCCAGATGGAATCATAACCGGCCCGGGTACGGGGTAGGCCAACTATAAAATCCATCCTGATCTCATCCCACTTCCACTGAGGAATCCGCAATGGCTGCAACAATCCGGCGGGCCTTTGATGCTCTGCTTTGGTTCTCTGACAGCTATCACAGATGGCGACATATTCTGCGATTTCTCTTTTCATGCCATACCACCAAAACCTCCTTTTTAAATCTTGGTACATCTTTTCACTTCCCGGGTGTATGGAGTAGGCTGTCTCATGAGCTTCCTTTAGGATCAGCTCCCGAATAGGTTTGAGGTCGGGGACACACAATCGGTCCTTGAACCATATTACCCCCTCTTCATCCTCTCGAAAGTCTTTGCCTCTTCCTTCTAAGATTAGCTGCCGGATCTTGTTGATGCTTTCATCATCCTTCTGCCCTTCTTTGATCTCCCGCTCTAGAGTGGGTTCTAATTCCACTGTTACTCCTTGCGTACTGTTCAGGAAACCGAGACTCAGTCTGTCGAACTCCTTGGCTAACTCATATGGCATCGAGTACGTGGCCATCATATTGACTTGACTCTTCCTGCTCAGAGCATCTGCAACCACATTGGCTTTGCCTGGATGGTAATGTATCTCCAACTCATAGTCTTTGATCAATTCCAACCATCTTCGCTGCCTCATGTTTAACTCTGACTGGGTGAATATGTACTTCAGACTTTTATGATCTGCGTAAATGTCGCACTTCTGTCCATACAAGTAATGTCTCCATGTCTTTAGAGCATGAACCACTGCTGCCAACTCTAGGTCATGTGTGGGATAATTTTTCTCATGGATCTTCAGTTGTCGAGATGAATATGCTACAACTCTTCCTTCTTGCATTAGCACACATCCCAATCTGGTGTAAGAAGCATCACAATACACTGAGAATGGCTTGTGAACATCAGGCAGGACTAACACCGGAGCTGAAGTCAATCTATTTTTCAGTTCTTCAAATGCTTCCTGACACTTTTGGGTCCACTTAAACTCAACTTTCTTCGCTAGTAATGCTGTCATTGGTCTAGCAATCTTTGAGAAGCCTTCGATGAAACGCCTGTAATACCCAGCCATTCCAATGAAGCTCTTGATCCCACGAACATCCTTTGGTGCTTTCCAGTTCAGGATATCTGCTACTTTCTTTGGATCCACTGCCAACCCATCTTGGTTTATGATGTGACCCAGAAACAGGACTTCATGAATCCAGAACTCGCATTTGCTCAGTTTGGCATACAACTGATGCTCCCGTAGCCTTTGCAATACCATCTTCAAATGCTCTACATGATCTTCCTTACTTTGAGAGTATATGAGAATATCATCGATAAACACTACCACAAACTTGTCCAGATAATCCATGAACACACTGTTCATCAGGTACATAAAGAAAGCTGGCGCATTTGTCAAACCGAAGGACATCACTGTGAATTCATATAACCCGTACTTGGTGATGAATGCTGTCTTCGGTATGTCCGAGGGTCGGATTCTGAGTTGATGGTAGCCTGATCTCAGATCTATCTTCGAGAATACGCTGGCACCTCTGAGCTGGTCGAACAAATCTTCTATCCTTGGCAGGGGGTACTTGTTCTTGACAGTGACTTCATTCAAAGCTCTGTAGTCTATGCACATCCTTTTGGTACCATCTTTCTTCTCTACAAACAACACCGGAGCGGCCCAAGGCGAGGTACTTGGTCTGATGTAACCCTTCTCTAACATCTCATCTATCTGCTTCTTGAGTTCCACCAATTCTGGTCCAGACACTCGGTAGGCTCTTTTGGAGATGGGGGCGGTACCAGGGATAAGCTCTATGGCAAATTCGACTTTTCTCTCGGGTGGCATGCCCGTTAGCTCCTCGGGAAATACGTCCGGAAAGTCCGACACAACCTTGATAGCCTCGAGCGGGTTGGGCTCCTTACTATCAACTGAAATCTGGTGACAGACACCCTCCGCTGATTTAGGCATCCTTAGCTCGGCCACTACCTCTTCTCCTGACGGGGACTTCAATGTTACGGTCCTCTTGTCACAGCTAACACTCGCCTCATACTTCATTAACCAATTCATCCCTAGAATGACATCTATCCCAGGGGTGTCTATTACTATTAGATCACTGGGGAACCCTATCCCCCTTATTTCCACCCTTATATTTGAGCATATTTTATCTGTTTGCACCTTGCCACCAACCGAATTGATCCTCATGGGCGGCATCATTGCCTCTACTGAGATGTTATGCAATTCTACCCAGGTTGCAGTGACAAATGAATGAGTTGCACCAGTATCAAATAGCACTTGCGTGGGATGGGATTTGACTGAGAACATACCTACTGCCACATCTGGTGCATCCTGGATTGCTTCGGCCTCCAAGTGGTTCACCTTTCCACGGTTGTACGCTTGGTTACGATTGCCCGCTGTCGGCTGCAGTACACCTTGCCTTGTTGGAGCATTGGGGTTGGTCTGCTGCTGCGCCGCCTTCTTTGGGCACTGCATCACCCAGTGGCCTTGTTCTCCACAGTGGAAACACCCTCTGCCTCCTCCTTGTGCTGGGGCTGCTTGGTTGCTCTGGTTTGCTGCTGGGGCAGGAAGGCGAGGTGCCTGGTTGTTCTGCTTCTGATACTGATTACCTCCTTGCTGGCTGTTCTGACGATACTGCTGCTGTTGTGGGTACTGCCTCTGAAACTGTTGCTGATGCGGACGCTGGTTCTGATTCTGATATCCCTGTGGGTTACTGGGCCTGCCTTGCTGAGATGAACTGCCTGAGAAACGTGGACGACTGATGCCTCCGGTCTGGGGTCCACTTATCTTGCGCTTCCGATCTTCCATATCCTTACGCTTCTTCTCAGTCATAACTGCCCTATCGATCAGGTGCTGGAAGGTGGGGAAGGTGTGATTCATCAGCTGGTAATGTAGGGGATCCACCAAACCTCTCATGAACCTGTACTGCCTTTTAGCATCAGTGTTGACATCCTCAGGTGCATAACGAGATAGCTGCAGAAACTTGTCTCTGTATTCACTAACAGACAGGGGTACCTGCTTCAGAGCCAGAAACTCCTCCTTCTTCACGATCATTAGTCCCTCCGGCACATGGTACCTGCGGAAACTCTCGCTGAATTCTTCCCAGGTGATGGCTTCGGGGTCAGCATGGGTGGCGAGGTAGGACTCCCACCAGGACTGGGCTGCTCCCCTTAGCTGACGAGGACCATACAGAACCTTCTCCCTGTCGTCACATTGGGCGGTGCGCAGTTCTCTTTCCACTGCGCGCAGCCAGTTTTCTGCATCCATGGGGTCGGCAGAATGGGCGAAGGTAGGAGGGTGCCCTCTCATGAACTCACCACGCTTATCCCGTGGCATCTGGGGCATCTGCACTTGCAACTGGGGTTGGGGTTGCTGTTGAGCCTGCTGCATAGCTGCCAGAGTCTGCCCAATGGCCTGCACTGCCTGAGTCTGCATCAAGAACATCTGCTCCACTGTCATCGGGGGTGGTGGGGGAGGCTGCCTCTGTTGTTCTTCCTGCTGGTCATGCTGCTCTTGCTGAGCACGCCTGTTGCATCGGCGCCTGTTGTCAGACATCTGTGGAAGACATTCATACATCAGCATTGATCTTACAACCCTCCAGCATAAGAAAAGAGAATACAGAATTCTTCATGACACTGAGTGAACAAAGAGCTTCACTGATCCTCATTATGATTCCACACAGCTTCTCAGATAGAAAGGAAAGTAGAAGTAAATGGCTTCCCAACTAAATAACTGACTTTATTAACATTATAGCTAGGCCAAACTGCAGGGGAAACCCACAGGTTGTCAACAGTCATTACAAAGATTCAAATTCAGCACAAGTTCATCATAACAAGCATGCAAGCAACTGATAAGCAAACTAAGCTAAATGGAAGCAACTGGTAAGCAAACTAAACTAACTATCTAAGACTGGGACATCTGACTTAAGAATTATTACAAACTTCGACGCTAACGATCTAAGGATCCAGATCTATCCTGGTCTTATAGGCAGGGGAACCATAAGTGTGGTGACCACGTGGCGGCGAGCGGTATGGGTGCTGAGTCCCAACAGGAGCGGGAGAACCACCCTCCTGGTGATGGCGCTCTGCCAGCTCAGCACGCAACTCCGCAATCTCCGTTCGAGCCCTGCTCAGCTCGTCCAGAGAGTGATCCAGCTCAGTGTTAAGCACTGCGACTAGGTTGACTGTGCTGCTCAACCTAGGGTTAGCCTCACCAACAGGTGAGACAACCACACTCTCTGTGCTGCCAGTAGGGCGGCGGGGGTAGTACCGAAGGTTAAGACCGTCGGCCACGCCACCGAACAAAGAACAGTACTGGGAGAGTGCACGTCGTGCTGCATCCTGCATAGCCGCCTCTGCAGTGTCCCTCTCGGAGATGGAATAGTGCTCCGACACGGCCTCCGCACCCCGGAGGTCATCCTCCGGACGGCGAACTAGGCAGGTAGCCTCCCAGCGGTCCGGGTACCTCCCGCGACTGTGCTGGTAGACTACACAACAATACTCGATCGACCAGGTGTGCCGGTCGAAAGCCTGGCGCAGCAAGGTGTCGAGTGCGTCGTGGAAGTGACAACCACGAGCGGCGTCACGGGTGATGGGTCGGGCGACCCATCCTTCCGCCTCCTGCGGCTCAAAAGACTCCGTGCTGTGGTCTGAGTCGTCGTCGTCGGGGTCTCCTCCAAGACCTCCTCCAGTAGCTCCTCCAACAGCCGAGGCGTCCCGCGGCGGTGCAGGGGGCGCCTCCAGCTGGGCAACAGAGGAACGGGGCCTCACGGACTCCACCTCTTGCCGGGATGGGGAGGAAGAGCCCTGCTGCTCTCTGTGCTGGCGTCGGCGTTCCTGCTCCTCACGCAGGCGGTGGTGCAGTCTCTCCAGGTGACTCGACTGACCGGACACGGTGCGGTGCAGAGGACGCTCCGCAAGTCGAGACGGCAGGAAAGGAATCACCGACTTACGTGCAGTGTGTCTAAGACGAGCCATCTACAAAAGACACCGTAAGCATAAGAGTAAGAGCAGAACTAATATGACAAGTGAATAAACCATAGACAGAATAAGATAAAAAATTTTAACAAGGTATAATATAGTATATATATATATGTAGTAAAACATAGGGTTGGTCGAGGTGACCGACTTTTGAAGTAACATCAGAGGTCAAGGTGAGAGGGAAGGTCAATAGTCCTTAGTACGACCAGTGCTACTCTAGGTCAGCGGTCCTACAGTCAGCACGGCTTTGATACCACTTATGTCACACCCGGTTTTGGAAGGTAAACCGAATGCGAACCATGTACGTGCCAGGATCAGAACTCACGTACACAGCGATTACATAAATGAACATCAATGGACATTGCTCGAATAATAACTTAAAAGAGTATTAACTTATTACATCACAGAGTCATAGACATCCACATAGTCATCAAGTTAACAGTTAAATCAAAGTGCTAGCGAAACGCGGTAAAGATAAGGCCTTCACAGGCAGCTGACTGGGGGTTGCCGCCAACCCACACCTAGAATTCGTCGTAGTCCTGAAACTCCTGGAAGTCTCCTTCCACGGCTTCGCCTTCTCCTGAGCAGTGGTTACAATGCGGACAACCTGGTGTTTGGTGGTAAAGCAAGGATGAGTACACATCAACGTACTCAGCAAATGTCCCGTTTGGCTGAGGTGGACTAGCTTTATGTGGGGTTAGGCTCAAGCAGTTGCTTTTAGTTGGTCAGGTATTTATCATTAGTAGAAGCCAGATTTTAGCATTAACCAACCCATGAACCATTTCCTCATCGAGGAACAACATCATCATATTCGAATCAAAACCATAACATAATCCTTGTATCTCGAACCATCTGTATCTCTAATCAAAGAGGATCCCAAGGCTGCTCTTAACCGTGAGCACGGCTGATATATCAGTTTCACTACCCTCTGCAGAGGTCGCACACTTTACCCATGAGTCATGATTCCCTTTCTGCCCGGAGAGAGCTATTCTCCATTGACCACTACCTAGGTGGCCTGGCAGGGTATCACTACGTAGCTTTTACAAAGATTCCCTAGAGATCATAGCTGCCCGTTAGGTTTCTCCAGTTTGATAAACACAGTACCCCTCCTCGCAGGAGAGTGACTAACAAAAAGCAAAACGAAAGAACCTCGGCACTCAGCCTCGGCAGAGCAAGCACTGTGCCTGGACCCCATTGATGGCACGACGGCGAAGCAACTACACCTCTAGTTCCTCTAATTAATTAGCTAAGGGCACCCCATTTCACCCTCATGGTTGCACTGTTATCCCGGGTGGTCTCTCAACGAACAGGTCCTTACGGAGAGGTACTCAGGAAACAGCCTGAGCCCCCTAGAGTATCACAAGATCATCAACATCATCAGGATAACAGTATCATAAATATTCACATCATGTTCATTGATTAAGTTAAGGCAGTAGCAGAATGCTAACCATAATAGCCCATAAGGTCATCAAGGATAAAGTAAAGTGTAAAGCTAGTCAATCCTTAGGTTCCAAGTAAGTAATGCGGGGTAGTAAGTTATAAATGAATAGGACATAATGGGTCAGAGGACACTTGCCTTCACCAAACTGCTGATCAGAGACTTCCTCTGCAACTTCCTCGGGAAACACAGACTGCTCGTTGTCTACGTAAAGTAATCATTCACACTATGCACTTGGGAAATAACAAACAAAAACAATATACCAAACATATGCAGCAGAGAGATCACAAGTTCATAATAGAAAAGGGGTAGGCACTCTGGTATTCCCTAGGTCTGGGGTAGAGGACTATACAAAAGTGAGTCATTATCCACTAATCAGGTTTAAGTCAGTGGTGGGATTAAATCATTATCTGGTTTTAAGTTCCTAAACTTAGGTGTTTAAGTCCATAAACTTAAGTGCTCCAACTTTTATTAAAGTCTACTATCTTTTATTTACCTCAAATAAGGTTCCAATAACCTTAATCCTATCCTAATGATTAACCATTAATTGGGACATGGAAACAGCAGGGAAACATTGCATAAACAGATAGATAATAATATTATGAACATTTTGCAATTTGAAGCACCTAATTTGGAGTTCATATGGCAAAGTTATGAATTTTACAAGTTTAGGGGTTAAAAATATACCCTAAGGACCTATTTTGAATTAAATAAAAGGTCCGAGGACCTAACTGCGAGAAACCAGGGACGGCGGGTTCAATTTCCAGAAAACCGGGGGGCTCTTTAAGAAAACGCGCGGGCGAAGGGGTATCGGGCTCCTACGGCCGTTGGATCTCAAGCGGACGGCCAGGATTAGATCCTGCGGGCGGGCGCGCGGCGGCCTGGGCGGCTGACAGGCGGGGCCGGGCGGGCAGCGCGGGCGCGGGGCTGACAGACGGGGCCGGGCGGCAGAGCGGGGCGCAGGCGGGCTGACAGGCGGGGCCCAGCGGCAGAGCGGGGGGGGGGGGGGGGAAACGGCCCTGGACCGTCGGATCTCAGGCGGACGGCTGAGGTTGGGTTCAGGCTATTTGAAACAGGACCGTCCGATCTAAGATGGACGGCGGGGATGGGGCGGCTGGCTTCTGTCTCCTTCCCCAGCCAGCTGAGGTGGCGGCGCCCGTCCCCGCGGCGGAGGTGCTCGCCGGAGACGAGGGGCGCGGGGGCCCTGCGGGTCCTTGGGGCGATCTGAATGGCCGGGGAGGTTGGGGAAGGCGCGGGGAACCTTTTGGTGGGGTCTGGGTCGGGGCAGGGGCACCGGAGGGGGGCGGTCTACGGCAAAGCGGCCCGGCGGCGGCGTTGAACAACTCCGGCGAGGAATTAAGCGCAGCAGAGAGCAAAACAAAGGTCAATAGGGACGGGAGAGGTTCTTTACCTCAAGGCGGGCTCCGGGGACTCCTCGGTGGCGGCGATGACGCGACGGCGGCCCGGGTCGATGGTGGCGGCTGCACGGAGGACGGCGGGTGAGCGCGTGCAGAGAGAAATAGGGAGGGGAAGGGGAAATTGGAGCGCGTTCCGGGTTGCGGACGTCGGGGCGAAGCTCACCGTGGCAATGGACACGGCGGAGCTCCAACGGCGGCCGGGAAACGAGCTCGGAACGGCGGGGTTTACGGCGGCGGCGCTTTGGCGTGCGCGCAGCGAGGGAGAGGTGGAAGAGAGAGGCCGGTTGGTGCGCAAATGAGGGAGGGGGAGAGGGCGAGTGGGGTTCGGGACTCAAGTGGCCAAGGGCGAGGTGGTGGCGAGCCCCACGCGCGACGTGGGCGCGGAGACCGCAGCACGCGCGGACCGGGGCGGCGGTTACGCGAAGACGACGGGGCTGACAAGCCGGGCCCGCGGGCAGAGAGAGAGAAGAAAGCGGGCGCGGGGGCGGTTGCGCTGACGGGCGGGCCCGCCAGGGTAGAGAGAGCGGGGGGAAGCGGGCGCGCGCGCGGGGAACGCGGGGCTGACAGGCCGGGCCCGCGGCGCAGAGAGAGAGGGAGGCGGGCGCGGGCGCGGGGAACGGCTGCGCTGACGGGTGGGCCCGCCAGGGCAGAGAGAGGAGGGGAGGGAGGACGCGCGCGCGGGATGGGCCTGATGGGCCGAAAGGCCGAGGGGGCGGGGGTAGCGGGCTTCTTTCCCTTTTCTTTTTATTTTGGAATTGTTTTTCCCTTTTCTTTTTTATTTTCTCTATTTGATTCAAATTCAAATAACCCACAAATTCAAATTAGACCTTTTGAGAATTATGCATCAAACAAAATTGAAATCCAGGGTTCAACATGATGCAACAATTCACACTCCCTTAGGGTTTAACCTATCACACTATTATTACAAATAAAATAAGCACTTTTCTCCTATAGAAATGAGAAAGAAAAGATTGGGGAAGGATGAGAAAAGGGAAGTAACACCTGAATTTGTGAATATGAGCAAAGAAATTTTATACCCCCAAATTCAGGGTGTTACACTGCAAAAGGTCTTCTCATCTAGAGGCTTGGTAAAGATATCGGCTAGCTGGTTCTCGGTGCTAACATGAAACACTTCGATATCTCCCTTTTGCTGGTGGTCTCTCAAAAAGTGATGCCGGATGTCAATGTGCTTTGTGCGGCTGTGCTCAACAGGATTTTCCGCTATTCGGATAGCACTCTCATTGTCACATAGGAGTGGGACTCTGCTCAGATTGTAGCCAAAGTCCCTGAGGATTTGCCTCATCCAAAGTAGTTGCGCACAACACTGTCCTGCGGCAACGTACTCGGCCTCAGCGGTGGATAGGGCAACGGAGGTTTGTTTCTTAGAGTTCCATGACACCAGGGACCTTCCTAAGAATTGGCACGTCCCCGATGTACTCTTCCTATCGACCTTACATCCAGCATAGTTGGAATCTGAGTACCCAATCAAGTCAAAGTTAGACCCCTTTGGATACCAGATCCCGAAGCAAGGCGTAGCGACTAAATATCGAAGAATTCGCTTCACAGCCACTAAGTGACACTCCTTCGGATCGGATTGAAATCTAGCACACATGCATACACTAAGCATAATATCCGGTCTACTAGCACATAAATAAAGCAAAGAACCTATCATGGACCGGTATGCTTTTTGATCAACGGACTTACCACCTTTGTTGAGGTCGGTGTGTCCGTCAGTTCCCATCGGCGTCTTTGCGGGCTTGGCATCCTTCATCCCAAACCGCTTTAGCAAGTCTTGCGTGTACTTCGTTTGGGAGATGAAAGTGCCGTCCTTGAGTTGCTTCACTTGGAACCCAAGGAAGTAGTTCAACTCGCCCATCATTGACATCTCGAATTTCTGCGTCATCACCCTGCTAAACTCTTCACAAGACTTTTGGTTAGTAGAACCAAATATTATGTCGTCGACATAAATTTGGCACACAAAAAGATCACCATCGCAAGTCTTAGTAAAAAGAGTTGGATCGGCTTTCCCAACCTTGAAAGCATTAGCAATTAAAAAGTCTCTAAGGCATTCATACCATGCTCTTGGGGCTTGCTTAAGTCCATAGAGCGCCTTAGAGAGCTTACACACGTGGTCGGGGTACCGTTCATCCTCGAAGCCAGGGGGCTGCTCCACGTACACCTCCTCTTTGATTGGCCCGTTGAGGAAAGCACTCTTCACATCCATTTGGTACAACCTGAAAGAATGGTGAGCGGCATATGCTAGCAAGATACGAATTGATTCTAGCCTAGCCACAGGAGCAAAAGTCTCCTCAAAGTCCAAACCTGCGACTTGGGCATAACCTTTTGCCACAAGTCGAGCCTTGTTCCTCGTCACCACCCCATGCTCGTCCTGTTTGTTGCGGAACACCCACTTGGTTCACACAACATTTTGCTTGGGACGAGGCACCAGTGTCCAAACTTCGTTGCGCTTGAAGTTGTTGAGTTCCTCCTGCATGGCCAACACCCAGTCCGGATCTAGCAAGGCCTCTTCTACCCTGAAAGGCTCAATAGAAGAGACAAAAGAGTAATGCTCACAAAAATTAACTAATCTTGAGCGAGTAGTTACTCCCTTGCTAATATCACCCAATATCTGGTCGACAGGATGATCCCTTTGAATTGTCGCTCGAACTTGGGTTGGAGGTGCCTGAGGTGCTTCTTCCTTTTGAACATCCTGTGCTCCCCCTTGATCATGTGCCTCCACTTGAGGTACCTGTTCGTCATCTTGGGTTGGGGGATGCACCATAGTTGAGAAAGATGGTTGATCTTGCTCCAAATGTTCCTGAGGCTGTACATCTCCAATCGCCATGGTGCGTATTGCGGTCGTTGGAACGTCTTCTTCATCTACATCATCAAGATCAACAACTTGCTCTCTTGGAGAGCCATTAGTCTCATCAAATACAACGTCGCTAGAGACTTCAACCAAACCCGATGATTTGTTGAAGACCCTATACGCCTTTGTATTTGAATCATAACCTAATAAAAATCCTTCAACGGCTTTGGGAGCAAATTTGGAATTCCTACCCTTCTTCACTAGAATGTAGCATTTACTCCCAAAAACACGAAAATACGATACATTAGGTTTGTTACCGGTTAGCAGCTCATACGACGTCTTCTTGAGGAGGCGGTGAAGGTAGACCCTGTTGATGGCGTGGCAAGCCGTGTTCACGGCTTCCGACCAAAAGCACTCGGGGGTCTTGAATTCTCCAAGCATAGTCCTCGCCATATCTATGAGCGTCCTGTTCTTCCTCTCTACCACACCATTTTGCTGAGGTGTGTAGGGAGCGGAGAACTCGTGCTTGATCCCCTCCTCCTCAAGAAACTCCTCCACTTGAAGGTTCTTGAATTCGGACCCGTTGTCGCTCCTTATCTTCTTTACCTTGAGCTCAAACTCATTTTGAGCTCTCCTTAGGAAGCGCTTGAGGGTCCCTTGGGTTTCAGACTTATCCTGCAAAAAGAACACCCAAGTGAAGCGAGAAAAGTCATCAACGATAACTAGACCATACTTACTTCCTCCTATGCTCAGATAGGCGACGGGTCCGAAGAGGTCCATATGTAGCAGCTCCAGGGGTCTTGATGTTGTCATCACATTTTTGGTGTGATGAGAGCCTCCCACCTGTTTCCCTGCTTGACAAGCTGCACAAGGTCTATCTTTTTCGAAATGAACATTGGTTAGACCTATCACGTGTTCTCCCTTTAGAAGCTTGTGGAGGTTCTTCATCCCCACATGTGCTAAGCGGCGATGCCACAGCCAGCCCATGCAAGTCTTAGCCATTAAGCATGCATCTAGACCGGCTTCTTCTTTTGCAAAATCAACTAAGTAAAGCTTGCCGTCTAGTACACCCTTAAAAGCTAGTGAACCATCACATCTTCTAAAGACAGACACATCTACATTTGTAAACAAACAGTTATATCCCATATTGCATAATTGACTAACAGATAGCAAATTATATCCAAGAGACTCTACTAAAAACACATTAGAGATAGAGTGCTCATTTGAGATTGCAATTTTACCTAACCCTTTTACCTTGCCTTGATTCCCATCACCGAAAATTATTGAATCTTGGGAATCTTTATTCTTGACGTAGGAGGTGAACATCTTCTTCTCCCCCGTCATATGGTTTGTGCATCCGCTGTCAATAATCCAGCTTGAACCCCCGGATGCATAAACCTGCAAGGCAAATTTATGCTTGGGTCTTAGGTACCCAACTCATGTTGGGTCCTGCAAGGTTAGCACAAATATCCTTAGGGACCCAAATGCAAGTTTTGTCTCCCTTGCATCTTGCCCCTAATTTTCTAGCAACTATCTTCCTATCCTTTCTACAAATAGCAAAAGAAGCATTTAAAGCATGATATATTGTAGAAGGTTCATTAACTTTCCTAGGAACATTAACGACATTTCTCCTAGGCATATTATGAATAACATTTCTCCTACCAACATTCCTATCATGCACATAAGAGGAACTAGAAGCAACCATGGTATGAGAATCAAAGGCATTATATACATTACAACTCCTATAAGCATTTCTAGGTTGTCTTCTATCATAATACATAAAGGCATGGTTCTTTTGCACACTACTAGCCATAGGGGCCTTCCCTTTCTCCTTGGCGGAGATGGGAGCCTTATGGCTTGTCAAGTTCTTGGCTTCCCTCTTGTAGCCAAGTCCATCCTTAATTGAGGGGTGTCTACCAATCGTGTAGGCATCCCTTGCAAATTTTAGCTTGTCAAATTCATTCTTGCTAGTCTTAAGTTGGGCATTAAGACTAGCTAATTCATCATTTAATTTGGAAATTGAAACTAAATGATCACTACAAGCATCAATGTCAAAATCTTTACACCTATCACAAGTTTCAATAATTTCTACACAAGAATTAGATTTACTAGCTACTTCTAGTTTAGCATTTAAATCATCATTAAAACTTTTTAACTTAGCAATAGTTTCATGACAAGAAGATAATTCACTAGAGAGCATTTCATTCCTCTTAATTTCTAGAGCAAGAGATTTCTGTGCTTCTACAAATTTGTCATGTTCTTCATACAACAAATCCTCTTGTTTTTCTAAAAGCATATTCTTGTTATTCAAGGCATCAATTAATTCATTAATTTTGTCTACCTTGGTTCTATCTAATCCCTTGAATAAGCATGAGTAATCTATCTCATCATCATCACTAGACTCATCTTCACTCGAAGAAGCATAAGTACTAGTATGAGTGCTTACTTTCTTCTCTCTTGCCATGAGGCAAGTGTGATGCTCGTTGGGGAAGAGGGATGACTTGTTGAAGGCGGTGGCGGCGAGTCCTTCATTGTCAGAGTCGGAGGAGGAACAATCCGAATCCCACTCCTTTCTGATATGTGCCTCGCCCTTGGCCTTCTTGTAATGCTTTTTTTTCTCCCTCTTGTTCCCTTGGTCCTGATCACTATCATTGTCAGGACAGTTAGCAATAAAATGACCAAGCTTACCGCATTTGAAGCATGAGCGCTTCCCCTTGGCTTTGGTCTTGCTTGGCTGCCCCTTGCGACCTTTAAGCGCCGTCTTGAAGCGCTTAATGATGAGGGCCATCTCCTCATCATTGAGTCCGGCCGCCTCAACTTGTGCCACCTTGCTTGCTAGAGCCTCCTTGCTCCTTGTTGCCTTGAGAGCAATGGGTTGAGGCTCATGACTAGGACCGTTCAACGCGTCGTCCACGTATCTTGCCTCCTTGATCATCATTCGCCCGCTTACGAACTTCCCAAGAACTTCTTCGGGCGACATCTTGGTGTACCTGGGATTTTCACGTATATTGTTCACCAAATGAGGATCAAGAACGGTAAATGACCTTAGCATTAGGCGGACAACGTCGTGGTCCGTCCATCGCGTGCTCCCGTAGCTCCTTATTTTGTTGATAAGGGTCTTGAGCCGGTTGTATGTTTGTGTCGGCTCCTCGCCCCTTATCATCGCGAACCGTCCAAGCTCGCCCTCCACCAACTCCATTTTGGTGAGCAAGGTGACGTCGTTTCCCTCATGAGAGATCTTGAGGGTGTCCCAGATCTGCTTGGCATTGTCCAAGCCGCTCACCTTGTGATACTCGTCCCTGCACAAAGAGGCTAGCAACACAGTAGTAGCTTGTGCATTTTTATGAATCTGTTCATTAATAAACACAGGGCTATCCGAGCTATCAAATTTCATTCCACTTTCCACAATCTCCCAAATGCTTGGATGGAGAGAAAACAGGTGAGTACGCATTTTGTGGCTCCAAAATCCGTAATCCTCTCCATCAAAGTGAGGGGGCTTGCCAAGTGGAATGGGGAGCAATTGAGCATTTGAACTATGCGGGATGCGCGAATAATCGAAAGAAAAGTTTGAGTTAACCGTCTTTCGTCTATCGTAGTCGTCGTCGTCCTTTTGGGAGGAGGAAGATTCGTCGCTGTCGTAGTAGACAATTTCCTTGATGCGCCTTGTCTTCTTCTTCCTCCCGTCTTTTCTTTTGTGGCCCGAGCCTGAGTCGGTGGGCCTGTCATCATTAGGCTCGTTGACGAAGGACTCCTTCTCCTTGTCGTCGATCACCATCCCCTTGCCTTTAGGATCCATCTCTTCAGGCGGTTAGTCCCTTTCTTGAAGAGAACGGCTCTGATACCAATTGAGAGCACCTAGAGGGGGGGGGGTGAATAGGTGATCCTGTAACACTTCAAAAACTTAAGCCACAAAACTTGGTTACTTGTTAGCACAGTAATATGCCAAGTGGCTAGAGAAGGATCTCAACACAACACAATAACCAAGAGATATCAATCACAGAGATGGCACAGTGGTTATCCCGTGGTTCGGCCAAGACCAACGCTTGCCTACTCCACGTTGTGGCGTCCCAACGGACGAGGGTTGCAATCAACCCCTCTCAAGCGGTCCAAAGACCAACTTGAATTCCACGGTGTTGCTTTGCTTCTCTTAATCCCGTTTGCGAGGAATCTCCACAGCTTGGAGCCTCTCGCCCTTACACAAGATGTTCACGAAGAATCACAGAGCAAGGGAGGGATTAGCAACTCACACACGACACAAAGATCACAGCGAATACGCACACGCAAAACCCAGACTTGAGCTCAAGAGACTAGCACACTAGAACGGAGCTCAAATCACTAAAATGTCGAACAAGTGCGCAACAATGAAGTATGAGTGATCAATGATGCTCAAAGGATGCTTGGTATTCTCCTTCATGCGCTTAGGGGTCCCTTTTATAGCCCCAAGGCGGCTAGGAGCCGTTGAGCACAAGTTTGGAAAGCCATTCTTGCCTTCTGTCATCGGGGGCACCGGACAGTCCGGTGCACACCGGACATGTCCGGTGCCCGATTTCTTTCCATAATCAGCGCAGTCGACCGTTGGCAGCCGGGGAGCCGTTGGTGCACTTGACATGTCCGGTGCACACCGGACAGTCCGGTGCCATCTTCTAGCCGTTGGCTCGGCCACGTGTCCCGCGCAGATTGCGCGGCCGACCGTTGGCCCGGTCGACCGTTGGCTCACCGGACAGTCCGGTGAATTTTAGCCGTACGTCGCCGGTGAATTCCCGAGAGCAGCCACTTCGCTCGAGCCAGCCTGGCGCACCGGACACTGTCCGGTGCACCACCGGACAGTCCGGTGCTTGCAGACTCAGCAGATTCTTGGCTGCTCGAGCCAAGACATTTCCAATTGGATTTTTCCTGTTTCCGCACTTAGACACAATACATTAGTCCACAAAACAATGTACTAAGTCTGAGAAACATACCTTAATTCTTGATTTGTACCTTGTCCACCTTTTTACACTTAGGCACTTGTGTTGGACACTAAATCACCAAAATACTTAGAAATGGCCCAAGGGCACATTTCCTGTGACACCCCAGGTGTCTATTTCGTGTTATGTCGGGAGATTTGTCCTAATCTCGGACGCTCAGTGAAATTTTCTATTTCTCGATCACGTTTATCTCCATTTATCAAGTTACTTGTGAAGGTTTCACCGATTTCTAATTTTACTCGATCTCAAGAACAGCCGAATTTGGAGCCTGTTAAAAACTTTTATTCTCGGCGCGAATGCAAACTCGAAAACCAATCTTGATTTTTAAATCTCGTCTAAAGCTCATTTAGTCAAGCGCTCGACAGTTGCTAGTCGAACTGTGTCCGAATCCAATTCCTCAATACTCGACCTATGTCCAAAAATTAATCCGAGTCCGTACTCTCGAGTGGAATCTCCAATGTGTTGTCCTCTAATAAATTTTTATCCAACTCGACTTAAAATCTCTGTGTCCAATCTAAATTCGAAAATCAACATCGGCAATGACTTTTATTAATCTGACTCGTTTTATCTCGATGTTGAATCCGAAGCCGATCGATCTCGATTCATTTTATTTCTACTTATGCGCGAGAATTTAATTGCCAAGCAACACCCAAATAAAATGTCTCGATTCATTTTATTCTGTGGCCTCTCGCTCATCCGTACGTCAGTTCGCTCCGTTCCCTGCGTCGGTCTCAGCCAACGAGTGAGCTGCGCAAATCAACCAACAGCTGACCACCTCCCTCCTAACCAATCGGCGTCGCCACCCTCCTCAGCCAGTCGTTGGACGCCATTTTCTTGGCCAATACTTGGCACCAGCCAACCAGCAGCAGCCGGCTAAAGCCTCCAATAGCCCGCACAGCCCAATCGCGAGCCAATGGCTGCTGCCAGCAGGGTCCTATTACATCAACTAGCAGATGCTCCTCTCCTTCCCCAAAACCAGCCGTGGAGCGCTGCCGTTCTTCCCCAGCGCACAGAAGCCCCTGGCAGTCGCTCCGTTCTTCCATTTCCTGGCCACCAGGCTTCTCACGCACGCAAGCACTGCTCCTGGCGCACCCACAGAGCAGCCAATGGCCTACAGCCGCTCCTTTCAACCAGTGCCGAGCGACCGTGCCTTCAGCCAATGCAATTCCAGTGATGCCTCGTTAAATCATCCCTGCGCTCTCCCTCTCCCTGTCTTCTCTCCCACACGGCGTTGCAGCAGGGAGCCCTCTCCCCAGCGCGCAGGAGCAGGGCCTCCATGGCGTCCAACCCCTCTCCTTTCTCCTCCCCGCTCAGAGCTCTGCCATAGCGCACGCAAATCCCTTCCCCCTCCATTCCTAGGCGCAGGAAGTTCTCCCCCACGCCGTCCAGCTCCAGGCCGGATCCAATTCGCCCTATCCCTGCTCGCCCAGAATTTCTTGCCCCAAGTCCGGCAATCCCCTCGTCGTGGATTTCTTCGAGCTTGCCTCCCCATGGCCGCCAACCATCCTGCCCCCTGCCCCAGGTGCGCTGGGCGCTTAGTGCTCTGACCTCGACGGCCACCCTCCTCTCTGCTCGAGCAATGCCAGGGACGTGCGGCAAGCCCTCGTTCCCAGCGCCTTGCCTTTGCCTCCATCAACACTGAGACCCCGGTAGCGCCTGCCATGGTGGCCGCAGGTCTCTGCTCCTTCCCCAAGCTCGCCCTCATCTCCCAGGTCGCCACTTTCCTCTCCCTGCCCACCTCGTCGTTTTCTGCTCGCTGCGTGCTTGCCGGCATGTCCAGGCGTGGCCCTGCAGATTCATCATAGGTACCTCCTCGAACTCCTCCACACTGGTTGTGGACGGCATTGGTATCCCTCTGCTCCAGCAGCATTGCGGCGCCCCGAGCTCCTCCTCCGCGTGCCGCCATGGTCGGGGTCAGTCTCATCCGACAACGCCATGACTTTCACTCCGCTCTGTGGCGAGCAGCCCCTGCACCATCCATGCTCGTCGTGTGTTCGAGAGTTCACGTGCAAGTCTCTGCGTGGTGGCCGTGCCGCTGCAAGCTTGTGCCACGCACCCGGGCATCGTGTCGCACCAAATAGCAGCAGCAACACACCCTCAAGCCTCGCATTGAACCTGCTCGACGAAAAGCGCAGCAAGCAGCGTGTCGTTCGTCCCTGTAGCAACACCATTCTTCACTTCGCGTCATACATCGCATAGCCTTCATCGCTGCGCATTGTCCGCATCGGCGCAGCAGCCCTCCCATTCATTCTCCACTCCCCTCGTCGCGTGTCATCAATCTCGTGCTTGCTGTGCAGCCCATCCTCGTCGTCGTCGAAACCCTTGGTGAGCCCCTCGCTAGTACCCTCACTGTTTTTAATCTCGGGTGCTTGATAAAATGTTTGAACCACTGGGTGTTTTTAATTGCAGCTAGATGTTGCCGCTGCGCCTCGCGCGACGCATGATTCGGTGAAACACCTAAAACCGGGGAGGCATGCGCGACACGAGTTGGCGAGGTTATTCGCATTGAGTGATTCACGATTTGTTTTATTTACATATTTGGTCGATAATGTGCATGTGTTTATATGTGTGTGAAAATATATTTGTATGAATGGACGCGTGTAGAGAAGAAAATGAAGTAGAAAAGAACTCGGATATTTTTATTTTGATAGAAAAATGTGCGATGCGTTGTTTGGTGCGAAAACTAAGTTACAAAATGTGGATGATATTTTGGGAAATGCATCGATATGTGTTTATGTGAAAAGTATTATTGTTTTATGCAATGTGATGGGATTCTGATTATATCGGGAATATATTTATTGATGTGACGAGTAGTTTAGAAAATGCAAGTTGCGTGGAGGATGTGTTATTAAGACATGAGTATCGGAGTTCATATATTAGTGGTTACGCTACGATGATCGAAATGTCTCGAGTGCATGCCACAATATGGTTGTATGCGAGACATGGTAAAATAAGTGTGCTCGACATGAATGTTTGGTCATTGTAGGAAGAAATTGTTTTGGCTTATATAGAGATGTGGTGACATGCCAAAGTAGTCATCGCATTCTCTATATATTTATAAGTTGAGTCGAGACGATGCGTATTGTGCGTTCGATAAATTAGGCTTCGCATATAATGTATGATTGTGCTCACGATTTCGAGTAGACGCTTCAAGTAAGTCAAATAGGTTCGTGATACAAGTGTGTAATGGAGTTAGTTGTTTTAGGATAATTATTGAAGTACTCGGTTCATATGATAAACATGTATGCATCCATGATTGAAGAAGTAAATGTATGGTGATTGCGATCTGGAGAATAGTGGTTTACGGTTCGTATAAATTGGTCGATGTGCGAAAATACTTGTGAATCTGTGTGTTTATAAGAATGTTGTAGTATATGTTGTGTCTCGGATTGCGGCGATAATAGGCAAGCTGACGTGTATGTTATTTAGCAGCTATGTCGTTGCTCTAGTTAGCCGAATTGTTAGATGACTTGGTTAAGCTCGTAATCACGGTAAATTGCTTGTTGTAGTCCAAATGCGCATGGTTATGGCCGTGGGTAAAAGGTAGTAGTGCTCATGTGATGTTTAAGTGAAAATACAAATTAGTGTGTGAAGGGCGCAATCAATATACACATTTATACCAGATTTGATTATTGTGGTGAATGTGTTTGCTGATTGTGTACGGTATTTCTAACACGCGAAATAACTTGTATAAAATTGGTAAGTCAACTTGTTGGTCCTAATTTGATTGTTTTAACTATAATAAATGATAAAGTGTTAAAATAATTCAAGTCTCTAGAACGCGGCAATTCTTGAAGTAAATGAGAGCTGAATTTTATTAGTTGCTGTTTTGGGCTGCACGTACTGTTTTCGTCGTGCTGTATGTTTGATGAACTAAGTTATGTTTTCTGTAGAAAAGTCATGTAGAAAAGTTGTAGATAACTTTATTATCTTACTCGTGTTAAAATTTGACAGGCATAAGTCTGATCGTTTAGGAGTTATGCTTTTTACAAATTCAGTAACTGAATCTGTCCAAATTCTGTACAGATTTCAGAAACTGAATTGTTTGCCTAATTTGATGTTACAATCTGTTCATGGTCATTATAAGAAAGTTGTAGATGCTTTTCTGATCTTGCTTGTGTTAAAATTTCATAACCACAGGCCTGATAGTTTAAGAATTATGAATTTTACAAACTGCTTGCTGTGTTCTGTCCACTGACAGAACATATTTCGAGAACTGAATTGTTTGATTCAGTTCAACATAGAATCAATCCTTGATGATTATAAAAGTCGTGTAGTACTTTTGCTAAGCTTTCCAAAAATTCCTGGATGACTCTTTTTGGTGGTCTGAAGATTTAGTTACATGCGTTTGAAGTGTGAAGACTGAATCTGCCCCGTTTTAGACAGCAAAGTCTTCTAGTGTCTTTTATCCTTAGTAAAATATAGAATCACCTTGAGATGTTTATAAATGATATGTAGAAAATTTTATTACCTTTCCAGAAAATCTAAGATCACTTTGTTTGGATGTCTGAATCTTCAGTTGTGAATTTTTGAAGTTGCAAGTCTGAATCTGTCCAAATCTGGACAGAGCTGTTGGATTAGCTGTTTTAACCTTGCTAGGTGTTGAATCTTGTTGACATGATAATACCAAAATTGTAGAGCACCTTTTAAGCTTTCCAGAAAGTTCTAATTTAATATTTTTGGACTAATAATTGAAAAGTTATGATCAAAACAAGTGATTGCTGTAGTGCTGTCCAAAAATTCTGCTTATGCTTATTTGATTGTTAGTTCACCCTTTTGGCTAAAAAGGTTAGTTAGCACTAAATTTATATAAAATTACCATGACCAAGCTTGAGATGACATATGTGTTATATTTTTATACGTTTCTTTCCCTGGTTAATTGTGATGTAGTGTTGTGTTGCGTAAATATCCAAAACGTTTGTCGCCTTTTTAGTGGTGTTAATGTTGTGCGCTCGACGATAGGTAGTGCGCTAACGCTAGTGTGTGTGGTTACTTGTGATGTCGTAGTTGCGTGCGTAAATAAATAATACGGTGTTATCTTTTTAAAGGTGTTAATGTTGGACGCCGATAACGTGTAGATAACGAATGCTAGCGTATGGTTGTCTACGGTGTCCTCCAAATTAATGTTTAGTCGCCACTGTGTCTTTATATATCTTGTGCTATTTTTGTGCTACTTTCATTATATTCATACATATGCATCTTGCACCTCATATAGGACCGAGCGATGATGATCGAGCCAATGATGTGGTGCCAACCACAAGATGCCGTTGGTGGACGACCCAAGGAAGGATGGACTTACCCAGTGGATGCTCGCCAAGCGAGTACCTCCCACAGCAAACACTACCTAAGTGTTAAATTAAAGGCAAGCCCCGGTTATATGCATAACCGTTTATATATGCTATTTTACTACACTTAATGTTTGTAGGCTTGTACTGTGCACTTAAGTGTAGGAGTTGATTGAAACCCTAGTTGCATGAACTCAGGATTTCCTTTTGAGATGGATACTAGTATGCTAGGTCGAGTAGCTGCTATGCTAAATTAGGATCTCGGTAGAAGTCGAGTGATTTTTCTAGCACTCGCGCGAGGTCAGGAATTGGTTGTATCCATTTTGATAACAGAATGATGATGGTCTATGGACACGAATCCATGGGGATGCGTTGTCTATGAGACGAAATTGGAATAAGGATTAACGTGCGGATACCTGTGTCAAGCGTTTGAACGTACTAAACACATGTCGGGAAATATGGTAACCGGTAAACCTAGTACCTGAGTGAAGCCGGGCGCGGACTTTATCCCTCACTTGTCCTGAGACTGGGTCTCCCATTCTAGATATGGTGGGTACAAGTGCGGCCACTGCACGGCGGCGGTCGGGGTCAGTGGAGCATTGTATGCCAAGGCGGTGAGGCCTGGACGCGAACGGGGAATCGATGGGGACGGTTGACATGTGTGGGGACGGAGTGCCCTGACATGTCGTGTGTTTAGGTTTACCTTGCAAGGTTAAAACTCGATTCGAATCGTCTGCTTCTCGCAGCTAATGAGACTGCTTGATCCATTGTACTGCATTGAGTAATAAGTGGAAATGAGATACTGGCAAAAGATGTTGATTGATATAATGTTTGATATCATGTATGAATAGATAGGTTCTCATCTAGTCTAAAATTAATATTCTAAATTTGAAAAGCTAAAACTTGTTTTTAGACTCAGCTAGTGCTTTTGGCAAACCAAACCCCTCAGCCAAACAGCTGCATGTCTAGAGGTAGAGGAGTAGACTCCTCACACCGGGTAAGTCTAGCTGAGTATTAGTATACTCAGCCTTGCTTGTGGCATAATTTTTGCAGGTACCTCCTTGATTTGGTTGATGGTGTGACTTGGCCTCCATCCCTGCCACCGGGATAGACGGTCGAGTGGGTTACTACTTCCGCAGGAGAGGACCAGGAGGAGTAGCGTGGCCAGGCTTCGCCATGTTACTCGGTTTTCTCCGTTAGTTATTTCCGCTGCATTAAAAACTATGGTTACTATTTCTGAAACTCCGATAATGTAATCACTATTGATACTTATTAAATTTGTGGTATTATGCTTTATTGTATTTCTCTGTGCCTCACCTTCGAGTGAGCTAGTGGTATTCGATCCTGGATGAGTGGCTCTATCGGACTAGATCCGAGGGACTGACGAGTTATTCTGATTTAAGTGCGTCGTTACCCTTAAAGGCGTGACTCGGGCACTTAAGCCGGAATAATTCGGGCGGTTCCGCCACAGCTGGTATCGGAGCGAATACCAGTACAGAGAAGTCAATAAGTCATGATTACCAACCTTTTCTAAAGTAAAACTTGCTTAGAAACCAATGCTGGATAGATATCAGGACGATAAGGATAGACCTAGGACGTGAAGCCTTAGAAAATAGATGGGTAGCTAGGTGGCTATTTATATAGGCCATAAAGGCTACTACTACTATTATGAGGGATGCTATAGAAGCACCCGAAAAATTAGTTAGGTCTGAGAAGACGACTAGAATGAGCATGCATCATGATTGTCGCATTATAATTGTCTTTTGTGCGTCAACATGCTTCTCTCACCTTTATTCCAATAATAAGAAATTGTGAATAATGTGTTGCATTGCTATGAACTGCAAAAAATGTCTTATCCTGTGTGTCATGATAGTCTTGACTAGGTTGTGTTATGTGCTTCTCTTGTCTTGCTATCTAGGAAATGTTTTAGTTGTTCAACCCTTTTTGCCCCCAACCAGCAAAAAAAAATGTGTTGTCTGTTCTGCTCATGAAAAGACCCCCCCACTTTAACCAACCTATTGGTTAGCAAGCGAAACCTCTAAAAAAAATCACATGCTTGTGTTGGTTTTTCGAACCCTTGCGTGTTTTACCCTTGAAGTTACACCTGCACAGCTTATAGAACCCCATAGCTAGACCGCTAGTTCAACCTAAAGCTTCCTGGTGAACTTGTTTATGTTAAAAAAAAACTTTGGTTGTTGTCTATTGCGCAAAACAATATCCAGTCCCAAATTCTTCTTGGAAGCCTTGTCCAAAATTCTCATTAAATTCTCCTATGCTCAACCTAGAAGCCATCCGCGTTGATGACCTCTCTCTTCACCTGGATCTAGTAATCTTTTCCTTTGTGAATCATGTTGTGACTTTATCATCCGAATCTCTGGATCATTAATCGAGATCTACCCCATCATCTTGTTATCTTCTATAACCCACTCTCAAGTATTAAATATGGATCAGTCTAATATCTCATTATGATCGTTGTCATACTCTTCTCTGATGATCATGACGCTGTTTTACCGATTCTATCTCTAAGCAGTGTATCCATTTGGTTTAATGGATTATGCTGTTGACTTTAGTTCTCTCATGTCTCAGCAAGTTGCCAATCTTGATCTCATGGTTGGTTCCCCTCATATCCACTTTCGTATAAATCTCTGACCTAATAATCTCTGTATTAATCATAAAATAATTCTCTCAGTTGAAGAAAATTCTCATGTGATGCTCTTTTGCTAATAATCTTTACTTCAACTCTGATCACATTCTTATTTTCTGAGCCATACTCTCATGGGCTCCATTTATCTGTGCTATGTGGATTTCTTATTGGTTACGTTGGTAATGGTGTTATGACTAACGATCGATGGTGCCGCGACGAAACCGAGAGCCTACTATGGTGCACACATGGTTGAGCTGCTCGGCACGCGCAGGTATCGCGGTTAATAGTTGTGATCCATTATGGAACTACACCGATGTGCTGTGTTTTGTGAACATTCTCTCAAAGTGGTCGTGGCATTCTGTCTCAATATGTCACGGTATTCGGTCCAAATCTATCTTCCGTATCTCATCAGATACCATATCATGAATTTGTATCTATCCTCAGCCTGGAGTTACATGCTTCTCCACCCTTAAAGATCCTCATTCGAATCTCGGGACGAGATTCTTTTAAGGGGGGAAGGCTGTGACACCCCAGGTGTCTATTTCGTGTTATGTCGGGAGATTTGTCCTAATCTCGGACGCTCAGTGAAATTTTCTATTTCTCGATCACGTTTATCTCCATTTATCAAGTTACTTGTGAAGGTTTCACCGATTTCTAATTTTACTCGATCTCAAGAACAGCCGAATTTGGAGCCTGTTAAAAACTTTTATTCTCGGCGCGAATGCAAACTCGAAAACCAATCTTGATTTTTAAATCTCGTCTAAAGCTCATTTAGTCAAGCGCTCGACAGTTGCTAGTCGAACTGTGTCCGAATCCAATTCCTCAATACTCGACCTATGTCCAAAAATTAATCCGAGTCCGTACTCTCGAGTGGAATCTCCAATGTGTTGTCCTCTAATAAATTTTTATCCAACTCGACTTAAAATCTCTGTGTCCAATCTAAATTCGAAAATCAACATCGGCAATGACTTTTATTAATCTGACTCGTTTTATCTCGATGTTGAATCCGAAGCCGATCGATCTCGATTCATTTTATTTCTACTTATGCGCGAGAATTTAATTGCCAAGCAACACCCAAATAAAATGTCTCGATTCATTTTATTCTGTGGCCTCTCGCTCATCCGTACGTCAGTTCGCTCCGTTCCCTGCGTCGGTCTCAGCCAACGAGTGAGCTGCGCAAATCAACCAACAGCTGACCACCTCCCTCCTAACCAATCGGCGTCACCACCCTCCTCAGCCAGTCGTTGGACGCCATTTTCTTGGCCAATACTTGGCACCAGCCAACCAGCAGCAGCCGGCTAAAGCCTCCAATAGCCCGCACAGCCCAATCGCGAGCCAATGGCTGCTGCCAGCAGGGTCCTATTACATCAACTAGCAGATGCTCCTCTCCTTCCCCAAAACCAGCCGTGGAGCGCTGCCGTTCTTCCCCAGCGCACAGAAGCCCCTGGCAGTCGCTCCGTTCTTCCATTTCCTGGCCACCAGGCTTCTCACGCACGCAAGCACTGCTCCTGGCGCACCCACAGAGCAGCCAATGGCCTACAGCCGCTCCTTTCAACCAGTGCCGAGCGACCGTGCCTTCAGCCAATGCAATTCCAGTGATGCCTCGTTAAATCATCCCTGCGCTCTCCCTCTCCCTGTCTTCTCTCCCACACGGCGTTGCAGCAGGGAGCCCTCTCCCCAGCGCGCAGGAGCAGGGCCTCCATGGCGTCCAACCCCTCTCCTTTCTCCTCCCCGCTCAGAGCTCTGCCATAGCGCACGCAAATCCCTTCCCCCTCCATTCCTAGGCGCAGGATGTTCTCCCCCACGCCGTCCAGCTCCAGGCCGGATCCAATTCGCCCTATCCCTGCTCGCCCAGAATTTCTTGCCCCAAGTCCGGCAATCCCCTCGTCGTGGATTTCTTCGAGCTTGCCTCCCCATGGCCGCCAACCATCCTGCCCCCTGCCCCAGGTGCGCTGGGCGCTTAGTGCTCTGACCTCGACGGCCACCCTCCTCTCTGCTCGAGCAATGCCAGGGACGTGCGGCAAGCCCTCGTTCCCAGCGCCTTGCCTTTGCCTCCATCAACGCTGAGACCCCGGTAGCGCCTGCCATGGTGGCCGCAGGTCTCTGCTCCTTCCCCAAGCTCGCCCTCATCTCCCAGGTCGCCACTTTCCTCTCCCTGCCCACCTCGTCGTTTTCTGCTCGTTGCGTGCTTGCCGGCATGTCCAGGCGTGGCCCTGCAGATTCATCATAGGTACCTCTTCGAACTCCTCCACACTGGTTGTGGACGGCATTGGTATCCCTCTGCTCCAGCAGCATTGCGGCGCCCCGAGCTCCTCCTCCGCGTGCCGCCATGGTCGGGGTCAGTCTCATCCGACAACGCCATGACTTTCACTCCGCTCTGTGGCGAGCAGCCCCTGCACCATCCATGCTCGTCGTGTGTTCGAGAGTTCACGTGCAAGTCTCTGCGTGGTGGCCGTGCCGCTGCAAGCTTGTGCCACGCACCCGGGCATCGTGTCGCACCAAATAGCAGCAGCAACACACCCTCAAGCCTCGCATTGAACCTGCTCGACGAAAAGCGCAGCAAGCAGCGTGTCGTTTGTCCCTGTAGCAACACCATTCTTCACTTCGCGTCATACATCGCATAGCCTTCATCGCTGCGCATTGTCCGCATCGGCGCAGCAGCCCTCCCATTCATTCTCCACTCCCCTCGTCGCGTGTCATCAATCTCGTGCTTGCTGCGCAGCCCATCCTCGTCGTCGTCGAAACCCTTGGTGAGCCCCTCGCTAGTACCCTCACTGTTTTTAATCTCGGGTGCTTGATAAAATGTTTGAACCACTGGGTGTTTTTAATTGCAGCTAGATGTTGCCGCTGCGCCTCGCGCGACGCATGATTCGGTGAAACACCTAAAACCAGGGAGGCATGCGCGACACGAGTTGGCCAGGTTATTCGCATTGAGTGATTCACGATTTGTTTTATTTACATATTTGGTCGATAATGTGCATGTGTTTATATGTGTGTGAAAATATATTTGTATGAATGGACGCGTGTAGAGAAGAAAATGAAGTAGAAAAGAACTCGGATATTTTTATTTTGATAGAAAAATGTGTGATGCGTTGTTTGGTGCGAAAACTAAGTTACAAAATGTGGATGATATTTTGGGAAATGCATCGATATGTGTTTATGTGAAAAGTATTATTGTTTTATGCAATGTGATGGGATTCTGATTATATCGGGAATATATTTATTGATGTGACGAGTAGTTTAGAAAATGCAAGTTGCGTGGAGGATGTGTTATTAAGACATGAGTATCGGAGTTCATATATTAGTGGTTACGCTACGATGATCGAAATGTCTCGAGTGCATGCCACAATATGGTTGTATGCGAGACATGGTAAAATAAGTGTGCTCGACATGAATGTTTGGTCATTGTAGGAAGAAATTGTTTTGGCTTATATAGAGATGTGGTGACATGCCAAAGTAGTCATCGCATTCTCTATATATTTATAAGTTGAGTCGAGACGATGCGTATTGTGCGTTCGATAAATTAGGCTTCGCATATAATGTATGATTGTGCTCACGATTTCGAGTAGACGCTTTAAGTAAGTCAAATAGGTTGGTGATACAAGTGTGTAATGGAGTTAGTTGTTTTAGGATAATTATTGAAGTACTCGGTTCATATGATAAACATGTATGCATCCATGATTGAAGAAGTAAATGTATGGTGATTGCGATCTGGAGAATAGTGGTTTACGGTTCGTATAAATTGGTCGATGTGCGAAAATACTTGTGAATCTGTGTGTTTATAAGAATGTTGTAGTATATGTTGTGTCTCGGATTGCGGCGATAATAGGCAAGCTGACGTGTATGTTATTTAGCGGCTATGTCGTTGCTCTAGTTAGCCGAATTGTTAGATGACTTGGTTAAGCTCGTAATCACGGTAAATTGCTTGTTGTAGTCCAAATGCGCATGGTTATGGCCGTGGGTAAAAGGTAGTAGTGCTCATGTGATGTTTAAGTGAAAATACAAATTAGTGTGTGAAGGGCGCAATCAATATACACATTTATACCAGATTTGATTATTGTGGTGAATGTGTTTGCTGATTGTGTACGGTATTTCTAACACGCGAAATAAGTTGTATAAAATTGGTAAGTCAACTTGTTGGTCCTAATTTGATTGTTTTAACTATAATAAATGATAAAGTGTTAAAATAATTCAAGTCTCTAGAACGCGGCAATTCTTGAAGTAAATGAGAGCTGAATTTTATTAGTTGCTGTTTTGGGCTGCACGTACTGTTTTCGTCGTGCTGTATGTTTGATGAACTAAGTTATGTTTTCTGTAGAAAAGTCATGTAGAAAAGTTGTAGATAACTTTATTATCTTACTCGTGTTAAAATTTGACAGGCATAAGTCTGATCGTTTAGGAGTTATGCTTTTTACAAATTCAGTAACTGAATCTGTCCAAATTCTGTACAGATTTCAGAAACTGAATTGTTTGCCTAATTTGATGTTACAATCTGTTCATGGTCATTATAAGAAAGTTGTAGATGCTTTTCTGATCTTGCTTGTGTTAAAATTTCATAACCACAGGCCTGATAGTTTAAGAATTATGAATTTTACAAACTGCTTGCTGTGTTCTGTCCACTGACAGAACATATTTCGAGAACTGAATTGTTTGATTCAGTTCAACATAGAATCAATCCTTGATGATTATAAAAGTCGTGTAGTACTTTTGCTAAGATTTCCAAAAATTCCTGGATGACTCTTTTTGGTGGTCTGAAGATTTAGTTACATGCGTTTGAAGTGTGAAGACTGAATCTGCCCCGTTTTAGACAGTAAAGTCTTCTAGTGTCTTTTATCCTTAGTAAAATATAGAATCACCTTGAGATGTTTATAAATGATATGTAGAAAATTTTATTACCTTTCCAGAAAATCTAAGATCACTTTGTTTGGATGTCTGAATCTTCAGTTGTGAATTTTTGAAGTTGCAAGTCTGAATCTGTCCAAATCTGGACAGAGCTGTTGGATTAGCTGTTTTAACCTTGCTAGGTGTTGAATCTTGTTGACATGATAATACCAAAATTGTAGAGCACCTTTTAAGCTTTCCAGAAAGTTCTAATTTAATATTTTTGGACTAATAATTGAAAAGTTATGATCAAAACAAGTGATTGCTGTAGTGCTGTCCAAAAATTCTGCTTATGCTTATTTGATTGTTAGTTCACCCTTTTGGCTAAAAAGGTTAGTTAGCACTAAATTTATATAAAATTACCATGACCAAGCTTGAGATGACATATGTGTTATATTTTTATACGTTTCTTTCCCTGGTTAATTGTGATGTAGTGTTGTGTTGCGTAAATATCCAAAACGTTTGTCGCCTTTTTAGTGGTGTTAATGTTGTGCGCTCGACGATAGGTAGTGCGCTAACGCTAGTGTGTGTGGTTACTTGTGATGTCGTAGTTGTGTGCGTAAATAAATAATACGGTGTTATCTTTTTAAAGGTGTTAATGTTGGACGCCGATAACGTGTAGATAACGAATGCTAGCGTATGGTTGTCTACGGTGTCCTCCAAATTAATGTTTAGTCGCCACTGTGTCTTTATATATCTTGTGCTATTTTTGTGCTACTTTCATTATATTCATACATATGAATCTTGCACCTCATATAGGACCGAGCGATGATGATCGAGCCAATGATGTGGTGCCAACCACAAGATGCCGTTGGTGGACGACCCAAGGAAGGATGGACTTACCCAGTGGATGCTCGCCAAGCGAGTACCTCCCACAGCAAACACTACCTAAGTGTTAAATTAAAGGCAAGCCCCGGTTATATGCATAACCGTTTATATATGCTATTTTACTACACTTAATGTTTGTAGGCTTGTACTGTGCACTTAAGTGTAGGAGTTGATTGAAACCCTAGTTGCATGAACTCAGGATTTCCTTTTGAGATGGATACTAGTATGCTAGGTCGAGTAGCTGCTATGCTAAATTAGGATCTCGGTAGAAGTCGAGTGATTTTTCTAGCACTCACGCGAGGTCAGGAATTGGTTGTATCCATTTTGATAACAGAATGATGATGGTCTATGGACACGGATCCATGGGGATGCGTTGTCTATGAGACGAAATTGGAATAAGGATTAACGTGCGGATACCTGTGTCAAGCGTTTGAACGTACTAAACACATGTCGGGAAATATGGTAACCGGTAAACCTAGTACCTGAGTGAAGCCGGGCGCGGACTTTATCCCTCACTTGTCCTGAGACTGGGTCTCCCATTCTAGATATGGTGGGTACAAGTGCGGCCACTGCACGGCGGCGGTCGGGGTCAGTGGAGCATTGTATGCCAAGGCGGTGAGGCCTGGACGCGAACGGGGAATCGATGGAGACGGTTGACATGTGTGGGGACGGAGTGCCCTGACATGTCGTGTGTTTAGGTTTACCTTGCAAGGTTAAAACTCGATTCGAATCGTCTGCTTCTCGCAGCTAATGAGACTGCTTGATCCATTGTACTGCATTGAGTAATAAGTGGAAATGAGATACTGGCAAAAGATGTTGATTGATATAATGTTTGATATCATGTATGAATAGATAGGTTCTCATCTAGTCTAAAATTAATATTCTAAATTTGAAAAGCTAAAACTTGTTTTTAGACTCAGCTAGTGCTTTTGGCAAACCAAACCCCTCAGCCAAACAGCTGCATGTCTAGAGGTAGAGGAGTAGACTCCTCACACCGGGTAAGTCTAGCTGAGTATTAGTATACTCAGCCTTGCTTGTGGCATAATTTTTGCAGGTACCTCCTTGATTTGGTTGATGGTGTGACTTGGCCTCCATCCCTGCCACCGGGATAGACGGTCGAGTGGGTTACTACTTCCGCAGGAGAGGACCAGGAGGAGTAGCGTGGCCAGGCTTCGCCATGTTACTCGGTTTTCTCCGTTAGTTATTTCCGCTGCATTAAAAACTATGGTTACTATTTCTGAAACTCCGATAATGTAATCACTATTGATACTTATTAAATTTGTGGTATTATGCTTTATTGTATTTCTCTGTGCCTCACCTTCGAGTGAGCTAGTGGTATTCGATCCTGGATGAGTGGCTCTATCGGACTAGATCCGAGGGATTGACGAGTTATTCTGATTTAAGTGCGTCGTTACCCTTAAAGGCGTGACTCGGGCACTTAAGCCGGAATAATTCGGGCGGTTCCGCCACATTTCCCTTTCAGCCTCGGTCCACACCGAGCTTACAGGAGATGAGACACCTGCAGCCCGAGATCGCCTCGGTGACGATCAACACCGCCGTGACCGTCGAGCCCGCCTCGAGGAGAAGGTGCGCCGAGGCTACCACCCAGACGTGGGGGACGCTACGACAGTGAGGAGGATCGGAGCCCCTCGCCCGAACCACCAGGTTCGCGGGTCTTCAGCCGGGCCATACGACGGGCGCCGTTCCTAGCCCAGTTCCGAGCCCCGACTACCATTACCAAGTACTCAGGGGAGACGAGGTCGGAGTTGTGGCTCGTGGATTACCGGCTGGCGTGCCAGTTGGGAGGGACGGATGACGACAACCTCATCATCCGCAACCTCCCCCTTTTCCTCTCCGACGTTGCCCGAGCCTGGCTGGAGCATCTGCCTCCTACCCAGATCTTCAACTGGGACGACCTAGTCAAGGCCTTCGCTGGAAATTTCCAAGGTACGTACGTGCGCCTTGGGAACTCATGGGATCTCCGGAGCTGCCGCCAGCAGCCAAGGGAATCCCTGCGAGAGTACATCTGACGTTTTTCAAAATAGTGCACCGAGTTGCATAACATCACCGACTCGAACGTCATCGGAGCATTCCTCGCCGGCACCACTTGTCGGGACCTGGTAAGCAAACTGGGGTGCAAGACACCCACCAAGGCGAGCGAATTGATGGACATAGCCACCAAGTTCGCCTCTGGTTAGGAGGCGGTCGAAGCCATCTTCCGAAAGGACAAGCAGCCTCAGGGAAGGCAGAAGGAAGACGACCCCAAGGCGTCCGTCCAGCGTGGCACGAAGAAGAAGACCATGAAGAAGGCGCAAGCAAAACGCAACGCCGTTGACGCGGATCTCGTCGCTGCTGCCGAGCGCAGGAATCCTCGGAAGCCTCCCGGAGGGGCCAACGTGTTCGACAAGATGCTCAAGGAGTCGTGCCCCTATCATAGGGGTCCCATCAAGCACACCGTTGAAGAGTGTGACATGCTTTGGCGTTATTTCAATAAGGCTGGACCCTCGGCGAAGGGTGGCAAGGACCAAGGCAACAACAAGAAAGGAGGCGACGGGGAAGAAGAGTTCCCAGAGGTCCACAACTGCTTCATGATCTACAGTGGGCAAGTGGCGAATGCCTCAGCTCGACACCGCAAGCAGGAGCGCCAGGAGGTCTGCTCGGTGAAGGTAGCAGCGCCAGTCTACCTAGACTGGTCCGACAAGCCCATTACCTTCGACCAAGGCGACCACCCCGACTACGTACCAAACCTAGGAAGGTACCCGCTTGTCGTCGACCCTATCATCAGCAATGTTAGGCTCTCCAAGGTCCTCATGGACGGAGGCAGCAGCCTCAACATCATCTACGCCGAGACCCTGGAGCTCTTGGGGGTTGATCGATCCGAGATTCAGGCTGGTGCAGCACCTTTTCATGGGATTGCACCCGGAAAGCGTATCGTGCCCCTCGGACAAATTGACTTTCCTGTCTGCTTCGGAACTCCCTCCAACTTCTGAAAGGAAACCCTCACTTTCGAGGTAGTCGGGTTTCGAGGGACCTATCACGCGGTGCTGGGAAGACCGTGCTACGCCAAGTTCATGGCCGTCCCCAACTACACTTATCTCAAGCTCAAGATGCCCAGCCCCAAGGGAGTCATCACTGTCAGACCCATGTACCGCCACGCTTACGAGTGCGACGTGGAATGCGTGGAGTACGCTGAAGCCATCGCCGAGTTCGAAGCCCTCGTCGCCGACCTGGATTGCCTCTCCAAAGAGGCGCCCGACGCGAAGCGGCATGCCAGCAACTTCGAGCCAGCCGAGGCAGTCAAGTCTGTCTCTCTCGACCCCAGCAATGACGCCAGCAAGAAAGTCAGGATCGGCTCCGAGCTCGACCCCAAATAGGAAGCAGTGCTCATCGACTTTCTCCGTGCAAACACCAAAATTTTTGTGTGGAGTCCCTCGGACATGCCGGGCATACCGAGGGATGTCGCCGAGCACTCACTGGACATCCGAGCCGGTGCCCAACCCGTGAAACAGCACCTGCGCCGTTTTGATGAAGAAAAGCGCAGAGCCATAGGCAAGGAGGTCCACAAGCTAATGGCTGCAGGGTTCATCAAAGAGGTATTCCATCCAGAATGGTTAGCTAACCCTGTACTTGTAAAGAAAAAAGGTGGGAGGTGGAGGATGTGTGTAGAGTACACTTGGTTAAATTAAGCATGTCCCAAGGTTCCCTACCCTCTGCCTTGCATCGATCAAATTGTGGACTCCACCACTGGGTGCGAAACCCTGTCTTTCCTCGATGCCTATTCAGGCTTGTCGGTGTTTCGGACCCAGGGGACCCTTAACCGGACCGACTAGTGAATTTTGTGCCGCGTGCCCCTATCCAGATGGGTTGATGCAAGATGGAACACAAGAGGGGGGATGAGGCTTATATTATCTTGCACCGGGGGAGCTTGCAGTAGGGGTTACAAGCTGAGCGAGAGTGAGAGCGAGAGAGAGAGGGTTCGGCCTTGAGTCGTCTGAGTTAGCCTCCTCCGCGTCTCTCCCACTCTGCCTGCCTCTGCTCGCCTCCTCCTTTGGAAGGCCCTGGACATCCCCTTTTATAGATATAAGGAGATGGTCCAGCTGTACAATAGGGGTGTAGCTATGTGCTAACGTGGCCGATGGAGAAGTGCTTGAGCCCTGTAGAAGCGCAGCTGGCGGTGCGGCATGGATCCTGCTGACGTTTCCTTGCTTCCGTAGAGAGCTTGGGGACTATTGACGTCATGGACGCACGCGAGGAACCATCATTACCTGTTGCCGGAGTAATCTAGATGTGACTCCAGTCTTGTTCCTTCGTAGCCTGAGGCGGCTAGCTAGAGGTAGGGTAATGATGTATCCCCTGTAGCATAGTCGGTCCGAGGCCGAGGTCGGGCGAGGCGGCGACTCCTCCCGAGGCCGAGGCTGAGGTCAGGCGCGGATGTGACTCCTCCCGAGGCTGAGGTCGGGTGAGGCGGAGAACTTCCCCCGAGGCCGAGGCTGAGACCGAGGCCTGGGGTCGGGCGAGGCGGAGCTCCCTGTTGTGTCTGAGGCCAAACTCGGGAGAGGCTATGACTTACTGTTGTTAGTCTTACCCTGGTGGTTGGCACAGTAGCCAGAGCGGGGCGAACAGTGCTGTTTTCCTGTCAGAACGGTCAGTGAAAGGGCAAAGTGACTGCGGTCACTTCGACCTTGCCGACTGAGGCGCACGTGTCAGGATAAGGTGTCAGGCGATCCCCGCATTAAATGCGCATGCGATACAGTCGGTTGGTAAGGCGATTTGGCCGAGGTCGCTACACGACAAAGTTTGCCCGAGCTTGGCTTCGTGCGAGCCGAGGGTGCGCCCACTGCCTGTGGAGGCTCTCGGGCGAGGCGTGAATCCGCCCGAGACTACTGTTCCCGCCCGAGCTCGGGCGAGGTGAGATCGCGTCCCTTGGCAGACGAGGCCTTGACTTGAGCCGTGCTTATCAGCCTTTACGGTTTGTTCTAAAGACGTTTTCCAGCCGTGTTTAGGAGTGTTGGGGGTACCCCTAATTACGGTACCCGACAGTAGCCCTCGAGCCTCGAAGGGAATGTAGGCACTCGCTTGGAGGTTTTGCCGGATTTTTTGTAAGGGGACCAGCCTTGCCAGATTTTTTGTAAGGGGACCAGCCTTTCTCGGTTATATTTTGTTCCGATGGATGCGCGCGAGCGCACCCATCGGGTGTAGCCCCCGAGGCCTTGGAGGAGTGGTTTGACTCCTCTGAGGTCTTAATTTTTCTTGTGATTCCTCGATCAGTTCCCTCACGCGGCCCGCCCGCAGCCCGGGTGCATGGTCAGGCTCCGAGTTTTTAAGCTGTTTTGTCGATGTGGTCGACAATTTGGCCGTAACCTGGTGCGAGAGCAGCCCCTGAGCCTCTGCATAGAGCGAGAGGACGATCAAGGACCGTCTCGACTTTTATTGTACGCCCCTTCGTCGCCTTTCCACAAGGAGGAAGGGGGGGGGGGAAAGCGCTATGTTACCCTCGGAGGGCATCGAACACGGTGTTTCCAGTAAGTTGCTATCGGGTGATCCGAGTGGACGCCCGAGCCCCGTTCGATAAGGGTCAGCTAGTGGCCCAGAGGCGCGCTCCAAAAGTACCTGTAGGTGATTTGCTGGATCCAGGCCCATTTGATAGGGTCCAAGGGCTTGGTGCCTCCCTTCGGTGGGATTTCATTACAAAATCGTTCCCGCTGGTCTCGGATATGTCCTAGGGTACCTCGGGAGCGCAGCCCGAGCCTCGGCCATGTAACGGACGTACCCAGGGTCATCCCTGACTTTGCGTGCTCTAGGGCGGCTGTCGAACCCTTCCGAGGGGCCAGCCTTCGAACCCCTGATTAGTAAAGGGCTCGGAGCCCGAGTGCTCTGGGGCGGTTGCCGAACCCCTCAGGGCACAACCTTCGAACCCCTGATCAGTAGGAGGGCTAGGGGCCTATTTCCTTCGCTGAGAAGGATCCTTTTCCGGAATATCCCCTTTTCCGATCCCTGTGGCAAGAGAGAGAGAGGAAAAGGATATGAATTTAAATAATGTGGCGCACCTTTTTTGATGCGGTCATCATGACGGAGGTGAAACGGCGTCCGCTTCGCCTGCCAGAGGTGTCGCTTGCCCTGCCAAGGAGTTAATGCGACGGGACGGGCGATTCACGGGGCATCTGTTGCGCGTGCGTGAGTCGTTCGAGGAACGGAACATGGGTGCGTCGTCTTTATGCCGTGGGAGAGGGCTCCCCTGCCGCTTCAGGAGAGGATGCGAGCCTGTAGGTGATTGGACCGCCGCTTCCACACATCTGTTGCTGCAATTACTGCCGGTCCGCCTTTTGTCATATCAACTGTCGCGCCTATCCCCGTGGCTAACTGACCCGTGATCGTCGCACTTAATGGGCACTGTTGGGTCACGCGCGGGGCTGCCTCGAGTCACTGCACGGGTTCTGTAGTCCCGAGAAGACGCGGCATTGGCGCGAATGGCGGTGCGATTTCTTTGCACGCGGTAACCGGCACGTCGGTCACATGACATGTGGGCCCGGGCCTCTATGCTGGACTGCCAGTTGCGACGAAGCTGGAAGGGCGTACAACCGTGGTGCGGTTTGCACGCTTCTGGCGTGGCGGCCTGCCCTTTCGACCGCTGGATTTGGCGAGAATGAGGGAGCGCTTACTCGCGGGGCGGTTGCATGCCTCGTGTGCAGCGGTTCGCCATCTTCGCGTTGCGGGTCAGTTTGTATGACATGTGGGACCTAGCCCCCATGTCGCAGGGCGAGAATCCTGGAGCACGTCGGGGGAGACTTTGCCCGCGACGTTTCAGGGCGTAAGTGGGGAGATCTGCCTATAAAAAAGGGACCGATCTCCTGGGCACTAACCATGCCTTGCTCCTCTCATCTTCATCGTGCCCCTCCGCCTTCCGGGCCACCAGATGAGGTGTGCCAGTGTTTTCTGGCGACCTCACTGCCGGAGAGCTCGCGCCCATGGCAATGCTGGTGGTCTTGCCTTCTTGCTGCTGCTGTTGGAGGAGCACGACCTCATGGGGGGTTGGCGCTCGTTAGTCATCGCTCGGCTTTAAGGATTTTCATCATACAGCCCGGCTGTAGTCCCCCCCGACGGTCACCCAGGATGATGACCGCCAGCCTTGCGGTGGGGAAGGGCGAGCCGGGCTGTGGCCTCCCTGCCACCCTCAGCTTTAAGGATGTTCATCATCCGTGCTGGGGAGGAGGGTGCACCGAGTTGGGTCTCGCCTTCGCGTGGGCAGCGGCCCGCTCCTTCCCTCAGTGATCGAGGGAGAAGGGCGTTCGCCATTCGTGGCGCCGTCAGCTGCCGCGTGTCTGGCTCCCCGGCCTAGGCGGCTCTAGCGCTGCTTCCGGTGCCGCCTCCTACCGCTGGGGCAAAGCGTGGCTGCCCGTCCGCCGCACAGGTGTCGGTCGCACAACACGTCGTACGCCGCGAGGGCGGTGTTCGTGTTCTGGGACAGTCTCGTCCTTGCTCCTGTGGTGAGGACAGGAGTGAGGACCTGCCGGTGTGCTTCGGGGCGGCCGCCATTTGCTGGTGCTGAGGTGGTGTCTGCCATAGGTGAGGCTTCCCACCGCTGAGGTGGTTGCCTCTGCCGACGAGACCATCAGTGCCACCTGGACCCAGACCTCCGGCCTTTTGGCTTTAATGGCTTGTCCTCGCCCCTCGTGTGGGGGACGGGGACGAGGGCCTTTTCACAGTAGCGTTTGCCCTGAGGCAATCGCTACTGCTGTCTAGCCGCCCGAGGCGGAGGTCGTTGTTGCTGCTGGTGCAGTGGTCGCCGGCGAGCTGCTTGGAGCTCGTTATCTTGTAGCCCCTCCGGTGTGGAGGTAGTTCATTCCTGCGGGAATGGAGCTGGGTCCCGTTTGTAAGGGAATGTATGAGCAAAATGTAATTGCTCCAAGTACCGAGATATCTGCTGTAGGTCGGGAAAGCCACCGAGGGTGCTGCCGACATCTTCGTAGCATAGTTATCCCAAGTACGTGTGTTTGTTTTCCATGGCTGCCGAGGCCTGAACATTTGGGTATTTGTGTGTAAAGCCATGTTTCTTTCCCCTTATTTCGAGCATTAAGACTTGTTCGTCGGTAGCAGAATCACTTATTCGAGCGTGAGTTACCTTTCGCAGAAGGTGACGAGTAAGGTATCCGTATACCGGAGGCGTAGGAGTCCCTTGGCTCGGTCGGCCTTGCCGTTCAAGGTCTCTCTTGTCGTTTTTAGGATTCCACCATCGATGCAGTCGAAAGGCACGAAAGTCGTTTTGGTAGAAAAACTTTTCCGAGGAAAGTTTTGGCGCAGAGGGGGTTCCCCCTTTCTAGACCCCGAGGCGACCGCTCGGGCCGGGACCCTTGCGGAAGGTCTGGCCGTGGCCGTCGGGTCTGCCCGGTCTGCCCAAGCCATGGTCTTGCAGCAGCGTGCCCGGGCCGAGGGTATGTTTCGCCTGCTTTGCGACTTTGTTTTTGTCTTCATTCTTCTCCTCGTTTGAAGAACATTGTCCGACTGTCTGTAGGGTTCGAGACGGCTCTTAACGAGTCCATCAAGAACTACAAGGCGCTTGCCCAAGCGGCTGAGCAGAAGGAGGCCGACCACATGGCCATGTCTGAGGCTATCTCGGCCTTTTGCTGGGCCTTTGGCCTCGACAACGACCCCTCGGGTAGCTCCCCCTAGAGTCACCTGTGGGCCTTGGGCGGCTATGTGCGCAGCAGACTCCGCGGGGCGCTGCACCACGGCGTTAGGCGGGCCTTCGCCGTGCTCGCCTCCCACTACAATGTGGATCTGGAGCGGGTAAGCGACGGGTACTGCTTACCCGACGAAGAGGAGGCTGCCTTAACCGAGGTCCAGTGGCTTGACGCGGCTGTCGAGGGCCCAAGCGTAGTGTTGGCTTCCTCCTTCGAGGTGGAGGTCCTTCCACCCGTGTCGCCGTCTGAGGCCGGGCCAGATTCTGCCGAGGGTGGAAATGACGCCGAGGGTGCTGCTCCTCCCCCTGCCGATGTCTGAGCCTGCAGGAATAGTTTGTTTTAAGTATGCGTATGTTTCTTGCGGCCGCTGAGGCCTAAACATTTTCAATGTCGGATTATAAAGCTGCGTTTCCTTTGCTCTCGTTTCGAGCATTAGGACTTGTTCGGTAGCAGAGTCACTTATCCGAGCATGAGCTACCCTTTGTGGAAGGTGACGAGTGAGGTATCCGTATCCCGGAGGCGTAGGAGTCCCTCGGCTCGGTCGGCCTTGCCGTTCAAGGTCTCTCTCGCTCGTTTTAAGGATCCTGTTATCGATATAGTTGAAATGGTACGAAAGTCGCTTTCTACCCGAGCGTTAAGACTTGTTCGGTAGCAGAATCACTTATCCGAGCGTGAGCTGCCTTTCACGGAAGGTGATGAGTGAGGTATCTGTATCCCGGAGGCGTAGGAGTCCCTCGGCTCGGTCGGCCTTGCCGTTCAAGGTCTCACTCGCTCGTTTTTGGGATTCCGCCATCGACATAGTCGAAAGGCATGAAAGACGTTTTGGTAAAAAACTTTTCCGAGGAAAATTTTGACGCAGAGGGGGTTCCCCCCTTCTAGCCCCTGAGGGAGGGTCGGTTTTTGCTGAGGCAAGGCCGATCCTCCCTTGACAGCTAGACTTTTTATTTGTACATGCAAAGGGACCGAGGTACATAAACGACTTGAAACATTTTAAGGGTAAAAGCGACGTAGCTGTTCGATGTTCCAATCGTTGCTGTAGACCTCGCTTTGATCGTTGGCCAGCTTGTATGTCCCGGGCTTCAAAATTTTGGCGATGATGAACGGTCCTTCCCAGGGAGGAGTAAGCTTGTGGCGCCCTCGGGCGTCTTGTCGTAGCCGAAGCACCAGATCTCCCACCTGGAAACCTCGGGGCCAAATCCTTCGGGCGTGGTAGCGTCGTAGGGACTGCTGATACCGCGCTGAGTGTAGCAAGGCTATGTCCCGAGCCTCTTCTAGCTGGTCCAATGAATCTTCTCGGCTGGCCTGGTTACTTTGGTCGTCGTAAGCCTTTGTCCTCGGGGAACCGTATTCCATGTCCGTGGGTAAGATGGCCTCGGCCCCATAGACTAGGAAAAATGGCGAGAAGCCCGTGGCCCGGCTCAGCGTCGTCCTCAGACTCCAAACCACCGAGGGTAGCTCTTTTAACCACCGTTTGCCAAACTTGTTGAGGTCGTTGTAGATCCTTGGTTTTAGCCCCTGCAAAATCATACCATTGGCGCGCTCCACTTGACCATTTGTCATTGGGTGAGCTACGGCAGCCCAGTCCACACGGATGTGGTGGTCTTCGCAGAAATATAGGAACTTTTCCTAGTGAACTGCGTGCCGTTGTCAGTGATGATCGAGTTTGGGATCCCAAAGCGGTGGATGATATTCATAAAGAACGCCACCGCCTGCTCGGACCTGATGCTGGTTAAGGGTCGAAATTCGATCCACTTGGAGAATTTGTCGATGGCGACCAGCAGGTGCGTGAAGGCCCCGGGTGCCTTCTGCGAGGGACCGACGAGGTCCAGACCCCACACAGCGAAAGGCCAAGTGATAGGTATCGTTTGCAGAGCCTGAGCAGGCAGGTGTGTTTGTCTCGCGTAGAATTGACACCCTCGGCAGGAGCGTACAATCCTAGTGGCGTCGGCCACTGCAGTTGGCCAATAGAAACCTTGTCGGAAAGCGTTTCCTACGAGGGTCCGAGGCGCCGCATGGTGACCGCAAGCCCACCGAGTGTATTTCTTGTAACAGCTCCTGTCCTTGGGCGACAGATATGCATCGTTGGAGAATGCCTGAGGGGCTGCGGTGATACAGTGTAACACCCCAGGTGTTTACATTCCGCTCGACAACGAGTACGGATTTAAGCACGTGATCAGTGGATAAAATGAATGCTAGATTTTAAACATCTTCGTCTATCACGATTTTTATATCGCATCTGTTTCGTTTGTCGTGAGTGCGATATCGCTTTTATTTTTATCTATCCGGGCTCTTCCGAAATTTTCGTGATATTCGGAACATCGTCATTCCGAAAATCGGTGCGTCCGGTGATTATTTAAAATACATCGCTCGCGCGAACACGAATTCGGAAGCTCGACCCACTGGGTGATTTTTATCCCGGGCCAATTAAATAGAACCCAATGACTAAGTTTCCGGTGAAAATAAAGTGGTTCCCTTTTTGGTCATCCGTAACATCACATCTACGGATGTTTAATTAAATTATTCTCTAGTCGAGTGTTCGAGTAGCGAACGGAATTCGTCTAAATTCAACTAAAACAAACGTCGACTAAAATACTCAGTGTAAAATAATTTGTATCTTGCGTCGTCTGAGTGAAATCGTGCGCGAGGATATGATTCAATTTATTCTTCAGCACGCTATTTTGACGATGAAATCACGTATACATTAGCGGATCTGGTTTCGGCTAATTTCGGTCGAATCACGTAGAACAAATTATCAGTGCCGGAATCAGTTTATTTCGGTCTGTTGTTCTCACCTAGATCCAAATCTTCGGATATAAATAATTATTAAATAATTCTGTTCCCACTCGTCAACCGAGACAGCTCGTCCGAGAAATTTTAATTGAGCTCCAATTCACTGGTAAATTATCCATGGTTGTGGAACCAGGTGTTCAGTCGCGGATGAAATTATTGATTTCAAATCAAATGGAACACAGTTCTAAATACTGTTTTGATTTGTTCCGATTACGTCTGGCTCCGATCTAAAAATCATGGCTCAAAATATCCGTGATTCTCTAATAAAAAAATCTTCTCGACGTTATCCTACCGCCGTCCATCTCTAGATATTTTTTTCAGCTGTCGTTTTATCCTTTACGTGCTGCTCGTCCTGGGAGAAACAAAAAAAAAAATTTAGACACGCTCTCTTTCTTCCCCTGATATTTTCTTGTCCGTGGGATTTTGTTCCTCCAGCCATGGTTATCGCCAAAGTAAAAATCTTCTCTCCTTATCTCCAGCCACCGTATGTAGATGTTCCTGGCGTCTGCTTTAAATCCTGGAGCCACCGTCCATGGCGTCCTAGCGCTATCCCTTTTCCCCTACTCGGTTTTCTCTAGTGTGGTGGCAGACGAGCTCCTGTTCTCCGTCCATGGCGTCCTGGCAAGAAGCTTCCCTTCTCCAGATCCATAGCGTCATTGTTCTTCATCTTCGCGTCCAAGTCCGGCTGTCTAGCTCGCCCTCGCCCCTCCCCTGCACGCTGGAGCTTGCCCAACGCCGTGCCCTATTCCCTGCGCACACGCCGCGCGCATGAATTTTTCCTGCTCGGCCACGATGGTCACGTCGTCGATCCCGCCCGAACCTGCAGCCCCAACACAGTGTTGTTTCTGCTCGACGTCAAGTGCTTTACTACGTCACACCGTGTCAACACTAAGCCGTGAAGACGCTACACAGTGTTGTTTCTGCTCGACGTCAAGTGCTTTACTACGTCACACCGTGTCAACACTAAGCCGTGAAGACGCTACACAGTGTTGTTTCTGCTCGACGTCAAGTGCTTTACTACGTCACACCGTGTCAACAGTAAGCCGTGAAGACGCTACTATGCTCGCTGTGGCCGGTTTCCTGCGTCGTGCCCGGGATTTTGCCGCGCGTCCTTGCTTGCTGTCTGTCCACGCGTCGTGCGTAGAGCAATAAAACAAAAATCCATGCGCGTCGGGCTCGCGTGCCGAATCTTTTTCTAACTCGCCAGCGTGCCCTCTCGGCTCGCTCGGCTCTAAAATCCCTATCTCGTCGTCAACCTCACCGCGACTTAGTTCGTTGTCGCGCCGTTCGCCGTCGAGTCTCGCTACCCATCGCGAAGTCCCCTGCTGTCAGCCTCCGCACATGTCCTAAGCTGTCGTAGCCAGTTTGCCTCCATCTCGTGGTGGTGTTGCACTGCCGTCGAGTCCCGATATCGATCTGGTTGTCGTCGAAGTGCATTAGATTTATAGGAGTTGCTTGAAACCCTTTGATGCATTGCCTTCCTTGATATCCATACCTTTATAGATACTTCTGATGAAGTGTCAAAAATATAATTTATAAAAATGCTTAGCCCTGCTTCGATCTTGTGGATAGAGGTTGTCTTTTGCAATACTGCCTAGCTCAGGGGTTATCCTGAGGAAGGATGACTTCTACCTACAAGAATATATTTTCATTGGGAGCATGGTGGGATCTTACTGCAAAGTTCCCTGTGATGCTCTTTTCATCCTGAAAGGGAAATAGGCTTACACCTTTTCCTAATTGATTTTGGTGGTTGAATTGCCCAACACAAAAAATTGGACTAACTAGTTTGCTCTAGATTATAAGTTTTACAGGTGCCAAAGGTTCACAATATACCAATAAAAAGACCAAGAAAGGGTTCAAACAAAGAGAGCTATAAATACCCCAACCACCCCACATTCAATTGCATCCAAGTTTTTCAGTATTCACACCTCATACAAGAGCTATAACATTCAATTCTAGACACAACCAAAGAGATCAAATCCTCTCCCAAGTCCGGAATCACTCCAAATCAATAGTGACTAGAGAGAGCGACATTTGCGTTCATTTGAGCTCTTCCGCTTGGATTGCTTCTTTTCTTTCTCATTCTTTCTTGTGACAAACTCAATTGTAACCAAGGCAAGAGACACCAATTGTGTGGTGGTCCTTGCGGGGACTTTGTGTCCCGTGTGATTGAGAAGAGAAGCTCACTCGGTCTAAGTGACCATTTGAGAGAGGGAAAGGGTTGAAAGAGACCCGGTCTTTGTGACCACCTCAACGGGGAGTAGGTTTGCAAGAACCGAACCTCGGTAAAACAAATCCTTGTATCTCACTCTTTATTTGCTTGCGATTTGTTTTTCACCATCTCTCTCGGACTCGCTTATATTTCTAACGCTAACCCGACTTGTAGTTGTGATTAACTTTGTAAATTTCAGTTTCGCCCTATTCACCCCCCCTCTAGGCGACTTTCAATTGGTATCGGAGCCCGGTGCTTCATTAGAGCCTAACCGCTCGAAGTGATGTCGGGAGATCACGCCAAGAAGGAGATGGTGACCGGCGACAAGCTCGCTACAAGCCACGGGAAGGCTCCATCGGGAGAGTCCCGCAACAAAGGGAAGGAGAAGGAATCCTCTTCCCACAAGTCGCATCGGAGTGGCGACAAGAAAAAGAAGATGAGGAAGGTGGTCTACTACGAGACCGATTTTTCATCGCCATCCACCTCCGGCTCCGACGCGCCGTCCATTACTTCTAAGCACCATGAGCGCAAGAAGTATAGTAAGATTCCCCTACGCTACCCTCGTATTTTAAAGCGTACTCCTTTACTCTCCGTTCCATTAGGCAAACCACCGGTTTTTGACGGTGAAGATTATAATATGTGGAGTGACAAAATTAGGCATCATCTAACCTCACTCCACACAAGTATTTGGAATGTTGTTGAGTTTGGTGTATAGGTACCATCCGTAGGGGATGAAGACTATGACTCGGACGAAGTGGCCCAAATCCACCACTTCAACTCCCAAGCCACTACTATACTCCTCGCCTCTCTAAGTCGAGAGGAGTATAATAAGGTGCAAGGGTTGAAGAGCGCAAAGGAAATTTGGGACATGCTCAATACCGCGCACGAAGGAGACGAGGTGACAAAGATCACCAAGAGGGAGACGATCGAGGGGGAGCTCGGTCGCTTCATGCTTCACCAAGGGGAGGATCCGCAAGCTATGTACAACCGCTTGAAGACCTTGGTGAACCAAGTGCGCAACCTCGGGAGCACAAAATGGGATGACCATAAGATGGTCAAGGTTATTCTTAGATCCCTCGTTTTTCTTAACCCTACACAAGTTCAATTAATTCGAGGTGATCCTAGATACAAGCTAATGTCTCCCGAGGAAGTTATAGGGAAGTTTGTAAGCTTTGAGCTAATGATCAAAGGCTCAAAGAAAATCATCGAGCAAGGCACCTCCTCCACGTCCGAAGCACAACCCGTCGCATTCAAGGCAACAGAGGAGAAGAAGGAAGAGTCTACACCAAGTAGGCTCCCCATCGACGCCTCAAAGCTCGACAATGAGGAGATGGCTTTAATCATCAAAAGCTTTCGACAAATCCTCAAGCAAAGGAGGGGAAAGGACTACAAGCCCCGCTCCAAGAAGGTTTGCTACAAGTGTGGTAAGCCCGGTCACTTTATTGCAAAATGTCCTATCTCTAGTGACAGTGACAGGGGCAACGACAAGAAGGGGAGAAGAAAGGAGAAGAAGAGGTACCACAAGAAGAAGGGCGGTGATGCCCATGTTTGCCGGGAGTGGGACTCCGACGAGAGCTCCACCGACTCCTCCTCCGACGAGGACGCCGCCAACATCGCCATCAACAAGGGACTCCTCTTTCCCAACGTCGGCCACAAGTGCCTCATGGCAAAGGACTGCAAAAGGAAGAAGGTTAAATCTAAATCCTCCACTAAATATGCATCCTCTAGTGATGAAGACAATTCTAGTAATGAGGAGGATAATTTGTTTACCCTTTTTGCCAACCTTAACATGGAACAAAAGGAAAAGTTAAATGAATTGATTAGCACTATTCATGATAAGGATGAACTCTTGGATAGCCAAGAGGACTTCTTAATTAAGGAAAATAAGAAGCATGTTAAGGTTAAGAATGCTTATGCTCTAGAGATGGAAAAATGTGAAAAATTAACTAGTGAGCTAAGCACTTGCCATGATTTGATTGCTAACCTTAGAAATGAAAATGATAGATTAATTGCTAAGGTTGATTCAAATGTTTGTGATGATTCATATGTCAATCTTAGAAATGATCATGATATTTCTATTGGTAAGATTGAAAAATTGAATGCCTCTCTTGCTAGCCTTAGGATTGAAAATGAAAAATTGATTGCTAAGGCTAAAGACTTAGATGTTTGCAATGCTTCCATTTCCGATCTTAGAAGTGAAAATGATATTTTACATGCTAAGATTGTTGAACTAAAAACTTGCAAACCCTCTACATCTACCATTGAGCATGTTTCTATTTGCACTAGATGTAGAGATGTTGATATTGTTGCTATTCATGATCATATGGTCTTAATTAAACAACAAAATGATCATATAGCAAAATTAGATGCTAAAATTGCCGAGCATGAACTTGAAAATGAAAAATTTAAATTTGCTCGTAGTATGCTTTATAATGGGAGACGCCCTGGCATCAAGGATGGCCTTGGCTTCCAAAAGGGAGACAATGTCAAACTTAATGCCTCTCCTAAAAAATTATCTAACTTTGTTAAGGGCAAGGCTCCCATGCCTCAGGATAACGAGGGTTACATTTTGTACCCTGCCGGTTATCCCGAGCATAAGATTAGGAGAATTCATTCTAGGAAGTTTCACTCTGGCCCTAATCATGCTTTTATGTATAAGGGTGAGACATCTAGCTCTAGGCAATCAACTCGTGCTAAATTGCCTAAAAGGAAAACTCCTAGTGCATCAAATGAACCTAGCATTTCATTTAAAACTTTTGATGCATCCTATGTTTTGACTAAGAAATCCGGCAAAGTAGTTGCCAAGTATGTTGGGGACAAACACAAGGGATCAAAGACTTGTGTTTGGGTACCCAAAGTTCTTGTATCTAATGTCAAAGGACCCAAAACTATTTGGGTACCTAAAATCAAGAACTAAACTTGTTTTGTAGGTTTATGCATCTGGGGGCTCAAGTTGGATCATCGATAGCGGGTGCACAATCCATATGACAGGGGAGAAGAAGATGTTCTCCTCCTATGAGAAAAACCGAGATCCCCAACGGGCTATCACATTCGGGGATGGAAACCAAGGTTTGGTCAAAGGTTTGGGTAAAATAGCTATATCTCCTGACCATTCTATTTCCAATGTTTTTCTTGTTGATTCATTAGATTACAATTTGCTTTCCGTTTCTCAACTATGCAAAATGGGCTACAACTGTCTATTTACTGATATAGGTGTCACTGTCTTTAGAAGAAGTGATGATTCAGTAGCATTTAAGGGAGTGTTAGAGGGTCAGCTATACTTAGTTGATTTCAATAGAGCTGAACTCGACACTTGCTTAATTGCTAAGACTAACATGGGCTGGCTCTGGCATCGCCGACTAGCACATGTTGGGATGAAGAATCTTCACAAGCTTCTAAAGGGAGAACACATTTTAGGACTAACCAATGTTCATTTTGAGAAAGACAGGATTTGTAGCGCATGCCAAGCCGGGAAGCAAGTTGGCGCTCATCATCCACATAAGAACATTTTGACGACTGACAACTCGACACTTGCTTAACTGCTAAGACTAACATGGGCTGGCTCTGGCATCGCCGACTAGCACATGTTGGGATGAAGAATCTTCACAAGCTTCTAAAGGGAGAACACATTTTAGGACTAACCAATGTTCATTTTGAGAAAGATAGGATTTGTAGCGCATGCCAAGCCGGGAAGCAAGTTGGCGCTCATCATCCACATAAGAACATTTTGACGACTGACAGGCCACTTGAGCTCCTCCACATGGACCTATTCGGCCCGATCGCTTACATAAGCATCGGCGGGAGTAAGTACTGTCTTGTTATTGTGTATGACTATTCTCGCTTCACTTGGGTGTTCTTTTTACAGGAAAAATCTCAAACCCAAGAGACTTTAAAGGGATTCTTGAGACGGGCTCAAAATGAGTTCGGCTTGAGGAACAAGAAAATAAGAAGCGATAATGGGACGGAGTTCAAGAACTCACAAATCAAAGGCTTCCTTGAGGAGGAGGGGATCAAGCATGAGTTCTCTTCTCCCTACACGCCACAACAAAATGGTGTAGTGGAGAGGAAGAATAGAACTCTATTGGACATGGCAAGAACCATGCTTGATGAGTACAAGACTTCGGATCGGTTTTGGGCCGAGGCGGTCAACACCGCCTGCTACGCCATCAACCGGTTGTATCTACACCGAATCCTCAAGAAGACATCATATGAACTCCTCACCGGTAAAAAGCCCAATGTTTCATATTTTAGAGTCTTTGGTAGCAAATGTTTTATTCTTGTTAAAAGAGGTAGAAAATCAAAATTTGCTCCTAAGGCTGTAGAAGGCTTTTTACTAGGATATGATTCAAACACAAGGGCATATAGAGTCTTTAACAAGTCCACTGGACTAGTTGAAGTTTCTTGTGACATTGTGTTTGATGAGACTAACGGCTCTCAAGTAGAGCAAGTTGATCTTGATGAATTAGATGATGAAGAGGCTCCGTGCATCACTCTGAGGAACATGTCCATTGGGGATGTGTGTCCTAAGGAATCCGAAGAGCCCATTCAAGCACAAGATCAACCATCCTCCTCCATGCAAGCATCTCCACCAACCCAAGATGAGGAGGAGGCTCAAGATGATGAAGAAGAAGATCAAGGAGATGAGCCACCTCAAGAAGATGACAATGATCAAGGGGGAGATGCAAATGATCAAGACAAGGAGGATGAGCAAGTTCCAAGACCGCCACACCCAAGAGTCCACCAAGAAATTCAACGAGATCACCCTGTCAACACCATCCTCGGCGACATTCATAAGGGGGTAACCACTAGATCTCGTGTTGCACATTTTTGTGAGCATTACTCTTTTGTTTCCTCTATTGAGCCACACAGGGTGGAGGAAGCACTCCAAGATTCGGATTGGGTGATGGCAATGCAAGAGGAGCTCAACAACTTCACGAGGAATGAGGTATGGCATTTAGTTCCAGGTCCTAACCAAAATGTTGTAGGAACCAAGTGGGTCTTCCGCAACAAACAAGACGAGCATGGTGTGGTGACAAGGAACAAAGTCCGACTTGTGGCCAAAGGATATTCACAAGTCGAAGGTTTGGATTTCGGTGAAACCTATGCACCCGTAGCTAGGCTTGAGTCAATTCGCATTTTACTTGCCTATGCTACTTACCATGGCTTCAAGCTTTATCAAATGGATGTGAAGAGTGCCTTCCTCAACGGATGCAGCATCCCAAAATTTCAAATCTTGAAAATTTCTCAATCTCGCTCTAAATTCAAAATGAATTTCAAAATTTCATTTCAAAATGTTTGTTTGCAAGTTGATATCAACAAATAAATTATAGTGGTCTATATTCTCTCCAAAATCCTCCTCAAAATATCCTACAAATGTTTCCCCAGTGACCTCTCTCAAATTCTTTCTTGAAATACTGCCCAGATATTTCCCCAGTGATCCCCTTCAAGTTCTTTCCAGAAATACTACCCAAATATTCCACCGATAATTCTCCAGGTATTTTCCTCTTGAGAAATACCTTCAGAATCAATTTTCAAGTCCCTACAAATATTTTCTTCATAACTTTCCTCATGCCCATACGTATACGTATGCCTCCAGTGTCATACGGTGAGCTCTACAAGCTAATTAACCTTATACAAGACAAATACATGCTAATCTCCCACTAATCCTCTCATCTCCCACTAATCCTCTCATCCTCCCACTAATCCTCTCATCCCTCCCCCTAATCCCCCCACCATGGCTATAAATAGAGGGGAAAGGGCCTCCTCTCATCCCACCCCAAGCCATTTCATGGCAACTCTCTTCCCCCCCACACACCCACTCCATGTTCCACACAAGCACACACTAGCACAAGGATCGTTCGATCGTTCTTCGATCGTTTGTCCCCTGTTCTTAGTTTGTTCGTTCGTTCGTCCGATCGTTCGATCGTTCGTACGATCGTTCATGGTCCGTTCGTCCGTTCGTTTGATCGTTCGTCCGTTCGTTCGTCCAAATAATCTTTTTCCAACCGTTATGCTGCCGAAATTCGGATCGTTCGTTCGTTCGATCATTCAATCGTTCATCGTTCGTTCATAGTTCCTATTCATCGTTCATCGTTCGTTCATAGTCCCTATTCATCGTTCTTCCAGATAATCTTTGTCCTGCCGTTATGCCGCCGAAATTCCGATCGTTCGTTCGTTCGATCATTCGATCGTTCATCGTTCGTTCATAGTCCCTATTCATCGTTCGTCCGTTCGTTCATAGTTCCTATTCATCGCTCATCGTTCGTTCATACGAACTATTCACTATCACTATTCACCATTACTATTCACCATTACTATTCATCATTACTATTCACATACACTATTCATCATCGTTACTATTTACCATTACTATTCATCACCGTTACTATTCATCGATGATATCTATAATTACTTTTCCGTCGCCACTATTCATCGTTACTAATCATCGTTACTATTCATCGGTCATCTAGTCACCCCAAATTTCAACTACTCATACATCATGCTGTCCAGTCCACCTAAGACCAGCCAGACCCATATTCCAGTCATACGAACTCCGGTGACTGTGATTTTCCTTCCGGTAGGGAACTTCCCATCTGGTCACCCATCCTAGGTTTCTCCAAGTTGAGCACGCTTAACTTTGAGATTCCTTCGAACCAGGCTCCCAAACTCAGATTCCAATGATTCTCGTTTCTAAATTCTTATCAAACTATTCCCTACCCAACCATGTCATCCCTTAAGCATGGTCCATATTCCAGAAAACTCCCAAAATACTCTTGTCCCATATTCTGCCTATAACTCTCAAGTTCATACTAAGTCAGACGATTCATTCATCACTATTCTCACCAGCAGTGAACTTCACTGTGCTACACCACATACACCCAGCTATAAATACACCCAGCTACCCTCTCCCTCTCCACACACACTCAACACCCTCAGCCAAGGCAAACACCTCGCCCACTCAGTTACTCTGCTCTGCCGGCTACACGCATAGTGTCGCTTCGCCTCCAGTCCACCCTCCTGTTATCGGAGCATTCGTGCCGTCTCATGGAGGCCAGATCTGCAAGTCTACGCCAGGCAGTGGAGCTAGAAGCCAGTTCCGCGAGCTCCCCTTCCCCCTTCGCCGAATAAGCACGGCAAGCTCACTGGATCCCTTTGATGCATAAATTACCTATGATTTTTCAACCACAACCCTCAGCCTGTTATTTTATGCATGATATGATTTTGAGACAAGTTATTATGGCCACCCAGCCGCTTGCCGCAATCAATCCCTGATATATATGTTCCAAATGATTTGAGAACAGGTGTGAGTTTTCAAAAGAAAATGCTTTTCAAAATGTGTGTGATGAAGGGTTTTCACCCTTATCACCTTGTGAGTGGGATAATCAGGGACTCCCTGGTTTAGGGGAGGGCCTAAGGTGTTGGCTCAGCTGGTTTAGGCGTGAGCAGAAGGATTGTCCCCTCATATAAGGACCGGTTTGTCATCTTCACTACCTGTACTCTTTAATAGTACAACCACTCGAGACTGTGTGGGCAGTCACTCAATCTGAACGCGTACGGTCCAACCCCAGGGTTATGAAGGCTGGGGAGCACCGGGAGGATAAGGAGGGGGAAAGTTTTGTCCGGTTTTGGACATGGTGGTGGCCTGACTCCTTCCGGATAACCGTTAAGGTTAGGACGTGCGGGGAAAGAAAGAGAGTCGGATTTGGGTCTCATTGGCCATGGGATCGCAGAGCCGGACTAGTGGGTAAAGTGTACACCTCTGCGCAGAGTTTGAAAACCTATTCGAATAGTTTGTGTCCACAGGAATGGACGAGTCTGGTGTGGTATGGCAATTAGTGTTTTGTTTTCCAAAAAAGGGTGCGTTTGAGAAAAGTGGTTTTTAAAAGGACCGGCGGTTGAGCCGTGAGCTATGGTGGACGGGAAGTCCAGTAGCTATTTTTGAAAATGAAAACCAGTGGGAACTGCTGATATACCTGGATGGTTTAGTCCAGGGGATTTTGTTATAATACTGAAAAACTTCCTACTCCTTTTGGAGAGGATGCGCTTTGCAAAAATACAAAATGTTTTTCAAAACAACTCTGCATAAAATATTGCTGTTTCTGCAAAATATCCTAAGCTCCACATATTCCATGCATTATATCTGATTTTCCCATTCCGCGGGTGAAGGTGGGCTGCTGAGTACGTTTGTACTCACCCTTGCTTATTTGTTGTTTTTCAGAAAAAGGAGATCGGGTAAGAGTTACGACTGTTCCCAACCTTGCCTGTGGCTGTTGGACCGCTGATTTGCTTCGCTGCGTATATCGGGCTGCTTCAGCCCCACTCTGAGGATATGTCTCGAGTTGTGGACCAACTCTTAAAGTTGTTCGCCACCTTTGTAGGTTTGTCTCGTTTAAGCAGATTTGGTATCATCTGATGTATAAATGTGTTTACTAGCCTCCTGGGACTAGTAATTGTATCACATTTGAGTCCCAGAGGATTGGGGACGCTTCAGGTGGTATCAGAGCTGTTAGGTTGGCCGCAGGACGTAACCCTTAGCCTGATCCAAAAGTTTTTTTGTCAAAACTATTTTCTTAAAAAATTCTTGCTCCCATCCCTTCATTTCAAAAATGTTTTCCCCTTTCCTTCTCTCAGAATTCAGATGGAGGTTCATTGCCAAACCAGCTTTTGCCAGAATGAAGATGGTTTCCCTAAGTTGCTGAGAGCATGCACAGTTCGTCTCGGAATCAGGAGCCAGCCAGAGTATGATGGTCGTGAATTCGTCGAGCATGGCACAGAGAAGTGTGTCATGACTGTATACATTGGATCCAGTTCGCACCATGTGGAATGGAGTGTCACTGCTCCTGGGCACAGATTCAAAGACACCTGCCAAGTCGTCGCTCGCAAGGCATTGAGGGCCCTGTATCAGATCTATGAAGAAGAAGTGGCCGACACATCGCTCAGATTCTTTCCGCCCTTTCAGAGAGACCGTCCCGTTTGGATGGCCAGGATGCGTGCCTTAGAAGGGCAGCAGCTGCTTGAGGACGATCCCACAGTCATGTACCTCACTGCATACCTGCTCACCCTGGATGCGCAGTATGATTTCTTGGCTCGGCACCACCGTCAGATGATTGCTCGAGCAGAAGATGCAGAGAAGCTCAACCGTAAGCTCCATGTGGATCTCACCTTAGCTCAAGCCCGTGTAGCTGCCTTGGAAAGTCGTGAAGCCATTGCTGTTGAAGCCCTAAAGCAGGCCAAGGATGAGCACGTCCAGAAGTTGATGGAGGCTTACTTGGTAACCCACAACCAACGTAGAGCCCTGCGGATCCAAGAGCCCGCTTCATCCAACCCAGTTCAACCCATGAAAGCTGAAGATCCCCAGATTCTTGAAGGTCACCCGGTCTCTACCAGAGGAGAAAAGAAGACTTGGGAACTCCCGGAAGGTGCCATAGTCTTGGAAGGAATTCCAGTCTTCCCTCAGGCTATGGATAAGCAAGAGCACGCCGAGTCCTCCCAAGATCCTCCGCCAGAGTTGTTTGAGCCCCTCACCATGAAGAAGATTCTAGCACCATCCCTTGAAGTCAAGGAAGAAGCTGCAAGCACCCCGCCAGCACCGCCGCCCTCTGAGGAACTACAAGAGCCAGTCCAGCTTGAAGAAGAGTTCGACCCCGTGCTGCCATCTCAGTCGCCGCCAGAAGAAGTCATCAACATCAGCTCCCTCTTGACCCATCCAGGAGATGTCTCAGATTGAAGTTGTGCGCCAGCCTCGCCAGAAGAGAAGCTGCCAGATCTGAAGTTAGTTATGCCCAGTCCTCTGCATGCATTAGGTAGTGAAGTTTTTTCTTCACTTTGGTTAGAGCCCTGCATGTATGAGAGGTAATCGTGTAGACTCGTGTTTTGCAAAACTCTATTTGTGTGGCCCCCTAGTGCATTTCAAAATAAATTTCGCTTGATGTTTTCTCCCCTTTTGAGTGCATATGTGATGCTTTGACGTTAGTACTCATAAGTTGCATTTAGCATAGTTCTCAATTCAGGAGCCAAGCAATAATAGTTATGCTTAGCCCCCGAATCTGAGTAGTCCGTGCTTTGAAAAAACTCTATTCTTCCCTTATTCAAAACAGTTGATTTGTTTGTGCTTATCATTGCTGAGCTTATGTGTTTTCTTTCTTTTTAAGAAAGGTTTTCTCTAAAAACAAAGATCACAAATTAGAGCTAATCCTCACCTTATGCTTCCATTCTCATCTTAACCCATCTCAAGAGAAAAGCAACTTACCCAAGAAGATACCGGAAGCTTACCCTTGAAGCCTGGAATAAGCTACAGAAGGAACCAGTCCAGCCGCTTAGTCAAAAGGACCGACCGTGAGAATCAAAGCACTGCCCCTGAGTCAAAGTAAACAGGAAAAGAGGACAGAAGGAGTTATTACCATATAGAGAGGCAAAGATTCTTGGAACCAGAGACCACAAACATCAGGGTCATTGACCCCACCACTCACCCGTGCCCCCCGCACGCGTGCCCGCCTCCATGCGCACCCCCACCGCCACCCACGCCCCCTTTTGCAGCGCACCCACCGCCATCGTCACCGGCAACAGGCCCCCCTCCCCAAGTCACGCCTGCTGCCTCATGTCACCTGCTCCATCACTACCACTCCACACCCCCCCGAGCACCCCCGCTCGCCTATAACCCCCCCACCAGCTCCCTCAACTCCCATCTCGCTCAAAGCAAAGCACACTCCAGATAAACCCCCCCTGCCAAATAGCAAGCAACTCCATTTTCCACTCCCTTGCCCCTAAGATCACAATGCTTGGTAATTCTTGGGTTGAAGACTGTTGTATATGGTTCAACATCTTTGGTTTCCTCCTCTGTATGATGGTAATACTCTTTGATAGAATCCTCCAGTGGGAAGAACAAAGAGAAAGAAAGAGGCAGTGAAAAGTGAAAAGTAAGAAGAGAAAAGAAGATAGTGAAGAGAAGATGAGAAGAAGGTTGTCCCAGAATCAACCCTGTGTCAGTCATTTCTCTACAGCCTGCTCAAGCAGCAACAGCAGCAGAAGGACCCGTAACACCATTGTTATGAGGTACTTTAAGGAGTTCAAATCCCCAAGATTCAAGAGATCTACCCTCATTCTTTTTAAGTGGGGTAGTGTTCCAGCAAGGTTCCTGTTATGGAGAAAAAGAAGAAGGCATGTAGCAAGCTTGTGAAGGACCAGATCATCGAAGCATATAAGTTCCTGGATGAAGAAGTGGTCACCCAAGTTTTGTTGATGAAGCACCAGAAGACTAGTCAAGGAAGGAATCCATGTGGGAGTTCGCAAGAGAAAGGTTTGCATGTTGGCATCGATGCTTCTTCAATAAGCTAGCTGCCAAGCGAAAGATAGAAGCCTGAAGATGATCTTGAGTAGCCAGAACCAGCATTTGCAATCAGCAGCCGGATGCTCCGCAAGGGCCAAATTTTGTTGAAGTTCCATCTCCTCGAAGAGTTGCAAAGTGAAGATATGTAGCTGAAGTAAAGCTATACCCATAACCCTTCTAAGCCGAATCTCGAGGACGAGATTCCTTTTAAGTGGGGTAGATTTGTAGCATCCCAAAATTTCAAATCTTGAAAATTTCTCAAACTCGCTCTAAATTCAAAATGAATTTCAAAATTTCATTTCAAAATGTTTGTTTGCAAGTTGATATCAACAAATAAATTATAGTGGTCTATATTCTCTCCAAAATCCTCCTCAAAATATCCTACAAATGTTTCCCCAGTGACCCCCCTAAAATTCTTTCCATAAATACTGCCCAGATATTTCCCCAGTGATCCCCTTCAAGTTCTTTCCAGAAATACTACCCAAATATTCCACCGATAATTCTCCAGGTATTTTCCTCTTGAGAAATACCTTCAGAATCAATTTTCAAGTCCCTACAAATATTTTCTTCATAACTTTCCTCATGCCCATACGTATACGTATGCCTCCAGTGTCATACGGTGAGCTCTACAAGCTAATTAAACTTATACAAGACAAATACATGCTAATCTCCCACTAATCCTCTCATCTCCCACTAATCCTCTCATCCTCCCACTAATCCTCTCATCCCTCCCCCTAATCCCCCACCATGGCTATAAATAGAGGGGCAAGGGCCTCCTCTCATTCCACCCCAAGCCATTTCATGGCAACTCTCTTCCCCCCCCCCACACACCCACTCCATGTTCCACACAAGCACACACTAGCACAAGGATCGTTCGATCGTTCTTTGATCGTTCGTCCCCTGTTCTTAGTTTATTCGTTCGTTCGTCCGATCGTTCATGGTTCGTTCGTCTGTTCGTCCGTTCGTTCGTTCGATCGTTCATCCATTCGTTCGTCCAAATAATCTTTTTCCTACCGTTATGCTGCCGAAATTCGGATCGTTCGTTCGTTCGATCATTCGATCGTTCATCGTTCGTTCATAGTTCCTATTCATCGTTCATCGTTCGTTCATAGTCCCTATTCATCGTTCTTCCAGATAATCTTTGTCCTGCCGTTATGCCGCCGAAATTCTGATCGTTCGTTCGTTCGATCATTCGATCGTTCATCGTTCGTTCATAGTCCCTATTCATCGTTCGTCCGTTCGTTCATAGTTCCTATTCATCGTTCATCATTCGTTCATACGAACTATTCACTATCACTATTCACCATTACTATTCATCATTACTATTCACATACACTATTCATCATCGTTACTATTTACCATTACTATTCATCATCGTTACTATTCATCGATGATATCTATAATTACTTTTCCGTCACCACTATTCATCGTTACTAATCATCGTTACTATTCATCGGTCATCTAGTCACCCCAAATTTCAACTACTCATACATCATGCTGTCCAGTCCACCTAAGACCAGCCAGACCCATATTCCAGTCATACGAACTCCGGTGACTGTGATTTTCCTTCCGGTAGGGAACTTCCCATATGGTCACCCATCCTCGGTTTCTCCAAGTTGAGCACGCTTAACTTTGAGATTCCTTCGAACCAGGCTCCCAAACTCAGATTCCAATGATTCTCGTTTCTAAATTCTTATCAAACTATTCCCTACCCAACCATGTCATCCCTTAAGCATGGTCCATATTCCAGAAAACTCCCAAAATACTCTTATCCCATATTCTGCCTATAACTCTCAAGTTCATACTAAGTCAGACGATTCATTCGTCACTATTCTCACCAGCAGTGAACTTCACTGTGCTACACCACATACACCCAGCTATAAATACACCCAGCTACCCTCTCCCTCTCCACACACACTCAACACCCTCAGCCAAGGCAAACACCCCACCCACTCAGTTACTCTGCTCTGCCGGCTACACGCATAGTGTCGCTTCGCCTCCAGTCCACCCTCCTGTTATCGGAGCGTTCGTGCCGTCTCGTGGAGGCCAGATCTGCAAGTCTATGCCAGACAGTGGAGCTAGAAGCCAGTTCCGCGAGCTCCCCTTCCCCTTCGTCGAATAAGCACGACAAGCTCACTGGATCCCTTTGATGCATAAATTACCTATGATTTTTCAACCACAACCCTCAGCCTGTTATTTTATGCATGATATGATTTTGAGACAAGTTATTATGGCCACCCAGCCGCTTGCCGCAATCAATCCCTGATATATATGTTCCAAATGATTTGAGAACAGGTGTGAGTTTTCAAAAGAAAATGCTTTTCAAAATGTGTGTGATGAAGGGTTTTCACCCTTATCACCTTGTGAGTGGGATAATCAGGGACTCCCTGGTTTAGGGGAGGGCCTAAGGTGTTGGCTCAGCTGGTTTAGGCGTGAGCAGAAGGATTGTCCCCTCATATAAGGACCGGCTTGTCATCTTCACTACCTGTACTCTTTAATAGTACAACCACTCGAGACTGTGTGGGCAGTCACTCAGTCTGAACTCGTACGGTCCAACCCCAGGGTTATGAAGGCTGGGGAGCACCGGGAGGATAAGGAGGGGGAAAGTTTTGTCCGGTTTGGACATGGTGGTGGCCTGACTCCTTCCGGATAACCGTTAAGGTTAGGACGTGCGGGGAAAGAAAGAGAGTCGGATTCGGGTCTCATTGGCCATTGGATCGCAGAGCCGGACTAGTAGGTAAAGTGTACACCTCTGCGCAGAGTTTGAAAACCTATTCGAATAGTCTGTGTCCACAGGAATGGACGAGTCTGGTGTGGTATGGCAATTAGTGTTTTGTTTTCCAAAAAAAGGGTGCGTTTGAGAAAAGTGGTTTTTAAAAGGACCGGCGGTTGAGCCGTGAGCTATGGTGGACGGGAAGTCCAGTAGCTGTTTTTGAAAATGAAAACCAGTGGGAACTGCTGATATACCTGGATGGTTTAGTCCAGGGGATTTTGTTATAATACTGAAAAACTTCCTACTCCTTTTGGAGAGGATGCGCTTTGCAAAAATACAAAATGTTTTTCAAAACAACTCTGCATAAAATATTGCTGTTTCTGCAAAATATCCTAAGCTCCACATATTCCATGCATTATATCTGATTTTCCCATTCCGCGGGTGAAGGTGGGCTGCTGAGTACGTTTGTACTCACCCTTGCTTATTTGTTGTTTTTCAGAAAAAGGAGATCGGGTAAGAGTTACGACTGTTCCCAACCTTGCCTGTGGCTGTTGGACCGCTGATTTGCTTCGCTGCGTATATCGGGCTGCTTCAGCCCCACTCTGAGGATATGTCTCGAGTTGTGGACCAACTCTTAAAGTTGTTCGCCACCTTTGTAGGTTTGTCTCGTTTAAGCAGATTTGGTATCATCTGATATATAAATGTGTTTACTAGCCTCCTGGGACTAGTAATTGTATCACATTTGAGTCCCAAAGGATTGGGGACGCTTCAACGGACCTATCAAGGAAGAGATCTATGTTGAGCAACCTCCCGGCTTTGAAGACAGTGAGTATCCTAACCACGTCTATAGACTCTCTAAGGCGCTTTATGGACTCAAGCAAGCCCCAAGAGCATGGTATGAATGCCTAAGAGATTTTCTTATTGCTAATGGATTCAAAGTCGGAAAAGCCGATCCTACACTCTTTACTAAAACACTTGAAAATGATTTGTTCGTATGCCAAATTTATGTTGATGATATCATATTTGGGTCTACTAACGAATCTACATGTGAAGAGTTTAGTAGGATCATGACACAGAAATTCGAGATGTCTATGATGGGGGAGTTGAAGTATTTCTTAGGATTTCAAGTGAAGCAACTCCAAGAGGGCACCTTCATTAGCCAAACGAAGTACATTCAAGACATTCTAACCAAGTTTGGGATGAAGGACGCCAAGCCCATCAAGACACCCATGGGAACAAATGGGCATCTCGACCTCGACACGGGAGGTAAATCCGTCGATCGAAAGGTATACTGGTCGATGATAGGTTGTTTACTCTATTTATGTGCTTCACGACCGGATATTATGCTTTCCGTATGCATGTGTGCAAGATTCCAAGCCGATCCTAAGGAAGCTCACCTTAGAGCCGTAAAATGAATCTTGGGATATTTAGTTTATACTCCTAAGTTTGGTCTTTGGTACCCCAGGGGATCCACATTTGATTTAATTGGTTATTCCGATGCCGATTGGGCAGGGTGTAAAATCAATAGAAAGAGCACATCAGGGACTTGCCAGTTCTTGGGAAGATCTCTGGTGTCTTGGGCTTCAAAGAAGCAAAATTCTGTGGCTCTTTCAACTGCCGAAGCCGAGTATATTGCCACAGGCCATTGTTGCGCGCAATTGCTTTGGATGAGGCAAACCCTTAGGGACTATGGTTACAAATTAACCAAAGTTCCTCTTCTATGTGATAATGAGAGTGCAATCCGCATGGCGGATAATCCCGTTGAGCATAGCCGCACTAAACACATAGCCATTCGGTATCATTTTCTAAGGGATCACCAACAAAAGGGGGATATCGAGACTGCATATGTTAGCACCAAAGAACAATTAGCCGATATCTTTACCAAGCCATTGGATGAACAAACTTTTACCAAACTTAGGCATGAGCTAAATATTCTTGATTCTAGGAATTTTTTTTGATAATTTGCACACATAGCTCATATGTATACCTTTGATCATCTCTTTCATGTGCTATGACTAATGTGTTCTTTCAAGTCCATTTCATGCTAAGTCATAGATTGAAAGGGAAAAGGAGTCTTCGGCGAAGACAAGGCTTCCACTCCGCTCCATCGAATCATTCATCCTTCGCCGTCGCTCCGCACCAACTCTCCAACTTTGGTATAATCTTCACTCCTTTACTTCTATCCAAAAGGGGAGAGAATAGTTTAAAAGGGCTTATATTTCACTCAAACATCCGTTTTTGGCGATTCATGCCAAAGGGGGAGAGAGTATTAGCCCAAAGCAAAAGGACCGCAAAAGCAAAAGGACCGCACCACCACCAATTTAAAAAATGTAGTCTTTTATTTGGTAATAAAAGAAGTTTTTCAATTGATATCTTATTTTGATATAATTTCAAATTGGTATACCCTCTTCAAAATTAATATCTAAAACCCTCTTGAACACTAAGAGGAGGATTTCATTAAGGGGGAGTTTTGTTTAGTCAAAGGAAAAGCATTTGAACCAAGGGGAGAAAATTTCAAATCTTGAAAATGCTTCTCAAAAATCTTATTAATTTACCTTTGACTATTTGCAAAAGAACTTTGAAAAGAATTTCCAAAACATTTTGCAAAACAAAACATGTGGTGCAAGCGTGGTCCAAAATGTTAATAAAAAGAAAAGACATCCGTGCGCATCTAGTAAGTAATATTTATTGGTTTCATTCCAAGCAACCTTTGCACTTACATTATGCAAACTAGTTCAATTCTGCACTTCTATATTTGCTTTGGTTTGTGTTGGCATCAATCACCAAAAAGGGGGAGATTGAAAGGGAAATAGGCTTACACCTTTTCCTAATTGATTTTGGTGGTTAAATTGCCCAACACAAATAATTGGACTAACTAGTTTGCTCTAGATTATAAGTTTTACAGGTGCCAAAGGTTCACAATAGACCAATAAAAAGACCAAGAAAGGGTTCAAACAAAGAGAGCTAAAGAAATCCCAAAGGCACCCTGGTCTGGCGCACCGGACTGTCCGGTGCACCACCGGACAGTGTCCGGTGCACCAGGGAACCCGACGCTGAACTCGCTACCTTCAGGAAAATGGGAGGCAGCTCCGCTATAATTCACCGGACTGTCCGGTGTGCCAGCGGAGCAACGGCTACTTCGCGCGCAACGGTCGACTGCAACGCATTTAATGCGCGCCTGCGCGCGCAGAGGTCAGAGCACGCGCAGCAGGCGCACCGGACAGTCTACAGGACTTGTCCGGTGCACCACCGGACAACCCAGAGGCCCCACAAGTCAGAGCTCCAACGGTCGAACCCCAACAGCTAGCTGACGTGGCTGGCGCACCGGACAGTGTCCGATGGCGCACCGGACTGTCCGGTGCGCCATGCGACAGCAGACTTCCAACGACCACATTTTGGTGGTTGGGGCTATAAATACCCCAACCACCCCACATTCAATTGCATCCAAGTTTTTCAGTATTCACACCTCATACAAGAGCTATAGCATTCAATTCTAGACATAACCAAAGAGATCAAATCCTCTCCCAAGTCTGGAATCACTCCAAATCAATAGTGACTAGAGAGAGCGACATTTGTGTTCATTTGAGCTCTTCCGCTTGGATTGCTTCTTTTCTTTCTCATTCTTTCTTGTGACAACCTCAATTGTAACCAAGGCAAGAGACACCAATTGTGTGGTGGTCCTTGCGGGGACTTTGTGTCCCGTGTGATTGAGAAGAGAAGCTCACTCGGTCTAAGTGACCGTTTGAGAGAGGGAAAGGGTTGAAAGAGACCCGGTCTTTGTGACCACCTCAACGGGGAGTTGGTTTGCAAGAACCGAACCTCGATAAAACAAATCCTTGTGTCACACTCTTTATTTGCTTGCGATTTTTTTTCACCCTCTCTCTCGGACTCGCTTATATTTCTAACGCTAACCCGGCTTGTAGTTGTGATTAACTTTGTAAATTTTAGTTTCGCCCTATTCACCCCCCCTCTAGGCGACTTTCACATCCTAAGGAACACAAACAATCCTAAGGATGGAAGTACTTAAATCGGGACTTGGGCTAGGAACAGGTGATGTTCTACCTAGGTTGATTAAGGATTGGATGCGTATGTAGGCTTGATGATCGAGGACCCTTTAACTGGTCACATGCCTCGTCATGGGTAAGCTTTGCCTCGGGCAGACTAAGGCCAGAATAAGATAACACACAATAGGAGTGGAGCGGTGGCGAGAGTAGCGTGTACCCTCCGTGGCAAGAGGCTGGACGGTGGTGTATCTGTGCTCTCGGCTGACGTGAACCTGATCTGGTCTTAAGAACCCTGGTGGCAGGTTGACATATGCAAGGGTTAAGTGCTACATATGTCATGTGATCGGAGATCCTCAGCTGAGTATAATCGATTCGGATCGCCGTACCTTCGCGGTTATGAAGACTTGGTCACTGCCCTACAACCTAAGTCAGGATGTGAACATTATGAATAAAAATGATGTTGTATTGATGAGATGGTGAAATTAGACCAGATGCAAACAGAGTCTATTGATACTTAATTTGGCGTTAAAATATTGAAAGTAAGGACTCACTTTAGTAAGCTATTTCTGCAAAAGCATCTAAGTTGATTCTTGCTAAAGCCTCTCCTTGATTCCCAATTCTAGCATACCATTGAGAGTCTTTTCTTTAGTCGGGTATGTCTTGCTGAGTAATTCCATACTCAGGGTTTTATTCCCTTTTGTTTTTCAGGTTATAGTTTTGTGCTGCTGGTGATGGTGTTAAGTGCCGGTGGGCTCGACCTTCTATACGTCTAAGTACTTCTTCTATACTTCTTATTGAGGATGGTCATTTGAGCTAGCATATATTTCAAACTTATACTTTTGGAATCACTTCGATAAAATAATATAAAATTTTTGTAACTTGTAAAATTTGGTAATAAGATTTCCGCTGCAAAAATATTGGTGTGTGTGATTTGTATTACTTAATCCCGCGGTTCTGGTTGTAAGTGGTTTATCCGATGTCCTTGGGGCAATCAGACGGATCCTGTTAAGTTATCTGGTGCACATGCATGGTCGTCTGAGGTCTTTGGGACAAGGACAGGTGCATGTGGGCCCAATAACTTGGGAGGTTCTACCACAGCTGGTATCGGAGAAGGATTAAGTATATACGGTCACATACGTATTTTCAAAACAAAAGTTTTGGTTTTGGAAAATCTATTTTCAACTAAACACATTGTTTGGCTTTGAAAAACAGCTTTGAAAAACTATAATGCTAGCAACATCCTCTGTTAAGCCCTAAACTAAGGACTATCAGGTGGCTTAGTTGAAAACCATAACCCATAACCGGGTGGGTATTGCATACATGTGTATTGTTATTTTGAGGCCATTCAGTTTTGAATGGATTGACACTCAGGTAAGGTGAGATGTGAGAGCATGACCGAACAAACGTCGGTCTAGGGAAGAGTGTAAAAAGCGCTTGATTATATACATGTTTTACATATGTATATATGAAAGCTGCGATGTGGAGTAATTACTTTTCCGAGAATTTAGTACCCCATGGATGTGTATGGGTATACAGACATGGGAATACTGAGAAGTGTAATGTACTTGTAACGACGCACCTACGCTCAGGTAAGAAGGTGAGTTACCATAATGAGTTGCCCTATGGTTAAAGTGTGGCAACGGCGCCTATGCATGGCTCGGCGCTTAATGATGAGCTAGTCTCCATATAGCAATATATGGAGTATAAACTGTGATAATCTGTCATGTGTGAACTGCATCATTGGGAAAATGGGCTATGATGAAATTTTCTGCAGGTACACTAACCTCGAATTCGTACGTGTAGCTGACGACTAGCAATTATCGTGAGAGAGAAGTATGCCACCAATATAGAATGCTATTGCCATAGTAGATTGGCAAAATTCGTGAGGACGTATAGGACGAGCATGCATCCTGATTGTTGCATCGTGTTTGTCACCTATATATATCCAAAATGCTTCTCTCATCTTTATTCCAGTAACCAGTGATTGTAGATAATATGGTGTAATGCTGAATTATGAACTTCAATGAAATAGGTGTTCTCCATTCTTTAGGTGACCTCTTAGGGTGCTTTATGTGTTTGCTCTTGAATTTGATGTGCTGATATAAAGCTAGTAGTTTGGTTGCCTAAACCCAAATCTAGGCCATGTTCTTAGTTGGTGAATCATGATCAAGGTTGATTTTTCCGTTACCCCTCCTTGACCCAAACTTATACAAAAAAATGCTTAGATAATTTCTTCGTTGGACAAAAAGGGTACTTAAGCTTAAAATAAGAATCTCGACTCATATTTCCATCTTAGACCATGCCCTTGACAATTGGTACAAGCTGATGTCCCTTAACCAATTCGCCTGTTCTTAAGGATCGCCATGTTGAATTATCAACCTAACCTAGGAAATGTATGTCCGATCATTTCCTTGAATTTGATGCCTTTGGTTTCTTCATATCTATCGAAGGCATATCAACTTAATCCTTGACCTTGTGATCTTTGTGATGGGCATAGAAATATGCCTGGGCTGAAGTTACAGTCTCCCATCGCACCCCCTCCTCAATTTATTTTAGGTTATGGCCACGCCTTGTTCATTTCATCGAGCCATAATCTATTTGGCTTTCTACTTGTAACCATTTTTACAGGTGGAGTATCTCTTTGTATATTGTCGCCCTTGCTCAATCCAGTTCTGTGGCGCGAGATTTCTTATTGGTTACATCTGGTAATGGTGTTATGACTAAAACTGATGGCACCGCGATAAAACCGAGGGCCTCCTGTGGATGCATACACATGGTTGTGCTGCTCGGTACACGCTAGTATCACAGTTAGTAGTCATAATCCATTATGAGATTATATTAATAAGTTATCTCTACACAAATTGTTCTTACCACGTGAGATTCATTATTGGTGCCAGTTTTGTAATGGTGTCATGGTTAAGGACTTATGGTACCGCGACGAAACTGAGAGCCTCCTGTGAATGCGCACACAGGATTTTGCTGCTTGGCGCATGCCGATATCGAAGTCTCTAGTCATGATCCATTGCGGAACTACACTGATGTGTTATCTTCCATCTATCTTCTCTTGAAACAATTTCTATGTTGTTTGTGAAGTGATCAAGCAACATCTATCATCTCTATTGGATCCAAAGGGCATACCATTTTCATGTGTGGTCTTATTTCTTGTGATCTTGGTAGTGACTACTCATACAAGTTCCCTTTACATCCTTTGTGTAAAGGCGAAGCCCTGGAGCTTTTTAGTGTTGGAAAAAACAGCTAATCAGCTCTCAAAACGGAGATTGGATTTCCCCTACTGCTGAGATGCAGGAGTTTGTTCATTCGCTCCCTTATTTAATCCATATATTCCCTAACCAAGTCTGTTCATCTTGCATGAAGAAACGGGTGAACAACCTGACCAAATGGATTTCTACCCAACTACATGCTCAACTGTTAATATGAGTGAACTCTCGACCGTTGGCTTACCGATGGTACTGAGAGGACATGCCCAATGTCAAAAGTGGTTCAACAAGTTGGTTTTGACTAACTTGTAACTGCCTAGTGAACTAAGGTTGAGTTTAGAGATCGTTTTATCGAGTTGTCTAAACTCACTCTGGTTTAACCCACCCTGAAGAAAGCAGTTATAAGAATCGAGATTAAGTTGACTAGTAACCACCTAATTATCGCTCTAGTTATGCCTCGATCGCCTCACGTGTGTTTTTCCAGCATATGTGATCAAGTCGAGGCATGCCTAGTGCTTGATAAAATGGACTGGTCGTAAAGTCCGTATCTACAGATCCCTTCACTGGTGATTCTCTAGAATCTATACCATCTTTCGTGGACTTGAATTCTCGGGTTAGCCACATGTTAACCACGGCAGTATTCGACATCCACACCCGTCCCCTATGCTATGAATTTCCTGTAACCACTTGTTGGTAAACCTCTTTCTGTAGGTTTTACCCAAGATGGTTGCATCTGATTCTGTTTGGGTAAAGTCGTATATCTACCGCTCGCCCAACATACTCAATTAGTACAGTGTCATCAGAGAAAGCAAACTGCGCACATGGAACCTTATGTGTTCCTCTGGCAGACATCGTCTCTATTGGTGGACCTCTCTAAATTGTCTTAAGTCGATATATGTTATGTCCGCTAGAGAAACCACATTCTGAAACACTCGTCTTCGCTTGAGACTGCCTTGCGATTACCGCTGATATGGACATGGGTTACATGCTTCTCTACCCTTAGAAGTCTTTCGCTCCGAATCTCGGGACGAGATTCTTTTAAGGGGGGAGGGCTGTAACACCCCAGGTGTTTACATTCCGCTCGACAACGAGTACAGATTTAAGCACGTGATCAGTGGATAAAATGAATGCTAGATTTTAAACATCTTCGCCTATCACGATTTTTATATCGTATCTGTTTCGTTTGTCGCGAGTGCGACATCGCTTTTATTTTTATCTATCTGGGCTCTTCCGAAATTTTCATGATATTTGGAACATCGTCATTCCGAAAATCGGTGCATCCGGTGATTATTTAAAATACATCGCTCGCGCGAACACGAATTCGGAAGCTCGACCCACTGGGTGATTTTTATCCCGGGCCAATTAAATAGAACCCGATGACTAAGTTTCCGGTGAAAATAAAGTGGTTCCCTTTTTGGTCATCCGTAACATCATATCTACGGATGTTTAATTAAATTATTCTCTAGTCGAGTGTTCGAGTAGCGAACGGAATTCGTCTAAATTCAACTAAAACAAATGTCAACTAAAATACTCAGTGTAAAATAATTTGTATCGTGCGTCGTCTGAGTGAAATCGTGCGCGAGGATATGATTTAATTTATTCTTCAGCACGCTATTTTGACGATGAAATCGCGTATACATTAGCGGATCTGGTTTCAGCTAATTTCGATCGAATCACGCAGAACAAATTATCAGTGCCGAAATCAGTTTATTTTGGTCTGTTATTCTCGCCCAGATCCAAATCTTCGGATATAAACAATTATTAAATAATTCGATTCCCACTCGTCAACCGAGACAGCTCGTCCGAGAAATTTTAATTGAGCTCCAATTCACTGGTAAATTATCCGTGGCTGTGGAACCAGGTGTTCAGTCGCGGATGAAATTATTGATTTCAAATCAAATGGAACACAGTTCTTGTCGGGGACCATAATTAGGGGTACCCTCAAGACGCCTAATTCTCAGCTGGTAACCCCCATCAGCATAAAGCTGCAGAGGCCTGATGGGTTTGATTAAGTCAGGGATCAGTCCATACGAGCGACTCGATCGCGCCTCGCCCGAGCCTAGCCTCGGGCAAGGGCAGCCGACCCTGAGGTGTTTCCGTCTCGCCCGAGGCCCCCTTTTTTACGGCAGACGCATCTCCGGCTCGCCCGAGGCCTTGCCTTCGTTAAGAAGCAACCCTGACTAAATCACCGCGCCGACCGACCGAGTCGCAGAGACATTTAACGCAAAGAGTGAGACTGACAGGCAGCCAGGCCTTGCCAAAGGCGCCAAAGGAAGCTCCGCCCGACCCAGGGCTCGGACTCGGGCTAAGGCCCCAGAAGACGGCGAACTCCGCTCCGCCCGACCCAAGGCTCGGACTCGGGCTAAGGCCCCGGAAGACGGCGAACTCCGCTCCGCCCGACCCAGGGCTCGGACTCGGGCTAAGGCCCCGGAAGACGACGAACCCCGCTTCGCCCGACGCAGGGCTCGGACTCCGCCCTGGTCTCTGCCGAACGCCCTCCGCCTCGCCCGACCCAGGAGCTCGGGCTCGGCCTCAGCCATGGAAGACAGACTCGACCTCGGCCTCGGGAGAACCTCCACGTCGCTCGACCTAGGGCACAAGTCCGCCACGTCAACAGGAGGCGCCATCATCACCCTGCCCCGAGCCGACTTGGGCCGCAGAGAACAAGACCGACGTCCCATCTGGCTAGCTCCGCCAGATAGGCAATGATGGCGCCCCGCTAGACCCATGACGACGGCGGCTCTCAGCTCCCTTACGGAAGCGGGGGGACGTCAGCAAGAGCCCAACTATTCCGACAGCTGTCCCTCCACCAGGCTCCGTTACTCCTCCGACAGCCACGACACCAGACCAGCTGGGTGCCAAGTTCTCTCCGGCTGCCACATTGGCATGTACCCAGGGCGCTAGCTCTCCCCAGCTAGACACGTAGCACTCTGCTGCATCCCCATTGTACACCTGGATCCTCTCCTTGCGCCTATAAAAGGAAGGACCAGGGTCTTCTTAGAGAAGGTTGGCCCCGCGGGAACGAGGGCAGGGGCAGGCGCTCTCTTGGGGCCGCTCGCTCCCCTCACCCGCGTGGACGCTTGTAACCCCCTACTGCAAGTGCACCCGACCTGGGCGCGGGACGAACACGAAGGCCGCGGGATCTCCGCCTCCCTCACGACCCGGCTCCGGCCACCTCGCTTTCCCCCCTTCGCGCTCGCCCACGCGCTCGACCCATCTGGGCTGGGGCACGCGGCACACTCACCCGTCGGCTTAGGGACCCCCCGGTCTCGAAACGCCGACAGTTGGCGCGCCAGGTAGGGGCCTGCTGCGTGTTGACGAGCAGTTTCTCGTCAAGCTCCAGATGGGCAGTCTCCAACGACCTCTCCAACCCGGGACGGTGCTTCGTTTCGGGAGCCTCGAGTTCATGTCTTTCGACGGCAGCTACGACATGATACTCCTTCCACCGCCGTGCGACAACGACAGTGGCGACCGACAGCTCGCCCGCCGGCGGTGGAATCGACGACGTCTTTCCCGCGTGGGGGAAGAACAACATTCGAGCTCGCCCCATCCTCTCCCTCGCCATCAGAGGAGGAGGCGGGGCAACCAGGGCCGAGCGGGAGGCTGCGCTCCGTCGACTGTCGAGCGAATCGACATCCCCAGTGCCCCAACGGAGGACGCGTCGGGCGTCACCCTCGCGTTTGAGGCGAAAGCGAGCGCCGTCCCCCCGCAACACGCCGACTCCGAGCAAGCGGACGACGCCAGCACGCTCACGGAGGGCCTGCAGGACGTCGCCCTCGTACCCAAGACGACGGCGCGATCAGCCCCCGATGTGACTTCGTCGCTCCTCGTCGACAAAAAGGTACCGACTGATCCCCATCCTTCGTCATTTCGACTCGACCTCAACCCGCCTAGCGACCTCGCTCTGGCGGGCACTCACGTTGAGGCGAGTGCAACCCCTTTTGGGTTTCGTGTGCGGTCGCCTTGGGACCGATTGACGGGCGTTTCGACCTACGGGCCCTCTGGGTCCGAGGAAGATGACGACCCCAGCATCCGCTGGGATTTCTCTAGATCTGGCAACCCCAGTGCCATGCGGGACTTCATGACCGCATGCAACTACTGCCTCTCCGACTGTTCCGACGGCAGACGCAGCCTTGACGACAAGGACTGCGGCCCGAGCCGCGAATATTTCCACGTCGAGCTAGGGGATCCCTCCGGAGGCAGCCGTCTCGGCATGCCGGAGGATGGCGATCCCCCTAGGCCAGTGCCTCGCGCCGACATCCCGCGAGAGCTAGATGTGGTCCCCGTTCCGGCGGGGGGTCACGACCCACAGCTCGAGCAAGTCCGCGGGGCGCAGGCCAGGCTCGACGAGGGGGCAGGAGCGCTCGAGTCGATCCGCCGGGACGTCGGGCAGGTACGGGCGAGCCAGCCCCCGGCCGGAGAAATACGTCACCTGCCCCAGGGTCTCCAGCACCGCATCGCCAACGATGCCAGGGACAGGCCGCCACCCGCATCCGGCGGAACCGGTCAGGACCTGGCAGCCGCGGCGATGCTCCTCCGCGCGATGCCGGAGTCATCAACCACCGAGGGTCGGTGAATCCAGGGAGAGCTCAAGCATCTCCTGGAAGGCGCTGCGGCCCGGCGGGCCGAGAGCTCTGCCTCCCGAAGGCAGGGGTACCCCTCGGAACCTCGTGCCGCGACTTCCCGACTCATGCGGGAAGCCTCGGTCTACACCGGGCGCACGCGCAACACCGCGCCTGCGGCCCCGGGCCACCTCGGCAACGAGCACCCTCATCGCGACCGTCGGGCCCGCCTCGACGAAAGGGTGCGCTGAGGCTACCACCCCAGGCGTGGGGGACGCTACGACAGCGGGGAGGATCGGAGTCCTTCGCCCGAACCACCCGGTCCGTAGGTCTTCAGCCGGGCCATTCGGCGGGCGCCGTTTCCGACCCGATTCCGACCCCCGACTACTATCACAAAGTACTCGGGGGAAACGAGACCGGAATTGTGGCTCGCGGACTACCGCCTGGCCTGTCAACTGGGTGGAACGGACGACGACAACCTCATCATCCGCAACCTCCCCCTGTTCCTCTCCGACACTGCTCGCGCTTGGTTGGAGCACCTGCCTCCGGGGCAGATTTCCAACTGGGAGGATTTGGTCCAAGCTTTCGCCGGCAACTTCCAGGGCACGTACGTGCGCCCCGGGAATTCCTGGGACCTCCGAAGCTGCCGGCAACAGCCGGGAGAGTCTCTTCGGGACTACATCCGGCGGTTCTCGAAGCAGCGCACCGAACTGCCCAACATCACCGACTCCGATGTCATCGGCGCGTTCCTTGCCGGCACCACCTGCCGTGACCTGGTGAGCAAGTTGGGTCGCAAGACCCCCACCAGGGCGAGCGAGCTGATGGACATCGCCACAAAGTTCGCCTCCGGTCAGGAGGCGGTCGAGGCCATCTTCCGAAAGGACAAGCAGCCCCAGGGCCGCCCGTCAGAGGATGCTCCCGAGGCATCTACTCCGCGCGGCGCCAAGAAGAAAGGCAGGAAGAAGTCGCAAGCGAAACGCGACGCTACCGACGCAGACCTTGTCGCCGCCGCTGAGTACAAGAACCCTCGGAAGCCCACCGGAGGTGCCAACCTCTTCGACAAGATGCTCAAGGAGACGTGCCCTTACCATCAGGGGCCCGTCAAGCACACCCTCGAGGAGTGCGTCATGCTTCGGCGCCACTTCCACAGGGCTGGGCCACCCGCAGAGGGTGGCAGGGCCCGCGACGACGACAAAAAGGAAGATCACCAAACAGGAGAGTTCCCCGAGGTCCGCGACTGCTTCATGATCTGCGGAGGGCATGCGGCGAATGCCTCGGCTCGGCATCGCAAACGAGAGCATCGGGAGGTCTGCTCGGTGAAGGTGGCGGCGCCAGTCTACCTAGACTGGTCCGACAAGCCCATCACCTTCGACCAAGATGACCACCCCGACCACGTGCCGAGCCCGGGGAAGTACCCGCTCGTCGTCGATCCCATCATCGGCGACGTCAGGCTCACCAAGGTCCTGATGGATGGGGGCAGCTGCCTCAATATCGTCTACGCCGAGACCCTCAGGCTCCTGCGCGTCGATCTGTCCTCCGTCCGAGCAGGCGCTGCGCCCTTCCACGGGATCATTCCCGGGAAGCGCGTCCAGCCCCTCGGACAGCTCGACCTTCCTGTCTGCTTCGGAACACCCTCCAACTTCCGAAGGGAGACTTTGACGTTTGCGGTGGTCGGGTTCCGAGGAACCTACCACGCAGTATTGGGAAGGCCATGCTACGCGAAGTTCATGGCCATCCCCAACTACACCTACTTGAAGCTCAAGATGCCGGGCCCCAACGGGGTCATCACCGTCGGCCCCACGTACAAACACGCGTTCGAATGCGATGTGGAGTGCGTGGAGTACGCCGAGGCCCTCACCGAGTCCGAGGCCCTCATCGCCGACCTGGAAAACCTCTCCCAAGATGTGCCGGACGTGAAGCGGCACGCCGGCAACTTCGAGCCAGCGGAGACGGTTAAGGCCGTCCCTCTCGACCCCAGTGGCGACACCTCCAAGCAGATCCGGATCGGTTCCGGGCTCGACCCCAAATAGGAAGCAGTGCTCGTCGACTTTCTCCGCGCAAACGCCGACGTCTTTGCGTGGAGTCCCTCGGACATGCCCGGCATACCGAGGGATGTCGCCGAGCACTCGCTGGATATTCGGGCCGGAGCCCGACCGGTCAGACAGCCCCTGCGCCGATTCGACGAGGAAAGGCGCAGGGTGATAGGCGAGGAGATCCACAAGCTGATGGCAGCAGGGTTCATCAAAGAGGTATTCCATCCCGAATGGCTTGCCAACCTTGTGCTTGTGAGGAAGAAAGGGGGGAAATGGCGGATGTGTGTAGACTACACTGGTCTCAACAAAGCATGTCCGAAGGTTCCCTACCCTCTACCTCGCATCGATCAAATCGTGGATTCCACTGCTGGGTGCGAAACCCTGTCATTCCTCGATGCCTACTCAGGGTATCATCAAATCAAGATGAAAGAGTCCGACCAGCTCGCGACTTCTTTCATCATGCCCTTCGGCATGTACTGTTATGTCACCATGCCGTTCGGTTTGAGAAACGCGGGTGCAACGTACCAGCGGTGCATGAACCATGTGTTCGGCGAACACATTGGTCGCACGGTCGAGGCCTACGTCGATGACATCGTAGTCAAGACAAGGAAAGCCTCCGACCTTCTCTCCGACCTTGAAGTGACATTCCGGTGTCTCAAGGCGAAGGGCGTCAAGCTCAATCCCGAGAAGTGCGTCTTCGGGGTGCCCCGAGGCATGCTCCTGGGATTCATCGTCTCCGAGCGGGGCATCGAAGCCAACCCGGAGAAGATCGCAGCCATCACCAGCATGGGGCCCATCAAGGACTTAAAAGGCGTACAAAGGGTCATGGGATGTCTCGCGGCTTTGAGCCATTTCATCTCGCGCCTCGGCGAAAGAGGCCTGCCCCTGTACCGTCTCTTAAGGAAGGCCGAGTGCTTCACTTGGACTCCCGAGGCCGAGGAAGCTCTCGGGAACCTGAAGGCGCTCCTCACCCAGGCGCCCGTCTTGGTACCCCCAGCTGATGGAGAAGCCCTCTTGGTCTACGTCGCCGCTACCACTCAGGTGGTTAGCGCCACGATCGTGGTCGAAAGGCAAGAAGAGGGGCATGCATTGCCCATTCAGAGGCCAGTTTACTTCGTCAGCGAGGTGCTGTCCGAAACCAAGACCCACTACCCACAAGTTCAGAAGCTGCTGTATGCAGTGATCCTGACGAGGCGAAAGTTGCGGCATTACTTCGAGTCTCATCCGGTAACTGTGGTGTCATCCTTCCCCCTGGGGGAGATCATCCAGTGCCGAGAGGCCTCGGGACGGATCGCGAAGTGGGCGGTGGAAATCATGGGCGAGACAATCTCGTTCGCCTCTCGGAAAGCCATCAAGTCCCAGGTACTGGCGGACTTCGTAGCCGAATGGGTCGACACACAGTTGCCGACGGCTCCGATCCAACCGGAGCTCTGGACCATGTTTTTCGACGGGTCGCTGATGAAGACGGGAGCCGGCGCGGGCCTGCTCTTCGTCTCGCCCCTCGGGAAACACCTGCGCTACGTGCTACGCCTCCATTTCCCGGCGTCCAACAATGTGGCTGAGTACGAAGCTCTGATCAACGGATTGCGAATCGCCATCGAGCTAGGGGTCCGACGCCTCGACGCTCGCGGCGACTCGCAGCTCGTCATCGACCAAGTCATGAAGAACTCCCACTGCCGCGACCCGAAGATGGAGGCCTACTGTGATGAGGTTCGACGCCTGGAAGACAAGTTCTACGGGCTCGAGCTTAACCACATCGCCCGGCTCTACAACGAGACTGCGGACGGGCTGGCAAAGATAGCCTCGGGGCGAACGACGGTTCCCCCGGACGTCTTCTCCCGGGATCTGCACCAACCCTCCGTCAAGATCAGCGACACGCCCGAGCCCGAGGCGCCCTCGGCCCTGTCCGAGGGGACCTCGGCCCAGCCCGAGCCATCCTCGGTTCAACCCGAGGAACCCTCGGCCCCCGGGGACGAGGCGCTGCGCATCGAAGAGGAGCGGAGCGGGGTCACGCCTGATCGAGATTGGCAGGCCCTGTACCTGCAATATCTCCACCGAGGAGAGCTACCCCTCGACCAGGCCGAGGCACGGCGGGTAGCGCGACGCGCCAAGTCGTTCGTCTTGCTGGGCGATGAGAAGGAGCTTTACCACCGCAGCCCCTCGGGCATCCTCCAGCGGTGCATCTCCATCGCCGAAGGTCAGGAACTACTGCAAGAGATACACTCGGGGGCTTGCGGCCATCACGCAGCGCCTCGAGCCCTTGTCGGGAACGCTTTCCGGCAAGGCTTCTACTGGCCGACGGCGGTGGCTGACGCCACTAGAATTGTCCGCACCTGCGAAGGGTGCCAATTCTATGCGAAGCAGACCCACCTGCCCGCTCAGGCTCTGCAGACGATACCCATCACCTGGCCCTTCGCTGTGTGGGGTCTGGACCTCGTCGGCCCTCTGCAGAAGGTGCCCGGGGGCTACACGCACCTGCTGGTCGCCATCGACAAATTCTCCAAGTGGATCGAGGTCCGACCCCTGAACAGCATCAGGTCCGAGCAGGCGGTGGCGTTCTTCACCAACATCATCCATCGCTTCGGGGTCCCGAACTCCATCATCACCGACAACGGCACCCAGTTCACCAGCAAAAAATTCTTGGATTTTTGCGAGGACCACAACATCCGGGTGGACTGGGCTGCCGTAGCTCATCCCATGTCGATTGGGCAAGTAGAGCGTGCCAACGGCATGATTCTACAAGGGCTCAAGCCTCGGATTTACAATGACCTCAACAGGTTCGGCAAGCGATGGATGAAGGAACTCCCCTCGGTGGTCTGGAGCCTGAGGACGACGCCGAGCCGAGCCACGGGTTTCACGCCGTTCTTCCTGGTCTGCGGGGCCGAGGCCATCTTGCCCACGGACCTGGAATACGGCTCCCCGAGGACGAGAGCCTATGACGATCAAAACAACCAAGCTAGCCGAGAGGACTCGCTAGACCAGCTGGAAGAGGCTCGGGACAGGGCCTTACTACACTCGGCGCGGTATCAGCAGTCCCTGCGACGCTACCACGCCCGAGGGGTCCGACCCCGAGACCTCCAGGTGGGCGACCTGGTGCTTCGGCTACGGCAAGACGCCCGAGGGAGGCACAAGCTCACGCCCCCCTGGGAGGGGCCATTCGTCATCGCCAAAGTTCTGAAGCCCGGAACGTACAAGCTGGCTAACAGTCAAGGCGAGGTCTACGGCAACGCTTGGAACATCCAACAGCTACGTCGCTTCTACCCTTAAGATGTTTCCAAGTTGTTCATATACCTCGCACCCACGCAAAGTTTAGTCAACAAGGAAGGGTCGGCCTCGCCTCGGCAAAGCCCGACCCTCCCTCGGGGGCTAAAAGGGGGGAAACCCCCTCCGCGTCAAAATTTTCCTCGAAAAAAGAAAAAAGATCTCTTTTGCCAGAATATCTTTCGTGCTTTTTGACTACTTCGAAAAGTGGGTCCTGGAAATGATGGGGTACACGTAAGCAGTCAAGGCTGACCGAGCCGAGGGATTCCTACGCCTCCGGGATACGGATACCTCACTCATCACCTTCTGCGATAAGTAACTCGCGTTCGGATAAGGAGACTCCACGGATCGAACAAGTCTCTACGCTCGGAAGCCCTTCTGTCGAAGCGATTCTTCGAGTCTTCTCGACCGAGTCGGTGATAGGGCCTCATGGACGAGTAAAAGTGCGCGTAAGCGGCAAGGCCGACCGAGCCGAGGGACTCCCACGCCTCCGGGATACGGATACCTCACTCCTCACCTTCCGCGAGAAGAAACTTTCGCTCGTACAAACATCCCTGTTACCGACGAAAAGTCCAGATACTCGAAACAAGAGGAAGAGAGACGCAGCTTTAACACGCAACAAGGGTGTGTGTTCTGGCCTCGACGGTCGCACAAAGCACACACTACAAGACAAGCTGATCCTGTAGGCTCGGGTCTTGACGCTGGAAGGGGGCAGCAACACCCTCGGCATCGACGGCACCTTCGGCGAGGCCCGACCTAGCCTCGGACGGCGACGCGGTCCGAGGGTCTCCGCTCCGAAGACGACGTCATCACCACGCCCGGGCAATCACTGCCAGGGACTTCTCCGAGAACCCGGCCCGAGCAGGCGGCCCAGCCGGTCACCCCTAGGGCCTCGGCCAACCATCTTCCGAGGGTGCCAGCCCGGTCCGAAGCCTCGGCTGATCAACTCCGACGTCGATCCAGCCAACGGACAACCTGGCTAGGTTCCGGCCAACCAGGTTTTATTTTCGAGCCAACTCCGCCTCTGCTCATGCTGATATCGCTACCCCTAGCCTCGGCTCGACGAAGAGCGGCCGAGGGGTCTCTTTAACTAAGCTAGAGGAGCCTCGGACAGCAGGGCCGACCGAGCCGAGGGACTCCTACGCCTCCGGGATACGGATACCTCACTCGTCACCTTGACGCGGGGCGACTCATGCTTGGTGAAGCGGTTCAGACAAACAACAGGCGAGTCTTAGTGCTCAAAAATGAGGAAAAAGCACGGCTCCGTGCCGAAGTTACATACATGTTCAGGCCCCAAAAGCCGAAATGAACAAAAAACACTGGCATCCAAAGTGCCATTACAAACGGAACTCCGGTTCCCCCTCCGCAGGTACGAACAACCCCACTCGATAGGGGTGGGCCTGCGGAGCAATAGAAGACCGACGAACGGCATGTCATCGCCCGCCCCGACAGCGGCGACGATGAAGACTCCTGCCCCGGGGGGCCGAACAGCAGCAGTGATGACCTCAGGGCGGATGCTGCTGCTAGGAGGCCCCCGCCCTTGCCCAAACTCGAGAGGCAAGGACGGGCAGAAGGCCGTAGAGTTGGAGGTCGGTCCATGGCCAACCTTGGCTGTCGCGCCGGCGGAAGAACCTCTTCCAGCTGCCGTGGCGGGAGGCGGCACCGGGAGCGGCTCCGAAACCGCTCGGCTCAGAGAGCCGGGCACGGTGCAGCTGTCAGCGCCACGGACGACTCCCGCCCTTCCCCCCGATCACTGAGGGAAGGAGCGGGCCGCCGCCCACGCAGGGACCAACCCCAACTCGGCACACTCCCCTCCCCAGCACTAGTGATGAAAATCCTTGAGGCTGAGGGAGGGGCAGAGGCCGCAGCCCGGCTCGCTTTCCCCCACCATCAAACTGGAGGTCACCATCTTGGGTGACCGCCGGTGGAGGGGTGCAGCCGGGCTGCATGATGAAAATCCTTGAAGCCGAACGATGGCTGAAAGGTACCAACTCCCACGGAGTTGCGTTCCTCCAACGATGGGGCGAAAAGACGGCGGTTTCCCCCATCTGGGGGCTTGAAAGGTGGAAAGACACGATGCATAAGGGAGGAAGAAGGCATGGTCGCCTTACGGAAGGGGTCGCCCTCCTTTTAAAGGCGACTCTCCCTGCTTGTGCCCCCAACCGTCGCGGGCCGAGTCTTCTCCAACACACCTCCAAGGCCCTCCCCTGTGGCGCGGGGGCTGGGTCCCGCATGTCATACAAGACTAGCCCCGAGCGGAAGAAGCCAAACCGCCGCGCACGGCGCACGCAACCACCCAGCGGTTACAAGCGACCCTCCGCTTTTGCCCAGGCCAACGGGCGAAAGGGGCAGGCAGCCATGCAGACGGCATGCAACCGCGCCAAGTGGCCGCGCCTCTCCGACTCCAAACCTGCCAGCACGGAGGCCTAAGCCCACGCGTCGCGCGACCGGCGCGCCGGATGCTGCATGCAAGCAACTGTACCACTTGCGCCACCACCGCACCTCCTCGATTGCGGAACCGATACCGCGACCCGAGGTGACCCAGCGCGCGACCCAGCAGCGCCAGCCTGACGCAGCGGTCAAATGCGGTCAAAAGTGGGCCGGCAGTAATGACGGTGGCAGGCGCGCGGGAGCAGCGGTCACGCCGTCAGCCAAGCTCACGTCCCATCCGGAGGCAGCAAGAGAACCCCCTCTCACGGTGTAAAGACGACGCGCCCGTGACCCGTCCCTCGAACGGCTCGCGCACACGCAACGGCAGCCTCGCCAACTACTCACCCCGGCACATTAACTCCGCGGCTGGACAGGCGGCGCTTCTGGCAGGAGTAGCTGGCGACGCTTTGCCTTCGCCAAAATAACCGCGCCGAAAAAGGTACGCCGCGTCGTTCAAATTCGTATCCTTTTTTCCCTTTTTCCTCTTTCTCTATCTCTTGCAACAGGGACCAGGAAAGGGGATACCCCCAAAGGGATCCTTCCCCGTGAAGGAACTAGGCTCCGAGCCTCCATACTGATCAGGGGTTCGAAGGCTGGCCCCCCGAAGGGTTCAACAGCCGCCTCAGATCGCGTGGGCCCGACACCCACTACTGGTCAGAGGTTCGAAGGTCGGCCTCCCGAAAGGTTCCACGGCCGCCTCAGGCTACTCGGGCTCCGCGCCCATTACTGATCAGGGGTTCGAAGGCTGGCCCCCCGAAGGGTTCACAGTCGCCTCAGACACCGAGCGAGGGATGACCAGGGGTACGTTCGATACATAACCAAGGCTCGGGCTGCGCTCCCGAGGTACCCTAGGACATTTCCGAGACCAGCGGGAACGATCCTGTAACGGAATCCCATCGGAGGGAGGCAACGAGCCCTCGGACCCCGTCGCCAGGGGACCGGGTCCGGCAGATCACCCGCAGGTACTTTTGGGCGTGCCTCCGGGCCCCTAGCCGACCCCCAACGAACGGGGCACGGACGTCCACTCGGATTACCCGCTTGCAGCTCACCGGAGACACCATGTTCGGTGCCCGTCGAGGGTAACATGGCGCTCTCCCCCCCTCCTCCTTGCGGAAAGGCGACGTAGGGGCGTATGTAAAAAAGCCGAGTCTGTCCCTGATCGCCCTCTCGCCCTGTGCGGAGGCTCGGGGGCTGCTCTCGCAAACCCGGCTCCGGCCAAACCGTTGACAGCGTCAACATACCAGCCCGAGAACTTGGGCCCCGACAGTGCACCCGGGCTACGGCCTGTTCGCATGAGGGAACCACCAGACCAGCCGAAGCATTACGCAAGGCATTAAGACCTCGAAGGAGTGAAACCACTCCTCCGAGGCCTCGGGGGCTACACCCGGCGGGTGCGCTCGCGCGCACCCACCGGAACAAAGTGCAATCGAGAAAGGCTGGTCCCCTTGCAAAAAAGTGCGACGAAAGCCTCCAAGCGAGTGCTAACACTCCCTTCGAGGCTCGGGGGCTACTGTCGGGGACCATAATTAGGGGTACCCTCAAGACGCCTAATTCTCAGCTGGTAACCCCCATCAGCATAAAGCTGCAGAGGCCTGATGGGTTTGATTAAGTCAGGGATCAGTCCATACGAGCGACTCGATCGCGCCTCGCCCGAGCCTAGCCTCAGGCAAGGGCAGCCGACCCTGAGGTGTTTCCGTCTCGCCCGAGGCCCCCTTTTTTACGGCAGACGCATCTCCGGCTCGCCCGAGGCCTTGCCTTCGTTAAGAAGCAACCCTGACTAAATCACCGCACCGACCGACCGAGTCGCAGAGACATTTAATGCAAAGAATGAGACTGACAGGCAGCCAGGCCTTGCCAAAGGCGCCATAGGAAGCTCCGCCCGACCCAGGGCTCGGACTCGGGCTAAGGCCCCGGAAGACGGCGAACTCCGCTCCGCCTGACCCAGGGCTCGGACTCGGGCTAAGGCCCCGGAAGACGGCGAACTCCGCTCCGCCCGACCTAGGGCTCGGACTCGGGCTAAGGCCCCAGAAGACGGCGAACTCCGCTCCGCCCGACCCAGGGCTCGGACTCGGGCTAAGGCCCCGGAAGACGACGAACCCCGCTTCGCCCGACCCAGGGCTCGGACTCCGCCCTGGTCTCTGCCGAACGCCCTCTGCCTCGCCCGACCCAGGAGCTCGGGCTCGGCCTCGGCCATGGAAGACAGACTCGACCTCGGCCTCGGGAGAACCTCCACGTCGCCCGACCTAGGGCACAAGTCCGCCACGTCAACAGGAGGCGCCATCATCACCCTGCCCCGAGCCGACTTGGGCCGCAGAGAACAAGACCGACGTCCCATCTGGCTAGCTCCGCCAGATAGGCAATGATGGCGCCCCGCTAGACCCATGACGACGGCGGCTCTCAGCTCCCTTACGGAAGCGGGGGGACGTCAGCAAGAGCCCAACTATTCCGACAGCTGTCCCTCCACCAGGCTCCGTTACTCCTCCGACAGCCACGACACCACACCAGCTGGGTGCCAAGTTCTCTCCGGCTGCCACATTGGCATGTACCCAGGGCGCTAGCTCTCCCCCGCTAGACACGTAGCACTCTGCTGCATCCCCATTGTACACCTAGATCCTCTCCTTGCGCCTATAAAAGGAAGGACCAGGGTCTTCTTAGAGAAGGTTGGCCCCGCGGGAACGAGGGCAGGGGCAGGCGCTCTCTTGGGGCCGCTCGCTCCCCTCACCCGCGTGGACGCTTGTAACCCCCTACTGCAAGCGCACCCGACCTGGGCGCGGGACGAACACGAAGGCCGCGGGATCTCCGCCTCCCTCACGACCCGGCTCCGGCCACCTCGCTCTCCCCCCTTCGCGCTCGCCCACGCGCTCGACCCATCTGGGCTGGGGCACGCGGCACACTCACTCGTCGGCTTAGGGACCCCCCGGTCTCGAAACGCCGACAGTTCTAAATACTGTTTTGATTTGTTCCGATTACGTCTCGCTCCGATCTAAAAATCTTGGCTCAAAATATCTGTGATTCTCTAATAAAAAAATCTTCTCGACGTTATCCTACCGCCGTCCATCTCTAGATATTTTTTTCAGCTGTCGTTTTATCCTTTACGTGCTGCTCGTCCTGGGAGAAACAAAAAAAATTCAGACACACTCTCTCTCTTCTCCTGATATTTTCTTGTCCGTGGGATTTTTTTTCCTCCAGCCGTGGTTATCGTCAAAGTTTCTCTCCTTATCTCCAGCCGCCGTACGTAGATGTTCCTGGCGTCTGCTTTAAATCTTGGAGCCACCGTCTTCCTCCCTGCGTGCTCCTCTCTGACCAGCCAGCCGCTCCTCCCCAGCGTCCGACTCCTTCCTGCGCCGTGGCTCACTTCTCCTGCGCGGTTCCTCCAGCTCCCTCTACCGGCCGCCAGGAGCACAGCTCGGCCTCCAGCTCGACGATTCTGTTCCCATGCCGCGCACCCAGCTGCTTCTCTCCCTGCTCCTCGCCTCATCCCATGGCCGCGCCCCACTCTGCGTCGTCCCTCAGCTCACTGGCCGCGCTCACCCCCGCTCCTCTTTGCCGATGCTCGGCCATGCCAGAACCCGCCCGGCCGTTCCTATTTCTTCCTGCGCGCCGGCTGAGCTCCCTGGCGTTCGTCCTGGTCTGCAGCAGGTCGCCTGGGTCGTTCCCTTTGCCGGCCATCATGGAGCCCATCGGCCAACCTCGCTATGTTGCGTGGGTCGCGCTCCCTATCCCAGCGCTGTCCCTTTTCCCCTACTCGGTTTTCTCTAGTGTGGTGGCAGACGAGCTCCTGTTCTCCGTCCATGGCGTCCTGGCGAGAAGCTTCCCTTCTCCAGATCCATAGCGTCATCGTTCTTCATCTTCGCATCCAAGTCCGGCTGTCTAGCTCGCCCTCGCCCCTCCCTTACATGCTGGAACTTGCCCAGCGCCGTGCCCTGTTCCCTGCGCACACGCCGCGCGCACGAATTTTTCCTGCTCGGCCACAATGGTCACGTCGTCGATCCCGCCCGAACCTGCAGCCCCAACACAGTGTTGTTTCTGCTCGACGCAAGTGCTTTACTACGTCACACCGTGTCAACAGTAAGCCGTGAAGACGCTACTATGCTCGCTGTGGCCGGTTTCCTGCGTCGTGCCCGGAATTTTGCTGCGCGTCCTTGCTTGCTGTCTGTCCACACGTCGTGCGTAGAGCAATAAAACAAAAATCTGTGCGTATCGGGCTCGCGCGCCGAATCTTTTTCTAACTCGCCAGCGTGCCCTCTCGGCTCGCTCGGCTTTAAAATCCCTATCTCGTCGTCAACCTCGCCGTGACTTAGTTCGTCGTCGCGCCGTTCGCCGTCGAGTCTCGCTACCCATCGCGAAGTCCCCTGCTATCAGCCTCCGCACGTGTCCTAAGCTGTCGTAGCCAGTTTGCCTCCATCTCGTGGTGGTGTTGCGCTGCCGTCGAGTCCCGATATCGATCTGGTTGTCGTCGAAGTGCAGCTTAGTTTAATGCTCGCCAAGGATTCGATCAAAGATTTAGATCAAAGATTTTATTCGGAGACTGTCGACGTTCTCACAATCTTGAAGTCGGACCTGCTTTGGATGAGAAGTCCCTGATGTTCGAGAGAGGCGAGGCCTGTAAGCGCTCTCTTGGGACTCAACCAAATATCTAAACTGGAAAACCGTCATCGCCCTTGCGGATATCGAATCAAATCAGTATTGGTAAGCCAATTTATTATTTCGATTAATCAAATTAGATTAGCTAGATTTATTAGTCATAATAATTCTCGTGTTTAGCAGACGCGTCGTGTCTGTGTTAGATGTTTGCTAAAGAAGTCGATGCTTTGCTCTAGTAGTCGTATTCTATGTTGGGTAATCGGTTAAATCACATAGAGGAATATTGATCGTTTAAATTAATAATCTTGAATAACTATTTATCGTGGTCCAAATCAGTTGGAGGTAAGCAGCATCGGTTGGTCCGCTTTAGTTAAAATCCAAAAGCTACTTAGTGGTCATCATCCATTAGTGTTTTAGGTCTTTAGATTTTAAATTGTGGACTTGTGAAAACTTTATGTGGTTTGATAAGGCTCTACTTGTTAGAATAAGTGGCGTGATGTTTGCATTAGGTTCGAGAAGCGTAATTATTGCGCTTAGTCGTACGTCGGTAACTAGTGTTTCCGTATAAAAATTATACAACGCCACGCCGCTAGGCGTTTAATTCGCTATCGCGTAATACTTTTTAGGTTTAAAATATTCCTATCTATATGCATTCATGTGCATAATGCATTTCATTCGGGTATGTTAATTAATCGCGTGATGCGGAAGACGAACCAAGTCGACCCCAAGCGTGGGCTAATCCACAGGATGATGCTGATGGACGAACCGGAAGATGGATAATCTAAACGAGTATCGACACAAAAGCTGATCGTCAAGTGGTCGCCACTTAACAACACTAACGTAGTGTTTATTCCAGGCAAGCCCCGGTGCATGCAACCCCTTCCTTGTGTTTTTAAATAATTTTTGCACACTTTAAGTCTAGTGAAATGTGCATTAGGTTTATAGGAGTTGCTTGAAACCCTTTGATGCATTGCCTTCTTTGATATCCATACCTTTATAGATACTTCTGATGAAGTATCAAAAATAGAATTTATAAAAATGCTTAGCCCTGCTTCGATCTTGTGGATAGAGGTTGTCTTTTGCAATACTGCCTAGCTCAGGGGTTATCCTGAGGAAGGATGGCTTCTACCTACAAGAATATATTTTCATTGGGAGCATGGTGGGATCTTACTGCAAAGTTCCCTGTGATACTCTTTTCATCCTAAGGAACACAAACAATTCTAAGGATGGAAGTACTTAAATCGGGACTTAGGCTAGGAACAGGTGATGTTCTACCCAGGTTGATTAAGGATTGGATGTGTATGTAGGCTTGATGATCGAGGACCCTTTAACTGGTCACATGCCTCGTCATGGGTAAGCTTTGCCTCGGGCAGACTAAGGCCAGAATAAGATAACACGCAATGGGAGTGGAGCGGTGGCGAGAGTAGCGTGTACCCTCCGTGGCAAGAGGCTGGACGGTGGTGTATCTGTGCTCTCGGTTGACGTGAACCTGATCTGGTCTTAAGAACCCTGGTGGCAGGTTGACATATGCAAGGGTTAAGTGCTACATATGTCATGTGATCGGAGATCCTCAGCTGAGTATAATCGATTCGGATCGCCGTACCTTCGCGGTTATGAAGACTTGGTCACTGCCCTACAACCTAAGTCAGGATGTGAACATTATGAATAAAAATGATGTTGTATTGATGAGATGGTGAAATTAGACCAGATGCAAACAGAGTCTATTGATACTTAATTTGGCGTTAAAATATTGAAAGTAAGGACTCACTTTAGTAAGCTATTTCTGCAAAAGCATATAAGTTGATTCTTGCTAAAGCCTCTCCTTGATTCCCAATTCCAGCATACCCTTGAGAGTCTTTTCTTTAGTCGGTTAAGTCTTGTTGAGTAATTCCATACTCATGGTTTTATTCCCTGTTGTTTTCAGGTTATAGTTTTGTGCTTCTGGTGATGGTGTTAAGTGCCGGTGGGCTCGGCCTTCTATAAGTCTAAGTACTTCTTCTATACTTCTTACTGAGGATGGTCATTTGAGCTAGCATATATTTCAAACTTATACTTTTGGAATCACTCCGATAAAATAATATAAAATTTTTGTAACTTGTAAAATTTGGTAATAAGATTTCCGCTGCAAAAATATTGGTGTGTGTGATTTGTATTACTTAATCCTGCGGTTCTGGTTGTAAGTGGTTTATCCGATGTTCTTGGGGCAATCGGACGGATTCTGTTAAGTTATCTGGTGCACATGCATGGTCGTCTGAGGTCTTTGGGACAAGGATAAGTGCATGTGGGCCCAATAATTTGGGAGGTTCTGCCACATACAACTCCTTTTCATCACCCAGTAAAACGAACGACTTGGCGCGCCGAGCCAGTCGCCGAGCTTCGGCCTTGTCGAGGGGCAACTCTCCATGGAGGAGATATTCCAGGTACGGGGTCTACCAGTTTGGGACCGGTGTGACCCCATTCCGCTCCACCTCGATACGCAGGGCCTCATCCTCGGCAGCCGAGGGTACCTCGGGCAGGGCCGAGGTCCTCTCGGGTTCGGGCGCGTCGTTGATTTTGACGGAGGGTTGATATATGTCCCTGGAGAAGACATTCGGGGGAACCGTCGTTCGCCCCGAGGCTATTTTTGCCAGCTCATTCGCGGTCTCGTTGTACCGTCGAGCAACATGGTTGAGTTCCAGCCCATAGAACTTATCTTCCAAGCGCCGAACTTCGTCGCAGTAGGCCTCCATTTTCCGATCGCGGCAGTGAGAGTTCTTCATGACTTGGTCAATAACGAGCTGCGAGTCGCCACGAGCGTCGAGGCGCCGAACCCCTAGCTCGACGGCGATGCGCAGTCCATTAACCAAGGCCTCGTACTCGGCCACGTTGTTTGACGCCGGAAAATGGAGGCGTATTACGTAACGCACATGTTCTCCGAGGGGTGAGATGAAGAGCAAGCCCGCGCCTGCTCCGGTTTTCATCAACGACCCGTCGAAGTACATGGTCCAAAGTTCGGCCTGGATTGGGGCCGTTGGCAACTGGGTGTCTGTCCATTCAGCCAGGAAGTCGGCCAAGACTTGGGATTTTATGGCCTTCCGAGGGGCAAATGAAAGTGTTTCGCCCATGAGTTCCACTGCCCATTTTGCTATCCTACCCGAGGCCTCTCGGCACTGGATGATCTCTCCCAGGGGGAAAGACAACACCATAGTAACCGGATGAGACTCGAAGTAGTGTCGCAGCTTCCGCCGTGTCAGAATCACTACGTACAGCAGCTTCTGGATTTGCGGGTAGCGGATTTTGGTCTCAGATAGCACTTCGCTGATGAAGTAGACTGGCCTCTGGACGAGCAGTGCATGCCCTTCTTCTTGTCTCTCGACTACGACCGTGGCGCTGACCACCTGAGTGGTTGCGAATACGTAAATCAAGAGAGCTTCTCCCGCAGCGGGGGGCACCAAGATGGGCGCATTAGTAAGGAGTGCCTTTAAGTTTCTGTCGGTGTTTCGAAACCCGGGGGGTCCCTGGACCGACGAGTGAATTGTTGCCGCGTGCCCCAGCCCAGATGGGTCGGTGCGAGGCGGAACGCGAAGGGGGGAGAGAGCAGCCGGAGGGAGACAGGCGTGGGAGGTGGAACCCGCGGCCTTCGTGTTAGCCCCGCGCCTTGGTCGGGTGCGCTTGCAGTAGGGGGTTACAAGTGTCCACGCGGGAGGGAGCGAGCGGCCTTGCGCGAGCGCCGTCCTGTCCTTCCCCGCGCGGCCAACCCTCTGTAAGAGGGCCCTGGTCCTCCCTTTTATAGGCATAAGGAGAGGATCCAGGTGTACAATGGGGAGTGTAGCAATGTGCTAACGTGTCTAGCGGTGGAGAGCTAGCGCCCTAAGTACATGCCATCGTGGCAGCCGGAGAGGTTTTGGCACCTAGTTCGCGTGATGTCGTGGTCGTCGGAGGAGCGCTGGAGCCTGGCGGTGAAGCGTCCCGATCCTTTGGGACTTAAATGTGAAACCATTACTAGTCCCAGGAGGCTAGTAAACACATTCATTACTTCAAATAGTATAGAGTTTAGATAAAGGTTATTACAATACCGGGGTACAAGCTCAAGAGAGAGCCGAAATCGGAAACGCAGTAGGAAGATATACTAGCCCAAGCCACAGGCAGGACTGGGTGCAGACATAGCCCTCTTAATCAAGCATAGCAGAAAAGAAGTCCTCGGCTGCTAAAAAACATAAATAAATCTGGGTGAATACACTAGGTATTCCGCAAGCCCATCCCGGTCCCGTAGAGAGAAAAAGGCCTATGATCTACATGCTCAATTTGGTGGAGTTGTGGTCACTCATCATTTTCTTAGAGAAAGGCAGATACTTGAAGGTTTTTCCCATAGTCTTATAATAACCAAAAACTCAACCGCCACTGAGCTTCCCGCTCCCGTGGCCTCAGTTTCTTCCTTAACACCTACTTAATCACACATTCTTCTTTTCATGAAACCCATAAAGAAAATTCTAATTGCCATACCATACCGGACTCGTCCATACCAGTGGACACGGACTATTCGAATAGGTTTCAACTCTGCGCAGAGGTGTACACTTTACCCACTAGTCCGGTTTCTGCGATCTCACCGTCGTGAGACCCGAATGCCGAATCTCTTTCTTTCCTCGCACGTCCTAACCTTAACGGTTATACCGGAAGGAGTCAGGCCACCATCATGTCCAAACCGGACAAAACATTCCCCCTCCTTATCCTCCCGGTGCTCCCCAGCCTTCATAACCCTGGGGTTGGACCGTACGAGTTCAGATTGAGTGACTGCCCACACAGTCTCGAGTGGTTGTACTTATCAGGAGTACAGGTAGTGAAAGATGACAAACCGGTCCTTATATGAGGGGACAATCCTTCTGCTCACACCTAAACCAGCTGAGCCATCACCTTAGGCCCTCCCCTAAACCAGGGAGTCCCTGATCATCCCACTCTCAAGGTGATGAGGGTGAGTACCCTTCATCGCAAAACTTTTCAAAAAGAGACTTAATTTGGAGGTACACATTGCCCTTCTTTCCCACCCACATTTCGTATCCAGAAAGTATATGTTAATGCGGGCCATCTCTTGCTCACAATGCAATATTCCCCCATAGTTCCCGGCCTAGGCAGTGGTAGAGAGAATAGGTAATTTATGCATCAAGGGAAGGATGGACTTGCCTTCGCTGAAGCTCTCTTGGCACAGAAGATCTACTTCCGGAAGTTCGGGCTCCGACCCTTCTTCCGGAGCTACGGGATCCGGATCTGCGGTCCCCGCTTCTTCTAGGAAACAGGCAATAAAACAATACATCAATAGTGGTTTATCAATCATAGTGTGCCATTTTCTAACAACATTATTTTATGTAACCTTGGAAATCCTTTTTGATAATTTTTGGTGCATAAGATATTGAGAAAACTATTTAAATGGGAAAAAGGGTGGAAAAAGAAAAAGAAAACAGAATTCCTCTCTCCTGGGCCGGGGACACGGCTTTCGGCCCACCCCGGGCGCGAGCGCGCGCGCTGAGGCGCTTTCGGCCCAGCGGCGGCCCACGAGCGAGGGGGAAAACGGCGCGGCCGTGAGGGTGACGGCGTCGTTGAGGGCCCACTTGCCAGCGAGAGGGGGGAGAAAGAAACAGCGTCGCGGCCAGACGGCGGGCGAACCGGCCGAGCGCGGGAGAAGAACCGGCCGGCGGGGAAGCTTGACGGCGGCTTACCGCCGGTGGCCCGGTTCCTGGTCCGAGGGGGGGTGGTTTAGCACGGGAGGAAGTTGGTGATTCCAACGGTAGGTTCAATTTGACCAGAGGGGGTTGGGAGGGGGCTGGAAGGGGGGTGCTTCGGTTCGTGGCTACGCGAGGGAGCTGCTCGGCTCACTTAATTCCTTGCTAGACCAACAGAGAAGGGGAGGGAGGAGGGAAAAGGACTCACCGGAGAGGGGGACGACGACGGCGCTTCGCGAATTGCTCTCGGGTGAGGGGAGAAGGGGAGTGGCCGAGGCCGGTGTAGGGAAGAAGGAGCTCGGGGCGACCCTTTTATAGGCGCCCGAGGGGAGGGGGGCGGTGGAGCTCGGCGGACGCCGGTGAGCCTCACAGTGCCGGCATTAATGCCGCACAGCGTCGCAGACGAGACTCCACGGCGGGGGCGGTACCGGCGAGGACGCGGGTCAAGGGGAGGAGGACGGAGCGGTGCCGAACTTCCCTGTGCGGCGAGATGGCAGAGGGGAGGACAGAGGCAACGGCCGGAGGTGACTTCGGTGAGGGGACGGCGGACGGACGATGAAGCAACTGACCCGCGGGGCCGTTTGGTCAGAGGGAGCGAGCGCGCGAGAGAGCGGGTGGCTGACGGGTGGGGACGCCTTGTCAGCGAGAGGAGGGCGGGGTGTGGAGCGGGCTGGCACGCGCGCGGAAGCAGGCCGAAGATGGGCCGAATGCGGAGGGGAGCGCGGGCGCGAGGGGGGGGGGGGAAGGCCGCGGGTTTGGGCTGGAAAACGGCCCCAGCAGGGGGGGAGAGGGTTTCTCTCTTTTTCTTTTTATTTTCCAAATCCTATTTCCCTTTTTGCATCTTTTTCTTTTGTACAAATTATTTTGCGGGTAATCTAGGTGCTGGAAAATAGAATCTAAGTGATGTGCTTGTGATCAACCAAGGTGTATGCATATGATGAAAGAAAATCTAAGGGAGTTCTTGGAATTAAAGGAAGAAAAGAAGGGAAAGGGTAGATTAGGGTTTCAAACCTAGGTTAGGATTTTTGGGATGTTACAAACCTACCCCACTTAAAGGAATCTCGCCCTCGAGATTCAGACGGGGCTCGAGAAAAGATAAGGGTATTCCTTCCTCAGAGAATCCTCACTTTCCCAGGTGGCTTCCTCTTCACCATCTCTGCTCCACTGAACCTTACAGAGTCTTACTTCTGAGTTGCGGGTCCTTCTGACTGCTGAGTCGAGAATCTTCACTGGCTTCTCCTGGTACTGGAGATCCTTTTGAATCTGAATTGCCTCTGCCTCGATGCGGGTTTCTGGTACTTTTAGGCATTTGCGGAGTTGAGACACATGGAACACATTGTGAATATCTGACATGGATTCTGGTAGCTCAAGACGGTATGCCATGGGTCCTACTCGGGAAATGACAGGGTAGGGACCGACGAAACGGGGTGCCAGTTTTCCTTTCATCTGGAACCTTTTGACACCACGCATCGGGGAAACCTTGAGGTAAACAAAATCTCCTTCTTCAAATCTTAGTTCCCTTCGCCTATTGTCTGCGTAACTCTTCTGTCGACTCTGAGCTTCAAGTAACCTCTTGCGGATTAAAGCGACTTTTTCCTCGGCTTCTTTAACAAAGTCGGGTCCTTCTAGTGTCTTTTCCCCCACATTGGACCACATTAGGGGAGTCTGGCATTTTCTTCCATACAGTGCTTCGAATGGTGACATTTTGATGCTGACCTGATGGCTGTTGTTGTACGAGAATTCGGCGTACGGCAAACTGGACTCCCAATCTCTGTCAAAGGCTAACACGCAGGCTCTGAGTAAATCTTCAAGGACCTTGTTGACTCTTTCGGTTTGACCATCTGACTGGGGATGATAAGCAGTGCTGAAATCTAGCTTGGTGCCCATTGCTTGTTGAAGGCCCTTCCAAAATTTTGAAGTGAACTGCGTTCCTCTATCTGATACTATCTTCCGTGGAATGCCATGTAGCCTGACTATCTCTTTAAGGTATATTCGGGCAAGGGCTGCTCCTCCAAAAGTGGTCTTTACTGGAACGAAGTGGGCCACCTTGGTGAGACGATCGATTATCACCCATATGGAATCATTTCCTCTCTGTGATCTGGGCAGTCCGGTTACGAAATCCATGCCTATTTCTTCCCACTTCCATTCGGGTATTGGGAGGGGTTGAAGTAGGCCTGCAGGCTTCTGATGTTCGGTTTTTGTTCGCTGACAGGTGTCACATCGGGCCACATACTGTGCTATTTCCTTCTTCATCCCTTTCCACCAATATCTGGTTTTGAGGTCTAGGTACATCTTGGTGGTCCCTGGGTGGATAGAGTAAGCTGAGTTGTGGGCTTCATCGAGTAGGGTTTCCCGTGCCTTTCCAATTGGCACGCACAGGCGGTTCTTGAACCAGAGGATTCCTTGCTCGTCTGTTCTAAGGTCCGGAAGTTGCTCCTTGCGTGTTCTTTCCATAAGCCTGGTTGTCTCTGCGTCGAGGCGTTGGGCCTTGCATATGAGATCTTCTAGATTTGGCTTGACTTCCAGGCCACCGTCGTCTCCCAGACATGCATTTAGCTGAGCTGATTCCTTCTTCCAATCTTCCAGAAAGTTTGTTCCTTTAACCCCGAAAGGTTTTCGGCTGAGGGCGTCTGCTACCACGTTGGCCTTCCCGGGGTGGTAGTGGATTTCGAGGTCGTAATCCTTGATCAATTCGAGCCACCTTCTTTGATGGAGGTTGAGGTCCGGTTGCGTGAAGATGTACTTTAGACTCTTGTGATCAGTGAAGATGTGGCATTTGTTCCCAATCAGATAATGCCTCCATATTTTTAGAGCGTGGACGATGGCTGCCAATTCCAGGTCGTGGGTAGGGTAGTTCTGTTCGTGCGGCTTGAGTAAGCGAGATGCATAAGCAATGACTTTCTCATTTTGCATTAGGACACACCCTAAGCCTTGCTTGGAAGCATCACAGAAGATGACAAAATCCTGGTGTATGTCTGGTAGAGTCAAAACTGGTGCGGTTGTAAGCTTCTCCTTGATGATTTGGAAACTTTCTTCACATTTGGGAGTCCACACGAACTTATTGTCCTTTTTGAGGAGTTCGGTCATGGGTTTTGCTATGCCGGAGAATCCCTTGATAAAACGGCGGTAATACCCTGCCATTCCCAGAAAGCTTCGTACTTCACTGACGTTGGATGGTTGCTTCCAATTTGAAACGGCTTCTACCTTAGATGGGTCCACTTCTATCCCTTCTGCAGTCAAGATATGCCCCAGGAAAGCTATCTTCTCTAACCAGAACTCACACTTGCTGAGTTTAGCATAAAGTTGATGTGCTCTGAGTCTTCCGAGGACGATTCGAAGGTGATGCTCATGGTCCTTGCGACTCTTGGAATATATGAGGATGTCGTCGATAAAGACCATGACAAACTTATCTAACTCTTCCATAAATACCTTATTCATGAGGTTCATGAAAAAGGCGGGTGCGTTCGTTAGCCCATATGGCATCACTGTGAATTCATATTGCCCATATCTGGTGACGAATGCAGTTTTCTGAATGTCTGCTTCCTTAATCCTTAGTTGGTGATACCCTGACCTGAGGTCTATTTTGGAGAAGTATTTGGCTCCTTGTAGTTGGTCGAAGAGGTCATCGATTCGGGGGAGAGGGTACTTATTCTTGATTGTAACTTCGTTCAAGGATCGATAATCAATACACATCCTCATACTTCCATCCTTTTTGGTAACGAAAAGAACGGGTGCTCCCCAGGGAGACGAACTGGGACGGATGTACCCTTTTTGCTGTAGTTCTGAAATCTGAAGTTTCAATTCTGCCAATTCAGTGGGGGCCATGCGGTATGGTCTTTTTGCGATGGGCGCAGTGCCGGGAATGAGGTCTATATAGAACTCTACTCCTCTTTCTGGTGGCATCCCGGGCAACTCTTCCGGAAATACATCCTCAAACATCTTGATTACAGGCATGCTCTTCGCTGTTAGGCCAAACATCATTGGATCGTTTGCGGGCGGTTGGGCTTGACAGGAAACTGCCTTTCCTTGGTGATCGGTGAGAAGAACAGTCTTGCTTGCACAGCTGATGATACCCTTATGCTTAGCTAGCCAGTCCATCCCTAGGATTACATCAATTCCTTGGGATGGCAAGATGGTTAAGTCTGCCAGGAACACTACCCCACTTAAAAGAATTCTGATTTGGGAGCACCTGAGTTTGCACAGGAGGTCTGATCCCGGAGTTCGGGTGACCAAAGGGATAGCTAGGGGTGTAGAGGGGATGCCATGCTTTTCCACAAACTTAGCGGCTATAAAAGAATGGGATGCTCCCGAATCAAAAAGCACAGAAGCGGGAGTAAATTCAACAAGGAACTCACCTAGCACTACTCCCGGAGCTTGCTGGGCTTCTTGAGCGTCGACGTGGTTGACCCGGGCTCTGCCCTGATACTGAGTCCTGCTCTGCTGGCTGTTTGAAGGAAGTGCCTTGGAGGTAGGTGCTGATGGAATCTTGGGGCCATTCACCGAGTTGGAGTAGGTTGGTCCGGGTGCCTTCAACTGAGGGCAGTTGTTCTTGAAGTGCCTGGGTCTCCGCAGTGCCAACAAGCGTTTGCTGGCGGCTGGTTGCTTGCAACAGAGGGTGCCTGAAGGGAGCTCTGATTCTGCTGACTGTAGCATGATGGAGTGGGTCTAGATTGTTTATCGAAGCTTGGACCCCTGGGTGGAAGCCCAAAGGGTCGAGCTCTCTGGTGACGTTCTTGCTGTTGAGCTCGAAGAACTTGGAATTTCCTCTTGATGTGCCCTTTTTCTTCCTCTTTTGCCCTTTCCACTTGAATGGCTTTTTTGGAGAGGTGAGAGAAGCTGTGGAAGTCTTGGCTGGCGAGGATGGTCTTAAGCTCGGGTCTTAACCCTTTCAGGAAACGGGCCATTTTTCTGGATTCGGTGCTGACATTCTCAGGCGCGTAGCGGGCCAGCTCTGTGAACTTGTGCACATACTCACTGACTGTTCTCCCGCCTTGGGTTAGCTCCCGGAATTTATCCTCCTTGAGTTGAGCTATCCCCTGGGGTACATGGTGCTCACGGAAAGCTTTTTCGAATTCTACCCAGGTAGCATCCCTGACGGCTTCACTGAAAGTGTCCCACCATGCTAAAGCCATTCCTAAAAGCTGATGAGCTGCCAGTTGAACACGCTGATTTTCGGGGCATCCGATGGCTTCCAGCTTCCTCTTGATCGTGCGAAGCCAGTCATCAGCATCGAGGGGATTGCTGGACCCTGCGAACGTGGGAGGCTTGAGTCTCAAAAATTCTCCCATCCTGTCCTGCGGCCTTCCACCACCTGGGCGTTGGTTTTCTAGACTTCGAGTGAGGACTTCAATGAGTCAGGTTTGATTGGCTAGAACTTGGGCCAGATCTAGTGGTAGTTCCGGAGGTGCGGGGAGGTGGGTCCCATCCCCTTCTCCGCCGGCTTCTCCTTCTGCTCCTAAGGGAAAACCTGCTCCAATCCCGGAGGCGGTAGGCGTGGTTTTATCCGAAGCCATCTGCCATGGGAAAAGAGTCACTATTATGCACATGCCATTTTTTTAACTGGTTATTTTATTCATTACATCAAGCCATTACATGACACAACACCCTGCTACCATAAGTTCGTCACACACGAGTGCTATCTAGGGTACTCCCGAACTCCTTCTCTAACGTGTCCCCAAATTCCTTGAGAAGGTCATCAAGGCTAGCCAGGGACATTTCTTTGGTGTCGGATGGGTTCCTTGGAGGGTTTTCTTCCTTCTGCTCAGTCTGGCATCCTTGGCTTTTGGTCTTCTTGCGGACTCTTCTAGCGGGGGCGAGCTTCTTCAGTTTCTTGTCGTAGTCCATCTTTAGAGTGCGGTAGGCCTCTCGGGTATTGGTTTCCTCGCCTTCAGCTATTGCGAGGCTCTCTTGAAGGGACGCCTTCTCTTCTGAAAGTTCCCTGACTTTTTGCTCCAGACTTTCCACCCGGGAGGTTTGGTAGGTGCAGTGGAGGGTGAGGTCATCATATTGGTTATCAAGGGTGTGAAGGTATCCAGCCATGTAGACGATGGTACGATCATTCTCAATAGGATCTCCTCCTGAGAGGGCCTGAAGTCTTCTCCTCCAGGTGGGGGTATTCTTGTTGCTGGGTGGGAAGTAGCGAAGGGGGGTTTCAAAGATCACCCTGCTGTAGTTCTGGCATAGTTGACGGAGGGCTGATCAGGCAACATTCTGGCAGGTATCTGGAAAACGATATCCGGTAAAAGTGACTTGGAAGGAAGGATGGTTTGGGTAGTTTCGGCTTTCTCCCAGGTAGACTGCCATAGAGCATTTCTCTATTCCGCCTTCGACATGCTCCGTCCAGACGTATTCCGGCTTTTTGCGGATTTCCCATGCGAAGCGCGCAGCTTCGCAAGAGATGCGGGAACCCTTCCACCTCTGAGCAGTAGGATGTCCTAATGGCCAGAGAGTCTTCCATCTGGAATAGGAAAAGAAGGGTCTTGTTAAAATCGGGGAAGAGAAGAGAAAACTTTTCTTGGGGCAAGAGGTATTTTCTTTTCAGGGCAAGTTTTTAAGGTCAGGGTTGCGTCCTACGGCCAGTCCTATGGCTCTGATACCACCTGAAGCGTCCCGATCCTTTGTGACTTAAATGTGAAACCATTACTAGTCCCAGGAGGCTAGTAAACACATTCATTACTTCAAATAGTACAGAGTTTAGATAAAGGTTATTACAATACCGAGGTACAAGCTCAAGAGAGAGCCGAAATCGGAAACGCAGTAGGAAGATATACTAGCCCAAGCCACAGGCAGGACTGGGTGCAGACACAGCCCTCTTAATCAAGCATAGCAGAAAAGAAGTCCTCGGCTGCTGAAAAACATAAATAAATCTGGGTGAATACACTAGGTATTCCTGCAAGCCCATCCCGGTCCCGTAGAGAGAAAAAGGCCTATGATCTACATGCTCAATTTGGTGGAGTTGTGGTCACTCATCATTTTCTTAGAGAAAGGCAGATACTTGAAGGTTTTTCCCATAGTCTTATAATAACCAAAAACTCAACCGCCACTGAGCTTCCCGCTCCCGTGGCCTCAGTTTCTTCCTTAACACCTACTTAATCACACATTCTTCTTTTCATGAAACCCATAAAGAAAATTCTAATTGCCATACCATACCGGACTCGTCCATACCAGTGGACACGGACTATTCGAATAGGTTTCAACTCTGCGCAGAGGTGTACACTTTACCCACTAGTCCGGTTTCTGCGATCTCACCGTCGTGAGACCCGAATGCCGAATCTCTTTCTTTCCTCGCACGTCCTAACTTTAACGGTTATACCGGAAGGAGTCAGGCCACCATCATGTCCAAACCGGACAAAACATTCCCCCTCCTTATCCTCCCGGTGCTCCCCAGCCTTCATAACCCTGGGGTTCGGACCGTACGAGTTCAGATTGAGTGACTGCCCACACAGTCTTGAGTGGTTGTACTTATCAGGAGTACAGGTAGTGAAAGATGACAAACCGGTCCTTATATGAGGGGACAATCCTTCTGCTCACGCCTAAACCAGCTGAGCCATCACCTTAGGCCCTCCCATAAACCAGGGAGTCCCTGATCATCCCACTCTCAAGGTGATGAGGGTGAGTACCCTTCATCGCAAAACTTTTCAAAAAGAGACTTAATTTGGAGGTACACATTGCCCTTCTTTCCCACCCACATTTCGTATCCAGAAAGTATATGTTAATGCGGGCCATCTCTTGCTCACAATGCAATATTCCCCCATAGTTCCCGGCCTAGGCAGTGGTAGAGAGAATAGGTAATTTATGCATCAAGGGAAGGATGGACTTGCCTTCGCTGAAGCTCTCTTGGCACAGAAGATCTACTTCCGGAAGTTCGGGCTCCGACCCTTCTTCCGGAGCTACGGGATCCGGATCTGCGGTCCCCGCTTCTTCTAGGAAACAGGCAATAAAACAATACATCAATAGTGGTTTATCAATCATAGTGTGCCATTTTCTAACAACATTATTTTATGTAACCTTGGAAATCCTTTTTGATAATTTTTGGTGCATAAGATATTGAGAAAACTATTTAAATGGGAAAAAGGGTGGAAAAAGAAAAAGAAAAGAGAATTCCTCTCTCCTGGGCCGGGGACATGGCTTTCGGCCCACCCCGGGCGCGAGCGCGCGCGCTGAGGCGCTTTCAGCCCAGCGGCGGCCCACGAGCGAGGGTGAAAACGGCGCGGCCGCGAGGGTGACAGCGTCGTTGAGGGCCCACTTGCCAGCGAGAGGGGGGAGAAAGAAACGGCGTCGCGGCCAGACGGCGGGCGAACCGGCCGAGCGCGGGAGAAGAACCGGCCGGTGGGGAAGCTTGACGGCGGCTTACCACCGGTGGCCCGGTTCCTGGTCCGAGGGGGGGTGGTTTAGCACGGGCGGAAGTCGGTGATTCCAACTGGTAGGTTCAATTTGACCAGAGGGGGTTGGGAGGGGGCTGCCCACGGGGAGGGGGCGGAGCTCCGCGGCGGGGATCGCCGCCGGTGGGCTCTGGGTGGGGGACGGGGGCTGGAAGGGGGGTGCTTCGGTTCGTGGCTACGCGAGGGAGCTGCTCGGCTCACTTAATTCCTTGCTAGACCAACAGAGAAGGGGAGGGAGGAGGGAAAAGGACTCACCGGAGAGGGGGACGACGACGGCGCTTCGCGAATTGCTCTCGGGTGAGGGGAGAAGGGGAGTGGCCGAGGCCGGTGTAGGGAAGAAGGAGCTCGGGGCGACCCTTTTATAGGCGCCCGAGGGGAGGGGGGCGGTGGAGCTCGGCGGACGCCGGTGAGCCTCACAGTGCCGGCATTAATGCTGCACAGCGTCGCCGATGAGACTCCACGGCGGGGGCGGTACCGGCGAGGACGCGGGTCAAGGGGAGGAGGACGGAGCGGTGCCGAACTTCCCTGTGCGGCGAGATGGCAGAGGGGAGGACGGAGGCGACGGCCGGAGGTGACTTCGGTGAGGGGACGGCGGACGGACGACGAAGCAACTGACCCGCGGGGCCGTTTGGTCAGAGGGAGCGAGCGCGCGAGAGAGCGGGTGGCTGACGGGTGGGGACACCTTGTCAGCGAGAGGAGGGCGGGGTGTGGAGCGGGCTGGCGCGCGCGCGGAAGCAGGCCGAAGATGGGCATAATGCGGAGGGGAGCGCGGGCGCGAGGGGGGGGGGGGGAAGGCCGCGGGTTTGGGCTGGAAAACGGCCCAGCAGGGGGGGAGAGGGTTTCTCTCTTTTTCTTTTTATTTTCCAAATCCTATTTCCCTTTTTGCATCTTTTTCTTTTGAACAAATTATTTTGTGGGTAATCTAGGTGCTGGAAAATAGAATCTAAGTGATGTGCTTGTGATCAACCAAGGTGTATGCATATGATGAAAGAAAATCTAAGGGAGTTCTTGGAATTAAAGGAAGAAAAGAAGGGAAAGGGTAGATTAGGGTTTCAAACCTAGGTTAGGATTTTTGGGATGTTACAGGCGGAAGGACAGCTGTCAGGGCTGTCGAGTCCTTGCTGACGTCCTCTTGCTTTCGTAAGGGGGCTGAGAGCCGCCGTCGTCACAGGGCATGCGGGGCGCCATCATTACTCGTATAGTAGAGCGAGCCAGATGGGACGCCGGTCTTGTTCCCCGTAGCCTGAGTTAGCTCGGGGTAGGGTAATGATGGCGCTTCCTGTTGTCGTGGTCGGTCCGTGCCCTAGGTTGGGCGAGGTGGAGGCTCCTCCGAGGTCGAGGTCGAGTCTGTCTTCCAAGGTCGAGGTCGAGTCCGAGCCCCCGGGTCGGACGAGGCGGAGACCGTCGGCTGAGACCAGGGTTGAGTCCGAGCCCTTGGGGTCGGGCGAGGCGGAGTTCGTCATCCTTCGGGGCTGAGCCTGAGTCCGAGCCCTAGGGTCGGGCGAAGCGGAGTTCGTCAGTCTTCCAGGTGCTGAGCCCGAGTCCGAGCCCTGGGGTCGGGCGGAGCGGAGTTCGCCGTCTTCCGGGGCTGAGCCCAAGTCCGAGCCGTGGGGTCGGGCGGAGCGGAGTTCGTCGTCTTCCAAGGCTGAGCCCGAGTCCGAGCCCTAGGGTCGGGCGGAGCGGAGTTCACCGTCTTCCGGGGCTGAGCCCGAGTCCGAGCCCTAGGGTCGGGCGGAGCGGAGTTCGTCGTCTTCCGAGGCTGAGCCCGAGTCCGAGCCCTGGGGTCGGGCGGAGCGGAGTTCACCGTCTTCCGAGGCTGAGCCCGAGTCCGAGCCCTGGGTCAGGCGGAGCGGAGTTCGCCGTCTTCCAGGGCTAAGCCCGAGTCCGAGCCCTGGGGTCGGGCGGAGCGTAGTTCGTCGTCTTCCGGGGCTGAGCCCGAGTCCGAGCCCTGGGGTCGGGCGGAGCGGAGTTTCGCCGTCTTCCGAGGCTGAGCCCGAGTCCAAGCCCTGGGGTCGGGCGGAGCGGAGTTCGCCATCTTCCGGGGCTGAGCCCGAGTCCGAGCCCTGGGGTCGGGCGGAGCGGAGTTCCCTATGACGCCTGAGGCCGGACTTGGCTGCTGTCAGCCTCACTCTGTCGAGTGGCTCAGCAGTCGGAGCGGCGCAGGCGGCGCTGTCCTCTTGTAGACCGGTCAGTGGAGCGGCGAAGGTGACCGCGGTCACTTCGGATCTGTCGACTGGAGGGCGTGCGTCAGGATAAATGTGTCAGGCCACCTTTGCATTAAATGCCCCTGCGATTTGGTCGGTTGGCATGGCGATTTGGCCAAGGTTGCTTCTTGGTGAAGACTGGGCCTCGAGCGAGCCGAAGGTGTGTCCGTTGCTGGAGGGGGTCCTCGGGCGAGACGTAGGTCCTCCGGGGTCGGCTGCCCTTGCCCGAGGCTGGGCTCGGGCGAGGCGTGATCGCGTCCCTTGAACGGACCGATCCTTGACTTAATCGCACCCATCAGGCCTTTGCAGCTTTGTGCTGATGGGGGTTACCAGCTGAGATTTAGGAGTCTTGAGGGTACCCCTAATTATGGTCCCTGACAGTAGCCCCCGAGCCTCGAAGGGAGTGTTAATACTCGCTTGGAGGCTTTTGCCGCACTTTTTTGCAAGGGGACCAGCCTTTTTTGGTTGCATTTTGTTCCGGTGGGTGCGCGCGAGCGCACCCGCCGGGTGTAGCCCCCGAGGCCTCGGAGGAGTGGTTTCACTCCTTCGAGGTCTTAATGCCTCGCGGCTGGTATGTTGACGCTGTCAACGATGTGGTCCGGAGCCGGGTTTGCGAAGAGCAGCCCTCGAGCCTCTACACAGGGCGAGAGGACGATCAAGGACAGACTCGTCTTTTTTACATACGCCCCTGCGTCGCCTTTCCGCAAGGACGAGGGGGGAAAGCGCCATGTTGCCCTCGGAGGGCGCCGAACATGGTGTCTCCGGCGAGCTGCTGGCGGGTAATTCGAGCAGACGCCCGTGCCCCATTTGTTAGGGGTCGGCTAGAGGCCCGGAGGCACGCTCCAAAAGTACCTGCGGGTGATCCGCCGGACCCGGTCCCCTTTGACGGGGTCCGAGGGCTCGATGCCTCCCTCTGATGGGATTCCGTTACAAGATCGCTCCCGCTGGTCTCGGAAATGTCCTAGGGTACCTCGGGAGCATAGCCCGAGCCTTGGTTATGTATCGAACGTACCCAGGGTCATCCCTCGCTCTGTGTCTGAGGCGACTGTGAACCCTTTGAGGGCCAGCCTACGAACCCCTGATCAGTAGTGGGCACGGAGCCCGAGTGGCCTGAGGCGGCCGTTGAACCCTTCCGAGGGGTCGGCCATCAAACCTCTGACCAGTAGCGGGCGTAGAACCCAAGCGCTCTGAGGCGGCCGTTGAACCCCCCCGAGGGGCCAGCCTTTGAACCTCTGATCAGTATTGAGGCTCGGGGCCTGTTTCCTTCACGGAGAAGGATCCTTTTCAGGGCATCCCCCTTTACCGGTCCCTGTTGTAAGAGAGAGAAAGAGGAAAAGGAAAAGGATACGAAATCGAACGACGTGGCGTACCTTTCTCGACGCGGTCATTATGGCGAAGGCGAAGCGTCGCTTGCTTCTCCCGCCTGAGGCGCCGCCTGTCCCGCCGCGGAGTTAATGCGACGGGGCGAGTGATTCGCGAGGCGGTCGTTGCGCGTGTGCGAGCCGTTCGAGGAACGGATCACGGGCGCGCCGTCTTCACGCCGTGAGAGAGGGTTCTCTCGCTGCCCCTGGATGGGACGTAAGCTTGGCTGACGACGTGACCGCTGCTCCTGCCCGCCTGCCACCGCCATTACTGCCGGCCCATTTTTGACCGTATTGACCGTCGCGTCTGGCTGGCACTGCTGGGTCATACGCAGGGTTGCCTCGAGTCGCGGTACTGGCTCCGCAGTCGAGGAGGCGCGGTAGTGGTGCGGGTGGCGGTGCAGTTGCTCGCACGTGGCAACCGGCACGCCGGTTGCATGACGCGTGGGCCTGGGCCTCCATGCTGGGTGTGTTGGAAGTCGGAGGGGCGCGCCCACTTGGCACGGTTGCATGCCGCCTGCATGGCTGTCTGCCCTTTCACCCGCTGGTCTGGGCGAAAGTGGAGGAATGCTTGTAACCGCCGGGCGGTTGCATGCACCGCGCGCGGCGGTTTGGCTTTTTCTGCCCTGGACCGGCTTGCATGACGCGTGGGGCCCAGCCCCCATGCCGTAGGGGGAGGACCTTGGAGCGTGTTGGAGAAGACTCAGCCCGCGATGGCTGAGGACGCAAGCGGGGAGAGTCGCCTTTAAAAGGAGGGTGACCTCCTTGAAAGGCGGCCATGTCTTCGCGCTCCCTTATGCACCGTGTCTTTCCACCTTCTGAGCCCCCGGATGGGGGACGCCCGCAATCCTTCCGTCTTGTCGTCGGAGGGACGCAACTTCGGGGAAGTTGGTACCTTTCAGCCATCGTTCGGCTTCAAGGATTTTCATCATGCAGCCCGGCCACATTCCCTCACCGGTGGTCACCCAAGATGGTGACCTCCAGCTTGATGGCGGGGAGAAGCGAACCGGGCTGCGGCCTCTGCCCCTCCCTCAGCTTCAAGGATGTTCATCATCAGTGCTGGGGAGGGGAGTGTGCCGAGTTGGGGTCGGTCCCTGCGCGGGCGGTGGCCCGTTCCTTCCCTCAGTGATCGGGGGGAAGGGCGTTCGTCGTTCGTGGCGTTGGCAGCTGCCGCGTGCCTAGCTCTCTGAGCCGGGTGGCTTCGGAGCCACTCCCGGTGCCGGCTTCCGCCACGGCAGCCGAAAGAGGTTTCTCTGCCGACGAGCTAGCCGGTGCCGCCCACGGACTGACCTCCAACTCTATGGTCTTCTACCCGTCCTTGCCTCTCGAGTTGGGGGCATGGGCGAGGGCCTCATGGCAGCAGCATCTGCCTTGAGGTCATCGCTGCTGCTGTTCGGCCCTCCGGAGCAGAAGTCACCGTCGTCACCGCTGCTGGGGCGGGCGACAACGAGCCGTTCGTCGGTCTTCTGTTGCTCCGCAGGCCCCCCAATCGTGTGGGGTTGTTCGTACCTGCGGAGGTGGAACCGGAGTTCCGTTTGTAATGGCACTTTGAGTGCCGGTGTCTTGTTCATTGTGGCTGTCGGGGCCTGAACATGTATGTATTTTCGGCGTGGAGCCGTGTTTTTTCTTTATTTCGAGCACTAAGACTCGCCTGTTGGTTATCTGAACCGCTTCACCAAGCGTGAGTCGCCTCGTGCGAAGGTGACGAGTGAGGTATCCGTATCCCGGAGGCGTAGGAGTCCCTCGGCTCGGTCGACCTTGCTGTCCGAGGCTTCTCTTGCTTAGTTAAAGGAACCCCTCGGCCGCTCTTTGATGAGCCGAAGTCGGAGGTAGCGGTGTCAGCACGGATAGAGGCAGAGTTGGCTCGAAAAGAGGATTTGGTCGGCCGGAGCCTGGCCGGGTCGTCCACTGGCGGAACCGACGCCGGAGTTGAGTTGCCGAGGCCACAAGCCGGGCTGATGTCTACAGCCGGCCGAGGCCTCGGGGTGGCCAGCCGAGCCGTCTGCTCGAGCCGGATTCCTGGAGAAGACCCTGGCGGCGATGGCCCGGATGTGGTGCTGATGTCGTCCTTCAGAGTGGAGATCCTCTGACCGCGTCGCCGTCCGAGGCTAGGTCAGACCCCGCCGAAGGTGTAGTTGACGCCGAGGGTGCTGCTGCCCCCTTCGACTGTCGACGTCCAAGCCTGCAGGATCGGGTTGTCTTGTAGCGTGTGTATGTTTTCTGCGGCCGCCGAGGCCCAAACACGCTGTCGTCGTGTTGTAAAGCTGTGTCCCTTTTCCTCTTGTTTCGAGTATCCGGACTTATTTGTCGGTAACAGAATTGTTTGTGCGGGCGAGAGTTGCTTTTCACGGAAGGTGATGAGTGAGGTATCCGTATCCCGGAGGCGTAGGAATCCCTTGGCTCGGTCGGCCTTGCCGCTTACGCGCACTCCTACTCGTCCATAGGGTTCTATCACCGACGCAGTCGAGAAGGCCCGAAAAAACCGTTCCGGCAGAGGAGCTTTCGAGCGTGAAGACTTGTTCTGTCCGCGGAATCACTTATCCGAGCGCGAGTTACTTATCGCAGAAGGTGATGAGTGAGGTATCTGTATCCCGGAGGTGTAGGAGTCCCTCGGCTCAGTCAGCCTTGGCTGCTTACGTGTACTCCGTCGTTTTCAGGATCCACTTTCGAAGTAGTCGAAAAGCACGAAAGGCATTCTGGCAGAAAAGATTTTTTTCTTCTTTTTTCGAGGAAAATTTCGACGCAGAGAGGGTTCCCCCCTTCTAGCCCCCGAGGGAGGGTCGGGCTTTACCAAGGCAAGGCTGACCCTTCCTTGATGACCAGAATTTGTGTGTGAACGAGGTATACGAACAACTTGAAAGCATCTTAAGGGTAGAAGCGACGTAGCTGTTGGATGTTCCAAGCGTTGTTGTAGACCTCGCCTTGACTGTTGGCCAGCTTGTATGTTCTGGGCTTCAGAACCTTGGCGACAACGAACGGCCCTTCCCAGGGAGGCGTGAGTTTGTGCCACCCTCGGGCGTCTTGTCGCAGCCGAAGCACCAGGTCGCCCACCTGGAGGTCTCGGGACCAAACCCCTCGGGCGTGGTAGCGTCGCAGGGACTGCTGGTACCGTGCCGAGTGTAGTAAGGCCACGTCCCGAGCCTCTTCCAGCTGGTCCAGTGAGTCTTCTCGATTAGCTTGATTGCCTTGGTCGGCGTAGGCCCTCGTCCTCGGGAAACCGTATTCTAAGTCTATGGGCAAGATTGCCTCGGCCCCATAGACTAGAAAGAACGGTGTGAAGCCCGTGGCTCGGCTCGGCGTTGTCCTCAGACTCCAGACCACCAAGGGGAGTTCCTTCATCCACCGCTTGCCGAACTTGTTGAGGTCGTTGTAGATCTGAGGCTTGAGTCCTTGCAGAATCATGTCGTTGGCACGTTCTACCTGCCCATTCGTCATGGGGTGAGCCACGGCGGCCTAGTCCACTCGGATGTGGTGATCCTCGCAGAAGTCCAGGAACTTTCTGCTGGTGAACTAGGTGCCGTTGTCGGTGATGATGGAGTTTGGGACCCCAAAGCGATGGATGACGTTGGTGAAGAACGCCACCGCCTGCTCGGACCTGATGTTGTTTAGGGGTCGGACCTCGATCCACTTGGAGAATTTGTCGATGGCGACCAGCAGGTGCATGTAGCCCCCGGGTGCCTTCTGCAAGGGGCCGACTAGGTCCAGACCCCACACAGCAAACGGCCAGGTGATGGATATGGTCTGCAGAGCCTGAGCGGGCAGGTGGGTCTGCCTTGCGTAGAACTGACACCCTTCGCAGTTGCGGACGATTCTAGTGGCGTCGGCCACCACCGTCGGCCAGTAGAAACCTTGTCGGAAGGCGTTTCCAACAAGGGTTCGGGGTGCTGCGTGATGGCCGCAAGCCCCCGAGTGTATCTCTTGTAAGAGCTCCTGACCTTCGGCGATGGAAATGCATCGCTGGAGGATGCCCGAGGGGCTACGGTGGTAGAGCTCCTTCCCATCTCCCAGCAAGACGAAAGACTTGGCGCGCCGCGCTAACCGCTGAGCCTCAACTTGGTCGAGGGGCAGCTCTCCTTGGTGGAGATATTGCAGGTACGGGGTCTGCCCGTTTTGATTAGGCGTGACCTCGCTCTGCTCCCCCTCGACACGCAGTGCCTCACCCTCGGGGGCTGGGGGTACCTCGGGCCGAGCCGAGGGTACCTCGGACCGTGCCGAGGGTACCTCGGACTAAGCCGAGGGTACCTTGGACTGAGCCGAGGGTGCCTCGGGCTCGGGCGTGTCGTCGGTCTTGACGGAGGGTTGATGCAGGTCTCGGGAGAATACGTCCGGGGGAACCGTTGTTCGCCCCGAGGCTATTTTAGTCAGCTCATCCGCAGTCTCGTTGTAGCGTCGGGCGATGTGTTTGAGCTCGAGCCCGTAGAACTTGTCTTCCATGCGCCGAACCTCATCGCAGTAGGCTTCCATCTTCGGGTCACGGCAGTGGGAGTTCTTCATGACTTGGTCGATGACGAGTTGCGAGTCACCGTGAGCGTCGAGGCGTCGGACCCCTAGCTCGATGGCGATTCGCAACCCGTTTACCAAAGCCTCGTACTCAGCCACGTTGTTGGACGCCGGGAAGTGGAGGCGTAGCACGTAGCGTAGGTGCTTCCCGAGGGGCGAGATGAAGAGCAGGCCCACGTCGGCCCCCGTCTTCATCAGCGACCCGTCGAAAAACATGGTCCAGAGCTCCGATTGGATCGGAGCTGTCGGGAGCTGGGTGTCGACCCATTCAGCTACGAAGTCCGCCAAGACCTGGGACTTGATGGCCTTCCGAGGGGCGAACGAGATCGTCTCGCCCATGATCTCCACCGCCCACTTTGCAATTCTACCCGTGGCCTCTCGGGACTGGATGATCTCCCCCAGGGGGAAGGATGACACCACAGTCACCGGATGAGACTCGAAGTAGTGTCGCAACTTCCGCCGCGTCAGGATCACCGCGTACAGCAGCTTCTAGATTTGTGGGTAGCGGACCTTGGTCTCGGACAGTACGTCACTGATGAAGTAGACTGGCCTCTGGACGGGCAATGCATGCCCTCTTCTCGTCTCTCAACCACAATCGCGGCGCTAACCACCTGAGTGGTCGTGGCGACGTAGATCAAGAGGGCTTCTCCGGCAGCGGGGGGCACCAAGATGGGCGCGTTCGCGAGGAGCGCCTTCAGGCTCCCGAGGGCTTTCTCGGTCTCAGGGGTCCAAGCGAAGCACTCGGCCTTCCTTAAGAGGCGGTACAGAGGCAGGCCTCTTTCGCCGAGGCGCGAGATGAAACGGCTCAGAGCCGCGAGGCATCCCATGACCCTCTATACGCCTTTCAAGTCCTTGATGGGCCCCATGCTGGTGATGGTTGCGATCTTCTCCGGGTTGGCCTCGATGCCCCGCTCGGAGACGATGAACCCCAAGAGCATGCCTCGGGGGGCCCTGAAGACACACTTTTCGGGATTGAGCTTCACGCCTTTTGCCTTGAGACATCGGAATGTCACTTCAAGGTCGGAAAGGAGGTCGGAGGCTTTCCTCGTCTTGACTACGATGTCATCGATGTAGGCCTCGACCGTTCGGCCGATGTGTTCGCCGAACACATGGTTCATGCATCGCTGGTTTGTTGCACCCGCATTCCTCAAGCCGAACGGCATGGTAACATAGCAGTACATGCCGAAGGGCGTGATGAAAGAAGTCGCGAGCTGGTCGGACTCTTTCATCCTAATCTGGTGATACCCTGAGTAGGCATCGAGGAAAGACAGGGTTTCACACCCAGTAGTGGAATCCACGATTTGATCGATGCGAGGCAGAGGGTAGGGAACTTTTGGGCATGCTTTGTTTAGACCAGTGTAGTCTACACACATCCGCCATTTCCCCCTTTCTTTCTCACAAGCACAGGGTTGGCAAGCCATTCGGGATGGAATACCTCTTTAATGAACCCTGCCGCCATTAGCTTGTGGATCTCCTCGCCTATGGCTCTGCGCTTTTCTTCGTCGAATCGGCGCAGAGGCTGCTTCACGGGTCGGGCTCCAGCCCGGATATCCAGCGAGTACTCGGCGACTTCCCTCGGTATGCCGGGCATGTCCGAGGGACTCCACACGAAAACGTCGATGTTTGCGCGGAGAAAGTCGACGAGCACTGCTTCCTATTTGGGGTCGAGCTCGGAGCCGATCCGTATCTGCTTGGAGGCGTCGTTGCAGGGGTCGAGAGGGACGGACTTAACCGTCTCCGCTGGCTCGAAGTTGCCGGCGTGGCGCTTCACGTCTGGCGCCTCCCTAGAGAGGTTCTCCAGGTCGGCAATGAGGGCCTCGGACTCGGCGAGGGCCTCGGCGTACTCCACGCACTCCATGTCGCATTCATACGCGTGTCGGTACGTGGGCCCGATGGTGATGACCCTGTTGGGGCCCGACATCTTGAGCTTGAGGTAGGTGTAGTTGGGGACGGCCATGAACTTGGCGTAGCATGGCCTCCCCAACACTGCGTGGTAGGTTCCTCAAAACCCGACCACTTCGAACGTGAGAGTCTCCCTTCGAAAGTTGGAGGGCGTTCTGAAGCAGACGGGTAGATCGAGTTGTCCGAGGGGTTGGACGCGCTTCCCGGGGATGATCCCATGGAAAGGCGCAGCGCCCGTCCGGACCGAGGACAGATCGATCCGCAGGAGCCCGAGTGTCTTGGCGTAGATGATGTTGAGGCTGCTGCCTCCGTCCATGAGGACCTTGGTGAGCCTGACGTTGCCGATGATGGGGTCGACAACGAGCGGGTATTTCCCCGGGCTCGGCATGTGGTCTGGATGGTCGGCCTGGTCGAAGGTGATGGACTTGTCGGACCAGTCTAGGTAGACTGGCGCTGCCACCTTTACCGAGCAGACCTCCCGACGCTCTTGCTTGCGGTGCCGAGCCGAGGCGTTTGCCACTTGTCCATCGTAGATCATGAAGCAGTCGCGGACCTCGGGGAACTCTCCCGCCTTGTGATCTTCCTTCTTTGCGTCGTCGAGGGCCTTGCCACCCTCCGCGGGTGGCCCGGCCTTGTGAAAGTGGCGTCGAAGCATGGCACACTCCTCAAGGGTGTGCTTGACGGGCCCTTGATGATAGGGGCACGGCTCCTTGAGCATCTTGTCGAAGAGGTTGGCACCTTCGGGAGGTTTCCGAGGGTTCTTGTACTCGGCGGCGACGACAAGGTCCGCGTCGGTGGCGTCACGTTTCGCTTCTGACTTCTTCTTGCCTTTCTTCTTGGTGCCGCGCTGAGTTGACGCCTCGGGAACATCTTCCGGTGGGCGGCCCTGGGGCTGCTTGTCCTTCCGGAAGATGGCCTCAACCGCCTCCTGGCCAGAGGCGAACTTGGTGGCGATGTCCATCAGCTCGCTCGCCCTGGTGGGGGTCTTGCGACCCAGCTTGCTCACCAGGTCGTGGCAGGTGGTGTCGGTGAGGAACGCGCCAATGACATCCGAATCGGTGACGTTGGGCAGCTCGGTGCGCTGCTTCGAGAATCGCCGGATGTAGTCCCGGAGAGACTCTCCCGGCTGCTGGCGGCAGCTTCGGAGATCCCAGGAGTTTCCAGGGCGCACGTACGTGCCTTGGAAATTGCCGGCAAAGGCTTGGACCAGGTCGTCCCAGTTGGAGATCTGCCCTGGAGGCAGGTGCTCCAGCCAGGCTCGAGCGGTGTCGGAGAGGAACAGGGGGAGGTTTCGGATGATGAGATTATCATCGTCCATTCCACCCAGTTGGCAGGCCAGCCGATAGTCCGCGAGCCACAGTTCCGGTCTCGTCTCCCCCGAGTACTTTGTGATAGTAGTCGGGGTTCGGAACCGGGTCGGGAACGGCGCCCGTCGTATGGCGCAGCTAAAAGCCTGTGGACCGGGTGGTTCGGGCGAAGGACTCTGATCCTCCCCGCTGTCGTAGCGTCCCCCACGCCTGGGGTGGTAGCCTCGGCGTACCCTCTCGTCGAGGTGGGCCCGATGGCTGTGGTGATGGTGCTCGTTGCCAAGGCGACCCGCGGCCGCAGGCGCTGTGTTGTGCGTGCGCCCGGTGTGGACCGAGGCTTCCCGCACGAATCGGGAAGTCGCGGCGCGATGTTCCGAGGGGTACCCCTGCCTTCGGGAGGCGGAGCTTTCGGCCCGTCAGACCACGGCGTCCTCCAGGAGATTCTTGAGCTCTCCCTGAATACGCCACCCCTCAGTGGTTGATGGCTCCGGCATCGCGCGGAGAAGTATTGCCGCTGCAGCCAGGTTTTGGCCGACTCCACTGGAAACCGGTGGCGGCCTTACCCTGACGTCGCCGGCGATGCGATGCTGGATGCCCTGGGGGAGATGACGTGCTTCTCCGGCCGGAGGTTGGCCCGCCCATTCCTGCCCGATGTCCTGGCGGATCGGCACAAGCGTTCCTGCTCCCTCGTCGAGCCTGGCCTGCATCTCGCGGATTTGCTCGAGCTGTGGGTCAGGACCCCCCGCCGGGACGGGGACCACAGCTAGCTCTCGAAGGATGTCAACGCGAGGCACAGGCCTAGGGGGATCACCGTTCTCCGGCATACCAAGATGGTTGCCTTCGCCGGGACCCCCTAGATCGACGTGGAAACATTCACGACTTGGGCCGCAGTCCTCGTCGTCGAGGCTGCGGCTACCGTCGGAACAGTTGGAAAGGCAGTAGTCGCATGCGGTCATGAAGTCTCGCATGGCACCGGGGTTACTAAGTCCGGAGAAATCCCAACAGAGGTCGGGCTCGCCATCTTCCTCGGACCCCGAGGGCCCGTAGGTCGAGACGGCCGTCAGCCGGTCCCAGGGTGACCGCACACGATACCCCAGAGGGTTTGGACTCGCCTCTATGAGAGTGTCCACCGAAGCGGAGTTGCTTGGCAGGTCGAGGCCGAATCCAAAAGACGCGAGATGGGAATCGGTCGGTACCTTTTGGTCGACGGGTGGTGACGAAGTCGCGTCAGGGACTGACTGCACCGTCGTCTCAGGTACGAGGGTGACGCCCAGCAAGTCCTTCGCGAGCGTGCTGGCATCATCCGTTTGCTTGAGGTTGGTGTGTTGCGGGGAGATGGCGCTCATCTTCGTCTCAGACGCGAGGCCGATGCCCGACGCGCTCTCCGTTGGGGCGCCGGCGCCGTCGACTCGCTCGACAGCCAACGAGGTGCCGCCTCCTGCTTGGCCATGGTTGCCCCGCCTCCTGCTGTCGAGGGACATGAACTCAAGACTCCCGAAACGGAGCACCATCCCGGGTTGGAGAGGTTGCTGGAGATTGCCCATCTGGAGCTTGACAGGAAGCTGTTCGTCAACATGCAGCAGGCCCCTACCTGGCGCGCCAACAGTCGGTGTTTCGAAACCCGGGGGGTCCCTGGACCGACGAGTGAGTTGTCGTCGCGTGCCCCAGCCCAGATGGGTCGGCGCGAGGCAGAACGCGAAGGGGGGAGAGAGCAGCCGCAGGGAGACAGGCGTGGGAGGTGGAACCCGCGGCCTTCGTGTTAGCCCCGCGCCTAGGTCGGGTGCGCTTGCAGTAGGGGGTTACAAGTGTCCACGTGGGAGGGAGCGAGCGGCCTTGCGCGAGCGCTGTCCCGTCCTTCCCCGCGTGGCCAACCCTCTGTAAGAGGGCCCTGGTCCTCCCTTTTATAGGCGTAAGGAGAGGATCCAGGTGTACAATGGGGAGTGTAGCAATGTGCTAACATGTCTAGCGGTGGAGAGCTAGCGCCCTAAGTACATGCCATCGTGGCAGCCGGAGAGGTTTTGGCACCCAGTTCGCGTGATGTCGTGGCCGTCGGAGGAGCGCTGGAGCCTGGTGGAAGGACAGCTGTCGACTCCTTGTAGACGTCCTCTTGCTTCCGTAAGGGGGCTGAGAGCCGCCGTCGTCACAGGGCATGCGGGGCGCCATCATTACTCGTATAGTAGAGCGAGCCAGATGGGACGTCGGTCTTGTTCCCCGTAGCCTGAGTCAGCTCGGGGTAGGGTAATGATGGCGCTTCCTATTGACGTGGTCGGTCCGTGCCCTAGGTTGGGCGAGGTAGAGGCTCCTCCGAGGTCGAGGTCGAGTCTGTCTTTCAAGGTCGAGGTTGAGTCCGAGCCCCCGGGTCGGACGAGGCGGAGACCGTCGGCTGAAACCAGGGTTGAGTCCGAGCCCTGGGGTCGGGCGAGGCGGAGTTCGTCGTCCTTCGGGGCTGAGCCTGAGTCCGAGCCCTGGGGTCGGGCGAAGCGGAGTTCGTCATCTTTCAGGGCTGAGCCCGAGTCCGAGCCCTGAGGTCGGGCGGAGCGGAGTTCGCCGTCTTCCGGGGCTGAGCCCAAGTCCGAGCCCTGGGGTCGGGCGGAGCGAAGTTCGTCGTCTTCCGGGGCTGAGCCCGAGTCCGAGCCCTGGGGTCGGGCCGAGCGGAGTTCGCCGTCTTCCGGGGCTGAGCCCGAGTCCGAGCCCTGGGGTCGGGCAGAGCGGAGTTCGCCGTCTTCTGGGGCTGAGCCCAAGTCCGAGCCCTAGGGTCGGGCGGAGCGGAGTTCGCCGTCTTCCGGGGCTGAGCCCGAGTCCGAGCCCTAGGGTCGGGCGGAGCGGAGTTCGCCGTCTTCCGGGGCTGAGCCCGAGTCCGAGCCCTGGGGTCGGGCGGAGCGGAGTTCGTCATCTTTCGGGGCTGAGCCCGAGTCCGAGCCCTAGGGTCGGGCGGAGCAGAGTTCGTCGTCTTCTGGGGCTGAGCCCGAGTCTGAGCCCTGGGGTCGGGCGGAGCGGAGTTCGCCGTCTTCTGGGGCTGAGCCCGAGTCCGAGCCCTGGGGTCGGGCGAAGCGGAGTTCCCTATGACGCCTGAGGCCGGACTTGGCTGCTGTCAGCCTCACTCTGTTGAGTGGCTCAGCAGTCAGAGCGGCGCAGGCGGCGCTGTCCTCTTGTCAGACCGGTCAGTGGAGCGGCGAAGTGACCGCGGTCACTTCGGCTCTGTCGACTGGAGGGCGTGTGTCAGGATAAAGGTCTCAGGCCACCTTTGCATTAAATGCCCCTACGATTTGGTCGGTTGGCGTGGCGATTTGGCCAAGGTTGCTTCTTGGTGAAGACTGGGCCTCAGGCGAGCCGAAGGTGTGTCCGTTGCTGGAGGGGGTCCTCGGGCGAGACGTAGGTCCTCCGGGGTCGGCTGCCCTTGCCCGAGGCTGGGCTCGGGCAAGGCGTGATCGCATCCCTTGAATGGACCGATCCTTGACTTAATCGCACCCATCAGGCCTTTGCAGCTTTGTGCTGATGGGGGTTACCAGCTGAGATTTAGGAGTCTTGAGGGTACCCCTAATTATGGTCCCCGACAGTTTCCGAGGGCTTCTTCAGCCTCAGGAGTCCAGGTGAAGCGCTCGACCTTCCTTAAGAGGCGGTACAAGGGCAACCCTTTCTCGCCGAGGCACGAGATGAAGCGGCTTAGAGCCGCAAGGCATCCCATGACGCTTTGTACTCCTTTCAAATCTTTGATTGGCCCCATGTCGGTGATGGCCGCGATTTTCTCTGGGTTGGCTTCGATGCCTCGTTCGGAGACGATGAACCCTAGGAGCATGCCTCGGGGGACTCCGAAGACACACTTCTCAGGATTGAGTTTTACGCTCTTCGCTTTTAGGCAGCTGAATGTTACCTCAAGGTCAGAGAGGAGGTCGGAGGCTTTCCTTGTTTTGACAACGATGTCATCGACGTAAGCCTCGACCGTTCTGTCGATGTGGTCTCCGCACACGTGGTTCATGCACCTTTGGTATGTTGCACCCAGCGATGGAGTCCACAATTTGATCGAAGCGAGGCAGAGGGTAGGGAACCTTGGGGCATGCTTTATTTAGCCCAGTGTAGTCCACACACATCCTCCACCTCCCACCTTTTTTCTTTTCAAGTACAGGGTTAGCTAACCATTTTGGATGGAATACCTCTTTGATGAACCCTGCTGCCATTAGCTTGTGGACCTCCTCGCCTATGGCTCTGCGCTTTTCTTCATCAAAATGGCGCAGGTGCTGTTTCACGGGTCGGGCTCTAGCTCGGATGTCCAGTGGGTGCTCGGTGACATCCCTTGGTATGCCTGGCATGTCCGAGGGACTCCACGCAAAAACTTCGGCGTTTGCGCGGAGAAAGTCGACAAGCACTGCTTCCTATTTGGGGTCGAGCTCGAAGCCGATCCTAACTTTCTTGCCGGTGTCGTTGCTGGGGTCGAGAGAGACAGACTTGACTGCCTCGGTCGGCTCGAAGTTGCCGGCGTGCCGCTTCGCGTCGGGCGCCTCTTTGGAGAGGCAATCCAGGTCGGTGATGAGGGCTTCGGACTCGGCGAGGGCTTTGGCGTACTCCACGCATTCCACGTCGCACTCGTAAGCGTGGCGGTACGTGGGTCCGACGGTGATGACTCCCTTGGGGCCAGGTATCTTGAGCTTGAGGTAAGTGTAGTTGGGGATGGCCATGAACTTGGCGTAGCATGACCTTCCCAGCACCGCGTGATAGGTCCCTCGGAACCCAACTACCTCGAAGGTGAGGGTTTCCTTTCAGAAGTTGGAGGGAGTTCCGAAGCAGACGGGCAAGTCAATCTGTCCGAGGGGCAGGATACGCTTTTTGGGTGCAATCCCGTGGAAGGGTGCTGCACCAGCCCGGATCTCGGACCGATCAACCCCCAAGAGCTCTAGGGTCTCGGTGTAGATGATTGCGACGGAACCTCCCAAGTTATTAAGCCCACCTACAGTTGTCCTTGTCGAACAGACCTCAGACAACCCTGTAGATGTTCCTGAATCACTTGACAAGTTCGGTATCTTCTTTCTTACCTTTCCAGGAATGTTTCACCCGTCTTGCAGACATTACAGAACATCGAAGATATAGAAATGCGGAAGCGATTACATAAACTTACATTTATTTAGAAAGTAAGATAAAGTTACTTATTACAGACCAGATTTATAAAACGAGTGCTGAGTAGTATTATTACAATACCAAGGGAGGCAAAAACTCCTCCTGATAAGTTCTTACATAAAAGTTTCTTATGGAGGACCATGTCCTCCCGCAACTTCACTCTTGTTTTTCTTCATTTGGAACCACCTTGGGACAAAAGCAACAAAAATTTGCTGCTTCCTCACCTAAAAACAACGAGGGAATAAACCCTGAGTATGGAATTACTCAGCAAGTCTTACCCGACTAAAGAAAAGACTCTCAAGGGTATGCTGGTTATAAGGGAGTCAAGGTAAGGTATCTCAAGATCAAAGACTCTATTTTGCATAAATGCTTACTAAGAGTGGATCCTTAAAAATCCAATTTTATTTCCGGTTAGGTAAACTTACCTGCATCTAGAGTTCTTTCTACCCTAGTTTAAACACTTGTCCTACACTAGCCAGTTTCTTAACAAGTCTTTCATCTTTACTAGAGTTCTACGTATAGGGCAGTGACCAAGTCTTCATAACCGCGATGGTACGGCGATCCGAATCGATTATACTCAGCTGAGGATCTCCGATCACACGACATATGTAGCACTTAACCCTTGCATATGTCAACCCGCCACCGAGGTTCTTAAGACCAGATCAGGTTCACACAAACCGAGAGCACAGATACACCACCGTCCAGCCTCTTGCTACGGAGGGTACACGCTACTCCCGCCACCACTCCACGCCCATTTCGTGTTATCTTATTCTGGCCTTAGTCTGCCTGAGGCAAGGCTTACCCATGACGAGGCATGTGACCAGTTAAAGGGTCCTCGGTCAGCAAGCCTACATCGACACGGTCCTTAATCGACTCAGACGGAGACACTACACCGAGACTCTCTTCTCGTGCAAGTCACCCGCCTGGTCTCAGCTTAATCATTTAATCCCAAAAACTTGGTACCTAGCAGAGGTACATCTTTTCCGGATGTTGAACCCATCACGGCCATGATGGATCCATCATCAAGTTTTATTTTCAAAAACCTCCCTCCCACTTTGCCAATCATCTTTTGTAAAACAAAACCTTTTTGTTTTGCTAGAGCAATACTAAGCATAATAAAACCTTTTGTAAAAACAGGGTTTCAAGGAAGGAAATCAAAGATCAAGGAAGGTAATGCAGGAATTGTTTAAGCAATCAACTCCTATCACCTAATGCAGCAAGCAAGTGAGAAAGATTTTAAAACATCAAGGAAGGTGGCAAATGCACCGGGGCTTGCCTTCGTTAGTAGGTGAGTCAGGCTCAGGCCCGCAGATGTCAAAGTAGAGACAAGTCCCTGCCTGAGATTCCAAAGGTGGTGGTGCCTTCTCTTCAGTCACTTCGATCTCTTCTTCGTTTTCTAAACATAACCATATATATGTATATAAGAATGAATGCCATGTAATGCTCATGAGAGTGCAAAGATAATAAGAATTTATTATCTAAGGTCTTGAATACAATTTTCCTTCACGGAACTCCGAAAACTTAGGGTTTTCGGAGTCAGTAAAGGAGTTCACAGGGCGGGGGGGGGGGGGGGTTGGGTTCTAGTTATCAAACAAGGTCCAAATCAAACCAAATTCTACCCAAGGCTTCTAAATAATGTGTAGAGCTTATATAAAAAGTTTGATCTTTTTTGGAATTACCATATGTTTTCTAAAAATCCAGAACTAATGCTTTAAACTACTTTAAATGCCTTAAAATTCCTTATTTAATCTAAAAATCATGAAACTATTTTTATTAAATACTATGGAAAATAAGAAGTCTAGGAAAATTGGTTTCACAATTTTAAGATTTTTCTACAATTTATAACAGATTTCCAAATTTCTACTGAAAAAGATCAAATAGTACTAGGCCGGTTCTAGCCCAGTCGGCCCAACACCAGAGGGAAACGCGCGCGCGCGCCCACACGCTCTGGTGACTTTGCACAGAGGCCCTCGGGTTTCTGGCTAACTGTGAACGAGTTCTTTCACTATTTCTTGTGTCGCTGACAGATTGCAGAAAAGTCCTCCGGTTTCTATGCCTTCACAGGGGGAAGTCCTCGACGGCGCTCCGCACGGGAAGCTTAACTTTGGCGAGCTAGACCGGCCGGAGGGGGCCAAGTCCGGCGCTCCCGAGTGGCGGACACAAACCTTGATCTACCCCATCCGTTTCCCCCAACATAATTTCATTAGTGGCCAATCAGTTTGCTCTGGCCACGGTGACCGTGAGCATTGCGGACGAAAGAAGGTGTTCCCGGTGATCTAAAGCTACTCTGTGCAAATTGGTGGTTCGGCAAGCATCACAGAGCTATGAGAAGGCTCAAACGAGGGAGAGAGGAGGATGAACTGACTGGGGTGGGGCTGGCCGCGGTGAGGTTAGTTTCGCGGGTGGCGGAAACCCGAATTGGGGAGAAACCAAAATTCAAGCTCCCGGATGCACGGTTGCTAGCGATTCTTGGTGGCGGGGTGGGTGATGACCTTGCGGGGCTGGCGGGGGCTTCAATTTATAGAGCTCAACGGCGGTGGCCGGGAATTTTAACGGGGACGCGCGACGGTCGGAAAGGGCAGGGAGTTACTGGTGCGTGTGAACCCGTGTCTAACGTCGTGACGACCTCACCGACGACGATGGGATGGCCACAGAGAGTCACGACGACGCAGTGGAAAGGCAGAGCCACGTGGCACAAGGCCGAGAGGCGGCGGTTCACCGGCGAGCCAATCTGCACCAGCCGCAAAACAAGGGAGCTACGACGGTGAGTCACCGGAGCTATCCCCAGCCGTCGAGCTACAACCTGGCAGACTTATCTAGTTACTGACGACGTGAATCGCAACGGTGGCTAAGTGAATCTTTGCGCAGAGAGGTCACCGGCGGTGAGGATCCGACGCTGGCAGTCTGATCTTTATCGGGCTACTGTACCATCGAAGTGGGATTCAGTTGGCTTGACAGTCAATGTTTAGGCTTGATTTGCTCACAAATCCCTATGGTAACATACTCTATGCTCTGCAGCAAAGTTGGAGAGCTATATACCATCTATATTTTGACTATAGGGATTGAACTCATTTGATCACTAGATCAGGGTTAAATTCAAACCCAAAGATGGCTCTGTTACACTGAAATTCAGAATTTCAGAGTTCCATTAGTCTGACAGTCCAACTTTAGGCTTAATTATCTCCCAAATTCTCTTAACAACTATGCTTGCACTCTTAAGCAAAGTTGTTCTCCTATGTTAGGTCTATAATTTAGATGTGGTAACCTAGGGCAAAAACCCTAGTATTTGAAAGTTACAAGGCTCAAAAGTTGAGCCCACAAATCAGAAATTCAGACTTAGAGTAAATTCTCAATTGGGGTCCTTTTTGCAAATCAATCCAAAACTTAGGGTTTGCTTGTAAATCTTCCCAAATGTGAACCATGTGACCTTATAAGCTTTAACATTGTAGTTTTTACACTTTAGTCCAAATGTGCACTGTTTTTGCACATAGGCCCCTAGGGTTTGGACTTAGGGTTTTCCAGGGTTCAATTGGGGGTTTTTGGTATCTAGGGGTATAAATGTGATTCAAGTTCATTTTTGGGAACATTTTATGACTATTCCCCTAAAGCTTTTAGGTTTTCTCAATTTGATTAGGTTTTACCCCCTTTAATCCCTACTTAGGGTTAAGTTCCCTATCCAGGGTTCTATTTGCAAAATGCTATAAAAATACAACATGTTTGAAATTTTTACCTAGTGAATGCACTCTAGGTGTGTCAAACATATGTTATGCCAATGTTTATGATGTCATGCTCAAGTTTTAGTTGCAGTAACACCAGAGGTGTTACATCCTTCCCCCCATAAAAGAATCTCGTCCCGAGATTAAAAGTCCTAAGGTAAGTAATGGAAAAGGAAATGTGTCACATTCTTATTTCCTTATTTCTGGTACAAGGCAGGGGTGGGGTGGGGTTCCATTCTTTATTACAACAACTAAACACACTTTACAAATTACATGAGGCTAAAAAGCCCGGGAAATTCTTATCTAAAAAGTCTTGAGTTTCCCATGTAGCCTCATCTTCAGAATGTTGGTTCCACTGTATCTTATAGAACTTGAGAGTTTTTCTCCGAGTAACCCCATCCTTTTGATCCAGGACCTGAATGGGATGTTCGGAATATGTCAAGTCTGGTTCAAGGACAACATCTGTCACCTCAACGGTTCGATCTGGTACCCGAAGGCATTTCTTCAATTATGACACATGGAACACATTATGTACAGCAGACAAGGTTTCGGGGAGCTGAAGTCGATACGCCACTGGTCCACATTGTTCAAGTATAAGGAAAGGACCAATGTACTTGGGTGCAAGCTTCCCTTTAACCCCGAAACGCGATACTCCCTTCATTAGTGAAACCTTCAGGTAGACATAGTCCCCTTCAAGAAAATACAAGGGCATTCGCCGTTTGTCTGCATAACTCTTCTGACGAGCTTGGGCTTTCTTCATATTATGAATTATTTTCTGAACCTTTTCTTCGGTCTCTTTCACTATATCAGGCTTGAAGAAGTACCTTTCACCAGGTTCAGACCAATTTAGCAGAGTACGACATTGTCGTCCATATAAAGCTTCGAAGGGTGCCATCTTGATACTTTCTTGATAGCTATTATTATATGAAAGCTCCGCTAAGGGCAAACATTCATCCCATTTTTGTGAGAAGTCCAGAACATAGGCCCGCAGCATATCTTCAAGTATTTGATTAATCCTCTCAGTCTGTCCACTTGTTTGAGGATGATAGGCCGAACTGTGGAGCAGTTTAGTACCTAGGGATTTATAAAGTTCCTCCCAGAATTTGGATACGAATTGAGGTCCACAATCCGACACTATAGTCTTTGGAACACCGTGCAAACTGAGAATACAGACAATGTATAATGCTGCATAAGTGGCCACTGAGTACTTTGCCTTAAGAGGTAAGAAGTGGGCAATCTTTGTGAGTCGATCAATGATAACCCAGATAGAGTCATATCCTTTTGCGGTCCTGGGTAATCCCACAATGAAGTCCATACTTATGTCTTCCCATTTCCATGTTGGTATTGGTAGAGACTATAATAGACCAGCAGTTTTTAAGTGTATGGCCTTGACACGTCTGCAGGTGTCACATCTAGCCACATAGCGTGCAATCTCGATCTTCATTTTCGTCCACCAATAATGTTGTTTCAGATCCTGATACAACTTAGTGCTTCCGGGATGAATAGAATAGCGACTAAGATGTGCTTCATCAAGAATTTGCTGGCGGACCTCTTCATTCTTCGGCACCACTATGAGGTTATTAAACCATACAATGCCTTGATCATCTTCTTTGAAACATTTGGCTTTTCTAGCCCTTATCTTCTCACGAATGTGTTTCATACCCTCATTATCCCTTTGAGCATCAATTATCCGTTGTAAAAGGACTGACTCAAGCCTCAAGTGATTTGAGGTTCCATGCTGAATCATACCCAGGTTTAGCTTCTCCATCTCCTGACATAATGTATTGTCAGAGGTCTTCATCGTAAGACAGTGACAGGAAACCTTACGGCTAAGTGCATCTGCCACCACATTGTCCTTGCCTGGGTGATAATGAATTTCCAGTTCATAATCCTTAATAAGCTCAAGCCATCGTCTTTGTCTCATATTTAATTCTGACTGGGTGAAGATATACTTCAAGCTTTTATGATCTGTATAAATGTGACAGATATTACCCAGCAGATAATGACGTCAAATCTTCAGGGCATAAACCACAGCAGCTAGCTCCAGATCATGAGTTGGATAATGTTCCTCATGCCGGCGCAACTGCCTTGAGGCATACACAATTACTCGACCTTCTTGCATTAACACACAGCCGAGACCACTGCCCGATGCATCACAATACACATCAAAGGGCTTAGTGATATCCGGCTGAGCCAATACCGGAGCAGTGGTTAATAATGTCTTCAATTGTTCAAAAGCTTCATTACACTTGGAAGACCAATTGAATTTAATATCATTCTTCAATAAACTTGTGATTGGCTTCAAAAGCTTAGAAAAATCTGGTATAAATCGGCGGTAATAACCAGCCAGTCCAAGGAAACTTCAGACTTGATGAACAGTGGTTGGGGGTTTCCACTCCAAAATGTCCTTGACTTTGCTGGGATCTACCGCAACCCCCCTGGCAGATAGAATATGTCCCAAAAATTGAATTTCCTCCAGCCAAAACGCACATTTGCTGAACTTGGCATATAACTGATGTTCTCTCAAGCGCGTTAACACGATCCGTAAATGTTGAGCATGCTCCTCTTCATTCTTGGAATATATTAGAATATCATCAATGAAGACCACCACAAACTTGTCCAACTCGGGCATGAATACCGAGTTCATCAAATACGTGAAGTGGGCAGGAGCATTTGTCAATCCGAAAGACATTACCAGGTATTCAAATAACCCATGCCGCGTAGTGAATGCGGTCTTTGGTATATCCTCGGGCCGAATACAGATCTGATGATAGCCCGATCTGAGATCAATCTTGGAGAATACCCTCGCCCCGGTCAGTTGATCAAATAAAATGTCAATCCTCGGAAGAGGATACTTGTTCTTGATAGTGACCTCATTCAGGGGTCGATAATCCACGCACATCCGTAAAGTTTGATCCTTCTTCTTAACGAATATGGCTGGACAACCCCATGGTGACGAGCTTGGCTGGATGAATCCTTTCTCATGTAGATCTTGTAATTGAATCTTCAATTCTGCCAACTCATTTGGAGGCATACGGTACGATCTTCGAGATATGGGAGCCGTACCGGGCTTTAACTCAATTACAAACTGTACATCCCTTTCAGGTGGCAATCCAGGCAAATCCTCTGGAAAGACATCGGGAAACTCGCATACTACCGGAATATCCTTGATTTCCGGTATAATGGCTTCATAAACTCTGCCAGTAGCTTTGGTTGGAATGGGGATAGGCAAAAGAATTTCCTCTTGATTATGACTCAACCTGATATTTCTTTGATCAGTGTTGAGGGTTGCTTTATGCTTGGCCAACCAATTCATACCCAAAATGACATCTATGTCTTGGCCTTTCAGAACGATCATATTAGTAGGAAAGTCCCGTCCGGCCAATGTTACGGGCACTTGATAGGCCACTTTTCTAGTAAAGATTTGTCCCCCAGGTGAGTGAATTTTAAAACCTTCTTTTGATTCATGGCATGAAATGCAATGTTGCTCCACAAATTTCTTGCTAATGAATGTATGCGAAGCACCAGAATCAAAGAGAATAACTGCGGGATGATTGGCCACAAGGAACGTACCCATCATTATCGGCTCTCCGTCCGGTGTAGTGGCCACTTGCGTATAATATATGCGTCCCGTCTTCTTGGTATTTTTGCGCGAAGTATTTCCCTTGACATGAGACGAATTCCTAGATCCTTGCTGATTATTTGACTGATTCTGTTTTGGATAAGGGCAATCCTTGATGAAATGCCCAGATTTGCCACAATTAAAACATCCAGTCGATGAACTGGGCAGAGCAGGGAATCGAGTGCCTGGGGCACCCGGCTGACTTGGGGCAGTGGGGGCATTATTGGGATGAATAAATATTGGCTGCTTAAAAGGGAAGGAGGGTGCACGAGAGCGATTCTGGGTGGAAGGCCTGAGAACAAACCGTTGCCTTTTCACCGGGCCCTGACTAGGCCTGTCACCTCCAAATCCCTTAGATTTTCCGACACCTGCATACTTCGCTTCTACTGCCAATGCTGTACTGACAGCTCTTCCATAAGTAAGATCTATGCAGGTTGCCATCTTTCTTTGCAGTCGATCATTTAAACCTCTCATAAAACAATTCTTCTTTTTCAGATCGGTGTTCACTTGATCGATTGCATACTGTGACAGATGATTGAACTTATTGAGATACTGATTAACAGTATCCCCTCCTTGCTTCAGCTTCATAAATTCTTCTTGCTTCATGTGAAGAACACCTTCTGGTATATAATGTTCACGGAAGGCCACCTTGAATTCTTCCCATGTTATCTGATGATTGGCCGGTTGAACGGCCACGAAATTTCCCCACAAGGTGCTGGCAGGGCCACGCAGTTGCTGGGCTGCGAATAAAGGCTTCTAGGTTTCGGAACAGCGCAGAAGTCCAAATTTTCGCTCGATAACCCGAATCCATTTGTCGGCTTCTAACGGGTCTTCGGCTTTGATAAACAGCGGTGGGCGTGTCTCTGAGAAGTCCAAGTAAGAGGTTTCACGGGGGCCCTATTGATAACCCCGCCCGCCTTGTTGCTGAAACTGTTGACCCGCCATCTCTCTCAGAAAACGGGTATTATCCGCGGTCGCATTTACTAAGGCAGCAATCGCCTTGGCAAGTGTGGGAGGGACAGGAGGTGGATTTGGGGTCGACTCCCTCCCACTGGAGGTTCCAGCTGCATCCTGTGATCGAGTCTTGGACGGCATCTGTGGCAACAAACATTTGGAAACAAATATAATATGCCAAAGACAAAACCATCCAATTTACATTACCAAAAAAGTAATGTTACAGACTCGATTTTATACAACAGGAGTACAGTACCCATTATACAATAGTATAACCTATTATACAATACACTACTTCTATTTCTACTACTTACACCACTATTCCTGCTTTTGGTTGCTCCTAGCAGCCTCATCGTCAGGTGTGGGAGACCATTCATCGACCAGCCTCATAGAAGGAGGGGGCTTAAAAAGGTCTAGCTCACCACCAAGCGCTTCTCCCGCAACATGCGAGGGTCCGGCTTCCGACCCGACAGGATCCATAGGTGCACTGGGGTGTAGTTGCGAATACAGTACATGGACTTCCTCATGTAGGGTATTGCAATACGCCTGCAGGTTGTCAATGGCAGAGCTAAGTTCTTAGACTCGGGCTCAAGCCTTAGCTTCTTTAGCCCAGGCCACTGAACGAGACTGTACCGCCCAATCGAGCGCTAAATCTCGATCAGCAAGCTGATCTTGCAGGCGGCGGATGTGTAACACCCGGTTTTAAAGAACAAAGCCGGGTGCATCTCATACATGCGCCAAGAAGACAACACATATAATAACAGAGTGTATAGAGATAAATGTCATAAAACATCAGAGTATTTATTACATAGCGGAAGTCTTATTACAAAATGAAATAATGAAGATAAAATAAACTAAGGATCGTCGGCGCCAATGTCGACTGGGAAACGCCACCTAGATCAGATCGAACTCCTCAGTGTTAGGCAGCTCCTCCTGAACCACCTGATCATCTCCTGTGGGGGGGGGTGTGAGACAGCAAGGGTGAGCTCACACATGATCATAGCTCAACAAGTTGTGGGGAACCAGTGAACATAAACTCACAAAGGTGTGAGTTCATGTGATGTGTAAGGCTAATCAATGACAGGGGTTAAGGCTGAGCATTGCTTTTAAATAGTTGGTCAAAATTTTATTAGCAGATACTAAGTGTATGTAAATACCAAACCATAAGTAAAGTAATAGAACAAAATTAATAACAAACCCCATGCAATGCAAATGACAAAATTGAATTTAAGTTCCATAATTTAAACATCAGAGAGTCCTGAGCTGCTCATGACCGCGAGCTCGGCTAGTATACCAGATTTACACTCTGCAGAGGTTGTACCCTTTACCCACAAGTCATGTTACCCATCTGCCAAGGGGTCATGAATCCCATATACCTCTACCTAGGAAGCACGGCAGGGCAACACTACGAGGCCTTTACAAAGTTCCACTAGCTTCTGAAAACCCGCTACAGTTTATGGGAAGATCCAGTAAAGGGTTCCTGGCTGATAGCCATCGCAGCAAAATCAACCAGGGACCTCCCCGCACTGACCTCTCCCCTACTGCCCTTGCCCCTTTCGGGTAAGGTAGTCTTCCACTAGCTTTCCTAATTAGTCAGCCAAGGGCGTCCCATTCCACCCTTGTGGTGGCACGTGGTTCTCAAGTTAAGCTCTATGTTCCAATTAACATTAATGATAACAACATGAACATGAACAGAGTAACAACAAGAATTGGAACATAGAGGTAATAAATAATTATCCCAAAACCATGTAAAGCAATAGCAAAAACTACCCAGGTGATTCAGGGGTAAACAAGGTAATGAGATAAGCAATCTAGGGTGACCTATTGGGTCCCATCAAAATTAACCTATGCATGAATAAGTGATATTAAAGAACATTATTGGGTAAAAAGTGGTCAAGGGCACAACTTGCCTGCAATGAGCTCCTGCTCAGCTACCTCAACCTGCTGTTCACCAGGATCCTCAGCAACGGGCTCTTCTACTCGCCACAATACAAACAAGCACAGTGCATATAGAGAAATTAACATTACACCAAACATATATACAAAATACACAGAGATATTCTACATATTAAAATAAAATCCTAGGAACAGAAATCATAATTTTCTGAATTATAGATTTTAAGTTATGCATTTTCAAAGGTTTTATGTGCTTTAAATAGGATTAAGTGATAAATAAATTTCTTACTGTTTTCATGACATAACAGAGGATCTAGGTGATAAAGAATAAAATTACAAAATTTTAGGAACTGGAATGGATTAATTTGGAGTTAGTATGAATTTTCTATGAATTTATAAAGTCTTAGTAATTATTTTCCTATTAAAAATCCATTTATAATTCAATTTTCCTGATTTTATTATGTTCTGGACTGGGCCTCAATTCTGGAGAAACCCAGGGGGCTCGTTGTAAGTCGCCCCAGACACAGAGCACAGTGGGAATAGGACGGCGGGTTTATTTCTGCATAGTTCAGGGGCTCTTTAATAAAAGTAACCCGCGAAGGGGTATGGAGGTATTCTGGCCGTCGGATCACACACAGATGGCTCGGATTAGATCTAGCATAACCCGAATCGGTACGCGTCAACAGCCGTTGGATCCGAGATCTGCGGTCTAGGTTTAATGAAGGATTCACAGCGTCCGGGCCGTCCGATCGATCCTACGGTCCAGATCTAAAGCGCGAAGGGGTATTCCTTGGCCTAATCTCGGCCGTTCATCCCCCGATCGACGGCCGCGAAGTCGTCGCCTCCCCTGGACCCCGAGCGCGGCGGCGCACTCCCCTACCGCGGCGGCCTGCTCGCCGGAGCCCCACCGATTCGGCCACAATCCGACCCTATTCTCCAATTAAACCAGGCTACACTAAGGCAAAGGTAGGGCGAACGCAATGGGGGATCAATTACCTCGGATTGGCGACGATGGTAGCTCGGCCACGAGGTTGCGCGACCGCGGTTCTCCGACGAGAAATTCGCGCGACGCCGGGGATCCCAACGTCCCAAACTCCGCCACCGACAGGTCCGCCACGACCCAGCGATGCTTCCTGTTCGATCACCGATGCGCAGTGGACGGGTATGGCAACAACGCACGATCGTGGCCGCGGCGGCGGATTTGCTAGCGAGTTAAATGCGGTGGCGCAAGGATTTGTGGAGCCGTAGCACGGAGGAACGGCGCACGACAGGGCGGGATGAGGATTATCGCATGTTGAAGGGCTCTTATCACCTGCAGGCGCGGCTGAATAGGTCGTACGCGCGAGGATTCCGCGCGGTCGTTGCGCCCGAGTCCGGTAAACGCCGTGAGGAGGTAGAAGACGCGCTGACGTGTGGGACCCGTTGCTCAGCGAAACGCGCGCGGCGCCATCAAAGGAGTCCCGAGCGACTGACACCGGGCCCCAGGTGTCGGCGAGATCTTCAACCGGTGCCGTTGCTCCGTGACCGACGGGTAGGCCCCGCCTGTCGGCGCGGACGTGACTCAGGGCTGGTGCGCGTGAAACCGACGGGCGGGCCCCACCCAGCAGGCAGACGACGAGCGCGAGGGCGCAGGTTCCATGGGCCGCGCGGAGGCCGATCCGTTAGGTGGGCCGAATAGGTGGTCGCCGGCCCAGGTAGGGTTTATTCTTTTCCCTTTTTCATTTTCTGTTTTTCTTTTTCATTTCTTTTTCAAATTCAAACTTCAATCTAAATTCAAACTTTGTGGCACTTTATATACTGGTTAATTATTTATTTTGATCATCTCAACTGTGATGAAGTGATTTTAATGATAACTTTATTTGTATTGAATAATATTCCTCCCTCTTCTCTAATCTCAAGAATTTCTTTTAGGTTTTAGTTTCTCATTTGGATATTTAATATTTTTCTTGTCACAAAATGCACACAAAATAAAATATCCAGCATGATGCAACAATTTAGTAGCATATCTTTTTATTAATTGTTCTTAGACATGGTGTTCTCATATGATGGTGCATAAAGATCAAACTCACATAAAGAGAAAATGTTTCTCTATTGATATATTTCTAGCAATTTACAAAGTGGGTGTTACAAATCCTACCCCCCTTAAAAATAATCTCGTCCTCGAGATTTAAGAAGAACTAGAGAAAAGGTGGGGAAAATCTATACGAAGCTCTTCTTCTCTTTCCCAAGTTGCTTCATCTTCACTGTGGTGACTCCATTGTACTTTACACATCTTTATCACCTTATTTCTTGTAACTCGAGTCAATGTATCCAAAATCTTGATCGGGTACTCCGTGTAAGTCAAATCACCTTGAACACTGAGCTCTTCCATGGGTAACTGTTCCTCGGGAACACGGAGACACTTCTTGAGTTGAGACACATGGAACACATTATGCACATCCGATAGACTAGCAGGTAACTCGAGTTGGTATGCCATCTCCCCAACTCTTCTAAAGATCAAGAATGGTCCAATATAGCGAGGGGACAATTTGCCCTTAACTTTGAATCTCCTCATTCCACGCAGTGGTGACACCTTGAGGTACACATGATCTCCTTCTTCAAATTCCAGTGGTCTCCTCCTATTATCAGCATAACTCTTTTGCCTGGTTTGAGCCACTCTCAAATTTTCTCGAATTATACGAACTTGCTCCTCTGCTTCTTGAATCAATTCAGGACCAAAGAACTGTCTCTCTCCAGTCTGATCCCAATATAGAGGAGTCCTGCACTTCCTCCCATATAAAGCTTCAAAAGGTGACATCTTCAGACTGGCCTGGTAACTATTATTATACGAGAACTCAGCATAAGGCAGACTCTTATCCCAACTTCCTCCATGCTGAAGGGCACATGCTCTCAACATATCTTCCAATACTTGATTAGTCCTTTCAGTCTGTCCATCTGTCTGAGGGTGATAGGCTGTACTGAAATTCAGCTTTGTACTCATGTTCTCATGAAAGCTTCTCCAAAATCTTGAGGTAAACTGCGAACCTCGATCAGACACGATCTTCTTTGGTACTCCATGTAAACACACAATCCGAGCCATATATAACTCTGCTAGCTGAGAACCTTTATAAGTAGTCTTCACAGGAATAAAGTGAGCCACTTTAGTTAATCTATCCACAATCACCCATATTGCATCATATCCTTTCTGGGTGCGAGGCAATCCAGTAATGAAATCCATACCAATCTCTTCCCATTTCCACTCGGGTATCTTCAGTGGATTCAGTAGTCCAGCTGGCCTCTGGTGTTCAGCCTTAACTCTTTGACATACATCACACATAGCCACATGTGCAGCTACATCTCTTTTCAATCCATACCACCAATATTTCCGTTTCAAATCCTGATACATCTTGGTACTACCAGGATGAATAGAATAATCCGAATCATGGGCCTCCTTTAAAATAATCTCTCGAAGGCTTTTAATATCAGGAACACATATTCTGTCCTCGAACCATACAGTGCCCTGCTCATCTTCCGTGAATTCCGGAACTCGACCTTCAGTAATCAGATCCTTAATCTCTTTTATCTTATCATCACCAATTTGTCCCTTGCGGATCTCTTGCTCCAAAGTGGGTTCCACATCAATTGTAACTCCTTCAGTATAAGCAACTATCCCCAGGTTAAGTCTCCTGAAGTCCTCAACAATCTCATCGGGTAGCTGGGCAACAACAGCTGAATGAACATGCTCCTTGCGACTCAAGGCATCTGCAACCAAATTCGCCTTGCCCGGGTGATAGTGAATCTCCAAATCATAATCCTTAATAAGCTCCAACCAACGGCGTTGCCTAAGATTGAGATCCTTCTGAGTGAATATATACTTCAAACTCTTATGATCCGTATACACTTGGCACTTGGTCCCCATGATATAATGTCTCCAAATCTTAAGTGCATGCACAACGGCTGCCAATTCCAAGTCATGAGTAGGGTAGTTCAATTCATGTCTCCGCAACTGACGAGAAGCATAAGCAATCACATGTCCCTCTTGCATGAGCACACATCCTAAGCCTTGGCCACATGCATCACAATAGATATCAAATCCTTTCTGCAGGTCTGGCATAACCAAAACTGGTGGCGACATCAACCTCTTCTTCAATAGATCAAAGCTGTCTTGACACTTCTCGTCCCACTTAAATTCTTTTCCTTTCTCCAAAAGCGAAGTCATCGGCTTAGCAATCTTAGAAAACCCTTCGATAAACCTCCGATAATATCCAGCAAGTCCTAAGAAACTTCGAATCTCAGTAACTGTAGTGGGTACTCTCCACTCCATTATCTCCTTAACCTTAGCAGGATCCACTGCTATTCCTCCATTAGAAATAATATGACCAAGAAATGGCACTTCGCCAATCCAAAACTCGCACTTGCTGAACTTGGCATAGAGTTGATTATCTCGTAGCTTCTGTAGCACCATCCTCAGATGTTCCTCGTGATCACTTTCACTCTGAGAATAAATAAGAATATCGTCGATGAATACCACGACGAATCTGTCCAAATACTCCATAAACACCTTGTTCATTAAGTTCATAAAATAAGCTGGTGCGTTAGTCAATCCAAACGACATAACTGTGAACTCATATAATCCATATCTAGTCGAGAAAGCCGTCTTGGGAATATCCGTTGGTCTAATCCTCATCTGATGATAACCGGATCGGAGATCAATCTTTGAAAATACTCTAGCACCTCTCATTTGATCAAACAAATCTTCAATACGGGGCAACGGATACTTGTTCTTCACTGTAACATCATTAAGAGATCTATAATCCACACACATCCGTTGCGATCCATCCTTCTTCTGTACAAACAAGACCGGTGCTCCCCAAGGTGAGGAACTCGGACGAATGTACCCAGCCTCTTGTAACTCAGTCAACTGCTTCTTAAGCTCCTTCAATTCTTCTACGGACATTCTATATGGCCGTTTAGAAATAGGGGCGGTTCCAGGTAAGAGGTCAATAACAAACTCAACTTCTCTTTCAGGTGGCATTCCTGGTAACTCCTCTGGAAAGACATCCGGAAAATCTCTAACCACCCGAATATTGTCACCGACAAACTCCTCAGGCATGAAGAACATTGCACGCATAGATGAGGAGGTTACTGCAATGTTAACTTGAAACCTTTCTCCTTTAGTAGTAGTGAGTTCTACGGTACCTCTACCACATGCTATAACGGCCTTTGCCTTTCTTAGCCATGACATACCAAGAATCAAATCTATACTGCTTGACTCCAATATTATAGCAGTAGCTCCAAATTCTCTACCCATAATGGTTAATGTCAATTTACGTGTCATTTGATTCGCCTCAACATGCCCTTTAGGTGTAATTACTATCAGGGGTTTTCTCATATTTAGCAGTGGTATTTCATTTGTGTTGGCATAACGAGCAGACATGAATGAATGTGTAGCACCAGAATCAAATAATATGGTTGCAGGAATTGCATTAACATAAAACATACCAATTACGAGGTCCCCTCCATCCGGAGTAGCATCCACGCTGACTTGATTAACCTTGGCAATAGAATATCCCTTGCCAGTTCCTGGAGTTTGCTGCCTGTTCTGAGCTGGAGTAGTAGCAATCCTCTATGGGCAGACATTTGCATAGTGACCAATCTTCCCACACTTGTAACATTGAGTGCCCGGACTCTGTCCTGAAAACTTCGTCGGGGTGCCAGTAGGGGTAGCCTGTCGAGGAGGTGGAGTCCTCAGTGGTGATTGCGGAACTGGGCGTGGTCCTCCGGGTCGAGTCGGTGTACTCTGTGGTGAACTGTAGCGAGGACGAACACTGCTGCTTCCTTGTCCTTGAGATATGGCCTTTCTCTTCAAATCTCCCAGTTGAACACGCTTGTGTTCAATAGCCAGCGCCTTATCAAGCAGCCTCTGAAATGATGGAAATGTGTGTGCCACAAGAGCATACTGCAGTGGTCCATTAAGTCCTTCAATAAAATGCTCCTGCTTCCTCTCGTCTTCAGCAACTTCTTCAGGGGCATATCTGGATAACTGAATAAACTTGTCTCTGTACTCGCTGACTGACATACTCCCTTGCTTCAGCGACAGAAATTCCTTCTTCTTAATCTTTATCATACCAGCTGGAATATGGTAGTTCCTGAACTGTGTACTGAACTCTGCCCAAGTAATAGTATCCGCAGCATCGTGGGCAGCAGTATAAGAATCCCACCAGTCAGCAGCAGGACCAATCAGACGTCCCGAAGCATATAAAACCTTCTCACGGTCCGTGCATTGTGCAATATTCAGCATCTTCTCAATTGCTTTCAGCCAATCATCTGCATCAAGTGGATCTGGTGAGCTTGCAAATGTGGGTGGCTTATGGCTCATGAACTCCCTATGCTTGTCTCGGGGTGGAACTGGTGGTGGTGGAGGTGGAGGTAGTGGTACTTGTTGCTGTTGTTGTTGCATTTGCTGTTGTAGCTGCTGTTGTTGCGCCCTCCTTTCCTGGCGTATCTCATCTCGCTCCTGGCGCAACTCTTGTCGTATATCCTCTCTTTCTTGACGCATCTCCTGGCGTTCTTGCTGCATCTGAGCACGCATATCAGCCATAGTATCTGCCATTTGCTGCATCATTGCCATCTGAGCAGCAACCAGTGGGTCAACTCCGCCTGGTGGAGGATTGGGAGGATTCATCCCAGCAGGTTGTGGCTGAGGTTGTCTTCGAGTGTGTTGGTTAGGAGGCAAGTCAATTCCACCACCCCGCCTGGTATTGACCATCTGAGTTAGATACATATGGTAAGAAAATAGTAGACAAGGCAGGTATTTACAAATCAGGTTACTTGGGGGATTTATTAGCTAAGCAGATTAATATTTCACCTATCCTAGCTAATTCAACACCTTATGTTGGTACATGCTAAGATGTCCATCTATAATAATTCAATCAATCAAAGAAGCAAATCAGGCATTGGTCATCAGAACAATCAACCAATATTTTTAATAGAGAAAATAGTTTTGATTTGGTCTTAGGCCTCCTATCTCTTAAAAATGTCATAGGGGTAGGGATTCCAAGGTTTGAAATCCATCTTGTCTCAGAGTAGAAAAGGTAAGAATGATCAGAGTAGAACAGTAGAAGGTGAGACAAGATCAAGATGAGTGTAGAAAGAATCAGAGTAAGGTGAGTGTAGAATGACTCAGAATGAGATAAGTAGGTAAGGGTTTGTCCAGTCTATCTAGGTTTCGTCCTACAGTCAACATTTCCTCTGATACCACTTCTGTAACACCCGGTTTTAAAGAACAAAGCCGGGTGCATCTCATACATGCGCCAAGAAGACAACACATATAATAACAGAGTGTATAGAGATAAATGTCATAAAACATCAGAGTATTTATTACATAGCGGAAGTCTTATTACAAAATGAAATAATGAAGATAAAATAAACTAAGGATCGTCGGCGCCAATGTCGACTGGGAAACGCCACCTAGATCAGATCGAACTCCTCAGTGTTAGGCAGCTCCTCCTGAACCACCTGATCATCTCCTGTGGGGGGGGTGTGAGACAGCAAGGGTGAGCTCACACATGATCATAGCTCAACAAGTTGTGGGGAACCAGTGAACATAAACTCACAAAGGTGTGAGTTCATGTGATGTGTAAGGCTAATCAATGACAGGGGTTAAGGCTGAGCATTGCTTTTAAATAGTTGGTCAAAATTTTATTAGCAGATACTAAGTGTATGTAAATACCAAACCATAAGTAAAGTAATAGAACAAAATTAATAACAAACCCCATGCAATGCAAATGACAAAATTGAATTTAAGTTCCATAATTTAAACATCAGAGAGTCCTGAGCTGCTCATGACCGCGAGCTCGGCTAGTATACCAGATTTACACTCTGCAGAGGTTGTACCCTTTACCCACAAGTCATGTTACCCATCTGCCAAGGGGTCATGAATCCCATATACCTCTACCTAGGAAGCACGGCAGGGCAACACTACGAGGCCTTTACAAAGTTCCACTAGCTTCTGAAAACCCGCTACAGTTTATGGGAAGATCCAGTAAAGGGTTCCTGGCTGATAGCCATCGCAGCAAAATCAACCAGGGACCTCCCCGCACTGACCTCTCCCCTACTGCCCTTGCCCCTTTCGGGTAAGGTAGTCTTCCACTAGCTTTCCTAATTAGTCAGCCAAGGGCGTCCCATTCCACCCTTGTGGTGGCACGTGGTTCTCAAGTTAAGCTCTATGTTCCAATTAACATTAATGATAACAACATGAACATGAACAGAGTAACAACAAGAATTGGAACATAGAGGTAATAAATAATTATCCCAAAACCATGTAAAGCAATAGCAAAAACTACCCAGGTGATTCAGGGGTAAACAAGGTAATGAGATAAGCAATCTAGGGTGACCTATTGGGTCCCATCAAAATTAACCTATGCATGAATAAGTGATATTAAAGAACATTATTGGGTAAAAAGTGGTCAAGGGCACAACTTGCCTGCAATGAGCTCCTGCTCAGCTACCTCAACCTGCTGTTCACCAGGATCCTCAGCAACGGGCTCTTCTACTCGCCACAATACAAACAAGCACAGTGCATATAGAGAAATTAACATTACACCAAACATATATACAAAATACACAGAGATATTCTACATATTAAAATAAAATCCTAGGAACAGAAATCATAATTTTCTGAATTATAGATTTTAAGTTATGCATTTTCAAAGGTTTTATGTGCTTTAAATAGGATTAAGTGATAAATAAATTTCTTACTGTTTTCATGACATAACAGAGGATCTAGGTGATAAAGAATAAAATTACAAAATTTTAGGAACTGGAATGGATTAATTTGGAGTTAGTATGAATTTTCTATGAATTTATAAAGTCTTAGTAATTATTTTCCTATTAAAAATCCATTTATAATTCAATTTTCCTGATTTTATTATGTTCTGGACTGGGCCTCAATTCTGGAGAAACCCAGGGGGCTCGTTGTAAGTCGCCCCAGACACAGAGCACAGTGGGAATAGGACGGCGGGTTTATTTCTGCATAGTTCAGGGGCTCTTTAATAAAAGTAACCCGCGAAGGGGTATGGAGGTATTCTGGCCGTCGGATCACACACAGATGGCTCGGATTAGATCTAGCATAACCCGAATCGGTACGCGTCAACAGCCGTTGGATCCGAGATCTGCGGTCTAGGTTTAATGAAGGATTCACAGCGTCCGGGCCGTCCGATCGATCCTACGGTCCAGATCTAAAGCGCGAAGGGGTATTCCTTGGCCTAATCTCGGCCGTTCATCCCCCGATCGACGGCCGCGAAGTCGTCGCCTCCCCTGGACCCCGAGCGCGGCGGCGCACTCCCCTACCGCGGCGGCCTGCTCGCCGGAGCCCCACCGATTCGGCCACAATCCGACCCTATTCTCCAATTAAACCAGGCTACACTAAGGCAAAGGTAGGGCGAACGCAATGGGGGATCAATTACCTCGGATTGGCGACGATGGTAGCTCGGCCACGAGGTTGCGCGACCGCGGTTCTCCGACGAGAAATTCGCGCGACGCCGGGGATCCCAACGTCCCAAACTCCGCCACCGACAGGTCCGCCACGACCCAGCGATGCTTCCTGTTCGATCACCGATGCGCAGTGGACGGGTATGGCAACAACGCACGATCGTGGCCGCGGCGGCGGATTTGCTAGCGAGTTAAATGCGGTGGCGCAAGGATTTGTGGAGCCGTAGCACGGAGGAACGGCGCACGACAGGGCGGGATGAGGATTATCGCATGTTGAAGGGCTCTTATCACCTGCAGGCGCGGCTGAATAGGTCGTACGCGCGAGGATTCCGCGCGGTCGTTGCGCCCGAGTCCGGTAAACGCCGTGAGGAGGTAGAAGGCGCGCTGACGTGTGGGACCCGTTGCTCAGCGAAACGCGCGCGCGCCATCAAAGGAGTCCCGAGCGACTGACACCGGGCCCCAGGTGTCGGCGAGATCTTCAACCGGTGCCGTTGCTCCGTGACCGACGGGTAGGCCCCGCCTGTCGGCGCGGACGTGACTCAGGGCTGGTGCGCGTGAAACCGACGGGCGGGCCCCACCCAGCAGGCAGACGACGAGCGCGAGGGCGCAGGTTCCATGGGCCGCGCGGAGGCCGATCCGTTAGGTGGGCCGAATAGGTGGTCGCCGGCCCAGGTAGGGTTTATTCTTTTCCCTTTTTCATTTTCTGTTTTTCTTTTTCATTTCTTTTTCAAATTCAAACTTCAATCTAAATTCAAACTTTGTGGCACTTTATATACTGGTTAATTATTTATTTTGATCATCTCAACTGTGATGAAGTGATTTTAATGATAACTTTATTTGTATTGAATAATATTCCTCCCTCTTCTCTAATCTCAAGAATTTCTTTTAGGTTTTAGTTTCTCATTTGGATATTTAATATTTTTCTTGTCACAAAATGCACACAAAATAAAATATCCAGCATGATGCAACAATTTAGTAGCATATCTTTTTATTAATTGTTCTTAGACATGGTGTTCTCATATGATGGTGCATAAAGATCAAACTCACATAAAGAGAAAATGTTTCTCTATTGATATATTTCTAGCAATTTACAAAGTGGGTGTTACAGGATGTAACTCCTTAATTCGTTTATTCTGTCGCCATCCGCGACCCATATGCTGGTCCTGCGTTGCAGTTCCGTTTGAAGCTGATTCACTTAGGTTTCAAGATCCCTGATTGGATCATTGCTTCCGCTACTACTATCCTTGTGCCGTGGAGCAAGTTGGTGACGAGGTACACCAATTGGGCCAGTTGACTTACGTGCGGTTTTCCTCGTGCGCAGCGGCATTTCTCTTAGGAGGAAATTTTATTAGTATGGTTCTTAGCGTGATGCATGTATAATTACAGAACCAACCTTAGTTGATTCATACCTCCTATACATTGCACTCCTATCTGGTCTTTCATATAGATTCTTCAGATATGAGGGATAAGAAGGGAAGAAATCTTTCTAGGTAAGTCTGTAAAAAATATCCTTTTGAAGATGCCTCATAATATCTGCAGAGAAGGGCTTCGCTTTGATACCAGCTGCGACGGAACCTCCCAAGTTATTAGGCCCACCTACAGTTGTCCTTGTCCAACAGACCTCAGACAACCCTGTAGATGTTCCTGAATCACTTGACAAGTTCGATATCTTCTTTCTTACCTTTCCAGGAACGTTTCACCCGTCTTGCAGACATTACAGAACATCGGAGATATAGAAATGCGGAAGCGATTACATAAACTTACATTTATTTAGAAAGTAAGATCAAGTTACTTATTACAGACCAGAGTTATAAAACGAGTGCTGAGTAGTATTATTACAATACCAAGGGAGGCAAAAACTCCTCCCGATAAGTTCTTACATAAAAGTTTCTTATGGAGGACCATGCCCTCCCGCAGCTTCACTCTTGTTTTTCTTCATTTGGAACCACCTTGGGACAAAAGCAACAAAAATTTGTTGCTTCCTCACCTAAAAACAACGAGGGAATAAACCCCGAGTATGGAATTACTCAGCAAGTCTTACCCGACTAAAGAAAAGACTCTCAAGGGTATGCTGGTTATAAGGGAGTCAAGGTAAGGTATCTCAAGATCAATGACTCTATTTTGCATAAATGCTTACTAAGAGTGGATCCTTAAAAATCCAATTTTATTTCCGGTTAGGTAAACTTACCTGCATCTAGAGTTCTTTCTACCCTAGTTCAAACACTTGTCCTACACTAGCCAGTTTCTTAACAAGTCCTTCATCTTTACTAGAGTTCTACGTATAGGGCAGTGACCAAGTCTTCATAACCGCGAAGGTACGGCGATCCGAATCGATTATACTCAGCTGAGGATCTCCGATCACACGACATATGTAGCACTTAACCCTTGCATATGTCAACCCGCCACCGAGGTTCTTAAGACCAGATCAGGTTCATGAAAACCGAGAGCACAGATACACCACCGTCCGGCCTCTTGCTACGGAGGGTACACGCTACTCCCGCCACTGCTCCACACCCATTTCGTGTTATCTTATTCTGGCCTTAGTCTGCCCGAGGCAAGGCTTACACATGACGAGGCATGTGACCAGTTAAAGGGTCCTCGGTCAGCAAGCCTACATCGACACGGTCCTTAATCGACTTAGACGGAGACACTACACCGAGACTCTCTTCTCGTGCAAGTCACCCACCCGGTCTCAGCTTAATCATTTAATCCCAAAAACTTGGTACCTGACAGAGGTACATCTTTTCCGGATGTTGAACCCATCACGGCCATGATGGATCCACCATCAAGTTTTATTTTCAAAAACCTCCCTCCCACTTTGCCAATCATCTTTTGTAAAACAAAACCTTTTTGTTTTGCTAGAGCAATACTAAGCATAGTAAAACCTTTTGTAAAAACAGGGTTTCAAGGAATGAAATCAAAGATCGAGGAAGGTAATGCAGGAATTGTTTAAGCAATCAACTCCTATCACCTAATGCAGTAAGCAAGTGAGAAAGATATTAAAACATCAAGGAAGGTGGCAAATGCATTGGGGCTTGCCTTCGTTAGTAGGTGAGTCAGGCTCAGGCCCGCAGATGTCAAAGTAGAGACAAGTCCCTACCTGAGATTCCAAAGGTGGTGGTGCCTTCTCTTCAGTCACTTCGATCTCTTCTTCGTTTTCTAAACATAACCATATATATGTATATAAGAATGAATGCCATGTAATGCTCATGAGAGTGCAAAGATAATAAGAATTTATTATCTAAGGTCTTGAATACAATTTTCCTTCACGGAACTCCGAGAACTTAGGGTTTCCGGAGTCAGTAAAGGAGTTCACAGGGCGGGGGGGTTTGGGTTCTAGTTATCAAACAAGGTCCAAATCAAACCAAATTCTACCCAAGGCTTCTAAATAATGTGTAGAGCTTATATAAAAAGTTTGATCTTTTTTGGAATTACCATATGTTTTCTAAAAATCCAGAACTAATGCTTTAAACTACTTTAAATGCCTTAAAATTCCTTATTTAATCTAAAAATCATGAAACTATTTTTATTAAATACTATGGAAAATAAGAAGTCTAGGAAAATTGGTTTCACAATTTTAGGATTTTTCTACAATTTATAACAGATTTCCAAAGTTCTATTGAAAAAGAAAAAGAAAAAGATCAAATAGTACTGGGCTGGTTCTAGCCCAGTCGGCCCAACACCAGAGGGAAACGCGCGTGCACGCCCGCACGCTCTGGCGACTTTGCACAGAGGCCCTCGGGTTTCTGGCTAACTGTGAATGAGTTCTTTCACTGTTTCTTGTGTCGCTGACAGATTGCAGAAAAGTCCTCCAGTTTCTATGCCTTCGCAGGGGGAAGTCCTTGACGGTGCTCCGCATGGGAAGCATAACTTCGGCGAGCTAGACTGGCCAGAGGGGGCCAATACCGGCGCTCCCGAGCGGCGGACACAAACCTGGATCTACCCCAACCGTTTCCCCCAACATAATTTCATTAGTGGCCAATCGGTTTGCTCTGGCCACGGTGACCGTGAGCATTGCGGACGGAAGAAGGTGTTCCCAGTGATCTAAAGCTACTCCGTGCAAATTGGTGGTTTGGCAAGCATCACAGAGCTATGAGAAGGCTCAAACGAGGGAGAGAGGAGGATGAACTGACCGGGATGGGGCTGGCCGCAGTGAGGTTAGTTTCGCGGTGGTGGAAACCCGAATTGGGGAGAAACCAAAATTCAAACTCCCGGATGCACGGTTGCTAGCGATTCTTGGTGGCGGGGTGGGTGATGACCTTGTGGGGCTAGCGGGGGCTTCAATTTATAGAGCTCAACGGCGGTGGCTGGGAATTTTAATGGGGACGCACGGCGGTCGGAAAGGGCAGGGAGTTACTGGTGCGCGTGAACCCATGTCTAACGTCGTGGCGACCTCACCGGCAACGATGGGATGGCCACAGAGAGTCACGGCGATGCATTGGAAAAGCAGAGCCACGCGGCACAAGGCCGAGAGGCGGCGATTCACCGGCGAGCCAATCTGCACCAGCCGCAAAACAAGGGAGCTACGACGGTGAGTCACCGGAGCTATCCCCAGCCGTCGAGCTACAACCTGACAGACTTATCTAGTTACTGACGACATGAATCGCAACGGTGGTGGCGTGAATCTTTGCGTAGAGAGGTCACCGGCGGTGAGGATCCGACGCTGGCAGTCTGATCTTTATCGGGCTACTGTACCATCGAAGTGGGATTCAGTTGGCCTGACAGTCAATGTTTAGGCTTGATTTGCTCACAAATCCCTATGGTAACATACTCTATGCTCTGTAGCAAAGTTGGAGAGCTATATACCATCTATATTTTGACTATAGGGATTGAACTCATTTGATCACTAGATCAGGGTTAAATTCAAACCCAAAGATGGCTCTGTTACACTGAAATTCTGAATTTCAGAGTACCATTAGCCTGACAGTCCAACTTTAGGCTCAATTATCTCCCAAATTCTCTTAACAACTATGCTTGCACTCTTAAGCAAAGTTGTTCTCCTATGTTAGGTCTATAATTTTGATGTGGTAACCTAGGGCAAAAACCCTAGTATTTGAAAGTTACAAGGCTCAAAAGTTGAGCCCACAAATCTGAAATTTAGACTTAGAGTAAATTCTCAATTGGGGTCTGTCGGTGTTTCGAAACCCGGGGGGTCCCTGGACCGACGAGTGAATTATCGCCGCGTGCCCCAGCCCAGATGGGGCAGCGCGAGGCAGAACGCGAAGGGGGGAGAGAGCAGCCGGAGGGAGACAGGCGTGGGAGGTGGAACCCGCGGCCTTCGTGTTAGCCCCGCGCCCAGGTCGGGTGCGCTTGCAGTAGGGGGTTACAAGCGTCCACGCGGGAGGGAGCGAGCGGCCTTGCGCGAGCGCCGTCCCGTCCTTCCCCGCGCGGCCAACCCTCTGTAAGAGGGCCCTGGTCCTCCCTTTTATAGGCGTAAGGAGAGGATCCAGGTGTACAATGGGGAGTGTAGCAATGTGCTAACGTGTCTAGCGGTGGAGAGCTAGCGCCCTAAGTACATGCCATCGTGGCAGCCGGAGAGGTTTTGGCACCCAGTTCGCGTGATGTCGTGGCCGTCGGAGGAGCGCTGGAGCCTGGCGGAAGGACAGCTGTCGGGGCTGTCGAGTCCTTGCTGATGTCCTCTTGCTTCCGTAAGGGGGCTGAGAGCCGCCATCGTCACAGGGCATGCAGGGCGTCATCATTACTCGTATAGTAGAGCGAGCCAGATGGGACGCCGGTCTTGTTCCCCGTAGCTTGAGTCAGCTCGGGGTAGGGTAATGATGGCGCTTCCTATTGACGTGGTCGGTCCGTGCCCTAGGTTGGGCGAGGTGGAGGCTCCTCCGAGGTCGAGGTCGAGTCTATCTTCCAAGGTCGAGGTCGAGTCCGAGCCCCCGGGTCGGACGAGGAGGAGACCGTCGGCTGAGGCCAGGGTTGAGTCCGAGCCCTGGGGTCGGGCGAAGCGGAGTTCGTCATCTTCCGGGGCTGAGCCCAAGTCCGAGCCCTGGGGTCGGGCGGAGCGGAGTTCATCGTCTTCCGGGGCTGAGCCCGAGTCCGAGCCCTAGGGTCGGGCGGAGCGGAGTTCGCCGTCTTCCGGGTCTGAGCCCGAGTTCGAGCCCTGGGGTCGGGCGGAGCGGAGTTCGCTGTCTTCTGGGGCTGAGCCCGAGTCCGAGCCCTGGGGTCGGACGAAGCGGAGTTCGCCGTTTTCCGGGGCTGAGCCCAAGTCCGAGCCCTGGGGTCGGGCGGAGCGGAGTTCGCCGTCTTCCGGGGCTGAGCCTGAGTCCGAGCCCTGGGGTCGGGCGGAGCGGAGTTTCCTATGACGCCTGAGACCGGACTTGACTGCTGTCAGCCTCACTCTGTCGAGTGGCTCAGCAGTCGGAGCGGCGCAGGCGACGCTGTCCTCTTGTCAGACCGGTCAGTGGTGCGGCGAAGTGACTGCGGTCACTTCGGCTCTGTCGTCTGGAGGGCGTGCATCAGGATAAAGGTGTCAGGCCACCTTTGCATTAAATGCCCCTGCGATTTGGTCAGTTGGCGTGGCGATTTGGCCAAGGTTGCTTCTTAGTGAAGACTGGGCCTCGGGCGAGCCGAAGGTGTGTTCGTTGCTGGAGGGGGTCCTCGGGCGAGACGTAGATCCTCCGTGGTCGGCTGCCCTTGCCCGAGGCTGGGCTCGGACGAGGCACGATCGCGTCCCTCGAATGGACCGATCCTTGACTTAATCGCACCCATCAGGCCTTTGCAGCTTTGTGCTGATGGGGGTTACCAGCTGAGATTTAGGAGCCTTGAGGGTACCCCTAATTATGGTCCCCGACAGTAGCCCCCGAGCCTCGAAGGGAGTGTTAATACTCGCTTGGAGGCTTTTGCTGCACTTTTTTGCAAGGGGACCAGCCTTTTCTTGGTTGCATTTTGTTCCGGTGGGTGCGCGCGAGTGCACCCGCCGGGTGTAGCCCCCGAGGCCTCGGAGGAGTAGTTTGACTCCTTCGAGGTCTTAGTGCGTTTCGCAACGCTTCGGCTGGTCTGGTTGTTCCCTCATGCGAGCTGGCCGTAGCCCGGGTGCACGGTCGGGACCCAAGTTCTCGGGCTGGTATGTTGACGTTGTCAACGGGTCGGCCGGAGCCGGGTTTGCGAGAGCAGCCCCGAGCCTCTGCACAGGGCGAGAGGACGGTCAAGGACAGACTCGACTTTTTCACATATGCCCCTGCGTCGCCTTTCCGCAAGGAGGAGGGGGGAAAGCGCCATGTTGCCCTCGGAGGGCGCCGAACATGGTGTCCCCGGTGAGCTGCTGGCGAGTAATCCGAGCGGACGCCCGTGCCCCATTTGTTAGGGGTCGGCTAGAGGCCTGGAGGCGCGCTCCAAAAGTACCTGCGGGTGATCTGCCGGACCCGGTCCCCTTTGACGGGGTCCGAGGGCTCGATGCCTCCCTCTGATGGGATTCTGTTACAAGATCGCTCCCGCTGGTCTCGGAAATGTCCTAGGGTACCTCGGGAGCGTAGCCCGAGCCTTGGTTATGTATCGAACGTACCCAGGGTCATCCCTCGCTCTGTGTCTGAGGCAACTGTGAACCCTTCGAGGGCCAGCCTACGAACCCCTGATCAGTAGTGGGCGCGGAGCCCGAGTGGCCTGAGGCGGCCGTTGAACCCTTCCGAGGGGCCGGCCATCGAACCTCTGACCAGTAGTGGGCGCAGAACCCAAGCGCTCTAAGGCGGCCGTTGAACCCCTCCGAGGGGCCAGCCTTCGAACCTCTGATCAGTAGGGAGGCTCGGGGCCTGTTTCCTTCACGAAGAAGGATCCTTTTTGGGGTATCCCCCTTTCCCGGTCCCTGTTGTAAGAGAGAGAAAGAGGAAAAGGAAAAGGATATGAAATCGAATGACGTGGCGTACCTTTTTTGACGCGGTCATTATGGCGAAGGCGAAGCGTCGCTTGCTTCTCCTGCCTGAGGCGCCGCCTTTCCCGCCGTGGAGTTAATGCGACGGGTTGAGTGGTTCGCAAGGCGACTGTTGCGCGTGCGCGAGCCGTTCGAGGAACGGATCACGGGCACGCCGTCTTCACGCCGTGAGAGAGGGTCCTCTCACTGCCCCTGGATGGGACGTAAGCTTGGCTGACGACGTGACCGCTGCTCTTGCCCGCCTGTCACCGCCATTACTGTCGGCCCATTTTTGACCGTATTTGACCGTCGCGCCTGGCTGGCACTGCTGGGTCACACGCAGGGTTGTCTCGAGTAACGGTATTGGCTCCGCAGTCGAGGAGGCGCGGTAGTGGCACGAGTGGCGGTGCAGTTGCTCGCACGTAGAAACCGGCGCGTCGGTTGCATGACGTGTGGGCCCGGGCCTCCATGCTGGGTGCGTTGGAAGATGAAGGGGCGCGCCCACCTGGCGCGGTTGCATGCCGCCTGCATGGCTGTCCGCCCTTTCACCCGCTGGTCTGGGCGAAAGTGGAGGAATGCTCGTAACCGCCGGGCGGTTGCATGCACCGCGCGCGGTGGTTTGGCTTCTTCTGCCCTGGATCGGCTTGCATGACGCATGGGGCCCAGCCCCCGTGCCATAGGGGGAGGACCTTGGAGCTTGTTGGAGAAGACTCAGCCCGCGATGGCTGAGGACGCAAGTGGGGAGAGTCGCCTTTAAAAGGAGGGTGACCTCCTTGAAAGGCAGTCATGTCTTCGCGCTCCCTTATGCACCGTGTCTTTCCACCTTCTGAGCCCCCAGATGGGGGACGCCCGCAATCCTTCCGTCTTGTCGTCGGAGGGACGCAACTTCGGGGAAGTTGGTACCTTTCAGCCATCGTTCGGCTTCAAGGATTTTCATCAGGCAGCCCGGCTGCATCCCCTCGCTGGTGGTCACCCAAGACGGTGACCACCAGCCTCTGGGTGGGGAGGAGCAAGCCAGGCTGCGATCTTAGTCCCGCCCTCAGCTTCAAGGATGTTCATCATCCTTGCTGGGGCGGAGGCCGGGCTGAGCCAGAGCTCTACCTCCCGCGTGGGTTCGTGGGTCAGCCTCCCCTTCAGCATTCAAGGGAGAGGGCGCTCACTGGCCCTGCGAGCGGGGCGACGGCGGGCGTCGCCGGCTTCAGCACGTTGGGCTCGCCGGCTTGGCTCCCGACGCCCCCTCCCGCCGCAAGGGCGGTTGTCGCGCCGTGCGCACGGGTGGACCGCCCAAGACATCGCGCGCCGCAAGAGCGACGTTCGTGTTCTAGGGCCGTCCTGCCTTTGCAACGGTACGGGGCCTCCGCGCGGAGGTCGGTGCTCCGCTCATCCGGGAGGATCCGAGTGGGGATCTGCCGATGGGCTGACGCTCCGGTCGTCGGTGCCGAGGTGGATGCGGCTCGAGAAGTCACCGTCGCCGACGGGATCACTGCCACCATCCGCGCTCCGGGCCTCCGGCTCTTTGTACTTGTCCTCGCCCCTCGAGCGTCGGTGTGGGCGAGGGCAAGGTTGCAGCGGCGTCCGCCGTGAGGCCATCGCTGCTGCTGTGGGGACAGAACCGGAGTTCCGTTTGTATTGGCACCTTGAATGCCGGTGTTTTGTTCATTGTGGCTATCGGGGCCTGAACTTGTATGTATCTTCGGCATGGAGCCGTGTTTTTCCTTCATTTTGAGCACTAAGACTCGCCTGTTGGTTATCCGAACCGCTTCACCAAGCGTGAGTCGCCTCGTGCGAAGGTGACGAGTGAGGTATCCGTATCCCGGAGGCGTAGGAGTCCCTCGGCTCGGTCGGCCTTGCTGTCCGAGGCTTCTCTTGCTTAGTTAAAGGAACCCCTCGGCCGCTCTTTGATGAGCCGAAGCCGGAGGTAGCGGTGTCAGCACGGACAGAGGCAGAGTTGGCTCGAAAAGAAGATGTGGTCGGCCGGAGCCTGGCCGGGTCGTCCACTGGCGGGACCGACGCCAGAGTTGAGCTGCCGAGGCCTCAAGCCGGGATGGTGTCTTCGGGGGACAGCTGGCCGAGGCCTCGGGGTGGCCGGCCGAGCCGTCTGCTCGAGTCGGATTCTTGGAGAAGACCCTGGCGGCGATGGCCCGGGTGTGGTGCTGATGTCGTCCTTCAGATTGGGGATCCTCCGACCGCGTCGTTGTCCGAGGCTAGGTCAGACCCCGCCGAAGGTGTAGTTGACGCTGAGGGTGCTGCTGCCCCCTTCAACTGTCGACGTCCGAGCCTATAGGATTGGGTTGTCTTGTAGCGTGTGTATGTTTTCTGCGGTCGCCGAGGCCCAAACACGCTGTCGTCTTGTTGTAAAGCTGTGTCCCTTTTCCTCTTGTTTCGAGTATCCGGACTTATTTGTCGGTAACAGAATTGTTTGTGCGGGCGAGAGTTGCTTTTCACGGAAGGTGATGAGTGAGGTATCCGTATCCCGGAGGCGTAGTGTCACACCCGGTTTTGGAAGGCAAACCGAATGCGAACTATGTACGTGCCAGGATCAGAACTCACGTACACAGCGGTTACATAAATGAACATCAACGCACATTGCTCGAATAATAACATAAAAGAGTATTAACTTATTACATCACAGAGTCATAGACATCCACATAGTCATCGTCTTAACAGGTGAATCAAAGTGCTAGCGAAACGCAGTAAAGATAAGGCCTTCACAGGCAGCTGACTGGGGGTTGCCGCCAACCCACACCTAGAATTCGTCGTAGTCTTGGAACTCCTGGAAGTCTCCTTCCACGACTTCGCCTTCTCCGGAGCAGTGGTTACAATGCGGACAACCTGGTGTTTTGTGGTAAAGCAAGGATGAGTACACATCAACGTACTCAGCAAATGTCCTGTTTGGCTGAAGTGGACTAGCTTTATGTGGGGTTAGGCTCAAGCAGTTGCTTTTAGTTGGTCAGGTATTTATCATTAGTAGAAGCCAGATTTTAGTATTAACCAACCCATGAACCATTTCCTCATCGAGGAACAACATCATCATATTCGAACCAAAACCATAACATAATCCTTGTATCTCGAGCCATCTGTATCTCTAATCAAAGAGGATCCCAAGGCTGCTCTTAACCGTGAGCACGGCTGATATATAAGTTCCACTACCCTCTGCAGAGGTCGCACACTTTACCCATGAGCCGTGATTCCCGTTCTGCCCGGGGAGAGCTAATCCCCATTGACCACTACCTAGGTGGTCCGGCAGGGTATCACTACGTAGCTGTTACAAAGATTCCCTAGAGATCATAGCTGCCCGTTAGGTTTCTCCAGTTTGATAAACACAGTACCCCTCCCCGCAGGAGAGTGACTAACAAAAAGCAAAACGAAAGAACCTCGGCACTCAGCCTCGGCAGAGCAAGCACTGTGCCTGGACCCCATTGACGGCACAACGGCGAAGCAACTACACCTCTAGTTCCTCTAATTAATTAGCTAAGGGCATCCCATTTCACCCTCATGGTTGCACTGTTATCCCGGGTGGTCTCTCAACGAACAGGTCCTTACGGAGAGGTACTCAGGAAACAGCCTGAGCCCCCTAGAGTATCACAAGCTCATCAATATCATCAGGATAACAGTATCGTATCATAAATAGTCACATCATGTTCATTGATTAGGTTAAGGCAATAGCAAAATGCTAACCATAATAATAACCCAAAAGGTCATCAAGGATAAGGTAAAGTATAAAGCTAGTCAATCCTTAGGTTTCAATTAAGTAATGCGGGAGAGTGTATTATAAGTGAAAGGGACATAATGGGTCAGAGGACACTTGCCTTCACCAAACTGTTGATCAGGAACTTCCTCTGCAACTTCCTCGGGAAACACAAACTGCTCGTTGTCTACGTAAAGTAATCATTCACACTATGCACTTGGGAAATAACAAACAAAAACAATATACCAAACATATGCAGCAGAGAGATCACAAGTTCATAATAGAAAAGGGATAGGCACTCTGGTATTCCCTAGGTCTAGGGTAGAGGACTATACAAAAGGATTCATTATCCACTAACCAGGTTTAAGTCAGTGGTGGGGTTAAATCATTACATGGTTTTAAGTCCATAAACTTAGGTGCTCCCATTTTTATTAAAGTCCTCTATCCTTTACTTATCTCAAATAGGGGTTCCAATAACCTTAATCTTATCTTAATGATCAACTATTAATTGGGACATAAAAACAGCAGGGAAACATTGGTTAAATAGGTAGACAAAAATACTATGAGCATTTTGCAATTTGAAGCACCTAATTTGGAGTTCATATGACAAAGTTATGAATTTTACAAGTTTAGGGATTAAAAATATACCCTAAATACCTATTTTGAATTAAATAAAAGGTCCGAGGACCTAACTGCGAGAATCCAGGGACGGCGGGTTAATTTTCAGGAAGCCGGGGGTCTCTTTAAGAAAACGCGCGGGCGAAGGGGTATCGGGCGTTTATAGCCGTTGGATCTCGGATCAACGCCCGAGATTAGATCCGCGGGCGGGCGCGCGAGCGCGCGGCGGCCTGAGCGGCTGACAGGCGGGGCCAGGCGGCAGAGCGGGCGCGGGCGGGCTGACAGGCGGGGCCAGGCGGTAGAGCGGGCGCGGGCGGGCTGACAGGCGGGGCCAGGCGGCAGAGCGGGCGCGGGGTGTGAGGGAAGCGGCCCTGGGCCGTTGGATCTCCGGCGGACGGCCAGGATTGGGCCCGGGCTAATTGAATCAGGGCCGCCCGATCTGGGATGAACGGCGGGGGTCGGGTGGCCGGCCTTGGCCTTCCCTACGGCTAGCAGAGGCGGCGGCGCTCGTCTCCGCGGCGGAGGACTCGCCGGAGACGAGGGGCGCGGGCGCTCTGCGGGTCTTTGGGGTGGCCCGAGCGGCCGGGAAGGTTGGTGAGGGCGCGGGGAATCGTCCGGTGGGGGCTAGGTCGGGGCAGGGGCACCGGAGGGGGGCGGTTCACGGCGAAGCGACTCGGCGGCGGCGTTAATCAACTCCGATGAGGAATTAAGCGCAGCAGAGAGCAATAGAGAGGAAGGGAGAGGGCAGGGGAGGTTCCTTACCTCAAGGCGGACTCCGGGGACTCCTCGGTGGCGGCAAAGGCGTGACGACGGCCCGGGTCGGCGGTGGCGGACCTCCGCGGCTGCACGGAGGACGGCGGGTGAGCGCGGGCAGAGGGAAATAGGGAGGGGGAGGGGAAACTGGGGCGCGTCCCGGGTTGCAGACGTCGGGGCGAAGCTCACTGTGGCAGAGAGCACGGCGGAGCTCCAACGGCGACGGGGAAACGAGCTCGGGCGGCGACGGTTCGCGACGGCGGCGCTCTAGCGTGCGCGCAGCGAGGGGGAGGTGAGAGAGAGAGCCTGCAGGTGCGCAAATGAGGGAGGGGGAGAGGGCGAGTGGGGTCCTGGGCTCAAGTGGCCGGGGGCGGGGCGGTTGCGAGCTCCACGCGCGACGTGGGCGCGGAGACCGCGGCAACGCGCAGCTCGGGCGGCGGTTACGCGGGGAAGACGGGGCTGACAGGCCGGGCCCGCGAGCAGAGAGAGAGGGAGGCGGGCGCGGAGACGGCGGCCGCACTGACGGGTGGGCCTGCCAGGGCAGAGAGAGCGGGGGGGGAGAGGCGCGCGCGGGGCTGGGCCGGCTGGGCCGAAAGGCCGAGGGGGCGGCTGGGTTGGGCTTCTTTCCCTTTTTCTTTTATTCTGGTATTTGTTTTCTCTTTTCTTTTTATTTTCTCTATTTGATTCAAATTCAAATAAGCCACAAATTCAAATTAGACTTTTTGAGAATTATGCACCAAACAAAAGTGAAATCTAGGATTCAACATGATGCAACAACTCATACTCCCTTGGAGTTTGAGCTAATAGACTATAGTTACAAATAAAATAACCACTTTTCTCCTATGGAAATGAGAAAGAGAAGATTGGGGAAGGATGAGAAAAGGGGAGTAACACCTGAATTTGTGAATATGAGCAAAGAAATTTTATACCCCCAAATTCAGGGTGTTACAAACCTATCCCCCTTAAAAGAATCTCGCCCCGAGATTCAGGGTTGGTCAGCAAAGAGTTCAGGGTATTTGGCCTTCAGATCATCTTCTCGTTCCCAGGTTGCTTCTTCCTCGGAGTGGTGACCCCATCTGACTTTGCACATTCTGATGGTATTCCTCCGGGTGACTCTGTCTGCAAACTCCAGAATCTGCGTTGGCTTCTCTATGTATGTCAGATCCTCCTGGACTTCCAAACCCTCCACTGGCAACTGTTCTTCTGGTACTCGCAGACACTTCTTCAATTGTGACACGTGGAACACATCGTGCACTGCCGACAAACTTTCTGGTAGGTTGAGTTGGTAAGCCACTTCTCCACGCTTTGCTTGAATCTGATATGGTCCAACGTACCGGGGTGCTAACTTGCCTTTAACTCCGAACCTTCTGACTCCCCTGATAGGTGACACCTTCAGATAGACGTAATCTCCCACTTCAAAACTCAGTTCTCTTCTCCTTTGGTCCGCATAGCTTCGCTGTCTTGACTGGGCTATCTTCAGATTCTCCCGAACCATTTTGATATTCTCTTCGGCTTCAAGCAAAATGTCGGGGCCAAACACCTGTCTCTCTCCAGGCTGGTCCCAATGCAGCGGAGTCCTACAACTCCGCCCATAGAGTGCCTGAAACGGCGACATCTTCAAGCTGGCCTGGTAACTATTGTTATAGGAGAATTCTGCATAAGGTAACCTTTTGTCCCATCCTGACTTGTCTTGCAACGCACAGGCTCTCAGCATATCTTCTAGGATCTGATTAGTTCTTTCAGTCTGACCGTCTGTCTGCGGGTGATAAGCCGAGCTGAAGTTCAAATGGGTGCCCAAAGCTTCTTGTAGCTGCTGCCAAAAATGAGAGGTGAACTGCGTTCCTCGATCTGACACTATCTTCTTCGGCACACCATGAAGGCAAACTATCCGTGACATGTATAACTCAGCTAACGTTGCTCCGGTGTATGTGGTCTTCACAGGTATGAAATGGGCCACCTTTGTTAAGCGGTCCACAACCACCCAGATGGAATCATAACCGGCCCGGGTACGAGGTAGGCCAACTATAAAATCCATTCCGATCTCATCCCACTTCCACTGAGGAATCCGCAATGGCTGCAACAATCCGGCGGGCCTTTGATGCTCTGCTTTGGTTCTTTGACAGCTATCACAGATGGCGACATATTCTGCGATCTCTCTTTTCATGCCATACCACCAAAACCTCCTTTTTAAATCCTGATACATCTTCTCGCTCCCAGGGTGTATGGAGTAGGCTGTCTCATGAGCTTCCTTGAGGATCAGTTCCCGAATAGGTTTGAGGTCGGGGACACACAATCGGTCCTTGAACCATATTACCCCCTCTTCATCCTCTCGAAAGTCTTTGCCTCTTCCTTCTAAGATTAGCTGCCGGATCTTGTTGATGTTTTCATCATCCTTCTGCCCTTCTTTGATCTCCCGCTCTAGAGTGGGCTCTAATTCCACTATTACTCCTTGCGTACTGTTCAGGAAACCGAGACTCAGTCTGTCGAACTCCTTGGCTAACTCATATGGCATTGGATACGTGGCCATCATATTGACTTGACTCTTCCTACTCAGAGCATCTGCAACCACATTGGCTTTGCCTAGATGGTAATGTATCTCCAACTCGTAGTCTTTGATCAATTCCAACCATCTTCGCTGCCTCATGTTTAACTCTGACTGGGTGAATATGTACTTCAGACTTTTATGATCTGTGTAAATGTCGCACTTCTGCCCATACAGGTAATGCCTCCAGGTCTTCAAGGCATGAACTACTGCTGCCAACTCCAGGTCATGTGTGGGATAATTTTTCTCATGGATCTTCAGCTGTCGAGATGAATATGCTACAACTCTTCCTTCTTGCATTAGCACACATCCCAATCCGGTGTAAGAAGCATCGCAATACACTGAGAATGGCTTGTGAACATCAGGCAGGACTAACACCGGAGCTATAGTCAATCTATTTTTCAGTTCTTCAAATGCTTCCTGACACTTTTGGGTCCAATTAAACTCAACTTTCTTCGCTAGTAATGCTGTCATTGGTCTAGCAATCTTTGAGAAGCCTTCGATGAAACGCCTGTAATACCCAGCCATTCCAATGAAGCTCTTGATCCCACGAACATCCTTTGGTGCTTTCCAGTTCAGGATATCTGCTACTTTCTTTGGATCCACTGCCAACCCATCTTGGTTTATGATGTGACCTAGAAATAAGACTTCATGAATCCAGAACTCGCATTTGCCCAGCTTGGCATACAACTGATGCTCTCGAAGTCTTTGCAATACCATCTTCAAATGCTCTACATGATCTTCCTCACTTTGAGAGTATATGAGAATATCATCGATAAACACTACCACAAACTTGTCCAGATAATCCATGAACACACTGTTCATCAGGTACATAAAGAAGGCTGGCGCATTTGTCAAACCAAAGGACATAACTGTGAATTCATATAACCCGTACTTGGTGATGAATGCCGTCTTCGGTATGTCCGAGGGTCGGATTCTGAGTTGATGGTAACCTGATCTCAGATCTATCTTCGAGAATACGCTGGCACCTCTGAGCTGGTCGAACAAATCTTCTATCCTTGGCAGGGGGTACTTGTTCTTGACAGTGACTTCATTCAAGGCCCTGTAGTCTATGCACATCCTTTTGGTACCATCTTTCTTCTCTACAAACAACACCGGAGCGGCCCAAGGCGAGGTACTTGGTCTGATGTAAACCTTCTCTAACATCTCATCTATCTGCTTCTTGAGTTCCACCAATTCTGGTCCAGACACTCGGTAGGCTCTTTTGGAAATGGGGGCGGTACCAGGGATAAGCTCTATGGCAAATTCGACTTTTCTCTCGGGTGGCATGCCCGTTAGCTCCTCGGGAAATACGTCCGGAAAGTCCGACACAACCTTGATAGTCTCGAGCGGGTTGGGCTCCTTACTATCAACTGAAATATGGTGACAGACACCCTCCGCTGATTTAGGCATCCTTAGCTCGGCCACTACCTCTTCTCCTGACGGGGACTTCAATGTTACGGTCCTCTTGTCACAGCTAACATTCGCTTCATACTTCATTAACCAATTCATCCCTAGAATGACATCTATCCCAGGGGTGTCTATTACTATTAAGTCACTGGGGAATCCTATCCCCCTTATTTCCACCCTTATATTTGAGCATATTTTATCTGTTTGCACCTTGCCACCAACTGAATTAATCCTCATGGGCGGCATCATTGCCTCTACTGAGATGTTATGCAATTCTACCCAGGTTGCCGTGACAAATGAATGAGTTGCACCAGTATCAAATAGCACTTTCGTGGGATGAGATTCGACTGAGAACATACCTACTGCCACATCTGGTGCATCCTGGATCGCTTCGGCCTCCAAGTGGTTCACCTTTCCACGGTTGTACGCTTGGTTATGATTGCCTGCCGTCGGCTACAGTACACCTTGCCTTGTTGGAGCATTGGGGTTGGTCTGCTGCTGCGCCGCCTTCCTCGGGCATTGCATCGCCCAGTGGCCTTGTTGTGGCAGAACCTCCAAGTTATCGGGCCCACATGCACCTGTCCTTGTCTCAAAGACCTCAGACGGCCATGCATGTGCACCAGATAACTTAACAGGATCCGTCCGATTGCCCCAAGGACACCGGATAAACCACTTACAACCAGAACCGCGGGATTAAGTAACACAAATCACACACACCAATATTTTTGCAGCGGAAATCTTATTACCAAATTTTACAAGTTACAAAAATTTTATATTATTTTATCGGAGTGATTACAAAAGTATAAGTTTGAAATATATGCTAGCTCAAATGACCATCCTCAGTAAGAAGATAAAGACGGGTTATACTTATATAAGAAGGCCGAGCCCACCGGCACTTAACACCATCAAAAGCAGCACAAAGTTAGAACCTGAAAAACAACAGGGAATAAAACCCTGAGTATGGAATTACTCAGCAAGACTTACCCGACTAAAGAAAAGACTCTCAAGGGTATGCTGGATTTGGGAATCAAGGAGAGGCTTTAGCAAGAATCAACTTAGATACTTTTGCAGAAATAGCTTACTAAAGTGAGTCCTTACTTTCAATATTTTAATGCCAGATTAAATATTAATAGACTCTATTTGCATCTGGTCTAATTTCACCATCTCATCAATACAACATCATTTTTATTCATGAGGTTCACATCCTGACTTAGGTTGCAGGTCAGTGATCAAGTCTCCACTCTCCGGGGATATAACGGCGATCCGAATCGATTTACTCAGCTGAGGATCTCTAACCACAGGACATATGTAGCACTTAACCCTTGCATATGTCAACCGTTCCCACAGATCCTCCACAACGTGAACCGGTCCGCGCTACCCGGGAGCACAGTACTCCTCCATCCAGCCTCTAGCCAGGAGGGCACACGCTACTCCCACCATCTCCCACGCCCAGTGCGCGGTTGTCTTTTCACGTATGGAATAGCCGGGTTCAAGCTTACCCTGTCCCATTTCCAGGGCATGTGGCCAGTTAAGATAGTCCTTGATCTATCAGGCCTACATACGCATCCAATCCTTAATTGACCCAGGCGGAGCATCACCTGTTCCTAGCCCAAGTCCCGATTTAAGTACTTCCACCCTTAGGATTGTTTGTATTCCTTAGGATGAAAAGAGCATCAAAGGGAACTTTGCAGTAAGATCCCACCATTGCTCCCAATGAAAATATTCTTGCAGGCAGAAGCCATCCTTCCTCAGGATAACCCCTGAGCTAGGCATTAACGCAAAGGACAACCTCTATCCACAAGATTTACCTCTAAGCAAGGCTAAGCAAATTTTGTAAATCATATTTTGATACTTCATCAGAAGTATCTATAAAGGTATGGATATCAAGGAAGGCAATGCATCAAAGGGTTCCAAGCAACTCCTATAAACTTAATGCACATTTCACTAGACTTAAAGTGTGTAAAAATTATTTAAAAACACAAGGAAGGGGTTGCATGCACCGGGGCTTGCCTGGAATAAACACTACGTTAGTGTTTGTTAGCCGACGTTCGCTTGACGACCATCCTTTGGTTTGTCACTCGTTCAGCTTGTCCATCTTCAGGTTCGTCCATCAGCATCACCGTGTAGCGACATCTTGTGGTCGACTCAGCTTTGGTCCTCCACATCACGTGATTAATTAACGTACCTGAATGAAATGCATTATGCACATGAATGCATATCGACACGAATATCGCAAACCTAAATAATGCTACACGACAGCGAATTAAACACCTAGTGGCGAGGCGTTATACTATTTTATACGAAAATACTAGTTATCGACGTACGACTAAGCGCAATAATTACACTTCTCGAACCTAACGCAAACATCACGAAACATAAACTATACACATTTAATACAGTTAGCCTAAACATAACTTATCAGCTAATTGTTTAACTTCTAAACTTATCACTCGTTTTATAGATTATACTACATCGCTCATAAAGAACTAATTTAATTTTATTTCTCTCCTCACCTAAATTATATTATCATCAACCTAAACACTGAAAGTATTTACACATCTCCTATCACGGGTTTTCTCGAATTTTAGCTAACTTCGACTTGCCAAACGCAAATGACTCCATACATCAAACAAAACTCATACACATACACGCATACTTAATAATAGAACACAAATAACGGTTAATAAAATGATAAAACGGAAACGAGACCTCACCAGCACGAACACAAGGCACAGATGATGCATCGACACGCGTGTCGTGGCATAGCAGCACCATAACATCAGGCGAGCTGCGAAGCGAAATTAGTGGCGGAGCAAGATCGGCCACCGGTTTTCATATTTCACCGAGTAGGTAGCACGCGAGCTACCGGGAGGGCGCGAGGAGGTGCTGTGGAAGCTGACGCCAAGATAGTGGACCAGCAGCAAGGTGAAGCTGATGGCGAGGACATGGCACGACATCATGCTGGGGAACACGAGCAGGGGTCGTGACACACGACTTCGAGGGAGCGCGTAGAGATGGCCGAGCGCGCGGGAGTCGACGAACTAGAGCAGGGAGTTCACGGTGGCACACCCATGGACGACAAGTAGGCGAAAGGGAAGGAGTGGCACGGGAGCAGAACAGGGACGTGGCCTGCATCACGCAGAGCAGCACGGCAATAGAATTTAACGAGGGCGGCCATGGAAACTGCTAGAGCCGAGCAGGGAACGATGGCTGATTGAGCGGCAGGGACGCGGCAGCACGCAGGGACTAACGGGGTCGAGCAGCCGGCCGGCGAGCTGGAGCTGAAGCCAGGGACGGCGCGGGCTACCGGCGAACTCCGGCGAGGACCAGGGAGATCTGGTCGGGTGCACGCAGGGAGTTCCATGGCTGGGAAACCGTGCGCTAAGGCAAGCGAAGCGACGCATGACAGCAACATTAGACAGAGGAGGTCGTCCAACTGTGCGAAAGGCCAAGGGCGCGATGAGGAGAGAGTGTCCGATCGACTGGGAAGCGAGACACGAGAGGAAGCAGGGTCTAACAGTCAAGCGGAGCAGACAGAGCTCGGAGGAGGTCCTGGCGCTACGGAGAGGCAAGGAAGGGCAGTGCTCCATGACGTCTAGGAGCCGAGCCATAGCCATGGCATGCTGGGAAATGGCGACCGGTTGTAGGAGATGGGGAGGAGAGAAAATCTAGCAACGAGATAAGGACCGGTCATGAGTGGTGGTGGATGAGGCTGCTGGATGATGGCAGACTGGGAAAGGAAGAGATATGAGGCTGATCCCCAAGCGCAAAGATAACTTGCTAAGAGGAACGATTCACTTAATCAGCTGGCGTATCGTTCTGTTCGGACAGCGCGGGCTCCAAATTGGTCATAAAATCAGAAGTCTTCTGGTTTTCGCATTCACTTACGCGCATAATCCAAACAGTTCCAAATTCGTCATCGGCGAAGATTCGATAATCCAAAAGCTTCATGAACCCCTTTTAGCCGTTTAGATTATCGAAATAAAAATGGCACCAAACTCGATAGATGTTAATTAGGCACAGGACTCGCAAATCCTTGGAACAATTACGTTCCAAATTTCGTGAAGACTTAGGAAGAGTCTAATTAGACAGAAACAGATGCGCTATTAAAATCGCGATAGGCGAAGATGATTAAAATTTCAGCATCTGCTTCATTCACTGTTATTACGTGCTTAAATCCAAACTCGAACTCGTTGCCGAGCGGAATATAAACATCTGGGGTGTTACAGCCTTCCCCCCTTAAAAGAATCTCGTCCCGAGATTCGGAGCGAAAGAGTTCTAAGGGTAGAGAAGCATGTAAACCATATCCATATCAGTGATAACCCTAAGACAGTCCGGAGCGAAGGCGAGTGCCTCAGGATGTCGTTTCTCTAGTGGACATAACATGTATCACCTTAAGCTAATTTAGAAATATCCACCAATAGAGACGATGTCTGCCATGAGAACACATAAGGTTCCATGTGTGCAGTTTGCTTTTCCTGATGACACTGTACTATCTGAGTCTGTTGAGCGAGCGGTGGATATACGACTTTACCCAAACAGAATCAGATGCAACCTCTTGGGTAAAACACATAGAAAAAGGTTTACCAACCAGTGGTTACAGGAAATTCATAGCACACAAGACGAGTGTGGATGTCGAACAACATCACAGTTAACTCGTGTTAGGCTAGAAAATCTAAGTTCAAGAAAAATGATAGATACTCAAAAAATCAATGAAGAGATCCGTTGATGTTGACTTCACGACCAACCTATTTCATCAAATACTTAGCACGGCTCGATTTATTCACACATGCTGGAAAAGCACACGTGACACGATCGAGGCATGACTAGAGTGATGACTAGGTTGTTACCAGTCGGCTTAACTTGATTTTTTTGCAAGCACTTCCTTTAGAGGGGTTGTACAAAAGTGAGTTTAGACAACTCGACAAAACAATCTCTAAACTCAACCTTTGTTCACTGGGCAGTTACAAGCTAGTAAAACCAACTTGTTGAGCTACCATTAACACTTAGCAAGTCTTCTTATTATCCATTTCTTCATGTGAGATGAATTATCCACTTGGTTAGGGAATACATGGATTAAATAAGAAAGCGAATGAACAAACTCCTGCATCTCAGTAGCAGGGAAAATCAATCTCCATTTCGAGAGCTAATCAGTTGTCCCTCGACACTAAAAAGCTCCAAGGCTTCACCTTTACACAAAGGACGTAAAGGGAACGGGTAATGAGTAGTCACTACCAAGATCAAAAGAAATAAGACCACACATGAAAGTGGTATTGCCCTTTCGATCCAACAGAGATGATAGATGTTGCTTGATCACTTCGACAAACAACACCGAAATTGTTTCAAGGAAGAGATCTACGAAAGATAATATATTAGTGTAGTTCCACAATGGATCATGACTAGAGACCTCGATACAGCATGCGCCAAGCAGCATAACCTTGCGTGCACATTCACAAGGGGCTCTCAGTTTCGCTGCGGCACCATAAGTCATTACCCATGACACCATTACCGAACTGGCACCAATAAAGAATCTCACGTAGCAAAAATAGATTATGCCAAGATAACACATTGATATAGTCTCATAATGGACTATAACTACTAACAGTGATACCAGCGCGTGCCGAGCAGCACGACCATGTGTGCGCACACACAGAAGGCCCTCAGTTTCGTCACGGCACCACCGGTTTTAGTCATAACACCATTACCAGACATAACCAATAAGAAATCTCGCACAACACAAATAGACCGGGCAAGGGTGATAATATACAAAGAGATACTCCACCTGTATGAATAGTTACAAGTAGAGAGCCAAATAGATCATGGCCCGAGAAAATGAACAAGGGATGGCCATAACCTAAACTTGATGAAAGGAGTATGATGGGAGACTGTTAATTCAGCCCCAAACATATTTCTATGCCCATCATAGGGATTACAAGGTCAAGGATTAGTATCTGACTAGATGCAGGGGAAAACAATCATAAGATTAAATTGGTATGCCTTCGATAGATGTGGGGAAACCAAAGGCATCAAATTCAAGAAAATGAGTGGCATGTCTTTCCTAGGTTAGGTTGATAAAACAACGACATGATCTTCAAGAAAAGACAAAATAGAGATATCTACTTGCACCAACCAAATAAGGGAATGGTTTTGGAAGGAGATATGACTCGAGATTCTTGTTTTAAGTCCGGGTACACTTTAGGTCCAACAAAGAAATTATCTAAGTATTTATTTGTATGTGTTTGGTCATGGAGTGATAACGGAAAAATCAACTTTAGGTCATGGTTCACTAAATAAGAACATGGCCTAATTTTGAGTTTAAGCAACCAATCTACTAACCTTCTATCAGTACATCAAGCACCAGAGCAAACACATAAAGCACCCTAAGAGGTCACCTAAAGAATGGAAGGCACCTATTTCATCGAGGTTCATAATTCAGCATTACACCACATTATCTACAATCAATGGTTACTGGAATAAGGATGAGAGAAGCAACTTGGGTGTATAGGTGACAAACATGATGCAACAATCAGGATGCATGCTCGTCCTATACGTCCTCACTAATTTTGCCAACATAATGTGGCGATAGCGTTCTATCTCGGTGGCATGCTTACGACTCTCACGTTATTTTGCTAGTCGTCAGCTACACATACGTTTTCGAGGTTAGTGTACCTGCAGAAAATTCCATCACATCCCAATTTCCCAATGATGCAGTTCACACATGACAGTTTATCATAGTTTATACTCCATATATTGCTATATGGAGGCCAGCTCATCATTAAGCGCCGAGCCACGCATAGGCGTCGTTGCCACACTTTAACCATAGGGCAACTCATTATGGTAACTCACCTTCTTACCTTAGCGTAGGTGCGTCGTTACAAGTACATTACACTCCTCAGTATTCCCATGTCTGTATACCCATACACATCCATGGGGTACTGAATCCCGGAAAAGTAAATACTCCACATCGCAGCCTTCATATATACATATGTAGAACATGTATATAGTCAGGCGCCACATTTAAGCACTCCCCTAGACCGACGGTTGTTCGGCCATGCTCTCACATCTCACCTTACCTTGAGCGTCGATCCATTCAAGACTGAATGGACTCAAAAATAACATTACACATGTATGCAATACCCCCAGTTGTGGGTTAGTGGTTTTTAAATAAGCCACCTAATAGTCCTTAGTTTAGGGCTTAATAGAGGATGTCGCTAGCATTATAGTTTTTCAAAACCGTTTTTCAAAGCCAAACAATGTGTTTAGTTGAAAATAAGTTTTTTGAAACCAAAACTTTTGTTTTGAAAATACGTATGTGATCGTATATACTTAATCCTGCTCCGATACCAGCTGTGGCAGAACCTCCAAGTTATCGGGCCCACATGCACCTGTCCTTGTCTCAAAGACCTCAGACGGCCATGCATGTGCACCAGATAACTTAACAGGATCCGTCCGATTGCCCCAAGGACACCGGATAAACCACTTACAACCAGAACCGCGGGATTAAGTAACACAAATCACACACACCAATATTTTTGCAGCGGAAATCTTATTACCAAATTTTACAAGTTACAAAAATTTTATATTATTTTATCGGAGTGATTACAAAAGTATAAGTTTGAAATATATGCTAGCTCAAATGACCATCCTCAGTAAGAAGATAAAGACGGGTTATACTTATATAAGAAGGCCGAGCCCACCGGCACTTAACACCATCAAAAGCAGCACAAAGTTAGAACCTGAAAAACAACAGGGAATAAAACCCTGAGTATGGAATTACTCAGCAAGACTTACCCGACTAAAGAAAAGACTCTCAAGGGTATGCTGGATTTGGGAATCAAGGAGAGGCTTTAGCAAGAATCAACTTAGATACTTTTGCAGAAATAGCTTACTAAAGTGAGTCCTTACTTTCAATATTTTAATGCCAGATTAAATATTAATAGACTCTATTTGCATCTGGTCTAATTTCACCATCTCATCAATACAACATCATTTTTATTCATGAGGTTCACATCCTGACTTAGGTTGCAGGTCAGTGATCAAGTCTCCACTCTCCGGGGATATAACGGCGATCCGAATCGATTTACTCAGCTGAGGATCTCTAACCACACGACATATGTAGCACTTAACCCTTGCATATGTCAACCGTTCCCACAGATCCTCCACAACGTGAACCGGTCTGCGCTACCCGGGAGCACAGTACTCCTCCATCCAGCCTCTAGCCAGGAGGGCACACGCTACTCCCACCATCTCCCACGCCCAGTGCGCGGTTGTCTTTTCATGTATGGAATAGCCGGGTTCAAGCTTACCCTGTCCCATTTCCAGGGCATGTGGCCAGTTAAGATAGTCCTTGATCTATCAGGCCTACATACGCATCCAATCCTTAATTGACCAGGGCGGAGCATCACCTGTTCCTAGCCCAAGTCCCGATTTAAGTACTTCCACCCTTAGGATTGTTTGTATTCCTTAGGATGAAAAGAGCATCAAAGGGAACTTTGCAGTAAGATCCCACCATTGCTCCCAATGAAAATATTCTTGCAGGCAGAAGCCATCCTTCCTCAGGATAACCCCTGAGCTAGGCATTAACGCAAAGGACAACCTCTATCCACAAGATTTACCTCTAAGCAAGGCTAAGCAAATTTTGTAAATCATATTTTGATACTTCATCAGAAGTATCTATAAAGGTATGGATATCAAGGAAGGCAATGCATCAAAGGGTTCCAAGCAACTCCTATAAACTTAATGCACATTTCACTAGACTTAAAGTGTGTAAAAATTATTTAAAAACACAAGGAAGGGGTTGCATGCACCGGGGCTTGCCTGGAATAAACACTACGTTAGTGTTTGTTAGCCGACGTTCGCTTGACGACCATCCTTTGGTTTGTCACTCGTTCAGCTTGTCCATCTTCAGGTTCGTCCATCAGCATCACCGTGTAGCGACATCTTGTGGTCGACTCAGCTTTGGTCCTCCACATCACGTGATTAATTAACGTACCTGAATGAAATGCATTATGCACATGAATGCATATCGACACGAATATTGCAAACCTAAATAATGCTACACGACAGCGAATTAAACACCTAGTGGCGAGGCGTTATACTATTTTATACGAAAATACTAGTTATCGACGTATGACTAAGCGCAATAATTACACTTCTCGAACCTAACGCAAACATCACGAAACATAAACTATACACATTTAATACAGTTAGCCTAAACATAACTTATCAGCTAATTGTTTAACTTCTAAACTTATCACTCGTTTTATAGATTATACTACATCGCTCATAAAGAACTAATTTAATTTTATTTCTCTCCTCACCTAAATTATATTATCATCAACCTAAACACTGAAAGTATTTACACATCTCCTATCACGGGTTTTCTCGAATTTTAGCTAACTTCGACTTGCCAAACGCAAATGACTCCATACATCAAACAAAACTCATACACATACACGCATACTTAATAATAGAACACAAATAACGGTTAATAAAATGATAAAACGGAAACGAGACCTCACCAGCACGAACACAAGGCACAGATGATGCATCGGCACGCGTGTCGTGGCATAGCAGCACCATAACATCAGGCGAGCTGCGAAGCGAAATTAGTGGCGGAGCAAGATCGGCCACCGGTTTTCATATTTCACCGAGTAGGTAGCACGCGAGCTACCGGGAGGGCGCGAGGAGGTGCTGTGGAAGCTGACGCCAAGATAGTGGACCAGCAGCAAGGTGAAGCTGATGGCGAGGACATGGCACGACATCATGCTGGGGAACACGAGCAGGGGTCGTGACACACGACTTCGAGGGAGCGCGTAGAGATGGCCGAGCGCGCGGGAGTCGACGAACTAGAGCAGGGAGTTCACGGTGGCACACCCATGGACGACAAGTAGGCGAAAGGGAAGGAGTGGCACGGGAGCAGAACAGGGACGTGGCCTGCATCACGCAGAGCAGCACGGCAATAGAATTTAACGAGGGCGGCCATGGAAACTGCTAGAGCCGAGCAGGGAACGATGGCTGATTGAGCGGCAGGGACGCGGCAGCACGCAGGGACTAACGGGGTCGAGCAGCCGGCCGGCGAGCTGGAGCTGAAGCCAGGGACGGTGCGGGCTACCGGCGAACTCCGGCGAGGACCAGGGAGATCTGGTCGGGTGCACGCAGGGAGTTCCATGGCTGGGAAACCGTGCGCTAAGGCAAGCGAAGCGACGCATGACAGCAACATTAGACAGAGGAGGTCGTCCAACTGTGCGAAAGGCCAAGGGCGCGATGAGGAGAGAGTGTCCGATCGACTGGGAAGCGAGACACGAGAGGAAGCAGGGTCTAACAGTCAAGCGGAGCAGACAGAGCTCGGAGGAGGTCCTGGCGCTACGGAGAGGCAAGGAAGGGCAGTGCTCCATGACGTCTAGGAGCCGAGCCATAGCCATGGCATGCTGGGAAATGGCGACCAGTTGTAGGAGATGGGGAGGAGAGAAAATCTAGCAACGAGATAAGGACCGGTCATGAGCGGTGGTGGATGAGGCTGCTGGATGACGGCAGACTGGGAAAGGAAGAGATATGAGGCTGATCCCCAAGCGCAAAGATAACTTGCTAAGAGGAACGATTCACTTAATCAGCTGGCGTATCGTTCTGTTCGGACAGCGCGGGCTCCAAATTGGTCATAAAATCAGAAGTCTTCTGGTTTTCGCATTCACTTACGCGCATAATCCAAACAGTTCCAAATTCGTCAGCGGCGAAGATTCGATAATCCAAAAGCTTCATGAACCCCTTTTAGCCGTTTAGATTATCGAAATAAAAATGGCACCAAACTCGATAGATTTTAATTAGGCACAGGACTCGCAAATCCTTGGAACAATTACGTTCCAAATTTCGTGAAGACTTAGGAAGAGTCTAATTAGACAGAAACAGATGCGCTATTAAAATCGCGATAGGCGAAGATGATTAAAATTTCAGCATCTGCTTCATTCACTGTTATTACGTGCTTAAATCCGAACTCGAACTCGTTGCCGAGCGGAATATAAACATCTGGGGTGTTACACTTGTTCTCCACAGTGGAAACATCCTCTGCCTCCTCCTTGTGCTGGGGCTGCTTGGTTGCTCTGGTTTGCTGCTGGGGCAGGAAGGCGAGGTGCCTGGTTGTTCTGCTTCTGATACTGATTACCTCCCTGTTGGCTGTTCTGACGATACTGCTGCTGCTGTGGGTACTGTCTCTGAAGCTGCTGCTGATGCGGACGCTGATTCTGATTCTGATATCCCCGTGGGTGACCGGGCCTGCCTTGCTGAGATGAACTGCCTGAGAAACGTGGACGGCTGATGCCTCCGGTCTGGGGTCCACTCATCTTGCGCTTCCGATCTTCCATATCCTTACGCTTCTTCTCAGTCATAACTGCCCTATCGATCAGGTGCTGGAAGGTGGGGAAGGTGTGATTCATCAGCTGGTAATGCAGGGATCCACCAAACCTCTCATGAACCTGTACTGCCTTTTAGCATCAGTGTTGACATCCTCAGGTGCATAACGAGATAGCTGCAGAAACTTGTCTCTGTATTCACTAACAGACAGGGGTCCCTGCTTCAGAGCCAGAAACTCCTCCTTCTTCACGATCATCAGTCCCTCCGGCACATGGTACCTGCGAAAACTCTCGCTGAATTCTTCCCAGGTGATGGCTTCGGGGTCAGCATGTGTGGCGAGGTAGGACTCCCACCAGGACTGGGCTGCCCCCTTAGCTGACGGGGACCATACAGAACCTTCTCCCTGTCGTTACATTGGGCGGTGCGCAGTTCTCTTTCCACTGCGCGCAGCCAGTCTTCTGCATCCATGGGGTCGGCAGAATGGGCGAAGGTAGGAGGGTGCCCTCTCATGAACTCACCACGCTTATCCCGTGGCATCTGGGGCATCTGTACTTGCAATTGGGGTTGGGGTTGCTGTTGAGCCTGCTGCATGGCTGCCAGAGTCTGCCCAATGGCCTGCACTGCCTGAGTCTGCATCAAGAACATCTGCTCCACTGACATCGGGGGTGGCGGGGGAGGCTGCCTCTGTTGTTCCTCCTGCTGGTCCTGCTGCTCTTGCTGAGCACGCCTGTTGCATCGGCGCCTGTTGTCAGACATCTGTGGAAGACATTCATACATCAGCATTGATCTTACAACCCTCCAGCATAAGAAAAGAGAATACATAATTCTTCATGACACTGAGTGAACAAAGAGCTTCACTGATCCTCATTACGATTCAACACAGCTTCTCAGATAAGCAGGAAAGTAGAAGTAAATGGCTTCCCAACTAAATAACTGACTTTATTAACATTATAGCTAGGCCAAACTGCAGGAGAAACCCACAGGTTGGCAACAGTCATTACAAAGATTCAAATCCAGCACAAGTTCATCATAACGAGCATGCAAGCAACTGATAAGCAAACTAAGCTAATTGGAAGCAACTGATAAGCAAACTAAACTAACTATTTTAAGACTGAGACATCTGACTTAAGAATTATTACAAACTTCGACGCTAACGATCTAAGGATCCAGATCTATCCTGGTCTTACAGGCAGGGGAACCATAAGTGTGGTGACCACGTGGCGGCGAGCGGTAAGGGTGCTGAGTCCCAATAGGAGCGGGAGAACCACCCTCCTGGTGATGGCGCTCTGCCAGCTCAGCACGCAACTCCGCAATCTCCGTTCGAGCCCTGCTCAGCTCGTCCAGAGAGTGATCCAGCTCAGTATTAAGCACTGTGACTAGGTTGACTGTGGTGCTCAACCTAGGGTTAGCCTCACCAACAGGTGAGACAACCACACTCTCTGTGCTGCCAGTAGGGCGGCGGGGGTAGTATCGAAGGTTAAGACCGTCGGCCACCCCACCGAACAAAGAACAGTACTGGGAGAGTGCACGTCGTGCTGCATCCTGCATAGCCGCCTCTGCAGTGTCCCTCTCGGAGATGGAATAGTGCTCCGAAACGGCCTCCGCACCCCGGAGGTCATCCTCCGGACGGCGAACTAGGCAGGTATCCTCCCAGCGGTCCGGGTACCTCCCGCGACTGTGCTGGTAGACTACATAACGATACTCGATCGACCAGGTGTGCCGGTCAAAAGCCTGGCGCAGCAAGGTGTCGAGTGCGTCGTGGAAGTGACAACCGCGAGCGGCGTCACGGGTGATGGGTCGGGCGACCCATCCTTCCGCCTCCTGCGGCTCAGAGGACTCTGTGCTGTGGTCTGAGTCGTCGTCGTCGTTGGGGTCTCCTCCAGGACTTCCTCCGGTAGCTCCTCCAACAGCCGAGGCGTCCCGCGGTGGTGCAGGGGGCGCCTCCAGCTGGGCAACAGATGAACGGGGCCTCACGGACACCACCTCCTGCTGGGGTGGGGAGGAAGAGCCCTGCTGCTCTCTGTGCTGGCGCCGGCGTTCCTGCTCCTCACGCAGGCGGTGGTGTAGTCTCTCCAGGTGACTTGACTGACCGGACACGGTGCGGTGTAGAGGACGCTCCGCAAGTCGAGACGGCAGGAAAGGAATCACCGACTTACGTGCAGTGTGTCTAAGACGAGCCATCTACAAAACACACCGTAAGCATAAGAGTAAGAGCAGAACTAATATGACAAGTGAATAAACCATAGACAGAATAAGATAAAAATTTTAACAAGGTACAATATAGTATATATATATGTAGTAAAACATAGGGTTGGTCGAGGTGACCGACTTTTGAAGTAACATCAGAGGTCAAGGTGAGGGGGAAAGGTCAATAGTCCTTAGTACGACCAGTGCTACTCTAGGTCAGTGGTCCTACAGTCAGCACGGGCTTTGATACCACTTATGTCACACCCGGTTTTGGAAGGCAAACCGAATGCGAACTATGTACGTGCCAGGATCAGAACTCACGTACACAGCGGTTACATAAATGAACATCAACGCACATTGCTCGAATAATAACATAAAAGAGTATTAACTTATTACATCACAGAGTCATAGACATCCACATAGTCATCGTCTTAACAGGTGAATCAAAGTGCTAGCGAAACGCAGTAAAGATAAGGCCTTCACAGGCAGCTGACTAGGGGTTGCCGCCAACCCACACCTAGAATTCGTCGTAGTCTTGGAACTCCTGGAAGTCTCCTTCCACGACTTCGCCTTCTCCGGAGCAGTGGTTACAATGCGGACAACCTGGTGTTTTGTGGTAAAGCAAGGATGAGTACACATCAACGTACTCAGCAAATGTCCCGTTTGGCTGAAGTGGACTAGCTTTATGTGGGGTTAGGCTCAAGCAGTTGCTTTTAGTTGGTCAGGTATTTATCATTAGTAGAAGCCAGATTTTAGTATTAACCAACCCATGAACCATTTCCTCATCGAGGAACAACATCATCATATTTGAACCAAAACCATAACATAATCCTTGTATCTCGAGCCATCTGTATCTCTAATCAAAGAGGATCCCAAGGCTGCTCTTAACCGTGAGCACGGCTGATATATCAGTTCCACTACCCTCTGCAGAGGTCGCACACTTTACCCATGAGCCGTGATTCCCGTTCTGCCCGGGGAGAGCTAATCCCCATTGACCACTACCTAGGTGGTCCGGCAGGGTATCACTACGTAGCTGTTACAAAGATTCCCTAGAGATCATAGCTGCCCGTTAGGTTTCTCCAGTTTGATAAACACAGTACCCCTCCCCGCAGGAGAGTGACTAACAAAAAGCAAAACGAAAGAACCTCGGCACTCAGCCTCGGCAGAGCAAGCACTGTGCCTGGACCCCATTGACGGCACAACGGCGAAGCAACTACACCTCTAGTTCCTCTAATTAATTAGCTAAGGGCATCCCATTTCACCCTCATGGTTGCACTGTTATCCCGGGTGGTCTCTCAACGAACAGGTCCTTACGGAGAGGTACTCAGGAAACAGCCTGAGCCCCCTAGAGTATCACAAGCTCATCAATATCATCAGGATAACAGTATCGTATCATAAATAGTCACATCATGTTCATTGATTAGGTTAAGGCAATAGCAAAATGCTAACCATAATAATAACCCAAAAGGTCATCAAGGATAAGGTAAAGTATAAAGCTAGTCAATCCTTAGGTTTCAATTAAGTAATGCGGGAGAGTGTATTATAAGTGAAAGGGACATAATGGGTCAGAGGACACTTGCCTTCACCAAACTGTTGATCAGGAACTTCCTCTGCAACTTCCTCAGGAAACACAAACTGCTCGTTGTCTACGTAAAGTAATCATTCACACTATGCACTTGGGAAATAACAAACAAAAACAATATACCAAACATATGCAGCAGAGAGATCACAAGTTCATAATAGAAAAGGGATAGGCACTCTGGTATTCCCTAGGTCTAGGGTAGAGGACTATACAAAAGGATTCATTATCCACTAACCAGGTTTAAGTCAGTGGTGGGGTTAAATCATTACATGGTTTTAAGTCCATAAACTTAGGTGCTCCCATTTTTATTAAAGTCCTCTATCCTTTACTTATCTCAAATAGGGGTTCCAATAACCTTAATCTTATCTTAATGATCAACTATTAATTGGGACATAAAAACAGCAGGGAAACATTGGTTAAATAGGTAGACAAAAATACTATGAGCATTTTGCAATTTGAAGCACCTAATTTGGAGTTCATATGACAAAGTTATGAATTTTACAAGTTTAGGGATTAAAAATATACCCTAAATACCTATTTTGAATTAAATAAAAGGTCCGAGGACCTAACTGCGAGAATCCAGGGACGGCGGGTTAATTTTCAGGAAGCCGGGGGTCTCTTTAAGAAAACGCGCGGGCGAAGGGGTATCGGGCGTTTATAGCCGTTGGATCTCGGATCAACGCCCGAGATTAGATCCGCGGGCGGGCGCGCGAGCGCGCGGCGGCCTGAGCGGCTGACAGGCGGGGCCAGGCGGCAGAGCGGGCGCGGGCGGGCTGACAGGCGGGGCCAGGCGGCAGAGCGGGCGCGGGCAGGCTGACAGGCGGGGCCAGGCGGCAGAGCGGGCGCGGGGTGTGAGGGAAGCGGCCCTGGGCCGTTGGATCTCCGGCGGACGGCCAGGATTGGGCCCGGGCTAATTGAATCAGGGCCGCCCGATCTGGGATGAACGGCGGGGGTCGGGTGGCCGGCCTTGGCCTTCCCTACGGCTAGCAGAGGCGGCGGCGCTCGTCTCCGCGGCGGAGGACTCGCCGGAGACGAGGGGCGCGGGCGCTCTGCGGGTCTTTGGGGTGGCCCGAGCGGCCGGGAAGGTTGGGGAGGGCGCGGGGAATCGTCCGGTGGGGGCTAGGTCGGGGCAAGGGCACCGGAGGGGGGCGGTTCACGGCGAAGCGACTCGGCGGCGGCGTTAATCAACTCCGACGAGGAATTAAGCGCAGCAGAGAGCAATAGAGAGGAAGGGAGAGGGCAGGGGAGGTTCCTTACCTCAAGGCGGACTCCGGGGACTCCTCGGTGGCGGCAAAGGCGCGACGACGGCCCGGGTCGGCGGTGGCGGACCTCCGCGGCTGCACGGAGGACGGCGGGTGAGCGCGGGCAGAGGGAAATAGGGAGGGGGAGGGGAAACTGGGGCGCGTCCCAGGTTGCGGACGTGGGGGCGAAGCTCACCATGGTAGAGAGCACGGCGGAGCTCCAACGGCGACGGGGAAACGGGCTCGGGCGGCGATGGTTCGCGATGGCGGCGCTCTGGCATGCGCGCAGCGAGGGGGAGGTGAGAGAGAGAGCCTGCAGGTGCGCAAATGAGGGAGGGGGAGAGGGCGAGTGGGGTCCTGGGCTCAAGTGGCCGGGGGCGGTTGCGAGCTCCACGCGCGACGTGGGCGCGGAGACCGCGGCAACGCGTAGCTCGGGCGGCGGTTACGCGGGGAAGACGGGGCTGACAGGCCGGGCCCGCGAGCAGAGAGAGGGAGGCGGGCGCGGAGACGGCGGCCGCGCTGACGGGCGGGCCCGCCAGGGCAGAGAGAGCGGGGGGGGAGAGGCGCGCGCGGGGCTGGGCCGGCTGGGCCGAAAGGCCGAGGGGGCGGCTGGGTTGGGCTTCTTTCCCTTTTTCTTTTATTCTGGTATTTGTTTTCTCTTTTCTTTTTATTTTCTCTATTTGATTCAAATTCAAATAAGCCACAAATTCAAATTAGACTTTTTGAGAATTATGCACCAAACAAAAGTGAAATCTAGGGTTCAACATGATGCAACAACTCATACTCCCTTGGAGTTTGAGCTAATAGACTATAGTTACAAATAAAATAACCACTTTTCTCCTATGGAAATGAGAAAGAGAAGATTGGGGAAGGATGAGAAAAGGGGAGTAACACCTGAATTTGTGAATATGAGCAAAGAAATTTTATACCCCCAAATTCAGGGTGTTACACGTAGGAATCCCTCGGCTCGGTCGGCCTTGCCGCTTACGTGCACTCTTACTCGTCCATAGGGTTTTGTCACCGACGCAGTCGAGAAGGCCCGAAAAACCGTTCCGGCAGAGGAGCTTTCGAGCGTGAAGACTTGTTCGGTCCGTGGAATCACATATCCGAGCGCGAGTTACTTATCGCAGAAGGTGATGAGTGAGGTATCCGTATCCCAGAGGCGTAGGAGTCCCTCGGCTCGGTCAGCCTTGGCTGCTTACATGTACTCCGTCGTTTCCAGGATCCACTTTCGAAGTAGTCGAAAAGCACGAAAGGCATTCTGGCAGAAAAGATTTTTTTCTTCTTTTTTCGAGGAAAATTTCGACGCAGAGGGGGTTCCCCCCTTCTAGCCCCCGAGGGAGGGTCGGGCTTTGCCGAGGCAAGGCTGACCCTTCCTTGACAACCAGACTTTGTGTGTGAACGAGGTATACGAACAACTTGAAAGCATCTTAAGGGTAGAAGCGACATATCTATTGGATGTTCCAAGCGTTGCTGTAGACCTCGCCTTGACTGTTGGCCAGCTTGTATGTTCCGGGCTTCAGAACCTTGGCGACGACGAACGACCCTTCCCAGGGAGGCGTGAGTTTGTGCCGCCCTCGGGCGTCTTATCGCAGCCGAAGCACCAGGTCGCCCACCTGGAGATCTCGGGACTGAACCCCTCGGGCGTGGTAGCGTCGCAGGGACTGCTGGTACCGCGCCGAGTGTAGTAAGGCCACGTCCCGAGCCTCTTCCGGCTGGTCCAGTGAGTCTTCTCGATTAGCTTGATTGCTTTGGTCGGCGTAGGCCCTCGTCCTCGGGGAACCGTATTCTAAGTCTGTGGGCAAGATGGCCTCGGCCCCATAGACTAGAAAGAACGGTGTCCATGGCTCGGCTCGGCGTTGTCCTCAGACTCCAGACCACCGAGGGGAGTTCCTTCATCCACCGCTTGCCGAACCTGTTGAGGTCGTTGTAGATCCGAGGCTTGAGTCCTTGCAGAATCATGCCGTTGGCACGTTCTACCTGCCCATTCGTCATGGGGTGAGCCACGGCGGCCCAGTCCACTCGGATGTGGTGATCCTCGCAGAAGTCCAGGAACTTTCTGCCGGTGAACTAGGTGCCGTTGTCGGTGATGATGGAGTTTGGGACCCCAAAGCGATGGATGATGTTGGTGAAGAACGCCACCGCCTGCTCGGACCTGATGCTGTTTAGGGGTCGGACCTCGATCCACTTGGAGAATTTGTCGATGGCGACCAGCAGGTGCGTGTAGTCCCCGGGTGCCTTCTACAAGGGGCCGACTAGGTCCAGACCCCACACAGCAAACGGCCAGGTGATGGGTATGGTCTGCAGAGCCTGAGCGGGCAGGTGGGTCTGCCTTGTGTAGAACTGACACCCTTCGCAGGTGCGGACGATTCTAGTGGCGTCGGCCACCGCCGTCGGCCAGTAGAAACCTTGTCAGAAGGTGTTTCCAACAAGGGTTCGGGGTGCTGCGTGATGGTCGCAAGCCCCCGAGTGTATCTCTTGTAAGAGCTCCTGACCTTCGGCGATGGAAATGCATCGCTGGAGGATGCCCAAGGGGCTGCGGTGGTAGAGCTCCTTCCCATCTCCCAGCAAGACGAAAGACTTGGCGCGTCGCGCCAATCGCCGAGCCTCGGCTTGGTTGAGGGGCAGCTCTCCTTGGTGGAGATATTGCAGGTAAGGGGTCTGCCAGTTTTGATTAGGCGTGACCTCGCTCTGCTCCCCCTCGACGCGCAGTGCCTCACCCTCGGGGGCCGAGGGTACCTCGGGCCGAGCCGAGGGTACCTCGGACCGTGCCGAGGGTACCTCGGACCGTGCCGAGGGTACCACCTTGGACTGAGCCGAGGGTGCCTCGGGCTCGGGCGTGTCGTCGGTCTTGATGGAGGGTTGATGCAGGTCTCGGGAGAATACGTCCGGGGGAACCGTTCTTCGCCCCGAGGCTATTTTAGCCAGCTCGTCCGCAGTCTCGTTGTAGCATCGGGCGATGTGGTTGAGCTCGAGCCCGTAGAACTTGTCTTCCAGGCGCCAAACCTCATCGCAGTAGGCTTCCATCTTCGAGTCGCGGCAGTGGGAGTTCTTCATGACTTGGTCGATGACGAGCTGCGAGTCACCGCGAGCGTCAAGGCGTCGGACCCCTAGCTCGATGGCGATTCGCAACCCGTTTACCAGAGCCTCGTACTCAGCCACGTTGTTGGACGCTGGGAAGTGGAGGCGTAGCACGTAGCGTAAGTGCTTCCCGAGGGGCGAGATAAAGAGCAGGCCCGCGCCGGCCCCCGTCTTCATCAGCGACCCGTCGAAAAACATGGTCCAGAGCTCCGTTTGGATCGGAGCTGTTGGGAGCTGGGTGTCGATCCATTCAGCCACGAAGTCCGCCAAGACCTGGGACTTGATGGCCTTCCGAGGGGCGAACGAGATCGTCTCGCCCATGATCTCCACCGCCCACTTTGCAATTCTACCCGAGGCCTCTCAGGACTAGATGATCTACCCTAGGGGGAAGGATGACACCACAGTCACCGGATGAGACTCGAAGTAGTGTCGCAACTTCCGCCGCGTTAGGATCACCGCGTACAGCAGCTTCTGAATTTGTGGGTAGCGGATCTTGGTCTCGGATAGTACCTCACTGATGAAGTAGACTGGCCTCTGGACGGGCAATGCATGCCCCTCTTCTCGTCTCTCAACCACAATCACGGCGCTAACCACTTGAGTGGTCGCGGCGACGTAGATCAAGAGGGCTTCTCCGGCAGCGGGGGGCACCAAGATGGGCGCGTTCGTGAGGAGCGCCTTCAAGTTCCCGAGGGCTTCCTCGGCCTCAGGGGTACAAGCGAAGCACTCGACCTTCCTTAAGAGTCGGTATAGAGGAAGGCCTCTTTCGCCGAGGCGCGAGATGAAACGGCTCAGAGTCGCGAGGCATCCCATGACCCTCTGTACGCCTTTCAATTCGTTGATGGGCCCCATGCTGGTGATGGTTGCGATCTTCTCCGGGTTGGCTTCGATGCCCCGCTCGGAGACGATGAACCCCAAGAGCATGCCTTGAGGGACCCCGAAGACACACTTTTCGGGATTGAGCTTCACGCCTTTCTCCTTGAGACATCGGAATGTCACTTCAAGGTCGGAAAGGAGGTCGGAGGCTTTCCTCATCTTGACTACGATGTCATCGACGTAGGCCTCGACCGTTCGGCCGATGTGTTCGCCGAACACATGGTTCATGCATCGCTGGTATGTTGCACCCGCATTCTTCAAGCCGAACGGCATGGTAACATAGCAGTACATGTCGAAGGGCGTGATGAAAGAAGTCACGAGCTGGTCGGACTCTTTCATCCTGATCTGGTGATACCCTGAGTAGGCATCGAGGAAAGACAGGGTTTCGCACCCAGCAGTGGAATCCACAATTTGATCGATGCGAGGCAGAGGGTAGGGAACTTTTGGACATGCTTTGTTTAGACCAGTGTAGTCTACACACATCCGCCATTTCCCCCCTTTCTTTTTCACAAGCACAAGGTTGGCAAGCCATTCAGGATGGAATATCTCTTTGATGAACCCTGCCGCCATTAGCTTGTGGATCTCCTCGCCTATGGCTCTGCGCTTTTCTTCGTCGAATCGGTGCAGAGGCTGCTTCATGGGTCGGGCTCCAGCTCGGATATCCAGCGAGTGCTCAGCGACTTCCCTCGGTATGCCGGGCATGTCCGAGGGACTCTACGCGAAAACGTTGGCATTTGCGCGGAGAAAGTCGACGAGCACTTCTTCCTATTTGGGGTCGAGCTCGGAGCCGATCCGGATCTGCTTGGAGGCGTCGTTGCAGGGGTCGAGAGGAACGGACTTAACCGTCTCCGCTGGCTCGAAGTTGCCGGCGTGGCGCTTCATGTCTGGCGCCTCCCTAGTGAGGTTCTCCAGGTCGGCGATGAGGGCCTCAGACTCGGCGAGGGCCTCGGCATACTCCACGCACTCTATGTCGCATTCATACGCGTGTCGGTACGTGGGCCCGACGGTGATGACCCCGTTGGGGCCCGACATCTTGAGCTTGAGGTAGGTGTAGTTGGGGACGGCCATGAACTTGGCGTAGCATGGCCTCCCCAACACTGCGTGGTAGGTTCCTCGAAACCCGACCACTTCGAACGTGAGGGTCTCCCTTCGAAAGTTGGAGGGCGTCCCGAAGCAGACGGGTAGATCGAGTTGTCCGAGGGGTTGGACGCGCTTCCCGGGGATGATCCCGTGGAAAGGCACAGCGCCCATCCGGACCGAGGACAGATCGATCCGCAGGAGCCCGAGGGTCTCGGCGTAGATGATGTTGAGGCTGCTGCCTCCGTCCATGAGGACCTTGGTGAGCCTGACGTTGTCGATGATGGGGTCGACAACGAGTGGGTATTTCCCCGGGCTCGGCACATGGTCGGGATGGTCGGCCTGGTCGAAGGTGATGGGCTTGTCGGACTAGTCTAGTTAGACTGGCGCCGCCACCTTTACCGAGCAAACCTCCCGACGCTCTTGCTTGCGGTGCCGAGCCGAGGCGTTTGCCACTTGCCCACTGTAGATCATGAAGCAGTCGTGGACCTCGGGGAACTCTCCCGCCTTGTGATCTTCCTTCTTAGCGTCGTCGAGGGCCTTGCCACCCTCTGTGGGTGGCCCGGCCTTGTGAAAGTGTCGTCGAAGCATGGCACACTCCTCAAGGGTGTGCTTGATGGGCCCCTGATGATAGGGGCATGCTCCTTGAGCATCTTGTCGAAGAGGTTGGCACCTCCCGGAGGTTTCCGAGGGTTCTTGTACTCAGCGGCGGCGACAAGGTCCGCGTCGGCGGCGTCGCGTTTCGCTTGCGACTTCTTCTTGCCTTTCTTCTTGGTGCCGCGCTGAGTTGACGCCTCGGGAACATCTTCTGGTGGGCGGCCCTGGGGCTGCTTGTCCTTCCGGAAGATGGCCTCAACCGCCTCCTGGCCAGAGGCGAACTTGGTGGCGATGTCCATCAGCTCGCTCGCCCTGGTGGGGGTCTTGCGACCCATCTTGCTCACCAGGTCGTGGCAGGTGGTGCCAGCGAGGAACGCGCCGATGACATCCGAATCGGTGACGTTGGGCAGCTCGGTGCGCTGCTTCGAGAATCGCCGGATGTAGTCCCAGAGAGACTCTCCCGGCTGCTGGCGGCAGCTTCGGAGATCCCAGGAGTTTCCAGGGCGCACGTACATGCCTTGGAAATTGCCGGCGAAGGCTTGGACCAGTTCGTCCCAGTTGGAGATCTGCCCCGGAGGCAGGTGCTCCAGCCAGGCTCGAGCGGTGTCGGAGAGGAACAGGGGGAGGTTGCGGATGATGAGATTATCATCGTCCGTTCCACCCAGTTGGCAGGCTAGCCGATAGTCCGCGAGCCACAGTTCCGGTCTCGTTTCCCCCAAGTACTTTGTGATAGTAGTCGGGGTTCAGAACCGGGTCGGGAACGGCGCCCGTCGTATGGCACGGCTGAAGGCCTATGGACCGGGTGGTTCGGGCGAAGGACTTCGATCCTCCCCGCTGTCGTAGCATTCCCCACGCCTGGGGTGGTAGCCTCGGCGTACCCTCTCGTCGAGGTGGGCCCGACGGCTGTGGTGATGGTGCTCGTTGCCGAGGCGACCCAGGGCCGCAGGCGTTGTGTTGCGCGTGCGCCCGGTGTGGACCGAGGCTTCCCGTATGAATTGGGAAGTCGCGGCGCGATGTTCCGAGGGGTACCCCTGCCTTCGGAAGGCGGAGCTTTCGGCCCGTCGGACCGCGGCGTCCTCCAGGAGATTCTTGAGCTCTCCCTGGATACACCGCCCCTCGGTGGTTGATGGCTCCGGCATCGCGTGGAGAAGTATTGCCGCTGCAGCCAGGTTCTGGCCGACTCCACTGGAGACCGGTGGCGGCCTTACCCTGACGTCGTCGGCGATGCTATGCTGGATGCCCTGGGGGAGATGACGTGCTTCTCCGGCCAGAGGTTGGCCTGCCCATTCCTGCCCGATGTCCCGGTGGATCAGCACAAGCGTTCCTGCTCCCTTGTCGAGCCTGGCCTGCATCTCGCGGATTTGCTCGAGCTGTGGGTCATGACCCCCCGCCGGGACGGGGACCACAGCTAGCTCCCGAAGGATGTCAACGCGAGGCACGGGCCTAGGGAGATCACCGTTCTCCGGCATACCAAGATGGTTGCCTTCACCGGGACCCCTAGATTGACGTGGAAACATTCGCGACTTGGGCCGCAGTCCTCGTCGCCGAGGCTGTGGCTACCGTCGGAACAGTCGGAAAGGCAGTAGCCACATGCGGTCATGAAGTCCCGCATGGCACTGGGGTTACCAAGTCCGGAGAAATCCCAACAAAGGTCGGGCTCGCCATCTTCCTCGGACCCCGAGGGCCCGTAGGTCGAGACGGCCGTCAGCCGGTCCTAAGGTGACCGCACACGATACCCCAGAGGGTTTGGACTCGCCTCTATGGGAGTGTCCACCAAAGCGGAGTTGCTTGGCGGGTCGAGGCTGAATCCAAAAGACGCGAGATGGGAATCGGTCGGTACCTTTTGGTCGAAGGGCGGTGACGAAGTCGCGTCAGGGACTGACTGCACCGTCGTCTCAGGTACGAGGGTGACGCCCAGCAAGTCCTTCGCGAGCGTGCTGGCGTCGTCCGTTTGCTTGAGGTTGGTGTGTTGCGGGGAGCTGGCGCTCGTCTTCGTCTCAGACGCGAGGCCGATGCCTGACGCGCTCTCCGTTGGGGCGCCGGCGCCGTCGACTCGCTCGACAGCCAACGAGGTGCCGCCTCCTGCTTGGCCTTGGTTGCCCCGCCTCCTCCTCCGTCGGCGGGGGAGGGGATGGGACAAGCCCAAATGTCGTCCTTCCACCACGTGGGGAAGGCGTCGTCAATTTCCCCACCGGCGGGCGGGTTGTCGATCGCCATTGTCGCTGTCGCGCGGCGGGGGAAGGAGTATCATGTCGTAGCTGCCGTCGAGGGACATGAACTTAAGACTCCCGAAACAGAGCACCGTCCCGGGTTGGAGAGGTTGCTGGAGACTGCCCATCTGGAGCTTGACGGGAAGCTGTTCGTCAACACACAGCAGGCCCCTACCTGGCGTGCCAACTGTTGGTGTTTCGAAACCCGGGGGGTCCCTGGACCGACGAGTGAATTGTTGCCGTGTGCCCCAGCCCAGATGGGTCGGTGCGAGGCGGAACGCGAAGGGGGGAGAGAGCAGCCGGAGGGAGACAGGCGTGGGAGGTGGAACCCGCGGCCTTCGTGTTAGCCCCGCGCCCAGGTCAGGTGCGCTTGCAGTAGGGGGTTGGCCGCGCGGGGAAGGACGGGACAGCGCTCGCGCAAGGCCGCCCGCTCCCTCCCGCGTGGACGCTTGTAACCCCCTACTGCAAGCGCACCCGACCTGGGCGCGGGGCTAACACGAAGGCTGCGGGTTCCACCTCCCACGCCTGTCTCCCTCTGGCTGCTCTCTCCCCCCTTCGCGTTTCGCCTCGCGCCGACCCATCTAGGCTGGGGCACGCGGCGACAATTCACTCGTCGGTCCAGGGACCCCCTCGGTGTTTCGAAACCCGTGGGTCCCTGGACCGACGATTGAATTGTCGCCGCGTGCCCCAGCCCAGATGGGTCGGCGCGAGGCGGAACGCGAAGGGGGGAGAGAGCAGCCGAAGGGAGACAGGCGTGGGAGGTGGAACCCGCGGCCTTCGTGTTAGCCCCGCGCCCAGATCGGGTGCGCTTGCAGTAGGGGGTTACAAGCGTCCACGTGGGAGGGAGCGAGCGGCCTTACGCGAGCACCATCCCGTCCTTCCCCGCGTGGCCAACCCTCTGTAAGAGGGCCCTGGTCCTCCCTTTTATAAGCGTAAGGAGAGGATCCAGGTGTACAATGGGGAGTGTAGCAATGTGCTAACGTGTCTAGCGGTGGAGAGCTAGCGCCCTAAGTACATGCCATCGTGGCAGCCGGAGAGGTTTTGGCACCCAGTTCGCGTGATGTCGTGGCCGTCGGAGGAGCGCTGGAGCCTGGCAGAAGGACAGCTGTCGAGGCTGTCGAGTCCTTGCTGACGTCCTCTTGCTTCCGTAAGGGGGCTGAGAGCCGCCATCGTCACAGGGCATGCGGGGCGCCATCATTACTCGTATAGTAGAGCGAGCCAGATGGGACGCCGGTCTTGTTCCCCGTAGCCTGAGTCAGCTCGGGGTAGGGTAATGATGGCGCTTCCTATTGACGTGGTCGGTCTGTGCCCTAGGTTGGGCGAGGTGGAGGCTCCTCCGAGGTCGAGGTCGAGTCTGTCTTCCAAGGTCGAGGTCGAGTCCGAACCCCCGGGTCGGACGAGGCGGAGACCGTCGGCTGAGGCCAGGGTTGAGTCCGAGCCCTGGGGTCGGGCGAAGCGGAGTTCGTCGTCTTCCGGGGCTGAGCCCGAGTCCAAGCCCTCGGGTCGGGCGGAGCGGAGTTCGTCGTCTTCCGGGGCTGAGCCCGAGTCCGAGCCCTGGGGTCGGGCGGAGCGGAGTTCGCCGTCTTCCGGGGCTGAGCCCGAGTCCGAGCCCTGGGGTCGGGCAGAGCGGAGTTCGCCGTCTTCCGGGGCTGAGCCCAAGTCCGAGCCCTAGGGTCGGGCGGAGCGGAGTTTGCCGTCTTCCGGGGCTGAGCCCGAGTCCGAGCCCTGGGGTCGGGCGGAGCGGAGTTTCCTATGACGCCTGAGACCGGACTTGGCTGCTGTCAGCCTCACTCTGTCGAGTGGCTCAGCAGTCGGAGCGGCGCAGGCGGCGCTGTCCTCTTGTCAGACCGGTCAGTGGTGCGGCGAAGTGACTGCGGTCACTTCGGCTCTATCGACTGGAGGGCGTGCGTCAGGATAAAGGTGTCAGGCCACCTTTGCATTAAATGCCCCTGCGATTTGGTCGGTTGGCGTGGCGATATGGCCAAGGTTGCTTCTTAGTGAAGACTGGGCCTCGGGCGAGCCGAAGGTGTGTCCGTTGCTGGAGGGGGTCCTCGGGCGAGACGTAGATCCTCCGGGGTCGGTTGCCCTTGCCTAAGGCTGGGCTCGGGCGAGGCGCGATCGCGTCCCTTGAATGGACCGATCCTTGACTTAATCGCACCCATCAGGCCTTTGCAGCTTTGTGCTGATGGGGGTTACCAGCTGAGATTTAGGAGCCTTGAGGGTACCCCTAATTATGGTCCCCGACAGGGTCCTTTTTGCAAATCAATCCAAAACATAGGGTTTGGCTTGTAAATCTTCCCAAATGTGAACCATGTGACCTTAGAAGCTTTAACATTGTAGTTTTTACACTTTAGTCCAAATGTGCACTATTTTTGCACATAGGCCCCTAGGGTTTGGACTTAGGGTTTTCCAGGGTTCAATTGGGGGTTTTTGGTATCTCAGGGGTATAAATGTGATTCAAGTTCATTTTTGGGAACATTTTATGACTATTCCCCTAAAGCTTTTAGGTTTTCTCAATTTGGTTAGGTTTTACCCCCTTTAATCCCTACTTAGGGTTAAGTTACCTATCCAGGGTTCTATTTGCAAAATGCTATAACAATACAACATGTTTGAAATTTTTACCTAGTGAATGCACTCTAGGTGTGTCAAACATATGCTATGCCAATGTTTATGATGTCATGCTCAAGTTTTAGTTGCAGTAACACCAGAGGTGTTACAATGATGTTGAGGCTGCTGCCTCCGTCCATGAGGACCTTGGAGAGCCTAACGTTGCCGATGATTGGGTCGACGACGAGCGGGTACCTTCCTAGGCTCGACACGTAGTCGGGGTGGTCGCCTTGGTCAAAGGTGATGGGCTTGTCGGACCAGTCTAGGTAGACTGGCGTTGCTACCTTCACCGAGCAGACCTCCCGGCGCTCCTGCTTGCGATGTCGAGCCGAGGCGTTCGCCACCTGTCCGCCGTAGATCATGAAGCAGTTGTGGACCTCTGGGAACCCTTCTTCCCCGTCGCCTCCTTTCTTGTTGTTGCCGTGGTCCTTGCCGTCCTCCGCCGAGGGTCCAGCTTTATTGAAGTAACGCCGGAGCCTGTCGCACTCTTCCAGGGTGTGTTTGACGGGACCCCTGTGATAAGGGCACGACTCCTTGAGCATTTTGTCGAACACGTTGGCCCCTTCGGGAGGCTTCCGAGGATTCCTGTGCTCGGCAGCGGCGACAAGGTCCGCGTCGATGGCATTGCGCTTCGCTTGCGCCTTCTTCCTGGTCTTCTTCTTCGTGCCACGCCGGACGGACGCCTCGGGGTCGTCTTCCTCATGCCTTCCCTGAGGCTGCTTGTCCTTCCGAAAGATGGCTTCGACCGCCTCCTGACCAGAGGCAAACTTGGTGGCTATGTCCATCAATTCGCTTGCCTTGGTGGGTGTCTTGCGCCCCAGTTTTCTCACCAGGTCCCAGCAAGTGGTGTCAGCGAGGAATGCTCCGATGACGTCCGAGTCAGTGATGTTAGGCAACTCGGTGCACTGCTTTGAAAACCATCGGATGTACTCTCATAGGGATTCCCCTGGCTGCTGGCGGCAGCTTCGGAGATCCCATGAGTTCCCAGGGCGCACGTACTTACCTTGGAAATTTCCCGCGAAGGCCTTGACTAGGTCATCCCAGCCAAAGATCTGCGCAGGGGGTAGATGCTCCAGCCAGGCCTAGGCAGCGTCAGAGAGGAAAAGGGGGAGGTTGCGGATGATGAGGTTGTCGTCGTCCGTCCCTCCCAACTGGCACGCCAGTCGGTAATCCGCGAGCCACAACTCTGGCCTCGTCTCCCCCGAGTACTTGGTGATGGTAGTCGGGGCCCGGAACCGGGCCGGGAACGGCACTCGTCGTATGGCTCGGCTAAAGACCCGCGGGCCTGGTGGTTCGAGTGAGGGACTCCGATCTTCCTCACTATCGTAGCGTCCCCCGCGCCTGGGGTGGTAGCCTCGGCGCACCTTTTCCTCGAGGCGGGCTCGACGGTCGCGGCGGCGCTGATCGTCGCCGAGGCGATCCCTGGCTATAGGTGTCTCTTCTCTTGTAGGCTCAGTGTGGACCGAGGCCTCGCACGTGTGTTGGGAGGATGCTACATGATGCACCGAGGGGCACCCTCGCCTTTGGGAGGCGGAGCTCTCAGCTCGTCGGGCTGCGGCGTTTTCCAGGAGGTTCTTGAGTTCGCCCTGGATACGTCGCCCTTCGGTTGTGGATGGCTCCAGCATCGTTCGAAGCAATACCGCCGCTGCAGCCAAGTCCTGGCCAGCCCCGTTGATGGCCGGGGGCAGCATTGCCCTGGCATCATCAACAATGCGGCGCTAGACATCCCGGGCCCGATGACGTGCTCCTCCGGCGAGCGCTCGGCCTGCCCACTCTTGCTCGAGGTTTTGCTGGAGCTACACAAGTCGCCACGTTTCCTCGTCGAGCTTGGCCTGCATCTCGCGGAGTTGCTCGAGCTGTGAGCCCTGACCCCCCGTGGGGACCTGGGCCATAGCTAGCTCCCGCGGGATCTCAACACGAGACGCAGGTGCAAGGGCGCCGTCACTTCCTAGCATGCCGAGGTGGTTTTCTCCGTCGTGATCTTCCTGATCGATGTGGTAGCACTCACGAGTTGGGTTGCAACCCTCATCATCAAGGCTGTGGCCATCATCGGAGTAGCCGGAGAGGCAGTGGTCACATGCGGACATGAAGTCACGCATGGCACCGGGATCACGGAGTCCAGAGAAATCCCAACTGACGTCGGGGTCGTCCTCTTCCTCGGAACCAGCAGGTCCGGAGGTTGAGACGGCCGTCAGTCGGTCCCAAGTTGACCACATATGGTACCCCGGAAGGTCAGGATATGCCCTCACAAAAGCGCTCACCGAAGCAGGGTCGCTTGGTGGGTCGAAGCTGAATCTAAAGGGAACGGGATGGAAAACTGAAGGTACCTGCTGGTTGGTAGACGACGGTGAAGTTGCATCGGAGGTGGAATGTGTCGTTATCTCAGGTGCGAGACTAATGCCCGACAAGTCCCTCGCAAGGGTGTCGGCGTCATCAGTGCGCCTGGGGTTGGCATTTTGCTGGGAAGCGACACCTGTCGTTGTCTCAGGTGCGAGGATAACGCCCGACATGTCCCCCGCAGGGGTGCCGGCGTCGTCGACTCGCTCTGGTTCGACAGCTGTTGAGGTGCTGCCCCCTGCCTGGCCATGTTTGCCCCGTCTCCATCTCCTCCGGCGAGGAGGGTGGCGGGGTTGACCTGAGTGTTCCTCTTCCACCACGTGGAGATGTCGTCGTCGAGTTCGTCTCCGTCGGGCGAGCCGACGACCATCGTTGTTGTTGTGCTGCGGAGGGAGCAGTACCATGTCGTAGCCGCCGTCGGGGGACATGAACTCGAGACTTCCGAAGCGGAACACCGTCCCGGGCTAAAGAGGCTGCTGAAGATTGTCCATCTGGAACTCAACGGGAAAGTATTGTCAACACGCAGCAGGCCCCTACCTGGCGCGCCAACTGTCGGTGTTTCAGACCCGGGGGACCCTCAACCAGACCGACTAGTGGATTTTGTGCCGCGTGCCCCTGTCCAGATGGGTTGATGCAAGATGGAACACAAGAGGGGGATGAGGATTATATTATCTTGCACCGGGGGAGCTTGCAGTAGGGGTTACAAGCTGAGCGAGAGCGAGAGCGAGAGAGAGAGAGGGTTCGGCCTTGAGTCGTCTGAGTTAGCCTCCTCCATGTCTCTCCCACTCTGCCTGCCTCTGCTCGCCTCCTCCTTTGGAAGGCCCTAGACATCCCCTTTTATAGATATAAGGAGATGGTCCAGCTGTACAATGGGGGTGTAGCTATGTGCTAACGTGGCCGATGGAGAAGTGCTTGAGCCCTGTAGAAGCGCAGCTGGCGGTGCGGCATGGATCCTGCTGACGTTTCCTTGCTTCCGTAGAGAGCTTGGGGACTATTGACGTTATGGACGCACGCGGGGAACCATCATTACCTGTTGCCGGAGTAATCTAGATGTGACTCCGGTCTTGTTCCTTCGTAGCCTGAGGTGGCTAGCTAGAGGTAGGGTAATGATGTATCGCCTGTAGCGTAGTTGGTCCAAGGCCGAGGTCGGGCAAGGCGGTGACTCCTCCCGAGGCCGAGGCTGAGGTCGGGCGCGAATGTGACTCCTCCCGAGGCTGAGGTCGGGTGAGGCGGAGAACTTCCCCCAAGGCCGAGGCTGAGACCGAGGCCTGGGGTCGGGCGAGGCGGAGCTCCCTGTTGTGTCCGAGGCCGAACTCAGGAGAGGCTATGACTTACTGTTGTTAGTCTTACCCTGGTGGTTGGTACAGTAGCCGGAGCGGGGTGAACAGTGCTGTTTTCCTGTCAGAATGGTCAGTGAAAGGGCGAAGTGACTGCGGTCACTTCGACCTTGCCGACTGAGGTGCGCGTGTCAGGATAAGGTGTCAGGCGATCCCCGCATTAAATGCGTATGCGATACGGTCGGTTGGTAAGGCGATTTGGCCGAGGTCGCTGCACGACAAAGTTTGCCCGAGCTTGGCTTCGGGCGAGCCGAGGGTGCGTCCACTGCCTGTGGAGGCCCTCGGGCGAGGCATGAATCCACCCGAGACTACTGTTCTCGCTCGAGGCCGGGCTCGGGCGAGGTGAGATCGCGTCCCTTGGCAGACGAGGCCTTGACTTGAGCCGTGCTTATCAGCCTTTACAGTTTGTTCTGAAGACGTTTTCCAGCCGTGTTTAGGAGCGTTGGGGGTACCCCTAATTACGCTACCCGACAAGGCTATCACCAAATCAAGATGAAAGAATCCGACCAGCTCGCGACTTCTTTTATCACACCTTTTGGCATGTATTGTTATACTACTATGCCATTTGGTTTGAGGAATGTAGGTGCAACATACCAGAGGTGCATGAACCATGTGTTCAAAGAGCACATCGGCAGAACGGTCGAGGCTTACGTCGATGACATCGTTGTCAAAACAAGGAAAGCCTCCGACCTCCTCTCTGACCTTGAGGTGACATTCAGGTGCCTAAAAGCGAAGAGCGTAAAACTCAATCCCGAGAAGTGTGTCTTCGGAGTCCCTCGAGGCATGCTCCTGGGGTTCATCGTCTCCGAACGAGACATCGAGGCCAACCCAGAAAAAATTGCGGCCATCACCAACATGGGACCCATCAAAGATTTAAAAGGAGTACAAAGGGTCATGGGATGCCTTGCGGCTCTGAGCCGCTTCATCTCGCGCCTTGGCAAGAAAGGATTGCCCTTGTACCGCCTCTTAAGGAAGGCTGAGCGCTTCACTTGGACTCCCAAGGCCGAAGAAGCCCTCGAAAACTTAAAGGCACTCCTTATTAATGTGCCCATCTTGGTGCCCCCCACCGCAGGAGAAGCCCTCTTGATTTACGTCGCTGCAACCACTCAGGTGGCTAGCGCTGCGGTCGTAGTCGAGAGACGAGAAGAGGGGCATACACTGCTCATCCAGAGGCCAGTCTACTTCATCAGCGAGGTGCTATCCGAGACCAAAATCCGCTACCCGCAAATCCAGAAGCTACTGTACGCAGTGATTCTAACACGGCGAAAACTGTGACACTACTTCGAGTCTCATCCGGTGACTGTGGTGTCATCCTTCCCCCTAGGAGAGATCATCCAGTGCCGAGAGGCCTCGGGTAGGATAGCGAAATGGGCAGTGGAAGTCATGGGGGAAACACTTTCATTTGCCCCTCGGAAGGCCATAAAGTCCCAAGTTTTGGCCGACTTCCTGGCTGGATGGACCGACACCCAGTTGCCAATGGCCCCAATCTAGGCCGAACTTTGGACCATGTACTTCGATGGGTCGCTGATGAAAACCGGAGCAGACGCGGGCTTGCTCTTCATCTCACCCCTCGGAGATCATGTGCGTTATGTAATAAGCCTCCATTTTCTGGCATCAAACAACGTGGCCGAATACGAGGCCTTGGTTAATGGGTTGCGCATCGCCGTCGAGCTAGGGATTTGGCGCCTCGACGCCTGTGGCGACTCGCAGCTCGTTATTGACCAAGTCATGAAGAACTCTCACTGCCGCGATAAAAAAATGGAGGCCTACTGCGACGAAGTTCAGCGCTTGGAAGATAAGTTCTATGGGCTGGAACTCAATCATGTTACTCGACGGTACAACGAGACTGTGGATGAGCTGGCTAAAATAGCCTCGGGACGGACAACGGTTCCCCCGAATGTCTTCTCCACGGACATATATCAACCATCCGTCAAACTCAACGACGCACCCGGACTCGAGGAGACCTCGGCCCAGCCCGAGGTACCCTCGGCCGCCGAGGGTGAGGCCATGCATGTCGAGATAGAGCAGAATGGGGTTACACCAAACCCAAACTGGCAGACCCCGTACCTAGAATATCTCCTCCGAGGAGAGCTGCCCCTCGACAAGGCTGAAGCTCGGCGACTGGCTCGGCGCACCAAGTCGTTCGTTTTACTGGGTGATGAAAAAGAGTTGTACCACCGCAGCCATTCAGGCATTCTCCAACGATGCATATCCATCGCCCAAGGACAAGAGCTGTTACAAGAAATACACTCGGGGGCTTGCGGTCACCATGCAGCACCTCGAGCCCTTGTGGGAAACGCTTTCCGACAAGGTTTCTACTGGCGGACCGCAGTGGCTGACGCCACTAGGATTGTATGCTCCTGCCGAGGGTGTAAATTCTACGCGAGACAATCACACCTGCCTGCTCAGGCTCTACAGACAATACCTATCACTTGGTCGTTTGCTGTGTGGGGTCTGGACCTCGTCGGTCCCTTGCTGAAGGCACCCGGGGGCTTCACGCACCTGCTGGTCGCCATCGATAAATTCTCCAAGTGGATCGAAGTCTGACCCTTAACCAGCATCAGGTCCGAGCAGGCGGTGGCGTTCTTTACGAATATCATCCACTGCTTTGGGATCCCGAACTCTATCATCACCGACAACGGCACGCAGTTCACTGGGAAAAAGTTCCTAGACTTCTGCGAAGGCCACCACATCCGTGTGGACTGGCCCGCCGTGGCTCACCCAATGACAAATGGGCAGGTGGAGTGCGCCAATGGCATGATTTTGTAGGGGCTAAAACCAAGGATCTACAATGACCTCAACAAGTTTGGCAAGCGGTGGATAAAAGAGCTACCCTCTGTGGTTTGGAGTCTGAGGACGACGCCGAGCCGGGCCACGGGTTTCTCGCCGTTTTTTCTAGTCTATGGGGCCGAGGCCATCCTACCCACAGACTTAGAATACGACTCCCCGAGGACAAAGGCATACGACGACCAAAACAACCAGACCTGCCGAGAGGATTCATTGGACTAGCTAGAAGAGGCTCGAGACATAGCCTTATTACACTCGGCACGGTATCAGTAGTCTCTGCGACGCTACCACGCCCGAAGGATTCGGCCCCGAGGCTTCCAGGTGGGAGATTTGGTGCTTCGGCTACGACAAGACGCCCGAGGGTGCCACAAGCTTACTCCTCCCTGGGAAGGGTCGTTCATCATCGCCAAAATTTTGAAGCCCGGGACATACAAGCTGGCCAACGACCAAGGCGAGGTCTACAGCAACGCTTGGAACATCGAACAGCTACGTCGCTTTTACCCTTAAAGTGTTTCAAGTCGTTTATGTATCTCAGTCCCTTTACATGTACAAATGAAAAGTCTAGCTGTCAAGGGAGGATCGGCCTTGCCTCAGCAAAAATCGACCCTCCCTCGGGGGCTAGAAGGGGGAACCCCTTCTGCGTCAAAATTTTCCTCGGAAAAGTTTTCTACCAAAACGACTTTCGTGCCTTTCGATTATATCGATAGCGGAATCCTAAAAACGACCAGAGAGACCATGAACGGCATGGCCGACCGAGCCGAGGGACTTCTACGCCTCCGGGATACGGATACCTCACTCATCACCTTCTGTGAAAGGTAGCTCATGCTCGGATAAGTGATTCTGCTACCGAACAAGTCCTAACGCTCGGGTAGAAAACGACTTTCGTGCCTTTTGACTATATCGATAACAGAATCCTAAAAACGAGCGAGAGAGACCTTGAACGGCAAGGCCGACCGAGCCGAGGGACTCATATGCCTCCGGGATACGGATACCTCACTCATCACCTTCCACGAAAAGTAACTCGCGCCCGGATAAGTGATTCTGCTACCGAACAAGTCCTAACGCTCGAAACAAGAGGAAAGAAAACGCAGCTTTATACTCTAACACTAAAAATGTTTAGGCCTCAGCGGCCACAAGAAACATACACATACTTAGAACAAACTGTTCCCCACAGGCTCAGGTGTCGGCAGGGGGAGGAGCAGCACCCTCGGCGTCGTTCCTACCCACGGCGGAATCTGGCCCGACCTCGGACGGTGACACAGGCAGAAGGATCTCCACCTCAAAAAAGGAAGCCAACACCGCGCCTGGGCCCTCGGCAGCCGCATCAAGCCTTTGGACCTCCGCCAGGGCGACGTCCTCGTCATCAGGTAGGCAGTAGCCTTCGCTGACCCGCTCCAAATCCACGTCGTAGTGGGAAGCAAGGACGGCGAAGGCCCGCCTAATGCCGTGGTGCAGCGCCCCGCGGAGTCTGCTGCGCACGTGGCCGCCCAAGACCCGCAGGCGACTCTAGGGGGAGCTGCCCGAGGGGATGAGGCCAAAGATCCGGCAGAAGGCCGAGATGGCCTCGGACATGGCCATATGGTCGACCTCTTTCTACTTAGCCGCCTGGGTAAGCGCCTTGCGGTTCTTGACAGACTCGTCGAGAGCCATCACAAACCCTGAAGACAGCCAGACGATATCCTTCAGACACGAAGAAAAGGATGAAGCTAAAACAAAGTCGCAAAGCAGGCAAAACATACCTTTGGCCCGGGCACGCTGCTGTGAGGCCATGGCTTGGGTGGACCAGGCAGACCCGACGGCCATGGCTAGGTCCTCCGCAAGGGTCCCAGCCCGAGCGGTCGCCTCGGCTAGCCGCTCCGTAACCTCAGCCAGCTGTCCCCTAAGGGCCTTAGCCCGGCTCATGCCCTCGGCGGCTTGGCTCCGGAATTGGTCCCGCTCGCTGGTGACCTGGCCAAGCTCCAGCTGCCGCTGCTGCATCTCCTCAGCCTGGGAGGCCACCTGCTACCGTGCCGATGAAGCCTCCGTTCATGCCGACGCCGCCTCTGTCCGCGCCGCCGCTGCCTCTGACTTTAGCTCATCACAGAGCAGCCGAAGGTCCGCCACCTCGGCGCTCTGTTGGGCGAGGCGCTCATTCGCCTCGGTAAGCGCGGCCCACTAGGACCGCAGCGACTCCCAAACGTCGCTCTCACGACGGATGAATAGTGACTTAGCGGTGCTCATGTCCGCAAGCTCCTGAGAGAGAAAAATAGGATATCAGAAAGAATGCCCTGATCACGCGAGGCATACGTCTAAATCCATACCTGGAAGACCCTGGGAACGTCCCTAGAAAGGATTTCCTTGGTCGTCCGGAGCGACCTCATCGCCGCCTCGGTATATTCACAGAAATTACCCCGGAACTGCTCCTCCAACTCATTGTTAAGGGAAAGGAGGGGCTCCGAGGTGTCGCGGCTCCAGAACAGGAGCAGCTGCCCACACCACTCATTGGGATTGAGCTGCGCGGGGATAAGGCCGCTGCTCCCCAAGACGGGCCATGGTTCTGCACTCCCCACGACCGAGGCGCCGGGTCCCCCTGCAGTCGATGCATCGGTTGTTGCCGCAGTCGGCGTGTCGGGCCTCTCCTCGGCTAAGGTGACAAGCCTCTGCTCACCAACCTCGGCAACAACGGCCGCCCCTCCTCATGGTCGAAAATGGGGAGATCGAGGGTGACCGAGGGCAGAGGCACCTCAGCCATCTCAACATCGGCGATTGTGGGCGGCTCCGCAGACAAATTAGCAACGGCCCCAGCAGGAATCGATGTCGGTGCCGGCAACAAGACATGCGGACTCGGGGCCGCGGCCACGTCAAGGACCTCCCTCGGCATGATGGCCGCTCCAACAGGGGGCTCGACCTGGGAGGCTTGCCCCATGACAGCCCGTGCCGCTTGGGCCCCCCGCCGGAGGGTGCCTTGCACGGAGGCCAACCAACCAGCATGGCGCGCCACAACTCCGGTTGCAGAGGCTGGCCCCGTCTTAAGCGCCTTCGTGGGGGCCAATCCAGCTGAGTCCTGCCTCCGCTTGCTGAAAGGGAGAAGGGGCAAATTCAAGACACACAGTGAAATAACTGAAACAGGGGTACCCTCAGATACTTACCCGCTCCGGGGCAAGGCCAATCGTGTCTGCGGGGAGACCCCTCGGGCCTCGGTCTCCACAGGCATTGCCGGGGGTTGTCCCGCAGCCGGCTTCGATGCCACTTCTGCCTTGGATGCCCGAGGCACCGAGGGGGTGGCCTGCCCCGGCGACGTCACGACAGCTGAGGGACCAGCTTCCCATACGGCCGACACGGGCACCTGCTCTTGGGGGACATGCGGTTCGGCCTGACCCCCCGGGGTCACCCCGATTATCTCGGCCAAGGGGTCAAGTACCCCCTCGGCCCGCCTCCGCTCCTTGGACCGGGACCCCGGTGTCCCGGCCCCAAACTCTAGTGGTGCCAGCCCACCTGGAAGCTGGCTTGACGACCTCTAGCCCAGCCTCGGGTCCGGACTGAGGCCAAGCCGGGCCACCATGTCGTCGTCTTTGTCATCATCATCATCATCATCATCGTCATCGTCAGGCGTGTCCGGCGACGACTCCAATGGGAGCCCATCCCTTGCTTGCCTCCGACGACGCTTCTCCAAGGCTTCCCGAGCTCGCATCCTCTCGCGAGCTCGGGCCTTTTCCACGTCCTTCCTCTCCTTGTCCTTCTCCGCGGCAAGCCTACGTGCGGTTCGGCCCGCCGCGTCCTCCGGGACCGGTGGCCGAGAGAGTTTAAAGTTCCTCAGCCCCTGGGGACGAACAAAAAATCCCAAGGGTAAGGACTAAAGACGTAAGAAACACGACGCAAAACAGAAGAAGGGTCGGACACTTACCAGGGACACATACCCATGTTCGGGACGCATCGAGGGCTGGTTAAGAACACCAGCGTCCAGCCTCCCTACCGTGCCCGCTACCCGTTTGAGGAGGTCGTCGATGGAGAGGGGGGTTGGAGACATCCGTGACCCCTCCAGATCAACCCCCGACTTCATCTCCGAAAGCCGCAACCGCCGCTCGACCAATGGGAGCACCCTCCAGCGGTGGATAGCGGCGACGACCCCCGCGGCAGTAAGGCCTTCAGCTTGAAGCTTCTGCAGGGCACGGAGAATGGGCTGGAGCTTCTCCTGGTTCTCACGTGTGGACACCAACGCCAGTTATCACCGGCAGCGGTCACCACTCGTTGAGAAAATGGCGGTAGCACCCCGTCGTCATTCCGGAGATAGAACCACCGGTTCTGCCACCCCTTGTTCGAAGACACAAGGGAGGCCAGGATGTACTGTTGTGCGTGCCCCGACCTTAGCTGAAGGGTGCAGCCACCAACCCGCACCGCCATACGGACCTTCTTCACGTCCGTCGATGCAGCAAAAAACTCCGCGCAAAAGAGATGGGTCCACAAGTCCTAGTGGGGGTCAATCCACAAAAACCCCTCGCAAACCGCCACGAAAATGGCCGCCTATGCGATGGAGTTGGGGCTGAAGTTATGCAGCTCCACCCCATAGTAGTGCGGGAGCGCCCGCATGAAGCGACTCGCCGGCATCCCAAACCCCCGCTCATGGAAGGGGGTGAAGCTGACCACGTACCCCGGCGGTGGAGTTGGGTCGGCCTCGCTCCCAGGGGCCAGCCACTCGGGCTGTGGCCCGCCGGAGAGAGGACGGAGCAAACCCTTGGCAACAAGGGCCTACAGATCCTCTACGGTGACGGTGGAGAAGGGCCACGGGTCACGCGGTGGAATAACGGTCGGCTTGTCAGCCATTGTCGAACGGAGGCGGTGGAAGCGGAGGGGAAGAGGTGCGCGGTTTTTCTCTTCTCTCTATCTACTCTCTCAGGTTGCGAAAGCAAAGGCAGAAGGCAAGAGCGGAAGCACACGTGGTAGGGTAAAGAACTACTGCCGGTCCCCCTCCCAGGTATATAAAGGCCCAGGCGAAATCCACCCAAAACTTCGCCTGAACCCTTCGTGGATTTCAAACTCGAAGGCAAAACAATTTTTCGTTCCTCGAACGACTCGCGCACGCACAACAGATACCCCGCGAGTCGCCCGTCCCGTCGCATTAACTCCCTGACAGGACACACGTCTCCTCTGGCAGGCGGGCGGGCGCCGTTTCGCCTCCATCATGATGACTGCCTCAAAAAAGGTGCGCCACACTGTTTCGAAATATCTCCTTTCTTCCTTTCCTCTCTCTTTCTCTCTCTCCGCAGGGATCGGGAAAAGGGACATTTTGAAGGAGTCCTTCGCAGCGAAGGAAACGGGCCCCAAGCCCTCCAACTGATCAGGGGTTCGAAGGTTGCGCCCTGCGGGGTTCAGCGACCACCCTAGAGCACTCAGGCTCCGAGCCCTTTACTGATCAGGGGTTCGAAGGCTGGCCCCTCAAAGGGATTTGACAGCTGCCCCAGAACATGCAGAGTCAGGGATGACCCTGGGTACGTCCGTTACATGACCAAGGCTCGGGCTACGCTCCCGAGGTACCCTAGGACATTTCTGAGACCAGCGAGAACGATTTTGTAATGGAATCCCACCGGAGGGAGGCACCGAGCCCTCGGACCCTATCAAATGGGCCCGGGTCCAGCAAATCACCTGCAGGTACTTTTGGAGCGCGCCTCTGGGCCACTAGCCAACCCTTATCGAACGGGGCTCGGGCGTCCACTCGGATTACCCATTAGCAACTCACTAGAAACACCGTGTTCGGTGCCCATCAAGGGTAACACGGCGTGTTCCCCCCCTCCTCCTTGCGGAAAGGCGACGAAGGGGCGTACAATAAAAAGCCGAGACGGTCCTCGATCGTCCTCTTGCTCCGTGCAGAGGCTCGGAGGCTGCTCTCGCACCAGGCTACGGCCAAGTTGTTGACCATGTCAACCAAACAGCTTAAAAACTTGGAGCCTGACCATGCACCCGAGCTACGGCCAGACCGCATGAGGGAACAACAAGGCCGACTGAGGAATCGCAAGAAAAATTAAGACCTCAGAGGAGTCAAACCACTCCTCCGAGGCCTCGGGGGCTACACCCGACGGGTGCGCTCGCGCGCACCCATCGGAACAAAATACGAGCGAGAAAGGCTAGTCCCCTTGCAAAAAAATCCGGTAGAACCTCCAAGCGAGTGTCTACACTCCCTTTGAGGCTCGGGGGCTACTGTCGGGTGCCGAAATTAGGGGTACCCCCAATACTCCTAAGCATAGCTGGAAAACATCTTCAAAACAGACCGTAAAGGCTGGTAAGCACGACGCAAAGTTAAAGCCTCATCTGCCAAGGGACGCGATCTCGTCTCGCCCGAGCCCGGCCTCGAGCAAGAACAGTGGTCCCGGACGGATTCACGCCTCGCCCGAGGGCCTCCTCAGGTAGCAGGCGCACCCCCGGCTCACCCGAGGCTAAGCCCGAGCAAACTTTGTCGCATAGCAACCTCGGCCAAATCGCCTTACCCCGACCGTATCGCATGCGCATTTAATGCAGGGATCACCTGACACCTTATCCTGACACGCTCGCCTCAGTTGGCAAGGTCGAAATGACCGCGGTCACTTCGCCCCTTTACTGATCGTTCTGACACGAAAACAACACTGTTTACCCCGTTCCGACTACTGTGCCAACCACCAGGGTGAGACTAACAACAGTGAGTCATGGCCTCTCCCGAGTTCAGCCTCGGGCGCAACAGGGAGCTCCGCCTCGCCCGACCCCAGGCCTCGGCCTCGGCCTCGGCCTCGAGAGAAGGTCTCCGCCTCGCTCGACCCCAACCTCAGCCTCGGCCTCGGGAGAAGGTCTCCGCCTCGCCCGACCTCGACCTCAGCCTCGGCCTCGAGAGAAGTCACCGCCTCGCCCGACCTCGGCCTCGGACCGACTACGCTACAGTGAACACATCATTACCCTACCTCTAGCTAGCCGACTCAGGCTACGAAGGAACAAGACCGATGTCACATCTAAATTACTCTGGCAATAGGTAATGATGGTTCCCTGCATACGTCCATGACGTCGATTGTTCTCAAGCTCTCTACGAAGGCAAAGGAACGTCAGCAGGACCCAGGGCCGCACCACCAGCTACGCTTCTACAGGGCTCAAGCATTTCTCCGCCGGCCACGTTAGCACATGGCTACACCCCAGTATGTACAGCTGGACCATCCCCTTGTATCTATAAAAGGGGATGCCCAGGGCCTTCTCAGGGGGGGACGGGTGGTAAGAACGACGGAGACAGACTCACTCAAACATCAAACTCCACTCCGCAACACTAGACTTCTCAAGAGACCTAGGACCGGTTCCCTCTCTCACGAAGCTTGTAGCCCCTACTGCAAGCACCCCGGTGCAAGATAATATAAGCCTCATCCCTCCTCTTGTGTTCCATCTTGCATCAACCCATCTGGGCAGGGACACGCGCACAAAAATTCACTAGTCGGTCCGGTTGAGGGTCCCCCGGGTTCGAAACGCCGACATACGCAAAAAGCATAACCATAATTTATGGAGGCACGCGTCCCACACATTCTCAACGATATGGATCATTTAATTTTATGACATAAGTATTAGTTTTACGTATTCTCAATGATCATTCATACCAATTTCGACATATTTATGGAGGCCGACGCGTTATCAGGTGCGCCCCCACCTAACACATGTGCGCGCAAAAAATAGGAAGCCATGCATGAGTCAAACATGTTTCTCTATATACGCGTAAATTTAGGAAAGAGATGTGTGCCGGTTTCTATTTTTAAATGCTTTATTTTCTCCATAAATATAGAATTGCTGCAACAACCATGCAACTAGGCTCGTCAAGATCAGTTTATGATATATAGTGGCACTAATTATGCTAAACGGTGTACATAATATACAATTCGGTACAATGCGTAAAAATATGTTACATGCTGCATACGCACAAAATTAGGATGGCAAAAATACACGATAAAAGGAAATGAATTGGCATGCATGAAAATTAAAAAATCGTATTTAATGCTTTATTTACTCCATAAATATAGGATCGCTCCAACAGCCATGCAACTAAACTTGTTAGAACTAGTTTATAATATATACTAATACTAATTATGCTACATGGTGTATGTATTTATGCAATTCGGTACATTGCATAAAAATCTGTTTTCTGCTGCAAGCGCACAAATTTAGGATGACAGCAACGTGCCATGAAAGGAAATGAATTGGCATGCATGAAAACAAGAAATATTTAAATGTTTTATTTTCTTCATAAATATAGGATCGCTCCAACAACCATACAACTAGGCTCATTAGAACCAGTTTATGATATATATTTATACAAATTATGCTACACGGTGTAGGTATTTACACAATGCGGTACACTGCGAAAAAATTTGGCATGTGGTTCAGAAGTGGACGCATCTACAAGTTCGAGCATAAAAACTTTAAGTTTTAAGTATAAAACCCCTGAGTTATAAGCGTAAATACCAAGCCAATGTGAGAGGTTGATAGCTCTGATGAGTTGTATTCACAATCCTATTTTTATGGCAGATCCAAAAAATATGGGAGTCACATTCATGTGGTTTATATTTTTATGCAGATCCAACAATTATGGCATATCGTGAGAGTTTTCATTGCACGTGCGCAAATTTTGGATGATATTTTTATTTCCACTGTACACGCGCAAAATATTGGATGACATGAGTCACACAGATCATAAATTCTTATACAAATTCGCATAAATACTTACATCGTGCAGCATAATTGATAAAAAAAAATCTAATATCGGTCCAACTAAGAACACAGGCATGAATTTGGGACAGTTTTATGGAAGACATAAAAATCTGGCAGTTACAAATATAAGTGATTTGATTTGAATTTTTATGATAATTACGAACAACATAAATCAAGGAATTTCCTTTTATATGTGCATGAAAAAATATGCATGCAATAAACTAATGTACGAACTTCGTGTTCAAGCATAAAATCCTACCATTTTTAGCGTAAATAGTGCATGTGGTAGGCATAAAACACAATAATCGAAAGGCATAACACGGATCGGAGGAGGTAGTCGTCGAAGGACGCCGTCGAGGACACAAGATCAGAGGGATGTCGTCACTCGAGCCGCCTGAACTGCACCGGATCGAAGGATGTCATGCGCAACCATCGTCGTACGCACCTCGCGCCTTCCGTAGACGCCGCTCGAACCTCGCGCTTCCTACGGCGCCGACGCTACTCGCATGTCGGGGGACACCACCGTCGTTCGGGGGTTAGGATGTGTCGCCGTCGCTAGGGCCTGGGGTGTGTCACCGCTGACCCAACTCACTTAACCTAAATTGGTACCCTAGACCAACTTGGCCATGAACAACAATTTGACCTACATACGGGTTACATAACCTATCCAACCAACCTAGAAGCAAACTACTAAACTAGAATCAAACTAAATCCTATTTAACTTATAGCTACCTACTAAAACTAGCTGCTCTACCTACTAAGGTGTTACCTACAAATCTATCTTAACTTCTTGTCCCGAACCCGAATGAAGACATCAAAGCTCAAGGAGGAAAGGATCAACCTCGTTAAGGAAAAATAGGAGTCAAGCTAGACCCCCAAAGGGAGCTAGATCCACAAACTAGGATGGAGTCTTTCCTTACCCTACTCTTTCTTACCCAAACCTATCTATGCTTTAAAGACATATTTTGTCCTACATAATAAAGTGGCTATACATATATCCCATGCCTTCCTCATCACCTGATAATTTGTGATATAGACTGGAACAAAAAACTCTTTTGGTATTAAAACCAATTAGAAACTGAAACATAGACTACAAACCAAACTTGTTGCAATCTTTCTTACTAATCTCGAGGACGAGATTATTTTTTAAGGGGGTAGAATTTGTAACACCCAAAATCCTATTTCGAGATCTATAAAGGCTTATCCACAAGATTTGAGATGAAATAACTTCTAATAATGAATTCTTCCTTATAAAGTATATCTATCTAAATTAAATACATAATAGCGAGAATTTGATAATCAAAACTTAGATCCAAAACTTGAAACTAAAGGTTGGAGTATTCCTCTCCTAAACAATGTGAATATAAGTACTTTTAAGACATCCAAATTAAAGTAGCCCATGATAACTTTCCCTAAAGTAGAAAAACAACTAATATTAATTCTATAGTATGTTATAAGTTTGGCTACACATTCACATAATATTTTCTCAATATAAATGAGTTGTGAAATAGTCTTTATTAATTTATATGTTTTGAAGCATGGATAAAAGAATTAATATAAAAATAGGGATATAATTTATCCTTGCACTCATGCTGGAGTTTTATGTGATGCATATAATGTTGAAATCTGAACTGTGAATAAAATTTGAATTTGAATTGGAAAACTGAAATTTGAAAGAAAGAAATCAAAATAGAAAAAACAAAAGGTTTGGGCAGGGGGCGGTATTGAGCCCAAAGCGCTGCTCAACCGCCCATGTACCCCCCAGCCTGGTAGGAATTTGGTGCTGACAGGCAGGACCCGCCTGTCCGCTGCCCACGGCGCGCGCCTCCCCTCCTTGTGTCGCTGCATTACGGGCAATGGCGTCGGGTGGCCGATCTCCATGAGGCCGGTAATGGCGCCACCGTGCCCACTCTGGGCGCCGCCACCCTGGTATTCGCCGTGAGGGGGAAGATGGCTCATCTGTCGTTGACCCGGGTTCAACGGCAGAGATTAGAAGCGGGCACCGTTTCGGGCGGGGCAATTCAGGCCGTTAGAGGCGATCTGTTCGATCCCTATTAGATCTCAATTCATAAAATCCTGACCGGTTGATCTGATCGAATGGAGCGGAATGGATCTTGGGTGCTTAAAATCTAAGCCGTTAGTTATTGATCTAAGGGGTGCCAGTTTGTACTGGTTCAATTTTAAAGGATCTAATCTCGATCACGGGTGGTAGATCCAACGGCTGTGGCTCCACGTCACCCCCTTCGACTGATCCCGTTTTGCAAAATGGCCCTCGAAGTTTAGATAAAATAACCTACCGTCCCTTTTTACACTAAGATCATGTCAGTTAGACCCACGAATTTGTGAAACAGACCTTGAGTGTTTAGGAAATAGTGCCCACAGCCCAAGAAACCTAGAAATTCATAAAATAAATATAGATATTACTTGTAAAGGTATAAATAAATCTGTAAAACTTTGGAAAATCATAATTCCTGTGTTTTAGCTTCGATTTAATTCATTCAAGTTGTGTTAGACTCGTATTAATATTGCTTACACTTTAGTAACCATATTTTATCATGTAACATATTTTCCAAAATATATATTTGTTTAACCATAGTTAGTAGATTAGTTTTGATAAACAAAGTTAATATGTCTATAGTTATAATTTGACTAAAAATACTAAGCGAGTTATAACTTAAGATTAAAGTTGAATTAGTTATTTGTTCATAATATTTCTGACATAATTAATATTAATTATCATAGAATGTATTTTTACTATTTAATCGCCTAAGACTTTAGAAAACCATATCTTTTCCACCGTAACTCCGTTTTTAGTGATTCTCGAACCTGTGATCTCGTAGCAGCGCGTATATTCTTACGTTGTTTGTTCTCATGTTTGGTGTAGTGTTATATTTATGTACTCCTTGCCCATTTGTATGTATTGCTAAGAGTACCAGTCAGGTCACGAGAAATTTGAAGACCAATTTCGTGAAGTATCAGGCAAGTTGTGCCCTTGACCACTCTTCTCTATCTAATAATGTTCCTGTCAATCACTGTGACATGCTCATGTTAATTTGATGGGATCTAATAGGTTTCCCTATTATTGTTTACCCCACACCTTGCAAATAAAAGAACTATTGGGTAGATTTGCTATTGCTCTACCTGGTTTCGAGAAATTAATGTTATATTATGATCATGTTTCAATTTTGCTGTTGTTTTAATTATTATTCATGATAAGGTCATTATGTTAATTGGAACATGGAGAGATCACCCGGGAAAACAGTGCTACCACAAGGGTGGTATGGGACGCCCTTGACTGACTAATTAGGAAAACTAATGGAGGACTACTGTGACGGAACCTCCCAAGTCATTAGGTCCACCTACAGTTGTCCTTGTCCAACGGACATCAGACAACCCTGCAGATGCCCCTGAATCACTTGACAAGTTCGGTATCTACTTTTCTTACCTTTCCCAAGAGTGTTTCACCCATCACACAGACATTACAGATCATCGGAGATACGAAAATACGGAAGCGGTTACATAAACTTATCTTTATTTTAAAAGTAAGGCAAAGTTATATATTACAGACCATGATATAACTTATGAGTGCAGAGTAGTATTATTACACACCAAGGGAGGCAAAAACCCCTCCCAATAAGTTTTTAAACAAATGTTCTTATGGAGGAACTCTTCCTCCTGTAGCTTCATTCTTGCTTTTCTTCTTTTGGAACCACCTTGGAACAGAAACAACAAAAGTTTGTTGCTTCCTCACCTAAAAACAATAGGGAATAAAACCCTTAGTATGGAATTACTCAGCAAGACTTACCCGACTAAAGAAAAGACTCTCAAAGGGTATGCTGGTTATCAGGGAGTTAAGGTAAGGTTTCTCAATAATCAAAGACTCTGTTTGCAGAAATGCTTGCTAAAGTGGATCCTTAAAAGTCCAAATTTTACTTGTAAGGTTAGGTAAGATTACCTGTCTCTAGAGTTCTTTCTACCCTAGTTCAATCACTTGACCTGCACTAGCCAATTTCTTAACAATCCTTTATCTTTACTAGAGTTCTACGTATAGGGCAGTGACCAAGTCTTCATAACCGCGAAGGTACGGTGATCCGAATCGATTATACTCAGCTGAGGATCTCTGATCACACGACATATGTAGCACTTAACCCTTGCATATGTCAACCCACCACCAGGGTTCTTAAGACCAGATCAGGTTCACGTCAACCGAGAGCACAGATACACCACCGTCCAGCCTCTTGCCATGGAGGGTACACGCTACTCTCGCCACCGCTCCACGCCCATTGCATGTTATCTTATTCTGGCCTTAGTCTGCCCGAGGCAAGGCTTACCCATGACGAGGCATGTGACCAGTTAAAGGGGTCCCCGGTCAGCAAGCCTACATCGACACGGTCCTTAATCGACTCAGACGGAGACACTACACCGAGACTCTCTTCTCGTGCAAGTCACCCGCTCGGTCTCAGCTTAATCATTTCAAAACCCAAAGCTTGGTACCTAGCAGAGGTACATCTTTTCCGATGTTGAACCCATCACGACCATGATGGATCCACCATCAAGTTTTGTTTTTCAAAAACATCCCACCCACTTTTGCCATATCATCTTTTGTAAAAACAAACATTTGTTTTTCTAAAGCAAGGCTAAGCATTAAAATCTTTTGTAAAACAGATGATCAAGGAAGGTAATCAAATTCAAGGAAGGTAATGCAGGAATTGTTTTATCAATCAACTCCTATCACCTAATGCAACAAGCAAGTGATAAAGATCTTTAAATCGCAAGGAGGTGGCAAATGCACCGAGGCTTGCCTTCGTTTATAGGTGAGTCAGGCTCAGATCCACAGATGTCAAAGTAAAAACAATTTCCTGCCTGAGGTTCCGCAGGTGGTGGTGGTGAAGTCTTCTCCTCTTCTACCTCAACCTCTTTTTCGTTTTCTAGAGATAACCATATATATGTATATAAGAATGAATGCCATGTAATGCTCATGAGAGTGCAAAGATAATAATAATTTATTATCTAAGGTTCTTGAATACAATTTTCCTTCACGGTTCTCTTAAAAACTAGGGTTTCCAAAGTCAGTAAAGGAATTCAAAGGGCAGGGGGGTAGGGTTTTGGATTCTAAGTATCAAACAAGGTTCAAATCAAACCAAATTCTACCCAAAGCCTTTAAATAATGTTCTAAGTTCATATAAAAAGTTTGGGCATTTTTGGAATTATTAACTATTTTCTAAAAATCTAGAACCAATGTTTTAAGCTATTTTAAATACTCTAAAATTCCCTTTTTACCCTAAAAATCATAGAATTATTTTTATTAAATACTACGGAAAATAAGGAATCTAGGAAAATTGGTTTGACATTTTTAGGATTTTTATACAATTTATGACAGATTTCCAAAGCTTGCTAGAAAAAGAAAAAGAAAATTAATGAACAGTCTCGGGCCGAAAGCAGCCCGAGCCGGCCCAACTAGGGCAGAAGCGCGTTCGCGCATGCGCCCGCGTGGCAATCTTGCAGAAGGGCCCTCGGTGTTCTGGTTAACTCGAAGCAGGTTCTTTCACTGTTTTCCTAAGTCACTGACAGTTTGCAGAAAAGCCTTTGAGGTTCTATTCCTTCACCGCGCCCGAACCACGACGGCGAGGGGCACGACAGAGCTCCGGTGAGCGCATAGACCGGCCGAACGGGGCAGAGACTAGCGCTCAACTTCGGCCGAAACTGAATTCACACCCCAACCAGTGTTTCCCCTAAGTTAATTGTATGAATAGCTACCCAAATGTCCTTGGCCACGGTGACCGCGCGAATGATTTAAAGAACAACGCGTTCACGGCGAACGGTGGTAGTCTAATTCAATTGGGTGGGTTGGTGAGCATCACAGACGCATGAGGATGCTAGAACAAGACTAAAGACAACATGATCGGACCTGATTTGCGCTGACCACGGCGAAGTGTATTTCACGGCGGCGGAAACCGAATTGGGGTAAACCCAAAATTCAGGCACACTGGTGATCGACTGGGGATGATTCTTGGTGGTTGGGTTCTTGACTACCCTACAGAGCTGGCAGTAGCTTCAATTTATAGGGATCGACAGTGGTGGCCGCGAATTTTAGTGGTGACGCGCGGCGGTCGGAGGAAAGGAAAAGTACTGGCGCAGTGGCTTGGTGTCCTACGCCGTGGCAACCTCACCGGCGACGATTAGACAGCTATAGAGTCACGGTAACGTGACGGAGGTGTTCAAGTACGTGGCGCAAGACCGGAAGACGGCTGTCGCCGTTGAGCTTATCAGCCCAAGCCGCAAAGCACGGGGGGGTATGACGGTTAGTCACCGGAGTTATCCTCAGGCGAAGGGCTTTTAGCTGGCAGGCTTATCAGGTCACTGGTGGCGTAAATCGCAACGGCGGCGGCGCGAATCACGGCGGAGATCGGTCGTCGGCGGTGAGCTGAACTGGTGATCTGATCGTATTTAGTCACTGTACCATGGGAAATGTCCATTCAGACGACCTGACAGAGCAAGTTTGACTCAGATTTTCTTCTGATTTTCTATAGCAACTAGTGGATCGACCAATGACAAAGTTGTTGTCTGATGATCCAACAACAATTCTGCTATAGCATCCATGGCCAAATTCTTGTTAAATCCAGCTTGAATTCGAGCCCAAAGTCTCTGTACTTACACTGTCAGTCTGAGTTTCAGACTTCAATAGTCTGACAGCCCAACTTTGGGCTTAATTATCTCCAATTTCTTCTCAACAGCTATGCTTACACTCTTAAGGAAAGTTGTTCTCCTTTGTTAGGTCTACAGGTTTTATGTGGTGACCTAGGGCAAAAACCCTAGAATTTGAAAGCTATAGAGCTCCAAAGTTAAGCCAATTCTCTGATTTTCAGACTTAGTAAAGAACTCAAATGAGGTCCATTTTGCAATTAAGTCCAAAATCCAAGATTTGGCTTACAAATCCACGCATTTGTGAACCAAATGACTTAGGATACTCATTTATCATGGTTTTTCTACTTTAGTCCAAAAGTGGACTAATTTTGCACATAGGCCCCTAGGGTTTGGATTTAGGGTTTTCCAGGGTTTCTGGTATCTCAGGGGTGTAAATGTAACTTAAACCCATCCTTAGTAATATTTTATAACTATTTTACTTAATCTTTGGGGTTTTCTCTATTTGACTCTTGTTTTACCCTTCAGGATCCCCTTTAGGGTTAAGTATCCTATACTAGGGTCTTATTTGCAAAATGCTATAACAATACAACTTCTTTGAAATTTTTACCTAGTGAATGCACTCTAGGTGTGTCAAACATATGCACTGCCAATGCTTATGATGTCATGCTCAAGTTTTAGTAACAGTAACACCAGGGGTGTAACATGCTTCCCCCCATAAAAGAATCTCGTCCCGAGATTAAAAGTCCTAGGGTAAGTAATGGAAAAGGAAATGCTTCACGTTTTTATTTCCTGAGTTTTGGTACAGGGCAGGGGTGGTTTTGGGGCTCACTCCTTTATTACAACAATGTTGTACACTTTACAAATTACAAGAGGCTAAAAAGCCTGGGAAATTTTTATCTAAGAAGTCTTGTGTTTCCCAAGTAGCCTCATCTTCGGAATGCTGGTTCCACTGTATCTTGTAAAACTTGAGAGTTTTTCTTCGGGTAATTCTGTCCTTTTGATCCAAGAATCAAATAGGATGTTCAGAATATGTCAAGTTTGGCTCAAGGACAACATCTGTCACTTCAATGGTTCGATCTGGAACCCGAAGACACTTCTTTAACTGAGACACGTGGAACACATTATGCACAACAGACAAGGTTTCGGGTAGTTGGAGTTGGTATGCCACTGGTCCACATTGCTCAAGTATAGGAAAAAGGACCAATGTACCAGGGTGCAAGCTTCCCTTTAACCCCGAAACGCGATACACCCTTCATTGGGGAGACCTTCAGATAAACATAATCCCCTACCAAAAAATATAAGGGCATTCGCCGTTTGTCTGCATAACTCTTTTGACGAGCTTGAGCTTTCTTAAAATTATGAACTATTTTTCGAACGTTTTCTTTGGTTTCTTTTACCATATCAGGCTTGAAGAAGTACCTTTCTCCCGGTTCAGACCAATTTAGCGGAGTACGACATCGTCGTCCATATAAAGCTTCAAAGGGTGCCATCTTGATACTTTCCTGATAGCTATTATTATATGAGAACTCCGCTAATGGTAAACATTCATCCCATTTTTGTGAGAAGTCCAACACACATGCCCGCAGCATATCTTCCAGTATCTGATTTACCCTCTCAGTCTGCCCACTGGTTTGAGGGTGATAGGCTGAGCTGTGGAGCAATTTAGTACCCAGGGATTTATGAAGTTCTTCCTAGAATTTGGACATGAATTGCGATCCACGATCTGACACTATCGTCTTCGGAATACCATGCAAACTGAGAATACGGGCAATGTATAATGCTGCATAAGTGGCCACTGTGTATTTTACCCTGACGGGTAGGAAGTGGGCGATCTTTGTGAGTCGATCAACGATAACCCAGATAGAGTCATATCCATTTGCGGTTCTGGGCAATCCCACAATAAAGTCCATACTTATATCTTCCCATTTCCATGTTTGTATTGGTAAAGATTGTAATGGACCGGCAGCTTTCAGGTGTATGGCCTTGACACGTTTACAAGTGTCACATCTAGCCACATAGCGTGCAATTTCAATTTTCATCTTCGTCCACCAATAATGTTGTTTCAGATCTTAATACATCTTAGTGCTTCCGGGATGAATAGAATAGCAACTAAGATGTGCTTCGTCTAAGATTTGCTGGTAGACCCCTTCATTTTTAGGCACCACTATGCGGTTGTTAAACCAAACCATGCCTTGATCGTCTTCTCAGAAACAATTGGCTTTTCCAGCCCTTATCTTCTCACGTATATGTTTCATACCCTCATCATTTTTCTGTGTGTCAATTATCCTTTGTAGGATGACTGACTCCAGCTTCAAGTGATTTGAAGTCCCATGCTGAATCATTCCCAGGTTCAGGTTTTCCATCTCCTGGCACAATATAATGTCAGAAGTCCTCATAGTTAAACAATGGCAGGAAGCCTTGCGACTAAGTACATCTGCCACTACATTTGCTTTGCCTGGGTGATAATGGATCTCTAATTCATAATCCTTGATTAGCTCGAGCCATCTCCTTTGTCTCATATTGAGCTTAGACTGGGTAAAGATGTATTTCAAACTCTTATGGTCTGTATAAATATGACAGACATTCCCCAGCAAATAATGACGCCAGATCTTTAGGGCATGAACCACTGCAGCTAGCTCCAGATCATGAGTGGGATAATGCTCCTCATGCCGGCGCAACTGCCTTGAAGCATACGCAACTACTCGGCCTTCTTGCATTAATACGCAGCCAAGCCCACTGCCTGATGCGTCACAATACACATCAAAGGGCTTATTAATGTCCGGTTGAGCCAATCGGAGTAGTGGTTAATAATGTCTTCAATTTCTCAAAAGCTTCATTACACTTTGAAGACCAATTGAATTTAGTCTCATTCTTCAATAGACTTGTGATTGGTTTCACAAGCTTAGAAAAATCTGGTATAAATCGAAAGTAATAACCAGCCAGTCCAAGGAAACTTCAAACTTAATGAACAGTGGTTGGGGGTTTCCACTCCAAGATATCCTTGACCTTGCTGGGATCTACCGCAATCCCCCTGGCAGACAACACGTGTCCCAGAAATTGAATTTCTTACAGCCAAAACGCGCATTTACTGAACTTGGCATATAATTGATGTTCTCTCAAGCGCGTTAATACGACCCGTAAATGTTGAGCATGCTCCTCTTCATTCTTTGAATATATCAAAATATCATCTATGAAGACCACCACAAATTTGTCCAACTCGGGCATGAATACCAAGTTCATCAGATAAGTGAAGTGGGCAGGAGCATTCGTCAGTCCGAAAGACATAACCAAATATTCAAACAATCCGTACCGCGTAGTGAATGCGGTTTTTGGTGTATCCTCGGGCCGAATACGGATCTGATGGTAGCCTGACCTGAGATCAATTTTGGAGAATACCCTTGCTCCAGTCAGTTGATCAAATAGAATGTCAATTCATGGAAGAGGGTACTTGTTCTTGATAGTGACCTCATTTAGGGGTCGATAATCCACGCACATCCGTAAAGTTTGATCCTTCTTCTTGACGAATATGGTTGGACAACCCCATGGTGACGAGCTTGGCCGGATGAATCCTTTCTCTAGTAGATCTTGTAATTGAATCTTAAATTCTGCCAGCTCATTTGGAGGCATTTGGTACGATCTTCTAAAAAAGGGAGCCGTACCGGGCTTTAACTCAATTACAAACTCTACATCTCTTTCGGGTGGCAATCTAGGCAAATCCTCTGGAAAGACATCAGGGAACTCGCACACTACTAGAATATCCTTAATCTCTGGTATAATGGCTTCATAAACTCTGCCAGTAGTTTTGGTTGGAATGGGGATAGACAAAAGAATTTCTTCTTGGTTATGCCTCAACCTGATGGTTCTCTGATCAGTGTTGAGGGTTGCTTTATGTCGGGCCAACCAATTCATGCCCAAAATCACATCTATGTCTTGGCCTTTTAGAACAATCATATTAGTAGGAAAGTCCCGTCCAGCTAAAGTTACGGGCACTTGGAAAGCCACTTCCCTAGTAAAGATTTGTCCCCCAGGTGACTGAATTTTAAACCCCTCTTTTGATTCATGGTATAAAATGCAATGTTGCTCCACAAATTTCTTGCTGATAAATGTATGTGAAGCACCAGAATCAAAGAGAATAATTGCGGGATGATTGGCCACAAGGAACGTACCCATCATTACCGGTTCACCGTCCGGTGTGGTGGCCACTTGCGTGTAATAAATTTGTCCCGTCTTCTTTGTATTCTTGCCCGCATTTCCCTTAGCTTGAGAAGAATTCCCAGTACCTTGTTGATTGTTTGCGCGATTCTGCTTCGGATAAGGGCAATCCTTAATAAAATGCCTAGATTTTCCGCAATTGAAACAACCTGTTGACGAACTGGGAAGGGCCGGGAAACGAGTGCCAGAGGCACCCGGCTGACTTGTTGCAGTAGGGGCAACATTGGGACGAATGAACACTGGTTGTTTGAATGGGAAGGAGGGTGGACGTGATGAAGAACGACCCTGATTAAAAGGCCGGATAACTAACTGTTGCCTTTTCTCGGGGCCCTGATTAGGCCTGTTACCTCCACTCCCCTTGATCTTTCCCGAACTTGTATATTTAGATTCGACTGTCAGCGCTGTGCTGACAGCCCTTCCATATGTGAGGTCGATGCAAGTAGCCATTTTCCTTTGCATCCAATCATTTAAACCCCTCATGAAACAGTTCTTCTTCTTTGTGTCGGTGTTGACTTGGTCGATCGCATACTACGATAGGTGATTAAACTTATTGAGATACTGGGTGACCGTATCTCCGCCTTGCTTCAACTTCATGAATTCTTCCTATTTCATGTGGAGTACTCCTTCAGGTATGTAATGCTCTCTGAAGGCTAGCTTAAATTCATCCCAGGTAATCTGATGATTGGCCGGCTGAACGGCCACAAAGTTTCCCCACCAAGTACTGGCAGGGCCACGCAATTACTGAGCTGCGATCAGGGGCTTCTGAGTTTCAGAACATCGAAGAAGTCCAAATTTCTGCTCAATGACGCGGATCCATTCGTCTGCCTCTAAAGGGTCTTCTGCCTTGACGAACAACGGTGGGCGCGTTTCGGAGAAGTCCAAGTAAGATGTCTCACGGGGCCCTTGCGGATAGCCCTGCCCGCCTTGTTGTTGAAGCTGCTGACCTGCCATCTCCCGCAGGAAGCGGGTATTATCTGCTGTAGCATTTACCAAGGCGGCGATAGCCTCGGCAAGTGTGGGAGGGACTAGAGGTGGGTTGGGTGTTGCCTCCCTCCCACAAGAGGTACTAGCCCCATCCTGAGCACGAGTCCGGGAAGGCATCTGTGGCAACAAACATTTGAAAACAATATGATATGCCAAAGAAACCATCCATTTTACATTACTAAAAAGAGTAATGTTACAGACTCGAATTTTTACAATAGGAGTACAGTACCCATTATACAATAACACTACTATTTCTATATTATTCCTACTTCCTATCACTCTTTGTAGCCTCACTGTCGGGCGTAGGAGACCACTCATCGACCAACTTCATAGAGGGAGCGGGCCTGAAAAGGTCCAATTCACCACCAAAAGCTTCTCCCGCAACATGAGAAGGTCCGGCTTTTGTCCCGATAGAATCCGCAGGCACATTGGGGTGCAACTAGGAATACAGTACATGAACTTCTTCATGTAGAGTATTGCAATAAGCCTGCAGGTTATCGATGGATGAGCTAAGCTCTTCTACTCTGGCTCGAGCTTTTGCCTCCTTAGCCCAGGCAATCGAACGAGACTGAACCGCCCATTCGAGTGCTAAATCTCGATCTGCGAGCTGATCCTGCAGGCAACAGATGTCGCTTCTTAATTCATTAACTAGTTAGATGCCCGTGCGTTGCAACGGAATACTAAAATATTCAATAAAACATTAGTGCATAATTATTAAAAAACAAATGGCCTTAATATCTCACAAATTGTTGTCTCACTGATTGATAAGCAAACTAAGGCATTGTTTGGACAGCCAGACATCAAAGTATTGGACGATGGTTCGGTCAAAGCAAAGGATGATAGAATGATAATTGTCACATGGTCTTGGAAGTAGTTCCTTTCGATTCCTTCGGGCTTCTGTTAGGACTCCAGCTAAAAGCATGTTCCTGCTAAAAGACGTTAGCAATTTGAATTATACTTTACAGCAAAAAAATGTTTAGTCAAATTGCTTAATTTTGTTAATTTGCAAAAACTTAGAAGTTAGTGTATGGTATTCAACATAGAATCATGGCTTGTCATCTAAAAACATATACAGTGCCTTTCAGTGAAAAGTAGTGATGGTAATTTATGATGTAATTAAAGGGGGAAAATGAAGACGATCATGGTGCAGTTCAGACTTTCACAACAGTATTATGCAAAGTATGGAAAAGAACAATATGCGGCACCAATCCAGGGTACATTCTATTGGAGCATACTACTCTGAACAAGATTTTTTTAGGACAGAACAGGCAGCGTAGTCATGAGAGCATATTCCTAAATTTCTGATGCATTGTGGATACTTGACTGGAAAAAATCAATCATCGCATACTTGATTGGATACTTAAAACCAAGAAAATGGCATCAATCCAACTAAAATACATAATCGAATAGATCACCAGCAGTGTGGATGGTAATTAAAGGCAATACTACCAGAATGGAGTTTTCATGTTACCATGACAGAAACAAACATCAATTAAAGTTGTGCTAGACACTTAATAGAGTAGTATAGGTATGTGCCCATGTGATGTCACGGGAATAAAAATTTAGTATCAAACATAGATACAAAACGATAAACATCATTATGATATACAAAATATGTGTGGCAAAATATCACTGTAAAACTAATATTACATTGGAGATATAAATACGTCGATCCAAATATATTGAACTGATGCCTAAAGAATCAATATAGAATGTTTAATGATAGACAAATATATCGACAACTGCTAATCTTTTTTAGTGATATTCACTGCTATTTATAGAGCCAAGAGAATGTTTAATGATAGATAAATATATCGACAGCCGCTAATCTTTTTAGTGATATTCACTTCAATTTATAGAGCAAAGAGAGGCGAGGGCGTCGGCCATCGGGGAAAGAGATCGCTATGAAATGCTATGAAATTTACATTAAAATGACATGTTACGAAATTTACAGCTGCTTTCACCAGCACATGCATCAGCAAGACCACCTTCAGCCAATCCACGGCAAACCTAAGGACACTATTCTTTTCTCAACCCACAGAATGGTGGTTCCTAAAAAGAAGGCAACTGGAGTATTTACATCATGCAAGATATCAGGTTTTGAGTGAATCTATCACGATTCTTAGGTTCCAAGTTCCTATGGACATTCGTCATCAGCTTATCGAAGCACTGTGAAAGGCGTTGTTGCTGGTCCACAATTTAAATAAAAAAGATGCATTAGATCTCTTTAAAATAATCATCCATTTTGTAAAGTTAGTTGGAGCATCCAAAAGAAATACATCCAACAAATCTCAGCCTTCATTATAATTATTTTAGCATTCTTAAGGTAAACATGATTCAAAACCGCGAATGTTCTTGAACAGCTCATACATAGTCTTGATTTCATTCACATTAACTGCAAAAGACATGAAATTCACTGCTGAATAAACGTCAACATATATGAAACAAGCATCTAAACATATACTCCCTTCAGTTTCGAATTAGAAGTCGTTTTAGACAAGGTTTATGTCAAACTTATAAAACTTTGACTGCAAATCACCATTTTGTCATTTAGTTTTAAAATCCAATAGTCATATTTATAGATTTATCTTTAAAAGTACTTTTACAAAAGTATAAATGTATTAAGAATTCATGTGTATTTTAATGAAAAATACATTGGTCAAAGCTATATTTTGGAGACCGTGTCGCTGTCCTAAACGACTTGTATTTTGCAATGGGGGAGTAGTCCACTGCTACTTCACACTGAAAGAAATTAGTAGAGCGTACAGACCTTGTTAATCAAGCCGTCATCAATTACGGCGCTGCGAATGTTCTTGAACAACTCATACAGAGCCTCAATTTCATTCACATTAACAGCAAAATACATGAAATTCACTGCTGAATAAACGTCAACATATATGAAACAAGCATCTAAACATATAGTCTGATCTAAACATATAGTCTGATTCTGTAGAAGCAAGCATGAGCAAAAAGAGCATTCAGATAGTCTATCATCACTAAGATGATTTTGGTTGTCACCCTTCACCATAATATCACATCAGAAAACAGAAACCAAGAGCCTAGAGAACAGAAATTTTTCATATTTAAAACTATGTAAAGGATTTAAGTCATATACCACCAATTACTTACCACGTAAAACTTATCATTTTGGATCTACATCTGGCAAGGGGTCTTCCCTCATGGAGCGGGTTTTTTGGATCATAGTATGTAGAGTTGACATTGGGATTCAAAAGTTATTTTGTCGTGTCTTCTCTGATACACAAATTCCTGTGGAAACATAAAAATTTACCATCAGAGTTTAAATTGGTCACTGATACATCCTTGACATTCTAGAAGGAATGCAATCTATTTTCCGAGCAGTAGTGCAGTACTTACCTAACAGTACCAGGCTTCCACCATCGGTAGTGCGCACATGCTTCTCTACCTTAGCAGAGTCCATATGGGCATTGTGGTCTTTATTTAATTCAGTAGGAACTAATAGAATGATGCAGATATTATTAAATCCATGTGTAACCGATGGCACACCTTATGAGGAGGAACCCACCTGGCTGTCTCAGATCAGCAACAAAAGATCACCGGAGAGATCAGTTCAGCAGGATACATGGGGACTGAATAGTATAGAATTAATGAATAACTTGTGTGGATTCTTCCCATTGTAGTTACAGCTGCAAGTTAGTCGGCTTGTCGAAGGGTTTTACGATTGAAGTTTTTATTTTTTAAGGAATGGTTACCAAAAAAATGTTTTCTTTTGAAACAACTTTACATTCCACAAACCGCTTATTGATGGAAGACATGGGACATCATTTGCAACTATTTTAAAATATGGCAGAAGAGGAAATACCTCACTGCAGGCTACGCCATAAACATAAGGGCTACTGATGTAGGCATTTGACAGTCGGACATTGTCCAGGCTCAGACCCATCGGCTACAAATTGCTGCGAGGGATCAAGCACACCTCGAACCAAGCGGAGCAACGTATCATCTGTGTCATAGAAAAAAAGCAACACCAAATCAGTAATGCCCAACGTAACATAACTGAGTGAAGTTACATGGTCAAGTCCAATAAAAAATACACAAAAAATCACTAACAGGATCAGGACATGGAAAATATAGGCGAATCAAGAATGTTAGTGAAAACATGCCCTCTCCTTACTTGCTTTAGACAAGCTTATAGAGTAGTAATAGATTGGGTGATCTGGCACTGATTTCTTATTCGGCACCAATAACATGATGTACAGTCATCAGTAAAGGTATATCAGGATGGGCCAGAAACATCATAGAACCATTGTTTTAATTTGACGCTATTCATGCAACTCTATCTCACATGCTAATTACTCCACCAGGCTCATAACAAAACACTGTTTATATGTTCAGATGACAAAGCTGGCTATTATACTGGAGACCCTTTTCTTCAGGAAGAAATTTAGGTTTGTTTGTCATTCGTCATGTGCTTTATGGAGCTCTATAATATACCATCTAATTTTTTCACTAACCTACTGTGCAGTCGGAACATCAAGCTTTCCCTTAGTGTGCTCCTTCTTGGTGTTGGTGTTGCAACTATAACTGATCTGCAATGGAAATATAGGATAGCAAGGAGTTTATCAGTAGGCTCCCTTCTTTTGCTAGTGTCCAGGAAACCAACCTAGCTGCAATGCAAGGAGCACTGCATCTTATTGTTAATTTGAACTGTGCCATTAAAGAGAATATCTGAACTGCATCTTACTGTTAATTTGAACTGTGCCAGTAAAAGTCAGTTTCATACTGCAGGAGCAAAATGCAGTGTGCAATATCCCTACTTTCACTGCACGGAATCAAATGTTAGTTGCTGCAATGCAAGGAGCACTGGTACCTCAAAAGGTTTTTAGGTTCCTTAAAAGCATATATTTCTGCACAGTAGCCATGTTCCTTTTATGTTGTCTTTCATCAAATTCTACCTGACATGGGGTTATTCTTTCAAATGTTTAGATTCCTTCACGGATCAATGATAATAAAAGTGAGGGTCCTATTAGCCATCCTTCTAATGTACAAACTCAACCAAATTCAGCTGGTAATGGTGTTGGTGTGAAACCACGAGTAAGGGCTCGTCGTGGACAAGCAACTGATCCTCATAGTATTGCTGAAGGTTTTTATTTATGAGATCAGTCCACTTAAGGGCAAACTGAAGAGTTGCATAATGTCGACGCCTCCTATGTCGACGCAAAGGATGCAATTCAAAATGGATCACCTAGCAAGCTACCCAGTTAGACTCACAACAAGCAAACATACTAAACAAACCTTGCTACTAAAGATATGCCAACTACACCTATTTAGGATATTTTTTATTATGAGAAATGATGTTTTCTTTCTTAAATGTTCATCATGTCTGTAGCGTGGAGTTACAATTTCTTAAAATAAATACAATATCTGCTGCATTTGGAAATGCACACCATTGCACCGGCAATTCCTCTGTTCGTCCTCCCTCCATCTGGAAGGCATAAAAAACCCAACACATCGCTCAGGGAACACCACAAAGACACGATAAATCAAATCCCTAGATCTTCTCTAGGCCATGTATGATTCGAATCTGCAAGAAGAGGAGGAAGCGGGTGTGAGATTTTGGAGGGGAGGAGGGGGATTACCTTGTGCTTGAGGTATTGGAGGCGAGAGAAGAGGGTGGTGAGCTAGTCGAAGACAACAACAGTGCTCTCGACGGGGACCGCGGAGGCAGAGGAGAGGACGATGACGATCTCCTTCTCGGCGAGGCGGTGGTTCGCGCGTTGAGCAGATCCACGCAAGGCAAGTGAAAAGTAGAGCGCAAAAGCAACGGTGAGGAGGCAAGCTGGACGGAGCGATTCGGCTCCGGATTCATAAAGCGCAGGCGCTTCTGCCTCAGATTTGCCACCCCACCTCGCCTGCTCTAGCCTCGGCGCATGCGCGTACTCCAGAGTGCGGGCAGCGCGGGCCACCTCTCCGGCGTCCTCGGCGCAGCCGTAGCGCTCGGCGACATCATGAACGCAGTGCCCCAGTCGGGCGTCGCCCGTGAACCTCGGGCTCAGCTCGGGCGTCTGCGGGAACGCGGTGGCGCCAGCGCCCCAGTACGGTGTGGGCATGTGCCACTGGGTCCGCTCGGGCGTGGCGGCGCAGAGCTGCATGATCCTGGCAGCGGAATGGGAGGTGGGTGGGGGTAGCGTGCGCATTGGGGGTGGGAGCGCGGCGGTCACGGACCTGCGTAGGGGCAGGGAGGGCGACAGTCACGGAGGCGGGGGCATGGTGTATGTGGACGCCCTCACTCGGTCCTTATAGAGTAGTAATAGATTCTGTCGCCATCCGCAACCCAAATGTCAGTCCTGCGTCGGAGTTCTGTTTGAAGCTGACTCACTTGCGCTTCAAGATCCCCGATCGGATCATTACTCCCACTACTACTATCCTCGTGTCTTGGGGCAAGTTGATGACGTGGCACACCAATTGGGCCAGTATGCTTGCGCGCGGTGGCATTTTTCTAAGGGGGAAAATTTTATTAACATAGTTCTTAGCATGATGCATGTGTAATTACAGAACCAACCTTAGTTGGTTCAACCTTCTATACATTGCACTCCTCCTATCTGATCTTTCATATAAACTCTTCAGAAATAATAGGTAAGAAGGGAAGAAATTTTCCAGATAAGTCTTTTAGAAAATTCCTTTGAAAATGTCTCATAGTATCTGCAGAGAAGGGCTTCGCTCCGATACCAGCTGTGACGGAACCTCCCAAGTCATTAGGTCCACCTACAGTTGTCCTTGTCCAACGGACATCAGACAACCCTGCAGATGCCCCTGAATCACTTGACAAGTTCGGTATCTACTTTTCTTACCTTTCCCAAGAGCGTTTCACCCGTCACACAGACATTACAGATCATCGGAGATACGAAAATACGGAAGCGGTTACATAAACTTATCTTTATTTTAAAAGTAAGGCAAAGTTATATATTACAGACCATGATATAACTTATGAGTGCAGAGTAGTATTATTACACACCAAGGGAGGCAAAAACCCCTCCCGATAAGTTTTTAAACAAAAGTTCTTATGGAGGAACTCTTCCTCCCGTAGCTTCATTCTTGCTTTTCTTCTTTTGGAACCACCTTGGAACAGAAACAACAAAAGTTTGTTGCTTCCTCACCTAAAAACAATAGGGAATCAAACCCTGAGTATGGAATTACTCAGCAAGACTTACCCGACTAAAGAAAAGACTCTCAAAGGGTATGCTGGTTATCAGGGAGTTAAGGTAAGGTTTCTCAATAATCAAAGACTCTGTTTGCAGAAATGCTTACTAAAGTGGATCCTTAAAGTCCAAATTTTACTTGTCAGGTTAGGTAAGATTACCTGTCTCTAGAGTTCTTTCTACCCTAGTTCAATCACTTGACCTGCACTAGCCAATTTCTTAACAATCCTTTATCTTTACTAGAGTTCTACGTATAGGGCAGTGACCAAGTCTTCATAACCGCGAAGATACGACGATCCGAATCGATTATACTCAACTGAGGATCTCCGATCACACGACATATGTAGAACTTAACCCTTGCATATGTCAACCTGCCACCGGGGTTCTTAAGACCAGATCAGGTTCACGTCAACCGAGAGCACAGATACACCACCATCCAGCCTCTTGCCATGGAGGGTACACGCTACTCTCGCTATCGCTCCATGCCCATTGCGTGTTATCTTATTCTGGCCTTAGTCTGCCCGAGGCAAGGCTTACCCATGACGAGGCATGTGACCAGTTAAAGGGGTCCTCGGTCAGCAAGCCTACATCGACATGGTCCTTAATCGACTCAGACGGAGACACTACACCGAGACTCTCTTCTCGTGCAAGTCACCCGCCCAGTCTCAGCTTAATCATTTCAAAACCCAAAGCTTGGTACCTAGCAGAGGTACATCTTTTCCGATGTTGAACCCATCACGACCATGATGGATCCACCATCAAGTTTTGTTTTTCAAAAACATCCCACCCACTTTTGCCATATCATCTTTTGTAAAAACAAACATTTGTTTTTCTAAAGCAAGGCTAAGCATTAAAATCTTTTGTAAAACAGATGATCAAGGAAGGTAATCAAATTCAAGGAAGGTAATGCAGGAAGTGTTTTATCAATCAACTCCTATCACCTAATGCAACAAGCAAGTGATAAAGATCTTTAAATCGCAAGGAGGTGGCAAATGCACTGGGGCTTGCCTTCATTTATAGGTGAGTCAGGCTCGGATCCACAGATGTCAAAGTAAAAACAATTTTCTGCCTGAGGTTCCGCAGGTGGTGGTGGTGAAGTCTTCTCCTCTTCTACCTCAACCTCTTTTTCGTTTTCTAGAGATAACCATATATATGTATATAAGAATGAATGCCATGTAATGCTCATGAGAGTGCAAAGATAATAAGAATTTATTATCTAAGGTTCTTGAATACAATTTTCCTTCACGGTTCTCTGGAAAACTAGGGTTTCCGGAGTCAGTAAAGGAATTCAAAGGGCAGGGGGGTAGGGTTTTGGGTTCTAAGTAGCAAACAAGGTTCAAATCAAACCAAATTCTACCCAAAGCCTTTAAATAATGTTCTGAGTTCATATAAAAAGTTTGGGCATTTTTGAAATTATTAACTATTTTCTAAAAATCCAGAACCAATGTTTTAAGCTATTTTAAATACTCTAAAATTCCCTTTTTACCCTAAAAATCATAGAATTATTTTTATTAAATACTATAGAAAATAAGGAATCTAGGAAAATTGGTTTGACATTTTTAGGATTTTTCTACAATTTATGACGGATTTCCAAAGCTTGCTAGAAAAAGAAAAAGTAAATTAATGAACAGTCTCGGGCCGAAAGTAGTCCGAGCCGGCCCAACTAGGGCAGAAGAGCGTTCGCGCGCGCGACCCCATGGCAATCTTGCAGAAGGGCCCTCGGTGTTCTATTTAACTCGAAGCAGGTTCTTTCACTGTTTTCCTAAGTCGCTGACAGTTTGCAGAAAAGCCCTTGAGGTTCTATTCCTTCACCGCGCCCGATCCACGACGGCGAGGGGCACGGCAGAGCTCCGACGAGCGCGTAGACTGGCCGAACGGGGCAGAGACTAGCGCTCAACTTCAGCTGAAACCGAATTCACGCCCCAACCAGTGTTTCCCCTAAGTTAATTGTATGAATAGCTACCCAAATGTCCTTGGCCACGGTGACCGCGCGAATGATTCAAAGAACAACGCGTTCACGGCGAACGGTGGCAGTCTAATTCAATTGGGTGGGTTGGTGAGCATCACAGACGCATGAGGATGCTAGAGCAAGACTAAAGACAACATGATCGGACCTGATTTGCGCTGACCACGGCGAAGTGTATTTCACGGCGGCAGAAACCGAATTGGGGTAAACCCAAAATTCAGGCACACTGGTGATCGACTGGGGATGATTCTTGGTGGCTGGGTTCTTAACTACCCTACGGAGCTAGCAGTGGCTTCAATTTATAGGGATCGACAGCGGTGGCCGGGAATTTTAGTGGTGACGCGCGGCGGTCGGAGGAAAGGAAGAGTACTGGCGTAGTGGCTTGGTGTCCTACGCCGTGGCAACCTCACCGGCGACGATTAGACAGCTATAGAGAGTCACAGCGATGCGACGGAGGTGTTCAAGTACGTGGTGCAAGACCGGAAGACGGTTGTCGCCGGTGAGCTTATCAGCCCAAGCCGCAAAGCACAGGGGGGGTACGATGGTGAGTCACCGGAGTTATCCTCAGGCGAAGGGCTTTTAGCTGGCAGGCTTATCAGGTCACTGGTGGCGTAAATCGCAACAGCGGCGGCGCGAATCGTGGCGGAGATCGGTCGTCGGCGGTGAGCTGAGCTGGTGATCTGATCGTATTCAGTCACTGTACCATGGGAAATGTCCATTCAGACGACCTGACAAAGCAAGTTTGACTCAGATTTTCTTCTGATTTTCTATAGCAACTAGTGGATCGACCAATGACAAAGTTGTTGTCTGATGATCCAACAACAATTCTGCTATAGCATCCATGGCCAAATTCTTGTTAAATCCAGCTTGAATTCGAGCCCAAAGTCTCTATACTTACACTGTCAGTCTGAGTTTCAGACTTCAACAGTCTGACAGCCCAACTTTAGGCTTAATTATCTCCAATTTCTTCTCAACAGCTATGCTTACACTCTTAAGGAAAGTTGTTCTCCTTTGTTAGGTCTACAAGTTTGATGTGGTGACCTAGGGCAAAAACCCTAGAATTTGAAAGCTACAGAGCTCCAAAGTTAAGCCAATTCTCTGATTTTCAGACTTAGTAAAGAACTCAAATGAGGTCCATTTTGCAATTAAGTCCAAAATCCAAGATTTGGCTTACAAATCCACACATTTTTGAACCAAATGACTTAGGATACTCATTTATCATGGTTTTTGCACTTTAGTCCAAAAGTGGACTAATTTTGCACATAGGCCCCTAGGGTTTGGATTTAGGGTTTTCCAGGGTTTCAATTAGGATTTCTGGTATCTCAGGGGTGTAAATGTAACTTAAACCCATCCTTAGTAATATTTTATGACTATTTTACTTAATCTTTGGGGTTTTCTCTATTTGACTCTTGTTTTACCCTTCAGGATCCCCTTTAGGGTTAAGTATCCTATACTAGGGTCTTATTTGCAAAATGCTATAACAATACAACTTCTTTGAAATTTTTACCTAGTGAATGCACTCTAGGTGTGTCAAACATATGCACTGCCAATGCTTATGATGTCATGCTCAAGTTTTAGTAACAATAACACCAGGGGTGTTACAACTACCTTACCCGAAAGGGGCAAGAGCGGTAGATGAGCTGTGGTATAGGGAGGTTCTCGGGTCGATCATGCTGCGATGGCTTTTCGAACGAGGGATTCCTATATTGCCCTTCTCAGAAACCGTAGCGGGTATTTTGAAGCTAGTGGAACTTTATAAAGGCCTCATAGTGCTACCCTGGCTCGCCTCCTCGGTAGAGGTGTGTGAGATTCATGACCCTATGACAGATGGATAATATGACTTGTGGGTAAGATACACAACATCTGAAGAGTGTAAAACTGGTATATCAGCCGTGCTTATGGTCATTAGTGGCTCGGACTCTCACATGAGTAAATTATAGAATTAAACTTAATTTGTCATACGCATTGTATTGTGAGTGTTATTATCAATTGTGATCTCATATTTATTTGGGTTGGTATTTACTCATACTTATTAACTGCTAATAAAACTTTGACCAACTTTAAAAGTAAAGCTCAGCTTTAACCTTCTCCTTTGGTAAGCCTTACACTTCACATGGGCCTTCATTGTAACTGAGCTCATGCACATTATTCCCCACAACATGTTGAGTGATGAACGTATGTGAGCTCACCCTTGCTGTACTCACATCCCCAAGATCAAGAACAGGTACTGCAGGATGAGGAGCATGAAGGGTGTCGCGATGAGTTCGTGAGAGGTCTAAGCCGTTGTCTCCCAGTCAACCATAGTTGCTGGATCGTTGTCTTCGTATGATGTAATTTTTTAACTATTTTGTATAGAACTCCATTATATAGTAACGATGTGACATTTGTTTCTATACCATGATTTATCATGTGTGAGACTTGATTCTAGCACACATTTGATTTGCGTCCGGGTTTGTCCGGGTGTGACAGTCGGAGACCCGCCGCCACCGCAACGGCCGGCCGAGGGTCCGCCGCCGCGCGCACTGTCGAGTTACCGCCGCCGTCGCCCACGCCTGGGTGGGCATCGTCGCTCGTGAATCAAGGTGGGACGTCAAAAGTTGAACCATAGTGATCCGGGTCTTCTTTTATAGGCGCCTAGACCTAGTGCGACTCAACCGGATGATACCATTTAACCTAGGTTTCCTTTAGTTATTGGAAGACCAATGCTTATAATATATGTGCTACGAAAGGAGCCCGTTGGGATTAGGAGCAGGCGTCGAACCAACCCCGGATTTACGTAACTGAACATCATATTTCTCTTGGTGAAGAAGAATCCCGACACTCAGACGCCACATGGCAGTGGCAGCAACTTCGTGAGCGCTGGCGAGGACGCTGACCCGACACGCCCCCTCGTTGGTGCGCCCACTGGGCCGGTACAACGAACCAGAACAGGCCGCGGAGGGGAGTTTGAGCTGGCTAGGTGCAGTGAGAGTTGGGCCCGGGTATGGGATTTGGCCAATGCGGTGTGATAAAGAGAGTTGGTCCGGCGGTTAGGCACCGGCCCCGGTGCATGTAAGGAGTTTCTTTTCTTTTTCTTTTTCCTTTCTATTTTCTATTTCTTTTCCTAATTTTAGTTTTAGTTTCTAATTCAAATTTAAATCTATGTTGAGTTTCCTAGAATTTAAGTATAAATGCACACACAAAAATCCTAGCATGAATGCAGAGTCATCTCAATTTTTATTTATAAGTTTATTTATTAATTATCTATTTTAAGCAAATGTTTTTAAATATGAAAGTCATATATTCCAAAATAGTTATGCTAAGGAAACATTATGAAGTTAAAGTAAAAGTTAATTTAGAGCTAAATATTCATTTGTTTTTAAGAGGAACCACCTTCTGATGTATAATCTCTTATTAAGAGAAACTTTAACGCATTTTAGAGAATATATCCAAATGCATAAGCCATTTGGTTCATATGTTGATCTTTTATTAAAAATTACTTTTATTTATTTTCTTTTGGAACAGGTTTCCCTACATTGCCCAGAACATAATTGTGGGGTGTTAGAGCATTAGATCCAACGTGGATGTGCTCCCGGTTGACAAGCCTGTTGTTGCACGAATGTTGCATATTGCTATGAGTGAAATGGTTAAGTCTGCAACACACCGCTTAGAGCAAGGAGGCCAATTTCTTGGTGTCCGACACTATCTCAGTAATAACACATGGTCATAAAATTGTCCTAGAGCAAGGAGGCCAAATTCATTTGTTTTTTCTTGCACTTAATCAGTAATAACACATGGTCATAAAATTGTCAACAAAGAAGCCGGTTCAAACAAAATACCTAGGCGGATTGGCCTGCATTTCTTGAAATTCCAGAGAATAATACAACCTTCAAAGAACCTATAGGTGTCTAAAATTTCACCGTAAAAAAGGCTATAAATAGATATAACCAACGAGGATCCTACCTCCAGTAGCTCCTACGGTGGGCTTATTCTGTCAGCCAATCCTGTGTGCACGTAAAACCTGGGTGAAGCTGCTGGTAAAGAGCTCTGGTTGCAACATTGAACACCAACCTATACATAAATGCTGTCTCTTGCTGCAAGAGACAGCAAGACTCTTGCTGCAAGAGTCTTGCATGATAAACTTATATAGTAGTGCTGGCAGTGCTTGATGTAATTTTGTTGCCTCTGGAGTTCTAATTCATAGGCTTGTTTTTCATCATCTTACGCTTAGTGGAATCCAAGTACTTCTTTCGAAGACGTACGACCTTGGGAGTAACCTGATGAGGCTCAAATGTCAATATATGTTAATATAAATAACTTGATACTAAATGCCAGTTGCTTCAGGAACAAAATTGCAAGACGAGTATAATAAGAAAACTCATTTCCTTCATAAATACTAGGTGTGCTACTCCAGCAAATTAGATTTAATCTTTGGACTCACCTGTACTTTCAACGAATCACCCAAACTAGCAACATACTGCAGATTGTATTTTTTTTAAAGAAACAAACCTACCTTCTATTAGTTCCAAAATGCATGAAAGAGCTTATTAAATATTTTCTTCGTTTTAGCACCAACCATTGTATACATGTATGTAATTGTAACACCGATTGATGTGCCCAGGGATACTCATTTCCACTATCTGATAACGGTGACATCACACCCTATCTGGCTGCAAGACATCCATTCAGAAATAATACTGCATTCTACCCTAGGGCCTAGGCTGCAGGATCTCCATTTGGTTTAGAGATTTAGTGTCCAATATTGTCAATAACCCCCCACAAAACCTTTCAGAAACCAACATTACCAGAGGATATCTGATTTCTGATCTATAGAGACCACCCAAGAAAGAAAAATTGGTACAAGACTCGGTGGTTGCAGAAGAAAGAAATGCCCATGTACATAATTCTTACAAAAATAGAATCAAAAGCTGAAATTTCTGTAGGATTCTTTCAAGAATTAAGAACATGATACTTGCCTCAATAAGCTCATCTGCAGCAACATATCCAATTGCCTCTTCCAAACTCATCTGCATGGTTCAACAATTTCTTTTAAGATTTTGTGATGGCTAGAGGAACGTTAAACTTTTCACCAAACAAACAAATAAAGAAACCAAGCCTCATTTTTCCTCTGTTCTCATCATATCTCGAACCCCAATGTGTGAACATAATATCACATGGCAATAATGGGTTCTAGAAGTTACAGTGGGCAATTAACCAATTGATTAGGAATTGTAGTATTGTGTTTCTTTTACAGAAAAGAAACACCATCTCTCATGATCTCATTAAAAGAGCAGAAAATATCATACCAATCGGGGTGGAGACAAACGGACATTTTCATCCTTTCCAGGGGCTCGGATATTTGTAAGTTCTTTAGTTCTCACAGGATTCACCTGCCAAAGAGACATTAACTTCAAGTATAGAAAGAGAAAGAAATAGGCCGTGATTTGTATTTGACCATCATACCTCAAGATCACTGTCACGTGAGTGCTCACCAACTATCATCCCTTCATATGCCTTTCGAACAGGAGGACGAAGAGGGGTTAGTACAACTCTTACCCAAGATGGTAGCTCTCAATGAAATGTACTATAGTTACCTCCATTCCAGGGGATACAAAAAGGATCCCACGAGCTTCTAAACTCATAAGGGCATGTGAAGTGATAAGTCCCTTACCAACAGATATCTATATATGAGCATAGAAAATTTTAGTCAGAGTTGAACAGCACAGTGACATTTAGTCTTGTTTTTATTCTACAGAAACCCTTTTTGTTCAGTTGTGCAAAATTATTTGCTAAAGGAATATCTCATTAGCTTTCTAATTCTATGCACACATGGCAAACAAAGAGAACATAAGAGTACAGAAATTATGAAGTTGAAGAAAATGTCTCTACCAGAACTCCTTTTCTGACACTGCCCAGTGGACCTCTGTATTTAGCATATGCTGCAATCACAGGAAACCACATGTCAAATAACCATTAAGTCTAATTAATCCTCAAGGCTGCAGAAATTAGTAAGATTCAATTGTTTTGAACATGCAGGAAAGCTGGGCCATCATATATTAAGAAAAAGGGGCAAGAGCCCTAATAAACCCACCCACCCACACCATCCACTTTTTTCACATGATATGGTTTGATTCGCTCATGCAAACAAATTAATGCGATATGACTCAGGTACACATGAATTTGAACTTCGACCGGTGGCCAAATAAAGCAGTCAGTGTTGCTCATCTTATGTCACAACTAACATCATGTCATTGATTTACAACCTGCGCATATGTATTGTCCATACATTTTGGAGCAACACTGACCGCTTGACATATATGTTTTTTGTGTGCTATTGTTAGAACTTGTGTCTTTCAATAAGCATTAACTACACAAAAAACATATATGTCGAGTGCTCACATATGATTAAAACCTACAGATGAGTAAATTGTCAAGCCAGTTCATTATTTCCCTCCATGTTTGGATGAAAGCAATTTCAAGTTCTAGCAATAGCACAAATCAGTTAGGAAAGAAAATGTCGAGAATGATGTAGAAAACAAAGATAGAGCACTAGTTTGGGGTGTAGTGTATTTGGGTCACTTCATGGAGTGCCCTATATTTTTTTGACAAAAAATTATAAAATAGGGCACTATTGGAGTTGTTTTTTATGAGTTAACCCATATATTTCAAGATAGGCACTGTTTGAAGGCACTGTTGGAGATGCTCTTAAGACTTGAATGTGAGCTAGCACTGAATTGGGTTATGAATAAAAATATAGCATCATACCCTGAAAAGCACGGTGCATAAATCCAGTTCCCCGTGTAAAGCTGCTGAAAATTCCTTTAACACCCACCAAACCCCTGCATTCCACAATAGATCATTTGATACCACGATACCCAAACTGGTCAATACTCCACAGAAGAAAAAAGAAACTATGGAATCCCACACTGATTGGTTATGTAGTAAACCATGCTGGGAACAAGCGGACAGGTATTCCATATTAAATACAAGCATGAACAACTTAGGCTACAGCCTACATAGTTATTCAGCAGATAACACACATGCTTTTCTAGGTTCTATGGTGTAATGTAACCAATCATTAGCAGAAAATACCAACTACTGACCTAGATGGACAGGTCATGAAGATTCGAGTTCTTCCAGTTGTGCCAGGAACCGGGCCCATGTCAACTACTTCACCCTTCCTGTGAGTAATGGTTTCCAAGACGAATCCCACATGCTCTTCACCAACCTACAATATCACATTGGTATTAATAATTAATATTAGAAGAAAACAAAGATAAGCTAGATGATTCAACCACAGTTTCTTATACCTCAACAGTCACTTCTTCAATAGGCTCCAACCTTTCACCACGCTCTGTTTTATACCTATTTCAAGGAAAAAAATGAATACACTGGCTGCAAATTGCTTACACATAAAAGGAATTACTTTTTTGACCGTAAATGCATCACTGTAAGAATTTTATTAAAAATAAGAAAACAACGAAACAACTGAACTGTACAAATTAAGGGCTAGTTTGGCACCCCCATTTTCCCAAGGGATTTTCATTTTCCCAAGAGAAAATAAACTAATTTCTCTTGGGAAAATGGGTTGCCAAACTAGCCCTAATAGAGGAAAACAAAACAGACAACAGGAGAACTGTACAGAGCCTGAGAAGGACGAGAAGGGGAACTCAAACTGATCCATCAATGCATGAAAAGTTATCGAGCTAGATACTTTGTCCAATTCGAAATGTAGGTTATTTTAGGATTTTAATCAAGTCAAAATTCTTTGACCTGATCCATCAATGCGTGAAAAGTTAAATGAAATGATAACACATGGATGCCACTAGATTCATCATGGAAAATACTTTCATAACACATAACTCTATTTTGAATTAAATAGTATAACTTGACAGCAATTGTAAGTTGAAGTGTCATATTATAGACCATGCCAATGTCCTAAACGATCTATATTTGCAATCAGACATAATATAGTTTGTTATTACGTGAAAAATTGCAACTCACATCACTTTTGGAGGTGAAACTGAAAGCTCAAATCCCTCACGCCGCATATTTTCAATTAATATTCCTGGAACATACACAGATCATTTTGTATTCTTGATTACACATTAATTAAAGTATGAGGAACTTCCAAAAGAGTTAACTTAAGCTCAATTATACAATAGAATAGGTGGGATTTCATCAACAATCCAGACCTAACTGAAGCTCTCCTCTTCCTTGAACTTCATAAGATTCTGATAATGGTCCAGGGAGAACATTAATAGCCAAATTCGTTTCTGCCTCTGCCATCAGGCGGTTACCAATTTTTGCTCCAGTTAGCTGCAAAATTATTGAAAGTAAAGCCGTATCAGCAGTTGTTTTTTGGGTTCCTTTATAGCGCATTTGGTTCACGTGATGACTATATGGAATCATCGAAACCAGAAACTGAACCTCCCTTAGCTGTTTGGTTTGCAGCACGAGCTGAACTCATGGCGTTCTGCACAGCAGCACAGTGCTCCCGCAAGCCAACAGCTAGGCGATTCTGCGGAATGGATCCATTCCAAGAAAATGATGGATGAACCCGTCCTAGTTGCATGTTGGACTAACTCATGTCAGATAAAACTCAATCCATGAACCAAACACGCTGTTAGTGAATACAAATTTTATATTCCTAGTTTGGCAAAGCTCCTTGTACTCTAGATTTTCTGTGGAGGCTGATTCTCCATGAGAAGTGATTCTTTGACTGAAATTGATTCTCCATGATTTCCTAGGATAAATTCTGGGCGCGAAGTGAATCAAAATTTTTCAGCTCTCATCCTCCTAGTTCATTTCAGAGAATCACTTCACAAAAGCAGCAAAGAATCACTTGTCACTAAAAAAACTGTTTTGGCAGAGCTCCTCCTGGATTCAGCAACCTGGAAGCTGCTCTAGGAGCTCTGCCAGACTGGCCCTAAAAATGACATAATAGAATGTCATCCTAAACATTTAATCAAGTTCAATCCAGTCAAACGGTCCATGTTTAATCACTATTGAGCAACACGCGAAGCTGTTCGGCAGCTTGTTTTTTGCAGTCGTTGGTGGTGGTGGTGCAGCTACCTCTCACTGTGTTGACAGCTAGCAACAGCTGCTTTTACAAGCAGCCAACAGCCCAATAGCTCTTATTGAATCTATGCCTTTAACAAAATGAGGCGGATCACTGGTGTTCCGCTTAGGAAAATGACAGCAAGGATCACCATTAAGTCCTGACTTAGTTTCCAAATTAATGGCATGGATTTGGTTGGGGTAGACAATAGCACAAAGAAGTGGCTAGTTTCCCTCCCTTTCGAGGCTCTGACTGCTTCTTTTGGGTTCTTGCTTGGTTTACAAAGGAGATGGTGTGCTCTTTATGTAGAGACTAGCACACCTGCCAACAGATTGGTAAGGCTAACAGATGGATATGCACATCTAGCAAACTAACTAGTTAACAACTAACTAATGTTACTAACATTCCTGGATGCAAGCTTCTGTTGGATGGCTGATGACGGCTTCTACTGTGCATGCTGCTGCTGGGCTGCTGGCCAAGGCCAGGATCCGCATCCATAACAATGAAAGAAACTACGTTCTGATATTAGTTTAAGTAAAGGGGTGGAGCAAATCTATACATCTTATATTTGCAAACCCCACTAGCATGTTTCTCTCTCCATGCAAGCTATCTACATCATGAACTTGATTTGCAATCAAAATATATAAGGTACACTGATTGTTCTGTAACAACTTTCAGGGGACTCAAGGTAATCATAAATCAAATATTAAATCATGGCTCATCTAGTCTAGTTGAATTTATAATTTTTTCATGTGATAAACAAAAGATGAAACCTTATTTTATCACATATATCATACTCTTGATCTCACAAGTGTGCAAACTCTTTAGTCTTGTGTTCCAGGAAATCCAATAGAAAGACACAAGGTTTGATCAGAAGAAAAAAAAAGAACGCCATTAAGTATGATGTAGAGGGAAGTTATTTGGTACTTACATGAGTGCCATCCCGGCCAGCCAACGGTGAATCATTCACGCCAAACGTCATAGATATTGTGGGAGGATCCAACTCAATTGTAGGCAGAGCACTCAATATCTAAAAATAGCAACCACTTTACATGTTTGCAGACTAAATAATTAAGTATTATTGATGCCTGCAATTTTATGGTTTGTTCAAACCTTGTTCTAAAACACATGTTTTTAAGACCAGAAGTAGTGGTAAATTTAAGACAACTGACAAGGTTAAGTAGCCAATCAAAGCATACAGTGATACCTCTGAATTTGCCACAGTATGTCCAATTGCTGGAGCAGCCAATCCTGCCATTGAAATTATATCACCAGCCCCTGCAGCCTCTACTGTTACCATATTTGTGCCTTTCTTTTTCATGAGTTTGACAACCTAGATTATTTAGTATAATTTGTAAAAGTCGTTGAGGATTTTCAGTAAGACAAAATTAAACACAAAATGAAGGAGAAAAGAACATTATCAGATTTTGAAAGGAAAAAGGAGCACAATGTTCTGACAGACCTTTCCATCCTCAATTTTATGAACTCCATCATCTGTACTGCGAAGACCATGGACTTTGTCACCAACACGGACAACTCCGGATCTTACTCTCCCAGTGAGTATTCGTCCTAGATAAAAATCACGTTCCATCATGGAAACCTGTCAAAGAAAAGTGAATTACTACCTTCAAATTATGTGTTTGGCTGGGAGATTTCCTTCCTGGAACTAGGCTCCTGGTGTAGCAAGGAATTATCCTTCTGTCATTATTTATGGATTAATCTTATTCATTTAAACAGAGAGCAATAACTTAAACATATTGTGACTGGGTTGAGGTTCAGTAGTGGGGCATGGTAGCCATAAATGAAGGTCAAGGGGTGATGGGGGTAGGTGTTCTTTAGGATGCTAGCTTGGAACGTGGGCCATGAGCCATCCTGGGTGCATCTTGACAGTACTTCCCTAGTCCCTTCCAGCTACCCTAAATCCCGCCACCCTCTTTTTGTTTATATATCATCCCACCAGACAGCAACCCAAGCAGTAACCGAGATCACTAGTGGACAGTAAATGGAATGGCAAATAGGTAACATGGATTGCGGCATCGAAACAAATATAGTAAGAATAAAGCCTGCTTATTCTTTAAGTTACAAATCAAGTGGAACTCCTACAAATAAAGGCATATCCTATGGCCAGTGATTCTACCACATGCATAACTAAGGATGGAATTAAAGAATGAAAATAAATTGCAGACGCAATCCTCATCTCAAACAAAAATACGTTTTGGTGTTCTTCAAGTATACTAACCAACATTTGGAATGGAGCCTCAAGATCAGCTTTTGGTGAAGGAACATGTCGTACAATGGAATCGAGCAGTGAAGACATATTCTTTGCATTATCAGGGGGGCTCTTAGTGAAAGTTAAGGAAGCCCAACCCTCTTTAGCGGATGCATAAAGAACTGGGAAATCTAACTGTTCTTCTGCAAAATCCAAACAAAACAAATTCATACAAAGAAAAGAAAGAAGTTTGAAGAAACCAAATTGAAGAGCAGGACAAGACCTGTAGCACCAAGATTTGCAAAAAGATCAAAAACCAAGCTCTCTACTTCATCGCAGGTTTCTTCAGAAACTGTTGATGCAACATAAGAGAGTTACACCAATTGTGAATAGCATCATCATTTCATCTAATTAAAAGTAGCCTACATTGCATAAAGTTCAGCTTCAAAATTAAATTTGTGACAAGCATTTTTTTAGAAGTTTTGGTCAAAACCATTTCATATTAATTTACTTATTTCTAGTAGTTCCTGTTGTGTGTGTGTGTGTGTGCGCGCGTGCTACATTCTACTTGTCTCCCCCTTGCCTTATTTAGATCAATCTAACATTCAACCCATTTAACTTCAGATGCCATGTAGTATGCATTACATGATCACCTTAAGACTCTTTATCAGTTAGTTTACTCAAACAAACTAGTACAAACAATGTGCAATAGCATTTCAGTTAGAATGAAGAACACTGAAATGGTTTCCCTGTAAAGAAAAACCACTCCATTGTGTGTTTAACCTGACCCATTGCAATCAGAAAATACTACTGAACTAACATTAACATCTGATAACGAGCAGACCTGAAGGCCTATCAACCTTGTTGAGGAGAAGAATTGGACGCAAGCCATACTTCAAAGCTTTTGAAAGCACAAATTTAGTTTGTGCTAAAGGTCCCTCTCCAGCATCAACAACCAAGACAGCTCCTTCCACCATTCCAACAACTCGTTCAACCTGTAACAAATTTGGTAATGATCATATTGTATATCACATCAGAATCTACATTTTGGTTCAAAACATAGAAAATTATATGAGGACCACATACCTCACCACCAAAATCAGCGTGGCCAGGTGTATCGACCATGTTGAGTTCATTTTCCTTCCAAGAGACAGAAGTGACCTAAAAGCAGCCAACATCAGCAAGCAGTGTTGCTTAAGATTTCATATGGCATGCTCTATACGGCAACAATCATGCCAGCCTTTGCAAATACAGCAATACTTCACTATAGTGCAGAAACTTAAGAATAGGAAATAAGGGTATGCTGATCAGAGTGGATTGTAAGCACCTGATTTCTGTGTGGTTTTCCAGCATGTTTATCACCCAAACTATGCAGATGTTCAAATCAATCTTGCATATGGTGAAAGAGTGCACATGTGTAAACATCAAAACTAACTTGGCATGCTAGATATCACATTAGTTAGCTGGCATGCCAAACTTGTATCATTAGTGTTATCATAAACGGTAAACAGTCGGCCATTGTTGTTTAGCCATTATTCACTTAGATGAGCAAAACAGTCAATTAAACAGGATAAATGTTCAAATCATATCAACAGGTCAGATTAATGCTACATCTTACTAAACATACAAAGGGAATACAATGCTTTGTAGTCTGAAATTATTTTATTAACTTCGATTTAGTGAGAATTACTGGAACACAATTAATCCTTTTCCCCTAAGGTCTTGACTAGATTCTTCGACTCTTCGTTTCTGATTTACTAAACATAATGAAAGTGCCACATAATGGTTGTTAATCAGGCTCTTCAAGATCATGTAAGAATGTTCTGAGCCTGCAGTTAGTAGCAAATTAAGTAGCATCCACGTGCGAAGGAGCATTAGTAGATCCTATTCTACACAGCCTAATATCAGATAAATACCTGATTACTATTTTAATTATTAGACCCTCGTAATTGAAGTGTTGATAACATCACAGCTTTTTGTGTCATTTCAGCTCTAACAGGCATGGTAATTAAGACTACATTGAGGTATAAAAATTAACAAGATATATTGTGTACACATTAACAACAAAAATCAGATGGCAAGTTAATCAGTATAGGAATATTGAATCAGAAATGATCTACAGCCTACACAAAAATCTTCTATACAAAGTGCAGTGGTTTCCAGTAGCAACTTAACAATTCTTTATTCTTTATGCAGCACTGACACACCGACTTGTCACTCTTGATTCTAGCATGTGGACTGATGTCATATCAGATTTTAAATTCGCTGCATGAAAACATGTAGCCTAACATATAATAAAGGCTATACTCCCTCTATTTCAAATTATAGGAAGTTGTGGCTTTTCTAGATACATTGGTTTTATTATGTATCTAATCTAGACATAGTGTATATGGTAGAACTACGGATTCTACCGAGCAGATTGCGCAGATTGTAGGGTGGGGATTAGGCGCGACCAGGGTGGCGGCGCTGGGGCGCCGTCGTGATCCTGGCTGGGTCGCGCGCAGGGAGAAGATCACAGGAGACTCTGGCTCCCTCTGGGAAGCCAGAATAAATTGGTATTCTGCTTGCCTTTATTCCAGTGTTTACAGATCTATATATAGAGCTATCTCAAGTCTATCTACTAGCTTTGGATAAGTATAACTATCTAGATAGAGCTGATCTATTAGCTATTGGATAAGTATAACTATCTAGATAGAGTTGATCTATTAGCTATTGGGCTTTGGGCCCCACCTGGCACGCCCCCTTAGGCAGCCTTGGCCCTGTTGCGCCTAACATAGGCTTGGCCATATATAACATCTCTCCCCGCCTTCTCAAACAGCTCGTCCTCTAGCTGTAAGCTGGGGTAAGCAGCACGGAGCTCTTCAAGCTTTTCCCATGTGGCGTCATCTTCAGCCAGTCCACGCCACTGTACGAGAACCTGCCACACGCCCCGCCTAAGTTGAGCGCGGAGCACCTTGGCCGGCACAGGAAGCAGTCGGCCATCCATCACTGGGTCAAGTGTCCCCGGAGTTGCAGGAGGATCCCCACAGTGCGGCTTCAGCAGGCTGACGTGGAAGACATCATGGATGCGGGCACCATCTGGCAACTGCAGGCGGTAGGCTACCGACCCAATCCTTTCCTGGACACGGAAAGGGCCGGCGTAGCGAGGTCCCAGCTTCCCCTTCGCACGTGGATGGAGGGACTAAAAGGTGCGGTGCAGCAGGCGTAGCCACACCTAGTCGCCCACCTGGAACTGGACCTCCCGATGCCCAGCGTCGTAATACTTCTTGGCGAGCTGCTGGGCCTGCAAAAGGCGCTGGCGCACCTCGGCCAGCATCTCATCTCTGGAGCGTAGCATGTCGTCTGCGGCCTCTGTCCGTGCTGTCCCTGGCGTGTAAGGTAGTATGGACGGTGGGGATCTGCCATAGACCACCTCGAAGGGTGTGGCACGCAATGCTGTGTGGTAGGAGGTATTATAGCAATACTCCGCCCAGGACAGCCAATCCACCCATGCCCGCGGTCGATCGCCGGTGACACACTGAAGATACATCGCAATAATTTTGTTGACCACCTCCGATTGTCCATCCGTCTGTGGGTGGAAGGCGGTGCTCATTTTTAGTGTCACCCCCGCCATCCTGAAGAGGTCGCGCCACACGTGCCCGGTGAAGACGGGGTCCCGGTCACTGACAATGGACAACGGGAACCCGTGTAGTCATACGATGCCATCGAAGAATGCCCGCGCTACGGACGACGCGGTGTAGGGGTGGTCGAGGGCGATGAAGTGGGCGTACTTGGAGAAGCGATCCACCACCGTGAGGATGACGGACTTGCCCGCCACCTTGGGCAGCCCCTCGATGAAGTCCATGGAGATGTCGGCCCATACCTGGGACGGCACCTCAAGGGGTTGCAGGAGGCCGCCCGGCTGCTGTGCCAGTGTCTTGTTTTGCTGGCACGTGGTGCAGGTGCGCACCCAGTCCTAGACGAGTGCGCGATCATGTGAAATGTAGAAGTCTGCCCGCAGTCGATGGAGATGGAGGGTCTTCTGGACGCCCTCATGACCTGCCGAGTGTGCCAGTGTCAGCACCTGGTGGCGCAGGTCGTCGTAGTTCGGCACGAAGATGCGTGTGCCGTGCAGGAGCAGCCCGTCGACGAGGCGCCATGGCGCAGCCAGTACGCCCTCCCGCAGCTGGTGGAGGAGGTGCTACCCGTCAGGTGCAGCTGCCAGCGCCCGCCTGATGTCGTCCAGCAGGGAGAACTTCGGGCCCGAGATGGCCCGTGCCGCCATAGCCGTGTCCTCCACGGCAGCCTCCGAGTCGTGGCGGGACAGGGCGTCGACCACGGTGTTCAAGCGCCCCGACCTGTATTCCACTGAGAAGTCGAAACCGAATAGCTTGCTGGTCCACTGATGCTGAGGAACTGTGGACAAGCGCTGATCCAGCAAGAATTTTAGACTATAGTGGTCAGTACGAACAGAAAAGTGGCGCCCCCACAAGTACGGGCGCCAGTGACGGACGACCTACACGAGGCCGATGAGCTCCCTCTCGTAGGCCGCCAACTTAAGGTGGCGGGCTGCAAATGGCTTGCTGAAGTAGGCGAGAGGTCCCGCGCCCTGATGAAGGACAGCACCGAACCCTGCACCTGACGCGTCACAGTCGACGACGAAGAGCTTGGCGAAGTCCGGCATCTGGAGCACTGGGCCCGTCGTCAAGGCGTGCTTTAGGGCATGGAAGGCTGTTGTCGCGTCATCGTCCCAGGCAAACGCGTCTCGTCGCAAGAGACGCGTCAGCGGGGCTGCAATGAGGCCGAAGTCTTTGATGAACTTCCGGTAGTACCCTGCCAGTCCCAAGAAGCCCCGGAGGCCTCGTGCAGACCGCGGGGGTCGCCAGGAGGCCACTGCCGCGACTTTGTCGGCGTCCATGACGACCCCGCCCTCGGAGATGACATGGCCAAGATAGGCCACCGATGTGGCGCCGAAGGAACATTTGGAGCGCTTCAGGTGGAGGTGGTGTGCTTGTAGTGCCTCGAGGACGATGCCCACATGCTGGAGGTGCTCCGCCCATGATGCACTGTAGATCAGGATATCGTCGAAGAAGACAAGCACAAACCTCCGAAGATATGGGCGGAGTACGTTGTTCATCAGGGCCTGGAAAGTCGCAAGCGCGTTCGAGAGGCCGAACGGCATGACCAGGAACTCATAGTGGCCATGATGGGTGCGGAACGCCGTCTTGGCGATGTCATCGGTGTGCATCCGCACCTGGTGGTAGCCTGAGCGTAGGTCCAGTTTGGAGAAGAAACGGGCTCCATGGAGCTCATCGAGGAGCTCGTCCACCACCGGGATCGGGAACTTGTCCTTGGACGTCTTGGCGTTGAGGGCGCGGTAGTCGATGCAGAAACGCCACGAGCGGTCGGCCTTGCGAACCAAGAGCACCGGAGCGGAGAACGGCGACGTGCTGGGTCGTATGATGCCTTGTGTGAGCATGGCCTCACACTGTCGCTCCAGCTCGTCCTTCTGCAGCTGCGCGTACCGGTACGGTCGTACGACCACCGGAGCTGTACCGGGCAGCAGGTGGATGCGATGGTCGTAGGGACGGGCCGGAGGCAGTCCCGTGGGCTCGTCGAAGATGGCGCCATGTTGCTGAATAAGGACGTCCATGAGGGGTTGTTGGGCAGTGTCGACGACTGCCACAGCCAGCTGCTGCGGGGCAGGTTGTTGCGTGGCCTGCACACCTTGCCAGTGGATGCGCCGGCCCTGGTGTTGGAACGACAGGGTCAGTGCTCGGAAGTTCCACTGGATGGTACCCAGCATCTCCAAGAAGTCCACGCCGAGGATGAAGTCGAAGCAGCCCAGGCGCATCCCGACGCACGTGATGGAGAAGGACTCGTCGTTGATGATGACGGGGACGTTGCGGGCGATGCCGGCGCAGGGTAGGCGGTCTCCGTTGGCCACCGTGACCCGAAGGTGCTCGCCACCCGCCATAGCTAGCCCGAGGCGGCTCATCGTGTCACCATTGAGGAAGTTGTGGGTTGACCCTGTGTCCATGAGCGCGAGTAGTCGCTCGCCGTTGATGGTGACTGGTAGCAGCAGTGTCTTGTCCGTCCGGATGCCCGCCAACGCGTGTAACGAGACCACCAGCGCGTTGGCTCCGGTGACGTCTGGGGCGGCCGGCTCCTCCAGGGGGTCGACCCCACCCTCACCGGCCTCCTCGTCGAGAAAATCGTCGACCTCCAAGTAGAACAGCCGCTGGCACACGTGTCCCCGGACGTAGGGCTCGTCGCAGTTGAAGCAGAGCCCCTGCCGGCGCCGCTCCTGCTGCTCGGCCAGGGACAATCGGCGAAACGGGCGTGTCGGAGTCGTACTATCGCCTGACGTCGTTGTACCGGTCGGTGGAGCCCCGGGCGGTGCTGGTGTCGCGCGTCCCGAGCCCTGCGCCCGTTGCGATGGTCGCGACCCGTGCTGCTGGGATGGGGGCCAGGCCGCCGCGCGCCGTTCGAACGCCCACGCCAAGTACATGGCAGTTTGTAGATCCTGCGGGTCGCGCAGCTCAACGTCCACCCGCAAGTACTCGGGGAGGCCGCCCACGAACAGCTCCATCTTCTGCATGGGGGAGACGTCCCGAGCTCGACACAGCAACGCCTGGAAGCGGTCCGAGTACTCCTGGACCGTGGACAGGAAGGGGATGCGTCCTAGCTCCGCAAGGCGAGAACCGCGCACTGCTGGACCGAAGCGAAGGCGACACAGCTCAGCGAAGCGATCCCAAGATGGCATGCCCTCGTCCTGTTCCAAGGCATAGTACCACGTTTGTGCCGGCCCCTTAAGATGGTACGAGGCCAGCCACGTGTGATCCGAGGCTGGCGTGCGCTGCCCCCGGAAGAACTGCTCACAATAATTTAGCCAGTTCAGCGGATCCTCGAAGCCATCGTACGTGGCGAACTCCAGTTTGTAGTAGCGTGGTGGCGCGCGCGCCTCAGCGCCCCCGTAGGCTGCGGTCTCCACGTCGTCGTCCTGAGGAAGCCCGTGGTACGGTGACCACGCTGCTGTCGCTGCGGGTACATGAGGGCGCAAGGGCCCCCCAGCGGCGCTGCTAGGTAAGGAAGTCGTAAGCGCCGGTCGTGGGGACGCCACGGAGTACACTGGTGGTGAAATCGTCGATGTGCCCTGCGCCCAAGATGGAATGGGGGATGGGGATGGTGGAAAACGGATCATGTGAATGGGGGTTGTGGTCTGCGAAGGTGCGGTGGATGAAGGCCCAGGGTCGATCGACATGCCGTACTGGTAAGAGATTGGTTGTCGGGCAGGTGGAGGGAGTGGCGCAGGTGGCTGCGTGGGTGGAGGCAGTGCGGCCGGCGGTGGTTGCGCCGTCACCAGGGACAGGTGTGGCGGCGGGGATGGATGGGCGGCTTGTTGGTTGGGGAAGGGAAGCTGGTCTGTCAGCATGGCGTTTATGGTGATCTGCATGTCGCGCACGGCGTGACTGAGATCAGCCAACGACGCCGCGATCTGGGCCTGGGTGAGCGCGGGAGCGGCCTGCTGGCTTACGGCCGCGCTGGGAGGGCCGAGCGCCATGGCCTCCGACGGCGCAGGGACCGCGGCCAGGGAGGTGACCGGCGCCACGGATGAGCTCGTGGACGGCGGCGGTTGCTGTCCTGGTGACAGCGACTTGGAGGCGACGGAAGAACTCATGATCGTCGAGAGCTCTGATACCAGATTGGTAGAACTACGGATTCTACCGGGCAGATTGCGCAGATTGTAGGGTGAGGATTGGGCACGACCAGGGTGGCGGCGCTGGGGCGCCGTCGTGATCCTGGCTGGGTCGCGCGCATGGAGAAGATCACAGGAGACTCTGGCTCCCTCTGGGAAGCCAGAATAAATTGGTATTCTGCTTGCCTTTATTCCAGTGTTTACAGATCTATATATAGAGCTATCTCAAGTCTATCTACTAGCTTTGGATAAGTATAACTATCTAGATAGAGCTAATCTATTAGCTATTGGATAAGTATAACTATCTAGATAGAGCTGATCTATTAGCTATTGGATAAGTATAACTATCCAGATAGAGCTGATCTATTAGCTATTGGGCATTGGGCCCCACCTGGCGCGCCCCCTTAGGCAGCCTTGGCCCTGTTGCGCCTAACATAGGCTTGGCCATACATAACAGTATAACTGTATACTCCCTCCGTCCCGTAATATAAGGCGTAACCATTTTTAGTCTTGTCCCATGATATAAGGCGCTCTCTCTCTAGACACATGTATATCAATACAGTAGTGCTAGTGTTGATAGAGAGAATTAAATACATTTCTTGGTCTCTGAACCAGAGGTGGTTACACGTTATATCCTAGGACGAAGGGAGTATTTACATGCATAACAAAAGTTATGAATCTATAAAAAGCAAAAATATCTAATAATTTGGAATAGATGGAGTACTACGGATCATAGGAAAGATCTAAAGTTCTATAGTCCATCCAAGCTATGTACGAAAAAAGAGAGGATTAAGTGATCACTCCAATGGTGCATGAGAGTGCGGGTAATTATGAATAAGAGAAAATTACATATTTAGGATTCTAAACATTGCGGTTCGCAATAATGCCATCTGAAAGATTTGTTTCGCAAAAAAGGTACTATAAATGTTTTCTAATTGATTATACTACCCTTTACTCTATATTCTTCCTTTTATAATTTGTTTCCATGTATTTAGTATCCAAGGAGACAAAATTACCCTCTACATGCTTTTATGACCACTCTCCCCTATCTTCAGATTCTCTTGCCATGGACGATCGCGCACATGCTGCAGCCACCGGACGGGGATCTCGACTAGCCACCACCGCGCCGAACCACACGCCCAACTTGGCCTTGGAGGAGCAGCCGTTGTGCCCCGTGCAGTCCACCGTGGTCGCCCTCCGTCGGGTTCACCCTCACCACGCGTCCGAAGTGCTCGCCAACGCCAGGCTGGAGGAGGACGCGTGGGCTGCGTCAACAGCAGCACTCGGCAAGAAGGTGCTAGCTAAAGCTGCGCTCGCCAGGGCCGCCTCGCCCACTCTCCCTGTGACGTCCATGGCTTCCACGCCAAACAAGTTGCAAACATCGCTGTTCGTGAAAATGTTTATGTCGGCAAGTTGCAAACAGAGAACGATTCAGTGATTTGCTGTTCATGCTGCGCCTAGCTTCCCCTGTTGGCGAGCGTGATTCTGGTGACCAAATTTCAGATTTCAGGTGGCGAGCTGCAAATACACTAAATGGCAGCTTAATCAATTAGAAAATGTTTGTAATACCTTTTTTGCAAAGCAAATCTTTCGGATGGCATTATTGCAAAGCGCAATGTTTAGAGTCCCAAATATGCAATTGTCTCTTTTGAATAAAGAGTATAGGGCCCATTGTTTTCAAGTCGTCCGATTAATCGTGATTAGTCGCGATTAATCGTCCAAGTCGGTTTGGACCAATCGCGATTAATCGCCCAAATCGTCCGACTAATCGTGATTAATCACGATTAATCGCCCTAATCGATCAGTCAGAACGACTAGCAAATCGTCCGACTTGAAAACATTGATAGGGCCAAATGGTACTTTCTCTTGTCATGGAAATGGCCATAAGGTATTTGTAAATTGATACAAAATGAACCACACGAGTGATCAAGCACAGTATACATTTCAGAACAGTAGATGAATCAGTCCATCCGCTGACCAATTCGAATTCAAATACAACGAATTCGATCAAAGGTCGAAGTGTTACTCAGGACTCAGGAGTGCATGCCAACATTATGGGACACATAAACCAAAATTGTGAATTGCCTCTGAAGCGGATTATGTTAAGATCATTACTGTGATGCACGCAACTTTCCCAACGAAATTGAAGACCACGCATGCAAGCACGAGTCCGCGAGATGTGTTACCTACCTTGGAGGCAATGGTAATGCCGCGCTCGCGCTCAAGGCTGATGGAATCCATGGCGCGCTCGTGGGGGATATCGGCCCCGCACTGTCGAAGGAGCCGGTCCATGAGCGTCGTCTTCCCATGGTCGACGTGGGCTATCACCGCTACGTTGCGGATGCGGGATGGGTCCATGACGCCGCCGGGCGTGAAAACAGGAGAGGCGGCGGTTGACGCTGCCGCAGAGGAGTAGAGGCGGGGTAAAAGGGAAGACCCCAGCGCCGTCGGGGAGGAGGCATGGGAAAGAAGGTGGATATGTGCCCGGCTCATCGATGGGCGGAGACTGCGGAGCAAAAGGGCTGCCGCCATCTCGTTCACGGCGGCGGCGGCGGCGGCGGCGGCGCGGCTGGGAAGTGGGAATTGTGGGCGTTATATTTTTTCGCAGCAGCTCGAGGGTTATTTGGGTTTCAGTTGTGTGCGCAAGGCCCACAGTAGACATTCTGGCCAGGTAGGCCGAGACGTGTTGGGTTTGGCTCTTCGCCCATCGCTCACCCAGGCTTCGAAGCCTTCGGCTCTCCACTCTCCAATCTCCACTCTGTCCGGCGCCCCTTTCTTCTAACGCGCCCGATGCAGCGATGCTACTGCGATGGATCGCAGCTGAGGGGCGTCGGCGAGCGCGGCCGTCTAGGCCCCTCGCGCGCGCTCTCTCGTACTCGTACGGTAGGGTTGTGGACGCTGCCGCTCGCGATGGGGAGCTCAGGGTGTTCGTGGTCGCGGGCGAGGTATCCGGCGACTCGCTCGCTTCGCGACTCATGGCGGCTCTCAGGGCGCTGTCCCCTGTGCCGGTCCGTTTCGCTGGCGTTGGCGGGTATGTGTTCTCCCTCGTCCGTCTTTTGGTTCAATACCTCGCACTGTCAAAGATTTAGGACGTCAAACTCGAGTTTACTTAGATACTCTACTCCTGAAGTTTTAATGAGGTTCACATATCACATTTGGTTTCTCATGCCAATGCACATTGGTGCATTGCACACCTATGCACCGTTGGGGATCATCTAACAATTGTGGCTATTTTCTGTGGTCGAATAAATGCTATACAATCCAAGTTATTGAGTAGAACGAAGGTAGAACTGTAGAAACGACATTTTATAGAGTGTTTGGTTTGATTAATCGAACTATATGAGGTGGTGCATCGTGAGTCCATTCGTCAGGTTTGGTGGATGTCTCCATTCCTCACACTAATACACCAATTATTAGCTCGTGGGGAGTGAGGTGATGATGCATCAACCCATTTCATTCCACAAACCAAACAAAAAGGAGCAAGGAAAACATGATGGATTAGCCCATTCCTCAAACCAACACTTAGTTTTTGGATAGCCTATAGTTTGATTGCATCCATCCCTTTGCAGAGGTGAATGGAAACCGTCAGGATAAGAAGTGTGCAACATTTTAATTAATTTTCAGGCAGGGATAAGTATGTTGAATTTTAGTTTATTCTTGTTAAGCATTATATTGACATGTGGTACTCGTTGAGACAATACTTCTTTGAGGCTCAGCACATTAAGGATACTGGGATGTGTTCACCATTCTTTCTGATTCTATTGGCCCAATACTTCTTTGGTTTCTTTACTTGTCTGACTCTTTCTTCAGTAAAAGTGAACGTTTATTCATTTTCTTCTCTCTAGAAGAGGAGAACGAAGAAGATTAGAAGACGAGTAAATCAAAGGCAACATCATACATATGGACTTGTGTTTCTTTTCCTTTTCTCCATCATAAGAAAGATTTATTTTTGAGTTTTCATCATTCTTCGATTTCTGATGTCAGTTATATACGCACATACTTCCTGATCAAATTTCATAGGATCATATTTGAAGAAGTGTGAAATTATCATGTGCTCCCTATACCCACGAAATGATCTCTTCAACATAATTGCATTGTGTAGCTTCTTCATCTGCAATTTGATCCAATCCCAGTCTCAAGTTGGGACGTGGATCCTATCTTTTGTTCTTGTTCAAATCTGGTCTTTAATTTATTTCCCCATTATATGTACTCTTTTGTCAATGTAGTGAACTAATGTGCAAGGAAGGTTTGCAATCACTTTTTCCCATGGAAGAAATTGCCATTATGGGCATGTGGGAGCTGCTGCCGCACATATACAGTATCAAGGTACTACATGTGTGTGTGCCTCATCCCTTGCTTTCTCTTTGTATGATGCACTTGACATTAATTGTACTCACTTCAATTCTGCAGAGGAAAATTGAGGATAGTGCAAATGCGGCTATGCTATTTCAACCTCATGCTGTGGTTACAATTGATTCAAAGGGTTTTTCTTTTCGACTGTTGAAGCAACTGAAATGTAAGGGTGTTAATGGAAGCATTTCTCTTGATATATTCATTCATCAGCAAATATGGAATAAAACTTTCTGTTGTCTAGGCAGAAGCAATCAGAAGGTTCAAAGTCCTCTGCATATCCATTATGTTTCGCCGTCATTCTGGGCCTGGAAAGGTGGTGAAAGCAGGCTCTCTAAGTTGCATAATTTTGTGGACCACATGTTGTGCATTCTTCCATTTGAGGAAGAAATATGCAGATTAAACGGGTTGCCTGCTACTTATGTGGGCCACCCCTTACTGGATGATGCGCTGGGCCTAAACATGGTAAGGACCTGTGTAACTTTAGCTCAGCATCAAGCCATCAATGCCATTAACATAAAGAATTATCCAATTCAATGATTTTTATCCAAATCTTTCTTTCATCTTCTCCCAAACACTTTCCATACCTTATCTCTCTCTCTCCATGTGGCCAGTTAAAATTTTCTTGCATAAAGACCTTGTATTGAACCGAGAAAGTCACATGCAGTCATACGGCTTACAGTGTATGGAGGGTAAAATATAGCTTTAAAGATGAGAGGGTGCAGAGCCTGTGTGTAGTGTATTAGTGCTCATATAATGTACAGTTGATATGCAGTAACTACTCAACATTGTATTCTTGTCATTTGCAAGCGACCAAATTATTCCATTGCAAATACAACATTTTGATCTCGTAAAGTGGAAATGTTTATATCATGTAATTCAATTGTCAAGACTCAAGATCAATCCATTGTAGCTCTACTGAGACCACTGTTTTTCTTGACTTGCAATTTAACACCTCATCTGGAAAAACTTATAGGGGACAGAATTGTGTTCTGACAAGTCTAAGTATCAAAGAAGTTGTGAAGCTTTCCGACTGGAACATGGGCTGTCCCCAGGTAATCATGCACTTGATTTGTTTACGACTACTTTTGACATGCACGAGATAATAGATTGTAAGTGCCAATTGCTACCTTCTGCCTTTTGTTTCTCTATCATATTTATCAGATTAGTGCACCATATATGTGCTTTATGAAGTGCCTTTTGGAATTAAACCTTACTACCTTGGAAGGAATTAGATCCAGTAGCTAATTTCTAACTGCCAGTAATTGCATGCACACCTACTTTCTACAGTTAGTGCTGTTTAGCTATGAAAATCCATTTTGTTGCTATTGCAGCTTGATCAATTCCACTAAAATTGAAGGCTACCGTGTTGATAAAGTTTCTATGTAAATTTGTTCCGTTGGAGCAATCATTTTGAATTGTTCTATTTTTGGAGCCAGTTCCAAATAACTTGTTTGGTACTACTTTTGAAGGTCGCATTTATATTATTTTTAATCTCAATTGTGGAACATATAAATTAAATCTCAAAAAATGAAGTACATATTCCATCATGAAGTGTTATGACCGGTGTCCATGATAGCAGCCGCAAACACGCCAGTGGCTAGGAGGCCGTCGGCCGTTAGGGGGCAATGTGCCCAATTATCTCCTTGATTTGTTTAGTTCCTATTTAGTTCCACAAAATTAGGATCTCAGATTGGTTGACTACGAAGGATAAATATCCCCAAACAGTAATGAAGATAATAGCAAAGCAACGATTCTGTTGCTGGGCTTCTTTTCAGTCTTTCTCTCGCTCGTTCGTGTGTGCCCTCATGGTGCCCTCTTGCCGCCGGGGGTTCATGCCCTGGCTGCCGATTGCTCACCACTAAGCCCGCCACAACTTCCTAAGGGTCAACAATCCTATCATGAAGGCTCCATTTATTTCAATTGATGCTTCTGTGTACTGTGGGTTCAAAGGTGATGATAGTCGGCTATATATTCTACATGGAAACATGCTAGATACATTATTATTTTAAGTGACGCAAAAAACCATCCAATTATGCATTAATAATGGTTCATATCAAGACGTTCTGTGTTCACCTCTATGGAGTTGTATCAATGTTTTTTAGTCTTAATGTGCAGTTGTTGATTGTGTGGTCAATACATGTCCGCTTTCTAATGAAAAATACACCCTTGCTAGGTGCCACAATCATAACCATGTTACCTGGAAGTAGGATGCAGGAGGTAGTTCGAATGCTTCCGATCTTTTTGCATACTGTGCAGAAGTTAAGGCATACATTTGATGAACTATCATTAGTCATCCCAGTTGCTCCACATCGAGATGTGAGGACCTATATTGAAAATGTTGTTCAGTCAGAACCTTTTCCAGTGGTGTTGATACCCGGGGAGTCGCTTAAGGAAAGATACAATGCATTCAGTGTGAGTTGATGTCTGAAGCCTAATTCTCAAGCACTGATTCATTCTGAGGATATACTTCACATATTCTTATCCTTTATTTTTCATTTGACGTGAATATCTTTCAAATAACCATATCTTCCTAAGAGTTGAATTCTGGATTAGCATAGTCATTTTCCAGAAAAAAAACTTCATGTTTGATTTCTATTGGCTGCACAGGAATAAAAGAATAAAAATAAAGAGAAATTTAGACAGCTGTTGTTTAGTGCAGATAGTGGATTGTGCATGCTTCTGTCCATTTTGTCTCAGGTGATTTATGAAATAATTCTGTTATTAAGGTCAGATGCTACATTTTGACACTGGATCACAAGAAAGTATAACAACATAATGGACAGAAAGCATGTACATGTCAACCTCTTTCCATATAAAAGGCAACTCTTGTGTTGTCACTGTGATGGTATGCAGTTTCAATGGGGCTCTTGAGCGCTGATTGTGGAGAAGGCTCCACCTGGTATTCTTGCCAGAGTGCCATTTTCCTCTAAACAAAGCCTTTATTTTTTTAGTAGGGGAAGATGTGCTGTTGCCATTCAAAAATGAAATCCACATCTTTTATCGATTTATGTCAGCAAGTTAATTATAGTTGTAGAGCTGGTTATTATCAGTGGCTCTCTGAGAACAGTTTGTTGTTGACATGTCATGGATAGCGGTTACTTCTGTCAATATGGACATAAGGCTCAGCATGTTATCCTGAATCTTTGTCAATTAAGTAGATGTGTGTTTTCTGTTTTCTACCACAATGATGTGTTCTGGTCTTTTTGGAAGGTGTGTGCATGGGAGAATAGAGCAACAGAGAGGATTATGGGAGAGAACGTAGAGGATACGATGGACGAACAAAGGGCCGGATCCCTTTGTCGGTCGTTCCGGTGTGAAACACTGTCAGGATGATGAAGGAATCTCCTCTCTAGGAGATTCTTATTTCTTCTGTGTTCTCCCTGTTACATCCTACGATGCTTATATAGAGTTATGTGTTCCTGGCTCAATTGGAAAGCCAACTAACCAATCTAAACAAACTAAGAAAGAACAAACTGACTCACAGTAGACCGAGTCCTAAACAAACAATTTGAGGATATCTCTGTTTCTGAACTTATCCGATTGACAAATCTTAGCCACTTCTGTTGCTATTTCCTTCTCGGTTTGGCCATCCTGCCTGGTTGTGCCTTCTCTGGTATTGGCGGCCATGGAAAGAGTCCATAACACACTACCAGTTAGATCATTGGTTTGTTAATTGCAACATATTCAAAGATATGCATGCTGCTATTAAGTAATAGCTCCTGGAAGTTGGAACCCAACCAGCCAGATTTGTTCGGACCTACTTGAGATGTGTGTATTAAGTTGTATGCACCAACCAATTCAACCCAAAAGCTTAAGCTGATGGGAAGAGGTGTGCAATTCACTTATATTATATTCCAACACTCCCCCTCACGTCGAGCCTCTCTTGGGTCTCAGACGTGGAATAGGAGCGAGCAACAATTATTTTATTTAATTGCGCTAGCCAGGATTCGAACTCATGACCTCTGGCTCTGATACCATATTAAGTTGCATGTAGCAACCAATTCAACCCAAAAGCTTAAGCTGATGGGAAGAGGTGTGCAATTCACTTATATTATATTCCAACAATGTGGAGTACACATGTTGGTATGATTTTACTATTTTAGGTTAGCTAATCCTCATTAGCATCTGTACCATCTCTACCCAGTCAAGTATATTAACAAAATAGTTAATGAGAAATTCCTGTTTCGTGGTTTAACCTTTAGTGTCTGTAACTTAAGCAGCCAGGTCTGCCTGTGCAAATTGTCATCACATAACTTCTTTGTTGAGTTAATTGCTAGATGCTACTGCAAATTTGATTGCACTTTCAGCGTCCCTTGAGTGAACTAAGAAGGTAATGCTTCCTTTTGCAGGCTAGTAGAGCAGCATTATGTACTTCAGGTACAGCTGTTATGGAACTAATGTTAGCAAGACTGCCCTGTGTGGTAGCGTACCAAGCTCATTTCATTACAGAATGCTTTATCCACTTGAGGAAAAAGATAAACTTTATTTCTCTGCCCAACATTCTCTTGAATTCTCTCGTTGTGCCTGAGATCCTTTTTGGGGCTTGTACAGCTAAGAATTTAGCTGCAAAATTAAGGTAACATGTTTCTAACCTAGACCTTTTTTCTAGAGGTACAAAAGGACATCTTACTATCCAAAATAATCACAATCAAGGGCCTTCACTGAATTGCTCATCAAAGCTGCCGAACCTATTGATTATGCACTTCCTCTAGTGAATTGGGATATACAATATTTAGAGATTGAGTTTGAGGGTTGTTTTGCCTTCTTTTCTGCACCCATGGTCTAACATAGGGTGCGTTTGGTTGCGGGACAGCCAGGACAGGGACGTCCCCTGGTGTCCTCTCTCGTCCCTCCAATTTTGAGGGATAACTGGGGACAACACTGGGATAGTCTTATCCCAATCCTTGACTCTGAACCAAACAATCTTATTTGAGGGATCGTCCCATCCCGTCTCGTCCTATCATTGCAACCAAACGCACCCTTAGAATACCACCTATTATAGAAGGATATAAATGTGGGATAGGAATCATAATTTTTTTTCTTGTTCTTTGCTACGAAGTTAATGTGGAATTTGACATTAGTTATGATCCAAACGCTTATGAAAATAAATAACAATTGATATGTACGTTTATGAAAATAAAAGGGCCTCTAGCGTAATAGTTAATGTTTTCGAGTAGCACCTCTAGGTTGGGTTCGATCCCCCTCGGGGTGAATTTTCGGGCTTGGTTAAAAAAATCCCATCGCTATCCGCCGCCCGCTCTCGGGGACCGGAATCCTGCGCGCTACCCTCCGGGTGGACCGTTGCAGAGTGGGGCAGTTGATCGACCCGTTAGTGATGGGAGGCCAGGGTTCGGTGGTTTTCTTGGCCGGTGCCATGTTTCGATCTATTCTTAATGCGATACCGGGAGAGCTGTCTTTCCCTCCCCGGCTAAGTTTTGTTAATCTTCCTTATTGGAGTGGTTATAGTTTCCATTTTTATGTCAGAAGAAGGGCAGGCCTGGGGTAGTGGTAAGAGATGTCTCACTGAGTCACCAGGTTATGGGTTCAAAGCAGCCTCTTCGCATTTGCAAGGTGAAGGCTTGCCTCGGTTTATCCCTCCTAGACCCTCACCCATGTGGGAGCCTCTGGTACTGGGATTTCCCCTTTTTTATTTAAGTCAGCACTATTTTCCTTAAATCATCTTTTTTATAAGTCATGTCATAGAACAAACAGATTTTGCTCTCTACCGCTTGTAATGTCAGTGTTAACCATTAGAAATGGCAGAGCACCAGTTTTGATAGTTGATTAGGTTACACGTATAAATGGGTATTGTCGGCGTTCCAGACCCGGGGGGTCCCTGGACCGACTAGTAAATTTTGTCGTTGCATGTCCCTGCCAGATGGGATGGTACGAGATGGAACACAAGAGGGGAAATGCTGTCGAGCCCTTCCGAGGGGCCAGCCTTCGAACCCCTGATCAGTAATGGGCGCGGAGCCCGAGTGCTCTAGGGCGGCTGCTGGACCCCGCAGGGCGCAACCTTCGAACCCCTGATCAGTAGGAGGGCTCGGGGGCCCGAGTGCTCTGGGGCGGCTGCTGGACCCCGCAGGGCGCAACCTTCGAACCCCTGATCAGTAGGAGGGCTCGGGGGCCCGAGTGCTCTGGGGCGGCTGCTGGACCCCGCGGTGCGCAGCCTTCGAATCCCCTGATCAGTAGGAGGGCTCGGGGGCCCGAGTGCTCTGGGGCGGCTGCTGGACCCCGCAGGGCGCAGCCTTCGAACCCCTGATCAGTAGGAGGGCTCGGGGGCCCGAGTGCTCTGGGGCGGCTGCTGGACCCCGCAGGGCGCAGCCCTCGAACCCCTGATCAGTAGGAGGGCTCGGGGCCCGTTTCCTTCGCGGGGAAGGATCCTTTTCGAAATATCCCCTTTCTCGGTCCCTGTGGCAAGAGAGAGAGAGAGGGGAAACGAAAAAAAGGATATGAATTTAAATAACGCGGCGCACCTTTCTTGACGCGGTCATCATGACGTTGGTGAAACGTCGCCCGCTTCGCCTGCCAAAGGTGTCGCTTGCTCTGCCAAGGAGTTAACGCGACAGGACGGGCGATTCGCGGGGCGTCTGCTGCGCGTGCGTGGGCCGTTCGAGGAACGGAGCGCGGGCGCGTTGTCTTTACGCCGTGGGCGAGGGCTCCCCTGCCGCTTCAGGAAAGGACGCGAGCATGGGGGTGATTTGACCGCTGCTTCCGCTCGTCTGCTGCAGCAGTTATTGTCGGTCCGCTTTTGGCCATATCGACTGCCGTGCCTACCCCCGTGGCTGACTGACCCGTGATCGTTGCACTTAATTGGCACTGTTGGGTCACGCGCGGGGCTGCCTCGAGTCGCGGCACTGGTTCCGCACTCGAGAAGACGCAGCATTGGCGTAGGTGGCGGTGCGGTTTCCTTGCACGTAGTGACCGTCGCGCCGGTTACATGATATGTGGGACCGGGCCTCCGTGTTGGTCCACCGGATGTGACGAAGCCGAAAGGGTGTATAACCGTGGTGCGGTTGCATGCTCCCTGCGTGGCGGCTCGCCCTTTCGTCCGCTGGTTTCGGCGAGGATGAGGGGAACGCTTATAACCGCAGGGCGGTTACATGCGTGCGGCGGTTTGCCTCCTTCGCGTTTCGGGTCAGCTTCTCATGACGTGTGGGACCCAGCCCCCGTGTCGCAAGGTGGGAACCCTGGAGCACGCCGGTGGAGACTTTGCCCGTGATGCTTGGGGGTGCGAGTGAGGACATCTGCCTATAAAAGGGGATCGATCCCCCGGGCAGTAGCCATGCCTTCGCACTCCTCTCTTGTATCGCTCCCTTCCACCTTCCGAGCCCCCAAATGGGGTGTAGCTGTGTGGCTCTCTTCTTGCTGCTGTTTGAGAAGCGCAACCTCATGGGGGTTGGCGCTCTCCAGTCGTCGCTCGGCTTCAAGGATTTTCATCATGCAGCCCGGCTGCACTCCCTCACCAATGGTCATCCGTAGGGATGATCACCAGCCTGGTGGTGGGGAGAAGCAAGCCGGGCTGCGGCCTCTGCCCCGCCCTCAGCTTCAAGGATGTTCATCATCCGGGCTGAGGGGGAGGGTGCACCGAGTCGGGGGACGCCTCCGCGTGGGCAGCGGCCCGCTCCTTCCCTCAGTGATCGGGGGAGAAGGGCGTTCGCCGCCAGTGGCGCTATCAGTTGCCGCGTCTCTGGCTCCCCGGCCTGAGTGGCCCTGGCGCTGCTTCTGGTGCCTCCTCCTACCGCTGGGGCGGAGCGTGGCCGCCCGTCCGCCGCACGGGCATCGGTCGCGTCGTGCGCGGGCCGGCTATGTCCAGGTCCTCCTTGCGCCGTCAGCTGTACCGAGGGGTCGCCCAACACGTCGTACGCCGCGAGGGCGGTACTCGTGTTCTGGGACAGCCTCGGCGAGGACGGGAGTGAGGACCTGCCGGTGCGCTTTGGGGCGGCCGCCGTTCGTCGGTGCGGTGTTGGTGGGCAGGTGGCCACTGTCGTCGGTGCCGAGGTGGTGGTGGTCGCCATAGGTGAGGCTTCCTCTGCCGACGAGACCATCAGCGCCACCTGGATTCGAACCCCCGGCCTTTTGGCTTGAATGGCTTGTCCTCGCCCCTCGGACGAGGGACGGGGTCGAGGGCTTTTTCGCAGTAGTGTTTGCCCCGAGGCAATCACTGCTGCTGTCTAGCCACCCGAGGCGGAGGTTGTTGTCGCTGCTGGTGCAGTGGTCGCAGGCGAGCTGCTCGGGGCTCGTTGTCCCGCAGGCCTTCTGGTGTGGAGGTTGTTCATTCCTGCGGGAATGGACCTGGAGTCCTGTGTGTAATGGTACCCTCTTGAGAGCGAGATGTAATAGCTTTGAGTACTAAGACATCTGCCGTAGGTCGGGACAACCGCCGAGGGCGCTGCCGACGTCTAAGTCTGGGTACCATTGTTACCCCGAGCACGTTTGTTTGTTCTTTGTGGCTGCTGAGGCCTGAACATTTGGGTATTTGAGTATAAAGTCGTGCTTCTTCCTCGTTTCGAGCATTGAGACTTGCCCGTCGGTAGCCGAACCACTTAACTGGGCGCGAGTTACTTTTCGCGGAAGGTGACGAGTGAGGTATCCGTATCCCGGAGGCGTAGGATTCCCTCGGCTCGGTCGGCCTTGCCGTTCAAGGTCTCTCTCGCCCGGTTTTAGAACCTTCGGCCGCTCTGCGATGAGCTGAAGCTGAAGGCAGCAGTGGCGTGGACAGAGGCGGTGTCGGCTCGAACAGAGGCTTTCTTGGCGCGGGAGCAGGTGGCTTCCCAGGCCGAGGAGATGCAGCAGCGGAAGCTGGAGTTTGGCCAGATCATCCGCGAGCGGGACCAATCCCGGAGCCAAGCTGCCGAAACCGTGAGCCGGGCTAAGATCCTCGGGGGACAGCTGGCTAGCTGGCTGAGGCTACGGAGCGGCTAGCCGAGGCGTCCGCTCGTGTTGCCGTCTGAGGCTGGGCCAGATTCCGCTGAGGATGGAAACGACGCCGAGGGTGCTGCTCCTCCCCCTGCCGATGTTTGAGCCTGCAGGAACAGTTCGTCTGAAGTATGCGTATGTTTTTTGCGGCTGCTGAGGCCTAAACATATTTAGCGCTTGGATTATCAAGCTGCGTTTTCTTTCCTCTCGTTTCGAGCATTAGGACTTGTTCGTCGGTAGCAGAATCGCTTTATCCGAGCGAGAGTTACTTTTCGCGGAAGGTGATGAGCGAGGTATCCGTATCCCGGAGGCGTAGGAGTCCCTCGGCTCGGTCGGCCTTGCCGTTTACGTGCTCTCTCGCTCGTTTTTAGGATCCTGTTATCGATATAGTCGAAGATGCACGAAAGTCGTTTTCTACCCGAGCGTTAGGACTTGTTCGGTAGCAGGATCGCTTATCCGAGCGAGAGTTACTTTTCGCAGAAGGTGATGAGTGAGGTATCCGTATCCCGGAGGCGTAGGAGTCCCTCGGCTCAGTCGGCCTTGCCGTTCAAGGTCTCTCCCGCTCGTTTTCAGGGTTCCGTTATCGATGTAGTCGGAAAGCACGAGAGTTGTTTTGGTAGAAAACCTTTCTTGGTAGAAAACTTTTCCGAAGAAAATTTTGACGCAGAGGGGGTTACCCCTTTCTAGCCCCCGAGGGAGGGTCGGGCTTTGCCGAGGCAAGGCCGATCCTTCCTTGATGGTTAGACTTTATTTGTGTATGTAAAGAAAGCGAGGAACACAAACGACTCGAGACATTTTAAGGGTAGAAGCGACGTAGCTGTTCGATGTTCCAAGCGTTGCCGTAGACCTCGCCTTGATCGTTGGCCAGCTTTTATGTCCCGGGCTTTAGAACTTTGGCGATGATGAACGGTCCCTCCCAAGGAGGTGTAAGCTTGTGGCGCCCTCGGGCGTCTTGTCGCAGCCGAAGTACCAAGTCCCCCACTTGGAAGTCTCGGGGCCGAACCCTTCGGGCGTGGTAGCGTCGTAGAGACTGCTGATACCGCGCTGAGTGTAGTAAGGCCACGTCCCGAGCCTCTTCCAGCTGGTCCAAGGAATCTTCTCGGCTGGTCTGGTTGCCTCGGTCGTCGTACGCCTTTGTCCTCGGGGAACCGTATTCCAAGTCCGTGGGTAAGATGGCCTCGGCCCCATAGACTAGGAAAAACGGCGTGAAGCCCGTGGCCCGGCTCGGCGTCGTCCTCAGACTCCAGACCACCGAGGGTAGCTCTTTCATCCACCGCTTGCCAAACTTGTTGAGGTCGTTGTAGATCCTCGGTTTTAGTCCCTGCAAAATCATACCGTTGGCGCGCTCCACCTGCCCGTTTGTCATCGGGTGAGCTACGGCGGCCCAGTCCACACGGATGTGGTGGTCCTCGCAGAAGTCCAGGAACTTTTTCCCGGTGAACTGCGTGCCATTGTCGGTGATGATGGAATCTGGGACTCCAAAGCGATGGATGATATTTGTGAAGAACGCCACCGCCTGCTCGGACCTGATGCTGGTTAAGGGTCGGACTTCGATCCACTTGGAGAATTTGTCGAAGGCAACCAGCAGGTGCGTGAACCCCCCGGGTGCCTTCTGCAAGGGACCGACGAGGTCCAGACCCCACACGGCAAACGGCCAAGTGATAGGTATTGTCTGTAGTGCCTGAGCGGGCAGGTGCGTCTGTCGCGCGTAGAATTGACACCCCCGGCAGGAGCGTACAATCCTAGTGGCGTTGGCCACTGCGGTTGGCCAGTAGAAACCTTGTCGGAAAGCGTTCCCCACGAGGGCTCGAGGTGCTGCATGGTGACCACAAGCCCCCGAGTGTATTTCTTGTAACAGCTCTTGTCCTTGGGCAATGGGTATGCATCGTTGGAGAATGCCCGAGGGGCTGCGGTGGTACAGCTCCTTTTCATCACCTAGTAAAACGAACGACTTGGCGCGCCGAGCCAGCCGCCGAGCTTCGGCCTTGTCGAGGGGCAGCTCTCCTCGGAGGAGATATTCTAAGTACGGGGCCTGCCAGTTCGGGACCGGTGTGACCCCATTCCGCTCCCCCTCGACGCGCAGGGCCTCACCCTCGGCGGCCGAGGTTACCTCGGGCTGGGCCGAGGCCTCCTCGGGCTCGGGCGCGTCGTCGACTTTGACGGATGGCTGATATATATCCTTTGAGAAGACGTCCGGGGGAACTGTCATTCGCCCCGAGGCTATTTTCGCCAGCTCATCTGCGGTTTCGTTGTACCATCGAGCAACATGGTTGAGTTCCAGCCCGTAGAACTTATCTTCCAAGCGCCGGACTTTGTCGCAGTAGGCCTCCATTTTTCGATCGCGGCAGTGGGAGTTCTTCATGACCTGGTCAATGACGAGCTGCGAGTCGCCACGAGCGTCGAGGCGCCGAACCCCTAGCTCGACGGCGATGCGCAGGCCATTAACCAAGGCTTCATACTCGGCCACGTTGTTTGACGCCGGGAAATGAAGGCGCAGCATGTAACGGACATGTTCTCCGAGGGGTGAGATGAAGAGCAAGCCCGCGCCTGCTCCGGTTTTCATCAGCGACCCGTCGAAGTACATGGTCCAAAGTTCGGGTTGGATTGGGGCCGTCGATAACTGGGTGTCAGTCCATTCAGCCAGGAAGTCGGCCAAGGCTTGGGATTTTATGGCCTTCCGAGGGGCAAATGAAAGTGTTTCGCCCATGAGTTCCACTGCCCATTTTGCTATCCTACCCGAGGCCTCTCGGGACTGGATGATCTCTCCCAGGGGGAAGGATGACACCACAGTCACCGGATGGGACTCAAAGTAGTGTCGCAACTTTCGTCGTGTCAGAATCACTGCGTAGAGCAGCTTCTGAATCTGCGGGTAGCGGACTTTGGTCTCGGATAGCACTTCGCTGATGAAGTAGACTGGCCTCTGGACGAGCAGTGCATGCCCTTCTTCCCGTCTCTCGACTACGATCGCGGCGCTGACCACCTGAGTGGTCGCGGCTACGTAGATCAAGAGGGCTTCTCCCGCAGCGGGGGGCACCAAGATGGGCGCATTGGTAAGGAGTGCCTTTAAGTTTTCGAGGGCTTCCTCGGCCTCGGGGGTCCAAGTGAAGCGCTCGGCCTTCCTTAAGAGGCGGTACAGGGGCAATCCTTTTTCGCCAAGGCGTGAGATGAAGCGGCTCAGAGCCGCAAGGCATCCCATGACCCTCTGTACTCCTTTTAAATCTTTGATTGGTCCCATGTTGGTGATGGTCACGATTTTCTTCGGGTTGGCCTCTATGCCCCGCTCGGAGACGATGAATCCCAGGAGCATGCCTCGGGGGGACTTCGAAGACACTTCTCGGGATTGAGTTTCACGCCTTTCGCTCTCAGACACTTGAACGTCGTCTCAAGGTCAGAGAGGAGGTCGGAGGCTTTCTTTGTTTTGACAACGATGTCATCGACGTAAGCCTCGACCGTTCTGCCGATGTGCTCTCCGAACACGTGGTTCATGCTCCTCTGGTAGGTGGCACCTGCATTCCTCAAGCCAAATGGCATTGTAGTATAACAATACATGCCAAAAGGTGTGATAAAAGAAGTCGCGAGCTGGTCGGATTCTTTCATCTTGATTTGGTGATAGCCTGAGTAGGCATCGAGGAAAGACAGTGTTTCGCACCCAGCAGTGGAGTCCACAATTTGACCGATGCGGGGCAGAGAGTAGGGAACTTTCGGACATGCTTTGTTTAGACCAGTGTAGTCTACGCACATCTTCCATTTCCCACCATTTTTCTTTACAAGAACAGGGTTAGCTAACCATTCGGGATGGAATACCTCTTTGATGAACCCTGCAGCTAGTAGCTTGTGGACCTCCTCGCCTATGGCCCTGTGCTTTTCTTCATCAAAACGGCGCAGGGACTGTTTCACGGGTCCGGCTCCAGCTCTGATGTCCAGTGAGTGCTCGGCGACATCCCTTCGTATGTCTGGCATGTCCGAGGGACTCCACGCAAAAACCTCGGCATTTGCGCGGAGAAAGTCAACGAGCGCTGCTTTCTATTTGGGGTCGAGCTCGGAGCCGATCCGGACTTTCTTGCTGGCGTCGTTGCTAGAGTCGAGAGGGACGGACTTAACCGCCTCAGCTGGTTCGAAGTTGGCGGCGTGCCACTTCGCGTCGGGCGCCTCCTTGGAGAGGCGTTCCAGGTCGGCGATGAGGGCCTCGGATTCGGCGAGGGTCTCAGCGTACTCAACGTCGCATTCGTACGCATGGCGGTACGTGGATCCGACGGTGATGATTCCGTTGGGTCCTGGCATCTTGAGCTTGAGGTAGGTGTAGTTGGGGACGGCCATGAACTTGGCGTAGCACGGTCTCCCCAACACCGCGTGGTAGGTCCCTCGGAACCCAACCACCTCGAAGGTGAAGGTTTCCTTTCGGAAGTTGGAGGGAGTTCCGAAGCAGAAGGGTAGGTCAATCTGCCCGAGGGGCAGGATACGCTTTCCGGGTGCGATCCCGTGGAAGGGTGCCGCACCGGCCCGGACCTCGGACCGATCAACCCCCAAGAGTTCCAGGGTCCCGGCGTAGATGATGTTGAGGCTGCTGCCTCCGTCCATGAGGACCTTAGTGAGCCTAACGTTGCCGATGATTGGATCGACGACGAGCGGGTATCTCCCTGGGCTTGGCACGAAGTCGGGGTGGTCGCCTTGGTCGAAGGTGATAGGCTTGTCGGACCAGTCTAGGTAGACTGGCGCTGCTGCCTTCACCGAGCAGACCTCCCGGCGCTCCTTCTTGCGGTGCCGAGCCGAGGCGCTCGCCACCTGCCCGCCGTAGATCATGAAACAGTTGTGGATAGAGATGGCAATGGGTACCCGAAACCCGAATACCCGACGGGTTTTACCCGATATGAAGGCGGGTATGGGATGATTTCTCTACCCACGGGTATGTTAATGGGTAAAAACCTCTACCCGTTGGGTAGACGGGTACGGGTACGGGTTGGAACTACCCATACCCGTCTACCCATGGGTAAAATATACCCGCATCAATACAAATATAACCATCTAATAGAGCCCATCTTAGCTAAAATAAAACCCTTCTCTAGTTGTCATTTGTCTAGATACCAAGTTATGTAATCATATGATTTGTTATATGTGAAGTTGAAGTTATTTTTATATGTTTATTTAATATTTTGAGTGATTGGTATTGGAATTTAAGACTTTCCTAGCGGGTACGGGTTACCCGACGGGTAAAAATACCCGCGCGGGTACGGGTATGGGTAAGATTTTATACCTGCGAGTATATATGGGTAACCCGACGGGTAGAATTTTTTTTGATGGGTACGGATATGGAATGGTACTACCCGACGGGTATGTACCCGTTGCCATCCCTAGTTGTGGACCTCCAGGAACTCCTCTTCCTTGTCGCCCTCCTTGCTGTTGCCTTGGCCCTTGCCATCTTCCGCCGGGGCCCGACCTTATGGAAGTAGCGCCGGAGCATGACACATTCTTCAAGAGTGTGCCTGACGGGACCTTGGTGATAGGGACACGGCTCCTTGAGCATCTTGTCGAACGCGCCAACCCCTCCAGGAGGCTTCCGAGGGTTCCTGTGCTCGGCAGCAGCAACGAGATTCGCGTCAGCGGCGTTGCGCTTCGCTTGCGCCTTCTTCCTGGTCTTCTTCGCGCTACGCTGGGCGGACGCCTCGGGGGCGTCTTCCTTCGGCTCTCCCTGAGGCTGCTTGTCTTTCCGGAAGATGGCTTCGACCGCCTCCTGGCCCGAGGCGAACTTGGTGACGACGTCCATCAATTCACTTGCCTTGGTGGGAGTCTTGCGCCCTAGTTTGCTCACCAGGTCTCGGCAAGTGGTGCCGGCGAGGAAAGCCCCGATGACATCCGAGTCGGTGATGTTGGGCAGCTCGGTGCGCTGCTTCGAAAACCGCCGGATGTACTCTCGGAGGGATTCCCCTGGCTGCTGGCGGCAGCTTCGGAGATCCCATGAGTTTCAGGGCGCACATACGTGCCTTGGAAATTTCTCGCGAAAGCTTTGACCAGGTCGTCCTAGTCGGAGATCTGCGCAGGAGGCAGATGCTCCAACCAGGCCCGGGCAGCGTCGGAGAGGAAAAGGGGAAGATTGCGGATGATGAGGTTGTCGTCGTCTGCCCTTCCCAACTGGCATGCCAGTCGGTAATCTGCGAGCCACAACTCCGGCCTCGTCTCCCCCGAGTACTTGGTGATGGTAGTCGGGGCTCGGAACCGGGCGGGGAACGGCGCTCGTCGTATGGCCCGGCTGAAGACTCGCGGACCGGGTGGCTCGGGCGAGGGACTCCGATCCTCCTCACTGTCGCAGCGTCCCCCGCGCCTGGGGTGGTAGCCTCGGCGCACCTTCTCCTCGAGGCGGGCTCGATGGTCGCGACGGTGTTGCTCGTCGCCGAGGCGATCTCGGGCGGCAGGTGCCTCGTCCCGCGTGCGCTCGGGATGGACCGAGGCCTCCCACATGCGTCGGGAGGACGCCGCGTGATGCTCCGAGGGGTCGGCTCGCCTTCGGGAGGCAGAGCTCTCGGCTCGTCGAACTGCAGCACCTTCCAAGAGATCCTTGAGTTCGCCCTGGATACGCCGCCCCTCGGTGGTGGATGGCTCCGGCATGGTTCGCAGTAGCATCGCCGCTGCAGCTAGGTCCTGGCCGGACCCGCTGACGGCCGGGGGCAGCGCTGCCCTGGCGTTGTCGACGTACGGCGTTGGACGTCCCGGGCCCGATGACGGGCTCCTCCGGCGAGTGTTCGGCCTGCTCGATGTTCTGTCGGAGCTGCACAAGTCGCCCTGCTTCCTCGTCGACCATGGCCTGCATCTCGCGGATTTGCTCGAGCTGTGTGTCCTGACCCCCCCGCAGGGACTGGGACCACAGCTAGCTCCCGCGGGATGTCAACGCGAGACGTGGGCCCAGGGGGATCACCAACCTCCGGCATGCCAAGATGGTTGCCTTCGTCGTTATCTCCCTGATCGACGTGGAAACATTCGCGACTTGGGCCATAACCCTCGTCGTCAAGGCCGTGGCCATCGTCAGAGCAACCGGAGAGGCAGTGGTCACATGCGGACATGAAGTCCCGCATGGCCCCGGGATCACTGAGGCCAGAGAAATCCCAACCGAAGTCGGGGTCGTCCTCTTCCTCGGAACCCGCCGGTCCGGAGGTTGAGACGGCTGTCAGTCGGTCCCAGGTTGACCACATATGGTACCCCGGAAGGTCTGGATACGCCCTTGCGAAAGCGCTCACCGAAGCGGGGTCGCTAGGTGGATCGAAGCTGAATCGAAAGGGAACAGGGTGGAATACGGACGGTACCTCTTGGTCGATGGATGGTGGTGAAGTCGCGTCGGGGACAGAACGCACCGTCATCTCAGGTTCGAGGGTGACGCCCAGCAGGTCTTTTGCGAGGGTGCTGGTGTCATCAGGGGCTGGCACGTTGCGGGGAAGCGACGCTCGTCGTTGTCTCAGGCGCGAGGACAACACCCGACATGTCCCTTGGAGGAATGCCGGCATCGTCGACTCGCTCTGGTCCGATAGCCGATAAGGTGCCGCCTCCTGCGTGGCCACGGTTGCCCCGTCTCCGTCTCCTCCGGCGAGGAGGGTGGCGGGGGCGACCCAGGTGTTCCTCTTCCGTCGCGGGGAGATGCCGTCGTCGAATTCGCCGCCGCCGGGCGGGCCGACTGTCGTTGTTGTCGTGCTGCGAGGGGAGGAGTACCATGTCGTAGCTGCTGTCGAGGGACATGAACTCGAGACTCCCGAAGCGGAGCACCGTCCCGGGCTGAAGAGGTTGCTGAAGTGTACCCATCTGGGACTCAACGCGAAAGTGTTCGTTAACACGCAGCAGGCCCCTACCTGGCGCGCCAACTGTCGGCGTTCCGGACCCGGGGGGTCCCTGGACCGACTAGTAAATTTTATCGCTGCGTATCCCTGCCCAGATGGGTTGGTGCGAGATGGAACACAAGAGGGAAAATGAACCTTGTATTATCCTGCACCCGGGTGCTCGTAGTAGGGGTTACAAGCGTTGCGAGAGAGCGAGAGCGAGAGAGCGAGCACGAGAGAGAGAGAGAGGGTCCGGCCCTGCTCCTCTTCTCCCGTCCCTTTGTCGTGCGTCTACTCGTCCTGCCGTGCGTCTCCTCCTTTTTTCTCTTTTTTCTTCTGTGTCTCCTGGACATCCCCTTTTATAAACTTAAGGAGATGGCCCAGCTGTACAATGGGGGTGTAGCTATGTGCTACGTGGCCAGCGGGAAAGTGCTTGGTCGCTATGCTCGTGTTAACGTGTCCGTTGGAGAAGTGCATGAGCCCTGTAGAAGCACAGCTGTCGGCGCTGCATGGATCTTGCTGACGTCTCCTTGCTTCCGTAGATGGCTTGAGAACCACCGACGTCATGGACGCACGCGGGAAACCATCATTGCCTATTACCGGGGTAAGCTAGATGGGACGCCGGTCTTGTTCCTTAGTAGCCTGAGCTAGCTAGGAGTAGGGTAATGATGTTTCCCTTGTGGCGCGGTCGATCCGAGCCTGAGGTCGGGCGAGGCGGCGGCTCTTCCGAGGCCGAGGCTGGGGCCGAGGCCTAGGGTCGGGCGAGGATTTGACTCTTCCCGAGGCCGAGGCTGAGGCCGAGCCCTGGGGTCGAGCGAGGCGGAGATCTCCCGAGGCCGAGGCCGAGGCCTAGGGTCGGGCGAGGCGGAGCTTCCTGTTGCGCTCGAGGCTGAACTTGGCTGTTGTCGGTTTCACCCGGGTGGTTGGCACAGTACCCGGAGCGGGGCGGGCGGCGCTGTTTTCCTGTCAGATCGGTCAGTGAAAGGGCGAAGTGACTGCGGTCACTTCGACCTTGTCGACTGAGGCACGCGTGTCAGGATAAGGTGTCAGGCGATCTCAGCATTAAATGCGCATGCAATACGGTCGGTTGGTAAGGCGATTTGGCCAAGGTCGCTTGCACGACAAGGCTTGCCTTTGGCCGAGCCGAGGGTGCGCTCACTGCCTGAGGAGACCCTCGGGCGAGACGTGAATTCGTCCGGGACCACTGTTCCCACCCGAGGCCAGGCTCGGACGAGGCGAGATCGCGTCACTTGGTAGACGAAGCTTTGACTTTGGCCTGAACTGTCAGTCTTCATAGTTTGCTCTGAAGGTGTTCACCAGCCGTGTTTAGGAGTGTTGGGGGTACCCCTAATTACGGTACTCGACAGGTATATATCAATAAGGAGAAATGGTTTTGTAGCATCGAAAGAACATTATTTTTAGAAAATAACATGGAAATTGGAAAGAGCTCCCGATTAGTATTTTTTATTGGGTGATATTTGCCGTGATGGAAATCTTTTGGTGGTGTTTTCTGAAAATGATGTCCTATCGTGCTATAGAACCAATTTTCCCGAACAATAAATTTCAAGGATAATATTGGCATCCATAGCCTATAGGCCTGTCATACATTCAGGTGGCTCAGTTCCTTGCCTTTATTGCTTGTTACTACAATTGCCTCTTCTGTGTTTGTCACATTGTGTTTCCATTTTTTTAGCAATAGTGTATTTTCATTTTACGATGTGAATTGGACCTCATGGTATCTATCGCATTTGGTTGGACCAGTGAGGTTATTTCAAATGATCAAATCCGCCAGATGCAAATTGAATCAGCTGGCCAAGTATTCAGGGTTCTCTATGAACCCATCAAGAAACGGGATACTTTATTAAGGGAAGAGATTGACTACTCAGGCTTGTCATCAAATTTCCTATCTCCTAGCATGATCGCAGCTTTAACAGTGCTTTATATGGATAAGCATCAAAACACTGCATGCCGGAATTTGGTGGTATAAATAATCAGAAGCTAAGAAATCTCTTGTTCTACCAACGTGGTCAGGGTTCCATGCATGTTGTTCATGCACAACTGGAGTAGCAAGGCAACAAGCAACTGGTTATGTTTAAGCTTCCACTTCTGAAGTGGTATCAGGGTCGGTCAACATCATGGTATCGCAAACAGATTTGGTCATCCTGTTGGTGCAGACTCTTCTACGGTTAGAATTTCCTAGATGGAACAGGACTCGGGGAATGTGACTAGATGGTACAGTGGGGCTTCGAAAGTAATAATGAACTACAAGATTTTTTTTCTGTGTTTCTGATTTCTTTCGGATTCTGCAGTGGCTAGGCAGACTGTACGCTAGCAGTCGTCTGCTCCTGCTTTTTAGCAAGGGGGGATATGAGAGATGTCGTTATAATGAAGCGCATATCGAGATTTCTGTTGTCCTGACGGATGGAGAGGTAAATCCTCCAAATACCCCCACGAAGTTTGGTAACGAATCCTGATGTACTTACTAGTCTGCAAGCCTTTGTTATTGTGTGGGCAGTATAATTTTGTGGTCGACCTGACATTGGGCAATGGTAAGTGGAAACTGGTAGGACTGCAGTTTCCTGTCAAAGGATTTTTCAAAAAGAAAATCATGTGAAAGTGGATGAAGCATGGATTCCCACGTCGCCAGTGGTACGATAACGTCACTCCTGAGGTCACGCAGGTGGTGGGCCATGGGGCGTCGAATGTATTTTGAATTCTTGTTTTGGTTTAAAAGTTGGAAGAGCTACAGGGGCAGTGGGCTCGGCTAACATCTCTGTTGTTCCCCACCCCAATTGGAATCCCATTCTTGGAATCTTAGTAAGGAAGGCAACCGTTTCGCATTTGTTTGATGGATTCTCATTCTGTACTCGGCATTTGTTTAATGTTTACACTGAGAAATCTTTACTAAGTTCCTATTCATGCCAAGTCCTGTAGCCAAAGCTAGAGAAGCTGCAGCGAACAAAATCATGTTTTCATCTTGACCTTTTTTTTGTATATATTCATGATTAAACAAACGTCCAAATAGGATCGTGCACGTTCGCTCCCAAACCAGATTTTGAAGGAAAAACACACACGCACAAAAAAGAAACATTGGAGTTGTATGGCTATCATCATCCTCCCCAAATTGAACCCATCACAGCTCACGGCATGTCCTTCCAACGAGAAGAGGGATCGCTACCACATACCACTCTGGTCAATCAACGGACTGGACAATGCTTAGAAACATTCACTATCCGGCGATGACCCATTTTCTTCGAGGAGATCGCATTCGCTGTTGTTCACTTGGTTTCCAGCAGCCTGCTTCGCCGTGGCGGTTGCGGCGTTCCCGCAGCCCGCGGCCGGCGGCGGGAAGTTGAGCAGCGCCTTGGCGCCCCGCATGCCGAACGCGGCGCGGTCGTACGCCGCGGCGGCCTCCTCGGCCGTGGCGAAGGTGCCGAGCCAGAGCCGCGCCCCGTGCCGCGCGGGGTCACGGATCTCTGCGGCGTACTTGCCCCACGGCCGCCGCCTCACCCCGCGGTAGTGCCGCCCCGTGGCCGCCTTGGGTGCGTGCGCGGCCCTACTGCCGTTGCCGTTGTTGCCACCGCCCTTGCGCGAGGCGCCGGAAGCGAGCGACTTCAGCGTAGGCAACGACGACGAGGGCGGCTGGTAGGTGGCGGCGGGTGCCGCAGCGGAGCCGGATGCCTCGCGGAGCACGTCGAAGAGGACCATGTCCAGGGAGTCGTCCTCGTTGAGGGGGAGGTACTGGCCGTGCCCGTGCGCCGCCGCTGCGCCGGACAGGGAAAGCGACGTGCCCGCGCCCGCGCGTGGATACGGGGCACTGACACCACTGCCCGGAGGCGCGGACTTGGCGGCGTCGCGGACCACGCTGCTGCTGCGCTCTAAGGAGAGAGATATGTACGTGCTCATGTTGGCCAGGGCATGAGACGAGAGACTCAGAGACGACACGCTTGTTGGCCCGTGGTGGAGAGGAGAGAGAGTGCCTTGTGTTGGGGAGGAGGAAGATGTGGCTGCGCTATTTGAGTTGGTGCAAACTGGAGGAATTCCCAGACGAGGGCTGAATGGCTGATGACATGTGATGCACGCAGAATGTGAATTGGCAACATCCCTCGTGCGCTTGCGTCCTCCGATTGTTGGTGCGTGGCTAAACACTCTTTTCAACTTGTTGGGGGTTAAATGGTGGTTCGACCAGTCGGCTCATACGTGCAGTCGTTCAGTTTTTACTTAATTTTCTCGTGGCACATTGACGGAACGTGGACACTGGTGCGCCATAGGCGTCTCGATTCTTGGGGGGAAAGGCAACGCAGGAGGCAGACCGAAAACATCGTAACGGAAGATAGCTCTGACCAAAGTAGTTGCAGTCGCTGTCTCGCAGAGCTGTGGCTAGTTTGGCCACGTCTCCTCTCCTCAGCCCTCACTGGTCCCTCCTCGGTCCTCACCCGTATTCTGTGATTAGACTCGCTACCACGCTCTCAATTGGCGCGAATTGATTAACCGCTGAATAATCATTTAGATCTAGTCTGGAAACTCTATTTTTCCAAGAAATTCTTAAAAAAATGAATTAATTTCCAAAACGTCATGTTTGGATCATCTTAGAATTAAATTTCATTCTAATAATAGTAATTTAGACACATATCAATTAAGGTAATTCAGTTTTATAATAACGGAGATATTTATGTGCTACATTTTTACTATAGATGAGTGAGCCGAAAAGTGTTATATAAGTAGTAGAATAGAAACAAATTCTACTGATACGTAAAATCATTTCTCATCCTCCACTCCATAAATTTGAGATATGCTTATTATAAACTTTGGGAAGTGGTGAAATGTTAAATTACAAGCTAAATATGTTACTTTATTAAGTAAATTTAAATTCCTCCAAAATAAATGGATCTAAATGGTCCATTAAGAAAATGTAAATCTTTTAAAAAAAATAAGATTCCTAAACTAGTCCTTAAGTTATGTTTCGGTCCATTAGTACTCAAAGTTAGCAGCCAAAACTAGTATAGTGGATCCGATCCAAACAGACATGCTAACTGTTAGCTATAGAACTGCTAATTATTAAGGTAGTCTTTGGTTAGGGATGGCAATAGGTCGGGTTCGGATCGGGTAGAGTAAATACCCGCCCGCGACCTTACCCGCGGGGATTATCCATATCCGCCCATGACTCTACCCGCGGGTAAAATTTTGTACCCGTGCCCGTACCCATCGGGTATCGGGCGGATATCGGGTATCCGTCGGGTATAGCAGCTTGGTGCATTCTCCCTAAATGAAGTCTAGTGCAGTTCTGAGCGTCGCACATCGCCATGATCACCGAAGGCACATAATGTTATTGCACAGTGCAGTCGTGTAGATGTAGCCCTGGACATGTGTTGCTAATGTTTTTTTTTGTTAATAAACTTCCAACTCGTCAAAATCGGAGAGTAGCTAGCATAGTCATCTGGTGTATTAACACTGTCTTAGCTCAAGTACTTGTACTAGATAGCACTGGTACTACGTACTGGCACTTTATCAAACGTACTGGCACTAGTACTAGAACCAGATCGGAAGCATCAGCAGACGGGGAGGAATGGTAGTAGGATGAGCTGTCGAGGGTGGACGGCTAGCTAGCGTACTGGTAGGTTGAAAATCTAAAATCACTATTTTCGGATATCCGTCGGGTACCCGCGGGTAAGAAATCAAATCCGTACCCGACCCGTAATAAAATCGGGTCGGGTACATGTATGACCCATGGGTCAAATTTCGTGCCCGAACCCGTACCCGACAGGTCGGATATCCGACGGATATCCGAACCCGCGGGTAAAATTGCCATCCCTATCTTTGGTTCAGAAGATAGTTGGACGGATTGGCTGCATTCAATGGAATGGCATCTTTCCGTGTTTGCAACATAGAATGAAGCTATGGTAGTGTCGGCGTTCCGAGACCGGGGGTCCCTGAGCCGACGAGTGAATGTCGCCGCGTGCCCCAGCCCAAATGGGTCGAGCGCGAGGGCGAGCGCGAAGGGGGGAGAGCGAGGCGGCCGGAGACCGGCGTGAGAGAGGTGGGAATCCCGTGGCCTTCGTGTTCGTCCCGCGCCCAGGTCGGGTGCGCTTGCAGTAGGGGGTTACAAGCGTCCACGCGGGGGAGGGAGCGAGCGGCTCCGGGCGAGCGCGTGTCTCGTCCTCGTCCCCGCGCGGCCAACCCTTTCTGAGAGGGCCCTAGTCCTCCCTTTTATAGGCGCAAGGAGAGGATCCAGGTGTACAATGGGGGGTGTAGCAGAGTGCTACGTGACTAGCGGAGGAGAGCTAGCGCCCTAGGTACATGCCGTTGTGGCAGCCGGAGAAATCTTGGCACCCAGCTGGTGTGATGTCGTGGCCGTCAGAGGAGCGATGGAGCTTGGCGGAGGGACAGCTGTCGGAGCGGTTGAGTCCTTGTTGACGTCCCCTTACTTCCGTAAGGGGGCTGAGAGCCGCCGTCGTCACAGGGCATGCGGGGCGCCATCATTGCCTATCTGGCGGAGTGAGCCAGATGGGACGCCGGTCTTGTTCCCTGCGGCCCGAGTCAGCTCGGGGTAGGGTGATGATGGCGCCTCCTGTTGACGTGGCTGGTCTGCGCCCTAGGTTGGGCGATGTGGAAGCTCCTCCGAAGCCGAGGTCGAGTCCGAGCCCTCGGGTCGGGCGAGGCGGAGATTGTCGGTTGGTGCCGGGGCGGAGTTTGAGCCCTGGGGTCGGGCGAAGCGGAGTTCGTCGTCTTCTAGGGCCGAGCCCAAGTCCGAGCCCTGGGTCGGGCGAGGCGGAGATCGTCGTCTTCTGGGGCCGAGCCCAAGTCCGAGCCTTGGGTCGGGCGAGGCGGAGATCGTCGTCTTCTAGGACTTAGCCCGAGTCCGAGCCCTGGGTCGGGCGGAGTTCGCCGTCTTCCGGGACTTAGCCCGAGTCCGAGCCCTGGGTCGGGCGAGGCGAAGATCGTCGTCTTCCGGGACTTAGCCCGAGTCCGAGCCCTGGGTCGGGCGGAGTTCGCCGTCTTCCGGGACTTAGCCCGAGTCCGAGCCCTGGGTCGGGCGGAGTTCGCCGTCTTCCGGGACTTTGTAACACCCTGAATTTTGGGGTGTAAAAAAATTCCTTTGCTCTCTACGCAAAATTCAGGTGTTACCCTCTCCTATCTTTGCTTTCCTTCTCTATTCCTAAATAATGGAGAATTATTTTGTTATATGTTGGTTGTTACATTCATGTCGTTGCATAGTGTTTTTAAGTTCAAAGGTTTATTTGTATTCGATCTATTTTTTGAAACCCAGTCTATTTAAATAAATACGACTTACCCTAATTATTCTTTTGAAATTAGATAATTTATTATTTATGATTTACTACAATTTTGGAATATATATATTCATATATGTATAAATAAAAAAAGAAAAGAAAAGAAAGAACAGAAACACACGCACGTCCTACTCCCTGGCCATGTGCCCGGCCCAACGCCACGCTCTGCGCAGCCCAGCAGCCAGCGCCCGCCCTGCACTCCCCAGCCGCCCACGCCTATCTCACCAGCAAAACCACCCACATCGCAGTCCTGCTTTCCCCTCCCCATTCTCCTCGCCTAGAACCCCGCATGCCACTTGGAGATCGAACCACCTGAAGCGCCGTCCGCCGGTGTAGCCGCCCAGCCGCCTGCTGCTGGCCAAGCCTCGGTTCCGGCAAGCTGTGTGCCGCGCGAGCTGCTTAGCCTCCATCAAGCGACCTCCCTGCTGCACCACTGTCGTCTAGTCCTGGCTACGGCGAGCAGCCATAGCTAGCAGCCATGGCCACCGGCGAGTCCGCCTGGCTGTCCAGAGACCAGCCCCTCTTCATCCCTGGTGTGCACGAGGAAAACTGAGAAGGACACCGTGCAGTTACAGCCGCCATGGAGGAGAAAGGTAATTATTTGTGCCATGCGTGAGATCTGGGAGAGAATAAATTGCCCTTGGCCCCATCCGCATGCATGTTGCATGTGATTAGGAGACCTTCATGGCTGCATGTCGTTCACCCACAAGAAGTCGTGCACCATGTGGCTCTCAGTCTGGTTGATTTTCAGCTATTAGATTCGTGGCACGTCACTTATGTTCGCGAATTATTAAGTAACTAATATCTCTTGTCTTATAAATTTGTTTCGATCTGTTCCAGTTGCGTTAGCTTCGTATTTACGACATCTAAACATTAATAATGTTATTTTATCGCATCACATGTTCTAATTAATTAATTAAACATTTATTTAACTAATGCTTATTAAATTAGTTTTTCAACTAAAACTAAATCATAGAGTTTAACTTGTCCTTTTATAAATATATGGTAAATTGATTAATATCAACTCAAATGTTTCGATTCAATACTTGCTTAGTACAATCGCAGCATGTGTTTAGCAGTTCTCAGGTATCACGTCGTTTATAATCCCCGAGTTATTATTTATACAACATATTATGTGTTGTAAACATGTTTCGACTCATTTCAGTCGTGTCAACTTTGTAACAACGTCGATTTCGTACTAATAACGTTATTTTATCACGTCACAAGTTTTAATTGTTCAATTAGTTGTTCATCCAATACTTATTAAAAATGACCTTCTAATTAAAACTAGTTTATAGTTTTTAACTCGCGCTTTTATAGATAAATGTTAACTTGATTAATTCCAATTTAAACACTTTTCGTTTAATACTTGTTTAGTATAACCGCGTTATCTGTTAACGATTATCACGCGTCGTCGCACTGTCTGCGCGCTATTCACACGTGATGTGCTCATCGTCACGTTGTTCGCGCGTGTAGCTTGCGCCATTTCGCACGTGGTCGCGTGTTGTTCGCGCTCGTCGTCGCGCATCGTCCGCGCGTTGTTTCGCGCATTGTCGCGTGCCATGCGCAGCGTTTTCGCGTGTAGTGCATTGCCACGCGTTGTACGCGCGAATAGCATGCTGTCCGCGCGTGATATTAAATCATTCGCTTACAATTACTCATGTCAGTTAATTAATTATTTATTTAATCATCCATGATTAAAACAGTAAGTTAGTCAAAACTAAGTATTTGTAATTTATATTTCATAAATGTCAATTAATATAATTACGTCGAATTAAATATTTTAATTAATACTTGTTTAGTGTAAACACGCTAACCCCTCGACCGTAGCTTCGATTATCGCGGTTCTTTTCCTCGCATAACCGTAGAAGAGCTCTCTATTTTATATTGCTCGCTCTTATAATATTTTATCTTCTATGGTGTAATGTTCTTATGCAAGTATATGTTTGCTTGTGCCTGTTGGTATTCGTTGTGTGTCGCGAATAGACTGCGATCCATTTTCGAGCTTCGAGGAATCGAAGGTCAAGCTTCAGCGACCAAGAGATCAAACTCCTTGAGTTCTACGAGGCTAAAGATCCTGAGCATCTGTTTGGTGAAGGCAAGTGTCCTCTGACCCATTATGTCCTATTCACTTATAATTCACTATCCCGCATTACTTAATTGAAACCTAAGGATTGACTAGCTTTATATTTACCTTATCCTTGATGACCTTTTGGGTTATTATGGTTAGCATTTTGCTATTGCCTTAACTTAATCAATGAACATGATGTGACTATTTATGATACGATACTGTTATCCTGATGATATTGATGATCTTGTGATACTCTAGGGGGCTCAGGCTGTTTCCTGAGTACCTCTCCGTAAGGACCTGTTCGTTGAGAGACCACCCGGGATAACAGTGCAACCATGAGGGTGAAATGGGATGCCCTTAGCTAATTAATTAGAGGAACTAGAGGTGTAGTTGCTTCGCCGTCGTGCCGTCAATGGGGTCCAGGCACAGTGCTTGCTCTGCCGAGGCTGAGTGCCGAGGTTCTTTCGTTTTGCTTTTGTTAGTCACCCTCCTGCGGGGAGAGGTACTGTGTTTATCAAACTGGAGAAACCTAACGGGCGGCTATGACCTCTAGGGAATCTTTGTAAAAGCTACGTAGTGATACCCTGCCGGACCACCTAGGAAGTGATCAATGGGGAGTCATGATCCCCGGGCAAAATGGGAATCACGGCTCATGGGTAAAGTGTGCGACCTCTGCAGAGGGTAATGAAACTGATATATCAGCCGTGCTCACGGTTAAGAGCAGCCTTGGGATCCTCTTTGATTAGAGATACATATGATCCGAGATACAATGGTTATGTTTATGGTTTTTGTTCGACTATGATGATGATGTTCCTCGATGAGGAAATGGTTCACGGGTTTGTTATTACTAAAACTTGGCTTCCACTGATAATAAATACCTGACCAACTAAAAGCAACTGCTTGAGCTTAACCCCACATAAAGCTAGTCCACCTCAGCCAAACGGGACATTTGCTGAGTACGTTGATGTGTACTCACCCTTGCTTTCACAAAACACCAGGTTGCCTTTGGTGCAATCTATGCTCAGGTAAAGAAGGCGTCGAGGCGGATCTCCAGGAGTTCCAGGACATCGACGAGTTCGAGGAGTAGGCTAGCGACCTCCCCCAGTCAGCTGCCTGTGGTGGGTTTATCTACGTTGGCTACGTTTCTGTTCTGTGTACTTTGATTATATTATGTAAATGACTCTAGTCTTTCATATTATTACTTATCTTTACTGTTATTCGAAGCATTGTGCTACGATGAGTCATTTATGTAATCGCTGTGTACGTGAATTTCTGATCCTGGCACGTACATGGTCCGCATTCGGTTTACCTTCAAAACCGGGTGTGACATAAGTGGTATCAAAGTCGTGCTGACTGTAGGACCGCTGACCTAGAGTAGCATTGGCCGTTTTAAGGACTTATTGACTTTTACTTCACCCCATCCTTGATGCTGCTTCAAAATATTAGTCACCTCGACTAATTCTATGTTATGCTTCTATATATCACCTTGCCAAATGTATTTTGTTCTAATATTGTCTATGCTTCACCTATTCATTCTATTAGATCTGATCTCACTCTTGTGCTTGCGACATCTTTGTAGATGCCCCCTGATCATAACCTTCTTATCTTTTGGGATTCTTTTTGTCTTCCATTATTAAATTGCTACCATTTGACCATATCTATTCCATTGGTATTGAGATGCTTGTACCCCTAGATTTTTCAATACTCTTGTTTCAAATACTTACATATGAATTTCACCCGCTTACTTAAACACTCCAATTTATATGTCCATGACCTTCTTGTCTTCTGAGATCCCTTCCTATTCTACTGTTACGTCATCATCCTTCGTTTTTTTTCTATTCCCTTATCTTGGTATGCCTGTATCATTGGAATTTTGCATATTCTTATTTTTATATATGCTTACCTTTATATCCCAATGCCTATTTAAGACATTCCGGTTAACATGCTTTTAACCACCCTTATTTCTTGATGATCCATGAGCGACAATTCTATTTCACACACCCTTGAGGATCTCATCGTTTCCTTATAACTTCCCTCGGTAATAATTTCGGTTACTTCAACCATCTTGTTGGAACCTTACCTATCTTACCCTTGCTTGTTTTCTCCACTTCGTCAGTCTTGCCTTAACTCTGTCCATGGTTATGGTTTTCATCGTTATCGCTTTTACCCTTATCACCTCTATATCTTACCTTGACGTTTATCTTATACTGGCCCATTAAAATCTGCTCTTTTCCATCTCAATCTGAGCGTTGTACTTTACCTACTTTTCCCTTGGTCGTATCCTCTTCCTCATTGTTTGTGAGTCTTCAACTCCATCCTTTGTTGTGCCTCTGTTTAGCGTTGCCTTGACCTTTCCCATCCCTCGACCATACCTTGGTGATGACATTATTTTTGTTATCTAAAATCTCCAATCTCCTATCCCAATTTGAGAACGGTGTTTTACTTATCTTATCCTTGGCAACATCCTCTTCCTTACCGCGTGTAAGCCTTGACATACCTCCATTCTTTATTGTACTTATACCACTGTCTCTTCTATGCCTTCATCTTTTCTCCTATACTCTTGTCTGTTATCGCCCTTGACCCTTACGATATTGAGGTCTTCTACCTAAATGCTCACCTTGAACTTGTCTTTTAAAAGCCTCCCATTTCTTTCAACCCAGTTTGAGAGCTGCAAGTTACCTATCTCTCCCTTGATTTCTTTTTTTCTCCTTGTCGCCTTACAAGTTTTGTCTTAATTCCATCCTGTGCTGTGTCTTTATTTGCTATCACCATTACCTTGTCATCCCTTCATCTTTACCTTGATGCTTATCTCGTATCTGCATTATAAAGCATCCTCTCCCGTCTAAGTTGAATAGTGTTGTCTTACCCATCCCGCTCTTGGTCGTTTCCTTTTCCTCTGTCGCATTGCAAGTCTTAGCTTTTGTTTTGATATCACCCTTACCTTCGTAATCACTAGATCTTGCCTTGATGCTTATCTCAGGTCTGCTTTTTGGAATCTCCCCTTTTCCATCTCAACTCGAGAGTGGTGTTCTGCCCATTATGCCCTTGGTCGTATTCTTATCCTAGTCACTTACATTGGTTGCTTTAACTCCATCCTTTATTGTGCTTGTGCCCCTATCCTGCACGTACTGTTCTTCTTCTCCTCCTTCGACAACCTTAGAGAGTAGTTATTCCCTTTTCCAGAAAGACCACCATCTAACTAACATTAACGCGTAGCAACAAGATGTTTGTTGTTGTATGATTGTGTTGTTTGTCTTTGTGTTATGACCGATTTGCCTTTTTGTGATGAGTGTTGATGTGTTGTGGCCCTTGGTCCTCAATGGCATCAGTTTACTAGGTAAGTGCCATAGAGTTAGGTAGTTGGGTGCTCTCCCTTTTCTCTCTTTAATCCATCTATGCTTACCTTTACTATCTATATTCTATCCACTTGCACATGTCATGTTGGCATCTTCCAACCTCTCTTAATCAGTCAAGATCAGAGTCGGCAACATCCTCACCAAGCGTGTATCAACGCTCCTGTTAAGGGGGTTAGCCGCTAACCCCAATGAAGACAATGCGATCAACATCAACCAACAAGATTGAAGTGGCGCAGCGAAAGCGTGTGTGGGTCCTAACCCACAGGTCCTAGGATTCTCAAGAATCGTCTTAGTTGGTCGTGAACGCCTGAAGGTCAAATCAACCGGTCCATAAGTTAAGCTGGCACAGTCAAAGTTGAATCGAAGAAGCTATGACTAATCGATGAGCCAAGCTTGTTCTTCTTGCTAGCCTCTTCTTGAATCTCGGGGGCGAGATTCCTGTTAAGGGGGTTAGGTTTGTAACACCCTGAATTTTGGGGTGTAAAAAAAATTCCTTTGCTCTCTACGCAAAATTCAGGTGTTACCCTCTCCTATCTTTGCTTTCCTTCTCTATTCCTAAATAATGGAGAATTATTTTGTTATATGTTGGTTGTTACATTCATGTCGTTGCATAGTGTTTTTAAGTTCAAAGGTTTATTTGTATTCGATCTATTTTTTGAAACCCAGTCTATTTAAATAAATACGACTTACCCTAATTATTCTTTTGAAATTAGATAATTTATTATTTATGATTTACTACAATTTTGGAATATATATATTCATATATGTATAAATAAAAAAAGAAAAGAAAAGAAAGAACAGAAACACACGCACGTCCTACTCCCTGGCCATGTGCCCGGCCCAACGCCACGCTCTGCGCAGCCCAGCAGCCAGCGCCCGCCCTGCACTCCCCAGCCGCCCACGCCTATCTCACCAGCAAAACCACCCACATCGCAGTCCTGCTTTCCCCTCCCCATTCTCCTCGCCTAGAACCCCGCATGCCACTTGGAGATCGAACCACCTGAAGCGCCGTCCGCCGGTGTAGCCGCCCAGCCGCCTGCTGCTGGCCAAGCCTCGGTTCCGGCAAGCCGTGTGCCGCGCGAGCTGCTTAGCCTCCATCAAGCGACCTCCCTGCTGCACCACTGTCGTCTAGTCCTGGCTACGGCGAGCAGCCATAGCTAGCAGCCATGGCCACCGGCGAGTCCGCCTGGCTGTCCAGAGACCAGCCCCTCTTCATCCCTGGTGTGCACGAGGAAAACTGAGAAGGACACCGTGCAGTTACAGCCGCCATGGAGGAGAAAGGTAATTATTTGTGCCATGCGTGAGATCTGGGAGAGAATAAATTGCCCTTGGCCCCATCCGCATGCATGTTGCATGTGATTAGGAGACCTTCATGGCTGCATGTCGTTCACCCACAAGAAGTCGTGCACCATGTGGCTCTCAGTCTGGTTGATTTTCAGCTATTAGATTCGTGGCACGTCACTTATGTTCGCGAATTATTAAGTAACTAATATCTCTTGTCTTATAAATTTGTTTCGATCTGTTCCAGTTGCGTTAGCTTCGTATTTACGACATCTAAACATTAATAATGTTATTTTATCGCATCACATGTTCTAATTAATTAATTAAACATTTATTTAACTAATGCTTATTAAATTAGTTTTTCAACTAAAACTAAATCATAGAGTTTAACTTGTCCTTTTATAAATATATGGTAAATTGATTAATATCAACTCAAATGTTTCGATTCAATACTTGCTTAGTACAATCGCAGCATGTGTTTAGCAGTTCTCAGGTATCACGTCGTTTATAATCCCCGAGTTATTATTTATACAACATATTATGTGTTGTAAACATGTTTCGACTCATTTCAGTCGTGTCAACTTTGTAACAACGTCGATTTCGTACTAATAACGTTATTTTATCACGTCACAAGTTTTAATTGTTCAATTAGTTGTTCATCCAATACTTATTAAAAATGACCTTCTAATTAAAACTAGTTTATAGTTTTTAACTCGCGCTTTTATAGATAAATGTTAACTTGATTAATTCCAATTTAAACACTTTTCGTTTAATACTTGTTTAGTATAACCGCGTTATCTGTTAACGATTATCACGCGTCGTCGCACTGTCTGCGCGCTATTCACACGTGATGTGCTCATCGTCACGTTGTTCGCGCGTGTAGCTTGCGCCATTTCGCACGTGGTCGCGTGTTGTTCGCGCTCGTCGTCGCGCATCGTCCGCGCGTTGTTTCGCGCATTGTCGCGTGCCATGCGCAGCGTTTTCGCGTGTAGTGCATTGCCACGCGTTGTACGCGCGAATAGCATGCTGTCCGCGCGTGATATTAAATCATTCGCTTACAATTATTCATGTCAGTTAATTAATTATTTATTTAATCATCCATGATTAAAACAGTAAGTTAGTCAAAACTAAGTATTTTTAATTTATATTTCATAAATGTCAATTAATATAATTACGTCGAATTAAATATTTTAATTAATACTTGTTTAGTGTAAACACGCTAACCCCTCGACCGTAGCTTCGATTATCGCGGTTCTTTTCCTCGCATAACCGTAGAAGAGCTCTCTATTTTATATTGCTCGCTCTTATAATATTTTATCTTCTATGGTGTAATGTTCTTATGCAAGTATATGTTTGCTTGTGCCTGTTGGTATTCGTTGTGTGTCGCGAATAGACTGCGATCCATTTTCGAGCTTCGAGGAATCGAAGGTCAAGCTTCAGCGACCAAGAGATCAAACTCCTTGAGTTCTACGAGGCTAAAGATCCTGAGCATCTGTTTGGTGAAGGCAAGTGTCCTCTGACCCATTATGTCCTATTCACTTATAATTCACTATCCCGCATTACTTAATTGAAACCTAAGGATTGACTAGCTTTATATTTACCTTATCCTTGATGACCTTTTGGGTTATTATGGTTAGCATTTTGCTATTGCCTTAACTTAATCAATGAACATGATGTGACTATTTATGATACGATACTGTTATCCTGATGATATTGATGATCTTGTGATACTCTAGGGGGCTCAGGCTGTTTCCTGAGTACCTCTCCGTAAGGACCTGTTCGTTGAGAGACCACCCGGGATAACAGTGCAACCATGAGGGTGAAATGGGATGCCCTTAGCTAATTAATTAGAGGAACTAGAGGTGTAGTTGCTTCGCCGTCGTGCCGTCAATGGGGTCCAGGCACAGTGCTTGCTCTGCCGAGGCTGAGTGCCGAGGTTCTTTCGTTTTGCTTTTGTTAGTCACCCTCCTGCGGGGAGAGGTACTGTGTTTATCAAACTGGAGAAACCTAACGGGCGGCTATGACCTCTAGGGAATCTTTGTAAAAGCTACGTAGTGATACCCTGCCGGACCACCTAGGAAGTGATCAATGGGGAGTCATGATCCCCGGGCAAAATGGGAATCACGGCTCATGGGTAAAGTGTGCGACCTCTGCAGAGGGTAATGAAACTGATATATCAGCCGTGCTCACGGTTAAGAGCAGCCTTGGGATCCTCTTTGATTAGAGATACATATGATCCGAGATACAATGGTTATGTTTATGGTTTTTGTTCGACTATGATGATGATGTTCCTCGATGAGGAAATGGTTCACGGGTTTGTTATTACTAAAACTTGGCTTCCACTGATAATAAATACCTGACCAACTAAAAGCAACTGCTTGAGCTTAACCCCACATAAAGCTAGTCCACCTCAGCCAAACGGGACATTTGCTGAGTACGTTGATGTGTACTCACCCTTGCTTTCACAAAACACCAGGTTGCCTTTGGTGCAATCTATGCTCAGGTAAAGAAGGCGTCGAGGCGGATCTCCAGGAGTTCCAGGACATCGACGAGTTCGAGGAGTAGGCTAGCGACCTCCCCCAGTCAGCTGCCTGTGGTGGGTTTATCTACGTTGGCTACGTTTCTGTTCTGTGTACTTTGATTATATTATGTAAATGACTCTAGTCTTTCATATTATTACTTATCTTTACTGTTATTCGAAGCATTGTGCTACGATGAGTCATTTATGTAATCGCTGTGTACGTGAATTTCTGATCCTGGCACGTACATGGTCCGCATTCGGTTTACCTTCAAAACCGGGTGTGACAGACTTAGCCCGAGTCCGAGCCCTGGGTCGGGCAGAGTTCGCCGTCTTCCGGGACTTAGCCCGAGTCCGAGCCCTGGGTCGGGCGAAGCGGAGCTTCCTACGATGCCTTCGGCAGGGCCTGACTGCCTGTCAGTCTCACTCTGTCAAGTGGCACCGCAGTCGGAGTGGCGCAGGTGGCGCTGTCCTTCTGTCAGGCCGGTCAGTGGAGCGGCGAAGTGACGACGGTCACTTCGGCTCTGCCGGCTGGGGGGCGCACGTCAGGATAAGGGTGTCAGGCCACCTTTGCATTAAATGCCCCTGCGACTTGGTCGGTCGGTGCGACGATTTGGTCAGGGTTGCTTCTTAGCGAAGGCAGGGCCTCGAGCGAGCCGGGAATATGTTCGCCGCTGAAGGGGGGCCTCGGGCGAGACGGAAATCCTCCGGGGTCGGCTGCCCTTGTCCGAGGCTAGGCTCGGGCGAGGCGTGATCGTGTCCCTCGAATGGACTGATCCCTGACTTAATCGCACCCATCAGGCCTTTGCAGCTTTGTGCTGATGGGGGTTACCAGCTGAGAATTAGGAGCCTTGAGGGTACCCCTAATTATGGTCCCCGACAGTAGCCCCCGAGCCTCGAAGGGAGTGTTTGCACTCGCTTGGAGGCTTTCGTCGCACTTTTTTGCAAGGGGACCAGCCTTTCTCGGTTGCGTTTTGTTCCGGTGGGTGCGCGCGAGCGCACCCGCCGGGTATAGCCCCCGAGGCCTCGGAGGAGTGGTTTCACTCCTTCGAGGTCTTAATGCCTCGTGTAGTGCTTCGGCTAGTCTGGTCGTTCCCTCATGCGAGCTGGCCGTAGCCCAAGTGTACGGTCGGGTCCCAAGTTCTCGGGCTGGTATGTTGACGCTGTCAACGGTTCGGCCGGAGCCGGGTTTGCGAGAGCAGCCCCCGAGCCTCTGCACAGGGCGAGAGGGCGATCAGGGACAGACTCGGCTTTTTTACATACGCCCCTGCGTCGCCTTTCCGCAAGGAGGAGGGGGGGAAAGCGCCATGTTGCCCTCGATGGGCGCCGAACATGGTGTCTCCGTTGAGCTGCAAGCGGGTGATCCGAGTGGACGTCCGTGCCCCGTTCGTTAGGGGTCGGCTAGGGGCCCAGAGGCACGCCCAAAAGTACCTGCGGGTGATCTGCCGGACCCGGTCCCCTGGCGACGGGGTCCGAGGGCTCGATGCCTCCCTCTGATGGGATTCCGTTACAAGATCATTCCCGCCAGTCTCGGAAATGTCCTAGGGTACCTCGGGAGCGCAGCCCGAGCCTTGGTTATGTATCGAACGTACCCATGGTCATCCCTCGCTCGGCGTCTGAGGCGGCTGTGAACCCTTCGGGGCCAGCCTTCGAACCCCTGATCAGTATTGGGCGCGGAGCCCGAGTAGCCTGAGGCGGTCGTTGAGCCCTTCCGAGGGGCCGGCCTTCGAACCTCTGACAAGTAGTGGGTGTAGGGCCCACGTGATCTGAGGCGGCTGTCGAACCCTTCCGAGGGGCCAGCCTTCGAACCTCTGATCAGTAGGGAGGCTCGGAGCCTGGTTCCTTCACGGGGAAGGATCCTTTTCCGGGTATCCCCCTTTCCCGGTCCCTGTTGCAAGAGAGAGAAAGAGGAAAAAAAGAAAAAGGATACGAAATCGAACGACGCGGCGTACCTCTTTTGACGCGGTCATTATGGCGAAGGCGAAGCGTCGCCCGCTTCTCCTGCCAGAGGCGCCGCGTGTCCCGCCGCGGAGTTAATGCGACGGGGCGAGTGGTTGGAGGAGCGACCGTTGCGCGTGCGCGAGCCGTTCGAGGAACGGATCACGGGCGCGTTGTCTTCACGCCGTGAGAGAGGGTTCTCGCTGCCCCCGGACGGGACGTGAGCTTGGCTGACGACGTGGCCGCTGCTCCGGCCCGAATATCTAGCGAGTGCTCGGCGACATCCCTCGGTATGCCGGGCATGTCCGAGGGACTCCACGCAAAGACGTCGGCGTTTGCGCGGAGAAAGTCGACGAGCACTGCTTCCTATTTGGGGTCGAGCCCGGAACCGATCCGGATCTGCTTGGAGGTGTCGCCACTGGGGTCGAGAGGGACGGCCTTAATCGTCTCCGCTGGCTCGAAATTGCCGGCGTGTCGCTTCACGTCTGGCACCTCTCTGGAGAGGTTTTCCAGGTCGGCGATGAGGGCCTCGGACTCGGCGAGGGCCTCGGCGTACTCCACGCACTCCACGTCGCATTCGAACGCGTGTTTGTACGTGGGGCCGACGGTGATGACCCCGTTGGGGCCCGACATCTTGAGCTTCAGGTAGGTGTAGTTGGGGACGGCCATGAACTTCGCGTAGCATGGCCTCCCCAATACCGCGTGGTAGGTTCCTCGGAACCCGACCACCTCGAACGTCAAAATCTCCATTCGGAAGTTGGAGGGCGTTCCGAAGCAGACAGGAAGGTCGAGCCGTCCGAGGGGCTGGACGCGCTTCCCAGGAATGATCCCGTGGAAGGGCGCAGCGCCTGCTCGGACGGAGGACAGATCGACGCGCAGGAGCCTGAGGGTCTCGGCGTAGATGATGTTGAGGCAGCTGCCCCCATCCATCAGGACCTTGGTGAGCCTGACGTCACCGATGATGGGGTTGACGACGAGCGGGTATTTCCCCGGGCTCGGCACGTGGTCGGGGTGGTCAGCTTGGTCGAAGGTGATGGGCTTGTCGGACCAGTCTAGGTAGACTGGCGCCGCCACCTTCACCGAGCAGACCTCCCGACGCTCTCGCTTGCGATGCCGAGCCGAGGCATTCGCCGCATGCCCTCCATAGATCATGAAGCAGTCGCGGACCTCGGGGAACTCTCCTACTTGGTGATCTTCCTTTTTGTCGTCGTCGCGGGCCCTGCCACCCTCTGCGGGTGGCCCGGCCCTGTGGAAGTGGCGCCGAAGCATGACGCACTCCTCAAGAGTGTGCTTGACGGGCCCCTGATGGTAGGGGCACGGCTCCTTGAGCATCTTGTAGAAGAGGTTAGCACCTCCGGGGGGCTTCCGAGGGTTCTTGTACTCGGCGGCGGTGACAAGGTCCGCGTCGGCGGCGTCGCGTTTCGCTTGCGACTTCTTCTTGCCTTTCTTCTTGGCGCCGCGCGGAGTAGACGCCTCGGGAGCCTCTTCCGACGGGCGGCCCTGGGGCTGCTTGTCCTTTCGGAAGATGGTCTCGACCGCCTCCTGGCCAAAGGCGAACTTGGTGGCGATGTCCATCAGCTCGCTCGCCCTGGTGGGGGTCTTGCGACCCAACTTGCTCACCAGGTCGCGGCAGGTGGTGCCGGCAAGGAACGCGCCGATGACATCTGAGTCGGTGATGTTGGGCAGCTCGGTGCGCTGCTTCGAGAATCGCCGGATATAGTCCCGAAGAGACTCTCCCGGCTGTTGCCGGCAGCTTCGGAGGTCCCAGGAATTCCCGGGGCGCACGTACGTGCCCTGGAAATTGCCGGCGAAGGCTTGGACCAAATCATCCCAGTTGGAGATCTGCCCCGGAGGCAGGTGCTCCAACCAGGCGCGAGCAGTGTCGGAGAGGAACAGGGGGAGGTTGCGGATGATGAGGTTGTCGTCGTCCGTTCCACCCAGTTGGCAGGCCAGGCGGTAGTCTGCGAGCCACAATTCCGGCCTCGTTTCCCCCGAGTACTTTGTGATAGTAGCCGGGGGTCGGAACCGGGCCGGAAACGGCGCCCGCCGGATGGCCCGGCTGAAGGCCTGCGGACCGGGTGGTTCGGGCGAGGGACTCTGATCCTCCCCGCTGTCGTAGCATCCCCCACGCCTGGGGTGGTAGCCTCGGCGCACCCTTTCGTCGAGGTGGGCCCGACGGTCGCGACGATGGTGCTCGTTGCCGAGGTGGCCCGGGGCCGCAGGCGCGGTGTTGCGCGTGCGCCCGGTGTAGACCGAGGCTTCCCGCATGAATCGGGAAGTCGCGGCATGAGGTTCCGAGGGGTACCCCTGCCTTCGGGAGGCAGAGTTCTCGGCCCGCCGGGCCGCAGCGCCTTCCAGGAGATTCTTGAGCTCTCCCTGGATTCGCCGACCCTCGGTGGTTGATGGTTCTGGCATCGCGCGGAGGAGCATCGCTGCGGCTGCCAGGTTCTGACCGACCCCGCTGGATGCGGGTGGCGGCCTGTCCCTGACATCGTTGGCGACGCGGTGCTGGAAACCCTAGGGCAGGTGACGTATTTCTCCGGCCGGGGGTTGGCCCGCCCATACCTGTCCGACGTTCCGGCGGATCGACTCGAGCGCTCCTGCTCCCTCGTCGAGCCTGGCCTGCGCCCCGCGGACTTGCTCGAGCTGTGGGTCGTGACCCCCCGCCGGAACGGGGACCACAGCTAGCTCCCGCGGGATGTCGGCGCGAGGCACCGGCCTAGGGAGATCACCGTCCTCCGGCATGCCGAGATGGTTGCCTTCGGAGGGATCCCCTAGCTCGACGTGGAAACATTCGCGGCTTGGGCCGCAGTCCTTATCGTCAAGGCTGCGGCTGCCGTCGGAACAGTCGGAGAGGCAGTAGTCACATGCGGTCATAAAGTCCCGCATGGCACTGGGGTTGCCAAATCCAGAGAAATCCCAGCAGACGCTGGGATCGTCATCTTCCTCGGACCCAGAGGGCCCGTAGGTCGAGACGTCCGTCAATCAGTCCCAAGGCGACCGCATATGAAACCCCAGAGGGGTTGCACTTGCCTCAACGTGAGCGCCCGCCAAAGCGAGGTCGCTAGGCGGGTTGAGGCCGAGTCGAAATGACGTAGGATGGGAATCAGTCGGTACCTTTTGGTCGACGAGGAGCGACATAGTCACGTCGGGGACTGATTGCGCCGTCGTCTTGGGTACGAGGGCGACGTCCTGCAGGCCCTCCGCGAGCGTGCTGGCGTCGTCCACTTGCTCGGGATTGGCGTGTCGCGGGGGGACGGCGCTCGCCTTCGTCTCAAACGCGAGGTCGACGCCCGACGCGCCCTCCGTTGGGGCGCTGGGGACGTCGATTCGCTCGACAGCCGACGGAGCGCGGCCTCCCGCTCGGCCTTGGTTGCCCCGCCTCCTCCTCCGATGGCGGGGGAGAGGACGGGGCGAGCTCGAAGGTTGTTCTTCCACCACGCGGGGAAGACGTCGTCGATTCCGCCGCCGGCGGGCGGGCTGTCGGCCGCCATCGTCGTCGTCGCGCAGCGATGGAAGGAGTATCATGTCGTAGCTGCCGTTAAGAGACATGAACTCGAGACTCCCGAAATGGAGCACCGTCCCGGGTTGGAGAGGTCGTTGGAGACTGCCCATCTGGAGCTTGACGGGAAACTGCTCGTCAACACGCAGCAGGCCCCTACCTGGCGCGCCAACTGTCGGCGTTTCGAGACTGGGGGGTCCCTAAGCCGACGAGTGAGTGTGCCGCGTGCCCCAGCCCAGATGGGTCGAGCGCGTGGGCGAGCGCGAAGGGGGGAAAGCGAGGTGGCTGGAGATGGGTCGTGAGAGAGGTGGAAATCCCGCGGCCTTCGTGTTCGACCCGCGCCCAGGTCGGGTGCGCTTGCAGTAGGGGGTTACAAGCGTCCACGCGGGTGAGGGAAGCGAGCGGCCCCAAGAGAGCGCCTGCCCCATCCTCGTCCCCGCGCGGCCAACCTTCTCTAAGAAGGCCCTGGTCCTTCCTTTTATAGGCGTAAGGAGAGGATCCAGGTGTACAATGGGGGTGTAGCAGAGTGCTACGTGTCTAGCGGGGGAGAGCTAGCGCCCTAAGTACATGCCAATGTGGCAGCCGGAGAGATCTTGGCACCCAGCTGGTGTGGTGTCGTGGCTGTCGGAGGAGCAACGGAGCCTGGCGGAGGGACAGCTGTCGGAGCGGTTGGGTCCTTGCTGACGTCCCCCTGCTTCCGTAAGGGAGCTGAGAGCCGCCGTCGTCACGGGGCTAGCGGGGCGCCATCATTGCCTATCTGGCGGAGCTAGCCAGATGGGACACCGGTCTTGTTCTCTGCGGCCCGAGTTGGCTCGGGGTAGGGTGATGATGGCGCTTCCTGTTGACGTGGCGGGCTTGTGCCCTAGGTCGGGCGACGTGGAGGCTCCTCCGAAGCCGAGGTCGAGTCTGTCTTCCATGGCCGAGGCCGAGCCCGAGCTCCTGGGTCGGGCGAGGCGGAGGTCGTTCGGCAGAGGCCAGGGCGGAGTCCGACCCCTGGGGTCGAGCGAAGCGGAGTTCGTCGTCTTCTGGGGCCTAGCCCGAGTCCGAGCCCTGGGTCGGGCGGAGCGGAGTTCGCCGTCTTCCGGGGCCTTAGCCCGAGTCCGAGCCCTGGGTCGGGCGGAGCGGAGTTCGTCGTCTTCCGGGGCCTTAGCCCGAGTCCGAGCCCTGGGTCGGGCGGAGCGGAGTTCGCCGTGTTCCGGGGCCTTAGCCCGAGTCCGAGCCCTGGGTCGGGCGGAGCGGAGTTCGCCGTCTTCCGGGGCCTTAGCCCGAGTCCGAGCCCTGGGTCGGGCGGAGCGGAGTTCGCCGTCTTCCGGGGCCTTAGCCCGAGTCCGAGCCCTGGGTCGGGCGGAGCGGAGTTCGCCGTCTTCCGGGGCCTCAGCCCGAGTCCGAGCCCTGGGTCGGGCGGAGCTTCCTATGGCGCCTTTGGCAAGGCCTGACTGCCTGTCAGTCTTACTCTGTCAAGTGGCACTGTAGTCGGAATGGCGCAGGCGGCGCTGTCCTTCCGTCAGACCGGTCAGTGGAGCGGCGAAGTGACGGCGGTCACTTCGGCTCTGCCGGGGGGCGCGCGTCAGGATAAAGGTGTCAGGCTACCTTTGCGTTAAATGCCCCTGCGACTCGGTCGGTCGGCGCGGCGATTTAGTCAGGGTTGCTTCTTAGCGAAGGCAAGGCCTCGGGCGAGCCGGAGATGTGTTCGCCGTAAAAAGGGGGCCTCAGGCGAGACGGAAACACCTCGGGGTCGGCTGCCCTTGCCCGAGGCCAGGCTCGGGCGAGGCGTGATCGAGTCGCTCGTATGGACTGATCCCTGACTTAATCGCACCCATCAGGCCTCTGCAGCTTTATGCTGATGGGGGTTACCAGCTGAGAATTAGGCGTCTTGAGGGTACCCCTAATTATGGTCCCCGACATTGCTGATGTCCCCTTGCTTTCGTAAGGGGGCTGAGAGCCACCGTCGTCACAGGGCATGCGGGGCGCCATCATTGCCTATCTGGCGGAGCGAGCCAGATGGGACGCCGGTCTTGTTCCCTGCGGCCCGAGTCAGCTCGGGGTAGGGTGATGATGGCGCCTCCTGTTGACGTGGCTGGTCTGCGCCCTAGGTTGGGCGATGTGGAAGCTCCTCCGAAGCCGAGGTCGAGTCCGAGCCCCCGGGTCGGGCGAGGCGGAGATTGCCGGTTGGTGCTGGGGCGGAGTCCGAGCCCTGGGGTCGGGCGAAGTGGAGTTCGTCGTCTTCTGGGGTCGAGCCCAAGTCCGAGCCCTGGGTCGGGCGAGGCGGAGATCGTCGTCTTCTGGGACTTAGCCCGAGTCCGAGCCCTGGGTCGGGCGGAGTTCGCCGTCTTCCGGGACTTAGCCCGAGTCCGAGCCCTGGGTCGGGCGAGGCGGAGATCGTCGTCTTCCGGGACTTAGCCCGAGTCCGAGCCCTGGGTCGGGCGGAGTTCGCCGTCTTCCGGGACTTAGCCCGAGTCCGAGCCCTGGGTCGGGCGGAGTTCGCCATCTTCCGGAACTTAGCCCGAGTCCGAGCCCTGGGTCGGGCGAAGCGGAGCTTCCTACGATGCCTTCGGCAGGGCCTAACTGCCTGTTAGTCTCACTCTGTCAAGTGGCACCGCAGTCGGAGTGGCGCAGGCGGCGCTGTCCTTCTGTCAGGCCGGTCAGTGGAGCGGCGAAGTGACGGCGGTCACTTCGGCTCTGCCGGCTGGGGGCGCACGTCAGGATAAGGGTGTCAGGCCACCTTTGCATTAAATGCCCCTGCGACTTGGTCGGTCGGTGTGGCGATTTGGTCAGGGTTGCTTCTTAGCGAAGGCAGGGCCTCGGGCGAGCCGGGAATATGTTCGCCGCTGAAGGGGGGCCTCGGGCGAGACGGAAATCCTCCGGGGTCGGCTGCCCTTGTCCGAGGCTAGGCTCGGGCGAGGCGTGATCGTGTCCCTCGAATGGACTGATCCCTGACTTAATCGCACCCATCAGGCCTTTGCAGCTTTGTGCTGATGGGGGTTACCAGCTGAGAATTAGGAGCCTTGAGGGTACCCCTAATTATGGTCCCCGACAGGTAGAACATAGAATGAAGCTATGGTATTTCACGAGAGAAAATATTCGATATTTTTCACAGAACAGTGGGATTCAATATATTAGGGGAATATTAATCCAAGCTTCCATTAACCAAATACTAAAGGTAGAACGAAGCCGCTCTATCCTACCTTACTCCTTGGCCAAATACTATCTAATATCATAGCTAGCTCGGAGTTGCTAAGACCATGTCCAGCAGTTCATCCATATGATTACTCAAAACACTGTTTTGCACTATAGATTGCACCGTTCGTAGAATGAAGTTAAAATATAGGTACGGGGATGAGTATTAGGCCGTGTACAACAGTTTATCCAAAGTTTACACAAAAATATTGTTTTGCACTATTTTGCACTATAGACTGCATTGTCCGTGGATGTTTTCTGCCGAGTGCCATGTATCTTGCTATTGTGCACAACCTCGGGGAAAAAAACAGAAGCAAACACACTATCGAAAGGAGGGGTTGAAAAGAAGCAATGGATTCATTCCCCAAGAGGTTTAACTAGCTCCAACAAGGAGCTCTAAAGGGTCCTGTACCCTAAATTTAGAGGATGAGGACGTCCTCTACCCCTCCAGCAGCGTCCTCTAAACGGTCCTTTAAATTTAGAGGACGCTGCTGGATCCTCTATGTATAGAGTTCCTCTAAACGGTTCTCTATCTATTTGAATACTTTAAACAACCGTTTTAGTAAAACTAAAATATGTACAATACATTTGAGAGTATGACAAACACGTATGTACAAAAATTTAAAAATAAAAATGTCTTTAATATAGGTATTTACATATAGGGGACGTGATTTAGAGGACGTTGTTGGAGAGGAAATAGATACAGGAGGTAGAATCTTTTAGAGAAGACTGTAAAGGACGGATATAGAGGATGTATATAGAGGACGTTGCTGGAGACAGTCTAAGTGTCATGGGCTCATGGGAGGCCACTCAATCCCTCTTTGGATCTTGGAGATAAAAATCCAGTCAACCGAACACGGGAGACCTCAGTCTAGTTAGCCTATTCTTACTTTACTGAAGGCATCGTTCAATATTTTAAATATATTTCTGTGTAATCATAATTAACGTAAACTTAGTCTTTCTTTCTCAAATTTAGAGAGCGGTCCTTCTGCTTATTCATTTTTAAAGACAATCTATTTTATTTATTTCTTAATAAACCATTTAATGTTGTGATAGTCTTTAACTTAAAAAAATAAATAAAAGTATAAAATTGCATGCACCAACTAATTCAACTAAAAAACTTAAGCTGATAGAATGAGATGAACAATTCACTTAGCCCTCTTTGTTTCGTTGGAATTAAATTCCATTTTAATAATTATAATTTAGATAAAACTAATTAAATTCATATATTTATATATGTAATATATTTGTATATTATCCTAAATCATATGAGAGATATAATTATATACTACATTTATGATATAGTGAAACAAGTAAAAGAGTATGCTATAAGTTGTACATCGGAAAAATAGCATGTAAATCTATAAAATCAATTTTCATCTCTCACCCCATGAATTTGAAAGTTTGTATCCATCTCAAAACCATACACACTGTTACCACAAGCCAGCAACTCAGCAACCATACACCTAAGATTTGCTCCGTTTCACTTCTGAACCCCTGTGTTTTCAAATGGGATTAGTCAAACCACTCTCGTCTAAATATCCTCTCTCTCTCTCTCTCTTTTGAAAAAAAAGGGCAGGAGCCACTGCCAAGTGCCAACGACTTCGAGGTCGCACCTACCCCCGCCCCATTCTGCAAGCCTTGCTCCATCTGCGATTCGCGAGCTCACCTTCCACACCCTACTACTCCTCCACTCTGAGCTCACACCAAACAGCCCATGCACCAAGGCCACCATTCACCTCCACCAACAACAAACGGGAACTCTTCACAGCTTCTCACCTCGCGTCGTCACAACACCAAGACGCGCGTAGGAGGGAACCTCAAGCTTCAGTCGTCCATGGCTCAACAGCAAACAAATCCCGAAGAGGTACCACCGATCGACACAGCCTGACTGATTGCACACCAAATCCCTTGCCTTATCCTGCCGCCGCGTCCCAATTGGGCTTGATCAGCTAACCTAAGGGGAGCAAGGCCCCGTGCTCTGCTGATGCAGGTGGTCCTCGGGCAGGAGGTCGGGGCCGCGAGGGTGGCCACTCTCAACCGCCCGCGCCAGCTCAACGGCATCTCCGACAGAGTGGTGTGGCTCCTTGCCCCGTTTCCTGGTTTTTGAACTAGAAGCTTCTTTGTGGTTCAATTGTGCGCGCGTGGTTTCTTCTTGTAGGTGTACCTCCTCGCACAGTTCCTGGAGAAATGGGAGAAGGATGAGAACGCCAAATTCGTCATCTTTAAGGTCCGTACCTGTTGACGCCTTTTCGGAGCGCCAAACACTCAACAAGAACCGTGGCGGTGCCCTCTGCACAGGGGCGGACGGTCCGCGCGCAGGGGCCGGACGGTCCGCGGCCTGGTGCGAGGCGCGGTGGTGCTCTCTGCGCAAGGGCGGACTGTCCGCGGCCTGGGGCCGGACGGTCCGCGGCCTGGTGCGTGGCTGGGGCTCCTGCCTGACGGCCGGACGGTCCGCACCCTGGGGCCGGACGGTCCGCGCGTACGCAGGGACGGCGGGAGATCGCCGACGGCGCCTGGATCTCGCTCCCGGGAGGGACCCCGTCGGGGAGTAGAGATCCTAGGTTGTGTCTAGGCTCGGGCTGGCCGACCTAGACTCCTCTAATCGACGTAGAGCCGAAGAGAGACGAAGAATTTGGGGATTGGATATCTAAACCTAAACTAGACTAGAACTACTCCTAAGATAAAATACGAAATAGAAGTTGTATTGATTCGATTGTTGATGATTACAAATCGGCCGTAGACCTCTCTATTTATAGAGGAGGGGGGCTGGACCCTTTACACAACTGATTCCGAGCTAATCCCGCGAATATAGCTAACAACCGTAGCACAAAACTCGGAACCCTAATCTGTTCTGCGCACGCGCGGACCGTCCGGCCCACAGGCGCGGACCGTCCGGACCACGGACCGTCCGGCCTCAGGGCCGGACTGTCCGCCGGCTCAAAACCGGTTCGAACATATGCCCCCCTGCCTTTTGGTGGAGCTGAGCGAACTAAAAGCAACTAACTCGATGTGATCACATCGGTTTTCTTAGGCATCTTGCCACATACTAGGATGGTACTGTTTGAGGAAACGCCCATTCAAAGCCTTAGGTAAATCCTTGCCTTGTAATGTTTGCAGTAAATAAGCGTTACCAGACATCACTTGTTTCACTTTATAAGGACCCTCCCAGCTTGGCGACCATTTCCCGAACTTGCGGTCTTTATTCCTTAGAGGTAGAATGGTCTTCCACACCAAGTCTCCTACTTGGAATGATTTTGCTTTGACCTTCTTGTTGTAGGCCCTGGCTACCATGATCTTGTCCTTTTCTATTGCTCCCAAAGCTATCATCCTCTTGTCGGTCACCTCATCAATATTATCCATCATTGAATTATAATAATCAGTAGCAGTTAGATCATTTTGTCTGGCAAACCTGACAGCATTCAAACTTATTTCCACAGGTAACACTGCTTCCTGCCCATAGACAAGCTCAAAAGGAGATACTTTAGTAGCACTATGCTTAGATATTCTATGAGCCCATAAAGCTTCAGACAAAATCTTATGCCAATGTTTAGGATTATCAGATATCTTCTTTTTTATCAAATTAATCAATGTCCTATTACTAGACTCGGCCTGTCCATTGGCCTGAGCATAATATGGAGATGAATTAAGCAGCTTAATTCTGTATAATTCAGTAAATTCACGTACCTCCTTTGACATAAAAGAAGTACCTTGATCTGTAGTCAAGGTCTGGGGAATGCCGAATCTATGAATAATATGCTCAGTTATGAACTCAATTACCTCCTTGTGCGTCATGTTCTTTAGAGCAACGGCTTCAGTCCATTTGGTGAAATAGTCAGTGGCAACTAACACAAACCGATGCCCCTTTGATGACGAAGGATGAATTTCTCCAATAAAGTCTAATCCCCATCCTCTGAATGGCCAAGGCTTGATGATAGGATGTAATTCGGCTGCAGGGACCAACTGTAGGTCGCCGAATTTTTGACACACTTGGCACCCCTTGTAGTACTTGAAACAATCAGCTGTCATACTAGGCCAATAAAAACCAGACCTTCGCAACAACCACTTCATCTTTGGAGCTGATTGATGGGTACCACAAATTCCTTCATGTACTTCGGCCATGGCTAATATAGCATCATCTGGGCCCAAGCACTTAAGCAGGATATCATTAACCGTTCGGCGGTAAAGTTCATCACTCATCAACACATACTTGAAAGCTGTTCGCCGAATGTTCTTATCTGTCCTGATATTGGGATTTTGCAAATAATTAAGTATAGGTGTCCTCCAATCACTTGCATCGGCTTCATTGTCAGCCGATTCAATTAAGAGGACGTTTCTGGTAACCCCGGACGGTCCGGCGTCGTCACGCGGACGGTCCGCGACCTGGGAATTTGGCTCTGCACTGGTTATCAGATTTTCAGTTTTGTGAAATTTCCCTCTCTTTATCCGATAACCTGATGCATCTTGTGCCAAATCGTTAGCTCTATGATTCTCAACTCTAGAGACATGCCGAATACTGAATTCGTCAAAAGAATGGATTATGCTCCAACATTTCTCAAGATAACTATTTAGAGTACCATCAAAACATTGGTATTCCTCTAACACTTGTTGGACAACCAGCTGAGAATCACCAAATACCTTCACATGTTTTACTCCCATACTATTTAAAAGTTCTAAACCGAATAAGAGGGCCTCATATTCAGCTTGATTATTAGTGCAATAAGTTTTTAATCGGCTAGAGAAGTCAAAGGAGACATTACTTGGTGAAACAAGTACAATGCCAATTCCTTGCCCTTCATTGCAAACCGATCCATCAAAATATAAAGTCCAAGGAGTAATAGTGAGGTATGACATGTCTAGTTCATGAATATCATTAACCCGATGTTCTACAATAAAATCCGCTACGACTTGGCCTTTCATAGATTTCAATGGTTCATAGGCCAAGTCATATTCTATGAGTGCATAAGCCCACTTACCAATTCTACCACTCATAATTGGGTTATGCAACATGTATTTGATTACATCGGCTTGACCAGAAACAGTGCAATGACTAGACAGTAAATAACATCTACATTTGGTGCATGCATAAAACAAGCATAAGCATAACTTTTCAATAAAAGTGTACCTTGTTTCAGCATCCACCAACCTTCGGCTTAGATATGTCACCACATGCTCCTTCCCCTCAGTTTCTTGTGTTAGAACAGCCCCAATAACCTTGTCTTCAGCTGCAATGTATAATCTGAATGGTGCTCCTGCTTGTGGTGCTTTTAACACGGGAGCCGAAGACAAGTATTTTTTGATGAGATCAAATGCTTCCTGCTGCTCTGCCCCCCAAGTGAATTCAGCATCATTCTTAAGCCGAAGGATAGGGGTGAAGGCATCAATCTTCCCGGCTAGGTTAGAAATAAACCTTCGTAAATAATTCACCTTGCCGAGAAACCTCTGCACTTCGACCTTACAAGTCGGAGGCCCCACATTCCGAATAGACTTGATTCGGTCAGGGTCTATTTCTATACCATGTTCATGGATGACAAATCCTAAAAACTTACCAGCCGACACCCCAAAAGCACATTTACGTGGGTTCATTTTTAAACCATACCGACGCATTTTATCAAAGGCTTTGCGCAAATCAGCTATATGAGAACTAAACTTAGCCGATTTGACTACAATATCATCAATGTAGACTTCCACAGTGTTTCCTAACAACTCATGGAAGATCAGATTCATAGCCCTCTGATAAGTAGCACCAGCATTTTTAAGACCGAATGTCATGACAACCCATTCAAATAAACCAATGAAGCCTGGACATATAAAGGCCGTTTTAGACGCATCTTCTTCGGCCATGAAAATCTGATTATATCCGGCATTACCATCAAGAAAGCTAATAATTCTATTCCCTGATGCATTATTGATTAATGTGTCGGCTATGGGCATGGGATATTCGTCTTTAGGAGTTGCTTTATTTAAATTACGAAAATCAATGCATACTCTAAGTTTACCTGACTCCTTCTTCTCCACCGGCACAATATTGGAGACCCACTCTGCGTATCTGCAAGGCCTAATAAAATTAGCTTCTAGCAGCCGGTGGATTTCGTCCTTGATTCGTGGGAGAAGATCTGGACGAAACGTTCTGGCTTTCTGCTTGAAAGGTCTGAAACCAGACTTAATGGGCAGCCGATGTTCGACAATCTCTCGGCTTAGTCCAGGCATTTCAGTGTAATTCCAAGCAAAACAATCTGAATACTCCTTCAATAGGCCGATCATCTCATCTCTAGGATCGGCCTCCAGGGTCTTGTTTACAAAAGTTGGCCTTGGAGTTTTACCATCTCCTATGTCAATCTCCTCCAATGGATCAGCCGATGTAAACCCCTGTCCTAGTTTGTCAAGATCTCTGAATTCCTCTATCATGTCCCCCACAGAGGAATTAGATGATCTTTGTGTGATGGCGGGCTTTCCGGTCTCAGGGACCGGATCATCCGTAATACTGTCTTTTCGCTGCGGTAGATGTTCGGTCTTAAAGCCCGAACTGTTTTGTGAAAGACCAGACCATCCGGCTTCGAGAGCCGAATTGTCCGTGATCAACGACTCATGAACTTCATGTGCATTCATCATTTAAACTTTATTTAGGATTTAGCCGATTCTCCATCGGCTCTAGCATTACAGGAATGAAACCTTTCTTATCTATACTTATGAACTGATAATCAGAAAAATCTACTCCTGTGAGACATGTAGCAGTCTCATAAGTCCAGAGTACAGGGGCATCGGCCACAGCGATGCAGGCCGATACATCAGCATGTACTTGTTCCACCTCATCGCCTACCCATTGTATTAGCATCTGATGTAATGTAGAAGGTACACATTGATTGGCATGAATCCAATCTCTGCCTAGAATTAAACTGTAATTCCCTTCTACATCAGCGACGAAGAATGCAGCAGCAAGGGTCTTAGTCCCGATGGTTAATTCAACGGACGTGACTCCCCTGGCTTTAATCGAACTATCCCCAACACCGCTGAGGGTCATGTTGGTTTTGACAAGTTCGTCATCTTGTTTACCTAATTTTCTGTATAATGAATAAGGCATTAGATTTACAGCCGCCCCTCCATCCACCAACATCTTAGCAATCGGTATTCCATCAATGTGACCGCGCACGAAGAGCGGCTTTAAATGATTTACCGATTCCTTTGGTTTAGTAAAGGCGGCTTCTTTAGGACCAAAATCAAACTGGGCAGCAACGGGTTCATCGTCGCTAATGATAGTACAATCGGAAGAAAATGTAATAATATTTACATCCATACCTTGGCGTTCTGGAGAAGCCTCGTAGTCGACCAGGTCTTCTCCTAGCAGGTCGTCCTCTTCCATTGATGTTCTCGTGTTGTTGGAGGCTTCCTGATGAACGGCGGACGGTCCGCACGCGGGGGCCGGACGGTCCGCGCCTGGTGCAGGTTGTCTAGAATCTTCCTGGTGAACGGCGGACGGTCCGTGTGCGGGGGCCGGACGGTCCGCACCTGGTGCGGGTTGACTTTCTATTTTTGTGGCCGTTTGTTTTTCCTCAACGGCCTTCGGTCTCCATTTCTTTTGCGGTGGTGGGTATAGCGGGTGTGTGTCATTAAATGTCTTTTCCGCCTCCTTTTCCTGGATCTCCTTTGCTCTTAGGCGCTGTAATTTTCTCTTTTGAGATCGTGTCAATCCCGCTGGGCACCATCGAGGCATGGAGTATTTTGGATCAGCTGTTTTGATGGTAGCCGTATCCTTTTCGGTCGTGTTGGCCGATTCGCCGAAAATCATCGGCCCTTTATTGTCTCCCTGTATGACAACATCCGCAGTGCCTATTTTGATGATGTCCTTTTTTGCTCTTTGAGTTGCTACAGGCATATGCCCCCCTGCCGGATTGGTCGGCCTAGGAGGCCGAGTAGTCCGGCAACCTTGTTGGGCCTGTGCCTGGTGACCGGATTCAGCAAAGCTCAATCGGTCTTGCACTGGCGGTGCCAACCTATCAAAAACGGATGTTTGGGGTGCCCCCCAGGCGGGGTACTGTGGCATCCCAAATGGATATGGTGGCATGCCCCACATTTGATTTGGGACATATGGTGGAGGTAAGTATGTGTATGGATATGGCATAGATGGATAAGGAGGTGGAGGGGTCCATGTCGGTATGTTAGGTCTCAATTGTACAATAGGACCTTTCATTTCTTCCGATTGGTGAGGTGGTCCAATCGGCCTGACCTGACGTTGCTCATGAATGGGTGAGCGGGGTCGCTTCGGTGGCCGGTCACTGGGGCCAGCCTTCTTTTTCACATATTTAGTCAACAATTGATCAAAAGTCGGGCCAGGCTTGATCAGCCGACCAGCTACTTTAAATGTATTTGTTTTCCACGTACCTATCTCTGGTCGTCGTGGTTTGAAAGTACGTGGTCGCTGCGAGTCCTGAGCATAGCCGGACCGTCCGCCAGAGCTCTCCGGACCGTCCGGTGGGGTCCCGGACCGTCCGCGCCTACGTGCCGGACCGTCCGGGATACGCAGCACGGGTTCCTGTATCTGTCTCCCTGTCTGCGCCTGCCCCCCAGTACTGGAGGCTGTGATGGTCACCTTTAGAGTTTCCCCTCCATCGGGAGTCTTCTCCGCTACCACTTTCCTGCAAGAAACTTTATGACCCTCATCGGCCTTTTTTGCATTGCCGATGACTATTTCTTTGCCTTTGCCTTCATCAGCTGTTTTTGGCCGAGTCAGGACTTTCTTGCCCTCAAAGTCGATCATGTTCATTGGAAAGGGCTCCGTGTCCACCTGCATTTCCTGAAATTTCAATCGTCCTTCGTTAATGGCCGATTGAATCTGTCGACGGAATACATTACAATCATTAGTGGCATGAGAAAATGAGTTATGCCACTTGCAATATGCACGACGTTTTAGCTCGTCGGCGGATGGAACAGTGTGATTTATTTTAATATTGCCATTTTTGAGTAGTTCGTCAAATATTTTATCACATTTACCAACATTAAATGTAAACTTAACCTCCTCTTGCCGTTTCTTTTGAACCGGCTGCAAGGAGGAACAAACCGAAGATTTGGCCTGTTTCGGCCAAACCATTTCAGCAGCATACACTTCTGCTGATTCGTCATCTGAGCTACTTTGGTCGTATTCTACTATATGTACGTTGTGACGCATTGTTTTAGCAGTTTCTTTGCTCCGGCTTTCGCAAGCCGAAGCTCTCTGGTGTAATTGTGCTAGTGTAAAGAATTGGATGCCTTCTAATCTTTCTTTTAAATAATATCGCAGACCATTAAAAGCTAATCCTACTAGCTGTTTCTCTGCTAAATGAATTTGAAAGCATCGGTTTCTTGTATCTCGGAATCTCCGGATGTAATCATTAACCGATTCATCTTTTGTTTGTCGCAACGACGCTAAATCTACCAAATCCAATTCATAGTCACCGGAGAAAAAATGATCATGAAATTTTTGTTCTAAATCTCCCCATGCTGAAATGGAATTAGGAGGTAAAGTGGCGTACCATGCAAACGCAGTTCCTGTTAAAGATAATGAAAACAAACGTATGCGAAATGCCTCTATGTCGGCCAACTCTCCTAATTGTGCTAAAAATTGGCCTATGTGTTCACGTGTGTTCTTTCCTTGATCACCCGAAAATTTTGTGAATTCGGGTATCCTGGTTCCCTGTGGGTATGGGTGGTGATCAAATCGGCTGTCATAAGGTTTCCGATATGATTGCCCCCCAGGGACCATGCTTACTCCGAGCTTATCTCGGAACGCCCCGGCTATTTCTTCCCTTACTATATCAATGGCAGCCGGTGCGAGACCACCGGCTCTCTGGTCAAACATAGATGGGGTTGGCTGGATATTAGCATGCTGTCTTTCCCCCCATTGGTTTGAGTTACGTGGTGCGTTTTCATTTGCCCTATATGGGTCATAGGTTTGATCGTTTCTTTCCGGCCTCCTGGGTGGGACCGGAAAGCTTTCCTGGGCTCTGGATCTTGAATTAATGGGTTGATGCATTGTATAGTGTGATGGGAAGTGTTGCTGGGACGGGCGAGGATTTATGTAATAATCCTCCTCAAAAGACTCCTGCACGGACTGTCCGGATACGTACCCGAACCGTCCGGCTGGGTAGTTTGGGTTCTGTGTCGTGTGTGGTGGCTCGGGCGCATACCTAGGTAACTCATTAAAAATAGGCCCGACTGTTGCTGGCCTGGACGGTCCGCGCTCATGTGCGGACGGTCCGGGCATGTGCAGATCGGCTGGTTTGCTGCCGATTTGCGGTTGCTTAGGGTATGTGTCCATCGGCATCCCATAAAGGGGTTGTGACTGGTCGTGACAACCTTTAGCCGATGTGTTACACGCGTTATTTTCTAACTCAACCTCGTGCGAAGGAAAATTTGCGGTACTAGATTTATCAAATGCACGTACTAGTCTCTTAAGATCGCTTTGCATACCCCCTATGATGTTCTGCATTTGTTCACGCTGATCTTCTACATAATTTCTAAGAGATTGCAGATCGTTGGTATTACTTACATTGGGGATATCTGGCGTGGGTTGGAGCGAAGCCGGATCCGTCGCCCGATGTCGGACGACCTTGTTGTTCCTGTCCACTTTGAAGTTGGCCAAGAACTTTGCTTTCGCCTCCTGGATCATCCGCTCCTTGTGCTCCTCGAACTGGAGCTGCTCGTCAGCCGGCAAGGTTTCCCAAGTCGGCTCTATGATGTTGCTTGGAGAAATATCAGAGCTATCCCTTGAACCGGCCATTGAGGGCCGATTTGATGAGCTTAGATATGTTTTCCCCAGCGGAGTCGCCAAAAAGTATGTTGACGCCTTTTCGGAGCGCCAAACACTCAACAAGAACCGTGGCGGTGCCCTCTGCACAGGGGCGGACGGTCCGCGCGCAGGGGCCGGACGGTCCGCGGCCTGGTGCGAGGCGCGGTGGTGCTCTCTGCGCAAGGGCGGACTGTCCGCGGCCTGGGGCCGGACGGTCCGCGGCCTGGTGCGTGGCTGGGGCTCCTGCCTGACGGCCGGACGGTCCGCACCCTGGGGCCGGACGGTCCGCGCGTACGCAGGGACGGCGGGAGATCGCCGACGGCGCCTGGATCTCGCTCCCGGGAGGGACCCCGTCGGGGAGTAGAGATCCTAGGTTGTGTCTAGGCTCGGGCTGGCCGACCTAGACTCCTCTAATCGACGTAGAGCCGAAGAGAGACGAAGAATTTGGGGATTGGATATCTAAACCTAAACTAGACTAGAACTACTCCTAAGATAAAATACGAAATAGAAGTTGTATTGATTCGATTGTTGATGATTACAAATCGGCCGTAGACCTCTCTATTTATAGAGGAGGGGGGCTGGACCCTTTACACAACTGATTCCGAGCTAATCCCGCGAATATAGCTAACAACCGTAGCACAAAACTCGGAACCCTAATCTGTTCTGCGCACGCGCGGACCGTCCGGCCCACAGGCGCGGACCGTCCGGACCGCGGACCGTCCGGCCTCAGGGCCGGACTGTCCGCCGGCTCAAAACCGGTTCGAACAGTACCTTTTGTTAGAAAGTTAGGCATTTTCAGTTTTAATTTAATCCAGAAAAACAGTGCGATATATGTGATGACATGTATGTGCATGTGTGTATAACTACTCTCATAAGCGGTAAACAGCAATGAAACATGCACAAATACGAAGAACAGAGTGTACCCAGCGGAGGGACCGATGCTCAAGGCATCAGTGGCTCCATTCACACGAGACATCTCGTGTGTTTGTTCGATGTAGCCGTACGAAGTCGGTGCAGGAAGATGTACGCTGTGCAGTCCCTCGAACGGTCGCCGGGAAGAAGAACAGCAGCACGCGTCAACTCGGGAAGGCGACGAACAGCAAGCTGTGGACGAAGCAGCTGGACAAACAGATCACGCGAGCAGTCGCGAAGACGCTCCCCAAAAATCTGATCGTCCGCACACCCGTGCAAGTGTATCTCTGCGGTCGGTGATTTCGGAGGCTTGCTCTCCCACTCTCTCTGTGCTCGCAGAAGATGGGACGGGAATGTGTTGTTTGCAATTCGCGTGAGATAATTCGCGTACCTGGAAGAGCCCTCCCTCTCCATTCTTATAGGCGGTCAGAAGGAGAGAGAAGAACAACGGACAGAAACGGTCGCGCATTAGAACTGGAAACTGACGACAGTAACTGACGTCCGTTACTAGCCATAATCGTCAGTAACTGACGTCCGTTACTAGCCATAATCGTCAGTAACTGACGTCCGTTACTAGCCATAAGACAGGAAACAGACGGTTATCATGACGGTCATCGCTCCAGGCAAAATGCGCAACCGTTTGAAAGGAATATTCGGACCAAGGTCCGATCTACCACGAGCCACGAGCCACGGCCACGGCCACGGCCACGGCCACGGCCCGGCCCGGCCGGCGGCGGCGGCGGCGCGCGCGCGCGTGTGGCAGTCCTTCATCCTTTTCTCAACTTCTCAATAGATGCACCAATGGTCCACCTATTTAAGTTGATTAATTTGTCCTTTGAACTTCCAATATGGTACTAAATAATTAGTACATCATAGCATTAAAGTGGGTCATTAGCATTGACTATTATTAAATATTAATTTGGGCCAAGCCCACATTAATCCAACAATCCCCACCAAATGCTAAGTCACACTAAAAAGCTCTCATCATCTCAAACGTTTGATATACTGGTGTTTCGATGGAGACTGTTAAGTTGAACATCCACCTAGAACTTAGACTACACTTGACCACAACTGCACAATGGACTAGACCTTGAATTGGCAGTTTTGCGTGGAATGAGTTTCATCTAAACTCTTTACCAGTACTAGATTGCTGAACGCATCCCCTCTGGTTGGAGCATATAAGTCAAACTCCATAGCCTTTCATGGGTATCTAGAAACCACCCAGATCTCATAAACTGTGACTAGCAGTTAACCCATATAGGTATGTTCCTCTAAAGATGTTCTGTAGGACAACATCTTTGCTTCACAAAGCCACTTGGAACATATTAAGGTGTAAACACCAACCTACCTTACAGTAAGGAAAGATATGCATCTGAAATGAGCCTTATTAAGGGTCTTTCCTCTCAGTCTACCACTAGCTTGTTTCACCATTCTAATTCACGGGATCTCCGATCACATAGAACAGGTTACCACTATGATAAACTTTAGGTGGGTCTCATGCCCATCTCACTTGATGCACTATCTATCACACTACGTGATAGCCCCTTAGTAAATTGATCTGCCAGATTTTTAGACGTATGGACATAATCCAACGCTATTACTCCGGAGTTTCTCAATTTCCTGACAGATTTCAAACGCCTCTTTATGTGCCTTGTCGACTTCATATTATCCTTAGAACTGTTTATCTTAATTATCACAGTCTGATTATCACAGTTCATGGAAATAGCCGGCACAGGTTTTTCAACCACCGGTAAATCCATAAGGAGTTCACGAAGCCACTCAGCCTCAACTGAAGCGGTATCTAATGCTGTGAGTTCTGCTTCCATAGTCGACCTCGTTAAGATGGTCTGCTTGCAAGACTTCCATGAAACAGCACCACCTCCAAGTGAAAACACATATCCACTTGTGGCATATATTTCATCAGCATCAGATATCCAGTTTGCATCACAATAACCCTCCAGTACTGTTGGGTACCCGGTATAATGGATGCCTAAACTCATAGTACCCTTTAGATAGCGCAAAACTCTCTCAAGAGCACGCCAGTGATCATCTCCCGGATTTGAAACAAATCGACTAAGTTTGCTCACAGCAAATGAGATGTCAGGCCTCGTAGCGCTAGCTAAATACATGAGTGAACCAATTATTTGGGAATATCTCAATTGATCCCTAGCTATCCTTCGATTTTTCTTTAATAGCTTACTAGGATCATAAGGCGTTGGAGCAGGTTCACATTCGCTAAAACCAAAGCGACTCAAAACCTTTTCCACATAATGGGATTGCACAAGTGTGATCCCACCAATGCCTTCTCTCAGTAGCTTAATGTTAAGAATAACATCAGCTTCTCCCAAATCTTTCATTTCAAAATTATTAGACAGAAAGTCTTTTGTCTCTTTAATCACATCAAGACTCGTCCCCAAGATTAGAATGTCATCAACATATAGGCATAAAATTACTCCCTCGCCCCCACCATACCGATAGTATACACACTTGTCTGCTTCGTTCACAACAAAACCGGCAGATGTCAAAGTTCTATCGAACTTTTCATGCCATTGCTTAGGTGCTTGTTTTAGGCCATATAAAGATTTCAATAATTTACACACCATGCCTTCTTGACCGTTTGCTACAAACCCAGCTGGCTGCTCCATGTAAATTTCCTCATCTAGCTCTCCATTTAGGAATGCTGTCTTAACATCCATTTGATGGACGAGAAGACCATGAGAGGCAGCCAAATAAAGTAGCACACGAATTGTGGTCAATCGAGCCACAGGTGAATAAGTATCAAAGAAATCCTCACCTTCCTTCTGTGAATAGCCTTTAATTACAAGCCTCGCCTTGTACCTTTCAATAGTACCATCAGGCCTAAGTTTTTTCTTGAACACCCATTTACTTCCAATGGGCTTACACCCATAAGGACGCTCAACTACCTCCCAAGTTGCATTAGACATAATAGAATCCATCTCACTCCTTATTGCTTCCTTCCAAAAGTCAGCATCAGGAGAGGAATATGCCTCTTCAATGGTACTTGGTGTGTCATCCACAAGATATACAATGTAATCATCACCAAAGGACTTTGCAATCCTTGGTCTCTTACTCTTTCGAGTTGATACATTGTCATTTTCCACATGATTATGTATATGGGATTCCTCAGTGTGTTCTATCGGAATAAAATGCTCATGGGGTATCGTTGGTTCATCATTAGACGTATCATGTGTAGCTTTCATGGGAAATTCGTCCTCAAAGAACGTAGCATCTCTGGACTCCATAATTGTACCAACCAACATGTCCGGTACTCCAGAGTTTATAATTAAAAACCTATATCCAATGCTGTGGAAAGCATACCCAAGGAAAACACAATCAACAGTTTTCGGTCCTAATTTGCGCTTCTTGTTAATTGGCACATTCACTTTAGCCAAACAACCCCAGGTGCGCAAATAGGAGATATTTAATTTCTTCTTTTCCCATTCCTCGAATGGTGTGATTTCTTTGTTCTTTGTGGGAACTTTATTCAGGACATGACACGCCGTCAAGATCGCCTCACCCCACCATTCCTTAGATAGCCCTGAAGTCTCTAACATGGCGTTAACCAAATCAGTTAGAGTACGGTTCTTTCTTTCAGCAACCCCATTGGATTGTGGTGAGTATGGCGGTGTCCTCTCATGAATAATACCATGTTCCACACAAAAATCAGAAAAATCACCCGAAAAATATTCTCCACCACGATCAGACCTTAACCGTTTAATTTTCCTCTCGAGTTGATTTTCAACTTCAGCTTTGTAGGTCTTAAAATAATGCAAAGCTTCATCTTTTGATTTTAAGAGATACACATAACAAAATCTAGTAGAGTCATCGATAAAAGTAATAAAATATCGCTTGCCTCCTTTAGTCAATATTCCGTTCATCTCACATAAATCGGAATGTATTAAGTCTAGTGGTGCCAAATTCCTCGCCTCCGCAGCCTTGTGAGGCTTGCGAGGTTGCTTAGATTGCACGCACACCTGGCACTTAGAACCTTTGACTAAATCAAATTTCGGGATTAAATTTAAATCTGCTAACCGCGAGACACAACCAAAATTGATATGACAAAGTCGTGAATGCCAAATATACGACTCATTCGAAACAACATTGTTCACAGACTTATTACACGCATCATGCAAAGATAAGCGGAACAAGCCTCCGCTGTCATAGCCTTTTCCAACAAACGTTCCATACTTAGACAGTATACATTTATTAGACTCAAAGACAATTTTGTAACCATCTCGACACAATTGAGAGCCACTAACTAGATTCTTTTTGATGGAGGGGACATGCTGCACGTTCTTCAATAGCACCGTCTTTCCCGAAGTAAACTTCAGAATGACTGTACCAACACCAAGAACACGCGCATGTGATCCGTTCCCCATCAGCAAGGCTCCAGTCCCTTTGCACTGATAAGAAGAAAATAAAGAAATATCAGCACACACATGAATATTAGCACCGGTATCAGCCCACCACTCAGGGGATTGACACACTGAAAGAACAGTAGGTAAAAGATTACCATACCCCGATGTTCCTTCTGCAGTCTCGCTAACAACCATGTTTACTGTTTTCTTCTCTTGAGCTGGTTTTTTCTCTTGCTTAAATTTGTGGTCTGGACAAGCGCTTGCCCAATGATCAGTACTCCCGCAAACAAAGCAACCAGCTCCTTTGTTCTTCTTTTTGAACGAGGCTGCCAGCTTGGGCTTCGTGGCATTCTGTTGCTTGTTCTTCTTTTTATTATTATGTGATGCATTGGAGTTCTTCTTTTGTACCATATTGGCACTAGAAGTCTCAACTCCTTTTCCACGAGTGTCTTTTGCTCTCGCCCTCTCCTCAACATCAAGAGAACCAATAAGCTCAGCCACGCTAAACTCTTGTCTCTTATGTTTTAGAGTGGTAGCAAAGTCCGTCCAAGAAGGTGGCAGTTTAGCGATAATACCGCCGGCCACGAACTTGTCAGGCAAGACACATGGGAATTGTTCGAGTTCTTTAGCCAGTGCCTGTATTTCATGAGCCTGTTCAACTACAGGACGGTTTTCCACCATCTTATAGTCAAACAGCTGCTCCATGATGTACAGCTCGCTACCAGCATCAGAAACACCAAACTTCTCATCTAATGCATCCCATAACTCTTTTGCAGATGTGCACGTTAGATAAGAATCAACATACTTGTTGGCAAGAGCGCCAATCACGGCGCCTCGAAACAGGTTATCGGCAACGTCGAACATTCTCTCCTCTTCAGGAGTGAACTGTTCGGGTTTCCCCTGTGCGGCGTGATAGCAGTTCATTGCGGTCAACCACAGTATCATCTTACTACGCCATCTCTTGTAAAACGTCCCATCAAAAGGTTCACTTGGTTTTAACGCAGCAGCAAAACCACTAACAGAAAAATGCCTAATATCAGATTTTTGGATTGTTAGAAAGTTAGGCATTTTCAGTTTTAATTTAATCCAGAAAAACAATGCGATATATGTGATGACATGTATGTGCATGTGTGTATAACTACTCTCATAAGCGGTAAACAGCAATGAAACATGCACAAATACGAAGAACAGAGTGTACCCAGCGGAGGGACCGATGCTCAAGGCATCAGTGGCTCCATTCACACGAGACATCTCGTGTGTTTGTTCGATGTAGCCGTACGAAGTCGGTGCAGGAAGATGTACGCTGTGCAGTCCCTCGAACGGTCGCCGGGAAGAAGAACAGCAGCACGCGTCAACTCGGGAAGGCGACGAACAGCAAGCTGTGGACGAAGCAGCTGGACAAACAGATCACGCGAGCAGTCGCGAAGACGCTCCCCAAAAATCTGATCGTCCGCACACCCGTGCAAGTGTATCTCTGCGGTCGGTGATTTCGGAGGCCTGCTCTCCCACTCTCTCTGTGCTCGCAGAAGATGGGACGGGAATGTGTTGTTTGCAATTCGCGTGAGATAATTCGCGTACCTGGAAGAGCCCTCCCTCTCCATTCTTATAGGCGGTCAGAAGGAGGGAGAAGAACAACGGACAGAAACGGTCGCGCATTAGAACTGGAAACTGACGACAGTAACTGACGTCCGTTACTAGCCATAATCGTCAGTAACTGACGTCCGTTACTAGCTATAAGACAGGAAACGGACGGTTATCATGACGGTCATCGCTCCAGGCAAAATGCGCAACCGTTTGAAAGGAATATTCGGACCAAGGTCCGATCTACCACGAGTCACGAGCCACGGCCCGGCCCGGCCCGGCCGGCGGCGGCGGCGGCGCGCACGCGCGCGTGTGGCAGTCCTTCATCCTTTTCTCAACTTCTCAATAGATGCACCAATGGTCCACCTATTTAAGTTGATTAATTTGTCCTTTGAACTTCCAATATGGTACTAAATAATTAGTACACCATAGCATTAAAGTGGGCCATTAGCATTGACTATTATTGAATATTAATTTGGGCCAAGCCCACATTAATCCAACACCTTTACCTTCCATTGTAAAATGAAATGGTATTTTGCCAACGTTCGGCGCTAGTAATTGTTGACAACAGCATATATGGTAGCACCATTTGTCAGCATATGTCATTATGTCCTCTTGTGGTTGCTCTACTGCTCTAGGACGGTATGGACCAAGGTCAGTTTAGCCTTAGGTGTGCATTGTTAAAATTGTGAGAGCCAAGAATGTTGTCTGTTCTATACCATCTGAATATTGAAGTTTGTAACTGCCTTGAACATTTTATGCTACAGCGAAGAGAGTTTGTAGCTTAAAACGTCTGACCCATCATATCTTCTGTTCAGCAAGTTGGCAAGGGCATCAACGTATTGAGTTGACATGAGTGATCGATCTTTCTGTGAAAGAAGATTTGCTATTGATCTGTTTTTATACATTCAGCAGTTGTCTGAAAGTTCCATGTAGACAAATGTTACCATGCTATGTACTGATGTTTCATTTTGAATAGGGTGCTGGGCGTGCATTTTCTGCTGGTGGGGACCTAAAGATGTTTTATGAAGGGAAATCAAGTATGGACATTGCAGAACAATTACATGGCATTGCCATCAGACCATTTCGATTTCTTAGTAGTTACATTAATTTTCTGTTACCATGATGTGCATTTGCATACAATAAATCATGTCACTTAGGATTGGAGCTACAAATACTGCTTTGCAGATGATTCCTGCCTCGAGGTTGTGTATAGAATGTATTGGCTTTGCTACCACATTCACACGTACAAGAAAACCATGGTATATGATTGTCAGAGAACCATTCATCTTTCTGAAGAAAGTAATGTACTGAAACTCTAGTATCCTATGTTCTTGCAGGTTGCTCTTGTTAATGGGCTTGTCATGGGTGGTGGCGCTGCAATGGTTGTGCCACTAAAGTTTGCAGTTGTCACAGAGAAAACAGTATGTGCCAACAATACACTATTGAGGCCTATATTATTTACAATCTATTTTACCTTAACTCTTCTACATGAATTATCTTCATTGCATCGCTCATGATAAAAACATCTACTCTTGTGCACCTGTTCATATGATCTTTTGTTATATAAACAGTATATGAGCATTATGTTCTCAAGTTTTTTAATGTTGAAAGGTTATCCACTTGATTGCCTCTGAATGTGGTTCTGAATTCTTTTGGAGAATCTAACAGTGATCAGCTCTTCTCCTTTTCTTTTTGATAGATCTTTGCTACTCCTGAGGCTAGTGTTGGATTGCACACAGATTGTAGCTTTTCCTACATCCATTCCCGGCTCCCTGGATATTTAGGTGAGTATTATATTATAAATTTTCAAAGATAAAAATTATGCATGAGTTTGATTGCAGGAATATTATAACAAAAAAGTGGCAATTACAAATCAAATGTAGAGTTCTGTTTTTAATTTAAAAAAATCAAATATATGACTGTGAGACATATTTATGATGCATCTGATGAGTCATGATGGTTTGTCTCCTTTTGAACTATAAGGCGAGTATCTGGCTTTAACTGGTGCTAGACTGAATGCGAAGGAAATGATTTCTGCTGGTCTTGCTACTCATTTTGTCAGTTCTGAAGTAAGACATTTTCAGCAGCTAGCATTTCTAATTCTATTTGTTTTTCTGCACTGATTTTCACATGGTTCCATGTGCAAATAATAGAGACTTGGGATTAGAGACTGTCAGGCTGCTTGTTGATAGTGGTTGCCTGTAGTTTTACTAATCAAAGCACTTGTAATACTTATGCAGAAATTGGAAGAACTTGAAAAACGTCTACTGGATTTGGACACAGGTGCTGAGTCTGCAGTCCGAGCTGTTATTGAAGAATTCTCAACAGATGTTCGAACTGATGAAGATAGTATATTGAATAAGTACTGGATCTGATAATTATTTAAGATAGAACTTGTTACACATATAAGATAATTATCATGTATATACTGAAAATAAACTGACACTGATATCTCAACCTTTCTTTGATAGGCTTTCAACTATCAACAAATGCTTCTCTGCGGAGACTGTTGAGGATATCATAAAAGCATTTGTAAGGATTCAACACTCATGCCATCCCACTTTATGCAGTGAGATCTCCATCAGTTTCTCAGACTATTGGTTACAACTGAAGTGTTAGCTAGTGTTTATTCTACATTCTGTAATGTGCCATGGTTTACTTAAATCTAGAAGTTGACATTTTTCTGCAAAAGAGCTGCATACCTTAATCCTGATTTCAAATGAAAACCTGGTATAATTTGAAAGTGACTTACCATATATTAATGAAGTGAAACTAAAACCTGGTTCAATGAGGTACCGAATTTTTCCAGCACCTAAGATGCATTCATCCTTTGTTGTAGCATCAAACCATCTCTGTACCACTGTCCTTGTAACAAGTAAATTCTCTATTTCGCGACGTATGTGTATCATTAATCAAACACCTTGATTTTCGTCACTATAGGAATCAGAAGCGAGCATAGACGGAAACCAATGGATAGCTCCAGTCCTAAAGGGTCTGAGAAGATCATCTCCAACTGCACTGAAGATCACCCTGAGATCGGTACAATCTCTCACATTATTGTTAACCTAATGGAATTCATCCTGTCAGCCTTTGTTTTTGCTTGTCTAAGGTGAAGACTAGTGCAGTTCCCCCCTCCATGACCACCTGCTTTATTCTTGTGAAAAAAAAACTACTATTTTAGATTTATGTAATTATGCACCACAGTGGATTTGTATGAGTTTCGTTCCACAAGCTAAGTTCTAGTTTCCTTGATGATTTAAAACTTTCAGATCAGAGAAGGTCGAAAACAGAGTTTGCCTGAATGTTTGACTAAGGAATTTAGGCTTACAATGAATATACTGCGGTCTGTTGTCAATGGGGATGTTTATGAGGTATGGATGTCGTACCAATGAGCTGCTGTTGCCTTAAAAATGACTCTTCAACTTGGTCATTGACATTTTCAGTTTGATTTTACGACAGGGCATTAGAGCTCTTAGCGTCGATAAAGACAATGCCCCTAAGGTTCCTCTCTCTTTCTCATTTAGTCATTTTCTTTATGTATCTCAATAATATGAATATCGCTGCCGTGCTCTTTTTCTTTAACTTCTCTATCTACGATGCCGCAGTGGAATCCCACTACCCTTGAGGAGGTGAAGTACGAGGACATCGACCGTCTGTTCCAGCCGTTCAGTCCGGAGCTGGAACTTCAGGTCCCATCTGATGATTCCAACAGGTGGGCTGTGACTCCCCTTGAATCTCACACATCACTCTTGGATCCTGCATACATATAACCAACGCATTTGACATCATCAAAACCAACAAAATGCAGGTGGAGCGGCAAATACGAGAACACGGTCTATGGCAGAGCTTCCCAGTGACTGTATACAAGATCCCCAGCCTTTTGTATCTTGGGACCGATATTTTCATTCGAACCACTGCATTACGGAATATTCAGTTTGCGGCACGTGTGTATGTAGAGTGTTTGTGTAGTGCGACGTTCCAATGTATGAACTGTTGCAAAGGTTACACGATGACATGAAGTTTGATCCAACACCAAAACCATCTATTAGATGGAAAGTTCTGCACTTTGGATGTTATATCGCCAAACCCTTGCAAATCAGGAGTACTCCAACTCCATGAACTGCTCAAACCCTTGCAAATCAGAAGTACTCCAACTCCATGTAGTATAGTAGTTTCTCTTGTACTTCGCAGATGTCCTCTCAATCGGCGCTATCCTAACTAACAGAATCTGCTTCACAGCAGCTAATTCTCTCTTATCAAACTTCACCCGCACTTTCTTCAGTTACTTGCCAGCCTATCCATGTGATCAGTGAAACGGCGCAAATCACTGACACCACCTGTTACTGATAACCCACAAGATGAAACTTGAGATGATAGTGTTTTAATGTCAATAGTAAAGCTGGTATTAGGCCCCGAAAAAATTTTGTAGGTTAGGGCAGCTCTCAAAAAGCTTCACCAGGAAAACAGGTTCTTGTTCATCAGGCGCGTCCCAAAGGAATTAGAGGCCTGTGCTAAATAATAGACAAGGTCTAGCTTAACTTAGCAAAATAACAAAATAGTAACATATATCAATAAACTATATTATAAAATATAGTAGTATAGTCTAAGTATTGTACCTGCTACATAATCTTTACTTGAAAAACATCATTCTCTTAGTGTTCTTCGAAATAAAATCTTCGATGATAAATTCATAATCAATCTTCTCTAGCATGTCACACTCAAGTGCTATCATAGTCAATGCATTAAGTATTTCTTGTTTCATTGTATAACGCAGATAGAATTTCAATAGCTTCAATATAGAAAACCTCTGACCTGATGCAACCGTCACATGAAAAGTCAATAGAACTCTATATGCACTGGCTGCATTAGGAAAATAGTCGTGTTGCTTCAGAAAATCTTGAAAGTCGCCTAGAGGGGGGTGAATAGGCGGAATCTGAAAATTATAAACTTAAGCACAACTACAAGTCGGGGTTAGCGTTAGAAATATAAACGAGTCCGAAAGAGAGGGCGAAAACAAATCACAAGCAAATAAGAATGGATGGCACGGTGATTTGTTTTACCGAGGTTCGGTTCTTGCAAACCTACTCCCCGTTGAGGTGGTCATAAAGATCGGGTCTCTTTCAATCCTTTCCCTCTCTCAAACGGTCACTTAGACCGAGTGAGTTTCTCTTCTCAATCAAATGGGACACTAAGTCCACTACAAGGACCACCACACAATTGGTGTCTCTTGTTTTGATTACAAGTGTTATGGAAGCAAGAATGAGGAAGAAGAAAAGCAATCCAAGCGCAAGAGCTCAAAAGAACACAAATGTCTCTCTCTCTAGTCACTAATTTGTTTGGAGTGATTCCGGACTTGGGAGAGGATTCGATCTCTTTGTTGTGTCTTGTATTGAATGCTATAGCTCTTGTATGAGGTGTGAAGGCTGAAAACTTGGATGCTATGAATATGGGGTGGTTGGGGGTATTTATAGCCCCAACCACCAATATGGCCGTTGGGGATGGCTTCTGTTGACGGGTGCACCGGACAGTCCGGTGCGCCACCGGACACTGTCCGGTGCGCCAGCTACGTCACCCAACTGTTAGGGTTCGACCGTTGGAGCTCTGACTTGTGTGGGCCACCAGACAGTCCGGTGGTACACCGGACAAGTCCTGTAGACTGTCTGGTGCGCCTTCTGGCGCTGCTCTGACCTCTGCGCGCGCAGGCACGCACTGTAGCACATTTAATGCCTTCTACAGACGACCGTTGGCGCGAAGTAGCCATTGCTCCGCTGGCACACCGGACAGTCCGGTGCTACACCGGATAGTCCGGTGAATTATAGCGGAGCAGCTCCCAGAATTCCCGAAGGTGGCAAGTTTGGAGTTGGGTTCCCTGGTGCACCGGACACTGTCCGGTGGCACACCGGTCAGTCCGGTGCGCCAGACCAGGGCTGCCTTCGGTACAATTTGCTCCTTAGTTTTGAACCCTTTCTTTTGACTTGTATTGGTTTATAGTGAACCTTTGGCACCTGTAGAACTCATAATCTAGAGCAAACTAGTTAGTCCAATAATTTGTGTTGGGCAATTCAACCACCAAAATTCATATGGAAAAGGTTTGACCCTATTTCCCTTTCAATCTCCCCCTTTTTAGTGATTGATGCCAACACATACCAAAGCAAATATAGAAGTGCAGAATTAAACTAGTTTGCATAAAGTAAGTGCAAAGGTTACTTGGAATTGAAACCAATAAACTTAATTCAATAGATGTGCATGGATGGTTTTCTTCTTATTTAAAATTTTGGACCATATTTGCACCACGAGTTTTGTTTTTGCAAATCCTTTGTAAAATTCTTTTCAAAAACCTTTTGCAAATAGTCAAAGATACATGCATAAGATTGAAGAAAGTATTTTCAAGATTTGAAATTTTCTCTCCCTGTTTCAAATGCTTTTCCTTTGACTTAAACAAAACTCCCCTACATAAAATTCTCCTCTTAGTGTTCAAGAGGGTTTTACAATTTTTGAAGATACTACTTTCTCCCCCTTCCGAACACAATAAGATATCAATTTGAAAAACTTTATTTTAAAATCCGGTGGTGGTGCGGTCCTTTTGATTTGAGCTCATACTTTCTCCCCCTTTGGCATGAATCGCCAAAAACGGATACGTGTGAGTGAAATATAAGCCTTTTTTCAAACTTTCTCCCCCTTTGGTAAACAAAGACGTATGAGTGAACATTATACCAAATTGGAGAACGATACGGAATACCGGCAAATATGATTCGAGTTGAGTGGAAGCGCCTTCTTTGCCGAATACTTCATTTCCCTTTCAATATCTATGACTAAGCATAATATTATCCTTGAAAACACATTAGTCATAGACATAAAAGAGATATGATCAAAGGTATATAAATGAGTTAAGCGTGCAAAGAATCAATCAAAATTCCTAGAATCAAGGATATTTAGCTCATTCCGAAGTTTGGTAAAGGTTTTCTCATCTAAAGGCTTGGTAAAGATATCGACCAATTGATCTTTGGTGTTTATATAGGCTATCTCGATATCCCCCTTTTGTTGGTGATCTCTCAGAAAGTGATACCGAATGGCTATGTGCTTAGTGCGGCTGTGTTCAACAGGATTATCCGCCATGCGGATTGCACTCTCATTGTCACATAGGAGAGGGACTTTGCTAAACTTGTAGCCATAGTCCTTAAGGGTTTGCCTCATCCAAAGCAATTGCGCGCAACAATGGCCTGCGGCAATGTACTCGGCTTCGGCGGAAGAAAGAGCCACTGAGTTTTGTTTCTTTGATGCCCAAGACACCAGGGATCTTCCCAGAAATTGACAAGTCCCTGATGTGCTCTTCCTATCAATCTTACACCCTGCCCAATCAGCATCGGAATATCCTAATAAATCAATGAGGATCCCTTGGGGTACCAAAGACCAAACTTAGGTGTATAAACTAAATATCTCATGATTCGCTTCACGGCCCTAAGGTGAACTTCCTTAGGATCGGCTTGGAACCTTGCACACATACATACAGAAAGCATAATTTCCGGTCGAAATGCACATAAATAGAGTAAGGATCCTATCATCGACCGGTATACCTTTTGATCTACGGATTTACCTCCCGTGTCGAGGTCAAGATGCCCATTGGTTCCCATGGGTGTCTTGATGGGCTTGGCATCCTTCATTCCAAACTTGGTGAGAATATCTTGAATATACTTTGTTTGGCTGATGAAGGTGCCCTCTTGGAGTTGCTTGACTTGAAATCCTAAGAAATACTTCAACTCCCCCATCATAGACATCTCGAATTTTTGAATCATGATCCTACTAAACTCTTTACAAGTAGATTTGTTAGTAGACCCAAATATGATATCATCAACATAAATTTGGCATACAAACAAATTATTCTCAATGGTTTTAGTGAATAAAGTAGGATCGGCCTTTCCGACTTTGAATCCATTATCAATAAGAAAATCTCTTAGGCATTCATACCATGCTCTTGGGGCTTGCTTGAGCCAATAAAGCGCCTTAGAGAGTTTGTAAACATGGTTAGGGTACTCACTATCTTCAAAGCCAGGAGGTTGCTCAACATAGACCTCTTCCTTGATAGGTCCATTGAGGAAGGCACTCTTCACGTCCATTTGGTAAAGCTTAAAGCCATGGTGAGTAGCATAGGCAAGTAATATTCGAATTGACTCAAGCCTAACTACGGGTGCATAGGTTTCTCCAAAATCTAAACCTTCGACTTGTGAATACCCTTTGGCCACAAGTCGTGCCTTGTTCCTTATCACCACACCATGCTCATCTTGTTTGTTGCGGAAGACCCACTTGGTTCCTACAACATTTTGGTTAGGACGTGGAACTAAATGCCATACCTCATTCCTTGTGAAATTGTTGAGCTCCTCTTGCATCGCCAACACCCAATCCGAATCTTGAAGTGCTTCCTCTACCCTGTGTGGCTCAATAGAGGAAACAAAAGAGTAATGTACACAAAAATGGGCAACACGAGATCGAGTGGTTACCCCCTTATGAATGTCTCCTAGGATGGTGTTCACGGGGTGATCTCGTTGGATTGCTTGGTGGACTCTTGGGTGTGGCGGCCTTGGAACTTGCTCATCCTCCTTGTCTTGATCATGGGCATCTCCCCCTTGATCATTGTCATCTTCTTGAGGTGGCTCATCTTCTTGATCTTCTCCTTCATCATCTTGAGCTTCATCCTCATCTTGAGTTGGTGGGGATGCTTGCATGGAGGAAGATGGTTGATCTTGTGCTTGAATGGGATCTTCGGATTCCTTAGGACACACATCCCCAATGGACATGTTCCTTAGCGCGACGCATGGAGCCTCTTCATCATCTAATTCATCAAGATCAACTTGCTCTACTTGAGAGCCGTTAGTCTCATCAAACACAATGTCACAAGAAACTTCAACTAGTCCGGTGGACTTGTTAAAGACTCTATATGCCCTTGTGTTTGAATCATATCCTAGTAAAAAGCCTTCTACAGCCTTAGGAGCAAATTTTGATTTTCTACCTCTTTTAATAAGAATAAAATATTTGCTACCAAAGACCCTAAAATATGAAACATTTGGCTTTTTACCGGTGAGGAGTTCGTATGATGTTTTCTTGAGGATTCAGTGTAGATACAACCGGTTGATGGCGTAGCAGGAGGTGTTGACCGCCTCGGCCCAAAACCGATCCGAAGTCTTGTACTCATCAAGCATGGTTCTTGCCATGTCCAGTAGAGTTCTATTCTTCCTCTCCACTACGCCATTTTGTTGTGGCATGTAGGGAGAAGAGAACTCATGCTTGATGCCCTCCTCCTCAAGGAAGCCTTCAATTTGTGAATTCTTGAACTCCGTCCCATTGTGCTTCTTATTTTCTTGATCCTTAAGCCGAACTCATTTTGAGCCCGTCTCAAGAATCCTTTCAAAGTTTCTTGGGTTTGAGATTTATCATGTAAAAAGAATACCCAAGTGAAGCGAGAATAATCATCCACAATAACTAGACAGTACTTACTCCCGCCGATGCTTATGTAAGCTATCGGACCGAATAAATCCATGTGGAGTAGTTCCAGTGGCCTGTCAGTCGTCATGATGTTCTTATATGGATGATGAACACCAACTTGCTTCCCTGCTTGGCATGCGCTACAAATCCTGTCTTTCTCAAAATGAACATTTGTTAGTCCTAAAATGTGCTCTCCCTTTAGAAGCTTGTGAAGATTCTTCATCCCAACATGGGCTAGTCGGCGGTGCCAGAGCCAACCCATGTTAGTCTTAACAATTAAGCAGGTGTCGAGTTCAGCTCTATTGAAATCAACTAAGTATAGCTGACCCTCTAACACTCCCTTAAAAGCTATTGAATCATCACTTCTTCTAAAGACAGTAACACCTGTGTCTATAAAAAGACAGTTGTAACCCATTTTGCATAATTGAGAAACAGAAAGCAAGTTGTAATCTAAAGAATCTACAAGAAAAACATTGGAAATGGAATGGTCAGGTGATATAGCAATTTTACCCAATCCTTTGACCAAACCTTGATTTCCATCCCCGAATGTGATAGCTCGTTGGGGATCTTGGTTTTTCTCATAGGAGGAGAACATTCTTTTCTCCCCGGTCATATGGTTTGTGCACCCGCTATCGATGATCCAACTTGAGCCCCCGGATGCATAAATCTACAAAACAGATTTAGTTCTTAATTTTAGGTACCCAAACAGTTTTGGGTCCTTTGACATTAGATACAAGAACTTTGGGTACCCAAACACAAGTCTTTCCCTTGTGTTTGCCCCCAACATACTTGGCAACTACCTTGCCTGATTTGTTAGTTAGCAAATAAGAAGCATCAAAAGTTTTGAAAGAAACATTATGATCATTTGATGCTTTAAGAGTTTTCTTCTTAGGCAATTTAGCATGGGTTGATTGCCTAGAACTAGATGCCTCACTCTTATACATAAAAGCATGATTAGGGCCAGAGTGAGACTTCCTAGAGTGAATTCTCCTAATTTTGTGTTCGGGATAACCGGCAGGGTATAAAATGTAACCCTCGTTATCCTGAACCATGGGAGCCTTTCCCTTAACAAAATTTGACAATCTTTTAGGTGGCGCATTAAGCTTGACATTGTCTCCCTGTTGGAAGCCAATGATATCCTTAATGCCAGGGCGTCTCCCACTATAAAGCATGCTTCTAGCAAATTTAAATTTTTCATTTTCCAAGTCATGCTCATTGATTTTAGCAGTTATTGTAGCTATGTGATCATTTTGTTGTTTAATTAAAGCAAGGTGATCATGAATAGCATCTACATTAACATCTCTACATCTAGTGCAAATAGAAACATGTTCAACGGTATATGTAGAGGGTTTGCAAGTATTTAACTCAACAATCTTAGCATGCAAAATATCATTCTCATCTCTAAGATTGGAAATAGAAGCATTGCAAACATCTAAATCCTTAGCCTTAGCAATTAATTTTTCATTCTCAATTTTAAGGCTAGAAAGAGACGCATTCAAATTGTCAATCTTAGTAATTAAATTAGCATTATCATTTCTAAGACTAACAATTGAATCATCACAAACATCAAACTTTTCAACCTTAGCAATTAATTTTGCATTTTCATTTCTAAGGTTGGAAACAATATCATGGCAAGTGCTTAGCTCACTAGTTAATTTTTCATTTTTCTCTACCTTCTGAACATAAGCATTTTTAACTTTAACATGCTTTTTGTTTTCTTTAATTAGGAAATTCTCTTGGCTATCCAAGAGTTCATCCTTCTCATGAATAGCGCTAATCAATTCATTTAATTTTTCCTTTTTTGCATGTTTAGGTTGGCAAAGAGAGTAAACAAATCATCCTCATCATCACTAGCATTAGCCTCATCACTAGATGTTGCATACTTAGTGGAGGATTTGGATGTTACCTTCTTCTTCTTGCCGTCCTTTGCCATGAAGCATTTGTGGCCGATGTTGGGGAAGAGGAGTCCTTTATTGACGGTGATGTTGGCGGCGTCCTCATCGGAGGAGGAGTCGGTGGAGCTCTCGTCGGAGTCCCACTCCTGGCAGACATGGGCATCGCCGCCCTTCTTCTTGTAGTACCTCTTCTTTTCTCTCCTCTTTCCCTTCTTGTCGTCGCCCCTGTCATTATCACTAGATAATGGACATTTGGCAATGAAATGACCGGGCTTACCACATTTGTAGCACACTTTCTTGGAACGGGGCTTGTAATCTTTCCCCTTTCTTTGTTTGAGGATTTGGCAGAAGCTCTTGATGATGAGCGCCATCTCCCCATTGTCGAGCTTGGAGGCGTCGATGGGGATTCTACTTGGAGTAGAATCTTCTTTCTTCTCCTCCGTTGCTTTGAATGCAACGGGTTGTGCTTCGAGTACGGAGGAGGATGCGCCTTGCTCGATGATCATTTTAGAGCCTTTGATAATTAGTTCAAAGCTCACAAATTTACCTATCACTTCCTCGGGAGACATTAGTTTATATCTTGGATCACCACGAATTAATTAAACTTGAGTTGGGTTAAGAAATACGAGTGATCTAAGAATAACCTTGACCATTTCATGGTCATCCCACTTGGTACTCCCAAGGTTGCACACTTGGTTCACCAAGGTTTTTAGCCGGTTGTATATGGCTTGCAGGTCTTCTCCTTGGTTGAGCATGAAGCGACCGAGCTCCCCCTCGATCGTTTCCCTCTTGGTGATCTTGGTCACCTTGTCTCCTTCGTGCGCCGTTTTGAGCACGTCCCAAATCTCTTTGGTGCTCTTCAATCCTTGCACCTTGTTATACTCCTCTCGACTTAGAGAGGTGAGGAGTATTGTGGTGGCTTGTGAGTTGAAGTGCTGGATTTAGGCAACTTCGTCCGAATCATAGTCCTCATCCCCTACGGATGGTACCTGTGCACCAAACTCAACAACGTTCCAAATACTAGTGTGGAGTGAGGTTAGGTGATGCCTCATTTTATCACTCCACATGTTATAATCTTCACCGTCAAAAACCGGTGGTTTGCCTAATGGAACGGAAAGTAATGGAGTACGTTTAGAAATGCGAGGGTAGTGTAGGGGAATCTTACTAAACTTCTTGCGCTCATGGCGCTTAGAAGTTACGGACGGCGCGTCAGAGTCGGAGGTGGATAGCGATGAAGAGTCGGTCTCGTAGTAGACCACCTTCCTCATCTTCTTTTTCTTTTTGCCACTCTGATGCGACTTGTGTGAAGGGGATTCCTTCTCCTTCCCCTTGTTGCGGGACTCTCCCGATGGAGCCTTCCCGTGGCTTGTAGCGGGCTTCTCGCCGGTCACCATCTCCTTCTTGGCGTGATCTCCCAACATCACTTCGAGCGGTTAGGCTCTAATGAAGCACCGGGCTCCGATACCAATTAAAAGTCGCCTAGAGGGGGGGGGGGTGAATAGGCGGAATCTGAAAATTATAAACTTAAGCACAACTACAAGCCGGGGTTAGCGTTAGAAATATAAACGAGTCCGAAAGAGAGGGCGAAAACAAATCACAAGCAAATAAGAATGGATGGCACAGTGATTTATTTTACCGAGGTTCGGTTCTTGCAAACCTACTCCCCGTTGAGGTGGTCACAAAGACCGGGTCTCTTTCAACCATTTCCCTCTCTCAAACGGTCACTTAGACCGAGTGAGCTTCTCTTCTCAATCAAATGGAACACTAAGTCCACTATAAGGATCACCACACAATTGGTGTCTCTTGTTTTGATTACATGTGTTATGGAAGCAAGAATGAGGAAGAAGAAAAGCAATCCAAGCGCAAGAGCTCAAAAGAACACAAATGTCTCTCTCTCTAGTCACTAATTTGTTTGGAGTGATTCCGGACTTGGGAGAGGATTCGATCTCTTTGTTTGTGTCTTGTATTGAATGGTATAGCTCTTGTATGAGGTATGAAGGCTGAAAACTTGGATACTATGAATGTGGGGTGGTTGGGGGTATTTATAGCCCCAACCACCAATATGGCCGTTGGGGATGTGAAAGGGAAATAGGGTCAAACCTTTTTCAATATGAATTTTGGTGGTTGAATTGCCCAACACAAATTATTGGACTAACTAGTTTTGCTCTAGAATATATGTTCTACAGGTGCCAAAGGTTCACAACAAACCAATACAAAGATAAAAGAAAGGGTTCAAAACAAAGGAGCAAAGTATACCGAAGGCAGCCCTGGTCTGGCGCACCGGACTGTCCGGTGTGCCACCGGACAGTGTCTGGTGCACCACCGGACAGTGTACGGTGCACTAGGGAATCCAACTCCAAACTTGCCAGTCTCGGGAATTTGGGAAGCCGCTCCGCTATAATTCACTGGACTGTCCGGTGCAGCACCGGACTGTCCGGTGTGCCAGCGGAGCAACGGCTACTTCGCGCCAACGGTCGTCTGCAGAGGCATTAATTGCGCTACAGTGCGCGCTTGCGCACGCAGAAGTCAGAGCAGGCGCCAGAAGGGGCACCGGACAGTCTACTGGACTAGTCCGGTGCACCACCGGACTGTCCGGTGGCGCACCGGACAGTGTCCGGTGGCGCACCGTACTGTCCGGTGCGCCCGTCGACAGAAGCCATCCCCAACGGCCATTTTGGTGGTTGGGGCTATAAATACCTCCAACCACTCCACATTCATGCCATCCAAGTTTTCAGCATTCTCACCTTATACAAGAGCTATAGCATTCAATACAAGACACAAAGAAAGAGATCAAATCCTCTCCCAAGTCCGGAATCACTCCAAACAAATTAGTGACTAGAGAGAGAGACATTTGTGTTCTTTTAAGCTCTTGCGCTTGGATTGCTTTTCTTCTTCCTCATTCTTGCTTCCATAACACTTGTAATCAAAACAAGAGACACCAATTGTGTGGTGGTCCTTGTAGTGGACTTAGTGTCCCATTTGATTGAGAAGAGAAGCTCACTCGGTCTAAGTGACCGTTTGAGAGAGGGAAAGGGTTGAAAGAGACCTGGTCTTTGTGACCACCTCAACGGGGAGTAGGTTCGCAAGAACCGAACCTCGGTAAAATAAATCACCATGCCATCCATTCTTATTTGCTTGAGATTTGTTTTCACCCTGTCTTTTGGACTCGCTTATATTTCTAACGCTAACCCCAGCTTGTAGTTGTGCTTAAGTTTATAATTTTCAGATTCTGCCTATTCACCCCCCCTTCTAGGCGACTTTCAATTGGTATCAGAGCCCGGTGCTTCATTAGAGCTTAACCGCTCAAAGTGATGTCGGGAGAACACGCCAAGAAGGAGATGGTGACCGGCGACAAGCCCGTTACAAGCCACGGGAAGGCTCCATCGGGAGAGTCCCGCAACAAGGGGAAGGAGAAGGAATCCCCTTCACACAAGTCGCATCGGAGTGGCGAAAAGAAAAAGAAGATGAGGAAGGTGGTCTACTACGAGACCGACTCTTCATCGCCATGCACCTCCGGCTCCGACGCGCCGTCCGTAACTTCTAAGCGCCATGAGCGCAAGAAGTTTAGTAAGATTCCCCTACACTACCCTCGCATTTCTAAACGTACTCCATTACTTTCCGTTCCGTTAGGCAAACCACCGGTTTTTGACGGTGAAGATTATAACATGTGGAGTGACAAAATGAGGCATCACCTAACCTCACTCCACACTAGTATTTGGAACGTTGTTGAATTTGGTGTACAGGTACCATCCGTAGGGGATGAGGACTATGATTCGGACGAAGTTGCCCAAATCCGGCACTTCAACTCACAAGCCACCACAATACTCCTCGCCTCTCTAAGTCGAGAGGAGTATAACAAGGTGCAAGGATTGAAGTGCGCTAAAGAGATTTGGGACATGCTCAAAACGGCGCACGAAGGAGATAAGGTGACCAAGATCACCAAGAGGGAGACGATCGAGGGGGAGCTCGGTCGATTCATGCTTCACCAAGGGGAGGAGCCACAAGCGATGTACAACCGGCTCAAGACCTTGGTGAACCAAGTGCGCAACCTCAGGAGCACAAAGTGGGATGACCATGAAATGGTCAAGGTTATTCTTAGATCACTCGTATTTCTTAACCCCACTCAAGTTCAATTAATTCGTGGTGATCCAAGATATAAACTAATGTCTCCCGAGGAAGTGATAGGTAAATTTGTGAGCTTTGAGTTGATGATCAAAGGCTCCAAGAAGATTATCGAGCAAGGCACCTCCTCCTCCGTACCCGAAGCACAACCCGTTGCATTCAAAGCAACAGAGGAGAAGAAAGAAGATTCTACTCCAAGTAGAATCCCCATCGATGCCTCTAAGCTCAACAATGAGGAGATGGCGCTCATCATCAAGAGCTTCCGCCAAATCCTCAAACAAAGGAAGGGGAAAGATTACAAGCCCCGTTCCAAGAAGGTGTGCTACAAGTGTGGTAAGCCCGATCATTTCATTGCTAAATGTTCATTATCTAGTGATAGTGACAGGGGCGACGACAAGAAGGGAAAGAGAAGAGAAAAGAAGAGGTACTACAAGAAGAAGGGTGGTGATGCCCATGTTTGCCGGGAGTGGGACTCCGACGAGAGCTCCACCGACTCCTCTTCCGACGAGGACGCCACCAACATCGCCGTCAACAAAGGGCTCCTCTTCCCAACGTCGGCCACAAATGTCTCATGGCAAAGGACGACAAGAAGAAGAAGGTAAAATCCAAATCCTCCAGTAAGTATGCAACATCTAGTGATGAGGCTAATTCTAGTGATAATGAGGATGATTTGTTTACTCTCTTTGCCAACTTAAACATGCAACAAAAGGAAAAATTAAATGAATTAATTAACTCTATTTATGAGAAGGATGAACTCTTGGATAGCCAAGAGGATTTCCTAATTAAAGAAAACAAAACACATGTTAAAGTTAAAAATGCTTATGCTTAGGAAGTTGAGAAAAATGAAAAATTAACTAGTGAGCTAAGTACTTGCCATGACATTGTTTCCAACCTTAGAAATGAAAATGCAAAATTAATTGCTAAGGTTGAAAAGTTTGATGTTTGTGATGATTCAATTGTTAGTCTTAGAAGTGATAATGCCAATTTAATTGCTAAGATTGATCAATTGAATAACTCTCCTTCTAGCCTTAGAAATGAGAATGAAAAATTGATTGCTAAGGCTAAGGAACTAGATGTTTGCAATATTTCTATTTCCAAACTTAGAGATGAGAATGACATTTTACATGCTAAGATTGTTGAGTTAAATGATTGCAAACCCTCTACATCTACCGTTGAACATGTATCTATTTGCACTAGATGTAGAGATATTAATGTTGATGCTATTCATGATCACCTAGCTTTAATTAAACAACAAAATGATCACATAGCTCAACTTAGTGCCAAAATTAATGAGCATGACTTAGAAAATGAAAAATTTAAATTTGCTAGAAGCATGCTCTGTAGTGGGAGACGCCCTGGTATTAAGGATGGCATTGGCTTCCAACAGGGAGACAATGTCAAGCTTAATGCCCCGCCTAAAAGATTGTCCAATTTTGATAAGGGCAAGGCTCACATGGTTCAGGATAACGAATGTTATATTTTATACCCTGCCGGTTATACCGAACACAAAATTAGGAGAATTCACTCTAGAAAGTCTCACTCTGGCCCTAATCATGCTTTTATGTATAAGAGTGAGACATCTAGTTCTAGGCAATCAACCCATGCTAAATTGCCTAAGAAAACTCCTAAAGCATCAAATGATCATAATGTTTCATTTAGAACTTTTGATCCTTCTTATGTGCTAACTAACAAATCTAGTAAGGTAGTTGCCAAGTATGTTGGGGGCAAACACAAGGGATCAAAGACTTGTGTTTCGGTACCCAAAGTTCTTGTATCTAATGTCAAAGGACCCAAAACTGTTTGGGTACCTAAAATCAAGAACTAAATTTGTTTTGTAGGTTTATGCATCCGGGGGCTCAAGTTGGATTATCGACAGCGGGTGCACAAACCATATGACTGGGGAGAAAAAGATGTTCTCCTCCTACGAGAAAAACCAAGATCCCCAACGAGCTTATCACATTCGGGGATGGAAATCAAGGTTTGGTCAAAGGATTGGGTAAAATTGCTATATCACCTGACCATTCTATTTCCAATATTTTTCTTGTAGATTCTTTAGATTACAACTTGCTTTCTGTTTCTCAATTATGTAAAATGGGTTACAACTGTCTTTTTACGGATACAGGTATTACTGTCTTTAGAAGAAGTGATGATTCAATAGCTTTTAAGGGAGTATTAGAGGGTCAGCTATACTTAGTTGATTTCAATAGAGCTGAACTCGATACTTGCTTAATTGCTAAGACTAACATGGGTTGGCTCTGGCACCGCCGACTAGCCCATGTTGGGATGAAGAATCTTCACAAGCTTCTAAAGGGAGAGCACATTTTGGGACTAACAAATGTTCATTTTTGAGAAAAACAGGATTTGTAGCGCATGCCAAGCAGGGAAGCAAGTTGGTGTTCATCATCCACATAAGAACATCATGACGACTGATAGGCCACTGGAACTACTCCACATGGATTTATTTGGCCCGATAGCTTACATAAGCATCGGCGGGAGTAAGTATTGTCTTGTTATTATGGATGATTATTCTCGCTTCACTTGGGTATTCTTCTTACAGGAAAAATCTCAAACCCAAGAGACTTTGAAAGGATTCTTGAGACGGGCTCAAAATGAGTTCGGCTTGAGGATCAAGAAAATAAGAAGCGGCAATGGGACGGAGTTCAAGAACTCACAAATAGAAGGCTTTCTTGAGGAGGAGGGCATCAAGCATGAGTTCTCTTCTCCCTACACGCCACAACAAAATGGTGTAGTGGAGAGGAAGAATAGAACTCTATTGGATATGGCAAGAACAATGCTTGATGAGTACAAGACTTCGGATCGGTTTTGGGCGGAGGCGGTCAACACCGCTTGCTACGCCATCAACCGGTTATATCTACACCGAATCCTCAAGAAGACATCTTATGAACTCCTCACCGATAAAAAGCCCAATGTTTCATATTTTAGAGTCTTTGGTAGCAAATGCTTTATTCTTGTTAAAAGAGGTAGAAAATCCAAATTTGCTCCTAAGGCTGTAGAAGGCTTTTTACTAGGATATGATTCAAACACAAGGGCATATAGAGTCTTTAACAAGTCCACTAGACTAGTTGAAGTTTCTTGTGACATTGTGTTTGATGAGACTAACGGCTCTCAAGTAGAGCAAGTTGATCTTGATGAATTAGATGATGAAGAGGCTCCATGCGTCGCGCTAAGGAACATGTCCATTAGGGATGTGTGTCCTAAGGAATCCAAAGAGCCCATTCAAGCACAAGATCAACCATCCTCCTCCATGCAAGGATCTCCACCAACTCAAGATGAGAATGAGGCTCAAGATGATGAAGGAGAAGATCAAGAAGATGAGCCACCTCAAGAAGACGGCAATGATCAAGGGGGAGATGCAAATGATCAAGACAAGGAGGATGAACAAAATCCAAGGCCGCCACACCCAAGAGTCCACCAAGCAATACAACGAGATCACCCCGTGAACACCATTTTAGGAGATATTCATAAGGGGGTAACTACTCGATCTCGTGTTGCTCATTTTTGTGAACACTACTCGTTTGTTTCCTCTATTGAGCCACACAGGGTAGAGAAAGCACTTCAAGATTCGGATTGGGTGTTGGCGATGCAAGAGGAGCTCAACAATTTCAAGAGAAATGAGGTATGGCATTTAGTTCCATGTCCTAACCAAAATGTTGTAGGAACCAAATGGGTCTTCTGCAACAAACAAGATGAGCATGGTGTGGTGACAAGGAACAAGGCACGACTTGTGGCCAAAGGGTATTCACAAGTCGAAGGTTTGGATTTCGGAGAAACCTATGCACTTGTAGCTAGGCTTGAGTCAATTCGAATATTACTTGCCTATGCTACTCACCATGACTTTAAGCTTTACCAAATGGACGTGAAGAGTGCCTTCCTCAACGGACCTATCAAGGAAGAGGTCTATGTTGAGCAACCTCCTGGCTTTGAAGATAGTGAGTATCCTAACCATGTTTACAAACTCTCTAAGGCGCTTTATGGGCTCAAGCAAGCCCCAAGAGCATGATATGAATGGCTAAGAGATTTTCTTATCACTAATGGCTTCAAAGTCGGAAAGGCCGATCCTACTTTATTCACTAAAACCATTGAGAATGATTTGTTTGTATGCCAAATTTATGTTGACGATATCATATTTGGGTCTACTAACAAATCTATTTGTGAAGAGTTTAGTAGGATCATGATTCAAAAATTCGAGATGTCTATGATGGGGGAGTTAAAGTATTTCTTAGGATTTCAAGTCAAGCAACTTCAAGAGGGCACCTTCATTAGCCAAACGAAGTACATTCAAGATATACTCACTAAGTTTGGAATGAAGAATGCCAAGCCCATCAAGACACCCATGGGAACCAATGGGCATCTCGACCTCGACACGGGAGGTAAATCCGTAGATCAAAAGGTATATCGGTCGATGATAGTTTCTTTACTCTATTTATGTGCATCTCGACCGGACATTATGCTTTCCGTATGCATGTGTGCAAGGTTCCAAGCCGACCCTAAGGAAGTTCACCTTAGGGCCGTGAAGCGAATCTTGAGATATTTAGTTCACACACCTAAGTTTGGTCTTTGGTACCCTAAGGGATCCTCGTTTGATTTATTAGGATATTCCGATGCTGATTGGGCAGGGTGTAAGATTAATAGGAAGAGCACATCAGGGACTTGTCAGTTTCTGGGAAGATCCCTGGTGTCTTAGGCTTCAAAGAAACAAAACTCAGTAGCTCTTTCTACCGCCGAAGCCGAGTATATTGCCGCAGGCCATTGTTGCGTGCAATTGCTTTGGATGAGGCAAACCCTTAGGGACTATGGCTACAAGTTTAGCAAAGTCCCTCTCCTATGTGATAATGAGAGTGCAATCCGCATGGCGGATAATCCCGTTGAACACAGCCGCACTAAGCACATAGCCATTCGGTATCACTTTCTGGGAGATCACCAACAAAAGGGGGATATCGAGATAGCCTATATAAACACCAAAGATCAATTGACCGATATCTTTGCCAAGCCTTTAGATGAGCAATCCTTTACCAAACTTAGGAATGAGCTAAATATTCTTGATTCTAAGAATTTGATTGATTCTTTACACACATAGCTCATTTTTATACCTTTGATCATATCTCTTTTATGTCTATGACTAATGTGTTTTCAAGTGTCTTATTATGCTTAGTCATAGATATTGAAAGGGAAATGGAGTATTCGGCAAAGAAGGCGCTTCCACTCAACTCCATTGATGTTTGCCGGTACTCCGCTTCGTTCTCCACTTTGGTATAATCTTCACTCATATTTTTGTGTTTCCCAAAGGAGGAGAAAGTTTGAAAAGGGCTTATATCTCACTCACAAGTATCCGTTTTTGGCGTTTCATGCCAAAGGGGGAGAAAGTATGAGCCCAAAGCAAAAGGACCGCACCACCACCAAATTTTAAAAATGAAGTTTTTCAAATTGATATCTTATTGTGTTCAAAAGGGGGAGAAAGTAGTATCTTCAAAACTTGCAAAACCCTCTTGAACACTAAGAGGAGAATTTTATTTAGGGGGAGTTTTGTTTTAGTCAAAGGAAAAGCATTTGAGACAGGGGAGAAAATTTCAAATCTTGAAAATGCTTTCTTCAATCTTATTCATATACCTTTGACTATTTGCAAAATGATTTTGAAATGATTTTTACAAAGAATTTGCAAAAACAAAACCCGTGGTGCAAATGAGGTCCAAAATTTTAAATAAGAAGAAAAACCATCCATGCACATCTATTTGAATAAGTATATTGGTTTCAATTCCAAGCAACCTTTGCACTTACATTATGTAAACTAGTTCAATTCTGCAATTTTATATTTGCTTTGGTTTGTGTTGGCATCAATCACCAAAAAGGGGGAGATTGAAAGGGAAATAGGGTCAAACCTTTTTCAATATGAATTTTGGTGGTTGAATTGCCCAACACAAATTATTGGACTAATTAGTTTTGCTCTAGAATATATGTTCTACAGGTGCAAAGGTTCACAACAAACCAATACAAAGATAAAAGAAAGGGTTCAAAACAAAAGAGCAAAGTATACCAAAGGCAGCCCTGGTCTGGCGCACTGGACTGTCCGGTGCACCACCAGACAGTGTCCGGTGCACCACCGGACAGTGTCCGGTGCACCAGGGAATCCAACTCCAAACTTGCCAGTCTCGGGAATTTGGGAAGCCGCTCCGCTATAATTCACCGGACTGTCCGGTGCAGCACCGGACTGTCCGGTGTGCCAGCGGAGCAACGGCTACTTCGCGCCAACGGTCATCTGCAAAGGCATTAATTGCGCTACAGTGCGCGCCTGCGCGCGTAGAAGTCAGAGCAGGCGCCAGAAGAGGCACCGGACAGTCTACAGGACCAGTCCGGTGCACCACCGGACTGTCCGGTGGCCCCATAAGCCAGGGCTCCAACGGTCGAACCCTAACGGTTGGGTGACGTGGCTGGCGCACCGGACTGTCCGGTGCGCCCGTCGACAGAAGCCATCCCCAACGACCATTTTGGTGGTTGGGGCTATAAATACCCCCAACCATTCCACATTCATGGCATCCAAGTTTTCAGCATTCTCACCTCATACAAGAGCTATAGCATTCAATACAAGACACAAAGAAAGAGATCAAATCCTCTCCCAAGTCCGGAATCACTCCAAACAAATTAGTGACTAGAGAGAGAGACATTTGTGTTCTTTTAAGCTCTTGCGCTTGGATTGCTTTTCTTCTTCCTCATTCTTGCTTCCATAACACTTGTAATCAAAACAAGAGACACCAATTATGTGGTGGTCCTTGTAGTGGACTTAGTGTCCCATTTGATTGAGAAGAGAAGCTCACTCGGTCTAAGTGACCGTTTGAGAGAGAGAAAGGGTTGAAAGAGACCCGGTCTTTGTGACCACCTCAACGGGGAGTAGGTTCACAAGAACCGAACCTCGGTAAAACAAATCACCGTGCCATCCATTCTTATTTGCTTGAGATTTGTTTTCACCCTCTCTTTTGGACTCGCTTTTATTTCTAACGCTAACCCCGGCTTGTAGTTGTGCTTAAGTTTATAATTTTCAGATTCTGCCTATTCACCCCCCCTCTAGGCGACTTTCAGGATGGCTTCTGTCGACGGGCGCACCGGACAGTCCGGTGCGCCACCGGACACTGTCCGGTGCGCCAACTACGTCATCCAACCGTTAGGGTTCGACCGTTGGAGCTCTGACTTGTGGGGCCACCGGACAGTTCGGTGGTACACCGGACAAGTCCTATAGACTGTCCGGTGCGCCTTCTAGCGCTGCTCTGACCCCTGCACGCACAGGCGCGCACTGTAGCGCATTTAATGCCTTCTGCAGACGACCGTTGGCGCGAAGTAGCCGTTGCTCCGCTGGCACACCGGACAGTCCGGTGAATTATAGCGGAGCAGCTCCCAGAATTCCCGAAGGTGGCAAGTTTGTAGTTGGGTTCCCTGGTGCACCGGACACTGTCCGGTGGTGCACCGGACAGTCCGGTGCGCCAGACCAGGGCTGCCTTCGGTACAATTTGCTCCTTAGTTTTGAACCCTTTCTTTTGACTTGTATTGGTTTATAGTGAACCTTTGGCACCTATAAAACTCATAATCTAGAGCAAACTAGTTAGTCCAATAATTTGTGTTGGGCAATTGAACCACCAAAATTCATATGGAAAAGGTTTGACCCTATTTCCCTTTCAAATCTAGAATTTCAACAGGGTCCATATTTTCTTGTGGAATAAAATCTTGAAGAAAACCCAACTCCATATATAGTTCATTTGCATGAAAATCAGATTGCCCTTCTCTTCTAAGTGCAGACTCTAGATGACGATAACAAGATTTCAAGTTGTCATTATCCAATAATCACAATGCGTCAGGAGTAAATAAGAAACCAAATATTTTCTAATAACCATCATATTGTTCAAATCTCCTTGTAAGTGTTGGTGCACTTCCGGCTCCTGCAGTTCCTCCGACGAATGTGGAACTGAAAGTTAGAATGACGCTGAGGTGATGACCTAGAAGACTAGAAGTCGTTGAATCTCTATATAAATATTAACTATATATACATATACCTTAGATTAACTTTAGGGCCCTTCAATTTGGGAGGCCCTGTGCGGTCACACAGCCCGCACAGGCCCATGGATGCCTTTATTGTTCATAATGGAGCCCTTAAGTCTTGAAACATAACAGTCAACATATGTGTTTCTTCATATTCAGATGATAATACTTGCAATAACGTTATGACATTGTTTTGCATTATAGATGACATTGTTTATAGAGTGAGGTTTGAAATAGGAGATATAAAAAAGCTGTTGGAGATAGTCTAAGGTCATCTCTAGTAAATCCTCTATCTTATCCTCTATTTTTAAACTTTACTCCTCAAACAGTATCACGAAGACAACCTAATACTAAGACATCCAACATATGACATAAAGGCATAAACTCATAGTCAATATGCTATAGACTTTGAATATATGCATTTCTAATTAAATTAAGTTAATGTGTGTCCACACATCATTAAGCGTTAACTACATTAGAAGTTAGTATGATTTTTTGCTAATAAAAGTAAAAGAATATGATACAGTGAGTTAGGACGCAAAATTACCAAATTTTATATGATAAGAACATGCATATGAACAGTACAAAATTTTGTCGTATTATTGTATATACTTCAGAATCTGATAATACGGTCAGCCAAACATCTAGACCAGTTGATTCTCTCCACAGCTAGGTTACCAAATATCTAGATTCTTAGTAGTTAGCTTCTCACTAAAGCTCTTTAGAAAAAAAAACGAACCAAAAAGTTGTTGTGCCAGAATCCACATTGCCTAAAACTTTGAACTTTTAACATACCAATAGACCATAATGAAGCATGTAGTTTTTCATATACATTGTGTCTTGATATATAGCAAACACTAATGTATCTAAAAAATAAAGATGTCTTGTAATTCAGAAAGGAGAAAGTACTTCTTTTTAATAAAACAAAAATTATTAATCTACGGTGGAAATGAGAAGTGAGAACTAACAACTCAACAAGGAAGGCATACTCGTTATTCGTTAACAACACGTTCAAGCCACACAGCCTCTGACCCTACCGTTGGGCCGCTGTTCCGCTGTCCCCTTCCTGAGATCCCAAATACCCCACCGCCGCGCTCCCTCACCTGGCACCCGAGAATCCTCGCGCTGGCGCACTCCACATTCCTCGCCCCCACGCCGGTTCGACCGTTGCCAATCTCCCCGCGCGCACGCGCTCTCCATCTCGCGATCCCCACCCCGAGCCGCGAGCACTTTCCCGGGCGGGGTCGTATGGCCTGCGCCGCGACGATGCCGATCGACTTACTCCCCGCTCCAGCCCCGGCGGAGGAGGAGGTGAAGGCGGTTGAGGAGGACGAGGATGTGGTGATGGAGGTGGAGGGAGAAGGGTGCGGCGGAGGGGCCGTGGTGGTGGCCGTGGCGGACGCGGAGGCGGAGGGTCACCCCTACGACTTCCACGTGTCCGGGCCGCGCAACCTGCCACCGCCCAACTGGAAGGACATAATCCGGTCGAGCTGGTAAGCGATCGCGCTTCCCATGTCTTTGAAATCATGTACATTTTTCCGTTCCTGAATGACGATGGGATGGCCAGCTCCGGATGGCGGGTTATTTGTATGTATGTGGTTTCGTTCAAGCTGCGGGCCTCTAGGTTTCAGTGGGATCAGCCGATCAGGGGGCGTCGCTTGGTGTTGCAGGCTTGCAGCTGACACCTTGTTTTTCGGGCATTTTCTTGGTTTTGATCGGGAGGGAATAACGAATGCTAGCACCGATTGCGCGATTCCCCTTACCTGCTCGCGGTTGAATGAGAATAGAAGGTTCTTCGATCGGCATGCTGCCAATTGACTACCTTTTCATGTAGCGACATTGTGATTTTTGCAGTATCCGTTGCATGGTAGATGATGGAAAGATAAAACAGGGGATTGAGTAACATTTACTTAAGGAACAGTCCATTGTGAATTTAGTAGTTTCTAGGTAACAGGTATAGAAACTATCCCAAAAATGACTGCACCTTTTTACAGGTCCCAATAAAGGCTTATTCGGTTAGGAGTGGATTGAGCAGAATATTTAAAACAGGAGGGAATTAACCAATCCCTCTCAATCCACCTTAAACCGAAATGTTCTGGTGTTGCCACCACGCAGTTTGGCAAACAAAATTTTGAGAGTTGAGTTTTGTGGAATTTTTCCATTTTGTGCTTATTATGCAGTTTTGGGAGTAACATAATTGTTTACCATTCCTGGAAGCAAGGTTAACTTATGGTTGATTAGAAGAAACAATGTCACTGCTCCTTCCTTCTCTTGGAGGAAAACAGCAAACCAGAAAACAAGTTTTGCTGTAGCCTTCTTGGAGAAAATCAGAAAACAAGAAAACAAGGAACAACGGTTCAAGTTTCCTGAAACCAACGTGTTCTGTGCGTCGGTCCATGGGGTTACCAAACACGTTTTCTGCGCACACGTTTTTGTTGCATAACAGACTGTTCAGCTATGGGTTTCATGGCAATTTACATAATTCTTTCTGCTCTTGCTTCACCATCAAGGCTATGCGCAATTCCAGATATGGTTTCCATGGCAAACATTTTTGTCCATGCAATAGGCCTCGGTGGCCAAATGGGTTGCTTTTGAAAATTTATTTGACCAGGGTTATTTTAAAATATTAATTTAACATCAAATCTTGGCACCGCTGCATGGGGAAGGCAGCTTCTGGTCAAGCTTTATGTCAATGCGAAAGAATCCATTTGAAATATGTACTTGACTTTATGCCATTGTATTGTATCCCATAGGCCATGATATCCCCCCTCCTCCCCATAACATTTTATCTTGGTTTAATTGATTTGCAGGAAGGATCCAAATTACAAAAGGATGGTAATGGCCTGCTTCATTCAAGCAGTCTACCTGCTTGAACTGGACAGGCAGGACCAGAAAGGCGAAGAGGATGGCCTTGCTCCAAAATGGTGGAAACCCTTCAAATACAAGGTCACACAGACATTGGTGGATGAGAGAGATGGTTCCATCTATGGCGCCATGCTGGAGTGGGATCGCTCTTCTGCCTTATCTGACTTTATCCTCATAAGACCAAGTGGGGCACCGAGGGCTTTGTTAGCTCTCAGAGGAACCCTCCTGCAGAAGCCAACTATGAAGAGAGACCTGCAGGATGACCTTCGTTTCTTGGTATGGGAGAGCCTCAAAGGTTCAGTGAGATTTGTTGGTGCTTTAGCAGCACTACAGTTAGCAGTTGAGAAGTTTGGCAGCGCCAATGTTTGTGTTGCTGGGCACTCCTTGGGAGCTGGCTTTGCACTTCAAATCTGCAAAGAGCTTGCCAAACAAGGGGTATTTGTGGAGTGCCACCTTTTCAATCCACCTTCTGTTTCACTGGCCATGGGTGTAAGGAGCATGAGTGAGAAGGCCAGCTACCTGTGGAAGAAAGTCAAAGGAAGTCTGCCATTGAAGGAAGAAACAACAACAATTGAGACTGCCAAGGCTGAGGCAAGTGACAAGAAGAGATTGCGCACCGAGAAGAAATGGGTGCCACATCTGTATGTCAACAACAGCGATTACATCTGCTGCCACTACAACGCTCCCTCTTGCTCGTCCACAACAACAGATGGTTCTTCCGACGAACAGCAGGAACAACGCAACGCAAGTGAGATTGCCAGTGATGTGGTCGCAAAGCTCTTTGTGACATCAAAAGGCCCGCAGAAGTTCCTTGAGGCGCATGGGCTACAGCAATGGTGGTCAGATGGCATGGAGCTGCAGCTGGCTCTCTATGATAGCAAGCTCATAAACAGGCAGCTGAAATCCATCTACACAGCAACAGCAATACCATCTTCTACCAGGTCCTAGACACGGCTTAAGCCGCTGTTGCATGGGTCATTAGAAATATTCTTTCTAATCACTGTGTTCCTTTATTATCAACTGAGAATGTTTTATAACTCCAGGGGGTTCCTGCAAACAGTCAAATAATTCGAAAAACTAAGACAACATTATGTTTTCAACTCAAATGTTGGTTGTAGGATAGGCGCATTCACTGTCAGAGTTCGCTCTATCTGTCCTGCACTGTCATTACAAAAGTAATATAGGGGATACATTTTTCCTTTAATAAAAAAATATTGTTTTCACAGTATCTTAACCATCCATATATATGTTTTTTTCCTAGAGGTGCTCGACAATCAAATGAATAGAAAAATAAAAAAAACCCACAAACGACTTCAAGAAAAAGGGAAATTAGGAAAACAAAATTAGGAAGAAAAAAATAGGACAACACTCTAAGGTCGATCGGACTGTTAATTAGCAGAACATTGGATATGCACAACTGTATAAACACATCAAAGGAAGCAAACAAAAACTGAGAGAAAAAAAGAAGGCAACATTTGGAAAAAGCGCAATCAAACAAAAACTGAGAGAGAGAAAAAAAAGACATTAGGAACAAAAAAAATACGACCAACACTCTAACGTCGATCGGACTGTTAATTAGCAGAACATTGGATATGCACAACTGTATAAACACATCAAGGGAAGCAAACAAAAACTGAGAGAAAAAAGAAGGCAACATTTGGAAAAAGCGCAATCAAACAAAAACTGAGAGAGAGAGAAAAAAGACAACATTCGTAAAAAAAAGCACGCCTAGAATAGCAAAAAAAAAACAAAAAAAAGACACACCTAGAAAAGCCAAAAAAAAAACAAAACAAAAAACGACTCCGCTGGGGATCGAACCCAGAATCTCTGGTTCCGTAGACCAGCGCCTTATCCATTGGGCCACGGAGTCATTGTTGCTTTATATGCTACAAGTTTCTATATGTAATAAGCAATATATATATTATTATTTGCGCAACTGGATTTACTTTTAATACTCACCCATACCAAAATAGTATTGGGTTTAGATATTAATATTTATGTCCTTATTCAAATAGATGAACATAAACCTAGAAACATATATAAAACATATACATCAAATGTTGTATGAACCCATTAATTAGCTAAAACGAATTTTAGTTTAGAACGAAGGAAGTATGTTTTATGAATATATTTTAATAAAGAAAACTTGTCCGAAAATCACATCCCAAAGATTTTCAAAAAAAGGATCATCGTTCATCCATACTCTACTGGTCATGGTGCTGGTGAGCATTGTTCAGATCAGCACATACTCTACTGGTCATGACGTTTTACTGACAATGAGGTACTGTATAGCTCGACTTGTTTTCGAATCGGGAACGTAATTGTAAATGCCGTTTTTTTTATCGTATGTACTCCTGCGCCGTTCCCTTGCTAATTTCTTCTCTACTAGCTTGTTGTTGTTGGTGAGCATTTTGAATCAAAAGTTGGCAGTGAGGCTGCAGAGTGCCTGGATCCAGCCTCGGCGCGCGTGCCGGGCGGTAGTTGCATTGCACCTGAAAATTCCCTCTGCGGAGACGAGAAGGAAGCTTCTGCTGCCTTTTGCTGCAGGAGAGGGCAACCGGGAAGGCCTCAAATCGCTCAGCTTTGCCTCGCTTTTGCGGTATGGAGCCCAGTCTTTAGTTTTGGTAGCACCAGTACCTATGAACCTGCGTAATGCGTGGCCTTGCTCTTGCAGGAAGCAACCGCCGTGTAGACAATGTTATGATGAATTGTGACGATATTCATCAAGCAAAAACAAAAATAAACGCCCTGATTTGCAGGGAAGCATTTCACTGATGAATCTGGTAAACGTTGTTGCCGTGACAGGCACATCGAGAGAAATTAAATTTATAATAGTATGGTCCTACCTAAAACCAAGACCAATAAATCCCGTCCACTTTTCCCTTTTGTCCGGTACTGCATGGTCCATTCCACGAGTAGTTTGATCCGCATGCACCGCCCGTTGGTCGCTTTCCTTTTCTTTAAAAAGATCTCCTTTCTTTGGCAAGTTAGCGCTGTCAGTGGATCAAATATCGAGATGAAATTAACATGCCACTATCTATCCAGCCTCGCGTTTCAGATTAGGTAGTGCCTGCATCTCTTCCGTAATCTTGAAATCAGAAAAAAAAATGGCTCCCTGCAATATCTGAATTCTGATTGAAATCTCTTACCAATGCAGGAGAAGAGATTCAGTCATTCAGACATAGCACATTGCATTCTGATTGAAATCTCTTAATTACCAAACTCCACTCGTGTTATCTCGCTCGAAAGCTATGTACAAATTACTAGATTTATATGGGATATTGATGAGGCCATTGCAACACCAATATCACCAATTCACCATCACCAGGGGAGGTGCTAGAATGAGAAGGAAATAAAAGCATGCATAGAGGAAAAATAGTTAAAAAGAAACAAACAAAAAAAATATCGGAAGGAGGGGATCGACGAGGGAGAGAGAGAAGAACGTCGATGGGGTGATCAGTTGTTGCCGCTCGGTTTATCGCCCGCATTGGCGGCGAAGGCGACGCGGCGCGGCGCGGGGCTGCGCCCGTCGTCGAAGTTCTTGGCGTAGCTGGCGGCGTCGTAGCCGAACGTGATGGGCCGACCCGTGGCCGCCGCCGTCGGGGAGCTGCACACGCACCTGGTCTCCTGCGCCAGCCGCCTGAGCAGCTTCCGCCACGCGCGCTGCCCGCACCACCCGACCTCGCGCGACAGGACGAGCTGCGCGCGGCGGACCAGGGCGCCCGCGCCGCGGTGCTTGTCTGGACGCGGCCACGGGGCGACGGAGGAAGATGACGAGGAGGAGGCCATGCGGCAGGGCAGGGTGGCGGAGTGGGGTGGCGCGGACGCGGACAGGTCAGTGGTGGTGCTCATGCCCATGGCTTGCTTGCAGTGCCGCGAGGGAGACAGGGAGGGCGATCTTGGCCGGCGGTTATATGGGATGTTGGAGATCTAGAATCGTGGATTGTGGTGTGTATTGAGACGAGGAAATGGTAGTAGATGTTTATGTGAGCTATAGGAGGCCACGTGGAATTGTGTTGCGGTGGTTACAGTTACAGTACTTGCATTGCATGCAAAAGGTAAGACGTGGTTTGCGGGGGTCACGCGAGTGCGAGGGACGGACGGAAAGGATAGCAGCAAAGGGGCAAAGGGCTATGGTGGCTGGTGGGAATGGGGACTACGGGAAGAGTCTTGGCGCTCGCAATGCTTGTTCAAGCCTAGTAAGTTATTAGCACTTTGGATTTGTTTGTAAACAAGATAAAATTAGCGCTCAGAACCTTTTATTATTAGGAAAAAGACTAATTAATTAATAACCTCTTTAGTTATTGGTGTTGATCTCGTTGGAAAATTACGTAATATTCTTATTGGTTACATGTTTTTTATTACTACATTGTATAAAAAACAACAAGACAACACAAGTTAGAAGATTACGACCTTCTTCCTTTGTTTACCTCTTTTCTGAAGAGATAATTCAAGAGAGAAGGTATAAAGATTGAATATAGACGAAGCGATATTGTATACAAGTATAATGAGGAACGAGGAATGTTACTCATCTTATATGCCTTAGCACTTTTTATCCATCTTTCTCTATATGATATAAAAATTTACAATCGTATCTTCGGCTTTACATGTAAGATAGCTCGAAGATACTTCGTATGCCAAAAGCGACGAATCTTTGGCCCTCAAAAGGTGAATTTATGAATGACACCGTTCACCTATTTATAAGGGAGAGATACAACTTCGTACAAAATTAAAAACATGTCCACAAAGTTTACAATTATGATTTATAAATATTACAAGGGCACAATTGTATTTTTTTCTTTATTTCTTGGTGCACAAGTCTTCGACTTCTTCCCCTTCGTCGCTTTACGCATGGAGCCTTTACCTTGGCGACCTCGACTTACACCTTCGCTACACATGTGTCCAACCAAAGCCTCTTCGTAGGCTGCTTTGGCCGAAAGCCATCTTCGTCCATCTTTTATTATGTGTCTGAAACACATTTGTTTATATCGAAGGTAAGGTGTTTTAAAGTTTTTTGGCAAAGTAAGCCCTCCACAATTCTAAATTCAGATTTTAAATCGAGACAAATTTCATAGATGTTCAAAACAGATATACGCACTACACAGTAAACAATCGAATTAACATATTTACTCACGTCAGATTTATTGGTGCTTAAAGCACAAAACTAGACGAAATAGGTCGTCGATGTAGACGTGTTGATTCGTCCGACAGGCGGTGCACAACATCATCAAACACTTCGAGGGGTCGTGCAGTTGTGCTGCCCAAAAACCTTATTGCCGCCCCTCGTGCAGGCTTCTCGATGGTAACGATTCGAAGAAACCTCTCTCCCTCCTCACTGCATGCTAAGGAAAAGGGTAGGTGAAAGACACGACAACTCAATCACCAATTCACCACACCACAGCTTTCTCAAGCTGGAAGATGAAATGAAAATGGAAGGAAATATTTGTGCCTCTCCAAACCTCAAGGAAGTCAGGCCTAATATAGTCGCGACTGCTCTCAAGAGTCGTTTCCAAATAACACGCCCATTAACTAGCAGTCGGCCAATTAACCACGATAATGACAATAAAATCTGAATTAAAACTCAACGGTCAAAAAATAAAAATAAAAGTAGTGAAGAATACAAGTGACTAGGATTGACAAGCCATGGTCGGGCGTCACAAGTCGTGAGGAAACGCTCGCGCGTGTGAATCTAGCCATACTCTCTCTTCCATTACTTTGTCTGGAAATGAGCGTAGCTATAAAAGTTGATTTGTACCACTTTAAAATAGCAATGTGGAACAAAAACCAACAACCATTTTGCTTTGGAATTTTAATAGAATGGATCACTTAAATGGGCCCAAATTTCAACAGATCTGAGTCTTAGAGCAACTTTCCATACCCTTTCTGCTACTCAATGATCGTTACCAATAGAGATTTTGGTGAAAAATACCCTCCAACAATTTATTTAATTGGTTATCAAACGTATCCATTTTCTATTTAGGATTTCTAGCTAGCCAAACATAGATAGCGAGAATAACTCTAGAGTTTGCATAAGATATAAAAAAAACTATTGCGGGGTGAAAAGTTATAGAAAATACTCTTTCGATGATGATTTACAGAGTGAGTTAAAAAAACTGTTGGGAGACATTTTATTTAAAAAATTGCTTTATTAGCCTTCTCGTCATGTAACTGCGTATTAAAACTCATTCTATTCTATTGTTTTAAAATCTGAGCGGTATCATCACGACACGAGTTTTATAGAGGTGTTTGGTTTGAGGAATCACTTTATCCATGATAAATTGGTGCATCATTAGTCCATTCCTCAAATTTAGTGGGATGACTATATTCCTTATGTTATTAGTAACTAAGTAACTATGAGAGATGAGTTGGTGGTGGATTAACTTATTTCATTTCACAAACCAAATAAAAAAGTGAGAAATAGGAAGATAATAGACTAGCTTATTCATTAAACCAAACACTCTATATACGTACCTTGCGAGCAAAAGATGTTCTTTGTCTTTAGGGGGTGTTTGGTTCTGTGGACTAAAGTTTAGTCCGGGTCATATCAAGCGTTTGATTTTCAAATAGGAGTATGAAATATAGACCCAACCAACTGTACTAGATTCGTCTCACTTTTTAATCTTCGGCTGAGAAATTAGTTTTATAATCCGACTACATTTAATACCCTGAACGGAGGTTCAAACATTCGATATGATAGGGGCTAAATTTTAGCAGGTGCAAACCAAACACCCCCTTAGTCTCCTCGTCACATTAGGCGTCACATTAGGCACCTACTGTCAGTCATACGACTATAGTGTCCGTCACGTCTACTCCAATGTGGAGCCAATGGTAGTGGTCACAGGTTCACTTTGTTGAGAGGGGAAAAAATATAGGAGTTTGACGATAAACAGGATTATTGGGTTTATCAGAATTTTATTGATAAAAAGTAATTTTTTTCTGTGCAAATTTGGAAAAAATGAATCAGTTTGTTTTAATATTATGTAGATTATATTTGGACATTTAACAAACGAAAGCAACACAGACCAGCCAATCGAGTATTGAGAAAACATTTTAGGGGTTTTAGCGTCCTAGGAGAGCCTGAGAAAACATATAGGCCAATCGACTTCTAATTTGAACATTTGCCATGTGCCAATTCTAAAAGGTTAAAAATTTCGATCAATAAAGAAAAAATATCAGAGCTCACTAGTAAACACGAAAATCGGATTTATTGGAGACCCTATCGTCAATAAATTACTCCCCACTCATAATCTGAGTCACTCTACTATAATAGCTCTTGGGAGCACCACTCAGTCATGTGACCAAGCTTCGGTTCCCTCCACACAAAACACAAACTCAGTCAGCTGCACATAGTACAAATTCTGATGATACTCGATAAGTCCAATAGTTTGAGCTCGCTTCACGCACTTCCACTACCGACTTGTCTGTGTCCTTCCTGCCACTGATCTAACTGATCTTTATGTTTTGACCCTTAAGTTTTGGTCCTTGATGAAAAAGAGGGAGAGGTGGTGAATATGTGAGTTAGGGGGCATGAGAGAGGGAGAGATAGGAAGAGTATGAGATACAATTAGTTTAACTTACTATACTCTCTATGTACGATATGCAGTCTGTTTGTATACTTATACACTGTATGATACTCTTTATGTTGTTGCGTATGCATCTGTAAGATATGGTGACATGTCTTGTTTTTTACTTTATATTTTATAACATGTCACATATGCTTATTTAAGACTATTCACTTTATATCCATTGCAAACAAGCTTACGTTGTTGTATACATGAGCTTATTATCAATATTACATTGTACATGACTATAGACTTTGATTATAAGGACTTACATTAACATCATGTGTTACAACTCTAAAGGTTCATAACTTCGTATAAATGAAATTCCTTTAATAACCCCACTTCTTTCACATACTTGAGACAGTGTTGAAAGCCACCTAGACGGGTGAATAGGCCAAACCTCAAATTTATCACTTAATACAAAAACTCAAACTTTGGTTAGGCGTTAGAACGAGAAGCAAATCAACCAGAGTGAACGAGTTGCAAGAGTTGCTCTTATAATTGCGGCATTATTTGGGAGCAACTCAAAATAATTTAGGATCAATCATAAGCAAGAGAGCTTAGATGAGGAATGTGAGGAATAAATCACAATCAACGCAACATGAAGAACACGACCAATTTATTTAACAAAGTTTAGTTCCCAAAGTAAACCTATGTCTTCTATGAGGAGTCCACTTAGGACTGGTCTCTTTCAACCCTATCCCTCTCTCAAAGGACCAAGATCGAGATTGAGTATCATTTCTCAAATCAAGCAACCAGAGTCACCATAAGGATCTCCACACAAATTCGAATTCTCTCGCTAGCTTTTACAAGAGTGAAAATAAGATTGAGTGAGAAAGAAAACCAAGAGCACAAGAATGTAGCAACAAACTCAAATGCAAACTCTCCACAAGGTACTTCGGATTTCTCTAGCTCAATTCTATTAAATGTGGCACTTAGGAGGCTTTGAATAACTTAGAGTTGTTGCAATGAATGTATGAATGTTTGGTGTAGCTCTTGTGTATATTGAATGTTGGTTGGGTATTTATAGCCCCAACCACCTCATATAGGCGTTGGAGTGAAGCAGCAAAAAATGCTCTGTTTGCTGTTACAACGGACCTCCAAATGTGTTGGTTTGATGCACACCAGACCCTTATTAGTCTGTCGTGGCAGGTGACCGTTCTAATGGGGAGCAGTCCTATCGGGGCACACCGGACCAAGTCGCCACATCACCGCGACCGTTAGAACTAGAAGATAGTTGTTGAGTCTTCACGGTCTGGTGCACACAGGCCCATGGTTCATTGAAACAGTTGGGGTCTGGTGCACAAAAACCCATGGTCCATTGAATCAGGTGTCTAAAGGGCTCTTGAAGGCTTCTCTAGTAAACTGGTCCGGTGTGCTAGTGGAAGTCGCCTAGAGGGGGGGGTGAATAGGCGTAATCTAAAATTTACAACTTAAAACACAAACTACAAGCCGGGGTTAGCGTTAGAATTAAATCCGAGTCCGGGAGAGAAGGGAAAAACAAATCAATAAAGAAATAAAACGGATGAACACGGTGATTTGTTTTATCGAGGTTCGGTTCTAAAGAACCTAGTTGAAAGTTGCCTAGAGGGGGGGTGAATAGGGCGAATCTGAAATTTACAAACTTAAGCACAACTACAAGCCGGGTTAGCGTTAGAAATATAAGCAAGTCCGAGAGAGAGGGTGAAAAACAAATCGCAAGCAAATAAAGAGTGAGACACAAGGATTTGTTTTACCGAGGTTCGGTTCTTGCAAATCTACTCCCCGTTGAGGTGGTCACAAAGACCGGGTCTCTTTCAACCCTTTCCCTCTCTCAAACGGTCACTTAGACCGAGTGAGCTTCTCTTCTCAATCACACGGGACACTAAGTCCCCGCAAGGACCACCACACAATTGGTGTCTCTTGCCTTGGTTACAATTGAGTTGATCACAAGAAAGAATGAGAAAGAAAAGAAGCAATCCAAGCGCAAGAGCTCAAATGAACACAAATGTCACTCTCTCTAGTCACTATTTGATTTGGAGTGATTCCGGACTTGGGAGAGGATTTGATCTCTTTGGTTGTGTCTAGAATTGAATGCTATAGCTCTTGTAAGGTGTTGGAAGGTGGAAAACTTGGATGCCATGAATGGTGGGGTGGTTGGGGTATTTATAGCTCCAACCACCAAACTAGCCGTTTGGTGGAGGCTGCTGTCGAATGGCGCACCGGACAGTCCGGTGCGCCACCGGACACTGTCCGGTGCGCCAGCCACGTCACCTGGCCGTTAGGGTTCGACCGTTGGAGCTCTGACAGGTGGGGTCTTCTGGCTGTCCGGTGGTGCACCGGACAAGTACTGTAGACTGTCCGGTGCGCCTTCTGACGCTGCTCTGACTCTAGCGCGCACTGTAGCGCATTGAATGCGGTTGCAGTCGACCATTGGCGCTGAAGTAGCCGTTGCTCCGCTAGCACACCGGACAGTCCGATGCGCCACCGAACACTGTTCGGTGAATTATAGCGGAGCGCCCTCTGATTTTCCCGAAGGTGACGAGTTTGGAGCTGAGTTCCTTGGTAAACCGGACACTGTCCGGTGGCACACCGGATAGTCCGGTGTGCCAGACCAGGGCACGCTTCGGTTGTCTTTTGCTCTCTTTGTTTGAACCCTTTCTTGGTCATTTTATTGGTCAATTGTGAACCTTTGGCACCTGTAAAACTTATAATCTAGAGCAAACTAGTTAGTCCGATTATTTGTGTTGGGCAATTCAACCACCAAAATCAATTAGGAAAAGGTGTAAGCCTATTTCCCTTTCAATCTCCCCCTTTTTGGTGATTGATGCCAACACAAGCCAAAGCAAATATGGAAGTGCAGAATTGAACTAGTTTGCATAATGTAAGTGCAAAGGTTGCTTGGAATGAAACCAATAAATATTACTTACTAGATGCGCATGGATGGCTTTTCTTCTTATTAACATTTTGGACCACGCTTGCACCACATGTTTTGTTTTGCAAAAAGTTTTGGAAATTCTTTTCAAAGTTCTTTTGCAAATAGTCAAAGGTAAATGAATAAGATTTTGAGAAGCATATTCAAGTTTTGAAATTTTCTCCCCCTGTTTCAAATGCTTTTCCTTTGACTAAACAAAACTCCCCCTTAACGAAATCTTCCTCTTAGAGTTCAAGAGGGTTTTAGATATTAATTTTGAAGAGGGTATACCAATTTGAAATTATATCAAAATAAGATACTAATTGAAAAACTTCTTTTAATACTAATTAAAGGACTACATTTTTTTGAAATTGGTGGTGGTGCGGTCCTTTTGCTTTGGGCTAATACTCTCTCCCCCTTTGGCATGAATCGCCAAAAACGGATGCTTGAGTGAAATATAAGCCCTTTTAAACTACTCTCTCCCCCTTTGGACGGAAGTAAAGGAGTGAAGATTATACCAAAGTTGGAGAGTTAGTGCGGAGCAACGACGAAGGATGAATGATTCGATGGAGCGGAGTGGAAGCCTTGTCTTCACCGAAGACTCCTTTTCCCTTTCAATCTATGACTTAGCATGAAATGGACTTGAAAGAACACATTAGTCATAGCACATGAAAGAGATGATCAAAGGTATATATATATATATATATATATATATGAGCTATGTATGCAAAATATCATTCAAAATTCCTAGAATCAAGAATATTTAGCTCATGCCTAAGTTTGGTAAAGGTTTGTTCATCCAATGGCTTGGTAAAGATATCGACTAATTGTTCTTTGGTGCTAACATATGCAATCTCGATATCTCCCTTTTGTTGGTGATTCCTTAGAAAATGATACCGAATGACTATGTGTTTAGTGCGGCTATGCTCAACGGGATTATCCGTCATGCGGATTGCACTCTCATTATCACATAGAAGAGGAACTTTGGTTAATTTGTAACCATAGTCCCTAAGGGTTTGCCTCATCCAAAGCAATTGCGCGCAACAATGGCCTGCGGCAATATACTCGGCTTCGGCGGTTGAAAGAGCCACAGAATTTTGCTTCTTTGAAGCCCAAGACACCAGAGATCTTCCCAAGAACTGGCAAGTCCCTGATGTGCTCTTTCTATTAATTTTGCACCCTGCCCAATCGGCATTGGAATAACCAATTAAATTAAATGTGGATCCCCTGGGGTACCAAAGGCCAAACTTAGGAGTATAAACTAAATATCTCAAGATTCGTTTTACGGCCCAAAGGTGAGCTTCCTTAGGATCGGCTTGGAATCTTGCACACATGCATACGGAAAGCATAATATCCGGTCGTGAAGCACATAAATAGAGTAAGGAACCTATCATCGACCGGTATACCTTTTAATCTACGGATTTACCTCCCGTGTCGAGGTCGAGATGCCCATTAGTTCCCATGGGTGTCTTGATGGGCTTGCTGTCCTTCATCCCAAACTTGGTTAGTATGTCTTGAATGTACTTCGTTTGGCTAATGAAGGTGCCCTCTTGGAGTTGCTTGACTTGGAATCCTAGAAAATACTTCAACTCCCCCATCATCGACATCTTGAATTTTTGTGTCATGATCCTACTAAACTCTTCACATGTAGATTCGTTAGTAGACCCAAATATGATATCATCAACATAAATTTGGCATACAAACAAATCATTTGCAAGTGTTTTGGTAAAGAGTGTAGGATCGGCTTTTCTGACTTTGAAGCCATTAGCAATAAGAAAATCTCTTAGGCATTCATACCATGCTCTTGGGGCTTGCTTGAGCCCATAAAGCGCCTTAGAGAGTCTATAAACATGGTTAGGATACTCACTGTCTTCAAAGCCGGGAGGTTGCTCAACATAGACCTCTTCCTTGATTGGTCCATTGAGGAAGGCACTTTTCACGTCCATTTGATAAAGCTTGAAGCCATGGTAAGTAGCATAGGCAAGTAAAATGCGAATTGACTCAAGCCTAGCTACGGTGCATAGGTTTCACTGAAATCCAAACCTTCGACTTGTGAGTATCCCTTGGCCACAAGTCGGGCTTTGTTCCTTGTCACCACACCTTGCTCATCTTGTTTGTTGCGGAAGACCCACTTGGTTCCTACAACATTTTGGTTAGGACGTGGAACTAAATGCCATACCTCATTCCTCGTGAAGTTGTTGAGCTCCTCTTGCATTGCCATCACCCAGTTCGAATCTTGGAGTGCTTCCTCTACCTTGTGTGGCTCAATAGAGGAAACAAAAGAGTAATGCTCACAAAAATGTGCAACACGAGATCTAGTGGTTACCCCCTTATGAATGTCGCCGAGGATGGTGTTCACGGGGTGATCTCGTTGGATTGCTTGGTGGACTCTTGGGTGTGGCGGCCTTGGAACTTGCTCATCCTCCTTGTCTTGATCATTTGCATCTCCCCCTTGATCATTGCCGTCGTCTTGAGGTGGCTCATCTTCTTGATCTTCTTCTTCATCATCTTGAGCCTCATCCTCATCTTGAGTTGGTGGAGATGCTTGCATGGGGGAGGATAGTTGATCTTGTGCTTGAATGGGCTCTTCGGATTCCTTAGGACACACATCTCCAATGGACATGTTCCTTAGCGCGACGCACGGAGCCTCTTCATCATCTAATTCATCAAGATCAACTTGCTCTACTTGAGAGCCGTTAGTCTCATCAAACACAATGTCACAAGAAACTTCAACTAGTCCAGTGGACTTGTTAAAGACTCTATATGCCCTTGTGTTTGAATCATATCCTAGTAAAAATCCTTCTACAGCCTTAGGAGCAAATTTGGATTTTCTACCTCTTTTAACAAGAATAAATCATTTGCTACCAAAGACTCTAAAATATGAAACATTTGGCTTTTTACCGGTGAGGATTTTGTAAGATGTCTTCTTGAGGATTCGGTGTAGATACAACCGGTTGATGGCGTAGCAAGCGGTGTTGACTGCCTCGGCCCAAAACCGATCCGAAGTCTTGTACTCATCAAGCATGGTTCTTGCCATGTCCAATAGAGTTCTATTCTTCCTCTCCACTACACCATTTTATTGTGGCATGTAGGGAGAAGAGAACTCATGCTTGATGCTCTCCTCCTCAAGGAAGCCTTCTATTTGAGAGTTCTTGAACTCCGTCCCATTATCGCTTCTAATTTTCTTGATCCTCAAGCCGAACTCATTTTGAGCCCGTCTCAAGAATCCCTTTAAAGTCTCTTGGGTTTGAGCTTTTTCTTGTAAAAAGAATACCCAAGTGAAGCGAGAATAGTCATCCACAATAACTAGACAGTACTTACTCCTGTCGATGCTTATGTAAGCGATCGGGCCGAATAGGTCCATGTGGAGGAGCTCGAGTGACCTGTCAGTCGTCAAGATGTTCTTATGTGGATGATGAGCACCAACTTGCTTCCCTGCTTGACATACGCTACAAATCATTTCTTTCTCAAAATGCACATTTGTTAGTCCCAAAATGTGCTCTCCCTTTAGAAGCTTGTGAAGATTCTTCATCCCAACATGGGCTAGTCGGCGATGCCAGAGCCAACCCATGTTAGTCTTAGCGATTAAGCAAGTATCGAGTTCAGCTCTATTGAAATCAACTAGGTATAGCTGACCCTCTAATACTCCCTTAAAAGCTACTGAATCATCACTTCTTCTAAAGACAGTAACACTTGTATCTATAAAAAGACAGTTGTAGCCCATTTTACATAATTGGGAAATAGAAAGCAAGTTGTAATCTAAAGAGTCTACAAGAAAAACATTAGAAATAGAATGGTCAGGTGATATAGCAATTTTACCCAATCCTTTGACCAAACCTTGATTTCCATCCCCGAATGTGATAGCTCATTGGGGATCTTGGTTTTTCTCATAGGAGGAGAACATCTTTTTCTCCCTTGTCATGTGGTTTGTGCATCCGCTATCGATGATCCAACTTGAGCCCCCAGATGCATAAACCTACAAAACAAGTTTAGTTCTTGATTTTAGGTACCCAAACAGTTTTGGGTCCTTTGACATTAGATATAAGAACTTTGGGTACCCAAACACAAGTCTTTGATCCCTTGTGTTTGTCCCCAACATACTTGGCAACTACCTTGCCGGATTTGTTAGTCAAAACATAAGATGCATCAAGAGTTTTAAATGAAATGCTAGGTTCATTTGATGCACTAGGAGCTTTCTTCTTAGGCAATTTAGCATGGGTTGATTGCCTAGAACTAGATGTCTCACTCTTATACATAAAAGCATGATTAGGACCAGAGTGAGACTTCCTAGAATGAATTCTCCTAATCTTATGCTCGGGATAACCGGCAGGGTACAAAATGTAACCCTCGTTATCCTGAGGCATGGGAGCCTTGCCTTTAACAAAGTTAGATAATCTTTTAGGAGGGGCATTAAGTTTGACATTGTCTCTCTTTTGGAAGCCAATGCCATCCTTGATGCTAGGGCATCTCCCATTATAAAGCATACTACGAGCAAATTTAAAATTTTCATTATCTAGCTCATGCTCGGTAATTTTAGCATCTAATTTTGCTATATGATCATTTTGTTGTTTAATTAAAGCCATGTGATCATGAATAGCATCAATGTCAACATCTCTACATCTAGTGCAAATGAAAACATGCTCAACGGTAGATGTAGAGGGTTTGCAAGAATTTAATTCAACAATCTTAGCATGTAATATGTCATTTTCTTCTCTAAGATTGGAAATGGAAGCATTGCAAACATTTAATTCATTAGCCTTAGCAATTAATTTTTCATTTTCACTTCTAAGGCTAGCAAGAGAGACATTTAATTTTTCAATCTTAGTAATAGAAATAGCATGATCATTTCTAAGATTGGCATATGAATCATCACATTCATTTGAATCAACCTTAGCAATTAATCTAGCATTCTCATTCCTAAGGTTGGCAATCAAATCATGCCAAGTGCTTAGCTCACTAGATAATTTTTCACATTTTTATACTTCTAGAGTATAAGCATTTTTAATCTTAACATGCTTCTTGTTTTCCTTAATTAGGAAGTCCTCTTGGGTGTCCAAGAGGTCATCCTTCTCATGAATAGCACTAATTAATTCGTTCAATTTTTTCTTTTGTTGCATGTTAAGATCGGAAAAAAGAGTAAGCAAATTGTCCTCATCATCACTAGAATTATTCTTATCACTAGAGGTTGCATATTTAGTGGAGGATTTGGATTTAACCTTCTTCTTTTTGCCGTCCTTTGCCATGAGGCACTTGTGGCCGACGTTGGGGAAAAGGAGTCCCTTGTTGACGGCGATGTTGGCGGCATCCTCGTCGGAGGAGGAGTCAGTGGAGCTCTCGTCGGAGTCCCACTCGCGGCACACATGGGCATCGCCGCCCTTCTTCTTGTGGTATCTCTTCTTTTCCTTTCTTCTCCCCTTCTTGTCGTCGCCCCTGTCACTGTCACTAGAAATAGGACATTTTGCAATAAAGTGATCGGGCTTACCACACTTGTAGCAAACCTTCTTGGAGCGGGGCTTGTAGTCCTTCCCCCTCCTTTGCTTGAGGATTTGTTGAAAGCTTTTGATGATTAAAGCCATCTCCTCATTGTCGAGCTTTGAGGCGTCAATGGGGAGCCTACTTGATGTAGACTCTTCCTTTTTCTCCTCCGTTGCCTTGAATGCGACGGGTTGTGCCTCGGGCGTGGAGGAGGCGCCTTGCTCGATAATTTTCTTTGAGCCTTTAATCATTAGCTCAAAGCTCACAAATTTTCCTATAACCTCCTCGGGAGACATTAGCATGTATCTAGGATCACCTCGAATTAATTGAACTTGCGTAGGGTTAAGAAAAACGAGGGATCTAAGAATAACCTTGACCATCTCATGGTCATCCCATTTGGTGCTCCCGAGGTTGCGCACTTGGTTCACCAAGGTCTTCAAGCGATTGTACATGGCTTGCGGATCCTCTCCTTGGTGAAGCATGAAGCGACCGAGCTCCCCCTCGATCGTCTCCCGCTTGGTGATCTTGGTCACCTTGTCTCCTTCATGCGCGGTCTTGAGCACGTCCCAAATTTCCTTTGCGCTCTTCAACCCTTGCATCTTATTATACTCCTCTCGACTTAGAGAGGCAAGGAGTATAGTAGTGGCTTGGGAGTTGAAGTGTTGAATTTGGGCCACTTTGTCCGAATCGTAGTCCTCATCCCCTACGGATGGTACCTGTACACCAAACTCAACAACGTTCCAAATGCTAGTGTGGAGTGAGGTTAGATGATGCCTCATTTTGTCACTCCACATATTATAATCTTCACCGTAAAAAACTGATGGTTTGCCTAGTGGAACGGAAAGTAAAGGAGTACGCTTTGAAATACGAGGGTAGCGTAGGGGAATCTTACTAAACTTCTTGCGCTCATGGAGCTTAGAAGTTACGGACGGCGCGTCGGAGCCGGAGGTGGATGGCGATGAAGAGTCGGTCTCATAGTAGACCACTTTCCGCATCTTCTTCTTCTTGTCGCCACTTTGATGCGACTTTTGTGAGGAGGAAGCCTTATCCTTCCCCTTGTTGCGGGACTCTCCCGATGGAGCCTTCCCGTGGCTTGTAGCGGGCTTGTCGCCGGTCACCATCTCCTTCTTGGCGTGATCTCCCGACATCACTTTGAGCGGTTAAGCTCTAATGAAGCACCGGGCTTTGATACCAATTGAAAGTTGCCTAGAGAGGGGGGGGGGGTGAATAGGGCGAATCTGAAATTTACAAACTTAAGCACAACTACAAGCCGGGTTAGCATTAGAAATATAAGCAAGTCCGAGAGAGAGGGTGAAAAACAAATCGCAAGCAAATAAAGAGTGAGACACAAGGATTTGTTTTACCGAGGTTCGGTTCTTGCAAACCTACTCCCCGTTGAGGTGGTCACAAAGACCAGGTCTCTTTCAACCCTTTCCCTCTCTCAAACGGTCACTTAGACCGAGTGAGCTTCTCTTCTCAATCACACGGGACACTAAGTCCCCGCAAGGACCACCACACAATTGGTGTCTCTTGCCTTGGTTACAATTGAGTTGATCACAAGAAAGAATGAGAAAGAAAAGAAGCAATCCAAGCGCAAGAGCTCAAATGAACACAAATGTCACTCTCTCTAGTCACTATTTGATTTGGAGTGATTCCGGACTTGGGAGAGGATTTGATCTCTTTGGTTGTGTCTAGAATTGAATGCTATAGCTCTTGTAAGGTGTTGGAAGGTGGAAAACTTGGATGCCATGAATGGTGGGGTGGTTGGGGTATTTATAGCTCCAACCACCAAACTAGCCGTTTGGTGGAGGCTGCTGTCGAATGGCGCACCGGACAGTCCGGTGCGCCACCGGACACTGTCCGGTGCGCCAGCCACGTCACCTGGCCATTAGGGTTCGACCGTTGGAGCTCTGACAGGTGGGGTCTTCTGGCTGTCCGGTGGTGCACCGGACAAGTACTGTAGACTGTCCGGTGCGCCTTCTGACGCTGCTCTGACTCTAGCGCGCACTGTAGCGCATTGAATGCGGTTGCAGTCGACCATTGGCGCTGAAGTAGCCGTTGCTCCGCTAGCACACCGGACAGTCCGATGCGCCACCGAACACTGTCCGGTGCCTCACCGGATAGTCCGGTGAATTATAGCGGAGCGCCCTCTGATTTTCCCGAAGGTGACGAGTTTGGAGCTGAGTTCCCTGGTACACCGGACACAGTCCGGTGGCACACCGGACAGTCCGGTGTGCCAGACCAGGGCACGCTTCGGTTGTCTTTTGCTCTCTTTGTTTGAACCCTTTCTTGGTCATTTTATTGGTCAATTGTGAACCTTTGGCACCTTTAAAACTTATAATCTAGAGCAAACTAGTTAGTCCGATTATTTGTGTTGGGCAATTCAACCACCAAAATCAATTAGGAAAAGGTGTAAGCCTATTTCCCTTTCACTAGTCCCCATTGAGGTGGTCACAAAGACTGGGTCTCTTTCAACCCTTTCCCTCTCTGAAACGGTCACCTAGACCAAGTGAGGCTTCTTCCTTAATCTCACAGATCACTTAGACCCCGCAAGGACCACCACACAATTGGTGTCTCTTGCCTTGCTTACAAAGCTCTTGAGAGTAAGAAGTGAGAAATAAAAGAAAGCCAAGCCAAGCAAACAAGAGCAACAATGGAACACAAATGATCCTCTCATAAGCCCTAATGCGCTAGAGTTGAATTTGGGACTTTGAGCGGATCGATCACTTGAATTGTGTCTTTGGAGTGGAGTCTATTGCTCTTGTATTGAATGAATGTGTTGAATGCTTGGATAGTTGAAGTGGTGGTGGTTGGGGGGTATTTATAGCCCTCAACCACCAAACAACCGTTGGGGCAGGCTGTTGTCGATGGGCGCACCGGACACTGTCCGGTGCGCTAGCCACGTCACCCAACCGTTAGGGTTCGGAAGCTTCTGACAGTTGGAGGCTTTGTCTTCTAGTGGCACCGGACAGTCCGGTGCCACACCAGACAGGTACTGTTCACTATCCGGTGCGCCTCTGACGGGTGGCTCTGACTCTGCGCGCACTGTTCTTCACTGTAGCTCTGGTTCTTCAGCTTTTGCAGTCGACCGTTGTGCGAAGGAGCCGTTGCTCCGCTGGGGCACCAGACAATCCGGTGGCACACCGGACAGTCTGGTGAATTATAGCGGAGCGCGCTTGGAGAATCCCGAGAGTGGCGAGTTTGAGACTGTACGGTCCTAGCACACCGGACACTGTCCGGTGGCACACCGGATAGTACGGTGCGCCAGACCAGGGCACACTCAGTTTCATTTGCTCCTTTGAATTGAACCCTATCTTGTATATTTATTGGTTTGAGTTGAACCTTTATGCACCTGTAGAACATATACTCTAGAGCAAACTAGTTAGTCCAATATTTGTGTTGGGCATTCAACCACCAAAATTAATTGTGGGAAAAGGTTAACCCTATTTCCCTTTCAATCTCCCCCTTTTTGGTGATTGATGCCAACACAAACCAAAGCAAATATATGAAGTGCAGAAATGAACTATTTTGTGTAAGGTAAGTGCATAGGTTACTTAGAATTAAACCAATAAGAAAGTCTTGTTGCATATGAATTAGAGTGAATGGATTGCTTTATTTTATTTGACATTTTGGACTACATTTGCACCACATGTTTTGTTTTTGCAAATCTTTTTCAAATTCTTTTCAAAATTCTTTTGCAAATAGTCAAAGGTATATGAATACGATTGTAAGAAGCATTTTGAAATTTCTCCCCCTGTTTCAAATGCTTTTCCTTTGACTAAACAAAAGCTCCCCTGAATGAAATTCTCCTCTTAGCTTTCAATAGGGTTTTGAAATGGGTACCAATTTTGAAATCTTAATTTCATAAGCATAGATACCAATTTGAAATTTACCAATGTGTAATTTATCTTGAGTACTAATTGAAAAACAAACATTTGTGAATACCAATTAAATCTTTCATTTTGATTTTTTTGAAATGGTGGTGGTGCGGTCCTTTTGCTTTGGGCTTAATATTTTCTCCCCCTTTGGCATTAAGCGCAAAAAACGGAGAACGTTGGAGCCCTCTGATATTTTCTCCCCCATTGATAATATAGATATGAGTTAAAGATCATACTAATGTGGAGAGATGGCGGAATAACGACAAAGGGTAAGTAATACCGATGGAGTTGAGTGGAAGCGTTGTCTTTGCTAAATACTCCATTTCCCTTTCAATCTAAGACTAACACAAGAAATACTCATGGAAACACATTAGTCTTAGCTTTGGCACAAGAAGAATAAGAAGTATGTATATGTGCCAAATGAAAGAGATATGATCAAAGGTATATAAATGAGCTATGTGTGCAATGTTTCAATCAAAATTCTGAGAATCAAGTATATTTAGCTCATTCTTAGCCTCTCATTTTTTTCCTTGAGCTCTTGACATGTATCATCTTTTATTCCTAGAAATTCTAGCTCAAAGGAGGATTTGCTTGCTGACGAGCAACAAGCATTAGCACATGGCAATATAGTTTTAATTTGAATACATGTGCCTAAGTGAGGTTGTTGAGATTTTAAGTTTTCTATCGCAACCTCATGAGCAATGTTTAACATGATATGATTATCCATAAGATTTTCATGAGAACATTGAAGCATATCATGTTTTTCTTGAAAGGCTAGATTTTCAATTTTTAGCCTTTCTACTTGGTCCTTAAGCAAGGCATTCCTATTTACTAATTGAGCGACACAAAATAAAGAGTTATCTTGCTCAATTGAAATAGATTCATACCTTTGGACCAAATCAACATGAGAGCACTTTAGCTCCTCATGTTCTTTAGTCAACTCTTCAAAGCTTTGCATTTTTATGGTGAGAATATCTTCTAGCATGTTAAGAGCTTCACTTTGCTCTCTTGCTCTTTTTAGAAGTTTGAGCATGACCGCCTTATCTTCTTGGCTTAGATGAGTGTAGAGTTGCATGAAGCTTCTTTCTTCCTCCTCATCCTCATTTGTACTTCCGCCATCATTTTCATTAGCCACACAACATATGTGGGAATCGAAATGGGAAGACAAACCTTTTGGAGAGGTGGATTCATCGTTTGGTCTCCAATGTTCATTTTCTTCTTCTTCCTTCATAGGGTTAGTTTCACATGGACTAAAAGAAGTAGAAGCATCATATGAACTAACATGTTTGGACTCATTAAATTTACTTTTAATTCTAGTCCAAATATCATGCACATCATGAATAGATTCATTATAATTCATTATGAAGGCACGATAATCTTTTTTGCTAAGAGAATTACTTAAGATGTCATAAGCAAGATAGTTTAAGCGTATACATCTTTGATCTTCCTCAGAAGCATTTTCCCATTTTAACTAGAGGGTATAATACTCTTGTCTAAAATTTGTTCTAATTGTGAGTCTATGGTTCTAAAAGCATTTTATCGCACTAGTAGACCATGAAACATAATTAGAACAATCGAAAAGTAATATCTCAAGAGTTACCTCATTGTTTTCCTTTGGAGGTTTCTTCTTGTTCTTTTGGGATTTTCTTCGAGCCATCACTTCGAGTTGTTAGACTCAATATGAAGTGTCTAGCTCTGATACCAATTGAATGTCGCCTAGAGGGGGGGGGGGGTGAATAGGCATAATCTGAAATTTACAACTTAAAACACAAACTACAAGCCGGGGTTAGCGTTAGAATTAAATTCGAGTCCGGGAGAGAAGGGAAAAAATAAATCAAGAAATAAAGCAGATGAACACGGTGATTTGTTTTACCGAGGTTCGGTTCTAAAGAACCTAGTCCCTGTTGAGGTGGTCACAAAGACCAGGTCTCTTTCAACCCTTTCCCTCTCTCAAACCGTCATCTAGACCGAGTGAGGCTTCTTCCTTAATCTCACGGGTCACTTAGACCCCGTAAGGACCACCACACAATTGGTGTCTCTTGTCTTGCTTACAAAGCTCTTGAGAGTAAGAAGTGAGAAAGAAAAGAAAGCTAAGGCAAGCAAACAAGAGCAACAATGGAACACAAATGATCCTCTCACAAACCCTAATGCGCTAGAGTGGAATTGGGGACTTTGAGCGGATCGATCACTTGAATTGTGTCTTTGGAGTGGAGTCTATTGCTCTTGTATTGAATGCAATGTATTGAATGCTTGGATAGTTGGAGTGGTGGTGGTTAGGGGTATTTATAGCCCTCAACCACCAAACAACCGTTGGGGCAGGCTGCTATTGATGGGCGCACCGGACATTCCGGTGCACCACCGGACACCGTCCGGTGCACCAGCCACGTCACCCAATCGTTAGGGTTCGGGAGCTTCTGACCGTTGGAGGCTTTGTCTTCTAGTGGCACCGGACAGTCCGGTGGCGCACCGGACAGGTACTGTTCACTGTCCGGTGCGCCTCTAACAGGCGGTTCTGACTCTGCGCACACTGTTCTTCACTGTAGCTCTGGTTCTTCAGCTTTTGCAGTCGACCGTTGTGCGAAGGAGCCATTGCTCCGCTGGTGCACCGGACAGTCCGGTGGCACACCGTATAGTCCAGTGAATTATAGCGGAGTGCGCCTGGAGAAACCCGAGAGTGGCGAGTTTGAGACTGTACGGTCCTGGGGCACCGGACACTGTCCGGTGCGCGAGACCAGGGCACACTCGGTTTCATTTGCTCCTTTGAATTGAACCCTATCTTGTATATTTATTGGTTTGAGTTGAACCTTTATGCACCTGTAGAACATATACTCTAGAGCAAACTAGTTAGTCCAATATTTGTGTTGGACATTTAACCACCAAAATTAATTATGGGAAAAGGTTAACCCTATTTCCCTTTTAGCTAGGCCGGAGTACCTCTCCATACCCATTCTGGTAACTCGGTCCGATGCTCACCGGACTATAGTCTGGTGCTCCTAGTGCCGCTGATCTTTGACAAATTTTGGTATATCTTCTTCAAGTTGATTTGGTTGTACATGAGGGAGTCATATGACTTAGACAAACATATCTAGTGACTAGTCAACAGTCTAAGTCATGGATTTTAGTTGTTTTGAATTCTTTATCTCATATTCTGTTTTTGGCTCAACTTGGCTTCAAAAGTGTGAAACTTCAAACCTGAGCTTTCCAACCTCTCTAGATATATCAAATAGGCTCCTAGGTGTTTTATAATACCTCAAAATCTTATTTTGGGTACTTACTAAGATAATACAGAGATCTTGAAACAAAATATATTTTAACAAGAATCTTCCTACCTTTGAAGTTGTATCCCCTAAAGTGAATATGTTTTCTAATAAATATTAAACCAAAAAGATTCTAGGTTATCGCGTGTGTGGAATTTTATAACTAGAAATATTCCTAAACTAAATAAATATGTTCCTTTATGAAAACAATAAAATTTAGTGTGAATCATTTCCTTATCCTTCATAATTATGAGCATTTTTAAGGTAATAAATAATTAAATTAGTAGATGAAGACTAGAAAACATAATAAAATGCATCTCATGTGGATTTTGTTTGAGCATTCAAATATAGTTTGCATTTCAAAACCAAACTTGAGATTGAATTTGAATAAAGGAAATAAAAATAGAAAAAAACTAAAACAAAAAAGAAAAGGAGGCCACACCTATTATCGGGCCGCTTTACCACCTCGTCGGCCCAACTCCCGCACCACACTGTGCTCCCTCATGTGCAGACATGGGGCCTCACATGTCGGCCAAACTAGTCATCGTGAGTGGGTTGTTGCTGCAGTCACCAAACGGGCCCTCCCGTCTGCCCACCAGACTATGTGCGCACGCAGAGTTAGTCACACTGTCTCATGGGCCCACGTGTCAGCCTCACACTAGGCTCGCCCTGGGGCTTCTGTGTCACAGGCATGTGGGTGTAACGCCCCGAATTTTGCAGTTGAATTTTTTCTTTTCTTTACTCGCCAAATTCGGGCGTTACCTTTTCTTTTTCTTTTTCCCCTCGCTAGACCTTGACTTTTTCCAAAGTTTTAGCGGGATTCGGTTTGGAATTCCCGTGTAAGAAAACCCTAAAATACTTTATGTTGTTTGATGCACCATGCCGAACCATGCATTTTTTTGATTGTTTGAAAGTGCAAATGCATTCATCTAGGAAGATCGAATTTCGAAAAGGAGATAACCTTTTTCTTTTCCTTTTTCTTTTTCTTTTTCTTTCTTTCTCTCTCCCTCCTCCCTTCTCTCTCTCCCGCGCCGTGGGCCCCTTGGCCGGCCCAGCCGCCCCTTGGCCGGCCCAGCAGCCCCCCCCGCGCCCCCCCTTTGGGCCCAAGTGGCCCAACCGCCCCCACCCCCTCCCCTTTTCCCCCAATTCTCTCCCTCTCCCTCCCATTTTCCCTCTCTCCCATTCTCTCCCTAGCGCCGCCCCCTGCCCTAGCGCCGCCCCCTGCCCTAGCGCCGCCCCCTGCCCTAGCGCCGCCCCCTGCTCGGCCGCCCGACGCCGGTGAGCCCCCCCTTCTCCCTCCCCTTCCCCCTCCTCTCTCCCTCTCCCCTCTCCCCTTCTCTTCCCCCAGCCCGCCCGGCCGCGCCTGGCCCTGGCCGCGCCTGGCCCCGGCCGCGCCCTGCCCCCGGCCGCCCCCCTGCTCGGCCCCCTGCTTGGCCGCTGGCCGCGCCCCAGCCGGCCGCTGGCCGCGCCCCAGCCCGCCTAGCCACGCCCAGCTGGCCCCCGGCCGCGCCCTGGCCGCCTGGCCGCGCGCCTGGCCGCGCCCAGCCGCCCGCCTGGCCGCGCGCCTGGCCGCGCCCAGCCGCCCGCCTGGCCGCGCCTGGCCGGCCCTGGCCGCGCCCTCGGCCGCCCGCCCAGCCGCCCCCTGCCCGCCGGTTCGGCCGCGCCCCTGGCCGGCCCAGCCGCTCGCTCGGCCGCCGGTTCAACCGCCCCCAGGGCCGGTTCAACCGCCTCGGCTCAGCCCCCCCCCCGCGCTCGGCCGCCCCTGCTCGGCCGGCCCACCGCCGGTTCAACCGCCCCCAGGGCCGGTTCAACCGCCCCCCCCTTTTTTTATTTATTTTGTTTTACTTTCTGTTATCATAGCTATTTTATTTTAGGTAGGCTAATCATTGTTCATGCTATTGAAATAGGAAGCTTAATTTAGAATTTCGTTGCGCTAGTTGATTCATTTAGTTAATTGTTTATCTAGTGCAATGTTGATCAACTTAAAATGACTAGGTTTCCATTAGTGTATATAACAGAATTCTTTTGTTAAGAACCAGTCGTAACTAATCATTAGTGCATAAGCTTTAACCCCCTGCGAGACCCTTTCCCGTTTCTTTCTAACCTTAATGAATGCGATATCGAATGTCATACTTGATGCATATTCGCTTTACTTGTTCCCTTGTATGGTGTACTGTTCTTTTGAATTAAATATGTGGATGTATGTATGTTTGCGCTCGCATAGAGAACGATCCGGTCAAAGAGCCCGAGGAATTCGCAGGAGAAGCCCCTGAGCAGCAGTCGGTTGGTGGAGGCAAGTGTCCTTTGACCTATTTCTGTCCTATTCATTCTTTAATTCACCTCCCGCATTACACATTTATACCTAAGGATTGACTAGCTTTTGTTATTCATGTCCTTGTTTACCTATTTGGGTCGGATTATTACTGCTTAGTCTGATGCTACTGCTCAACCCTAATCAATGAACATGATGTGATTATCTATGATACGTTATTTTTCCCTTCTTATTCATGATTATATTTGTGACCTTCAAGGGGACTCGAGCGGTTTCTCGAGTGCCTCTCCGTAAGGACCTGTTCAATGGATGACCGCCCGGGAAAACAGTGCAACCATGAGGGTGGAATGGGACGCCCTTAGCTGAATAATTAGAGGAACCGGGGTGTAGTTCGCTTAGCCGTTGTGCCGTCAATGGGGCTCGGTGTATGCGGCTCGCTCTGCCAAGGTTGATTTGTCCCTTGGGGAGGAGTGCGGTACATTTAGGAAACCTAACGGGTGGCTACAGCCCCGGGGAATCTTTGTAAAGGCTACGTAGTGAGACCCTGCCTATTCACCTTGGTAGTGTTTAAGGGTTTGATCGGCCCGAGGCAAGAGGGAATCACGGCTTGTGGGTAAAGTGCGCAACCTCTGCAGAGTGTTATGAAACTGATATATCAGCCGTGCTCGTGGTTATGAGCGGCCAAGGGAGCTCCAGAGGTTAGTGGTACTTGATCAGAGACATTTTGGTACAGGTGGCAATGAGATTGATGGTTCTGATTATGATTATGGTGCTGGTAAGTGGTATTCTTTCCGTTTGGAAAGGATACATTGGGCTAATAACTTGGGTTAATGTTAAAACCTGGCTCTCTACTAGTAAGTAATAACCTGACCAACTAAAAGCAACTGCTTGACTTATCCCCACATAAAGCTAGTCCATTACAGCCAAACAGGATACTTGCTGAGTATGTTGATGTGTACTCACCCTTGCTCTACACACCAATCCCCCCCCCCCAGGTTGTCAGCATTGCAACCACTGCTCAGGAGAAGATGAAGCTGTGGAAGGAGACTTCCAGGAGTTCCAAGACTACGACGAGTTCTAGGTGTGGGTTAGCGGCAACCCCCAGTCGGCTGCCTGTGAAGGCCGCGTTATCTACGTTTCTTTTCCGCACTTTGATTTATTGTAAGAACTATATGGACGTCTCAGACGTATGATGTAATCGACTATTATTTCCCTTTTAATGCTATTTGAGCACTGTGTGATGATGTCCATGTTATGTAACTGCTGTGTACGTGAAATAACTGATCCTGGCACGTACATGGTTCGCATTCGGTTTGCCTTCTAAAAACCGGGTGTGACATAAGTGGTATCAAAGCCGTGCTGACTGTAGGACCGCTAACCTAGAGTAGAATGGTCGTTCTAAGGACTATAGACCTCTGTCCCTGCCTTGACTTTGGTATCCCTTCAAAAGTTGGTCCTACTGACCAAACCTATGTTCTACTATATATTATACCTTGCTGAAAATTATGTTTTATTCTGATCCTTCATTTATTTATGATTCATTATTTGCTGGTCATATTAATTCTGTTCTCACCCTTTTGCTTGCGATGTCCTTTGTAGATGGCTCGACTTAGACACACTGCACGAAAGTCCGTCATCCCCTTCTTACCCTCCCGCCTTGCTGAGCGTCCGCTTCGCCGTCCCGTGGCCGGACAGTCCAGCCACTTGGAGAGACTGCACCACCGCCTGCATGAGGAGCAGGAACGTCGACGACAGGAGCAGCGGGGCTCTTCCTTCTCGCTCCAGCAGGAGATAGAGTCTGTGAGGAGCTGCTCCCCTGTGCTTCCCCTGGAGGCGCCCCCTGCACCACCACTGGGCGCCCCAGCTTCTGGAGTAGCTGCTGGAGGAGACCCAGACGACGGAGGTGGCGACGACAGCTTGAGCCACGACATCGACTTCTCTGCTGACCATGAGCCGGAAGGATGGGTTGCTCGACCCATCACTCGCGACGCTGCTCGCGGGTGTCACTTCCACGACGCGCTCGACACCCTGCTACATCGGGCACTTGACCGGCGTACTTGGTCCATCGAGTATCGCTGTGTGGTCTACCAGCATAGTCGCGGGGTCTACCCGGACCGCTGGGAGGCGACCTGCTTGGTGCGCCGTCCGGAGAACAGTCTCCAGGGCGCGGAGGCTTGCTCAGAGCACTATTCTATCTCTGAGCGGGACTCAGCTGAGGCAGCCATGCAGGATGCTGCACGGCGTGCGCTTTCGCACTACTGCTCGGTTCTTGGTGGGGTAGCTGACGGTCTCGACCTGAAGTATTACCCCCGCCGTCCATCTGGCAGCACAGGAGGCGTGATTGTTTCACCTGCCGGTGAGGACAATCCTAGGTTGAGCAACACAGTCAACCTAGCCGCCGTGCTAAACACGGAGCTGGACCATGCATTAGACGAGCTGAGTAGGGCTCGTGCTGAGATCGCCCTGCTGCGGGCTGAGCGCGCGGAACGTCGTCACTTGGATGATGGTTCCCCCGCTCCCGTCGGGACTCAGCACCCGTACCGCTCACCTCGGCGTGGACTCCAGTCTTATGGCAATCCTGACTGCAAGACCAAGATAAATCTAGAACCATAGATCGTTAGAGTTGGATCCTGTAATTAATACAAAATATATACATAGAAGCTTCAGTCTTAGCGTTAGTCTCGGTCTTAGTTAGTCTTAGTTAGACAGGGTAGTTTGCTATATCCTGTGCATTTATGTTTGTCATGATGAACTATGTTTGGTTTGGATCTTTGTAATGATTGTCACCAGAGTGTGGGTATCCCCTGCATTTTGGCTTACCTATTATGTTAATGGAGTTAGTTATATAGTTGGGAAACCCTTTATTCTACTTTCCTCTTTATCTGAGAAGCTGTGTGGTCTGTGTTGGAGATCAGTGAAGATGCTCATCTGTTCAGTGCTGTTGGAGAATTCTATACTCTTTTCTTATGCTGCAAGATTTGCCAGATCAGTTCTGATGTGTGGTTGCGTTCTGCAGATGTCAGAGAACAGGCGCAGAGGAGGAAGGCGTGCTCAGCAGGAGCAAGCCGCTCCGCAGGATGAGGTGCCCCAGCAGCAGCACCTGCCACCCCCGCCCCCGATGTCGATCGAGCAGATGTTTCTGATGCAGACTCAGGCAGTTCAGGCCATCGGTCAGACTCTGGCCGCCATTCAGCAGCAGCAGCAGCAGCAACAGCAGCAGGCTCCACCCCAGCCTCAGATGCCTCAGATGCCCAGAGACAAGCGTGCTGAATTCATGAGAGGTCATCCCCCAACGTTCGCTCACTCTTCTGACCCCATGGATGCTGAAGATTGGCTGCGCACTGTGGAGCGGGAGTTGCATACCGCTCAGTGGGATGACAGGGAGAAAGTCTTGTATGGTCCTCGTCTATTGAGAGGAGCAGCCCAATCATGGTGGGAGTCTTACCTCGCCACCCATGCCAACCCCGATGCCATCACCTGGGAAGAGTTCAGAGGTAGCTTTCGTCAGTACCATGTTCCTGCAGGTCTGATGACAGTGAAGAAGGAGGAGTTCCTGGCCCTTAAGCAAGGGTCATCATCTGTCAGTGAGTATCGAGACAGGTTTCTGCAGTTGTCTTGCTATGCTCCTGAGGATGTCAACACCGACGCCAAGCGACAGTACCGTTTCTTGAGAGGCTTGGTCGACCCTCTGCAGTACCAACTGATGAATCATACCTTCCCGACATTCCAGCACCTGATTGACAGAGCAATCATGACAGAAAGGAAGCGTAAGGAGATGGAGGATCGTAAGCGCAAGATCAGTGGACCCCAGCCTGGAAGCAGCAGCCGTCCTCGTTTCTCAGGCAATCAACCTCAGCAGTTCAGGCAGAACCAGCGTCCACCTCAGCAGCATCAGCAGCGTCAGCAGTATCAGCAGTTCCAAAGGCAGTACCCTCAGCATCAGTACCAGAACCGTCAGAGCAATCAATCAGGAGGCCAGTTTCAGAGGCAGAATCAGCAGACACCTCGTCTTCCTGCCCCAGCAAACCAGCAGAACAATCAGGCAGCACCAGCTCAGGTTGGAAACAGAGCGTGTTTCCACTGTGGAGAGCAAGGCCATTGGGTGATGCAATGTCCGAAGAAGGCAGCCCAGCAGCAGTCAGGCCCCAATGCCCCAGCAAAGCAGAATGTGTCTCAGCCTGGAGCAGGCAACCGCCCTCAGCAGCGCTACAATCATGGAAGACTGAATCACTTGGAGGCCGAAGCAGTTCAGGAGACCCCCGACATGATAGTAGGTATGTTCCCAGTCGACTCCCATATTGCAGAAGTGTTATTTGATACTGGAGCAACGCATTCTTTCATTACTGCATCATGGGTAGAAGCACATAATCTTCCAATTACTACCATGTCAACCCCCATTCAAATTGACTCAGCCGGTGGTAGAATTCGAGCCGATAGCATATGTTTGAATGTAAGTGTGGAAATAAGGGGGATAGCGTTTCCCGCTAATCTTATAGTAATGGGTACTCAGGGAATAGATGTCATCCTAGGGATGAATTGGCTAGATAAGTATCAGGCAGTTATCAGTTGTGATAAGAGGACAATCAAGTTGGTGTCCCCACTAGGAGAGGAAGTGGTGACCGAGTTAGTCCCGCCTGAGCCAAAGAAAGGAAGTTGTTATCAGATGGCTGTCGATAGCAGTGAAGCAGACCCAATTGAGAGTATCAAGGTTGTGTCTGAATTCCCAGATGTGTTTCCGAAGGACTTACCGGGTATGCCACCAGAGCGGAAAGTTGAGTTTGCCATAGAGCTTCTTCCTGGAACCGCCCCTATCTTTAAGAGAGCTTACAGAATATCCGGACCAGAGTTGGTTGAGCTTAAGAAGCAGATTGATGAGCTGTCAGAGAAAGGTTACATCCGGCCAAGCACCTCGCCTTGGGCCGCCCCTGTCTTGTTTGTGGAAAAGAAAGATGGCACAAAGAGGATGTGTATCGATTATCGAGCTTTGAATGAAGTCACGATCAAGAACAAGTATCCCTTGCCCAGAATAGAAGATCTGTTTGACCAGTTGAGAGGAGCCAGTGTGTTCTCCAAGATTGATCTGAGGTCAGGTTATCATCAGCTCAGGATCCGACCTTCGGACATTCCGAAGACGGCATTCATTACCAAGTATGGGTTGTATGAGTTCACAGTGATGTCTTTTGGTTTGACCAATGCACCAGCGTTCTTTATGAATCTGATGAACAGTGTATTCATGGATTATCTTGATAAGTTTGTGGTGGTATTCATTGATGACATTCTGATTTATTCTCAAAGTGAAGAAGAACATGTAGATCATTTGAGGATGGTATTGCAGAGATTGCGAGAGCACCAGTTGTATGCAAAGTTGAGTAAGTGTGAGTTCTGGATCAGTGAAGTCCTGTTCTTGGGTCACATAATCAACAAAGAAGGATTGGCTGTGGATCCGAAGAAAGTGGCAGACATTCTGAACTGGAAAGCGCCAACGGATGCTCGAGGAATCAAGAGCTTCATTGGAATGGCCGGATATTATCGGCGATTCATTGAAGGGTTTTCGAAGATTGCGAAACCAATGACAGCGTTGCTAGGCAACAAAGTTGAGTTCAAGTGGACCCAGAAATGTCAAGAGGCCTTTGAAGCGCTGAAAGAGAAGTTGACAACAGCGCCTGTCCTAGTCTTGCCTGATGTGCAGAAGCCCTTCTCTGTGTACTGTGATGCTAGTTACACAGGTTTGGGATGCGTGTTGATGCAAGAGGGAAGAGTTGTGGCTTACTCGTCCCGACAGCTGAAGGTTCATGAGAAGAATTACCCAATCCATGATCTAGAGTTGGCAGCAGTGGTTCACGCACTGAAGACATGGAGGCACTATCTGTATGGACAGAAATGCGATGTTTACACAGACCACAAGAGTCTGAAGTACATATTCACTCAGTCAGAATTGAACATGAGGCAACGAAGATGGTTAGAGTTGATCAAAGACTATGAGTTGGAGATTCATTACCATCCAGGCAAAGCGAACGTAGTGGCAGATGCTTTGAGCAGAAAGAGTCAAGTCAATCTGATGGTCGCTCGTCCGATGCCTTATGAGTTGGCCAAAGAGTCTGACAGGTTGAGTCTCGGATTTCTGAACAATTCGCGAGGAGTCACAGTTGAATTGGAACCTACCTTGGAGCGCGAAATCAAAGAAGCGCAGAAGAGTGATGAGAAGATCAGTGAGATTCGGCGACTGATTCTAGATGGCAGAGGCAAAGATTTTCGAGAAGATGCAGAAGGCGTGATATGGTTCAAAGACCGCTTGTGTGTTCCCAATGTCCAGTCCATTCGGGAGTTGATTCTCAAGGAAGCTCATGAGACAGCTTATTCGATTCACCCTGGCAGTGAGAAGATGTATCAGGATCTGAAGAAGAAATTCTGGTGGTACGGAATGAAGAGGGAAATTGCAGAGCATGTGGCTATGTGCGATAGTTGTCGAAGAATTAAGGCAGAGCACCAGAGACCTGCTGGATTGTTGCAACCGTTGCAGATCCCTCAGTGGAAATGGGATGAAATCGGTATGGATTTCATAGTCGGATTGCCTCGCACTCGAGCCGGCTACGATTCCATTTGGGTAGTAGTGGACCGTTTAACCAAGTCAGCCCACTTCATACCTGTCAAGACCACCTACAGCAGTGCCGTATTGGCAGAGCTGTATATGTCTCGGATCGTTTGTCTTCATGGTGTGCCAAAGAAGATAGTGTCAGACAGAGGAACGCAGTTCACCTCTCATTTCTGGCAGCAGTTGCATGAAGCCTTGGGCACACATCTGAATTTCAGTTCAGCTTATCATCCGCAGACAGATGGCCAGACCGAAAGAACCAATCAAATTCTTGAAGACATGTTGAGAGCCTGTGCGTTGCAAGATCAGTCCGGATGGGACAAGCGATTGCCTTATGCAGAGTTTTCCTATAACAACAGTCACCAGGCCAGTTTGAAGATGTCACCATTTCAAGCGCTCTATGGAAGGAGTTGTAGAACTCCGTTGCAATGGGATCAGCCTGGAGAGAAGCAAGTGTTTGGGCCAGACATTCTGCTTGAAGCTGAAGAGAACATTAAGATGGTCCGAGAGAATCTGAAGATAGCGCAATCGAGGCAGCGAAGCTATGCAGACACAAGGAGAAGAGAGCTGAGTTTTGAAGTCGGAGACTTTGTCTATCTGAAGGTGTCACCGATCAGAGGAGTCAGAAGGTTCGGAATCAAAGGCAAGCTAGCACCCCGCTACATTGGTCCGTACCAGATCCTCTCAAAGCGTGGAGAAGTGGCCTATCAGCTCAGTCTGCCAGAGAATTTGTCAGCTGTGCATGATGTCTTTCATGTGTCTCAGTTGAAGAAGTGCTTGCGTGTGCCAGAAGAGCAGTTGCCAGTGGAAGGTCTGGAAGTCCAGGAGGACTTGACCTATGTTGAGAAGCCAGCTCAGATCCTTGAGGTTGCAGACAGAGTCACCCGAAGGAAGACCATCAGAATGTGCAAAGTCAGATGGCATCACCACTCTGAGGAAGAAGCAACCTGGGAGCGTGAAGATGATATGATGGCTAAGTACCCAGAGCTCTTTGCTAGCCAGCCCTGAATCTCGAGGGCGAGATTCTTTTAAGGGGGATAGGTTTGTAACGCCCCGAATTTTGCAGTTGAATTTTTTCTTTTCTTTACTCGCCAAATTCGGGCGTTACCTTTTCTTTTTCTTTTTCCCCTCGCTAGACCTTGACTTTTTCCAAAGTTTTAGCGGGATTCGGTTTGGAATTCCCGTGTAAGAAAACCCTAAAATACTTTATGTTGTTTGATGCACCATGCCGAACCATGCATTTTTTTGATTGTTTGAAAGTGCAAATGCATTCATCTAGGAAGATCGAATTTCGAAAAGGAGATAACCTTTTTCTTTTCCTTTTTCTTTTTCTTTTTCTTTCTTTCTCTCTCCCTCCTCCCTTCTCTCTCTCCCGCGCCGTGGGCCCCTTGGCCGGCCCAGCCGCCCCTTGGCCGGCCCAGCAGCCCCCCCGCGCCCCCCCCTTTGGGCCCAAGTGGCCCAACCGCCCCCACCCCCTCCCATTTTCCCCCAATTCTCTCCCTCTCCCTCCCATTTTCCCTCTCTCCCATTCTCTCCCTAGCGCCGCCCCCTGCCCTAGCGCCGCCCCCTGCTCGGCCGCCCGACGCCGGTGAGCCCCCCCCTTCTCCCTCCCCTTCCCCCTCCTCTCTCCCTCTCCCCTCTCCCCTTCTCTTCCCCCAGCCCGCCCGGCCGCGCCTGGCCCTGGCCGCGCCCTGCCCCGGCCGCGCCTGGCCCCGGCCGCGCCCTGCCCCCGGCCGCCCCCCTGCTCGGCCCCCTGCCTGGCCGCTGGCCGCGCCCCCGCGCCCCAGCCGGCCGCTAGCCGCGCCCCAGCCGGCCGCTGGCCGCGCCCCAGCCCGCCTGGCCGCGCGCCTGGCCGCGCCCAGCCGCCCGCCTGGCCGCGCCTGGCCGGCCCTGGCCGCCCGCCCTGGCCGCGCCCTCGGCCGCCCGCCCAGCCGCCCCCTGCCCGCCGGTTCGACCGCGCCCCTGGCCGGCCCAGCCGCTCGCTCGGCCGCCGGTTCAGCCGCCCCCAGGGCCGGTTCAACCGCCCCGGCTCAGCCGCCCCCCCCCCCCCCCCCGCGCTCGGCCGCCCCTGCTCGGCCGGCCCACCGCCGGTTCAACCGCCCCCAGGGCCGGTTCAACCGCCCCCCCTTTTTTTATTTTATTTTTTTATTTATTTTGTTTTACTTTCTGTTATCATAGCTATTTTATTTTAGGTAGGCTAATCATTGTTCATGCTATTGAAATAGGAAGCTTAATTTAGAATTTCGTTGCGCTAGTTGATTCATTTAGTTAATTGTTTATCTAGTGCAATGTTGGTCAACTTAAAATGACTAGGTTTCCATTAGTGTATATAACAGAATTCTTTTGTTAAGAACCAGTCGTAACTAATCATTAATGCATAAGCTTTAACCCCCTGCGAGACCCTTTCCCGTTTCTTTCTAACCTTAATGAATGCGATATCGAATGTCATACTTGATGCATATTCGCTTTACTTGTTCCCTTGTATGGTGTACTGTTCTTTTGAATTAAATATGTGGATGTATGTATGTTTGCGCTCGCATAGAGAACGATCCGGTCGAAGAGCCCGAGGAATTCGCAGGAGAAGCCCCTGAGCAGCAGTCGGTTGGTGGAGGCAAGTGTCCTTTGACCTATTTCTGTCCTATTCATTCTTTAATTCACCTCCCGCATTACACATTTATACCTAAGGATTGACTAGCTTTTGTTATTCATGTCCTTTTTACCTATTTGGGTCGGATTATTACTGCTTAGTCTGATGCTACTGCTCAACCCTAATCAATGAACATGATGTGATTATCTATGATACGCTGTTTTTCCCTTCTTATTCATGATTATATTTGTGACCTTCAAGGGGACTCGAGCGGTTTCTCGAGTGCCTCTCCGTAAGGACCTGTTCAATGGATGACCGCCCAGGAAAACAGTGCAACCATGAGGGTGGAATGGGACGCCCTTAGCTGAATAATTAGAGGAACCGGGGTGTAGTTCGCTTAGCCGTTGTGCCGTCAATGGGGCTCGGTGTATGCGGCTCGCTCTGCCAAGGTTGATTTGTCCCTTGGGGAGGAGTGCGGTACATTTAGGAAACCTAACGGGTGGCTACAGCCCCGGGGAATCTTTGTAAAGGCTACGTAGTGAGACCCTGCCTATTCACCTTGGTAGTGTTTAAGGGTTTGATCGGCCCGAGGCAAGAGGGAATCACGGCTTGTGGGTAAAGTGCGCAACCTCTGCAGAGTGTTATGAAACTGATATATCAGCCGTGCTCGCGGTTATGAGCGGCCAAGGGAGCTCCAGAGATTAGTGGTACTTGATCAGAGACATTTTGGTACAGGTGGCAATGAGATTGATGGTTCTGATTATGATTATGGTGCTGGTAAGTGGTATTCTTTCCGTTTGGAAAGGATACATTGGGCTAATAACTTGGGTTAATGTTAAAACCTGGCTCTCTACTAGTAAGTAATAACCTGACCAACTAAAAGCAACTGCTTGACTTATCCCCACATAAAGCTAGTCCATTACAGCCAAACAGGATACTTGCTGAGTATGTTGATGTGTACTCACCCTTGCTCTACACACCAATCCCCCCCCCAGGTTGTCAGCATTGCAACCACTGCTCAGGAGAAGATGAAGCTGTGGAAGGAGACTTCCAGGAGTTCCAAGACTACGACGAGTTCTAGGTGTGGGTTAGCGGCAACCCCCAGTCGGCTGCCTGTGAAGGCCGCGTTATCTACGTTTCTTTTCCGCACTTTGATTTATTGTAAGAACTATATGGACGTCTCAGACGTATGATGTAATCGACTATTATTTCCCTTTTAATGCTATTTGAGCACTGTGTGATGATGTCCATGTTATGTAACTGCTGTGTACGTGAAATAACTGATCCTGGCACGTACATGGTTCGCATTCGGTTTGCCTTCTAAAAACCGGGTGTGACAGTGGGCCTCAACCCTTCTTCCACCTCGCGTTCGTTGCGACCGGAGCGATAAGTTCGCCTAGGAACACAGTCGCATAACCACCATGGCGCCCGGACCGCTTCGGTTGAAGGAATCCCTGCCTTGGCTTCACACTATATATATAGAAGCTGCATGCCTTCTCCCCCTCCACCGTCTTGAGCAAAGGAGCTGGGAACCGTCCCGAGAGGAAGAGCGCAGGCAGAGAGAGATTGAGGAGAGATAATCTACCTCCGTCGTTGATTCACGCGTGCGCCGGCGTTGAGTTCTTAGGGCTAGGACAGGAAGCTTTGCCACGTCTTCGGGAAGGTGCTCGTAGCCTTCACGAGAGGGGAGTACCACTAGGCCACCGATGATTTCTCACCAGAGCCACCAAGCCGTCATCTACTGTGGCTAGCTCGAGCCATCGTAATTCGTCACCGGTAAGTAGCCTCTTCAAGTTTGTGATCTTCTTCTACATGTATAGAGCGATTCGAGGGGAAGGAATGGAGCACCAGTACCACGGATGGCTTACCCCGACTATTGGGGGCCTTCTTCTCTGCCGAAGGTCATCTGAGCAAAAACACCTTCGGCAAGATGACATGTAGACAGGCGTGACATGAAGACGAATGCCGAAGTTACCATCAGAAGAGCTTCGGCATGATGATACGCTTGAGACGAAGGATGTCACCGACTTAAAGAGGAAAGGACCACATAGTCCTTGATAGTTTGTATCATGATTGTGATTAGTTGTCAAGGGCATAAATGTAATTTTGTACAGGCTACGTCCTGTGCCTATAAATAGATGAACAGTACTCCCGTACTGTTCACGCTTGCTGGTAATCACTTGCACGTCACTCTCGGATTTTCACCTTCTGCCAAGACGAAGGTACAAATGTAATTTAATATTATTGATATTTTTTTATGATTACAAAAATAAAAATAAGATTTAACATGATTTATCCATGTTCTCTTTCATGTTATATATGCTTATGATTCCATTATTACATGTTGACATTATGAAGGTATGTCCTCCATAACCTTCATCCGAAGATCATTATCTCAAAAGAGACAATACTTCGAAGGACGAAGGTTTTTAATTATTAACATTTGTGTTGCATTGTTCTTAATTCATAGCATTTGAGAACAAGTGACCAACATTGGCGCCCACCTCCGGTGAACTCATTTCCACTGTTGAGACGATGGCTTAGTTCAACAATCAAGCTGTAGCACCTTCGGTCACAAAGTTGGTGCTCCCAATCACAGGCGGTTCAAGCTCAGAGCCGGCTAACAAGAAGCAGAAGAAGGAAGCATAGAGGAGAGTACAGCATGTTGGGGTACAGGGACCCGAAGACCTTCAGCTCAAAGATTATCCTCACAATGATGCTATGGTTATATCTTGTGTCGTTAAGGGGTTTCTGGTCCACAATGTTTTGGTCGACACAGGCAGTGCAGCGGACATCATATTTGCAAAGGCCTTCAGACAAATGCAAGAACCAGAGGATAAGATTCATGATGCTACACATCCTCTTTGTGGCTTTGGAGGAAAGCAGATTGTCACACTTGGTAAAATCACAATGTCAGTTACCTTCGGCTATGTCCACAACACAAAGTCTGAGCAGGTTGTCTTTGACATTGTTGAGATGGAGTACCCATACAATGCAATCATTGGTCGAGGGACGCTCAATGCTTTCGAAGCTATTCTTCATCCAGCATACTTATGCATGAAGATACCTTCGGAGCAAGGGCCCATTGCTGTATATGGAAGTCAAGAAGCTGCCAGAAGGGCTGAAGGAAGTTGGATAGACTCAAAGGCGATCCATAACATAGATGGAACCGAAGCTTGTCAACAATATAAGCACAAGAGAGAAGGCTGCTTCAGCAGATCAGCCGAAGCCTATGCTATTATGTGAAGATATAGCAGATCAAAGGGTGCTGCTGGGATCTCAGCTATCTGATGAGCAAGAAAAAACTCTGCTAAGATTTTTGTTCAACAACAAAGATGTCTTCGCTTGGACAACTAATGATCTATGTGGTGTCAACAGAGATGTTATTGAACATTCACTTAATGTGGATCCGTCTTTCAGACTAAGGAAGCAAAGGCTTCAGAAGATGTCCGAGGATAAAGCTGAAGGTGCTCGGAACGAAGTAAAAAGACTTCTCAGTGCTGGTGAAGAAAGCTAATGGGAAATGGAGAATGTGTATTGATTTCACAGATCTCAACAAGGCATGTTCAAAGGACGAGTTCCCATTGCCAAGAATAGACTCCCTTGTGGATGCAGCAGCTTCTTCGGAGCTCATGAGTCTATTGGACTGCTACTCAGGCTATCATCAGATATGGATGAAGAAAGAAGATGAGCCAAAGACTAGCTTCATAAATCCCAGTGGCACCTATTGCTATCTTTGGATGCCTAAGGGGCTTTAAAATGCTAGAGGAAGCATCAGTAGAATGACAGCCAAGGTCCTTCACTCTCAAATAGGCAGGAACATGCTAACTTATGTTGATGACATCATAGTAAAAAGCACGAAGCAAGAAAATCATATTGCTGACTTGCAAGAGACATTTGCCAATTTCAGGCAAGCTGACCTTAAGTTAAATCCAGAAAAGTGTGTTTTTGGAGTAAAGAAGGGCAAGTTCCTTAGCTATCTGGTATCAATGAAGGGAATCGAAGCTAACCCAAACAAGATCGAAGCTATCCTTCGGATGGAGCCGCCAAATTCGAAGAAGGGGGCTTAACGTGGCAGGAAGACTGGCATCACTGAATAGATTCATATCAAGATCAGCAGAGAGGAACCTGCCATTCTTTGAAATTCTAAAGTCAGCCGAAGTTTTTCAGTGGGGTCCGACTCAACAAAAGGCTTTTGAAGAGTTAAAGCAGTATTTGATAGACTTAACAACTCTAACTCCACCTTCGTAAGGGGCTCCATTACTCCTGTATGTAGAAGCTTCACACTCTTCAGTCAGTGCGGCGCTTGTACAGGAGAAGCAAGATGGTCAAGTCAAAAGGCAAGCCCCGGTATACTTTGTCTCCGAAGTTCTAAGTTTATCAAAGAAAAACTATATAGAATTGGAGGTGTTGTATGCTGTGTTAATGGCCTCCAGGAAGCTTCAGCATTATTTTCAAGCATATCATATAATTGTTCCTTCATCACAGCCTCTGAAGGATATAATGAGAAACAGAGAAGCAACTGGAAGGATTGGAAAATGGGCTGTGGAGCTCAATGAATTCACTATTGACTATGTACATAGATCCTCAATTCAGTCACAGGCGTTAGCAGACTTCATTGCTGATTGGACGCTAGGGGCTCAGGAAGAAGAAACAAATAAAGACGCCGAAGCCTGGACAGTATTCTATGACGGTTCTTGGGGAACCTTCGGCGCAGGAGCGGCTGCTGTTCTAGTAGTGCCCTCTAAAGTCAGAACATGCTACGCAGCAAGACTTGACTTGAGTTGTACGAATAATATTGCTAAATACAAAGCTCTTCTGTTGGGGCTTCGAAAGTTAAAGGCAATGGGAATAAGAAGGGCAAACCTTAAAACTGACTCTCAAGTCATCTCTGGTCATGTAGATAAAAGCAGCAAGGCAAGAGATCCGAAGCTTAAAAAATATCTAGATACAGTTCGAAGGTTGGAGGCTTCTTTCGAAGGATTTTTTGTCAAAAATATTCCAAGAGGGGGAAATGAGCATGCAGACCTGTTAGCCAAGTCAGCGGCACAGGGGCTCCCTCTACCTTTGGATGTATTTTTTGAGACAATGAAAGCAACTTCGGTTGAACTTATGGAGAGAGCAATGCTCACAATATCTCCTGTACATAGTGAAGATTGGAGGACTGAAATTATATCTTTTCTCCAAGGTAATTGTCTTTCGCATGATAAAGTTTATAATAAGAGGATGGAAGCAAGAACAAGACCATTTGTGATAATAGAAGGGGAATTATATAAGCATGGAGTCTGTTCTCCACTCCTCAAGTGTTTATCCAGAACTGAAGGTATAAAGTTAATGAAGGAGATACATGCAGGTTTATGTGGCTCTCATATTGGGTCTAGGCCTTTGCTAGGAAAGGTTTTTAGACAAGGATTTTATTGGCCGAAGGCAGCTTCGGACGCAGTAGACTTGGTTCAGAAGTGCGAAAATTGTCAAAAATGTGCAAGAGACCAGAAGCAACCTTCATCTCTCACTCAGCTAATACATCCTACTTGGTCGTTGCAAAGATGGGGCCTGGATTTGTTAGGCCCACTCCCACTAGCACAAGGTAACTTGAAATATGTTGTGGTGGTAGTAGAATATTTCTTTAAATGGATTGAAGCAAAGCCCCTAGCTACAATAACTTTGGCCACAGTCCAAAATTTTTTTTGGCAGAATATTTTTTGTCGCTTCGGCGTGCCGAAGGCAATAAATGTGGACAATGGAATACAGTTTGATGCCGAAACATTCAAAGATTTCTGTGATCAAATTGGAACGAAGATTCATTTTGCATCAGTAAGGCACCCAGAATCAAATGGGCTAGTAGAAAGAGCAAATGGCATTATAATGACAGGAATAATGAAGCTAATCTTCAACCAGCCCAGAGGAAAGTGGCCAGATGAATTGACTAAAGTGGTGTGGAGCCACAACACAACTATTTCAATGTCAACAGGATTTACACCCTTCAAGCTCCTATTTGGTGACGAAGCAATAACACCAAAGGAAGCAAAGGCAGGGTCAATAAGAATAACAGCTTCGGCAGAAGACGAAGCTGATTATAAAGTAATGAAAGATACTATAGAAGGGACCAGACTTCAAGCCATAGAACACATCAATAAATATCAGGCTGAAACAATAAGGTGGCGGGACAGAAAAGTTTGATTGAAGAACATTAAGCCAGGGCATCTCGTACTTCGGAGAGTGGCCAATCCTGAAACAGTGGGAAAATTACAACTAAAGTGGGAGGGTCCTTTTCTAGTAGTATCTTCGTCAAGACCCAGTTCTTATAGATTGAAGGATATGGACGGTAACGACATACCCAGATCTTGGAATGCGGGTGAGCTTCGGTGATATTACGTGTAATTTGATGTAATCTTTTTTTTCTTTTTTCATTCTTTCTATGCCACCATTTTCCTTTCAAGAGGGGAGAAAGGTTTTTAATGGGGCCATGGCTTATAATTTTTTATTCTTATTTAGCCCTACGAGGGCCAAATCCCCCAAAGATGTAATATGTAAAATCTGAACCTGCACCATCGAGTGCAAAAAAAGAAAAACGGGGAGAAGTTCAAAAGTCATTCCTAAGGGAAAGTAGAGCCAAAAGAATGACGAGGCTACAATAAGTCGTTCCTAAGGGAGTGCAGCGTAAGTTTTCTGCTCAAAAGTCGTTCCTAAGGGAATGTAGAGCCAAAAGAATGACGAAGCTGCAATAAGTCGTTCCTAAGGGAGCGCAGTGTAAGTTTTCTGCTCAAAAGTCGTTCCAAAGGGAATGCAGAGCCAAATACCGCCGAAATATAAGGCGAAGAAGTTCAAAAGTCGTTCCTAAGGGGATGCAGAACTTATGCCACCGAAATAAAAGGTGAAGAAGCTCAAAAGTCGTTCCTAAGGGGATGCAGAGCTTAAAGACTCAAAAGTCGTTCCTAAGGGGATGCAGAGTCTGGGAGTAGCTTCGTGTGTGCCTTCGGGACATTCACTTGCACATTACATTACATCATCATTGCACTCATACACATTCATTTAGACATTTGTAGGATCATCATCATCATAACATGATACCTCAGTTTTGACAAAAATGCTTCGATGAGCATGAAGAAGCAAAAGATATGCTTCGTTGTGAACGAAAAGAAGGGAAGGTGTTTTTCACCTCCGGCTCAAAAGATACAAGTTTCGTCCACAGCAAAGCAATTTACGCAAGGATGAAAAGGTAAAAATATATTACAAGGTATAGATAAGTATACAAAAAATTGTTCAACTCTCAATTACAAATTTTACAAATATTATGCAAAGTGCTTCTAAGCTCTATACAGGAAAATCCAAGCAGTAGCTTCGGCAGTCTTCGGTACATGCTTCGGGCCATTAATCTTCGGCACCATCATCCTACACACAACAAAAGATGTTTAAGGTAAAAAGTAATTACAAGAAAAGGTAAACAACAGGTATACGTTTCATACCGGCTTAAGCAAGCTTCGAGCCTCGTCACCAGCCAATTCCCGACCACCCTTCGCCCAAATTTATGTTATAAATCTGCTCCCTATGCTTCGGGCTTCGCCGGGAATATCAATCAAATCTGTTGAAGATAGGCTGAATGTTGGTCTATTCACAACCTTTGCGTGTGTACAACCAGCCTTCAGAAATGCTGCAGCTGTGCCACGAGAAGCTAGCAGGGCACAAAAGTCACCATGCCCCGCTATTACTTCATCAAGCGCTTCGACTTCCCCTTCAATGTGTTCGAAGGTACTTGATATATTTTTGGCCGATGGGGTAAACTTTTCAGCGCTGGCTCCAACTGAGTTAAAAACCTTTTTCAGTCGCTCTACGCAGCGGCCGCCAAAACCTAAACACAGGTCCCGAAGCTCTTTCAAAGATTTCCGCAGCTTCGTGTTTTCGACAGCTTCAGCTTCGTACTTTGTCTGCATGTTCTTCTTCTCTTGTTCGAAGCTTTCTAATTTTTGGAGAAGCTCCCCGTTTAATCTAGTATTTTCGGCTTGGGCTTACGCAAGGGAACCCTCCATAGCCTGAAGTAGGAAATCTTTCTCTCAAGAGAGGCTTCGTACTCTTTGATTTTGCTTTCTAAACCCTCGATTATGATTTCGTTCTTTTTATCCTCGAGGTCTTGTTGTATTTGCAGTGCTTTGCTGAGCAACATGCTCTATACAAATAAACCTTCGTCAACAAATTTACTCCATTAAAAATAAAAATAATAATAAAATTTTGCTTCATCATAAAAATTTTTACCTTGAAGTTGGAATAAAACAGACTGCCGACGATATGCTGTCGTCGGTAGCTGCTAATTTCAGCTTCGAGCTTCGGAAAACCGACACTCATCGATAAAGTGCCGATCACCTTTGCCCCGGTACGGTCGCGAACACATTCTAAGGCCTCTTTATCAATCCCACCAAAGAGCATGGCTCCTGGCTGGTAGCCATAAGAAATGCCATATTCCTGCAGCTCTTTCTTCTCGGCCTCAGATAGTTCTTGCCCGACCAGGTTTCGAAGGTCAAAATTTTTCTCCTCCGAAGCAGCATCGGCAATCTTATTCCCTTTATCAGGCTCTGGGGCCATGATCTTTTCTGCGGCTGCAGCTATTTCTTCTGTAGGCATATCCAATATCAATCTATAAATTTCAGATAATGTGCCCTCCAAGTTGGCAGCTGCAGCTCAGCAGTTATGTTTGCTTCAGTAGCGGCCTCAGCACTTGCAGAAGGTGCTATTTTAGATGCCGAGGCCGACGGCGGCGTCCGTTCAATGGCTTCCATTACGGTACCAATCCTTCGCTTTTTCTACCCATCCACCTTTTTTTGCATCCGAAGGCTCCTCTTTCTTCTGTAAAAGCTTCGTCAGTTCCGGTCCCAGTAGACTTAGCAGCTTGATATATAGAGATTCAGTCATTACCTTTAAAATTTCTGCCACTTCGACAGCAGGAGGTGTCGAGGGAGTCTCCTCTTCTACCTCAGTCACCTTCGGCTCGGGAGTTACAGCTTTTCTTTTCCTTAAAATCACCACTTTCGGTTCGGGGCTGGATTTTTTCTTCTTCAAATTTTTCTCATCTTCCTTTACCATTCTGGTAGCTTGTCTATTTAGAATACTAACAATCCTTTTCCTTTTTGTCCCTTCGGCACCCTTGTTGAGTTGCTCATAATCAGGGTATTCAAATTTTAGAGCGTCCATTACCTGGTTTAACCTTCGTTTTGGCCGGGTGCCGAAGGCTGCTGTCATTAGCTGGTCTTCTTTTTTGGTATAATTTCTCAAAATTCCATTGCACATAGTTTCAATCATTTCTAGCCACTCCTGGCAGGGCTGCTTGAATTGTTTTTCAAATTTGAAGCGATAGGGTAACTGAACAAGTTCATATTTCTTCTTTGTTCCCTTCATCTTCGGCATCACCTAGCCACTTGATGTCGGATATGTTCGGTTGGCCAGGTATTCTTGCACCAAGTCCCTGGTGCTAATTTGTTCAGCTACCACCCTAAATTCCACTTCAGCCAGCTGGCATGCTGACCCTAGCTGCATGTTGCATGGGGGCCTGGTCATTCCGAAGTTGAGGGATAGCGGGCACATGACCATCGTCATCAGTTTCCCCCTCTTCTTTTCACCGACCTTGATATAAACCACTCACCTTTCCAGCCGGTTGGCCACTTGGTGCGATAACTGAGGACCGAAGCCTTCGTATCCTTGCGATACGCAAAATTGTAGCAGCCAAAATTTTCGTGCAGGCCATCTGCCCTGGCCTTTGTCTGGTAGTGCAATTCATGCACTCGGCAGAATGCTTCGGCATCTAGGCTCATCCCTTGGCTTCAGAGGGCCCAGATGAAGACACTGAGTCTAACAATAGCATTAGGGGTCAGCTGATGAAGATATATCTCGAAATTTTTCAAAACTCCCCCTATCATCTCATTCAGAGGAAGTCGTAGTCCTGCTTTGAAAAAACTCTTGAAAACTACTACTTCATCATCCTTTGGCGCTGGGATAGTTTCTTCTCCGGCAAATCGGACAAGTTTCTTTTCAGCCTCCCCAAAGTAGCCTAGCTTCACCATCATGGGCATGTCAGCTTCGGATACAGTAGATTTCCCAAAATCTAGGTGGCTAGGTTTTGTTGGGATCAAAATACTATAATCTTCTTCATCCTCTTCAACATCTTCTCCTTCGGCAACAGTCTGTTCAGCTTCGGCGGCAGAAGTACCTTCGCCCGTGGTTCCCTCTGCCACAACTAGACCTGATTGTTTCATAACTTTGGAAATTGGCGCTGACTCCGCAACCTCAGCCTCTTCTCCCTCACGTGTCACCCTTGCGGTTGAACGCACTCTGGCCATTTTTGATGGATTTTCCACCATTTGACAAAGCTAGCGTATTTTTTGCAGTTTGACGAAGCTAATCTCAGATGACGAAGCGCTAGCTCGAGAGAGCAATGAAAAAGCTTCGGTTGTGGTTGAATTTTTTAATAGCACAACAGTATGATGGCAATGAATGTTGTGGTAACTCCTCACCAACCCGTCTGTTTATATAGTGTTGCAGGTCGGAAGGTGAACCGCCAGACTGCCTCTATACCCTGAGCGGTGGACCACCTGGCGCTCGGAGGGCGAACCGCCAGATCGCCTGTATTCGCTAAACGGTGGACCACCTGACGCCTGCAATATTTTAATCGTTTCTCGGCAACAAGCTCAGGGAAGGTGTTTTTCGGACCTTCGGCATTCCGAAGCCTTCGTGTTTTTTCGCGGATCGAGCTCGTTACAAAAAATGATCTAGCACCGCGAAGGGGCTACTGTTGGGGGCCTTCTTCTCTGCCGAAGGTTCTCTGAGCAAAAACACCTTCGGCAAGATGACATGCAGACAGGCGTGACATGAAGACGAATGCCGAAGCTACCATCGGAAGAGCTTCGGCATGATGATACGCTTGAGACGAAGGATGGCACCGACTTAAAGAGGAAAGGACCGCATAGTCCTTGATAGTTTGTATCATGATTGTGATTAGTTGTCAAGGGCATAAATGTAATTTTGTCTGGGCTGCGTCCTGTGCATATAAATAGATGAACAGTACCCCCATACTGTTCACGCTTGCTGGTAATCACTTGCACGTCACTCTTAGATTTTCACCTTCTGTCAAGACAAAGGTACAAATGTAATTTAATATTATTGATATTTGTTTATGATTACGAAAATATAAATAAGATTTAACATGATTTATCCATGTTCTCTTTCATGTTATATATGCTTATGATTCCATTATTACATGTTGATATTATGAAGGTATGTCCTCCATAACCTTCGTCCGAAGATCATTATCTCAAAAGAGACAATACTTCGAAGGACGAAGGTTTTTAATTATTAACATTTGTGTTGCCTTGTTCTTAATTCATAGCATTTGAGAACAAGTGACCAACACCGGCCATGGCGCCACCTGGTACGGGTCACAATGCCACTCTGACTCGGCAAAAAGGTGAGAGGAGCATGGTGGTGCACTATGACCATTGGATCCTTATTGGATGCACAAGATTAGATCATCTGAGTACCAGTTCGGGGATAGCTTTGGACCGTTGATCTCTCTACGGATGGCTAAGATTAGATCGTGTCTTCATTAAACCTAGATCGTCGAGATCGAAATGGTCTAATCGAGTTAGATATCTGCATACCCCTTCACGCTTTAAATCGAGGGGGGCCATTGATCTAGATCTGAGCGGCTCATATTAACCGATACCCCTTCGCCCGAGCATTTTTGCAAAAGAGACCTCGGATATTTTAAAAATAAACCCGTTGTCCCCTGTACGGTAAAAGTAATTAAAAATAGGATCAAGAATTTATGAATTACACCCTTGCTTTTATGTAAATAGTGCCCGCATTCCGATTAATCCCAAGAAATTATAAATTAAATCTGAAAATGATTTTTAGTATAAAATAAAATCCAAAGTTAGAAAATCAATAACTTCTCTGTTTTAACCCCGTTTTAGTCCGTTCAAATTGTGTTAGTTTCGTAATAAAATTTCCTATGCAATAGCAACATCATTTTTGCTATATCACACATCTGTATAATTAGATATTGTGTAACCTATAACTATTAAATTAACTTCTCTAATCAGGGATAATCTGACTCTAATTATAATTTAATTAAAAGATGACCTCTAACCTACTTATAACCTAGATTAGTTATTTATTTGTAATATCTTTTATCACAAGATTTATATTAACCAAAATAGCATAGATCTTTAGAAAACCATATCTTTTTAACCGTAACTCCGATTTTAGTGGTTCTCGAATCTATGATCTCATAGCGGCGCGTAAAATATTCTTATGCGGTTTGTTCATATGCTTTGGTGTAATGTTACCATACTCATTATTTGCTTGATTTTATATATTGCTATGCATAGAAGCGAGATGACGACAAATCAGAAGACCAACTTGGTAAATCATTTGGATATCACAAGTCTAAGCCAAGTTGTGCCCTTGTCACTATTCTTTACCTAATATTGTTTCTGTTAATCATTGTGAGATTCTCAGGTTAATAGGATGGGACCTAATAGGTTACACTAGTTTTGTTTACCCCACAGGTTGCAAACAAATGAAATATTGGATAGTTTAGATATGATCTACCTGGTTTTTGGGAAGTAATGCTATATGACATATGATCATGCTTTATCATTATTACAGGATTATTTATTGTTCATGATAAGATTATGGTATTAATTGGAACATGGAGCTTAACTTGAGATAACAATGCTACCACAAGGGGGAATGGGACACCCTTGGCCAAGTAATTAGGAAAGCTAGGGAGAGATTACCTTACCCAAAAGGGTCAAGCGGGGAGTGCGTCGCTGCAGAGTATACGGAGGTCCTTAGGTCGAACTGTCTGTACAACTTTTCGGACGAGGGATTCATATGCTTCCTTCTTTCTAACACCGTAGTGGATTTTCTCGAACTAGTGGAACTTTAGAAAGGCCTCGTAGTGCTACCCTACCTCACCTCCTTTATAGAGGTGTATGGGATTCATGACCCCGTGGAAGTTGGGTATCAGGTATCATGGTGTCGGTACCCTAAAACAGGGGTACCCCTTAATACAGTGTGAAGACGCTATACCCGTGCGGCTAACTCTAGTCTGGTGAACAACACTCGACCCCACCACGTGGACGGCTCCGGGGTCGCCACGTGGCCAGAGAAGACGATGTACTCCAAGATGTCAACAGTGGGTCCGGACCCCCATGGGAAAGTGCCGAACCCCTATTCATGTAGACCGGACCCCCGAGAAAGGACCAGGACCCCCATGGGCGCAGCCTAGACCCCCGGGACAGAGAATACCTAGGCCTTGCTCAGGCAGGGGTCTGGTGCCGACACGTTGAGAGCACCTAGAGGGGGGGTGAATAGGTGATCCTGTAAAATTCAACACTAAATAGCCACAAGCTTGGTGTCACACCCGGTTTTTAGAAGGCAAACCGAATGCGAACCATGTACGTGCCAGGATCAGTTATTCACGTACACAGCAGTTACATAACATGGACATCATCACACAGTGCTCAAAATAGTATTAAAAGGGAAATAATAGTCGATTACATCATACGTCTGAGACGTCCATATAGTTCTTACAATAAATCAAAGTGCGGAAAAGAAACGTAGATAACACGGCCTTCACAGGCAGCCGACTGGGGGTTGCCGCTAACCCACGCCTAGAACTCATCATAGTCTTGGAACTCCTGGAAGTCTCCTTCCACAGCTTCATCTTCTCCTGAGCAGTGGTTGCAATGCTGACAACCTGGAGGGGGGGTTTGGTGTGTAGAGCAAGGGTGAGTACACATCAACATACTCAGCAAGTATCCCGTTTGGCTGTATTGGACTAGCTTTATGTGGGGATAAGTCAAGCAGTTGCTTTTAGTTGGTCAGGTTATTACTTACTAGTGGAGAGCCAGGTTTTAACATTAACCCAAGTTATTAGCCCAATGTATCCTTTCCAAACGGAAAGAATACCACTTACCAATACCAGAATCATAATCAGAACCATCAATCTCATTGCCACCTGTACCAAAGTATCTCTGATCAAGTATCACTAATCTCTGGAGCTCCCTTGGCCGCTCATAACCGCGAGCACGGCTGATATATCAGTTTCATAACACTCTGCAGAGGTTGCACACTTTACCCACAAGCCGTGATTCCCACTTGCCTCGGGCTGATCAAACCCTTAAACACTACCAAGGTGAATAGGCAGGGTCTCACTACGTAGCCTTTACAAAGATTCCCCGGAGCTGTAGCCACCCGTTAGGTTTCCTAAATGTACCGCACTCCTCCCCAAGGGACAAATCAACCTTGGCAGAGCGAGCCGCATACACCGAGCCCCATTGACGGCACAACGGCTAAGCGAACTACACCCCGGTTCCTCTAATTATTCAGCTAAGGGCGTCCCATTCCACCCTCATGGTTGCACTGTTTTCCCGGGCGGTCATCCATTGAACAGGTCCTTACAGAGAGGCACTCGAGAAACCGCTCGAGTCCCCTTAAATGCCACAAGTATGATCATAAATAAGAAGGGGAAAACAACGTATCATAGATAATCACATCATGTTCATTGATTAGAGTTGAGCAATAGCATCAAACTAAGCAGTAATAATCCGACCCAAATAGGTAAACAAGGACATGGATAACAAAAGCTAGTCAATCCTTAAGTATAAATGTGTAATGCGGGGGGTGAATTAAAGAATGAATAGGACAGAGATAGGTCAAAGGACACTTGCCTCCACCAACCGACTGCTGCTCAGGGGCTTCTCCTGCAAATTCCTCGGGCTCTTCGACCGGATCGTTCTCTATGCGAGCGCAAACATACATACATCCACATATTTAATACAAAAGAACAGTACACCATACAAGGGAACAGGTAAAACGAATATGCATCAGGTATGACATTTGACATCGCATTTGTTATGGTTAGAAAGAAATGGGAAAGGTCTCGCAGGGGTTAAATCTTATGCACTAATAATCAACTACAATTGGTTCTGAGCAAAAGAATTCTGTTATATACATATGTACAAATGGAAACCTAATCATTTTTAGTTGATCAACATCGCACGGGTTAAACAGTTAACTACGCGAATCAATAGCATAACAGAATTTTAAATTAAACTTCCTATTTTCCATAGCATGAACAATGATCAATCTACTTAAAATACAGTAATTATGATCACAGAAAGTAAATAAAATAAAATAAAAAAATAAAAAAAAAACAGGGGGGGGCGGTTGAACCGGCCCTAGGGGCGGTTGAACCGGCCCGGGGGCAGGCGGCCGAGCTGGGGCCGGGGGCGGCTGAGCCGGGGCCGAGGCCGGCTGAACCGGCCCGGGACAGGGGCGCGGCCAGGGGCCAGGGCGGGCGGCGGGCGCGGCCAGGGGGGCGGCTGCGGCCGGGCTGGGGGCGGCTGCGGCCGGGCTGGGGGCGGCTGCGGCCGGACTGGGGCGGCAGCGGGCGGCCGGGGCGCGGCTGCGGCCGGCCGGGGCGGCCAGGGGCCACGGCGGGGCTAGGGGCGGCGGCCGGCGCGGCCAGGGGGCGCGCGGGGGTGGGGAGAGGAGAGGGGAGGGAGGAGAGGGAGGAGGGGGAGGGGGCTCACCGGCGAGGGGGTGGCCGACGGCGAGGGCGCGCGGCCGGGGTCGGGGACGGCGCGGCGGCCTAGGGCAGGGGGCGGGTAGGGGGCGGCGGCTTGGGTGGGGAGGGAGAGAGGGAGAGAATGAGGGAGAGGAAGGGGGTTTTGGGAAAAAAAAGGGGGGGTGGGGGGGGGGCGGCTGGGCCTGCTTTGGGCCCAAGAGGGGGCGCCAGGGACTTGGGCCGGCCGGGGGTCGGCCCAGGGCGCGGGAGAGAGAGAAAGAGGAGAGAGAGAAAGAGAGAGAAAGAGAGAGAAAGATTATTTCCCGTTTTCGAAATCCGATCTTTCTAGATGAATGCAATTGCACTTTCAAAGCAAATCAAAAAATGCAAGGTTCGGCATGGTGCATCAAATCATAAAGTATTTTAGAGTTTTTCTTTACACGGGAAATCCGAACCGGATCCCGCTAAAACTTTGGAAAAGGTCAAGGTTTAGCGAAGGGAAAAAGAAAAGAAAAGGTAACGCCCGAATTTTGGCGAGTAAAGAAAAGAAAAAATTCAACTGCAAAAATTCGGGGCGTTACAAACCTATCCCCCTTAAAAGAATCTCGCCCTCGAGATTCAGGGTTGGCTAGCAAAGAGCTCTGGGTACTTGGCCATCAAATCATCTTCACGCTCCCAGGTTGCTTCTTCCTCAGAGTGGTGACTCCATCTGACTTTGCACATTCTGATGGTCTTCCTTCGGGTGACTCTATCTGCAACCTCAAGAATCTGAGCTGGCTTCTCAACATAGGTCAAGTCCTCCTGGACTTCCAGACCTTCCACTGGCAACTGCTCTTCTGGCACACGCAAGCACTTCTTCAACTGAGACACATGAAAGACATCATGCACAGCTGACAAATTCTCTGGCAGACTGAGCTGATAGGCCACTTCTCCACGCTTTGCAAGAATCTGATACGGACCAATGTAGCGGGGTGCTAACTTGCCTTTGATTCCGAACCTTCTGACTCCTCTGATCGGTGACACTTTCAAATAGACAAAGTCTCCGACTTCGAAACTCAGCTCTCTTCTTCTTGTGTCTGCATAGCTTCGCTGCCTCGATTGCGCTATCTTCAGATTCTCTCGGACCATCTTGATGTTCTCTTCGGCTTCAAGCAAAATATCTGGCCCAAACACTTGCTTCTCTCCAGGCTGATCCCATTGCAACGGAGTTCTACAACTCCTTCCATAGAGCGCTTGAAATGGTGACATCTTCAAACTGGCCTGGTAACTGTTGTTATAGGAAAACTCTGCATAAGGCAATCGCTTGTCCCATCCGGACTGATCTTGCAACGCACAGGCTCTCAACATATCTTCAAGAATTTGATTGGTTCTTTCAGTCTGACCATCTGTCTGCGGATGATAAGCTGAACTGAAATTCAGATGCGTGCCCAAGGCTTCATGCAACTGCTGCCAGAAATGAGAGGTGAACTGCGTTCCTCTGTCTGACACTATCTTCTTTGGCACACCATGAAGACAAACGATCCGAGACATATACAGCTCTGCCAATACTGCACTGCTGTAGGTGGTCTTGACAGGTATGAAGTGGGCTGACTTGGTCAAACGGTCCACTACTACCCAAATAGAATCGTAGCCGGCTCGAGTGCGAGGCAATCCGACTATGAAATCCATACCAATTTCATCCCATTTCCACTGAGGGATCTGCAACGGTTGCAACAATCCAGCAGGTCTCTGGTGCTCTGCCTTAATTCTTCGACAACTATCGCACTTAGCCACGTGCTCTGCGGTTTCCCTCTTCATTCCGTACCACCAGAATTTCTTCTTCAGATCCTGATACATCTTCTCACTGCCAGGGTGAATCGAATAAGCTGTCTCATGAGCTTCCTTGAGAATCAACTCCCGAATAGACTGGACATTGGGAACACACAAGCGGTCTTTGAACCATACCACACCTTCAGCATCTTCTCGAAAATCTTTCCCTCTGCCATCTAGAATCAGTCGCCGAATCTCACTGATCTTCTCATCATTCTTCTGTGCTTCTTTGATTTCGCGCTCCAAGGTAGGTTCCAACTCTACTGTGACTCCTCGCGAATTGTTCAGAAATCCGAGACTCAACCTGTCGAACTCCTTGGCTAACTCATAAGGCATCGGACGAGCGACCATCAGATTGACTTGACTCTTTCTGCTCAAAGCATCTGCCACTACGTTTGCTTTGCCTGGATGGTAATGGATCTCCAACTCATAGTCTTTGATCAACTCTAACCATCTTCGCTGCCTCATGTTCAACTCTGACTGAGTGAATATGTACTTCAGACTCTTGTGATCTGTGTAAACATCGCATTTTTGCCCATACAAATAGTGCCTCCATGTCTTCAGTGCGTGAACCACTGCTGCCAACTCTAGAACATGGATTGGGTAATTCTTCTCATGAACCTTCAGCTGTCGGGACGAGTAAGCCACAACTCTTCCCTCTTGCATTAACACGCATCCCAAACCTGTGTAACAAGCATCACAGTACACAGAGAAGGGCTTGTGCACATCAGGCAAGACTAGGACAGGCGCTGTTGTCAACTTCTCTTTCAGCGCTTCAAAGGCTTCTTGACATTTCTGGGTCCACTTGAACTCAACTTTGTTGCCTAGCAACGCTGTCATTGGTTTCGCAATCTTCGAAAACCCTTCAATGAATCGCCGATAATATCCGGCCATTCCAATGAAGCTCTTGATTCCTCGAGCATCCGTTGGCGCTTTCCAGTTCAGAATGTCTGCCACTTTCTTCGGATCCACAGCCAATCCTTCTTTGTTGATTATGTGACCCAAGAACAGGACTTCACTGATCCAGAACTCACACTTGCTCAGCTTTGCATACAACTGGTGCTCTCGCAATCTCTGCAATACCATCCTCAAATGATCTGCATGTTCTTCTTCACTTTGAGAATAAATCAGAATGTCATCAATGAATACCACCACAAACTTATCGAGATAATCCATGAATACACTGTTCATCAAGTTCATAAAGAACGCTGGTGCATTGGTCAAACCAAAAGACATCACTGTGAACTCATATAAACCATACTTGGTAATGAATGCCGTCTTCGGAATGTCCGAAGGTCGGATCCTGAGCTGATGATAACCTGACCTCAGATCGATCTTGGAGAACACACTGGCTCCTCTCAACTGGTCAAACAGATCTTCTATTCTGGGCAAGGGATACTTGTTCTTGATCGTGACTTCATTCAAAGCTCGATAATCGATACACATCCTCTTTGTGCCATCTTTCTTCTCCACAAACAAGACAGGGGCGGCCCAAGGCGAGGTGCTTGGCCGGATGTAACCTTTCTCTGACAGCTCATCAATCTGCTTCTTAAGCTCTACCAACTCTGGTCCAGATATTCTGTAAGCTCTCTTAAAGATAGGGGCGGTTCCAGGAAGAAGCTCTATGGCGAATTCAACTTTCCGCTCTGGTGGCATACCCGGTAAGTCCTTTGGAAACACATCTGGGAATTCAGACACAACCTTGATACTCTCAATTGGGTCTGCTTCACTGCTATCGACAGCCATCTGATAACAACTTCCTTTCTTTGGCTCAGGCGGGACTAACTCGGTCACCACTTCCTCTCCTAGTGGGGACACCAACTTGATTGTCCTTTTATCACAACTGATAACTGCCTGATACTTATCTAGCCAATTCATCCCTAGGATGACATCTATTCCCTGAGTACCCATTACTATAAGGTTAGCGGGAAACGCTATCCCCCTTATTTCCACACTTACATTCAAACAAATGCTATCAGCTCGAATTCTACCACCAGCTGAGTCAATTCGAATGGGGGTTGACATGGTAGTAATTGGAAGATTATGTGCTTCTACCCATGATGCAGTAATGAAAGAATGCGTTGCTCCAGTATCAAATAACACTTCTGCAATATGGGAATCGACTGGGAACATACCTACTGTCATGCCGGGGGTCTCCTGAGCTGCTTCAGCCTCCAAGTGGTTCAATCTTCCATGATTATAGCGCTGCTGAGGGCGGTTGCCTGATCCAGACTGGGACACATTCTGCTTTGCTGGGGCATTGGGGCCTGACTGCTGCTGGGCTGCCTTCTTCGGACATTGCATCACCCAGTGGCCTTGCTCTCCACAGTGGAAACATGCTCTGTTTCCAACCTGAGCTGGTGCTGCCTGATTGTTCTGCTGAGTTGCTGGGGCAGGAAGACGAGGTGTCTGCTGATTCTGCCTCTGAAACTGACCTCCTGATTGATTGCTCTGACGGTTCTGGTACTGATGCTGAGGATACTGCCTTTGGAACTGCTGATACTGCTGACGCTGCTGATGCTGCTGAGGTGGACGCTGGTTCTGCCTGAACTGCTGAGGTTGATTGCCTGAAAAACGAGGGCGGCTGCTGCTTCCAGGCTGGGGTCCACTGATCTTGCGCTTACGATCTTCCATCTCCTTACGCTTCCTTTCTGTCATGATTGCTCTGTCAATCAGGTGCTGGAATGTCGGGAAGGTATGATTCATCAGTTGGTACTGCAGAGGGTCGACCAAGCCTCTCAGAAAACGGTACTGTCGCTTGGCGTCGGTGTTGACATCTTCGGGAGCATAGCGAGACAACTGCAGAAACCTGTCTCGATACTCACTGACAGATGATGACCCTTGCTTAAGGGCCAGGAACTCCTCCTTCTTCACTGTCATCAGACCTGCAGGCACATGGTACTAACGAAAGCTACCTCTGAACTCTTCCCAAGTGATGGCATCGGGGTTGGCATGGGTGGCGAGGTAAGACTCCCACCATGATTGGGCTGCTCCTCTCAACAGACGGGGACCATACAGGACTTTCTCCCTGTCATCACACTGAGCGGTATGCAACTCCCGCTCCACAGTGCGCAGCCAATCTTCAGCATCCATGGGGTCAGAAGAGTGAGCGAACGTTGGGGGATGACCTCTCATGAATTCAGCACGCTTGTCTCTAGGCATCTGAGGCATCTGAGGCTGGGGTGGTGCTTGCTGCTGCTGCTGCTGCTGCTGCTGAATGGCGGCCAGAGTCTGACCGATGGCCTGAACTGCCTGAGTCTGCATCAGAAACATCTGCTCGATCGACATCGGGGGCGGGGGTGGCAGGTGCTGCTGCTGAGGCACCTCATCCTGCGGGGCGGCTTGCTCCTGCTGAGCACGCCTTCCTCCTCTGCGCCTGTTCTCTGACATCTGCAGAACGCAACCACACATCAGAACTGATCTGGCAAATCTTGCAGCATAAGAAAAGAGTGTAGAATTCTCCAACAGCACTGAACAGATGAGCATCTTCACTGACCTCCAACACAGACCACACAGCTTCTCAGATAAAGAGGAAAGTAGAATAAAGGGTTTCCCAACTATATAACTAACTCCATTAACATAATAGGTAAACCAAAATGCAGGGGATACCCACACTCTGGTGACAATCATTACAAAGATTCAAACCAAACATAGTTCATCATGACAAACATAAATGCACAGGATATAGCAAACTACCCTGTCTAACTAAGACTAACTAAGACCGAGATTAACGCTAAGACTGAGGCTTCTATGTATATATTTTGTATTAATTACAAGATCCAACTCTAACGATCTATGGTTCTAGATTTATCTTGGTCTTGCAGTCGGGATTGCCATAAGACTGGAGTCCACGCCGAGGTGAGCGGTACGGGTGCTGAGTCCCAACGGGAGCGGGGGAACCATCATCCAAGTGACGACGCTCCGCGCGCTCAGCCCGCAGCAGGGCGATCTCAGCACGAGCCCTACTCAGCTCGTCTAATGCATGGTCCAGCTCCGTGTTTAGCACGGCGGCTAGGTTGACTGTGCTGCTCAACCTAGGATTGTCCTCACCAACAGGTGAAACAATCACGCCTCCTGTGCTGCCAGATGGACGGCGGGGGTAATACTTCAGGTCGAGACCATCAGCTACCCCACCGAGAACCGAGCAGTAGTGCGAAAGCGCACGCCATGCAGCATCCTGCATGGCTGCCTCAGCTGAGTCCCGCTCAGAGATAGAATAGTGCTCTGAGCAAGCCTCCGCGCCCTGGAGACTGTTCTCCGGACGGCGCACCAAGCAGGTCGCCTCCCAGCGGTCCGGGTAGACCCCGCGACTATGCTGGTAGACCACACAGCGATACTCGATGGACCAAGTACGCAGGTCAAGTGCCCGACGTAGCAGGGTGTCGAGCGCGTCGTGGAAGTGACACCCGCGAGCAGCGTCGCGAGTGATGGGTCGAGCAACCCATCCTTCCGGCTCATGGCTAGAGAGGTCGAGGTTGTGGCTCGGGCTGTCGTCGCCACCTCCATCGTCTGGGTCTCCTCCAGCAGCTACTCCAGAAGCTGGGGCGCCCAGTGGTGGTGCAGGGGGCGCCTCCAGGGGAAGCACAGGGGAGCAGCTCCTCACAGACTCTATCTCCTGATGGAGCGAGAAAGAAGAGCCCTGCTGCTCCTGTCGTCGACGTTCCTGCTCCTCATGTAGGCGGTGGTGCAGTCTCTCCAAGTGGCTGGACTGTCCGGCCACGGGACGGTGAAGCGGACGCTCAGCAAGGCGGGAGGGTAAGAAGGGGATGACGGACTTTCGTGCAGTGTGTCTAAGTCGAGCCATCTACAAAAGACATCGCAAGCAAAAAGGGTGAGAACAGAATTAATATGACCAGCAAGTAATGAACCATAAATAAATGAAGGATTAGAATAATAATGAATCATAAATAAATGAAGGATCAGAATAAAACAAAATTTTCAGCAAGGTATAATATATAGTAGAACATAGGTTTGGTCAGTAGGACCAACTTTTGAAGGGATACCAAAGTCAAGGCAGGGACAGAGGTCTATAATCCTTAGAACGACCATTCTACTCTAGGTTAGCGGTCCTACAGTCAGCACGGCTTTGATACCACTTATGTCACACCCGGTTTTTAGAAGGCAAACCGAATGCGAACCATGTACGTGCCAGGATCAGTTATTCACGTACACAGCAGTTACATAACATGGACATCATCACACAGTGCTCAAAATAGTATTAAAAGGGAAATAATAGTCGATTACATCATACGTCTGAGACGTCCATATAGTTCTTACAATAAATCAAAGTGCGGAAAAGAAACGTAGATAACACGGCCTTCACAGGCAGCCGACTGGGGGTTGCCGCTAACCCACGCCTAGAACTCATCGTAGTCTTGGAACTCCTGGAAGTCTCCTTCCACAGCTTCATCTTCTCCTGAGCAGTGGTTGCAATGCTGACAACCTGGAGGGGGGGTTTGGTGTGTAGAGCAAGGGTGAGTACACATCAACATACTCAGCAAGTATCCCGTTTGGCTGTATTGGACTAGCTTTATGTGGGGATAAGTCAAGCAGTTGCTTTTAGTTGGTCAGGTTATTACTTACTAGTGGAGAGCCAGGTTTTAACATTAACCCAAGTTATTAGCCCAATGTATCCTTTCCAAACGGAAAGAATACCACTTACCAATACCAGAATCATAATCAGAACCATCAATCTCATTGCCACCTGTACCAAAGTATCTCTGATCAAGTATCACTAATCTCTGGAGCTCCCTTGGCCGCTCATAACCGCGAGCACGGCTGATATATCAATTTCATAACACTCTGCAGAGGTTGCGCACTTTACCCACAAGTCGTGATTCCCACTTGCCTCGGGCTGATCAAACCCTTAAACACTACCAAGGTGAATAGGCAGGGTCTCACTACGTAGCCTTTACAAAGATTCCCCGGAGCTGTAGCCACCCGTTAGGTTTCCTAAATGTACCGCACTCCTCCCCAAGGGACAAATCAACCTTGGCAGAGCGAGCCGCATACACCGAGCCCCATTGACGGCACAACGGCTAAGCGAACTACACCCCGGTTCCTCTAATTATTCAGCTAAGGGCGTCCCATTCCACCCTCATGGTTGCACTGTTTTCCCGGGCGGTCATCCATTGAACAGGTCCTTACGGAGAGGCACTCGAGAAACCGCTCGAGTCCCCTTAAATGCCACAAGTATGATCATAAATAAGAAGGGGAAAACAGCGTATCATAGATAATCACATCATGTTCATTGATTAGAGTTGAGCAATAGCATCAAACTAAGCAGTAATAATCCGACCCAAATAGGTAAACAAGGACATGGATAACAAAAGCTAGTCAATCCTTAAGTATAAATGTGTAATGCGGGGGGTGAATTAAAGAATGAATAGGACAGAGATAGGTCAAAGGACACTTGCCTCCACCAACCGACTGCTGCTCAGGGGCTTCTCCTGCAAATTCCTCGGGCTCTTCGACCGGATCGTTCTCTATGCGAGCGCAAACATACATACATCCACATATTTAATACAAAAGAACAGTACACCATACAAGGGAACAGGTAAAACGAATATGCATCAGGTATGACATTTGACATCGCATTTGTTATGGTTAGAAAGAAATGGGAAAGGTCTCGCAGGGGTTAAATCTTATGCACTAATAATCAACTACAATTGGTTCTGAGCAAAAGAATTCTGTTATATACATATGTACAAATGGAAACCTAATCATTTTTAGTTGATCAACATCGCACGGGTTAAACAGTTAACTACGCGAATCAATAGCATAACAGAATTTTAAATTAAACTTCCTATTTTCCATAGCATGAACAATGATCAATCTACTTAAAATACAGTAATTATGATCACAGAAAGTAAATAAAATAAAATAAAAAAAAATAAAAAAAAACAGGGGGGGGGGCGGTTGAACCGGCCCTAGGGGCGGTTGAACCGGCCCGGGGCAGGCGGCCGAGCTGGGGCCGGGGGCGGCTGAGCCGGGGCCGAGGCCGGCTGAACCGGCCCGGGACAGGGGCGCGGCCAGGGGCCAGGGCGGGCGGCGGGCGCGGCCAGGGGGGCGGCTGCGGCCGGGCTGGGGGCGGCTGCGGCCGGGCTAGGGGCGGCTGCGGCCGGACTGGGGCGGCAGCGGGCGGCCGGGGCGCGGCTGCGGCCGGCCGGGGCGGCCAGGGGCCACGGCGGGGCTAGGGGCGGCGGCCGGCGCGGCCAGGGGGCGCGCGGGGGTGGGGAGAGGAGAGGGGAGGGAGGAGAGGGAGGAGGGGGAGGGGGCTCACCGGCGAGGGGGTGGCCGACGGCGAGGGCGCGCGGCCGGGGTCGGGGACGGCGCGGCGGCCTAGGGCAGGGGGCGGGTAGGGGGCGGCGGCTTGGGTGGGGAGGGAGAGAGGGAGAGAATGAGGGAGAGGAAGGGGGTTTTGGGAAAAAAAAAGGGGGGTGGGGGGGGGCGGCTGGGCCTGTTTTGGGCCCAAGAGGGGGCGCCAGGGACTTGGGCCGGCCGGGGGTCGGCCCAGGGCGCGGGAGAGAGAGAAAGAGGAGAGAGAGAAAGAGAGAGAAAGAGAGAGAAAGATTATTTCCCGTTTTCGAAATCCGATCTTTCTAGATGAATGCAATTGCACTTTCAAAGCAAATCAAAAAATGCAAGGTTCGGCATGGTGCATCAAATCATAAAGTATTTTAGAGTTTTTCTTTACACGGGAAATCCGAACCGGATCCCGCTAAAACTTTGGAAAAGGTCAAGGTTTAGCGAAGGGAAAAAGAAAAGAAAAGGTAACGCCCGAATTTTGGCGAGTAAAGAAAAGAAAAAATTCAACTGCAAAAATTCGGGGCGTTACACTTGGTTATAAAGATGTTAGTGCAATAGAACCAAGTGGCTATAGAGCGAGCTCTTGCGAATCACAAATAATTAAAGAGAAGGACAACACAAGGGACATAGTGGTTTATCCCGTGGTTCGGTCAAGTATAACACTTGCCTACCTCCACGTTGTGGTGTCCCAATGGACGAGGGTTGCACTCAACCCCTTTCAAGTGATCCAATGATCAACTTGAATACCACGGCTTTTCTTTGCTTATCTCTATTTCCCGTTTGCGAGGAATCTCCACAAGTTGGAGTCTCTCGCCCTTACAACAAAGATCACAGTGAAAGCACAAGAGTAAGGGTGGGAAGCAACACACACAAATCCGCAGCAACACACACGCACACAAGCCAAGACTTGAGCTCAAAATGAAGCACAACGAGTTCACAACTAGAACGGAGCTCAAATCACTAACACAGTCGATCAAGTGCACGGAGACGAAGTGTGGAAGACTTAGAATGCTTAGAGTATGCTTGGGTGACTCCTCCATGCGCCTAGGGGTCCCTTTTATAGCCCCAAGACAGCTAGGAGCCGTTGGAGGCAATCTTGGAAGGCTAATCTTGCCTTCTGTCGGGTGGCGCACCGGACAGTCCGGTGCACCACCGGACAGTCACTGTAGCTGTCCGGTGCGTGATCTCCTTCCTTTTTTTTGGCGCATCCAACCGTTGCAGATTCGTGGCAGTTGGCGCACCAGACACTGTCCGGTGCACATCGGACAGTCCGGTGCCCCCTACCGACCGTTGGCGCGCCCACGCGTCGCGCGAAGATTGCGCGGCCGACTGTTAGTGCAGTCGACCGTTGGCTCACCAGACAGTCCGGTGCACCACCGGACAGTCCGGTGAATTTTAGCTGTATGCCGTTGAACTTTTCCCGAGAGCGACGACTTCGCCGCGGACGACTCACCGGACAGTCCGGTGCATCACCAGACAGTCCGGTGAATTATAGCCGTACGCCGCCGTCGAGTCCCGAGAGTGGCCTGTTCACCGAGACTGGTCTGCACCACCGGACAGTCCGATGCACCCAGACCGAGCAGCAGCTGGCTGTACACAGCCAACTCTTTTCCAATTCATTTTCTCCTATTTCTAGCCCTTAGACACAATACATTAGTACCCAAATCAATGTACTAAGTCTAGAAACGTACCTTGTTACATGATTTTCACTTCTTCAATCTTTGGCATAATTTAACCCTTAGAGAATATGTGTTGGGCATTTAATCACCAAAACACTTTAGAAATGGCCCAAGGGCACATTTCCCTTTCACATGTGTCCAGGCCCAGCCTGGTGCGGACCTGTCCGCATAACGCTTCTGCTCCCTGCTCAGGCGGAGACCCAACACTGCCATGTGGCCTGCCGCGCGTGACGTAAGCCGGCGGGCGAAGCCTGACGTAAGGCCTCCGGGTTGCGTGGCCCCTGCATTTATTGCGGATAAGGCGCGCCGCCTGACAAGTAATGTGCCACCTCGGTATTTAATGAGGCTTGCCCACTCTGCTGTCAGGTGGCGACCTGTCCACTCTACTGGCAAGCAGTGTGTCGCCTCAGCATTTAATGAGACCTGTCCATTCTGCTGGCAGGGGGCGTGCCTGTCTATTCCATTGGCAGGCACTACGCCTGTGCTGCCGCATGCGCTGCACTCATCATGACTCGCGTGTTACCAAGGACGCTGCCGCGAGATATCAATACTATATGCACTACGGATATTATGGCGCTTGGAGATTACCCTGGCATTGCAGGCAGTAGTTCCTTCCTTCCATCCGTTATGTTCCTGGGCCCACATGTCATACCCTTGTACGTGCCCCCCTTGGACTATAAAAGGGAGGGCACACCACGTTACAAGAGGAACATCCTCACTTAGACTCTCAGACTCACAAGTTCATACAAGCTCTCAAGCTCAATACAGCACACAGTGGAGTAGGGTATTACGCTCCGGTGGCCCGAACCACTCTAAACCCTTGCGTGTTCTTGTGTTCATCGTCCATCTAGCAACAGGCAAAATGCCTAGGCCCCCTCCTCATCTTAGGATTTAGGGCGGGTGCATTCCGCCACCCGGCTGAAGATTTCCTCTCCGACATTTGGCGTGCCAGGTAGGGGGCTTGGCTCTAAGTTTTTGCTTGTTTTCCTGCTTGACACCATGGTCCACATCGTCGAGCACCAAGATTTCGTGCCCAAGGACTTCATGCTGGAGGAGGAGGAGGCTGCCTCTTCTACTCCGCGGGCCACCAACCTCCCTGCACCTGGTGCAACAGCTGTTGTGCACTCTCCACGGTAGCACACTCCCATGCAAACATCTAGGGCATCTAGGGCTACGCCTGGGGCGCTGTCAGCACCCAGCGAATTGCTGTTCCACCCTCCTAGCTCCACGACCTCTCTAGGAGCCATGAAGCAGTGGTGGGACGACGTCGACGTCTACTTGGCATGGCGCACTCCAGCTCAACCAGGCCCAAGCCTCGGTCATCCCAGCATCAACATGAGGCGTCAGCATCTGTGCGCTCACCCTCGGTGAGGACAGCGTCGACCGAGGACCTGCGGGCGGAGCTCAATCGTCGGCGTGTGGCGGAGGATGCTCTAGTCTCTCTGGAGAGGTCTAAAGACCTGCGAGCAGAACTCAACCGCAGGTGCGCGGGTGAGGATGCTGTGGCGGAACCACCCGAATTATTCCAGCTTAAGTGCCCAAGTCACGCCTCAGGGGCCGTGATAAACTTAAATCGGAATAACCCGTCAGTCCCTCAGATCTAGTCTGATAGAGCCACTTAACCAGGATCAAATTCCACAATCTCACTCGAAGGTGAGTCACAGAAGAAATACAATAAAACAGGAAACCTCAAATTAAGTGCTGAATTATTACATAGATCGGAGTTTTTGAGTAGCAAATAAGAGTTCACAAAATAAAATGTAGCGGATAATCGATGTCGTTGGTAAGGAGGTAATGGGCAAGGCCTAGCCCACTACTCCTCGTGCTCCTCTCCTGCCGAAGCAGCATCCCACTCGACCGTCCAACCCGGTGGCAGGGTGGTAGGCCAAGTCACACCATCAACCATTTCCTGAATGGTACCTGCAAAAATTATGCCACAAGCAAGGCTGAGTATACTAATACTTAGCTAGACTTACCCGGTGTGAGGAATCTACTCCTCTACCTCTAGACTATGAAGCTGTTTGGCTGAGGGGTTTGGTTTGCCAAAGCACTAGCTGTTTCTAAAATCCATTTTTAACTTTTCAAATTCTAGCACCATTATCTTAGCTAGGTCTGCTTCTTCTAAGCATACATGGTAACAAGCATTTAGTTCAATCAACAAATTGTCTCATGTAACCTCATTTAACTTTTTACTCGATGTAGTACAAGGGGTCAAGCAGTGTCATTAGCTGCGAGAAGCAGACGATTCGAATTGAGTTTTATCCTTGCAAGGTAAACCTAAACACACGGCATGTCAGGGTACTCCGACCCCACACATGACAACCGTCCCCATTGATTCCCCGTTCGCGTCCAGGCCTCACCGCCTTGGCATACAATGCTCCACTGACCCCGGCAGCCGCCGTGCAGTGACCGCACTTGTACCCACCATAGCTAGCATGGGAGACTCAGTCTCAGGTCGCGTGAGGGATAAAGTCCGCGCCCGGCCTCACTCAGGTACTAGGTTTACCGGTTACCATTTTTCCCGGCATGTGCTTAGTACGTTCAAACGCTTGACTCAGGTATCCACACATTAATCCTTAATTCCTTTTTCCCCGTCTCATGGACAAGGCATCCTCCCTGGATCCAAGTCCATAGACTAACATAGATCCCGTTATCAAGATGAATAAAATCAATTCCTGACCTCACACGAGTGCTAGAAAAATCACTCGACTTCTACCGAGATCCTGATTAGCAAGCAGCTACTCGCCCTAGCATACTAGTATTCATCTCAAAAAGGAATCCTAAGTTCATGCAACTAGAGGTTTCAAGCAACTCCTACACTTAAGTGCATATTTCAATCCTACAAGCATTAAGTGTAGCAAAGTAGCTTATAATAATACGGTTATGCATATAAATCGGGGCTTGCCTTCAATTGCTGGGGCTGCGGGGAGATCCTCGATAGCAGCCTCGGAAGCCTGCTCCTGGTCCTCCTCTTAGACAGATCCTTGCTCGGGGATGAGCACGTACTCTCCGTCGGCAAGATTACAATCTAATGAATGCAATGCGTAAGATATATGCATGATATGGTATGTGCTTTAGAAATTACAACTTTTGATGGTGTATGGTCTACTTTAGTTAGATAGAGTTAAACCTTACTTATGTGAGACCTTCGGGTGGTATACTTGGTAAATTGGATAAAACTTAGCTAAGGTAAGTGGTAGGTTTATTATTGGGGTTCCACTGAATTCTTTTTTTTAAAGCCTTAGTGAGTTTGACAAGAATTCAAGTTGGACTTATTGGAGTGAGGTTTATTTCTTCTTTCTTTTTCTTTATTCTCCTTAAGTTTTTGGAGTGGGTTTGAACTACAAGTTGTTTTAATAAAATTCCAAAAATCCTGTAAAAATTACAGTGGATTATTACTGGTGTATAATTCTCTGTCTCAAAATTTGGGGTTCAAGGAGTGAATAGTTTTCTCTGGACAAAAATACCAAATTTTAGGGCAGAAGGGGTGATTTGAACTACAACTATCAATTAATAGTAGGTAATTCTCTAAGACTTATTTTTGCTGGCATTTAGATGCTATAACATGACTTGACACAAAATTCTAGTCATTAATTCTTATTAGTTATTTTACTGGGATTTTCTAAAGTTCTTGGCCCAAGGGGTGCTTTCTACTACCACTATATTTGAAAAATATCAAACAACAGACTTCTGATTTTTCTTAGTGTTGGGGGCCTTCGTCCTCCGAAGGTCCTCAAAAACATGATTTGACAATATTTTCCAAGTGAATTATATGAACAGGTATCTTCGGACTCAGATCATGAACATGGAGTACGGTCAGAACGAAGCCCAAGCTGTATGAAGCTGATTACCAAGCTGTACGATGGATGGTGCACAGCCGAAGCTAGGCGCAGAAAGCTTCGTCGCGGTAGCAGAAAGGGGAACCGACTTAAAGATGAAAAGACTACTTAGGCCTTAATAGATTCCCATAAGTCATTAGCAAATGTAATGGACATGAATGTAATTTTGCATGGGCTACGACCCACGCCTATAAATAGATGAACAGTACTCCTGTACTGTTCACGCTGACTTGGCATTTGCTTTCCGTCATCCTTGTACTTTTTGCCTTCCTGCAATCCGAAGGTACACTTGTAATTTGAAGTCATTTCTATTTTTATATGATAATAAAATAGAAATGACGTTGTGATAATATTTAAATGTTTATATTACTTTTTATGTTGCATGTAAGTTCTTCGTCATAATTTATTGTGCTTACGAAGATATGTTGTTTGTGACCTTCGTCCGGAACACATTGTATCCCGAAGGGAAATAATGTTTCAAAGGACGAAGGGCTTTATCATTTAACACTTTTTATGTTGCCTTGTTCTTAATCCGAAGCATTTGAGAACAAGTCCCCAACATTGGCGCCCACCGCCGGTGAACTCACTTCCACTCTTTGAGTCTTTGAGAGCCCTCGGCGATCATCAACCTTCGCTATGGCGCCGAAGAAAGCTTCAGCAGCTGGCACTGCAGCTCTCCAACCGCTGGACCACAATCAGGAGACTGTCTCTCTTCGGGAGGCCCGAAGCCAGAAGAGGAAGGCTGTCAGCCCGACGCCTCAAGAGGATGAGCTAGACCAAGAGATCAGAGATATGGAGATGCTTCATCAACAGGTGCAGAGGAAGAAGGAAAAGATGGCCAGGCTAGCTGAACTGCAAAGGCAGATAGACGAAGCTTCTGAAGAAGTTCGCCATCTTACTCACGATGAGCAGAACCGAAGGCCTCAACAAAAAGACCTTCATCAGGAGGGTTTCTTCAACGAAGATGACTGGTATGACAATTTCCATCATGGAAATTTTGTTTTCGATGATGCTTCTCCCTTGTCCGCTGAGATGTAGGCTACACCTTGGCCTCTGTCCTATAAGCCGCCCCAGCTTCCCATATTCGATGGCCATTCAGACCCGAAGCAGTTTTTGATGAGCTACGAAGCAACAGTATCTTCGTATGGTGGCAATGCTGCAGTCATGGCAAAGTCTTTTGTTATGGCTGTCAGGAGTGTTGCTCAAACCTGGTATTCCTCCCTTCGACCAGGAACGATCACTTCATGGCAAAAACTGAAGGACATGTTGTTAACCAGCTTCCAAGGGTTTCAGACGAAGCCGGTCACTGCTCAGGCCCTGTTCCAATGCACTCAGGATCATGAAGAATACCTTCAGGCGTATGTCAGAAGGTTCTTGCGTTTGAGGGCGCAGGCACCAACGGTGCCCAACGAAATTGTCATTGAGGCCATGATCAAGGGACTTCGGCCTGGACCTTCAGCTCAATACTTTGCTAGGAAGCCTCCTCAAACTTTGGAGAAATTGCTTCAGAAGATGGACGAGTATATTCGTGCCGACAATGATTTTCGCCAAAGAAGGGAGGAGGCTTTCAGGTTTTCTGAAATGACCAGGGGCTTCGGAGGAAGATTCTATCCGAGGCATGTCAGGTCCATCCACAACTCTACTCAGAATGATGATAAGGGGAGTCAGCAGAACAGGCCGCAGTGCTCCTCACAGGCTTCGGGGCAACAACAAAGTTTCTTCCGGCCACCAGCTCCAAGAGGCAGAGGCGCCAGGGGCTTCGGCGGAAGATTTGGAGATCAACCAAGGAGAGTATTTTGCTTATTCTGTGGTGAAAACAAGGTCCATACCACCAGGATGTGCCATGTTACCATCCAGAAGCAAAAGGAGATAGCCGAAGCTACAACGCAACAAGCTCAGCCGAAGCAGGTCATGCATACTGCTTCGTACCATCCGCCTTACATCCCAGAATACATGGGCAACCACCCTGCAGTTTCTGTTGCTTCGGCAAGTCAACCTCAAGCTTCTTGGCAACAGCCTCCGCCTCCACCACCGCTGCAACAAGGCCAACAGCCAGAAGGGAGCCAATATGCTCCACACCAAAGGGATCTCAGAGAACAATCCGAAGCTCGCACAGTCAATAGCACTGTGCCAGAGTCGAAGCACATCTATTGACAAATATCCTACCAGTTTTTTCCATTCAGTTCTATTTTCTGTGTAATAAAGGACATTTTTTAGTTTTCATGTAAAAGTTTCTTTGCTTGCTCCAAGGAAAATGTATTTGCTCAGGCTTAAGTTGCTGAAGCTTAAAAATTTACGATAACAAGGAGGACCTTCGAATTATCAAAAATACTTCGAAGCAACACAAAGTCGTTCTAAGGAACGCAGAGTAAGTTTGCTGAAACCACAAAAAGTCGTTCTAAAGGGAACGCAGTGTAAGTTTTCTGCTCCAAAGTCGTTCCAAAGGGAATGCAGAGCATACAGCGAAAAGTCAACGCTGATACCGCCTAAGTAAAGGGCGAAGAAGCTCCAAAGACGTTCCTAAGGGAATGCAGAGCTTACAGCGAAAAGTCAACGCTGATACCGCCTAAGTAAAAGGCGAAGAAGCTCCAAAGTCGTTCCTAAGGGAATGCAGAGCTTACAGCGAAAAGTCAGCGCTGGTACAAAAAATATTTTGTGATTTACGGGCATATGTGTGTATCTTCGGAACAAATGTCATCTACATAACATAACATAACATCATCACATCATTTTGCATAGCATAAGCATCATACATCATGTTGCATATGGCAAAAGAAGGGGACACGGTATCAACCTTCGGAAGGATACTTTGAGAAAGTAAAAATCGTGCTAAGTCACAAGGGGACACAATATTGATCTTTGGAAAATAGCTTCGGAGAATATTTTCATGAAGCTTGGATATCCTTCATCAGAGCACTATGAACATTGTCGTGATGCATAAAAGTTTTTCTATCTTCACGAAGCATGAAAAGAAGGGAAGGTGTTTTTTCGCCGAAGGCTCAAAAACGGTACGTATGTAAAGTTTCATGCATCGTAAAGAATCGAGTCATTAAAAGCAAATATATCACAGGGTTACAAAATGTCACACATGTTTCATTTCAAGAAGTCTTTACAAAAGTGCTTAATCTTCTCTCAAAACAACTTCGGCAGCTTTGTTCAGGAGTCGGTTAACAACTTCATCCATGATAGCTTCAGCCATCTTTTTAATTTCTTCGTCTCCTTTCGGGTGAGGGCCCGGAGACGCTTTAGTAGGATCTGAAGGAGAACATGATACGGCCACATTGCTATTACAAATTGTGAACGAAGTTTAAAATTAAAAATTATAATGCAATAAAAACCATTAGCTAATACCTAATTGCCCTTCGGGCTCTGAGCTTTTGTCAGCGGCCTTAGCTACTTCTCTAGCGTCGTGAATGCCTTTCTCACTTTTCTGAATGATTTCTCGGGCCATTTCTCGACCACCATTGTCCCAGACGTCGGTGAAAAATTTTCCACCAGCCTGGCTAGCTTCGGTCGAGAGGTCTTTAATATCTTCAGGGGATAAGCTGGCTTCGGATTGTGCAAGAACCTTAACATGATCGTAGCCTTTTTTCTCCAGTATAGAAGCAATCCCCCTGGCACCCGAGAAGGCGCAAATGTCTCCTCGACTGTTCAGAATTTCTTCGAAGGCTTCAGCTTCGTGGCAGATCCATTCTATTGGCCCTTCTGGGTTACCTCTCACAAAATCTTCTTCACTCGAAAATGCGCCAACACTGGCGAAGCTGGTTTTTATTTTCTTTACACAATCCATGGATTTTTCGTAGCACCTTTTCTTAGAAGACCGAAGCTCTTCAACGGTTCCTTCCAAATGATTAGCCCATTGGTCACTACATTCCCGCCTTGTTTCTTCAAGTATGCGTTCTTCTTTCGCCCGGGCCAATTGCTTCCGAAGGTCGTCAATCTCGTGCTTTTGAGCTGCAATTTGGGCTTTGGACGCAGCTTCGTTCTCCTTTACTTTATCCACTAATGTAACTAGAATCTTGTCCTTTTCCAGGGCTTCGTTCCTTAGCTTGATAACCTCTGTTCGAAGGTTGTTGAAGGCAATTTCATAGCTTTCGTCTTCGGCACTCTTTTGCGCTCTCAGCGCGTTGCTTAGTATTAATCCCTATATGTAAAAAGTTAGTATAAGAATAAAGCAATAGATTTCGAATCATAAAGTTTCCAAAATGCGCAATTCTCGCACCTTCAGACTATTATATGCGAGGCTATCCGCAAGATCCTCCTTCGTCATAGCGCATAGTCCAGCTTCAAGCTTTGGAAACCCCATACTCCTAGCCATCTCCCGGCAGACAGATAATTCTTTGTTGTCAGGGAGACAGTATAGGAAGTCATCTTCGTTTGTCCCATTGAACACTAGTGCCCCCTTCGGATATTTTAATTCTTTGGCATAGTGGTTGGCTTCATAAATCTCTTCTTCAGATAATTTCTTCCCCGAAGCATGTCGCACAATGTAATCGTGTATGATGGAAGGTGCTTCGGGGGCCGCAGTGTCAATTTCTTCAACCAAAATTGGCTCTGGCATTTTTGTTTTTTCTTCGGCTTCCAAAGGTTGTTCCTTGGTGGGCTCTGAAGGCCCAGCTTCAGCTTCAAGTTGTCGCTTCGAAGTTTCAGCAACTAAAGCTTCAGTAGACACTTCAGAAAGTTCAACAGTCTTCTTTGGAGTTATGCTTGAAGACTTAATTGTCTCCAAAACATCTAGCACGTTCACCATTCTTTTTCTTTTCGGGGTCACCGACGGGCCCTTTTGATTTCTTATTTTCTCAACACTTGCTGAAGGACTTAAAATTTCCAATATTTTTGGTCCTTCAATTCTCGGTTTTTCTGCCTTCTCTGCTGAAGGTGCTTCAGTTTTTTCCTCGGTCTTCGGCACTGAAGCTGGCTCTGTAGTTTCAGTGGCCAGAGAGACTTCACCGATAAATTCAGGCACTATGGCCGGCTCAATAAAACGTGCCCGGTGGGTGAGCACCTTCATCTTTTTTCTTTGCGGCGCTGGCTCACTAGAAGCACTTGTGGCAACTTCTGTTGCAGGAGAAGTATTTTTTCTTTTGCGGCCCGGCACCGGATAATGATAGTCAGGGTAGACAAACCCGATTGCATCAAATACCCGGTTGAGCCTCTTCTTCTTTCGGCCTCCGAAGGCTGCCGATAATGCAGTGTTCTCGGCCTTCGAGTATACCCCAAGCAGTTCGTCACTTAATGTTTCAATGCTTTTTAACCAGTCGTCATCAGGTTCAACAAACTTATCCCCGTATTTGAATGTGTATTTTAGTCTGACTAGTCCACCTTCGTCAGACTCTTTGACGGTCTCCTTCGGCATTTCCCACTTTCCTGCAAGTGGCCATACCCTGAAGGCAATATGCTCTTGGACCAGATCCCTTGTCCCAATAAAAGAGCAGATTACACCGAAGGCTCTTTGGCATTCTTTGGCCGCTTCATCCATTCCAACCTTCGGCTTTCGGAGTCCGAAGCGTTGCCAGATGGGGCGCATAATGATACTCTTAACATCTTCCTGCGCTGACAAGTCATTCTTTACATAGAACCATTCTGTCATCCAGGTACCGGGCCACCTCTTCCGAAATGTTGGCACAGGGCAGCTTGACCCGGAGCGGGCACCGAAGCTGTAACAACCAAAGTTGTTGTGATATTGTTCTTTCCCCCAGGGCTTCGTCTCATATACCAACTCATGAATTTTGCAAAAGCTTTTAGCATTTGGTTCTAAACCTTGGCTTTTCACAGCCCAGACAAAGATTCCCATTCTTATGATAGCTTCGGGAGTAATTTGATGAAGGTAGATTTGAAATGTCTTCAGGACTTCGACAACAAAGCTGCTTAGGGGGAACCGAAGCCCAGCCTTGAGAAAGCTTCGGAAGATCACGACCTCATCTTCTTCGGGGGTAGGAGAAGTCTTTTCTCCAGCATCAGCCCTCACAATAGATATATCTCGAAAATATCTCCCCCTCATATTGTCAATATGACTCTGCTTAATAGTGGTTTTCCCGAAAACCGAGTGACTTGGCCGCCATGGTCGATCTTCAGACTCTCCCCCGCCGCTTTCTACATCATAACTGTCGCTGTCACCAGTATCTTCAGATAAACCTTCTAAAATCTCTTTGGTGATTTTTTCTATATTGGTCTTCGACATTGCCTCAAGAAAGCCCAGGTTCTTCTCTTCAGAGAGACTTAGCTTCATCTCGACAACAACCTTCTTCTCCTCAGACATCTCTTCGGAGATACTACTTCTCGCTTCCGAAGCTTAAAACTAGGAAAGAAAACAAATATTTTTGGGCAGAAAGTTTTATAAGCAGGAAAAACAGATGGCAAAGAGAGCGTGCCAAATCAAATGTGGCGGGCTCCTATTTATACACTCGATATGACGGAAACTGTGTGGTCCCAGGTGTCAGTGACTTTTGCTATTCTAGCAAAGGGAAGGTGTTTTTTCGGACCTTCGGCTTAAGGCCTTCGTCCATATCGCAATCTGAATTTATCACTAACAAATTAATATTGCGAGGGGCTACTGTTGGGGGCCTTCGTCCTCCGAAGGTCCTCAAAAACATGATTTGACAATATTTTCCAAGTGAATTATATGAACAGGTATCTTCGGACTCAGATCATGAACATGGAGTACGGTCAGAACGAAGCCCAAGCTGTATGAAGCTGATTACCAAGCTGTACGAAGGATGGTGCACAGCCGAAGCTAGGCGCAGAAAGCTTCGTCGCGGTAGCAGAAAGGGGAACCGACTTAAAGATGAAAAGACTACTTAGGCCTTAATAGATTCCCATAAGTCATTAGCAAATGTAATGGACATGAATGTAATTTTGCATGGGCTACGACCCACGCCTATAAATAGATGAACAGTACTCCTGTACTGTTCACGCTGACTTGGCATTTGCTTTCCGTCATCCTTGTACTTTTTGCCTTCCTGCAATCCGAAGGTACACTTGTAATTTGAAGTCATTTCTATTTTTATATGATAATAAAATAGAAATGACGTTGTGATAATATTTAAATGTTTATATTACTTTTTATGTTGCATGTAAGTTCTTCGTCATAATTTATTGTGCTTACGAAGATATGTTGTTTGTGACCTTCGTCCGGAACACATTGTATCCCGAAGGGAAATAATGTTTCAAAGGACGAAGGGCTTTATCATTTAACACTTTTTATGTTGCCTTGTTCTTAATCCGAAGCATTTGAGAACAAGTCCCCAACACTTAGCTTCTATTTTGTGCAAGAGCAATCATTCTGAAGTTTGACATCTTTTTGCTTAAGGGAAGGGGTGGTATGCATTTATTGGATTAAATGGCCTTTCTTATAAAATATTAGCAATAGGTATTATTTTGCATCTTTTTAATGGGTTTGTATTTTTCTCTGGTGGCCTATCTCATTATTGACCTAGCAAAATTTTATTTGCCCATTATTGCATTATTATGGGTTATTCATGATTTATTTAGAAAATGACTCATTATCATATTACACTTATTTACCCTACTTAAAATGATGGGCTAGGGTGTTCATTATTTTTGCAGTGGGGTTCTGGTGGTTATAAGTCCACTGGATTTTTATTATCAATTTTGGGTCTGGTTTTGTAATTCTAATAATTGATTTCCAGTTGGAATAATGCTAAATAAAATATTTTATTTTAAAACTGATCTGGACTAAAGGTCTCTTTATTTTTCCTAGGTTCTCTGTTACTTAAGTAAACTAGGAAAAATAATTTCACTCACTGTTCATTAATTTCTAATGCCTTTTTGATTTTTCTAAGTTTTGGGCAGAAATGGTTTTTAATGAATATTTACACTATATTCTTCAATACTGGGGTTCTTACTATTTTTAAACAGTGCTTAAATGAGGGTTGAACATCTATAAATTTTCTTAGGTTCAGCACAGAAGCAAAACTAATTTTCCTTAATTAAACAAGGTTTGGTCAGTTTCTGTTTTTAATTTTAAACTCTAAAAATTAGAACAGAAAGCATAAGGTTCATTATTTTTAAATGATAGCTCATATTATTCAGAGTCTAGCAAAATTAGTTTGACAACTTTTGCTTAAGAATTCATCAAGTTATGGATTTTCTAAGTTCTCTGGTTATTTAAAAAGATTAACAGAATTGATTAAATGGAAAACTACTTTTCACTGGGGTCCCTGGCGGGTGTTTTAAGTTTTCCTCACAGATGAGTCCCTGGGCTACTATTCAAATGAGTCACTGACATTGCAGAAAACCCCCCGGGTTCTTCTAATCCTAACCCGAGGTCCTTCTCCTAACTTAAACAGTGCCCGCGGCGGAAGAAAGGGTGGAGGGGCTTACCGGCGGCGAGATTGCTCTGGTGAGGTGGTCGAGGATGTAGGGGAGGTCTCGGGGATCACAACGATGTGTGGGTCGCCGTCGGGGGTGGTCGGAGTTGGCCGGTCCGCGAGCGTAGGCGGGGGAGCTCGTCGGCGACGAGGAGTCCGTTCTATCCAGGGCGAAATTGACCAATCAAACGGGTCAGAGAGCTTCACCAGGGATCAAGGAAGGTGTGCGCGTGAGGAATTGAAGAATGGCTCACCGTAGAGCTCGGTCCACGCGTGCAGGCGGGCGACCGAAGTCCGGCGAGGGTGATCTCGGGCTTCCGGTGAAGTTCTGTCGGGTCTGAGGGCTTGGGGAGCTTCACGGGCCTATGGCGGAGCTAACCGAAGCACTGGCGCGACTTGAGGGTGACTGGAGTGGGCTGGCCACGGTGGCCGAAGCTCTGGCGGCAATGGCGGGCGGAAAAGAGCTCGTCGGAGCTAAGGAGGGGTGGCTAGCTTGTGATGGTGAGCGCGGGGTGAAGTGAGGCGCGCCCGGGGAGGCCTTATAGGCGCGGGCGAGCACGGCCGAGGGCGGGGCTCTGACAAGCGCTCGGGGCGTGCGTGGCGAACGCCAGTGCGCGCTCTGGCGCCTGGCACAGCGTCGAGCACGACGCAGCGCAGAGAGAGGTCGAGTTCAAGCGCAGATTGGCTCCAAATCTTTGAGATTTTGGCCATAATCCCGTTGAGAGATCTCTTCCTCTCAGGTCCCTTTGTCGTTTATGTGTGGAGGCTAGCAAGTTTGGTGTTGGGGCAAAGGCAAAGGCGCCACCCTTCGCTCGAAGCCTTCGCTGCAGCAGCTGAGCTAACAGAGACAAAACAGGCAGGGACACCCTTCGCTTCTTCCGCACTAGACGAAGACCGGCGACGAAGGGCATCCCACAGTGCGGCCTCGTCCAGCTCAGAGGCCCACGTGCGATCCGGCCCATCGTAACGGGCCCCACGTGGCCGCCGTGCGTTACGGGCCTAATTTGTAAAGGCATCCCTGTAATTACGGTCTGTAACCCCGCTTTATGGGAATATTCTGGGGATAACCTAGGTAGCTGAGGGCACATGCGTCCTTAGCTCAAGGTGCTGCGCGCTCAGGTACCTATAAATACCCCTGCACAGTGCCCGTGAGAGGCCAGATTAACAGAGCTTTTGCCATCTAACGCGAGTGCCCTGTTGACGTCACTGTTCACCCTTGTTGGATCCCCTTGCAACTGAGAGCAAGTTCCAACATTTGGCGCCCACCGTTCGTGCTACGAGAAAACCACCCGCGATGGCACCCAAGAGAGCTAACTCGAAGGCTGACGAGGCTGCGAAGGCAGCACTGCTCGCCGCAAGAAAGGGCAAGGCCCTCGCCCTCACCCAATCCACCCACCAAGAGGCCACTGAAGACGATGTTCCTCGCGCCTGCGAAGACGACACCCTCCGCACCTGCGACCCTGAGGGACAACCGCAGCCACCTTCAGGCTTCGCACCACCGGAGGGCGCGGACCTCACCGAGGACGGTGAAGTCCTCGGCGTCTCAGCAGAAGAACAGCTACAGCTGCGCGCCCTGCGCCTCAAGAACCGCAATCTCCAGAGGCAGAAGGAGATACTGGAGGCCAAGCGCCAGCGTGTGTCCGCACTAGCCAAAGTGCGGCAAATGATACGCGACGAAGAGCACAAGGCCCAGGAACTCGAGCGGGAGATTGCGCTGATGCAGCGCGAGGGACACCTCGGCCTGCAGCACGAGTCACCCCTCCAGCAGCGCGCACAACTCGAAGACATGCGCGAAGGCCACCTCGGCCTGCAGCATGGGCCACCCCTGCAACACCGCGTGCAACCGGAGGACCCGCGTTTCCCCCAACGCGACCACACCTTCCCGCACGCCGCGCCATTCCAAGGGGTCAACTATCTCGATGAGCGAAGTCCCCTGGCACCACACCTGCAAGTGACGCCTTGGCCAGCTAACTTCCGGGCAGGGACCTATCCCAAGTACAACGGCAGCACCGACCCAGCTCAATACATAATGAGTTATCAGGTCGCCGTTGCATCTTCCGGAGGGGACGACGCCACAATGGCGAAGTCTTTCATCATCGCCCTCGAGGGCCTAGCACTCACCTGGTTCACCAGGTTGCCTCCGCTGTCCATTGATTCCTGGAGAAGTCTCCGGGACAAGTTCCTGCTCAACTTCCAAGGGTACCGCCCAGACACCGACGCCCTGGCCGAACTCTCGCTCTGCAAGCAGCTGGAAAAGGAGACTCTGAGGGAGTATTACCGCAAATTTTTAACACTCAAATCACAGCTGCCCTCAGTCGATGACCAGATTGCCATCCACTATGCTATCAGTGGCCTTCGCGCCGGCGTCCTTTGCAGCCACTGCATCAGAGATCCGCCAAAGAACCTCCAGGAGTTATATCAGCTGTTTGAAAAGTACGCCAGATCCGAAGAGCTCCACCAGCGCAAGATTGAGTCCCAAAGGAAGCCAAAAGATGCTCCATAGTCCAGCCGCCCGTGGACAAGGACTTCGCAGCCAGACTCCGGTCGAGACGGCCGCAATCAGCAGCAAGTGCACAACATCGCCAACCAGCATCCCGCTGCTGACCTCCCTCGTCGCCAGGAATATCCCCCCCAGGGCCGCGGAAATGGCACTCGTGGTAGGGGCCGAGGGCGTGCGCAGCCGCCGCGCCGATTCTACTGCCTCTTCCATGGCGAAGATTGCGCCCACCAAACCAAAGACTACCCCAAAACGAAGGCTACCAGAGACAGAATGGCACGGGCGCAGCCAGCCGACAACCCCAGAATTGTCGCGCACAATTACTAGCAACCCCCTCCACCATATATCCACGCTCCCGCCCCGCATCCACCGCACCACGCTTACCAACACCATCAGGAAGTACAAATCGTACCTCCTCCACCCCCACCACCACACCAGCAACATCAAAACATCCCCCATGCCCCAAAGCAGGAAGACTTCGCTGATCAACCATATCGCGGAGTCATCCACATGATAACTGGGGGGTCCAGCACTGACTTCCACACCAAGCGGCAGAAGCGGGACCACTACCGCAGCATCAACCATGTCGCCGTCACGGGCCCAGTCGTGCAGACAAAGTGGTCCCACATACCGCTAACCTTCGACGCACGGGACGTCGACCTGCGCAGCGCCCCCCACTGCGACGCCATGGTTATCAATTGCAGCGTGGCAGGCTGGGACCTGCACAAAGTCCTAGTTGACAACGGCAGTCAGGCGGACATCATCTTCGTCCACGCCTTCGATCACATGGGCATAAGCCACAGCCTGCTTAAGCCTTCGGACAACCCGTTGTATGGCTTCGGCGGCAAGGGCACCTTCCCCGTCGGCAAAATAGAGCTGCCTCTCTCCTTCGGTGTAGCACCCAATGCCCGAAGCGAGCAAATAACCTTTGACATTGTGGACATGGTATATCCTTACAATGCCATCATGGGCCGGGGCTCCATCAATAAGTTCGAAGCAGCCATTCACGGACTATACCTATGTATGAAGATACCAGGTCCGTTAGGCGTCATCACAGTCTTCGGCAATCAACAGACTGCGCGTAACATAGAGCGGGACTTCGTGCCCGGTCAAAGAAACGTGCACTGCCTCACGGCCCAACGCAAGGTCCCCGCGCCTGCCAGCCCAACCAATAACAGCACGACAAGGCACAGCTGCAGAGCAACAACGGGACCAAGACTGTCCCCCTTGACCAGGCCACGCCCAGGCAGACAGTCATTATCAGCGAAGACCTTACTTCGCATGAAGAAGAGAAGCTCCTCTGCTGCCTGTCCAAGAACAAAGATGTCTTCGCCTGGTCGGCCCTCGATCTGGTCGGGGTTAGCCGTTCAATAATTGAGCACAGTCTGGGAATCGACCCTTCGGTACGGCCGAAAAAGCAGCGGCTTCGCAAGATGTCCGACGAGAAGACGGAGGCCGCCAAGGCAGAAGTGCACCGCCTCCTGGAAGCCAAATTCATCGAGCCGGTGGCTTACCCCACATGGCTCTCCAATGTCGTGATGGTGCAGAAAAAGAGCGGGATGTGGCAAATGTGCATCGACTTCACCAGTCTCAATAAAGCCTGCCCAAAGGACAATTTCCCGTTGCCGCGGATCGGCAAAATAGTCGATAGCGCGGCCGGATGCGAGGTCATGTCCCTCCTCGATTGCTTCTCCGGTTACCACCAGATATACATGAAGGAAGAAGACAAGGCTAGCACCAGCTTTATAACACCCTTCGGCACATATTGCTTCATCAGAATGCCGGAGGGACTCAAGAACGTCGGGTCCACCTTCTCCAGGCTTACCAAAATAGTGCTCGAAGGGCAAGTTGGTAGAAACATATTCATATATGTAGACGACATTGTCGTCGCCAGCAAGAGCAAGGAGGACCACCTCGCCGACCTCGCCGAAACATTCGCGAACATGCGAGACGCACAACTCCGCCTAAACCCAGAAAAGTGCGTCTTCGGCGTTCGCCAAGGCAAAATATTGGGCTACCTGGTATCACACCGCGGCATCGAGGCCAACCCAACCAAGATTCAGGCCATCTTAGACATGACGCCTCCGCAGTCCGTCAGGGACGTCCAGCGCCTGACAGGCAGATTGGCCGCTCTCAACAGATTCATCTCCAGGTCCGCCGAGCGAAGTCTCCCCTTCCTCAAGACACTCCGTGGTGCAAAAGACTTCGCCTGGGGACCAGAGCAGGCGGCGGCCTTCGCCTCATTAAAACAGTACCTGACAGAGTTGGCCGTCCTTACCAGCCCCGACCCCTCGCTCCCCCTGCTGCTCTACGTCGCGGCTTCGCCACATGCGGTCAGCGCGGCACTAGTGCAGGAGCAGACTGTCGAGGGCGTGGTCCGGCAGTGCCCCGTGTACTATGTCTCCGAAGTGCTGACACCGTCCAAGTGCAACATGACAGAGCTGGAGAAGATTGCCTACGCAGTCGTCATGTCGTCGCGCAAACTGCGCCATTACTTTGAAGCATTCAAGGTCCGAGTCACCTCAAACAGGGGACTCGGCGAATTATTCAGAAACCCGGAGGCATCGGTGAGGATTGCCAAGTGGGCGGCCGAACTCTCCGGCTACCACATCTGCTTCGAGCCCAGGACAGCTATCAAGTCTCAAGTCCTGGCAGACTTCGTCGTCGACTGGACTGGGCCAACAACACAGCCAGACCCGTCCGCAGAGAAGATTTGGACGATCCATTGCGACAGCGCATGGTGCCATGCGGGGGCAGGCGTCGCTGCAGTCATCACCTCACCAGTCGGGGTCAAGCACAGATATGCAGCACGACTCAGCTTCAATCTGGAATCCGACAGATGCACAAATAATATAGCAGAATACGAAGCAGTCATCCTCGGCCTCCGCAAGCTAAGGGCCCTCGGAGTCACCACCTGCATCATCAAAACAGACTCCAAGGTAGTCGCCGGCCAAGTCGAGAAAGACTATGCAGCAAAGGACCCGCGCTCATGCAGTACCTCGCGGCCATCCGAAGTCTCGAGAGGCAATTCAAGGGGTTCACCTTGCAGCATGTGGATCGGGCCAAGAATGAAGAGGCCGACGCATTGGCCAAGGCTGCCGCCAGGGGCGAAACTCTGCCTTCCGACGTGTTCTTTCATGTCATTGGCACGCCAGCCGTCCGGAGCCCCGAAGGGCTCCAAATAACCAATGACAGCGAGGGCAACCGCATAGTCAACCTTATCATGACCGAAGACTGGCGGGCACCAATAACCCTGTTCCTACAGGGGTATTATCATCCAGCCGACATCAGTGAGGCCAAGCGCCTCAGACATCGAAGCCAAGACTTCGCACTGATTGAAGGCCAACTCTACAAAAAAGGGGTCAGTCAGCCAATGCTTAAGTGCGTCACCGAAGCCGAAGGCATGCAGATCCACGTAGGGCCAAGGGCCCTAGCTGCTAAGGTGATCCGCCAGGGCTTTTACTGGCCCGCAATGATCTGCGCCGCAAATCGGGTCACACGGTCCTGCGAAGCCTGCCAGAAGTTTTCTCCTCGGTCAGGCAGCCCCTCGCAGTATACAAAGCTGATCGCCCATACATGGCCTCTCCAGCGCTGGGGCCTGGACATTGTCGGGCCCCTGCCCACCGCTCAGGGGAACCTTAAGTTCGCCTTTGTCGCTGTCGAGTACTTCACCAAATGGATCGAGGCGCGGGCTGTTTCTACAATAACATCAAAGACTGCCCAAAAATTCTTCTGGCAGAACATTGTTTGCCGCTTCGGAGTACCGTCCGAACTAACAGTTGACAACGGCAAGCAGTTTGACAACCAAGACTTCAAGGATTTTTGTTTCTCCATTGGCACCAAGCTTGCCTTCGCCTCAGTCTATCATCCACAGTCCAACGGGGTTGTGGAACGCGCCAACGGGAAAATCTTCACAGCTGTCAAGAAAATGCTCCTTGATGAAAAAAGGGCAGATGGACCGATTTGTTACCTGAGGCAGTCTGGGCACTAAACACGACTGAGTGCAGGGCGACCGGGTTTACTCCCTTCCGCCTTCTATACGGATCGGAGGCCATGACCCCGCAAGAAATAAAGCATGGGTCCCCGCGAACAGTTCCGTCAGCCGTCCCCGACGTGGACGAGCCAACTTCAAAGGATCTCATTGACGGAGACCGAGTCTTCGCCCTACAGGCCCTAAACAAATACCAAGCCCAGACCAAAGCATGGCGCGACCACTCAGTCATCCCGAGGGAGTTCAGCGAGGGGGGCCTCGTACTCGTCCGAACAGCTCGGACGGAGTCCAAGGGCAAGCTGGAGCCCAGGTGGGAGGGCCCCTTTATAGTCAAGACAAAAGCTTCCCCCAGCGCTTACAGGCTCACAACGCCAAACGGCGAGGACCTGGAGCACTCCTGGAACATCGACGACCTCCGCAAATTTTTTGTTTGACTCCTCAGGGCTGATTTCGCCCTTGTAATTCGCAAAAACAATCTTGTACCGACCCGCACTCTTTTCCTCCCGGGGGGGTGAGGTTTTTAACGAGGCGGAGCCATGTAATATATGTGTGAAAAATCCCCCGCAAAAACATGCGTCGAAAAAAGACCGCGACGACGGTCTTCGACATTCGACCAACACAAGGTCACCGCGAGGCTAAGCGCTAGCCACCCTCGCGTGTGACAAATCCGCGCAGAAGTCGCCTAAGGGTGCAGCCGGACTAGCACAACAAGTGCGAAAAAATCGAAGTCTATCGCGAAGACTATCCGCGCAGAAGTCGCCTAAGGGTGCAGCCGGACCAGCACAACAAGTGCGAAAAAATCGAAATCTATCGCGAAGACTATCCGCGCAGAAGTCGCCTAAGGGTGCAGCCGGACCAGCACAACAAGTGCGAAAAAATCGAAGTCTATCGCGAAGACTATCCGCGCAGAAGTCGCCTAAGGGTGCAGCCGGACTAGCACAACAAGTGCGAAAAAATCAAAGTCTACCGCGAAGACTATCCGCGCAGAAGTCGCCTAAGGGTGCAGCCGGACTAGCACAACAAGTGCGAAAAAACCGAAGCCTACCGCAAAGACTGTCCGTGCAGAAGACACCTAAGGGTGCAACCGGACTAGCACAACAAAGGCAGAAATGACAACATCAAACCGTCCGCGCCAAGACCAACTATAATCACACCAGCACAGCACAACAAAACAAACCAGACAAAGTACACAACGCCTTCGCACACATATACAAGCGAGGGCACACAACTTCATCATACAAGCCTCTACATATACAAGCGAGGACACCACACTCTACATCGGCTCAACCTTAGGAATAATTCTCATCTCCCTATAATTAAATAACATTATCCTAAGCTCCTCACCCGCAAAAAGACTTCGCAGTTCCCCTTCACCTGTATTCACGACGGCCGGCAAAGACAACAGTTCCTGCCGGCCAGCCCCACTCACACGAAGCCGAGCCCCCTCCGCCCCACTAACTCTACGTTTCGCAACCGCCCTTCGTCGTAGTCGCCCGGTGCTAGGACTTGGCACATCTCCTGCGTCCGCGACGTGCGGCGAAGCCTCCGCCGCAGCCACATCCAAGGCCGCAAAGTAGTCCAAGTCCTCCTCCGATGACTCCTCAGTCCACTCAACCGAGCTCCCAGAGTCAGCACAATCAAAAAACTCAGATGCAGATCCACCACATTCATTACCATCTTCCGCGGTCGAAGCCGCCAAAAATTTAGTAGTAGCGGTTGTGTGCGCAGGCCCAAAATCTTGAACCTGCGCAGCAACCAAAATTCAGCAACATATACAAATTTCCCCAACCCTCTACACCCACTACGCCACCTGCGACGGCCCTGACGTTGCGGGAGCCTCCGTCGTTGGCTCCGCCGTTGCTTCCGCTGTTGTCTCCGCCGCCACCGCTGCGGGATCTTCAGCACTCGGCGCAGCAGCTGCGGAGGCATCAGGCACGCCTTCGGCGACCTCTGGGGGCAGGTCCTCGCCGGCCGCAGCAGATGCGGGGGCACCCGACGCGTCTCCCGCAGTCTCCGGGGTCGGCTCCAGGGCGACCCCAGACACGGCCTCCGCCGGGGTCGGTTCCGGGTCAGACAACATGCTGTTCAACGCCCCGAAGTCGTCGACCCTCTCGCCTCGCGCCGCCTAAGACAAAACACACAAAATTCATCAAACACACACAGCCTACATCCAACAAACACCAAACAAACGAAAACGTTACCTGAGCCCTCGCCGTCTTGGCCCGCTCCCTGACCACCTCGCGACCATGCGGACCCCACATCCGGTCGTAGATAGCTCCGACGGATTCCTTCACTACGGGGTCCTCAACCTTAAAGATATCTTGCTCAAAATCTTCATCGACTTGGTCGAAGACCTCGAAGTGCCGGCACCCTTCGCGGAAGAGCGCGTTCATCGCCCCCTCGCAGGTGACCAGGGAGGCATACGCCATAAACCCCTCCACGACAGTGGGGAGTGCCTGCAACTCCTCCTGCACCCACTCCAGGCAGCGAAGTCCAGGCTCTCGGTCCGGCACTTCGAAATCACCGGTCCCCGCGCCCAGCCCACGGTATGTATCTATAAGCAGTTGGCGCGTCCGCTCTGCCTCCGCGCGTGACGCGGCCTCGGCCCTCTCCACGCGGCTCTCCAGGGCGGTGAGCCGCTCCTGCAGCTGCTCGGCGTGCTCCCTGGCAAGATTGCCCTCCGCTCGTGCCATGTTGGCCTCCGCCTGCGCAGCCTACGCCTTGACAAGGGCCTCGTTGGTCTCCCTCCTTTCCCCCGCCAGCTGGCGCCGGAGGGCAGCCTTCTCTCCCTCCAGTGTGGCCACCTTGTCCGCCAGCTTGCGACACTTGCTGTCGGTGGCCGATTTTTCACGGACGGCGTCAGCATGTTGTGTCCGAAGTCTCTCGACTTCGGCAGCCACAGCTGCCGTGAGGGCTCCCGACGCAGTGCGGCTGGCGAAGTCAGCCACCTGCAGAGCAATCGTAAGACCGCGGCCCCAGCAAGCCGATATAAAAAAAAGGACGAAGTCCAGCTCAGCGGACCTGACTTAGCGCCTCCGTCACCTCCTTCAGCCGGCGGGACGCAGCGCCCGCCTCATCCATGACAACCGCGAGGGTCGACACCTCGCCTCCGGCGCTAAGAGCCCCGCCCTTCGCCTTCGGCACTGCAGCAGCCGTCGTGGTCGCCGCGGCAGGCGCAACCATAGCAAGTTGGCCTTCGCCAGACCCTGCGACGTACCAATGAATAAATTAAAAAAATAAATAAATAAATAAACAAATAGAGCCAACGACTTACCACCGAGATAGTCGTCCACACTAATATCGGTGGCGAAGTCGGCGACACGTTTGCCCGACAACGGCAACGCTCGGGCCGCCTTCGCGACCTCCGCCACTCCGCTGGACGGCGGCACCGCCTTCGCCGATTTCGAGCCTCCGGCGCTTGCCGTTGCCTCCGGCGCCTTGCTAGATGCAGGGACGCCCGACTTCGCCGCCAGCGGCGGCCGGCCTCCGCTGGGGGCCGCAGCCTTCGCAGCCCCCCGCTGCCTCTTCGGCCTGGCTTCAACGAGCCTGACAGCCGCCTGGCGCTTCTGTGCAGCTCCCTGGCGATCCTTGTCCATCACTGCTGACACAACAGCAGCAATATTCCGCCCGTAAGGAAAAACCCTCCATTCACGAACCATGCGAGATGTAAAAAAGTCCTCGCCAGCCGCGCGAGGGATAGGAACATTCCTAGGCCAACAACCCCCGGTAACCCTCAGCATCCGAGCCGAAGACTCCCGGAGCTCGGGCGAAGACATCCTTTCCCCCGGGGCCGCGCACGTCCTCATCAACTCTCTAGCAAAACCATCAGAAACCCCAAGTCCTCCCATAGCAGTACCTAATTTTCTCTTTTTAGAGGATGGGGCGGCCGCCGGCGCAGGGTCGTCTCCAGTCTCCACCGCCGGCTTCTTCCCACGGCGGTCCACATCGTCTTGACCAGGGTAGCCGTCATATGGCAATTGATTTAATTCAAAAACCCTGTTCAAACGGTCATTCGACCCGCGGATATCCCAGCTGCGCTGGCCCTCTGTCCTCGGCACGTAACGTCCAACGAGCCGCACCGCTCCATCCTCCGCCTCACGCACAAAGGTGGCCGGATCGCGGTTTTGCAGATTCAGGGCGAAGGCGGGACTCCGCACCACCGTTCCGCCATGGAAAGGCATCTGGCGAGGGCACACTTCGCCCAACGCCCAGCCATGCGCCAAGGGCCATACCCCGAACGCCACAAATTCTTCAACCAAGTCGCGCCCACTGCTCAGGCCGGCGGCGCACCGAAGGGCCCCCTCGTCCACATCCTCCTCCGCCACTTCAAAGGGCGGGTACGCTGAGTAAAAATGAGAACACATCTCAGACACGGGGAGTCCCTCATGGCCTTCGACGGTACCCTCAGCAACGTAAAACCAAAATTCATTCCAGTTGCCCCACTTGTTGCGGGCGCAAGGAACCAACTCGACTACCTGCATCGTGGTTTTGCCGGTCTTCGGCGTGAATGTACAGGACCCAAACTGAGCAACTTCGTCTCCAATCATCCTCTTCTGCCAGTGCAAACAATAATACTTCGCAAAAACTTCGACCGATGGCTGTCCGCCGTACGAAGTCGTCGCCCAGACATACTTCGACAGAGCCACTATGGCATTCGGTGTCAGCTGATGTATTTGAACGTTGAACCTGCGCAGGACTTCGCCAACAAATCGGTGCGCAGGCAAGCGGAGTCCGGCGGCGAAGAACGCCTTGAAAACAACCAACTCTCCCTCTGGCTCGGGGACTTCCTCCGTCCCCGGGACTCGAGCAACTCCACCGCTGAAGTAACCCAACCGCTGCATATCTTGCACGCAAACCGACGACATCCGCGATACGCCAAAATCAACAGAATCGCCGGCGCGCAACTCCTCCGCCATTAAACTACTCAGCGTCTCCTCAGACGAGGCGGCGGCCGGCGGCGAGGGAACGGCCGGCGGTGTAGCGGCAGCGGAAGAAGACGAGGACGGCATCGCTACGTACCATCGGCGGCGGCAGGCGGTCTGCTTCACTTGAGCCAGATCTCCGGTGAACAAGAGCACGGCGGGCAGACGAGCAGCAAGACGGCGGAAAGGGCGGCTAGGGTTTTCTCGGAGCGCGGAAGGTGAAGTTCAAAAAGCGCCGACCCCCGCCCCCTTTTATAGGCAGGGCGCGGCTCTTCGGGAAACCCGCAATCCAACAGGGCGCGGCGCTTCGGGAAACCCGCAATCCAACAGTACGCCGTCAATCAACGGTCATATCAAAAACCCCCGCGGAACCACTTCGAGCGAGGGCAGCGTCTCCGCCATCTAACGACGTCTTCGGCACCAGGTGACTTTGTCGAACTGGTCCCTCGGAGGGCAAATGTTGGGGCGAAGGCAAAGGCGCCACCCTTCGCTCGAAGCCTTCGCTGCAGCAGCTGAGCTAACAGAGACAAAACAGGCAGGGACACCCTTCGCTTCTTCCGCACCAGACGAAGACCGGCGACGAAGGGCATCCCACAGTGCGGCCTCATCCAGCTCAGAGGCCCACGTGCGATCCGGCCCATCGTAACGGGCCCTGCGTGGCCGCCGTGCGTTACGGGCCTAATTTGTAAAGGCATCCCTGTAATTACGGTCTGTAACCCCGCTTTATGGGAATATTCTGGGGATAACCTAGGTAGCTGAGGGCACATGCGTCCTTAGCTCAAGGCGCTGCGCGCTCAGGTACCTATAAATACCCCTGCACAGTGCCCGTGAGAGGCTAGATTAACAGAGCTTTTGCCATCTAACGCGAGTGCCCTGTTGACGTCACTGTTCACCCTTGTTGGATCCCCTTGCAACTGAGAGCAAGTTCCAACATTTGGTTGACTAGATTAGGAGGTAGAGAGGGAAGAAATCTGGTTTGTCTCACTGCCGCACACAGGGAGAAGATCTCTGGTTTGATGTGTCCGAGGCACGCGTCCCAATGCCATCTTCTGGCAGGCGACAGAGGGGTTAGTTAGGCACATTTTTGTTAATGGGGTCATTAGGATTTGAGTTAGGGATCAAGGTGAACACGCTTGATCTTTGGCTCAAGGTCTGAAATTCATAATTCTGAAATTCAGAATTTCCTATTGAGTCCCCACATGAGAAGCTTGCTTGGGGTTTTATTTGAATTATTTTGGCCAAGCTTCTTCAATCTTAATTGTTGCTTATTAAATATACTTCAATGTTTATAATTGGCCCAAGTCATGATTTTATATTCTTCATACCCTTTTCCCCTTTCTCTTGAAATTTGTTTATAGGGTTCAATTAGTGTTTTTATTGGGGTTGCACATTTTTTTGCTTTTTTTGAAAAACCCATTTGTTTTGCACATGATACTTTTAAGTATAGGCTTAGTGGGTCCTTTATTCTTAAGTCAATTTGATGTTCATACTTAAATTTGGTTCACATAAGATGATGGTTCATGGGTTAGCATTTTGAGAGAAACCCTAGGTGACACTGGGGTGTCACAGATGCCCGCATCTCTTTGGAGAGGGCGCGAGAGCACCGATAGAACGTCGAGGGTCGCAACCTCGACTACGACTTCGCTGAAGTTGCACCGCAGACTCCAACGGGTGCCCGGATCCAGGCGGGTGTCCCATTGGCCGGCGTGGGCTGCGCCGCACTCAAGAACCATCTCTGCGCGGCGACCTAGCCATCCAAGTTCTGGCCACACCTGCCGGAGAAGTATGACAGTACGTCCAATCCATCGGAATTTTGCAGGTTTACGTCACCACCATCACAGCAGCAGGTGGATACACAACGGTGATGGCGACATACTTCCATGTTGCCTTGTCTGGGCCGGTCCGGACTTGGCTCATGAACCTTTCCCCAGGATTGATCTACTCCTAGAAAGAGCTCTGTGCGCGGTTCACAGTGAACTTTGCCATCGCTTACCAACAGCATGGCATGTAGGCCCACCTCCACGTAGTGAGGCAGGAGCCAGGGAAAACTCTCCGGACGTTTATCTCCCGCTTCACCAAGGTACGAGGCACCATACCTCGTATTTCTGATGCTTCTATCATCACTACTTTCCGCCAGGGAGTACGTGATGAAAAGATGTTGGAGAAGTTAGCCACACACGATGTGGAGACTGTCTCCACACTCTTCGCTCTGGCCGACAAGTGCGCCAGAGCCGCCGAGGGTCATGCATGGCACTCGGCACCACAGACCGAGGCTGCCCAGATGGGTGGCTCGGGCGCCGTCGCTCAGGACGACAAAAAGAAGAAGAAAAAGAACCGCGGCCATGAGAAGTCGTCGTCTGCCGCTCTGGTCGTTGCAGCTGCGGCTGGGGACCAGAACGAGCACAACAAGCACCCACGGCCGCAGAGGGGTAACAGCGGCTCAAGCCCTGTACACCCCAACAGTCGCCACAGCGCTGTGGAGTGTCGCGAGATCATTGAGCTCGCAAAGCGTGTCAGCGAGCGGCGCGAGCAGACCTCCAGGGATGGCTCCCCTCCTCGCCGCCGGCCTGGCAAGGAAAGGGTCGACAACGGCGAGGTGGCAGCAGGAGAACCGGACCTCGGGTATCAGTCACCCGAGGGGGTCCTGAAGGATGTCTTCACCAAAGGTTCCGACTCCGGTGACGACAACTAGATGGGCCACCAGGGAGACCCCGTACTCCCTGGCCTATGGGGCCGAAGCCTGCCTTCCCCTGGAAACCCTTCTGGACTCCCCATGGGTCCAGTCTTTTGATAAGTCTGTGCAGGAGTGGCTACAGCGCGAGGACATGGACTCCATCAACGAACACAGATGGAAGGCGGTGATCTGAAGTGCACGTTGCAACTAGGCGCCCAGGCGCCACTGCCAACGGTTCGTGCACAAGTAGGGAGCTCTGGGTAGGGACCTAGTCCCACGGCGAGTACCGAACCAAGAAGGGGTCTGCAAACTCTCTCCCAGCTGGGAAGGACCCTTCAAGGTGATGGAAGTATGCCGACCCGGTTGTATCCGTCTTGCCGCAACATCAGGAGAACCTCTTCCTAGCCCCTAGAACATGGAGCATCTCCGTAAGTGAGAGCACCTAGAGGGGGGTGAATAGGTGATCCTGTAAAAACTTAAAACTCAAGGCCACAAGCTTGATTAAGTGTTAGAACAATAAAGCCAAGTGGCTAGATAGGAGTTCTTGCTAAACACGATAACCACAAAGAAATCAACACAGAGAGGCACAGTGGTTTATCCCGTGGTTCGGCCAAGTCCAACACTTGCCTACTCCACGTTGTGGCGTCCCAACGAACGAGGGTTGCACTCAACCCCTTTCAAGCGGTCCAAAGACCCACTTGAATACCACGGTGTTTTGCTTTGTTTCACTATATCCCGCTTGCGAGGGATCTCCATAACTTGGAGCCTCTCGCCCTTACAATTTGATGATCACAAATAAGCACGGAAGTAAGGATGGGATGAGCACACACACAAGACACAAAATCAGAGCAACAACACGCACACAAGTCACAACTTGAGCTCGCAACACAACTCAAAGAGTTCTCTACTCAAATGGAGCTCTAGTTGCTATCACAAAGAATCAAAAGCGCGGAAATGGAGTCTTGGTGCTTAGTGTTGATCAAAGAATGCTTGGTGTACTCCTCCATGCGCCCAGGGGGTCCCTTTTTATAGCCCCAAGGCAGCTAGGAGCCGTTGGAAGCAATCCAGGAAGGCAAATCTTGCCTTCTGTCGGGTGGCGCACCGGACAGTCCGGTGCACCACCAGACACTGTCCGGTGCGGATTGCTTTCCTAATCTGGCGTAGCTGACCGTTGAAGATCTGGAGCCGTTGGCGCACCGGACAGTCCGGTGCCCCCATCCGACCGTTGGCTCGGCCACGCGTCACGCGTGGATTGCGCGGCCGACCGTTGGCACGCCCGACCGTTGGCTCATCGGACAGTCCGGTGCCTCACCAGACAATCCGGTGAATTATAGCCGTACGTTGTTGACTTGGTTCCCGAGAGCAGCGACTTCGCCGCAGTCGACTCACCGGACAGTCCGGTGCACCATCGGACAGTCCGGTGATTTATAGTCGTACGCCGTCGTCGAGACCCGAGAGCAGGCTGTTCACCGGGACTGGTTCTGGCACACCAGACACTGTCCGGTGCACCACCGGACACTGTCCGGTGCACCACTGGACAGTCCGGTGCACCCAGACCGAGCAACCTTTTGGCTGAACATAGCCAACTTTTCTCCAAAGCGATTTCTCCTGTTTCTAGCACTTAGACACAATACATTAGTCTTCAAAACAATGTACTAAGTCTAGAAACATACCTTTAATCTTGATTTGCACTTCTTGAGTCTTTGGCACAAATATTACTCAAAGCATTTGTGTGGAGCACTAAATCACCAAAATCTTATAGAAATGGCCCAAGGGAACATTTCCCTTTCAGTAAGTTCTACCCATAGGAGCAAGTCTGAGGGGTTAAGTTTTTCTTCTTTTGTAATTAGGTTGTGCATATGTGTACACCAGCCCGGTGAGGTCCGCCCTCATAAACCCGGCCTGTTGGTCTGCACCCATGCATGTAAGGTTATAAAGAAAAGAATTACCCCCTTAGATGTGCTTTTATGATAGTCTTAGCCTCCTGCTCCATGGTTTTATCCTACAGTTTCTAGATATTATTTTTTATCTAACCCACCCATACAGTTCCCATCCCTGCTGATATGACGACATCCGAATTGAGTAGCCAGGCTTGCAGTTTAGGACCCCTCTACGAAGGCAGGGGGGTCCGACGGCCTGGGGGCCGGTTCTAAAGAGTGGGAGCTCATTCCATGGGGTGGTCTGGGGCTGTGTAGCCGCTTAGCTCGGTTCCGTACCCTAAGCCTGTACACTCCACCACTCTGTGACGAGTACCCTAGTATTTGGAGCTATGGTTCTGTGGGTCCGACAATCTGGGGTCCGGTTCTAGAGAATGGACACTTGTCTCCTTGGGTGATCTGGAGTCGTGTAGCCGCTTAGCCTAGTCCCGTATCATAAGCCTGCACGCTCCACCACTCTGCGACGAGTGTCCTAGTATGTGGCATCATGGTCCAGGGGGTCCGAACACACAACTTGGCTTCCTAGGCTAAGTTCAGCAGGTCCTATGCATGTATCAAAGGGTGGCTAATATCAGACGGTGGGTTCTATGGGTGTGCTACTAACGCTTCCTGGCTGAAGCTGTGTACAGGTCCAGGTCCCAGTCGAGGCTTCCTCCTAGGGGCCGTTGCCAACTCTTTTAGGTATGCTGGTATCCAGCCTCGACACGTCGAGCCTACATCCCAGGGGGGCCTGGTACCGGGAAGGAGTCAGTAACACCACACACAATAGGGACAAATAGCATACAGATAAGTGTTAATACTGCTCGATAAGTAGTACACTAAAGTATCTTACAAAAACAAAGTTATTACATCCGCTTTCAAGCGGAGCCCTAGCTCCATTCCTACAGGTACGAACTACTCGGCACCAGCAGGGTCACGCCGAAAGCGCGTGGCCACCAACTTCATGACATCCTGTACGACCTTTCGGGTGGCTTGCCGGTGGCGGTGGCCTCCTCGACGCGTGCGTCGAGACAAAGGAGCCCTCATCGTTGGAGGCGACGTCGGGGCTATTAAAGCCAAAGAGCTGGAAGCGCGGCGACACGTGGCGCTCGGTGGCCTGGCCGCTGAAACGGAGCCAGAGCTCAACCAGTTCATGGAGGCATGCCACGAGGCCGCTGCAGGAGGCAATGAAGTTCATGCGGAAGATGGAGCCACAGCTCAGCTCGCTTTCCACCTCCGCAAGGCTGATGAACATCCTTGAAACGGAGCACTAGCGGAAGAGCGCCACCTCCCATGAGGCTGCACTCCTCCAGCAACAGCAAGAAGAAAGGCGAGATCGGCAGCACCAACACACAGGAGATGAAGAGCACGGACTCCCCCGCGGCAAGATCGCCGAGGAGGATGGCGCTGGCGTGGATCCTTCCGCCGAACGTCGGCACGCTCTATCCAGGCAGACGGCGCACCATGTCGAGTGCCCACTTAGTCTAGAAGCGCTCAGGATGAACTAACAAGGCCATGGCAACTATAGCAGCGCAAAGCAGAGACCTTGAAGGCAATGGGGCGCAAAGAGCTTGGAGGCGAAAGGGCGCAGCGAGTGGGAGGGAAGCAAAAGCATGACTGCTGCTCGCAGGGTGAATCCCTTTTTAAGCAGACTCTCCCGCTCGCGCCCCGAAATGCCACGGGAAATCTCCCCCGATGCACACCAGGGCAACCCAGCCTATGACACAGGGGCCCGATCCCACAGGTCATACAGCTGGTATGCTGGTTCCCGAGTGCGGAGAAGGCGAACCGCCACCCGCGGTAGTGCACCTCTTCATCTCCGCCGAAACCAACGGCCCAGTCCCTGACGCGGGGGCCTGGGCCCACGAGTCATCCTCCTTGGGTGCCGGTCCCTAGGTGCAGAGAAGTTGAAACACCGCTTGTGATAGTACTGCGCTTCCTCAAGGCCACCACAGAGGACAAAAGGTGAATTTTTAAAGGCAGCAGGACCAAGGTGCCTCACGCGTGGCCTAGCAAAACCATCATGCAATGGGACCACGCATTAGTCAGCCGCGGGGACAGACACGATAGTTGATGTGACTGATGGCAGACTGACAGCACGTGCGCGCCGAATTAATGCGGCGCGCGCTGAGGTGGCGCCCCAGTCACCGGTCATGCCATGCTAACGCAAGGTACAAGTTTTGGCCCCACCTGCAGGCTCGCATCCTCCCCTGTGGTGGACCCGGGGGCCACTGTCGGTACCCTGAAACAGGGGTACCCCTTACTACAGTGTGAAGACGCTATACCCGCGCGGCTACCTTTAGTTGCGTGGTGAACAACACTTGACCCCACCACGTGGATGGCTCCGGGGTCGCCACGTGGCCAGAGAAGACGATGTACTCCAAGATATCAATAGTGGGTCCGGACCCCCATGGGAAAGTGTCGGACCCCTATTCATGTAGACTGGACCCCCGTGAAAGGACCATGACCCCCACGGGCGCAGCCTGGACCCCCGAGACGGGTCCTGGAGCCCTCTGTGTGGGGTCCGGGCTGCCCACAGCTGGGTCCCAGGACTCTGGGACAGAGAATACCCAGGCCTTGCTCAGGCAGGGGTTCGGTGCTGACACGTGTCCAGGCCTAGCCTGGTGTGGACCTGTCCGCATGACGCTTCTGCTCTCTACTCAGGCGGAGACTCGACGCTGCCACGTGGCCTGCCGCGTGTGACGTAAGCTGGTGGACGGAGCCTAACATAAGGCCTCCGGGTTGCGCGGCCCCTGCATTTATTGCGGATAAGGCGTGCCGCCTAACAAGTAATGTGCCGCCTTGGCATTTAATGAGGCCTGCCCACTCTGCTGTCAGGCGGCGACCTATCCACTCTACTAGCAAGCAGTGTGCCGCCTTAGCATTTAATGAGACCTGTCCATTCCGCTGGCAGGGGTGTGCCTGTCTATTCCATTGGCAGGCAATACGCCTGTGCTGTCGCATGCGCTGCACTCATCATGACTCGCGTGTTACCAAGGACGCTGCCACGAGATATCAATACTGTATGCACTATGGATATTATGGCGCTTGGAGATTACCCTGACGTTGCAGGCAGTAGTTCCTTCCTTCCATCCATTATGTTCCTGGGCGCACATGTCAGGGCTCAGTACCCTTGTACGTGCCCCCCCTTGGACTATAAAAGGGAGGGCACACCACGTTACGAGAGGAACATCCTCACTTAGACTCTCAGACTCACAAGTTCATACAAGCTCTCAAGCTCAATATAGCACACAGTGGAGTAGGGTATTACACTCCGGTGGCCCGAACCACTCTAAACCCTTGCGTGTTCTTGTGTTCATCATCCATCTAGCAACAGGCAAAACGCCTAGGCCCCCTCCTCATCTTAGGATTTAGGGCGGGTGCATTCCGCCACCCGGCCAGAGATTTCCTCTCTGACACATGGATTGTGGGTAAAGATGTGCAACCTCTATAGAGTGTAAAACAAGTATATCAGCCGTGCTCATAGTCAAGAGCGACTCAGGACTCTCACATGATTAACTTATGCAATTAAACTTAATCTATCATTTGCATTGCACTATGGGATTTGTTATTAATTGTGATCTCTTATTTAATTGGGATGATATCTACTTATACTTAGTAACTGCTAATAAAATTTTGACCAACCTGTTAAAAGCAACGCTCAGCCTTAACCATTCTCTTTGGTAGGCCTTACATTTTACATGAGTCCCCACCTTAAGTGAGCTCATGCACATTATTCTCCACAACTTATTAAGCGATGAACGTATGTGAGATCACCCTTGTTGTACTCACCACCAGATCAAGAACAGGTAACACAAGATAAGGAGAATTAAGGATGTCGCGATAATTTCATGAGAGGTCTAGGCCATCGTCTCCCGATCAACTATGGTTGTAGAGAATCGTTGTCATCATATGATATATTTATTTAGCTATTTTGTACAAAACCTCTACTATATAATTTAGATGTGACATTACTTTCTGTACCATGAGTCATCATATGTGTGAGACTTGATTCTACAACACATTTGATTCGTGTCTGGATTTGTCCTTAAATCTGGATGACATATTTAGAACTTATCTATTGGGTACCATAATTAGGGGTACTCCCGATAGTCCTAAAACATGGCTGGAGAACATCTTTAAAAAAGACAGGTAAGCACGGATCAGAGTTAAAAGCCTTGTCTACCAAGGGACGCAATCTCGTCTTACCCGAGCCCAGCCTCGGGCAACAACGGTAGTCCCGTAAAATTCACGGCTCGCCCGAGGGTCCCCTCAGGCGGTGGGCGCACCCCCGACTTGCCCAAGGTAAAGCTCGGGTAAACTTTGTCGCATAGCAGCCTCGGCCAAACCACCTTGCCGCCGACCGTATCACGTGCGCATTTAATGTGGGGATCACCTGACACCTTATCCTGACACGCGCGCCTCAGTGGGCAAGATCGAAATGACCGCAGTCACTTCACCCTTTTACTGATCGTTCTGACAAGATAACAACACTATTCACCCCGTTCCGACTACTGTGCCAACTACCGGGGTAAGACTAACAACAGTAAGTCACCGTCTCTCCCGAGTTTAGCCTCGAGCGCAACAGGGAGCTCCGCCTCACCCGACCCCAGCCTTGGCCTCAGGAGGAGTCGTCCCCACGTCCGACCCAGGCCTCGGCCTCAGCCTCGGCCTTGAGAAGAGGTCTCTGCCTCGCCTGACCTAGGCCTCAGCCTCGGCCACGGCCTCGGGAGGAGGTCTCCGCCTCGCCCGACCTAGGTCTCGGCCTCAGCCTTGGTCTCGGGAGGAGTCACCGCCTCGCCCGACCTCAGCCTCAGCCTCGGGAGAAGTCACTACCTCGCCCGAGACGGCCTCGGACCAACTACGTGAACAGGGAATATGACATTATCCTACCCCTAGCTAGCCACCTCAGGCTACGAAGGAACAAGACCGGTGTCACATCGAATTACTCCAGTAACAGGTAATGATGATCCCCGGCATGCGCTCATGACGTCGACTGTCCTCAAGCTCTCTACGAAATCAAAGCAACGTCAGTAGGACCTAGGGCCGCACCGCCAGCCAAGCTTCTACAGGGCTCAAGCACTTCTCCGTCGGCCATGTTAGCACTTAGCTACACCCCCACATGTACAGTTGGGTCACCTCCTAGTGCCTATAAAAGGAGATGCCCAGGGCCCTCCCAAAGGGGCGAGAGGAGCTCACCCTTACGACTCGCGCAACACCAACAAAGAACTCTTCAGTGCAACCTTCACTCCACAACACGAGATCTCTCAAGAGACCTGGGACTCGTTCCCTCTCTCGCGAAGTTTGTAACCCCTACTACAAGCACTCCGGTGCAAGATAATATAAGCCTCATCCCCCTCTGCTGGAAGTAGCGCCTTCTTAGCCCGAACCAGGATAAACCTTGTGTTTCATCTTGCATCAATCCATCCGAGCAGGGACACGCGGCATAAAATTCACTAGTCGGTTCGGTTGAGGGTCCCCCGGGTCCGAAACACCGACAGTTGGCGCGCCAGCACGACAGCAACGACGGTCGTCGGCTCGCCCGGTGAAGGCAAACCCGACGACAACCTCTCCCCAGGGCGGAAGAAGAACACTCGGGTCAACCCCGCCACCCTCCTAGCCGAAGGAGATGGAGACGGGGCAACCATGACCAGGCAAGAGGCAGCACCTCGTCGGCTATCGAGCCAGAGCAAGTTGACGGCGTCGGCACCCCAGCGGGGGACATGTCGGGCGTTATCCTCGTACCTGAGACAGTGACGGGCGACGCTTCCCGATGAAATGCCAACCCCAGGCGGACTGATGACGCCAGCACCCTTGTGAGGGACTTGTCGGGCATCAGTCTCGCGCCTGAGACAGCGTCACATTTCGTCTCCACTACAACTTCACCATGCAGCACCTCGGACCCTTGTAGGAAACGCTTTCTGACAAGGCTTCTATGGCCGACCGCGGTGGCCGACACCACTAGGATTGTACGCTCTTGCCGAGGGTGTCAATTCTACGCGAGACGGACACACCTACCCACTCAGGCTCTACAGACAATACCTATCACTTGGCCATTTGCTGTGTGGGGTTTGGACCTCGTCGGTCCCTTGCAGAAGGCACCCGGGGGCTTCACGCACCTGCTGGTCGCCATCGAAAAATTCTCCAAGTGGATCGAAGTCCGACCCTTAACCAGCATCAGGTCCGAGCAAGCAGTGGTGTTCTTTACAAATATCATCCACCGCTTCGGGATCCCAAACTCCATCATCACCGACAATGGCACGCAGTTCATGGGGAAAAAGTTCCTAGATTTCTGCGCGGACCACCACATCCGTGTGGACTAGGCCGCCATAGCTCACCCGATGACAAATGGACAGGTGGAGCGCGCCAATGGCATGATTTTGCAGGGACTAAAACCAAGGATCTACAACGACCTCAACAAGTTTGGCAAGCGGTGGATAAAAGAGCTACCCTCGGTGGTTTGGAGTCTGAGGACAACATCGAGCCGAGCCACGGGTTTCTCGCCGTTTTTCTGGTCTATGGGGCCAAGGCCATCCTACCCACGGACTTAGAATACGGTTCCCCGAGGGCAAAGGCATACGACGAACAAAACAACCAAACCAGCCGAGAGGATTCATTGGACCAGCTGGAAGAAGCTCGGGACGTAGTCTTACTACACTCTACGCTGTATCAGCAGTCTCTGTGACGCTACCACGCCCGAAGGATTCGGCCCCGAGGCTTCCAAGTTGGAGACTTGGTACTTCGGCTACGACAAGACACCCGAGGGCGCCACAAGCTTACTCCTCCTTGGGAAGGGTCGTTCATCATCGCCAAAGTATTGAAGCCCGGGACATACAAGCTAGCCAACGATCAAGGCGAGGTCTACAGCAACGCTTGGAACATCGAACAGCTACGTCGCTTTTACCCTTAAATGTTTCAAGCCGTTCATGTATCTCGGTTCCTTTACATGTATAAATAAAGTCTAACCGTCAAGGGAGGATCAGCCTTGCCTCGGCAAAGACTAACCCTCCCTCGGGGACTAAAAGGGGGGAACCCCCTCTGCGTCAAAATTTTCCTCGGAAAAGTTTTCTACCAAAACGACTTTCGTGCCTTTCGACTATATTGATAATGGAATCCTAAAACGAACGAAAGAGACCTCGAACGACAAGGTCGGTCGAGCCGAGGGACTCCTGCGCCTCCGGGATACGGATACCTCACTCACCACCTTCCATGAAGGGTAACTCACACTCGGCTAAGTGATTCCGCTATCAAACAAGTCCTAATGCTCGAAACGAGAGGAAAGAAATGCAAGGGCACTCGTGACTTCGGATCTGCTGCACGCAAAAACACTGAATGAACCAGGGACAACCTTAAAACGATAAGGTCGGCCGAGCCGTGAGAACTCCTACGCCTCTGGGATACAGATACCCCACTCACCACCTTTTCGTCTAGGGGATGCCTTGGGTTCTAACGGTGATGCCGTGAAAAAAGCAAGCCGAAAACACGACTCAAGAGCAACACAGCTTTAGACATCCAAATGTTCGGGCCTCGGCAGCCTCAGAAAACATACACATACTTAAATGATTGTTCTACACAGGTTCAGGCGTCGGCAGGGGGAGGAGCAGCACCCTCGGCGTTGTTTCCACCTGTGGCAGACAAAGCAGCCTCGCTGGCAGGGGTGGCAGAATGTGGCTCGGGCTCGGACGGCGACACGGGTGGAAGGATCTCCACCTCAAAAAAGGAAGCTAGCGCCACGCCTGGACCCTCGGCAACCGCATTAAGCCTTTGGGCCTCGACCAAGGTGGCATCCTCGTCATCGGGTAGGCAGTAGCCCTCGCTGACCCGCTCCAAATCCACGTCGTAGTGGGAAGCGAGGACGGCAAAGGCCCGCCTAACACTGTGATGCAGCGCCCCGTGGAGTCTGCTATGCATATGGCCGCCCAAGGCCCGCAGGCGACTCTGGGGGGGAGCTGCCCGAGGGGACGTCGTCAAGGCCAAAGGTCCGACAAAAGGCCGAAATGGCCTCGAACATGGCCGTGCGGTCAGCCTCTTTCTGCTCGGCCACCTGGGCAAGCGCCTTGTAGTTCTTAACGGACTCGTTAAGAGCCGTCTCGAACCCTAAAGACAGCAAGACAATATTCAGACACGAGGAGAAGAGTTAAGCTAAAGCAAAATCACGAAGCAGGCAAAACATACCTTTGGCCCGGGCACGCTGTTGTGTAGCCATGGCTTGGGCAAACCAGGCCGACCTGACAGCTACGGCCAGGCCCTCCGAAAGGACCCCGGCCCGAGCAGTCGCCTCGGCTAGCCGCTCCGTGACCTCAGCCAGCTGTCCCTTAAGGGTTTCAGCCCGGCTCACGGCCTCAGCAGCTTGGCCCCAGAGTTGGTCCCGCTCGCTGGTGACCTGACCAAGCTCCAGCTGTCGCTGCTGCATCTCTTCGGCCTGGGAAGCCACCTGCTCCCGAGCCGACAAAGCTTCCGTCCGTGCCGACGCCGCCTCTGTCCGTGCCGCCGCTGCCTCCGACTTCAGCTCCTCACAGAGCAGCCGAAGGTCCGCCGCCTCGGCGCTCTGTTGGGCGAGGCGCTCGTTGGCCTCAGCAAGCACGACCCCCTGCTGCCGTAGCGATTCCCAAACGCTGCTCTCACGGCGGAGAAACAGCGACTTAGCAGTACTCATGTCCGCGAGCTCCTGAAAAGAAAAATAGAATATCACAAAGAATGCTCTGACCACACGAGGTATGCGTCTAAATCCTTACCTGGAAGACCCTGGGAACGTCTTGAGAAAGGACTTCTGTGGCCATCCGAAGCGACCTCATCGTCGCCTCGCTATAGTCACGGAAACTTTCCCAACTTTTCCTCGCCCTCATCGTTGAGGGCAAGGAGAGGCTCTGAGGTATCGCGGCCCCAGAACACAAGCGGCTGTCCTCCCCACTCAATGGGATTAAGTTGTGTGGGGATGAGGCCGCTGCTCCCCACGACGGGCCAAGGATCTACGCGCCTCGCGACTGAGGCTTCGGGTCCCTCTGCAGCCGACGCATCGGGCCTCTCCTCGGTCAAGGCGATAGGCCTCTGCTCACCAACCTCGGCAACAACGGCCGCCCCCTCCCCACGGTCAAAAACGGGGGAGTCAGGGACGACCAGGACCGAAGGAGCTAGGGGCGGAGGCACCTCAGCCATCTCGACATCGGCGGCGGCGAGCGGCTCCGTGGGCGCACCAGCGGTGGCCCCGGCAGGAATCGACGTCGACGTCGGCAACGAGGAAGGCGGGCTCAAGGCCGCGGCCACGACAACGGCCTCCTCTAGCACGATGGCCGCTCCAACAGGGTGGTCGACCTGGGAGGCTTGCCCCATGACAGCCCATGCCTCCTGGGCCCCCCACCGGAGGGTGCCTTGCGCGGAGGCCAACCAACCAGCATGGCGCGCCACAGCTTCGGCTGAAGAGGCCGGCCCCATCTTAAGGGCCTTCGTGGGGGCCAGACCAGCCGAGCCCTGTCTCCGCTTGCTGAAAAGAAGAGAAATCAAAATCAAGACACACAGAAAAATGACTGAAACAAGGGCGCCCTCAGATACTTACCCGCTCCGGGGCAGGACCAATCGTGCCTGCGGGGAGATCTCTTGGACCTCGGTCTCCGCAGACGCTGCCGAGGGTTGGCCAGCGGTCGACTTCGACGCCACCTCCGCCTCGGACGCCCGAGGCACCAAAGGGACAGCCTGCCCAGGCGCCAAGGGGACAGCCGAGGGAACAACTTCCCGCACGGCTGGCACAGGCACTTGCTCTCGGGGGGCATGCGGGTCGGCCTGGCCCCCCGGAGTCACCCCAATTATCTCGACCAAGGGGTCAAGTACCCCCTCGGCCCGCCTCCGCTCCTCAGACCGGGACCCTGGCGTCCCGGCCCCAAACACTGGTGGTGCCAGCCCACCTAGAGGCTGGCTTGACGACCCCTGGCCTAGCCTCGGATCCGGGCTAAGGCCAAGTCGGGCCGCCATGTCGTTGTCCTCATCGTCATCATCATCGTCATCGTCGGGCGTGTCCGGCGACGGCTCCAACGGGAGCCCGTCCCTTTCTTGCCTCTGACGACGCTTCTCCAAGGCTTCCCGAGCCCACATCCTCTCGCGGGCTCGAGCCTTTTCCGCGTCCTTTTTCTGCTTATCGCTCTCCGCGGCGAGCCTACGCGCGGTTCGGCCCGCCGCGTCCTCCGGGACCGGTGGCCGGGAGGTTTTAAAGTTCCTCAACCCCTGGGGACGAACAAAAATCCCAAGGGTACGGGCTAAAAACGTAAGAAACACGGCACAAAACACAAGAAGGGCTGGACACTTACCAGGGACACATACCCGTGATCGGGGCGCATCGGGGGCTGGTTAAGGGCGCCAACGTCCAACCTCCCTACCGTGCCTGCTACCCATCTGAGGAGGTCATCGGTGGAGAGGGGGGTCGAAGACATCCGTGAGCCCTCCAAATCGACCCCCGGCTTCATTTCCGAAAGTCGCAACCATCGCTCTGCCAATGGGAGCACCCTCTGGCGGTGGATAGCGGCGACGACCCCCACGGCAGTAAGGCCTTCGGCTTGGAGCTTCTGCAGGGCACGGAGAATGGGCTGGAGCTTCTCCTGGTTCTCGCGTGTGGCCCCCCAGCGCCAGTTATCACCAGCGGCGGTCACCACTCGTTGAGAAAATGGCGGTAGCACCCCGTCGCTATTCCGGAGATAGAACCACCGGTTCTGCCACCCCTTGTTCAAAGACACAAGGGAGGCCAGGATGTACTGTTGTGCGCGCCCCGACCTCAGCTGAAGAGTGCAGCCACCAGCCCGCACCGCCATACGGACCTTCTTCACGTCCGTCGACGCGACGAAGAACTCCGCGCAGAAGAGATGGGTCCACAGGTCCCAGTGGGGGTCAATCCCCAAAAAACCCCTCGCAAACCGCCACGAAAATGGCCACCTGCGCGATGGAGTTGGGGTTGAAGTTGTGAAGCTCCACCCCGTAGTAGTGCGGGAGCGCCAGCATGAAGTGGCTTGCCGGCATCCCAAACCCCCGCTCGTGAAAAGGGGTGAAGATGACCACGTACCCCGGCGGCGGAGTCGGGTCGGCCTCGCTCCCGGGGGCCAACCACTTAGGCTACGGCCCGCCGGAGAGAGGACGGAGCAGACCCTCAGCAACAAGGGCCTACAGATCCTCCGCAGTGACGGTGGAGAAGGGCCACGGGTCGCGCTGTGGAATAACGATCGGCTTGTCAGCCATTGCCGAGCGGAAGCGGTGGAAGCGGAAGGGACGAGGTGCACGGTTTTCTCTTCTCTCTGTCTACTCTCTCAGGTTGCGAAAGCAAAGGCACAAGGCAAGAACAGAAGCGCAAATGGCAGGGTAAAGAACCACTGCCGGTCCCCCTCCCAGGTATATAAGGGCCCGGGCAGAATCCGCCCAAAACTTTGCCCGAGCCCCTCAAGAATTTTAAATTCGAAATCAAAACGGTTTTTCCGTTCCTCGAATGACTCGTGCACACGCAACGGATACCCCGTGAGTCGCCCGTCCCGTCGCATTAACTCTCTAGCAGGACACACGTCACCCCTAGCAGGCGAGCAGGCGCCGTTTCGCCTCCGTCATCATGACCGCCTCAAAAAAGGTGTATTACACTGTTTTAGTTTATATCCTTTTTTCCTCTCCTCTCTTTCTCTCTCTCTCTCTCTCTTTCTCTCTCTGCAGGGATCGGGAAAGGAGATATTTCGAAAGAATCCTTCTCAGCAAAGGAAACAGGCCTCGAGCCCTCCTACTGATCAGGGGTTCGAAGGTTGCACCCTGCGGGGTTCGGCAACCGCCCCAGAGCACTCGGGCTCCGAGCCTTCTACTGATCAGGGGTCCGAAGGCTGGCCCCTTGAAAGGGTTCGACAGCCGCCCTAGAGCATGCAGAGTCAGGGATAACCCTGGGTACGTCCGTTACATGGCCGAGGCTCGGGCTACGCTCCCGAGATACCCTAGGATATTTCCGAGACCAGCGAGAACAATTTGTAATGGAATCCCACCGGAGGGAGGCACCGAGCCCGCGGACCCTATCAAATGGGTCCGGGTCCAGCGAATCACCTGCAGGTACTTTTTTGGAGCGTGCCTCTGGGCCACTAGCCGACCCTTATCGAACGGGGCTCGGGCGTCCACTCGGATTACCCGTTAGCGACTCACTAGAAACATCGTGTTCGGTGCCCACCGAGGGTAACATGGCGTGTCCCCCCCTTCTTCCTTGCAGAAAGGCGACGAAGGGACGTACTATAAAAAGCCGAGACGGTCCTTGATCGTCCCCTTGCTCCGTGCAGAGGCTCGAGGGCTGCTCTCGCACTAGGCTACGGCGAAATTGTTGACCGCATCGACAAAACCAGCTTAAAAACTCGAAGCCTGACTATGCACCCGGGCTGCGGGCCAGGCCGCATGAAAGAACAACAAGACCGACCGAGGAATAACAAGAATAGCGCTAAAGACCTTAGAGGAGTCAAACCACTCCTCCGAGGCCTCGGGGGCTACACCCGACGGGTGCGCTCGCGCGCACCCATCGGAACAAAATACTGCTAAAAAAGATCAGTCGCCTTGCAAAAAGTCCGGTAGAACCTCCAAGCGAGTGCCTACACTCCCTTTGAGGCTCGGGGGCTACTGTCGGGTACCATAATTAGGGGTACTCCCGATAGTCCTAAAACATGGCTGGAGAACATCTTTAAAAAAGACTGGTAAGCACGGATCAGAGTTAAAAGCCTTGTCTACCAAGGGACGCAATCCCGTATTACCCGAGCCCAGCCTCGGGCAACAGCGGTAGTCCCGTACAAATTCACGACTCGCCGGAGGTAAAGCTCGGGTAAACTTTGTCACATAGCGGCCTCGGCCAAACCACCTTGCCGCCGACCATATCACGTGCGCATTTAATGCGGGGATCACCTGACACCTTATCCTGACACGCGCGCCTCAGTGGGCAAGATCGAAATGACCGTAGTCACTTCACCCTTTTACTGATCGTTCTGACAAGATAACAACACTATTCACCCCGTTCCGAATACTGTGCCAACTACCGGGGTAAGACTAACAACAGTAAGTCACCGTCTCTCCCGAGTTCAGCCTCGGGCGCAATAGGGAGCTCCGCCTCGCCCGACCCCAGCCTCGGCCTTGGGAGGAGTCGTCCCCAGGTCCGACCTAGGCCTCGGCCTCGGGAAGAGGTCTCCGCCTCGCCTGACCTAGGCCTCAGCCTCGGCCACGGCCTCGGGAGGAGGTCTCCGCCTCGCCCGACCTAGGTCTCGCCCTCAGCCTCGGTCTCGGGAGGAGTCACCGCCTCGCCCGACCTCAGCCTCGGCCTCGAGAGAAGTCACTGCCTCACCCGAGACGGTCTCGGACCGACTACGTGAACAGGGAATATGACATTATCCTACCCCTAGCTAGCCACCTCAGGCTACGAAGGAACAAGACCTGTGTCACATCGAATTACTCCAGTAACAGGTAATGATGATCCCTGGCATGCGCTCATGACGTCGACTGTCCTCAAGCTCTCTACGAAATCAAAGGAACGTCAGCAGGACCTAGGGCCGCACCGCCAGCCACGCTTCTACAGGGCTCAAGCACTTCTCCGCCGACCACGTTAGCACTTAGCTACACCTCCACATGTACAGCTGGGTCACCTCCTTGTGTCTATAAAAGGAGATGTCCAGGGCCCTCCCAAGGGGGCGAGAGGAGCTCACCCTTACGACTCGCGCAACACCAACAAAGAACTCTTCAGTGCAACCTTCACTCCACAACACGAGATCTATCAAGAGACCTGGGACCCGTTTCCTCTCTTGTAACCCCTACTACAAGCACCCCGGTGCAAGATAATATAAGCCTCATCCCCTCTCTGCTGGAAGTAGGGCCTTCTTAGCCCGAACCAGGATAAACCTTGTGTTTCATCTTGCATCAATCCATCCGGGCAGGGACACGTGGCATAAAATTCACTAGTCGATTCGGTTGAGGGTCCCCGGGTCTGAAACACCGACATTATCCAAAGTGTAGAACTACTACAAGTTCATGTTTTCCAAGGTTTACCCCTATTTAGCTAGATTTGAGCGGTTTGGGTTTGGAGTTTTAGATGTTGATCTTATGAACCAACGAATTATAAACTTAGTAAACTAGTTAGTCCATATGGTTTCGATGGACATCAAACACCAAAACAAATATAGAAATATCTTAAGACTCGTTTTCCTTTAAAGTGTTTACATCAATTACCAAAAAGAAAGATTGAAAGCATCTAGGTCCTTAATTGTTTCGATGATTAATGACAATACAAGAATATCACGAGTAATACAAATTAAATTTAGATCACAATAATAAAGATTGTTTGGGCAAATTATAGTTTTCGTGCCCCTAATTTCGAATTTTATTTTGGTTTTGAAGGGAGAAAAAACAAGGTTAAAGATAAACTAATTCTAAATATCGTTTCGAGTAGAAAGATCCCTAAAATAATTTAGGACTTTGTTTTTTTATTTAACCATAGTGTAAAAGGGTATGAACTAGAGTTGAAAGATCCTTAAAATAATTTAGGACTTTGTTTTTTTTTCTATAACAATAGTATAAAAGGGTATGACTAGTATCTTGACGAGCATTAAAACATTTCACAACTAGTAAGAGTATGTTAGAATTTCTCGATGATTCATAGTGTCCGCGGGTAATTAAGGGGACTTTTGGTTACCTTTTAAACTTTAGTAACTTTAGTGAATCAAGTTTAGTCACTTTTATTCCGTAAAATACCAATCTGGGTGACTAAAATAGAGTTTTTAAATAGAATTTCTAGGAACTAAAGTTTAGTACCTAAAATTTAGCAGTGACTAAAAGAACCAAACACCCCCAAAGATCGGTTGAACACATGCCTTCTACGGTAAATTAGATGAAGCGCTAAATAAAACAAGGTACATGTAACCAACGGGATGAGTTTGTTACATCTACAGGGGTAAAGTAACTGCCAAAGCTATTTACATTTTGTTAATTCTTCAAATATTGCCCCAACCTTCAGTTCTAATGCATCAGTTCATAGCTAGCACCCTTTGGCCGCGAACTAAGTATGGCACAGCCACAACTAATTCCATCACCTATCCTATGTTGCCTTCGAGTAGGAATTACATATTCATCTTGTACCCAACAGTTACCGCAATGACAGCAGACGCCAGTTGTGACCCTGACGTGTTGGTAATAGTCCCGGCACATTAAGCAGAACATGAGGTATCGCTGTCGATGGTTTGTCTTCAGGTTAAATTGGGCTTGACTTGAGGGCCTACATAGAGAGGTTTTTATATATTTAGCAGATCCTAATGCAGTGTCATCAGTGTTTGAGAAGCATGTTCAGCACTAGAATTGAATAATTTCATTTGAAGGATAAAATATCTGGAGTACCTTGTTTGAGGATGTGACAGCTGTCCTCCACTGTGGATCCTGCGTAGTTGATGGTCTTTCCCTGAACAAAGTAACCACCCTCGATTCTACGGATCTTTCAACTACCTGCCGATGAGGCATCTCTCTCATGATCCATAGAACAAATCCTGATGGTACTGACGAGCCTACAAGAAATATACACCAATGATCCAGTAAATAAGCACAGTTGGAAAAGAGAAAACTCAAGAGGTAGTCTAGTCTAGATTTTTAACGTGTAAACAAGCTAACATACACCATGGTTTCTACCTTCATCCTTTCATTTAAAATAATTCTACATTGCACTTCGACATGCACAGCGCAAGTGCACCAAGTACAAATTTTCAAGATCTATTCACAACAATAATTTGCATCTACAAACCAAGCAGCATGTCATTTGCTTCGTAAAATGCAGCTTGGCAATAAGCTGCAAAGACATGGATAGAGATTCAAATAAACCCAAACACACAAAGGAAAGTGAATTGTAATGCCCTTACAGAAAAATAGTGCCAAGTCCAACACCAAATCACATGAATGCTTGCAGGTGGGACTGGGGGTATGGATGCAAGGAAAAAAGGATCTGGCCTAGAAGCGTAAGTACATATACCTGATGGCAAAATGCATAGAAAACAGTGCTTAATAACAAGAACACCCGCTTTTGAGTATAAACGGCATTGGAAACACAAACTACATTAGTGAAGGACAGTAGATGAGACAACAGGTGTCAGGGCCTAAGGAGGCCCACGGAGGGGCTGCGGCAGCAGCAACCATGGGCCCTGCAAGGGAGATTAGATAAGGATAGTTAGAGATAAGATTAGAAGATTAGTTGAGATTATTTAGGAGATTAGTTGAGATTATCTAGGAAAGTTATCAGTTAGTAGTTTGTTAAGAGTTTTAAGGAGATAAGAATCTCTAGCTAGATAAGGGCGGCCAGTCGGCCTATTTATGTAATCAATTGATGAGAAATAAAACAAGCAAGAATTAGAAGGAAAACCCCCCTCTTGCTCGGCCGTGGGCAGAGGCCCCCGGCCGGCGCCCTGTCCAATCAGCAGCAGCTCCAACCATCGAATTTTCTCTCCAATCCCTCACCGATCTAGCGACCATAACAACAAGTGTGCTGTTTCTAGGCATAAAGAAAAATAAAGATACCTATGAAGTAATATATAAACAAAATAACAGCATTGTTGATGATGTCCACATCTGTTGAGTACCAATACAAAAGCACCTGCAACAAAAAAATGGAAAATTGTAAGTCACCTAAAAATGGACTAAAAACAAATGGATTTAAACAATGAACTTACTGGAACATTAGTCACAAGTGCAAGTATAGCAGAAGACGAGAAACAGATCAGCGAGACAGCAGCTAAACTGGCAACCTGCAGGAAAGATTTGTCAATTTGAACAGAGCATGAGTATGCATGTTTTCATAATATTATATCTATACGTTTTTTTTATGAAAGGAACTCTAGCGTAATGGTTAAGGCTTCCGAGTAGCAGGTCTCGGCTCCTGGGTTCGATCCCCCTCGGGGGCGAATTTCGGACTTGGTTAAAAAAATCTCTCGTGTGCGCTGCCTATTGTCGGGTTACGTACTACGCGCCACCCTCTGGTTGGGCCGTTGTAGAGTGGACGGTGACAGCCCGCTAGTGATGGGACCAGAGTTCGAGGATTTTCTCGACCAAAACCATGTTTTGGTCTCTTCTTAATATAATACCAGGAGGATGGTCTTTCCCTCGACCAAGTTTTTTTATATCTATACGTTTTTCATTAGATCCTGCCAATAAATAGCAAAGGTGCTTCAACACATATATGTTTATTCTTCAAGAGAAATCAATCAACATAATGCTTTCCCTGCTGCAGAGATCATACAGAATAGAAGTCCTTCAGCAATGCATGCTTTTAAAGTTATAATTTATTCACAAAAGAGTAATTAAAATCTAGATCCAACCATTCACAAGAAACTTCTAAGTTTAAACATTTTTAAACAATACTCATATGTAAAAAATGAGACCCAAAGTAACAAAATGCTGCATTTGTATCAAAATTCAGAAGTACAAAATGCAAGACACAATAAGAATGGTTCTGGGACGATATACCTTCCACTTCTCAGTGGATACAGTTTCAGAACGAACTTTGCTCATCTTCGAGAATAACACTGCACCTACATGACCGTAGGACCAAAAAGAAAATCAGAGCAAAATAAAAGTTATAATGCTGAAGCGTCACTCTCAAATTAATGATATCCATGAGTGCAATGCAACTACAGCAAGTGGTGGACAGACGATTTCCCAATTTTGCCAAGGAATAAGATGGAAAAAAGGATTTGCAACTAGAGTAAAACTCAAATCTACTAGGCTAACACAGATGAATAAGTGGAAGGCAATCTTCGGTTCACAACAAGGCAGTGCATACAAACAGGTGTATAATATTTAAAATTCCTGACTAGCATATAGGACATAATAATGGCACACCATACACATCAACAATATTGATGCTTACCGTAACATGCCAGAGCACCACCAAGTACAATAACTACTACTGAAAATACATCCAAATAAACCTGCAAAATAAAATGTTGGATAACATCTGTAAAGCAATAAATTTGCAAATTAATAAGTTAATGAAAAATCATTGCTGGAATTGTAAAGTCATAAACAAGCGCATAGCGAAACTGTGTATACTTGACAAAGATAAGATACACTAGTCAACATTCATTTCCCAGAAAAAATTGACAGCCTTGAATGGAGATCCCATAATCATAGCATGAACGCATGATAGATATTACAAAGAACATTGTGGTTTTCTCAGTTTTATTCTGAAGAATCTCCCATTCCCTAGAATCGCATAGGTTTAGCAATGCATTAGTTTGAAAAGAAAAATGAAATTTTGCCGTCTAATTAAATAAAATGTACTACAGCCTTCAGGACCTTCGTCAGGGGGACCTCTCCGTCACCAAGTACTACCGCTAGATGAAGGGCAATGGCGGCCTCCCCTGACACCACACTCGGCTGGTTTAGCGGCCTGGTGGGTGGGATCATTAGTCTCTTGCTAGCTCGTTTAGCACAAAAAACCCTAACCCCTTCTGCCATCACCAACTGGGTTGCTGATTCCAACACCTACCACACCACTTTGGATGCTAATATACTGATATACTCTCTTTCTTCCACCAACTTCTACCATCTCATCCTTCTTCTATCATTGTGGCCAATGGAAACATTCTCCCGGTCACCTCTATAGGCGATTCGGTCCTTCCAGGGCCCATTCATCTTTGCAACGTTCTTGTTGCCCCCATATCATTCAGAATCTTTTATTCGTTCGCCAATTTACCACAGATAACTCTCGCCACCCGGAGCCTCCTCCCCCGATGCGATAGCTCTGGACCCCTATACACCCTGTGGCAGTGGTGGAGCCAAGGCCCGGCATGCCCGGGCATGTGCCCGGGCTTCGGCGGGCCAGCCCATTAGCCTAGGTAACTCTGACAGCCCACGATCGAACCCTAGGGCTCTGGCCATAGCCGTGTTTGATACACTTCTTCGCTTGGGTTTTCACTCAATTTAGTCGCACCATTAAGGGTGTGTTTGGTTCAGCGTCCTCAACCAGATTCGCTGCCAAAAATCTGGAATCTCAACCAAACGGGTATAATAGCAGAATAGATTCCTCTAGTTCAATTTAGAATCACCTCTTACCCTAGATTTTTCCAAATTCTTGTTATCCATGTTACAAGTTGTCATGCTTTTATAGAATCTATAATTGACAGTTGTTTTAACCAAACAAATTTTATTTTTTTTCATGTTTGTCAGCTCACAGCAGCTTTCTCGCATCTCATAGCTAGAGTCAGATTTTCAGGAATCTACAGCTAAACCAAACAGACCCTAAGGCCATCCAGTGTGACAACGGTCAAGAGTCCGACCATTCTTGGTCGTTTTTCTCCTCCCATAGTGTACAACTCCGGATGTCCTTCCCTAACACTTCTTCCTATAATGGCAAGGTTGAGCATCATATTCGTACTACTAACAACATCATGCGCTCCATGCTCTTCCACACCTCCGTTCCTGCTCGCTACTAGGCTGAAAGCCAACACACCACCTCCTACCTCCTTAATCGCCTTCCTACCAAGGTGATTAGCACTCCCACACCCCGCTTTTCTCTCTTTGGCACCCCTCCATCCTATGACCATCTTCGTGTATTTGGGTGTGCATGTTATCCTAACCTTTCTGCCACCGCTCCCCATAAGCTTGCCTCCCGCTCCTCCCGCTATATTGCTCCTGCATGCAACATCGGTGCCCCCCTATGGCCCCTATGCACCTGAACCCCCCGGGCTGTCATGCTGCCCTCGGTCGACCAGTGTGCCTCCCCAGCAGCCCCAATGGCCCCGACTTCGACCTCGGCTCCTTCGACCCCACTCTCCCCGTCGGTCGCCTCCCCAGTGCCCTCGCCAGCCTCAACCCATACCCTCTACACAGACCCTAAGCATGTCTCTCAGCGATGTGCACAAGAAGGCCATTTTAGGGTTTTCATTCCAACACAAACAGCATAAAAATAGGTGCAGTTTAGGCTCTACGATAGGTATTTGCCCATGCTGTAATTATACAGAAAAGTTTAAGAATTCTTCTAATATGCATACTCTAACAATTCTTGAGTTGACTAAAAAGCAAAAAAATCAAGACACAACATGGACAGAGGTGTGTGAATGCATGAGCAGATAGGCAAGAAATACTCCCATTCCAAATTACTCCATCCCAAAAAATAGGGTGTATAAAGTTTTAGATTTTGTCCCAAAAAACAAGGCATGCTACTACTACAATCCTACTGTGGACGCATGTGCCCTTCTCCATTTTCCTACCAATGCATGCATGTTTCTTTATATGGCTGGAGACAAGGTGACGCGTGATTATTTGTCCCAGCCGAGTAGATGGGGAAACAAGATTTTTCTCTTTGCATGCACCCAATAGAGCGTAATGTCTGAAACACAATTAAGGCCGAAAATAATTGCCTTCCATTCCATGCAGCATGCGCAGTACCACTTGCTGATCCGTTAAGCAAAAACCCAGGGGCACCGGAGGAAAGATAAGTACTATGAAGAGCTGCACTAATATTCGTGAAAAAAATATACGCCTTATTTTTTGGGATGGAGTACAAGATATTTTGGCTTTTTTAGATATATAGTTTTTCTCCCTTTTTCAGTACAATAATATGAACATTGACTAAAGATATCTGGTACAATGCAACAGAGAAACCCAGCACGGTGATGTGGTTAAATTCTGTGTACCCTTTTCAGTAGAGAAGAATCGATAGGATTGTCTCCTCTACCAACCCATATGAGGATGGCAAAGGCAAGCATAACAACAAATGACAGTAGAAGCACCTGCAGGTTAAAATGTGTAGCTAAGTATTAGCTGTCGTAAATCTAGAAGCGTCAAATGATTAAAGATGACAAAAAAAAACTCCATGAACTAAGGTGTAATGCATAAATAAGTAGAGATCCAAGTAAAAGGTATATCTGCAAAGACCATGATTATGCAATCAGTAACTCATAATGATGGGGGGAAACTTGCCAAAATCACAAATTTTTGCCGGCTTCCAAGCTGTATTCCTGGGCAACACCTCTGACGGATATTAACAGGATGAATGCCAGGTTTCGCTTTTGTTCTGTCTAGTAAAGCTTCATGGTGACTCTGACTCCTTCCATCTTCTTCATCTTCATCATTTGTCTGATGACACAGGTCAACCCTGTAACATCATAATTTTGAGAAATATAAAGCTAATTAGCTAAATAAAAAAGGCATTCACAACTCAAGAGAACCCCAAAAAATGACAGGTATGTATACCACCAATCCATCACAGCAAAGTTTGACCATTGAGAGAAAACAATGAAAACCTAAAAGGGTCTGAGGCTCTGAGCAATATTACAAGCATATGGCCTCTGTTTTAAAGGCGTCGCCTAGGTGTCCAAGCGAATGTGGCACACCTTGGATATCTAATTAAGCCTCGCCTAAGTGTCACCTAGATGATAAGGCGTACCCAGCTCACCTTGTTGCTTTCAAAACCTAGCAGCGTGATCTCTGGAGGCACCAAAATATAATAGTTACAGTTATATTGGCATGTGCCAATGCATGACAGAGTTATCCAATTATCAGTTATCCACTGATGCTAGTAAGGATCTAGTTCGAGTTTCTTTGGGGGGAGTCTGGCTACATGCCAGCCATATGAAAGAACTACATCTACAAGAGAGTGCTCAGTGTATTAACACTTCAACCACAGTCGCAGGAAATGCGGTATGCAGTGTGGCTCCCTGTCCCGGTTCCAGATCAGGGTTAGGTACGAAGCCAATCGCAAGCTGGGTCGATGCTTGGGACATCGTCCCGAAGGCCGTTGGATCATTGAGAAGCATAAGAGCTTCATCATTGCCATCGTCAAACTGCCGCATCTAGCTTTGTGGATGTGGGAGATATCCTGTGATCTTCCACCGTCAACTGCATCCTCGGAGGCTCAGATGGTGCCTGTAAGTGTTGGAGACACTGTGTGGCGCTGGGCTGGCTGGCCAGGCACCAGCGGTGTGCGTGACGCTAGAGCTGAGCGCTGGAGGCTGGCAGTGGCGTGTGCGACTGAGCCTCTGATGTATGTCCATAGGATGAGAGTTGGACTGTTGGAGACCTAGTGCGTTGGTCAAATGGACCAGGGGCCTGCAGCCCAGACGGTGCAGCGAGAATAGATCCAGGTTCTTTTTATCATATCTATACAATCTAAAGTTACATAGCAAAGGTTTGCCTATGAATATAGACGGTGCAGTGAGAATAGATCCAGCGACTGCTCCTCTATATATATGCGCATGTATTCCCCATTCTGATTATCAATATAGACAGCAACCATATTACTATCACATCTTATACCTGCGATTGATTTATGAATTATTTTATTGTATCTAATATCTATAAAAAGGTTTGCCTATGAACTCAAATATCTCAGGATCATGATCCTCGTTCCAGAGCTACGTTCTAGGTATATCGGCCCAAATATCTAGGGATCATGTTCCTCTGTCCACGCTTCGCATAAACGACTGGCGACAGGCGTCGCCGTGGGGCATCAATGACTCTCCGCTAACATCAAGCATAAAGCACAACTACACATGCACTGAGACCCCAAAAGTCATCTTTATGATGTGCATTTTAAGTCTTAACAAAGCTACATGCATATCAATTAATCATGACTACTAGACACCAAAATAATTGTTCAGTAAATTACCAGAATGACAGTAGCAAGAGGAAAGAAGCAAGAAGCAATATCTGTGGACTAGCTGCACAATAATGAGAAATGATTTCTTAGATATGGTCAGGAAATAATGGATGAGAAAAGGACTATTGACAGAAGAGAACAATGAAAGAACTATAGTTAATGTAAATCCATACTCTCTGGACAACATACCCATGAGAACAAATCCACATCCATGTACCCAGCAAATCCATCTCTGACAAGTAGCAATGATTGTAGACACGAAATATACTAGGAATACTATCACAGGAAAACAGAAAATTACTCAAGTTAGTAGTAATGATGGAACACATGAAAATATGCTAGAAAGACTGACATTAAATAGGGGGGAGTTTTTGCATTTGTTCTGCTTCATTTCTAGATCTACTATGAGTACTTCATATTGAAAATTTGTTACTGAAAACCCTCTGTGGGAACTAGAAACTGCGACAACTATATTCAAGGATACTCTGATTGACTGAAAGTAATAGGATGTCTAAAATAAACTGTGCTTGTTTAAAAAGTTAAAAGTCAGTTCAAATACAATTCAACGTCAATTGAGAGTCATCAACAATTGGATTATTTTGCATGTACCACACCTAACTAAAGAAAGGTGTAAAAAAGCTGCAAGAGCAAGATACATGAGGAAGGCAAAAAAGTGGGAATTCGCGTACATTTCATAAACATTCCAAAACTAGGTTATACAAAGCTATGTTCTTATGCACATATTTCCTGAATGTTGTAATAGTGTTACATTCCATTTAAAAAGGGTACTTCTATTGTAACTTAATAACCTAGCCAAGTAACTAAACGGCATTAATCAGAACTTGAATAGTAATTAACCAAACAAAGACAATCACTAAATATGAGTATGCAGAAATTCCCAATGTACAACCAAGGGAAACAGTAACCTTAGGTACAAAAGAAGAGAGAAACAAAAGAGTTCGTTGGACTAATGTGTGTCTCACCTAAGTTTGATAGACCAATCATAAAATGGAATATCTGCAAGAGATTAGGAATATATCATTTAAGGATATGCCAGTTAAGCTCATAGGTCAAAAGGAAACAAATGCCAAGAACTGATTAGCATGATTTATATCATAATAATTTAACTCCAATCCAAAACCCAACAACCCAAGTATTGATGTAAACATGCCATATTGAAAGAAAACTTTTGGTTGTGGCTTTCAAAGCAGACTTGAACTATACAATGTTACTGCCAGATGATAGCATAAAGCGATAATGCAATATTCAAATCATTATACTTCAACTGTGACATGTTTATAGGTCAATGTTACTGTTATGATCGGAAAGGCCAGGGCCTAGCCAACCGTTCCCAATAAGGAATCAGTTTAGTATTAGATAAGGCAGATCAGATTAGGGAGAAGAAATAGGAGATCTAGTTAGAGATAGGAGGAGTTGTACCGTAAATGGACCGTCAGGTACGTCCCTTCCCCTCCCTTCCCGCGCGACCCCTCCCCTCCCCTACCGACGCTTGCACTCCCCAATGCCCCACGCCGGCGCCCACTCCGGGACCGGCGGCCACCTTTCAGGGGAGCGCCGCCGCTCCTCCCTCCTCCCATTTAGCCCCCCTGCAGGCGGCCGCTCCCTCCCATCCTCCTCCCCTGTGTGCGGCTCCGTCCAAGACTGGTGGGCGGACCAAGCCGGATCGCTGGCGCGCGGATTCTGGCGGGTCCTACAGCTCCGCTGGGAGCGCCCCTGCTGGCCCTTCCTTCCGCGACGTGGTCCTGCGCTCCCAGCCCTCTTCTCCGGCCAGTTGGACTCCCAGGTCTGAGCCAAGGGCGTCGCGGTGTAGGGAGCTCCGGGCTGCGGCTCTTCAGCCGTCGGTCGTGGGGGGCACTGAGAAGGACGCCGGCGCTGCTGATGGTTGGAAGACTGTTGAGTCCCGGCGTTCCAGGCGACTGCGCCTGAAGGCTGCCAATTTCCAGCGCCCTGCACCTACCAATCTTTCCGGCAGGTGCTTCAACTGTTTCTCACCAAATCACCTGGTTCGTGACTGCCGTTCAAGGACAAGATGCTTCAAGTGCTGTGGGCTTGGACATAGGGCGTCCCGCTGCCCGGGGGCTCCAGATCGTGCTCAGTTTTCCACAGCTGTTTCCAAGCAGACAGTGTGGTCACGTCTTGGCGGTGTCGCCCCAGGAAGAGCCTCTGTCTGGTCCCGTCTTCGAAATCAGTCTGTCTGGAGCAGACTTTCCTATCCGTCTTCTGGTGGTTTGTGCCAGACGAGGCATTCTATTCACCCTGCAGCGCCTCGGAAGGTTTGGCGGAGGAAGACTTCGGTGGCTGCAATTTCAGGCAGCCAGTATTTGTTTCAAGGAATGGCTTCTGACCTTGCTGGGGGCGCTAATGCCGTCACTATCAGGGGCCGTTCTCGCCGGCGTCACTCTCGCAAGGGACGGAAACCCCCCACCCCTCCCAGAGATGATGGGAGCAGGATTTATATGCAGCCCCATCTGCCTTCTTCAGGACTTGTACCCCCATGCTTGCTGGGTTGGAACCACGCCATGACTGTTGCCGAGGAAGATCTTCGTTTGGCAGTGGTTGTCTCGGTGATCAGCAACCGTGACTCAGTTTCTGAATTCGAAGTGGCATCCCTGCTCTCACCAAGATTGGAAATCACTGAAGACTCCATTGTTCTTCGTCGCTTATCACCAAATAGTTTTCTGCTGGTTCTCGCGTCTGAAGATATGGCTCAAAGGCTCGACTCGAGGTGGTCCATTCAGCGGGTTGCGACTTTCACAGTGGTCTGCAAGCGATGGTCTAGATTTTTCAACTCTTCTGGCAGAACTCTTCCTCTGCTGGTTAACCTGGAATTAGATGGCATCCCAGTGCACGTGTGGGAGACGGCTACGGTGGAACATTTAATAAATCCATTTACTTGGCTATTTAAGGTGCACTCGGATACCTCTGGCCTGAGTGACCTGGTTTCCTTCAGATGTTCTGCCTGGTGCATTGATACATCCATGATCCGGAGTCACGGGAGCTCTGGATCACTGAGCCTCTGCAGGCGCCTACTGGAGATTCGCAAGGGGTTATCTCTCTGGGGTATACAGTGAAGATCAGATGGTCTATTCCTTCTTCAGCTGCTGCTGCTCCTTTGGTCTCTGCCTCACCGCCGTCGCCCCGTGATCATGATGATGGCCCTCGGTCATACCGGCGGTCCCGGTCACACTCTCCACGAGGGCGACCACAGGAAGACATCAACGCTAGCAATCTTGGGGAGTTGGGACAACAACGTCGTTCAGCCAAAGAAAGACTAGGTCCCAGATGCTTGGATTCCAAACAAACGAATTCTAACCCTTCTGAGCTGGACAATTCTGTGGATGGCCCTTGCTGCGATCTCAACGGAGAACACCGCGCGGGCCTAGAGACTCCCCACGGGGATGACTCGGCTCCGGTGCACATTGAAGAGCAAGCCCAGCATGCTGTTTTTTCTGATCAAATGGACTGCAATCCCATCGGGCAGCAGAATTTCACTAGAGATTTGTGCTTGGTTCCAAATCTCAATCACCGTGCGGGCCTTGAGGCTTCCTTCGGAGAGGCTTCGGCTCCGGTGCACATTGAAAACCAATGCAGCGACCACACTGCTGAACACCGTGCGGGCCTTGAGAATCCCCACGAGGATGACTCGGCTCCGGTGCACACTGAAGAGCAAGCTCAACATGCTGTTTTTTCTGACCAGTCGGACTGCAATCCTAGTGGGCAGCAGAGTATTACTAGAGATTTGTACTCGGTACCAAGTGTCAAACACCGTGCGGGCCTTGAGGCTCCCTTAGGAGAGGCCTCGGCTCCGGTGCACTTTGAGGAACATTCCCATCAGCATTGTTTCCAAAGCCAGGGCGCTGCAACATCAGAAAGAAGGCTCATAGAGGCACCAAACCTGCTCGTTTATCATAGAAAAAAGAAGCATAATAAGCCGCTAGTTGAAATTGCTGAAGAAACAACGGAAAATAATACCATTCCAGCCCTGCAGATGGATGGCGTGGACCCTGTAACAGCCAAAAAAGAGGTATTTCTTAAACAAATTGTGAAAGAAGTTTATGGTATTCTGCCAGCACCAGCAAATCCAACTCTAAAGCCCATAATCTCCGAGCGGTCCACTGCTGTGTCCCTTCGCCGCAGCCGCCGTATTGCTGGAATGGGAGCAGAAATTGGCAAGCAAGATCTTTCCTCAAGAGCAACAAAGAAAGTTATGAAGGCTCTCAAGGTGGTGGGGGAACTGGAAGAGATAGATCAGCAAACCAGAAAAGATTATGAAAAAATATTCTCTGAAAGACTCCCCCTCAATCACATAGAGGCTCTCGCAGCCTTCTTTGGGTGGAAGGTACCGGATGAGCTGAGGGCAGAGGCTCCATCGCATAGTGCTGCTGCCTGCTGAGTGTCCCCTTCTCTCTTTTGTTGTTCCTCTGAACATGTAATTTATGGATCCAAAAAAATATTTATATGGAATTTTAGGGGACTGAATTCTACTTCGAGACAGAGTTCTGTTCGCAGTTTTATTGATTCCCTAGGAGTAGACATTGTTTGTTTACAAGAGATCAAGATGCAGGAAATTAACCGAATAAAAGTGATAACCATTCTGGGAGTAAACTTCGAGCATTATGTCTACTTACCCTCTTTGGGTGCCAGCGGAGGAATTCTTGTAGCCTGGAAGAGTCATTTACAAGTCACAGGGTTGAGTAGAGTGGACAATTTCAGCGTATCTGTGCAGTTCAAAAACTCCAATGGCCAGCATTGGTGGTTAACAAATGTCTATGGTCCCCAAAGCAATGAAGACAAGATCTCCTTCCTGCTAGAACTCAGACAGATCAGAGCAGAGTGTCATGGGCCTTGGGTTGTTTCAGGGGACTTCAATCTTATATACAAAGAGGATGACAAAAAACAACGCTTTTTGTAATAGAGCCATGATGGGGAGATTCAGGAAATTTATTGATGACACAAGCCTTATTGACCTGCCTCTAATAGGGCGCAAATATACCTGGTCTAATCACCAAGTGTCTCCTACATTGGTTAGATTAGACAGAGTCCTGTGCTCAAGTGACTGGGAAGATATTTTTCCCAATAACCTCCTCCAAAGCGCTGCCTCGGAGGACTCTGATCACTGCCCCCTTGTGCTAGGTCTGCAGAGCAACTGTTTTGGCAAGAGGCGGTTCCATTTTGAATCCTTCTGGCCAAAGTTAGATGGATTCCAGGAAGCTGTCAATGATGCTTGGATATCTATTGATGAAGGAGTCTGCTCAGTTCTAAGCTTTGATAGAAGACTAAAAGCCACTGCTAGATCCTTGCAGAAATGGAGTGGACAAAAGATTGGACATGTGACCTCACAGTTAGCTTTAGCAAGGGAGATTCTTCACAGGCTTGAAGTAGCCCAAGATTTCAGGCTTTTGTCCCCTTTGGAGGATTGGCTGAGATGTGGACTGAAAAAGCACTCCTTAGCCCTTGCCTCTTTTAAGCGCACCATTGCACGTACCAGATCAAGAATCAACTGGCTCAGAGAGGGTGATGCTAACACCAAACTATCCCATATGCATGCCAGATATAGAAAGAAGAACTTTGTGGCAAAACTGGTCTCTGGAGATAATGTATTTACTGATCATGCTGACAAAGCCATGCTGGTGGATAACTTCTACAGAAGCCTATTGGGAACAAGACTGGATAGAACTGTCACTATTAATCTTAACTACCTGGGGCTGCCCTCTCATAATTTGGAGGATCTGGAGTTACCAATTACAGAAAAAGAAGCCTTTGAAGCCATTAAAGAGCTACCGTCCGACAAAGCCCCTGGACCTGATGGGTTCACAGGAAGATTTTACAAAGCCTGTTGGCCTATCATTAAGGAAAATGTGATGCAAGTATTGGCAGCTATTTGGGATAGGAAATTTGGTCACTTTCACAAACTAAATTCAGCTCTTATCACCCTTATTCCAAAAAAGGAGGGTGTTGACCAAGTCAAGGACTTTCGGCCTATTAGTTTAGTGCATAGCATGGCCAAGCTAGTCACTAAAATCCTAGCTAACAGACTGGGAAATAAACTGCAATCTATGGTCTCCCAAAGGCAGAGTGCTTTCATCAAAAGCCGGTTCATCCAAGACAATTTTATGATTGTGCAACAAACTGCCAGACTCCTCCATCAGCAAAGACAAGCAAGAATCCTTTTGAAACTAGACATTACTAAAGCTTTTGACTCAGTTTCCTGGCCTTTCCTCCTCGAAGTTCTTCAAAAACTGGGGTTTGGGCAGATTTGGATGAATGTTCTGTGTGGACTGCTATCTACCTCGTCCACACAAGTACTGCTTAATGGTGTTGCTGGCGAAAGAATTCAGCTCAAAAAGGGCTTAAGACAGAGAGACCCCCTCTCACCTATGTTGTTCATACTTGTCATGGACGTGCTAGGTTGGTTAATTTCAAAAGCTGATCTAGAAAATCTGCTGCATCCATTGGCTTCTAGACCTTTGCAACACAGAGTGTCCTTGTATGCTGATGATGTGATCATGTTTTTGCATCCAAATGAATCTGATATTCAACTGGTTCTCAAAATTTTAGAGATTTTTGGAGAAGCTTCTGGGCTGAAAACAAACATCCAAAAAAGCAGTGTGTACCCAATTAGATGTGGGGAAGAGGAAGTGGCGACCCTTCAGGAGTGTCTCCCCTGTGAGATCTCTTCTTTCCCCTGTAAATACCTTGGCCTGCCTCTGTCTTTGAGCAAGCTTTCCAGAAATCAAACTCAATACATAATCGACAAGATTGCTGACCAGCTCCCGGGGTGGAAAGCTGACTTGATGACTAGAGCTGGAAGAAAAGTACAAGTCCAATATGTTATGACAGGAATGATCATCTACCTTGCAATGGCAGTGGACTTACATCCAAGAGTTCTCAAGGATATTGATAAAATCAGGAAAGGATTTCTGTGGCGTGGAAAAAAAGAAGTCAGAGGGGGACACTGCCTGGTGGCTTAGGGTAGAGTGTGCAGGCCAGTTGAGTTGGGAGGATTGGGCATCTTCAGCCTTAAAGAACTCAGTTGGGCTTTGAGAATGAGATGGCTGTGGCTGACTAAAGTGGAACCTGATAAACCTTGGGCAGGACTCCCTATGCATTTTCCTTCCAAGGTGAAATCCTTCTTTCATGCTGCCACTCACACGGAAATTGGCAATGGACACTCGACACTCTTTTGGGAAGATAGATGGATTGGTCGAAGTGTGATGGATATTGCTCCCAGATTGCTACTAGTTGTGCCAAGGCGAATTCAAAACAGTAGAACTGTTCATACAGCTCTAGCAAATAGAAGTTGGCTAAATGACATCCAAGGAGCTCTCACTGTGGAGGTCCTTGCTGATTATCTTGATCTTTGGGATGCTATTATCACAGTAAACATAAACCCACATAGAGAGGACAAACACATTTTTAGGTTTGCCCATAATGGCAAATACTCTACCAAAGTAGCCTACGAGAGTTTATTTATTGGGTCAACATACTTTGAGCATTGTGACAGGGTTTGGCACTCCTGGTCCCCCCCCCCAAATGCAAATTTTTCCTTTGGCTTGTAGCCAATGAATGTACCCTTTGGAGTGCTGCGGGTGCCTCTGCTCTTCAGGAGCTTCTCACTCACTAACTCGCTCCTTGGGTATAGACTGGGCTGCTAATAGTTGTGTGGCCTGTGTCCGTGGTTATCAGTAGAGTGGCTGGTATGGGTGGCTGTTGATGGGCCTGAGCATATCATATAAGTGCTCACAGCCTAGCCAACTTTGTACCCGGGGCTGACTTTTCAGTCATCCCGTTCTGTTTTATCTCTCTTCTTAATGAAATGACCCAAAGACCTTCTACGACGTTCTAAAAAAACTTGGGCCATGGCCACCCCTAGGTTCTTAAATTTTCTTATTTGAACATACAATAATGTATGGATAATTTGGTTCACGCATCATTAGTGCCCCCTAATTCATGGATGTCCCCCCACAATGTTGTCAAAGCTCCGCCGCTGCATTGGCGCGTCTTGCCTAGCTAGGCCAGGTCAAAGTAACTCATACTGGAAAAGCCTCCAAAAGCAATAATTCTTGTTTGGTTGCTCAGAGCTGCAGCACCAAAGCACACGATCTTCCATATAACCACACGCATGTAGATGATGGAGAACCAATTCGGCTTGCCTGACAGAGCAAGTCGTTTCATGCCGATGTAGGCTAGCTAGTATTCAACCAATACCAAATGCATGTTTTTGCTAGACCAGGCTAGGCTACACATTGCCTGAGATGCAAACACTGAGACACACCTAGCACTTAGAAACTTTAGGTACCTTTTGCCGAGTCCATCCTTGTAGCTGGTTGTGCCTATGAATCCTTGCTAACTGAATGTAACAAACACAGTAATCATCAGCAATTTGTTTGAGAGGAAGATATTAAATAAACAATTTAAGTTCATGTGCAAGGCAACAGGGCAGAAATAGCAATCAACCGCCATGTCAGCTATCAACCGAACTACTGACCGCACAATTGACCATCGTCAACTCTTATCTGGCGCAACGCTCCAGTGCACAGTCTTTACTGTCTGTCTACAGTCATCTCAGTCTCACGTCTGCTTTCCTTTTACAGACTTTTTATTTGGAATGAAACAAGTTGTTTTATTAAAATATAAAAACATCTGATTACATAATTAAGCAAATAAAATTTACATAATTCATAAAACAATTAAAATATAAATACTTTAACTAAAACTAAATCATAATTCATAAATAAAATTGGATAGCTTAAACATAAAAAATATGAAATTCATAAATAAATCTAATTCATGAGCCAGAATATAGGATTTTTATTTTTATTTTTTGAATTTTTAAATTTTGTAGACTTTAAATAGTTAAAAACAGCTAGCTGATGTGATGTACGCGTAGACCAATCAGAACACATGGTCGTTACCAACCCATTCGAGTCGGTACCGACCAGACCGTCTAGCACGTGGGTCGGTACCAGCCGATGCGACCAATTGGCAGGTCGGTCCGCCGACCTGCCGGTCGAACCAACCGGCATAGGGGCCGGGCGGTACCCAAGGTTCTTATGGCGTCGCCTAGGCGTCGCCTAGGCAACGCCTAGGCGTCCAGGCGACTCTAGTTTCTAGGCGTCGGCCTCGCCGCGCCTTGGCTGCGTATGGCGTCGCCATGGCGTCCAATTCCGCCATGGACGCCACGGACGCGGGAGTTTTTGAGGGCCGCTGCTTCCCGCGCGTACAGACAGGGTTTTAGCCTTATTGTTTTAGGGTTTGCAGCCGCCACTCCTCCATCCTGAGCACCGCCTCTGCTATCTGCTCCAGTGCGCCGCGCCGCCGCTCCTCCATCTAGCGCCGCCTCTGCTCCAGTGCGCTGCCTCTGCTCCAGCCGCCTCTGCTCCAGTGCGCCGCGCGGCCTCTGCTCCAGTGCCGCCGCGCGGCCTCTGCTCCAGTGCCGCCGCGCCGCCTGCTCCAGTGCGCCGCGCCACCTACTCCATCTAGCGCCGCCTCTCCTCCAGTGCTTTCCTCAGGTCTTCCTCTTCCTCTGCTCTTCCTCTGCTCTTCCTCAATTCATCTGTTGAGTGCTGCTGCTCGCCTGCTCTCCCTCTGTCCCTCATCTCCTATTTTGTATGCAGCAAGCCAGCAAGAGTGCACCACTGCAAGTCTGCAACAGCACCCTGCCACCCTCATCAATCAATGGCTAGCCCATCTTCAGTCAACAATGTCAACTATGATCCAAAGACAGACAAATTATTGAGTTTGTGAGTATTGTTGTCTTTGTCTAATTGTTTAATTCTTAGCTTGTGTCTAGAATTTAAGCCAACAAATTATTCTTTTGTAGATCCATACAAAGAAACGTAATAGGTTGCTGCATAAGAGATTGAATGATATTGTATATGTTTCCTACAACCGAAGGATGAAGACTAAGTTTCAAATAAGGCGTGAGAAGAAAGGGAAAGGTTTTGACCCTTTGGTCATTGAAGAGTTCGATTGGGATAATGAGTGGGCTGATTCCTCCTATGTGCAGCCTCAAGGTGCTCGTGGGTGTGATTGTGGTGAGGATGAGAATGGCCTTACATGGGAACTTGTTGATCAAGCTGTGGGTGCATCAAGCTCGCTGCGAGGCCGAAATCTTCCAAGGAATGCCAACAAGCGTGCAAGAGTTTCACACTCAAGGTTTGACTTTAAAGAAGATTTTGGTTCAGCCAATGAAGAAGAGGAGGACCAAGATCCACATGATGATGTTGATGTGACTGATTCTGAAGATGCACATGATGATGTTGGTGGAGAAAACACTGAGGCTGCTCCAGATGAGTTCGAAGATGGATATTGACTCACTAAGAGTTGGCTGATTTCAGATTTGCAGCTTACCTATTTTTGTGCAGTGCTTCAATGCTTCACTGCTTGAGTGCTTGTGCACTTAATCAACTAGTCTTTTAATCTTTTGATTGATCTATGTCGCTAAGTCATTATGGGGCTGGACTGGAACTAATTATGCCACTAAGACTAGCAGTCTAGCATATGTTGCTGCTGCTATTTTATTCCCACCAATGTATTGTGGGTTTAATTTGATATACCTGTCTGCTGCTGCTATTTTATGTCTTACTGTTTTAATATGTCAATATTCATAGGTTAATGTAGCTTGCAGCTTGAAAGAAAAGAAGAGGGGTTGGATCTTCGATAAGAGAGATGGATCATGGATGCTACAAGAACAACAAAGAGAAGTGCAGAGTACATACCAAAGCATGGACAACAAAAAGGCTTGTATTGTATTCTCTAACCTTACCAATTTTGCTATTGCAAGTGTTAGATTGTTAGGATTTTTTTGCATACCTCGCCTAGGCGATCCTCATATGGTGTCGCCTCGCCGCACGCCTAACTCGCCTAGGCGTTTGGAAGGGGGTCGGTCGCCATGTCTCGCCTTAACGCCTTAATAACCTTGGCGGTACCAACCGGCATAGGGGCCGGGCGGTACCAACTGGCATAAGGACCGACACAGTCTCTACCGACCGACCGACCGCACCGCCACGTCACCAGTTAGTACCGGCGTGCATTGGACCCAGCATCCCAGTCTAACACCAAACCAAAACTCTGGTGGGCAAGTATCATCTCAGAATATCTAGATGAAGAGAGAAACAGCAACTAACGTAGCCAGCATGTCGTACTGAAACAAGCAAAATTATCAGGAAACAGGTATAGATACCACATGCTTAACCAGTCCTTATCCCAATTCACCATCCAACACATCCACATCCACATCATTCCTCTACTTCGTAGCTCCGTCATTAATATTAAGGGGAACGAAAACACGTGACATCAGATCGAACCAACCCACCTGCACGAAGGCCGCAGTCGCAATGGCGCCGTCCAGGACAGCCAGCGCGCCTTCAGCCGCTACAATCGGCAGGGGCAGGCAGCCCCCGCCATCACCGGCGGCGGCAGGGAAGGGCCCGTAGCGGCCCATGCCGACGGGCGGGCGGGCGAGGGGCAGTATCGAGGAGAAGGATTAGAGGCCGGACAGGCGTCGCATCTCGCGGCCAGCCGGGAGGACCGGAGCGGTAGGGTTTGATGCAGCCTCCAGGCGGGAGCGGAAGCGGAGGCCAAGGAGAGGAGAGGAGAGGAGAGAGCGGGAGCGGAGGCGGAGGACGAGGCTGAGAATTGACTGGAGAAGCGAGGCTGGGCACTTGGGCAGGCAACACCTGTTGGTTTGGAAAGACCGAGATGATCGATGTAGTGGGGACTGTACACGGGCTCATAATCCCGTGACGCCAGCAAAAAAAAATATTTAAGTATTAAAAATTAGTATCTAGAAACCAAACATTCCCTACATTACAAACAGAATTATATTGTTACCATTACTTTACAAATAAAGATAGAGGATTCATCGATCCAAATACAATTGTTTTCTAAAAGATAAAGTTATCTTACCGGTTTGAATATACTAGCTAAAACAAAATGACTAAAGTTTAATCACTTAGAAGAGATAAAGGTCATAAGAGCTAAAGTGACTAAAATAATGAAAAATATCAATTTAGTCAGTTTTAGTTATTTCTGTTTGAATATTTGGCTCCTAAGCGACTAAACTTTAGAGGACGTTTAGCAGAGCTCCGCTTCTAGCGAGAATCACTCTCGTAAAGTCAAACGGTAAAAAATTGAACTTCTTCATGGTGGGAGTGGAGTGAATCTAGTCTCTATTAGTCATTTTTGCTTTAGCTCCTGAGAAACAAACATGCCCTTAATACAATTCTCCCTCTGTTCCAAAATATAATTCATTTTAGACTAATCACATATTCATTAAGTAACATATGATTGTAGTTTCCATGTATGTCTATATTCATTATAATTTGAATGAATGTGGACGGAATAAAAAGTGGTCTAGAAAAAACTATATTTTGGGACGGAGGGGTAGTTTATATGGTATGTAATTTCACATTTCACCACCTTCCAAAATGTAGATATAAGTTTATCCCAAATTCATAGGATAAGGGTGGAATTTCACATTCCATCACTTTCCAAACTTTAGATATAAAGCCTAGTATCGGGGAAAAGATCTCTAGACTCCTAGGGCCATGAGTCAGCAGGAGGACGAGGGAAGAGTCCGCCTTCAAATAGTATTGAGGCACCGAGCCCAGGATCGGGCAAAGCGGAGCTAGAAAGGGGGTCAGGCAAATGAAGGAAGACACTCGAGTGGATTTCGCACCCAGCCTAAGACTGACCCACCATAAATGATTGGACATTACCTGCGCTTGGCGCGTAGCCACATCAGGGGAGTCGGTCCTCCTTCCACTCATGACCTACGGGCCCCTAGGCCTGTGACCCACTCATGACCTATGAAGTCTAGACCTGAGTGCACTGGTCATCTATAGGACCCACAACAGGACGAGTCGCGTCGAGACCCAGGCTATGAAGGGCAGAGGTTTGCGTGGCGCAGAGAGAGTAATGATGCTGGCAAAGCTCCTCGTCGCCCACACACTGCCAGTCTTAAAGAGCCTATCTAGAGAAGCTCAGACGACCGAGGCGCATATCGATAAGCACGATTTTTTCAAGATAGAACTCCTCATTTTACCACGATGCAGTAACTCCTTCCACGAGAACCCACCGGTAACTGACCCCATCCTTGGCCTATAAAATGGGGAGGGTCGGCCGAGATGAAGAAGAGGAACTGAAAGGGAAATAGGGTTAACTTTTTCCACAATTAATTTTTGGTGGTTGAATGTCCAACACAAACAAATGGACTAACTAGTTTACTCTAGAATACATGTTCTACAGGTTCATAAAGGTTCAAGAAAAATCAATAAATATTCAAGTTAGGGGTTCAATTCAAAGGAGCAAATAAAACCGAGTGTGCTATGGTCTGGCGCACCGGACTGTCTGGTGTGCCACCGGACAGTGTCCGGTGCACCAGGACCGTACAGGTCTGAACCAACCGCTCTCGGGTTTCTTCAGGCGCACTCCGCTATAATTCACCGGACTGTCCGGTGCACCAGCAGAGCAACGACTATCCAGCGGAACGGTCGACTCTGCATATGCTACAGTGAGCTGCAGTGCGCGGCAGAAGTCAGAGCAGAAGTCAGAGGCGCACCGGACAGTGAACAGGACATGTCCGGTGTGGCACCAGACTGTCTAGTGCCACCAGAAGTCAACTGCGCCAACGGTCGACTGCTCCCGAACCCTAACAGTTGGGTGACGTGGCGGCGCACCGGACAGTCTGGTGTGCCCATCTACAGCAGCCTTCCCCAACGGCTTGTTTGGTGGTTGAGGGCTATAAATACCCCTCAACCACCACCACTCCAAGCATCCAAGTTTCCAGTACTTCACATTCAATACAAGAGCTAGTGCATTCACTCCAAGACACATTTCCAAAAGATCAAAGCCTCTCCAAGTCTAGAATTCATTCCAACCACCTAGTGACTTGAGAGAGAGGTGTTCATGTTTCTTTGTGCTTTTGTTGCCTGGATCGCTTTCTTCCTTCGTCATTATTGTTCCCAAGTGTTTTGTAAGCAAGGCAAGAGACACCAATTGTGTGGTGGTCCTTGCGGGGTCTAAGTGACCCATGAGAATTAAGGAGAAAGCTCACTCGGTCTAAGTGACCGTTTGAGAGAGGGAAAGGGTTGAAAGAGACCCGGTCTTTGTGACCACCTCAACGGGGACTAGGTTCTTTAGAACTGAACCTCGGCAAAACAAATCACCGTGTTCACTCGCTTTATTTCTTGGTTGATTTGTTTTCCCCTCTCTCTCGAACTCAAATTTAATTCTAACACTAACCTCGGCTTGTAGTTTGTGTTTTAAGTTATAAATTTCAGATTACACCTATTCACCACCCTCTAGGCGACTTTCAATTGGTATCAGAGCCCAGTGCTTCATTAGAGTCTAACAACTCGAAGTGATGTCGGAGACCACGCCAAGAGGGAGATCGTGACCGGCGACAAGCCTGCAAGCCCGGGGAGAACCCACTCAAGGGAGTCCGGCCACAAGCATAAGGAGGAATCCTCTTCCTCCAACAAAACCCATCGGAGAGGCGACAAGAAGAAGAAGATGAAGAAAGTGGTCTACTATGAGACCGACTCTTTGTCGCCCTCCACATCCGGCTCTGACTCGTCGTCCATCGCTTCTAAGCGCCATGAGCGCAAGAAGTATAGCAAGATGCCCCTATGCTATCCTCGCATTTCTAAGCGCACTCCATTACTCTCCATTCCCCTAGGCAAACCACCATATTTTGATGGTGAGGATTATTGTATGTGGAGTGATAAAATGATGCATCACCTAACCTCACTCCACAAAAGCATATGAGAGATTGTTGAGTTTGGTGCGCAGGTACCCAAGGTAGGGGACAAGGACTACGATTCGGACGAGGCCGACCAAATTAGGCACTTTAACTCCCAAGCCACCACTATACTCCTTGCCTCCTTGTGTCGAGAGGAGTATAATAAGGTGCGAGGGTTAAAGACCGCCAAGGAAATTTGGGACGTCCTCAAGACGGCGCACGAAGGGGACGAGGTGACCAAGATCACCAAAAGAGAGATGATCGAGGGGGAGCTCAGTCGATTCATCCTCAACCAAGGGGAAGAGTCGCAAGCCATGTGCAACCGGCTCAAGACGATGGTCAATCAAGTGCGCAACCTCGGGAGCACAAAATGGGATGACCATGAAATGGTCAAGGTTATTCTTAGATCCCTCGTATTTTATAATCCTACTCAAGTTCAATTAATACGTGGGGATCTTAGATACAAGCTAATGTCTCCCGAGGAGGTGATTGGCAAGTTTGTGAGCTTTGAACTTATGATCGAAGACTCCAAACATATTATCAACTTGGAGCAAGGCACCACCTCCACACCCGAGGTGCAACCTGTCGCATTCAAGGCGACGAAAGAAGAAAAGAAGGAGTCTACACCAAGTAGGCTTCCAATCGATGCCTCCAAGCTCGACAACGAGGAAATGACACTCATCATCAAGAGCTTCCGCCAAATCCTCAAGCAAAGGAGGGGGAAGGACTACAAACCCCACTCCAAGAGGATGTGTTACAAATGTGGTAAGCTCGGTCATTTTATTGCTAAATGTCCAATGTCTAGTGACAGTGACAGGGGCGACGACAAGAAGGGGAAGAAGAAGGAGAAGAAGAGATACTACAAGAATAAGGGCGGCGATGCCCACATGTGTCGGGAATGGGACTCCGATGAGAGCTCCACCGACTCCTTCGACGAGGACGCCGCCAACATCGCCGTCAACAAGGGACTCCTCTTCCCCAACGTCGGCCACAAGTGCTTCATGGCAAAGGATAGCAAAAAGAAGAAGGTACAATCTAGAACCATCCCCAAGTATACTACATCTAGTGATGAGGGTAGTTCTAGTGATGATGAAGATGATTTGCTCACTCTTTTTGCCAATCTTAACATGCAACAAAAGGAAAAATTATGTAACACCCGGTTTTAAAGGACAAAGCCGGGTGCATCTCATAGATGCGCCAAAGAAGACAACATATATAATAACAGAGTGTATAGAGATAAATGTCATAAATCATCAGAGTATTTATTACATAGCGGAAGACTTATTACAAAATAAAGTAATGAAGATAAAACAAACTAAGGATCGTCGGCGCCAATGTCAACTGAGAAACGCCACCTAGATCAGATCGAACTCCTCAGTGTTAGGCAGCTCCTCCTGAACCACCCGCTCTTCTCCTGTGGGGGGGGTGTGAGACAGCAAGGGTGAGCTCACATACGATCATAGCTCAACAAGTCGTGGGGAATAATGTGACATGAACTCACCAAAGGTGAGAGTTCATGAAGTGTAAGGCTGATCAAATGAAATAGAGGCTGAAGCTGAGCATTGCTTTTATAAGTTGGTCAAAATTTTATTAGCAGTTACTAAGTGTAAGTAAATACCAAACCATAGTAACAATAAGTAAAAGTAATAATAAAATAATCCCAAATGCAATGAAATGACAAGTTAAGTTTAAGTTCCATATATTAATCATGTGAGTGTCCGAGCCGCTCATGACCGTGAGCACGGCTAGTATACCAGTTTTACACTCTGCAGAGGTTGCGCATCTTTACCCACAAGTCGTGTTACCCATTTGCCACGGAGTTGATCAGACTCCATACACCTCTACCTAGGAAGCGAGGCAGGGTACCACTACGAGGCCTTTACAAAGTTCCACTAGCTTCAGACTACCCGCTACAGTTTATAGGAAGCTCCAGTGCAGGGTTCCTGGCTGACCGCCATCGCAGCAAAATCAACCAGGGACCTCCCTACACTGACCACTCCCCTACTGCCCTTGCCCCTTTCGGGTAAGGTAGCCCTCCCCTAGCTTTCCTAGTTAATCAGCCAAGGGCGTCCCATTAAACCCTTGTGGTAGCACTGTTTTCCCGGGTGGTTCTCCATGTTCCCATTAACATAATGATCTTAACATGAACAAGGAAGAATAAAACAGATAACAATAGTATAACAATGAGTGATGAATATCTCTATACCCAAATCCACATAAAGCAATAGCATGTACTACCCAAAACTTTAGTAGTAAAACCAGTGGTAAAACAAGGTATAAAGATAGTCAAAATCTAGGGCATCCTATTGGGTCCTAGCAAAATTATCCTATGCAGATCATTATGAATAATAAGAACATGAATGGGTAAAAGAAGTGATCAAGGGCACAACTTGCCTTCAACGAGCTCCTGCTCAGCTATTTCAACTTGTTGAAGCCCAGGTTCCACAGTGGGTTGCTCGTCTACTCGCATCAATACAATACATACATGGCATAGCATAAATTAACATCACATCAAACATGCAAATAGAATATACAGTAATAGACTAGACATTAAAATAAGATCACAGGAACTGGAATCATTAAATTTGGAGTTATATATTTTAAGTTATGGATTTTCTAATGTTTTATGTGCTTAATACAAGATTAAGTGAAATAATAATTTTAATGTGTTTGTCATGTTAGAACAGAGGCACTAATGGATAGACAATAATTTTATGAAAATTTAGGAACTGGAATGGTCTAATTTGGAGTTCATATGCATTTACTATGAATTAAACAAGTTTTAACATTTATTTATGCACTAAAAATTAATTTCTGATATTAATTTCTGATTTTCAAAGTTCTCTGGATTGGGCCTCAAATACCAGAAAACGCAGGGGGGGTCTCGGGTAAGAATTCTACAGACTCAGGCTACTATTCACTGGATTGCGGGTTGATTGGTGAATTCCTCGAGGACTCTTTAGCAAAACTACCAGCGCGAAAGGGTACGCGCCAAACCTGGCCGTTGGATCACGCGTAGACGGTGCCGATTAGATCAACCCACCGAGCGAAACGGTACTCAATCCGCACCGCACGATAGAACATCTACGTCTCAGATTTAAATATCCCGTATTGATTTGCTACCGACCGATCGAGATCGGACGGCGCACGATCCCACCCGAAGCGGTACGCTGATTACTCTAATCTGCGCCGTCCAAAGAGAATCTGACGGCGGCGAGCACGTCTTCTCCCCCCGTCACCAAACACGGCCGTGCCGCCGCCCCAACACGGCGGAACATCGCCGGTGAAACTCCAATCCGGTGTTCCAGTGCCCTAAAACGCAATTAAAGACTGCTACACGATGCCTAGGGGATGGCGAATACACTGAGACGTACCTTACTGGTAGGGACGAAGCACAGAGGCCTGACCACGGCGCGCGGCGGACAGGCGGAGAAGCGTGCACACCGGTGACGAATTCCGAGGTGCAGGAGCGCGATTCGACCCAAGAAAGGCGTCAACCACCTATCCTAGGTCCGAGCGAACCCCACCGGACACTTTCCGCGAGTATGGCTGAGCTAGGCTTGCGATTCCGGTGCGGCGGCGGTGGTCAACTCGAGCGATTCCAAGCTGTCCCGATGGCCGGACTTCACTACCGTAGCCCCGGCTACCCTTCAGGTGATGCCTGGACGCCCCTGGAGTCGAATTCGAGCCTTCAGCAATAGAGGAGTGATGGGTTGACGGCGGCGTTCGCCCAGACCGGCGAGGTGGAAGTGGTTTCTCCCTGATGAGGCACTCGGCTACTCGTTTAATCACGCGAGGCCATCCGACCGCGCTTTATGGGGCCAGAGGGCTTCGTGCATGTGAACGTCTGTTGCGCGGACGTCGGGGTCTTCACGGCGAGTTTGTCGCCGCGCACGAGATCCACGGGCGGGCGACGATTTCGCGTGGTTGTTACGACGGAGAAGGAAATGCCGACAAGAAGGCCCCACGCACCAGTGACAGAGAAAAGTCCACACAAGGAAATAGTGGCTGACCAGGTGGGGGCCACTCGCCAGCGTGACCGCGCGCGCGGTGGGAGAGTGGATGTGGGCCGCGCGCGTTGCATCCCTTGTTGGGCTGAATAGGGTAGCCGCTGGCCCATATGAGGTTTTGTCTTTTCTTTTATTTATTCATTTTTTTTCTATTTTCTTTAATTGTTTTGAATCCAAATTTGAATTTGAATGTGAGTTTCTCCTTTGAGTCCATTATACACATTCACACTCTAATGTTGGAATAATATATTTTCATTTACTTATTTTTATCCTCACAATATTTATTTCCTTCTCTTTTCTAGATTCAAGAATTTCTTTTAGGATTCTAAATTCCCTTTTTGGTCTTTAGTATATCTCTTTTCACATTATTATATTTATTTATATTGTCACAAAGTGCACACAAGAGTGAAAAACCAGCATGATGCAAAATTTTGTGGTATGTCTTTTATTAATTACTTGTTTTTAAATGTGGTGTTCACATGCTCCACTAAATAGAGACAAAATATTCAAGGGAATAACCTCTTATCATATGATGTGCACATTTGGGTGTTACAAATCCTACCCCCCTTAAAAAGAATCTCATCCTCGAGATTTAAGAAGATCTAGGGAAAAGATGGGGGAAGTCTATGCGAAGCTCTTCTTCTCTTTCCCACGTTGCTTCATCTTCACCGTGGTGACTCCATTGTACTTTGCACATCTTTATCACCTTGTTTCTTGTAACTCGAGTCAAAGTGTCCAGAATCTTGATGGGGTACTCGGCATAAGTCAAATCCTCTTGAACACTAAGGTCCTCCATTGGTAGCTGCTCCTCAGGTACCCTGAGGCACTTCTTTAGCTGAGACACATGAAACACATCATGTACATCTGACAGATGATCGGGTAACTCCAGTTGATATGCAACTTCACCCACTCGCTTTAAGATCAAGAAGGGTCCAATAAAGCGAGGGGACAACTTTCCTTTGACCTTGAATCTTCTCATACCACGAAGTGGTGACACCTTCAAGTAGACATGATCACCCTCCTTAAACTCCAGGAGTCTTCTCCTATTATCAGCATAGCTCTTTTGTCTGGACTGTGCAATTCTCAAATTTTCTCTTATCATTTGTACTTGCTCTTCTGCCTCTTGAATCAATTCAGGCCCAAAGAACTGTCTTTCTTCAGTCTGATCCCAATACAGGGGAGTCCTGCACTTCCTGCCATACAAAGCTTCAAATGGTGACATCTTCAAACTAGCCTGGTAGCTATTATTATAAGAAAACTCAGCATAGGGTAAGCTCTTCTCCCAACTTCCACCATGCTTAAGGGCACAAGCTCTTAACATATCTTCCAGCACTTGGTTAGTCCTCTCTGTCTGTCCATCAGTCTGGGGATGGTATGCTGAACTAAAATTCAACTTTGTATCCAAGCTCTCATGCAACTTCTTCCAAAATCGAGAAGTAAACCGTGATCCTCGATCAGACACGATCTTCTTAGGCACTCCATGTAGACAAACTATCCGAGTCATATACAATTCTGCTAGCTTGGCTCCCGTATAATTAGTCCTCACAGGTATAAAATGAGCCACCTTTGTCAATCTGTCTACAATTACCCAAATAGAGTCATATCCTGCTGGAGTGCGGGGTAGTCCAACAATAAAATCCATACCAATTTCTTCCCATTTCCACTCAGGTATCTTCAATGGGTGCAATAATCCAGCGGGTCTTTGATGTTCGGCCTTAACTCTTTGACATACATCACACTTAGCCACATGAGCAGCCACATCTCTTTTCAGTCCATACCACCAATACTTTCGCTTCAAATCTTGATACATCTTAGTGCTTCCAGGGTGGATGGAGTAATCAGAATCATGAGCTTCTTTCAATATAGCCTCGCGGAGGCTATCGATCTCTGGAACACATATACGATCTTTGAACCATATAGTACCTTGCTCATCCTCCGTGAATTCTGGAACTCTTCCTTCAGTAATAAGATCCTTAATCTCTTGAATCTTAGCATCACCAACCTGACCTTTACGAATCTCTTGCTCCAAGGTAGGTTCCAACTCGATGGTGACTCCTTCAGTGTGTGTAACAATTCCCAAGTTGAGTCTCTCAAAATCTTTTGCTAATTCATCGGGTAGCTGGACAACGAAAGCGGAGTGAACATGCTCCTTCCGACTCAAGGCATCTGCAACCAAATTCGCCTTGCCTGGATGATAGTGAATCTCCAAATCATAATCCTTGATGAGCTCCAACCAACGGCGTTGCCTAAGGTTGAGATCCTTCTGAGTGAATATGTACTTCAAACTCTTATGATCCGTATATACTTGGCACTTAGTTCCCATAATGTAGTGTCTCCAAATCTTAAGTGCATGCACAACGGCTGCCAATTCCAAGTCATGAGTGGGGTAGTTCAATTCATGCTTCCGCAACTGACGAGATGCATAGGCAATCACATGTCCTTCTTGCATAAGCACACATCCAAGTCCTTGGCCACATGCATCACAGTAAATGTCAAATCCCTTCTGCAGATCTGGCATAACCAATACTGGAGGTGACATCAATCTCTCCTTCAACTGATCAAAGCTTTCTTGGCACTTCTCATCCCACTTAAATTCTTTTCCTTTCTCCAAAAGCGATGTCATAGGCTTGGCAATCTTAGAGAATCCTTCAATAAATCTCCGATAATATCCTGCGAGTCCCAAGAAACTCCGAATCTCAGTAACTGTAGTGGGCACTCTCCATTCCATAATCTCTTTCACTTTAGCAGGATCCACTGCTATTCCTCCATTAGAAATAATATGACCAAGGAATGGCACCTTGTCAATCCAAAACTCGCACTTGCTGAACTTAACGTAGAGTTGATTATCTCGTAGCTTCTGTAGCACCAACCTTAGATGTTGTTCATGATCACTTTCATTCTTAGAATAGATAAGAATATCGTCGATGAATACCACGACGAATCTGTCCAAATACTCCATAAACACCTTATTCATCAAATTCATGAAGTAAGCTGGTGCATTGGTTAGTCCAAATGACATAACAGTAAACTCATATAATCCATATCGAGTCGAGAAAGCCGTCTTGGGAATATCCGATGGTCTAATCCTCATCTGATGGTATCCAGATCGGAGATCAATCTTCGAAAATACTCTCGCACCTCTCATCTGATCAAATAAATCCTCAATACGGGGCAACGGGTACTTGTTCTTCACCGTAACATCATTAAGAGACCTATAATCCACACACATCCGTTGCGATCCATCCTTTTTCTGCACAAATAACACCGGTGCTCCCCAAGGTGAGGAACTTGGACGAATGTAACCAGCCTCTTGTAACTCCGTCAACTGCTTCTTAAGTTCCTTCAACTCCTCTACGGACATTCTATATGGCCGTTTAGAAATAGGGGCGGTTCCAGGTAAGAGATCAATCACAAACTCAACTTCTCTATCAGGTGGCATCCCTGGTAACTCCTCTGGAAAGACATCCGGAAAATCTCTAACCACCCGGATGTTGTCACCAACAAACTCCTCAGGCATAAAGAACATTGCACGCATGGATGAGGAGGTTACTGCAATATTAACTTGAAATCTTTCTCCTTTAGTGGTAGTGAGCTCTATGGTACCTCTACCACATGCTATAACGGCCTTTGCCTTTCTTAGCCATGACATACCAAGGATCAGATCTATACTGCTTGACTCTAGTATTATAGCAGTAGCTCCAAATTCTCTACCCATAATGGTTAATGTCAATCTACGTGTCATTTGATTCGCCTCAACAGGCCCTTTAGGTGTAATTACTATCAGGGGTTTTCTCATATTTAGCAGCGGTATTTCATTTGTGTTGGCATAACGAGCAGACATGAATGAATGTGTAGCACCAGAATCAAATAATATTGTTGCAGGAATTGCATTAACATAAAACATACCAATTACGAGGTCACCACCATCAGGAGTATCATCAACACTGACTTGATTCACCCTGGCTATAGAATATCCTTTGCCAGGGGTCTGCTGCTTGTTCTGAGCTGGAGTAGTAGCAATCCTCTGTGGACAGACATTTGCATAATGACCAATCTTCCCACACTTGAAACATTGAGTGCCCGGACTCTGTCCTGCAAACTTCGTCGGGGTGCCCGTGGGAGTAGCCTGCCGAGGAGGTGGAGTCCTCAGTGGTGATTGCTGAACTGGGCGTGGTCCTCCGGGTCGAGTTGGTGTACCCTGTGGTGAACTGTAGCGAGGACGAACACTGCTGCTACCCTGTCCCTGTGAGATAGCCTTCCTCTTCAAATCACCCAGTTGAACACGCTTGTGTTCAATAGCAAGAGCCTTATCCAACAGTCTTTGAAATGATGGAAATGTGTGTGCCACTAGAGCATACTGCAGTGGTCCGTTAAGTCCTTCAATGAAATGCTCCTGCTTCCTCTCGTCTTCAGCAACTTCTTCAGGGGCATATCTGGATAACTGAATAAACTTGTCGCGGTACTCGCTGACTGACATACTTCCTTGCTTCAGCGACAGAAACTCCTTCTTCTTGATCTTTATCATACCAGCTGGAATATGGTAGTTCCTGAACTGCGTACTGAACTCTGCCCAAGTAATAGTATCCACAGCATCATGGGCAGCAGTATAAGAATCCCACCAGTCAGCAGCAGGACCAATCAGACGTCCAGAAGCATATAAAACCTTCTCCCGGTCCGTGCACTGTGCAATGTTGAGCATCTTCTCAATTGCTTTTAGCCAATCATCTGCATCAAGTGGATCTGGCGAACTGGCGAAGGTCGGTGGCTTATGACTCATAAACTCCTGGTGCTTATCACGAGGTGGAACTGGTGGTGGTGGTGGAGGCAATGGCACTTGTTGCTGTTGCTGCTGTTGTTGAAGTTGTTGTTGCAGCTGCTGTTGTTGCGCCCTCCTTTCTTGGCGTATCTCATCTCTCTCCTGGCGCAACTCCTGGCGTATATCTTCTCTTTCCTGACGCATCTCTTGGCGTTCTTGCTGCATCTGGGCACGCATATCAGCCATAGTGTCCGCCATTTGCTGCATCACCGCCATCTAAGCAGCAACCAGTGGGTCAACTCCGCCTGGTGGAGGATTAGGAGGATTCATCTCTGCTGGTTGTGGCTGAGGTTGTCTATATATCCTTCGAGTGTGTCGATTAGGAGGCAAATCAATTCCACCACCCCTCCTAGTATTGACCATCTGAGTTAGATACATATGGTAAGAGCAGTAGACAAGGCAGTAATTACAATCATGTTACTTTGGGGGATTTATTAGCTAAGCAGTTTAATGTTTTACCTACCATAGCTAATTTATTACCTTATGCTGGCACATGCTAAGATGTCCACGTAATATTTCAATCAATCAAAGAAGCAAATCAGGCATTGATCATCAGAACAATCAACCAATAATTTTAATAGAGAAAATAGTTTTAATTTTTTTTTGTCTTAGGTCCCCTATATCTTAAAAGATCATAGTGGTAGGATTCCAAGGTGTGAAATCCATATTGTCTTAGAGTAGATAAGATAAGAATGATCAGAGTAGAACAGTAGAAGGTGAGACAGGATCAAGATAAGTATAGAAAGAATCAGAGTAAGGTAAGTGTAGAATGAATCAGAATAAGATAAGTAGGTAAGGGTTTTGTCCATTTCTATCTAGGTTTCGTCCTACAGTCAACATTTCCTCTGATACCACTTCTGTAACACCCGGTTTTAAAGGACAAAGCCGGGTGCATCTCATACATGCGCCAAAGAAGACAACATATATAATAACAGAGTGTATAGAGATAAATGTCATAAATCATCAGAGTATTTATTACATAGCGGAAGACTTATTACAAAATAAAGTAATGAAGATAAAACAAACTAAGGATCGTCGGCGCCAATGTCAACTGAGAAACGCCACCTAGATCAGATCGAACTCCTCAGTGTTAGGCGGCTCCTCCTGAACCACCCGCTCTTCTCCTGTGGGGGGGGGTGTGAGACAACAAGGGTGAGCTCACATACGATCATAGCTCAACAAGTCGTGGGGAATAATGTGACATGAACTCACCAAAGGTGAGAGTTCATGAAGTGTAAGGCTGATCAAATGAAATAGAGGCTGAAGCTGAGCATTGCTTTTATAAGTTGGTCAAAATTTTATTAGCAGTTACTAAGTGTAAGTAAATACCAAACCATAGTAACAATAAGTAAAAGTAATAATAAAATAATCCCAAATGCAATGAAATGACAGGTTAAGTTTAAGTTCCATATATTAATCATGTGAGTGTCCGAGCCGCTCATGACCGTGAGCACGGCTAGTATACCAGTTTTACACTCTGCAGAGGTTGCGCATCTTTACCCACAAGTCGTGTTACCCATTTGCCACGGAGTTGATCAGACTCCATACACCTCTACCTAGGAAGCGAGGCAGGGTACCACTACGAGGCCTTTACAAAGTTCCACTAGCTTCAGACTACCCGCTACAGTTTATAGGAAGCTCCAGTGCAGGGTTCCTGGCTGACCGCCATCGCAGCAAAATCAACCAGGGACCTCCCTACACTGACCACTCCCCTACTGCCCTTGCCCCTTTCGGGTAAGGTAGCCCTCCCCTAGCTTTCCTAGTTAATCAGCCAAGGGCGTCCCATTAAACCCTTGTGGTAGCACTGTTTTCCCGGGTGGTTCTCCATGTTCCCATTAACATAATGATCTTAACATGAACAAGGAAGAATAAAACAGATAACAATAGTATAACAATGAGTGATGAATATCTCTATACCCAAATCCACATAAAGCAATAGCATGTACTACCCAAAACTTTAGTAGTAAAACCAGTGGTAAAACAAGGTATAAAGATAGTCAAAATCTAGGGCATCCTATTGGGTCCCAGCAAAATTATCCTATGCAGATCATTATGAATAATAAGAACATGAATGGGTAAAAGAAGTGATCAAGGGCACAACTTGCCTTCAACGAGCTCCTGCTCAGCTATTTCAACTTGTTGAAGCCCAGGTTCCACAGTGGGTTGCTCGTCTACTCGCATCAATACAATACATACATGGCATAGCATAAATTAACATCACATCAAACATGCAAATAGAATATACAGTAATAGACTAGACATTAAAATAAGATCACAGGAACTGGAATCATTAAATTTGGAGTTATATATTTTAAGTTATGGATTTTCTAATGTTTTATGTGCTTAATACAAGATTAAGTGAAATAATAATTTTAATGTGTTTGTCATGTTAGAACAGAGGCACTAATGGATAGACAATAATTTTATGAAAATTTAGGAACTGGAATGGTCTAATTTGGAGTTCATATGCATTTACTATGAATTAAACAAGTTTTAACATTTATTTATGCACTAAAAATTAATTTCTGATATTAATTTCTGATTTTCAAAGTTCTCTGGATTGGGCCTCAAATACCAGAAAACGCAGGGGGGGTCTCGGGTAAGAATTCTACAGACTCAGGCTACTATTCACTGGATTGCGGGTTGATTGGTGAATTCCTCGAGGACTCTTTAGCAAAACTACCAGCGCGAAAGGGTACGCGCCAAACCTGGCCGTTGGATCACGCGTAGACGGTGCCGATTAGATCAACCCACCGAGCGAAACGGTACTCAATCCGCACCGCACGATAGAACATCTACGTCTCAGATTTAAATATCCCGTATTGATTTGCTACCGACCGATCGAGATCGGACGGCGCACGATCCCACCCGAAGCGGTACGCTGATTACTCTAATCTGCGCCGTCCAAAGAGAATCTGACGGCGGCGAGCACGTCTTCTCCCCCCGTCACCAAACACGGCCACGCCGCCGCCCCAACACGGCGGAACATCGCCGGTGAAACTCCAATCCGGTGTTCCAGTGCCCTAAAACGCAATTAAAGACTGCTACACGATGCCTAGGGGATGGCGAATACACTGAGACGTACCTTACTGGTAGGGACGAAGCACAGAGGCCTGACCACGGCGCGCGGCGGACAGGCGGAGAAGCGTGCACACCGGTGACGAATTCCGAGGTGCAGGAGCGCGATTCGACCCAAGAAAGGCGTCAACCACCTATCCTAGGTCCGAGCGAACCCCACCGGACACTTTCCGCGAGTATGGCTGAGCTGGGCTTGCGATTCCGGTGCGGCGGCGGTGGTCAACTCGAGCGATTCCAAGCTGTCCCGATGGCCGGACTTCACTACCGCAGCCCCGGCTACCCTTCAGGTGATGCCTGGACGCCCCTGGAGTCGAATTCGAGCCTTCAGCAATAGAGGAGTGATGGGTTGACGGCGGCGTTCGCCCAGACCGGCGAGGTGGAAGTGGTTTCTCCCTGATGAGGCACTCGGCTACTCGTTTAATCACGCGAGGCCATCCGACCGCGCTTTATGGGGCCAGAGGGCTTCGTGCATGTGAACGTCTGTTGCGCGGACGTCGGGGTCTTCACGACGAGTTTGTCGCCGCGCACGAGATCCACGGGCGGGCGACGATTTCGCGTGGTTGTTACGACGGAGAAGGAAATGCCGACAAGAAGGCCCCACGCACCAGTGACAGAGAAAAGTCCACACAAGGAAATAGTGGCTGACCAGGTGGGGGCCACTCGCCAGCGTGACCGCGCGCGCGGTGGGAGAGTGGATGTGGGCCGCGCGCGTTGCATCCCTTGTTGGGCTGAATAGGGTAGCCGCTGGCCCATATGAGGTTTTGTCTTTTCTTTTATTTATTCATTTTTTTTCTATTTTCTTTAATTGTTTTGAATCCAAATTTGAATTTGAATGTGAGTTTCTCCTTTGAGTCCATTATACACATTCACACTCTAATGTTGGAATAATATATTTTCATTTACTTATTTTTATCCTCACAATATTTATTTCCTTCTCTTTTCTAGATTCAAGAATTTCTTTTAGGATTCTAAATTCCCTTTTTGGTCTTTAGTATATCTCTTTTCACATTATTATATTTATTTATATTGTCACAAAGTGCACACAAGAGTGAAAAACCAGCATGATGCAAAATTTTGTGGTATGTCTTTTATTAATTACTTGTTTTTAAATGTGGTGTTCACATGCTCCACTAAATAGAGACAAAATATTCAAGGGAATAACCTCTTATCATATGATGTGCACATTTGGGTGTTACAACTTAAATGAATTGATAGGAGCCATTCATGAGAAGGATGAACTTTTGGATAGCCGAGAGGAATTTCTTATTAAAGAAAACAAGAAGCATGTTAAAGTAAAAATGCTTATGCTCAGGAAGTAGAGAAAAATGAAAACTTGACTAAGGAGCTTAGCATTTGCCATGATTCAACTGTCAGTCTTAGAAATGAAAATGCTAGTTTAAATGCTAAGATTGATAAATTGAATGATACAATTTCTAGTCTTAGAACTAAAAATGATAATTTAATTTCTAAGATTAAAGATTTAAATGTTTGCAATGATTCTATTTCCTGTCTTAGAGATGAGAATGCCATATTATATGATAAGATAAAAGAATTAAATGTTTGTGAACCTTATACATCTATTGTTGAGCATGTTTCTATTTGCACTAGATGTAGATATGTTAATGTAGAAGCTATTGATGATCACATTGCCATGATTAAGAAACAAAATGATCATATAGCTAAATTAGATGCTAAAATTGCCGAGCATGAGCTCGAAAATGAAAATTTTAAATTTGCTCGTAGCATGCTTTATAATGGGAGACGCCTTGGCATTAAGGATGGCATTGGTTTTCAACAAGGAAGCAATGTCAAGCTTAATACCCCTAAAAGATCGTCTAATTTTGTTAAGGGCAAAGCTCCCATGGTTCAGGATAATGAGGGCTATATTTTATATCCTACTAATTATCCTGAGCACAAAATTAGGAGAATTCATGCTAGAAAACCTCATAATGTTTCTCACCATGCTTTTATGTATAAAAATGAGGCTTCTAGCTCTAGGCATTCTACTCATGTTAAAATGCCTAAAAAGAAAACTCGTGCTGCATCAAATGAGCATAATGTTTCATTTAAAACTTTGGATGCATCTTATGTTTTAACTAACAAATCAGGCAAAATAGTTGCCAAATATGTTGGGGGCAAACATAAGGGTTCAAAGATTTGTGTTTGGGTACCTAAGATTCTTATTTCTAACGTAAAAGGACCCAAGAATGTTTGGGTACCTAAGAACAAGGCCTAAATTGTTTTATAGGTTTATGCATCCGGGGGCTCAAGCTAGATAATTGATAGCAGATGCACAAACCACATGGCAGGAGAGAAAAGAATGTTCTCCTCCTACGAGAAAAACGAAGATCCCCAACGAGCTATCACATTCGGGGATGGAAATCTAGGTTTGATCAAAGGACTTGGTAAAATTGCTATATCTCCTGACCACTCTATTTCCAATGTTTTTCTTATAGATTTTTTAGATTATAACTTGCTTTTTGTTTCTCAATTATGCAAAATGGGTTACAACTGTCTTTTTAGTAATATTGGTGTTACTGTCTTTAGAAGAAGTGATGATTCAATAGCATTTAAGGGAGTGTTAGAGGGTCAGCTATATTTAGTTGATTTTAATGATAACAAAGCTGACCTCGACACTTGCTTAATTGGTAAGACTAATATGGGCTGGCTCTGGCATCGCCGACTTGCCCATGTTGGGATGAAGAATCTTCACAAGCTTCTAAAGAGAGAGCATATTTTAGGACTAACAAATGTTCATTTTGAGAAAGATAGGGTTTGTAGCGCATGCCAAGCAGGAAAGCAAGTTGGCGCCCATCATCCACACAAAAACATCATGACGACGGACAGGCCGCTCGAGCTACTTAACATGGATTTATTTGGCCTGATCGCTTATATAAGCATCGGCGGGAGTAAGTGTTGTCTAGTAATTATGGATGATTATTGTCGCTTCACTTGGGTGTTCTTTTTGCAGGAAAAATCACAAACCCAAGAGACCTTAAAGGGATTCTTGAGATGGGCTCAAAATGAGTTCGACTTAAGGATCAAAAAGATAAGAAGCGACAATGGGACAGAGTTCAAGAATTCTCAAATTGAAGGCTTCCTTGAGGATGAGGGCATCAAGCTTGAGTTCTCTTCTCCCTACACGCCTCAACAAAATGGTGTAGTGGAGAGGAAGAATAGAACTCTACTGGACATGGTGAGAACCATGCTTGATGAGTACAAGACTCCGGACCGGTTTTGGGCTAAGGCGATTAACACCGCCTGCTACTCCATCAACCGGTTATATCTTCACCGAATCCTCAAGAAGACATCATATGAACTCCTTATCGGTAAAAAGCCCAATGTTCCATATTTTAGAGTCTTTGGGAGTAAATGCTTTATTCTTGTTAAAAGAGGTAAAAAAAACTAAATTTGCTCGTAAAGCTGTAGAAGGCTTTTTACTTGGTTATGACTCAAACACAAGGGCATATAGAGTCTTTAACAAGTCCACTGGACTAGTTGAAGTTTCTTGTGACATTGTGTTTGATGAGACTAATGGCTCCCAAGTGGAGCAAGTTGATCTTGATGAATTAGATGATGAAGAGGCTCCGTGCATCGCGCTAAGGAACATGTCTATTGGGGATGTGTGTCCTAAGGAATCTGAAGAGCCTCCACAAGCACAAGATCAACCATCATCTTCCAATCAAGCATCTCCACCAACCCAAGATGAGAATCAGGCTCAAGATGATGAAGAAGATCAAGAGGATGAGCCACCTCAAGAAGAGGTCAATGATCAAGGGGGTGAAGATAATCAAGACAAGGAAGATGAGCAAGAAATACAGGGTCAAAGACCACCACACCCAAGAGTCCACCAAGCAATTCAACGAGATCACCCCGTCAACTCCATCCTTGGTGACATTCATAAGGGGGTAACAACTAGATCTCGAGTTGCTCATTTCTGTGAACATTATTCTTTTGTTTCCTCTATTGAGCCATACAGAGTGGAGGATGCATTAAGAGATTCGGATTGGATGATGGCAATGCAAGAGGAGCTCAACAACTTCACGAGAAATGAGGTATGGCATTTGGTCCCACGTCCTAATCAAAATGTTGTAGGTACCAAATGGGTATTCCGCAACAAGCAAGATGAGCATGGTGTGGTGATAAGGAACAAAGCCTAACTTGTGGCCAAGGGTTATTCACAAGTCGAAGGTTTGGATTTCGATGAAACTTATGCACCCATGGCTAAGCTTGAGTCAATTCGCATATTACTTGCCTATGCTACTTACCATGGCTTTAAGCTTTACCAAATGGACGTGAAAAGTGCCTTCCTCAATGTACCAATCAAGGAAGAGGTCTATGTTGAGCAACCTCCCGGCTTTGAAGATAGTGAGTACCCTAACCATGTTTACAAACTCTCAAAGGCGCTTTATGGTATGAATGCCTACGAGATTTTCCTATCACTAATGGCTTCAAAGTCGGCAAAGCCGATCCTACACTCTTTACTAAAACTATTGAAAAAGACTTGTTCATACGCCAAATCTATATTGATGATATCATATTTGGGTCTACTAACAAGTCAACCTGTGAAGAGTTTAGCAGGATCATGGTACAAAAATTTGAGATGTCAATGATGGGGGAATTGAGATATTTCTTAGGATTTCAAATCAAGCAACTCTAGGATGGCACCTTCATCAGCCAAACCAAGTACATTCAAGACATTCTTAAGAAGTTTGGAATGAAGGATGCCAAACCCATCAAGACACCCATGGGAATAAATGGGCATCTCGACCTCGACACGGGAGGTAAATTCGTAGATCAAAAGGTATACCGGTCGATGATAGGATCTTTACTCTATTTATGTGCATCTCGACCGGATATTATGCTTTTTGTATGCATGTGTGCAAGATTTCAGGCCGATCCTAAGGAAGTTCACCTTAGGGCCGTGAAGAGAATCATGAGGTATTTAGTTTACAATCCTAAGTTTGGGCTTTGGTACCCCAGGGGATCCACCTTTGATTTAATAGGTTATTCCGATGCCGATTGGGCAGGGTGTAAAATTGATAGGAAGAGCACATCGGGGACTTGTCAGTTTCTAGGGAGATCCTGGTGTCTTGGGCTTCAAAGAAACAAAACTCAGTAGCTCTTTCTACCGCCGAAGCCGAGTATATTGCCGCAGGTCATTATTGTGCGCAATTACTTTGGATGAGGCAAACCCTCAGGGACTATGGCTACAAATTGAGCAAAGTCCCTCTCCTATGTGATAATGAGAGTGCTATCCGCATGGCGGATAATCCCGTTGAACATAGCCGCACTAAGCACATAGACATTCGGTATCACTTTCTGAGGGATCACCAACAAAGGGGGAATATCGAATTAGCTTATGTTAACACCAAAGATCAATTAGCCGATATCTTTACCAAGCCTCTAGATGAGAAAACCTTTAGCAAACTTAGGAATGAGCTAAATATTCTTGATTCTCGGAATTTTGATTGAAACATTGCACACATAGCTCATTTATATACCGTTGATCATATCTCTTTCATTTGGCACATATACATATTTCTTATTCTTCTTGTGCCAAGGCTAAGACTAATGTATTTCCATAAGTATCTCTTGTATTAAGTCTTAGATTGAAAGGGAAATGGAGTATTCGGCAGAGACAACGCTTCCACTCAACTCCAATGGTATTATTTACCCTTTGCCGGTATTCCGCCATCTCTCCGATTGGTATAATCTTTCACTCATATTTATTTTATCAATGGAGGATAAAATATAAAAAGGGCTCCAAAGTTCTCCATTTTTGGCGATTAATGCCAAAGGGGGAGAAAATATTAAGCCCAAAGCAAAAGGACCGCACCACCACCATTTCAAAATTTTCAAAATGAAAGATTTATTTGGTAATCACAAATGTTTGTTTTCAATTAGTATTCAAGGCAATTTCAAATTGGTATCTATGCTTATGAAAATAATATTTCAAAATTGGTATCTATTCAAAAGCCTCTTGAAAGCTAAGGGGAGAATTTCATTTAGGGGGAGCTTTTAATTAGTCAAAGGAAAAGCATTTGAAACAGGGGGAAAAATTTCAATCTTGAAAATGCTTCTCACAATCTTATTTATATACCTTTGACTATTTGCAAAAGAATTTTAAAAATACTTTGAAAAGATTTGCAAAAACAAAACAAGTGGTGCAAATGTGGTCCAAAATGTTAAATAAAAGAAAGCAATCCATTCACTCTTATTCATATGTAATAAGACTTTCGTATTGGTTTAAATTCCAAGTAACCTATGCACTTACTATATGCAAACTAGTTCATTTCTACACTTTATATATTTGCTTTGGTTTGTGTTGGCATCAATCACCAAAAAGGGGAAGATTGAAAGGGAAATAGGGTTAACCTTTTCCACAATTGATTTTTGGTGGTTGAATGCCCAACACAAACAAATAGACTAACTAGTTTGCTCTAATACATGTTCTACAGGTGCATAAAGGTTCAACAAAAACCAATAAATATTCAAGTTAGGGGTTCAATTCAAAGGAGCAAATAAAACCGAGTGTGTCCAGTGCACCAGGACCGTACAAGTCTGAACCAGCCGCTCTCGGGTTTCTTCAGGCGCACTCCGCTATAATTCACCGGACTGTCCGGTGTGCCACCGGACTATCCGGTGCACCAGCGAAGCAACGGCTACCTAGCGCAACGGTCGACTCTGCAAAGGCTACAATGAGCTACAGTGCGCGACAGAAGTCAGAGGTGCACCAGACAGTGAACAGGTTCTATCTGGTGTGGCACCGGACTGTCCGATGCCACCAGAAGTCAACTGCGCCAACGATTGACTGCTCTCGAACCCTAACGATTGGGTGACGTGGTGGCGCACCGGACAGTCTACAGGACCTGTCCGATGGCGCACCAAACTGTCCGGTGCGCCCATCAATAGCAGCCTTCCCCAGCGGCTTGTTTGGTGGTTGAGGGCTATAAATACCCCCAACCACCACCACTCCAAGCATCCAAGTTTCCAGCACTTCACATTTAATACAAGAGCTAGTGCATTCACTCCAAGACACGTTTCCAAAAGATCAAAGCCTCTCCAAGTCTAGAATTCATTCCAACCACCTAGTGACTTGAAAGAGTGTGTGTTCGTGTTTCTTTGTGCTCTTGTTGCTTAGATCACTTTCTTCCTTCCTCGTTCTTGTTTCCAAGTGTTTTGTAAGCAAGGCAAGAGACACCAATTGTGTGGTGGTCCTTGCGGGGTCTAAGTGACCCGTGAGAATTAAGGAGAAAGCTCACTCGGTCTAAGTGACCGTTTGAGAGAGGGAAAGGGTTGAAAGAGACCCGGTCTTTGTGAGCACCTCAACGGGGATTATGTTCTTTAGAACTGAACCTCGGTAAAACAAATCACCGTGTTCACTCGCTTTATTTCTTGGTTGATTTGTTTTTCCCCTCTCCCGAACTCGGATTTAATTCTAACACTAACCTTGGCTTGTAGTTTGTGTTTTAAGTTATAAATTTCAGATTACACCTATTCACCCCCCTCTAGGTGACTTTCAGGAACACACGAGACAAACACGTGGAGGTCGAAGGCGAGGAGCACATCGCCACGACGCCCAAGGCTTAGCTAGGTAGAGAGCACCAGATTCATAGTTGTTAGTGAGTAAACTCCAGTCGGGTGGCGGAATGCACCTACCTAATCCTAAGAACAGGGAGGAGCTTAGGGTTTGCCTGCTGAGATGGATGAACACAAGAACACACAAGGGTTTAGAGTGGTTCGAGCCACCGTAGCGTAATACCCTACTCCACTTATTAGTTGTATTGCGGATAGCTTGAGAAAGCCTAGGATCTAGAGATGGCAATGGGGACCCGATCCTCGATTCCCCATGGGGAATTCCTCCATTAGGGGATGGGGAAGAAACTTCCCCCGCGGGGAAATAAACGAGGAAAGTTTATCCCCCGACGGGTAAACGGGGATGGGGACGGGGAAGCATTCCCCATCGCCGTTCCCCATGGGGACCCATTAAACTTGCATGTGACTATGTTTTTGTGTACCGGTTAACAACAAAAACAAATAATTACCTTGTCAAGAGACCACTAATTGTACAGATGTGTTCATTTTGATGTATGCATAATGATTCTTACATCTGACAATGTGTATAAGTGATAATCTTTAACATTAATAACAAAAAACGTATATCTTAATTATAATTTAAACGGGGATGGGGATCCCCATTGGGGATTTATCCCCGCAGGGAATGGGGATGGGGAAGAAATGTTCCCCGTAAGCGTTCGTGGGGATCCCCGCGGGGAAATTTTTTCGTCGCGGGGACGGGGATGGGGAGCAATTCCCTGGCGGGGAATTCCCTGTTGCCATCCTTATTAGGATCGGTTGGAGATGCCTCCGAGGGAATTCAAAAGAGTCTATCCATCCCTGAGTCCGTAGATGGACTCAAGTTCGGTCCTCCTAGGGGAGTGAGTGTGTTGTGTTCCCTAGGCCCGTCCCTAAGTAGCGTGTGTGCCCTACCTTTTATAGCTAAGGGAGGGCACGTACATGGTAACATTGGTACTGAGGAGCCTTGGTAGGTGGTGAAAGTCGCCTAGAGGGGGCAAATAGGCGAAACCTGTAAATTATAAACTCTGAACATGAACTTTACCCGGGGTTAGGATTAGAAACAAATTATAATGAATGTGGAGTGCGGAAGAGAGTTCTTCTTGCTATGAGTTGCTCAATCAATGCAGATGACTTTGGGAGCTAACTCAAAAGATTGTGAGCAAGAGAACTTAGAGAGAGGGGAGGGGAAGAATCAAATTGAGCAGTGATGATCAACACAAATGAACACAACGATTTGTTTCCGAGGTTCTGTTCCAATGAACCTACTCCCCGTTGAGGAGGCCACGGAGGCCGGGTCTTTTTCAACCCTTTTTCTCTCTCAATCGATCACTTAGACCGGTTTAGTGCTTCTTATTAATCTCAATGATCACTAAGACCCTGCAAGGATCACCACACACTTAGGTATCTCTTGCTAGCTTTACAAGTCACTTAGAGAGTTTAGAAGGAGATGAAGAAAGCACGATTAAAAAGCCAAGCAACAAGAGCAACAAATGAAACACGAATCACACTCTCTCAAGTCACTAATCACTAATGATCACTTGTCTTAGTTGTGGCACTTGAGGAGATTGGAAGCTTTGAATGTGTCTTGGAATTGATTCTTTGCTCTTGTATTGAATGTGTGAGAGTGGAAGGCTTGGATGTATTGAATGGAGGTGGTTGGGGTTGTATTTATAGCCCAGACCCTTTTCTAGTCGTTAGACAGAAAGCAACAGCTTTGTCGGTGGGCGCACTGGACAGTCCGGTGCACACCGGACAGTGCACTGTTCACAGTCCGATGCCTACCACATCAGCCAACCGTTGGGGTTTGTAACAGTCGACCGTTGGATCCGACCGCTACCCAGACTGTCTGATGCACACCAGACAGTATGGTGCTACAGCTCGAGGGCACTTGTCTGTGGGCCCCTCTGCACAGACTGTCCGATTGCCCCACCGGACAGTCTGGTGCGCCACCAGGCGCTGGCTGACTGCCCTTTTTCTTTGATTTCTTTGCTGATTCTTTTGGGCTTCTATTCTTCTTGAGTCTTGAACTTCTATGCTTCTTTTTATTGCATCCTCATGGCCATAGTCCAATCCTCTTTGTATCCTGTGAACTACAAACATAAACACTAGCACACTCATTAGTCCACAGGCTGTGTTGATCATCAAACACCAAAATCCCTTTAGCCAAATGCCCCAGGGTCCATTTTCCTTACAGATGTATATGAACTTTATGCATATGAGAAAAGATCAACTAGGCAAACTAGTTAGTCCATAAGTTTTGTAATGGTCGTCAAACACCAAAATCGATTATAGGAGATGGTTGAGGCCATTTCCCTTTCAATCTCCCCCTTTTTGGTGATTGATGCCAACACAAACCAAAGCAAATACAAAAGTATAGAAATGTAGCTAGTTTGAATTTTGACATATGTGCATAAGTTACTTTGAAATGAAAGCAGTTATAAGTATATATGACTGTTTTGATATAGTTAACATTTTGGACCACATTTGCATCACTTAGCTTGTTTTTGCAAATCCTTTGGAAAAGTCTTTTCAAATTATTTTGCAATTAGCCAGTGGTATAAGAATATAATTTCTATTTTTTAAAGTTTCTCCCCCTTTTTCAAGTGCTTTTTCTTTTGGCTAAATAAAAGCGCCCTCTGAAAAAGTTATCCCCTTAACTGTCAAGAGGGTTTTTGCAAATGCAATTTTGAAAAAAAGTTTCCAAAAAACAGGGTGGTGGTGCGGTCCTTTTGCTTTGGCCTATTGATTTCTCCCCCTTTGGCATTAAGCGCCAAAAATAGAGAAATTGAGAGGTCTCTATCAAGAAAGATATGAAAGTAAATACATGAGTAGGGCAAAGGATACTGATGAATATGGAACGAAAGCCTTGCCTTTGCCTACAACTCCATTTCCCTTTCAATTCAAGACTAAGTATATGAATACTCTTGGAAGCACATTAGTCTTAGCTTTGGCACAAGAAGAATAAGAAATATGCATTTGTACCAAATGAAAGAGGCATGCCATAATCAAAGGTATAAAATGAGCAATATGTGCAAGATTTCAATCAAAGTTCCGAGAATCTGAGACATTTAGTTCATTCCTAAGCTTGCTAAAAGTCTTTTCATCTAGGGGCTTGGTGAAGATATCGGCTAACTGGTTGTGGGTGCTAACATAAGCAATTTCGATATCTCCCCACTGTTGGTGATCTCTCAGGAAGTGATACCGGATGTCGATGTGCTTTGTGCGGTTGTGTTCAACAGGATTGTCCGCCATGCGGATAGCACTCTCATTGTCACATAGGAGAGGGACTTTGCTCAATTTGTAGCCATAGTCCCTAAGACTTTGCCTCATCCAGAGTAATTGTGCACAACAATGTCCTACAGCAACATACTCGGCTTCGGTGGTCGATAGAGCTACTGAATTTTGTTTCTTTGAAGCCCAAGACACTAAGGATCTCCTTAGAAACTAACAAGTCCTTGATGTACTCTTTCTATCAATCTTACATCTGACATAATCAGCATCAGAATATCTGATTAGATCAAAGGTAGATCCCTTGGGGTACCATAGCCCAAACTTAGGAGTGTAAACTAACTATCTCATGATTCTTTTCACGGCCCTTGGGTGGATTTCCTTAGGGTCAGCGTGGAACCTTGCACACATGCATACTGAAAGCATAATATCCAGTCGTGAAGCACATAAATATAGTAGAGATCCTATCATCGACCGATATACCTTTTGATCTACAGACTTACCTCCTGTGTTGAGGTCGAGATGCCCATTTGTTCACATGGGAGTCTTGATGGGTTTGGCATTCTTCATTCCAAACTTCTTGAGAATATCTTGAATGTACTTTGTTTGGCAAATGAAGGTGCCCTCTTGGAGTTTCTTGATTTGGAATCCAAGGAAATACTTCAACTCCCCCATCATGGACATCTCAAATTTCTGTATCATAATTCTACTAAACTCTTCATAGGATAACTTGTTAGTAGACCCAAAGATAATATCATCAACATAAATTTGGCATATAAACAAGTCTTTGTTAATTGTTTTAATGAAGAGAGTAGGGTCAGCTTTTCCGACTTTAAACCATTCATGATAAAAAAGTCTCTTAGGCATTCATACCATGCTCTTGTGGCTTGTTTGAGCCCATAAAGCACCTTTAAGAGCTTATAAACGTGTGAAGGATACTCACCATCTTCAAAGCCGGGAGGTTGCTCAACATACACCTCTTCCTTGATAGGGCCATTGAGGAAGGCACTTTTCACATCCATTTGACATAACTTAAAGCCATGGTAAGTAGCATAGGCAAGTAATATTCGAATTGACTCAAGCCTAGCTACGGGTGCGTATGTTTCATTGAAATCCAAACTTTGACTTGTGAATACCCTTGTAAGGAAAATGGACCCCGGGCCATTTGGCTAAATGAGTTTTGGTGTTTGATGATCAACGCAACCTGTGGACTAATGTGTTTGCAAGTGTTTGTGTTTGTAGTTCATAGGATGCTAAAGATTACTTGGACCAAGGAATTGAGGAAAGCAACACATCAAAAGAAGACATTAAGAAGATCAAAGAAAAGTCCAAGAAATGAAGACATGTTGCCTGCGGACTGTCTGTGCGAGGAGCACCAGACTGTCCGGTGCACCAAGGAACCAAAGTCCAACGGCTAGTTCTAGGTGGCACCCGGAGGGAACACCATCGGACTGTCCGGTGTGAAAAGCCTGCGTGCTAACGGTCACCTGCTCTGACAGACCCAACGACTAGGCGCACCGGATAGGGGCACCGGACTGTCTGGTGACCCACCGGACTGTCCGGTGCACCACAGAAAGCAACAACTTCCCTCCAACGACTACTTTTGTGTTGAGGGCTATAAATACACCCCAACCGGCCATTTCCAAGTGTGGGAGCCCAAGAGACATACCAAGGCATACAATAGACTTTCCCAAGTGCTCTTACACTGAAGTGCTTAATAGAATCACTCGGTGATTAGCGTAGGTGCTTTGCGAAGTGCTTAGGTTAGTTAGGCCGCTTTAGCGCTTGCTCTAGGTAAACCCTAGTTAGTTGAGTGAGTTTTGTAAAACCACACAACCCATCGGCTCTTGCGCGAGCCGTTGTAATTGTACCGAGTGGGGCGAGAGTCTTGCAAGACCGTGACAACCGCGTTTGTGTCACGGCCGCCACCGTGTACCAGAGGGAACGAGGCCCGCGGCATTTCGACCGGAGGCTCGATAGTGGAGACGACGGGGAGCGTCCGAGAGGAGCCGGAAGCATAGCACCACTTGCGTGTAGAGAAGGCCCGCGACTCTCTATGGAGTTACTCGACCAAGGTGCTTGGCCCTCGCGTGGGCTTCCCCTTTGCGTAGGGGCACCAATGAGGATTAGTCGGGATCTTGCACGGTTCTGGATACCTCGGTAAAAATACCGGCGTCATCCATGAGAGTTTGCATCTCTACTTTGCTCTTTAAGTTTCCGCATTTATATTAAGCATTTAAGTTTTAATCTTGTATTCGTACTTATATAGTGTAGATGGAAACTTAGCCATTGCGGTAGAGATAGCAACACTTAGACTAAACCTAGTTTGCACTTTCTAGTTTGATTATTTGCATAGGTTTTGCTCTAGGGATTTATGTGTGGCCTAGTTTAGTGGAAGTTTTAGAAGTCCTAATTCACTCCCCCTCTTAGGCGTCACCCGTTTCCTACAAGTGGTATTAGAGCCTGGTTTGGCTCATTTGAAATATTTTAGCTTCACCGCTAAAAAGAGCCGACACTTTTTAGAGGAACGGATGGATACCCATAGGCCACCACACTTTGACGTCACTAACTTCCCATATTATAGTGCTAGAATGGCTTATTACCTAGAGGCCATTGATCTAGGTGTTTGGAGAGTCACTCGTGATGGGATGAAACCCCCCAAGAATCCCGAGAAACCCACCACGAGTGAGGAAAAAGAAATTCATTTAAATGCTAGAGCCAAAAATTGCTTGTATGAATCTCTTAGCATGGATATTTTTAATCAAGTGTTTACCTTGAAAACTGCTAATGAGATTTGGCTAAAATTGCATGATCTCCATGACGGCACATCCAATGTCCACGAGCAAAAACATTGCCTAGTCTTAAATGAGTACAATTCTTTTGCTATGAAAGATGATGAGCTTGATAGATACATGTATTCTTGTTTGAATCTAATTATCAATGAGTTCAATTCTATTGGCATAAATAAGCTAGGTGATGCTAAAAGTGTTAGGAAGATTATCTCCCTGCTACCACAATAAAGATATGGAGCATCATCACCATCCTTCACAACATGGAGGACTTGAGTACCATGACCCCGACCATTGTGATTAAGAAAATCACGGCTTTTGAGATGTCGCAAAAAATGTGTCGGGGAGAGGAGCCAACTTCCTCAAGGCCATATGCTTTTGCATGTGATGAGAGGAAGGGCAAAAAGAAGGCTCCCACTTCAAGTTCCTCAAGCGAAGAAGAGGAGGAAGAAGAAAGTAATGATGATAAAGATAATCAACCTTGCACATCATCCTCTGAGGACGAAGAAACAATCCGACGCGTCAGAAAGGTAATGAGGATGATCCGCAAGATTAATCTAATAGGTGTACCTCTGTAGGTAGAGGATCTTCTCTTTAACATTGACAGGAAAAAGCAAAGAAAGAGAGGATGCTTCGCATACGGGGAGAAGGGCCACTTCAGGGACAACTGTCTAACTATGGTCGAACCCAAAAAGGGGAAGAGCAAAGGCAAGACACTAACAAGTGTAACAACCCTGGTGTTACTGCAACTAAAACTTGAGCATGGCATCATAAGCATTGGCATTGCATATGTTTGACACACCTAGAGTGCATTCACTAGGCAAAAATTTCAAACAAGTTGTATTGTTTAAAGTGTTTTTGCAAAGAGAACCCTGGATAGGAAACTTAACCCTAAACAGGGATTAAAGGGGTAAGACCTAACCCAAGATGAGAAAACTTAAATACTTTAGGGAAGGAGTCATAAAATATCCCCAAAAACAAAGTTGAATCACATTTATACCCCTAGAATACTAGAAACCCTAATTGGAACCCTGGAAAACCCTAAAACCAAATCCTAGGGACCTATGTGCAAAATTAGTCCACTTTTGGGCTAAAGTGCAAAAACCAAGTTAAATAAGTATCTTAAAACATTTGGTTCACAAATGTGTGGACTTGAAAGCCAAATGTTGAGTTTTGGACCAAATTGCAAAAATCACCTCTTAAGCACTATAGAGCCTAAGTCTGAAATTAGTGTGTTCTCTTCAACTTTGAACCCTTGTATCTTTTAGATTCTAGGGTTTTTGCCCTAGGTCACCACATCAAAATTGTAGCCCAATTATAGGAAAACAACTTTGTTTAAGGGTTCAAGCCATGTTCTTATGAGAAATTTGGAGAAAATCTCAACCAAAGATGGACTGTCAGACTGCTTGAGGTCTGAAATTCAGAGTAACAGTGTTATGAGATGAACTTTGAGCTCGATTTTGAATAGGATCCAGTGACTTTTTGTGAGAGCACATTGTAGCAAAGTTATAGATGGATTATAGCACTACAACTTTGCTATAGGTCACTGGTTGTGTTGCCATTTGAAAATCAGAGAAAAAGTGGCCCAAACTTTGTCTGTTAGATAGACTGAAGACTATCTCCCCATGGTACAGTAGCCAACCGGATCAGATCAGCCGCGGCAGAAGAATCTCACCGCCGGTGACCGATTGTCGCCGTGATTCGTGCGACTGCCGGCCCGACTTGTGCTCAGGGTCAGTGGACAACGCCTGGAGAACACCGTCGGTGAGCTGGGTTCCACTCCGGCGACCCCTCGTGCCTTCCCCTTTACCCTACGGCTGGGCAGATAAGAACGCCGGTGATAGCTGCCATCCGACCGTGCGCCGCGTGTCTTAACCGCACCACCGCATCACCGTGACCCTCTCTAACTGCCTGTCGATCACTGGAGTTACCGCCACGCCATAGGACACGTACCCACGCGCGCCAGGGTTCTTCCTCCTCTCCGGCCGCCTCCGCTATCCGCTCGAATTGAGCGCCACCGCCCCAGGGATCTATAAATTGACCCTGCAGTGAGCTTCACCACATCCTCACGCACTCAGCCACTGCCAATTGCTAGCAGTCCCTCACCGGAGCTCGAGAATTCCTAGTTCTCCCCAAAACTGGTTTCCGCCACCGCAAAGTTCACCTCGCCGCGGCCAGCCGTCTCTAGGTCTGCTCATTCTTTTTTCATCCCTGTTCTAGCATCCTTACGTGTGGGTGATGCTCTCCGACCCCTTTAATCGAACCAAACCGCCTCTGATCGCCGGGAACCCGGCGATCTTGCCGCCTGATTCTCGGCCACCGTGGCCAGAGCTCCATAATTGATCTTGTATGCAATTGAGTTGGGGGAAAGGCTTAGGGTAGATCCAATTTGGTGTCTGATGCTCGGAGAATCCAGCCGTGGCCCCAGTCGGCCGGTACAGGTGCTCGCCGGAGTGCTCCCCGCGCTGCCGTCGTCGTGGACTTGGGCGTGCAAAGAATTAGAAATCCAGGGGGCTCGGTGTAATGCGTCAGAGACCCGTAGGAATAGTGGCTGAACCCGTTCACAGTTAGATAGAAACGCGAGGACCCCGGTGCAATTCTGCCATCGCGCGCGGGCGCGGGCGCGCGTTTCCTGTGTTGTTGGGCCGTCTGGACCAGATTTGGCCCAACACTGTTACATCTTTTCTCTTTTTCTTTTTCTACCCAGCTTTAGAAATATGTAGAAAAATGTAGAAAAATGGTAAAATTGTGAAACCAATTTTCCTAGGTTTCTTATTTTCCCTAGAATTTAATAAAAATAGTTTCATGAATTTTAGTGGAAATAAGAAATTTTAGGGCATTTAAAGTAGTTAAAAGTATTGGTTCTGGATTTTTAGAAAATGCTTGGTAATCCCAAAAATGCTCAAAATTTTTATATGAGTTCCTCATATTATTTAGAAGCCTTGGGTAGAATTTGGGTTGATTTGGACCTTGTTTGATCACCAAACCCCAAAACACCCCCTGCCTTTTGAACTCCTTTACTGACTCCGGAAACCCTAAGTTCTCGGAGTTCCATGAAGGAAAGTTGTATTCAAGACTTAGATAATAAATCTTTATTATCTTCGCACTCTCATGAGCATTACATGACATTCATTCTTATATACATATATGGTTATGTTAGAACGCGAAGAAGAAGTGGAAGTCACCGAAGAAGGGACACCACCACCCTTGGATTCTCAAGCAGGCAACTGCTTCTACTTTGATATTTGTGGATCCGAGCCAGACTCACCTGTTAACGAAGGCAAGCCCCGGTGCATGCAACCCCTTTCCTTGTGTTTTTAAATACTTTTCGCACACTTTAAGTCATGTGAAATGTGCATTAAGTTCATAGGAATTGCTTGGAACCCTTTGATGCATTGCTTTCCTTGATATCCACACCTTTATAGATACTTCTGGTGAAGTATCAAAAATTGATTTACAAACATGCTTAGCCCTGCTTAGATCTTGTGGATAAAGGTTGTCTTTTGCTATACTGCCTAGCTCAGGGGTTATCCTGAGGAAAGATGACTTCTACCTGCAAGAATACTTTCATTGAGAGCATGGTGGGATCTTACTGCAAAGTTCCCTGTGATGCTCTTTTCATCCTAAGGAATAGAAACAATCCTAAGGATGGAAGTACTTAAATCGAGACTTGGGTTAGGAACAGGTGATGTTCTACCCAGGTTGATTAAGGATTTAATGCGTATGTAGGCGTGCTGATCGAGGACCCTTTAACTGGTCACATGCCTCGTCATGGGTAAGCCTTGCCTCGGGCAGACTAAGGCCAGAATAAGATAACACGAAATGGGCGTGGAGCGGTGGCGGGAGTAGCGTGTACCCACCGTGGCAAGAGGCTGGACGGTGGTGTATCTGTGCTCTCGGTTTGCGTGAACCTGATCTGGTCTTAAGAACCCCGGTGGCGGGTTGAAATATGCAAGGGTTAAGTGCTACATATGTCGTGTGATTGGAGATCCTCAGCTAAGTATAATCGATTCGGATCGCCGTACCTTCGCGGTTATGAATACTTGGTCACTTCCCTGCAACCTAAAGTTAGGATGTGAACATTATGGATAAAAAATGAGGTTGTACTGGTGAAATGATGAAATTAGACTAGAGGCAAACAGAGTCTATTAATACTTAATTCAGCATTAAAATATTGAAAGTAAGGACTCACTTTAGTAAGCTATTTCTGCAACAGTATCTAAGTTGATTTCTGCTAAAGCCTCTCCTTGAGTCCTATTTATCCAGCATACCCTTGAGAGTCTTTTCCTTAGTCGGGTAAGACTTGCTGAGTAATTCCATACTCAGGGTTTATCCCTCCGTTGTTTTTAGGTGAGGAAGCGACAACCCTTTGTTGCTTCTGTACCAAGGTAGTTCCTAATGAAGATAAGCAAGAGTGAAGGGCGGGAGGAAGGGATCCTCCATTAAGACTTTTTGTGATAACTGTCGGGAGGAGTTTTTGCCTCCCTTGGTATGTGTAATAATATTACTCTGCACTCGTTTATATTCCTGGTCTGTAATAAACAACTCGATCTTACTTTTTAATAAATGTAAGTTCATGTAATCGCTTCCGCATATCTATATCTCCGATGTTCTGTAATGTCTGCAAGACGGGTGAGACGTTCCTGGAATGGTAAGGAAAGATACCGAGCTTGTCAAGTAGTTCAGGGGCACCTACAGGGTTGTCTGAGGTCCGTTGGACAAGGACAACTGTAGGTGGGCCTAATTACTTGGGAGGTTCTGTCACAGCTGGTATCGGAGCGTAGCCCTTCTTGATAGATATTATGTGGCATCTTCAAAAGGATTTTCTAAGACTTATCTATAGAATTGCTTCTCTTCTTACCTAAGTATTTCTGAAGAGTTTATTTCAAAGACCAGATAGGAAGAGTGCAATGTATAGAAGGTTGAATCAACTGAGGTTGATTCTGTACTTATTCATGCATCATGCTAAGAATTGTACTAATAAATTTTCCCCCTTAGCAAATGCCGCCACGTACAAGGAAAACGACACGTAAGCATACTGGACCCATCGGTGTGCCTTGGCATCAACTTGTTCCACGGGAGCAAGACAGCAGTAGCGAGAGCAACGATCCTATTGGTGATCTCGAAGCTCGCGTGAATCAACTCCAAGCAGAGTTACAACGCAGGACCAATTTATGGGTTGCGGACGGTGACCGAATAAATGATTTAAGAAGTTACATCCGCACCCTGCAAGATCAACTAGCTGACTGAGATTTGGTGCTCAACTGGGCAGTACAATCTCGCTCAGTAGCTTTAGCTAAGGAAGCGAAGGCTCGAGCACGAGTCAACGAACTTAGCGTCGCTATTGACAACTTGCAGGTATATTGCAATACTTTACATGAGGAAGTTCATGTACTGTATTCGCAATTACACCCAAATGTCCCTGCGGATCCCGTCAGGTCTGAAGCCGGACCCTCGCATACTGCGGGAGAAGCGCTTGGTGGGGAGTTAGACCTTTTTAGGCCCCCTCCTTCTTTGAGGCTGGTCGACGTATGGTCTCCCACCCCTGACGATGAAGCTACCAAGAATAATCAGAAGCAGGAGTAGTAATGTAGTTGTAGAAGTAGAAGTAGTAAATTGTATAATAGGTTGAACTCTTGTATAATGGGTAATGTATCCTGTTATGTAACATCGAGTCTGTATCATTACTTTTTATAGTAATGTAAAATGGAAGGTTTCTTTGGCATTTTATGTTTACTTCAAATGTTCTTTGCCTCAGATGCCTACCAGGACTCGAGGACAGGACGCAGCGGGAACTTCTGGGGGAAGGGATGTCACCCCAAATCCACCTCCGGTTCCTCCCACATTGGCCGAGGCGATTGCCGCATTGGTAAACGCGACTGCGGACAATACCCGCTTCCTTAGAGAAATGGCGGGTCAACAGCTCCAGCAGCAGGGTGGAAGGGGTTATCAACAAGGCCCCCGTGAAAACCACCTATCTGGATTTCTCCGAAACCCGTCCACCCCTATTCGTCAAGGCTGAGGACCCGTTAGAAGCTGATGAGTGGATACGGGTTATGGAACAAAAGTTTGATCTTCTCCGTTGTTCAGAGACGCAGAAGTCGTTATTCGTAGCACAACAATTACGTGGCCCTGCCAGTACCTGGTGGGGAAATTTTGTGGCCATTCAACCTGCCAACCATCAAGTCACCTGGGAAGAGTTTAAAGCAGCCTTCCGTGAGCACTACATACCCGAAGGTGTGCTGCATATGAAACAAGAAGAATTCATGAAGCTGAAACAAGGAGGAGATACCGTCAATCAGTATCTCAACAAGTTTAATCACCTGTCGCAGTATGCCATCGACCAGGTGAATACTGATTTAAAGAAGAAGAACTGTTTTATGAGGGGTCTAAATGACCGATTGCAGAGAAAGATGGCCACATGTATAGATCTCACGTATGGAAAGGCTGTCAGTACAGCCTTATCTGTTGAAGCAAAATACGCAAGTTCTGGGAAGAACAAGGGATTTGGTGGTGAGAAGCCTACTCAGAGCCAGGCGAAGAGGCAACGGTTTGTGATCCGGCCTTCTAGCCAAAATCGCACTTTTTCTCGTCCACCCTCATTCCCTTTCAAACAGCCAATTATCATCCGTCCCAACAATACCCCCACTACCCCAAATCAGCCGGGTGCCCCGGGCACTCGATTCCCTGCTTTGCCCAGCTCTTCAACCGGGTGTTTCAATTGCGGCAAGTCGGGACATTTCATCAAAGACTGCCCATATCCGAAGCAAAATCAATCAAATGCTCAGCAAGGATCTGGGAAATCAGCTCAGCCCAGGGGAAATACTGTGGGGAAGAATACAAAGAAGACGGGGCGTGTATACTACACCCAAGTGGCCACTACACCGAAAGGAGAGCCGATGATGATGGGTATGTTTCCCGTGGCCAGTCACCCTGCAATTATTCTTTTTGATTCTGGTGCTTCACATATGTTCATTAGCAAGAAATTTGTGGAGCAACATCACATTGCATGCCATGAATCAAAAGAGGGATTTAAAATTCATTCACCTGGGGGACACATTTTTACTAGAGAAGTGGCCTATGAAGTGCCAGTAACAATGGCCGGACGGAACTTTCCTGCTAACATGATTGTTCTGAAAGGCCAGGATATAGATGTAATTTTGGGTATGAATTGGTTAACCCAACACAAGGCAATTCTCAGCACTGAACTCAGAACCGTCAGGTTGAGTTATAATCAAGAAGAGATTCTTTTGTCTCTCCCCGTAACCAATCCAGCCAAAGCTTCTGGTAGAATATATGAAGCCATTGTACCGGAGATCAAGGATATTCCGGTAGTATGTGAGTTTCCAGATGTATTTCCGGAAGATTTGCCTGGACTGCCCCCTGAAAGAGATGTAGAATTTGTAATTGAGCTAAAGCCCGGTACGACTCCCATCTCCCGAAGCTCGTACCGTATGCCCCCTAATGAGTTGGCGGAATTGAAGATTCAATTACAAGATCTACTGAATAAGGGATTCATCCGGCCAAGCTCGTCTCCATGGGGTTGCCCCGCCATTTTTGTTAAAAAGAAGGATCAAACCTTGCGAATGTGCGTGGATTATCGACCCCTGAATGAGGTCACCATCAAGAACAAGTACCCTCTTCCAAGGATCGACATCTTATTTGATCAACTGACTGGGGCGAGGGTATTTTCCAAAATTGATCTCAGGTCGGGCTATCACCAAATCCGTATTCAGCCCGAGGATATACCGAAGACCGCATTTACTACGCGGTACGAGTTGTTTGAATACTTGGTGATGTCCTTTGGGCTAACAAATGCTCCTTCCCACTTCACCTATTTGATGAACTCGGTGTTCATGCCTGAGTTGGACAAGTTCGTGGTGGTCTTCATCGACGATATCTTGATATACTCTAAAAATGAAGAGGAGCATGCTCAACATCTACGAATTGTATTGACGCGCCTGAGGGAACATCAGCTATATGCCAAGTTCAGCAAGTGCGCGTTCTGGCTGGAGGAAATTCAATTTTTGGGGCACGTGTTATCAGCCAAATGAATTGCGGTAGATCCTAGCAAAGTCAAAGATATTCTGGAGTGGAAACCCCCAACCACTGTTCACCAAGTCCGGAGTTTTCTTGGACTAGCTGGGTATTATCGCAGATTCATACCAGATTTTTCTAAGCTTGTGAAGCCAATCACAAGTCTATTGAAGAGTGACATTAAATTCAATTGGTCTTCTAAGTGTAATGAAGCCTTTGAGCAATTGAAGACATTATTAACCACTGCTCCGGTATTGGCTCAACCGGACATCACTAAGCCTTTTGATGTATATTGTGATGCGTCTGGCAGTGGACTCGGCTGTGTATTAATGCAAGAGGGCCGAGTAATTGCATATGCTTCAAGGCAGTTGCGCCGACATGAGGAGCATTACCCCACTCATGATCTGGAGCTAGCTGTTGTGGTTCATGCCCTGAAAATTTGGCGTCATTATCTGCTGGGAAATGTCTGTCACATATATACAGACCATAAAAGTTTGAAGTACATCTTCACCCAGTCAGAATTAAATATGAGGCAAAGACGATGGCTTGAGCTTATTAAGGACTATGAACTGGAGATCCACTATCACCCAGGCAAGGCCAATGTGGTGGCAGATGCACTAAGCCGTAAGGCTTTCTGCCACTGTCTTATGATGAAGACCTCTGGCAACACTTTATGTCAAGAGATGGAAAAGTTAAACCTGGGGATGATCCAACAAGGGACTCTGAATCAGCTAAAGCTTGAGTCAATCGTTTTGCAAAGGATAATTGATGCTCAAAAGGATAATCTGGGTATGAAGCATATACGAGAGAAGATAGGGGCTGGAACAGCCAAATGTTTCAAGGAAGATGATCAAGGTGTGATATGGTTCAATAACCGCATAGTAGTGCCGAAGAACCAAGAACTCCGCCAGCAAATTCTTGATGAAGCACATCTTAGTCGCTATTCTATTCATCCAGGAAGCACTAAGATGTACCAAGACTTGAAACAATATTACTGGTGGACAAAGATGAAGATCGAAATTGCACGCTATGTGGCCAAGTGTGACACTTGCAGACGTGTCAAGGCCATACACATGAAAACTGCTGGTCCATTACAATCTTTGCCGATCCCAACATGGAAATGGGAAGACATAAGTATGGACTTTATTGTGGGACTGCCCAGGACGACCAAAGGGTATGATTCTATTTGGGTTATCATTGACCGACTCACAAAGATTGCCCACTTCTTACCCGTCAGGGCCAAATATACAGTAGCCACTTATGCAGCATTATACATTGCCCGAATTCTCAGTTTGCATGGTATTCCAAAAACTATAGTGTCGGATCGTGGACCTCAGTTCGTATCCAAATTTTGGGAAGAACTTCATAAATCCTTGGGTACCAAATTGCTCCACAGTTCGGCCTATCATCCTCAAACAAGTGGACAAACTGAGAGGGTCAATCAAATACTTGAGGATATGCTGCGGGCGTGTGTTCTGGACTTCTCACAGAAATGGGATGAATATTTGCCCTTAGCGGAGTTTTCATACAATAACAGCTATCAAGAAAGTATCAAGATGGCACCTTTTGAAGCTTTATATGGGCGACGGTGTCGAACTCCGCTAAATTGGTCTGAACCTGGAGAAAGGTACTTCTTTAGGCCTGATATGGTGAAAGAGGTCGAAGAAAAGGTTCAGAAAATTATTCATAATATGAAGAAAGCACAGATTCGACAAAAGAGTTATGCAGACCGACGACGACAACCCTTATGCTTTCTGGTGGGTGATTATGTCTACTTGAAAGTTTCACCAATGAAGGGTGTATCGCGTTTCGGGGTTAAAGGGAAACTTGCACCCAGGTACATTGGTCCATTTCCTATACTTGAGCAATGTGGACCAGTGGCATACCGACTCTAGTTACCCGAAATTCTGTCTGCTATCCATAATGTGTTCCATGTGTCGCGATTGAAGAAGTGTCTTCGGGTTCCCGATCGAACCGTTGAAGTGACAGATGTTGTCCTGGAACCAGATTTAACATACTCGGAACATCCTATTCGAGTTCTGGATCAAAAGGACAGGGTTACCCAGAGAAAGACTCTCAAGTTCTACAAGATACAATGGAACCAACATTCTGAGGAAGAGGCTACATGGGAAACTCAAGACTTTTTGAATAAGAATTTCCCAGGCTTTCTAGCCTCATGTAATTTGTAAAATATGTATAGTGGTTGTAATAAAGGAGTGAACCCCCACACCACCCCTGCCTTGTACCAGAAATAAGGGAATAAAAATGTGACACATTTCCTTTTCCATTATTCACCCTAGGACTTTAAATCTCGGGACGAGATTCTTTTATGGGGGGAAGGATGTAACACCCCTGGTGTTACTGCAACTAAAACTTGAGCATGACATCATAAGCATTGGCATCGCATATGTTTGACACACCTAGAGTGCATTCACTAGGCAAAAATTTCAAACAAGTTGTATTGTTTAAAGTGTTTTTGCAAAGAGAACCCTAGATAGGAAACTTAACCCTAAACAGGGATTAAAGGGGTAAGACCTAACCCAAGATGATAAAACTTAAAAGACTTTAGGGAAGGAGTCATAAAATATCCCCAAAAACAAAGTTGAATCACATTTATACCCCTGGAATACTAGAAACCCTAATTGGAACCCTAGAAAACCCTAAAACCAAATCCTAGGGACCTATGTGCAAAATTAGTCCACTTTTGGGCTAAAGTGCAAAAACCAAGTTAAATAAGTATCTTAAAACATTTGGTTCACAAATGTGTGGACTTGAAAGCCAAATGTTGAGTTTTGGACCAAATTGCAAAAATCACCTCTTAAGCACTATAGAGCCTAAGTCTGAAATTAGTGTGTTCTCTTCAACTTTGAACCCTTGTATCTTTTAGATTCTAGGGTTTTTGCCCTAGGTCACCACATCAAAATTGTAGCCCAATTATAGGAAAACAACTTTGTTTAAGGGTTCAAGCCATGTTCTTATGAGAAATTTGGAGAAAATCTCAACCAAAGATGGACTGTCAAACTGCTTGAGGTCTGAAATTCAGAGTAACAGTGTTATGAGATGAACTTTGAGCTCGATTTTGAATAGGATCCAGTGAATTTTTGTGAGAGCACATTGTAGCAAAGTTATAGATGGATTATAGCACTACAACTTTGCTATAGGTCACTGGTTGTGTTGCCATTTGAAAATCAGAGAAAAAGTGGCCCAAACTTTGTCTGTCAGATAGACTGAAGACTATCTCCCCATGGTACAGTAGCCAACCAGATCAGATCAGCCGCGGCAGAAGAATCTCACCGCCGGCGACCGATTGTCGCCGCGATTCATGCGACTGCCGGCCCGACTTGTGCTCAGGGTCAGTGGACAACGCCTGGAGAACACCGCCGGTGAGCTGGGTTCCACTCCGGCGACCCCTCGTGCCTTCCCCTTTACCCTACGGCTGGGCAGATAAGAACGCCGGTGATAGCCGCCGTCCGACCATGCGCCGCATGTCTTAACCGCGCCACCGCATCACCGTGACCCTCTCTAACCGCCTGTCGATCACCGGAGTTACCGCCACGCCATAGGACACGTACCCACGCGCGCCAGGGTTCTTCCTCCTCTCCGGCCGCCTTCGCTATCCGCTCGAATTGAGCGCCACCGCCCCAGGGATCTATAAATTGACCCTGCAGTGAGCTTCACCACATCCTCACGCACTCAGCCACCGCCAATTGCTAGCAGTCCCTCACCGGAGCTCGAGAATTCCTAGTTCTCCCCAAAATGGTTTCCGCCACCGCAAAGTTCACCTCGCCGCGGCCAGCCGTCCCCAGGTCTGCTCATTCTTTTTTCATCCCTGTTCTAGCATCCTTACGTGTGGGTGATGCTCTCCGACCCCTTTAATCGAACCAAACCGCCTCTGATCGCCGGGAACCCGACGATCTTGCCGCCTGATTCTCGGCCACCGTGGCCAGAGCTCCATAATTGATCTTGTATGCAATTGAGTTGGGGGAAAGGCTTAGGGTAGATCCAATTTGGTGTCTGATGCTCGGAGAATCCAGCCGTGGCCCCAGTCGGCCGGTACAGGTGCTCGCCGGAGTGCTCCCCGCGCTGCCGTCGTCGTGGACTTGGGCGTGCAAAGAATTAGAAATCCAGGGGGCTCGCTGTAATGCCGTCAGAGACCCGTAGGAATAGTGGCTGAACCCGTTCACAGTTAGATAGAAACGCGAGGACCCCGGTGCAATTCTGCCATCGCGCACGGGCGCGGGCGCGCGTTTCCTGTGTTGTTGGGCCGTCTGGACCAGATTTGGCCCAGCACTGTTACATCTTTTCTCTTTTTCTTTTTCTACCCAGCTTTAGAAATATGTAGAAAAATGTAGAAAAATGGTAAAATTGTGAAACCAATTTTCCTAGGTTTCTTATTTTCCCTAGAATTTAATAAAAATAGTTTCATGAATTTTAGTGGAAACAAGAAATTTTAGGGCATTTAAAGTAGTTAAAAGTATTGGTTCTGGATTTTTAGAAAATGCTTGGTAATCCCAAAAATGCTCAAAATTTTTATATGAGTTCCTCATATTATTTAGAAGCCTTGGGTAGAATTTGGGTTGATTTGGACCTTGTTTGATCACCAAACCCCGAAACACCCCCTGCCTTTTGAACTCCTTTACTGACTCCGGAAACCCTAAGTTCTCGGAGTTCCGTGAAGGAAAGTTGTATTCAAGACTTAGATAATAAATCTTTATTATCTTCGCACTCTCATGAGCATTACATGACATTCATTCTTATATACATATATGGTTATGTTAGAACGCGAAGAAGAAGTGGAAGTCACCGAAGAAGGGACACCACCACCCTCGGATTCTCAAGCAGGCAACTGCTTCTACTTTGATATTTGTGGATCCGAGCCAGACTCACCTGTTAACGAAGGCAAGCCCTGGTGCATGCAACCCCTTTCCTTGTGTTTTAAATACTTTTCGCACACTTTAAGTCAAGTGAAATGTGCATTAAGTTCATAGGAATTGCTTGGAACCCTTTGATGCATTGCTTTCCTTGATATCCACACCTTTATAGATACTTCTGGTGAAGTATCAAAATTTGATTTACAAACATGCTTAGCCCTGCTTAGATCTTGTGGATAAAGGTTGTCTTTTGCTATACTGCCTAGCTCAGGGGTTATCCTGAGGAAAGATGACTTCTACCTGCAAGAATACTTTCATTGAGAGCGTGGTGGGATCTTACTGCAAAGTTCCCTGTGATGCTCTTTTCATCCTAAGGAATAGAAACAATCCTAAGGATGGAAGTACTTAAATCGAGACTTGGGTTAGGAACAGGTGATGTTCTACCCAGGTTGATTAAGGATTTAATGCGTATGTAGGCGTGCTGATCGAGGACCCTTTAACTGGTCACATGCCTCGTCATGGGTAAGCCTTGCCTCGGGCAGACTAAGGCCAGAATAAGATAACACGAAATGGGCGTGGAGCGGTGGCGGGAGTAGCGTGTACCCACCGTGGCAAGAGGCTGGACGGTGGTGTATCTGTGCTCTCGGTTTGCGTGAACCTGATCTGGTCTTAAGAACCCCGGTGGCGGGTTGAAATATGCAAGGGTTAAGTGCTACATATGTCGTGTGATTGGAGATCCTCAGCTGAGTATAATCGATTCGGATCGCCGTACCTTCGCGGTTATGAAGACTTGGTCACTTCCCTGCAACCTAAAGTCAGGATGTGAACATTATGGATAAAAAATGAGGTTGTACTGGTGAAATGATGAAATTAGACTAGAGGCAAACAGAGTCTATTAATACTTAATTCAGCATTAAAATATTGAAAGTAAGGACTCACTTTAGTAAGCTATTTCTGCAACAGTATCTAAGTTGATTTCTGCTAAAGCCTCTCCTTGAGTCCTATTTATCCAGCATACCCTTGAGAGTCTTTTCCTTAGTCGGGTAAGACTTGCTGAGTAATTCCATACTCAGGGTTTATCCCTCTGTTGTTTTTAGGTGAGGAAGCGACAACCCTTTGTTGCTTCTGTACCAAGGTAGTTCCTAATGAAGATAAGCAAGAGTGAAGGGCGGGAGGAAGGGATCCTCCATTAAGACTTTTTGTGATAACTGTCGGGAGGAGTTTTTGCCTCCCTTGGTATGTGTAATAATATTACTCTGCACTCGTTTATATTCCTGGTCTGTAATAAACAACTTGATCTTACTTTTTAATAAATGTAAGTTCATGTAATCGCTTCCGCATATCTATATCTCCGATGTTCTGTAATGTCTGCAAGACGGGTGAGACGTTCCTGGAATGGTAAGGAAAGATACCGAGCTTGTCAAGTAGTTCAGGGGCACCTACAGGGTTGTCTGAGGTCCGTTGGACAAGGACAACTGTAGGTGGGCCTAATTACTTGGGAGGTTCTGTCACAACAAGTGTCAAAACTTGGGATGATTCTTCAAGCGAAGATGAACCTCCAAGGATGCGCAGCCACCGGTCCTCATCACGGTCATCACACAAATGCCTTATGGCAAGAGATAAAATGAGCATTCCATCCTCTAGTGATGAAAGTAGTAGTGATGATGAAGGTGTGGGAAAGCCCTCTGTAGATGAGCTTGCGGAAGCCGTCAAATTTTTCCAAGATGTTTACACTAAGCAAAAAGCTCAACTTAAAACATTGAAAAATAAGTTGATTAGCTCTCAAAATGATTATAAAGGTTTGCTAGAAAAAATTGAAACTTTTGCAAACTTAAATAGTGAGCTATCAACTAAAATTGAGCCATTAGAGTCTATTGTTCCATCCACTACTACCGATGATGGCCTTATTAAAAAGAATGAAAAACTTAAGACTAAGTTAGCTAGCTCCCAAGAAGCTATTGAAAATTTGCTAGAGAAAAAAGAAATTCTTAGCATACACAATAATGAGCTAACTACTAAGCTAGAAAACATTGGTAGCACCCCAGCAACATCTTTAGTTGAAATACCTGAAATTATTAAAAAAGATGCTTCTACTTCTTGCTTTGATTTAATTATTGATTCTAACCCCTGCAACCAAGTTCTTGTTAAGAATATTGTTGTAGAAACATGTTAGAATGAGCTTGCAAAGGAAAATGAGCAATTAAGGCAAGAAGTGGCTCGCCTTGGCAAGGCTTCGTACAACAAGAAAGGCAAAGCCAAACAAATACAACCTCCACAGAATAACACCACTGCGGGAGTGAACGAGCCTATGGAGGGAGAAACTGTGATTTGTAGGCTATGCCACAAGGAAGGCCACAAGTCTTTCCAATGCAAGGCGATGACCGGGGATAAGCAAAAGCAAAAGCTCAAGCCATCAAGCAAAATCTCTAACACCTACATAAAAAAGGTGGATAAAAAGGCTGCTACACCATATTTGATCAAAAAGAAAAAGAATGGAAATGTGATAGCAATCAAGGCCAACAAGCAAGCCAATAAAGGAAAGGGGGCCAAACACATCTGGGTGCCAAAGGAAATAATTTCAACGATGAAAAGCACCAAGAAGGTTTGGATCCCGAGAGGGAAGTGAGTAGTCCAAAGGACTACGGGGAATTTAGAGACTTGGCAAAGTTAGGATGTATATCATGGGATACAACATTTTGGATCAAGTTTACTGCTAAGTGAGTTAGTGAGTATCTTGGACCCAAATTTCCCCACCCATGACTAAGGTAATTAGATTTATTGTATTTCATGTTTTTAGATATGCGTATCTATTTCTCTTGTCTCTAGTTTACCTTTTCATGCCTAGTATTACATTTGATATTTACTTTTGTTTAAATACATGCATACTAGGTAAATCACGTGGTAGGATTGCTCGCTTTCAATTCATACACTTAAGCAAACCTACATGGTTTAAAATGTTAGTTAAGCACGTCACATAGCTTATTAAACATTCCTAAGTAAATGACACTAATGCCTTAAAATCTTATACTCCGCAAGTAGTATCATTTAACTTATATGTGCCAAAGCTCGGATTATGGATAATCTGCCCCTCTTGATATTAAAATCAGAATGCATGTCTCCTACAAGTATTCAAAACCTACATCCACACATCCAGGGGAGGTTACTCTATAATCTAAGACTTTGAGACTAACGCTTTTTCAAGTTTATTCCTTGTAATAGTTTCATTGTAAGGAAAATGAAGTCCCCGGAGAAAGACAACAAACTTCCACTGCAAAATCTCCAAGAACTCTCATGTCTCGCAAGCCTGCCATTGGTCTTCAATTGGTCCGTCGTTGACTTTCAATTGGTATCAATTGACATTTTCTTTATGAGGGCAAGTCGTTTTTACTTCCTACCTACTTTTAATGTCTGCCTTTTCGGTGGTTGATGCCAAAGGGGGAGAAGTTTAGGGACCAAAGCAATGAAAACTGTATCAAACACCAAACATCACCAATTTAAAATTTTATCTCTTCAAGTGGTTTTGGTTCTTTGGTCTAAAATAGGAAGTAAGAGAATTATGGAGTTAGGGGGAGGCTTAAGTCCATAATATCACACTGTGGGGACAAAACGTGCATCCTAGCAAGTAGATTGCATATTTTCATTCAAATGTTTATTATATTTGCTTGCTTTGGTTGTGTTGTCATCAATCACCAAAAAGGGGAGATTGTAAGGAAAATGGACCCCAGGCCATTTGGCTAAATGAGTTTTATTGTTTGATGATCAACACAACATGTGGACTAATGTGTTTGCACGTGTTTGTGTTTGTAGTTCACAGGATGCTAAATATTACTTGGACCAAGAAATTGAGGAAAGCAACACCTCAAAAGAAGACATTAAGAAGATCAAAGAAAAGTCCAAGAAATGAAGATGTGTTGCCTGCGGACTGTCTGTGCGAGGAGCACCGGACTGTCCGGTGCACTAGGGAATCAAAGCCCAACGACCAGTTCTAGGTGGCATCCGGAGGGAACACCACCAGACTGTCTGGTGTGAAAAGACTACGTGCCAACGGTCACCTGCTCTGATAAACCCAATGGCTAGGTGCACCGGATAGGGGCACCAGACTGTCCGGTGACCCACCGAACTGTCCGGTGCACCACAGAAAGCAACTGCTTTCCACCAATGGCTACTTTTGTATTGAGGGCTATAAATACACCCTCAACCAGCCATTTCCAAGTGTGGGAGCCCAAGAGACATACCAAGGCATACAATAGACATTCCCAACTGCTCTTTGAAAGTTGCCTAGAGGGGGGTGAATAGGCGTAATCTAAAATATATAACTTAAAACACAAACTACAAGCCGGGGTTAGTATTAAAATTAAATCCGAGTCCGGGAGAGAGGGGGAAAACAAATCAACCAATAAATAAAGCGAGTGAACACGGTGATTTGTTTTTACCGAGGTTCAGTTCTAAAGAACCTAGTCCCTGTTGAGGTGGTCACAAAGATCGAGTCTCTTTCAACCCTTTCCCTCTCTCAAACGGTCACTTAGACCGAGTGAGCTTTCTCCTTAATTCTCATGGGTCACTTAGACCCCGCAAGGAACACCACACAATTGGTGTCTCTTGCCTTGCTTACAAAACACTTGGGAACAAGAATGAGGAAGGAAGAAAGCGATCCAAGCAACAAAAGCGTAAAGAAACACGAACACACTGTCTCAAGTCACTAGGTGGTTGGAATGAATTCTAGACTTGGAGAGGCTTTAATCTTTTGGAAATGTGTCTTGGAGTGAATGCACTAGCTCTTGTATTGAATGTGAAGTGCTGGAAACTTGGATGCTTGGAGTGGTGGTGGTTGGGGGGTATTTATAGCCCTCAACCACCAAACAGGCCGTTGGGGAAGGCTGCTGTCCATGGACGCACCGGACAGTCCGGTGCGCCACCGGACAGGTCCTGTAGACTGCCCGATGCACCGCCACGTCACCCAACCGTTAGGATTCGGGAGCAGTCGACCGTTGGCGCAGTTGACTTCTGGTGGCACCGGACAGTCCGGTGCCACACCGGACAGGTCCTGTTCACTGTCCGGTGCGCCTCTGACTTGTGCTCTGACTTCTGCCGCACATTGTAGCTCACTGTAGCCTTTGCAGAGTCGACCGTTGCGCTGGATAGCCGTTGCTCCGCTGGTGCACCGGACAGTCCAGTGGCACACCGGACAGTCCGGTGAATTATAGCGGAGTGCGCCTAAAGAAACCCGAGAGCGGCTGGTTTAGACCTGTACGGTCCTGGTGCACCGGACACTGTCCGGTGGCACACCAGATAGTCCGGTGCGCTAGACCACAACACACTCGGTTTTATTTGCTCCTTTGAATTGAACCCCTAACTTGAATATTTATTGGTTTTTGTTGAACCTTTATGCACCTGTAGAACATGTATTCTAGAGCAAACTAGTTAGTCCATTTGTTTGTGTTGGGAATTCAACCACCAAAATTAAATGTGGAAAAGGTTAACCCAATTTCTCTTTCAATCTCTTCTTTTTGGCGATTGATGCCAACACAAACCAAAGCATATATATAAAGTGCAGAAATGAACTAGTTTGCATATGGTAAGTGCATAGGTTACTTGGAATTTAAACCAATATGAAAGTCTTATTACAAATGAATAAGAGTGAATGGATTGCTTTCTTTTATTTAACAATTTGGACCACATTTGCACCACTTGTTTTGTTTTTGCAAATCTTTTCAAAGTCTTTTTAAAATTCTTTTGCAAATAGTCAAAGGTATATAAATAAGATTGTGAGAAGCATTTTCAAGATTAAAATTTCTCCCCCTGTTTCAAATGCTTTTCCTTTGACTAATTAAAAGCTCCCCCTGAATGAAATTCTCCCCTTAGCTTTCAAGAGGCTTTTGAATAGATATCAATTTTGAAATCTTATTTTCATAAGCATAGATACCAATTTGAAATTGCCTTGAATACTAATTGAAAAACAAACATTTGTGATTACCAAATAAATCTTTTATTTTGAAAATTTTGAAATGGTGGTGGTGCAGTCCTTTTGCTTTGGGCTTAATATTTTCTCCCCCTTTGGCATTAATCGCCAAAATGGAGAACTTTGGAGCCCTTTTTATGTTTTCTCCCCCATTGATAAAATAAATATGAGTGAAAGATTATACCAATCGGAGAGATGGCGGAATACCGGCAAAGGGTAAATAATACCATTGGAGTGGAGTGGAAGCGTTGTCTCTGCCGAATACTCCATTTCCCTTTCAATCTAAGACTTAATACAAGAGATACTTATGGAAACACATTAGTCTTAGCATTGGCACAAGAAGAATAAGAAATATGTATATGTGCCAAATGAAAGAGATATGATCGAAGGTATAAAAATGAGCTATGTGTGCAACGTTTCAATCAAAATTCTGAGAATCAAGAATATTTAGATCATTCCTAAGTTTGCTAAAGGTTTTTTCATCTAGAGGCTTGGTAAAGATATCAGCTAATTGATCTTTGGTGTTAACATAAGGTAATTCGGTATCCCCCTTTGTTGGTGATCCCTCAGAAAGTGATACCGAATGTCTATGTGCTTAGTGCGGCTGTGTTCAACGGGATTATCCGCCATGCGGATAGCACTCTCATTATCACATAGGAGAGGGACTTTGCTCAATTTGTAGCCATAGTCCCCGTGGGTTTGCCTCATCCAAAGTAATTGCGCACAACAATGACCTGCGGCAATATACTCGGCTTCGATGGTAGAAAGAGCTACTGAGTTTTGTTTCTTTGAAGCCCAAGACACTAGGGATCTCCCTAGAAACTGACAAGTCCCTGATGTGCTCTTCCTATCAATTTTACACCCTGCCCAATCAGCATTGGAATAACCTATTAAATCAAAGGTGGATCCCCTGGGGTACCAAAGGCCAAACTTAGGAGTGTAAACTAAATATCTCATGATTCTCTTCACGACCCTAAGGTGAACTTCCTTAGGATCGGCCTAGAACCTTGCACACATGCATACAGAAAGCATAATATCCGGTCGAGATGCACATAAATAGAGTAAAGATCCTATCATCGATCGATATACCTTTTGATCTACGGTTTTACCTCCCGTGTCGAGGTCGAGATGCCCATTTGTTCCCATGGGTGTGTTGATGGGTTTGACATCCTTCATTTCAAACTTCTTAAGAATGTCTTGAATGTACTTGGTTTGGCTGATGAAGGTGCTATCCTGGAGTTCCTTGATTTGAAATCCTAAGAAATATCTCAACTCCCCCATCATTGACATCTCGAATTTTTGTACCATGATCCTGCTAAACACTTCAAACACTTGGGAGCCATTAGTCTCATCAAACACGATGTCACAAGAAACTTCAACTAGTCCAGTGGACTTGTTAAAGACTCTATATGCCCTTGTGTTTGAGTCATAACCAAGTAAAAAGCCTTCTACAGCTTTAGGAGCAAATTTAGATTTTCTAGCTCTTTTAACAAGAATAAAGCATTTACTCCCAAAGACTCTAAAATATGAAACATTGGGCTTTTTACCGGTAAGGAGTTCATATGATGTCTTCTTGAGGATTCAGTGAAGATATAACCGGTTGATGGAGTAGCAGGCGGTGTTAATTGCCTCAGCCCAAAACCGGTCCGGAGTCTTGTACTCATCAAGCATGGTTCTCGCCATGTCTAGTAGAGTTCTATTCTTCCTCTCCACTACACCATTTTGTTGAGGTGTGTAGGGAGAAGAGAACTCATGCTTAATGCCCTCATCCTCAAAGAAGCCTTCAATTTGAGAATTCTTGAACTCCATCCCATTGTCGCTTCTTATCTTTTTGATCCTGAAGCCGAACTCATTTTGAGCCTGTCTCAAGAATCCCTTTAAGGTCTCTTGGGTTTGTGATTTTTCTTGCAAAAAGAACACCCAAGTGAAGCGAGAATAATCATCCATAATTACTAGACAGTACTTACTCCCGCCGATGCTTATATAAGCGATCGGGCCGAATAAATCCATGTGGAGTAGCTCGAGCGGCCTGTCCGTCGTCATGATGTTTTTGTGTGGATGATGGGTGCCAACTTGCTTTCCTGCTTGGCATGTGCTACAAACCCTGTCTTTCTCAAAATGAACATTTGTTAGTCCTAAAATGTGCTCTCCCTTTAGAAGCTTGTGAAGATTCTTCGTCCCAATATGGGCAAGTCGACGATGCCAGAGCCAGCCCATATTAGTCTTAGCAATTAAGCAAGTGTCGAGTTTAGCTTTGTTATCATTAAAATCAACTAAATATAGCTGACCCTCTAACACTCCCTTAAATGCTATTGAATTATCACTTCTTCTAAAGACAGTAACACTAATATTACTAAAAAGACAGTTGTAACCCATTTTGCATAATTGAGAAACTGAAAGCAAGTTATAATCTAAAGAATCTACAAGAAAAACATTGGAAATAGAGTGGTCAGGAGATATAGCAATTTTACCAAGTCCTTTGACCAAACCTAGATTTCCATCCCCGAATGTGATAGCTCGTTGGGGATCTTCGTTTTTCTCGTAGGAGGAGAACATTCTTTTCTCCCCTATCATGTGGTTTGTGCATCCGCTATCAATTATCCAGCTTGAGCCCCCGGATGCATAAACCTGCAAAACAATTTAGACCTTGTTCTTAGGTAACCAAACAGTCTTGGGTCCTTTCACGTTAGAAACAAGCACCTTAGGTACCCAAACACAAGTCTTTGAACCCTTGTGTTTGCCCCTAACATATTTGGCAACTATTTTGCCTAATTTGTTAGTTAAAACATAAGATGCATCAAAAGTTTTAAATGAAACATTATGCTCATTTGATGCAGCAGGAATTTTCTTTTTAGGCATTTTAACATGAGTAGAATGCCTAGAGCTAGAAGCCTCATTTTTATACATAAAAGCATGGTGAGAAACATTATGAGGTTTTCTAGCATGAATTCTCCTAATTTTGTGCTCAGGATAATTAGCAGGATATAAAATATAGCCCTCATTATCCTGAACCATGGGATCTTTGCACTTAACAAAATTAGACAATCTTTTAGGGGTATTAAGCTTGACATTGCTTCCCTGTTGGAAACCAATGCTATCCTTAATGCCAGGGTGTCTCCCATTATAAAGCATACTATGAGCAAATTTAAAATTTTCATTTTCGAGCTCATGCTCGGCAATTTTAGCATCTAATTTAGCTATATGATCATTTTGTTTCTTAATCATGGCAATGTGATCATCAATAGCTTCTACATTAACATCTCTACATCTAGTGCAAATAGAAACATGCTCAACGGTAGATGTAGAAGGTTTGCAAACATTTAATTCTTCTATCTTATCATGTAATATGGCATTCTCATCTCTAAGACAGGAAATAGAATCATTGCAAACATTTAAATCTTTAATCTTAGAAATTAAATTATCATTTTTAGTTCTAAGACTCGAAATTGTATCATTCAATTTATCAATCTTAGCATTTAAACTAGCATTTTTATTTCTAAGACTGACAATTGAATCATGGCAAATGCTAAGCTCCTTAGTCAAGTTTTCATTTTTCTCTACTTCTTGAGCATAAGAATTTTTTCTTTAACATGCTTCTTGTTTTCTTTAATAAGAAATTCCTCTTGGCTATCCAAAAGTTCATCCTTCTCATAATGGCTCCTATCAATTCATTTAATTTTTCCTTTTGTTGCATGTTAAGGTTGGCAAAAAGAGTGAGCAAATCATCTTCATCATCACTACAACCACCCTGATCACTAGATGTAGTATACTTGGGGGTGGTTCTAGATTGTACCTTCTTCTTTTTGCTATCCTTTGCCATGAAGCACTTATGGCTGACGTTGGGGAAGAGGAGTCCCTTGTTGACGGTGATGTTGGCGGCGTCCTCATCGGAGGAGTCGGTGGAGCTCTCATCGGAGTCCCATTCCCGACACACGTGGGCATCGCCGCCCTTCTTCTTGTAGTATCTCTTCTTCTCCTTCTTCTTCCCCTTCTTGTCATTGCCCCTGTCATTGTCACTAGACATTGGACATTTAGCAATAAAATTACCGGGCTTACCACATTTGTAACACACCCTCTTTGAGCAGGGTTTGTAGTCCTTCCCCCTCCTTTGCTTGAGGATTTGGTGGAAGCTCTTGATGATGAGCGCCATTTCCTCGTTGTCGAGCTTGGAGGCGTCGATTGGAAGCCTACTTGGTGTAGACTCCTTTTCTTCTTCCGTCGCCTTGAATGCGATGGGTTGCACATCAGGTGTGAAGGTGGTGCCTTGCTCCAAGTTGACAATATGTTTGGAGTCTTTGATCATAAGTTCAAAGCTCACAAACTTGCCAATCACCTCCTCGGGAGACATTAGCTTATATCTAGGATCCCCACATATTAATTGAACTTGAGTAGGATTACGAAATACGAGGGATCTAAGAATAACCTTGACCATTTCATAGTCATCCCATTTTGTGCTGCCGAGGTTGCGCACTTGATTGACCATCGTCTTGAGCCGGTTGTACATGGCTTGCGGCTCTTCCCCTTGGTTGAGGACGAATCGACCGAGCTCCCCCTTGATCTTCTCTCTTTTGGTGATCTTGGTCACCTCATCCCCTTCGTGCGCCGTCTTGAGGACGTCCCAAATTTCCTTGGCGGTTTTTAACCCTTGCACCTTATTATACTCCTCTCGACACAAGGAGGCGAGGAGTATAGTTGTGGCTTGGTAGTTAAATTTCCTAATTTGGTCGGCCTCGTCCGAATCATAGTCCTTGTCCCCTACCTTGGGTACCTGTGCACCAAACTCAACAATCTCTCATATACTTTTGTGGAGTGAGGTTAGGTGATGCCTCATTTTATCACTCCACATACAATAATCCTCACCATCAAAATATGGTGGTTTGCCTAGGGGAACGGAGAGTAATGGAGTGCGCTTAGAAATGCGAGGATAACGTAAGGGCATCTTACTATACTTCTTGCGCTCATGGCGCTTAGAAGCGACGGACAATGAGTTAGAGCCAAATGTGGAGGGCGATGAAGACTCGGTCTCGTAGTAGACCACTTTCTTCATCTTCTTCTTCTTGTCGCCTCTCTGATGGGTCTTATTGGAGGAAGAGGATTCCTCCTTATGCTTGTGGCTGGACTCCTTTGAGTGGGTTCTCCCTGGGCTTGCGGGCTTGTCGCCGGTCATGATCTCCCTCTTGGCGTGGTCTCCCGATATCACTTCGAGTTGTTAGACTCTAATGAAGCACCGGCCTCTTATACCAATTGAAACTCACCTAGAGGGGGGGGGGGTGAATAGGTGTAATCTGAAATTTATAACTTAAAACACAAACTACAAGCCGAGGTTAGTGTTAGAATTAAATCCGAGTTCAGGAGAGAGGGGGAAAACATATCAACCAAGAAATAAAGCGAGTGAACACCGTGATTTGTTTTACTGAGGTTCGGTTCTAAAGAACCTAGTCCCCGTTGAGGTGGTCACAAAGACCAGGTCTCTTTCAACCCTTTCCCTCTCTCAAACGGTCACTTAGACCGAGTGAGCTTTCTCCTTAATTCTCACGGGTCACTTAGATCCCCCGCAAGGACCACCACACAATTGGTGTCTCTTGCCTTGCTTACAAAACACTTGGGAACAAGAATGAGGAAGGAAGAAAGCGATCCAAGCAACAAGAGCGCAAAGAAACACGAACACACTCTCTCTCAAGTCACTAGGTGGTTGGAATGAATTATAGACTTGGAGAGGCTTTGATCTTTTGGAAATGTGTCTTGGAGTGAATGCACTAGCTCTTGTATTGAATGTGTAGTGCTGGAAACTTGGATGCTTTGAGTGGTGGTGGTTGGGAGTGGGTATTTATAGCCCTCAACCACCAAACAAGCCGTTGGGGAAGGCTGCTGTCGATGGGCACACCAGACAGTCCGGTGCGCCAGACCACAGCACACTCGGTTTTATTTGCTCCTTTGAATTGAACCCCTAACTTGAATATTTATTGGTTTTTGTTGAACCTTTATGCACCTATAGAACATGTATTCTAGAGCAAACTAGTTAGTCCATTTGTTTGTGTTGGGCATTCAACCACCAAAATTAACTGTGGAAAAGGTTAACCCTATTTCCCTTTCACTCTTACACCCAAGTGCTTAATAGAATCACTCGGTGATTAGCGTAGGTGCTTTGCGAAGTGCTTAGGTTAGTTAGACCGCTTTAGCGCTTGCTCTAGGTAAACCCTAGTTAGTTGAGTGAGTTCTGTAAAACCACACAACCCCTTGGCTCTTGCGCGAGCCGTTGTAATTGTACCGAGTGGGGGAGAGTCTTGCGAGACTGTGACAACCGCGTTTGTGTCACGACCGCCACCGTGTACTAGAGGGAACGAGGCCCGCGGCGTTTTGGCCGGAAGCTCGATAATGGAGACTACGGGGAGCGTCCGAGAGGAGCCGGAAGCGGAGCACCACTTGCATGTGGAGATGGCCCGCGACTCTCTACGGAGTTACTCGACCGAGGTGCTTGGCCCTCGCGTGGGCTTGCCCTTTGCGTATGGGCACCAACGAGGATTAGTCGGGACCTTGCGCGATTCCGGATACCTCGGTAAAAATACCGGCGTCATCCACGAGAGTTTGCATCTCTACTTTGCTCTTTAAGTTTCCGCATTTATATTAAGCATTTAAGTTCAATCTTGTATTCATACTTATATAGTGTAGATTGAAACTTAGCCATTGTGGTAGAGATAGCAACACTTAGACTAAACCTAGTTTGCACTTTCTAGTTTGATTATTTGCATAGGTTTTTCTCTAGGGATTTATGTGTGGCCTAGTTTAGTGAAAGTTTTAGAAGTCCTAATTCAGCCCCCTCTTAGGCGTCACCCGTTTCCTACAACCCTTTCGCAACAAGTCGGCCTTTGTTCGTAGTCACCACACCATGCTCATCTTGTTTGTTGCGGAATACCTACTTGGTACCTAGAACATCTTGGTTAGGACATGGAACTAAATGCCATACCTCATTCCTTGTGAAGTTGTTGAGCTCCTCTTGCATTACCATCACCCAATCTGTATCTCTAAGTGCATCCTCTATCGTGTATGGCTCAATAGAAGACACAAAAGAGTAATGTTCACAAAAATGAGCAACTCGAGATCGAGTGGTTACCCCTTTTGAATGTCACCAAGTATGGAATTGATGGGGTGATCTCATTGAATTTCTTGGTGTGAGCACCTAGAGGGGGTGAATAGGTGATCCTGTAAAAATCAACACTAAATAGCACAAACTTGGATTATGAAATGTTAGTGAAATCAAAACCAAGGTGCTATGTCTAGAGAGAAAGAGATGACTTCTTCACTTAATTGCTCTTTACAAAGTAAGTATTAAACTTAGAGCAATTATCAAGTGAGTAGAAGATCACACAGTGTTGGGACCATGCTTCGTCGCCGAAGGTCCTGCAGAAAGAAACAACTTCGGCTAAAGCTGCTTATACATGATGACCGAAGCTACCACTCATGAAGCTTCGGTGTTATAGCATGCCCGAAGACGAAGGATCGAACCGACTTAAAGATAGAATGACCTTTTAGCCCATAAGAGTCTGAGTCATTGTTGTAAACTTTTATAAGGGGCATGATTGTAATTCCTTACAGGCTGTGTCCTATGTCTATAAATAGTGAACAATATTCCTTTACTGTTCACGCATTCCTATAATTGCAAACGCATTGCCCGGGAACTATTATCTGTCAAGGAGAAGGTATAAATGTGCTTAAACTCCATGTTCTGACATTTTTATGTTCATATAATAAAATATGTGAATGGTAATTACTTATTTCTGATACATCTATCTTTAGTGTCTCATGTTTTATATATTATTTTATATTATTTTATAAGTTTAATCACGAAGGTATGACCTTCGTGATATTTCACTCATGGTCTTCGTCCGAAGTTCATTAAATCCTTAGGGAAATAATGCTTCAGCGGACGAAGGGCATTAATATTTAACAAATTATGTTGCCTTGTTCTTAATTCGAAGCATTTGAGAACAAGTCCCCAACATTGGTGCCCACCTCCGGTCAACTCACTTCCACTTTTTTGAGCTAATGGCTTTGATAAAGAATCAAGCTGGAATTGCTTCGGCCCCGAAGATGGTTCTCCCGATAACAGGCGGTTCATGCTCAGAGCCGGCCAACAAGAAACAGAAGAAGGAGGCACAGAGAAGAGTACAGCATGTAGGGGTACAAGGACCCTTCATCAAATCAAGATGGTCTCACATCCCAATTACCTTTTCTCAAGAGGATCTTCAGCTCAAGGACTACCCACACAATGATGCTATGGTTATCTCTTGTGTGATCAAAGGATTTCTGGTCCATAATGTTTTGGTTGATACAGGCAGTGCAGCAGATATCATATTTGCTAAGGCCTTCAGACAAATGCAAGAGCCCGAAGATAAGATTCATGATGCTACGCACCCTCTTTGTGGCTTCGGAGGGCAGCAGATTGTAGCACTTGGAAAGATCACCATGCCAGTAACCTTCAAATTCGTCAACAACACAAGGACTGAGCAAATTGTGTTTGACATTGTTGACATGGAGTATCCTTACAATGCTATCATTGGTCGCGGAACACTCAATGCTTTCGAAGCAATTCTTCATCCAGCATATCTCTGCATGAAGATACCTTCGGATCAGGGACCTATTGCTATTCATGGGAGTCAGGAAGCCGCCAGAAAGGCTGAGGGGAATTGGACTGATTCAAAGGCAATCCACAACATAGATGAAGCCGAAGCTTGTGAGCAGTACAAGCACAGAAGGGAGAAGGCTGCTTCGGCTGATCAGCCGAAACCCATGCTTTTATGCGAAGATATCGCAGAGCAGAAGGTGCTGCTTGGATCTCAATTGTCTGAGGAACAAGAGAAAACCTTGATAAGATTCTTGTTCAACAACAAAGATGTCTTTGCATGGTCGGCTAATGATCTTTGCGGAGTTAACAGGGATGTTATTGAACATTCGCTTAATGTTGATCCATCCTTCAGACCCAGAAAATAGAGGCTTCGGAAGATGTCTGATGACAAGGCCGAAGGTGCTCGGAATGAAGTGAAAAGACTTCTCAGTGCCGGAGTTATCAGAGAGGTAAAATACCCAGAATGGCTGGCTAATACTGTTATGGTAAAAAAGGCCAATGGTAAATGGAGGATGTGTATCGATTTCACTGATCTCAACAAGGCCTATCCGAAGGATGAGTTTCCATTGCCAAGGATAGATTCCTTAGTTGATGCAGCAGCTTCATCAGAGCTTATGAGTCTGCTGGATTGTTATTCAGGCTATCATCAAATTTGGATGAAGAAGGAGGATGAGCCGAAGACCAGTTTCATAACCCCTAGTGGAACATATTGTTACCTTCGGATGCCTAAGGGGCTCAAGAATGCTGGAGGAAGCTTCAGCAGAATGACAATGAAGATTCTTCAATCTCAGATAGGCAGAAATATGCTAACTTATGTTGATGATATCATTGTAAAAAGCACGAAGCAAGAGAATCACATTACTGACCTGCAGGAAACCTTCGCTAATTTCAGACAGGCAGCGTTAAAGTTGAATCCAGAAAAATGTGTCTTCGGGGTGAAGAAAGGAAAATTTCTTGGCTGTCTAGTTTCAACAAAAGGGATTAAGGCTAATCCAAATAAAATTGAAGCTATCCTTCGAATGGAACCACCCAGTACAAAGAAGGGGGCTCAAAGATTGACAGGAAGACTGGCATCTCTCAACAGATTCATATCTAGATCAGCAAAGAGAAATTTACCATTTTTCGAAGTGCTGAAGTCAGCCGAAGTTTTCCAATGGGGACCGGTCCAACAGAGAGCCTTCGAAGAGCTGAAGCAATATTTGATAAATCTAACAACGCTAACTCCACCAACGCTAGGGGCTCCTCTGTTGTTATATGTGGCAGCCTCGCACTCAGCGGTAAGTGCGGCACTTGTCCAAGAGAAGCTTGAAGGGCAAATCAAGAAGCAAGCTCCAATATACTTTGTATCTGAAGTCCTTAGTTTATCAAAGAAAAATTACACAGAATTGGAGAAGGTGCTATATGCTGTTTTGATGGCTTTTAGAAAGCTTCGGCATTATTTCCAAGCATACAACATAATTGTCCCTTCTTCACAACCATTGAAGGACATTATGATAAATAGAGAAGCTACTGGAAGGATTGGAAAGTGGGCTGCGGAACTTAATGAATTTTGCATTGATTATGTACACAGATCTTCGATTCAGTCCCAGGCGTTAGCTGACTTTATTGCTGACTAGACACCAGGGGCTCAAGTAGAAGAGGCAAATAAAGATGCCGAAGCATGGACAGTATTCTGCGATGGTTCTTGGGGAACCTTCGGAGTAGGAGCAGCCGCTGTGTTGGTCGCACCCTCCAAAGTTAAAACTTGCTACGCAGCAAGACTTGATTTTAGCTGCACAAATAACATTGCTGAGTTCAAAGCTTTACTTTTGGGTCTTCGGAAGTTAAAGGCAATGGGAATCAGAAGGGCGGTTCTTAAAACTGATTCCCAGGTTATCTCTGGTCATATTGACAAGAGTTGTAAGGCAAGAGACCCGAAGCTTGAGAAGTATTTAGATACTATCCGAAGGATTGAAGCTTTCTTTGAAGGGTTTTCTGTAAAAAATATCCCTCGAGGAGAAAATGAGCATGCTGATTTGCTAGCCAAGTCAGCAGCACAGGGGCTGCCCTTACCTTCGGAAGTATTTTTTGAAACAATAAAAGCACCTTCGGTTGAACTTCTTGAAAGAGCGGTCCTCAACATATCTCATGTTTATAGTGAAGACTAGAGAACTGAGATCATCTCTTACCTTAAGGGTAATTTCCTTTCAGATGACGAAGCTTATAACAAGAGAATAGAGGCAAGAGCTCGTCCATATGTAATAATAGAAGGGGAGCTGTATAAGCATGGTGTCTGCTCTCCGTTACTCAAATGTCTATCCAGAGCCGAAGGTATAGAATTGATGAAGGAAATACATGCAGGCTTGTGTGGATCTCACATTGGATCTAGGCCTTTGCTGGGAAAAGTTTTTCGCCAAGGATTTTATTGGCCAAAAGCAGCTTCGGATGCAGCGGAACTAGTCCAAAAGTACGAAGGTTGTCAGAAATGTGCAAGAGATAAAAAACAACCTTCGTCTCTAACTCAGTTAATACAACCCACTTGGCCGTTGCAAAGGTGGGGCCTTGATTTGTTAGGTCCGCTACCACCAGCACAAGGGAATTTAAGATATGTTGTAGTGGCAGTGGAATATTTTTCTAAATGGATTGAGGCAAAGCCTTTAGACACAATAACTTCGGTTACTGTTCAAAAGTTTTTTCTGGCAAAACATTGTTTGTCGCTTCGGAGTGATGAAGGCTATCACTATGGACAATGGAACACAGTTTGATTCCGAAGCTTTCAAAGAATTTTGTGAACAAATTGGCACAAAGATCCATTTTGCGTCAGTTCGACATCCGGAATCAAATGGACTAGTTGAAAGGGCTAATGGCATCATAATGACAGGAATAATGAAGTTAATATTCAATCAGCCAAGGGGAAAGTAGCCAGAAGAATTAATTAAAGTGGTGTGGAGCCACAACACAACAGTATCAAGGTCAACAGGTTTTACACCATTCAAATTGCTGTTTGGTGATGAAGCAAAAACCCCAGAAGAGGCTAAGGCAGGATCAATAAGAACAGTGGCTTCGGCGATAGACAAAGCTGATTGTTCTGTGGACAAAGATGCTATAGAAGGGATCAGGCTTCAGGCTGTGGAAAACATCAATAAATACCAAGCCGAAACAATAAAATGGCGTGATAGAAAGGTTCGGTTGAAGAACATTAAGCCAGGACATTTGGTGCTTCGAAGAGTGGCCAACCCAGACACAGTGGGCAAACTACAACTAAAATGGGAAGGCCCCTTTCTGGTAGTTTCTTCGTCAAGACCCGGTTCCTACAAATTAAAGGATATGGACGGCAGCGACATTCCTAGATCGTGGAATGCGGATGAGCTTCGGCGGTATTATGTGTAACTTGATGTAATCTTTTTTATTTTTTATTTTTTATTGTTGTTTTAGTTTTTCCTTATGGCACCCTTTTCCTTTCCAAAGGGGGAGAAAGGTTTTTAATGGGGCCACAACATGTAATTTTTCTTTTCCTTATTTCAATTCTATAAGAGTGATATCCCCCAAAAAATGTAAATGTAAAAGCTGACAACGCACCATCGAGTGCAATGGAAAAAGAAAAGAAGGAGAAGCTCAAAAGTCGTTCCCAAGGGAATGCAGAGCTTACAGCGAAAAATAAACGCTGATTCCACCGAAAGTAAAAGGCGAAGAAGCTCCTAAGGGAGGCTTACAGCGAAAAATAAACACTGATTCCGCCGAAAGTAAAAGGCGAAGAAGCTCCTAAGGGAGGCTTACAGCGAAAAGTCAGCGCTGATACACCGAAAAGTAAACGGTGAAGCCAAAAAATAAACGGCAAAAAGATTTGAGTCATCCTCAATGGAATGAGGGCTATGATTATGGTTTTTTGGATGTACATTCAAATAATCATTCACACAATGCATTACATCATGACATTTGCATTCATAAACATTCATTTAGACATATATAGGATCATCATCATCGTATCATACAGAAAAGGCAGAAGCTTCGGCTATGAGGAAAAACTTCGGAGAAAGAGGAAATTTTCATGCTTCGTTGTGTACGAAAAGAAGGGAAGGTGTTTTTCGCCTTCGGCTCAAAAGTAAAGTTTCGTTCACAGCAAAGCAGATTGTACACGGATAAAGGAGAAAAGATATATTACAAGGTATGCACAAATTTACATAAGTTTTTTCCACAATTATATTAGATCTCTTCAGAATTTTTTGCAGGAAAGTCTTTTACAATAACTATTAAGCTTCAGCCCGTCATTCTTCAGCTTCATCATCCTGCATATATTAAAGCAGAATAAGAAAGGTGCAAATTTCAAGGAGAAGGTGAAAGTAACAAGTATAAGTTTCTCACCGGCTTAAGATGGCTCCGGGCTTCGTCACCAGCCATTTTTCGCCCTCCATTTACCCAAATATCTGTTTCCAATGCTTCGGGCTAGGCTTGGGATGTCAACCAAATCTGCTGGTGACAAGCTGAAGTTTGGCCTATTCACAATTTTTCCGTGCGTACAGGCAGCCTTCAGAAAAGCGGTGGCTGTGCCTCGAGAAGCTAGCAGGGCGCAAAAGTCAGCATGCCCAGCAATAACTTCGTCAAGTGCATCAACCTCGCCTTCAATGTATTCTAGGGTGCTGGGCAGGTTCTCAGCTGACGGTGTAAATGTATCAGAGCTGGCTCCAATTGAGTGAAACACATCCTTCAGCCGCTGCACGCATCGGCTGCCGAAATTTAAGCATTTCTCCTGAAGCTCCTTCAATGATTTTTGCAAATTTGAATTCTTCTCGATTTCAGTCTTGAGACTTGTTTCGAGGTTCTTCTTTTCCTACTCAGATTTTTCTAACTTTTTGAGTAATTCATTGTTTAACCTGTTATTTTTGGCTTGGGCTTCAGCCAATGAACCTTCCATAGAATGAATGACGAAGTCCTTCTTTTCCAAGGCAGCTTCGTGATCTTTAACTTTGATTTTAAGATCTTGAACAACAGAGTCTTTTTTCTTCAGAGCAGCTTCGTAATTTTTGACTTTGTTTTCTAGATCTTTGATAGTAGCTTCGTTCTTTTCATCCTCAAGATCTTGTTGCATTCTCAGCACTTTACTTAGAAGTATACTCTGCCAAAACAACCTTCGTCAGAAAACAACTTAATTCAAAATAAAAAATATATAATAATAAAAAATCGAGACTTTTTAACTTGAAATTAGCATAGAGCAAGCTACCGGCGATATGCTGTCGCTGGTATCTGCAGAGGTCCGCTTCAATCTTCGCCAGGCCAACGCTTTTGGAGAAGGTCCTAACAACCTTGGCCTCGGTTCGGTTCCAAAGGCATCTCAGCTTCCCTTCATTGACTCCACCAAATAGCAGAGACCCTAGTTTGTATCCACAGGATATAGCATATTTCTTCAGCTCTTCTTTTTCAGTGTCTGACAACTCTTGTCCAAGTATATCTTGAAAATTAAAATCTTCTTTTTCCAAAATATCTTCAATCTGCTCTTTTCCTTTTTCTGTTGCCGTGTTCGCTGTAACCACAACAGTTTCTTCTTCAGCCATTCTCAGAAGCATATTGTCAATATCTTCAAGTGTAGTTTCCAGGTTAGGATCTTCGTTGGTCCCGGTTTCGGCCCCGGTGGCTTCGGCTCCGGTGGCTTCGGCTCCGGTGGTTTCGGCTCCGGTGGTTTCGGCTCCTCCGGTTTCGGCTCCAGCGGTTTCGGCTCCGATGGCTGTGGGATCGGCAGTGACAATTTTTGACGCCAAGGTCGGTGGCGGTGTCTGATGAATGACATCAGCCACTTGGATAATTCTTCATTTTTTCGGCTTTGCGGGACTTTCTGCTGTCGAAGCTTCTTTGCCCTTCTGAAAAAACTTCGTCAGTTCTGGCGCCAGTGGGCTTAGCTTGATAGGCAAAGGTTCAGTCATTACCTTCAGAATCTCTTCCACTTCGGCAGCAGAAGGTGTCGCAGGAGCTTCCTCCTCCTGGGCCGACGTCTTTGGTTTTGGAGATGCAGGTTTTGGAGATGTATCTTTTCTTTTCCTTGAAACAGCTACCCTCGGTCTAGGGCTCAGTTTTTCAGAAATTTCTTTTTCCTTTTTGGCCAATTTGGTGCTTTCTTTGTCCAGGGCGCTGGCAATCCTCTTTCTCTTTGGGCCTTCGGCATCTCCACCCAGTTGCTCGTAATTAGGGTAATCAAAATTCAGAGCATCTAGCACACGATTCAATCTTCGCTTCGGACGAGTGCCGAAGGCTACAGTCATCAACTGATCTTCTTTCTTAGAGTAATTTCCGAGGATATCGTTGCACATAATCTCGATTGTGTCCAGCCACTCTTGGCAGGGTTTTTTAAAGTGTTTTTTAAACTTGTAGTAATACGACAATCGAACAAATTCTCCCTTTTTCTTTTCTCCCTCCAGCTTCGGCATCTCCCAATCCCTCATTGTTGGAAACACTTTAAAAGCCAGAAATTCTTGCACCAAGTCTCTAGTGCCAATATGATCTGAAATCACGCGAAATTCAGCCAAGGCAATTTGGCTCGGGCTTCCACTTATCATGTTGCATCGGGGCCTCGTTTCTCCGAAGGTTAGCTCTAGTGGACTCTGGACCAATTTATCTTCATCTTTATCAACTTTAACATAAAACCACTCAGATTTCCATCCGGCTGGCCATTTGCTTCGGTAGCTTATCACTGGAAACTTCGAAGTTTTGCGATAAGCAAAGTTGTAACATCCAAAATTCTCATGAAGACCATCTCCTCTGGCTTTAGTCTGATAGTGTAGTTCATGGACCCGACAGAAACCTTCACCGAACGGTTCCACTCCCTGGCTACGAAGGGCCCAAATATAAACACTTAATCTAACAATAGCGTTAGGGGTCAGCTGATGAAGGTAAACCCCAAACTTCTTCAACACATCAGCAATCATCCCATTCAAAGGAAATCTCAATCCTGCCTTAAAGAAGCTTTTGAACACAACCACTTCATTCTTTTCCGGCTTCGGAGTAATCCCCTTCCCGCCAAAACAAACCAGCTCCTTTTTTGTTTCACTAAAGTAGCCCAGCTTCACCATTTTTGGAAGATCAGCTTCAGAGATGGTGGACTTTCCAAAGTCCAAATGACTAGGTTTGCTTGGCATCCCGCAGTTGTACTCATCTTCGGAACCAACTTCTTCAACATCAGCTTGCGTTGCTTCGGCAGCAGGTGTGTCTTCTGATGGAACCAGCCCAGAACGCCTCATCGCTTCAGAAATCGGAACAGTTTCAACGGCTTCGGTCTCGTCTCCATCACGCTCAACCCTAGCAGTGGAGCGTATCCTGGCCATTTGATTTTAAATTTACTTGAAAAAATTCTTTGGAAATTAATAACCTTTTTTTCCGAAGCTATTTTCGTGACGAAGCACAAACCAAACTGGAGCTTCGTTTTGAATGCAAAATTCAATCTTCGGCTATGGTTAAATTTTTGGCAGCAAAACAGTGCAATAGCAATGAATGCCGTGGTAACTTCACACCTACCTGTCTGTTTATATAGTGCTGTAGGTAAGAAGGTGAATCGTCAGGATTTTTTCACCGGGCAAACAGTCACTCGCACCCACTGCACGGGGGGCCGCAAAAACCAAGAGGGTGAACCTGCATGGTAGGATCGCTCCACGCTCGAAAACTGTATCGTTTCTCGGCAACGAGCTCAGGGAAGGTGTTTTTCGGACCTTCGGCTTCCCAAAGCCTAAGAGACTTTTTTCATGGATCAAGCTCGTTACGAAAAACGATCTAGCACCGCGAAGGGGCTACTGTTGGGACCATGCTTCGTTGCCGAAGGTCCTCCAGAAAGAAACAGCTTCGGCTAAAGCTGCTTATACATGATGACCGAAGCTACCACTCATGAAGCTTCGGTGTTATAGCATGCCCGAAGACGAAGGATCGAACCGACTTAAAGATAGAATGACCTTTTAGCCCATAAGAGTCTGAGTCATTGTTGTAAACTTTTATAAGGGGCATGATTGTAATTCCTTATAGGCTGTGTCCTGTGTCTATAAATAGTGAACAGTATTCCTTTACTGTTCACGCATTCCTGTAATTGCAAACGCATTGCCCAGGAATTATTATCTATCAAGGAGAAGGTATAAATGTGCTTAAACTCCATGTTCTGACATTTTTATGTTCATATAATAAAATATGTGAATGGTAATTACTTATTTCTGATACATCTATCTTTAATGTCTCATGTTTTATATATTACTTTATATTATTTTATAAGTTTAATCACGAAGGTATGACCTTCGTGATATTTCACTCATGGTCTTCGTCCGAAGTTCATTAAATCCTTGGGGAAATAATGCTTCAGCGGATGAAGGGCATTAATATTTAACAAATTATGTTGCCTTGTTCTTAATTCGAAGCATTTGAGAACAAGTCCCCAACACACAGGAATAGCAACTAATGACACAATGATTTTTATCCTGTGGTTCAGCCATGTAGAACACTTGCCTACTTCCATGTTGTGGCGTCCTAATGGACGAGGGTTGCACTCAACCTCTTTCAAGCGATCCAATGATCCACTTGAATACCACAGATTTCTTCCTTATAGTTGATGTTTCCCTTATGAGGAATCTCCACAAGTTGGAGTCTCTCACCCTTACAATATTGATCTCAATGAAAACCACAAGAGTAAGGGAGGGAAAGAAACACACGCAAGAGCTAGAGTCACAGCAATGACTCGCACACAAGTCAAAACACGAGCACACAAAACACAGCGCAACGAGTCTACAACTCAACAAGTGCTCAAATCTTAATCACAGTGATCCGGATGTGTGCTTGCGTTGTCTAGGCGTCTTAGGATGTTCAATGGAGGCTTGGTGTTCTGCTCCATGCGCCTATGGGTCCCTTTTATAGCCCTATGACAGCTAGGAGTCGTTGGATCTCCATTTGGTAGACAATTCTTGCCTTCTGTCGGTTGGCGCACCAGACATGAACAGTGCACCACCGGACATGAACAGTGCACAATTTCTTCCCTTCCTTTGCGAAGCCGACCGTTGGGCCCTCGGTCCCCTTGGCACACCGGACACTATCTGGTGCACACCGGACAGTGCGGTGCGGCCTAGTGACCGTTGGCTCTGGCCACGTGTCACCCATTGATCGCGCTGCCGACCGTTGGCGCGGGCGCTGTTGGCTCACCGGACAGTTCGGTGAATTTTAACTGCAGCGCCCTTGGTGATTTCTCGAGAGCAGCGAGTTCATTGCTGAGCCAGCCTGGGCACCAAACACTATCCGGTGCACCACAGGCTGGACTTAGCCAAGTTTCTCCAATCCAATCTCATTTGATTTGACAAGGTTCCTAGCACTTGGAGGAATACGTTAGTACCATAAACAATTCACTAAGGCTAGAGTACCTCGATTCTTGATTTGCATCTCATTAATACTCAACACATATCGCCCAAAACAATGTGTTGGGCATATAATCACCAAAACATTTATAGAAATGACCCAAGGGCACATTTTCCTTTCAATCTCCCCCTTTTTGGTGATTTATGCCAACTCATTAAAAGTAGCTCAAAATGCAACAACATTTCCAGAGAGAAGCTAAAGAGTGCAAATTGAAGACTAATTTATCTCACATAGGATTTGGCATATTTGGATCACTTTTGCCACCACTTGGTTTATTTTCACAAAATAAATTCTTTTTCCTATCTCTATATCAAAACACTTATTTTGGCAAATCAAGAGATCTTTCAAGAGTAAATTTGATCAAATGTCACAAACTCCCCCTTTTCCCCATAACAAAACTTCTCCCCCATAAGAGAACAATTTTGCAATAAGAGGGTTTTGATCAAACACAAAGATTCTAACTCTACAATTTTTTGAAATTCACAAGTGGTTGGCTGATCCATTTGCTTTAGCCTTAATTTCTCCCCCTTTGGCATTAAGCACCAAAACATGAGACCTTTTTGGCCCTTTCACCCCATTGCCTCACCAAAATGTCAAATAAGCGCAAAAGGCAATGAGGACACAAGTACGAGCTTGGGACAAGATACTGAAAGGGAAATGTGCCCTTGTGCCATTTCTATAAATGTTTTGGTGATTAGATGCCCAACACATATTGTTTTGGTTAATATGTGTTAAGTGCTAAAGAAGTGCAAATCAAGAATCAAGGTATGACTCTAGCCTTGGTGAATTGTTTTTGATACTAACATAATTCCCTAATTGCTAGGAATAGTATGAAAGCAAATGAGAATGGAGTGGAGAAGTTTGGCTGAGTCTAGCCAAGCCTGCACCAGCCTTCGGTGCACCGGACTGTCCGGTGTGCACCGCACAGTGTCCGGTGCACAGGCTGGTTCAGCAGCGAATTCGCTGCTCTTAGGAATCGGTGAGGGCGCCGTGGCTAAAAATCACCGGACTGTCCAGTGGTGCACTAGACTGTCCGGTGGTGCACCAGACTGTCCGGTGAGCCAACAGCACCCGCGCCAATGGTCGACAGCGCGATCAGCAAGCGCCACGTGGACCGAGCCAGCGGTCACTAGGCGGCACCGGACTGTCCGATGTACACCGGACAGTGTCTGGTGCGCCAAGGGGGGCGAAGGCTCAATGGTCGGCTTCGCCAGAAAAGGAAAGGAATCATGCACCGTTCATGTCCGGTGGTGCACCGGACTGTCCGGTGCGCCAACCGGCAGAAGGCAAGAATTGCCTTCCAAATAGAATTCTAACAGCTCCTAGCTGCCTTGGGGCTATAAAAGGGACCCCTAGACGCATGGAGCACTACACCAAGCCTCCATTGAACATCTTAAGACGCCTAGACTCCGCAACCATGCAATCGGATCATCGTGTTTGAGATTTGAGCACTTCTTGAGTTGTAAACTCCCTGCGCCGTGTTTAAGATTTGAGCACTGCCCTAAAACGCTTCTTAAGGAGAGCTCAAAATGAATTTGAGCTAAAGGTGAAAAAAGATAAGGAGCGACAATGGATCGGAATTCAAGAACCTTCAAGTTGAAGATTATCTTGAGGAGGAAGGCATCAAGCACGAGTTCTCCGCTCCCTACACACCACAACAAAATGGTGTAGTAGAAAGGAAGAATAGGACGCTAATTGACATGGCGAGGACTATGCTTAGAGAATACAAGACGCCTGAGCAGTTTTGGTCGGAAGCTATGAATACAGCCTGCCATGCCATAAACCGGCTCTATCTGCATCGCTTCCTCAAGAAGATGTCCTACGAACTCCTAACCGGTAACAAACTCAATGTTTCATATTTTCGTGTATTTGGGAGCAAATGTTACATATTGGTGAAGTAAGGTAGAAATTCGAAGTTTGCTCCCAAAGCTGTAGAAGGGTTTTTGCTAGGGTATGACTCAAATACAAAAGCGTTTAGTCTTCAACAAATCATCAGGATTAGTTGAAGTCTCTAGTGACGTTGTATTTGATGAGACTAATGGCTCTCCAAGAGAGCAAGTTGATCTTGATGATATAGATGAGGATGAGGTTATGACGGCCGCAATGCGAACAATGACGATATGTGATGTGCGACCACAGGAACCACAAGAACAAGAACAAGACCAACCTTCTTCCTCTATGTTGGCGCATCCCCCAACCCAAGACGGTGAACATGTACCTCAAGAAGAGGGGCAGGATCAAGGGGGAGCATATGAAGAACATGATAAGGAGGAAGAAGCATCATGACTTCCTTCAACTCAAGTCCGGACGACAATTAAATGGAATCATCCAGTGGATCAGATTCAGGGTGATATCAGCAAGGGAGTAACAACTCACTCACGTTTAGCTAATTTTTGTGAGCATTACTCGTTTGTTTCTTCTATTGAGCCTTTCAGGGTAGAAGAGGCCTTGCAGGATTCGAACTAGGTGTTGGCCATGCAGGAAGAGCTCAACGACTTTAAAAGAAATGAAGTATGGAGCCTGGTGCCACGTCCAAAGCAAAAATGTTGTGGGAACCAAGTGGGTGTTCCGCAACAAGCAAGATGAACACACTTTTCCAAATGGACGTGAAGAGTGCTTTCCTCAATGGACCAATCAAGGAGGAGGTATACGTGGAACAACCCCCTGGCTTTGATGATGACAGGTATCCTGACCACGTCTACAAGCTCTCTAAGGCGCTCTATGGACTTAAGCAAGCCCTAAGAGCATGGTATGAATGCCTTAGAGATTTCCTTATTACTAATGCTTTCAAGGTTGGAAAAGTTGATCCTACTCTCTTTACTAAGACTTGTAATGCTGATCTATTTGTATGCCAAATGTATGTTGATGACATTATATTTGGTTCTACTAATCAAAAGTCTTGTGAGGAGTTTAGCAGGGTAATGATGCAAAAGTTCGAGATGTCAATGATGGGAGAGTTGAACAACTTCCTTGGGTTTCAAGTGAAGCAACTCAAGGAAGGTACCTTCATATCTCAAACAAAGTACACTCAAGATTTGCTCAAGAGGTTTGGATGCAAGGCCCACAAAGACACCTATGGGAACGGACAAACATCTTTGCTTTTATCTTTGTGCTAGTATACCGGATATTATGCTAAGTGTATGCATGTGTGCTAGATTTCAATCCGACTCCTAAGGAGTGTGTAACACCCGGTTTTAAAGAACAAAGCCGGGTGCATCTCATACATGCGCCAAGAAGACAACATATATAATAACAGAGTGTATAGAGATAAATGTCATATAACGTCAGAGTATTTATTACATAGCGGAAGACTTATTACAAAATGAACTAATAAAGATAAAACAAACTAAGGATCGTCGGCGCCAATGTCGACTGGGAAACGCCACCTAGATCAGATCGAACTCCTCAGTGTTAGGCAGCTCCTCCTGAACCACCTGATCATCTCCTGTGGGGGGGGGTGTGAGACAGCAAGGGTGAGCTCACACATGATCATAGCTCAACAAGTTGTGGGGAAACCAGTGAACACAAACTCACAAAGGTGTGAGTTCATGTGATGTGTAAAGCTAATCAATGATAGGGGTTAAAGCTGAGCATTGCTTTTAAATAGTTGGTCAAAATTTTATTAGCAATTACTAAGTGTAAGTAAATACCAAACCATAAGTAAAGTAATAGAACAAAATTTATAATGAACCCATGCATATGCGAATGACAAATTGAATTTAAGTTCCATAATTTAAACATCAGAGAGTCCTGAGCCGCTCATGACCGTGAGCTCGGCTAGTATACCAGTTTTACACTCTGCAGAGGTTGTACCCTTTACCCACAAGTCATGTTACCCATCTGCCAAGGGGTCATGAATCCCATATACCTCTACCTAGGAAGCACGGCAGGGCAACACTACGAGGCCTTTACAAAGTTCCACTAGCTTCCGAAAACCCGCTACAGTTTATGGGAAGATCCAGTAAAGGGTTCCTGGCTGACCGCCATCGCAGCAAAATCAACCATGGACCTCCCCGCACTGACCTCTCCCCTACTGCCCTTGCCCCTTTCGGGTAAGGTAGTCTTCCACTAGCTTTCCTAATTAATCAGCCAAGGGCGTCCCATTCCACCCTTGTGGTGGCACGTGGTTCTCAAGTTAAGCTCTATGTTCCAATTAACATTAATGATATCAACATGAACATAAACAGAATAACAACAAGAATTGGAACATAGAGGTAATAAATGATTATCCCAAAACCATATAAAGCAATAGCAAACTACCCAAGTGATTCAGGGGTAAACAAGGTAATGAGATAAACAATCTAGGGTGACCTATTGGGTCCCATCAAAATTAACCTATGCATGAGTATGTGATATTAAAGAACATTATTGGGTAAAAAGTGGTCAAGGGCACAACTTGCCTTCAATGAGCTCCTGCTCAGCTACTTCAACCTGCTGCTCACCAGTATCCTCAGCAACGGGCTCTTCTACTCGCCACAATACAAACAAGCACAGGATATAGGGAAAATTAACATTACACCAAGCATGTAACTAAAATACACAGAGATATTCTACATATTAAAATGAAAACTTAGGAACTGGAATCATAATTTTTGGAGTTATAGATTTTAAGTTATGCATTTTCAAAGGTTTTATGTGCTTTAAATAAGATTAAATGTTAAATAAATTTCTTACTGTTTTTCATGACATAACAGAGGCTCTAGGTGCTAGAGAATAAAATTACAAAATTTTAGCAACTGGAATGAAGTGATTTGGACTAAAAATGGATTTTCTATGAATTTATAAAGTTCTAGCAATTATTTTTGTATTAAAAATCCAATTTCCTAATCATTTAATCAATTTATAACTGTGCTGGACTGGGCCTCAAATCCAGAGAAACCCAGGGGGCTCGGGGCAATTTACCCGAGACACAGCGCACAGTGACATATGGACGGCGGGTTGATTTAGTGAAACCCGAGGGGTTCTTTAATAAAAGTAACCCGCGAAGGGGTATCCTCAGTTTCTGGCCGCACGATCTAAGATCAAGGGCTGGGATTAGATTGGATCCCAGGCGAACCGGTATTTGATGCAAGCCGCCCGATCTAAATCTAACGAACCGGAGCGCCCCGCGAAGCGTTACGCTTAATAAAATCAGAGCCGTCCCGAGGGAGATCGACGGCCCGCGGTGATTCACACCCAAGACCTAATCCTATCCGTCCGCACCGATCCGACGGCCCACGGCTCTCGTCCCCCGCCCGCAGCCAGAGACGGCGGCGCTTGCCCACCCGCGGCGGAGCGCCATCGCCGGAAACCCCCATCCCCCGATCCTGAGCCTAAAGCTTCGATCTAAGCCAACATTCACGTAGCGGAGACAAAGCTGGGCAAGTGGAGTAGTTACCCGACGGTGTTTGATGGTACGGAGGCAGTTGCCCACGCAGCGCGGCGGAAATCGAACACCGGCGAGCGATTCCCAGCGGGTTCGGTCGACGATTCACCCAGGCGAGGCCGGAAAACTTTATGGCGTGCTATGGCGGAGCTCCGGCAAGCTTTTTTTTTCCGACGCGGACCCACGTCGAAGCTCTATCCCTCGCTCCTCTCCTATCCTTCTCGGTGGATCTCCCCTGATTAGTGGAGGCACGGACGTCGATGGGGGTTGTGCCCAGATTGTTGACGTGATCATGCGCGCGGCCGGGTTTATATGTGCTGGTGCCAGGGACCCCGAGATGCGCAATTGCAGGAACGACCCGCGCCAGGGACGTGAGGTTTGTTCATGCCGCGACGATTTCGCGGGGAAGAAGACCAGTCTGCGAGCCGGGCCCACATGGCAGCGAGCGTGAGCGCGAGAGGGAGAAAGCAGTGCGCGCGGATGGACGGCTGACGTGCGGGCCCCGCGTGTCGGCGCCGGTGGTGAGCTGCGGGCTGCACGGGTGGGTTTGCATACTGGGCCGAAATGGGGGTATGGCGGCCCAGTTAGCTCTTTTATCCTTTTTCTTTTTATATTTTCTGTTTTCTGTTTTCTTTTCTTTTTATTTTTTTCAATTTCCCAATTTGAATTCCAAATATGACTTTGAATTTGTGCTCAAATTATAGATAAATTTCAATCATACCAGTATGGTTGAGTTTGTATATTTATAAATTTTGTTTTATATTTTATATTATTTCTTTCTTTCCTTCCAAAGTTTAGCATTTCTTTTAGGATTTAATCTCTCATTTGGATATTTAATATTTTCTTGTCACAAAATACACACACAAATAAAATATCCAACATGATGCAACAATTTAGTAGCATATCTTTTATTAATTGTTCTTGGACATGGTGTTCTCGTATGATGATGCATAAAGATCAACCCACATAAAGAGTAAATGTTTCTCTATTGATATTATTCCTAGCACTTACAAAGTAGGTGTTACAAATCCTACCCCCCTTAAAAATAATCTCGTCCTCGAGATTTAAGAAGAACTAGAGAAAAGGTTGGGAAAATCTATGCGAAGCTCTTCTTCTCTTTCCCAAGTTGCTTCATCTTCACTGTGGTGACTCCATTGAACTTTACACATCTTTATCACCTTATTTCTTGTAACTCGAGTCAATGTATCCAAAATCTTGATCGGGTACTCCGTGTAAGTCAAATCACCTTGAACACTGAGCTCTTCCATTGGTAACTGTTCCTCAGGAACACGGAGACACTTCTTCAGTTGAGATACGTGAAACACATTATGCACATCTGATAGACTAGCAGGTAACTCGAGTTGGTATGCCATCTCCCCAACTCTTCTAAAGATCAAGAATGGTCCAATATAGCGAGGGGACAATTTTCCCTTAACTTTAAATCTCCTCATTCCACGAAGTGGTGACACCTTGAGGTACACATAATCTCCCTCTTCAAATTCCAGTGGTCTCCTTCTATTATCAGCATAGCTCTTTTGCCTGGTTTGAGCCACTCTCAAATTCTCTCGAATTATACGAACTTGTTCTTCTGCTTCTTGAATCAGTTCAGGCCCAAAGAACTGTCTCTCTCCAGTCTGATCCCAATACAAAGGAGTTTTGCACTTCCTCCCATATAAAGCTTCAAAAGGTGACATCTTCAGACTGGCCTGATAACTATTATTATATGAGAATTCAGCATAAGGTAGACTCTTATCCCAACTTCCTCCATGCTGAAGGGCACATGCTCTCAACATATCCTCCAAAACTTGATTTGTCCTTTCAGTCTGTCCATCAGTCTGAGGGTGATAAGCTGTACTAAAATTCAACTTTGTACTCATACTCTCATGAAAGCTTCTCCAAAATCTTGAGGTAAACTGCGAACCTCGATCAGACACGATCTTCTTTGGTACTCCATGTAAACACACAATCCGAGCCATATACAATTCTGCTAGCTGAGAACCTCTATAAGTAGTCTTCACAGGAATAAAGTGAGCCACTTTAGTCAATCTATCCACAATCACCCATATAGCATCATATCCTTTCTGGGTGCGAGGCAATCCAGTAATGAAATCCATACCAATCTCTTCCCATTTCCACTCGGGTATCTTCAGTGGATGCAATAGTCCAGCTGGCCTCTGATGTTCAGCCTTAACTCTTTGACATACATCGCACATTGCCACATGTGCGGCTACATCTCTTTTCAATCCATACCACCAATATTTCCGTTTCAAATCCTGATACATCTTGGTACTACCAGGATGAATAGAATAATCCGAGTCATGGGCCTCCTTTAAAATAGTCTCCCGAAGGCTTTTAATATCAGGGACACACATCCTGTCCTTGAACCATACTGTGCCCTGCTCATCTTCCGTGAACTCCGGAACTCGACCTTCAGTAATCAGCTCCTTAATCTCTTTTATCTTAGCATCATCAACTTGTCCTTTGCGGATCTCTTGCTCCAAAGTAGGTTCCACATCAATAGTAACTCCTTCAGTATGAGCAACTATCCCCAGGTTAAGTCTCCTGAAGTCCTCAACAATCTCATCGGGTAGCTGGGCAACAATAGCTGAATGAACATGCTCTTTCCGACTCAAGGCATCTGCAACCAAATTTGCCTTGCCCGGGTGATAGTGAATCTCCAAATCATAATCCTTAATAAGCTCCAACCAACGGCGTTGCCTAAGATTGAGATCCTTCTGAGTGAATATATACTTCAAACTCTTATGATCCGTATACACTTGGCACTTGGTACCCATGATATAATGTCTCCAAATCTTAAGTGCATGCACAACGGCTGCCAATTCCAAATCATGTGTAGGGTAGTTCAATTCATGTCTCCGCAACTGACGAGAAGCATAAGCAATCACGTGTCCTTCTTGCATGAGCACACATCCTAAGCCTTGGCCACATGCATCACAGTAGATATCAAATCCTTTTTGTAAGTCTGGCATAACCAAAACTGGTGGCGTCATCAACCTCTTCTTCAATAGATCAAAGCTTTCTTGACACTTCTCGTCCCACTTAAACTCTCTTCCTTTCTCCAAAAGTGAAGTCATGGGCTTAGCAATCTTAGAAAATCCCTCAATAAATCTCCGATAATAGCCTGCTAATCCCAAGAAACTCCGAATCTCAGTAACTGTAGTGGGTACTCTCCACTCCATTATCTCCTTAACTTTAGCAGGATCCACTGCTATTCCTCCATTAGAAATAATATGACCAAGAAATGGCACTTCGCCAATCCAAAACTCGCACTTGCTGAACTTGGCATAGAGTTGATTATCTCGTAGCTTCTGTAGCACCATCCTCAGATGTTCCTCGTGATCACTTTCACTCTGAGAATAAATAAGAATATCGTCGATGAATACCACGACGAATCTGTCCAAATACTCCATAAACACCTTGTTCATTAAGTTCATAAAATAGGCTGGTGCGTTAGTCAATCCAAACGACATAACTGTGAACTCATATAATCCATATCTAGTCGAGAAAGCCGTCTTGGGAATATCCGATGGTCTAATCCTCATCTGATGGTAACCGGATCGGAGATCAATCTTCGAAAATACTCTAGCACCTCTCATTTGATCAAACAAATCCTCAATACGGGGCAACGGATACTTGTTCTTCACTGTAACGTCATTAAGTGATCTATAATCCACACACATCCGTTGCGATCCATCCTTCTTCTGTACAAACAAGACCGGTGCTCCCCAAGGTGAGGAACTCGGACGAATGTACCCAGCCTCTTGTAACTCAGTTAACTGCTTCTTAAGCTCTTTCAACTCCTCTACGGACATCCTATATGGCCGTTTAGAAATAGGGGCGGTTCCAGGTAAGAGGTCAATAACAAACTCAACTTCTCTATCAGGTGGCATCCCTGGTAACTCCTCTGGAAAGACATCCGGAAAATCTCTAACCACCCGGATATTGTCACCAACAAACTCCTCAGGCATAAAGAACATTGCACGCATGGATGAGGAGGTTACTGCAATGTTAACTTGAAACCTTTCTCCTTTAGTAGTAGTGAGTTCTACGGTACCTCTACCACATGCTATAACGGCCTTTGCCTTTCTTAGCCCTTACATACCAAGGATCAAATCTATACTGCTTGACTCCAATATTATAGCAGTAGCTCCAAATTCTCTACCCATAATGGTTAATGTCAATTTACGTGTCATTTGATTCGCCTCAACAGGCCCTTTAGGTGTAATTACTATCAGGGGTGTTCTCATATTTAGCAGTGGTATTTCATTTGTGTTGGCATATCTAGCAGACATGAATGAATGTGTAGCACCAGAATCAAATAATATGGTTGCAGGAATTGCATTAACATAAAACATACCAATTACGAGGTCCCCTCCATCCGGAGTAGCATCCACGCTGACTTGATTAACCTTGGCAATAGAATATCCCTTGCCAGGGGTCTGTTGCTGCCTGTTCTGCACTGGAGTAGTAGCAATCCTCTGTGGGCAGACATTTGCATAATGACCAATCTTCCCACACTTGTAACATTGAGTGCCCGGACTCTGTCCTGAAAACTTCGTCGGGGTGCCAGTAGGGGTAGCCTGTCGAGGAGGTGGAGTCCTCAGTGGTGATTGCGGAACTGGGCGTGGTCCTCCGGGTCGAGTCGGTGTACCCTGTGGTGAACTGTAGCGAGGACGAACACTGCTGCTTCCTTGTCCTTGAGATATGGCCTTTCTCTTCAAATCTCCCAGTTGAACACGCTTGTGTTCAATAGCCAATGCCTTGTCAAGCAGCCTCTGAAATGATGGAAATGTGTGTGCCACTAGAGCATACTGCAATGGTCCATTAAGTCCTTCAATGAAATGCTCTTGCTTCCTCTCGTCTTCAGCAACTTCTTCAGGGGCATATCTGGATAACTGAATAAACTTGTCTCTGTACTCGCTGACTGACATACTTCCTTGCTTCAGCGACAGAAATTCCTTCTTTTTAATCTTTATCATCCCAGCTGGAATATGATAGTTCCTGAATTGTGTACTGAACTCTGCCCAAGTAATAGTATCAGCAGCATCATGGGCAGCAGTATAAGAATCCCACCAGTCAGCAGCAGGACCAATCAGACGTCCAGAAGCATATAAAACCTTCTCCCGGTCAGTGCATTGTGCAATATTCAGCATCTTCTCAATTGCTTTTAGCCAATCATCCGCGTCCAGTGGATCAGGTGAGCTAGCGAATGTAGGTGGCTTATGGCTCATGAACTCCCGGTGCTTGTCCCGAGGTGGAACTGGTGGTGGTGGTGGAGGCAGTGGTACTTGTTGCTGTTGTTGTTGCATTTGCTGTTGCAGCTGCTGTTGTTGCGCCCTCCTTTCCTGGCGTATCTCATCTCGCTCCTGGCGCAACTCCTGTCGTATATCTTCTCTTTCTTGACGCATCTCCTGGCGTTCTTGCTGCATCTGAGCACGCATATCAGCCATGGTGTCTGCCATCTGCTGCATCACCGCCATCTGAGCAGCAACCAGTGGGTCAACTCCGCCTGGTGGAGGATTGGGAGGATTCATCCCCGCAGGTTGTGGCTGAGGTTGTCTTCGAGTGTGTTGGTTAGGAGGCAAGTCAATTCCACCACCCCGCCTGGTATTGACCATCTGAGTTAGATACATATGGTAAGAAGATAATAGACAAGGCAGGTATTTACAAATCAGGTTACTTTGGGGGACCTATTAGCTAAGCAGATTAATATTTCACCTATCCTAGCTAATTCAATACCTTATGGTGGTACATACTAAGATGTCCATCTATAATTCAATCAATCAAAGAAGCAAATCAGGCATTTAGCATCAGCACAATCAGCCAATATTTTTAATAGAGAAAATAGTTTTAACTTTGTCTTAGGTTCCCTATCTCTTAAAAATGTCATAGGGGTAGGGATTCCAAGGTGTGAAATCCATCTTATCTCAGAGTAGAAAAGGTAAGAATAATCAGAGTAGAACAGTAGAAGGTGAGACAGGATTAAGACAAGTATAGAAAGAATCAGAGTAAGGTGAGTGTAGAATGAATCAGAATGAGATAAGTAGGTAAGGGTTTGTCCATTTCTATCTAGGTTTCGTCCTACAGTCAACATTTCCTCTGATACCACTTCTGTAACACCCGGTTTTAAAGAACAAAGCCGGGTGCATCTCATACATGCGCCAAGAAGACAACATATATAATAACAGAGTGTATAGAGATAAATGTCATATAACGTCAGAGTATTTATTACATAGCGGAAGACTTATTACAAAATGAACTAATAAAGATAAAACAAACTAAGGATCGTCGGCGCCAATGTCGACTGGGAAACGCCACCTAGATCAGATCGAACTCCTCAGTGTTAGGCAGCTCCTCCTGAACCACCTGATCATCTCCTGTGGGGGGGGTGTGAGACAGCAAGGGTGAGCTCACACATGATCATAGCTCAACAAGTTGTAGGGAAACCAGTGAACACAAACTCACAAAGGTGTGAGTTCATGTGATGTGTAAAGCTAATCAATGATAGGGGTTAAAGCTGAGCATTGCTTTTAAATAGTTGGTCAAAATTTTATTAGCAATTACTAAGTGTAAGTAAATACCAAACCATAAGTAAAGTAATAGAACAAAATTTATAATGAACCCATGCATATGCGAATGACAAATTGAATTTAAGTTCCATAATTTAAACATCAGAGAGTCCTGAGCCGCTCATGACCGTGAGCTCGGCTAGTATACCAGTTTTACACTCTGCAGAGGTTGTACCCTTTACCCACAAGTCATGTTACCCATCTGCCAAGGGGTCATGAATCCCATATATCTCTACCTAGGAAGCACGGCAGGGCAACACTACGAGGCCTTTACAAAGTTCCACTAGCTTCCGAAAACCCGCTACAGTTTATGGGAAGATCCAGTAAAGGGTTCCTGGCTGACCGCCATCGCAGCAAAATCAACCAGGGACCTCCCCGCACTGACCTCTCCCCTACTGCCCTTGCCCCTTTCGGGTAAGGTAGTCTTCCACTAGCTTTCCTAATTAATCAGCCAAGGGCGTCCCATTCCACCCTTGTGGTGGCACGTGGTTCTCAAGTTAAGCTCTATGTTCCAATTAACATTAATGATATCAACATGAACATAAACAGAATAACAACAAGAATTGGAACATAGAGGTAATAAATGATTATCCCAAAACCATATAAAGCAATAGCAAACTACCAAAGTGATTCAGGGGTAAACAAGGTAATGAGATAAACAATCTAGGGTGACCTATTGGGTCCCATCAAAATTAACCTATGCATGAGTATGTGATATTAAAGAACATTATTGGGTAAAAAGTGGTCAAGGGCACAACTTGCCTTCAATGAGCTCCTGCTCAGCTACTTCAACCTGCTGCTCACCAGTATCCTCAGCAACGGGCTCTTCTACTCGCCACAATACAAACAAGCACAGGATATAGGGAAAATTAACATTACACCAAGCATGTAACTAAAATACACAGAGATATTCTACATATTAAAATGAAAACTTAGGAACTGGAATCATAATTTTTGGAGTTATAGATTTTAAGTTATGCATTTTCAAAGGTTTTATGTGCTTTAAATAAGATTAAATGTTAAATAAATTTCTTACTGTTTTTCATGACATAACAGAGGCTCTAGGTGCTAGAGAATAAAATTACAAAATTTTAGCAACTGGAATGAAGTGATTTGGACTAAAAATGGATTTTCTATGAATTTATAAAGTTCTAGCAATTATTTTTGTATTAAAAATCCAATTTCCTAATCATTTAATCAATTTATAACTGTGCTGGACTGGGCCTCAAATCCAGAGAAAACCAGGGGGCTCGGGGCAATTTACCCGAGACACAGCGCACAGTGACATATGGACGGCGGGTTGATTTAGTGAAACCCGAGGGGTTCTTTAATAAAATTAACCCGCGAAGGGGTATCCTCAGTTTCTGGCCGCACGATCTAAGATCAAGGGCTGGGATTAGATTGGATCCCAGGCGAACCGGTATTTGATGCAAGCCGCCCGATCTAAATCTAACGAACCGGAGCGCCCCGCGAAGCGTTACGCTTAATAAAATCAGAGCCGTCCCGAGGGAGATCGACGGCCCGCGGTGATTCACACCCAAGACCTAATCCTATCCGTCCGCACCGATCCGACGGCCCACGGCTCTCGTCCCCCGCCCGCAGCCAGAGACGGCGGCGCTTGCCCACCCGCGGCGGAGCGCCATCGCCGGAAACCCCCATCCCCCGATCCTGAGCCTAAAGCTTCGATCTAAGCCAACATTCACGTAGCGGAGACAAAGCTGGGCAAGTGGAGTAGTTACCCGACGGCGTTTGATGGTACGGAGGCAGTTGCCCACGCAGCGCGGCGGAAATCGAACACCGGCGAGCGATTCCCAGCGGGTTCGGTCGACGATTCACCCAGGCGAGGCCGAAAAACTTTATGGCGTGCTATGGCGGAGCTCCGGCAAGCTTTTTTTTTCCGACGCGGACCCACGTCGAAGCTCTATCCCTCGCTCCTCTCCTATCCTTCTCGGTGGATCTCCCCTGATTAGTGGAGGCACGGACGTCGATGGGGGTTGTGCCCAGATTGTTGACGTGATCATGCGCGCGGCCGGGTTTATATGTGCTGGTGCCAGGGACCCCGAGATGCGCAATTGCAGGAACGACCCGCGCCAGGGACGTGAGGTTTGTTCATGCCGCGACGATTTCGCGGGGAAGAAGACCAGTCTGCGAGCCGGGCCCACATGGCAGCGAGCGTGAGCGCGAGAGGGAGAAAGCAGTGCGCGCGGATGGACGGCTGACGTGCGGGCCCCGCGTGTCGGCGCCGGTGGTGAGCTGCGGGCTGCACGGGTGGGTTTGCATACTGGGCCGAAATGGGGGTATGGCGGCCCAGTTAGCTCTTTTATCCTTTTTCTTTTTATATTTTCTGTTTTCTGTTTTCTTTTCTTTTTATTTTTTTCAATTTCCCAATTTGAATTCCAAATATGACTTTGAATTTGTGCTCAAATTATAGATAAATTTCAATCATACCAGTATGGTTGAGTTTGTATATTTATAAATTTTGTTTTATATTTTATATTATTTCTTTCTTTCCTTCCAAAGTTTAGCATTTCTTTTAGGATTTAATCTCTCATTTGGATATTTAATATTTTTCTTGTCACAAAATACACACACAAATAAAATATCCAACATGATGCAACAATTTAGTAGCATATCTTTTATTAATTGTTCTTGGACATGGTGTTCTCGTATGATGATGCATAAAGATCAACCCACATAAAGAGTAAATGTTTCTCTATTGATATTATTCCTAGCACTTACAAAGTAGGTGTTACAGAGTGTAACCTTGTGGCCGTTAAGCGAATTCTTAGATATTTAGTTTCTACACCTTGCTTCGGGATCTGGTATCCAAAGGGTCTACCTTTGACTTAATCGGATACTCAGATTCTGACTATGCCGGGTGCAAGGTTGATAGAAAGAGTACATCAAGAACTTGTCAGTTTCTGGGAAGATCCCTAGATCCTGGAGCTCTAAGAAACAAACTTCTGTTGCCCTATCCACCGCTAAGGTCGAGTATGTTGCCGCAGGACAGTGTTGCGCACAACTACTTTGGATGAGGCAAACCCTCCGGGACTTTGGCTATGATCTGAGCAAAGTCCCACTCCTATGTGACAATGACAGTGCAATCCGCTTGGTGGATAATCCTGTTGAACACAGCCGCACTAAGCACATAGACATCCAGCTTCACTTTTTGAGAGACCACCAGCAAAGGGGAGATTTCGATATTTATCACATTAGCACCGATAACCAGCTAGCCGATATCTTCACCAAGCCTTTAGATGAGAAAAGGTTTTGTAGGTTGCGTAGTGAGCTAAAATTTACGTAACTTGGATTGATCTATAGCATACATGTGTTCTATGCCTTTGATCGTGTTACTTTAAGCACTCATGTCTTTAATTGCCTATTTTTGGTGCTCAAGTTGTACAAGTCATCCCTAGACCTCACAAGTCCCTATGCAAATGATGCACATGTCTAGGAGGAGATGTGCTACAACTTGACTCCCTTGAGACTAACTTGTTTGTTGAGTACTCTTGAACTAGTCTCAAAGGATATTGAAAGGGAAAAGGTAACTTGGACAAAGAAAGAGCTTCCACTGCATTCCGGTATAAATGTATCTTGTCCTAAGTTCTTTGTTGTGCTCTCATTGCCTTTTGTGTAACACCCCTGGTGTTACTGTTACTAAAATTTGAGCATAACATCATAAGCATTAGCATCTCATGTGTTTGTCCCACCTAGAATGCATTCACTAGGCAAAAGTTCAAACAAGTTGTATTGATATGACATTTGTGGATAAAGCCCTAGAGTAGGGTACTTAACCCTAGACTAGGCTTAATAGAGCAAACAAAGCTTAAATAGGAGAAAATTTCGAAACTCAATTGAAATAACCATATAATGTCACCATGAATAGACATACATGGTATTCAAACCCTAGAATCCCCAAAAACCCTAAAAAGAACCCTGGAAAACCCTAGAGTAAAACCCTAGGGGGCTAAGTGCAAAATTAGTGCACTTTTGGACTAAAGTGAAAAAACCATAAAAGTAAGACACATTAAGTCATATGGTTCACTTATGTAGGGATTTGCAAATAAAACCCTAAGTTTTGGGCCTATTTGCAAAAAAACCACTTTTGGATCATATAGATAAGTCTGAAATCAGTGACATTGGCTCAACTTTGAAGCCCCATATTTCCCAGGTTGTGAAGATTTTGCCCTAGGTCAACACATCAAGTTTGTAAAGCTATGTTAGGAGAACAATTTTGCTTAAGGGGTTAAGCATTGTTGTTATGCAAAATTGAGAGAAAACTTGACCCAAAGTTGGGCTGTCAGTCAGCCTAAACCTGAATTTTGGTATTTAGTGAGATCAGATGAACTTTGGGAATCTTTTCGAGGATGATCCAGTAAGTGTTTGGCTATGGTTGCTATAACAAAATTATAGCTGGATCATCGGACAACAACTTTGCTACTGGCCGATCAATAGGTTGTCATGTAAAAACCTAAGATCTAAGCCCTACAAAACGGTCTGTCAGGTGCTCTGTCAGGTATTTCCCATGGTACAGTAACCTAATCGGATCAGGTTCAGAGAACCTCGCCGCCGGCGATGCGTGCATCCGGATTTGTGCTAGCCGCCATGGTTCGTGCTTGGCACGCAGAGGATATCCATGGGAAGGTAAAAGATCTCCCGGGGAAATGGATTTGATTGTAGCTTGAAGGTTATCATCGTGACTGTTGCCTTTGCGACGTGGCCAGACCGCCAGCCTCGCCGTGGAAGCTCCGGTGACCTCGTTTGTGCCACGCCGTAGCTTGTTATTGTGTGGTTGTATTCGTGGCCCCCTTAGGAGTATTTTTCCTTGCGTCGTTGCACCGATGAGCGCCATGGACATAGCTACCCGTGTTCTTCCCTATCTCCGGCCGCCAGCACGCCGTAGCCGAATTAAGCGCCACCGCCCCGGAGCCTATAAATTGAGCGTGCCCTCGGCTCCACCATGTAGTCAAGCGCTCAACGCACCCACCCGTGCCTCCAATTAGTCACCAGAGAACTCCAATTTGGGATTTCCCCCAAATTGGTCAAGAACACCGCAGAAAAGACCTCGTCGTGGCCAGCTTGCTCCGGGTTAGTTCAAGCGCTTTGATCGTTTGTTCTAGCATCCCTAAGTCCTCCTCAAGCTTCACGACCCCTCTGATTGAACTAGACCGCCCTGGGTCGCCGTGAACACCCGTGTTCATCCGTTGTCCATACGATCACCGTGGTCAGGGCGTTTTAGTGCGCCATTAGTGAAATTAATTTAGGGGAAACTTCGATTGAGGTTTGAATTAGGTGCCAGTCGATGGAGAGCGTCGGTCTTTGTGTGATCCGGCCAGTCTAGACTCGCCGGTGCTCGGACCCTCGCCGTGCGACATCGTGGACGTATCGCTTTGAAGAATTAGAAGTTCAGGGGTCTTACTGCAAGTGTCAGCGACTCATAGAAACAGTATTGCGACCCCGCTTCAGATTATTCAAACGGTCAGGGCCTTTCTGCAAAATCTACAGCGCGGGCGCGCTCGTAGGCGCGCTTCTGCCCTAGCTGGACCGGTTCGGGCTGGATTCAGCCCAGAACTGTTCATCCTTTTCCTTTTTCTTTTTCTATTAGACTTTGGAAATCTATAAGAAATTGTAGAAAAAATCCTAAAAATACCAGACCAATTTTGCTAGGCTTCTAATTTCCTATAGAATTTAATAAAAATGGTTTCATGATTTTTAGCCCAAATAGGAAATTATAGAGTATTTAAAATAGTCAAAAAACCTTGCTTCTGGGTTTTTAGTAAATAAATAATAAATCCAAAATTTACTAAATTTTTAGGATAAACTCCAAATAATATTTAGAAGCCTTGGGTAAAATTTGGTATGATTTGGACCATGTTTGATACTTAGAACCCAAAACCCTAGCCCCCTGCCCTGTGAACTTCACTATTGACTCCAGAAACCCTAAGTTCTCGGAGATCCGTGAAGGAAAGTTGTATTCAAGACTTTAGATAATAATCTTTTATTATATTTGCCCTCTCATGAGCATTACATGGGCATTCATTATTATGTATGGTTATATTTAGAAAACGAAGAAGAAGTAGAAGTCGAAGAAGCGAAGACTTCACCACCACCACCTGAGGAACATCAGGCAGGCAGTTGTTTTTATTTCGATATCTGTGGAACAAAGCCTGAATCACCAGTAACACAAGGCAAGCCCCGGTGCATTTGCCACCTCCTTGTTGTTTTTTAAAAAATCTTTCTCACTTGCTTGATGCATTAGGTGATAGGAGTTGTGTGCTAAACCAATTCCTGCATTTCCTTCCTTGGATTTGATTACCTCTTAAATCCCTATTTTACAAAAGGTTTTTCTTATGCTTAGCTTTGCTTTAGAAAAACAAAATGTTTTATTTTCCCAAAAGATGATGTTGCAAATTGGGTGGGATGTTTTCAAAAACAAAACTTGATGGTGAATCCATCATGGCCATGATGGGTTTAACATCGGAAAAGATGTACCTCTGCCAGGTACCAAACTTTGGGTTTGAAATGATAAAGCTGAGATCGGGCGGGTGACTTGCACGAGAAGAGAGTCTCGGTGTAGTGTCCCCGTCTGAGTCGATTAAGGACCATGCCGATGTAGGCTTGCTGACCGAGGACCCTTTAACTGGTCACATGCCTCGTCATGGGTAAGCTTTGCCTAGGGCAGACTAATACTAGAATAAGATAACACGCAATGGGAGTGGAGAGATGGCGAGAGTAGCGTGTACCCTCCGTGGCAAGAGGCTGGACGGTGGTGTATCTGTGCTCTCGGTTGGCGTGAACCTGATCTAGTCTTAAGAACCCCGGTGGCGAGTTGACATATGCAAGGGTTAAGTGCTACATATGTCGTGTGATTGGAGATCCTCAGCTGAGTATAATCGATTCGGATCGCCGTAACTTCGCGGATATGAAAACTTGGTCACTGCCCTATACGTAGAACTCCAGTAAAGATGAAAGGTTGTTAAGAAATTGGCTAGTGTAGGTTAAGTGATTGAACTAGGGTAGAAAGAACTCTAGATGCAGGTAATCTTACTTAACCTTACAATTAAAATTGGATTTTTAAGAATCCACTATTAGTAAGCATTTCTGCAAACAACGTTAGTGATTATTGATAAGCCTTACCTTGACTCCCTTAAAAGCCAGCATATCCTTGAGAGTCTTTTACTTTGTCAGGTAAGTCTTGCGTAAGTACACTTCGTACTCAGGGCTTTGTCCCATGTGGTTTTAGGTGAAGAAGCGGCAAACTTTTGCTGCTTTTGTTCAAAGGTGGTGCCCAAGGAGGAAAACCAGGAGTAAAGCTTCGGGAGGAAAGGATCCTCCATTAAAAACTTTTTACTGCATATTCGGGAGGAGTTTTTGCCTCCCATGTTTTGTAATAATAATACTCGGCACTCATATATTATGTTCTGGTCTGTAACTATATAACTCTGTCTTACTTTTCAATAAAAGTAAGTTATTGTAATTGCTTCCGCACTTTCGTATCCCCGATGAATTGTAATGTCTGCGTGACGGGTAAACGCTCTTGGGAAAGGTAAGGAATTCAGATACCGAACTTGTCAAGTAATTCAGGTGCACCTGCAGGGTTGTCTGAAGTCCGTTGGACAAGGACAACTGTAGGTGGGCCTAATAACTTGGGAGGTTCCGTCACATTTTGCGCTTATTTGATATTTCGGTGAGGCAATGGGGTTGAAGGCCAAAAGGTTCTCCTGTTTTGTTGCTTAATGCTGAAGGGGGAGAAATTAAGGCCAAAGAAAATGGATCAACCAACCACTTGTGAAATTTCAAAAATCTGTAGAGTTAGAAGCTTTGTATTTGATCAAAACCCTCTTATTGTAAAAATTGTTCTCTTATGGGGAGAAGTTTGATTATGGGAAAAGGGGGAGTTTTTGGCATTTGATCAAAATTTACTCTGAAAAGATCTCTTGATTTGCCGAAACAAATGTTTTTTGATATAGAGATAGAAAAAAGAATTTGTTTTGTGAAAATAAACCAATTGGTGGCAAAAGTGATCCAAATATACCAAAGCCCATGTGAGTTAAATTAGTCTTCAATTTGCACTCTTTAGCTTCTCCTTGAAAATGTTGTTGCATTTTGAGTTGCTTTTAATGTGTTGGTATAAATCACCAAAAAGGGGGAGATTGAAAGGAAAATGAGCCCTTGGGCCATTTCTATAAATGTTTTGGTGATTAGATGCCCAACGCATAATATTTTGGTTCATATGTGCTAAGTGCTAAAGAGATGAAAATCAAATAATCAAGGTATGACTCTAGCCTTAGTGAATAGTTTTTGGTACTAACATATTTATCTAAGTGCTAGGATGCTAGTCAAATCAAATGAAATTGGAATGGAGAAGTTTGGCTAAGTTTAGCCAAACTTGCACCAGCCTGAGGTGCACCGGACTGTCCGGTGCCCAGGCTGGCCTGGCGACGAACTCGTCGCTCTCGAGAAAAGAAGAGGGCGTTGTGGCTAAAAATCACCGGACTGTTCGGTGTGCACTGGCCTATCCGGTGAGCCATCAGCGCCCGCGCCAACAATCGGCTACGCGATCAGCGGGTGACACGTGGCCGAGCCAACGGTCACCAGGCCGCATCGGACTGTCCGGTGTGCACCAGACAGTGTCCGGTGCGCCAAGGGGACCAAAGGCTCAATAGTCGGCTTCGCAAGAAAAGGAAAGGAATCGGGCACTGTTCATGTCCGGTGCGCCAACCGGCAGAAGGCAAGAATTGCCTACCAAATGGAGTTCCAACGACTCCTAGCTACCTTGGGGCTATAAAAGGGACCCCTAGGCGCATGGAGCAAATACACAAAGCCTCCATTGAACATCCTAAGACGCCTAGACTCCACAAACACACATTTTGATCATCGTGACTTAGAATTAAGCACTTTGTGAGCTGTAGACTTGTTGCGCTATTCTTGTCTGCTCTCTTCTTAACTTGTGTGTGTGGGATTGCTGTGACTCTAGCTCTTGCGTGTGTTTCTTTCCCTCCCTTACTCTTGTGCTTTTTGTTATGATCAACATTGTAAGGGTGAGAGGCTCCAACTTGTGGAGATTCCTCCCAAACGGAAACATCTATAAGGAAGAAAACTTTGGTATTCAAGTGGATCATTGGATCACTTGAAAGGGATTGAGTGCAACCCTCATCCATTGGGACGCCACAACGTGGAAGTAGGCAAGTGTTTTATTTGGCCAAACCATGGGATAAAATCACCGTGTCTCTAGTGTCACTTTTCTTTGTGATTGGCTTCTCTTCTAAAGTTCTCACTTAATCACTTGTGCTATTGTTCCAAAGTTCAATACTCATTCGAAAGGAACAATCAAGTGAAGAACTCTTGCAATAGCAATTTGGTTTTAATCTTACTAACATTTCATAACCAAGTGTGTGCTATTTAGTGTTGAATTTTACAGGATCACCTATTCACCCCCTCTAGATGCTCTCACCAAGCTACATTGACCACGTGATTAATTAGTCACCAGATCAAGGCTTCTCTAGCATAAGAGACTTCGTTTTTTTCCAGATTGCAGGTAAGCCAGAAGTGTAAAGCCCTAAAATTTGTATAAGGTAAAAAAATAAAAAAAATAAACACATGTATTTACATAAAAGTGTTTTGGGATTATGGAACCTTTGGAGATCATTTGATTTTCTTTTATTTGTGCATATTCAATTAATGGAATTATATTGGTCAAATAACAAATAAGTTTAGAAATATATATATATATACATTTGTCTAATCCTGAGATCTCAATAAGAGTATTTTCTCGTAAAAGTAATTATATACTAGAAGGTATTTCCTCATAAAATATAATAAGTAATAAATAATGAAGCTTTGGAATGAACCTCTAATGGACTAAACATTCGAAATACTTTCGTAAAATGAATATTTTGTGTTGCATATTGAAAATATTGCCTAAATAAATAAGTAAGGTAATAAATAAATGAATAAACTTAATACATGAGCCTTGCATTCATGTTGAAATATATTTTTGGTGTGCAAATTAGAACTTTGTTTGAATTTAAAATCTAATTGGAATTTGAAAACTGAAAAGCAAACAAAAAGAAAATAAAAAAATAAATAAAAAGAAAAAAGACAGAAACCTCAGCTAGGTCGGCTTCCCTCCATTCGGCCCATGAATGAATTTCCCCAGCGCCGCTCAGCCTAGCTCCATGCGTCGCTGTCGACCGGGTCCCGCTGGATAGCTTCACAGGTTATGCTGCATCCGCCTTCGGTCACCTACATGTGGGCCCCCTTTGTCGGACTAGCTTCTTCCTGTCGGAACGAACACCAAAGCTAACGGAGACCGCGACTTCGGTGGGTTGTTGGGATCCTCCGATTCTCCTGTTGCCCCTCCACCCCGGCCATAAATACTGCTTGCCGCGACCTTCCCTCGACCCAGAGCCATGTTAGGAACCAAGCCGGGCGGCGTGTGCGCCATACCGGGCAGTGCGTTAGAGGAAGTGGCCGCCATTGTTGGTCTGCGTCCTCATCGTCGCTCTGGCATCGATGAAGGGTCCTAGGGCATCATCGTGATACATGGAGGCTTCAGAAAACCGCGAGGATCTTGGCCGGCCCCGTCAGGTGCCGCGGGTCGCTCGGGATGAGCGCAATTTGTTGTCGGAGTAAGGACGATGCCGCCGATCCGCTGCTTGCCGCGGATTGTACCACCGACACCCCAAACCATGGTATGGATGCTTCCCCGTACTTCGCAATCCTCCATTAGATGCATAGCAAACCTTGTCTGTTCGATTTGGGGCTAGAATCATCGGGACGGTGTTCTCCGGTGAGGGCGCCACCTTCCTAGACATGGGCGCCGCCGTCCGGATTGCTGGGGTGAGGGTAGAATGGGGAGGGGTGGCTCTGGCCCTTAGATAATGAATGGGCGGTCATGATTGAACCGAGATACCTCTTCGGTAGGGATGATCTGAGCCGTTGTAACCGGATCTGGTGGTGTGGGACATATCGCACTTTAATAAAATCCAAGTCGTTCATGCTTGATTGAGTGGCTCCGATTAGGATAGAGAATACCGCTTCAGTGGGATTTAATCGGGACCGTCGATCTTTTATCCTGTGGCCATTATAGCGTACCTATTCATGGGTGGGCTGGATCTAATCCAGACCACTAGATGTAGATCCAACGGCCTGAAACCCTCTGTATCTCTTCACCTGTAGCGCATCGAGCATACTTATAAAAAACCCTTGATGTTCTAAGGAATTAACCCACCAACCGCATACATGTTAGCGCCATTACACTTTGGTTCGGTTTTTCTCAGATTAAACCCTGGTTTACCCTAGAATTGTGGTCGTCGTCCAACAGCAGGGTGAAACCCATGGAATAAATATAGAAAATACTTTTGACACAAATAATTTCTGAAATACTTTGAAAATTTGTATCTTCTCTATTTTAACTGTATTTGATCGTTCAAATTGCGTTAGATTCATAATAATATCATCTATACAGTATGTGTCACACCCGGTTTTAGAAGGCAAACCGAATGCGAACCATGTACGTGTCAGGATCAACAATTCACGTACACAGTAGTTACATAAATGGACATCATCACACAGTGCTCAAATAATAACATAAAAGGGGCATAATAGTCGATTATATCATATGCCTAAGACATCCACATAGTCTTTACAATAATCAAAGTGCGGAAAAGAAACGTAGATACACGCGGCCTTCACAGGCAGCCAACTAGGGGTTGCCGCTAACCCAGGCCTAGAACTTGTCGTAGTCTTGGAATTCCTAGAAGTCTCCTTCCACGGCTTCATATTCTCCTGAGCAGTGGTTGCAATACAGACAACCTGGGGGGGGGGGGTGGTGTGTAGAGCAAGGGTGAGTACACATCAACATACTCAGCAAGTGTCCTATTTGGCTGTAGTGGACTAGCTTTATGTGGGGGTAAGTCAAGCAGTTGCTTTTAGTTGGTCAGATTATTATTACTAGTAGAGAAAGCCAAGTTTTAGAATTAACCCACGTTATTAACCCAAATGTACCCTTTCCAAACGGAAAGAATACCACTTACCATTACCATAATCAATACCAAAACCATCACTCTCATTGCCACCTGTAATCCGAACATCTCTGATCAAGTACCACTAATCACTGGAGCTCCCTTGGCCGCTCATAACCGCGAGCACGGCTGATATATCAGTTTTCATACACTCTGTAGAGGTTGCGCACTTTACCCATAAGCCGTGATTTCCCTTTCTGCCCGGAGGTCATGACTCTTCATTGATCACTACCAAGGTGACCCAGCAGGGTATCACTACGTAGCCTTTACAAAGATTCCCCGGGGCTGTAGCCGCCCGTTAGGTTTCCTAAATGTACCGCACTCCTCCCCAAGGGACAAATCAACCTTGGCCGAGCGAGCCGCATACACCGAGCCCCATTGACGGCACGACGACTAAGCGAACTACACCCCGGTTCCTCTAATTATTCAGCTAAGGGCGTCCCACTCCACCCTCATGGTTGCACTGTTTTCCCGGGCGGTCATCCAACGAACAGGTCCTTACGGAGAGGCACTCGAGAAACCGCTCGAGCCCCCTTAAATGCCACAAGTATAATATCATAAATAAGAGGGAAAACAGTGTATCATAGATAATTCTCATCATGTTCATTGATTAATGTTAAGCAATAGCATAAAGCTAACCAATAATAATCCAACCCAAATAGGTAAATAAGGACATGGATAACAAAAGCTAGTCAATCCTTAGGTATAACTGTGTAAATGTGGGAAGTGAATTATATAATGGATAGGACAAAGATAGGTCAAGGGACATTTGCCTCCACCAACCAGCTGCTGCTCAGGGGCTTCTCCTGCGAGTTCTTCAGGCTCTTCAACCAGATCGTTCTCTATATGAGCGCAAACATACATACATCCACACATTTAATATAAAGGAACAGTACACCATACAATAGAATGCAATAAATAAACAGACGTTCCACACGGGGCTCGCAATTATGGTTAAGAGAGAAGAGGAAAAGACAGTCGAGTCTACGGTCGAGAAGCGATCACGTTACACAATTATAAATTAAACTACTCGCTTAACAGAAGGGCATTAATTTGGACACTGCGTTTAGCATAAAGTAAGGTCATGTTCCTTGTTTAATCATTATAAATAGATAAATATGAATGAAAGGGAGTGGTCGTACGGCGAGACGTATGACATAGCCTTTAAATTGAATTAAGAAATAAATGACTCGCTGCGCGATAGAGCGTGCAACGGGATTCTTGCATTAATTATAGATAAACGTTAAGCATTGCGCGACGAAACGCACGACGGCTTACGTCAACAGAACTGTATTTAAAACGAATCGTCGTACGACGAAGCTCGCGACGCAGCACTGTAATAAATATAGATTAAAAGAATCGTCGCGCGATGCAACACATTAATAAATATAAATTTAAAAGGACCGTCGCGCGACGAAGCACGCGACGGAGCGCTTCGACTAAACAACAATTAAAAAGGATTAAAACGAGGGTTAAACGCAGCGCGATTACGGTCGCACGCGTGAGAGCACGCTGCGCGTGCTGAGGGCACGCGAACCGTGCAGGCGCGCGGGACGCGAGTCGCCGAGGCACGAGCGCGGGCAGGGGCGCGGCCGAGGGCGTGGCGCGGAGGCGCGGCCAGGGCGCGACGTGGGGCGAGGGAGGGGACGCGGCCAGGGAGGGGCTCGCCGAGGGCGGGCGCGCGGCCGGGGAGGGGACGCCGAGGGCGCGAGCGCGCGGGGAGGGGCTCGCCGAGGCATGGAAGGGCGCGCGCGCAGGGGCTCGCCGGGGAGGGGCGAGGCCGGGCGCGCGGCCGAGGGCGGCGCACAGCGCGGGCAGGGAGGACGCGCGGGGAAGAAGAAGGGGAGGGGGGAGAGAAAGAGAGAGAAGGGGAGGGGAAACTCACCTCGGGGATCCAAACTCCGGCGATCACCGTCTCCAAACCCTAGGGCACCATGGGGATAGAGAGAGAGAGGTGGAAGAGGGAGAGGGAGGTTACTGCGCGGGAGGAAATCAAATGAGACAAATAGATCAGGGGGAGGGAGGGGCGCGTGCATGGGGAGGGCAGGGGGCGCCAGGGGCGCGCGGGCCGAACCGGGCCGGGCTGGGGCCACATTGCGGATCGAAACCCACGACACGCATGACCACTAAACGGAATCCAATCGCGAACCGAAATCCAAAATGGGATGAGACGAACACGCGACATAAGACAAAGAAATGCGCTTCTGCATGATGCAACACCCATGACACTTAGGTTTTGTTTATACATGACACAGACACATGTCACTATCGTGGTTTGAAATTGGGAAGAAGGAGAGAAACGGGAAGAGAAAAGAGAGTAACGCCTGAATTTAGTGAGTAAAAAGAAGAAAAATTCTACCCCCAAATTCAGGGCGTTACAAACCTATCCCCCTTAAAAGAATCTCGCCTCGAAATTCAAGGTTGGCTAGCAAAGAGCTCAGGGTATTTGGCCATCAGATCATCTTCACGCTCCCAGGTTGCTTCTTCCTCAGAATGGTGACTCCATTTGACTTTGCACATTCTGATGGTCTTCCTTCGGGTGACTCTGTCTGCAGTCTCAAGAATCTGCGCTGGCTTCTCTATGTAGGTCAAGTCCTCCTGGACCTCCAGACCTTCCACTGGCAACTGCTCTTCTAGCACACCCAAACACTTCTTCAACTGAGACACATGAAAGACATCATGCACTGCGGACAAGCCTTCTGGCAAACTGAGTTGATAGGCCACTTCTCCACGCCTTGCGAGAATTTGATACGGACCAACATAGCGGGGCGCTAGCTTGCCTTTGACTCCGAATCTTCTGACTCCTCTGATCGGTGACACTTTCAGATAGACACAATCTTCGATTTTGAAACTTAGCTCTCTTCTTCTTGTGTCTGCATAACTTAGCTGCCTTGATTGTGCTATCTTCAAATTCTCCCGAACCATCTTGATGTTTTCTTCAGCTTCAAGCAAAATGTCTGGCCCGAACACTTGCTTTTCTCCAGGCTGATCCCATTGCAACGGAGTTCGACAACTCCTTCCATAAAGCGCCTGAAACGGTGACATCTTCAAGCTGGCCTGGTAACTGTTGTTATAGGAGAACTCTGCATAAGGCAACCTCTTGTCCCATCCGGACTGATCTTGCAACGCACAAGCTCTCAACATGTCTTCAAGGATTTGATTAGTTCTTTCGGTCTGACCATCTGTCTGCGGATGATAAGCTGAACTGAAATTCAGATGTGTGCCCAAGGCTTCATGCAACTGCTGCCAGAAATGAGAGGTGAACTGCGTTCCTCTGTCTGACACTATCTTCTTTAGCACACCATGAAGGCAAACGATCCGAGACATGTACAACTCCGCCAATACTGCACTGTTGTAGTTGGTCTTGACAGGTATGAAGTGGGCTGACTTGGTTAAGCGGTCCACCACTGCCTAAATGGAATCGTAGCTGGCTCGAGTGCGAGGCAATCCGACTATGAAATCCATACCGATTTCATCCCATTTCCACTGAGGAATTTGCAACGGTTGCAACAATCCAGCGGGCCTCTGATGCTCTGCCTTGATCCGTCGACAACTATCACACATCGCCACATGCTCTACGATTTCCCTCTTCATTCCGTACCACCAGAATTTCTTCCAGGGTGTATCGAGTAGGCTGTCTCATGAGCTTCCTTGAGGATCAACTCCCGAATAGACTGGACATTGGGAACACACAAGCGGTCCTTGAACCATATCACACCTTCTGCATCTTCCCGAAAATCTTTGCCTCTGCCGTCTAGAATCAGCCGCCGGATTTCACTGATCTTCTCATCATTCTTCTGCGCTTCTTTGATTTCCTGCTCCAAGGTGGGTTCCAGCTCAAATGTTACTCCTCGCGTATTATTCAGAAATCTGAGGCTCAACCTGTCAAACTCTTTGGCCAACTCATAAGGCATCGGATGAGCGACCATCAGATTGACCTGACTCTTCCTGCTCAAAGCGTCTGCCACTACGTTCGCTTTGCCTGGATGGTAATGAATCTCTAGTTCATAGTCCTTGATCAACTCTAACCATCTTCGCTGCCTCATGTTCAACTCTGACTGAGTGAATATGTACTTCAGACTCTTGTGGTCTATGTAAACATCACATTTCTGCCCATACAGATAGTGCCTCCATGTCTTCAGTGCGTGAACCACTACTGCCAACTCTAGGTCATGGATTGGGTAATTCTGCTCATGAACCTTCAGCTGTCGGGACGAGTAAGCCACAACTCTTCCCTCTTGCATCAACACGCATCCCAAACCAGTGTAACAAGCATCGCAATACACTGAGAAAGGCTTGTGCACATCAGGCAAGACTAAAACAGGCACTGTAGTCAACTTCTCTTTCAGCGCTTCGAAGGCCTCTTGACATTTCTGGGTCCACTTGAACTCAACTTTGTTGCCTAGCAAAGCTGTCATTGGTTTCACAATCTTCGAGAACCCTTCAATAAATCACCGATAATATCCAGCCATTCCAATGAAGCTCTTGATTCCTCAGGCATCTAAGGCATCTGAGGCTGGGGTGGTGGCTGCTGTTGCTACTACTGCTGAATGGCGGCTAGAGTCTGATCGATGGCTTGAACTGCCTGAGTCTGCATCATGAACATCTGCTCGATGGACATCGGGGGCGGGGGTGGCAGTTGCTGTTGCTGGGGTGCCTCATCCTGCGGCGCTGCATGCTCCTGCTGAGCACGCCTTCCTCCTCTACGCCTGTTTTCTGACATCTGCAGAATGCAACCATGCATCAGAACTGATCTAGCAAATCTTTCAGCATAAGAAAAGGGTATAGAATTCTCCACAACACTGAACAGATGAACATCTTCACTGATCTCCAACACAGCTTCTCAGATAAAGAGGAAAGTAGAATAAAAGGTTTCCCAACTAGATAGCTAACCTCATTAACATATAACAGGTAAACCAAAATGCAGGGGATACCCACACTCTAGTGACAGTCATTACAAAGATCCAAATCCAACATAGTTCATCATGACAAACATAAATGCACAGGATAAGCAAACTACCCTGTCTAACCAAGACTAACTAAAAGCAAGACTAACACTAAGACTATAGCTTCTATGTATATATTTTCGTATTAATTACAAGATCTGACGCTGATGACTTATGGTTCTAAATCTATCCTGGGCTTGCAGTCGGGGTTGCCATAAGACTGGTGTCCACGCCGAGGTGAGCGGTACGGGTGCTGAGTCCCGACGGGAGCGGGGGAGCCATCATCCAGGTGACGACGCTCCACGCGCTCAGCCCGCAGCTGGGCGATCTTAGCACGAGCCCTACTCAGCTCGTCTAATGCATGGTCTAGCTCCGTGTTTAGCACGGCGGCTAGGTTGACTATGCTGCTCAACCTAGGATTGTCCTCACCAACAGGTGAGACAATCACGCCTCCTGTGCTGCCAGATGGACAGCGGGGGTAATACTTCAGGTTGAGACCATCAGCTACCCCACCAAGCACTGAATAGTAGTGCAAAAGCGCACGCCGTGCGGCATCTTGCATGGCTGCCTCAGCTGAGTCCCGCTCAGAGATAGAGTAGTGCTCTGAGCAGATCTCAGCACCCCGGAGACTATTCTCCGGACGGCGCACCAAGCAGGTCGCCTCCCAGCGGTCCGGGTAGACCCCGCGACGGTGCTAGAAGACCGCACAGCGATACTCGATGGACCAAGTACGTCGATCAAGTGCCCGATGTAGCAGGGTGTCGAGCGCATCGTGGAAGTGACACCCGCGAGCAGCGTCGCGAGTGATGGGTCGAGCAACCCATCCTTCCAACTCCTGGTCGGCGGAAAGGTCGGTGTCATGGCTCGAGCTGTCGTCGCCACCTCCATCGTCTAGGTCTCCTCCAGCAGCTACTCCAGGGGCTGGGGCGCTCAGTGGTGGTGTAGGGGGCGCCTCCAGTGGAAGCATGGGGGAGCAGCTCCTCACAGACTATCTCCTGCTGGAGCGAGAAAGAAGAGCCCTGCTGCTCCTGCTCCTGTCGTCGATGCTCCTGCTCCTCGTGCAGGCGGTGGTGCAGCCTCTCCAAATGACTGGACTGACCAGTCACTAGACGGTGAAGCGGATGCTCAGCGAGACGAGAGGGTAAGAAGGGGATGACAGACTTCCGTGCAGTGTGTCTAAGACGAGCCATCTACAAAAGACACCATAAGCATAAGAGTGAGAACAGAACTAATATGACCAGCAAGTAATTAACCATAAATAAATGAAGGATTAGAATAAAACACAATTTTTAGCAAGGTATAATATATAGTAGAACATAGGTTTGGTAGATATGGCCAACTTTTGAAGGGATACCAAAGTCAAGGCAAGAATAGGGGTCTATAATCCTTAGAACGACCATTCTACTCTAGGTTAGCGGTCCTACAGTCAGCACGACTTTGATACCACCTATGTCACACCCGGTTTTAGAAGGCAAACTGAATGTGAACCATGTACGTGCCAGGATCAGCAATTCACGTACACAACAGTTACATAACTGGACATCATCACACAGTGCTCAAATAATAACATAAAAGGGGCATAATAGTCGATTATATCATATGTCTGAGACATCCACATAGTCTTCACAATAATCAAAGTGCGGAAAAGAAACGTGGATACATGTGGCCTTCACATGCAGCCGACTAGGGGTTGCCGCTAACCCATGCCTAGAACTTGTCGTAGTCTTGGAATTCCTAGAAGTCTCCTTCCACGGCTTCATCTTCTCCTGAGCAGTGGTTGCAATGCGGACAACCTGGGGGGGTTTGGTGTGTAGAGCAAGGGTGAGTACACATCAACATACTCAGCAAGTGTCCTGTTTGGCTGTAGTGGACTAGCTTTATGTGGGGGTAAGTCAAGCAGTTTCTTTTAGTTGGTCAGATTATTATTACTAGTAGAGAAAGCCAAGTTTTAGAATTAACCCACGTTATTAACCCAAACGTACCCTTTCCAAACGGAAAGAATACCACTTACCATTACCATAATCAATACCAAAACCATCATTCTCATTGCCACCTGTAATCCGAACATCTCTGATCAAGTACCACTAATCACTGGAGCTCCCTTGACCGCTCATAACCGCGAGCATGGCTGATATATCAGTTTTCATACACTCTGTAGAGGTTGCGCACTTTACCCACAAGCCGTGATTTCCCTTTCTGCCCGGAGGTCATGACTCTCCATTGATCACTACCAAGGTGACCTAGCAGGGTATCACTACGTAGCCTTTACAAAGATTCCCCGGGGCTGTAGCCGCCCGTTAGGTTTCCTAAATGTACCGCACTCCTTCCCAAGGGACAAATCAACCTTGGCCGAGCGAGCCGCATACACCGAGCCCCATTGACGGCACGACAGCTAAGCGAACTACACCCTGATTCCTCTAATTATTTAGCTAAGGGCGTCCCACTCCACCCTCATGGTTGCACTGTTTTCTTGGGCGGTCATCCAACGAACAGGTCCTTACGGAGAGGCACTCGAGAAACCGCTCGAGCCCCCTTAAATGCCACAAGTATAATATCATAAATAAGAGGGAAAACAGTGTAATATAGATAATTCTCATCATGTTCATTGATTAATGTTAAGCAATAGCATAAAGCTAACCAATAATAATCCAACCCAAATAGGTAAATAAGGACATGGATAACAAAAGCTAGTCAATCCTTAGGTATAACTGTGTAAATGCGGGAAGTGAATTATATAATGGATAGGACAAATATAGGTCAAGGGACACTTGCCTCCACCAACCAGCTGCTGCTCAGGGGCTTCTCCTGTGAGTTCTTCGGGCTCTTCAACCAAATCGTTCTCTATACGAGCGCAAACATACATACATCCACACATTTAATATAAAGGAACAGTACACCATACAATAGAATGCAATAAATAAACAGACGTTCCACACGGGGCTCGCAATTACGGTTAAGAGAGAAAGAGGAAAAGACAGTCGAGACTACGGTCGAGAAGTGATCACGTTACACAATTATAAATTAAACTACTCACTTAACAGAAGGACATTAATTTGGACACTGCGTTTAGCATAAAATAAGGTCATGTTCCTTGTTTAATCATTATAAATAGATAAAGATGAATGAAAGGGAGTGGTCGTACGGCGAGACGTACGACACATCCTTTAAATTGAACTAAGAAATAAATGACTCGCTGCACGACAGAGCGCGCAACGGGATTCTTGCATTAATTATAGATAAACGTTAAGCGTTGCGCGACGAAACGCACGACGGCTTACGTCAACAGAACTGCATTTAAAACGAATCGTCGCACAACGAAGTGTGCGACGCAGCACTGTAATAAATATAGATTAAAAGAATCGTCGTGCGACAGAGCGCGCGACGCAACACATTAATAAATATAAATTTAAAAGGACCGTCGCGCAACGAAGCACGCGACGCAGCACATTAATAAAGATGAAATTAGAATGAATTGTCACGTGGCGAAGCGCGCGACGCAGTGCATCGACTAAACAACAATTAAAAAGGATTAAAACGAGGGTTAAACGTAGCACGACTACGGTCGCACGCGCGAGAGCACGCTGCGTGTGCCGAGGGCACGCGAACCGTGCAGGCGCGTGGGACGCGAGTCGCCGGGGCACGAGCGCGGGCAGGGGCGCGGGGCCGGGGAGGGGCTCGCCGGGGGCGGGCGCGGCCGAGGAGGGGCTCGCCGAGGGCGAGCGCGTGGCTGGGGAGGGGACGCCGGGGGCACGAGCGCACGGGGAGGGGCTCGCCGGTGGGGGCATGAGCGTGCGGGGGAGGGCTGACCAGGGTGCGGGAGGGCGCGCACGCAGGGGATCGCCGGGGAGGGTCGAGGCCGGGCGCGGGGCCGAGGGCGGCGCGGAGCGCGGGTAGGGAGGCCGCACGGGGAAGAAGAAGGGGAGGGGGAGAGAGAGAAGGGGAGGGGAAACTCACCTCGGGGATCCAAACTCCGGCGATCACCGTCTCCAAACTCTAGGGCACCACGGGGAGAGAGAGAGAGAGAGAGGTGGAAGAGGGAGAGGGAGGTTACTGCACGGGAGGAAATCAAATGAGACAAATGGATCAGGGGGAGGGAGGGGCGCGCGCATGGGGAGGGCAGGGGGCACCAGGGGCACACGGGCCGGAACGGGCTGGGCTAGGGCCACATCGCGGATCGAAACCCACGACATGCACGACCACTAAACGGAATCCAATCGTGAACCGAAATCCGAAACGGGACAAGACGAACACGCGACATCAGACAAAGAAATGCGCTTCGGCATGATGCAACACCCATGACACTTAGGTTTTGTTTATACATGACACGGACACTTGTCACTATCCTGGTTTGAAATTGGGAAGAAGGAGCAAAACGGGAAGAGAAAAGAGAGTAACGCCTGAATTTGGTGAGTAAAAAGAAGAAAAAAATTCTACCCCCAAATTTAGGGCGTTACAGTATGACACTAACATTTATCACACCCCATACTTTTGTTATTAGAAATTTGTCTAGCCTGTGTTTAATAGATTAACTCCTCTAATCGAAGTTAACCTATCTATAATTATAGTTTGATTAAAATATGATATCTAGTTAAGTTATAATTATGATTAAACTTGAATTAAGTATTCATAGAATATTCTCTCATAAGGTGTATACTAATCAATTTATAATATAGTTTAATCACATTTATCTTTCATAAATCATAACTCCTTAACCATAACTCTGATTTTAGTGGTTCTCGAACCTACGATCTCATTACGACACGTAAAATATTATTATTCAGTTTATGCTTATGTTTGGTGTGATGATAATTTTGCCTATACACTGTTTGTTTGTATTGCTACGACTAACGCGAGGTTACGAGTCACCTGAAGAGCAAGTTGGTACCTAGAATATCAAGTCCCAGGCAAGTTGTGCCCTTGACCACTTTTATCAACCAATAATGTTCTTTAATATCATTTATTCATGCATAGGTTTAATTTTGATGGGACCCAATAGGTTGCCCTAGTCCGCTTATCTTTTACCTTGTTTACCCCTGAATCATTTGGGTAGTTTTGCTATTGCTTTATATGGTTTTTGGATAATATTTCATTACATCCATGTTCCAATTATCCTGTTATTTTATTTATGTTCATGTCAAGATCATTATGTTAATTGGAACATGGAGCGACTACCCGGGAAAACAGTGCTACCACAAGGGAGGAATGGGACCCCTTGGCTAACTAACTAGGAAAGCTAATGGAGGACTACCTTACCTGAAAGGGGCAAGGGTAGTAGAGGAGTGGTCAGTGTAGGGAGGTCCTTGGGTTGATTTTACTGCGACGGCGGTCATGCGAGGGATCCCTGCACTAGAGCTTCCTATAAAGTGTAGCGAGTTTTCTGAAGTGAGAGCAGTTAGAGGGGGGGGGGGGGTGAATAGGTGATCCTATAAAATCAAACACTAAATAGCCACAAACTTTATTATAGAAATGTTAGTGTGAGTTAATCAAGTTGCTATGAAGCGGTCTTCTTGTGAACAAAGCAATAATGGAGAAAAGCAATTAGGGATGGCAATGGATGTGATTTATCCGTGTACCCATGGATAAAAAACCTGTTGGGTATGGTTTTGGGTATGAGCCTGTACCCATGGATACGGATACAGGTAGCATTTGATATCCATGGATATTTTTAAAACGGGTACGAAAAATCAATATCCATACCCGAATACCCGAATATCCGTTAAAGTAACCTGACATATGGGGTCCATGGAGTTTGGAACCACTTCACAGACCACAGCCAGACCAAGTCCCGTCGTGGCCCGCCCATCTCTTGACCGTTTAGCCTCCTCAAATCCCCAATCGTGTTTTTATCATATTTAAATTTGCTGTACAAATATAATCATCATATTTGAATTTGCTAGATTTAAATATGATGTATGTGTAGTGGGCAAACAGATATATCCGTGGATATCCATTACCTGCGGGTAACAGATGTGGATACTATTTTTTATTCATAGCGGATAATGGGTACGGGTTCGGATATTGGATATAAATCGCGGATATGGATGTCCAGAGACACTATCCGCGGATAGTTTATCTGTTTCCATCCTTAAAAGCAATACAAGAGACACGCGATTTTTATCCCGTGATTTGGCCAAGTAACACTTGCCTACTTCCACGTTGTGGCGTCCCAATGGACGAGGATTGCACTCAACCCCTTTCAAGTGATCCAATGATCGACTTGAATACCATAGTCTTTTCTTTTTGAGTAGTCTTCCCGTTTGCGAGGAATCTCCACAAGTTGGAGCCTCTCGCCCTTACAATATTGATCACTGTCGGTACCCTGAAAGTAGGGTACCCTCACTACTGTATAAAGACACAGTACCCACGCGACTATCTTTAGCCGCGTGGCAAAAGAGTTGTATGTGGGACCAGGCCATGACTCGCCCCAACCTCGAGCGACTACTCTTGACCAGCAACAGCACCTAACCCACGCCACATGGGCAGGTCCGGGGCCTCCACGTGCCCAAAGAAAGTGATATACTCCAAGGCATCAACAGTGAGTCCGAACCCTCATGGGAAGGTGCTGGACCCCCGGATATACAGTCTGGACCTCCAAGTTTGGTCTAAGACCCCCACGTGTATGGATCGGACCCCTGGAATGGGATCCGGACCCCCCCATATGGGGTCCGGACTGCCCATAGTAGGGTCCCAGGGTTCTAGGACAAGATCACGCCCGGGCCTTAATCAGGGCCCAGGCGGGGGTCCGGTGCCGACACGTGTCCAGACCTGGTCTGGTGGGATCAAGACCTATCCGCATATACTCCTGCTCCCCGCTTAGGCGGAGACCCGATGCTGCCACGTGGCATACTACGCACGACATAAGCCAATAGGCGGAACCTAGCATGACGCCTCTGGGCTACGCGCGCCTTCGCATTCATTACGGACAAGACGTGCGCCTGTCTATTCCACTGATAGGTGGCGTGCTTGGTCCACGATACGTGGGCCGTGCTGTTACTCACCATTACTGGCGTGTTTCCAAGAAAAGGGTTACTGACTATCAATGTTGCATGGACTGCGGTCATCATGACTCCCGTTGATTACTCATGCATTACTAAGGCGGAGGATCTTTGTGTGCTGTCAGCATTTATTATTCACATAATGTATTCCTACCATTATGCTCGTGGGCCTACATGTCGGGGCTCAACATCCTTGTATGTACCTCCCTTAAACTATAAAAGGGAAGGCACACAACGTTACAAGGGACAGACTCAAGCTCATACTCTTAGACACAGGCTCACACACATACTCAATACAACTTACATACAGTGGAGGTAGGGTATTACGCTCCGGCGTCCTAAATCACTATAAACCCTCACGTGTTCTTGTGTTCATCCCGAATCCACCTAGCAGGCAAAACGCTTAGGCCCCCTCCTCGTCTTAGGATTAGGGCGGGTGCATTCCGCCACCCGGCCGGAGGATTTTCTCTCCGACATTTGGCGCGCCAGGTAGGGGTCCTTGGCTTTAGGTTTTTTCCCCTGTTTTCTTGCTCGACACGATGGTTCAGATCGTCGAGCACCGCGGTTTGTCTCTCGAGGATTTCCTGATGGAGGAGGAGGCTGCATCTTCCATGCCATGGGGCTCCAACCGCCCTGCACCTGGTGCTGCTGCTGTGCGCGCTGCGCAGCAGCACACGCCTGCGCAGACATCCAGGGCTCTGTCGAGGGCTACTCCTAGGGCGTTGTCTGCGGCCAGGGAGTTGCTACGCAACCCCCCAAGTTCCACGGCCTCGCCGGGGCCCATGAGGCAGTGGTGTGAGGATGTCGACCGTCTCCTCGACATGGCACATTCTGGCTCGGCCAGGCCCAGGCCTCGATCATTCCGGTGTCAGCGCGAGGCATCAGCATTTGTGCGCTCACCCTCGGTGAGGGGTGCACGGACTGACGACCTGTGGGCAGAGCTCAACCGCCAGCGTGCGGGCGATGATGCTCGAATCTCTCTGGAGAGGGCCGACGACCTACGGGCAGAGCTCAACCATAGGCGTGCGGGCTAGGATGCTCGCGTCTCTCTGGACAGGGCGCGTGAGCGCCGACAAAACATCGAGGGTCGCAACCTCGACCAAGACTTCACCCCACTTGCGCCACAAACTCCAAGGGGTGCCCGAATCCACACGGGTGTCCCATTGGTCGGCATGGGCTGTGCCACACTAGCGGATCACCTCTGCGCGGCGACTTGGCCACCCAAGTTTCGGCCACACTTGCTGGAGAAGTACGACGGTACGTCAAACCCGTCAGAATTCTTGCAGGTCTACGTCATCGCCATTACGGCAGCTGGTGGAAACACTGCTGTAATGGCAAGCTACTTCCATGTAGCCTTGACCGGGCTGGCCCAGACCTGGCTCATGAACCTGACCCTGGGGTCCGTCTACTCCTAGGAAGTGCTCTGTGCACGGTTCACAGTGAACTTTGCTAGTGCTTATCAGTAGCATGGTGTGGAGGCTCATCTCCATGCCATAAGGCAAGAACCCGGAGAGACTCTCCGGGCTTTCATCTCCCGCTTTACCAAGGTACGCGGGACCATACCTCACGTCTCCGATGCCTCTATTATCACTGCTTTCTGACAGGGGGTATGTGATGAGAAGATGTTGGAAAAGTTGGCGACACATGACGTGGAAACCATCACCACGCTCTTTGCTCTAGCCGACAAGTGTGCCAGAGCTGCCGAGGGCCGTGCATGGCACTCGACACCGCAGACCGGAGTTACCCAGACGGGTGGCTCGGGTGCCGCCACCCAGGGCGGCAACAAGAAGAAGAAGAACCGCAGTCATGGTAGGCCGCAGTCTGCTGCTACGGTCACCGTAGCCGCCGCTGGAGGCCGGAACGAGCGCGACAAGCGCCCACGGCAACAGGGAAGCAACAGTGGGTCATGCCCTGTCCACCCCAACAGTCGCCACAGCGCCTCGGAATGCTGCGAGATCCTCAAGCTCGCGAAGCGCGTCAGCGAGCGGTGTGAGCAGGCCTCCAAGGATGGCTCACCGCCTCGTCGCTGGCCTGGCAAAGAGAAGGTCGACGAAGGAGATGCGGCCACGGGAGAACGGGACCTCGGGTATCAGTCTCCTGAGGGGGTCCTCAAGGATGTCTTCACTAGAGACTCTGACTCTAGTGATGATAACGACCGCCGCAAGAAGTTGTACGTGATGTACGGTGGGAGCTGGGAGCTCACCTCCCGTAGGAACGTGAAGTCCCTGCGCCGAGAGGTCCTTTCGGCGACCCTAGGGGTCCCGAAGGATGCTCCACATCAACGGTGGAGGAGCACCACTATCACCTTCGAGGCATTTGACTGCCCCAAAAACATGGCAGGGCCTGGCATACTGCCGCTCATCACCGCCCCTGTCATCGCCAACATGAGGCTGCATCATGTCCTGATTGACGGTGGGGCTGGGCTCAACATCATCAGTCACGCTGCGTTCAAGCAGCTGCATATCCCAGGATCCCGACTGGGACCCTCTCGTCCATTCTCTAGAGTGGGCCCTCAACCGGTGTATCCCCTTGGGAGAATCACACTCCCGGTTACATTCGGGACCGAGGAGAACTTCCGTACTGAGAACGTTCAGTTCGACGTTGCGGAGGTTAACCTCCCTTTCAATGCCATCATTGGCAGACAGGCCCTGTACCGGTTCATGGACATTGCCCATTACGGGTACTTGGTCCTCAAGATGCTGTCTGAAAGTCACCTAGAGGGGGGGTGAATAGGCGGAATCTGAAAATTATAAACTTAAGCACAACTACAAGCCGGGGTTAGCATTAGAAATATAAATGAGTCTGAAAGAGAGGGCGAAAAACAAATCACAAGCAAATAAGAATAGATGGCACGGTGATTTGTTTTAACGAGGTTCGGTTCTTGCAAACCTACTCCCCGTTGAGGTGGTCACAAAGACCGGGTCTCTTTCAACCCTTTCCCTCTCTCAAACGGTCACTTAGACTGAGTGAGCTTCTCTTCTCAATCAAATGGGACACTAAGTCCACTACAAGGACCACCACACAATTGGTGTCTCTTGTTTTGATTACAAGTGTTATGGAAACAAGAATGAGGAAGAAGAAAAGCAATCCAAGCGCAAGAGCTCAAAAGAACACAAAAGTCTGTCTCTCTCTCTAGTCACTAATATGTTTGGAGTGATTCCGGACTTGGGAGAGGATTTGATCTCTTTGTTTGCATCTTGTATTGAATGCTATAGCTCTTGTATGAGGTTTGAAGGCTGAAAACTTGGATGCATTGAAGTGTGGTGGTTGGGGGGTATTTATAGCCCCAACCACCAAAAGAACCGTTGGTGAGGGCTTCTGTCGTATGGCGCACCGGACAGTTCGGTGCGCCACCGGACACTGTTCGGTGTGCCAGCCACGTCACTAGTTCGTTGGGTTCCGACCGTTGGAGCTCTGACAAGTGGGGCCACCGGACAGTCCAGTGGTGCACCGGACAGGTCCTGTAGACTGTCCGGTGCGTCTTCTGGCGCTGCTCTGACCTCTGCGCGCGCAGGCGCACATTTAATGCTCGTTGCAGACGACCGTTGGCGCGAAGTAGCTATTGCTCCGCTGGCACACCGGATAGTCCGGTGTTACACCGGACAGTCCGGTGAATTATAGCGGAGCAGCCTCCCAAATTCCCGAGACTGGCAAGTTTGATTTAATTCTCCCTGGTGCACCGGACACTGTCCGGTGGCGCACGGGGCAGTCCGGTGCGCCAGACCAGGGCTGCCTTCGGTATAATTTGCTCCTTAATTTTGAATCCTTTCTTTTGACTTGTATTGGTTTGTTGTGAACTTTTGGCACCTGTAGAAATCATAATCTATAGCAAACTAGTTAGTCCAATAATTTGTGTTGGGCAATTCAACCACAAAAATTCATATTGGAAAATGGTTTGACCCTATTTCCCTTTCAATCTCCTCCTTTTTGGTGATTGATGCCAACACAAACTAAAGCAAATATAAAAGTGCAGATTTGAACTAGCTTGCATAATGTAAGTGCAAAGGTTGCTTGGAATTGAAACCAATATACTTATTTCAATAGATGTGCATGGATGGTTTTCTTCTTATTTAAAATTTTGGACCACCTTTGCACCACGAGTTTTGTTTTTGCAAATCCTTTGAAAAATTCTTTTTCAAAAACCTTTTGCAAATAGTCAAAGGTATATGAATAAGATTGAAGAAAGCATTTTCAAGATTTGAAATTTTTCTCCCGTGTCTCAAATGCTTTTCCTTTGACTAAAACAAAACTCCCCCTAAATAAAATTCTCCTCTTAGTGTTCAAGAGGGTTTGCAAGTTTTGAAGATACTACTTTCTCCCCTTTTTGAACACAATAAGATATCAAATTGAAAAACTTCATTTTTAAAATTCGGTGGTGGTGCAGTCCTTTTGCTTTGGGCTCATATTTTTCTCCCCCTTTGGCATGAATCGCCAAAAACGGATACTTGTGAGTTAGATATAAGCCCTTTTTTCAAACTTTCTCCCCCTTTGGCAAACACAAAACATATGAGTGAAGATTATACCAAAGTGGAGAACGATGCGGAGTACCGGCAAAAACAATTGGAGTTGAGTGGAAGCGCCTTCTTTGCCGAATACTCCATTTCCCTTTCAATATCTATGACTAAGCATAAGATGATACTTGAAAACACATTAGTCATAGACATAAAAAGAGATATGATCGAAGGTATGTAAATGAGCTATGTGTGCAAAGGATCAATCAAAATTCCTAGAATCAAGAATATTTAGCTCATTCCTAAGTTTGGTAAAGGATTGCTCATCTAAAGGCTTGGTAAAGATATCGGCCAATTGATCTTTGGTGTTTATATAGGCTATCTCAATATCCCCCTTTTGTTGGTGATCTCTCAGAAAGTGATATCGAATGGCTATGTGCTTAGTGCGGCTGTGTTCAACGGGATTATCCGCCATGCGGATAGCACTCTCATTGTCACATAGGAGAGGGACTTTGCTAAACTTGTAGCCATAGTCCCTAAGGGTTTGTCTCATCCAAAGCAATTGCGTGCAACAATGGCCTACGGCAATGTACTCGGCTTCGGCGGTAGAAAGAGCTACTGAGTTTTGTTTCTTTGAAGCCCAAGACACCAGGGATCTTCCCAGAAACTGACAAGTCCCTGATGTGCTCTTCCTATCAATCTTACACCCTGCCCAATCAGCATCAGAATATCCTAATAAGTCAAAAGAGGATCCCTTGGGGTACCAAAGACCAAACTTAGGTGTTTGAACTAAATATCTCAAGATTCTCTTCACGGCCTAAGGTGAACTTCCTTAGGGTCGGCTTGGAACCTTGCACACATGCATACAGAAAGCATAATGTCTGGTCGAGATCCACATAAATAGAGTAAAGATCCTATCATCGACTGGTATACCTTTTGATCTACGGATTTACCTCCCGTGTCGAGGTCGAGATGCCCATTGGTTCCCATGGGTGTCTTGATGGGCTTGGCATCCTTCATTCCAAACTTGGTAAGAATATCTTTAATGTACTTCGTTTGGCTGATGAAGGTGCCCTCTTGGAGTTGCTTGACTCGAAATCCTAAGAAATACTTCAACTCCCCCATCATAGACATCTCGAATTTTTGAATCATGATCCTACTAAATTCTTCACAAATAGATTTGTAAGTAGACCCAAATATGATATCATCAACATAAATTTGGCATACGAACAAATCATTTTCAATGGTTTTAGTGAATAAAGTAGGATCGGCTTTACCGACTTTGAATCCATTAGTGATAAGAAAATCTCTTAGGCTTTTATACCACGCTCTTGGGGCTTGCTTGAGCCCATAAAGCACCTTAGAGAGTTTATACATGTGATTAGGATACTCACTATCTTCAAAGCCGGGTGGTTGCTCAACATAGACCTCTTCCTTGATTGGTCCATTGAGGAAGGCACTGTTCACGTCCATTTGGTAAAGCTTAAAGCCATGGTAAGTAGCATAGGCTAATAATATACGAATGGACTCAAGCCTAGCTACGGGTGCATAGGTTTCACCAAAATCCAAACCTTCGACTTATGAATATCCCTTGGCCACAAGTCGGGCTTTGTTTCTTGTCACCACACCATGCTCATCTTGTTTGTTGCGGAAGACCCACTTGGTTCCTACAACATTTTGGTTAGGACGTGGAACTAAATGCCATACCTCATTCCTCGTGAAGTTGTTGAGCTCCTCTTGCATCGCCAGCACCCAATCCGAATCTTGAAGTGCTTCCTCTACCCTGTGTGGCTCAATAGAGGAAACAAAAGAGTAGTGTTCACAAAAATGAGCAACACGAGATCGAGTGGTTACCCCCTTATGAATATCTCCTAGGATGGTGTTCACGGGGTGATCTCGTTGAATTGCTTGGTGGAATCTTGGATGTGGTGGCCTTGGATCTTGTTCATCCTCCTTGTCTTGATCATTTGTATCTCCCCCTTGATCATTGTCGTCTTCTTGAGGTGGCTCATCTTCTTGCTCTTCTCCTTCATCATCTTGAGCCTCGTCCTCATCTTGAGTTGGTGGAGATGCTTGCATGGAGGAAGATGGTTGATCTTGTGCTTGTGGAGGTTCTTCAAGTTCCTTAGGACACACATCCCCAATGGACATGTTCCTTAGCGCGACGCACGGAGCCTCTTCATCATCTAATTCATCAAGATCAACTTGCTCTACTTGAGAGCCGTTAGTCTCATCAAACACAATGTCACAAGAAACTTCAACTAGTCCAGTGGACTTGTTGAAGACTCTATATGCCCTTGTGTTTGAATCATATCCTAGTAAAAAGCCTTCTACAGCCTTAGGAGCAAATTTAGATTTTCTACCTCTTTTAACAAGAATAAAGCATTTGTTACCAAAGACTCTAAAATATGAAACATTGAGCTTTTTACCGGTGAGGAGTTCGTATGATGTCTTCTTGAGAATTCGGTGTAGATATAATCGGTTGATGGCGTAGCAAGCGGTGTTGACCGTCTCGGCTCAAAACCGATCCGAAGTCTAGTATTCATCAAGCATGGTTCTTGCCATGTCCAATAGAGTTCTATTCTTCCTCTCCACTACACCATTTTGCCATGGCGTGTAGGGAGAAGAGAACTCATGCTTGATGCCCTCCTCCTCAAGAAAGCCTTCAATTTGAGAGTTCTTGAACTCCGTTTCATTGTCGCTTCTTATCTTCTTGATCCTTAAGCCGAACTCATTTTGAGCCCGTCTCAAGAATCCTTTCGAAGTCTCTTGGGTTTGAGATTTTTCCTGTAGAAAGAATACCCAAGTAAAGCGAGAATAATCATCCACAATAACTAGACAGTACTTACTCCCGCCGATGCTTATGTAAGCAATCGGGCCGAATAGGTCCATGTGTAGGAGCTCGAGTGGCCTGTCAGTTGTCATGATGTTCTTGTGTGGATGATGAACACCAACTTGCTTCCCTGCTTGGCATGCGCTACAAATTTTGTCTTTCTCAAAATGAACATTTGTTAGTCCCAAAATGTGCTCTCCCTTTAGAAGCTTGTGAAGATTCTTCATCCCAACATGGGCTAGTCGGCAATGCCAGAGCCAACCCATGTTAGTCTTAGCGATTAAGCAAGTATCGAATTCAGCTCTATTGAAATCAACTAAGTATAGCTGACCCTCTAATACTCCCTCAAAAGCTACTGAATCATCACTTCTTCTAAAGACAGTAACACCCATATCCGTAAAAAGACAGTTGTAACCCATTTTGCATAATTGAGAAACAGAAAGCAAGTTGTAATCTAAAGAATCTACAAGAAAAACATTGGAAATAGAGTGGTCAGGTGATATAGCAATTTTACCCAATCCTTTGATCAAACCTTGATTTCCATCCCCGAATGTTATAGCTCGTTGGGGATCTTGGTTTTTCTCATAGGAGGAGAACATTCTTTTCTCCCCAGTCATGTGGTCTGTGCACCCGCTGTCGATGATCCAACTTGAGCCCCCGGATGCATAAACCTACAAAACAAATTTAGTTCTTGATTTTAGGTCCAAACAGTTTTGGGTCCTTTGACAATAGATACAAGAACTTTGGGTACCCAAACACAAGTCTTTGATCCCTTGTGTTTGCCCCCAACATATTTGGCAACTACCTTGCCGGATTTGTTAGTTAGCACATAAGAAGCATCAAAAGTTTTGAACAAAACATTATGATCATTTGATGCAGTAGGAGTTTTCTTTTTAGGCAATTTAGCATGGGTTGATTGCCTAGAACTAGATGCCTCACTCTTATACATAAAAGCATGATTAGGGCCAGAGTGAGACTTCCTAGAGTGAATTCTCCTAATTTTGTGTTCGGGATAGCCGACAGGGTAGAAAGTGTAACCCTCGTTATCCTGAACCATGGGAGCTTTGCCCTTAACAAAGTTAGACAATCTTTTAGGAGGGGCATTAAGCTTGACATTGTCTCCCTTTTGGAAGCCAATGCCATCCTTAATACCAGGGCGTCTCCCACTATAGAGCATGCTTCTAGCAAATTTAAATTTCTCATTTTCTAAGTCATGCTCATTAATTTTGGCACTTAGTTGAGCTATGTGATCATTTTGCTATTTAATTAAAGCTAGGTGATCATGAATAGCATCAACATTAATATCTCTACATCTAGTGCAAATAGTAACATGCTCAACGGAAGATGTAGAGGGTTTGCAAGTATTTAATTCAACAATCTTAGCATGTAAAATATCATTTTCATTTCTAAGATTGGAAATGGAAACATTGCAAACATCTAATTCTCTAGCCTTAGCAATTAATTTTTCATTCTCATTCTTAAGGCTAGCAAGAGAAGCATTCAATTTGTCAATCTTTGCAATTAAATTGGCATTACCATTTCTAAGACTAACAATCGAATCATCACAAACATCAAGCTTCCCAACCTTAGCAATTAAATTGGCATTTTCATTTCTAAGGTTGAGAACAGTGTCATGGCAAATACTTAGCTCACTAGTTAATTTTTCATTTTTCCCTACCTCCTGAGCATAAGCATTTTTAGTCTTAACATGCTTTTTGTTTTCTTTGATAAGGAAGTCCTCTTGGCTATCCAAGAGATCATCCTTCTCATGAATGGCACTAATCAATTCATTTAACTTCTCTTTTTGTTGCATGTTAAGATTGGCAAAAAGGGTAAGCAAGTTATCCTCCTCATCACTAGAATTATCCCCATCACCAGAGGTTGCATATTTAGTGGAGGACTTTGATTTTACCTTCTTCTTTTTGCCGTCCTTCGCCATAAGACACTTGTGGCCGACGTTGGGGAAGAGGAGCCCTTTGTTGACAGCGATGTTGGCGGTGTCCTCGTCGGAGAAGGAGTCGGTGGAGCTCTCGTCGGAGTCCCACTCCCGGCAAACATGGGAATCGCCGCCCTTCTTCTTGTAGTACCTCTTCTTTTCTCTCCTCTTTCCCTTCTTGTCGTCGCCCCTGTCACTATCACTAGATAATGGACATTTTGCAATAAAATGACCGGGCTTACCACACTTGTAGCACACTTTCTTGGAGCGGGGCTTGTAATCTTTCCCCCTCCTTTGCTTGAGGATTTGGCGGAAGCTCTTGATGATGAGCGCCATTTCCTCATTGTCGAGCTTAGAGGCATCAATGGGGATTCACTTGGAGTAGAATCTTCTTTCTACTCCTCCGTTGCTTTGAATGCAATGGGTTGTGCTTCGGGTACGGAGGAGGAGGCGCCTTGCTCGATGATCTTCTTGGAGCCTTTGATCATCAATTCAAAGCTCACAAATTTACCTATCACTTCCTCGGGAGACATTAGTTTATATCTTGGATCACCACGAATCAATTGAACTTGAATAGGGTTAAGAAATACGAGTGATCTAAGAATAACCTTGACCATCTCATGGTCATCCCATTTGGTGCTCCCGAGGTTGCGCACTTGATTTACCAAGGTTTTTAGCCGGTTGTACATGACTTGGGGGTCTTCTCCTTGGTTGAGCATGAAGCGATCAAGCTCCCCCTCGATCGTCTCCCTCTTGGTGATCTTGGTCACCTCGTCTCCTTCGTGCGCCGTTATGAGCACGTCCCAAATCTCTTTGGCGCTCTTCGATCCTTGCACCTTGTTATACTCCTCTCGACTTAGAGAGGCGAGGAGTATTGTGGTGGCTTGTGAGTTAAAGTGCCGGATTTGGGCAACTTCGTCTGAATCATAGTCCTCATCCCCTACGGATGGTACCTGTGCACCAAACTCAATAACGTTCCAAATACTAGTGTGGAGTGAGGTTAGGTGATGCCCCATTTTATCACTCCACATGTTATAATCTTCACCGTCAAAAACCAGTGGTTTGCCTAATGGAACGGAAAGTAATGGAGTACGTTTAGAAATACGAGGGTAGTGTAGGGGAATCTTACTAAACTTCTTGCGCTCATGGCACTTAGAAGTTACGGATGGCGCGTCGGAGCCGGAGGTGGATGGCGATGAAGAGTCGGTCTCATAGTAGACCACCTTCCTCATCTTCTTTTTCTTTTCGCCACTCCTATGCAACTTGTGTGAAGGGGATTCCTTCTCCTACCCCTTGTTGCGGGACTCTCCCGATGGAGCCTTCCCGTGGCTTGTAACGGGCTTCTCGCCGGTCACCATCTCCTTCTTGGTGTGATCTCCCGACATCACTTCGAGCGGTTAGGCTCTAATGAAGCACCGGGCTCCGATACCAATTGAAAGTCGCCTAGAGGGGGGGGGTGAATAGGCGGAATCTGAAAATTATAAACTTAAGCACAACTACAAGCTGGGGTTAGCGTTAGAAATATAAATGAGTCCGAAAGAGAGGGCGAAAAACAAATCACAAGCAAATAAGAATAGATGGCACGGTGATTTGTTTTACCGAGGTTCGGTTCTTGCGAACCTACTCCCCGTTGAGGTGGTCACAAAGACCGGGTCTCTTTCAACCCTTTCCCTCTCTCAAACGATCACTTAGACCGAGTGAGCTTCTCTTCTCAATCAAATGGGACACTAAGTCCACTACAAGGACCACCACACAATTGGTGTCTCTTGTTTTGATTACAAGTGTTATGGAAACAAGAATGAGGAAGAAGAAAAGCAATCCAAGCGCAAGAGCTCAAAAGAACACAAAAGTCTCTCTCTAGTCACTAATATGTTTGGAGTGATTCCGGACTTGGGAGAGGATTTGATCTCTTTGTTTGTGTCTTGTATTGAATGTTATAGCTCTTGTATGAGGTTTGAAGGCTGAAAACTTGGATGCATTGAAGTGTGGTGGTTGGGGGGTATTTATAGCCCCAACCACCAAAAGAACCGTTGGTGAGGACTTCCGTCGTATGGCGCACCGAACAGTCCAGTGCGCCACCGGACACTGTCCGGTGCGCCAGCTACGTCACTAGGCCGTTGGGTTCTGACCGTTGGAGCTCTGACAAGTGGGGCCACCGGACAGTCCGGTGGTGCACCGGACAGGTCCTGTAGACTGTCCGGTGCACCTTCTGGTGCTGCTCTGACCTCTGCGCGCGCATGCGCACATTTAATGCTCGTTGCAGACGACCGTTGGCGCAAAGTAGCCGTTGCTCCGCTGGCACACCGGACAGTCCGGTGAATTATAGCGGAGCGGCCTCCCAAATTCCCGAGACTGGCAAGTTTGATTTAATACTCCCTGGTGCACCGGACACTGTCCGGTGGCGCACCGGACAGTCCGGTGCGCCAGACCAGGGCTGCCTTCGGTATAATTTGCTCCTTAATTTTGAACCCTTTCTTTTGACTTGTATTGGTTTGTTGTGAACCTTTGGCACCTGTAGAAATCATAATCTAGAGCAAACTAGTTAGTCCAATAATTTGTGTTGGGCAATTCAACCACCAAAATTCATATTGGAAAAAGGTTTGACCCTATTTCCTTTTCACCGTCCCCTGCTGGGTTCCTCACCGTGCGAGGCGACCGCGCCGCTGCACTTGCAGTTGTCGAGAAGCTGCATGCCCTGGCGGTAGAAACTGCTTGCCCGGATGACGAGGGGAGGGACCCCTCAACTTCCAGTACAAAGGCGCCTACCAAGGTGCCAAAGGTGCAGCCATCCGGAGCTGAATGTGGTCCCGTCAAAACCATCCAGGTTGGCATGGATTCCTCCCAGACCACCCGCATCGCGGGCAATCTGGAGGAAAAATAGGAAATCACGCTCGTCGCCTTCCTCCAGGCAAATGCCAACGTGTTCGCATGGGAACCGTCGCAGATGCCTGGGATCCCCAGGGAGGTGATTGTGCATCATCTGAAGATCCACCCTGATGCCAAGCAGGTGAGTCAGAAGCCTTGGAAACAGTCCGTTGAGCGGCAGGATTTCATCCGTGAGGAGGTCCGGAAGCTGCTACACGCTGGCTTCATCGAAGAGGTCTTTCACCCAGTATGGCTGGCCAATCCAGTCATCGTCCCAAAGGCGAACGGGAAGCTTCGGATGTGCATCGACTACACCAGCCTTAATAAGGCCTATCCCAAGGACCCATATCCACTTCCACAAATAGATCAAATTGTGGATTCTACCTCCGGTTGCGACCTCCTATCCTTTCTAGATGCTTACTCTGGTTTCCATCAGATCCAGATGGCTAGGGAAGATAGGAAGCATACCGCTTTTGTAACAGTTGATGGGCTTTACTATTATGTTGTAATGCCTTACGGTCTGAAAAATGCCTTGCCGACATTTGTACGGGCGATGAGTAAGACCTTTGGTGACCTGATTAGGGACAGGATAGAGATATACGTCGATGACATCATGGTCAAGACTAAGAGAGGGTCGACCCTAGTGGAAGACTTAACCCTGGTCTTTGACAAGCTGCGGGCAACACGCACGAAGCTGAACCCAGAAAAGTGCGTCTTTGGTGTCTCTGCAGGGAAGTTGCTGGGATTCCTGGTTTCGCACCGGGGCATTGAAGCAAACCCAGAGAAGATCAAAGCAATTGAGGCAATGAGGCCTCGTGCCCAGATCAAGGACGTCCAGAAGCTTACGGGGTCACTAGCCGCCCTTAGCCGCTTCATCTCAAGGCTGGCTGAGAGGGCGCTACCCTTCTTCAAGCTCTTACGGAAGTCCGGCCCATTCTCTTGGACCGAGGAGGTAGAGCGAGCCTTCAAAGAGTTGAAGCAGCACCTTGTGTCCCTACCAATACTGGTAGCTCCGAAGCCAAGGGAGCCGCTGTACTTGTACATTACAGCGGCTACAGAGGCGGTGAGCATGGTGCTGGTCGTCGAAAGGACGACACAACATCCCTAGGGGAGTCAGAAAGTTCCCCTAGGGGAAGGTGGTGGTCCGATCACCATAGAGCTTGAGGGCTCGAGACGAACTGCAGGGGTCCGAACCATCCAGAAGTCGGTCTACTACGTCAGCGAAGTCCTCCATGAGGCAAAGGCCAGGTACCTTGAGACGCACAAGCTTATCTATGCTGTGCTTGTTGCATCCAGGAAGTTGTGCCACTATTTTCAGGCACACAGGGTTGTGGTGGTGACCTCTTTCCCATTAAAGGCCATCCTCCACAACTCTAATGCCACAGGCAACATCGCCAAGTGGGCCGCGGAGCTTGCTGAGTTCCAACTGGACTTCCAGCCTTGCCACGCAATCAAGAGCCAGGTCCTGGCTGACTTCATCATGGAGTGGACCCCTCCCTCAAGCGCCCCTAGGGGTCCGGATCCCGATTCAAACCCCACACACGCGGAGCCCAGGGCTCTAGTCTTCACCAAGCCCCACTGGATGCTCTTCTTCGACGGATCCGCCTGCCAGCAGTGTGGCGGTGCTGGGGTGGTCCTCGTCGACCCAAGCGAAGATCAAGTGAAGTACATGGTGCACCTTGAGTTCAAGGCCACCAACAACATGGCAGAGTATGAGGCACTGATCTTCGGCTTATCTGCGGCCCTATCCCTAGGGATCCGCCAGCTCCTCATGAAGGGGGACTCCCAGCTGATTATCAAACAGGTCCACAGAGAATGTAGCTGTAATGAGCCCAGGCTCGCAGCTTACCTCCTCCACGTAAGGAAGCTAGAAAAAGACTTCACAGCCCAGGAACTGCAACATGTTCCTCGGGCTAACAACTCAGCAGTAGATGAACTCTCCACGAGGGCATCAACTTGGGCACCCGTGCCCGAGGGCGTCTTCGAAAGACGGCTGCTGAGACCTACCGCCCAGCCTGCCGAACCGGGCGAAGGGGGCGAGACTAGCACCTCGAAGCTAGCGGTCGCGATGGCGTTACATCTGCAGAACCCACCAAGGAATATGTGTGCTACAGGGGGTCCTGCCAACCTCTTAGCGCCACAGCCAGTGGCTCAGAGTGGTCCCGATGCATGGATCTCCGAGATCCAGGACTACCTAAAGGAAAATATCCTTCCTGAAGATCATGTGTCCGCAGAGCGCATAGTGCGGTTGGCCAAACACTACACGGTGGTAGAAGGGGATCTATACCGCCGTGGCGCCAACGACATTCTCATGCGGTGCATCACCCAGGAGGAGGGCCGTGAGTTGCTCATGAACATCCATGGAGGTGAGTGTGGAAGTCATTCGTCATCCCACATGCTAGTCGGTAATGCCTTCCGGCACAACTTCTACTAGCCAACCGCTCCCCAGGATGCAGCTGAGTTGGTAAAGTCCTGCAAAGCATGTCAGTTCCATGCAAAGCAGATACACACACTAGCTCAGGCTCTGCAAATGATTCCACCCTCCTGGCCATTCGCTGTATGGGGGTGGATATCCTTGGACCATTCCCTAGGGCTGTCAGTGGGTACCGTTTCCTCTTCGTCGCCATCGACAAGTTCACAAAGTGGCCAGAGGCCACCCCTATGGTCAGTATCACCTAGGGTGCTGCTGTTGCCTTCCTCAATTCGATTATCTACAGATTTGGGGTCCCAAGCCATATCATTAGTTCATTACGGACAATGGGACCCAGTTCAAAAGTCGGCTCTTCCAAGAGTATTGTGAGGGCATCGGCACCCAGCTCTGCTTTGCGTCTGTGGCTCATCCTAGGGGCAACGGCCAAGCTGAGAGGGCAAACGCAGAAATCCTCAGGGGACTTAAGACACGCACATATGACTGCTTGAAAAAGCATGGTGCAAATTGGGTCAACGAGCTTCCGTCCTTACTATGGGGGAACCGGACCACACCCAGCCGAGCTACCGGGGAGACCCTGTTCTTCCTGGTCTACGGGGCCAAAGCCTGACTTCCCCCAGAAATCGTTATGGGCTCCCCACGGGTCCAGTCTTTCTATGAGTCTATGCAGGAACAGCTACGGCGTGAGGATGTGGACTTCATCGACGAACGCATATGGCAAGCGACGATCCAAAATGCACGGTACAACCAAGCGCTCAGGCGCTACCACCAACGGTTCGTGCATAGTAGGGAGCTCGGGGTCGGGGACCTAGTCCTAAGGTGAGTACTGAACCGAGAGGGGCTCCACAAACTCTCCTCCAGTTGGGAAGGACCCTTCAAGGTGACGGAAATATGCCAACCCGGGTGTGTCCGCCTCGCCACAACAGAAGGAGTACCTCTTCCCAATCCCTGGAACATAGAGCATCTCCGTAAGTTCTATCCATAAAAGCAAAACTAGAGGGTTGAGTTTTCTTCCTTTGTAACTAGGTTGCGCATATGTGTACGTCAATCCGGTGAGGTCCGCCCTCGTAAGCTCGGCCTATTGGTCTGCACCCATGTATATCAAGTTATAAGGAAAGGATTTACCCAGATGTTCTTTTGTGATGGTTTCATTCTACTTCAGTTTACAAGCATCATTCTTTTATCTAACCCACCCATACAGTTCCCACCCTTGCTGGTATGATGACATCCGAATTGAGTAGCCAGGCTTGCAGTTCAGGACCCTCTACTGCTACAGGGGGTCTGGCAACCTGCGGACCAGTTCTAGAGAATGGGCGCTCGTTTCCTGGGTGGTCCGGAGCTATGTAGCTGCTTAGCCTGGTTCCGTACCCTAAGCCTGCACGCTCCACCACTCTGCGATGGGTACTCTAGTATTTGGAACTATGATCCTGTGGGTCCAGACATACGGCTTGGCTTCCCAGGCTAAATCCTGCAGGTCCTGTTGCATGAATGAAAGGATGGCAGATACCAGACGATGGGTCCTATGAGTGTGCTCCTAACACTTCAAAGCCGAAGCTGTGTGCAGGTCCAGGTCACAGTCCAGAGGTAGGTAGTCTCAAACTATAGAGACTACCTCCTAGGGACTAGGCAACCAATTTTCTCTTTGGTACACTGGTATCCAGCCTCAACACGCCGAGCCTACCTCCCAGGGGGGCAAGTACAAGTACCAGGGAGAAGTTGATAACGCTACACACAGCAAGGACAAATAACATACAAGATAAGTTCTAGTTTTACTTAAATGGTTCTTAGAATATGTTACAAGACCAAAAATTATTACAGCCGCCTCCTAGCAGAACCCTCACCTTATCTCTGCAGATCTGGCTACACGTCGTCAGTAGGATCCCACTGGAAGCGCTCGGCCACCAGCTCCACGGCGACTTGTACGCTCTCCCGGACGGTATCTTCTGTGGCAGCTATCGGACCAACGATCACCGGCGCCAAGGATATGGCGGGGTCATGACTCCGGAAGCACGTCAGGACATATTCAACCACCGCCTGATAGAGCTTGCTGCCCTCTGCCTCCAGGCGGGCGCCGAGGATCTGATCCAGGCGTCGGAGGTGGTCGGCGGCAGAGTCTAGCACCGGGAGGGCATCAGAGATTGACGCTGGCAGCTCCGACACTGGGATGGGGCTCATCCCTAGCGACACTAGTGTCGTGCTTGCCTCGCTGGCCCACGCGGCAATGCGCTGGACCCCGACGCGGTGCTCCGCTTAGAGATCTTCAAGGGCCTTCCTGGTGGCCTCCACTGCCTAGGGACCCGGCGCCGCCTGTGCCGCGTTGAACTGGCGGATCTGCTCCTCCAGCTTCCTCTCTTTCTCCTCCACCTCGAGCTCGTGCTCGGCCAGCAACTCACCTCGCCGGGTGAGCATTTCTTCCCTGAAGGCGAGATCCGTCTCCCGCCTGTCCAGGGACTTTTCCTTCGCCTTCGGATTCTCCTCGGTGAGGGCGGCATCGCTGGGCTTGCCCTCGAGCTCCTGCTGCCACTTTTGCAACCTCTCCACAGCCTTGACCTGCTGGGCCCGCTAGGCTTCCAGAGTCTGGTCAGGGCGCTCAGCTTGGCTTGGTATTCTATTGTGAGGGCCTCCCTCTGGGTCACGGCCTCCTCCCTCCTGGCCACCTTCTTCTCCCTTCGGGATGCCTCCAGCTCCCTGGCACACACCTTCTGGAGGTCCCTCTTGTACTCCTTGTGGTCCCGCTCGAGTTGGGACCGCTCAAAGATGAATTGACGGGATGCCGTCTTGGTGTGCTCCTCCAGTTGGGTGCGCCAGTCACTGAGGCGCTAGTGCTCATCCTCGAGCGCCTCCCACTTCCGCAAGATTGCTACCCCACTGTCACTAAGGACCTGGTGGGTGCGGGACAACATGCGGGGGAGGGGAACTGGCGTAGCTTCTTCCTCGGCACCCGACCGGAGCCGTCGCCTGAACACCACCTCCATCTCCTCCGGTGCAGGCGGGGGGTTGGAGCTAGACGCGCCTCCGGTGTCACCCTGGTGTCAGGAGTGGGCCTGGATCCCCCAGCTGGGACCTCCTCTACCACTGCGACACCGCCTGATGCTGGCGCCGCTGTCGTCGGACCCCCGGTTGGGGTATGGAAAGCCGCTGGCGCCGTCTTGGCAGCAGCTGGAGGTGGACCGCCGGCACCACTCCCACCAGATTCCTACTGCTGAGAGCCAGACCCATCGGTAGGCCTGGTACCTGGCGGAGGAGACGTGGCCTTGGGAGCAGTGGAGGAAGAATCCCTGGCGAACAGACGATGGGTTAAGACTTGTCGGCATGATAATTTGACTCATAGAAAAAGGGGCTACACTTACTTGGGGCCCTGGACTTTCCAGTGACCCTGGAAGCGGGGCGACCGCTGCTGTTGTTGCTGCTACTGGTGCCCTTGGGGGTGATCACCCCCAGAGGGTGGTGGTGGCGACGGGACCGGAGGGCTAACGTGCCTCTGCGTGCTGTGGGCCTGGGAGCTAGCCTCCTTGGCCCCACCAGCAGTCCTCTAGCGCTTCTAGGGGGTCCGAAACAAGTGACCCATCAGTGCGACGCAGCCTGCGTCGCCTCTGCTCCTTCAACCACCAGAGCTACCTAGGGCGGAGGCACTACTTGCAGCCCCTTTGCCCTTGTCCAAGGGGCTGGGGGCCATGGCGGGGTTGGCGCTGGGGGCCGCACTAGCGGGCTAGAGACCTCCAGTCGGTGCATAAGAGATCTGGATCTCGCGGAGGGGGTCCCGGCCGCTGGTCTAGCGAACAGCCACGCCACTGTCGTCGAGGGTCGACAGCGTGGCCAAGATCGCCGTCCTCAACCCTGGGTCGTCGCAGAGCGCTGGGGTGGCCTAGGGCGTATCAGTGACTTAGGGACAAAAGTCTCCCTGGTAATACCTCCCACTAGGACAGCCAGCTCGTCCCAGGACAAATTGGTGCCCGGCCCACGCTGGATCCTGTCGATGTCGTTCGGGCCGGTGAACCAACAGCACAGGCATGGCCGCCTCTGCAGCGGCATGATCCGGCACTTCAGGAGGTCGCCGACCACGTGCATTGACGTCAGGCCATCCGTGGCCAAGACCTTGATCCTGTCCAATGGGCAGGAACTCTGGCGATAGGGACGGCTTGGTCCTCCACTGCTTGCGGTCGAGGGCCGGCCCATTGGATGGTAGGACGAGGCGGTCGTTGGCCTCGGCGCTGGCAATCACCCAGTCGCTACGCCAGTTCTCCCACCTCGCTCCACCAAGGGTGGGGATGTAGACTACGATCGGATCTAGCCTCGTCTAGAAGTAGTAGGCACCGATGTGGTCCCTAGTCTTCCCGGACTTGACAAGCACAAAGAAGTAGCGGAAGAGGGAAGTACAGGGGGCCACACCTACGAACATCTCGCAGAGGTGGACGAAGATGGCTGTCTAGAGGATGGAGTGGGGTGTGAGGTGTTGGAGCTGAAGCCCGAACTCCTCCAGCAGCAGTAGGAAGAAGGGCGAGATCGGCAGCGCCAACCCGCAAGAGATGTAGGAGGTGAACAGCTCGAACTCCCCGATGGCGAGATCGCCAAGGGGGGCAGCGCCGGCATGGATTCTTCCGGCGAGCCTTGGCACGCTCCACCCAAGTAGGCCACGCACCAGATTAAGCGCTTCCTCAGACTGAAAGCGGTCGGGATGACCAAGCGAAGTCATGGCGTGTGTGGTGGCGCGGGCATAGAGCAGAAGAGCACGAAGGCAAAGGGGCGTAGAGGAGCATCAAGGCAAAGAGGCGCAGTCGATTGGAAGAGAATGCGAAAAGGTAACTGTTGCACGCGGGGTGAATCCTTTTTCAAGGAAACCTGAGTCCCTATTCAGGGAAACCCTTTCGCGCGCCCTAGAATCACCGCAGGAAATCCCCCTCAACAGGAACCTAGGACTCAGGCAGCCCAGTCTATGACATAGGGGCCCAGGTCCATAAGTCAAACAGTTTGTGTGCCAGATTTCGAGTGCGGAAAGAGCGAACCGCCACACGCGCCGGTAGTGCGCCTCCTTAGGGCCACTGCAGAAGACAGAAGGTAATTTTTTAAAAACCAAGGCAGCGATAACGAGGCGCCCCGCGCGTGGCCCGACGAAACCACCAGGCGTGGGGGCCTGTGGGTCAGTCAGCCGTGGGGACAGATATGGCAGTTGGCGTGACCGAAGGTGATTGACAGAGGGTGCGTCAGCAGACGTGCCAAAATGGCGCGCCAATCTTCAATCAGGTCATATTGAGGCAAAGTACAAGCTTTGGCCCCACCTGCAGGCTCGCATCCTCCCCTGAGGCGGGCCCGAGGGCCACTGTCGGTACCCTGAAACTAGGGTACCCCTCACTATTGTATAAAGACGCAGTGCCCATGCGGCTATCTTTAGTCGCGTGACAAAAGAGCTGTATGTGGGACCAGGCCATGACTCGCCCTAGCCTCGGGCGACTACTCTAGACCAACAACAGCGCCTGACCCCACCACATGGGCAGGCCCGGGGCCGCCACGTGCCCAGAGAAAGTGATATACTCCAAGGCATCAATAGTGAGTCCGGACCCCATGGGAAGGTGTCGGACCCCCGGATATAGAGTCCATACCTCCAAGTTTGGTCCAAGACTGTAACACCCGGATTTTAGGGGTCCAAAACCCGGGGTTAACATAAACACCAGGTATGCTGGGACCAAGTCTCAAACATATGATGTATAGTGGCACAGGATCGAATGTCACATCTTTATATATAACAGGAGTTCTATACAAAATAATTGATTACATTATAAGGAGACAACGGTCCAGCAACCCAAAGTTGACTGGGAGACGACGACCTAGACCTCTCACGAACTCATCGCAGCATCCTCCATGAGCATCATCCTGCGGTACCTGATCTTGACCTGTGGTGTATGTGAGACAGCAAGAGTGAGCTCACATACGTTCATCGCTCAACAAGTTGTGGGGAATAATGTGCATGAACTCGCCAAGGGTGGGAGCTCACGTGAAGTGTAAGGCTTACCAAAGGAGATGGTTAGAGCGGAGCATTGCTTTTAAAGTTGGTCAAAGTTTTATTAGCAATTACTAAGTATAAGTAAATACCAACCCAATTAAGTAATAGAACAAAAGTAATAACAACATCACCTGCGATGCAATGCATATGACAAATTGAATTTAGTTCCATAAATTAATCATGTGAGGGTCCGAGCTGCTCTTGACCGTGAGCACGGCTAGTATACCAGTTTTACACTCTGCAGAGGTTGCGCATCTTTACCCACAAGCCGTGTTACCCATCTGCCAAGGGGTCATGAATCCCATACACCTCTACCAAGGAAGTGAGGCAGGGTAGCACTACGAGGCCTTTACAAAGTTCCACTAGCTTCCGAAAACCCGCTACAGTTTATAGGAAGATCCAGTGCAGGAATCCCTTGCAGGACCGCCATCGCAGCAAAATCCTCCCGAGGGCCTCCCTACACTGACCTCTCCCCTACTGCCCTTGCCCCTTTCGGGTAAGGTAGTCTTCCACTAGCTTTCCTAATTAATCAGCCAAGGGCATCCCATACTACCCTTGTGGTAGCACTGTTTTCCCGGGTGGTCGCTCCATGTTCCAATTAACATAATGATCTTAACATGAACCATAAATAACAACTGATAACAAAAGTATAATCATGAATAGTAAGGTGTATCTCTATACCCAAAGCCACATATAGCACTAGCAAGTACTACCCAAAGATTCAGTGGTGAACAAGGTATAAAGATAGTCAAACTAGGGTAACCTATTGGGTCCCATCAAAATTAACCTATGCAGATCATTATGATTAATCAGAACATGAGTGGGTAAAAAGAAGTGATCAAGGGCACAACTTGCCTGGGCCTTGAGATTCCAGGTACCAGGATGATTCTTCAGATCCTCGTGACCTCACTGCTAGTCGTAGCAATACAAACATACATGGTATAGGCAAAATTAACATTACACCAAACATATATGCAAAATACATATTAATAATCTACATATTAAAATAAGATCACAGGAAAAAGAATTATTAATTTTTGAGTTATAGAATTCAAGTTATGAATTTCCTAAGATTTAAGGTGATTATAATAGGATTAGATGATAAATTAATTCCCTAACAGAGTTCATGTCAAAACAGTGATTCTAAATGATAGAGAATATTATTACAAAATTTTAGGAATTGGAATGGTTCAATTTGGAGCTAAAATGAATTTTCTATGAATTATCTAAGTTTTAGCAATTATTTTCATATTAAAAATCTATTTTCTATTTTATTTATTCAATTTAAACGTTCTCTGGACTGGGCCTCAATTATAAGAAAGGTCAGGGGGCTCGGCGCAAGAATTCCCAGACACAGGGAACAGGATCCCTGGACGGCGGGTTGATTCCAGTGTTTGTCAGGGTCTCTTTAACAAAAATGCATGACGAAGGGGTATGGGTGATTCTAGGCTGTTGGATCAGACGCGGGCGAACCAGATTAACCCCGCGCTGCCGTGAATCGGTACGCATCCAGGATCGCAGGATCTGAGATCGACGGCTACAACTTAATGAAACACGATCTGTTCTACACCGCAGGATACTGATCCGACGGCACGGATCCAATCGCCTGAAACGGTACTCCCTAACCTAATCTCCACCGTCCATCAACAGATCGACGGCGGCCGATCCTTCTTCTCCCCCTTCCCAAACGCGGCAGCGCCGCCCGCACTCGCGGCGGCTGTCACCGGCGAGTTACTCAATCCGTCGCCCGAACGCCACAATTCCAAAATTGATCGGTGCTAAACCTAGAGGGAAGGATGGCGAACACGATTTGGAGCTACATACCCGAGGAAGAGCGACGGTGATCAGTGCCCACGGAGCAGCGGCGAAGGAGAACTCCGGCGAGGAATTCCCGAGCTTCCCGAGGTCTTCAGTTCGTATTGAGGTGCCCCGTAGCTTCACGGGATCCCGACAATACCCCCGCCCACACGCGCAGACCCGAGCGCGAGCACAGAGGGGAGATCCAATTATCCAAGGCGGCGGCGCTCGGTTTCTCCCTTTTCTCTTCGCCGTCGGTGCGATGCAAGCGTGGAAGTCACAGGGCGTCGGGTCCAACTTTTATACACAGAGAGACCGAGCCCTGGTCGATTACCGTAGAGTCTGTTGAGGCCAATCAGCGAGAACTCCGGCGGCGTCTGTTGCGGGCGGCGCGGAGGCTGTTGCGAGGAGGAAGGAAAACCTGACGCATGGGCCCCACACGACAGAGACACGACGAACGAGTCCGCGCGGAGGGGGGTGAGTCTGAGCAACGGGGCCCGCGGACCAGAGGAGGGGAGGGATGGAGCGAGCGCGCGTGCCGTGAATGACCGACAAGCGGGCCCCGGTCAGCCAGCGAGAGCGAGAAAGCTGGGCGCGCGTGTGCAGAGGCTGACGGGCGGGTTCCCGCGCGCCAGCGAGAGAGCGAAGCGCGGCGTAAGGGAGACTGACGGGTGGGGTAAGGGTGTCAGCGCGCGCGTGAGGGAGGTGAGGCGAGTAGTTGGGCTGGCGCGGGATTAATTCGGTTGTTGGGCCGAATAGCAGGGAAGCGGCCCATGTAGGATTTTTATTCTTTTTCTTTTTATTTTCTATTTTCTTTTCTCCATTTTCAAATCCAATTTGAGTTTAAGTTTAAATTCAAACTTTGTGAATAACTTGTCCTCAGTTTGAAAGGTATAATTTAATAATTTAAGTGGGAAGGATGTTTATTCTGATTTTTATTTTATTTTATGTAGTATTTTCTTTAGTTCTTCCCTCCTCTTTTATTTTCTATTCTCTATTCCAAATTCAAATTTATACTTCTATTTTAGTTTTCAGATTTTTCAAATGTATCAATTGAAATCCAAGGGTGAACATAGACCATATTATTTTAATATTACTAACTTAAGTTTTTATTCTCCTTTTTATTTATTTCATGAGATGTATAAATGGTTTCTCTTAAAGGAAAAAGAAAAATTCTTTTCCCATCATTTTCTTATTTCCCAATTTCCAAAACATTATGATATTTTGTTCAAATTCCTTCTACTAATTCCCAATCCAGAATTTGGGTGTTACAAATCCTACCCCCCTTAAAAATAATCTCGACCTCGAGATTTGTAAGGAAAAAGGGTGCATGTTCATATTGATATGCATAAACAAAATCTCGGCATGATGCATATCTCATTAGCAAAACACAGGGTCAAATGGACCCTATTATTATTACTAAAATAGTAAAATACTACTACTAGCTAAACTAATATTTAGGTCTTACAAATAGTAAAATATATATATATATATGTATCTATATCTATGTTTATCTCTTTATTCTTGTTGCTCGTTGACTTCTTCACCGACTACTTCATCTTCAACCGGCTCTTCTTCTTGAATTTCAAGTTCACTGGGTTCAGCTTCTACTTCTGTATGATGGGCATATCCCCGGTTGATGGATAGGGGCTGACTCTTTCCTGCCGAGGCTTGTCCTTGCTTCATCGGAGCCGGTGTAGTATAGGCAGCTCTGTTGGGACAGTAGTTGGCATAGTGTCCCGGTTGTCCACATTTGAAGCATGTCCTGATGGCGGTTGTGTTGGGAGCAATGGATCCCACTGGAGTGCTTGCCTTTGGAGGAGCAGTTGGTGTCTGTTGGGTTTGTTGTCCGGAACTGCCACTAGCTGGTGTATTGGGAGTGGTAGTATAGCGAGGACGGGAACTACTTCCAGTCTGCCCTTGGTTGACAGCCTTTCTTTTCTCTCCAAATATACTCCTCTTGTTTTCTACAGCAATAGCTTTATCCAATAGCCTTTGGAAGGATGGGAAAGTGTGCGATACCAGCTGATATTGCAAGGGTCCAATCAAACCATCCAGAAAGAGCTCCTGCTTTTGCTCGTCATCTTCAACATCTCTGGGAGCATAACGAGATAACTGAATGAATTTGTCCCTATATTCACTCACGGACATACTTCCTTGCTTGAGGGATAGAAACTCTTTCCTCTTAATCTTCATGAGTCCAGCAGGAATATGGTAATTCCTGAATTGTGCGGAGAATTCTTCCCAGGTAATTGTATCGGCAGCAGCATGAGCTGCACAGTACGCATCCCACCAATCTGCAGCGGGACCAGCAAGACGACCCGAAGCATAGAGTACTTTCTCCCGGTCCGAGCACTGTGCTATGTTGAGCATCTTCTCTATGGACTTTAACCAGTCATCTGCTTGCATTGGATCTGCGGAGCTGGAGAAGGTTGGTGGTTTGTGGCTCATGAATTCCCGGTGCTTGTCCCGGGGTGGAATTGGGGGTGGAGGCAATGGCATTTGTTGTTGTTGCTGCTGTTGTTGAAGTTGTTGCTGCAGCTGTTGTTGTTGTACCCTCCTCTCCTGGCGTATTTCTTCCCGCTCTTGGCGCATTTCCCGACGTGCATCCTCTCTTTCCTGGTGCATTTCTTGACGTTCTTGCCGCATTTGGGTGCGCATATCTGCCATAGTGTCCGCCATTTGCTGCATCATTCTCATCTGAGCTGCGACTAGTGGATCAACTCCGCCTTGTGGAGGATTAGGAGGATTCATTGCTGCTGACTGTGGTTGAGGTTGTTGGTTAGCAGGTAAATCAATTCCACCTCCCCGCCTGGTATTGACCATCTAAGTTAGAAGCATATGGTAAGATAGCTTTGCAAGGGAATCATTTAGTAGACAGAATGAATAAGCTAATAGTTGGTTATGTACTGAAACTTCTTTGGCAGGGCTGGGCCAGATATTCTATGTCAAGACTAGGGTAATTAGTTGTACGAGGTGAATGTCCAAAGGTAAGATAGAATATGTTAAGATGAGACTGATACGGAATACTACATATATTTTCTAAGGGGATAATCTAGTTTGTCTAGTTATCTTATAAATGCTATCCTTTATACCTAGATGTATATGCAGATGTAATTGTGGACATTACTCCACAACCCATCACACTCAATCAAAGATCCAAATCAGACAGATGTCATAAGAACAAACATTCAAATATATAAACACTTATAAAAAAATAGTTTTGTTTTTGTTCCTAGGATTAGGTTTCCTATTCCTAAAGGTCACTTTAGGCACAGGATTTCAAAGTGTGAAATCCACTTTTGTCTTTAGAAGGGAAAAGGTAAGAATAATCAGAGTAAAGCGGAAATAGATAAGAATAAATTAAGAGAAGTTTAGAAAAGAATCAGAGTAGCAAAGGTAAGTAGATAATGGTTGTCCAGTTCTATCTAGGTTTCGTCCTACAGTCAACATTCCTCTGATACCACTTCTGTAACACCCGGATTTTAGGGGTCCAAAACCCGGGGTTAACATAAACACCAGGTATGCTGGGACCAAGTCTCAAACATATGATGTATAGTGGCACAGGATCGAATGTCACATCTTTATATATAACAGGAGTTCTATACAAAATAATTGATTACATTATAAGGAGACAACGGTCCAGCAACCCAAAGTTGACTGGGAGACGACGACCTAGACCTCTCACGAACTCATCGCAGCATCCTCCATGAGCATCATCCTGCGGTACCTGATCTTGACCTGTGGTGTATGTGAGACAGCAAGAGTGAGCTCACATACGTTCATCGCTCAACAAGTTGTGGGGAATAATGTGCATGAACTCGCCAAGGGTGGGAGCTCACGTGAAGTGTAAGGCTTACCAAAGGAGATGGTTAGAGCGGAGCATTGCTTTTAAAGTTGGTCAAAGTTTTATTAGCAATTACTAAGTATAAGTAAATACCAACCCAATTAAGTAATAGAACAAAAGTAATAACAACATCACCTGCGATGCAATGCATATGACAAATTGAATTTAGTTCCATAAATTAATCATGTGAGGGTCCGAGCTGCTCTTGACCGTGAGCACGGCTAGTATACCAGTTTTACACTCTGCAGAGGTTGCGCATCTTTACCCACAAGCCGTGTTACCCATCTGCCAAGGGGTCATGAATCCCATACACCTCTACCAAGGAAGTGAGGCAGGGTAGCACTACGAGGCCTTTACAAAGTTCCACTAGCTTCCGAAAACCCGCTACAGTTTATAGGAAGATCCAGTGCAGGAATCCCTTGCAGGACCGCCATCGCAGCAAAATCCTCCCGAGGGCCTCCCTACACTGACCTCTCCCCTACTGCCCTTGCCCCTTTCGGGTAAGGTAGTCTTCCACTAGCTTTCCTAATTAATCAGCCAAGGGCATCCCATACTACCCTTGTGGTAGCACTGTTTTCCCGGGTGGTCGCTCCATGTTCCAATTAACATAATGATCTTAACATGAACCATAAATAACAACTGATAACAAAAGTATAATCATGAATAGTAAGGTGTATCTCTATACCCAAAGCCACATATAGCACTAGCAAGTACTACCCAAAGATTCAGTGGTGAACAAGGTATAAAGATAGTCAAACTAGGGTAACCTATTGGGTCCCATCAAAATTAACCTATGCAGATCATTATGATTAATCAGAACATGAGTGGGTAAAAAGAAGTGATCAAGGGCACAACTTGCCTGGGCCTTGAGATTCCAGGTACCAGGATGATTCTTCAGATCCTCGTGACCTCACTGCTAGTCGTAGCAATACAAACATACATGGTATAGGCAAAATTAACATTACACCAAACATATATGCAAAATACATATTAATAATCTACATATTAAAATAAGATCACAGGAAAAAGAATTATTAATTTTTGAGTTATAGAATTCAAGTTATGAATTTCCTAAGATTTAAGGTGATTATAATAGGATTAGATGATAAATTAATTCCCTAACAGAGTTCATGTCAAAACAGTGATTCTAAATGATAGAGAATATTATTACAAAATTTTAGGAATTGGAATGGTTCAATTTGGAGCTAAAATGAATTTTCTATGAATTATCTAAGTTTTAGCAATTATTTTCATATTAAAAATCTATTTTCTATTTTATTTATTCAATTTAAACGTTCTCTGGACTGGGCCTCAATTATAAGAAAGGTCAGGGGGCTCGGCGCAAGAATTCCCAGACACAGGGAACAGGATCCCTGGACGGCGGGTTGATTCCAGTGTTTGTCAGGGTCTCTTTAACAAAAATGCATGACGAAGGGGTATGGGTGATTCTAGGCTGTTGGATCAGACGCGGGCGAACCAGATTAACCCCGCGCTGCCGTGAATCGGTACGCATCCAGGATCGCAGGATCTGAGATCGACGGCTACAACTTAATGAAACACGATCTGTTCTACACCGCAGGATACTGATCCGACGGCACGGATCCAATCGCCTGAAACGGTACTCCCTAACCTAATCTCCACCGTCCATCAACAGATCGACGGCGGCCGATCCTTCTTCTCCCCCTTCCCAAACGCGGCAGCGCCGCCCGCACTCGCGGCGGCTGTCACCGGCGAGTTACTCAATCCGTCGCCCGAACGCCACAATTCCAAAATTGATCGGTGCTAAACCTAGAGGGAAGGATGGCGAACACGATTTGGAGCTACATACCCGAGGAAGAGCGACGGTGATCAGTGCCCACGGAGCAGCGGCGAAGGAGAACTCCGGCGAGGAATTCCCGAGCTTCCCGAGGTCTTCAGTTCGTATTGAGGTGCCCCGTAGCTTCACGGGATCCCGACAATACCCCCGCCCACACGCGCAGACCCGAGCGCGAGCACAGAGGGGAGATCCAATTATCCAAGGCGGCGGCGCTCGGTTTCTCCCTTTTCTCTTCGCCGTCGGTGCGATGCAAGCGTGGAAGTCACAGGGCGTCGGGTCCAACTTTTATACACAGAGAGACCGAGCCCTGGTCGATTACCGTAGAGTCTGTTGAGGCCAATCAGCGAGAACTCCGGCGGCGTCTGTTGCGGGCGGCGCGGAGGCTGTTGCGAGGAGGAAGGAAAACCTGACGCATGGGCCCCACACGACAGAGACACGACGAACGAGTCCGCGCGGAAGGGGGTGAGTCTGAGCAACGGGGCCCGCGGACCAGAGGAGGGGAGGGATGGAGCGAGCGCGCGTGCCGTGAATGACCGACAAGCGGGCCCCGGTCAGCCAGCGAGAGCGAGAAAGCTGGGCGCGCGTGTGCAGAGGCTGACGGGCGGGTTCCCGCGCGCCAGCGAGAGAGCGAAGCGCGGCGTAAGGGAGACTGACGGGTGGGGTAAGGGTGTCAGCGCGCGCGTGAGGGAGGTGAGGCGAGTAGTTGGGCTGGCGCGGGATTAATTCGGTTGTTGGGCCGAATAGCAGGGAAGCGGCCCATGTAGGATTTTTATTCTTTTTCTTTTTATTTTCTATTTTCTTTTCTCCATTTTCAAATCCAATTTGAGTTTAAGTTTAAATTCAAACTTTGTGAATAACTTGTCCTCAGTTTGAAAGGTATAATTTAATAATTTAAGTGGGAAGGATGTTTATTCTGATTTTTATTTTATTTTATGTAGTATTTTCTTTAGTTCTTCCCTCCTCTTTTATTTTCTATTCTCTATTCCAAATTCAAATTTATACTTCTATTTTAGTTTTCAGATTTTTCAAATGTATCAATTGAAATCCAAGGGTGAACATAGACCATATTATTTTAATATTACTAACTTAAGTTTTTATTCTCCTTTTTATTTATTTCATGAGATGTATAAATGGTTTCTCTTAAAGGAAAAAGAAAAATTCTTTTCCCATCATTTTCTTATTTCCCAATTTCCAAAACATTATGATATTTTGTTCAAATTCCTTCTACTAATTCCCAATCCAGAATTTGGGTGTTACAAAGACCCCCACGTGTATGGACTGGACCCTTGGAATGGGATCCGACCCCCCCCCCCATATGGGGTCTAGACCGCCCATAGTAGGGTCCCAGGGTTCTAGGACAAGAGCACGCTCGGGCCTTAATCAGGGCCCAGGCGGGGGTCCGGTGTCGACACGTGTCTAGACCTGGTCTGGTGGGATCCGGACCTATCCGCATACACTCCTACTCCTCGCTCAGGCGGAGACCTGATGCTGCCACATGGCATACTGCGTGCGGCATAAGCCAACAGGTGGAACCTAGCATGATGCCTCTAGGCTACGCGTGCCTTCGCATTCATTACGGATAAGACGTACGCCTGTCCATTCCACTGACAGGTGGCGTGCTCAGTCCATGAAACATGGGTCGTGCTGTTACTCACCATTAGTAACGCGTTTCCAAGAAAAGGGTTACTACTATCAATGCTGCATGGACTACGGTCAGCATGACTCCCGTTGATTACTCATGCGTTACTAAGGCGGAGGATCTTTGTGTGCTGTCAGCATTTACTATTCACATAATGTATTCCTACCATTATGCTCCTGGGCCTACATGTCGGGGCTCAGCATCCTTATATGTACCTCCCTTAAACTATAAAAGGGAAGGCACACAGCGTTACAAGGGATAGACTCAAGCTCATACTCTCAGACATAGGCTCACACACATACTCAATACAACTTACATACAGTGGAGGTAGGGTATTATGCTCCGACGTCCTGAACCACTGTAAACCCTCACGTGTTCTTGTGTTCATCCCGAATCCACCTAGCAGGCAAGACGCTTAGGCCCCTCCTCATCTTAGGATTAGGGCGGGTGCATTCCGCCACCCGGCCGGAGGATTTTCTCTCCAATAATCACAAAGAAGTACAAGAGTAAGGATGGAAGAGCAACACACACAAGATCCAAATCCGCAGCACACACACGCACACAAGCCAAGACTTGAGCTCGAAATGAAGCACAGTGAGTTCACAACTCAGACGGACCTCAAATCACTAAAACAATTGATCAAATGCGTGGAGGCGGAGTCTGGGAGTCTTACAATGCTTAGAGAAGGCTTGGTGTTCTGCTCCATGCGTCTAGGGGTCCCTTTTATAGCCCCAAGGCAGCTAGGAGCCTTTGGAGTTCAACATGGAAGGCAATTCCTGCCTTCTGTCGAGTGGTGCACTGGACAGTCCGGTGCACCACCGGACAGCTACTGTAGCAGTCCAGTGCGCGATCTCCTTCTATATCGGGCGCAGCCGACCATTGGTCCTTGGGACCGGTTGGCGCACCGGACACTCTCCGGTGCACACGGACAGTCCGGTGTGCCCAACCGACCGTTGGAGCGGGCCACACGTCGCCCGTAGATTGCGCAGCCAACCGTTGGCCGCGAGCGCCGTTGGCTCACCGGACAGTCCGGTGCACCACCGGAAAGTCCGGTTATTTTTAGCGAAGTCATCCGGCCGATTTCCGAGAGCAGCCAGTTCACCGTCGAGCTGCCTAGGGCACCGGACAATCCGGTGTGCCAGGCCCAAGCTGGTTTTGGCTATACACAGCCAACTTTCCTCCAACTTCTTTCTCTTTTTCTTGGCAGTGTTTCTAGTACTTATATAAACACGTTAGTATTCAAAAACAATTTACTAAGTCTAGAAACATACCTTGTTCTTTGATTTTCACTTCTCACACATTTAGCACATAAGGACTCAATAGATATGTGTTGGACATCTAATCACCAAAACACTTATAGAAATGGCCCAAGGGCACATTTCCCTTTCAATATCCCCCTTTCTGGTGATTTATGCCAACACATCAAAAAGCAACATAAGAAGTGCAACATCAATGCAAATGAAGACCAAATTCTTTTTTACTTAGGATTTGGCATATTTGGATCGCTCTTTGCCACCACTTGGTTTGTTTTTGCAAATTAAATTCTTTTCCTTATCTCTAAGTCAAACACGCTTGTTTGAGCAAATATAGAGATATTCCAAGAGTGAAATTGATCAAGTGCCAAAAACTTCCCCTTTTCCCATAATCAAAATTCTCCCCCATAAGAGACCAAATTTTGCAATAAGAGGATTTTGGGCAAGATGCAAATTCTAACTCTACTATTTTCGAAATTTACAAGTGGTTGGCTGATCTATTTCCTTTGGCCTTAATTTCTCTCCCTTTGGCATTAAGCACCAAAATGGGATAACATTTGGCCCTTACAACCCCATTGCCTCACCAAAATGTCAAATAAGAGCAAAAAGGCAATGAGAGCATTAGTATGAACTTGGAGGTAAATACACTAATACCGGAGTGCAGTGGAAGTCTTTTCGTCGTCCAAGTTCACTTCCCTTTCAATGTACTTTTGAGACTACATCAAGCGTACTCAAACAAACAAGTTAGTCTCAATGGGATCAAGTTGTAGCACATCTCCCCCTAAATATATGCATCATTTGCATACGGACTTGTGAGGTCCGGGGATGATTTGTACAACTTGAGCACCACAAACAACAATAATTGATTTAAATGCTCAAAGTAACATGATCAAAGGCATAGAACACATGTATGCTATAGATAAATCCAAGTTACGCGAATCTAGGACATTGAAAGGGAAGTGAAGATATCGGCTAGCTGCAAAACCTTTTCTCATCTAAAGGCTTAGTGAAGATATTGGCTAGCTAGTTCTCGGTGCAAATGTGGTACACATCGATATCTCCCTTTTGCTAGTGGTCTCTCAGGAAGTGATGCCGGATGTCTATGTGCTTAGTGCGACTGTGTTCAACAGGATTATCTGCCAAGCGGATTGCACTCTCATTGTCACATAGGAGTGGGAGGGTTTGCCTCATCCAAAGCAGTTGCGCGCAACACTGTCCTGCGGCAACGTACTCGGCCTCAGCGGTGGATAGGGCAATAGATGTTTGTTTCTTGGAACTCCAGGATACCAGGGACCTTCCTAGAAATTGGCACGTCCCTGATGTGCTATTCCTATCAACCTTGCACCCGGCATAGTCAGAGTCTGAGTATCCAATCAAGTCAAAGGTAGACCCCTTTGGATACCAGATCCCGGAACAAGGCGTAGAAACTAAATACCTAAGAATTCGCTTAACGGCCACAAGGTGACATTCCTTGGGGTCAGATTGAAATCTAGCACACATGCATACACTAAGCATAATGTCCGGTCTACTAGCACAAAGGTAAAGTAATGAACCTATCATTGACCGGTATGCCTTTTGATCAACGAACTTACCTCCTTTGTTGAGGTCAAGATGCCCGTCAGTTCCCATCGGTGTCTTCGCGGGCTTGGGGTCCTTCATCCCAAACCTCTTGAGAAGATCTTGAGTGTACTTCGTTTGGGAGATGAAAGTGTCGTCCTTGAGTTGCTTCACTTGGAATCCAAGGAAGTAGGTCAACTCGCCCATCATCGACATCTTGAACTTTTGCATCATCACCCTGCTAAACTCCTCACAAGACTTTTGGTTAGTAGAACCAAATATTATGTCATCGACATAAATTTGGCACACAAAAAGATCACCATTGCAAGTCTTTGTGAAAAGAGTGGGATCGGCTTTCCCAACCTTGAAAGCGTTAGAAATAAGGAAATCTCTAAGGCATTCATACCATGCTCTTGGGGCTTGCTTAAGTCCATAGAGCGCCTTAGAGAGCTTATACACGTGGTCGGGATACCTGTCATCCTCAAAGACAGGGGGTTGCTCCACGTATACCTCCTCCTTGATTGGCCCATTGAGGAAAGCGCTCTTCACATCCATTTGGAATAACCTAAAAGAATGGTGAGCAGCATAGGCTAATAATATCCGAATTGACTTTAGCCTAGCAATAGGAGCAAAAGTCTCCTCAAAATCCAAACCTATGACTTGGGCATAACCTTTTGCCACAAGTCGAGCCTTGTTTCTTGTCACCACTCCGTGCTCATCTTGCTTGTTGCGGAACACCCACTTGGTTCCCACAATGTTTTGCTTTGGACGTGGCACCAAGCTCCAGACTTCATTCTTTTGAAGTTGTTGAGCTCTTCTTGCATGGCCAACACCCAGTCTGGATCCTGCAAGGCCTCTTCTACCCTAAAAGGCCTCAATAGAAGAGACAAACGAATAATGCACATAGAAATTAGCTAATCGTGAGCGAGTAGTTACTCCCTTGCTGATGTCACCCAGAATCTGATCGACGGGATGATGTCTTTGGATCGATGCTCGAACTTGAGTTGGGGGCCCGTGGTGCTTCTTCCTCCATAACCTATTCTTCATGTGCTCCCCCTTGATCCTGCCCCTCTTCTTGAGGTACCTGTACATCGTCTTGAGTTGGGGATGCACCATTGTTGAGGAAGATGGTTGATCTTGTTCCTATAGTTTCTGTGGTCGCACATCACCTAACGCCATTGTGCGCATTGCGACCGTTGAAACTTCTTCTTCATCTACATCATCAAGATCAACTTCCTCTCTTGGAGAGCCATTAGTCTCATCAAATACAATGTCGCTAGAGGCTTCAACTAATCCTGATGATTTGTTGAATACCCTATACGCCTTTGTATTTGAGTCATATCCTAGTAAAAACCCTTCTACTGCCTTGGGAGCAAATTTAGAATGTCTACCTTTCTTCACCTGAATGTAGCATTTGCTCCCAAATACACGAAAGTAAGAGACATTGGGTTTGTTACCGGTAATGTGTTCGTAGGAGGTCTTCTTGAGGAGACGGTGCAGGTAGAGCCGATTAATGGCATGGCAAGCTGTGTTCATAGCTTCCGACCAAAACCGCTCAAGCGTCTTGTACTCTCCAAGCATCGTTCTTGCCATGTCGATTAGCATCCTGTTCTTCCTCTCTACTACACCATTTTACTGTGGTGTGTAGGGAGCGGAAAACTCATGCTGTATGCCTTCCTCCTCAAGAAACTCTTCAACTTGTAGATTTTTGAACTCAGACCCATTGTCGCTTCTTATCTTCTTCACCTTTAGCTCAAATTCATTTTGAGCTTTCCTTGAGAAGCGCTTTAGGGTCCCTTGGGTTTCTGAATTAATCTGCAAAAAGAATACCCAAGTGAAGCGGGAAAATCATTAACAATTACAAGACCATATTTACTTCCCCCGAAGCTGAGGTAGGCAACGGGTCCAAAGAGGTCCATGTGAAGAAGCTCCAGTGGTCTTGATGTCGTCATCACATTCTTGCTATGATGAGTGCTTCCCACCTGTTTCCCTACCTAACATGCTGCACAAGGTCTGTCTTTCTCAAAACAGACATCGGTTAGTCCTAACACATGATCTCCCTTTAGAAGCTTATGAAGGTTCTTCATCCCAACATGTGCTAGACAGCGATGCCATAGCCAGCCCATACTAGTCTTAGCTATTAAGCATGCATCTAGATCGTCATTCTCTTTCGAAAAATCAACTAAGTAGAGTTTGTCGTCTAATACACCCTTAAAAGCTAATGAACCATCACTCCTTCTAAAGACAGATACATCAACATTTAGTAAACAGATAATTGTAACCCATGTGACACAATTGACTTACAGACAGAAGGTTATACCCGAGCGACTCTACTAAAAATACATTTGATATTGAGTGCTCGTTAGTGATGGCTATCTTGCCCAAGCCTTTTACCTTGCCTTGGTTCCCATCTCAAAACATGATCGTATCCTGGGAATCCTTGTCCTTAACGTAGGAGGTGAACATCTTCTTCTCCCCCGTTATGTGGTTTGTGCATCCGCTGTCGATAATCTAGCTTGAGCTCCCGGATGCATAAACCTGCAAGGCAATTTAAGCTTGGGTTTTAGGTACCCAACTCTTGTTGGGTCCTACAAGGTTAGTCACAATAGTTTTTGGAACCCATATGCAAGTTTTGTCTCCCTTGCATTTGGATCCCAACTTCCTAGCAATTACTTTTGCATTCTTACATGAAAGTACAAAAGAAGTATTGCAAGCATGATAAACAGTAGTAGGTCCATTGCAAACTTTCCTTGAAGTATGAGAAGTAGCATAATTTCTCCTAGGCCTACTTCTACCATGAACAAAAGCAGAACTAGATGCAAACATAGTAAGTGAATCATTATAAGCAACACGATCATAACTTTGATTGTAATGAGAAACTTTCTTAACATGAGTATAAAGATAGGCATGTTTCTTTTGATCATGTGAGCTACTCGCCATAGGAGCCTTCCCTTTCCCTTTAGATCGGAGGTCCTTTGGCTTGTTAAGTTCTTGGTTTCCTTTCGAAAACCAAGTCCATCCTTAATCGAGGGGTGTCTACCAACAGTGTAGGCATCCCTAGCAAATTTTAATTTATCAAAATCATCTTTGCAAGTCTTAAGTTGAGCATTAAGACTTGCAACCTCATTGTTTAATTTACCAATGGTGACAACATGTTCATCAAAATTAACATATTTACACCTATTGCAAATAACTACATGTTCTACACATGAACTAGTTGCATTTGCTTTCTCTAGTTTGGCATTTAATTCATCATTTAACTCCTTTGGACTAGAGACAGATTCATGGCAAGCAGACAACTCAGAGGACATCATTTCTTTTCTTTTAATTTCTAGAGCAAGAGATTTTTAAACACTACCAAATTTATCATGTTCCTCATACAAGATATCTTCTTGCTTTTCTAGTAATCTATCATTTTCATTAAGGGCATCAATTAATTCATTTATTTTGTCTACTTTATTTCTATCTAATCCTTTAAACAAGTCAGTATAGTCTACTTCATCATCAGATGACTCTTCATCACTAGAAGAAGTATACTTGGGAGTGTCCTGAATACGTACATTCTTCTCCTTAGCCATAAGGCAAGTATGGCGTTCGTTGGGGAAGAGCGAAGATTTAGCCATAAGGCAAGTATGGCGTTCATTGGGGAAGAGCGAAGATTTGTTGAAGGCTGAGGCAGCCAGTCCTTTATCGTCAGAGTCGGATGAAGAGCAGTCAGAATCCCATTCTTTTCCAAGATGCGCCTCGCCCTTTGCCTTCCTGTAATTCTTCTTCTCTTTCTTCCCATGCTTTTCTTGTCCCTGGTCATTATCATTATCGGGGCATTAAGCTATGAAATTACCAGTCTTACTGCATTTGAAGCAGGAGCACTTTCCCCTTGTTTTGTTCTTGTTGGGGCACTCCTTGCGTCCTTTTAGCGCGGTCTTGAAGCGCATGATGATAAGTGCCATCTCATCCTCATTGAGCTCGGCAGCCTCCACTTGTGCTACCTTGCTTGTTAGCGCCTTCTTGCTGCTAGTTGCTTTGAGAGCAATAGGCTGCGGCTCGTAGATAGGCAGTGGACCATTTAGCGCATCATCCACGTATCGTGCCTCCTTCACCATCATGCGCCTGCTCACGAATTTTCTGAGGATCTCCTCGGGCGTCATTTTGGTGTACCTGGGATTTTCACGAATAAGGTTGACAAGATGGGGGTCAATAACAATAAATGTCCTAAGCATGAGTCGGACGACATCATGATCCATCCATCTTGTGCTTCTGTAGCTTCGGATTTTGTTGACCAGGGTCTTGAGCCTGTTGTAGGTTTGTGTTGGCTCCTCTCCCCTGATCATCGCGAACCTCCCTAGCTCGCCCTCCACCAGTTCCATCTTGGTGATCATGGTGGCATCATTTCCCTCATGTGATATCTTGAGGGTGTCCCAGATTTGTTTGGCGTTGTCCAAGCCACTCACTTTATTGTACTTATCCCTGCAAATAGATGCTAGCAAAACAGTAGTAGCTTGGCCATTTTTATGAATTTGTTCATTTATAAAAACAGGGTTATCAGTGCTATCGAAATGCATATCATTTTCTACAATTTCCCATATGCTAGGATGGAGAGAGAATAAATGACTGTACATTTTATGACTCCAAAACGAATAGTCCTCTCCATCAAAGTGTGGAGGTTTTCCAAGGGAATTGATAGTAAATGCGCATTTGAATTATAGAGAATGCGAGAATAATCAAAAGAATAATTTTGGTTAACCGTCTTTTTCTTGGACGAGGAGTCGTCGTCGTCCCTTGGTGAAGAAGAGGAGGCATCGCCATCGTAGTAGATGATCTTCTTGATGTGCCTCTTCTTCTTCTCGTCCCTCTTCTTATGACTTGAGCCTGAGTCAGTGGGCTTGTCGTCTCTTGGCTCATTGAAGAGGGACTCCTTCTCCTTATCATTGACCACCATCCCCTTTCCCTTAGGATCCATCTCTTCGGGCGGTTAGTCCCTTAGATGAAGAATACAGCTCTGTTACTAATTGAGAGCACCTAGAGGGGGTGAATAGGTGATCCTGTAAAATCAAACACTAAATAGCCACAAACTTGATTATAGAAATGTTAGTGTGAGTTAATCAAGTTGCTATGAAGCAGTCTTCTTCTGAACAAAGCAATAATGGAGAAAAGCAACACAAGAGACACACAATTTTTATCCCATGGTTCGGCCAAGTAACACTTGCCTACATCCACATTATGGCGTCTCAATGGACGAGGATTGCACTCAACCCCTTTCAAGTGATCCAATGATCGACTTGAATACCACGATCTTTTCTTTTTTAGTAGTCTTCCCGTTTGCGAGGAATCTCCACAAGTTAGAGCCTCTCGCCCTTACAATTTTGATCACAAAGAAGTACAATAGTAAGGATGGAAGAGCAACACACACAAGATCCAAATCCGCAGCACACACACGCACACAAGCCAAGACTTGAGCTCGAAATGAAGCACAATGAGTTCACAACTCAGATGGAGCTCAAATCACTAACACAATCGATCAAATGCGTGGAGGCGGAATCTGGGAGTCTTAGAATGCTTAGAGAAGGCTTGGTGTTCTGCTCCATGCACCTAGGGGGTCTCTTTTATAGCCCCAAGGCAGCTAGGAGCCGTTGGAGTTCAACATGGAAGGCAATTCCTGCTTTCTGTCGAGTGGTGCACCCGACAGTCCGGTGAACCACCGGACAGCTACTGTAGCAGTCCGGTGCACGATCTCCTTCCATATCGGGCACAGCCGACCGTTGGTCCTCGGGACCAGTTGGCGCACCGGACACTGTCCGGTGCACACCGGACAGTCCGGTGTAACACCCCTGGTGTTTATATTCCGCTTGACAATGAGTAAGATTTAAGCACGTAATATTAGTGGGTAAACGGACGCTAAATTTTAATCATCTTCGCCTATCGCGATTTTAATATCGCATCTATTTCATTTGTCGCGAGTGCGACATCGCTTTTATTTTCATCTGTCCGGGCTCTTCCAAAATTTTCGTTATGTTCGGAACATGGTTGTTCTGAGAATCGGTGCGTCCGGTGATTATTTAAATTCATCGCTCGCGCGAATACGAACTTGGAAGCTCGATCCATCGTTGCGATCCGTGTCTCAAATAAATTTATTATAACTTAATGACTAAAATACCTAGTGCAAAATAATTAGGATCGCAATCTCAATGTCGCCTCGATATCGCACATTTATTTTGTGATATATCGAGTCGCATGCCTGTTTAAAAGTTATAAATTAGAGAGTGTGGATTCGGAAGCCCGCTCCACTTTGATGATTTTATCTCCAAACACATTTATTTGAACTCGAAGAATAAAGTTTTTGGAACAAATTATCAGAGCCAGAATCAGTTTAATTTGGTCTGTTGCTTCTCGCTCAGATCAACACTTTCAGATATAAGTAACTGATTTATATGACTCCGAGAGTAGTTACCAAATTAAAATCAGGCGTCGATCAAATATCTGTGATTTTCTATAAAACATATTGGGAAATATCTCCCCAAATCTCCACCGCTCAGCTTCTTCCTTATCCCGTCACCATATTTTTTCTTCCTGCGCACGTTCATCTACGGGGGATTTTTTTCACGCGTACAGATGCTCGCCTCTGGCTGACTTCTTCCCCAGCCGTTTCCTCTGATTTTTTTTCACCATCGCGCATGGCGCCTTATCCTTTTCGTCGTGTTCCCTGCTTCTCTCCTCTCCCTTATCCTCAAGTGGACAGCTGCTGGGATTTTTCTGCATCGTTGAAATATCTCACAGGGAATATCTCCCCGTGGTCTTCTCCATCGTTCCTCTCCTTTAGGCTATCCGCAACGGTTACCTCTAAATTTTTCCCCCTATATCACTTTTCCCCCTATTTTTCCCCCTATTTTTTCATCTCCCGCAGCGGTTCCCCCTAAATACTCCCCCTATACCCCACTACCACTATAAAATATCATTTTCTATACCAACTATCAATTTTTTATCTACTAACAATTACTCGTGGACCCACAGCATAGTGTTTAGGGTGATGAACAGTGACACGCTAGATCTAGGGGGAGAGAGAAGGGGACCGACGCGTAGGGGGCGCTGTAGGGGGCACCGCTGCGGCCGTAGGGTGCCCCCTACACGCCGCATGCAAGGGGAGGGGGAGAGGCAGTAGTAACCGCTGCGCACAGCCTTATATCCTTCCAGCCGCGCCTGCTTCTTCCCGGCGCCTTCACCTTCATCTTCCTGGTGCTCTGCTGAGCTCTCCCTCTCCCTGAGCCTTTTCCCCAGTCCCGCCCTGCTCGGTTCCCCCTACGTCGCACGCCTGGCTTGCTTCTTGCTCTCCGTCCCTGCGCGACTGCCGCCGCTCCCTCAAGCTCGGCCTCCTTAGCGTCCATGGCGGTTCAGCTCTGTGCCTCTGTCTCCCCAGTGACGCACCCCCATGTCTCTGCGCACACCGGCCGAGCGGCTCCCTGTGCCGCGCGCATCTTCCTCCCTCCCCTACGCGCCCACTGCCTGCTCCTGTCGCACCTTCCCCTGTGTGCACTCAGCGCCCTCCCGGCTCGCCCTCTTCCTCTCCTATGGTGGCCGCGGCGCTCTGGCTCCTGCTCCCCTCGCTGCACCGTCCCTGCCCATCTCCTTCCTCAGCGAGCATCTGCCCTGCCATCCATGGCTGCTGGATGCCACCCACTATAGCTCGCCAGCGTAGTGCTTCCTCACCGTGACTGCGTCCTTGCCGTAGTGCCAGCGAGCTCGCCTCGGTGCTCAGCTCTCCTATCCTTCCTGCACGCAGCCATGGCGCGCCTTGCTCCCTGGACGCGCGCGCAGCATTCCATCGTCCCTCGTCGTGCCGAGTTCTCCTATGCGCGTAGTCGCGTCCCTCTGCTTGGCTATGGCCACCGTCGTGCCTAGGATTTGTGCATCCTTCTCTGTTCGGCCTTGGCAAAAACTCTGGACACTCGGACCCGCCTCGACCAAGTCTTCCGTTCCTGCCGTCGTAGGTTGTCGTCGTTCGTCTTCGCGCCGTGCAGCGGCGCGTCCCTTATCATGCTCATGGTTAATACTACCATTTCTGCTGTGCCTCGCTTCCGTTGTGTTCGATTAAATGTCGGACCAAGATTCCACGATGTCACTCATCCTCGCTGTGAAACCCTCATGCTCACCATCCCCTGTTCGATCTCATCGTTGAGCTTCGCCTCAGCCCTAGCTCATCGGTCACGCTCGCTAGATGTTTCATCGAGGACTTCAGCTGAAGGCCGTCGTCGTTCAGGCAACTACCAAATCGAATTGAGACGTGGTGAGCCGATTCGCTATTTTTACTATTTGTCTTATAATCGTAAAATAAGACGCTTAGTATGCGTATGATGTTTAAGTTAGAAATACCAGCAATGCGAGGTGTGCTTCGAGGAGTTTAGTTGCCGAGTATATTCAAACTAGTTCTATTTTACAGAGTGTAGTATTTCGGTGATGCATAGGTTAAATTTAGTATTTTATGCAATTATCGATAAATCTATCGATGCTAGTTGTGTTTAGTACGCGTAAGCTGAAGTCGATGTCCTGCGCTAGTAGTTAGAGTCATCTATGTTTGTGATCGATAATGTTGAAGTAGGATATGATCGACGATTTTCTTACCTAGTGATTGGTGTGATTGTATATTATATAAAATATGCTTGGTAAAATATATGTAATTTAATCCAGTCGTGTGGTCTCAAAAGTAATGTGCTTTTATTCTTATTCTAGCTTTAAATTCCTTATACCACTGAACTTAGAATTTAATTAATTAACTAATAAGTTGTGTTTAGGCTAATCATAATTAATGTGTATAGTTAGCTGTTTCGTGATGTTTGTGTTAGATTCGGTTAATCTAGTAAAGCGTAACTATTGCGCTTAGTCGTACATCGTATGAAGTTGTACAACGCCTCACCACTAGGTGTTTAATTCGCTATCGCGTAGCACTATTTAGGTTTATGATATTCCTATCTATATGCATTCATATGCATAATGCATTTCATTCAGGTACGTTAATTAATCGCGCGATGCGGAAGACAAGCCAAGTCGACCCCAAGCGCGGGCTACTCCGCATGGTGATGCTGATGGACGAACCTGCCTAATCAAGTGCCAAGACAAAGAATGGTCGTCAAGTGCTCGACGTCTAACAACACTAACCTAGTGTTACCCAGGCAAGCCCCGGTGCATTCGCCACCTCCTTGATGTTTTAAAAATCTTTATCACCTTGTTTGATGTGTTAGGTGATAGGAGTTGTGTGCTAAACCATTGATGCATTTTCTTCCTTGAAAAATTGATTACCCTTCCTTGATACCCTTTTTTAAAAGGATTTTTATGATGCTTAGCCTTGCTTTAGCAAACAAAAATGTTTTGTTTTAAAACAAAGGTGATGCTTCAGTGGTTGGGAATGTTTTCAAAAATAAAACTTGATGGTGAATCCATCATGGCCGTGATGGGTTCAACATCGAAAAAGATGTACCTCTGCCAGGTACCAAACTTTGGGTTTGAAATGATAAAGCTGAGGCCGGGCATTTGACTTGCACGAGAAAGGAGTCTCGGTGTAGTGTCTCCGTCTAAGTCGATTAAGGACTGTCTCAATGTAGGCTTGCTGACCGAGGACCCTTTAACTGGTCACATGCCTCGTCATGGGTAAGCTTTGACTTGGGAAGACTAATACCAGAATAAGATAACACGCAATGGGAGTGGAGAGATGGCGAGAGTAGCATGTACCCTCCGTGGCAAGAGGCTGGACGGTGGTGTATCTATGCTCTTGGTTGGCGTGAACCTGATCTGGTCTTAAGAACCTCGGTGGCGAGTTGACATATGCAAGGGTTAAGTGCTACATATGTCGTGTGATTAGAGATCCTCAGCTGAGTATAATCGATTCGGATCACCGTAACTTCGCGGACATGAAGACTTGGTCACTGACTTACACGTAGCATTCTAGTGAATAAGAAGGGTGAATAAGAAATTGACTAGTATAGGCCAAGTGCTTGAACTAGGGTAGGAAGAACTCTAGATGCAGGTAATTTTACTTAACCTGACAAGTAAAAATGGATTTTTAAGGATCCACTTTTAGTAAGCATTTCTGCAAAACAGAGTTTTTGATTCTTGATAAGCCATACCTTGAATCCCTCTAGCTAGCATACCCTTGAGTCTTTTCATTAGTCGGGTAAGTCTTGCTGAGTAATTTCGTACTCAGGGTTTTATTCCCTATTGTTTTTCAGGTTATAGTTTTGTGCTGCTGATGATGGTGTTAAGTGCCGGTGGGCTCAGCCTTCTTATAAGTCTAAGTAACTCTTCTATACTTCTTATTGAGGATGGTCATTTGAGCTAGCATATAATTCAAACTTATACTTTTGTAATCACTCCGATAATTACAATGGAAAAATTTTGTAACTTGTAAAATTTGGTAATAAGATTTCCGCTGCAAACTGTTGATGTGTGTGATTTGTGTTACTTAATCCTGCGGTCCTGGTTGTAAGTGGTTTATCCGATGTCCTTGGGACAATCGGACAGATCCTGTTAAGTTATCTGGTGCACCTGCATAGCAGTCTGAGGTCTTTGAGACAAGGACAGGTGCATGTGGGCCCGATAACTTGGGAGGTTCTGCCACAGCTGGTATCGGAGCAGATTAAGTATAATACGGTCACATACGTATTTTCAAAACCAAAGTTTTGGTTTCGAAAAACCTATTTTCAACTAAACACATTGTTTGGCTTTGAAAAACAGCTTTGAAAAACTATAATGCTAGCGACATCCTCTGTTAAGCTCTAAAACTAAGGACTATCAGGTGGCTTAGTTCAAAACCACTAACCCACAACCGGGGGTATTGCATACATGTGTATTGTTATTTTGAAAGCCATTCAGTTTTGAATGGATCGACGCTTAAGGTAAGGTGAGATGTGAGAGCATGACCGAACAAACGTTGGTCTAGGGAAGAGTGTAAAAAGCGCTTGATTATATACATGTTCCACATATGTATATATGAAGGCTGCGTTGTGGAGAATTTACTTTTCCAGGAATTCAGTACCCCATGGATATGTATGGGTATACAGACATGGGAATACTGAGAAGTGTATTGTACTTGTAACGACGCACTTACACTCAGGTAAGAAGGTAAGTTACCATAATGATTTGCCCTATGGTTAAAGTGTGGCAACGGCGCCTATGCGTGGCTCGACGCTTAATGATGAGCTGGCCTCCATATAGCAATATATGGAGTACAAACTGTGATAAATTGTTATGTGTGAACTGCATCATGGAAAATTGGGCTGAGATGAAATTTTCTGCAGGTACACTAACCTCGAAATCGTATGTGTAGATGACGACTAGCAATATATCGAGAGAGACGTAGATATGCCATCAATATAGAACGCTATTGCCATATTAAGTTGGCAAAATTCGTGAGGACGAATAGGACGAGCATGCATCCTGATTGTTGCATCATGTTTGTTACCTGTGCACCAAAATGCTTCTCTCATCTTTATTCCAGTAACCCGTGATTGTAAATAATGTGGTGTAATGTTATCTTGCGAATTCTAATAAATTCTTGTCCTCTAGCCTATTGGTAATATACTTAGGTGTTATATGTGTTTGCTCTTGTACTTGATGTGCCGATAGAATGTTTGTGGCTTGTTTGCCTAAACCGAAAACTAGGTCATGCTCTTATTTAGTGAACCATGACCCAAAGTTGATTTTTCCGTTATCACTCCATGACCAAACACATAAAAAAATAAATGCCTAGATAATTTCTTCGTTGGACCTAAAGAGTACCCAGACTTGAAACAAGAATCTCGAGTCATGTCTCCATCCTAAACTATATCCTTATTCAGTTGGTACAAGCTGATGTCCCTTATCTAGTTTGCATGTTCTTAAGGATCGCCATGTTGCTTTATCAACCTAACCCAGGAAAGACATGTCTAATCATTTTCTTAAGTTTGATGCCTTTGGTTTCTTCATATCTCTCGAAGGCATACTAACTTAATCTTATGATTGTTTTCCCTTTGTATCTAATCAGATACTAATTCTTGACCTTGTGATCTCTATGATGGGCATAGCAATATGCTTGGGGCTGATGCAACAGTCTCCCATCATACTTCTTTCATCAAGTTTAGGTTATGGCCATGCCTTGTTCGTTTCATCGGGCCATAATCTATTTGGCTCTCCACTTGTAACCATTCTGACTAGTAGGGTCTCTTTGTATATTGTCCCCCCTTCTCATTCTATTAGTGTGGCGAGATTTCTCATTGGTTACGTCTCGTAATGGCGTTATGACTAAAATTGATGATGATGTGACGAAACCGAGGGCCTCCTATGAATGTACACACATGGTTATGCTGCTCGGCACGCGCTGGTATCACAGTGGTAGTTGTCATCCATTATGAGACTATATCAATGTGTTATCTTGGCACAATGTCTAGTTTTGCCACGTGAGATTCATTATTGGTGCCAGTTTTGTAATGGTGTCATGGTTAAGGACTTATGATGTCGTCGCGAAACTGAGAGCCCCTTGTGAATGTACACGCAAGGTTATGCTGCTTGGCGCATGCTGGTATCGAGGTCTCTAGTCATGATCCGTTGTGAAACTACACTGATGTGTTATCTTCCGTGGACCTTCCCTTGAAACAGTTTCTATGTTGTTTGTCAAGTGATCAAGCAACATCTATCATCTCTGTCAGATCAAAAGGGCATACCACTTTCATGTGTGGTCTCTTTTCTTTTGATCTTAGTAGTGACTGCACGTATACACGTTCCCTTTACGTCCTTTGTGTAAAGGTGAAGCCTTGGAGCTTTTTAGTGTCGAGAGACAACTGATTAGCTCTCAAAATAGAGATCTGTTTCCCCTGCTGCTGAAATGCAGGAGTCTGTTCATTTGCTCTCTTATTTAATCCATGTATTCCCTAACCAAATCCGTTCATCTCACTTGAAGAAACGGATGAATAACCTGACCAAATGGATTTCTACCCAAATGCCTGATCTCTTGTAACAAATGTGAACTCTCAACCCTTGGCTTACCGATGGTACTGAGAGGACCTGCTCAATATCAAAAGTAGTTCAACAAGTTGGTTTTACTAACTTGTAACTGCCCAATGAACAAATGTTGAGTTTAGAGATCGTTTTATCGAGTTGTCTAAACTCACTTTGGTTCAACCCACCCTAAAGAAAGTACTTACAAGAATCGAGATTAAGTCGGCCAGTAACCACCTAGTCATCGCTCTAGTCGTGTCTCGATCGCCTCACGTATGGTTTTTCGACGTGTGTGATCAGTTCGGGCCATGATTAGTGCTGGATAAAACGGACTGGTTGCAAAGACCGCATCTACAAATCCCTCCACTGGTGATTTTTCGAGTCTTTATCATTTTCTTGGACTCGGATTCTCTGGCTAACATATATCAACTGTGATGTTGTTTGACATTCACACCCGTCTCGTGTGCTATGAACTTATCGTGATCACTTGTTGGTAAATCTACTTTTATGTGTTTTACCCAAGATGGTGCATCTGATTCTGTTTGGGTAAAATCGCCTATTTGCCGCTCGCTCAACAGACTCAGATAGTACAGTGTCATCAGAAAAAGTAAACTGCACACATGGAACCTTATGTGTTCCCATGGCACACATCGTCTCTACTGATGGACATTTCTAAATTAGCCTAAGGCGATACATGTTATGTCCACAAGAGAAGCAACATTCTGAGACACTCGCCTTCGCTAAGGACTGTCTTATGATTATCGCTGATATGGACATGGGGTACATGCTTCTCTACTCTTAAAAGTTTTTCGCTCCGAATCTTAGGAAGAGATTCTTTTAAGAGGGGAGGGCTGTAACACCCCTGGTGTTTATATTCCACTTGACAACGAGTACAGATTTAAGCACATAATATCAGTGGGTAAACGGACGGTAAATTTTAATCATCTTCGCCTATCGCGATTTTAATATCGCATCTATTTCATTTGTCGCGAGTGCGACATCGCTTTTATTTACATCTATCCGGGCTTTTCCAAAATTTTCGTGATGTTCGAAACATAGTTGTTCTGAGAATCGGTGCATCCGGTGATTATTTAAATTCATCGCTCGCGCGAATACGAACTTGGAAGCTCGATCCATCGTTGCGATCCGTGTCTCAAATAAATTTATTATAACTCAATGACTAAAATACCCAGTGCAAAATTATTAGGATCGCAATCTCAATGTCGCCTCGATATCGCACGTTTATTTTGCGATATATCGAGTCGCGTGCCTGTTTAAAAGTTATAAATTAGAGAGTGCGGATTCGGAAGCCCGCTCCACTTTGATGATTTTATCTCCAAACATATTTATTTGAACTCGGCGAAAAAAGTTTTCGGAATAAATTATCAGAGCCGGAATTAGTTTAATTTGGTCTGTTGCTTCTCGCTCAGATCAACACTTTCAGATATAAGTAACTGATTCATATGACTCCGAGAGTAGTTACCAAATTAAAATCAGGCGTCGATCAAATATCTGTGATTTTCTATAAAAACATATTGGGAAATATCTCCCCAAATCTCCACCGCTCAGCTTCTTCCTTATCCCGTCACTAGATTTTTTCTTCCTGCGCACGTTCATCTGCGGGGGATTTTTTTTCACGCGTACAGACTGTCGGCGTTTCGACCCCGGGGGGTCCCTGGACCGACGAGTAAATTGTCGCTGCGTGTCCCAGCCCAGATGGGTCGGCGCGAGACGGGACACAAAGGGGGGAGAACAGTGAGGGGAAACCGCGGCCTTCGTGTTGTCCTGCGCCCAGGGCGGCTGGATGCGCTTGCAGTAGGGGGTTACAAGCGTTCGCGTGGGAGAGTGAGAGAAAGAGAGAGCGAGAGCCTTATGCGTCGGCCCGTTCTCCCGCGCGGCCAACCTCTCTCGTACGAGAGCCCTGGACCTTCCTTTTATAGGCGTAAGGAGGGGGTCCAGGTGTACAATGGGGGATGTAGCAGTGTGCTAACGTGTCTAGCAGAGAGGAGCTAGAGCCCTAAGTACATACCATCGTGGTAGTCGGAGAGGTTTTGGCAACCTGTTCATGTGATGTCGTGGCCGTCGGAGGAGCGCTGGAGCCCTGCGGAAGTACAGCTGTCGGGGCTGTCGGATCCTTGCTGACGTCTCCTGGCTGACGTAAGGGGCTGGGAGCTGCCGTCGTCACGGAGCGTGCGGGGTGTCATCATTACTTGTTTGCTAGGGCGAGCCAGATGGGACGCCGATCTTGTCCCCGTAGCCTGAGCTAGCTAGGGGCAGGGTAATGATGACCCCCCTAGCGACGTGGCCGGTCCGAACCCGAGTTTGAGCGAGGTGGCGATTCCTCCGAGGTCAAGGTTGAGTCCGAGCCCTGGGGTCAGGCGAGGCAGAGTCCATCGTCTTCGGGAGCCGAGGCCGAGTTTGAGCCCTGGGGTCGGGCGAGGCGGAGTTCGTTGTCTTCCGGAGCCGAGGCCGAGTCCGAGCCCTGGGGTCGGGCGAGGCGGAGTTTGTCGTCTTCTAAGTCGTGGTAGAGTCCGAGCCCTGGGGTCGGGCGAGGCGAAGTCCTTCTTCCGAGGCCAAGACCGGGGCTGAACCCTGGGGTCGGGCGAGGCGGAGCTTCCTATGTCGCCCGAGGCTGGACTTAGCCGCTGTCAACCTCACTCTAGCGAGTGGCACGGCAGTCGAAGCGAGGCAGGCGGCGCTGTTTTCTTGTCAGGTCGGTCAGTGGAGCGGCGAAGTGACTGCGGTCACTTTGGCTCTGTCGACTGAAGAGCGCGCATCAGGATAAGATGTCAGGCGATCTTTGCATTAAATGCTCCTGCGATATGGTCGGTTGGTGTGGTGATTTGGCCAAGGTTGCTTCTCTGCGAAGCCTACCCGAGCTGAGCCTCGGTCGAGTCGATGGTGCGTCCGTCGCTCGAGGGGACCCTCGGGCGAGGCGTGAATCCTCTGGGGTCGGCTGCCTTTGCCCGAGGCTGGGCTCGGGCGAGGCGGGATCGTGTCCCTTAGGCGGAGCCTTGGCCTGAATCGCGCCCATCAGGCCTTCGCAGCTTTGTGCTGATGGGGTTTACCAGCTGAGATTAGGAGTCTTGAGGGTACCCCTAATTATGGTCCTTGATAGTAGCCCCCGAGCCTCAAAGGGAGTGTTGGCACTCGCTTGGAGGCTTTTGTCACACTTTTTTGCAAGGGGACCGGCCTTTCTCGGTTGCATTTTGTTCTGATGGGTGCGCGCGAGCGCACCCGCCGGGTGTAGCCCCCGAGGCCTCGGAGGAGTGTTTTCACTCCTTCGAGGTCTTAATGCCTTTCGTGATGGTTCGATCGGTTTGGTTGTTCCCTCATGCGAGCTGGCCGTAGCCCGGGTGCATAGTCGAGTCCCAAGTTCTCGGGCTGGTATGTTGACGCTGCCAACGGTTTGGCCGGAGCCGGGTTTACGAGAGCAGCCCTCGAGCCTCCGCACAGAGCGAGAGGACGGTCAAGGACAGCCTCGGCTTTTTTCATACGCCCCTGCGTCGCCTTTCCGCAAGCAGGAGGGGGGGAAAGCGCCATGTTGCCCTCGGAGGGCGCCGAACATGGTGTCTCCAGTGAGTTGCTAGCGGGTAATCCGAGTGGACGCCCGTGCCCCATTCATTAGGGGTCGGCTAGTGGCCCGGAGGCGCGCTCCAAAAGTACCTGCGGGTGATTTGCCGGACCCGGTCCCCTTTTGACGGGGTTCGAGGGCTCTATGCCTCCCTCTGATGGGATTCCGTTACAAAATCACTCCCGTTGGTCTCGGAAATGTCCTAGGGTACCTCGGGAGCGTAGCCCGAGCCTTGGTTATGTATTGAACGTACCCAGGGTCATCCCTCGCTCTGCGTGCTCTGAGGCGGCTGTCGAACCCTTCGGGGGCCAGCCTACGAACCCCTGATCAGTAGTGGGCGCGGAGCCCGTGTGGCCTGAGGCGGCCGTTGAACCCTTCCGAGGGGCCAGCCTTCGAACCTCTGACCAGTAGTGGGCACGGAGCCCGGGTGCTCTGAGGCAGCTGTTGAACCCTTCCGAGGGGCCAGCCTTCGAACCTCTGATCAGTAGGGGGCTCGGGGCCCGCTTCCTTCGCGGAGAAGGATCCCTTTCGGAGTATCCCCTTTCTCGGTCCCTGTTGCAAGAGAGAGAAAGGAGAAGTGGAAAAGGATATGAAATTGAATGACGTGGCGCACCTTTTCTGACGTGGTCATTATGGCGAAGGTGAAGCGTCGCCTGCTTCGTCTGCCAAAGGTGCCGTCTGTCCTGCCGCAGATTTAATGCGACGGGACGAGTGATTCGCGGGGCAGCCGTTGTGCATGCGTGAGCCGTTTGAGGAACGGGCGTTTCGCCTTCGAGTTTTGGGTTTCGCGGCGGGTTCAGGCGGAGCGTTGAACGGGTCTTGCCCGGGTCTTTATATATTCGGAGGAGGGTCTGGTGGTGGTTCTTTACTCTGTTGCTCGCCTCTGCTTGGGTTTCCGCAACCTGAGGGAATAGCCAGAGAAAGAAAACCCCGCACCTTGTCTGCCCCGCCGCCACCTCCTTTGCTTGGCGATGGCCGACCGGGTAACCATCATTCCGCCATGAGACCCATGGCCTTCTTCCACTGTCACGGTGGACGACCTGGAGGCCCTTGTTGCCGATGGCTTGCTGCGCCCCCTCTCTGATGTCCTGCGGCCGGAGTGGATGGTCCCTCCGAGCGGGGCTGACCCGAACCCGCCGCCGGGGTATGTGTTGAGTTTTGTCTCCTTCCATGAGCGGGGGTTTGGTGTGCCAGCAAGCCGTTTTATGCGGGCGCTCCTGCATCACTACGGGGTGGAGCTGCACAACCTTAGCCCCAACTCCATCGCGCAAGCGGCCATCTTCGTGGCGGTTTGCGAAGGATTCTTGGGGGTTGCTCCCCACTGGGATTTGTGGACTCATCTCTTCTCCATGGAGCCTTTTGTCTCGGCAACGGGGGAGAAGAAGGTCCGCATGGCGGTGCGGGCTGGTGGCTGCATCCTCCAGTTGAGGCAAGCGTGTGCGCAGCAGTACATCCCTGCCATCCTTGTATCTTCGAACAAGGGGTGGTAGCGCAGGTGGTTTTACCTCCGGAATGATGATGGGAGGCTCCCGTTGTTTTCTCAACGAGTGGTGACTGCCGTCGGTAGCCATTGGCGCTATGGGGCCCCGCGCGAGAGGTAGAAGAATCTTCAGCCCCTTCTGGAGGCCTTAGAGAAGCTGCGAAAGGGAGGGCTCACCGCAGCGGGGGTGGTTGCCACCATCCATCGCCGGAGGGTGCTCCCCCTAACGGAGCGACGGCTGCTACTTTCGGAGATGACGACGGGGGTCGGCTTGGAGGGTTCGCAGATGTCCTTGGTCCCCCTCTCCGTCGATGACCTCCACAGGCGGGTGGCCAGTACGGTAGGGAAGCTAGATGCCGGCGCCTTCACCCAGCTCTCGATGTGTCTCGAGTGCAGGTGCATGTCCCTGGTGAGTGTTCGCTCCTCCTTCTCTCTTGCGTCGGATTGCCCCTGGTCCTCTCAGCCAAGACCTTTCGTTCGTCTCCAGGAGCTGGGGTCTCACAAGCCTTCCCTGCCACCGGTCCCAGAGGATGCGGTGGACCGTGCCGCGCGGAGGGTTGCTGTGGAGAGGAAGAAGGAGAAGAAGGACGCGAAGAAGGCTCGGGCCCGCGAGCGGATGCGGGCTCGGGACGCCTTGGAGAAGCGTCGTCGACGGCAGGAGAGGGACGGGCTCCCGAGGGAGCCGTCGCCGGAGACGCCTGATGATGACGACGACGACGATGATGATGAAGACGACGACATGGCCGCCCACATTTGCCTCAGCCCGGATCTGAGGCTGGGCCAGGGGTCGTGGAGCCAGCTCTCGAGTGGGCCGGTGCTGTCGGTATCCAGGGCGGGGGCATCAGGGTCCCGACCCGAAGAACAGGGGCAGGCCGAGGGGGTTTTTGACCCTTTGGCCCAGGTAGCTGAGGTGACCCCGGGGAGCCAGGTCGTCCTGCCTATGCCCCCAGAGCCGTTGTCTGTGCCGGCAGCAGAGGAGGCCGATCCTCGGGTCATCGTGTTCGTGCCTAGGCGGACCGTCCCTTCGGCGCCCCGGGCGCCCGAGGCAGGGGTGGCGCCGAAGCCGGCAGCAGTGCAAGCCTCGGCGGTGCCCACGGGGGCCGAGGCCCGAGGGGCCTCCCCGCAGGAATGATTGGTCGTGGTCCAGAGTGGGTAAGTATCTGAGGATACTTCTGGAGTGGGTAAGTATCTGAGGATACTTCTGTCCCGGCGCCTTCTTTGTGTGTCCTGATCCTGATTTTTCCCTTTCTTCCCAGCAAGCGGAGGCATGGTTCGACCGGTCCAGCTCCCCGAAAAGCCCTTAAGACGGCGCCAGCTTCTGCAGCTGGTGCCACAGTAGGCCTCGGCGGTTGGCTGGCCTCCGCACAAGGTGCCCCCGAGCAGGGGGTTCAGTCGGCACAAGTTGCCGTGGGGCGAGCTCCCGAGGCCGACTTCTCCGTCGAGGCGGCCGTCGTGCCAGGGGAGACTGCTGGCGCGGCTGCGGCCTCGAGCCCACCAGACGCGTTGCCGGCGCTGGCACCGGCTTCTGCCGAGGTGGTTGCCGTTCTGGCCGTGGAGCCACCCGTCGCCGCCGACACTGAGATGGCCGAGGCGTCGCTACTTGATGCCTCGGAGGAGGGGGTGCAGAACCGTGACCCGTCCTGGGGAGCGGCAACCTCGTCCCCGCGTGGCGCAGTCCCGACGGACGGCGTCAGTCGCTCCAGTTCTGGACCAGTGGGGCTTCGGATCCCCTCTTCGTTCTTGACGATGAGCGAGAGGAACAGTCTTGGGACGGGCTTCGTGAGTGCGCCGAGGCAACGGTGGGGTCGCTTCGGTCGACCTTGGAGGTCCTTTGCATTGACGTTCCCAAGATCCTCCAGGTAATGATTTCAAGCATACTTTCACGTGACCAAGGCATTCTTCGTGACGCCCCGCTTCCTTTCCTCAGGATCTAACAGATCTGAGCGCCGCCAAGTCATCGTTCATCCGCCGCGAGGCTGATGTCTGGGGTTCGCTGCGGTCCCTGAGGGCCACGCTTGCCGGGGCTACCGAGCGCCTCTCCCAACGGAGCGCCGAGGTGGCGGACTTTCGGTTGCTCTGTGTCGATCTGGGAGCAGAGGCAGTGGCGGCACGCGCAGAGGCGCAGCGGCAGCAGTTGGAGCTTGGCCAGGTCATCGGCGAGCGGGACCAATCTCGGGGCCGGGCCGCCGAGGCTGAAAGCCGGGCTGAGGCTCTTGGGGTCCAGTTAGCCGAGGCGTCTGCTCGGGCCGGAGCCCTTGCGGCAGACCTAGCCGTGGCCCAAGCCGCATCCTCGGAGCAGCGTGCTCGAGCCGAAGGTATGTCTTGGCTGTTTTAAGATTTTGATTCAGCTTTGTTCCTCAACTCGTGTTTGAAGTCTTCTGCTTTGGCTGTTTTTAGAGCTCGAGTCTGCCCTCGATGAGTCCACCAAGGCACTTGCCCAGGCGGCCGAGCAGAGGGAGGCCGACCACGCGGCCATGTTCGAGGCCATCTCGGCCTTCTGCCGGGTCTTTGGTTTCGACGACGTCCCCTCGGGAAGCTCCCTTCAGAGTCACCTATAGGCCTTGGGTGACCACGCGCGCGGCAGACTTCACGAGGCACTGCATCACGGCGTCAGGCGGGCCTTCGCTGTGCTCGCTTCCCACTATGACGTGGATCTGGAGCGGGTCAGCGAGGGGTATTGCCTTTCCGACGAAGATGAAGCTGCCCTGGCCGAAGTCCAGAGGCTTGAAGCGGCCGCCGCGGGCCCAAGCGCGGTGCTGGCGACCACCTTCGAAGCAGAGATCCTCCTGCTTGCACCGTCGTCCGAGGCCGTGGCGGATCTCGCCGAGGGTGGAGACGAAGCCGAGGGCGCGGCTCCTTCTCCGGGTGACGCCTGATTCTGCCGGAGCGGTTTATTTTGAATGCATATGTGTCTTTTGCGGCCACCGAGGCCCAAACACTTTATCATCGTAATATAAGGTTGTGTCTCTTTTCCTCCTGTTTTGCGTATCCGGACTCGTTCGTCAGTAGTAGGATTGCTTACCCAAGTAAGAGTTATTTTTCGCGGTAGGCGACGAGTGAGGTATCCATATCCCAGAGGCGTAGGAGTCCCTCGGCTCGGTCGGCCTTGCCACTTACATGCACTCTTATTCGTTTCTTGGGGTCCTGTTACTGATATAGCCGGGAGACGCGAAAGTCGTTTTGATGGAAGACTTTTTTCGAGGAAAATTTTGACGCGGAGGGGGTTCCCCCCTTCTAGCCCCCGAGGGAGGGTCGGGCTTTGCCGAGGCAAGGCTAACCCTTCCTTGATGGTTAGACTCTAATGGCGTATGTAAACGAGGTGTATGAACGACTTGAAAACATCTTAAGGGTAGAAGCGACGTAGCTGTCGGATGTTCCAAGCGTTGTTGTAGACCTCGCCTTGACTGTTGGCCAGCTTGTATGCTCCGGGCTTCAAAATCTTGGCGATGATGAATGGCCCTTCCTAGGGAGGCGTGAGCTTGTGGCGCCCTCGGGCGTCTTGCCATAGTCGAAGCACCAGGTCGCCCACCTGGAGGCCTCGGGACCGAACCCCTCGGGCGTGGTAGCGTCGCAGGGACTGCTGATACCGCGCCGAGTGTGGTAAGGCCATGTCCCGAGCCTCTTCCAGCTGGTCCAGTGAGTCTTTTCGGTCGGTCTGGTTGCGTCGGTCGTCGTAGGCCCTCGTCCTTGGGGAACCGTATTCTAAGTCTATGGGCAAGATGGCCTCGACCCCATAGACTAGAAAGAACGATGTGAAGCCCGTGGCTCAGCTCGGCGTTGTCCTCGAGCTCCAGACCACCAAGGGGAGTTCCTTCATCCATCGCCTGCCGAACTTGTGGAGGTCGTTGTAGATCCTCGGCTTGAGTCCTTGTAGAATCATGTCGTTGGCACGTCCTACCTGCCCATTCGTCATGGGGTGTGCCACGGCGGCCCAGTCCACCCGGATGTGGTGATCCTCGCAGAAGTCCAGGAACTTTCTGCCGGTGAACTAGGTGCCGTTGTCGGTGATGATGGAGCTTGGGACCCCGAAGCGATGGATGATGTTGGTGAAGAATGTCACCGCCTGTTCGGACCTGATGCTGTTTAGGGGTCGGACCTCGATCCACTTGGAGAATTTGTCGATGGCAACCAGTAGGTGCGTGTAGCCCCCGGCTGCTTTCTGCAAGGGACCGACGAGGTCCAGACCCCACACAGCAAACGATCAGGTGATGGGTATTGTTTGTAGAGCCTGAGCGGGTAGGTGCGTCTGCCTTGCGTAGAATTGACACCCTTGGCAGGTGCGGACAATTCTAGTGGCATCGGCCACCGCGGTTGGCCAGTAGAAACCTTTTCGAAAAGCGTTTCCAACAAGGGCTCGAGGCGCTGCGTGATGACCGCAAGCCCCCGAGTGTATTTCTTGTAAGAGCTCCTGGCCTTCGGCGATGGATATGCATCGCTGGAGGATGCCGGAGGGGCTGTGGTGGTAGAGCTCCTTCCCGTCACCCAGCAAGACGAATGACTTGGCGCGCCGCGCCAGTCGCCGAGCTTCGGCTCGGTCGAGGGGCAGCTCTCCTCGGTGGAGATATTGCAGGTACAGGGTCTGCCAGTCTCGATTAGGCGGGACCCCATTCTGCTCTCCCTCGACGCGCAATGTCTCACCCTCGGGGGCCGAGGGTGCCTCGGGCTGAGCCGAGGGCGCCTCAGGTAGGGCCGAGACCTTCTCGGGCTCGGGCGTGTCGTAGGTCTTGACTGAGGGTTGATGTAGGTCTCTGGAGAAGACGTTCGGGGGAACCGTTGTTCGCGCCGAAGCTATCTTCGCCTGCTCGTCCGCAGTCTCGTTGTGCCGCCGGGCGACGTGGTTGAGCTCGAACCCGTAGAACTTGTCCTCCAGCTCGGATATCCAGTGAGTGTTCGGTGACTTCCCTCGGTATGTCAGGCATGTCCGAGGGACTCCACGCAAAAACCTCGGCGTTCGTGCGGAGAAAGTCAACGAGCACTGCTCCCTATCTGGGGTCGAGCTCAGAGCCGATTCGGATCTGCTTGGAGGCGTCGTTGCTGGGGTCAAGAGGGACGGACTTATCCGCCTCTACTGGTTTGAAGTTGCTGGCGTGGCGCTTCGTGTCTGGTGCCTTCTTGGAGAGGCTCTCCAGGTCGGCGACGAGGGCCTCGGATTCGGCGAGGGCCTCGGCGTACTCCACGCACTCCACGTCGCATTCGTACGCATGTCGGTACGTGGGGCCGACGGTGATGACCCCGTTGGGGCCCAGCATCTTGAGCTTGAGGTAGGTGTAGTTGGGGACAGCCATGAACTTGGCGTAACATGGTCTCCCTAGCACTGCGTGGTAGGTTCCTCGGAACCCGACCACCTCGAATGTGAGCGTTTCCCTTCAGAAGTTGGAGGGAGTCCCGAAGCAGACGGGCAGATCGAGTTGTCCAAGGGGTTGGACGCGTTTCCTGGGGATGATCCCGTGAAAAGGCGTCGTGCCTGCCCGGATCGAGGATAGATCAATCTGCAGGAGCCCGAGGGTCTCGGCGTAGATGATGTTGAGGCTGCTACCCCCGTCCATGAGGACCTTGGTGAGCCTGACGTTGCCGATGACGGGGTCGACAACGAGCGAATATTTCCCTAGGCTCGGCACGCGGTCGGGGTGGTCATCCTGGTCGAAGGTGATGGGCTTGTTGGACCAGTCTAGGTAGACTGGCGCCGCCACCTTTACCGAGCAGACCTCCCGACGCTCTTGCTTGCGGTGCCGAGCCGAGGCGTTCGCCACTTGCCCACCATAGATCATGAAGCAGTCGTAGACCTCGGGAAACTCCTCTGCCTTGTGATCCTCCTTTTTGTCGTCGTTGTGGGCCCTGCCACCTTTCGCAGGTGGCCCGGCCTTGTGAAAGTGGCGCCGAAGCATGACGCACTCCTCAAGGGTGTGCTTGACGGGCCCCTAATGATAGGGGCACGGCTCCTTGAGCATCTTATCGAAGAATTGGCACCCCCAGGAGGTTTCCGAGGGTTCTTGTACTCAGCGGCGGCGACAAGGTCCACGTTAGTGGCGTCGCGTTTTGCTTGTGACTTCTTCTTGTCGGCGTTCCGAGACCGGGGGGTCCCCGAGCCGACGAGTGAGAGTGCCGCGTGCCCCAGCCCAGATGGGTCGAGCGCGTGGGCGAGCGCGAAGGGGGGAACAGAGAGAGAGGTCGGTGGCCGGAGCCGGGTCGTGAGGGAGTCGGAGAATTCCCGCGGCCTTCGTGTTCGTCCCGCGCCCAGGTCGGGTGCGCTTGCAGTAGGGGGTTACAAGCGTCCGCGCGAGGTGAGGGGAGTGAGCGGCCCCGAGAGAGCGCCTGCCCCTGCCCTTCGTCCTCGCGAGGCCAACCTTCTCTAAGAAGGCCCTGGTCCTTCCTTTTATAGTCGCAAGGAGAGGATCCAGGTGTACAAGATGGGGGGTGTAGCAAGGTGCTACGTGTCTAGCGAGAGAGAGCTAGCGCCCTATGTACATGCCAAGGTGGCAGCCGGAGAGATCTTGGCACCCTGTTGGTGTGGCGTCGTGGCTGTTGGAGGAGTAACGGAGCCGGACGGGGAGACAGCTGTCGGAGTGGCTGGGCCCTTGCTGACGTCCTCCTGCTTTCGTAAGGGAGCTAAGAGTCGCCGTCGTCATGGTCTAGCGGGGCGCCATCATTTGCCTATCTGGCGTGGCTGGCCAGATGGGACGCCGGTCTTGTTCTCTGCGACCCAAGTCGGCTCAGGGCAGGGTGATGATGACGCTTCCTGTTGACGTGGCGGTCTCGTGTCCTAGGTCGGGTGTCGTGGAGGCTCCCCCGAAGCCGAGGTCGAGTCCGTCCTGCAAGACAGAGGCAGAGTCCGAGCCCTGGGTTCGGGCGAGGCGGAGATCGTTAGGCAGAGGCCGAGGCAGAGTCCGAGCCCTGGGTCGGGCGAGGCGGAGTTCGTCGTCTTCCGGGGCCTTAGCCCGAGTCCGAGCCCTTGGGCGGAGCGGAGTTCGCCGTCTTCCGGGGCCTTAGCCCGAGTCCGAGCCCTGGGGTCGGGCGGAGCGGAGTTCGCCGTCTTCCGGGGCCTTAGCCCGAGTCCGAGCCCTTAGGCGGAGCGGAGTTTGCCGTCTTCCGGGGCCTTAGCCCGAGTCCGAGCCCTGGGGTCGGGCAGAGCGGAGTTCGCCGTCTTCCGGGGCCTTAGCCCGAGTCCGAGCCCTGGGTCGGGCGGAGCCTCCTGTGGCACCTCTGGCGAAGTCTGGTCGCCCGTCGGTCTTACCTTTTGCGTTAAACGTCCCGGTGACTCGGTTGGTTGGTGCGGTGATTTAGTCAGGGTTTCTTCTTATCGAAGGCGGGGCCTAGGGCGAGCCGGAGATGCGTCTGCCGTGAAAGAGGAGGCCTCAGGCGAGACGGAGTCATCTTAGGGTCGGCTGCCCTCGCCCGAGGCTAGGCTCGGGCGTGGCGTGGTCAAGTCACTCGTATGGACTGATCCCTGACTTAATCAAACCCATCAGGCCTTTGCAGCTTTATGCTGATGGGGGTTACCAGCTGAGAATTAGGCGTCTTGAGGGTACCCCTAATTATGGTCCCCGACAGTAGCCCCCGAGCCTCGAAGAGAGTGTTAACACTCGCTTGGAGGCTTGCGTCGCACTTTTTTGCAAGGGGACCAGCCTTTCTCGGTGGTACTTTGTTCCGGTGGGTGCGCGCGAGCGCACCCGCCGGGTGTAGCCCCCGAGGCCTCGGAGGAGTGGTTTCACTCCTTCGAGGTCTTAATGCCTTGCGTAATGCCTCGGCTGGACTAGCGGTTCTCTCATGCGAGCAGGGCGTAACCCAGGTGCACTGTCGGGGCCCAAGTTCTCGGGCTGGTATGTTGACGCTGTCAACGGTTCGGCCGGAGCCGGGTTTGCGAGAGCAGCCCCCGAGCCTTCGCACGGAGCGAGAGGACGATCAGGGACAGACTTGACTTTTTATATATGCCCCTACGTCGCCTTTCCGCAAGGAGGAGGGGGGGAGTGCGCCATGTTACCCTCGATGGGCACCGAACATGGTGTCTCCGGTGAGCTGCAATCGGGTAATCCGAGTGGACGTCCGTGCCCCGTTCGTTGGGGGTCGGCTAGGGGCCCGGAGGCACGCCCAAAAGTACCTGCGGGTGATCTGCCGGACCCGGTCCCCTAGCGACGGGGTCCGAGGACTCGTTGCCTCCCTCCGATGGGATTCCGTTACAGAGTCGTTCCCGCTGGTCTCGGAAATGTCCTAGGGTACCTCGGGAGCGCAGCCCGAGCCTTGGTTATGTATCGAACGTACCCCTGGTCATCCCTCGCTCGGCGTCTGAGGCGACTGTGAACCCTTCGACAGGCCAGCCTTCGAACCCCTGATCAGTAGGGGGCACGGAGCCCTAGTAGCCTGAGGCGGTCATGGAACCTTTCGGGGGCCGACCTTCGAATCCCTGACCAGTAGTGGGTGTCGGGCCCACGTGATCTGAGGCGGCTGTTGAACCCCTCGGGGGCCAGCCTTCGAACCCCTGATCAGTAGGGAGGCTCGGAGCCTAATTCCTTCACGGGGAAGGATCCCTTTGGGGTTATCCCCCTTCTCGGTCCCTGTTGCAAGAGATAGAGAAAGAAGGAAAAGGGAAAAAGGATTCGAAATTGAACGTCGGGGCGTACCTTTTTCGGCGTGGTCGTTTTGGCGAAGGCGAAACGTCACCAGCCGCTCCCGCCCGTAGCGCTGTCCGCCGAGCCGCGGAGTTAATGCGCCGGGGTGAGTAGTTGGCGAGGTTGCCGTTGCGCGTGCGCGAGCCGTTCGAGGTACGGGTCACGGGTGCGTCGTCTTCACGCCGTGAGAGGGGGCTCTCTTGCTGCCTCCGGATGGGACATGAGCTTGGCAGATGGCGTGACCGCTGCTCTCGCGCGCCTGCCACCGTCATCACTGCCGGCCCATTTTTGACCGCTTTTGACCGCTGCGCCAGGCTGGCGCTGCCGGGTCGCGGGCTGGGTCGCCTCGAATCGCGGTATCGGTTCCGCAATCGAGGAGGTGCGGTGGTGGAGCGAGTGGCATAGCGGTTCGCATGCAGCGCCCGGCGCGCCAGTTGTACGACGCGTGGGCTTGAGCCGTCGCGCTGGCCTGTCAGGAGTCGAAGAGGCGCGTCCACTTGGCGCGGTTGCATGCCGCCTGCATGGCCGCCTGCCCCTTTCGCCCGCTGGTCCGAGCAAAAGTGGAGGGTTACTCGTAACCGCTGGGTGGTTGCGTGCGTCGTGCGCGGCGGTTCGGCTTCTTCTGCTTAGAGCCGGTCTGCATGACAGGCGGGCCCCAGCCCCCGCGCCGTAGGGAAGGGCTTTGGAGGCGTGTTGGAGAAGACTCAGCCCGCGACGGTTGAGGGCGCAAGCGGGGGGAGTTGCCTTTAAAAGGAGGGCGGCCCCCTTCGCAAGGTGACCGTGTCTCCTTCCTCCCCAATGCATTGTGTCTCTCCATCTTCCGAGCCCCCGGATGGGGGGAAACCGCCGTCTTTTCGCTCCATCGCTGGAGGAACGCAACTCCGTGGGAGTTGGTACCTTTCAGCCATCGTTCGGCTTCAAGGATTTTCATCATGCAGCCCGGTTGCCCCCCTCGGCTGGGGGTCACCCGAGACGGTGACCACCAGATCCTGGGTGGGGAGGAGCAAACCAGACTGCGATCTGGGTCCCACCCTCAGCTTCAAGGATGTTCATCATCCTCGCTGGGGTGGGTGCCGGACTGAGCCGGCGCTCCACCTCCCGCACGGGTTCGTGGGTCATCCTTTCCCACGATATTCGAGGGAGAAGGCGCTCACTGGCCCTACGGGCGGCGCGGACTTCGACAACGCGGGATGGATCGGCGGCGAACGCCGTCACCTCCATCGTGTCGGGTCCGCTAGCTCGGCTCCGGCGGGCCCTTTCGTCGGGGGGCGGCTGCCGCGCCGTGTACACGGGAGGCCCACCCTAGATACCGCACGCCGCAAGGGCGGCGTTCGTGTTCTGGGGTGGCCCTGCCTTTGCACCAGGGCGGCGCCTTTGCGCGGAGGCCGGTGCCCCACTCATCGGGGAGGATTTGAGTGGGGATCTGGCGGTAGGCTGGTGGCCCCTGGCGTCAGTGCCGAGGTGGAGGCGGCTCGAGAAGTCCCCGTCAGCGACGGGATCACTGCCACCATCGGCGCTTCGGGCCTTCGGCTCTTCGTACTTGTCCTCGCCCCTCGGGTGGCGTCACGGGCGAGGGCAAGACAGCAGCTGTGCCTTCTCCTGAGGCCTGCGCCGCCGCAGAGGGAGGAACCGGAGTTCCGCTTGTAATGGCACTTCGAGTGCCGGGTTTTTTGTTCATTTCGGCTTTCGGGGCCTGAACATGTATGTAACTCCGGCACAGAGCCGTGTTTTTTCCTCATTTCCGAGCGCTAAGACTCGTCCGCTGATTGCCTGAACCGCTTCACTAAGCGTGAGTTGCCCCGTGTCAAGGTGACGAGTGAGGTATCCGTATCCCGGAGGCGTAGGAATCCCTCGGCTCGGTCGGACCTGTTGTCCGAGGCTCCTCTAGCTTAGTTAAAGAGACCCCTCGGCCGCTCTTCGATGAGCCGAGGCCAGGGGTAGCGATATCAGCATGAGCAGAGGCGTTGTCGGCTCGGAAATGAAACCTGGTTGGCCGGAGCCTAGCCGGGTTGTTTGTTGGTAGGATCGACGTCGGAGCTGTTCAGCCGAGGCTTCGAACCGAGCTGGCGCCCTCGGAAGGTGGTCGGCCGAGGCCCCGGAGGTGGCCGGCCGAGCCGTCCGCTCGGGCCGGGTTCTCGGAGAAGTCCCTGGTAGAGATTGCACGAGCGTGGTGATGACGTCGCCCTTCGGAGCGGAGGCCCTCGGACCGCGTCGCCGTCCGAGGCTAGGTCGGGCCTCGCCGAAGGTGCTGTTGATGCCGAGGATGTCTTCGCCCTCTTCCAGCGTCAAGATCCGAGCCTGCAGGGTCAAATCGCCTTGTAGCGTGGGCCTTGCGCGGCCGTTGAGGCCAGAACACATACCCTTGTTGCGTTGTAAAGCTGCGTCTCTTTTCCTCTCGTTTCGAGTATCTGGACTCTTTGTCGGTAGCAGGGATGTTAATGCGAGCAAGAGTTGCTTCTCGCGGAAGGTGATGAGTGAGGTATCCGTATCCCGGAGGCGTGGGAGTCCCTCGGCTCGGTCGGCCTTGCCGCTTACGCGTACTTTTACCCGCCCATGAAGCCCTGTCACCGACTCGGTCGAGAAGGCTCGAAGAATCGCTTTGACAGAAGAGCTCCCGTACGTAAAGACTCGTTCGATCCGTGGATTCGCCTTATCCGAGCGCGAGTTACTTATCGCAGAAGGTGATGAGTGAGGTATCCGTATCCCGGAGGCGTAGGAGTCCCTCGGCTCGGTCAGCCTTGACTGCTTACGTGTACTCCGTCGTTTCCAGGACCCACTTTTCGAAGTAGTCAAAAAGCACGAAAGATGTTCTGGTGAAAGAGATTTTTTGTTCGGGGAAAATTTTTGACGCAGAGGGGGTTTCCCCCCTTTTAGCCCCCGAGGGAGGGTCGGGCTCTGCCGAGGCGAGGCTGACCCTTCCTTGTTGACTAAACTTTGCGTGGGTGCGAGGTATATAAACAACTTGGAAACATCTTAAGGGTAGAAGCGACGTAGCTGTTGGATGTTTCAAGCGTTGCCGTAGACCTCGCCTTGACTGTTGGCCAGCTTGTACGTTCCGGGCTTCAGAACTTTGGCGATGATGAACGGCCCCTCCCAGGGGGGCATGAGCTTGTGCCTCCCTCGGGCGTCTTGCCGCAGCCGAAGCACCAGATCGCCCACCTGGAGATCTCGGGGTCGGACCCCTCGGGCGTGGTAGCGTCGCAGGGACTGCTGATACCGCGCCGAGTGTAGTAAGGCCCTGTCCCGAGCCTCGTCCAGCTGGTCCAGTGAGTCTTCTCGGCTAGCTTGGTTGCTTTCTTCGTTGTAGGCCCTCGTCCTCGGGGAGCCGTATTCCAGGTCCGTGGGCAGGATGGCCTCGGCCCCGTAGACCAGGAAGAACGGCGTGAAACCCGTGGCCCGGCTTGGCGTCGTCCTCAGGCTCCAGACCACCGAGGGGAGTTCCTTCATCCATCGCTTGCCGAACTTGTTGAGATCATTGTAAATTCGAGGCTTGAGCCCCTGTAGAATCATGCCGTTGGCACGTTCCACTTGCCCATTCGACATGGGGTGAGCTACGGCGGCCCAGTCTACCCGGATGTTGTGATCATCGCAAAAATCCAAGAATTTTTTGCCGGTGAACTGGGTGCCATTGTCGGTGATGATGGAGTTCGGGACCCCGAAGCGATGGATGATATTGGTGAAGAACGCCACCGCCTGCTCGGACCTGATGCTGTTCAGGGGTTGGACCTCGATCCACTTGGAGAATTTGTCGATGGCGACCAGCAGGTGCGTGTAGCCCCCGGGCGCCTTCTACAGAGGGCCGACGAGGTCCAGACCCCACACAGCGAAGGGCCAGGTGATGGGTATCGTCTGCAGAGCCTGAGCGGGCAGATGGGTCTGCTTCGCATAGAATTGGCACCCTTCGCAGGCGCGGACAACTCTAGTGGCGTCAGCCACCGCCGTTGGCCAGTAGAAGCCTTGGCGGAAAGCATTCCCGACGAGGGTTCGGGGTGCTGCATGATGACCGCAAGCCCCCGAGTGTATTTCCTGCAGGAGTTCCCGGCCCTCGGCGATGGAGATGCATCGCTAGAGGATGCCCGAGGGGCTTCGGTGGTAGAGCTCCTTCTCATCGCCCAGCAAGACGAACGATTTGGCGCGTCGCGCTACCCGCCGAGCCTCGGCTCGGTCGAGGGGCAGTTCTCCTTGGCGGAGATATTGCAGGTACGGGGTTTGCCAATCTTGATCTGGCACGACCCCGTTCTGCTCCTCCTCGATGCGCAGTGCCTCGCCCTCGGGCTCCGAGGGTTCCTCGGGGTGAGCCGAGGATGGCTCGGGCTGGTCCGAGGTCACCTCGGACGAGACCGAGGGTGCCTCGGGCTCGGGCGCGTCATCTATCTTGACGGAGGGTTGGTGCAGATCTCGGGAGAAGACGTCCGGGGGAACCGTCGTTCGCCCCGAGGCTATCTTCGCCAGCTCGTCCGCAGTCTCGTTGTAGCGCCGGGCGATGTGGTTAAGCTCGAGCCCGTAGAACTTGTCTTCCAGGCGTCGAACCTCCTCACAGTAGGCCTCCATCTTCGGGTCGCGGCAGAGGGAGTTCTTCATGACTTGGTCGATGACGAGCTGCGAGTCGCCGCGTGCATCGAGGCGTCGGACCCCTAGCTCGATAGCGATTCGCAATCCGTTGATCAGAGCCTCGTACTCAGCCACATTGTTGGATGCCGGGAAATGGAGGCGAAGCACGTAGCACAGGTGTTTTCCGAGGGGCGAGACGAAAAGCAGGCCCGCGCCAGCTCCCGTCTTCATCAGCGACCCGTCGAAAAACATGGTCCAGAGCTCTGGTTGGATCGGAGCCGTTGGTAACTGGGTATCGACCCATTCGGCTACGAAATCCGCCAGTACCTGGGACTTGATGGCCTTCTGAGGGGCAAACGAGATTGCCTCGCCCATGATTTCCACCGCCCACTTCACGATCCGTCTGGAGGCTTCCCGGCACTGGATGATCTCCCCCAGGGGGAAGGATGACACCACAGTCACCGGATGGGACTCGAAGTAATGTCGCAGCTTTCGCCTCGTCAGGATCACTGCATATAGCAGCTTCTGGACTTGTGGGTAGCGGATCTTGGTTTCGGACAGCACTTCGCTGACGAAGTAGACTAGCCTCTGAATGGGCAAAGCATGCCCCTCTTCCTGCCTTTCGACTACGATCGCGGCGCTGACCACCTGAGTGGTTGCGGCGACGTAGACCAGGAGGGTTTCTCCATCAGCTGGGGGCACCAAGATGGGCGCCTGGGTGAGGAGCGCCTTCAGGTTTCCGAGGGCTTCCTCGGCCTCGGGAGTCCAAGTGAAGCACTCGGCCTTCCTTAAGAGGCGGTACAGGGGCAGGCCTCTTTTGCCGAGGCGCGAGATGAAGCGGCTCAAGGCCGCGAGGCATCCCATGACCCTCTGTACGCCTTTTAAGTCCTTGATAGGCCCCATGTTTGTGATCGCTGCGATCTTCTCCGGGTTGGCTTCGATGCCCCGCTCGGAGACGATGAACCCCAAGAGCATGCCTCGGGGCACCCCGAAGACGCACTTCTCGGGATTGAGCTTGACGCCCTTCGCCTTGAGACACCGGAATGTCAGTTCGAGGTCGGAGAGAAGGTCAGAGGCTTTCCTCGTCTTGACTACGATGTCATCGACGTAGGCCTCGACCGTGCGACCAATGTGTTCGCCGAACACATGGTTCATGCACCGCTGGTACGTTGCACCCGCGTTTCTCAACCCGAACGGCATTGTGACATAACAGTACATGCCGAAGGGCGTGATGAAGGAAGTCGCGAGCTGGTCGGACTCTTTCATCTTGATTTGATGATACCCTGAGTAGGCATCGAGGAAAGACAGGGTTTCGCACCCTGCAGTGGAGTCCACAATTTGGTCGATGCGGGGTAGAGGGTAGGGGACCTTCAGACATGCTTTGTTGAGACCAGTGTAGTCTACACACATCCGCCACTTCCCCCCTTTTTTCCTCACAAGTACAGGGTTGGCAAGCCATTCGGGATGGAATACCTCTTTAATGAACCCTGCTGCCATCAGCTTGTGGACCTCCTCGCCTATCACCCTGCGCCTTTCCTCGTCGAATCGGCGCAGAGGCTGTCTGACCGGCCGGGCTCCGGCCCGAATATCCAGCGAGTGCTCGGCGACATCCCTCGGTATGCCGGGCATGTCCGAGGGACTCCACACAAAAACGTCGGCGTTTGCGCGGAGAAAGTCGACGAGCACTGCTTCCTATTTGGGGTCGAGCCCGGAACCGATCCGGATCTGCTTGGAGGTGTCGCCACTGGGGTCGAGAGGGACGGCCTTAACCGTCTCCGCTGGCTCGAAATTGCCGGCATGCCGCTTCACGTCTGGCACCTCTCGGGAGAGGCTTTCCAGGTCGGCAATGAGGGCCTCGGACTCGGCGAGGGCCTCGGCGTACTCCACGCACTCCACATCGCATTCGAATGCGTGTTTGTACGTGGGGCCGACGGTGATGACCCCGTTGGGGCCCGGCATCTTGAGCTTCAGGTAGGTGTAGTTGGGGATGGCCATGAACTTCGCGTAGCATGGCCTTCCCAACACTGCGTGGTAGGTTCCTCGGAACCCGACCACCTCGAACGTCAAGGTCTCCCTTCGGAAGTTGGAGGGTGTTCCGAAGCAGACAGGGAGGTCGAGCTGTCCGAGGGGCTGGACGCGCTTCCCGGGAATGATCCCGTGGAAGGGCGCAGCGCCTGCTCGGACGGATGACAGGTCGACGCGCAGGAGCCTGAGGGTCTCGGCGTAGATGATGTTGAGGCAGCTGCCTCCATCCATCAGGACCTTGGTGAGCCTGACGTCGCCGATGACGGGGTCGACGACGAGCGGGTACTTCCCCGGGCTCGGCACGTGGTCGGGGTGGTCGTCCCGGTCGAAGGTGATGGGCTTGTCGGACCAGTCTAGGTAGACTGGCGCCGCCACCTTCACCGAGCAGACCTCCCGACGCTCTTGCTTACGATGCCGAGCCGAGGCGTTTGCCGCATGCCCTCCGTAGATCATGAAGCAATCGCGGACCTCCGGGAACTCTCCTACTTGGCGATCCTCCCCTTTGTCGTCGTCGTGAGCCCTGCCACCCTCTGCGGGTGGCCCGGCCCTGTGGAAGTGGCGCCGAAGCATAACGCACTCTTCGAGGGTATGCTTGACGGGCCCCTGATGGTAGGGGCACGTCTCCTTGAGTGCCTTGTCGAAGAGGTTAGCACCTCCGGGGGGCTTCCGAGGGTTCTTGCGCTCGGCGGCGGCGACAAGGTCTGCATCGGGAACGTCGCGTTTCGCTTGCGACTTCCTCCTGCCTTTCTTCTTGGCGCCGCGCGGAGTAGACGCCTCGGGAGCATCTTCCGACGGGCGGCCCTGGGGCTGCTTGTCCTTTCGGAAGATGGCCTCAACCGCCTCCTGGCCGGAGGCAAACTTGGTGGCGATGTCCATCAGCTCGCTCGCCCTGGTGGGGGTCTTGCGACCCAACTTACTCACCAGGTCGCGGCAGGTGGTGCCGGCGAGGAACGCGCCGATGACATCGGAGTCGGTGATGTTGGGCAGCTCGGTGCGCTGCTTCGAGAACCGCCGGATGTAGTCTCGGAGAGACTCTCCCGGCAGTTGCTGACAGCTTCGGAGGTCCCAGGAATTCCCGGGGCGCACGTACGTGCCCTGGAAGTTCCCGGCGAAAGCCTGGACCAAATCTTCCCAGTTGGAAATCTGCCCCGGAGGCAGGTGCTCCAACCAGGCACGAGCGGTGTCGGAGAGAAACAGGGGGAGGTTTCGGATGATGAGGTTGTCATCGTCCGTCCCACCCAGTTGACAGGCCAGGCGGTAGTCCGCAAGCCACAATTCCGGTCTCGTCTCCCCCGAGTACTTCGTGATAGTAGTCGGGGGTCGGAATCGGGGCGGAAACGGCGCCCGCCGAATGGCTCGGCTAAAGACCTGCGGACCGGGTGGTTCGGGCGAGGGACTCCGATCCTCCCCGCTGTCGTAGCGTCCCCCACGCCTGGGGTGGTAGCCTCGGCACACCCTTTCGTCGAGGCATGCCCGACGGTCACGATGAGGGTGCTCGTCGCCGAGGTGGCCCGGGGCCGCAGGCGCGGTGTTGCGCGTGCGCCCGGTGAAGACCGAGGCTTCCCGCGTGAGTCGGGAAGTCGCGGCACGAGGTTCCGAGGGGTATCCCTGCCTTCGGGAGGCAGAGCTCTCGGCCCGCCGGGCCGCAGCGCCTTCCAGGAGATGCTTAAGTTCTCCCTGGATTCGCCGACCCTCGGTGGTTGATGACTCCGGCATCGCGCGGAGGAGCATCACTGCAGCGGCCAGGTCCTGACCGGTTCCGCCGGATGCGGGAGGTGGTCTGTCCCTGGCATCGTTGGCGATGCGGTGCTGGAGACCTTGGGGCAGGTGACGTATTCCTCCGGCCGGGGGCTGGCTCGCCCATACCTGCCCGATGTTCTGGCGGATTGCCTCGAGCGCTCCTGCTCCCTCATCGAGCCCGGCCTGCGCCCCGCGGACTTGCTCGAGCTGTGGGTCGTGACCCCCCGCCGGAACGGGGACCACAGCTAGCTCCCGCGGGATGTCGGCGCGAGGCGCTGGCCTAGGGGGATCACCATCCTCCGGCATGCCGAGACAGCCGCCTCCGGAGGGATCCCCTAACTCGATGTGGAAACATTCGCGACTCGGGCCGCAGTCCTTGTCGCCAAGGCTGCGGCTACCGTCGGAACAGTCGGAGAGGCAGTAGTCACATGCGGTCATGAAGTCCCGCATGGCGCTAGGGTTGCCAGATCCGGAGAAATCCCAGCAGATGCTGGGGTCGTCATCTTCCTCGGACCCAGAGGGTCCGTAGGTCGAGACACCCGTCAATCGGTCCCAAGGCGACCGCACACGAAACCCCAGAGAGGTTGCACTCGCCTCAATGTGAGCGCCCGCCAAAGCGAGATCGCCAGGCGAGCTGAGGCCGAGTCGAAATGACGAAAGACGGGTAGCAGTCGGTACCTTTTTGTCGACGAGGGGCGATGAAGTCAAGTCGGGGGCTGACCGCGCCGTCGTCTTGGGTACGAGGGCGACGTCCTGCAGGCCCTCCGTGAGCGTGCTGGCGTCGTCCACTTGCTCGGAGTCGACGTGTTGCGGGGGGATGGCGCTCGCCTTTGCCTCGAACGCGAGGGCGACGCTTGGCGTGTCCTCCGTTGAGGCGCCGGGGATGTCGATTTGCTCGGCAGCCGTCGGAGCGCGATCTCCCGCTCGGCCCCGGTTGCCCCGCCTCCTCCTCCTCCGATGGCGAGGGAGAGGATGGGGCGAGCTCGAAAGTTGTCCTTCCCCCACGCGGGAAAGACGTCGTTGATTCCGCCGCCGGCGGGCGGGCTGTGCGCCACCAATGTCGCCGTCGCGCGGCGGTGGAAGGAGTACCATGTCGTAGTTGCCGTCGAGAGACATGAACTCGAGGTTCCCGAAACGGAGCACCGTCCCGGGTTGAAGAGGTCGTTGGAGACTGCCCATCTGGAGCTTGACGGGTAATCGAACGTCAACACGCAGCAGGCCCCTACCTGGCGCGCCAACTGTCGGCGTTCCGAGACCGGGGGGTCCCCGAGCCGACGAGTGAGAGTGCCGCGTGCCCCAGCCCAGATGGGTCGAGCGCGTGGGCGAGCGCGAAGGGGGGGAATAGAGAGAGAGGTCGGTGGCCGGAGCCGGGTCGTGAGGGAGTCGGAGAATTCCCGCGGCCTTCGTGTTCGTCCCGCGCCCAGGTCGGGTGCGCTTGCAGTAGGGGGTTACAAGCGTCCGCGCGAGGTGAGGGGAGTGAGCGGCCCCGAGAGAGCGCCTGCCCCTGCCCTTCGTCCTCGCGAGGCCAACCTTCTCTAAGAAGGCCCTGGTCCTTCCTTTTATAGTCGCAAGGAGAGGATCCAGGTGTACAAGATGGGGGGTGTAGCAAGGTGCTACGTGTCTAGCGAGAGAGAGCTAGCGCCCTATGTACATGCCAAGGTGGCAGCCGGAGAGATCTTGGCACCCTGTTGGTGTGGCGTCGTGGCTGTTGGAGGAGTAACGGAGCCGGACGGGGAGACAGCTGTCGGAGTGGCTGGGCCCTTGCTGACGTCCTCCTGCTTTCGTAAGGGAGCTAAGAGTCGCCGTCGTCATGGTCTAGCGGGGCGCCATCATTTGCCTATCTGGCGTGGCTGGCCAGATGGGACGCCGGTCTTGTTCTCTGCGACCCAAGTCGGCTCAGGGCAGGGTGATGATGACGCTTCCTGTTGACGTGGCGGTCTCGTGTCCTAGGTCGGGTGTCGTGGAGGCTCCCCCGAAGCCGAGGTCGAGTCCGTCCTGCAAGACAGAGGCAGAGTCCGAGCCCTGGGTTCGGGCGAGGCGGAGATCGTTAGGCAGAGGCCGAGGCGGAGTCCGAGCCCTGGGTCGGGCGAGGCGGAGTTCGTCGTCTTCCGGGGCCTTAGCCCGAGTCCGAGCCCTTGGGCGGAGCGGAGTTCGCCGTCTTCCGGGGCCTTAGCCCGAGTCCGAGCCCTGGGGTCGGGCGGAGCGGAGTTCGCCGTCTTCCGGGGCCTTAGCCCGAGTCCGAGCCCTTAGGCGGAGCGGAGTTCGCCGTCTTCCGGGGCCTTAGCCCGAGTCCGAGCCCTGGGGTCGGGCGGAGCGGAGTTCGCCGTCTTCCGGGGCCTTAGCCCGAGTCCGAGCCCTGGGTCGGGCGGAGCCTCCTGTGGCACCTCTGGCGAAGTCTGGTCGCCCGTCGGTCTTACCTTTTGCGTTAAACGCCCCGGTGACTCGGTTGGTTGGCGCGGTGATTTAGTCAGGGTTTCTTCTTATCGAAGGCGGGGCCTAGGGCGAGCCGGAGATGCGTCTGCCATGAAAGAGGAGGCCTCAGGCGAGACGGAGTCATCTTAGGGTCGGCTGCCCTCGCCCGAGGCTAGGCTCGGGCGTGGCGTGGTCAAGTCACTCGTATGGACTGATCCCTGACTTAATCAAACCCATCAGGCCTTTGCAGCTTTATGCTGATGGGGGTTACCAGCTGAGAATTAGGCGTCTTGAGGGTACCCCTAATTATGGTCCCCGACACTTCTTGTTCTTCTTTTTGGTGCCACGCTGAGCGGACGCCTCGGGAACGTCTTCCGGCTGGCGGCCCTGGGGCTGCTTGTCCTTTCGGAAGATGGCCTCAACCGCCTCCTGGCCAGAGGCAAACTTGGTGGCGATGTCCATTAGCTCGCTCGCCCTGGTGGGGGTCTTGCGACCCAGCTTGCTCACCAGGTCACGGCAGGTGGTGCCAGCGAGGAACGCGCTGATGACATCGAAGTCGGTGACGTTGGGCAGCTCGGTGCGCTGCTTCGAGAATCGCTGGATGTAGTCCCGGAGAGACTCTCCCGGCTGCTGGCGGCAGCTTCGGAGATCCCAGGAGTTCCCAAGGCGCACGTACGTCCCCTGGAAGTTGCCGGCGAAGGCTTGGACCAGGTCGTCCCAGTTGGAGATCTGCCCCGGAGGCAGATGCTCCAGCCAGGCTCGAGCGGTGTCGGAGAGGAACAGGGGGAGGTTGCGGATGATGAGGTTGTCATCGTCCGTCCCACCCAGCTGGCAGGCCAGTCGGTAGTCCGCGAGCCACAGTTCCGGCCTCGTCTCCCCTGAGTACTTTGTGATGGTAGTCGGGGTTCGGAACCAGGTCGGGAACGGCGCCCGTCGTATGGCCCGGCAGAAAGCCTGTGGACCGGGTGGTTCGGGCGAGGGGCTCCGATCTTCCCTGCTGTCGTAGCGTCCCCCACACCTGGGGTGGTAGCCTCGGTGCACCCTCTCGTCGAGGTGGGCTCGACGGTCGCGGTGGTGGTGCTCGTTGCCGAGGCGACCCGGGGCCGCAGGCGACCCGGGGCCACAGGCGCCGTGTTGTGCGTGCGCCCGGTGTGGACCGAGGCTTCCCGTACGAATCGGGAAGTCGCGGCGCGATGCTCCGAGGGGTACCCCTGCCTTCGGGAGGCAGAGCTTTCGGCCCGTCGTACCGCGGCATCTTTTAGGAGATTCTTGAGCTCTCCTTGGATACGCCACCCTCCGGTGGTTGATGGTTTCGGCATCGCGCGGAGTAGTATTGTTGCTGCAGCCAGGTTATGGCCGACCCCACTGGAAGCTGGTGGTGGCCTTGCCCTGACGTCGTCGGCAATGCGGTGTTGGATGCCCTGGGGTAGATGACGCGCTTCTCCGGCCGGAACTCGGTCCGCCCATTCCTGCCCGATGTTCCGCCGGAACTGCTCAAGTGTTCCTGCTCCCTCGTCGAGCCTGGACTGCATCTCGCAGGTTTGCTCGAGCTGTGTGTCCTGACCCCCCACAGGGACTGGAACCACAGCAAGCTCCCGAAGGATGTCAACGCGAGGCGCAGGCCTAGTGGGATCGCCGTTTTACGGCATACCAAGATGGTTGCCTTCGCCGGGACCCCCTAGATCGACGTGGAAACATTCACAACTTGGGCCGTAGTCCTCGTCGCTGAAGCTGCGGCTACCATCGGAACAATCGGAGAGGCAGTAGTCGCATGCGGTCATAAAGTCCCGCATGGCACTGGGGTTACCGAGCCCAGAGAAATCCCAACAAAAGTCAGGCTCGTCATCTTCCTCGGGACCCAAGGGTCTGTAGGTCGAGACGGCCGTCAATCTGTCCCAGGGCGACCGCACATGGTACCCCGGAGGGTTGGTACATGCCACTATGGAGGCTTCCACCAAAGCGAGGTTGCTTGGTGGGTCGAAGCTGAATCCAAAAGGCACGAGATGGGAATCGGTCGGTACCTCTTGGTCGACGGGCGGTGACGAAGTCGCGTCAGGGGCGGACTGCACCGCTGTCTCAGGTATGAGGGTGACGCCCAACAAGTCCTTCGCGAGCGTGTTGGCGTCGTTCGTCTGCTTGGGGTTGGCGTGTTGCGGGGAAACGACGCTCGTCTTCGTCTCAGACGCAGGGTCGATGCCCGACGTGTCCCCCGCTGGGGCGCCAGCGTTGTCGACTTGCTTGACAGCCGACGAGGTGCCGCCTCCTGCTTGGCCATGGTTGCCCCGCCTCCTCCTCCGTCATTGGGGGAGGTGACGGAACAAACCCGGATGTTGTTCTTCCGCCATGTGGTGAAGACGTCGTTGATTCTAACGGCCGCCATTGTCGCTGTCACGTGGCGGAGGAAGGAGTATTATGTCGTAGCTGCCGTCGAGGGACATGAACTCAAGACTCCCGAAACGGAGCATCGTCTCGGGTTGGAAAGGTCATTGGAGACTACCCATCTGGAGCTTGACGGGAAGCTGTTCGTCAACACGCAGCAGGCCCCTACCTGGCGTGCCAACTGTCGGCGTTTCGACCCCGAGGGGTCCCTGGACCGATGAGTAAATTGTCGCTGCGTGTCCTAGCCCAGATGGGTCAGCGCGAGACGGGACACAAAGGGGGAGAACAGTGAGGGGAAACCGCGGCCTTCGTGTTGTCCTGCGCCCAGGGCGGCTGGATGCGCTTGCAGTAGGGGGTTACAAGCGTTCGCATGGGAGAGTGAGAGAGAGAGAGAGCGAGAGCCTTATGCATCGGTCCGTTCTCCCGCGCGGCCAACCTCTCTCGTACAAGAGCCCTGGACCTTCCTTTTATAGGCGTAAGGAGGGGGTCCAGGTGTACAATGGGGGATGTAGCAGTGTGCTAACGTGTCTAGCAGAGAGGAGCTAGAGCCCTAAGTACATGCCATCGTGGCAGTCGGAGAGGTTTTGGCACCCTGTTCATGTGATGTCGTGGCCGTCGGAGGAGCGCTGGAGCCCTGCGGAAGTATAGTTGTCGGGGCTGTCGAATCCTTGCTGACGTCTCCTGGCTGACGTAAGGGGCTGGGAGCTGCCGTCGTCACGGAGCGTGCGGGGTGTCATCATTACTTGTTTGCTGGGGCGAGCCAGATGGCACGCCGGTCTTGTCCCCGTAGCCTGAGCTAGCTAGGGGCAGGGTAATGATGACCCCCCTGGCAACGTGGCCGGTCCGGACCCGAGTTTGAGCGAGGTGGCGATTCCTCTGAGGTCGAGGTTGAGTCCGAGCCCTGGGGTCGGGCGAGGCGGATTCCATCGTCTTCGGGAGCCGAGGCCGAGTCCGAGCCCTGGGGTCGGGCGAGGCAGAGTTCGTTGTCTTCTAAGTCGTGGTTGAGTCCGAGCCCTGGGGTCGGGCGAGGCGAAGTCCTTCTTCCGAGGCCGAGACGGGGGCCGAACCCTGGGGTCGGGCGAGGCGGAGCTTCCTATGTCACCCGAGGCTGGACTTAGCCGCTATCAACCTCACTCTGGCGAGTGGCACGGCAGTCGGAGCGGGGCAGGCGGCGCTGTTTTCTTGTCAGGTCGGTCAGTGGAGCGGCGAAGTGACTGCGGTCACTTCGGCTCTGTCGACTGAAGAGCGCGCGTCAGGATAAGATGTCAGGCGATCTTTGCATTAAATGCTCCTGCGATATGGTCGATTGGTGTGGCGATTTGGCCAAGGTTGCTTCTCTGCGAAGCCTACCCGAGCTGAGCCTCGGGCGAGTCGATGGTGCGTCCGTCGCTCGAGGGGACCCTCGGGCGAGGCGTGAATCCTCCGGGGTCGGCTGCCTTTGCCCGAGGCTGGGCTCGGGCGAGGCGGGATCGTGTCCCTTAAGCGGAGCCTTGGCCTGAATCGCGCCCATCAGGCCTTCGCAGCTTTGTGCTGATGGGGTTTACCAGCTGAGATTAGGAGTCTTGAGGGTACCCCTAATTATGGTCCCCGACACAGACGCTCGCCTCTGGCTAACTTCTTCCCCAGCTGTTTCCTCTGATTTTTTCACCATCGCGCATGGTGCCTTATCCTTTCCATCGTGTTCCCTGCTTCTCTTCTCTCCCTTATCCTCAAGTGGACAGCCACTGGGATTTTTCTACGTCGTTGAAATATCTCACAGGGAATATCTCCCCACAGCCTTCTCCATCGTTCCTCTCCTTTATATCCTTCCAGCCACTCCTGCTTCTTCCTGGTGCCTTCACCTCCATCTTCCTGGTGCTCTACTGACCTCTCCCTCTCCCTGAGCCTTGTCCCCAGTCGCGCCCTGCTCGGTTCCCCCTACGTCGCGCGCCTGGCTTGCTTCCTGCTCGGCGTTCTCCTTCCCTGCGCGACTGCCGCCGCTCCCTCAAGCTCGGCCTCCTCAGCATCCATGGCGGTTCAGCTCTGTGCCTCTGTCTCCCTAGCGACGCATCCCCATGTCCCTACGCACGCCGGCTGAGCAGCTCCCTACGCCACGCGCATCTTCCTCCCTCCCCTACGCGCCCACTGCCTGCTCCCTGTGCGCCTTCCCCTATGTGCGCTCGGTGGCCTCTCGGCTCACCCTCTTCCTCTCCTATGGTGGCCGCGGCGCTCTGGCTCCTACTCCCCTCACCACTCCGTCCTTGCCCATCTCCTTCCTCAGCGAGCATCTGCCCCGCCGTCCACGACTGCTGGACGCCACCCACTGTAGCTCGCCGGCGTAGTGCTTCCTCACCGTGACTGCATCCTTGCCGCAGTGCCAGCGAGCTCGCCTCTGTGCTCAGCTCTCCTATCCTTCCTGCACGCAGCCATGGCGCGCCTTGCTCCCTGGACGCGCGCGCAGCATTCCGTTGTCCCTCGCCGTGCCGAGTTCTCCTCTGCGCGCCGTCGCGTCCCTCTGCTTGGCTACGGCCACCGTCATGCCCAGCATTTGTGCATCCTTCTCTGTTTGGCCTCAGTAAAAACTCTGGATGCTCGGACCCCGCCTCGACCAAGTCTTTTGTTCCTGCTATCGTAGGTTGTTGTCGTTCGTCTTCGCACCGTGCAGTAGTGCATCCCTTATCGTGCTCATGGTTAATACTACCATTCCTGCTGTGCCTCGCTTTCGTTGTGTTCGATTAAATGTCGGACCAAGATTCCATGATGTCGCTCATCCTCGCTATGAAACCCTCATGCTCACCATCCCCTGTTCGATCTCGTTGTCAAGCTTCGCCTCAGCCTTAGCTCATCGGTCATGCTCGCCAGATGTTTGATCGAGGACTTCAGCTGAAGGCCGTCGTCGTTCAGGCAACTACCAAATTGAATTGAGACATCGTGAGCCGATTCACTATTTTTACTATTGGTCTTATAATCGTAAAATAAGACGCTTAGTATGCGTATGATGTTTAAGTTAGAAATACCAGCATGAGGTGTGCTTCGAGGAGTTTAGTTGCAGAGTATATTCAAACTAGTTCTATTTTACAGAGTATAGTATTTCGGTGATGCATAGGTTAAATTTAGTATTTTATGCAATTATCGATAAATCTATCGATGCTAGTTGTGTTTAGTACGCGTAAGCTGAAGTCGATGTCTTGCGCTAGTAGTTAGTGTCATCTATGTTTGTGATCGATAATGTTGAAGTAGGATATGATCGACGATTTTCTTACCTAGTGATTGGTGTGATTGTATATTATATAAAATATTCTTGGTAAAATATATGTAATTTAATCCAGTCACGTGGTCTAAAAAGTAATGTGCTTTTATTCTTATTCTAGCTTTAAATTCCTTATACCACTGAACTTAGAATTTAATTAATTAACTGATAAGTTGTGTTTAGGCTAATCGTAATTAATGTGTATAGTTAGCTGTTTTATGATGTTTGTGTTAGATTCGGTTAATCTTGTAAAGCATAACTATTGCACTTAGTCGTATATCGTATGAAGTTGTACAACGCCTCGCCACTAGGTGTTTAATTCGCTATCGCGTAGCACTATTTAGGTTTATGATATTCCTATCTATATGCATTCATATGCATAATGCATTTCATTCAGGTACGTTAATTAATCGCGCGATGCGGAAGACAAGCCAAGTCGACCCCAAGCGCGGGCTACTCCGCATGGTGATGCTGATGGACGAACCTACCTGATCAAGTGCCAAGACAAAGAATGGTCGTCAAATGCTCGACGTCTAACAACACTAACCTAGTGTTACCCAGGCAAGCCTCGATGCATTCGCCACCTCCTTGATGTTTTAAAAATCTTTATCACCTTGTTTGATGCATTAGGTGATAGGAGTTGTGTGCTAAACCGTTGATGCATTTCCTTCCTTAAAAATTGATTACCCTTCCTTGATACCCTTTTAAAAAAGGATTTTTATGATGCTTAGCCTTGCTTTAGCAAACAAAAATGTTTTGTTTTTAAAACAAAGGTGATGCTTCAGTGGGTGGGAATGTTTTCAAAAATAAAACTTGATGGTGAATCCATCATGGCCGTGATGGGTTCAACATCGGAAAAGATGTACCTCTGCCAGGTACCAAACTTAGGGTTTGAAATGATAAAGCTGAGACCAGGCGGTTGACTTGCACGAGAAAGGAGTCTCGGTGTAGTGTCTCCATATGAGTCGATTAAGGATTGTCTCGATGTAGGCCTGCTGACCGAGGACCCTTTAACTGGTCACATGCCTCGTCATGGGTAAGCTTTGCCTCAGGCAGACTAATACCCGAATAAGATAACACACAATGGGAGTGGAGAGATGGCGAGAGTAGCGTGTACCCTCTGTGGCAAGAGGCTAGACGGTGGTGTATCTGTGCTCTCGGTTGGCGTGAACCTGATCTGGTCTTAAGAACCCCGGTGGCGAGTTGACATATGCAAGGGTTAAGTGCTACATATGTCGTGTGATTGGAGATCCTCAGCTGAGTATAATCAATTCGGATCGCCGTAACTTCACGGACATGAAGACTTGGTCATTGACTTACACGTAGCATTCCAGTGAATAAGAAAGGGTGAATAAGAAATTGGCTAGTATAGGCCAAGTGCTTAAACTAGGGTAGGAAGAACTCTAGATGCAGGTAATTTTACTTAACCTGACAAGTAAAAATGGATTTTTAAGGATCCACTTTTAGTAAGCATTTCTGCAAAACAGAGTCTTTGATTCTTAATAAGCCATACCTTGAATCCCTCTAGCCAGCATACCCTTGAGAGTCTTTTCCTTAGTCGGGTAAGTCTTGCTGAGTAATTTCGTACTCAGGGTTTTATTCCCTGTTGTTTTTCAGGTTATAGTTTTGTGATGCTGATGATGGTGTTAAGTGCCGGTGGGCTCGGCCTTCTTATAAGTCTAAGTAACTCTTCTATACTTCTTATTGAGGATGGTCATTTGAGCTAGCATATAATTTAAACTTATACTTTTGTAATCACTCCGATAATTACAATAGAAAATTTTGTAACTTGTAAAATTTGGTAATAAGATTTCCGCTGCAAACTGTTGATGTGTGTGATTTGTGTTACTTAATCCTGCGGTCCTGGTTAAGTGGTTTATCTGATGTCCTTGGGACAATCGAACAGATCCTGTTAAGTTATCTGGTGCACCTGCATAGCAGTCTGAGGTCTTTGAGACAAGGACAGGTGTATGTGGGCCCGATAACTTGGGAGGTTCTGCCACATCCGGTGTGCCCAACCGACCGTTGGAGTGGGCCATGCGTCGCCCGCAGATTGCGCAGCCGACCGTTGGTCGCGAGCACCATTAGCTCACCGGACAGTCCGGTGCCCCACCGGATAGTCCGGTGAATTTTAGCCGCGGCGCTTTATTCTTTTTCTGAGAGCGAAGAGTTCGTCATTGTCGGCGTTTCGAGACCGGGGGGTCCCTAAGCCGACGAGTGAGTGTGCCGCGTGTCCCAGCCCAGATGGGTCGAGCGCGTGGGCGAGCGCGAAGGGGGGAAAGCGAGGTGGCCGGAGCCGAGTCATGAGGGAGGTGGAGATCCCGCGGCCTTCGTGTTCGTCCCGCGTCCAGGTCGGGTGCGCTTGCAGTAGGGGGTTACAAGCATCCACGCGGGTGAGGGAAGCGAGCGGCCCCAAGAGAGCGCCTGCCCCTGCCCTCGTTCCCGCGGGGCCAACCTTCTCTAAGAAGGCCCTGGTCCTTCCTTTTATAGGCGTAAGGAGAGGATCCAGGTGTACAATGGGGGTGCAGCAGAGTGCTACGTGTCTAGCGGGGGAGAGCTAGCGCCCTAGGTACATGCCAATGTGGCAGCCGGAGAGAACTTGGCACCCAGCTGGTGTGGTGTCGTGGCTGTCGGAGGAGTAACGGAGCCTGGTGGAGGGACAGCTGTCGGAACAGTTGGACTCTTGCTGACGTCCCCCTGCTTCCGTAAAGGAGCTGAGAGCCACCGTCGTCATGGGTCTAGCGGGGCGCCATCATTGCCTATCTGGCGGAGCTAGCCAGATGGGACGTCGGCCTTGTTCTCTGTGGCCCGAGTCGGCTCGGGGTAGGGTGATGATGGCGCTTCCTGTTGACGTGGCGGACTCGTGCCCTAGGTCGGGCGACGTGGAGGCTCCTCCGAGGCCGAGGTCGAGTCTGTCTTCCATGGGGGGACTCCCATCACATTACAACTCAGAAGCAGCCGGCTAAAACACTCAGCGTACCAAGCCGTCCCTTGCCCACAACCATTGGGGGGGACGCCCAGGAATTGTCAGTATATTTTTCAAAATGGTCACATCTGTGCAGAGCATGCAGTGAATGCCTCAAGACAAAAATGAGATATCAACAAGAGTTAGAGGGAAGCCAAGTATAGCCAGCAGAGTGCAAAATATGGTCGACAGACACGACTTGAAGACTAGACAGAGAACGTCCATCGAATGTCCAATCAGTCGCAGAGCAAATAAATTACGCTACCTAGCAAGATATGGAAGGATTGCAAACTGGGCTGCAAAAGACAAAATACATGCTGACCTCTGAAGCATAATATTGATGACATAGCACGGATGACATCATGCCAACTTTTTTATAAGCAGAAAGAGTAATCTTCAGCAAAAGGACATAAGAAGAAGGCCTTCAAGCGAATTATCCTCAAAAATCCACTTGAAGGTCGGGGGCTACACCCATTGGGTGCACCTTCGGTGCACCCCATGGATTATCATTCTAAGCCGAGATAGTGCCAATTTCTAAGAGCATGGGACAAGATTAAAGAGCCAATCCTCAACCGAAATGAAGGAACACAAGTGGAAATAATCTCTACTGAAGACCTTCGAGTAGATTATTTTCTAAAATCTACTCGAAGCTCGGGGGCTACACCCATTGGGTGCACCTCCGGTGCACCCAATGAAGTTCAGAATCCTACAAATAGGAATGCCGATCTCTAAGGCACAGGCACGAAACTAGGTTTTGGTCAACAAGTGATCGAAGCAGGAGAGAACAACAGGAAGCCATCTTTCTTCAAATCACCTACAAGCTGGACCTGAGATCTTCGGGTTGATTACCTCTAAATTAACCCAAAGATCGGGGGCTTGTGGGGGATAGATATCCCCCGGGTCCACTGAAAGAGTAAAGGACCTCACGAAAGGCCCGAGGGCCCAATAAATCGTAAGGTTATTCTTTCGTGGGCCTGGGGGGAAACAACCAGCAAAGCAGAGCGACGTGAGGCCGGATTGGTGCAAACCCGGACGGCCCATAGCGTCGAGCGAGTGGCCGCAACGAAGATCCGACTTTCCCGCGCTGGAGCCTCCATGCAACGAAGCCACGTGAGGATAAGTCGGCGAGGGTTACGTAAAGGATAATCTCAAGAGGTTCACTATCTTTTAGCCACTTGTTGTTATCTTATCCATGTGTACTGCCCCACGGTCGAGTATATAAGGCCTAGGGGGCACCCCTTCAGAACGATCGACCCATTACGTAGCCACTTACACAAACTCTCTGTATTCTCGATCCGGAGAACCCTCTAGTAATCATATCCACCAAGCATACTCATCAGGACGTAGGGTGTTACGCATCACTAAGCGGCCCGAACCTGCAAACCTTGTCCACCGTCTCTCGTGCGATCAGCACGAACCATTTTGCTACAGTTGTCGACACCTTCCTACTCCTAAAACACCTTGAGGGGCAACCCCGGGTGTGCGGTCGGACCCAAAACACCGACACCAGGCTACCTTTGTGTTAAATGCCCCTGTGACTTGGTCGGTCGGCGCGGCGATTTAGTCAGGGTTGCTTCTTAACGAAGGCAAGGCCTCGGGCGAGCCGGAGATGCGTCTGCCGTAAAAAAGGGGGCCTCGGGTGAGACGGAAAACACCTCAGGGTCGGCTGCCCTTGCCCGAGGCTAGGCTCGGGCGAGGCGTGATCGAGTCGCTCGTATGGACTAATCCCTGACTTAATCGCACCCATCAGGCCTCTGCAGCTTTATGCTGATGGGGGTTACCAGCTGAGAATTAGGCGTCTTGAGGGTACCCCTAATTATGGTCCCCGACAGTAGCCCCCGAGCCTCGAAGGGAGTGTTAGCACTCGCTTGGAGGCTTTCGTCGCACTTTTTTGCAAGGGGACCAGCCTTTCTCGGTTGCATTTTGTTCTGGTGGGTGCGCGCGAGCGCACCCGCCGGGTGTAGCCCCTGAGGCCTCGGAGGAGTGGTTTCACTCCTTCGAGGTCTTAATGCCTTGCGTAATGCTTCGGCTGGCCTGGTGGTTCCCTCATGCGAACTGGCCGTAGCCCGGGTGCACTGTCGGGGCCCAAGCTCTCGGGCTGGTATGTTGACGCTGTCAACGGTTTGGCCGGAGCCGGGTTTGCGAGAGTAGCCCCCGAGCCTCCGCACAGGGCGAGAGGGCGATCAGGGACAGACTCGGCTTTTTTACATACGCCCCTACATCACCTTTCCGCAAGGAGGAGGGGGGGAGAGCGCCATGTTACCCTCGATGGGCACCGAACATGGTGTCTCCGGTGAGCTGCAAGCGGGTAATCCGAGTGGACGTCCGTGCCCCGTTCGTTGGGGTCGGCTAGGGGCCCGGAGGCACGCCCAAAAGTACCTGCGGGTGATCTGTCGGACCCGGTCCCCTGGCGACGGGGTCCGAGGGCTCGATGCCTCCTTCCGATGGGATTCCGTTACAGGATCGTTCCCGCTGGTCTCGGAAATGTCCTAGGGTACCTCGGGAGCGCAGCCCGAGCCTCGGTTATGTATCGAACGTACCCCTGGTCATCCCTCGCTCGGTGTCTGAGGCGACTGTGAACCCTTCGGGGGGCCAGCCTTCGAACCCCTGATCAGTAATGGGCGTGGAGCCCGAGTAGCATGAGGCGGTCGTGGAACCTTTCGGGAGGCCGACCTTCGAACCTCTGACCAGTAGTGGGTGTCGGGCCCACGCGATCTGAGGCGGCTGTTGAACCCTTCGGGGGGCCAGCCTTCGAACCCCTGATCAGTAAGGAGGCTCGGAGCCTAGTTCCTTCACGGGGAAGGATCCCTTTAGGGGTATCCCCTTTCCCGGTCCCTGTTGCAAGAGATAGAGAAAGAGGAAAAAGGAAAAAGGATATGAAATTGAACGACGCGGCGTACCTTTTTTGGCGCGGTTGTTTTGGCGAAGGCGAAGCGTCGCCAGCTGCTCCTGCCAGAAGCGCCGCCTGTCCAGCCGCGGAGTTAATGCGACGGGGCGAGTAGTTGGCGAGGCTACCGTTGCGCGTGCGCGTGCTGTTCGAGGAACGGGTCACGGGCGCGTCGTCTTCACGCCATGAGAGGGGGTTCTCTCGCTGCCTCCGGATGGGACGTGAACTTGGCTGACGGCGTGACCGCTGCTCCCGCGTGCCTGCCACCGCCATTACTGCCGGCCCACTTTTGACCGCGTTTTGACCGCTGCGTCAGGCTGGCGCTGCTGGGTCGCGCGTTGGGTCGCCTCGGGTCGCGGTGTCGGTTCCGCAATCGAGGAGGTGCGGTGGTGGCGCAAGTGGTACAGTTGCTTGCATGCAGCATTCGGCGCGCCGGTCGCGCGACGCGTGGGCTTGGGCCTCCGTGCTGGCATGTCAGGAGTCGGAGAGGCGTGTCCACTTGGCGCAGTTGCATGCCGCCTGCATGGCTGCCTGCCCCTTTCGCCCGTTGGTCTGGGCAAAGGTGGAGGGTCACTTGTAACCGCTGGGTGGTTGCGTGCGCCGTGCGCGGCGGTTTGGCTTCTTCTGCTCGGAGCCGGTCTGCATGACATGCGGGACCCAGCCCCCGCGCCGCAGGGGAGGGCTTTGGAGGCGTGTTGGAGAAGACTCAGCCCGTGACGGTTGGGGGCGCAAGCAGGGAGAGTCGCCTTTAAAAGGAGGGCGACTCCTTCCGTAAGGCGACCACGTCTTCTTTCTCCCTTATGCACCGTGTCTCTCCACCTTCCGAGCCCCCGGATGGGGGAAACCGCCGTCTTTTCGCCTCATCGTTGGAGGAACGCAACTCCGTGGGAGTTGGTACCTTTCAGCCATCGTTCGGCTTCAAGGATTTTCATCATGCAGCCCGGCTGCACCCCTCCACCGGCGGTCACCCAAGATGGTGACCTCCGGCTTGATGGTGGGGGAAAGCGAGCCGGGCCGCGGCCTCTGCCCCTCCCTCAGCCTCAAGGATTTTCATCACCAGGGCTGGGGAGGGGAGCGTGCCGAGTTGAGGTCGGCCCCCGTGTGGGCGGCGGCCTGCTCCTTCACTCAGTGATCGGAGGGAGGAGCGGTTGTCGTCCATGGCGCTGGCATCTGCAGCGTGCCTGGCCTTCGGACGCGAGTGGCTTCGGAGCTGCTCGCGGCGCCGGCGTCTGCCACGGCAGCTGGAAGAGGTTCTTCCGCCGACGCGACAGCCAAGGCTGGCCATGGACCGACCTCCAACTCTACGGCCTTCTGCCCGTCCTTGCCTCTCGAGTTCGGGCATGGGCGGGGGCCTCCCAGCAGCAGCATCCGCCCTGAGGTCATCACTGCTGCTGTTCGGCCCCCCGGGACAGAAGTCTTCATCGTCGCCGCTGTCGGGGCGGGCGACGACATGACGTTCGTCGGTCTTCTGTTGCTCCACAGGCCCACCCCTATCGAGTGGGGTTGTTCGTACCTGCAGAGGGGGAACCAGAGTTCCGTTTGTAATGGCACTTCGAATGCCAGGATTTTTTGTTCATTACGGCTTTCGGGGCCTGAACATGTATGTAACTTTGGCACGGAGCCATGTTTTTTCCTCATTTTCGAGCACTAAGACTCGTCTGTTGACTATCTGAACCGCTTCACCAAGCATGAGTCGCCCCGTGTCAAGGTGACGAGTGAGGTATCCGTATCCCGGAGGCGTAGGAGTCCCTCGGCTCGGTCGGCCTTGCTGTCCGAGGTTCCTCTAGCTTAGTTAAAGAGACCCCTCGGCCGCTCCTCGTCGAGCCGAGGCCAGGGGTAGCGATATTAGCATGAACAGAGGCGGAGTTGGCTCAGGAATGAAACCTGGTTGGCCGGAGCCTAGCCGGGTTGTCCGTTGGCAGGATCGACGTCGGAGTTGATCAGTCGAGGCTTCGGACCGGGCCGGCGCCTTTGAAAGATGGTTGGCCGAGGCCCCGGAGGTGGCCGGTTGAGCCGCCTGCTCGGGCCGGATTCCCGGAGAAGTCCCTGACAGCGATTGCCCGGGCGTGGTGATGACGTCGTCCTTCGGAGCGGAGACCCTCGGACCGCGTCGCCGTCCGAGGCTAGGTCGGGCCTCGCCGAAGGTGCCGTCGATGCCGAGGGTGTTGCTGCCCCCTTCCAGCGTCAAGACCCGAGCCTGCAGGATCAGATTGTCTTGTAGCATGTGCCTTGTGCGGCCGTCGAGGCCAGAGCACACATCCTCGCTGCGTTTTAAAGCTGCGTCTCTTTTCCTCTTGTTTCGAGTATCTGGACTTTTTGTCGGTAACAGGGATGTTAGTGCGAGCGAGAGTTGCTCCTCGCGGAAGGTGATGAGTGAGGTATCCGTATCCCGGAGGCGTGGGAGTCCCTCGGCTCGGTCAGCCTTGCCGCTTACGCGTACTTTCACCCATCCGTGAGGCCCTGTCGCCGACTCGGTCGAGAAGGCTCGAAGGATCGCTTCGGCAGAAGGGCTTCCGAACATGAAGACTTGTTCGATCCGCGGAGCCACTTTATCCGAACGCGAGTTACTTATCGCAGAAGGTGATGAGCGAGGTATCCGTATCCCAGAGGCGTAGGAGTCCCTCGGCTCGGTCAGCCTTGACTGCTTACGTGTACTCCATCGTTTCCAGGATCCACTTTTCGAAGTAGTCAAAAAGCACGAAAGATATTCTGGTAAAAGAGATTTTTCGTTTCGAGGAAAATTTTGACGCAGAGGGGGTTTCCCCCCTTTTAGCCCCCGAGGGAGGGTCGGGCTTTGCCGAGGCGAGGCCGACCCTTCCTTGTTGACTAAACTTTGCGTGGGTGCGAGGTATATGAACAACTTGGAAACATCTTAAGGGTAGAAGCGACGTAGCTGTTGGATGTTCCAAGCGTTGCCGTAGACCTCGCCTTGGCTGTTGGCTAGCTTGTACGTTCCGGGCTTCAGGACTTTGGCGATGACGAATGGCCCTTCCCAGGGGGGCGTGAGCTTGTGCCTCCCTCGGGCGTTGTTGGGGCCATGCTTCGCTGCGCCGAAGGTCTTACACGAAGAAGCAGCTTCGGCTGAAGTTGTCCCCAGGAGATGGCCGAAGGTTCCTTTTCATGGAGCTTCGGCATTACAAACCGACATAGAGATAGAATGACCTCTTTATCCATAGGGGTCTGAGTCAATGTTGTAAACCTTTGTAAGGGGCATAATTGTAATTCGTCACAGGCTGTGTCCTGTGTCTATAAATAGATGAACAGTACCCCTGTACTGTTCACGCGAACCTGCTACTGGCTTTCGCATCACACCTGTACTTTTGTTTTCCTCAAGACCGAAGGTACATTTGTAATTTGAAGTCATTTATATTCATTCATTCATGATAATAAAAATGGAAATGATTCTTTGATAATATTTAAATGTTTATTTCATACTTCATGATTTATATGATATGAATGCTTCGTCCCTTGCTATTATGCTCACGAAGGTACGTCCTTCGTAACCTTCGTCCGAAATTCTTTATATCCTGAAGGGATATAATGTTTTGGAGGACGAAGGACTTTAACACTTAACATTTTCTATGTTGCCTTGCTCTTAATTCTTAGCATTTGAGAACAAGCCCCCAACATTGGCGCCCACCTCCGGTGAACTCACTTCCACTTTTCTGAGCTGATGGCTTCGTTCAACAATCACACTGGAGCTGCTTCGGCTTCGAAGATGGTGCTCCCGATAACAGGCGGTTCTTGCTCAGAGCCGGCTAACAAGAAGCAGAAGAAGGAGGCTCAGAGAAGGGTGCAGCATGTTGGAGTGCAGGGACCATTCATCAAGTCAAAATGGTCCCACATTCCAATTACTTTCTCTCAGGAAGACCTTCAGCTTAAGGATTATCCTCATAATGATGCCATGGTTATCTCTTGCGTGATCAAAGGATTTCTGGTCCACAATGTCTTAGTTGATACAGGCAGTGCAGCTGACATTATATTTGCTAAAGCCTTCAGACAAATGCAAGAGCCCGAAGACAAGATTCATGATGCTACGCACCCTCTTTGTGGCTTCGGAGGGCGGCAGATTGTAGCACTTGGGAAGATTACCATGCCGGTAACCTTCGGATTTGTTAACAACACAAGGACTGAGCAAATTGTGTTTGATATTGTTGACATGGAGTATCCTTACAATGCTATCATTGGTCGCGGTACTCTTAATGACTTCGAAGCAATTCTTCACCCAGCTTATCTCTGCATGAAGATACCTTCGGACCAAGGGCCTATTGCTATTCATGGAAGCCAGGAAGCTGCTAGAAGGGCCGAAGGAAGCTGGACTGACTCCAAAGCAATCCATAACATAGATGGAGCTGAAGCTTGTGAACAGTACAAATTCAGAAGGGAGAAAGCAGCTTCAGCAGATCAGCCGAAGCCTATGCTATTGTGTGAGGACATAGCAGAGCAGAAGGTGCTGTTGGGCTCGCAATTATCTGAAGACCAGGAGAAAACCTTGATAAGGTTTTTATTCAACAACAAAGATGTTTTTGCATGGTCAGCTAATGATCTCTGTGGAGTAAATCGGGATGTTATTGAACATTCGCTCAATGTTGACCCATCCTTCAGACCCCGAAAGCAGAGGCTTCGGAAGATGTCGGATGACAAGGCCGAAGGGGCTCGCAATGAAGTAAAAAGACTCCTCAGTGCAGGAGTTATGAGAGAAGTAAAGTATCCAGAGTGGCTAGCTAACACTGTTATGGTGAAGAAGGCCAATGGCAAGTGGAGAATGTGTATCGATTTCACAGATCTCAACAAGGCTTGTTCGAAGGATGAATTCCCGCTGCCAAGGATAGACTCTTTAGTCGATGCAGCAGCTTCTTCAGAGCTCATGAGTCTCCTGGACTGCTACTCAGGCTATCATCAAATTTGGATGAAGAAGGAAGATGAGCCGAAGACTAGCTTCATAACCCCAAGTGGCACATATTGCTATCTTCGGATGCCTGAGGGGCTCAAAAATGCTGGAGGAAGTTTCAGCAGAATGACAGCGAAGGTCCTCTAGTCTCAGATAGGCAGAAATGTGTTGACTTATGTCGATGACATCATTGTAAAAAGCACGAAGCAGGAAAATCATATTGCTGATCTGCAGGAGACCTTCGCCAGTTTCAGACAAGCTGGTCTGAAGCTGAATCCAGAAAAATGTGTCTTCGGAGTGAAGAAGGGGAAATTTCTCGGATGCTTGGTTTCAACAAAGGGAATTGAAGCCAATCCAAATAAAATCGAAGCTATACTTCGAATGGAACCACCAACTACAAGAAAGGGGGCCCAAAGATTGACAGGAAGGCTGGCATCTCTCAACAGATTCATATCCAGATCAGCAGAAAGAAATTTACCATTCTTCGAGGTGCTGAAGTCAGCTGAAGTCTTTCAATGGGGCCCAAGTCAACAAAAAGCCTTCGAAGAGCTGAAGCAATACTTGATAGATCTAACAACATTAACCCCACCAACGCCAGGGGCTCCTTTATTGTTGTATGTGGCAGCTTCGCACTCAGCAGTAAGTGCGGCACTTGTCCAGGAGAAGTATGATGGCCAAGTCAAGAAGCAGGTCCCAGTATATTTTGTATCTGAAGTCCTTAGTATATCAAAGAAAAATTATACAGAGCTGGAGAAAGTATTATATGTCGTTCTAATGGCATCCAGGAAGCTTCGGCATTATTTTCAGGCATACAATATTATTGTTCCTTCTTCGCAACCGTTGAAGGATATCATGAGAAATAGAGAAGCTACTGGACGGATTGGGAAATGGGCTGCAGAGCTCAATGAATTTTACATTGATTATGTGCATAGATCTTCGATCCAGTCTCAAGCATTGGCAGATTTCATTGCCGATTGGACGCCAGGGGCTCAGGATGAAGAAGCAAATAAAGATGCCGAAGTGTGGACAGTGTTTTGTGATGGCTCTTGGGGAACCTTCGGAGTAGGTGCAGCCGCTGTGTTGGTTTCACCATCCAAGGTTAAAACTTGTTATGCAGCAAGACTTGACTTCAGCTGTACAAACAATATTACTGAGTACGAAGCCCTGCTCCTGGGCCTTCGGAAATTAAAGGCAATGGGAATTAGAAGGGCGATTCTTAAAACTGATTCCCAGGTTGTTTCGGGTCATATTGACAAAAGTTGCAAGGCTAAGGATCCGAAGCTTGAAAAATATCTAGACACGGTCCGAAGGATCGAAGCCTCCTTCGAAGGATTTTCTGTCAAGAATATTCCTCGAGGACAAAATGAGCATGCTGATTTGCTAGCCAAGTCTGCAGCACAGGGGCTGCCGTTACCTTCGGATGTGTTCTTCAAAACAATAAAGGCACCTTCAGTGGAGCTTCTCGAAAGAGCAGTCCTCAACATATCTCCTGTTTACAGCGAAGATTGGAGAACTGAAATAATCTCTTACCTTCAGGGTAAGTTCCTTTCAGATGAAGAAGCTTACAATAAAAGAATAGAGGCAAGAGCTCGTCCGTATGTCATGATAGAAGGGGAATTATACAAACATGGAGTTTGTGCCCCGCTGCTCAAATGCTTGTCTAGAACCGAAGGTATAGAATTAATGAAAGAAATACATGCAGGCCTGTGTGGATCCCACATCGGATCTAGGCCGTTACTTGGAAAAGTTTTCCGCCAAGGGTTTTATTGGCCGAAGGCAGCTTCGGATGCAGCGGAGTTAGTTCAAAAGTGCGAAGGTTGTCAGAAATGTGCAAGAGATCAAAAGCAACCTTCGTCTTTGACACAGCTGATACAACCCATCTGGCCATTGCAAAGGTGGGGCCTTGACTTGTTGGGTCCATTACCACCGGCTCAAGGAAATCTAAAGTATGTTATAGTGGCTGTGGAGTATTTTTCCAAGTGGATTGAGGCGAAGCCATTAGCCACAATAACTTCGGCCACTATCCAAAAGTTTTTCTGGCAGAATATTGTCTATCGCTTCGGGGTACCGAAGGCCATCACTGTAGATAATGGAACGCAGTTCGACTCCGAAGCTTTCAGAAATTTCTGTGATCAAATTGGAACGAAGATCCATTTTGCATCAGTCAGGCATCCGGAGTCGAATGGGCTCGTTGAAAGGGCCAACGGCATTATAATGACAGGAATAATGAAGTTAATCTTCAATCAACCCAGGGGAAAATGGCCAGATCAGTTAACCAAAGTGGTGTGGAGCCACAATACAACAGCATCAAGGTCTACAGGCTTTACTCCATTCAAGTTATTGTTCGGAGACGAAGCAATAACTCCGGAAGAAGCTAAAGCTGGATCAATAAGAGTGGTAGCTTCGACAGAATCAAGTCCTGAAGATGCCTGTTTTGTGGAAAAAGATGCTTTAGAAGGGATCAGGCTTCAAGCTGTGGAGAATATCAATAAATACCAGGCTGAAACAGTCAAATGGCGAGATAGAAAGGTCCGGCTAAAAAATATTGAGCCGGGACACTTGGTGCTTCGGAGAGTGGCCAACCCAGACACAGTGGGCAAATTACAGTTGAAATGGGAAGGACCTTTCTTAGTAGTATCTTCGTCAAGGCCTGGTTCGTACAGATTAAAGGACATGGACGGCAACGAAATTCCAAGATCTTGGAATGCGGATGAGCTTCGGCGATATTATGTATAACTTGATGTAACTTTTTATGTTTTTCTTTTCTTTTTCATGGCACCCTTTTCCTTTCTAAAGGGGGAGAAAGGCTTTTAATGGGGCCATCATATGTAATTTCCTTTTTAGTTTTATAAGAGCAAAATCCCCCAAAGAATGTAAATGTAAAAGCTGAGAACGCACCATCGAGTGCCGAAACTGAAAAAGAGAAGAAGCTCCAAAGACGTCCCTAAGGGGATGCAGAGCTCACAGCGAAAAGTCAACGCTGATTCCGCCGAAAGTAAAAGGCGAAGAAGCTCCAAAGACGTCCCTAAGGGGATGCAGAGCTTACAGCGAAAAGTCAACGCTGATACCGCCTAAGTAAAAGGCGAAGAAGCTCCAAAGTCGTTCCTAAGGGAATGCAGAGCTGACGTGTGGTTGTTTCTAAGGAAATAATGGCTGAGTGTGGCTTCAGACATATGTTTTGGACATTCATTCGCACATTACATTACATCATAGCATTTGCATTCATAAGCATTCATTCATAGCATTTGTGTTCTTAAGTGGTTGCTTCGGCAAAAAGAAGAAGTGGTCTTTTATGCTTCGTTATGTACAAAAAAAGAAAAGCTTCGGCAAAAGAAGAAGTGGTCTTCTATGCTTCGTTATGTACAAAAAAAAAAGAGAAGCTTCGACAAAAGAAGAAGTGGTCTTCTATGCTTCGTTGTGTACGAAAAGAAGGGAAGGTGTTTTTTCGCCTTCGGCTCAAAATACTAATTTCGTCCACATCAAAGCGCCTCAATAGAGGGGTAAGAATATATTACAAGGTATGTACAAAGTTCATTGAGAACAATTTAATTGTATTTACAAAAAGTTGTTACAAATTCTCCTGAGTTTTTTCTAGTCTACTCCTGCTAATCTTCGTCAGGCTTCCGCTTCGGCGGCATATTCTTTAAGTATCACCTTCAGCTTCGTCATCCTACATGAATCAAGGTATCGCGAGTAAAAATCAAGTGCAAAGGAGAAGGTAAGTACGAAGTATCATTTCTTACTGGTTCAAGATGACTTCGAGCTTCGTCTCCAGCCTTCTCCCGCCCGCCTTTTGTCCATATCATTTTTATAAATCTATTTGAGATGCTTCGGGCGAGGTCAGGAATATCATCCAGGATTGATGGAGACAGGGTGAAGTTGGGCCTGTTGACGATTTTTCCATGCTCGCAGCCGGCCTTCATGAACGCTGCAGCGGTACCCCGAGAAGCTACCCAGGCACAGAAGTCACCGTGCCCGGCTATAACTTCGTCAAGTTCTTCGATTTCAGCTTCAATATGATCGAAGGCTTTTGGTAAATTTTCAGCTGAAGGGTTAAACTTCCCGCTGCTGGCTCCAACTGAGTGAAAGATCTTCTTTAATTGTTGGATACAGTTGTTACTAAATTTCAAGCACTTGTCTTGAAGGCTTGTTAATAATTTCTTCAAGTCTGAGTTGGTCTAGACTTCGGCTTCAAGTTTCGAATTAAGCTCTAGCTTCTCCTGTTCAAATTGTTTTGATTGACCGATAAGCTTCGAATTCAATTCTGATACTTTAGCTTCAGTCTCTGCCAGCAAGCCTTCGGTTGATTGGAGCTCGAAGTCTTTCTTTTCAATGATAGCTGATTGTTCTTTTATCTTGCTCTCTAAATTTTCAATTATAGCTTCGTGTTTTTTGTCCTCCAAATCTTGCTGCATCTTCAGAGCTTTGCTCAGTAGCATGCTCTGCACAGAAACAACTTTCGTTAGTAACATTTTCATTATTAAAAGCAATAAAAACCAGAGAAAAGGTTGTTTACCTTGAAATTGGAATAAAATAAGCTGCCGACGATATGTTGTCGTCGGTAGCGGCTGATATCTGTCTCTAGCTTCGGAAAACCGATACTCTTTGATAGAGTACCGATGACCTTAGCCCCAGCCTGATCACGAATGCAGCCCAATTTTTCATCATCAATGCCTCCAAATAGAAGAGCTCCTGGCTTGTATCCGCAAGATTTGGCATATTCCTTGAGCTCTTCTATTTCGGCCTTCGACAGTTTTTGCCCAACTAAGTTTTGAAATGTGTAGGCTTCGTCGTCCGAAGTGTCTTCGGCTATTTCTTTCCCTTTCCCAGGCACTGTGGCCATGGTTTCTTCAGCAGCGGTAGCAGCTTCTTCAGCAGCCATATCTTGCAAAATTTTGTTGATGTCCTCAATGGTAGTTTCTAAGTTCACATCTTCGGCTGTAGCGGCTTCGGTAGCCGCGACCTCCGAAGGTGCGACTTCGACGTTTGTTGTGCCTTCAACAGCTGGTGTTTTCTGAATTGACGCCCTCGGCGGTGTCTTGTCGATAACTTCGGTTACTGCAATAATTCTTTGCCGCTTTGGTTTGGTTATCTTCGTTTGTTCCGGCTCTTCCACCTTTCGAAAAAGCTTCGTCAGTTGAGGCCCTAATGGACTTAGCTTCGTGGGCACGGGTTCAGTCATTACCTTTAAAATTTCCTCCACGTCGCTGGTAGAAGGTGGTGCGGGGGACCCCTCTTCAACGGATAATTTTCGCTTTGGAGTTGATATTTTTCTCTTCTTGGGAATTTTCTTCTCTTTTGCTGTTTTTTCTTCATCCTTGTTTAAAGTTTCGGCCACTCTTTTTCTTTTTTGGCCCTCAGCACCCTTGTTCAACCGTTCATAGTCAGGGTACTCGAAGCCCAGGGCATCAAGCACTCGGTTCAGCCTTCGCTTCGGACGGGTGCCGAAGGCTGCTGTCATCAGTTGATCTTCTTTTTTGGAATAATTCCCAAGAATTTCGTTGCACATCACCTCAACTGTGTCCAGCCACTCTTGGCAGGGTTTCTTAAAGTATTTCTTGAATTTGAAGTGATAAGGAAGCCGGACAAGTTCCCCCTTCTTCTTCTCCCCCTCTAGCTTTGGCATTTCCCATTCTTTCAGAGTAGGGAAGACTCTGAACGCCAAGAATTCTTGAACCAGATCCCTGGTACCGATATGCTTCGAAATAATTTCAAACTCACCTAGTGCAGCCCAGGTGGGACCCTCCAATTTCATGTGGCATCGCGGCCTTGTTTCTCCGAAGATTAAATCAAGAGGGCTTTGTACCAATTTTTCTTCGTCTTCGTCAACTTTCACATAAAACCACTCAGATTTCCAGCCTGCTGGCCATTTGCTTCGGTAGCTGATAAGAGGACACTTTGTTGTCTTCCGGTAGGCAAAATTGTAGCAACCGAAGTTATCATGTAGCCCATCTTTTCTGGCCTTTGTCTGGTAATGTAACTCATGAACTCGACAAAAACTGTCGGCAAACGGTTCCACAGCTTGGCTTCGAAGGGCCCAGATATAGACATTAAGCCTAACGATAGCGTTAGGAGTCAATTGATGAAAGTAAATACCAAACTTTTTCAGTACATCTGCAATGATTCCATGAAGAGGGAACCTCAGCCCAGCCTTTAAAAAACTCTTGAAAATGACAATCTCGTCCTTCTCTGGCTTCGGGGTAGTTTCTTCTCCCCCGAAGCGAAGTAGCTTCTTCTGATTTTCGCTGAAATAACCTGCTTTCACCATCTTGGAAAGATCAGCCTTTGAAACAGTCGACTTCCCGAAGTCTAGGTGGCTGGGCTTGCTGGGCATGGCAATGCGGTAGTCATCTTCGGGGTCAGTTTCTTCAATGTTCTCTTCTTCTTCGGCAGGTGTCGGGTCTGCTTCAGCAGCGGGCATTTCTTCCGCAGTCACCAGTCCGGAACGCTGCATTGCTTCGGAGATGGGCATAGTATTCGAACCTTCGGCTTCGTCTCCTTCACGTTCAACTCTGGCAGCAGATCGCACTCTGGCCATTTGATTCTGAGTTTGGGGAAGTTAGATACTTTTTTCTTTTTCCTTTTCTCCCGAAGCTTTTCTTTCTGACGAAGCAGGCTTCGAGATGGACCTTCGTTCGATTCTGAGAATCAAGCTTCGGCTATAGTTAAAAATTTTGGCAGCAAAACAGTGCAAATAGCAATGAATGCTGTGGTAACTTCACACCTACTCGTCTGTTTATATAGTGCTGCAGGTAAGAAGGCGAAGCGGCAGGATTTTTACACCAGGCGGGCAGTCACTTGTACTCGCTGCGCAGTGGACCGCAAAGATCAAACAAAAACTCTGCAAGGTGGGACCGACACGAGCTCGGGAATTGAATCGTTCGGGAATTGAATCGTTTCTCGGCAACGAGCTCAGGGAAGGTGTTTTTTGGACCTTCGGCTTCCCGAAGCTTAAGGGGCATTTTTCACGGACCAAGCTCGTTACGAAAAACGATCTAGCGCCGCGAAAGGGGCTACTGTTGGGGCCATGCTTCGCTGCGCCGAAGGTCTTACACGAAGAAGCAGCTTCGGCTGAAGTTGTCCCCAGGAGATGGCCGAAGGTTCCTTTTCATGGAGCTTCGGCATTACAAACCGACATAGAGATAGAATGACCTCTTTATCCATAGGGGTCTGAGTCAATGTTGTAAACCTTTGTAAGGGGCATAATTGTAATTCGTCACAGGCTATGTCCTGTGTCTATAAATAGATGAACAGTACCCCTGTACTGTTCACGCGAACCTGCTACTGGCTTTCGCATCACACCTGTACTTTTGTTTTCCTCAAGACCGAAGGTACATTTGTAATTTGAAGACATTTATATTCATTCATTCATGATAATAAAAATGGAAATGATTCTTTGATAATATTTAAATGTTTATTTCATACTTCATGATTTATATGATATGAATGCTTCGTCCCTTGCTATTATGCTCACGAAGGTACGTCCTTCGTAACCTTCGTCCGAAATTCTTTATATCCTGAAGGGATATAATGTTTTGGAGGACGAAGGACTTTAACACTTAACATTTTCTATGTTGCCTTGCTCTTAATTCTTAGCATTTGAGAACAAGCCCCCAACAGGCGTCTTGCCGCAGTCGAAGCACCAGGTCGCCCACCTGGAGGTCTCGGGGTCGGACCCCTCGGGCGTGGTAGCGTCGCAGGGACTGCTGATACCGCGCCGAGTGTAGTAAGGCCCTGTCCCGAGCCTCTTCCAGCTGGTCCAGCGAGTCTTCTCGGCTAGCTTGGTTGCTTTGATCGTCGTAGGCTCTCGTCCTCGGGGAGCCGTATTCCAGGTCCGTGGACAAGACGGCCTCGGCCCCGTAGACCAGGAAGAACGGCGTGAAACCCGTGGCTCGGCTCGGCGTCGTCCTCAGGCTCCAGACCACCGAGGGGAGTTCCTTCATCCATCGCTTGCCGAATTTGTTGAGGTCGTTGTAAATCCGAGGCTTGAGCCCTTGTAGTATCATGCCATTGGCACGCTCTACTTGCCCATTCGACATGGGATGAGCTACGGCAGCCCAGTCCACCTGGATGTTGTGATCCTCGCAAAAATCCAAGAATTTTTTGCCGGTGAACTGGGTGCCGTTGTCAGTGATGATGGAGTTTGGGACCCCGAAGCGATGGATGATGTTGGTGAAGAACGCCACCGCCTGCTTGGACCTGATGCTGTTCAGGGGTCGGACCTCGATCCACTTGGAGAATTTGTCGACGGCGACCAGCAGGTGCGTGTAGCCCCCGGGCGCCTTCTGCAGAGGGCCGACGAGGTCCAGACCCCACACAGCGAAGGGCCAGGTGATGGGTATCGTCTGTAGAGCCTGAGCGGGCAGGTGGGTCTGCTTCGCATAGAATTGACACCCTTCGCAGGTGCGGACAATTCTAGTGGCGTCAGCCACCACCGTCGGCCAGTAGAAGCCTTGCCGGAAAGCGTTCCCGACGAGGGCTCGAGGCGCTGCATGATGGCCGTAAGCCCCCGAGTGTATCTCTTGCAGGAGTTCCTGACCTTCGGCGATGGAGATGCATCGCTGGAGGATGCCCGAGGGGCTGCGGTGGTAGAGCTCCTTCTCATCGCCCAGCAAGACGAACGACTTGGCGCGTCGCGCTACCCGCCGTGCCTCGGCCTGGTCGAGGGGTAGCTCTCCTTGGCGGAGATATTGCAGGTACGGGGCCTGCCAATCTTGATCAGGCGTGACCCCGCTCCGCTCCTCCTCGATGCGCAGCGCCTCGCCCTCGGGAGCCGAGGGTTCCTCGGGCTGAACCGAGGACGGCTCGGGCTGGGCCGAGGTTACCTCGGATGGGGCCGAGGGCACCTCGGGCTCGGGCGTGTCGCTGATCTTGACGGAGGGTTGGTGCAGATCCCGGGAGAAGACGTCCGGGGGAACCATCGTTCGCCCCGAGGCTATCTTTGCCAGCTCGTCCGCAGTCTCGTTGTAGCGCCGGGCGATGTGGTTAAGCTCGAGCCCGTAGAACTTGTCTTCCAGGCGTCGAACCTCATCACAGTAGGCCTCCATCTTCGGGTCGCGGCAGTGGGAGTTCTTCATGACCTGGTCGATGACGAGCTGCGAGTCGCCGCGAGCGTCGAGGCGTTGGACCCCTAGCTCGATGGCGATTCGCAATCCGTTGATCAGAGCTTCGTACTCAGCCACGTTGTTGGACGCCGGGAAATGGAGGCGCAGCACATAGCGCAGGTGTTTCCCGAGGGGCGAGACAAAGAGCAGGCCCGCGCCGGCTCCCGTCTTCATCAGCGACCCGTCGAAAAACATGGTCCAGAGCTCCGGTTGGATCGGAGCCATCAGCAACTGTGTGTCGACCCATTCGGCTACGAAGTCCGCCAGTACCTGGGACTTGATGGCCTTCCGAGGGGCGAACGAGATTGTCTCGCCCATGATTTCCACCGCCCACTTTGCGATCCGTCCCGAGGCCTCTCGGCACTGGATGATCTCCCCCAGGGGGAAGGATGACACCACAGTTACCGGATGAGACTCGAAGTAATGTCGCAACTTTCGCCTCGTCAGGATCACTGCATACAGCAGCTTCTGAACTTGTGGGTAGCGGATCTTGGTTTCGGACAGCACCTCGCTGACGAAGTAAACTGGCCTCTGAATGGGCAATGCATGCCCCTCTTCTTGCCTTTCGACCACGATCGCGGCGCTAACCACCTGAGTGGTAGCGGCGACGTAGACCAAGAGGGCTTCTCCATCAGCTGGGGGTACCAAGACGGGCGCCTGGGTGAGGAGCGCCTTCAGGTTCCCGAGAGCTTCCTCGGCCTCGGGGGTCCAAGTGAAGCACTCGGCCTTCCTTAAGAGACGGTACAGAGGCAGGCCTCTTTCGCCGAGGCGCGAGATGAAACGGCTCAAGGCCGCGAGACATCCCATGACCCTCTGTACGCCTTTTAAGTTCTTGATGGGCCCCATGCTGGTGATGGCTGCGATCTTCTCCGGGTTGGCTTCGATGCCCCGCTCGGAGACGATGAATCCCAGGAGCATGCCTCGGGGCACCCCGAAGACACACTTCTCGGGATTGAGCTTGACGTCCTTTGCCTTGAGACACCAGAATGTCACTTCAAGGTCGGAGAGAAGGTCGGAGGCTTTCCTTGTCTTGACTACGATGTCATCGACGTAGGCCTCGACCGTGCAACCGATGTGTTCGCCGAACACATGGTTCATGCACCGCTGGTACGTTGCACCCGCGTTCCTCAAACCGAACGGCATGGTGACATAGCAGTACATGCCGAAGGGCGTGATGAAAGAAGTCGCGAGCTGGTCGGACTCTTTCATCTTGATTTGATGATACCCTGAGTAGGCATCAAGGAAAGACAGGGTTTCGCACCCAGCAGTGGAATCCACGATTTGATCGATGCGAGGTAGAGGGTAGGGAACCTTCGGACATGCTTTGTTGAGACCAGTGTAGTCTACACACATCCGCCATTTCCCCCCTTTCTTCCTCACAAGCACAGGGTTGGCAAGCCATTCGGGATGGAATACCTCTTTGATGAACCCTGCTGCCATTAGCTTGTGGATCTCCTCGCCTATCACCCTGCGCCTTTCCTCGTCGAATCGGCGCAGAGGCTGCCTGACCGGTCGGGCTCCGGCCCGAATATCCAGCGAGTGCTTGGCGACATCCCTCGGTATGCCGGGCATGTCCGAGGGACTCCACGCAAAGACGTCGGCGTTTGCGCGGAGAAAGTCGACGAGCACTGCTTCCTATTTGGGGTCGAGCCCGGAACCGATCCGGATCTACTTGGAGGTGTCGCCACTGGGGTCGAGAGGGACGGCCTTAACCATCTCCGCTGGCTCGAAGTTGCTGGCGTGCCGCTTCACGTCCGGCACCTCTCGGGAGAGGTTTTCCAGGTCGGCGATGAGGGCCTCGGACTCGGCGAGGGCCTCGGCGTACTCCACGCACTCCACATCGCATTCGAACGCGTGTTTGTACGTGGGGCCGACGGTGATGACCCCGTTGGGGCCCGGCATCTTGAGCTTCAGGTAGGTGTAGTTGGGGATGGCCATGAACTTCGCGTAGCATGGCCTCCCCAAGACTGCGTGGTAGGTTCCTCGGAACCCGACCACCTCGAACGTCAAAGTCTCCCTTCGGAAGTTGGAGGGTGTTCCGAAGCAGACAGGAAGGTCGAGCCGTCCGAGGGGCTGGACGCGCTTCCCAGGAATGATCCCGTGGAAGGGCGCAGCGCCCGCTCGGACGGAGGACAGATCGACGCGCAGGAGCCTGAGGGTCTCGGCGTAGATGATATTGACGCAGCTGCCCCCATCCATCAGGACCTTGGTGAGCCTGACGACGCCGATGATGGGATCGACGACGAGCGGGTATTTCCCCGGGCTCGGCACGTGGTCGGGGTGGTCAGCTTGGTCGAAGGTGATGGGCTTATCGGACCAGTCTAGGTAGACTGGCGCCGCCACCTTCACCGAGCAGACCTCCCGACGCTCTCGCTTGCGATGCCGAGCCGAGGCATTCGCCGCATGCCCTCCGTAGATCATGAAGCAGTCGCGGACCTCGGGGAACTCTCCTGCTTGGTGATCTTCCTTTTGTCGTCGTCGCGGGCCCTGCCACCTTCTGCGGGTGGCCCGGCCTTGTGGAAGTGGCGCCGAAGCATGACGCACTCCTCGAGGGTGTGCTTGACGGGCCCCTGATGGTAAGGGCACGTCTCCTTGAGCATCTTGTCGAAGAGGTTGGCACCTCCGGGGGGCTTCCGAGGGTTCTTGTACTCGGTGGCGGCGACAAGGTCTGCGTCGGGGGCGTCGCGTTTCGCTTGTGACTTCCTCCTGCCTTTCTTCTTGGCGCCGAGCGGAGTAGACGCCTCGGGAGCATCCTCCGACGGGCGGCCCTGGGGCTGCTTGTCCTTTCGGAAGATGGCCTCGACCGCCTCCTGGCCAGAGGCGAACTTGGTGGCGATGTCCATCAGCTCGCTCGCCCTGGTGGGGGTCTTGCGACCCAACTTGCTCACCAGGTCACGGCAGGTGGTGCCGGCAAGGAACGCGCCGATGACATTGGAGTCGGTGATGTTGGGCAGCTCGGTGCGCTGCTTCGAGAATCGCCGGATGTAGTCCCGAAGAGACTCTCCCGGCTGTTGCCGGCAGCTTCGGAGGTCCCAGGAATTCCCGGGGCGCACGTACGTGCCCTAGAAGTTGCCGGCGAAAGCTTGGACCAAATCCTCCCAGTTGAAAATCTGCCCCGGAGGCAGGTGCTCCAACCAAGCGCGAGCAGTGTCGGAGAGGAACAGGGGGAGGTTGCGGATGATGAGGTTGTCGTCGTCCGTTCCACCCAGTTGACAGGCCAGGCGGTAGTCCGCGAGCCACAATTCCGGTCTTGTTTCCCCCGAGTACTTTGTGATAGTAGTCGGGGGTCGGAATCGGGCCGGAAACGGCGCCCGCCAAATGGCCCGGCTGAAGACCTGCGGACCAGGTGGTTCGGGCGAGGGACTCCGATCTTCCCCGCTGTCGTAGCGTCCCCCACGCCTGGGGTGATAGCCTCGGTGCACCCTTTCGTCGAGGCGGGCCCGATGGTCGCGATGAGGGTGCTCGTCGCCGAGGTGGCCTGGGGCCGCAGGCGCGGTGTTGCGCGTGCGCCCGGTGTAGACCGAGGCTTCCCGCATGAGTCGGGAAGTCGCGGCACGAGGTTCCGAGGGGTACCCCTGCCTTCGGGAGGCAGAGCTCTCGGCCCACCGGGCCGCAGCGCCTTCCAGGAGATGCTTGAGCTCTCCCTGGATTCGCCGACCCTCGGTGGTTGATGACTCCGGCATCGCGCGGAGGAGCATCGCTGCGGCTGCCAGGTCCTGACCGGTCCCGCTGGATGCGGGTGGCGGCCTGTCCCTGGCATCGTTGGCGATGCGGTGCTGGAGACCCTGGGGCAGGTGACGTATTTCTCCGGCCGGGGGCTGGCTCGCCCATACCTGCCCGACGTCCCGGCGGATCGGCTCGAGCGCTCCTGCCCCCTCGTCGTGCCCGGCCTGCGCCCCGCGGACTTGCTCGAGCTGTGGGTCGTGACCCCCCGCCGAGACGGGGACCACAGCTAGCTCCCGCGGGATGTCGGCGCGAGGCACTGGCCTAGGGAGATCACCATCCTCCGGCATGCCGAGACGGTTGCCTCCGGAGGGATCCCCTAGCTCGACGTGGAAACATTCGCGGCTCGGGCCGCAGTCCTTGTCGCCAAGGCTCCGGCTGCCGTCGGAACAGTCGGAGAGGCAGTAGTTGCATGCGGTCATGAAGTCCCGCATGGCACTGGGGTTGCCAGATCTAGAGAAATCCCAGCAGATGCTGGGGTCGTCATCTTCCTCGGACCTAGAGGGCCCGTAGGTCGAGACGCCCGTCAGTCGGTCCCAAGGCGACCGCACACGAAACCCAAGAGAGGTTGCACTCGCCTCAACGCGAGCGCCCGCCAGAGCGAGGTCGCTAGGCGGGTTGAGGTCGAGTCGAAATGATGAAGGATGGGAATCAGTCGGTACCTTTTGGTCGACGAGGAGTGACGAAGTCACATCGGGGACTGATCGCGCCGTCGTCGTCTTGGGTACGAGGGCGACGTCTTGCAGGCCCTCCGTGAGCGTGCTGGCGTCGTCCACTTGCTCGGGGTTGGCGTGTTGCGGGGGGACGGCGCTCGCCTTCGCCTCAAACGCGAGGGTGACGCCCGACGCGTCCTCCGTTGGGGCGCTGGGGATGTCGATTCGCTCGACAGCCGACGGAGCGCAGCCTCCCGCTCGGCCCTGGTTGCGCCGCCTCCTCCTCCGATGGCGAGGGAGAGGATGGGGAGAGCTCGAATGTTGTTCTTCCCCCACGCGGGGAAGACGTCGTCGATTCCGCCGTCGGCGGGCGGGCTGTCGGCCACCATTGCCGCCGTCGCGCGGCGGTGGAAGGAGTATCATGTCGTAGCTGCCGTCGAAAGACATGAACTCGAGACTCCCGAAACGGAGCACCGTCCCGGGTTGGAGAGGTTGTTGGAGACTGCCCATCTGGAGCTTGACGGGAAACTGCTCGTCAACACGCAGCAGGCCCCTACCTGGCGCGCCAACTGTCGGCGTTTCGAGACCGGGGGGTCCCTAAGCCGACGAGTGAGTGTGCCGCGTGCCCCAGCCCAGATGGGTCGAGCGCGTGGGCGAGCGCGAAGGGGGGAAAGCGAGGTGGCCGGAGCCGAGTTGTGAGGGAGGTGGAGATCCCGCGGCCTTCGTGTTCGTCCCGCGCCCAGGTCGGGTGCGCTTGCAGTAGGGGGTTACAAGCGTCCACGCGGGTGAGGGAAGCGAGCGGCCCCAAGAGAGCGCCTGCCCCTGCCCTCGTTCCCGCGGGGCCAACCTTCTCTAAGAAGGCCCTGGTCCTTCCTTTTATAGGCGTAAGGAGAGGATCCAGGTGTACAATGGGGGTGCAGCAGAGTGCTACGTGTCTAGCGGGGGAGAGCTAGCGCCCTAGGTACATGCCAATGTGGCAGCCGGAGAGAACTTGGCACCCAGCTGGTGTGGTGTCGTGGCTGTCGGAGGAGTAACGGAGCCTGGTGGAGGGACAGCTGTCGGAACAGTTGGACTCTTGCTGACGTCCCCCTGCTTCCGTAAGGGAGCTGAGAGCCGCCGTCGTCATGGGTCTAGCGGGGCGCCATCATTGCCTATCTGGCGGAGCTAGCCAGATGGGACGTCGGCCTTGTTCTCTGTGGCCCGAGTCGGCTCGGGGTAGGGTGATGATGGCGCTTCCTGTTGACGTGGCGGACTCGTGCCCTAGGTCGGGCGACGTGGAGGCTCCTCCGAGGCCGAGGTCGAGTCTGTCTTCCATGGCCGAGGCCGAGCCCGAGCTCCTGGGTCGGGCGAGGCGGAGGTCGTTCGGCAGAGGCCAGGGCGGAGTCCGACCCCTGGGGTCGGGCGAAGCGGAGTTCGTTGTCTTCCGGGGCCTTAGCCCGAGTCCGAGCCCTGGGTCGGGCGGAGCGGAGTTCGCCGTCTTCCGGGGCCTTAGCCCGAGTCCGAGCCCTGGGTCGGGCGGAGCGGAGTTCGCCGTCTTCTGGGGCCTTAGCCCGAGTCCGAGCCCTGGGTCGGGCGGAGCGGAGTTCGCCGTCTTCCGGGGCCTTAGCCCGAGTCCGAGCCCTGGGTCGGGCGGAGCGGAGTTCGCCGTCTTCCGGGGCCTTAGCCCGAGTCCGAGCCCTGGGTCGGGCGGAGCGGAGTTCGTCGTCTTCCGGGGCCTTAGCCCGAGTCCGAGCCCTGGGTCGGGCGGAGCTTCCTATGGCGCCTTTGGCAAGGCCTGGCTGCCTGTCAGTCTCACTCTGTCAAGTGGCACTGCAGTCGGGATGGCACAGGCGGCGCTGTCCTTTTGTCAGACCGGTCAGTGGAGCGGCGAAGTGACGGCGGTCACTTCGGCTCTGCCAGGGGGCGCGCGTCAGGATAAAGGTGCCAGGCTACCTTTGCGTTAAATGCCCCTGTGACTTGGTCGGTCGGCGCGGCGATTTAGTCAGGGTTGCTTCTTAACGAAGGCAAGGCCTCGGGCGAGCCGGAGATGCGTCTGCCGTAAAAAAGGGGGCCTCGGGCGAGACGGAAAACACCTCAGGGTCGGCTGCCCTTGCCCGAGGCTAGGCTCGGGCGAGGCGTGATCGAGTCGCTCGTATGGACTGATCCCTGACTTAATCGCACCCATCAGGCCTCTGCAGCTTTATGCTGATGGGGGTTACCAGCTGAGAATTAGGCGTCTTGAGGGTACCCCTAATTATGGTCCCCGACAGTCATCGCCGAAGTCCTTGGGCGCAGGCGCTGATGACTCACCGGACAGTCCGGTGATTTTTAGCGAAGTCGCCCGGCCGATTTCCGAGAGTAGCCAGTTCACCGTCGAGCTGCTTAGGGCATCGGACACTGTCCGGTGCACCACCGGACAGTCCGGTGTGCCAGGCCCGAGCTAATTTTGGCTGTACATAGCCAACTTTCCTCCAACTCCTTTCTTCTTTTCTTGGCACTGTTTCTAGTACTTAGATAAACACGTTAGTATTCAAAAACAATTTACTAAGTCTAGAAACATACCTTGTTCTTTGATTTTCACTTCTCACACATTTAGCACATAAGGACTCAATAGATATGTGTTGGACATCTAATCACCAAAACACTTATAGAAAGGGCCCATTTCCCTTTCATGAAGCTAGTGGAACTTTGTAAACGCCTCATAGTGGAACCCTGCCTCGCTTCCTTGGTAGAGGTGTATGGGGTCCGATCAACCCCGTGGCAAATGGGTAACACGACTTGTGGATAAAGATGTGCAACCTCTGCAGAGTGTAAAACTGGTATATGAGCCATGCCCACGGTCATGAGCAGCTCGGACCCTCACATGATTAAATTATGGAACTAAATTTAATTTGTCATATGCATTGCATCGCAGGTGTTGTTATTACTTTTGTTCTACTACTTAATTGGGTTGGTGTCTACTTATACTTAGTAATTGCTAATAAAATTTTGACCAACTTTAAAAGCAATGCTCAGCTTCAACCATCCTCTTTGGTAAGCCTTGCACTTCACGTGAACTCCCACCTTTGACGAGTTCATGCACATTATTCCCCACAACTTGTTGAGCGAGGAATGTATGTGAGCTCACTCTTGCTGTCTCACACCCCCCACAGGTCAAGAACAGGTACCGCAGGATGAGACGCTTGGAGGATGCTGTGAGGAGTTCGTGAGAGGTCTAGGCCATCGTCTCCCGGTCAACTTTGGGTTGCCGGATCGTTGTCTCCTTATGATGTAATTATTTATATTTTGTATAGAACTCCTATTATATAGTAAAGATGTGACATTCGTTTCTGTACCACTATTCATCATATGTATGAGATTTGGTCCCAGCACACCTGGTGATTATTCCGTGCCCGGGTTTTGGACCCCTAAAATTCGGGTGTGACAAAGAAGAAAAGACGGAAGAAGAGCCAGAATTCCCATTAGAAGTCATCTCAAATGCTGGTGGTGTACCCATAGTGATAAATGAAACTATTGGGGTTTAATTTTGATAGTGACACAAAATCTTCCATTCCAGGACGTTATGCAACTCTGCCATCTGTTCTACAAGATTGCTATTAAGGTTGTAGAGAATGATGACATTTACACAAAATACTCCAACGAAAGTTACGACACATTTAGTTGTGTTTTATGCTACAATTACCTTAAAATACTTCTTGATGCATTTTACGTCAATTTACGAAATTCTTGATGCCTTTTACGTAAATTTACAAAATTCTTTATGCGTTTTACGCCAATTTACAACATTTTTATGTGTTTTACAGCAACCTTATGCGAAGCGAGATACACAACAACTATTCCAAATTGTGTGTGACTTTTACGCCCCGAACAGTGGATCTCTTACCCATTATAAAGTCAATTGTAGTTTACGCTAAATTATACATAATTTTACACTTCTTTTGTATCAGTTTTACGCTAAAACGGACAAAGCAAGATATACGACAACTAACACAAATCTTACGCATCTTTTACGCAACGTTGAGAATAAAGCGGTAATTGTCCCACATTTATCGTGATTTTACAGCACTACTTTCCTAATCTCAAACTAACCCAGATCTAAGTACACACTGGTCACGTATATACAATAGCATAAATGGTCTGACGTCTCGATATTGCATGGTTTATGATGTTACGTTTCATGTTCTTATGCAGTCGTAAACACTGAACAAACCTGTAAAGTCGTCCCACGTGATTTGCGCGTCAACAGATTTTTTTTGCATGTTTATGCACATTATTCAATCTGTTTATCCCGGTATAATTGTTGACACATGCATAGGTGAACTGTCTTTCCAGTTTCGTTGCATGGTATATATAAATTATATAACTCGGTTATATTAGCATAAATGTTGGCGCAATCACGCGGGTGGTGGTCTATCCGCGTCTTGGCTGGAGCTTCCTCTACTAATCAAAGCTCAGGGCTTCCATTACTATATATATATATATATATATATATATATATATATATATATATATATATATATATATATATATATATATATATATATATATATAATGTATACATACATATATATTTGTGTATATACTTATGTATTTTGTTTTTTATCTTGAACTCTTACAGAAATCAGATATTTTTCTAGTACTAGCATAAAAATCATCCAACACTAATCAGCACCAGTGCTTTCGTCATGTTATTCCCAGATGCCAACTTGTTTGTACAATACCCACTTTTTCCTGAGCTCATTTCCGGAAAATAAAAAAAATATGCCTGGTGATTTGGTCGCCAAGGGAACAAGTCATCCGAGCCTAGAACCATGTTGTCTCTGGCACATGCAATTATGCAAACAGGCGACTCGCAGGTCCGTCCGGTACATCGCTGGAGGACCTGGGCCGCCACGGCGGACCAACGGACGGGGTCGGTCAACGGGACGTTCGATGGCCCAGCATCATGTATTCGTCCTGGACGGACGCTGCGGGGTGCTGTTTGCTTAATTCCTTGGCGCCTCCAATCGTGCGCGATCGATGGATCCAACCTAGCAACGACAATAGCAAAAGAATCGAAGGTGACTAATATATATGGGTTGGTCAGCACATAAACATCCCTGTCGATCGCCTCGTGAACGGTTGATGACAGCGATATCCACACAAGTTGCAGGCAGACGCATACAGCGCTCGGGTTTTCACACAGCAGCAGACATTGCATTGCGTGCAACTGCTAATCCAAACTCTTATTTCGGCAAGGCTGCCGGAGAAGAAAGCTCGCCGTCCTGATTGAGAGGGTGAGACTGAGACGTCCGCGAGCTTCTGAGCTGAAGAAAGATCCAACGCGGTTGCTCCGTCGTCCGAGAGCAGTAGGGCACACGTCCTTGTTCTGGCTGACGCTGACCGCAGCCGCAGGTTCTTGCTTCATGTGTTGTCTACCACCACACGCAACGCAACTGCTAGCTAGCCGTCGGGTACTCCCAGCTCAGGCCGTGTCGTCGCGCCATGGCAACCGAAGTTGGTGAGGCTGCAGCTGCCGCTTGCCGTGCTGTTTTCTCCCGTACACGACGTTCTTGTCTTGCATATGTACCTAGCGCTGGCTACTTTACCTACCATCGAAAGCTCTGACCAAACACGTTTCTGCATGGCTATGATTAGCAGTTGAGGGCGCTTCTAATGGAACATTAAACAAAGCAGGACTCGTATGGAGCACCAAGCCCTGACTTGTGCGCGGTCAATCCTATCCAACCGCGCGCTAATAAAAAAGTGAGGAAAACACCCGTTCGTGATCGTGTTAAAGCGCACGTCGCGGCGCCCGCGTCCGATGCTGCTGTCGCTTACTCGCTTCGGCAAGCCAAGGTGAGAATTGTGCACACGGCCAGTGCAAGCGGAAAAAACCACCCCACGGGCCACGGTTTCAACAGCGTCCAGGTCCAGCACATAGATATCGCGTTCTCGCCCGGGTCTTGGATTATTCGCTTGGGCTGCTTTGGTCGTAGTCCACCGGTAAACGGGGCGGCCGACTAATCGTTGCACAAGCTCGCGGCGCCGCCATGTCGTCTCCAGCGCCAACGTCGCCGGCTACGCCGTCTCCACCACCACCGGCTCCGGTACCGCCCACGCCGTCCCCGCAGCCGCCGACTCCGGCGCCGGTACCGCCCACGCCAGCGCCGGTACCACCAACTCCCGCGCCGGTGCCGCCCACGCCAGCGCCGATTCCGCCTACCCCCGCGCCGGTGCCGCCCACGCCTACGCCGTCCCCTCCTCCTCCGTCTCCGTCGCCACCACCGCCGGTGACGCCGTCCCCACCGCCGCCAGCGACCGTACCGACGCCGTCCCCACCTCCACTGGCATCTCCTCCACCACCGGCGACCGTACCATCACCAACGCCACCAGCATCTCCTCCACCACCGGCGACCGCGCCAACGCCACCAGCATCTCCTCCACCACCGGCGCCCGCGCCAACTCCACCACCTCCTGTACTACGCCCGCCTCCTCCCACTACTGTCCCGGCGTCACCACCACCTCCTGACTCCGTCCCATCACCGCCCCCGTCTCCTAACGGCGTCCCGGCGTCACCCGCGTCTCCGCCGTCACGTCAGTTATTGGCTCCGCCTCCACCGGCCTCGTCGACCGGAACATCATCAACGTCGTCATCGCCCTCTAAATCATCAAGCAACGCCACCGTGGTGGGTATAGGCGTCGCCGTCGGGGCGGTTGTTCTGATCGGCCTCGCCGTCGGCCTCATTTACTGCTTCGCGGGAAGGAAACGACGCCGGCGGTCGCCGCTGCCGTCTCAGGGGTTTCCAGGTACGTACGCGCATATGTACAAACAAATACAATGTGGTCGCCTTTGTTCCTCGGCGTCCCGTCGTGGCCACGTTGATGCGACAGTACGCGTCGTGACTCGCGACGCCGAATGCGGGACCCTTGGCCTTGGGTGGGCTGGTGGCCGAGTGATAAATTGTCCAATTCCACGGCCACTATTCACTCCGCGTATCGCGGGTGACAGTTACATCGACGCCAAGTGGCATCGTGTGCTCGCTCATACGGCGTACCGCGCGATGCATGGGTGGCTTCGTAACTTGGCGTGCCATGGATTGCGAGCTGTTTGTACGCACGCACGCATGCACGCAGCGGAAAACCTGAAATGGTGCGTGTTAGCGCCACTTCTCTCTAAACACTTGCTGGACTGACAGATCGTTTCGCTCTTCCTTATCCCCGGCGCCACCAGGCGAGTTCTACGACCCGCGGCGTCCAATGACCCCGCTGCACATGTCGCACGTGCAATCGACGACGCCATCCTCGACGCCGCCACTGATTCACTCGTGGCAGCAGAGCAGCCACGGTCTGTCCGAGTCCCCGCTGCCGCCACTGAACCCTTCGCCGGCCATCACGGGCGGCACATTCGCGTACGACGACCTGGCGGCGGCGACGGACGGGTTCTCGGACGCCAACCTGCTCGGGCAGGGCGGGTTCGGGCACGTGTACCGCGGCACGGTGGGCGGGCAAGAGGTGGCCATCAAGAAGCTGCGGGCGGGCAGCGGGCAGGGCGACCGCGAGTTCCGCGCCGAGGTGGAGATCATCAGCCGTGTGCACCACAAGAACCTCGTCTCCCTCGTCGGCTACTGCCTCCATGGTGAACAACGGCTGCTCGTCTACGAGTATGTGCCCAACAAGACCCTCGAGTTCCAGCTCCACGGTACGGGCGCTCTCGCCAAATGCGTATCTCCATCTCCTGAATGTCGTGCGATCGATGGCTGTATCGAAATTATTTTTGAACTCAGGGAGTGGCAGGCCAACATTGGACTGGCCGAGGCGGTGGAAGATCGCGGTCGGCTCGGCCAAGGGCCTCGCCTATCTGCACGAAGACTGTGAGCTCTCGGCTCTTGCTCCTCTGTTCCTCTACGCCGGCGAAATTTTTTGAATCTTCTGTCCCTGACAAAAACAGGTTTATTATTATTATTTTTGTTTGGTATCAGGTCATCCTAAGATCATCCATCGTGACATTAAGGCGGCGAACATCCTTCTGGATTATAACTACGAGCCAAAGGTAGACCCCAAACAGCCGAATTTGTTTTATTCTTGCGTGCCTGCCCTGCATGCTTGACTGAAAGATGCAAATCTTTTGGCACAGGTTGCAGATTTTGGGTTGGCCAAATACCAAGCAGCTGAAGTAACCTCTGTTTCTACGCGTGTAATGGGGACTTTCGGGTAAATCGTCTCTGTGATGTTGGCACGCCCAGCAATTTGCCTTACCTACATACATCATCGTAACGCATGAACCAGTGCATTTAATAGTGGCATAAAACTGAAGAATATGTCATGTCTTTTCTTTTCGTCTTCAGATACTTGGCGCCAGAGTACGCTGCCACAGGCAAAGTTAACGACCGGTCCGACGTCTTCTCCTTCGGCGTGATGCTTCTGGAACTGATCACTGGAAGGAAACCAATCATGACATCTTCAGAGTATCAGCCTGAGACATTAGTTTCTTGGGTGAGTGGCACTTCTTACGCCCAAAGCTGCCCATTCCATGTCTTACTCCAGAAGTCGCTTGTCTAATTACTTAGTTACCATCACTTAGTTATGACTGTGAACTAAGTATCGGTACTGCCGTACTGGTTATGGGTTGTTACATAGCATCACGCTGCTTCCCCGTTCCATATGCAACGGCAAACGAGTGATGAAGCATCTCTTCATTTTCTGTTGAACAGGCTAGGCCATTGCTGACAAGAGCTGTCGAGGAGGAAAACTATGACGAACTGATCGATCCCAGGCTGGAGACCAACTACGACGCGTACGACATGGCGCGGCTGGTTGCGTGCGCCGCGGCCGCCGTGCGCCACACTGCGCGGTCCCGCCCGCGGATGAGCCAGGTAAGACTCCTGCTCCAGAACGTCTCACTCTCACACACACTGGGTGCAGCCGTGGCTGCAAGCGTGACACTCGTCTCCCCGTTCCCAAATGGTCAGGTCGTCCGGTACCTGGAGGGCGAGCTGTCGGTGGAGGACCTAAACGCCGGCGTGATGCCGGGGCAGAGTGCGATGCAGCGGTCGAGCGGCGGCACGACGGACCAGATCAACCGGCTCAGGCGGATGGCGTTCGGGCCGGGTGCAGGAGGGAGCACCGGGACCGGGGCAATCACGGAGTACACCAGCAGCGAGTTCAGCGATCCCACCACCGAGTACGGGCTGAACCCATCCAGTGAGTACACGGCCAGCAGCGCGGGCGACACGGGGGAGGTGGCCGCGGGCGCGCAGGGGCAGCAGCAGTTGCACGGCAGGCGCGCGGCCGGCGACACCGAGAGGATGAGCCGGCGCACCACCGGCAGGCGCGCCCAGTCGTAAACACACTGGCACACGGCATTCATTTTTGCGCTTTGTCAGGCTATAGTAGATTGTGATTTCGTTCGTTCGTGTACATGCGCGTGACAAGGCTGTGGTACTGAATTTTGCTGTCTCTTTTTTTTTTACTTCTCTGTGTTTCGGATTCATGCAATTTTTAGGCCGGGTGAGTGGAGGTTTAAGCTGTAAATTGTATATGCACGTTATTGGCGCTCCTCGGTAAACAAAAGTTAAGCTTTGAGTATGTTAGAACTCAAGTTGTGTAATATTTCTAGTAACTGGCAAGGTTCGCGAGTTCAAGTTTTTATGATCTGAAGAACTGACAACAAAGGATAGGTGTTAAATTTCAGAATGTGTTCATTGTCCACTTTCAGAATGTGTTCAGGTTCAGGTTAACTGCGGCTTCTGTTTGTTTGTCGTGCATCCATCTGCATAGTTCTTGTTCTCTGTTATTGTGCTTTTGGCAATAACTCAAGTACTTGAATTTGGATCAAATTTCTTTAAGATCATTTGAATCAGTATAGTTAACATGCTCTACAGATGTGTGGCTGAACTTGAGAACCAACTCTACTTTAGTTATTGCTGTGTGATTCGATTAGTCCTTTAAATCTTTTCTACGTGCCGTGCAGTAATTCAACCCTGCTGCTGGCCAAAATAGTCTAACACTGTGGTACATGTAGTTCCTAGGTGCTGCGTTGATGGAGTTTATGATGGATATCAGAATGGGTTGTCGTTGGATGTCTCACTGAAGATGAGGTTGCTGTTGTACATACTACCATTTCAGTTTGATAAACGCCAGGAGAGGGCGCCAAACCAGTTCGCAGCCGATTTCAGTTTATTAAGGGCACTATTGTGCGCAAAAATATTTTGTGCCCTAAAACACTTTAATTGAGGCCCCTTTTTAATTTATACTGCTGTAGATGCTCTTAGCATATAAACTTACCACACCCATCTTAAAATAAATGAACGCCTCATGTTTGGAGGAACTAACTAATTTCAAATTTAACTAGGTTTAAAGAAAATACAACCAACATTTTTTTATCTCCAACTAGATTTGCTATAAAATATATAATATGATTAATTTAATAATATATATGTTTAATACTGTTGGCGTTCTAAAAAGGTTATAACCACGGTGGGGATTTACTTATCATGGGGATTTTTTTTGTCGGCAGGGTTGCGACGTACGGGCATTACAATAGTATAAATAAGGTTATACTTATAAAAGTTCTATTTAAAATGGTCTAAAAAAGAAAAGGAGAGTTAAAAATTTAATAGAAAAGGCGATTATTCCCGCTTAAATGTGGCGACCAAGAACACCGACCAATGCATCATTCATACTAATCGATAAGCTTTATGAGCCCCCTTTATCCAAATATTTCCCAGCATTTCTTTGCCGACAATCCTCTTATCTACCAGGTGACCGATGACGCGATACGTGCGAGATCGACCCTTTTCGCTTTTTTATTATTTCCTTTGAAAGAAGAAAAATACGCCCTCGTGGATTCGGCCACTCTTTTATTTAACGACCGATTTGGCCACTATTCGTACCATGTAATCTGATAGGCTGTCCTTGGCTTGCTCCTTTCGCCTCCGATTCCGTCGCCATTCAGGCCGGAGTACCGCCGATCTGAGAAATACTACTGCGACGCGAGTGCCGAAAGGCTGACGCGAACGGATAGAGCGAATCGCGCCTAGGTGCCGTGCGTGGGTATCAGCCGCTCGTAGGCGCTGCCGCGTCGGACGGGTGTAGATAGCGGCCGACCCGGCGCCGCGCCGCGCCCCGCGTCTATCCCCCCACCACGTTTCGTGGCGCTGAAGCGCTGCTGCCCTCCTGCCGTGCTGAGTCAGGGTTGATGAGGGTTACAACTTACAACCCCCAACGGCTTCTCGTGGCCACTCGCTTTTCACGCAAGACGGCAGAACCTGCACCCCCGTCCCCCGCCGGCTCGTGTCGTGGTGGGTGGCCACCCCTCCTCCGCTCCACTCCATTTGGGCGGAAACCGAATCACTCGGGTCAGTGGCCACTTGACCCCTGAGCTTTGCTTCCACTTTGCAGGCTCGAGATCACCGGGCACAAACGGCAGTGGTCGTCGTATCGTACCATGGTAATCATGGGATCACTATGAACGGACCGGCGAGAGTTGTGGGGCAAAAGGGGTCGACTCGTCCATGGTGTGGTTCGGCCGGAAGTTTACCGACCCAGTGAAGCGGGCGTCGTTGTCGCTGTAGATCCGATCCGGTGCGTTGACGGTGCCAGGCCAGTAGTATGTAGTAGCTAGGTCAACTCGGGTAGTGTTATCCCCAACCCTTTTGCCACGTCAGGCCTAGGCCAGGCGAGATTACCAGGGGCTCTCTCCGCCTTCCCCAGCCTGGGATGCTGGTGCCGCCCCCGTCATACATGTACATTTGGACCGGTCTGGTCCGACACGGTATAGATCTACAAAAGCATGGCTCACAAAAGCACATATCTAATTATAGGTCGTGTCAGCACATGTGTCTAGTCATCGGCGCACAGCATGGCCCACAATTAGTTATATGTGTCAGACCGGCCCAACTAGTCCAAAATGACTTAATGTGCCAGACCGGCCCATATACATACAACAGTAATACATAAATAAAAAAAATATAGAATATATATGACCAAAATAAAACTAAGATGTTTTATAGATGCACATTAAAAACCTTTGGTCAGAAAGAAAAAATATTACAACTAGCTCAGAAATAATATTCAGTTCTTTGTTCAGTGTTTAATTGAGTACTATATAGCCATACAGAATACATATACAATGATTATTATTACTATTCACTATCCCCGTCTAGGTATTGGTTCTCGAAGGCCTATTGAAGCTTTAAATTCTCCAAGTTATGATGGTCATGTAGACTTTGACGGGCCTTAGTTAAATACTGAATCTATATTTAGTGGACCTCAATGGGTCTTAATTAAATGGGTCGTGCCAGACCGGCCCATGTGCTTGACTTGAGGTCCAGATATAACTCACATATTGGGTCATGTCGTCCCAGACCCACAATTAGGTTGGGTCGTGTCAGATCTGGACTGTGCCAGAAATTATGTGCTTTAGGCTAGCCTATTAGGCACAGCATAAATGTACACATCTACCCGTCCACGCCCAAAAAAAAAGTAAATTAAGTTACGAGGAAACGTACATACGGACTCTACAGCAGGATTAACGAAAGCGAGAGTGGAGGGGCCAGCATAGCAACGCCAACGATGGAGCAAAAGCGGCGAAGGGATAAGGCCCCCCCGAGTGGGGTCCTGTCGCAATTCTTTAATCGGACCCATCGTGTTTCCACGTGGCGGTCCAACCCTCTCCGGGCGAGAAGATCGGCAAGATGACTTGCGCGGAGACGCGCAACGAGACCCGGCCGGTCCGCCTCCGCCCCCGACGCCGTTATATACACGCCCCTGTCTCCCCCCTCGCCTGGTTCGTTGCCGCACCCGCTGCCGCCTGCCGTAGTGCTGCTCCCGGCCCTCCCTCTAATTGCTCTTGCCGCTTTATGTATTTGCCGCGCGCGGCGACAGAGAATATACACGAGTATATACAGTAGCCGCCGCCGGTGGAATCTCTAGCTGGCAGCCGGTCGGTCGGTACTCTACTCTAGAAGCTAGAGAGGTACTGTACTACTCTGCAGGCTAGCTAGCTAGCTAGCTAGCTAGAGGTAGAAGAGGCCGGACCGGCCCGGCCCGATTGAAGAATAAGATAGAGCTGTCAGCTGCTGAGCGACGACGGCGATGGTGCTCTACTTCAAGGCGCGTCCGGACGCCGGCGACTACACCATCTACATGGGCGCCGACAAGAACGAGAACGAGGAGCTCATCAAATACGGCCTCCCCGAGGACGTCTGGTACGTACGTACGTCGTCGCTAGCTGCTGCTACCTCTTATTTCCTCGCGACGACGACGACGCTCTAGCTTGCTAGCTAGCTAGCTAGTCATCATGGCGAGGCGATTCGATGGTGGATTGGGTTCCGATCGACCGCGACATGCGCGCGTCTCGGTCTGCCGCTACACGTAGAGGCAGCTTAGCATTGCGCATGCCGCACGCATAGAGGACGGCAGATGGAGAGGGCAACGACGAGAGCTCTGTTGAAGATAGCTAGGCTTGACCGCTTGAGCAGTTTATACTGCGAGGGCGGATAGATTAACGCGTGACTGGGCCTTGACGAGGCTGCTGGCGTGGACATCCCATCCCCAACCCCAACTACCTACCGGCCTACTACTCTACTACCAAGACGATAGATAGGTAGATAGATACGACCAAACCTGCGGTGCGGAGCACAACACGACTGTCTTCTGTTCTGTCTGTCGCATGTGTACAAGTCGTTTTGTCTGCTCACCGCTGGCTATGTGAATCTTTTAATTATCTTGTACGGCCAGGGGACGGGGGACCTCAGCTCACATACAGTAGCTAGCTTGCTTGGAGGAGCTGATTACACTTACACCCGGCCAGCTAGGTAGGCCAGGTGTGTGTGTGTATGTAGCCAGCTGGAGCGCTTTCTGTACAGTACAGCTCTCGCGTAACGTAACTAACCGTAGAATTAATATAGTATACAAGATACCATCAGCTAGCAGCGCCTAAATACACACATGTTGCAGGTTCCATGTGGACAAGGTATCCTCGGCACACGTCTACCTGAGGCTAAAGAAAGGCGAGACGATACACACCATCAGCGAGGCCCTCCTGGAGGACTGTGCGCAGCTCGTCAAGGCTCACTCCATTCAAGGTGCGTGCTCTCCTCTGACCTCTCTCTCTCTCCATGGGAGAAGAACCAAAACCAGAACAAGGTGTGCCCTGCCCTACAAGGCTTTTCAGCTCCCACATTGCAGCATGTTGCGGCGGCTGGAATCTTTTCTCACTCCCCCCTCCCCTGTAGCCATCGAGCAGGAGATCTATCAGGAGAGCGCCTCCTTCGTCTCCCTCTCTTTTCTCCTAGCTCTATTATTGGCGCTGCGCGGGGCCACTAGCTAGCAACAAGCTCCTCCAATCATCTGCGCTGCCTGCGCGCGTACATGTTGATGTGATTCGCGATCATGGAAACGTGGCACCAATTGTTGGAGTGGGTGACGGACGCGGCTTTGCTGTACGTGCAGGGAACAAGATGAACAACGTCGAGGTGATCTACACGCCCTGGGCTAATCTCAAGAAGTCCCCATCCATGGATGTCGGCCAGGTTGGCTTCCACAACCCGCGGATGGTAATCACCTTTTTTTTTCGCCCCCCTTCCTTACCCTCTCCCCCCCAAAAATCTGGGCCTCGGCCAGGTGGGAGAACGGGCCCACGTGTCAGCCAAGCCAGCATCTGATTAAAACACGTACGGACAGAGTGGTGGTGGTGGTGTTTCGCGCTTGTACAGTGTTGCACTGTTGTATCTTTTTTTTTTGGTCTATTTAAATTTGTTAAACCAGTCTCCTCAAATAATGCAAAGTTGGGGTTCGAATCTGGGGGGAAAAATAACACCCAACGGCCGTTAATATTGTAAATGGATCGGAGACGAAGATGCCAAAGGTGTATGTGTATCTGGACAGACGACGACGACCACTGGTCTGATTGTTTCAGCACTTTAATCATGTCCAAATGCTATATATATGCCTTGCATTATTGCATCCAACCTTTTGCGTCATATGCCACGCTGGAAAAGCATCTTGGGGATTTTTTTAAAAAAATAGGACTAGCTAGCAGCTAGCGTCGTATTGGCTGGACATGTTTGAATCCTTTTGGAGTTCCTTAATTAGGTTATCCTGTGTCTGTAGCTAGCGAATTAATACTCACGCCTGATCGACAATAGTTTGTCAATCAGCAATATAGTCCTGACAATGCGAGACCATGTCCTGTTTATATTCCTTGCTACACACACACACACACACACATGTACTATACGTAATTATGTAGGAAAAATAATTCCTTTAAATAATCTACTGCATCTCTATGCATGTAGTCATATACTGTGTGTTGTATAGTTGTACCTCAGCTGCTTGTTATTGATTTGCTCGTGTCAGTTGGGCTGACCTATTTGCGAATATAAGCAGTGTGGGAGTTGTAATTCACTAGCTATCTACTGTCTGGCAGGTACACGTGCTTATAGTCGAGAAGCGTGTCAACGAGATCATCAACAGGCTGAATAAAACCCGGGTAGAACGCCGGGCGCCAGACTTGAAAGGTGCTTAATTACTAACACACAGACACGCTGATCTGCCCATGCACGTACGCCGTGCATATCATGCTTAATTATTATCAGTTGATTAATAATCCTTCTCCGGCCCCTCGGTCGTGTGCAGCCGAGAAAGAGGCATCAAATGCAGCAGAAAAGGCCGAGAGGAAGATGCAGCTGAAAGAGAAGGTATACTCAGTTAACATTGCTGACAGCGCGGCCATGCACATGTATGGCGTCTAACGACGGTCATCACTGAATGGATTGGCAGAAACGGAAGGAGGAGATGGAGAGGCTGGAGAAGGAGAAATGGGCGGAGATACGGAGCTACAAGGGCCTCATGGTGGCCGAGAAGATGACGTCCAACCGCCAGATCGCCTCCGCCGGCAAGTCCATGCAGGAAATGGAGGATGAGTTCGTCTGAAGACGACTGTCATCGTCACTGGAGTCTACATCTCTCTGTCTGTGTGTGTGTTGCGTGTGTACGTACATATGTCCATGCTCGCGTGATAACAACGAGTCGAAGCAACCAAAAGATCTCATGGATCGATTATTCGATCCGTTCCTGATCCTCCGTTGATCTGTGCTGTACATAACATGTGCTCCCAGCATGGACATGTATAGGTCACGAGAAGAGCTAGCGCGTATGTATACAAGTAACTAGTGACGAGCTGTTGCTCGGAGGGATCAACATATATGGAGTTCATCAAGAGAATCGGTGCAACCACTACTACAGGCGGTCCGGTTAGCCTCTACACAGACGGTTCCAGAAACCGCTTGTGGTGACCGACTGTGATGTAAAACAACATCACAGGCGGTCAATCAAAAACCGTCTGTGAAGACAGACATCACAGGCGGTCCAGTTCAAAGGAACCGCCTGTGATAGACACACATCACAGGCGGTTTTTAATATAAGTCCGACTGCATACAATATAAATCACAGACGGTTTTTTAATATACAGATTCATATACAGAATTTTCAAACAGATTATACACAGATTTCATGTACAGATTCACACAGATTGCATACACAGATTTATATATATCAAGTTCCATAATACACAGATTCATCCACATATCAAGTTCCATCGTCATACACAGATTTATACACATATCAAGTTCCATAGACAACTAAACATCTCAAAGTTCCATAGACAACTAAACATCTAAAGTTCCTAACTAAAGACCTAAACACTGTGTGATATTGTGTACAAACTTAGTTCTGGGAATTGTTGCAAATTTCCATTTGTATTGTAGAATAGCCCTTGTTGATGAAGAACTTCACGACGCATAAAGTAAAGCAAGTCTCTTACAACCTTAGCCACGCCGACGGAAACCATATCTCTTTCTAACCATTCAACATTGATCTTGGATTTAGGAACCTGCAATGAAAGCAAAAAACAAGCAGTGCTAAGAGTAATGTGATGAGCAACAATATAACATAAAAATTGCAACATAGACAATGACAGCGAACTTACATCCTCACGATTGACCATGTAATGGAAGGTGACACGACACCATTCGCATACATAATAACCGCACAGGACAGTACCCGGAGGTTGTTTGTCACCATATGGAAATAATGATATTGACAAATTAGGCTTGTCCTCTGGATGTTCGCCGCCAAGATCTTTCCAATAAAAACGGTATGCACTGCATATAAGAATAGCATTGTGAGATTAAGAATACATTTGTTAAGTTGTAATAAGTACAAGTGTGCAATAATAATCATACTTCTCTAAAATCTTCAAGAAGTCATTATACGTAGCCTTTTCCATTCTCAGTGAGTCGAAGACCACGACTTTACCATCCTTTGGAAAGATCATGATACAAATGTAGTGGTCACTATATAGACATAGACGAAAACACATGTTAAGATCACGATTGCCATAATTTATAGTTCAAAATTAAACCATGTCGATAACTTACTTAAAGTGGTGCGGAGCTATTATTAAGTCCTTGCCATGTTGTACATGATTATACATAGCTCGTCCAATGTATGCCGTCATTACCTTCATTTTCTTTCTCTGATTCTGTTTGACGGCTTTCTCAAATTCAGCATCGTCCAAGTCTTTGTATTCTTCTCCATGCCTCCGAGCAACTACTTTGTAGCGAGCTTGGGATATCATCAACGGGTCAAGAAACCCTGTCTTAAGTTGTTTCTTCTTATCATCCATGTATTGCATCCTACGTGTAATAGTGTTAATCGTTAGACTCTCGTTTATGTGTGCGTGTACAAAACTAACAAATATGAAAGTTTAGAGGTACTTACAAGCAAAAGAGGGTTAAGTAGTTGGTTTCCATCCTTTGTCGGTGGTACAACGACCAGAGATCGTCAAAGAATAAATGCCGCACAGGATCTATATGATCATTGCTCCAAAATGCATCTTCTGGCACAACAAATGTGAAGTCCTCAAGTTTGTATTTGTTGCTAGCCACCATGTACCACTCATGCATTCTAATCTTCGGAGTCGATAACTTAGAAAGTTGCATCGTCGTCAAGAACGACCTCCCATTCACAAATTTTGGAGGAACATTCTCCTTCTTGTATACCGAGATATTGGTTTTAAGACGTAATGATTCTCGAGTATGAATCATTCCATCTTCTTCCTATACTTCGAAATTGTCTATTTGGGACCGTGTGCCTACTCCATGAGATGCTGATTCTGCTTTTGATTGATTTGTCATAACTCTCTGCAATTTATGCAGGTAGCGTGCCACTGATTCTGACGGTTTCTTGACATCGTCAGTGGCGATTCGCTTATGAATTTTCTTTGAAATAGTTGGCCCTTCAACATAGGTGCCAACCTTTGTTTCCTTTTTGATGTTGACGTCGACATTCTGAGGAACAATTTTGTCTACGTCCCCCTCGTCGAGTTCCTTCGCAAGAGGCGATATGATTGTTTCAACGATTTTTTTGGAGGTCGGTGTCATATTTTCCTGCACCATGGGGTGTGGAATGATCGAACTATCTTTTTATTGCATTGGTGTTGAATTCGGCTCATCACCCAACTTGATGTCGCGTCGATGCCAAAGGACCAACTCGTTCATTGCCTCCTGCAAAGTTATGATCCCCTCAACTGGAAAATCTATCTCCCAATCTTCACAACCACTGTCTGGGATTTCTAGAACTTGGACCACAGTATAGTGTGGCGGGACAGGATTATCCTTGTAGTTAACAAGTCCTGGTTTTACCAAACCAGTAGCAGCTTGCTTTGTTTTTGTCCCAGATCGATTGATTGGAATATGAAGAAAGCAAGGCTTGCCCTCAACAATATCGTCTACAGGGTATTTGGTCAAGTCTTGCACAGATCCTACGCTGCTAGGGACTATAGGTGGACTCATGTGGCTTGGCTTGAGTTCAAATGATATGCATTCTGTTTTCTTCATTTTGTTCATCACGTCATTAATAGCCTTTTGTACCCTTTCATCAATAGTCTCTTCAAGGGTCCTTTTCGACTTCTCGTGTTTCCTATATGACGACGCATACTCTAGAAACGCCTCTCTCCAGGAAATCTTAGAAGAGATTCCCCGAGCCCGTCCAGTGTGTTCAGGATTGCCTATGTCACACCCGGTTTTGAAGGCAAACCGAATGCGAACCATGTACGTGCCAGGATCAGAACTCACGTACACAGTGATTACATAAATGACTTATCATAGCACAATGCTTCAAATAACAATAGAGAGTAAGTAATAATATTAAAGACTAGAGTCATTTACATAATAAACATCAAAGTGCACATAATAGAAACGTTGCCAACGTAAACAAACCCACCACAGGCAGCTGACTGGGGGAGGTCGCTAGCCTAATCCTCGAACTCGTCGAAGTCCTAGAACTCCTGGAGATCCGCCTCGACGCCTTCTTCTTTACCTGAGCATAGATTGCACCAAAGGCAACCTGGTGTTTTGTGAAAACAAGGGTGAGTACACATCAACGTACTCAGCAAATGTCCTGTTTGGCTGAGGTGGACTAGCTTTATGTGGGGTTAAGCTCAAGCAGTTGCTTTTAGTTGGTCAGATATTTATTTTATAATGGAAGCCAAGTTTTAGCAATAACCAACCCATGAACCATTTCCTCATCGAGGAACATCATTATCATCATCGAACTAAAACCATAAATAGAACCATTGAATCTCAGATCATTTGTATCTCTAATCAAAGAGGATCCCAAGGCCGCTCTTAACCGTGAGCACGGCTGATATATCAGTTTCATAACACTCTGCAGAGGTTGCACACTTTACCCATGAGCTGTGATTCCCTTTCCGCCCGAGGATCGCGACTCCCCATTGATCACTTCCAAGGTGAACTGGCAGGGTCTCACTACGTGGCTTTTCCCTAGGGTCCTCACTATGCGAATGTTGGAAATGACCATTGCATAAAGTCCATCTGACGTCCCAAAACCTATACATCTGCCCTCAGGAAAAAGCCGTGGGACGATGCCCGTACCCAGATCCCTGAGCGAGAATATAGGAGCCATAACAGATGCCTCCGTTTCCCAACAACCAAAAACCAACACCCAACATAAGAATTCCCTAATTACTTGGCCAAGGGCGTCCCATACTACCCTCATGGTTGCACTGTTTTCCCGGGGTGTCGCTCCCCGAACAGGTCCTTACGGAGAGGCACTCAAGAAACAGCCTGAGTCCCCTAAAGTATCACAAGATCATCATCGGGATAACATCATCGTATCATAAGTAATCACATCATGTTCATTGATTAAAGTAAAGCAATAGCACGAAGCTAACCATAATAACCCAAAAGGTAATCAAGGACAAGGTAAATACAAAGCTAGTCAATCCTTAGGTTTCAATTGAGTAATGCGGGACAGTGAATTATAAAGTAAATAGGACATAATGGGTCAGAGGACACTTGCCTTCACCATACAGATGCTCAGGGTCTTCAATCTCGTGGAACTCGAAGAACTGAATCACTTGGTCGCCAATGCTTGATCTTTGATCCCTCAAAGCTCAGAAACGGATCACAATCTATTCGCGACGCACAACGAATACAAACAGGCACAAACAAACAAACATATATATGCATAAGAACATTACACCATTAAAATAAGAACATAATAAAACATGCAAAACGAAATAGAGTGCGTTACTACGGTCACGCGGGGAAAAAAGAATTATCGAACTCGAAGCTACGGTCGGGAAGATATCGTGTTTACGCTAAATCAATATTAACTATAACATTTAATTCGATATTACCAAATATAAGTTATATCTAATATTTAGTTTCGCTTAACCTGCTACACTAGCAGCTATCAATTAAACCAATAATTTAATTAAAACGAGAGATTCTAAGCGAGGCGAATTTACGACGAGCGAAACATCACGACAGCGTGCAAACGACGCGCGGACACGTGCGACATAGCACACTGACGGCACGAAACAGTGCGTGCGACCAGCGCGAACGACGCGCGAATCAGCACGACACCACGTGCGGAACAACTCGTGCGACAGGCGAGAAAGACTAAATACGTGACGCGTTTATACTAAATAATTATTTAATAAGTAGTTAAGTTAATATTATCCATGTTAATGTTTATTCTACAAGCGCGAGTTGAACACTACACATTTAATCTAATTAGAATATTAATCTAATACATATTAGTCGAGCAGACCTTAAGTTAATTATCTAAAATATGTGACCCGACGAATTAACGTTATTAACATGAGCGTTTACAAGCGACAACAATTTATTACGCGCAGACACCGCACGACACACGAACCAGACGCGCGGCACGAACGCGCGAAGGAAGTGATGACGACGCACAAACAGCGCACGAATGACACGCGAACACTCGCGCGGCAACGTGCGAGCAAAGCGATAGTGCGCGAACAATGCGCGACGACGTGCGAACACGCACGATCCTCACACGCGATACGTGCGGACAACACGTGCGAAACAGCACGCACGACACGCGCGAACGACGCGCGCGATACGCGAGAAAAGCTAAATAGACGTCACATTTACATTAAACAAATATTAGTTAAAAACATCTGAGTCGGCATTAACCACATTAATTTGCATCTATAAAATCACCATTTAAAACTATACCTTAATTTTAAGTTCAAATAAACCTCAGTTTAACTACCTAATTAACGAAAACTTGTGTTACAACCAAATAATATTACTAACATATAGTCGAGGTTATTCCGAAGTCGCTACGACTGAAACGAGTCGAGACGGACTTGCAACGCAACATATATATTGAATAACTAGTGTTTCTCGAATTTAGACTACGTGGCACGATTCTATTGGTGGAAGGCTAACCATACAATGGACCACATGAAAACGGTCATAGAAGATGTGGGATCCATTGTGAGGGCTGGTTTCTAGGATCTCGTGGATGAATGTGGGTGGGGCCAGACAATTTGCAAGCACATACGGAGGTCTCGTTTGCATCGCATGCAAGGGGCTCACACATGCGGTTGTTGCACGATGTGTGTACGGTGGTGGGATTTGCGTGCATGCGGCCATGCAGAGTGGACCCTACGTCAGTCTCTACTTTCTTCCTTGGCTGAAAACGCACACGGTGGTTTCTTCTACGCGAAACGCGGACGCGCAGAGACTCCGAGCGATGGTGGCTCGCTGGCCGGGGTGGATCTTGCGGCGGCTGGCCGCGTGCATGGTTGCCACACCCGAAAAACACCTGGACAGGAGCGAGCTCGGCCGCTGAAGAGGAGGGCTGGCCTCTAGCCATGGCCGCGTCAGGGCTTGTCACAGGGTGCTGTGCTGCTTGCAGGAACGCCGGGCTGGCCAAGCGCCACGCGCACCCGCGCCGGGACGCCGCGCGCCATGGCCTCCAGGCCGGCCAAGCTATAGCACGCGCAGGGGCATCGCCTTGCCTTGCCGCGATGCGGTCGTTCGCCTGGAGGTGCTGTCGCGCCCTGGTCAAGAAGTCGAGCGGGGGTTCCGGCCAGGATTCACGCGCGCTCGGCTCTAGGAAGGTCACGCGTCGCGATGAGGAGCATGACGGAGGTGCCGCGCATGCTGGTGGCCTATTCTGCGCGCACAGGTCGTCGCTACCGCGAGCTTAGGGGTCTGCGAGGAAGAGAGGGAGAAGGAGAGGGGTCCTGCGTACCTGGTAACCGCTGCCCTTCACGCCCGTGATCTGGATCCGGGGCGAGACGAGGAGCTTTGCGACGGCTAGGGATGTATTTATAGAAGAGAGAGGATACGGAAGACGGTTGTAAAATTTGTCGCATGCCGCGTCATGGCCGAGTGAAAAAAGACGGTCACGCGACGAGTTGCGCGATACAGTGTACGACAGAGGCTGAGTCATACGGATGGTAGAAAGGGTCAGATAAAATTAGACGAAAATGGTTAGAGCTGGCTCGCGGACCAGAGTTCACGGGGTGGAAGGCGAAGGGGTAGACGGGGATAGACAAGGATTATGTCGACGACGCGAGCAGCATGCCGTTCGCGGGAAGAAGCAGTTCGATGATCTCGTGAAAAAGAGCACGAGATCGGGAACGGATCGACGAGAGAAAGAGAAATATATATATTATCGAGTTTCCAAAAAAACTTATAGTTTTCGCAACTACTACATTTTTGGTATTTAATTAATATTAGAAAGACTAAAAATTCATATTTTAATACTCGGAGAAACATTTCGAAGGTCCCAGCAATCCCTAAAAACAATATCGAGATAATCTTTTTTTGTTTCGAAAACCTTTTACACCCATAAACAATATGCAACGACATGAATGCAACAAGCAAAGCTTCTCTAGCTAGGCTTTTATTTCACTAAGTTAATGCCTATATAAAACAAAATAATTCTCCACTTTTAGGAAAAAGAGAAGGAAAGCGAAGAGCTGAGAGAGTAACACCTGAATTTGATGGATATTTTAAAAGAAATTTTATACCCCTAAAATCAGGGTGTTACAGATCTAACCCCCTTAACAGGAATCTCGCCCCGAGATTCAAGAAGAAGCTAGCAAGAAAAACAAGGTTGGTTCATCGGTTGTTCACAAGATCTTACAAATAGATCTACCCACTAAAAGAGACTCATCACTCTCTCGGCTCAACTCTTATGTCTAGCAACCTGCCACTCTCATCGCTTGTTTGAATTAATTTGTACTTTGAGCGAGTGAAGACAGTTTCTTCTGGATTATCACTGGTTGAGTTCTGCTTGAAGGCCTTCTTCGCGAGCCGGTCTAGACGCTTCTTGGGGCATTGGCAAATGAAGTGCCCTTCTTCTTTGCAGTAGAAACAAGCACCTCTTACTTTAACCTCTCTGCGAGTCAACTTTGCTTGATTGCCAGCAGATGATGGTTGATCGGTTGCCTGCATGCTGAACAACTGAGCTTGATTTGATTCTCCTGTTTGGGTATTCACGAGCTTTGGCGCTTCTGCTTGCGGTTGAGGCGGTTTAATCTTGTACCCAAGCATTTTTCTGGTCCTCTTGTTGTTCTTCATTCCATTCAGCAGATATCTATGTGACTCATCCTTCCTTTTCACCACTGTTGGGGTTGGAATCCTGTCGTTGACCTCATCCACTTTATCTTCATTGGGATTCATCATCTAGGTAGGGGAGAAAGGGAGAGTGAGACAAGGTTTCACAAGGTTCATGATATATACAAAGGGCAAATATGAAACAAGGACATTTAGACATTTATAATAGAAAGGAAGTGACAGCTAGCGTGAAACAAGGATGGTGTTGTATTTTGACAGGGATAGGTTGATGGTATTGTGTTTCAAGGGAAGACTAGCAAGAAAACAAGGTTGGCACATAGATTCTTCGATTCCACTCAGACTCTGCCAACTGAGCAGGTACAAGAGGAAAAGGGTAGAGAGAGAAAAGAGGTAAGCATCGATGGATTAAAGGGAGAGGGCAGGAAAAGAGAACCCAACTACCCAACTATATGGCACTCACTTAGTGAACTAATGTCATTGCGGACCAAGGGCCACAACACATCAACACTCATCACAAAGAAGCAAATCAGTCATCACACAAAGACAAACAACACAAGCGTACAACAACAAACATCTCGTTGCTATACGTTCCTTTTAATTAAATGGTGGTTCTTCTTGAAAATGGAGTAACTGCTCTCTAAGGTTGTTGAAGGACAAGGAGAAGAACAAGACGTGTAGGATAGGGACATGAGTACAATAAGGGATGGAGTTAAAGCAAGGACTGTAATCTACAAGGGAGAAAATGCAACCAAGGGTAGGGTAGGTAAAACACCACTCTCAAATTGAGATGGAAAACATGATATTTGAAAAGGTAGGCATAAGATAAGCATCACGGGAAGATCTAGATATTACAAAGGTAAGGGAGGTAATAGGAAAAAGCACACCAAAAGATCGAGTTTAGGCAAGACTTGCAGAGTGGCAGAGGAAAAGGGAACGAACAAGAGTGGGATGGGTAAGACAACACTCTTGAACTAGGATGGGAGGGGAGGCATAAAAATGCACGTACAGGATAAGCATCAAGGTAAAGATCGAGGGATGACAAGGGTTAAGGTGATAACGGGAAAACACACAATAAAGGATGTATTTTAGACAAAACTTGCAAGGCGTCGAAGAAGGGGGAGCAATCAATGGTGAAGTAGATGAGGCATTATCCCCGAACAGGGATGGAAATGAGGAGGCTTCAAAGGGTAGGTTCAGTGTAAGCAGGAAGAAAAGGGAATAGATATCACAAGGGTCTAAAGGTAATAATGGACAATGATGTAGAAGATGAGGTAAATAGGCATAAGACAAAGGATATAAGTACCATAGAGGATGGAGTTAAGATAGGACCTGTAAATGGAAAAGGACAGGGTACGTCCAAGGGCCAGATAAGTAAACTGTCACTCTCCAATTGAGGTGGAAGAGAGGAGATTTTTAAAGAGCCAAAATAAAGATGAGTATCAAGGCAAGATCGATGGATGACAAGGAGATGGTGATAGCAAATAAAACACACAACAAAGGATGGAATTAAGACAAAACCTGTACGACAACAAGGAGTGAAAAGAAATCAAGGGAGAGATAGGTAACTCACAGCCTCAAACTGGGTTGAAGGGAAGGGGAGGCTTTTAAAGGATAAGCTCAAGGTAAGCATTTAGGTAGAAGACGTAAATATCGCAAGGGTCAAATGTGATAACGAACAAGGGTATAAGAGAAAAGATGAAGGCATAGAAGAGCCAGTGATATGAGTACAACAAAGAATGGAGTTAAGATAAGACTCATACCTAGCAAAGATGGGGTTCCAACCAAGGGCAGGATAAATAAAACACTTCCCTCGAATTGAGATGAGAGAGGGAATTTTAAATAACAGACATTTGATAGTTATCAAGGTAAGATGGAGAGTCGACGAAGGTAAAGGTAATAACAAACAACAAAGGGTGGAGTTAAAACTCGCAAGCGACAAGGAATAGGATACAACTAAGGGAAAATATGTAACCTTCAACTTTTAAAATTGAGACGAAAGGGAGAAGGTTTTGGAGCGCAGGTATAATATGGGCATCAAGGTAAGATATAGAGGTGTCAAAGGTGAAGGTGATAATAACAAAAAGCATAACAAAGGATAGAGTTAAGGCAAGACTCGCGAAATGATGAAATGGAGAAAACAATCATGGGTAAGGTAGGTAAGGTTCCAATAGAATGGTTGAAGTAAAATAAATTATTACCGAGGGAAGTTATATGGAAACGATGAGATCATTAAGGATGTGAGGAATAGAACGATCGCTCATGAATCATGAAGAAACAAAGGTGGTCAAGAGTATGTAAACTGAAATGTTTTAAATAGACATTGGGGTGCAAAGGTAAGCATTTATATACAAAGTAAAAGTATGCAAGATTACGAAGGTGCGAATATACCAAGACCAAGGGAGTATGAATTGCCGAAAGATAGCGACTTAACAACAGAATAAGAAAGGGTCTCAAAAGACAGGATGATCATGGACAGATAAACTGAAATGTTTAAGTAGGCAGTAGAAATTCTGAGGTAAGTATTTGAAACAAGAGTATTAAAGGGATACAAGCATGTCAATACCAAAGGACTAGAGTTCGCCAGATGGTAGCAATTTAATGACGAAAGAGGAAAGAATCCCAAAAGGACAAGAAGGTTATGGGCAGGGGGCATCTACAAAGATGTTGCAAGCACAAGAGTGAGATCAGATCTAATAGATTGAGAGAAGTATAGACCGTACTAGAATAAAATACTTTTTGGCAAGGGGGTATATAGGAGCACAACATAAAATTAGTCGAGGTGACTAATATTTTGAAGCAGAATCAAGGATGAGGTGAAGTAATAATCAATAAGTCCTTAAAATGGCCAATGCTACTCTAGGTCAGCGGTCCTATAGTCAGCACGGCTTTGATACCACTTATGTCACACCCGGTTTTGAAGGCAAACCGAATGCGAACCATGTACGTGCCAGGATCAGAACTCACGTACACAGTGATTACATAAATGACTTATCATAGCACAATGCTTCAAATAACAATAGAGAGTAAGTAATAATATTAAAGACTAGAGTCATTTACATAATAAACATCAAAGTGCACATAATAGAAACGTAGCCAACGTAAACAAACCCACCACAGGCAGCTGACTGGGGGAGGTCGCTAGCCTAATCCTCGAACTCGTCGAAGTCCTAGAACTCCTGGAGATCCGCCTCGACGCCTTCTTCTTTACCTGAGCATAGATTGCACCAAAGGCAACCTGGTGTTTTGTGAAAACAAGGGTGAGTACACATCAACGTACTCAGCAAATGTCCTGTTTGGCTGAGGTGGACTAGCTTTATGTGGGGTTAAGCTCAAGCAGTTGCTTTTAGTTGGTCAGATATTTATTTTATAATGGAAGCCAAGTTTTAGCAATAACCAACCCATGAACCATTTCCTCATCGAGGAACATCATTATCATCATCGAACTAAAACCATAAATAGAACCATTGAATCTCAGATCATCTGTATCTCTAATCAAAGAGGATCCCAAGGCCGCTCTTAACCGTGAGCACGGCTGATATATCAGTTTCATAACACTCTGCAGAGGTTGCACACTTTACCCATGAGCTGTGATTCCCTTTCTGCCCGAGGATCGCGACTCCCCATTGATCACTTCCAAGGTGAACTGGCAGGGTCTCACTACGTGGCTTTTCCCTAGGGTCCTCACTATGCGAATGTTGGAAATGACCATTGCATAAAGTCCATCTGACGTCCCAAAACCTATACCTCTGCCCTCAGGAAAAAGCCGTGGGACGATGCCCGTACCCAGATCCCTGAGCGAGAATATAGGAGCCATAACAGATGCCTCCGTTTCCCAACAACCAAAAACCAACACCCAACATAAGAATTCCCTAATTACTTGGCCAAGGGCGTCCCATACTACCCTCATGGTTGCACTGTTTTCCCGGGGTGTCGCTCCCCGAACAGGTCCTTACGGAGAGGCACTCAGGAAACAGCCTGAGTCCCCTAAAGTATCACAAGATCATCATCGGGATAACATCATCGTATCATAAGTAATCACATCATGTTCATTGATTAAAGTAAAGCAATAGCACGAAGCTAACCATAATAACCCAAAAGGTAATCAAGGACAAGGTAAATACAAAGCTAGTCAATCCTTAGGTTTCAATTGAGTAATGCGGGACAGTGAATTATAAAGTAAATAGGACATAATGGGTCAGAGGACACTTGCCTTCACCATATAGATGCTCAGGGTCTTCAATCTCGTGGAACTCGAAGAACTGAATCACTTGGTCGCCAATGCTTGATCTTTGATCCCTCAAAGCTCAGAAACGGATCACAATCTATTCGCGACGCACAACGAATACAAACAGGCACAAACAAACAAACATATATATGCATAAGAACATTACACCATTAAAATAAGAACATAATAAAACATGCAAAACGAAATAGAGTGCGTTACTACGGTCACGCGGGGAAAAAAGAATTATCGAACTCGAAGCTACGGTCGGGAAGATATCGTGTTTACGCTAAATCAATATTAACTATAACATTTAATTCGATATTACCAAATATAAGTTATATCTAATATTTAGTTTCGCTTAACCTGCTACACTAGCAGCTATCAATTAAACCAATAATTTAATTAAAACGAGAGATTCTAAGCGAGGCGAATTTACGACGAGCGAAACATCACGACAGCGTGCAAACGACGCGCGGACACGTGCGACATAGCACACTGACGGCACGAAACAGTGCGTGCGACCAGCGCGAACGACGCGCGAATCAGCACGACACCACGTGCGGAACAACTCGTGCGACAGTCGAGAAAGACTAAATACGTGACGCGTTTATACTAAATAATTATTTAATAAGTAGTTAAGTTAATATTATCCATGTTAATGTTTATTCTACAAGCGCGAGTTGAACACTACACATTTAATCTAATTAGAATATTAATCTAATACATATTAGTCGAGCAGACCTTAAGTTAATTATCTAAAATATGTGACCCGACGAATTAACGTTATTAACATGAGCGTTTACAAGCGACAACAATTTATTACGCGCAGACACCGCACGACACACGAACCAGACGCGCGGCACGAACGCGCGAAGGAAGTGATGACGACGCACAAACAGCGCGCGAATGACACGCGAACACTCGCGCGGCAACGTGCGAGCAAAGCGATAGTGCGCGAACAATGCGCGACGACGTGCGAACACGCACGATCCTCACACGCGATACGTGCGGACAACACGTGCGAAACAGCACGCACGACACGCGCGAACGACGCGCGCGATACGCGAGAAAAGCTAAATAGACGTCACATTTACATTAAACAAATATTAGTTGAAAACATCTGAGTCGGCATTAACCACATTAATTTGCATCTATAAAATCACCATTTAAAACTATACCTTAATTTTAAGTTCAAATAAACCTCAGTTTAACTACCTAATTAACGAAAACTTGTGTTACAACCAAATAATATTACTAACATATAGTCGAGGTTATTACGAAGTCGCTACGACTGAAACGAGTCGAGACGGACTTGCAACACAACATATATATTGAATAACTAGTGTTTCTCGAATTTAGACTACGTGGCACGATTCTATTGGTGGAAGGCTAACCATACAATGGACCACATGAAAACGGTCATAGAAGATGTGGGATCCATTGTGAGGGCTGGTTTCTAGGATCTCGTGGATGAATGTGGGTGGGGCCAGACAATTTGCAAGCACATACGGAGGTCTCGTTTGCATCGCATGCAAGGGGCTCACACATGCGGTTGTTGCACGATGTGTGTACGGTGGTGGGATTTGCGTGCATGCGGCCATGCAGAGTGGACCCCACGTCAGTCTCTACTTTCTTCCTTGGCTGAAAACGCACACGGTGGTTTCTTCTACGCGAAACGCGGACGCGCAGAGACTCCGAGCGATGGTGGCTCGCTGGCCGGGGTGGATCTTGCGGCGGCTGGCCGCGTGCATGGTTGCCACACCCGAAAAACACCTGGACAGGAGCGAGCTCGGCCGCTGAAGAGGAGGGCTGGCCTCTAGCCATGGCCGCGTCAGGGCTTGTCACAGGGTGCTGTGCTGCTTGCAGGAACGCCGGGCTGGCCAAGCGCCACGCGCACCCGCGCCGGGACGCCGCGCGCCATGGCCTCCAGGCCGGCCAAGCTATAGCACGCGCAGGGGCATCGCCTTGCCTTGCCGCGACGCGGTCGTTCGCCTGGAGGTGCTGTCGCGCCCTGGTCAAGAAGTCGAGCGGGGGTTCCGGCCAGGATTCACGCGCGCTCGGCTCTAGGAAGGTCACGCGTCGCGATGAGGAGCATGACGGAGGTGCCGCGCATGCTGGTGGCCTATTCTGCGCGCACAGGTCGTCGCTACCGCGAGCTTAGGGGTCTGCGAGGAAGAGAGGGAGAAGGAGAGGGGTCCTGCGTACCTGGTAACCGCTGCCCTTCACGCCCGTGATCTGGATCCGGGGCGAGACGAGGAGCTTTGCGACGGCTAGGGATGTATTTATAGAAGAGAGAGGATACGGAAGACGGTTGTAAAATTTGTCGCATGCCGCGTCATGGCCGAGTGAAAAAAGACGGTCACGCGACGAGTTGCGCGATACAGTGTACGACAGAGGCTGAGTCATACGGATGGTAGAAAGGGTCAGATAAAATTAGACGAAAATGGTTAGAGCTGGCTCGCGGACCAGAGTTCACGGGGTGGAAGGCGAAGGGGTAGACGGGGATAGACAAGGATTATGTCGACGACGCGAGCAGCATGCCGTTCGCGGGAAGAAGCAGTTCGATGATCTCGTGAAAAAGAGCACGAGATCGGGAACGGATCGACGAGAGAAAGAGAAATATATATATTATCGAGTTTCCAAAAAAACTTATAGTTTTCGCAACTACTACATTTTTGGTATTTAATTAATATTAGAAAGACTAAAAATTCATATTTTAATACTCGGAGAAACATTTCGAAGGTCCCAGCAATCCCTAAAAACAATATCGAGATAATCTTTTTTTGTTTCGAAAACCTTTTACACCCATAAACAATATGCAACGACATGAATGCAACAAGCAAAGCTTCTCTAGCTAGGCTTTTATTTCACTAAGTTAATGCCTATATAAAACAAAATAATTCTCCACTTTTAGGAAAAAGAGAAGGAAAGCGAAGAGCTGAGAGAGTAACACCTGAATTTGATGGATATTTTAAAAGAAATTTTATACCCCTAAAATCAGGGTGTTACAGCCTAGTGCTGCAGTTAGTATGTCATTCTCCCTCCGAGGCTTAAATTCTCCTTTTTTTCTCTTATCTGCATATTCTTGATTTTTTGTCGAAACTTCGCCTACCAATTCTGGATGCAAAAGTTTGCCGTCCTCACTCAAACCTGCCCGACCTAAGATCCAACAAATAGCTCGCTCATCGATATCTTTTAATATTGGGTCCAAAGTGCCGTTAGCTATAGCTTCCTCGATTATCCTGTTCCACTGCACAACTTTATGGTGATATCCGGTTGACCCCAGGCGATGGGGGTGTTTGTTCATCTTCGCTCTCTGAGAATTAGTTTTGCCCAGTTCTTTGGCCTTCAGTTCGGTCTTCTGACGAACAAATTCCTCCCACTGAGCTTGAGTGATTTCCCCCATTTTCTTGGGCGGAGGAACCTTATTCTTCTTAACAAATTCTCTATTCATCTCGGCCTTCCACCCACGAAACATCTTGGCCATAGCAGAGAGCATCGACTTCCTTACTGCATCCTCTGTGCCTTTTGGGAACTTGAATGACTCAAACAACTTAGCCCATAGCTTATTGTGGGTGTCTTCATCTAAATCCTTCCATTTTTGAAGTGTGATTGGCACTATATCTCTAACAGTAGACCCGCAGGAATTTCAAAACTTTGTAACCACGTCAAGTGGTTCTTCAGGAAACCCCTCTACATTTAGTTTTGTTACGTACATAACTACACCTTCTTTCATCTGATTCGGACCTCGTCGCCCTCGTTTCCGCTTATGTGAAACGGATGATTCAGGCATCGGAGCATCCTCCGTGTTTCGTGTAGAACATGCATCCTCTTTCTTCTCTTCATTTGAAATCTATATAGTGAAACAATTAATGGCCTTTCATATATGAACATTATTTTAGAATATAGTCGGCATATTTCTATTTACCTCTTCATCGTTGGGAATATAGTCGGCATCAAGCTCATCTATGTTTTTTTCTTCCTTGGAGGTATAGGAGTACAAGGATTGTCGTCACTAGAACTATCCTCCCCGCTCCCTTCACCGGAGCTGCTCGTTGTCTGCCATTCAAGTTTGGTCGCGTCTTCATCAACTTTGTTAGACGCACCGGTGCAGACCACATCCATACTAGGCTGCTCGTTGTCTGCCATTCAAGCTGGTTCCATCGATAAAGGGATATACTGTTAGTCTGATATACTGGTTCCATCAATAAGGGAACTTGGAGAAAAGGTGATTCAAAAGAAATCGAGCCCAAACCCGCCTCCGGGGCAGGATCGGGCCGGGAAGCACGGAGCAGATAGAAGTGCACTTCCCAATGCAGTAGACAGAGAAGGCATGGCTGTGATGTTATAATGCTGAAGGACCCCAAGATGAGATTGTGCCCTGTCGTCCACCACTGCCCGTTATTTGTGGGCTTCACCGAGGGCGGGAAACATTTGGTGACATCAAACGACCTTCGGCCGGGCTGGGGACGTCTGCGAGCTTGTTAAGGGGCCAGACGATGGTGAGCCGGTGTACTCTGTCCGGATGTGTGGTCACAAAAATTAAAGCCGCCCCGGCTTCATCTGTGCGCTTCTCTTCTCTTATGTCGGCTACTAAGATCACTTAGCACCCCACCTAAGAGAAGAGAAGCACACATATGAAGCCGGGGCGGCTTTAAATTTTGTGACCACACATCCGGACATAGTACACCGGCTCACCATCGTCTGGCCCCTTAACAAGCTCGCAGACGTCTTCAGCCCGAAGGTCGTTTGCTATCACCAAATGTTTCCAGCCATCGGTGAAGCCCACAAATAACGGGAAGTGGTAGACTACAGGGCTTAATCTCTTCTTGGGGTCCTTCAGCATTATAACATCACAACCATGCCTTCTCTGTCTAACTGCATTGGAAAGTGCACTTCTATCTGCGAGCTTGCTTCCCGACCCGATTCAGGCATTCCGCCGATGCCATTCTCCATATAAGTCCCAAACAGAGAATAGGGATGAGGTAGTCAAGATTGTAGGCGCTAGTGCTCAACTACTAGCATCTATAGATATGGACACAAGTCCAAATTTGGTGCTACTCGGCACCATCGATATCACTAGAAAAAAATACATCAAAGAGATCCACTTCCCAATAGTACTCGAAGATAGTTCATTGACTTGACACTCTCTAAGAGGTTCATATAAAATACATTATCTCTAAGAGTGAAACCTACGATACTCATATCGTGTTGTTTAGGACTAAACATCAACAACCCCTTGACTGGTCGCTATCATACTCAATTCCAAAATATTTTTCCAATATGTCGGCTTGAGTAAGGAGATCTGGGCTTGGGAGTTCCTCCAAATCATCTGCAGCTTCATCATCTTCAGCATATTGCAGGGCTTCATCTTGAATAATTTTAGCCCTCTTGGAGTCAGCATACTTTTTGATGGACAGAGCACACTTCTCAAGCATGTCGCATACATCTCCAATTTGAAACAAAGTGGTCTTAAGTGTGTACACTGATTCCGGTTCACTAGTATCCACAACCCCATCAGTCACTAGACTGCGAATGATGTCAACATGTGTCTCGATGACTCGAACTGAGGTCTCAACCATGTCAAGTGGCTCTTTTTCCATCTCTGAAACTGAAAATGACCAAGTCTCACAATCAAAAGAACAAAGGCAACAAAGGCAGGGATCAGAGGGAAAACAAGGATGTGGCTTATAGGGCAAAAAGAAGGGTCCAAATAACATTGTCATGGCTATGAACAAGTCAAAGATGGGAGATAAGAACAAGTCTTATAATATAGGGTTGGGAAGCAAAGATAGGTATTCAAAAAACTTAGAAGGGAGATAAAAACAAGTCTTATAACATAGGGAGATAATAACATTGTCATGGCTATGTACTTCCATGATGTATGTGGCCATAAGCACATTTGACCTAATGATTATCAAACAAAGATAGGTAGTCAAAAAACACTAAAAATAGACTTCATATAAGAAGTAATTGACAACCAAACAATAAGCAATAAGCATATTGACAATATATGTAAGTGAAAATGTGCACTTATGAATATGCAAACAATAAGCAATAAGCAATAACCAAACAATAAGCAATAAGCATATTGACAAACATTTAATCTAAGCACTGATAATCAGGGATAGCCATCGATTGGGCAGAATGCATATACACAATTTGTCAATATGCACTTATGAAATATACACAATGAAATACTCCAAGTACTTGAACTGAAATATACACAATGAAATACACAATTCTGCTTGGCATATACACAATTTGTAGAACATTGCTTGCTTGTAGCTAATGGAACCTGAACTGAATTAAGAGCTCGGGGAAGAAGAAATGGAACCTGAACTTCGACCTTATCAAGAGGAAGAAGACAGAGCTCGTGGACGGCGGCGCTTCGGGCTCAGGGATCGTGACGGCGGCGCTTGGGCTCGGGGACTCGGCGCTCGGGCTCAGGGACGGCGGGCGCTCGGGCTCGGTGAAGGGGACGACGACGCTCGGGCTCGGTCTCGGGGACGTGTTGCTCGGGCGCTCGAGGACGGCGGCGCTCGGGCTCGGGGACGAGGATGGCGGGGCTCGAGCTCGGTGAAGGGGACGGCGACGCTTGGGCTCGGTGAAGGGGACGGCGTTGCTCGGGCGCTCGGGGACGGCGGCGCTCGGGCTCGGGGACGGGGACGGCGGCGCTCGAGCTCGGGGACGGGGACGGCGGCGCTCGGGTTCGTGCTCGGGGACGGGGACACGACGGCAGCCTGGCGGCGCACTGTGTCAGCTCGGGCGGGAAGAGTTAGGGTTCCTGCCGACCAACGAGCCTTTTATATTGTAAAGAATCCCAGGCGGATATTTAGCAAAACCGCCTGTGATAGACAACATCACAGGCGGTTGTTAATTCCGACCGCCTGTGATAAATTAACTTCACAGGCGGTCGACGTAAAAAACCGCCTGTGATGTTATCTATCACAAGCGGTTTTGCTAAATATCCGCCTGTGATGTGTGTACACTATAAAAGGGCTAGCCCCCGACGGGTTGCAGAACCCTAACTCGCAGAACCCTAATTCACAGCACTGTAGCGGCGATGGTTTTTTTAGATCTACAGGGAGAAGGTTTTGTTTTTGAGTTTATTGATTGATTTCAATAGTTTATGCATATATATGATCTCCATTTGTTTTCTTTCTCATTTTGATGCGATTTTTTGCCTCAATTTTGTAATATAGAACGGATTTGAAGAAAAGCTTTGGAATTCAAGATTTGGACTTATAATAGTTGATCTAGTTTAAAGATTCTTTAAAAACACAATTGTCTCACCTCAAGGTATCTATTGTTGCAATGTTTGTTTTATTTTCATACATATCATCTTGTTTCATGTTTTATGGATGAATTCAATTAATTAATGATTTTATTGATGTTAATCAATATAAGGATAGGTAATGGACCGAGGTTGGATGTACAATGTGCCAAGACCACATCCGTTGTATATTCGAAATTTGAGAAGCTTTATTGAAGCGGCCAAAAAGCACGGGAATTTGCGAAAGAGCAAGGAGATATTATGTCCGTGCATCGACTGTGATAATAAGATAGCTTGGGGAGATAAAGGAGTAATCCAATCACATCTGCTAAAAAGAGGGTTTAAAAACAATTACACGATATGGTCAGAACATGGTGAGTTGGATCCGTGTGAAGTGCCTGGTAATGACGAGAGAGTTGTCGGAATTTTAGATCTTAAAGTTGATGGTAAAGTGGATAATGTGGATGCTAATCAAGATTTTGAAGAATTTGATTGCGAAGAGATGTTGCGCCATATGGAACCAGAAATGTTGAGTTCTGTGGGATCGCAGAAAGGGCTATCTAAAATGGAGGGACTGGAAAGTGCTTCAAAAGAACCTTTATATGATGAATCAAAGGGTTGTGACAAAGAGTTTACTACACTACGTACAGTTCTAGAACTTCTGAAGTTGAAGGCTAGCGCTGGATGGTCTGATACTAGCTTCACAGATCTTTTGAATTTTCTGTCCCAATTACTACCAAAACCCAACAAACTACCAACAAGCACTTATAAAGCGAAGAAGCTTATATCTCCCATAGCTCTGGGTGTGCAAAAAATTCATGCATGTCCGAAAAATTGTATTCTGTATCGTGGCGATTTTGAGAACGCATCAAGATGCCCAGCTTGCAATGTCAGTCGATACAAGAAGAGCTACAATCAAGACTGTGTAAAAAATCCCGAAGAAAAATAAAAACAAGAAATCCACTATTGGACCTGAAAGTGACGATGACACTTTTGATGACATGGATGGGAAAAAGAAGTCAAAGAACCCAGCTTTGGTGATGTGGTATCTTCCAGTAATTGATCGCTTAAAACGTTTGTTCTCAAATCCTAGGGAGGCTGAGCTTATGCGTTGGCATGCTGAAAATCGCAAGCAAGATAACAAACAGATTCGACACCCTGCTGATGCATCACAATGGAAAAATTTCGATCTTATGTATCTTGAGTTTGCCAAAGAAACCAGAAATGTAAGATTTGCTTTGGGTACAGACGAAATGAATCCATTTGGTGAAAAAAGAAGTGTACATAGCACCTGGCCCGTGACTTTAACGATGTACAACCTTCCATCATGGCTGTGTCACAAAAGAAAGTACATTATGTTGACTATTCTTATTCAAGGTCCGAAATCAGCTGGTGTTGATATTGATGTGTTCCTAGAACCTCTTATGAAAGATATGACAAAGCTCTGGAATGAAGGAGTTAGAATATGGGATGAGTATTGCCATGAGTATTTCAACTTAAGAGCAATTATATTTGTTACCATCCATGATTCTCCCGGTGGCGCCACACTATCAGGGCAAAAGACTAAAGGAAAGAATGGTTGTGTAGTGTGCGTCGATGGAACTGCTTCCATGTACCTTAAATCATCCAAGAAGTTGGTGTTCATGGGACACAGACGGTTCTTGATGAAGCAGCATAAGTACCGAAAGATGAAAGCGAAATTTAACAATCAACTGGAAAGTGAAGGTGCACCAAAGCCTTATATTGGGAAACTTTTTTTGAAATTGTAAAGAACATTCATGTTGTATTCGGAAAGGGAAAAAACAAAGGAGAAAAGAGAAAGAGAACTGACCCTTCAACTTACACAACTTTCAAGAAGCAATCAATTTTTTTCAAGTACCTCCCATACTGGAAGGATATGGAAATTTGCCACAGCATTGATTTGATGCATGTAACAAAAAATGTTTTTGACAACATCATTGGAACCTTGCTGGGCATGCCGAGTAAGACAAAAGACGGACTCAAATCACGCAATGATCTAGTAGATCTTCAAATCAGACCGGAACTTCATCCAGTGGATAGTGGCAAAGGGAAGCCTTACCTCCCCCCAGCTAGCTACAACTTGTCAGTTGAGGAGAGAACAAAGATTTGCAAATGTTTGCGTGGGGTCAAAGTGCCCACAGGTTTCTCATCCAATATCAGCAGACTAGTCAGGATGAAGGACTTGTCTTTATTTGGCTACAACTCTCATGACTGCCATGTGATGATGACAGTGTTCCTCCCAATTGCGGTAAGAGCCCTCGAAACAGAGCATGTCAAAGTTGTCATCACACGCTTGTGTTACTTTTTCAATGCGGTTTCATAAAAAGTAATAGCTTTAGAAGACTTGGACTATCTAAAGGCATACATCATCGAGACTATGTGCAAGCTTGAAATGTGTTTTCCTCCATCATTTTTTGATATGCAAGTACACCTAATCATACATCTCGTGGATCAGATAAAAATATTAGGGCCACTATATTTACATCATATGTTTCAGTTGGAGCGATACCTGGGAGTATTAAAAGGTTATGTGCGAAATCGCGCTCACCCAGAGGGTTCAATCATGGAGGGATACACTACAGAAGAAGTGATTGAGAGCTGTATAGATTACGTCAGTGATGGAACAATGATAGGTGTGCTTGTACCTAAACATGAGGGTAAACTATGTGGGAGAGGGAGAATGGGCAAGAAAACTTGTCGGGGACCATAATTAGGGGTACCCTCAAAGCTCCTAATTCTCAGCTGGTAACCCCCATCAGCACGAAGCTGCAAAGGCCTGATGGGTGCGATTAAGTCAGGGATCGGTCCATTCGAGGGACTCGATCACGCCTCGCCCGAGCCTAGCCTCGGGCAAGGGCAGCCGACCCCGGAGGATCTCCGTCTCGCCCGAGGCCCCCCTCCAGCGACAAACATACTTCCGGCTTGCCCGAGGCCCTGTCTTCGCCAAGAAGCAACCCTGACCAAATCGCCGCGCCGACCGACCAAATCGTAGGAGCATTTAATGCAAAGGTGGCCTGACGCCTTTTATCCTGACGCGCGCCCTTCAGTCGACAGAGCCGAAGTGACCGCAGTCACTTCGCCGCTCCACTGACCGACCTGACAGAAGGACAGTGCCGCCTGCGCCGCACCGACTGCAGTGCCACTTGACAGAGTGAGGCTGACAGGTAGTCAGGCCCGACCTCAAGCACCATAGGAAACTCCGCTCCGCCCGACCCAGGGCTCGGACTCGGGCTAAGCCCCTGAAGACGGCAAACTCTGCTCCGCACGACCCAGGGCTCGGACTTGGGCTAAGCCCCGGAAGACGGCGAACTCCTCTCCGCCCGACCCAGGGCTCGAACTTGGGCTAAGCCCCGGAAGACGGCGAACTCTGCTCCGCCCGACCCAGGGCTCGGACTTGGGCTCAGCCGCAGAAGACGACGAACTCCGCTCCGCCCGACCCAGGGCTCGGACTTGGGCTCAGCCCCAGAAGACGACGAACTCCGCTTCGCCCGACCCCAGGGCTTGGACTCAGCCCTGGTCTCAGCCGACGGTCTCCGCCTCGCCCGACCCAGGGGCTCAGACTCGACCACGGCCACGGAAGACAGACTCGACCTCGACCTCGAAGGAGCCTCCACATCGCCCAACCTAGGGCGCGGACCGACCACGTCAATAGGAGGCGCCATCATTACCCTACCCCAAGCTGGCTCGGGCTACGGGGAACAAGACCGGCGTCCCATCTGGCTCGCTCCACCAGATAGGCAATGATGGCGCCTCGCACGCTCTGTGACGACGGCGACTCTCAGCCCCCTTACGGAAGCAAGAGGACGTCAGCAAGGACTCGACAGCCCCGACAGCTGTCCTTCCACTAGGCTCCAGCGCTCCTCCGACGGCCACGACACCACACGAACCGGGTGCCAAAACCTCTCCGGCTTCCACGACGGCATGTACTTAGGGCGCTAGCTCTCCTCCGCTAGACACGTAGCACTCTGCTACACCCCCCATTGTACACCTGGATCCTCTCCTTACGCCTATAAAAGGAAGGACCAGGGCCCTCTTATAGAGGGTTGGCCGCGCGGGGACGAGGATGGGACAGGCGCTCGCGTGAGGCTGCTCGCTCCATCTCCCGCGTGGACGCTTGTAATCCCTACTGCAAGCGCACCCGACCTGGGCACGGGACGAACACGAAGGCCGCGGGATTTCCACCTCTCTCACGCCTGTCTCCGGCCACCTTTCTCCCCCCTTCGCGCTCGGCCTCGCGCCGACCCATCTGGGCTGGGGCACGCGACGACATTTCACTCGTCGGCCCAGGGACCCCCGGTCTCGAAACGCCGACAGTTGGCGCGCCAGGTAGGGGCCTGCTGCGTGTTGACAAACAGCTTCCCGTCAAGCTCCAGATGGGCAGTCTTCAGCAACCTCTCCAGCCCGGGACGGTGCTCTGTTTCGGGAGTCTTGAGTTCATGTCCCTCGACGGCAGCTACGACATGATACTCCTTCCCCCGCTGTGCGACAGCGACAATGGCGGCCGACAGCCCGCCCGCCGGCGGCGGAATCGACGACGTCTTCCCCACGTGGTGGAAGAACAACATTCGAGCTCACCCCGTCCTCTCCCCCGCCGATGGAGGAGGAGGCGGGGCAACCAAGGCCAAGCAGGAGGCAGCGCCTCATCGGCTGTCGAGCGAGTCGATGGCGCCAGCGCCCCAACGGGGGGCACGTCGGGCATCGACCTCGCGTTTGAGACGAAGACGAGCGTCGTCTCCCCGCAACACGCCGATTCTGAGCAAACGGACGACGCCAGCACGCTCGCGAAAGGCTTGCTGGACGTCACCCTCGTACCTGAGACGACGGTGCAGTCATCCCCGACGTGACTTCATCACCGCCCGTCGACCAAGAGGTACCGACCGATTCCCATCTCATGTCTTTCGAATTCAGCCTCGACCCGCCAAGTAGCTTCGCTTTGGCGGACGCTCTCGTAGAGGCGAGTCCAAACTGTCTGGGGTTTCGTGTGCGGTCACCCTAGGACCGGCTGACGGACGTCTCGACCTACGGGCCCTCGAGGTCCGAGGAAGATGACGAGCCCGACTCCTGTTGGGATTTCTCTGGACTTGGTAACCCAAGTGCCATGCGGGACTTCATGACCGCATGCGACTACTGCCTTTCCGACTGTTCCGACGGTAGCCGCAGCCTCGACGACAAGGACTGCGGCCCAAGCCGCGAATGTTTCCACGTCGATCTAGGGGGTCCCTCTGAAGGCAACCATCTCGGTACGCCGGAGGACGGTGATCTCCCTAGGCCAGTGCCTCGCGTTGGCATCCTGTGGGAGCTAGCTGTGGTCCCCGTTCAGGCGGGGGGCCATGACCCACAGCTCAAGCAAATCCGCGGGGTGCAGGCCAGGCTCGACGAGGGAGCAGGAGCGCTTGAGCCGATCCGCTGGGACGTCGAACAGGAATGGGCGGGCCAACCTCCGGCCGAAGAAATGCGTCATCTACCCCAGGGCTTCCAGCACCGCATCGCCGACGATGCCAGGATGAGGCCGCCACCCGCTTCCAGTGGGGTCGGCCAGAACCTGGCTGCAGCAGCAATGCTTCTCCGTGCGATGCCGGAGCCATCAACCACCGAGGGGCGGCGAATCCAGGGAGAGCTCAAGAATCTCCTGGAAGGCGCCGCGGTCCGACGGGCCGAGAGCTCCGCCTCCCGAAGGCAGGGGCACCCCTCGGAACATCATGCTGCGACTTCCCGATTCATGCGGGAAGCCTCGGTCCACACCGGGCGCACGCGCAACACAGCGCCTGCGGCCCCGGGTCGCCTCGGCAACGAGCACCATCACCGCGACTGTCGGGCCCACCTCGACGAGAGGGTGCGCCGAGGCTACCACCCCAGGCGTGGGGGACGCTACGACAGCGGGGAGGATCGGAGTCCCTCACCCGAACCACCCGGTCCGCAGGCCTTCAGCCGGGCCATACGACGGGTGCCGTTCCCGACCCGGTTCTGACCCCCGACTACTATCACAAAGCACTCGGGGGAGACGAGACCGGAGCTGTGACTCGCGGACTACCGGCTGGCCTGCCACCTGGGTGGAACGGACGATGACAACCTCATCATCCGCAACCTCCCCCTGTTCCTCTCCGACACCGCTCGCGCCTGGTTGGAGCACCTGCCTCCGGGGCAGATCTCCAACTGGGGCGACCTGGTTCAAGCATTCGCCGGCAATTTCCAGGGCACGTACGTACGCCCTGGAAACTCCTGGGACCTCCGAAGCTGCCGACAGCAGCCGGGAGAGTCTCTCCGGGACTACATCCGGCGATTCTCGAAACAGCGCACCGAGCTGCCCAACATCACCGACTCGGATGTCATCGGCGCGTTCCTCGCCGGCACCACCTGCCGCGACCTGGTGAGCAAGCTGGGTCGCAAGACCCCCACCAGGGCGAGCGAGCTGATGGACATCACCACCAAGTTCGCCTCTGGCCAGGAGGCGGTCGAGGCTATCTTCCGGAAGGACAAGCAGCCCCAGGGCCGCCCACTGGAAGATGCCCCCGAGGCGTCAACTCAGCGCGGCGCCAAGAAGAAGGGCAAGAAGAAGTCGCAAGCGAAACGCGACGCCGCCGACGCGGATCTTGTCGACGCCGCCGAGTACAAGAACCCTCGGAAACCCCCCGGAGGTGCCAACCTCTTCGACAAGATGCTCAAGGAGCCGTGCCCCTATCACTAGGGGCCCGTCAAGCACACCCTTGAGGAGTGCGCCATGCTTCGGCGCCACTTCCACAGGGCCAGGCCACCCGCGGAGGGTGGCAGGGCTCGCGACGACGACAAGAAGGAAGATCACCAGGCAGGAGAGTTCCCCGAGGTCCGCGACTGCTTCATGATCTACGGTGGGCAAGCGGCGAACACCTCGGCTCGGCACCGCAAGCAAGAGCGTCGGGAGGTCTGTTCGGTGAAGGTGGCGGCGCCAGTCTACCTTGACTGGTCCGACAAGCCCATCACCTTTGACCAAGCCGACCACCCCGACCACGTGCCGAGCCCGGGGAAATACCCGCTCGTTGTCGACCCCATCATCAGCGACGTCAGGCTCACCAAGGTCCTCATGGACGGAGGCAGCAGCCTCAACATCATCTACGCCGAGACCCTCGGGCTCCTGCGTGTCGATCTGTCCTCGGTCCGGGCAGGCGCTGCGCCTTTCCACGGGATCATCCCCAGGAAGCGCGTCCAGCCCCTCGGACAACTCGACCTTCCCGTCTGCTTCGGAACACCCTCCAACTTCTGAAGGGAGACCCTGACGTTCGAGGTGGTCGGGTTCCGAGGAACCTACCACGCGGTACTGGGAAGGCCATGCTACGCGAAGTTCATGGCCGTCCCCAACTACACCTACCTCAAGCTCAAGATGTCGGGCCCCAACAGGGTCATCACCGTCGGCCCCACGTACAAACACGCGTTCAAATGCGACGTGGAGTGCGTGGAGTACGCCGAGGCCCTCGCCGAGTCCGAGGCCCTCATCGCCGACCTGGAGAGCCTCTCTAAGGAGGTGCTAGACGTGAAGCGTCACGCCGGCAACTTCGAGCCAGCGGAGACGGTTAAGTCCGTCCCCCTCGACCCCAGCAGCGACGCCTCCAAGCAGATCCGGATCAGCTCCGAGCTCGATCCCAAATAGGAAGTCGTGCTCGTCGACTTTCTCCGCGCGAACGCCGACGTCTTCGCGTGGAGTCCCTCGGACATGCCCGGCATACCGAGGGATGTCGCCGAGCACTCGCTGGACATCCGAGCCGGAGCCCGACACGTCAAGCAGCCTCTGCGCTGATTCGATGAAGAGAAGCGCAGAGCCATAGGCGAGGAGATCCACAAGCTAATGGCGGCAGGGTTCATCAAAGAGGTATTCCATCCCGAATGGCTTGCCAACCCTGTGCTTGTGAGAAAGAAAGGAGGGAAATGGCGGATGTGTGTAGACTACACTGGTCTAAACAAAGCATGTCCGAAGGTTCCCTACCCTCTGCCTCGCATCGATCAAATCGTGGATTCCACTGCTGGGTGCGAAACCCTGTCTTTCCTCGATGCCTACTCCGGGTATCACCAAATCAGGATGAAATAGTCCGACCAGCTCGCGACTTCTTTCATCACACCCTTCGGCATGTACTGCTTGTAACACCCCAGGTGTTACCTTGGCTAGAGCCACCTTGGCACTAGAAGCTGTTTTCACAAAGGTAAAGACTTAGGGCACCACATGAGAACTTTGGAGCTCTTGTGCTAATCAAGTTGCCAATGACACAAGAAGCATTACTCTAATCCTTGCACACTTACTACCTTGGGTAATAAGGGGAGAAGAACCCTAGACCTCTCCAAAGCCCTACCCTCCAAAACCCTAAGTAAGGGGGGGAAAGAGAGTGAGCAAGTGGGCAAAGCATGTGTAACTTTTACCCAAACCCTAAGCAACATTTTAACCATCAATTAAGGGAGGGAAATATTTCAAAAAGGCCCCTGGAGAAACCCCAATTCAGATCTCCAAGTGGGGAGAGAGCTAGAGCTCTCTATTTCCCTCTAAGTCACATTTTTGCCCTAATTCAAAGACCAGCCGTGTTCACTTTGAAGATGGCGCCAAAACCACTTGGGTTCTATACCAAAAACGTGTTATACCACTTAAGGCACCCCCTGGAAAAATTTGAGACCGAGACTCAGACATTTGACAACACTTGACATCAGTTTTGTCGCTGAGCGGGCAGTGAGACAAGCCAGATTTGGCGCCCGTCTATCTCCCTATCTAGGGCGTATCATCCCTTGGAACTCACACATGTGAGATAGCCCTAGGTGCCAGGAGGAGGTCTGCGCCGGATTCATGGCGAGATTCGCACGTTTGCGATCTCTGGAAGCGTTTGAACATTGGAAGAAACTCACTGCCACGTGTTCGACGCCTTCTGCCCGCGCCAGAGCACGCTCGCGCGCGCCCTCGCTTTGCCCCGCGCCGCGCCCAAGCCAAACCGCACCGTGGCCCGCGCCCGAGCTTATAAAGCCCTCCCAGGCTTCGACTACGCTCTTCCGCGCACCCTCCACACCTCACCGGAGTTAGCTCGTCGCCGTTTGCCCGTGCGCAACGAATCCGCGGCCGCCCAACCCCTCTGCCACCTTAGACCGGCCAGCAGAGCCATCCCCAACCCCGTCCTGTCCTCGGAGAAGCTTGTGCACACCTCCGTGAGGCTCCCCGAGCAAGGAATCGGAGTTTCCTTCGCCGGAGAAGCCAGTCCACGCTCGCCGGAGCTCTCGACCCCCGCCGGAGTACGTGGACCGGGTAAACCACTCCACCACCCTTCGATTCCTTGTGCACAGTCGCTGCGTGACCCCGTGATGCTCACCGTGCCCTCGGATTGAACCAGTTCGCCGTGGTTTGGCCGGTATACTCGCCGCCGACGAGGACACCCGCCTGCACGCGTGGACCGGGCGATTCCGGCCATCTCCGACGCCGAGCCGTACCTCGACGTGACCGCCAGAGTCTCCCCGAGCCGACCCCACCCTTCGCCGGACCTCCCTCGCCGCCGGTAAGCCACGCCGCCCTTTTCTTTCCCGCAGTTACTGTTTCAGTGAGGGGAAGGACTGCGGGTGAGAGGGAAGAAAGGTCAGGGGGTTTTGTGTAATGTCAGCGACACAGGGGAATAGTGGCGTGGGGGTAGATTTGTGAAGGTGGATTTAGTTTAAACCCAGGGACCTCGGTGTAAACGGTTTTTCCAGAAAACCTTAATTAAATCTGTTTTAAAATTGGACAGCAACTTTGAAAATGCATAACTTCTGTTTAAATCATCCAAATTTGGTCAAACCAATTTTGTCAGACTCCAATTAATGTAACCTATTTAAGAAAAATATAAAACCCCTTGGTACTGTGGAAAACTTAAAAGTTCTGATTTAATGTTAGTTTTGGCCAAAAGCTAAATAATAGTAAGAAAAATAGTTAGGCTATTTGACTAGGGTTAGAAAAATTTGGAGGAGTTCATATCTACCTACTAACTTAGTTAAAAATGTTAAACCCCTCTGTCCACTACCTTAAGTTAGTTTTTACCCCTTATTCCATAATATGTTTGGGATTAAGAAAAATGGAAAATGTAAGTTAATTAGTGAACCAGAGAGTACCCCTATTTTTGTTAGGTTACTTATTTAATGTAGTTCACTGGAAAAATATATCCTACCCTGGTTTAGTATAAAACAAGTAGGATGCCTTTTATTTTAATAAAGCAGAGATAACTTAGAAAAACCATACAAAAATAATCCCAAGGTGAAAACACCCCCACCCTTGGGATAGTTCATGATTTGTTAAAGAGAACTTAGGAAAAATAAGAAATCTGCTGTTTGACATTTTTTAAATAATAATGTAGTAGAAAGTGCCTTTTTGATATTAAACTTAAGAAAATCATAACTAAATAACCACCTTTTAGTTTTCTGTGATTTTTAACACAAAGGCCTATTATTACTATGGAATGCCAGCAAAAATAACCTTTAGGACAGAACCTATCCTTAACTAAGAGGTATAGTGTAAAGTGGCCCATTTTGCCTAACTATTGCTATTTTTGGTTTAAAGCCTAGCCTTTGTACTTTAAGCCTCAATTTCTTAAAACAAGCTAGAATAGCAAATGACAACCCACTGTAATTTTTACAGAATTTTTGGAAATTATTAAAACACTGTCGTAGTTCAAACCTACACTAGAAGCCCTAAATGGAAATCAAGGAAAGGAGAATGGACAATGTAAATTAATGTTGTCCTAAAACCCTTGTAATCTGTCCACTAAAAATGTATCAAGGCAATGCCAATTCACTATGTTATCCTCACTGAAAACCCAAGCCTAAAGAGTAATAAGCCTCCCCCGCTAAAAGCCCCGTATGACCCAGAAACCCTAAGTTACACCTTAACTTAGTTTTCTTCTTTAGCATAATGATATTAAATCCTGCATAATCATAACATACATGTTCATTGCATTTCGATAGACTGTAATCTTGCTGACGGAGAGTACATCCTCGTGCCGGAGCAAGGAGCTGCTCAGGAGGTAGCCCCGGATCCAGCACTCGAGTCTGCACCAGAGGACCTGCCTGCCACTGCTTTGGAAGGCAAGCCCCGGTTTTATGCATAACCTGTTATTTATGCTATTTTACTTCACTTAATGATTGTAGGATTGATTGTGCACTTAGGTGTAGGAATTGGTTGAAACCCTAGTTGCATGATCTCAGGAATCCTTTTTGAGATGAACACTAGTATGATAGGTCGAGTAGTTGCTTTATTAATTAGGATCTCGGTAGAAGACGAGTGATTTTTCTAGCACTCGCGCGAGATCAGGAAATTGATTGTACCCACTTTTACACTCCCATGATACTAGTTGGTGGACAACAATCCATGGGGATTGGTTGTTTACGAGATGGAAAATGGAATAAGGATTAACGTGCGGATACCTGTGTCAAGCGTTTGAACGTACTAAACACATACCGAGAAATATGGTAAATCGGTAAGCCTAGTACCTGAGTGAACCTGCCCGCAGACTTTACCCCTCACGCGACCTGAGACGAGGTCTCCCATTCCGGTTATGGTGGGTACAAGTGCGGTCACTGCACGACGGCCAGTCGGGGTCAGTGGGGCATTGTACGCCAAGGCGGTGAGCCCTGATCTGTTGCCAGGGAATCGATGGGGACGGTTGATATGTGTGGGGACGGAGTGCCCCTGCATGTCGTGTGTTTAGGTTTACCTTGCAAGGATAAAAACTCGATTCGAATCGTCTGCTTCTCGCAGCTAATGAGACTGCTTGATCCATTGTACTGCATTGAGTAATAAGTGGAAGTATGATGAGTTGAGATAAGATGTTGATTGTTAATAATGCTTGCTACCATGTATGAGTAGATAGTCCACTTTTAGCCTTAAGAGAGTCACACTTAACTTTGACCAAGTTAAAACTTTGATTTAGAAACTCAGCTAGTGCTTTTGGCAACCAAACCCCACAGCCAAACAGCTGCATGTCTAGAGGTAGAGGAGTAGACTCCTCACACCGGGTAAGTCTAGCTGAGTATTAGTATACTCAGCCTTGCTTGTGGCATAATTTTTTTTACAGGTTCTCTGGAGGAAATGGTTGCTGGAGTGACTTGGCCGTCCATCTTGCCACCGGGTTGGACTGTCGAGTGGGACCCTGCCTCGGCTGAGGAGGAGCATGAGGAGTGATGGGACAGGCTTCCCCATCTCTCTGTTTGATTATCGTTAGTTTTATTCCGCTGCACTTCGAACAATGTTGACTACTTTTGCGAAACTCCGATGATGTTGTAATAAATTAATACTCTTTAATGTATGGTCTTATGCTTTATTGTATTTGCTCTGTGACTTACCATCGAGTGAGACTGTGGTACTTGATCCTGTCAGTGGCCATGTCGGACTTGATCCGAGGGATTGACGGGTTATTCCTATTTAAGTGTGGTCTAGCCTCTAAGGCAGGGCTTAGGCACTTAAGTTGGAATAATTCGGGCAGTTCCGCCACAGCTGGTATCGGAGCTCGTACCACCACAGAGGAATCAATAAAACGTAAACACCATCAAATTTTTCTAAGTAAAATTTGCTAGGAACAATATTGGATAGATAGTAGGACGAGCAGGATAGACCTAGGACGTGAAGCCTTAGGGTAATAGAAGGGTAGCCAGGTGGCTAAGTAACTAGGCCCTACAGGCCACTTTTACAGGATGGGAGTTTTTTTCCCTAATCCTTTTCATTGATGTGAGGTCGTTCAGGACGAGCATGCATGCATTTTTGAGTTAAACTAAACGGAACATTAAGTAAGGACTTAAAAATAAAATGATTACCAACTAAGTACCCAGTACCATTTTGTGTAATTAGGGAAAGGCTGAGTCTTATTGTCCTTGTTCTTTTTATAGTTCTTTTTCTTTTACTTACGCTTAACCGTACACAGATGACTTCCCACGGATCCTCCGATGAAGGAGATGCACTTACCCACACTGACGGACTCGCACGAGAGGGCTTTCCCCGCATTTTGTGGGAGTTACTTCAGGGGGCCGGATACACAACACCCCCTCAGTACGAGGTGCAGCAGTTCGAGAAGCATTGAGTGCCTCGCTGTCGGGTGAGGATGACTTTAGAGCCTCATCCCCTGCAGCCCGGCTGGCGCTCCTTGGACTCCGAGTCTTTCGGGTACCGGGCGGAGGATACCATCGAGGCAATCGCTCTGCACGGACTGACCACCTTCTGCGGATTCCACCCCTTGGAGCTGGCCACCCACCCCATTGGCTTGTTCCCCGCTGAGAAGGAGGACGACCCAATGTGGAAGGATCGGGTGGAGCATGCCAAGGACATCTGGGCCATCTACCCAGGTCATACTGCGCACTTGACTGTACGGTGCATGAATGCCCTGTACCGTCTGCAGGCGATGCGCGGTGATGCGATGTCCCATCTGATGGCACTGTTGGAGGCAACAAAGATTACATTGGACAACCGGGAGGAGCTTGTGGTCGACTTGTCCCAAGAAATGGTGGAGAAGGATTTGCAAGTGGAGCAGCTGTCTGGGGAGATTCATGAGTTGGAGGAGCTGGTGGGCACCAGGGAGAACACCATTGAGGTTCTCGAGGACCAGCTTATCAACACCCAGCAGCAGCTCGCCGAAGCAAATGAGCACCTGGATATGCATCACCAGGAAGCTGACGAGGAGGCCAACATCGAGGAAGGAGATGAGCCTGCCTCAAGTTTAGACACTGCCGGCTCAGGGAGGCCACCATCCCCCGAGTCGAGTGTTGCCTCGTTTGCTCGCTAGGAGTCAGGGGCCCAGTAGATGTCAGTAGTGGTAGGACTCCTCGCAGCTAGCTTAGCTTTTGCACCCTTGGGGTACTAGGCTAGATAGAGTTGAGTCATTTTGGAACAATTTGATGTAATCGTGCTAAAATCTCTTGGAAGTTTGTTGATGGAAGATTTTATCAGTTTAAATTTGGAAGGAGGAAATTATACCCCCTTAAAATCTCTTTTGTTGAAGTTGGAGTCTATCATGCTGTTTTAACTTTTGCCCCGTGATAAACTCTTGAAATTGGAACTGTGGTGTTAAGTGAGTATGTGGTTTTTTCAGATGGCCGGGAGGCAGCGTCGTGGTCAGAATGAGCACGCTCCTCCACCGCCGCCACCGCCTCCCACTCTGCAGGAGCTCATGGCCCAGCAGAATGAGATCCTGAGACAGCTAGCTCAGCGTCAGCCACCACCTCAGCATTATGGTGGTGGGGACCATCAGCGTCACCCCGCGGCAGCTACCTATCAGGAGTTCTTGAGTACCCAGCCACCATTGTTCACCAGGGCAGAGGACCCACTTGATGCAGATGTATGGTTGCGAGTGGTGGAATCCAAATTCCCGCTACTCCATGGGGCCTGTTCAGAGGTCACCAAGGTCAGGTTCGCTACCCAGCAGCTCCGCGGACCCGCGAGGACTTGGTGGGACCATTTTCTTGCTATGCAGCCAGAGGACCGAGAGGTGGAGTGGAGGGAGTTCAAGGCAGCCTTCAGAGGGCACCATATACCAGCTGGCATCATGGACAGGAAGCTCAATGAGTTTTTGGCACTCACTCAGGGCAACATGACAGTGTTGCAGTATGCCCAGGCCTTCAATGACTTGTGCCAGTACGCAGGATATCATGCAGATACAGATGAGAAGAAGAGAGACAGATTCAGAAGGGGGCTCAGCACTAAGCTCCGTGATCGTCTCAACACCGTCAGGGCCAACAGCTATAATGAGTTGGTAAACATGGCTATCTCCCAGGAGGACTGTATTACAGCTAGGCAGGCAGAGAAGAAGAGGAAGACTCCCGTGGCAGGACCCTCAGCTCAGCCACAGCGCTTCAGGATTGTGTCCGACACCCAGAGCAGGGGGCCACAACAGCAGCAAGGACGATGGGTGATCCGACCACAGCAGCAGCAGCAGGCACCCAACCGCACCCAATTTCCGGCTCAGAGGAGCAATCAGCAGCAGCAGCAGTACCGCCCGCCAAATGACAACAAGTGTTTCACGTGTGGCAACACTGGGCATTATGCCAAGAATTGCCCCAGGAACCAGCAGAGGCAGGGGCAAAATGTCAATCAGAACCAAGGCAAGAGACAGAAGGTGCAAGTGAGGCAGGGCAGGCTGAACTTCACCACCATGACTGATATTCCAGAGGGAGCACCTGTCATGACTGGTATCTTTACAGTTTTAAATTTTCCTGCTATTGTTCTTTTTGACTCCGGTGCTTCACATAGTTTTATCAGTGCCAAGTTTAGTGCCAAGTGCCAGTTGCCCTTTCACCACACCGATGGGGGTATTACAATTTCAACACCAGGAGGCAGGGTTGCCACCTATCAAATCAACAGACACGTGCCCATAAGGTTTGGTAGTTTAGTAATTAAAACCACCCTCCTCATTTTGGGTTTGGATAGCGTGGATATTATATTGGGAACTGATTGGTTAACCAGGCACCAGGCAGTTATTGATATTGCGGCCAGGGCCATTGAGGTGCACTCACCAACCTGTGGTGAAACTACATTATATTTGCCCGATCAGGGATGCACCCGTTCCTGTGCCTTCGTTATGATAGAGTCCCCGGTGGAAAAGATCCCAGTGGTCCGTGACTACCCAGATGTTTTCCCAGATGAATTGCCAGGGATGCCACCTGACCGAGACATTGAGTTCGCAATTGAGTTGCAACCCGGGACCGCTCCTATCTCCAAGAGACCCTATAGGATGCCTCCCGCGGAATTGGCAGAATTGAAGAAATAATTGCAAGAGTTGTTGGACAAGGGGTTTATTCGTCCAAGCACTTCACCCTGGGGATGTCCAGCTTTATTTGTGAAGAAAAAGGATGAGAGTTTGAGGATGTGTGTTGACTACCGTCCTCTCAATGCGGTTACTATAAAGAACAAATACCCGCTGCCCCGCATTGATGTTCTGTTTGATCAGTTGGTTGGAGCCAAGGTATTCTCCAAGATAGACCTTCGCTCAGGCTACCATCAGATCAAGATCCGTGCTAGTGATATTCCCAAGACGGCTTTCTCTACCAGATATGGGCTATATGAGTTTTTGGTGATGTCTTTTGGATTGACGAATGCCCCGGCTTATTTCATGTACCTAATGAACTCAGTGTTCATGCCAGAGTTGGATAAATTCGTGGTCGTTTTCATTGATGATATTCTGGTTTATTCCAAAAATGAAGCCGAGCACACCAAACACTTGCATACTGTACTTCAGAGACTGCGTGATCATCAGTTGTATGCTAAGCTGAGTAAGTGTGAGTTTTGGCTGAAGGAGATCAAATTCTTGGGTCACACAATTTCTCAAGATGGGATATCAGGGGATCCTGAGAAGGTACAAGAGGTGATGGATTGGAAACCCCCGACCACAGTGAAGCAAATTCGGAGTTTTCTGGGATTGGCAGGGTATTATCGACGATTTATTCCGGATTTCTCTAGAATTGCCAAACCAATGACTGAACTGCTAAAGAAGGGAGTCAAGTATGATTGGAGCCAAAAGTGCGAGGATGCCTTTCACACCTTGAGGCAGCATTTGACAACAGCCCCAGTGCTGGCACAACCAGATAACACCAAGCCATTTGAAGTTTATTGTGATGCTTCTGGTACAGGTTTGGGATGTGTCTTAATGCAAGACAACAGGGTCATTGCTTATGCTTCCCGGGCACTCAGGCCCCATGAGCAGAACTACCCGACACATGATCTGGAGTTAGCAGCAGTGGTTCATGCTCTTAAGATATGGAGACACTACTTGATGGGAGCTCACTGTAGCATCTACACTGATCACAAGAGTCTCAAATACATCTTCACCCAGGCAGATCTAAACATGAGGCAAAGGAGATGGTTAGAGTTGATCAAGGATTATGATTTGGAGGTGCATTACCATCCTGGCAAGGCCAATGTTGTGGCAGATGCTTTGAGCAGAAAGGCCCAGTGCAATTGTATGAACATGGATGTGGGAGTTACCACCTTGTGTGATGAGTTGTGCAAGCTGAACCTAGAAGTGGTTCCTTCCGGTGAATTGAGTTATATCTCGGTAGAGCCCACATTGCAAGAGCAGATAGTCCGGGCACAGATTGAGGATAAGGGTGTTCAGGTTATCAAAGATATGATCAAGCAAAAGGCAGAAAAATACAAGTGTTTCCGACAGGACAGCAAGGGAATTCTATGGTTTGGAGATCGATTGGTTGTCCCTAAGGACCCTGAGCTCAGAAAGAAGATATTGGATGAAGCTCACCTTTCCAAGTTTTCCATGCACCCTGGTAGTAACAAGATGTACCATGATCTCAGATCTTTATATTGGTGGACTAGAATGAAGAGGGAAATTGCCAAGTACATATCTGAGTGTGACACCTGCCAGAGAGTTAAAGCCAGTCACTTGAAGGCGGCAGGCCTTTTGCAACCCCTTCCCATACCGTCTTGGAAATGGGAGGACATTTGCATGGACTTTATAGTGGGATTGCCCAATACCTCCAGGCACCATGATTCTATTTGGGTTATTGTGGATAGATTGACTAAGACTGCTCATTTCTTACCAGTGCACACCACCCACAAGACAGAGAAGTACGCTGAAATTTATGTTGATCAGATAGTAAGATTGCATGGTATTCCGAAAACCATCGTATCTGACAGAGGAGCACTGTTTGTGGCACGCTTTTGGGAGAAACTGCAAGAATCACTTGGGACCCAAGTAATCCGAAGCTCAGCATATCACCCGCAAACGGATGGTCAGACAGAAAGGGTAAACCAGATTTTGGAAGACATGTTGCGGGCATGCGCACTACATTATGGAAAGGATTGGGACAAGTGTCTGTCCTTGGCAGAGTTTTCTTACAATAATAGCTATCAGTCCAGTTTGAAGATGGCACCTTTTGAGGCCTTGTATGGGAGAAGGTGTAGGACCCCACTAAATTGGTCTCAAGTAGGAGAAAGGGAAATTTTTGGGCCAGATTTAGTACTCGAGGCAGAGGCAAAGGTCAGGGTTATTACCAAGAACTTGGAAGCTGCTCAGGCCAGGCAAAGGAGCTATCATGATAAGAGGCGGAAGCCTCTACAGTTTGAGGTAGGAGAACATGTCTATCTTAAGGTATCACCCACCAAGGGTATCCAGAGATTCGGGATCAAAGGCAAGTTAGCTCCTCGCTACATTGGACCCTATGAGATCAAGGCAAGTTGTGGACCCGTAGCTTACCAATTGGAACTACCACCTCACATGTCAGCAGTTCATAATGTGTTCCATGTATCTCAGCTGCGGAAATGTGTTCGTCTACCCACTGAAGTGCTACCTGAACCAGACGTTGAGATAGAGCCAGACTTGTCCTATCAAGAGTACCCCGTCAAGGTGCTAGATCAAAAAGAGAGATCAACTCGGGCAAGGTCGGTCAGAATGTATAAGGTTCAGTGGAGTCACCATTCAGCAGAAGAAGCTACATGGGAGACTGAGGATTTTCTACGCTCTCGTTTCCCCGACGTTCTACCCAAAGGAGTCGGTATGTAACCCCAAGACCCCACCCCCACCTGCCCTTTGAATCCAATTATAAGAAAAACTTAGATAACAAGGATAGTCTAAGTTGTGGATTTAACTTAAGAAGGGCTTCCTTCTGAAGTTGCAAAGAGGATGACATTCGAAGAGCAGTTAACAAGAGAAACTTAAGTGTAAAGGAAAAACACCACCATCACACCTTCAAGCACCCCTCCAAGGGACTCTACCTAAATCTCGGGACGAGATTCCTTTAAGGGGGGAGGGCTGTAACACCCCAGGTGTTACCTTGGCTAGAGCCACCTTGGCACTAGAAGCTGTTTTCACAAAGGTAAAGACTTAGGGCACCACATGAGAACTTTGGAGCTCTTGTGCTAATCAAGTTGCCAATGACACAAGAAGCATTACTCTAATCCTTGCACACTTACTACCTTGGGTAATAAGGGGAGAAGAACCCTAGACCTCTCCAAAGCCCTACCCTCCAAAACCCTAAGTAAGGGGGGGGAAAGAGAGTGAGCAAGTGGGCAAAGCATGTGTAACTTTTACCCAAACCCTAAGCAACATTTTAACCATCAATTAAGGGAGGGAAATATTTCAAAAAGGCCCCTGGAGAAACCCCAATTCAGATCTCCAAGTGGGGAGAGAGCTAGAGCTCTCTATTTCCCTCTAAGTCACATTTTTGCCCTAATTCAAAGACCAGCCGTGTTCACTTTGAAGATGGCGCCAAAACCACTTGGGTTCTATACCAAAAACGTGCTATACCACTTAAGGCACCCCCTGGAAAAATTTGAGACCGAGACTCAGACATTTGACAACACTTGACATCAGTTTTGTCGCTGAGCGGGCAGTGAGACAAGCCAGATTTGGCGCCCGTCTATCTCCCTATCTAGGGCGTATCATCCCTTGGAACTCACACATGTGAGATAGCCCTAGGTGCCAGGAGGAGGTCTGCGCCGGATTCATGGCGAGATTCGCACGTTTGCGATCTCTGGAAGCGTTTGAACATTGGAAGAAACTCACTGCCACGTGTTCGACACCTTCTGCCCGCGCCAGAGCACGCTCGCGCGCGCCCTCGCTTTGCCCCGCGCCGCGCCCAAGCCAAACCGCGCCGTGGCCCGCGCCCGAGCTTATAAAGCCCTCCCAGGCTTCGACTACGCTCTTCCGCGCACCCTCCACACCTCACCGGAGTTAGCTCGTCGCCGTTTGCCCGTGCGCAACGAATCCGCGGCCGCCCAACTCCTCTGCCACCTTAGACCGGCCAGCAGAGCCATCCCCAACCCCGTCCTGTCCTCGGAGAAGCTTGTGCACACCTCCGTGAGGCTCCCCGAGCAAGGAATCGGAGTTTCCTTCGCCGGAGAAGCCAGTCCACGCTCGCCGGAGCTCTCGACCCCGCCGGAGTACGTGGACCGGGTAAACCACTCCACCACCCTTCGATTCCTTGTGCACAGTCGCTGCGTGACCCCGTGATGCTCACCGTGCCCTCGGATTGAACCAGTTCGCCGTGGTTTGGCCGGTATACTCGCCGCCGACGAGGACACCCGCCTGCACGCGTGGACCGGGCGATTCCGGCCATCTCCGACGCCGAGCCGTACCTCGACGTGACCGCCAGAGTCTCCCCGAGCCGACCCCACCCTTCGCCGGACCTCCCTCGCCGCCGGTAAGCCGCGCCGCCCTTTTCTTTCCCGCAGTTACTGTTTCAGTGAGGGGAAGGACTGCGGGTGAGAGGGAAGAAAGGTCAGGGGGTTTTGTGTAATGTCAGCGACACAGGGGAATAGTGGCGTGGGGGTAGATTTGTGAAGGTGGATTTAGTTTAAACCCAGGGACCTCGGTGTAAACGGTTTTTCCAGAAAACCTTAATTAAATCTGTTTTAAAATTGGACAGCAACTTTGAAAATGCATAACTTCTGTTTAAATCATCCAAATTTGGTCAAACCAATTTTGTCAGACTCCAATTAATGTAACCTATTTAAGAAAAATATAAAACCCCTTGGTACTGTGGAAAACTTAAAAGTTCTGATTTAATGTTAGTTTTGGCCAAAAGCTAAATAATAGTAAGAAAAATAGTTAGGCTATTTGACTAGGGTTAGAAAAATTTGGAGGAGTTCATATCTACCTACTAACTTAGTTAAAAATGTTAAACCCCTCTGTCCACTACCTTAAGTTAGTTTTTACCCCTTATTCCATAATATGTTTGGGATTAAGAAAAATGGAAAATGTAAGTTAATTAGTGAACCAGAGAGTACCCCTATTTTTGTTAGGTTACTTATTTAATGTAGTTCACTGGAAAAATATATCCTACCCTGGTTTAGTATAAAACAAGTAGGATGCCTTTTATTTTAATAAAGCAGAGATAACTTAGAAAAACCATACAAAAATAATCCCAAGGTGAAAACACCCCCACCCTTGGGATAGTTCATGATTTGTTAAAGAGAACTTAGGAAAAATAAGAAATCTGCTGTTTGACATTTTTCAAATAATAATGTAGTAGAAAGTGCCTTTTTGATATTAAACTTAAGAAAATCATAACTAAATAACCACCTTTTAGTTTTCTGTGATTTTTAACACAAAGGCCTATTATTACTATGGAATGCCAGCAAAAATAACCTTTAGGACAGAACCTATCCTTAACTAAGAGGTATAGTGTAAAGTGGCCCATTTTGCCTAAATATTGCTATTTTTGGTTTAAAGCCTAGCCTTTGTACTTTAAGCCTCAATTTCTTAAAACAAGCTAGAATAGCAAATGACAACCCACTGTAATTTTTACAGAATTTTTGGAAATTATTAAAACACTGTCGTAGTTCAAACCTACACTAGAAGCCCTAAATGGAAATCAAGGAAAGGAGAATGGACAATGTAAATTAATGTTGTCCTAAAACCCTTGTAATCTGTCCACTAAAAATGTATCAAGGCAATGCCAATTCACTATGTTATCCTCACTGAAAACCCAAGCCTAAAGAGTAATAAGCCTCCCCCGCTAAAAGCCCCGTATGACCCAGAAACCCTAAGTTACACCTTAACTTAGTTTTCTTCTTTAGCATAATGATATTAAATCCTGCATAATCATAACATACATGTTCATTGCATTTCGATAGACTGTAATCTTGCTGACGGAGAGTACATCCTCGTGCCGGAGCAAGGAGCTGCTCAGGAGGTAGCCCCGGATCCAGCACTCGAGTCTGCACCAGAGGACCTGCCTGCCACTGCTCTGGAAGGCAAGCCCCGGTTTTATGCATAACCTGTTATTTATGCTATTTTACTTCACTTAATGATTGTAGGATTGATTGTGCACTTAGGTGTAGGAATTGGTTGAAACCCTAGTTGCATGATCTCAGGAATCCTTTTTGAGATGAACACTAGTATGATAGGTCGAGTAGTTGCTTTATTAATTAGGATCTCGGTAGAAGACGAGTGATTTTTCTAGCACTCGCGCGAGATCAGAAAATTGATTGTACCCACTTTTACACTCCCATGATACTAGTTGGTGGACAACAATCCATGGGGATTGGTTGTTTACGAGATGGAAAATGGAATAAGGATTAACGTGCGGATACCTGTGTCAAGCGTTTGAACGTACTAAACACATACCGAGAAATATGGTAAATCGGTAAGCCTAGTACCTGAGTGAACCTGCCCGCAGACTTTACCCCTCACGCGACCTGAGACGAGGTCTCCCATTCCGGTTATGGTGGGTACAAGTGCGGTCACTGCACGACGGCCAGTCGGGGTCAGTGGGGCATTGTACGCCAAGGCGGTGAGCCCTGATCTGTTGCCAGGGAAACGATGGGGACGGTTGATATGTGTGGGGACAGAGTGCCCCTGCATGTCGTGTGTTTAGGTTTACCTTGCAAGGATAAAAACTCGATTCGAATCGTCTGCTTCTCGCAGCTAATGAGACTGCTTGATCCATTGTACTGCATTGAGTAATAAGTGGAAGTATGATGAGTTGAGATAAGATGTTGATTGTTAATAATGCTTGCTACCATGTATGAGTAGATAGTCCACTTTTAGCCTTAAGAGAGTCACACTTAACTTTGACCAAGTTAAAACTTTGATTTAGAAACTCAGCTAGTGCTTTTGGCAACCAAACCCCACAGCCAAACAGCTGCATGTCTAGAGGTAGAGGAGTAGACTCCTCACACCGGGTAAGTCTAGCTGAGTATTAGTATACTCAGCCTTGCTTGTGGCATAATTTTTTTTACAGGTTCTCTGGAGGAAATGGTTGCTGGAGTGACTTGGCCGTCCATCTTGCCACCGGGTTGGACTGTCGAGTGGGACCCTGCCTCGGCTGAGGAGGAGCATGAGGAGTGATGGGACAGGCTTCCCCATCTCTCTGTTTGATTATCGTTAGTTTTATTCCGCTGCACTTCGAACAATGTTGACTACTTTTGCGAAACTCCGATGATGTTGTAATAAATTAATACTCTTTAATGTATGGTCTTATGCTTTATTGTATTTGCTCTGTGACTCACCATCGAGTGAGACTGTGGTACTTGATCCTGTCAGTGGCCATGTCGGACTTGATCCGAGGGATTGACGGGTTATTCCTATTTAAGTGTGGTCTAGCCTCTAAGGCAGGGCTTAGGCACTTAAGTTGGAATAATTCGGGCGGTTTCGCCACACTGCTATGTCACCATGTCGTTCGGCTTGAGGAATGCGGGCGCGACGTACCAGCGGTGCATGAACCATGTGTTCGGCCGACACATTGGCCGGACGGTCGAGGCCTACGTCGATGACATCGTAGTCAAGACGAAGAAAGCCTCCAACCTCCTTTCTGACCTTGAAGTGACATTCCGATGTCTCAAGGCGAAAGGCGTGAAGCTCAATCCCAAAAAGTGCGTCTTTGGGGTACCCCGAGGCATGCTCTTGGGGTTCATCGTCTCCGAGCGGGGCATCGAAGCCAACCCGGGGAAGATCGCAGCCATCACCAGCATGGGGCCCATCATGGACTTGAAAGGCGTACAGAGAGTCATGGGATGTCTTGCGGCCCTGAGCCGTTTCATCTTGCACCTCGGCGAATGAGGCCTGCCTCTGTACCGCCTCGGGGCGAATAACGGTTCCCCCGGAAGCCTTCTCCCAAGACCTGCATCAACCCTCCGTCAAGATCGACGACACGCCCGAGCCTGAGGCGCCCTCGGCCCAGCCCGAGGTACCCTTGGCACGGTCCGAGGTACCCACGGTTCGGCCCGAGGTACCCTCGGCCCCCGAGGGTGAGGCACTGCGCGTCGAGGAGGAGCGAAGCGGGGTCACGCCTAATCGAAACTGGCAGACCCCGTACCTGCAATATCTCCACCGAGGAGAGCTACCCCTCGACCGAGCCAAAGCTCGGCGGTTGGCGCGGCGCGCCAAGTCGTTCGTCTTGCTGGGAGATGGGAAGGAGCTCCACCACCGCAGCCCCTCAGGCTTCCTCCAGTGATGCATTTCCATCGCCAAAGGCTAGGAGCCCCTACAAGAGGTACACTCGGGGGCTTGCGACCATCGCGCAGCACCCCGAGCCCTTGTTGGAGAGGCCCCGGGGCTACACGCACCCCTGGGAAGGGCCGCTCATCATCGCCAAAGTTCTGAAGCCCAGAACGCACAAGCTGGCCAACAGTCAAGGCGAGGTCTACAGCAACACTTGGAACGTCTAACAGCTACGTCGCCTCTACCCTTAAGATGCTTTCAAGTTGTTCGCATACCTCGCCCCCACGCAAGTTTTAGTCATCAAGGAAGGGTCAGCCTTGCCTCGGCAAAGCCCGACCCTCCCTCGGGGGCTAAAAAGGGGGGAACCCCTCTGCATCAAAATTTTCAATAGAAAAGGCTTTTGCGTTCCCCTGGCTATGTCAGAAGCAGGACCCCAAGGAGCGAACGCGGGTGCATGTAAGTGGCAAGGCTGACTGAGCCGAGGGACTCCTACGCCTCTGGGTTACGGACACCTCACTCGTCACCCACCACGAAAAGTGATCCACCCTGCTATTGACGGGCGGGGCCGGACACGCAAAATGAAAGGGAAAGGAGCACGACTTTATGCAACGGTAATAAAGTGTTCAGGCCTCAGCGGCCGCAGAAAGACACACGTGCATCCAAAAGAAACTGCTCCGACAAAGTTAGGCGTCGCTCGGGGAAGGAGCCGCGCCTTCGGCTTCGTCCCCGCCCTCGGCAAAGTCCATCCCGGCTTCGGACGACGGTGCAGGCGGGAGGATCTCTGCCTCGAAGGTGGTCGCCAGCACTGCGCTCGGACCCGCGGCGGCCGCGTCGAGCCTCTGGACTTCTGCCAGGGCGGCTTCATCTTCGTTAGGAAGGCAATACCCCTCGCTGACCCGCTCCAGGTCCACGACGTAGTGGGAAGCGAGCACGGCGAAGGCCCGCCTGACGCCGTGGTGTAGCGCCTCGCGAAGTCTGCCGCGCACATGATCGCCCAAGGCCTGCAGGCGACTTTGAGGGGAGCTTCCTGAGGGGACGTCGCCGAAGCCAAGGACCTGGCAGAAGTCCGAGACGGCCTCAGACATGGCCGCGTGGTCGGCCTCACTCTGCTCGGCCGCCTCGGCAAGCGCCTCGGCAAGCGCCTCGGCAAGCGCCTTGGCGGACTCATCAAGGGCGGACTCGAGCTCTACGAACAGCCAGAACGGAAGATCTCAAACACAAGCGGAGGAGACAAGCTGAAACGAAAACCAAAAATGGCCAGGGCGTACCTCCGGCTCGGACACGCTGCTCCGAGGCTGCGACCTGGGCTACGGCTAGGTCGGCTGCAAGGGCTCCAGCCCAGCTTTCGGCCTCGGCAGCCCGGTCCCGAGATTGGTCCCGCTCATTGACGACCTGGTCGAACTCCGACTGCTGTCGTCGCACTTCTGCGCGTGCCGCTGCCGCCTCGGCTCTCAGATCGGTGCAGAGCAACCGAAGGTCCGCCACCTCGGCGCCCTGCTGAGAGAGGCGCGCAGTAGCCCCGGCGAGTGAGGTCCTCAGGGATCACAGCGAGCCCCAGACGTCGACCTCGTGGCGGATGAACAATGACTTGGCGGCGCTCAGATCCGTCAGATCCTGTGGGAAGGAAGCGGGGCGTCACAAAAGACGCCTTGGTCACAAAAAAAGGTATGCCAGAAATCGTTACATGGAGGATTTTGGGGACGTCCCTGCAGAAAACCTCCAGCGACGACCGGAGCGACCCCACCGTTGCTTCGGCACACTCGCGGAGCTCTTCCCAAGACTGCTCCTCCCGTTCATCGTCAAGAACGAAGAAGGGATCCGAGGCCTCACGGGTCCGGAACCGGAGCAACTGGCGCCGACCCTCGGAGCTCCGCCGCACAGCGACAAGGCTGCCGCTCGGCGGGACGGATCGCGTCTCCACGCCCCCTCCTCCGAGGCACCGAGCGCCGACGCCTCGGCCATCTCAGCGCCGACAGCAACAGGTCGCTCCCCGACTGGGACGGCAGCGGCTTCAGTAGCAACAGGTGCCAGCACCGCCGGCACGTCCGGTGGGGCCGGGGCCAAGTCCGCGTCGGCCGCCTCCTCTAGCACGATGGCCGCCTCGGCAGAAGAGCCAGCCTCGGGAACTCGCTCCACGGCGACTGGTACCACCTGAGCCCCCTGCTGTGGAGCGCCTTGCGAGAAGGTCAGCTGAACGGCAAGGCCCGGAGCGGCGCCGGTTGCGGAAGCCGACGCCGTCTTAAGGGCCTTTCGGGGAGCCAGATCGGTCAGGCCATGGCTTCGCTTGCTGAGGAGGAAAGAAAAATCGCGGACGGGACATACGAATGAAAAGCCAGGACAAAGACGTTCCAAGATACCTACCCGCTCCGGGCCATGATCAACCGTGCCTGAGGGGAGGTCTCTCGGATCTCGACCCCCGAAGGCGCCGCCGAGGTTCGCCTCGCCGGCAGCTTCGGCACCACCCTTGCTTTGGGCGCCTTGGACGCCCGGGAGACGGACTGCCCAGGCACTGCCACGGCGACCTGAGGGTCGCTCTCCTGCGCTGCCGGCGTGGGTGATGGCTCTCGGGGAACAGACGCCTCGGCCTGGCTCCCCGGGGTCACCTCAACACCCCCGGCCGAGGGGTCAAGTACCCTCTCGGTCTGCCCCCGCTCTTCGGGTCGGGACCTCGGCGTCCCGACTCCGGGGACTGACGGCGCCAGCCCACTCGGGGGTTGGCTTGACGGCTCCTGGCCTGACTTCAAGCCTGGGCTGAAGCCGAGGCGGGCAGCCATGCCGTCATCCTCGTCATCATCTTCATCATCGTCGTCGTCGTCAGGCGTTTCCGGCGACGGCTCCCTCGGGAGCCCCTCCCTCTCCTGCCGACGATGGAGCTTTTCCAAGGCGTCTCGAGCCCGCATCCGCTCGCGGGCCTAGGCCTTCTCCGCGTCCTTCTTTTTCTTCTTCTCCTCCACGGTGACCCGCCGCGCTGCTCGGTCCACTGCATCCTCCGGGACTCACGGCAGGGAAGGCTTGTGCCACCCTACCTCCTGGAGACGGATGGAGATCCCGACCGTAAGAACCAGGGACAACCCGACGCAAGAAGAAGGAAGGAGCGGACACTCAACAGAGTCACGCACCCTTGGTCGGGGCGCATCAAGGGCTGGGAAAGGGCGCTAGCGTCCAGTTTCCCCAACGCGACGGCCACCCGCCCGTGGAGAACGTCGATGGGGAAGAGGATCCGAGGACATCCGCGAGCCCTCCAAGTCAGCCTCCGGCGTCATCTCCCAAAGCGGCAACCGCCGCTCCACCAAGGGAAGCACCCTACGGCGGTGAATGGCGGCAATCACTCCCGCGGCAGTAAGTCCTCCTTTTTGCAACACCTCCAGGGCCTTGAGAAGGGGCTCGAGGTTTTTCTGCCTATCGTGCGGGGTCCCGTAGCGCCAGGTATCGACAGCGGCGGTGACCACTCGTTGGGAAAACGGCGGAAGCATCTCGCCGTCATTCCGGAGGTAGAACCACCGGCGCTGCCACCCTTTGTTCGAGGACGCGAGGATGGCGGGGATGTACAGCGACGCCCGCGACTGCCTCAGCTGGAGAATGCAACCGCCGGTCCGCACCGCCGCGCGAACCCTTCTCTCTCCCGTCGGCGAAGCAAAAAGCTCCGCGGAGAAGAGATGGGTCCACAAGTCCCAGTGGGGGGCGATCCCCAAGTATCATTCGCACAACGCTACGAAGATGGCGGCCTGCGAAATGGAGTTGGGACTGAGGTTGTGCAACTCCACCTCATAGTTGTACAGGATCGCCCGCATAAAGCGGCTTGCCGGCACGCCGAACCCTCGCTCATGGAAGGAGACGAAGCTCACGACGTACCCCGACGGCGGGGACGGGGCAGTTCCTTCTTAGGTTGCGAAAACCTAAGAAGGAGGCAAGAAGCGGAGCAAAGGACCGTCGCCAGGCCCTCCCCCGAGTATATAAAGACTAAGGCGAGACCCGTTCAACGCTTCGTCTGGACCCGCCGCGGGATTCAAAAACCCAAGGCAAAACAGCCGTTCCTCGAACGTCTCGCGCACGCGCAACGGCCGCCCCGCAAACCGCTCGCCCCGTCGCATTAACTCCACGGCAGGATAGGCGGCGCCTCTGGCAGGAGAAGCGAGCGACGCTTCACCTTCGCCATAATGACTGCGTCAAAAAAGGTACGTCATGTCATTCGATTTCGTATCCTTTTCCTTTTCCTCTTTCTCTCTCTTACAACAGGGACCGGGAAAGGGGGATACCCCGAAAAGGACCCTTCTCCGTGAAGGAACCAGGCTCCAAGCCTCCCTACTGATCAGAGGTTCAAAGGTTGGCCCCTCGGAGGGGTTCAACAGCCGCCTCAGAGCACGTGGGCTCCACACCCACTACTGGTCAGAGGTTCGAAGGCCGGCCCCTCGGAAGGGTTCAACGGCTGCCTCAGGCCACTCGGGCTCCGCGCCCACTACTGATCAGGGGTTCGTAGGCTGGCCCTCGAAGGGTTCACAGTCGCCTCAGACACAGAGCGAGGGATGACCATGGGTACGTTCGATACATAACCAAGGCTCGGGCTGCGCTCCCGAGGTACCCTAGGACATTTTCGAGACCAGCGGGAACGATCTTGTAACAGAATCCCATCAGAGGGAGGCATCGAGCCCTCAGACCCCGTCGACAGGGGACCGGGTCCGGTAGATCACCCGCAGGTACTTTTGGGCGCGCCTCTGGGCCTCTAGCCGACCCCTAGCAAATGGGGCACGGACATCCGCTCGGATTACCCGCCAGCAGCTCACCGGAGACACCATGTTCGGCGCCCACCGAGGGCAACATGGCGCTTTCCCCCCTCCTCCTTGCGGAAAGGCGACGCAGGGGCGTATGTAAAAAAGTCGAGTATGTCCCTGATCGTCCTCTCGCCCTGTGCAGAGGCTCGGGGGCTGCTCTCGCAAATCCGGCTCCGGCCAAACCGTTGACAGCATCAACATACCAGCCCGAGAACTTGGAACCCGACCGTGCACCCAGGCTATGGCCAGCTCGCATGAGGGAACGACCAGACCAGCCGAAGCATTACGCGAGGCATTAAGACCTCGGAAGAGTCAAACCACTCCTCCGAGGCCTCGGGGGCTACACCCGGCGGGTGCGCTCGCGCGCACCCACCGGAACAAAACGCAACCGAGAAAGGCTGGGCCCCTTGCAAAAAAGTGCGACAAAAGCCTCCAAGTGAGTGTTAACACCCCCTTCGAGGCTCGGGGGCTACTATCGGGGACCATAATTAGGGGTACCCTCAAAGCTCCTAATTCTCAGCTGGTAACCCCCATCAGCACGAAGCTGCAAAGGCCTGATGGGTGCGATTAAGTTAGGGATCGGTCCATTCGAGGGACTCGATCACGCCTCGCCCGAGCCTAGCCTCGGGCAAGGGCAGCCGACCTCGGAGGATCTCCGTCTCGCCCGAGGCCCCCCTCCAGCGACGAACATACTTCCGGCTTGCCCGAGGCCCTGTCTTCGCCAAGAAGCAACCCTGACCAAATCGCCACGCCGACCGACCAAATCGTAGGAGCACTTAATGCAAAGGTGGCCTGACGCCTTTTATCCTGACGCGCGCCCTTCAGTCGACAGAGCCGAAGTGACCGCAGTCACTTCGCCGCTCCACTGACCGACCTGACAGAAGGACAGCGCCGCCTGCGCCGCACCGACTGCAGTGCCACTTGACAGAGTGAGGCTGACAGGTAGTCAGGCCCGACCTCAGGCACCATAGGAAACTCCGCTCCGCCCGACCCAGGGCTCGGACTCGGGCTAAGCCCCTGAAGACGGCGAACTCCGCTCCGCCCGACCCAGGGCTCGGACTTGGGCTAAGCCCCGGAAGACGGCGAACTCCGCTCCGCCCGACCCAGGGCTCGGACTTGGGCTAAGCCCCGGAAGACGGCGAACTCCGCTCCGCCCGACCCAGGGCTCGGACTTGGGCTCAGCCCCAGAAGACGACGAACTCCGCTCCGCCCGACCCAGGGCTCGGACTTGGGCTCAGCCCCAGAAGACGACGAACTCCGCTTCGCCCGACCCCAGAGCTCGGACTCAGCCCTGGTCTCAGCCGACGGTCTCCGCCTCGCCCGACCCAGGGGCTCGGACTCGACCACGGCCACGGAAGACAGACTCGACCTCGACCTCGGAGGAGCCTCCACATCGCCCAACCTAGGGCGCGGACCGACCACGTCGACAGGAGGCGCCATCATTACCCTACCCCAAGCTGGCTCGGGCTACGGGGAACAAGACCGGCGACCCATATGGCTCGCTCCGCCAGATAGGCAATGATGGCGCCCCGCACGCTCTGTGACGACGGCGGCTCTCAGCCCCCTTACGGAAGCAAGAGGACGCCAGCAAGGACTCGACAGCCCCGATAGCTGTCCTTCCGCCAGGCTCCAGCGCTCCTCCGACGGCCACGACACCACATGAACCGGGTGCCAAAACCTCTCCGGATGCCACGACGGCATGTACTTAGGGCGCTAGCTCTCCTCCGCTAGACACGTAGCACTCTGCTACACCCCCCATTGTACACCTGGATCCTCTCCTTACGCCTATAAAAGGAAGGACCAGGGCTCTCTTACAGAGGGTTGGCCGCGCGGGGACGAGGACAGGACAGGCGCTCGCGTGAGGCCGCTCGCTCCCTCTCCCGCGTGGACGCTTGTAATCCCCTACTGCAAGCGCACCCGACCTGGGCGCGGGACGAACACGAAGGCCGCGGGATTTCCACCTCTCTCACGCCTGTCTCCGGCCACCTTTCTCCCCCCTTCGCGCTCGGCCTCGCGCCGACCCATCTGGGCTGGGGCACGCGGCGACATTTCACTCGTCGGCCTAGGGACCCCCCGGTCTCGAAACGCCGACAAAACTTTTCGCGTTGAGAATTACAAGCTAGTACATTGTGCTCATGGTAGTGTACTACAACATCTCACGATAGCCGAGCCTTACATAGAGGAACACCTGGATGAGCTTCGTAAAGAAAATCAGAACCGCACAGAGGACTGGATCATGAGGGAGCACAAACATCGTTTCAGCGAATGGTTAATGGACAAAAACATCCCATTCGGAGACTCTTTGGAAGAGAAAACAATGAAGAATTTGGCTTCTGGGCCATTGTGTTTTGTGACATCATGGCAAGCATATGACATCAATGGGTACACATTCTACACTAAATCAAAAGACATGAAAAGTGTTGCACAAAATAGCGGTGTTCGTATCAATTCTTTTGACCTACATGGACAGAAGACCACATATTTTGGATTCAAAGAGGAAATATGGGAACTTGATTATGGCCCAAGCATGAAAATACCCTTATTTAAGTGCTAATGGGTACAACATCCCGTGGGGTGATAGTGGATAACTACGGACTCACACTGGTAGACTTAAAGAAAGTAGGATATAAAGATGACACGTGGGTTCTCGCCGAATGTGTTGCACAAGTGTTCTATGTACTCGATCCAGCAGATGAGAAGATGCATGTAGTTATTTCTGGAAAGCAAAAAATTGTTGGAGTTGAGAATGTGGGAGACCAAGATGAGGAATACAATAAGTATGAAGAGATGTTCGTCTTTAACGGTCCAGAGAGAATCAAGCGTGTGGAAAAGAAAATTGATAAGAACTTAAAGCCATACATGCGGAAAAATGGTAGTTCATGAAAAATTGTATGAATCAAATTGTATTTGTTATCATGTATGATCGACTATGAATTGTGGTTGCCAATTAATTTAAAATCTCTCTAATTATCTATGTGTGCTATTATAATTCATTTAAATTGTATTTGCATATTATTGTTAAAAATTAAATATTAATTCATTTAAATTGTATTTGCATATTTCTGTTAAAAATTAAAATTATTTTCATATTTAAATTGTATTTTCATATTTTTACAATCACATGCGGTTTTTTCTTAGGGTCCGTTTGTGAAAAGGATAGAGCACCACAGGCGGTCCTAAACAAAAACCGCTTGTGATACTATTACATCACAGGCGTACTGAACCGCCTGGGACATCACAGGCGGTTTTCTAATCGAACCGCCTGTGATGTAAAAAGCCTACCGCTTGTATAGAGCCAAATTGTACTAGTGAACACACTTGCCGCCAGGAGAACCAGCTGAGGTACTAAAAATATATGGAGCTCCTCAGTTTCCACGATGTCCATGCCCAAAGGGTAGCATGCACAGGTAAACATATTCAGGATGCCATCATGCTTTACCTAAAGATTCAAAGCCATCCATCATATGTCCATCCATTATCTCTGTTAACTGACACCAAACCTCCCTATAGCTACAGCTAGCAGATATCTCTATTTCATTCAGAATCACTAAAGCATCGTTCAGGGAGAGAAAAAAACAAGGTCCAATGCTAGTTCGGGATCATGATTTTCCAAAAGCACACACGCATGCATGAGCTCAGAAGAAAGATTGACAGAACAAATTTAATTAGTCACCTAACCCCTGAGTTCTCTCCATGCATGCAACCACGATATGATTACACAAGATAATTCACCAATGTGATGGGACATAAAAGAAAGGTTATGATATAAGTACATAACTCAGATGGTGACAAAACAAACAAGAAGCTCCACAATGACTGGAAAACAGTGACTACATAATCAGGAAGTAATCGAAAGAACTTATCAAAAGCGTACGAACAGTTGGGATGACCTGTTGTTTCGAGTTGAACAAAGGTCACTGCTAATTGTATTTTGTTTTTGTTTTATACTCCTTATAATAAAAAAATTCGGCAACTCTCCTGCCGTTCATTCCAAAAAAAACGAACAAGCAGATGGATCTATTCGAGAAATTGCCCATTTATAATCGTGAGGCAAATTTCTATTTTCTATGCCATAGTGAGCAGACAGTAGTTGGACTGATCAATTGCCATTTGCTAATATAAGAGTCAACATTCTATTTTTTAAGCCATAATTAGCAGACAAGTAGTTGAACTGGTTCAGGTTAGCATAAGGGCAAGTTGGATGTACAGCTTTGCAGTTCTGCATCGATGTAATGTAACCAACAACAAAATTGATTCTGTTACCAACAGTTCAATAATTCTCTGTCTGTGTCATGAACAGCTTTCCAATGTCCTTTATGATATGCCAAATGCAATAAAAAACAGAGTGAGCGTACAACAAAATATCCCATAACAACCAGGGTCCATAGACTATGGAAGCTTTACTCCTAGATAAAAGCGTGGGAGAAATGCAGTGAGAGCTTGGGTTTCATAATGCAATAGAAGAGATACACACGAATTTTCAAAATGTCCAGGCACCCATTTTCATGTGCCTGCCTGCCTCGTAGCACAATCCTGCATGGTGCTAACAGAGCCAAAGCTTCCATTCCTTATCATTTTTGTGGCCCTGCAAAATTGAGAACCTTTGATCTCCTCCTAGCTAGGTATGTGCCTGTGCATTGTGACGAGAGTAAAAAATTTATATAAAATATATATACGAAACGACAAATATCACTTTGATATGCAAAATCTATATGGCAAACATTATCAATATCGCATAAATTTTCTAAAGAGTCAAATAGAATTTTTAATGACAAACAAATGTGTTGACAACCGTATACTAATCTAATCCTTTTTAGCGATATCGATAAATTCTTGTTATATGTTTGCATGCATGACATATCAGCACGAATTGTCCTCATAACTTAACAGATCAATCACAAAGTTCCTTCGAAAAATCTTTGCATCCTACACACAAAGACACAAGAGAACAAAACGTCAAATTTGTATTATGTAACTGAAATGTATGTTTGAACATGGAATGAACGTACTCCACTCACCCTAACAAATTCCATTAGCATGTCATTCCCCCACTAGTCCATAGCTTGTAGAGCGAGGTAGCTGATATTAAGCCTATAGTATAATGTTTGGCCAACTATGTTATATACAATGGTTATCATAGAAAAAAATTAAACTGTGTCTCTCGCATGGGGGTGGCCTCGGGCGAGTTGGTCGGTGCAGTTGGGCACATTCCAGAGCATCGCCCGAGATACCCTCGGGTGAGTCGAAATTCGTCTCCCGTCCAAGGTTGGTCTCGGGCGAGTCGTGATGGCGTCTCCCGTCCAGGGTTAGCCTCTGGTGAGTCATGACTGTGTATCCCGCCGAGAGTAGCAGTTTTCATTTTAGGTGATGTCGTGACCTGGGAACAGAACCAACACATCCACACATATGCTTAGGCGATGTTCTCAGTAGGAAAAATGAAGTGGCACTTACAAAGGAACAACCGAATATGCACCTCCCATTGTCCTCGCGGTGGGTGACGACATCGCCTATGGTGCACATTTCCCACTCTTTAATAGTAATTGCGGTGTGCTGCGATGATGGAAGGAGCGCGACGTGGGGGAGAGGATGGAAGGGGAACACATAACGCTGATTGGGGGCGCAGATTCGAGGGCAGTTCCTATGGAAGGCAAGACTGACGTGGTGACGAGGAAGGAAGGTAGATTCTAGCGCGGGGCAAGCTTTCCATTGATGGGTTGTTGTCCCAACCAACCTTAATTCCAATGATCCAGTCGAGGATGGAAAGGGGCGTTGGCCGTACCTGGATAGATGAGGCTAGCCGGTGCTGGGCGACATCTGCGGGAGAGAGGCGGGGGCACGTCAGGCGCAGCGATATCCGTGGGAGCGCGTGCAACGTGGGGCAGGGTCGCACGGGCAGGGGCATGCGGGGGCGCATGGGCGGGGGCAGGGTTGTGGATGCTGACTTTACACAGAAAATTTGTGGGGTTCACGGTGACGGGGACATGCGGTCGTGGGAGGTGGAGGCGTGCAGACGCGGCTGACGCGAGCGGGGGTAGGCAGGGGCCAAAGGCGGGTGGCGGGGTGTGGACGTGACGCTAGACTCTTAACAGAGTAGATGTGAATGATGACGCTAGACTCTTAATATAGTACTAGCCAGTTGCCCGTGCTTTTGCTACGGATCCTAAATATATCATTATCATATAAATAGGTATTGAGATATTTATTCAAATATAATTATTGTTTATTTCTAAACACTAAGGTACGTGTAATCTGTCGGTTAGCCTAAATTTCTAGAGTAGGGGGCGTGATGATGGATGCGCGGGCGCTGAGGTCCATAGGGCAGTAGTTGAGAGTGTGCTGAGTGTGAGGCCAACATGGCACGACGCCGAGGCGTGGGGCGCCTAGGTCTGTTCCAGTGTGTCAGCGCGGGGTGAAGCCGTATCATCAGGTGTCCACATTCCATTCTTAATAGTAGTAGGGATTATAGATTTTGTGATTATTTTATCCATCGTTTTTATCAGCGCTCTCTAAAGAGACCTGGGTACAGTACCAGACGAAAAACTGGATTCCATACCAAGCATCGTATTATGAAATCAGACTCTAAAATGTATCTCGAGGCATTATTATTTTTAAACTAAGGCAACACCGTGAATATGAAGATTGCGGATAGAGTACTAAACCAACGACCGTCGGTCACTTCAGGAGGACGGGCTCCTGCTCCGCCTTGGACGGCCTCTGCTATCTGCTGCAGGCACAATAATGAGTTGCGGCCTGCTCCGCCTCCGCGGGAGAAAAGACTGAAGGACTTGCGGATACGGATATTATCCGTTTTCACATTCCTATCCAACGGGAATTCGGATACATCCGCTTTGGCTTCCATACTAGAAACGGATTCGGATAGATATCCAATTATTCGGATAACAGTTTCTATTTTCTATCACTATATGGCTGCTACTGTGATTTTTTCTCTCTAGATTTATACCATACGTTACCCAGGTATTTCTCTCCACAGACATCAAATGGATCCTCTTTTGATTTTTTAGAACTGTTTCAGAGTAGTATAAGTTTGTGACATTGGAGGGGAATAATGAGATCAAAGCTTTACTGAACATGTTGTAAGAAACATTTTATATGCCATATGAAATTGATACATCAGTACCACTTCATAAGCCACATTTTGATAAAAAAAAGTTATGATGCTAAGTAGATTTGTAGAGCAAAGCTCAGTATCATTTTGTTCAAAAATTCAGTTGAATAGGAAATATAAGCTCAACCATGTTTAGTCGATACAGCTTTTGCATAATCTAAGGCCTGGAAAGAATTGAGGACCTTCCTGGGTGCGCCCCGTGTCGACCCAGCACAACCGATGGTGCCGTCATTTCTAGGGATGGGAAATGGAAATGGTCATCCGAATTATACGATATCCCGTACACAGTGAAGAGTGTACATGAATATCCGTATATGGATCCGTTTTTGGTATGAAGCCATATATCCGGATCCGTTTCGCAAAAACGAATTCGGATTCTGATATCCGAACTTCTATTGGACACGGATGTGAAAGCGGATAATCCGTATCCGCAAGTCCTGCGCGCGCGCTGTGTTTTCGGGCGCGAAATTTATCTCCAGAGTGTGAGTGTCTTATTCCTCACCCAGTAAAACAAAATACCTGGGTAATGTAGAGTAAAATCTAGAAAAAAAATCACAGTACTAGTCATTGTGGATGGAAAATAGAAATAATTAACAGAACTATTCGGTATCCGTACTCAATAAAAGTGTATATGGATATTCCTATCCGAATCCGTTTCTCATATGGAAGCCAAAATTGATACTCCCTCCGTTTCTTTTTAGTTGTCGCTGAATAGTTCAATTTTGCACTATCCAGCGACAACTAAAACGAAACGGAGGGAGTATAACCGAACTCGTTTAGAGTGCGTTCGTTTGTTCAGGATTGAGACCAGGAATGGTTCCAGGTGATCAAAACTTATACAAATTAGATAAACATTTCTGGTTGGATTGATTCTAGGTCATAGTTCCAGAACAAACGAACACACCATTAGCAAAATCGAATTCCGATCCTGATATCCGAATTTCCATTGTATAGGAATGTGAAAGCGGATGATATCCGTATCCGCACGTCCTCTGCGCTAGCCTCTATTTTTTTTTCCCAAAAAGCGAAAAAGCGTCAAGATAGTTGTCGCAATTCATTAATAAGAGGGAGAAGCAAAAACACCAATTACAGGGTCCCTAACCACCACGAGTACGACTACAACAACCTATAAAAAGATTTAAAAAAAACACACACAAGAATAAGAGACTCTTTAAACAAAGCTAGAGTAAACCATCCTGCGACAAAGAGATCCTCTAAATAAAGGTAGAGTGAGCCGCCCTGCATTGCATGACATTCTCTCAATGAGATAAGCAACGGCGAGATGATCTTTCGTGGATTTTTTTTTTTTAAAAAAAAAATTCTATTTCTTTTTTCCAAATATTCTACCAAAAAATAGACAACTAGCCTATCGAAAATCCTTCATCTCGGTTTATCAATTCTACCTAAGCCTACACCTTGCCTACCATGTATGTAAATGACGATCATAATTTAGATTCGCTGGGAAGCTGAGATCGGTCCATTGTAACAATTTCCCTCAAATGCTTTTTGAGTAGCTCGCTAGCCTCTGCTTTGCCATCCATTAATTCCCCTGCGGCTTGCGGGCGCCACGCTGTGACGGGCAAAAGGACTACTGAAGCTGAATAGTAGTTGTACCATATAGTAAAAATCTAGAGATAAAAAAACACAGTACCAACCAGGGATGAAAAATGGAAATGGTTATTCATATTATACGATATCCGTACCCAGTAAAAGATGCACATGAAAAATATCCGGATCTGAATTCATTTTTCATATAAAAGTCAAAGTCAAAGTATCCGAATCCGTTTAGCGAAAACGAATGTGGATTCTGATATCCGAATTTACGTTGGTCTAATACGGATGTGAAATCGGATAATTCGTGTCCGCAAGTCCTGTGTGCCCTGTGTGCGCCAGCCTCTGTTTCGCCACCCCTCACTGTGTTCCCTTGCGCACCCACTCAGTTAAACAAAAGGGCAGTCATTCTCTACCTCTAAATTTTCTACCGTCCACGACCCAAACATCTGCAACCTAACCTAACCCTAGCTGCTAGACGGTGGCGGCACGCCGGAACTAGCGGCTCCACCTCCACCCCTGGGTTCCGCTCGTCGTGGTGGTTTGCGGCTGCTGTTGATCGTCGTGTGTTTTCCCTAGAAATCTCCATCGACGACGGGTCCTTCTGTACAATTCATCAGCTGCTCCACCTTCAGTCCTACAAAAAAAAACGAAATGTGACTATTCTAATTCAATTCTTGTTGACCGAATGCTTCATGGTACTAGCATGAATATGCATCTGATCTACGGCCTCTCTATCTTGTCAACTACAGGGATAAAAGCAAAGGGCTACTGCTGATCAGTAGTTTTTTTTAAGGGAAGCAAATTTTTTATTGAAGCCAAAAACAGTATATCAAGGAATATACAAGCAAGAAACTTCCGGCCTCTACTAACAGACACGTCTAAAAGGACAATAAAAAGAGAGCGAAACGAACACATCTAATCTAATCACCTAATTTGTAGGTTACATTCAGGGGCGACGACACGTTGCCTGGTGCACTGACACTCGGGTAAAATAAGGCCCTATTTGGAAGTGTGGTATTTTTGCAGTTTTAAAACAATACTATGGTATTTGATGATACTATAGTATTCAAACTCAAAAGGTGTTTGGTTTGTACAGGCAAAACACAGTTTTAAATACCATGGTTTACCCAAAACCGTGGTATTTTTGGAGTTTTTGAAACTCCACTCGGGACCTCAGTTTTCTTCTCTTCTCTCTACATATACTTTGTTTTTCCAATGGAACCAAACATATCTCGGTTTTGAGCAATACTGTGGTTTTACTGTGGTAAAGTAATACCGTAGTATTTGTGTCATGTACAATTGTAAACTGTGGTATCTCAAAATTACAGTATTTCAAAACCGCATTTCCAAACAGGCCCTAATATTTTCCACTAGCTAAATATTTTTGGAAGTCCAAGCCACCCTCGCCTATTAAAGTTTCCTTGTGGCAATTGCACAATAGGAAAGTTCAGGCAGGCACGATACTTAAGAAGAAAGGTTAGAAGGGTAGTGAGTTATGCCACTTATGCCGGAATCAGGAGACACATGATCATATTTTCTTCCAATGTATTTTGTCTTGTTTTGGTCGGCGATGTCTGAAACCTTTTTTTGGCTGCGCTAACATCCCTAGAACGATTGATGAGCCTTTTGAATCCTACGTGATGCTATTTCTTTTCTGCAGAGATGGAGTGTGAGCTTGTCTCCTAAGAACCTGGTTTCCCTGGAGAAGGCACTGGCGATAGTGGAATCTAGGATCTGCAACTTCAAGAAGAGCGAAGGCTAAGAAAGTGATATAGTTGTTATTTGGGTAGACTAGCTAGAAGTTGGGTTGCGTCTTTTTCTTGTCTGGTTGCTGGTCCTTCTTACGTTTTAATGTCACTATGTCTATGTGTTAGTTTAGGCTATTCTGTCAGCTGGTATCTCCAGCGTGCTCGTCGGTGAGATTTGGTTGTTAAACCTTTATATGCTTTCTAATAAGCAGAGAAGTTTCTCAGTTAAAAAAAATATCACGTGTATATTTCATTATTTCTTAAGGCGTGCACCATTTTACAAGTGGTGCTAGATTCAGCCTGACTACCTACATCACCATCCATGTTCCCGGGACAAGAAAACCGTGGTTGTTTGCACCAAAAGTTGTGATCCCGTCACAAACCGCTCTTACAAATCCGATCGTTAGAGAATAGCCCATTCTGAGAGCTACCGTGTTGTTTAAAATATAACCCGCAACTATTCTAAGAGCTACCACGTTGTTGAAAATATAACCCACAAAGAGGAAATGAATTCTTTTTCTTAAACAACATTATTTCTACCTAGCCTGTTGGATAAGATCATTTCGGATTATAATGTTGACTAAAATTGATATTTCGAAGTTTGATGGTAAGATCAGCTTTACTATTTGACAAATTCAGATAAAGGATGTTCTTACTCAGTTATGTGTTCGAAAAGCGTTGCAACCACGACCCGCTGATATGGCTGATAATAAATAGGAAGATCTTGATGAAAAAGCTTTATCCGCCTTACAGCTCAGTTTATCTCCTGATGTTCTGCGTGAAGTAATGAATGCAAAATCTGCAGCAGAACTGTGGAAGAAATTGGAGGAGCTATATATGACCAAGAGTCTTGCTAATAAGCTTCGTCTCAAAGAGCACATTTATACTATTCGTATGGCGGAATCGCGGAAAATACATCTATTCAGTCACATCTTAATGAATTTAATTTAATTATTGTGGACCTTGAGAGCCTTGATGTGAAGATAGATGATGAAGATAAGACAATTTTGTTAGTAGTCTCATTGCCCCCTTCTTTTAAGCATTTAAGGAAATTATGCTTTATGGTAATCAAACTTCACTGTCATTTGAGAATGTTAAGTCAAATTTGTTGTCCAAAATTTTTTTTTGATGTTGATTCTTGTTCTAAATACAAAGGTGAAGGTTTAATTGTCCAGGTTCTGGAGATCATAAATCCAACCTTTATTGCCGTTATTGTAGAAAAAATACTCATCATATTTCTCAGTGTCAAGGTGAGAAATAAAGAGGAGTGAAAGAAAAAAATAATTGGATAAGTCTTCTGTTGAAGCCAGTTTTGTTGAAACTTTGTGTCACACCCGGCTTTAAGGAACAAAGCCAGGTGCATCTCATACATTGAGAGCACCTAGAAGGGGGGGTGAATAGGTGATCCTGTAAAACTTGAAACTTAGTACCACAAAAACTTGATTAGGAGTTAGCACAATAAGGCCAAGTGGCTAGAGAGGAGTCTTAGCAAAACACAATAACCACAAAGAGATCAACACAGAGATGGCACAGTGGTTTATCCCGTGGTTCGGCCAAGTCCAATACTTGCCTATTCCACGTTGTGGCGTCCCAACGGACGAGGGTTGCACTCAACCCCTTTCAAGCGGTCCAAAGACCCACTTGAATACCACGGTGTTTTGCTTGCACTTTACTATATCCCGCTTGCGAGGAATCTCCACAACTTGGAGCCTCTCGCCCTTACAAAGATGTTCACAAAGAGGCACGGAAGTAAGGATGGGATGAGCAACGCACACAAGACACAAAATCAGAGCAACACACGCACACAAGTCACAACTTGAGCTCTCAACACAACTCAAAGAGTCCTCTACTCAAATGGAGCTCCAGTTGTTATCACAAAGAATCAAATGCGCGGAATTGAAGTCTTGGTGCTTAGGAATGCTTAGAGAATGCTTGGTGTACTCCTTCATGCGCCTAGGGCCCCCTTTTATAGCCCCAAGGCAGCTAGGAGCCGTTGAGAGCATTCCAGGAAGGCAATTCTTGCATTCTGTCGCCTGGCGCACCGGACAGTCCGGTGCACCACCGGACACTGTCCGGTGCGGATTTCTTTCCTTCTGTGGCGCAGCCGACCGTTGAAGATCCAGAGCCGTTGGTGCACCTGACACTGTCCGGTGCACACCGAACAGTCCGGTGCCCCCTTCTGACCGTTGGCTCGGCCACGCGTCGCGCGCGAATTACGCGGCCGACCGTTGGCCCGGCCGACCGTTGGCTCACCGGACAGTCCGGTGCACCACCGGACAGTCCGGTGATTTATAGCCGTACACCGTTGATCACTTCCCGAGAGCAGCCAGTTGACAGTCGCCAGCCTGGCGCACCGGACACTGTCCAGTGCACCACTGGAAACTGTCCGGTGCACCACCAGACAGTCCGGTGCACCCAGATTGTGCAGACTTTGGCTGAACAAAGCCATCTCTATTCCAAAGTGATTTCTCCTGTTTCCAGCACTTAGACACAATACATTAGTTCTTAAAACAATGTACTAAGTCTAGATACATACCTTTAGACTTGATTTGCACTTTGTCCATCACTTTGCATAGATTACCACAAGTCCATTTGTGTTGGCACTCAATCACCAAAATACTTAGAAATGGCCCAAGGGCACATTTCTCTTTCAATCTCCCCCTTTTTGGTGATTTATGCCAACACAACAAAAAGCAACTAAAAGAAGTGCAACATCAATGCAAATGAAAACATAAATTTGTTTTGATTAAAATTTGGCATATTTGGATCATTCTTTGCCACCACTTGGTTTTGTTTTTGTAAATCAACCTCAATTTCCTATCTCTAAGTCAAACACACTTGTTGAGACATAAAGAGAGTTGTTCCAATAGAAATTGATCACAGTTTAAAAAAACTCCCCCTATTTCCCATAATCAAACATTCTCCCCACAAGAGACCAACTTTTGACAAAAAGAGCCAATAAGAGTATTTTGACAAAACAAAAGCTCTATTCTACTATTTTCAAAATTCTCAAGTGGTAGCTGATCCATTTCTTGTTTTGGCCTTATTTTCACCCCCTTTGGCATCAAACACCAAAACGGGATCAATTTTGGCCCTTAAACCCCATTGCCTCACCAAAATCTTCAAATAAGAGTACCAAGGCAATAAGGATATTGAGATGGACTTGGAGTAAGTTACCCTCTCATCGGAGTGCAGTGGAAGTCTTGCATGGTCCAAGTCCACCTTTCCCTTTCAAACCACCTTTGAGACTAAATCAAGCAAACTCAAGCACACGGTTAGTCTCAAAGGGTCAAGTTGTAGCATATCTCCCCCTAAATATGTGCATCACTCACACATGGACTTTTGAAGTCCGGGGAGTGTTTGTACAACTTGAGCACCATAAATAAACAACAATATGCATAAGGAACATGATCAAAGGCATAAACACATGTATGCTATAAATCAATCCAAGTTCCACGAATCTAAGACATTTAGCTCACTACGCAGCCTGCAAAAGGTCTTCTCATCTAAAGGCTTGGTAAAGATATCGGCTAGCTGGTTCACGGTGCTAATATAAAACACTTCGATATCTCCCTTTTGCTGGTGGTCTCTCAAAAAGTGATGCCGGATGTCAATGTGCTTTGTGCGGCTGTGCTCAACAGGATTATCCGCTATGCGGATAGCACTCTCATTGTCACATAGGAGTGGGACTTTGCTCAGATTGTAGCCAAAGTCCCGGAGGGTTTGCCTCATCCAAAGTAGTTGCGTGCAACACTGTCCTGCGGCAACATACTCGGCCTCAGCGGTGGATAGGGCAACGGAGGTTTGTTTCTTAGAGCTCCACGACACCAGGAACCTTCCTAAGAATTGGCACGTCCCAGATGTACTCTTCCTATCGACCTTACATCCAGCATAATCGGAGTCTGAATATCCAATTAAGTCAAAGGTAGACCCCTTTGGATACCAGATCCCGAAGCAAGGCGTAGCGACTAAATATCTAAGAATTCGCTTCACGGCCACTAAGTGACACTCCCTTGGATCGGATTGAAATCTAGCACACATGCATACGCTAAGCATAATATCCGGTCTACTAGCGCATAAATAAAGCAAATAACCTATCATGGACCGGTATGCTTTTTGATCAACGGACTTACCTCCTTTGTTGAGGTCGACGTGTCCGTTAGTTCCCATCGGAGTCTTTGCGGGCTTGGCGTCCTTCATCCCAAACCGCTTTAGCAAGTCTTGCGTGTACTTCGTTTGGGAGATGAAGGTGCCGTCCTTGAGTTGCTTCACTTGGAACCCAAGGAAGTAGTTCAACTCGCCCATCATTGACATCTCAAACTTTTGAGTCATTACCCTGCTAAACTCTTCACAAGACTTTTGGTTAGTAGAACCAAATATTATGTCATCGACATAAATTTGGCACACAAATAAGTCACCATCACAAGTCTTAGTGAATAAAGTTGGATCGGCATTCCCAACCTTGAAAGCATTAGCAATTAAAAAGTCTCTAAGGCATTCATACCAGGCTCTTGGGGCTTGCTTAAGTCCATAGAGCGCCTTAGAGAGCTTACACACGTGGTCGGGGTACCGTTCATCCTCAAAGCCAGGGGGTTGCTCCACGTACACCTCCTCCTTGATTGGCCCGTTGAGGAAAGCGCTCTTAACATCCATTTGGTACAACCTGAAAGAATGGTGAGCAGCATATGCTAGCAAAATATGAATAGACTATAGCCTAGCCACAGGAGCAAAAGTCTCCTCAAAGTCCAAACCTGCGACTTGGGCATAACCTTTTGCCACAAGTCGAGCCTTGTTCCTTGTCACCACCCCGTGCTCGTCTTGTTTGTTGCAGAACACCCACTTGGTTCCCACAACATTTTGCTTGGGACGAGGCACCAGTGTCCAAACTTCATTTCTCTTGAAATTGTTGAGCTCTTCTTGCATGGCCAGCACCCAGTCCGGATCTAGCAAGACCTCTTCTACCCTGAAAGGCTCAATAGAAGAGACAAAGGAGTAATGCTCACAAAAAATAACTAATCTAGAACGAGTAGTTACTCCCTTGCTAATGTCACCCAAAATTTGGTCGACGGGATGATTCCTTTGAATCGTCGCTCGAACTTGGGTTGGAGGTGCCGGTTGTGCTTCTTCCTCCATTACATGATCATCTTGTGCTCCCCCTTGATCACACACCTCCTCTTGATGAACCTGTTCATCATCTTGAGTTGGAGGATGCACCATTGTTGAGGAAGAGGGTTGATCTTGCTCCTTTTGTTCTTGTGGCCGCACATCTCCAATCGCCATGGTGCGTATTGCGGCCGTTGGAACGTCTTCTTCATCTACATCATCAAGATCAACAACTTGCTCTCTTGGAGAGCCATTAGTCTCATCAAATACAACGTCGCTAGAGACTTCAACCAAACCCGATGATTTGTTGAAGACTCTATACGCCTTTGTATTTGAGTCATAACCTAACAAAAACCCTTCTACAGCTTTGGGAGCAAACTTAGAATTTCTACCTTTCTTCACTAGAATATAGCATTTGCTCCCAAATACACGAAAGTAAGACACATTGGGTTTGTTACCGGTTAGGAGTTCGTATGAAGTCTTCTTGAGGAGGCGATGAAGGTAGACCCGGTTTATGGCGTGGCAAGCCGTGTTCACAGCTTCCGACCAAAACCGCTCGGACGTCTTGAATTCTCCAAGCATCGTCTTCGCCATGTCTATAAGCGTCCTGTTCTTCCTCTCTACCACACCATTTTGCTATGGTGTGTAGGGAGCGGAGAACTCGTGCTTGATCCCTTCCTCCTCAAGGTACTCCTCCACTTGAAGGTTCTTGAACTCGGACCCGTTGTCGCTTCTTATCTTCTTCACCTTGAGCTCAAACTCATTTTGAGCTCTCCTTAGGAAGTGCTTGAGGGTCCCTTGGGTTTCAGATTTATCCTACAAAAAGAATACCCAAGTGAAGCGGGAAAAATCATCAACTATAACAAGACCATACTTACTTTCTCCTATGCTTAGATAGGTGACGGGTCCGAAGAGGTCCATATGAAGCAACTCCAAAGGTCTTGATGTGGTCATCACATTTTTGGTATGATGAGAGCTTCCCACCTGTTTACCTGCTTGACAAGCTGCACAAGGTCTATCTTTTTTGAAAGTAACATTTGTTAGACCTATCACATGTTCTCCCTTTAGAAGTTTGTGAAGGTTCTTCATCCCCACATGTGCTAAGCGGCGATGCCACAGCCAGCCCATGCTAGTCTTAGCAATTAAGCATGCATCTAGACCGGCCTCCTCTTTTGCAAAATCAACTAAATAGAGTTTGTCGTCTAATACACCCTTAAAAGCTAATGAACCATCACTCCTTCTAAAGACAGACACATCTACATTTGTGAATAAGCAGTTATATCCCATATTACAAAGCTGACTCACAGACAACAAGTTATATCCAAGTGACTCAACTAAAAACACATTGGAAATAGAGTGCTCGGGTGAAATAGCTATTTTTCCTAACCCTTTCACCTTGCCTTGATTCCCGTCACCGAATATGATTGAGTCTTGGGAATCTTTGTTCTTGACGTAGGAGGTGAACATCTTCTTCTCCCCCGTTATGTGGTTTGTGCATCCGCTGTCGATAATCTAGCTTGAACCCCCGGATGCATAAACCTGCAAGGCAAATTTAGGCTTGGGTTTTAGGTACCCAACTCTTGTTGGGTCCTACAAGGTTAGTCACAATGGTCTTAGGGACCCAAATGCAAGTTTTATCTCCCTTGCATCTTGCCCCTAACTTTCTAGCAATCACCTTCTTATCCTTTCTACAAATAGCAAATGAAGCGTTGCAAGTATGAAAAATTGTAGAAGGTTCATTGTTTACTTTTCTAGGAACATAAACAACATTTCTTCTAGGCATAGCATTTTTCCTAGCCAAATTTCTATCATGCATAATAGAAGAACTAGAAGCAAACATGGCATGAGAATCAAAAGTATCATAACTTCTATAAGCATTCCTAGAATGTCTCCTACCATGATACATGAAAGCATGGTTCTTTTGAGCACTACTAGCCATAGGGGCCTTCCCTTACTTCTTGGCGGAGATGGAAGCCTTATGGCTTATTAAGTTCTTGACTTCCCTCTTGAAGCCAAGACCATCCTTAATTGAGGGGTGTCTACCAATCGTGTAGGCATCCCTTGCAAATTTTATTTTGTCAAATTCACTCTTGCTAGTCTTAAGTTGGGCATTAAGACTAGCCACTTCATCATTCAATTTAGAGATTGAAACTAGGTGTTCACTACAAGCATCAACATTAAAATCTTTACACCTATTGCAAATTGCAACATGTTCTACACAAGATGTTGATTTATTAGCTATTTCTAACTTAGCATTCAAGTCATCATTTATGCTCCTTAAGCTAGAAATAGAGTCATGGCATGTAGACAATTCACAAGAGAGCATTTCATTCCTTTTAATTTCTAAAGCAAGGGATTTTTGTGCCTCTACAAACTTATCATGTTCTTCATACAAAAGATCCTCTTGCTTTTCTAATAACCTATTCTTATCATTCAAGGCATCAATTAATTCATTGATCTTATCAACCTTAGTTCTATCTAGGCCCTTGAATAAATATGAATAGTCTATTTCATCATCGCTAGATTCTTCATCACTTGAGGAAGCGTAAGTACTAGTATCACAAGTGCTTACCTTCTTTTCCCTTGCCATGAGGCAGGTGTGATGCTCGTTGAGGAAGAGGAACGATTTGTTGAAGGCGGTGGCGGCGAGTCCTTCGTTGTCAGAGTCGGACGACGAACAATCTGAGTCCCACTCCTTGCCAAGGTGTGCCTCGCCCTTAGCCTTCTTGTAAGTCTTCTTCTTTTCCCTCTTGTCCCCTTGTTCCTGGTCACTATCATTATTGGGACAATTAGCGATAAAATGACCAATCTTACCACATTTGAAGCATGAGTGCTTCCCCTTTGTCTTGTTCTTGTTGGGATGCCCCTTGCGACCCTTTAGCGCTGTCTTGAAACGCTTGATGATGAGGGCCATTTCTTCATCATTAAGTCCGGCCGCCTCAACTTGCGCCACCTTGCTAGGTAGCGCCTCCTTGCTCCTTGTTGATTTGAGAGCAATGGTTTGAGGCTCTTGGATTGGGCCATTCAACGCATCATCAACGTATCTAGCCTCCTTGATCATCATTCGCCCGCTTACGAACTTTCCAAGTATCTCCTCGGGCGACATCTTGGTGTACCTAGGATTCTCACGAATATTGTTCACAAGATGTGGATCGAGGACAGTAAAAGACCTTAGCATTAGGCGGATGACGTCGTGGTCCATCCATCGCGTGCTTCCATAGCTCCTTATTTTGTTGACGAGGGTCTTGAGCCGGTTGTACGTTTGGGTTGGCTCCTCGCCCCTGATCATTGCAAATCTCCCAAGTTCGCCCTCCACCAACTCCATTTTGGTGAGCATGGTGACGTCGTTCCCCTCATGTGAGATCTTGAGGGTGTCCCAAATCTGCTTGGCGTTATCCAAGCCGCTCACTTTATGGTATTCATCCCTGCACAATGAAGCTAGAAGAACAGTAGTAGCTTGTGCATTTTTGTGAATTTGCTCATTAATGAACATGGGACTATCCGTACTATCAAAGTGCATTCCATTTTCTACTATCTCCCATATACTTGGATGGAGAGAGAACAAGTGGCTACGCATTTTGTGACTCTAAAATCCATAGTCCTCTCCATCAAAGTGAGGGGGTTTGCCGAGGGGAATGGAAAGCAAATGAGCATTGGAACTTTGCGGAATACGAGAATAATCAAAGGAAAAGTTTGAATTAACCGTCTTCCTTTTCTCGTAGTCGTTGTCGTCGTCCTTTTGGGAAGAGGAAGATTCGTCGCTGTCGTAGTAGACTATCTCCTTGATGCGCCTTGTTTTCTTCTTCCTCCCGTCTTTTCTTTTGTGGCCCGACCCTGAGTCAGTAGGCTTGTCATCCTTTGGATCATTAACGAAGGACTCCTTCTCCTTATCGTTGACCACCATCCCCTTGCCCTTAGGATCCATCTCTTCGGGCGATTAGTCCCTCACGTGAAGAGAACGGCTCTGATACCAATTGAGAGCACCTAGAGGGGGGTGAATAGGTGATCCTGTAAAACTTGAAACTTAGTGCCAAAAAACTTGATTAGGAGTTAGCACAATAAGGCCAAGTGGCTAGAGAGGAGTCTTAGCAAAACACAATAACCACAAAGAGATCAACACAGAGATGGCACAGTGGTTTATCCCGCGGTTCGGGCCAAGTCCAATACTTGCCTATTCCACGTTGTGGCGTCCCAACGGACGAGGGTTGCACTCAACCCCTTTCAAGCGGTCCAAAGACCCACTTGAATACCACGGTGTTTTGCTTGCACTTTACTATATCCCGCTTGCGAGGAATCTCCACAACTTGGAGCCTCTCGCCCTTACAAAGATGTTCACAAAGAGGCACGAAAGTAAGGATGGGATGAGCAACGCACACAAGACACAAAATCAGAGCAACACACGCACACAAGTCACAACACGAGCTCTCAACACAACTCAAAGAGTCCTCTACTCAAATGGAGCTCCAGTTGCTATCACAAAGAATCAAATGCACGGAATTGAAGTCTTGGTGCTTAGGAATGCTTAGAGAATGCTTGGTGTACTCCTTCATGCGCCTAGGGGCCCCTTTTATAGCCCCAAGGCAGCTAGGAGCCGTTGAGAGCATTCCAGGAAGGCAATTCTTGCCTTTTGTCGTCTGGCGCACCGGACAGTCCGGTGCACCACCGGACACTGTCCAGTGCGGATTTCTTTCCTTCTGTGGCACAGCCGACCGTTGAAGATCCAGAGCCGTTGGCGCACCGGACAGTCCGGTGCCCCCTTCTGACCGTTGGCTCGGCCACGCGTCGCGCGCGGATTACACGACCGACCGTTGGCCCGGCCGACCGTTGGCTCACCGGACAGTCCGGTGCACCACCGGACAGTCCGGTGATTTATAGTCGTACACCGTTGATCACTTCCCGAGAGCAGCCAGTTGACAGTCGCCAGCCTGGCGCACCGGACACTGTCCAGTGCACCACCGGACAGTCCGGTGCACCCAGATTGTGCAGACTTTGGCTGAACAAAGCCATCTCTATTCCAAAGTGATTTCTCCTGTTTCTAGCACTTAGACACAATACATTAGTTCTTAAAACAATATACTAAGTCTAGATACATACCTTTAGACTTGATTTACACTTTGTCCATCACTTTGCATAGATTACCACAAGTCCATTTGTGTTGGCACTCAATCACCAAAATACTTAGAAATGGCCCAAGGGCACATTTTTCTTTCATACATGCGCCAAGAAGACAACATATATAATAATAGAGTGTATAGAGATAAATGTCACAAAACATCAGAGTACTTATTACATAGCGGAAGACTTATTACAAAATAAAATAATAAATATAAAACGAACTAAGGATCGTCAGCGCCAATGTCAACTGAGAAACGCCACCTAGATCAGATCATACTCCTCGCCTTGTGGCTCCTCCTGAACCACATGTTCTTCTCCTGTAGGGGGGTGTGAGACAGCAAGGGTGAGCTCACACATGATCATAGCTCAACAAGTTGTGGGGAACCAGTGGACATGAACTCACAAAGGTGTGAGTTCATGTGATGTGTAAGGCTAATCAATGATAGGGGTTTAAAGCTGAGCATTGCTTTTAAGTAGTTGGTCAAAATTTTATTAGCAGTTACTAAGTGTAAGTAAATACCAAACCTTAAATAAAGTAATTGAACAGAATTAATAATAAACCCATGCAATGCAAATGACAAAATTGAATTTAAGTTCCATAATTTAAACATCAGAGAGTCCTGAGCTGCTCATGACCGTGAGCTCGGCTAGTATACCAGTTTTACACTCTGCAAAGGTTGTACCCTTTACCCACAAGTCATGTTACCCATCTGCCAAGGGGTCGCGACTCCCATACACCTCTACCTAGGAAGCGCGACAGGGCAACACTACGAGGCCTTTACAAAGTTCCAGTAGCTTCCGAAAACCCGCTACAGTTTATGGGAAGAGCACTTGCAAGAATCCCCCGTCTGACCGACATCGCAGCTAAATCAACCCGAGAACCTCCTTGCATGCAACTCCCCTACTGCCCTTGCCCCTTTTGGGTAAGGTAGTCTTCCACTAGCTTTCCTAATTAGTCAGCCAAGTGCGTCCCATTAAACCGTTGTGGTGGCACATGTTTCTCAAGTTAAGCTCTATGATCCAATTAACATTAATGATCTTAACATGAGCATAAATAGAATAACAAAAAGAATTGGAACGTAGATAAAATAAATGATTATCCCAAAACCATGTAAAGCAATAGCAAACTACCCAAGTGAATCAGGGGTAAACAAGGTAATGAGATAAACAATCTAGGGTGACCTATCGGGTCCCATCAAAATTAACCTATGCATGAATAAGTGATATTAAAGAACATTATTGGGTAAAAAGTGGTCAAGGGCACAACTTGCCTTCAATGAGCTCCTGCTCAGCTACTTCAACCTGCTGCTTACCAGGATCCTCGGGTACGGGCTCTTCTACTCGCCACAATACAAACAAGCACAATATACAGGGAAAAATTAACATCACACCACACATGTGAACAAAATACACAGTAATAATCTACGCATTAAAATAAAATCCTAGGAACAGGAATCATAATTTTTGGAGTTATAGATTTTAAGTTATGAATTTCCAAAGGTTTTATGTGTTTTAAATAGGATTAAGTGGGAAATTAAATTTCTTATTATTTTCATGATAAAACAGAGGCTCTAAGTGAAAGAGAATAATATTACCAAATTTTAGCAACTGGAATGGAGTGATTTGGAGTTCAAATGAATTTTCTATGGAATAAACAAATTCTAGGGGTTGTTTTTGTATTAAAAATACATTTTCTAATTTATTTAATCTGGTTTTCCTTTCCCTGGATTGCGCCTCAATAATCCGAAAGGTCAAGGGCTCTGGTGTGATAATTCTTAAGACACAGAGAACATTCCAGTGGACTGAGGGTTGATAAAAGGGTTTTCTAGGGTCTCTTTTGCAATTATGGCTCGGCGAAGGGGTACGGGAGGATCCCTGCCATCTGATCTAAAGTGAACGACTCCGATTAGTTTCTACACCTGCGCGAACCGGTACGCAGCGCCATCCACAGGATTTTAAATCTATGGTCCAGATTGTTACTCTCTCCGGTCTGCCCTATGCCATCCGATTTCATCACAACGGCTCCGACCCAATCGCGTGAAGGGGTATCCTTACGATCTAATCTCAACCGCACGATGGATATCCAACGGCTAGCACAAAACCCCCCTCCCGAGTCATCCCCAAACCCCGACGGTCGCCCACCGCGGCGGAGCGCCATGACCGGAGCAGCTCCCATGCTAATCCCGTCGCCATCCAGCAATTCACTTGTGCTACACTCACATAAGACCATGGTGAACACGAAGGAGGTGAAGAATACCGGAAATCGGGCGCGCAGACGGGTTGTTCTCGTGTTGGGGCGGCTCGGCGGTGCTCTATCTACTCCGGCGAGGAATTGCTCACGCACCGCAGGTCCCGACCTCCAATAGTGGCCGCGGACGATTACTCCAGGTACTGACGAACACACCTGGGCAGTGCTCCGAGAACACGGCAACGGAGCAGCGGATGGTCCACAGCGGCGGCGCAAACACTCCTCCCGCGCGGCAATTTCAGAACGGTGGAACACACCGGCGTGGTTCAAGATGGGAGAGCGGATAGGATGTGCGGCTAGGGTTTTGGGCGCCGCGCTTTATAGTTGTCACGGCGATTGGTTGAAGCGCCCGCGCGAATTTCGCGCCCACGGCGTGCCCCGCCATTCTCGCGGAGGCTGTTGGAAGGGAGACAACTGACACGGGGAGCCCACCAGCCAGCGTCCGAAGGCGCGAGTCCGCGTGAAGCCGAGCAGTTGACAAGCGGGCCCCGCAAGACAGCCAGAGGCTCGGCCGCAGCACGCGCGGAACCGAGGATGACCGCTTACGAGCGGGCCCGCCGTGCCAGATACTTCCGTTGCGGTGAGGAGGTAGGAGAACGGGCCGCGGGAGAGAGATTGGGGAAAATGGGCCGACCAGATTGGGCCCAAACGCCATAGTGCTCTCCCTTTCCCTTTTCTTTTTATTTTCTGTTTCATTTCATTTTGTTTCAAATTTCCAAATTTGAATTTGAATCATTTTAGGAGTTGCACCTTTGAGTTGAATGTACACCTTCAAACCCATTACAGAAATAATATATTTTATTTTTTTATACTCATTTCACTCACATAACATTGTTTCCTTCTCTTTTTTTAAATTCTTGAATTTTTCTTAGATCTTAAATTCTACTTTAGACTTTAATGTATTTCTTTTCACCTTATTTCTATATTGTCAACAAATGCACACAAAATAACATCCAGCATGATGCATAATTTATTTGTGTCTCTTATTAATTATTTATTTGTATAAGTAATGTGTTCACATGAAATGACAAATATAGATAACAACAATATATAAAGGAATAAAATTTATTTTTTTTAGACTTTTCTTACAAAGTGGGTATTACACTTTGGATAGTGGAGAAGCTCTATTTGTTGTCTCTGTTGCAAAGTGCTCTTCTTGGATTCTTGATTCCGCTTGCACTTTTCATATTTATTCGCATAGAGATTGATTTTCTGATTATGTTCAATCTCATGCCGGTGAGGTTGTTATTGGAGATGGATCCACATGTGAGATTATTGGAATCGGCTCTATTTATATTCAAGTTCATGATGGCAGTATTAAGAAACTTATCGATGTCCATTTTGTTCCAAAATTAAAGAGAAATCTTATTTCTTTGAGCACTTTAGAAGCAATGGGATTCAATTTTGTTGCTATTGATGGTGTTCTTAAGGTTTCTCGTGGCAATCGTATTATCTTGAAGAGCAACCGTTTGAATAATCTCTATTACTTGCAATGTTAAACAGTTGATGCTGAAGTTGTTTCTATTGTGTTCTAGAAGAGAGGTTATTTTGATGATACGAAGCCGTGTTCCAGTTTCAAGTCTAATGATTCCTTAGACTTGGTTGATATTCAAATTTAGCATCCTAGTGCTATTTGGGAAAACAGTTTTATAGATTTAGCGTCAAGTGGAGATTTGTTGGATAAGATCATGTGACCCTATCTCTATCTGCTTTGTCTTGTTGGATAAGATCATGTGACCCTATCTCTATCTCCTTTGCGTATATAAATAGGCACCACTTGTACCTTATACTTGAACAACACATAATAGATTTGTTTTCCCATGGTTTTTTTCTCCTTCACATTGGAGGAGTTTTTTCCATGTTAAACTATGTGTCTCCTTTTTTCCACCTATGATCCTAACATAGAAAAAACGACACATTGTGGTCGCTTCTAACAAAGGTAACGTTCCAAACAAATCTAGCTTGAAGAATTGATTGTTAATAGTTTCGTTCATACGATAAAAACAATAAGATAAATCTCCATGTCAATTACGATAATTTTTTCTTGGTTCGCGTACCTACTAGTTTGACGGGAATGGTTAGTTTGTATGACGATCAGCATCATAAATCTTTGATAGCTTAATTAACTTCTCTAAATCAAAGTTGGCAAAAGAATCTCCTGGATCAAGGCAAGCAATACATCCAAGTAACTGAGTTGATCTTTCAGGGAAACGGTTGTTGAACTCAACAAGAACTTGATCAATGACAACAATGAAAATTCCATTATGAAAATGATGGTAGTAACTCACCAACTTAGCTCCATGATACCTTGATCTGCCTCTAGTTAGTATTGTGTCATCCATATTTGGGATTAATATGTTCATTTTGGTCCATCTTATTTCTATAATTAAACATAGGATTACTACCATATAAATAATCAATTCAAAACTTCAAATCACAAATTCACAAAATTAACCTCGGGCCTCGGCTGCTCCCGTGCTGCAGTGTGTGGTCGGCGGTTGCCGGTCGAGCGTGCTGCGTGCCTGGCTCGGGCTGGCTGGCTGGCTGGCCGGCTGGCGCCTGACGGTGCCGCGGTGGCGGCCTGACGGCTGGCCGCGAGTGCGCTGCGGCGTGGCGCTGGAGAGGAGGCGCGGCCCGTGCGGGCGAGCGCGCTGCGGCGCTGCCGCTGGAGACTGCTCAGACTGGAGAAGTGGAGAGGACAGAGGAGGTAGGAGGCGCGGGCCGTGGGCGAGCGCGCTGCGGCGCTAGAGCCTGGAGCCCTAGAGAGGAGGTGCGGCGGTTGGAGCCTAGAGAGGAGCTGCGGCGGCTGGAGGCTGGAGCTAGGGTTGGGACTTGGGGCTGGCCCGACGATGGGCCTCTGGTGGGCCGTGAGTGCCGCCCGGGGCTGCAGCCCAGGCAGTCCCGGGTGGAGATCCGCTCCTGACGATAAGATATGTGTCGTTATTATTATTTGACTTAAGAGAACTTGTGAGAGTAATATATATATATATATATATATATATATATATATATATATATATATATATATGAATCAACGATAATAAAATGCCTACCTAGAACAGTTCTATCTATAATTCATGGTAAAACCTGTTTTCTAAAAACTGATTTATAATTATGAGATCCAAACAACCATTTATATGTTGTTTGGTTCACGAAATGTAACGTAAATGGAAATAATAATGATTTACACTCAAGTACTAGTAGTAGCAAGTTTAAATAAACTAATATTAGTATGATATCTGATTACGGTTGGATCTAAACAAACATGATATAACATTATCAGTTATGCATACATTACAAATATGTGAACTAAATGACGCTTAAAATACTTCATGACAGATCTAACGATGCTCTTTTCACTTTACCTACTCTAAAACATTATTAAGGAATTTGATTAAATACCGTTACCGTTGAGCAAAAAGTCAATAGCGCATGCCTTAAATAAAAAAACAAAGGGAGTGTTGCAGAACACCCTTTATTTTGCAGCTATACACGCGTTTCGGCGTTTGATCTCCTTCAGCCCAATCGCGCTAGCAACCTAGCATTGTGATTTGTGAGAAGACCAAATGTTTTTGGGCCGCCTATTAGAATGGAGTTGGTTTGGGCCGCTGGGGACCGCAGAAGCGCCCAGCCTGAGAGAGCGGCAGGTCCCCAACCCCACTCGCAGGCGCAGCGCGATTTGTCACGGGCGCGCTCAGCTCCAGTTCGCACTTCGCAGTGGGCGGCGTCGCGGTGGAGCGCCAAAACCTGAGCGCGGCACAGAGGCCAGAGCTGGTACGCGCACCATCCCCATGTTTGAGCGGCCAGGCCCAGACCACTACCGGTCCCGTCTTTCCACAGCGGTCAATAGGACGCAGTGGTAGCATGAGATAGGCACACAGGGACTGCACGGATACCCAGGCACGCTGCAGTCACAGGCGGCCTCTGCGCGCCCCGGCGCAAGCACACTGCCCTCGAAAGCAACCGTGCCATGCCGTCCCCCGTCCCCCAATACCCAGCCGGCGCGCCCTGCCCATCCGACGGTGGAGAGCAGCTCTCCGGCCCCTCCCTTCCTCGCGGGTCGCGGCTTTGAAGAAAGCTTTCTCCGTTTCTCCGGTTTCCACGCGCGCTCTCGGCTCTCGGTTCGCCAATCGCCACTGGGGAGTGCGTGCCTGCTCTGCGTTCACGGGCATGGACGCAGCTGCCCGCTTCCTCTCTCACCTCCTCCTCCCCATCGTCGTCGTCGCGGCCATCGCGGGCGCGGCGCCACTGGACCCGCAGCAGCTGCTGGCGCTGCGCGCGCTCGGCCTGGGCGCGCACCCGCGCGCCGACCCCTGCGGCGCGGCCGCCGTTGTGGCCGCCGTGAACGCTTCCTGCGACGCGGGGGAGCCCTTCCGGCGTGTCACGTCGCTCGCCCTCACAAACTGCTCCGACACCACCTCCGTCTCGGAGGCGGCGCTCGAGGCGCTCGCGCCGTCACTCCGGGCGCTGGCGTTCTCGGACTGCCCGGCCGCGCCGCCGCGAGCTCTGCCCCCGGAGCAGCTGGCGTCCGGGCTCCGGGCATTCTCCTGCACCGCCTCGCTCCACCGCCTCTCCGCCGTGTGGCTCTCCCACCTCACCAATCTCACGGAGCTCGCCGTCGCGGACACGCCCCTCGCCACGGGCTCCCCCACTGAGCTCGCAGTCGTCGTCTCCCACATGGAGCACCTCACCCGGCTCACCGTCTCCAACGCCAACCTCTCTGGCTTCCTCCCGCACCACTGGCATTGCCCCAACCTCACCCACCTCGACCTGTCTGGCAACCGCATCACCGGCGCCATCCCGGATACCCTGACGCTCCTCGGCGGCATCACCCACATCAACCTCAGCTCCAACGCTCTCGATGGGCCCATCCCCACCTCCATCGGCGATCTCATCTCGCTCACCGCCCTGGACCTGTCCAATAACAGACTCTCCGGCGGCATCCCCGACACGCTCTCTACGCTGCCGGAGCTGGAGGTGCTCGACTTGGGCTCCAACCGGCTCAACGGCAGCATACCGCCGTTCCTGGCCGAGATGCATGGGCTGAGGGAGCTCAACCTCGAGAACAACGACTTCGACGGCATGGTTCCGTTCACCGCCAAGTTCCTGTCCAGGCTGCGCGTGTTCAGGGCCGCCGGGAACGGCAAGCTGTGCTACAACCGGTCCGTGCTGCCCGCCGAGCTCGCCATGAGCGTGGCGCCGTGCGACAAGTACGGGTTCCCGGTGCTGCCGCCCCCGGCCACGGCGCGGTCGGAGCGAAGCGCGGACTACGACGACGGCGGCGGGGACGGAGAGGCGGACGGCGGCGCCGACACGAGGGGTGGGCCCAGTGCCACGGTGCTCGGGGTGGCCATCGGGCTATCCTGCCTGGCGTTCCTTATCATCTTGCTCGTTTGCATCTGCAAGGTGTGCCGCTGAAGCCCGGCGCTGCCTCTGTTGCGTCTTGCGTGTCTTTTTGCTGAGTTCGTTAATCAGTTCTGCTGTTGCCCACTGGGAGTGCCGTGGAAAATGTATGGAGTACTGGTAGCTAGGGCTTAATTTATTCACCTGTAATTTTTTGGCGCCGTTCTTCGCTCTTGGTCGTGTTTCAGCCTTCAAGATGCGAAGAATAGCTTTATACAGAAGGAGCATTTGGACCAGGTTATGACGAATGTTTTGGGTATGTATTCTTAAAAACAACATATGGAATGTCAAAATCCACAAGAACAAGATCGGCCTACATTCATGAGAACTATTTGGTTGGCATCTCCTCAAGAAGAATCTACAACGACAATCACTCCAATAGGGATCCAATCAGGAAGCAACCAGCAACTATTCATATACCCTGTGCTATGTGCATGTTTGGATTTAACCTACTAAAAAATAACATTATTTTACCTGCTAACTAGAAGGACTAAACCTAAATCAAGCTTATACATCATGAATTTTATGGAAATTGGCAGCCTAAAAGTTAAAACAAACATGCCATATCTAGATTTTAGATGTTTGGTCGTTGTTTCTAGGATGCCTTTGAGGCAACAATGATCAAACTGGAAGTCGATTGTTGGATCGTAGAAACTAGATAAGTTAGATTGTTGTTTTGATTTTTTTTTTCCTGGAAAAAAGTTGTAAGAGCATCTCTGAAAGGTTGTTGGCTATGTTTAGTTTTCCAACGAAATATGGCATGTATTAGAGCAACTCCATTAGTTCTATAAAAGATTCTCTAAATCAATAATTTAGATAACTAAATTATAAGCTTCCCTCTAATAGCCCTCTAAATAAACTTTCTCAATTTAACTATTTCTCATCTAACCTCATTTTCTCCCTATATTTAGCAACCACTTACCAACTTTCTAAAAAAAGTGACGATAAGGCGCCAGTGAAGTACAATTGCGGCAGCTAGTTAGCTAGAGATTAAACAATTGACAATGCAACATTCGCACGTGGACAGGTCAGAAAATAAATGAATAAACAATTGCGGCAGCAAATCAAAAGGCCAATACAACTCATCAAGTTAAATCTTTTATCACTGACGATCCCACTCAAACCGGTGACATACAAGTTCTGACATATTTAGAAAATAATATATAGAGAACTGTTGGAGGTGATAAGTTTTTTTGTTTTCTATATTAATTGAGGACTTGTTAAATCTAAGATTTATATAGTATAATTATACATTACTATTGGAGTTGCTCTTAGCCAAGCTAAAATTTAGCACCAAATTGGTGGCCATGATGCTAGCAAACTTTGACCATTAAAATGAAAAAAATATAAAATATGCAAATTAAAACCCAACCATATTATGATCAATTTTGTTTAAAACAACCGAGCTTATAACATTTTTTCTTAGCTTATAGCTAAAACTTAGGTGCTCTTAGTTCCTCACTGAAGCCTAAAAGATCTGGCTTCATCGTTTCTCTTGTTGATTTTGGGTTGAGCTAGAGCCATTGCCCCGCTATAAAAGACGCAAGCAGATAGGGGTGTATCGGAAACTGATGAATATTATTTGTACCATATTTGTTTTTATATTTTTTCTTCAAATTTAAGTCAAATACACATATTATCAAGTTATGCCAGATAAGATTTGAATGGCACCTTAGATATCCCACTTTGAGTGGGAACTGGGAAACCAATTTTACATTGCACGTAGGAACTAAAAAATAGCTTCTCCCGTATCTTCTCTCTCTAATCATAAAAAGCTCCTAGAATTACTATGTTTTCACTGAGAAGCTATCTCATTATTATCGTTCAATAGATTTTAGCCTTATTATTATACAACAAATTTCATTATTACTACAGCTGAATCAAGCTGAGAGCTGGAAACCGGAACATGCTATCCGCCTATTCTTTCTCTCTCTTTTGAAGATGGAACATGCGATTCCCGTGATTCAATGTACGACGATCAAGGATTTGTTAGATTACATCTGGCTGAGATTAGAGCTACACTGAGGTCAGTCAGAGCTCTGAACCTAAACCTATATATAGTACATTGGGCCCTCTGCCTCCTGAACACTGTACTGTGCCCTTGTGCTGTGCCGTCTCAGTAGATGTTAAGGGCGTGTTTGTCGCCATGACGCAGCAGCCTGGCTGCGCTCCCGGGCTGCAGCTCCTGTGTTTGCGTCGTCTGGCTGGCTCGAGAGCCAGGCTGTGCGCGTACAAATTGAGCCTCTCAGCCTGGCTCCACAGAAACGAGCTCAAGGTCCGTTTCCTGGAAGCCTGGCTGCTCGTGGCGCAAGGATTCCGCGTTTAGGTAGTTTTGGTCTTCTAGCCTGGCTGCATATTGGGTGACAAACACCAGCTCGTCTGAGCCAGGCTCATATGGTACAAGTGCACAAACAAAATGAGTTGCAGTAGCCGGGACAGGCTAGCCTCAGCGTGGTCCAATTGAACGGGCCGAGCTGGCCAGGGACAGGGTCACAAACACGCCCTAACTGACCCTGTCGAGCAGAGCTCGCGCGCCATGCTACAAGCAAATAGAAATAGGAACACAGTTCGGCGTGCTCGTTGGAACCGCGGCATGATTGCATCACCTTCACGAACTCGGCTGAAGAAATCTATGCTCCTACCTGGCATTTGATCGATCGCTGCGTCTCGCGGGGGAGGGGGGTGGGGTGGCCGCTTGATGCCGTCTGGTGGGCGTGTCGAGAGCAGCGAGCGGTGAAAGACATCCAGGGAGCACGCATCGGTCTGGCGGTTTTCAGTTTCCAGTCCACTCGTCCAAAGTGCGTCTTTCTTGCTGGGACTCTTCGGGGCTACGTTTTTTTTTTGCCATTGCGGCGTCGTCGGAAGTGCGGGTCCCTCTCGTCGCCCCAGTGATCCAAGAACCTAGTTGCGACGGCATTGGCCGCTTTTGAGTTGTGGCTTGCGATGCGAGTGCCACACTGCCACTTTCGGCAAGTGTGAACTCTTGTCTGGCGCTGCTTGGTCGAGCTCTCGAGTCTAGCTTTCAGATACGCTGCAGCCAGGTTCTGCAGCTTGCGTATCCTATACTTGTTTTATGTACAGCAGGGGTATGATGATACATTCAGCCTACTATATATTTCCTGTGCTGTAACTGTGCACATGTTTGAAAGCTTGGTATTTTTGGAGACAATACTATAGTATTTGATGATACCATAGTATTGAAAGCTGAAAGGTGTTGGTAATGGTAAAACACAGCTTTAAATATTATAGGTCACTCAAAACGTGTTATTTTTGGAGTTTTAGAAACTCTAGTTAGGACCTCAGTTTTCTTCTGTTCTCTCTGTAAATATTTTATTTTTTCTAATGAAACCAAACATATCTCGATTTTAAGCAATATCGTGGTTTTACTACGATATACTATAGAATTTATGTACATTTTAAAACAATAGTATTTCAAAACTGCATTAGAAACAGGCCTGGTGCAGTGGGCACGTACGCACGCACGCACGCAGCAGATTACCGTGAGTCGCCGTGTCAATTTGCCGCGGGAATGATCACCGCCCTAATAAGCATTCATGATGGCATGGGCATCATATGAATGATCGATTGATTCTAGGCCCACTGGCCCACCGTCCCACGGTGGCACGGTGCGGCGCCACCGCAAATTAGATGAATCCTGCTAATAAATCCACCCACAAGTGAACCTCTTATTTCACCAGAGCCTCGAGCACTTGCGACATTGGCCTTTTCTTATAGGAGCCATCACTGCAGTCCGCTAGGCATCATTCGCAGCCATGCCACGCACCACTTTCCTGACAGGTAATCTGTCTCTGTATGCTCGTCTCAGATGCGGTTCATTGCCAATTAGGTGGTAGTGGTTTACATGTTGGTGCTGCTAAGGAAAGGAAGCTTGCCCGCATTAGCCGTCATCACTGCTGCCTTTCGTCAAAAGAAAGCAGAAACTAGCGTAGATCTGACCCTTGTGGCGCTGAAAATGTAGCCAGGGCTCCGAAAGCTGGTGTCGAAAAGTTCGTGCTACTGGATGATGACAGCTTGGGGCTTGGGCTCTTGGTACCCTAGATGATTTCTCTAGACTGAGCGCCTGTCTTGTTTAAGTTTACAATGTACATTAATCATGCCCTTCATGAAGAAATGTCATTTCATTTCCACAGCAGGCCAGTCCGCCAGTGCATAAAATTCAGTTGCGTTTGCGTGCCCATAATCATCACTCTGCGGACATGCTAAACACAGCTGCGATTTCGAGATCCACTGATGTAATTGGTTTCACCTTTTGGTAGGCAAATGATTCTCAGTTCCTTTTTCCCACGTTCCTATTATTTACACACACTTAAAAAAACAGTGCCTTCTCACAATTAAGCCGAGTTTTAACACTTCAGCACCAAAACTTTTCATAACACAGACAACATCAATCAACACTTGGACGCAAAATAAAGCTAGCCTACACCACCCGCTTCAGATCCTGAGGCAAAAGCTCAGATGCGAGATAGACAGAGGAGACCTGCATCAGGCAGGCAACCCACGTTTCAACACCAGAAACACGTAGCCGCTGACCGATGGTGAATCAGCAGATGACCGTGTTGCAGTTGTTGGTGTTGACGGTCTCGGTTCCTCCAACGAATGGGTCGATCTTGACCCACAGGAGGGAGAAGACGGAGGCGAGGAGGACGGACCAGAGCACCACGATGGTCGGCGTGCGGTTCTGGCGGCCCATGAGACCCTTGAGGAACGGGTACAGGTGCATGATCACCCACATGGCGAAGAACACCTTACCGAAGAGCGGGCCCCAGGACTCGTAGCCGCTGTTGAGCGCGGCCGAGAACCCAGCCACCACGCCCACCAGGTTCAGCACCAGGATGCTTGTGGGCGGGATCAGCACCGTCGTCCACTTGAACAGGTACAGCTCCCCGAACTCAGTGTCGTCCGTGGCCTTTGCCGTGACCGTGAAGTTGGTGTCCAGCCCGGCAATCATCTTGAGGATACCCTGAAACACGGCGAACAGGTGCGCGGACACGCCTCCGATGACCCAGAACTGCTCGTTGCGCCACCAGTCCTCGATCCCGATGCCACTCCACCGCAGCTCCAACACGCTCGTCACAATGATGGACATGAAGAGGCCAAGAAACCATATCGTTGCAGCGTTGGACAGCTGGAAGAAAGAATGACAAATGAGCATCGTGGGTGGCCATATGAATTACGACGCCAGGTACACGTGCTGAGAGCTAACTTACCGTAGGAATAATGAACTTTCCTGTGAGCAGGCAAATGGCAGGCAGGCAACAGTAGGCAACGAGAGGAAGAGAAGTGAACGGGTACACGATGGTGTTGATGTAGGAGAGCCTCTGGAGCCATTTCAGACGGCCGCCACCGTAACCGTACCACAGTGGGCAGTGCCGGCTGAAGAAGATCTCGACAGAACCAAGAGCCCACCGGAGAACTTGGTGAAGACGATCGGAAAGATTGATTGGGGCTGATCCCTTGAATGCAGGTCTCACCGGCATGCAGTAGATGGATCTCCAGCCACGGCAGTGCATCTTAAACCCAGTCAGAATATCCTCTGTAACTGAACCATAGATCCAGCCAATCTGAAGGGAATTTAAGAAAAAACGAAACAAGAAGTCAGGCCCCATGAACAGGGGAAAAGTATCTGGTATCATCAAGGCATGTATCTGGTGTTATACAAAGATAATGAAGGTCAAGAATGGACACCTCTTTTCCCCATTCAGTTTTCTCTTCATATCCACAGCTAATGACATGAATGGCTTCTTTAATTAGGGTAGATGGGTTTGCAGATTCAGGGACGCCCCCATTCTCCATAAGGGTCGATTCAATAAAGACCGAGGACAGCCCAAAAGACTTCTCGAAGCTCATCTGAGAGATGAGCATGGACCTCTCGTACTCATCGTAGTCTGAAAAAAAACCATGGTGTAATGAACATGCTATTATTCTTTCAGGTTAGAACTTTTGACAGACCACATCCGTGCACTTACTGTCAATTTCGCGAAGGTTAAAAATGGCAGACTCAAGGTCTTCTCGCCGAGAGTCTCTGTTGATTTCCCTCTCACTTCTTTCAACCTTTTTCTTGGGACAGCAGCAGCAACACCAGGAACAAATTGAAGACTTTGGAAGTGCAGGCAGAGATGGAGGCCCATAACCATAAAGTGCTTGCCTATAGAAACAACAACCAGTTCCCACATAAACTGGGCCTTGGAGGCCATCAAGTCCTTTCATATTAACCTATTCGATGTAAGAATGGACATAAGTTGTGTGAAGATAACTAAGATGTAAAGACAACGTCACCAGTTAGAGCACTTACATCAAAGAACACAACATTCCTATTGGCATATCGATCACTGCGATCAATGCCATCGAACCTCTGGGGGAATTGTACATAGCAGACATCTCTGCCAACAGTAGGGTCCATCATGAAGCACATAGCTTCACGAACAGCTTTGCTGTTGTTAACATAGTGATCACAATCAAGATTAAGAATGTAAGGGGCATTTGTCAGAACAGCAGACACTCGGACCTGCCAAATTAGAAAGTTTTTCAATTAGTTCATGTTCAAACAGTCTTGACATAGAATAAACTTCTATATACTGCAATTAGCAGTGAATAATGCCGTACCAGAGCATTCATAGCACCTGCCTTCTTGTGGTGTTGGTAGCCTGGTCTTTTCTCTCTTGACACATACACTAACCGAGGAAGTTCATTTCCATCAAAGTCCCGTGCACCAGTCTCACCCAGGAAAACCTGTCACCAAAAGCAAGGGATATGGTAAGAGCAAGCTTGACACAAAAACATTGACACTCTAGCAAGGATTGACACACATAATAGTATAGTAGGAAAATAGAGCATCTTAGTAGAGTCTAGAAAAAAGGGAACACGGTAGCAGTGAAATGTAAGTTCCACAAAACCATAATAACTTCGACTCTGAACTGCAATTTGCAGTGGATCTATAAAAGTTCAATATCAATCAGGGTGTTTTGAGTATTAGTTGATAAATTTACCTTGCAAAATGAGACACAAGTAGGATATAAATAATGATCCATTGAACTAACACCATAGTATAAAGAATATATTTGCAAGTTCAAGTGAAACACCTTACTAGGATGTTGTTACTGCTGCTGTTGTTATCATTTGTTTATTTATTTCGTGAGGGTAGACATGCATGTTCATATTGAGTATTGACCAAGATGCAAGAAATATTCATGACTTGATTTATATCCTAAAAGAATTAACTAGTCATTATAAATTTCAGCAATCAGTTCCAAACTAGTAGTAGAATACCATCCTGCAATAACTCAGTATGACCACGAATCTCACATGCTGATATTTCACTAGTAAAAAGCAAACTACCTGGATCATGCCAGGGTGGTCACGAGGATTGTTCCCAGGCCATGGTGTACCGTCTTGCATGATCCAGCCTTCATCAGGTGTCTTTTGAGCCTTGGCAACCAAAGCATTTATCCTCACCTTGTACTCTTCATAGTCCCTCTGTGTAAACACAAGTACATAACATTGTTTGTATAAAAACAAAGAGCATAACCAGTAAAAAAAATGAATGTTGTTCAAACGTGCAACCAAGATCTACCTTCATAGCCCTACGCTCCTTGACAAAAGATGGGTGTATCTTGTCCTTCAAGTAGTCAATTTTCTGTGAGAAGTAGAATTCAGGAGCTCGTGGCTCAATGGCATACTTCTTGCAAAACGGCACCCACTTTCTAGCATATTCTGCAGTCTCTGCGAGCGATTCAAATGTGAGCATAGCAGAACCATCATCAGATACATAGCATGAGATCTTCTCAACGGGATAGTCCACAGCAAGAATAGACAGCACAGTGTTTGCAGTGATTAGTGGAGGCTCTTTCAATGGATCCACTGTGCTGACAAAGAAATCTACAGGTGCCAACCCAGAGTCTTCACCATCGCCATACCTGTAACAAACATGAGACAAGGCTTATCAGATCCTGATGGTTGTTGATGCATATATATGATTCTTATGTGCTAGTAGGCTCTAACAAACATACCGTGCAATCAGCCTATCAACATAAGTCTCACGATTGATAGGATACCACTTGGGGAATTGATCCAATATCCAGGAGAAACCAAACCAGATCTCACATATAACTGATGTCATCCAGAGACCAAAGGCACTGTTAACAGGATTGGTGATACGGTAGTGAAAGAAGAGCCCAAGAACAATTAACCGCATAATGATCACTGCTCTGTAAGGTGTGAGCTTGTTCTTTGATATTGGGATGACCCGGGAGAGTGGCTCATATGCATCTGTCAAGCTGCAAAATTGTTTGTTGTTACAGCATGTACAGAGATAGAAACGTCACATTTTAGTGAAAGTTATCACAAAGGCTTCAAACAATAAATGATGAGATTGAGACCTTTCAGGCATCTTATCAGAAATTAGGTACAGAGTTAAAAATATTGCGAAATAGGCTAGGATAGAGTTCACTTGTGCTAGATTGAACATAAAACCAGATCTTGGGAAACACTAGTGGTACTAAATAAAGAAATGTCAATAGGCCAGGCTTAGTATCTGATTGAGGTGTCGTCGTGTTGAGTTAGGTCAAAATGAGGCCTGGTAATGAGATATGAAACATAAATATGTATGTCACCATCCACAATTATTTCAGTGCTTTGGTTTACTAATTTCTACTCCAGTATAGCGAAGTCCATGCTTTAATGTCCTAAAAACAGTATATACACGGCACAGCAAGTTCAATTTCATCACACAAGTTCTGGGATCTAGTAAGATAAAGCTAACTTTGACGTATGTGAGAGAACCTCAATGTTGCCATTATATTAGAACAATGATCAGCTAAAAGCATTCTTAGTTTCACCTAATCAAGTATCATTTAACATTCGCAGTTCATTTATAATATCACTCTATGCATGGAGAAGGATAGGCACCTCAACGAGTCATAAAGAAAGATCTATAAATGGACGCTTCATCCTTACTCTTTTTCATCCATGATCTGTTCTTCGACAGGCGGAGGCTGTGCTTTAGCTGCAGTCTTTTTGGCCGAGGCTTTCTTCTCATTCTTCTTTTCCTTCCAACTCTCCACCCTGTTCTTCCAGATGGGCTTACCAGATTCATCATTCAATTCTGCAAATTCATAGTAAGGGTTGAAATTTCACTACCCCCACACCATCAGAAGCAAAGGAAACAGGACGTAGATTATGAAGCAAGTAACCTTACCACTACCAATTCCCGACAAGCTGCTCATGGTCCTGGCGTGGCTTACTTCATCCTATTCCAGCAAAACTCAGTTACCCACAAAGTAAAAAATGACCAGAGTTTTCTAGAGACATCAGTTGCAGTGGCACACTGAACTGAACAAACAGAGAGGGGAAAACCACCTGGCGATTGAGGTGGCTGCCCATGGTGACCCTCTCACGCAGGCCACCGGCGGTGTGGTGGTCCTCCACCACCTCCTCCTCCGCCTCGGTTCCCTCGCTGGCGCGCGCTGGAACAGAGAGCGGTCGCATACACGTTAGCATTACCTCCCGAAAACCGGCAAAAGAAAACAGTACGATTCCGATACGCGCGACGCACCTGGGTTGATCGCGGCGTAGTCCCCTCCGCAGCGCGCGCATGTGGTGCGGCCCTCGGCGGCGTCCTCGTCGAGGCACGCCCTGCAGAGCGCGTAGCTGCACGCGCGGCAGGCGGCGCGCGCATCGTCCCCGCAAGCCGCGCAGGACTGGGCCGCCGCCGACTCCATCATGGCCCCTCCTCCTCACCCCGACGCGCGGCCTCGGGGATCAGGGTGTGATAGCTGGGTGTTGGGTGTGAGAGAATGGGAGAGAGAGGCTAAGCGTGCCGGAGGTTGGAGGCGTGGTGATATAGCGGTAGCCCATGATCGCGGGGTGATGGAAGCGGTGCGGTGAGGTGGCGCTGGCAGGCGGTGGGTGGAGTTGCGGCGTCGGCGTCGCATTGGCGGGTGGATGGAAAGAATGGAAGCAAAGAGTTGGGTGAGGGGAGGCGCCATGGGGAGGGAGAGGGAAGAGGTGCGTGCGTGCAGCAGGTGGGTTTTTTCCGCGGGGTTTTGCGGGGTTTCGAAGCGAAGACGACGTCGACGGGTGATACAGCTTCCGCGGCGCGGCCGCGCGGGGCGTAACCTGGAAGACGGGCAGATGGGGGGTCGGAGCACGGGGGTGGTTGGTAGGTTCCGTTGATGCGGTGGGGGTGGGTCCGTCAGTGCGGAAAGCCGCAAAGGTTAAACAGTCTCTACCTGATGTCTTAGCCCGGATCCTAAAAAAATCGATCCTACGACTAGAAACGGTTGGAATCGGTCTTTAAAACTTCTGTTCTGTTTTATTTTCATAAACGGTTGGAATCGGTCTGAAAAACTTCTCTTCGGTTGTGACCGTGTTGCCAATGAGATAAAAACTAATATAAGATATAGATACAGAACGATAAACATCACCATTATATGTAAAATCGGTGTGGTAAAATATCACCATAACATTGATATTCTATTGACGAGATAAATATATAATATTATTATAAAATAAATATAAAATATAGATACGAAACCATAAACATCACTATCATATGTAAAATCGGTGTGCTAAAATATCACTATAACACTAATATTCTATTGACGATATAAATATATAATCTCTACTACCTATTAAGACGGTAAGGGGTAGGCTGCCCCATTCCGTGTTCTGCCATTCCTATTCCGCCCTCACGGCAAAGCCCATTCCCATTCCCAGCTGCCTGTCTTTCTCATTCTTCCTCCTGCAAAGCTCATTCATATTTCCATTCCCGGCTATCACGTGTCTTTCTCGTTCCCCCTCCTACAAAGCCTATTCTCATTCCCACGTGCATCCCACGCCTAGCTAAAATTAAATTAAAAAAACAGGCTCCAAGGGGATTCGAACCCGCGACCCCTAAAGTAAATGTGTTTGTAGCTACCACTACACCACATGTGTATTTATGTCTACATCTATTATAGTAAAACCATATACTACATCTCTCCCGAAGCCCACTTGCTACCCTTGCACAATGTGTAGTAGTAGATAAGTATCACCGAGATTATTAAATTATATTTTTGGATCGAGGGAGTAGTATTTAAAGAAGAGCCTTGCATGCAGTTTCTTTTGTTTGAAGAATGTTTTCAACTTAAATACTTTTTTTGCATGTGTAACATTTATTCTCCGTAATATTTTTCCATGGATCTAACTTATAAATCATTTTCATAAACCAATGCCAAAGATGAATCCATGTTTCTTACTTGGAAACTCCGAACAAACACCACTAGCACGAGGCGCTCGCGTTGGCGTCGCTCACTGACGACGAGAAGAAACTTGGTGACTACCAGTTCGACCTCTGGAAGCAGTCCTACATGGCCCATGCGTCGCTGTGTACGGCAAGCTCTGACGCAGCCGCCGCTTGGACGTGGTCCAGAGCGGCTACACCGCGCTGTCCATCATCAAACATGGGGACCTCATGGTTGTCGCCAATGTCGACGACTCTCGGGTTGTTCTGGGCACCGCAACCTACGACGACGCCATCACGCCGTCTAGCTCATCATCCACCTGAAGCCTAACCTGCCACGTAAGTCGCTACTGACCGGCCATGAATTCTTGTGCGCTGGAATGACGACCATTGTTGTTGTTGTGTGAGTGTCCTCGAACAAGATGTATGTAGAGGAGTAGCACATCCGGTGGTGCAACGACCAGGTGTACTACCTCGCTGATGAGCCCGGGGTGCACTTCATTTGGCAGCCTAGCCAAGAGTGATCGGTACTCACCATATCGCGCGCGTTCGACGACTATTATATCAAGGATTGTGGCGTCATCTCGACACCGGAGGTGAGCAGAGGTGGACCGACAACAATGATCACTCGCCATCGTCGGGGTAGCTTTTGTGCCGGCCTGCCTTTAATTCTCTTCGCAAGCACACACTTGCATTTTTTGTTTAAGCAAGCGTGTATGGTGGTGCGTGCCTGATGACTAACGATGTACGACGAAACTTCTACCGGCAGGTGTGGCACATGCTTTCCAATGATGAGACCATGCAAATCATGACATATATCGAAGTCTGCATGATACTGATGGTTGCAATATAGTAGTGAAACAACTAAATTAAAATAACAAAATTTATGTATGGCTAGGATCACAAATGGATTATGAAATATTTTCTTATAACAATATAAGACACATTTTGTATATAAGTTATCATGGTATTATATGTTCCCGTTGCAACGCACGGGTACTGACCTATATTATTATAAATATGATATGGTCACCCTTGGTAAGTTGAAACAAACATCACTATGACATCTTTGCCATTTTTAATTTCATGTTGATGGGTAAATATAACTGAGAAAGTTTCTATGTTTTCGTGTCCTTATCTTCGTGTTCTGCAACATGATGTTTGGTATAACTAATTGACTTATCCTCAATTATGAGTTTATCCTAAAAAATCAATGAGATGGTCCTGCTTTTTTTATGCTTATAAGAAACTAGATGAGTGCTCGTGCGTTGTAACAAAACCACTATATTGCAGCCTTCAAGCACAAGGGATTTACCACTTGCAACAGACTAGAAGCTCCAATGTCTTCGAACAATTCAGAAGAGGCGGAAATAAAAAACGGAGTCCTTTGAAAGGGCAATAGATTATTGGTTAGGTTGCCTCATGCTTATATATACACGCGCGCGTCTTGCTACAGTGCATTTTTCCTTTGAAAGAACAATGGATGACGACGCCAACCCGAATTGACCGACCGCCACCACAGCACTCAGGGGCAAGACGCCCTAGGATGTCGGCGACAGGGTGATGAACGTCGCCTCCACCGACGGAGCTCCACCCTAAGCCGTCAACCCTGGCGACGAGACTCTATCTAGGTCGGATGCTAGGGCAGGAGCATCAAAGAGGACCACATCGAGGACAGTCACGCCGACCAACTCTTGAGCTGTCGGAGAGGTCGGCACTCCCGCCACAGGAGGGTCGACCACTGTGTCAACAGGCAGGGAGGCCGCAACAATCGAAGAAGTTGCCATCACTTGTAATGTAAGGGAAGCACCCCCCCATTTGTTGCAAGGGCCACGCCCTCACCGTCTTGTGCAACATATACGTGTTGGCAAGGGGAACAAGAAGAGAAACATGGATCAAGAACGAGAGCATGGGATAAAAAGGAGAAGAGTGGAGAAAACGAATATACCAGGAGGAGCGCTTCCCGGTGGTCGCCTTCTTCAGTGCGGCCGTAGAAGGCACAAGATAGGGAACCACCTCCGTATTTCTCCCATAGCGACACCTCGACGAGTCGACGACACCAAGGTCATCTGTGTTTGCAATGACGCTTGAGGCATCGCACGACGTACAACCATCGCTTGGGGCATAGGGGGGAGAATTGACATCGGCTCCTTCCCCGCACGACGCCCTGATGTAACCAAGGGCGCGGGAGGGTGCGACGCCACCAGTGTCGCTCCCCCCTCATCATCGCTGGACTTGCCTCCCCATGCGGTGTCCGGAGGACACTGCAAGCATGACGGGGTCTGACACTAGTCCCCCACCTTGGATGGGGACGTTGGAGTTTACCTCAGCGTCCCTAAGGTGGGATGGGCCACCCTCCAACGTAAGGACATCCATCCCCCAAACGCAGTAGAGGTCATGTCCTCCATGTCGGTGGATGGGGTAATGCTCGTCCTAGGCTTCGCGCAGGCGAGGCACGTGATCTTCTTCTCCTTTTTCCTCGCCACACGTCGCTTCCGACGTGTCGCCAAAGTCTTCGCCTCAACCTCTCTCTTCCACTTCTGCTCCACCCTGATGATGATATACTTGGGAAGGGGTGGAAGACAGGGCACCATAGGCCCAATCTCCTATGAAACCACACTCGCCCGTGATACAAAGGGAGGAAATGGAAGAAGAAGACGAGGGATAGAGAACTCACCAAACGACTCAAAACATCCTTGGATAAAGGAAGGGGTGAATCCTCATCCATGAAGGACCCCGACGATAGTACCATAATGACCTTGACCCGGGCTTCAATTTTGGACAACACGAGTAGCTCGGTGGAGTTACGGTCGGGGTCGAGAACGCCGGAGTACTCATACATGGCTTCTTGTAGACCATCAAGGGTTGGACTCGTCGTTGCATGAAGGTGCGCACCAGTCGAGCGCCAGTGAGCCCTTGTTGCTTGAGCGTAGCAAAAGCCTTCAGAAGTGCTCTACCTTGCTCTCAAATTGTGCCTCCACGCCATAGTGCCACTTCTCCGTCAAGACCGGCTCTCGGCCAGTGAAAGGTGGGGCATAACCGACCACGTTCTTGATGTAGAACCAGTCATTTTCATACCACATGGAGGAGGGAAGCGATATCTTGAAGTACTCTGCCTTCCGATCAGCGTGGAGTTGAATGTTGGTGGACCCAATGTATAGCTGGTTGCCACGGCCCAGAGTGACTCGCGCGTTGAAAAAATACTATCACAACTTCTAGTAGGGGTTGATCCCCATGAACGCCTCGCATAGCGTGATGAAGCACGCTATGTGGAGGACAGTATTAGGGTGGAGGTTCTAGATCTCTAGCTGATAGTAATGGAGGTTCCCCCGCACAAAGGGATGCAGGGGTGGCCGAACCCGCGCTTGTAGAAGGACGCAAACACGACCACCTCGCTGTCCCTTGGACGCAGCACCTCACCCTCACCCTCCAATCTCCACTGCAAAATCTCTTTTGTGAGACAAAATCCCTTCTTCTTTAGACCCCTGTGGTGACTCTCTCGAATCGAGCAAGATGGGAACGATGCCATGGGAGGAAGAAGCGGCTTCGACAGATGCATGGGAAACAAAGGTTTTGAGGCTTCTAGGCAAAGGAGTATACAAGTGCTTGAACGCGAGAATGCGGTAAGAAGAATCAGCCCCAAGCATTTCCTTCCCATTTTATGAGTAGGCACAGGTGTTGGTGTTTTGACCCGAGGATCCTACCGACTAGTGAAATGATGTTATGTGCCCTACCCCAGATGGGTGATGCAAGGTGACATAAGTATTTTATCTTGGTTTGGGCAAGAGAGGGCCCTACTTCTAGCAGAGGGGGTGAGACTTATATTACTTGCACCTAAGTGCTTGCAGTAGGGAGTACAAGCTGATTGCGAGAGGGAAGGATCCCAAGTCCCTGGGTTGATTGAAGCAAGTGTCAATATCGTCGTGGAGGTGAAAACTGTGAAGTGTTCGCTCCCTTCTTGAAGCCCTGGATGTCTCTATTTATAGCTTCAAGGAGGGCCTTCAGGTGTGCAGGGATTTTCCGTGTACGGTGAGGAGGCGTGGCTGAGCCCCTGTAGCCGGTATGGCCTTTCGTATGGCCCTTGTACTCGCTGTTAACTTGTGTCGACAGGGGGATGTCTAGTTCCTGTATTTGCATCTTTGAGTACACAGAGAGCCATGGCCAGGGCCGAGGGTTTGGTCACGTAACCGAGTCTGTCTGATGGGGAAGTTGTCCAAGTCGTAGTGGTTGGAGCAGTGGTGAGCATGGCGAAAAGCTCTTGGTAATACGTCAGTTCTGCGGCTTCTAGTGACGTCGGGCGTTCTCTCATTAGCAACATCGAGGTCGAAGCCATGCTTGGGTAAGGTGAAAGTCTTCCCAAGGCCATGGCCAAGCTCGATCTGGGGCTTGTAGCTGTGCAGGACACAGTTAAAGGAGTGGCCTCCTACGGGATTCACGAGGGACAGGTAGACAAGGCTAGGCTCAGTCGAGGTGGAGTTTGTTTCGAGGCTGAGGCCGGCCTCAGGCGAGGCATAGTTTCCTCTCGAGGACCAGACCATGCTTTGTCATACGCGCGTATCAGCTGGAGTTGGCAGATGGCATGGGGGAACAGTAGCCGTTGTACCTAGACATGCATCATTGTAGTTGGTGAAAGCCGATGGGACCGCGGTTCTGTCTCTCCTGTTCACCTGCAATGTTGTGTGGGGTAGGTACGCACATTGAATGCTCAAGTCCCCTGCGGCCTTTGGCTGAGGCCTAGCACGGGGTTGTCTTCCTTGCCTAAGACGGGCTTGGGCGAGGCGGAAACGGTGATTCCGTGGAGAGGGAACCTCAGGCGGGATGAGGATTCCCCTGAGTATGTACCTCATCGGAGGGCAGGCTCGGGCAAGACGGAGTTATGAGTCACCGCCGAGAGGAGCCTCGAGCAAATCGTGGTTTACACTCTCTTGACCTCGAGGGAATTTGTCTGATGGTGGCCTTGGGGTTAAGCGTATTTTAGGGACATAATCCAGGTACCCCTAATTATGATAACTGACAGTAGCCCCCGAGTCCTCCAAGGAAGTGTTTTAGCACTTGTTTAGGGGCTCTTCTGTCTTCGTGCGGGTATATCGCTTAACCCTAAGAGGTGGTAGACTTATTTCCGATGGGTGTAACCCCCGAGGCCTTCGAAGGAGTGGTTGACTCCTTTGATGTCTTAATATTTCCCTCTATAGAAATTCGAAATGAGTCCGTGCTAGCATCCCCTCCTAACACAAATCTTATTGTCCCCTGGTTTCCAAAACCACGACAAATATGTTTAAGATTAATCATTTTTTTGGAGGATAGTCTAAGTTGAGTAGTTTATCTTTTAGATATATCTTTGTAGATGCAATTGTGGAGATTACTGCACAACTCATCACACTCAATCAAAGATGCAAATCAAACAAGTATCATAAGAACAAGCATTCAAGAGTATAGATACATACAAAAATAGCTTTTTTCATCTAGGATTAGATCTCCTATTCCTTAGGGACAATTTGGGTATAGGATTCAAAGTGTGAAATCCTCTTTTGTCTTTAGAAGTGAAAAGGTAAGATGAATTAGAGGTTAAGTAGCACAAGATTAGAAAAGATAATAGAAAAGATAAGGAAAGTTTAGAAAGAATCGGAGTAAAGGTAAGTAGGTAAGGGTTTGTCGAGGTCTAACTAGGTTACGCCCTACAGTCAATATTGCTCTGATACCACTTCTGTCACACCCGGATTTAAGGACAATTCCAGATGCATCTCACATGTGTGCTAGGATCAAGTTTCAACCATATGGCGACTCAGTGTATAAAAAACAATATAACATCTTTATTACTTAATACAATTTTTATACAAAATAACTAAATAAATATACACCATATGGCGACAACGATCCTCCACCATCATAGTTGAATGGGAACGACAACCTAGACATCTCTGAACTCATCTTCATGATTCTCCTTCATTGGTACCTGTTCTTGACCTGATGTGTTTTTAGCAAGGGTGAGCTCCCAAACAGTCATCGGTCGTCAAGTGTGGGGAAGAGTGTAGTGAAAAGCTTACCAAGGAATATGGTTAAGACTAAACATTGCTTTTAATTAAGTTGGTCAAAATTTTATTAGCAATTACTAAGCATAAGTAAATACCGACCCAATTAAACACTTGATCAATATAGAAATCACACAATGCAATGCGTGACATATTAATTTAATTCCATCATTTAATCATGTGAGAGTCTCAAGCCACTCATGACTGTGAGCATAACTGATATACCAGTTTTACACTATGCAGAGGTTGTGCATCTTTATCCACAAGTCGTGATACCCATCTACCACGGGGTCATGAATCCCATAGACCTCTGCCGAGGAGGCGAGGTAGGGTAGCATTATGAGGCCTTTCCAAAGTTTCACTAGTTTGAGAAAACCTGCTACGGTTTCAGGAAGAAAGGAGTATAGGAATCCCTCGTCCGAAAAGCCATCGCGACATGATCGACCCAAGAACCTCCCTATACTCTACAGCGATGCACTCCCTGCTTCCCCTTTCGGCTAAGGTAATCTCGCACTAGCTTTCCTAATTAATTGGCTAAGGGCGTCTGATTCCATTCTTATGGTAGCATTATTGTCTTGGGTTAGCGCTCCATGTTCTAATTAACAAAACGATCTTATCATGTATCATAAATAATTCATTGACAATTAACAGTCAATAATATTAATAAGGCATGATCATGATTCATATATCATATAAAGCCCAAAACAAGGTAGAATAATAGCAATACTACCTAATAATTCAATTGTATGCAAGGTGTAGGGTAAGTAAAACTAGGTAACCTATTAGGCCCCATCAAGTTAACCTAACTTTGTCATGGTCATTAACACAATCATGAACATTATTAGGTCAAAAAATGTGATCAAGGACACAACTTGCCTTTTTGGTGCAAACTCCAGGTACTTCCCCAATTGATGCCTTAGGTTCCACGTTACCTCAATCCTATTCGCAGCAAAACATATAGATGGGCAAACAATACTTAAAAATAACATTACATGAAACATGAATACATACAACGTAATACTATTCTACGCGTTGGTACGAGATCGTAGGTTCGAGAATCACTAAAACCAGAGTTACTGTTGAAAAGATATATTTCTTGGAAGCTTTATGTGATTGGACAGAAAAACTATGTTCTATGTTGATTAATATAAATAATGTGAGGAAAATAAATAAATAAATAATTTAACTTTAATACCAATTAGAACTTGATTAGAAGTAACATTTTAGTCAAATTATAGATGAATCAAATTAATAATATTAACTTTGACTAGAAAAGTAAATCTGATAAACATTGGCTTAGAAAATTATTTAATTATCCTTGAAAACACTAAAACAAATGTTGTTAATGCGTAGGTAATTTTAATACAAAGCTAACGCAACATGAACAGATCAAGCCAGATTTAAAATGTGCAACATATAGATTATACAAGTTTTATGCACTTTTATATAAAATTTATGCCTAAAATGAACTCTAGGGTTTTATTTGCAAACTTCTAGGGAACTAGGTGTAAGGGTCCTCTACGATCGAGGACGACGGTTTGGTTTCATAGAATCTAAGGGGCTCTCTAGCAAAAAAACACAGGGTTGAAGGGCTATATATGGTGGTATGCAATACAGTCCTTCAAATTCGAGATCTACGATCGACATAAGAGATCTCACCGGATCCGCCTGATCTCCGCTCGTTGGTTCAGATCTCATGAGAACGAACCGTTATCTAAGTTCTAATCTTACCTGTCCATACCTAGATCGATGGCTACCAGCACACATCGCTTCTCCCGGCCGAGATAGGTAGAGGGCGCCCAGAGTTCCGCCGATGAACTCTTTAGAGCACGCCCAAATAGTGTTCTAGGGCCCGATTATCCCTATGGTTAGGTCCCACTCAACAGGGATGACACGTGGAAGTAAGGGGGATGATTTGTATTGTTGATCACGCAGTCCTTCACCCGGTCCACGATAGAGGGTGACCCCACGGCAGCAGTTACACCGACGAGCAATTCCACGCTCTATGGACCGAATTCTCCCACGAAGACGCGATGCACGACATCCTGAAGCATCAGCGAAGCTCCTACATTACCGAGCTAGCTGAGAGCAGTAGCACATACACGGGTCAACGACAGTTGTGCCGTTCTTCCCTTCCTAGTGGCGATGGCGGTCCTCGGCCGTCGTTTTCATACAAGGCACCCAGGAGCACCATCAGCGCGTATCGGCGACATGCTCAGGCTTCTCCCTAAGACCGGAGTCATGATGAAGGCGAGGACCTACTGCGGTGTTGCGGCTATGGCGGCCCATGGCGACAAATTTCCCTCAACAGACGATAGTGAAAGGGAAATTGGGTTAATCGTTTCCTATAATTAATTTTGGTGGTTGATGATCAACACAAACACATGGACTAACTAGTTTGTCTAGAAACTCATCTATTATAGGTGCATAAAGTTCAACACAAACCAAGAAAGAAATCAAGTTAGGGACACAATTTTATTGGAGCAAAAGGACTTGAGTGTGTTGGAGAATGGCGCACCGGACTGTCCGGTGCACCAGGACCGTACAGATGTCAACTAGCCACTCTCGGGAATTCCAGGGCGCACTCCGCTATAATTCACTAGACTGTCCAGTGTGGCACCGGACTGTCCGGTGAGCCAGCGGAGCAACGACTCCCTGCACCAACGGTCGACTCTACATAGTGTACAGTGCAGCACAGTACGCGGCAGAAGTCAGAACAACAAAGTTAGAGAGGCACCGGACTATCTAGTGCCGCATGAGGACAAAGCCTCCAACTGTCGACCAGCTCCAGACCCTAACGGTTGGGTGACGTGACGGTGCACCGGACAAGGAACAGTACCTGTCCGGTGCGCCCATCGCCAGCAGCTTCACCAACGGATATGGAAGTGATTGTGGGCTATAAATACCCCCAACCACCTCATTCATAACCATCCAAGCATTCTAAACATTGCATTCAATACAGGAGCAAAATACTCCACTCCAAGACACATTCAATAGATCAAGTTCTCTCCAAGCCACCAAATCAACTCAATTCCATTAGGGACTTGAGAGAGGGTGTTTTTGTATTCTTTTATTGCTCTTGTTGCTTGGTTTGGCCTTTCTTCTTTTCCCATTCTTATTCTTAAGTGCTTTGTAAGCGAGGCAAGAGACACCAAGTGTTTGGTGGTCCTTGCGGGGTCTAAGTGACCCATGAGATTAAGGAAGAAGGCTCACTCAGTCGAAGTGACCGTTTGAGAGAGGGAAAGGGTTGAAATAGACCCGGTCTTTGTGACCTCTAAAAGGGAAATGTGCCCTTGGGCCATTTCCAAAGTGTTTTGGTGATTAAGTGTCCAACACATCTTCCCTAAGTGCTAATTTGTGCCAAAGAGTGAAGAAGTGCAAATCACATTACAAGGTACGTTTCTAGACTTAGTACATTGATTTGAGTACTAATGTATTGTGTCTAAGTGTTAGAAACATGAGAAATTGGTTTGGAATGGAGTTGGCTGTGTACAGCCAAATACAGCTCGATCTGGGTGCACCGGACTGTCCGGTGGTGCACCGGACAGTGTCCGGTGCGCCAGGCCAGCCTCCGGTGAACAGGCCACTCTCGAGACTTGACGGCGGCGTACGGCTATAATTCACCGGACTGTCCGGTGGTGCACCAGACTGTCCAGTGAGCCGTCTGCGGCGAAGTCGTCGCTCTCGGGAATCGTTCAACGGCGTACGACTAAAATTCACCGGACGGTCCGGTGAGGCACCGGACTGTCCGGTGAGCTAACGGTTGGCCGCGCAATCCGCGCGCGACGCGTGGGCGCGCCAATGGTCGGTAGGGGGCACCGGACTGTCCGGTGTGCACCGGACAGTGTCCGGTGTGCCAACTGCCGCAAATCTGCAACGGTCGGATGCGCTATAAAAGGAAGGAGATCGCACACCGGACAACTACAAGGACTGTCCGGTGGCGCACCAGACTGTCCGGTGCACCACCCGACAGAAGGCAAGATTTGCCTTCCAAAGTTGCCTCCAACGGCTCCTAGCTGCCTTGGGGCTATAAAAGGGACCCCCTAGGCACATGGAGGAAATACAAAAGCATTCTTTGATCATTTCTAAGCATCCAGACTCCACTCCCACGCATTTGATTCTTTGTGCTAGCAATTTGAGCTCCTCTTGAGTTGAGAACTCCGTGTGTTGAACTTAGAGCTCAAGTTGTGACTTGTGTGCGTGATTGTACTCTCGTTTTGAGTCTTGTGTGCGTTGCTCTTCCCTCCCTTACTTCTGTGCTTCTTTGTGATCATCAATTGTAAGGGCGAGAGGCTCCAAGTTGTGGAGATTCCTCGCAAGCAGGAAAAAGTATAAGGAAGAAGAACACCGTGGTATTCAAGTTGATCATTGGATCACTTGAAAGGGGTTGAGTGCAACCCTCGTCCATTGGGACGCCACAACGTGGAGGTAGGCAAGTGTTATACTTGCCGAACCACGGGATAACTCGCGTGCCTCTTGTGATTGCTTTTCTGTGTGATTATTGTGATTTGCAAGAAGCTCGCTCTATAGCCACTTGGTTTTATAATTCTAACACTTAACCAAGTTTTGTGGCTTTTAGTTGTCGATTTTTGCAGGATCACCTATTCACCCCTTCTAGGTGCTCTCAATTGGTATCAGAGCCGTTCTCTTCACGTAAGGGACTAATCGCCCAAAGAGATGGATCCTAAGGGAAAGGGGATGGTGGTCAATGATAAGGAGAAAGAGTCCATCTTCAACGAGCCGAGGGACGACAAGCCCACCGATTCCGGCTCGAGTCATAAGAAGAAGGACGGGAAGAAGAAGAGGCGCATCAAGAAGATCGTCTACTACAACAGCGACGAGTCCTCTTCTTCCCAAAGAGACGATGACTACGACGAGAAAAAGAAACCGGTTAACTCAAACTTTTCTTTTGATTATTCTCGTATTCCGTATAATTCCAATGCCCATTTGCTTTCTATTCCTCTCGGTAAACCTCCACACTTTGATGGAGAGGACTACGCTTTTTGGAGTCACAAAATGCGTAGTCACCTTTTCTCTCTCCATCCTAGTATTTGGGAGATAGTTGAGAATGGAATGCAATTTGATAGTATGGATAACCCTGTATTCATTAACGAACAAATCCATAAAAATGCACAAGCTACCACTGTTTTGTTAGCATCATTGTGCAGGGATGAATACTACAAGGTGAGCGGCTTGGACAACGCCAAGCAAATATGGGACACCCTCAAGATTTCACATGAGGGGAATGATGCCACCATGATCACCAAAATGGAGTTGGTGGAAGGCGAGCTGGGAAGGTTCGCGATGATCAGGGGGGAGGAGCCGACGCAAACTTACAACAGGCTCAAGACCCTGGTCAACAAGATCAGGAGCTATGGAAGCACGAGATGGACGGACCACAACGTCGTCCGACTTATGCTCAGGTCGTTTACTATCATTGACCCTCATCTTGTGAACTCAATCCGTGAGAATCCTAGGTACACAAAGATGACGCCCGAGGAAATACTCAGAAAGTTTGTGAGCGGGCGTATGATGATCAAGGAAGCAAGATACGTTGATGAGGCATTGAATGGCCCAATGCCCATCTATGAGCCCCAACCCGTTGCACTCAAGGCAACAAGCAGCAGCAGGGAGGCGCTACCTAGCAAGGTGGCACAAGTTGAAGCTGCCGGGTTAAATGAAGATGAAATGGCCCTCATTATCAAGCGCTTTAAGATGGCGCTAAAAGGACGAAAGGAGCATCCCAACAAGAGCAAAGCAAAGGGAAAGCGCTCCTGTTTTAAATGTGGTAAGACTGGTCATTTCATAGCAAATTGTCCCGATAATGCTAATGACCAGGAACAAGAAAAGAGCGGGAAGAGAGAGAAGAATAAGGCCTACAAGAAGGCGAAGGGCGAGGCGCACCTAGGCAAAGAGTGGGATTCAGATTGCTCTTCGTCCGACTCCGACGATGAAGGACTCGCCGCCTCGACCTTCAACAAGTCATCTCTCTTCCCCAACGAGCACCACACCTGCCTCATGGCAAAAGAGAAAAAGGTAAGCGCTCGAGATACCCCTAAGTATGCTACTTCAAGTGATGATGACTCTAGTGATGATGAAGTAGATTACACTGATTTATTTAAGGGCTTAGATAGAGCAAAGGTAGATAAAATTAATGAATTAATTGATGCCTTAAATGAAAAGGATAGACTTTTAGAGAAGCAAGAAGACATTTTGTATGAAGAGCATGATAAATTTGTTAGTGTACAAAAATCTCTTGCTTTAGAAACTAAAAGGAATGAAATTCTATCTTCTGAAATATCTGCTTGTCATGAGTCTATTTCTAGCTTAAAGAGTGTTAATGATGAATTAAATGCCAAGCTAGAAGTAGCTAATAAATCTAGTTCATATGTAGAACATGTTGTTATCTGCAATAGATGCAAGGATTTTGATGTTAATGCTTGTAATAAACATCTCATTGCTATTACAAAATTGAATGATGAAGTAGCAAGTCTTAATGCTCAACTTAAGACTTGTAAAAGTGACTTCGATAAGTTAAAATTTGCTAGGGATGCCTACACGATTGGTAGACACCCCTCAATTAAGGATGGGCTTCGCTTTCGCAAGGAAGCCAAGAACTTAACAAGCCAAAGGGCTCCCATTCCCAACAAGGAGAAAGGGAAGGCCCCTATGGCTAGTAGCATTCAAAGGAATCATGCATTCATTTATGATAGAAAATTTTCTAGGAATGCTCACTATAATAGGAGTTATGATGCTTATGATTCACATGCTATGATGGCTTCAAGTTCTACTTTTGTGCATGGTAGAAATAGGCCTAGGAAGGGAAATGTTATTCATCATGTGCCTAGGAAAATGCATAATGAATCTGCTACTGTTTTCCATGCTTGCAATACTACTTTTGTACTTTCATGTAGAAATAAGAAAGTAGTTGCTAAGAAGTTGGGGGCCAAATGCAAGGGAGACAAGACTTGCATATGGGTCCCAAAGGCTATTGTTACTAACCTCGTAGGACCCAACAAGAGTTGGGTACCTAAAACCCAAGCCTAATTTGCCTTGCAGGTTTATGCATCCGGGGGCTCAAGCTGGATTATCGACAGCGGATGCACAAACCATATGACGGGGGAGAAGAAGGTGTTCACCTCCTACGTCAAAAACAAAGATTCCCAAGATTCGATCATCTTTGGAGATGGGAACTAAGGCAAGGTTAAAGGACTAGGAAAAATAGCTATTTCATCCGAGCATTCTATTTCAAATGTGTTCTTAGTTGAATCGCTCGGGTATAACTTATTATCTGTAAGTCAATTATGTAATATGGGTTACAATTGTTTATTCACCAATGTAGATGTGTCTGTCTTTAGAAGGAGTGATGGTTCATTAGCTTTTAAGGGTGTACTAGACGACAAACTCTACTTAGTGGATTTTTCGAAAGAGGAGGCCGATCTAGATGCATGCTTAATTGCTAAGACTAGCATGGGCTGGCTATGGCATCGCCGTCTAGCACATGTTGGGATGAAGAACCTTCACAAACTTTTAAAGGGAGAACATGTGTTAGGTCTAACAAATGTGTTTTTTGAAAAAGATAGACCTTGTGCAGCTTGTCAAGCAGGCAAACAGGTGGGAAGTACTGATCACAGCAAGAATGTGATGACCACATCAAGACCACTGGAGCTACTTCATATGAACCTCTTCGGACCCGTCGCCTACCTCAGTATCGGGGGAAGTAAGTATGGTCTTGTTGTTGTTGATGATTTTTCCCGCTTCACTTGGGTATTCTTTTTGCAGGATAAATCAGAAACCCAAGGGACCCTTAAGCACTTCCTAAGGAGAGCTCAAAACGAATTTGAGCTCAAGGTAAAAAAGATAAGAAGCGACAATGGGTCTGAGTTCAAGAACTTACAAGTGGAGGAGTACCTTGAGGAGGAAGGAATCAAGCACGAGTTCTCCGCTCCCTACACACCACAGCAAAACGGTGTGGTAGAGAGGAAGAACAGGATGCTTATCGACATGGTGAGGACGATGCTTGGAGAATTCAGGACGCCCGAGCGGTTTTGGTCGGAAGCTGTGAACATAGCTTGCCACGCCATAAACCAAGTCTACCTTCATCGCCTCCTCAAGAAGATGTCATATGAACTTCTAACCGGTAACAAACCCAATGTGTCATACTTTCGTGTATTTGGGAGTAAGTGTTACATTCTAGTAAAGAAAGGTAGAAACTCTAAATTTGCTCCCAAAGCTGTAGAAGGGTTTTTGCTAGGTTATGACTCAAATACAAAGGCGTATAGAGTCTTCAACAAATCATCGGGTTTGGTTGAAGTCTCTAGCGACGTTGTATTTGATGAAACTAATGGCTCTCCAAGAGAGCAAGTTGATCTTGATGATGTAGATGAAGATGATGTTCCAACGGACGCAATTCGCACCATGGCGATTGGAGATGTGCGACCACAGGAACACAAAGAGCAAGATCAACCTTCTTCCTCAACAATGGTGCATCCCCCAACTCAAGATGATGAACAGGTTCCTCAAGAGGAGGCATGTGATCAAGGGGGAGCACAAGAAGACCATGTTGTGGAGGAAGAAGCACCACGGGCCCCTCCAACTCAAGTCCGAGCGACGATTCAAAGGAATCATCCCGTCGACCAGATTTTGGGTGATATAAGCAAGGGAGTAACAACTCACTCACGTCTAGCTAATTTTTGTGAGCATTACTCGTTTGTCTCTTCTATTGAGCCTTTTAGGGTAGAAGAGGCCTTGCTAGATCCGGACTGGGTGTTGGCCATGCAAGAAGAGCTCAACAACTTCAAGCGAAATGAAGTTTGGACCCTGGTGCCACGTCCCAAGCAAAACGTTGTGGGAACCAAGTGGGTGTTCCGCAACAAACAGGACGAGCACGGGGTGGTGACAAGGAACAAGGCTCGACTTGTGGCAAAAGGTTATGCCCAAGTCGCAGGTTTGGACTTTGAGGAGACTTTTGCTCCTGTGGCTAGGCTAGAGTCGATTCACATTTTGTTAGCCTATGCCGCTCACCATTCTTTCAGGTTGTTCCAAATGGATGTGAAGAGCGACTTTCTTCAATGGGCCAATCAAGGAGGAGGTGTACGTGGAGCAACCCCCTGGCTTTGAGGATGAACGGTACCCCGACCATGTGTGTAAGCTCTCTAAGGCGCTCTATGGACTTAAGCAAGCCCCAAGAGCATGGTATGAATGCCTTAGAGATTTCCTTATTGCTAATGCTTTCAAGGTTGGGAAAGCCGATCCAACTCTTTTCACTAAGACTTGTGATGGTGACTTATTTGTGTGCCAGATTTATGTCCAATGACATAATATTTGGTCCTACTAACCAAAAGTCTTGTGTGGAGTTTAGCAGGGTGATGACGCAGAAATTTGAGATGACGATGATGGGCGAGTTGAACTACTTCCTTGGGTTCCAAGTGAAGCAACTCAAGGACCACACCTTCATCTCCCAAACGAAGTACACGCAAGACTTGCTCAAGCGGTTTGGGATGAAGGACGCCAAGCCCGCAAAGACTCCAATGGTAACCGACGGACATGTCGACCTCAACAAAGGAGGTAAGTCCATTGATCAAAAGGCATACCAGTCTATGATAGGATCCTTGCTTTATTTATGTGCTAGTTGACCGGATATTATGCTTAGCGTTTGCATGTGTGCTAGATATCAATCCGACCCAAGGGAATGTCACCTTGTGGCCGTTAAGTGGATTCTTAGATATTTAGTTGCTACGCCTTGCTTCGGGATCTGGTATCCAAAGGGGTCTACCTTTGACTTGATTGGATATTCAGACTCCGATTATGCCGGGTGCAAGGTTGATAGGAAGAGTACATCAGGGACGTGCCAATTCCTAGGAAGGTCCCTGGTGTCTTGGAGTTCAAAGAAACAAACTTCCATTGCCCTATCCACCGCTGAGGCCGAGTATGTTGCCGCAGGACAGTGTTGCGCGCAACTACTTTGGATGAGGCAAACCCTCCGGGACTTTGGCTACAATATGAGCAAAGTCTCACTCCTATGTGACAATGAGAGTGCAATCCACATGGCGGATAATCCTGTTGAACACAGCCGCACTAAGCACATAGACATCCGGCATCACTTCCTGAGAGACCACCAGCAAAAGGGGAATATCGAGGTGTACCATATTAACACCGAGAACCAGCTAGCCGATATCTTCACCAAGCCTTTAGATGAGAAAAGGTTTTGCAGGTTGCGTAGTGAGCTAAATGTCTTAGATTCACGTAACTTGGATTGATCTATAGCATACATGTGTTTTATGCCTTTGATCATGTAATTTATGCATTTCAATCTTGTTTTGTTCATTTGTGGTGCTCAAGTTGTAACCATGATCCTCGGACCTCACAAGTCCATTTGCAAGTGATGCACTTATTTAGGGGGAGGCATGCTACAACTTGACACTTTGAGACTAACCTTTGTGTTTGAGTTCTTGATTTAGTCTCAAAAGTGGATTGAAAGGGAAAGGTAAACTTGGACCATGCAAAGACTTCCACTGCACTCTGGTATCAACTCCAAGTTCATTTCTATGCTCTTATTGCCATTTTGCTCTTAAATGACAATTTTGGTGAGGCAATGGGGTTAAAGGGCCAAGTATGATCCCGTGTTGGTGCTTAATGCCAAAGGGGGAGAAATTAAGGCCAAAGCAAATGGATCAGCTACCACTTGTGAAATTTCGAAAAGAGTAGAGTTAGAACTTTTTGATTTGTTCAAAACACTCTTATTGCAAAATTTGGTCTCTTGTGGGGAGAATCTGTGATTATGGGAAAAAGGGGGAGTTTTTGAATCTTGATCATCTTCACTCTTGAAAAATCTCTCTTTATGCCTAAACAAGTGTGTTTGACTTAGAGATATGAAAATGAGTTTTGATTTCAAAAACAAACCAAGTGGTGGCAAAGTATGATCCAAATATGCCAAATTTGAATAAAAAACAACTCTTGTTCTCAATTGCATTGGTGTTGCACTTCTCTTAGTTGCTTTTTGATGTGTTGGCATAAATCACCAAAAAGGGGGAGATTGAAAGGGAAATGTGCCCTTGGGCCATTTCCAAAGTGTTTTGGTGATTAAGTGTCCAACACATCTTCTCTAAGTGCTAATTTGTGCCAAAGAGTGAAGAAGTGCAAATCACATTACAAGGTACGTTTCTAGACTTAGTACATTGATTTGAGTACTAATGTATTGTGTCTAAGTGTTAGAAACAGGAGAAATTGGTTTGGAATGGAGTTGGCTGTGTACAGCCAAATACAGCTCGTTCTGGGTGCACCGGACTGTCCGGTCGTGCACCAGACAGTGTCCGGTGCGCCAGGCCAGCCTTCGGTGAACAGGCCACTCTCGGGACTTGACGGCGGCGTACGGCTATAATTCATCGGACTGTCCGGTGGTGCACCGGACTGTCAAGTGAGCCGTCTGCGGCGAAGTCGTCGCTCTCGGGAATCGTTCAACGGCGTACAACTAAAATTCACCGGACGGTCCGGTGAGGCACCGGACTGTTCGGTGAGCCAACGGTCGACTGCGCCAACGGTCGGCCACGCAATCCGCATGCGACGCGTGGGCACGCCAACGGTCGGAAGGGGCACCGGACTGTCCGGTGTGCACCGGACACTGTCTGGTGTGCCAACTGCCGCAAATCTGCAACGGTCGGATGCGCTATAAAAGGAAGGAGATCGCACACCGGACTGTCCGGTGCGCCACTTGACAGAAGGCAAGATTTGCCTTCCAAAGTTGCCTCCAATGGCTCCTAGCTGCCTTGGAGCTATAAAAGGGACCCCTAGGCGCATGGAAGAAATACAAAAGCATTCTTTGATCATTTCTAAGCATCCAGACTCCACTCCCACACATTTGATTCTTTGTGCTAGCAATTTGAGCTCCTCTTGAGTTGAGAACTCCGTGTGTTCACTACTACAGGTATCCTCTATACAGGCGGTCCGGTTAGCCTCTACACAGGCGGTTCCAGGAACCGCTTGTGGTGCACCGCCTATGATGTAAAACAACATCACAGGCGGTCAATCAAAAACCGCCTGTGATAGACACACATCACAGGCGGTCCAGTTTAAAAGAACCGCCTGTGATAGTCACACATCACAGGCGGTCCGGTTTAAAAGAACCGCCTGTGATAGAGACACATCACAGGCGGTTTTAATTATAAGCCGCCTGTATTTCCCAGATTCATATACACAGAAGCAGATTCATATATATTTTCCAGATTCATATACAGAAACAGAAATAATAACAGATTCAAACACAGATTCAAACACATATTCATCATACAAAGATTCAAACAAGTTCTATAGCAGGTTCCATACACAGATTCATCCACATATATATCAAGTTCCATCATACACAGATTTATACACATCAAGTTGCATAACAACTCAACATCTCAAAGTTCCATAGACAACTAAACATCTAAAGTTCCTAACTAAAGACCTAAACATTGTGTGATATTGTGTACAAACTTAGTTCTGGGAATTTTTGCAAATTTCCATTTACATTGTAGAATAGCCCTTGTTGATGAAGAACTTCACGGCGCATAAAGTAAAGCAAGTCTCTTACAACCTTAGCCACGCCGGTGGAAACCATATCTCTTTCTAACCATTCAGCATTGATCTTAGATTTAGGAACCTGCAATGAAAGCAAAAAACAATCGGTGCTAAGAGTAATGTGATGAGCAACAATATAACATAAAAATTGCAATATAGACAATGATAGCGAACTTACATCCTCACGATTGACCATGTAATGGAAGGTGACACGACACCATTCGCATACATAATAACCGCACAGGACAGTACCCGGAGGTTGTTTGTCACCATATGGAAATAATGATATTGACAAATTAGGCTTGTCCTCTGGATGTTCGCCGCCAAGATCTTTCCAATAAAAACGGTATGCACTGCATATAAGAATAGCATTGTGAGATTAAGAATACATTTGTTAAGTTGTAATAAGTACAAGTGTGCAATAATAATCATACTTCTCTAAAATCTTCAAGAAGTCATTATACGTAGCCTTTTCCATTCTCAGTGAGTCGAAGACCACGACTTTACCATCCTTTGGCCAGATCATGATACAAATGTAGTGGTCACTATATAGACATAGACGAAAACACATGTTAATATCACGATTGCCATAATTTATAGTTCAAAATTAAACCATGTCGATAACTTACTTAAAGTGGTGCGGAGCTATTATTAAGTCCTTGCCATGTTGTACATGATTATACATGGCTCGTCCAATGTATGCCGCCATTACCTTCATTTTCTTTCTCTGATTCTGTTTGACGGCTTTCTCAAATTCAGCATCGTCCAAGTCTTTGTATTCTTCTCCTTGCCTCCGAGCAACTACTTTGTAGCAAGCTTGGGATATCATCAACGGGTCAAGAAACCCTGTCTTAAGTTGTTTCTTCTTATCATCCATGTATTGCATCCTACGTGTAATAGTGTTAATCGTTAGACTCTCGTTTATGTGTGCGTGTACAAAACTAACAAATATGAAAGTTTAGAGGTACTTACAAGCAAAAGAGGGTTAAGTAGTTGGTTTCCATCCTTTGTCGGTGGTACAATGACCAGAGATCGTCAAAGAATAAATGCCGCACAAGATTTATATGATCATTGCTCCAAAATGCATCTTCTGGCACAACAAATGTGAAGTCCTCGAGTTTGTATTTGTTGCTAGCCACCATGTACCACTCATGCATTCTAATCTCCGGAGTTGACAACTTAGAAAGTTGCACTGTCGTTAAGAACGGCCTCCCATTCACAAATTTAGGAGGAACATCCTCCTTCTTGTATACCGAGATATTGGTTTTAAGACGTAATGATTCTCGAGTATGAATCATTCCATCTTCTTCCCATACTTCGAAATTGTCTATTTGGGCCGACCGTGTGCCTACTCCATGAGATGCTGATATTGCTTTTGATTGATTAGTCATAACTCTCTGCAATTTATGCAGGTAGCGTGCCACTGATTCTGACGGTTTCTTGACATCGTCTGTGGCGATTCGCTTATGAATTTTCTTTGAAATAGTTGGCCCTTCAACATTGGTGCCAACCTTTGGTTCCTTTTTGATGTTGACGTCGACATTCTGAGGAACAATTTTGTCTACGTCCCCCTCGTCGAGTTCCTTCGCAAGAGGCGATATGATTGTTTCAACGATTTTTTTGGAGGTCGGTGTCATATCTTCCTGCACTGGTGTTGAATTCGGCTCATCACCAAACTTGATGTCGCGTCGATGCCAAAGAACCAACTCGTTCATTGCCTCTTGCAAAGTTATGATCCCCTCAACTGGAAAATCTATCTCCCAATCTTCACAACCACTGTTTGTGATTTCTAGAACTTGGACCATAGCATAGTGTGGCGGGACAGGATTGTCCTTGTAGTTAACAAGTCCTGGTTTTACCAAACCAGTAGCAGCTTGCTTTGTTTTTGTCCCAGATCGATTTATTGGAATATGAAGAAAGCAAGGCTTGTCCTCAACAATATCGTCTACAGGGTACTTGGTCAAGTCTTGCACAGATCCAACGCTGCTAGGGACTATAGGTGGACTCATGTGGCTTGGCTTGAGTTCAAATGATATGCATTCTGTTTTCTTCATTTTGTTCATCACGTCATTAATAGCCTTTTGTACCCTTTCATCAATAGTCTCTTCAAGGGTCCTTTTCGACCTCTCGTGTTTCCTATATGACGACGCATACTCTGGAAACGCCTCTCTCCAGGAAATCTTAGAAGAGATTCCCCGAGCCCGTCCAGTGTGTTCAGGATTGCCTAGTGCTGCAGTTAGTATGTCATTCTCCCTCCGAGGCTTAAATTCTCCTTTTTTTCTCTTATCTGCATATTCTTGAATTTTTGTCGAAACTTCGCCTACCAATTCTGGATGCAAAAGTTTGCCGTCCTCACTCAAACCTGCTCGACCTAAGATCCAACGAATAGCTCTCTCATCGATATCTTTTAATATTGGGTCCAAAGTGCCGTTAGTTATAGCTTCCTCGATAATCTTGTTCCACTGCACAACTTTATGGTGATATCCGCTTGACCCCAGGCGATGGGGGTGTTTGTTCATCTTCGCTCTCTGAGAATTAGTTTCGCCCAGTTCTTTGGCCTTCAGATCGGTCTTCTGACGAACAAATTCCTCCCACTGAGCTTGAGTGATTTTCCCCATTTTCTTGGGCGGAGGAACCTTATTCTTCTTAACAAAGTCCCTATTCATCTCAGCCTTCCACCCACGAAACATCTTGGCCATAGCAGAGAGCATCGACTTCCTTACTGCATCCTCTGTGCCTTTTGGGAACTTGAATGACTCAGACAACTTAGCCCATAGCTTGTTGCGGGTGTCTTCATCTAAATCCTTCCATTTTTGAAGTGTGATTGGCACTATATCTCTAACAGTAGCCCCGCAGGAATTTCGAAACTTTGTAACCACGTCAAGTGGTTCTTCAGGAAACCCCTCTGCATTTAGTTTTGTTACATACATAACTGCACCTTCTTTCATCTGATTTGGACCTCGTCGCCCTCGTTTCCGCTTATGTGAAACGGATGATTCAGGCATCGGAGCATCCTCCGTGTTTCGTGTAGAAGATGCATCCTCTTTCTTCTCTTCATTTGAAATCTATATAGTGAAAAAATTAATGGCCTTTCATATATGAACATTATTTTACAATATAGTCGACATATTTCTATTTACCTCTTCATTGTTGGGAATATAGTCGGCATCAAGCTCATCTGATGTTTTTTTCTTCCTTGGAGGTATAGAAGTACAAGGATTGTCGTCACTAGAACTATCCTCCCCGCTCCCTTCACTGGAGCTGCTCGTTGTCTGCCATTCAAGTTTGGTCGCGTCTTGATCAACTTTGTGAGACGCACCGGTGCAGACCACATCCATACTAGGCTGCTCGTTGTCTGCCATTCAAGCTGGTTCCATCGATAAAGGGATATACTGTTAGTCTGATATACTGGTTCCATCAATAAGGGAACTTGGAGAAAAGGCACTTTCCAATGCAGTTAGACAGAGAAGGCATGGCTGTGATGTTATAATGCTGAAGGACCCCAAGAAGAGATTAAGCCCTATAGTCTACCACCTCTCGTTATTTGTGGGCTTCACCGAGGGCGGGAAACATTTGGTGACATCAAACGACCTTCGGGCTGTGGACGTCTGCGAGCTTGTTAAGGGGCCAGACGATGGTGAGCCGGTGTACTCTGTCCGGATGTGTGGTCACAAAATTTAAAGCCGCCCCGGCTTCATCTGTGCGCTTCTCTTCTCTTATGTCGGCTACTAAGATCACTTAGCACCCCACCTAAGAGAAGAGAAGCACACACATGCAGCCGGGGCAGCTTTTAATTTTGTGACCACACATCCGGACATAGTACATCGGCTCAACATCGTCTGGCCTCTTAACAAGCTCGCAGACGTCTTCAGCCCGAAGGTCGTTTGCTATCACCAAATGTTTCCAGCCATCGGTGAAGCCCACAAATAACGGGAGGTGGTAGACTACAGGGCTTAATCTCTTCTTGGGGTCCTTCAGCATTATAACATCACAGCCATGCTGAAGGACCCCAAGAAGAGATTAAGCCCTGTAGGACCCCAAGAAGAGATTAAGCCCTGTAGTCTACCACCTCCCGTTATTTGTGGGCTTCACCGAGGGCGGGAAACATTTGGTGACATCAAACGACCTTCGGGCTGTGGACGTCTGCGAGCTTGTTAAGGGGCCAGACGATGGTGAGCCGGTGTACTCTGTCCGGATGTGTGGTCACAAAATTTAAAGCCGCCCCGGCTTCATCTGTGCGCTTCTCTTCTCTTATGTCGGCTACTAAGATCACTTAGCACCCCACCTAAGAGAAGAGAAGCACACACATGCAGCCGGGGCAGCTTTTAATTTTGTGACCACACATCCGGACATAGTACACCGGCTCACCATCGTCTGGCCCCTTAACAAGCTCGCAGACGTCTTCAACCCGAAGGTCGTTTGCTATCACCAAATGTTTCCAGCCATCGGTGAAGCCCACAAATAACGGGAGGTGGTAGACTACAGGACTTAATCTCTTCTTGGGGTCCTACAGAGAATAGGGATGAGGTAGTCAAGATTGTAGGCTGGTCGTTTGTTGCTTGCTGAAGATGAGTGGTTGGAAAAAAACAAACATCGTTTTCAGGGATCCTCTCAGAAGGAAGGTAACAATGGAAGTGCTGGTCAGTGGAAACCCAAGATGACACATCGTTCTGATGTGGGCAGTAGTGGCAGTTCTAACAAAGGCAAGCTCACTTCCAAAGGAACTCCGAGGAGGAAAGGGAGGTGCAGAAATTGTGGCATCTATGGTCACTGGGCACAAGACTGTAAGCGTCCAAAGAAGGATGAAAAAGAACATAAACCACCAGAGGCAAATATAGCTGTGGGCGGCACTGAACATGCAGCTCTTTTGTTCGCCCAAGTGGAGCAGGCTTCAGGTGGATCTACACCAACAGTTCACCTTGCAGAAGACAAAGTGGTGCCAGTGGTCTGCCCAAATGAAGTGTGGGTGCTAGACACGGGAGCTAGCAACCATATGACTGGACAGTTGTGGACCACTGATTTCAAGTCGGGCGACCAGCTAGTCGACCGACAGGACCGACCAGGCGCCTAATCGCGATTAGGGCGACGATTAGGACGACTAATCGGTTCTGGTCGGCCTCTGGTCGTCCCTAGTCGTCCTATGTATATTCCTAGGCATATATATATGTATATATGTATTTGTAGGCATATAAGCCATATAGAACTGAAATTAAATTGGAAGTTTGGAACTGAAATACTGAAACATAACAGTAGCAGGCTAGCAGCAATGCAGCATAAGTGAAACCAGTGAATGAGCTATATATAAGTGAAACCAGTGAATGCAGCATAAGTGAAACAATAGAGTACCTGCTAGTCTGCTACCTAGAGCAGATCAGCATCCAAGCAAAAAGCAGCAGCAGCATCCAAACAAATGGGTACTGCTGCGCAGTATGCAAAACTGCAGAGTGCAGACAAGGGGGAAGGAGAGGAGCAGGGATGATGAGTTCATCTTGTGCCTTGTAGATGAATAAGGGGCAGGGACGACCTTCAAGGATGAGCTGCACGCCGGCGCTGGTGGACGGTGGCGCAGCTCGGAGACGGTGGCGCTCGGGGACGGGGACGGGCGCCCAGCTCGGAGACGGTGGCGCTCGGGGACGGGGACGGGCGCCCAGCTCGGAGACGGTGGCGCTTGGGCTCGGGCTCGGCGACGGCGTGGCGGGCGCTCACGGCTCGGAGACGGGGACGGGAACGGCGGCGCAGCAGCCTGGCGGCGTAGTATCAGTCCGGGCGAAAACTAAACCCTAAGCCACCGTACCGAGGCTTTAATATAGTAAACACATCACAGACGGATTTTTAGAAAAACCGCTTGTGATGTATAACATCACAAGCGGTTTTATATTCCGACCGCTTGTGATATGTAAACATCACAGGCGGTCGAAATATAAAACCGCTTGTGATGTTATACATCACAAGCGGTTTTTCTAAAAATCCGCCTGTGATGTGTATGTAGTATAAAAGCCTCGGTGGTTCCAGCGCAGGAACCCTAATTCCGGAGCCCGACGCCGCTATAGGCTGCACACTACTGTAGTGGCGGCGGATTTTTTTGATCTACGGGGAGAAGGTTTTGTTTTTGATTTTCGGGCTTGATTTCAAGAGTTTATGCATATATATGATCTCCGTTTGTTTTCTTTCTCATTTTGATACAATTTTTTGCCTCAATTTTGTAATATAGACCGGAATTGAAGAAAAACTCAGGAATTCCAAGATTTGGACTTGTAGTTGATCTAATTTAAAGATTTTTTTTGAAGAGTTGTCTCACCTCAAGGTACCTGTATTGCTGCAATCTTGTTTCATTTTCATGCACATTAATTCGTTCATGATTTGGGGATTAAATTCAATTAATTAGGGATATTTTAAAATTTTTTGTCTCATGTACTAGGTACATCTCGATATGATCTTGTTTCACTTTCATGAACATTTATTTTTTTCATGTTACATCTCGATATTGACGTTAATCAATATAGGGATAGGTAATGGACCGAGGTTGGATGTACAATGTGCCAAGACCACATCCGTCGTACATTCGAAATTTGAGAAGCTTTATTGAAGCAGCCAACAAGCACGCGAATTTGCGAAAGAGCAAGGAGATATTATGTCCGTGCATCGATTGTGATAATAAGATAGCTTGGAGAGATATAGGAGTAATCCAATCACATCTGCTAAAAAGAGGGTTTAAAAACAATTACACTGTTGGGGGCTTGTTCTCAAGTGCTAAGAGTTAAGAACAAGGCAACACAGAAAATGTTAAATGTTAAGATCCTTCGTCCTCCACTTCATTATATCCCTTTGGGACATAAGGAACTTCGGACGAAGGTTACGAAGGACGCACCTTCGTAAACATAATAACGTAGGATGAAGCATTCATATAAATCATGAGGTATAAAATGGACATTCGAATATTAACATAGAATCATTTCCATTTCTATTAATATGAATGAATATAAATGACAGATGTACCTTCGGTCTTGAGGAAGGCAAGAGTACAGGTGTGATGTGAAGGCAAATGACAGGTTCGCGTGAACAGTGCAGAGGTACTGTTCATCTATTTATAGGCACAGGTCGCAGCCTGTGACAAATTACAATTATGCCCCTTACAAATGTTTACAACATTGACTCAGACCTATATGAATAAAAAGGTCATTCTATCTCTATGTCGGTTTAAAACGCCGAAGCTCCATGAAAAGGAACCTTCGGCTATCTCTTGGAGACGACTTTAGCCGAAGCTGCTTCTTCGTGTGAGACCTTCGGCGCACCGAAGCACGACCCCAACAGTAGCCCCTTTCGCGGTGCTAGATCGTTTTTCGTAACGAGCTTGACCCGTGAAAAAAGAGCCTCTTCAGCTTCGGGAAGCCGAAGGTCCAAAAAAACACCTTCCCTGAGCTCGTTGCAGAGAAACGATCCGGCTTCCGAGCACGTGCCAGGCCCACCTTGCAGAGTTACTGTTTGATCTTTGCGGTCCACTGCTCAGCGAGTACAAGTGACCGCCCGTCTGGTGTAAAAATCTTGCCGCTTCGCCTTCTTACCTGCAGTACTATATAAACAAGCGGGTAGGTGTGAAGTTACCACAGCATTCATTGCTATTTGCACTGTTTTGCTGCCAAAATTTTCCACCATAGCCGAAGCTTGACTCTCAGAATCGAACGAAGGTCCGTCTCGACGCTTGCTTCGTCAGAAAGGAGAGCTTCGGAAAAAAGAAAAAAAGAAAATAGTTTCTGACTTCCCTAAACTCAGAATCACATGGCACGAGTGCGATCTACTGCCAAAGTTGCACGTGAGAGAGACGAAGCCGAAGGTTCGGACACTGTGCCCATCTCCGAAGCGATGCAGCGCTCCGGTCTGGTGACTGCGGAAGAAAGGCCTGCTGCCGAAGCAAACCCGACAACAGCCGAAGAAGAAGAAGAAAACATTGATGGAACTGACTCCGAAGATGACTACCACATTGCCATGCCCAGCAAGCCCAGTCACCTGGATTTTGGAAAATCAACTGTTTCAAAAGCTGATCTTTCGAAGATGGTGAAAGCTGGTTATTTCAATGAAGATCAGAAGAAGCTACTCCGCTTCGGGGGAGAAGAAACCACCCCGAAGCCAGGGAAGGATGAGATTGTTATCTTCAAAAGCTTTTTAAAGGCTGGGCTGAGATTTCCTCTGCACAATATTATTGCAGAGATATTGAGGAGGTTTGGTATCTACTTTCATCAATTGACCCCTAACGCCATCGTTAGGCTCAATGTTTATATCTGGGCCCTTCGAAGCCAGGCCGTGGAACCGTTTGCTGACAGCTTCTGCCGAGTTCACGAATTACACTACCAAACAAAGGCCAGAAAAGACGGGCTACATGATAATTTCGGTTGCTATAATTTTGCCTACCGGAAGACAACAAAATGTCCTGTCATCAGCTACCGAAGCAAATGGCCAGCAGGCTGGAAATCTGAGTGGTTTTATGTGAAAGTTGACGAAGACAGAGAAAAATTGGTACAAAGCCCTTTGGAGTTGATCTTCGGAGAGACGAGGCCCCGATGCCGCATCGGCGATCTAAAAGGTCCCACCTGGGCTGCTCTGGGTGAATTTGAAATCATTTCAAAACATATTGGCACCAGGGATCTAGTTCAGGAATTTTTGGCATTCAGAGTTTTCCCTACTCTAAAAGAGTGGGAAATGCCGAAGCTGAAGGGAGAAAAGAAGAAGGGGGAGCTGGTCCGTCTGCCCTATCACTTTAAATTCAAGAAGTACTTTAAGAAACCCTGCAAAGAGTGGTTAGACACAGTTGAGACAATGTGCAATGAAATCTTGGGAAATTACTCCAAAAAAGAGGATCAATTAATGACAGCGGCCTTCGGCGCCCGACCGAAGCGAAGGCTGAACCGAGTATTCGATGCCCTGGGCTTCGAGTACCCAGACTATGAGCAGTTGAACAAGGGTGCCGAGGGCCACAAAAGAAAAAGAGTGGCCGAAAGTCTGACCAAGGATGAAGAGCAACCAGCAGCAGAGAAGAAGATTCCCAAGAAAAGGAAAATATCAACTCCGAAACGGAAAATATCCGAAGAAGAGGGGACCCGCACACCACCTTCTACCAGCGACGTGGAAGAAATTTTAAAGGTAATGACTGAACCCATGCCCGCGAAGCTAAGTCCATTAGGGCTCCAACTGACGAAGCTTTTTCAAAAGGTGGACGAGCCGGATCAGACGAAGATAAGCAAACCCAAGCGGCAAAGAATCATTACAGTAACTGAAGTTATCGATAAGACGCCGCCAAGGGCGTCAGTTCAGAAAACAGCAGCTGCCGAAAGCGCCAAGAACGTCGAAGTCACACCTTCGGAGGTCGCGGCTACCGAAGCCGCTACAGCCGAAGATGTTAATTTAGACACAACCATTGAGGATATTAACAAAATTTTGGAAGACATAGATGCAGAAGAAGCTGGTGTTGCTACTGAAAAATCCATGGCCACAGTGCCTGAAAAAGGAAAAGAAATAGCCGAAGATACTTCGGATGACGAAGCCTACTCCTTTCAGAATTTAATTGGACAAAAACTGACGAAGGACGAAATAGGAGAACTTAAAGACTATGCCAAATCTTGCGGCTACAAGTCAGGTGCCCTCCTATTTGGAGGTGTAGACGATGAAAAACTAGGCTGCATTCGAGACCAGACTGGTGCTAAGGTAATCGGTACTCTATCAAAGAGTATCGGTTTTCCGAAGCTAGAGACAGACATCAGCCGCTACCGACGACAACATATCGTCGGCAGCTTATTTTATTCTAACTTCAGGGTAAACAACCTTTTCTCTGGTTTTTATTGCTGTTAACAATGAAAATATTACTAACATAAGTTGTTTCTGTACAGAGCATGCTACTGAGCAAAGCTCTGAAGATGCAACAAGACTTGGAGGACAAAAAGCACGAAGCTATAATTGAAAACTTAGAAAGCAAAATAAAAGAGCAATCTGCCATCATTGAAAAGAAAGACTTCGAGCTCCAATCGACCGAAGGCTTACTGGCTGAGACTGAGGCTAAATTATCAGAGTTGAATTCGAAGCTTATCAATCAATCAAAACAATTCGATCAGGAGAAGCTAGAACTGAATTCGAAGCTTAAAGCCGAAGTCCAGACCAGCTCAGAGTTGAAGAAAACATTAACAAGCCTTCAAGACAAATGCTTGAACTTTGGCAATAATTGCATTGGACGATTAAAGAAGATATTTTACTCTGTTGGAGCCAGCAGCGGGAAATTTACCCCTTCAGCGGAAAATTTACCCCAGGCCTTCGATCATATTGAAGCTGAAATCGAAGAGCTTGACGAAGTTATAGCCGGGCACGGCGACTTCTGTGCCTGGGTAGCTTCTCGGGGTACCGCTGCTGCATTTCTGAAGGCCGGCTGCGAACATGGAAAAATTGTCAACAGGCCCAACTTCACCTTATCTCCATCAATCCTGGATGATATGCCTGACCTTGCCCGAAGTATTTCCAATAGATTTATAAAAATGATATGGACAAAAGGCGGGCGGGAGAAGGCTGGAGACGAAGCCCGAAGTCATCTTGAACCAGTAAGAAATGATATTTTGTACTTACCTTTTCCTTTTAGGCTTGATTTTTACTTACGATTCCTTGATTCATGTAGGAAGACGAAGGTGAAGATGATGCCTAAGATATGTCGCCGAAGCTGTCGCCGAAGCTGAAGCTTAATGAAGATTAGTAGAAGTGTGCTATAGAAAAACTCAGGATATTTTTGTAACAACTCTTGTAAATAGAATTAAACTGTTCTTCAAGGAACTTTGTACATACCTTGTAATATATTCTTACCCTTTGATTGAGGTGCTTAGATGTGGACGAAATCAGTATTTTGAGCCGAAGCAGCTCCAGCTTGATTGTCGAACGAAGCCATCAGCTCAGGAAAGTGGAAGTGAGTTCACCGGAGGTGGGCGCCAATGTTGGGGGCTTGTTCTCAAGTGCTAAGAGTTAAGAACAAGGCAACACAGAAAATGTTAAATGTTAAGATCCTTCGTCCTCCACTTCATTATATCCCTTTGGGACATAAGGAACTTCGGACGAAGGTTACGAAGGACGCACCTTCGTAAACATAATAACGTAGGATGAAGCATTCATATAAATCATGAGGTATAAAATGGACATTCGAATATTAACATAGAATCATTTCCATTTCTATTAATATGAATGAATATAAATGACAGATGTACCTTCGGTCTTGAGGAAGGCAAGAGTACAGGTGTGATGTGAAGGCAAATGACAGGTTCGCGTGAACAGTGCAGAGGTACTGTTCATCTATTTATAGGCACAGGTCGCAGCCTGTGACAAATTACAATTATGCCCCTTACAAATGTTTACAACATTGACTCAGACCTATATGAATAAAAAGGTCATTCTATCTCTATGTCGGTTTAAAACGCCGAAGCTCCATGAAAAGGAACCTTCGGCTATCTCTTGGAGACGACTTTAGCCGAAGCTGCTTCTTCGTGTGAGACCTTCGGCGCACCGAAGCACGACCCCAACATACACGATATGGTCAGAACATGGTGAGTTGGATCCGTGTGAAGTGCCTGGTAATGACGAGAGAGTTGTCGGAATTTTAGATCTTAAAGTTGATGGTAAAGTGGATAATGTGGATGCTAATCAAGAATTTGAAGAATTTGATTGTGAAGAGATGTTGCGCCATATGGAACCAGAAATGTTAAGTTCTGTGGGATCGCAGAAAGGGCTATCTAAAATGGAGGGACTGGAAAGTGCCTCAAAAGAACCTTTATATGATGAATCAAAGGGTTGTGACAAAGAGTTTACTACACTGCGTACAGTTCTAGAACTTCTGAAGTTGAAGGCTAGCGCCGGATGGTCTGATACTAGCTTCACAGATCTTTTGAATTTTCTGTCTCAATTACTACCAAAACCCAACAAACTACCAACAAGCACTTATAAAGCGAAGAAGCTTATATCTCCCATAGCTCTGGGTGTGCAAAAAATTCATGCATGTCCGAACCATTGTATTCTGTATCGTGGCGATTTTGAGAACGCATCAAGATGCCCAGTTTGCAATGTCAGTCGATACAAGAAGAGCTACAATCAAGACTGTGTAAAAAAATTCCCGAAGAAAAATAAAAACAAGAAATCCACTATTGGACCTGAAAGTGACGATGACACTTTTGATGACATGGATGGGAAAAAGAAGTCAAAGAACCCAGCTTTGGTGATGTGGTATCTTCCAGTAATTGATCGCTTAAAACGTTTGTTCTCAAACCCTAGGGAGGCTGAGCTTATGCGTTGGCATGCTGAAAATCGCAAGCAGAATAACAAACAGATTCGACACCCTGCTGATGCATCACAATGGAAAAATTTCGATCTTATGTATCCTGAGTTTGCCAAAGAAACCAGAAATGTAAGATTTGCTTTGGGTACAGACGGAATGAATCCATTTGGTGAAAAAAGAAGTGTACATAGCACCTGGCCCGTGACTTTAACGATGTACAACCTTCCATCATGGCTGTGTCACAAAAGAAAGTATATTATGTTGACTATTCTTATTCAAGGTCCGAAATTAGCTGGTGTTGATATTGATGTGTTCCTAGAACCTCTTATGGAAGATATGACAAAGCTCTGGAATGAAGGAGTTAGAATATGGGATGAGTATTGCCGTGAGTATTTCAACTTAAGAGCAATTATATTTGTTACCATCCATGATTCTCCCGGTGGCGCCACACTATCAGGGCAAAAGACTAAAGGAAAGAATGGTTGTGTAGTGTGCGTCGATGGAACTGCTTCCATGTACCTTAAATCATCCAAGAAGTTGGTGTTCATGGGACACAGACGGTTCTTGATGAAGCAGCATAAGTACCGAAAGATGAAAGAGGAATTTAACAATCAACTGGAAAGTGAAGGTGCACCAAAGCCTTATAGTGGGAAACTTGTTTTTGAAATTGTAAAGAACATTCATGTTGTATTCGGAAAGGGAAAAAACAAAGGAGAAAAGAGAAAGAGAATTGACCCTTCAACTTACACAACTTTCAAGAAGCAATCAATATTTTTCAAGTACCTCCCATACTGGAAGGATATGGAAATTTGCCACAGCATTGATTTGATGCATGTAACAAAAAATGTTTTTGACAGCATCATTGGAACCTTGCTGGGCATGCCGAGTAAGACAAAAGACGGACTTAAATCACGCAATGATCTAGTAGATCTTCAAATCAGACCGGAACTTCATCCAGTGGATAGAGGCAAAGGGAAGCCTTACCTCCCCCCAGCTAGCTACAACTTGTCAGTTGAGGAGAGAACAAAGATTTGCAAATGTTTGCGTGGGGTCAAAGTGCCCACAGGTTTCTCATCCAATATCAGCAGACTAGTCAGGATGAAGGACTTGTCTCTATTTGGCTACAACTCTCATGACTGCCATGTGATGATGACGGTGTTCCTCCCAATTGCGGTAAGAGCCCTCGAAACAGAGCATGTCAAAGTTGTCATCACACGCTTGTGTTACTTTTTCAATGCGGTTTCACAAAAAGTAATAGCTTTAGAAGACTTGGACTATCTAAAGGCATACATCATCGAGACTATGTGCAAGCTTGAAATGTGTTTTCCTCCATCATTTTTTGATATGCAAGTACACCTAATCGTGTTTTGTGACATCATGGCAAGCATATGACATCAATGGGTACACATTCTACACTAAATCAAAAGACATGAAAAGTGTTGCACAAAATAGCGGTGTTCGTATCGATGCTTTTGACCTACATGGACAGAAGACCACATATTTTGGATTCATAGAGGAAATATGGGAACTTGATTATGGCCCAAGCATGAAAATACCCTTGTTTAAGTGCCAATGGGTACAACATCCCGTGGGGGTGATAGTGGATAACTACGGACTCACACTGGTAGACTTAAAGAAAGTAGGATATAAAGATGACCCGTGGGTTCTCGCCGAATGTGTTGCACAAGTGTTCTATGTACTCGATCCAGCAGATGAGAAGATGCATGTAGTTATTTCTGGAAAGCAAAAAATTGTTGGAGTTGAGAATGTGGGAGACCAAGATGAGGAATACAATAAGTATGAAGAGATGTTCGTCTTTAACGGTCCAGAGAGAATCAAGCGTGTGGAAAAGAAAATTGATAAGAACTTAAAGCCATACATGCGGAAAAATGGTAGTTCATGAAAAATTGTATGAATCAAATTGTATTTGTTATCATGTATGATCGACTATGAATTGTGGTTGCCAATTAATTTAAAATCTCTCTAGTTATCTATGTGTGCTATTATAATTCATTTAAATTGTATTTGCATATTATTGTTAAAAATTAAATATTAATTCATTTAAATTGTATTTGCATATTTCTGTTAAAAATTAAAATTATTTTCATATTTAAATTGTATTTTCATATTTTTACAATCACAGGCGGTTTTGTCTTAGGGTCCGCTTGTGAAAAGGATAGAGCATCACAGGCGGTCCTAAACAAAAACCGCTTGTGATACTATTACATCACAAGCGTACTAAACCGCCTGGGACATCACAGGCGGTTTTCTAACCGAACCGCCTGTGATTTAAAAATCCTACCGCTTGTATAGAGCCAAATTGTACTAGTGGTTGAACTTAGAGCTCAAGTTGTGACTTGTGTGCGTGATTGTACTCTCGTTTTGAGTCTTGTGTGTGTTGCTCTTCCCTCCCTTACTTCCGTGCTTCTTTGTGATCATCAATTGTAAGGGCGAGAGGCTCCAAGTTGTGGAGATTCCTCGCAAGCGGGAAAAAGTATAAGGAAGAAGAACACCATGGTATTCAAGTTAATCATTGGATCACTTGAAAGGGGTTGAGTGCAACCCTCGTCCATTGGGATGCCACAACGTGGAGGTAGGCAAGTGTTATACTTGCCGAACCATGGGATAACTCGCGTGTCTCTTGTGATTGCTTTTCTGTGTGATTATTGTGATTTGCAAGAAGCTCGCTCTATAGCCACTTGGTTTTATCATTCTAACACTTAACCAAGTTTTGTGGCTTTTAGTTGTCGATTTTTATAGGATCACCTATTCACCCCCCTCTAGGTGCTCTCAACCTCCTCAACGGGGACTAGGTTCTTTGGAACCGAACCTCGGTAAAACAAATCACCGTGTCTACTCGCTTGATTCTTGTTTGATTTGTTTTCCCCTCTCTTTCGAACTTGAATTTAATTCTAACGCTAACCCCGGCTTGTAGTGTGTGTTTATAGTTATAAATTTCAGGTTTCGCCTATTCACCCCCCTCTAGGCGACTTTCAATTGGTATCAGAGCCAGTGCTTCATTAAGAGTCTAACCAACTCAAAGTGATGTCTGGAGATCACTCCAAGAGGGAGATCGTGACCGGCGACAAGGCCGCAAGCTCGAGGAGGACTCTATCAAGGGAGTCTGGCAACAAACACAAGGAGGAATCCTCTTCCTCCATCAAGTCACATCGGAGAGGTGACAAGAAGATGAAGATGAAGAAAGTGGTCTACTACGAGACCGACTCTTCGTCACCCTCCACATCGAGCTCTGAGTCGACCACTACTTCTAAGCGCCATGAGTGCAAGAAGTATAGTAAGATGCCCCTACGCTATCCCCTTATTTCAAAGCACACTCCATTACTTTCTGTACCCCTAGGCAAACCACCATATTTTGATGGTGAGGATTATTGTATGTGGAGTGATAAAATGAGGCACCATCTAACCTCACTCCATGAAAGTATTTGGGATATAGTTGAGTTTGGAGTGCAGGTACCAAAGGTGGGGGACAAAGACTACGACTCGGATGAGGCCACCCAAATTAGGCACTTTAACTCACAAGCCACGACTATACTCCTCGCCTCCTTGTGTCGAGAGGAGTATAACAAAGTGCAAGGGTTAAAGAACGCCAAAGAAATTTGGGACATCCTCAAAACCACGCACGAAGGGGACGAGGTGACCAAGATTACTAAGCGCGAAACGATCGAGGGAGAACTCGGTCGATTCACCCTCAACAAAGGGGATGAGCCGCAAGCCATGCACAATCGACTCAAGACGATGGTCAATCAAGTGTGCAACCTCAGGAGCACCAAGTAAGATGACCATGAAATGGTCAAGGTTATTCTTAGATCACTTGTTTTCGTAATCCCACTCAAGTGCAACTAATCCATGGAGACCCTAGATATAAACAGATGTCTCCCGAGGAAGTGATTGGCAAGTTTATGAGCTTTGAACTTATGATCAAAGACTCCAAACATATTGTCAACTTAGAGCAAGGCGCCACCTCCACACCCAAGGTGCAACCCGTCGCATTCAAAGCGATGGAAGAGAAGAAAGTGGAGTCTACACCAAGTAGGCTTCCAATCGACGCCTCCAAGCTCGACAACGAGGAAATAGCATTCATCATCAAGAGCTTCCACTAAATCCTTAAGCAAAGGAGGGGGAAAGATTACAAGTCTCGCTCCAAGAAGGTGTGCTACCGATGTGGTAAGTCCGGTCACTTTATTGCTAAATATCCAATTTCAAGTGAAAGTGACAGGGACGAGGACAATAAGGGGAAGAAGGAGAAGAAAAGATACTACAAGAAGAAGGGCGACGATGCCCACATATACCGGGAATGGGACTCCAACGAGAGCTCCACCGACTCCTCCTGCGATGAGGACGCCGCCAACATCACCGTCAACAAGGGCCTCCTGTTCCCCAACGTCAGCCACAAATGTCTCATGGCTAAGGACGGCAAAAAGAAGAAGGTACATTCTAGAGCCACCCCCAAATATACAACATCTAGTGATGAGAGTAGCTCTAGCGATAATGAAGATGATCTAATGTCTCTCTTTGCCAACCTTAGCATGGACCAAAAGAAAAAATAAATGAATTAATATAAGCCATTAATGAAAAGGATGATCTCTTGGAAAGCCAAGAGGACTTCCTCATTAAAGAGAACAAAAAATTTGTTAATTTGAAAAATGCTTATGCTCTAGAAGTAGAGAAAATTGAAAACCTGTCTAAAGAGCTTAGCATTTGTCATGATTCAATTTCTAGTCTTAAAACTGAAAATGTTAGTTTGACTTCTAAGGTTAAAGAATTGAATGTTTGCAATGATTCTATTTCCTGTCTTAGAGATGAGAATGTTAGATTAAATGCTAAGATAGAAGAATTAAATGATTGTAAACCATCTACTTCTACTATCGAGCATATTTCCATTTGCACTAGATGTAGAGATATTAATGTTGAAGCTATGGATGATAAACTTGCCATGATTAAACAACAAAATGATCACATAGCTAAATTAACTGCTAAAATTGCCGAGCATGAGCTTGAAAATAAAAAAATTTAAATTTGCTCGTAGTATGCCTTATAAAGGGAGACGTCCTGGCATTAAGGATGACATTGGGTTCCAACAAGGGAACCAATCCAATGTCAAGCTTAAAGCCCCTAAGAAATTGTCTAATTTTGTTAAGGGTAAGGCTCCCATGGTTCAGGATAGTGAGGGTTATATTTTGTATCTTGCAAACTATCCCAAACACAAAATTAGGAAGATTCATGCTAGGAAACCTCATACTGCTTCTCACCATGCATTTATGTATAAAAATGAGGCTTCTAGCTCTAGACATACCACCCATGTTAAAATGCCTAGAAAGAAAATTCCTACTGCATCAAATTAACATAATTTTTCTTTTAAGACTTTTGATGCATCATATGCTTTAACTAACAAATCAGGCAAAATAGTTGCCAAATATGTTTGGGGCAAACAGAAGAGTCCCAAGACTTGTGTTTGGGTACCCAAGGTGCTTGTTTCTAATGTGAAAGGACCCAAGACCATTTGGGTACCTAAGAACAAGGCCTAAACTTGTTTTGTAGGTTTATGCATCCGGTGGTTCAAGTTGGATAATCGATAGCGGGTGCACAAACCACATGACAGGGGAGAAAAGAATGTTCTCCTCTTATGAGAAAAATGAAGATCCCCAACGAGCTATCACATTCGGTGATGGAAATCAAGGTTTGGTCAAAGGTTTGGGTAAAATTGCTATATCTACTGACCATTCCATTTCCAATGTTTTTCTCATAGATTCATTAGATTACAATTTGCTTTCTGTTTCCCAATTGTGTAAAATGGGCTACAACTGTCTTTTTACTGATGTAAGTGTTACTGTCTTTAAAAGAAGTGATGATTCAATAGCATTTAAGGGAGTGTTAGATGGTCAGGTATATTTGGTTGATTTTAATGATAATAAAGCTAAACTAGACACTTGCTTAATTGCTAAAACTAATATGGGTTGGCTTTGGCATTGTCGGCTTGCCCATGTTGGAACGAAGAATCTTCATAAGCTTCTAAAGGGAGAGCACATTTTCGGACTAACCAATGTTCACTTTGAGAAAGACAGGATTTGTAGCGCATGCCAAGCAGGGAAGCAAGTTGGAGCCCATCATCCACACAAGAACATAATGACAACGGACAAGCCGCTTGAGTTGCTCCACATGGACTTATTCAGCCCGATCCCTTGCATAAGCATCAGCGGGAGTAAGTACTGTCTAATTATTGTGGATGATTATTCTCACTTCACTTGGGCGTTCTTTTTGCAGGAAAAATCACAAACCCAAGACACGTTAAAAGGATTCTTAAGACGGGCTCAAAATGAGTTTGGATTGAGAATAAAAAAGATAAGAAGCGACTATGGGACGGAGTTCAAGAACTCTCATATTGAAGGATTTCTTGAGGAGGAGGGCATCAAGCATGAGTTCTATTCTCCCTACACACTTCAACAAAATGGTGTAGTGTAGAGGAAGAATATAACTCCTTCTGGACATGGCAAGGACCATGCTTGATGAGTACAAGACTCCGGACCAGTTTTGGGCTGAGGCAATTAACACCGCCTACTACTCCATCAACCGGTTATATCTTCACCGAATCCTCAAGAAGACATCATATGAACTCATCACTGGTAAAAAGCTCAATGTTTCATACTTTAGAGTTTTTGGGAGCAAATGCTTTATCTTAATAAGAGAGGTAGAAAATCTAAATTTGCTCCTAAGGCTGTAGAAGGCTTTTTTACTTGGTTATGACTCAAACACAAGGGCATATAGAGTCTTCAACAAGTCCACTAGATTAGTTGAAGTTTCTTGTGACATTGTGTTTGATGAGACTAATGGATCCCAAGTGGAGCAAGTTGATCTTGATGAATTAGATGATGAAGAGGCTCCATGCGTCGCGCTAAGGAACATGTCCATTGGAGACGTGTGTCCTAAGGAATCCGAAGAGCCTCCATAAGCACAAGTTCAACCATCATATTCCATGCAAGCATCTCCACCAACTCAAGACGAGGATCAAGCTCAAGATGATGAAGATGAAGGTCAAGAGGATGAGCCACCTCAAGAGGAGGACAATGATCAAGGGGGAGATGAAGATAATGAAGACAAGGAAGATGATCAAGAAATTCAGGGTCAAAGACCGCCACACCCAAGAGTCCACCAAGCAATTCAAAGAGATCACCCTGTTAACTCCATTCTCGGTGATATTCACAAGGAGGTAACCACTAGATCTGGAGTTGCTTATTTTTGTGAACATTACTCTTTTGTTTCCTCTATTGAGCCATATAGGGTAGAGGAAGCATTAAGAGATCCGGATTGGGTGATGGCAATGCAAGAGGAACTCAACAACTTCATGAGGAATGAGGTATGGCATTTAGTTCCACGTCCTAATCAAAATATTGTAGGTACCAAGTGGGTATTCCTCAACAAGCAAGACGAGCATGGTGTGGTGACAAGGAACAAAGCCCGACTTATGGCCAAAGGTTATTCACAAGTCGAAGGTTTGGACTTTGATGAAATTTATGCACCTGTAGCTAGGCTTGAGTCAATTCGTATATTACTTGCTTATGCTACTTACCATGGCTTCAAGCTTTATCAAATGGACGTGAAGAGTGCCTTCCTCAATGGACCTATCAAGGAAGAGGTCTATGTCGAGCAACATCCCGGCTTTGAAGATAGTGAGTACCCTAACTATGTTTATAAGCTCTCAAAGGCACTTTATGGGTTGAAGCAAGCTCCAAGAGCATGGTATGAATGCCTGCAAGATTTTCTTATCACTAATGGCTTCAAAGTCGGAAAGGTCGATCCTACTCTCTTTACTAAAACTGTTGCAAAAGACTTGTTTGTATGCCAAATTTATGTAGATGATATTATATTTAGGTCTACTAACAAGTCAACTTGTGAAGAGTTTAGTAGGATAATGATTCAAAAATTCGAGATGTCTATGAAGAGGGAGTTGAAGTACGTCCTAGGATTTCAAATCAAGCAACTCCAAGATGGCACCTTCATTAGCCAAACAATATACATTCAAGACATACTTAAGAAGTTTGGAATGAAGGATGGCAAACCCATCAAGACTCCCATGGGAACTAATGGGCATCTCGACCTTGACATAGGAGGTAAATGCGTAGATCAAAAGTTATATCGGTCGATGATAGGATCTTTACTCTATTTATGTGCATCTCGACCGGATATTGTGCTTTCAGTATGCATGTGTGCAAGATTTCAGGCAAATCCTAAGGAAGTTCACCTTAGGGTCGTAAAGAGAATCATGAGATATTTAGTTTACACTCCTAAGGTTGGGCTTTGGTACCCCAAGGGATCCACTTTTGATTTAATAGGATATTCCGATGCTGATTGGGCAGGGTGTAAAATTGATAGGAAGAGTACATTAGAGACTTGTCAGTTTTTGGGGAGATCCCTGGTGTCTTGGGCTTTAAAGAAACAAAACTCCGTAGCTCTTTTCACCAGCGAAGCCGAGTACATTGCTGCAGGCCATTGTTGTGCACAATTACTTTGGATGAGGCAAACCCTTAGGGACTATGGCTATAAATTGAGCAAAGTCCCTCTCCTATGTGATAATGAGAGTACAATTCGCATGGCAGATAATCCTGTTGAACACAGCCACACTAAGCACATAGATATTCGGTATCACTTTCTGAGGGATCACCAACAAAAGGGGATATCAAAATTGCCTATGTTAATACCCAAACCCAATTAGCCGATACTTTTACCAAGCCACTAGATGAGAAAACCTTTAGCTAAAAGGGAAATGTGCTCTTGGGCCATTTCTATAATTGTTTTGGTGATTAGATGCCCAACACGTTGTTTTAAACTCATATGTGCGAAGTAGGTGAGAAGTGCACATCAAAGAACCAAGGTATGTTTCTAGCCCTAGTAAATTGTTTTTGGGTACTAACATGTTTATCTAAGCACTAGAGACATTGCCAAGAAAAGAGGAAAAGAAGTGGAGGAAATTGGCTGTGATCAGCCAAACCAGCACCAGCCTGTGGCGCACCAGACAGTGTCCGGTGCCCAGGCTGGCCCAGCGGCGTACTCGCTGCTCTTGGGAATCGGCGAGGGCAACATGGATATAAATCACCGGACAGTCCGGTGGTGCACCGGACTGTCTGGTGAGCCATCAGCGTCCACGCTCAAGACTCCGGCGACGAACACGTCGCTCTCGGGAAAAAGCGGAGGCACCGCGGCTAAAATTCACCGGACTGTCTGGTGTGCACCGGACTGTCCGGTGAGCCAACGACGCCCGCGACCAACGGTCGTCTGCGCGATCAACGAGCGACACGTGGCCGAGCCAACGGTCGGATGGTCACATCTGAGAGCACCTAGAGGGGGGGGGGGGTGAATAGGTGATCCTGTAAAAACTTCAAACTTAAGCCACAAAAACTTGTTAAGTGTTAGCACGATTATTGCCAAGTGGCTAAGGTGAAGTCTCAACAAAACACAATACCACAAAAGATCAAGCACAGATGTGACACAGTGGTTTATCCCGTGGTTCGGCCAAGACCAACGCTTGCCTACTCCACGTTGTGGCGTCCCAACGGACGAGGGTTGCAATCAACCCCTCTCAAGCGGTCCAAAGACCCACTTGAATACCACGGTATTTTGTTTTTCTCTTCTTATCCCTTTCGCAAGGAATCTCCACAAATTGGAGTCTCTTGCCCTTACAAGTATATGATCACAAAGAAAGCACAGAGTAAGGGAGGGAAGCAACACACACAAATCCACAGCAAAAGCGCACACACACGGCCAAGAATCGAGCTCACAAGACTATCTCAGAGTTCTCACTTAGAACAGAGCTCGAATCACTTAGAAACACAAACGAATGCGCAGAGACTTGGTGTGGATGATCAAGAATGCTCAAAGGTTGCTTGTGTGTCTCCTCCATGCGCCTAGGGGCCCCTTTTATAGCCCCAAGGCAGCTAGGAGCCGTTGAGAGCAAATCTGGAAGGCCATCCTTGCCTTCTGTCGTCGGGGGCACCGGACAGTCCGGTGCACACCGGACACTGTCCGGTGCCCGATTTGTTTCCTTATCTGGCGCTGCCGACCGTTGCAGACCGTTGGAGATCTGCGAGCCGTTGGCGCACCGGACATGTCCGGTGCACACCGGACAGTCCGGTGCCGTCTTCCGACCGTTGGCTTCGCCACGTGTCCCGCGCAGATTGCGCGGCCGACCGTTGGCCTGGCCGACCGTTGGCTCACCGGACAGTCCGGTGCACACCGGACAGTCCGGTGAATTTTAGCCGTACGCCGTCGGCCAATTTGCCGAGAGCGGCCAGTTCGAGCAGAGTTAGCCTGGCGCACCGGACACTGTCCGGTGCACACCGGACAGTCCGGTGCTCCAGACCGAGCTGGGTCTTTGGCAGCACACAGCCAAGTCCCTTCTCCTCTTCTCTATTCTTCTTCTTTCTGTTTCTAACACTTAGACAAATATATTAGTACTCAAAACCAATGTACTAAGGCTTAGAAACATACCTTTACTTCATGATTTGCACCTTGTTCATCCATGTACATAAATTCACATGTGTTGGCACTCAATCACCAAAATACTTAGAAATGGCCCAAGGGCACATTTCCCTTTCAATCTCCCCCTTTTTGGTGATTTATGCCAACACAACATAAAGCAACTAGAACAAGTGCAAACTCACTTCAAATAAAATAAATTTAAGTTTTATTCAATTTTGGCATATATGGATCATCCTTTGCCACCACTTGGTTTGTTTTTGCAAATCAAACTCAAATCTCTATCTCTAAGTTAAACACACATGTTGAAGCACAAAGAGAGTCATTCCAAAAGAGAGAGTCATTCCAAAAGAGATTGATCAAAGATTTCACAAACTCCCCCTATTTCCCATAATCAATACTTCTCCCCACAAGAAGCCAATTATTGACAAGAGAGACAACATAAGAATTTTGACAAACCAAAAACTCTATTCTACTATTTTCAAAATCTCTCAAGTGGTAGCTGATCCATTTATTGCTTTGGCCTTTATTTTGTCCCCCTTTGGCATCAAGCACCAAAACGGGATCAATTTTGGCCCTTTAACCCCATTGCCTCACCAAAATCTTCAATTAAGAGCAAATGGCAATAAGAGTTCATGAGATGGACTTGGAATGAGTTACCCTCTCATCGGAGTGCAGTGGAAGTCTTGCATGATCCAAGTCCACCTTTTCCCTTTCATTCTCCTTTGAGACTAAATCAAACAAACTCAAGCATGTGGTTAGTCTCAAGGGATCAAGTTGTAACACATCTCCCCCTAAACATGTGCATCACTTTGCAGCGGACTTGTGAGGTCCAGGGAGTGTTTGTACAACTTGAGCACCATAATAAGCAACAAAATGCAGAAAGAACATGATCAAAGGCATAAGCACATGTATGCTACAATTCAATCCAAGTTCCGCGAATCTAAGACATTTAGCTCACTACGCAGCCTGCAAAAGGTCTTCTCATCTAAAGGCTTGGTAAAGATATCGGCTAGCTGGTTCTCGGTGCTAACATAAAACACTTCGATATCTCCCTTTTGCTGGTGGTCTCTCAAAAAGTGATGCCGGATGTCAATGTGCTTTGTGCGGCTGTGCTCAACAGGATTTTCCGCTATTCGGATAGCACTCTCATTATCACATAGGAGTGGGACTTTGCTCAGATTGTAGCCAAAGTCCCTGAGGGTTTGCCTCATCCAAAGTAGTTGCGCGCAACACTGTCCTGCGGCAACGTACTCGGCCTCAGCGGTGGATAGGGCAACGGAGGTTTGTTTCTTAGAGTTCCATGACACCAGGGACCTTCCTAAGAATTGGCACGTCCCTGATGTACTCTTCCTATCGACCTTACATCCAGCATAGTCGGAATCTGAGTACCCAATCAAGTCAAAGTTAGACCCTTTTGGATACCAGATCCCGAAGCAAGGCGTAGCGACTAAATATCTAAGAATTCGCTTCACCGCCACCAAGTGACACTCCTTAGGATCGGATTGAAATCTAGCACACATGCATACGCTAAGCATAATATCCGGTCTACTAGCACATAAATAAAGTAAAGACCCTATCATTGACCGGTATGCTTTTTGATCAACGGACTTACCTCCTTTGTTGAGGTCGGTGTGTCCGTCGGTTCCCATCGGCGTCTTTGCGGGCTTGGCGTCCTTCATCCCAAACCTCTTTAGCAGATCTTGCGTGTACTTCGTTTGGGAGATGAAGGTGCCGTCCTTGAGTTGCTTCACTTGGAACCCAAGGAAGTAGTTCAACTCGCCCATCATCGACATCTCGAATTTCTGCGTCATTACCCTGCTAAACTCTTCACAAGACTTTTGATTAGTAGAGCCAAATATTATGTCATCGACATAAATTTGGCATACAAACAAATCACCATCACATGTCTTTGTAAAAAGAGTTGGATCGGCTTTCCCAACCTTGAAAGCATTAGCAAGTAAGAAATCTCTAAGGCATTCATACCATGCTCTTGGGGCTTGTTTAAGTCCATAGAGCGCCTTAGAGAGCTTAGACACGTGGTCGGGGTACCGCTCATCCTCGAAGCCAGGGGGTTGCTCCACGTACACCTCCTCCTTTATTGGCCCGTTGAGGAAAGCGCTCTTCACATCCATTTGGTACAACCTGAAAGAATGGTGAGCGGCATATGCTAGCAAGATACGAATGGACTCTAGCCTAGCCACAGGAGCAAAAGTCTCCTCAAAGTCCAAACCTGCGACTTGGGCATAACCTTTTGCCACAAGTCGAGCCTTGTTCCTTGTCACCACTCCGTACTTGTCTTGTTTGTTGCGGAACACCCACTTGGTTCCCACAACATTTTGCTTGGGACGAGGCACCAGCGTCCAAACTTCATTGCGCTTGAAGTTGTTGAGTTCCTCCTGCATGGCCAACACCCAATCCGGATCTAGCAAGGCCTCCTCTACCCTGAAAGGCTCAATAGAGGAGACAAAAGAGTAATGCTCACAAAAATTAACTAATCGAGATCAAGTAGTTACTCCCTTGCTAATGTCACCCAGAATTTGGTCGACGGGATGATCCCTTTGAATCATTGCTCGAACTTGGGTTGGAGGTGCCGGTTGCGCTTCTTCCTCCATCACATGATTATCTTGTGCTCCCCCTTGATCACACGCCTCCTTTTGATGACCCTGTTCATCGTCTTGAGTTGGGGGATGCGCCGTCGTTGAGGAAGAAGGTTGATCTCGTTCATCTTGTTCCTGTGGCCGTACGTCTCCAATTGCCATGGTTCGTATAGCAGCCGTTGGAACATCTTCTTCATCTACATCATCACAATCAACAACTTGCTCTCTTGGAGAGCCATTAGTCTCATCAAATACAACGTCGCTAGAGACTTCAACCAAACCCGATGATTTGTTGAAGACCCTATACGCCTTTGTATTTGAATCATAACCTAATAAAAACCCTTCTACAGCTTTGGGAGCAAACTTAGAATTTCTACCCTTCTTCACTAGAATGTAGCACTTGCTCCCAAAAACACGAAAGTAAGATACATTGGGTTTGTTACCGGTTAGTAGCTCATATGACGTCTTCTTGAGGAGGCGGTGAAGGTAGACCCTGTTGATGGCGTGGCAAGCCGTGTTCACGGCTTCCGTCCAAAAGCACTCGGGGGTCTTGAACTCTCCAAGCATCGTCTTCGCCATATCGATTAGCGTCCTGTTCTTCCTCTCTACCACACCATTTTGCTGTGGTGTGTAGGGAGCGGAGAACTCGTGCTTGATCCCCTCCTCCTCAAGAAACTCCTCCACTTGAAGATTTCTTGAACTCGGACCCGTTGTCGCTCCTAATCTTCTTCACCTTGAGCTCAAACTCATTTTGAGCTCTCCTAAGGAAGCGCTTGAGGGTCCCTTGGGTTTCAGACTTATCCTGCAAAAAGAACACCCAAGTGAAGCGGGAAAAGTCATCAACAATAACTAGACCATACTTACTTCCTCCTATGCTTAGATAGGCGACGGGTCCGAAGAGGTCCATATGCAGCAGCTCCAGAGGTCTTGACGTGGTCATCACATTCTTGCTGTGATGTGCTCCTCCCACCTGTTTACCTGCCTGACAAGCTGCACAAGGTCTATCTTTTTCGAAATGCACATTTGTTAGACCTATCACGTGTTCTCCCTTTAGAAGCTTGTGGAGGTTCTTCATCCCCACATGAGCTAAGCGGCGATGCCACAGCCAGCCCATGCAAGTCTTAGCCATTAAGCATGCATCTAGACCGGCCTCTTCTTTTGCAAAATCAACTAAATAAAGCTTGCCGTCTAGTACACCCTTAAAAGCTAGTGAACCATCACATCTTCTAAAGACAGACACATCTATATTTGTAAATAAACAATTATATCCCATTTGACATAATTGACTAACAGATAGCAAATTATATCCAAGACTCTCCACTAAGAACACATTTGAGATAGAATGCTCATTAGAAATTGCGATTTTACCTAACCCTTTTACCTTGCCTTGATTCCCATCACCGAATATAATTGAATCTTGGGAATCCTTATTTTTGACGTAGGAGGTGAACATCTTCTTCTCCCCCGTCATATGGTTTGTGCATCCGCTATCGATAATCCAGCTTGAACCCTCGGATGCATAAACCTGCAAGGCAAATTTAGGCTTGGGTCTTAGGTACCCAACTCATGTTGGGTCCTGCAAGGTTAGCACAAATATCCTTAGGGACCCAAATGCAAGTTTTATCTCCCTTGCATCTTGCCCCTATCTTCCTAGCAATTACCTTCTTACCCTTTCTACAAATAGCAAAAGGAGCATTACAAGCATAATAAATGGTAGAAGGTTCATTCACTACTTTCCTAGGAGCATGAATAACATTCTTTCTAGTCACATGAGCAATATTTCTCCTAGGCATATGTACAACATTTCTCCTACACATATCCCTATCATGCTTATAAAAAGAACTAGAAGCAAACATGGCATGAGAATCATAAATATGTGAATCAAAATCATTATAAGCATTTCTAGCATTTTTCCTATCATAATACATAAAAGCATGGTTCTTTTTAGCACTACTAGCCATAGGGGCCTTCCCTTTCTCCTTGACGAAGATGGGAGCCTTATGGCTTGTTAAGTTCTTGGCTTCCCTCTTGAAGCCAAGCCCATCCTTAATTGAGGGGTGTCTACCAATCGTGTAGGCATCCCTTGCAAATTTTATTTTATCAACTTCATTCTTGCTAGTCTTAAGTTGGGCATTAAGACTAGCCACTTCCTCATTTAATTTGGAAATTAAAACTAGGTGTTCACTACAAGCATTAACATCAAAATCATTACACCTAGTACAAATTTCAACATGTTCAACACAGGAATTTGATTTACTAGCGACTTCTAGTTTAGCACTTGAATCAATATTAACACTTCTTAAGGTAGCAATGGTTTCATGACAGGAAGATAATTCACTAGAAAGCATTTCATTTCTTTTCACTTCTAAAGCATATGATCTTTGTGCCTCAACAAATTTATCATGTTCATCATACAATAAATCCTCTTGCTTTTCTAAAAGCCTATCCTTTTCATTCAATGCATCAATCAATTCATTGATTTTATCTATCTTAGATCTATCTAAGCCCTTGAACAAGCATGAATAATCTATGTCATCATCATCACTAGACTCACTATCACTAGAAGAAGCATAAGTGGAGTCTTGAGTACTCACCTTCTTCTCCCTTGCCATAAGGCAAGTGAGACGCTCGTTGGGGAAGAGAGCCGATTTGTTGAAGGCAGTGGCGGCGAGTCCTTCGTTGTCGGAGTCGGAGGAGGAGCAATCCGAGTCCCACTCCTTTCCTAGATGCGCCTCGCCCTTTGCCTTCTTGTATTGCTTCTTCTTCTCTCTTTTGTTCCCCTTTTCCTGGTCACTTTCATTATCGGGACAGTTAGCGATAAAATGACCAAGCTTACCGCATTTGAAGCATGAGCGCTTCCCCTTGGCTTTGGTCTTGCTCGGTTGTCCCTTGTGACCTTTAAGCACCGTCTTGAATCTTTTGATGATGAGAGCCATCTCTTCATCATTAAGGCCAGCCGCTTCAATCTGTGCCACCTTGCTAGGTAGCGCCTCCTTGCTTCGTGTTGCCTTGAGAGCAAGGGGTTGCGGCTCGTTGATCGGACCATTCAAGGCGTCGTCCACATACCTCGCCTCCTTGATCATCATTCGCCCGCTAACGAATTTCCCAAGAACTTCTTCGGGCGACATCTTGGTGTACCTGGGATTTTCACGTATATTGTTCACCAAATGAGGATCAAGAACGGTAAATGACCTGAGCATTAGGTGGACGACGTCGTGGTCCGTCCATCGTGTGCTTCCGTAGCTCCTTATCTTGTTGATAAGGGTCTTGAGCCGGTTGTATGTTTGCGTCGGCTCCTCGCCCCTTATCATTGTGAACCTTCCAAGCTCACCCTCCACCAACTCCATCTTGGTGAGCAAGGTGACGTCGTTCCCCTCATGAGAAATCTTGAGGGTGTCCCAGATTTGCTTGGCGTTATCCAAGCCGCTCACTTTATGATATTCATCCCTGCACAAAGAAGCTAGAAGAACAGTAGTAGCTTGTGCATTCTTATGAATTTGTTCATTAATGAACATGGGACTATCCGAACTATCAAAATGCATTCCACTCTCTACAATCTCCCAAATACTAGGATGGAGAGAGAATAGGTGACTACGCATTTTGTGGCTCCAAAATCCGTAGTCCTCTCCATCAAAGTGTGGGGGCTTGCCGAGTGGAATGGAGAGCAAATGTGAATGTGAACTTTGCGGAATACGAGAGTAGTCAAAAGAAAAGTTCGAATTAACCGATTTCTTCCTCTCGTAGTCGCTGTGGTCGTCCTTTTGGGAGGAAGTAGACTCATCGCTGTCGTAGTAGACGATCTCCTTGATGCGCCTTGTCTTCTTCTTCCTCCCTTCCTTCCGTCTATGGCCCGAGCCGGAGTCGGTAGGCTTGTCGTCCTTTGGCTCGTTGACGAAGGTCTCCTTCTCTTTGTCGTTGATCACTATACCCTTCCCCTTAGGATCCATCTCTTCGGGCGGTTAGTCCCTTTGTGAAGAGAACGGCTCTGATACCAATTGAGAGCACCTAGAGGGGGGGTGAATAGGTGATCCTGTAAAAACTTCAAACTTAAGCCACAAAAACTTGTTAAGTGTTAGCACGATTATTGCCAAGTGGCTAAGGTGAAGTCTCAACAAAACACAATACCACAAAAGATCAAGCACAGATGTGACACAGTGGTTTATCCCGTGGTTCGGCCAAGACCAACGCTTGCCTACTCCACGTTGTGGCGTCCCAACGGACGAGGGTTGCAATCAACCCCTCTCAAGCGGTCCAAAGACCCACTTGAATACCACGGTATTTTGTTTTTCTCTTCTTATCCCTTTCGCAAGGAATCTCCACAAATTGGAGTCTCTTGCCCTTACAAGTATATGATCACAAAGAAAGCACAGAGTAAGGGAGGGAAGCAACACACACAAATCCACAGCAAAAGCGCACACACACGGCCAAGAATCGAGCTCACAAGACTATCTCAGAGTTCTCACTTAGAACAGAGCTCGAATCACTTAGAAACACAAACGAATGCGCAGAGACTTGGTGTGGATGATCAAGAATGCTCAAAGGTTGCTTGTGTGTCTCCTCCATGCGCCTAGGGGCCCCTTTTATAGCCCCAAGGCAGCTAGGAGCCGTTGAGAGCAAATCTGGAAGGCCATCCTTGCCTTCTGTCGTCGGGGGCACCGGACAGTCCGGTGCACACCGGACACTGTCCGGTGCCCGATTTGTTTCCTTATCTGGCGCTGCCGACCGTTGCAGACCGTTGGAGATCTGCGAGCCGTTGGCGCACCGGACATGTCCGGTGCACACCGGACAGTCCGGTGCCGTCTTCCGACCGTTGGCTTCGCCACGTGTCCCGCGCAGATTGCGCGGCCGACCGTTGGCCTGGCCGACCGTTGGCTCACCGGACAGTCCGGTGCACACCGGACAGTCCGGTGAATTTTAGCCGTACGCCGTCGGCCAATTTCCCGAGAGCGGCCAGTTCGAGCAGAGTTAGCCTGGCGCACCGGACACTGTCCGGTGCACACCGGACAGTCCGGTGCTCCAGACCGAGCTGGGTCTTTGGCAGCACACAGCCAAGTCCCTTCTCCTCTTCTCTATTCTTCTTCTTTCTGTTTCTAACACTTAGACAAATATATTAGTACTCAAAACCAATGTACTAAGGCTTAGAAACATACCTTTACTTCATGATTTGCACCTTGTTCATCCATGTACATAAATTCACATGTGTTGGCACTCAATCACCAAAATACTTAGAAATGGCCCAAGGGCACATTTCCCTTTCAACATCGGACAGTGTCCGATGCACCAATGGGACCGAAGACCCAATGGTCGGCTGTGCCAAAAAAGGAAGGAGATCGGACACCGGACATGTACTGTTCATGTCCGGTGTGCCACCCAACAGAAGGCAAGAATTGCCTTCCAATTGGATCTCCAACGGCTTCTAGCTGCCTTGGGGCTATAAAAGGGACCCTTAGGCGCATGGAGCAGTACACCAAGCATTCTCTGAACAATCTAAGACTCCTAGACTCCGCCTCCACGCATTTGGATCGTTGTGTTAGAGATTTGAGCTCCATTTAAGTTATGAACTCCCTGCGCCGTGTTTTGAGCTCAAGTCTTGGCTTGTGTGCGTGTGTGTCCAGCGAATTGAGTCTTGCGTGTGTTGCTTTCCCTCCCTTACTCTTGTGCTTCTCTTGTGATCAAACATTGTAAGGGCAAGAGGCTCCAACTTCTGGAGATTCCTTGCAAACGGGAAAAGACTACTAAGGAAGATAATCGTGGTACTCAAAGTTGATCATTGGATCTCTTGAGAGGGATTGAGAGCAATCCTTGACCGAAGGAGGTCACCACAACGTGGAGTAGGCATTGGTTGAACCACGGGATAAATCACTGTGTCTTGTGTCCATCTTCTTTGTGATTGGTTTTTTCTAAAGTTCACACTTTAGCAACTTGGTTTTAATTGCACTAACATTTCATAACCAAGTGTTGGCTATTTAGTGTTGAATTTCACAGGATCACCTATTCACCCCCCTCTAGGTGCTCTCAATTGGTATCAGAGTCGTACTCTTCATCTAAGGGTCTAATCTCCCAAAGAGATGGATCCTAAGGGCAAGGGGATGGTGATCAACGACAAGGAGAAGGAGTCCCTTTTCAATGAGCCAAGAGACGATAAACCCACTGACTCAGGCTCGAGTCACAAGAAGTGGGACAGGAAGAAGAAGAGACGCATCAAGAAGATTATATACTACGACAGTGATGCCGCCTCCTCTTCACCAAGGGATGATGACGACTCCTCATCCAAACAGAAAACGGTTAACCAAAATTACTCGTTTGATTATTCTCGCATCCCGTACAATTCAAATGCACATTTACTTTCTATTCCACTTGGAAAACCTCCACACTTCGATGGAGAGGATTACTCATTTTGGAGCCATAAAATACGTAGTCGTCTATTTTCCCTCCATCCTAGTATTTGGGAAATTGTAGAAAATGGAATGCATTTTGATAGTACTGATTATCCTGTGTTTATCAATGAACAAATTCATAAAAATGCCCAAGCCACTACTGTTTTGCTAGCATCTCAATGCAGGGATGAATATAACACGGTCAGCGGCTTGGACAATGCCAAACAGATTTGGGACACTCTCAATATATCTCACGAGGGCAATGACGCCACCATGATCACCAAGATGGAACTGGTGGAAGGTGAGCTGGGGAGGTTCGCGATGATTAGGGGAGAGGAGCCAACATAGACCTACAACAGGCTCAAGACCCTGGTTAATAAAATCTGAAGCTACGGAAGTACAAGATGGACGAATCATGACGTCGTTCGACTCATGCTCAAGTCATTTACAGTTATTGACCCCCATCTTGTAAATCCGGTGAGAACCCTAGGTACACCAAGATGACGCTTGATGAAATCCTTGGAAAATACGTAAGCGGGCGCATGATGGTGAAGGAGGCAAGATATGTGGACGACGCCTTGAACAGTCCACTCCCTGTCTACGAGCCGTAGCCCGTTGCTCTCAAAGCAACCAGTAGCAGGGAGGCGCTACCTAGCAAGGTAGCACAAGTGGAGGCTACTGGGCTCAATGAAGCTGAGATGGCGCTCATCATCAAGCGCTTCAAGACCGCACTAAAAGGACAAAAGGAGTACCCCAACAAGAACAAGTCAAGGGGAAAATGCCCTGCTTCAAATGCAGTAAGACTGGTCATTTTATAGCTCAATGTCCAGATAATGAGAATGATCAGGCACAAGAAAAGCATGGGAAGAAGGAGAAAAAGAAGAACTATAGGAAGGCAAGGGCGAGGCGCACCTTGGAAAGGAATGGGACTCCGACTGTTCCTCATCTGACTCCGATGGTGAAGGAGTGGCCGCCTCGGCCTTCGACAAATCTTCGCTCTTCCCCAACAAACGCCATACATGCCTTATGGCTAAGGAGAAGAAGGTATGTATTCAGGACACTCCCAAATATACTTCTTCTAGTGATGAAGAATCATATGATGATGATGTAGACTACACTAATTTGTTTAAGGGATTAGATAGAACTAAGGTAGACAAAATGAATGAATTAATTGACGCTCTTAATGAAAAGGATAGATTGCTAGAAAAGCAAGAAGATATTTTGTATGAGGAGCATGATAAATTTATTAGTGTTCAAAAATCTCTTGCCCTAGAAATTAAGAGAAATGAAATGCTATCCTCTGAGTTGTCTACTTATCATGAATCTATCTCTAGCTTAAAGAATTTAAATGATGATTTGAATGCTAAGCTAGAGAAACTAAATGCAACTAGTTCATGTGTAGAGCATGTGGTTATTTGCAATAGATGTAAAGATGTTGATTTTGATGAACATGCTACTACTATTGCCAAGTTAAATAATGATGTTGAAAGTCTTAATGATCAACTTAAGACTTGCAAAAATCATTATGAGAAACTAAAATTTGCTAGGGATGCCTATACCGTTGGTAGACACCCCTCAATTAAGGATGGACTTGGTTTTCGAAAGGAAATCAAGAACTTAACAAGCCTAAGGACTTCCGATCTCAACAAGGGGAAAAGGAAGGCTCCTATGGCTAGTAGTTCATATTCTTCACATGATCAAAAAAACCATGCTTATCTTTATGCTCATGTCAAGAAATTTTCTCATCATGATAAAAGTTATAATCATGCTGTTGTACCTATTTATCATGATTCACATGCTATGTTTGCATCGATCTCTACTTATGCTTATGAGAAATAGACCTAGGCGCAATAATGTTGTGTCTCATGTGCCTAGGAAAACTTGCAATGGTCCTACTACTGTTTATCATGCTTGTAATGCTTCTTTTGTTCTTAAAAGGGAAATGTGCCCTTGGGCTATTTCTATAATTGTTTTGGTGATTAGATGCCCAACACATTGTTTTAAACTCATATGTGCTAAGTAAGTGAGAACAAGGTATGTTTCTAGACTTAGTAAATTGTTTTTGGGTACTAACATGTTTATCTAAGTGCTAGAGACATTGCCAAAAAAGAGGAAAAGAGTTGAAGGAAAATTGGTTGTGATTAGCCAAACCAACACCAGCCTGTGGCACACCAGACTGTCCGGTGGTGCACCGGACAGTGTTCGGTGCCCAGGCTGGCCCGGCGGCGAACTCGCTGCTCTCGGGAATCGACGGGGCGACGTGGCTATAAATCACCGGACTGTCCAGTGATGCACCAGACTGTTCGGTGAGCCATCAGCGCCCGCGCTCAAGACTCTGGCGATGAACTCGTCGCTCTCAGGTAAAAGTTAAGACGCCATGGCTAAAATTCACCGAACTGTCCGGTGTGCACCGGACTGTCCGGTGAGCCAACGGCGCTCGCGGCCAATGGTCGGCTACGCAATCAGCGGGCGACGCGTGGCCCGCGCCAACGGTCAGTTGGGCACACCGGACTATCCGGTGTGCACTGGACAATGTCCGGTGCGCCAACGGGACCCGAGGTCCAATGGTTGGTTGCGCCCGATAAGAAAGGAGATCGGGCACCGGACTGGTACTGTTCATGTCCGGTGGTGCACCGGACTGTCTGGTGCGCCACCCGACAGAAGGCAAGAATTGCCTTCCAAGTTGATCTCCAACGGCTCCTAGCTGCCTTGGGGCTATAAAAGGGACCCCTAGGCGCATGGAGCAGTACACCAAGCATTCTCTGATCAATCTAAGACACCTAGACTCCGCCGCCATGCATTTGGCTCGCTGTGTTAGAGATTTGAGCACCTTTCGAGTCGAGAACTCCTATGCCGTGTTTTTGTGCTCAAGTCTTGGATTGTGTGCGTGTGTTTGCTGCGTATTGAGTCTTGCGTGTGTTGCTTTCCCTCCCTTACTCTTGTGCTTCTCTTGTGATCAAAATTGTAAGGCCGAGAGGCTCCAACTTATGGAGATTCCTCGCAAACGGGAAAAGAACTCTAAAGAAAAATACCGTGGTATTCAAGTCGATCATTGGATCACTTGAAAGGGGTTGAGTGCAACCCTCGTCCATTGGGACGCCACAACGTGGAAGTAGGCAAGTGTTACTTGGCTGAACTATGGGATAAAACACCGTGTCTCTTGGATTGCTTTTCTCTGTGATTTATTTCTTCTTAAGAGCTCACTCTATAGCCACTTGGTTTAGTCTAACTAACATTTTATAAACCAAGTTTGTGCGATTAGTGTTGAATTTTGCAGGATCACCTATTCACCCCCCTCTAGGTGCTCTCAATTGGTATCAAAGCAGTACTCTTCATCTAAGGGACTAACCGCCTGAAGAGATGGATTCTAAGGGCAAGGGGATGGTGATCAATGACAATGAGAAGGAGTCCCTCTTCAATGAGCCAAGAGATGACAAACCCACTGACTCAGGCTCGAGTCACAAGAAGAGGGACGGGAAGAAGAAGAGACGCATCAAGAAGATTATCTACTATGGCAGTGATGCCTCTTCCTCTTCACCAAGGGATGATGACGACGACTCCTTGTCAAAACAGAAAACAGTTAACCAAAATTACTCATTTGATTATTCTCGCATCCCGTACAATTCAAATGCACGTTTACTTTCTATTCTGCTTGGAAAACCTCCACACTTCGATGGAGAGGATTACTCATTTTGGAGCCATAAAATGCGTAGTCATCTATTTTCCCTCCATCCTAGTATTTGGGAAATTGTAGAGAATGGGATGCATTTTTGTAACGCCCTGAATTTGGGAGTAGAATTTTTTCTTCTTTTCTCTCACCAAATTCGGGCGTTACTCTCTTTTCTCTTCCCGTTTCGCCTCCTTTTTCCCAATTTCAAACCAGTATAGTGACATGTGTCCGTGTCATGTATAAACAAAACCTAAGTGTCATGGGTGTTGCATCATGCCGAAGCGCATTTCTTTGTCTGATGTCGCGTGTTCGTCTCGTTCTGTTTCGGATTTTAGTTCACGATTTAATTCCGTTTAATGGTCGTGCGCGTCATGGGTTTTGATCCACGATGTGACCCAGCCTAGCCCGGCTCAGCCCGGCCCGGTCCGGCCCGCGCGCCCCTGGCGCCCCTGTCCACCCCCTGCGCGTGCCCCCCTTCCCCTGATCCGTTTGGCTCATTTGATTTCTCCCGCGCAGTAACCTCCCTCTCCTTCTTCCACCTCTCTCTCTCCCCGTGGTGCCCTAGGGTTTGGAGTCGAGATCGCCGGAATTTGGATCCCAGAGGTGAGTTTTCCCCCTCCCCTTCCCTTCTCTCTCTCTCCCTCCCCCTCCCTTCTTCTTTCCCTGGTCGCGCGCGTCCCGCGCCCTGCTCGCGCACGTCCCGCGCGCCCCGCGCCGCCCTTGGCTCGCGCGCCCTCCCACGGCCGCGCCCGCGCCGCCCCTGTGCCCCGCGCCCCTTCCCCGGCCGCGCGCCCCCTCGCCTCGGCGAGCTCCGCCCCCGCGCGCGCCCCTCCTCGGCGGCTCGGCCCCTGCCCGCGCGCCCTCGCCCCACCGAGCCCGCCCCATCGCGAGCCCCCGCTCCCCGGCCGTGCCCCGGCGGCTGCGCCCTCGTCGCGCGCCCTGGCGGTCGTGCCTGCCCCCGCGCCCTCGATCGTACGCCCCCGGCCGTGCCCCTGCCCGCGCCCGTGCCCCGGCGACTCGCGTCCCACGCGCCTGCACAGTTCGCGTGCCTTCGGCACACGTAGCGCACTCTCGCGCCTGCGACCGTAGTCGCACTGCGCTTAACCCCGTTTTAATCGATGTTAATTTGAGTCACGTGCTGCGTCGCGCGACGATTCTTTTAATTTATATTTATTAAAGTGTTGCGTAGCGTGCTTCGTCGCGCGATGAATTTGTCTAATTTCGGATTCTATTAATGTGCTATGTCGCGCGCTTCGTCGCGCGACGATCTATTTTAATTTCAGGTTGTTTAAGGTGCGACGTCGCGCGTCCAGACGTGCGACGTTCCACTTTAAACTCAGCTCTGTTGACGTATGTCATCGTGCGTTTCGTCGCGCGATGCTTAACGTCTCTTTATAAGTAATGCAAGTGTCTTATTGCGCGCTCTGTCATGCGGCGAGTCGTTTACTTCTTAATTCAATCTAAATGTTATGTCGTACGTCTCGCCGTGCGACCACTACCTTTCATTCATCTTCAATTGTTTATAATGATTAAATGTGGAACTTGACTTTACTTTATGCTAAAACGTAGTGTCCAAATTAATTCCCTTCTATTAAGCGAGTGGTTTAATTTATAGTAATGTAACGTGATCGTTTCTCGACTCTCTTTTTTCTCTTTCTCTCTTAACCTTAATTGCGAGCCCGCGTGGAACGTCTGTTTATTTACTGCATTCTATTGTATGGTGTACTGTTCTTTTGTATTAAATGTGTGGATGTATATATGTTTGCGTCTGCATAGAGAACGATCCGGTTGAAGAGCCCAAAGAACTCGCAGGTGAAGCCCCTGAGCAGCAGTCGGTTGGTGGAGGCAAGTGTCCCTTGACCTATCTCTGTCCTATACATTCTTTAATTCACCTCCCGCATTCCACAGTTATACCTAAGGATCGACTAGCTTTTGTTATCCATGTCCTTGTTTACCTATTTGGGTTGGATTATTATTGCTTAGTCTTATGCTATTGCTCAACTCTAATCAATGAACATGATGAGAATTATCAATGATACGCTGTTTTCACCTCTTTTATTATGATGTTATACTTGTGACCTTCAAGGGGGCTCGAGCGGTTTCTCGAGTGCCTCTCCGTAAGGACCTGTTCGTTGGATGACCGCCCGGGAAAACAGTGCAACCATGAGGGTGGAGTGGGACACCCTTAGCTGAATAATTAGAGGAACCGGGGTGTAGTTTGCTTAGCCGTCGTGCCGTCAATGGGGCTCGGTGTATGCGGCTCGCTCTGCCAAGGTTGATTTGTCCCTTGGGGAGGAGTGTGGTACATTTAGGAAACCTAACGGGTGGCTACAGCCTCGGGGAATCTTTGTAAAGGCTACATAGTGATGCCCTGCTGGACCACCTAGGTAGTGGTCAATGGGGAGTAGCTCTCTCCGGGCAGAAAGGGAATCACGGCTTGTGGGTAAAGTGCACAACCTCTGCAGAGTGTATGAAAACTGATATATCAGCCGTGCTCACGGTTATGAGCGACCAAGGGAGCTCCAGTGATTAGTGGTGCTTGATCAGAGATGTTCGGATTTGCAGGTGGTAATGAGATTGATGGTTCTTGGAACTAACTCTGGTAATGGTAAGTGGCACTCTTTCCGTTTGGAAAGAAGTACGTTTGGGTTAATAACGTGGGTTAAATCTAAAACTTGGCTTTCTCTACTAGTAATAATAATCTGACCGACTAAAAGCAACTGCTTGACTTACCCCCCACACAAAGCTAGTCCACTACAGCCATACAGGATACTTGCTGAGTATGTTGATGTGTACTCACCCTTGCTCTACACACCAACCCCCCTTCCCCCCAGGTTGTCCTCATTGCAACCACTGCTCAGGAGAAGATGAAGCCGTGGAAGGAGACTTCCAGGAGTTCCAAGACTACGACGAGTTCTAGGCGTGGGTTAGCGGCAACCCCCAGTCGGCTGCCTGTGAAGGCCGCGTCTATTTACGTTTCGTTTTCGCACTTTGATTTATTGTAAAGACTATGTGGATGTCCCAGGCATATGATGTAATCGACTATTATTTCCCTTTTTAATACTATTTGAGCACTGTGTGATGATGTCCATGTTATGTAACTGCTGTGTACGTGAATTGCTGATCCTGGCACATACGTGGTTCGCATTCGGTTTGCCTTCTAAAACCGGGTGTGACATAGGTGGTATCAAAGCCGTGCTGACTGTAGGACCGCCAACCTAGAGTAGAATGACCGTTCTAAGGATTATAGACCTCTGTCCCTGCCTTGACTTTGTTATCCCTTCAAAAGTTGGTCATATCGACCAAACCTATGTTCTACTATATATTATACCTTGCTGAAAATTGTGTTTTATTCTGATCCTTCATTTATTTATGGTTTATTACTTGCTGGTCATACTAGTTATGTTCTCACTCTTATGCTTGCGGTGTCTTTTGTAGATGGCTCGTCTTAGACACACTGCACGGAAGTCTGTCATCCCGTTCTTACCCTCCCGTCTCACGGAGTGTCCGCTTCGTTGTCCCATGACCGGTCAGTTTAGCCACTTGGAGAGGCTGCACCACCGCCTGCATGAGGAGCAGGAGCGTCGACGATAGGAGCAGCAGGGCTCTTCTTTCTCGCTCCAGCAGGAGATAGAGTCTGTGAGGAGCTGCTCCCCCGTGCTTCCCCTGGAGGCGCCCCCTGCACCACCACTGAGCACCCCAGCCCCTGGAGTAGCTGCTGGAGGAGACCCAGACGACGGAGGTGGCGATAGCAGCTCGAGCCACGACACTGACTTTTCTGCCGACCAGGAGTTGGAAGGATGGGTTGCTCGACCCATCACTCGCGATGCTGCTCGCGGGTGTCACTTCCACGATGCGCTCGACACCCTGCTACGTCGGGCACTTGACCGACGTACTTGGTCTGTCGAGTATCGTTGTGTGGTCTTCCAGCACAGTCGTGGGGTCTACCCGGACCGCTGGGAGGTGACCTGCTTGGTGCGCCGTCCGGAGAACGGTCTCCAGGGTGCAGAGATCTGCTTAGAGCACTATTCCATCTCTGAGCGGGACTCAGCTGAGGTGGCCATGCAAGATGCCACACGGTGTGCGCTTTCGCACTACTGCTCAGTGCTTGGTGGGGTAGCTGATGGTCTCAACCTAAAGTATTACCCCCACCGTCCATATGGCAGCACAGGAGGCGTGATTGTTTCACCTGTCGGTGAGGACAATCCTAGGTTGAGCAGCACAGTCAACCTAGCCGCCGTGCTAAACACGGAGCTGGACCATGCATTAGACGAGCTGAGTAGGGCTCGTGCTGAGATCGCCCTGCTGCGGGCTGAGCGCGCGGAACGTCGTCACCTGGATGATGGTTCCCCCGCTCCCGTCGGGACTCAGCACCCGTACCGCTCACCTCGGCGTGGACACCGGTCTTATGGCAATCCCGACTGCAAGACCAAGATAGACTTAGAACCATAGATCGTCAATGTTGAGTCTTGTAATAAATGCTTAATATAGAAGTTTTAGTCTTAGTCTTAGTCCTAGCGTTAGTCTCGCTCTTAGTTAGTCTTAGTTAGACAGGGTAGTTTGCTATATCCTGTGCTTTTATGCTTGTTATGATGAACTATGCTGGATTTAGATCTTTGTAATGACTGTCACTAGAGTGTGGGCATCCCCTGCATTTTGGTTTACCTGTTATATATTAATGAAGTTAGTTATCTAGTTGGGAAGCCTTTTATTCCACTTTCCTCTTTATCCGAGAAGCTGTGTTGGTCTGTGTTGAAGATCAGTGAAGATGCTCATCTGTTCAGTGTTGTGGAGAATTCTATACTCTTTTCTTATGCTGCAAGATTTGCAAGATTAGTTCTGATGTGTGGTTGCATTCTGCAGATGTCAGAAAACAGACGCAGAGGAGGAAGGCGTGCTCAGCAGGAGCAAGCAGCTCAGCAGGATGAGGCACCCCAGCAACAGCAGCTGCCGCCCCCGCCCCCGATGTCCATCGAGCAGATGTTCCTGATGCAGACTCAGGCAGTTCAAGCCATTGGTCAGACTCTGGCCGCCATTCAGCAGCAGCAGTAGCAACAGCCACCACCTCAGCCTCAGATGCCTCAGATGCCCAGAGACAAGCGTGCTGAATTCATGAGAGGTCATCCCCCAACGTTTGCTCATTCTTCTGACCCCATGGATGCTGAAGTTTGGCTGTGCACAGTGGAGCGAGAGTTGCATACCGCTCAATGTGATGACAGAGAGAAAGTCCTGTATGGTCCTCGTATGTTGAGAGGAGCAGCTCAGTCTTGGTGGGAGTCTTATCTCGCCACCCATGCCAACCCCGACACCATCACCTGGGAAGAGTTCAGAGGTAGCTTTTGTCAGTACCATGTTCCTGCAGGTCTGATGACAGTGAAGAAGGAGGAGTTCCTAGCCCTCAAGCAAGGGTCATCGTCTATTAGTGAGTACCGGGACAGGTTTCTGCAGTTGTCTCGCTATGCTCCTGAAGATGCCAACACCGACGCCAAGCAACAGTACCGTTTCCTAAGAGGCTTGGTTGACCCTCTATAGTATCAGCTGATGAATTATACCTTCCCGACATTCCAGCACCTGATTGATAGAGCAATCATGACAGAGAGGAAACGTAAGGAGATGGAGGATCGCAAGCGCAAGATCAGTGGACCCCAGCCTGGAAGCAGCAATCATCCTCGTTTCTCAGGCAATCAACCTCAGCAGTTCAGGCAGAACCAGCATCCACCTCAGCAGCAGCAGTTTCAAAGGCAGTATCCTCAGCACCAGTATCAGAATTGCCAGAACAATCAGTCAGGAGGAGGTCAGTTCTAGAGGCAGAATCAGCAGGCACCTCGTCTTCCTGCCCCAGCAAACCAGCAGAATAGTCAGGCAGCGCCAGCTCCGGTTGGAAACAGAGCATGTTTCCACTGTGGAGAGCAAGGCCATTAGGTGATGCAATGTCCGAAGAAGGCAGCCTAGCAGCAGTCAGGCCCCAATGCCACAGCGAAGCAGAATGTGTCTCAGCCTGGAGCAGGCAACCGCTCTCAGCCGCGCTATAATCATGGGAGACTGAACCACTTGGAGGCCGAAGCAGTTCAGGAGACCCCCGGCATGATAGTAGGTATGTTTCCAGTCAACTCCCATATTGCAGAAGTGTTATTTGATACTGGAGCAACGCATTCATTCATTACCGTATCATGGGTAAAAGCACATAGTCTTCCAATAACTACCATGTCAACCCCCATTCAAATTGACTCAGCCAGTGGTAGAATTCGAGCCGATAGCATTTGTTTGAATGTATGTGTGGAAATAAGGGGGATAACGTTTCCCGCTAACCTCATGGTAATGGGTACTCAGGGAATAGATGTCATCCTAGGGATGAATTGGTTAGATAAGTACCAGGCAGTTATGAGTTGTGACAAGAGGACGATCAAGTTGGTGTCCCCACTAGGAGAGGAAGTGGTGACCGAGTTAGTCCCGCCTGAGCCACAAAAAGGAAGTTGTTATCAGATGGCCGTCGATAGCAGTGAAGCAGACCCAATTGAGAGTATCAAGGTTGTGTCTGAGTTCCCAGATGTGTTTCCAAAGGACTTGCCAGGTATGCCACCAGAGCGGAAAGTTGAGTTTGCTATAGAGCTTCTTCCTGGAACCGCCCCCATCTTTAAAAGAGCTTACAGGATATCCGGACCAGAGTTGGTTGAGCTTAAGAAGCAGATTGATGAGCTGTCAGAGAAAGGTTACATCCAGCCAAGCACCTCGCCTTGGGCCACCCCTGTCCTATTTGTGGAGAAGAAAGATGGCACCAAAAGGATGTGTATCGATTATCGAGCTCTGAATGAGGTCACCATCAAGAACAAGTACACCTTGCCCAGAATAGAAGATCTGTTCGACCAGTTGAGAGGAGCCAGCGTGTTCTCCAAGATAGATCTAAGGTCAGGTTATCATCAGCTCAGGATCCGACCTTCAGATATTCCGAAGACGGCATTCATTACCAAGTATGGGTTGTATGAGTTCACGGTGATGTCTTTCGGTCTAACAAATGCACCAGCCTTGTTCATGAATCTGATGAACAGTGTATTCATGGACTATCTTGACAAGTTTGTGGTGGTATTTATTGATGACATTCTGATATATTCTCAAAGCGAAGAGGAGCATGCAGATCATTTGAGGATGGTATTGCAGAGATTGCGAGAGCACCAGCTGTATGCAAAGTTGAGCAAGTGTGAGTTCTGGATCAGTGAAGTCCTATTCTTGGGTCACATAATCAACAAGGAAGGATTGGCCGTGGATCCGAAGAAAGTGGCAGACATTCTAGACTGGAAAGCGCCAACAGATGCTCGAGGAATCAAGAGCTTCATTGGAATGGTCGGATATTATCAGCGATTCATTGAAGGGTTTTCGAAGATTGCGAAACCAATGACAGCTTTGCTAGGCAACAAAGTTGAGTTCAAGTGGATGCAGAAATGTCAAGAGGCCTTCGAAGCGCTGAAAGAGAAGTTGACTACAACGCCTGTCTTAGTCTTGCCTGAGGTGCACAAGCCCTTCTCGGTGTATTGCGATGCTTGTTACACTGGTTTGGGATGTGTGTTGATGCAGGAGGGAAGAGTTGTGGCTTACTCATCCCGACAGCTGAAGGTTCATGAGAAGAATTACCCAATCCATGACCTAGAGTTGGCAGCAGTGGTTCACGCATTGAAGACATGGAGGTACTATCTGTATGGACAGAAATGTGATGTTTACACAGACCACAAGAGTCTGAAGTACATATTCACTCAGTCAGAACTGAATATGAGGCAACGAAGATGGTTAGAGCTGATCAAAGACTATGAGTTGGAGATTCACTACCATCCAGGCAAAGCGAACGTAGTGGCAGATGCTTTGAGCAGGAAGAGTCAAGTCAATCTGATGGTCGCTCGTCTGATGCCTTATGAGTTGGCCAAAGAGTTTGACAGGTTGAGTCTCGGATTTCTGAATAATTCACGAGGAGTCACCATTGAGTTGGAACCTACCCTGGAGCAGGAAATCAAAGAAGCGCAGAAGAATGATGAGAAGATCAGTGAGATCCAGCGACTGATTCTGGAAGGCAAAGGCAAAGATTTTAGGGAAGACGCAGAAGGTGTGATATGGTTCAAAGACCGCTTGTGTGTTCCCAATGTCCAATCTATTTGGGAGTTGATCCTCAAGGAAGCTCATGAGACAGCCTATTCGATTCACCCTGGAAGTGAGAAGATGTATCAGGATCTGAAGAAGAAATTCTGGTTGTACGGAAAAAAGAGGGAAATCATAGAGCATGTGGCTATGTGTGATAGTTGTCGAAGGATCAAGGCAGAGCACCAGAGACCAACTGGATTGTTGCAACCATTGCAAATTCCTCAGTGGAAATGTGATGAAATCTGTATGGATTTCATAGTCGGATTGCCTCGCACTCGAGCCAGCTACGATTCCATTTGGGTAGTAGTGGACCGCTTAACCAAGTCAGCCCACTTCATACCTGTCAAGACTAACTACAGCAGTGCAGTATTGGCAGAATTGTACATGTCTCGGATCGTTTGTCTTCATGGTGTGCCAAAGAAGATAGTGTCAGACAGAGGAACGCAGTTCACCTCTCATTTCTGGCAGCAATTGCATGAAGCCTTGGGCACACATCTGAATTTCAGTTCAGCTTATCATCCGCAGACAGATGGTCAGACTGAAAGAACCAATCAAATCCTTGAAGACATGTTGAGAGCTTGTGCGTTGCAAGATCAGTCCGGATTGGACAAGAGGTTGCCTTATGCAAAGTTCTCCTATAACAACAGTTACCAGGCCAGCTTGAAGATGTCACCATTTCAGGCGCTTTATGGAAGGAGTTGTAGAACTCCATTGCAATGGGATCAGCCTGGAGAAAAGCAAGTGTTTGGGCCAGACATTCTGCTTGAAGCCGAAGAGAACATCAAGATGGTCCGAGAGAATTTGAAGATAGCGCAATCAAGGTAGCGAAGCTATGCAGACACAAGAAGAAGAGAGCTGAGTTTCGAAGTTGGAGACTTCGTCTATCTGAAAGTGTCACCGATCAGAGGAGTCAGAAGATTCGGAGTCAAAGGCAAGCTAGCACCTCGCTACATCTGTCCGTATCAGATTCTCACAAAGCGTGGAGAAGTGGCCTATCAGCTCAGTTTGCCAGAAGGCTTGTCCGCAGTGCATGATGTCTTTCATGTGTCTCAGTTGAAGAAGTGTTTGTGTGTGCCAGAAGAGCAGTTGCCAGTGGAAGGTCTGGAGGTCCAGGAGGACTTGACCTACATAGAGAAACCAGTGCAAATCCTTGAAACCGCAGACAGAGTCACCCAAAGGAAGACCATCCGAATGTGCAAAGTCCGATGGAATCACCACTCTGAGGAAGAAGCAACCTGGGAGCGTGAAGATGATCTTATGGCTAAATACCCTGAGCTCTTTGCTAGCCAACCTGAATCTCGAGGGCGAGATTCTTTTAAGGGGGATAGGTTTGTAACGCCCTGAATTTGGGAGTAGAATTTTTTCTTCTTTTCTCTCACCAAATTCGGGCGTTACTCTCTTTTCTCTTCCCGTTTTGCCTCCTTTTTCCCAATTTCAAACTAGTATAGTGACAGGTGTCCGTGTCATGTATAAACAAAACCTAAGTGTCATGGGTGTTGCATCATGCCGAAGCGCATTCCTTTGTCTGATGTCGCGTGTTCGTCTCGTTCCGTTTCGGATTTCGGTTCACGATTTAATTCCGTTTAATGGTCGTGCATATCATGGGTTTCGATCCGTGATGTGACCCAGCCCAGCCCAGCTCAGCCTGACCTAGTTCGGCCCGGTCCGACCCGCGCGCCCCTGGCGCCCCTGCCCACCCCGTGCGCGTGCCCCCCCTCCCCAGATCCGTTTGGCTCATTTGATTTCTCCCGCGCAGTAACCTCCCTCTCCTTCTTCCACCTCTCTCTCTCCCCGTGGTGCCCTAGGGTTTGGAGTCGAGATCGCCGGAACTTGGATCCCCGGAGGTGAGTTTTTCCCCTCCCCTTCCCTTCTCTCTCTCTCTCTCTCTCCCTCCCCCTCCCTTCTTCTTTCTCTGGTCGCGCGCGTCCCGCGCCCTGCTCGCGCACGTCCCGCGCGCCCTCCCGCGGTCACGCCCATGCCGCCTTGGCGCCCCGTGCCCCTTCACCAACCGCGCGCCCCCTCGCCCCGGCGAGCTCCACCCCCGCGCGTGCCCGTCCCCGGCGAGCCCTCCCTCTCCCTCCCCGCGTCCGGCGGCTCGGCCCCGCGCCCGGCACCGGCGGCTCGGCCCCTGCCCGCGCGCCCTCGCCCCACCGAGCCCGCCCCGTCGCGAGCCCCTGCTCCCCGGCCGTGCCCCGACGGCTGCGCCCTCGTCGCGCGCCCCGGCGGTCATGCCTGCCCCTGCGCCCTCGGTCGTACGCCCCCGGCCGTGCCCCTGCCCGCGCCCGTGCCCCGGCGACTCGCGTCCCGCGCGCCTGCACAGTTCGCGTGCCTTCCGCACGCGTAGCGCGCTCTCACGCGTGCGACTGTAGTCGCACTGTGCTTAACCCCGTTTTAATCGATGTTATTTTGTGTAGTCGACGTGCTGCGTCGCGCGCTTCGTCGCGCGACGATTCTTTTAATTTATATTTATTAAAGTGTTGCGTTGCGCGCTTCGTCGCGCGACGAATTTGTCTAATTTCGGATTCTATTAATGTGCTATGTCGCGCGCTTCGTCGCGCGACGATCTATTTTAATTTCAGGTTGTTTAAGGTGCGACATCGCGCGTCCAGACGCGCGACGTTCCTCTTTAAACTCAGCTCTGTTGACGTATGTCGTCGTGCGTTTCGTCGCGCGATGCTTAACGTCTCTTTATAAGTAATGCAAGTGTCTTGTTGCGCGCTCTGTCACGCGGCGAGTCGTTTACTTCTTAATTCAATCTAAATGTTATGTCATACGTCTCGCCATGCGACCACTCCCTTTCATTCATCTTCAATTGTTTATAATGATTAAATGTGGAACTTGACTTTACTTTATGCTAAAACGTAGTGTCCAAATTAATTCCCTTCTATTAAGCGAGTGGTTTAATTTATAGTAATGTAACGTGATCGTTTCTCGACTGTCTTTTTTCTCTTTCTCTCTTAACCTTAATTGCGAGCCCGCGTGGAACGTCTGTTTATTTACTGCATTCTTTTGTATGGTGTACTGTTCTTTTATATTAAATGTGTGGATGTATATATGTTTGCGTCTGCATAGAGAACGATCCGGTTGAAGAGCCCGAAGAACTCGCAGGTGAAGCCCCTGAGCAGCAGTCGGTTGGTGGAGGCAAGTGTCCCTTGACCTATCTATGTCCTATACATTCTTTAATTCACCTCCCGCATTCCACAGTTATACCTAAGGGTCGACTAGCTTTTGTTATCCATGTCCTTGTTTACCTATTTGGGTTGGATTATTATTGCTTAGTCTTATGCTATTGCTCAACTCTAATCAATGAACATGATGAGAATTATCAATGATACGTTGTTTTCCCCTCTTTTATTATGATGTTATACTTGTGACCTTCAAGGGGGCTCGAGCGGTTTCTCGAGTGCCTCTCCGTAAGGACCTGTTCGTTGGATGACCGCCCGGGAAAACAGTGCAACCATGAGGGTGGAGTAGGACGCCCTTAGCTGAATAATTAGAGGAACCGGGGTGTAGTTCACTTAGCCGTCGTGCCGTCAATGGGGCTCGGTGTATGCAGCTCACTCTGCCAAGGTTGATTTGTCCCTTTGGGAGTAGTGCGGTACATTTAGGAAACCTAACGGGCGGCTACAGCCTCGGGGAATCTTTGTAAAGGCTACGTAGTGATGCCCTGCTAGACCACCTAGGTAGTGGTCAATGGGGAGTAGCTCTCTCTGGGCAGAAAGGGAATCACAGCTTGTGGGTAAAGTGCACAACCTCTGCAGAGTGTATGAAAACTGATATATCAGTCATGCTCACGGTTATGAGCGGCCAAGGGAGCTCCAGTGATTAGTGGTGCTTGATTAGAGATGTTCGGATTTGCAGGTGGCAATGAGATTGATGGTTCTTGGAACTGACTCTAGTAATGGTAAGTGGTACTCTTTCCGTTTGGAAAGAAGTATGTTTGGGTTAATAACGTGGGTTAAATCTAAAACTTAGCTTTCTCTACTAGTAATAATAATCTGACCGACTAAAAGCAACTGCTTGACTTACCGCCCACATAAAGCTAGTCCACTACAGCCAAACAGGATACTTGCTGAGTATGTTGATGTGTACTCACCCTTGCTCTATACACCAACCCCCCCAGGTTGTCCGCATTGCAACCACTGCTCAGGAGAATATGAAGCCATGGAAGGAGACTTCTAGGAGTTCCAAGACTACGACGAGTTCTAGGCGTGGGTTAGCGGCAACCCCCAGTCAGCTGCTTGTGAAGGTCGCGTTTATCTACGTTTCGTTTTCGCACTTTGATTTATTGTAAAGACTATGTGGATGTCCCAGGCATATGATGTAATTGACTATTATTTCCCTTTTTAATACTATTTGAGCACCGTGTGATGATGTCCATGTTATGTAACTGCTGTGTACGTGAATTGCTGATCTTGGCACGTACATGGTTCACATTCGGTTTGCCTTCTAAAACCGAGTGTGACAATTTTGATAGTACTGATAATCCTATGTTTATCAATGAACAAATTCATAAAAATGCCCAAGCCACTACTGTTTTGCTAGCATCTCTATGTAGGGGTGAATATAACAAGGTCAGCGGCTTGGACAACGCCAAACAGATTTGGGACACCCTCAAAATATCTCACGAGGTGTCACACCCGGCTTTAAGGAACAAAGCCAGGTGTATCTCATACATGCGCCAAAGAAGACAACATATATAATAACAGAGTGTATAGAGATAAATGTCACAATAAAATCAGAGTACTTATTACATAGCGGAAGTATTACAAAATAAAAGATAAATATAACAGGATCTAAAATCCCTCCTTGGCGCCAGAAAGTCAACTGGGAGACGACGACCTAGACCTCTCACGAACACAACGCAACATCCACCATGCGCCTCATCCAATGGTACCTGTTCTTGACCTGTGGGGGGGTGTGAGATAGCAAGGGTGAGCTCACACATGTTCATCGCTCAACAAGTTGTGGGGAATAATGTGGCATGAACTCACCAAAGGTGGGAGTTAATGTGATGTGTAAGGCTTACCAAAGAGAATGGTTAAAGCCGAGCATTGCTTTTAAAGTTAGTCAAAATTTTATTAGCAATTAGTAGATGTAAGTAAATACCAACCATAATAATAATAATAGAACAAAATTAATAATAATCCCACGCAGATGCAAATGACAAATTGAATTTAAGTTCTATAGATTAATCATCAGAGAGTCCTGAGCTGCTCATGACCGTGAGCTCAGCTAGTATACCAGTTTTACACTCTCCAGAGGTTGTACCCTTTACCCACAAGTCATGTTACCCATCTACCAAGGGATCGCGACTCCCATACACCTCTACTTAGGAAGCGAGGTAGGGTAACACTACGAGGCCTTTACAAAGTTCCACTAGCTTCCGAAAACCCGCTACAGTTTATGGGAAGAGCACTTGCAAGAATCCCCCGTCTGACCGCCATCGCAGCAAAATCAACCCGAGAACCTCCTTGCATGCAACTCCCCTACTGCCCTTGCCCCTTTCGGGTAAGGTAGTCTTCCACTAGCTTTCCTAATTAGTTAGCCAAGGGGTCCCATTCCTCCCTTGTGGTGGCACGTGTTTCTCAAGTTAAGCTCCTTGTTCCAATTAACATTAATGATCTTGACATGAACATAAATAGAATAACAAAAGAATTGGAACATGGATATAATGAAAGATTATCCCAAAACCATGTAAAGCAATAGCAAAACTACCCTTGTGATTCAGGGATAACAAGGTAAAAAGGGGTAAACAATCTAGGGTGACCTATTAGGTCCCATCAAAATTAACGTATGCATGAATAAATGATATTAAAGAACATTATTGGGTATAAAAGTGGTCAAGGACATAACTTGCCTGGCACTTGAGATTCCAGTTACTAGGGTGAACTTCAGGTGACTTGAAACCTCACGCTAGTCATAGCAATACAAACAAACATGATATAGACAAAATTAACATCACACCAAACATAAGAACAAACTGAATAATAATGATCTACACGTCACTACGAGATCGTGGGTTCGAGAACCACTAAAATCGGAGTTACTATTAAGGAGTTATGATTTATAAAAGATCTATGTGATTTAAATATTAAACCATATTATAAATTAGTTAGTATAAATCATATGAGAGGTTATTCTATAAATAATTATCTCAATTTTAATCTAAATTATGAATTGACCATAAATCATATTCTAGTAGTCTATAAGCAGTTTAACCAGACTAACCAACATCAGTTAAATATAGATCTAATTATAAAATATTGGGATATGGTATAATAAATGTTGTTATTGCATAGTAAATATTCGTACGAGACTAACACAACTTGAATGGATCAAATCGGAATCATAGATTTTAAGTTATGAATTTCTAATGATTTTATGTGTTTTGTACAAGATTAAATAAGATGTAAATTTTAATGTGACTTTCATGTGAAAACAGAGGTACTATGTGATAAACAATAATATTATAGAATTATAGAAATCGGAATGGACTCATTTGGACTTAATATGAATTTTCTATAGACTAAATAAGTTCTAGCAATTTTTTTTACATTTAAAATCAATTTCCACATTTATTTATTTAATTTCTCGAGTCTCTGGTTCGCGCGCATAAAAATAGAATAGCACAGGGACTAAAACGGAAACATTCCTAAGACTCAGGATTCCCCCATATGGACGGCGAGTTGGATAGCTAAAAGCATAGGGTCTCTTACACAAAATTCCTAGGCTGAAAGAGGTACGGGCAACGCTGGCCGTGCGATCGAGGCTGAACGCGTGAGATTAGATCTAACCTATTCCGAACCGGTACCCAATCCTGACTGCCAAATCCGGTTTAGACGGCCTGGATTCTATTTTGCCACAACGCCATTCAAGCCGCCAGATCCGAAATCGAGGGTCCGAATCGCATCCCACACGGTAAGCAATCCCATAAGCTAGATCATGATCCCATGGCTCCGAGGTCGTCATCCCTCTCCAGCACAACCACGGCGGCGCACAACTGAACCCCGGCAGTGGTCCCCGTCGGAGACCCCAGTTTGGTCAACTAGCACCAGGCTCCCCCCCCCGATCGACAATACGCCCACATGAGATGACCGCAACCAGACCTAGGGTTTACTACCTACCATGGCGGCGCGGAGGCATTGGTTCTCGACATGGTGGAGTTCCGCGGCGGAGGAACGATTCCGGCCAGCCATAACCGGCACAGTGACGCGTTAAGCAACTATCGGTGGGGTGCTACACGCATAATGGAGTGCAAAGACTCAATCACATGGTAACTCACCGAGTGTAGCGATGAGACCAGCCACGGCGACGTGTGCCCTGCGGTGGCGCCAAGAACTAGCGAGGTAGCACCCTTTCCCCCAACACAAGCCTCACCCACGAGCACGGCGAGGCCACGAGCACCATCCCGGTGATGAGCTGGAGCTCTTAGACCCGACACCGGAACCACGTAGAGGGTGTACGCACGAGTCCATGGTGGCGGCTTCCCCCAATTTCTCTCTCAAACTCATAGCTCCGAAGGGAAGAGAAGAGGCTGCTGGTTCGCCCAGCCAGTTCATGGGAGAGGTGCGGTGCTTGGAGAAAATAAATGGGCACGAGAAAAGGGGCACAGGGCGCAACAGCCACCGATTTTGGCGCTGTGGAAATCTCTCCCAGGTTGAGTCCGTAATGCCCACGGCGAAACGGCCTCCACGCCAGCCTCCAATCTTCGGATCCACCAGCAGTGAGCACGAGTAGGAGGGATTGACTGGTTCTCCCCTGGGTCCCACGTGCCGACGGCCTAAGAGACGAATCCGCCTATGCGGTGGGAGAGACGAACGCATAAGCGCGCATCACGGCATCGGGTTGTTACAGGGAGGAAGAAAGGTCTGGTTTCTGGGGCCCATCTACCAGCGCCAGCGGAATAAGTGCCAAGCGTGTGGGCGCGCTCCTGCCCAGTGGCCCCACGTGTAGGTGACTGGGTGAGAACCACAGGCGCGCAGGTGGGCTGGATGGTAGAAGAAGCTAGGCCTGGTTCCAGTGAATTGGGCCCAAAGCGCGACTTTTCTATTTTGTTTCTTTTTTTCCTGTTTTCCTTTCTCTTTATTTTGGTTTTCAAATTCAAATTCAAATTTTGTTGCCTAATTCTTACTCAGATGAAACACCCAACTCAATGTGAAGAGCTTTATTTATTTAATCTGTATTTTCCTTGTATTGTATAGTATTATTTCCTCTCATTCTCCAATTCTAGAATTTCCAAATTAGGTCTAACTTCCAAATTTGAATATTAATGTGTTTCTATATTTTATTATTATTATTATTATTATTATTATTATTATTATTATTATTATTATTATTATATGCACACACACATAAACTCCAGCATGGAATGCACATTCACGTATTTATTTATTTGTCATCTGACCACTTTATTTCCTTTAGTTGATTATGCACACACACACAAAATAGATCAAGAAATTCTTAAAAATTCTAGCATGGAAGTATATTTATTTATTTATCCTATTACCTTTCTCTTATACCAATTTTGGGCATTACACGAGGGTAATGACGCCACCATGATCACCAAGATGGAACTGGTGGAAGGCGAGCAAGGGAGGTTCACGATGATCAGGGGAGAGGAGCCAACACAGACCTACAACAAGCTCAAGACCCTGGTCAACAAAATCCGAAGCTACGGGAGTACAAGATGGATGGATCATGACGTCGTCCGACTCATGCTCAGGTCATTTACAGTTATTGACCCAATCTTGTAAATCTTATTCGTGAGAACCCTAGGTATACCAAGATGACGCTCGAGGAAATCCTCAGAAAATTCGTAAGCAGACGCATGATGGTGAAGGAAGCAAGATATGTGGACGACACCTTGAATGGTCCACTCCCCGTCTACGAGCCACAACCCGTTGTTCTCAAAGCAACTAGCAGCAGGGAGGCGCTACCTAGCAAGGTAGCACAAGTGGAGGTTGTCGGGCTCAATGAAGATGAGATAGCGCTCATCATCAAGCGCTTTAAGACTGCACTAAAAGGACGAAAGGAGTACCCCAACAAGAACAAGTCAAGGCGAAAACTCTCCTGCTTTAAATGCGATAAGACTGGTCATTTTATAGCTTAATGTCCCGATAATGAGAATGACCAGGCACAAGAAAAGCATGGGAAGAAGGAGAAAAAGAAGAATCTTCTATAGGAAGGCGAAGGGTGAGGCACACCTTGGAAAGGAATGGGACTCTGACTGTTCCTCATCCAACTCCGACGATGAAGGACTGGCTGCCTCGCCATTCGACAAATCTTCGCTCTTCCCCAACAAACGCCATGCATGCCTTATGGCTAAGGAGAAGAAGGTATGTATTCGGGACACTCCCAAATATACTTCTTCTAGTGATGAAGAATCATCTGATGATGAAGTAGACTACACTGATTTGTTTAAGGGATTAGATAGAACTAAGGTAGACAAAATAAATGAATTAATTGACGCTCTTAATGAAAAGGATAGATTTCTAGAAAAGCAAGAAGATATTTTGTATGAGGAGCATGATAAATTTATCAGTGTTCAAAAATCTCTTGCTCTAGAAATTAAGAGAAATGAAATGCTATCCTGTGAGTTGTCTACTTTTTATGAATCTATCTCTAGCTTAAAGAATTTAAATGATTATTTGAATGCTAAGCTAGAGAAAGTAAATGCAACTAGTTCATGTGTAGAGTACGTGGTTATTTGCAATAGATGTAAAGATGTTGATTTTGATGAACATGCTGCTACTATCGCTAAGCTAAATAATGATGTTGCATGTATTAATGATCAACTTAAGACTTGCAAAGATGATTATGAGAAACTAAAATTTGCTAGGGATGCCTACACCATTGGTAGACACCCCTCAATTAAGGATGGACTTGGTTTTCGAAAGGAAACCAAGAACTTAACAAGCCAAAGGACTTCTGATCTCAACAAGGGGAAAGGGAAGGCTTCTATGGCTAGTAGTTCATATTCTGTACATGATCAAAAGAACCATGCTTATCTTTATGCTCATGTCAAAAAAGTTTCTCATCATGATAAAAGTTATAATCATTATGCTTTACCTATTTATCATGATTCACATGCTATGTTTGCATCGAGCTCTACTTATGCTTATAGTAGAAATAGGCCTAGGCGTAATCATGTTGTGTCTCATGCACCTAGGAAAACATGCAATAGTCCTACTACTGTTTATCATGCATGTAATGCTTCTTTTGTACTCTCATGCAAAAATGCAAAAGCGGTTGCTAGAAAATTGGGATCTAAATGCAAGGGAGACAAGACTTGCATTTGGGTTCCAAAAATTGTTGTGACTAACCTTGTAGGACCCAACAATAGTTGGGTACCTAAAACCCAAGCTTAAATTCCTTGCAGGTTTATGCATCCGGGGGCTCAAGCTGGATTATCGACAGCGGATGCACAAACCACATGACGGGGTAGAAGAAAATGTTCACCTCCTACGTCAAGAATAGGGGTTCCTAGGATACTATTATCTTCGGAGATGGGAACCAAGGCAAGGTCAAAGGATTGGGCAAGATAGCCAACACAACCGAGCACTCAATATCAAATGTGTTTTTAGTAGAGTCGCTCGGGTACAATTTATTGTCTGTAAGTCAATTGTGTCATATGGGCTACAATTGTTCATTTACAAATATTGATGTATCTGTCTTTAGAAGGAGTGATGGTTCATTAGCTTTTAAGGGTGTAGTAGACGACAAGCTCTATTTAGTTGATTTCTCAAAGGAGAATGCCGATCTAGATGCATGCTTAATCGCTAAGACTAATATGGGCTGGCTTTGGCATCACCGTCTAGCACATGTTGGGATGAAGAATCTTCATAAACTTCTTATTGGAGATCATGTGTTAGGACTAACCAATGTCTATTTTGAGAAAGACAGACCTTGTGCAGCATGCCAAGCAGGGAAACAGGTGGGAAGCACTCATCACAGCAAGAATGCGATGACGACATCAAGTTCATTGGAACTCCATCGCATGGATCTCTTCGGCCCCGTTGCCTATCTCAGCATCGGGGGAAGTAAGTATAGTCTAGTGACAGTTGATGATTTTTCCCGCTTCACTTGGGTTTTCTTTTTGGAGGACAAATCCGAAACCCAAGGGACCCTAAAACGCTTCTTAAAGAGAGCTCAAAATGAGTTTGAGCTAAAGGTGAAGAAGATAAGAAGCGACAACGGGTCTGAGTTCCAGAATCTACAGGTTGGAGAATATCTTGAGGAGGAAGGAATCAAGCACGAGTTCTCCGCTCCGTACACACCACAGCAAAATGGTGTGGTAGAGAGGAAGAACAGGATGCTAATCGACATGGCGAGAACGATGCTTGGAGAGTACAAGATGCCTGAGCGATTTTGGTCGGAAGCTATGAACACAGCCTGCCATGCCATAAACCGGCTCTATCTACACCGTCTCTCAAGAAGACCTAATACGAACTCCTTACTAGTAACAAACCCAATGTTTCTTATTTCCGTGTATTTGGGAGCAAATGCTACATTCTGGTGAAGAAAGGTAGACATTCGAAATTTGCTCCTAAGGTTGTAGAAAGGTTTTTTACTAGGATATGACTCAAATACAAAGGCGTATAGGGTCTTCAACAAATCATCAGGATTAGTTGAAGTCTCTAGCGATGTTGTATTTGATGAGACTAATGGCTCTCCAAGTGAGCAAGTTGGTGCATCCCCCAACTCAAGACGATGAACAGGTACCTCAAGAAGAGGGGCAGGATCAAGGGGGAGTACAGGAAGAACAGGTTATGGAGGAAGAATCATCACGGACCCCTCCAACTCAAGTCCGAACGAGGATCCAAAGAAATCACCCCGTTGATCAGATTATGGGTGACATCAGCAAGGGTAGGGATGGCAATGGGTCGGGTTCGGATCGGGTATGGTAAATATCCGCCCGCGATAATACCCGCGGGTATTACTCATACCCACCCGTGACTATACCCGCGGGTAGGATTTTGTACCCATGCCCGTACCCATCGGGTATCGGGTGGGTATCGGATACCCGCGGGTATAATTACACTCCACTGTTGGGCATGAACTTAGACTGTTCAACAGCACTAATCTATCTAGTAAACGTGTTGATATCGCACTAATGTATCCAGTAAACGTGTTGATATCGGATACCCGCGGGTAGGATTTCAGCCAATGTTTGTTCGCTTGTAAACAAAAACAAAAACAGCGCTAATCGGGTTTCAACCAATGTTTGGGCAGCAAAAAAACAAAAACAGCAAGGATCAATCTTGGACATGAAACCGGTCCGTCCAACTCGCTCGCTCATTCTACTGATGATGGGGATCCCGCTAGTGTGCTACTGCCTCGCTGTGCCCAAGCCGGTCATCGCCTTCTGCAGGCTGCTCAGCGCCACCAGGGACGCCGCCCTGCTGATGCTGGGCGTCGTGGGGCCATGCCGCTTCCCGCTCGACGGCGTGGACGCTGGCCACCAGCACCAGCAGCACAGCGAGGTGAAGACCCGGCTCCTCGCCGTGGAGTACGGCCAGCTCCCGGACGAGCACGAGCAGCAGTCCGGCGACCATGGCGGGTTGCTAATTTGCTATTGCTAGTGGCGGCTGGTGGTGGCCGGCTGAGAGGCTGAGAGGGACGATGAGAGTGAGTCCGTGACTGTGAGAGACTAGGGTTCCTGGGTGAATGAAGATGGACCATTGGGCCGGTTTTTTGGTGGGCTGAAAATACATGTACTTTTAATTTTGGATATCCGCCAGGACCCGCGGGTGAAAGATAAAACCCGTACCTGACCCGATTTTATCACGGGTCGAGTATGGGTGAGACCCGTGGGTATAATTTTGTACCCGAACCCGAATCCGACGGATCGGATATCCGTGGATACCCGAACCCGCGGGTAAAATTGCCATCCCTAAGCAAGGGAGTAACTACTCGCTCACGATTAGCTAATTTTTGTGAGCATTACTCGTTTGTCTCTTCTATTGAGCCTTTCAGGGTACAAGAGGCCTTGCAGGATTCGGACTGGATGTTGGCCATGCAGGAAGAGCTCAACAACTTCAAAAGAAATGAAGTATGGAGCCTGGAGCCACATCCAAAGCAAAACGTTGTGGGAACCAAATGGGTGTTCCGCAACAAGCAAGACGAACATGGAGTGGTGATAAGGAACAAGGCTCGACTTGTGGCAAAAGGTTATGCCCAAGTCATAGGTTTGGATTTTGAGGAGACTTTTGCACCTGTGGTTAGGTTAGAATCAATTTGGATTTTATTAGCCTATGCTTCTCACCATTCCTTTAAGCTGTTCCAAATGGACGTGAAGAGCGCTTTTCTCAATGGGCCAATCAAGGAGGAGGTATATGTGGAACAACACACTGGCTTTGAGGATGACAGGTATCCCGACCACGTGTATAAACTCTCTAAGGCGCTCTATGGACTTAAGCAAGCCCCAAGAGCATAGTATGAATGCCTTAGAGATTTTTTAATTTCTAATACTTTTAAGGTTGGGAAAGCTGATCCCACTCTTTTCACAAAGACCTGTGATGGAGATCTTTTTGTTTGCCAAATATATGTCGATGACATTATATCTGGTTCTACTAACCAAAAGTCTCGTGAGGAGTTCAGCAGGGTAATGATGCAGAAATTTGAGATGTCAATGATGGGCGAGTTGAACTACTTCCTTGGATTTCAAGTGAAGCAACTGAAGGAAGGCACTTTCATCTCCCAAACGAAGTACACTCAAGATCTTCTCAAGAGGTTTGGGATGAAGGATGCCAAGCCCATGAAGACACCAATGGGAACTGATGGACATCTAGACCTCAACAAAGGAGGTAAGCCCATTGATCAAAAGGCATACCGGTCAATGATAGGTTCATTACTTTATCTTTATGCTAGTAGACCGAACATTATGCTTAGTGTATGCCTGTGTGCTAGATTTCAATCCGATCCCAAGGAATGTCACCTTGTGGCGGTTAAGCGAATTCTTAGATATTTAGTTTCTATGCCTTGCTTCAAGATCTGGTATCCAAAGGGGTCTACCTTTGACTATGCTGGGTGCAAGGTTGCTAGGAAGAGCACATCAGGGACGTGCCAATTTCTAGGAAGGTCCCTGGTGTCCTGGAGCTCCAAGAAACAAACATCCATTGCCCTATCCACTGCTGAGGCTGAGTACGTTGCCGCAGGACAGTGTTGCGCGCAACTGCTTTGGATGAGGCAAACCCTCCAGGACTTTGGCTACAATCTGAGCAAAGTCCCACTCCTATGTGACAATGAGAGTGCAATCCTTTTGGTGGATAATCCTGTTGAACACAGCCGCACTAAGCACATAGACATTCGGCATCACTTCCTGAGAGACCACCAACAAAGGGGAGATATCGATATTTACCACATTAGCACCGAGAACTAGCTAGCCGATATCTTCACCAAGCCTTTAGATGAGAAAAGGTTTTGCAAGTTGCGTAGTGAGCTAAATGTCTTAGATTCACGTAACTTGGATTGATCTATAGCATACATGTGTCCTATGCCTTTGATCATGTTACTTTCAGCATTTATATCATTTATTGTTTATTTGTGGTGCTCAAGTTGTACAAGTCATCCCCGGACCTCACAAGTCCTTAAGCAAATGGTGCACATGTTTAGGGGGAGATGTGCTACAACTTGACTCCTTTGAGACTAACTTGTTTGTTTGAGTGCACTTGAAGTAGTCTTGAAGGAACATCGAAAGGGAAAATGAACTTGGACGAAGAAAAGACTTCCACAGCACTCCGGTAGACATGTACTTTATTCCAAGTTCATACTAATGCTCTCATTGTCTTTTTGCTCTTATTTGACATTTTGGTGAGGCAATGAGGTTAAAGGGCCAAGAGTTATCTCGTTTTGGTGCTTAATGTCAAAGGGGGAGAAACTAAGGGGCCAAAGCAAATGGATCAACCAACCACTTGTGAATTTCAAAAATAGTAGAGTTAGAATTTTATTTTGCCCAAATAACTCTTTTTGCAAAATTTGGTCTCTTATGGGGGAGAATTTGGATTATGGGAAAAGGGGGGAGTTTTGGCACTTGATAAATTCTTCTCTTGGAATAGCTCTCTATTTGCCCAAACAAGTGTGTTTGACTTAGAGATAGGAAAAAGAATTTATTTTGCGAAAATAAACCAAGTGATGGCAAAATTGATCCAAATATGCCAAATACTAAGTGAAGAAAATTTGGTCTTCAATTTGCATTCTTTTGTTGCTTTTTAATGTGTTGGCATAAATCACCAAAAAGGGGGAGATTGAAAGGGAAATGTGCCCTTGGACCATTTCTATAATTGTTTTGGTGATTAGATGCCCAACACATTGTTTTAAACTCATATGTGCGAAGTAGGTGAGAAGTGTACATCAAAGAACCAAGGTATGTTTCTAGCCCTAGTAAATTGTTTTTGGGTACTAACATGTTTATCTAAGTACTAGAGACATTGCTAAGAAATGAGGAAAAGATGTGGAGGAGAATTGGCTGTGATTAGCCAAACCAGCACCAGCTTGTGGCGCACCGGACTACCCGGTGGTGCACCGGACAGTGTCCGGTGCCCAGGCTGGTCCGGCGGCGTACTCGCTGCTCTCGGGAATCGGCGAGGGCGACGTGGCTATAAATCACTGGTCTGTCCAGTGGTGCACCGGACTGTCCGGTGGTGCACCGGACTGTCCGGTGAGCCATCAGTGCCCGCGCTCAAGACTCCGACGACAAACTCGTCGCTCTCGAGAAAAAGCGGAGGTAGCACGGCTAAAATTCACCGGACTATCTGGTGTGCACCAGACTGTCCGGTGAGCCAACGACGCCCGCGGACAATGGTCGTCTGCGCGATCAACGGGCGACACGTGGCCGAGCCAACGGTCGGATGGTCACACCAGACTGTCCGTTGTGCACCGGACAGTGTCCGGTGCGCCAACGGGACCGAAGACCCAACGGTCGGCTGCACCAAAAAAGGAAGGAGATCGGGCACCAGATAGGTACTGTTCATGTCCGGTGGTGCACCGGACTGTCCAGTGTGCCACCCGACAGAAGGCAAGAATTGCCTTCCAATTGGATCTCCAATGGCTCCTAGCTGCCTTGGGGCTATAAAAGGGACCCCTAGGCGTATGGAGTAGTACACCAAGCATTCTCTGAACAATCTAAGACTCCTAGACTCCACCTCCACGCATTTGGATCGTTGTGTTAGAGATTTGAGCTCCGTTTGAGTTGTGAAGTCCCTGCGCCGTGTTTTGAGCTCAAGTCTTGGCTTGTGTGCGTGTGTGTGCAGCGAATTGAGTCTTGCGTGTGTTGCTTTCCCTCCCTTACTCTTGTGCTTCTCTTGTGATCAAACATTGTAAGGGCGAGAGGCTCCAACTTGTGGAGATTCCTCGCAAACGAGAAAAGACTACTGAGGAAGATAACTGTGGTACTCAAAGTTGATGATTAGATCACTTGAGAGGGATTGAGTGCAATCCTTGACTGAAGGAGGTCACCACAACGTGGAGTAGGCATTGGCCGAACCACTGGATAAATCATTGTGTCTTGTGTCCATCTTCTTTGTGATTGGTTTTCTTCTAAAGTTCACACTTTAGCAACTTGGTTTTCATTGCACTAACATTTCATAACCAAGTGTTGACTATTTAGTGTTGAATTTCATAGGATCACCTATTCACCCCCCCCCCTCTAGGTGCTCTCATTAGCAAACTTAGGAATGAGCTAAATATACTTGATTCTCGGAATTTTGATTGAAACATTGCACACATAGCTATTTTATACCTTTGATCATATCTCTTTCATTTGGTACAAATGCACATTTCTTATTCTTCTTGTGCCAAGACTAAGACTAATGTGTTATCAAGTGTATTTCTATACCTAGTCTTAGATTGAAAGGGAAATGGAGTATTCGGCAAAGACAAGGCTTCCACTTCAAACTCTGATGGTATCATTTAACCTTTGCCGTTGCCACTTCACAAGCTCTCAATGGTATAATCTTCACTCATATTTATTTCATCATTTGGGAGAAGGTATTAGGCCCATAAGGGGGAGAAAGTTGCAAGGTGGCTCCAAAGTTCTCCGTTTTTGGCGACTAATGCCAAAGGGGGAGAAAATATTAAGCCCAAAGCAAAAGGACCGCACCACCACCATTTCAAAAATTTTCTAAATGAATTTTTTAATTGATGTATTCTCTAGAGGTATCAATTGGTATCTATGTTTCACTTGATTTATGAAAATAAAATTTCAAAATTGGTATCTATTTCAAAACCCTCTTGAAAGCTAAGAGGAGAATTTCATTAGGGGGAGCTTTTATTTAGTCAAAGGAAAAGCATTTGAAACAGGGGAGGAATTTCAAATTTTGAAAATGCTTCTTGCAATCTTATTCATATAACTTTGACTATTTGCAAAAAGGCTTTGAAAAGATTTTCCAAAATATTTGCAAAAACAAACATGTGGTACAAATGTGGTCCAAAATGTTCAATAAAAGAAAAACAATCCATTCATACTTAGTGAGACTTTCAATTGATTTAACTACTAGTAACCTATGCACTGACATCTCAATTGCAAACTAATTACATTTCTGCACTTTATATTTGCTTTGGTTTGTGTTGGCATCAATCACCAAAAAGGGGGAGATGGAAAGTGAAATTGGGTTAACCATTTCCTATAATTATATTTGGTGGTTGATGATCAACACAAACACATGGACTAACTAGTTTGTCTAGAAATTCATCTATTACAGGTTGAGAGCACCTAGAGGGGGGGTGAATAGGTGATCCTGTAAAAATCAAATACTTGTAGCCACAAAACTTGGTTAAGTGTTAGCTCAATAGAATCAAGTGGCTAAGGACCAAGCTCTCGTGAAACACAATGGTCACGAAGAAAACAAGCACAAGAGACACGATGATTTATCCCGTGGTTCGGCCAAGTATAACACTTGCCTACTCCACATTGTGGCGTCCCACTGGACAAGGGTCGCACTCAACCCCTTTCAAGTGATCCAATGATCAACTTGAATACCACGGTGTTTTCCTTTCTTTTACTATCTCCCGTTCGCGAGGAATCTCCACAACTTGGAGCCTCTCGCCCTTACAATTGATGATCAGAAAGAAGCACGGAAGTAAGGGAGGGGAGAGCAACACACACAAGACTCAAAGCACGAGCACAAACACGCACACAAGCCACAACTTGAGCTCACAACACAATGCGAGGAGTTCTCTACTCAAATAGAGCTCAAGTCACTATCGCAAAGAATCAAATGCGCGAGAATCGAGTCTTGGTGCTTAGAGATGATCAAAGAATGCTTGGGTGACTCCTCCATGCGCCTAGGGGTCCCTTTTATAGCCCCAAGGCAGCTAGGAGCCGTTGAAGGCAATCTGGGAAGGCAATTCTTGCCTTCTGTCGGGTGGCGCACCGGACAGTCCGGTGCACCACCGGACAGGCATTGTTCACGGTCCGGTGCAGATCGCCTTCCAAAAATGGCACAGCCGACCGTTGCAGAATTGTAGCCGTTGGCGCACCGGACACTGTCCGGTGCACACTGGACAGTCCGGTGCCTCCTGCCGACCGTTGGAGCGGGCCACGCGTCGCACGCGGATTTGGCGGCCGACCGTTGCGTTGGCGGCCGTTGGCTCACCGGACAGTCCGGTGCACCACCGAACAGTCCGGTGAATTATAGTTGTACGCCGCCGACGAATTCCCGAGAGTGGCCAGTTTGCCAGAAGCCAGCCTGGCGCACCGGACACTATCCGGTGCACCACCAGACAGTCCGGTGTGTCAGACTGCGCTGAGTCTTGGCTGCTCCAGCCAAGTCTTTTCCTTTTTCTCTTTTCTCTGATTCTAGCACTTAGACAAATATATTAGTACACAAAAACCAATGTACTAAGTCTAGAATCATACCTTCTTGTTGATTTGCACTTCATCCATCATTTGGCACATATTTACTCACTCAATACGTGTTGGGCACTTAATCACCAAAAATGTACTAGAAATGGCCCAAGGGCACATTTCCCTTTCAATCTCCCCCTTTTTGGTGATTTATGCCAACACATCAAAAAGCAACAAATAGAAGTGCAACATCAATGCAATTGAGAACAAAAATTGTCTTTTACAAGATTTGACATATTTGAATCGTTCTTTGCCACCACTTGGTTTGTTTTTGCAAATCAAATTCATTTTCCTATCTCTAAGTCAAACTTGCTTGTTTGGGCATAAAGAGAGATAATCCAAGAGAGAAAATGATCAAGATCCAAAAACTCCCCCTTTTTCCCATAATCATAAATTCTCCCCATAAGAGACCAAATTTTGACAATAAGAGTATTCTGACAAATCAAAAGTCCTAGCTCTACTATTTTCAAAGTTTCTCAAGTGGTAGCTGATCCATTTGCTTTGGCCTTAATTTCTCCCCCTTTGGCATTAAGCACCAAAATGGGATCATTATTGGCCCTTAAACCCCATTGCCTCACCAAAATCGTCAATTAAGAGTAAAAGGCAATAAGAGCATGGAGATGAACTTGGAGTAAATTACCCTCTCATCGGAGAGCAGTGGAAGTCTTGCATGGTCCAAGTTCACCTTTCCCTTTCAATCCACCTTTGAGACTAAATTAAGTAAACTTAAGCACACGGTTAGTCTCAAAGGGTCAAGTTGTAGCATTTCTCCCCCTAAATATGTGCATCATTCACACATGGACTTGTGAGGTCCGGGGATCCCTTGCACAACTTGAGCACCATAAATAAGCAATAATATGCATAAAGGAACGTGATCAAGGACATAAAACACATGTATGCTTTAGATCAATCCAAGTTACGCAAATCTAAGACATTTAGCTCACTATGCAGCTTGCAAAAGGTCTTCTCATCTAAAGGCTTGGTAAAGATATCGGCTAGCTGGTTCTCGGTGCTAACATAAAACACTTCGATATCTCCCTTTTGCTGGTGGTCTCTCAAAAAGTGATGCCGGATGTCTATGTGCTTTGTGCGGCTGTGTTCAACAGGATTGTCCGCCATGTGGATTGCACTCTCATTATCACATAGGAGTGGGACTTTGCTCAGATTGTAGCCAAAGTCCCGGAGTGTTTGCCTCATCCAAAGTAGTTGCGCGCAACACTGTCCTGCGGTAACATACTCGGCCTCAGCGGTGGATAGGGCAACAGAAGTTTGTTTCTTTGAACTCTAAGACACCAGGGACCTTCCTAGGAATTGGTGCGTCCCTAATGTACTCTTCCTATCAACCTTGCACCCGGCATAATCGGAGTCTGAATATTCAATTAAGTCAAAGGTAGACCCCTTTGGATACCAGATCCCGAAGCAAGGCGTAGCAACTAAATATCTAAGAATCCGCTTAACGGCCACAAGGTGACATTCCCTTGGGTCAGATTGATATCTAGCACACATGCAAATGCTAAGCATAATATCCGGTCTACAAGCACATAAGTAAAGCAAGGAACCTATCATAGACCGGTATGCCTTTTGATCAACGGACTTACCTCCTTTGTTGAGGTCGACATGTCTGTCGGTTCCCATTGGAGTCTTTGTGTGCTTAGCGTCCTTCATCCCAAACCGCTTGAGCAAGTCTTGCGTGTCCTTCGTTTGTGAAATGAAGGTGCCGTCCTTAAGTTGCTTCACTTGGAACCCAAGGAAGTAGTTCAACTCGCCCATCATAGACATCTCGAATTTCTGTGTCATCACCCTGCTAAACTCCTCACAAGACTTTTGGTTAGTAGAACCAAATATTATGTCATCGACATAAATTTGGCACACAAATAAGTCACCATCACAAGTCTTAGTGAAAAGAGTTGGATCGGCTTTCCCAACCTTGAAAGCATTAGCAATTAGAAAATCTCTAAGGCATTCATACCATGCTCTTGGGGCTTGCTTAAGTCTATAGAGCACCATATAGAGCTTACACACGTGGTTGGGGTACCGTTCATCCTCAAAGCCAGGGGGTTGCTCCACGTACACCTCCTCCTTGATTGGCCCATTGAGGAAAGCGCTCTTCACATCCATTTGGAACAACCTGAAAGAGTGGTGAGCGGCATAGGCTAATAGAATGCGAATAGACTCTAGCCTAGCCACAGGAGCAAAAGTCTCCTCAAAATCCAAACCTGCGACTTGGGCATAACCTTTTGCCATAAGTCGAGCCTTGTTTCGTGTCACCACCCCGTGCTCGTCTTGCTTGTTGCGGAACACCCACTTGGTTCCCACAACGTTTTGCTTGGGATGTGGCACCAGTGTCCAAACTTCATTTCGCTTGAAGTTGTTGAGCTCTTCCTGCATAGCCAACACCCAGTCCGGATCTAGCAAGGCCTCTTCTACCCTGAAAGGCTCAATAGAAGAGACAAACGAGTAATGCTCACAAAAATTAGCTAGACGTGAGCGAGTAGTTACTCCCTTGCATATATCACCCAAAATCTGGTCGACGGGATGATTCCTTTGAATCATCGCTCAAACTTGAGTTGGAGGGGCCCGTGGTGCTTCTTCCTCCACAACTTGTTCTTCTTGTGCCCCCCCCTTGATCACACGCCTCCTCATGAGGAACCTGTTCTTCATCTTGAGTCGGGGGATGCACCATCGTTGAGGAAGAAGGTTGATCTTGCTCTTGGTGTTCCTATGGTCGCACATCTCCAATCGCCATGGTGTGAATTGCATCTGTTGGAACATCATCTTCATCTACATCATCAAGATCAACTTGCTCTCTTGGAGAGCCATTAGTTTCATCAAATACAACGTTGCTAGAGACTTCAACCAAACCCGATGAGTTGTTGAAGACTCTATACACCTTTGTATTTGAGTCATAACCTAGTAAAAACCCTTCTACAGCTTTGGGAGCAAATTTGGAATTCCTACTTTTCTTCACTAGAATGTAACATTTACTCCCAAATACACGAAAATAAGACACGTTGGGTTTGTTACCGGTTAGAAGTTCATACGATGTCTTCTTGAGGAGGCGATGAAGGTAGACCCGGTTTATGGCGTGGCAAGCTGTGTTCACAGCTTCCGACCAAAACCGCTCGGGCGTCTTGAATTCTCCAAGCATCGTCCTTGCCATGTCTATCAGCGTCCTGTTCTTCCTCTCTACCACACTATTTTGCTGTGGTGTGTAGGGAGCGGAGAACTCGTGCTTGATTCCTTCCTCCTCAAGGTACTCCTCCACTTGTAGGTTCTTGAACTCGGACCCGTTGTCGCTTCTTATCTTCTTCACCTTGAGCTCAAATTCGTTTTGAGCTCGCCTTAGAAAGCGCTTGAGGGTCCCTTGGGTTTCTGATTTATCCTGCAAAAAAGAATACCCAAGTGAAGAGGGAAAAATCATCAACAACAACAAGACCATACTTACTTCCCCCGATGCTGAGGTAGGCGACGGGTCCGAAGAGGTCCATATGAAGTAGCTCCAGAGGTCTTGATGTGGTCATCACATTCTTGCTGTGATGAGAGCTTCCCACCTGTTTACCTGCTTGACATGCTGCACAAGGTCTATCTTTTTCAAAATACACATTTGTCAGTCCTAACACATGTTCTCCCTTTAGAAGTTTATGGAGGTTCTTCATCCCAACATGTGCTAGACGGCGATGCCACAGCCAGCCCATGCTAGTCTTAGCTATTAAGCATGTATCTAGATCGGTCTCCTCTTTCAAAAAATCAACTAAGTAGAGTTTGCCATCTATTACACCCTTAAATGCTAATGAACCATCAATCGTTCTAAATACAGACACATCAACATTTGTAAATAAACAATTGTAGCCCATGTGGCACAATTGACTAACATACAGCAGATTATAGCCTAGCGACTCTACTAGAAATACATTAGAGATAGAGTGCTCATTTGTGATGGCTATCTTGCCTAAGCCTTTGACCTTGCCTTGATTCCCATCTCCAAATATGATTGTATCTTGGGAATCCTTGTTCTTGATGTAGGAGGTGAACATCTTCTTCTCCCCCGTCATGTGGTTTGTGCATCCGCTGTCGATAATCTAGCTTGAGCCCCCGGATGCATAAACCTGCAAGGCAAATTAGGCTTGGTTTTTAGGTACCCAACTCTTGTTGGGTCCTACAAGGTTAGTTATAATGGTCTTTGGGACCCAAATGCAAGTCTTGTCTCCCTTGCACTTGGCCCCCAACTTCCTAGCAATCACTTTCTTATTCTTACAACAAATTGCAAAAGAGGTATTGCAAGCATGGTAAATTGTAGAAGGTTCATTACATACTTTCCTAGGCACATGAGCAACATTTTTCCTAGGCATATTTCTACCATGCACAAAAGAAGAACTTGAAGCAATCATAGCATGTGAATCATAAGCATAACTCCTATGAGCATTTCTAGAAAATTTTCTATCACTATAGATGAAAGCATGATTACTTTGAGCACTATTAGCCATAGGGGCCTTCCCTTTCTCCTTGGCGGAAATGGGAGCCCTTTGACTTGTTAAGTTCTTGGCTTCCTTTCGAAAGCCAAGCCCATCCTTGATAGAGGGGTGTCTACCAACAGTGTAGGCATCCCTTGCAAATTTTAGTTTGTCAAAATCCACCTTGCAAGTCTTAAGTTGAGCATTAAGACCTGCAACTTCATCATTTAATTTAGTAATGGATGCCAGATGTTCATTACATGCATTAACATCAATATCCTTGCACCTATTACAAATTACGACATGTTCCACACATGAACTAGACTTATTAGCTACTTCTAACTTAGCATTTAACTCATCATTAACACTCTTCAAACTAGAAATAGACTCATGGCAAGCAGAAATTTCAGAAGATAAAATCTCATTCCTTTTAGTTTCTAAAGCAAGAGATTTTTGTACACTAATAAACTTATCATGTTCTTCATACAATATATCCTCCTGCTTTTCTAAGAGTCTATTCTTTTCATTTAAAGCATCAATCAATTCATTGATTTTTTCTACCTTGGCTCTATCTAAACCTTTAAATAAGCTAGAATAGTCTACTTCATCATCACTAGAATCTTCATCGCTAGAAGTAGTATATTTAGGAGTTTCTCAAACGCTTACCTTTTTCTCCTTTGCCATTAGGCAAGTATGGCGCTCGTTGGGGAAGAGAGAGGACTTGTTGAAGGCTGAGGCAGCGAGTCCTTCGTCGTCGGAGTCGGACGAAGAGCAATCTGAATCCCACTCTTTGCCAAGGTGCGCCTCGCCCTTCGCCTTCTTGTAGGACTTCTTTTTCTCCCTCTTCCCGCTCTTTTCTTGTCCCTGGTCACTATCATTATCAGGACAGTTAGCAATAAAGTGACCAGTCTTACCACACTTGAAGCAGGAGCGCTTTCCCTTCGTCTTGCTCTTGTTGGGATGCTCCTTGCGTCCTTTTAGCGCCGTCTTGAAGCGCTTGATAATGAGGGCCATTTCATCCTCGTTTAGCCCGACCGCCTCAACTTGCGCCACCTTGCTAGGTAGCGCCTCCCTGCTGCTTGTTGCTTTGAGAGCAACGGTTTGAGGCTCATAGATGGGCATTGGGCCATTCAATGCCTCATCAACGTATCTTGCTTCCTTGATCATCATACGCCCGCTTACAAACTTTCTGAGTATTTCCTCGGGCGTCATCTTTGTGTACCTAGGATTCTCACGGATTGAGTTCACAAGATGAGGATCAAGAACAGTGAAGGACCTGAGCATAAGTCGGATGACGTCGTGGTTCGTCCATCTCGTGCTTCCATAGCTCCTGATCTTGTTGACCAAAGTCTTGAGCCTGTTGTACGTTTGTGTTGGCTCCTCTCCCCTGATCATTGCGAATCTTCCCAGTTCGCCTTCCACCAACTCCATCTTGGTGATCATGGTGGCGTCGTTCCCCTCATGAGAAATCTTGAGGGTGTCCCAAATTTGCTTGGCGTTATCCAAGCCGCTCACCTTGTTGTACTCATCCCTGCACAAGGATGCTAGCAAAACAGTGGTAGCTTGTTCATTTTTATGGATTTGCTCATTAATGAAAAAGGGGTTGTCAGTACTATCAAAAAGCATTCTGTTTTCAACAATCTCCCAAATACTTGGATGGAGAGAGAATAGGTGACTACACATTTTGTGACTCCAAAATGAGTAGTCTTCTCCATCAAAGTGTGGAGGTTTCCCAAGTGGAATTGAAAGTAAATGAGCATTGGAGTTAAACGGAATACGAGAATAATCAAATGAAAAATTTGAGTTAACCGGTTTCTTTTTCTCATCGTAGTCGTCGTCTCTTGGGGAAGAAGAAGACTCGTCGCTGTCGTAGTAGACGATCTTCTTGATGCGCCTCTTCTTCTTCCCGTCCTTCTTCTTATGACTCGAGCCAGAGTCAGTGGGCTTGTCGTCCCTTGGCTCATTGAAGATGGACTCCTTCTCCTTATCGTTGACCACCATCTCCTTTCCCTTAGGATCCATCTCTTCGGGCGATTAGTCCCTTTCGTGAAGAGAACGGCTTCGATACCAATTGAGAGCACCTAGAGGGGGGGTGAATAGGTGATCCTATAAAAATCAAATACTTGTAGCCACAAAACTTGGTTAAGTGTTAGCTCAATAGAATCAAGTGGCTAAGGACCAAGCTCTTGTGAAACACAATGGTCACGAAGAAAACAAGCACAAGAGACACGGTGATTTATCCCGTGGTTCGGCCAAGTATAACACTTGCCTACTCCATGTTGTGGCGTCCCACTGGACGAGGGTCGCACTCAACCCCTTTCAAGTGATCCAATGATCAACTTGAATACCACGGTGTTTTCCTTTCTTTTACTATCTCCCGTTCGCGAGGAATCTCCACAACTTGGAGCCTCTCGCCCTTACAATTGATGATCAGAAAGAAGCACGGAAGTAAGGGAGGGGAGAGCAACACACACAAGACTTAAAGCACGAGCACAAACACGCACACAAGCCACAACTTGAGCTCACAACACAATGTGAGGAGTTCTCTACTCAAATAGAGCTCAAGTCACTATCGCAAAGAATCAAATGCGCGAGAATCGAGTCTTGGTGCTTAGAGATGATCAAAGAATGCTTGGGTGACTCCTCCATGCGCCTAGGGGTCCCTTTTATAGCCCCAAGGCAGCTAGGAGCCGTTGAAGGCAATCTGGGAAGGCAATTCTTGCCTTCTGTCGGGTGGCGCACCGGACAGTCCGGTGCACCACCGGACAGGCATTGTTCACGGTCCGGTGCAGATCGCCTTCCAAAAATGGCACAGCCAACCGTTGCAGAATTGTAGCCGTTGGCGCACCGGACACTGTCCGGTGCACACCGGACAGTCCGGTGCCTCCTGTCGACCGTTGGAGCGGGCCACGCGTCGCCCGCGGATTTGGTGGCCGACCGTTGCGCTGGCGGTCGTTGGCTCACCGGACAGTCCGGTGAATTATAGTCGTACACCGCCGACGAATTCCCGAGAGTGGCCAGTTCGCCAGAAGCCAGCCTGGCGCACCGGACACTGTCCGGTGTGCCAGACTGCGCTGAGTCTTGGCTGCTCCAGCCAAGTCTTTTCCTTTTTCTCTTTTCTCTGATTCTAGCACTTAGACAAATATATTAGTACACAAAAACCAATGTACTAAGTCTAGAATCATACCTTCTTGTTGATTTGCACTTCATCCATCATTTGGCACATATTTACTCACTCAATACGTGTTGGGCACTTAATCACCAAAAATGTACTAGAAATGGGCCAAGGGCACATTTCCCTTTGACAGGTGCATAAGGTTCAACACAAACCAAGAAAGAAATCAAGTTAGGGACACAATTTTATTGCAGAAAAAGACTTGAGTGTGCTAGAGAATGGCGCATCGGTGATTTCTTTCTTGGTGCACCAGGACCGTACACCAGGACCGTACAGATGTCAACCAGCCACTCTCGAGAATTCTAGGGCGCGCTCGGCTATAATTCACCGAACTGTCCAGTGTGGCACCGGACTGTCCGGTGAGCCAGCGGAGCAACGGCTCCCTGCTCCAATGGTCGACCCTACGAAGTGTACAGTGCAGCACAGTACACGACAGAAGTCAGAGCAGCAAAGTCAGAGGGGCACCGGACTGTCTGGTGCCGCATGAGGACAATGCCTCCAACGGTCGACCAGCTCCAGACCCTAACGGTTGGGTGACGTGGCGGCGCACCGGACAAGGAACAGTATCTGTCCGGTGGCGCACCGGACTGTCTAGTGCGCCCATTGCCAGCAGCTTCACCAACGGCTATGGAAGTGATTGGGAGCTATAAATACCCCTCAACCACCTCATTCATAACTATTCAAGCATTCTGAACATTACATTCAATACAAGAGTAAAAGACTCCACTCCAAGACACATTCAATAGATCAAATCCTCTCCAAGCCACCAAATCAACTCAATTCCATTAGGGACTTGAGAGAGGGTGTTTTTGTATTCTTTTATTGCTCTTGTTGCTTGGTTTGGCCTTTCTTCTTTTCCTATTCTTATTCTCAAGTGCTTTGTAAGCGAGGCAAGAGACACAAAGTGTGTGGTGGTCCTTGCGGGGTCTAAGTGACCCGTGAGATTAAGGAAGAAGGCTCACTCGGTCTAAGTGACCGTTTGAGAGAGGGAAAGGGTTGAAATAGACCTGGTCTTTGTGACCTTCTCAACGGAGACTAGATTCTTTGGAACCAAACCTCTGTAAAACAAATCATTGTGTCTACTCGTTCGATTCTTGTTTGATTTGTTTTTCCCTCTCTTTTGGACTTGAATTTAATTCTAACGCTAACCCCAGCTTGTAGTGTGTGTTCATAGTTATAAATTTTAGGTTTCGCCTATTCACCCCTCTATAGGCAACTTTCAATTGGTATCAGAGCCAGTGCTTCATTAAGAGTCTAACCAACTCGAAGTGATGTCTGGATATCATGCCAAGTGGGAGATCATGACCGGCGACAAGGCCGCAAGCTCGGGGAGGACTCTCTCAAGGGAGTCCGGCAACAAACACAAGGAGGAATCCTCTTCCTCCATCAAGTCGCATCGGAGAGGTGACAAGAAGAAGATGAAAAAAGTGGTCTACTACGAGACCGACTCTTTGTCACCCTCCACATCGAGCTCCGAGTCCCTACGCGTGGCACGTCTGTGGGAGTGGGTCGTGTGGCTGCAAGCGGCACGTCCGTGGGAGTGGGTCGTGTGGCTGCAAGCGGGGCACGCTGTCCAACGAAAGAAGATGGGGACTTGGGTCGACTGGAGTTGGGCCAAAAGGGTAGGCTAGGTCGGTTTGGTGGGGTCTCCTTTCTTTATTTCATTTAATCCTTTCTTATTTTCAATTTTGTTTTCAATTCAGATCCAAACAAAATTCAAATTTCAACTTTCACTAAATGAACAATTAAAATCTCCAACATGAATGCAAATATATTTTTGATTAATTATTTACTTATTCTTACATTCCTTTAGGTAAATGCTCTAGAACAGATAATAAAGAATAATTCACATAATTTTCATTTTGGGAAAAATATCATTTTTCGAATGTGCGATCAATTAAAAGTTAATTCAAAAATAAATATTTGTTGCGTATTTATTTTTGAGGCGAAGTTATATATAGAGAGAGAAAGTATTTCCATTTGTATAGTTCATAAGAGAAATATTTCACTTTAACAAACAGATTATATTTTCTTTTCCTAGATTTAAATTAAAATTCCAAACTTAAAAGTTTTATTATTTATATCTCTAGCAACTTTTTAGTATTGCCATCTATTTATTTTAGAAGAAGATGACTTCAAAGAGTGATGAACTTATCTTAGGAGGTATTTTAATTCTTGATCTTTTGAAGAAACTCTTATAAATGCCAAAAAAGGATTTTGGGTGTTAAAAGTACATAGAAGATAGCAAGGATACAAAACTTTGCCTAAATAGATTGTTAGAGCTACTAATTAAATATGGTTGTTTGACGTCTTAATACACGAACATTGTAATTGATGTGTATGCGAAAGCTGGAAACCTAAGAAGTTGGTGTTAAGTAACCCTAGTTAGGGTTATGTGGGCAAATACCGACTTTGCCCCTGAGGGGTCTCACATCTCTATATAAGTAATCTATACACCCCCTCATAAGAGAGAAGAGAAAGAGGCCAGAGGCCCGACCCTACATCGCGTCTCGTGTGTTTCCTCTGTCGTGCTTATGGGAAGGGAGACGGGTACTCTACAGCTTCTTGCGCCTCTACTGCTGACGGGAGGGAAAGAAGCGGATCTGGTGATCCGTGGTAACGTATTTCTCAACACGTTATCAGCACGCTCTACCTCAATGTTGCTGCGATATCAGATCTGCATCAATTCTCCATCAAGCCGGCAGGTCTTCGGCCTTGCCGAACTGTCCTACGCGACAGGCTTCGCTCCGGTTCATCGACACAAGAAACACGGTATGGAGTAGAGCTGTAATTTTACTCTTTACCGTGGAAAAAGAATAGTATCACTATGCCACCGTTTGTCGCAAGCCTGTTCTCATCATCCTTGAGTGCGCACTGCGCAGTCACCGGCGTGCATGATAGTCTGCGGCAATGTTGTTGTCGCACATGGGGTCCCGCCGATTTTTTTTCCTGCATGTATGGGCAGTTGATGTTTTCTTGAGAGAGAAAAAAAGGCTTGCATGCGGTTCTCCATGCATGTGCATGCAGTGGAGAAAAGTCTGACTCATTCAACCATCACCATGCAAAATAAAAGTAGTTCATGCGGCCATGCATGTGGACGTCTCCATGCATGTGCACGAGCGGACTTGGCCCTGACGACTTCATGTGTGGAATATGTGGGCCCTGGCTGTTGCAGCAATCATGAGAAAACACCTTCTTGCATTTGATGAGTTTATGTTCATACATTAATTCTAGTATTTTCTGCTTTTATTTCTTGTAGTAAATAATTAGCAGTAAATTATTAAAATACATGTGAAGGCCATGCTACATTTTTTCATATCGCTCTTAATACTTGCAATGTGTGGAGCCTTTAGACTCACGCCGAGCGATTACATTTATAGTGGGTACTCGGACACGTCGATCAGGTTGTGTTGTTAATCGGCTGAGTTATGACATTAGCTGAATATTGACTGCGCTCTGGCAATACGACGCAGTATTTATGTCGTTCGGACTTGGCTGCGTCATGTGATTTCTATGTCGCGCTCTCAATTAATTGAATCGCTCCCGTTGAGTCGGACCACCATCGCCGAGTCACGCATATTTCGCAGGCCCTGTAGGCACTACCCATGTGTCGCAATTATTGAGCCACAATTGCGCCTGTTGCGCATGTTATGTGGACTTATTGTGTATGCTGACTACCGAGCCACAATTGCGTCTATTGCGCTTGTTACGAAGGCTTGTTGTGTTGTCGTAGCCCTGATGGCCGCACACGCATTGACGCCACATGCACTAGAGCTTGTACTCGTGTGGATTGTGATGGGTTATTCGAGCCCCTTAAGTCACATTATTTTGCAACCTTCGTAAACAATTTTATTTGGCTCTATATTTTATTTGATTGTGTTGTGTGGCATCATATATTTATATATATCGCCAAGTGGCCTTAACAATTATATCAAGCTCTATAGTGCTTGAAATCTAGGAAATTAAATTGAAATACAATGAAACACAGATAAGTTAATTCTTTGCTCTCTCCTCATGCATAAAGTTTTACCCGAAGTAACCCGAAGATATATAATATAATGCATGAAAGCCATTTTGGCATAGAAGACATCACAAATTGGGATTCTATTAGTAAGCAAAAGGCCTTACCAAATGATTTAAGACTAAATCTCAGCCATACATTGCTCAACCAGATGTTAGCACATTGCTCTCTTTGTCGCTAAATGACATGAAGCAAACTATGAGATAAAAGGACATGTAATGGCCAGCAACACGAAGTTGCGAGTATACCGAGAGGTTATTCTAAGAATTTTTTCACTATGTTGCTGTGAAAACCATAGTGTGTTCCCTTCGAACCACTTTACTCGTTCTATCTAGGACCTATATGCTTGTGTCGCATACATCTCTCAGAATTGTAAATACTTATAGTCACTGAATTGACTCGGGATAGTCCTTTGACAATTTGGTATACACTGTAAGCTAAATGGTAAAGGTCGGTCCTGAATGGACACATACCTGGGGTTTATGTAGTTGAACTACACTAAATTCCACCCTTTGGCATACTTACCATTATCTATCTCTGATCTACCAGAAGTGAGAAGAGTAGACAAATAACTATGAAATCTCACATCACCACAGAGCTTGAAGCTAAATTAGACATTAACATGTCCTTGGTCCTCGGAGCCAGAAGAGCCATATGTCTTGACCACTAGACTTCTAGTGATGATAATTTGTGATAGAAATATGAAGATCTTGTAGAGACCTGTTGTATGCTCTCTACTCCTGATGATTTCTTCGTATGAGAGCAGTAATATCTATTGTTGAAGATGGATCCTAGGCGGATACCAGTATTGTTTCGTTCTTGCCAAGTAGTTATCATCATTTGCTTCATCAAAAGCTAGTTATATGGTGATTTTCCCAGATAAAATGAATTCTTGGCCTTGTCTGTTCTATTCCAAAGCTTCTCTTTTTGCTGAACAATGAAGAGATCGAAATAATGCTATATAGAACAATTTGGTATATAATATGAGGAGAAATGTTTGCCCTGCTGGCAACACCACAAATAATTAACTATTGTTATAAGTTCTCTCTCAAAATTATTATACCTAAAAATGTTGCATAAATCGATACCCAATTTCAGAGTTGTATGAGTTATTGGGTAAACCATGGGCAGTGATAAAAACGAGCTGGACTATACATCTCTGCATATAAAAATCTTTGCTTGGCAGCATTGGCCTGATGCCGTGCACTTTACTACCAATATAAACACACACATTTTTCCTATGTGCCTCAAAGCACAATACAACCAGTGAATGTCTTTGTGAGCGCTAGACCCTGATGGTCATTTTACTTGTTGATCTGAAGTCAACTAATGGCTCCAAACGACGAATGATATGCATGAGCCCCTGAAGGATCCTTATGGATAAAATAGTGTTGTGCATATTAGTCTAAATCTTAATGATTGACTGTATAATTGGTGATAATAACAGTAAGTTTGCAGAATTGTAACCACGAAGCAACTTGTTGTTGCGTGTCTCGCTGGATGTTGAGACTAATCCTTTACGATGAAGGACAAATATGTAGTATTCATGCCACTACATTAATCTAAGTCCAAAGCTCACTGCATAAAACCCCTATCTGTAATGTGCGTAAGATTTCCCAAATAAATCACCACAAGCAATAGCATACACTGGCCACAACTGGATGATTGTGGTTGGGGATTTTATCTGTATGCTTTTAGAACATCTCGGCATTAGGGGGAGGAATGCCCATATAGTGTAATGCCTCAATATTCTATTAAACGCACAAAAGCCAAATTGATCATGTCGTTCAGTGTGTACTCCTGTGTATATGGAGTTTGCCAGAAATCGTTGAGGAGTAACCATATTAGTTTCAATGCTTCTACCTGATGTAGATTTGGATATACCCGGGATTAATATCATATCCACATTTGACTTATTGGCATTTGATCTATTCTCGGGGACGCCTGTGAATATGATCCACTGGCCTTAGTCAAAGCATATGTCCTGATTGCAGATTCACGTGGTCTGTGATAACTCTCCTCTGATTAATTCACCCTGATGGTGATTTGCCTCACGAAGAGGTTCATCTTGATGATGAAATTCCTAGCAATGCGCGCAATATCATTATGCTTGGAATACGAAACAATGAATCTTTTGTTTTGGGAAATGACGAAGATCATTATTAAATGTGGGAGACAAATATGTCGACACCTATCTTGCCTCTATAGATTGCAAAGGGATCCAAAACAAAGTCCTAGGCATGAGTGCTTGAAGCTCTCTTATCGGGTCATTGATAAATGCAATCGAGGCTGAACCAATAATCGCAAAATGAAAGTCACGAGCTTGAAGTTTGGACATTTATGGGCACTATTGAAATAATGTGTGGTGAATGCGATGGTTCAAGTGGTCTTATAAGAGACCCATCCCACATATGTGTTGAATAAACACTGTTCCGCTATATAATATATCTGGCAAATGGCATGAATTAAAATATACAGTTAATAGGATCCTGAATATCCGTCATGAGATCCTAGGAGGACTCAACATATAAATCTCGTACCGAATAATACATTCCTGACGAATGAACACTCTCCTATGTAGAGAGAATATCTCCTATGAGATTATAGTTCCTTAATGGAACCTTTCCAGAAGAAATAAAGTCTGTGTTAAACACCAAAGTTTGATAAACCCTATAAAGGGATAAAGACCCATACAGACTCAAAAAGGAATAAGATGAGGTACCAAAGGACTTGAAGTTCACCGAATAAGCACATGTGCATTCCACGATCTTTACTCATGGTATTTTCCATTAGATGTGGAATTACGGTATCCTCTAAAGCCCCGATGGCAGAAACCTATAAGGTTTAGGTGTTACTGGCAAAATATCCCCATTGCCAGAATGACAGACTATAACGATATATCTGATCGATGGAAAATCCCTGATGGATTAAGATCTTTGATGGACTTTTGTTACACCATCATAGATGTTGCAATAGATGAACGTCTGGAGCGATGTGTCATATTTAGAATATGTACTATTGCAACTATATTATCCCCTAAGTCCTATTGAAGGACATGTTATTTGCTTTGCACAACTATGCATAAATTGTGGTGTAAGATAGAAAATGATAGCACCCCAACCTCATCCATTCTCGTTATTCCAGATGGACAATGAGACATATATCTTGAAGAATATGCTTGAGTTATGAGGGATAGCGACTTTGACAGATGTCATCGTCAGGGGGAGCGAATGCTTATATTGATCACAATCGTGAGACAATAAATGTCATATTCTATGCCCTGAAGGCGTGAGCTTGATGATCAATATGTGAACCTTTATGGAACTTTCTATCAAATATATAGATCCAGTCGATCGAACACCATCAGTCAAAGTGGCTTATTTATGTTGATACGTGCACTAACCTCGTATATCCTAGAAGTGAGTAGAGGTAAAGTTCCTGAAATAGTCCTTGCAATGATATGCAATTCGTTTGTTAAATCTTTATGTGCATATACTTCTAGAAGATGTTTTGCCTTATTGATACGGTTTTGCAAGGATCAGAGGGAGCACATTTCTAAAGCTAGCCCTTGTAGAAGATTCGATAGAATCTAGATCTCAGAGGATTGAAATCTGTCCCGATGACAGTTGTTGTACTCTTTTTCCCTTGGTGAGTTTTCTTGAAGTTTTTCACATGAGGTTTTTAACGAGGCAACAAAGTGCAAATGCAATTTGTATCACCATGCACTCTTTCTCAACATTTTCCCACTGGGTTTTTCGGAGTTTTAACGAGGCATGTGTTGGTCGCGGTATTCGCCCAAGGGGGAGTGTTAAGTAACCCTAGTTAGGGTTATGTGGGCAAATACCGACTTTGCCCCTGAGGGGTCTCACATCTCTATATAAGTAATCTGTACACCCCCTCATAAGAGAGAGAAGAGAAAGAGGCCAGAGGCCCGACCCTACATCGTGTCTCGTGTGTTTCCTCTGTCATGCTTATGGGAAGGGAGACGAGTACTCTACAGCTTCTTGCGCCTCTACTGCTGACGGGAGGGAAGGAAGCGGATCTGGTGATCCGTGGTAACGTATTTCTCAACAGTTGGGAGCTGGTGGTCGGCACGGTGCAACGCTGGCCATAAACGCTCCATCTTTCTCCTTTTGAATTGCATTTGTATATGTGAAATTGCGATCATTGGATAATAACGGCGACATTAAGGACATGTTTGGTTGCATATCTAAGGTGTCAAAAATCACCATACATTTTCTACAAAACTTGTCTAATGTTAGATGCCCAAATTCTGCGCCACACTATGGCATGCTTAAGGCTATCTCCAATAACCTCCATTTTCCAGTCTCTATCTCACTCTCTATTTCAAAATTTATTCTGTATACATAGTCTATAGTGTTTTGCACATCCATATGCACACGCTCCGCTGGAGATAGCCTAAGAGAATCTTGCCACATTTTTGTATATCGTTAATGAGTGAGACCTACACTACAAATTAAACACACATTTAACTCAATCAAACCTGCTAAACCTTAGGTGTAGAGCGTGACAAACTATGATGAGTGAGGTTGTAACAGGCGATTTGTGCTTGTGCCGCCATGGATTTATTTCTCGGATCGAGATTTATGGGTCGAGTCTCGGGAAGTAAGGGCGTTGCACATCGGGCCTCTGAGACGTCATTGGGCCTGCTGTGGGCTGTTTCGTTGCTGCTGTTGTTTAGTGGCCCATTGGTCCCCTTCCTGTCATCACAACTCTGACTATCGAAACGGCTGAGGAGCTGAGTCGTGAGCGCCAGCAAGATAACGCGCAACGTGCACGCAGATTTTGGACCTTGTACTGTTGCACTGTACCCTGGACCTAGAGGCTGGACTCTGGAGCCGTGGAGGCCGGCAAACGCAGTGCAGGCGGCGAGTGGCAAGGAGCCAGTTCAGGCCGCGCAGCGTCTCTGCCTGCCACGTGCCGATGGGTGCAAAACGCACGGCCGGGTCTCGGACGCATAGCTCCGTGTGTGCAAAGCGCACATGCAAGTGGCCAACTGGCCCGCATGCCAGTTACCAGGTGCTCGAACATATAAACATCCGTGAAGAATTAATAGACGGATATACTAGCAACTAAGAAAGGCAAGATAAAAAAAAATACAGATCGCAATTAGTATCTCTGGTTTTGCATCTTTATTTTATTGCCAACCGACAAATATAGATTTTATTTTTTAGATGGACATAACTATTCTCTCTTCATTTTTTAGATGGAACCACAGTTCCATTTATCAACAAACACCGTCCAAATCACTTGCTAAATGAGGAAACACAAAGGCCTTTGGATCTGTGTGGTAAACAGTTTATCGGCTAGTTTTAGCACCTTGACCTTCAAACAGACTGACTAATAAATTGACTAACTGTTAGCTGGAGAGTTGGCAAACTGTTTGCCCATTAACCATCTGACCTTGCTAATATATGCTAATAGATCGTGTAAAGAGAAAAGACATCTATTAACTAAGACTAACATACTTACATACCGAGACTAATTGTTGCTCACTAATTATTTATCGGCTAATTGTTAGTCAGAGCCGCGATGATCCAAACAGGGCCAAAGTCTGATGTCTGACCTAACGATAGGGGTGGAAACGGATGTGGATGTGTATTCAAATGTTAGCTTTTGGGCCGTTTTTATATTAATTATGGACAAATAAAATATATAATTTACTATGTAAATTCATAGCCTTGTATTTAACATTGACGTTGTAAAGATCCGTAAAAACTAAACCTCAAATTTATCGTATATATTCTTAAATGATAGATACGGATTCGAATGTTTTTTCACCTTTTTCATTGTAGGGAGCAAATAATGCATAAAAATCTATACAAAATTTTATTCTTATGTGCAATAATATGCTTGGTGATATAAGAAAAGATTATCATAAATTTGAAGCGTATCTATTTCAAAATATCAAATTTGTTCTAAGAATTTGGATGCCTAGTTCCACCCCTAGATAGGCCGGATTCACTAACATCTGAGTACTCAATTTTGAAAGTCTAAACATCGAGGCTTAAAAATATTTCAGCATTATAAAAAAGGCATGATCGGTAGAGCTTTATCAGCTTGAGATCCATCAAAATCGGAGCCAGAATCACTTTCTAAGCTAAATATTTTTAGGCACACCAGCTCCACCCTCCATCTTCTAAAAAAAGGTGGATTTGTCTCCGGTCATCAAATTAGTGAAGCAGCTAAGACAGTGCTAGCTCTTCCGAACTCAAATCAAATAGGGCCGAAAAATACCCGCCATATTTTTTTAAAAAAAATTGTTTTACGTTTTTCTTCTCTTCATCGTGTTGATGACTTCAGCACTGGTTTTTATATTAGGAAGGTAAAGTAGACTACAATAGGAGACAAACTGGAGCTTGCTTTAAATCAGTAAAGTTTCCTTCGGGATACAGAAATTTCAGAGAAATTATATATATAATTTATATAAAAATTTTATAGGAATCGGTTCACTTTGATGGAAAAAAAAACACGAGAAATGGGAAAACCCCACGTTCTAAAAAGGTCTGAGGCCCTTTTAAAATACAGAAATTTTAGAGGAACTATATATAAATTTCACAAGAATCGATTTATTTTTATAGAAAAAACGATTACCGCATTCAAAAGAGGGCTTAAAGAAGCAGGAGGCGGCAGACATGTTGGGAGCTGCCCAGTGCCCACGATGCTACCGATCGAGATTTCCTTTTTTTTCCCTTTCATTTCCAGATGCAGCAGCACAGCACATATAGACACAGTCAGACAAAGTACAAAATTGTCTAATTCGTTATCCGTTCACGCGAATACGAGATGGATTTTTTGTCGCTGTCGCTTCGTGCTCAACCACTCATGCTAGAATCTCGATCACATCCACGGTCGTTACGCCAGACTCTAGTACAAACGACGCCGTGTGTGTTTGGTTAGCGGGTTTACGCGGGTTGAAATAGGTTCAACCCACAATAACTCGTGTTTATTTCAAAAGACTCGCAAATTAGGTTGATTCTAGGTCGAAATACTTATTGAAAATGTGGATTCTAATGATTCCTCAAAACCAAGCGAAACATTTCGATCCAATTCCTCTCCACTGTCTCGTCACCCATGCCTTATCCACTTGAGACCAGCACAGAAGCGCTTCGCCACTGCTGGCCTGCTGGGACGAGAGACCCCGCCGGCCTACCCTTCGACGTTAATCCCCCGCCTGCCTCCCATTGTCAGTCCTCGCTGGCCTACCTTCCGATGCCGGCGTGTTCTCTAGTAGGCACAACCCGCAAGCCTTGCTAGTGTTGTCGTCGAACAGGTAAAGGTCAGTGTTCGTCACCGCCTAGACAAGCCTGCTAGTGATGGCAAATGTTACAAATTCACTGAAATGCATCTTGATGTTGTTAGGATGTTCCTTTAATTATGACTAAAAATGTAACAGTGAGACCTCGTCACTAAAAATTGACGACTTAGTCAATAATGACTTTAATTTATTTATATCTTATGCTTATGGATTCATCAAATATTAAAATAGTGTCGGTTTTATTTATTTTGAATGATTTCATCTTATTGAATTGAAGATATCATCCTGAGTGTGGTAATATGACTAGGAAGGTGACCATATTCAGTTCATCCTTTATCACGAAACAAACAAGAGATGGTGCAGCTCTAACCCACTTTAACCCTGTAATCAAACAAGAAACTAGGTTCAATCTGTCGCTGAAACCAAACAAGTAACAGGTCCAACCCAACCCAGAAAAATGGGTCGGCTCCGACCTGACCCACGTTGTTCCGAAACCAAACACATGCTTAGTGGACTAGCCGGTTACCCGTTCTTTACTACAATTTTTATATATTGTATAAATAAGTATTACGATATTTCTTTAAATATAATTATTGTTTATTTCTAAATACTAAGATGTGAGTGGTGTAATGGTTACCTAAATTTCTAGAGCAGGGAGTCATGAGTTTGAGTGCGCGCTTTGCACTATTTTTTATATAATTATTGTTTAACTAGTACAGGGCCCGTGCGTTGCGACGACACATAATTGAGCAAGGTCAAGCCGATGAGAGCACAGACACAACAAGAGGCAGGTGATAGGGGGGATCCACAAGACTAGGGGCATCACAGGGGGCCCTGCAACGGACGGGCCGACGACAAGGTGGGTGAAGTTGCAACTTTGTTTACACTTCAAAAAGAGTGACAACAAAGTCATTTAGTACTTTAATGTGGACTTGTGATCATGGAATACATTCCTAGCATCCTTGTGATCATATATTCAATTAATTGGTCTTAAGATAAACACAATTGAAAAAAATGTGGCATATTGCAATTGCAAAACCTGCGGGCGAGGAGCAGATACATGCGGTCTATCACGTATATATAAGAAATGTAGAATAAACTGAACCAAATGTAACATTTTATGCTGGCGCCACGAAAGATGAAATGAAAACAAAGTGGCCACATCATTTAGCGAAAGGACCAATGAACAATTTGACCCAAAGGAATACACTGCAAAAGCTCTCACATGATTGAAGCCGGTAGTAGGATCACCATCCATATAGGTAAATTTGATTTAATGGCTACATTAATTCCTAGAGAAAAATTAATCAATCATGACATTTTTATCTGCAGCAAAATTCAGGGAAATTCAGCACAGAAGAAACAACCCCCACCCCAAACCCACACCACCATTTTAGCTCGGGACTTAGAGCCAACGGCGGCGGGCTGGCGGCGCTCCCATCACCGTGACCTTGTTCTCTTCTCTGTCCACCTCTATTGTCTCGACGCCTATACAGAGATGACGAAAGGTCGTTAAGAGCACGAGAAAACGCATATAAGTGAGCTGAAGTGTTTTATTCTAATCAGTTATCAAAACATATAAATTACAGAAATGAATGGTCAAATTCAAAATTGCCCTACAGAAATCATTGAAGAGAGTAATAAAAATATAGGCATCGTGAACTTGTGACCTTTATATTAAATGGGGTAGAAAAATGCAACCATGTAGAGAAAAAGTTCATTAACTCAGCATGCAGCAGATTTTATGCATTTTTATGGAGAAACAAGGGCACTATTCTGACTATGGCATGTCAGGAATGGTTATGGCAGCTTATCAGTACATGCGTTAGAGTTAAGATTTTTTTCACATCACGCTAAACAACAGTGCAAGCCATATTCATTATTATTACAAGCTATAAACTTGTAGCTGTCACAAAAATGCTTTAATTAGTTTCTACATAGACACACAGTTCTGCAAATAGGCATCTATATTATAGAGTGTGAATACATAACCCTTGATGCACCAAAAATAATACCTTCACTTACCTTATAATTTGATGCTGCAACTGGCTCTGAGCATTCCGTAGAGCCTGCCTCTAAGCGCCAACATAATTCCTCTTGTTCATTGGAGGTGGCTCCAAACCATAACGAGACATATCTGGCATAAAAGGAGGTTTGTCATCCCTAACACGTTCATATTCTTTAGCAAGCATAGGATGATTCTGAAACAAAAAATGATAGCATACTTTACGTTAATTACACCACACATAGATATTCAAACAGTCAAAACTTGCGAACATCTTGATTCAGATCACGGTTCCGGTTTTGATGACACAATAGTTAAAAATCAAGTATATCTAAGATATCTATGGACTATGGAATTGAAATACATGAAAAAGAAGATAGTAGCTTCACAAGGTCCAAGTTTAATAACAGTGCTCACTAAACAGTACAGAATATTCTGTTAAAAACTTCCATGTCATGTTTCAATATTGAATTTCAATTAAAAATGCATACTTCATCATAAATGGGCAATGCTTGATCCTCAGACCTCAGTGTCATGACCAGATGAGGTGTAACCTCAAATCCATCAGAAGTAAACATCAATCAATCCATCGAACTAATAAAAGCATAAGCAAGTCCTTTTCTGAGCATTTTTCCTTTATCTGAGCCCGAAGTAAACATCTAGCACAAAAAACCTTGATCTGTGCAGGATCTCCATCTAAAGTACTGTAACAAAAGACAGACTACAAGAGCATGATGCCCCAGCTTAACATGCACTGTTACAGGAACGGATCACAAAACGGTGCTAGATGTTATACTTATTATACAACCCAATTAAATGGTTCTTAGGTAAAATGTAAAGGGGTTGTCAACTAAAACTTCAATTTCATATGCAATAGTTAATTAGTTATAAAGTCTAAACAATGCAGAGATACATTGACCCAACCAAGTTAATTCACTTAGGGCTTGTTCGGTTCTACCCCAATCCATATGGATTGAGGGGGATTGAGGGGGTTTCAATCTGAAAGGGAAATGTGCCCTTGGGCCATTTCTAAGTATTTTGGTGATTTGGTGTCCAACACAAGTGCTTAAGTGTTAAACTATGCCAAATGGTGGACAAAGTGCAAATCAATACAAAGGTATGATTCTAGACTTAGTACATTGGTTTTTGTGTACTAACATATTTGTCTAAGTGCTAGAATCAGAGAAAATTTGATTGGAAAAGACTTGGCGCGAGCAGCCAAGACTCTGCTCGGTCTGGGTGCATCGGACTGTCCGGTGGTGCACCGGACAGTGTCCGGTGCGCCAGGCTGGCTCTGATGAAAAGGCTGCTCTCGGGTCTCGACAACGGCGTATGGCTATAAATCACCGGACTGTCCGGTGGTGCACCGGACAGTGTCCGGTGAGTCGGCTGCGACGGAGTCGCCGCTCTCGGGAACCAAGTCAACAACGTACGACTATAATTCACCGGACTGTCTGGTGGGGCACCGGACTGTCCGGTGAGCCAACGGTCGGGCGCGCCAACGGTCGGCCGCGCAATTCGCGCGTGACGCGTGGCCAAGCCAACGGTCGGATGGGAGCACTGGACTGTCCGGTGTGCACCGGACAGTGTCCGGTGCGCCAACGGCTCCAAGTCTCCAACGGTCGGCTGCGCCAGAATAGGAAAGAAATCCGCACCAGACAGTGTCCGGTGGTGCACCGGACTGTCCGGTGCGCCAGTCGACAGAAGGTAAGAATTGCCTTCCTAGATTGCTCTCAACGGCTCCTAGCTGCCTTGGGGCTATAAAAGGGACCCCTAGGCGCATGGAGAAGAAAACCAAGCACACTTTGAGCATTCTTGATCACTCACACTTCGTCTTTGCGCATTTGTTCGACATTCTTAGTGATTTGAGCTCCGTTCTAGTGAGAACTTTGTGATATTCATTAGAGCTCAAGTCTTGGTCGTGTGTGTGCGTATTTGCTGTGGACTTGTGTGTGTTGCTCATCCCATCCTTACTTCCGAGTTCATTTGTGATCATCTTTTGTAAGGGCGAGAGACTCCAAGTTGTGGAGATTCCTCGCAAACAGGATATAGTGAAAGGAAAAGAAACACCGTGGTATTCAAGTGAATCTTTGGATCACTTGAGAGGGGTTAAGTGCAACCCTCGTCCATTGGGACGCCACAACGTGGAGTAGGCAAGTTTTGACTTGGCCGAACCACGGGATAAACCACTGTGCCTATCTGTGTTGAACTCCTTGTGGTTATTGTGTTTTGAAAGAACTCCTCTGTAGCCACTTGGCTTTGTTGTGCTAACTCCTAATCAAGTTTTGTGGCATTAAGGTTCAAGTTTTTACAGGATCACCTATTCACCCTCCTCTAGGTGCTCTCAATTGGTATCAGAGTCGTTCTCTTCACGAAGGGACTAATCGCCCAAAGAGATGGATCCTAAGGGCAAGGGGATGGTGGTCAATGATAAGGAGAAGGAGTCCTTCGTCAACGAGCCGAAAGATGACAAACCTACTGACTCGGGCTCGGGCCACAAAAGAAAAGACGGGAAGAAGAAGAAAACAAGGTGCATCAAGGAGATTGTCTACTACGACAGCGACGAATCTTCCTCTTCCCAAAAGGATGACAACGACTACGAGAAAAAGAAGACGGTTAATTCAAACTTCTCCTTTGATTATTCTCGTATTCCGCATAGTTCAAATGCACATTTGCTTTCCATCCCTCTTGGCAAACCTCCACACTTTGATGGAGAGGACTACGGATTTTGGAGTCACAAAATGTGTAGTCACTTGTTCTCTCTCCATCCAAGTATATGGGAGATAGTAGAAAATGGAATGCAATTTGATAGCACGGATAGTCCTTTGTTTATCAATGAACAGATTCATAAAAATGCACAAGCTACTACTGTGTTGTTAGCCTCATTGTGCAGGGATGAGTACCATAAGGTGAGCGGCTTGGATAACGCCAAGCAGATATGGGACACCCTCAGGATCTCTCATGAGGGAAATGACGTCACCATGCTCACCAAGATGGAGTTGGTGGAGGGCGAACTTGGGAGATTCGCAATGATCAGGGGGGAGGAGCCAACCCAAACATACAACAGGCTCAAGACCCTCGTCAACAAAATAAGGAGCTATGGAAGCACGTGATGGACGGACCACGACGTCGTCCACCTAATGCTAAGGTCGTTCACTGTCCTTGATCCACATCTTGTAAACAATATTCGTGATAATCCTAGGTACACCAAGATGTCGCCCGAAGAAATACTCGGAAAGTTCGTAAGCGGGCGGATGATGATCAAGGAGGCAAGATACATCGATGAGGCGTTGAATGGTCCAATTCATGAGCCTCAAGCCATTGCTCTCAAGGCAACGAGTAGCAAGGAGGCGCTACCTAGCAAGGTGGCGCAAGTTGAGGCGGCGGGGCTCAATGAGGAAGAGATGGCCCTCATCATCAAGCGCTTCAAGATGGCGCTAAAGGGCCACAAGGAGCATCCCAAAAAGAACAAGACGAAGGGAAAGCGCTCCTGCTTCAAGTGTGGTAAGATTGGTCATTTTATCGCTAATTGTCCCGATAATGATAGTGACCAGGAACAAGATAAGAAGAGAGAAAAGAAGGAGGCTTATAAGAAGGCTAAGGGCGAGGCACACCTTGGCAAGGAGTGGGACTCGGATTGCTCGTCGTCCGACTCCGACAACGAAGGACTCGCCACATCAGCCTTCAACAAATCATCCCTCTTTCCCAATGAGCGTCACACATGCCTCATGGCGAAGGAGAAGAAGGTATGTACTCGAAAGTCTACTTATGCTTCTTCTAGTGATGATGAATCTAGCGATGATGAAATAGATTACTCTAGTTTGTTCAAGGGCTTAGATAGAACTAAAATTGATAAGATTAATGAATTGATTGATGCTTTGAATGATAAGAATAGATAGTTAGAAAAGCAAGAGGATCTTTTGTATGAAGAACATGATAAATTTGTAGAGGCACAAAAATCTCTTGCTTTAGAAGTTAAAAGGAATGAAATGCTTTCTTGTGAACTATCTACTTGCCATGAGACAATTTCTAGTTTAAAAAGTGTTAATGATGATTTAAATGCTAAACTAGAAGTAGCAAATAGACCTAACTCTTGTGTAGAACATGTTGTGATTTGCAATAAGTGTAAAGATTTTAATGTTGATGCTTGTAGTGAACACCTAGTTTCTATTGCAAAGTTAAATGATGAAGTGGCTAGTCTTAATGCCCAACTTAAGACTAGCAAGAGTGAATTTGACAAACTAAAATTTGTAAGGGATGCCTACACTATTGGTAGACACCCCTCAATTAAGGATGGGCTTGGCTTTAAGAAGGAAGCCAAGAACTTAACAAGTCATAAGACTCCCATCTCCACCAAGGAGAAAGGGAAGGCCCCTATGGCTAATAGTGCTCAAAAGAATCATGCATTTATTTATGATAGGAAATTTTCTAGAAATATTCATCATGATAGGAGTTGTAATACTTATGATTCAAATGCAATGTTTGCTTCAAGTTCTTCCTATGTGCATGGTAGAGATATGCCTAGGAGAAATGTCATTCATCATATGCCTAGGAGAAATGTTGCTCATATTCCTAGGAAAATTAATGAACCTTCTATAATTTATCATGCTTGCAATGCTTCTTTTGAAATTTGTAGAAAGGATAAGAAGGTGATTGCTAGGAAATTAGGGACAAAATGCAAGGGAGACAAAACTTGCATTTGGGTCCCTAAAACCATTGTTACTAACCTTGTAGGACCCAACAAGAGTTGGGTACCTAAGACCCAAGCCTAATTGCCTTGCAGGTTTATGCATCCGGGGGATCAAGCTGGATTATCGACAGCGGATGCACAAACCACATGACGGGGGAGAAGAAGATGTTCACCTCCTACGTCAAGAACAAAGATTCCCAAGACTCAATCATATTCGGTGACGGGAATCAAGGCAAGGTCAAAGGACTAGGGAAGATTGCTATTTCATTCGAGCACTCTATTTCTAATGTGTTCTTAGTTGAGTCGCTTGGATATAACTTGTTGTCTGTGAGTCAGCTTTGTAATGTGGGATATAATTGCTTATTCACAAATGTAGATGTGTCTGTCTTTAGAAGAAGTGATGGTTCATTAGCTTTTAAGGGTGTACTAGACGACAAACTTTATTTAGTTGATTTTGCAAAAGAGGAGGCCGGTCTAGATGCATGCTTAATTGCTAAGACTAGCATGGTCTGGCTGTGGCATCGCCGTTTAGCACATGTTGGGATGAAGAACCTTCACAAACTTCTAAAGGGAGAACATGTGTTAGGTTTAACAAATGTGCATTTTGAAAAAGATAGACCTTGTGCAGCTTGTCAAGCAGATAAACAAGTAGGAAGTGCTCATCACATCAAGAACGTGATGACTACATCAAGACCCCTGGAGCTGCTGCATATGGACCTCTTCGGACCCGTCGCCTACCTAAGCATCGAGGGAAGTAAGTATGGTTTAGTAATTGTTGATGATTTTTCCCGCTTCACTTGGGTATTCTTTTTGCAGGATAAATCTGAAACCCAAGGGACCCTCAAGCGCTTCCTAAGGAGAGCTCAAAATGAGTTTGAGCTCAAGGTGAAGAAGATAAGGAGCGACAACGGGTCCGAGTTCAAGAACCTTCAAGTGGAGGAGTACCTTGAGGAGAAAGGAATTAAGCACGAGTTCCCCGCTCCCTACATGTTGGGGACTTGTTCTCAAATGCTTCGGATTAAGAACAAGGCAACATAAAGAGTGTTAAATGATAAAGTCCTCCGTCCCCTTAAACATTATCTCCCTTCGGGATATAATGTGTTCCGGACGAAGGTCACAAATAACATGTCTTCGTAAACATAATAAATTATGATGAAGAGCTTACATGCAACATAAAAAGTGATATGAATATTTAAATATTACCACAACATCACTTTTATTTTATTATCATGTAAGAATGGAAATGATTTTAGATTACAGGTGTACCTTCGGATTGCAGGAAAGCAAAAGTACAAGGATGACGGAAAGCAAATGCCAAGTCCGCGTGAACAGTACGGGAGTACTGTTCATCTATTTATAGGCGTGGGACGCAGCCCATGTAAAATTACATTCATGCCCATTACATTTGCTAATGACTTATGGGAATCTGTCAAGGCCTAAGTAGTCTTTTCATCTTTAGGTCGGTTCCCCGTTCCGCTATCGCGACGAAGCTTTCCTGCGCATAGCTTCGGCTGCGCACCATCCTTCGTACAGCATGGTAACCAGCCTGTCCTTCATCTCAACCCCCTTTCGTCTGGCTTAAGCTTCGTCCTGTCCGTACTCCATGTTCATAATCTGAGTCCGAAAATACCTGTTCATATAATTCACTTGGAAAACATTGTCAAATCTTGTTTTTGAGGACCTTCGGAGGACGAAGGCCCCCAACAGTAGCCCCTCGCAATATTAATTTGTTAGTGATAAATTCAGATTGCGATATGGACGAAGGCCTTGAGCCGAAGGTCCGAAAAAACACCTTCCCTTTGCTAGAATAGCAACATTCACTGACAAGCGGGGTCTTTCAATTTTCAACGCACTGGGCGTATAAATAAGATCATACCGCAAACTCATTTGGTACGCTCTCTTGCCAACTGCTCCCGCTCACTAAATTTTTAGCTCTTGCGCACTAAGATTTGCTGATCTTTTGGTTTTGAAGCTTCGGCTTTGAAAACAGTTTTTTAGTGTTTCCGAAGATGTCTGAAGATAAGAAGGTCGCTGCTGAGATGAAGCTGAGTCTCGACGAAGAGAAGAACTTGGGGTTCCTTATAGCAATGGCGAAGACCAATACGGAAAAAATCACCAAGGAGATTCTGGAAGGTTTGTCTGAAGATACTGGTGACAGCGACAGTTATGATGTAGAAAGCGGTGGGGGAGAGTCCGAAGATCGACCATGGCGGCCAAGTCACTCGGTTTTCGGGAAAACCACTATTAAGCAGAGTCATATTGACAATATGAGAGGGAGATATTTTCGAGATATATCTATTGTGAGGGCTGATGCTGGAGAAAAAACTTCTCCCACCCCCGAAGAAGATGAGGTCGTGATCTTCCGAAGCTTTCTCAAGGCTGGGCTTCGATTCCCCCTAAGCAGCTTTGTTGTCGAAGTCCTGAAGACATTCCAAGTCTACCTTCATCAAATTACTCCCGAAGCTATCATAAGAATGGGGATCTTTGTCTGGGCTGTGAGAAGCCAAGGTTTAGAACCAAATGCTAAAAGCTTTTGCAAAATTCATGAGTTGTTATATGAGACGAAGCCCTGGGGGAAAGAACAATATCACAACAACTTTGGTTGTTACAGCTTCGGTGCCCGCTCCGAGTCAAGCTGCCCTGTGCCAACCTTTCGGAAGAGGTGGCCCGGTGCCTGGATGACAGAATGGTTCTATGTAAAGAATGACTTGACAGCGTAGGAAGATGTTAAAAGTATCATTATGCGTCCTATCTGGCAGTGCTTCGGACTCCGAAAACCGAAGGTTGAAATGGATGAAGCGGCCGAAGAATGCCAAAGAGCCTTCGGCGTAGTCTGCTCTTTTATTGGGACAAGGGACTTGGTCCAAGAGCATATTGCCTTCAGGGTGTGGCCACTTGCAGGAAAGTGGGAAATGCCGAAGGAGACCATCAAAGAGTCTGACGAAGGTGGACTGGTCAGACTGAAATGCACATTCAAATACGGGGATAAGTTTGTTGAACCTGATGACGACTGGTTAAAAAGCATTGAAACCTTAAGTGATGAACTGCTTGGGGTATATTCGAAGGCCGAGAATACTGCATTATCGGCAGCCTTCGGAGGCCGAAAGAAGAAAAGGCTCAACCGGGTATTTGATGCAATCGGGTTTGTCTACCCTGACCATCATTATCCGGTGCCAGGCCGCAAAAGAAAAAATACTTCTCCTGCAACAGAAGTTGCCACAGGTGCTTCTAGTGAGCCAGCGCCGCAAAGAAAAAAGATGAAGGTGCTCACCCACCGGGCACGTTTTATTGAGCCGGCCATAGTGCCTGAATTTATCGGTGAAGTCTCCTTGGCCACTGAAACTACAGAGCCAGCTCCAGGGCCGAAGATCGAAGAAAAAACTGAAGCACCTTCAGCAGAGAAGGCAGAGAAACCGAGAATTGAAGGACCAAAAATATTGGAAATCTTAAGTCCTTCAGCAAGTGTTGAGACAATAAAAAATCAAAAGGGGCCATTGGTGACCCCAAAAAGAAAAAGAATGGTGAACGTGCTAGATGTTTTGGAGACAATTAAGTCTTCAAGCATAACTCCAAAGAAGACTGTTGAACTTTCTGAAGTGTCTACTGAAGCTTTAGTTGCTGAAGCTTCGAAGCAACAACTTGAAGCTGAAGCTGGGCCCTCAGAGCCCACCAAGGGACAATCTTTGGAAACCGAAGAAAAAATAAATATGTCAGAGCCAATTTTGGTTGAAGAAATTGACACTGCCGCCCCCGAAGCTCCTTCCAACATATGCGATTACATTGTGCGACATGCTTCGGGGAAGAAATTATCTGAAGAAGAGATCTATGAAGCCAATCACTATGCCAGAGAATTAAAATATCTGAAGGGGGCAGTAGTGTTCAATGGGACAAACGAAGATGACTTCCTATACTGCCTCCCTGACAACAAAGAATTATCTGTCTGCCGGGAGATGGCTAGAAGTATGGGGTTTCCAAAGCTCGAAGCTGGATTATGTGCTATGACGAAGGAGGATCTCGCGGACAGTCTTGCGTACAATAGCCTAAAGGTATGGGAATTGGGCGCTTGGAAATTTTATAATTCGTAACTCATTCTTTTATTCTTATACCAACCTTTTTACATATAGGGTTTAATTATAAGCAACACATTGAGAGCACAAAAGAATGCCGAAGATGAGAGCTATGAAATTGCGTTCAACAACCTACGGTCAGAAGTTATTAAACTGAGAAACGAAGCTCTGGAAAAGGATAAAATTCTTCTTACATTGGTAGACAAGGTAAAAAAGGACGAAGCTGCCTCACAGGTCCAGGCCGAAGCCCAAAAACGTGAGATTAAAGATCTTCAGAAACAGCTAGCTAGAGCTAAAGAGGAACGTGTGCTTGAAGAAACAAAACGAGAGCTTAGTGATCAATTGGCCAATCATTTAGAGATAGGTGTTAAGGAGCTTTGCGCATCCTAGAGAAAATGCTATGTTAAATCTATAGAATGCGTCAAAAAGATAAAATCCAGCTTTGCCAGCGTTGGCGCATTCTCTAGTGAAGAGAATTTCTCAAGAGGCAATCCCGAAGGTCCAATGGAATGGATCAGTCACGAAGCAGAGGCCTTCGAGGAAATCCTGAGTAGCCGCAGTGACATCTGCGCTTTTTCGGGCGCTAGAGGAGTTGCTACTGTTTTGGAGAGGAGAGGTTGTGAGCATGTAAAATCCTTAGCTCAGTCTGAAGCTGCCTTGTCCTCCGAAGACATCAAAGACCCCTCGGTCGAAGCAAGCATGGTTGGCGGAAAATTCTTTACTGATATCTGGGACAACGGCGGTCGAGAAATGGCGCAAGAAATTATTCAAAAGAGTGAAAAAGGCATCCATGATGCTAGGAAAGTGACAGAAGTTGCCGAAAAAAGTACAGAGCCCGAAGGGCAAATAGGTATTAATTAGTCGTTCTTATTGTGTTGTAATTTTTAATTTCAGACTTTGTTCGCGGTCTGTAATAGTAATATAGTCGTATCTTCTCTTCCCTCAGAACCTGCTGAGGCATCTCCGGGCCCCCACCCAGAGGGGGACGATGAAATTAGAAAAATGGCCGAAGCCATTATGGATGAAGCTGTTAACCGGCTCCTGAACGAAGCTGCCGAAGTTGTTTTGAGAGAAGATTAAGCACTTTTGTAAAAACTTCTGAAATGAAATATGTGTGACATTTTGTAACCCTGTAATATATTTGCTTTTAATGATTCGATTCTTTACGATGCATGAAACTTTACATACGTACCGTTTTTGAGCCTTCGGCGAAAAAACACCTTCCCTTCTTTTCATGCTTCGTGAAGATAGAAAAACTTTTATGCATCACGACAATGTTCATAGTGTTTTGATGAAGGATATCGAAGCTTCGTGAAAATATTCTCCGAAGCTATATTCCGAAGATCAACATTGTATCCCCTTGTGACTTAGCACGATTTTCACTTTCTCAAAGTATCCTTCCGAAGGTTGATGCCGTGTCCCCTTCTTTTGCCATATGCAACATGATGTATGATGCTTATGCTATGCAAAATGATGTGATGATGCTATGTTATGTGGATGACATTTGTTCCGAAGATACAGACATATCCCCACAAAATATTTTCGTATCAGTGCTGACTTTTCGCTATAAGCTCTGCATTCCCTTAGGAACGACTTTGGAGCTTCTTCGCCTTTTACTTAGACGGTATCAGCGTTGACTTTTCGCTGTAAGCTCTGCATTCCCTTAGGAACGACTTTGGAGCTTCTTCGCCTTTTACTTAGACGGTATCAGCGTTGACTTTTCGCTGTAAGCTCTGCATTCCCTTAGGAACGACTTTGGAGCAGAAAACTTACACTGCGTTCCCTTTGGAACGGCTTTTTGTGATTTCAGCAAGCTTACTCTGCGTTCCTTAGAACGACTTTTTGTTGCTTCGAAGGATTTTCGATAATTCGAAGGTGCTCCTTGTTATCGTAAATTTTTAAGCTTCAACAACTTAAACCTGAGAAAATACATTTTTCTTGTAGCCAACAACGAAACTATTACATGAAAACTGAAAAATGTTCTTTATTACACAGAAAATAGAACTAAATGGAAAAGACTGCTATCAAGGTAGGATATTTGTCAATAAATGTGCTTCGACTCTGGCACAGTGCTATTGACTGTGCGAGCTTCAGATTGTTCTCTGAGATCCCTTTGGTGTGGAACATATTGGCTCCCTTCCGGCTGTTGGCCTTGTTGCAGCGGTGGTGGAGGCGGGGGCTGTTGCCATGAAGCTTGAGGTTGACTCGCCGAAGCTACAGAAACTACAGGGTGGTTGCCCACGTATTCTGGGATGTAAGGCAGATGGTACGAAGCAGTATGCATGACCTGCTTCGGCTGAACTTGTTGTGCTGCAGCTTCGGCTATCTCCTTTTGCTTCTGGATCGTGACATGGCACATCCTGGTGGTATGGCCCTTGTTTTCTCCACAGAACAAGCAAAACATTTTCCTTGGTTGATCTCCAAATCTTCCGCCGAAGCCCCTGGCGCCTCTGCCTCTTGGAGCTGGTGGCCGGAAGAAACTTTGCTGTTGCCCCGAAGCCTGTGAGGAGCACTGCGGCCTGTGCTGCTGACTTCCCTTATCATCACTTTGAGTATTGTGGATAGACCTGACATGCCTCGGATAAAATCTTCCTCCGAAGCCCCTGGTCATTTCAGAAAACCTGAAAGCCTCCTCCCTTCTTTGGCAAAAATCGTTGTCGGCACGAATATACTCGTCCATCTTCTGGAGCAGCTTCTCCAAAGTTTGAGGAGGCTTCCTAGCAAAGTATTGAGCTGAAGGTCCAGGCCGAAGTCCCTTGATCATGGCTTCAATGACAATTTCGTTGGGCACCGTTGGTGCCTGCGCCCTCAAACGCAAGAACCTTCTGACATACGCCTGAAGGTATTCTTCATGATCCTGAGTGCACTGGAACAAGGCTTGAGCAGTGACCGGCTTCGTCTGAAACCCTTGAAAGCTGGTTAACAACATGTCCTTCAGTTTTTGCCATGAAGTGATCGTTCCTGGTCGAAGGGAGGAATACCAGGTCAGAGCAACACTCCTGACAGCCATAACAAAAGACTTTGCCATGACTGCAGCATTGCCACCATACGAAGATACTGTTGCTTCGTAGCTCATCAAAAACTGCTTCGGGTCTAAATGGTCATCGAACATGGGAAGCTGTGGCGGCTTGTAGGACGGAGGCCAAGGTGTAGCCTGCAGCTCAGCGGACAGGGGAGAAGCATCATCGAAAACAAAATTTCCATGATGGAAATTGTCATACCAGTCATCTTCGTTGAAGAAAATCTCCTGATGAAGGTCTTTTTGTTGAGGCCTTCGGTTCTGCTCATCGTGAGTAAGATGGCGAACTTCTTCAGAAGCTTCGTCTATCTGCCTTTGCAGTTCAGCTAGCCTGGCCATCTTTTCTTTCTTCCTCTGCACCTGTTGATGAAGCATCTCCATATCTCTGATCTCTTGATCTAGCTCATCCTCTTGAGGCGTTGGGCTGACGACCTTCCTCTTCTGGTTTCGGGCTTCCCGAAGAGAGAGAGTCTCCTGGTTGGGGTCCAGCGGTTGCAGGGCTGCAGCTTTCTTCGGCGCCATAGCGAAGGTCTATGGCTTCCGAAGGTGTTCAAAAAACTCAAAGTGGAAGTGAGTTCACCGGAGGTGGGCGCCAATGTTGGGGACTTGTTCTCAAATGCTTCGGATTAAGAACAAGGCAACATAAAGAGTGTTAAATGATAAAGTCCTCCGTCCCCTTAAACATTATCTCCCTTCGGGATATAATGTGTTCCGGACGAAGGTCACAAATAACATGTCTTCGTAAACATAATAAATTATGATGAAGAGCTTACATGCAACATAAAAAGTGATATGAATATTTAAATATTACCACAACATCACTTTTATTTTATTATCATGTAAGAATGGAAAAGATTTTAGATTACAGGTGTACCTTCGGATTGCAGGAAAGCAAAAGTACAAGGATGACGGAAAGCAAATGCCAAGTCCGCGTGAACAGTACGGGAGTACTGTTCATCTATTTATAGGCGTGGGACGCAGCCCATGTAAAATTACATTCATGCCCATTACATTTGCTAATGACTTATGGGAATCTGTCAAGGCCTAAGTAGTCTTTTCATCTTTAGGTCGGTTCCCCGTTCCGCTATCGCGACGAAGCTTTCCTGCGCATAGCTTCGGCTGCGCACCATCCTTCGTACAGCATGGTAACCAGCCCGTCCTTCATCTCAACCCCCTTTCGTCTGGCTTAAGCTTCGTCCTGTCCGTACTCCATGTTCATAATCTGAGTCCGAAAATACCTGTTCATATAATTCACTTGGAAAACATTGTCAAATCTTGTTTTTGAGGACCTTCGGAGGACGAAGGCCCCCAACACTACACACCACAGCAAAACGGTGTGGTAGAGAGGAAGAACAGGATGCTCATCGACATGGCGAGGATGATGCTTGGAGAATTCAAGACGCCCGAGCGGTTTTGGTCGGAAGCTGTGAACACGGCTTGCCACGCCATAAACCGAGTCTACCTTCATCGCCTCCTCAAGAAGACATCGTATGAACTTCTAACCGGTAACAAACCCAATGTGTCATACTTTCGTGTATTTGGGAGCAAATGTTATATTCTAGTGAAGAAAGGTAGAAGTTCTAAGTTTGCTCCCAAAGCTGTAGAAGGGTTTTTGTTAGGTTATGACTCAAATACAAAGGCGTATAGGGTCTTCAACAAATCATCGTGTTTGGTTGAAGTCTCTAGCGATGTTGTATTTGATGAGACTAATGGCTCTCCAAGAGAGCAAGTTGTTGATCTTGATGATGTAGATGAAGAAGACGTTCCAACGGCCGCAATACGCACCATGGCGATTGGAGAAGTGAGGCCACAGGAACAAAAGGAGCAAGATCAACCTTCTTCCTCAACGATGGTGCACCCCCCCAACTCAAAATGATGAACAGGTTCCTCAAGAAGAGGCGTGTGATCAAGGGGGAGCACAGGATGTCCAAGTTGAAGAGGAAGAAACACCACAGGCCCCTCCAACTCAAGTTCGAGCGACGATTCAAAGAAATCATCCCGTCGACCAAATTTTGGGTGACATTAGCAAGGGAGTAACTACTCGCTCTAGATTAGTTAATTTTTGTGAGCATTACTCTTTTGTCTCTTCTATTGAGCCTTTCAGGGTAGAAGAGGCTTTGCTAGATCCGGACTGGGTGTTGGCCATGCAGGAAGAGCTCAATAACTTCAAGAGAAATGAAGTTTGGACACTGGTGCCTTGTCCCAAGCAAAACGTTGTGGGAACCAAGTGGGTGTTTCACAACAAACAAGACGAGCACAGAGTGGTGACAAGGAACAAGGCTCGACTTGTGGCAAAAGGTTATGCCCAAGTCGCAGGTTTGGACTTTGAGGAGACTTTCGCTCCTGTGGCTAGGCTAGAGTCTATTCGTATTTTGCTAGCATATGCCGCTCACCATTCTTTCAGGTTGTTCCAAATAGATGTGAAGAGCGCTTTCCTCAACGGGCCAATCAAGGAGGAGGTGTACGTGGAGCAACCCCCTAGCTTTGAGGATGAACGGTACCCCGACCACGTGTGTAAACTCTCTAAGGCGCTCTATGGACTTAAGCAAGCCCCAAGAACCTGGTATGAATGCCTTAGAGACTTTTTAATTGCTAATGCTTTCAAGGTTGGGAAAGCCGATCCAACTCTTTTCACTAAGACATGTGATGGTGACTTATTTGTGTGCCAAATTTATGTCGATGACATAATATTTGGTTCTACTAACCAAAAGTCTTGTGAAGAGTTTAGCAGGGTGATGACGCAGAAATTCGAGATGTCGATGATGGGCGAGTTGAACTACTTCCTTGGGTTCCAAGTGAAGCTACTCAAGGACGACACTTTCATCTCCCAAACGAAGTATACGCAAGACTTGCTTCAAGCGGTTTGGGATGAAGGACGCCAAGCCCGCAAAGACTCCAATGGGAACTGACGGACACGTCGACCTCAACAAAGGAGGTAAGTCCGTTGATCAAAAAGCATACCGGTCCATGATAGGTTCCCTGCTTTATTTATGTGCTAGTAGACCGGATATTATGCTTAGTGTATGCATGTGTGCTAGATTTCAATCCGATCCAAGGGAGTGTCACTTAGTGGCCGTGAAGCGATTTCTTAGATATTTAGTCGCTACGCCTTGCTTCGGGATCTGGTATCCAAAAGGGTCTACCTTTGACTTAATAGGATACTCAGACTCCAATTATGCTGGATCTAAGGTCGATAGGAAGAGTACATCAGGGACGTGCCAATTTCTAGGAAGGTCCCTGGTGTCGTGGAGTTCTAAGAAACAAACCTCTGTTGCCCTATCCACCGCTGAGGCCGTGTATGTTGCCGCAGGACAGTGTTGCGCGCAACTACTTTGGATGAGGCAAACCCTCCGGGACTTTGGCTACAATCTGAGCAAAGTCCCAATCCTATGTGACAATGAGAGTGCTATCCGCATGGCGGACAATCCTGTTGAGCACAGCCGCACAAAGCACATTGACATCCGGCATCACTTTTTGAGAGACCACCAGCAAAAGGGAGATATTGAAGTGTTCTATATTAGCACCGAGAACCAGCTAGCCGATATCTTTGCCAAGCCTTTAGATGAAAAGACCTTTTGCAGGCTGCGTAGTAAGCTAAATGTCTTAGATTCGTGGAACTTGGATTGATTTGTAGCATACATGTGTTTATGCCTTTGATCATGTTCCTTATGCATTTTGCTTATTTATGGTGCTCAAGTTGTACAAACTCTCCCCGGACCTCAAAAGTCCATGTGTGAGTGATGCACATATTTAGGGGGAGATGTGCTACAACTTGACCCTTTGAGACTAACCATATGTTTGAGCTTGCTTGATTTAGTCTCAAAGGTGGATTGAAAGGGAAAAGGTGAACTTGGACCATGCAAGACTTCCACTGCACTCCGATGAGAGGGTAACTCACTCCAAGTTCATCTCCATATTCTTATTGCCTTTTTACTCTTATTTGAAGATTTTGGTGAGGCAATGGGGTTTTAGGGCCAAGATTGATCCCGTTTTGGTGCTTGATGCCAAAGGGGGAGAAAATAAGGCCAAAGCAAGAAATGGATCAACTACCACTTGAGAATTTTGAAAATAGTAGAGTAGAGTTTTGTTTTGTCAAAATACTCTTATTGTCTCTTAGTGCTAAAAGTCTGTCTCTTGTGGGGAGAATGCTTGATTATGGGAAAAAGGGGGAGTTTTTGAATCTTTGATCAATTTCTATTAGAATACCTCTCTTTATGTCTCAACAAGCGAGTTTGACTTAGAGATAGGAAATTGAGTTTGATTTTCAAAAATAAACCAAGTGGTGGCAAAGAATGATCCAAATATGCCAAATTTGAATCAAAATAATTTCTTGCTCGAAATTGCATTGATATTGCACTTCTTTTAGTTGCTTTATGTTGTGTTGGCATAAATCACCAAAAAGGGGGAGATTGAAAGGGAAATGTGCCCTTGGGCCATTTCTAAGTATTTTGGTGATTTGGTGTCCAACACAAGTGCTTAAGTGTTAAACTATGCCAAATGGTGGACAAAGTGCAAATCAATACAAAGGTATGATTCTAGACTTAGTACATTGGTTTTTGTGTACTAACATATTTGTCTAAGTTCTAGAATCAGAGAAAATTCGATTGGAAAAGACTTGGCGCGAGCAGCCAAGACTTTGCTCGGTCTGGGTGCATCGGACTGTCCGGTGGTGCACCGGACAGTGTCCGGTGCGCCAGGCTGGCTCTGATGAAAAGGCTGCTCTCGGGTCTCGACGACGGTGTACGTCTATAAATCACTGGACTGTCCGGTGGTGCACCGGACAGTGTCCGGTGAGTCGGCTACGGCGGAGTCGCCGCTCTCGGGAACCAAGTCAACAGCGTACGGCTATAATTCACCGGACTGTCCGGTGGGGCACCGGACTGTCTGGTGAGCCAACGGTCGGGCGTGCCAACGGTCGGTCGCGCAATCCGCGCGTGACGCGTGGCCAAGCCAACGGTCGGATGGGAGCACCGGACTGTCCGGTGTGCACCGGACAGTGTCCGGTGCGCCAACGGCTCCAAGTCTCCAACGGTCGGCTGCGCCAGAATAGGAAAGAAATCTGCACCGGACAGTGTCCGGTGGTGCACTGGACTGTCCGGTGCGCCAGTCGACAGAAGGCAAGAATTGCCTTCCTGGATTGCTCTCAACGGCTCCTAGCTGCCTTGGGGCTATAAAAGGGACCCCTAGGCGCATGGAGAAGAAAACCAAGCACACTTTGAGCATTCTTTATCACTCACACTTTGTCTTTGCGCATTTGTTCGACATTCTTAGTTATTTGAGCTCCGTTCTAGTGAGAACTTTGTGATATTCATTAGAGCTCAAGTCTTGGTCGTGTGTGTGCGTATTTGCTGTGGACTTGTGTGTGTTGCTCATCCCATCCTTACTTCCGAGTTCATTTGTGATCATCTTTTGTAAGGGCGAGAGACTCCAAGTTGTGGAGATTCCTCGCAAACGGGATATAGTGAAAGGAAAAGAAACACCGTGGTATTCAAGTGAATCTTTGGATCACTTGAGAGGGGTTGAGTGCAACCCTGTCCATTGGGACGCCACAACGTGGAGTAGGCAAGTTTTGACTTGGCCGAACCACGGGATAAACCACTGTGCCTATCTGTGTTGAACTCCTTGTGGTTATTGTGTTTTGAAAGAACTCCTCTCTAGCCACTTGGCTTTGTTGTGCTAACTCCTAATCAAGTTTTGTGGCATTAAGGTTCAAGTTTTTACAGGATCACCTATTCACCCCCCCTCTAGGTGCTCTCACAATCCCTAATAAGTCAAAATCCCCTCCAATTCATATGGATTAAAAATAACCGAACAAGCCCTTAGGCGGTCTCCAACCCCCCCTGGGATCTCGGTGTATGGCAGTGCCCGGAAGAGCCCCCTCTGCCACACGCAGTTGAAGGAGAGAGAATGGAATTCCCCTTTATAAGGGGGAGCTCTAATCTTCCCCCATTCGCTAATCAGTGCTTTTAACTGGGAAATTAATAATTTCCAAGTTTATTACCTGATAACAATATGTATGACGGTAATACAAATATTGTATAGCTTTTTGAAACTACAAAAACTGATGTCTAAAAGTCAAATAGCTCAGTTAAAATGTATAGGGGGGATGGTTGGAGAGAAAGTGAAATAGAGGGAAGAGGGGGGTATTTAAATATGAATAGAGAATATGAATAGGGGGATTTGAGAGGGGGAATGGTTGGATTCAGCCTTAGAGCTATCAGCTGTAGGGAAATTTTGAATTTGACCATTCATTTATGTAATTTATATGTTTTGATAAGTGATAACTATGAAATGACAGCTATAATATTATAAATCTACCAGTACCTTAGGTCACAAGTACTAATTTGTTGTCATTCTCAACTATTAAAATTAAACATAATTTTGCTACTCCTATTAGCATTTTTAGAATATTCATGCAACACCCTTTAGCATCTTCTACTCATCTATCGTGAATCACAGTGCTAATTTTTCATCAAGGACTTCTCAAGATGTCGTGGATGGGTTAAGCGATGAAAGTGATGGTGAAAGCTCAATAAAAAGAAGAGAACCCCAAGACGTGGGAGAAAGAAAACCACCGCTGAAACATCGTATGGCGAAGGAGAATAAAACCAAATCATCATTGAACAAGCGGTCGCTGAAGAGACTAAAGAAGTTAACATGAGAGGCCGCAAGAAGGGTAAATATGTACAAATTGGTTGCCACGTACGATGGAACGAACAGACCTCTGACACCTTCCTTTCACCACCACCTTGGCTGTTCTTTTGGAAGGAGTAATAGATTAGCCTGAATAAGAAATAACCTCTTGTAACCCAATCAGTAAAGGCATCCAAATAACACTCCCTCCATTCCAATACAAAAAAAACACAGCAAAGGTGCCAAACTCTCACCTGGTCATCATCTAAGGTCTTCGACCTGAACTGCACTGACGATTCGAGACGGCTCCCTGTTCAGATCAATCAAAATTTCACTATAAATCTTTGACTCTACGAGTAATTAACCATGAAGATTATACATAGGAGATTCCTCAAAAAAAAGAACAAAGACACAGAAGTGAATAAGAAAACGTTGAAACTAACCTTTCGTTGTTGTTAAACCAAGAACAACCGGCAAAAGTACTCCTCTAACGCATGCTGCAGTTCTTGAACAGCTGATACGTCTGCATAATCTTCCCATAGCAAAAGGTCACCGTTTACCATAACCAAGTCCAGCCTGTGAGCAGAAGAGCAGTAGTGGCCACAGATCAGTGACGAACGACATACATATCTCTCATGTTAACTTCTTTAGTCTTTGAAGGCTCATCAATTACAGGAACAAGCAGAATGATAAATTACACGAAAATGCTACACCTGAAATGCAGCAGCAGCATGATGAAAAAAGAATAATGAAGAAAACAAAACCTTCATGAAGCACCATGACCAGCATGCCATGCACCGCGTCCACCGTGCATAGAATCGAAATATAGGACATTCAAGAAATGAAGGACTGTCATGGGAAACACATTTGACAGCAATGGAATATTTTACCGAACATACGGGTTTAGAAGTCCTCACTGGTAAGATAGCGCTTTCAGCGATTAGTGACTGCCGCATTTCAGCAGAGCACAACAATTGAGACTCTTGAAGATTAGAAAAAACAGACAAATAATTTGCAACTCACCTGCTTATTTGAGTGGAAAAGAAATATTAGCGGGATGCATCATGAAAGGTTAATAACTTACCTGACATGGTATAAATAGAACCATCTGGGCACTTCTTTGATAAGAAGTCAAGTATCTTTCAGCTTGGTTAGCAGTTACACGATGGAAATCAACAACATCATCAACAAGATTAGCTTTCTCCAGCTTGTCTAATGCCATGAACTATGAATACCAGATGACTAACTGGAACCTATTGAGGAGCATTTGCAGAAATGCGAATTCAGAAGGGGAAGAGAAATGCTCACCCGAAGGGGATTGGTCCACGAGCACGGAGCCCTTGAGCACGTACTCGTCATCGGTCGCCGGGAGGACGAGGTTGTCCTCCGAAAGCTCGTGCCACACAAACCCGTTCTTGTAGCTCCTGAAACCATCGACTGATCGATCAACACCGGGGGAAAAAAGAGATTGCCAAGAAAAAACAGGTCAGGAAAATGTCACAGACAAGGAGCAGTGTCGCATTACCTCTTGCAGGACCACGAGTACATCGCTGCCATGCCCTTGCCGCGCACCATGTTGAGGTGATTAATCACATCTGAAGCCCGCCCACCGCCACCCCGAGAAAAAGAGCAGAAAATAAGCCATCGTCGATAGAACACATCGCCCAGTAACAAGTTAAAAAAGAGGGGGAATTTCACGTAAGAAGAGGGAGAATCTTCATGGACTGGCTTCCACCAATTGGAAGTAACCAGTTAATAACAGTACCACAGTTTTTTTTCCTAGAGCTAATTCCCATCAGAGATGGGTTGATTTCTAAATAAAACCAAAATGGTCACAAGCAAGTCCCCATGCGACTTTCTTCACTGCTAATGCAGATGGACCACAAGAGATGCTAACAATAGTCCTGGAGAATATCAGTACCCATAGAAACTTCAGAAACGAAACACCAATTAGATTAGTTGACACATGCATAATTAGAGTATGAACGAACCACTTTGCGAAGCGTGCCCCTGCTTATAGTACTCAGCACACCTTGAAGTCGAACCATCAAGACCTTGGCACCATGATTCATTGATGGGTCTAGGCAATGGAACTAAACCCTGATTCATGAAACCAAAGCAATCATAAATATAAAATACTCGGTCCCTCATAGCTATTGGTGAATTGACATGAGACATGCAGTTAGCGACAACATATTTATCACACTCAAGCAGATAGTTTCTAGTATTGTTGATTCAAAGTTGGATAACAAGGGGAGACACATGCCAATAATCCTAGCTATGTTTATTGAAAATGGTTATCGTTTGCCCTTTGTAGGACACCAGATAAATAAAGGTCACAATTGCAGAGACACTCTAGGTGTAATTGTTTATATTCAGTGAAACCTGTGTCCAATGGTGCTGACTAAAATCAATCCTGCACTGGTAGATTTCCCTCGAGGAAACACGAAGGCTTCACCCTAGGATCGCCGTCATGGGGGATGACGGGGGTCGTCAATGGTCCACGTCCCAAGAAAGGTCAGTGACTTTCCCTCGAGGAGACACGAAGGCTTCACCCTGTCAAAGAACAGGGAAAACACCATGAAGGTTACCAGGAGAATACAATCTATGTACAGTCATGCACCACAAACAGAAATACATATTCCATGGACTCTATAATATGTGTATGGTCAACTACGATTATCTATTGTTAGACTATTGTCTTCTTTAATACCAATAAATTCCTAGAATTTGTATTCCAATCGACCAAATATATGAACTCAAAAGAAAAATCTAACCAAATAAGCATCATGCATTCATAAAAAAGTATACCTTTAGCACACAAAACACACAATTTCACGAGAACATTCAGCCTAAGCAGGATAGTTCCGTGAGAAAAGATGATCTCGTTTGGCTCGATCGCATTCTGGCTTTGTGATCTAAAATGGGATGGACAACTTAAAAAACAAACATGTACTACAATTGCTTACAAAAACTGAGGCGGGTACCGAATATTGATGATTTCTGAGGAATATGATGTCCACACTCCATAGAGTTGTCCATATCCAATCATATAGCAGGTAGTTCAATGCAGACAACAAGGCAAGTAACCAGGCAAAACAATCATGATACCTGCAAATACGGAGCAGATCCCAATCCCATGACCACCGCACTATGATCCTACAAGCATATACGGAACACAGATCAAAATGTTCACGACAAGAGGACTGCCATGTAGGCGCTAAGCTAAAGTAATCTGAGATTCAGGTTTTCAGGGGATATAGGTCGCAAACAGTCAGAGATTCAGTATTACCTACGTTCACAAGAATTACCGATCAACACTTACCATTTATTCTGGAGCAACATATAGGAAAATAATCAGTGAAGAGTTGGCAATTACAAAAGTGGTCCCAGATAGCTTTGTCAACCTTGACGCGTCCTGGTACCGTTGCTCCTCTATAGCACTCTGCGAGAATGCAAGAGCACCCAAACAGAACGGATGTAGTTAGAAAATTGTAACATACAATGGTGGGGAAAGATACACACCTCAACTAAAAATAAACAGCACAAAACAGTTCTAGACCACCCTGATATAATTGGATAATGTGCAACAGTGCTTACAGATGCTAAAATCTTTTGTGGATTTATTTTGAGGCCAAAACAACACTCAAATTTCACAAATACCTGAAATTTACATTGCATACGAGAGAAAGATGCAGCTTATTGAAAGAACAACCTAAGAGAATTAGACAACAAATTAAAAAATTTGGTCAGGACAACAAACTATGATAGAAAAACATAGCGACTTTGGGAGAGTGATGGCAGTGATGTTATTATCCTAGAGCAACATATAGTCATCCTCATTTCAGGATAGGTGTACACATTACATTGGCATTTATTCCTAGTACGAACAAAGGGAGGTACCTCTTCCTTTTCTTTTTAGTTTTGTTTCTTCGCTTCTGGTCATCACTCTTTTGTTCCTCTTCCTCTCCTTCCACTTCTTCCTCGTCGTCCATTATGAAGTCACCCTACTCAAATTAATCTTGACCATCCTCTGCACATACCCCGTGATCCATATAAATCAAAATACAATTACTTTTAGGAATATGTTTTAGGGTGCTTGTGTGATAGAAAAGATATTTGCTAGCCAATAAACCAGCATCCATTCAGCAGGAGCGAAGGACAGAGGGTCATGCCTTTGATGAGATTATCCTTTTCCTACCAGTGCAAATGTGGTATATATTGCAAAAATCCAAATGATCGTAACAAAGTAGCACATAATTGTTAATATCTACCTCAAGAACAAGGCTTGAAATAAAATCATTTAGCTTCATTTGACTATCAGACATGTCATAGACCTACAACAAATATATAAAGAAGTCAATCATCAATAACATAACTGAAACAAAGATATAAAGGAGTTAATCATCAATAACATAACTGAAAAAAACCAAATAAATCTGATCATTTTCATATCATCCACAAAATTCTAGGTCATCACCTTCACTAAACATGAAAAGAGCTTCCAGGTATATGATGATCGCCTCCATTCGTCTCTGGAATGGTTCCTGTCACTTCATTTGAACTGGATGAGACATGAACACTGCCTTCCTTCTGCAAAGAGTATCGATGCCAAGACATATTATGAAGTACAGGAACACGAGGCAAAAAGGATCTATTCTTGCTAGGCTAACCTGTTTAATGGGATTCCATGGGAGCACCTCTCAATTACAAAACCTCATTGTCTACACTAAAATTGAACCTTCCAAATAATAAGGAAAAAAAATTAATTCGTGCAGATTTGCACATACCTTGAGTGCATGAAAGGGGTACCGATTTAGGCAGAGGCAAAGGACTCCACCTCTGCTATCACCAAAATATATACAGTGCGAAGAAGTTCCCCCAGAAAACGCCTTCTATTTCACAGGTATCAACGCACAGGCATTAAACAATCAAACAAGTGTTGTCCTCCCACGAATCTTGCTGCAGATAAAAGGAAAGAACATTGGTTAGGAGAGAAATCGATCACGTGACCCTGCTCCCTCCCATAGATCGATCCTAGACGCTTAGGATGAGGAAATAGATCGATCTAGAGTTAGGAAGAACCAAATCCACCAAGGCCACCGCACGGGCACACATAACTGGAGGCGCACACACGCGCAACAAAGGAACGAAGCGAGACAGATGAGAGGCGCTTTCGCATGAGCGCTCACCTTCCTCGGCGAGACAACACACAACTACGCCATGGTTGTGGTTGCTGTCAAAGCAACGGACGCGCGGGAGGGCGCCCGAGCCGGTGGCGGCGCGAGGGGTTCCCTCGGGCCCGAGCGGTGGCCTCGGCGGATTTGGAGTGAAGTCATAAGCTAGGGTTCTGTGAGGCGGCGGGTGCGGGTTTCGCGTCGACACCGATGAGGATCTCGCCGTAGCCGAATGTGACGAGTGTTGCCCAGGACTTGAGCGGGCGGGTGCCGGAGTTGAGCACGGTGACGTTGGCGCGGAAGGCGTAGGGCTGCTTGTTCTTGTCACTGACGAAGGGTCGGATCTTGGTGCGGTCCATGAAGTTGTAGGTCAGCTGGATGTCGTTGCAGCTGGGGTCGGGCGCGGGGGCCACTGCCGCCGACGCTGTCCCCCTCTGCGCCGCCGTGAGCCCCGCGATCAGGAGGAGACCGAGGACCACAACGTGGGGAGCTACGGAGCCAGCCATATCGCTGGATCGGGGCGCGGGCGCGGTGGACTGGTGACTGGGGCTGGGGCTGGGCAGAAGCGCGGTGGCAAGGTAGATGAAGCGATCAGAAAGTGCGTGCACAACTGGGAATGGAAGACGAAGGGGGAAGGGGTGGTGCGTGCGTGCGTCGTCGCTGACCTCGGTTTGAACTGGGGGAGCGGTGTCGTGCGTGCGTAGGCCACGACCGCTCCCACGACCTCCGCGCCTTCGTGCCCGACCTCGACTCGATGCCGTCGTTGCTGACCTCCTCGCCACCGCGCCATCGAAGGAAGGAGTGCGAGATCCGCTGGCGTATGGGCGAGATCCACGGTGGGGGAAGGGGTGTGCTGTAGGTGTGCGGCGGGGGCAGGCGGCGCAGTGATGGGGAGAGGAGGAGGAGGTGGATCTAGGGCGTCCATGGCGGGGAACCGCGGCGCCTTCGGGCGAGATCCACGGCGGGGACTGCGGGCGTTGCTGGCGCGGGGTCCGGGGGCGCTGCGGCCGCGAGGACGGCGGTGGGGAATGCGGGCGCTGGGAGGGGAATCGAGCGGGCGGAGCTGGCGCAGCGGATTTGCGGGACCGGGGGCGCGGCGGATTTGCGCGCGTCAGCAGCCGATGCGCGGGGAGGCAGAACAAAGTCCTGTGCACGCATACAATAGTAACATATAGAGTAGTAGAGATTCTAAATACTAAGGTACATGTGGTTTTGTAGTAGCTACGCGGTCAGGGTTGTGTGTTGAGCCAGCACAATAGCTGGCTGCGCGGGCGCTGGACATGGGACCCAAAAGGCACAACGCTGAGGCAGGACGCGTGGGGATGTAGAACCAGTCATGGCGCACGTGGGACAGGCACAAAGTGTCAGTGCCGAGGGTAAAGCCGTGGTAGCACATCATATACCCTTAATCTTCTTAGTGGAAATGAAGAGTGTTTTGATTTATTGTTGTTGTTGTTGTTCCTTGTTAGATACTTGATTTCAATCTTCTGAAGACATTGAAAACCAAGGCAACACAAGATGAATATGTAAATATTCGTAGTTATTTTGACACTTCTTCGAAGTGTTATCACGAATCTTTTAAAAGGAGATGTGACTAAAACATTATAAAATGAAATGACAACGAGTGATTGAGTGTAAAAACTCATCTTATATGTCTTGATATTTTTATTTCATTTTCCTTCGTATCAAATGAGTTTACAAACATACCTTCGGTTCCTTAACACTAGGTGGCACAAATATTCTTCGAAGGCTAAGCGATACGAAACTATGGCCCTCAAAAAGGTGTATTTATGTAGGTTACTGTTCATCTATTTATAGTAAAGATGAACAGCGTCGTGAAAAATTACAAATATGCTCGTAAAGTCTACACATATTTTTGCAAATGACGGAGCGACACTGATGACTTTTCTCTTTCTTTATTGTTGCACAAGTCTTGAACTCGGTATCTTTGCATCCGAAGTCTCACGCGTGCTGAAGCTAGCGGCCTCGGCTCGCACCTTTGCCGTTCGCACCCTTTGTCAAAGCTTCTATTTATGCCGATTTAGTTTTTCTTGGTAGTGTACTGGGTGAAGGTTAGCTTCGTTCAATGTTGACTGTGTATTTGAAATATATTTGTTTATAATGAAGTGAAGGTTTTATGCCAATATTCCCGTCACGTTACGCCAGTTATATCGTCAGCAATATAACTAGGACTAGAGAATAGAACGGGTCGCATAAGATGACTTTTTGTGCACCTGTTTTATTACAGCGAGGGAAACGTCAAACATAGTGATAATAAATAAAAAAAAACGTTTGGACTTTGGACGACCATGCATGCCAGCACCATTTCACCCCTTCCACGAGATTACAATTACAATACGGCCGATCTCTAGCAGAGTCAAGACAGCAAGCCACGCCTGATGGTCAAGCGGGCCCGCTCTATTTTATGCTACCCTGATAAAATCCCTGGCAACGCTGTTCCTACGCGGTGATGCAGAAACAGCGGTACGCAAAAGACTTCGGCGTCCTACGACGTGCGTTGCGTACAGAAACCAACCAAGCGCGCGCATGCGAAATTTCGCTGCAAATCGCCGACCTTATCCTATTCCTGTGTCTGTGTGGCGCTGGCGCATGATGTGGAACTGGTTTTTGTTTGGCGCCCGCAGCTGCCTGCAAGCGAAACTTCCATGTCCACCACCAGCCACCACCAGTCCATGCCCGCACGGCGGCAGGCGGCGAGAAAAAAAGAAGATATTTTCCTCTTGTCCGTCCTTTTCGTCACTGCATGTGAGAACGAGTGGAGATCAAATGTCAATCCCAAAACGGGACCGCGTGCGTTGCGGCCCATCAGGCCTGATCCGTGACGACGTCCGGATTAAACAAGTATTTTCTTCGCAAATGATTGAGATCTCCAGCGACCGACCGGCGGGCCGGTCAATCCATCCATCCATCCATCGGCGCGGCACGGGTTCTACGTACAGTTCTTCTTCACCGATCGGGTAGCGTTCCCTTCAGTCTACCTACACCAAATAATACTAAAGAGCTAATATTTCAACTCAATTTTTTTTGGGTCTCCTCTTCCTAACTACCAACGAGATGACGAGTTTCGGGGGGAAAAACTGCCGAAACCATGTAAGTCTATATAAAAAAAGGACGTCTGTCACTGTCTCCTCTAACTCTAAATCGATATGGAAAATCAAACAGTGACTGGTCTAAAAGTTTACTTAAGCCTATGTCGTCGACAAATTTTCATACAAAATTCGAAGAATCCGTTTTCGCAATCCAAGCCTAACTGCCGCGGTCGATGGAAGTGAAGGCGTCAAAATCCATGTACTGCATGGGCCGCGTGGGCCTCGGCCTTAATTTTCTTCGCGTGCACACATACGGTTTCGATGAAAGCTCTTCAAGCAGGCATGCATGGTCATCGGTTTGTCATGCTTACGCACTGCCCTACGTATGCCGTACGAGCTGAGTCGCTAATTCGCCTGTGCTCCGCTGGCTAAGCACATGAGCTGATGCTGATGAGCGCACCAGCAGGCTGCAGCAAGCTACGCCAATAATGAGAGGGGCAAAACAAATTAAACCTACACCTGACACTGACAGTGACAACTGACAATAGGCAAACCAGCCCCGTTGATGAAACGCCAAGAACCAGCAAACCTTTCTTTAAATCGGCCGAGGGAGGCACCTGACCTGCCCCCTGCCCCCTGGCCACCTTATCTTCTGCCACACATCACGCCGGGCCCACCGGGCCGGCTCGAGTCCCCACTTGTTCTTCTCACTGGACGCAAAGGGCCCTTGATTAGTCTCCGGGGCTCGCGGTAATCCAATCGCGTAAACAAGGGCAACGGATATGCCTTGCCACCTGTGTGCATGCCGTGCCAACGTCCAGCGTGGGGACCGAGGTTACGTTTGGATTGTGCCTAAAATTGTCTGTGCCAATGCATGCCCAAACTTTAGCCTCAATTTTGGCAAGAAAATGTAACTAAGGAAGTGGACATGTGTCTTTGGCAGATCAATATTTAGTATTCATCTAAACATGCAAATTGCCAATGATCAACTACCTTTTTTCTCGTTTGGATGCCCAGGAAAGCAATACAAACATGCCCCGATTATCTTTTTTTTAATCATTTAGGCAATGTACAGACTACATACAACGGTCCATCACATGAATCACCCCTGGCGCGCACAACCGCCCGCCCATCACGTCCGCCCACGCGGGCTCCACGGCACCCCCACGACCGCCAGCAAGTCGACCGAGCCGCCCTCGCGTCGGTGTAGCCGAGCCACCGTGAGTTGAGTGATCTCGCCTAAAATAATTTAATATAGCATAAAATGACTTAAATGTTACCTAGACTTGAATGACATAAAGTTATATAGAACGATTTAAATGTTATTTGTACACTGAATGACTTAATATTTTTTTAAATAAATGAACCAAAAACATAATAAATGTTTGAGAAAACCCAAAAAATGGCTGGAACAATAATTACTTTATATTTTCTAAAAAAACAACTTAATATTTGTGTTATCTAAATTTTTGAATGACTTAAATATTGTGTGGACGCTAGAATGATTTAATATTTTTTTGTAATGACTGAATCAATAACAAATAAATGTACGAGAGAAAACAGAAAGAATTGCAGAAAACACAAGAATAACTAAATGTTTCTCTGAAATGACTTAATAATTACTGGAATGGCTTAATGTTTATTGGAATAACTTAACGTTGTTGTCTGTGATTTAATGATTATCTACAAGAAACCTAACAAAAGATCGTACAAGTGGTTATCTACAACTTTTGGTAAAAAATTATCGGTCTGTCAGCCCGTCACCGTCTAGTACACAAAACATTTTCTTGGAGATTCGTTGGCTGCTTCCCGAAGCCCTTCGTTCCTCCCGTGCGCCCTGGCTCTGGTCAAAGGGTTATCAAACAGTCTCAGCTTTTACATTTTCACAAAGCCAAAACCAAAAGCTCATAGATGGCCTTATATCGAATTCTGAAAAAGGCTCTTCGTTGGAACTCTTTTTTTTTACTATTGGATTGTCCATGTCATCCTATGGAATTTGCAAGCGCAAATAATAGTTTTTTGTCGACTTTCCATGCCATTCCTCGAATTATTCTAGCACATGAGATGCATTGGAGCTATTGAAAAATGTTATACTAGTCTACTTTCTTAAAACTTGACCCCTTTTGAAGCTCTGTCCGCATTCCGCGGGCTTACAGCCATCACCGTGTCGACGCGTGGCCAAGTTGATCGCGGAACCGAAATATTCATCCAATAGAGCTGTGAGCGCCTGAACGGTTCCGTGTTCTCCACTTCTCTCCCACACCGTCCCTCTTCTCCTGTGCTCAGCTGCCATGAGCACGCTCTAGGCCTCCTCCTCCTCCGCCCGCTCCTTTCGCCACTGCCCCTTCCGCTGCCAGCCCCTCTCCACCTCCCTCTATTTCCCCCCGGCCACCGCGAGCCCCGCCTCCGTGCATTGGTCCCGGCCACGCCGCGAGGAGGTGGAGCAGTGCGAACATGTGGCCGAAACGAAGACCCACCGCCGCTGGGGATGGCCCAGACGCCGCCACGATCCGAGGAGCGAGGATGAGGAGCCCGATGAGGTGGAGCCGCAGGCGGAGGATCCTCGCGAGGAGGAGAACACGGAGGCGGTGCCCGTAGCTGTAGGGGAACCGGTCAAGAGCACTAGCAAGGGGAAGAAGCAGAAGAAGCACTATGCTTCCTTTGAGTACCACGACAACAACTTCGAGATGGTAAGCCTCCTTCTCCTCTGTTTCTCACTTCCAGATCTTTGTCCACAGTGCCGTCGGGGATTTAGAGCCACGGGAGCAGCACTGTCAAAGCCGTGCGCTGCCACCTCCGCCATTCCCTCTCCTCACCTCCCTTCTAGTCTTCCACCTTGCTTCTCGCAGGCAGCTGAAGCAATCGGAGCAAGCAGAGAGATGCCGGCTCCTCCCACCCCCAGGCAGCCATGGACGCCCCCGAGGCGAGGAGTAGCGCATCCTCCTCCCCGGAGTTCGAGTTCTGGCCGCTCTACCCCAACCCCGCCGCCTCGCCCTCCTGCGCCGACGAGCTCTTCGCTGGCAGGGTGCTCCTCCTGCTTCCCATCCTCCCACCGAAGCCGGAGTCCAGGAAGAAAGGCAGCGACATTAGCCAATTCGTGCCCGTCGCGGAGCCGGAGCTGGAGCCGTAGCTAGGGGAAGCATCCCTTCTTGCGACCGTCGCGTCGCCTACGGCCTCGATGACTTCCCCGGTACCGCCAACCGCTAGCGGAGGAGGAGGGTCGAAGCGCTGGACCGACATCTTTTCCAAGAAGCCGGCGCCGGGAGCCCGCTGCCATCACCGTGTCGCTGCGCAGATTACACTATCGCTGGTGTGGTGGGCCATGGCTCCGCGTGGACCCACGCGCAGCTGCAGCGAGCAGAGGATGCGGCCCGCTGCGTGGACATCGTCGTCGAAACCGTCGCCTCACGGCTGCGCACGTCGTCCACAGTTCAACAGAGCCACGGCATGGGCGCCGACCCTGTTCTCGGTCAGTACCTTCTCCCAACTTCTCCTACACGCCCCGTCCTCTCTTCGCTTTGTGAAGTTGTCTTCTATTTTTGCTATGATAAAATTAAAATGTTGCAAAAGGTTTTAGCTATTTGGTGGGGTTGAATGTATTTCAACAACAGAAATTTTTTTATTGTATCTTGAGTGCCCAAATCCTGTAATTTTGATAGCTTGTTGAACACAGGACAACGTGTAACAAAGCATGTAACAGTGTTCTACTGTCATCGAGATTTATAATCTAGGTTGTCTGAACAAACAAGGCAACACCAGCACCTCGCAGTCTAGCAATGTTGACTGTTGCTAGGACAGATACTTTATTTAATTGTACAGCTAACACACTTGGCAGGCTTGAAATTTATCTGTTTATATACAACTCATATCTTATGCCAAGTTTAATGTTTTTTAGACATCCGGCTTGCTAGCCTTAGGATGCAAGCTGCGTGGCTTCGGCTACTGCAGTTGTGTTCCCTTTCAGTACAGGGTTTTGATTCTGGATGACAGATGATGTAGTTTGTTGAGCCCCAAACTAGATGGCCATCCATTTCCTTGATTAAATCATGGCTTGCAACGTGCCAATCCTCAACTAATTGGTGATGCTGTCATCTGTGAGAAACAATACAAAACCTGAGCCATACTTTTTTACTACATTGTTGCCACCAGATCTAAATCGATGCATAGTTTGTATTTTACTTCTTACTTGGCTTTGTATTTTCTAGCTTATCTAGAACATAAGACGCTCTTCCACCGTTCTGGTGCCTCATCAAGTAGTCTGGGAATAAAAAATGTCTATAAAATGTGTTGAGACATTAGCCTTTCATGAAGAGGCCAGCAAACTAATATCAACAATTTGATAAATAGGCTCACGAGAATATTATGCAGCTGATTTAGTTGTTGACATTATGAAACAGAAATCTATGTTGGGTCCATTTTTTACAAAAAAAACTAAATGAAATTGCAGTATAATTCACTTCACATTTTTCAAAGTCTAGATAGCGGTCTGCAGATTAAAGACTCACAGACATACAAATAGAGGTGTGGGTTAGAAAGACAGATAAGAATGTGTACAGGTGGTCCTTCATCTTGTGAGCGGTGTTGTCGAGGGTTTAAGCCTGATAAACATGCACTATTGTATCCTACAGTCAAGAAACCAAACCAAATGATCTGCAGCTAAAGGTTTAGAAATTTTTTCGGTGCTGCTGCTAGCTTCTTCAAGCCAAAAGCTGAACAAAATATAGCAGCTCCTTTGCAGCTCGCATCTAGCGCCAGAACACGTCAAAAAAGGAAAATTGACTACAAAATGAGAGAAGGGTAAATTGTCTATAGTCTGCGTCTAGCTCCTTTGCATGATTTCAATCAATATTCACGGGTCTTTCAAATTAAAAGAAGGGAAAACTGTCTACAAAATGGTATATCAGAATCACCCTCTCATAGCAAACAAGGCATTAGCACTTGTTCTCCCACTTGACCATATGATATTCTGATTTCTCATTGGCCCTTTGCCACAAGAGTTTAGCTCTAATTGTGTCCATTTGCTGATGTACCCCTTCCTTTAAACTACACATACATCCTCATGGTATATTTATGAAGGGTCCTAAGATAAGGGTCTGTTAAGATGAGTCTACACCTGATGTCGTATCCTTCCCCTTACATGGCTGCAGCCTCTTCTTTGTTTTATCTACCATTTTACCAAAACAACTAACCCCACGTGTTTATTTGATAACGGTATCAGTAAATAAGTCATAATATAACGTCCACTTGACAGTTAGGCATATTTTCCACCCTGACCTGTCTTTCTTCTCTACTGATGCATATGTTGAAACAGTTTATTGTTAACCAAACAGAAGTTTCGGCATCCGATATATACCTGGTGAATTGACGCTCCAAGTGTTGCTCCTACAATTGATTCCCTTACCCTAGGTTGCATTAGTCTATTCAGACTCGTGGAACCTAACTTACCCTTGTTTGGTTACTCGGAAAAGGTCTTTATGCCAGTTTGCACATTGCTTGAAGTAATCATAGTTGGTAGTGAAAGTTGCCTAGAGGGGGGTGAATAGGCAAGTTAAAACTTTTTCAACAAAATCTAGAAGCAAACTGGGTAAAACTGAATTGATCTCGAAATTCACCCAGTTAACTTTGGAAATGAGATGTTCTAAATGATCCACAGGGTTCAAAGTAGTAGATCTGAGAAGGGCACTTCTCAAAATCCACACACCAAAAAGATATAAACAAATCTTTCATGGAATGGTGAGAGAACGAATAACACGTATAGGCACAATGAACAAGAACACAAGAGACACAAGATTTATCCCGAGGTTCAGTCACACCACCAAGGTGCCCTACTTCCTCGTTGAGGCGCCCACAAAGAGCCGAGTCTCTTTCAACCCTAATCCTCCCTTTGCCGACCACAAAGGTCAAGCCCACACAATAATCTTTGCTCAAACGAGCGGGTAATACAAACTTTCTTGTGGTCTTCCACAAGAGTTAGAGACTCACAAGAGACACCTAGTCGTCTAGGAGGTAGAAGCTCCAAGAGTAATGAATCCACAAAGAACTTGATGTAGTACCAAAGCTCGAATCAAGAAGAGCAAGAGAGATTTGGAGATAAAGCACAAAAATCGCAGCTCTCAAACTCACTCAAAGATTTCTCTCCAAAGATTTGAAATGGGAGAGGCAAGAGGTGTGTGAGAGAGAGTGGGAGGTGTTTCTCAGGTTAGGAATGGAGTCCAAGTCGTGCTCTCCTATGGAGGAGAGAGGTGGGAGTGAGTATATATAGGTGGGGCTCCAAAACTAGCTGTTTTTGACTTTTCTGCCCAAAAACCGGTTGAACCGGTCCCAAAACCGGTTGAACCGGTTTTTCAAAAAGCTGCGCACAGCTTTTTGGCTGACACAACAGACTGGCAGAAAAAAGTGAATAGTGCAAAAACCGGTTGAACCTGTTTCCACCAGACAAAAAACGGTTGAGTGTCCGGCTGAACCAGTATTTTCCAAAAAGGTGAACAGTGCAAAAACCGGTTGAACCTATTTTTCCAAAAAGCAATTTTGGCCAAGATAGACTTAAAAAGGTTGTACTACATACTTTCACTAAGGATTAACAAGGGTAAAATGGAAGTTTTAGATCAAGGATTTTGAGCTTTAGTACCAACACCAACCTTCTTTATGGATCCCCCTTGATAGTACGACGATTCCTATACTCAAGTCAAATAAAATATAATTAAGTAAACTCCTTGAGTCATTGGTGTCTCAAGTGTGATTTCTCCATGATGTTGCTTCATAAGGATCACAAACATCTTTGTCTCACCTTTTGAAGCAAACACAAATCGAGCCTGTGACTTGTGCCATTTCACCATATATGAGTTCAAATCATGGCTTCAAGTCACCTTACTGATGCATCAACATGTTGTAACTCTTCATAGCTGATTAGTTCATCGACTTAATTAGTGCAAGTACTCTCTTCTTCACCTTAGCCATGGTACCTCGGTCTACAAGCCGTCGCTTGGCCTTCAGCTTCGCTTAGTTCCTCGAAGCCCTTTCCTTGCTATCTTCACCCTATCAAGCCATTCTTGAGTCACATCCTATTGAGCATCCATTGAGAGAATCATTTCTTCAATATTGTGAACCTTGCTTGAATGTCATCTAGATATAACTGCTAAGATCAATCAATCTCTAGTTTGATTCTCATATATTCATATATGGACTAATAGTAATATGGTCAAGCCAATTCACGATTCCTCATATCTTATTCACTTTGGCTTGACCAATCCTCTTAATCACTTCAACCTCTATTATGGTCATATTTATGCATAGTGATTTCTCAGGACTTGTCCATATATTCAAACCAATATAGAGACCATATTATATCCATTTGCATTGTCTCACTGGTTATTTGACCTTGTGTTGAACCTTGTTCACTGATCATTATACACTATTCAAGTATGTTCATCATACTGAATTTCCTGTTCAACACTTAGCAAACTTGTTAGACCTTTAAATGTGTTGTTATCCAAATCACCAAAACTCACAAAAGGGATGAATGCACTTTTAATCTCCCCCTTTTTGGTGATTGATGACAACACATTTAAAGCTTACATAAGATTTGATAAATAAGATTTTGAATCCTATGATATAGTTTCCTCCCCCTAAATATGTGCATTTCAGAAAATACCAATTTTGTACTCAAATGCCAAAATGCCAAAACCACATATTTGGGTCAAAGAGTGAAGACAACTTATATCATACTATTCATAGGGTGCTTTGTGTCATAAATAAACGTGATGCTCATGACATATTATGCACTCATCAATTTCCTTCATCTTATGTTTTACTTATGATTCAACCCCCTTTTGTCAATTATTTCTCCCCCTTTTCAAAAGTCTTCTTACACTTAGTTACATAAGACTAAAGGTAAGCTTTATTGCACAATTTCTCCCCCTTTGTCATAAATCTCCAAAAAAGGTATAAAGAATATAAAGGGTAGAAATTATGATTAATCAAGATTTGAACACACTATCATGAAAAGGGTCCTTATATGGCACAAAGGTAATGGAGAAGTGTCATAAGTGATGTACCTTTGCGTTTTACCTTTTCAAAGGGGTGTTCCACACTTGTGTTGTATTTAGAGTTCATTTTGCAATCTCTTGTTGGCATAATTGTGACATAAGTCCAAGATATCAAATGAATATTGTCATACTAATTGATAGATAAATCTGGAGTCTAGATAAATCTTGATACCTGGAGTCTAGATGTCACCTAGCATTTTCTTTTCATAACAAGAGGCAGCATGAAAATTGCACAAGTATGAATTATACAACTAGTGACCATGTACGAAAAATATCAATTGAAAACCACCAATTGATACAATTTGATAGATAATCAGATCACTAATTGCATATTACACTAAGTTCTCCTCAAGTTTTAGTGCACACATATATATGAATTCAATTGATACCTGTTGAGAGTACTTATTTGCAACTTAAAGTACCATTGGCATAAAAGGAGTATCAATTGAACATTATCATGCAATATAAGAAACATGTGCACTATTTAATCAATTAAGTTCTAGACAGGAGAATCTATAAGCTATGCTACTTCAGATATTTGTAATCCAAAAAGATGTGATACAAATTTACCAATTTTAGATGACGTTGGAGTAGCATATACAAGAGAAACTCATTCTCTTATGAAATGTATAGAAGATACATTTATTGGAGCAAAGAATCTTTGATACCCATCAAAATTTGCAGTGGAAGCGATTGTCTTTGCTTGAATATTCCTTTCTAATTTGAGACTACACACATAATAGACTTGAAAATGAAGTTAGTCTCAAAGATTCAAATTATAGACCATTCTCCCCCTAAATGTATGCATACAAGTGATGCTTGTGAGGCCAGGGGATTAAGTTCTACAATTTGAACCTTGGTACAAATAAAGTATGAAAATATGAAATTGCACCAATTTAAGGAATTACTCATAATCAAAAGATATACTAATAGACATGATATGCAATATTTTAAGCCAAGATTCAAGTGCAACCTTATGATGTGACTTAAGATATTGCATATACATGCATACACTGACTTGTAAGAGCCTTGATACACAAATGTAATACAATAGTTCATGGAGTGACACACCTTTGTTCCATACCATATGGTCTTCATTATAATCATGAATTTCTATCTTAGCTTTTGATAGGCTTGACATTTCAAAGAGAAACTTATCCTCTTTAAACGATCAAGAGAAACTCATTCTCTTCAAAGAACTACACAAATTCACTAAAAGAAAATGTTAGTCTTTAAGGACACAAGATATAGAATGAGCTCCCCCTAAATGTATGCATCAAGTACTCGAATTACTTGTAACATGCACTTGATTCAATTAAGATTCTTAGAGGAGTTCATCATATATCTTGGTCAAGGCATAATATATTTGAAACAATTGAATTTATGCTAGAGAACACATCGTTCCCCAATAGAACTAATCCATGGGGTGACATGTGGTAAATATTTGATCATTTCCTTGGAACCACTCATCCTCATTTGATGTTCTCCAAGGTGTGAGACTACAAAACATGAACTTGAAGAAATCATTAGCCTCACAAGATATAGGCTAAACTCTTCCTCAATTTGTGCATGCAAGAGTACACAAAGTACACTTATGCACATTAACAATACGCAGTTAAAGGAGATGTTTGCGCTATATCTTGGTTTAACATAACATGCTTTACATAGATGATGAAAATTAAACCAATTGAAAGTTTAAGAACTGAAAGTATATCAATTGAAATCCTGAAGGGTAAAGCATGCTAATATGAACCTCAAACCTCATAATGAAGGATATCATATAAATATGTCACTACATCTTCATTATTTGGTTGACAAAAAGTGTAACTCCCTTCTTGAATCACTATGATTTTTTTTCTCTTTATGATTTCACCCAACCAGGCGATCTTGAACTTCATTCATCTTGGCTTGGTTCAATCATACTTGATATGAGACCCATTGAAACTCAATGATTGAAACAACTAAGACTCTTATATTCGTAGATTTTGAATCCATCTTGAAAGCACTTGGAAGGACCTTATTGAGACACTTAGAAAAGAGAGCATTAGAAACACAAGGGAGGGTTTCACAAATGATGATCCTTATATACGGATGGCAAATGAATCATCATTATTGAAACCCAAAAGGATAGACTTAATTCCTTTAAATAAGTGCACACATATAGTTGATGTCAAAGTTATATGCACTATTGAACATTTTATATTGCGAGGAATTTAACCTATACTATGGTACATTCCACTAAGGATAAAATACTAAAACAACTGAAGGATAGGAAGTTTTCATACCTTGGCCTCTTATCAACTTCATCTTACTTTAGTTGAATAGTATCCTTTAAGCTTGCGATTTATCCAATTTAAAACAAGCACCATCTCTTAACATAGATTTTCTATGGATAAACTCAACACAAGAGATGACATTAGTAGCACAAGCACTAGTTTCTTATTTAGCAACCCTTTTTTTATGTGGAAGGCAGGTGAGTTGCTAAAAATAAAGAAACCTCATAATATGGACTAAATTTCCCTTAATCCCTTATACACAATACATTATTGAATGACATAGATTTAGATATGCATGGTTATTCAATGAAGTCCAAAGGTCTAATTTAAGCCATATTGTGGTGAGTGTCTAATATGGAAGAATCAAATCCAAATTAATTAGAGAGAGATAATACATCACATAGTTTTGAATTATTGATCATATGATAAGATTCATTTTTCTTCCAATTGGACCTTTATTTCATAATCAACAACTGATGTATGTCCTCAGGTGCTTCTTCTTCCTTAGTGGCTACACAAGTCACAAAGGAGATAATATTTTTAAAAAAATATGCACTTGAGATTCAGTTGTTACCACCGTTGCTACTATCTCCGAATATGATTTATACATTCATTATCGAACACCCAACTTGATCCATTGAAGGAGTGATCCTGCAAAACAAGTTTAAGCTTCATATCTTGGTACCCAATTTGAATTGGGTCCTTTGAGATTAGTAGTAAGAGCCTTGAGTACCCACACAATCTTTATTGTTGCCTTTCTCTTTGTGTAGGCACCCACATATACTTGACAACCATCTTACATGGTTTCAAGTCAATATTTAATCACACAGATAAAAGCAAGAGTTAAGAATAGGAGCATTTTCTCCTTTTCTTGATACATCGTTGTGTTGCCTTCTCGATGATGAACCTAGCTTGACCTTGGGTGCACCTAGCTTATCAAGGTTAGTCGCACAAGCATTCATAACATGAAGACAAGTTATGCATGGAATTTACAACTTAGTGATCCAATTCAATGTGAAGCATATGGATACCGATTTAAGTAGATTTATAAGATATGAAAATATGGGTTTCCAAATTTTAGAGAGTATGGATCACTAATTGTACCTTTTACAGTTTAAAAATCATATCCATGTTAGTACATATGTATGTCATGAATATCAACAAAAAGATTCTTATGCACTTTTAGATTTAACGATAAGGGAATTTTAAACTGCATCAAGAGTAGCTATTTAGAAAACAAAGATTACAATCCATATGAATGAGATACAAATTTACCATTTTGGATTGTCTTAGTATAACTTACTCAAGGGAAACTTATTCTCTACGACACAAGATATATATATAATGTGCTCCCACTAGATATGTGCATCAAGTATTTGAATGACTTATCAAATGCACTTTCAATTCAATGAAGATTCTCAAGAGGAGTACATTACATATATTGGTCAAGGCATGAAAAATTTGCAATGAATTAACTTATGCCTAAGAATACTTACCACCATATAGAAGGTACCATTTGTTATATCAATTGAAAGATCTTACTATATGAGATGGTGTCATCTAAGTATTCTTCTTTTCTTCAATTGTGGAGACTTCCTTCTTTAGCTTGTTATCTCTTTTCCTTTTAAAACTAGTAAAAAAAGCACTTTGAAAAGAGGTATTAGTAGTACAATGAAGTATTTAATGAATGATGATATTTATATATGAATGTCAAATAAATCATCATTTATGAGGCATAAAGGCATAAATTAAATTCCTTTTAAGTTAATGCACATGGATGAGTGAATTAACAATATGCACCAATTTACAAATTTAATCCAAAAGGAATTTAACCTTCATATTGACATTTCTTTTCATAAAATAGATTATTACTAATTGAAAGTATGCCACTTGAAAGGAACTACTATTGATCAACTACCAATTGAAGCAATTAGTTCCATACCTTTGCCTTGAGCATTCCTAATCTTTCTTCTAGGTGAAGATTAATCTTTAAAGCTTGTGATTTTACCCATTGAAAGAGCATAATCTCTACTTATGAATTTCCATGAAATATCTTAAAAGAGATTGTATTAGTAACATAAGCAATAGTTTCCTATTTAGCAACCTCTAGTATATGAACGACAAGAAGGTTATTAAAACAAGGAAACCTCATGATATGAACTAAATTGCCCTTACAAGCATCATGCATAACATCAATTGTAAAAAAGATGAAAGTAGCATGATTATTTAATTAAGTTTACATGGCAAGTTTAATTCATAGCATGGTGAGTGATTAATGTAGAAGACTCAAAACCAATTTAAACAAGAATGAATACTTCACATAGTATTGGTTCGATCTTCTTTGAATGTTGAATGGCACACTCCATTTGGGAAACACATTCTCATGTTGTGAGACTACATAAACACTTGGATAGAAACATTAGTCTCACAACTCTAGTCATATAGAGAATTCCCTTTTGGTAAGTGCTTTAAGAATTTAAATTTCTTACTTAGCACTCTATTCATTTAAATGGGATAATACTCTTTATGTCTAGGTCATGGCAATAATATGATGATTAACTTGAAATATGCCACAAGATACATACAATCAATTAAAGCATGTAGATTGTCACAATATAAAAATATGAACTTGCAATCCACCATATAATTAGATCCTTTCCAAAGCAAGGTAAAATCTTTTAAGTTCATTCTCAAGTGCTTCATTTTTTCTATGTGGCTACAAAAGACACAAAGGAATATACCAATTAAAAGCAATGTGCACTTAAGAATTAATTGTTACCATCCTTTGGATATCACTTGGTTGTAGGCCTTTTGCTTGATTCCCACAAAGGTTAATCCTTATTCCTTACAACACAAGTTCTTGCTAGAGATGAATATGAAGTTAGTGATATAACAACTCAATTCATCTTTGGGTCAATCTTAAAGGATAGACAATGTAAGATTGATAGCTTGAGATAAGAATTGAGTTAAACCGCTCAAGCACCCCAAAGCTTCATATCATCTCTGGGTACCTGCAAAACTTATTAAGTACATTTTGGTACCCATTTTTGGATGGGTCCACCAAGGTTAGCTAACAAGTACTTAGGCACCCAAATGGCCTTTGTGCTAGTTTTAGATGAACTAATTACCTTTCTAGCACAAGAGTCAAATTTGGGTCTCCTAAGCATATTTGAATGTATTGACAAGTTAGGCTTAGGAGTTTTACCCTTTGGACAAACCTTGAATAGATGACCTCTTTCACGACAATTGTAGCAAATGTGGTTCTTGTCCTTGCAATGCATTTGCCTTTTGCTTTCATCTTTCTTGATGGTCATCTTTCTTGATCGTGCAAGGTCTTGGTTTTTCATGTGGGGGCATGAATCAATTTCATGACCCTTCTCCTTGCATCCATAGCACCTTCTATCGCTTCTCCTTGATCTTTCTTTGTTGAAGCACATAGGTACATTGTTAGAGCAAATAGTATGAGCATTAATTTTCTTACCATAAATTTTGCTCATGCCCTTCTTAGAAAGCTTGGTATTCTTTTGAAGGGGTTTTGTGCATGCTACGGTTGTCCCCTTCTCAAGCTTTTTCACCATATTATCACAGTTATCTTGAGAAGGTTGAGCATGACACTTTCCCTTCAAAAGAGTTAAGCTCCTTCTTAGCCTTCCAACTTCTTCCTTGAGCTCTTTATTTTCTTGTGTGATAGAAATATCACTAATTCCTGAAATTTCTAGCTCAATGGAAGATTGGCTTCCTTGAGAGCAACATTTGTTAGCACATGATAATATAGTTTCTACTTGAGTACATGTGCATATGTGAGGTTGGTATGATTTCAAATTAGCTAACACAACCTCATGAGCCATTTCTAACATGATATGTGAATCCATAAATTTATTATGAGAGCACACAAGCATATCATGTTTTTCTTGCAATGCTAGATTTTCAATATTTAGCCTTTCTATCGTGTTCTTGAACATAGCATTTTTATTTTCTAATTGAGCAATATATGATGAATGATTAACAACTTTAATTTTCTCAATTGAAATGTCTTCATACCTTTGGACCAAATCATCATGAGAGCACTTTAGCTTCTCATGCTCTTTGGTAAACTTCTCTAAGTCTTCGAGTTTTCTAATGAGGAAGTCTTCTTGCTTATGAAGCATTTCTTTTTGTTCTTCCGCTCTTTTCATGAGTTTGAGCAAGCTCATCCGATGTTTCTTGCTTAGTTGAGCGAAGAATTGTTGAAGATCATCCTCATCTTCACTATCACTTTCTTGCTCCTCCTCATCCTCACTTTCGCTTTCACTGTCACTCCCATTAGCAATAAGGCACATATGAGAAGTGGATTTGAAAGACGAACCTTGTGAAGAGGTGGATTCGTCGTTTGGTCTCCATCGATCATTTTCTTCTTCAATTTTGTTCTTCGCCTCATCTTCCTTCATTTTGAGGAACATCCTTTCGGCGATTCTCATGGCAAGATCTATTGCCCTAGGATCAACATCTACAACAAAAGATGAAGTCGAGGCAACCTCAACCTTTTCAAGCTTAGAAGCACTTTCATTTCTTAGTCCCCCCGACATGATCTTTTCCTCACGCGGTTAAGCGTTAGAACGAGGATTAGGCTCCGATACCAATTGAAAGTTGCCTAGAGGGGGGGTGAATAGGCAAGTTAAAACTTTTTCAACAAAATCTAGAAGCAAACTAGGTAAAACTGAATTGATCTCGAAATTCACCCAGTTAACTTTGGAAATGAGATGTTCTAAATGATCCACATGGTTCAAAGTAGTAGATCTGAGAAGGGCACTTCTCAAAATCCACACACCAAAAAGATATAAACAAATCTTTCATGGAATGGCGAGAGAACGAAGAACACGTATAGGCACAATGAACAAGAACACAAGAGACACAAGATTTATCCTGAGGTTCGGTCACACCACCAAGGTGCCCTACTTCCTCGTTGAGGCGCCCACAAAGAGCTGGGTCTCTTTCAACCCTAATCCTCCCTTTGCCGACCGCACAAAGGTCAAGCCCACACAATAATCTTTGCTCAAACGAGCGGGTAATACAAACTTTCTTGTGGTCTTCCACAAGAGTTGGAGACTCATAAGAGACACCTAGTCGTCTAGGAGGTAGAAGCTCCAAGAGTAATGAATCCACAAAGAACTCGATGTAGTACCAAAGCTCGAATCAAGAAGAGCAAGAGAGATTTGGAGATGAAGCACAAAAACCGCAGCTCTCAAACTCACTCAAAGATTTCTCTCCAAAGATTTGAAATGGGAGAGGCAAGAGGTGTGTGAGAGAGAGTGGAAGGTGTTTCTCAGGTTAGGAATGGAGTCCAAGTCGTGCTCTCCTATGGAGGAGAGAGGTGGGAGTGAGTATATATAGGTGGGGCTCCAAAACTAGCCGTTTTTGACTTTTCTGCCCAAAAACCGGTTGAACCGGTTTTCAAAAAGCTGCGCACAGCTTTTTGGCTGACACAACAGACTGGCAGAAAAAAGTGAACAGTGCAAAAACCAGTTGAACCTGTTTTAAAACCGGTTGAACCTGTTTTAAAACCGGTTGAACCTGTTTCCACTAGACAAAAACCGGTTGAGTGTCCGGCTGAACCAGTATTTTCCAAAAAGGTGAACAGTGCAAAAACCGGTTGAACCTGTTTTAAAATCGGTTGAACCTGTTTTTCCAAAAAGCAATTTTGGCCAAGATAGACTTAAAAAGGTTGTACTACATACTTTCACTAAGGATTAACAAGGGTAAAATGGAAGTTTTAGATCAAGGATTTTGAGCTTTAGTACCAACACCAACCTTCTTTATGGATCCCCCTTGATAGTACGACGATTCTTGTACTCAAGTCAAATAAAATATAATTAAGTAAACTCCTTGAGTCATTGGTGTCTCAAGTGTGATTTCTCCATGATGTTGCTTCATAAGGATCACAAACATCTTTGTCTCACCTTTTGAAGCAAATACAAATCGAGCCTGTGACTTGTGCCATTTCACCATATATGAGTTCAAATCATGGCTTCAAGTCACCTTACTGATGCATCAACATGTTGTAACTCTTCATAGCTGATTAGTTCATCGACTTAATTAGTGCAAGTACTCTCTTCTTCACCTTAGCCATGGTACCTCGGTCTACAAGCCGTCGCTTGGCCTTCACCTTCGCTTAGTTCCTCGAAGCCCTTTCCTTGCTATCTTCACCCTATCAAGCCATTCTTGAGTCACATCCTATTGAGCATCCATTGAGAGAATCATTTCTTCAATATTGTGAACCTTGCTTGAATGTCATCTAGATATAACTGCTAAGATCAATCAATCTCTAGTTTGATTCTCATATATTCATATATGGACTAATAGTAATATGGTCAAGCCAATTCACGATTCCTCATATCTTATTCACTTTGGCTTGACCAATCCTTTTAATCACTTCAACCTCTATTATGATCATATTTATGCATAGTGATTTCTCAGGACTTGTCCATATATTCAAACCAATATAGAGACCATATTATATCCATTTGCATTGTCTCACTGGTTATTTGACCTTGTGTTGAACCTTGTTCACTGATCATTATACACTATTCAAGTATGTTCATCATACTGAATTTCCTGTTCAACACTTAGCAAACTTGTTAGACTTTTAAATGTGTTGTTATCCAAATCACCAAAACTCACAAAAGGGATGAATGCACTTTCAGGTAGCCTACTCTCGAATATCATATACACACTCGATTGAGTGTTTACAAAAGTGCAATTTCACTAATGGTATGGTGGCAACTTCCCAAATACTGGTATTATGCGGTTGAGTGTTTGGGTTTACTTTTTAAGACCACAAGCAGTGCCTTTATTGGTACAGTGGGTCTGCAAAAAGTGCAGTTTCACTAATGGAATGTATTCAATTTCACAGCGCACATTCATATTGCCAACATGGATGACATGTATGTGCCATGTATGCCTTTGAACTTTCTGATAGTTCTCATCGCCTTTTCAGATTGCATCGCTGTTTTGCTTACAAAAAGAAAATAGCCTACCACTTTTGTATATGTATATATTTTCTTTATTATATATTTGTAGCTGGAAGCTCTTTCTTTTTAGGTGTAAATTCTTTTTTTAGTAACCTTTGTGGATACATGAATCTGAAACTCTTGTATATCCTTTTCTCAATATATGTTCTAATAATGTTATCTCAGACTAGCTTGGATCATGGTGCTACGCTTTCGAGAACTACCAGCCAACACCAATGCACCTCGCTTAGGATTGTGGATGTGACCTTTCCTTCTACTCTTATATGGAGTTATTTCTATACCTTAAACCTACCTGGAGGTGCCCTTTTGTATACTTGTGTTTGGCACCAAAATGAGCACGCGGACGGTCTGGCCCTGAGGCCGGACAGTCCGCGCCCATGGGCCGGACGGTTCGCTCGTGCGCAGAATAGATTAGGGTTCCGAGTTTTGTGCTATGTTTGTTAGCTATATTCACGGAAGTAGCTTGGAATCCGGTCGTGTAAAGGGTCCAGTCCCCTCCTCTATAAAAAGAGAGGTCTACGGCCGATTTGGAGGCATCATCAATCGAATCAAACACTTCTATTTTGCATTTTATCCTAGGAGTAGTTCTAGTCTAGTTTAGGTTTAGCCTCTTGATCTCCAATTTCTCGCTTCTCTTCGACTCTACGCCGGAAGAGTCTAGGTCGGCCTGCCGAGCCTAGACATCACCTAGGATCTCTCCTCCCCGATGGGGTCCCTCCCGGGAGCGAGATCCAGGCCGCCGCCGGTGACTTCCGCCGCCTCTGCGTACGCACGGACCGTCCGGCCCCCAGGGCGCGGACCGTCCGGCCGTCAGGCAGAGGACTCAGCCCCTGCGCCAGGTCGCGGACCATCCGGCCCAGGCCGCGGACCGTCCGTGCCTAACCAGAGAGCACCGCCACGGTTCTTATTGAGTGTTTGGCGCTCCGAAAAGGCGTCAACATACTTTTTGGCGACTCCGCTGGGGACCACATATTTAGACCTATCAAATCGGCCCTCAATGGCCGGTTCGAGGGATAGTTCTGAAGTCTCTCCAAGCAACATCATATAGCCGACTTGGGAAACCTTGCCGGCTGACGAACAGCTTCAGTTCGAGGAGCATAAGGAGCAGATGATCCAGGAGACAAAAGCAAAGTTCTTGGCCAACTTCAAAGTGGACAGGAACAACAAGGTCGTCCGACATCGGGAGACGGATCCGGCTTCACTGCGACCCACGCCAGATATCCCCAATGTAAGTAATACAAACGAGCTACAATCTCTTAAGAATTATGTAGATGAACAGCGTGAACAAATGCAAAATATCATAGGGGATATGCAAAACGATTATAGGAGACTAGTACGTGCGTTTGATAAATCTAGTATAGCAAGTTTTCCTTCACACGAGGTTGAAATAGGGGATAACACACGTAATACATCGGCTAGAGGTTGTCACGACCAGTCACAACCCCTTTATGGGATGCCGATGGACACATACCCTGAGCAACCGCAAATCGGCAGCAAAACAGCCGATCTGCACATGTCCGGACCGTCCGCACGTGAGCGCGGACCGTTCGGGCCAGCCACGGCCGGGCCCATTTTTAATGAGTTACCTAGACATGCACCCGAGCCACCACATACGTCACAGAACCCAAACTACCCAGTCGGACGGTCCGCATACAACGACGGACGGTCCGCATATAACCACGGACGGTCCGGATACATATCCGGACAGTCCGCGCATGAGTCTTTTGAGGAAGATTATTACCTGAATCCTCACCAGTCCCAGCAACACTTACCATCAAACTATGCAATGCACCAGCCCATTAATTCAAGATCCAGAGCCCAGGAAAGCTTTCCGACCCCACCTAGAAGGCCGAAAAGAAACGATCAAACCTATGAGCCATATAGGGCAAACGGAAATGCACCACGTAGCTCAAACCAATGGGGGGAAAGACAACATACTAACACCCAACCAACCCCACCTATGTTTGACCAGAGAGCCGGTGGTCTTGCACCGGCTGCCATTGATATAGTGAGGGAAGAAATAGCCGGGGCGTTCCGAGATAAGCTCGGAGTAAGCATGGTCCCTGGGGGGCAATCATATCGGAAACCTTATGACAGCCGATTTGATCACCACCCGTACCCACAGGGAACTAGGATACTCGAATTCGCAAAATTTTCGGGTGATCAAGGAAAAAACACGCGCGAACATATAGGCCAGTTCTTAGCACAATTGGGAGAATTGGCCGACACAGAGGCATTTCGCGTACGTTTATTTTCATTATCTTTAACAGGAACCGCGTTTGCATGGTATGCCACTTTACCTCCTAATTCCATTTCATCATGGGGGGATCTAGAACAAAAATTTCATGATCATTTTTTCTCCGGTGACTATGAGTTGGATTTGGTAGATTTAGTGTCATTGCGACAGGCAAAAGATGAATCGGTTAATGATTACATCCGGAGATTCCGAGATACAAGAAACTGATGCTTCCAAATTCATTTAGCAGAAAAACAGCTAGCCGGATTAGCCTTTAATGGTCTACGATATTATTTAAAAGAAAGATTAGAAGGCATCCAGTTTTTTACACTAGCACAGTTACACCAGAGAGCTTTGGCTTGTGAAAGCCGGAGCAAAGAAACTGCTAAAACAATTCGTCACAACGTACATATAGTAGAATGCGACCAAAGTAGCTCAGATGACGAATCAGCAGAAGTGTATGCTGCTGAAATGGTTTGGCCAAAGCAGGCCAAATCTTCGGCTTGTTCCTCCTTACAGCCGGTTCAAAAGAAACGGCAAGAGGAGGTTAAGTTTACGTTTAATGTTGGTAAGTGTGATAAAATATTTGACGAATTACTCAAAAATGGCAATATTAAAATAAATCACACTGTTCCATCCGTCGACGAGCTAAAACGTCGTGCGTACTGCAAGTGGCATAACTCATTCTCTCATGCCACTAATGATTGTAATGTGTTTCGGCGACAGATTCAATCGGCCATTAACGAAGGACGATTGAAATTTTAGGAAATGCAGGTGGATACAGAGCCCTTTCCGATGAACATGATCGACTTCGAGGGCAAGAAATCCTAGTTCGGCCAAACACAGCCGATAAAGGCAAAGGCAAAGAAACAATCATCGGCGATGCTAAAAGGGCCGATGGGGATTGTAAAGTTTCTTGCAGGAAAGTGGTGGCCGAGAAGACTCCCGATGGAGGGGAGACTCTGAAGGTGACCATCACAGCCTCTAGCACTGGGGAGCAAGCGCAGACAGGGAGACAGGTGCGGGAACCCGTGCTGCGCATCGCGAACAGTCCGCCATCCAGACGCGGACGGTCCGACGCTTCTCCGGACGGTCCGAAGAACTCCAGCGGACAGTCCGACCGTGCTCAGGACTCGCAGCGGCCACATACCTTCAAACCACGACGACCAGAGATAGGTACATGGAAAACAAATACATTTAAAGCAGCTGGTCGGCTGGTCAAGCCTGGCCCGACTTTCGATCAATTGTTGACTAAATACGTGAAAAAGAAGGCCGGTCCCAGTGACCGGCTAGCAAAGCTACCCCGCTCACCCATTCATGAGCAACGTCAGGTCAGGCCGATTGGACCACCCCACCAATCGGAAGAAATGAAAGGTCATACTGTACAATTGAGACCTAACATACCGACATGGACACCTCCACCCCGTTATCCATCTATGCCATATCCATACACATACTTACCTCCACCATATGTCCCAAATCAAATGTGGGGCTGCCACCATATCCATTTGGGATGCCACGGTACCCCGCCTGGGGGGCACCCCAAACATCCGTTTTTGACAGGTTGGCGCCTCCAGTACAAGACCGATTGAGCGCTGCTGAATCCGGTCACCAGGCACAGGCCCAACAAGATTGCCGGACTACTCGGCCTCCAAGGCCGACCAATCCGGCAGGGGGGCATATGCCTGTAGCAACTCAAAGAACAACAAAAAAGGACATCATCAAAATAGGCACTACAGATGTTGTCATACAGGAGACAATAAAAGGCCGGTGATTTTTGGTGAATCGGCCAACACAACCGAAAAGGATACGACTACCATCAAAACAGCCGATCCAAAATACTCCATGCATCGATGGTGCCCAGCGGGATTGACACGGTCTCAAAAGAGAAAATTACAGCGCCTAAGAGCAAAGGAGAGCTAGGAGAAGGAGGCGGAAAAGACATTTAATGACACACATCCACTATACCCGCCACCGCAAAAGAAATGGAGACCAAAGGCCGTTGAGAAAAAACAAACGGCCACAGAAATATAAAGTCAATATGCACCAGGCGCGGACCGTCCGTCTTCTGCGCGCGGACCGTCCGTCCTTCACCAGGAAGCCTCTGGACAACCTGCACCAGGCGCGGATCGTCCGCCGTTCACCAGGAAGCCTCCAATGACACGACAACATCAATGAAAGAGGACGACCTGCTGGGAGAAGACCTGGTCGACTACGAGGCTTCTCCAGAACGCCCAGGTATGGATGTAAATATTATTACATTTTCCGCCGATTGTACTATTATCGGCGACGATGAACCTGTTGTTGCCCAGTTTGATTTTGGTCCTAAAGAAGCCGCCTTTACTAAACCAAATGAATCGGTAAATCATTTAAAGCCGCTCTTCGTACGTGGCCACATTGATAGGATACCGATTGCTAAGATGTTGGTAGATGGAGGGGCGACTGTAAATCTAATGCCTTATTCATTGTACAGAAAATTAGGTAAACAAGATAACGAACTTGTCAAGACCAACATGACCCTCAGCGGTGTTGGAACTGATAGTTCGATCAAAGCTAGGGGAGTCACGTCCGTTGAATTAACCATCGGGACTAAGACCCTTGCTGCTGCATTCTTCGTCGCTGATGTAGAAGGAAATTACAGTTTAATCTTAGGCAGAGATTGGATTCACGCCAATCAATGTATACCTTCTACATTACATCAAATGCTAATACAATGAGTAGGCGATGACATAGAACAAGTACATGCTGATGTATCGGCCTGCATCGCTGTGGCCGATGCCTCTGTACTATGGACTTATGAGACTGCTACATGTCTCATGGGAGTAGATTTTTCTGATTATCAATTCATAAGTATAGATAAGAAAGGTTTCATTCCTGTAATGCTAGAGCCGATGGAGAATCAGCTAAATCCTAAATAAAGTTTAAATGATGAATACACACAAAGTTCATGAGTCTTTGGTCACGGACAGTTCGGCTTCCAAGGCCGGATGGCCTGGTCTTTCACAAAAGGGTTCAGACTTTAAGACCGAACATATATCATAGCAAAAGGACAGTATTACGGATGATCCGGTCCCTGAGATCGGAAAGTCCGCCGTCACACAAAGATCATCTAATTCCTCTGTGGGGAGCATGATAGAGGAATTCAGAGATCTTGATAAACTAGGACAGGGGTTTACATCGGCCGATCCTTTGGAGGAGATTGACATAGGAGATGGTAAAACTCAAAGGCCGACTTTTGTAAACAAGACCCTGGAGACCGATCCTAGAGATGAGATGATCGGTCTATTGAAGGAATATTCAGATTGCTTTGCTTGGAATTACACTGAGATGCCTGGATTAAGCCGAGAGATCATAGAGCATCGGCTGCCTATTAAATCTGGTTTCAGACCTTTCAAGCAGAGAGCTAGAACATTTCGTCCAGATCTTCTCCCACGCATCAAGGACGAAATCCACCAGCTGCTAGAAGCTAATTTTATCAGACCTTGCAGATACGCAGAGTGGGTCTCCAATATTGTGCCGGTGGAGAAGGAGTCAGGTAAGCTTAGACTATGCATTGATTTTCGCAATTTAAATAGAGCAACTCCTAAAGATGAATATCCCATGCCCATAGCCGACACATTAATCAATAATGCATCAGGAAATAGAATTATTAGCTTCCTTGATGGTAATGCTGGATATAATCAGATTTTCATGGCCGAAGAAGATGCGTCTAAAACGGCCTTTATATGTCCAGGCTTCATTGGTTTATTTGAGTGGGTTGTCATGACATTTGGTCTGGAAAATGCTGGTGCTACTTATCAGAGGGCTATGAATTTGATCTTCCATGAATTGTTAGGAAACACTGTGGAAGTTTACAATGATGATATTGTAGTCAAATCGACTGAGTTTAGTTCTCATATAGCTGATTTGCGCAAAGCCTTTGATAAAATGCGTCGGTATGGTTTGAAAATGAACCCACGTAAATGTGCTTTTGGAGTGTCGGCTGGTAAGTTTTTAGGATTTGTCATCCATGAACATGGTATAGAAATAGACCCTGACCGAATCAAGTATATTCGGAATGTGGGACCTCCGACATGTAAGGTTGAGGTACAGAAGTTTCTCGGCAAGGTGAATTATTTACGGAGGTTTATTTCTAACCTAGCCGGGAAGATTGATGCGTTCACCCCTATTCTTCGGCTTAAGAATGATGCCGAATTCGCTTGGGGGGCAGAATAGCAAGAAGCATTTGATCTTATCAAAAAATACTTATCTTCGGCTCCCGTATTAAAAGCACCACGAGCAGGAGTACCATTCCAATTATACATTGCAGCTGAAGATAAGGTCATTGGGGCTGTTCTGACACAAGAAACCGAGGGGAAGGAGCATGTGGTGACATATCTAAGCCGAAGGTTGGTGGATGCTGAAACAAGGTACACTTTTATTGAAAAGTTATGCTTATGCTTGTTTTATGCATGCACCAAATGTAGATGTTATTTACTGTCTAGTCATTGCACTATTTCTGGTCAAGCCGATGTGATCAAATACATGTTGCATAACCCAATTATGAGTGGTAGAATTGATAAGTGGGCTTATGCACTCATAGAATATGACTTGGCCTATGAACCATTGAAATCTATGAAAGGCCAAGTCATAGCGAATTTTATTGTAGAACATCGGATTAATGATATTCATACACTAGACATGTCATACCTCACTATTACTCCTTGGACTTTATATTTTGATGGATCGGTTTGCAATGAAGGTGAAAGGGAAATGTGCCCTTGGGCCATTTCTAAGTTTTTTGGTGATTGAGTGCCAACACATGTGCTTAATTGTGAATTTATGTACATGGATGAACAAGGTGCAAATCATGAAGTAAAGGTATGTTTCTAAGCCTTAGTACATTGGTTTTGTGTACTAATATATTTGTCTAAGTGTTAGAAACAGAAAGAAGAAGAAGAGAGAAGAGGAGAAAAGACTTGGCTGTGTGCTGCCAAGACCCAGCTCGGTCTGGAGCACCGGACTGTCCGGTGTGCACCGGACAGTGTCCGGTGCGCCAGGCTGACTCGGCTCGAACTGGCCGCTCTCGGGAAATTGGCCGACGGCGTACGGCTAAAATTCACCGGACTGTCCGGTGTGCACCGGACTGTCCAGTGAGCCAACAGTCGGCCGGGCCAACGGTCGGCCGCGCAATCTGCGCGGGACACGTGGCGGAGCCAACGGTCGGAAGATGTCACCGGACTGTCCGGTGTGCACCGGACATGTCCGGTGCGCCAACGGCTCTCAGATCTCCAACGGTCTGCAACGGTCGGAAGCGCCAGTTAAGGAAAGAAATCGGGCACCGGACAGTGTCCGGTGTGCACCGGACTGTCCGGTGCACCCGACGACAGAAGGCAAGGATGGCCTTCCGGATTTGCTCTCAACGGCTCCTAGCTGCCGTGGGGCTATAAAAGGAGCCCCTAGGCGCATGGAGGAGATACACAAGCAACCTTTGAGCATTCTTGATCATCCACACTCAGTCTTTGCGCATTTGTTTGTCATTCTAAGTGTTTCGAGCTCCGTTCTAGTGAGAACTTTGTGATACTCTTGTGAGCTCGATTCTTGGCCGTGTGTGTGCGCGTTTCGCTGTGGATTTATGTGTGTTGCTTCCCTCCCTTACTCTGTGTTTCATTTGTGATCATATACTTGTAAGGGCAAGAGACTCCAATTTGTGGAGATTCCTTGCAAACGGGATAGTGAAAGGCAAAACAAAACACCGTGGTATTCAAGTGGGTCTTTGGACCGCTTGAGAGGGGTTGATTGCAACCCTCGTCCGTTGGGACGCCACAACGTGGAGTAGGCAAGCGTTGGCTTGGCCGAACCACGGGATAAACCACTGTGTCACCTCTGTGCTTGATCTCTTGTGGTATTGTGTTTTGTTGAGACTTCACCTTAGCCACTTGGCAATAATCGTGCTAACACTTAACAAGTTTTTGTGGCTTAAGTTTGAAGCTTTTACAGGATCACCTATTCACCCCCCCTCTAGGTGCTCTCAATTGGTATCAGAGCCGTTCTCTTCACAGAGGGACTAACCGCCCGAAGAGATGGATCCTAAGGGGAAGGGTATCGTGATCAACGACAAAGAGAAGGAATCCTTCGTCAACGAGCCGAAGGACGACAAGCCTACCGACTCCGGCTCGGGTCATAGACGGAAGGAAGGGAAGAAGAAGAAGACAAGGCGCATCAAGGAGATCGTATACTACGACAGCGATGAGTCTACTTCTTCCCAAAAAGACGACCACAACGACTACGAGAGAAGGAAACCGGTTAATTCGAACTTTTCTTTTGACTACTCTCGTATTCCGCAAAGTTCAAATTCACATTTGCTCTCCATTCCACTCGGCAAGCCCCCACACTTTGATGGAGAGGACTACGGATTTTGGAGCCACAAAATGCGTAGTCACCTATTCTCTCTCCATCCTAGTATTTGGGAGATTGTAGAGAGTGGAATGCACTTTGATAGTTCGGATAGTCCCATGTTCATTAATGAACAAATTCATAAGAATGCACAAGCTACTACTGTTCTTCTAGCTTCCTTGTGCAGGGATGAATATCATAAAGTGAGCGGCTTGGATAACGCCAAGCAAATCTGGGACACCCTCAAGATTTCTCATGAGGGGAACGACGTCACCTTGCTCACCAAGATGGAGTTGGTGGAGGGAGAGCTTGGACGGTTCGCGATGATAAGGGGCGAGGAGCCGACGCAAACATACAACCGGCTCAAGACCCTTATCAACAAGATAAGGAGCTACGGGAGCACGCGATGGACGGACCACGACGTCGTCCGCCTAATGCTCAGGTCATTTACCGTTCTTGATCCTCATTTGGTGAACAATATACGTGAAAATCCTAGGTACACCAAGATGTCGCCCGAAGAAGTTCTTGGGAAATTCGTTAGCGGGCGAATGATGATCAAGGAGGCGAGGTATGTGGACGACGCCTTGAATGGTCCGATCAACGAGCCGCAACCCCTTGCTCTCAAGGCAACACGAAGCAAGGAGACGCTACCTAGCAAGGTGGCACAGATTGAGGCGGCCGGACTCAATGATGAAGAGATGGCTCTCATCATCAAGAGATTCAAGACGGCGCTAAATAGTCGCAAGGGGCAGCCAAGCAAGACCAAGACAAAGGGGAAGCGCTCGTGCTTCAAATGCGGTAAGCTTGGTCATTTTATCGCTAACTGTCCCGATAATGAAAGTGACCAGGAAAAGGGGAACAAAAGAGAGAAGAAGAAGCAATACAAGAAGGCAAAAGGCGAAGCATATCTAGGAAAGGAGTGGGACTCGGATTGCTCCTCCTCCGACTCCGACAATGAAGGACTCGCTGCCACCGCCTTCAACAAGTCTTCCCTCTTCCCCAACGAGCGTCTCACATGCCTTATGGCAAGAGAGAAGAAGGTGAGTACTCAAGACTCCACTTATGCTTCTTCTAGTGATAGTGAGACTAGTGATGATGATGACATAGATTATTCATGCTTGTTCAAGGGCTTAGATAGATCTAAGATAGATAAAATTAATGAGTTGATTGATGCTTTAAATGATAAGAATAGATTACTAGAAAAACAAGAGGATCTTTTATATGAGGAGCATGATAAATTTGTTAGTGCACAAAATTCTCTTGCTCTAGAAATTAAAAGAAATGAAGTGCTTTCTAGTGAATTATCTTCCTGTCATGAAACCATTGATACCTTAAGAAGTGTTAATAATGATTTAAGTGCTAAACTAGAAGTAGCTAGTAAATCAAATTCCTGTGTTGAAAATGTTACAATTTGCACTAGGTGTAAGGATTTTGATGTTAATGCCTGTAGTGAACACTTAGTTTCAATTTCCAAACTAAGTGATGAATTGGCTAGTCTTAATGCACAACTTAAGACTAGCAAAAGTGAATTTGACAAGTTAAAATTTGCAAGGGATGCCTATACAATTGGAAGACATCCCTCAATTAAGGATGGGCTTGGCTTCAAGAGGGAAGCCAAGAACTTAACAAGCCATAAGGCTCCCATCTTCGTCAAGGAGAAGGGGAAGGCCCCTATGGCTAGTAGTGCGAAAAAGAACCATGCTTTTATGTATAATGATAGGAGAAATGCTAGAAATGCTTATAATGATTTTGATTCACATGTTTATGATTCTCATGCCATGTTTGCTTCTAGTTCTTCTTATAAGCATGATAGGGATATGTGTAGGAGAAATGTTGTACATATGCCTAGGAGAAATATTGCTCATGTGCCTAGAAAGAATGTTATTCATGCTTCTAGGAAAGTAGTGAATGAACCTTCTATAATTTATTGTGCTTTAAACACTTCCTTTGCTATTTGTAGAAAGGATAGGAAAATAGTTGCTAGGAAGTTAGGGGCAAAATGCAAGGGAGACAGGACTTGCATTTGGGTCCCTAAGGACATTTGTGCTAACCTTGCAGGACCCAACATGAGTTGGGTACCTAAGACCCAAGCCTAAATTTGCCTTGCAGGTTTATGCATCCGGGGGTTCAAGCTGGATTATCGACAGCGGATGCACAAACCATATGACGGGGGAGAAGAAGATGTTCACCTCCTACGTCAAAAATAAGGATTCCCAAGATTCAATTATATTCGGTGATGGGAATCAAGGCAAGGTAAAAGGGTTAGGTAAAATTGCAATTTCTAATGAGCACTCAATTTCAAATGTGTTTTTAGTTGAGTCTCTTGGTTACAATTTACTATCTGTTAGTAAACTATGCAACATGGGATACAATTGCCTTTTTACTAATGTAGATGTGTCTGTCTTTAGAAGATGTGATGGTTCACTAGCTTTTAAGGGTGTACTAGACGGCAAGCTTTACTTAGTTGATTTTGCAAAAGAAGAGGCCGGTCTAGATGCATGCTTAATGGCTAAGACTTGCATGGGCTGGCTGTGGCATCGCCGCTTAGCACATGTGGGGATGAAGAACCTCCACAAGCTTCTAAAGGGAGAACACGTGATAGGTCTAACAAATGTTTATTTCGAAAAAGATAGACCTTGTGCAGCTTGTCAAGCAGGTAAACAAGTGGGAGGAGCATATCACAGCAAGAATGTGATGACCACATCAAGACCTCTGGAGCTGCTGCATATGGACCTCTTCGGACCCGTCGCCTATCTAAGCATAGGAGGAAGTAAGTATGGTTTAGTTATTGTTGATGACTTTTCCCGCTTCACTTGGGTGTTCTTTTTGCAGGATAAGTCTGAAACCCAAGGGACCCTCAAGCGCTTCCTCAGGAGAGCTCAAAATGAGTTTGAGCTCAAGGTGAAGAAGATAAGGAGCGACAACGGGTCCGAGTTCAAGAACCTTCAAGTGGAGGAGTTTCTTGAGGAGGAAGGGATCAAGCACGAGTTCTCCGCCCCCTACACACCACAGCAAAATGGTGTGGTAGAGAGGAAGAACAGGACGCTAATCGATATGGCGAGGACGATGCTTGGAGAGTTCAAGACCCCCGAGTGCTTTTGGTCGAAAGCCGTGAACACGGCTTGCCACGCCATCAACAGGGTCTACCTTCACCGCCTCCTCAAGAAGACGTCATATGAGCTACTAACCGGTAACAAACCCAATGTATCTTACTTTCGTGTTTTTGGGAGCAAGTGCTACATTCTAGTGAAGAAGGGTAGAAATTCTAAGTTTGCTCCCAAAGCTGTAGAAGGGTTTTTATTAGGTTATGATTCAAATACAAAGGCGTATAGGGTCTTCAACAAATCATCGGGTTTGGTTGAAGTCTCTAGCGACGTTGTATTTGATGAGACTAATGGCTCTCCAAGAGAGCAAGTTGTTGATTGTGATGATGTAGATGAAGAAGATGTTCCAACGGCCGCTATACGAACCATGGCGATTGGAGACGTTCGGCCACAGGAACAAGATGAACGAGATCAACCTTCTTCCTCAACGACGGTGCATCCCCCAACTCAAGACGATGAACAGGTTCATCAAAAGGAGGCGTGTGATCAAGGGGGAGCACAAAATGATCATGTGATGGAGGAAGAAGCGCAACCGGCACCTCCAACCCAAGTTCGAGCGATGATTCAAAGGGATCATCCCGTCGACCAAATTCTGGGTGACATTAGCAAGGGAGTAACTACTCGGTCTCGACTAGTTAATTTTTGTGAACATTACTCTTTTGTCTCCTCTATTGAGCCTTTCAGGGTAGAGGAGGCCTTGCTAGATCCGGATTGGGTGTTGGCCATGCAGGAGGAACTTAACAACTTCAAGCGCAATGAAGTTTGGACGCTGGTGCCTCGTCCCAAGCAAAATGTTGTGGGAACCAAGTGGGTGTTCCGCAACAAACAAGACGAGCACGGAGTGGTGACAAGGAACAAGGCTCGACTTGTGGCAAAAGGTTATGCCCAAGTCGCAGGTTTGGACTTTGAGGAGACTTTTGCTCCTGTGGCTAGGCTAGAGTCCATTCGTATCTTGCTAGCATATGGATGTGAAGAGCGCTTTCCTCAACGGGCCAATAAAGGAGGAGGTGTACGTGGAGCAACCCCCTGGCTTCGAGGATGAGCGGTACCCCGACCACGTGTGTAAGCTCTCTAAGGCGCTCTATGGACTTAAACAAGCCCCAAGAGCATGGTATGAATGCCTTAGAGATTTCTTAATTGCTAATGCTTTCAAGGTTGGGAAAGCCGATCCAACTCTTTTCACTAAGACTTGTGATGGTGATTTGTTTGTGTGCCAAATTTATGTCGATGACATAATATTTGGTTCTACTAATCAAAAGTCTTGTGAAGAGTTTAGCAGGGTAATGACGCAGAAATTCGAGATGTCGATGATGGGCGAGTTGAACTACTTCCTTGGGTTCCAAGTGAAGCAACTCAAGGACGGCACCTTCATCTCCCAAACGAAGTACACGCAAGATCTGCTAAAGAGGTTTGGGATGAAGGACGCCAAGCCCGCAAAGACGCCGATGGGAACCGACGAACACACCGACCTCAACAAAGGAGGTAAGTCCGTTGATCAAAAAGCATACCGGTCCATGATAGGTTCTTTGCTTTATTTATGTGCTAGTAGATCGGATATTATGCTTAGCGTATGCATGTGTGCTAGATTTCAATCCGATCCTAAGGAGTGTCACTTGGTGGCGGTGAAGCGAATTCTTAGATATTTAGTCGCTACGCCTTGCTTCGGGATCTGGTATCCAAAGGGGTCTAACTTTGACTTGATTGGGTACTCAGATTCCGACTATGCTGGATGTAAGGTCGATAGGAAGAGTACATCGGGGACGTGCCAATTCTTAGGAAGGTCCCTGGTGTCATGGAACTCTAAGAAACAAACCTCCGTTGCCCTATCCACCGCTGAGGCCGAGTATGTTGCCGCAGGACAGTGTTGCGCGCAACTACTTTGGATGAGGCAAACCCTCCGGGACTTTGGCTACAATCTGAGCAAAGTCCCACTCCTATGTGACAATGAGAGTGCTATCCGAATAGCGGAAAATCCTGTTGAGCACAGCCGCACAAAGCACATTGACATCCGGCATCACTTTTTGAGAGACCACCAGCAAAAGGGAGATATCGAAGTATTTTATGTTAGCACCGAGAACCAGCTAGCCGATATCTTCACCAAGCCTTTAGATGAGAAGACCTTTTGCAGGCTGCGTAGTGAGCTAAATGTCTTAGATTCGCGGAACTTGGATTGAATTGTAGCATACATGTATTCATGCTTTTGATCATGTTCCTTTTTTGCATATTGTTGCTTATCATGGTGCTCAAGTTGTACAAACACTCCCTGGACCTCACAAGTCCGTTGCAAAGTGATGCACATGTTTAGGGGAAGATGTGTTACAACTTGATCCCTTGAGACTAACCATATGCTTGAGTTTGTTTGATTTAGTCTCAAAGGAGAATTGAAAGGGAAAAGGTGGACTTGGATCATGCAAGACTTCCACTGCACTCCGATGAGAGGGTAACTTATTCCAAGTCCATCTCATGAACTCGTATTGCCATTTGCTCTAAATTGAAGATTTTGGTGAGGCAATGGGGTTAAAGGGCCAAAATTGATCCCGTTTTGGTGCTTGATGCCAAAGGGGGAGAAAATAAAGGCCAAAGCAATAAATGGATCAGCTACCACTTGAGAGATTTTGAAAATAGTAGAATAGAGTTTTTGGTTTGTCAAAATTCTTGGATCAGCTACCACTTGAGAGATTTTGAAAATAGTAGAATAGAGTTTTTGGTTTGTCAAAATTCTTATGTTGTCTCTCTTGTCAAAAGTTGGCTTCTTGTGGGGAGAAGTATTGATTATGGGAAAAAGGGGGAGTTTTTGAAATCTTTGATCAATCTCTTTTGGAATGACTCTCTTTATGCTTCAACATGTGTGTTTAACTTAGAGATAGAGATTTGAGTTTGATTTGCAAAAACAAACCAAGTGGTGGCAAAGGATGATCCATATATGCCAAAATTGATTCAAAATAAATTTAAGTTTTATTTGAAGTGAGTTTGCACTTGTTCTAGTTGCTTTATGATTGTGTTGGCATAAATCACCAAAAAGGGGGAGATTGAAAGGGAAATGTGCCCTTGGGCCATTTCTAAGTTTTTTGGTGATTGAGTGCCAACACATGTGCTTAATTGTGAATTTATGTACATGGATGAACAAGGTGCAAATCATGAAGTAAAGGTATGTTTCTAAGCCTTAGTACATTGGTTTTGTGTACTAATATATTTGTCTAAGTGTTAGAAACAGAAAGAAGAAGAAGAGAGAAGAGGAGAAAAGACTTGGCTGTGTGCTGCCAAGACCCAGCTCGGTCTGGAGCACCGGACTGTCCGGTGTGCACCGGACAGTGTCCGGTGCGCCAGGCTGACTCGGCTCGAACTGGCCGCTCTCGGGAAATTGGCCGACGGCGTACGGCTAAAATTCACCGGACTGTCCGGTGTGCACCGGACTGTCCGGTGAGCCAACAGTCGGCCGGGCCAACGGTCGGCCGCGCAATCTGCGCGGGACACGTGGCGGAGCCAACGGTCGGAAGATGTCACCGGACTGTCCGGTGTGCACCGGACATGTCCGGTGCGCCAACGGCTCTCAGATCTCCAACGGTCTGCAACGGTCGGAAGCGCCAGTTAAGGAAAGAAATCGGGCACCGGACAGTGTCCGGTGTGCACCGGACTGTCCGGTGCACCCGACGACAGAAGGCAAGGATGGCCTTCCGGATTTGCTCTCAACGGCTCCTAGCTGCCGTGGGGCTATAAAAGGAGCCCCTAGGCGCATGGAGGAGATACACAAGCAACCTTTGAGCATTCTTGATCATCCACACTCAGTCTTTGCGCATTTGTTTGTCATTCTAAGTGTTTCGAGCTCCGTTCTAGTGAGAACTTTGTGATACTCTTGTGAGCTCGATTCTTGGCCGTGTGTGTGCGCGTTTCGCTGTGGATTTGTGTGTGTTGCTTCCCTCCCTTACTCTGTGTTTCATTTGTGATCATATACTTGTAAGGGCAAGAGACTCCAATTTGTGGAGATTCCTTGCAAACGGGATAGTGAAAGGCAAAACAAAACACCGTGGTATTCAAGTGGGTCTTTGGACCGCTTGAGAGGGGTTGATTGCAACCCTCGTCCGTTGGGACGCCACAACGTGGAGTAGGCAAGCGTTGGCTTGGCCGAACCACGGGATAAACCACTGTGTCACCTCTGTGCTTGATCTCTTGTGGTATTGTGTTTTGTTGAGACTTCACCTTAGCCACTTGGCAATAATCGTGCTAACACTTAACAAGTTTTTGTGGCTTAAGTTTGAAGCTTTTACAGGATCACCTATTCACCCCCCCCTCTAGGTGCTCTCAGAAGGGCAAGGAATTGGCATCGTACTTGTTTCATCGAGTAATGTCTCCTTCGACTTCTCTAGCCGATTGGAAACTTATTGCACTAATAATCAAGCTGAATATGAGGCCCTCCTATTCGGTTTAGAACTTTTAAGTGGTATGGGAGTAAAACATGTGAAGGTATTTGGTGATTCTCAGCTGGTTGTCCAACAAGTGTTAGAAGAATATCAATGTTTTGATGGTACTCTAAATATTTACCTTGAAAAATGCTGGTGTACAATTCATTCTTTTGACGAATTCAGTATTCGACATATCTCTAGAGTTGAGAATCATAGAGCTAATGATTTGGCACAAGATGCATCAGGTTATCGGATAAAGAGAGGAAAATTTTACAAAACTGAAAATCTGATAACTAGTGCAGAGCCAAATCCCCAGGTCGCGAACCGTCCGCGTGATGACGCCGGACCGTCCGGGGTTACCAGGGGAATTCTCCTAATCGATCCGGATGATAATAAAGCCGATGCAGGAGATTGGAGAACGCCCATAATTAATTATTTACGAAATCCCAATGTTAGGACAGATAAGAACATTCGGTGTACAACTTTCAAGTATGTTTTGATGAGTGATGAACTCTACCGCCGAACAGTCAATGACGTCCTGCTTAAGTGCTTGGGCCCAGATGATGCTATATTAGCCATGGCCGAAGTACATGAAGGAATTTGTGGTACCCATCAATCAGCTCCAAAGATGAAGTGGTTGTTGCGAAGGTCTAGTTTTTATTGGCCTAATATGATAACTGATTGTTTCAAGTACTACAAGGGTTGCCAAGTGTGTCAAAAATTCGGCGACCTACAGTTGGTCCCTGCAGCCGAATTACATCCTATCATCAAGCCTTGGCCATTCAGAGGATGGGGATTAGACTTTATTGGAGAAATTCATCCTTCATCATCAAAGGGGCATCGATTTGTGTTAGTTGCCACTGACTATTTCACCAAATGGACTGAAGCCGTTGCTCTGAAGAACATGACGCACAAGGAGGTAATTGAGTTTATAACTGAGCATATTATTCACAGATTCGGCATTCCCCAGATCTTGACTACAGATCAAGGGACTTCTTTTATGTCAAAGGAGGTACGTGAGTTTGCTGAATTATATAGAATTAAATTGCTTAATTCATCTCCATATTATGCTCAGGCCAATGGATAGGCCGAGTCTAGTAATAGGACATTGATTAACTTGATAAAAAAGAAGATATCAGATAATCCTAAGCATTGGCATAAGATTTTGTCCGAAGCTTTATGGGCTCACAGGATATCTAAACATAGTTCTACTAAAGTGTCTTCTTTTGAGCTTGTCTATGGGCAGGAAGCAGTGTTGCCTGTAGAAATAAGTTTGAATGCTATCAGGTTTGCCAGACAAAATGATCTAACCATCACTGATTATTACAATTCAATGATGGATAATATTGATGAGGTGACCGACAAGAGGGTGATAGCTTTGGGAGCAATAGAAAAGGACAAGATCATGGTAGCCAGGGCATACAACAAGAAGGTCAAAGCAAAGTCATTTCAAGTAGGGGACCTGGTGTGGAAGACCATCCTGCCTCTAAGGAGTAAAGACCGGAAGTTTGGAAAATGGTCGCCAAGCTGGGAAGGTCCTTATAAAGTAAAACAGGTAATATCTGGTAACGCCTATTTACTACAGACATTGCAAGGCAAGAATTTACCCAAAGCTTTGAATGGACGTTTCCTCAAGCAGTATTATCCTAGTATGTGGCAAGATGCTTAAGAAAGCCGATGTGATCACATTGGGTTAAGGTGCTTTTGGTTTGCCTAGCTCCACCAAAAGGCAGGGGGCATATGTTTGGCACCAAAATGAGCACGCGGACGGTCCGGCCCTGAGGCTGGACAGTCCGCGCCCATGGGCCAGACGGTCCGCGCGTGCGCAGAATAGATTAGGGTTCCGAGTTTTATGCTATGTTTGTTAGCTATATTCGCGGAATTAGCTCGGAATCCGGTCGTGTAAAGGGTCCAGCCCCCCTCCTCTATAAAAAGAGAGGTCTACGACCGATTTGGAGGCATCATCAATCGAATCAAACACTTCTATTTCGTATTTTATCCTAGGAGTAGTTCTAGTCTAGTTTAGGTTTAGCCTCTTGATCTTCAATTTCTCGCTTCTTTTCGACTCTACGCCGATTAGAAGAGTCTAGGTCGGCCTGCCGAGCCTAGACATCACCTAGGATCTCTCCTCTCTGACGGGGTCCCTCCCGGGAGCGAGATCCAGACCGCCGCCGGCGACTTCCGCCGCCTCTGCGTACGCGCGGACCGTCCGGCCGTCAGGCAGAGGACTCAGCCCCTGCGCCAGGTCGCGGACCGTCCGGCCCCAGGCCGAGGACCGTCCGCGTCTGACTAGAGAGCACCGCCACGGTTCTTGTTGAGTGTTTGGCGCTCCGAAAAGGCGTCAACAACTTGTTCTAACTGGAGGTTAGCATTATTCCTTATGTCCAGCTAGAAGTGTTGTTTCTGTTTTTTGTGCTAATTGAATATTAGCATACGACCGCTATAGCGCTCTTTATTCTAGTATATATATTCTAGCTCACGTACGATCGAACCAATTCTCGTGTGCAAGAATAGTTTCCAATGGATGCTGTGAACAACATCTTTTACGAAAGCAGAAAAAAACGTCTTACGCTGTAAACCGCCTCTACAGTACAGATAAATCTTTAAAGGCGGCTTAAGTTATAAACCATAACTACAAAATAGATTATAAAACAGGTTTGTAGAGAAGTCTGGTAATCTAGCTAGTAATCTCATTTTTTTAAAAAAAGAGCGGCTTTATAAATCTGTTTTGTAAAAATAACTAGACAACCTTTTCTAGAATATTTTTATTTTTATTTTTTAGCGACGGTTTAGTATGAGTTGCTGTCTCCATATTGGCTCATCGGTCAGCTCCACGATGGCTCAGCCTCTCACGGTGGTAGTGAAGACAGTATAACTGATAGTATATGTTTTATTGGTACATATTCTTATTAATTACGACAAAATAGGTAAAAGAATATATGTGTGTCGTCTGTTCGGTGTTATTCCCTCGTTATTTTTTATTTACTGAGTTTTAGTTTAAAAATAAATTAGCGAACAATAAATATACGAGAACGGAGGAGGCAGTAGTACGTGAACAAGAGTATATCATTATTACAATTACAATGTCTATATCGAGATCGGTAGCATCATTTGGTGTCAGACAACAGATAATTAAAATCAGAGCTGCGTACAGGTCGATAGCAGCCAAGACAGTAGTATAATACTAGCATGAGACTGCTGGCTTATTAAAAAGTATGCCCAGCATTAGTATAGTCTTGTAGCGATGCCGATGCACATGGACCATTAATGAAAACGAAGAACCCAGCTCTCTGGCACGTCCAACTTGGCTGTATACACTCTCTGTCCAACGGCGGAGAGGCCGGCTTCTTTTAGTCCTGCTCCCACGTGTAGCTGCCGTAGTTTGGACGATTACATGCGAGGGATCTAGCCCGTTTTTCTCCCATGTACATGCAGTATTCTAATTCTAATCGGCGCGGACGTACACCCGGAACAAGGGAGCTGGACACTGGGAACCAACGTCAGAAAGGTGTAGCTTGCATATTTGCTCACAAGCTATACCTGTTCTGTTCTTTCCTTCCGAACTCCAAAGAAACGCCTCGCAAAGCAGCTTCCATGTCACGGGCCAGGGTTGCACGCAGGCACAGCCCATGCACGTACCGTACATACATACATACACCGTATTTGGACATGGAGCATGCGTATTGCGTATCCACACGACACATGCATGCACGAAAGTGCGTGTGCACGGACGGATGGAGCAAGAGCATGAGCACAGCAGAACAAATGGACAATGTCCATGATTGGCTGGCCGCTGGCCGGAGTGGTTAGGGCGGGGGTCGCGATCGCAGCCTCCGATAGATTAAGTAATCACGGCTCCTCCGCGCACGGCCTGGTCCCGAGCACGTCGCTCTCCTCTTCCGAGACGCAACAACAGCGACGGGGAGAGATCCAATCCAGAGCGAACAGAGCAGACGAACAAGGCGCCAAAAAAAAAAAAATCGCCTCGCTTCGCGTACGCGCACGCACTCACGGTCACGCCTGCAGGCCGCCTGCCGTCGGTATGGATAATCGCTCGCCCTGCTCACCCCGGTGCTCCCCCGATGACACAAGCATCGTTCCCATAAAATATAAAAAAGGCGCCCACTAGCGCACGCACCCGCATAAACAGACACCAGGCACGCCGCGCATCGCAAGCGAGCGACACAGAGATCATTGAAAGCCGTAGCGCCCATCATCTTTCATCTGTGCGCCACCATCTCACCCGCCTTCAATCCCCTCCATCATTCGCTCCAACAGCCCCGCTTTCTCCACCATCAGTGCGAAAAAATTTATGCGCGCTTTGGGAAAGCGCGAGCTCGTTTTGCTTTGAAGCTGCCTCCGCCTTTTTATCCGTCCGGGCCGGGGCTGTGGGCTCCGCCTCCGCCTCCGTGTACTCCGGCCGGGCGTGGTCACCGAGGGAGCAGCGGCGAGAGAGGGGGCGATCTGATCGATGTCGTCGGCCGAGGACGGGTACTGCAGCTCGGATTCGCCGCGGGAGGAATCCCCCGACGAACCGCAGGCGGGGGCGGACGCGGAGTCGCCGCGCGCCGGGGCCGGGCTGAACAAGCGCGAGCGCGACATCCCCGCCTCGCCGTCGTCGCCGCTGCCGCCAGCTAAGCGCAGGTACGGACGGGGTCCATGTCCATGTGTCGCGTCGCGTCTCGCGTGCCCGCACCACCGCACGTAGAGCACCGCCGAGTGTTCTGCGCGGTGCGCGCCCGTGACCTGCTTGCTGTCTGCTGCTGCGGCGCTGGTACGGGAGTCTGGAAACCAGAGCAGAGCTACAAAGATGGCTAACTCGGCTCTTGTCTCTTTCTGTGCGAGCAGCCGGAGATCGGTGGAGAAGCGGGTTGTGTCGGTGCCGCTGGCCGAGTGCGGGGACCGGCCCAGAGGGGCCAGCGGGGAGGGGCCGCCGCCGTCGGACTCGTGGGCGTGGCGCAAGTATGGGCAGAAGCCCATCAAGGGCTCCCCCTACCCACGGTACGTACGTACTCCTATGCAGCTGCTGCTGCTTCTGCTGAACCTATAATCAGCATCTGCATGCAAACTGTTTCTGCCGATTAGCACCAGTCTGATGATAAACCTGCTTCGCGCTTCTGTATGTCATGTGCAGGGGGTACTACCGCTGCAGCAGCTCCAAGGGGTGCCCAGCGAGGAAGCAGGTGGAGCGCAGCCACGCGGACCCCACCGCGCTGCTCGTCACCTACACCTTCGAGCATAATCACGAGGCGCCGCAGCCCAAGAGCAGCGGCGGCAGCTGCTGCCACCAGCAAGGCAAGCCGTCCGCGCGGCCGCCGGCGCCGAAGCCTGAGCCGTCCGTGGTCCTGGTCCAGCGGGATGAGCTCGGCCCGGAGCACGAGCTGGTAGAAACAGAGGTGCCGGAGCAGGAGCAGGAGCAGGAGACGGAGCCAGAAGAGGAGCACGAGCCGGCGGAAGAGGGCATCCCATGTCTGGCCGGTCCGGAAGCGGCAGCAACCTTAACGGTGGCGCCGGCGGCCGAGGAGGACGAAAGCTTCGACTTTGGGTGGTTCGACCAGTACCCGACGTGGCACCGGTCGGCGCTGTACGCCCCTCTGCTGCCGCCGGAGGAGTGGGAGCGGGAGCTGCAGGGGGAGGACGCCCTGTTCGCGGGGCTCGGCGAGCTGCCCGAGTGCGCCGTCGTCTTCGGCCGCCGCCGCGAGCTCGGCCTGGCCGCCACCGCGCCGTGCTCCTGATGGTCCTTCAACTCTTTTTACGTATGTTTTTATTTTTTTTTCTTTTCCTTTTGGGCCCCTCTTTAAGTTTTACACGGAACGATTTGGAGGCACCGGTACATAGCTCTGATTGGTGCACGGGGTTTATCTGTTCAAGGCCGGCTGCTGGCTTAAGCTTTCTCTCCCCCCGTGTTGATTGGTGCACGCGTTCGCCGTCCAAGGTTGTCCTGTTTGCGATGTGATTCCAACCAGAAAGCAGCGAAAGGTTTGGCATTTTTCTTCTCGCCTCGCCGTTCGTGATCACGGATGGGGACATGGCTCGCGCCACCACGAACGCGGAAGCGGGATCTGCATCTGCCCACCTGACGGAGCGGTGGTGGCAAGTGGCAACGCACCGGCGTGTGCCGCCCGGCTTAGGCGCCGCGGTAGTTGGGATGGGAGCGCTGGGGAACACCGAACACGCGCGCCCCATCGAGGCCACGTGCGCCGTGGAGCACGCGGGCGCTAATGATCCAAACCCTCTCTCATCGCATAAGGATAACAGCGTTTTGCACGATTATATATATATATATATATATATATATATATATATATATATATATATATATATATATATATATATATATATATATATTAAGGGTGCAGTGTAGACTGCTCCCGTCATCCCCTACCTCTCGATCCCTGCCTCGGCGAATCCCGCGCGCGCCTGGCCGCCCACCCCCACCCCGCCTCGATTCCCACCGCGAATCCAGCCGCCATGCCGCTCCCGATCCCCTGCCTCCGTCATCCCCTACCTCCCGATCCCCTGCCTCTCGCGGATCCCGCGCGTGCCCAGCCGCGAATCACCCGTCGCGCCTCCCGCGGAACCCGCCTCCACCCGCGCCACCCTACCGCCCGCCCGCAAACCTCGCCCGCGCCGTCGCGTCCGCCATCTCCTCGCCCCACTCTCTCTCATATCTGCGTCCGCAACATCCTCTGCCAGCAGCAGTACGCGCTGCCGCGGCCCCTACCGCTTCCCGGCCCGGCTCTGGACGCCGCGTACCACGGCGACCGGCCCGGTGTTTTCCTCTCGCACTCGCAGGTGGCCGGGCGGAAGCGCGCCGCCACGACGGCCGTGGCCGAGGACGGCATCGTGGGGAGGACGGTGGAGCGGCGGCAGAAGCGCATGATCAAGAACCGCGAGTCCGCGGCGAGGTCCCGGGCCAGGAAGCAGGTGGGGTGGGGTTCCATTTCCACTTCCGCTTCTACTTACTTTCACCACTTCTGCTTGCAATTGATGGAATGTTCCTCCACAGCACAGCACAGTCCAGTCCACAGCACATCCTCCGCCCCGGATCGTCGCGTCCGGCTATCTCCGCGTCCGCCCTCTCCATGGAGCCGCACCCCTGCGTGTACCCGTGCGAGCAACCCCTCCCCTTGTCCGCCTTCTCCATGGAGCCACACCCCTGCCTGCACCCGCGCGAGCGACCCCTGCCCTCGCCTCCGCCTCGATGATATGTAGACGTCGTCCCCCCTCCCCTCGTGTGTTCTCTCTCGCTACTCCGAACCCTAGGCGACGCTGCGCACTCCCTCGCAGCTGCGGCTGTCACGGCGATAACCACGTCTCTGTCCTCTCCAACTCCCACAACACGACATCCTCCTCATCGTCGCAGCTTCCCCGACCCTATCCACCAGCGCCTCTACACACGACGGCTCTGGCATCGTGGTTCGTGCTTGACTGGCTGACTCTAGCATCGAACAGCCGCAACCCCACATCGTTGGCGCCATCCGTTCGGCGGATGTGTGGATCCATGGCCTCCAAGTGCGGATCCAGTTGAACGTTCCCCAGATCTGGTGTCCTCTCGCCGGGGCGTGGTTTGATGCTCGGCCCAGCTCTTTGTCGTCGTGCATCGTCTCTCACACCATGTCGGCATGGTGCTTGATCGAAGCATTACTCTTCTTTCCGATGATGCCGTCGTGTTTCTCTCAGGTGCGACATACAACACGAAGAAGGGAGGCGACGACACCGGATCTTCGAAGCCGAAAGGTGGTGGCTCCTTCGTGCCAAGGCACCTCAGGCCAGGTGATACTTTCATCGCTCTTGCTGGGCACTACATTGGCTACAGAGGGCCATATTCTTCTACTATGCTGTGTAAATCATGTCTGTCACTTTCGTTCTTGTCCTATGTCATGGATACGGTGCTATCAATTTCGTTGGGTGTTGGCCTACCGAAGTGTATACCTCTGTTAAGTAACAATCACTCTTTTAAGTAAAAGGTGTATAACAATCCAAATATTTGTTGTAGAAACCTGCACAAATTCCGCCAGGTGATTGATGCAAGCATTGTGTATGATCCTTGGACAAGGGAATCGTAGGGGTTTGGTTTTGTTACCATTCCTTGTGTCAAGGAGGCATATCGCTACATCAAATATCTAAATCATTTTGTGATGCAAGATCAGGTCATAACTGCTGAGAAGGTAAAATCATAAGATTGGGAGCATATGAATTTCCTTTATTTAATTTGGCCTCACCTCGCTCGAGAAGGTTTGTTTTAGTTTATATGGACAATTTTTATTTGCCAGTGATAGATAGATAAATTCTACACCAACTTGAGTTTTTCCTTGGAGTCATTTTAAGGCATTAAATCTTTTTTCGTGTAAATATGTTAAAATACAACCCTATTCTATTTTTTATGTTCTAAGAGGCTATCAAGTTGTGCTATTGGCTATCTATGTGCTTATGTCTGATGTGATAATTTCCTCATAGGTCATAGGTCTACGACTCTGTGCTTGACATTATTGCATCCAACCTTTTGTATCATATATAGGGCTGGATATCGAGCTGGCTCGACTCGGCTCGGTTCGACTCGAGTTGGCTCGTTATGATAACGAGTTAGCTCTACTCGACTCATTATGATAAAGAGCTGGAGAAGCTGCTCGGCTTGGCTCGTTTGGTAACTCGGTCTGACTCGATTAACTCATGAGCCAGCTCATTATCAAAGTTACCATAAGCCATAAAGCCAACATAGCAGCCATCTCATTCACTTAAACAAACGGCGAAGAACAGAATGGGCGCCGTCGGGGAAGTGGGCGCCGGAAAGCCGAACAGGGCGAGGGCCGAGGGCGCCGTCGGGGAAGACGGGCAGACGAGGAAGAACAGATTGGGCGCCGCGCGGAGTGCAGACGGGCGGAGGGCGGAGAGGGCACACACCGCACATCGGCGCGGCGGCGCTGCAGCCTGCTCTGCTCGGCTGCTCCACGGACCACGGACAGCGGCGGCCGGTGGCTCTAGGAGTCTAGGGTTTAGGTTTTGGGGAGAGAGAGGGAGAGACCGAGAGGGCAGGGTTGCAGGCTACTCGCAGGCTCGCAGGGAGAAGCCAGAAGAAGCGGCATGCGGTGCGGTCGTGCGGGCGGCGTGCGGCCAAGCCACCGAGAGGCTAATTGGACTTTGGACGTAGGCGCCGTGCTCGTGACTTGTGTGGGCCGCCCGTATGGCTGGGCCGAACGGCGTGTCCTGTGTGGGCCGTGTCGTGTGGCTGGGCTGCTCCATTTGGGTGGGCTGGGCCATTGCAGATTTGCACAACTCGTTTGGCTCGCGAGTAACTCACGAGCCAGCTCGAGTTTGACTCGTTAAGAACCGAGTTAATTTGTTAGCTCAGCTCGTGACTCATTTTAAACGAACCGAGTTGAGTCGAGTCACTAATGAGTCGAGTCGAGCGAGTTACCGAGCCACGAGTTTTTTGTCCAGCCCTAATCATATATCACGCTCGAAAAGCATCTTGGGGATTTTTAGGACTCGCTAGCATATTATTGGATGACTAGAATTGAATCCTTCTAAATTTCCTTAGATTATCATGTGCCTGCAGTGAATTAATACTAACACCTGATCGGAGATATGATAGTCAATCAGCAATAATCCTGAAAATGGGAAACCATGCCATGTTTATATTGAAAGTCGCCTAGAGGGGGGTGAATAGGGCGAATCTAAAATTTACAAACTTAATCACAACTACAAGCCTGGTTAGCATTGAAAATAATAATGAGTCCGAGAGAGAGGGCGCAAAACAAATCGCGGGCAAATAAAGAGTGAGACACGTGGATTTGTTTTACCGAGGTTCGGTTCTCTCAAACCTACTCCCCGTTGAGGAGGCCACAAAGGTCGGGTCTATCTCAACCCTTTCCCTCTCTCAAACGGTCCCTCGGACCGAGTGAGCTTCTCTTCTCAAATCAACCGGGAACAAAACTTCCCCGCAAGGACCACCACACAATTGGTGTCTCTTGCCTCGGTTACAAATGAGTTTTGATCACAAGAACAAATGAGAAAGAAGAAATCCAAGCGCAAGAGCTCAAGAGAACACAACAAATCTCTCTCTCTCTCTAGTCACTAAGGCTTTGTGTGGAATTGGAGAGGATTTGATCACTTGGGTGTGTCTAGAATTGAATGCCTAGCTCTTGTAAGTAGTTGGAAGTGTGAAAACTTGGATGACTTGAATGTGGGGTGGTTGGGGGTTTTTATAGCCCCAACCACCAAACTAGCCATTTGGTGGAGGCTGTCTGTCGCATGGTGCACCGGACAGTGTCCGGTGCGCCAGCCACGTCACCAGGCCGTAGGGTTCCGACCATTGGAGCTCTGACTGCTGGGCCCGCCTGGATGTCCGGTGGCGCAACAGACATGTACTGTAGAGTGTCCGGTGCGCCACTTCGCGCGTGCCTGACTTCTGCGCGCTCTGGCGCGCATTTAATGCCGCTGCAGGTGACCGTTGGCGCCGAAGTAGCCGTTGCTCTGCCGTTACACCGGACAGTCCGGTGTACACCGGACATGTCCGGTGAATTATAGCGGAGCGGATTCCCGAAGCTGGCGAGTTCAGAGTCGCTCTCCTCTGAAGCACCGGACACTGTCCGGTGTACACCGGACAGTCCGGTGAATTATAGCGCGGCGGCTCTGAGTTTTCCCGAAGGTGCGAAGTTCAGCTTGGAGTGCCCTGGTGCACCGGACACTGTCCGGTGGCACACCGAACAGTCCGGTGCGCCCGACCAGGGTGCCTTCGGTTGTCCCTTTGCTCCTTTGTTTGAACCCTTTTTCTTGGTCTTTTTATTGGCTTATTGTGAACCTTTGGTACCTGTAGAACTTATAAACTTGGGCAAACTAGTTAGTCCAATCATTTGTGTTGGGCAATTCAACCACCAAAATCAATTTAGGAATATAGGTGTAAGCCTAATTCCCTTTCAATCTCCCCCTTTTTGGTGATTGATGCCAACACAAACCAAAGCAAATATAGAAGTGCAGAATTTGAACTAGTTTGCATATGCAAGTGCAAAGGTTACTTAGAATTGAGCCAATAAATATTACTTACTAGATATGCATGGATTGTTTATTTATTTTTAACATTTTGGACCACGCTTGCACCACATGTTTTGTTTTTGCAAATTTTTTTTGTAAATCCTTTTCAAAGTCCTTTTGCAAAATAGTCAAAGGTAAATGAATAAGATTTTGCTAAGCATTTTCAAGTTTTGAAATTTTCTCCCCTTGTTTCAAATGCTTTTCCTTTGCCCAAACAAAACTCCCCCTCAAATAAATTTTCCTCTTAGTGTTCAAGAGGGTTTTAAGATATCAATTTTGAAAGATGCTACTTTCTCCCCCTTTAGAACACAAAGAGATACCAATTTAAAATTTACCAATTGAAAATCATTAATTTTAAAATTAGGGTGGTGGTGCGGTCCTTTTGCTTTGAAAATCATTAATTTTAAAATTAGGGTGGTGGTGCGGTCCTTTTGCTTTGGGCTCATACTTTCTCCCCCTTTGGCATGAATCGCCAAAAACGGATACTTTGAGTGAAATATAAGCCCTTTACTAACTATTTACTCCCCTTTGGCAAATAAAACATATGAGTGAAGATTATACCAAAAATGAAGAAGTGCTTGGAGCGACGGCGAAGGATGAGTGATAGAGTGGAGTGGAAGCCTTGTCTTCGCCGAAGACTCCAATTCCCTTTCAATATACCTATGACTTGGTTTGAAATACACTTGAAAACACATTAGTCATAGCATATATAAAAGAGACATGATCAAAGGTATATTTATGAGCTATGCATGCAAGATATCAAAAGAAATTTCTAGAATCAAGAATATTTAGCTCATGCCTAAGTCTGGTAAAAGTTTGTTCATCTAGTGGCTTGGTAAAGATATCGGCTAATTGATCTTTAGTGTTAATATATGCAATCTCGATATCCCCCTTTTGTTGGTGATCTCTAAGAAAATGATACCGAATGGCTATGTGTTTAGTGCGGCTATGCTCAACGGGATTATCCGCCATGCGGATTGCACTCTCATTATCACATAGAAGAGGAACTTTGGTAAATTTGTAACCATAGTCCCATAGGGTTTGCCTCATCCAAAGCAATTGCGCGCAACAATGGCCTGCGGCAATATACTCGGCTTCGGCGGTAGAAAGAGCGACCGAATTTTGCTTCTTTGAAGCCCAAGACACCAAGGATCTTCCCAAGAACTGGCAAGTCCCCGATGTGCTCTTTCTATTAATCTTACACCCCGCCCAATCGGCATCCGAATAACCAATTAAATCAAATGTGGATCCCCGAGGGTACCAAAGCCCAAACTTAGGACTATAAGCCAAATATCTCAAGATTCGTTTTACGGCCGTAAGGTGAGATTCCTTAGGGTCGGATTGGAATCTTGCACACATGCATATGGAAAGCATAATGTCCGGTCGAGATGCACATAAATAGAGTAATGAACCAATCATCGATCGGTATACCTTTTGATCGACGGATTTACCTCCCGTGTCGAGGTCGAGATGCCCATTGGTTCCCATGGGAGTCTTGATGGGCTTGGCATCCTTCATTCCAAACTTGTTTAGAATGTCTTGGGTATACTTCGTTTGGCAAATGAAGGTGCCCTCTTAGAGTTGCTTTACTTGAAATCCCAAGAAATACTTCAACTCCCCCATCATCGACATCTCGAATTTTTGTGTTATGATCCTACTAAATTCCTCACATGTAGATTCGTTAGTAGACCCAAATATGGTATCATTGAGAGCACCTAGAGGGGGGGGGGGGTGAATAGGTGATCCTGTAAAAACTTCAAACTTAAGCCACAAAAACTTGTTATGTGTTAGCACGATTATTGCCAAGTGGCTAAGGTGAAGTCTCAACCAAAACACAATACCACAAGAGATCAAGACAGAGGTGACACGGTGGTTTATCCCGTGGTTCGGCCAAGCCAATGCTTGCCTACTTCCACGTTGTGGCGTCCCAACGGACGAGGGTTGCAATCAACCCCTCTCAAGCGGTCCAAAGACCCACTTGAATACCACGGTGTTTTGCTTTTCCTTTCACTATCCCGTTTGCAAGGAATCTCCACAAATTGGAGTCTCTTGCCCTTACAATTATATGATCACAAAGAAAGCACAGAGTAAGGGAGGGAAGCAACACACACAAATCCACAACAAAAGCGCACACACACGGCCAAGACTCGAGCTCGAATGACTATCTCAGAGTTCACACTAGAACAGAGCTCGAATCACTTAAAATCACAAACGAATGCGCAAAGAACTTGTGTGGATGATCAAGAATGCTCAAGAGTTGCTTGTGTCTCTCCTCCATGCGCCTAGGGGCTCCTTTTATAGCCCCAAGGCAGCTAGGAGCCGTTGAGAGCAATTCTGGAAGGCTATCCTGACCTTCTGTCGTCAGGGGCACCGGACAGTCCGGTGCACACCGGACAGTGTCCGGTGCCCGATTTGTTTCCTTTTCTGGCGCTTCCGACCGTTGGAAGACTGCCGTGGATCTGCGAGCCGTTGGCGCACCGGACATGTCCGGTGCACACCGGACAGTCCGGTGCCGTCTTCCGACCGTTGGCTCGGCCACGTGTCCCGCGCGGATTGCGCGGCCGACCGTTGGCCCTGGCCGACCGTTGGCTCACCGGACAGTCCGGTGCACACCGGACAGTCCGGTGAATTTTAGCCGTACGCCGTCGGCGAATTCCCGAGAGCGGCCAGTTCGCGCCGAGTAGGTCTGGCGCACCGGACACTGTCCGGTGCACACCGGACAGTCCGGTGCTCCAGACCGAGCTGAGCCTTGGCTGCACACAGCCAAGTCTTTCTCTCCCCTTTTCTCTTTTTCTTCTTGCTGTTTCTAACACTTAGACAAATATGTTAGTCCACAAAACAAATGTACTAAGGCTTAGAAACATACCTTTATCTCATGATTTGCACCTTGTTCATCCATGTACATAAATTCACACTTAAGCACATGTGTTGGCACTCAATCACCAAAATACTTAGAAATGGCCCAAGGGCACATTTCCCTTTCAATCTCCCCCTTTTTGGTGATTTATGCCAACACAACATAAAGCCACTAGAACAAGTGCAAACTCAATTCAAATAACACTTAAATTTATTTTGAATCAATTTTGGCATATATGGATCATCCTTTGCCACCACTTGGTTTGTTTTTGCAAATCAAACACAAATCTCTATCTCTAAGTTAAACACACATGTTTAAGCATAAAGAGAGTCATTCAAAAAAGAGATTGATCAAGGATTTCAGAAACTCCCCCTTTTTCCCATAATCAATACTTCTCCCCACAAGAAGCCAACTTTTGACAAGAGAGACAACTTAAGAATTTTGACAAATCAAAAACTCTATTCTACTATTTTCAAAATCTCTCAAGTGGTAGCTGATCCATTTATTGCTTTGGCCTTTATTTTCTCCCCCTTTGGCATCAAACACCAAAACGGGATCAATTTTGGCCCTTTAACCCCATTGCCTCACCAAAATCTTCAATTAAGAGCAAATGGCAATAAGAGTTCATGAGATGGACTTGGAATAAGTTACCCCTCATCGGAGTGCAGTGGAAGTCTTGCATGGTCCAAGTCCACCTTTTCCCTTTCAATTCTCCTTTGAGACTAACACAAGCAAACTCAAACATATGGTTAGTCTCAAAGGGTCAAGTTGTAACACATCTCCCCCTAAACATGTGCATCACATTGCAACGGACTTGTGAGGTCCAGGGAGTGTTTGTACAACTTGAGCACCATACTGAGCAACAAAATGCAGAAGGGAACATGATCAAAAGCATAAATACATGTATGCTACAATTCAATCCAAGTTCCGCAAATCTAAGACATTTAGCTCACTACGCAGCCTGCAAAAGGTCTTCTCATCTAAAGGCTTGGTAAAGATATCGGCTAGCTGGTTCTCGGTGCTAACATAAAACACTTCGATATCTCCCTTTTGCTGGTGGTCTCTCAAAAAGTGATGCCGGATGTCTATGTGCTTTGTGCGGCTGTGCTCAACAGGATTTTCCGCTATTCGGATAGCACTCTCATTATCACATAGGAGTGGGACTTTGCTCAGATTGTAGCCAAAGTCCCTGAGGGTTTGCCTCATCCAAAGTAGTTGCGCACAACACTGTCCTGCGGCAACGTACTCGGCCTCAGCGGTGGATAGGGCAACGGATGTTTGTTTCTTAGAGTTCCATGACACCAGGGACCTTCCTAAGAATTGGCACGTCCCTGATGTACTCTTCCTATCGACCTTACATCCAGCATAGTCGGAATCTGAGTACCCAATCAAGTCAAAGTTAGACCCCTTTGGATACCAGATCCCGAAGCAAGGCGTAGCGACTAAATATCTAAGAATTCGCTTCACCGCCACCAAGTGACACTCCTTAGGATCGGATTGAAATCTAGCACACATGCATACGCTAAGCATAATATCCGGTCTACTAGCACATAAATAAAGTAGAGATCCTATCATTGACCGGTATGCTTTTTGATCAACGGACTTACCTCCTTTGTTGAGGTCGGTGTGTCCGTCGGTTCCCATCGGAGTCTTTGCGGGCTTGGCGTCCTTCATCCCAAACCTCTTTAGCAGATCTTGCGTGTACTTCATTTGGGAGATGAAGGTGCCGTCCTTGAGTTGCTTCACTTGGAACCCAAGGAAGTAGTTCAACTCGCCCATCATCGACATCTCGAATTTCTGCGTCATCACCCTGCTAAACTCTTCACAAGACTTTTGATTAGTAGAACCAAATATTATGTCATCGACATTAATTTGGCACACAAACAAATCACCATTACAAGTCTTAGTGAAAAGAGTTGGATCGGCTTTCCCAACCTTGAAAGCATTAGCAAGTAAGAAATCTCTAAGGCATTCATACCATGCTCTTGGGGCTTGTTTAAGTCCATAGAGCGCCTTAGAGAGCTTACACACGTGGTCGGGGTACCGCTCATCCTCGAAGCCAGGGGGTTGCTCCACGTACACTTCCTCCTTTATTGGCCCGTTGAGGAAAGCGCTCTTCACATCCATTTGGTACAACCTGAAAGAATGGTGAGCGGCATATGCTAGCAAGATACGAATGGACTCTAGCCTAGCCACAGGAGCAAAAGTCTCCTCAAAGTCCAAACCTGCGACTTGGGCATAACCTTTTGCCACAAGTCGAGCCTTGTTCCTTGTCACCACTCCGTGCTCGTCTTGTTTGTTGCGGAACACCCACTTGGTTCCCACAACGTTTTGCTTGGGACGAGGCACCAGCGTCCAAACTTCGTTGCGCTTGAAGTTATTAAGTTCCTCCTGCATGGCCAACACCCAATCCGGATCTAGCAAGGCCTCCTCTACCCTGAAAGGCTCAATAGAGGAGACAAAAGAGTAATGTTCACAAAAATTAACTAATCGAGACCGAGTAGTTACTCCCTTGCTAATGTCACCCAGAATTTGGTCGACGGGATGATCCCTTTGAATCATCGCTCGAACTTGGGTTGGAGGTGCCGGTTGCGCTTCTTCCTCCATCACTTGATCGTCTTGTGCTCCCCCTTGATCACACGCCTCCTTTTGATGAACCTGTTCATCGTCTTGAGTTGGGGGTTGCACCGTTGTTGAGGAAGAAGGTTGATCTCGTTCATCTTGTTCCTGTGGCCGAACGTCTCCAATCGCCATGGTTCGTATAGCGGCCGTCGGAACATCTTCTTCATCTACATCATCACAATCAACAACTTGCTCTCTTGGAGAGCCATTAGTCTCATCAAATACAACGTCGCTAGAGACTTCAACCAAACCCGAAGATTTGTTGAAGACCCTATACGCCTTTGTATTTGAATCATAACCTAATAAAAACCCTTCTACAGCTTTGGGAGCAAACTTAGAATTTCTACCTTTCTTTACTAGAATGTAGCACTTGCTCCCAAAAACACGAAAGTAGGATACATTGGGTTTGTTACCGGTTAGTAGCTCATATGACGTCTTCTTGAGGAGGCGGTGAAGATAGACCCTGTTGATGGCGTGGCAAGCCGTGTTCACGGCTTCCGACCAAAAGCACTCGGGGGTCTTGAACTCTCCAAGCATCGTCCTTGCCATATCGATTAGCGTCCTGTTCTTCCTCTCTACCACACCATTTTGCTGTGGTGTGTAGGGAGCGGAGAACTCATGCTTGATCCCTTCCTCCTCAAGAAACTCCTCCACTTGAAGGTTCTTGAACTCGGACCCGTTGTCGCTCCTTATCTTCTTCACCTTGAGCTCAAACTCATTTTGAGCTCTCCTGAGGAAGCGCTTGAGGGTCCCTTGGGTTTCAGACTTATCCTGCAAAAAGAACACCCAAGTGAAGCGGGAAAAGTCATCAACAATAACTAAACCATACTTACTTCCTCCTATGCTTAGATAGGCGACGGGTCCGAAGAGGTCCATATGCAGCAGCTCCAGAGGTCTTGACGTGGTCATCACATTCTTACTGTGATGTGCTCCTCCCACCTGCTTACCTGCTTGACAAGCTGCACAAGGTCTATCTTTTTCGAAATAAACATTTGTTAGACCTATTACGTGTTCTCCCTTTAGAAGCTTGTGGAGGTTCTTCATCCCCACGTGAGCTAAGCGGCGATGCCACAGCCAGCCCATGCAAGTCTTAGCCATTAAGCATGCATCTAGACCGGCTTCTTCTTTTGCAAAATCTACTAAGTAAAGCTTGCCGTCTAGTACACCCTTAAAAGCTAGTGAACCATCACATCTTCTAAAGACAGACACATCTACATTTGTAAATAAACAATTATATCCCATTTGACATAGTTGACTAACAGATAGCAAATTATATCCAAGACTCTCCACTAGGAATACATTTGATATAGAATGCTCATTGGAAATTGCAATTTTACCTAACCCTTTTACCTTGCCTTGATTCCCATCACCGAATATAATTGAATCTTGGGAATCCTTATTCTTGACGTAGGAGGTGAACATCTTCTTCTCCCCCGTCATATGGTTTGTGCATCCGCTGTCGATAATCCAGCTTGAACCCCCGGATGCATAAACCTGCAAGGCAAATTTAGGCTTGGGTCTTAGGTACCCAACTCATGTTGGGTCCTGCAAGGTTAGCACAAATATCTTTAGGGACCCAAATGCAAGATTTATCTCCCTTGCATCTAGCCCCTAATTTCCTAGCAACTACCTTCTTACCCTTTCTACAAATAGCAAAGGGAGCATTACAAGCATAATAAATGGTAGAAGGTTCATTCACTACTTTCCTAGGAGCATGAATAACATTCTTTCTAGGCATATGAGCAATATTTCTCCTAGGCATATGCGCAACATTTCTCCTACTCATTTTTCTATCATGCTTATGAGAGGAACTAGAGGCAAACATGGCATGAGAATCATAAACATGTGAATCAAAATCATTATAAATATTTCTAGCATGTCTCCTATCATGGTATAAGAAAGCATGGTTCTTTTTAGCACTATTAGCCATAGGGGCCTTCCCTTTCTCCTTGACGAAGACGGGAGCCTTATGGCTTGTTAAGTTCTTGGCTTCCCTCTTGAAGCCAAGCCCATCCTTAATTGAGGGGTGTCTACCAACCGTGTAGGCATCCCTTGCAAATTTTATTTTATCAACTTCATTCTTGCTAGTCTTAAGTTGGGCATTAAGACTAGCCACTTCATCATTTAATTTGGAAATTAGAACTAGGTGTTCACTACAAGCATTAACATCAAAATCCTTACACCTAGTACAAATTTCAACATGTTCAACACAAGAATTTGATTTACTAGCTACTTCTAGTTTAGCACTTAAATCAATATTAACACTTCTTAAGGTAGAAATGGTTTCATGACAGGAAGATATTTCACTAGAAAGCATTTCATTTCTTTTCACTTCTAAAGCATATGATTTTTGTGCCTCTACAAACTTATCATGTTCATCATACAATAAATCTTCTTGCTTTTCTAAAAGCCTATCCTTTTCATTCAATGCATCAATCAATTCATTGATTTTATCTATCTTAGATCTATCTAAGCCCTTGAACAAGCAAGAATAATCTATATCATCATCACTAGACTCACTATCACTAGAAGAAGCATAAGTGGAGTCTTTAGTACTTACCTTCTTCTCTCTTGCCATAAGACAAGTGAGATGCTCATTGGGGAAGAGAGCCGATTTGTTGAAGGCAGTGGCGGCGAGTCCTTCATTGTCAGAGTCGGAGGAGGAGCAATCCGAGTCCCACTCCTTTCCTAGATGCGCCTCGCTCTTTGCCTTCTTGTATTGCTTCTTCTTCTCTCTCTTGTTCCCCTTTTCCTGGTCACTTTCATTATCGGGACAGTTAGCAATAAAATGACCAAGCTTACCGCATTTGAAGCACGAGCGCTTCCCCTTGGTCTTGGTCTTGCTTGGCTGCCCCTTGCGACCATTTAGCGCCGTCTTGAACCTTTTGATGATGAGAGCCATCTCTTCATCATTAAGGCCGGCCGCCTCAATCTGTGCCACCTTGCTAGGTAGCGCCTCCTTGCTTCGTGTTGCCTTGAGAGCAAGGGGTTGCGGCTCGTTGATCGGACCGTTCAATGCTTCGTCGACGTATCTTGCCTCCTTGATCATCATCCGCCCGCTTACGAATTTTCCAAGCACTTCCTCGGGCGTCATCATCGTGTACCTGGGATTCTCACGAATATTGTTCACGAGATGAGGATCAAGTACGGTAAAAGACCTGAGCATTAGGCGGACGACGTCGTGGTCCGTCCATCGCGTGCTCCCGTAGCTTCTTATCTTGTTGATAAGGGTCTTGAGCCGGTTGTACGTTTGCGTTGGCTCCTCGCCCCTTATCATCGCGAACCGTCCAAGCTCGCCCTCCACCAACTCCATCTTGGTGAGTAAGGTGACGTCGTTCCCCTCATGAGAAATCTTGAGGGTGTCCCAGATTTGCTTGGCGTTGTCCAAGCCGCTCACCTTATGGTATTCATCCCTGCACAAGGAAGCTAGAAGAACAGTAGTAGCTTGTGCATTTTTATGAATTTGTTCATTAATGAACATGGGACTATCCGAACTATCAAAGTGCATTCCACTCTCTACAATCTCCCATATACTAGGATGGAGAGAGAATAGGTGACTACGCATTTTGTGACTCCAAAATCCGTAGTCCTCTCCATCAAAGTGTGGGGGCTTGCCAAGTGGAATGGAGAGCAAATGAGAATGTGAACTTTGCGGAATACGAGAGTAATCAAAGGAAAAGTTCGAATTAACCGGTTTTCTCCTCTCGTAGTCGTTGTGGTCCTCATCCTTTTGGGAAGAAGTAGACTCGTCGCTGTCGTAGTAGACGATCTCCTTGATGCGCCTGGTCTTCTTCTTCTTCCCTTCCTTCCGTCTTTGACCCGAGCCGGAGTCGGTAGGCTTGTCGTCCTTCGGCTCGTTGACGAAGGTCTCCTTCTCTTTGTCGTTGATCACTATACCCTTCCCCTTAGGATCCATCTATTCGGGCGGTTAGTCCCTTTGTGAATAGAACGGCTCCGATACCAATTGAGAGCACCTAGAGGGGGGGGGTGAATAGGTGATCCTGTAAAAACTTCAAACTTAAGCCACAAAAACTTGTTATGTGTTAGCACGATTATTGCCAAGTGGCTAAGGTGAAGTCTCAACCAAAACACAATACCACAAGAGATCAAGACAGAGGTGACACGGTGGTTTATCCCGTGGTTCGGCCAAGCCAATGCTTGCCTACTTCCACGTTGTGGCGTCCCAACGGACGAGGGTTGCAATCAACCCCTCTCAAGCGGTCCAAAGACCCACTTGAATACCACGGTGTTTTGCTTTTCCTTTCACTATCCCGTTTGCAAGGAATCTCCACAAATTGGAGTCTCTTGCCCTTACAATTATATGATCACAAAGAAAGCACAGAGTAAGGGAGGGAAGCAACACACACAAATCCACAACAAAAGCGCACACACACGGCCAAGACTCGAGCTCGAATGACTATCTCAGAGTTCACACTAGAACAGAGCTCGAATCACTTAAAATCACAAACGAATGCGCAAAGAACTTGTGTGGATGATCAAGAATGCTCAAGAGTTGCTTGTGTCTCTCCTCCATGCGCCTAGGGGCTCCTTTTGTAGCCCCAAGGCAGCTAGGAGCCGTTGAGAGCAATTCTGGAAGGCTATCCTGGCCTTCTGTCGTCGGGGGCACCGGACAGTCCGGTGCACACCGGACAGTGTCCGGTGCCCGATTTGTTTCCTTTTCTGGCGCTTCCGACCGTTGGAAGACTGCCGTGGATCTGCGAGCCGTTGGCGCACCGGACATGTCCGGTGCACACCGGACAGTCCGGTGCCGTCTTCCGACCGTTGGCTCGGCCACGTGTCCCGGGCGGATTGCGCGGCCGACCGTTGGCCCTGGCCGACCGTTGGCTCACCGGACAGTCCGGTGCACACCGGACAGTCCGGTGAATTTTAGCCGTACGCCGTCGGCGAATTCCCGAGAGCGGCCAGTTCGCGCCGAGTAGGCCTGGCGCACCGGACACTGTCCGGTGCACACCGGACAGTCCGGTGCTCCAGACCGAGCTGAGCCTTGGCTGCACACAGCCAAGTCTTTCTCTCCCCTTTTCTCTTTTTCTTCTTGCTGTTTCTAACACTTAGACAAATATGTTAGTCCACAAAACAAATGTACTAAGGCTTAGAAACATACCTTTATCTCATGATTTGCACCTTGTTCATCCATGTACATAAATTCACACTTAAGCACATGTGTTGGCACTCAATCACCAAAATACTTAGAAATGGCCCAAGGGCACATTTCCCTTTCAATCATCAACATAAATTTGGCATACAAACAAATCATTGTCAAGAGTTTTAGTAAATAAAGTAGGATCGGCCTTGCCGATTTTGAAGGCATTAGCAATAAGGAAATCTCTAAGGCATTCATACCATGCTCGTGGAGCTTGCTTGAGCCCATAAAGCGCCTTAGAGAGCCTATAAACATGGTTAGGGTACTCACTATCTTCAAAGCCAGGAGGTTGCTCAACATAGACCTCTTCCTTGATTGGTCCATTGAGGAAGGCACTCTTCACGTCCATTTGATAAAGCTTGAAGCCATGGTAAGTAGCATAGGCTAGTAATATACGAATGGACTCAAGCCTAGCTACGGGTGCATAGGTTTCACCGAAATCCAAACCTTCGACTTGGGAGTATCCTTTGGCCACGAGTCGAGCTTTGTTCCTTGTCACCACACCATGCTCATCTTGCTTGTTGCGGAAGACCCACTTGGTTCCTACAACATTTTGGTTAGGACGTGGAACTAAATGCCATACCTCATTCCTAGTGAAGTTGTTGAGCTCTTCTTGCATCGCCATCACCCAATCCGAATCTTGGAGTGCTTCCTCTACCCTGTGGCTCAATAGAGGAAACAAAAGAGTAATGCTCACAAAAATGTGCAACACGAGATCTAGTAGTTACCCCCTTATGAATATCGCCGAGGATGGTGTCGACGGGGTGATCTCGTTGGATTGCTTGGTGGACTCTTGGGTGTGGCGGCCTTGGTTCTTCATCCTCCTTGTCATGATCATTCGCATTTCCCCCTTGATTATTGCCGTCATCTTGAGGTGACTCATTATTTTGATTTTCTCCTTCATCAACTTGAGCCTCTTCCTCATTTTGAGTTGGTGGAGATGCTTGTGTGGAGGAGGATGGTTGATCTTATGCATTTGGAGGCTCTTCGGATTCCTTAGGACACACATCCCCAATGGACATGTTCCTTAGCGCGATGCACGAAGCCTCTTCTTCACCTATCTCATCAAGATCAACTTGCTCTACTTGAGAGCCGTTAGTCTCATCAAACACAACGTCACAAGAAACTTCAACAAGTCCTGAGGACTTGTTAAAGACTCTATATGCCCTTGTGTTTGAGTCATATCCTAGTAAAAAGTCTTCTACAGTTTTAGGAGCAAATTTAGATTTTCTACCTCTTTTAACAAGAATAAAGCATTTGCTACCAAAAACTCTAAAATATGAAATATTGGGCTTTTTACCGGTTAGGAGTTCATAGGATGTCTTCTTGAGGATTCAGTGTAGATATAGCTGGTTGATGGCGTAGCAGGCGGTGTTGACCGCCTCGGCCCAAAACCGATCCGGCGTCTTGTACTCATCAAGCATGGTTCTCGCCATGTCCAATAGAGTTCGATTCTTCCTCTCCACTACACCATTTTGTTGTGGGGTGTAGGGAGAAGAGAACTCATGCTTGATGCCCTCCTCCTCAAGGAAGCCTTCAATTTGAGAGTTCTTGAACTCCGTCCCATTGTCGCTTCTTATTTTCTTGATCCTTAATCCGAACTCATTTTGAGCCCGTCTCAAGAATCCCTTTAAGGTTTCTTGGGTTTGAGATTTTTACTGCAAAAAGAACACCCAAGTGAAGCGAGAATAATCATCCACAATAACTAGACAGTACTTACTCCCACCGATGCTTATGTAAGCAATCGGGCCGAAAAGATCCATGTGTAGGAGCTCCAGTGGCCTGTCAGTCGTCATGATGTTCTTGTGTGGATGATGAACACTAACTTGCTTCCCGGCTTGGCATGCGCTACAAATCCTGTCTTTCTCAAAATGAACATTTGTTAATCCTAAAATGTGCTCTCCCTTTAGAAGCTTATGAAGATTCTTCATTCCAACATGGGCTAGTCGGCGGTGCCAGAGCCAACCCATGTTAGTCTTAGCAATTAAGCAAGTGTCGAGTTCAGCTCTATCAAAATCTACCAAGTATAGCTGACCCTCTAACACTCCCTTAAATGCTATTGAATCATCACTTCTTCTAAAGACAGTGACACCTACATCAATAAATAGACAGATGTAGCCCATTTGACATAATTGGGATACGGAAAGCAAATTGTAATCTAATGAATCAACAAGAAAAACATTGGAAATGGAATGGTCAGGAGATATAGCTATTTTACCCAAACCTTTGACCAAACCTTGGTTTCCATCCCCGAATGTGATAGCTCGTTGGGGATCTTGGTTTTTCTCGTAGGAGGAGAACATCTTCTTCTCCCCTGTCATGTGGTTTGTGCACCCGCTATCGATGATCCAACTTGAGCCCCCGGATGCATAAACCTACAAAACAAGTTTAGTTCTTGACTTTAGGTACCCAAACGGTTTTGGGTCCTTTGGCATTAGACACAAGAACTTTGGGTACCCAAACACAAGTCTTTGACCCCTTGTGTTTGCCCCCAACAAACTTGGCAACTACCTTGCCGGATTTGTTAGTTAAAACATATGATGCATCAAAAGTTTTGAATGAAATGCTATGGTCATTTGATGCATTAGGAGTTTTCTTCTTAGGCAACCTAGCACGGGTTGGTTGCCTAGAACTAGATGTCTCACCCTTATACATAAAAGCATGGTTAGGGCCAGAGTGAGACTTCCTAGAATGAATTCTCCTAATTTTGTGCTCGGGATAACCGGCAGGGTACAAAATGTAACCCTCGTTATCCTGAGGCATGGGAGCCTTGCCCTTAACAAAGTTAGACAATTTCTTAGGAGGGGCATTAAGTTTGACATTGTCTCCCCTTTGGAAGCCAATGCCATCCTTGATGCCGGGGCGTCTCCCATTATAGAGCATACTTCTAGCAAATTTAAACTTTTCATTTTCTAAGTTATGATCGGCAATTTTAGCATCTAATATTGCTATATGATCATTTTGTTGTTTAATTAAAGCCATGTGATCATGAATAGCATCAACATCAATATCTCTACATCTAGTGCAAATAGTGACATGCTCAATGGTAGATGTAGAGGGTTTGCAAGAATTAAGTTCAATAATCTTAGCACGTAATATATCATTTTTATCTCTAAGATCGGAAATTGTAACATTGCAAACATCAAAATCTTTAGCCTTAGCAATCAATTTCTCATTCTCATTTCTAAGGCTAGCAAGAGAAACATTCAACTCATCAATCTTAGCAAGTAAATCAACATTATCATCTCTAGGATTGGGAGTTGAAACATCACAAACATGTGAATCAACCTTAGCTAATAAATTAGCATTCTCATTTTTAAGGTTGTCAATGGTCTCATGGCAAGTGCTTAACTCACTAGACAATTTTTCAACTTCTAGAGCGTAAGCATTTTTAACCTTAACATGCTTTTTATTTTCCTTGATTAGGAAATCCTCTTGGGAGTCCAAGAGTTCATCCTTCTCATGGATGGCACTAATTAGTTCATTTAATTTTTCCTTTTGTTGCATGTTTAGGTTGGCAAAAAGGGTATGCAAATTATCTTCCTCATCACTAGCATTATCATCACTAGAGGACTCATATTTAGTAAAGGATTTGGATTTAACCTTCTTCTTTTTGCCGTCCTTGGCCATGAGGCATTTGTGGCCGACGTTGGGGAAGAGAAGACCCTTGGTGACGGCGATGTTGGCGGCGTCCTCGTCAGAGGAGGAGTCGGTGGAGCTCTCGTTGGAGTCCCATTCCCGGCACACATCGGCATCGCCGCCCTTCCTCTTGTGATATCTCTTCTTCTCCTTTCTTCTCCCCTTCTTGTCGTTGTCCCTGTCACTATCACTTGATAATGGACATTTAGCAATAAAGTGACCGGGCTTACCACACTTGTAGCAAACCTTTTTGGAACGAGATTTGTAATCCTTCCCTTTCCGTTGCTTGAGGATTTGGCGAAAGCTTTTGATGATGAGCGCCATTTCCTCATTGTCGAGCTTGGAGGCGTCGATGGGTGTTCGACTTGGAGTAGATTCCTCCTTCTTTTCTTCTGTCGCCTTGAATGCGACCGATTGTGCCTCGGGTATGGAGGAGGTGCCTTGCTCGATGATTTTCTTTGAGCCTTTAATCATTAGCTCAAAGCTCACAAATTTTCCTATTACTTCCTCGGGAGACATTAGCTTATATCTAGGATCACCTCGAATTAATTGAACTTGTGTAGGGTTAAGAAATACGAGGGATCTAAGAATAACCTTGACCGTCTCATGGTCATCCCATTTTTCGCTCCCGAGGTTGCGCACTTAGTTCACCAAGGTCTTCAAGCGGTTGTACATAGCTTGTGGATCCTCCCCTTGGTGAAGCATGAAGCGACCGAGCTCCCCCTCGATCGTCTCCCGCTTGGTGATCTTTGTCACCTCGTCTCCCTCGTGCGCGGTCTTGAGTACGTCCCAAATTTCCTTCGCACTTTTTAACCCTTACACCTTATTATACTCCTCTCGACTTAGAGAGGCGAGGAGTATAGTGGTGGCTTGGGAGTTAAAGTGGTGGATTTGGGCTACTTCGTCCGAGTCGTAGTCCTCATCCCCTACGGATGGTACCTGTACACCAAACTCAACAACATTCCAAATGCTTGTGTGGAGTGAGGTTAGATGATGCCTCATTTTATCACTCCATATATTATAATCTTCACCGTAAAAAACCGGTGGTTTGCCTAATGGAACGGAGAGTAAAGGATTACGCTTTGAAATGTGGGGGTAGCGTAGGGGGATCTTACTATACTTCTTGCGCTCTTGGCGCTTAGAAGTTACGGACGGCGCATCAGAGTCGGAGGTCGATGGTGATGAAGAGTCGGTCTCGTAGTAGACCACTTTCCTCATCCTCTTGTGCTTGTCGCCTCTCCGATGCGACTTGTGGGAAGAGGATTTCTTCTCCTTCCCCTTCCCTTTGTTGGAGGAGTCCTTCTTCTCCTTCCTCTTGTTGCGGGACTCTTCCGATGAAGTTTCCCCGTGGCTTGTAGTGGGCTTGTCGCCGGTCTCCATCTCCTTCTTGGCGTGATCTCCCGACATCACTTCGAGCGGTTAGGCTCTAATGAAGCACCAGGCTCTGATACTAATTGAAAGTCGCCTAGAGGGGGGGGGGGGTGAATAGGGCGAATCTGAAATTTACAAACTTAATCACAACTACAAGCCGGGTTAGCGTTGGAAATAATAATGAGTTCGAGAGAGAGGGCGCAAAACAAACCGCGGGCAAATAAAGAGTGAGACACATGGATTTGTTTTACCGAGGTTCGGTTCTCTCAAACCTACTCCCCGTTGAGGAGGCCACAAAGGTCGGGTCTATCTCAACCCTTTCCCTCTCTCAAACGGTCCCTCGGACCGAGTGAGCTTCTCTTCTCAAATCAACCGGGAACAAAACTTCCCCGCAAGGACCACCACACAATTGGTGTCTCTTGCCTCGGTTACAAATGAGTTTTGATCACAAGAACAAATGAGAAAGAAAGAAGCAATCCAAGCGCAAGAGCTCAAGAGAACACAACAAATCTCTCTCTCTAGTCACTAAGGCTTTGTGTGGAATTGGAGAGGATTTGATCACTTGGGTGTGTCTAGAATTGAATGCCTAGCTCTGGTAAGTAGTTGGAAGTGTTAAAACTTGGATGACTTGAATGTGGGGTGGTTGGGGGTATTTATAGCCCCAACCACCAAACTAGTCGTTTGGTGGAGCCTGTCTGTCGCATGGTGCACCAGACAGTCCGGTGCACACCGAACAGTGTCCGGTGCGCCAGCCACGTCACCAGGTCGTAGGGTTCCGACCGTTGGAGCTCTGACTGCTGGGCCCGCCTGGATGTCCAATGGCGCACCGGACATGTACTGTAGAGTGTCCGGTGCGCCACTTCGCGCGTGCCTGACTTCTGCGCGCTCTGGCGCGCATTTAATGCCGCTGCAGGTGACCGTTGGCGCCGAAGTAGCCGTTGCTCCGCCGTTACACCGGACAGTCCGGTGTACACCGGACATGTCCGGTGAATTATAGCGGAGCGGATTCCCGAAGCTGGCAAGTTCAGAGTCGCTCTCCTCTGGAGCACCGGACACTGTCCGGTGTACACCGGACAGTCCGGTGAATTATAGCGCGGCGGCTCTGAGTTTTCCCGAAGGTGCGAAGTTCAGCTTGGAGTGCCCTGGTGCACCGGACACTGTCCGGTGCGCCCGACCAGGGTGCCTTCGGTTGTCCCTTTGCTCCTTTGTTTGAACCCTTTTTCTTGGTCTTTTTATTGGCTTATTGTGAACCTTTGGTACCTGTAGAACTTATAAACTTGGGCAAACTAGTTTGTCCAATCATTTGTATTGGGCAATTCAACCACCAAAATCAATTTAGGAATATAGGTGTAAGCCTAATTCCCTTTCATATATTCCTTGTTATATATCTGCACATTACTTGCCTAGCAGAAGAAATTCCTTTCACTGTATCTATAGGCATGTAGTCATATACTGTATACCTGTACGACAACTGCTTATTATTGATTTCCTCGTGTCAGCCTGCTGACCTATTTGCGAATTAGTGGGGATTACATCACCTTCCCTCGCGCGACGACTCCACATAAGTGCTCAGCAAAATAGGTAATTGAACATAAGTGCTCAGGTTTGGACTAAAACACAAGTCCCCTTGGAGATCAATGTGATACTGTTTTTTGTTAGAAAGTTTCCTATTCTATATTCAATTTGATCGATGGGTTGCAAATTCATGGCATTGTGGGGAGTTGATTCCAGTAAAAGTGTATTGGTTAGTTGATATTGACTGGTTGCGAAATTTAGTGCATGTGAAGTTCACATATAATAGAGTTTTGAGATTAAAACATTTTTGTGCCATAGAAGTTTATAAGTCTGTAGTTAATGTAGTAATGTCCCAGAGCAGTGTTGTTCCTTTAAAGTTTAAACTATACTTTGCTTGCGATTAAATTTGCATTTCTGGAACTAAATTGTGTACGAAAAGCAAGATGGTATTAAACATATACAAAGCAACAGTGAAGATCAAGCTCCTGAGTTTTACAACATTATGTTAGAAAGGCCAAAGGTTGTGTTGAGTCTCTGATTTTAATGAGATCTAACTTGTAACTGGTCATTTCAATTCATGGTCTTTTTATCCTATTAACATTTTAATTTTGTCATGATGGAAGGGAGACCGAGATGGATATGACTTGGTTTTTGTTGATGCGATGCACAAGGCCAACTACGCGAGTAGAATCTGCCACTCCTGCAACCCTAACTGCGAAGCAAAGTAAGCTCCTTTTAAGGTTCAGGTTCCAACCTTGTGAATGTTAACTGTTTCATTGCTTCTGTGGTTATATAATATCATTCTTTGATTATTGGTCAGAATTTATGTGTATGATGTGCATGAGGTATTTTTTTGGAGGGAGTAACCCCCCTCTATGTACTATGTATTAATGAAATGACACACAACTCTTTTGCGTTGTTCAAGAAAAAAAGAATTTATACGTATGTATGATGATGCAAAAGTTGACATGAGAGCTATGTAAGCTTGTCTGTTAACAATTGTCGATAGATGTAGCACTCAGCTTTACTTACAAAATTTGTACCGCTTTGTTACTATAATAAATCCTTATTCTGGAATTTTGCTGTTGGTTATTAGATTATTATGTACTCTTTCAAGATACTGGTAAATAACAAAATTTTGTTAGAAATGACTTAGCTTAGTGATAGATACATTGGTTAGAGTTTGTTCTCAGTTTGAAATCCAAATTATTTTGCTATGCATTACATTTGTTAGAACTACTTGTAGATGGGTTATTTTTTGGGCAATTAATTGTGCTTGAATGATCAAAAGACACATGTGGCCCTACAGTGAAATCTACGCCATCTTTCGCTGGTCCTGGTGGGTGGGGACCTATTATCAACACAAAAATGTCTCCTGGCCTTCCACCTAAAGGTTCACATTTACCCTTTTTGTGTGCAAATTAATCAGAGCTAACATCAGGCTACTTGTGTAAGATATGTTCTCGAATTTGTAACCATTAATTGATGTCTTTTGTTCTTTAGGTTAGCATGATACAGTTTGGCCAACATGTCACCTCTTTTCACGTGGAACACAAAATAGGTAAACGTGTATTTATGGTACTTTAGACCCTTTCAATAAGATAACCGAAAACACTCTCTGTTTAACCCCTATTATTTGCTGTGTAGAATTATGTCCCAGCTCCTTTATAACATATAAAACAAAAATTTTAAGCCCTGTGTGTTTACAAATAATGTTCTCATCGGTTCATGTGGTCTTTTAAGCCCTGTCTCTACATGGACTCTGGCCTCGCTTCCGCTGTCACCACACTTGGACCTGGACCTGCACCGATGTCACGCACCTCATGCACGTGCTCCTGTAGCTCCGCCTCGCCTAGTGCGGCAAGCTCATCTGGTATGCCCGCGCTGTCACCGCGCACTACGTCTGCTCCGTCAAGGGCCTCTGCTTTGACCTCTTCATCATTAGGGGTGGAACCAGAGCTTTCAATGCATGCTGGAGGTGCACGACGTGATCAATATTATCCATGCTTGATAAATGATGACAATGGTGATGGCCATGATATATGGTCAACATTGTATTGATCTTTTTCCGAGTTTTAGGCTATCATGTTGTTTGCTGGAATGGATATATTTTATTGTTCACTTGGTTCTTGTGATAGAGTTAATTACCTTATTGCGGTGCTTTCTTAGTGTCCTTTTTCTGATATTTGAGTTGTAAATAACACTTCCCCAATTGTGTTGTCATTATAACTCAATGACATTATTAAAATCATATATATAAATCAATATGTTACTAATGGTTGCAATGTAATGGTGAAATAGCTAGATTAAATTAACAAAATCTATATATGGGTAGGATTACAATGGATTCTGAAACATTTTCTCATAACAATATAACACACATTTGTACATAAGTTATCGTATTATTATACGTTCCCGTTGCAACGCACGGGCACTCGTCTAGTATATATATATATATATATATATATAACCGGATGACACCGTTGAGCGAGAGCTTCCTTTAGTTATTAGAAGCTCAGAACTCTTTATATATATATATATGCTCAACGGTGTCATCCGGTTCAGCCGAACCAGGTTCGGGCTGCTATAAAAACACCCCACACCGCTTAGGATTAGGTTTTAGCGGCGGTGGCGATTCCCTCGAGCGTGCGAGCGGCGGCGATCATGGGGGCTAACGGCGATGCCGCCTCGAGGTGGACGACTAACGACGGTGCTCCACCCAGAACGAGCGACGACGACGCTCCTGAGGCGGGCGGGCAAACGGTGACAGCGCTCCCGAAGCGGACGAGGAACGGCAGTGCACCCTAGGCCAGGTGGCAACGACGGTTGTACGAGGCGTGGTTGGCGTCGGCAGCGCGGGCGGTGGCCACGAGGGACGCGGGTCGCTCCGGCGGTCGCGTGAGGCGCGGTCGTCTCTGGCGGATGGCAGCCACGCGAGGCGGATGGTGGCAACTGGCAACGCATCGACGTGTGCCGCCCTTTTTCGGCACCACAGTAGTTGGGATGGGAGCGCTGGGGAACACACGCGCCCCATCGAGGCCACGTGTGGCATGGAGCACGTAGGCGCTACGGATCCAATACTCTGTCATCGCATAATGATAACAGTGTATATATATATTGTATATTATGAGTCATGTGCTTCCAATAACTAGAGGAAGCCCAGGCTGCAATCCGGTCGAGCCGGACCAGGTCCAAACGTCTATAAAAAAACCAGGAGTGTTAGGGTTTAGTTTTTCACGTCCCATCCTGATTCTTTAGCGACGACGGTTGCCCGAAAGCGCGAGCGGCGGTGGACCCCCGGCCGGTGGCCGTGGCTCCCTGACCTCGACGTGCGGTGGCGGCATTTCCTCGATCTGGAGTAGTGACGGCAGTTCCCAGGTCGGTGGCGGTGGCTCCCCAATACAGAGCGCGAGCGACGGCGGGGCCCTTGTGCGGGCAAGCGGCGGCGTCCCCGGGGCCCCGAAGCGGTAGCACTTTCAAGGCCAGCGAGCAAGCGGTGCCCCTCGACGTGCGAGTAGTGATGGTGACACACGAGGCACGAGGTTCGAGCGGCTTCACGGAAGGCATGAGGTGCGCGCAACGATGATCGCGCATGACATCCTCCGATCTGGTGCAATTCGGGCAGCCCGACTACCGAGTGACGACCTACATCTGTGCTTGTGTCGTCGACGACGTCCTCCGGTGAGTACCTCCTCCGATTCGTCTTTTTCTTTTCAATTATTGTGTTTTATGCCTATCACATGTACTATTTACGCTAAAAATTGTACACTTTTATGCTTGAACACGGAGTTCGTATATAAGTTTATTGCATGCACATTAGAAAGGCAATTCTTTGATTTATGATGTTCTTAATTACCATAAAAAATCAAATCATTTATGTTCGTAAATGCTAGATTTGTATGTCTACCATAATACTATCCCTAATTCCCTCGTGTTCGTAATTATCATAAAAAATCAAATCAAATCACTTATATTCGTAAATGCCAGATTTTTACATCTGCCATAAAACTATCCCTAATTTCCGATGGCCTTCTTAATTGGACTGATATTAGGTTTTCTTATCAATTATGTTACACAGTGTAAGTATTTATGCGATGTCGTATAAGAATTTATGCTCTATATGACTCATATCATCCAATTTTTTTGCGCGCGTGAACTGGAAAGAAAAATATAATCCAAAATTTGCGTTCATGCAATGGAAACTCCCACGATTCGCCATAATTTTTGGATCTGTATAAAATAGAAACCACATGCATGCGACTTCCATATTTTTCGAATCTGCCATAAAAATAGGATTGTAATAACAACCTACTAGAGCTATCAACCTCTCGCATTGTCTCGGTATTTACGCTTGTAACTGAAGGGTTTTGTGCTTAAAACTTAAGGTTTTAACGCTCGAACCTGGAGATACGTCCACCAGTGGACAACATGCTAGATTTTTTTACGCAGTGTACCACATTTTATAAATACTTACATCGTGTAGCATAATTTGTATAAGTATATATTATAAACTGGTCTAACGAGCCTAGTTGCGTGGTTGTTGGAGCGATCCTATATTTATGGAGGAAATAAAGCATTTAAATAAGTTTTTTTTCCATGCATGCCTATCGATTTCCTTTCATCGCAAATCTTGTCATTCTAAATTTGTTGAAAGTTCCCTATGCCTAGGAATAGGATCTGGATGTCGCCTAGAGGGGGTGAATAGGCGAATAATAATTATCACTTTATAACTGGAAATACTTACTCTACTTGAAGGCTGGATTGCAGTGAAAATACTTACTCTACTTCCCCTCTCTCTAAAGGCTTATAACTTCGCATCTACACAAACTAGAGCGATACACAAGAGAGGGAGAGAAAGAATTGGTCCAAATAATGTATGTACTTGTTGGCTGCTCTTGTGTACTTGTTGGAGGCGCCTAGGGTCCCTTTTGTAGTCTCAAAGGGTCTAGGAGCCGTTGGAGCTTCATTTGAAAGCTCCTAGCCTTCCCTGGTTGCAGGTGCATCAGACTATCCGTTGCGCCACCGGACAGAGAACAGTAACGGATCTGACTGATAGTTTCCTTCTCTAGAAGAGCTAAGCGTTGGTGCACCGGACAGGTTACTATTGAAAGGGAAACGTGCCCTTGGGCCATTTCTATAATGTTTTGGTGATTAAGTGCCCAACACGATTGACTAAGTGTTTATGTGCTAAATGAAGAAGGAAATGCAAATCAAAGAAAAAGGTACATTTCTAGACTTAGTACATTGTTTTTAAGTACTAATGTGTTTTGTCTAAGTGCTAGAAACAGTGACAAAAGAAAAGAAAAACAAATAGAAAAGACGTGGTTGTGTGCAGCCAAACTACAGCTCGGCCTGGCATACCGGACTGTCCGGTGAGTCATCCGCGACGAACTCGTCGCTCTCGAAAATGAAGAAAGGCAATGTGGCTATAATTCACCGGACTGTCCGGTGGTGCACCGGACTGTCCGGTGAGCCAACGGTCGCCTGCGCCAATGGTCGGCCATGCAATCTTCGCGCGACACGTGGACTGCTCCAACGGTCAGATGATGCACCGGACTGTCCGGTGTGCACCGGACAGTGTCCAGTGCGCCAATCAGACCAGAGAAGCAACAGTCGGATATGCCAAAGTTGGAAGGAGATCGCGCACCGGACAGTCTATAGGACCTATCCAGTGGCGCACCAGACTGCCGGTGCGCCACTTGACAGAAGGCAAGATTGGCCTTCCAAGTTGGTCTTCAACGGCTCCTAGCTGCCTTGGGGCTATAAAAGGGACCCCTAGGCGCATGGAGGAAATCATCAAGCACACTCTAAGCATCCTAAGACTTCTAGACTTCGCTTTCACGCAATCGGATCATCGTTCTTGAGATTTGAGCACTATTTGATTTGTAAACTCCTTGCGCTGTGTTTGTGTGCTCACCTTCTCACTTGTGTGCGTGGTTGTGCTGTGATTTTGAGTCTTGTGTGTGTTGCTCTCTCCAACCTTACTCTGTGCTTTCTTTGAGATCTCAATTGTAACTGCGAGAGACTCCAAATTGTGGAGATTCCTCGCAAACGGGAAAAGATACTAAAAGAAAAGACTGTGGTATTCAAGTTGATCTTTAGATCGCTTGAAAGGGGTTGAGTGCAACCCTTGTCCATTGGGACACCACAATGTGGAAGTAGGCAAGTGTCACTTGGCCGAACCACGGGATAAAAATTGTGTGTCTCGTGTGTTGCTTATTGTGTTTGCTTTGTTCGCACGAGCGCGTTCCTTAGCCGCTTGATTTCACTAACACCTTGATAATCAAGTTTGTTGCTATTTAGTGTTTAATTTTACAGGATCACCTATTCACCCCCCTCTAGGTGCTCTCAATTGGTATCGGAGCCGTACTCTTCATTCAAGGGACTAATCGCCCGAAGAGATGGATCCTAAGGGAAAGGGGATGGTGGTCAACGACAAGGAGAAGGAGTCCCTCTTCAACAAGCCAAGGGACAACAATCCCACTGATTCAGGCACATCAAGAAGATCATATACTACGATAGTTGAAAAGAAAATAGGGTCAAACCTTTTCCTAAATAATTTTGGCGGTTGAATTGGCCAACACAAATAATTGGACTAACTAGTTTGCTCTAGATTATACATTCTACAGGTGCCAAAGGTTCAACACAAACCAGTAAAAAGAACAAGTTAGGCTTCAAAAGAAAGGAGCAAAAAGGAAACCAAAGTGTGCCCTGGTCTGGCGCACCGGACTGTCCGGTGTGCCACCGGACTGTCCGGTGCACTAGGGGCCGTACACTCCAAACTCTTCAGCTTCGGGTTTCCCAGGCGCAGCTTCGCTATAATTCACTGGACTATCCGGTGTACCACCAGACTGTTCGGTGCACCAGCGCAGCAACGGCTATCTGCGCGCAACGGTCGACTCTGACGGGTGAACAGTGCAGAACAGGAACGCGGCAGAAGTTAGAGCAGAAGGTCAGAGGGGCACCGGACTGTCCGGTGTAGCACCGAACTGTCCGGTGTCACATGAGGACAAAGCCTCCAACGGTCGACCAGCTCCAAGCCCTAACGACAGAATGACGTGGCGGCGCACCGGACACTGTCCAGTGTGCCCATCGCCAGTAGCCTTCTCCAACGGCTACAATTTGGTTGGTGGTTATAAATACCACCCCAACCGGCCACTTCAAGGTGTGGGAGCCCAAGCAACATTCCAAGTCATATATTTGACATATTCAAGCCCTCCCAACCACCTCTATTCATTGATCCATCCTATACACAAGATTTAGACCACTACAACCAACACAAGTGCCACAAAAGAGAGAGCAAGCAAAAGAAAGCTTCTCATGTGAGTTTAGCAATAGTGCCTTGTGAGAATCATTGAGAGAAAGTGTGTGCTACATCTCGTGTTCATTTGTGCGTGGAGTTTTGACTCCCATTGAACTTCCTCCAAACTTTTAGAGGCTTGTAAAGCTAGCAAGAGACACCAAAGAGTGTGGTGATCCTTGCGGGGTCTTAAGTGATCCTTGAGAAGAAGAAGAGCTCGCCGGTCTTTGGTGATCGGTGGAGAGAGGGAAAGGGTTGAAAAAGACCCGTCCTTAGTGGACTCCTCAACGAGGACTAGGCCTTCAAGGGCCGAACCTCAGTAAAACAAATCACTCGTGTCTCTTGTGTTCATTTCTTGTGATTTGTTTGCTTTCCCTCATACTAAGTTTTCTTGCAATATTCTTTGCTAGCATTATTTGGTGTTGCTTCAAATTAAATTCTCATTTAGTGAAGCAACACCTTGCAAGAAAGAACTTGTGTTATTACTCTTCTTATCTAGGCCCTCTTGCTTTATTCTCATAGACTTATTAGTTGTATTGATTTATCAATTCTGCATTATTTGAAAGCAATACTCTTTACTAGCAAAGGACTTAGTTTTTATACTCCAATAATTGTGTATCTTGTTCTAACCACTAATCAAGGGATCTAGTTGGGGTGTAAAGTTATAATTTTCAGGTTTCGCCTATCCACCCCCCTCTAGGTGACTTTCAATTGGTATCAGAGCTAGGCACTTCATATTGAGTCTAACAACTCAAAGTGATGGCTCGTAGAAGATCCCAAAAGAACAAGAAGACAACTCCGAAGGAGAACAAGGAGGTAACTCTTGAGATATTACTTTCCGATTGTTCTAACTATGATTCATGGTCTACTAGGGTAATAAATGCTTTTAGAACCGTAGATCCACAATTAGAACAAATTTTAGACAAGAGTATTATTCCTCCTAGTTATGATAGGAAAAATGCTTCCGAGTAAGATCAAAGATGTATACGCTTAAACTATCTAGCTTTTGACATCTTAGTTAATTCTCTTAGCAAGGAAGATTATCATGCCTTCATAATGAATTATTATGAAAATATTAATGATGTGCATGATATTTGGACTAGAATTAAAAGTAAATTTGATGAGTCCAAACATGTTAGTTCATTTGTTGCTTCTACTTCCTTTAGTCTCTGTGATACTAACCCTTGCAAGGAAGAAGAAGAAAATGAACGATGGAGACCAAACGATGAATCCACCTCTCCAAAAGGTGTGTCTTCCCATTCCGATTCCCACATTTGTTGTGTGGCTAATGAAAATGGTAGTGGAAGCACAAATGAGGATGAGGAGGATGAAAGAAGCTTCATGCAACTCTACGCTCGTCTAAGCCAAGAAGATAAGGCGGTCATGCTCAAACTTCTAAAAAGAGCTAGAGAGCAAAGCGAAGCTCATCAAATGCTAGAAGATATTCTCTCCATAAAAATGCTAAGATTTGATGAGTTGACTAAAGAACATGAGGAGCTAAAGTGCTCTCATGTTGATTTGGTCCAAAGGTATGAAACTATTTTAATTGAGCAAGATAACTCTTTATATTGTATTGCTCAATTAGTAAATAAGAATGCCTTGCTTAAGGACCAAGTAGAAAAGCTAAAAATTGAAAATCTAGCTTTTCAAGAAAAATATGATATGCTTCTATATTCTCATGAAAATCTTATAGATGAACATATCATGTTAAACATTGCTCATGAGGTTGTAATAGAAAACTCAAAATTCCAACAACCTCACTCATGCACATGTATTCAAATTGAAACTATATTATCATGTGCTAATGCTTGTTGTCCGTCGACAAGCAAACCTTCCTTTGAGCTAGAATTTGCAGGAACAAAAGATGATAAATATCAAAAGCTCAAAGAAGAAAAATGAGAGGCTAAAGATGAGCTTGACACAACTAAAAGGGAAGTGCATTGCTCAACCTTCTCAAGATAACCGTGATCACATGGTGAAGAAGCTTGAGATGGGAACAACCGTGGCATGCACTAAATCCCTTGAAGAAAATGTCAAGGACTTGAGGATTGCCACGGGGAAAGAACAAAAGAAGAAAATCAATACCTCTGCCAAAAGCCTCAACCGTGCCTCCATGCAAGGTAACATCCAAGGTAACCAAGCCACACTTCACACTAAGAGACATAAGAAGTGTAGTGAATGCTTTGAAAAGGGACACTCGATTAGGTCATGTCCCTATATTAAAAATGACTTGATTATTAACAAGGATGATAAACTTTGTTTTAAATGCTCCAAGAAGGGACACTTAATTAGGTCTTGTCCCCATTTAAAACAAAAAGGCATTATGTTAGAAAAGAAAATATTCACTAACCATGTAGCAAGCAAGAAATAAGGAAGGAAGAAATCTTCAAGACTTGAAGATCGTCTTTGCTACATATGCCGAAAGAAGGGACATCAATGCAAGGATTGTCCCATTGGTAACTACCCCACCTCTAGCTTGTCAATTATTTCTCATGTAACTAGGCAACCCAAAATTGCAACTTGTGCTAGAAAGGTAATGAGTTTACCAAGTGCTAACACAAAGGACTTTTGGGTTCCTAGATCTTTGTTGACTAACCTTGATGGACCCATCAAGAGATGGGTACCAAAATATGCTTGACAAGCTTTGCAGGAGTAGGAGATGATATGAAGCTTCGGGGTGCTTGAGAAAGTCAATTCAATTCTTATTAACTCAAGCTATCAATCTTCAATGATCTATATATCCAAGATTGACCCAAAGTTATTTCAAATTATCATGTCTAAAACCCATGTCATCTCGGGGAAGATATTGATGTTGTAGGAAATAAAGAATTATCCTCTGCGGAAAGATCAAAGCCTACAACATGGTGGAAAGCCAAAGGATGGTAACACTTATGTTTTAAATGCACGTATCTTAAATTACCATTTCTCATGTGTCTTGTGTAGTCACATAGAAAAAGAAGCACTTCAAATGTCTTAAAATTATGTCACCATTCTTTGAAGAAATTCCTCTCATATGGTAGATTGCATATTCATCTTTTGTATACTATGGCAATCTACATGCTTTAAATTATCGTAAGTAACTCATGGCATGTTTTACACTAATTATCTTATTATTGCCATGGTTCTAGATATAGAGAGATATTCCAAGTTCTTAAAAGAATAAGGTGTCATGTAAGGAATTCAAATCCTTAGGACACTTATAAAAGGAAAATTCTCTCTATAACTAGAATAGTGAGACTAATGCTTTTATCTAAGTAACCCAAGTAGTTTCACTTGTAGAGAATAAGTTTCTCTTTGGAAGTGTGTAATCTAACCTAAAAAGAAAAATCAATCCAATGACTTATGTTGTTGTGCTTCTTGCTTAAATTGGATATGATTTTTCTACATTCATCGCTCTCCATGTTAAGAATTGGATTTGTTCCCATTATCTTAAGGGATTAAATACGCTTGTTTTACAAGCATATATCATGGAATAATCTAGTTCATATTATAAAGTTTCCATGCTTTAGTAATCCACTTTTCATTCCTTGTCAAAAATGATTACAAAAAGGGAAACTAGTGCTTATGTTACTAACTACGTATCTCTTGAGCTTACTTATGGAAATCTACAAAAAAGAAAGTACATGTTTAAGTCACAAGCCTCTAGGGTTACTCTTCACCCAAAGGAAGAAAGGTAAAAGCAAAGGTATGGGAACTCTGTTTTTCCATCAATGGTTATTTACTCTAAATTATCATATTCTACCTATATGAAGAATAGATTTTTTTGGACTTAAATCAGCTAGATGTGCTTTCAATCTCGTTCTCATAAATGCACTGGTCCATTAGAATCTATTTCATGCCTTTGCTATACCTATTCTCATATTGATATGCTTCCAAGTAATATTATTAAAGTTCAATATGAAGAAGTAAATTTGCTATGATTGATCAAAATGTTTAAAAGGTGCATATTCCTTTTTCTTAATGATGTGCACTAATGTCAAGGAGTTTACTTCATGTCTATGTGACTTATGGATGATGAATTGTTTATATTTATTATCTAACAAAATCATCCTTCATCATATACTCCCTTGTGTTATTAACATCTCTCTTGAGTATTTTCATTAAGTTTGGAAGGAAAAAGAGACAACTACAAAGGGAGGACACTCAAATGAAAGAGGAGGGCATCAAGAACAAACAACACCTAACAAACAACACCTACTTGGACACTAAGTTCTTCAAAACAATCAATAGTGTGGTTGTAAGCATTCTAAATCTTTTTCATTATGAGAATACCAGGCTTAAGTTGTTTATTGCAAATCTTATAAGCCTTGATCAAGATGTATAATGCTTCCCCATAATTGTCTTTAAAAGTGAGTGCATCTATCCAATTCATTCAAATACTTGATGCATATGTTTATGGGGAGCCTATTTCTATATCTTGATTATATTGAGACTAACACTTTATCTTAGTAATCTCATATAGTCTCAATTATGAAAATAAGTTTCTCATGAAGTATGCTACTTCAAATCAATTCAACTTGGTAGAATAATGCCACCTTTAATTCAAGGATTGTAGCTTTCATTGTCAAAATAGCATATTTACTGGATTCTCCTATTTTAAGCTTATTTGTCAATTTAATGCATAAGTTGTGCCTCATATTCTTTCAATCGATATCTCTCTTATGCACTAAGTTAAAAGGAGAATTCATGATACATTTGTGGAACTTGTGATCCACTTGATATATGATGACAATGACTTAGAAAAGGATCACTAGTTGTAGAACTCTCTCTTGTGCAAAATATTTCCATACATTGTCTTGAATATAGGTCTTAAGCAACTAAGACTAAGGTCAAAGCATAATGAAGAGAGCGTCTCTATGTGAAGGTAAAAAAGGGTAAATCTACTTCCTCTCATTTACACATGTACCTAAATATTCCTCTCTTATACATTCCTTGCATATCTTGTATAAAAGGAAGAGAAAGCATGTCTATGCATATCCCTGTTTCATACCTAGTTTAACCTCTCAAAATTTCATTCCTGCATTTATGCATTTTTGTTAAAACTAGGTGAAGTGATTTTATTGTCAAAGAGCTTAAAGCTTAACCTTGTAACGAGGATAAGCTACCTTTGTTCCAAAGGTGGAGGTTCCTTAAGTCTCTTTGAAATCCTTAAGGGTAATTGCTTAAAATGGTTCTGTTGGAGAGGGAATTCTCCGGCCGGGTGGCGGATTGCACCCGCCCTAAATCCTAAGATGAGGAAGGGGCTTAAGCGTTTTGCCTGTCTTGCTAAGCGATCATCAAGCACATGAACACGCGAGGATTTAGAGTGGTTCGGGCCGCCGGAGCGTAATACCCTACTCCACTGTGTGTTGGATTGTTGTGGAAGCTTGAGCTGTGTGTAAGCCTGAATGACTTGCCTCTAAGTCTCCCTGTCTAGTGCTTGAGTTGTAATGTTGTATGCCTCCCCTTTTATAGTTCAAGGGGGCATGTACAAGGGTTCTGAGCCCCGACACATGGGCCCAGGGACAAATGGAAGGATGGAACTTCTGCTTGCCATGCCCGTGTAATCTTCGTGCGCCCTGACACCTGAGATCTTGGCGTGCAGGGGGAAGCTTCTCGCATAAGGGATGAGTACAGTGCACCATGTAGCACGGGCACACTGTTTCGACAATGGACTGGACAGGTGCGCCATCTGCAGGGTGGCCCTAGCGCTGCCTGCCAGCAAAAAGGACAGGACGCAATAAATGCCGTGGGGGCACATCATCTGTCAGAGGGGTGGACAGGCGACGTGTCCCCTTTGCAATAAATGCGGAGGCCACGTGGCTCATAGTCCTTACGTCACGCTCTGCCTGCTAGCCTACGTCATGGACAATAAGCCATGTTGCTGCATTAGACCCTTGGTCGAGCGGGGGGTGGAGGCGCTACGGATAGAGCCAGGACACGCGTCAGTCCCGGACCTAGGCCTAGGTTATGACACTCCTTTTCTCGGGACCTTGTTATGGGCGGTCCAAAGCTCACTTGGTGGGGTCCGAACCCAATCCAATGGCTTCGAGCTGCTTTACTTCGGGGGTCTGGGTCGTGTGTACAGGGGTCCGGCGTCTTCTGAGCCCGATAGCGTTATCTTCGAGAACGCCACCTTAACTGCCCACAAGATACCCCTGAGGCTGTTCTCCGCGCGGCTATGGGTAGCGGCACAGACATCATGCCTTCATACCGTAGTAAGGGGTACCCCTAATCCAGGGTACCGACAGTGGCCCCGAGCCCGCCTCAGGGGAGGATGCGAGCCTGCAGGTGGGGCCAGAGTTTGACTGGCGATTGGCTTGCTGCTCCTGCGCGCCCGTTGATGCAGTTACTGGTGGCCCGCCTATGGTCACGCTGACTACCATGCCTGTTCCCACGGCTAACTGGCTCGTGACCTCCGTACTTAATGCCTTTGTTGGACCATGCGCGCGAGCGACGGTGCAACTTTCCTGTACCTAGGAACCGGCGCGCCAGGTGTATGACATGTGGGCCTGGGCCCCCATGCCAGAGGTTGAACCACCAGTTGCAGCGAAGCCTAGGGGGCACGCAACCGCGGGGCGGTTGCATGCTCCTTGTGTGGCGGTTCGCCTCCTTGACCGCTGGTTGCGGTGGAGATGGAAGGGCGTATAACCGCAGGGCGGTTGCATGCTCCTTGTGTGGCGGTTCGCCTTCTTGACCGCTGGTTGTGGTGGAGATGGAAGGGCGTATAACCGCAGGGCAGTTGCACGCTCCTTGCGTGAGTTACACAGGGTCGGGCCCCCATGCCATAGGTTGGGTGCCTTGGTGCGCGTTGGGGGAGACCTGCCCGTGACACTTCGGGGCATGAGGGGGGAAATCTGCCTTTAAAAAGGACTTCACCCCCAGGCAGTAGCCATGCCTCGCTTTTCTTGCATTCACCGCACCCTTCTGCCTTCCGAGCCTCTGGATGGGGCACGCCGGTGTTTGCTAGGGGGATCCACGTCAGGGTCACCCCCCAAGCGGCCTCACCGCCGGGGAGCTCACGCTCTTCGTTTCCTGCACGGTGGTGCTGCCGATCTTGCCTTCTTCTTGCTACTGTTGGAGGGGCGCAACCTCGTGGGGGTTGGCGCTCTTCTGCCATCGCTCGGCTTCAAGGATTTTCATTATGCAGCCCGGCTGCAGTCTCCCGCCAGTGGTCATCCACAAGGATGACCACCAGCCTCATGGTAGAGAGAAGCGAGCCGGGCTGCGGCCTCCCCCCTACCCTCAGCTTCAAGGATGTTCGTCATCCTCGCTGGGGTGGAAGGCGAGCCGAGTCGGGGCCCTACCCTCCGCATGGGCTGGTGACCCGCTTTTTCTTCCAACATTTGGAGGAGAAGGATGTTCACCAGCCTTGCGGAGGAGGCGAACCTCGACTATGCTGGGCCGGCCGGCTACAGGCGCCGTCAGCTACAGCGTGTCTGGCTCCTTGGCTTGGATGGCTTTGGTGTCGCCTCCAACGCTGCCTCCCGCCATCAAGTGGGGCGTGGCTGTCCGTCCACCGTATGGGCGACGGTCGCGCCGTGCGCAGGTCCGCCGCACCCGTAGCATCCCCTACGCCGCTGGCCACGCTGTTCCTGCGCCTCCCGGGGGTGTACAAGATGTCGTACGCCGTGGAGGTGGCGGCCACGTTCTTGGATGGTCTTGTCCTCACCACCGCAGGAGGATGGGGGCGAGGACCTTTCTGCCCGCGCTGAGGCGTCCGCCGTCACCGGTAAGCCACCGGTGCAGAGGTGATCGCCTCCACTGGCGGGGGCTGCCCGTTGTAGAGGTGGTCGCCTCCGCTGGCGGGGGCTGCCCATTGCAGAGGTGGTCGCTGCCGCTGGTGAGGCAGAGGTGGTCGCCTCCGCTGGTGGGGGCTGCCCGTTGCAGAGGTGGTCGCTACCGCTGGTGAGGCTACCCAGTGCAGAGGTGGTTCCCTCTGCTGGCGAGACCACCAGCGCCACCTGCGGCCGAGCCTCCAACTCTTTGGCTTTAATGGCCTCGTTGTCGCCCCCTGTAGGAGGACGGGGGCGAGGACCTCTTTGCAATGGCACGTGCATTGAGGCGGCCATCACCGCTGTCACACCGTCTTGGAGGATTCCGCAAGGACAGCGGTCGTGACTCCACTGGCGTCTGGTAGTTTATACCTGCAGAGTAGAGATGGAACTAGGATTCCACTTGAAGGTGGCTGTAATACTTTTGCTTTTTGTAAGATACTTTTGAGTACTATTTATCAAGCAGTATTAGCACTTATCTGTGTACCACTTTGTCCCTGTTGTGTGTGGTGTAACCAATTCCTCCTTGGTACTTGCCCCCCTGGGATGTAGGCTCGATTTGTCGAGGCTGCAGACCAGCATACCTAAGAAAGAGTTGGCAATGGCCCATAGGAGGTAGCCTCGACCAGGACCTGGGCCTGTACACAGCTTCGGTTAGGGAGCATTAGTAGCACACCCGTAGCACCCGCCACCTGACACTAGCCATCCTTTGATACATGCTCGGGACCTGCAGGGTCTAGCCTGGGAAGCCAAGTTGTGTGTCGGGGCCCCTGGATGGTGGTTCTAGGTACTAGGACACCCGTCACAGAGTGGTGGAGCGTCCAGGCCCACGGTACAGAACCAGGCTGAGCGGCTACACGGCTCCGGACCTCCCCAGGAGACAAGTGTCCATTCTCTAGTTCTAGACCCCAGGTTGCCGGACCTACAGGACTTATAGCTCCAAGTACTAGGGTACCCGTCACGGAGTGGTGGAGTGTGCAGGCTTTCGGGTACGGGGCCAGGCTAAGCGGCCACACAGGCTCCGGACCACCCCATGGAATGGGCTCCCGCTCTTTAGAGCTGCCCCCAGGCTGTCGGGCCCTCCTACTTTCGTAGAGAGGTCCTAAACTGCAAGCCTGGCTGTTCAATTCGGATGTCATCATGTCTGATGGGATTGGAACTGTTCGGGTGGGTTAGATAAAATAACATCCAGAAAACTACAAGGTAAAACCATGGAGCAGTAGGATAAAACTATCATAGAGGCACATCTGAGGAGGTGAATCTTTTCTTTATAACCTGTCTTGCATGGGTGCAGACCAACAGGTCGGGTTTACGAGGGCAGACCTCATCGGGTTGGCGTACACGTGTGTGCTGCCTAGTTACAAAAGGGAGAAAAATTCGACCCCTCAGACTTGCTCCTATGGATAGAACTTATAGAGATGCTCCAGTGGTCAGGAAGAGGTACTCCTTCAGTCGTAGCAAGATAGTCGCCCCCGAGTCGGCGTATACCCGTCACCTTGAAGGGTCCTTCCAAGCTGGGGGAGCGTTGCAGAGCCCTTCTAGGTTTGGTACTTGCCGTAGGACTAGGTCCTAACCTTGGGTTCTCATCTGCGTTTGATGACAGAGTCCTCGTCCTCGTACTGTAGCCATTTCTGCATGGACTTGTCAGAAGTCTGGACCCGTGGGGAGTCCAGAAGGGTTTTCGGGGGAAGGTAGGCTTCGGCCCCGTAGACCAGGGAGCACGGGGTCCCTCTGGGGGTCCATCTAGTTGTCCCCACTGGAGTAGGAACCTCCGGCGAAGACATCCTTCAGGTCCCCCTCGGGTGACTGATACCCGAGGTCCCGTTTAGCTGCGGCCACCTCACTGTCGTCGACCTTTTCTTTGCTAGGTCGGCGATGAGGTGGGGAGCCGTCCTTAGAGGATTGCTCACGTCGCTCGCTGACACGTTTCACGAGATCAATGATCTCGCTACACTCCGTGGCGCTGTGGCGACCGTTGGGGTGCATAGGGCATGGGCCGCTGTTACCCCTCTGCGGCCGTGGGCGTTTGTTGCGGTCGCCCTGGCCCCCGGTCACAGCTGCGACGACTAGAGCGGTGGACCATGATCTTTGGAAGTCGCGGTCCTTCTTCTTTTTCTTCTTACCGTCCCGGGGGACGGCACCCGAGCCTCCCGACTGGGCAGCCCCAGTTTGTGGGGCCGAGTGCCATGCACGGCCCTTGGCGGCTCTGGCGCATTTGTCGGCCAGAGCAAAGATCGTAGGGATAGTCTCCACGTCATGCATGGCCAACTTCTCCAGCATTTTCTCATCACGTACTCCCTGTCGGAATGCCGTGATGATGGAAGCATCAGAAATGTGAGGTATAGTACCTCGCACCTTGGTGAAGCAGGAGATGAACGTTCGGAGAGTCTCCCCGGGCTCCTGCCTCACCGCATGGAGGTGGGCCTCCACACCGTGCTGCTGGTAAGCACTGGCGAAGTTTGCAACGAACTGCGCACAGAGAGCATTCTTCCCAGGAGTAGATTGACCCTGGGGCGAGGTTCATGAGCCAAGTCCGGGCAGGTCCAGACAAGGCGACATGAAAATATGTCGCCATCACAGCGGTGTTTCCACCTGCTGCCGTGATTGCGGTGACGTACACATGCAGGAACTCCGATGGGTTTGACATTCCGTTGTACTTTTCCAGCAGGTGTGGCCGGAACTTGGGCAGCCATGACGCCGCACGGAGATGATCCGCGAGAGCGGCACAACCCATGCCGGCCAAGGGGACACCCGCTTGGGACCGGGTGCCCATTGGTGTCTACGGTGCTACCGCAGCGAAGTCCTGATCGAGGTTGCGGCCATCGATGTTTTGGTGGCGCTCGCGCACCCTCTCCAAAGAGACCCGGGCGTCCTCTCCTGCACGTCTGCGGTCGAGTTCTGCCCGAAGGTCGTTGGTCTGTGCGCCCCTTACTGAGGGTGAGCGCACAGACGCCGACGCCTCATGTTGGCGCCGGGATGACCGTGGCCTCGACCTGGTCGAGGTAGAATGTGCCATGCCGAGCAGTCGGTCGACGTCGTCCCGCCATTGCTTCATGGCCCCTAGTGAGGCCGTGGAGCTTGGTGGGTGTCATAGCAACTCCCTGGCTGCTGGCAATGCTCCCAGAGTCGCCCTCAATGGAGTCTGGGATGCCTGTGCAGCTGTACGCGAAAGTGCGGTGTGCACAGCAGCAGTGCTCAGCAAAGGGCGGTTGGGAACCTGTGGTGTTGAAGAAGCAGCTTCTTCCTCCACCACGAAATCCAGCAAAGTCTCGGCGCGGTGCTCAATAATTTGCACCATCATGCTAAGTGAGAAAACAAGCAAAAACCTAATGCCTAGCCCCTACCTGGCGTGTCAAATGTCGGAGAGGGAATTCTCCGGCCGGGTGGCGGATTGCACCCGCCCTAAATCCTAAGATGAGGAAGGGGCTTAAGCGTTTTGCCTGTCTTCCTAAGTGATCATCAAGCACATGAACACGCGAGGATTTAGAGTGGTTCGGGCCACCGGAGCGTAATACCCTACTCCACTGTGTGTTGGATTGTTGTGGAAGCTTGAGCTGTGTGTAAGCCTGAATGACTTGCCTCTAAGTCTCCCTGTCTAGTGCTTGAGTTGTAACGTTGTATGCCTCCCCTTTTATAGTTCAAGGGGGGCATGTACAAGGGTTCTGAGCCCCGACACATGGGGCCCAGGGACAAATGGAAGGACGGAACTTCTGCTTGCCATGCCCGTGTAATCTTCGTGCGCCCTGACACCTGAGATCTCGGTGTGTAGGGGGAAGCTTCTCGCATAAGGGATGAGTACAGTGCACCGTGTAGCACGGGCACACTATTTCGACAATGGACTAGGCAGGTGCGCCGTCTGCAGGGTGGCCCTGGCGCCGCCTGCCAGCGGAAAGGACAGGACGCAATAAATGTCGTGGGGGCACATCATCTGTCAGAGGGGTGGACAGGCGGCGTGTCCCCTCCACAATAAATGAGGAGGCCGCGCGGCTCAGAGCCCTTACGTCACGCTCCGCCCGCTGGCCTACGTCACGGACAATAAGCCATGTTGCTGCATTAGACCCTTGGTCGAGCGGGGGGCGGAGGCGCTACGGATAGAGCCAGGACACACGTCAGTCCCAGACCCAGGCCTAGGTTATGACACTCCTTTTCCCAGGACCTTGTTATGGGCGGTCAAGAGCTCAGTTGGTGGGGTCCGAACCCTATCCAATGGCTTCGGGCTGCTTTACTTTGGGGGTCCGGGTCGTGTGTACAGGGGTCCGGTGTCTTCTAGGCCCGATAGCGTTATCTCCGAGAATGCCACCTTAACTGCCCACAAGATACCCCTGAGGCTGTTCTCCGCGTGGCTATGGGTAGCGGCACAGACATCGTGCCTTCATACCGTAGTAAGGGGTACCCCTAATCCAGGGTACCGATAGGTTCCAACATTCTTTCATAAGTGCATAGTCTGTCGTGAGCATCACTCTTTTATTATGACACATTGCACTTCACAGTTTCTATGATATAGATATGTTCTCATTAACCTAATTATGTGCACTTGGCATTTAAGGCCAAAATCTGTATTCCTCTCAAGGCACATATTTAGGGGGAGCAATCTATATTATATAGAACTGTATAAGCTTAATTGACATATCCTTTTAACCATGTCTCTTTCCTTTAGTACATTTGCATATTTCCTATCTCTCTTGTGCCAAGGCTAAGACTAATTTGCTTCCATGAGTATCTTGTGTATTAAGTCTTAGATTGAAAGGGAAATGGAGTTTTCAGCAAAGACATCGCTTCCACTCTACACCATCGGTATTTTCTATCCTTTTGCCGGTATTCCGCCATCTCTCAAAATTGGTATAATCTTTCACTCACATTTACTTGTACCAATGGGGAGAAAGTAAAAAGGGCTTATATTTCACTCACAAGTATCTGTTTTTGGCGATTCATGCCAAAGGGGGAGAGAGTATTAGCCCAAAGCAAAAGGACCGCACCGGACCACCATGCCAATTTCAAAAATTTTCAAAACAAGTTTAAGTTTTTAAATGTTCTTCAATTGGTATCTTTGAAATTAGTATTCCTCCAAGAAATTCTATCTCATTTGATATCTATGTTTTAAGGAGGAGTTTTTCAAAAATTTGGTATCTAAAATATTTAATCTTCTTTCAAAAAGAAAAACCCTCTTGAACACTAAGGGGAGAATTTCATTGAGGGGGAGTTTTGTTTAAGTCAAAGGAAAAGCATTTGAAACAGGGGGAGAAAATTTCAAATCTTGAAAATGCTTCTCGAAATCTTCTTCATATACCTTTGACTATTTGCAAGAAGACTTTGAAAAGAATTTCCAAAATAAATTGCAAAAACTAAACATGTGGTGCTAGCATGGTCCAAAATGTTAAAAGAAAGAAAGCAATCCATGCATATCTTATGAAAGTTTAAATTGGTTTAATTCCAAGTAACCTTTGCACTTGCATTATGCAAACTAGTTCAATTCTGCACTTATATATTTGCTTTGGTTTGTGTTGGCATCAATCACCAAAAAGGGGGAGATTGAAAGGGAAATAGGGTCAAACCTTTTCCTAAATAATTTTGGCGGTTGAATTGCCCAACACAAATAATTGGACTAACTAGTTTGCTCTAGATTATACATTCTACAGGTGCCAAAGGTTCAACACAAACCAGTAAAAAGAACAAGTTAGGCTTCAAAAGAAAGGAGCAAAAAGGAAACCAAAGTGTGCCCTGGTCTGGCGCACCGGACTGTCCGGTGTGCCACCGGACAGTGTCCGGTGCACTAGGGGCCATACACTCCAAACTCTTCAGCTTCGGGTTTCCCAGGCGCAGCTCCGCTATAATTCACCGGACTGTCCGGTGTACCACCGGACTGTCTGGTGCACCAGCGGAGCAACGACTATCTGCGCGCAACGGTCGACTCTAACGGGTGAACAGTGCAGAACAGTAACGCGGTAGAAGTTAGAGCAGAAGGTCAGAGGGGCACCGGACTGTCCGGTGTAGCATCGGACTGTCCGGTCTCACATGAGGACAAAGCCTCCAACGGTCGACCAGCTCCAAGCCCTAACGACAGAATGATGTGGCGACGCACCAGACACTGTCCGGTGCCCCCATCGCCAGCAGCCTTGTCCAACGGCTACAATTTGGTTGGTGGCTATAAATACCACCCCAACCGGCCACTTCAAGGTGTGGGAGCCCAAGCAACATTTCAAGTCATATAGTTGACATATTCAAGCCCTCCCAACCACCTCTAATCATTGATCCATCCTATACACAAGATTTAGACCACTACAACCAACACAAGTGCCACAAAAGAGAGAGCAAGCAAAAGAAAGCTTCTCGTGTGAGTTTAGCAATAGTGCCTTGTGAGAATCATTGAGAGAAAGTGTGTGCTACATCTCGTGTTCATTTGTGCGTGGAGTTTTGACTCCCATTGAACATCCTCCAAAGTTTTGGAGGCTTGTAAAGCTAGCAAGAGACACCAAAGAGTGTGGTGATCCTTGTGGGGTCTTAAGTGATCTTTGAGAAGAAGAGCTCGCCGGTCTTTGGTGATCGGTGGAGAGAGGGAAACGATTGAAAAAGACCCATCCTTAGTGGACTCCTCAACGGGGACTAGGCCTTCGAGGGCCGAACCTCGGTAAAACAAATCACCCGTGTCTCTTGTGTTCATTTCTTGTGAATTGTTTGCTTTCCCTCATACTAAGTTTTCTTGCAATATTCTTTGCTAGCATTATTTGGTGTTGCTTCAAATTAAATTTTCATTTAGTGAAGCAACACCTTGCAAGAAAGAACTTGTGTTATTACTCTTCTTATCTAAGCCCTCTTGCTATATTCTCATAGACTTATTAGTTGTATTGATTTATCAATTCTGCATTATTTGAAAGCAATACTCCTTACAAGCAAAGGACTTAGTTTTTATACTCCGATAATTGTGTATCTTGTTCTAACCACTAATCAAGGGATCTAGTTGGGGTGTAAAGTTATAATTTTCAGGTTTTGCCTATCCACCCCCCTCTAGGCGACTTTCAACAACGATGCATCTTCCTCTTCACCAAGGGACAACGACGACTCCTCGTCAAAGAAAAAGACGATCAATCAAAACTATTCCTTTGATTATTCCTGTATTCCATACAACTCAAATGCCCATTTGCTTTCTATTCCTCTTGAAAAACCCCCACACTTTGATGGAGAGGATTACTCATTTTGGAGTCATAAAATGTGTAGTCATCTGTTTTCTCTCCATCCTAGCATCTGGGAGATTGTGGAAAATGGGATGCATTTTGATAGTACGGATAATCCTGTATTCATTAATGAACAAATTCATAAGAATGCCCAAGCTACTACTGTCTTGTTAGCTTCACTCTGCAGGGATGAATACAATAAAGTGAGTGGCTTGGACAACGCCAAGCAAATCTGGAACACCCTCAAGATCTCACATGAGAGAAATGATGCTACAATGATCACCAAAATGGAACTGGTGGAAGGCGAGCTAGAGAGATTCGCAATGATCAGGGGAGAAGAGCCAACACAAACCTACAACAGGCTCAAGACCCTGGTCAACAAGATTCGAAGCTATGGAAGCACAAGATGGACGGACCATGACATCGTCTGACTCATGCTCAGGTCCTTTACAGTTATTGACCCCCATCTTGTGAATCTTATCCGTGAAAACCCCAGGTACACAAAGATGACGCCCGAGGAGATACTCGAAAAATTCGTGAGCGGGCACATGATGGTAAAGGAGGCACGATACGTGGATGACGCCTTGAATGGTCCACTACCTATCTACGAGCCGCAACCCATTGCTCTCAAAGCAACGAGCAGCAAGGAGGCGCTACCAAGCAAGGTAGCTCAAGTGGAGGCTGCTGGACTCAATGAAGATGAGATGGCGCTTATCATCAATTGCTTCAAGACCGCACTCAAAGGACGCAAGGAGTACCCCAACAGGAATAAAACAAGGGGAAAACGCTCCTGCTTCAATTGCGGTAAGACTGATCACTTTATTGCAAATTGTCCCAATAATGATAGTGACCAGGGACAAGAAAAGAGCGGGAAGAAGGAGAAAAAGAAGAACTATAGGAAGGCAAAGGGCGAGGCGCACCTTTGAAAGGAATGGGACTCGGACTGCTCCTCTTCCAACTCCGACGATGAAGGACTCGCTGCTTCGGCCTTCAACAAATCCTCACTCTTCCCCAACGAACGCCATACATGTCTTATGGCCAAGGAGAAAAAGGTACGTGTTTGGGACACACCCAAGTACACTTCATCTAGTGATGAAGAATCCTCCGATGATGAAGTAGATTACTCTAGCTTATTTAAAGGTTTAGATAGAGCTAAGGTAGAAAAAATTAATGAATTAATTGATGCTCTAAATGAAAAGGATAGATTGTTAGAAAAGCAAGAGGATATTTTATATGAGGAACATGACAAATTTGTTAGTGTACAAAAGTCCCTTGCCTTAGAAACTAAGAGAAATGAAATGTTATCCTCTGAATTATCTGTTTGCCATGAATCTGTCTCTAGTTTAAAGAGTTTAAATGATGAACTAAATGCTAAGCTAGAGGAAGTCAACAAAACTAGTTCATGTGTAGAGCATGTTGTTATTTGTAATAGATGTAAAGACTTTAATGTTGATGCATGTAATGAACATCTTATTTCTATTACTAAATTAACCGATGAGGTGGCAAGTCTTAATGCTCAACTTAAGACTTGCAAAATTGAGTTTGATAAATTAAAATTTGTGAGGGATGCCTATACTGTTGGTAGACACCCCTCAATTAAGGATGGACTTGGTTTTCAAAAGGAAGCCAAGAACTTAACAAGCCAAAAGACCTCCGTTCTCAACAAGGAGAAAGGGAAGGCCCCTATGGCTAGTAGTTCTCAAAGGAACCATGCTTTTATTTATGATAGGAAAATTGCTAGTCGTTCTCATTATAATAAAAGTTATGTTCATGCTGCTTATAATGATTCACATGCTATTTTTGCATCTAGTTCTACTTTTGTTCATCGTAGGCCTAGGAAAGATCATGTTGTGCATAGGAAATTGTGCAATGGACCTTCTACCATTTACCATGCTTGTAATGATTCTTTTATTCTTTCACGTAAAAATGCAAAAGTAGTTGCTAGGAAATTGGGATCCAAATGCAAGGGAGATACGACTTACATATGGGTTCCAAAACTGTTATAACTAACCTTGTAGGACCCAACAAGAGTTGGGTACCTAAAACCCAAGATTAAATTGCCTTGCAGGTTTATGCATCTGGGGGCTCAAGCTAGATCATCGACAGCGGATGCACAAACCATATGACGGGAGAGAAGAAAATGTTCACCTCCTACATCAAGAACAAGGATTCCCAGGATACAATTATCTTTGGAGATGGGAATCAAGGCAAGGTCAAAGGGTTGGGAAAGATAGCCATCACAAACGAGCACTCCATATCGAATGTATTTCTAGTAGAGTCGCTTGGGTACAACCTTCTGTCTGTAAGTCAATTATGTGACATGGGTTACAATTGTCTTTTTACAAATGTTGATGTATCTGTCTTTAGAAGGAGTGATGGTTCATTAGCTTTTAAGGGTGTATTAGACGACAAACTCTACTTAGTTGATTTTTCGAAAGAGGAGGCCGATCTAGATGCATGCTTAATAGCTAAGACTAGTATGGGCTGGCTGTGGCATCACCGTCTAGCACATGTTGGGATGAAGAACCTTCATAAACTTCTAAAGGGAGAACATGTGTTAGGTCTAACCAATGTTTGTTTCGAGAAAGATAGACCTTGTGCAACATGTCAGGCAGGGAAACAGGTGGGAAGCACTCATCACAGCAAGAATGTGATGACAACATCAAGACCACTGGAGCTTCTTCACATGGACCTCTTTGGACCCGTTGCCTACCTTAGCATCGGGGGAAGTAAGTATGGTCTTGTAATTGTTGATGATTTTTCCTGCTTCACTTGGGTGTTCTTTTTGCAGGATAAATTAGAAACCCAAGGGACCCTAAAGCACTTTCTAAGGAGGGCTCAAAACGAATTTGAGCTAAAGGTGAAAAAGATAAGGAGCGACAATGGGTCCGAGTTCAAGAATCTGCAAGTTGAGGAGTATCTTGAGGAGGAAGGCGTCAAGCACAAGTTCTCCGCTCCCTACACGCCACAGCAAAACGGTGTAGTAGAGAGGAAGAATAGGACGCTAATCGACATGGCGAGAACGATGCTTGGTGAGTTCAAGACACCCGAGCGATTTTGGTCGGAAGCTGTGAATACAGCCTGTCACGCCATAAACAGGCTCTATATGCATCGCCTCCTCAAGAAGACCTCCTACAAACTCATTACCGGTAACAAACCCAACGTTTCTTACCTTCGTGTATTTGGGAGCAAATGTTACATTCTGGTGAAGAAAGGTAGACATTCTAAATTTGCTCCCAAGGCAGTAGAAGGGTTTTTACTAGGGTATGACTCAAATACAAAGGCGTATAGAGTCTTCAACAAATCATCGGGTTTGGTTGAAGTCTCTAGCGACGTTGTATTTGATGAGACTAATGGCTCTCCAAGAGATCAAGTTGATCTTGATGACATAGATGAAGATGATGTTCCGACGGCCGCAATGCGCACAATGGCGATAGGTGATGTGCGACCGCAGGAACAACAGGAGCAAGATCAGCCATCATCCTCCATAGTGGTGCATCCCCCAACTCAAGATGATGAACAGGTACCTCAAGAAGAAGGGCATGATCAAGGGGGAGCACAAGAAGATCAAGTGATGGAGGAAGAAGCACCACGAGTCCCTCCAACTCAAGTTCGAACAACGATCCAACGACATCACCCCATCGACCAGATTCTGGGTGACATCAGCAAGGGAGTAACTACTCACTCAAGATTAGCTAACTTTTGTGAGCATTACTCGTTTGTCTCTTCTATTGAGCCTTTCAGGGTAGAAGAGGCCTTACAGGATCCGGATTGGGTGTTGGCCATGCACGAAGAGCTCAACAACTTCGAGAGAAATGAAGTTTGGAGCCTGGTGCCACGTCCAAAGCAAAATGTTGTGGGAACCAAGTGGGTGTTCCGCAACAAGCAAGACGAGCACAGAGTGGTGACAAAAAACAAGGCTCGACTTGTGGCAAAGGGTTATCCCCAAGTCGCAGGTTTGGATTTCAAGGAGACTTTTGCTCCTGTGGCTAGGCTAGAGTCTATTCGAATTTTATTAGCCTATGCCGCTCACCACTCTTTCAGGTTGTTCCAAATGAACATAAAAAGCGCCTTCCTCAACGGGCCAATCAAGGAGGAGGTATACATGGAACAACCCCCTGGCTTTAAGGATGACAGGTATCCCGACCACGTATATAAGATCTCTAAGGCGCTCTATGGAGTTAAGCAAGCCCCAAGAGCATGGTATGAATGCCTTAGAGATTTTTCTTAATTGCTAATGCTTTCAAGGTTGGGAAAGCTGGTCCCACTCTTTTTACAAAGACTTGTGAGGGTGGTCTCTTCGTGTGCCAAATTTATGTCGACGACATAATATTTGGTTCTACTAATCAAAAGTCTTGTGAGGAGTTTAGCAGGGTGATGACACAAAAATTTGAGATGTCGATGATGGGCGAGTTGACCTACTTCCTTAGGTTTCAAGTGAAGCAACTCAAGGACGACACCTTCATCTCCCAAACAAAGTACACACACGATCTTCTCAAGCGGTTTGGGATGAAGGACACCAAGCCCGCGAAGACACCAATGGGAACCGACGGGCATGTTGACCTCAACAAAGGAGGTAAGTCTGTTGATCAAAAGGCATACTGGTCCATGATAGGCTCATTGCTTTATTTATGTGCTAGTAGACCGGACATTATGCTTAGTGTATGCATGTGTGCTAGATATCAATCTGACCCCAAGGAATGTCACCTTGTGGCCGTTAGGCGAATTCTTAGATATTTAGTTTCTACGCCTTGCTTCGGGATCTGGTATCCAAAGGGGTCTACCTTTGACTTGATTGGATACTCAGACTCCGATTATGCCGGGTGCAAGGTTGATAGGAAGAGTACATCAGGGACGTGCCAATTTCTAGGAAGGTCCCTGGTGTCCTGGAGTTCTAAGAAACAGACATCCGTTGCCCTATCCACCGCTGAGGCTGAGTACGTTGCCACAGGACAGTGTTGCGCGCAACTACTTTGGATGAGGCAAACCCTCCGGGACTTTGGCTACAATCTGAGCAAAGTCCCACTCCTATGTGACAATGAGAGTGCAATCCGCTTGGCTGATAATCCTATTGAACACAGCCGCACTAAGCACATAGACATCCGGCATCACTTCCTGAGGGACCACCAGCAAAAAGGAGATATCAATATTTATCATATTAGCACCGAGAACCAGCTAGCCGATATCTTCACCAAGCCGTTGGATGAGAAAACTTTTTGCAGGTTGCGTAGTGAGCTAAATGTCTTAGATTCGCGTAACTTGGATTGATCTATAGCATACATGTGTTCTATGCCTTTGATCATGTTACTTTGAGCATTTACATTATTCGTTGTATATTTATGGTGCTCAAGTTGTACAAGACCTCCCCGGACCTCACAAGTCCATATGCAAATGGTGCACATATTAAGGGGGAGATGTGCTACAACTTGACCCTTTGAGACTAACCTATTTGTTTGAGTATAATTGGTGTAGTCTCAAAGGTGCATTGAAAGGGAAAGGTGAACTTGGACACCGAAAAGACTTCCACTGTACTCCGGTATTAGTGTATTTAATTCCAAGTTCATTCTCATGCTCCTATTGCCTTTTTCGCTCTAATATTTTTGGTGAGGCAATGGGGTTCAAGGGCCGAAAATGATCCTGTTTTGGTGCTTAATGCCAAAGGGGGAGAAATTAAGGCCAAAGCAAATGGATCAGCCAACCACTTGTGATTTTTTGAAAATAATAGAGTTAGGAGTTGCGATTTGTCCAAAACTCTCTAATTGCAAAATTTGGTCTCTTATTGGGGAAAATTTTTTATTATGGGAAAAAGGGGAGTTTTTGGCACTTGATCAATTTTACTCTTGCAATATCTCTCTATGTGCCCAAACAAGCGTGTTTGACTTAGAGATAGGAAAATGAATTTGATTTACAAAAACAAACCAAGTGGTGGCAAAGAGTGATCCAAATATGCCAAATCATAAGCAAAAACGATTTGGTCTTCAATTGCATTGGTATTGCACTTCTTATGTTGCCTTTTGATGTGTTGGCATAAATTACCAAAAAGGGGGAGATTGAAAGGGAAACGTGCCCTTAGGCTATTTCTATAATGTTTTGGTGATTAAGTGCCCAACACGATTGACTAAGTGTTTATGTGCTAAATGAAGAAAGAAATGCAAATCAAAGAAAAAGGTACGTTTCTAGACTTAGTACATTATTTTTAAGTACTAATGTGTTTTGTCTAAGTGCTAGAAACAGTGACAAAAGAAAAGAAAAACAAATGGAAAAGACGTGGCTGTGTGCAGCCAAACTGCAGCTCGGCCTGGCACACCAGACTGTCCAGTGTTGCACCGGACAGTGTCCGGTGCGCCAGGCTGGTCTCGAGTGAAATGGCTGCTCTCGGAAATCGACGGTGGTATACGGCTAAAAATCACCGGACTGTCCGGTGGTGCACCAGACTGTCCGGTGAGTCATCCACAACGAACTCGTCGCTCTCGGGAATGAAGAAAGGCGACGTGGCTATAATTCACCGGACTGTCCGGTGGTGCACCAGACTGTCCGGTGAGCCAACGGTCGCCTGTGCCAACGGTCGGCCGCGTAATCTTCGCATGACACGTCGACTGCTCCAACGGTCAGATGATGCACCGGACTGTCCAGTGTGCACTGGACAATGTCCGATGCGCCAATCAGACCAGAGAAGCAACGGTCAGATATGCCAAAGTTGGAAGGAGATCACGCACTGGACAGTCTATAGGACCTGTCCGGTGGCGCACCGGACTGTCCGGTGCGCCACTCGATAGAAGGCAAGATTGGCCTTCCAAGTTGGTCTTCAATGGCTCCTAGCTGCCTTGGGGCTATAAAAGGGACCCCTAGGCGCATGGAGGAAATCATCAAGCACACTCTAAGCATCCTAAGACTTCTAGACCTCGCTTTCACGCAATTAGATCATCGTTCTTGAGATTTTAGCATTATTTGAGTTGTAAACTCCTCGCGCTGTGTTTGTGTGCTCATCTTCTCACTTGTGTGCGTGGTTGTGCTGTGATTTTGAGTCTTGTGTGTGTTGCTCTCCCCAACCTTACTCTGTGCTTTCTTTGAGATCTCAATTGTAAGGGCGAGAGACTCCAAATTGTGGAGATTCCTCGCAAACGGGAAAAGATACTAAAAGAAAAGACTGTGGTATTCAAGTTGATCTTTGGATCGCTTGAAAGGGGTTGAGTGCAACCCTCGTCCATTGGGACGCCACAACGTGGAAGTAGGCAAGTGTCACTTGGCCGAACCACGGGATAAAAATCGCGTGTCTCATGTGTTGCTTATTGTGATTGCTTTGTTCGCACGAGCGCGTTCCTTAGCCGCTTGATTTCACTAACACCTTGATAATCAAGTTTGTTGCTATTTAGTGTTTAATTTTATAGGATCACCTATTCACCCTCCCCCTCTAGGTGCTCTCAACTATTCACTGTCCTGTGCACCGGACATGTTACTATTCACTATCCTGTGCACCGGATAGGTTACTATTCATTGTCCTGTGCGCCGGACAAAGTAACTATTCACAGTCTTGTGCACCGGACAGGTAACTATTCACTGTCCTATGCACCGAACAAGTAACTATTCATTGTCCTGTGCACCGGACATGTTACTATTCACTGTCCTGTGCACCAGACGTGTTACTATTTGCTGTACTATGCACTGGACATGTTACTATTCACTGTCCTTGAAAGGGAAATGTGCCCTTGGGCCATTTCTAAGTATTTTGGTGATTGAGTGCCAACACATGTGCTTAATTGTGAATTTATATACATGGATGAACAAGGTGCAAATCATGAAGTAAAGGTATGTTTCTAAGCCTTAGTACATTGGTTTTGTGTACTAATATATTTGTCTAAGTGTTAGAAACAGAAAGAAGAAGAAGAGAGAAGAGGAGAAAAGACTTGGCTGTGTGCTGCCAAGACCCAGCTCGGTCTGGAGCACCGGACTGTCCGGTGTGCACCGGACAGTGTCCGGTGCGCCAGGCTGGCTCGGAACGAACTGGCCGCTCTCGGGAAATTGGCCGACGGCGTACGGCTAAAATTCACCGGACTGTCCGGTGTGCACCGGACTGTCCGGTGAGCCAACAGTCGGCTGGGCCAACGGTCGGCCGCGCAATCTGCGCGGGACACGTGGCGGAGCCAACGGTCGGAAGACGGCACCGGACTGTCCGGTGTGCACCGGACATGTCCGGTGCGCCAACGGCTCTCAGATCTCCAATGGTCTGCAACGGTCGGAAGCGCCAGATATGGAAACAAATCGGGCACCGGACAGTGTCCGGTGTGCACCGGACTGTCCGGTGCCCCCGACGACAGAAGGCAAGGATGGCCTTCCGGATTTGCTCTCAACGGCTCCTAGCTGCCTTGGGGCTATAAAAGGAGCCCCTAGGCGCATGGAGAAGACACACAAGCAACCTTTGAGCATTCTTGATCATCCACACTCAGTCCTTGCGCATTTGTTTGTCATTCTAAGTGTTTCGAGCTCCGTTCTAGTGAGAACTTTGTGATACTCTTGTGAGCTCGATTCTTGGCCGTGTGTGTGCGCGTTTCGCTGTGGGTTTGTGTGTGTTGCTTCCCTCCCTTACTCTGTGCTTCTTTGTGATCATATACTTGTAAGGGCAAGAGACTCCAATTTGTGGAGATTCCTTGCAAACGGGATAGTGAAAGGCAAAACAAAACACCGTGGTATTCAAGTGGGTCTTTGGACCGCTTGAGAGGGGTTGATTGCAACCCTCGTCCGTTGGGACGCCACAACGTGGAGTAGGCAAGCGTTGGCTTGGCCGAACCACGGGATAAACCACTGTGTCACCTCTGTGCTTGATCTCTTGTGGTATTGTGTTTTGTTGAGACTTCACCTTAGCCACTTGGCAATAATCGTGCTAACACTTAACAAGTTTTTGTGACTTAAGTTTGAAGTTTTTACAGGATCACCTATTCACCCCCCCCCTCTAGGTGCTCTCAATTGGTATCGGAGCCGTTCTCTTCACAAAGGGACTAACCGCCCGAAGAGATGGATCCTAAGGGGAAGGGTATTGTGATCAATGACAAAGAGAAGGAATCCTTCGTCAACGAGCCGAAGGACGATAAGCCTACCGACTCCGGTTCGGGCCAAAGACGGAAGGAAGGGAAGAAGAAGAAGACAAGGCGCATCAAGGAGATCGTCTACTACGACAGCGACGAGTCTACTTCTTCCCAAAAGGACGAGGACCACAACGACTACGAGAGAAGAAAACCGGTTAATTCGAACTTTTCTTTTGATTACTCTCGTATTCCGCAAAGTTCACATTCTCATTTGCTCTCCATTCCACTCGGCAAGCCCCCACACTTTGATGGAGAGGACTACGGATTTTGGAGCCACAAAATGCGTAGTCACCTATTCTCTCTCCATCCTAGTATATGGGAGATTGTAGAGAGTGGAATGCACTTTGATAGTTCGGATAGTCCCATGTTCATTAATGAACAAATTCATAAGAATGCACAAGCTACTACTGTTCTTCTAGCTTCTTTGTGCAGGGATGAATACCATAAAGTGAGCGGCTTGGATAACGCCAAGCAAATCTGGGACACCCTCAAGATTTCTCATGAGGGGAACGACGTCACTTTGCTCACCAAGATGGAGTTGGTGGAGGGTGAGCTTGGACGGTTCGCAATGATAAGGGGCGAAGAGCCGACACAAACATACAACCGGCTCAAGACCCTTATCAACAAGATAAGGAGCTACGGAAGCACACGATGGACGGACCACGACGTCGTCCGCCTAATGCTCAGGTCATTTACTGTTCTTGATCCTCATTTGGTGAACAATATACGTGAAAATCCTAGGTACACCAAGATGTCGCCCGAAGAAGTTCTTGGGAAATTCGTTAGCGGGCGAATGATGATCAAGGAGGCGAGGTATGTGGACGACGCCTTGAATGGTCCGATCAACGAGCCACAACCTCTTGCTCTCAAGGCAACACGAAGCAAGGAGGCGCTACCTAGCAAGGTGGCACAGATTGAGGCGGCCGGACTCAATGATGAAGAGATGGCTCTCATCATCAAAAGATTCAAGACGGCGCTAAATGGTCGCAAGGGGCAGCCAAGCAAGACCAAGACAAAGGGGAAGCGCTCATGCTTCAAATGCGGTAAGCTTGGTCATTTCATCGCTAACTGTCCCGATAATGAAAGTGACCAGGAAAAGGGGAACAAAAGAGAGAAGAAGAAGCAATACAAGAAGGCAAAGGGCGAGGCACATCTAGGAAAGGAGTGGGACTCGGATTGCTCCTCGTCCGACTCCGACAACGAAGGACTCGCCGCCACTGCCTTCAACAAATCGGCTCTCTTCCCCAACGAGCGTCTCACATGCCTTATGGCAAGGGAGAAGAAGGTGAGTACTCAAGACTCCACTTATGCTTCGTCTAGTGATAATGAGTCTAGTGATGATGATGACATAGATTATTCATGCTTGTTCAAGGGCTTAGATAGATCTAAGATAGATAAAATCAATGAATTGATTGATGCATTGAATGAGAAGAATAGGCTTTTAGAAAGGCAAGAGGATTTATTGTATGATGAACATGATAAATTTGTAGAGGCACAAAAATCATATGCTTTAGAAGTGAAAAGAAATGAAATGCTTTCTTATGAACTATCTACTTGTCATGAAACCATTTCTACTTTACAAGGTGTTAATAATGATTTAAGTGCTAAACTAGAAGTAGCTAGTAAATCAAATTCCTGTGTTGAAAATGTTACAATTTGCACTAGGTGTAAGGATTTTGATGTTAACGCCTGTAGTGAACACTTAGCTTCAATTTCCAAACTAAGTGATGAATTGGCTAGTCTTAATGCACAACTTAAGACTAGCAAAAGTGAATTTGACAAGTTAAAATTTGCAAGGGATGCCTATACAATAGGAAGACATCCCTCAATTAAGGATGGGCTTGGCTTCAAGAAGGAAGCCAAGAACTTAACAAGCCATAAGGCTCCCATCTTCGTCAAGGAGAAGGGGAAGGCCCCTATGGCTAGTAGTGCGAAAAAGAACCATGCCTTTATGTATAATGATAGGAGAAATGCTAGAAATGCTTATAATGATTTTGATTCACATGTTTATGATTCTCATGCCATGTTTGCTTCTAGTTCCTCTTATAAGCATGATAGGGATATGTGTAGGAGAAATGTTGTACATATGCCTAGGAGAAATATTGCTCATGTGCCTAGAAAGAATGTTATTCATGCTCCTAGGAAAGTAGTGAATGAACCTTCTATACTTTATTGTGCTTTAAACACTTCCTTTGCTATTTGTAGAAAGGATAGGAAAATAGTTGCTAGGAAGTTAGGGGCAAAATGCAAGGGAGACAGGACTTGCATTTGGGTCCCTAAGGACATTTGTGCTAACCTTGCAGGACCCAACATGAGTTGGGTACCTAAGACCCAAGCCTAAATTTGCCTTGCAGGTTTATGCATCCGGGGGTTCAAGCTGGATTATCGACAGCGGATGCACAAACCATATGACGGGGGAGAAGAAGATGTTCACCTCCTACGTCAAAAATAAGGATTCCCAAGATTCAATTATATTCGGTGATGGGAATCAAGGCAAGGTAAAAGGGTTAGGTAAAATTGCAATTTCTAATGAGCACTCAATTTCAAATGTGTTTTTAGTTGAGTCTCTTGGTTACAATTTGCTATCTGTTAGTCAACTATGCAACATGGGATACAATTGCCTTTTTACTAATGTAGATGTGTCTGTCTTTAGAAGATGTGATGGTTCACTAGCTTTTAAGGGTGTACTAGACGGCAAGCTTTACTTAGTTGATTTTGCAAAAGAAGAGGCCGGTCTAGATGCATGCTTAATGGCTAAGACTTGCATGGGCTGGCTATGGCATCGCCGCTTAGCACATGTGGGGATGAAGAACCTCCACAAGCTTCTAAAGGGAGAACACATGATAGGTCTAACAAATGTTTATTTCGAAAAAGATAGACCTTGTGCAGCTTGTCAAGCAGGTAAACAAGTGGGAGGAGCACATCACAGCAAGAATGTGATGACCACGTCAAGACCTCTGGAGCTGCTGCATATGGACCTCTTCGGACCCGTCACCTATCTAAGCATAGGAGGAAGTAAGTATGGTTTAGTTATTGTTGATGACTTTTCCCGCTTCACTTGGGTGTTCTTTTTGCAGGATAAGTCTGAAACCCAAGGGATCCTCAAGCGCTTCCTCAGGAGAGCTCAAAATGAGTTTGAGCTCAAGGTGAAGAAGATGAGGAGCGACAACGGGTCCGAGTTCAAGAACCTTCAAGTGGAGGAGTTTCTTGAGGAGGAAGGGATCAAGCACGAGTTCTCCGCTCCCTACACACCACAGCAAAATGGTGTGGTAGAGAGGAAGAACAGGACGCTAATCGATATGGCGAGGACGATGCTTGGAGAGTTCAAGACCCCCGAGTGCTTTTGGTCGGAAGCCGTGAACACGGCTTGCCACGCCATCAACAGGGTCTACCTTCACCGCCTCCTCAAGAAGACGTCATATGAGCTACTAACCGGTAACAAACCCAATGTATCTTACTTTCGTGTTTTTGGGAGCAAGTGCTACATTCTAGTGAAGAAGGGTAGAAATTCTAAGTTTGCTCCCAAAGCTGTAGAAGGGTTTTTATTAGGTTATGATTCAAATACAAAGGCGTATAGGGTCTTCAACAAATCATCGGGTTTGGTTGAAGTCTCTAGCGACGTTGTATTTGATGAGACTAATGGCTCTCCAAGAGAGCAAGTTATTGATTGTGATGATGTAGATGAAGAAGATGTTCCAACGGCCGCTATACGAACCATGGCGATTGGAGACGTTCGGCCATAGGAACAAGATGAACGAGATCAACCTTCTTCCTCAACGACGGTGCATCCCCCAACTCAAGACGATGAACAGGTTCATCAAAAGGAGGCGTGTGATCAAGGGGGAGCACAAGATGATCATGTGATGGAGGAAGAAGCGCAACCGGCACCTCCAACCCAAGTTCGAGCGATGATTCAAAGGGATCATCCCGTCGACCAAATTCTGGGTGACATTAGCAAGGGAGTAACTACTCGGTCTCGACTAGTTAATTTTTGTGAACATTACTCTTTTGTCTCCTCTATTGAGCCTTTCAGGGTAGAGGAGGCCCTGCTAGATCCGGATTGGGTGTTGGCCATGCAGGAGGAACTTAACAACTTCAAGTGCAATGAAGTTTGGACACTGGTGCCTCGTCCCAAGCAAAATGTTGTGGGAACCAAGTGGGTGTTCCACAACAAACAAGACGAGCACGGAGTGGTGACAAGGAACAAGGCTCGACTTGTGGCAAAAGGTTATGCCCAAGTCGCAGGTTTGGACTTTGAGGAGACTTTTGCTCCTGTGGCTAGGCTAGAGTCCATTCGTATCTTGCTAGCATATGCCGCTCACCATTCTTTCAGGTTGTACCAAATGGATGTGAAGAGCGCTTTCCTCAACGGGCCAATAAAGGAGGAGGTGTACGTGGAGCAACCCCCTGGCTTCGAGGATGAGCGGTACCCCGACCACGTGTGTAAGCTCTCTAAGGCGCTCTATGGACTTAAACAAGCCCCAAGAGCATGGTATGAATGCCTTAGAGATTTCTTAATTGCTAATGCTTTCAAGGTTGGGAAAGCCGATCCAACTCTTTTTACAAAGACATGTGATGGTGATCTGTTTGTATGCCAAATTTATGTCGATGACATAATATTTGGTTCTACTAATCAAAAGTCTTGTGAAGAGTTTAGCAGGGTGATGACGCAGAAATTCGAGATGTCGATGATGGGCGAGTTGAACTACTTCCTTGGGTTCCAAGTGAAGCAACTCAAGGACGGCACCTTCATCTCCCAAACGAAGTACACGCAAGATCTGCTAAAGCGGTTTGGGATGAAGGACGCCAAGCCCGCAAAGACTCCGATGGGAACCGACGGACACACCGACCTCAACAAAGGAGGTAAGTCCGTTGATCAAAAAGCATACCGGTCAATGATAGGGTCTTTACTTTATTTATGTGCTAGTAGACCGGATATTATGCTTAGCGTATGCATGTGTGCTAGATTTCAATCCGATCCTAAGGAGTGTCACTTGGTGGCGGTGAAGCGAATTCTTAGATATTTAGTCGCTACGCCTTGCTTCGGGATCTGGTATCCAAAGGGGTCTAACTTTGACTTGATTGGATACTCAGATTCCGACTATGCTGGATGTAAGGTCGATAGGAAGAGTACATCAGGGACGTGCCAATTCTTAGGAAGGTCCCTGGTGTCATGGAACTCTAAGAAACAAACCTCCGTTGCCCTATCCACCGCTGAGGCCGAGTACGTTGCCGCAGGACAGTGTTGTGCGCAGCTACTTTGGATGAGGCAAACCCTCAGGGACTTTGGCTACAATCTGAGCAAAGTCCCACTCCTATGTGATAATGAGAGTGCTATCCGAATAGCGGAAAATCCTGTTGAGCACAGCCGCACAAAGCACATTGACATCCGGCATCACTTTTTGAGAGACCACCAGCAAAAGGGAGATATCGAAGTGTTTTATGTTAGCACCGAGAACCAGCTAGCCGATATCTTCACCAAGCCTTTAGATGAGAAGACCTTTTGCAGGCTGCGTAGTGAGCTAAATGTCTTAGATTCGTGGAACTTGGATTGAATTGTAGCATACATGTATTCATGCTTTTGATCATGTTCCTTTTTGCATTTTGTTGCTTATCATGGTGCTCAAGTTGTACAAACACTCCCTGGACCTCACAAGTCCGTTGCAAAGTGATGCACATGTTTAGGGGGAGATGTGTCACAACTTGACCCTTTGAGACTAACCATATGTTTGAGTTTGCTTGTTTTAGTCACAAAGGAGAATTGAAAAGGAAAAGGTGGACTTGGACCATGAAAGACTTCCACTGCACTCCGATGAGGGGTAACTTATTCCAAGTTCATCTCATGAACTCTTATTGCCATTTGCTCTTAATTGAAGATTTTTGTGAGGCAATGGGGTTAAAGGGCCAACATTGATCCCGTTTTGGTGCTTGATGCCAAAGGGGGAGAAAATAAAGGCCAAAGCAATAAATGGATCAGCTACCACTTGAGAGATTTTGAAAATAGTAGAATAGAGTTTTTGGTTTGTCAAAATTCTTATGTTGTCTCTCTTGTCAAAAGTGTCAAAAGTTGGCTTCTTGTGGGGAGAAGTATTGATTATGGGAAAAAGGGGGAGTTTTTGAAATCTTTGATCAATCTCTTTTGAAATGACTCTTTTTATGCTTCAACATGTGTGTTTAACTTAGAGATAGAGATTTGAGTTTGATTCGCAAAAACAAACCAAGTGGTGGCAAAGGATGATCCATATATGCCAAAATTGATTCAAAATAAATTTAAGTTTTATTTGAAGCGAGTTTGCACTTGTTCTAGTTGCTTTATGTTGTGTTGGCATAAATCACCAAAAAGGGGGAGATTGAAAGGGAAATGTGCCCTTGGGCCATTTCTAAGTATTTTGGTGATTGAGTGCCAACACATGTGCTTAATTGTGAATTTATATACATGGATGAACAAGGTGCAAATCATGAAGTAAAGGTATGTTTCTAAGCCTTAGTACATTGGTTTTGTGTACTAATATATTTGTCTAAGTGTTAGAAACAGAAAGAAGAAGAAGAGAGAAGAGGAGAAAAGACTTGGCTGTGTGCTGCCAAGACCCAGCTCGGTCTGGAGCACCGGACTGTCCGGTGTGCACCGGACAGTGTCCGGTGCGCCAGGCTGGCTCGGAACGAACTGGCCGCTCTCGGGAAATTGGCCGACGGCGTACGGCTAAAATTCACCGGACTGTCCGGTGTGCACCGGACTGTCCGGTGAGCCAACAGTCGGCCGGGCCAACGGTCGGTCGCGCAATCTGCGCGGGACACGTGGCGGAGCCAACGGTCGGAAGACGGCACCGGACTGTCCGGTGTGCACCGGACATGTCCGGTGCGCCAACGGCTCTCAGATCTCCAACGGTCTGCAACGGTCGGAAGCGCCAGATATGGAAACAAATCGGGCACCGGACAGTGTCCGGTGTGCACCGGACTGTCCGGTGCCCCCGACGACAGAAGGCAAGGATGGCCTTCCGGATTTGCTCTCAACGGCTCCTAGCTGCCTTGGGGCTATAAAAGGAGCCCCTAGGCGCATGGAGAAGACACACAAGCAACCTTTGAGCATTCTTGATCATCCACACTCAGTCCTTGCGCATTTGTTTGTCATTCTAAGTGTTTCGAGCTCCGTTCTAGTGAGAACTTTGTGATACTCTTGTGAGCTCGATTCTTGGCCGTGTGTGTGCGCGTTTCGCTGTGGGTTTGTGTGTGTTGCTTCCCTCCCTTACTCTGTGCTTCTTTGTGATCATATACTTGTAAGGGCAAGAGACTCCAATTTGTGGAGATTCCTTGCAAACGGGATAGTGAAAGGCAAAACAAAACACCGTGGTATTCAAGTGGGTCTTTGGACCGCTTGAGAGGGGTTGATTGCAACCCTCGTCCGTTGGGACGCCACAACGTGGAGTAGGCAAGCGTTGGCTTGGCCGAACCACGGGATAAACCACTGTGTCACCTCTGTGCTTGATCTCTTGTGGTATTGTGTTTTGTTGAGACTTCACCTTAGCCACTTGGCAATAATCGTGCTAACACTTAACAAGTTTTTGTGGCTTAAGTTTGAAGTTTTTACAGGATCACCTATTCACCCCCCCTCTAGGTGCTCTCAGTCCTGTGTACCGGCCAACAGCACACTAAGTGATTTTTCCTCCATTCTTGCTCCGTTTGACTTCAACTTTTGGGAGGATTTTCCTGAGACTTAAACAAACACATTTAGAGTATAATCCAATTGACGTAGTCCTAGAAACTTACCTCTTTCTTGTTCTTCTCCTAGCTTTTCTATTTCTCCTTATGCAGAGCTCAGAATGGCACTTTCTCTACAGAAAGAGTCAGAGAGCAGACCAAAGCACCAAACTTGTAGTAAGAGGTGTATGCAACATGGTTGAACACTCAAACCTTACATACTTAACCTTTTTCATCGTTTTACCCAATTTGGCATGTTTAAGGTTGATGTTGGACTCTAAACCATCAAGTCAACTTGACTTGATCTAGATTGACATATCTGAGCTCCAACCCCCTTGTTCACTTCTTGAGCTTGATCTTGAGCCTTATGACTTACACCACATAATTGTAGATGTTACCTCATTGGTTGTAAGTCATGTCCTTATGTAGTGATTCTTGAAGCACCATAACTCTTCTTAACTCGATCAACCTTGACTTTGCAAGTCTTCTTCTTCACCCCTAGCTTTGGGTTCCTCATCTCCTTGACCTTCTCCCGTGCACTCGGTACCTCGAAGCTCTTCTTGCCACCATCATTGGCTTGATTGGTTGTCTCTGAGTTACGCACACCGAGTCTCACTTAAGCAATGTTCATCTTACTTGTGATGTCCATTATCTATAGATATTCCAGTCATTGGACCATCACAGTTGTTCATTTGTGTTGAATCCTGTTAGCTTTGCATTAAGCACTTGTTCAACACTTAGCACACTTGTTAGTCCTTTAATTGGGTTGTCATCCAAACCACCAAAACCCACAAGAGAGCTTTCATTTGTGTGCATACAGTAGGAAACAGATTTTTATGCAGTGTACCGAATTGCATAAATACCTACACCGTGTAGTATATTTAGGATCAGTATATATCATAAACTAGTTCTAACGAGTTTAGCTGTATGACTGTTGGAGGGATCCTATATTTATGGACGAAATAAAACATTAAATACGATTTTTGTTTCTATGCATGCCGATTCATTTCCTTTCATTGCACATTATTTCCATCATAAATTTGTGTGCATGCAACGGGTAACAGATTTTTACGTAGTATAACAAATTGCATAATTATCTACACAGTGTAGCATATTTAGTATCGGTACATATCATAAACTGGTCCTTACGAACTTAGTTGTATGGCTGTTGCAGCGATCCTATATTTATGGAGGAAATAAAACATTTAAAAATAGAAACCACCCGACATCTCTTTCCTCAATTTACGCACATGCAAGGGGACATGTTTGACTCATGCATGCAATCATTTATTGTGCGCACAGACGTGGGGTGGGTGGCGCACCCGACAGCCTTCTTGCTTCAGCGAACCGGGTTTAACCAGATTGTAGAGGTGGTCGGCCTGAGCTTCTTCTAACTATTGAAAACAACAATTGTAGCCATTGTCTACCTATAGATATATAAAACAGTTACATAGGTCGGTCTGTTTGCGTGAGCTTTCTCATTGTCGGCGTTTCGAGACCGGTGGGTCCCTGAGCCGACGAGTGAAGTGTCGCCGCGTGCCCCAGCCCAGATGGGTCGACGCGAGGCCGAGCGCGAACGGGGGAAAGTGAGGTGGCCGGAGATGGGCGAGAGAGAGGTGGAAATCCCGCGGCCTTCGTATTTGTCCCGCGCCCAGGTCGGGTGCGCTTGCAGTAGGGGGTTACAAGCGTCCACACGGGGGAGGGAGCGAGTGGCCTCACGCGAGCGCCTGTCTCGTCCTCGTCCCCGCGCGGCCAATCCTCTCTAAGAGGGCCCTGGTCCTTCCTTTTACAGGCGTAAGGAGAGGATCCAGGTGTACAATGGGGGGTGTAGCAGAGTGCTACGTGTCTAGCGGAGGAGAGCTAGCGCCCTAAGTACACGCCATCGTGGCGGCCGGAGAGATTTTGGCGCCCGGTTTGTGTGATGTCGTGGCCGTCGGAGGAGCGCTGGAGCCTGGCGGAGGGACAGCTGTCGGGGCCGTCGAGTCCTTGCTGACGTCCTCTTGCTTCCGTAAGGGGGCCGAGAGCCGCCATCGTCAGGGAGCGTGCGGGGCGCCATCATTGCCTATCTGGCGGAGCGAGCCAGATGGGACGCTGGTCTTGTTCCCCGTAGCCTGAGTCAGCTCGGAGTAGGGTAATGATGGCGCCTCCTGTTGATGTGGCCGGCCTGCGCCCTAGGTTGGGGCGATGTGGAGGCTCCTCCGAGGTCGAGGTCGAGTCCGTCTTCCGTGGCCGAGGTCGAGTCCGAGCCCCTAGGTCGGGCGAGGCGAAGGCCGTTGGCTGAGGCCAGGGCAGAATTTGAGTCCTGGGGTCGGGCGAAGCGGAGTTCGTCATCTTCTGGGGCCGAGCCCAAGTCCGAGCCTTGGGTCGGGCGGAGCGGAGTTCGCCGTCTTCTGGGGCTTAGCCCGAGTCCGAGCCCTGGGTCGGGCGGAGCGGAGTTTGCCGTCTTCCGGGGCTTAGCCTGAGTCTGAGCCCTGGGTCGGGCGGAGCGGAGTTCGCTGTCTTCCGGGGCTTAGCCCGAGTCCGAGCCCTGGGTCGGGCGGAGCGGAGTTCGCCGTCTTCCGGGGCCTAGCCCGAGTCCGAGCCCTGGGTCGGGCGGAGCGGAGTTCGCCGTCTTCCGGGGCTTAGCCCGAGTCCGAGCCCTGGGTTGGGCGAAGCGGAGCTTCCTATGGTGCCTGCGGCCGGGCCTAACTGCCTGTCAGCCTCACTCTGTCAAGTGGCACCACAGTCAGAGCGGCGCAGGCGGCGCTGTCTTTCTGTCAGACCAGTCAGTGGAGCGGCGAAGTGACGGCAGTCACTTCGGCTCTGCCGGCTGAGGGGCGCTCGTCAGGATAAAGGTGTCAGGCCACCTTTGCATTAAATGCTCCTGCGATTTGGTCGGTCGGTGCGGCGATTTGGTCAGGGTTGCTTCTTGGCGAAGACAGGGCCTCGGGCGAGCCAGAAATATGTTCGCCGCTGGAGGGGGGCCTCGGGCGAGGCGGAGATCCTCCGGGGTCGGCTGCCCTTGTCCGAGGCTGGGCTCGGGCGAGGCGTGATCGAGTCCCTCGAATGGACTGATCCCTGACTTATTCGCACCCATCAGGCCTTTGCAGCTTTATGCTGATGGGGGTTACCAGCTGAGAGTTAGGAGCCTTGAGGGTACCCCTAATTATGGTCCCCGACAGTAGCCCCCGAGCCTCGATGGGAGTGTTAGCACTCGCTTGGAGGCTTTCGCCGCACTTTTTTGCAAGGGGACCAGCCTTTCTCGGTTGCGTTTTGTTCCGGCGGGTGCGCGCGAGCGCACCCGCCAGGTGTAGCCCCCGAGGCCTCGGAGGAGTGGCTTGACTCCTCCGAGGTCTTAATGCCTCGCGTAATGCTTCGGCTGGTCTAGTCGTTCCCTCATGCGAGCTGGTCGTAGCCCGGGTGTACGGTCGAGTCCCAAGCTCTCGGGCTGGTATGTTGACGCTGTCAACGGTTTGGCTGGAGCCGGGTTTGCGAGAGTAGCCCCCGAGCCTCTGCACAGGGCGAGAGGGCGATCAGGGACAGACTCGACTTTTTTACATACGCCCCTGCGTCGCCTTTCTGCAAGGAGGAGGGGGGAGAGCGCCATGTTGCCCTCGGTGGGCGCCGAACATGGTGTCTCCGGTGAGCTGCAGGCGGGTGATCCGAGCAGACGTCCGTGCCCCATTCGTTAGGGGTCGGCTAGAGGCCCAGAGGCGCGCCCAAAAGTACCTGCGGGTGATCTGCCAGACCCGGTCCCCTGGCGACGGGGTCCGAGGGCTCGATGCCTCCCTCTGATGGGATTCCGTTACAAGATCGTTCCCGCTGGTCTCGGAAATGTCCTAGGGTACCTCGGGAGCGCAGCCCGAGCCTTGGTTATGTATCGAACGTACCCATGGTCATCCCTCGCTCTGTGTCTGAGGCGGCTGTGAACCCTTCGGGGGCCAGCCTTCGAACCCCTGATCAGTAGTGGGCGCGGAGCTCGAGTAGCCTGAGGCGGCCGTTGAACCCTTCCGAGGGGCCGGCCTTCGAACCTCTGACCAGTAGTGGGTGTGGGGCCCACGTGCTCTGAGGTGGCTGTTGAACCCTTCCGAGGGGCCAGCCTTCGAACCTCTGATCAGTAGGGAGGCTCGGAGCCTGGTTCCTTCACGGGGAAGGGTTCTTTTCGGGGTATCCCCCTTTCCCGGTCCTTGTTGCAAGAGAGAGAAAGAGGAAAAAAGGAAAAGGATACGAAATCGAACGATGCGGCGTACCTTTTTTGACGCGGTCATTATGGCGAAGGCGAAGCGTCACTCGCTTCTCCTGCCAGAGGCGCCGCCTGTCTCGCCGCGGAGTTAATGCGACGGGGCGAGTGGTTCGCGGGGCAGCCGTTACGCGTGCGCGAGCCATTCGAGGAACGGAACACGGGCGCGTTGTCTTCACGCCGTGGGAGAGGGTTCTCTCGCTGCCCCCGGATGGGACGTAAGCTTGGCTGACGACGTGACCGCTGCTCCTGCCCGCCTTCCACCACCATTACTGCTGGCCCATTTTTGGCCGCATTGACCGTCGCGCCAGGCTGGCGCCGCTGGGTCGTGCACTGGGTCGCCTCGAGTCGCGGTATTGGTTCCGCAGTCGAGGTGGCGCGGTGGTGGCGCAAGTGGCGGTGCAGTTGCATACACGAAGCTTTTGGCGCGCCGGTCGCATGACGCGTGGGCCTGGGCCTCCATGCCGGGCGTGTTGGGAGTCGGAGAAGCGCGCCCACTTGGCGCGGTTGCATGCCGCCTGCATGGCTGCCCGCCCTTTCGCCCGCTGGTTTGGGCAAAAGTGGAGAGCCGCTTGTAACCGCTGGGCGGTTGCACGCACCGCGCACGGCGGTTTGGCTTCTTCTGCTCTGGGCCGGCTTGCATGACGTGTGGGACCCAGCCCCCGCGCCGTAGGGGAGGACCTTGGAGCGTGTTGGAGAAGACTCAGCCCACGACGGCTGGGGACGCAAGTAGGGAGAGTCGCCTTTAAAAGGAGGGTGACCCTCTTGGAAGGCGATCGTGTCTTCGCGCTCCCTCATGCATCGTGTCTTTCCCCCTTCCAAGCCCCCGGATGGGGGATATCCGCCATCTTTCCGCTTCATCGTTGGAGGAACGCAACTCCGCGGGAGTTGGTACCTTTCAGCCGTCGTTTGGCTTCAAGGATTTTCATCATGCAGCCCGGCTGCACCCCTCCGCCGGCGGTCACCCAAGACGGTGACCTCCAGCCCCTGGATGGGGAGAGGCAAGCCGAGCTGCGATCTTGGTCCCACCCTCAGCTTCAAGGATGTTCATCATCCTCGCTAGGGCGGAGAGCGAGGTGAGCCGGGGCTCTACCTCCCGCGCGGGCCGGCTGGCCACCTCTTCTTCCAGCTTCTGGTGGTGGCAACCATCCTCCAGCTCTGCGGACGAGGCGTCCTCCAGCCATGTCGGGGAAGGCGAACTGTTGCTGCTCAGCTAGGATGCAACATTCCGCCTTCTTCCTCGCTTTCGTGGCGAGGACGGGAACGAGGACCTGCCGGTGCGCTTTGGAGCGGCCCGCTCTTTGGCTTTGATGGCTGGTTTGTATCCCTTGAGCGGGAACGCGAACAAGAGCCTTCCGGCGGCCGCGCCCGTTCTGGGACCATGGCTGCTGCTGCAGAGGTCGCTGGCGGGTCACCCGAAGCTCATCGCCCCGCAGGCTCCCCGGTGTGGAGGTTGTTCATACCCGTGGGGACGGAACCAGAGTTCCGTTTGCCATGGCACTTTGAATGCCAGTGTTTTTGTTCATTGTGGCTGTCGAGGCCTAAACGTGTATGTAATTTCGGCATGGAGCCGTGCTGTTTCCTCACTTTCGAGCACTAAGACTCGCATGTTGGTTGTCTGAACCGCTTCACCAAGCGTGAGTCGCCCCGTGTAAAGGTGACGAGTGAGGTATCCGTATCCCGGAGGCGTAGGAGTCCCACGGCTTGGTCAGCCTTGTTGTCCGAGGCTTCCCTTGCTTAGTTAGAGGAACCCCTCGGCCGCACTTCGATGAGCCGAGGCCAGGGGTAGCGGTGTCAGCGCGAACAGAGGCAGAGTTGGCTCAAAAAAGAAAACCTGGTCGTCCGGAGCCTGGCCGGGTCGTCCGTTGGCGGGACCGACGCCGGAATTGATCTGCCGAGGCCTCGGGCCGGGCTGATGTCCTTGGGGGACAGCTGGCCGAGGCCCCGGGGTGACCGGCCGAGCCGCCTGCTCGGGCCGGATTCTCGGGGAAGACCCTGGCGGCGATGGCCCGGGCTCGGTGATGACGTTGTCCTTCAGAGCGGAGACCCTTGGACCGCGTCGCCGTCCGAGGCTAGGTTGGACCTCGCCGAAGGTGTTGTCGACGTCGAGGGCGCTGCTGCTCCCTTTAGCCGTCAAGATCCGAGCCTGCAGGATCGGATTATCATGTAGCTTGTGTTTTCTGCGGCCACCGAGGCCGAAACACACCCTCGCCGTATTGTAAAGCCGCGTCTCCTTTCCTCTTGTTTCGAGTATCTGGACTTTTTTGTCGGTAACAGAACTGTCCGTGCGAGCGAGAGTTGCTTCTCACGGAAGGTAATGAGTGAGGTATCCGTATCCCGGAGGCGTAGGATTCCCTCGGCTCGGTCGGCCTTGCCGCTTACGCGCACTCTTACCCGTCCATGGGGTTCTGTCACCGACGCAGTCGAGAAGGCTCGAAGAATCGCTCCGGCAGAAGAGCTTCCGAACGTGAAGACTTGTTCGGTCCGTGGAATCACTTATCCGAACGTGAGTTACTTATGGCAGTAGGTGATGAGTGAGGTATCCGTATCCTGGAGGCGTAGGAGTCCCTCGGCTCGGTCAGCCTTGGCTGCTTTCGTGTACTCCGTCGTTTTCAGGATCCACTTTCGAAGTAGTCGAAAAGCACGAAAGACATTCTGGCAGGAAAGATGTTTTTTCGAGGAAAATTTCGACGCAGAGGGGGTTCCCCCCTTTTAGCCCCCGAGGGAGGGTCGGGCTTTGCCGAGGCAAGGCTGACCCTTCCTTGATGACTAAATTTTGCGTGGGAGCGAGGTATATGAACAACTTGAAAACATCTTAAGGGTAGAAGCGACGTAGCTGTTGGATATTCCAAGCGTTGCTGTAGACCTCGCCTTGACTGTTGGCTAGCTTGTACGTTCCGGGCTTCAGAACTTTGGCGATGACGAACGGCCCCTCCCAGGGGGGCGTGAGCTTGTGTCGACCTCGGGCGTCTTGTCGCAGCCGAAGCACTAGGTCGCCCACCTGGAGGTCTCGGGACCGGACCCCTCGGGCGTGGTAGCGTCGCATGGACTGCTGATACCGCGTCGAGTGTAGTAAGGCCTTGTCCCGAGCCTCTTCCAGCTGGTCCAGCGAGTCTTCTCGACTAACTTGGTTGCTTTGGTCGGCATAGGCCCTCGTCCTCGGGGAACCGTATTCCAGGTCTGTGGGCAAGATGGCCTCGGCCCCATAGACTAGAAAGAACGGCATGAAGCCCGTGGCTCGGCTCGGTGTCGTCCTCAGGCTCCAGACCACCGAGGGGAGTTCCTTCATCCACCGCTTGCCGAACTTGTTGAGGTCGTTGTAAATCCGAGGCTTGAGTCCTTGTAGAATCACGCCGTTGGCACGCTCTACTTGCCCATTCGTCATGGGATGAGCCACGGCGGCCCAGTCCACCCGGATGTGGTGATCCTCGCAGAAGTCCAGGAACTTTCTGCCGGTGAACTGGGTGCCGTAGTCGGTGATGATGGAGTTCGGGACCCCGAAACGGTGGATGATGTTGGTGAAGAACGCCACCGCCTGCTCGGACCTGATGCTGTTTTAGGGGTCGGACCTCGATCCACTTGGAGAATTTGTCGATGGCGACCAACAGGTGCGTGTAGCCCCCGGGTGCCTTCTGCAAGGGGCCGACGAGGTCCAGACCCCACACAGCAAAAGGCCATGTGATGGGTATCGTCTGCAGAGCCTGAGCGGGCAGGTGGGTCTGCCTTGCATAGAACTGACACCCTTCGCAGGCGCGGACGATTCTAGTGGCGTCGGCCACCGGCGTTGGCCAGTAGAAACCTTGTCGGAAGGCATTTCCGACAAGGGCTCGAGGTGCTGCGTGGTGGCCGCAAGCCCCCGAGTGTATTTCTCGGAGGAGTTCCTGACCTTCGGTGGTGGAGATGCATCGCTGGAGGATGCCTGAAGGGCTGCGGTGGTAGAGCTCCTTCCCTTCTCCCAGCAAGACGAACGACTTGGCGCGCCGCGCCAACCGCTGAGCTTCGGCTCGGTCGAGGGGTAGCTCTCCTCGGTGGAGATATTGCAGGTACGGGGTCTGCCAGTTTTGGTCAGGCATGACCCCGCTTTGCTCCCCCTCGACGTGCAGCGTCTCGCCCTCGAGGGCCGAGGGTACCTCGGACCGAACCGAGGGTGCCTCGGGCCGAGCCGAGGGTGCCTCGGACTGTGCCGAGGGTACCTCGGGCTGGGCCGAGGGTGCCTCAGGCTCGGGCGTGTCGTCGATCTTGACGGAGGGTTGATGCAGATCTCGGGAGAAGACGTCCGGGGGAACCGTTGTTCGCCCCGAGGCTATTTTAGCCAGCTCGTCCGCAGTCTCGTTGTAGCGCCGAGCGATGTGGTTGAGCTCGAGCCCGTAGAACTTGTCTTCCAGGCGCCGAACCTCATCGCAGTAGGCCTCCATCTTCGGGTCGCGGCAGTGGGAGTTCTTCATGACTTGGTCGACGACGAGCTGCGAGTCACCGCGAGCGTCGAGGCATCGGACCCCTAGCTCGACGGCAATCCGCAACCCGTTGACCAGAGCCTCGTACTCAGCTACATTGTTGGACGCCGGGAAGTGGAGGCGTAGCACGTAGCGTAGGTGCTTCCCGAGGGGCAAGATGAAGAGTAAGCCTGCGCCGGCTCCTGTCTTCATCAGAGACCCGTCGAAGAACATGGTCCAGAGCTCCGGTTGGATCGGAGCTGTTGGTAGCTGGGTGTCGACCCATTCAGCCATGAAGTCCGCCAAGACCTGGGATTTGATGGCCTTCCGAGGGGTGAACGAGATTGTTTCGCCCATGATTTCCACCGCCCACTTTGCAATCCTACCCGAGGCCTCTCGGCAATGGATGATCTCCCCCAGGGGGAAGGATGACACCACAGTTACCGGATGAGACTCGAAGTAGTGTCGCAACTTCCGCCGTGTCAGGATTACCGCGTACAGCAGCTTCTGAACTTGTGGGTAGCGGATCTTGGTTTCGGTCAGTACCTCGCTGACGAAGTAGACTGGCATCTGGACGGGCAATGCATGCCCCTCTTCTTGCCTCTCGACCACAATCGCGGCGCTAACCACCTGAGTGGTCGCGGCGACGTAGACCAAGAGGGCTTCTCCGGCAGCTGGGGGCACCAAGATAGGCGCCTTAATGAGGAGCGCCTTCAGGTTCCCGAGGGCTTCCTCGGCCTCAGGGGTCCAAGTGAAGCACTTGGCCTTCCTTAAGAGGCGGTACAGAGGTAGACCTCTTTCGCCGAGGCGTGAGATGAAGCGGCTCAGAGCCGCGAGACATCCCATGACCCTCTGTACGCCTTTCAAGTCCTTGATGGGCCCCATGCTGGTGATGGCTGCGATCTTCTCCGGGTTGGCTTCGATGCCCCGCTCGGAGACGATGAACCCCAAGAGCATGCCTCGGGGCACCCCGAAGACACACTTTTCGGGATTGAGCTTGACGCCTTTCGCCTTGAGACATCGGAATGTCACTTCAAGGTCGGAAAGGAGGTCGGAGGCTTTCCTCGTCTTGACTACGATGTCATCGACGTAGGCCTCGACCGTGCGGCCAATGTGTTCGCCGAACACATGGTTCATGCACCGCTGGTACGTCGCGCCCGCATTCCTCAAGCCGAACGACATGGTGACATAGCAGTACATGCCGAAGGGTGTGATGAAAGAGGTCGCGAGCTGGTCGGACTCTTTCATCTTGATTTGGTGATACCCTGAGTAGGCATCAAGGAAAGACAGGGTTTCGCACCCAGCAGTGGAATCCACGATTTGATCGATGCGAGGCAGAGGGTAGGGAACCTTCAGACATGCTTTGTTCAGACCAGTGTAGTCTACACACATCCACCATTTCCCCCATTTCTTTCTCACAAGCACAGGGTTGGCAAGCCATTCGGGATGGAATACCTCTTTGATGAACCCTGCCGCCATTAGCTTGTGGATCTCCTCGCCTATGGCTCTGCGCTTCTCCTCGTCGAATCGGCGCAGAGGCTGCTTGATGGGTCGGGCTCTGGCTCGGATGTCCAGCAAGTGCTCGGCGACATCCCTCGGTATGCCGAGCATGTCCGAGGGTCTCCACGCGAAGACGTCGGCGTTCGCACGGAGAAAGTCGACGAGCACCGCTTCCTATTTGGGATCGAGCCCGGAGCCGATCCGGACTTGCTTGGAGGCGTCGCTGCTGGGGTCGAGGGGGACGGGCTTAACCGTCTCCGCTGGCTCGAAGTTGCCGGCATGACGCTTCATGTCTGGCACCTCCTTAGAGAGGCTCTCCAGGTCGGCGATGAGGGCCTCGGACTCGGCGAGGGCCTCGGCGTACTCCACGCACTCCACGTCGCATTCGAACGCGTGTTTTTACGTGGGGCCGACGGTGATGACCCCGTTGGGGCCCGGCATCTTGAGCTTGAGGTAGGTGTAGTTGGGGGCGGCCATGAACTTCGCATAGCATGGCCTCCCCAATACCGCGTGGTAGGTTCCTCGGAACCCGACCACCTCGAACGTCAGGGTCTCCCTTCGGAAGTTGGAGGGTGTTCCGAAGCAGACGGGAAGATCGAGTTGATCGAGGGGCTGGACGCGCTTCCCGGGGATGATCCCATGGAAAGGCGCAGCGCCCGCCCAGACCGAGGACAGATCGATACGCAGAAGCCCGAGGGTCTCGGCGTAGATGATGTTGAGGCTGCTGCCTCCGTCCATGAGGACCTTGGTGAGCCTGACGTCGCCGATGACGGGGTCGACGACGAGCGGGTATTTCCCCAGGCTCGGCACATGGTCGGGGTGGTCGGCTTGGTCGAAGGTGATGGGCTTGTCCGACCAGTCTAGGTAGACTGGCGCCGCCACCTTCACCGTACAGACCTCCCGGCGCTCTTGCTTGCGGTGCCGAGCCGAGGCGTTCGCCGCTTGCCCGCCGTAGATCATGAAGCAGTCGCGGACCTCGGGGAACTCTCCTGCCTGGTGATCTTCCTTCTTGTCATCGTCGCGGGCCCTGCCACCCTCCGCGGGTGGCCCGGCCCTGTGGAAGTGGCACCGAAGCATGACGCACTCCTCAAGGGTGTGCTTGACGGGCCCCTGGTGGTAGGGGCACGGCTCCTTGAGCATCTTGTCGAAGAGGTTGGGACCTCCAGGGGGTTTCCGAGGGTTCTTGTACTCGGCGGCGGCGACAAGGTCCGCGTCGGGGGCGTCGCGTTTCGCTTGCGATTTCTTCTTGCCCTTCTTCTTGGCGCCGCGCTGAGTGGATGCCTCGGGGGCATCTTCCGATGGGCGGCCCTAGGGCTGCTTGTCCTTTCGGAAGATAGCCTCGACCGCCTCCTGGCCGGAGGCGAACTTGGTGGCGATGTCCATCAGCTTGCTCGCCCTGGTGGGGGTCTTGCGACCCAGCTTGCTCACCAAGTCGCGGCAGGTGGTGCCGGCGAGGAACGCGCCGATTACATCCGAGTCGATGATGTTGGGTAGCTCGGTGCGCTGCTTCGAGAATCGCCGGATGTAGTCCCGGAGAGACTCTCCCGGCTGCTGTCGGCAGCTTCGGAGGTCCCAGGAGTTCCCGGGGCACACGTATGTGCCCTGGAAATTACCGGCTAAAGCTTGGACTAGGTTGTCCCAGTTGGAGATCTGCCCCGGAGGCAGGTGCTCCAACCAGGCGCGAGCGGTGTCAGAGAGGAACAGGGAGAGGTTGCGGATGATGAGGTTGTCATCGTCCGTTCCACCCAGTTGGCAGGCCAGACGGTAGTCCGCGAGCCACAGTTCCGGTCTCGTCTCCCCCGAGTACTTTGTGATAGTAGTCGGGGGTCGGAACCGGGTCGGGAACGGCGCCTGTCGTATGGCCCGGCAGAAGGCCTGCCGACCGGGTGGTTTGGGCGAGGGACTCCGATCCTCCCCGCTGTCATAGCGTCCCCCACGCCTGGGGTGGTAGCCTCGGCGCACCCTCTCGTCGAGGTGGGCCCGACGGTCGCGGTGATGGTGCTCGTTGCCGAGGTGACCCGGGGCCGCAGGCGCTGTATTGCGCGTGCGCCCGGTGTAGACCGAGGCTTCCCGCATGAATCGGGAAGTCGTGGCATGATGTTCCGAGGGGTACCCCTGCCTTCGAGAGGCAGAGCTCTCGACCCGCCGGACCGCGGCGCCTTCCAGGAGATCCTTGAGCTCTCCCTGGATTCGCCGCGCCTCGGTGGTTGATGGCTCCGACATCGCGCGGAGGAGCATTGCTGCTGCAGCCAGGTTCTGGCCGACCCCACTGGATGCGGGTGGCGGCCTGACCCTGACATCGTCGGCGATGCGGTGCTGGAAGCCCTGGGGTAGATGACGCATTTCTCTGGCCGGAGGTTGGCCCGCCCATGCCTGCCCGACGTCCCGGCGGATTGGCTCAAGCGCTCCTGCTCCCTCGTCGAGCCTGGCCTGCACCCCGCGGATTTGCTCGAGTTGTGGGTCGTGACCCCCTGCCGGAACGGGGACCACAGCTAGCTCCCACGGGATGTCAGCGCGAGGCACCGGCCTAGGGAGATCACCGTCCTCCGGCATGCCGAGATGGTTGCCTTCGGAGGGACCCCCTAGATCGACGTGGAAACATTCGTGGCTCGGGCCGCAGTCCTCGTCGCCGAGGCTACGGCTACCGTCGGAACAGTCGGAAAGGCAGTAGTCGCATGCGGTCATGAAGTCCCGCATGGCACTGGGGCTACCAAGTCTGGAGAAATCCCAACAGAAGCTGGGCTCGTCGTCTTCCTCGGAGCCAGAGGGCCCGTAGGTTGAGACGTCCGTCAGCCGGTCCCAAGGTGACCGCATACGAAACCCCAGAGGGTTCGGATTCGCCTCTGCGAGAGCGTCCGCCAAAGCGGGGCCGCTAGGCGGGTCGAGGCTAAATCCGAAAGGCATGGGATGGGAATCGATCGGTACCTCTTGGTCGACGGGCGTTGATGAAGTCACGTCGGGGACTGACTGCACCGTCGTCTCAGGTACGAGGGCGACACCCAGCAAGCCTTTCGTGAGCGTGCTGGCGTCGTACGTTTGCTCGGGATTGGCGTGTCGCGGGGAGACAGCGCTTGTCTTCGTCTCAAGCGCGAGGTCGATGCCCGGCGCGCCCCCCGTTGGAGTGCTAGCGTTGTCGACTCGCTCGACGGCCGATGAGGCGCCGCCTCCTGCTTGGCCTTGGTTGCCCCGCCTCCTCCTCCGTTGGCGGGGAAGAGGACGGGGCGAGCTCAAAGGTTGTTCTTCCACCACGCGGGGAAGACGTCGTCGATCCCACCGCCGGCGGGCGGACTGTCGGCCGCCATTGTCGCTGTCGCCCGACGGTGGAAAGAGTATCATGTCGTAGCTGCCGTCGAGGGACATGAACTCAAGGCTCCCGAAACGGAGCACCGTCCCGGGCCGGAGAGGTTGCTGGAGACTACCCATCTGGAGCTTGACGGGAAGCTGTTCGTTAACACGCAGCAGGCCCCTACCTGGCGCGCCAACTGTCGGCGTTTCGAGACCGGGGGGTCCCTGAGCCGACGAGTGAAGTGTCGCCGCGTGCCCCAGCCCAGATGGGTCGATGCGAGGCCGAGCGCGAAGGGGGGAAAGTGAGGTGGCCGGAGATGGCGAGAGAGAGGTGGAAATCCCGCGGCCTTCGTGTTCGTCCCGCGCCCAGGTCGGGTGCGCTTGCAATAGAGGGTTACAAGCGTCCACATGGGGGAGGGAGCGAGCGGCCTCACGCGAGCGCCTGTCTCGTCCTCGTCCCCGTGCGGCCAACCCTCTCTAAGAGGGCCCTGGTCCTTCCTTTTACAGGCGTAAGGAGAGGATCCAGGTGTACAATGAGGGGTGTAGCAGAGTGCTACGTGTCTAGCGGAGGAGAGCTAGCGCCCTAAGTACACGCCATCGTGGCGGCCGGAGAGATTTTGGCGCCCGGTTTGTGTGATGTCGTGGCCATCGGAGGAGCGCTGGAGCCTGGCGGAGGGACAGCTGTCGGGGCCGTCGAGTCCTTGCTGACGTGCTCTTGCTTCCGTAAGGGGGCCGAGAGCCGCCATCGTCAGGGAGCGTGCGGGGCGCCATCATTGCCTATCTGGCGAAGCGAGCCAGATGGGACGCCGGTCTTGTTCCCCGTAGCCTGAGTCAGCTCAGAGTAGGGTAATGATGGCACCTCCTGTTGACGTGGCCGGCCTGCGCCCTAGGTTGGGGCGATGTGGAGGCTCCTCCGAGGTCGAGGTCGAGTCCGTCTTCCGTGGCCGAGGTCGAGTCCGAGCCCCTAGGTCAGGCGAGGCGGAGGCCGTTGGCTGAGGCTAGGGCGGAATTTGAGTCCTGGGGTCGGGCGAAGCGGAGTTCGTCGTCTTCTGGGGCCGAGCCCAAGTCCGAGCCCTGGGTCGGGCGGAGCGGAGTTCGCCGTCTTGCGGGGCTTAGCCCGAGTCCGAGCCCTGGGTCGGGCGGAGCGGAGTTTGCCGTCTTCCGGGGCTTAGCCCGAGTCCGAGCCCTGGGTCGGGCGGAGCGGAGTTCACCGTCTTCCGGGGCCTAGCCCGAGTCCGAGCCCTGGGTCGGGCGGAGCGGAGTTCGCCGTCTTCCGGGGCTTAGCCCGAGTCCGAGCCCTGGGTCGGGCGAAGCGGAGCTTCCTATGGTGCCTGCGGCCGGGCCTGACTGCCTGTCAGCCTCACTCTGTCAAGTGGCACCGCAGGCGGCGCTGTCTTTCTGTCAGACCGGTCAGTGGAGCGGCGAAGTGACGGCGGTCACTTCGGCTCTGCCGGCTGAGGGGCGCTCGTCAGGATAAAGGTGTCAGGCCACCTTTGCATTAAATGCTCCTGCGATTTGGTCGGTCGGTGCGGCGATTTGGTCAGGGTTGCTTCTTGGCAAAGACAGGGCCTCGGGCGAGCCGGAAATATGTTCGCCGCTGGAGGGGGGCCTCGGGCGAGGTGGAGATCCTCCGGGGTCGGCTGCCCTTGTCTGAGGCTGGGCTCGGGCGAGGCGTGATCGAGTCCCTCGAATGGACTGATCCCTGACTTATTCGCACCCATCAGGCCTTTGCAGCTTTATGCTGATGGGGGTTACCAGCTGAGAGTTAGGAGCCTTGAGGGTACCCCTAATTATGGTCCCCGACACTCATCATAAAAATCCAGAAGCTAAAACAATCAACTAGCCTTTTGGCTTAGATTCCAGCAAAACTAAAAACCCGAAAGAATTGTGTTTATACGGAAAGCTGAAAAGCCTAATTTTGTAGGTTTTTTAGCTTACTGAGTTTAGAAAGTTAATAAGATCATAAAAAATATCATTCCTTCTCAAGATCAGAAGCCCGCCGTAGCTTTTCAGAAAAGTTATAAAAGTTGCAACCCATAACGTGTAATATCTTATGTTTCTATACAATAGATTAATAAAAATCAAAAGAAAAAAACATTACATGTTGAAACATTTTCTGAGCTCTTTGACCATCTAACTCTTCTTTTTTAGTTATGGTGGGAGTTTTATAATAATTAAAATTTAGAACCGAAAAGCCCTTCTTAACCTTCTATTTTATGTTGTTGTAGTGTTGAAATAATCTCTTTTGTACTTTAAGGGAGAAAAGCGTGACAATCTACCGAGAAGTCTATGGCTTATCCTTTTATTAATTAAACAAACACAAATCAAAACTCTATTTTGTATTATTATTATTATTATTATTATTATTATTATTATTATTATTATTATTATTATTATTATTATTGTTGTTGTTGTTGTTGTTGTTGTTGTTGTTGTTGTTGTTGTTGTTGTTATTGTTGGCTTATCCTTTTATTAATTAAACAAACACAAATCAAAACTCTATTTTGTATTATTATTATTATTATTATTATTATCATTAGTATTGTTGTTGTTGTTGTTGTTGCTGTTATTATTCTTATTTATTATTATTATTACTGTTATCATTATTGTTGTTCTTATTATTTTATTATTATTATTATTGTTATTATTATTATTATTGTTATTATTATTGTTATTATTATTATTGTTGTTGTTGTTATTGTTATTGTTGTTGTTGTTGTTGTTGCTGTTGTTGCTGTTGTTACTGTTATTACTATTATTACTATTACTACTACTACTATTACTATTACTATTACTATTCCTATTACTATTGCTATTACTATTACTATTATTACTATTACTATTATTATTATTACTATTATTATTATTATTGTTATTATTATTATTGTTGTTGTTGTTGTTATTATTGTTATTATTATTATTATTATTATTGTTATTGTTGTTGTTGTTGTTGTTGTTGTTGTTGTTGTTATTATTATTATTATTATTATTATTATTATTATTATTATTATTATTATTATTATTATTATTTGGCGAACGTCATTCCTAAGCCCCATTTTTATACTCCTCCAGTGGAGTTGATAAAACAGATCATGAGTAGCTTAAAAAAATACCAAGTCAAAGTTGAGACCCTTTGTAAGTTTAGTGGAGTTGATAAAACAGATCATGATGTTAGAATAGGAACCCATACCCTAAACAGGGGTTGGGAGTGATATTAATAGAGTGAGTAACTGGGCCAGGCCCATTACACAGGGGGTATAACGGTCATTACAAGGGGAATAACACAAACCCTAGACGGGTAGTCTAACACCCCCCCGCAGTCACAACTCTATCCTGTACAGATGTTGAGACTGGATCGAAAGTCTAAAAAGACACTCGACGGTAACCCCTTGGTGAAGATGTCGGCGAACTGAAGCGTGGTGGGGACGCTGAGAACGCGGACGTCACCGGCAGCGACACGCTCGCGGACGAAGTGCAGGTCGATCTCCACATGCTTCGTGCGCTGATGCTGCACGGGGTTGGTGGAGAGGTAGACCGCGCTGACGTTGTCGCAGTAGACGAGGGTGGCGCGCTGGAGGGGACTGTGGAGCTCGTGGAGGAGCTGGCGCAGCCAGGAGGCCTCGGCCACGCCGTTGGCCACGGCACGGTACTCGGCCTCAGCGCTGGAGCGAGAGACGACGGGCTGCCTCTTGGCGGCCCAAGAGACGAGGTTGGCGCCCAGGAAGACGGCGTAGCCAGAGGTGGACCGGCGCGTGTCGGGACAGCCAGCCCAGTCAGCGTCGGTGTAGACCACGAGCTCCGACGTCGGGGATGGGCGGAGTAGGAGGCCGTAGTCGAGGGAGCCGCGGAGGTAGCGTAGAATCCGCTTGAGCGCAGTGAGATGGGGCTCCCGCGGAGTGTGCATATGCAGGCACACCTGCTGGACGGCGTAGGCGATGTCGGGCCTGGAGAACGTGAGGTACTGGAGCGCGCCGGTGAGGCTCCGGTATGACGTCGCGTCGGCGACCGGAGGCCCGTCGTCCTCAGAAAGCTTCGCCTGAGTGTCGACAGGCGTGGAGCAGGGCTTGCAGTCAGACATGCCAGCCCGCTCCAGGATGTCGATGGCGTACTGGCGCTGGTGGAGGAAGAGACCCTGAGGCCGACGTTCGGCGGTGATGCCGAGGAAGTGGTGGAGGGGCCCCAGGTCCTTCATCGCGAACTCCCGCTGAAGGGCGACGATCGTGCGGTGAAGGAGGTCGGCGGTGGATGCCGTGAGCACAATGTCGTCGACGTAGAGCAGGAGGTAGACGGTGTCATCGCCGCGCCGGTAGATGAACAGGGACGTGTCCGACTTGGCCTCGACGAAGCCGACGGAGGCCAGGTAGGAGGCGAAGCGACTGTACCAGGCCCGTGGCGCCTGTTTGAGGCCGTACAGGGACCGGTTCAGCCGGCAAACCAGGTCCGGACGGTCAGCGTCGACGAAGCCGGTGGGCTGGCTGCAGTAGACAGTCTCCGTCAGAGTGCCATGGAGGAAGGCATTCTTGACATCGAGCTGATGGATCGCCCAGTCGCGGGAGAGGGCGAGGGAGAGGACGGCGTGAACAGTGGCGAACTTGACGACAGGGCTGAAGGTCTCGTCGTAGTCCACTCCGGGGCGCTGGGTGAAGCCCCGAAGAACCCAACGGGCCTTGTAGCGGTCGAGGGAGCCGTCCGAGGTCAGCTTGTGGCGAAATAGCCACTTGCCGGTGACCACGTTGGTGCCTGGTGGACGCGGCACCAGGTCCCAGGTGTGGTTGGCCAAGAGGGCCGCGTACTCCTCCTCCATAGCGCGACGCCAATGTGGGTCGGCGAGGGCAGTGCGAACGGAGGAGGGTACCGGGGAAGCGTCAGGTGGAGTGCTGGTCGTAGCGGCTGCCAGGATGAGCCGGTCAACGGGGCGGAGAACGCCAGCAGCGCGCCGAGTCACCATCGGGTGGACGTGCCCGGGGTCGCGGTGGATGGCGACCGGGTGGTATACGGACGACTCAGAGTGAGCCGCCGGAACGTCGGGAGCGGCTGGTGGGGCCGGCTCACGGCGGTGATAGACGACGGCGGGGTCGGCGAATCGGGCCGCGCTCGTCGACGGGCCCGAGTCGGGGGGCGCCGAGGTAGTGGTGTGGCCGCGGCGATGGTAGACGAGGGCGGGGTTGGCGAATCGAGCCGGAGTCGACGGGGCCGCGCGTGGCGCAGACGGGGTCGACGGGGCCGCGCGTGGCGCAGGCAGGATCGACGGGGCCGCGCGTGGCGCAGGCGGGGTCGACGAGGCCGCGCATGGCGCAGGCAGGGTCGACGGGGCCGCACGTGGCGCAGGCGTGATCGACGGGGCCGCGCATGGCGCAGGCGGGGTCGTCGGGGCCGCGCGTGGCGCAGGCGTGATCGACGGGGCCGCGTGTGGCGCAGGCAGGGTCGACGGGGCCGCGCGTGGCGTAGGCAGGGTCGACGGGGCCGCGCGTGGCGCGGGAATGGGCGCGAGGTGGGGCACCGGGGGCGGGGGGGAACCGGATCAGACTCGAGGAGTGAGTCTAGATCGGTGGGTGGGGTGGAGCCTGCAAGGGGAAACACATCTTCGTCGAAGACGACGTGACGAGAGATGATGATGCGGTGGGAGGTGAGGTCCAGGCACCGATACCCCTTGTGGTCAGGGGAGTAGCCGAGGAAGAGGCAGCGAGTGGAGCGAGGAGAAAGCTTGTTAGGGGCGGTAGCGGAAGTGTTAGGGTAGCAGGCACAGCCGAACACGCGCAGGTGGTCGTAGGAAGGGGATGTGCCGTATAGGGCGAAGTGAGGTGTAGGGTGGCTCACCGCCTTCGAGGGAAGACGGTTGAGGAGATGCGTGGCGGTATGAAGGGCCTCTGCCCAGTAGGCGATAGGGAGAGACGCCTGAAAGAGAAGGCAGCGGATCATGTTGGTGGTGGTGCGAATCATGTGCTCGGCCCGGCCGTTCTGAGCAGAGGTGTAGGGACACGAGAGACGCAACTGGACGCCGTGAGTGAGGAAGAAAGAGCGGGAGGCGTTGTTGTCGAACTCGCGGCCATTGTCGCACTGCAAGGCACGGACCGGGCGCCGGAACTGGGTGGATACCCAGGCGAAAAAGTGAGTGAGGGTGGGAAACGTGTCGGACTTCAGCCGAAGGGGGAAAGTCCAAAGGAAATGGGAGTAGTCATCCAGAATGACCAGGTAGTATTTGTAGCCGGAGAGGCTAAGGACAGGAGATGTCCAGAGATCACAGTGGATAAGATCAAAGGCCTGAGCAGCCCTGGACGTGGAAGTAGAAAAAGGAAGACGGGAGTGACGGCCGAGCTGACAGGCATGACAGAGACGCTCAGAAGAGCCCCGAGTATATGATATGTCGGAGTGGCCGGAAAGCTGGGACATGACGTCAGGTCCAGGGTGCCCGAGGCGACGGTGCCAAATGGCGGAGGAGGTGGTGGTAGTAGCAAGAGCATGAGATGTGGTGGTAGTAGCAAGTACAGGAGATGAGGCTACTCTGGTGTGGGGAGTGGAGGGCAAGTGAAGAGAATAGAGGGGGCCGGAGCTGTCACAGCGAGCGAGCACAGCATGTGTGGGAAGGTGGCGTATGGTGAGGCCCCAGGGGTCGAACTCCATAGAGCACTGGTTGTCACTAGTGAAGCGACGAACCGAGAGGAGGGGATGAGTAAGCCTGGGAGCAACAAGGACGTCGTTAAGGCAGAATGGTCCTGGAAGAGCCGATGTACCTACTGAGGTGACCGGGAGGGTGGAACCGTTGCCGACGACGATGGAGGTAGGATGTGAGGGGTGGGGTGGATGGGAGTGGAGTAACGAAGTAGTGGTGGGGGTAGTGTGGAAGGAGGCCCCGGAGTCAACCACCCAATCAGTGGTAGTTCGGGGAGGTGGAAGTGGCGAAGGTACGGTGTGAGCGGAGAGGGCCAAAGAAGGTGTCCCGACGGAGGCACGAGGAAGGGAGGGAGATGACACGGGCTCAACCGCTAGGGAGGCGATCGCAGCACGTGGGAAGACAAGCGGTCCAGGCACGTGACGGCCCGCCTGAGGGTGGACCTCGACGCAGTCCCGAAGAATAGGGTTCCAGACTGGGTCGAAGGACACGAACATGCCCCGGATGAGCTGGCCGTCGTAGAGAAGGACACGCACAGTCACGAGAGCAGCGGGCGAGGTAAAGCTCATGGCGACCGGTGCAGGCCGACGCAGGGAGGCGCGGACTGGACAGCCGGGCGCGGAACACCCTGCTGCAGAGTGCTCGGCGTCGGGCGTCCAAGGCACGGGACAGCAGGGGCGCTGCGTGACACGGAACAGCGGGGAGGAGGAGGCTGTCGAGCATCGGGGACGCCGACAGGAGGCGGCGGCCGGGCCTAGGGGAGATGGTCGTCGACGGCTGGCTGCGCAGGGGCGCAGGGGAGGCAGCCGGCGGCGCGCAGGCGACCGGACCGACGCAGGGGAGCGATGGGGGGTTGTTGGTCGGTGCGCAGGCGTCCGGACAGGCGACGGCGGCGAGCAGGCGTCCGGACCGGCGACGGAGGCTGCTGCTGCTAGACAGCGCTGGTGGAGGCCGACGAGGCTGCAGACTGGAGCGCAGGTGGCGGCACTGTGGTGGACGGGCGGTGGAAGCCGGAGGTGGAGCCGCCGCCGACCACCGTGTAGTGAAGCCGAGCCGCAGGCGAGGGGCCGATGGCGCGGGCCCGCGGCGGATCCGAGGAAGGCAGCACTGCAGGGCGCACGTGCAGGGTGCACGCGGATCCAGGGAGGGGGAGCCACGCAGCGGGGGCGTGCAGGCTGCACGCAGTGGCGGCGCGCAGGGAAGGAGAGAGAAGAGCTGCGGCTCGGAGAAGAGAGGAGCGGCAGCGGTGTAGATGCCCGCAGTGGCGGCGCGCCGAGGATGGCGAGGAGGTCGTCGACGTACGAGTCGAGCGTGTCGTAGCGGCGGAAGTCGAAGTGCTCCGGGTTGACGCTGCCGGCGCGGACGAGGTCGTAGAGCACCACGCGGTGGTCGCGGGTGAGGTAGGGGAGCACGCGGCTGCACGCCGACTGGTCCGTGCCGAACCCGTGGGACAGCACCACCACGCGGTCGCCGCTGCCCACGACCCGCACGTTGGTGCTCCTCGGCGGCGCGTCGGGACGAAGCAGAGGGAAGAGAGGGCGCGTCGGGACGAAGCAGAGGGGAGAGAGGGAGGAGGTTGGGGGCCGGCGGCGGGAAGCAGGGAGGAGAATCCCTCCTGGCGGCGGCTGGAGGGTGGAGAGCTCCCTGGCGGCTGGCGGCTGGGAGGAAAAGAAACCTAACCTAGAGCTTTGATACCATGTTAGAATAGGAACTCATACCCTAAACAGGGGTTGGGAGTGATATTAATAGAGTGAGTAACTGGGCCAGGCCCATTACACAGGGGTATAACGGTCATTACAAGGGGAATAACACAAACCCTAGACGGGTAGTCTAACACATGAGTATATAAATAATTAATGTCTCTTCTTCCTTAGATTAATGCGACCGTCCATGCTCTGTTGTGGAGAATGACTAACTATCGTATTCTGCATTACCTGCCGTCGAGCGTAGCGTAAGTATAGGATCGGACCTGGTATCAGTCCTAGAACTGTGCATCAGCCTTCTGGACATACGCCGAAGGGTGAATTCAACGGCCAAAGATGTGCTGATAGCCGACATGCGTTCTCGATTATTTGTTGTCTAATAGTTCATTTTTGAAGCTGCTCAAAATATGGGAAACAAAGTTGAGATGGACCGGGCCGACTTGGCACTGTGCTCTCAAGACGAGGTATACCAATACGGTGGGAAGAACTTCAACGTGTGGTGCTCGCTTGTGGTGCTCGTGTGTAAAACAGTATACATTCCCATACATACAACATTACATATACGAGTGTTTATTTTCATCTAAAAATAAATAAAGAAAATAAAGCTACGTTCCGATGCCGAATCTCTCTTCAACAATCAGAATTGACTATAAAATTGAGTCCTATCCTCTTCCAGAAAGTTAAGTGTGTCAGCTGTAGTTCTAATTGTATTTGATGGAGCATTTTCTTAGTGGACATAATGCAGAATGCCTCGTTCAGATATATGCACTGTTCTTTGTTTTGAATGAAAGGACAAAACATCTGTACTGATACCAGGTTGTATCTTGTATGTTCCATGTATGAGCGTGTAATCTTCCCAACTTGCCACACGGCTGCAAGCGTCATGTTCGTGCATGGCTGACCAGAGTAATTGATGAACTCAAAGAATATGAAGTCAGTTAGCCTGTGAAAGTAAGACTATGCAGGCACATATGATCTTGCTTCTCTGGAAGCGCCATATATAATCTGCATTCTGAAAAGGCATCAATTAAACCGTTATACCAATCGAAAAATGGAGAAATTGAGAAGAAAAAATCTTAACTGAACAAAAGAAAAATATATCCCTCATTATTTGTTAACCTTACCTATCACATTCAGATCAGCCTGTATCATCTTCAGCTTCAGTATCTTCATCAAGGATGACGTATTTTGAAGTCCCATTGGAAGATTGGGTATTTGTCCCAGCATCTTCATTGTGATGCCCTTTTTTGAACCTTTTATACCTTCATCATGTAGCACAAACAATCGTTACTCAATGTTCTCCATGCATTAGAAATAAACACATGCTTCCTATTTAAAGATTCAAAGTTGAAATTTGTGAGTTGAATTACCAATTGTGGATCTGTAGCAACAATAACATGGAATGAAATATGAAGGTTTGAACTCACTTGTAAATATTGAATAGACTGACACCAAATATAATTATTGCCAGCCCAAGCGCCTTCAACCATGTAAATGGATCGTTGAAGAATAGCACAGCAACCTGCATTTTTTTTATTGTAGGGTCATAATCACATTAATGGACTAGCATAGATGAATTTTATATAAATTAACATGGAAAGCAAAATCAAACTTTAGTTATACCAGAATAGTGACAGCTTCCTTCACAATTCCTGCTACAGTCACTGTTACAGCACTAGTCACAGAAACAAGGATATATTCTGTCAAAACCTGCAAGTGAAGAGATCTGTCATAAAACCACTTAGGTCTAGTTTGGGTACTCTATTATTGAAGTGGTTTGGAGGGATTGGAGAGTGTATAAATCCCCAATAGATCAAAAACTCTCATAATACATCTCAATCCACTACAATACCTTTCATTACTAGATTACCCAAACTAGGCCTTAAGGGCTTGTTCACTTTCCTCTCAATCCATGTGGATTCGGTGGGATTGGATGGGTTTAAATCCCGAACATGGTTATTAAAACGACGAAACGTTGAAACGCTCATGGGTGGAGTTTTAACTTTTAAACGGTTTAAACAAAGTTTAAACGTAGTTTTAAACAACATAAGGAAATTTCAATATATCATAATTTCAGACAATTATATAAAGTCAAATACCAAACAACCAACATAAGTTCACATAATAATATTGTGCAAAATGACATGTCCACAACCACATTACCACAATAACACAAGTTCAACTAATAGCAAGTCGACAACCGCAAACAAAGTGGAATGAGATGTGTAATAGTCCACAATCACAAACATAGCACAAAATCAACTAAAATAGAATGCAATGTCCATAACCACAAGCACACAAGTGTTACTCAAGCACTTAATAACCATCATCCAAATCATCTAAACCAACATCATCCTTGTCTTGCTCATCACCACGGCCACCACTGTTATTTGTTTCTTCTTCATCATTCATGTCAAGGTCGTCAAGCACAAAATTGTAACCTGGGCGGAATCCCTAATTGGGCTGCGCCAAATTTTACAAGCAGGCAACTTAAACGCTCGAAACGTGGCGTTTAACTATATATCGCGTTTAAACGTCAAAACGTGACGTTTAAACGTCGTTAAACGACGTTTTACGAGGAAGTGTAAAACGTTTCAGTGTTTCGCTGTTCTATCAGCGTTTTATAGTTTAAACGACGTTTTAACGTCGTTTTAATAACCATGATCCCGAACAAGTCAAAATCCTTCATTTTTTTCCAATCGCATCCAATCCACATGGGACAGGAATAACCGAACAAGCCCTAAAAGAGTAATCTGGGATAGGCACAGTTATGCCTTAATAATAAATCCATAATAGACTCCAGAAAGGGAAGACTTGTAACAAGTATTGCGGTGGAATTGAAAAAACAAATTCCCTCAACAGTTGTCCAACTAGCTCAGGGTGCCATGCGCGCATGAGAGACACGGTCTAAATAATGGGCAACAATTCTGAAACAATGGACTGGTACTTTGACAATGAGGAGGTAGTTGTCATGTTTAATTCTAAGTGAGAAGAAAGCATAAATATTTATTTCCTGATTAGGAGTACACGATACATACCATGAAAAAGGCCAAAGCGCCACCTAAAAGCAGCAACAAGCTGCTTCTTATTATGTGAGCAGAACTATCAAAAAAGTGAGTTGCTCTGAAGTCGTGCCATGGATCCATCACAATGGAAATAATTGCTGTTACTATTGCCATCACCGGGGTAACATGGCTCATCAAGGTAAAAGGATTCTTTAATCCTGCATCGAAAATAAATAAAATAATGGTGATGTAAAGCTTTCATTTAACATGTTGATTGAATCAGTAGAATAAACTGCATTTGAAGTTGTCAATTTTAATATTTCAGACAATAGTGGAGACTCTAATGCAATATGTAACAGTTTGAGCCTTTGAGGCAATACCGCAATCGCAGGTACATATACATTAGTAGTCATCATACTTCCAAAGAAATTAAGCCAATCAAATCTGAACCTTGTATGACTGCTTTTCAGGCATGTGACTGCAAGTTTGTCACTTCTCGGTATCCCAATCAATATCCTAGAATGTTAGTATACTACGATTCCACCAAGCCAAAACGATACCGAACCAAACATGGATCTTAAATTTCATAGTATCCTGATCTCATAAGATCGATAGGATCTTACATATGATTCCAAATTGATATGGCGTGGACAATAAGTAGGAGTAGATGGGGAGGCAAGGTACGCAGGGAATAGCGAGGAACTGATGGAGTCATGGTTGATGGCGGCAGCAGTGGAAGACTCTGACGCCACCGTTGAAGAGGAAACCCACATCCGACAGCCCGACACAGGAAGTGTCTTCGATGCTTACAATCCAAACTAAGGTGCTCTATTATAATTTAGATGCACCTCCTAATCAACAAACTTACCAAACAATCCTTCCTAATTTCCCTCCCGTTACCACCATTCTGTTTTGCATGCTGCTGACGTCGCATAGCCACAGCTTGAGCTGGGCTGTTGCTTAGGTCAACAACGGTGCTGGTGCCCCACAAAGGAGTCCACAACCAATGATACTACAATCCTACATAATAACTGAAATAATGATTTTAAATGGCTTGGTTGTGACAAAATATTAGGTGAATGAAAATAATAACAATAGGTCCAGTTATTTTAAAAAACAATTAAATTAATCAAAATAAATATCATAGGATTCAATCTTTACAACATACTAGGTAGTTGCCCGTAAATTGCTATGGTTTCTATATATCATATAGATAAACCTTGATATAATGAGACATTTATTCAAACATGATTATATTTTTTATTTTCAGATTAACAAATAGATGTGTGTTGCAGTGGTAGAGAACAAACCTACCCTTCTGGAGGGCGCAAGTTCGAGTCTTTGTGCATCGATTTCGTGCTTTATAGTTGTAGTAGATTACAAATCTTACTGTTAAGAAAAAAAATCCTACCAAGAATCCTGATCCTAACCATGTGTGCCTGATAGGGCTAGATAGCCGGCTCGGCTCGACCGAGCTCGAGCTGGCTCGTTAATGTAACAAGATGGATCGTTTCGTTAAGAAACCGAGCTAGAGAATCAGCTCGGCTCGTTTAGCTCGCGAGCCACAACAAAAAAATAATATATATATATAGTCAATTACTAGTTAATTCTAGACCAATCTTACACTAGAAAAGAGTAATAATACTCTTAATTTCACATACCACGTCAATTCAACACCAAATTAACACAGTTTATCATTTATTAGTTCATCCAACACAAGTGCATGCTTTGTTTTGCTGACAAATAGTTTGCTCGTTCGAGCTAACGAGCAGGCTTGAGCTGGCCCATTAACAAAGTCGTGACAAAATTGAAACAAGCCAAGTCGAGCCGAGTTCACCACGAGCCACGGGTATTTTGTCCAGCCCTAGCGCCTGATGCTATCACACTGATGAAAGGTGTAATAATGCTCGTATCTGTGAGTAAAATGCTAAGATAGAAAGCTTACCGTATTCCTCTTTCTTCAGGAATTCCGGAGGACATAAAAAAAGAGGCAAAAGTTCAGTCACGACAGGGATAAATGGAAATGCAACCATATACGAAGCTAACAGGACTAGGTATCCTGTCCGACCACAGTACTTAAAAAGTACAAAATAAGAAAACTGCCAAAACATTATACAATAACAAACCTGGAGAAGAATCTGAGTCATGGACCAGCGGAAACCAGCCATAACAGCAGCAAGCATAATAAATATAAATCCCCACAGATTAAATTCTGTCTCTTTAGCAACTGCAAGGTACGAAGTTAGGCCATGGTCAAAAAGATGGTAAGACAACAGAAATGAAAGTGGCGTGAAGTTAAGAATTGAGATGCAACAGTAAGCTGATAAGACAACTTTCAGAAAAATGTAAGTGGCATGGAGTTGAGAATTAAGATGCAACAGTAGTCCACATAGTATACTACCAACCCTATAATTTAGTAACACACTAGTTGGAAGGGTGTTGTTTTAACCCTGAAAACGTTAATGTAATATGTGTTACCTGTTAGTAGAACTCCAAACGAAACAACCAGCATGATTCCAAGAAGGCTAAAGCTTGGTTTCTCAAGCCTTCCAAACAAGAAGGTAAACTTCAGCTTGTAACAAGAAAAATGGTATAAAGCATAGCAGAAGAACATGGAAAGAGAAATGTAGAGACAAGTAACATATGAAAAAACATAAGTACATTCAATGAAAGCGAGAAGTTGCTAAAACTGAAGACAATAAGGCCCGTGCAACTAAAGACCGAGTAGCAAGCAAAGTACCTGAACATAAAAGCAAAGAGAAGAATGAAAATTGGAGAAGCAGATTTACACTGCACAAGAATTTAAAAGGGTGATTAGAAGCCCAAATACTAATTAGTAGACAGAACAAATATTGATCATTTTAGGAAGAATTATACCATTGTAGCAAATGTCACAGTAATGAAAACAAGTGAAATGTTGCTCAGATTTATATCAAGAGCAGTAGCCAAAGCTGTTGGGACAACTGCACAACCAATACTGGGATTATTATACATACAAACCAGAGTAAATATTGAACTTTCTATTTGTTGCAGCTTAAACAAAATACAAACAAATGGATAAACAGGCACAAAATTTATGATAATCTTTTACTATTTTTTTATTAAATCGAGTGAGATGTGTTTTAGATCATAGACCATGATACAAATTTACTGAAATGTAATACCAAAGATGCAAACAAGGGAAGTGCAACCAAACTCTATTTTTGAGCTCATATGGCCCTGTAACAGTTTTTATTCACATTGTGGTGGTAAATGTGAGGGATTGCGCCACCCGCAACCAGGGTTTGATCCCTAAGGGCTTGTTCGGTTACGCCAATCCAAAAGGGAATTACAGGGGGTTAAATCCCCTCCTAATCATTTTTACTAGGAGGGGATTTAATCCCCTCCAATCTCCTTCTGGATTGGCGTAACCGAACAAGCTCTAAGTGGGAGCATGCGTGAGATTGCCATTTAAAAGAAGTAAGGCCACAAAGGATTGCAGTTTTCCGTCCTTGCTTAATCTAGCATATAGGTTGTTCTGTATACGCAGTTGGCCTCATGGTTGCTCCACACCAAAACACTTGCTCGATGCTCATACCTTACCCCCAAAGACCTAATTTCGACTATGCTTCCCTGATGCTAGTTATACTTTGTGTGGCAATCCTATCCACATCCACCACTAGTCCATATTAGCCAAAGTTAGTATTGCTGATTATGGAGCACCGAGCTATCCGATTCAAATGACACTTCGCACTATATATGGAACTGATACTCACCCCAGTAACCGACTATAGGAGACACCTGAACAATATTGGAAACAGCACATCACCCAGACACCCACCTCGTAAACAGTAATCCTTCCACGACATTTTGTTTGGCCCTCCCTCCAGGCCACGTTGCTGGAACCACACTATGGCCCTGGACGCCACAGCCTGCATCGTGAAATGCACCGTGTTCATCAGGAATGGCGCCGGGAACTTCCACATGTGCTTCCCCAGCATCTCCTTGTTGTACCTGACCATTGTCCACATGAGAGCACGCGCACGGGCACGGGCACGGAATGAACACGAGCAACAAACACATCCGCACACGAAGGTAGCCGGAAAATCCGCACACGAAGGTAGCCGGAAAATCCGCACAACAGTATTAACGAACAATACGTGTTACTTACAGAGTCAAGCATGTGCTCAGCGTGTACCAACACGCTATCAACCCAATGACCTTCGCAAGCAACCTCGGTGAGATCGGCACATCATCAGATCTCACCGTCGCCCCCGCCTCAATGTCCATAGGTGAGCAGCCGCCGCCCGAGGAGGGTGGCAGGAGCGGTAGGTCGAACTCCTCTGAGTCGTCGCTGTCGCTGATCGCCGCAGCAACGGCAGTATTGGAGGCGGCGGCGACAGAGGTGTCCCTGCACCACCGCGAGAACGACGGCTCCCTTCGGATCCCGCCCACTTTCTTCCGCTGCCCGCCGCCCTCCTCCCGTGACTCTCCCGCCCGCTCATCGAGCTCCACGGCTACCGTCAATGGAACCGCGCCCTCCACCTCCTCCGAGGGATGGTGCACGTGGCCGTCCTCGACGACGCAGTCCCCCATGGGACGGGGACGGCTGAAGGTCCTACAGAAGCTCGGATCTGGCGTGCGTCGCTGATCGCATCGGCAGCGCGGGGCGCGAGGTACGCGTTGAAGTGTCGGCAACAGCGGCGGCTGCCGGCCAACGCGAAGCCGCAGGCGAGGGGTTTTGCGGCAGATTTGGTTCGCTCCGATTTCTGGTAGCAAGTCAAAATCCAGCACCTCGTCGCGGCGATTTCCGAGCGTGGGCCTCTTGGATAATCGAGACATAATTTAGGTACTCTAAGTATTATATTTTAGATAGATTGAGTTTAACTTAAACTAATTTATACCATACTTCAACTCAACACACATGGATACGTGGATTTAGATAAATACTACAGTACTCAAACAAAGCATAAGGCCTAATTTAAGTGCTCTAATATTAATCTTAATCCATATGTGTTTAGGTAAATCTAGTATTAACCTCAATCCACATGTGTTTAAATAGATCTAGTATTGACCTCAATTTACATATGTTTAGGTGGATAACTCAATCCAGCTAAACACATGTAGATTTCGTTTAATATTAGAGTACCAAACAAAGTCTAAGAGGGGTTTAGTTTCTAGAGACTAATTTTAGGGGATGTTTGAATGTACTAGAGCTAATACATAGTTGGCTAAAAATTGCTAGTAGAATTAGTTAACTAATAAGTAACTAGCTAATTTGCTAATAATAGCTAATAGTTGAATTATTAGTTATGGTGTTTAGATGTCTCCAACTAATTTTAGCCACAAACTATTAGCTTTAGTACATTCAAACACTCCTTTAGTCTATCTATTTTAGTCTTAAATTACTAGATATATCATATTTAGCAGTTTAGATACTAAAATAAAATAAAAATTAATTTATAGAAACCAAAGACCCACTAAATGACTTTACAAAAACCAAACAAACTTACGGATAGCAACTCTTCAAAAACCACTCTTATAAATGACTTTACATATTTGTAATTATAATCTAAAAGATACTATAATTTTACCACTTTCATCTACGCATACAGACTTAGGACTCCTTCGACTACGTGGAAAGGCACGAGAATTTTCCCTTTTCTCTCTCTCAAAAATGACCCATGCATGCAGCAACAGCCCTCGAAAATGAATTATGCACTAATATTGGAAAAAAATTCTATGCAGCCCGGCTGCAAAGACGTCTCTTTGCAGTCCTACAACCGATACATGCCATGTGCATTCAAACTTAATCAAGGACTCTGGCATCCTCCCTGTTGCTGGCTTGCCTCTCGCCTCCCCAGCTTGGCTCCTTAGACTGACTCCAGCAACAACCTGTAAAGAGTCCTGTACTCTAGATATAGGGGATGGTCAGGTCCTTTATCCCTCCAACAAGAGACTCTAAAAGATCCTCTAAAATTTAGAGGATGGCATGCGTGTGCTATCTATAGAGGGTGCTCTATACACTGTACATGCGTGTCAGATCCTTTTTATGTCTGTACGCTCACGTGGTGCAGAGTAGTAAAAAATAATATAGAATGTCAAATCTAGTACACTGTTGATATAGAGGATGGAATTTAGGGGATATTGCTGGAGATGAAGAAGATATAGAGTACAGAATCTTTTAGAGAGTGCTGTAAAGGACAAAGAATATTCCTTTAGGGGATAAAATTTAGGGGACGTTGCTGGAGACAGTCTAAGCCCACGCACCGCACGGCTCGGCTCCTAGGCGTGCCCTGCTTGGATTGAGTTTGGATCCACGCGGCGCACATCGGACGTAGAACTACAGCTAGGTGTCTTTGCAGCTCGGCTGCATAGAATTTTTTTTCCCTAATATTTTAGCGCATGTAATATGCATATATATATATATATATATATATATATATATATATATATATATATTAGTCAAGCCTTGCGTTTTATTCTCATCCATGTACATGATCATAAAACAACAAAGAAATGGAATTATAATAGTTTACACATGTATGCTGCTACGTTTCATTTATTACCAGCTTCTTTGATATCTATATTACTCTATTAAAAATCTAACCTGACAATACCATAGCTACGCCGCGCTCCCAAACCGTACAATCCTCTCCCCCACCCCATATCCGTATGATCATCTACCATGCCTTCGGCTCCCCTTTGCGCTCGACTGCGCACGCGCCCCATAACCTTCGTATTCGCGTCATCATTCCCCCCAACAACCTCGCTCCACGCCCACCTCGCCCCCGGCAACCTCGCTCCACCACCACCGCCACCGTTACTGCCTGTGTTAGGTCGGATCCATGTTTGGTAGCCTGTTGTCCCGGTGCGCGGCAGGAGAAGAGGTACCTGATGACCCAATAGGAGTCTCAGTAATATACCTCCCGTAACCTAGATGCCTCTGCCTCCCCTTCGCGCTCGACTGCGCACGCGCCCCCACCCCATGACCACCACCTTCTCGTCCTCATTCCCCCTGAGAACCATGTTCCGGTGGATCCCAACATGACGACCCTGCCAGGCAACGACAGCAGCGTGTGCCCGTCCGGTCGCGCCGCGATGTCGCCGTCGCCACTTGAAAGTCGCCTAAAAGGGGTGAATAGGCTAAAACCTGAAATTTATAAACTTTAAACACACACTAGAGCCGGGGTTAGTGTTAGAATTAAATCCGAGAGCGGTAGATTGTTTCTCTTGCCACGAGTTGCTCAAATGATGCGGGTGACGTTTGGGAGCAAACTCAAATCAATATTAGCAAGGAAACTTTAGAGAGAGGAAAGGGAGCAAACAAATCAACCAAAAATCAAAGCGAGTCAACACAGTGATTTGTTTTACCGAGGTTCGGTTCCAAAGAACCTAGTCCCAGTTGAGGAGGCCACAAAGGCTGGGTCTATTTTAACCCTTTCCCTCTCTCAAACGGTCACTTAGACCGGATGAGCCTTCTCCTTAATCAATCGGGTCACTAAGACCCGCAAGGATCACCACACACTTAGGTGTCTCTTGCTAGCTTTACAAGCACTTGAGAATAAGAATGAGAAAGGAAGAAAGGCAATCCAAGCGACAAGAGCACAAATGAACACAAAAACTCTCTCTCAAGTCACTAAGTGGTTGAGTTGATTTTGGGACTTAGAGAGGATTTGACCTTTTGGAATGTGTCTTGGAGTGTTGGACTTTGCTCTTGCAATGAATGAGAACTTCAGAAAACTTGGATGCCAATGAATGAGGTGGTTGGGGGTATTTATAGCCTCCAACTACTTCCTAGCTGTTGGTTGTTTTTGCTGGCGATGGGCACACCGGACAATCCGGTGGCGCACCGGACAGACACTGTTCACTATCCGGTACGTGCCACGTCAGCACGCCCGTTGGGGTTTGGAGCGATTTGACCGTTGGAACCCTTGTCCTGTAGCTGCACCGGACAGTCCGGTGACCTTTGACTTTGCTGCTCGGACTTCTGCTGAGCACTGTTCATCACTGTTCACTTTTGTAGTCAACCGTTGACGCGCAGTGACCGTTGCTCCGCTTGCTCACTGGACAGTTCGGTGAATTATAGTGGAGTGCGCCTAGAGAATTCCCAAGAGTGGCATGTTCGCTTGTGCGCGGGCCTGGTGCACCGGACACTGTCCGGTGCGCCAATGGCAACACACTCTCATGTCCTTTGCTCCAAATTTGTTTGAGTCACCAACTGAATTTCTTTCTTGGTTTGTGTTGAACCTTATGCACATGAGATAATTGACATCTTGACAAACTAGTTAGTCCATTTGATTTGTGATGGACGTCAACCACCAAAATTGATTACAGGAAATGATTAAGCCCATTTCCTTTTCAATCCCCCTTTTTGGTGATTGATGCCAACACAAACCAAAGCAAATATGAAGTGTAAAAATGTAACTAGTTTGCAATTTTGATAGAGGTGCATAGGTTATTTAGAGTTAAACCATTGAAAGGCTTTATACATATGTCTAAGAGAGATTGTGATTGCTTTTCTCCTATTTAACATTTTGGATCACATTTGCACCACTTGTTTGTTTCTGCAAATCTGTTGGAAAAATCTTTTCAAATTCTTTTGCAAATAGTCAAAGGTATAAGAATATGATTTTAAGAAGCATTCTTAAGATTTGAAATTTCTCTCCTTGTTTCAAATGCTTTTCCTTTGACTAGATAAAAGCTCCCCCCGAAGAAATTCTCCCCTTAGTTTTCAAGAGGATTTTGAAATAAATACCAAATGAAATTATACCAATTGAAATTTTTCATAGTAATGTGAAGTTTTGAAGATACCAATTTGAAAAAACAATTTTACCAACTGAAAATCCATTTTGAGGCTCACTTAAATACTAGTTGAAATAATTTCTTCCTTTAGTTTTTGAAAAAATTAAAATGGTGGTGCGGTCCTTTTGCTTTGGGCTTAATACTTTCTCCCCCTTTGGCATTAATCGCCAAAAACGGAGAACTTGAGAGCCCTCTTATACTTTCTCCCACATTGGTAAAAGAAATATGAGTGAAAATTATACCAATTTGAGAGATGCATGAGTAGCGGCAAAGGGTAAATGATAACGTCAGAGTTGGAGTGGAAGCCTTGTCTTTGCCGAATACTCCATTTCCCTTTAATTTATGACTAAGCATAGAAATACACTTGAAAGCACATTAGTCTTAGCCTTGGCACAAGAAGAATAAAAAATATGTGTTTGTACCATAAGAAAGAAATATGATCAAAGGTATATAAATTAGCTATGTGTGCAATGTTTCAATCAAAGTTCCAAGAATCAAGTATGTTTAGCTCATTCCTAAGTTTGCTAAAGGTCTTTTCATCAAGTGGCTTGGTAAAGATATCGGCTAATTGGTTGTGGGTGCTAACATAAGCAATTTTGTTATACCCCTTTTGTTGGTGATATCTCAGAAAGTGATATTGGATGTCTATGTGCTTAATGCAGCTGTGTTCAACGGGATTTTCCGTCATGTGGATTGCACTCTCATTGTCACATAGGAGAGGGACTTTGCTCAACTTGTAGCCATAGTCCATAAGGCTTTGCCTCATCCAAAGTAATTGTGCACAACAATGTCCTGCAGCAATATACTCAGCTTTGGCGGTAGAAAGAGCTACCGAGTTTTGTTTCTTTGAAGCCCAAGACACCAGGGGTCTCCCCAGAAACTGACAAGTCTCTGATGTGCTCTTCCTATCAATTTTACACCCTACATAATCGACATCTGAATATCCAATTAAATCAAAGGTAGATCCCTTGGGGAACCAAAGCCCAAACTTAGAAGTGTAAACTAGATATATCATGATTCTTTTCACGACTCTAAGGTGAACTTCCTTAGGATTTGCCTGGAACCTTTCACACATGCATACTAAAAGCATTATCCGGTCGAGATGCACATAAATAGAGTAAAGAACCTATCATCGACCGGTATACCTTTTGATCTACGAATTTACCTCCCGTGTCGAGGTCGAGATGCCCATTAGTTCCCATGGGAGTCTTGATGGGTTTGACATCCTTCATTCCAAACTTCTTGAGTATATCTTGAATGTACTTAGCTTGGCTGATGAAGGTGCCTTCTTGGAGTTGCTTGATTTGGAATCTAAGGAAATACTTCAACTCACCCATCATAGACATCTCGAATTTCTGTATCATAGTCCTACTAAACTCTTCACAAGAGGACTTGTTAGTAGACCCAAATATAATATCATCAACATAAATTTGGCATATAAACAAGTCTTTATCGATAGTTTTAGTGAAGAGAGTATGGTCAGCTTTTCTAACTTTGAAGCCATTAGTGATAAGAAAGTCTCGCAAGCATTCATACCATGCTCTTGGGCTTGCTTGAGCCCATAAAGCGCCTTTGAGAGCTTATAAACATGGTTAGGATACTCACTATCTTCAAATCCAGGAGGTTGCTCAACATAAACCTCTTCCTTAATAGGACCATTGAGGAAGGCACTCTTCACGTCCATTTGATATAGCTTAAATCCATGGTAAGTAGCATAGGCAAGTAATATGTGAATTGATTCAAGCCTAGCTACGGGTGCATAGGTTTCATCAAAATCCAAACATTCGACTTGTGAATACCCTTTGGCTACAAGGCAGGCTTTGTTCCTTGTTACCACACCATGTTCATCTTGCTTGTTGCAGAATACCCACTTGGTACCTACAACATTTTGGTTAGGACGTGGAACTAAATGCCATACCTCATTCCTCGTGAAGTTGTTGAGCTTCTCTTGCATTGCCACCACCCAATCCGGATCTTTTAATGCATCCTCTATCCTGTATGGCTCAATAGAAAACATAAAAGAGTAATGCTCACAAAAATGAACAACTCGAGATCTAGTGGTTACCCCCTTGTGAATGTCACCAAAAATGGAGTTAACGGGGTGATCTCTTTGAATTGCTTGGTGGACTCTTGGGTGCGTCAGTCTTTGATCCCGTATTTCTTGATCATCTTCCTTGTCATCATTATCTTCATCTCCCCCCTTGACCAATGTCCTCCTCTTGAGGTGGCTCATCGTCTCGATCTTCATTTTTGTCTTCTTGAGCCTGATCCTCAGCTTGGGTAGGTGGAGATGCTTGCATGGAAGATGACGGTTGATCTAGTGCTTGTGTGAGCTCCTCGGATTCTTTTGGACACATATTCCCAATGGACATGTTCCTTAGTGCGATACATGGAGCCTCTTCATCATCTAGTTCATCAAGATCAACTTGCTCCACTTAGGAGCCATTAGTCTCATCAAACTCAATGTCACAAGAAACTTCAACTAATCCAGTGGACTTGTTGAAGACTCTATATGCCCTTGTGTTTGAGTCATAACCAAGTAAAAAACCTTCTACTGCTTTGGAGCAAATTTAGAATTTTTACCTCTCTTAATAAGAATAAATAATTTGCTCCCAAAAACTCTAAAATATGAAACATTGGGCTTTTTACCAGTAAGGAGTTCATATGATGTTTTCTTGAGGATTCGACGTAGATATAACCGGTTGATGGAGTAGCAGGCAATGTTAATCGCTTCCGCCCAAAACCGATCCGGTGTCTAGTACTCATCAAGCATGGTCCTTGCCATATCCAATAGAGTTCTATTCTTTTTCTCCACTACACCATTTTATTGAGGTGTGTAGGGAGAAGATGTGGGGGATAGATATCCCCTGGGTCCACTAGAAGGTAAGAAGGCCCTGCGAAAGACTTTAGGCTGCTATCTCGCTAGGCCATTCCTTCATGGGCTAGGGGAGGGCTACTAGTGGAACTTGGCCAACGTGAGAAGTGAAAGTTCCCTTTGGCCCGGGAACAGGATCTAGATGTCGCCTAGAGGGGGGGTGAATAGGCGAATAAAAATTATCACTTTAAAACTTAAATCTTACTCTACTCGAAGACAGGATCGCAGTGGAGTGAAGAATCCTTCGAGTAGGTTGCAGTGGAATTGAAGTTCCTGTCTTACGAATATCCTGCACTTCAAGGAAAGCTAGTACCACAAGTAAGTAGTGAAGTGCAGATATATAAGCGAGTAAGACAGAGAGTCAGAGTACAATACAGAACAGAGCACACAGACGCAAGGATTTATCCCGAGGTTCGGCCAAGCCTGAAATGCTTGCCTAGTCCTCGTTGGAGTTAGCCACACCTGGGCTTGGAGTCTATTTCAACTCCTTCCTCCGTTTGCTCAGATCTGTCAGTATGACAGATAGAGCCTTTCACTATTGAGTGGGGTTACAACAGAACCGCGGCTGCTTACAAACTTCTTGGCAGCACCCCGGCAGAGTAACGATACGCTCAAGACCTTGCTCTAGCTCTCAGCAGCACTACTCCTCTCTCTAACGGCTTATAGCTGTGCCTTCTACACAAACTATAGAATTACACACAAGAGGGAGAGTGAGAATTGATTCGAGTTAAGTCTATACTTGTTGGCTGCACTTATCTATTGCTTGAGGCGCCTAGGGGCCCCTTTTATAGGCACAAGGGGCCTAGGAGCCGTTGGAAGCAATCCAGGAAGGCAAATCTTGCCTTCTGTCGGGTGGCGCACCGGACAGTCCGGTGCACACCGGACACTGTCCGGTGCCCGATTTCTTTCCTTCTATGGCGAAGCCGACCGTTGGCAGTCTTGGAGCCGTTGGCGCACCGGACATGTCCGGTACACACCGGACAGTCTGGTGCCTCCATCTAGCCGTTGGCTCGGCCACGTGTCCCGCACAGATCGCGCGGCCGACCGTTGGCCCGGCCGACCGTTGGCTCACCGGACAGTCCGGTGCACACCGGACAGTCCAGTGAATTATAGCCGTACGTCGCCGGTGAATTCCCGAGAGCGGCCACTTCGCTCGAGCCAGCCTGGAGCACCGGACACTGTCCGGTGCACCACCGGACACTGTCCGGTGTGCCAGACTGAGCAGAGACTTGGCTGTACACAGCCAAGCCTTTCGCACCTTTTTCCTTTTCTTCTTCTTTCTGTTTCTAACACTTAGACAAATATATTAGTCCACAAAAACCAATGTACTAAGTCTAGAAACATACCTTCTCTTAATTATTACATTTATAGCATATCACATGCTTGAGCTTTGATGTTGGACTCATAAATCATCAAGTCGGTTTGACTTGATCTAGATTGACATTTCTTAGCTCCAACATCCTGCAAAGGTCACATAGAACATCTCCAAACATAGGAACAACCCAAACTAAAGATCAAGGTGAACTTAGCTCTTTTGGGCTGCTTCCAGTTCTGGTTTTGACACTTGTTCTCCTTCTAGTGACCTTGATCTCCTTCTTAGAGCTTGGTCTTGAGCCTTATGACTTACACCACATAACTGTAGTTGTTACCTCATTGGTTGTAAGTCATGTCCTTATGTAGTGATCCTTGATGTGCCATAGCTGTTCTCAACTCGATCACCCTTGACTTTGCAAGCCTTCTTCTTCACCCTTGGCTTTGGGTTCCTCAGCCTCCTTGACCTTCTCCCGTGCACTTGGTACCTCGAAGCTCTTCTTGCCTCCGTCCTTGGCTTGATCAGTTGTCTCCGAGCTACGCACCCGAGTCTCACTTTATGCAATGTCCATCCTACTTGTGATGTCCATCATGTATCCATAATCCAGTTCTTGGACCATCACAATTGTTCACTTGTGTTGAACCCTGTAGGCTTTACCTTAAGCACCTGTTCAACACTTAGTACACTTGTTAGTCCTTTAATTGAGTTGTCATCCAAACACCAAAACTCACAAGAGAGCTTTCAATCTCCCCCTTTTTGGTGATTGATGGCAACACAATTTAAGCTTACATAAGAATAAGATTTGAAGCACAAATTTTGGATTCTAAGTTTATAGAATGCTCCCCCTAAAAATGTGCTTACTTCAAAAACACAATTTTGGCCTCAGACGCCAATTTGCACATCCTTAGGCAATTCGAAGCATTTCTATACCTTAGCACTTTTTAGGATGCAATGTGTCAAGATTCAAACTAATACCAATTTAAACTAAGACACTAATTTAAGACAATCTTAAAGCACCATTAACCACATGACTATCTATTACACTATAGAAGCCAGTTAATTCATTGCAACAGAAACACTAGTCCATATGATGCAACACATATAATACTGCAGGAAGCATATGAATAACACACTAGCAAAGCTTAAACTAACACATCACCCCTTTAGGCACATCACCCCTTTAGGATAAGCTTCCCTCTCAGGTTGAGATAAGCTTTAATACACAAATTCTCCCCCTTTGACATCAAACACCAAAAACCTTACTCAAGTAAGAACCTAGGATGATGTCAAGGGACAGCAGGGTGTCACGGAGGAAAAACGACCATCAAAACTCCCCCTTACTTATTGAGCATATGCACTATCAACATTTAGATGAAGAACATATATGCAAAAAGATTAATACTCCCTTTTTGTACCTTTACCATGTTGTAGTGTACTTCCCATCTTGAAAGTAGTTAATCTCTCGAGAGCCTCTCCACACTTGTGCCTGATTCTTTCTCCTAACTTTTTCTTGTTGCTAAGACACCAAACTTAGAACAAGTTATAGTATTGAGCACAAGAAGAAACTTCTATTCTCATGTTTATCAAAAGATGTCAATTGAAGCAAACTATTACGGCTATCAATTGAAAGATACCAATTTAAAGATACCAATTGCAAAGTTCATTTATTATCATGGCTCCATGATATTTAAGAATAAGCATCTATTATCACCAGATATTATAGAGCATGAGCAATCAAAAAATATGCACTTACACATGACTTGAGATACCAATTTCTTGACTTACAGAGGTACCCAAGTCCTGATTGCTCCATTTCTTGCACATCTTCTCTTTTCCACCTAGAGACTACACAAGATTGCTCAAGAACCAGTTAGTCTCACAAGACACAAGTTATGTGTGCTCCCCCTCAAGTTGTGCATCAAGTATTTGAATGACTTGCACTTTGCACATTCTAGCTTCCTTAGAACTAGAGGGAATCACAACATATCTTGGTCAAAGCATACTCTATCACACAAAGATGCCAATTTGAATATCAAATGAAAAGCCACTTAACATCAATTGAAGGCTAAATGAAAGGTTGACTAAATGCAACAATGCAGGCCTCAGTGGCACATAAGCCAATTGGATACTCACAGGAAGTCTAACATTTACACGCAACTTAGACATGCTTAACAATCATTGGAGCACATATACCAATTGAAAGTCAACACGATCATGTCTTAAGTACATCATAGTTAAGAAGGTTCTTTAGGTACACCAAAAGAAACAACATTCTAATGCATAAGCCACGATACTACCAATGAAATGCAAGAACACAGCTATGATCACTATCAATGGAATTTCAAGATAATCAATAAATTGCATAGCTCCATTTTCCATACCTTTGCCCTTATGAGAGCACTTGTTATCACCAATTCAGGGCTCCTTTTGCTCATGCACCACATAGCTCAAAAGGGCACGACATGGATTTGAAATTCACACAGTACCAAACTAGAGTAATCATGTGAACATGGACTAAACAAAATGTCATAATCGCACATAGCATGACTTACAAAAAGAGGTTTATCCATATACACCAAGAGAGTTAATCGTTGTGGATATAACAAATGAAAGAGCTACCCATGAATGATTCAAAAGATATAGCACCAGTCATGATTAAGCAAACATCATTATGATTCATTTAACAGAGGCAATCATAAAGCATAACTACTCCAAAGACAGGTAGCACAATAAGCCAACTTAAGAGCAATACTAAATTGCAATTATGTACTTAAGATACACGAGTACCATCCTTTGGAGAGCAAGTTGTAGATTCTCATCAAAGTCCTTTACTTGATTCACCAATAATGATTCAGGACCTACACACCTTATTTCACTTGAGATGAACATGGGATTAGTGTTTCACAATAAAGACACCAAAACAATTAATAGCTTAAGCATATAGTTTTAGATAACCGTCTTAAGCTTTCCCATGGTCTCCAGTCCATCTCAAAGCACCTGCATGGTCTAGTTAGTACAGTTTGGTACCCATCTCGGGATGAGTACATAATGATCATCTAAATGTGCCTTTGGTACCCAAATTGCCTTTGTGCTAGTTCTAGGTGATCTCGTTATAGATCTAGCACAAGTGTATGGTTTGGGTTTCCTACGCGAATAAGATTGACACAAATTCACTTGTTTAGGAATCTTACCTTTATAACATACCTTTGATATATGACCCTGCTCACCACACTTGTAGTAGAAGCGTCGCTCAACCTGACATGACGCTTGCTGTTTGTCATTTTTCTTGGTGAGGGTCACCTTGGAGGATGCACATCCTTGATTCTTCATGATCGGACATGAAGTGATCGTGTGGTCCTTATTGTTGCATCCAAAACAACTCCTTGTCCCTTCATTTTTGTCTTTGTATGGACAAGACGCGATGAGGTGGCCTAACTTTTTGCACTTGAAACACCTCCTTCTTCCTTTTCCCTTTGTGTACTTGAATGACATGGAGAGAGGGTCAGTGCAAACAACATGATTAATTGAATCTTTACCTTTTTCCAAGCTCATGTTGATTTCTTCATCTTTAGGAACATTTTTCTTATTTAGCTTGACACTTGCTGCAGTTTTTCCTTTCTCAAGCTTCTTCACCACGCGCCCGTGGATATCTTGGGAGAGTTGAGCAAAGTGTCTTCTCCTCAGTTGTCGTTGCTTCTTATTCCCACATAATTTCTTTTGTGACCCTAAAACTTGTTGCTCAATCAATGATTGGCTTTCTTTTGAGCAACAGGGGTTAGCACATGATGATATACAATTCAAATGTGCACACGTGCGAGAATGAGATTCACATGAATTTAAGTTTGCAATTATAACCTCATGAGCAACATTAAGCATGATATGGTCATCAACTAATTTATTATGAGAATATGACAACATATCAAACTTTTTACCTAGAGCACGTTTTTCTAAGTCCATTGTTTCTACTTGACTCTTAAGCATAGAATTTTCCGTTTTAAGTTGAGCAATATTAGATAAAGCATCATGACTATTTCTTTGCTCAATTAAAACATATTCATACCTTTGGACCAAATCATCATGAGAGCACTTTAGCTCCTCATGTTCTTTGGTCATCTTTTCCAGGCTATTGTTGGTTTTGATGAGGGACTCCTCTAGCCTGAGAAGCGTATCGCCTTGTTTCTTGTTCCTTCTCAACAGCTTAACCAATAGTGCCTTGTCCTCTTTGTTGAGATGGATGTAGAAACGGCGAATCTCCTCTTCTTCTTCATCATCGGTATCATTTTCCCTGTCATTAATGTCAGTGGAATCCAAACAGGAAAATGTACCTTGAGGTGATGAAGATTCATCCTTGCTATCATCCTCATATTCCTCCTCATCAGGGCTTTTGTCTCTACCGTCATTGTTAGCAATGAAACACTTATTATTAGAGTAGACCAATCCTGTCGACGAGGTGGATTCATCGTTGGGTGCCCATCTTTCTTGATCTTCTCCCTTTGAAAGGTTAGCATCACAAGCAATATAGGGAGTACAATTTTCCACACAATATTTTACTTTAATTCTATTCCACAAATCATGAGCATCAACAAATAAATCATTATCACTACTCATGATGGCAAAATAAGCACCTCTAGAAAGAGAATCAACTAAGATGTTGCAAGCACGGTGATTGAGAGACAAACATCTTAGTTCATCATTAGAGGGATTTTTACTAATATCAGCTGGAAAAATACTTCTACTAAAGATCTGTCTCAAATTAGGATCAACACTTAAGAAGGCATTATAAATAGAGACAGACCAAGATTTGTAATTAGAGCCATCGGCTAAAAGAAGTTCTACAGTTACCTCTTGTGACGACATCGTTATCTCCGGATGGCTAAGCCCACACTGGAGAGGCCTGCCTCTGATACCAATTGAAAGTTCCCTTTGGCCCGAGAACAGGATCTAGATGTCGCCTAGAGGGGGGGGTGAATAGGCGAATAAAAATTATCACTTTAAAACTTAAATCTTACTCTACTCGAAGACAGGATCGCAGTGGAGTGAAGAATCCTTCGAGTAGGTTGCAGTGGAATTGAAGTTCCTGTCTTACGAATATCCTGCACTTCAAGGAAAGCTAGTACCACAAGTAAGTAGTGAAGTGCAGATATATAAGCGAGTAAGACAGAGAGTCAGAGTACAATACAGAACAGAGCACACAGACACAAGGATTTATCCCGAGGTTCGGCCAAGCCTGAAATGCTTGCCTAGTCCTCGTTGGAGTTAGCCACACCTGGGCTTGGAGTCTATTTCAACTCCTTCCTCCGTTTGCTCAGATCTGTCAGTATGACAGATAGAGCCTTTCACTATTGAGTGGGGTTACAACAGAACCGCGGCTGCTTACAAACTTCTTGGCAGCACCCCGGCAGAGTAACGATACGCTCAAGACCTTGCTCTAGCTCTCAGCAGCACTACTCCTCTCTCTAACGGCTTATAGCTGTGCCTTCTACACAAACTATAGAATTACACACAAGAGGGAGAGTGAGAATTGATTCGAGTTAAGTCTATACTTGTTGGCTGCACTTATCTATTGCTTGAGGCGCCTAGGGGCCCCTTTTATAGGCACAAGGGGCCTAGGAGCCGTTGGAAGCAATCCAGGAAGGCAAATCTTGCCTTCTGTCGGGTGGCGCACCGGACAGTCCGGTGCACACCGGACAGTCCGGTGCACACCGGACAGTCCGGTGCACACCGGACACTGTCCGGTGCCCGATTTCTTTCCTTCTATGGCAAAGCCGACCGTTGGCAGTCTTGGAGCCGTTGGCGCACCGGACATGTCCGGTGCACACCGGACAGTCCGGTGCCTCCATCTAGCCGTTGGCTCGGCCACGTGTCCCGCACAGATCGCGCGGCCGACCGTTGGCCCGGCCGACCGTTGGCTCACCGGACAGTCCGGTGCACACCGGACAGTCCGGTGAATTATAGCCGTACGTCGCCGGTGAATTCCCGAGAGCGGCCACTTCGCTCGAGCCAGCCTGGAGCACCGGACACTGTCCGGTGCACCACCGGACAGTCCGGTGTGCCAGACTGAGCAGAGACTTGGCTGTACACAGCCAAGCCTTTCGCACCTTTTTCCTTTTCTTCTTCTTTCTGTTTCTAACACTTAGACAAATATATTAGTCCACAAAAACCAATGTACTAAGTCTAGAAACATACCTTCTCTTAATTATTACATTTATAGCATATCACATGCTTGAGCTTTGATGTTGGACTCATAAATCATCAAGTCGGTTTGACTTGATCTAGATTGACATTTCTTAGCTCCAACATCCTGCAAAGGTCACATAGAACATCTCCAAACATAGGAACAACCCAAACTAAAGATCAAGGTGAACTTAGCTCTTTTGGGCTGCTTCCAGTTCTGGTTTTGACACTTGTTCTCCTTCTAGTGACCTTGATCTCCTTCTTAGAGCTTGGTCTTGAGCCTTATGACTTACACCACATAACTGTAGTTGTTACCTCATTGGTTGTAAGTCATGTCCTTATGTAGTGATCCTTGATGTGCCATAGCTGTTCTCAACTCGATCACCCTTGACTTTGCAAGCCTTCTTCTTCACCCTTGGCTTTGGGTTCCTCAGCCTCCTTGACCTTCTCCCGTGCACTTGGTACCTCGAAGCTCTTCTTGCCTCCGTCCTTGGCTTGATCAGTTGTCTCCGAGCTACGCACCCGAGTCTCACTTTATGCAATGTCCATCCTACTTGTGATGTCCATCATGTATCCATAATCCAGTTCTTGGACCATCACAATTGTTCACTTGTGTTGAACCCTGTAGGCTTTACCTTAAGCACCTGTTCAACACTTAGTACACTTGTTAGTCCTTTAATTGAGTTGTCATCCAAACACCAAAACTCACAAGAGAGCTTTCAAGAAGGAAGCAGGCCCAGACCCAAGCAGCTCGAGCGCTATCTGAAGCATCCGCTCAACTTTACCGCGCGCAGCGCCCTTGAACATCAGAATGGATTAGAGGTAAATCGACAAGATTATAGGAAGATAAGTTCAGTCGGTTCACTATTGTTTAGGTACTCATCATCATCCTATACGCATGTAGTGCCCCACGATCGAGTATATAAGGCCTAGGGGGCATCCCATCAGATCGATTGACCATCTACTCAACTCATTAACCTTTCTCCATACAGGAGACTTCCCTTGTAACCTACCACATAAAGATCCATGCCAGGAAGTAGGGTGTTACGTATCTCAAAACGGCCTGAACCTGTAGAAAATCGACTATCGTCTCTCGTGCATCCCGCACGACCCATTGAGTTACAGTCAACAGCACCGTCCTACCCAAAAGCACCGCGAGGGGTAACCCCGGGTGTGCGGTCGGGCTCCAAACACTGACAGCTGGCGCGTTAGGTAGGGGGTGTGTCGTTGATCCAAGCTAGCTCAATGGCCGTTACTTCCCAGTGCAAGATCACTCTTCGCCTTGGATCAGTATTTTGCTTCGGGGCCATCTTGTCCGTAGCAGATGAAAAGGGAATTCGGCACCACATAGCGGATCCATCGGAGAAGAAGCCTTCCTTGGAAATCTCTAGGAAAGTCGAACGAGACGGCGGATAGCGCAACCTCTTGCGCCCCAGACGAAGACTACTTCTTGCAAGTCGAGAGCCGGGAGCTCACTTGCCCGAAGAACTCCGTTGTCCACTTCGCCCACAAAGGAGTGGACACGGATAACAAGAAAGAAAAAAGCAAGCGTTCCTGGAAAGGGAATGGAGCTCTGCTGAGCTATCTTTCTGACACCTTCGCCCTCAAAGAAGGATGGAAGGGAGCTCGCCACCGCTGCAACTCCTTTCTACCCCGACATCCTCTTCATTGGGGGGAGATTGGAGTCATCTCCCATCTCCGACGACGAGCCAACCATGCCAGGGGAAGAACCTCCCCAGCGAGAAGCTCGACGACGAAGGAACAAATGCCAGAATATTCGGCGACATCACGAAGCTAGGGAGCGGGACCCAGCATAGCCCGTATCTCGAGATGAAGTCTCAGAAGTGGGAGAAACTCTCGATGAGCGAATATTCAGAGAATGGAGGAATTCTCGCCAACGTGACCACCAGCAAGCTTAAGATCGAGATCGAGAACAAGCTGAACAGGGTGCAAGGTTACACCGAGAGAACCCTCTCTTTGCTCGAAACCTAAACCCTGATTGTTCATGCAATGAACACGCCGAGCGAAGTCGGAGGAGTGTTGGCTCAAATAGCTACTGGCCTCCCGCGGACTCCGGATGCTGAAGGCTACCGGCGGCTGCTTACTCGGGCAGCTAATCATCTTCTACCCCTCGCTCATCCTCCAAATGACCTGCGACACACCATCAATAGTCACCGAGACACGTGAAGCTCTATCAACGCTTCGCGCAACCGACGACACAAAAACGAGATAAGGCGTCGGGAGGAGTACGATCGGGAACATGGCATCCTGGCTCGAAGTCGCGCCACTCGAGTTGAGTTGGCAGCAGCCTCAACCAAAGGCCAGATCCGGGGACGGTCGAGACAACACATCACCAACTCCCCTCCCTAGGACCGACACCATGAACATCGACAAGAGGACACATGTGGAGTATCCGCATTTACTCCGTGTCTCAGGGCCATCCAGTGGCCCCCAAACTTCAAGGTCTCCAATATCGACAAGTACGAGCCTAAGCAGGACCCGGGAGGCTGGTTGGCCGTCTATATGATAGCCGCTCGGGCCGCTGGGGCAACTGAAGACGTGATGACTGCCTACTTGCCCATCATTCTTGGGCAGGATGCCTTGCAGTGGCTACGACACCTGCCGCGACACTGCATCGATGATTAGAGTGACTTCAGTCGGTGTTTCATCGCCAACTTTCAGTCCCTCTCCGACAAGCCGGCGCAGCCATGGGACCTCAAATCCATCAGGCGCCGAGGCGATGAAACACTTCGGTCCTACCTCAAGAGGTTTCAGACCATGAGAAATCGTATCCCCGAGGTCACTGAGGCAGCAGTGATTGAGGACTTCTACCGGGGATCTAATGACTCGGCCTTCGTCCGAGCCATGCTGTAGAAAGCGTCGACCACCTCTGAACAACTGTTTCGAGAAGCGGACCTCTACATCACCGCTGATGAGCGGGCCTAGGACCTCATCGGGGGAGCAAAACCTGCACCACCGGCACCGCGGCATGACGCGAATCAGCAACCCGACAGGCGTTGGGGGAAGAGGCCTCGTGAGGAGGTCCATGCCGTCGGACCACCCGTCGCTCGTGCCCGAGGGGCACCCCGTGGAGGCGAGCGAACACTGGACGACATCCTCGACGCCTAGTGCCCGTAGTACAAGGACATGCGCCCAACTTACGAAACTGCAGAGAGTTCAAGCATTTCGTTGGGAATGGCTGACCATTCCAGCCTCTACCGCCTCCCCCACCACGAGGAGGGCCTGGCGAGCCTAGGCAGCCTCAGCAACAAGAAGGGGGAGGGGTGGGGCATTCCCATGCGTTGATGGGGAGGTCAACGTCATCTTCGGAGGACATGGCTCACAGGAGAATAGAAGGCAGCAAAAGCTCAATGACCAGCAGGTCCTAGTGGCAACCACCAGTGCTCCAGCTCCCTATCGGTGGTCGGAGTACACAATCACCTTCAGTCGAGCAGATCAATGGCTTAACTTCGACCATCCTAGCAAGTACCTGCTCGTCGTTGATCCGGTGATCCGAGAGAGCAGGGTAAAGAAAGTACTAGTGGACGGGGGAAGCAGCATCAACTTACCTTCCCCCGGACGCTCCTGGGCTTGGGGGTCGCGCTCAAAGACCTCACCGAGTCAGACACCCCTTTCTTCGGCATTGTGCCAACCGAAGGAGAGAACCCGCTCGTGCACATCTACATGCCCGTCACCTTTGGAACTCCAGAAAACTACAGAACCGAGTTCCTGAGGTTCGAAGTGATGAGTTTCAACTACGGGTACAACGCCATCATCGGTAGGCCAGGATTAGCAAAATTCATGGCCATTCCGCACTATTCATACATGATATTGAAGATGCCAGGACCACAAGGAATCATCACTGTGCGCGCTGACTTCCAAGGCACCGTAGAATGTTTTTGGGGAGCCATCTAGACGGCCCTGACTACTAGACCGCTGATGACTTCCTCCACACGAGCAAACACAAAGCCTGAGGAAAACCTCGCAATACCCGCAAACGAAGCTCATGCCATGACCTCTATGCGGCCGACTGAGGAGACAAAGAGGATCAACCTAGGGTTTGCTGATGAACGCAAGACCACCATCATCAGCTCTAGCCTCGACGACAAATAGGAAAGCGCGCTCGTCCGGTTCCTGCAAGATAACCAAGACGTATTCGCATGGTAACCTGCGGATATGCCGGGAGTCCCGAGAGAACTGTCCGAGCACAAATTGAAGGTCTATCCTCAGGCAAGGCCGATTCGACAGAAACTGCATTGTTTCATGCCTGACAAAAGAGAAGCTATTCGCACCGAGTTAGCTCGCTTAGTGGCTACGGGGTTCATTAGAGAAGTGTTGCATCATGAGTGGCTAGCAAATCTTGTTCTTGTACTCAAAAAGAATAAAGTGGATTGGCGCATGTGCGTCGACTATACTGATCTCAACAGACACTGTCCGAAGGATCCCTTCAGGCTCCCTAGAATAGATCAGGTGGTAGGTTCGACTACTAGATGTTCTATGTTGTCCTTCCTATACTGCTATTCTGGATACCATCAGATCAGCTTGGCAAAAGAAGATGAGGAGAAAACTGCATTCATCACCCTGTTTGGGGCTTTCTGCTATACCTCCATGTCGTTCGGCCTCAAGAACGCGGGAGCAACCTACCAGAGAGCTATTTGAACATGCTTAGCCGATGACTGGGGCAAGCGGGTGGAAGCATATGTTGACGATGTGGTGATCAAAACAGAAAACTCAGAAAACTTCATCGAAGATTTGCAGCTGGTCTTCAACAGCTTGAGGCGATACCAGTGGAAGCTCAATCCAGAAAAGTGTGTCTTCGGAGTACCAGCAGGGAAGTTACTCAGATTCATTGTCTGCCATCGAGGAATTGAAGCCAACCCAGGAAAAATCGAGGCCATCATGAGAATGGAAGCACCGCGATCATAGAAAAAGGTTCATATCAAGACTAGGCGAGAAAGGCATGCCATTCTACAAATTGCTCAAAAAGGTGGCCAAATTTCAGTGGACCATAGAGGCACAGGAAGCTCTAGAGGCACTGAAAAAGTTCCCGACTACACCACCAACACTCAAGCCACCACGCCGAGCAACGCCGAATCAGCCAGCAGAAGCTCTGTTGTTATACATCTCCTACACGACTCACGTGGTAAACACCGTGTTAGTAGTCGAGTGGGAGGAAGAAGGACATAGATACCTGGTACAGCATCCGGTCTACTTCATCAGCGAAGTTCTCGGGCCCTCAAAAATGAAGTATCCCCAAGTTCAAAAACTGCTATACGCGGTACTTCTAACCGCTCGCAAGCTCCGTCACTACTTTGACGACCACAAAGTCATAGTAGTCACAGGATTTCCAATAGGGGACATTCTCCACAACAAAGAAGCTATCAGAAGGGTAGCCAAGTGGGCATGTGAGCTAGGAGCTCACGACATAGAGTTCTGACCTCGCACCGTAATAAAGACTCAAGCTCTGGTTGACTTCGTATCAGAGTGGACTGAGCATCAGGTCCCAGACAACCCGGATACTACCGAAGTATGGAGAATGTACTTTGATGGCTCGCTGAAGCTACAAGGAGCCGATGCAGGGATCCTCTTCATTGTTCCTAGAGGAGAACAACTCAAGTATGCACTCCAGCTATTATTTCCAGCATCAAATAATGCGGCAGAATATGAAGCACTGATCCACGGATTGAACATCACCGTATCACTGAGCATCAAGAAGCTGATGGTATACGGAGATTCGCTAGTGGTCATAAGCCAGATAAATAAAGACTATGCTCGACTGATTCCATGGGCAAGTACTATGCAGCCGTCCGAAAATTAGAGGACAAACTCGAAGGGTTGGAGTTCCATCACGTGGAAAGAGACTGCAACGCGGCAGCAGACGCATTGTCGAAACTAGGATCCAGTCGGGCCTAGGTCCCACCCAGGATCTTTTTCTAAGAAATATCACACCCGAGCATTCTCTTAGATCAGACGGAAGAGTGAAACGAGTGAAACACCTTGAGCCAACCAGAGTCAGACCCCAATGACTGGAGAGAGCCTATCATTAGGTACATAAAAAATGAAGAAGAATCGGATGACAAGGCGGCAGCGGAACGCATCGCAAGGTAGTCAGCCCACTACACTCTCATAGGGGGCACACTATACAGAAGAGGTGTGACGAGAGTCCTCATGAAGTGCATTCACTCGGCTATTTTGAATCAACTGTTAGATGAAATCCATGTTGGGCAGTGCGGAGTACATGCGGCATCCAGATTTCTGGTTGGGAAGGTTTTCAGATCTGGTTTCTATTGGCCAATAGCGAAGAGTGATGCTGACAAATTAGTCCAGAAATGCGAAGCTTGCCCATTCTTATGAAAGAAACAACATTTACCTGCACAGCAGCTGCAGACCATTCCTATAACATGGTCATTTGCATGCTGGGGACTAGACATGATCGGATCCTTCAAGAAAGCTCAGAAAGGCTATACTTACGTGTTGGTTGCCATTGACAAATTCGATAGAGTATAAGCAAATTGCCTCTTTAACCTTAGCCAAGGCAGTGGAATTCATACAAGACATAATATTCAGGTTTGGGATACCAAACAACATCAAAATCGACCTGGGATCCAACTTCACCAGCTCTGAATTCTTCGACTTTTGTGGGCAACGGAGCATCCAGATTAAGTATGCATCAGTAGCGCATCCAAGAGCCAATGGCCAAGTAGAAAGAGCCAATGGGATGATACTGTAAGCACTCAGGAATAAAGTATTTAACAAGAGTGTAAAGCTTGCAGGAAAGCGGATCGGAGAGCTGCCATACGTGGTTTGGAGTTTAAGAACTCAACCCAGTCGAGCTCTGCATGGAAATACCCCGTTCTTCATGGTTTATGGGTCAGAGGCAGTGCTGCCCGCCGACCTAATATTCGGGGTGTCGAGGTTGGCTTTCGAAAACATAGCTGAAGCTGAAGCTACCAGGCTAGAAGATATTGATGTACTGGAGGAGGAACGATTGAACACAGTAATTCAGTCGGCTAGGTACCAGTAGACCTTAAGGCGCTATCATGATAAATTCGTGCGACACCGGTCCTTTGCGGTGGGAGACTTGGTCCTTCGCCGAATTCTAACAGGGGAAGGACGACACAAGTTGTCACCACTATGGGAAGGGCCATTCATTGTATCAGAGGTCACTCGGCCAGGATCATACTGGCTTACTCAAATGGATGGCACGGAAGTGGGGAACTCATGGAACATAAAGCATCTCAGAAAGTTCTATCCTTAGCGAGGCCTCAAAACTTCTCGAAGAAACATTGTACTCTGTAATTGGGGGACTTCATCATCAATAAAGTTTTCGTTTTCAAATGCATTCAGACTCTTGACTTTCAGCTGACTTCGATTTGATTGGACTTGAAATCAGCATGCTTACTCGACTTAGGGTGACCACTATACCTACTAACGAAGCAATCAGCTTAAGTCAGCGATGACTTAAGTCGGTGCGACATGCTCACGCTTACTCGACTTAGGGTGACCACTATACCCTACTAATGGAGCAATCGGCTTAAGTCAGCAACGACTTAAGTCGGTGCGACATGCTCACGCTTACTCGACTTAGGCTGGCCACTATACCCTACTAACGGAGCAATCGACTTAAGTCAGCAACGACTTAAGTCGGTGCGACATGCTCACGCTTACTTGACTTAGGGTGACCACTATACCCTACTAACGGAGCAATCAGCTTAAGTCGGCGACGATGTAAGTCGGTGCGACATGCTCACGCTAACTTGACTTAGGGTGACCACTATACCCTGCTAACAGAGCAATCGGCTTAAGTCGGCAATGACCTAATACGATGCGATATGCTCACGTCTACTTATCTTAGGGCGACCACTATGCCCTACCAGCCAGGCGATCGGCTTAAGCCAGAAAACGCCTTAAAACCAGCATGGCACACTTGCTTTCTCGATTGTTCAGGGTGACTACTTTACCCTAACAATGAAACAATTAGCCCTTCAGAAAAAAAGAGAACACTTTACTTGGGGCATGTTCTAGCGCCCTGTCCACAAAATATTTGAGTTCTAACACAGCCATCACATGCACATAGAATTCATATTACATCAAGTGTTTTGCAGGACATCACTCCATCGAAACGTCTTTGCTAGCAATGTCTTTCACAGGAGCGACGGAAGAAGAAGGATGACTTGAAGCATCAGGCGCAGCCTTAACATCAGCAACAATATCGTCAGGCACCACGACACCGGGCCTCCTCATCAGGATCTGTCCAGCGCGAACAACTTTGTCCATAGCCTTGTCACGCTGAGCCTTCAAAACAGCGCAATTGTCCTCTAAATCTTTAACAGCCAGTCGAGCGGCCTCTAGCTCCTGCACGACAAGCTTCTTGGAAGCACGTAGATCCTTGATGGTGGAATCCTTAGTCGATAGCAGCTGTCCAAGTCACAGAACTTCATCTTGGGATACTTGCAGCTCACAGCGGTGATGATCCAGGTTAGACATGGTGAAGCGGTGAATCCTCTCCAATATGGTCAAGGAGTTACTAGCATCACGATACAGCATGTCCATATTGTCACGGGAGGCTGCGAGTGCTCGTTTCTCCTCCTACGAATAGAAAGCAACATTCAGCACCAAGGCAACAACAACGAAGCAGAGTCAGCCAAGGAAATTTACCTCATGCACCATTTCCTCAGAGTCAAGCTGGGCATTAAGAGAGGAATTCAAAGAACGTGCACCGTCAAGAAAAGCATATGTCTGGGCCAGGTCGGACTGACTCTGAGAATACTTCTCCTCAAGGTTAGAACACCGTTGAGCCATATCCGACAGCGCAGCTGAGAAGGAATGCGCAATTAAGAACAATTTGATCAATCGAAGCAGCTAGGGAAAGTTGTAAACTCACTAACCACCATTCGACGCCTTCAAATCATCGATTTGTTTCTGAAGCAGCAATGGATTCCACTACATCAGAGATAGAGCTTGTTCAGGAACAGCGACACCGTAGGATTTCAACTGAGTAGATACCCCATCAACAAAATCATGTGATCATAGACAGATGAGAAGAAGAAAGATAGTTCAATAGTATATACAATGTAGAGCAGAAGACTGACTCACCTGAAGATTGGAAAGGAACAGCGGTAGATCTAGGGCAGGAGGAGTTGTGGCATGGCTTGACGAAGGAAGATCAGCAGGAACAATTTGAAGAGCATTATCTAGAGTGACCTCAACCCCACTAGCAGACAGTAGACTTCTCATGTCTAGCTCACCAACCTCTAAGGCGACTTGTCCAGCTAAAGCTGCAGAAGCGCGTGCTGCCGTCGCTCCATCGAACTGAGGTGAGGACGACCCAATGTGAACATCCATGGAGGCTTTGGAAAGGGAGCACACTTGAACACCCTCGGGGGCTGGGTTGCAGTTTGCACTACCCACCAGAGCTGGATCGCCACCAGCAACACCCTCGGGGGCTGGGTAGCTGCCAGCACCACCCTCGGAGGCTGGGTCTTTTGTAGTAGCCACCTCTAAGTTGAAGGCTCCTCTTCCACCTCCATGGGGGTCGGGCGACTCAGATCAGCATCTCTGCATGGAAGACTACCCTCCAAAGTCGACGATGCACGAGACACCACTCGGGTTATTTCTTACCGGGCAGAGTGAAACAACGAAAGCCCACCGTTTGGGACCTCTAAACAGACAGTTGAGATATCATCTTCAGGAGGCTCTGATAGCATATCTTCCAGAATAACCTTCTCCAGTGCTTGATCGAAATCTGATATTGAAAGCCCTTGAAGACTGATAAGCGCCGACAGAGCTAGAGTAGGGATGTGGCTACTCCTATCACTTCCTCTATAGTGCCGGTTGTTCTTGCGGATCAGTGGGACTTCCTCTTCTTCTTCCTCTTCATCATCGTCAAGCATGCATCCAACAGCCTGTGCACAATCACAACCCTTGGCATCAACCTCAGGAATGGTCTCTGTCGGGACATCATCAGGAACTGGCACAGAAGGGCTGGCATCCTGACCCAAGCACGACAGTCGCCGAAGTCGTCTCTTCTTCTTCTTCTCCTCGACAGGTGCAGTTAGGCATTTCACTCGGCGTGAACCCTTTGCACGGGCACCTTCGGGTTTTCGAGTTTCCACTTCTTCACCAAATTTTTGCCTAGTCGTGATGGCCATTGGCTCGGTGCGGGTAGAGTCGGATGATTCCCCGGCCAGCAGGCTAAGCACAGCATCTATCTCAGTGTCATCATTGCTGGCTGGCATCTCAAAGTGAGTCTACCTCTCATCTTCGGGAAGGCTTTGAAGTGGAGTGATCAAGGCTTCAATGTCTGTAGGAGAGGGTCGCATTCTATGACCCGGGCAACCGTCATGAGCAGGGGGTTGGATACAAACTCAAAAAATGGCCTAAGTGGCGACAGGTTCCATGCAGAGTAGGCCACATGAGCACCCGCATTCGAGACCCTGCACCTTAGGATCATGTCCAGTCGACTCAGCAGATCCCCAGTGGGGATTCTTCTATTCGTGACCCGAGTGGAGTCATTTACGCCGCTATACAAGTAGGCGGGGTAAACCCTATCCTTTAAGGGCTGAATATTCTTGAACACGAAGTCAGCAACCACAGCTTTAGCAGTCAGACCTCCATCCTTCAGTGAGCAGATCTCGGCAAGCAACACTTTGGCCTCTGCAATCTCCGAGGAGATTGGAGATTCTATCCAGCTGGGCGTGCGAACATCTAGCTGCCTCCCTGACCGAGGGGGAGAGATCGGCAGTGGTTCTCCACAATGAACCACTCGAGGCGCCACCCCTTGATGCTATCCTTGAGGGGAATGTCAAGGTACTCTGCTTTCCTCCCCCGGCGAAGCTCTAGACTCGTGCCACCAAAAGTTGGTGTTGTCCCCCGACCATCCCGAGCCGACAGTGATAAAGGTATTTCTAGATACCAAAGTGGGGAAGAATCCCGAGAAAGGCCTCACACAGATGAACGAAAATGGAAATTTGAAGAATTGAATTGGGGTTCAGATGCGTTAAATTCAATTCATAGAAATCAAGAAGACCGTGGAAAAAGGGAGGGATGGGAAGAGCAAGTCCACGAATGAGGAAAGGAACGTACATGATAGATTCATGAGTATCCTCTGTCAAAACGGTGATACCGCGACAAATCCGCCAACAACAGAACTCTTTTGGAAGCAAAACCCCAACTTCAACGAGATGAAGAAGGTCAGATTCAGAAACAACAGACATGTGATTACCAGCGAAGGGAAGCTGGCTGTTGGGGTCGATGGGCGGGATGAGCGTAGCAGCGGTGCTCTGCCTCTTCTGTTTTGGCGCCATCGCGATCTCTCTGGCGGAACGAATAGGCTCGAAATCTCAGGGAAGCGGAGGAGTGGTTCGAAGGCAAAAAGTGAAGTTAGGGCTCAGAAATCAAAAAAGCACGTTGGCACGAGTAAAAATAGGGTTTCCTGGGTCGAGCACTATTTCTAAAGTGTTAGGTCGCTACTTGGGAAAGCAGAGTTTCAGGCATCACTCGGCGGTTGCCTCTAAAACACCGGCAGTATCGGGCATCACTCGGCGGTTGCCTCTAAAATGCCAGTAGTATCAGGCATATGGACAAACTATCAAACATGTAAACAGAAAAAGCAGCAAAAGACAGCAACCACTCGGAGCAACTAAAGTTCTTCATTAAATATTGGAGGGGTTTTTCACAAACTCAAAGGCCGACTCATTATGAGTCAACCTTTCTCCCCTTTTTTACTACATTACATTACTCTACATTACATTATCTTACATTACATTACCTTATATTACATTACACTACATTACTACACTACTTACACTACACTACACTACTAACTACCACTACATTATTCTACTTCTACTACTACTACTAATTATCTATACTAATATTTAGACCAGTGGCGCTTTGCCACTGGCCTTGCTGCAGCCGCTGCCGCCCTCGCCGCCACCGTCGCCGTCGCCGTTGTCGCCCTTGGTGCTGTTGCCACCACCGTTGCCCTTGCTGTCGGTGCCGCCGCTGCCTTCACCGCCACCCCTGCCGCCGTCGCCGCCACCACCTCTGCTACTGTCGTCGCCACTGTCGCCGCCTTCATTGTCCCCGTCGCCGCCGCTCTCTTCCTTAGACGGGTCGGAGGAGTTCTCCTCATCCGAGGAGACCTCTGACTCATCTGAAGAGAACTCATGCTTGATGCCCTCCTCCTCAAGAAATCCTTCAATTTGTGAATTCTTGAACTCCATTCCATTATCGCTTCTAATCTTTTTGATCCTTAGTCTGAACTCATTTTGAGCCTGTCTTAAGAATCTCTTTAAGGTCTCTTAGGTTTGAGATTTTTCCTATAAAAAGAATACCCAAGTGAAGCAAGAATAATCATCCACAATAACTGAATAGTACTTACTCCTGCCAATGCTTATGTAAGCAATCGGGCCAAAAAGGTCCATGTGGGGTAGCTCAAGCGGCCTGTCAGTCATCATGATGTTTTTGTGTGGATGATGGACTCCAACTTGCTTCCCTGCTTGACATGTGCTAGAAATCCTGTCTTTCTCAAAATGAACATTTGTTAGTCCTAAAATGTGCTCTCCCTTTAGAAGCTTGTGAAGATTATTCAACCCAACATGGGCAAGTCGGCGATGCCAGAGCTAGCCCATATTAGTCTTAGCAATTAAGCAAGTGTCTAGTTTAGCTTTGTTATCATTAAAATCAATTAAATATAGCTGACTATCTAACACTCCCTTAAATGCTATTGAATCATCACTCCTTCTAAAGACAATAACACCTATATCAGTAAAAAGACAGTTGTAGCCTATTTTGCATAATTGAGAAACAAAAAGCAAATTGTAGTCTAATAAATCAACAAGAAAAACATTGGAAATGGAATGGTTAGGGGATATAGCAATTTTACCCAAACCTTTGACCAAACCTTGATTTCCATCCCCGAATGTAATAGCTCTTTGGGGGATCTTGATTTTTCTCATATGAGGAGAACATCCTTTTCTCCCCTGTCATGTGGTATGTGCACTCGCTATCGATTATCCAACTTGATCCACCGGATGCATAAACCTACAAAACAAATTTAGGCCTTGTTCTTAGGTACCCAAATGGTCTTGGGTTCTTTCACATTAGAAACAAGCACCTTAGGTACCCAGACACAAGTCTTTGGATTCTTGTGTTTGCCCCTAACATATTTGGCAACTACTTTGCCTAATTTGTTAGTAAGTACATAAGAAGCATCAAAAGTCTTGAATGAAATATTATGCTCATTTGATGCATTAGGAATTTTCTTTCTAGGCATTTTGATATGAGTGGTATGCCTAAAACTAGAATCCTCATTTCTATACATAAATGCATGATGAGAGACAGAATAAGGTTTCCTAACATGAATTTTCCTATTTTTATGCTCGAGATAGTTTGTAGGATATAAAATGTAACCCTCTCTATCCTGAACCATGCGAGCCTTACCCTTAACAAAATTAGATAATTCTTGGGGCCATTAAGCTTGGTGTTGCTTTGGCTCCCTTGTTGGAAGCCAATGCCATCCTTCATGCCAGAGCGTCTCCCATTATAAAGCATGCTATGAGCAAATTTAAATTTTTTATTTTCTAGCTCATGCTCGACAATTTTAGCAGTTAAATTAGCTATGTGATCATTTTGTTGTTTAATCATGGCAAGGTGATCATCAATAACATCGACATTAATATCTCTACATCTAGTGCAAATGGAAACATGCTCGATAGTAGATGTAGATGGTTTGCAAACATTCAATTCATTAATCTTAGAATTTAACATGGCATTTTCATATCTAAGATAGAAAATTGAATCATTGCAAATACTAACCTCCTTAGTTAAATTTTCACATTTTTCTACTTCTAGAGCATAAACATTTTTCAACTTAACAAATTTTTTATTTTCCTTAATGAGCAAGTCCTCTTGGCATTCTAGGGGATCATCCTTCTCGTTAATGGTTTCTATCAATTCATTCAATTTCTTCTTTTGGTCCATGGTAAGGTTGGCAAAAAGAGAAACTAAATCATCTTCATTATCACTAGAACTACCCTCATCATCGGTTGTAGTATATTTGGGGGTACTTATAGAATATACCTTCTTCTTTTTCTGTCCTTAGCCATGAGACACTTGTGGCCGACGTTGGGGAAGAGGAGGCCTTTGTTGATGGCGATGTTGGCGGCGTCCTCATCGGAGGAGGAGCCGGTGGAGCTCTCGTGGGAGTCCCACTCCCGCACTATGTGCGCCTCGCCACCCTTCTTGTAGTACTACTTCTTCTCCATCTTCTTCTTCCCCTTCTTGTCTTCGTCCCTGTCACTTTCACTAGAATATGGACATTTAGCAATGAAATGACCAGACTTACCACACCGGTAGCACACCCTTTTGGAGCAAGGCTTGTAGTCCTTTCTCCTCCTTTGCTTGAGGATTTGACGAAAGCTCTTAATGATAAGAGCCATCTCCTCGTTGTCGAGCTTGGAGGCATCGATTGGAAGCCTACTTGGTGTAGACTCTTCCGTCTTTTCTTCCGTTGCTTTGAATGCAACGGGTTGCACCTCAGGTGTAGAGGTAGCGCCTTGCTCCAAGTTGACAATGTGTTTGTGAAAGGGAAATAGGGTCAAACCATTTCCAATATGAATTTTGGTGGTTGAATTGCCCAACACAAATTATTGGACTAACTAGTTTGCTCTAGAAAATATGTTCTACAGGTGCCAAAGGTTCACAACAAACCAATACAAAGATAAATGAAAGGGTTCAAAACAAAGGAGCAAAGTATACCGAAGGCAGCCCTGGTCTAGCGCACCGGACTGTCCGGTGTGCCACCGGACAGTGTCCGGTGCACCACCGGACAGTGTCCGGTGCACCAGGGAGATCGACGCTGAACTTGCCAGCTTCAGGAATTTGGCAGGCCGCTCCGCTATAATTCACCGGACTGTCCGGTGTAGCACCGGACTGTCCGGTGTGCCAGTGGAGCAACGACTACTTCGCACCAACAGTCGTCTGCAGAAGGCATTAAATGCGCTACAGTGCGCGCCTGCGTGCGCAGAAGTCAGAGCAGGCGCAAGATGGCGCACCGGACAGTCTACAGGACCTGTCCGGTGCACCACCGGACTGTCCGGTGGCCCCACAAGTCAGAGCTCCAACGGTCGAACCCTAACGGTTGGGTGACGTGGCTGGAGCACCGGACAGTGTCCGGTGCGCCCGTCGACAGAAGCCATCCCCAATGGCCATTTTGGTGGTTGGGGCTATAAATACCCCCAACCACCCCACATTCATGGCATCCAAGTTTTCAGACTTCAAACCTCATACAAGAGCTATAGCATTCAATACAAGACACAAAACAAAGAGATCAAATCCTCTCCCAAGTCCGGAATCACTCCAAACAAATTAGTGATTAGAGAGAGTGACTTTTGTGTTCTTTTGAGCTCTTGCGCTTGGATTGCTTTTCTTCTTCCTCATTCTTGTTTCCATAACACTTGTAATCAAAACAAGAGACACCAATTGTGTGGTGGTCCTTGTAGTGGACTTAGTGTCCCATTTGATTGAGAAGAGAAGCTCACTCGGTCTAAGTGACCGTTTGAGAGAGGGAAAGGGTTGAAAGAGACCCGGTCTTTGTGACCACCTCAACAGGGAGTAGGTTTGCAAGAACCGAAGCTCGGTAAAACAAATCACCGCGTCTCACTCTTCATTTGCTTGTGATTTGTTTTTCGCCCTCTCTTTCGGACTCGTTTATATTTCTAACGCTAACCCCGACTTGTAGTTGTGCTTAAGTTTATAATTTTCAGATTCCGCCTATTCACCCCCCTTTAAGCGACTTTCAATTGGTATCGGAGCCCGGTGCTTCATTAGAGCCTAACTGCTCGAAGTGATGTCGGGAGATCACGCCAAGAAGGAGATAGTGACCGGCGAGAAGCCTGTTACAAGCCACGGGAAGGCTCCATCGGGAGAGTCCCGCAACAAGGGGAAGGAGAAGGAATCCCCTTCACACAAGTCGCATCGGAGTGGCGAAAAGAAAAAGAAGATGAGGAAGGTGGTCTACTACGAGACCGACTCTTCATCGCCATCCACCTCCGGCTCCGACGCGCCGTCCGTAACTTCTAAGCGCCATGAGCGCAAGAAGTTTAGTAAGATTCCCCTACACTACCCTCGCATTTCTAAACGTACTCCATTACTTTCCATTCCACTAGGCAAACCACCGGTTTTTTACGGTGAAGATTATAACATGTGGAGTGATAAAATGACGCATCACCTAACCTCACTCCACACTAGTATTTGGAACGTTGTTGAGTTTGGTGCACAGGTACCATCAATAGGGGATGAGGACTATGATTCAGACGAAGTTGCCCAAATCCAGCACTTCAACTCACAAGCCACCACAATACTCCTCGCCTCTCTAAGTCGAGAGGAGTATAACAAGGTGCAAGGATTGAAGAGCGCCAAGGAGATTTGGGACATGCTTAAAACAGCGCACGAAGGAGACGAGGTGACCAAGATCACCAAGAGGGAGACGATCGAGGGGGAGCTCGGTCGCTTCATGCTCAACCAAGGAGAAGACCCCCAAGCCATGTACAACCGGCTAAAAACCTTGGTAAATCAAGTGTGCAACCACGGGAGCACCAAATGGGATGACCATGAGATGGTCAAGGTTATTCTTAGATCACTCGTATTTCTTAACCCTACTCAAGTTCAATTGATTCGTGGTGATCCAAGATATAAACTAATGTCTCCCAAGGAAGTGATAGGTAAATTTGTGAGCTTTGAATTGATGATCAAAGGCTCCAAGAAGATCATCGAGCAAGGTGCCTCCTCCTTCGTACCCGAAGCACAACCCGTTGCATTCAAAGCAACGGAGGAGAAGAAAGAAGATTCTACTCCAAGTAAAATCCCCATCGACGCCTCTAAGCTCGACATTGTCGGGTACCACAATTAGGGGTACCCCCAACACTCCTAATCACGGCTGGTAAACACCCTCAGACCAACTGACGGGTGCGGTTCAAGTTAAGGCTTCGTCTACCCAAGGGACGCGACCTCACCTGAGCCCAGCCTCGGGCTGGAGCAGTAGTCCAGACAAGTTCATGCCTCGCCCGAGGGCCTCCTCAGGCAGCAGGCGCCCCCTCGGCTCTCCCGAAGCCTAGCTCAGGCAGGCTTCGTTGTGAAGCAACCTTGGCCAGACCGCCTCACCAACCGACCGCTTCGCAGGCGCATTCAATGCAGGGGATGCCTGACGCCGTATCCTGACACACGCGCCTCAGTCGGCTAGGCCGAAGTGACCGAAGTCACTTCACCCCTCTCTTTTACTGTCCGATATGACAGGAAAACAGCGTCGCTCGCTCCGCTCCGACTGCCGTGCCAACCACCCAGACGAAGACTGACAACAAGTCACGATCAACCACCGAGTTCGGCCCCGGGCGCAACAGGAAGCTCCGCCTCGCCCGACCTCAGGCTCCAGCCTTGGGAGAAGGTCTCTGCCTCACCCGACCCCCAGGCTCGGCCTTGACCTCAGGCTCCGGCCTCGGGGGGAGGTCTCCGCCTCGCCCGACCCCCAGACTTGGCCTTGACCTCAGGCTCCGGAGGAATCGCGTCCTCGCTCGACCCCGACCTCGGCCTCAAGAGAAGTCTCCGCCTCGCCCGACCTTGGGCTTGGACCGACCACGCCGACAAGGGATACATCATTACCCTATTCCTAGCCTGCTCAGGCTACAAGGAACAAGACCGGCGTCCCATCTGGCTTACCCCGGCGACGGGTAATGATGGTGCCCCGCATGCACCATGACGCCGGTGGCTCTCAGCCCCTTACGGCAGCAAGGAGACGTCAGCAGGATCCTTGCCGCACTGCCAGCTGTGCACCTATAGGACTCAGGCGCTCCTCCGACGGCCACGGTATCACGTGTACAGGGCTCAAGCTCTCCCCCGACAGCCACGTTGGCATGTACACAAGGCTTAGGCACTCCTCTGCCGGACACGTTAGCGCATAGCTACGCCCCCCGTTGTACGTCTGGACCCTCTCCTTGCGTCTATAAAAGGGAGGTCCAGGGCCATCCTGAGGGGGGTTCGCGCGGGGAAGGAGCGGACGAACGGGCTCCCACTCTCTGTCTCTCTCTCCCTCACGCGACGCGCTTGTAACCCCTACTACGAGCGGCACCCCTGGTGCAGGATAATACAAGGCTTGTCCCATCTCTTGTGTTCCATCCCGTGCCAACCCATCTGGGCAGGGGCACGCAGCGATTTCACTCATCGGTCCAGGGACCCCCCGGGTCCGAAACGCTGATAGTTGGCGTGCCAGGTAGGGGCCTGCTGCGTGTTAACGAACACCTTCCCGTTGAGTTCTAGATGGGGAGTCTTCAGCAACCTCTTCAGCCTGGGACGGTGCTCCGCTTCGAGAGTCTCGAGTTCATGTCTCTCGACGGCAGCTACGACATGGTACTCCTCCCTCCGCGGCGCGACGACGGTCTTCGACTCGCCGGCGGCGGCGAGCTCGGCGACAGCATCTCCCCGCGACAGAAGAGGAGCACTCCGGTCGTCCCCACCACCCTCCTCGCCAGAGGAGGCGGAAACGAGGCAACCATGGCCATGCAGGAGGCGGCACCTTGTCGGATATCGCACCAGAGCGAGTCGACGACGCTGGCACTCCCCCGGGGGACATGTCGGGCATTGTCCTCGCACCTGAGACGATGACGGGTGTCACTTCCCCGCGACATGTCAGCCTCAAGCGGGCTGATGACGCCAGCACCCTCGCAAAGGATATGCTGGGCGTTACCCTCGTACCTAAGATGACGGTGTGCTCCACCCCCGACGCGACTTCACCACCGTCCATCAACCAAGAGGTACTGACCATTTTCCATCCCGTACCTTTTCAGTTCAGCTTTGATCCACCTAGCGACCCCGCTACGGTGAGCGCCTTCGTAAAGGCGTATCCAAACCTTTCGGGGTACCACATGTGGTCGACCTGGGACCGACTGACAGCCGTCTCAATCTTCGGACCGGCGGGTTCTGAGGAAGAGGACGACCCCGACTCCGGTTGGGATTTCTCTGGCCTCAATGACCCCGGTGCCATGCGGGACTTCATGTCCGCATGTGACCACTGCCTCTCTGGTTGTTCTGACGATGTCCATGACCTTGACGACGAAGGTTACGGCCCAAGTCGTGAATGTTTCCACGCTGATCAGGGAGATCACAACGAAGGCAACCACCTCGGTATGCCGGAGGTTGACGATCCCCCTAGGCCTGCATCTCGCGTTGACATCCTGCGGGAGCTAGCTGTGGTCCCAGTCCCTGCGGGGGGTCAGGACATACAGCTCGAGCAAATCCGTGAGATGTAGGCCCGGGTCGACGGGGAAGCAGGCCGGCTTGTGCAGCTCCGACAGAACATCGAACAGGAGTGGGCAGGCCGAACGCTCGCCGGAGAAGCCTGTCATCGGGCCCAGGACATCCGGCGCTGCATCGTCGACAATGCCAGGGTAGCGCTGCCCCCGGCCGTCAGCGGGTCCGGCCAAGACCTAGCTGCAGCGGCGATGCTACTTTGAGCCATGCCGGAGCCATCCACCACTGAGGGACGGCGTATCCAGGGCGAACTCAAGGATCTCCTGGAAGGTGCCGCGGTTCGACGAGCTGAGAGCTCTGCCTCCCACAAGCGAGCTGACCCCTCAGAGCATCATGTGGTGTCCTCCCGACGCATTCGGGAAGCCTCGGTCCATCCCGAGCGCACGCGGGACGAGGCGCCTGCCACCCGAGATCGCCTCGGCAACGAGCATCGCCATCTCGACCATCGAGCCCGCCTCGACGAGAAGGTGCGCCGAGGCTACCATCCTAGGCGTGGGGGACGCTGCAACAGTGAGGAGGATCGCAGTCCTTCGCCCGAACCACCCGGTCCATGGGTCTTCAGCCGGGCCATACGACGAGCGCTGTTCCCTGCCCGTTTCCGAGCCTCGACTACCATCACCAAGTACTCGGGGAAGACGAGGCCGGAGCTATGGCTCACGGACTACCGACTGGCATGCCAGTTGGGAGGGGCGGATGATGACAACCTCATCATCCATAATCTACCCCTTTTCCTCTCCGACGCCGCCCGAGCCTGGCTGCAGCATCTGCCTCCTGCGCAGATCTCCGACTAGGACGATCTGGTCAAGGATTTCGCGGGAAACTTCCAAGGCACGTACGTGCGCCCTAGGAACTCGTGGGATCTCCGAAGCTGCCGCCAGCAGCTAGGGGAGTCCCTCCGAGAGTACATCCGGCGGTTTTCGAAATAGCGCACCGAGCTGCCTAATGTTACCGACTTGGATGTCATTGGGGCTTTCCTTGCCGGTACCACTTGCCGAGACCTGGTGAGCAAACTGGGGCGCAAGACTCCCACCCGTGCAAGCGAACTGATGGACGTCGCCACCAAGTTCGCCTCGGGTCAAGAGGCGGTCGACGCGTTCGACAAGATGCTCAAGGAGCCATGCCCCTATCACCAGGGGCCCGTCAAGCACACCCTCGAAGAATGTGTCATGCTCCGACGCTACTTCCATAAGACCGGGCCCCTGGCGGGAGATGGCAAGGGCCATGACAACGACAAGAAGGAGGGCGGCAAGGAAGAGGAGTTCCTGGAGGTGCACAACTGCATCATGATCTACGGCGGGCAGGCGGCGAACGCCTCGGCTCGACACCGCAAGCAGGAGCGCCGGAAGGTCTGCTTGGTGAAGGTGGCAGCGCCAGTCTACCTAGACTGGTCCGACAAGCCTATCACCTTCGATCGAGGTGACCACCCCGACTTCATGCCAAGCCCAGGAAGGTACCCGCTCGTCGTCGATCCGATCATCGGCAACGTTAGGCTCTCCAAAGTCCTCATGGACGGAGGCAGCAGCCTTAACATCATCTACGCCGAGACTTTGGAACTCTTGGGGGTTGACAGCTCCGAGGTCCGGGCTGGTGCGGCACCCTTCCACGGGATCGCGCCCGGGAAGCGAATCCTACCCCTCGGATGGATCGACTTACCCGTCTGCTTCGGGACTCCCTCTAACTTCCAAAAGGAAGCTCTCACCTTCGAGGTCATCGGGTTCCGAGGAACCTACTGTGTGGTGTTGGGAAGGCCGTGCTACGCCAAGTTCATGGTCGTCCCCAACTACACCTACCTCAAGCTCAAGATGCCAGGCCCGAACGGGATCATCACCGTCGGATCCACGTACCGCCACGCGTACAAATGCGACGTGGAGTGCGTGGAGTACGTTGAGGCCCTCGCCGAGTCCGAGGCCCTCATCGCTGACCTGGAACGCCTCTCCAAGGAGGCACCCGACGCGAAGCGGCACGCCGGCAACTTCAAACCAGTTGAGGCGGTCAAGTCTGTCTCTCTCGACCCCAGCAACGACGCCAGCAAGAAAGTTTGGATCGACTCCGAGCTTGACCCCAAATAGGAAGCAGTGCTCGTCGACTTTCTCCGCGCAAACGCCGAAGTCTTTGTGTGGAGTCCCTTGGACATGCCCGGCATACCGAGGGATGTCGCCGAGCACTCACTGGACATCAGGGCTGGAGCCCGACCCGTGAAGCAAACCCTATGCCGTTTTGACGAAGAAAAGCACAGGGACATAGGCGAGGAGATCCACAAGCTAGTCGCGGCAGGGTTCATCAAAGAGGTATTCCGTCCCGAATGGATAGCTAACCCTGTTCTTGTAAGGAAGAAGGATGGGAAATGGAGGATGTGTGTAGACTACACTGGTCTAAACAAAGCATGTCCGAAAGTTCCCTACCCTCTACCTCGCATCGATCAAATCGTGGACTCCACTGCTGGGTGTGAAACCCTGTCATTCCTCGATGCCTACTCAGGCTATCACCAAATCAAGATGAAAGAGTCCGACCAGCTCGCAACTTCTTTTATCACACCTTTTGGCATGTACTGTTACACTACAATGCCATTTGGTTTGAGGAATGCAGGCGCCATCTACCAGAGGTGCATGAACCACGTGTTCGGATAACACATCGACAGAACGGTCGAGGCTTACGTCGATGACATCGTTGTCAAGACGAAGAGAGCCTCCGACCTCCTCTCTGACCTTGAAACGACATTCAAGTGTCTGAGAGCGAAAGGCGTGAAACTCAATCCCGAGAAGTGTGTCTTCGGAGTCCCCCGAGGCATGCTCCTTGGATTCATCATCTCCGAGCGGGGCATCGAGGCCAATCCGGAGAAAATCGCGGCCATCACCAACATGGGACCGATTAAAGATTTGAAAGGAGTACAAAGGGTCATCGGATGCCTTGCGGCTCTGAGCCGCTTCATCTCACGCCTTGGCGAGAAAGGCTTGCCTCTGTACCGCCTCTTAAGGAAGGCCGAGCGCTTCACTTGGACCCCCGAGGCCGAGGAAGCCCTCGGAAACCTTAAGGCGCTCCTTACAAATATACCCATCCTGGTGCCCCCCGCTGCAGGAGAAGCCCTCTTGATCTACGTAGCCGCGACCACTCAGGTGGTCAGCGCCGCGATCGTAGTCAAGAGACGAGAAGAAGGGCATGCACTGCCCATCCAGAGGCTAGTCTACTTCATCAGCGAAGTGCTTTCCGAGACTAAAGTCCGCTACCCACAGATCCAGAAGCTGCTCTACGCAGTGATTCTGACACGGCGAAAGTTGCGACACTACTTCGAGTCTCATCCGGTGACTGTGGTGTCATCCTTCCCCCTGGGGGAGATCATCCAGTGTCGTGAGGCCTCGGGTAGGATAGCAAAGTGGGCGGTGGAACTCATGGGCGAGACGCTATCATTCGCTCCTCGGAAGGCCATAAATTCCTAGGTCTTGGCAGACTTCCTGGCTGAGTGGACTGACACCCAGTTACCGACAACTCCAATCCAACCCGAGCTCTGGACCATGTACTTCAATGGGTCACTCATGAAAACAGGAGCAGGCGCTGGCTTTCTCTTCGTTTCACCCCTCGGAAAGCATCTCCACTACGTTGTTCGCCTCCATTTTCTGGCATCAAAAACGTGGTCGAGTACGAGGCTCTAGTTAACGGGCTGCGCATCGCCGTCGAGCTAGGGGTCCGGTGACTCGATGCTCGTGACGACTCACAACTTGTCATCGACCAAGTCATGAAGAACTCCCATTGCCGCGATCGGAAGATGGAAGCCTACTGCGACGAAGTCTGGCGCCTGGAAGATAAGTTCTACGGGCTGGAGCTCAACCACATCGCCCGACGGTACAACGAGACTGCGGACGAGCTGGCGAAGATAGCCTCGGGGCGGACGAGGGTTCCCCCGGACGTCTTCTCCAGAGACCTACATCAACCATCCATCAAGATCGACGACGCGCCCGAGCCTGAGGAAGCCTCAGCCCAGCTTGAGGTACCCTCGGCCGAGCCTGAGGTACCCTCGGCCATCGAGGAAGAGGCCTTGCCCGTCGAGGAGGAACTAAATGGGGTCACACCAGATCCGAACTGGTAGACCCCATACCTGGAATATCTCCTCCGAGGAGAGCTTCCCCTCGACAAGGCCAAAGCTCGGCGGCTGGCTCGGCGCGCCAAGTCATTCGTCTTGCTGGGTGATGAAAAGGAGCTCTACCACCACAGTCCCTCGGGCATCCTCCAACGATGCATATTCATCGCCCAAGGACAAGAGCTGTTGCGAGAAATACACTCGGGGGCTTGCGGCCACCATGCAGCACCTCGAGCCCTCGTGGGAAATGCCGTCCGACAAGGTTTCTACTGGCCAACCACGGTGGCCGACGCCACTAGGATTGTACGCTCCTGCCGGGGGTGTCAATTCTACGCAAAGCAGACGCATCTGCCCGCTCAGGCCTTGCAGACGATACCCATCACCTGGTCGTTTGCTGTATGGGGTCTAGACCTCGTCGGTCCCTTGCAGAAGGCACCCGGGGGCTTCTCGCACCTGTTGGTCGCCATCGACAAATTCTCCAAGTGGATCGAGGTCCGACCCTTGACCAGCATCAGGTCCGAGCAGGCAGTGGCGTTCTTCACCAACATGATCCATCGATTCGGGGTCCCAAACTCCATCATCACCGACAATGGCACGCAGTTCACCGGAAAAAAGTTCCTGGACTTCTGTGACGACCACCACATCCATGTGGACTGGGCCGCTGTAGCTCATCCCATGACGAATGGGCAGGTGGAGCGTGCCAACGGTATGATTTTGCAGGGACTCAAACCGAGGATCTACAACGACCTCAACAAGTTCGGAAAGCGGTGGATGAAAGAGCTACGCCACGGGTTTCTCGCTGTTTTTTCTAGTCTATGGGGCCGAGGCCGTCCTCCACATGGACTTAGAATACGGCTCCTCGAGGACCAGGGCGTACGACGACCGAAGCAACCAGACTAGCCGAGAGGACTCGCTGGACCAGCTCGAGGAGGCTCGGGACGTTGCCTTACTACATTCGGCATGGTACCAGCAGTCGCTGCGGCGCTACCACGCCCGAAGCATTCGGCCCCGAGGCTTCCAACTGGGAGACTTGGTGCTTCGTCTGCGATAGGACGCCCGAGGGCACCACAAGCTCACTCCTCCCTGGGAAGGGCCCTTCATCATCACCAAGATCTTGAAGCCCAGAACATACAAGCTGGCCAACGACCAAGGCGAGGTCTACAACAACGCTTAGAACATCCAACAGCTACATCGCTTCTACCCTTAAGATGTTTTAAGTCGTTCGTGTACCTCGTTTACATACACAAAGTCTAACCGTCAAGGAAGGGTCGGCCTTGCCTCAGCAAAGCCCGACCCTCCCTCGAGGGCTAGAAGGGGGGAACCCCCTCTGCGTCAAAATTTTCCTCGAAAAAATTTTCTACCAAAACGACCTTTGTGCTTTCGACTTCCGTATCGATAGCGGGATCCTGAGAACAACGAGAGTACACGTAAGCGGCAAGGCCGACCGAGCCGAGGGACTCCTACGCCTCCGGGATACGGATACCTCACTCATCACCTTCCGCGAGAAGTAACTCACGCTCGGATAAGCGATCCTGCTACCGGACAAGTCCAAACACTCGGGTAGAAAACAACTTTCGTGCCTTCTCGACTGTATCAATAACGGAATCCTACGACCAAATGAGAGTGCACGTAAGCGGCAAGGCCGACTGAGCCAAGGAACTCCTACGCCTCCGGTCTACGGATACCTCACTCATCACCTTCCGCAAAAAGTAACTCTCGCTTGGATAAACGATTCTGCTGCTGACAGACAAGTCGTGATGCTCGAAACGAGAGGAAAGAAGACGCAGCTTTTTAACACGATGATAAAGTGTTTAGGCCCCGGCGGCCGCGAAAAAGCATGCGCACTGAAAGGATCACGATGCCCAAGAGGGGGGGGGTGAATTGGGCTTTTCTAAAAATCAACACTAATTAAAACCTAAGCAAGAGCTAAGTAAGAGCCCAACTTCACCCCAACTACTAGCACTAAGAATATAATACTAGAAATGCAACAATGCTAAGACAATACTTCAAATACTTGCTAAACAAATACACAATGTAAAGTGCTTGAATTAAGTGCGGAATGTAAAGCAAGGTTTAGAAGACTCCTCCAATTTTTCCCGAGGTATCGAAGAGTCGGCACTCTCCACTAGTCCTCGTTGGAGCACCCGCGCAAGGGTATCGCTCCCCCTTGGTCCTCGCAAGAACCAAGTGCTCACTACGAGATGATCCTTTGCCACTCCGGCGCGGTGGATCCCTCGAGACCGCTTACAAACTTGAGTCGGGTCACCAACAAGATCTTCACGGTGATCACCGAGCTCCCAACGCCACCAAGCCATCTAGGTGATGCCGATCACCAAGAGTAACAAGCCGTAGACTTTCGCTTGACCAAGAGAAGCCTAATGCAAGTGGTGTGTGCTCTAGGTGGCTCTTGCTAGCGCTAATGAGGAACAAACACGGATTAAGATTCTCTAATCTCCTCACTAGGCTTTTGGTGCTTGCAATGCTCTATCAATGTGCTGGAATAAATGTGGAGTGCAAGACATTGAATATGGTGGGTGGAAGGGGTATAAATAGCCCTCACCCACCAACTAGCCGTTACAGGCAACTTTATGCGCACTGGCGCACCGGACAGTCCGGTGCGCCACCGGTGCGCCACCGATGCGCCACCGGTGCGCCAACGGTCGTTTCCAATGGCTAGTTCTGACAACTAGCCGTTGGACTCATGGCACACCGGACAGTGAACAGTCACTGTCCGGTGCACATCGGACAGTCCGGTGCGATGTCCGGTGCGCCACTAAAATTCAACTCTGAAACAGGCGCTCTCGGGTTTTCTGAGGAGGAAGCTTCTTCCTCGGACCAGCGTGGTCCGACCTGGCAGAGGGTGCACCGGACAGTCCGGTGCACACCGGACAGTCCAGTGCCCCAGGGACAGAAACCCTACTTCTTGTTTTTCAGCTGATTTTCAAATCGGTTTTCGTTCTAACTTGTGAGTGAGTCTTAGAGTGACACCTAGCACTGTATATGAGTGTGATTGTGCACCAACACTACACTAGAACTCTCTTGGTCAAACTACTCATCGACAACCCCTCTTTATAGTACGACTAAAAGAGAATAAAAGACCTAACTAAATCGCGAGTGTCCACATCTCCTTGACACTCGGACTCCGTAGACCTTCACCTTTTGTTTCGTTGTTTTAGCCGTTGCTTCGAGTTATTATCTCCGGGATTGTTTTCACCGTTGTAGTACTTCTACCTGTCATGCGACCTAACTTACCATTTGTCTCTGCAAAACACACGTTAGTCACATATAATATTATGTTGTCATTAATCACTAAAACCAACCAGGGGCCTAGATGCTTTCAATCTCCCCCTTTTTGGTGATTGATGACAACCTTACAAGTTTTGTGAGAGAAGTTTGTTTTGAAGTTTCTGTCAATAGAAAGGATGGTTAGTTATACTCAGTAATCTTTGACAGAAAGAACGTGTACCATAATAATAAGAGTGAGCGCATACACATCATAAGATTCTTGTTCATATAAAAGTGAAGTTAAATCAATGAAACAAGAACAAGAAGACTGGTGATAAAATATAAGGTGAAAACATAATACACACAGTCAATCATAAGCAACGAGAGTATATATCGAGTTTGTGAGCCAAAAACATCAAGCTAGTACAGAGAGTAGCAAGCACATATATTACACCAAAATGGGACTCTCTACTAACTCTCTAACACCCCCTAGCTCTCACAACTCATATCTCTCCCCCTTTGGCGTCAAACACCAAAAGGACACCCGAACCTAAACATCTGAAGCGGGAGGAGGCGGCGGGGGCGCGTCCGGTCGCGGTCGAGGCAGCAGAGCGAACGCCGGCGGAGGGTCAGAGTCAGTCTTGGATCCAGGATCTGCGGTAGAAGCTGGAGCTGGTACTAACTCGGACTGAGGCCACGCAGCAGGAGCTGCCGGAACAGAAGTGGTCACAGATACTGCCACAGCAGTAGTGGTAACAGCAGACGCTGGTGGCACTGGCGGCTGCGGGCAGACAGAGCTGAGAGTCGGAGAGGTGAAAGCCAAAGTGACCGGCCGGAGCGGAGAAGTACCAACAGGGGGTCCTGACAAAATCGATGGCACAACTGGAGCGTGAAGCGGAGGAGGTGGAGCAGACTGAACTGGAGGAACTGAGACACCAGACTGCTGTAGCATAAGAGCCATGAATGCCCTGTTCTCAGCCCGATCCTGAAGTAGCTGCTGCTGAAGCGCATCCTGCCTGTCCTGCATGTTCTGAAACATCGAGAGCATCGTCTCAGATAACCGGGCCTGCTCGGCTGCCAGGTGAGCCAGAATCGAAGCAAGAGCAGGGTCCATAGCCGGAGGGGCAGCAGGGGCAGCACTAGAGCTCCCAGCCTCATGATCATGTGAGCGTGAAGGCATAGGAGGCGGAGGCGGAGGCGGAGGAGGAACCCCAAAATCATCATCATCATCATCATCATCTGCTGTATCCTGAATGTCGAACTGACGAAGAGCAGCGTCCTCGGCCTGAGAGTCAAAAACAGGAGCAGAAGCTGGCACAGGAGTCTCAGGCGCAGGACGGTAGGATCCAAAAACGAGGCGTGAGGCCTCAAGAGTGCCCTGAAACCGAGGAGGCTGAATCAGCTGCGCAAAGATGTGGCACAAGTAGTGAGCATAGGGCAACTGCCGACGAGCACGAATCACATCCAAAACGGTGTCCTCGATCTCACAAATAAGGAAGTCCACGACGTCAAACTCAGAGTGAGAGACCAGGGCACCAAGGAGCCAAAGCTGAATATGTGTGGTAGCCTCCCTGTATCCCATCCTCGGCAGAAGAGTCCGTCTGATAAGCTCATATAAGTACTTGGCTGCTGTAGTAAAGTCTGCCGGTGAACGTCGCGACCCATCTGTGAAGGGCGGGCGGAACAGAACCGCGACGTGAGCTGTACCCGGAGCCACACCGCCGTGAGGGCGACGAGGAGGGTCAGAAGTGCCGTAGCAGAGGCTGTGAAGACGAGTCGTCGACTCGAGAAATCCAAAAAACTAGCGAATCTGACTGGCAGTAATGGTGACATCCTCGCGCTCAAAACGAAACCTCATCCAGTGATGATCCGGGTCAATCCATACAGAGACGTAGAAGACTCGTACCCACTCCTCAATATACCTGCCGCTGGTAGTCAAAAGGGTCTGAAGGCCAGGCAGATATGTGAGGTGCGCCTCAGAGTCAGCACCGGCTGCAAGCAGAAAGGCTGGAAGATCCAAAAGCCGGTGCACTCGCAGAGCTATCTGAGCAGACATCTGGGCTCTGAAAAATGACTCCTGAATACGTGTGCTGAATAGGTCAACTGTTGCAGGGTCCCTCTGAGCTGGTAACCAAGACTCCACGGGTACGTATCTGAACCTACGTACCCGTGCTGCTGTAGCATGCTGAAGGTCAAACAGTCTAGGATCCGCAGCAAGTGGTTGTACCTCAGTCTCATCGCGCTCCCGGAATCGAGGTGGAGGGATAGGAGGAGCTGAAGCGGGAGCGGTAGGAGGAGCAGTGGAAGCTGGCGTAGTGGAGGTAGTGGGTATGGCTGTGGTGGATGGCGCAACAGGAGTGACAGGAGCAGGCAGAGTGGGTGGCGGAGTGGAAGCAGAGGTGTGAGTGGAGGAGCGCCGGGAGGCGAGACGACGAACACGGTATGCGATCTGATCCGATAGAGTCTACGGCTGATCTCCAAGCTCGGCCTACGCAGCGGCTGCTGCTGCGGCTACCGCCGCACGGGCTGCTCTGTCCGTACGTCGCTTCTTGCGGCCTTCCTGCTGCTCCAAGTAAACGGTCTTGCCCTTGACCTGCCTGAAGGGGCGACGAGGATCCTCATCATCGCCTCCCCCTGGCACCGACACATTCTTCATGCGTGGCATCCTGAACTGATGTCTGCAAATGAGAGAGAGTGACTAAGCACAGAGCGAAAATGTCCGATTGATTAGCAGAAGATGAGATGACTACCTGGAAAGCTCACACGAGAGGTGACGATCCAGGCAGAACAGGAGACGACACACAGGCAATCAAGGTCACTGAAATGACAGAAGAGGTGAGCACGTATTAGTCACATAGTCATAAGTATATGAAATGTGAATAAATACATACACAGAGAAATATGGCACAGAAAACACGAGACGAGACGATCGATAGGTCAAACGGCGTGAAAACGACGTTTGAACGATAAATAGTGTCATAGGAGGTTTGGAATTTGAATTGAGGCACGAAACGACATGGAATTGAGCCGATACTTCACGAATAGGTTTATATAGGTGAATATGAGTGAAGTGTGTGCTTGGTTTGAATTTAGGCGAAGAAAAAGAGATTTGGGCACTCGGCTCGGAAACGATCGCTCGAAACGGGGAATTGAGTGAAATTGAAGCCTGGAAACTCGGATTGGCGTGAAATTTGGTAAGTATGTTACTAGAAAGTGTTGTGAAGGTGCCTGAAAAGTTTGGGTTCAATTGGAGCATTTTTGGCTGGTTTGGGCATTTCAACGAACACTTGGAGGGCGAGGAATTAGGGTTTCGGAGAAATGGCCATTTAAGGTGTGAAAACCCTCCCGAAGGAGCTGAGAGCCTGCAGGAGTACTCAAGGAATACAGGGGAACACATTTCACAACATGGTTGCACTGGATTTCACAGGAATTGGAATTGGGGCAAAAGGGGTGGAATGGAGTGCTCTGCTCAAAAGAAATAGAGAGGAGGGAGAACTGAGGGAGAGATGGGCTGCTCACCGAGGAGGGAAGGAGAGGGGCACGAGGTCGCCGGAGCACAGTCGGAGACAGTGGCCGCCGGTGGAGGGAGATCGCCGGTGAGAGGAGGAAACTGCCAGGCACAGAGAGGGAGCGCTGGCAGGGAGAAATAAGTGAGCCTCTGGCTCGGTCTCGGGCTGGAGGCCTTTTTTTAAAATGCGATATGGGCGCACCGGACAGTCTACAGTGCCTGTCCGATGCACACCGGGCAGCGCACAGCAGCTGTCCGGTGAACCACCGGACAGCGCACAGGAAAAAGGATTTATAGCGCGCGGCTGCCGGTGCACCGGACATTGCACAGTGCAGTGTCCGGTGCACACCGGACTGTCCGGTGAGCCCAGACAGAGGGAAGATTGGAAAATTTTGAATTTTTCTATCTAACTTCCAACCAAACCAAATCCCAACTTATAATCACACAAAATAACACTTGTTGGGACAGGTATTGGCACCCTCATATACTTTTCAAAATATTTTGCCATAGGCTAGATAATTTTTAGAGAAAATAGGCAAATGGTGAAATTTGCATTTTGGCTTGCACTAGGGGTTTTCATGAGTGATTTGAGTTTTGAATACTCCCCCTAAGTGCAGTACCTCATGCATATTTCAAGAACCAACAATTGTATAAAAAGTAAAAATTTAAGTGCCAAAAGCTTAAAACTAAGACTTGTCAAGTTTGACCCGAGTTAAGCTTTTTCACTCGCTTTGTTGGCGGTTATCTCAACTAGGTTAGACAAGCCCTAGATGCAATACAAGAAATTTAAACATGCAATGCAAGCTTGACAACACCATTTGACATTTTACTTAAAATTTCTGAGATCAAGAATATTTAGTTCATTCCTCAACATGCAAAAGCGGGTCTTATCAAGTGGCTTAGTGAAAATATCCGCTAATTGATCTTCCGACCTCACTCCTTCTAAAATGATATCTCCTTTAGCAACATGATCTCTAAGGAAGTGATGACGGATATCAATGTGATTGGTGCGAGAGTGTTGTACAGGATTATTAGCAATTTTAACAGCACTCTCATTGTCACACAACAAAGGTACCTTTTCTAGAACTACGCCATAGTCTAGAAGAGTTTGTTTCATATATAAAATCTGTGTGCAACAAGCACCTGCGGCAATGTATTCCGCTTCGGCAGTTGACAAGGCAACACTGTTTTGCTTTTTGGATGTCCATGAAACTAGTGATCTACCAAACAGGTGGCATCCCCCAGAAGTACTTTTCCTATCAATTTTGCAACCGGCATAATCCGAATCGGAATAGCCAATTAAATCAAAAGTAGCTCCATTGGGATACCACAGACCAACGCTTGTGGTGTGCCTGAGATACCTAAGAATTCTCTTAACAGCACGAAGATGAGCTTTCTTAGGATTAGATTGAAATCTAGCACACATGCAGACACTAAACATGATATCGGGCCTAGATGCGGTAAGGTACAATAAACTACCAATCATAGAACGGTAGAGAGTTTGATTAACCGGGTTACCTCCCTCATCTAGGTCGAGATGTCCATTTGTAGGCATGGGGGTCTTGATTGGTTTGCACTTCTCCATGCTGAACCTTTTCAACAAGTCTTTGGTATACTTCTCTTGTGAGAGAAAGTTACCATCTTTCATTTGCTTGACTTGAAAGCCGAGAAAGTACGTCAGCTCACCAATCATTGACATCTCGAACTCCTTCGACATCAACTCACCAAATTCCTTGCAATGATAATCATTTGTCGAGCCAAAGATTATATCATCAACATACACTTGACAAATGAAAATATCACCGTTATGTTTCTTTGTGAAGAGAGTTGTGTCGACGATCCCGATCTTGAAGCCCTTTTCGATGAGGAAGTCGCGAAGGCGCTCATACCAAGCCCTTGGAGCTTGCTTTAGCCCATATAGCGCCTTGGACAACCTATAAGCATGGTTAGGATATCTAGGGTCTTCAAATCCAGGTGGTTGCTCAACATATACAAGTTCATTTATGAAGCCATTTAAAAATGCACTTTTTACATCCATTTGATAAAGTTTTATATCATAGCATGATGCATATGCAAGTAGGATACGGATGGCTTCCAGTCGAGCAACCGGTGCAAAGGTCTCTCCAAAATCTAAGCCTTCAACTTGAGAGAATCCTTTTGCAACAAGTCTTGCCTTGTTCCTTACAATCACACCTTGATCATCTTGTTTGTTTCTGAACACCCACTTTGTTCCAATGATTCTTGCATCTTGTGGGGGCTTCTCCAGGGTCCAAACTTCATTACGGGTGAAGTTGTTAAGTTCTTCATGCATGGCATTCACCCAGTCCGGATCCTGTAGCGCCTCATCTATACAAGTAGGCTCAACACAAGAAACAAAGGAGTGATGTTCAATAAAAGAAGCATGTCTATGGTATTGAGTAATAACCCCTTGTGAAGGACTCCCGATGATTTGGTTTTGAGGATGAGCTTGAAGTAGTGATGAATTTCTCCTGTTGACCACTTGGGAAGAAGATCCTGGAGCATCAACATCTTCGGCTTGTACCCTTGCTTGTTCATGAGAGACAAATGTATCTTCATTTGCATGCCTCTCATCTTTATCATCATCTTGTGGTACATTTGATGAAGAAGGCCTGTCAATGTGTTGCACCTCTTCTTCATCTTCTTTTGGTTTGATAGCTCCAATTGGCATGTTCTTCATTGCTTCCCTAAGTGGCTCATCACCTACATCATCAAAATTCTCAAGTGCTCCTTGGGAGCCATTAGTCTCATCAAATTCCACATCATATGTTTCTTCTACCACGCCAGTGGCATGATTGAATACTCGATATGCTTTGGACTTTAATGAATAACCCAAAAGAAAACCAATATCACAACGTCTTTGAAACTTCCCTAGGTGATGGCGTTTCTTGAAGATATAGCATTTGCATCCAAACACCCGAAAGAAGGAGACGTCTGGCTTTTTCCCATTTAGCAGTTCATAGGGAGTCTTCACAAGCAGCCGGTGAGGAAATAGCCTGTTTGATGCATAACATGCAGTGTTGACAGCTTCAGCCCAAAACCTCTCTGGTGTGTTATACTCATCAATCATTGTTCTTGCAAGAGTGATCAAGGTCTTGTTCTTCCTTTCAACAACTCCATTTTGTTGAGGTGTGTATGTTGCAAATACTTCATGCTTGATCCCAATTTCATCATAGTACTCATGAATGTTGGTGTTGTCAAATTCTTTGCCATTGTCACTTCTAATCTTCTTGATCTTGCAATCAAATTCATTTTGTGCTTTCTTGGCAAACTTCTTGAATATAGATGCAACTTTAGATTTGTCATGGAGAAAGAACACCCAAGTGTATCTTGAGAAGTCATCAACAATCACTAGACAGTAGAGGTTGCCACAGGCACTTACATAATTTGTAGGTCCAAATAAATCCATATGAAGTAGTTCCAGTGGCCTTGATGTTGACATGAAAGCTTTAGTAGGATGTGTATTAGCAACTTGCTTTCCAGCTTGACATGCACTACATGGCTTGTCTTTTTCAAACACCACATCCTTTAATCCTCTAACCATGTCTTTCTTTAATACCTTCTTGAGTGTGCTCATCCCAACATGTGCAAGCCTCCTATGCCAGAGCCATCCAAGTGAAGCTTTGGTGAAGAGGCAAGTTCTTAAGTCTGCATCTTCTGAAGTGAAATCCACTAAGTAGAGGTTGTTGTACCTAAAACCTTTGAACACCATTGATTCATCATCCATCTTTGTTACAATAACCTCTGTTGGAGTGAATAAGCATTGAAGTCCAAGATCACAGAGTTGACCCACTGATAATAAATTGAAGCTCAAAGGTGCAACTAAGAGAACATTTGATATTGATAGATCATTTGAGATTGCCACCTTGCCAAGTCCTTGCACTTTTCCTTTTGAATTGTCTCCAAATGTGATTTTATCTTGTCCATCAACATTCTCATCAAGTGAGGTGAACATCCGTGGGTTGCCTGTCATATGTTGTGTGCATCCACTATCAATAACCCAATGACTCCCACCGGTTTTGTAGTTCACCTACATCCACAGACAATTCAAGCTTGAGTTTTGAGGGCCCTATATTGCATAGGACCAGTGACTCTCTCAATTAAGGACTTTGCCACCCAGATTTGTCTAGGTCTACTCTTGTTTGGTGGACCTAGGAATGTAACTTTGACCTTTCCATTTGCAACCTTTCTTAGAACATAATGAGCATTGAAAGCAAATGGTCTTGAGTGCTTAGGCAAGGGAGTTGGTGGTTTGCTTTGCAGTTGTGGGCAAAATGACCTTCATTTCCACACTCAAAGCATTTGATAGGCCTGTGAGTCTGCTTTGGCTTGTATTGAGTGGTAGCTCACAAAAGCATTGTATCCAATACCACTCTTGTTGTTTTTCATGACAGTGTTCATAAGCAGCTCATTTTGGAGGCATTGACCCTTGTTGAACTTTTGCACACTTGTTGCAAGATGTTCATTTTCACTTTTTAGTTTCTTGACCTCATTTTTAAGCCTTTGATTATCCACTGCCAACTCATTGTTGAAATCATTGTTCTCAATAGCAACCTTTCCTCTAGTAGTTGCATCAGTCAAGTAATTCTTCAATTTTTGGTTGTCTAAAGTCAGGACTTCAACTTTTTCAGTCAATTCAGCATGTAGACTAGTTTGCTCTTCTTGACTCAAATCATCACATGAGGTTGCTACATCAAACTTAACAACAGGGTTAATAGCCTCATGTGTTTTGCAAGATAAAAGTTCATTTTCAACAAGAAGATTGTCATGATCAAATTTAATTTGAGTATAGTCTTGCTTGATCTTTACTAATCTATTTTGCAACTCCCTATTAGCTTCATTTAATTTGTCACATTTTTCCTTAGCATCTTTTAGGGAGTTTGTGAGCTCATTTATAGTTGATGACATAGTTTTATTCTCTTCTTTTATTTCATCACTAGCCTTTATAACTATGTCATATTTGGCATTTAAAGATTCATTTTCATTTTTCAACCTATCACATTTAGCTTTTGACTTTCTAATGATTTGAGTATATTCTTTAAGCAAGTCAGCTAACTCATCATATGAAGGTGAAGCAAATTCCTCATCACTATCACTATCACTATCATCAGCAATATTAATATCATTTTGTACCTTCCGTTCACCCCTAGCCATGAGGCATAGGTGAGAAGTTGATGATGGCGATGGTGGTGGTGAAGAGAAGTCCCCGGCGATGGCGGCAACTTTTTCATCATTCTCTTCTTCACTTGAAGAAGACCCACTTGATGATTCGATGTCGGTGAGCCAGTCGCCAACAATATATGCGTTTCCATTCTTCTTCTTGTGGAACCTCTTTTGCTTCCCATCCTTCCTCTTGAAGAATTTCTTTTCCTTCTTTTCATCATCGCTGTCATCTTCTTTCTTGCCCTTGAACTTATTCTTCTTGGGCTTGTTGCATTGATGAGCAAGATGACCAAGCTCACCACAGTTGTAGCAGTCCATCTCAGAGATGGGCTTTCTTTTGTTGGAAAAGAATTTCTTCTTTCTTGAATCAAATTTGATGCCTTCTCTATTTAGCTTCTTCAACATCTTGGTGGTCTTCCTTACCATCAAGGCAATGTATGCATCAAGGTCATCATCACTTGAGGATTCTTCCTCAACTTGTATTTTTGCTTTTCCTTTTCTTTCATGATTTGCTTTGAGAGCCAAATCTTTTCTTTTGGAAGATGATTCTTCTTTGTCGTTGATGTGCATGTACATTTCATGGGCATTGATCTTTCCCAAAATCTGTGTAGGTGTGGTAACTGAAAGATCCATTTGATGTAGCACAGTGACAATGTGTCCATATTTGTCTATTGGGAGGACACTGAGAATCTTCCTCACAACATCCGGTTGTGAGATTTGAGTAAGCCCCAATCCATTAACTTCCTCTACAAGAATATTGAGACGTGAGTACATAGCATTTGCATTTTCATTAGTAAGCATTTCAAAAGAATTTAACTTTCGCATGGCTATGTGATATATCTCCTCACGCTCACTTCTAGGTCCTTCGTGTAGAGCACAAATGTCCATCCACAAATCATGAGCATTTTTATGATTTCTTACTCTATTGAACACATCTTTGCAAAGGCCTCTAAAAAGGGTGTTTTTGGCCTTAGCATTCCATTTCTCATAATTGAACTCATCACCTACAAGATTTGTGCGATCTCTAGGTTCGGGGAATCCTTGTGTGGCGGCTTTATAGACACCAATGTCTATAGCCTCTAAGTATGCTTCCATACGAATTTTCCAATAAGGAAAATCGTCACCATCAAAAACGGGAGGAGGTCCATCCCCACCGAACATCGTAACTCTAGCGGTTAAGCTAATCTATGAGCAACAAGGCTTTGATACCAATTGAAAGGATCACGATGCCCAAGAGGGGGTGAATTGGGCTTTTCTAAAAATCAACACTAATTAAAACCTAAGCAAGAGCTAAGTAAGAGCCCAACTTCACCCCAACTACTAGCACTAAGAATATAATACTAGAAATGCAACAATGCTAAGACAATACTTCAAATACTTGCTAAACAAATACACAATGTAAAGTGCTTGAATTAAGTGCGGAATGTAAAGCAAGGTTTAGAAGACTCCTCCAATTTTTCCCGAGGTATCGAAGAGTCGGCACTCTCCACTAGTCCTCGTTGGAGCACCCGCGCAAGGGTATCGCTCCCCCTTGGTCCTCGCAAGAACCAAGTGCTCACTACAAGATGATCCTTTGCCACTCCGGCGCGGTGGATCCCTCGAGACCGCTTACAAACTTGAGTCGAGTCACCAACAAGATCTTCACGGTGATCACCGAGCTCCCAACGCCACCAAGCCGTCTAGGTGATGCCGATCACCAAGAGTAACAAGCCGTAGACTTTCGCTTGACCAAGAGAAGCCTAATGCAAGTGGTGTGTGCTCTAGGTGGCTCTCGCTAGCGCTAATGAGGAACAAACACGGATTAAGATTCTCTAATCTCCTCACTAGGCTTTTGGTGCTTGCAATGCTCTATCAATGTGCTGGAATAATTGTGGAGTGCAAGACATTGAATATGGTGGGTGGAAGGGGTATAAATAGCCCTCACCCACCAACTAGCCGTTACAGGCAACTTTCTGCGCACTGGCGCACCGGACAGTCCGATGCGCCACCGGTGCGCCAACGGTCGTTTCCAACGGCTAGTTCTGACAGCTAGCCGTTGGACTCATGGCACACCGGACAGTGAACAGTCACTGTCCGGTGCACACCGGACAGTCCGGTGCGATGTCCGGTGCGCCACTAAAATTCAACTCTGAAACAGGCGCTCTCGGGTTTTCTGAGGAGGAAGCTTCTTCCTCGGACCAGCGTGGTCCGACCTGGCAGGGTGCACCGGACAGTCCGGTGCACACCGGACAGTCCGGTGCCCCAGGGACAGAAACCCTACTTCTTGTTTTTCAGCTGATTTTCAAATCGGTTTTCGTTCTAACTTGTGAGTGAGTCTTAGAGTGACACCTAGCACTGTATATGAGTGTGATTGTGCACCAACACTACACTAGAACTCTCTTGGTCAAACTACTCATCGACAACCCCTCTTTATAGTACGGCTAAAAGAGAATAAAAGACCTAACTAAATCGCGAGTGTCCACATCTCCTTGACACTCGGACTCCGTAGACCTTCACCTTTTGTTTCGTCGTTTTAGCCGTCGCTTCGAGTTCTTATCTCCGGGATTGTTTTCACCGTTGTAGTACTTCTACCTGTCATGCGACCTAACTTACCATTTGTCTCTGCAAAACACACGTTAGTCACATATAATATTACATTGTCATTAATCACTAAAACCAACCAGGGGCCTAGATGCTTTCACGCACGCTATAGACAAACTGTCCCTGTAGGTTCAAGCATCGGCACGGGGAGCAGCAGCACCCTCGGCGAAACCTGGCCTGGCCTCGGACGGCGACCCGGGCGAAAGGACCTCCACCTAAGGGAGGACGCCAGCACCGCGCCAGCGGATGTCTTGGCCAAGCTCCAGCGGCTGCTGCCACATCTTCCTCAGCCTGGGAAGCCGCCAGTTCCCGGGCCGACGAAGTCTCTTTTCGAGTCGACTCCGCCTCTGTCCACGCCAACACCGATGCCTCCGGCTCCGGCTCATCGCAGAGCAGCCGAGGGTTCTAAAAGCTGAGCAAGAGAGGCCTAGAGCGGCAAGGCCGACCGAGCCGAGGGACTCCTACGCCTCCGGGATACAGAAACCTCACTCGTCACCTTCCGCGAAAGGCAACTCACACTTGGTTAAGTGGTTCGGTTAGCCAACAGGCAAGTCCCAGTGCTCGGAATGAGGAAGAAACACAGCTTTATACTCGAAATACCCAAATGTTCAGGCCTCGACAGCCACAAAGAACAAAACATATACTTGGGGTAACTATACTACACAGACTTAGACGTCGGCAGAACCCTCGACGGTTCTCCCGACCTACGACAAATGTCTAAGTACTTGAAGCGGTTACATTTTGCTCCGGCAAAAACCTGGTATATCTCCTCACAAATGGGACTCTAGTTCCGCTCCCACGGGTATGAACAACCTCCACACCAGGGGGCCCGCGGGATGACGAACTCCAAGCGGCTTGCCGGTGACCTCTGCAGCAGCAGAGACAACGACCTCTGCCTTGGGTGGCTAAACAGCAGCGGTGATGACCTCAGGACAATCGCTGCAGTGAAGAGGCCCTCGCCCACGTCCCCACACGAGGGGCGAGGACAAGCTGAAAGGGAATTAGGCTTACACCTATTTCCTAAACTAATTTTGGTGGTTGAATTGCCCAGCACAAATAATTGAACTAACTAGTTTGCCCAAGTTTATAAGTTCTACAGGTACCAAAGGTTCACCATAAGCCAATAAAAAGACCAAGAAAAAGGGTTCAAACAAAGGAGCAAAGGGACAACCGAAGGTACCCTGGTCTGGCGCACCGGACTGTCCGGTGCACCACCGGACTGTCCGGTGCACCACCGGACAGTGTCCGGTGCACCAGGGAAGATCGACTTCAAAGTCTGCACCTTCGGGAATTCTTGGAGCCAGCGCGCTATAATTCACCGGACTGTCCGGTGTACACCGGACAGTGTCCGGTGCTCCAAGAGGACGCGACTCCAAACTCGCCAGTCTCGGGAATTCGCATCGGCTGCTCCGCTATAATTCACCGGACATGTCCGGTGTACACCGGACTGTCCGGTGTAACTGCGGGGCAACGGCTACTTCGGCGCCAACGGCTACCTGCAAGCACATTAAATGCGCGCCAGCGCGCGCAGAGGTCAGGCACGCCCATGCTGGCGCACCGGACACCCTACAGTTCATGTCCGGTGTGCCACCGGACATCCAGGCGGGCCCAGCGTCAGAACTCCAACGGTCGGAACCCTAACGGCCTGGTGACGTGGCTGTCGCACCGGACATGTCCGGTGTGCACCGGACTATCCGGTGCACCATACGACAGACAGCCTCCACCAAACGGCTAGTTTGGTGGTTGGGGCTATAAATACCCCCAACCACCCCACATTCAAGTCATCCAAGTTTTCCACGTCTCAACCACTTACAAGAGCTAGGCATTCAATTCTAGACACACCCAAGTGATCAAATCCTCTCCAATTCCACACAAGGCTTTAGTGATTAGCGAGAGAGATTTGCCGTGTTCTTTTGAGCTCTTGCGCTTGGATTGCTTCTTTTCTTTCTCACTTGTTCTTGTGATCAAAACTCCATTGTAACCAAGGCAAGAGACACCAATTGTGTGGTGGTCCTTGCGGGGAAGTTTTGTTCCCGGTTTTGATTTGAGAAGAGAAGCTCACTCGGTCCGAGGGACCGTTTGAGAGAGGGAAAGGGTTGAAAAAGACCCGGCCTTTGTGGCCTCCTCAACGGGGAGTAGGTTTGCGAGAACCGAACCTCGGTAAAACAAATCCACGTGTCACACTCTTCATTTGCTTGCGATTTGTTTTGCGCCCTCTCTCTCGGACTCATTATTATTTCTAACGCTAACCCGGCTTGTAGTTGTGATTAATCTTGTAAATTTCAGTTTTTCCCTATTCACCCCCCCTCTAGGCGACTTTCAATTGGTATCAGAGCTCGGTGCTTCATTAGAGCCTAACCGCTCGAAGTGATGTCGGGAGATCACACCAAGAGGGAGATGGAGACCGGCGACAAGCCGACTACGAGTCACGGGAGCACTTCATCGGAAGAGTCCCGCACCAAGAGGAAGGAGAAGAAGAAGAGCTCCTCCAACAAAGGGAAAGGTAAGGAGAAGAAATCCTCTTCCCACAAGTCGCATCGGAGAGGCGACAAGCACAAGAGGATGAGGAAAGTGGTCTACTACGAGACCGACACTTCATCAACATCGACCTCCGACTCCGACGCACCGTCCGTCACTTCTAAGCGCCAAGAGCGCAAGAAGTATAGTAAGATCCCCCTACGCTACCCCTCAAACTGTACTCCTTTACTCTCCGTTCCATTAGGCAAACCACCGGTTTTTGACGGTGAAGATTATAACATGTGGAGTGACAAAATGAGGCACCATCTAACCTCACTCCACACAAGCATATGGAATGTTGTTGAGTTTGGTGTACAGGTACCATCCGTAGGGGATGAAGACTACGACTCGGACGAGGTGGCCTAAATCCACCACTTTAACTCCCAAGCAACCACTATACTCCTCGCCTCTCTAAGTCGAGAGGAGTATAATAAGGTGCAAGGGCTAAAAAGTGCGAAGGAAATTTGGGACGTACTCAAGACCGCACACGAAGGAGACGAGGTGACAAAGATCACCAAGCGAGAAACGATCGAGGGGGAGCTCGGTCGCTTCATGCTTCACCAAGGGGAGGATCCACAAGCAATGTACAACCGCTTGAAGACCTTGGTGAACCAAGTGCGCAACCTCGGGAGCGAAAAATGGGATGACCATGAGATGGTCAAGGTTATTCTTAGATCCCTCGTATTCCTTAACCCTACACAAGTTCAATTAATTCGAGGTGATCCTAGATATAAGCTAATGTCTCCCGAGGAAGTGATAGGAAAATTTGTAAGCTTTGAGCTAATGATTAAGGGCTCAAAGAAAATCATCGAGCAAGGCACCTCCTCCACGCCCGAGGCACAACCGGTCGCTTTCAAGGCGACAGAAGAAAAGAAGGAGGAGGCTACTCCAAGTCGAACACCCATCGACGCCTCCAAGCTCGACAACGAGGAGATGGCGCTCATCATCAAGAGCTTCCGCCAAATCCTCAAGCAAAGGAGGGGGAAAGACTACAAACCCTGCTCCAAGAAAGTATGCTACAAATGTGGTAAGCCCGGTCATTTTATTGCTAAATGTCCATTATCTAGTGATAGTGACAGGGGCGACGACAAGAAGGGGAGAAGAAAGGAGAAGAAGAGACATTACAAGAAGAAGGGTGGCGATGCCCACGTGTGCCGTGAGTGGGACTCCGACGAGAGCTCCACCGACTCCTCCTCCGACGAGGACGCCGCCAACATCGCCGTCACCAAGGGACTTCTCTTCCCCAACGTCGGCCACAAGTGCCTCGTGGCCAAGGAGGGCAAAAAGAAGAAGGTAAAATCAAGATCCTCCACTAAATACGAAACCTCTAGTGATGAGAATGATGCTAGCAATGAGGAGGATAACTTGTGCATTCTTTTTGCCGACCAAAACATGCAACAAAAAGAAAAATTAAATGAATTGATTAGTGCTATTCATGAGAAGGATGATCTCTTAGACTCTCAAGAGGACTTCCTTATTAAGGAAAACAAAAAGCATGTTAAGGTCAAAAATGCTTATGCTCTACAAGTTGAAAAATGTGAAAAATTATCTAGTGAGCTAAGCACTTGCCATGAGACTATTGACAACCTTAGAAATGAAAATGCTAGATTAATTGCTAAGGTTGATTCTCATGTTTGTGATGTTTCAATTCCCAATCTTAGAAATGATAATGATGATTTGCATGCTAAGATTAAGGAATTGAATGATTCTCTTGCTAGTCTTAGGATTGAAAATGAAAAATTAATTGCTAAGGCTAAAGATTTTGATGTTTGCAATATTACTATTTCTAACCTTAGAAGTGAGAATGATATATTACATGCTAAGGTTGTAGAATTAAAATCTTGCAAACCCTCTACATCTACTATTGAGCATGTTTCTATTTGAACTAGATGTAGAGATGTTGATATTGATGCTATTCATGATCATATGGCTTTAATTAAACAACAAAATGATCATATAGCAATATTAGATGCTAAAATTCCCGAGCATAACTTAGAGAATGAAAAGTTTAAATTTGCTAGAAGTATGCTCTATAATGGGAGACGCCCTGGCATCAAGGATGGCATTGGCTTCCAAAGGGGAGACAACGTCAAACTTAGTGCTCCTCCTAAAAATTTGTCTAACTTTGTTAAGGGCAAGGCTCCCATGCCTCAGGATAACGAGGGTTACATTTTGTACCCTGCCGGTTATCCCGAGAGCAAAATTAGGAAAATTCATTCTAGGAAGTCTCACTCTAGCCCTAACCATGCTTTTATGTATAAGGGTGAGACATCTAGCTCTAGGCAACCAACCCGTGCTAAGTTGCCTAGAAAGAAAACTCTTAGTGCATCAAATGATAATGGCATTTCATTTAAGACTTTTGATGCATCTTATGTGCTTACTAACAAATCCGGCAAGGTGGTTGCCAAGTTTGTTGGGGGCAAACACAAGGGCTCCAAGACTTGTGTTTGGGTACCCAAAGTTCTTGTTTCTAATGCCAAAGGACCCAAAACCGTTTGGGTACCTAAAGTCAAGAACTAAACTTGTTTTGTAGGTTTATGCATCTGGTGGCTCAAGTTGGATCATCGATAGCGGGTGCACAAACCACATGACGGGGGAGAATAAGATGTTCTCCTCCTACGAGAAAAACCAAGATCCCCAACGAGCTATCACATTCGGGGATGGAAACCAAGGTTTGGTCAAATGTTTGGGTAAAATAGCTATATCTCCTGACCATTCCATTTCCAATGTTTTTCTTGTTGATTCACTAGATTACAATTTGCTTTCCGTTTCGCAATTATGTCAAATGGGCTACAACTGTCTATTTACTGATGTAGGTGTCACTGTCTTTAGAAGAAGTGATGATTCAATAGCATTTAAAGGAGTGTTAGAGGGTCAGCTATACTTGGTAGATTTTGATAGAGCTGAACTCGACACTTGCTTAATTGCTAAGACTAACATGGGTTGGCTCTGGCACCGCCGACTAGCTCATGTTGGAATGAAGAATCTTCATAAGCTTCTAAAGGGAGAGCACATTTTAGGACTAACAAATGTTCATTTTGAGAAAGACAGGATTTGTAGCGCATGCCAAGCCGGGAAGCAAGTTGGCACTCATCATCCACACAAAAACATCATGACAAGTGACAGGCCACTGGAGCTCCTACACATGGATTTATTCGGCCCGATTGCTTACATAAGCATTGGCGGGAGTAAGTACTGTCTAGTTATTGTGGATGATTATTCTCGCTTCACTTGGGTGTTCTTTTTGCAGGAAAAATCCCATACCCAAGAGACCTTAAAGGGATTCTTGAGACGGGCTCAAAATGAGTTCGGCTTAAGGATCAAGAAAATTAGAAGCGACAACGGGACGGAGTTCAAGAACTCTCAAATTGAAGGCTTCCTTGAGGAGGAGGGCATCAAGCATGAGTTCTCTTCTCCCTACACCCCACAACAAAATGGTGTAGTGGAGAGAAAGAATCGAACTCTATTGGACATGGTAAGAACCATGCTTGATGAGTACAAGACGCCGGATCGGTTTTGGGCCGAGGCGGTCAACACCGCCTGCTACGCCATCAACCGGTTATATCTACACCGAATCCTCAAGAAGACATCCTATGAACTCCTAACCGGTAAAAAGCCCAATATTTCATATTTTAGAGTTTTTGGTAGCAAATGCTTTATTCTTGTTAAAAGAGGAAGAAAATCTAAATTTGCTCCTAAAACTGTAGAAGGCTTTTTACTAGGACATGACTCAAACACAAGGGCATATAGAGTCTTTAACATGTCCTCAGGACTTATTGAAGTTTCTTGTGACATTGTGTTTGATGAAACTAATGGCTCTCAAGTAGAGCAAGTTGATCTTGATGAGATAGGTGATGAAGAGGCTCTGTGCATCGCGCTAAGGAACATGTCCATTGGGGATGTGTGTCCTAAGGAATCCGAAGAGCCTCCAAGTGCACAAGATCAACCATCCTCCTCCACGCAAGCATCCACCAACTCAAAATGAGGACGAGGCTCAAGTTGATGAAGGAGAAGATCAAAGAAATGAGCCACCTCAAGATGACAGTAATGATCAAGGGGGAGATGCAAATGATCAAGATAAGGAGGATGAAGAGCCAAGGCCGCCACACCCAAGAGTCCACCAAGCAATCTAACGAGATCACCCTGTCGACACCATCCTCGGTGACATTCATAAGGGGGTAACTACTCGATCTCGTGTTGCACATTTTTGTGAGCATTACTCTTTTGTCTCCTCTATTGAGCCACACAGGGTAGAGGAAGCACTCCAAGATTCGGATTGGGTGATGGCGATGCAAGAGGAGCTCAACAATTTCACGAGGAACGAGGTATGGCATTTAGTTCCACGTCTTAACCAAAATGTTGTAGGAACCAAGTGGGTCTTCCGCAACAAGCAAGACGAGCATGGTGTGGTGACAAGGAACAAAGCTCGACTCGTGGCCAAGGGGTATTCACAAGTCGAAGGTTTGGATTTCGGTGAAACCTATGCACCCGTAGCTAGGCTTGAGTCAATTCGTATATTATTAGCCTATGCTACTTACCATGGCTTCAAGCTTTACCAAATGGACGTGAAGAGTGCCTTCCTCAATGGACCAATCAAGGAAGAAGTCTACGTTGAGCAACCTCCCGGCTTTGAAGACAGTGAGTACCCTAACCATGTTTATAGGCTCTCTAAGGCGTTTTATGGGCTCAAGCAAGCCCCAAGAGCATGGTATGAATGCCTTAGAGATTTCCTTATTGCTAATGGCTTCAAAGTCGGCAAGGCCGATCCTACTTTATTCACTAAAACTCTTGACAATGATTTATTTGTATGCCAAATTTATGTTGATGATATTATATTTGGGTCTACTAACCAATCCACATGTGAAGAATTTAGTAGGATCATGACACAAAAATTCGAGATGTCTATGATGGGGAGTTGAAGTATTTTCTAGGATTCCAAGTCAAGCAACTCCAAGAGGGCACCTTCATTAGCCAAACAAAGTATACTCAAGACATTCTAACCAAGTTTGGAATGAAGGATGCCAAGCCCATCAAGACACCCATGGGAACCAATGGGCATCTCGACCTCGACACGGGAGGTAAGTCCGTGGATCAAAAGGTATACCGGTCGATGATAGGTTCATTGCTTTATTTATGTGCATCTCGACTGGACATTATGCTTTCCGTTTGCATGTGTGCAAGATTCCAAGCCGACCCTAAGGAATCTCACCTTACGGCCGTAAAACGAATCTTGAGATATTTGGCTTATACTCCTAAGTTTGGGCTTTGGTGCCCTCGGGGATCCACATTTGATTTGATTGGTTATTCGGATGCCGATTGGGCGGGGTGTAAGATTAATAGAAAGAGCACATCGGGGACTTGCCAGTTCTTGGGAAAGTCCTTGGTGTCTTGGGCTTCAAAGAAGCAAAATTCGGTCGCTCTTTCAACCGCCGAAGCCGAGTATATTGCCGCAGGCCATTGTTGCGCGCAATTGCTTTGGATGAGGCAAACCCTGCGGGACTATGGTTACAAATTAACCAAAGTTCCTCTTCTATGTGATAATGAGAGTGCAATCCGCATGGCGGATAATCCCGTTGAGCATAGCCGCACTAAACACATAGCCATTCGGTATCATTTTCTTAGGGATCACCAACAAAAGGGGGATATCGAGGTTGCATACATTAATACTAAAGATCAATTAGTCGATATCTTTACCAAGCCACTAGATGAACAATCTTTTACCAAACTTAGGCATGAGCTCAATATTCTTGATTCTAGGAATTTCTTTTGCTAAACTTGCACACATAGCTCATAAGTATACCTTTGATCATATCTCTTTTATATGCTATGACTAATGTGTTTTCAAGTGTATTTCAAACCAAGTCATAGGTATATTGAAAGGGAATTGGAGTCTTCGGCGAAGACAAGGCTTCCACTCCACTCTACTACTCATCCTTCGCCATCGCTCCACTTCACTCTCCATCTTTGGTATAATCTTCACTCATATGTTTTATTTGCCAAAGGGGAGAAAATAGTTAGACAAGGGCTTATATCTCACTCAAAGTATCCGTTTTTGGCGATTCATGCCAAAGGGGGAGAAAGTATGAGCCCAAAGCAAAAGGACCGCACCACCACCCTAATTTTAAAAATTGATGATTTTCAATTGGTAAATTTCAAATTGGTATCTCTTTGTGTTCTAAAGGGGGAGAAAGTAGTATTTTCAAAATTGATATCTTAACACCCTCTTGAACACTAAGAGGAGAATTTATTTGAGGGGGAGTTTTGTTTTAGTCAAAGGAAAAGCATTTGAAACAAGGGGAGAAAATTTCAAACTTGAAAATGCTTCGCAAAATTTTACTCATTTACCTTTGACTATTTTGCAAAAGAACTTTGAAAAGGATTTACAAAAAGAATTTGCAAAAACAAAACATGTGGTGCAAGCGTGGTCCAAAATGTTAAAAATAAAGAAACAATCCATGCATATCTAGTAAGTGATATTTATTGGCTCAAATTCTAAGTAACCTTTGCACTTACTCTTTGCAAACTAGTTCAATTATGCACTCCTATACTTGCTTTGGTTTGTGTTGGCATCAATCACCAAAAAGGGGGAGATTGAAAGGGAATTAGGCTTACACCTATTTCCTAAACTAATTTTGGTGGTTGAATTGCCCAACACAAATAATTGAACTAACTAGTTTGCCCAAGTTTATAAGTTCTACAGGTACCAAAGGTTCACCATAAGCCAATAAAAAGACCAAGAAAAAGGGTTCAAACAAAGGAGCAAAGGGACAACCGAAGGTACCCTGGTCTGGCGCACCGGACTGTCCGGTGCACCACCGGACAGTGTCCGGTGCACCAGGGAAGATCGACTTCAAACTCTGCACCTTTGGGAATTCTTGGAGCCAGCGCGCTATAATTCACCGGACTGTCCGGTGTACAACGGACAGTGTCCGGTGCTCCAAGAGGACGCGGCTCCAAACTCACCAGTCTCGGGAATTCGCATCGGCTGCTCCGCTATAATTCACTGGACATGTCCGGTGTACACCGGACTGTCCGGTGTAACTGCGGGGCAACGGCTACTTCGGCGCCAACGGCTACCTGCAAGCACATTAAATGCGCGCCAGCGCGCGCAAAGGTCAGGCACGCCCATGCTGGCGCACCGGACACCCTACAGTTCATGTCCGGTGCGCCACCGGACATCCAGGCGGGCCCAGTGTCAGAACTCCAACGGTCGGAACCCTAACGGCCTGGTGACGTGGCTGTCGCACCGGACATGTCCGGTGTGCACCGGACTGTCCGGTGCACCATACGACAGACAGCCTCCACCAAACGGCTAGTTTGGTGGTTGGGGCTATAAATACCCCCAACCACCCCACATTCAAGTCATCCAAGTTTTCCACTTCTCAACCACTTACAAGAGCTAGGCATTCAATTCTAGACACACCCAAGTGATCAAATCCTCTCCAATTCCACACAAGGCTTTAGTGATTAGCGAGAGAGATTTGCCGTGTTCTTTTGAGCTCTTGCGCTTGGATTGCTTCTTTTCTTTCTCACTTGTTCTTGTGATCAAAACTCCATTGTAACCAAGGCAAGAGACACCAATTGTGTGGTGGTCCTTGCGGGGAAGTTTTGTTCCCGGTTTTGATTTGAGAAGAGAAGCTCACTCGATCCGAGGGACCGTTTGAGAGAGGGAAAGGGTTGAAAAAGACCCGGCCTTTGTGGCCTCCTCAACAGGGAGTAGGTTTGCGAGAACCGAACCTCGGTAAAACAAATCCACGTGTCACACTCTTCATTTGCTTGCGATTTGTTTTGCGCCCTCTCTCTCGGACTCAATATTATTTCTAACGCTAACCCGGCTTGTAGTTGTGATTAATCTTGTAAATTTCAGTTTTGCCCTATTCACCCCCCCTCTAGGCGACTTTCACAAGCCGTTAAGGCCAAAGAGTCGGAGGGCGCCGACCGTGGGTTCGAACCCACCGACACCGCGCCGGCGAACAGCGGCCGCCCCAAAGCGCACCGGCAGGTCCTCACTCCCGTCCTCGCCGAGGCCGCCCTAGAACACGAGCACCGCCCTCGTGACGTACGATGTGCTGGGCGACCCCCCAGCGCGGTTGACGGTGCGAGGAGGACCTGGACGTGGTCGGCCCGTGCGCGGCACGACCGCTGCCCGGACGAAGGACGGAAAGCTGCACCCTGTCCAGGGAGCAGCAGTTCGCCTTCCCCCGCATGGCTGGAGGACGCCTCCGCAGGGCTGGAGGATGCCTTTCTCCCCCAAACGCTGGGGGAAGAAAAGGGTCACCGGCCCACGCGGAGGCAACCCCCGACTCGGTGCGCTCCTCCGCCTCAGCCCGGATGACAAAGTTCCTTGAAGCTGAGGGCAGGGCGGGGCGGAGGCCGCAGCCCGGCTTGCTTCTCCCCACCAAACTGACCATTGGTGAGAGAATGCAGCCGGGCTGCTCGACGAAAATCCTTGAAGCCGAGCGATGGCTGAAAGGTGCCGATCTCCACGAGGCCGCGCTCCTCCAACAACAGCAAGAGCAAGGCAACGCTGGTGCACCCCATCCGGGGGCTCGAAAGGTGGAAGGGCGCAATGCATGAGGGGAGAACGAAGGCATGGCCACTGCCTGGGAGATCGATCCCCCTTTTATAGGAAGACCTCCTCACTTGCACCCCTTAGCGTCACGGGCGAAGTCTCCACTGACATACTCCAGGGTTCTCCTCCTACGACACGGGGGCTGGGACCTACACGTCATACGAGCTGATCCAAAGCGCGAAGAAGGCGAACTGCCGCACGCGAGGCATGTAACCGTCCCGCGGTTACAAGCACTCTCCCATCTTCGCAGAAACCGGTGGTCGAAAGGGTGGACTGCCACACGACAGGCATCCAACTGCACCGTAATTGTGCGCCCTTTCGGCTTCGACCACATCCGTTGGACCAGCGCAAAGGAAGCGGGCCTGCATGTCATGTAACCGGCGCGCTGATTACGATGTACAAAAAGCTACACCGCCACTCGCGCCAATGCTGCGCCTCCTCGACTGCAGAACCAGTATCACGACTCGAGGCAGCCCTGCGCATGACCCAACAGTGCCAATTAAAGGCAACGGCCATGGGTCAGTCAGTCGCGGGGGAAGGCACGACGGTTGGCATGGCCAAAAGTGGGCCGGCAGTAACTGCAGCGGCAGACGAGCGGAAGCAGCGGTCAAGTCACCTGCAGGTTCGTGTCCCCTCCTGAAGCGACAGGAGAGCCCTCTCCCATGGCGTGAAGACGACGCACCCGTGTCCCGTTCCTCGAACGGCTTGCGCGCAACGGGCACCACGCGAATCGCCCATCCCGCCGCATTAACTCCCCGGCGGAGCAAGCGACACCTCTGGCAGGCGAGGCGGGCGTCGCTTCGCCTTCGCCATGATGACCACGTCAAAAAAGGTGCGCCACCTTATTTAAATTCATATCCTTCCCCTCCTCCTCTCTCTCTCTCTCTTGCTACAGGGACCGGGAAAGGGGATGTTGTGGAAAGGATCCTTCTCGGCGAAGGAAGCGGGCCACGAGCCCTCCTACTAATCAGGGGTTCGAAGGCTGGCCCCTCGGAAGGGTTTCGACAGCCGCCCCAGAGCACTCGGACTTCAAGCCCATTACTGATCATGGGTTCGAAGGCTGGCCCCTCGGAAGGGTTCGACAGCCGCCCCAGAGCGCTCGGGCTTCGTGCCCACTACTGATCAGGGGTTCGTAGGCTGGCCCCTCGGAAGGGTTTGACAGTCGCCCTAGAGCACGCAGAGTGAGGGATGACTCTGGGTACGTCCGATACATGGCCGAGGCTCGGGCTACGCTCCCGAGGTACCCTAGGACATTTCCGAGACTGTTGGGAACGATTTGTAATGGAATCCCACCGGAGGGAGGCATCGAGCCCTCGGACCCTGTCGAAGGGGTCTGGGTCCGGCGAATCACCCGCAGGTACTTTTGGAGCGCGCCTCTGGGCCACCAGCCGACCCCTAATGAACGGGGCACGGGCGTCCACTCGGATCACCCGTTAGCAGCTCACTGGAAACACCATGTTCGGCGCCCTCCAAGGGCAACATGGCGCTTCCCCCCTCCTCCTTGTGGAAAGGCGACGCAGGGGCGTATGATAAAAGTCGGAAAAGTCCTTGATCGTCCTCTCGCTCCGTGCGGAGGCTCGGGGGCTGCTCTCGCACCCGACTACGGCCAAAACTGTTGACAGCGTCAACAAACCAGCTTGATAACTTGGAACCTGACCACGCACCCGGGCTACGGCCAGGCCGCATGAGGGAACGATCAGACCGGCCGAAGCACCACGAAAAGCATTCAGACCTCAGAGGAGTCAAACCACTCCTCCGAGGCCTCGGGGGCTACACCCGGCGGGTGCGCTCCCGCGCACCCACCAGAACAAAGCAAATCCGAGAAAGGCTGGTCCCCTCACTAAAAATGCGGCAAAAGCCTCCAAGTGAGTACCAACACTCCCTTCGAGACTCGGGGGCTACTGTCGGATACCATAATTAGGGGTACCCCCAACACTCCTAATCACGGCTGGTAAACACCCTCAGACAAACTGACGGGTGCAGTTCAAGTCAAGGCTTCGTCTACCCAAGGGACGCGACCTCACCCGAGCCCAGCCTCGGGCTGAAGCAGTAGTCCAGACAAGTTCACGCCTCGCCCAAGGGCCTCCTCAGGCAGCAGGCGCCCCCTCGGCTCTCCCGAAGCCCGGCTCGGGCAGGCTTCGTTGTGAAGCAACCTTGGCCAGACCACCTCACCAACCGACCGCTTCGCAAGCGCATTCAATGCAGGGGATGCCTGATGCCGTATCCTGACACACGCGCCTCAGTCGGCCAGGCCAAAGTGACCGCAGTCACTTCGCCCCTCTTTTTTACTGTCCCATATGACAGGAAAACAGCGCCGCTCGCTCCGCTCCGACTGTCGTGCCAACCACCCAGGTGAAGACTGACAACAAGTCACGATCAACCACCGAGTTCGGCCCCGGGCGCAACAGGAAGCTCCGCCTCGCCCGACCTCAGGCTCTGGCCTCGGGAGAAGGTCTCCACCTCGCCCGACCCCTGGGCTCGGCCTCGACCTCAGGCTCCGGCCTCGGGGGGAGGTCTCCGCCTCGCCCGACCCCCGAACTCGGCCTCGACCTCAGGCTCTGGAGGAATCGCGTCCTCGCTCGACCCCGGCCTCGCCCTCAAGAGAAGTCTCCGCCTTGCCCGACCTTGGGCTCGGACCGACCGCGCCGACAGGGGATACATCATTACCCTATTCCTAACCTGCTCAGGCTACAAGGAACAAGACCGGCGTCCCATCTGGCTTACCCCGACGACGGGTAATGATGGTGCCCCACGTGCACCGTGACGCTGGTGGCTCTCAGCCCCTTACAGCAGCAAGGAGACGTCATCAGGATCCTTGCCGCACTGCCAGCTGTGCTCCTATAGGACTCAGGCGCTCCTTCGACGGCCACGTTATCACATGTACAGGGCTCAAGCTCTCCCCCGACGGCCACGTTGGCATGTACACAAGGCTTAGGCACTCCTCTGCCGGACACGTTAGCGCATAGCTACGCCCCCCGTTGTACGTCTGGACCCTCTCCTTGCGTTTATAAAAGGGAGGTCCAGGGCCATCCTGAGGGGGGTTCGTGCGGGGGAAGGAGCGAACGAACGGGCTCCCACTCTCTGTCTCTCTCTCTCTCCCTCACGCGACGCGCTTGTAACCCCTACTACGAGCGGCACCCCTGGTGCAGGATAATACAAGGCTTGTCCCACCTCTTGTGTTCCATCCCGCGCCAACCCATCTAGGCAGGGGCATGCAGCGATTTCACTCGTCGGTCCAGGGACCCCCCGGGTCCGAAACGCCGACATACATCTTTCGTTGAGCATGTTACTATTTGCACTAGATGTAGAGATATTAATGTTGATGCTATTCATGATCACCTAGCTTTAATTAGACAACAAAATGATCACATAGCTCAACTTAGTGCCAAAATTAATGAGTATGACTTAGAAAATGAGAAATTTAAATTTGCTAGAAGCATGCTTTATAGTGGGAGACGCCCTAGTATTAAGGATGGCATTGGCTTCCAACAGGGAGACAATGTCAAGCTTAATGCCCCGCCTAAAAGATTGTCTAATTTTGTTAATGGCAAGACTCCCATGGTTCTGGATAACGAGGGTTACATTTTATACCCTACCGGTTATCCCGAACACAAAATTAGGAGAATTCACTCTAGGAAGTCTCACTCTGGCCCTAATCATGCTTTTATGTATAAGAGTGAGACATCTAGTTCTAGGCAATCCACTCATGCTAAATTGCCTAAGAAGAAAACTTCTGCTGCATCAAATGATCATAATGTTTCATTCAAAACTTTTGATGCTTCTTATGTGCAAACTAACAAATCTGGCAAGGTAGTTGCCAAGTATGTTGGGAGCAAACACAAGGGATCAAAGACTTGTGTTTGGGTACCCAAAGTTCTTGTATCTAATGTCAAAGGACGCAAAACTATTTGGGTACCTAAAATCAAGAACTAAATTTGTTTTGTAGGTTTATGCATCCGGGGGCTCAAGTTGGATCATCGACAGCGGGTGCACAAACCATATGGCTGGGGAGAAAAAGATGTTCTCCTCCTACGAGAAAAACCAAGATCCCCAACGAGCTATCACATTCGGGGATGGAAATCAAGGTTTGGTCAAAGGATTGGGTAAAATTGCTATATCACCTGACCATTCTATTTCCAATGTTTTTCTTGTAGATTCATTAGATTACAACTTGCTTTCTGTTTCTCAATTATGCAAAATGGGTTATAACTGTCTTTTTACGGATACAGTTGTTACTGTCTTTAGAAGAAGTGATGATTTAGTAGCTTTTAAGGGAGTATTAGAGGGTCAGCTATACTTAGTTGATTCCAATAGAGCTGAACTCGATACTTGCTTAATTGCTAAGACTAACATGGGTTGGCTCTGGCACCGCCGACTAGCCCATGTTGGGATGAAGAATCGTCACAAGCTTCTAAAGGGAGAACACATTTTAGGACTAACAAATGTTCATTTTGAGAAAGACATGATTTGTAGCGCATGCCAAGCAGGGAAGCAAGTTGGTGTTCATCATCCACACAAGAACACCATGACAACTGACAGGCCACTCGAGCTCCTCCACATGGACCTATTCGGCCTGATAGCTTACATAAGCATCGGAGGGAGTAAGTACTGTCTAGTTATTGTGGATGATTATTCTCGCTTCACTTGGGTATTCTTTTTGCAGGAAAAATCTCAAACCCAAGAGACCTTGAAAGGATTTTTGAGACGAGCTCAAAATGAGTTCGGCTTGAGGATCAAGAAAATAAGAAGCGACAACGGGACGGAGTTCAAGAACTCACAAATAGAAGGCTTTCTTGAGGAGGAGGGCATCAAGCATGAGTTCTCTTCTCCCTACACGCCACAACAAAATGGTGTAGTGGAGAGGAAGAATAGAACTCTATTGGACATGGCAAGGACCATGCTTGATGAGTACAAGACTTCAGATCGGTTTTGGGCCGAGGCGGTCAACACCGCTTGCTACGCCATCAACCGGTTATATCTACACTGAATCCTCAAGAAGACATCATATGAACTCCTCACCGATAAAAAGCCCAATGTTTCATATTTTAGAGTCTTCGGTAGCAAATGCTTTATTCTTGTTAAAAGAGGTAGAAAATCTAAATTTGCTCCTAAGGCTGTAGAAGGCTTTTTACTAGGATATGATTCAAACACAAGGGCATATAGAGTCTTCAACAAGTCCACTAGACTATTTGAAGTTTCTTGTGACATTGTGTTTAATGAGACTAATGGTTCTCAAGTAGAGCAAGTTGATCTTGATGAATTAGATGATGAAGAGGCTCCATGTGTCGCGCTAAGGAACATGTCCATTAGGGATGTGTGTCCTAAGGAATTCGAAGAGCCCATTCAAGCACAAGATCAACCATCTTCCTCCATGCAAGCATCTCCACCAACTCAAGATGAGGATGAGGCTCAAGATGATGAAGGAGAAGATCAAGAAGATGAGCCACCTCAAGAAGACGACAATGATCAAGGGGGAGATGCAAATGATCAAGACAAGGAGGATGAACAAAATCCAAGGCCGCCACACCCAAGAGTCCACCAAGCAATCCAACGAGATCACCCCGTGAATACCATCCTAGGAGATATTCATAAGGGGGTAACAATTTGATCTCGTGTTGCTCACTTTTGTGAACATTACTCGTTTGTTTCCTCTATTGAGCCACATAGGGTAGAGGAAGCACTTCAAGATTCGGATTGGGTGCTGGCGATGCAAGAGGAGCTCAACAATTTCACAAGGAATGAGGTATGGCATTTAGTTCCACGTCCTAACCAAAATGTTGTAGGAACCAAGTGGGCCTTCCGCAACAAACAAGATGAGCATGGTGTGGTGACAAGGAACAAGGCACGACTTGTGGCCAAAGGGTATTCACAAGTCGAAGGTTTGGATTTTGGAGAAACTTATGCACCCGTAGCTAGGCTTGAGTCAATTCGAATATTACTTGCCTATGCTACTCACCATGGCTTTAAGCTTTACCAAATGGATGTGAAGAGTGCCTTCCTCAATGGACCTATCAAGGAAGAGGTCTATGTTGAGCAACCTCCCGGCTTTGAATATAGTGAGTATCCTAACCACGTGTATAAACTCTCTAAGGCGCTTTATGGGCTCAAGCAAGCCCCAAGAGCATGGTATGAATGCCTAAGAGATTTTCTTATCACTAATGGATTCAAAGTCGGTAAAGCCGATCCTACTTTATTCACTAAGACCATTGAAAATGATTTGTTTGTATGCTAAATTTATGTTGATGATATCATATTTGGGTCTACTAACAAGTCTATTTGTGAAGAGTTTAGTAGGATCATGATTGAAAAATTCGAGATGTCTATGATGGGGGAGTTGAAGTATTTTCTAGGATTCCAAGTAAAGCAACTCCAAGAAGGCACCTTCATCAGCCAAACAAAGTATATTCAAGATATTCTCACCAAGTTTGGAATGAAGGATGCCAAACCCATCAAGACACCCATGGGAACCAATGGGCATCTCGACCTCGACACGGGAGGTAAATCCGTAGATCAAAAGGTATACCGGTCGATGATAGGATCTTTACTCTATTTATGTGCATCTCGACCGGACATTATGCTTTCTGTATGTATGTGTGCAAGGTTCCAAGCCGACCCTAAGGAAGTTCACCTTAGGGCCGTGAAGAGAATCTTTAGATATTTAGTTCAAACACCTAAGTTTGGTCTTTGGTACCCCAAGGGATCCTCATTTGATTTATTAGGATATTCCGATGCTGATTGGGCAGGGTGTAAGATTGATAGAAAGAGCACATCAGGAACTTGTCAGTTTCTGGGGAGATCTCTGGTGTCTTGGGCTTCAAAGAAACAAAACTCAGTAGCTCTTTCTACCGCCGAAGCTGAGTACATTGCCGCAGGCCATTGTAGCGCGCAATTGCTTTGGATGAGGCAAACCCTTAGGGACTATGGCTACAAGTTTAGCAAAGTCCCTCTCCTATGTGACAATGAGAGTGCAATCCGCATGGCGGATAATCCCATTGAACACAGCCGCACTAAGCACATAGCCATTCGGTATCACTTTCTGAGAGATCACCAACAAAAGGAGGATATCGAGATAGCCTATATAAACACCAAAAATCAATTAGCCGATATCTTTACCAAGCCTTTAGATGAGCAATCCTTTACCAAACTTAGGAATGAGCTAAATATTCTTGATTCTAGGAATTTTGATTGATTCTTTGCACACATAGCTCATTTATATACCTTTGATCATATCTCTTTTATGTCTATGACTAATGTGTTTTCAAGTGTAATATTATGCTTAGTCATAGATATTGAAACGGAAATGGAGTATTCGGCAAAGAAGGCGCTTCCACTCAACTCCAATTGTATTTGCCGGTACTCCGCATCGTTCTCCACTTTGGTATAATCCTCACTCATATTTTTGTGTTTGCCAAAGGGGGAGAAAGTTTGACAAAGGGCTTATATTTCAATCACAAGTATCCGTTTTTGGCGATTCATGCCAAAGGGGGAGAAAGTATGAGCCCAAAGCAAAAGGACCGCACCACCATCGAATTTTAAAATGAAGTTTTTCAAAATTGATATCTTATTGTGTTCAAAAAGGGGGAGAAAGTAGTATCTTCAAAACTTGCAAAACCCTCTTGAACACTGAGAGGAGAATTTTATTTAGGGGGAGTTTTGTTTAAGTCAAAGGAAAAGCATTTGAAACAGGGGAGAAAATTTCAAATCTTGAAAATGCTTCTTTCAATCTTAATTATGTACCTTTGACTATTTGCAAAATGATTTTGAAAAGAATTTTACAAAGGATTTGCAAAAACAAAACCCGTGGTGCAAATGTGGTCCAAAATTTTAAATAAGAAGAAAACCATCCTTGCACATCTATTGAAATAAGTTTATTGGTTTCAATTCCAAGCAACCTTTGCACTTACTTTATGCAAACTAGTTCAATTCTGCACTTTCATATTTGCTTTGGTTTGTGTTGGTATCAATCACCAAAAAGGGGGAGATTGAAAGGGAAATAGGGTCAAACCTTTTCCAATATGGATTTTGGTGGTTGAATTGCCTAACACAAATTATTGGACTAACTAGTTTGCTCTAGAAAATATGTTCTACAGGTGCCAAAGGTTTACAACAAACCAATACAAAGATAAATGAAAGGGTTCAAAACAAAGGAGCAAAGTATACCGAAGGCAGCTCTGGTCTAGCGCACCGGACTGTCCGGTGTGCCACCGGACAGTGTCCGGTGCACCAGGGAGATCGACGCTGAACATGCCAGCTTCGGGAATTTGGCAGGCCGCTCCGCTATAATTCATCGGACTGTTCGGTGTGCCAATGGAGCAACGACTACTTCGTGCCAACAGTCGTCTGCAGAAGGCATTAAATGCGCTACAGTGCGCGCCTGCGCGCGCAGAAGTCAGAGCAGGCGCCAGATGGCGCACCGGACAGTCTACAGGACCTGTCCGGTGCACCACCGGACTGTCCGGTGGCCCCACAAGTCAGAGCTCCAACGGTCGAACCCTAACGGTTGGGTGACGTGGCTGGAGCACCGGACAGTGTCCGGTGGCGCACCAGACTGTCCGGTGCGCCCGTCGACAGAAGCCATCCCCAACGGCCATTTTGGTGGTTGGGGCTATAAATACCCCCAACCACCCCACATTCATGGCATCCAAGTTTTCAGACTTCAAACCTCATACAAGAGCTATAGCATTCAATACAAGACACAAAACAAAGAGATCAAATCCTCCCCCATGTCCGGAATCACTCCAAACAAATTAGTGATTAGAGAGAGTGACTTTTGTGTTCTTTTGAGCTCTTGCGCTTGGATTGCTTTTCTTCTTCCTCATTCTTGTTTCCATAATACTTGTAATCAAAAGAAGAGACACCAATTGTGTGGTGGTCCTTGTAGTGGACTTAGTGTCCCATTTGATTGAGAAGAGAAGCTCACTCGGTCTAAGTGACCGTTTGAGAGAGGGAAAGGGTTGAAAGAGACCCGATCTTTGTGACCACCTCAACGAGGATTAGGTTTGCAAGAACGGAACCTCGGTAAAACAAATCACTGCGTATCACTCTTCATTTGCTTGTGATTTGTTTTTTGCCCTCTCTTTCGGACTCGTTTATATTTCTAACGCTAACCCCGGCTTGTAGTTGTGCTTAAGTTTATAATTTTCAGATTCCGCCTATTCACCCCCCCCCTCTCTAGGCGACTTTCAGTTTGGAGTCTTTGATCATAAGTTCAAAGCTCACAAACTTGCCAATCACCTCCTCGTGAGACATCTGTTTATATCTAGGATCCCCACGAATTAATTGTACTTGAGTAGGATTGCGAAAAATGAGGGATCTAAGAATAACCTTGACCATTTCATGGTCATCCCATTTTGTGCTCCTGAGGTTGCGCACTTGATTGACCATTGTTTTTAGCCGGTTGTACACTGCTTGCAACTCTTCTCCTTTGTTGAGGACGAATCGACCGAGTGAAAGGGAAATAGGGTCAAACCTTTTCCTAAATGGTTTTGGTGGTTGAATTGCCCAACACAAATAATTGGACTAACTAGTTTGCTCTAGAATATATGTTCCACAGGTGCCAAAGGTTCACAACAAACCAATACAAAGTCAAAAGAAAGGGTTCAAATTAAAGGAGCAAAGACAACCGAAGGCTGCCCTGGTCTAGCGCACCGGACTGTCTGGTGTGCCACCGGACAGTGTCCGGTGCACCAGGGAGATCAACTCCGAACTTGCCACCTTCGGGTTTCTGGAAATCGCTCCCCTCTATAATTCACCGTACTGTCCGGTGTAGCACCAGACTGTCCAGTGTGCCAGCGGGAGTAACGGCTACAACGCCAATGGTCGTCTGCAAAAGTGAACAGTGAACGCTACAGTGCGCGGACAGCACGCGCAGAGTCAGAGCAGGCGCCAGAAGGCGCACCGGACAGTGAACAGTGCCTGTCCGGTGCACCACCGGACTGTCCGGTGGCCCAGTTATCAGAAGCTCCAACGGTCGAACCCTAACGGTTGGGTGACGTGGCTAGCGCACCGGACTGTCCAGTGCGCCCATCGATAGACAGCCTCCCCAACAGCCATTTTGGTGGGTGGGGCTATAAATACCCCCAACCACCACACATTCAAGGCATCCAAGTTTTCACCCATTGCATTCAATACAAGAGCTCTAGACTTCACTCCAAGACACAAACAAGAGATCAAATCCTCTCCCAAGTCCAAAGATCACTCCAAACATTTAGTGACTAGTGTGAGAGAGATATTTGTGTTCATTTGAGTTCTTGTCGCTTGGATCGCTTTTCTTCTTCCCCATTCTTGTTCTCAACACCTTTGTAATCAAAGCAAGAGACACCAAGTTGTGGTGGTCCTTGTGGGGACTAAGTGTCCCAATTGATTGAGGAGAAAAGCTCACTCGGTCTAGGTGACCGTTTGAGAGAGGGAAAGGGTTGAAAGAGACCCGGTCTTTGTGACCACCTCAACGGGGAGTAGGTTTGCAAGAACCGAACCTCGGTAAAACAAATCACCGTGTCACACTCTTCATTTGCTTGTGATTTGTTTTTGCCCTCTCTTTTTGGACTCAATTTTAATTCTAACGCTAACCCCGGCTTGTAGTGTGTGCTTAAGTTTATAATTTTCAGATTTCGCCTATTCACCCCCCTCTAGGCGACTTTCACCGAGCTCTCCCTCGATCGTCTCCTGCTTGGTGATCTTGGTCAGCTTGTCTCCTTTGTGCGTCGTTTTGAGGACATCTCAAATTTCTTTAGCATTCTTCAACCCTTGCACCTTATTATATTCCTCTCGACATACAGAGGCGTGGAGTATAGAAGTTGCTTGGGAGTTGAACTGCCTTATTTGGGCAGCCTCGTCTGAGTCGTAGTCCTCGTCTTCCACCTATGGTGCCTACGCTCCAAATTCAACAATGTCCCATATGCTTTCATGGAGTGAGGTTAGATGATACCTCGTTTTATCACTCCACATACAATAATCTTCACCATAAAAATATGGTGGTTTGCCTAAGGGAACGGAAAGTAGAGGAGCACGTTTGGAAATACGGGGATAGCGTAGGGGCATCTTACTATACTTCTTGCGCTTATGGCGCTTAGAAGTAGTGGACGACTCGGTGCCAGGGAGGGTGTTGAAGAGTCGGTCTCGTAGTAGACCACCTTCTTCATCTTCTTTTTCTTCTTGTCACCCCTCCTGTGTGACTTGATGGAAGAAGAAGATTCCTCCTTGTACTTGTTGCCAGACTCCCTTGAGAGAGTCTTCCCGGAGCCCGTGGGCTTGTCCCCGGTCACGATCTCCCTCTTGGCGTGATCTCCAGACATCACTTCGGGTTTGTTAGACCCTTGATGAAGTACTAGCTCTGATACCAATTGAAAGTCGCCTAAAGGGGGGTGAATAGGCGAAACTTGAAATTTATAAACTTTAAACACACACTAGAGTCGAGGTTAGTGTTAGAATTAAATTTGAGAGTGGTAGATTGTTTATCTTGCCACGAGTTGCTCAAATGATGCGAATGACGTTTGGGAGCAAACTCAAATCAATATTAGCAAGGAAACTTTAGAGAGAGGAAAGGGAGCAAACAAATCAAGCGAGAATCAAAGCGAGTGAACACAATGATTTGTTTTACCGAGGTTCAGTTCTAAAGAACATAGTCCCCATTGAGGAGGCCATAAAGGTCGGGTCTATTTCAACCCTTTTCCTCTCTCAAACGGTCACTTAGACCGGATAAGCCTTCTCCTTAATCAATCGGGTCACTAAGACCCCGCAAGGATCACCACACACTTAGGTGTCTCTTGCTAGCTTTACAAGCACTTGAGAATAAGAATGAGAAAGGAAGAAAGGAAATCCAAGCGACAAGAGCACAAATGAACACAAAAACTCTCTCTCTCTCTCAAGTCACTAAGTGGTTGAGTTGATTTTGGGACTTGGAGAGGATTTGATCTTTCGGAATGTGTCTTAGAGTGTTGGACTTTGCTCTTGCAATGAATAAGAACTTCAGAAAACTTAGATGTCAATGAATGAGGTGGTTGGGTGTATTTGTAGCCTCCAACTACTTCCTAGCCGTTGGTTGTTTTTGTTGGCGATGGACACACCAGACAGTCCGGTGACGCACCAGGCAGTCATTGTTCACTGTCCGGTGCGTGCCATGTCAGCACGCCCGTTGGGGTTTGGGTCGAGTTGACCGTTGGAACCCTTGTCCTATAGCTGCACCGGATAGTCCGGTGCTGCACCGGATAGTCCGGTGCCACACCGGACATGTCCGGTGACCTCAGACTTCGCTGCTCTGACTTCTGCCGCACACTGTTTATCATTGTCTACTTTTGCAGTCGACTGTTGACGCGCAGTGACCGTTGCTCCGCTTGCACACCGGACATGTCCGGTGCACAGCGGACAGTCCGATGAATTATAGCGGAGTGCACCCAGAGAATTCCTGAGAGTGGCCTGTTCGCTTGCGCGCGGGCCTGGCGCACACCAGACAGTGTTCGGTGCGGCAAAGGCAGCACACTCTCATGTCCTTTGCTCCAAATTTGTTTGAGTCCCTAACTGAATTTCTTTCTTGGTTTGTGTTGAACCTTATGCACCTGAGATAATTGACATCTTGATAAACTAGTTAGTCCCCGTGGTTTGTGATGGACGTCAACCACCAAAATTGAATATAGGAAATGATTAAGCCCATTTGCTTTCACAACTCGCCGGAGATCAACCCGGACAGGAGACACAGTCACGACTCGCTCGAGGCTGACCCCGGGCGGGAGACGCGGTCACGACTCACATGAGGTCGACCACGAGTGGGAAACATTGTCACGACTCACGCGAGGACAACCCCAATCGAGAGACGCAGCCACAACTCGCCCGAGGCCGATCCCGAGTGGGAGACACAGTCACGCCTCGCTCGAGGTCGACCTCGGTCGGGAGACGCAGTCACGACTTACCCGAGGCCAACTGCGGGCAGGAGACGCAGTGACGACTCTCCGAGGCCAACCCCTGTGGGGAATGCAGTCACGAATCGCTCGAGACCAACAGTAGCAGTACATGGAATTGTTTTACTATATTGATAATGTTTGCCACAGAGATTTCGCATATCATAGTGATGTTTGTCTTTCCGTATCTATGTTTTATATAATTTTTTTCTTCTTCATGCTTGGAGTAACTCAAATTTATCTATTCATGTGGTTCGTGCAACGTTATTCTTCACTGCGACGGCAACGCCAACAGCGAACTTGGAGGTGTTGCGGCTCTGCACAACCCTTGGTTAGCCTTACTCCACCTCTGCATCCCCTCTTGCTTGCTTATTCCAGCTTATTCCCGAATTTCAATTTAGTACATATTTATATGCCCATTAGTACTTATTTATTCTTCACATGCAGTTTGGTTAGAAAATTGTTGCACTATGTACAGAAAACTGGTTAGTTACAATATGGTTAGGCACTGATATGGTTAGGCATTGATATGGTTAGGCACTGAAATCTGTTTTTTGCCAAAACTCAGTGACAACTGAAATCTGATTTGAGTTGAACAACTGCATTTTCCTGTTAAAATGTATATGCATTATGTCTTGTTCTTATGTTTTCCCTATATGTATAACTTTTATATGACATATGTTAATCTATGAAGAATATCTAATCTAGAATTTTATGTGAGGGCCTAAGATGAAGTCTCCTATGTAGCTAATTATTTTTTCTTCACTATTTCAGTTCTTCTAGCAGTTGAACTTTGCTAATTGAAGCTTCAAAATTAACTTCGACAGCAACAAGGTGAGTGAACGCTTCATGTTTATTTTTTTAATTGATGTGAACGGATGCAACTGAAATCAGATTTTATGCACCACTGAATATCAATTGCCATGCTTTTCTGCCCATAATAGAGGATGAGAACTGCTGTTACCCGTCATGTAAAAGAGCAAGTATCCTCGACAGACATAAGCGAACAACAGTTCTCATCCTTCTTCCGGTTTTTTATTGCTTGAAGGTGATCTGTTTTTTGCCAATACATAATTAAACTGTAATCTGATTTCAGTTGAACAACTGCATTTTCCTGTTAAAGAAATACAATGTTCTTATGTATGTCGAGGCAGTTAACAGTTGTTTTTTGTGTTAAGTAATACATTGTTAAGTTTGTGTGTATTGGGGTTTTTATTGTTGGGGTATAAAGTTTATATGCATTCTTCCGGTATATATCGGTTGATGCTAATTCGTAGAAAAAATGATAGTGGGGAGGCTTGGATGGTACTATACTTTGAATTCGGTGCACTTGCATCCGTTCACAGTTCTCTTTGTCATCTGCTTCTCTTCATGTTCTTTTCCGAATATACCATTCAACACAAAGGCAAACACCCTTAAGTGCTTCTCTTAATGTGCTTTTCCAATTACATCGGTTGCTCTGTGAGACAACCACTCACTTTGAATTTCTCACCAAACATGAAACAAGTTATTCTTACCCATTGATGAACACATATATATAACAACCTAGGGAGACTGAATGCATAAACTCGCTTGACGACATGATGACTGATTAGATTAAATGGCTTTATAAAGTAAACGACATGATAAATGATCAAGTTTCATATGCCAACATCACATTTTTGAACCGCGAAAGTATGACATGTGTTCCATTTAAATTTAAATTTGAAATTTTGTTAAAGGCTAGAAGGTTTTGATGGAACCGGTCATATTGAACCGAGAAAGAGACGCAGCGGACCACATAAAACGGATGCCTATGTAAGTTATTACATAAATATATTTACACAGAATTTGTCTATCAAAGAAATTACCGTTATTTAGTCGTATGTTTAATATAGCTACAGGTTGTTCGACGACCACCGTGATGAAGATTTTTATGGGCTACCTCGGAAATACAGTATTGTCGCTCGGGTAGAAGTTAAATTCCCGATTGAACCACGTTATCGTGATAGACAACATTTCATTTTATCTGACATCAATGTAAGCCAACAATTATTTAAGTTTCATTTACAAAGTTGCATGATCTTCATATCATTGCCTATACTCCTACTGAAATCCTACTGAAATACTATTAGGGAGCCAAGATCGAGGCCATAACATATGTGTCCGTGACAGTTAAACATTTCAACAATTTGCTCCATGAAAAGCATGTTTACAATATGCATAACGTAAAGTTTGGTCTTCATCCGGGGGAATTTAATTTTCGACATCTAAATGGTCCCATGGAATTGTATTTCAACCAACAAACTATCGTGGAGCCATACACAGTTCCAATTCAAATGCCGCCATTCCCAAAACATATATTCTTCAACCTTGATGGTATTGCTGAGTTGCCAAACATGACTTTAGTCGGTAAGAATATATTGATCTTGGCTCGATATATTCCATTGATCGTTTACACAAAATTTAGTATTAATCCATTTATAAATTGTTATTTTTGTAGACATTATGGCTATTGTAGTCCACATGGATACAATTCATCGCACAATGTGGGGCCCTTTCAGAAAGATTGTTATAATGGATGCTAGGTATATTCCATTAATTGTATATGTCAAATCTATGTATATTACTAACCAATTCTTACCAAATTGAATGTCGTAGGGGGTCTTTACATATCATTAAAGTTTGGGGTGACCTACTAAACAAAAATGCACTCCGTTGGGCGTTGGCTAAGGAGGATTATGGCATAATAATTGGGACTATGTTTAGGCGGTTCAGAAGACAAGGTACAACATGTCTTTACGCCTTGCAAACACATCTGTCACTAAGTTTTGCTTTATAATGATTCGTAACATAAATTTAAATGTGTAATTCTAGAGTTCCTCGAGTCTTTGGATCATATCGCAATACACTTCAATCCGTTCCATCACAACACCCACTATTTTGGACGTAAGTATACTCTTAAAAATTAGTTACATTTAAATCGTGATTGTTCTCATTAAATCATGAACTTCGTGTAGATGTGATTAATTGTGCCATTCATTGCAGCAATTCAAAAAGCTTTGGTGGCGCGGAACAACCGTCAGTTTGCTGTTACATTTCTTGAAGAGCAAAGGCGTAGATAGATTCTACAATTTCACAAAGAGCAATAATTGGAACTATGTTTAGGCCTAGATAGATTCTACAGTGATAGAATACATGTCGTACTGTTATTGATCAACCAAGAGCAACATGAGGCTGAATTGTAATACCTATGACATGGGTTTAATAAGAGATAGTTTGTGAATTTTTTTTTGTTCCCATGATTAATAAATATTTTGTGCGAAAAATTGAATTCCCGTAATAATCTGTATGGGTTACAAATATTTATATAATGCAAACAAACTCTAGATATGTATTTTGTCTAACATGCGTGAAATTCCTGAAAAATAATATGAACAAAATTAATGCATTTTGTTGGACAGGCCTGATCACCTCAAAATTTAATGAATACAAAGTGTGGACGTTAGTGGGAGCCTTTGCAAGTTCGAAATTTTCCTTCTTTAAACAGTCTGTTACCCTCAGAAAGTCCTCCACCTCAGAACTAGATGTTAATCAACTCAAAATAACAAACTCAGAAACATGGTTGTATTTCTATCAAGCACTCAAAAGGCAGTTAACAGTTTGCTCAAATGAAAACAAAACAAAAAAAAGTTATATAATTCGTATATACATGGACATAATATTTGGGCAAACCTCCTCCCTTAGTTTTTTTTGAAAAAATTCAACTCAACGGTTGACTGTGTTTGTGTACCTCGGTGTAGTTTTTTTATTACAAAAAAAGTAAGGAGCAGCATTCATAGGTGTAGCCCTTGCGTTGCTACTAAAGTACATATCTCCAATGAACAGGAGACAGAATTGAGATATACCAAAAATTGTAGTGTTAATACCTTAAAACCACTAATTTACCAAGCCTGAGAGATCCATTACTAATAATTTGATATCATAATGACCTTTAAAGATCTCATATTTGGGAAAGCTTCAACCAAAGAGATAGTACGAGCTTTGTCTATACTGCTGAAATTAAACCATAGGGGACAACAGTAGTATAAATGAAATAAAACACGACAGGGTAATGGAACACCTTGCCTCGGCCTTGCCTAGGACCTCGTCGGGTACTGTCATCTTTACTTCTGCCTCCACTGAAACCTAACAGAGAAATGGAAGCAAGATCAGATAAGGCTGCGTGGAACAGAGATAAGGCGAGGCCGAACACAGCGAGTGGGAGCAGCACAAATCACCTCGACGCCGGGTGCACGTAGATCCGTACAAATATAGCGCACACTTTGTTGCTTGTAAGCATGCGCAGATTGCAAAACAAAAAATAATGCTAAGTTACTGTATGGTTCTATTATTTACAAGAACTGCCAAGTAGAATGCACTGATACATGTAGGCGCAAGGGGCTGCGGTCAAGTCCTAGGGTTTCTTATGATTCTGCACAAGCTGTTACAAAATCAACATGATAGTAGTGGCCTGCTCAAAGGCTATCCCCAGATTTGTATGAAATAGTGCGATTCATCTGATTTTTCGGTGAAATGTATCTTCCCAAAGGGGCTGAATATAAAGATTTATATGGAAACTACCCCAAACCCCAAATGGAGATATGTACCTGATGGAGCCCTGATGGAGCATTCAAGTAAAATCCACTACTCAATCCTCTCAAGATTGTATTCCACCATCTTCTCAAGGGCACTTCTGAAGTCACTTCTTGGAAGGCACTACAGATTTTGGATTGCCAAGTCACCCTTCTCTCTTGCAAGCTCATGTGCCCTCCGTATCCCACCACTTCTATGAACGAGCTCTATTGCAGCAGCTAACGAATCCGTGTCACTGAACTCAGAATCAATGATCTCCCTTAGCTCTGGTTCACTTTGCAAAGCGAAGATGACTGGAGCAGTCAGGTTTCCCTTTGCCAAGTCACTTGCTGCTGGTTTGCCAAGTTGTTCGGCTGACTGGGTGAAATCCAGCATGTCATCGACAACCTGGAAGGATAGACCAAGATTCCTGCCATATGCATACATTTTTTCACAAATAGTAATGCTGACGCCACTGAATATGGCAGCTGATTTTGTGCTGGCTGCAATCAAAGATGCAGTCTTATAGTAGCTCTTGAGAAGGTAGTCGTCAAGTGTGATGTCACAATCAAAAAGAGTGGAAGTTTCTGATGTCCTGTTTCCTGACATCAGGCATCTTCTCATCTTGTCACTCCTTAAAAGTGGTGTCTTAATATCCTTCTCAATCTTCTCAAGAGCTTCCATCATCAAAGGTTCAACAAATATTTTTGAACATCCAAGCAACGAACAGATAATAATTATCAATTAGTGCTATCAACATGCAGACATTCATGCTTGTAACAAACACAACTACATAAAGATAGAAATGTGTATAAAGAAGAGAAAATTTACTGTTCCCTATATACATGAAAGAACCAAAGTTAAATGAAAGGGTTCATGTGATGCATCAATTAAAAAAATCATATAATTTCATTTACCTCCTCCTCTTCTTCCCATGATTCTTTTACATCATCTTCTTCAACATCTTCATCAGCCCACTGATTTTTAAGTGGCTCGGCTTTCACAACAGGCACAACTGGCTGGAATTCTTCAGAATCTGAAATGCAGTATAGATTAGTTTCCATAACACAGTAACAGAGCATATGAAGGTGGATTCAACTAGCAGATACAGATGCCACTAAAATTAGAATGGTAGTGTGAACAAGAAATCAGACCTACACTGCAAGGGCATATGCATCAAGTATCTCCAACAAATATTTTTGAACAGCCAAGCAACGAACAGATAATAATTATCAATTAGTGCTATCAACATGCAAGCATTCATGCTTATAACAGTCACAACTACATAAAGAACTTGAAGTCACAAACAATTATTGCTGAACTCCATAGATGACAGCAGCTAGAGTATAGTGTACAATTATATCATGAACTTGAAGTCACAAACAATTATTGCTGAACTTTGTTTTCATAACAAACTTAACACAACTTTTTTTGTTCTTTTCTGCTACACACCCGTACACCACAAACATGTTATTAGCATAAATTTGTCTGCATAAGCATCACCTAAATCCATCTCAGAATCATCTGAAATAGAACAGTCATCTGGATTTTCACTTACAACATCCAATACATCATCATCATGGTGTATAATTAGTTTCCTTTTGTGGAAGTTATCACGGTGATGCTTGGTGGACGCCCTCGCTATGTCCTTAATGTGTAGTAGAGATATATTGAACTAAATTGTGGTTGTACACAGAGTAAATGTGTGAAAACTTAACTAAGCCATTCCACTATCCATAATAGGGGTCTTTATGGAGAACGGAGAACCAACAGAAACATATCAGATGGAACTTAGTGATGGTCGCACACCATTGACAAACATCTCAAACACCATTAATATAGGTAAAGGTAATTACACTTGTGTCGATTAACGTTTATATCGTAGTATGTAGGGGAACGCTAATACACAAGGTTATATTGTAGCTGATGAAAATGGATCGAAATCGCTTGGACCAAATGTTGATGCTAAGGAACGTAAGAGGCAAAGGGAAAGGGAAAGATATGCCGCGATGACCGTTGAACAAAAAAACGATAAAAGTAGAAAGCGTCGTGAAGTAATCCATCTTGGTCCAGGTATATGATCATTGTAACAATTATTTTAACATATCCTCTTGTGGATTAGTGAATATCTATTAATCTTATTTTTTGGTTTTCATTGTGTTTCACAGTTAGTCTTTCAGATGGTTGTAGCACAATTGATTTCACAAACTTTGCAACACAAGGTATTGTGGGTATACCAGTCGCAATTTTTTGTAGCCATGAAAATCATTTTGTAGCCATGAAAGTCATTTTGCCACTGTTGATTTGGCAGTTCCAAATAATAACACTTCACCGACCAATAATTTTATCGAACGAGAAAGGCAAAGGCATAGAGAACGACGTGCAAAAATGTCAGTAGACCAAAGGAATGAGTTGAATAAGAAACGACGTGAGGCGCGACAACAAAACAAGGGACAACATATGATGTCCACTGTGTCAGGAGGTGATGAAACACGTCAAATTTAAATTAGTTTTCTTTGCATAAACCTACACTTAGAAAGTAATGTGTTCAATGTTTTTAGATGGAAACGAAAAAATAAATGTGAATCAAGATGATGATAGCGATTGGTTGCATAGGAATGAGACATTCAAGGCAAACGATGTTTTCACAACGAGAGACCTTCTGACACTAGGTACATGACTTTTCACTCAACTAAATTTGTAAAACAGCTAATTTCAGGCGGTTTAACGTATACATGCCTTATTCCAAGCAGTGAGCATGAAACGGTTGGTAACACGTCTAACCATAATTTGGAAAAGGCCGCCTACTTTAGAGAGCGGTACAAAAACTTAACTCCCGCCGAGAGGGAGTTTAGGCGTGAACGCCTTAGGTTGTACAATAGTACACCAAAGCGGAAAGGGTTAAAGATAGAGTACATACGAAAACGTAGAGCACTGTTGGCTGACACATTGACTCATGAGTCCATCGCCATGGAGTCCCCAACATATACCCCTGAGGTTGTACACCCTACAACAGATGCAATTGAACCTGATGGATCCGCAGTTACCCCCTGCGACTGGGTTATCCCTGAAATCGCCAGTAACCCGTTCCTGCCAGCTTCAACACAGACTGAGGATGCCAATTCACTGCATATGTCTACTGGACCACTAAGACGTAAACAACATGTGCCACATGGTGAAAGACAATCTATCTTAGCCCGTTGAAACCGGCAATTTGAAGCATCCATTTCAAGGAACATGGCTACTGCGACTGATGATACCATCAATGACGCTGGGGAAGGGGATGATTGGACACAACCCCATATGACTGCAAAGATCAACAACAATGGTAATATACTATCATTGTTTTCAAGTCAGATGAGTTGTCGGTCATTTTGGCTGACCGACTTGGACGATAGCGTGTAGTCCGACTAAACGTGTGTTTCCTTCAGTACATTGTAGGAGTCAATGCCATGGTGCTATCGTGGCAACAAATGAGAGTGCAAGTATGACCGAACAAGGAAGTGGGGTTGATCATACCCAGTCGAAGCCAAGGGTCATTTCCAATGGTAATTGTTAATAATCTTTATTCGGGCTACATATTTTCCCTGCCCTGTTATCACGAATGCACATGTATTTTATGTGGCTTGTATTTTCACGTTCCAGTTGATGACGATGACGGTGTCGTATTTGAAGACGACGTTGATGAGAACGAGGGATACCTATTCGCTGGGCAATGTACTAATTTCAATCTTTGTATGATACCAATGCTTATATAAATACATATGTCTTACTCATTGTTTCCAAAAAATATCAGATGAGGATACCAATGAGGATATAGAGGTTGATGGTAGTCAAGATGAATCGACTGCCACTGATGTTCCTGACCCGTACGACAAGGTGTACAGCAACATCCCTGAAGAAACACATATGCTCAAGACTGTTCCCAACTGCGGTTATTGCACCGCGAAGAAGTTTGAGTATGAGACACCTGGTTTTTGTTGTCGTGGTGGGAAGGTTGAGCTAGCCCCACTGGAGACCCCTCCCCGACTCAAGAGGTTGTGGGATAGTGCAGACTCTGATGCTAGGCACTTTCGTGATAACATTAGGTTTTTTAATGGCCATTTCTCTTTCACTTCCCTATACTGTTGCCTCGATAGTATGACAACTAATGTAAGGGATTCTAGTATATACACGTTCCGAGCACAGGGCATGATGTATCACAATATCAAGTCATTTGGTAGGGATGGTGGGGCAGAGCATAAACACCTTGAGCTTTACTTTTATGATGATGATCCCACTCTCGAGCATCGGTATCGTAAGTGTCGCGAAGAGCATCAATAGAAAGACAAAGAGGTTATTCGACAGATAGTCGACATACTACGTGGAAACCCGTACTCCGAGCACCTTAGGACCATGGGTCACGTTGAGAACCTTGATGACTATCGTATCGCGTTGAACCTAGACCAAACGTTGAACCAGAAGACATATAACACACCTCTCACTTCGGAGGTGGCCGCTGTCTGGATCGAAGGGAGCGAAGGGCGAGGCCAGTTCAGCAAGAGTGTTATGCTCCATGGGAAGGACAGTTCAAGCCACTGCATCCGCTCATACCATGGATGCTACGATGCACTATCATATCCATTGTTCTTCCCTAGAGGCGAACTTGGCTGGCACGCAAATATCCCAAAGGTTGGAGTATCCATGGACGAAGTGGATGCATACCGTGCGACACATAGGGCAAGTAATGCAAATGATGAAGATGCGGGTTAGTTGTTTGTTTATATTTTGAAATATTTGCGCATTATTAACTATCTTTTCATCATCACTCACTTTATAATCCTTGCGTATGCAGAATCTCCTAGCCATTTATGTGTGTCTGTACGTGACTACTACTGCTACAAATTCCAGATTCGCCCCGGGGTATTCAATCCTATACTTCATGGAAAGCGGCTTTTTCAGCAGTTCGCGGTCGACACGTACATAAAGATTGAGAACTCTCGTTTAGATTACATACGCAAGAATCAGGATCGGTTAAGGGCAGACCTGTACCAGGGCTTGGTGGATAGCATGCTAGATGGAGATATTAGAGGAGAGAAGGTTGGCAAGCGAACTGTGCTGTCGACGTCGTTTATCGGCGGTCCTCGTGACATGAGACGTCGGTATATGGATGTTATGGCTCTGGTGCGGAAGTTTGGTAAACCATACATATTTCTTACCATGACATGTAACCCTAACTGGGATGAGATAAGGAGGGAGCTTCTCCCTGGGCAGACACCGCAAGATCGTTCAGATCTTGTAGTGCGTGTCTTTCATGCGAAGCTACAAGAGTTAAAGCATCGGCTGACTAAACAGGATATTCTTGGTAAGGTCCGAGCCTACGTCTATGTCGTGGAGTTTCAGAAGCGGGGTTTGTCGCATGCCCATTTTCTACTCATAATGCAGAGGAAGTACAAGCTCACATGTCCTGAGCAGTACGACCTTTTGATCTCAGCCGAGATCCCAAGCAACAAGTACCCTGAACTACGAAAGATGGTTATCAAGCATATGATGCATGGCCTGTGTGGGTCGCTAAACCCTAACTGCCCATGCACTAAGGGTCGTAAATCGTGCAAGAATCATTACCCTCGGCCTTTCAGTGACACAACCTTGCAAGGGAAGGATTCGTACCCTATTTATAGACGTCGTGACGATGACCGTAAAGAAAAGGTCCGAGGGTGTGAACTGGACAATAGATGGGTTGTCCCTTATAACCCATACCTCCTTCGTCTCTTCAACTGCCACATCAATGTCGAGGCATGTGGGAGCATCAAGGCTGTTAAATACCTGTTCAAATACATATACAAAGGCCATGATCGTGCGTCTGTTGTTATGAGATATGCGAGCAAGGCAGATGATGATGTTGATGAGATCAAGCAGTATAGAGATGCAAGGTGGGTGACTCCTCCGGAAGCCTTGTGGAGGATATACGGCTTTGAGCTTAGTCAGATATCTCCACCTGTTATGCAGCTTCAACTCCATCTTCCAAACATGCACATGGTGGCGTTTCACGAGCGGCAAATGGTCGAGCGAGTCGTCAACCGTCCAGGTGTTGATAGGTCGATGCTCACATCATATTTTGAGGCGAATAGGCTACACGAGGAGGCTCGTGGCATCCTATATCGTGACTTCCCTGAGTGGTACACTTGGCAGAGTGGTAAGGGAAAAGTATGGCAACGGAGGAAACGAGATACAGGTGGACAAGTCGGTAGGATAGTCTCTGCTCATCCGGCTGAGGGGGAGCGCTACTATCTTCGTGTTCTCCTAAACCACGTGACTGGCGCCGCCTCCTATGTGGATCTAAGGACAGTTGATGGTGTCACCCTACCGACTTTTCGTGAGGCAGCAGAGAGAAGGGGACTACTTGAGTCGGACAACACACTGGATGAGTGTCTCACTGAACGTGCTCTTTTCCAGATGCCATCGTTGCTGCGGCGGCTTTTTGCCACAATACTGGTTTACTGTGAGCCAAGCGATGTGGCTGTACTCTGGCAGAAACACAAAGATTCTATGTCCGAGGACTATCAACACAAGAGTCAGAACAAAACTCATGTTGAGCAGATGGTATTGATTGATATTAGGAACATGCTGCAGTCAATGGGAAAGGACATAAAGACATTCCCTCTACCTCCTATGATCGACGCGTATGACGATGCTATTGGTACTGCTCGGGAGGTTTACGAGGAGGAAAGTATCCAACCGACAATGGAAGATGTGGCTCTTAAAGACTCTCTTAACGAGGAATAGAGGGCCGCCTATGATAAGATTATGTCTGCCGTTGACACCGATCAGGGCGGATTATTCTTTGTGGATGGACCTGGTGGCACTGGGAAGACTTATCTATACAGAGTGCTGCTCGCGACGCTACGCAACCAGGGCAAGATTGCAGTGGCAACAGCTACATCTGGCGTTGCGGCTTCCATAATGCCTAGAGGAAGAACCGCCCATTCACGCTTCAAGATACCACTCACTATTGACGATGGCGCTGTATGTAGCTTCACGAAGCAGAGTGGAACAGCAGAGTTGCTACGGAAAGCATCTCTCATTATCTAGGACGAGGCTTCTATGACTAAGAGACAAGCCGTGGAGGCACTGGACAATAGCATGCGCGATATAATGGGTCGCCCCGCACTGCCATTTGGTGGTAAAACCATTGTCTTCGGTGGAGATTTCAGACAGGTCTTGCCTGTTGTTTGTAAAGGGTCAAGGGCTCAAGTGGTCGCATCTTCTCTACGGATGTCTTACCTATGGGAGTCCATGTCCCACTTAAAGCTTGTTAGCAACATGAGAGCAAAAAACGACCCTTGGTTTGCGGAGTTTTTGCTGCGCGTAGGCGGTGGAACTGAGGAAACAAATAGTGACGGCGACATTCGTCTTCCTGATGATGTGTGTGTGCCTTACAGTGGGAGTGACAACGATCTTGACAACCTAATAGACTTTGCTTTCCCAAATCTCAACGAAAATATGTCTGATTCCACCTACATCACTTCAAGGGCAATACTGTCAACACGGAACGACTAGGTTGATATGATAAATGTTAAGATGATTGATCGTTTTCAAGGGGAGCATATGGTGTACCATAGTTTCGATAGCGCCATGGATGATCCCCACAACTACTACCCACCCGAGTTCCTAAACACATTGACGCCTAATGGGCTACCACCTCATGTTTTGAAGCTCAAGATTGGATGTCCTGTTATATTGCTCCGGAATATAGACCCTGCAAATGGACTTTGCAATGGCACCAGGCTGGTCGTTCGTGGCTTCCAAAGAAATAGCATTGACGCAGAGATTGTACTGGGTCAACACGTTGGAAAACGGATTTTCCTACCGTGTATACCGCTGTGTCCCTCCGATAAAGAGATGTTCCCTTTCCAGTTCAAAAGAAAGCAGTTTCCTGTACGGCTTAGCTTTGCAATGACGGTTCACAAAGCACAGGGTCAGACTATTCCCAATGTTGGTGTATACTTGCCTGAACCAGTGTTCTCTCATGGCCAACTATATGTTGCTCTATCTAGAGCGACAGCCCGATCGAACATAAAGATTCTTGTCATCCCAGCTGTCGATGGGAGGAAAAAGTCAAGGAAGGGTGTAAAGAAAACCCCCACCGTAGATTCTGGAACATATACCAAGAACATCGTCTACAAAGAGGTCCTAACAAATTAGACCCATGGTAAGAGTTGCATGTTCAACTAACAAACTAATAGGATGATGTTTCTCTTATGTTTGATTGGTCTGGTGTATTATCAAGTCATGTTTGCATGCTACAATTGTTTTTATTAGAGCCGCACATGTTTGTGTATTATTAGAGCATGCATACTATCTTAAAGTATTGTTGAGTTTTGGATCATTTGTGAAATTAGCAATATTAATTTTTATGCATCTAACAATTTGTTTTGAATGTAGGTTTTTGTCCCGCGAGAATGGAATCTCTATTTGTAGGCTTGTCTCATAACAAGCCAAAAAAATCGGTGGCAACCGCAATAGTTCGAGAAGGTATTATAATTTTCATAGTTCTGTATGGATCAATTTGTATTTTTTGTAATAACTAATTTTAGTTTTATATCATGACTAGTTGCTCCTAGACTATATTTGCACGCAAGGTGATCTTGCTCTCATCGATTTTATCAAGGAAATCCCTTGTGAACCAAGGGTAGAAGTCGTTCTTATTGATGATGCCTTTGTTGAAAGGAAGTGGATGGAGTGTTTATTTCAGCCGAGCGCATATTTAGGTGACGAGGTAATCCATGCTTAGTTTTTATATTTGGCGACGTTGTTATGTGTAAGTTTTTTTACTCATCCAGGTATTTTTAACCACAACTTACACACTTGCAGGTTATAGACTGTTACATAAATTTGATAAAAGCTCAAAAGCATCTAAAGTACCGATCTGGAGGTCGCGTTCACATAGAAAATGCTTTCCAGTTCAATTTCCTGAAGCGAGATGGTGATCTTGAAATTAAAACAGAGGAGCTATATCCAATTAAAGACATGGCACACATATGTAGCGCTGAACGAAGGGTGTTACTTTACCTAGACCATGACATGGTACATATGAGTTTGCAATCTGAACAGTTAGTGTTTATATGTATTTTATTCTTATATAAGTATTTATAATTGTTTTGTAGGTGTTTATTCCGATAAACATCCGAGAGACGCACTGGTATCTTGCTGTGATCCATGCAAGAAATATGGAGATACAAGTGCTCGATTCACTTGGTACTTCACAAGACCGCAAAGACCTCACTGACTCTGTGAGTATGCACAAACTAAACAATTATGAATTCAATATTAACTTATCCCAAACTCTAATTTTATTTTACCATATATAAGGATTAAAGGACTGCAAAGACAAATAGATATGATATCTCAACGTAAGGAGTTAAAAGACCATAGGTGGCCAGACCTCCAAGTTGTTTCTTGGCCGCTCAGAGAAATAGACATGGGATATGTAAAGCAGACAGATAGGTACGTCCTAAGATCTTTTTTACCAATTTCTTAATTCATACTAATCTTTATGTTGGTATTAATGTATATTGTAGCTCTTCATGTGGCCTCTTTCTTTTGAACTATATCGAATACTGGACAGGGGATGAACTGTCTGACAGTTTTACCCAGGTATATTATTACTACTATGACATATATGGACATCTACAGTCAGTGTTACATATATAATGCTAAATAATTGTTTCTTATTTGTAGGATGACATGTCACACTTTAGGAAAAAATGGTTGCTATATTACTATCTTCAGACCTGAATAAGAGAAGGGGGTGTCTGTTATACAAAAATGAAAAAGAAGTTGACTCTAGAAGCCCATCTGATGTTGAGATATTAGAAAACCCAACAGATTCTAATAAGAGGAAACTACTCCACGTGCTTGATGATAGCGAAGTAGTGTATGAAGATGAGGAAGGCCCTATTACTCAAGCAGACTTGCAAAGGTGGTTTGTTGATGATTGGGATAAAAGAGCTCCTGTAAAAGTCTCTACCGATGGTTGCACCAATGACTTTTTAATGGTTGGTCTTTCCACAAAGGACATGCCAGTGACCAAAGCCGATTCAATAGATGTTTTATGTGATTATATCATGGCAATAGAAGACTATACGACACTAGAGTAAGTGCTCATTGATTTATTTATTTTATGTATATCGACTACTTAGATTCTTGATATAGACTTTCGTCATGCTACATTACAGGAGAACATGGGTGCGAAGTTTCAATCCTTTTAAGATAGAAATATCTGTCAAAGACCTGCAAAACATATTAACGACAACTCAAGATATGATTCTAAGATGTTTTGACATGGCTGTTCGGCTGCTTGCCAATAAAGAGTCACGTAGGCCGAAAGAAGAAATCATAAATAATAGAAAGCATTATATGGACATGCGTTTTTGGGTAAGTTTGTTTCCAATCATTAATGTATTAATATATAGTATCTACATCTAATCATCATGTGGACATGTATATATACTGTCCAGAGAATGGTTGGTTTTGGTAAACTTCCAAAGTACCATCAGGATCCTACAACAGAAGAGTTAGCCAAAACACTCGATTGTTGGCCATCAATGAATTATTATATCACGGGTTGTAGATATGTAAGTATGTGTTCATTTCGAATGTATTTATAAAGGACACTTCTGTTGTAGGATCCTAATGACTGATATTTTGCAGGTTCTCATGCCATGGAAATTCAATGGTTGTCACGCCCTTTTCGTAATAGATCATGTTAAAAAGCATGTGACTTTTATCGATTTTACACCGACTCAAGATTGGTGTAAACACATGCCATACAAGAGGTTCACGGAAGCGATTATCATGGCCTCAAAAAAATATAAGATTGCTTACAGCAAGAAACGTTCTGGATGGGCGGAGGATATCTTTAAGTGGGAACATACAATTCAGACTGGTGTTCCAATTGACTTAAGAGGGTATTTTCTTCGTACCACCTTTTCAACAGTTTAAATTTTTTCTATGATAATCATTGTATAAAACATAGTTGCCCAAATATTATTCTATAGGTTTAATACCAGCTACCTCGTTCTACAAGCTATGGCCATGTGGGGGAATGACAGACGACTGAAATTTGTTGGGGTGAGTGTAGTACGTTCGTTTTATGTTCAAAACTTACATTCTAGCTATCTCGTTCTACAAGATAATATGTTTTGTTCTCTTATGTCTTTGTCTGTAGGATGCAAAGACTCTTCGAAGGAACTTTGTGATTGATCTTTTAAGTTATGATGACAATTCGTGCCGATATGCCATCCCTGCAAACATACAACAAAGACTTATCGATATCGCTAAAAAGGATTAGCTGATTAGTGAACAGTTGTCGACACATTTGTGAACACATTTGTCCAAAACATTACTTGAAGATGACTTTGTTAGTTCCTAAGTTCATATAATGTCATAGATCTTGGTAGCCAATTTCATGTGTGTGTTAGTGCTATATATTTGGACCTGTCATTTACATTTACATGGTGTGTGTTATTATTGCAAGTGCTCTATAGTATGCCTTTTGATCTATGTCAGGTTGCTCAACTTTATTCTGGTTTGGTGAAGGTTTGTTCCTTCAACTTAATGCATCAGTAATGGTTGCATTTTCTGGTAGATAGAACAATACCATTCTGTTCTCCATTCCAATTTTTCACATTATGTTGCCGCCATAATAGGTACCACATGATGTCACTGGTTGTATGATAACAGCTAGAAAAAGAATGCCGGTAACAGCCGGTAACAGCCAGTGAGCGGGCAATCATCATTTTAAATCCTATATTGTGACTAGAGAGCTATGCTGGTGAAGTAACTTTGTTTTTTTTACTCGTGCAGGAGATATGCACAGCCGATACATTCCTCAGCAAGATTACTTCTCAGAGGGACTCTACACGTTCGATATTGGGTAGAATGACCTTGCTGGTGAGTTCTATTCAAGAACAGAGGACCAGGTCATCGTTTCCATTCCAACTATTTTGTTGGAATTTGAGAATGGTCTCAAGGTTTGTAAACGATATAGCACTTCTATCTATCCTTGCAGAGCTTCATATGCCTCTTTCCCCAAAGCTGACTAATTGGTGTACAGGGATCCTACTCTGATGTAAATGTAATTCACTTAGTTCTCCAAGTTTAGAAACTGTATGACCAAGGTGCTAGCAAGTTCTGGATTCACAACACAGGCCCCCTCGACTGCTTGCCTCAAAACATCGCCCTGTTCGGCAAAGACCCATCCCAACTGGACGAGCTCCACTGTGTGGCGAAGCACAATCGTGCCGCAAAGCTTTTCAACTTACAGCTGATTAACATTGCATGCTTTGTTTGCAGCAGGCTGTTAACTCTAGCAGACGGCTGAGTAATTATTTATCTACTCCAGAGCATCACTCATCCGAGTTAAATGCCTCTGCTGACCTTTTAAACCACCACTTTAAGAGATATACCAAAGTAACTCATAATCCAATGGCCATCGTCTTTCAGAATGTATCCTGTTCTTGGTCTAGCAGCTCTGTTGCTGAGCTGAACATAGTTCTCAGAGATATATCTTTGCAGCTACAAAAAGGGCTCTTTATTGCAATTGTAGGCGAGGTAACCTTTTCCTCAACAAACATAGGTATTTGCAAGAATCTCATCACTTGCACAGAAGCCAGATGCTCTTCAGAAAGGGATTAGCCCAAGTGATGCTGCATTCACACTGGGAATTGCTCCAGCTTTAGCAAAGGAGCATCTTCTAAATGCAGAAAACAAAGGTGTGTGTGGCTGCAACTTTCAAGTATTTTGCAAGCTACGTGTATGATCTGAAAATTAAACTGACTGTCTATTTCTCTCAGGCCTGTTGTGCAGAGATGTTAGTCCAGATGGATTCCGCTTTTTTAGCAATTTATTTAATGACATTGATCCCCAAAATATTCACTCGTAAGAAAATCACAGCCCTGCCCTCCTGCAAGTTTCTTTTCAGATATTACCCTGGATCCCTGCAAGTTCCTTTTCAGATATTACCCCTTTATTGATTGTGAACTTTGCAGGCAAAAACTCCATGGGATGTACAACGCGTGGATCTCTGTTGCGATGGCGTCTCACTGAAAAGTTCGACTGGGGTATATTGAGACACTGGTTGATCAAGCTGGACAACGATGCAATTATAGTGTACTCTTTGAAAACGTTAGTCTGCATATCTCGCCATTATGTACCATAACACCAAAAGATGTGATATAGCAAGCCCATTTGTTCTGTTGAATGAAAGAGCGTTTGAGTTAATCATCAAGATTACTGGACCACAACACTCCTGTTCATGGAATGTTTTAAGCTTGATTTCTAGATTTTGCTCTTCAATTCCTAAAACACAAGGAGACACTAAGCTGGCATAGAAAAAAAAATGGACACATTCAGATTAAGCTGGGAACCACAAAAAGATCGACTGAAAGCATAGTGACAAACCTTGTAAAGCTGAGTCCAAAATCTGCTTAACCACTTCAACAGAATCAACAACAACAAGATCTATCAGAGGCCTCCCTATGGCTTCCATTACAGGTAACCCTGTTAGTTCTGCAGCTTTTTTGTTCCATCCATTTATGTTACCAGCAATGTCAACAACCAAGACACGGGCAGTTGCTGTCTCAATTAAGCGGACCATCTCGTTTGTAACTGTTCTTAGTTCAAGTAGCCCCTGTATCTTCTTCATATCATCAGATGGTCAGTTATGGTTAGTGGGACTGGTACCTGATTCCTTCATGAGCATGTCTGTTGTAAATTTATCTACTTCAACTTCTGTATGATGCCAAAATTTTCCTGCAACACTTTTTTTACCAAAATTGGTAACCTAATCAGGATACAAACCAACCAAGGCTGACTACAAGTTAAAGATGCTCTGTAAAAAGGAAGGATCAGTTTGAATTTATCTTTTGCTGGTAGATTGCAATTAGGGCTGGACAAAATGCTCGCAGCTCGTCGGCTCGCTCGGTTCGTGGCCAACTCGGCTCGGCTCGGATTGGCTTGTTTAAATTTTTTCGCGAGCTGAGCTGACATCCTAGCTCGGTTCGTTAACGAGCCAGCTCGGTTTGTTAACGAGCCAGCTCGTGAGCTAAACGAGCTATCACATTTCAGCAAAACAAAACTATATACATATCATTTACGTAACAATTGATGAATATGTTATATGTATGTGTGGTGTCTATAACCTATAAGTTAAACTAATGATTGATGAATTATGTCTATGTATGAAATTGGTCTATACGAATATAAGTGTGGGTTAAACTGCTGAATATGTGTGTGAATAGTGAATTGATGAGTGATGAGTTGTGTTAATTTGGTGTTATATTGATATGGTCTGTGAAACTATGAGTATAATTACTATTTTCTGTTTTAAATTAGTTTGAAATTAACTAGAAATTGATTATTATACACATATTATTTTTTTCTGCTCTGGCTCGCGAGCTAAACGAGCCAGCTCGAGCTCGTAAACGAGTCGAGCCGAGCTGATTCTGAGGCTCGCTACCTTAACGAGCCGAGTCGAGCCAGCTCGTTAGCTTAACGAGCCAGCTCGAGCTCGAACGAGCCGAGCCGAGCTGGCTCGATATCCAGCCCTAATTGCAATATCACATGGTACTCATAGCTTAAATTCTACACAGGTCTTGAAACCAGCTACAAAGCAGAAGTTGCGTTTTGAGGGAGATTCGTACAAGAAGGCATTGGCGGAGTTTCTGCAGGCTGTGCCAGCGTTTCTGGGCGATAAATGCAGCTGCCTGCGATGTGAGAGTCCTCGTGATGATTCAGTGATACAGGCAGGGGAAGGGAGCAAGAAGCAGCCCCGCTTGGTCAGCGTTGATGACGGGTCACCTGTCACAGACTTGGACTTCGACTTGGATGAAGAAGAGATCCCATCACCTTATAGCTGCGAGAACGCCATCAGGGCTGCGATAATCGGCCTGCTGATGGTGTGCATCTTCGTCGCGTTTCTGGCTGGGATGATCGACCCTGCATCCGTTCCAGCCAGTGCCTGAGAGCTTGTGGAATAGAGCATGCACGTACATGTGTTGCTAATTAGGATGCAGGGTGCTGTATTTCTTGGCAGGCTTCTTGTATGTTGTCGTCAGACGCCATAGAGCGCTTTCTCCTAGAAAGGAATGTATATGTGTATCTGCCATTTATATAAAAAGCAAATATTGTAACATTTGCAGCTGCTACCGTCCTTAAACCAGCACCGAATAAGTGGACTAATTGTTAACTTACGTAGCGAAGCACGGGCATATACCTAGTGTGTGTGTGTGTATATATATATATATATATATATATATATATATATATATATATATATATATATATATATATATATATATATATACTGTATTTATATATTACACCTGGGTGCATTCAATATAAAGAATGCACCCAGGCCGAACCTATGTGCCAGGTCCGAGCCAACCATCCCACCCAGGCCGGTTTCGTCCCTCCCGCACGCTCCGGACAGAACCTTTTCATTTTCCCGCCCCCGCCCCTCTTTCTCCGTGAACGGCTCCTCCGCGAACGGCTCAACCTCTTCACATAAGTTGCAATCACACCAGACTTGCAGTTGCAATTATACCAGACAGCAGTTGCAATCATTGTTTTGTTTAACAGATTTTTGGACATAGTTATGTAGAAGTTGCAATCACACCAGATCAGAAGTTGCAATTACACCAGACAACAGTTGCAATTATTGTTTGTTTAACATATTTTTGGACATAGTTATATAGAAGTTGCAATCACAACAGACCCACAGTTATATTGAATGCACCCACAGTTGCAATTATTGTTTGTTATATATATATATATATATATATATATATATATATATATATATATATATATATATATATATATATATATATATAGGGTAGGTATAACGGGAGCCCCGGGCTTCCAATAGTTAACGGAAGCCCAGGCCGACCACCCCTACAAACTGGTTCAACCCACCGGCCAGCGCGCCTAACCAGCCTGTCGGGTGCGCCACCTGCCCCACGTCTGTTAGCGCAAAAAAAGGAATGCATGCATGAGTCAAACACGATCCAATGCATGCGAGTAAATTTAGGAAAAAATATGTGACAGTTTCTATTTTTAAATGCTTTATTTTCTCCATAAATTTAGGATCGCTGCAACAGCCATGCAGCTAGACACGTAAGGACCATTTTATGATATATATTGAGACTAAATATGCTACACTGTGTAGATAATTATGCAATTCAGTATACTGCGTAAAAATCTGTTACCAGCTGCATGCGCACGAATATATGATGAAAATAATGTGCAATGAAAGGAAATGAATTGCATGCATAGAAACAAAAAATCGTATTTAATGTTTAATTTGCTTCATAAATATAGTATCTCTCCAACAACCATGCAGCTAAACACATTAGACTAGTTTATGATTTATATCTATACTAATTATAGTGTAGGTATTTATGCAATTCGGTACACTGCGTAAAAAAATCTAGCATGTTGTTCACTGGTGGACGCATCTACAGGTTGGAGCGTAAAAACCTTAAGTTTTAAGCATAAAATCTCTCAATTATAAGCGTAAATATCTGGCCAATGTGAGAGGTTGATAGCTCTGGTAGGTTGTTATTACGATCCTATTTTTATGGCAGATTCAAAAAATATGGCAGTCGCATGCATGCAGTTTCTATTTTTATAACAGATCCAAAAATTATGGCAAAATGCATGCATGAGTCAAACACGTTCCTTGACATGCGCGTAAATTTAGGAAAGATATGTGTGGCAGTTTCTATTTTAAAGGCTTTATTTCCTCCATAAATTTAGGATCGCTGCAACAGACATGCAACTAAAACTCGTAATGACCATTTTATGATATATACTGATACTAAATATGCTACACTATGTAGATAATTATGCAATTCGGTATACTGCGTAAAAATCTGCTACCAGCTGCATGCACACGAATTTATGATGGAAAGAATATGCAATAAAAGGAAATGAATTGCATGCATAGAAACAAAAAAATCGCATTTAATGTTTTATTTCATTCATAAATATAGGATCCCTCCAACAGCCATGCAGCTAAACGCATTAGAACTAGTTTATGATATATACTGAAACAAATTATACTACACGGTGTAGGTATTTATGTAATTCCTTACACTGCGTAAAAAATCTGGCATGTTGTTCACTGGTGGACGCATCTCCGGGTGGAGCGTAAAAATCTTAAGCTTTGAGCATAAAATCTCTCAATTATAAACGTAAATACCGAGTCAATTAAAGGTTGATAGCTTTAGTATGTTGTTATTACGATCCTATTTTTATGACAGATCCAAAAAATATGGCAGACGCATGCATGCGGTTTCTATTTTTATACAGATCCAAAAATTATGGCAAAATCGTGGGGGTTTCCATTGCATGCGCGCAAATTACGAACAGCATAAATCAAGGAATTGCCTTTCCAATGTGCATGCAGTAAACTGATATACGAACTCTGTGTTCAAGCATAAAATCGTACAGTTTTTAGCGTAAATAATACATGTGGTAGGCATAAAACACAATAATCGAAAAGAAAACTGCGCTGGATCATCGCTGCGCGCATCTCGCGCCTTCCGTGACGTCGCTCGCTTGAACATCGCGCCTCATGCGTCGCCGTCGCTCGCACGTCGATAGGCGTCGCTTGCTCGCCGGCCTTGGAAGTGCCGCCTCCTCAGGGCTTCGGGGACGCCGCCGCTTGCCCGCACAAGAGAACCGCTGTCGCTCGCCCTCTGGATCGGGGAACCGCCGCCACTACTCCGGATCGAGGAGCCTCCGCCACCGCACAAGAGCACTGCCGTCGCTCGCCCTCTGGATCGGGGGCTGCCGCCGCCGGCCTGGAAACCGCCGCCACCGCATGTCGAGGTCGGGGAGCCGCGGCCACCGGCCGAGGGTCCACCGCCGCGCGCGCTATCGGGCAACCGCCGTCGCTAATGAATCGAGATGGGGCGTAAAAAACTGATTCCTAGCTTTTATAGACGTCTGGACCTGGTCCGGCTCGACCGGATTGCACTGTCTGGCCTGGGCTTCCTTTAGTTATTGGAAGCCCAGGGCTCCTAATATACAATATATATATATATATATATATATATATATATATATATATATATATATATATATATATATATATATATATATATATATATATATATATATACACGGCGGCACTAAAATATTCGGCTCTAACATTATAGGGCAGCCTATTAGAATATAGTATATTTGAGACATTTAAGAGGGTGCCCTATATGTTTTTGACAAAATTTTACAAAATAAGTCACTGTTGAAGTAGTTTTTTTCTGTGTATAGCCCTATATTTCAATTTAAGACACTAGTTTAAGGTATTGTTGGAGATACTCTTACAAGTCAGTTTTTTTCTTAAATTGTCTAAGTTTACAGAGAAATATAGACAACATATGTATTACAATTTACAAGTCAATTTTATCTTACATTGTCTACGTTTACTTTGTGCACAATACATTGTTGTGGTTTCCATTTAGCATTAGCTTTGAATATAAATTATAAAACATAAATACATATATGTTCTATTGGTTAGATAGGTGACGTGGTTTGGAACTAACAGTCGTACAACAATGATTTGAATCCTCGTTTATGTATAGTTTTAGCTTTTTTACCATGTGACCGTGGAAGTAGACTGGATAAATCTGTCGCCGTCCGTTTCCTGTCCTGAACAATTTGCGAGCTCAGGACTTCACGCACAGCCCTATGAGTTGCGTGTCCTTCCTTACGTCCACAATATAAAACAACAAACGAACAAAAACGAAAACAGTGAAAGGAGAAAAAAGAACCTGGAAAACTGTGAGGTCTGGTGCCTCTGGCCACATCAACTGTTCACACTTTCAAACAAAAGCCGGAAGTCGGCAGCTATTTGAACTCTAGAAACTGGAGACCTTGGAATCTTTTGCATGCGATACATGCCGCCAAATTACAGGACTGGACATACGGTTCCAAGTGCATGAAACGAGTAGCGTTATTTTTGTCCCTTTCATGCATTTCACAACACACAATACTCAAGACTCAAGAAACACGCAATGCTGCAGTGCGCGCACGCCCGCAAACAACAGAGCACCTCAAAAGCGAGGGCGGGTACGCCCTCACAGCAACAGGCCACAGCTTTTCCGCGGCCACGCGTGAAAAGGCCACGTCGGCACGTAGGCCCAAAAAAAAATAACGCGTGGAAATCAGCGTCCACGTCGGCTCCGGACACGCCATGATGGATGCCGACGCCCGCAGGGGTGCGGTGCGGATTCCGAGCCGGTTGGTGGTCTGGTAGCACGGCAGCAGGCTCAGCCGCTCAGGTGCGCAGTCGGGCGGTGGCAGTGGCACGGGAGGCGTTGTTGAGCTCGAACCAGACCTGCCGGAAGACCTTGACGATGCAGTCGTGGTGCTCGTCGGCGTTGAGCGACAGGTAGCACGCCAGCAGCGTCTCCAGCTCGTCGGGACGCCCCACCATGCGCTTGCTCGCGATCATCTCCACCATGGACGCCCGGAACGCGCGATGCGGGTCCCGCGTCCGCCGCACCACCGCGAACCGCTCCAGCTCCGACACCGCCGCGGCCGCGGCGGCAGGCGGCCTAGGCGAGCGCACACGCACCGTGGCCTTCGCCGAGGAGAACGACCGCCGCCCGCTGACGGCGCGCCGGCGCCGGCGCCGGCGGTTCCGTGCCGTCGTCCGCTTCTCCTCGTCCGCGTCGGAATCGGAAGGCAGTGGGGGCAGCGTCGGCGTCAGCGTCCGCACCGGCGCCGGTGTCGGCGGCGCCGCCTTCGGGTTCGGGGAGAGAGAGACGAGGTGGCCGAGGTGAGGAAGGTCGCGGTCGCCACCGACCGAGTAGTGGCGACGACTGTGGTACAGCTGCCGCGCGGTCGCGGCCTCGGTCCTGGCGTCATCGTTGCCCACCGAGCGGCGGCGCGGGGCGATGCCTGCCACCGTGTCCCCGCCGGTAGCGTCGTCGCGACGGCAACGGACAATGCCGGCTGCCCCTGCGTCGGCGGTGGATGATGACAAAGAGGCCAGGCTCAGGCTGCTCCGCGACGCCGACGCCGACGCCGACGCGGTGCTGGGGCTGGCGGGCTTGTGGAAGCAGGACGGGAATGCGGTGGCGGCCTGAGCCGTGTTCTTCGCCGCGGACGACGTCGCATGCACGACCTTGGTAGCGGGCACGCCGTTCCTGGCCGTGAGCTTGGCAAGCCATGCCAGGGGCAAGAAGGACGAGAAGCTGGCCTTGCTCTTCCCCTTGCTCTCTTGCTCCAGTGGCTGCAGGGATTCCTTGTGCCGTTGCTTACAGCTGCTTCTAAGCCCCCACCTCATGGCTGCGCGGCGGGGCAACAACTGGGGTTCTTGACGAGTTGGCGTTTCGTAGCTTGGGCGCTTTGGCTGGCTCTTCACCTTGGAGGCTGCAGGGCAGTGTTTGAGAGGGGCTGGGATTTTAAAGTGGGAGGTTTTTTTGGCGGGCTCAGGCTCAGGCTCATGGGGAATGTGAGGTGGTTGGTGTGGCCGTCTGGGTGCTATCGGAGATTTGCAACTTTCCGTAGAACAAAACGAAAGGAAGAGATTTGCAACGCAACTTGAGTTTTGAACTGTGTGAAGTGGTGAGAGCTTTCTGCCACGCCACAAGAAGTAGGGGCGAAAGTGCCTGTTTCACTTTTTTTTTTCTTTCTCTCGGCGCTTCTTTCTCGTGCATGCGTGCTCCTGGGCTATGCTATGCCTGATTGATTTCCGTGATTGATGGCAGTGATTTTGAAGCCCTCCGGGCAGGAAAGGAGTACAAGTGTAACAGCGTGCTGCTACTATCTCTCGCTGTTTTTCCTTCTTCTTTTTTCTAATAGGGGGGGCCATGCAGATTAAAGAACAAGTGCCGGTCGTACTGCACTGCAGCCTTGCAGGAGTATGTGCAGTGCCTGCCGGAACATGGGCCCGAGCGAGTGTGCGGATTCTGTGCTTACCAAGATCTTGGCCATCGTCCCTCCTAATATCAATCAGATCAGGAGATTGGCTGTGCATGGCTGGCACTAGTTCAACTGCTTAAGATCCGGTGTGACCCGCCCGACAGACCTTTGCGTGCGTGCGCCTGCGCGCATGGATTTCGCTAGGGCCATCTTTGCGTGCACGCTCCTCCAATTGCTGGTCGTGGCACTGGCACACAACGACAGACACACAAAGCACCGCCAACGAGCAACCTCTCACACACACCCCATGGACCATGCATGCACACACAAAACACCGGACGCGGAGCTCGCGCCACCCACCCACAGTCCACAGACAGTCGCACAGAAGTGCAGAAGCGGCGCGCGAGTGGCAGTGGCAGACACGCGCAGCGCAGATTGGGAAATTCGGACATGTCTGCTCCCGGCTACTGTTCCCGTTATTTCTCCCTGCGCCGCCTCTGCTGGTGCGCAGCAGCGAAGCCGAAGCGAGCACCGCCTGGCCTCGCGGCTTCATTGTTTGAATCGAACGGCGTCCGGGCGTCCTGCCACCCGGCGCCTTTTCCAGTTTTCTGACCGGCGACACGACGGCGGTCCATGGTGCGTGTGCGGTAATAGTAAAGAGTAAAAAGTAAAAAAAAAACCATCACGATGGTCCTGAGCAGATGCGGCGATGCGACAAACTTCTGGGGACGGTAAGCAGTAAAAAAGACCGATCGAGGTCCGCCTGCGTGCTTCTAAAAGCTTCTGATGCGCGCGGCATGCTGTTTCTGTGAATGAAGTATCCACAACTAATGCTCGTGTTGCGGAGGTCGCATTACTGTCTCACAATGCTACAAGCCTGCTACAGAGGTTTCCAGTACGCGTGGTCTGCTTGGCGTCGGTCCGTCGGACGAGGCGAGGTCCAGCACACCTTTGGTTGGGCAGCGCTTACACACGGCTCTGTTCCGGGCATGCAATGCAGGTCAGTCAGCTGGTCCATGGCTCCATGCATCCCAAAAGGCAAGCTCTTCTGATAGCAACGTCTTTAATTCATCCATTCATCACACACATGCCGCCAGGGCAGTCGATTCATCATCGGCGGTCTCGTCCATGTGCATGTGCTCGGTCGTCTCGTCTCCGTTCAAAAATCGACGTCCCCTTTTTGTTGTCCTTTTTTCCTGCCGTAGCAAAGCTGTAGGCTCACTTTTAGCCATGCAATGCAGCGTGCCTCAAGAATTCGAATCGGAGTAGAGTAGATTGGGGGGCACCTTCCCGTCCGGTTTTTCGTTTACGGCACAGTAGTACCATGTTTGAAATTTTGAATCCGAGGATGTGAAATGATATATAGTAGGTTTGATAGCTGCAAAACATGTAACCGAGTCGACGCGTTTGTGCAGAATATCCAGGTAGGTAGCTCATAGCTCTAGACTAGCTGCTGGTCTGTGGTCGTCTTGCTTTCACCTTTATGACTGTCAATTCACCCGACAGATAATTTAACTTACCGGCATAAAGTTTTTTATTTGAAACAAGAGTCCGAAAAAGAATGAAGATGCGGCCTGGTCCGGGTTCTGAAATGTGCTTTCGATAATTGATACACACGATTAACGATCCTAATCCTTTCCGTGGTTTTTAGAGCACAAAGAATTGCAAGGGGAAAAATTGCTTTCCCGGAACAACAGCCCAACGAGGCCCAGTTGTTCTGCCCGCATGGGTTCAACCGTACGGCCCATGAGCAGCGGTGACCAATTGTCTCCCGGCACAGCGAGCGAATTTCCACAGCCACAGTCCGGTTCTCTCCGGTCTTGTCCAAACGAAAATCATGCTCAATCAGCGTGAACTGCATGTGCTGAGAAACTTTAATAGACTAGATAAATAGTTTTGTAAAGGTAAATTTAGTTATTATTAAAAGAAAAGTATCTCCAATAGACTCTGTAAATGACTCTTTAAATTTAATACCTCTGTTGAATAATTAGACAATTTTCAGATTAAACTCCGAATATAAATTATGACCAAATCAGAAGAACTGAAATAAACAGAAGAATACCTCTGTTGGGTCATTTGATGTTTAAGTCGGTTCGCCCCCTTCGTCTTAAGACTTGTCACTGTGCCGAAGCTCTATCGGTGATAACTTCAGCGCTTTTCTTGAAAAGATCTTGCCGAAGGTGTTTTTCTCTTTTAGGATCTTTGGCTATGAAGCATACCCTCAACAGTAGCCCCTTCGCGGTGCTAGATCGTTTTTCGTAACGAGCTTGATCCGTGAAAAAGTCTTCTAGGCTTCGGGATGTCGAAGATCCGAAAAACACCTTTCCTAAACTCGTTGACGAGAAACGATTAAAATAATCCACGCGCGAGATGGCCCCATCTTGCAGTAGTTGCGCGCGTCCTGGCGATTCACCCTCGCGGACCTTGTGGCCCACTGGTCAATGAGTGTGGGTGGCTGTTTTCCCGGTGCGGAAGACCTTGACGATTCACCTTCCCACCTGCGGCGCTATATAAACAGACGGGTAGGTGTGAAGTTACCACAGCATTCATTGCTATTGTACTGTTGTGCTGTCAAAAATTTTAACCATAGCCGAAGCTTGATCATCGTGCTCAAGCGAAGCACCGTTTGCGATTCTGCTTCGTCAGAAGAGAAAGAACTTCGGAGAAATCGAGAAAGTCAACAACTTCAAAAAATTTCAAAAAAATTCATAATCAGATGGCGAGATTACGTTCTACTGCCAGAATTGACCGTGAGGGAGATGAGACCGAAGCTGCTGAAACTGTTCCAATTTCCGAAGCAATGAGACGGTCTGGGCTGGTAACATCGGAGGATGTTCCTGTCGCCGAAGCAGGACAAGCTGGTGCCGAAGAAACTGACTCCGAAGATGATTATAGCAGTGTAGTGCCGAGCATACCTAGCCACCTGGACTTCGGAAAGTCCACCATTTTCGAAGCTGATTTTCCTAAGATGGTGAAGTTGGGCTATCTTAGTGAAGCGAAGAAGGAGTTGATTCGTTTTGGTGGAAAAGAAACCATCCTGAAGCCGGGAAAGAATGAAGTAGTGGTTTTCAAAAGCCTTTTTAAAGCTGGTTTAAGATTCCCTTTGAACAAGATGATTGCTGACGTGCTAAAGAAATTTGGGATCTACCTTCATCAGCTAACCCTAACGCTATCGTTAGGTTAAATGTTTATATCTGGGCTCTCCGAAGCCAGGGGGTGGAACCATTTGCTGAAGGTTTCTGCCGAGTGCACGAACTGCACTACCAGACCAAGGCTAGAGGAGATGGTCTTCATGAAAATTTTGGCTGCTACAACTTTGCTTACCGTAAGACTACAAAGTTCCCAGTGATCAGTTACCGAAGCAAATGGCTAGCTGGATGGAAATCTGAGTGGTTCTACGTGAGAGTTGACGAAGATGAAGATAAGTTAGTCCAGAGTCCGTTGGAATTGATCTTCGGAGAGACCCGACCCCCGTGTAACATGTTACCAGGGAGTCCAAGTCAAATTGCTCTAGCTGAATTTAAAGTGATTGCAGATCATATTGGCACTAGGGACTTGGTGCAGGAATTTCTGGCCTTCAGAGTATTCCCGACTTTGAAGGAGTGGGAAATGCCGAAGCTAGAGGGGAAGAAGAAAAAAGGGGAACTTGTTTGGTTGTCCTACCATTTCAAATTCAAGAAACTTTTTAAGGTACCTTGCCAAGAGTGGCTGGACACAATCGAAGTGATGTGTAATGAAATACTTGAAAATTATTCTAAGAAAGAAGACCAATTGATGACTGCGGCCTTCGGCACCCGACCGAAGCGAAGGCTAAACCGCGTAATGGATGCCCTGGGTTTTGAATATCCTGACTACGAGCGGCTAGATAAGGGTGCTGAAGGCCAAAAGAGAAAAAGAGTAGCTGATGTTCTGAACAAAGACGATGAAGAACAAACGAAAAAGAAAAAACCAGAGTCTGAGCCGAAAATAGGTGTTTCGAAGAAGAGAAAAGCTTCGTCTCCGAAGCAAAAAGCAATTGACGAAGAAGAAGGAACTCCTGCAACACCCTCTACTACCGAAGTAGAGGAAATTTTAAAGGTAATGACTGAATTTTTGCCTGTCAAGCTAAGTCCACTGGGGCCATAACTGACGAAGCTTTTTCAGAGGGAAAAGGAGCCCATGAAATCGAGGGAAGCAGTTAAAGCAAAGAAGCAAAGAATCATCACGGTGACAGAGGTCATTGAAAAGACACCACCAGGAGCTTCAGCTCCGAAGGCGCTAGCTGCTAAAAGTTCGACAGCTACTGAAGTTGCACCTTCGGAGGCTACAGATGCCGAAGCTACTGGAGCCGAAGATATTAATTTAGAAAGCATGGTTGCTGATATAGATAAAATTCTGGTAGACTTGGTCGCAGAAGAAGCTGCTGGGGCCACCAAAGAAGCTTCGGCCCCAGAACCTGGGAAAAAGAAAGAAATTGCCGAAGAAACATCGGAAGACGGAATTTTCAATTTTCAAAACTTAATTGGGCAAGAACCGACAAAAGCCGAAAAAGAAGAACTAAAAGAGTATGCCATATCTTGCGGCTATCGGCCGGGGCGATTCTCTTCGGGGGTGTTGATGATGAGAAGCTAGGCTACATTCGGGATCAGGCCGAAGCGAAGGTTATTGGTACTCTATCGAAGAGCATCGGTTTCCCGAAGCTCGAAGCCTATATTAGCCGCTACCGACGACAACACATCGTCGGTAATTTGTTTTATTCCAATTTTAAGGTAAAAAATTTCTGTCTACCTTTTTATTTTTCATAACAAAAATGTTTCCTAACGAAAGATGTTCGCGTACAGAGTATGCTACTGAGCAAAGCTTTGAAGATGCAACAGGATCTGGAAGATAAAAAGCACGAGATTATAATTGAAAACTTAGAAAACAAAATAAAAGAACAATCAGCTGCTTTTGAAAAGAAAGAGTTCGAACTCCAGACAACTGAAGGCTTATTAGCAGAAGCTGAAGCTAAAATAACATAACTGAACACGAAGCTTCTCTGCCAGTCAGAAAGTTTCGAACAGGAAAGGCTGAAGCTTAATGAAAAACTTGAGGCCGAAGTCCAGAAGGGTTTAGATTTGAAAAAAACATTGATAGGCCTTCAAAGTAAATGTTTAGAATTCAGCAATCAATGTATTCAACGGCTGAAGAAGGTATTTCATTCGGTCGGGGCCAGCAGTGAAAAATTTACTCCTTCAGCTGAAGATCTACTAGGAGCCTTCGAACACATCGAAGGTGAGATTGATGACCTCGATGATGTTATTGCTGGACACGGTGACTTCTGTGCCCTGGTAGCTTCTCGGGGCACTGCTGCTGCGTTCCTGAAATCTGGCTGTGAACACGGAAAAATTATCAACAGACCCAATTTCAGCCTATCACCAGCAGTTCTGGATGATATTCCCAGTCTCGCCCGAAGCATTGGGAACAAATTTATAAAGGTGGTATGGACAAAGGGTGGGCGAGAGAAAGCTGGTGACGAAGCTCGGAGTCATCTCAAGCCGGTAACAAAATTATACCTTCATGCTTACCTTTTCCTTCGAAATTGAATTTCGCTTATAATACTTTTAATTCATGTAGGATGATGAAGCCGAGACTGAAGCTTGAGGAGTAAGAAGATGACACCGAAGCTCTTATTGGATAACAATGCTGAAGCCGAAGCTCAGTAAATATTGATGAAGCTTAGATGAATGACTGTAGAAGAGATTCTAAAAACTTTCTGTAATAACTTTTACAAATGTAATTAATTGTATTGTGTGAACTATGTCCATACCTTGTAATATATTCTTACCTTTCTGTCAATGTATGGAATGCTTTGGTGTGGACGAAATTATTATTTTTGAGACGAAGGCGAAAAAACACCTTCTCTTCTTTTCGTACGCAGCGAAGCAAAAAAACTGCTTCTTTTTTTCCTTTGCCGAAGCATGATCTTTAGAACCGAAGCGATTTCTTGTGTTATGATGATAATGAACCTACGTATGTCTAAATGAATGTTTATGAATGCAAATGCTATGATGTGATGTATCATGCAAATGAGTGTCCAAACGCGTATCCGAAGCCATAACCATAGTCTCCATTCCCTTAGAAATAGATATAGTTTCTTTGTTGTTTATTTTTCGGCTTCACCGTTTACTTTTCGGTGTATCAGCGCTGACTTTTCACTGTAAGCCTCCCTTAGGAGCTTCTTCGCCTTTTACTTCGGCGGAATCAGCATTTATTTTTGAAAGGGAAATGTGCCCTTGGGCCATTTCTAAGTATTTTGGTGATTTAGTGTCCAACACAAGTGCTTAAGTGTTAAACTATGCCAAATGGTGGACAAAGTGCAAATCAATACAAAGGTATGATTCTAGACTTAGTACATTGGTTTTTATGTACTAACATATTTGTCCAAGTGCTAGAATCAGAGAAAATTCAATTGGAAAAGACTTGGCTCGAGCAGCCAAGACTCTGCTCAGTCTGGGTGCACCGGACTGTCCAGTGGTGCACCGGACAGTGTCCGGTGTGCCAGGCTGGCGTCTGATCAACTGGCTGCTCTTGGGTCTCGACGGCGGCGTACGGCTATAAATCACCGGACTATCCGGTGGTGCACCGGACAGTGTCCGGTGAGTCGGCTGCGGCGAAGTCGCCGCTCTCGGGAACCAAGTCAACAGCGTACGGCTATAATTCACCGGACTGTCCGGTGAGTCATCGGACTGTCCGATGAGCCAACGGTCGGGCACGCCAACGGTCGGTCGCGCAATCCGCGCGTGACGCGTGGCCGAGCCAACGGTCGGATGGGAGCACCGGACTGTCCGGTGTGCACCGGACAGTGTCCGGTGCGCCAACGGCTCCAAGTCTCCAACGGTCGGCTGCGCCAGAATAGGAAAGAAATCCGCACCGGATAGTGTCCGGTGATGCACCGGACTGTCCAGTGCGCCAGTCGACAGAAGGCAAGAATTACCTTCCTGGATTGCTCTCAACGGCTCCTAGCTGCCTTGGGGCTATAAAAGGGACCCCTAGGCGCATGGAGGAGAATACCAAGCACACTTTAAGCATTCTTGATCATTCACACTTCGTCTTTGTGCACTTGTTCGACATTCTTAGTGAGTTGAGCTTCGTTCTAGTGAGAACTTTGTGATATTCATTAGAGCTCAAGTCTTGGCCGTGTGTGTGCGTATTTGCTATGGACTTGTGTGTGTTGCTCATCCCATCCTTACCTCCGTGTTCATTTGTGATCATCTTTTGTAAGGGCGAGAGACTCCAAGTTGTGGAGATTCCTCGCAAACGGGATATAGTGAAAGGAAAAGAAACACCATGGTATTCAAGTGGATCTTTGGATCACTTGAGAGGAGTTGAGTGCAACCCTCGTCCATTGGGACACCACAACGTGGAGTAGGCAAGTTTTGACTTGGCCGAACCACGGGATAAACCACTGTGCCTCTCTGTGTTGATATCTTTGTGGTTATTGTGTCTTGCAAGAATTCCTCTCTAGCCACTTGGTTTTATTGCTCTAACACTTAATCAAGTTTGTGGCTTCAAGTTTTAAGTTTTTACAGGATCACCTATTCACCCCCCCCCCCTCTAGGTGCTCTCAATTGGTATCAAAGCCGTTCTCTTCACGTAAGGGACTAATCGCATAAAGAGATGGATCCTAAGGGCAAGGGATGGTGGTCAATGATAAGGAGGAGTCCTTCATCAATGATCCAAAAGATGACAAGCCTACTGACTCGGGCTCGAGCCACAAAAGAAAAGACGGGAAGAAGAAGAAAACAAGGCGCATCAAGGAGATAGTCTACTACGACAGCGACGAATCTTCCTCTTCCCAAAAGGACGACGACGACTACGAGAAAAAGAAAATGGTCAATTCAAACTTTTCTTTTGATTATTCTCATATTCCGCAAAGCTCCAATACTCATTTGCTTTCCATTCCACTCGGCAAACCTCCTCACTTTGATGGAGAGGACTACGGATTTTGGAGTCACAAAATGCGTAGCCACTTGTTCTCTCTCCATCCAAGTATATGGGAGATAGTTGAAAATGGAATGCAATTTGATAGTACGGATAGTCCTATATTCATCAATGAACAAATTCATAAAAATGCACAAGCTACTACTGTTCTTTTAGCGTCATTATGCAGGGACGAATATCATAAGGTGAGTGGCTTGGATAACGCCAAGCAAATTTGGGACACCCTCAGGATCTCTCATGAGGGAAATGACGTCACCATGCTTACCAAGATGGAGTTGGTGGAAGGCGAACTTGGGAGATTCGCAATGATCAGGGGAGAGGAGCCAACCTAAACATACAACAGGCTCAAGACCCTCGTCAACAAGATAAGGAGCTATGGAAGCACGCGATGGACGGACCACGACGTCGTCCGCCTAATGCTAAGGTCTTTCACTGTCCTTGATCCACATCTTGTAAACAATATTCGTGAAAATCCTAGGTACACCAAGATGTCGCCCGAAGAAATACTTGGAAAGTTCGTAAGCGGGCGGATGATGATCAAGGAGGCAAGATACGTCGATGAGGCATTGAATGGTCCAATTCATGAGCATCAAGTCATTGCTCTCAAGGCAACAAATAACAAGGAGGCGCTACCTAGCAAGGTGGCACAAGTTGAGGCAGCAGGGCTCAATAAGGAAGAAATGGCCCTCATCATCAAGCGCTTCAAGACGGCGCTAAAGGGCCGCAAGGAGCATCCCAAAAGGAACAAGACGAAGGGAAAGCGCTCCTGCTTCAAGTGCGGTAAGGTTGGTCACTTTATTGCTAACTATCCCGATAATGATAGTGACTAGGAACAAGGAAAGAATGGGAAAAGAGAGAACAAGAAGGTTTACAAGAAGGCTAAATGCGAGGCACACCATGGAAAGGAGTGGGATTCGGATTGCTCTTCGTCTGACTCCGACGATGAAGGACTCGCCGCCACCGCCTTCAACAAATCGTCTCTCTTCCCCAACGAGCATCACACATGCCTCATGGCAAAGGAGAAGAAGGTATGTACTCGAAACAATACTACTTATGCTTCTTCAAGTGAGGATGAATCTAGTGATGATGAAATAGACTATGCATATTTATTCAAAGGCTTAGATAGAACTAAAATTGATAAGATCAATGAATTGATTGATGCTTTGAATAAAAAATAATCTTTTAGAAAAGCAAGAAGATCTTTTATATGAAGAGCATGATAAATTTGTAAATGCACAAAATTCTCTTGCATTAGAAGTTAAAAGAAATGAAATGCTTTCATGTGAATTGTCTACATGCCATGAATCTATTTCTAGACTAAAGAGTATCAATGATGACTTGAATGCAAAACTAGAAATAGCTAATAAATCAACCTCTTGTGTAGAACATGTTGTGATTTGCAATAGGTGTAAAGATTTTAATGTTGATGCTTGTAGTGAACACCTAGTTTCCATTTCTAAATTAAAGGATGAAGTGGCTAGTCTTAATGCTCAACTTAAGACTAGCAAAAATGAATTTGATAAATTAAAATTTGCAAGGGATGCCTATACTATTGGTAGACATCCCTCAATTAAGGATGGGCTTGGCTTTAAGAGTGAAGCCAAGAAATTAACAAGTCATAAGGCTCCCATCTCCGCCAAGGAGAAAGGGAAGGCTCCAATGACTAATAGCACTAAAAAGAACCATGCTTTCATGTATCATGACAGGAGATCTTCTAGGAATGTTCATTATGATAGAAGTTATGATGCTTTTGATTCACATACCATGATTGCTTTAAGTTCTTCTATTATGCATGGTAGAAATTTGGCTAGGAAAAATGTTATTCATCATATGCCTAGAAGAAATGTTGTTCATGTACCTAGGAATGTAAGTAATGAACACTCTACAATTTACCATGCTTGCAATGCTTCCTTTGCAATTTGTAGAAAGAATAAGAAAGTGATTGCTAGGAAATTAGGGGCAAAATTCAAGGGAGATAATACTTGCATTTGGATCCCTAAGTCTATTATAACTAACCTTGTAGGACCCAACAAGAGTTGGGTACCTAAGACCCAAGCCTAATTTGCCTTGCAGGTTTATGCATCCGGGGGATCAAGCTGGATTATCGACAGCGAATGCACAAACCACATGACGGGGGAGAAGAAGATGTTCACCTCCTACGTCAAGAATAAAGATTCCCAAGATTCAATCATATTCGGTGACGGGAATCAAGGCAAGGTTAAAGGCTTAGGCAAGATTGCCATCTCAAATGAGCACTCTATCTCCAATGTATTTTTAGTAGAGTCGCTAGGTTATAATCTTTTGTCTGTTAGTCAATTATGTAATATGGGATACAATTGCTTATTCACAAATGTAGATGTATCTGTCTTTAGAAGGAGTGACAATTCATTAGCTTTTAAGGGTGTACTAGACGGCAAACTCTATTTAGTTGATTTTGCAAAGGAGGAGGCCGGTCTAGATGCATGCTTAATTGCTAAGACTAGCATGGGCTGGCTGTGGCATCGCCGTCTAGCACATGTGGGGATGAAGAACCTTCACAAACTTCTAAAGGGAGAACATGTGTTAGGTCTAACAAATGTGCATTTTGAAAAAGATAGACCTTGTGCAGCTTGTCAAGCAGGTAAACAAGTGGGAAGTGCTCATCACATCAAGAACGTGATGACTACATCAAGACCCCTGGAGCTACTGCATATGGACCTCTTCGGACCCGTCGCCTACCTCAGCATCGGGGGAAGTAAGTATGGTTTAGTAATTGTTGATGATTTTTCCCGCTTCACTTGGGTATTCTTTTTGCAGGATAAATCTGAAACCCAAGGGACCCTCAAGCGCTTCCTAAGGAGAGCTCAAAATGAGTTTGAGCTCAAGGTGAAGAAGATAAGGAGCGATAACGGGTCCGAGTTCAAGAACCTTCAAGTGGAGGAGTACCTTGAGGAGGAAGGAATCAAGCACGAGTTCTCCGCTCCCTACACACCACAGCAAAATGGTGTGGTAGAGAGGAAGAACAGGACGCTCATAGACATGGCGAGGACGATGCTTAGAGAATTCAAGACGCCCGAGCGGTTTTGGTCAGAAGTTGTGAACACGGCTTGCCACGCCATAAACCGGGTCTACCTTCATCGCCTCCTCAAGAAGACATCATACGAGCTACTAACCGGTAACAAACCCATGTTTCGTATTTCCGAGTTTTTGGGAGTAAATGCTACATTCTAGTGAAGAAGGGTAGGAATTACAAATTTGCTCCTAAAGCGGTAGAAGGGTTTTTGTTAGGTTATGACTCAAATACAAAGGCGTATAGAGTCTTCAACAAATCATCGGGTTTGGTTGAAGTCTCTAGCGACGTTGTATTTGATGAGACTAATGGCTCTCCAAGAGAGCAAGTTGAGCTTGATGATGTAGATGAGGATGATGTTCCAACGGACGCGATTCGTACCATGGCGATTGGAGACATACGACCGCAGGAACTCAAGGAGCAAGATCAGCCTTCTTCCTCAACTATGGTGCACCCCCAACTCAAGATGATGAACATGTTCCTCAAGAAGAGGCGTGTGATCAAGGGGGAGCATAGGATGTCCAAATTGAAGAGGAAGAAGCACCACAGGCCCCTCCAACTCAAGTTCGAGCGATGATTCAAAAGAACCATCCCGTTGACCAGATTTTGGGTGACATTAGCAAGGGAGTAACCACTCGCTCTAGATTAGCTAATTTCTGTGAGCATTACTCTTTTGTCTCTTCTATTGAGCCTTTTAGAGTAGAAGAGGCCTTGCTAGATCCAGACTGGGTGTTGGCCATGCAGGAAGAGCTCAACAACTTCAAGCGTAATGAAGTTTGGACACTGGTGGCGCGTCCCAAGCAAAATGTTGTGGGAACCAAGTGGGTGTTCCGCAACAAACAGGACGAGCACGGGGTGGTGACGAGGAACAAGGCTCGACTTGTGGCAAAAGGTTATGCCCAAGTCGCAGGTTTGGACTTTGAGGAGACTTTTGCTCCTGTGGCTAGGCTAGAGTCGATTCGTATTTTGTTAGCCTATGCCGCTCACTAGTCTTTCAGGTTGTACCAAATGGATGTGAAGAGCGCTTTCCTCAACGGGCCAATCAAGGAGGAGGTGTACGTGTAAGCTCTCTAAGGCGCTCTATGGACATAAGCAAGCCCCAAGAGCATGGTATGAATGCCTTAGAGACTTTTTAATTGCTAATGCTTTCAAGGTTGGGAAAGCCGATCCAACTCTTTTCACTAAGACATGTGATGGTGACTTATTTGTGTGCCAAATTTATGTCGATGACATAATATTTGGTTCTACTAACCAACAGTCTTGTGAAGAGTTTAGTAGGGTGATGACTCAAAAGTTTGAGATGTCGATGATGGGCGAGTTGAACTACTTCCTCGGGTTCCAAGTGAAGCAACTCAAGGACGGCACTTTCATCTCCCAAACGAAGTATACGCAAGACTTGCTCAAGCGATTTGGGATGAAGGACGCCAAGCCCGCAAAGACTCCAATGGGAACTGACGGACACGTCGACCTCAACAAAGGAGGTAAGCCCGTTGATCAAAAAGCATACCGGTCCATGATAGGTTCCTTGCTTTATTTATGTGCTAGTAGACCGGATATTATGCTTAGCGTTTGCATGTGTGCTAGATTTCAATCCGATCCAAGGGAATGTCACTTAGTGGCCGTGAAGCGAATTCTTAGATATTTAGTCGCTACGCCTTGCTTTGGGATCTGGTATCCAAAGGGGTCTACCTTTGACTTAATTGGATATTCAGACTCCGATTATGCTGGATGTAAGGTTGATAGGAAGAGTACATCAGGGACGTGCCAATTTCTAGGAAGGTCCCTGGTGTCGTGGAGTTCTAAGAAACAAACCTCTGTTGCCCTATCCACCGCTGAGGCCGAGTACGTTGCCGCAGGACAGTGTTGCGCGCAACTACTTTGGATGAGGCAAACCCTCCGGGACTTTGGCTACAATCTGAGCAAAGTCCCACTCCTATGTGACAATGAGAGTGCTATCTGCATGGCGGACAATCCTGTTGAGCACAGCCGCACAAAGCACATTGACATCCGGCATCACTTTTTAGGAGACCACCAGCAAAAGCGAGATATCGAAGTGTTCTATATTAGCACCGAGAACCAGCTAGTCGATATCTTTACCAAGCCTTTAGATGAAAAGACCTTTTGCAGGCTGCGTAGTGAGCTAAATGTCTTAGATTCGCGAAACTTGGATTGATTTGTAGCATACATGTGTTTATGCCTTTGATCATGTTCCTTATGCATTTTGTTTATTTATGGTGCTCAAGTTGTACAAACTCTTCCCGGACCTCAAAAGTCCATGTGTGAGTGATGCACATATTTAGGGGGAGATGTGCTACAACTTGACTCTTTGAGACTAACCATATGTTTGAGCTTGCTTGATTTAGTCTCAAAGGTGGATTGAAAGGGAAAAGGTGAACTTGGACCATGCAAGACTTCCACTGCACTCCGATGAGAGGGTAACTCACTCCAAGTTCATCTCCATATTCTTATTGCCTTTGTACTCTTATTCGAAGATTTTGGTGAGGCAATGGGGTTTAAGGGCCAAGATTGATCCTGTTTTGGTGCTTGATGCCAAAGGGGGAGAAAATAAGGTCAAAGCAAGAAATGGATCAGCTACCACTTGAGAATTTTGAAAATAGTAGAATAGAGTTTTGTTTTGTCAAAATACTCTTATTGTCTCTAAGTGCTAAAAGTCTGTCTCTTGTGGGGAGAATGCTTGATTATGGGAAAAAGGGGAGTTTTTTTTAATATTTGATCAATTTCTCTTAGAATACCTCTCTTTATGTCTCTGCAAGTGAATTTGACTTAGAGATAGGAAATTGAGTTTGATTTACAAAAACAAACCAAGTGGTGGCAAAGAATGATCCAAATATGCCAAATTTGAATCGAAATCATTTCTTGCTCGAAATTGCATTGATATTGCACTTCTTTTAGTTGCTTTATGTTGTGTTGGCATAAATCACCAAAAAGGGGGAGATTGAAAGGGAAATGTGCCCTTGGGCCATTTCTAAGTATTTTGGTGATTTAGCGTCCAACACAAGTGCTTAAGTGTTAAACTATGCCAAATGGTGGACAAAGTGCAAATCAATACAAAGGTATGATTCTAGACTTAGTACATTGGTTTTTGTGTACTAACATATTTGTCTAAGTGCTAGAATCAGAGAAAATTCAATTGGAAAAGACTTGGCTCGAGGAGCCAAGACTCTGCTCAGTCTGGGTGCACCAGACTGTCCAGTGGTGCACCGGACAGTGTCCGGTGCGCCAGGCTGGCGTCTGATCAACTGGCTGCTCTCGGGTCTCGACGGCGGCGTACGGCTATAAATCACCGGACTGTCCGGTGGTGCACCGGACAGTGTCCGGTGAGTCGGCTGCAGCGAAGTCGCCGCTCTCGGGAACCAAGTCAACAGCGTACGACTATAATTCACCGAACTGTCCGGTGAGTCACCGGACTGTCCGATGAGCCAACGGTCGGTCGCGCAATCCGCGCGTGACACGTGGCCGAGCCAATGGTCGGATGGGAGCACCGGACTGTCCGGTGTGCACCGGACAGTGTCTGGTGCGCCAACGGTTCCAAGTCTCCAACGGTCGGCTGCGCCAGAATAGGAAAGAAATCCACACCGAACAGTGTCCGGTGGTGCACCGGACTGTCCGGTGCGCCAGTCGACAGAAGGCAAGAATTGCCTTCCTGGATTGCTCTCAACGGCTCCTAGCTGACTTGGGGCTATAAAAGGGACCCCTAGGCGCATGGAGGAGAATACCAAGCACACTTTGAGCATTCTTGATCATTCACACTTCGTCTTTGCGCACTTGTTCGACATTCTTAGTGAGTTGAGCTCCGTTCTAGTGAGAACTTTGTGATATTCATTAGAGCTCAAGTCTTGACCGTGTGTGTGCGTATTTGCTGTGGACTTGTGTGTGTTGCTCATCCCATCCTTACCTCCGTGTTCATTTGTGATCATCTTTTGTAAGGGCGAGAGACTCTAAGTTGTGGAGATTCCTCGCAAACGGGATATAGTGAAAGGAAAAGAAACACCGTGGTATTCAAGTGGATCTTTGGATCACTTGAGAGGGGTTGAGTGCAACCCTCGTCCATTGGGACGCCACAACGTGGAGTAGGCAAGTTTTGACTTGGCCGAACCACGGGATAAACCATTGTGCCTCTCTGTGTTGATATCTTTGTGGTTATTGTGTCTTGCAAGAATTCCTCTCTAGCCACTTGGTTTTATTGCTCTAACACTTAATCAAGTTTGTGGCTTCAAGTTTTAAGTTTTTACAGGATCACCTATTCACCCCCCTCTAGGTGCTCTCAATTTTTCGCTGTAAGCCTCCCTTAGGAGCTTCTTCGCCTTTTACTTCGGTGGAATCAGCGTTTATTTTTCGCTGTAAGCTCTGCATTCCCTTAGGAACGACTTTTGAGCAGAAAACTTACGCTGCGCTCCCTTAGGAACGGCTTTTTTGTAGCTTCGTCGTGCTCTGCATCCCCCTAGGGACGTCTTTTGAGCTTCTCCCTCTTTTCTTTTCTTTTTCCTTTGCACTCGATGGTGCGTGCTCAGCTTTTACATTTACATCTTTGGGGGATATTGATCTTATAGAGCTGAAATAAGAAAAAGAGAAATTACATGTTATGGCCCCATTAAAAACCTTTCTCCTCCTTTGGAAAGGAAAAGGGTGCCATAGGAAAGAACAGAAAAAATTTACATCAAGCTAGACATAATATCGCCGAAGCTCATCCGCATTCCATGATATAGGAATGTCGTTGCCGTCCATATCCTTTAATCTATAAGAACCAGGTCTTGACGAAGATACTACCAGAAAAGGTCATTCCCATTTCAGCTGTAACTTGGCTACTGTATCTGGGTTGGCCACTCTCCGAAGCACCAAATGCCCTGGCTTAATGTTCTTTAACCGAACCTTTCTATCACGCCACTTTATTGTTTCGGCTTGATATTTATTGATGTTTTCCACAGCCTGAAGCCCGATCCCTTCTATAGCATCTTTCTCTACAGAGTAATCAGCTTCGTCTTCTGCCGAAGCCACTGTTCTTATTGATCCCGCTTTTGCTTCTTCTGGGGTTATCGCTTCGTCACCAAATAATAATTTGAATGGTGTAAAGCCCGTTGATCTTGATGCTGCTGTATTGTGGCTCCACACCACTTTAATTAATTCATCTGGCCATTTTCCTCTGGGCTGATTGAAGATTAATTTCATTATTCCCATCATTATGATGTCGTTAGCTCTTTCAACAAGTCCGTTTGACTCTGGATGCCTAACCGATGCAAAATAGATCTTCGTGCCAATTCGTTCATAGAACTCTTTAAAAGCTTCGGCATCAAATTGTGTTCCGTTATCCACAGTAATGGCCTTCGGCACTCCGAAGCGACAAATAATATTCTGCCAGAAAAACTTCTGAATGGTAACCGAAGTTATTGTGGCTAAAGGCTTCGCCTCAATCCACTTAGAAAAATATTCTACTGCCACCACAACATATTTAAAATTTCCTTGTGCTGGTGGTAGCGGGCCTAACAAATCAAGGCCCCATCTTTGCAGTGGCCAAGTGGGTTGTATTAACTAAGTCATGGATGAAGGCTGTTTTTGATCTCTTGCACATTTCTGACAGCCTTCGCATTTTTGAACTAATTCTGCTGCATCTGAAGCTGCCTTCAGCCAATAAAATCCTTGACGAAAAACTTTTCCCAGCAAGGGCCTAGATCCAATGTGAGATCCACACAGGCCTGCATGTATTTCCTTCATCAATTCTATACCTTCAGCTCTGGATAAACATTTGAGCAATGGAGAACAAACTCCATGCTTGTATAGCTCCCCTTCTATTATGACATATGGTCGAGCTCTTGCCTCTATTCTCTTATTATAAGCTTCGTCATCTAAAAGGAAATTACCCTGGAGGAAAGACATAATCTCAGTTCTCCAATCTTCACTATGAACAGGAGATATATTGAGCACTGCTCTTTCAAGAAGTTCCACCGAAGGTGCTTTTATTGTTTCAAAGAATACTTCCGAAGGTAGGGGCAGCCCCTGTGCCGCTGACTTGGCTAGCAAATCAGCATGTTTATTTTCTCCTCGAGGAATATTCTTGACAGAAAACCCTTCGAAGGAGGCTTCAATGCTTCAGACCATGTTCAAGTATTTCTCAAGCTTCGGGTCTCTTGCTTTACAACTCTTGTCAACATGACCAGAAATAACTTGAGAATCGGTTTTAAGAATCGCCCTTCTAATTCCCATTGCCTTTAACTTTCGAAGCCCCAAAAGCAGAGCTTCGTACTCAGCAATATTGTTTGTGCAACTAAAATCAAGTTTCACTGCGAAGCAAGTTCTAACTTTGGAAGGTGCAATTAACACAGCAGCTGCTCCTGCCCCGAAGGTCCCCCAAGAACCGTCGCAGAATACTGTCCAAGCTTCGGCATCTTTAGTTGTTTCTTCTCCCTGAGCCCCTGGCGTCCAATGAACGATGAAGTCTGCTAACGCCTGGGACTGTATTGAGGATCTATGCACATAATCAATGCTGAACTCATTGAGTTCCGTAGCCCACTTTCCAATTCTTCCAGTAGCTTCTCTGTTCCTCAGGATATCCTTCAAAGGTTGTGACGAAGGAACAATTATATGATATGCTTGAAAGTAATGCTGAAGCTTCCTGGAGGCCATTAAGACAGCATATAACACCTTCTCCAATTCTGTATAATTTTTCTTTGATAGACTGAGAACTTTGGAGACAAAGTATATTGGGGCTTGCTTTTTGGTTTGCCCTTCGAGCTTTTCTTGAACAAGTGTCACGCTCACTGCTGAGTGCGAAGCTGCCACATATAACAGCAGAGGAGCCCCTGGCGCTGGTGGAGTTAGCGTCGTTAGATCTATCAGATACTGCTTCAGCTCTTCGAAGGCTTTCTGCTGAGCTGATCCCCACTGAAAGACTTCGACTGACTTTAACACTTCAAAGAATGGTAAATTTCTCTCTGCTGATCTAGATATGAATCAATTTAGAGATGCTAGTCTTCCTGTCAGCCGTTGAGCCCCCTTTTTGTGCTTGGCGGCTCCATCCGAAGAATAGCTTCAATTTTATTTCGATTAGCTTCGATTCCTTTTGTTGAAACCAGACAACCAAGGAATTTCCCCTTCTTCACTCCAAAGACACATTTCTCTAGATTCAGCTTCAGACCAGCTTGTCTAAAGTTAGCAAATGTCTTTTGCAGATCAGCAATGTGATTTTGTTGCTTCGTGCTTTTCACTATAATATCATCAACATAGGTTAGCACATTTCTGCCTATCTGAGAATGGAGAACCCTCGATGTCATTCTACTGAAGCTTCCTCCAGCATTCTTGAGCCCCTCAGGCATCCGAAGGTAACAATATGTTCCACTAGGGGTTATGAAGCTGGTTTTTGGCTCATCCTCTTTCTTCATCCAAATTTGATGATAGCCTGAATAACAATCTAGCAGACTCATAAGCTCTGACGAAGCTGCTGCGTCTACTAGAGAATCTATCCTTGGTAATGGAAACTCATCCTTCGGGCAAGCCTTGTTGAGATCAGTAAAATCGATACACATCCTCCATTTACCGTTGGCCTTCTTCACCATAACAGTGTTGGCTAGCCATTCTGGGTATTTCACTTCTCTGATGACTCCAGCACTAAGGAGTCTCTTCACTTCATTCCGAGCACCTTCGGCTTTGTCATCAGACATTTTCCAAAGCCTCTGCTTTTTGGGTCTGAAGGATGGATCAACATTTAGCGAGTGTTCAATGACATCCCTGTTAACACCACAGAGATCATTGGCTGACCATGCAAAGACATCTTTGTTGTTGAACAAAAACCTTATCAAGGTCTTCTCCTGTTCTTCAGACAGTTGAGATCCCAGCAGCACCTTTTGCTCTGCAATATCTTCACAAAAAAGCATGGGCTTCGGTTGATCGGTCGAAGCAGCCTTCTCCCTTCTGTACTTGTACTGCTCACAAGCTTCGTCTCCATCTATATTATGGATTGCCTTTGAATCTGTCCAGTTCCCTTCAGCTTTTCTGGCAGCTTCCTGACTCCCATGAATAGCAATAGGTCCTTGATCCGATGGTATCTTCATGCAAAGATATGCTGGATGAAGAATCGCTTCGAAAGCATTAAGTGTTCCACGACCAATGATTGCATTGTAGGGGTATTCCATGTCGACAATATCAAACACAACTTGCTCAGTTCTGGTGTTGTTAACAAATCCGAAGGTCACTGGCATGGTGATCTTGCCAAGTGCTACAATCTGTCTTCCTCCGAAGCCACAGAGAGGGTGTGTAGCATCATGAATCTTGTCTTCTGGCTCTTGCATTTGTCTGAAGGCCTTAGCAAATATGATATCAGCTGCACTGCCTGTATCAACCAGAACATTGTGGACCAGAAACCCTTTGATAACACAAGAAATAACCATGGCATCATTGTGAGGATAATCCTTGAGCTGAAGGTTCTCTTGGGAGAAAGTAATTGAGATGTGAGACCATCTTGACTTGACGAAGGGTCCCTGCACCCCGACATGCTGTACCATTCTCTGTGCCTCCTTCTTCTGCTTCTTGTTGGCCGGTTCTGAACACGATCCGCCTGTTATCGGGAGCACCAGCTTCGTAGCCGAAGCAGCTCTAGCTTGGTTGTTGAACGAAGCCATTAGCTCAGAAAGTGGAAGGCGCCAATGTTGGGGACTTGTTCTCAAATGCTATGAATTAAGAACAAGGCAACATAAAAATGTTAAGTGTTAATGCCCTTCGTCCGCTGAAGCATTATCTCCCCAAGGATTTAATGAACTTCGGACGAAGGTCACAGATTAAAAATCACGAAGGTCATACCTTCGTGATCAAATTTATAGAACAATGTAGAATGAAACATAACGTATAAAAACATATGTTAGAAGCAAATAACATTATTCTTATATTTAATTATATCGATTTTAATATCAAAACATGACATTTGGGTACATTTATACCTTCTCCTTGGCGGAAAACAATAATTCCAGTGCGACGCGTCAGCACTTACAAGATTGTGTGAACAGTACATGGGTACTGTTCATCTATTTATAGGCACAGGACACAGCCTATGTGAAATTACATTTATCCCCTTTATAATCAATTACAATACTGACACAAAACATCATGGGTCTTTGAGTCATTTGATGTTTAAGTCGGTTCGCCCCCTTCGTCTTAAGACTTGTCACTGTGCCGAAGCTCTATCGGTGATAACTTCGGCGCTGTTCTTGAAAGGATCTTGCCGAAGGTGTTTTTCTCTTTTAGGATCTTCGGCTACGAAGCATACCCCCAACAACCTAGCAGACGGGATTTACCCTGATTGGCCCGCATTTGTAAATACAATCTGTAATCCCTACGACGTTAGAATGCAACACTTTGCCACAATTCAAGAGTCTGCTCGTAAAGATATTGAACGAGCTTTCGGTGTACTCCAGAAGCGACGGGGTGTGGTCCGTGGCCCTGCTTATGGTTGGAGTCCTAAACACATTGGGGACATCATGAAAACTTGCATAATATTGCACAACATGATAGTAGAAGACGAAGGTCCATTGGCGTTGAACACAACTTTTGAAAACATCGGAGTGGTGGCTGACACAAGTCTAGGTTCAATGGAAGAGCAAAACGAGTTCGTCAATCAAAGGTACAACCAACTCAAAGACCGCAACAAATATACTCAGCTTCAGGTTGATCTTATCCACCATCACTGGGCACGTCTTGGATCCGGAGTTGCATAGGAGGCAAACAACGCAGCTATGTCATGTCTGTTATGTGTCATGTTTGCTAGTTTCTCTTGTGTGAGTGTCGGTCTTACTGTCTTCTGTCTTAGTGTCTGATGTAACTGCTCCTTCAATTGAATAACATGAAGTAGTATTGTCATGCATGCACAAGTGTGTCAAAATGTTCAAATAAAAAGTACATCATGCTCACATTAAGTAGTCTTCAAACAAATAGTTCAAACAAATAGTTCAAACAAATAACATCACACAAAGTTCCATTCTGATGATAGCAACCAAGCAGAAAAAAATTCTGGTACAAACCAGAAACCGGTCTGATAACAACATCCTCACACAAAGTAGTCCGAGTACGCCTCATTCAGAAACGATAAAAACTAAATTGAAAAACTAATCTTCACTTGCTCGATGAGGATGAGCCAGCAACCCTTGCCAATATCTCTTGTTGCTTGGCTTCATAGTACGTGCGGAGAAGAGGGTTACATTTAATGAGATCCATGCTTAAGATCATGACCTCCTCTTCCTTGTCCTCCTTCAGTTTCTGCCTTTTCCAGCCTTAATTTCTCTAGGTTCAACTTCTTTTCTAGGAACAGTTTTTGCCTCTCGTTTCTGTTCATTGACTCCAACTTCTTTTCCTCAGTTGTAACAACTGTTTTGTACACAGAAAGGCGCTCCAAAGAAAGATCTCCCATCCATGTCATGAACTACAAATCTGATGAAGATGTGTCCACAGATTTAGTTTGCTTTGCCTTTTCCTTCGAAGAATCTCGACCAAGTGGCCTCTTCGATGTGAAGCTAGTTGGTACAGATTCTTCTGTATCCACATCGACAGTGTTAGATTGGGTGGGATTAGCGTTGCCATGATGATTTTGTTGACCCATGTGGTTGTCCATCCATTTTGGTTGGTCCTTCAGTATGGCCCAACAATGTAAAAAGTGAAAAGGCTTCTTCTTAATAGCTGCAAACCTAGAGGCTACAAGTGAAGTCTGGGAGAGAAAATGCTAGTTAGAGCAGGAACATATTTAAAAATACCTACAATAGTTATGTAATGTTTCATAGTCAAGATGTACCTTGTCTGCGTCAGTGAGTCCACTAGGGTTCTGTCGGAGGACTGTCATCATGTAACCAGCAAAAGTGGAACACTGTGTTTTGATAGTATCCCATCTACTCATCAAAGATTTTGTCGACCTTTCGGGCAATGTTCCTCGTCTTGAGTTGTAGGCTTCAGTAATTCGACTCCAAAATCCTTGACGCTTCTGCCCTGTGTTAATAATGGGGTCGCAACTGACAACAAGCCAAGCATGACAAACCCTAGTGTCCTCATCAGCAGCGAAGTTTGCTAGCTTTGTTCTTTGATTAGGCTTTTTAGGTACAACTGGTGTCCTTGATCCCTCGACGTGGGCATCCACTGGAATTCATAATGTTGGGTTCCCACAGGCTGCTCGTCAATCTGGCTAAGGAAGCTACCATATTGAGACATGACCTCGTTCCAATCACTTCCCATTCTATGCAACAGAAGCAGAACAAACAAGACATCAATTAACTGAACAATTGCTAATGAATTAACGCAAACATACTCAAACATAACTAAATAATAATTGTAGTAGTTCAAACGATTTGAGTTTACAACGACCACAACACACATGAAAACCCACAAAAGCATGATCATACAAATCGTGGCACCATTTCAAGTTTTCGTCATACAGACGTGGCTACCGTACATACTAAATTACTTGTACTCAAGTGAAACCTAGAGACTAGTAGGGATATGTGTCGTCGGTTGAGTAGTCACGACCATCGTCGTAGCCGACAAGTTCGTCATAATTAATTGGTGAGTCTTCGTCTATCAGAAGCTCGTCTTCTGAAGCATCTTCTATCACAAGCTCCTCTACTGCCTCCTCTTCGCGTCGATTTTCGTTTACTTGACAGTTATGCATATTTTCTACCTCCCACTGGTTTGCACTGCTACGTCTTCAAGATCCTTGGCGAGGTCGTCAATCTCAACTAATGCTCGATTCATTTCATCCAACAAAGGTGAGTTGAAAGGCTGGAAGGCTGATTTGACGACATCAACGATGTCACAACTACGCTTTTGAACAACTCTGAGCAAAGTAGCTAGTGCTTTACGGAGCTTTTCGTTCTCCGAATCCATGGCTACATGAAACACAGTCTTCTATTAGTTAACACCACCTACAAATTAACTATCTTAAACAAACTTGTGCATATACCCTATGACTACACAGTTTTGATAAACCCTAAAACCATGAATGTGCATTCCACCTGGCAGTACAATAAACACAACACAAATCAGGGAGAACACAGTGTGGACACATCCAATTTCTATGTATTTGTGTGCACAAAATTATGTTAAATGTCCAGCTGTTTTCAAATACAAATTATAGACCGTGTTCACATAAAAAGGGCTCATGATCTGGGAGACCGGACAAAACAATTAGGTTTTCATGGATCAAGTTAATGTTCATGAAAAGGAATGCTCCGGATCTAGGAGAACATACCCCAAAAACCCTAAATGTCTTGGCCCAAATCCGGTATACAAAAGACATCACAATACAAATTAAGGTCATCAATCGGAAGTATACGCAATGGATTTTTGTAGATCGAACCTCGTTCTTCGCGGATCTGGTTCGGTGGAGCGAATCGAGGAGGAAGACGACGACGACGACGAGCTTCGCTTCCTTTTGTCGCCAAGCTTGGACGAACTCAGCGGACGACGAAGGCGTTTGCCGATGGCGACTCCGGTGACGAGCTGGGGGAACCTCGCTTCCAACTTGGGTTGCGGTGGGTCGCGACTCGTCGGTTGCAAGGGCTGTGACCTCTACGCCGCCAGACCCACCTGCGCAAGCCCTCTTCTCTCCCACCTGCCTCGATGCCGGCGGCGAAGCACGCAGGATCGAGGGCTTGGCCCCGGGAGATGCAGTCGCCAGCGCGCGGTAGGAGGAGGCGAAAGTTTCCTCGCGGGGCTGGTGAATCCGTCGCGCGGATAGCGCACGGTGGGCAGCCTCTACATTTAGGGTCTCTAGCACATCCTCTATAGACGCTTTAGAGGACCTTGTTGGAGGCGTAGGGGACCTGACCATCCCCTACGTTTAGCGGACAGGAGCCTTTAGCGGCTCTTGTTGGAGGCAGCCTTAGCTCTCAGTCTACTTCATCAGTCATACATAATTCTGAATTTAGAGTCTGTTGGACTAATCCTTTTTCTTTTGAAATCTATTTTAGATAGTTGCTAAATAAATAAATTTAGCTAATCTTTTAAAGTTGCTCTTCACCCGACGATGCTAACGTGCAAATCTATTTTTTTTAATCTTCATGGTTCTTACCAAAACTATGTTTTTAACTGCAGATAGAGACCAAGTGCTCCTAAGAAGAATTTACTGAGATCATGTAGATTGTTGAAAATGATTAATAACGGTTAAAGTGTTATTATTTATATTATCGTAGGCGTTCTGGTCCAAGGATAAGCAATTGCTTGCGAGGAATATACATATGCGTTTGTTTAGCCCCGACAAGTCTGGAAAGCCCCGACAACTTCAAAGAGCTTTGAGGTCTCCGTATCTTTTTGAGAGCCTCCCACAGATCATAAAAGCCTCACTTGTATAATACTACCTCCGTTTTAGAATATTTATTACACATTATATTATTTAAAACTAAAACACAGTAAATAAAAAAATAATAGATGAAGTGTATATCTAAAATGATTTAAGCTAATTATATAAAATATGAGCTATACTAATATTAAGGCACTCCCGCAGAGCGTGCAACACTGGTAAATGTAGCAACACGGTAGTCACAGTTACCTACATGAAAAAAAATCGATGTTCCTGCCGCACTGTGCATTGGCGAGCAGAGGCATCCGAAAAGAAGAGGCCAAAACCAAGGCGTGCAGGGGGCCTCGAGCGTAGAAAGAAACCAAGACAAAGCCACCGCCGTGGTCCCTGCAAATCATCCAGGGAAAAAAAAAAGATGAACAGGGAGCCGTGCGGCGGTTCCTGTCCACAGCGGATACGCGTGCTGGACGGATGCGCGTCGCCGTCTTATCGCCCCGAGCCCAACCGGATCAGATCGCGACGCGCCGGGGCCAAGGGCGAAGGCGACGCCATCGCCATCCATGGCGCCCTTTCCCCGCTCCGCTTTCTGCCGACGGCGACCCTGCCGCGACGCCGTTCGGTCGTGTGATGCCCGCAGCGCAGCCGTACCCGGCGGCTGACCCTGTCACTATCCGATGAACGCGTCTGCCCGCAGCTGGTTGGTTTGTGAAGTTTTCCCAGCTTGTCGCCTCTCGGGCTCCCGGACGGACACTATCATACTACTTCTACCCACTTCTTCCAGGCCCAGCCATTCGACGTGATCCTCCGATCTTTATTCCTATCCCGCGTGGTTTTGCCTGTCAGGGATTTGTGGCGCCGACGTGCCGGCACATCCTGCTGTCTCGTCTTTGCTGGATAATCCGGGCTCTCTTGTATGACCGGTCAAGCCCCACTCACCTACACGTGGTGGTATGCATATGCACCGGTGGTACAGTATGTGGTGGCGCGGAGGAAAGCCGGAAGAGTAATAGAGGGAAAGCGGCTTTTGTTATGTCACTACAATACTACCACGCTTCCAGGCATAGGCAATAGCACAGACGGCGTCTTTCGACTCGTTCCATGATTGACCCAGGTCTGAAAACGTGAGACACTGGAACGTGGTGGTCTTGCCGCCTCTAGCAACGCAAAGGGCAAGCTCCTGTACATGCACGGCTATCTGAAGAACCAAAGGGCTCAGGCAGCGCCAGGCAGCCACATTTGAAACATGTAGAAAGTACAGGCCGGCCGCGTATGGAGGATCCGGTTTTCTGATTGGGGAGAGAGATCCAATCCAACCCGCAAGTGGGCGATGTGCGTAGTAGTACCCTTTTGTTTATTTCCTTGGACTTGGAGTGCTACCGAATGAAGCACCAAAAAGCGAGAAAAAAACAAATCGAGGAAGGGGAAAAAAAAAGGAGCACGGGGTCGACAGGTTCAGGGCTTTTGTTCCTCGGCAGGGCAGTCGGCACCTGCAGACGGCTAGCTAACATTTAAAAAACATGCAACTTGAGGTAGCTAGCACATGAGCCCGGAATCAGTCGTCTAGGCGCTAGGAGAGGTAACACCACAACAAAGACCCTTGGCTAGTCGCGTGGTGGGTGTGCAGCCGAAAAAGAAAGGGGCAAACACATGAGTGCTCAATTTAAAGCCAGGCCAGAGCAGCGTCAGATGCATCGGCAACAAAAGCAGCCACCCTACCGAGCCCCCCCTGGATCCATCTGTCCGCGACCGCGACAGGCCACTAACTAAACACCACCACCGCACGAGGGTGCCGCTGCGGGATTAAAGTATAGTTGACACGATAGCCGGCGAGCCGGCTCTCCACACTCCACTGATGCTCGTGCCTCGTGGTTCGTGTTATGGGAAAAAAAGAGTTTTATAGACCTGCTTATGCAGCTATAGTATTCTTCACTGCAGGTATCGTGGTCCTGAAGTTTTCTTTTTGTCAGTCAACCTAAGAGCGAATTAACAGAGAAATGAGAGAAAAAGTTCCGTTCCTGAATAAATTAATTTCTCGAGTTAGTCCTGAGCTAATCTTTCTAACAAATTTAAGTAAACGTTATAAAGTAGACTAATCTTCGTGACATAAAATTAGTATATAGTTAGATAAAAGCACAAAATAGATATTCATGTTATATCTTTTCGCTATCAGACTGTCTTCAACGGATCACGCTGCCGCTCCCACACGCCAAATTTGACGGCTACGGTACACACGACATACGCTCAACGGATCACGCTACCAGGCGCCCTACGCGGATGTTCCCCCTAGCCAGCTTCTCTCTCCCCCTCGTTCTGTGGTGCGTCTCTCACCCCCTCTAACACTGTTCACGTAGGCCCACTTCCAATTGTTAGTAGATAAAAAATTTATAGGAGGTGAAAAGTAGGTATAGAAAATGATATTTTATGGTTGTAGTGGGGTATAGGGGAAGGATTTAGGGGGAACCGCTGTACAGGGTGGAGATATAGGGGAGAAGAGAACGCTGATGTGGCACGTGAGTGGGATATAGGAGGAGAAATTTAGGGGTAACTGCTGAAGACAGTCTCATATAGTATGCCAATACATTTTTTTTACATAAAATCAGTGAATCTAAAAAAGCCTTACTTAGTACAACTATACAAGCTGGTAGTCCCTCCGTTCTTTTTTGTTTGTCATCGTTTAGTTTAAAAATGAACTAGCGGACGACAAATATTCGAGAACGGAGGTAGTAGTAGATACATATTAGGTTCGATAACCCAGGCGAGAAATCAACTGACTTGGGTATAACACCAAGACACTATGTATGCGGGGTGAATTGTACTTCTCGGTACTAATATATTAGTCGTTTTATCTCTCGATTTTTATGTATATGTTAAAATGGGTGATGATAAATCTAGACATATATATAAAACAAATATATTAATTATTATATGAATCGACTAAAAAGGTAAACAAAATTTTATTTTGGTACGGAGGGAATATCATTTTTTGCATTGTGATTGTTATGCCACAACGACATTAGAAAGATTTTTGTTAAAAATAACATGTGAAGACGTATTGCATGAAGAAGAAAGATTAGTACAAATGACCAAGAAAGCGAACAAAAACTAATCACCCAGCGGAACGGGACAACAGCCGCCAGCACAAAATATATAGAAACAAGATGGCTGGCTAGAGTAAAGAAATAAAGTGTGATAGGAACAAACAATCATAAGAAATAACGCAGCCTCCAAAATAGAGCAAGGAACAATGAGCATATATCTCGAGGAAGAAACAAGGATATATTCGTTGAGTTCCATAGATCTCCATAAAATTAACAAAAAAAAATTAGCAAAACACTATTGTAACTTAAGAAAACTCTTGTAAATTTCTTGAGTATATATATTATCATTATTGTCTTTGTATCAGACTTTCGGTTCTTGGTGGATAAAATCACGAGCAATCTTAGCAACTGGAACGAAAAGGAAGCGATTTTTATGGGCTGGCTCTGAGAGACTTACAGGAGGGAAGTGCAAGGTTAATTAGTTACGCTCGGCAAGGCCAAAAGTGTGCGCCGGTTTGGGTGTCCTCCGTTTGAGTAAATTTGCACGAGCCCTGAGATTGCCCTGGCTATGACAAGATTGGAAACCTAGGCAGCCTCAGAACTCCCATGAATGAAGACACATTGTCTGTTGTTTGTGCCATCCACAACAATCTCGTTGGGAGATGGGAAGAAGGCGTCCTTTTGGGATAGCGCTTGGATTCAGGGAAGCGGCCGAGAGATGTTCGTAGTGTATTTTTAACGTCTCTAGGAAGAAGAGCATAACCTTATATGAGGCCTTAAGGAATAATAAGAGCTTGTTCGGTTATTTTCAATCCATATGGATTGGAGGGAATTAAGACGGATTGAAGAGGATTTTGACTTACTAGGGATTGAAACCCCCTCAATCCCCCTCAATCCATATAGATTGGGGTAGAACCGAACAAGCCCTAACTGGGTCAGAGACATCAATTTTATTTCTGTAGGGATCTCAGTGTAGCACCTAGTGGAGTTTTGCAACCTTTGGGCTGAGGTGCAAAATGTGCACCTACACTAGGGCACTCAGGATGAGGATACCATAAGATGGAAGTTCATGGTAGACCATCAATATTCGGCAAGATCAACATATGAGGCTCAGTTTATTGGCTCCACATGAACAAATTTGGGTTGGATCATTTGGAATCCTTGGGCACAGACAAAATGCAAGTTCTTAATCCTCTAGCTAGATGTTGGCGGAGGCTAGGCATTTAACTAGTCTTTTGACCCATTCTCATTGATCGTCAAGAACGGCTGTGTTGTTGTTTTCATGTGTTTACTTTGTCCTTTAGGGCTGATTTGGTGACCAGGGATTATAGGAGGATTGTAGGGGATTGAGGGGGAAATTAGTTGTCGGTACCCTGAAACTAGGGTACCCCTACTACTGTACAAAGACAAAGAACCCACACAACTTTCCCTTAGTCGCGTGGTAGAAGTGCTGTGCGTGGGACCAAACCACGGCTCGCCCCAATCTCAGGCGGCTATTCTGGGTCCACAGCAGCGCCTGACCCCACCACATGGGCGGGTCCGAAGCCGCCACATGTCCAGAGAAGGTGGCATACACCAAAGCATCAACAGTGAGTCCGGACCCCCACGGAAGTGCGCCGGACCCCTAGATATACAGTCCGGACCCCCGAGGTTGGTCCTGAACCCCTGGATATACAGTTCGGACCCCCGAGGTTGGTCCCGGACCTCCACTAGTGCAAGCCGGACCCCTGAGATGGGATCCGGACCCCCCATATGGGGTCCAGGCCGCCCATAGGGGGGTCCCAAGGTCACAGGACAGAACATACCCGGGCCTTGAACAGGACCCAGGCGGGGGTCCAGTGTCGACACGTGTCCAGACCCAGTCTAGTGTGGACCTGCCCGCATACACTTCTGCTCCGCGCCCAGGCGGAGACCCAATGCTGCCACGTGGCCTACTGCGCGTGACGTAAGCCAACGGGCAGAGCCTGATGTAAGGCCTCCGGGTTACGCGGCCCCTACATTTATTGCGGATAAGGCACGCCGCCTGACCATCCCGCTGACAGGCGATGTGCCGCCTCGGCATTTAATGAGACCTGTCCATTCCGCAGGCAGCGTGCCTGTCCATTCCACTGGCTGGCGATGTGCCGCCTCCGCATTTAATGAGACATATCCATTCCGCTAGCAGGCAGCGACCTGTCCATCCCACAGGCGGCATGCCTGTCCGTTCCATTGGCAGACTACACGCCCATACTGTCGCGTGCACCACGCCCATCATTACTCGTATGTTACCAAGGAAGCTACCGCTGCATGTCAACACTGCGCGTGCTGCGGACAACATGGGCCTGGAGATTGCACAGACGTCACCTACATTAGTTGCTCTAGGTATTCCATCCATTATGTTCCTGGGTCCACATGTCGGGGCTCGGCATCCTTGTATGTGCCTCCCTTGAGCTATAAAAGGGAAGGCACACGACATTACAAGGCAAGTCATTCAGACTCACTTAGACCCTCGGGAAGTTCTCCTAGCTCTCGCAGCAATACTACACACAGTGGAGTAGGGTTTTATGCTCCGGCGGCCTGAACCACTCTAAACTCTTGTGTGCTCTCGCGAGTTTATCGACCATCTAGCAGACAGGCAAAACGCTTAGGCCCCCTCCTCATCTTAGGATTTAGGGCGGGTGCGTTCCGCCACCCGACCGGAGATTTCCTCTCCGACATTTGGCGCGTCAGGTAGGGGATTGGCATTTAGTTTTTGCTTGTTTTCTTGCTCGACATCATGGTCCAAATCGTCGAACACCATGACTTCATCCCTGAGGACTTCCCGATGGAGGAAGAGGCTGCGTCTTCCACACCATGGGCCTCCAGCCGCCCTGCGCCAGGTGCTGCTGCTGTGCGCTCTGCGCGGTAGCACACTCCTGCACAGACATCCGGGGCGTCAAGGGCTGTGCCTAGGGCCTTGACTGCGGCCAAGGAGTTGCTACGCCACCCTCCTAGCTCCATGGCCTCGCTGGGGGCCATGAAGCAGTGGCATGACAATGTCGACCGCCTGCTCGGCATGGCGCACTCTGGCTCAGCCAGACCCAGGCCTCGTGAAAGGGAAATGGGTTTACACCTTTTCCTAATTGATTTTGGTGGTTGAATTGCCCAACACAAATAATTGGACTAACTAGTTTGCTCTAGATTATAAGTTTTACAGGTGCCAAAGGTTCACAATAGACCAATAAAATGACCAAGAAAGGGTTCAAACAAAGAGAGCCAAAGACAACCGAAGTGTGCCCTGGTCTGGCGTACTGGACTGTCCGGTGTGCCACCGGACAGTGTCCGGTGTACCAGGGAACTCAGCTTCAAACTAGCTACCTTCGGGAAAATGGAGACCGCTCCGCTATAATTCACCAGACCGTCCGGTGTATGCATCAGACAGTGTCCGGTGGCACACCGGACTGTCCGGTGTGTCAGCGGAGCAACGGCTAATTCGCGCGCAACAGTCGACTGCAACGCATTTAATGCGCGCTTGCGCGCGCAGAGGTCAGAGCACGCACAGCAGGCGCACCGGACAGTCTACAGGACTTGTCCGGTGCACCACCGGACAGCCAGAAGACCCCACCTGTCAGAGCTCCAACGGTCGAACCCTAACGGTCGGGTGACGTGGCTGGCGCACTGGATAGTGTCCGGTGGCGCACCGGACTGTCCGGTGCGCCATGCGACAGCAGCCTCCACCAAACGGCTAGTTTGGTGGTTGGGGCTATAAATACCCCAACCACCCCACCATTCATTGCATCCAAGTTTTCCACCTTCCAACACCTTACAAGAGCTATAGCATTCAATTCTAGACACAACCAAAGAGATCAAATCCTCTCCCAAGTCCGGAATCACTCCAAATCAAATAGTGACTAGAGAGAGTGACATTTGTGTTCATTTGAGCTCTTGCGCTTGGATTGCTTCTTTTCTTTCTCATTCTTTCTTGTGAATCACTCAATTGTAACCAAAGCAAGAGACACCAATTGTGTGGTGGTCCTTGCGGGGACTTAGTGTCCCGTGTGATTGAGAAGAGAAGCTCACTCGGTCTAAGTGACCGTTTGAGAGAGGGAAAGGGTTGAAAGAGACCCGGTCTTTGTGACCACCTCAACGGGGAGTAGGTGAAAGTCGCCTAGAGGGGGGGTGAATAGGGCGAAACTGAAATTTACAAAGATAATCACAACTACAAACCGGGTTAGCGTTAGAAATATAAACGAGCCCGCGAGAGAGGGCGCAAGACAAATCGCAAGCAAATAAAGAGAGTGACACGCGGATTTGTTTTACCGAGGTTCGGTTCTCGCAAACCTACTCCCCGTTGAGGAGGCCACAAAGGCCGGGTCTCTTTCAACCCTTCCCTCTCTCAAACGGTCCCTCGGACCGAGTGAGCTTTTCTCCTTCTCAATCAAACGGGAACAAAACTTCCCCGCAAGGGCCACCACACAATTGGTGCCTCTTGCCTTGGTTACAATTGAGTGTTGATCACAAGAACAAGTGAGAAAGAAAGAGAGCGATCCAAGCGCAAGAGCTCAAAAGAACACGGCAAATCTCTCTCGCTAGTCACTAAAGGCTTGAGTGGAATTGGAGAGGATTTGATCTCTTTTGGTGTGTCTAGAATTGAATGCCTAGCTCTTGTAAGTGGTTGGAAGTTGGAAAACTTGGATGCAATGAATGGTGGGGTGGTTGGGGTATTTATAGCCCCAACCACCAAACTTGACCGTTGGCTGGAAGCGTCTGTTCGATGGCGCACCGGACAGTCCGGTGCACACCGGACAGTCCGGTGCCCCTGCCACGTCATCAATGCCGTTGGATTCTGACCGTTGGAGCTTCTGACTTCTGGGCCCGCCTGGGTGTCCGGTGCACACCGGACATGTACTGTTTGATGTCCGGTGCGCCGGTATGGGCACGCCTGACGACTGCGCGCGCTGTGCGCGCATTAAATGCACCGCAGGGAGCCGTTGGCGCCGAAATAGCCGTTGCTCCGCTGGCACACCGGACAGTCCGGTGCACACCGGACAGTCCGGTGAATTTTAGCGGAGCGGCTGCCGCGCGAACCCGAGGCTGGCGAGTTCCGGAGACCGCGCTTCCTTGGAGCACCGGACATGTCCGGTGCACACCGGACAGTCCGGTGAATTTTAGCGCGCCGGCTTCCGAGAATTCCCGAGGGCGAAGAGTTTGAAGTCGGAGTCCTCTGGTGCACTCGTGGCGCACCGGACACTGTCCGGTGTACACCGGACAGTCCGGTGCCCCCAGACCAGAGGTGCCTTCGGTTGCCTCATTGCTCCTTAGTTGAACCCAAAACTTGATCTTTTTATTGGCTAAGTGTGAACCTTTTGCACCTGTATAACTTATGCACTAGAGCAAACTAGTTAGTCCAATATTTGTGTTGGGCAATTCAACCACCAAAATCATTTGGGGACTAGGTGTAAGCCTAATTCCCTTTCAATCTCCCCCTTTTTGGTGATTGATACCAACACAAACCAAAGCAAATATAGAAGTGCATAATTGAACTAGTTTGCATAATGTAAGTGCAAAGGTTGCTTGGAATTGAGCCAATATAAATACTTACATGAATGCGCATGGATTGTTTTCTTTGTTTTTGACATATTGGACCTCATTTGCACCATAAGTTTTGTTTTTGCAAACTCTTTTGTAAATTCTTTTCAAAGTCATTTTGCAAGATAGTCAAAGGTAAATGAATAAGATTTTGCAAAGCATTTTCAAGATTTGAAATTTTCTTCCTTTGTTCAAATGCTTTTCCTTTGACTAAACAAAACTCCCCCTCAAATAAGGTCTCCTCTTAGTGTTCAAGAGGGTTTTCCATCAATTTTGAAAATACTACTTGCTCCCCCTTTAGAACACAAAGAGATACCAATTTTGAAATTTACCATTGAAAATCATCAAATTTTAAAATTAGGGTGGTGGTGCGGTCCTTTTGCTTTGGGCTCATATTTTCTCCCCCTTTGGCATTAATCGCCAAAAACGGAATCATTAGAGCCCAATAAAGTACTTTCTCTCCCTTTGGTCATAAAATGAATGAGTGAAGATTATACCAAAGTTGGAGAGATGATGTGGAGCGACGGCGAAGGATGAGTAGTAGAGCGGAGTGGAAGCCTTTGTCTTCGCCGAAGACTCCAATTCCCTTTCAATATACCTATGACTTGGTTTGGAAGACACTTGAAAAACACATTAGTCATAGCATATATAAAAGAGGCATGATCAAAGGTATATTTATGAGCTATGTGTGCAAGTTTAGCAGAAGAAATTCCTAGAATCAAGAATATTGAGCTCATGCCTAAGTCTGGTAAAAGATTGTTCATCAAGAGGTTTGGTAAAGATATCGGCTAATTGATCTTTAGTGTTAATGTAAGAAATCTCGATATCCCCCTTTTGTTGGTGATCCCGAAGAAAATGATACCGAATGGCTATGTGCTTAGTGCGGCTATGCTCAACGGGATTGTCGGCCATTTTGATTGCACTCTCATTGTCACATAGCAAAGGGACTTTGGTTAATTTGTAACCGTAGTCCCGCAGGGTTTGCCTCATCCAAAGCAATTGCGCGCAACAATGGCCTGCGGCAATATACTCGGCTTCGGCGGTAGAAAGAGCGACCGAATTTTGCTTCTTTGAAGCCCAAGACACCAAGGATCTTCCCAAGAACTGGCAAGTCCCCGATGTGCTCTTCCTATTAATCTTACACCCTGCCCAATCGGCATCCGAATATCCAATCAAGTCAAAAGTGGATCCCCGAGGGTACCAAAGCCCAAACTTAGGAGTATAAGCCAAATATCTCAAGATTCGTTTTACGGCCGTAAGGTGTGATTCCTTAGGGTCGGCTTGAAATCTTGCACACATGCAAACGGAAAGCATAATGTCCGGTCGAGATGCACATAAATAAAGCAATGAACCAATCATCGACCGATATACCTTTTGATCCACGGACTTACCTCCCGTGTCGAGGTCGAGATGCCCATTTGTTCCCATGGGTGTCTTGATGGGCTTGGCATCCTTCATTCCAAACTTGCTTAGGATATCTTGAGTATATTTCGTTTGGCTAATGAAGGTGCCCTCATGGAGTTGCTTGACTTGGAATCCTAGAAAATACTTCAACTCCCCCATCATTGACATCTCGAATTTTTGTGTCATGATCCTACTAAATTCTTCACATGTAGATTTGTTAGTAGACCCAAATATAATATCATCAACATAAATTTGGCATACAAACAAATCATTATCAAGAGTCTTAGTAAATAAAGTAGGATCGGCCTTGCCGACTTTGAAGCCATTTGCAATAAGGAAATCTCTAAGGCATTCATACCATGCTCTTGGGGCTTGCTTGAGCCCATAAAGCGCCTTAGAGAGCCTATAAACATGGTTAGGATACTCACTGTCTTCAAAGCCGGGAGGTTGCTCAACATAGACCTCCTCCTTGATTGGTCCATTGAGGAAGGCACTCTTCACGTCCATTTGATAAAGCTTGAAGCCATGGTAAGTAGCATAGGCCAATAATATGCGAATTGACTCAAGCCTAGCTACGGGTGCATAGGTTTCACCAAAATCCAAACCTTCGACTTGTGAATACCCCTTGGCCACGAGTCGAGCTTTGTTCCTAGTCACCACACCATGCTCGTCTTGCTTGTTGCGGAAGACCCACTTGGTTCCTACAACATTTTGATTAGGACGTGGAACTAAATGCCATACCTCATTCCTTGTGAAATTGTTGAGCTCCTCTTGCATCGCCATCACCCAATCCGAATCTTGAAGTGCTTCCTCTACCCTGTGTGGCTCAATAGAGGAAACAAAAGAGTAATGTTCACAAAAATGAGCAACACGAGATCGAGTAGTTACCCCCTTATGAATATTGCCGAGGATGGTGTCGACGGGGTGATCTCGTTGTATTGCTTGGTGGACTCTTGGGTGTGGCGGCCTTGGTTGTTCATCCTCCTTGTCTTCATTATTTGCATCTCCCCCTTGATCGTTGCCGTCGTTTTGAGGTGGCTCATCTTCTTGATCTTCTTGTTCAACATCTTGAGCCTCATCCTCAATTTGAGTTGGTGGAGATGCTTGTGTGGAGGAGGATGGTTGATCTTGTGCATGTGGAGGCTCTTCGGATTCCTTAGGACACACATCCCCAATGGACATGTTCCTTAGAGCTGTGCATGGAGCCTGTTCTTCACCTATCTCATCAAGATCAACTTGCTCTACTTGAGAGCCGTTAGTTTCATCAAACACAACGTCACAAGAAACTTCAACAAGTCCTGAGGACTTGTTAAAGACTCTATATGCCCTTGTGTTTGAGTCATATCCTAGTAAAAAGCCTTCTACAGTTTTAGGAGCAAATTTAGATTTTCTACTTCTTTTGACAAGAATAAAACATTTGCTACCAAAAACTCTAAAATATGAAATATTTGGCTTTTTACCGGTTAGGAGTTCATAGGATGTCTTCTTGAGGATTCGGTGAAGATATAACCGGTTGATGGCGTAGCAAGCGGTGTTGACCGCTTCGGCCCAAAACCGATCCGGTGTCTTGTATTCATCAAGCATGGTTCTTGCCATGTCCAATAGAGTTCGATTCTTCCTCTCCACTACACCATTTTGTTGTGGAGTGTAGGGAGAAGAGAACTCATGCTTGATGCCCTCCTCCTCAAGGAAGCCTTCAATTTGAGAGTTCTTGAACTCCGTCCCGTTGTCGCTTCTAATTTTCTTGATCCTTAAGCCGAACTCATTTTGAGCTCGTCTCAAGAATCCTTTTAATGTCTCTTAGGTTTGTGATTTTTCCTGTAAAAAGAATACCCAAGTGAAGCGAGAATAATCATCCACAATTACAAGACAATACTTACTACCGCCGATGCTTATGTAAGCGATCGGGCCGAATAAATCCATGTGAAGGAGCTCCAGTGGCCTGTCGGTAGTCATGATGTTTTTGTGTGGATGATGGACACCAACTTGCTTCCCGGCTTGGCATGCGCTACAAATCCTGTCTTTCTCAAAATGAACATTTGTTAGTCCTAAAATGTGTTCTCCCTTTAGAAGCTTATGAAGATTCTTCATTCCAACATGGGCTAGTCGGCGGTGCCAAAGCCAACCCAAGTTAGTCTTAGCAATCAAGCAAGTGTCGAGTTCAGCTCTATCAAAATCTACTATGTATAGCTGACCCTCTAACACTCCCTTAAATGCTATTGAATCATCACTTCTTCTAAAGACAGTAACACCTATATCAGTAAAAAGACAATTGTAGCCCATTTGACATAATTGAGATACGGAAAGCAAATTGTAATCCAAAGAGTCTACAAGAAAAACATTGGAAATAGTATGGTCAGGTGATATAGCAATTTTACCCAATCCTTTGACCAAACCTTGATTTCCATCCCCGAATGTGATAGCTCGTTGGGGATCTTGGTTTTTCTCATATGAGGAGAACATCTTTTTCTCCCCTGTCATGTGGTTTGTGCACCCGCTGTCGAGTATCCAACTTGAGCCCCCGGATGCATAAACCTACAAAACAATTTTAGTTCTTGACTTTAGGTACCCAAACGGTTTTGGGTCCTTTGGCATTAGAAACAAGAACTTTGGGTACCCAAACACAAGTCTTGGAGCCCTTGTGTTTGCCCCCAACAATTTTGGCAACTACCTTGCCGGATTTGTTAGTTAAAACATAAGATGCATCAAAAGTCTTAAATGAAATGGCATGATCATTTGATGCATTAGGAGTTTTCTTTCTAGGCAACTTGGCATGGGTTGGTTGCCTAGAGCTAGATGTCTCACCCTTATATATAAAAGCATGGTTAGGGCCAGAGTGAGACTTCCTAGAATGAATTTTCCTAATCTTGTTCTCAGGATAGCCGGCAGGGTACAAAATGTAACCCTCGTTATCCTGAGCCATGGGAGCCTTGCCCTTAACAAAATTAGATAAGTTCTTTGGAGGGGCATTAATTTTGACATTGTCTCCCTTTTGGAAGCCAATGCCGTCCTTAATGCCAGGGCGTCTCCCATTATAGAGCATGCTTCTAGCAAATTTAAATTTTTCATTTTCTAAGTCATGCTCACTAATCTTAGCATTAAGTTGTGCTATGTGATCATTTTGTTTTTTAATTAAGGCTAGGTGATCATGAATGGCATCAACATTAATATCTCTACATCTAGTACAAATGGAAATATGCTCAGTAGATGTAGAAGGTTTGCAAGATTTTAATTCAATGACCTTAGCATGCAACAAATCATTTTTAGTTCTAAGGTCGGAAATAGTAGCATTGCAAACATCAAAATCCTTAGCCTTAGCAATTAATTTCTCATTCTCATTTCTAAGGCTAGCAAGAGAAATGTTCAATTCTTCAATCCTAGCAAGTAAATCATCATTATCATCTCTAGGATTTGGAATTGAAACATTGCAAATATGAGAATCAACCTTAGCTAACAAATTAGCATTTTCATTTCTAAGGTTGTCTATAGTCTCATGGCAAGTGCTTAGCTCACTAGACAATTTTCCACATTTTTCTATTTCTAGAGCATAAGCATTTTTAACCTTAACATGTTTCTTGTTTTCCTTGATTAGGAAATCCTCTTGGGAGTCCAAGAGATCATCCTTTTCATGGATAGCACTAATTAGCTCATTTAATTTTTCTTTTTGTTCCATGTTAAGGTTGGCAAAAAGAATGCGCAAGTTATCCTCCTCATTTTTATCATCATCCTCATCACTAGATGTTTCATATTTAGTGGAGGACCTTGATTTTACCTTCTTTTTGCCGTCCTTGGCCATGAGACACTTGTGGCCGACATTGGGGAAGAGGAGGCCCTTGGTGACGGCGATGTTGGCGGCGTCCTCGACGTCGGAGGAGTCGCTTGAGCTTTCGTCGGAGTCCCACTCCCGACAAACATGGGCATCGCCGCCCTTCTTCTTGTAGTACTTCTTCTTTTCTCTCCTCTTTCCCTTCTTGTCGTCGCCCCTGTCACTGTCACTAGACATAGGACATTTTGCAATAAAATGACCGGGCTTACCACACTTGTAGCAAACCTTCTTGGAACGGGATTTGTAATCCTTCCCCTTCCGTTGCTTGAGGATTTGCCGAAAGCTTTTGATGATTAGGGCCATCTCCTCGTTGTCGAGCTTGGAGGCGTCAATTGGTTGTCTACTTGGTGTAGACTCCTCCTTCTTCTCCTCCGTTGCCTTGAAGGCCACCGGTTGCGCCTCGGATGTGGAAGGCTCGTCAAGCTCGTTGATCTTCTTTGAGCCCTTAATCATGCATTCAAAGCTTACAAAATTCCCGATAACTTCCTCGAGGGTCATTAGTGGATATCTAGGATTACCACAAATTAATTGTACTTGAGTGGGGTTAAGAAAAATAAGAGCTCTTAGAATAACCTTAACCACTTCGTGGTCATCCCATTTTGCGCTCCCGAGGTTGCGCACTTGGTTCACCAAGGTCTTGAGCCGGTTGTACATGTCTTGTGGCTCCTCCCCTTGGCGAAGACGGAAGCGACCGAGCTCCCCCTCGATCGTTTCCCGCTTGGTGATCTTGGTGAGTTCATCACCCTCGTGCGCGGTCTTGAGTAGATCCCAAATCTCCTTTGCGTTCTTCAACCCTTGTACTTTGTTGTATTCCTCCTTGCTTAGAGAGGCAAGGAGGATGGTTGCGGCTTGGGAGTTGAAGTGCTCGATTTGGGCCACTTCGTCCGTGTCATAATCCTCATCCCCTACAGATGGTACCTGTACACCATACTCAACAACATCCCATATACTTTTGTGGAGAGAGGTTAGATGAAATCGCATTAAATTACTCCACATAGCATAATCTTCACCATTAAAAGTTGGTGGTTTGCCTAATGGGACGGAAAGTAAAGGTGTATGTTTAGGAATGCGAGGGTAGCGTAGGGGAATCTTACTATACTTCTTACGCTCTTGGCGTTTAGAAGTGACGGATGCTGCGTCGGAGCCGGAGGTGGATGTCGATGAAGTGTCGGTCTCGTAGTAGACCACCTTCCTCATCCTCTTGTGCTTGTCCCCACTCCGATGCGGCTTGTGAGAAGAAGATTTTTCCTTCTTCTCCTTGTGGTGAGAAGAGGAAGATCTTTTCTCCTTCCGCTTGGAGGAGTTCTTCTTCTTCTCCCTTCTCTTGGTGCGGGACTCTTCCGATGAAGTGCTCCCTTGGCTTGTAGTGGGCTTGTTATCGCCGGTCTCCATCTCCCTCTTGGTGTGATCTCCCGACATCACTTCGAGCGGTTAGGCTCTAATGAAGCACCGGGCTCTGATACCAATTGAAAGTCGCCTAGAGGGGGGGTGAATAGGGCGAAACTGAAATTTACAAAGATAATCACAACTACAAACCGGGTTAGCGTTAGAAATATAAACGAGTCCGCGAGAGAGGGCGCAAGACAAATCGCAAGCAAATAAAGAGAGTGACACGCGGATTTGTTTTACCGAGGTTCGGTTCTCGCAAACCTACTCCCCGTTGAGGAGGCCACAAAGGCCGGGTCTCTTTCAACCCTTCCCTCTCTCAAACGGTCCCTCGGACCGAGTGAGCTTTTCTCCTTCTCAATCAAACGGGAACAAAACTTCCCCGCAAGGGCCACCACACAATTGGTGCCTCTTGCCTTGGTTACAATTGAGTGTTGATCACAAGAACAAGTGGGAAAGAAAGAGAGCGATACAAGCGCAAGAGCTCAAAAGAACACGACAAATCTCTCTCGCTAGTCACTAAAGGCTTGAGTGGAATTGGAGAGGATTTGATCTCTTTTGGTGTGTCTAGAATTGAATGCCTAGCTCTTGTAAGTAGTTGGAAGTTGGAAAACTTGGATGCAATGAATGGTGGGGTGGTTGGGGTATTTATAGCCCCAACCACCAAACTTGACCGTTGGCTGGAAGCGTCTGTTCGATGGCGCACCGGACAGTCCGGTGCACACCGGACAGTCCGGTGCCCCTGCCACGTCATCAATACCGTTGGATTCTGACCGTTGGAGCTTCTGACTTCTGGGCCCGCCTGGGTGTCCGGTGCACACCGGACATGTACTGTTTGATGTCCGGTGCGCCGGTATGGGCACGCCTGACGACTGCGCGCGCTGTGCGCGCATTAAATGCACCGCAGGGAGCCGTTGGCGCCGAAATAGCCGTTGCACCGCTGGTACACCGGACAGTCCGGTGCACACCGGACAGTCCGGTGAATTTTAGCGGAGCGGCTGCCGCGCGAACCCGAGGCTGGCGAGTTCCGGAGACCGCGCTTCCTTGGAGCACCGGACATGTCCGGTGCACACCGGACAGTCCGGTGAATTTTAGCGCGCCGGCTTCCGAGAATTCCCGAGGGCGAAGAGTTTGAAGTCGGAGTCCTCTGGTGCACTCGTGGCGCACCGGACACTGTCCGGTGTACACCGGACAGTCCGGTGCCCCCAGACCAGAGGTGCCTTCGGTTGCCTCATTGCTCCTTAGTTGAACCCAAAACTTGATCTTTTTATTGGCTAAGTGTGAACCTTTTGCACCTGTATAACTTATGCACTAGAGCAAACTAGTTAGTCCAATATTTGTGTTGGGCAATTCAACCACCAAAATCATTTGGGGACTAGGTGTAAGCCTAATTCCCTTTCAGTAGGTTTGCAAGAACCGAACCTCGGTAAAACAAATCCTTGTGTCACACTCTTTATTTGCTTGCGATTTGTTTTTCACCCTCTCTCTCGGACTCGCTTATATTTCTAACGCTAACCCGACTTGTAGTTGTGATTAACTTTGTAAATTTCAGTTTCGCCCTATTCACGCCCCCTCTAGGCGACTTTCAATTGGTATCAGAGCCCGGTGCTTCATTAGAGCCTAACCGCTCGAAGTGATGTCGGGAGATCACGCCAAGAAGGAGATGGTGACTGGCGACAAGCCTGCTACAAGCCACGGGAAGGCTCCATCGGGAGAGTCCCGCAACAAAGGGAAGGAGAAGAAATCCTCTTCTCTCAAGTCGCATCGGAGTGGCGACAAGAAAAAGAAGATGAGGAAAGTGGTCTGCTACGAGACCGATTCTTCATCGCCATCCACCTCCGGCTCCGACGCGCCGTCCATAACTTCTAAGCGCCATGAGCGCAAGAAGTATAGTAAGATTCCCCTATGCTACCCTCGTATTTCAAAGCGTACTCCTTTACTTTCCGTTCCACTAGGCAAACCACCGTTTTTTTACAGTGAAGATTATAATATGTGGAGTGACAAAATGAGGCATCATCTAACCTCACTCCACACAAGCATTTGGAACGTTGTTGAGTTTGGTGTACAGGTACCATCCATAGGGGATGAAGACTATGATTCGAATGAAGTGGCCCAAATTCATCACTTCAACTCCCAAGCCACTACTATACTCCTCGCCTCTCTAAGTCGAGAGGAGTATAATAAGGTGCAAGGGTTGAAAAGCGCAAAGGAAATTTGGGACGTACTCAAGACCACGCACGAAGGAGACGTGGTGACTAAGATCACCAAGCGAGAGACGATCGAGGGGGAGCTTGGTCGCTTCATGCTTCACCAAGGAGAGGATCCGCAAGCCATGTACAACCGCTTGAAGACCTTGGTGAACCAAGTGCGCAACCTCGGGAGTACCAAATGGGATGACCATGAGATGGTCAAGGTTATTCTAAGATCCCTCATTTTTCTTAACCCTACGCAAGTTCAATTAATTCGAGGTGATCCTAGATACAAGCTAATGTCTCCTAAGGAAGTTATAGGGAAATTTGTGAGCTTTGAGCTAATGATCAAAGGCTCAAAGAAAATCATCGAGCAAGGCACCTCCTCCACGCCCAAGGCACAATCTATTGCATTCAAGGGAACGGAGGAGAAGAAGGAAGAGTCTACATCAAGTAGGCTCTCCATCGACGCCTCAAAGCTCGACAATGAGGAGATGGCTTTAATCATCAAAAGCTTTCGACAAATCCTCAAGCAAAGGAGGGGGAAGGACTACAAGCCCTGCTCCAAGAAGGTTTGCTACAAGTGTGGTAAGCCCGGTCACTTTATTGCAAAATGTCCTATCTCTAGTGACAGTGACAGGGGCGACGACAAGAAAAGAAAGGAAAAGAAGAGGTACCACAAGAAGAAGGGCGGCGATGCCCATGTGTGCCGCGAGTGGGACTCCGACGAGAGCTCCATCGACTCCTCCTCCAACGAGGACGCCGCCAACATCGCCGTCAACAAGGGACTTCTCTTCCCCAACGTCGGCCACAAGTGCCTCATGGCAAAGGACGGCAAAAAGAAGAAGGTTAAATCTAAATCCTCCACTAAATATGCCACCTCTAGTGATGAGGCTAATTCTAGTGATAATGAGGATGATTTATTTACTCTTTTTGCCAACCTTAACATGCAACAAAAGGAGAAGTTAAATGAATTGATTAGCACTATTCATGATAAGGATGATCTCTTGGATAGCCAAGAGGACTTCCTAATTAAGGAAAATAAGAAGCATGTTAAGGTTAAGAATGCTTATGCTCTAGAGATGGAAAAATGTGAAAAATTAACTAGTGAGCTAAGCATTTGTCATGATGTTATTACCAACCTTAGAAATGAAAATGCTAGATTAATTGCTAAGGTTGATTTAAATGTTTGTGATGATTCATATGCCAATCTTAGAAATGATCATGCTATTTCTATTGCTAATATTGAAAAATTGAATGCCTCTCTTGCTAGCCTTAGGATTGAAAATGAAAAATTGATTGCTAAGGCTAAAGATTTAGATGTTTGCAATGCTTCCATTTCCGATCTTAGAAATGAAAATGACATTCTACATGCTAAGATTGTTGAACTAAAAACTTGCAAACCCTCTACATCTACTATTGAGCATGTTTGCACTAGATGTAGAGATGTTGACATTGATGCTATTCATGATCACATGGTTTTAATTAAACAACAAAATGATCATATAGCAAAATTAGATGCTAAAATTGCCGAGCATGAGCTAGAAAATGGAAAATTTAAATTTGCTCGTAGTATGCTTTATAGTGGGAGACGCCCTGGCATCAAGGATGGCATTGGCTTCCAAAAGGGAGACAATGTCAAACTTAATGCCCCTCCTAAAAAATTATCTAACTTTGTTAAGGGCAAGGCTCCCATGCCTCAGGATAACGAGGGTTACATTTTGTACCCTGCCAGTTATCCCGAGCATAAGATTAGGAGAATTCATTCTAGGAAGTCTCACTCTGGCCCTAATCATGCTTTTATGTATAATGGTGAGACTGTGGGGGACGGATATCCCCCGGGTCCACTAGAAGGATAAAAGACCTCACGGAAGGTTCGAAGGCCCAAAAATCGTAAGGTCATCCCTTCGTGGGCCTAGGGAGGAATGACCAATGAAGCAGATTGATACAAGGACGGATCGGCGCGAGCCCAGACGACCCAATGAATTCAAACAAGGATCACAACAGTGACCCGACCTTCCCGCGCGAGGGTTCCATGCATCAGAATCAAGCGAGGATGAGTCGGCTGAATTATAGGAAGATAGACGCAATTGGTTCACTATCATTTAGGCGCACGCTATTATCATATCCGCATGTACTGCCCCACGGTCGAATATATAAGGCCTAGGGGGCACCCCTTCAGAACAGATCAAACTCACTACTCAGCCATCCACCCTAACTCTCTACGTTCCCCGCACTAGAGAACTCCCTTGTAACTCACCACATAAAGCATTCTCGCCAGGACGTAGGGTGTTACGCATTTCAAAGTGGCCCAAACCTGTAAACCATTGTCCACTATTTCTCGTGCAACCGACACGAACCATCGAGCTACAGTCGATAACACCGTCCTACTCCTAAAAGCACCTTAAGGGGTAACCCCAGGTGTGCGGTCGGACCCAAAACACCGACAGCTGGCGCGCCAGGTAGGGGGTGTGTCGTCGATCCAAGCTAGCTCAATGGCCGTCACCTTCCTACACAAGATCGTCTTCTGCCCTGGGTCCACATTCTGCTTCGGAACCATCTCATCTGTAGTGGATGAGGAGGGAACTCTGCATCGTATTGCGGATCCGGCGGAGAGAAGATCTTCCTCAAAAATCTACAGGAAAATCGGGGCAAGGCAGGAAAAGGCGCAACCTCCAATGCTCCAAAAAAAGATCGCCTCTGGCAAGCCAGAGACCCAGGATCCGTCAACCCGGAGAACTCCACTGTCTACCTCTCCAACGAAAGAATGGACACAAATCACAAGAAAGAAAGAAACAAATAAAATCGGGAGGAAGCAAGTTGTTCTTTCTGTGCCTCTGCCCTCAAAGGAGAACAGAAAGAAGATCATCACGACAGCTGCACCATTCTACCCCGACGTCCTCTTCATCGGGAAAGTGGAGTCGCCCCCCATCTCCGACGACGAGCCGACTGTACCTGGAGAGGAACCTCCTCAGCGGGAATCCCACCGACGAAGGAACCGATGCCGAAATATCCGGCGACATCACGAGGCCGGAGAGCGGGACCCGGCGCAACCTGTGTCGCGAGACGAGGTTTCGGAGATGGGAGAAACCTGGAAGAGCGTGTCTTCCGGGAAAGGAGGAATTCCCGATGGCGCGATCGCCGGCGAGCTCAAGAACAGGCCGAACAGGAAACAAGGCAACGTCAGGAAAATCCACTCTTCGAGCGCAACCTGAACCCCGACTTCGCCCGAGCCTTGAACACGCCGAGCGAAGTCGGTGGAGTATTGGCTCGGATAGCCGACGGTCTCCCTCGGACTCCCGACGCCGAGGGCTACCGGCGACTGTTCACTCGAGCAGCCAACCATCTTCTACCTCTCGCACATCCGCCGAACGATCTACGACACGCCATCAACAGTCGGCGGGACGCACGGAGCTCCATCAACGCTTTGCGCGAACGACGACATGAGAGCGAGATCCGTCGCCGGGAAGAATACGACAAGGACCACGACGTCCCATCCCGGAGTCAGGCCACCAGGACTGAGTCGGCAACGGCTTCGACTAGCGGCACCACCCGGGGACGGTCGAAGCACCACGACAACCACTCCCCTCCCCAGGACAAACATCATTCCCGATGACAGGAGGACACGTGTGGAGTGTCGGCACTTACTCCGTGCCTCAGAGCCATTCAATGGCCCCTAAGTTCAAGGTATCCAACGTCGACAAATATGAACCTAAGCAGGATCCGGGAGGCTGGCTGGCCGTGTACACCACCGCTGCCCGAGCTGCCGGGGCAACCGAGGACATGATGACCGCGTACTTGCCCATCGTCCTCGGGCAAGATGCGCTGCAATGGCTGCGACACCTACCACAACACTGCATCGACGACTGGAGTAATTTCAGTCGACGCTTCATCGCCAACTTCTAGTCCCTCTCCGACAAGCCGGCGCAACCATGGGACCTCAAATCCATCAAGCGTCGGGGGGACAAAACTCTCCGATCGTACCTCAAAAGATTCCAGACCATGAGAAATCGTATCCCCGAGGTCGCGGAAGCAGCGGTGATCGAAGACTTCTACCGGGGATCCGATGACTCAGCCTTCGTCCGAACCATACTGCAGAAGGCGCCGACTACCTCCGAACAGATGTTCTAGGAAGCCGACCTCTATACCACCGCCGATGAGCGAGCTCGGGACCTCATCGGAGGAACAAAGCCGGCACCGGCGGCGCCGCGACGTGACATGAACCAGCAGCCCGACAAGCGTTGGGAGAAGAGGCCTCGCGAAGAGGTTCATGTCGCCGGACCGCCCGCCTCTCGCGCCCGAGGAGGACCTCACGGAGGCGAGCGCACGCTGGACGACATCCTCGATGCCCAGTGCTCGTACCACAAGGACATACGCCATACCCTTCGGAACTGCAGAGACTTCAAGCACTCCGTCGGGCACGGCCGACCCTTCCAACCTCTACCTCCTTCTCCGCAACGGGGAGGACCAGGAGAACCGCGACAACCCCAGCAACAGGAGGAGGGAGGAGGTGGAGCCTTCCCACGCGTCGACAGAGAGGTCAACGTCATCTTCGGCGGACACGGATCGCAGGAGAACAAGAGACAACAAAAGCTCAACGATCGCCAAATACTGGTGGCGACCACCGGTCCTCCCGCTCCGTACCGGTGGTCGGAGCACCCGATCACCTTCACTCGGGTAGATCAGTGGCTTAACTTCGACCACCCAGGCAAATACCCACTCCTCGTCGATCCGGTGATCCGTGAGAGCAGGGTGAAAAGGGTATTAGTGGACAGGGAAGCAGTATCAACGTCACCTTCCCCCGGACGCTCCAAGGATTGGGAGTTCACCTCAAAGAGCACCATGAGTCGGACACACCCTTCTTTGGCATCATGCTGACTAAAGGAGAATATCCACTGGGCCACATCTACATGCCGGTCACCTTCGGGACTCCGGAAAACTATAGAACCGAGTACCTGAGGTTCGAGGTGGCAAACTTCGACTGCGGATACAATGCCATCATAGGGAGGCCTGGACTAGCGAAATTCATGGCCATTCCACATTAAACATACATGATACTGAAGATGCCAGGACCACAAGGGATCATAACTGTGCGCGCTGACTTCCAAGGCGCCGCAGAATGTTTCCGAGTGGCCATCCAGGCGGCCCTCACCACCAAACTGTCGGCGACTTCTTCTGTGCAGGCAAACTCTAAGCCCGAGGAAGATCTCGCGGTACCCACGAACGAGGCTCAAGCTGCGACCTCTATGCGGCCGACTGAAGAAACCAAAAGGATCAACCTCGGGTTCGCTGATGAACGCAAGACTGCCATCATCAGCTCCAGCCTGGATGACCTAGGAAGGCACGCTCATCCAGTTCCTGCAAGATAACCGAAACGTATTCGCATGGCAACCTGCGGATATGCCGGGAGTCCCAAGAGAACTGGCCGAGCACAAATTGAAGGTCTACCCCCAGGCGAGGCCGATTCGGCAAAAATTACGTCGTTTCACGCCCGACAAGAGAGAGGCCATTTGCGCTGAGCTTGCTCGCTTGGTCGCGGCTGGATTTATCAGAGAGGTGTTACATCCCGAGTGGTTAGCCAACCCTGTTCTTGTACTCAAAAAGAATAAGGTGGATTGGCGCATGTGCGTCGACTATACGGATCTCAACAAACACTGTCCAAAGGATCCCTTCGGGCTCCCTAGGATAGATCAGGTGGTAGATTCCACCGCTGGATGTTCTGTGCTGTCCTTCTTGGATTGCTACTCTGGGTATCATCAGATTAGCCTGGCAAAAGAAGACGAGGAAAAACAGCGTTCATCACTCCATTTGGTGCTTTCTGTTATACCTCCATGTCGTTCGGCCTCAAAAACGCTGGAGCGACTTATCAGAGAGCTATTCAAACATGCTTAGCCGATCACTGGGGCAAGCGTGTGGAAGCTTATGTGGACGGCGTGGTAATCAAAACAGAAAATTCAGAAAATTTCATTGAAGATTTACAGCTGGTTTTCAACAGTCTACGGCGATACAGATGGAAGCTTAATCCCGAAAAATGTGTTTTCGGGGTACCAGCAGGAAAATTACTCGGGTTTATTGTCAGCCACTAGGGAATTGAAGCTAATCCGGAAAAGATCAAAGCTATCATGAGGATGGAAGCACCACGATCACAGAAGAAAGTTCAAAGACTCATCGGATGTATGGCAGCCCTGAGCAGATTCATATCCAGGCTGGGAGAAAAAGGCTTACCATTTTATAAGTTACTCAAGAAAGTGGACAAATTTCAGTGGACTTCACAAGCACAGGAAGCCCTAGATGCATTGAAAAAGTTCTTGACGACACCACCGATGCTGAAACTGCCACGACGGGCCACGTCGACTCAACCAGCTGAAGATTTGCTGCTATATATCTCTTGCACGACTCACGTGGTGAGCACCGCGTTGGTAGTCGAGCGAGCAGAAGAAGGACACGCATACCCAGTACAACGTCCTGTTTATTTCATCAGTGAAGTTCTGGGTCCCTCGAAGAAAAAATATCCTCAAGTCTAGAAGCTATTATATGCAGTACTTCTAACTGCACGCAAACTCCGTCACTACTTCGATGACCACAAAGTCGTAGTAGTCACTGGTTTTCCAATAGGGGATATTCTTCACAACAAAGAAGCCATCAGGAGAATAGCCAAATGGGCCTGCGAGCTAGGATCTCATGACATTGAATTTCGACCTCGCACTGCCATTAAAACTCAAGCACTGGTTGACTTTGTATCAGAGTGGACCGAGCAGCAAGTACCAGATAACCCAGAAACTATAGAAGTATGGCGAATGTATTTTGATGGCTCATTAAAGCTGCAGGGAGTAGGCGCAGGGATCCTCTTCGCCGCACCTAGAGGCGAGCACATCAGATATGCCCTTTAGCTGTTATTTCCAGCCTCTAACAATGCAGCAGAATATGAAGCTTTGATTCATGGGCTGAATATTGTTGTATCACTGGGCATCAAGAGACTGATGGTATATGGAGATTCTATTGTAGTCATAAGCCAGATAAACAAAGAATGGGATTGTTCAAGCGATTCCATGGGAAAATACTGCACTGCTGTCCGGAAACTAGAAGATAAATTTGAAGGTCTGGAATTTCACCATGTGGAGAGAGATCGAAACACGGCAGCTGATGTATTGTCCAAGCTAGGATCCAGTCGGACTCAGGTCCCACCTGGAGTCTTTGTTCAAGAAATATCACACCCAAGCATCTCACCGGATCAGGCAGAAGGATGTAATACCTTGAGCCAACAAGAGTCAGATTCTAACGACTGGAGGAAGCCGATTATCAGATACATAAAGAATGAAGAAGAGCCAGATGACAAAAATGCAGCCGGGCGCATTGCTCGACAGTCTGCTCACTATACACTCATTAGGGAAACACTATACAGAAGGGGTGCATCAGGAGTCCTCATGAAATGCATTCTCTCAGCTACTAGAAAGCAACTTCTGGATGAGGTCCATGCTGGGCAATGTGGAGTCCATGCAGCATCCAGGACCCTGGTTGGGAAAGTATTCAGGTCAGGTTTCTATTGGCCAACAACAAAGAATGACGCAGCCGAGTTAGTCCAGAGGTGCGAGGCCTGCCAGTACCTATCAAAACAGCAGCATCTACCAGCACAGCAGCTGCAGACTATACCCATAACTTGGTCGTTCGCATGCTGGGGATTGGATATGATTAGGCCTTTCAAGAAAGCTCAAGGAGGATACACTCATGTATTGGTGGCTATCGACAAATTCACTAAATGGATAGAGTTCAAACCCATTGCTTCCTTAACTTCAGCCAAGGCACTGGAATTCATACAAGACATAATATTCAGATTCGGAATACCGAATAGCATCATAACTGACCTGGGATCCAACTTCACAAGTTCAGAGTTCTTTGATTTCTGTGAGCAGAAGAGCATTCAGATCAAATATGCTTTGGTGGCACATCCAAGAGCCAACGGGTAGGTTGAAAGAGTTAATGGGATGATATTGGAAGCCCTCAGGAAAAAAGTCTGCGATAAAAATGAGAAGTTCGCAGGAAAATGGATAACGCAGTTACTCTACGTCATTTGGAGCCTAAGAACTCAACCTAGTCGAGCTCTACATGGAAATACTCCTTTCTTCATAGTCTACGGTTCAGAGGCAGTACTACCTTCTGATCTCAAGTTTGGGGCGCCAAGGTTGATCTTTGAAAACATAGCAGAAGTCGAGGCTACTAGGCTGGAGGATGTTGATGTACTCGAAGAAGAGCGGCTGAACACGGTAATTCAATCAGCACGGTACCAGCAAACTCTGAGGCGCTATCACGATAAGACCATGCGGCATCGATCCTTCACAGTAGGAGATCTCGTCCTCCGCCGAATTCTAACGGGGGAAGGACGGCACAAGTTGTCACCCCTATGGGAAGGACCATTCATAGTAGCAGAAGTCACTCGGCCGGGATCATATCGCCTCACTCAGATGGACGGCACGGAAATTGGGAACTCATGGAACATAGAACACCTCAGGAAGTTTTACCCCTAGCTGTATTTCGAAAGCTATTGAGATGACAATGTACTCTGCAAACTGGGAAATATATCATCAATAAAAAGACCTCAAGAGCGCTCGAATTATTCATTGTCGACCTGCATTCTTACTTAACTCAGGGTGACCACTATACCCTACCAACGGAGCAATCGGCTTAAGTCGGCGATGACTTAAGACGGTGCAACATGCTCGCGCTTACTTAACTCAGGGTGACCACTATGCCCTACTAACGGAGCAATCGGCTTAAGTCGGCGATGACTTAAGACGGTGCGACATGCTCACGCTTACTTAACTCAGGGTGACCACTATACCCTACCAACAGAGCAATCGGCTTAAGTCGACGATGACTTAAGACGGTGCAACATGCTCGCGCTTACTTAACTCAGGGTGACCACTATACCCTACCAACAAAGCAATCAGCTTAAGTCGATGATGATTTAAGACGGTGCAACATGCTCGCGCTCACTTAACTCGGGGTGACCACTATACCCTACCAACGGAGCAATTGGCTTAAGTCGGCAATAACTTAAGACGGTGCAACATGCTCGCGCTTACTTAACTCGGGGTGACCACTATACCCTACTAACGGAGCGATCGGTTTGAGTTAATGTTAACTTAAATCGGCGCAACACACTCGACGCGTATACAGTTACTCATCCAGGGGCGGCCTCTATGTCCCATGAAGAAGTCTCGAAACCATTACGCTGCATTTTACTTCTACAAATGTAGATACTGCTGAATTCTAAACAATAGGAGAACAATAGTAGCATTCAGTACTTAAGTGTGTCCACTAACAAAACATCCGAGCACGTTAACCACGCACTCAAAGCATGCAATGTTTTCTATTTTGCAACATTCTTCTCAGGAGCAACCGACGAAGAAGGGCGGCTTGAGGAATCGGGAGCAGCGTTCACATCAGCCCTTATGTCGTTAGGAACAACCACACCAGGTCTCCTCATTAGAATCCGCCCCGCGCGAATAGCTTTATCCATAGCTTTATCGCGCTGGGCCCTCAGAGTAGTAGAGGTCTCTTCAGCAACCTTGACGGCCAACTGAGCAGTCTCTAGCTCCTGGGCGACGGATTTCTTGGAAGCACACAGATTCTTGATGACAACATCTTTGGCCGATATCAACTGCCTAAGGCGAATCACGTCATCCAAGGATTCCTGCAGCTTATAACGAAGATTGTCTAACTCCTCCCTGGTGAAGCGATGACTCCTCTCCAAGATGGTCAACGAGTTGCTGGAGTCGCGGTATAGTCTGTCAAGATTGTCGCGAGAATTAACAAGGGCACGTTTTTCTTCCTGCAAGCAAGAACCAGCTTCTTCAAACGTCAAGCAGGCAATAAGAGCACGACAAAACAAAGCCCAGATTCACAGGTCACCTATTCAGAGTCGAGCTGAGCGCGAAGAGTATAGTTCAGCGTGTTAGCATCATTCAGAGAAGCAGAAACCTGGACCAGCTCAATCTGACTTTGGGAATACTTTTCCTCAAGATCAGAGCACCGCCGGACCAGTTCAGCTTGACCTTGAGAATGTTTTTCTTCAAGATCAGAATACTGCCGAACCATATCTGGCGAGAAACAGTCAAGCAAAGGTGTTAAAGCAAGAAGCAGTTTGATAAGGTAGCTAAAAGGAAGCAAAAGAGCACTGACCAGCGTTCGCCGCCTCTAAGTCAGAAACACGCCGCTGAAGCAGCACCGGATTCCAACGCGCCAGAAACAAAGCTCCTTCTGGGACAGAAGCACCCTGCAACTTCAGCCGACTAGGCATCTCATCGACCAACGCCTGGCATTAAAAACAGACAAGCATGAGAATAATTATCTGCCTGGGTAAAAGTCAGGCCAGAAGAAACCAAAATACCTGGAGGTTGGAGAAGAATGAGGGGACCCCCAAATCGTGAGAAATCAACTGATGGCTCGACGAAGGATCACCACTTGGAGCAACTGGCAACAAATCAGCAGGAACCAATTCAATGTCATCAGCAGAACCCAAAACTCTATCGTCAGGCGCGCTGGCCTCTAAAGCAGCTCCTTGACCAAAGGCTTGGGCTATCCCCATGCAACCAGAGTGTGGAGGAGAAGACCCTACATGAACATCCATGGAAGTGCAAGAGGGAGAACTCGCTCGGACACCCTCAGGGGCTGGGCCGTAGCTTGCACTACCCATCCGAGCCGGATCATCTCCGGCAACACCCTCGGGGGCTGGGTCGCAGCCTGCGCTACCCATCTAAGCCGAATCATCCCCGGCAACACCCTCGGGGGCTGGGTAAGTGCCAGCACCATCCTTGAGGGCCGAGTTCTCTGCAGCAGCCACCTCTAAGGCTGAAGGTCCCTCAGTCACTTCCATGGAGGCAGGGCAATCCAAACCAGCTTCCTGACCCTCAAGACCGTGCTCCAAGGTCGACGAGGCGCGGGACGCTGCCCGGGATGATCCCAACCCGACGTCGAGCACATCAACACAAACATCCATCGCGACACCATCTGCTGGTTCTGATAACAGATCTTCTGGAACCATGTCTTCAAGAGTTTGATCAAAGTTTGCCAGAGATAATTCTTGCAGACCAATGAGGGCAGACAAGGCAGGAGAAGGAACACCACTACTTTCCCCACTAGTTATGTAACGATGGTTGTTCTTCTGAATCAGAGGGATTTCGTCCTCTTCTTCATCATCCTCACCAACAACACGGACAACACACCCATTGGGATCAGCGTCAGACGGGTCACACCCATTGGGGGGGGACGCCTAGGAAATATCAGTATATTTTTCAAAACTGTCACATCCGTGCAGTACGTGCAATGAATACCTCAAGACAAAAGTGAGATATCAGTAAGGATCAAAGGAAAGCCAAATATAGCCAACAAGGTACAAGTCTAATCGACAGAAGCATTGAAGCAAGAAGTGATAACAAAGACTAGCCAAGGGTCATCTGTCGAATGTCCAATCAGTCACAGATCAAATAAATTGCACTACTTAGCAAGATATGGGCGGATCACGAACTCGGCCTCAAAGACAAAATATACGCTGACCTCTAAAGCATAATATCAATCACATAGTGCTGACTTCTAAGGCATTCGGCAAGAAGGGAGGATGATTCCCAGAAAAAGGCATGAAATGAAGACCTTCGAGTGGATTATCTTCAAAAATCCACTCGAAGCTCGGGGGCTACACCCATTGGGTGCACCTTCGGCGCACCCAATGAATCATCATCTCAGATCAAGACAATGCTGACCTCTAAAGCATAGGGCAAGACCAAAACAAGGTTGACCTCCGACAAAGTACAAGTGGAAGATGAAAGTGATTTCTGATAATACTCAAAGTGAAGACCTTCGAGTGGATTATTTTCAAAAATCCACTCGAAGCTCGGGGGCTACACCCATTGGGTGCACCTTTGGTGCACCCAACGAAGTTCGAAGTCCTACAATACGAAATGCTGACCTCCGAAGCATGAGTCTAAAACAGAACACCAATTTTCGAGAGATAAAAGCAGGAGACAGTAAGAAATTGTTTTTACCAGATCACTCAGAATTCAGAAGCAGTGGCCCGACGGGCTTATCTCCAAAGCATCCCCGTTATAAACAACGACCGCAAGCTGGACCTAGGATCTTTGGGCCGATTATTTCAAAATCAACCCAAAGATCGAGGGCTTGTGGGGGACGGATATCTCCCGGGTCCACTAGAAGGATAAAAGACCTCACGGAAGGTCCGAAGGCCCAAAAATCGTAAGGTCATCCCTTCGTGGGCCTGGGGAGGAACGACCAATGAAGCAGATTGATACAGGGACGGATCGACGCGAGCCCAGACGGCCCAATGAATTCAAACAAGGATCACAACAGTGACCCGACCTTCCCGCGCGAGGGTTCCATGCATCAGAATCAAGCGAGGATGAGTCGACTGAATTATAGGAAGATAGACGCAGTTGGTTCACTATCATTTAGGCACACGCTATTATCATATCCGCATGTACTGCCCCACGGTCGAATATATAAGGCCTAGGGGGCACCCCTTCAGAACAGATCGAACTCACTACTCAGCCATCCACCTCAACTCTCTACGTTCCCCGCACTAGAGAACTCCCTTGTAACTCACCACATAAAGCATTCTCGCCAGGACATAGGGTGTTACGCATTTCAAAGCGGTCCGAACCTGTAAACCATTGTCCACTATTTCTCGTGCAACCGGCACGAACCATTGAGCTACAGTCGATAACACCGTCCTACTCCTAAAAGCACCTTGAGGGGTAACCCCAGGTGTGCGGTCGGACCCAAAACACCGACAGAGACATCTAGCTCTAGGCAATCAACTCGTGCTAAATTGCCTAAGAAGAAAACTCCTAGTACATCAAATAAACCTAGCATTTCATTTAAAACTTTTGATGCATCTTATGTTTTGACTAACAAATCCGGCAAAGTAGTTGCCAAGTATGTTGGGGACAAACACAAGGGCTCAAAGACTTGTGTTTGGGTACCCAAAGTTCTTGTATCTAATGTCAAAGGACCCAAAACTGTTTGGGTACCTAAAATCAAGAACTAAATTTGTTTTGTAGGTTTATGCATCCAGGGGCTTAAGTTGGATCATCGATAGCGGGTGCACAAACCACATGACAGGGGAGAATAAGATGTTCTCCTCCTACAAGAAAAACCAAGATCCCCAACGAGCTATCACATTCGGGGATGGAAATCAAGGTTTGGTCAAAGGATTGGGTAAAATTGCTATATCACCTGACCATTCCATTTCCAATGTTTTTCTTGTAGATTCATTAGATTACAACTTGCTTTCTGTATCTCAATTATGTAAAATGGGTTACAACTGTCTTTTCACGGATACAGGTGTTACTGTCTTTAGAAGAAGTGATGATTTAGTAGCTTTTAAGGGAGTGTTAGAGGGTCAGCTATACTTAGTTGATTTCAATAGAGCTGAACTCGACACTTGCTTAATTGCTAAGACTAACATGGGTTGGCTCTGGCATCGCCGACTAGCCCATGTTGGGATGAAGAATCTTCACAAGCTTCTAAAGGGAGAGCACATTTTGGGACTAACAAATGTGCATTTTGAGAAAGACAGGATCTGTAGCGCATGCAAAGTAGGGAAGCAAGTTGGTGCTCATCATCCACATAAGAAGATCTTGACAACTGACAGGCCACTCGAGCTCCTCCACATGGACCTATTCGGCCTGATCGCTTACATAAGCATCGGCGGGAGTAAGTACTGTCTTGTTATTGTGGATGACTATTCTCGCTTCACTTGGGTATTCTTTTTATAGGAAAAATCTCAAACCCAAGAGACCTTAAAGGGATTCTTGAGACGGGCTCAAAATGAGTTCGGCTTGAGGATCAAGAAAATTAGAAGCGATAATGGGACAGAGTTCAAGAATTCACAAATTGAAGGCTTCCTTGAGGAGGAGGGCATCAAGCATGAGTTCTCTTCTCCCTACATGCCACAACAAAATGGTGTAGTGGAGAGGAAGAATAGAACTCTATTGGACATGGCAAGAACCATGCTTGATGAGTACAAGACTTCGGATCGGTTTTGGGCCGAGGCGGTCAACACCGCTTGCTACGCCATCAACCGGTTGTATCTACACCGAATCCTCAAAAAGACATCCTACGAACTCCTCATCGGTAAAAAGCCCAATGTTTCATATTTTAGAGTCTTTGGTAGCAAATGTTTTATTCTTGTTAAAAGAGGTAGAAAATCTAAGTTTGCTCCTAAGGCTGTAGAAGGCTTTTTACTAGGATATGATTCAAACACAAGGGCATATAGAGTCTTTAACAAGTCCAGTGGACTAGTTGAAGTTTCTTGTGACATTGTGTTTGATGAGACTAACGGCTCTCAAGTAGAGCAAGTTGATCTTGATGAATTAGATGATGAAGAGGCTCCGTGCGTCGCGCTAAGGAACATGTCCATTGGGGATGTGTGTCCTAAGGAATCCGAAGAGCCCATTCAAGCACAAGATTAACCATCCTCCTCCATGCAAGCATCTCCACCAACTCAAGATGAGGATGAGGCTCAAGATGATGAAGAAGAAGATCAAGAAGATGAGCCACCTCAAGATGACGGTAATGATCAAGGGGGAGATGCAAATGATCAAGATAAGGAGGATGAGCAAGTTCTAAGGCTGCCACACCCAAGAGTCCATCAAGCAATCCATCGAGATCACCCCGTCAACACCATCCTCGGCGACATTCATAAGGGGGTAACCACTAGATCTCGTGTTGCACATTTTTGTGAGCATTACTCTTTTGTTTCCTCTATTGAGCCACACAGGGTAGAGGAAGCACTTCAAGATTCGGATTGGGTGATGGTGATGCAAGAGGAGCTCAACAACTTCACAAGGAATGAGGTATGGCATTTAGTTCCACGTCCTAACCAAAATGTTGTAGGAACCAAGTGGGTCTTCCGCAACAAGCAAGTTGAGCATGGTGTGGTGACAAGGAACAAAGCCCGACTTGTGGCCAAGAGATATTCACAAGAAACCTATGCACCCGTAGCTAGGCTTGAGTCAATTCGCATTTTACTTGCCTATGCTACTTACCATGGCTTCAAGCTTTATCAAATGGACGTGAAGAGTGCCTTCCTCAATGGACCAATCAAGGAAGAGGTCTATGTTGAGCAACCTCCCGGCTTTAAAGACAGTGAGTATCCTAACCATGTTTATAGACTCTCTAAGGCGCTTTATGGGCTCAAACAAGCCCCAAGAGCATGGTATGAATGCCTAAGAGATTTTCTCATTGCTAATGGCTTCAAAGTCGGAAAATCCGATCCTACACTCTTTACTAAAACACTTGAAAATGATTTGTTTGTATGCCAAATTTATGTTGATGATATCATATTTGGGTCTACTAACGAATCTTCATGTGAAGAGTTTAGTAGGATCATGAAATAGAAATTCGAGATGTCAATGATGGGGGAGTTGAAGTATTTCTTAGGATTTCAAGTGAAGCAACTCCAAGAGGGCACCTTCATTAGCCAAACAAAGTACATTCAAGACATTCTAACCAAGTTTGGGATGAAGGACGCCAAGCCCATCAAGACACCCATGGGAACTAATGGGCATCTCGACCTCGACACGGGAGGTAAATCCGTAGATCAAAAGGTATACCGGTCGATGATAGGTTCCTTACTCTATTTATGTGCTTCACGACCGGATATTATGCTTTCCGTATGCATGTGTGCAAGATTCCAAGCCGATCCTAAGGAAGCTCACCTTAGGGTCGTAAAACGAATCTTGAGATATTTAGTTTATACTCCTAAGTTTGGCCTTTGGTACCCCAGGGGATCCACATTTGATTTAATTGGTTATTCCAATGCCGATTGGGTAGGGTGTAAAATTAATAGAAAGAGCACATCGGGGACTTGCCAGTTCTTGGGAAGATCTCTGGTGTCTTGGGCTTCAAAGAAGCAAAATTCTGTGGCTCTTTCAACCGCCGAAGCCGAATATATTGCCGCAGGCCATTGTTGGGCGCAATTGCTTTGGATGAGGCAAACCCTTAGGGACTATGGTTACAAATTAACCAAAGTTCCTCTTCTATGTGATAATGAGAGTGCAATCCGCATGGCGGATAATCCCGTTGAGCATAGCCGCACTAAACACATAGCCATTCGGTATCATTTTGTAAGGGATCACCAACAAAAGGGGGATATCGAGATTGCATATATTAACACCAAAGAACAATTAGTCGATATCTTTACCAAGCCATTAGATGAACAAACATTTACCAGACTTAGGCATGAACTAAATATTCTTGATTCTAGGAATTTTTATTGATGTTTTGCACACATAGCTCATATATATACCTTTGATCATCTCTTTCATGTGCTATGACTAATGTGTTCTTTCAAGTCCATTTCATGCTAAGTGATAGATTGAAAGGGAAAAGGAGTCTTCGGCGAAGACAAGGCTTCCACTCCTCTCCATCGAATCATTCATCCTTCGCCATCGCTCCGCACTAACTCTCCAACTTTGGTATAATCTTCACTCCTTTACTTCCGTCCAAAGGGGGAGAGAGTAGTTTAAAAAGGGCTTATATTTCACTCAAGCATCCGTTTTTGGCGATTCATGACAAAGGGGGAGAGAGTATTAGCCCAAAGCAAAAGGACCGCACCACCACCAATTTCAAAAAATGTAGTCTTTCAATTGCTATTAAAAGAAGTTTTTTTAATTGGCATCTTATTTTGATATAATTTCAAATTGGTATACCCTCTTCAAAATTAATATCTAAAACCCTCTTGAACACTAAGAGGAGGATTTCATTAAGGGGGAGTTTTGTTTAGTCAAAGGAAAAGCATTTGAACAAGGGGGAGAAAATTTCAAAACTTGAAAATGCTTCTCAAAATCTTATTCATTTACCTTTGACTATTTGCAAAAGAACTTTGAAAAGAATTTCCAAAACATTTTGCAAAACAAAACGTGTGGTGCAAGCGTGGTCCAAAATGTTAATAAGAAGAAAAGACATCCATGCGCATCTAGTAAGTAATATTTATTGGTTTCATTCCAAGCAACCTTTACACTTACATTATGCAAACTAGTTCAATTCTGCACTTCTATATTTGCTTTGGTTTGTGTTGGCGTCAATCACCAAAAAGGGGGAGATTGAAAGGGAAATAGGCTTACACCTTTTCCTAATTGATTTTGGTGGTTGAATTGCCCAACACAAATAATTGGACTAACTAGTTTGCTCTAGATTATAAGTTTTACAGGTGCCAAAGGTTCACAATAGACCAATAAAATGACCAAGAAAGGGTTCAAACAAAGAGAGCCAAAGACAACCGAAGTGTGCCCTGGTCTGGCGCACCGGACTGTCCGGTGTGCCACCGGACAGTGTCCTGTGTACCAGGGAACTCAACTCCAAACTAGCTACCTTTGGGAAAATGGAGGCCGCTTCGCTATAATTCACCGGACCATCCGGTGTATGCACCGGACATTGTCTGGTGGCACACCGGACTGTCCGGTGTGTCAGCAGAGCAATGGCTACTTCGCTTGCAATGGTCGACTGCAACGCATTTAATGCGTGCCTGCGCGCGCAGAGGTCAGAGCACGCGCAGCAGGCGCACCGGACAGTCTACAGGACTTGTCCGGTGCACCATCGGACAGCCAGAAGACCCCACCTGTCAGAGCTCCAACGGTCGAACCCTAATGGCCGGGTGACGTGGCTGGCGCACCGGACAGTGTCCGGTGGCGCACTGGACTGTCCGGTGCGCCATGCGACAGCAGCCTCCACCAAACGGCTAGTTTGGTGGTTGGGGCTATAAATACCCCAACCACCCCACCATTCATTGCATCCAAGTTTTCCACCTTCCAACACCTTACAAGAGCTATAGCATTCAATTCTAGACACAACCAAAGAGATCAAATCCTCTCCCAAGTCCGGAATCACTCTAAATCAAATAGTGACTAGAGAGAGTGACATTTGTGTTCATTTGAGCTCTTGCGCTTGGATTGCTTCTTTTCTTTCTCATTCTTTCTTGTGAATCACTCAATTGTAACCAAGGCAAGAGACACCAATTGTGTGGTGGTCCTTGCGGGGACTTAGTGTCCCATGTGATTGAGAAGAGAAGCTCACTCGGTCTAAGTGACCGTTTGAGAGAGGGAAAGGGTTGAAAGAGACCCGGTCTTTGTGACCACCTCAACGGGGAGTAGGTTTGCAAGAACCGAACCTCGGTAAAACAAATCCTTGTGTCACACTCTTTATTTGCTTGCGATTTGTTTTTCACCCTCTCTCTCGGGCTCGCTTATATTTCTAACGCTAACCCGGCTTATAGTTGTGATTAACTTTGTAAATTTCAGTTTCGCCCTATTCGCCCCCCCTCTAGGCGACTTTCACCTCTGTCGTCCCGACGTCAACATGAGGTGTCAGCATCGGTGCGCTCGCCTTTAGTAAGGGCTGTGTCGATCGAGGACCTGCAGGCGGAGCTTAACCGCAGGCGTGCGGGAGAGGACGCTGTAGCCTCTCTGGAGAGGCCAGATGACCTGCGGGCAGAACTCAACCGTAGGCGTGCGAGCGAGGATGCCCGTGTCTCTCTGGAAAGGGCGCGTGAGCACCGACAAAACATCGAGGGTCGCAACCTCGACCAAGACTTCACTGCAGTCGCGCCACAAACTCCAGGGGATGCCTGAATTCAGGCGGGTGTCCCATTAGCCGGCGTGGGCTGCGCCGCTCTGGCGGATCATCTCCGCGTGGCGACGTGGCTGTCCAAGTTCCAGCCACACCTGCCAGAAAAGTACGATGGTACGTCAAACCCGTCAGAATTCTTGCAGGTATACATCACCACCATTACGGCAGCAGGTGGAGACAATGCTGTGATGGCGACATACTTCCATGTAGCCTTGTCTGGGCTGGCCCGGACCTGGCTCATGAACCTTGCCCTAGGATCGATCTACTCCTGGGAAGAGCTCTGTGCGCGGTTCACGGCAAACTTCGCCAGTGCTTATCAGCAGCATGGCGTGGAGGCTCACCTCCATGCAGTGAGGCAGGGACCCGGGGAAACTCTCCGGGCTTTCGTCTCCCGCTTCGCTAAGGTACGGGGCACTATACCTCGTGTCTCCGATGCTTCCATCATCACCGCTTTCCGCCAGGGGGTGCATGATGAGAAGATGCTAGAGAAGTTGGCCACGCATGACATGGAAACTGTCACCACACTCTTCGCTCTAGCCGACAAGTGTGCCAAAGCCGCTGAGGTCCATGCATGGCACTCGGCACCATAGACCAGGGTTGCCCAGATGGGTGGCTCGGGTGCCGTCGCCCAGGACGACAAGAAGAAGAAGAAGAACCGCGGCCACGAGAGGCTGTAGGTTGCTGCTCCGGTCGTCGCAACTGCGACTGGGGGCCAGAACGAGCGCAACAAGCGCCCATGGCCATAGGGGGGCAACATCGGCTCATGCCCTGTGCACCCCAACAGTCACCATAGCGCCGCGGAGTGTCGCGAGATCATCAAGCTCGTGAAGCGCGTCAACGAACGGCGCGAGCAGACCTCCAAGGACGGCTCCCCACCTCGTTGTCGGCCTGGCAAGGAGAGGGTCGACGACGGTGATGTGGCCGCCGGAGAACGGGACCTCGGGTATCAGTCACCTGAGGGGGTCCTGAAGGACGTCTTCACTGGGGACTCCTACTCTGGTGGCGAGAGTGACCGCCGCAAGAAGCTGTACGTCATGTACGGCGAGAGCTAGGAGCTCACTTCCTGCAGGAACGCCAAGTCCCTGCGCTGCGAGGTCCTGTCGGCAACCCCAGGGGTCCCAAAGGCTGCTCCACACCAGCGATGGAGGAGCACTACCATCTCCTTTGGGGCATCTGACTGCACCGACAACATGGCAGGGGCCGGAATACTACCGCTCATCACCGCCCCTGTCATCGTCAACATGCGGCTGCACCATGTGCTGATCGACAGTGGGGCAGGCCTCAACGTCATCAGCCATGCTGCATTCAAGCAGCTGCAGATCCCGGGGTCCTGTTTGGGACCCTCTTGCCCATTCTCTGGAGTGGGCCCACAGCCGGTGTATCCCCTTGGGAGCATCGTCCTCCCGGTAACATTTGAGACCGAGAAAAACTTCCGCACGGAGAGCGTCCAGTTCGACGTCGTGGAGGTTAGCCTCCCCTTCAACGCCATCATTGGCAGGCCGGCCCTGTACTGGTTCATGGCCATTGCCCATTACGGGTATTTGGTCCTCAAGATGTCGTCCCCTGCTAGGGTCCTCACCGTGCGGGGTGACTGCGTCGCTGTGGTGACGGCTGTCGAGAAGCTGCACGCCCTGGCTGCAGAAGCTGCTCGCCCGGACGATGGAGGGAAGGACCCCTCGACCTCCGGTACCAAGGTGCCAAAAGTGCAGCCGTCCGGAGCAGACGGCGGACCCGTGAAGACCATCCAGGTCGGCGCGGACTCCTCCTAGACCACCCGCATCGCGGACAATCTGGGGGAGAAATAGGAACTCGCGCTCGTCGCCTTCCTCTGGGCAAATGTCGATGTTTTTGCATGGGAACCGTCACAGATGCCTAGGATCCCTAGGGAGGTGATTGAGCATCATCTGAAGATCCACCCTGAAGCCAAGCCGGTGAGTCAGAAGCCTCGGAGACAGTCCATTGAGCGGCAGGACTTCATCCATGAGGAGGTCCGGAAGCTGCTTGATGCTAGCTTCATCGAAGAGGTCCATCACCCTGTGTGGCTGGCCAACCCTGTCATCGTTCCAAAGGCGAACAGGAAGCTTTGGATGTGCATCGACTACACCAGCCTGAATAAGGCTTGTCCCAAGGACCCGTATCCACTTCCACGCATAGATCAAATCGTGGACTCTACCTCCGGGTGCGACCTCTTGTCCTTTCTAGATGCCTACTCTGGTTTCCATCAAATCTAGATGTCTAGGGAAGATAGGAAGCATACCGCTTTTGTAACAGTGGATGGGCTCTGCTGCTATGTTGTAATGCTCTACAGTCTGAAGAATGCCTTGCCAACATTTGTACGGGTGATGAGTAAGACCTTCGAGGACCTGATTAGGGACAAGGTAGATATATACATTGATGACATCGTGGTCAAGACTAGGAGGGGGTCAACTCTGGTGGACGACCTGACCCTGGTCTTCAACAAGTTGCGGACGACGCGCACGAAGCTGAACCCGGACAAGTGTGTCTTTGGTGTCTCCGTTGGGAAGTTGCTGGGATTCCTGGTTTCACATTGGGGCATCAAAGCAAACCCGGAGAAGATCAGGGCAATAGAGGCGATGAGGCCTCCGGCCCGAATCAAAGACGTCCAGAAGCTTATGGGGTCATTAGCACCCTTAGCCGCTTCATTTCAAGGCTGGCTGAGAGCGCGATACCCTTCTTCAAGCTCCTGAGAAAATCCGGTCCATTCTCTTGGACCGAAGAGGCAGAACGTGCCTTCCAAGAGTTGAAGCAGTTAGGGATGGCAATGGGTCGGGTTCGGATCGGGTATGATAAATACCCGCCCGCGACAATACCCGCGGGTATTACTCATACCCGCCCACGTCTATACCCGCGGGTAGGATTTTGTACCCGTGCCCGTACCCATCGGGTATCGGGCGGGTATCGGATACCCGCGGGTATAATTACACTCCACACAAATAAAACACATGGTTGACAAATGACAAGGTAAAACAAAAAACAAGACATAATAAATCTGATTATTGTTACATAAGCAAGCAATATATGAGTACATAGCGTTTACACTTGAACCAAACTTCAAAGTATTCAAATTATTCACTTCAACAAAACAGCAAAGGTCTCTTAGAGTCTTCAGTCTCGGACATGAACTTGGACTGTTGGGCAGCAAAGAACAAAAACAGCAAGGATATTTTAGTGTACACATGATTTTCTTTAGGCAGCCGGCAGGGACCAGGGTCGCTCACTCGCTCCTCGGATTGGAGGGACGCTGACGCAGGATTCTTGGAGACCGGCAGACGACAGGGAGCCAGGGACGCTGACGCAGGATTGGAGCCTCGCAGGTGCTCTGCCTTTCCATCCAGTACAAAGCAAAGTCTGAATATTTACAGGGTAATGAAAACAGCAAATAATGAAAAAACTGAAAAACTAGTGAAGTACTACGGATTACCCTCGTGTGCTAGGCCTTTCATCCGTACATCATTAACGATGCCTTGCAGAAGTTATTGTTGTGGTGTGCACCTGTTATCAAAGATTCACTAGCATCTCTCCTTCCACAAATTCCAAGCACTGTAGTTATTGTACTTGCTCGCTGCACCTCATCGCCTATTGGAGGGATTGCCGGATTGGATACTGGCTGGCCGGCGCTCGGTTTTGGTGGTGGCGGCTGATGGTGGAGGCTGGCTGGCGGCTGGCGCTCGGTTTCTGGCGGTGGCGGCTGAGAGACAGAGAGACGGTGAGACGGTGACTGGCTGACTGCGTGTGAGACTAGGGTTTCTGGTGATTGGTGAATAGAGATGGACATTGGGCTGGGCCACCGGTTTTCTGGTGGGCTGAAATTGAAAAGTGAAAACTGAAATAATTTCGGATATCCGCCAAGACCCGTGGGTGAAAGATAAAACCCGTACCCGACCCAATTTTATCACGGGTCGGGTATGGGTGAGACCCGCGGGTTAAATTTCGTATCCGAACCCGAATCCGACGGGTCGGATATCCGTGGATACCCGAACCCGCGGGTAAAATTGCCATCCCTAGAAGCAGTACCTTGTGTCCCTGCCGATACTGGTAGCTCTGGAGCCAGGGGAACCGTTGTACTTATACATTGCAGCGGCTGCGGAGGCGGTGAGCATGGTGCTGGTCGTCGAAAGGACGGAGCAGCATTCCCAGGGGAGTCAGGAGGTTCCCCCAAGAGAAGGTGGTGGTCCGACCACAATGGAGCCTGAGGACTCGGGACCATTACAAGGGTCCGTACTGTTTAGAGGTCGGTCTACTACGTCAGCGAGGTCCTCCATGAGGCAAAGACCAGGTACCTTGAGACACACAAGCTCCTCTACTCTATACTTGTTGCGTCCAGAAAGCTACGCCACTATTTCCAGGCACACAGGGTTGTGGTGGTGACCTCCTTTCCGTTAAGGGCCATCCTCCACAACTCTAACGCCACAGGCAACATCGCCAAGTGGGCCGCGAAGCTTGCTGAGTTCTAGCTGGACTTCCAGCCTCGCCACGCCATCAAGAGCCAGGTCCTGGCTGACTTCATCATGGAGTGGACGCCTCCCTCGAGCGCCCTTGGGGGCCTAGATCCCAATTCGGACCCCACACCTGCGGAGCCCAGGGGTCCGGTCTTCACCGAGCCCCACTGGACGCTCTTCATCGACGGATCCGCCCGCCAGCAAGTTGGCGGGGCTAGGGTGGTCCTCGTCGACCCAAGCGGAGATCAAGTAAAGTACATGGTGCACCTTGAGTTCAAGGCCACCAATAACATGGCAGAGTACGAGGCACTTATCTTTGGCTCGTCTGCGGCCCTATCTCTGGGGATCCGCCAGCTCCTCGTGAAGGGGGACTCCCAGCTGATCATCAAGCAAGTCCGCGGGGAGTGTAGCTGCAACGAGCCTAGGCTCGCAGCTTACCTCCTCCACGTGAGGAAGCTGGAGAAGGACTTCACGGCCCTGGAACTGCAACATGTTCCTCGGGCTGACAACTCGACGGCAGATGAACTTTCCGTGAGGGCATCAACTTAGGCACCCGTGCCCGAGGGCATCTTCGAAAGATGGCTGCTGAGACCCACCGCCCAGCCTGCCGAACTGGACAAAGGGGGCGAGACTAGCACCTCGAAGCTAGCGGTCCCGGTGGCGTTACATCTACAGAACCCACCGAAGACTGTGTGTGCTATAGGGGGTCCTGCCTATCCCTTAGCGCCACAGCTAGTATCTCAGAGTGGTCCCGATGCATGGATCTCCGAGATCCGGGACTACCTGAAGGAAAACATCCTTCCTGAAGATCATGTGTCCACAGAGCGCATAGTGCGGTTGGCTAAACGACACATGGTGGTGAAGGGGGATCTCTACCGCCATGGCGCCAACGACATTCTCATGCAGTGCATTTCCCAGGAGGAGGGTCGTGAGTTGCTCATGGAGATCCATAGAGGTGAGTGTGGAAGTCATTCTTCATCCCGCACACTGGTCGGTAAGGCCTTCCGGCATGGCTTCACTGGCCAACTGCCCTCCAGGATGCAGCTGAGATGGTAAAGTCCTGCAAGGTGTGTTAATTCCATGCAAAGCAGATACACACACAAGCTCAAGCTCTGCAGATGATTCCACCCTCCTGGCCATTCGTCATATGGGGGTGGATATCCTGGGACCATTCCCTAGGGCCGTCAGCGAGTACAGGTACCTCTTCGTCGCCATCGACAAGTTCACCAAGTGGCCAGAGGCCACCCCTGTGGTCAACATCACCTAGGGTGCTGCTGTTGCTTTCCTCCGGTCGATTGTCTGTAGATTTGGGGTCCCAAGCCGTATCATTACGGACAATGGGACCCAGTTTACAAGTCAGCTTTTCCAGGAGTATTGCGAGGGCATCGGCACCCAGCTCTGCTTTGCGTCCGTAGCTCATCCCAGGAGCAACGGCCAGGTGGAGAGGGCAAACGCAGAAATCCTCAGGGGACTCAAGACACGCACCTACGACTGCTTGAAAAAGCATGGTGCAAATTGGGTCAATGAGCTTCTGTCCGTGCTATGGGGGAACCGGACCACACCCAATCGAGCTACCGAGGAGACCCCGTTCTTCCTAGTCTACGAGGCCGAAGCCTGCCTTCCCCCGGAAATCATTATGGGCTCCCCACGGGTCCAGGCTTTCGATGAGTCTATGCAGGAATAGCTACGACGTGAGGACGTGGACTTCATCGACGAGCGTAGATGGCAAGCGGCAATCCGAAATGCATGGTGCAACCAAGCGCTCAGACGCTACCACCAACGGTTCATGCAAGTAGGGAACTCAGGGTCGGGGACCTGGTCCTAAGGCGAGTACTGAACCGAGAAGGGCTCCACAAGCTCTCCCCCAGCTAGGAGGGACCCTTCAAGGTGACGGAAATATGCCGACCCGGGTGTGTCCGCCTCGCTACAACTGAAGGAGAGCCTCTTCCCAATCCTTGGAACATAGAGCATCTCCGTAAGTTTTCCCCATAAAAACAAGCCTGGGGACCCGTTTTCTTCCTTTGTAACTAGGTAGCGCATATATGTACGCCAGCCCAGCGAGGTCCGCCCTCATAAATCTGGTCTGTTGGCCTATGCTCATGAGTATCAAGTTATAAAGAAAAGATTCACCCCCAGATTTGTTTTTGTGGTGTTTTCAGTCTGCTTCAATTTATGAGCATTAATTTTTTTATCTAACCCACCCATACAGTTCCCACCCTAGCTGGTATAATGACATCCGAATTGAGTTGCCAGGCTTGCAGTTTGGGACCCCTCGACAGGGGGTTTCGGTAGTCTGGGGGCCAGTTCTAGAGAACGGGTACTTGTCTCCTAGGGTGGTCTGGAGCCGTGTAGCCGCTTAGCTTGGTTCCGAACCCTAAGCCTGCACGCTCCACCACTCTGTGACGGGTACCCTAGTATTTGGAACTATAGTCCAGTGGGTCCGACAACCTGGGGTCCGGTTCTAAAGAATGGACACACGTCTCCTGGGGTGGTCCAGAGCTGTGTAGCCGCTTAGCCTGGTCCCGTACCCTAAGCCTACACGCTCCACCACTCTGCGATGGGTGCCCTAGTATTTGGAGCTGTGATCCAGGGGGTCCGGACACGTGGATTGGCTTCCCAGTCTAAGTCCTGCAGGTCCTGTTGCGTGAATCAAAGGATAAAAGATACCAGTTAGTGGGTCCTATGGGTGCACTACTAAAGTTTCCTAGCCAAGGCTATGTGCAGGTCTAGGTCCCAGTCGAGACTACCTCCTGAGGGCCAGGTCACCAATTCTTTCTTAAGTATGCTGGCATCTAGCCTCGACACGTCGAGCCTACATCCCAGGGGGCCAAGTACCAGGGAGAAGTTGGTAACGACGCACACAACAAAGGCAAATAGCATATAGATAAGTTCTGTCACTGTTAGATTAATACTTCTCAAAAGTATCTTACAAAACCAAAAACTTCTACAAAGCTGCTTCCCAGCGGGACCCTTTCCTTCTCTCTGTAGATTTGGCTACTCATCAGCAGGATCCCGCTGGAAGCGCTTGGCCACAACCTCCACAGTAGCTTGTACGCCCTCCCGGGTGGCATCTTCGGTGTCAGCCACCAGACCAGCGATCACCGGCTCCAAGGAGATGGTCGGGTCATGGCTCCGGAAGCACGTCAGGATGTACTCGATCACCGCCTAACTAAGCCTGCCGCCCTCGGCTTCCAGGCGGGCGCCAACGATCTGGTCCAGGCATCGGAGGCGGTCAGTGGCGGAGTCCAGCACCGGGAGCACGTCGGAGATGGACGTCGGCAGCTCCGACACCAGGATGGGACTCACCCCTAGCGGCACCAGTGTCGTGCTTGCCTCGCCGGCCCATGCGGCGATGCGCTGGACCCCGGCGCGATGCTTCGCCTGGAAACCTTCAAGTGTCTTCTTCATCGTCTCCACCGCCTGGGGGCCTGTGCTATATGCGCCGCTTGGAACTGGTGGACCCGCTCCTCCAGCGTCTGCTCCTTCTCCTTCGCCTCGAGCTCATGCTCGACCAATGACTTCTCCCACCTCTCAAGCATTTCCTCCTTGAAGGCGAGATCCTTCTCTCGCCTGGCGAGGTCCGCCTCCCGCTTGGCGAGACCCGTCTCCCGCCTGTCCAAGGATTCTCCTTTCGCTTTAAGCTTCTCCTCGGCGAGGGCGGTGTCGCGGGCCTTGCCATTGAGCTCCCGCATCAGCTTTTGCAGGCTCTCCACAGCCGCGGTCTGCTAGACCCGCTGCTCCTCCAGGATTTCATTGAAGGCATTCAGCTTGGCCTGGAGCTCTATGACAACCTCCTCCCTCTGGTTCAAGTGCTCCTCCTTCTTGGCCAACCTCTTCTCCTTCCGGCTCGCCTCCAGCTCCCTAGCGTACACCTTCTAGAGGTCCTTCTTGTAGTCCTTGCAGTCCCACGCCAGTTCAGACCGCTCAAAGGTGAACTAGTGGGACGCTGCCTTGGTGCGCTCCTCCAGCTAGGTATGCCAATCGCTGAGGCGCTGGTGATCAGATTCCAGCGCCTCCCATTCCCGCCGGATCGCCGCCTTGGTCTCTTGAAGGGCCTGATGCGCATGAGACAGCACCCGGGGGAGGGGAACCAGCGCTGCTTCTGGCTCGGCGCCGGATCGGAGCCGCCGCCCAAGAACCACCTCTGGCTCCTCCAGAGTGGGCGGCGGGTTGGAGCTGGATGCGCCCCCCACGTCACCCTCGATGGTGGGGGCGGGCACAGTTGGTACCTCCTCCGCTGCTACTGACGGTGTACTCGACGGCATCGCCATCGTTGAGGCTGCGGTAGCCGTCGACGCAGTTGCAACAGCCGGAGGCGGATCGCCGGCACCACTCCCAGCAGACGCCTGCTGCTGAGAGCCAGACCCACCGGCGGGCATGGTATCCGGCAGAGAAGGCGCGACCTTGGAAGCAGAGGGGGGGAAGCCCTGGCAAGCAAAGGATGGGTTAAGACCCGTCTGCATAATAATTGCATTCGTGGAAAAAAGGGGGCTACACTTACTTGGGGCCCTGGACCTTCTAGAGACCCTGGAAGCGGGATGTCCGTTGTTGTTGTTGTTGTTGTTGCTGCCGCTGGTGCCCTTAGGGGAGATCATCCCTAGGTGGTGGTGGCGGCTGCGGGGCCGACGGTGGTGGTGGCGGCGGTGGCGGCGGATCCGATGGTGGTGGCGGAGAACTGGCGCGCCTCTGCGCGCCCTGGGCCTGGGAGCCGATCTCCTCGGCCCCGCTAGTGGTCCTCTGAGGCTTCTGGGGGGTCCGAATCAAGAGGAGGATCCGAAACAAGCGACTCATCGGCACGACACAGCCGGCGTCGCCTCTCTTCCTCCAACCCTGGTGCCACCTAGGGCGGAGGAGCTGCTTGTAGCCCCTTTGCCCTTGTCCAAGGGGCTGGGGGCCGTGGGGGGAGCTCTGGAGCCCTCACTGGTGGGCCGGGAACCTCCGGCTGGTACACCGGGGATCAGGATCGCGTGGTGGGGGTTCCGGCCGCCGGTCTGGCGAACCGCCACGCCGCTCTCGTCGAGGGTCGACTTCGAGGCCAGGATCACCGTCCTCAACCCTAGGTCGTCGTAGAGCGCAGGGATGCCCTGGGGAAGGATTAGGGACTCAGGGATGAAGGACTCACCAGTAATTCCATTCACCAAAAGTTCCAACTCCTCCTAGGATAGGTCGGTGCCTAGCCCGCGCTAGATCCGGCTGATGTCGTTTGAGCGGGTGAACCAGCAGCACAGGCGTGCCCTCCTCTGCAGCGGCACGATCCGGCGCTTCAGGAAATCGCCGACCACGTGCATTGAGGTCAGGCCACCGGCTGCCAAGGTCTTGATCCTGTCCAACAGGGGCAGGAACTCTGGCGCAAGGGACGGCTTGGCCCTCCATTGCTTCCGATCGAGCCTTGGCCCGTCGCTCGGCAGCGCGAGGCGGTCATTGGCCTCGGTGCTGACTATCACCTAGTCGGCGCGCCAGTTTTCCCACCTCGCGCCACCGAGGGAGGAGATGTAGGCGCCGGCCGAATCCGGCCTCGTCTAGAAGTAGTAGGCGCCGAGATGGTCCTTGGCCTTCCCGGACTTCACCAGCATGAAGAAATGGCGGAAGAGGGAGGTACAGGGTGCCACCCCCACGAACATCTCGCATAGGTGGGCGAAGATGGCTGCCTGGAGGATGGAGTGGGACGTGAGGTGCTGAAGCTGAAGGCCGAGCTCCTCCAGCAGCAGCAGGAAGAAAGGAGAGATCAGCAGCGCCAACCCGCAGGAGAGGTAGGAGACGAAGAGCACGAACTCCCCAGTGGCGAGATCGTCGAGGGGAGTAGCGCTGGCACGAATCCTTCTAGCGAACGCCGGCGCACTCCATCCGAGCAGGTTGCGCACCAGGTTGAGTGCCCCCTCGGACTGGAAACGCTCGAGATGACCCTGCGAGGCCATGGCGACTACGGCGGCGAAAAGCAGAAGAGCGCGAATGCAAAGGGCGCAGAGGGCTCGAAGGCGAAAGGGCGCAACAGTTGGAGAGAATGCGAAAGCGTAACTGCTGCACGCGGGGTGAATCCCTTTTCAAGGAAGACTCTCCCGCTCGCGCCCTAGGAAATCCTGTCCGACGCGCACCTAGCGCCCATGTGGCCTAGTCTCTGACATGGGGGCCTGGGCCCACAAGTCATGCAGCTGGTGTGCCGGTCTCTGAGTGCGGTCCGCACCGTCACGCGGGAAGCAAACCGTCGTGCACGATCACGCACCGCCTCAGGGCCGCTGCAGAGAGATATTTATTAACCAAGGCGGCAGCAACGAGGCGCCCCGCGCGTGGCCCGATGGAACCGCTTGACGTGGGGCCGTGGGTCAGTCAGCCACGGGGACAGATGTGGCAGTTGACGTGACCGAGGGCGGACTGACAGTGCGTGTGTCACCAGATGCGCTGAGTTAATGCGGCGCACGCTGAGGTGGCACCCCAGTCCCCGGTCATGCCATGTTGACGCGAAGTACAAGTTTTGGCCCCACCTGCAGGCTCGCATCCTCCCCTGAGGCGGGCCCGGGGGCCACTGTCGGTACCCTGAAACTAGGGTACCCCCTGCTACTTTACAAACACAGAACCCACGCGGCTTTCCCTTAGTCGCATTGTAGAAGTGCTATGTGTGGGACCAAACCACGGCTCGCCCCAATCTCAGGCGGCTATTCTGGGTCCACAGCAGTGCCCGACCCCGCCACATGGGCGGGTCCGAAGCCGCCACGTGTCCAGAGAAGGTGGCATACTCCAAAGCATCAACAGTGAGTCCAAACCCCCACGGGAGAGCGCCAGACCCCCTAGATATACAGTCCGGACCCCTGAGGTTAGTCCTGGACCCCTGGATATACAGTCCGGACCTCCGAGGTTGGTCTCGGACCTCCACTTGTTCAAGCCGGACCCCTGGGATGGGATCTAGACCCCCCCGGTATGGGGTCCGGGCCGCCACACAGGGGGGTCCCAAGGTCCCACGATAGAACATACCCGGGCCTTGAACAGGACCCAGGCGGGGGTCCATTATCGACACGTGTCCAGACCCAGTCTGGTACGGACCTGTCCGCATACACTTCTGCTCCGCGCCCAGGCGGAGACCCGATGCTGCCACGTGGCCTACTACGCGTGACGTAAGCCAACAGGCGGAGCCTGACGTAAGGCCTCCGGGTTACGCGGCCCCTACATTTATTGTGGATAAGGCGCGCCGCCTGAGCATCCCACTGACAGGCGATGTGCCGCCTCGACATTTAATGAGACATGTCCATTCCGCAGGCGGCGTGCCTATCCATTCCATTGGCAGGCGATGTGCCGCCTCCGCATTTAATGAGACCTGTCCATTTCGCTGGCAGGCAGCGACGTTCCATTGGCAGACTGCCCGCCCATACTGCCGCGTGCACCACGCCCATCATTACTCGTACGTTACTAAGGAAGCTGCCGCTGCATGTCAACACTGCACGTGCTGCGGACAACATGGGCCTGGAGATTGCACATACGTCACCTGCATTAGTTGTTCTAGGTATTCCATCCATTATGTTCCTGGGCCCACATGTCGGGGCTCGACATCCTTGTATGTGCCTCCCTGAGCTATAAAAGGGAAGGCACACGACTAGAGATGGCAACGGGGATTTCCCCGTCGAGGAATGGCTCCCCATCCCCGTCCCCACTGGGAGAAAAATTCCCCGTCCCCGTGAACGCTCACAGGGGAGCTTTTTCTCTCATCCCCGTCTCCGTCAGGGAATTTATCCCCGTGGGGAACCCCGCGAGGAATCTGTCCCCGCTAGAAGTACAATATTTAAAAGATAAATTTAAATTGATTGTATCAAATTAATACGAATTTAACAAACAAGATTGAAAATTACAAGAGACATCTACTTTAGAGTTTAGTTTGCTATTTTATAACATGCTATGCACTGAGTTTTTACTATAATTTTAACAAATAAATTGACTAACATGGAATAAAAAAGTTTCGTGGGGCGGGTACACGGGGAACGGGGACGAGGGAGGGTCCCCCATCCCCGTCCCCGTGAACCCGACGGGGATTAAAATTTATCCATTTAGATCCCCGTGGGGACTAAATTAGTATCATACTCGTCCCCTAATAGGGGAATTCCCCGCGAGGAATCGGGATAGGGTCCCCGTTGCCATCTCTACACACGACGTTACAAGGCAAGTCATTCAGACTCACTTAGACCCTCGGGAAGTTCTCCAAGCTCTCGAGCATCAGCAATACTATACACAGTGGAGTAGGGTTTTACGCTCCGGCTGCCTGAACCACTCTAAAGTCTTGTGTGCTCTCGCGAGTTTATCGACCATCTAGCAGACAGGCAAAACGCTTACGCCCCCTCCTCATCTTAGGATTTAGGGCGGGTGCGTTCCACCACCCGGACGAAAATTTTCTCTTCGACATTAGTTCATTTCCCCCTCAATCATCTCTAATCCTCCCGTGATCACCTTGTCATCAAATCAGCCCTTAGAGCTTTTCCTCTTTTTTAATAAACGACAGATCTCATGCCGGTTCATTAAAAGAAATACAAGTTATTGTCTTTATAGGAGAGAAGTTGGCCTAGACCCCAACGACATAACACCAACGTGCATGGATAAGTAAAGCGCAAACGGCCGTTGAATGCATCTAGACCTAATTTTAGATTTGGGCCTTTGGCATTTGATGAGCACAAGTGTATATGACTAGCATGCATTTTGGAACACTAAAATTGCATTAAGTTAGTCACAATTAGGGGTGGAAACGAGTCGGGCCGAGCTCGGCTCGGTTCGGCTCGTCCATCTCGCGAGCTCGAAAAAGTGGCTCGGCTCGGCTCGCTCCTGGCTCGCGAGCCGGCTTGCCGAGCCAACGAGTCTAGACATAAACGTAAATCTGCCCTCTAAATTATAATATAAAATCTTAACAATATTTTAAATAACATATTTTAAATTAGTAAAATAGATATATCACTAATATAATATATAAAATAGATTATTTTTTATAGTAATCTCAAATAACATAAATTAATTTTCTATTCGGTACTAATATTATATGCTAATTAAGATTTTATGTAACAAATTGTTGTTGGGTCAAGCCACGAACCGGCTCGCGAGCTGCACCGAGCCAAGCCGAGCCGAGCTGGCTCACTCTTTTTACGAGCCACAAAAACAGGTTCGGCTCGGGCTCGTTCTGACTTCTGAACGTCGAGCCGGTCTAAGCCGAGCCAAGTCGAGCTGCTACGAGCCCGAGCCAGCTCGTCGAGCTCGAGATGTTTTTCCAGCCCTAGTCACAATGCATCCACGCATCAACCTAAGGATTTTTGTGAAAAAATTAAAGACAATAGGGTTCAAGTGTAAGGGCCCCTTTGGCAGGGCTCTGGCTTCTCCAAAAATGGCTTTGGCTCTGACTCACGAGGTGAAGCAACTTCTTTAGATGAGCCAAAGCCATTCTGAAAAATCATTTGGCAAAACGGCTTATAGGTTGTTTTTCAAAAAGACCCTGTACTGGTCGATCTCTCCTGTACGTGGCTAGGGATTGAGGGCAGGACCAAAAAATAATAATTTGGACTGGTGGGAGGGCTATTGTGCAAAAATGACGTGAGCTGAAGCTGGGTGAGCCACTTTTTTTGGCTCATACCCTCTAGTTCATTTTGGAAAAGCACTTCACTGGTGAAGCCATTTGAAAAAGAGGTGTTTGGCACAACTTTTGCATGAGCCAGAGCCGAAGCTGAAAAATAAGCCCTACCAAAGGGGCCCTAAATTGTGCGTTGCGGAGACACTTGATGATATAATGTTAGGTATCTATTTTATCTTTATTGGTCGTACTGTTAATTGAGATAACTAATTTGATTGGAGTCAAACTGATGAGAGCATTGGGATACACGCGTGTAGTATATTCTTCGATTAATTTGATGGGAGTCAAATTGAGAACATTTGGGTAGTACACGTTATATCCTTCCAGGCCGGTGAGCTCAACAGTTGTCTCATTGAATTGGTTTTAAGTTTACGGTCTTAAAAAAGTCAAATCAAACGGAGTGGAACCTAAAATTGATTAAAGTAAGCACTAGAACGTGTGTGTGTTTTTTCGGTAGAAAAGAGAGAGACTTGCCCCCTTTTAGAAAAGTTCGCGTGCAACTTACTTTTGTGTGGACAGGCAGGCAGCCGCATGGACTCTCCTGATCGCCATCTGACGGAACAAGATGCAGATCAGCTGCAACGGCACCCTAAAATGACGTATGTATATCAGCACATGTCCGTGCAAGTAGCGGTGACTGCCTGTCGTTTATTGTTTCTTTTTTTGCCTAAAAAGAACAGCTTTGCGCACGGAGACCGGCCGTCGCCGCCGCGCTGGCTGGGTCCGACCTGGAATCCACGCAGAGAATAGGATAAGACAGTTGTGCAATGCCTTTTGTTTTTTGCATGTAATAACTTGTACACCTAAAAATGCACAAGGAGGAAGGAAGGGTGGCTGACTCGACGTCTAGCGCGACCGCTCCCACAGCAGCCTTCACGCGCGCGGGTCGGGCGGGGGAAATGCCGACCCGACACCTGCCACGCCATAGCCACCACCTGTGGTGTCCTGGTCCACCCACCACCACGTGATTCAAGTTCAACTAATCAACTGTTGCTGGCCAGCCAGTACTCGTGGTCCCGGCTCCGCTCCTCGCCCGATCAACACGTACGGCGATGGATCGAGTTGCCGTCTCGTGGACCAGTCAGTTCCGAGTTGGCGTCCGGCAACGACCAGCTAGCTGACCGCGCCCTCGCCTGCGCCAACTCGTGCTCTTTTGCTGGACGACGTGCCTCCTCCTTGCGAGGCACGAGGCAGGGGTCTTTTGGCAACATCGGTTCGGAGAAATAAACAAGCAAGCTTGGTCTGGACTTCTTCGTTAAGCCTTGTGCACAGGTCAATTTACTTGGATTACCTCCAGATTACATCGACGTCTTCCTGATCTATTCCGCAGCGTCACAAAGTTGGCTCGCCGCACCTACCCCTGGCTGGCTGACAACACTATGTACAAAATCCAGCGATACGTGCCTTTTCTTGGGGTGAAAATAACAAGAGCAAAGCAAACACTAAAACGACCACTCCGTAATTCCGTATTCTTGTGTGAACATAGATTTGATAATTCCTATTCGGGGGCGACAAAGGTAACGACGCGGGGGAGTTGGATAGAGCAGAGGACGTGGCCGAGGGTCACTCCTCACTCGTCACAGCTGACGTCACACGAGCAACGCGCCATTGCAGTTCTCGTACGTGACGCGTTTTTCTCGCTGCCAGACGCCTGGCGACAAGTAGTTGACAACTCATTGCCCTTCACCACAGTCCACGGGCGGTGTTAATTAGAGATAGTTAATGATAGCACCAATACGCTGCCTCAGCACAACGTAGATTTTTTGCGCCAATATGAGGTATGTCTTCATGAAACAATGACCAGGAGAAAATCCGAGTAGTTTGGTATGCAAAGCGAATATGTTCGGCGTAGATCAACACCAGGCGGACTGATTTAAGATTGAGTCCAGACCGACAAAACATGCGACGATCGGTGACATAGAATTTTTCATGATCAGCTTGTGCTAGAGTTTAGTACCAGAGTAGGCTTTGGCGCGATCCCTTCCTCTCATCCTGATTAGAGCTTCCTTCAATTAACTAATGCATGCATGCGCTGGCTCGTAGCATGCTTGATTTCCGCCCAAGCATGTGTATGATCGTATCTGTTACAAAATATTGTGTACAAAGTGATCAACCCCTATCTGACAGTTTTCTCCTAAAGGACACACCCTTTGGGAGACACTGCATCCATTGTATATAAGAGATCCTATCTGCAATAAAGTGGATAACGGTCATTTGTTTATCTCTCTCCACTGAGTATACTTCAACACGTTATCAGCACTTTACTCGTAAGAAGCATCGATGGCCAAGAACGCAGACGAGGACGGTTTCAACATATTTCGTTGTGTATTCTCCAGCGTACGACGCTGCGCAAGGCTGGAAGTGAACGATGGCGCCGTCCGTCCCCAAAGCAACGTCGAAACCAACTGAAAAAGAGAGAGGATCAAGAGCATCAAAATTGTAAGTATTTGACGATGCTTTTACCTATGTGCGATCTTCATCGCTCCACCCATTCGGCCATGACGAGGCGAGGCCCGCACGGCCAAACGCCGCCTCGGCGTGGGCGCTGTAAGCCCCGACACGGGCGGGTGAGACCAGGCCGCGCACGGGTAGGCGCGCTCCAGCGCCCGTGACCATGGCGCTGGCGCTCGGCGTATGAGCGGCGTGGGCACGGCCGATGCTCGGCGTAGGCGCGGCCGACCCCGGCGTACAGCGCTCGGCCACGGCGGCCATGAGCGCGGTCATCCCCAGCGATGACAGAAAAGGGCGGCCGGATCTCCACGCAGGCGCGCTCGGACGCGACTGGTTCCCGGCGCGGGCCCTGCTCGGCCCTAGCGCGGGTGCTCCAGTGTGGGCACCCCTATGCACGGGCGGCGGGCGCTGCCGGCCTCAGCTCCGGCGCGGGTAACAGCAGCCATGGGGGCACTGCTCGGCCTCCAGGCGCGGGCTCGAGCGCTGCTGGCCAGCCGGCGCAAGGGCGTGCGTGGTTCGACCCCAAGCGGCGCTCGGCGGCCCGGCGGAGGGCGCGGTCGGCCTCAGCCTCGACTCAGGCAGGGGCGGGCGGGCCCCTCGGCGCTGGTGGCAGACCTCCCAGGGGCGGGCGATCTCGCACACGTGGCCCAAAGAGACGGCGATCACTGCTGGCCTCGGCTCCGGCAGGGGCAGCCGGGCCCCCATCGGCGCGCAAGACTGTGCGCCGCCGGCCTTGGCCTCGGCTCGCTACAGCAGGGGCGGCCGGGCACCCTCGGCGCACGCGCCTGCCACACGCTGGCGCGGGAGCGTCCAGCCCCTGGCTCGTGGGCATGGTTGGCCCCGGCGCGGGCGCGGCTGGCCACCGGTGCGGTGGGCACGGCGAGCCCCGGCGCGGGCGCTCCCTGGATCCTGGGCAGGTGCGGGCGCGGTCGGCGATGACGTAGATGCCGGTCAACCGTTGCTCGGTCACGGACGCCGCCCTCGGCCCCATCACGGGCGTTGCTCCACCCGCCACGGAGTGAGCGAGGCTCGGGCTTGGCACTCAGCGCGCCCGAACTCCCTGACGCGCGGCTCGAATCGCGGCGCCAGCGGCCATACTCCCTGGCGGCGGTGGCTGGGAATGGGGCGGCTAGGGTTTCAGACACCCTAACCGCCCCCCGTTTTTAATGGGCGCTTGGGCCGCCTTGGCCTTGAGGCTGGCCGCATGGGCCGCCTCGGCCTGGTGGCGCCCGGGCCGCCCCCACATCACCAGATTGGCCTAAATGGCATGTTTATCATTTAAAATTTCTGATTTTTTCAGTCACAAGAACTATGTGTTCATATAAATTACTGAGTGTATCATTATTTGTACATCTAAATTTGCATATTTAGACTGATGATGATATATATAATTGCACATACTTATATGTTTTTATTATGGAAATTACAGACTTGTTAGTGAATTATATTTTCTATTTACATTTATAATTCACAATTTTTCGACTTGCTTTTGTTTTTGCATTCTCTTACATTTGCATGGAAAACATAGCACATTAATAAGTCGAAAATCACTGGTCCTCATGCAAAATAAGGTTACATTTTGAGGGAAAAGCATAGGGTGATGGAGACCTAAGCACTGCCTGCGCTAAATTCTTTATAGAATTTAGTAGCCCAGAGACCGTGCTTTAGGCTGCATTTGAAATGCCCATCACTATGAGGTCTACATCTTTCGAGATGATTACCTATACGTGCTACCCAAAAGATCACGGACCATGCAGGCGTCGCGGGCTATGGAGCTAGGCTGGACGCTGCAGTCATGGTGACTGCTAAAAGAATTCTTTTAATTAAGTTCTACTTAATTAAACGATGAATTCTTGTAAAATATGACACATATCTTGAACTTGGGATTATTCAACACATGATGGAGATATAGGCTTTGGCTGCAATAAGTTCTTGGAATTTATTTGCCCTGAGACCAAGCTTTTAGACAGCAAAATGTTATTTGCCCATCAGTAAGAGGTCTATATCATATGGTTATGATGATTACCTATGTGTTCACCCAAGTAGATATGTTGGAGATGTGATGTTGGTTATTCACCTTTGTGGTGATTTCCATTTTATTTTTTTAAAATTTTGGTGAAGCACAGGGTAGTGAAGTCCTAAGCATTGGCTGCGGTATGTTCCTTTGAATATATCAGCCCAGAGACCATGCTTTCAGGCAGCAAAAGTTTTGCCCACTACTGGGAGATCTACTCCATTGTTTCATTACATGGAGATTATCTATGTTGTGTACACCAATTTTCAAAAATCTTTGGTACACTTTATGTGATACCTAGAATTCTCCAACATATAAAGATATGATATATTTTACAACAAAGTTGCAACAACAACAAAAAATGGTTAAGCCATTTGGAGGATAATTATTTAATAGAGTTTGATGAACTCGCCTAATGGGCTTAATTATCCTTAATGTTCATTAGATATGTTCATTTCATTTTTGTATGATATGGGAATTCACCTCTTCATTTTGGAGGAAATAAGACACTCTCTTTCTCTTATGGTTCCTATGAAAAGAACTTATGTGCTTTTGCGGCTTGATATGCAAGCGCAAAATGAATAGCAAAGAAAATCATAAGACATGTGGACTTATGAGTATGTGTCTACATTATGTTGTAGACTAACACTTTGTATTCAAATATTTTTGCTTGAAAGCAAATATATAAGCACATTAAAAAGGGAAGGGCAATGAGTATGACAAACTCTTTTGTCATTACACTATACGTGGTATAGTGTTGTATGCCTAAGCATCTAATCATGTATATGAAATCCCAATAGATGCATACTACTCATGAAAGCTAAGATATGAAGTGTACTTCAATCTTCTATCTGATATGATAACAGTGGTTAGTTGTGTAATTCATGATTTGGACTAATCATGTAACATCACTTCTTTTTCTAAGAGAAGACCACTTTGTTAGATGATTTGCTTTTGAGTAATATTTAAATGATGCATGAGATTTGGTATAATCTCATAATTGATGTTGTGATAGGTTCAACTCATGCGGTGTGAGTTGAACACACTCATGTGATTTGAGTGTAAAAACTCATATGAATTTGAGTTAAACAAACTCATCGATTAGAGTTGAACCAACTCATCAAGGGAGTTGAAGACTCATTAATTTGAGTTGTGCAAACTTGTACAGGGATTCTTCCAATTGAGGAAGAAACATGCAATGTGGAGAATTGAGCCACAAACTCTATAAGTGGGGAAACAAAATATTCTCAAATTCCTTTGGAAAGAGGAAAGAATATTTTAACAATCGCTTCGCGCGATATCATGATATGTTAATATCTAGTCCCCTTTTGGTAATGGAAGTATCAAGGATGTGTTGATATATCCTAATTTTATCTTACCAAATTATAGAGACATCCATAAAATTTCTATCATGTGGAAACACAAAGTGATAGTGATGGATATTGCATGTGTTTCTCGGAAACATTTCTTATGGATTGTATTCTACATACATCCTCCCATACAATGTGTTGCATTTGTTATAACTTTTCAGGTGATGATACTTACCATGCTGGGTAAGACTAAATTGGTCATTCCATTGTTGGGATGAAATGAAAAGTTATGGACAATTCTATTGGTCATGTTTTTCTCATAAGATGGATACTTGATGAGTATCATCGAAATTGAGATTTTAAGTCCCTCTTATCTTAAAATCTGATCTGAATTGGTTAAGTTCTTTGAATTGCTTCAAAAGAACGAGTGTGGTCCATTACAAAGATGGTATGGACATTGAAGGCTTTATATGGTTCTTTGGTGCATCTATATGATGACCTCAAGTGTGTCCTTCGGACAACACATGACCATTAAGTAATAATGTCTCAAGCTTGAGCACATTAGCCTCCACACTACTGAATTTACCAAATGTGCTTACAATGATGATTGTTTGTCTTGGTATTCAGAATGATATCCATAAAGGATATGATGAATCTGTGATATATTCGAAAATTTCAGATCATTAATGACCATCAGTAATGAATTGTCATTTCCAACTAGTTATGGTTGGAGTCAGGAAGTTTTGCACGCTCCTGACTTGTGATTAACTGCATGTACTACATGTACAAGTTCCCCTATGGTTTTAGTACGTGGGAATCCATGAAAGATTTCCCATGCGTACATTGGGTATGTTCCCAATCTCACCACCGCAGCGTACATGTATGGGCACACAGAAAGCTGGGGATCTATGTGAGAATTTATTCTCCGTCGATCATTAAGTCTTAGAATCTCTTCATGAGAATCTATTTATGGCCCGTACGCTTTCTTGAATCATGAGCTTTTCCAAGCATTAGGGGGAGATTTCGAGTACCAAAAAGAATGCCAGGAAATTATAATGAATGCAGTAAGCATTCAGGCTCAGGATCACGTACTAAAACTGAACCTTTGAGTTCGAATGATTTGCAAGAAGTTCCAAATTGACTGCCATGTGCATTTACTATGATGTGTCACTAAAATTAATCCTACGTGGAAGTGCCAGAAAGAGTGGTTAAATGGAACACCACTCAACTCCCTATTACAATGTTGTTGTAAATAAGAGGGGGAGAAGTATGGTCACAAATTGGGATTAAAATGCTTGCAAGCAGCTGAAGGCTAGACCTTCTGAGATAGTAAATGCAAACCAACTATTCGTTGGTAACCAACTTAGCGTTGGTGGACACCTAAAGGATATGAATTATCCTGTGAATGGAAGACATTCACAACCTAGCTCAGTGTGCACTGATGAGGCTAGGTTATTGGAAGCCCTTGATTCTCGTTTTGGGATTTCATGAGGAATCATAAGGGTACATAAAAAATGACTTTATGTCAACTGGAGAATTGTGTTATTTAAAAGCTACAAGTGTCGACACATACATCTCAGCAAATTGTATATGCACTCCAAGTGATCCAAAAGACTATGGCCATAGCAGAGCATGAGTATGCTCAAACTGGATCTTGTTGAGTGATACAATGTTGCAGAGATAGCCTTGCTCACCGGAAAGAAGTGTTAACTTATTTTCACTTCAAGGTATCTTACTGTGGATACAAGTTTGTTTTCATGGACTTGGAAACAATGGGGTGGTGAAAAAGCATGGCTAGTAGCAACTGGGTTTATACGCAAACCCAAGCATTATTTTAATGCTATAAATTCTCCTCTACTGTGAGTAGTTAAATTCCGATACAATAATATGGGCAGTAAATCATCTATCTTTGCAGTTGGTAGATGTAGTGACAACATATGCTTATGTGGTCACTGGATTATGGTATTTGTGGAGTCTTGAAGGATTCCAAATACATAATCACCAATCACAAATTTGCAATGCTTGGAAAGTCTTTGTGACTTAGAGCATCCTGGTCAAATATGGTACATTCGACCTAGTGAATCCTTCCTTCTGAAAGGATACACAAAGAATGGTATGTTCAGTGTAAATATGTGCAGCATATTTTAAACATACATTACTTATCGACGGAGTTCGAGATAGAGGATATGAATTGAAAAAGATTTTTCAATTCAAAGTAAACTATCTTGAATATCTTGGATACAAAATTGTCTATATCCAACATATATTGAAGAAATTCAATACGATAGAATCATTGTTATTTGATTCTTTCCGATCATGAGGTGTGCTATTGTATCTTGCAAGAGCATCCGGCCGGATATTGCTTTGCAAAGATTTGCTAGCTAACAGCATATGAGATCGAGTTATGATCTCCAGGTATACTCATGCTCTACTTATGTTTGGATATATTGATCTTGGATATCTATAGAAGATCCCCTGGTACAAGATCAATGAAGTACTTCTGGTAAGTTGGACCTACTGTTTGATAAATGTTGATCAACAGAGATTAATGGTCACTTACACTAATCATTCTATAGTACACTTCGTGGGATTGTACAGAATGATATACTACATATTGAGGATATGTGGCGGTCATGATTTTCTATCACTGACCTTATTATCCATGGAGATAATATTACTTTGTGTTGTTTAGATGAAAAACAAGTTACGAACTAAGTCTCTACTTAATCCACATTTTAGATGTGTTTGAGAGCAGGTATGGGATGACTTAGTGATTTGTAAAGATCAGGGGGAGTTTCCTCTTGATCTGAAGAACTTGTTTCTGCATCATGTTGTACTCTTTTCTTTGCATGAGTTTTCCCCCTGTTTGGGTTTCTCATTCAAAGTTTTTAACGAGACAACATCAACACAAGGCCTATGTCGTATCATCTATTTTCCCGTAGAGGTTTTCGAGGATGATACATTATGACATAGTTATTGTTGTATTTGAACTAGGTGATGAGTTTATCTCCTTAGAGTTCAAATGAATCAACAATAGAGTATGACTACTCTCCTTATTTTTCCCACTGGGTTTTTAAGGAGACTCGGCTTATATGTTGATTTCTCAGATTTTCTGACAAGATTATCTTGGAGAAATATTTGCCTAAGTTATATGTCTCATCATTTATTTTCCCCACTGGGGTTTTTGAGATGATGATTGTAGACATATTATTGTTCTTTGGGCTAGAGGTCCATGGGAGAACAACAAAATACCTTGGTTCAATTGAACCACCGACAATTATCTATAAGGATAATTGAGCTTGTGTTGTTCAGATGGAAACAGGTTATATCAGGAGCAACATATTGCTCCTAAATTGTTTTATCGCCATGAACTTCAGAAAAATGGAGATATAAACATCTTGCAAACAAAGTCTTGTGATAATCAATACGGATTTATTCAGAAAATCTCTACCATACTCAACGTTTTCAGAAATGTGTTGAGGTGATTGGTATGAGAAGACTTAAGTGCTTGCAAGGATCAGGGGGAGTAATTCTCTATGATATTTGACCTGTTTTGTACCATCATATTACACTATTTTCTTTGTATGAGTTTTGCCTTGTTAAGGTTTTCTCATCCAAAGTTTTTAACGAGGTAATATCAACTAAGCTATATGCTTCATCATTGATTTTTTCCCCAAGGGGGTTTTTATGCATGATGATTACAAGCATATTTTCTTTTGGAGTTCAATATGAGTTTTACTCATAATCCAAAAGACATTGTGTACTCCTTATTTTTCCCACAGGGTTTTTGAGGAGATGGTATAATGAAAGACAAATTGCAGATGATCAAATAGACTTGGATTGATCAAGGGGGAGTGTTACAAAATATTGTGTACAAAGTGATCAACCCCTATCTGACAGTTTTCTCCTAAAGGACACACCCTTTGGGAGACACTGCATCCATTGTATATAAGAGATCCTATCTGCAATAAAGTGGATAACGGTCATTTGTTTATCTCTCTCCACTGAGTATACTTCAACAGTATCAGCCACTCCTGTTGCCTTGGTCGATGATTGATACTTGAGCCCCCTGCTGACGTCAGGTAACAACAAATTATTGTAGATAGATTTTATGAGTCGACGAAGGGCAGGCCTGGTGCAGTGGTAGAGCCTACCGTCTGTAACCGGAAGGTGCCGGGTTCGAGCCCCAGCCTCTACATATTATACGGGTAAGGCTTGGTGCTTTGGGCCATTTCTATAATGTTTTGGTGATTAAGTGTCCAACACATATTAAGTTAGTTGATTATATGCCAAACAAGCAAGAACTGCAAATCATGTAATAAGGTTTCTAGACTTAGTACATTGTTTTGAGTACTAACATATATTGTCTAAGTGCTAGAAATAGAGAAAAAAGAGAAGAAAAGAAATACAAAAGACTTGGCTTGATACAGCCAAATTCCACTCCGGTGAACAGGCCGCTCTCGGGAAATGCTTGGCGGTGGTGCACCGGACTATCCGGTGAGCCAACGGTCGGCAGGGGGCACTGGACTGTCCGGTGTGCATCGGACAGTGTCCGGTACGCCAACTGCCACGAATCTGCAACGGTCGTCTACACCAGAATAGGAAGGAGATCGGCACCGGACCGTCTACAGTGACTGTCCGATGGCGCACCGGACCACCCGACAGAAGGTAAGGATAGCCTTCCTTGTTGGCCTCCAACGGCTCCTAGCTGCCTTGGGGCTATAAAAGGGACCCCTAGGCGCATGGAGGAGTCATCCAAGCATTCAAGAAACATTCTAAGACTTCTAGACTCCAACTTCGCGCATTCGATTCTTTGGGATAGTGACTTAAGCTCCATTTGAGTTGAGAACTCCGTGCGTTGTGTTTTGAGCTTGAGTTGTGACTTGTGTGCGTGATTGTGCTATGATTTGAGTCTTGTGTGCGTTGCTCTCCCCTCCCTTACTTCTATGCTTCTTTTGTGATCATCATTGTAAGGGCGAGAGGCTCCAAGTTGTGGAGATTCCTCGCAAACGGGAGAAAGACAAAGAAAGGAAAAACCGTGGTATTCAAGTTGATTATTGGATCACTTGAAAGGGGTTGAGTGCAACCCTCGTCCATTGGGACGCCACAACATGGAAGTAGGCAAGTATTACTTGGCCGAACCACGAGATAAAAATCGCGTGTCTCTTGTGTGCTTTACCTTTGATTATCTGTGGTCACAAGAACTCGCTCCAAGCTACTTAGCCGTTCTAACTTACATAACAAAGTTTTGTGGCTATTAGTGTTGAATTTTACAGGATCACCTATTCACCCCCCCTCTAGGTGCTCTCACTAACGCGCCAGCTGTCGGTGTTTGTGACCCATCCGCGCACCAGGGGGTTACCCACGTGATGCTTTTGGGTAGGACGTCAATGTCGATTGCAGCTCGGTGGTTCGTGCGGGGCACGACAAAAACACAACAAATTATACAGGTTTGGGTCGCAAGATGCGTAATACCCTATATCCTGTTTGCGGTGTGTTCTATTCCTTTGATATCTGCAGCTTACAATGACTCAATGAGGGCTAGGGTTTGTATGTTTGATGAGAGAGCTGGGGGTGTATGAAATCACATGCCTTGGAGGGGGATCCCTCACCCGCCTTATATAGTCTGGTATGGCTTAGGTTACAAGTCGGTTTCCTTCTATATCTCTGTCGGAGAGGGAATTCTCCGGCCGGGTGGCGGAGTGCACCCGCCCTAAATCCTTAGATGAGGAAGGGGCTTAAGCGTTTTGCCTATCTTGCTAAGCGATCATCGAGCACATGAACATGCAAGGATTTAGAGTGGTTCGGGCCGCCGGAGCGTAACACCCTACTCCACTGTGTGTGGTATTGCTTTGAGAGCTTGAGTCGTGTGTAAGCCTAAGGGAGTCTAAGTGTGTCCCCGATGATCTGGGTCTGCCCCTGTAACGTCGCATGCTCCCCCTTTTATAGCTCAAGGGGGGCGTGTACAAGAGTGTTGAGCCCCGACATGCGGGCCCAGGAGCACAATGGATGCAAGACTTGGGGTAGCGATAGTTGGTTGCTGGAGCAATCTTCCTACGCTCTGACATCCGTGGTTCGCGTAGTGTTGGTGTGCTGGGGAAGCTTCCCTGGCAATGCACAAGTGCTGGCGGGCATAGTGTATCCTCCAGCACGGGCATACTGTTCAGATTAGATGGGCACACTGCTTGCTGCATGGCCTGGGCATTGTCTGCCAGCGGAGTGGACAGGACGCATTAAATGCTGAAGGGGCACATCACATGACAGCAGGGTGGACAGGCGGCGCATCCTTTCCGCAATAAATGCAGAGGCCACGCGGCCCAAAGCCCCTACGTCATGCTCCGCCCAATAGCCTACGTCACGGGCAATAAGCCATGTGGCAGCATTGGGCCCTCGGCCGAGCGGGGAGCGGAGGCGCGCCGGATAGAGCCCGGACACGCGTCAGCACCGGACCCTTGCCTAGACCACAACACTTCCTGCCCCGGGACCTTGTTATGGGTGGTATGGAGCTTACTTGGTGGGGTCCGAACTCCATCCAATGGCTCCGGGCTGCTTTACTTCGGGGGTCTAGGTTGTGCGCACAGGGGTCCTGCGCCTTCTTGAGGAGGTCTGGGCCCGATGACGTTGTCCCCGAGAAGACCACCTCAACTGCTCACGAGATATCCTTGGGGCTTTTCTCCGCACGGCTAGGGATAGCCGCACAGGCATCGTGTCTTCATACCGTAGTAAGGGGTACCCTTGATCCAGGGTACCAACAGTGGCCCCTGGGCCTGCCTCAGGGGAGGGAACGAGCCTGCAGGTGGGGCCAAAGTTTGATTGGCGACTACCATTCAGCTCTAGCTCGCCTGCTATTGACCCGTGACTTCTGTATTTGACTGTTTCACTGGGCCACGCGCATGGCGCCTTGATACTGCTGCATTAGCTTTGAAAATTTAACCTCCCCGTCTTCTACGGCTGTCCCAAGGAGGCGCGGCATTGGCGCGAGCGGCGGTTTGACTCCCCTGCACCCAGGGACTATCACCCGTGGTGGATGACTCGTGGGTCCGGGCCCTTGTGTGAGAGACTGGGTCGTTGCTTTTGGTGGAGGCGAAGAGGCGCATCACCACAGGCAGTGGTGTGCCTCTCCCACGGCGGTCCGTCTTCTCCGCGCGCAGGAACTGGCACGCCAGGTGCCTGACATGCAGACCTGGCCCCCGTGTCTGAGGTTGGACCATTGGTCACGGCGAAGATGAAGCGGCGCACCTACCGTGGGGTGGTAACACGCTCCTTGTGCGGCGATTCACCTTCTTCCCAGCGAGCCAGCTGCAAGTCATGCAGGGTCGGGGCCCCATGCCATAGGCTGGATACCTCGGTATGCATTGGGGGAGACTCGCCCGTGATGTTTTGGGGCACGAGCGGGGAAATCTGCCATTAAAAAGGAGCTCATCTCCCAGGCAGTAGCCATGCCTCGCTTCTCTTCCATTCGCCGCACCCTTCCGCCTTCCGGACCTCTGGATGTAGCGCGCCGGTGTTCGTTGGAAGGATCCGCGTCAGGGCCGCCCCCAGCGATATCACCGCCGGGGAGCTCGCGCTTTTTGTTTCCTGCGCGGTGGTGCTGCCGATCTTGTCTTCTTCTTGCTGTTGTTGGAGGAGCGCGACCTCATGGGGGTTGGCACTCTTCTGCCATCGCTCAGCTTCAAGGATTTTCATCATGCACCCCGGCCGCGGTCTCCCGCCAGTGGTCATCTACAAGGATGACCACCAGCCTCGTGGTGGAGAGAAGCGAGCCGGGCTGCGGCCTCCCCCTGCTCTCAGCTTCAAGGATGTTCATCATCCTCGCTGGGGTGGAAGGTGAGCCGAGTTGGGGTCCTGCCTTCTGCATGGGCTGGTGACCCGCTTCTTCCTCCACCATTTAGAGGAGAAGGATGTTCACCAGCCTTGCGGAGGAGGCAAACTTTGGCTACGCGGAGCCAGCCGAGCTGCAGGCGCCGTTAGCTGCCGCGTGTCTGGCTCCTTGGCTAGGATGGCTTCGGTGTCGCCTCCAACGCCGCCTCTCGCTGCCAAGTGGGGCGTGGCTGTCCGTCCACCGCACGGGCGACGGTCGCGCCGTGCGCAGGTATGCCGCATCCGTAGCGTCCCCTGCGCCACCGGTCACGCTGCCCCGACGCCGCCCGAGGGGTTGTACAAGACTTTGTACGCCGTGGAGGTGGCGGCCACGTTCTTGGATGGTCTTGTCCTCACCCCCGCAGGAGGACAGGGGCGAGGAGCTCTTTGCCACGGCGCACGCGCTGTGGTGGCCGCCATCGCTGGCAAGCCGTCGGCGCATAGGTGGTCGCTGTCGCTGGTGAGGCTGCCTGGTGCTGAGGTGGTTGCCACCGCTGGCCAAACTACCAGCGCCACCTGCCGTCGAGCCTCCAACTCTTTGGCTTTAATGGCCTCGTTGTTGCCCCCCGTAGGAGGACGGGGGCGAGGACCTCTTCGCAATGGTGCACGCCTTGAGGCGGCCATCACCGCTGGCAAGCTGTCCTGGAGGATTCCGCAAGAACAGTGGCCGCGAACTTCCAGCGTGACCCTACTGGCGTCGGGTAGTTTGTACCTGCAGAGTAGAGATGGAACTAGGACTCCTTGAAGGCGGATGTAATACTTTTGCTTTTTGCAAGGTACTTTTGATTACTATTTATCAAGCAGTGTTAGCACTTATCTGTGTACCGCCTGTCTTTGCTGTGTGTGATGTTGTTGACTCCTCTCGGGTACCTAGCCCCTCGCCTGGGATGCAGGCTTGATGTGTCGAGGTTGGATACTAGCGTATTTGAAAGGGTTGTCAACAACTCCCGGGAGGTAGCCTCGACCGGGATCTAGACCTGTACACAGCTTCAGCTAGGGAGCGTTAGTAGCACACCCATAGGGTCCCCTATCTGACATTAGGTATCCTTTGATACATGCTCGGAACTCGCAGGGTTTAGTCTGGGTGGCCAAGTTGTGTGTCCGGACCCCCTTGGGACGTGGCTCTAGATACTGGGACTCCTGTCGCAGGGTGGTGGAGTGTGCAGGCTTACGGTACGGGACTAGGCTAAGCGGCTACACGGCTCCGGACCACCCTAGGAGACAAGTGTCCATTTTCTGGAGCCAGACCCCAAGTTGTCGGACCCGCAAGACTATAGTTCCAAATACTAAGGCATCCGTCACAGAATGGTGGGCTGTGCAGGCTTATGGTACGGGACCAGGCTAAGCGGCTACACTGCACCGGACCTCTCCATGGAACGAGCTCCCATTCTTTAGAACCGGCCCCCAGGCTGTCAGACCTGCCAGCTTTCGTAAAGAAGGTCCTAAACTGCAAGCCTGGCTGTTTGAAAGTCGCCTAGAGGGGGGGGTGGATAGGCGAAACCTAAAAATTAAAACTTTATCCCCAACTAGATCCTCTGATTAGTGGTTAGAACAAGACATACAATTATCGGAGTATGAAAACTAAGTCCTTGCTTGTAAAGAGTATTGCTTTCAAATAATGCGGGATTGATAAAACAATACAACTAATAAGTCTATGAGAATAAAGCAAGAGGGCTTAGATAAGAAGAGCAATATCACAAGTTCTTTCTTGCAAGGTGTTGCTTCACTAAATGAGAATTTAACTTAAAGCAACACCAAATAGTATTAGCAAAGAATAGTGCAAGAAAAACTTAGAAAGTGAAAGAACAAACAAATCACAAGCAATAAGCACATGAGACACGGGTGATTGAGAGCACCTAGAGGGGGGGGGTGAATAGGTGATCCTGTAAAAACTTGAAACTTAATCCCACAACACTTGATTAGGCGTTAGCACAATAAAGCCAAGTGGCTAGAGAGGAGTTCTTGCAAAACACAATAACCACAAAGAGATCAACACAGAGATGGCACAGTGGTTTATCCCGTGGTTCGGCCAAGTCCAACACTTGCCTACTACATGTTGTGGCGTCCCAACGGACGAGGGTTGCACTCAACCCCTTTCAAGCGGTCCAGCTGTGATGGAACCTCCCAAGTCATTAGGCCCACCTACAGCTGTCCATGTCCAACAGACATCAGACAACCCTGTAGATGTTCCTGAATCACTTGACAAGTTCAGTATCTTCTCTTACCTTTTCAGGAACGTTTCACCCGTCTTGCAGACATTACGGAACATCGGAGATATCGAAATGCGGAAGTGATTACATAAACTTACATTTATTTAGAAAGTAAGAGTGAGATACTTATTACAGACCAGAGCTATAAACGAGTGCTGAGTAATATTATTACATTACCAAGGGAGGCAAAAACTCCTCCCGATAGTTCTTACATAAAAGTTTCTTATGGAGGACCAGGTCCTCCCATAGCTTCACTCTTGTTTTTCCTCATGTGGAACCACCTTGGTACAAAAGCAACAAAAATCTGCTGCTTCCTCACCTAAAAACAACGAGGGAATAAACCCTGAGTACGGAATTACTCAGCAAGTCTTACCCGACTAAAGAAAAGACTCTCAAGGGTATGCTGGTTATACGGGAGTCAAGGTAAGGTATCTCAAGATCAAAGACTCTGTTTGCAAAAATGCTTACTAAAAGTGGATCCTTAAAAATCCAGTTTTATTGTCAAATTAGGTAACTTACCTATATCTAGAGTTCTTGCTACCCTAGTTCAAACACTTATCCTGAACTAGCCGAGTTCTTAATCCATCCTTCATCTTTACTGGAGTTCTACGTATAGGGCAGTGACCAAGTCTTCATAACCGCGAAGGTACGGCAATCCGAATCGATTATACTCAGCTGAGGATCTCCGATCACACGACATATGTAGCACTTAACCCTTGCATATGTCAACCCGCCACCGGGTTTCTTAAGACCAGATCAGGTTCACGCAAACCGAGAGCACAGATACACCACCGTCCAGCCTCTTGCTACGGAGGGTACACGCTACTCTCGCCACCGCTCCACACCCATTTCGTGTTATCTTATTCTGGCCTTAGTCTGCCCGAGGCAAGGCTTACCCATGACAAGGCATGTGACCAGTTAAAGGGTCCTCGGTCATCAAGCCTACATCGACACGGTCCTTAATCGACTCAGACGGAGACACTACACCGAGACTCTCTTCTCGTGCAAGTCACCCGCCCGATCTCAGCTTAATCATTTCAAAACCCAAAGCTTGGTACCTGACAGAGGTACATCTTTTCCGATGTTGAACCCATTATGGCCATAATGGATCCATCATCAAGTTTTATTTTCAGAACATCCCTCCCACTTTGCCAATCATCATTTTGTAAAACAAAACCTTTTGTTTGGCTAGAGCAATACTAAGCATAATAAAAACCTTTTGTAAAACAGGGTATCAAGGAAGGTAATCAAAGATCAAGGAAGGTAATGCAGGAATTGTTTAAGCATTCAACTCCTGTCACCTAATGCATCAATCAAGTGAGAAAGATTTTAAATTCATCAAGGAAGGTGGCAAATGCACCGGGGCTTGCCTTCGTTAGTAGGTGAGTCAGGCTCAGGCCCACAGATGTCAAAGTAGAGACAAGTCCCTGCCTGAGATTCCAAAGGTGGTGTCTTCTCTTCGGTCACTTCAATCTCTTCTTCGTTTTCTAAACATAACCATATATATGTATATAAGAATGAATGCCATGTAATGCTCACGAGAGTGCAAAGATAATAAGAACTTATTATCTAAAGTCTTGAATACAATTTTCCTTCACGGAACTCCGAGAACTTAGGGTTTCCGGAGTCAGTAAAGGAGTTCACAGGGCAGGGGGGTTTGGGTTCTAATTATCAAACAAGGTCCAAATCAAACCAAACTCTACCCAAGGCTTCTAAATGATGTGTAGGGCTCATATAAAAAGTTTGGGCAATTATGGGATTACCATTTATTTTCTAAAAATCCAGAACTAATACTTTAAACTACTTTAAATACCTTAAAATTCCTTATTTATCCTAAAAATCATGAAACTATTTTTATTAAATACTATGGAAAATAAGGAGTCTAGGAAAATTGGTTTCACAATTTTAGGATTTTTCTACAATTTTCTATGGATTTCTAAATTTTTACTGAAAAAGAAAAGGAAAAAGATTGAACAGGACTGGGCCAGTTCTAGCCCAGTCGGCCCAACCCAGAGGGGAAAGCGCGCGCGCGCCCGCGCGCTCTAGCGACTTTACACAGGGACCCTCGGGTTTAAAGCAAACCGAAGTAGGTTCATTTACTATTTAACACAGTCGCTGACAGTTTGCAGTATAGTCCGTGGATTTCTATTTCTCTACACCGACTGGCCCTCGACGGCGCTCAGCACGGACTAAACCAAATCCATGACCTAGAGAGTATTTCCCCCAACTTAATTGCACAATGGTGACCTATTCTAGCCTGCCCACAAGAACCGCGAAGGCCATGAGCATTTGATCGCGTTCCCGATGATTGGGGGTCTCTCAATTCGAATTGGTGACTCGGTAAGCATCACAGAGCTATGCAAGTGCTCAAAGAAGGGAGAGAGAGGGATGAACTGACCGGAAAGGGGGCTGGCCGCGGTGAGGTTCGTTTCGGGGTGGCGGAGACTGATTTGGGGGAAAATGAAATTCAAGCTCACTGGTGCACGATTGCTAGTGATTCTTGGTGGCGAGGTGGGTGATGATGTTGCGAAGCTAGTCTCAGGCTCAATTTATAGGAGGTTTCGACGGTGGCGCTTAATTTGATCGAACATTGTGGGCGGCCGGAGATAAGAAAGAACCCTGGCGCGGTGAATACATGTTCAGTGTCGTGGCAGTAATTCCGGTGGTCGACGGGAAGCTAGAGGGAGTCACGGCGATGCGGTGGCGAGGTTGGGACACGTGGCACAAGGCCGAAGAACGGCGGTTCACCGGCGAGCATATCAGCTCAAGCCACAGGGTAGAGGGGAAGTACGGGGGGGGGGGGGGGGGGGGGTCACCGGAGTGGCGTCCAGCTCACCGGCGGCGAGGATTTTTACTGGGCTGTGCTTATCTGACGGCCACGACGCACGAATCACGGCGAGCAACGATCAACGGCGATAGGCCACCTGCGACGAGCAGGGGGTGGAATCGGGATCTTCTGCAGTTAAACACTTACTGTACCATGGGCTACTACTTCAGTCAACCTGACAGTCATAGTTTAGGCTTGATTTTCTCACAAACCTACATGGTAACATACTCCATGCTCTGCAGGAAAGTTGGAGAGCTATATACCATCTATAATTCGACTATAGGGATTGAACTCATTTGAGCACTAGATCAAGGTTGAATTCACACCCAAAGCTGGCTCTGTTACACTGAAAATCTGAATTTCAGAATGGAACCAGCCTGACAGCCAAACTTTAGGCTTAATTATCTCTGGATTTTTCTTAATAACTGAGCTCACACTCTTGAGCAAAATTGTTCTCCTATGATTGAGCTACAAACTTGATGTGGTGACCTAGGGCAAAAACCCTAGTATTTGAAAGTTACAAGGCTCAAAAGTTGAGCAAAAACTCTGAAATTCAGACTTAGGCTATTTGGGACTTAAGAGGTGATTTTTGCAAATAGACCCAAAACTTAGGTTTAACTTGCAAATTCACATATGAGTGACCCAAATGACTCAAGATACTTATTTAACTTGGTTTTTGCACTTTAGTCCAAAAGTGGACTAATTTTTGCACATAAGCCCCTAGGGTTTGGTTTTAGGGTTTTCCAAGGTTCCAATTAGGGTTTTTGGTACCTCAGGGGTATAAATGCAATTCAACTTTATTCTTGGGATCATTTTATGACCTTTTCCTTAAAGCTTTTAGGTTTTCACAATTTGGGCTAAGTTTTACCCCCCTTAATCCCTATCTAGGGCTAAGTTCCCTATCCAGGGTTCTATTTGCAAAATGTTATAACAATACAACTTGTTTAAAATTTTACCTAGTGAATGCACTCTAGGTGTGTCAAACATATGCAATGCCAATGTTTATGATGCCATGCTCAAGTTTTAGTTATAGTAACACCAGGTGTGTTACACCAAAGACCCACTTGAATACCACGGTGTTTTGCTTTCACTTTACTATATCCCGCTTGCGAGGAATCTCCACAACTTGGAGCCTCTCGCCCTTACACTTTGATTATCAAAAAGAAGCACAGAAGTAAGGATGGGATGAGCAACGCACACAAGACACGAAATTAGAGCAACAACACGCACACAAGTCACAACACGAGCTCTCAACACAACTCAAAGAGTTCTATACTCAAATGGAGCTCTAGTTGCTATCACAAAGAATCGAATGCGCGGAATTTGAGTCTTGGTGCTTAGGAATGCTTAGAGAATGCTTAGTCTCTTCCTCCATGCGCCTAGGGGTCCCTTTTATAGCCCCAAGGCAGCTAGGAGCCGTTGAGAGCATTCCAGGAAGGCAATTCTTGCCTTCTGTTGCCTGGCGCACCGGACAGTCCGGTGCACCACCGGACACTATCCGGTGCGGATTTCTTTCCTTCTGTGGCGCAGCCGACCGTTGAAGATCTAGAGCCGTTGGCGCACCGGACACTGTCCGGTGCACACCGGACAGTCCAGTGCCCCCTTCTGACCGTTGGCTCGGCCACGCGTCGCGCGCGGATTACGCTGCCGACCGTTGGCCCGGCCGACCGTTGGCTCACCGGACAGTCCGGTGCACCACCTGACAGTCCAGTGATTTATAGCCGTACTGAAAGGGAATTAGGCTTACACCTATTTCCTAAATTAATTTTGGTGGTTGAATTGACCAACACAAATATTTGTACTAACTAGTTTGCTCTAGTCTATAAGTTATACAGGTGCCAAAGGTTCACAAAAAGCCAATAAAAAGACCAAGAAAAGGGTTCAAACAAAAGAGCAAAGGGACAACCGAAGGCACACTGGTCTGGCGCACCGGACTGTCTGGTGTGCCACCGGACAATGTCCGGTGCACCAGGGTACTCCAAGCTGAACTCTTCACCTTCGGGAAAACTCAGAGGCGCCGCGCTATAATTCAACGGACTGTTCGGTGTACACCGGACAGTGTCCGGTGCTCCAAGGAGGAGCGACTCTGAACTCGCCAGCTTCGGGAATCCGCTCCGCTATAATTCACCGGACATGTCCGGTGCACACTGGACTGTCCGGTGTGACAGCGGAGCAACGACTACTTCGCACCAACGGTCACCTGCAGAAGCATTTAATGCGCGCCAGAGCGCGCAGAGGAGCAGGGCACGCGCGGGTGGCACACCGGACAGCCTACAGGGCATGTCCGGTGCACCACCGGACAGCCAGGCGGGCCCACACGTCAGAGCTCCAACGGTCGAACCCTAACGGTCGGGTGTCATGGCTGGTGCACCGGACAGTGTCCAGTGGCGTACCGGACTATCCGGTGTGCCATGCGACTGCAGCCTCCACCAACGGCTAGTTTGGTGGTTGGGGTTATAAATACCCCCAACCACCCAACATTCAAGTCATCCAAGTTTTCACACTTCTACACCTTACAAGAGCTCTAGCATTCAATTCTAGACACACCAAAGTGATCAAATCCTCTCTAATTCCACACAAAGCTTTAGTGACTAGTGAGAGAGATTTGTTGCGTTCTTTTGAGCTCTTGCGCTTGGATTGCTTCTTTCTTTCTCATTCTTTCTTGAGATTCATTCACTTGTAACCGAAGCAAGAGACACCAATTGTGTGGTGGTCCTTGCGGGGACTTTGTGTCCTGTGTGATTTAGAAGAAGAAGCTCACTCGGTCCGAGGGATCGTTTGAGAGAGGGAAAGGGTTGAAAGAGACCCGGTCTTTGTGACCACCTCAACGGGGAGTAGGTTTGCAAGAACCGAACCTCGGTAAAACAAATCCGCGTGTCATACTCCGTATTCTCTTGCGATTTGTTTTCCGCCCTCTCTCTCGGACTCATTATTATTTCTAACGCTAACCCGGCTTGTAGTTGTGATTAATTTTGTAAATCTCAGTTTCGCCCTATTCACCCCCCCATTAGGCGACTTTCAATTGGTATCAGAGCCCGGTGCTTCATTAGAGCCTAACCGCTCGAAGTGATGTCAGGAGATCACGCCAAGTGGGAGATGGAGACTGGCGACAAGCCCACTACAAGCCACGAGAAGACTTCATCGGAAGAGTCTCGCAACAAGGGAAAGGGGAAGGAGAAGAAATCCTCTTCCCATAAGTCGCATCGGAGTGGTGGCAAGCACAAGAAGATGAGGAAGGTGGTCTACTACGAGACCGACACTTCATCACCATCGACCTCCCGCTCCGACGCGCCGCCCGTAACTTCTAAGCGCCATGAGCGCAAGAAGTTTAGTAAGATCCCCCTACGCTATCCTCGCATTCCTAAACATACACCTTTACTTTCCGTCCCATTAGGCAAACCACCAACATTTGATGGTGAAGATTATGCTAGGTGGAGTGATATGATGCGATATCACCTAACCTCACTCCACAAAAGTATATGGGATATTGTTGAGTTTGGTGTACAGGTACCATCCGTAGGGGATGAAGATTATGATGAGGATGAAGTGGCCCAAATCCAACACTTCAACTACCAAGCCACAACTATACTCCTCGCCTCTTTAAGTCGAGAGAAGTATAATAAGGTGCAAGGGTTGAAGAGTGCTAAGGAAATTTGGGACGTGCTAAAGACCGCGCACGAAGGAGATGAGGTGACCAAGATCACCAAGCGGGAAACAATCGAGGGGGAGCTCGGTCGCTTCCGTCTTTGCCAAGGGGAGGAGCCACAAGACATGTACAACCGGCTCAAAACCTTGGTGAACCAAGTGCGCAACCTCGGGAGCAAAAAATGGGATGACCACGAGGTGGTTAAGGTTATTCTTAGATCACTTGTTTTTCTTAACCCTACTCAAGTTCAATTAATTCGTGGCAATCCTAGATATACTCTAATGACTCCCGAGGAAGTAATCAGGAATTTTCTAAGCTTTGAATTGATGATCAAAGGCTCAAAGAAGATCAACGAGCTTGACGGCCCCTCCACGTCCGAAGCACAACCGGTCGCATTCAAGGCGACGGAAGAAAAGAAGGAGGAATCTACTCCAAGTCGAACACCCATCGACGCCTCCAAGTTCGACAACGAGGATATGGCGCTCATCATCAAGAGCTTCCGCCAAATCCTCAAGCAAAGGAGGGGGAAAGATTACAAGCCCCACTCCAAGAAAGTTTGCTACAAGTGTGGTAAGCCCGATCACTTTATAGCAAAATGTCCTATTTCTAGTGACAGGGGCGACGACAAGAAGGGGAGAAGAAAGGAGAAGAAGAAGTACTACAAGAAGAAGGGCGGCGATGCCCATGTTTGCCGGGAGTGGGACTCCGACGAGAGCTCCACCGACTCCTCCTCCGACGAGGACGCCGCCAACATCGCCATCACCAAGGGACTTCTCTTCCCAAACATTGGCCACAAGTGCCTCATGGCAAAAGACGGCAAAAGGAAGAAGGTAAAATCAAGATCCTCCACTAAATATGAAACCTCTAGTGATGAGGATAATGCTAGTAATGAGGAGGATAACTTGCGCATTCTCTTTGCCAACCTAAACATGCAACAAAAAGAAAAGTTAAATGAATTAATTAGTGCTATTCATGAGAAGGATGATCTCTTGGACTCCCAAGAGGACTTCCTTATTAAAGAAAACAAAAAGCATGTTAAGGTTAAAAATGCTTATGCTCTAGAAGTAGAAAAATGTGAAAAATTATCTAGGGAGCTAAGCACTTGCCATGAGACTATTGACAACCTTAGAAATGAGAATGCTAATTTGTTAGCTAAGGTTGATTCTCATGTTTGTAATGTTTCAATTCCCAATCTTAAAGATGATAATGTTGATTTGCTTGCTAAGATTGAAGAATTGAATGATTCTCTTGCTTGCCTTAGAAATGAAAATGAAAAATTAATTGCTAAGGCCAAAGATTTTGATGTTTGCAATATTACTATTTCTAACCTTAGAAGTGAAAATGATATATTACATGCTAAGGTTGTAGAATTAAAATCTTGCAAACCCTCTACATCTACCGTTGAGCATGTGTCTATTTGTACTAGATGTAGAGATGTTGATATTGATGCTATTCATGATCATATGACTTTAATTAAACAACAAAATGATCATATAGCTAAATTAGATGCTAAAATTGCCGATCATGACTTAGAAAATAAAAAATTTAAATTTGCTAGAAGCATGCCCTATAGTGGGAGACGCCCTGGCATCAAGGATGGCATTGGCTTCCAAAAGGGAGACAATGTCAAACTTAATGCCCCTCCTAAAATATTGTCTAACTTTGTTAAGGGCAAGGCTCCCATGCCTCAGGATAACGAGGGTTACATTTTGTACCCTGCTGGTTATCCCGAGAGCAAAATTAGGAGAATTCATTCTAGGAAGTCTCACTCTGGCTGTAATCATGCTTTTATGTATAAGGGTGAGACATCTAGCTCTAGGCAACCAACCCATGCTAAGTTGCCTAAGAAGAAAACTCCTAATGCATCAAATGGTCATGACATTTCATTTAAAACTTTTGATGCATCTTATGTTTTGACTAACAAATCCGGCAAGGTAGTTGCCAAGTTTGTTGGGGGCAAACACAAGGGCTCCAAGACTTGTGTTTGGGTACCCAAAGTTCTTGTTTCTAATGCCAAAGGACCCAAAACCGTTTGGGTACCTAAAGTCAAGAACTAAACTTGTTTTGTAGGTTTATGCATCCGGGGGCTCAAGTTGGATCATCGACAGCGGGTGCACAAACCACATGACAGGGGAGAAGAAGATGTTCTCCTCTTATGAGAAAAACCAAGATCCCCAACGAGCTATCACATTCGGGGATGGAAATCAAGGTTTGGTCAAAGGTTTGGGTAAAATTGCTATTTCACCTGACCATTCCATTTCCAATGTTTTTCTTGTTGATTCATTAGATTACAATTTGCTTTCCGTACCCAATTATGTCAAATGGGCTACAACTGTCTATTCACTGATGTAGGTGTCACTGTCTTTAGAAGAAGTGATGATTCAATAGCATTTAAGGGAGTGTTAGAGGGTCAGCTATACTTGGTAGATTTTGATAGAGCTGAACTCGACACTTGCTTAGTTGCTAAGACTAACATGGGTTGGCTCTGGCACCGCCGACTAGCCCATGTTGGAATGAAGAATCTTCATAAGCTTCTAAAGGGAGAACACATTTTAGGATTAACAAATGTTCATTTTGAGAAAGACAGGATCTGTAGCGCATGCCAAGCCGGGAAGCAAGTTGGTGTTCATCATCCACACAAGAACATCAAGACGACTGACAGGCCACTAGAGCTCCTACACATGGATTTATTCGGCCCGATCGCTTACATAAGCATCGGCGGGAGTAAGTACTGTCTAGTTATTCTGGATGATTATTCTCGCTTCACTTGGGTATTCTTTTTGCAAGAAAAATCTCAAACCCAAGAAACCTTAAAAGGATTCTTGAGACGGGCTCAAAATGAGTTCGGCTTAAGGATCAAGAAAATTAGAAGTGACAACGGGATGGAGTTCAAGAATTCACAAATTGAAGGCTTCCTTGAGGAGGAGGGCATCAAGCATGAGTTCTCCTCTCCCTACACGCCACAACAAAATGGTGTAGTAGAGAGAAAGAATAGAACTCTATTGGACATGGCAAGAACCATGCTTGATGAGTACAAGACGCCAGATCTGTTTTGAGCCGAGGCGGTTAACACCGCTTGCTACGCCATCAACCGGTTATATCTACACCGAATCCTCAAGAAGACATCATACGAACTCCTAACCGGTAAAAAGCCCAACATTTCATACTTTAGAGTCTTTGGTAGCAAATGCTTTATTCTTGTTAAAAGAGGTAGAAAATCTAAATTTGCTCCTAAGACTGTAGAAGGCTTTTTACTAGGATATGATTCAAACACAAGGGCATATAGAGTCTTTAACAAGTCCTCAGGACTAGTTGAAGTTTCTTGTGACGTTGTGTTTGATGAGACTAACGGCTCTCAAGTAGAGCAAGTTGATCTTGATGAGTTAGGTGAAGAAGAGGCTCCATGCATCGCGCTAAGGAACATGTCCACTGGGGATGTGTGTCCTAAGGAATCCGAAGAGCCTCCAAATGCACAAGATCAACCATCCTCCTCCACGCAAGCATCTCCACCAACTCAAAATGAGGATAAGGCTCAAGTTGATGAAGGAGAAGATCAAAGAGTCGGGCCACCTCAAGATGACGGCAATGATCAAGGGGGAGATGCAAATGATCAAGACAAGGAGGATGAAGAATCAAGACCACCACACCCAAGAGTCCACCATGCAATCCAACGAGATCACCCCGTCAACACCATCCTCGGCGACATTCATAAGGGGGTAACCACTAGATCTCGTGTTGCACATTTTTGTGAGCATTACTCTTTTGTTTCCTCTATTGAGCCACACAGGGTAGAGGAAGCACTTCAAGATTCAGATTGGGTGATGGCGATGCAAGAGGAGCTCAACAATTTCACTAGAAACGAGGTATGGCATTTAGTTCCACGTCCTAATCAAAATGTTGTAGGAACTAAATGGGTCTTCCGCAACAAGCAAGACGAGCAAGGTGTGGTGACAAGGAACAAAGCTCGACTTGTGGCCAAGGGATACTCCCAATTCGAAGGTTTGGATTTTGGTGAAACCTATGCACCTGTAGCTAGGCTTGAGTCAATTCGCATATTATTAGCCTATGCTACTTACCATGGCTTCAAGCTTTATCAAATGGACATGAAGAGTGCCTTCCTCAATGGACCAATCAAGGAAGAGGTCTATGTTGAGCAACCTCCCGGCTTTGAAGACAGTGAGTACCCTAACCATGTCTATAGGCTCTCTAAGGCGCTTTATGGGTTCAAGCAAGCCCCAAGAGCATGGTATGAATGCCTAAGAGATTTCCTTATTGCTAATGGTTTCAAAGTCGGAAAAGCCGATCCTACTTTATTTACTAAAACTCTTGACAATGATTTGTTTGTATGCCAAATTTATATTGATGATATCATATTTGGGTCTACTAACGAATCTACTTGTGAGGAATTTAGTAGGATCATGACACAAAAATTCGAGATGTCAATGATGGGGGAGTTGAAGTATTTCTTAGGATTTCAAGTGAAGCAACTCCAAGAAGGCACCTTCATTAGCCAAATGAAGTATACTCAAGACATTCTAAACAAGTTTGGGATGAAGGATACCAACTTGCCAAGCCCATCAAGACACCCATGGGAACCAATGGGCATGTCGACCTCGACACGGAAGGTAAATCCGTCGATCAAAAGGTATACCGGTCGATGATAGGTTCATTACTCTATTTATGTGCATCTCGACCGGACATCATGCTTTCCGTATGCATGTGTGCAAGATTCCAAGCCGACCCTAAGGAATCTCACCTTACGGCCGTAAAACGAATCTTGAGATATTTGGCTTATACTCCTATGTTTGGGCTTTGGTACCCTCGGGGATCCACATTTGATTTAATTGGTTATTCCGATGCCGATTGGGCGGGGTGTAAGATTAATAGAAAGAGCACATCAGGGACTTGCCAATTCTTGGGAAGGTCCTTGGTGTCTTGGGCTTCAAAGAAGCAAAATTCGGTCGCTCTTTCTACCGCCGAAGCCGAGTACATTGCCGCAGGCCATTGTTGCGCGCAATTGCTTTGGATGAGGCAAACCCTGCAGGACTATGGTTACAAATTAACCAAAGTTCCCCTTCTATGTGATAATGAGAGTGCAATCCGCATGGCGGATAATCCCATTGAGCATAGCCGCACTAAACACATAGCCTTTCGGTATCATTTTCTTAGGGATCACCAACAAAAGGGGGATATCGAGATTGCATATATTAACACTAAAGATCAATTAGCCGATATCTTTACCAAGCCACTAGATGAACAAACTTTTACAAAACTTAGGCATGAGCTAAATTTCTTGACTCTAGAAATTTCTTTTGATGTCTTGCACACATAGCTCATAAATATACCTTTGATCATGTCTCTTTTATATATGCTATGACTAATGTGTTTTCAAGTGATTTTCAAACCAAGTCATAGGTGTATTGAAAGGGAATTGGAGTCTTCGGCAAAGACAAAGGCTTCCACTCCACTCTATTACTCATCCTTCGCCGTCGCTCCGCATCACTCTCCAACTTTGGTATAATCTTCACTCATATTATTTGTTTGTCAAATGGGGAGAAAGTAGTTAAAGGGCTTATATTTCACTCAAAGTATCCGTTTTTGGCGATTCATGCCAAAGGGGGAGAAAGTATTAGCCCAAAGCAAAAGGACCGCACCACCACCTAATTTTTAAAACTAATGATTTTCAATTGGTAAGTTTCAAATTGGTATCTTATTGTGTTCAAAAAGGGGGAGAAAGTAGCACTTTCAAAAATTGATAACTTAAAACCCTCTTGAACACTAAGAGGAGAATTTCATCGAGGGGAAGTTTTGTTTAGTCAAAGGAAAAGCATTTGAAACAGGGGGAGAAAATTTCAAATCCTAAAAATGCTTCACAAAATCTTATTCATTTACCTTTGACTATTTGCAAAAGGACTTTGAAAAGGATTCACAAAAAGAATTTGCAAAAACAAAACATGTGGTGCAAGCGTGGTCCAAAATGGTAGAATTATAAAGAAACAATCCATGCATATCCTATGATAATTTTTATTGGCTCAATTCTAAGTAACCTTTGCACTTACATTTTACAAACTAGTTCAATTATGCACTTCTATACTTGCTTTGGTTTGTGTTGGCATCAATCACTAAAAAGGGGGAGATTGAAAGGGAATTAGGCTTACACCTATTTCCTAAATTAATTTTGGTGGTTGAATTGACCAACACAAATATTTGGACTAACTAGTTTGCTCTAGTCTATAAGTTATACAGGTGCCAAAGGTTCACAAAAAGCCAATAAAAAGACCAAGAAAAGGGTTCGAACAAAAGAGCAAAGGGACAACCGAAGGCACCCTGGTCTGGCGCACCGGACTGTCCGGTGTGCCACCGGACTGTGTCCGGTGCACCAGGGTACTCCAAGCTGAACTCTTCACCTTCGGGAAAACTCAGAGGCGCCGAGCTATAATTCACCGGACTGTCCGGTGTACACCGGGCAGTGTCCGGTGCTCCAAGGAGGAGCGACTCTAAACTCGCCAGTTTCGGGAATCCGCTCCGCTATAATTCACCGGACATGTCCGGTGCACACCGGACTGTCCGGTGTGACAGCGGAGCAACGACTACTTCGTGCCAACGGTCACCTGCAGAAGCATTTAATGCGCGCCAGAGCGCGCAGAGGAGCAGGGCACGCGCGGGTGGCACACCGGACAGCCTACAGGGCATGTCCGGTGCACCACCAGACAGCCAGGCGGGCCCACACGTCAGAGCTCCAACGGTCGAACTCTAACGGTCGGGTGTCGTGGCTAGCGGACCGGACAGTGTCCGGTGGCACACCGGGCTGTCCGGTGCGCCATGCGACTGCAGCCTCCACCAACGGCTAGTTTGGTGGTTGGGGTTATAAATACCCCCAACCACCCAACATTCAAGTCATCCAAGTTTTCACACTTCTACACCTTACAAGAGCTCTAGCATTCAATTCTAGACACACCAAAGTGATCAAATCCTCTCCAATTCCACACAAAGCTTTAGTGACTAGGGAGAGAGATTTGTTGCGTTCTTTTGAGCTCTTGCGCTTGGATTGCTTCTTTCTTTCTCATTCTTTCTTGAGATTCATTCACTTGTAACCGAAGCAAGAGACACCAATTGTGTGGTGGTCCTTGCGGGGACTTTGTGTCCCGTGTGATTGAGAAGAAGAAGCTCACTCGGTCCGAGGGATCGTTTGAGAGAGGGAAAGGGTTGAAAGAGACCCGGTCTTTGTGACCACCTCAACGGGGAGTAGGTTTGCAAGAACCGAACCTCGGTAAAACAAATCCGCGTGTCATACTCCGTATTCGCTTGCGATTTGTTTTCCGCCCTCTCTCTCGGACTCATTATTATTTCTAACGCTAACCCGGCTTGTAGTTGTGATTAATTTTGTAAATTTCAGTTTCGCCCTATTCACCCCCCTCTAGGCGACTTTCACGTATGCCGTTAATCGCTTCCCGAGAGCGATGACTTCGCCTGTGAATGGCTCACCAGACAGTCCGGTGCACCACCGGACAGTCCAGTGATTTATAGCCGTACACCGTTGATCGCTTCCCGAGAGCAGCCAGTTGACAGTCGCCAGCCTGGCGCACCGGACATTGTTCGGTGCACCACCGGACAGTCCGGTGCACCCAGACTACACAGAGTCTTGGCTGCTTAGCCAAGTCTTTTCCAAAGTGGTCTTTTCCTGTTTCTAGCACTTAGACACAATATATTAGTCTCCAAAACAATGTACTAAGTCTTAGAAACATACCTTTACTCTTGATTTGCACTTTGTCCATCAATTGGCATAGATTAACACTTAAGCACTTGTGTTGGCACTCAATCACCAAAACACTTAGAAATGGCCCAAGGGCACATTTCCCTTTCAATCTCCCCCTTTTTGGTGATTTATGCCAACATAACAAAAAGCAACTAAAAAAGTGCAACATCAATGCAAATGAAAACACAAATTTGTTTTGATTCAAATTTGGCATATTTGGATCATTCTTTGCCACCACTTGGTTTTGTTTTTGCAAATCAACCTCAAATTCCTATCTCTAGGTCAAACACACTTGTTGAGACATAAAGAGAGTTGTTCCAAGAGAAATTGATCAAAGATTTCAAAAACTCCCCCTTTTTCCCATAATCAACTATTCTCCCCACAGGAAGCCAACTTTTGACAAAAGAGACAACAAGAGAGTTTTGACAAACCAAAAGCTCTATTCTACTATTTTCAAAATTCTCAAGTGGTAGCTGATCCATTGATTGCTTTGGCCTTATTTTCTCCCCCTTTGGCATGAAGCACCAAAACGGGATCAATCTTGGCCCAAGAACCCCATTGCCTCACCAAAATCTTCAAATAAGAGTATAAGGCAATATGAGCATGGAAATGAACTTGGAGGTAGTTACCCTCTCATCGGAGTGCAGTGGAAGTCTTTCATGGTCCAAATCCATCTTTCCCTTTCAATCCACCTTTGAGACTCCTTTGTTTAGGTCGACGTGTCCGTCAGTTCCCATCGGAGCCTTTGCGGGCTTGGCGTCCTTCATCCCAAACCGCTTTAGCAAGTCTTGCGTGTACTTCGTTTGGGAGATGAAGGTGCCGTCCTTGAGTTGCTTCACTTGGAACCCAAGGAAGTAGTTTAACTCGCCCATCATCGACATCTCAAACTTTTGAGTCATCACCCTGCTAAACTCTTCACAAGACTTTTGGTTAGTAGAACCAAATATTATGTCATCGACATAAATTTGGCACACAAATAAGTCACCATCACAAGTCTTAGTGAATAAAGTTGGATCGGCTTTCCCAACCTTGAAAGCATTAGCAATTAAAAAGTCTCTAAGGCATTCATACCAGGCTCTTGGGGCTTGCTTAAGTCTATAGAGCGCCTTAGAGAGCTTACACATGTGGTCAGGGTACCGTTCATCCTCAAAGCCAGGGGGTTGCTCCACGTACACCTCCTCCTTGATTGGCCCGTTGAGGAAAGCGCTATTCACATCCATTTGGAATAACCTGAAAGAATGGTGAGCGGCATATGCTAGCAAAATACGAATGGACTCTAGCCTAGCCACAGGAGCAAAAGTCTCCTCAAAGTCCAAACCTGCGACTTGGGCATAACCTTTTGCCACAAGTCAAGCCTTGTTCCTTGTCACCACCCCGTGCTCGTCTTGTTTGTTGCGGAACACCCACTTGGTTCCCATAACATTTTGCTTGGGACGAGGCACCAGTGTCCAAACTTCATTTCTTTTGAAATTGTTGAGCTCTTCTTGCATGGCCAACACCCAGTCCGGATCTAGCAAGGCCTCTTCTACCCTGAAAGGCTCAATAGAAGAGACAAAGGAGTAATGCTCACAAAAATTAACTAATCTAGAACGAGTAGTTACTCCCATGCTAATGTCACCCAAAATTTGGTCGACGGGATGATTCCTTTGAATCGTCGCTCGAACTTGGGTTGGAGGTGCCGGTTGTGCTTCTTCCTCTTCAACTTGGACATCCTGTGCTCCCCCTTGATCACACGCCTCCACTTGAGGTACCTGTTCGTCATCTTGGGTTGGGGGGTGCACCGTTGTTGAGGAAGAAGGCTGATCTTGCTCCTTTTGTTCCTGTGGCCTTACTTCTCCAATCGTCATGGTGCGTATTGCGGCCGTTGGAACGTCTTCTTCATCTACATCATCAAGATCAACAACTTGCTCTCTTGGAGAGTTATTAGTCTCATCAAATACAACGTCGCTAGAGACTTCAACCAAACCCGATGATTTGTTGAAGACTCTATACGCCTTTGTATTTGAGTCATAACCTAACAAAAACCCTTCTACAACTTTGGGAGCAAACTTAGAATTTCTACCTTCCTTTACTAGAATGTAACATTTGCTCCCAAATACACGAAAGTAAGACACATTGGGTTTGTTACCGGTTAGAAGCTCATACGAAGTCTTCTTGAGGAGGCAATGAAGGTACACCCGGTTTATGGCGTGACAAGCCGTGTTCACGGCTTCCGACCAAAATCGCTCGGACGTCTTGAATTCTCCAAGCATTGTCCTCGCCATGTCAATGAGCGTCCTGTTCTTCCTCTCTACCACACCGTTTTGCTGTGGTTTGTAGGGAGTGGAGAACTCGTGCTTGATCCCTTCCTCCTCAAGGTACTCCTCCACTTGAAGGTTCTTGAACTCGGACCCGTTGTCGCTCCTTATCTTCTTCACCTTGAGCTCAAACTCATTTTGAGCTCTCCTTAGGAAGCGGTTGAGGGTCCCTTGGGTTTCAGATTTATCTTGCAAGAAGAATACCCAAGTGAAGCGGGAAAAATCATCAACTATAACAAGACCATACTTACTTCCTCCTATGCTTAGATAGGCGACGGGTCCGAAGAGGTCCATATGAAGCAACTCCAAAGGTCTTGATGTGGTCATCACATTTTTGGTATGATGAGAGCTTCCCACCTGTTTACCTGCTTGACAAGCTGCACAAGGTCTATCTTTTTCGAAAGTAACATTTGTTAGACCTATCACATGTTCTCCCTTTAGAAGTTTGTGAAGGTTCTTCATCCCCACATGTGCTAAGCGGCGGTGCCACAGCCAGCCCATGCTAGTCTTAGCAATTAAGCATGCATCTAGACCGGCCTCCTCTTTTGCAAAGTCAACTAAATAGAGTTTGTCGTCTAATACACCCTTAAAAGCTAATGAACCATCACTCCTTCTAAAGACAGACACATCTACATTTGTGAATAAGCAGTTATATCCCATATTACAAAGCTGACTCACAGACAACAAGTTATATCCAAGCGACTCAACTAAAAACACATTGGAAATGGAGTGCTCGGATGAAATAGCTATTTTTCCTAACCCTTTCACCTTGCCTTGATTCCCGTCACCGAATATGATTGAGTCTTGGGAATCTTTGTTCTTGACGTAGGAGGTGAACATCTTCTTCTCCCCCGTCATGTGGTTTGTGCATCCGCTGTCGATAATCCAGCTTGATCCCCCAGATGCATAAACCTGCAAGGCAAATTTAGGCTTGGGTCATAGGTACCCAACTCTTGTTGGGTCCTACAAGGTTAGTGACAATATCCTTAGGGACCCAAATGCAAGTTTTTTCTCCCTTGCATTTTGCCCCTAATTTCCTAGCAATCACCTTTCTATTCTTTCTACAAATTGCAAAGGAAGCTTTGCAAGCATGATAAATTGTAGAAGGTTCATTGTTTAATTTCCTAGGAACATGAGCAATATTTCTCCTAGGCATATGATGAATGACATTTCTCCTAGGCATATCTCTACCATGCACATATGAAGAACTTGAAGCAAACATTGCATTTGAATCATAAGCATTACAATTCCTATCATGATGAACATTTCTAGAAAATTTTCTATCATAAATAAATGCATGATTCTTTTGAGCACTATTAGCCATAGGGGCCTTCCCTTTCTCCTTGGTGGAGATGGGAGCCTTATGACTTGTTAAGTTCTTGGCTTCCTTCTTAAAGCCAAGCCCATCCTTAATTGAGGGGTGTCTACCGATAGTGTAGGCATCCCTTGCAAATTTTAGTTTGTCAAATTCACTCTTGCTAGTCTTAAGTTGGGCATTAAGACTGACCACTTCATCATTTAACTTTGCCATAGAAACTAGGTGTTCACTACAAGCATCAACATTAAAATCTTTACACCTATTGCAAATCACAACATGTTCTACACAAGAGTTAGATCTATTTGCTACTTCTAGTTTAGCATTTAAATCATCATTAACACTTTTTAAACTAGAAATTGTCTCATGGCAAGTAGATAGTTCACAAGAAAGCATTTCATTCCTTTTAACTTCTAAAGCAAGAGATGTTTGTGCCTCTACAAATTTATCATGTTCTTCATATAAAAGATCCTCTTGCTTTTCTAACAATCTATTCTTATCATTCAAAGCATCAATCAATAAATTAATTTTATCAATTTTAGTTCTATCTAAGCCCTTGAACAAACTAGAGTAATCTATTTCATCATCGCTAGATTCATCCTCGCTAGAAGAAGCATAAGTAGACTTTCGAGTACATACCTTCTTCTCCTTCGCCATGAGGCATGTGTGACGCTCGTTGGGGAAGAGGGATGATTTGTTGAAGGCTGATGCGGCGAGTCCTTCGTTGTCGGAGTCGGATGACGAGCAATCCGAGTCCCACTCCTTGCCAAGGTGTGCCTCGCCCTTAGTCTTCTTGTAAGCCTTCTTCTTTTCCCTATTATTATCTTGTTCCTGGTCACTATCATTATCGGGACAATTAGCGATAAAATGACCAATCTTACCGCACTTGAAGCAGGAGCGCTTTCCCTTCGTCTTGTTCTTTTTGGGATGCTCCTTGCGTCCCTTTTGCGCCGTCTTGAAGCGCTTGATGATGAGGGCCATCTCTTCCTCATTTAGCCCCGCCGCCTCAACTTGCGCCACCTTGCTAGGTAGCGCCTCCTTGCTACTCGATGCCTTGAGAGCAATGACTTGAGGCTCATGGATTGGGCCATTCAATACATCATCGACGTATCTTGCCTCCTTGATCATCATCCGCCCGCTTACAAACTTCCCAAGCACTTCTTCGGGCGACATCTTTGTGTACCTGGGATTCTCACGAATATTGTTTACAAGATGTGGATCAAGGATAGTAAAAGACCTTAGCATTAGGCGGACAACGTCCTGGTCCGTCCATCGTGTGCTTCCATAGCTCCTTATTTTGTTGATGAGGGTCTTGAGCCGGTTGTACGTTTGGGTTGGCTCCTCTCCCCTGATCATTGCGAATCTCCCGAGTTCGCCCTCCACCAACTCCATCTTGGTGAGCATGGTGACATCATTTCCCTCATGTGATATCTTGAGGGTGTCCCAGATCTGCTTGGCATTGTCCAAGCTGCTCACCTTATTGTATTCTTCCCTGCACAGAGATGCTAAAAGGACAATAGTAGCTTGTGCATTTTTATGGATTTGTTCATTGATAAATAAAGGACTATCCGTGCTATCAAGTTGCATTCCATTTTCTACTATCTCCCATATACTCGGATGGAGAGAGAACAAGTGACTACGCATTTTGTGACTCCAAAATCCGTAGTCCTCCCCATCAAAGTGTGGAGGTTTGCCAAGAGGAATGGAAAGCAATTGTGCATTTGAACTATGCGGAATACGAGAATAATCGAAAGAGAAGTTTGAATTAACCATCTTCTTTTTCTCGTAGTCATTGTCGTCGTCCTTTTGAGAAGAAGAGGACTCGTCGCTGTCGTCGTAGTAGACAATCTCCTTGATGCGCCTCATTTTCTTCTTCTTCCCGTCTTTTCTTTTGTGGCCCGAGCCCGAGTTGGTAGATTTGTCATCTTTCGGCTCGTTGAGGAAGGACTCCTTCTCCTTATCATTGACCACCATCCCCTTGCCCTTAGGATCCATCTCTTTGGGCGATTAGTCCCTTCGTGAAGAGAACGGCTCTGATACCAATTGAGAGCACCTAGAGGGGGGGTGAATAGGTGATCCTGTAAAAAATTGAAACTTAATCCCACAAAACTTGATTAGGCGTTAGCACAATAAAGCCAAGTGGCTAGAGAGGAGTTCTTGCAAAACACAATAACCACAAAGAGATCAACACAGAGATGGCACAGTGGTTTATCCCGTGGTTCGGCCAAGTCCAACACTTGCCTACTCCACGTTGTGGCGTCCCAATGGACGAGGGTTGCACTCAACCGCTTTCAAGCGGTCCAAAGACCCACTTGAATACCACGGTGTTTTGCTTTCACTTTACTATATCCCGCTTGTGAGGAACCTCCACAACTTGGAGCCTCTCGCCCTTACACTTTGATTATCACAAAGAAGCACAGAAGTAAGGATGGGATGAGCAACGCACACAAGACACGAAATCAGAGCAACAACACGCACACAAGTCACAACACGAGCTCTCAACACAACTCAAAGAGTTCTCTACTCAAATGGAGCTCTAGTTGCTATCACAAAGAATCGAATGCGCGGAATTTGAGTCTTGGTGCTTAGGAATGCTTAGAGAATGCTTGGTCTCTTCCTCCATGTGCTTAGGGGTCCCTTTTATAGCCCCAAGACAGCTAGGAGCCGTTGAGAGCATTCCAGGAAGGCAATTCTTGCCTTCTGTTGCCTGGCGCACCAGACAGTTCAATGCACCACCGGACACTGTCCGGTGCGGATTTGTTTCCTTCTGTGGCGCAGCCGACCGTTGAAGATCCAGAGCCGTTGGCGCACCGGACACTGTCTGGTGCACACCGGACAGTCCGGTGCCCCCTTCTGACCGTTGGCTCGGCCACGCGTCGCGCGCAGATTACGTGGCCGACCGTTGGCCCGGTCGACCGTTGCCTCACCGGACAGTCCGATGCACCACCGGACAGTCCGGTGATTTATAGCCATACGCCGTTAATCGCTTCCTGAGAGCGACGACTTCGCCTATGAATGGCTCACCGGACAGTCTGGTGCACCACCAGACAGTCCGATGATTTATAGCTGTACGCCGTTGATCGCTTCCCGAGAGCAGCCAGTTGACAGTCGCCAGCCTGCACCACCGGACACTGTCCGGTGCACCCAGACTGCGCAGAGTCTTGGCTGCTTAGCCAAGTCTTTTCCAAATTGGTCTTTTCCTGTTTCTAGCACTTAGACACAATATATTAGTCTCCAAAACAATGTACTAAGTCTTAGAAACATACCTTTACTCTTGATTTACACTTTGTCCATCAATTGGCATAGATTAACACTTAAGCACTTGTGTTGGCACTCAATCACCAAAACACTTAGAAATGGCCCAAGGGCACATTTCCCTTTCAGTGATATGTTTTACCGAGGTTTGGCCCTCGAAGGCCTAGTCCCCGTTGAGGAGTCCACTAAGGACGAGTCTCTTTCAACCCTTTCCCTCTCTCCACCGATCACGCAAGACCGGCGAGCTCTTCTTCTTCTCAAGGATCACTTAAGACCCCGCAAGGACCACCACACTCTTTGGTGTCTCTTGCTAGCTTTACAAGCCTCCAAAACTTTGGAGGGAGTTCAATGGGAGTCAAAACTCCACTCGCAAACAAACACAAAGAAGTAGCACACACTATCTCTCAATGAATCTCACAAGGCACTAGTGCTAAACTCAAATGAGTAGCTCTCACTTGCTTGCTCTATCTTTTGTGGCACTTGTGTTGGTTGTAGTGGTCTAAATCTTGTGTATAGGATGGATCAATGAATATATGTGGTTGGGAGGGCTTGAGTATGTCAACTAGATGACTTGGAATGTTGCTTGGGCTCCCACACCTTGAAGTGGCTGGTTGGGGTGGTATTTATAGCCACCAACAAAATTGTAGCCGTTGGAGAAGTCTGCTGGCGATGGGCGCACCGGACAGTCCGGTGCGCCACCGGACAGTGTCCGGTGCGCCGCCATGTCATCCTCCCATTAGGGCTTGGAGCTGGTTGACCGTTGGAGGCTTTGTCCTCATGTGGCATCGGACAGTCTGGTGCGACACCGGACAGTCCGGTGCCCCTCTGACCGTCTGCTCTGACATCTGATTTGCACTGTTCACTTTCCAGTGTCGACCGTTGCGCGCAGATAGCCGTTGCTCTGCTGGTGCACTGGACAGTCCGGTGGCACACCGGACAGTCCGGTGAATTATAGCGGAGGTGCGCCTGGAAAACCCGAAGGTGAAGAGTTTGAGGTCGATCTTCCCTGGTACACCGGACACTGTCCGGTGGCACACCGGACAGTCCGGTGCGCCAGACCAGGGAGCACTTCGGTTTCCTTTGCTCCTTTCTTCTTAAACCCTTTTTAATCTTTGTATTGGCTTTGAGTTGAACCTTTGGCACCTGTGGAACATAAACTCTAGAGCAAACTAGTTAGTCTAATTATTTGTGTTGGGCATTTCAACCACCAAAATCATTTAGGAAAAGGTTTAAAGCCTATTTCCCTTTCAATCTCCCCCTTTTTGGTGATTGATGCCAACACCAACCAAAGCAAATATATAAGTGCAGAATTGAACTAGTTTGCATAAAGTAAGTGCAAAGGTTGCTTGAAACTAATATTATTTCAATAGATATGCATGGTTGGTTTTTCTTCTTATTTAAAATTTTGGACCACGCTTGCACCACTTGTTTTGTTTTTGCAAACTCTTTTGTAAATTCTTTTCAAAGTCCTTTTGCAAATAGTCAAAGGTAAATGAATAAGATTTTGAGAAGCATTTTCAAGTTTTGAGATTTTCTCCCCCTGTTTCAAATGCTTTTCCTTTGACTAAACAAAACTCCCCCTTAATGAAATCCTCCTCTTAGTGTTCAAGAGGGTTTTAAATATTAATTTTGAAGAGGGTATACCAATTTGAAATTTTATCAAAATAAGATACTAATTGAAAAACTTCTTTTAACACTAATTAAAAGACTACATTTTTGAAATTGGTGGTGGTGCGGTCCTTTTGCTTTGGGCTAATACTCTCTCCCCCTTTGGCATGAATCGCCAAAAACGGATACTCGTGAGTGAAATATAAGCCCTTTACTTTCTCTCCCCCTTTGGCAAACAATTAAAATATGAGTGAAGATTATACCAAAGTGAAGAACTATGCGGAATACCGGCAAAGAGTAGATAATACCGATGGAGTTGAGTGGAAGCGTCGTCTTTACCGAATATTCCATTTCCCTTTCAATCTATGACTTAGCATGAAGTACACTTGCAAAACATATTAGTCATAGCAAATGAAAGAGATATAATCACAAGATATATCAATTAAGCATGATCAAAGTTCTATATAATATAGTTTGCTCCCCCTAAACATGTGCATGGAGAGAAACACATATTTTGGCCTTAAATGCCAATTGCACTTAATTAGGTTAATGAGAACATACTTACATCATACAGAACGTGAAGTGCATTGTGTCATAGTATAAGTGTGATGCTCATGACAATTTATGCACTTATGAAAGCATGTTATAAACATCTTGAGCATTTACCCTTAAGGATTTCAAAGAGACTTAAGGACCATCCACCTTTGGAACAAAGGTAGCTTATCCTCGTTACAAGGTTAAGCTTTAAGCTCTTTGACAATTAAATCACTTCATTTAGTTTAAACAAAGATGCATTAATGCAGAAGTGAGATTTTGAGAAGTTAAACTAGGTATGAAGCAGGGTTAATGCATGGACATGCTTTCTCTTCCTTTTATACAAGATATGCAAAGAATGTATAGAAAAGGAAGATTTAGGTACATGTGTAAATGAATGGAAGTAGTTTTACCATTTTGTACCTTCACATAGAGACACTCTCTTCATTGTGCTTTGTCCTTTGTCTTAGTTGCTTAAGACCTATACTTAAGACAATATATGGAAATATTTTGCACAAGAGAGAGTTCTACAACTAGTGATCCTTTTCTAAGTTATTGTTAGCATATATCAAATGGATCACAAATTGCATAAATGTATCATGAATTCTCCTTTTAACTTAGTGCATAAGTAGCAATTGATAGTATACACGGCACTAAGAAACATGATTGTTAATTGAAGTCATTCAATGATCAAACAAATAACAGATGTGATCAAAAGAACAACATATGCATTAGATAAGCTTAAAATAGGAGAATCCAGTAAAAATGCTACTTTAGCAGCGAAGGATATAATTGAAAAGCAGCAGCATACTTCATGAGAAACTTAGTCTTATATATGAGACTATATGAGATTATTAAGATAAAGCGATAGTCTCAACATAATCAAGATATAGAGAGAGGCTCCCCCTAAAGATATGCATCAAGTATTTGAATGAATTTGAATGGATGCACTTACTCTAAAGACAAATAGGGAGAAGCATTATACATCTTGATCAAGGCTTATAAAAATTACAATAAACAACTTTAGCCTAGTATTCCCATTATGAAAGGATTTAGAATACTTACAACCACACCATTGATTGTTTTGAGGATCTTATTATCCAGGTGAGTGTTGTTGTTCTTGACGTCCTTCTCTTTCATGTGATTGTCCTCCCTTTGTAGTTGTTTCTTTTTCCTTTCAAACTTATTGAAAAATACTCAAGAAAGATGTTAATAGCACAAGGGAGCATATGATGACGGATGATTTCTTTAGATAAGAAATATAAACAATTCATCATCCATAAGTCATACAGACATGAAGTAAAATCCTTAACATTAGTGCATTTCATTGAGAAAGAAGAATATGCACCTTTTAAACATTTTGATCAATCATTGGAATTTTACTTCTTCATATTGAATTTAGTATCATAACTTAAAAGCATATCAATATGAGAATGGTTATAGCAAAGGCATGAAATAGATTCTAATGGACTAGTGTATTTATGAGAACCTAGCAAGAATTAAGTCCAATACAGAAACTATTCTTCACATAGATAGAATATGATAAATTAGAGTAAATAAACAATGAGAAACAGAGTTCCCATACCTTTGCTTTTACCTTTCTTCCTTTAGGTGAAGAGAAACCCTTGAGGCTTGTGTACTTTCTCTTTTTGTAGATATTCATAAGTAAGCTCAAGAGATACGTCGTTAGTATCACAAGCACTAGTTTCCATTTTTGAAATCATTTTTGATAAGGAATGAAAAGATGGATTACTAGAATATGGAAACTTCATAGCATGAACTAGATTATCCTATAGATGATGATGTGCTCAATTTTAACTCATAAAACAAGCATAAATAATCCCTTAAGATTATGGGAATAAATCTAATTCATGATATGGAAAGCGATAAATGTGAAAGAATCAAATCCAATTTAAGCAAGTAGAAATACGTCATAAATCATTGGATTGATTTCTCTTTTCATGTTAGATTACGCATTTCCAAAGAGAAACCTATTCTCTACAAGTGAGACTACTTGGGTTACTTAGATAAAAAACATTAGTCTCACTATTCTAGTTATAGAGAGTTTTCCTTTTATAAGTGTCCTAAGGATTTGAATTCCTTATATGACACCTTATTCTTTCTAAGAACTTGAAACATCTCTCTATATCTAGAATCATGGCAATAATAGAATGACTAGCTAAAAACATGCCATGAGATACTTGCAACAAATTAAAGCATGTAGATTGCCATAGTATGGAAATGATGAGTATGCAATCTACCATATGAGAGGAAATTTTTTAAAGAATGGTAATATAAATTTAAAGACATTTGAAGTGCTTCATTTTTCTATGTGACTACACAAGACACATGAGAAATGATAATTTTAAAATGCTTGCACTTAAAAGCATAGATGTTACCATCCTTTGACTTTCCTCCATGTTGTAGGCCTTGATTTTTCCGTGTAGAATAATTCTTTATTTCCTACAACATCAATATCTTCCACGAGATGATATGAGTTTAGACATAACAATTTGAAATAACCTTGGGTCAATCTTAGATATATAGATCATTGAAGATTGATAGCTTGAGTTAATTTGAATTAACTTTCTCAAGCACCCCAAGGCTTTATATCATCTCCTTCTCCTGCAAGGCTTGTCAAGCATATTTTGGTACCCATCGCTTGATGGGTCCATCAAGGTTAGTCAACAAAGATCTAGGAACCCAAACGTCCTTTGTGTTAGCACTAGGTAAACTCATTACCTTTCTAGCACAAGTTGCAATTTTGGGTTGCCTAGTTACATGTGAATTAAGTGACAAGATAGGAGTGGAAGTGTTACCAATAGTACAATCTTTGCATTGATGTCCCTTCTTTCGGCATATGTAGCATAGGCGATCTTCGAGCCTTGAAGATTTCTTCCTTCCTTGTTTATTGCTTGCTACATGGTTAGTGAATATTTTCTTTTCTAACATTATGCCTTTTTGTTTTAAATTGGGACAAGTTCTAAAAAAGTGTCCCTTCTTAGAGCATTTAAAACAAACTTTATCATCCTTGTTAATAATCAAGTCATTTTTAATATAGGGACATGACCTAATCGAGTGCCCCTTTTCAAAGCATTCACTACACTTCTTACTTCTCTTAGTGTGAAGTGTGACTTGATTATTACCTTGGATGTTACCTTTTGTGGAGGTGTGGTTGAGGCTTTTGGAAGAGGTATTGATTTTCTTCTTTTGTTCCTTCCTCTTAGCAATCCTCAGGTCCTTGACACTTTCTTCAAGGGATTTAGTGCATGCCACGGTTGTTCCCGTCTCAAGCTTCTTCACCATGTGATCACGGTTATCTTGAGAAAGTTGAGCAATGCACTTCCCCTTTAGCTGTGTCAAGCTCATTTTAACCTCTCATTTTCTTCTTTGAGCTTTTGATATGTATCATCATTTGTTCCTGCAAATTCTAGCTCAAAGGAAGATTTGCTTGTCGACAGACAACAAGCATTAGCACATGGTAATGTAGTTTCAATTTGAATACATGTGCATGAGTGAGGTTGTTGGGATTTTAAGTTTTCTATCACAACCTCATGAGCAATATTTAATATGATATGATTATCCATAAGATTTTCATAAGAACATAGAAGCATATCATATTTTTCTTGAAAAGCTAGATTTTCATTTTTTAGCTTTTCTACTTGGTCCTTAAGCAAGGCATTCTTATTTACTAATTGAGCGATACAATGTAAAGCATTATCTTGCTCAATTGAAATAGTTTCATACCTTTGGACCAAATCAACATGAGAGCACTTTAGCTCCTCATGTTCTTTAGTCAACTCGTCAAAGTGTAGTGTCGGTGTTTTGAAACCCGGGGGGTCCCTGGACCGACGAGTGAATCATCGCCGCGTGCCCCAGCCCAGATGGGTCGACGCGAGGCGGAACGCGAAGGGGGGAAAGGATGCAACCGGCAGTCGTGAGAGAGTGGATCTCGCGGCCTTCGTGTTAGCCCCGCGCCTGAGTCGGGTGCGCTTGCAGTAGGGGGATACAAGCGTCCACGCGGGAGTGGGAGCGAGCGGCCTTGCGCGAGCGCCGTCCCGTCCTTCTCCGCGCGGGCCAACCAACCCTCTGTAAGAGGGCCCTGGTCCTCCCTTTTATAGGCGTAAGGAGAGGATCCAGGTGTACAATGGGGAGTGTAGCAATGTGCTAACATGTCTAGCGGTGGAGAGCTAGCGCCCTAAGTACATGCCATCGTGGCAGCCGGAGAGGTCTTGGCACCCAGTTCGCGTGGTGTCATGGCTGTCGGAGGAGTGCTGGAGCCTGGCGGGAGGACAGCTGTTGGGGCTGTCGAGTCCTTGCTGACGTCCTCTTGCTTCCATAAGGGGGCTGAGAGCCGCCGTCGTCACAGGGCATGCGGGGCGCCATCATTACTCGCATGGTGGAGCGAGCCGGATGGGACGCCGGTCTGGTTCCCCGTAGCCCGAGTCAGCTCGGGGTAGGGTAATGATGGCGCTTCCTGTTGACGTGGTCGGTCCATGCCCTAGGCTGGGCGAGGTGGAGGCTCCTCCGAGGTCGAGGTCGAGGTCGAGCCCCCGGGTCGGGCGAGCCGAAGTTCGTCGTCTTCCGGGGCTGAGCCCATGTCTGAGCCCTGGGGTCGGGCGAGGTGGAGTTTGCCGTCTTCCGGGGCTGAGCCCGAGTCCGAGCCCTGGGTCGGGCAGAGCGGAGTTCGCCGTCTTCCGGGGCTGAGCTCGAGTCCGAGCCCTGGGTCGGGCGGAGCGGAGTTCGCCGTCTTCCGGGGCTGAGCCCGAATCCGAGCCCTGGGTCGGGCGGAGCGGAGTTCGCCGTCTTCCGGGGCTGTGCCCGAGTCCGAGCCCTGGGTCGGGCGAGGCGGAGTTTCCTAAGACGCCCGAGGCCGGCCTTGGCTACTGTCAACCTGTAGCATCCCAAAAATTCAAATCCTGAAATTTTCTCAAACTCGCTCTAAATTCAAAATGAATTTCAAATTTCATTTCAAAATGTTTGTTTGCGAGTTGATATCAGCAAATAAATTATAGTGGTCTATATTCTCTCCAAAATCCTCCTCAAAATATTCTACAAATATTTCCTCAGTGACCCCCTCAAATTCGTTCCAGAAATACTGCCCAGATATTTCCCACTGATCCCCTCTGATTCTTTCCAGAAATACTGCCCAAATATTCCACAGATAATCCTCCAAGCATTTTCCTCCTGAGAAATACCTTCAGAATCATTTTTCAAGTCCCTACAAATATTTTCTTCATAACTTTCCTCATGCTCATACGTATACGTACGCCTCCGGTGTCATACGATCAGCTCTACAAGCTAATTACACTTATACAAGACAAATACATGCTAATCTCCCACTAATCCTCTCATCCTCCCACTAATCCTCTCATCCCTCCCCCTAATCCTCCCACCATGGCTATAAATAGAGGGGCAAGGGCCTCCTCCCATCCCACCCCAAGCCATTTCATGGCAACTCTCTCCCCCCACACACACACCCACTCCATGTTCCACACAAGCACACACTAGCACAAGGATCGTTCGGTCGTTCTTCGATCGTTCGTCCCCCTGTTCTTAGTTTGTTCATTCGTTCGTCCGATCGTTCGATCGTTCGTCCGATCGTTCATGGTTCGTTCGTCCGTTCGTCCGATCGTTCGATCGTTCGTCCGTTCGTTCGTCCAAATAATCTTTTTCCTACCGTTATGCTGCCGAAATTCCAATCGTTCGTTCGTTCGATCATTCGATCGTTCATCGTTCGTTCATAGTTCCTATTCATCGTTCATCGTTCGTTCATAGTCCCTATTCATCGTTCGTTCATAGTCCCTATTCATCGTTCTTCCAGATAATCTTTGTCCTGCCGTTATGCTGCCGAGATTCCGATCGTTCGTTCTTTCGATCATTCGATCGTTCATCGTTCGTTCATAGTTCCCTATTCATCGTTCATCGTTCGTTCATAGTCCCTATTCATCGTTCTTCCAGATAATCTTTATCCTGCCGTTATGCTGCTGAAATTCCGATCGTTCGTTCGTCCGATCATTCGATCGTTCGTCCGTTCGTTCGTCCAAATAATCTTTTCCTGCCGTTATGCTGCCGAAATTCCAATCGTTCGTTCGTCCGATCATTCGATCGTTTGTCCGTTCGTTCATAGTTCCTATTCATCGTTCATCGTTCGTTCATACGAACTATTCACTATCACTATTCACCGTTACTATTCATCGTTACTATTCACATACACTATTCATCATCGTTACTATTTACCATTACTATTCATCATCGTTACTATTCATCGATGATATCTATAATTACTTTTCCGTCACCACTATTCATTGTTACTAATCATCGTTACTATTCATCGATCATCCGATCGCCCCAAATTTCAACTACTCATCCATCATGCTGTCCAGTCCACTTAAGACCAGCCAGACCCATATTCCAGTCATCCGGACTCCGGTGACTGTGATTTTCCTTCCAGTAGGGAACTTCCCATCTGGTCACCCATCCTAGGTTTCTCCAAGTTGAGCATGCTTAACTTTGAGATTCCTTTGAACCAGGCTTCCAAACTCAGATTCCAATAACTCTTGTTTCTAAATTCTTATCAAATTATTCCCTATCCAACCATGTCATCCCTTAAGCATGGTTCATGTTCCAGAAAACTCCCAAAATACTCTTGTCCCATATTCTGCCTATAACTCTCCTGTTCATACTAAGTCAGACGATTCATTCGTCACTATTCTCACCAACAGTGAACTTCACTGTGCTACACCACCTACACTCAGCTATAAATACACCCAGCTACCCTCTCCCTCTCCACACACACTCAACACCCTCAGCCAAGGCAAACACCCCACCCACTCAGTTACTCCGCTCTGCCGGCTACACGCATAGTGTCGCTTTGCCTCCAGTCCACCCTCCTGGTAAGCACCTCCGCTCCACCACCAGTAATATCACAACACCACATGACATAGATTCTACTCAAGACTCTACCCATCCATATATCGCTTTTCTGACCACTATACTAAATATTTGTTGGTATACTTGCTGGTTTGTATGTTTGCTTGTTCATGTTGCATAGTTATCGGAGCGTTCGTGCCATCTCGTGGAGGCCAGATCTACAAGTCTACGCCAGGCGGTGGAGCCAGAAGCCAGTTCCGCGAGCTCTCCTTCCCCCTTCGCCGAATAAGCACGACAAGCTCACTGGATCCCTTTGATGCATAAATTACCTATGATTTTTCAACCACAACCCTTAGCCTGTTATTTTATGCATGATATGATTTTGAGACAAGTTATTATGGCCACCCAGCCGCTTGCCGCAATCAATCCCTGATATATTTGTTACAAATGATTTGAGAACAGGTGTGAGTTTTCAAAAGAAAATGCTTTTCAAAATGTGTGTGATGAAGGGTTTTCACCCTTATCACCTTGTGAGTGGGATAATCAGGGACTCCCTGGTTTAGGGGAGGGCCTAAGGTGTTGGCTCAGCTGGTTTAGGCGTGAGCAGAAGGATTGTCCCCTCATATAAGGACCGGTTTGTCATCTTCACTACCTGTACTCTTTAATAGTACAACCACTCGAGACTGTGTGGGCAGTCACTCAATCTGAACTCGTACGGTCCAACCCCAGGGTTATGAAGGCTGGGGAGCACCGGGAGGATAAGGAGGGGGAAAGTTTTGTCCGGTTTGGACATGGTGGTGGCCTGACTCCTTCCGGATAACCGTTAAGGTTAGGACGTGCGAGGAAAGAAAGAGATTCGGATTCGGATCTCACTGATCATGAGATCGCAGAGCCGGACTAGTGGGTAAAGTGTACACCTCTGCGCAGAGTTTGAAAACCTATTCGAATAGTCTGTGTCCACAGGAATGGACGAGTCTGGTATGGTATGGCAATTAATGTTTTGTTTTCCAAAAAAAAGAGATGGTTTTGAGAAAAGTGGTTTTTAAAAAGGTTCGGCGGTTGAGCCGTGAGCTATGGTGGACGGGAAGTCTAGTAGCAATTTTTGAAAAGGAAAACCAGTGGGAAACTGCTGAGATACCTGGATGGTTTAGTCCAGGGGATTTTGTTCTAATATTGAAAAACTTCCTGCTCCTTTTGGAGAGGATGCACTTTGCAAAATACAAAATGTTTTTCAAAACAACCCTGCATAAAATATTGCTGTTTCTGCAAATATCCTGAGCTCTACATATTCCATGAATTATATCTGATTTCCCCATTCCGCGGGTGAAGGTGGGCTGCTGAGTACGTTTGTACTCACCCTTGCTTATTTGTTGTTTTTCAGAAAAAGGAGATCGGGTAAGAGTTACGACTGTTCCCAACCTTGCCTGTGGCTGTTGGACCACTGACTTGCTTCGCTGCGTATATCGGGCTGCTTCAGCCCCACTCTGATGATATGTCTCGAGTTGTGGACCAACTCTTAAAGTTGACCGCCACCTTTATAGGTTTGTCTCGTTTAAGCAGATTTGGTATCATCTGATGTATAAATGTGTTTGCTAGCCTCCTGGGACTAGTAATTGTATCACATTTGAGTCCCAGAGGATTGGGGACGCTTCAGGTGGTATCAGAGCTGTTAGGTTGGCCGCAGGACGTAACCCTTAGCCTGATCAAAAGTTTTTGAGTCAAAACTATTTTCTTAAAAAAATTCTTGCTCTCATCCCTTCATTTCAAAAATGTTTTCCCCCTTTCCTTCTTTCAGAAGTCAGATGGAGGTTCAGTGCCAAACCAGCTTCTGCCAGAATGAAGATGGTTTCCCCAAGTTGCTGAGAGCATGCACAGTCCGCCTCGGAATCAGGAGCCAGCCAGAGTATGATGGTCGTGAATTCATCGAGCATGGCACAGAGAAGTGTGTCGTGACTGTATACATTGGATCCAGTCCGCACCATGTGGAATGGAGTGTCACTGCTGGTGGGCACAGATTCAAAGGCACCTGCCAAGTCGTCGCTCGCAAGGCATTGAGGACCCTGTGTCAACTTTATGAAGAAGAAGTGGCCGACACCCCGCTCAGATTCTTTCCGCCCTTTCAGAGAGACCGTCCAGTTTGGATGGCCAGGATGCGTGCATTGGAAGAGCAGCAGCTGCTTGAGGACGACCCCACAGTCGTGTACCTCACTGCATACCTGCTCACCCTGGATGCCCAGTATGATTTCTTGGCCCGGCACCACCGTCAGATGATTGCCCGAGCAGAAGATGCAGAGAAGCTCAACCGTAAGCTCCATGTGGATCTCACCACAGCTCAAGCCCGTGTAGCTGCCTTAGAAAGTCGTGAAGTCATTGCTGTTGAAGCCCTGAAGCAAGCCAAGGATGAGCATGTCCAGAAGCTGATGGAGGCCTACTTGGTAACCCATAACCAATGTAGAGCCCTGCGGATCCAAGAGCCCGCTCCATCCAACCCAGTTCAACCCAGGAGAGCTGAAGATCCCCAGATTCTTCAAGGTCACCCGGTCTCTATCAGAGGAGAGAAGAAGGCTTGGGAACTCCCGGAAGGAACCATAGTCTTGGAAGGAATTCCAGTCTCCCCTAAGGCTATGGATAAACAAGAGCACCCTGAATCCTCCCAAGATCCCCCTCCAGAGTTGTTTGAGCCCCTCACCATGAAGAAGATTCCAGCACCGTCCCTTGAGGTCAAGGAAGAAGCTGCAAGCACCCCGCCAGCACCGCCGCCCTCAGAGGAGCTACAAGAGCCAGTCCAGCTTGAAGAAGAGTTCAACCACGTCTTGCCATCTCAGTCGCCGCCAGAAGAAGTTATCAACATCAGCTCCCTGTTGACCCATCCAGGATATGTCTCAGATTGAAGTTGTGTGCAAGCCTTGCCAGAAGAGAAGTTGTCTGGTCTGAAGTTAGTATGCCCAGTCCTCTGCATGCATTGGGTAGTGAAGTTTTTCTTCACTTTGGCTAGAGCCCTGCATGTATGAGAGTTAATCGTATAGTCCCGTGCCTTGAAAAACTCTATTTGTGTGGCCCCCTGGGGCATTTCAAAATGAATTTTGCTTGATGTTTTCTCCCCTTTTGAGTGCATATGTGATGCTTTAATGTTAGTGCTCATAAGTTGCATTTAGCATAGTTCTCAATTCAGGAGCCAAGCAATAGTAGTTATGCTTAGCCCCCGAATCTGAGTAGTCCGCGCTTTGGAAAAACTCTATTCTTCCCTTATTCAAAACATTTGATTTGTTTGTGCTTATCATTGCTGAGCTAGTGTGTTTTCTTTTCGTTTTTCTTAAAAAGGTTTTCTCTAAAAACATAGATCACAAATTAGAGCTAATCCTTACCTTATGCTTCCATTCTCATCTTAACCCATCTGAAGAAAAAAGTGCCTTACCCAAGAAGACACCGGGAAGCTCACCCTTGAAGCCTGTAACAAGCTACAGAAGAAACCAGTCCAGCCGCTCAGTCAAAAGGACCGACCGTGAGAATCAAAGCACTGCCCTTGAGTCAAAGTAAACAGGAAAAGAGGACAGAAGGAGTTATTACCATACAGAGAGGCAAAGATTCTTGGAACCAGAGACCACAAACATCAGGGTCATTGACCCCACCACTCACCCGTGCCCCTCGCACGCGTGCCCGCCTCCATGCGCACTACCACCGCCCCACACCCCCCCTTTTGCAGCACACTACCGCCGCCCACGCCACCTTTGCAGCGCACCCACCGCCACCATCATCGCCGGCAACACCAGACCCCCCTCCCCTTGTCGCACCCGCTGCCGCGTAGCACCTACTCCATCACCACCACTCTGCAACCGGACACCCCCGCTCGCCTATAAATCCCCCCCACCAGTCCCCTCAACTCCCAACTCGCTCAAAGCACACTCCAGATAAATCTCCTTTGCCAAATCGCAAGCAACTCTATTTTCCCACTCCCTTGCTCCTAAGATCACAATGCTTGGTGATTCTTGGGTTGAAGACTGTTGCACATGGTTCATAGTCTTTGGTTTCCTCCAGTGTATGATGGTAATACTCTTTGATAGAATCCTCCAGTGGGAAGAGCAAAGAGAAAGAAAGGAGCAGTGAAAAGAGAAAAAAAGATAGCGAAGAGAAGATAAGAAGAAGGTTCTCCCAAAATCAACCCTGTGTCAGTCATCTCTCCGCAGCCTGCTCAAGCAGCAACAACAGAAGAAGGCCCCGTAACACCCTTGTTATGAGGTACTTCAAGGAGTTCAAATCCCCAAGATTCAAGAGATCTACCCTCATTCTTTTTAAGTGGGGTAGTATTCCCGTAAGGTTCCTGCTATGGAGAAAAAGAAGAAGGCCTTAGTAAGCTTGTGGAGGACCAGATCATCGAAGCTTATAAGTTTCTGGATGAGAAGTGGTTACCCAAGTTTTGTTGATGAAGCACCAGAAGACCAACCAAGGAAGGAATCCATGTGGGAGTTCGCAAGAGAAAGGTTTGCGTGTTGGCATCGATGCTTCCTCAATAAGCTAGCTGCCAAGCGAAAGCTGAAGCCTGAAGATGATCTTTGAGTAGCCAGAATCAGCATTTGCAATCAGCAACCGGATGCTCCGCAAGGGCTAGATTTTGTTGAAGTTCCATCTCCTCGAAGAGTTGCAAAGTGAAGATATGTAGCTGAAGTAAAGCTATACCCATAACCCTTCTAAGCCGAATCTCGAGGACGAGATTCCTTTTAAGTGGGGTAGATTTGTAGCATCCCAAAAATTCAAATCCTAAAATTTTCTCAAACTCGCTCTAAATTCAAAATGAATTTCAAATTTCATTTCAAAATGTTTGTTTGCGAGTTGATATCAGCAAATAAATTATAGTGGTCTATATTCTCTCCAAAATCCTCCTCAAAATATTCTACAAATATTTCCTCAGTGACCCCCTCAAATTCGTTCCAGAAATACTGCCCAGATATTTCCCACTGATCCCCTCTGATTCTTTCCAGAAATACTGCCCAAATATTCCACAGATAATCCTCCAAGCATTTTCCTCCTGAGAAATACCTTCAGAATCATTTTTCAAGTCCCTACAAATATTTTCTTCATAACTTTCCTCATGCTCATACGTATACGTACGCCTCCGGTGTCATACGATCAGCTCTACAAGCTAATTACACTTATACAAGACAAATACATGCTAATCTCCCACTAATCCTCTCATCCTCCCACTAATCCTCTCATCCCTCCCCCTAATCCTCCCACCATGGCTATAAATAGAGGGGCAAGGGCCTCCTCCCATCCCACCCCAAGCCATTTCATGGCAACTCTCTCCCCCCACACACACACCCACTCCATGTTCCACACAAGCACACACTAGCACAAGGATCGTTCGGTCGTTCTTCGATCGTTCGTCCCCCTGTTCTTAGTTTGTTCATTCGTTCGTCCGATCGTTCGATCGTTCGTCCGATCGTTCATGGTTCGTTCGTCCGTTCGTCCGATCGTTCGATCGTTCGTCCGTTCGTTCGTCCAAATAATCTTTTTCCTACCGTTATGCTGCCGAAATTCCAATCGTTCGTTCGTTCGATCATTCGATCGTTCATCGTTCGTTCATAGTTCCTATTCATCGTTCATCGTTCGTTCATAGTCCCTATTCATCGTTCGTTCATAGTCCCTATTCATCGTTCTTCCAGATAATCTTTGTCCTGCCGTTATGCTGCCGAGATTCCGATCGTTCGTTCTTTCGATCATTTGATCGTTCATCGTTCGTTCATAGTTCCCTATTCATCGTTCATCGTTCGTTCATAGTCCCTATTCATCGTTCTTCCAGATAATCTTTATCCTGCCGTTATGCTGCTGAAATTCCGATCGTTCGTTCGTCCGATCATTCGATCGTTCGTCCGTTCGTTCGTCCAAATAATCTTTTCCTGCCGTTATGCTGCCGAAATTCCAATCGTTCGTTCGTCCGATCATTCGATCGTTTGTCCGTTCGTTCATAGTTCCTATTCATCGTTCATCGTTCGTTCATACGAACTATTCACTATCACTATTCACCGTTACTATTCATCGTTACTATTCACATACACTATTCATCATCGTTACTATTTACCATTACTATTCATCATCGTTACTATTCATCGATGATATCTATAATTACTTTTCCGTCACCACTATTCATTGTTACTAATCATCGTTACTATTCATCGATCATCCGATCGCCCCAAATTTCAACTACTCATCCATCATGCTGTCCAGTCCACTTAAGACCAGCCAGACCCATATTCCAGTCATCCGGACTCCGGTGACTGTGATTTTCCTTCCAGTAGGGAACTTCCCATCTGGTCACCCATCCTAGGTTTCTCCAAGTTGAGCATGCTTAACTTTGAGATTCCTTTGAACCAGGCTTCCAAACTCAGATTCCAATAACTCTTGTTTCTAAATTCTTATCAAATTATTCCCTATCCAACCATGTCATCCCTTAAGCATGGTTCATGTTCCAGAAAACCCCCAAAATACTCTTGTCCCATATTCTGCCTATAACTCTCCTGTTCATACTAAGTCAGACGATTCATTCGTCACTATTCTCACCAACAGTGAACTTCACTGTGCTACACCACCTACACTCAGCTATAAATACACCCAGCTACCCTCTCCCTCTCCACACACACTCAACACCCTCAGCCAAGGCAAACACCCCACCCACTCAGTTACTCCGCTCTGCCGGCTACACGCATAGTGTCGCTTTGCCTCCAGTCCACCCTCCTGGTAAGCACCTCCGCTCCACCACTAGTAATATCACAACACCACATGACATAGATTCTACTCAAGACTCTACCCATCCATATATCGCTTTTCTGACCACTATACTAAATATTTGTTGGTATACTTGCTGGTTTGTATGTTTGCTTGTTCATGTTGCATATTTATCGGAGCGTTCGTGCCATCTCGTGGAGGCCAGATCTACAAGTCTACGCCAGGCGGTGGAGCCAGAAGCCAGTTCCGCGAGCTCTCCTTCCCCCTTCGCCGAATAAGCACGGCAAGCTCACTGGATCCCTTTGATGCATAAATTACCTATGATTTTTCAACCACAACCCTTAGCCTGTTATTTTATGCATGATATGATTTTGAGACAAGTTATTATGGCCACCCAGCCGCTTGCCGCAATCAATCCCTGATATATTTGTTACAAATGATTTGAGAACAGGTGTGAGTTTTCAAAAGAAAATGCTTTTCAAAATGTGTGTGATGAAGGGTTTTTGTGACGGAACCTCCCAAGTAATCAGGCCCACCTACAGTTGTCCTTGTCTAACAGACATCAGACACCCTGTAGATGTTCCTAAGTTACTTGACAAGCTCGGTATCTTTCCTTACCTCACCAGGAACGTTTCACCCGTCTTGCAGACATTACAGATCATCGGAGATAAAGATATGCGGAAGCGATTACATAATCTTACATTTATTTCCAAAGTAAGCTCAAGTTAAGTTATTACAGACCAGGTCTAAAAACGAGTGCATAAAAGTATTAATTATACAAACCAGGGAAACACAACATCTCCCGAAGGACTAGAAACAAAAGATCTTAAGTGGAGGACTGAGTCCTCCCGCACTTCATTCTTGTTTCTCTTCGTTGGGAACCACCTTAGCACAGAAGCAGCAGAAGTCTGCTACTTCCCCACCTAAAAACAACAAAGGGATAAACCCTGAGTATGGAATTACTCAGCAAGTCTTACCCGACTAAGGAAAAGACTCTCAAGGGTATGCTGGATATATGGGAGTCAAGGTAAGGCTTCTCAATAGTCAAAGACTCTGTTTTGCAGAAATGCTTACTAAAGTGGATCCTTAAAAATCCAGTTTTAATTGTCAAGTTAGGTAAAGTTACCTGCACTAGAGTTCTTTCTATCCTAGTTCAATCACTGGTCCTGCACTAGCCATTTTCTTAACCAAAAACCCATCCTCTTTAGTGGAATGCTACGTGTAGGTCAGTGACCAAGTCTTCATAACCGCGAAGGTACGGCGATCCGAATCGATTATACTCAGCTGAGGATCTCCAATCACACGACATATGTAGCACTTAACCCTTGCATATGTCAACCCGCCACCGGGGTTCTTAAGACCGGATCAGGTTCACGCAAACCGAGAGCACAGATACACCACCGTCCAGCCTCTTGCCACGGAGGGTACACGCTACTCTCGCCACCGCTCCACTCCCATTTCGTGTTATCTTATTCCGGCCTTAGTCTACCCAAGGCAAGGCTTACCCATGACGAGGCATGTGACCAGTTAAAGGGTCCTCGATCATCAAGCCTACATCGAGACGGTCCTTAATCGACTCAGACGGAGACACTACACCGAGACTCTCTTCTCGTGCAAGTCACCCGCCCGGTCTCAGCTTAATCTTTTTAACCCAAAAACTTGGTACCTGACAGAGGTACATCTTTTCCGATGTTGGACCCATCATGGCCATGATGGATCCACCATCAAGTTTTATTTTCGAAAACATCCCTCCCACTTAGCCAAACATCTTTTGTAAAACAAATCCTTTTGTTTTTCTAAAGCAATACTAAGCAAAGTAAAACCTTTTTGTAAAGACAGGATTTCAAGGAGGGTAATCAAAATCAAGGAAGGCAATGCAGGAATTGTTTAATCAATCAACTCCTATCACCTAATGCAGCAAGTAAGTGAGAAAGATTTTAAAAACATCAAGGTAAGTGGCAAATGCACCGGGGCTTGCCTTTGTTATCAGATGTGTCTGGCTCGGATCCACAGATATCAAAATAGAAGCAGTTGTCTGCCTGAGGATCAGAGGTGGGTGGTATCCCTTCTTCGGAAACTTCTTCTTCCTCCTCGTGCTCTAAGATAACCATATACATGTATAAAGATGGATGTCATGGAATGCTCATGAGGATGCAAAGGTAGCATAAACTTATTAGTTATGTCTTGAATACAACTTTCCTTCACAGAGGTCCGGGAACTTAGGGTTTCCGGAGTCAGTAAAGGAGTTCATGGAGCAGGGGGGTGGTTTTGGGTTTAGTGATCAAACAAGGCCCAAACTGACCCAAATTCTACCCATGGCTTCTAAATAATGTGAAAAACTCACATAAAAAATTTGGGGAATTTTGGACTTATTATATATTTTCTAAAAATCCAGAACCAATAGTTTAGGCTATTTTAAATACCCTAAAATTCCCTATTTGATCTAGAAATCATGAAACTATTTTTAATAAATTCTATGGAAAATAACAAACCTAGGAAAATTGGTCTCATAATTTTAGCATTTTTCTACATTTTTCTACACATTTCTAAAGCTCGGCTGTAAAAGAAAAAGGAAAAGCTTTTAAACAGTACTGGGCCGTTTCAGGTCCAGCCGGCCCAGGCCCAAGCGGTTTCGCGCGCGCGCCCGCGCGCAGTCGCGCCCTGGTGATTTTGCAGAAAGGCCCACGGCTTACTGATTATTCCGAAGTGGGTTTGATTACTATTGCACTGAGTCACTGGTGCTTTGCAGAAAAACCCTTCGCGTTCTATTCATTCACCACACCGAGTCCTCGACGGTGCTCAGCACGGCCGCGCTCCGGCGAGCGGCAGACCGGCCGATTGGGGCCAAGGCTGAGCTCTCCGAGCAGCTAACATGAAATTGAAGCTAGCCTAACTATTTCCCCTAACCTAATTGCACCGTTGGTGGCTCATGGAGCTCCGGCCACGGTGACCGAGAGCACGGCGGCCTGGGGATCGTGTTCTCGGCGATCCCAGGCGGTTTGGTTCAATTAAACTGGTCGGGGAGCATCACCAACATATAAGGATGCTAGAACAGTGATGAGAAGAGGATGAGCGGACCTGGAGAAGGCTGGCTGCGGTGAGCTCGTTTTACAGCGGCGGAGAACCGATTTGGGGGCAATTAGAAATTCGAGCGCTCGGGTGGATGATCGGGGCCGATTGACGGTGGCTGGATGCGTAAAGATATGGCGGAGCTCACGGCGGGGGCAATTTATAGAACCCCGAAGCGGTGGCGCTTAATTTGATCACGAAGCGTTGGCGGCCGGAGACGGGGAAGACGTGCTAGCTTTGCGGGTACGTGGCCGTGACGTGGCGGTAAGTCCGGTGAGCCACGGAGGGGTTAGAGAAGGTCACGGCGACACGGTGAAAGGCTTGGACACGCGGCATAAGGCCGGGAAGCGGCGGTCGACGGCGAGGTAATCCGCCAGCCGCAAAGTTGAAGGGAGACAGGGGGGGTGAAGTCGTCGGAGTGGTGGCCAGCTCACCGGTGACGAGGCCTTTACCGCGGCAAGCTTATCCGGTGACCGTTGAGCGCGAATCTTGGCGAACGTCGATCGACGGCGGCAGCAACCGGCGGTGAGGACGAAACCTGATCTTCTTCAGTTATATGGTTACTGTACCATCAGAACACTGGTTCAGAGCGACTGACCGAGCAAGTTTAGGGCTATTTCTCTCCAAATTTCATGTGATGACAGGTCTCAGTCTCTATACCAAAGTTGTAGTGCTACATACCAGCTACAACTCCATTATAGGACTTGAACACATTTGAGCACTGGATCCTGCTTGAATCTGAGCTAAAAGTTGGTGTCAGCTCACTGCTAAACTGAATCTCAGTTCAAACAACCTGACAACCAAACTTTGATGGGGTTTTTCTCCAAATTTTTCATAACAACTATGCTTGCACCCTTTAGCAAAGTTGTTCTCCTATGATTAGGCTTCAACTTTGATGTGGTGACCTAGGGCAGAAACCCAATAGGTTGCAAGTTATAAAGCTCCAAAGTTGAGCCCATGCACTGATTTTTCAGACTTAGTGCAAACTCAAGGGAGGTCCATTTTGCAAATAAGTCCAAAACCAAGGGTTTTGCTTGTAAATCTCCTCAAATGTGGACCAAATGACTTTATGGTTTAAAACATACTAGTTTTTACACTTTAGTCCAATTGTGCATCAATTTTGCACATAGGTCCCTAGGGTTTGGACTTTGGGTTTTCCAGGGTTCCAACTAGGGTTTTTAATATCCCAGGGGTATAAATGTGATTCAACTTTATTGTTGGGGTCACTTTATGACTTTTACCCTAAAGCCTTTAGGTTTTCTCAACTTTAGTTAAGTTTTACCCCATTAACCATTGGTTAGGGTTAAGTCCTTAAACCAGGGTCCTATTTGTAAAACAGTAAAACAATACAACTTGTTTGAAATTTTTGGCCTAGTGAATGCACTCTAGGTGTGTCAAACATATGCAATGCCCATGCTCATGATGTCATGCTCAAGTTTTAGTTAGAGTAACACCAGGGGTGTTACATCCTTCCCCCCATAAAAGAATCTCGTCCCGAGATTTAAAGTCCTAGGGTGAGTAATGGAAAAGGAAATGTGTCACGTTTTTATTTCCTTATTTCTGGTACAAGGCAGGGGTGGTGTGGGGGTTCATTCCTTTATTACATAGTTATACAAACTTTACAATTTACAAGAGGCTAGAAAGCCTGGGAAATTCTTATCTAAGAAATCTTGGGTTTCCCATGTAGCCTCATCTTCCGAATGCTGGTTCCACTGTATCTTATAAAACTTGAGAGTCCTTCTCCGGGTAACCCTGTCCTTTTGATCCAGAACTCGAATAGGATGTTCCGAGTACGTTAAATCTGGTTCCAGGACAACATCAATCACTTCAACGGTTCGATCGGGAACCCGAAGACACTTCTTCAATTGTGACACGTGGAACACATTATGCACGGCAGACAATGTTTCGGGGAGCTGAAGTTGATACGCTACTGGCCCATATCTTTGAAGAATAGGGAATGGACCAATGTACCTGTTGAGGACTTGTTCTCAAATGCTTCGAGTTAAGAACAAGGCAACATAGAAGATGTTAAACATTGAGGTCCTTCGTCCTTCGAAATATTATGCCCCTTCGGGAAATAATGCTTTAGGACGAAGGTCACAAGTGACATACCTTCGTAAATATAATAAATAATGCCGAAGGATTCATATAAAGCGTGAAATATAAATATCAACATATGATCACTTCTATTTTATTAACATGGATAAATAGAAATGATTTCAAATTACAAATGTACCTCCGGTCTTGAGAGAAGGTAAAAGTACAAACGTAACGCAAAAGCCAATGCCAAATCAGCGTGAACAGTACGGGAGTACTGTTCATCTATTTATAGACGCGGGACGCAGCCCACGTAAAATTACATCCATGTCCATTACATTTGTTAACGGTTTATGGAAATCTGTCGAGGCCCCCGAAGTCTTTTCATCTTTAAGTCGGTTCCCCTTTATGCCATCGCGCCGAAGCTTCCCTGCGCACAGCTTCGGCTGCCCTCGACCTTCGTCTGGTTCAGGCTTCGTCCTGGTCATGCTCCATATCCATAATTCTGAATCCGAAAATACCTGTTCATATAATCCACTTGGAAAACATTGTCAAATCATGTTTTTGAGGACCTTCGGAGGACGAAGGCCCCCAACAGTAGCCCCTCGCAATATTAATTTGTAAATAGTAAATTCAGATTGCGATATGGACGAAGGCCTTGAGCCGAAGGTCCGAAAAAACACCTTCCCTTTGCTAGAATAGCAACATTCACTGACAAGCGGGGCCTTTCAATTTTCAACGCCCTAGGCGTATAAATAAGATCACATCGCGAACTCATTTGGTACGCACACTTGCCTTTTGCTTCGGCCCACTAAAATTTTTAGCTCTTGTTCGTTAAGATTTGCTGGTCTTTTTGATTTCGAAGCTTCGACCTCGGGAACAATTTTTTAGCGCTCCCGAAGATGTCTGAAGGCAAGAAGATCCCTGCTGAGACGAAGCTGAAGATCCCTGCTGAGACGAAGCTGAGTCTCGAGGAGGAGAAAAATCTGGGGTTCCTGATAGCGATGGCAGAGACCAATACAGAGAAAATCACGAAGGAGATTCTCGAAGGTTTGTCCGAAGATACTGATGACAGCGACAGCTATGATGTGGAAAGTGGTGGGGAAGAGGCCGAAGATCGACCGTGGCGACCAAGCCACACAGTTTTTGGGAAAACGACCATCAAGCAGAGTCACATTGATAATATGAGGGGGCGATATTTCCGAGACATATCTATTGTGAGAGCTGATACCGGGGAAAAAACTTCTCCCACCCCCGAAGAAGATGAAGTTGTGATTTTCCGAAGCTTCCTCAAGGCTGGGCTTCGATTCCCCCTGAGCAACTTTGTTGTTGAGGTACTAAAGACATTTCAAGTCCATCTGCATCAAATCACTCCCGAAGCCATCATAAGAATGGGAGTGTTTGTCTGGGCTGCGAGGAGCCAAGGTTTGGAACCGAACGCTAAAAGCTTCTGCAATATTCATGAGTTATTATACGAGACGAAGCCCTGGGGAAAGGAGCAATACCACAACAACTTTGGGTGCTACAGCTTCGGCGCCCGCTCCGGGTCAAGCTGCCCTGTGCCGACCTTTCGGAAGAGGTGGCCCGGAGCCTGGATGACTGAATGGTTTTATGTAAAGAATGATCTAAAAGCTCAAGAGAATGTGAAGAGTATCATTATGCACCCAATCTGGCAACGCTTCGGTCTTCGAAGGCCGAAGGTCGAAATGGACGAAGCCGCCGAAGAATGCCAAAGAGCCTTCGGGGTAGTCTGCTCGTTTATTGGGACAAGGGACTTGGTCCAAGAACACATTGCCTTCAGGGTATGGCCACTTGCAGAAAAGTGGGAAATGCCGAAGGAAACCATCAAAGAGTCCGACGAAGGCGGACTAGTCAGATTAAAGTACACATTCAAATATGCAGATAAATTTGTTGAACCTGATGATGATTGGCTGAAAAGCATTGAAACATTAAGTGATGAATTACTTGGGGCATATTCGAAGGCTGAAAATACTGCACTATCAGCAGCCTTCGGAGGCCGAAAAAAGAAGAGACTCAACCGAGTGTTTGATGCAGTCGGGTTCTTCTACCCTGATTATCGTTATCCCATCCGAAGGCAAAAAAGGAAAAACATAACCTCTGACAAAGAAGAAGCTGCAACTGCTCCTAGTGAGCCAGAACCGAAAGGAAAAAGGTTGAAGGTCCTCACACACCGACCACGCCATATTGAACCAGCTTCGGTGCCTGAGTTTACCGGAGAAACTTCTTCGGCCGCCGAAGCTGAACAGCCAACCTTGCTGCCAGAAATTGCAGAGATGGCCGAAGCGCCATCCACAGAAAAAATGGAAGAAACGAAAAATCCGACTAAGGAAAAAGCATCAGAAATTTTGAGTCCTGTAGCAAATGTCGAAGCAGCAAAAATCCAAAAGGGTACAATGGTGACCCCAAAAAGGAAGAGAATGGTAAATGTACTAGATGTCTTGGAGACAATTAAGTCTTCAAGCACAACTCCAAAAAAGAGTGTTGAAATTGCTGAAGCTTCTTCTGAAGCTCCGACGCAACAAGCTGAAGCTGAGGCTGGGCCTTCAGAGCCCTTCAAGGAGCAAACTTTGGAAGCCGAAGCAATAAAAATACCAGAACCAATTTTAGTTGAAGAAACTGACACTGCCATCCCCGAAGCGCCTGCCAGCATGTGTGATTACATCATACGACATGCTTCGGGGAAAAAACTATCTGAAGAAGAAAGTCATGAAGCTAACCATTATGCAAAGGAGCTAAAATATCCAAAGGGGGCAGTAATATTCAATGGGACAAATGAAGATGATTTCTTATACTGCCTGCCTGACAACAAAGAGCTATCTGTCTGCCGAGAGATGGCCAGGAGTATTGGTTTCCCGAAGCTTGAATCTGGATTAAGCGCCATGACGAAAGAAGATCTCGCAGACAGTCTTGCGTACAACAGCCTGAAGGTGCGGGAATTAAACGCTTGAAAAAACCCCCTTATTATTATTTTTTTACGCAACTCATTCCTTTTTTCTTATATGAATTCTTTTTCGTATAGGGCCTGATCCTAAGCAACGCGCTAAGAGCGCAAAAGAGCGCCGAAGATGAAAGTTATGAAATTGCGTTTAATAATTTACGCTCCGAAGTTATCAAACTGAGAAACGAAGCTTTGGAAAAAGATAAAATTCTGCTTACACTGGTAGATAAAGTGAAAAAAGACGAAGCTGCTTCAAAGGCCCAAACCGAAGCTCAAAAACGCGAGATTAAAGATCTTCAGAAACAGCTGGCTAGAGCTAAAGAGGAGCGCGCGCTTGAGGAAACGAAACGAGAACTTAGTGATTTTATGGTCAGCAAATTGGAATCAAGAGTTAAGGAGCTTCGCACATCTCAGGGGAAATGCTATGTTAAATCTATAGAATGCGTGAATAAAATTAAAACCAGCTTTGCTAGCGTCGGCGCCTTTTCCAGCGAAGAGAATTTTTCTCGAGGCAATCCCGAAGATCCGCTGGAATGGATTAGCCACGAAGCAGAGGCCTTCGAAGAGATTCTGAATAGTCGTGGCGACATATGCGCTTTTTCGGGCGCCAGAGGAATTGCTTCTGTCTTAGAGAAGAAAGGTTGCGGGCATATAAAATTTTTAGCTCAGTCCGAAGCTACCTTATCTTCCGAAGATATCAAGGACCCCTCGGCCGAAGCAAGCGTGGTTGGTGGCAAATTTTTTACTGATATCTGGAACGACGGCGGCCGAGGAATGGCGCAAGAGATCATCCAAAGAAGCGAGAAAGGCGTTCATGATGCTAGAAAAGTAGCAGAAGCTGCCGAAAGGAGTACGGAGCCCGAAAGACAATTAGGTACCAATTAGTCGTTCTTGTTGCGTTGTAATTTTCATTTTAAACTTTGCTCGCGATTTGTAAAAGTAATGAAGAAGTGTTCTCTTCGCTCAGAAACTGTTGAACCAACTGCCGACCCCCACACAAAAGGGGATGAAGAAATTAAACAGATGGCCGAAACTATCATGGACAAGGTTGTTGACCAACTTCTGAATGAAGCCGCCGAAGCAGTATTAAGAGAAGATTAGATGCTATTTTGGAAAAAACATTTAAAGTGTAATCTATGCAGCACTTTGTACATTTGAATGTAATATACAAGTCTCTTTTCATTATTGAATTCTTTACGATGCATGAAACTTTAAATACGTACCATTTTTGAGCCTTCGGCGAAAAAACACCTTCCCTTCTTTTCATGCTTCGTGAAGAAGACATTCTTCGTTAAAATTACTCTGATGAATGATATCCATGCTTCGTGAAAACATTCTCCGAAGCTATATTCCGAAGCTATACAACTTTGATATTGATCTGATAAAATTCGCCCACGTTTCGTAAAAATATTCTTCAAAAGTGTATTCCGAAGCTATACAATTTCGATGTCACTTTCTCAAAGCATCCTTTCGAAGGTTGAGAGTATCCCCTTCTCTTGCCAAATGCAATATGATGTATGATGCTTATGCTATGCAAAATGATGTGATGATGTTATGTTATGCATGTGTCATTTGTTCCGAAGATACACATAAAATATATTCGTAAGCTCTGCATTCCCTTAGGAACGTCTTTGGAGCTTCTTCGTCTTTTACTTAGACGGTTTCAGCGTTGACTTTTCGCTGTAAGCCTCCCTTAGGAGCTTCTTCGCCTTTTACTTAGGCGGTATCAGCGTTGACTTTTCGCTGTAGGCTCTGCATTCCTTTAGGAACGACTTCTGAGCAGAAAACTTACACTGCGCTCCCTTTGGAACGGCTTTTTGTGACCATAAACTTACTCTGCGTTCCTTAGAACGACTTTCTGCTACTCCGAAGGATTTTTGATCCGAAGGTCCTCCTTGGTAACGGAAAAAGTTTTAGGCTTCAGCAACTTAGGCTTGTGGAGCAAATAGATTTTCCTCGTAGGAAACAACGAAATTATTACATGAAAACTATCAATGTTTTTTGCCTCACAGAAAATAAAACTGAATAGAAAAGACTGCTGTCAAAGGTAGGATATGTCAATAAATGTGCTTCGACTCTGGCACAGTGCTATTGACTGTGCGAGCTTCGGACTGTTCTCTGAAGTCCCTCTGATGTGGGGCGTATTGACTCCCTTCTGGCTGTTGACCTTGCTGCAATGGAGGTGGAGGCGGAGGCTGCTGCCAGGAAGCTTGAGGTTGACTTGCCGAAGCTACAGAAGCTGCAGGGTGGTTGTCTATGTATTGTGGGATATAAGGCGGATGATACGAAGCAGTATGCATGACCTGCTTCGGCTGAGCTTGTTGAGATGCAGCTTCGGCTATTTCCTTTTGCTTCTGGATTGTAACGTGGCACGTCCTAGTGGTATGGCCCTTGCCTTCTCCACAGAACAAGCAAAACAGTCTCCTTGGCTGATCTCCGAATCTTCCGTCGAAGCCCCTGGCGCCTCTGCCTCTTGGAGCTGGTGGCCGGAAGGAGGTTTGTTGTTGCCCCGAAGCCTGTGAGGAGCACTGCGGCCTGTTTTGCTGACTCCCCTTATCATCATTCTGAGTGTTGTGGATGGAACGGACATGCCTCGGGTAGTATCTTCCTCCGAAGCCCCTGGTCATTTCAGAAAATCTGAAGGCCTCCTCCCTTCTTTGGCGAAAGTCATTGTCAGCACGAATGTACTCGTCCATCTTTTGGAGCAATTTCTCCAGGGTCTGAGGAGGCTTCCGAGCAAAGTATTGAGCTGCAGGTCCAGGACGAAGCCCCTTGATCATGGCTTCGATAACGATTTCATTGGGCATCGTTGGTGCCTGCGCCCTCAATCGTAAGAACCTTCGGACATACGCCTGAAGGTATTCTTCGTGATTCTGAATACACTGGAAGAGGGCTTGAGCTGTGACCGGCTTCGTTTGAAATCCTTGAAAGCTGGTCAGTAACATATCCTTCAGCTTCTGCCATGAAGTGATTGTTCCTGGCCGAAGAGAGGAATACCAAGTCTGAGCAACATTCCTGACGGCCATAACGAAAGACTTCGCCATGACTGCAGCATTGCCCCCGTACGAAGACACTGTTGCTTCGTAGCTCATCAAGAATTGCTTCGGGTCGGAGTGGCCGTCAAACATGGGAAGCTGGGGTGGCTTATAGGATGGAGGCCAAGGTGTAGCCTGCAGCTCAGCAGACAGAGGAGAAGCATCATCGAAAACAAAATTTCCCTGATGGAAATTATCATACCAGTCATCTTCGTTGACGAAGCCCTCCTGATGAAGGTCTTTCTGATGAGGCCTTCTGTTCTGCTCATCGTGAGTGAGATGGCGAACTTCCTCAGAGGCTTCGTCTATTTGCCTTTGCAACTCAGCTAGGCGGGCCATCTTCTCCTTCTTCCTCTGCACTTGTTGATGTAGCATCTCCATCTCTCTGATTTCTTGGTCTAGCTCTTCTTCCTCAAGCGTCGGGCTGACGGCTTTTCTCTTCTGGCTTCGGGCCTCCCGAAGAGAGACGGTCTCCTGGTTGTGGTCCAGCGGTTGTAGTGCTCCTGCCCCAGTCGCTGAAGCTTTCTTCGGCGCCATAGCGAAGGTCTATAGCTTCCGAAGGTGTTCACAAAAACTCGAAGTGGAAGTGAGTTCACCGGAGGTGGGCGCCAATGTTGAGGACTTGTTCTCAAATGCTTCGAGTTAAGAACAAGGCAACATAGAAGATGTTAAACATTGAGGTCCTTCGTCCTTCGAAACATTACGCCCCTTCGGGAAATAATGCTTTAGGACGAAGGTCACAAGTGACATACCTTCGTAAATATAATAAATAATGCCGAAGGATTCATATAAAGCGTGAAATATAAATATCAACATATGATCACTTCTATTTTATTAACATGGATAAATAGAAATGATTTCAAATTACAAATGTACCTCCGGTCTTGAGAGAAGGTAAAAGTACAAACGTAACGCAAAAGCCAATGCCAAATCAGCGTGAACAGTACGGGAGTACTGTTCATCTATTTATAGACGCGGGACGCAGCCCACGTAAAATTACATCCATGTCCATTACATTTGTTAACGGTTTATGGAAATCTGTCGAGGCCCCCAAAGTCTTTTCATCTTTAAGTCGGTTCCCCTTTATGCCATCGCGCCGAAGCTTCCCTGCGCACAGCTTCGGCTGCCCTCGACCTTCGTCTGGTTCAGGCTTCGTCTTGGTCATGCTCCATATCCATAATTCTGAATCCGAAAATACCTGTTCATATAATCCACTTGGAAAACATTGTCAAATCATGTTTTTGAGGACCTTCGGAGGACGAAGGCCCCCAACAGTACCTTGGTGCAAGTTTTCCTTTAATCCCAAAACGCGATACACCTTTCATAGGTGAAACCTTTAAGTAGACGTAGTCTCCTTCCAAGAAGTATAAGGGCATTCGCCGTTTGTCTGCATAACTTTTCTGACGAGCCTGTGCCTTTTTCATATTATGTACTACTTTCTGAACCTTTTGTTCGGTTTCTTTTACCATATCAGGCCTAAAGAAATACCTTTCACCAGGTTCAGACCAATTTAGCGGAGTTCGACACCGTCGCCCATATAAAGCTTCGAAAGGTGCCATCTTGATACTTTCCTGATAACTGTTATTGTATGAAAACTCCGCCAAGGGCAAACATTCATCCCATTTTTGCGAGAAATCCAGGACACATGCCCGCAACATATCTTCAAGTATTTGGTTCACTCTCTCAGTCTGTCCACTGGTTTGGGGATGGTAGGCCGAACTGTGGAGCAACTTAGTTCCCAGGGATTTATGAAGTTCTTCCCAAAATTTGGATACGAACTGAGGTCCACGATCCGACACTATGGTCTTTGGAACACCATGCAAACTGAGAATACGGGCAATGTATAACTCCGCATAGGTAAGTACCGGGTAATATGTCTTGACCGGCAGAAAATGAGCAACCTTTGTAAGTCGATCAACAATCACCCAGATAGAGTCGTACCCTTTTGCGGTCCTGGGCAATCCCACAATAAAGTCCATGCTGATGTCTTCCCATTTCCATGTTGGGATTGGCAAAGATTGCAATGGACCAGCAGTTTTCAGGTGTATGGCTTTGACACGTTTGCAAGTGTCGCACTTAGCCACATAGCGTGCAATCTCAATCTTCATCTTCGTCCACCAGTAATGTTGTTTCAGATCATGATACATCTTAGTGCTTCCCGGATGAATGGAGTAGCGACTAAGATGCGCTTCGTCTAAGATTTGCTGGCGGAGTTCTTCATTCTTCGGCACTACTATGCGGTTGTTGAACCATAACACACCTTGATTATCTTCCTTGAAACATTGGGCTGTTCCAGCCCTGATCTTCTCTCGGATATGCTTCATACCCTGATTATCCTTTTGAGCATCAATTATCCTTTGCAAAATGGTTGACTCAAGCTTCAGTTGATTCAAAGTCCCTTGCTGGATTATCCCCAGGTTTAACTTTTCCATTTCTTGACACAAAGTGCTTTCGGGGGTCTTTACCATAAGACAGTGGCAGGTAGTCTTACGACTCAATGCATCTGCCACCACATTGGCCTTGCCTGGGTGATAATGGATTTCCAGTTCATAATCTTTAATAAGCTCAAGCCATCGCCTTTGCCTCATGTTCAACTCTGACTGGGTAAATATATACTTCAAACTCTTATGATCAGTATATATGTGACAGATGTTTCCCAGCAGATAGTGACGCCATATTTTCAGGGCATGAACCACCGCAGCTAACTCCAGATCATGAGTTGGATAGTGCTCCTCATGTCGGCGTAACTGCCTTGAAGCATATGCAATCACCCGGCCTTCTTGCATTAGCACACAGCCGAGTCCACTGCCTGACGCATCACAATATACATCAAAAGGTTTAGTGATGTCCGGTTGAGCCAATACCGGAGCAGTGGTCAATAGTGTCTTCAATTCCTCAAAGGCTTCATTACATTTAGAAGACCAATTGAATTTAGTATCATTCTTCAATAAACTTGTGATTGGCTTCACAAGCTTAGAAAAATCAGGTATAAATCTGCGATAGTATCCTGCCAGTCCAAGAAAACTCCGGACTTGGTGAACAGTCGTTGGAGGTTTCCACTCCAGAATATCCTTGACTTTGCTAGGGTCTACCGCAATTCCCTTGGATGATAATACGTGCCCCAGAAATTGAATTTCTTCCAGCCAGAACGCGCACTTACTGAACTTGGCATAAAGCTGATGTTCCCTCAGGCGCGTCAATACAATCCGTAAGTGCTGAGCATGCTCCTCTTCATTTTTAGAATATATCAAAATATCATCGATGAAGACCACCACGAACTTGTCTAACTCGGGCATGAACACCGAGTTCATTAAATAGGTGAAGTGGGCAGGAGCATTGGTGAGCCCGAAAGACATTACTAGATATTCAAATAATCCATACCGCGTAGTGAATGCGGTCTTCGGTATATCCTCGGGCCGAATACGGATTTGATGATAGCCCGACCTGAGATCAATTTTGGAAAATACCCTCGCCCCAGTCAGTTGATCAAATAAGATGTCGATCCTTGGAAGAGGGTACTTATTCTTAATGGTGACCTCATTTAGGGGCCGATAGTCCACACACATTCGCAAGGTTTGATCCTTCTTCTTCACAAAGATGGCGGGACAACCCCAAGGAGACGAGCTTGGCCGGATAAATCCTTTATTCAGCAGATCTTGCAATTGAATCTTCAATTCTGCTAATTCATTAGGGGGCATACGGTACGATCTTCGGGAAATGGGAGCCGTACCGGGTTTTAGCTCAATTACAAATTCTACATCTCTTTCTGGGGGCAGTCCAGGCAAATCTTCCGGAAACACATCTGGAAACTCACATACTACCGGAATGTTCTTGATCTCCGGTACAATGGCTTCAAAGATTCTTCCAGAAGCTTTGGCTGGATTGGTCTTGGGGAGAGATAAGAGAATTTCTTCTTGATTATAACTCAACCTGACGGTTCTGAGTTCAGTGTTGAGTACTGCCTTGTGTTGGGTTAACCAATTCATCCCCAAAATTACATCTATATCCTGGCCTCTTAGAACAATCATGTTAGCAGGAAAGTTCCGTTCGGCCATAGTTACTGGCACTCCATAGGCCACTTCTTTAGTAAAAATGTATCCCCCAGGTGAATGAATTTTAAAACCCTCTTTTGATTCATGACATGTAATGTGATGCTGCTCCACAAATGTCTTGCTAATGAAGGTATGCGAAGCACCAGAATCAAAAAGAATTACTGCAGGGTGGCTGGCTACAGGGAACGTACCCATCATCACCGGCTCTCCCTCCGGTGTCGTAGCCACTTGTGTATAATATACTCGCCCCGTTTTCTTGGTATTCTTGCCCGAAGTATTTCCCTTGCCTGGAGCAGAACTTCCCGATCCTTGCTGATTATTGGCCTGATTTTGTCGAGGATAGGGACAATCTTTAATAAAGTGCCCAGATTTGCCACAGTTAAAGCATCCAGTTGAAGAACTTGGCAGTGCAGGGAATCGAGTGCCTGGGGCACCCGGCTGACTTTGGACAGTGGGAGCTTTGTTGGGACGAATAATTATAGGCTGCTTGAAAGGGAAAAGTGGTGCACTTGAACGATTCTGGTTAGAGGGCCGGAGAATGAACCGTTGCCTCTTAACAGGGCCCTGATTAGGCCGATCACCACTGAACCCCTTACTTTTCCCAGAAGTTGCATATTTGGCCTCCACAGATAAGGCTGTGCTGACAGCCTTCCCATAAGTAAGATCAATACATGCAGCCATTTTCCGCTGCATCCGGTCGTTCAGACCTCTCATAAAACAATTCTTCTTTTTCAAATCTGTATTCACCTGATCAATTGCGTACTGGGACAGGTGATTGAACTTGTTGAGGTACTGGTTCACAGTATCTCCCCCTTGTTTCAATTTCGTAAACTCTTCTTGCTTCATGTGCAGCACTCCCTCAGGAATATAATGCTCGCGGAATGCTGCTTTGAACTCATTCCATGTGATTTGATGATTATCCGGCTGGATGGCCACAAAATTCCCCCACCATGTGCTGGCAGGGCCTCGAAGTTGCTGAGCCGCAAACAACGGCTTCTGGGTTTCTGAGCAGCGTAGAAGGCCAAATTTCTGTTCAATAACTCTTATCCATTCATCGGCTTCAAGTGGATCTTCAGCTTTGACGAAGAGAGGCGGACGAGTCTCTGAGAAATCCAGATAGGTGGTCTCACGGGGACCCTGTTGAAATCCTCTCCCTGCTTGTTGTTGAAGCTGTTGCTGACCCGCCATCTCCCTCAGGAAGCGGGTATTATCGGCTGTAGCATTTACCAAGGCAGCGATTGCCTCGGCAAGCGTGGGTGGAACGGGAGGTGGATTCGGGGTAGCATCCCCACCCCCGGATGTTCCAGCTGCATCCTGTCCTCGAGTACGGGTCGGCATCTGAGGCAAAAACATTTGAATAAACATAATATGCCAAAGAAAACCTTCCGTTTTACATTACTGTAAAAAGTAATGGTACAGACTCGACATTACAGGATACATTACCCATTTTACAAAAGTCTAACCTATTATACAACCGTACATCCTACAATACACTACTTTAATATAACAGTACACCCTACAATACACTACTCTACTCTAATATAACACTACTCCCTACAATACCCCACTCTACTCTTATTACACCACTAGTCCTGTTTTCCATCGCTTTTGGCGGCTTCCTCATCGGGTGTGGGAGTCCAGACGTCCACCAACCTCAAAGAAGGAGGAGGTTCATACAGGTCTAAGTCCCCACCCAACGCGCGTCCCGCGGCGTGAGAAGGTCCGGCTTCCGCCTCAGCAGGTGGTGTAGGCTCATTAGGGTGTAGTTGCGAGTAGAGCACATGGACTTCTTCATGCAGTGTATTGCAGTACACCTGCAGGTTGTCGACAGCTGAGCTTAACTCTCTAATTCGGGCCTGAGCCCTTGCTTCCTTAGCACACACCAACATGTGTGACTGGACTGCCCAGTCAAGTGCTAGGTCCCGGTCAGCTAGTTGATCCCGCAGGTGACGGAGGTCCCTTCTTAAATCATTAATTCTGTCTCCGTCGGCAATCCACGCATTGGTCCTGTGCCGTAGCACTGCTTGAAGTCGACTTACTTCGGCTTCCAAGTCTCCGATGGGATCGTTACTCCCACTGCTACTACTTTCCTGGCGAGGGGCCAGTTGGTGCCGGGGTACTCCCCTCGGTCCCGTTGATTTTCGTGCCGTTAGCCTCGTGCGTGGCGGCATCTTCTAAAGGGGAAAAATGTTATTAGTATAATTCTTAGCATGATGCATGAATAAATACAGAATCAACCTTGGTTGATTCAACCTTCTATACGTTGCACTCTTCCTAACTGGTCTTTAATATAAACTCTTCAGACTACTTAGGTAAGAAGAGAAAAGAATCTTTAAGTAAGACTTTTGAAAATCTTTTGAAGATGCCCTGGAATATCTGCAAAGAAGGGCTACGCTCCGATACCAGCTGTGACGGAACCTCCCAAGTAATCAGGCCCACCTACAGTTGTCCTTGTCTAACAGACATCAGACACCCTGTAGATGTTCCTAAGTTACTTGACAAGCTCGGTATCTTTCCTTACCTCACCAGGAACGTTTCACCCGTCTTGCAGACATTACAGATCATCGGAGATAAAGATATGCGGAAGCGATTACATAATCTTACATTTATTTCCAAAGTAAGCTCAAGTTAAGTTATTACAGACCAGGTCTAAAAACGAGTGCATAAAAGTATTAATTATACAAACCAGGGAAACACAACATCTCCCGAAGGACTAGAAACAAAAGATCTTAAGTGGAGGACTGAGTCCTCCCGCACTTCATTCTTGTTTCTCTTCGTTGGGAACCACCTTAGCACAGAAGCAGCAGAAGTCTGCTACTTCCCCACCTAAAAACAACAAAGGGATAAACCCTGAGTATGGAATTACTCAGCAAGTCTTACCCGACTAAGGAAAAGACTCTCAAGGGTATGCTGGATATATGGGAGTCAAGGTAAGGCTTCTCAATAGTCAAAGACTCTGTTTTGCAGAAATGCTTACTAAAGTGGATCCTTAAAAATCCAGTTTTAATTGTCAAGTTAGGTAAAGTTACCTGCACTAGAGTTCTTTCTATCCTAGTTCAATCACTGGTCCTGCACTAGCCATTTTCTTAACCAAAAACCCATCCTCTTTAGTGGAATGCTACGTGTAGGTCAGTGACCAAGTCTTCATAACCGCGAAGGTACGGCGATCCGAATCGATTATACTCAGCTGAGGATCTCCAATCACACGACATATGTAGCACTTAACCCTTGCATATGTCAACCCGCCACCGGGGTTCTTAAGACCGGATCAGGTTCACGCAAACCGAGAGCACAGATACACCACCGTCCAGCCTCTTGCCACGGAGGGTACACGCTACTCTCGCCACCGCTCCACTCCCATTTCGTGTTATCTTATTCCGGCCTTAGTCTACCCGAGGCAAGGCTTACCCATGACGAGGCATGTGACCAGTTAAAGGGTCCTCGATCATCAAGCCTACATCGAGACGGTCCTTAATCGACTCAGACGGAGACACTACACCGAGACTCTCTTCTCGTGCAAGTCACCCGCCCGGTCTCAGCTTAATCTTTTTAACCCAAAAACTTGGTACCTGACAGAGGTACATCTTTTCCGATGTTGGACCCATCATGGCCATGATGGATCCACCATCAAGTTTTATTTTTGAAAACATCCCTCCCACTTAGCCAAACATCTTTTGTAAAACAAATCCTTTTGTTTTTCTAAAGCAATACTAAGCAAAGTAAAACCTTTTTGTAAAGACAGGATTTCAAGGAGGGTAATCAAAATCAAGGAAGGCAATGCAGGAATTGTTTAATCAATCAACTCCTATCACCTAATGCAGCAAGTAAGTGAGAAAGATTTTAAAAACATCAAGGTAAGTGGCAAATGCACCGGGGCTTGCCTTTGTTATCAGATGTGTCTGGCTCGGATCCACAGATATCAAAATAGAAGCAGTTGTCTGCCTGAGGATCAGAGGTGGGTGGTATCCCTTCTTCGGAAACTTCTTCTTCCTCCTCGTGCTCTAAGATAACCATATACATGTATAAAGATGGATGTCATGGAATGCTCATGAGGATGCAAAGGTAGCATAAACTTATTAGTTATGTCTTGAATACAACTTTCCTTCACAGAGGTCCGGGAACTTAGGGTTTCCGGAGTCAGTAAAGGAGTTCATGGAGCAGGGGGGGTGGTTTTGGGTTTAGTGATCAAACAAGGCCCAAACTGACCCAAATTCTACCCATGGCTTCTAAATAATGTGAAAAACTCACATAAAAAATTTGGGGAATTTTGGACTTATTATATATTTTCTAAAAATCTAGAACCAATAGTTTAGGCTATTTTAAATACCCTAAAATTCCCTATTTGATCTAGAAATCATGAAACTATTTTTAATAAATTCTATGGAAAATAACAAACCTAGGAAAATTGGTCTCATAATTTTAGCATTTTTCTACATTTTTCTACACATTTCTAAAGCTCGGCTGTAAAAGAAAAAGGAAAAGCTTTTAAACAGTACTGGGCCGTTTCAGGTCCAGCCGGCCCAGGCCCAAGCGGTTTCGCGCGCGCGCCCGCGCGCAGTCGCGCCCTGGTGATTTTGCAGAAAGGCCCACGGCTTACTGATTAATCCGAAGTGGGTTTGATTACTATTGCACTGAGTCACTGGTGCTTTGCAGAAAAACCCTTCGCGTTCTATTCATTCACCACACCGAGTCCTCGACGGTGCTCAGCACGGCCGCGCTCTGGCGAGCGGCAGACCGGCCGATTGGGGCCAAGGCTGAGCTCTCCGAGCAGCTAACATGAAATTGAAGCTAGCCTAACTATTTCCCCTAACCTAATTGCACCGTTGGTGGCTCATGGAGCTCCGGCCACGGTGACCGAGAGCACGGCGGCCTGGGGATCGTGTTCTCGGCGATCCCAGGCGGTTTGGTTCAATTAAACTGGTCGGGGAGCATCACCAACATATAAGGATGCTAGAACAGTGATGAGAAGAGGATGAGCGGACCTGGAGAAGGCTGGCCGCGGTGAGCTCGTTTTACAGCGGCGGAGAACCGATTTGGGGGCAATTAGAAATTCGAGCGCTCGGGTGGATGATCGGGGCCGATTGACGGTGGCTGGATGCGTAAAGATATGGCGGAGCTCACGGCGGGGGCAATTTATAGAACCCCGAAGCGGTGGCGCTTAATTTGATCACGAAGCGTTGGCGGCCGGAGACGGGGAAGACGTGCTAGCTTTGCGGGTACGTGGCCGCGACGTGGCGGTAAGTCCGGTGATCCACGGAGGGGTTAGAGAAGGTCACGGCGACACGGTGAAAGGCTTGGACACGCGGCATAAGGCCGGGAAGCGGCGGTCGACGGCGAGGTAATCCGCCAGCCGCAAAGTTGAAGGGAGACAGGGGGGGTGAAGTCGTCGGAGTGGTGGCCAGCTCACCGGTGACGAGGCCTTTACCGCGGCAAGCTTATCCGGTGACCGTTGAGCGCGAATCTTGGCGAACGTCGATCGACGGCGGCAGCAACCGGCGGTGAGGACGAAACCTGATCTTCTTCAGTTATATGGTTACTGTACCATCAGAACACTGGTTCAGAGCGACTGACCGAGCAAGTTTAGGGCTATTTCTCTCCAAATTTCATGTGATGACAGGTCTCAGTCTCTATACCAAAGTTGTAGTGCTACATACCAGCTACAACTCCATTATAGGACTTGAACACATTTGAGCACTGGATCCTGCTTGAATCTGAGCTAAAAGTTGGTGTCAGCTCACTGCTAAACTGAATCTCAGTTCAAACAGCCTGACAACCAAACTTTGATGGGGTTTTTCTCCAAATTTTTCATAACAACTATGCTTGCACCCTTTAGCAAAGTTGTTCTCCTATGATTAGGCTTCAACTTTGATGTGGTGACCTAGGGCAGAAACCCAATAGGTTGCAAGTTATAAAGCTCCAAAGTTGAGCCCATGCACTGATTTTTCAGACTTAGTGCAAACTCAAGGGAGGTCCATTTTGCAAATAAGTCCAAAACCAAGGGTTTTGCTTGTAAATCTCCTCAAATGTGGACCAAATGACTTTATGGTTTAAAACATACTAGTTTTTACACTTTAGTCCAATTGTGCATCAATTTTGCACATAGGTCCCTAGGGTTTGGACTTTGGGTTTTCCAGGGTTCCAACTAGGGTTTTTAATATCCCAGGGGTATAAATGTGATTCAACTTTATTGTTGGGGTCACTTTTTGACTTTTACCCTAAAGCCTTTAGGTTTTCTCAACTTTAGTTAAGTTTTACCCCATTAACCATTGGTTAGGGTTAAGTCCTTAAACCAGGGTCCTATTTGTAAAACAGTAAAACAATACAACTTGTTTGAAATTTTTGGCCTAGTGAATGCACTCTAGGTGTGTCAAACATATGCAATGCCCATGCTCATGATGTCATGCTCAAGTTTTAGTTAGAGTAACACCAGGGGTGTTACAGTTTTCACCCTTATCACCTTGTGAGTGGGATAATCAGGGACTCCCTGGTTTAGGGGAGGGCCTAAGGTGTTGGCTCAGCTGGTTTAGGCGTGAGCAGAAGGATTGTCCCCTCATATAAGGACCGGTTTGTCATCTTCACTACCTGTACTCTTTAATAGTACAACCACTCGAGACTGTGTGGGCAGTCACTCAATCTGAACTCGTACGGTCCAACCCCAGGGTTATGAAGGCTGGGGAGCACCGGGAGGATAAGGAGGGGGAAAGTTTTGTCCGGTTTGGACATGGTGGTGGCCTGACTCCTTCCGGATAACCGTTAAGGTTAGGACGTGCGAGGAAAGAAAGAGATTCGGATTCGGATCTCACTGATCATGAGATCGCAGAGCCGGACTAGTGGGTAAAGTGTACACCTCTGCGCAGAGTTTGAAAACCTATTCGAATAGTCTGTGTCCACAGGAATGGACGAGTCTGGTATGGTATGGCAATTAATGTTTTGTTTTCCAAAAAAAAGAGATGGTTTTGAGAAAAGTGGTTTTTAAAAAGGTTCGGCGGTTGAGCCGTGAGCTATGGTGGACGGGAAGTCTAGTAGCGGTTTTTGAAAAGGAAAACCAGTGGGAAACTGCTGAGATACCTGGATGGTTTAGTCCAGGGGATTTTGTTCTAATATTGAAAAACTTCCTGCTCCTTTTGGAGAGGATGCACTTTGCAAAATACAAAATGTTTTTCAAAACAACCCTGCATAAAATATTGTTGTTTCTGCAAATATCCTGAGCTCTACATATTCCATGCATTATATCTGATTTCCCCATTCCGCGGGTGAAGGTGGGCTGCTGAGTACGTTTGTACTCACCCTTGCTTATTTGTTGTTTTTCAGAAAAAGGAGATCGGGTAAGAGTTACGACTGTTCCCAACCTTGCCTGTGGCTGTTGGACCACTGACTTGCTTCGCTGCGTATATCGGGCTGCTTCAGCCCCACTCTGATGATATGTCTCGAGTTGTGGACCAACTCTTAAAGTTGACCGCCACCTTTATAGGTTTGTCTCGTTTAAGCAGATTTGGTATCATCTGATGTATAAATGTGTTTGCTAGCCTCCTGGGACTAGTAATTGTATCACATTTGAGTCCCAGAGGATTGGGGACGCTTCACAACCTCACTCTGTCGGGTGGCTCAGCAGTCGGAGCGGCGCAGGCGGCGCTGTCCTCTTGTCAGACCGGTCAGTAGAGCGGCGAAGTGACTGCGGTCACTTTCGGCTCTGTCGACTGGTGGGCGTGCGTCAGGATAAAGGTGTCAGGCCACCTTTGCATTAAATGCCCCTGCGATTTGGTCGGTCGGCGTGGCGATGTGGCCAAGGTTGCTTCTCGGTGAAGACTGGGCCTCAGGCGAGCTGACAGTGTGCCCGTTGCTGGAGGGGGGTCCTCGGGCGAGACGTAGGTTCTCCAGGGTCGGCTTCCCTTGCCCGAGGCTAGGCTCGGGCGAGGCACGATCGTGTCCCTTGAATGGACCGATCCTTGATTTAATCGCACCCATCAGGCCTTTGCAGCTTTGTGCTGATGGGGGTTACCGGCTGAGATTTAGGGGTCTTGAGGGTACCCCTAATTATGGTCCCCGACAGTAGCCCCCGAGCCTCCAAGGGAGTACTAATACTCGCTTGGAGGCTTTTGCCGCACTTTTTTGCAAGGGAACCAGCCTTTTTCGGTTGCATTCTGTTCCAGTGGGTGCGCGCGAGCGCACCCGCCGGGTGTAGCCCCCGAGGCCTCGGAGGAGTAGTTTTACTCCTTCGAGGTCTTAGTGCGTTTCGCAACACTTCGGCTGGTCTAGTTGTTCCCTCATGCGAGCTGGCCGTAGCCCGAGTGCACGGTCGGGTCCCAAGTTCTCGGGCTGGTATGTTGACGCTGTCAACGGTTTGGTCGGAGCCGGGTTTGCGAGAGCAGCCCCCGAGCCTCTGCACAGGGCGAGAGGACGATCAAGGACAGACTCGTCTTTTTTACATACGCCCCTGCGTCGCCTTTCTGCAAGGAGGAGGGGGGAAAGCGCCATGTTGCCCTCGGAGGGCGCCGAACATGGTGTTTCCGGTGAGCTGCTGGCGGGTAATCCGAGCGGACGCCCGTGCCCCATTTGCTAGGGGTCGGCTAGAGGCCCGGAGGCGCGCTCCAAAAGTACCTGCGGGTGATCTGCCGGACCCGGTCCCCTTTGACGGGGTCCGAGGGCTCGATGCCTCCCTCTGATGGGATTCCGTTACAAGATCGCTCCCGCTGGTCTCGGAAATGTCCTAGGGTACCTCGGGAGCGTAGCCCGAGCCTTGGTTATGTATCGAACGTACCCAGGGTCATCCCTCGCTCTGTGTCTGGGGCGACTGTGAACCCTTCGAGGGCCACCCTATGAACCCCTGATCAGTAATGGGCGCGAAGCCCGAGCGGCCTGAGGCGGCCGTTGAACCCTTCGAGGGGCCGACCATCGAACCTCTGACCAGTAGTGGGCGCAGAACCCAATCGATCTGAGGCGGCCGTTGAACCCCCCCGAGGGGCCAGCCTTCGAACCTCTGATCAGTAGGGAGGCTCGGAGCCTGTTTCCTTCACGGAGAAGGGTCCTTTTCGGGGTATCCCCCTTTCCCGTTCCCTGTTGTAAGAGAGAGAAAGAGGAAAAGGAAAAGGATACGAAGTCGAATGACGTGGCGTACCTTTTTTCGACGCGGTTATTATGGCGAAGGTGAAGCGTCGCTTGCTTCTCCCGCCTGAGGCGCCGCCTATCCTGCCGTGGAGTTAATGCGACGGGGCGAGTGGTTTGCGAGGCGGTCGTTGCGCGTGTGCGTGCCGTTCGAGGAACAGATCACGGGCGCGCCATCTTCACGCCGCGAGAGAGGGCTCCCTCGCTGCCCCTAGATGGGATGTGAGCTTGGCTGACGACGTGACCGCTGCTTCTGCCCGCCTGTCACCGCCATTACTGTCGGCCCATTTTTGACCGCATTTGACCGTCGCGCTTGGCTAGCACTGCAGGGTTGCCTCGAGTCGCGGTATTGACTCCGCAGTCGAGGAGGCACGGTAGTGGCGCGAGTGGCGGTGCAGTTGCTCACACGTAGCAACCGGCGCGCCGGTTGCATGACGCGTGGGCCTGGACCTCCATGCTGGGCTCGTTGGAGTCGAAGGGGCGCGCCCACTTGGCACGGTTGCATGCCGCCTGCATGGCTGTCCGCCCTTTCACCCGCTGGTCTGGGCGAAAGTGGAGGAGTGCTTGTAACCGACGGGTGGTTGCATGCACCGCGCGCGCGTGGCGGTTTGGCTTCTTCTCCCCTGGACCGGCTTGCATGACGTGTGGGACCCAGCCCCCGCGCCGTGGGGGGAGAATCTTGGAGCGTGTTGGAGAAGACTCAACCCGCAACGGTTGAGGGCGCAAGTGGGGAGAGTCGCCTTTAAAAGGGGGCGACCCCCTTGGAGGGCAACCATTTCTTCGCGCTCCCCTCATGCATCGTGTCTTCCCACCTTCCGAGCCCCCGGGCGGGGGACGCCCGGAACCCTTCCGTCTTGTCATCGGAGGAACGCAACTTCGTGGAAGTTGGTACCTTTCAGCCATCGTTCGGCTTCAAGGATTTTCATCATGCAGCCTGGCTGCATCCCCTCGCCGGTGGTCACCCAAGACGGTGACCACCAGCCTCTAGGTGGGGAGGAGCAAGCCAGGCTGCGATCTTGGTTCCGCCCTCAACTTCAAGGATGTTCATCATCCTTGCTGGGGCGAAGGCCGGGCTGAGCCGGAGCTCTACATCCCGCGCGGGCTCGTGGGTCAGCCTCCCCTCCAGCATTCAAGGGAGAGGGCGCTCACTGGCCCTGCGAGCGGGGCGGACTTCGACAACGCGGGGCTGGTCGACAGCGGGTGTTGCCAGCTTCAGCGCGTTGGGCTCGCCGGCTTGGCTCCCGGTGCCCCCTCCCGCCGCAAGGGCGGTTGTCGCGCCGTGCGCACGGGTGGACCGCCCAAGACATTGCGCGCCGCTAGAGCGGCGTTCGTGTTCTGGGGCTGTCCTGCCTTTGCAACGGTACGGGGCCTCTGCGCGGAGGTCGGTGCTCCGCTCGTCCGGGAGGATCCGAGTGGGGATCTGCCGATGGGCTGACGCTCCGGTCGTCGGTGCCAAGGTGGATGCGGCTCGAAAAGTCCCCGTCGCCGACGGGATCACTGCCACCATCCGCACTCCGGGCCTCCGGCTCTTTGTACTTGTCCTCGCCCCTCGAGCGTCGGCGTGGACGAGGGCAAGGTTGCAGCGGCGTCCGCCCTGAGGCCATCGTTGCTGCCGTGGGGACGGAACCGGAGTTCCGTTTGTATTGGCACTTTGAGTGCCGGTGTCTTGTTCATTGTGGCTGTCGAGGCCTGAACATGTATGTATTTTTGGCGCGGAGCCGTGTTTTTTCTTCATTTCGAGCACTAAGACTCGCCTGTTGGTTATCTGAACCGCTTCACCAAGTGTGAGTCGCCTCGTGCGAAGGAGACGAGTGAGGCATCCGTATCCCGGAGGCATAGGAGTCCCTCGGCTCGGCCGGCCTTGCTGTCCGAGGCTTCTCTTGCTTAGTTAAAGGAACCCCTCGGTCGCTCTTTGATGAGCCGAAGCCGGAGGTAGCGGTGTCAGCACGAATAGAGGCGGAGTTGGCTCGAAAAGAAGACTTGGTCGGCCGGAGCCTGGCCGGGTCGTCCACTGGCGGAACCGACGCCGGGGTTGAGCTGCCGAGGCCACAAGCCGAGCTGATGTCTTTGTGGGACAGCTGGCCGAGGCCTCGGGGTGGCTGGCCGAGCCGCCTGCTCGGGCCGGATTCTCAAAGAAGACCCTGGCGGCGATGGCCCGGGCGTGGTGCTGATGCTGTCCTTCAAAGTGGGGGCCCTCCGACCGCGTCACCGTCCGAGGCTAGGTCAGACCTCGCCGAAGGTGTGGTTGATGCCGAGGGTGCTGCTGCCCCCTTCGGTTATCGACGTCGAGCCTGCAGGATCAGGTTGTCTTGTAGTGTGTGTATGTTTTCTGCGGCCGCCGAGGCCTAAACACACCGTCGTCGTGTTGTAGAGCTGCGTTCCTTTTCCTCTTGTTTCGAGTATCCAGACTCATTTGTCGGTAACAGAATTGTTTGTGCGGGCGAGAGTTGCTTTTCACGGAAGGTGATGAGTGAGGTATCCGTATCCCGGAGGCGTAGGAATCCCTTGGCTTGGTCGGCCTTGCCGCTTACGCGCGCTCTTACTCGTCCATAGGGTTCTGTTACCGACGCAGTCGAGAAGGCCCGAAAAATCATTTCGGCAGAGGAGCTCTCGAGCATGAAGACTTGTTCGGTCCGTGGAGTCACTTATCCGAGCGAGTTACTTATCGCAGAAGGTGATGAGTGAGGTATTCGTATCCCGGAGGCGTAGGAGTCCCTCGGCTCGGTCAGCCTTGGCTGCTTACGTGTACTCCGTCGTTTTCAGGATCCACTTTTGAAGTAGTCGAAGAGCACTAAAGGCATTCTGGCAGAAAAGATTTTTTTTCTTTTTTTTCGAGGAAAATTCTGACGCAGAGGGGGTTGCCCCCTTCTAGCCCCCGAGGGAGGGTCGGGCTCTGCCGAGGCAAGGCTGACCCTTCCTTGACGACCAGACTTGGTGCATGAACGAGGTATACGAGCAACTTGAAAGCATCTTAAGGGTAGAAGCGACTTAGCTGTTGGATGTTCCAAGCGTTGCCGTAGACCTCGCCTTGACTGTTGCCAGCTTGTATGTTCCGGGCTTCAGAACCTTGGCGATGACGAACGGCCCTTCCCAGGGAGGCGTGAGTTTGTGCCGCCCTCGGACATCTTGCCGCAGCCGAAGCACCAGGTTGCCCACCTGGAGGTCTCGGGACCGAACCCCTCGGGTGTGGTAGCGTCGCAGGGACTGCTGGTACCGCGCCGAGTGTAGTAAGGCCATGTCCCGAGCCTCCTCCAGCTGGTCCAGTGAGTCTTCTCGGTTGGCTCGGTTGCTTTGGTCGGTGTAGGCCTTCGCCCTCGGGGAACCGTATTCTAGGTCTGTGGGCAAGATGGCCTCGGCCCCATAGACTAGAAAGAACGGTGTGAAGCCCGTGGCTCGGCTCGGCGTTGTCCTCAGACTCCAGACCACCGAGGGGAGTTCCTTCATCAACCGCTTGCCGAACTTGTTGAGGTCGTTGTAGATCCGAGGCTTGAGTCCATGCAGGATCATGCCGTTAGCCCGCTCCACTTGCCCATTCGTCATGGAGTGAGCCACAGCAGCCCAGTCCACCCGGATGTGGTGATCCCCGCAGAAGTCCAGGAACTTTCTGCCGGTGAACTGGGTACCGTTGTCGGTGATGATGGAGTTCGGGACCCAAAAGCGATGGATGATGTTGGTGAAGAACGCCACCGCCTGTTCGGACCTAATGCTGTTTAGGGGTCGGACCTCGATCCACTTGGAGAATTTGTCGATGGCGACCAACAGGTGCGTGTAGCCCCCGGGTGCCTTCTGCAAGGGGCCAACGAGGTCCAGACCCCACACAGCAAACAGCCAGGTGATGGGTATGGTCTGCAGAGCCTGAGCGGGCAGGTGGGTCTGCCTCGCGTAGAACTGACACCCTTCGCAGGTGCGGACAATTCTAGTAGCGTCGGCCACCGCCGTCGGCCAGTAGAATCCTTGTCGGGAGGCGTTTCCAACGAGGGTTCGAGGTGCTGCGTGATGGCCGCAAGCCCCTGAGTGTATCTCTTGCAAGAGCTCCTGGCCTTCGGCGATGGAAATGCATCGCTGGAGGATGCCTGAGGGGCTGCGGTGGTAGAGCTCCTTCCCATCTCCCATCAAGACGAAAGACTTGGCGCGCCGCGCCAACTGCCGAGCTTTGGCTTGGTCGAGGGGCAGCTCCCCTCGGTGGAGATATTGCAGGTATGGGGTCTGCCAGCTTTGATTAGGCGTGACCTCGCTCGGTTCCCCCTCGACGCGCAGTGCCTCACCCTCGAAGGCCGAGGGTACCTCGGGCTGAGCCGAGGGTACCACGGACCGTGCCGAGGGTACCTCGGACTGAGCCGAGGATACCTCGGACTTAGCCGAAGGTGCCTCGGGCAGAGCCGAAGGTGCCTCGGGCTCGGGCGTGTCCTCGGTCTTGACGGAGGGTCGATGCAGGTCTCGGGAGAATACGTCCGGGGGAACTGTTGTTCGTCCCTAGGCTATTTTAGCCAGCTCGTCCGCAGTCTCGTTGTAGCGTCGGGCGATGTGGTTGAGCTCGAGCCCGTAGAACTTGTCTTCCAGGCGCCGAACCTCATCGCAGTAGGCTTCCATCTTCGGGTTGCGGCAGTGGGAGTTCTTCATGACTTGGTCGATGACGAGCTGCGAGTCACCGCGAGCGTCGAGGCGTCGGACCCCTAGCTGAAAGGGAAATGTGCCCTTGGGCCATTTCTAAGTATTTTGGTGATTGAGTGCCAACACATGTGCTTAATTGTGAATTTATGTCCATGGATGAACAAGGTGCAAATCATGAGATAAAGGTATGTTTCTAAGCCTTAGTACATTGGTTTTGAATACTAATATACTTGTCTAAGTGTTAGAAACAGAAAGTAGAAGAAAAGAAAAGAGGAGACAAAGACTTGGCTGTGTGCAGCCAAGACTCAGTTCGGTCTGGAGCACCGGACTGTCCGGTGTGCACCGGACAGTGTCCGGTGCGCCAGGCTGACTCGGCTCGAACTGGCCGCTCTCGGGAATTCGCCGACGGCGTACGGCTAAAATTCACCGGACTGTCCGGTGTGCACCGGACTGTCCGGTGAGCCAACGGTCGGCCGGGGCCAACGGTCGGCCGCGCAATCCGCGCGGGACACGTGGCCGAGCCAACGGTCGAAAGACGGCACCGGACTGTCCGGTGTGCACCGGACATGTCCGGTGCGCCAACGGCTCCCAGATCTACAACGGTCGGCAACGGTCGGAAGCGCCAGTTATGGAAACAAATCGGGCACCGGACAGTGTCCGGTGTGCACCGGACTGTCCGGTGCCCCCGACGACAGAAGGCAAGGATGGCCTTCCGAATTTGCTCTCAACGGCTCCTAGCTGCCTTGGGGCTATAAAAGGGGCCCCTAGGCGCATGGAGGAGACACACAAGCAACCTTTGAGCATTCTTGATCATCCACACTCAGTCTTTGCGCATTTGTTTGTCATTCTAAGTGTTTCGAGCTCCGTTCTAGTGAGAACTTTGTGATACTCTTGTGAGCTCGACTCTTGGCCGTGTGTGTGCGCGTTTCGCTGTGGATTTGTGTGTGTTGCTTCCCTCCCTTACTCTGTGTTTCATTTGTGATCATATACTTGTAAGGGAAAGAGACTCCAATTTGTGGAGATTCCTTGCAAACGGGATAGTGAAAGGCAAAACAAAACACCGTGGTATTCAAGTGGGTCTTTGGACCGCTTGAGAGGGGTTGATTGCAACCCTCGTCCGTTGGGACGCCACAACGTGGAGTAGGCAAGCGTTGGTCTTGGCCGAACCACGGGATAAACCACTGTGTCACCTTTGTGCTTGATCTCTTGTGGTATTGTGTTTTGTTGAGACTTCTCTTTAGCCACTTGGCAACTATTGTGCTAACACTTAACAAGTTTTTGTGGCTTAAGTTTTAAGTTTTCACAGGATCACCTATTCACCCCCCCTCTAGGTGCTCTCAATTGGTATCAGAGCCGTTCTCTTCACAAAGGGACTAACCGCCCGAAGAGATGGATCCTAAGGGGAAGGGTATCGTGATCAACGACAAAGAGAAGGAATCCTTCGTCAACGAGCCGAAGGACGACAAGCCTACCGACTCCGGCTCGGGTAATAGACGGAAGGAAGGGAAGAAGAAGAAGACAAGGCGCATCAAGGAGATCGTCTACTACGACAGCGATGAGTCTACTTCTTCCCAAAAGGACGAAGACCACAACGACTACGAGAGAAGGAAACCGGTTAATTCGAACTTTTCTTTTGACTACTCTCGTATTCCGCAAAGTTCAAATTCACATTTGCTCTCCATTCCACTCGGCAAGCCCCCACACTTTGATGGAGAGGACTACGGATTTTGGAGCCACAAAATGCGTAGTCATCTATTCTCTCTCCATCCTAGTATATGGGAGATTGTAGAGAATGGAATGCACTTTGATAGTTCGGATAGTCCCATGTTCATTAATGAACAAATTCATAAGAATGCACAAGCTACTACTGTTCTTCTAGCTTCTTTGTGCAGGGATGAATACCATAAAGTAAGCGGCTTGGATAACGCCAAGCAGATCTGGGACACCCTCAAGATTTCTCATGAGGGAAACGACGTCACCTTGCTCACCAAGATGGAGTTGGTGGAGGGAGAGCTTGGACGGTTCGCGATGATAAGGGGCGAGGAGCCGACGCAAACATACAACCGGCTCAAGACCCTTATCAACAAGATAAGGAGCTACGGGAGCACGCGATGGACGGACCACGACGTCGTCCGCCTAATGCTAAGGTCATTTACCGTTCTTGATCCTCATTTGGTGAACAATATACGTGAAAATCCCAGGTACACCAAGATGTCGCCCGAAGAAGTTCTTGGGAAATTCGTTAGCGGGCGAATGATGATCAAGGAGGCAAGGTATGTGGACGACGCCTTGAATGGTCCGATCAATGAGCCGCAACCCCTTGCTCTCAAGGCAACACGAAGCAAGGAGGCACTACCTAGCAAGGTGGCACAGATTGAGGCGGCCGGACTCAATGATGAAGAGATGGCTCTCATCATCAAGAGATTCAAGACGGCGCTAAATGGTCGCAAGGGGCAGCCAAGCAAGACCAAGACAAAGGGGAAGCGCTCATGCTTCAAATGCGGTAAGCTTGGTCATTTTATCGCTAACTGTCCCGATAATGAAAGTGACCAGGAAAAGGGGAACAAAAGAGAGAAGAAGAAGCAATACAAGAAGGCAAAGGGCGAGGCACATCTAGGAAAGGAGTGGGACTCGGATTGCTCTTCGTCCGACTCCGACAACGAAGGACTCGCCGCCACTGCCTTCAACAAATCGGCTCTCTTCCCCAACGAGCGTCTCACATGTCTTATGGCAAGGGAGAAGAAGGTGAGTACTCAAGACTCCACTCATGCTTCTTCTAGTGATAGTGAGTCTAGTGATGATGATGACATAGATTATTCATGCTTGTTCAAGGGCTTAGATAGATCTAAGATAGATAAAATTAATGAGTTGATTGATGCTTTGAATGATAAGAATAGATTACTGGAAAAACAAGAGGATCTTTTATATGAGGAGCATGATAAATTTGTTAGTGCACAAAATTCTCTTGCTCTAGAAATTAAAAGAAATGAAGTGCTTTCTAGTGAATTATCTTCCTGTCATGAAACCATTGCTACTTTAAAAGGTGTTAATAATGATTTAAGTGCTAAACTAGAGGTAGCTAGTAAATCAAATTCCTGTGTTGAACATGTTGAAATTTGTACTAGGTGTAAGGATTTTGATGTTAATGCTTGTAGTGAACACTTAGTGTCAATTTCAAAACTAAATGATGAAGTGGCTAGTCTTAATGCCCAACTTAAGACTAGCAAGAGTGAAGTTGATAAAATAAAATTTGCAAGGGATGCCTACACGGTTGGTAGACACCCCTCAATTAAGGATGGTCTTGGCTTCAAGAGAGAGGCCAAGAACTTAACAAGCCATAAGGCTCCCATCTTCGTCAAGGAGAAAGGGAAGGCCCCTATGGCTAGTAGTGTTAAAAGGAACCATGCTTTTATGTATAATGATAGGAGAAATGCTAGAAATGCTTATAATGATTTTAATTCACATGTTTATGATTCTCATGCCATGTTTGCTTCTAGTTCCTCTTATAAGCATGATAGAGATATGTGTAGGAGAAATGTTGTGCATATGCCTAGGAGAAATTTTGCTCATGTACCTAGAAAAGTTGTGAACAAACCTTCTACCATTTTTTTTGCTTGCAATGCTCCCTTTGCTATTTGTAGAAAGGGTAAGAAGTTAATTGCTAGGAAGCTAGGGGCAAGATGCAAGGGAGATAAAACTTGCATTTGGGTCCCTAAGGACATTTGTGCTAACCTTGCAGGACCCAACATGAGTTGGGTACCTAAGACCCAAGCCTAAATTTGCCTTGCAGGTTTATGCATCCGGGGGTTCAAGCTGGATTATCGACAGCGGATGCACAAACCATATGACGGGGGAGAAGAAGATGTTCACCTCCTACGTCAAAAATAAGGATTCCCAAGATTCAATTATATTCGGTGATGGGAATCAAGGCAAGGTAAAAGGGTTAGGTAAAATTGCAATTTCTAATGAGCACTCAATCTCTAATGTGTTTTTAGTAGAGTCTCTTGGTTACAATTTGCTATCTGTTAGCCAATTATGCAATATGGGGTACAACTGTTTATTTACAAACGTAGATGTGTCTGTCTTTAGAAGATGTGATGGTTCACTAGCTTTTAAGGGTGTACTAGACGGCAAGCTTTACTTAGTTGACTTTGCAAAAGATGAGGCCAGTCTAGATGCATGCTTAATGGCTAAGACTTGCATGGGCTGGCTGTGGCATCGCCGCTTAGCACATGTGGGGATGAAGAACCTCCACAAGCTTCTAAAGGGAGAACATGTGATAGGTCTAACCAATGTTTATTTCGAAAAAGATAGACCTTGTGCAGCTTGTCAAGCAGGTAAACAAGTGGGAGGAGCGCATCACAGCAAGAATGTGATGACCACGTCAAGACCTCTGGAGCTGCTGCATATGGACCTCTTCGGACCCGTCGCCTATCTAAGCATAGGAGGGAGTAAGTATGGTTTAGTTATTGTTGATGACTTTTCCCGCTTCACTTGGGTGTTCTTCTTGCAGGATAAGTCTGAAACCCAAGGGACCCTCAAGCGCTTCCTCAGGAGAGCTCAAAATGAGTTTGAGCTCAAGGTGAAGAAGATAAGGAGCGACAACGGGTCCGAGTTCAAGAACCTTCAAGTGGAGGAGTTTCTTGAGGAGGAAGGGATCAAGCACGAGTTCTCCGCTCCCTACACACCTCAGCAAAATGGTGTGGTGGAGAGGAAGAACAGGACGCTAATCGACATGGCGAGGACGATGCTTGGTGAGTTTAAGACCCCCGAGTGCTTTTGGTCGGAAGCTGTGAACACAGCTTGCCACGCCATCAACAGGGTCTATCTTCATCGCCTCCTCAAGAAGACTTCGTACGAGCTACTAACCGGTAACAAACCCAATGTATCTTACTTTCGTGTATTCGGGAGCAAATGCTACATTCTAGTGAAGAAGGGTAGAAATTCTAAGTTTGCTCCCAAAGCTGTAGAAGGGTTTTTATTAGGTTATGATTCAAATACAAAGGCGTATAGGGTCTTCAACAAATCATCGGGTTTGGTTGAAGTCTCTAGCGACGTTGTATTTGATGAGACTAATGGCTCTCCAAGAGAGCAAGTTATTGATTGTGATGATATAGATGAAGAAGATGTTCCAACGGCCGCTATACGAACCATGGCGATTGGAGACGTTCGGCCACAGGAACAAGATGAACGAGATCAACCTTCTTCCTCAACGACGGTGTACCCCCCAACTCAAGACGATGAACAGGTTCATCAAAAGGAGGCGTGTGATCAAGGGGGAGCACAAGATGATCATGTGATGGAGGAAGAAGCGCAACCGGCACCTCCAACCCAAGTTCGAGCGATGATTCAAAGGGATCATCCCGTCGACCAAATTCTGGGTGACATTAGCAAGGGAGTAACTACTCGGTCTCGACTAGTTAATTTTTGTGAACATTACTCTTTTGTCTCCTCTATTGAGCCTTTCAGGGTAGAGGAGGCCTTGCTAGATCCGGATTGGGTGTTGGCCATGCAGGAGGAACTTAACAACTTCAAGCGCAATGAAGTTTGGACGCTGGTGCCTCGTCCCAAGCAAAATGTTGTGGGAACCAAGTGGGTGTTCCGCAACAAACAAGACGAGCACGGAGTGGTGACAAGGAACAAGGCTCGACTTGTGGCAAAAGGTTATGCCCAAGTCGCAGGTTTGGACTTTGAGGAGACTTTTGCTCCTGTGGCTAGGCTAGAATCAATTTGTATCTTGCTAGCATATGCCGCTCACCATTCTTTCAGGTTGTACCAAATGGATGTGAAGAGCGCTTTCCTCAACGGGCCAATAAAGGAGGAGGTGTACGTGGAGCAACCCCCTGGCTTCGAGGATGAGCGGTACCCCGACCACGTGTGTAAGCTCTCTAAGGCGCTCTATGGACTTAAACAAGCCCCAAGAGCATGGTATGAATGCCTTAGAGATTTCTTAATTGCTAATGCTTTCAAGGTTGGGAAAGTCGATCCAACTCTTTTCACTAAGACTTGTGATGGTGATTTGTTTGTGTGCCAAATTTATGTCGATGACATAATATTTGGTTCTACTAATCAAAAGTCTTGTGAAGAGTTTACCAGGGTGATGACGCAGAAATTCGAGATGTCGATGATGGGCGAGTTGAACTACTTCCTTGGGTTCCAAGTGAAGCAACTCAAGGATGGCACTTTCATCTCCCAAACGAAGTACACGCAAGATCTGCTAAAGAGGTTTGGGATGAAGGACGCCAAGCCCGCAAAGACGCCGATGGGAACCGACGGACACACCGACCTCAACAAAGGAGGTAAGTCCGTTGATCAAAAAGCATACCGGTCAATGATAGGTTCTTTGCTTTATTTATGTGCTAGTAGACCGGATATTATGCTTAGCGTATGCATGTGTGCTAGATTTCAATCCGATCCTAAGGAGTGTCACTTGGTGGCGGTGAAGCGAATTCTTAGATATTTAGTCGCTACGCCTTGCTTCGGGATCTGGTATCCAAAGGGGTCTAACTTTGACTTGATTGGGTACTCAGATTCCGACTATGCTGGATGTAAGGTCGATAGGAAGAGTACATCGGGGACGTGCCAATTCTTAGGAAGGTCCCTGGTGTCATGGAACTCTAAGAAACAAACCTCCGTTGCCCTATCCACCGCTGAGGCCGAGTATGTTGCCGCAGGACAGTGTTGTGCGCAACTACTTTGGATGAGGCAAACCCTCAGGGACTTTGGCTACAATCTGAGCAAAGTCCCACTCCTATGTGACAATGAGAGTGCTATCCGAATAGCGGAAAATCCTGTTGAGCACAGCCGCACAAAGCACATTGACATCCGGCATCACTTTTTGAGAGACCACCAGCAAAAGGGAGATATCGAAGTGTTTTATGTTAGCACCGAGAACCAGCTAGCCGATATCTTTACCAAGCCTTTAGATGAGAAGACCTTTTGCAGGCTGCGTAGTGAGCTAAATGTCTTAGATTCGCGGAACTTGGATTGAATTGTAGCATACATGTATTTATGCTTTGATCATGTTCATTCTGCATTTTGTTGCTTATTATGGTGCTCAAGTTGTATAAACACTCCCTGGACCTCACAAGTCTGTTGCAAAGTGATGCACATGTTTAGGGGGAGATGTGTTACAACTTGATCCCTTGAGACTAACCATATGCTTGAGTTTGTTTGATTTAGTCTCAAAGGAGAATTGAAAGGGAAAAGGTGGACTTGGATCATGCAAGACTTCCACTGCACTCCGATGAGAGGGTAACTTATTCCAAGTCCATCTCATGAACTCTTATTGCCATTTGCTCTTAATTGAAGATTTTGGTGAGGCAATGGGGTTAAAGGGCCAAGATTGATCCCGTTTTGGTGCTTGATGCCAAAGGGGGAGAAAATAAAGGCCAAAGCAATAAATGGATCAGCTACCACTTGAGAGATTTTGAAAATAGTAGAATAGAGTTTTTGTTTTGTCAAAATTCTTATGTTGTCTCTCTTATCAAAAGTTGGCTTCTTGTGGGGAGAAGTATTGATTATGGGAAAAAGGGGGAGTTTTTTTTTGAAATCTTTGATCAATCTCTTTTGAAATAACTCTCTTTTTGCTTCAACATGTGTGTTTAACTTAGAGATAGAGATTTGAGTTTGATTTGCAAAAACAAACCAAGTGGTGGCAAAGGATGATCCATATATGCCAAAATTGATTCAAAATAAATTTAGGTTTTATCTGAAGTGAGTTTGCACTTGTTCTAGTTGCTTTATGTTGTGTTGGCATAAATCACCAAAAAGGGGGAGATTGAAAGGGAAATGTGCCCTTGGGCCATTTCTAAGTATTTTGGTGATTGAGTGCCAACACATGTGCTTAATTGTGAATTTATGTCCATGGATGAACAAGGTGCAAATCATGAGATAAAGGTATGTTTCTAAGCCTTAGTACATTGGTTTTGAATACTAATATACTTGTCTAAGTGTTAGAAACAGAAAGTAGAAGAAAAGAAAAGAGGAGACAAAGACTTGGCTGTGTGCAGCCAAGACTCAGTTCGGTCTGGAGCACCGGACTGTCCGGTGTGCACCGGACAGTGTCCGGTGCGCCAGGCTGACTCGGCTCGAACTGGCCGCTCTCGGGAATTCGCCGACGGCGTACGGCTAAAATTCACCGGACTGTCCGGTGTGCACCGGACTGTCCGGTGAGCCAACGGTCGGCCGGGGCCAACGGTCGGCCGCGCAATCCACGCGGGACACGTGGCCGAGCCAACGGTCGAAAGACGGCACCGGACTGTCCGGTGTGCACCGGACATGTCCGGTGCGCCAACGGCTCCCAGATCTACAACGGTCGGCAACGGTCGGAAGCGCCAGTTATGGAAACAAATCGGGCACCGGACAGTGTCCGGTGTGCACCGGACTGTCCGGTGCCCCCGACGACAGAAGGCAAGGATGGCCTTCCGGATTTGCTCTCAACGGCTCCTAGCTGCCTTGGGGCTATAAAAGGGGCCCCTAGGCGCATGGAGGAGACACACAAGCAACCTTTGAGCATTCTTGATCATCCACACTCAGTCTTTGCGCATTTGTTTGTCATTCTAAGTGTTTCGAGCTCCGTTCTAGTGAGAACTTTGTGATACTCTTGTGAGCTCGACTCTTGGCCGTGTGTGTGCGCGTTTCGCTGTGGATTTGTGTGTGTTGCTTCCCTCCCTTACTCTGTGTTTCATTTGTGATCATATACTTGTAAGGGCAAGAGACTCCAATTTGTGGAGATTCCTTGCAAACGGGATAGTGAAAGGCAAAACAAAACACCGTGGTATTCAAGTGGGTCTTTGGACCGCTTGAGAGGGGTTGATTGCAACCCTCGTCCATTGGGACGCCACAACGTGGAGTAGGCAAGCGTTGGTCTTGGCCGAACCACGGGATAAACCACTGTGTCACCTTTGTGCTTGATCTCTTGTGGTATTGTGTTTTGTTGAGACTTCTCTTTAGCCACTTGGCAACTATTGTGCTAACACTTAACAAGTTTTTGTGGCTTAAGTTTTAAGTTTTCACAGGATCACCTATTCACCCCCCCCCCCTCTAGGTGCTCTCACTAGCTCGATGGCGATTCACAACCCGTTTACCAGAGCCTCGTACTCAGCCACGTTGTTGGACGCCGGGAAGTGAAGGCGTAGCACGTAGCGTAGGTGCTTCCCGAGGGGCGAGACGAAGAGGAGGCCTGTGCCAGCCCCCGTCTTCATCAGCGACCCGTCGAAAAACATGGTCCAGAGCTCCGGTTGGATCGGAGCCATCGGGAGCTGGGTGTCGGCCCATTCAGCCACGAAGTCCGCCAAGACCTGGGACTTGATGGCCTTCCGAGGGGCGAACGAGATCGTCTCGCCCATGATCTCCACCGCCCACTTTGCAATCCTACCCGAGGCCTCTCGAGACTGGATGATCTCTCCGAGGGGGAAGGATGATACCACAGTCACCGGATGAGACTCGAAGTAGTGTCGCAACTTCCGTCGTGTCAGGATCACCGCGTACAGCAGCTTCTGGATTTGTGGGTAGCGGATCTTGGTCTCGGACAGTACCTCACTGATGAAGTAGACTGGCCTCTGGACGGGCAATGCATGCCCTTCTTCTCGTCTCTCAACCACGATCGCGGCGCTAACCACCTGGGTGGTTGCGGCGACGTAGATCAAGAGGGCTTCTCCGGCAGCGGGGGCACCAAGATGGGCGCGTTCGTGAGGAGCGCCTTCAGGTTCCTGAGGGCTTCCTCGGCCTCGGGGGTCCAAGCGAAGCACTCGGCCTTCCTTAAGAGGCGGTACAGAGGCAGACCTCTTTCGCCGAGGCGCGAGATGAAGCGGCTCAGAGCCGCGAGACATCCCATGACCCTCTGTACGCCTTTCAAGTCCTTGATTGGCCCCATGCTGGTGATGGCTGCGATCTTCTCCGGGTTGGCTTTGATGCCCCGCTCGGAGATGATGAACCCCAAGGGCATGCCTCGGGGGACGCCGAAGACACACTTTCTGGGATTAAGCTTCACGCCTTTTGCCTTGAGACATCGGAATGTCGCTTCAAGGTCGGAAAGGAGGTCGGAGGCCTTCCTCATCTTGACTACGATGTCATCGACGTAGGCCTCGACCGTTCAGCCGATGTGTTCGCCAAACACATGGTTCATGCATCGCTGGTACGTTGCCCCCGCATTCCTCAAACCAAACGGCATTGTAACATAGCAGTACATGCCGAAGGGTGTCATGAATGAAGTCGCGAGCTGGTCAGACTCTTTCATCCTGATTTGATGATACCCTGAGTAGGCATCGAGGAAAGACAGGGTTTCGCACCCAGCAGTGGAATCCACGATCTGATCGATGCGAGGCAGAGGGTAGGGAACCTTTGGACATGCTTTGTTTAGACCAGTGTAGTCTACACACATCCGCCATTTCCCTCCTTTCTTTCTCACAAGCACAGGGTTGGCAAGCCATTCGGGATGGAATACCTCTTTGATGAACCCTGCCGCCAGTAGCTTGTGGATCTCCTCGCCTATGGCTCTGCGCTTTTCTTCGTCGAATCGGCGCAGAGGTTGCTTCACAGGTCGGGCCCCAGCTCGGATATCCAGAGAGTGCTCGGCGACTTCCCTCGGTATGTCGGGCATGTCCGAGGGACTCCACGCGAAAACGTCGGCATTTGCACGGAGAAAGTCGATGAGCACTGCTTCCTATTTGGGGTCGAGCTCGGAACCGATCCGGATCTGCTTGGAGGCATCGTTGCAGGGGTCGAGAGGGACGGACTTGATCGTCTCCGCTGGTTCGAAGTTGCCGGCGTGGCGCTTCACGTCGGGCGCCTCCCTAGAGAGGCTCTCCAGGTCAGCGATGAGGGCCTCGGCGTACTCCACGCACTCCACATCGCATTTGTACGCGTGTCGATACGTGGGCCCGACGGTGATGACCCCGTCGGGGCCCGGCATCTTGAGCTTGAGGTAGGTGTAGTTGGGGACGGCCATGAACTTGGCGTAGCATGGTCTCCCCAGCACTGCGTGGTAGGTTCCTCGAAACCCGACCACTTCGAACGTGAGGGTCTCCTTTCGAAAGTTGGAGGGCGTCCCAAAGCAGACGGGTAGGTCGAGTTGTCTGAGGGGTTGAACGTGCTTCCCGAGGACGATCCCGTGGAAAGGCGCAGCGCCCGTCCGGACCGAGGACAGATCAATCCGTAGGAGCCCGAGGGTCCCGGCGTAGACGATGTTGAGGCCGCTGCCTCCATCCATGAGGACCTTGGTGAGCCTGACGTTGCCGATGATGGGGTCGACAACGAGTGGGTATCTCCCCGGGCTCGGCATGTAGTCTGAATGGTCGGCTTGGTCGAAGGTGATGGGCTTGTCGGACCAGTCTAGGTAGACTGGCGCCACCACCTTTACCGAGCAGACCTCACTGTTGGGGCGAAGGCAAAGACGCCACCCTTCGCTCGGGGCCTTCGCCGTAAACGCCGGCCCGACAGAGACAAGACAACGGTCAGGGACACCCTTCGCCCCATACGACATCGGACGAAGACCCGTAGCGAGGTCATCCCACCGTGCGGCCTCGTCCAGCGCAGAGGCCCACGTGTGATCCGACCCATTGTAACAGGCCCTGCGTGGCCGCTGCGTGTTACGGGCCTAATTTATAAAGGCGTCCCTATAATTACAGTCTATAACCCTGCTTTATGGGAATATTCCGGGGATAACCTAGGTGTCTGAGAGCACATGCGTCCTTAACACGGGACGCTGGGTACCCGGACACCTATAAATACCCCCGCACAGTGCCCTTGAGAGGCTAGTTGAACAGTGCTTTTGTCATCACGAGCTAAAACCCTGTTTGTGCTATCACTCCCCCTGTTGGATCAACTTGCGCCCGTGTGCAAGTTCCAACATTTGGCGCCCACCGTTCGTGCTATGAAGAAACACCCGCGATGGCACCCAAGAAAACTAGCTCGAAGGCTGACGAGGCTGCGAAGGCAGCAATGCTGGCCGCAAGAAAGGGCAAGGCCCTCGCACTCACCCACTCCACCCACCAAGAGGCCGCTGCAGACGGTGTTCCCCGCACCTGCGAAGACGACGCCCCCCGTACCGACGGCCTCGGACAACCGCAACCTCCCCCAGGCTTCGCCCCACCGGAGGGCACGGACCTCGCCGAGGACGGTGAAGTCCTCGGCTTCGCCCCACCGGAGGGCGCGGACCTCACCGAGGACGGTGGAGTCCTCGGCGTTTCAGCGGAAGAACAGCTACAGCTGCGCGCCCTACGCCTCAAGAACCGCAATCTCCAGAGGCAAAAAGAGATACTGGAGGCCAAGCGCCAGCGCGTGTCTGCACTAGCCAAGGTGCGGCAAATGATACGCGACGAAGAGCAGAAGGCCCAGGACCTCGAGCGGGAGATCGCGCTGATGCAGCGCGAAGGCCACCTCGGCCTGCAGCACGGGCCACCCCTGCAACAGCGCGCGCAGGCGGAAGACCCGCACTTCCCCCAGCGCGACTACGCCTTCCCTCACGCCGCGCCATTTCAAGGGGTCAACTACCTCGACGAGCGAAGTCCCCTGGCGCCACATCTGCAAGTGACACCCTGGCCTGCCAACTTCCGGGCAGGGACCTATCCCAAGTACAACGGCAGCACGGACCCTGCACAATACATCATGAGTTATCAGGTTGCCGTTGCATCTTCCGGAGGGGACGACGCCACAATGGCCAAGTCTTTCATCATCGCCCTCGAAGGCCCAGCTCTCACCTGGTTCACCAGGTTGCCCCCGCTGTCCATTGACTCCTAGAGAAGCCTAAGGGACAAATTCCTGCTCAACTTCCAAGGGTACCGCCCAGACACCGACGCCTTGGCTGAACTCTCACTCTGCAAGCAGCTGGAAAAAGAGACTCTGCGGGAATATTACCGCAAGTTTCTAACACTCAAGTCACAGCTGCCCTCAGTTGATGACCAGATCGCCATTCACTACGCCATCAGTGGCCTTCGCGCCGGCGTCCTTTACAGTCATTGCATCAGGGACCCGCCCAAGAACCTCCAGGAGTTATATCAACTATTTGAAAAATACGCCAAATCCGAAGAGCTCCACCAGCGCAAGGTTGAGTCCCAGAGAAAGCCCAAAGATGCTCCACAGTCCAGCCGCACGTGGACGAGGACTCCGCAGCCAGACTCCGGCCGAGACGGCCGTAACCAGCAGCAGGTGCACAACATCGCCAACCAGCACCCCGCTAGTGATGCCCCTCGCCGCCAGGAGTATCCCCCCCAGGGCCGCGGAGGTGGAACTCGCGGTAGGGGCCGGGGACGCGCGCAGCCGCCGCACCGATTCTACTGTCTCTTCCACGGCGAAGACTGCGCCCACCAAACAAAAGACTGCCCAGAAATGAAGGCCACCAGAGACAGGATGGCACGGGCGCAACCGGCCGACAACCCAAGGGTCGTCGCACACACTTATCAGCAACACCCTCCACCATATATCCACGCCCCCGCTCCGCATCCACCGCACCACGCTTACCAACACCATCAGGAAGTACAAATCGTACCTCCCCCACCCCCGCCTCCACACCAGCAACAACAAAACATCCCCCACCCCCACGCCCCCAAGCAAGAAGACTTCGCCGATCAGCCGTATCGCGGAGTCATTCATATGATCACTGGTGGGTCCAGTGTCGACTTCGACACCAAGCGACAAAAGCGGGACCACTACCGCAGCATCAACCACGTCGCCATCACCGGTCCAGTTGTGCAGACGAAGTGGTCCCATGTACCGCTAACTTTCGACGCCCGAGACGTCGACCTGCGCAGCGCCCCCCACATCGACACCATGGTCATCAACTGCAGCGTGGTAGGCTAGGACCTGCACAAAGTCCTCGTTGATAATGGCAGCCAGGCAGACATCATATTCCTCCATGCCTTCGACCGCATGGGCATAAGCCACAGCTTGCTCAAGCCTTCGGACAATCCATTGTACGGCTTCGGCGGCAAGGGCACTTTTCCTATCGGCAAAATAGAGTTGCCTCTCTCCTTCAGTGTAGCGCCCAATGCCCGAAGTGAGCAAATAACCTTCGACATCGTCGACATGGTGTATCCGTACAACGCTATCATGGGCCGGGGCTCCATCAACAAGTTTGAGGCAGCCATTCACGGATTGTACCTGTGCATGAAGATACCAGGTCCGTTGGGTGCCATCTCGGTCTACGGCAATCAGCAGACTGCGCGCAACATAGAGCAGGACTTCATCCCCGGGCAAAGAAATGTCCACTGCCTCACGGCCCAGCGCGAAGTCCCAGCGCCCGCCAGCTCAACTGAAAAACAGCATAAGGCGCAGCTGCAAAGCAACGACGGGACCAAGACTGTCCCCCTCGACCTGGCCACACCCAAGCAAACAGTCATGATCAGCGAAGACCTCACCTCGCATGACGAGGAAAAGCTCCTGTGCTGCTTGTCCAAGAACAAGGATGTCTTCGCTTGGTCAGCCCTCGACCTGGTCGGGGTCAGCCGGTCCATAATTGAGCACAGCCTGGGAATCGACCCCTCGGTAAGACCGAAAAAACAACGTCTTCGCAAAATGTCCGACGAGAAGACAGAGGCCACCAAGGCAGAGGTACACCGCCTCCTGGAAGCCAAATTTATAGAGCCAGTGGCTTACCCCACGTGGCTCTCCAATGTGGTAATGGTGCAGAAAAAGAGTGGCAAGTGGCGAATGTGTATAGACTTCACCAGCCTCAATAAGGCCTGCCCAAAGGACAACTTCCCTTTGCCCCGGATCGGCAAAATAGTCGATAGCGCGGCCGGATGCGAGGTCATGTCACTCCTCGACTGCTTCTCCGGTTATCATCAAATATACATGAAGGAGGAGGACAAGGCCAGCACCAGCTTCATAACACCCTTCGGCACATATTGCTTTATCAGAATGCCGGAGGGACTCAAGAACGCCGGGTCCACCTTCTCCCGGCTCACCAAAACAGTGCTCGAAGGGCAAGTCGGCAGAAACGTATTCACATACGTGGACGACATCGTCGTCGCCAGCAGGAATAAAGAGGACCACCTCGCAGACCTCGCCGAGACATTCGAGAACATGCGGGACGCACGACTTCGCCTGAACCCCGATAAGTGCGTCTTCGGTGTTCTCCAGGGGAAAATATTGGGTTATCTGGTATCACACCGCGGCATCGAGGCCAACCCAACCAAAATCCAGGCCATTATTAACATGACGCCCCCGCAGTCACCCAGAGAGGTCTAGCGTCTGACGGGCAGATTGGCCGCCCTCAACAGGTTCATTTCCAAATCCGCTGAGCGAAGTCTTCCCTTCCTCAAAACACTCCGCGGCGCAAAAGACTTTGTTTGGGGACCAGAGCAGGTGGCGGCCTTCGCCTCACTAAAACAGTACCTGATGGAGTTGGCCGTTCTTACGAGCCCCGACTCTTCGCTACCACTGCTGCTTTACGTCGCGGCTTCGCCGCACGCGGTCAGTGCGGCACTGGTTCAGGAGTAGACAGTAGAGGGCGTGATCAGGCAGTGCCCAGTATATTATGTCTCCGAAGTGCTCACACCGTCAAAGTGTAACATGACGGAGCTCAAAAAGATTGCATATGCAGTTGTCATGTCTTCGCGCAAATTGCGCCACTATTTTGAAGCATTCAAGGTCCGCATCACCTCAGATAGGGGACTCGGCGAATTATTCAGAAACCCGGAGGCATCGGTGCGGATCGCCAAATGGGCGGCCGAGCTCTCCGGCTACCACATCACTTTCGAGCCCAGGACAGCGATCAAGTCACAAGTTCTAGCAGACTTCGTCGTCGACTGGACCGGGCCAATAACACAGCCGGAGCCGTCCGCAGAGAAGGTTTGGACAATCCACTGCGACGGTGCTTGGTGCCATGCGGGGGCAGGCGCTGCTGCAGTCATCACCTCACCCGCCGGGGTCAAGCACAGATACGCGGCACGCTTAAGCTTCGCTCTGGAATCTGACAGATGCACAAACAACATCGCAGAATACGAAGCTATCATCCTCGGCCTCCGCAAATTAAGAGCCCTCGGCGTCACCACCTGTATAGTCCGAACAGACTCCAGGGTAGTCGCCGGCCAAGTCGAGAAAGACTATGCAGCAAAGGACCCCGCACTTATGCAGTACCTCGCGGCCATCCGAAGCCTCGAGAAACAATTCAAGGGATTCACTTTGCAGCATGTGGACCGGGCCAAGAATGAAGAAGCTGACGCATTGGCCAAGGCAGCCGCCAGGGGCGAAGCCCTACCCTCCGACGTGTTCTATCACGTCATCGGCACGCCAGCCGTCCGCAGTCCCGAAGGGCTCCAGATAACCAACGACAGCGAGGGCCAACGCATGATCAACCTTATCATGACCGAGGACTGGCAGGCGCCAATAACCCTGTACCTGCAAGGGTACTATCATCCAGTCGACAGCAACGAGGCCAAGCGCCTCCACCACCGAAGCCGGGACTTTGCATTGATCGAGGGCCAACTGTACAAAAAGGGGGTCAGCCAGCCGATGCTTAAGTGCGTCACCGAGACCGAAGGCATTCAAATCCTGCGCGAAGTCCACAGGGGGACCTGCGGCTCCCACGCAGGCCCCAGGGCCCTAGCGGCAAAGGTGATACACCAAGGCTTCTACTGGCCCGCCATTATCTGTGCCGCAAATCGGGTTGTCAGATCCTGCGAAGCCTGTCAGAAATTTTCCCCACGTTCGGGACGCCCCTCGCAGTTCACGAAGCTGATCGCCCACACGTGGCCCCTTCAACGCTGGGGCCTAGACATCGTCGGGCCCCTGCCCACGGCTCAGGGGAACCTCAAGTTCACCTTTGTATCCGTTGAATACTTCACCAAATGGATTGAAGCGAGGGCAGTCTCCACCATCACATCAAAGACGGCCCAGAAATTTTTCTGGCAAAATATTGTTTGCCGCTTCGGAGTACCATCCGAACTCACGGTCGACAACGGCAAGCAGTTCGACAACCAAGATTTCAAAGACTTCTGCTTCTCCATCGACACCAAGCTTGCCTTCGCCTCCGTGTACCATCCCCAGTCCAACGGAGTCGTGGAGCGCGCCAACGGCAAAATTTTCACAGCTGTCAAGAAAATGCTCCTCGACGACAAAAAAGGCAAGTGGCCCGACCTGTTACCCGAAGTGGTCTGGGCACTAAATACAACTGAGTGCAGGGCGACTGGGTTTACCCCCTTCCGCCTATTATACGGATCGGAGGCCATGACTCCGCAAGAAATAAAGCACGGGTCGCCTCGGATAGCCGCGTCGGCCGTCCCAGACGTAGATGAGCCAACTTCGAAGGATCTCATCGACGGAGACCACGTCTTCGCCCTGCAGGCTCTGGACAAATACCAAGCTCAGACAAAAGCATGGCGCGACTAGGCAGTCATCCCAAGGGAATTCAACGAAGGGGACCTCGTCCTCATCCGGACAGCTCGAACGGAGTCCAGAGGCAAGCTGGAGCCCGTGTGGGAGGGCCCTTACATTGTCAAGTCGAAGGCCTCCCCCAGCGCATACAGGCTTGCAACGCCAAACGGCGAAGACTTAGAGCATTCCTGGAACATTGATAATCTGCGCAAATTTTTTGTTTGACTCATCAGGGCCAGCCCGCCCTTGTAATTTGTAAAAACAATTTTGTTCTGGCCCGCACTCTTTTCCTCCCGGGGGGTGAGGTTTTTAACGAGGCGGAGTCATGTAATATACAAGAGAAAAATCCCCCGCAAAATCAACGTCGAAAAAAGACCGCATCAACGGTCTTCGACATTCGACTAATACAAAGTCACCGCGAGGCCCAGCAGCAGCCGCCCTCGCGTGCGACAAATCCACGCGGAAGTCGCCTAAGGGTGCAGCCGGACTAGCACAATAAGTGCGAAAAATCGAAGTCTTCCACGAAGACTATCCGCGTAGAAGTCGCCTAAGGGTGCAGCCGGACTAGCACAATAAGTGCGAAAAATCGAAGTCTTCCACGAAGACTATCCGCGCAGAAGTCGCCTAAGGGTGCAGCCGGACTAGCACAATAAGTGCAAAAAATCAAAGTCTTCCACGAAGACTATCCGCGCAGAAGTCGCCTAAGGGTGCAGCCGGACTAGCACAATAGGTGCGAAAAATCGAAGTCTTCCACGAAGACTATTCGCGCAGAAGTCGCCTAAGGGTGCAGCCGGACTAGCACATCAAGTGTGAAAAATCGAAGTCTTCCACGAAGACTATCCGCGCAGAAGTCGCCTAAGGGTGCAGCCGGACTAGCACAATAGGTGCGAAAAATCGAAGTCTTCCACGAAGACTATCCGCGCAGAAGTCGCCTAAGGGTGCAGCCGGATTAGCACATCAAGTGCGAAAAATCGAAGTCTTCCACGAAGACTATCCGCGCAGAAGTCGCCTAAGGGTGCAGCCGTACTAGCACAATAAGTGCGAAAAATCGAAGTCTTCCACGAAGACTATCCATGCAGAAGTCGCCTAAGGGTGTAGCCGGACTAGCACAACAAGTGCGAAAAATTCTAGTTTTCCGCAAGCACTATCCCTGCAGTAGTTGCCTCAGGGTGCAGCAGGGACAGCACAACAAGTCCGACGAACCGATTACAATGGTACAGCCGCACGAAGCCTAACAAGTGCAAAAACGGCTACACCAAACTGTCCGCTCAAAGGCCGACTACATGCGCACCAGACCAACATAACAAACACACCAGACCAAGCACTTAACGCCCTCGCGAACATAGCCGAGTGTGCGAAGGCACACAACCTCATCATACAAGCCATTACACATGTACAAGCGAGGGCATCGCATTCTGCATCGGCTCGACCTTCGGAATAATTCACATCTCCCTATAGTTAAATAACATTATCCTAAGCTCCTCACCCACAAAAAGACTTCGCAACTCCCCCTCACCTGCACTCACAGCGGCCGGCAAGGACAACAGTTCCTGCCTGCCAGCCCCACCCACACGAAGCCGACCGACGTCCGCTCCACTCACTCTACGCTTCGCAACCGCCCTTCACCGCCTACGCCTAGTACTCGGACCAGACACAACATTAGCATCCGCAGCTTACGACGAAGCCTCCGCCACTGCCACATCCAAGGCCGCAAAGTAGTCCAAGTCCTCATCCGACGACTCTTCGGTCCATTCAACAGAGCACCCAGAGTCACCGAACTCAGAAAATTTAGACGCAGACTCATCTGATTTATTCCAATCATCCACGGTCGAAGCCGCCAAAAAATTAGCAGTAGCGGTTGCGTGCGCAGGCCCAAAATCTTGAACCTGCGCAGCAACCAAAGTTCAGCAACAATATCCAAAATTTCCTAACTACCCACACCAACTAGGCCACCTGCGAAGACCCAGCCGTCGCGGGAGCCTCCGCTGTCGCCTCCGCAGCCACCGCCACAGGATCCTCAGCCCTCGGCGCAGCAGTTGACGATGGGTCTCCGCCGGCCGCAGTGGCTGCAGGGGCATCGGGAGCGCCTTCGGCGATTTCCGGGGGCGGCTCCAGAGCGGCCTCGGACACAGCCGCCGCCGGGTTCGGCTCCGGGTCAGGGAGCGCGCTGTTCAGAGCCCCGAAGTCATCCACCCTCTCGCCACGCGCCGCCTGCGGCACAGCACACAGACTCAGCAAACCCACATTTAACCCACATTAAACAAACACCAAACAAAAGCCAAACATTACCTGACTCCTCGCCGTCTCAGCCCGCTCCCTGACCACATCTCGACCGTGGGGGCCCCACATCCGGTCGTAGAGGGCTCCGGCGGATTCCTTCACTATAGGGTCCTCAACCTTGTAGATATCACGCTCCAAATCCTTATCAGCTTGGTCGAAGACCTCATAGTGCCGGCACCCTTCGCGAGAGAGCGCGTTCATCGCCCCCTCGCAGGTGACCAGAGAGGCATAAGACATAAACCCCTCCACGATGGTGGGGAGCGCCTGCAGCTCCTCCTGCACCCACTCAAGGCAGCGAAGTCCGGGCTCTTGGTCCGGCACTTCAAACTCAGCGGTCCGCGCGCCCAGCTCACGGTACGAATCCATAAGCTGTTTGCGCGTCCGCTCAGCCTCCGTGCGCGCCGAGGCCTCGGCCCTCTCCACACGGCTATGCAGCGCGCTGAGCCACTCCTCCAGCTGCTCGGCGCGCTGCCTAGAAAGGCTCCCCTCCGCCCGCGCCAAATTGGCCTCCGCCTGCGCAGCCTGCGCCTTGGTGAGGGCCTCATTAGCCTCCTCCCTCTCAGCCGCCAGTTGACGCCGGAGGTCAGCCTTCTCACCCTCCAGCACAGCCACCTTGTCCGCCAGCTTGCGGCACTTACTGTCAGCGGCTGACTTTTTCCGGACGGCGTCAGCATGTTGCGTCCGAAGTCTCTCGACTTCGGCAGACACAACTGCCGTCAGGGCCCCCGACGCCGCGCGGTTTGCGAAGTCAGCCGCCTACAAGACACACATATGACCACAGCCCCGGCGAAGCCGTTTAACAAAACAAAAAAAGAGAAAAAAAAACCGAGGCCTAGCTCAACCCACCTGACTTAGTGCCTCCTTCATCTCCTCAAGCCGGCGGGACACGGCACCCGCCTCGTCCCTGACGACAGTGAGTGCCGGTATCTCGCCGCTGGCACAAAGAGCACTGCTCTTCGCCCTTGGCACCATGGCAGCCGCCATGGCCGCCGCGGCAGGCGGAACAACAGCAAGCATGTCTTCGTCCGACCCTGCGACGCGTCAACAAATAAAAAAAAACGAGCCAACGACTTACCAACAAGATAATCGTCCACACTAATGTCGGTGGCGAAGTCAGCAACGCGCTTGCCAGGGGGCGGCAACCCTCGAGCCGCCTTCATAGCCTCCGGCAGCCCGCCGGACGAAGGGGCAGCCTTCGCTGACTTGGGACCACCGGTGACAGCCGCCTTCGCAGCGTCCGGCGCCCTACTGGATGCAGGGACGGCCGACTTAGCCGCCAGCGGCGGCTGGCCTCCGCCGGGGGCAGTAGCCTTCGCAGCCCCCCGCTGCCTCTTCGGCCTGGCTTCATGAAGCCTGACGACCGACTGGCGCTTCTGTGCAGCTCCCTGGCGATCCTTGTCCATCACTGCCGACACAACAGCAGCAATATTCCGCCCGTAAGGAAACACTTTCCAAGCACGAACCATGCGAGAAGTAAAAAAGTCTTCGCCGGCCGCGCGGGGGACAGGAACATTCTTAGGCCACCAACCCCCGGTAACCCTCAGCATCCGCGCCGAAGACTCCCGGAGCTCGGGCGAAGACATCCTCCCCCCGGGGCCGCGCATGTCCTCATCAATTCTCTAGCAAAACCATCAGAAACCCCAAGTCCTCCCACAGCAGTACCTAGTTTCTTCTTCTTAGAGGACGGGGCGGCCGCCGGCGCGGGGTCGTCTCCAGACTCCACCACCGGTTTCTTCCCGCGACGATCCACATCGTCTTGGCCGGGATAACCGCCATACGGCAGACGATTCAACTCAAAAACCCTGTTCAAGCGGTCATTTGACCCGCGAATGTCCCAACTACACTGGCCCTCTGTCCTAAGCACATACCGACCCACGATCCGCACCGCCCCATCCTCCGCCTCGCGCACAAAGGCGGCCGGATCGCGACTCTGCAGATCCAGCGCGAAGGCAGGGCTTCGCACCAGCTTCCCATCGTGGGAAGGCATCTGGCGAGGGCACACTTCGCCCAGCGCCCAGCCATGCGCCAAAGGCCATACCCCGAACGCCACAAACTCCTCAACCAAATCGCGCCCGCTGCTCAGGCCGGCGGCGCACCGAAGGGCCCCTTCGTCCGCATCCTCATCCGCCACTTCAAAAGGCGGCTATGCTGACTAAAAATGCGAGCACATCTCGAACACGGGGAGCCCCGGATGGTCTTCGGATGTACCCTCCGCGACGTAGAACCAGAAATCCTGCCAATTGCCCCACTTGTTGCGGGCGCAAGGAACCAACTCAACTACTTGCATCGTGGTCTTGCCGGTCTTCGGCGTAAATGTACAGGACCCAAACTGGGCAACTTCACTTCCAATCATCCTCTTCTGCCAGTGCAGGCAATAATACTTCGTGAAGACTTCGACTGATGGCTGTCTGCCGTACGAAGTCGTCGCCCAGACATACTTCGACAGAGCCACCACGGCATTTGGAGTCAGCTGATGGATCTGAACATTAAATCTGCGCAGGACTTCTCCAACAAATCGGTGCGCAGGCAGGCGGAGACCAGCGGCAAAGAACGCCTCGAACACAACCAACTTGCCTTCCGGCTCGGGGACTTCCTCCGTCCCCGGGACACGAGCAACCCCGCCGCAAAGTAACCAAGCCGCTGCATATCCTGCACGCGGGCCGACGACATCCGCGACACAGCAAAATCCACAGTATCACCGGCGTGCAACTCCTCCGTCGCCACAGTACTCAGCGTTTCCTCAGACGACGCGTCGGCCGGCGGCGAAGCGGTAGCAGAAGAAGAGGTCGGCATCGCTACGTACCGTCGGCGGCGGCGGGCGGTCTGCTTCACTCGAGCCAGATCTCCGGCGAACAAGAGCAAGGAGGGCAGACGAGCGGCAGAGACGGTGGAGAAAGCGGCTAGGGTTTTCATGGAGCGCGGAAGAATAAATTTCAAAACGCGCCGCCCTCCGCCCCCTTTTATACACAGGGCGCGGCGCTTCGGGAAACCTGCAGTCCCATAGTACGGCGTCAATCAACGGTCATGTCAAAAACCCCCGCGGAACCACTTCGAGCGAGGGCAGCGTCTCCGCCATCTAGCGACGTCTTCGGCACCAGATGACTTAGTCGAACTGGTCCCTCGGAGGGCAAATGTTGGGGCGAAGGCAAAGACGCCACCCTTCGCTCGGGGCCTTCGCCGTAAACGCCGGCCCGACGGAGACAAGACAACGGTCAGGGACACCCTTCGCCCCATACGACATCGGACGAAGACCCGTAGCGAGGTCATCCCACCGTGCGGCCTCGTCCAGCGCGGAGGCCCACGTGTGATCCGGCCCATTGTAACAGGCCCTGCGTGGCCGCTGCGTGTTACGGGCCTAATTTATAAAGGCGTCCCTGTAATTACAGTCTATAACCCTACTTTATGGGAATATTCCGGGGATAACCTAGGTGTCTGAGGGCACATGCGTCCTTAACATGAGACGCTGGGTACCCTGACACCTATAAATACCCCCGCACAGTGCCCTTGAGAGGCTAGTTGAACAGTGCTTTTGCCATCACGAGCCAAAACCCTGTTTGTGCTATCACTCCCCCCTGTTGGATCAACTTGCGCCCGTGTGCAAGTTCCAACACTCACGACGCTCTTGCTTGCGGTGCCGAGCCGAGGCGTTCGCCACTTGCCCGCCGTAGATCATGAAGCAGTCGCGGACCTCGGGGAACCCTCCTGCCTTGTGATCTTCCTCCTTTGCGTCGTCGAGGGCCTTGCTACCCTCCGCGGGTGGCTCGGCCTTGTGGAAGTGTCGTCGAAGCATGGCACACTCCTCGAGGGTGTGCTTGACGGGCCCCTGATGATACGGGCACGGCTCCTTGAGCATCTTGTCGAAAAGGTTGGCACCTCCGGGAGGTTTCTGAGGGTTCTTGTACTCGGCGGCGGCGACAAGGTCCGCGTCGGCGGCGTCGCGTTTCGCTTGCGACTTCTTCTTGCCTTTCTTCTTGGCGCCGCGCTGAGTTGACGCCTCGGGAGCATCTTCCGGTGGGCGGCCCTGGGGCTGCTTGTCCTTCCGGAAAATGGCCTCAACCGCCTCCTGGCCAGAGGCGAACTTGGTGGCGATGTCCATCAGCTCGCTCGCCCTGGTGGGGGTCTTGCGACCCAGCTCGCTCACCAGGTCGCAGCAGGTGGTGCCGGCGAGGAACGCGCCGATGACATCTGAATCGGTGACGTTGGGCAGCTCTGTGCGCTGCTTCGAGAATCGCTGGATGTAGTCCCAGAGAGACTCTCCCGGCTGTTGGCGGCAGCTTCAGAGATCCCAGGAGTTTCCAAGGCGCACGTATGTGCCCTGGAAATTGCCGGCGAAGGCTTGGACCAGGTCGTCCCAGTTGGAGATCTGCCCCAGGGGCAGGTGCTCCAGCCAGGCTCGAGCGGTGTCGGAGAGGAATAGGGGGAGGTTGCGGATGATGAGGTTATCGTCGTCCGTTCCACCCAGTTGGCAGGCCAGCCGATAGTCCACGAGCCACAGTTCCGGTCTCGTCTCCCCCGAATACTTTGTGATAGTAGTCGGGGTTCGGAACCGGGTCGAGAATGGTGCCCGTCGTATGGTGCGGCTGAAAGCCTGCGGATCGGGTGGTTCGGGCGAAGGACTCCGATCCTCCCCACTGTCGTAGCGTCCCCCACGCCTAGGGTGGTAGCCTCGGCGCGCCCTGTCGTCGAGGTGGGCCCAACGGCTGTGATGATGACGCTCGTTGCCGAGGCGACCCGGGACTGCAGACGCTATGTTGCGCGTGCGCACGGAGTGGACCGAGGCTTCCCGCATGAATCGGGAAGTCGCGGCGCGATGTTCTGAGGGGAACCCCTGCCTTTGGGAGGCAGAGCTTTCGGCCCGTCGGACCGCGGCGTCCTCTAGGAGATTCTTGAGCTCTCCCTGGATACGCCGCCCCTCGGTGGTTGATGGCTCCGGCATCGCGCGGAGGAGTATTGCCGCTGTAGCCAGGTTCTGGCCGACTCCGCTGGAATCCGGCGGCGGCCTCACCCTGACGTCGTCGGCGATGCGGTGCTGGATGTCCTAGGGGAGATGACGCGTTTCTCCGGCCGGGGGTTGGACCGCCCATTCCTGCCCGATGTCCCGGCGGATCGGCACAAGCGTTCCTGCTCCCTCGTCGAGCCTGGCCTGCCTCTCGCGGATTTGCTCGAGCTGTGGGTCAGGACCCCCCGCCGGGACGGGGACCACAGCTAGCTCCCGAAGGATGTCAACGCGAGGCACGGGCCTAGGGGGATCACCGTTTTCCGGCATACCAAGATGGTTGCCTTCGTCGGGACCCCCTAGATCGACGTGGAAACATTCACGACTTGGGCCGCGGTCCTCGTTGTCGAGGCTGCGGCTACCGTCGGAACAGTCGGAAAGGCAGTTGTCACATGCGGTCATGAAGTCCCGCACGGCACTGGGGTTACCAATTCTGGAGAAATCCCAACAGAGGTCGGGCTCGCCATCTTCCTCGGACCCCGAGGGCTCATAGGTCGAATCGGCCGTCAGTCGGTCCTAGGGTGACCGCACACGATACCCAGAGGGTTTGGACTCGTCTCTATGAGAGTGCTCACCGAAGCGGGGTCGCTTGGTGGGTCGAGGCCGAATCCAAAAGACGCGAGATGGGAATCGGTCGGTACCTTTTGGTCGACGGGCGGTGATGAGGTCGCGTCTGGGACTGACTATACCGTTGTCTCAGGTACGAGGGTGACGCCCAGCAAGTCCTTCGCGAGCGTGCTGGCGTCGTGTGTTTGCTTGAGATTGGCGTGTTGCGGAGAGGCGACGCTCGTCTTCGTCTCAGACGCGAGATCGATGCCCGACGCGTCCTCCGTTAGGACGCCGGCCCCGTCGACTCGCTTGACAGCCAACGAGGTGTCGCTTCCCGCTTGGCCTTGGTTGCCCCGCCTCCTCCTTCGTCGGCGGGGGAGGGGACGGGACAAGCCCGAATGTCGTCCTTCCACCACGTGGGGAAGGCGTCGTCGATTTCCCCGTCGGTGAGCGGGTTGTCGACCGCCATTGTCGTTGTCGCGTGGCGGGAGAAGGAGTATCATGTCGCAGCTGCCGTCGAGGGACATGAACTCAAGATTCCCGAAACGGAGCACCGTCCCGGGCCGGAAAGGTTGCTGGAGACTGCCCATCTGGAGCTTGACGGGAAGCTGTTCGTCAACACGCAGCAGGCCCCTACCTGGCGCGCCAACTGTCAGTGTTTCGAAACCCGGGGGGTCCCTAGACCGACGAGTGAATCGTCGCCGCGTGCCCCAGCCCAGATGGGTCGACGCGAGGCGGAACACGAAGGGGGGAAAGGATGCAGCCGGAGGGAGGCAGGCATGAGAGAGTGGATCCCGCGGCCTTCGTGTTAGCCCCGCGCCTGAGTCGGGTGCGCTTGCAGTAGGGGGATACAAGCGTCCACGCGGGAGTGGGAGCGAGCGGCCTTGCGCGAGCGCCGTCCCGTCCTTCTCCGCGCGGGCCAACCAACCCTCTGTAAGAGGGCCCTGGTCCTCCCTTTTATAGGCGTAAGGAGAGGATCCAGGTGTACAATGGGGATTGTAGCAATGTGCTAACGTGTCTAGCGGTGGAGAGCTAGCGCCCTAAGTACATGCCATCGTGGCAGCCGGAGAGGTCTTGGCACCCAGTTCGCGTGGTGTCGTGGCTGTCGGAGGAGTGCTGGAGCCTAGCGGGAGGACAGCTGTTGGGGCTGTCGAGTCCTTACTGACGTCCTCTTGCTTCCATAAGGGGGCTGAGAGCCGCCGTCGTCACAGGGCATGCGGGGCGCCATCATTACTCGCATGGTGGAGCGAGCCGGATGGGACGCCGGTCTGGTTCCCCGTAGCCCGAGTCAGCTCGGGGTAGGGTAATGATGGCGCTTCCTGTTGACGTGGTCGGTCCATGCCCTAGGCTGGGCGAGGTGGAGGCTCCTCCGAGGTCGAGGTCGAGGTCGAGCCCCCGGGTCGGGCGAGGCGGAGTTCGTCGTCTTCCGGGGCTAAGCCCATGTCCGAGCCCTAGGGTCGGGCGAGGTGGAGTTTGCCGTCTTCCGGGGCTGAGCCCGAGTCCGAGCCCTGGGTCGGGCGGAGCGGAGTTCGCCGTCTTCCGGAGCTGAGCCCGAGTCCGAGCCCTGGGTCGGGCGGAGCGGAGTTCGCCGTCTTCCGGGGCTGAGCCCGAGTCCGAGCCCTGGGTCGGGCGGAGCGGAGTTCGCCGTCTTCCGGGGCTGAGCCCGAGTCTGAGCCCTGGGTCGGGCGAGGCGGAGTTTCCTAAGACGCCCGAGGCCGGCCTTGGCTGCTGTCAACCTCACTCTGTCGGGTGGCTCAGCAGTCGGAGCGGCGCAGGCGGCGCTGTCCTCTTGTCAGACCGGTCAGTAGAGCGGCGAAGTGACTGCGGTCACTTTCGGCTCTGTCGACTGGTGGGCGTGCGTCAGGATAAAGGTGTCAGGCCACCTTTGCATTAAATGCCCCTGCGATTTGGTCGGTCGGCGTGGCGATGTGGCCAAGGTTGCTTCTCGGTGAAGACTGGGCCTCGGGCGAGCTGACAGTGTGCCCGTTGCTGGAGGGGGGTCCTCGGGCGAGACGTAGGTTCTCCGGGGTCGGCTTCCCTTGCCCGAGGCTAGGCTCGGGCGAGGCACGATCGTGTCCCTTGAATGGACCGATCCTTGATTTAATCGCACCCATCAGGCCTTTGCAGCTTTGTGCTGATGGGGGTTACCGGCTGAGATTTAGGGGTCTTGAGGGTACCCCTTATTATGGTCCCCGACATGTAGCATTTTCATGCAGAGGACATTTTCTAGCCTTTGACGAGCTTCGCTTTGCTCTCTCGCTCTTTCTAGGAGTTTGAGCATGACCGCCTTATCTTCTTGGCTTAGGCGAGCATAGAGTTGCATGAAGCTTGTTTCTTGCTCCTCATCCTCGTTTGTGCTTCCGCTATCATCTTCATTAGCCACACAACATATGTGGGAATCAAAATGGGAAGACAAACCTCTTAGAGAGGTGGATTCATCGTTTGGTCTCCATCGTTCATTTTCTTCTTCTTCCTTGCAAGGGTTAGTATCACAAAGACCAAAGGAAGTAGAAGCACAAAATGAACTATCATGTTTGGACTCATCAAATTTGCTTTTAATTCTAGTCCAAATATCATGCGCATCATGAATGGATTCATTATAATTTGATATGAAGGCACGATAATATTCATTGCTAAGAGAATTACTTAAGATGTCATAAGCTAGGTAGTTTAAGCAAAAACATCTTTGATCTTCCTCGGAAATAATTTTTCTATTATGATTAGGGGGGAATATACTCTTGTCTATAATTTGTTCTAATTGAGGATCTACGGTCGTAAAAGCATTTATTACCCTAGTGGACCATGAATCATAATTAGAACAATCGGGAAGTAATATCTCAAGAGTTACCTCCTTGTTCTCCTTGGAAGATGTCTTCTTGTTCTTTTGGGATCTTATACGAGCCATCACTTTGAGTTGTAAGACTCAGTATGAAGTGCCTAGCTTTGATACCAATTGAAAGTCGCCTAGAGGGGGGTGGATAGGTGAAACCTGAAAATTAAAACTTTATCCCCCAACTAGATCCTCTGATTAGTGGTTAGAACAAGACATACAATTATCGGAGTATGAAAACTAAGTCCTTGCTTGTAAAGAGTATTGCTTTCAAATAATGCGGGATTGATAAAACAATACAACTAATAAGTCTATGAGAATAAAGCAAGAGGGCTTAGATAAGAAGAGCAATATCACAAGTTCTTTCTTGCAAGGTGTTGCTTCACTAAATGAGAATTTAACTTAAAGCAACAACAAAGAGTATTAGCAAAGAATAGTGCAAGAAAAACTTAGAAAGTGAAAGAACAAACAAATCACAAGCAATAAGCACACGAGACACGGGTGATTTGTTTTACCGAGGTTCGGCCCTCGAAGGCCTAGTCCCCGTTGAGGAGTCCACTAAGGACGGGTCTCTTTCAACCCTTTCCCTCTCTCCACCGATCACGCAAGACCGGCGAGCTCTTCTTCTTCTCAAGGATCACTTAAGACCCCGCAAGGACCACCACACTCTTTGGTGTCTCTTACTAGCTTTACAAGCCTCCAAAACTTTGGAGGGAGTTCAATGGGAGTCAAAACTCCACGCGCAAACGAACACAAAGAAGTAGCACACACTATCTCTCAATGAATCTCACAAGGCACTAGTGCTAAACTCAAATGAGTAGCTCTCTCTTGCTTGCTCTATCTTTTGTGGCACTTGTGTTGGTTGTAGTGGTCTAAATCTTGTGTATAGGATGTATCAATGAATATATGTGGTTGGGAGGGCTTGAGTATGTCAACTAGATGACTTGGAATGTTGCTTGGGCTCCCACACCTTGAAGTGGCTGGTTGGGGTGGTATTTATAGCCACCAACAAAATTGTAGCCGTTGGAGAAGTCTGCTGGCGATGGGCGTACCGGACAGTCCGGTGCGCCACCGGACAGTGTTCGGTGCGCCGCCACGTCATCCTCACGTTAGGGCTTGGAGCTGGTCGACCGTTGGAGGCTTTGTCCTCATGTGGCACCGGACAGTCCGGTGCCCCTCTGACCGCCTGCTCTGACATCTGATTTGCACTGTTCACTTTCCAGAGTCGACCGTTGCGCGCAGATAGCCGTTGCTCCACTGGTGCACTGGACAGTCCGGTGGCACACCGGACAGTCCGGTGAATTATAGCGGAGGTGCGCTTGGAAAACCTGAAGGTGAAGAGTTTGAGGTCGATCTTCCCTGGTACACCGGACACTGTCCGGTGGCACACCGGACAGTCCGGTGCGCCAGACCAGGGAGCACTTCGGTTTCCTTTGCTCCTTTCTTCTTGAACCCTTTTTAATCTTTGTATTGGCTTTGAGTTGAACCTTTGGCACCTGTGGAACATAAACTCTAGAGCAAACTAGTTAGTCCAATTATTTGTGTTGGGCATTTCAACCACCAAAATCATTTAGGAAAAGGTTTAAAGCCTATTTCCCTTTCATTGTTCAATTCGGATGTTGTCATGTCAGGACAGATGAGAACCGTGCGGGTGGGTTAGATAAAAAGTATTATCTATAAACCGTAGGTCAAATCCATGAAGCAGGAAGATAAAGTTGTCATAGAAATGCATCTGAGGGGGTGAATTTCCTTTTTATAACTTGCCATGCATGGGTGTAAACCATCAGGCCAGGTTTACGAGGGCAGACCTCACTGGGCTGGTGTACACATATGCGAAATTTAACTATAAAAGAAGAAGAATTTAACCCCTCAGAGTTGCTTCTATGGATTGAACTTACAGAGATAGGAAGGGGTACTTCTTCAGTTATAGCAAAGTTGGCATCCCCCGGGTTGGCATATTTCCATCGCCTTGAGGGGTTCCTCCCTACTGGGGGAGAGGTTGCGGACCCCCTCTTGGTTCAGTACTTTGCTGCAGGATTAGGTCCCGACCCTGGGTTCCCTACTATGCACGAACCGTCGGCCATAGTACTTGAGCGCCTGGTTACGATGTGCATTTCGGGTTGCAACTTGACATCTGAGTCCGAGTTCACGTCCTCGCACTGTAGTGGCCCCTACACAAACCCATCGAAAGGTTGGACCCGTGGGGAGTCCAGAAGGGTTTCTGGGGGAAGGCAGGCTTCGGTCCCGTAGGCTAGGTAGCACGGAGCTCCCCTTGTGGTCCGTCTAGTTGTCTTCACCGGTATTGGAGCCCCAGTGAAGACATCCTTCAGGACCCCCTCGGGTGACTGATACCCGAGGTCCGGTTCGGCCGTGGCCACCTCTTCGTCGTCGGCCTTTTCCTTGCCGGGTCGGCGACGAGGTGGGGAGCCATCCCCGGAAGACTGCTCACGCCGCGTGCTGACATGTTTCGCGAGGTCGATGATCTCGCGACATTCTGTGGCGCTATGGTGATCGTTGGGGTGCACGGGGCATGTGCTGCCGTTACCCCTCGGTGGCTGTGGGCGTTTGCTACGGTCGCCCCGGCTCCCAGTCGCAGCTGCCACGACCAGAGCGGCGGAGTGCGGCTTCTCATTGCCGTGGTTCTTTTTCTTCTTTTTCTTGCCGTCCTAAGCGACGGCACCTGAGCCGCCCGTTAGGGCAGCCCCGGTCTATGGCGCTGAGTGCCACGCATGGCCCTCAGCAGCCCTGGCGCACTTGTCAGCCAGAGCAAAGAGAGTGGGGACTGTTTCCACATCATGCGTGGCCAACTTCTCCAACATCTTTTCATCACGTACCCCCTGGCAGAAGGCCGTGATGATAGAAGCATCGGAGATGCGAGGTATAGTACCTCGCACCTTGGTGAAGCGGGAGATAAATGTCCGAAGAGTTTCTCCGGGCTCTTGCCTCACCGCGTGGAGGTGGGCCTCCACGATGTGTTGCTGGTAAGCAATGACGAAGTTCACTGTGAACCGTATGCAGAGCTCTTCCCAGGAGTAGATTGACCCTGGGGCAAGGTTCATGAGCCAAGTCCGGACGGGCCCAGACAAGGCGACATGAAAATATGTCGCCATCACAGCGGTGTTTCCACCTACCTCTGTGATAGCGGTGATGTACACCTACAGAAATTCCGACCGATTTGACGTACCGTCGTACTTTTCCGGCAAGTGTGGTCGGAACTTGGATGGCCAAGATGTCGAGCGGAGATGATCCGCAAGAGCGACGCAGCCTACGCCAGCCAATGGGACACTGGCCCGGATCTGGGCACTCGTCGGCGTTTGTGGTGTTACCGCTGCAAAGTCTTAATCGAGGTTACGACCCTCGATGTTTTGTCGGCGCTCTCGCGCCCTCTCCAGAGAGACGCGGGCGTCCTCACCCGCACGTCTGCGGTTGAGTTTTGCTCGCAGGTCATTAGACTTCTCCAGAGAGACCGGAGCGTCATCCGTCGCGCGCCGGCGGTTGAGCTCCGCCCTCAGGTCCTCAGTTGGCGCTGCCCTCACCGAGGGTGAGCACACAGACGCCGACGCCTCATGTTGACGCCGGGATGACCGAGGCTTGGGCCTGGTTGAGGCAGAGTGCGCCATGCCAAGAAGGCGATCCACGTCATCACGTCACTGCTTCATGGCACTTGGAGAGGCTGTGGAGCTTGGAGGGTGGCGCAGCAACTCCCTTGCTGCTGACAGCACCCCAGGCACAGCCCTAGATGCCCTAGATGCCTACGTGGGAGTGTGCTGTCGTGCAGAGTGCACAGCTGCCACCGCACCAGGCGCCGGGAGGTTGGTGGCCCGTGGAGCGGAAGAGGCAGCTTCCTCCTCCAGCATATAGTCCTCGGGCATGAAATCTTGGTGCTCAACGATATGGACCATGGCGTCGAGCAGGTAAACAAGCAAAATCTTCAAGCCTAGCCCCTACCTGGCGCGCCAAATTTCGGAGAGGGAATTCTCCGGCCGGGTGGCGGAGTGCACCCGCCCTAAATCCTTAGATGAGGAAGGGGCTTAAGCGTTTTGCCTGTCTTGCTAAGCGATCATCGAACACATGAACACGCGAGGATTTAGAGTGGTTTGGGCCGCCGGAGCGTAACACCCTACTCCACTGTGTGTGGTATTGCTTTGAGAGCTTGAGTCGTGTGTAAGCCTAAGGGAGTCTAAGTGTGTCTCCGATGATCTAGGTCTGCCCCTGTAACGTTGCATGCTCCCCCTTTTATAGCTCAAGGGGAGCGTGTACAAGAGTGCTGAGTCCCGACATGCGGGCCCAGGAGCATAATGGATGCAAGACTTGGGGCAGCGATAGTTGGTTGCTGGAGCAATCTTCCTGCGCTCTGACATCTGTGGTTCGCGTAGTGTTGGTGTGCTGGGGAAGCTTCCCTGGCAATACACAAGTGCTGGCGGGCATAGCGTATCCTCTAGCACGAGCATACTGAAAGTCGCCTAGAGCGGGGGTGAATAGGGCGAAACTGAAATTTAACAACTTAAACACAACTACAAGCCGGGTTAGCGTTAGAAATAATAATGAGTCCGAGAGAGAGGGCGCAAAACAAATCGCTTGCGAATAAAGAGTGAGACACGTGGATTTGTTTTACCGAGGTAAGGTTCTCTCAAACCTACTCCCCGTTGAGGAGGCCACAAAGGCCGGGTCTATCTCAACCCTTTCCCTCTCTCAAATGATCCCTCGGACCGAGTGAGATTCTCTTCTCAAATCAACTAGGAACAAAACTTCCCCGCAAGGACCACCACACAATTGGTGTCTCTTGCCTTGGTTACAATTGAGTTTTGATCACAAGAACAAATGAGAAAGAAAAAAAGCAATCCAAGCGCAAGAGCTCAAAAGAACACACCAAATCTCTCTCACTAGTCACTAAAGCTTTGTGTGGAGTTGGAGAGGATTTGATCACTTTGGTGTGTCTAGAATTGAATGCTAGAGCTCTTGTAAGGTGTAGAAGTGTGAAAACTTGGATGACTTGAATGTGGGGGTGGTTGGGGTATTTATAGCCCCAACCACCAAACTAGCCGTTTGGTGAAGGCTGCTGTCGACGGGTGCATCGGACAGTCCGGTGCGCCACCGGACAGTGTCCGGTGCACCAGCCACGTCACCCGGCCGTTAGGGTTCGACCGTTGGAGCTCTGACGTGTGGGCCCGCCTGGCTATCCGGTGGTGCACCGGACATGCCCTGTAGGCTGTCCGGTGTGCCACCCGCGCGTGCTCTGCTCCTCTGCGCGCGCTGGCGCGCATTTAATGTTGTAGCAGGTGGCCGTTGGCGCGGACTAGCCGTTGCTCCGCCGTTACACCGGACATTCCGGTGTGCACCGGACATGTCTGGTGAACTATAGCGGAGCGAATTTCCGAAGCTGGCGAGTTTAGAGTCCCATCTCCTTGGAGCACCGGACACTGTCCGGTGTACACCGGACAGTCCGGTGAATTATAGCGAAGCTCCTCTGAAAATTCCCGAAGGTGCGAAGTTCAGCTTGACGTCCCCTGGTGCACACATGGGCATTGCCGCCCCTCTTCTTGTGGTACCTCTTCTTTTCTCTCCTCTTGCCCTTCTTGTCGTCGCCCCTGTCACTGTCACTAGATAGTGGACATTTTGCTATAAAATGACCGGGCTTACCACACTTGTAGCAAACTTTCTTGGAGCGGGGCTTGTAATCTTTCCCCCTCCTTTGCTTGAAGATTTGGCGGAAGCTCTTGATGATGAGCGCCATCTCCTCGTTGTCGAGCTTGGAGGCGTCGATGGGTGTTCGACTTGGAGTAGATTCCTCCTTCTTTTCTTCCGTCGCCTTGAATGCGACCGGTTGTGCTTCGGACACGGAGGGGCCATCAAGCTCGTTGATCTTCTTTGAGCCTTTGATCATCAACTCAAAGCTCACAAAATTACCTATAACTTCCTCGGGGGTCATTTGAGTATATCTAGGATTGCCACGAATTAATTGAACTTGAGTAGGGTTAAGGAAAACAAGTGATCTAAGAATAACCTTAACCACTTCGTGGTCATCCCATTTTTTGCTCCCGAGGTTGCGCACTTGGTTTACCAAGGTTTTGAGTTGGTTGTACATGTCTTGTGGCTCCTCCCCTTGGCGAAGTCGGAAGCGACCGAGCTCCCCCTCGATCGTTTCCCGCTTGGTGATCTTGGTCACCTCGTCTCCTTCGTGCGTGGTTTTTAGCACGTCCCAAATTTCCTTGGCGCTCTTCAACCCTTGCACCTTGTTATACTCCTCTCGTCTTAGAGAGGTGAGGAGTATAGTGGTGGCTTGTGAGTTGAAGTGCTCGATTTGGGCCACTTCGTCCTCATCATAATCTTCATCCCCTACGGATGGTACCTGTACACCAAACTCAACAACATCCCATATACTTTTGTGGAGTGAGGTTAGGTGATATCGCATCATATCACTCCACCTATCATAATCTTCACCATCAAACGTTGGTGGTTTGCCTAATGGGACGAAAAGTAAAGGTGTATGTTTAGGAATGTGAGGGTAGCGTAGGGGGATCTTACTAAACTTCTTGCGCTCATGGCGCTTAGAAGTGACGGACGGCGCGTCGGAGCCGGAGGTCGATGGTGATGAAGAGTCGGTCTCGTAGTAGACCACTTTCCTCATCCTCTTGTGCTTGTCGCCTCTCCGATGCGACTTGTGGGAGGAGGATTTCTTCTCCTTCCCCTTCCCTTTGTTGGAGGAGTCCTTCTTCTCCTTCCTCTTGTTGCAGGACTCTTCCGATGAAGTCTCCCCGTGGATTGTAGTGGGCTTGTCGCCGGTCTCCATCTCCTTCTTGGCGTGATCTCCCGACATCACTTCGAGCGGTTAGGCTCTAATGAAGCACCGGGTTCCGATACCAATTGAAAGTCGCCTAGAGGGGGGTGAATAGGGCGAAACTGAAATTTAACAACTTAAACACAACTACAAGCCGGGTTAGCGTTAGAAATAATAATGAGTCCGAGAGAGAGGGCGCAAAACAAATCGCTAGCGAATAAAGAGTGAGACACGTGGATTTGTTTTACCGAGGTTCGGTTCTCTCAAACCTACTCCCCGTTGAGGAGGCCACAAAGGCCGGGTCTATCTCAACCCTTTCCCTCTCTCAAACGATCCCTCGGACCGAGTGAGCTTCTCTTCTCAAATCAACCGGGAACCAAACTTCCCCACAAGGACCACCACACAATTGGTGTCTCTTGCCTCGGTTACAATTGAGTTTTGATCACAAGAACAAATGAGAAAGAAAAAAAGCAATCCAAGCGCAAGAGCTCAAAAGAACACACCAAATCTCTCTCACTAGTCACTAAAGCTTTGTGTGGAGTTGGAGAGGATTTGATCACTTTGGTGTGTCTAGAATTGAATGCTAGAGCTCTTGTAAGGTGTAGAAGTGTGAAAACTTGGATGACTTGAATGTGGGGGTGGTTGGGGTATTTATAGCCCCAACCACCAAACTAGCCGTTTGGTGAAGGCTGCTGTCGACGGGCGCACCAGACAGTCCGGTGCGCCACCGGACAGTGTCCGGTGCGCCAGCCACGTCACCCGGCCGTTAGGGTTCGACTGTTGGAGCTCTGACGTGTGGGCCCGCCTGGCTGTCCGGTGGTGCACCGGACATGCCCTGTAGGCTGTCCGGTGTGCCACCCGCGCGTGCTCTGCTCCTCTGCGCGCGCTGGTGCGCATTTAATGCTGTAGCAGGTGACCGTTGGCGCGGACTAGCCGTTGCTCCGCCGTTACACCGGATAGTCCGGTGTGCACCGGACAGTCCGGTGTGCATCGGACATGTCCGGTGAATTATAGCGGAGCGAATTCCCGAAGCTGGCGAGTTCAGAGTTCCATCTCCTTGGAGCACCGGACAGTCCGGTGAATTATAGCGAAGCTCCTCTGAAAATTCCCGAAGGTGCGAAGTTCAGCTTGACGTCCCCTGGTGCACCGGACACTGTCCGGTGGCACACCGGACAGTCCGGTGCGCCAGACCAGGGTGCCTTCGGTTGTCCCTTTGCTCTTTTGTTTGAACCCTTTTTCTTGGTCTTTTTATTGGCTTATTGTGAACCTTTGGCACCTGTAGAACTTATGAACTAGAGCAAACTAGTTAGTCCAAATATTTGTGTTGGGCAATTCAACCACTAAAATCAATTTAGGAAATAGGTGTAAGCCTAATTCCCTTTCAATCTCCCCCTTTTTGGTGATTGATGCCAACACAAACCAAAGCAAATATAGAAGTGCATAATTTGAACTAGTTTGCATATGCAAGTGCAAAGGTTACTTAGAATTGAGCCAATAACTATTACTTACTAGATATGCATGGATTGTTTCTTTATTTTTAACATTTTGGACCACGCTTGCACCACATGTTTTGTTTTTGCAAATTCTTTTTGTAGATCCTTTTCAAAGTCTTTTTGCAAATAGTCAAAGGTAAATGAATAAGATTTTGCAAAGCATTTTCAAGATTTGAAATTTTCTCCCCCTGTTTCAAATGCTTTTCCTTTGACTAAAAACAAAACTCCCCCTCAATAAATTCTCCTCTTAGTGTTCAAGAGGGTTTTAAGATATCATTTTTGAAAATACTACTTTCTCCCCCTTTTGAACACTATGAGATACCAATTTGAAATTCACCAATTGAAAATCATTAGTTTTAAAAATTAGGGTGGTGGTGCGGTCCTTTTGCTTTGGGCTAATACTTTCTCCCCCTTTGGCATGAATCGCCAAAACGGATACTTTGAGTGAAATATAAGCCCTTTCATGAACTACTTTATCCCCCTTTAGCAAATAATATGAGTGAAGATTATACCAAAAGACGAAGAGATGCTCGGAGCGACGGCGAAGGATGAGTAATAGAGTGGAGTGGAAGCCGTTGTCTTCGCCGAAGACTCCAATTCCCTTTCAATACACCTATGACTTGGTTTGAAATTTACTTGAAAACACATTAGTCATAGCATATATATAAAAGAGACATGATCAAAGGTATATTTATGAGCTATGTGTACAAGACATCAAAAGAAATTTCTAGAATCAAGAATATTTAACTCATGCCTAAGTTTGGTAAAAGTTTGTTCATCTAGTGGCTTGGTAAAGATATCGGCTAATTGATCTTTAGTATTAATGTATGCAATCTCGATATCCCCTTTTTGTTGGTGATCCCTAAGAAAATGATACCGAATGGCTATGTGTTTAGTGCGGCTATGCTCAACGGGATTATCTGCCATGCGGATTGCACTATCATTATCACATAGAAGAGGAACTTTGGTTAATTTGTAACCATAGTCCCGCAGGGTTTGCCTCATCCAAAGCAATTGCGCGCAACAGTGGTCTGCGGCAATGTACTCGGCTTCGGCGGTAGAAAGAGCGACCGAATTTTGCTTCTTTGAAGCCCAAGACACCAAGGATCTTCCCAAGAACTGGCAAGTCCCCGATGTGCTCTTTCTATTAATCTTACACCCTGCCCAATCGGCATCGGAATAACCAATTAAATCAAATGTGGATCCCCGAGGGTACCAAAGCCCAAACTTAGGAGTATAAGTCAAATATCTCAAGATTCGTTTTACGACCGTAAGGTGAGATTCCTTAGGGTCGGCTTGGAATCTTGCACACATGCATACGGAAAGCATAATGTCCGGTCGAGATGCACATAAATAGAGTAATGAACCTATCATCGACCGGTATACCTTTTGATCAACGGATTTACCTCCCGTGTCGAGGTCGAGATGCCCATTGGTTCCCATGGGAGTCTTGATGGGCTTGGCATCCTTCATTCCAAACTTTTTTAGAATGTCTTGAGTGTACTTCGTTTGGCTGATGAAGGTGCCCTCTTGGAGTTGCTTTACTTGAAATCCCAAGAAATACTTCAACTCCCCCATCATCGACATCTCGAATTTCTGTGTCATGATCCTACTAAATTCTTCACATGTAGATTCGTTAGTAGACCCAAATATAATATCATCAACATAGATTTGGCATACAAACAAATCATTGTCAAGAGTTTTAGTGAATAAAGTAGGGTCGGCTTTTCCGACTTTGAAGCCATTAGCAACAAGGAAATCTCTTAGGCATTCATACCATGCTCTTGGGGCTTGCTTGAGCCCATAAAGCGCCTTAGAGAGCCTATAGACATGGTTAGGGTACTCACTGTCTTCAAAGCCGGGAGGTTGCTCAACATAGACCTCTTCCTTGATTGGTCCATTGAGGAAGGCACTCTTCACGTCCATTTGATAAAGCTTGAAGCCATGGTAAGTAGCATAGGCTAATAATATACGAATTGACTCAAGCCTAGCTACGGGTGCATAGGTTTCACCAAAATCCAAACCTTCGACTTGGGAGTATCCCTTGGCCACAAGTCGAGCTTTGTTCCTTGTCACCACACCATGCTCGTCTTGCTTGTTGCGGAAGACCCATTTGGTTCCTACAACATTTTGGTTAGGACGTGGAACTAAATGCCATACCTCGTTCCTAGTGAAATTGTTGAGCTCCTCTTGCATCGCCATCACCCAATCCGAATCTTGGAGTGCTTCCTCTACCCTGTGTGGCTCAATAGAGGAAACAAAGGAGTAATGCTCACAAAAATGTGCAACACGAGATCGAGTGGTTACCCCCTTATGAATGTCGCCGAGGATGGTGTCGACGGGGTGATCTCGTTGGATTGCTTGGTGGACTCTTGGGTGTGGCGGCCTTGGTTCTTCATCCTCCTTGTCTTGATCATTTTCATCTCCCCCTTGATCATTGCCGTCATCTTGAGGTGGCTCATCTCTTTGATCTTCTCCTTCATCAACTTGAGCCTCATCCTCATTTTGAGTTGGTGGAGATGCTTGTGTGGAGGAGGATGGTTGATCTTGTGCATTTGGAGGCTCTTCGGATTCCTTAGGACACACATCCCCAATGGACATGTTCCTTAGCGCGATGCACGGAGCCTCTTCTTCACCTATCTCATCAAGATCAACTTGCTCTACTTGAGAGCCGTTAGTTTCATCAAACACAACGTCACAAGAAACTTCAACTAGTCCCGAGGACTTGTTAAAGACTCTATATGCCCTTGTGTTTGAATCATATCCTAGTAAAAAGCCTTCTACAGTCTTAGGAGCAAATTTAGATTTTCTACCTCTTTTAACAAGAATGAAGCATTTGCTACCAAAGACTCTAAAATATGAAATGTTGGGCTTTTTACCGGTTAGGAGTTCGTACGATGTCTTCTTAAGGATTCGGTGTAGATATAATCGGTTGATGGCGTAGCAAGCGGTGTTAACCGCTTCGGCCCAAAACCGATCGGCGTCTTGTACTCATCAAGCATGGTTCTCGGCATGTCCAATAGAGTTCGATTCTTCCTCTCCACTACACCATTTTGTTGTGGGGTGTAGGGAGAAGAGAACTCATGCTTGATGCCCTCCTCCTCAAGGAAGCCCTCAATTTGTGAATTCTTGAACTCCGTCCCGTTGTCGCTTCTTATCTTCTTGATCCTTAAGCCGAACTCATTTTGAGCTCGTCTCAAGAATCCCTTTAAGGTCTCTTGGGTTTGAGATTTTTCCTATAAAAAGAATACCCAAGTGAAGCGAGAATAATCATCCACAATAACTAGACAGTATTTACTCCCGCCGATGCTTATGTAAGCTATCGGGCCGAATAGATCCATGTGTAGGAGCTTCAGTGGCCTGTCAGTTGTCATGATGTTCTTATGCGGATGATGAGCACCAACTTGCTTCCCGGCTTGGCATGCGCTACAAATCCTGTCTTTCTCAAAATGAACATTTGTTAATCCTAAAATGTGCTCTCCCTTTAGAAGCTTATGAAGATTCTTCATTCCAACATGGGCTAGTCGGCGGTGCCAGAGCCAACCCATGTTAGTCTTAGCAATTAAGCAAGTGTCGAGTTCAGCTCTATCAAAATCTACCAAGTATAGCTGACCCTCTAACACTCCCTTAAAAGCTATTGAATCATCACTTCTTCTAAAGACAGTGACACCTATGTCAGTAAATAGACAGTTGTAGCCCATTTGACATAATTGAGATACGGAAAGCAAATTGTAATCTAATGAATCAACAAGAAAAACATTGGAAATGGAATGGTCAGGAGATATAGCTATTTTACCCAAACCTTTGACCAAACCTTGATTTCCATCCCCGAATGTGATAGCTCGTTGTGGATCTTGGTTTTTCTCGTAGGAGGAGAACATCTTCTTCTCCCCGGTCATGTGGTTTGTGCACCCGCTATCGATGATCCAACTTGAGCCCCGGATGCATAAACCTACAAAACAATTTTAGTTCTTGACTTTAGGTACCCAAACGGTTTTGGGTCCTTTGGTATTAGACACAAGAACTTTGGGTACCCAAACACAAGTCTTGGAGCCCTTGTGTTTGCCCCCAACAAACTTGGCAACTACCTTGCCGGATTTGTTAGTAAGCACATATGATGCATCAAAAGTTTTGAATGAGATGTCATGATCATTTGATGCATTAGGAGTTTTCTTCTTAGGCAACTTAGCACGGGTTGGTTGCCTAGAACTAGATGTCTCACCCTTATACATAAAAGCATGATTAGGGCCAGAGTGAGACTTCCTAGAGTGAATTCTCCTAATCTTGCTCTCGGGATAACCAGCAGGGTACAAAATGTAACCCTCGTTATCCTGAGGCATGGGAGCCTTGCCCTTAACAAAGTTAGACAATCTTTTAGGAGGGGCATTATGTTTGACATTGTCTCCCCTTTGGAAGCCAATGCCATCCTTGATGCCAGGGCGTCTCCCATTATAGAGCATACTTCTAGCAAATTTAAAATTTTCATTTTCTAAGTTATGCTCGGCAATTTTAGCATCTAATTTAGCTATATGATCATTTTATTGTTTAATTAAAGTCATATGATCATGAATAGCATCAATATCAACATGTCTACATCTAGTGCAAATAGAAACATGCTCAATGGTAGATGTAGAGGGTTTGCAAGATTTTAATTCTATAACCTTAGCATGTAATATATCATTTTCACTTCTAAGGTTGGAAATAGTAACATTGCAAACATCAAGATCTTTAGCCTTAGCGATTAATTTTTCATTTTCATTCCTAAGGCTAGCAAGAGAAATATTCAATTCTTCAATCTTAGCAAGTAAATCAACATTATCATCTCTAAGATTGGGAATTGAAACATTAGCATCAACCTTAGCAATAAGTTTAGCATTTTTATTTCTAAGGTTGGCAATAGTGTCATGGCAAGTGCTTAGCTCACTAGACAATTTTTCACATTTTTCAATTTCTAGAGCATAAGCATTTTTTACCTTAACATGCTTCTTGTTCTCCTTAATTAGGAAGTCCTCTTGAGAATCTAAGAGGTCATCCTTCTCATGAATAGCACTAATTAATTCACTTAACTTTTCCTTTTGTTGCATGTTAAGGTTGGCAAAAAGAGTACGCAAATTGTCCTCCTCATCACTAGCATTATCATCACTAGAAGACTCATATTTAGTGGAGGATTTGGATTTGACCTTCTTCTTTTTGCCGTCCTTTGCCATGAGGCACTTGTGGCTAACGTTGGGGAAGAGAATCTCTTGGTGACGGCGATGTTGGCGGTGTCCTCGTCGGAGGAGGAGTCGGAGGAGCTCTCCTCGGAGTCCCACTCGTGGCACACATGGGCATTGCTGCCCCTCTTCTTGTGGTACCTCTTCTTTTCTCTCCTCTTGCCCTTCTTGTCGTCGCCCCTGTCACTGTCACTAGATAGTGGACATTTTGCTATAAAATGACCGGGCTTACCACACTTGTAGCAAACTTTCTTGGAGCAGGGCTTGTAATCTTTCCCCTCCTTTGCTTGAGGATTTGGCGGAAGCTCTTGATGATGAGCGCCATCTCCTCGTTGTCGAGCTTGGAGGCGTCGATGGGTGTTCGACTTGGAGTAGATTCCTCCTTTTCTTCCGTCGCCTTGAATGCGACCGGTTGTGCTTCGGACGCGGAGGGGCCGTCAAGCTCATTGATCTTCTTTGAGCCTTTGATCATCAACTCAAAGCTCACAAAATTACCTATAACTTCCTCGGGGGTCATTTGAGTATATCTAGGATTGCCACGAATTAATTGAACTTGAGTAGGGTTAAGGAAAACAAGTGATCTAAGAATAACCTTAACCACTTCGTGGTCATCCCATTTTTTGCTCCCGAGGTTGCGCACTTGGTTTACCAAGGTTTTGAGCCAGTTGTACATGTCTTGTGGCTCCTCCCCTTGGCGAAGTCGGAAGCGATCGAGCTCCCCCTCGATCGTTTCCCGCTTGGTGATCTTGGTCACCTCGTCTCCTTCGTGCACGGTTTTTAGCACGTCCCAAATTTCCTTGGCGCTCTTCAACCCTTGCACCTTGTTATACTCCTCTCGACTTAGAGAGGTAAGGAGTATAGTGGTGGCTTGTGAGTTGAAGTGCTCGATTTGGGCCACTTCGTCCTCATCATAATCTTCATCCCCTACGGATGGTACCTATACACCAAACTCAACAACATCCCATATACTTTTGTGGAGTGAGGTTAGGTGATATCGCATCATATCACTCCACCTAGCATAATCTTCACCATCAAACGTTGGTGGTTTGCCTAATGGGACGGAAAGTAAAGGTGTATGTTTAGGAATGCAAGGGTAGCGTAGGGGGATCTTACTAAACTTCTTGCGCTCATGGCGCTTAGAAGTGACGGACGGCGCGTCGGAGCCGAAGGTCGATGGTGATGAAGAGTCGGTCTCGTAGTAGACCACTTTCCTCATCCTCTTGTGCTTGTCGCCTCTCCGATGCGACTTGTGGGAGGAGGATTTCTTCTCCTTCCCCTTCCCTTTGTTGGAGGAGTCCTTCTTCTCTTTCCTCTTGTTGCGGGACTCTTCCGATGAAGTCTCCCTGTGGCTTGTAGTGGGCTTGTCGCCGGTCTCCATCTCCTTCTTGGCGTGATCTCCCGACATCACTTCGAGCGGTTAGGCTCTAATGAAGCACCGGGCTCCGATACCAATTGAAAGTCGCATAGAGGGGGGGGGGGTGAATAGGGCGAAACTGAAATTTAACAACTTAAACACAACTACAAGCCGGGTTAGCGTTAGAAATAATAATGAGTCCGAGAGAGAGGGCGCAAAACAAATCGCTAGCGAATAAAGAGTGAGACACGTGGATTTGTTTTACCGAGGTTCGGTTCTCTCAAACCTACTCCCCGTTGAGGAGGCCACAAAGGCCGGGTCTATCTCAACCCTTTCCCTCTCTCAAACGATCCCTCGGACCGAGTGAGCTTCTCTTCTCAAATCAACCGGGAACAAAACTTCCCCACAAGGACCACCACACAATTGGTGTCTCTTGCCTCGGTTACAATTGAGTTTTGATCACAAGAACAAATGAGAAAGAAAAAAAGCAATCCAAGCGCAAGAGCTCAAAAGAACACACCAAATCTCTCTCACTAGTCACTAAAGCTTTGTGTGGAGTTGGAGAGGATTTGATCACTTTGGTGTGTCTAGAATTGAATGCTAGAGTTCTTGTAAGGTGTAGAAGTGTGAAAACTTGGATGACTTGAATGTGGGGGTGGTTGGGGTATTTATAGCCCCAACCACCAAACTAGCCGTTTGGTGAAGGCTGCTGTCGACGGGCGTACCGGACAGTCCGGTGCGCCACCGGACAGTGTCCGGTGCGCCAGCCACGTCACCCGGTCGTTAGGGTTCAACGTTGGAGCTCTGACGTGTGGGCCCGCCTGGCCGTCCGGTGGTGCACCGGACATGCCCTGTAGGCTGTCCGGTGTGCCACCCGCGCGTGCTCTGCTCCTCTGCGCGCGCTGGCGCGCATTTAATGCTGTAGCAGGTGACCGTTGGCGCGGACTAGCCGTTGCTCCGCCGTTACACCGGACAGTCCGGTGTGCACCGGACATGTCCGGTGAATTATAGCGAAGCGAATTCCCGAAGATGGCGAGTTCAGAGTCCCATCTTCTTGGAGCACCGGACACTGTCCGGTGTACACCGGACAGTCTGGTGAATTATAGCGAAGCTCCTCTGAAAATTCTCGAAGGTGCGAAGTTCAGCTTGACGTCCTCTGGTGCACCGGACACTGTCCGGTGGCACACCGGACACTGTCCGGTGGCACACCGGACAGTCCGGTGCGCCAGACCAGGATGCCTTCGGTTGTCCCTTTGCTCTTTTGTTTGAACCCTTTTTCTTGGTCTTTTTATTGGCTTATTGTGAACCTTTGGCACCTATAGAACTTATGAACTAGAGCAAACTAGTTAGTCCAAATATTTGTGTTGGGCAATTCAACCACCAAAATCAATTTAGGAAATAGGTGTAAGCCTAATTCCCTTTCACATACTATTCAGATTAGACGGGCACGCCGCCTATTGCATGGCCTGGGGGTTGTCTGCCAGCGGAGTGGATAGGACGCATTAAATGCTGAAGGGACACATCACCTGACAGCAGGGTGGACAGGCGGCGCATCCTTTCCGCAATAAATGGGGAGGCCGCATGGCTCAGAGTCCCTACGTCATGCTCCGCCCGCTGGCCTACGTCACGGGCAATAAGCCATGTGGCAGCATTGGGCCCTCGGCCGAGCGGGGAGCGGAGGCGCGCCGGATAGAGCTCGGACACGCGTCAACACCGGACCCTTGCCTAGACCACAACACTTCCTGCCCCGGGACCTTGTTATGGGTGGTCTGGAGCTTACTTGGTGGGGTCCGAACTCTATCCAATGGCTCCGGGCTGCTTTACTTCAGGGGTCCGGGTTGTGCGCACGGGGTCCTGCGCCTTCTTGAGGAGGTCTGGGCCCGATGACGTTGTCCCCGAGAAGACCACCTCAACTGCCCACGAGATATCGTTGGGGCTGTTCTCCGTACGGCTAGGGATAGCCGCACAGGCATCGTGTCTTCATACCGTAGTAAGGGGTACCTCTGATCTAGGGTACCGACAATCTCCTAAACGGTTTAAGTTACAATAAAGTCCTTGTCTTGTGCGCCAAGTTTGTTCAGTCGGTCGGCCCATATAGAGAATACGTCTCATTTGGATCCAGAGGATATCCAGCCCCACAATCTAATGACGACATAACGTCAAAAAAATAGTACATCAAAGGAAGTATAGAATTGTATTGAGACTATACAAATAATGCGTTCCCAAACATGACTAAATTTGCCAACACTTCTTCAACTTCAACGAGCCCCATTGCCATTGGAACCATCAGCCCCTCAGAACAATCACAACCATTGATCGTACCGGTGCGGCCCAAAATGCTCGTATCTGTATCGTCCAGTCCAGGGGCCCCTACATGCCTACAGATGAAGGTGGGTCGCATGACGCCAGCTGGTATGGGGGGAGCGCAACCTTATCCTCTTTTCACGAGGCATCTCGTGCCTAGGCGCGGTCCAAGGAGCCCTAACACACCGACAAACCAAAGGGTCCATATATCAGTGATCAGTGGTCCAGGAGAGGCCTCACGCGCCGAGCGCCCGAGCCCAACGCACCCGTGGAATATACGGGCGAGTCTCTGCCTCCCCCCCCCCCCCCTCGCCTCCCTCTCTGGTCGCGTACCCATTCCGAATTAGCCAACCCACAGGCCATACCACCTCCCTCTCTCGAGCCGCCGCCATCAGATCAGATCAGATCAAAGCGGAACTGCGGAACCCCCCAATCTCGGTCCTGCTGATCCGAAGGGGTAGCCGGGCCGGCTAGGGCGTGCTCACCTCTCGCGGCGAAGCTTTTCTCTCCGCTCGGTGTTTCAGCCATGATGTCGCGGTCGTATACCAACCTGCTCGACCTCGCGGAGGGCAACTTCGCGGCGCTGGGCCCGGCCGGCGGCAGCGGGCGACAGAGGCATGGGTCGTTCGGGCTGCGGCGGATGTCGCGGGTGATGACGGTGCCGGGGACGCTGTCGGAGCTCGACGGCGAGGACGAGTCGGAGCCGGCCGCGACCAGCAGCGTCGCCTCCGACGTACCCTCGTCGGTGGCGGCGGACCGCCTCATAGTGGTCTCGAATCAGTTGCCCATCGTCGCGCGCCGCAGGCCCGACGGCCGAGGGTGGTCCTTCTCGTGGGACGACGACTCGCTCCTGCTCCAGCTCCGCGACGGCATTCCCGACGAGATGGAGGTGCTCTTCGTCGGATCACTCCGCGCCGACGTTCCCGCAGCCGAGCAGGACGAGGTGTCGCAGGCGCTGCTCGACCGATTCCGCTGCGCGCCGGTGTTCCTCCCTGACCACCTCAACGACCGGTTCTACCACGGCTTCTGCAAGCGCCAGCTCTGGCCTCTGTTCCACTACATGCTCCCCTTCTCATCGCCCGCTTCCGCGTCCGCCGCCGCTACCTCTTCCTCCGTCGCCACTTCGTCACCCGGCAACGGTCGCTTCGACCGCAGCGCTTGGGAGGCGTACGTGCTCGCCAACAAGTTCTTCTTCGAGAAGGTCGTGGAGGTAATCAACCCGGAGGATGACTACGTCTGGGTTCACGACTACCATCTCCTGGCGCTGCCTACCTTTCTCCGCCGCCGCTTCAACCGCCTCCGCATCGGATTCTTCCTCCACAGCCCCTTCCCCTCGTCCGAGATCTACCGCACCCTCCCTGTTCGCGACGAGATACTGAAGGCGCTGCTCAATTGTGACCTCATTGGGTTCCACACTTTTGATTACGCCAGGCACTTCCTCTCGTGCTGCAGTAGGATGCTGGGAATTGAATACCAGTCAAAGCGTGGGTACATTGGATTGGATTACTTTGGCCGCACTGTAGGGATCAAGATCATGCCAGTGGGAGTTCATATGGGTCAGTTGGAGTCGGGTCTGCGCTTGCCTGATAGGGAGTGGAGGCTTTCTGAGCTTCAACAGCAGTTTCAGGGCAAAACTGTCTTGCTTGGTGTGGATGATATGGATATCTTTAAGGGGATCAATTTGAAGCTTCTTGCATTTGAGAACATGTTGAGGACACATCCCAAGTGGCAGGGGAGAGCAGTGTTAGTGCAGATTGCTAACCCAGCCCGTGGAAGGGGTAAGGATCTGGAAGCCATCCAGGCTGAGATTGAGGAGAGCTGCCAGAGGATCAATGAAGACTTTGGCCAGTCAGGGTATAGCCCTGTTGTTTTCATCGATCGTGATGTGTCAAGTGTCGAGAAGATTGCCTATTATACGGTAGCGGAATGCGTGGTTGTGACTGCTGTGAGGGATGGGATGAACTTGACACCATATGAGTACATTGTCTGTAGGCAGGGTGCACCAGGATCTGAGTCAGTATCAGAGGTGGGTGGGCCAAAGAAGAGCATGCTGGTTGTGTCAGAGTTTATTGGCTGCTCGCCGTCACTGAGTGGTGCTATTAGGGTCAATCCATGGAATATAGAGGCAACAGCAGAGGCGATGAATGAGGCCATTTCAATGCCAGAACAGGAAAAACAGTTGAGGCATGAGAAACATTACCGTTATGTCAGCAGCCATGATGTTGCTTATTGGTCAAAGAGCTTCATCCTAGACTTGGAAAGGGCTTGTAGGGACCACTTTAAGAGGACATGTTGGGGCATAGGGTTGGGTTTTGGTTTCAGGGTGGTGGCCTTGGACCCTCATTTCAGAAAGCTTAACATGGATTCAATTGTTAATGCTTATGAGATTTCAGGGAGCAGGGCTATATTGCTTGATTATGATGGAACACTGGTTCCTCAAACTTCCATCAACAAGGAACCTAGTCCAGAGGTTTTGAACATCATCAATACCCTTTGCTCAGATAGTAGAAACATCGTTTTTCTTGTCAGTGGTAGAGACAAAGATATGTTAGGAAAGTGGTTCTCCTCATGTCCAAAATTGGGGATTGCAGCTGAACATGGTTACTTCTTGAGGTATGGTTTTCCATTTCTGCACAAGTGTATTTTTTTTGGGTGAAGTAGTTGCATCTGGATACTATTTTTTTTCTATAACTAGCAAAAACAGTACAGCGGTCTTGTTTTTTCATTGCTATTACTAAACATTGAAACGGTTGGTTTGGTTATTTGTGCAACATCTCAAATTGCATTGATTACATTTTCTGTGAAACTGGGAACTGGGAAGAGGTGTAGTGCATCTGAGAAGAGATTAGAAAAGAAAACCCTTAATTGTGATTTAGCACTAAAATATTGTATGGAGGCTGTTAAGTTGGTTCTTAATGTTTCCCATTTTCGGATTGTATGAAGCGTTAACATCACTTAGGCCTCGATTGGTTCCTTTAGTTCAGGGACTAAAGTTTAGTTAGGAAACTAAAGTTTAATCCCTACTATGTTTGTTTCTAGGGACTAAAACTATTCAAAACACATTAAATGAATCATAAGAGGACTAAAATACCCATTATCATTCTCTTGTCATTAGTGCAACTGAAATAAAGGAGGGGCAAAAAGTGGAATTTATATGGTTTAGTCTCTTTTAGTCACCCCTTGAGGGACTAGAGACTGAAACAGTTTAGTCCATATTTTAGTCCCACCGTTTGGCAATTTAGGGACTAAATGAGACTAAAATAGATGGACTAATCTTTAGTCCCTTAAACCAAACGGGGCCTTAACCTAGAGATTATATAAGAACATGAATGTGATAGATCAATCATAGGCTATCTTGTTTGCTAGTTAGTTAATGGGCTATCTTGTTTGCTAGTTAGTTAATTGCAGTAATTGGTTTAATCGGCTCTTACTGAATTGTCTTAGCTAGAAAGGCTATGTGAAATAAGATTTCAAAATTTTGGTAGGTGGTCTAGCGAAGAAGAGTGGCAAACATGCACTCAGGCCATGGACTTTGGATGGATGCAAATGGCAAAGCCAGTGATGAATTTATATACAGAAGCAACTGATGGATCCTACATTGAGACAAAAGAAAGTGCCTTGGTGTGGCACCATCAGGATGCTGACCCAGGCTTTGGATCCTCACAGGCAAAGGAGCTGCTTGATCACCTGGAAAGTGTACTAGCAAATGAACCAGTCTCTGTCAAGAGTGGCCAGTTCATCGTTGAAGTCAAACCACAGGTTCGTTCATCTTTTAGCCATTCAAACCCATTCTTGAAGATATGTGGTTTCCAACTTATAAGTTCATTATTTACGCCTTAAAAATATTCCATATTATATTTTTACGATTCTAAAAGGTAGAGTTGAACTGTAGACCATGAAGTTCAGATAGCACCTTTTGTTCTCACAGTTAATATGATACTTAGCTTCAAAAGTGTGAAAGGACCCAGTCTAGTACTTTTTCTTGTTGCAAATATGTTGGCGTTATTTATGTTCAGTATTAATGTAGTACCGCTCAGTTATAGAAGATCTCATTTGGGCCTGTTTTGGGTTTTTGTCTGGTTCTGGTGAAAGCAACTTTCTAAAAAGCAACATGCTGATGCTTGCAGGTTTTAGAATTTTGTCTTAGTAGCCTACTAGCCTTGTAGAAAAACATTATTTTGTTTGCCTTATGCCTACTAGGCTGTAGTTACTTAACCACCTTTCTTACCTTATGCAAAAATTTTCCTGCAAGTGGTTAGTACTAGTGGCAAAGTATAAGTTGATGGATATGGTTTTTACCTTGCATGATTGACTTAACTTAGTTTCTTGTATTTACTTGTGTAAATTAAAATGAGTTCTTTTGTTGTGCACTAATCTGCAGGGAGTAAGCAAGGGAATAGTTGCCGAGAGGATACTTGCATCAGTGAAGGAGAGGGGAAAGCAGGCTGATTTCGTATTGTGCATCGGCGATGATAGGTCTGATGAGGACATGTTTGAAAATATTGCCGATATCATTAAGAGGAATATGGTTGCTCCAAGAACATCACTGTTTGCATGCACTGTGGGACAAAAACCAAGCAAAGCCAAATTTTACCTGGACGATACATTTGAAGTGGTCGCTATGCTGAGCTCACTTGCAGATGCCACTGGAGCTGAACTGAAATCTGATTCGGCTGATGAATTGGCCGCATCTATCTCATCACTTGATATTGGTGACGAACAATCAGAATCCAGCGATACACCAATTGGAGGATCTTAGCCAGTTTTCTCTTGAATTTTAGAATATAATGATTATTTCAATAGTCAATTCTACAGAGGGGAAGCTTCTCAATCTGCTGCACTCCAAGTTTCTCCAGTTGGGCAAGATAGTAGTCTGTTGCTGCAAGGCGTAGATCCATATGTTCATAACTGACTCGCCGACTTGGCATATTCTTTGACTTTCTCATTCCTGGTTGAAGTAAAATGAAAGCCTCACAGAAGGGAACTGTGTGGCTGAAGTAATTGGGGGAAGTTATAGGAGTGGCAAATGCTAAAGGAGCCCGTGCGCAGCTTCTGATATGATCCCTTATTAACATGACATTACAAAGTGGTGTCACTTTTTGAACTATCAGTAGTAGGTAGTAGCAATCTCAAGGGTGAGGTTTAAATTGATTAGTTGCTTCAAAACCAGATTTTGGCTCCTCTGTGTTTGGGTTATATTTTAATTAATTATCCAGGGTTAGTATGTTGAGAATTGCCTAAATAGTTTGGAAATTTAAATCCCTTTTAGGAATTATTGGGGATTAAGTGAGAAAATGAGCTATTTTTTCACTCAATCTCCGAGAATACCGGAGGAGATTTAAGTTTCTAAACTAGCCTTTAGGTGTAAGATAGCGTATTTTTAGGTCTACTTGTGTGAGGTTAGGGCATGTACAATATCATTTAATATGGAGTCTCTTTAGGAGTCTTTAAGGTTCTAAATGAAAAAAATATAAGAGACGTACTCTTCGTGAAGAACCCGTCTCTTCACGAATTTATCTGTATTTCTGATCTAGTGTTTCAGGATTGTATCATGCAGGTACAATCATGCAGTCTTTTAACCGTATTTTATGCAGTCTTTAACCGTATTTTATATTTAAAAAAATCAAACTGATGTCTCAGGGTTGTATATGCTCTTAGTATGTTGATTACCATTGCCAATCAGCACCGCATGCTTGGCGATTACGTGGCCGCTTTGCTTGTAGTAGTGGCAAAGGTTTTATGTCGAATTGTCGAGTTCTTCCGGTAGCACAGGACAACCATAGAGTAGGCTGAAACCATGGATAGGCATAGGTATAGCAGCTCTCCATATACGGGTACTTCTGACCGAATTTTTTGTATTTTGTCTCTTTCTCAATAAAAAATTCACATTTAGACCTTAAAAAATTTTAATGTCATTTTTGGACCCTTTGCTCGGCGCCATAGGCTATGGCGCCGAGGTAACACATCTCGGCGCCATAGGCTATGGCGCCGAGGTACGTGCTACGCTGGCACAAGCACAACCTGAACGACGTGGCGCCAACGTGGTCGAGCTCGGCGCCAAGATCTATGGCGCCGAGCTCGGATGTGTAACAATAAAGCATGTATAGCTCAGTCGGTAGAGTGCAATGCTTTTAACCTTAAGGTTGTGGGTTCAAGCCCCATGGTGGACATTCAATATTTTTTTGTCTTTGTCACTAATTTGTTTTTTTTGTCGTCCATATTTTTCGTTTATGTCGCTGATTTATCCGTCCAGATTTATTTTTCATCTTGTTTTTTTATGATTGATTTATTTATTCATCTAGATATTTTTTATTTTTGTTTTTGTTTATTCAAACTCCGTGACACAAGTACCATGCACATAAGTAACCCACCCTATGAAAGTACGGAGTACTTTATAAAATCATCAAGTCACTGTTTATTTATACCTAGTATATTTATATTTTGGACTCTAATTATAATCTTTTTGTTTATTAAGTATATTTATATTTTGGACTCTAAAACCCCAATAATCTAATGTATTCGAAATTATAATTTTTAATAATAATTAAAATTTATCATAGCTAAACCGGTGGCCGCTAACCAATGCAAGTATATTTATATTTTGGACTCTAAAACTCCAATAATCTAATATACTCGAACTCACAACCTCAAGGTTGCATGCATTATTGCGCCCGTGACCGCGATGCACCATAGCTACAGCCACTGTGCTCGCTGGATAAACAAAAAATATGGACGGATAAACAAATCAGTCACAAAAACAAAAAATCTGGATAAGAAATAAATCTAGACGGACAAATCAACGACATAAACGAAAAATCTGGACAATAAAAAAAAATCTGACAAAGACAAAAAAAGTATTAAAACATGCCTATCATGGGGCTTGAACCCACGACCACAAGGTTAAAAGCCTTGTGCTCTACCAACTGAGCTAGACAAGTTTTGTGTACATAATGGAGCTCGGCGCCAAGATCTATGGCGCCGAGCTCGGTGCCACGTCGGTGCCACGACATCCGTTTGTGCCAGCGCAGCACGCACCTCGGCGCCATAGCCTATGGCGCCGAGCTGTGTTACCTCGGCGCCATTGACGATGGCGCCGAGCAGAGGGTCAAAAAATGACATTAAAATTTTTTAAGGTCCAAACGTGTATTTTTTTCCGAGAAAGGACTAAAATATAAAAAATTCGGTACTTCTGATGAGTATTTTGCACAGTACCATGCGTGGTGGCACTAATGGCGTGTTAGGGTTTAAGGGGACTAAAATCTCTTATTATTCAAAATTGAATAGAAAGAGATTTTAATCTTTTCAATCTACTTCTAAACATGTTAATCTTTTCAATCCACTTCTAAACATGTCCTAAAAGCCATGGACCGGCCCAGATATTTTATACCAGCCGATGTATAAACATGGTGCTATGCATCAAATGTGCATATTCTTTGAAGCTCAATTTAGCCTGATTGAGCACTTCAATGTATAGCCACAAGCATGCTCTGTCCCTGCATAGCTCCTATTTTTTTCTCAGTTTTTTTTGTCACACTCGGGTTTCGGAGCACCAAGACCTGGGGGCGAACATATTCACTAGGTGTGCTGGGACTAAGTCTCACACATATGATGAATTATGACGCAGGAACAAATGTCACATATTTACTATATAATAGGAGTTCTGTATAAAATAAATATTTACATCATATGAAGACAACGATCCAGCAACCCAAAGTTGACTGGGAGACGACAGCCTAGACCTCTCACGAACACATCGCAGCATCCTCCATGCGCCTCATCCTGCGGTACCTGTTCTTGACCTGCGGGGGTGTGAGACAACAAGGTTGAGCTCACATATGTTCATCGCTCAACAAATTGTGGGAAATAATGTGCATGAACTCGCCAAAGGTGTGAGCTCATGTGAAGTGTAAGAGAATGGTTAAAGCTAATCATTGCTTTTAAAGTTGGTCAAATTTTATTAGCAATTACTAGATGTAAGTAAATACCAAACCATAATAGAACAAAAACTAATAATAAATCCCATGCAATGCAAATGATAAATTGAATTTAGTTCCATAATTTAATCATGCGAGAGTCCTGAGCTATTCATGACCGCGAGCACGGCTAGTATACCAGTTTTACACTCTGCAGAGGTGGTACCCTTTACCCACAAGTCGTGTATCCCATGTCGCCAGGGTTTGCAAGGCCCTTAGACACTTCCGAGGTGAATGACTAGGGATCCACTACGAGGCCTTTACAAAGTTACACTAGCTTCTGAAAACCCGCTATAGTTTCTAGGAAGAGCAATGTAGGAATCCCTCGTCTGACCGCCATCGCAGCAAAATCAATCCGAGAATCTCCCTACACGCCTACCCCCTACTGCCCTTGCCCCTTTCGGTTAAGGTAGTTTTCCACTAGCTTTCCTAATTAGTTAGCCAAGGGCGTCCCATTCCACCCTTGTGGTGGCACGTGTTTCTCAAGTTAAGCTCCATGTTCCAATTAAAATTAATAATCTTGACATGAACATAAATAAAATAACAATATAATTGGAACATGGACATAATGTAATATTAAACCTAAAACCATATAGAGCAATAGCAAAACTAACCAAATGATTCAGGGGTAAACAAGGTAACAAGATAACCAAACTAGGGTGACCTATTGGGTCCCATCAAAATTAAACCTATGCATGAATAAATGATTATAAAGAACATTATTGGCTAAATAAAAGTGATCAAGGGCACAACTTGCCTGGGACGTGAGATTCCAGGTACCAGGATGGTCTTCAGATTCTCATGACCTCACCGCTAGTCGTAGCAATATATAAAACATGGTATAGATAACATTAATATTACACCAATCATAAGTACAAACTGCATAATAATAATCTACGCGATGCTACGAGATCGTGGGTTCGAGAATCACTAAGATCGGAGTTATGGTTAAGGAGATATGATTTATGGGAGATCTATGTGAATTAACTATTAATCAATATTATAAATTGATTAGTATACATCATATGAGAGAGTATCTTACAAATAATTAACTCAACTTTAATCTAAGTTATTACTTGATTATAAATCCTCTTTTAGGCCAAAGATAACCATAAGATCATGATACTATATTAGAATAAGCTAGTCTAGAAAACATAGATTAATCAAACTAGTTACCTAATTATAAAATTATGGGATATCATATAAACAATGTTGCTACTGCGTATTAAATATTTATACGAAGCTAACACAACTTGAACGAATTGAAACAGAGTTAAAATGAATTAATTATGATCTTCCGAAGTTATTTGGTACCTAGAATAGGGAAATTCAAGTGAATAATTTTAATTCAAATTTCATGGCTAAACAAAGGTACTAGGTGATAAACAATATCAAAACAAAATTATTACAATTGGAATGGATCAATTTGGAGCTAACATGAATCTCTACTACTCCTTAAGAGGGTAAGGAGGGCGTCCACCACCTTCACCGTAGCTCCGCCCTCCCCCTGCTAATCCCGTGGCCCGTCCCCACCATGCGCTCCTTCCCCAGATCGCGCCGCCTTCCACCGTCGCCAGTGCGCATGGGGCCCCGCCATCACTGCCTTGTTTGCCTCCACCGTAATCCCTGCCCTTCCCTAGATCGCGACGCCTTCCATCATCGCCAGCGTGTAGGGGGCCCCGACACCGTCGACAACGCGCGGCGCCTTCCATCATCGCCGGCGCGCGCGGGCCCCGACGCCGTCGACAACACGCGGCCTCAGCATCGCCCCAAATCGCTTGCCCATCACCGAGGATGGTAGTCCTTCCTGGCTTCCCTGCTATCCTCGCCCCACATGCCCCCGTCCGTGACGCCCAGCAGCTCGTCCTCCTCTCAAGCGTCAGTGAACCGGTGCACTACAGTCCCCGCTCCCCTTCCGCGTCGCTACACCGTGATGGATGTCTTCTGAGAGCACAAGGTTGATGGAGAGCCCTAGGATTCCATCACGCCACTGGTAACCAGTCCCCCAACCAAAGATTTATTCTCCGACCCCGACCTACATGTGAGTCATGCTCACCGTTAAACCCTAACATGCTCTATTTATTTGGGATTTTTGAACGAATCTGGAATATTTGTTAGGGGTTTTTGAATTGGTCTGGTTATTTCTTTGCAAATGCAATTGCAGCACCAAGGATGGTGGTCCTTCCTGCCTTCCCTGCTATCCTCGCCCCACATGCCCCCGTCCGCTACGCCACAGTAGCTCGTCCTCCTCTCAAGCATCGGTGAGCCGGTGCACTACAGTCCCCGCTCCCCTTCCGCGTCACTACACCGTGATGGATGTCTTCCAGGAGCACAGGGTTGATGGAGAGCCCTAGGATTCCATCATGCCGCCGGTAACCAGTCCCCCAGCCAAAGATTTCTTCTCCGACCCCAACCTACATGTGAGTCGTGCTCACCGTTAAACCCAAACTGCTCTATTTATTAGGGATTTTTGAACGGATCTAGAATATTTGTTAGGGGTTTTTGGACTATTTGGTTATTTCTTTGCAAATGCGATTGCAGCTGTCGATCTTGTCCTATGGATGAACAAGAAGATCTCATGCTCGGTACTTGCTGGTGCCACTGCCATCTGGCTCCTATTCGATGTTATGGAGTAGCATCTCTTTGCCTTGGTGTGTTGATGCCCTACACTTCTTCTTTTGTTTATTACAGGTTTTTGGTTCCTACAGTTCTTGGGAGCTGTTGCAACTATTATGTGAACTATAATTTTACTATTATGATTGTATTTGTAGCCTACATTTTGTAGAGAAAAAGAGACTAATAGAGAAGGCAGAGGAAGAAGAGTGTTTAAGAAAAGAGAAGGAAAAAAGAGAATAAAAGAAGAACCTGAAAAGCGAGCTACTATTGAAAAGGGAGTGTCTGATGCCTCTCTGGATGTAGATTCTAAGGAAACTCATGACCGTGTGCAAGAAGGTGAAAACAAGGTTGGCATGTCCTTTCTGTTTTATATTTGTCTTCCTATTTACCTTTTCTTTTGCTGATTACTCTTACATCTAAATCCTTGAAATTTCCTTTTGTGTGAATTTTCTATGGTTAAACACCGAGCATGCTTTTTGTGTTATGCTTACTGCTATTTTTTTCCTTGTGTGAGATTCCAGTAATAGTGGTGGTATGGTAGATGTTCAAAAGCTCCTCATTTTTATTCTCTGTCCATGTTATTTTTCTGTATGTACAACAGAACATTTTAAGTGAGTATTTGTTGCACTAGCAAGTACATTTAACAAATATATCATTCTTGGGATTCTAAAAATAGACCATTCTTGGCTTTCTGAGTTCACAGTTCGATGCAAGTATGAACTAGGTGAACTATATCAGATTTTTTTATTGCTCTTGCTCCCTTTTCTTGTTACTGTAGGTTTTGGGTGGATTTGTAGGTTGGTCATGTGAATTGCATCAAACAGGGAGTCAGGGACGATATTGAAGTTGTGGCTGTGGATGACCCTTTTGTTGATGCTAAGTACATGGTAAGGAAGCTGTCGGGGACCATAATTAGGGGTACCCTCAAGACTCCTAATCTCAGCTGGTAAACCCCATCAGCACAAAGCTGCGAAGGCCTGATGGGCGCGATTCAGGCCAAGGCTCCGCTCGAGGGGCACGATCCCGCCTCGCCCGAGCCCGACCTCGGGCAAAGACAGCTGACCCCAGAAGATTCACGCCTCGCCCGAGGGTCCCCTCAAGCAACGGACGCACCATCGACTCGCCCGAGGATCAGCTCGGGTAGGCTTCGCGGAGAAGCAACCTTGGCCAAATCGCCACACCAACCGACCATATCGCAGGAGCATTTAATGCAAAGATCGCCTGACATCTTATCCTGACGCGCGCTCCAGTCGACAAGGCCGAAGTGACCGCAGTCACTTCGCCGCTCCACTGATCGACCTGACAGGAATACAATGCCGCCTGCCCTGCTCCGACTGCCGTGCCACTCGCCAGAGTGAGGTCGACAGCGGCTAAGTCCAGCCTCGGGCGATATAGGAAGCTCCGCCTCGCCCGACCCCAGGGCTCGGCCCCCGTCTCGGCCTCAGAAGATGGACTTCGCCTCGCCCGACCCCAGGGCTTGGACTCAGCCTCGGCTCCGGAAGACGATGAACTCCGCCTCGCCCGACCCTAGGGCTCGGACTCAGGCTCGGCTCCGGAAGACGACGAACTCCGCCTCGCCCGACCCCAGGGCTCGGACTCAACCTCGACCTCGGAGGAATCGCCACCTCGCCCAAACTCGGGCCCGGACCGGCCACGTCGCCAGGGGGGCCATCATTACCCTACCCCTAGCTAGCTCAGGCTACGGGGAACAAGACCGGCGTCCCATCTAGCTCGCCCCAGTAAACAAGTAATGATGATACCCCGCATGCTCCATGACGACGGCAGCTCCCAGCCCCTTACGTCAGCAAGGAGACGTCAGCAAGGACCTGACAGCCCCGACAACTGTACTCTCGCAGGGCTCCAGTGCTCCTCTGACGACCACGACATCACATGAATAGGGTGCCAAAACCTCTCCGACTGCCACGACGGCATGTACTTAGGGCTCTAGCTCTTCTCTGCTAGACACGTTAGCACATTGCTACACCCCCCATTGTACACCTTGGCCCTCTCCTTACGTCTATAAAAGGAAGGTCTAGGGCTCTCGTGCGAGAGAGGTTGGCCGCGCGGGAGAACGGGCTGACGCATAAGGCTCTCTCTCTCTCTCTCTCTCTCTCCCACGCGAACGCTTGTAACCCCCTACTGCAAGCGCATCCAGCCGCCCTGGGCGCAGGACAACACGAAGGCCGCAGTTTCCCCTTACTGTTCTCCCCCTTTGTGTCCCGTCTCACGCCGACCCATCTGGGCTGGGACACGCAGCGACAATTTACTCGTCGGTCCAGGGACCCCCGGGGTCAAAACGCCGACAGTTGGCGTGCCAGGTAGGGGCCTGCTGCGTGTTGACGAACAGCTTCCCGTCAAGCTCCAGATGGGTAGTCTCCAGCAACCTTTCCAACCCGGGATGATGCTCCGTTTCGGGAGTCTTGAGTTCATGTCCCTCGACGGTAGCTATGACATGATACTCCTTCCTCCGCCGCGCGACAGCGACAATGGCGGCCGTCAGCCCGCCCGCCGGCGGCGGAATCAACAACGTCTTCGCCACATGGCGGAAGAACAACATCCGGGCTTGTCCCGTCACCTCCCCCACCGACGGAGGAGGAGGTGGGGCAACCATGGCCATGCAGGAGGCGGCACCTCGTCGGCTGTCGAGCAAGTCGACGACGCCGGCGCCCCAGCGGGGGACACGTCGGGCGTCGACCCTGCGTCTGAGACGAAGACGAGCGCCGTTTCCCCGCAACACGCCAACCCCAAGCAGACGAACGACGCCAGCACGCTCGCGAAGGACTTGCTGGGCGTCACCCTCGTACCTGGACAACGGTGCAGTCCACCCCTGACGCGACTTCGTCACCGCCCGTCGACCAAGAGGTACCGACCGATTCCGATCTCATGCCTTTTGGATTCAGTTTCGACCCACCAAGCGACCTCGCTTCGGTGGAAGCCTCCATAGAGGCATGTACCAACCCTCCGGGGTACCATATGCGGTCGCCCTGGGACAGACTGACGGCCGTCTCGACCTATGGACCCTCGGGTTCCGAGGAAGATGACGAGCCCGACTTTTGTTGGGATTTCTCCGGGCTCGGTAACCCCAGTGCCATGCGGGACTTCATGACCGCATGCGACTACTGCCTCTCCGATTGTTCCGATGGTAGCCACAGCTTCGGCGACGAGGACTGCGACCCAAGTCGTGAATGTTTCCACGTCGATCTAGGGGGTCTCGGTGAAGGCAACCTTCTTGGTATGCCGGAAGACGGCGATCCCCCTAGGCCTGCACCTCGCGTTGACATCCTTCGGGAGCTAGCTGTGGTCCCAGTCCCTGCGGGGGGTCAGGACACACATCTCGAGCAAATCCGCGAGGTGCAGGCCAGGCTCGACGAGGGAGCAGGAACACGAGCAGTTCCGGCGGAACATCGGGCAGGAATGGGCGGACCAAGTTCCGGCCGGAGAAGCGCGCCATCTACCCCAAGGCATCCAGCACCGCATTGCCGACGACGTCAGGGCAAGGCCGCCACCAGCTTCCAGTGGGGTCGGCCAGAACCTGGCTGCAGCAGCAATACTACTCCGCGTGATGCCGGAACCATCAACCACCGAAGGGCGGCGTATCCAGGGAGAGCTCAAGAATCTCCTGGAAGATGCCGCGGTCCGACGGGCCGAAAGCTCTGCCTCCCGAAGGTAGGCGTACCCCTCGGAGCATCGCGCCGCGACTTCCCGATTCGTGCGGGAAGCCTCGATCCACACCGGGCGCACGCGCAACACGGCGCCTATGGCCCCGGGTCGCCTCGGCAACGAGCACCACCACCGCGACCATCGAGCCCACCCCGACGAGAGGGTGCACCGAGGCTACCACCCTAGGCGTGGGGGACGCTACGACAGCGGGGAGGATCAGAGCCACTCGCCCGAACCACCTGGTCCACAGGCTTTCAGCCGGGCCATACGACGGGCGCCGTTCCTGACCCGGTTCCGAACCCCGACTACCATCACAAAGTACTCGGGGGAGACGAGGCCGGAACTGTGGCTCGCGGACTACCGACTGGCCTGCCAGTTGGGTGGAACGGACGATGACAACCTCATCATCCGCAACCTCCCCCTGTTCCTCTCCGACACCGCTCGAGCCTGGCTGGAGCATCTGCCTCCGGGGCAGATCTCCAACTGGGACGACCTGGTCCAAGCCTTCGCCGACAACTTCTAGGGCACGTACGTGCGCCCTGGGAACTCCTGGGATCTCCGAAGCTGCCGCCAGCAGCCGGGAGAGTCTCTACGGGACTACATCCGTCGATTCTCGAAGCAGCGCACCGAGCTGCCCAACGTCACCGACTCCGATGTCATCAGCGCGTTCCTCGCCGGCACCACCTGCCGCGACCTGGTGAGCAAGCTGGGTCGCAAGACCCCCACCAGGGCGAGCGAGCTGATGGACATCGCCACCAAGTTCGCCTCTGGCCAGGAGGCGGTTGAGGCCATCTTTCGGAAGGACAAGCAGCCCCAGGACCGCCAGCCGGAAGACATCCCCGAGGCGTCCGCCCAGTGCGGCACCAAGAAGAAGAACAAGAAGAAGTCGCAAGCGAAACGCGACGCCACCGACGTGGACCTTGTCGCCGCCGCTGAGTACAAGAACCCTCAGAAACCTCCTGGAGGTGCCAATCTCTTCGATAAGATGCTTAAGGAGCCGTGCCCCTATCATCAGGGGCCCGTCAAGCACACCCTTGAGGAGTGCGTCATGCTTCGGCGCCACTTTCATAAGGCCGGGTCACCTGCGGAAGGTGGCAGGGCCCACAACGACGATAAGAAGGAGGATCACAAGGCAGAGGAGTTCTCCGAGGTCCACGACTGCTTCATAATCTATGGTGGGCAAGTGGCGAACGCCTCGGCTCGGCACCGCAAGCAAGAGCGTCGGGAGGTCTGCTCGGTAAAGGTGGCGGCACCAGTCTACCTAGACTAGTCCGACAAGCCCATCACCTTCGACCAGGGCGACCACCCCGACTGCGTGCTGAGCCCGGGGAAATATCCGCTCGTTGTCGACCCCGTCATCGGCAACGTCAGGCTCACCAAGGTCCTCATGGACGGAGGCAGCAACCTCAACATCATCTACGCTGAGACCCTCGGGCTCCTGCAGATCGATCTGTCCTCGATCCGGGCCGGCGCGGCGCCCTTTCACGGGATCATCCCCGGGAAACGCGTCCAACCCCTCGGACAACTCGATCTGCCCGTCTGTTTCGGGACTCCCTCTAACTTCCGAAGGGAAACCCTCACGTTCGAGGTGGTTGGGTTCCGAGGAACCTACCACGCAGTGCTGGGGAGACCATGTTACGCCAAGTTCATGGCCGTCCCCATCTACACCTACCTCAAGCTCAAGATGCCAGGCCCCAACGGGGTCATCACCGTCGGCCCCACGTACCGACACGCGTACGAATGTGACGTGGAATGCGTGGAGTACGCCGAGGCCCTCGCCGAATCTGAGGCCCTCATCGCCGACATGGAGAGCCTTCCCAAGGAGGTTCCAGATGCGAAGCGCCACGCCGGCAACTTCGAACCAGCAGAGACGGTTAAGTCTGTCCTTCTCGACCCCAGCAACGACGCCTCCAAGCAGATATGGATCGGCTCCGAGCTCGACCCCAAATAGGAAGCAGTGCTCGTTGACTTTCTCCGCGCGAACGCCGAGGTTTTTGCGTGGAGTCCCTCAGACATGCCTGGCATACCGAGGGAAGTCGTCGAGCACTCACTGGATATCCGAGCTGGAGCCCGACCCGTGAAGCAGCCTCTGCGCCGATTCGACGAAGAAAAGCGCAGAGCTATAGGCGAGGAGATCCACAAGCTGATGGCCGCAGGGTTCATCAAAGAGGTATTCCATCCCGAATGGCTTGCCAACCCTGTGCTTGTGAGAAAGAAAGGAGGGAAATGGTGGATGTGTGTAGACTACACTGGTCTAAACAAAGCATGTCCGAAGGTTCCCTACCCTCTGCCTCGTATCGATCAAATCGTGGATTCCACTGCTGGGTGCGAAACCCTGTCTTTCCTCGATGCCTACTCAGGGTATCACCAAATCAGGATGAAAGAGTCCGACCAGCTCGCGACTTCTTTCATCACACCTTTTGGCATGTACTGCTACGTTACTATGCCATTTAGTTTGAGGAATGCGGGTGCGACGTACCAAAGGTGCATGAACCACGTGTTCGGAGAGCACATTGGTCGAACGATCGAGGCTTACGTCGATGACATTGTAGTCAAGACGAGGAAAGCCTCCGACCACCTCTCCGACCTTGAAACGACATTCAAGTGTCTCAAGGCGAAAGGCGTAAAACTCAATCCCGAGAAGTGCGTCTTCGGGGTCCCTCGAGGCATGCTGTTGGGGTTCATCATCTCCGAGCGGGGCATCGAGGCCAACCCAGAGAAAATCGCGGCCATCACCAACATGGGGCCCATCAAGGACTTGAAAGGCGTACAGAGGGTCATGGGATGCCTTGTGGCTTTGAGCCGCTTCATCTCGCGCCTCGGCGAAAGAGGCCTACCTCTGTACCGCCTCTTAAGAAAGACCGAGTGCTTCATTTGGACCCCCAAGGCCGAGGAAGCCCTCGGGAACCTGAAGGCGCTCCTTACGAACGCACCCATCCTGGTGCCTCCCGCTGCCAGAGAAGCCCTCTTGATCTACGTCGCCGCTACCACTCAGGTGGTCAGCGCCGCGATTGTGGTCGAAAGACGAGAAGAAGGGCATGCATTGCCCGTCCAGAGGCCGGTCTACTTCATCAGTGAGGTGCTGTCCGAGACCAAGATCCGCTACCCACAAATTCAGAAGCTGCTGTATGTGGTGATTCTGACGCGGCGGAAGTTGCGACAGTACTTTGAGTCTCATCCGGTGACTGTGGTGTCATCCTTCCCCCTGGGGGAGATCATCCAGTGCCGAGAGGCCTCGCGTAGGATTGCAAAGTGGGCGGTGGAAATCATGGGCGAGACAATCTCGTTCGCCCCTCGAAAGGCCATCAAGTCCCAAGTCTTGGCGGACTTTGTGGCTGAATGGGTCGAAACCCAGCTCCCGGCAGCTCCGATCCAACCGGAACTCTGAACCATGTTTTTCGACGAATCACTGATGAAAACAGGGGCAGGCGCGGGCCTGCTCTTCATCTCACCCCTCGGGAAGCACCTCCGCTACGTGCTACGCCTCCATTTCCCGGCGTCCAACAATGTGGCCGAGTATGAGGCTCTGGTTAACGGGTTGCGCATCGCCATCGAGCTAGGGGTCCGACACCTCGACGCTCGCGGCGACTCGCAGCTTGTCATCGACCAAGTCATGAAGAACTCCCATTGCCGCGACCCGAAGATGGAAGCCTACTGCGACGAGGTTCGGCGCCTAGAGGACAAGTTCTACGGGCTCGAGGTCAACCACGTCGCCTGGCGGTACAACGAGACTGCGGACGAGCTTGCGAAGATAGCTTCGGCGCGAACAACGGTTCCCCCGGACGTCTTCTCCCGGGACCTACATCAACCCTTAGTCAAGACCAACGACACGCCCGAGCCCGAGAGGGTCTCAGCCCTGCCCGAGGCGCCCTCGGCTCAGCCCGAGGCAGCCTCGGCCCCCGAGGGTGAGGCACTGTGCGTCGAGGGAGAGCGGACTGGGGTCCCGCCTGATCGAGACTGGCAAACCCACTCGCACCGCCACTCGCACCAGTACCGCGCCTTCTCGACTGCAGAACCGGTGCCGCGACTCGAGGCGACCCTGCGCATGGCCCAACAGTGCCAACCGAGCGCATCGGTCACGGGTCAGTCAGCCGCGGGAGAAGGCGCGACGGTCGATACGGCCAGAAATGGGCCGACAGTAATGGTGGTGGCAGGCGGGCGGAAGCAGCGGTCAAGTCGTCTGCAGGCTCACGTCCCCTCCTGGGATAGCGAGAGGGCCCTCCCCTAAGGCGTGAAGACGACACGCCCATGCTCCATTCCTCGAACGGCTCGCGCACACACAACGACTACCCCGCCAACCACTCGTCCCGTCGCATTAACTGTGCGGCAGGGCAGGCGGCACCTTTGGCAGGCGAAGCGGGCGACGCTTCACCTCCGCCATAATGACCGCGTCAAAAAAGGTGCGCCACGTCGCTCAATTTCGTATCCTTTTCCACTTCCTCTTTCTCTCTCTTGCTATAGGGACCGGGAAAGGGGATACTCCGAAAGGGATCCTTCTCCGCGAAGGAAGCGGGCCCCGAGCCCCCCTACTGATCAGAGGTTCGAAGGCTGGCCCCTCGGAAGGGTTCAACAGCCGCCTCAGAGCACTCGAGCTCTGCGCCCACTACTGGTCAGAGGTTCGAAGGCTGGCCCCTCGGAAGGGTTCAACGGCCGCCTCAGGCCACTCGGGCTCCGCGCCCCCTACTGATCAGGGGTTCGTAGGCTGGCCCCCGAAGGGTTCGACAGCCGCCTCAGAGCACGCAGAGCGAGGGATGACCCTGTGTACGTTCGATACATAACCAAGGCTCGGGCTACGCTCCCGAGGTACCCTAGGACATTTTCGAGACCAGCGGGAGCGATTTTGTAACGGAATCCCACCAGAGGGAGGCATCGAGCCCTCGGACCCCGTCAAAAGGGGACCGGGTCCGGCGAATCACCCGCAGGTACTTTTGGAGCGTGCCTCCGGGCCACTAGCCGACCCCTAACGAATGGGGAACGGGTGTCCACTCAGATTACCCGCTAGCAACTCACTGGAGACACCATGTTCAGCGCCCTCCGAGGGCAACATGGCGCTTTCCCCCTCCTTGCGGAAAGGCGACGCAGGGGCGTATGAAAAAAGCCGAGTCTGTCCTTGACCGTCCTCTCGCTCTGTGCGGAGGCTCGGGGGCTGCTCTCGCAAACCCGGCTCCGGCCAAACCGTTGACAGCGTCAACATACCAGCCCGAGAACTTGGGACTCGACTATGCACCCGGGCTACGGCCAGTTCGCATGAGGGAACAACCAAACCGGCCGAGCCATCACGAAAGGCACTAAGACCTCGAAGGAGTAAAAACACTCCTCCGAGGCTTCAGGGGCTACACCCGGCGGGTGCGCTCGCGCGCACCCACCGGAATGAAATGCAACCGAGAAAGGCCGGTCCCCTTGCAAAAAAGTGCGATAAAAGCCTCCAAGCGAGTGCCAACACTCCCTTTGAGGCTCGAGGGCTACTGTCGGGGACCATCATTAGGGGTACCCTCAAGACTCCTAATCTCAGCTGGTAAACCCCATCAGCACAAAGCTGCGAAGGCCTGATGGGCGCGATTTAGGCCAAGGCTCCGCTCAAGGGGCACGATCTCGCCTCGCCCGAGCCCAACCTCGGGCAAAGACAGCCGACCCCGGAAGATTCACGCCTCACCTGAGGGTCCCCTCAAGCAACGGACGCACCATCGACTCGCCCGAGGCTCAGCTCGGGTAGGCTTCGTGGAGAAACAACCTTGGCCAAATCGCCACACCAACCGACCATATCGCAGGAGCATTTAATGCAAAGATCGCCTGACATCTTATCCTGACGTGCGCTCCAGTCGACAAGGCCGAAGTGACCACAGTCACTTCGCCGCTCCACTGATCGACCTGACAGGAATACAGCGCCGCCTGCCCTGCTTGACTACCGTGCCACTCGCCAGAGTGAGGTCGACAGCGGCTAAGTCCAGCCTCGGGCGACGTAGGAAGCTCCACCTCGCCTGACCCTAGGGCTCGGCCCCCGTCTCGGCCTCAGAAGATGGACTTCGCCTCGCCCGACCCCAGGGCTCAGACTCAGCCTCGGCTTCGGAAGACGACGAACTCCGCCTCGCCCGACCCCAGGGCTCGGACTCAGGCTCGGCTCCGGAAGACGACGAACTCCGCCTCACCCGACCCCAGGGCTCGGACTCAACCTCGACCTCGGAGGAATCGCCACCTCGCCCAAACTCAGGCCCGGACCGGCCACATCGCCAGGGGGGCCATCATTACCCTACCCCTAGCTAGCTCAGGCTACGGGGAACAAGACCGGCGTCCCATCTGGCTCGCCCCAGTAAACAAGTAATGATGACACTCCGCACGCTCCATGACGACGTTAGCTCCTAGCCCCTTACGTCAGCAAGGACCCGACAGCCCCGACAACTGTACTCCCGCAGGGCTCCAGCGCTCCTCCGACGGCCACAACATCACATGATCAGGGTGCCAAAACCTCTCCGACTGCCACGACGGCATGTACTTAGGGCTCTAGCTCCTCTCTGCTAGACACGTTAGCACATTGCTACACCCCCCATTGTACACCTGGGCCCTCTCCTTACGTCTATAAAAGGAAGGTCCAGGGCTCTCGTGCGAGAGAGGTTGGCCGCGCGGGAGAACGGGCCGACGCATAAGGCTCTCGCTCTCTCTCTCTCTCCCACGCGAACGCTTGTAACCCCCTACTGCAAGCGCATCCAGCCGCCCTAGGCACAGGACAACACGAAGGCTGCGATTTCCCCTTACTGTTCTCCCCCTTTGTGTCCTGTCTCGCGCCGACCCATCTGGGCTGGGACACGCAGCGACAATTTACTCGTCGGTCTAGGGACCCCCCGGGGTCGAAACGCCGACAAAAGCTAATTCAATTTGGTTGGCTAAAATATTTGAAATTTCAAATTCTGGACATTTCATTTAATAGCAATGACATGAAATACATACCAGGTTTTGTGTCTATAAAGTTTTTTTTTCTATCAGCAATATTAACTAACTATCACTGGCATAACATGATGTCAGTTTATTTTTCCAAAACAGTGAAACAGATACCAGGTTTGTGCTTGCTTTATTTCCTACACACATGCAATAAATATAATTACCAATATATTATTTTATGGTTCACATTCTAGATTGTATAGGATGGAAATTACAGAAGAAATATAAATTGAATAACAAAAGGTTACATGAGGTGGCCAAGTAAACATCATTGGTTATTTACTTGGGAGGAGTTCCTTATGACGAGTCAAGTTTTCATGGTTGAGTGTGGCTGGTTTTTGAATCTCACAGGTGAAATATGTGGTCGAAGTAGTAAGTATGTTCAACATCTTTACTACTCCTTAAGACCCTACCGTAGACATCCACAATGATTTTGGTGCACGGTTCTGCCAAGTTCGCGCCGTGGATCCCCCACCCTCTTCCCCCCTGCTCGCCATGCTCCCGCACATCGCGCCGCCCCGTCATCCCGCCGCGGAAATCTCGCCCACCCACGAGATCCACCCCGCCGTCCCCCCCCACCCACCCCGCCCGAGATTGCCGCATGATCTCGCGACCAGCCGCCCCTGCGCAGGACGCGGCCCCCGGCCTCAGCCCCGGTGGCGGCGTGCTGCCCCACCGGCCCCCTGGCGTGAGCGGGCGCGGCCCCCACCCAACGGCGCGGGCGAGGCACGCGGCCCTCCCGGCGGGGCGGACGCGGCCCCTGGCTACCATGGCGGCACCTACACCGAGCGGTTCTCTCCGTTAAACCCTATCGCTGCTTTCGTCACCATCTCTCCGACTCACCCCTCTGTCCTCTGCAGGACGCGGCCCCCGGCCTCAGCCCCGGTGGCGGCGTGCTGCCCCACCAGCCCCCCGGCGCGAGCGGGCGCGGTGCGGCCCCCATCCGACGGCGTGGGCCCTACCGCTCGGTGCAGGGGCTGTTTAGGTGCTGGATCCGTAGCGGCGGCGACGGCCATGGACAAGAGCATGCTCGACGACTTGGATGGGCTCCCCGAGGAGGACAAGAGCATGCTCGGCGACCTGGATGCCCTGCAACTTCTCCTCCTTCGTCCGCCAGTTTGTATAGAGTTTGCTACACTTGTGATTTCATTAACGAAGGATCTTCTCGCGCTAGAGCAGGACCACCGGATCTGCTGCCGACCGTCGACTTCCAACAAATCATCCCCAAGCCAAGCCACCATCAGAAGGTGATCCCTTTCCCCGATCTGCACGTTGCGCCTCCTTGCATGTCGAATCAGCTCAGCGGGAGAGACCGAGCTTCACATATTTGCATTGGTAGTCTGGGCGCCTAGCACTAGCAGCAGCCACACATTGGTATCTGGCATATTAGCTGTTGAGGATTACTCGGTGAATGTCGAGCATGTCCTTAAGACTAACTTCACCAATTACCCCAAGGTAAATATGTCGAACTCAGTGATGTTCAGTCTTGCTCGATGCTGTGCTAAAGGTTCAAAAATCAGAGCTAAAAGCTGATTCGAATGCCTGAACACTGTGCAGGGGACATGTACAGATCCTACATGGACTTGCTCCTTGGTGAGGACATCTTCAACACTGACGGCGAGCTTTGGAGGAAGCAGAGGAAGACGACGATTTTCAAGTTCACCTCTAAGACCTTGAGGTATTTCAATGCCATTATGTTCAGAGTACTTAGATCAACACACCATATTTTTCTGTTGCATGCCATTTGTAGTAGTTCAGGTACTCAGATCAACACGCCATGTTCTTCTGTTGCATGCCATCTGAGTAGTTCAGATACTCAGATCAGCAACATGATGACTTTTAGCAGTTCAAAGTCATTTTGTTGTGTTGCATGCCATGTGTAGTAGTTCTACATATGTGAGATATCTTTCTAACTAATGTCTCGTTCCTTTCTAAATAGGCTCAAATCACATGTTTCTATTTAGTTTTGGTTTCATGTGTCCCCCAAATAACTGTGATTTCCTAACCTATTACAAAAATTATAATGTTTTGTTTTTAACCCATTTCTTCCATTTGCAGGTCGTCCGTAGGACAGAGGTGGGGAGGCTTCCAAGCATACTAATTATCCACAACGTGATGAATCATATGTGAGTTGCATGCCATGTGTAGTAATTCTACATCTATGAGATATCTTTCTAACTGATGTCTTGTGCCTTTCTAAATAGGCTCAATTCACCTGTTTCTATTTGGTTTGGTTTCATGTGTCCCCCAAATAACTATGATTTCCTTACCTGTTACATAAATTACAATGTTTTGTTTTTTTAACTCATTTCTTCCATTTGCAGGCCGTTCGCAGGACAGAGGTGATAAGGCTTCCAAGCATACTAAATTTCTGCAGCATGATGAATCATATGTGATTTGTTTCGATTCCACTGGACAGAAGAATCAGTTGCTGATTTGATGGAGTCGCAGCTTGCTTAGCGGACATAGGGTCTGTTGCATGGATTATGGTTTATGTGCCAGCGCCCAGTGGTAGACAGTGTGATTCAATGTGCTTGCTGTTCATCTATCCAAAACTGCTAAAGTAGCTTCTGAAAATGGATGACATGCTGGACACTTACTCACTCGATAAGGAGTTCATTCGTTTTTATATACAACGTTTATAAATTTGAGATGTGAAAAAATTGTATGCTAAAACCTGACCTATCCATAGACCATATTAGTGAGAAACTACCAGCTTGTTCTAAAATGTGATGCCGTGTTAGCTAATTAGTGATCTGGCATAATATGTTAAGGTGATTAGTAATATGTCATAGTAGGTGAAGCTGTTTTGTAATCTGGCATATTAGGTGTTGAGGATTACTCGGTGAATGTCGAGCATGTCCTTAAGACTAACTTCACCAATTACCCCAAGGTAAATATGTCGAACTCAGTGATGTTCAGTCTTGCTCGATGCTGTGCTAAAGGTTCGAAAATCAGAGCTGAAAGTTGATTCGAATGCCTGAACATTGTGTAGGGGACATGTACATATCCTACATGGACTTGCTCCTTGGTGAGGACATCTTCAACACCGACGACGAGCTTTGGAGGAAGCAGAGGAAGACGATGATTTTCAAGTTCACCTCTAAGACCTTGAGGTATTTCAACGTCATTATGTTCAGAGTACTTAGATCAACACACCATATTTTTCTGTTGCATGCCATTTGTAGTAGTTCAGGTACTCAGATCAACACGCCATGTTCTTCTGTTGCATGCCATGTGAGTAGTTCAGATACTCAGATCAGCAACATGATGACTTTTAGCGGTTCAAAGTCATTTTGTTGTGTTGCATGCCATGTGTAGTAGTTCTACATATGTGAGATATCTTTCTAACTAATGTCTCGTTCCTTTCTAAATAGGCTCAAATCACATGTTTCTATTTAGTTTTGGTTTCATGTGTCCCCCAAATAACTGTGATTTCCTTACCTATTACAAAAATTACAATGTTTTGTTTTTAACCCATTTCTTCCATTTGCAGGTCATCCGTAGGACAAAGGTGGGGAAGCTTCCAAGCATACTAATTATCCGCAGCATGATGAATCATAGGTGAGTTGCATGCCATGTGTAGTAATTCTACATCTATGAGATGTCTTTCTTACTGATGTCTCGTGCCTTTCTAAATAGGCTTAGGTCACCTGTTTCTATTTGGTTTTGGTTTCATGTGTCCCCCAAATAACTATGATTTCCTTACCTGTTACATAAATTACAATGATTTGTTTTTTAACTCATTTCTTCCATTTGCAGGCCGTTCGCAGGACAGAGGTGGTGAGGCTTCCAAGCATACTAAATTTCTACAGCATGATGAATCATATGTGATTTGTTTCGATTCCACTGGATAGTAGAATTAGTTGCTGATTTGATGGAGTCACAGCTTGCTTGGCGGACATAGGGTCTGTTGCATGGATTATGGTTTATGTGCCAGCGCCAAGTGGTAAACAGTTTGGGACTAAAATACAAATTACTATTGCTTCAGGAGATTTCTTAGCTAAGTATCTTTTCCCCACTTTTATGCTAGCTTAATGTTGTGGCCAATAAAATGCAGTATGTTTTGCCTTCCCTTGTCAAATTTATACTTATACTCCTGGTTCCTAAATCACTGTATTGAATCTAGATGCATCTGTAGTGGCATATGTTACTACATCCCATGCAGGTTAATTTTAAGTACTCAGGTACTTCTCATTTAGAATTTAGTTTATATGGCGTCATCCAGGTCAGTTGGCATCTCTTGTACATTGCTTTTGTAAGTTGTAGCATAAATCCCATGTACGATGAAAATTTTGACTAAAGTTCTAGCATGTAACTTTTCTATATTTTCTGAATAAAGCTCTCACCGTACATAAACTTGTTTCTGCTAATGCCGAGGAGCGCCCATTATTTTCTGTAGAATGATTGGATGTTGAATAATTGGTGAAAGGGAAATAGGCTTACACCTTTTCCTAATTGATTTTGGTGGTTGAATTATCCAACACAAATAATTGGACTAACTAGTTTGCTCTAGTCTATAAGTTCTACAGGTGCCAAAGGTTCACAACAAGCCAATAAAAAGACCAAAGATGGGTTCAAATAAAGAGAGCTAAAGAAATCCCAAAGGCACCCTGGTCTGGCGCACCGGACTGTCCGGTGTGCCACCGGACAGTGTCCGGTGCACCAGGGAACTCGACGTTGAACTCGCTATCTTCGGGAAAATGGAGGCCGCTCCGCTATAATTCACCGGACCGTCCGATGTATGCACCGGACAGTGTCCGGTGGCACACCGGACTGTCCGGTGTGCCAGCGGAGCAATGGCTACTTCGCGCTCAATGGTCGACTACAACGCATTTAATGCGCGCCTGCGCGCGTAGAGGTCAGAGCACGTGCCGCAGGCGCACCGGACAGTCTACAGGACTTGTCCGGTGCACCACCGGACAACCCAGAGGCCCCACCAGTCAGAGCTCCAACGGTCGAACCCTAACGGCCGGGTGACGTGGCAGGCGCACCGGACAATGTCCGGTGGCGCACCGGACTGTCCGGTGCGCCATGCGACAGCAGCCTCCACCAAACGGCTAGTTTGGTGGTTGGGGCTATAAATACCCCAACCACCCCACATTCAATGGCATCCAAGTTTTCAGCATTCACACCTCATACAAGAGCTATAACATTCAATTCTAGACACAACCAAAGAGATCAAATCCTCTCACAAGTCCGGAATCACTCCAAATCAATAGTGACTAGAGAGAGTGACATTTGTGTTCATTTGAGCTCTTGTGCTTGGATTGCTTCTTTTCTTTCTCATTCTTTCTTGTGACAAACTCAATTGTAATCGAGGCAAGAGACACCAATTGTGTGGTGATCCTTGTGGGGACTTAGTGTCCCGTGTGATTGAGAAGAGAAGCTCACTCGGTCTAAGTGACCGTTTGAGAGAGGGAAAGGGTTGAAAGAGACCCGGTCTTTGTGACCACCTCAACGGGGAGTAGGTTTGCAAGAACCGAACCTCGGTAAAACAAATCCTTGTGTCTCACTCTTTATTTGCTTGCGATTTGTTTTTCACCCTCTCTCTCGGACTCGCTTATATTTCTAACGCTAACTCAGCTTGTAGTTGTGATTAACTTTGTAAATTTCAGTTTCGCCCTATTCACCCCCCTCTAGGCGACTTTCAATTGGTATCAAAGCCCGGTGCTTCATTAGAGCCTAACCGCTCGAAGTGATGTTGGGAGATCACGCCAAGAAGGAGATGGTGACCGGCGACAAGCCACGGGAAGGCTCCATCGGGAGAGTCCCGCAACAAGGGAAGGAGAAGGAATCCTCTTCCCACAAGTCGCATCGGAGTGGTGACAAGAAAAAGAAGATGAGGAAGGTGGTCTACTATGAGACCGATTCTTCATCGCCATCCACCTCCGGCTTCGACGCGCCATCCATAACTTCTAAGCGCCATGAGCGCAAGAAGTATAGTAAGATTGCCCTACGCTACCCTCGTATTTCAAAGCGTACTCCCTTACTTTCCGTTCCACTAGGCAAACCACCGGTTTTTGACGGTGAAGATTATAATATGTGGAGTGATAAAATGAGGCGTCATCTAACCTCACTCCACACAAGTATTTGGAACGTTGTTGAGTTTGGTGTACAGGTACCATCAGTAGGGGATGAAGACTATGATTCGGATGAAGTGACCTAAATTCACCACTTCAACTCCCAAGCCACTACTATACTCCTCGCCTCTCTAAGTCGAGAGGAGTATAATAAGGTGCAAGGGTTGAAGAGCGCAAAGGAAATTTGGGACGTACTCAAGACCGCGCACGAAGGAGACGAGGTGACCAAGATCACCAAGAGGGAAATGATCGAGGGGGAGCTCGGTCGCTTCATGCTTCACCAAGGAGAGGATCCGCAAGCCATGTACAACCGCTTGAAGACCTTGGTGAACCAAGTGCGCAACCTCGGGAGCACCAAATGGGATGACCATGAGATGGTCAAGGTTATTCTAAGATCCCTCGTTTTCTTAACCCTACGCAAGTTCAATTAATTCGAGGTGATCCTAGATACAAGCTAATGTCTCCCGAGGAAGTCATAGGGAAGTTTGTGAGCTTTGAGCTAATGATCAAAGGCTCAAAGAAAATCATCGAGCAAGGCACCTCCTCCATGCCCGAGGCACAACCTGTCGCATTCAAGGCAACGGAGGAGAAGAAGGAAGAGTCTACACCAAGTAGGCTCCCCATCGACACCTCAAAGCTCGACAATGAGGAGATGGCTTTAATCATCAAAAGCTTTCGACAAATCCTCAAACAAAGAAGGGGGAAGGACTACAAACCCCGCTCCAAGAAGGTTTGCTACAAGTGTGGTAAGCCCGGTCACTTTATAGCAAAATGTCCTATTTCTAGTGACAGTGACAGGGGCAACGATAAGAAGGGGAGAAGAAAGGAAAAGAAGAGGTACCACAAGAAGAAGGGCGACGATGCCCATGTGTGCCGCGAGTGGGACTCCGACAAGAGCTCCACCGACTCCTCCTCTGACGAGGACGCCGCCAATATCGCCGTCAACAAGGGACTTCTCTTCCCCAACGTCGGCCACAAGTGCCTCATGGCAAAGGACGACAAAAGGAAGAAGGTTAAATCTAAATCCTCCACCAAATATGCCACCTCTAGTGATGAGGCAAATTCTAATGATGATGAGGATGATTTATTTACTCTTTTTGCCAACCTTAACATGCAACAAATTGAGAAGTTAAATGAATTAATTAGCACTATTCATGATAAGGATGATCTCTTGGATAGCCAAGAGGACTTTCTAATTAAGGAAAATAAGAAGCATGTTAAGGTTAAGAATGCTTATGCTCTAGAAATGGAAAAATGTGAAAAATTAACTAGTGAGCTAAGCACGTGCCATGATGTTATTGCCAACCTTAGAATTGAAAATGCTAGATTAATTGCTAAGGTTGATTCAAATGTTTGTGATGATTCATATGCCAATCTTAAGAATGATCATGCTATATCTATTGCTAAGATTGAAAAATTAAATGCCTCTCTCGTTAGCCTTAGAATTGAAAATGAAAAATTGATTGCTAAGGCTAAAGACTTAGATGTTTGCAATGCTTCCATTTCCGATCTTAGAAGTGAAAATGATATTTTACATGCTAAGATTGTTGAACTAAAAACTTGCAAACCCTCTACATCCACTATTGAGCATGTTTCTATTTGCACTAGATGTAGAGATGTTGACATTGATGCTATTCATGATCACATGATTTTAATTAAACAACAAAATGATCATATAGCAAAATTAGATGCTAAACTTGCCGAGCATGAACTAGAAAATGAAAAATTTAAATTTGCTCGTAGTATGCTTTATAGTGGGAGACGCCCTGGCATCAAGGATGACATTGGCTTCCTAAAGGGAGACAATGTCAAACTTAACGCCCCTCCTAAAAATTATCTAACTTTGTTAAGAGTAAGGCTCCCATGCCTCAGGATAACGAGGGTTACATTTTGTACCCTGCCGGTTATCCCGAGCACAAAATTAGGAGAATTCACTCTGGGAAGTCTCACTCTGGCTCTAATCATGCTTTTATGTATAAGGGTGAGACATCTAGCTCTAGGCAATCAACTCGTGCTAAATTGCCTAAAAAGAAAACTCCTAGTGCATCAAATGAACCTAGCATTTCATTTAAAACTTTTGATGCATCTTATGTTTTGACTAACAAATCCGGCAAAGTAGTTGCCAAGTATGTTGGGAACAAACACAAGGGAGCAAAAACTTGTGTTTGGGTACCCAAAGTTCTTGTATCTAATGTTAAAGGACCCAAAACTGTTTGGGTACCTAAAAACAAGAACTAAATTTGTTTTGTAGGTTTATGCATCCGGAGGCTCAAGTTGGATCATCGATAGCGGGTGCACAAACCACATGACAGGGGAGAAAAAGATGTTCTCCTCCTATGAGAAAAACCAAGATCCCCAACGAGCTATCACATTCGGGGATGGAAACCAAGGTTTGGTCAAAGGTTTGGGTAAAATAGCTATATCACCTGACCATTCCATTTCCAATGTTTTCTTGTTGATTCATTAGATTACAATTTGCTTTTCATTTCTCAACTATGCAAAATGGGCTACATCTGTCTATTTACTGATGTAGGTGTCACTGTCTTTAGAAGAAGTGATGATTCAGTAGCATTTAAGGGAGTGTTAGAGGGTCAGCTATACTTAGTTGATTTCAATAGAGCTGAACTCGACACTTGCTTAATTGCTAAGACTAACATGGGCTGGCTCTGGCATCGCCGACTAGCACATGTTGGGATGAAGAATCTTCACAAACTTCTAAAGGGAGAACACATTCTAGGACTAACCAATGTTCATTTTGAGAAAGACAGGATTTGTAGCGCATGCCAAGCCGGGAAGCAAGTTGGCATTCATCATCCACATAAGAACATCTTGACGACTGACAGGCCACTTGAGCTCCTCCACATGGACCTATTCGGCCCGATCGCTTACATAAGCATCGGCGGGAGTAAGTACTGTCTTGTTATTGTGGATGACTATTCTCGCTTCACTTGGGTATTCTTTTTACAGGAAAAATCTCAAACCCAAGAGACTTTAAAGGGATTCTTGAGACGGGCTCAAAATGAGTTCGGCTTGAGGATCAAGAAAATTAGAAGCGATAATGGGACGGAGTTCAAGAATTCACAAATTGAAGGCTTCCTTGAGGAGGAGGGCATCAAGCATGAGTTCTCTTCTCCCTACACACCACAACAAAATGGTGTAGTGGAGAGAAAGAATAGAACTCTGTTGGACATGGCAAGAACCATGCTTGATGAGTACAAGACTTCGGATCGGTTTTGGGCCGAGGCGGTCAACACCGCTTGCTACGCCATCAACCGGTTGTATCTACATCGAATCCTCAAGAAGACATCTTACGAACTCCTAACCGGTAAAAAGCCAAATGTTTCATATTTTAGAGTCTTTGGTAGCAAATGTTTTATACTTGTTAAAAGAGGTAGAAAGTCCAAATTTGCTCCTAAGGCTGTAGAAGGCTTTTTACTAGGATATGATTCAAACGCAAGGGCATATAGAGTCTTTAACAAGTCCACTGGACTAGTTGATGTTTCTTGTGACATTGTGTTTGATGATACTAACGGCTCTCAAGTAGAGCAAGTTGATCTTGATGAATTAGATGATGAAGAGGCTCCATGCGTCGCACTAAGGAACATGTCCATTGGGGATGTGTGTCCTAAGGAATCCGAAGAGCCCATTCAAACACAAGATCAACCATCCTCCTCCATGCAAGCATCTCCACCAACCCATGATGAGGATGAGGCTCAAGATGATGAAGAAGAAGAAGATGAGCCACCTCAAGACGACGGCAATCATCAAGGGGGAGATGCAAATGATCAAGACAAGGAGGATGAGCAAATTCCAAAGCCGCCACACCCAAGAGTCCACCAAGCAATCCAACGAGATCACCCCGTCAACACTATCCTCGGCGACATTCATAAGGGGGTAACCACTAGATCTCGAGTTGCACATTTTTGTGAGCATTACTCTTTTGTTTCCTCTATTGAGCCACACAAGGTAGAGGAAGCACTCCAAGATTCGGATTGGGTGATGGCGATGAAAGAGGAGCTCAACAACTTCATGAGAAATGAGGTATGGCATTTAGTTCCACGTCCTAACCAAAATGTTGTAGGAACCAAGTGGGTCTTCCGCAACAAGCAAGATGAGCATGGTGTGGTGATAAGGAACAAAGCCCTAATTGTGGCCAAAGGATATTCACAAGTCGAAGGTTTGGATTTCAGTGAAACCTATGCACCCGTAGCTAGGCTTGAGTCAATTCGCATTTTACTTGCCTATGCTACTTACCATGGCTTCAAGCTTTATCAAATGGACGTGAAAAGTGCCTTCCTCAATGGACCAATCAAGGAAGAGGTCTATGTTGAGCAACCTCCCGGCTTTGAAGACAGTGAGTATCCTAACCATGTTTATAGACTCTCTAAGGCGCTTTATGGGCTCAAGCAAGCCCCAAGAGCATGGTATGAATGCCTAAGATATTTTCTTATTGCTAATGGCTTCAAAGTCGGAAAAGCCGATCCTACACTCTTTACTAAAACACTTGAAAATGATTTGTTCATATGCCAAATTTATGTTGATGATATCATATTTGGGTCTACTAACGAATCTACATGTGAAGAGTTTAGTAGGATCATGACTCAGAAATTCGAGATGTCGATGATGGGGGAGTTGAAGTATTTTCTAGGATTCCAAGTCAAGCAACTCCAAGAGGGCACCTTCATTAGCCAAACGAAGTACATTCAAGTCATTCTTACCAAGTTTGGGATGAAAGACGCCAAACCCATCAAGACACCCATGGGAACTAATGGGCATCTTGACCTCGACACGGGAGTTAAATCCGTAGATCAAAAGGTATACCGGTCGATGATAGGTTCTTTACTCTATTTATGTGCTTCACGACCAGATATTATGCTTTCCGTTTGCATGTGTGCAAGATTTCAAGCCGATCCTAAGGAAACTCACCTTAGGGCCATAAAACGAATCTTGAGATATTTAGTTTATACTCCTAAGTTTGGCCTTTGGTACCCCAGGGGATACACATTTGATTTAATTGGTTATTCCGATGCCGATTGGGCAGGGTGCAAAATTAATAGAAAGAGCACATCAGGGACTTGCCAGTTCTTGGGAAGGTCACTGGTGTCTTGGGCTTCAAAGAAGCAAAACTCTGTGGCTCTTTCAACCGCCGAAGCCGAGTATATTGCCGCAGGCCATTGTTGCGCGCAATTGCTTTGGATGAGGCAAACCCTCAGGGACTATGGTTACAAATTAACCAAAGTTCATCTTCTATGTGATAATGAGAGTGCAATCCGCATGGCGGATAATCCCGTTGAGCATAGCCGCACTAAACACATAGCCATTCGGTATCATTTTCTAAGGGATCACCAACAAAAGGGGGATATCGAGATTGCATATGTCAGCACCAAAGAACAATTAGCCGATATCTTCACCAAACCATTGGATGAACAAACCTTTACCAAACTTAGGCATGAGCTAAATATTCTTGATTCTAGAAACTTTTATTGATATTTTGCACACATAGCTCATATGTATACCTTTGATCATCTCTTTCATGTGCTATGACTAATGTGTTCTTTCAAGTCCATTTCATGCTAAGTCATAGATTGAAAGGGAAAAGGAGTCTTCGGCGAAGACAAGGCTTCCACTCCGCTCCATCGAATCATTCATCCTTCGCCGTCGCTCCGCACAATCTCTCCAACTTTGGTATAATCTTCACTTCTATACTTCTATCCAAAAGGGGAGAGAGTAGTTTCATAGGGCTTATATTTCACTCAAGTATCCGTTTTTGGTGATTCATGCCAAAGGGGGAGAGAGTATTAGCCCAAAGCAAAAGGACCGCACCACCACCAATTTCAAAAAAATATAGTCTTCTATTTGGTATTAAAAGAAGTTTTTCAATTAGTATCTTATTTTGATATAATTTTAAATTGGTATACCCTCTTCAAAATCAATATCTAAAACCCTCTTGAACACTAAGAGGAGGATTTCATTAAGGGGGAGTTTTGTTTAGTCAAAGGAAAAGCATTTGAAACAGGGGGAGAAAATTTCAAAACTTGAAAATGCTTCTCAAAATCTTATTCATTTACCTTTGACTATTTGCAAAAGAACTTTGAAAAGAAATTCCAAAACATTTTGCAAAACAAAACATGTGGTGCAAGCGTGGTCCAAAATGTTAATAAGAAGAAAAGCCATCCATGCGCATCTAGTAGTAATATTTATTGGTTTCATTCCAAGCAACCTTTGCACTTACATTATGCAAACTAGTTCAATTTTGCACTTCCATATTTGCTTTGGTTTGTGTTGGCATCAATCACCAAAAAGGGGGAGATTGAAAGGGAAATAGGCTTACACCTTTTCCTAATTGATTTTGGTGGTTGAATTGTCCAACACAAATAATTGGACTAACTAGTTTGCTCTAGTCTATAAGTTCTACAGGTGCCAAAGGTTCACAACAAGCCAATAAAAAGACCAAAGATGGGTTCAAATAAAGAGAGCTAAAGAAATCCCAAAGGTACCCTGGTCTGGCGCACCGGACAGTGTCCGGTGCATCAATGAACTCGACGCTGAACTCGCTACCTTCGGGAAAATGGAGGCTGGTCCGCTATAATTCACCGGACCGTCCGGTGTATGCACCGGACAGTGTCCGGTGGCACACCGGACTGTCTGGTGTGCCAGCGGAGCAACGACTACTTCGCGCGCAATGGTCGACTGCAACGCATTTAATGCGCGCTTGCGTGCGCAGATGTCAGAGCACGCGCAGCAGGCGCACCGGACAGTCTACAGGACTTGTCCGGTGCACCACCGGACAACCCAGAGGCCCCACCAGTTAGAGCTCCAACGGTCGAACCCTAATGGCCGAGTGACGTGGCAGGCGCACCGGACAGTGTCCGGTGGCGCACCGGACTGTCCAGTGCGCCATGCGATAGCAGCCTCCACCAAACGGCTAGTTTGGTGGTTGGGGCTATAAATACCCCAACCACCCCACATTCAATGGCATCCAAGTTTTCAGCATTCACACCTCATACAAGAGCTATAGCATTCAATTCTAGACACAACCAAAGAGATCAAATCCTCTCCCAAGTCCGGAATCACTCCAAATCAATAGTGACTAGAGAGAGTGACATTTGTGTTCATTTGAGCTCTTGTGCTTGGATTGCTTCTTTTCTTTCTCATTCTTTCTTGTGACAAACTCAATTGTAACCGAGGCAAGAGACACCAATTGTGTGGTGATCCTTGTGGGGACTTAGTGTCTCATGTGATTGAGAAGAGAAGCTCACTCGGTCTAAGTGACCGTTTGAGAGAGGGAAAGGGTTGAAAGAGACCCGGTCTTTGTGACCACCTCAACAGGGAGTAGGTTTGCAAGAACCGAACCTCGGTAAAACAAATCCTTGTGTCTCACTCTTTATTTGCTTGCGATTTGTTTTTCACCCTCTCTCTCGGACTCGCTTATATTTCTAACGCTAACCCGGCTTGTAGTTATGATTAACTTTGTAAATTTCAGTTTCGCCCTATTCACCCCCCTCTAGGCGACTTTCAATTGGCACATACAAGTAGCAAATAGGAGCCTTGTGCTTGTATCTGTCTGGTCCGCGTGTGGATATGATCACTGTAAAAGAAGCCAATTAGTCCTTTGTATGAAATATTGTGTTAGCTTCATAGTGTGTCACGAATAAAACTACTTATTCTAATTTCTTGTTTTTAATGGGTGGATAGGCATTACCAAATTGTCACCATTAAAGATCAATTTTATATAAGTTTATGGTTGTACAATAAAATTTATTTAGAGAATAAGGCCTATTTATTTTCGGTAATTTTGTAATATGCACTCAGACCATTTTGGTGTTCTTACTGTAACATTCTTTTGTTTTCCCATAGAGCGCTTGTGTGCTAAAGTTGAAGAAGTCTGGCTTCTGAGCTGCCTTAAACTTAGAATGCATCCTACAATTATGGAAGTTTTGTATTAGCAAAAGTGAAATAATCTGTATGTCGACAACATCGACTATATCAGAAGATTCAGTTCTTGCTGACATAGGTGGAAGCGTTCAACATGGATGTTTGATGGTGTACTTAATTTGATGCTAGACAATAGTCCTTACAAACTTTGGTTCTCTGGGCTATATTCTCAAAAAATGGAGGGACCTATATTTTTTTGCCTCTTATGATGAATATGGGTTAGGCAGATTATTTTAGATGAGTATAAACGAGATTATATGTACAGACTTCCCAATCATTTATACATGAATGTTGTTTTAGCGAGGCTAGATGATTGATACCAGTTGTAATGACATGGAACGATGTTTTCAGGAGATGATGTTTTGACTTTTCTTCTCATGCGGTTTCCAATATCTTTTTAGTCTACCCTCGGAACAAAAAATATCGAACACAGTTGCTGCACCCATATCTCTACTTTAATGCATCACTTTCATGCGTTTGGTGCGTTGTCTGTGTTTCGTGTATCGTGTGTCTTATCCCTTCCCTATCGCGTAGCCCACGCAGAAGAGCCGCCTTAACCTCCTCCAGCCTCAGCGGAACAAGCCTCCTTTCACCATCCCCACCACACACGGACCGTCCTCTTCAACCTCCTCCCTTCAGTTCTTGAGGCGTCGGCGGTGAAGAGTGCCAGCGGAGCGCAACCTGCTGTAGGGGGCACTATTGCAACCGCTAGCATTGGGAGCACGTGAGCAGTGAATGGCTCGAACACCCCTCGATCGTTGATGAGCAGGGACTCTGGCTTGCCGACGAAGATGAGCGGGGCGAAGCGAGCCCGATGCCCTGTTCATACATGCTCTTGTGCCACCAGTCCATGAGCAGCATGGTGCTTAGTGCGCTCCTCGTCATAAAAGAAGGGCTCCGCGACGGCGTCGGGCACCGACATGACGAGCATACCGTTGAGCACAACCACACGCTGCATCCCGTAGTGGGCATGGTGGAAATAGGTGCTCGATCTGTCGATGATGAACCTGTAGTTGAAGGTGTCACTAGGGAGGATGGGGCACTACATGACGTCGATGGTGCTGTCGGTCCACGACGGAGCCAGTGGATCGGTGTAACGCTATTCGAGTCCATGAGTTTGCTAGCAAGCTTGATGTGGGGTAAGTACTACTTGTCTTGTCCGTTCTTGTTGATCGAACATCACACCTACCATATGTGTTTGTTTATATGTGCAAAGCTTGCATTTTTGAAACTACACCTAGGTGTTGCTGATGTTTTTTCTAGCTATAACTAATTTAACAACCATAAATCTAGCCATCGCACGAGCGAGCTCCGAGGCCTGTATATCTCTACATTCTCGGTGTGTGCGTGGTCCGCTCATCAATTCATCTCATCTATTTAATCAACCGAAAGATACGGAGTCAAACTTTTCAATATGTTTCGTATGTTATTTTGCGAGGGATGCGCACTCTGAATACTCCAGCAGATTGATCTTGTAATGCTATTTTGTGAGTATATATTCATACTTGGTACCCAATCACAAACTTTGTTTGCATTGGCCGAATGAAGAAGGTAACGACAATTACGCTCGAAAGCTTGTTTCAGTGATTTTTTGCCGTCGCAACACACGGGCACCTAACTAGTTAAATATGAATTATACAAGTTTATGGAATTATTTTAATACTAGAATCAATTTTCTATATTAGTTACTAGATTTATCTGAGTCCGAGGTTGCGGGCACAATTTAACAGAAGCTTGGGGTGCAATTCAAAAAATACAGGACTCAATCGCAATTACTTTTGACAATAGGTGGACTGCGGGTTTATTCATTAAACCTACAGGGTCCCTTTTGCAAAATGGACGCGACCGAAGGGGTACGGGATAAGCTCGGCCGTCCAATTAGAAACCGAGCGCAAGGATCAGATCTTTACTTAAAACGAACCGGTACCCAACATGAGCCCTTGGATCTGGATCCCATGACCAGAAACCATCGATGCTGGTCACTAATCTGATCCGTCCATCGACCATCCAACGAACACAATTTTTTTCCTGAGTGAAACGCCACCCAGTTTTAATCTCAAACGTCCATAGCTCATCCAACGTCCGAAGCGTATCCCCTTACCTCCCGGCCGAGCAGACAGCGACGCCGCCAACAAACGCGGCGGAGCATCGCCAGAGGATTCTGATCTAGAGCCCATGGTCCCCAAACCCCGACCTAATTAGTTCAAGACGGAGACCAAACCTTCCCGAACACCTTAACCACGCATACGTAGTTCGTGAGCACCCCAAAGTGCCCAACCCCGACGCGACGCGGCCCCACGGTGGCGCCATGGCCATCCAACTCCCCTTCACCACGTTCCCGGTTGATAACAGGATAATTCGATTCCGACGACACTACACAGAGAAAATACCTAGGCGAATTCTGAAAGCTCTCTTGTGAGTTTTGGTGTTTGGATGACAACTCAATTAAAGGACTAACAAGTGTACTAAGTGTTGAGCAGGTGCTTAAGGTAAAGCTAACAGGGTTCAACAAGTGAACAAATGTGATGGTCCAAGAACTAGATTATGGATACATAATGGACATCACAAGTAAGATGGACATTGCATAAAGTGAGACTCGGGTGCGTAGCTTGGAGACAACTGATCAAGCCAAGGACGGAGGCAAGAAGAGCTTCGAGGTACCAAGTGCACGGGAGAAGGTCAAAGAGGCTGAGGAACCCAAAGCCAAGGGTGAAGAAGAAGGCTTGCAAAGTCAAGGGTGATCGAGTTGAGAACAGCTACGACACATCAAGGATCACTACATAAGGACGTGACTTACAACCAATGAGGAAATGTCTCTAGTTATGTGGTGTAAGTCATAAGGCTCAAGACCAAGCTCTAAGAAGGAGATCAAGGTCACTAGAACGAGAACAAATGTCAAAAACAGAACTGGAAGCAGCCCAAAAAGAGCTAAGTGCACTCTGACCTTTAGTTTGGGTTGTTCCGATGTTTGGAGATATTCTATGTGACCTTTACAGGATGTTGGAGCTAAGAAATGTCAATCTAGATCAAGTCAAGCTGAGTTGATGATTTAGGAGTCCAACATCAAAGCTCAAGCATGTCAAATGCTATAGATGTAAAAATCAAAGAGAAGGTATGTTTCTAGACTTAGTACATTGGTTTTTGTGTACTAATATATTTGTCTAAGTGTTAGAAACAGAAGAAAGAAGAAAAGAAAGGAGATGCAAAATGCTTGGCTGTGTACAGCCAAGACTCAGCTCAGTCTGGCACACCGGACTGTCCGGTGGTGCAGGCTGAACTCTGGTGAACAGGCCACTCTCGGGAGAAGCCGATGGCGTACGACTATAATTCACCGGACTGTCCGATGGAGCACCGGACTGTCCGATGAACCAACGGTCGGCTGGGCCAACGGTCGGCCGCGCAATCCGCGCGTGACGCGTGGCCGAGCCAACGGTCAGATGAAGGCACCGGACTGTCCGGTGTGCACCGGACAGTGTCTGGTGCGCCAACGGCTCCAGGACTGCAACGGTCGACTGCTCCATTTCTGGAAGGAAATCGGGCACCGGACAGTGTCTGGTGGTGCACCGGACTGTCCGGTGCACCACCCGACAGAAGGCAAGATTTTCCTTCTTGGATTGCTTCCAACGGCTCCTAGGCCCCTTGTGCCTATAAAAGGGACCCCTAGGCGCCTCAAGCAATGAACAAGTGCAGCCAACAAGTGTAGACATCACTCGGATCAATTCTCTCTCTCCCTCTCGTGTATATCTCTCTAGTTTGTGTAGAAGGCAAAGCTATAAGCCTTTAGAGAGAGAAGTGTTGCTAAGAGCAAGAGCAAGGTCTTGAGCTTATTGTTACTCTGCCGGAGTGCTGTCAAGAAGATTGTAAGCAGCCGCGGCTCTGTTGTAACTACCTCATCATAGTGGAAGGCTCTATCTGTCTGACTGACAGATCTGAGCAAACGGAGGAAGGAGTTGAAACAGACTCCAAGCCCAGGTGTGGCTAACTCCAACGAGGACTAGGCAAGTATTTTAGGATTGGCCGAACCTCGGGATAAATCCTTGCGTCTGTGTGCTCTGTTCTGTATTGTACTCTGACTCTCTGTCTTACTCACTTTTATATCTGCACTTCACTACTTACTTGTGGTACTAGCTTTCCTTGAAGTGCATGATATTCTTAAGACAGGAACTTCAATTCCACTGCAACCTACTCGAAGGGTTCTTCACTCCACTGCGATCCTGTCTTCGAGTAGAGTAAGATTTAAGTTTTAAAGTGATAATTTTTATTTGCCTATTCACCCCCCCTCTAGGCGACATCCAGATCCTGTTCCCGGGCCAAAGGGAACTTTCAATTGGTATCAGAGCTAGGCCTCTCCAGTGTGGGCTTAGCCGTTCGGAGATGACGATGTCGTCACAAGAGATAACTGTAGAACTTCTTTTAGGCGATGGTTCTAATTACAAGTCTTGGTCTGTCTCTATTTATAATGCTTTCATGAGTGTTGATCCTGATTTGAGACATGTCTTTAGTAGAAGTATTTTTCCTTCTAATGCTAGTAAAAATCCTTCTAATGAAGAACTAAGATGTCTAACTCTAAATCACCATGCTTGCAACATCTTAGTTGATTCTCTTTCTAGAGGTGCCTATTTTGCCATCATGAGTAGTGATAGTGACTTATTTGCTGATGCCCTTGATCTATGGACTAAACTTAAGTTGAAATTTTTTAAGTCCATATGCACTACCTCTGCTCCCTCTATTGCTGGTGATACTAACTTGTCCAAGGGAGAACGATGGCAACCAAACGATGAATCCACCTCATCAATAGGTTTGTCTTCCACTAGTAATAAATGTTTTATTGCTAACAATGATGATGGAGACAAAAGCAATGATGAGGGAGAGGATGAGGAGTCTACATCATCACAAGGTACATTTTCCTATTTCGCTTCCACTAATAGTAATGATAGGGAAAATGAGACCGACGATGTGGAAGAAGAGGAGATTCGCCGGTTCTACACCCATCTCAACAAAGAAGACAAAGCGCTCTTGATTAAGCTGTTGAGAAGAAACAAGGAACAAGGCGAGACGCTTCTCAGGCTAGAGGAGACACTCATCAAAACAAACAACAGCCTGGAGAAGATGACCAAAGAACATGAGGAGCTAAAGTGCTCTCATGATGATTTGGTCCAACGGTATGAATCTGTTTTAATTGAGCAAAGAAATAATCATGATGTATTATCTAATGCTGCTCAACTTAAAACTGAAAATTCTATGCTTAGGAGTCAAGTAGAATTGTTAAGTCATGATAACCTTGCTCTAACTGAAAAATATGACTTATTGTCTTGTTATCATGATAATCTCTTAGATAGACATATCATGCTTAATGTTGCTCATGAGGTTATAATTGCGAACTTAAATTCATGTGAACCTCAATCTCGCACGTGTGCGCATTTGAATTGTATATCACCATGTGCTAACCCCTGTTGCTCAAAAGAAAGCCAATCATTGATTGAGCAACAAGTTTTAGGGTCACAAAAGATATTTTGTGGGAACAAGAAGCAAAGACAACTAAGGAGAAGACACATTGCTCAACTTTTGAAGCGTCCTGATCCTTTGGGACTCAAATGTGATACAAATACTAGTCCCAGGAGGCTAGTAAACACATTCATTACTTCAAATAGTACAGAGTTTAGATAAGGGTTATTACAATACCGGGGTACAAGCTCAAGAGAGCCGAAATAGGAAACGCAGAAGGAAGATATACTAGCCCAAGCCACAGGCAGAACTGGGTGCAGACGCAGCCCTCTTAATCAAGCATAGCAGAAAAGAAGTCCTCGGCTGCTGAAAAACATAAATAAATCTGGGTGAATACACTAGGTATTCCGCAAGCCCACCCCGCTCCCGTAGAGAGAAAGAGACCTATTATATACATGCTTAATTTGGTGGAGTTGATGTCACTCATCATTTTCTGAGAGAAAGGCAGTTGCTTGAAGGTTTTCCCATAGTCTTAAAAGTAATCAAAAACTCAACCACCACTGAGCTTCTCGCTCCCGTGGCCTCAGTTTCTTTCTTAACGCCTACTTATTCACACATTCTTCTTTTCATGAAACCCATAAAGAAAGTTCTAATTGCCATACCATACCGGACTCGTCCATACCAGTGGACACGGACTATTCGAATAGGTTTCAACTCTGCGCAGAGGTGTACACTTTACCCACTAGCCCGGTTTCTGCGATCTCACCGTCGCGAGACCCGAATGCCGGATCTCTTTCCTTACTCGTACGTCCTAACCTTAACGGTTACCCGGAAGGAGTCAGACCACCACCATGCCCAAACCGGACAAAACTTTCCCCCTCCTTATCCTCCCGGTGCTCCCCAGCCTTCTTAACCCTGGGGTTGGACCGCACGAGTTCAGATTGAGTGACTGCCCACACAGTCTCGAGTGGTTGTACGATAAAGGAGTACAGGTAGTGAAAATGACAAGCCGGTCCTTATATGAGGGGACAATCCTTCTGCTCACGCCTAAACCAGCTGAGCCAACACCTTAGGCCCTCCCCTAAACTAGGGAGTCCCTGATCATCCCACTCCCAGGGTGATGAGGGTGAGTACCCTTCATCGCAAAACTTTTCAAAAAGAGACTTAATTTGGAGGTACACATTGCCCTTCTTTCCAACCCACATTTCGTATCCAGAAAGTATATGTTAATGCGGGCCATCTCTCACTCACAATGCAATATTCCCCCATAGTTCCCGGCCTAGGCAGTGGTAGAGAGAATAGGTAATTTATGCATCAAGGGAAGGATGGACTTGCCTTCGTTGAAGCTCTCTTGGCACAGAAGATCTACTTCCGGAAGTTCGGGCTCCGACCCTTCTTCCGGAGCTACGGGATCCGGATCTGCGGTTCCCTCTTCTTCTAGGAAACAGGCAGAAAAACAATACATCAATAGTGGTTTATCAAACATAGTGTGCCATTTTCTAACAATATTATTTTATGCAACCTTGGAAATCCTTTTTGATAATTTTTGGTGCATAAAATGTTGAGAAAACTATTTAAATGGGAAAAAGGGTGAGGAAAGAAAAAAGAAAAGAGAATTCCTCTCATTTGGGCTGGGGGCATGGCTTTTGGCCCACCCCGGGCGCGAGCGCGCGCTGAGGCGCTTTTGGCCCAGCGGCGGCCCACGAGCGAGGGGGGGGGGGGACGGCGCGGTCGCGAGGGTGACGGCGTCGCTAGGGGGCCCACTTGCCAGCGAGGGGGGGGGGGAAGAGACGGCGTCGCGGTCAGACGGCGGGCGAACCGGCCGAGCGCGGGAGAAAAACCGGCCGCCGGGGAAGCTTGACGGCGGCTTACCGCCGGTGGCCCGGTTCCTGGTCTGAGGGGGGGTGGTTTAGCACGGGCGGAAGTTGGTGATTCCAACGGTAGGTTCAATTTGACCAGAGGGGGCTGGGAGGGGGCTGCCCACGGGGAGGGGGCGGAGCTCCGTGGCGGGGATCGCCGCCGGTGGGCTCTGGGTGGGGGACGGGGGCTGGAAGGGGGTGCTTCAGTTCGTGGCTACGCGAGGGAGCTGCTCGGCTCACTCAATTCCTTGCCGGACCAATAGAGAAGGAGAGGGAGGAGGAGGAAAGGACTCACCGGAGAGGGGAACGACGCCGGCGCTTTGCGAATTGTGCTCGGGGAAGGGGAGGAGAGGGATGGCCGAGGCTGGTGCGAGGAAGAAGGAGCTCGGGGCAAGCCTTTTATAGGCGCGCGAGGGGAGGGGGGCAACGGAGCTTGGCGGACGCCGGTGAGCCTCACAGTGCCGGCATTAATGCCGCACAGCGTCGCCGACGAGACTCCACGGCGGGGGCGGTACCGGCGAGGACGCTGGTCAAGGGGAGGAGGACGGAGCAGTGCCAAACTTCCCTGTGCGGCGAGATGGCAGAGGGGAGGACGGAGGCGACGGCCGGAGGTGACTTCGGTGAGGGGACGGCGGACGGACGACGAAGCAACTGACCAGTGGGGGCCACTCTGCCAGAGGGAGCGAGCGCGCGAGAGAGAGGGCGGCTGACGGGTGGGGACGCCTTGCCAGCGAGAGGGAGGCGGGGTGCGGAGCGGGCTGGCGCGCGCGCGCGGAGGCAGGCCGAAGATGGGCCGAGAGGGGAGGAGCGCGGGCGCGTGGGAAGGGGGGGGGGTCGCGGGCTTGGGCCGGGATTCGGTCCAGTAGGAAAAGGAGGAAGCTTTTCTCTTTTTCTTTTTCTCTTTCTATTTCCTATTTCTCATTTTGCCCCTTTTCCTTTAAACAAAATATTTTGTGGATACTCTAAGTGTTTAGAAAATAGAATCTAAGTGAGGTGCTTTGTGATTAAATAAAATGTATGCATAAGAAGAAAGAAAAACTAGTGGAGGCCTTGGAATTAGAGGATAAAAGGGGGAAAAGGGTAGATTAGGGTTTCAAACCTGGGTTAGGATTTTAGGGGTGCTACAAACCTACCCCACTTAAAGGAATCTCGCCCTCGAGATTCAGACGGGGCTCGAGAAAAGGTAAGGGTATTCCTTCCTCAGAGAGTCCTCACTTTCCCAGGTGGCTTCCTCTTCTCCATCTCTGCTCCACTGAACCTTACAGAGTTTCACTTCTGAATTGCGGGTCCTTCTGACTGCTGAGTCGAGAATCTTTACTGGCTTTTCCCGGTACTGGAGATCCTTTTGAATCTGAATTGCCTCTGCCTCGATGCGGGTCTCTGGCACTTTTAGGCATTTGCGGAGTTGAGACATGTGGAACACATTGTGAATATCTGACATGGATTCTGGTAGCTCAAGACGGTATGCCACGGGTCCTATTCGGGAAATGACAGGGTAGGGACCGACGAAACGGGGTGCCAGTTTTCCTTTCATCTGGAACCTTTTGATACCACGCATCGGGGAAACCTTGAGATAAACAAAATCTCCTTCCTCAAATCTGAGTTCCCTTCGCCTATTGTCTACGTAACTCTTCTGTCGACTCTGAGCTTCAAGTAACCTCCTGCGGATTAAAGCGACTTTTTCCTCGGCTTCTTTAACAAAGTCGGGTCCTTCTAGTGTCCTTTCCCCCACATTGGACCATATTAGGGGAGTCTGGCATCTTCTTCCATACAGTGCTTCGAATGGTGACATTTTGATGCTGGCCTGATGGCTGTTGTTGTACGAGAATTCGGCGTACGACAAACTGGACTCCCAATCTCTGTCGAAGGCTAACACGCAGGCTCTGAGTAAATCTTCAAGGACCTTGTTGACTCTTTCGGTTTGACCATCTGACTGGGGATGATAAGCAGTGCTGAAATCTAGCTTGGTGCCCATTGCTTGTTGAAGGCCCTTCCAAAATTTTGAAGTGAACTGCGTTCCTCTATCTGATACTATCTTCCGTGGAATGCCATGTAGCCTGACTATCTCTTTAAGGTATATCCAGGCAAGGGCTGCTCCCCCAAAAGTGGTCTTTACTGGAACGAAGTGGGCCACCTTGGTGAGACGATCGATTATCACCCATATGGAATCATTTCCTCTCTGTGATCTGGGCAGTCCGGTTACGAAATCCATGCCTATTTCTTCCCACTTCCATTTGGGTATTGGGAGGGGTTGAAGTAGGCCTGCAGGCTTCTGATGTTCGGTCTTTGTTCGCTGACAGGTGTCACATCGGGCCACATACTGTGCTATTTCCTTCTTCATCCCTTTCCACCAATATCTGGCTTTGAGGTCTAGGTACATCTTGGTGGTCCCTGGGTGGACAGAGTAAGCTGAGTTGTGGGCTTCATCGAGTAGGGTTTCCCGTGCCTTTCCCATTGGCACGCACAGGCGGTTCTTGAACCAGAGGATTCCTTGCTCGTCTGTTCTAAGGTCCGGAAGTTGCTCCTTGCGTGTTCTTTCCATAAGCCTGGTTGTCTCTGCGTCGAGACGTTGGGCCTTGCATATGAGATCTTCTAGATTTGGCTTGACTTCCAGGCCACCGTCGTCTCCCAGACATGCATTTAGCTGAGCTGATTCTTTCTTCCAATCTTCCAGAAAGTTTGTTCCTTTAACCCCGAAAGGTTTTCGGCTGAGGGCGTCTGCTACCACGTTGGCCTTTCCGGGGTGGTAGTGGATTTCGAGGTCGTAATCCTTGATCAATTCGAGCCACCTTCTTTGATGGAGGTTGAGGTCCGGTTGCGTGAAGATGTACTTTAGACTCTTGTGATCAGTGAAGATGTGACATTTGTTCCCGATCAGATAATGCCTCCATATTTTTAGAGCGTGAACTATGGCCGCCAATTCCAGGTCGTGGGTAGGGTAGTTCTGTTCGTGCGGCTTGAGTAAGCGAGATGCATAAGCAATGACTTTCTCATTTTGCATTAGGACACACCCTAAGCCTTGCTTGGAAGCATCACAGAAGATGACAAGGTTCTGGTGTATGTCTGGTATAGTCAAAACTGGTGCGGTTGTAAGCTTCTCCTTGATGATTTGGAAACTTTCTTCACATTTGGGAGTCCACACGAACTTATTGTCCTTTTTGAGAAGTTCGGTCATGGGTTTTGCTATGCTGGAGAATCCCTTGATAAAACGGCGGTAATACCCTGCCATTCCCAGGAAGCTTCGTACTTCGCTGACGTTGGATGGTTGCGTCCAATTTGAAACAGCTTCTACCTTAGATGGGTCCACTTCTATCCCTTCTGCAGTCAAGATATGCCCCAGGAAAGCTATCTTCTCTAACCAGAACTCACACTTGCTGAGTTTAGCATAAAGTTGATGTGCTCTGAGTCTTCCGAGGACGATTCGAAGGTGATGCTCATGGTCCTTGCGACTCTTGGAATATATGAGGATGTCGTCGATAAAGACCACGACAAACTTATCTAACTCTTCCATAAATACCTTATTCATGAGGTTCATGAAAAAGGCGGGTGCGTTCGTTAGCCCAAATGGCATCACTGTGAATTCATATTGCCCATATCTGGTGACGAATGCAGTTTTCTGAATGTCTGCTTCCTTAATCCTTAGTTGGTGATACCCTGACCTGAGGTCTATCTTGGAGAAGTATTTGGCTCCTTGTAGTTGGTCGAAGAGGTCATCGATTCGGGGGAGAGGGTACTTATTCTTGATTGTAACTTCGTTCAAGGATCGATAATCAATACACATCCTCATACTTCCATCCTTTTTGGTAACGAAAAGAACGGGTGCTCCCCAGGGAGACGAACTGGGACGGATGTACCCTTTTTGCTGTAGTTCTGAAATCTAAAGTTTCAATTCTGCCAATTCAGTGGGGGCCATGCGGTATGGTCTTTTTGCGATGGGCGCAGTGCCGGGAATGAGGTCTATATAGAACTCTACTCCTCTTTCTGGTGGCATCCCGGGCAACTCTTCCGGAAATACATCCTCAAACTCCTTGATTACAGGCATGCTCTCCGCTGTTAGGCCAAACATCATTGGATCGTTTGCGGGCGGTTGGGCTTGACAGGAAACTGCCTTTCCTTGGTGATCGGTGAGAAGAACAGTCTTGCTTGCACAGCTGATGATACCCTTATGCTTAGCTAGCCAGTCCATCCCTAGGATTACATCAATCCCTTGGGATGGCAAGATGGTTAAGTCTGCCAGGAACACTACCCCACTTAAAAAAATTCTGACTTGGGAGCACCTGAGTTTGCACAGGAGGTCTGATCCCGGGGTTCGGGTGACCAAAGGGATAGCTAGGGGTGTAGAGGGGATGCCATGCTTTTCCACAAACTTAGCGGCTATAAACGAATGGGATGCTCCTGAATCAAAAAGCACAGAAGCGGGAGTAAATTCAACAAGGAACTCACCTAGCACTACTCCCGGAGCTTGCTGGGCTTCTCGAGCGTCGACGTGGTTGACCCGGGCTCTGCCCTGATACTGAGTCCTGCTCTGCTGGCTGTTTGAAGGAAGTGCCCTGGAGGTAGGTGCTGATGGAATCTTGGGGCCATTCACCGAGTTGGAGTAGGTTGGTCCGGGTGCCTTCAACTGAGGGCAGTTGTTCTTGAAGTGCCTGGGGTCTCCGCAGTGCCAACAGGCGTTTGCTGGCGGCTGGTTGCTTGCAACGGAGGGTGCTTGATGGGAGCTCTGACTCTGCTGACTATAGCGTGATGGAGAGGGTCCAGATTGTTTATTAAAGCTTGGACCCCTGGGTGGAAGCCCAAAGGGTCGAGCTCTCTGGTGTCGTTCATGCTGTTGCGCTCGGAGGACTTGGAATTTCCTCTTGATGTGCCCTTTTTCTTCCTCTCTTGCCCTTTCCACTTGAATGGCTTTGTTGGAGAGGTGAGAGAAGCTGTGGAAGTCTTGGCTGGCGAGGATGGTCTTAAGCTCGGGTCTTATTCCTTTCAGAAAACGGGCCATCTTTCTGGATTCGGTGCTGACATCCTCAGGCGCGTAGCGGGCCAGCTCTGTGAACTTGTGCACATACTCACTGACTGTTCTCCCGCCTTGGGTTAGCTCCCGGAATTCATCCTCCTTGAGTTGAACTATCCCCTGGGGTACGTGGTGTTCACGGAAAGCTGTTTCGAATTCTGCCCAGGTAGCATCTTTGACGGCTTCACTGAAAGTATCCCACCATGCTAAAGCCATTCCTGAAAGTTGATGAGCTGCCAGTTGGATACGCTGATTTTCGGGGCATCTGATGGCTTCCAGCTTCCTCTTGATCGTGCGAAGCCAGTCATCAACATCGAGGGGATTGCTGGACCCCGCGAACGTGGGAGGCTTGAGTCTCAAAAATTCTCCCATCCTGTCCTGCGGCCTTCCACCACCTGGGCGTTGGTTTTCCAGACTTCGAGTGAGGACTTCAATGAGTCGGGTTTGATTGGCTAGAACTTGGGCCAGATCTAGTGGTAGTTCCGGAGGTGCGGGGAGGTGGGTCCCATCCCCTTCTCCGCCGGCTCCTCCTTCTGCTCCTAAGGGAAAACCTGCTCCAATCCCGGAGGCGATAGGCGTGGTTTTATCCGAAGCCATCTGCCATGGGAAGAGAGTCACTATTATGCACATGCCATTTTTTTAACTGGTTATTTTATTCATTACATCAAGCCATTACATGACACAACACCCTGCTACCATAAGTTCGTCACACACGAGTGCTATCTAGGGTACTCCTGAACTCCTTCTCTAAAGTGTCCCCAAATTCCTTGAGAAGGTCATCAAGGCTAGCCAGGGACATTTCTTCGGTGTCGGATGGGTTCCTTGGAGGGTTTTCTTCCTTCTGCTCAGTCTGGCATCCTTGGCTTTTGGTCTTCTTGCGGACCCTTCTAGCGGGGGCGAGCTTCTTCAGTTTCTTGTCGTAGTCCATCTTTAGAGTGCGGTAGGCTTCTTGGGTATTGGTTTCCTCGCCTTCAGCTATTGCGAGGCTCTCTTGAAGGGAAGCCTTCTCCTCTGAAAGTTCCCTGACTTTTTGCTCCAGACTTTCCACCCGGGAGGTTAGGTAGGTGCAGTGGAGGGTGAGGTCATCATATTGGTTATCAAGGGTGTGAAGGTATCCAACCATGTAGACGATGGTAGGATCATTCTCAATAGGATCTCCTCCTGAGAGGGCCTGAAGTCTCCTCCTCCAGGTGGGGGTATTCTTGTTGCTGGGTGGGAAGTAGCGAAGGGGGGTTTCAAAGATCACCCTGCTGTAGTTCTGGCATAGTTGACGGAGGGCTGATCGGGCAACATTCTGGCAGGTATCTAAAAAACGATATCCGACAAAAGTGACTTGGAAGGAAGGATGGTTTGGGTAGTTTCGGCTTTCTCCCAGGTAGACTGCCATAGAGCATTTCTCTATTCCGCCTTCGACATGCTCCGTCCAGACGTATTCCGACTTTTTGCGGATTCCCATGCGAAGCGCGCAGCTTCGCAAGAGATGCGGGAACCCTTCCACCTCTGAGCAGTAGGATGTCCTAATGGCCAGAGAGTCTTCCATCTGGAATAGGAAAAGAAGGGTCTTGTTAAAATCGGGGAAGAGAAGAGAAAACTTTTCTTGGGGCAAGAGGTATTTTCTTTTTAGGGCAATTTTTTTAAGGTCAGGGTTGCGTCCTACGGCCAGTCCTATGGCTCTGATACCACCTGAAGCGTCCCGATCCTTTGGGACTCAAATGTGATACAAATACTAGTCCCAGGAGGCTAGTAAACACATTCATTACTTCAAATAGTACAGAGTTTAGATAAGGGTTATTACAATACCGGGGTACAAGCTCAAGAGAGCCGAAATAGGAAACACAGAAGGAAGATATACTAGCCCAAGCCACAGGCAGAACTGGGTGCAGACGCAGCCCTCTTAATCAAGCATAGCAGAAAAGAAGTCCTCGGCTGCTGAAAAACATAAATAAATCTGGGTGAATACACTAGGTATTCCGCAAGCCCACCCCGCTCCCGTAGAGAGAAAGAGACCTATTATATACATGCTTAATTTGGTGGAGTTGATGTCACTCATCATTTTCTTAGAGAAAGGCAGTTGCTTGAAGGTTTTCCCATAGTCTTAAAAGTAATCAAAAACTCAACCACCACTGAGCTTCTCGCTCCCGTGGCCTCAGTTTCTTTCTTAACTCCTACTTATACACACATTCTTCTTTTCATGAAACCCATAAAGAAAGTTCTAATTGCCATACCATACCGGACTCGTCCATACCAGTGGACACGGACTATTCGAATAGGTTTCAACTCTGCGCAGAGGTGTACACTTTACCCACTAGCCCGGTTTCTGCGATCTCACCGTCGCGAGACCTGAATGCCGGATCTCTTTCCTTACTCGTACGTCCTAACCTTAACGGTTACCCGGAAGGAGTCAGACCACCACCATGCCCAAACCGGACAAAACTTTCCCCCTCCTTATCCTCCCGGTGCTCCCCAGCCTTCTTAACCCTGGGGTTGGACCGCACGAGTTCAGATTGAGTGACTGCCCACACAGTCTCGAGTGGTTGTACGATAAAGGAGTACAGGTAGTGAAAATGACAAGCCGGTCCTTATATGAGGGGACAATCCTTCTGCTCACGCCTAAACCAGCTGAGCCAACACCTTAGGCCCTCCCCTAAACCAGGGAGTCCCTGATCATCCCACTCCCAGGGTGATGAGGGTGAGTACCCTTCATCGCAAAACTTTTCAAAAAGAGACTTAATTTGGAGGTACACATTGCCCTTCTTTCCAACCCACATTTCGTATCCAGAAAGTATATGTTAATGCGGGCCATCTCTCACTCACAATGCAATATTCCCCCATAGTTCCCGGCCTAGGCAGTGGTAGAGAGAATAGGTAATTTATGCATCAAGGGAAGGATGGACTTGCCTTCGTTGAAGCTCTCTTGGCACAGAAGATCTACTTCCAGAAGTTCGGGCTCCGACCCTTCTTCCGGAGCTACGGGATCCGGATCTGCGGTTCCCTCTTCTTCTAGGAAACAGGCAGAAAAACAATACATCAATAGTGGTTTATCAAACATAGTGTGCCATTTTCTAACAATATTATTTTATGCAACCTTGGAAATCCTTTTTGATAATTTTTGTTGCATAAAATATTGAGAAAACTATTTAAATGGGAAAAAGGGTGAGGAAAGAAAAAAGAAAAGAGAATTCCTCTCATTTGGGCTGGGGGCATGGCTTTTGGCCCACCCCGGGCGCGAGCGCGCGCTGAGGCGCTTTTGGCCCAGCGGCGGCCCACGAGCGAGGGGGGGGGGGGGACGGCGCGGTCGCGAGGGTGACGGCGTCGCTAGGGGGCCCACTTGCCAGCGAGGGGGGGGGGGAAAGAGACGGCGTCGCGGTCAGACGGCGCGCGAACCGGCCGAGCGCGGGAGAAAAACCGGCCGCCGGGGAAGCTTGACGGCGGCTTACCGCCGGTGGCCCGGTTCCTGGTCCGAGGGGGGGGGGGTGGTTTAGCACGGGCGGAAGTTGGTGATTCCAACGGTAGGTTCAATTTGACCAGAGGGGGCTGGGAGGGGGCTGCCCACGGGGAGGGGGCAGAGCTCCGCGGCGGGGATCGCCGCCGGTGTGCTCTGGGTGGGGGACGGGGGCTGGAAGGGGGTGCTTCGGTTCGTGGCTACGCGAGGGAGCTGCTCGGCTCACTCAATTCCTTGCTGGACCAACAGAGAAGGAGAGGGAGGAGGAGGAAGGGACTCACCGGAGAGGGGAACGACGCCGGCGCTTTGCGAATTGTGCTCGGGGAAGGGGAGGAGAGGGATGGCCGAGGCTGGTGCGAGGAAGAAGGAGCTCGGGGCGAGCCTTTTATAGGCGCACGAGGGGAGGGGGGCAACGGAGCTTGGCGGACGCCGGTGAGCCTCACAGTGCCGGCATTAATGCCGCACAGCGTCGCCGACGAGACTCCACGGTGGGGGCGGTACCGGCGAGGACGCTGGTCAAGGGGAGGAGGACGGAGCGGTGCCAAACTTCCCTGTGCGGCGAGATGGCAGAGGGGAGGACGGAGGCGACGGCCGGAGGTGACTTCGGTGAGGGGACGGCGGACGGACGACGAAGCAACTGACCAGTGGGGGCCACTCTGCCAGAGGGAGCGAGCGCGCGAGAGAGAGGGCGGCTGACGGGTGGGGACGCCTTGCCAGCGAGAGGGAGGCGGGGTGCGGAGCGGGCTGGCGCGCGCGCGCGGAGGCAGGCCGAAGATGGGCCGAGAGAGGAGGAGCGCGGGCGCGTGGGAAGGGGGGGGGTCGCGGGCTTGAGCCGGGATTCGATCCAGCAGGAAAAGGAGGAAGCTTTTCTCTTTTTCTTTTTCTCTTTCTATTTCCTATTTCTCATTTTGCCCCTTTTCCTTTAAACAAAATATTTTGTGGATACTCTAAGTGTTTAGAAAATAGAATCTAAGTGAGGTGCTTTGTGATTAAATAAAATGTATGCATAAGAAGAAAGAAAAACTAGTGGAGGCCTTGGAATTAGAGGATAAAAGGGGGAAAAGGGTAGATTAGGGTTTCAAACCTGGGTTAGGATTTTAGGGGCGCTACAACTTTCTCAAGATATCCACGGGCGCGTGGTGAAGAAGCTTGAGAAAGGAAAAACTGCAGCAAGTGTTAAGCTCCATAAGAAGGATGTTCCTAAAGATGAAGAAATCAACATGAGCTTGGAAAAAGGTAAAGATTCAATTAATCATGTTGTTTGCACTGACCATTTCTCTATGTCATCCAAGAACAAAAAGAGAAAAGGGAAAAGGAGGTGCTTTAAGTGCAACAAGTCAGGACACCTCATTGTGTCGTGTCCATACACCAACAAGGGTGAAGGGATAAGGAGATGCTTCGGATGCAATGACAAGAACCATACGATCACTTCTTGTCCGCTACTGATGAACCAAGCACGTACACTCTCCGGGATGACCCCCACTAAGGAAAATGACAAACAGCAAGCGTCATGTCAGGTTGAGCGATGCCTCTGCTACAGTGTGGCGAGTAGGGTCATCTATCCAAGGTATGTAATAAAGGTGAGGTTCCTAAACAAGTAAAGTTGTCTCAATCTCATTCACTTAGGAGACCCAAATCACATACTCGTGCTAGAACTATAACGAGATCACCTAGAACTAGCACAAAAACTATCTGGGTGCCAAAGGCATTTTTAGTTGAATGTCATGGACCCATCCCGAGGTGGGTACCAAACTGTGCTAACTAGACCATGCAGGTGCCTTGAGATGAACTGGAGACCATGGGAGAGCTTGAGACGGTTATCTCAAACTCTATACTTAAGCTGTTAATTGTTTTGGTGTTTATTCATTGATCCAAGGTTGAATTATTGTAAGACTCTAATCCCATGTTCATCTCAAGTGAAATAAGTTGAATAGGTCCTTAATCATTATTGGTGAATCAAGCAAAGGACCTTGATGAGATTCCGCAACTTGCTCTTCATGAGATGGTACCCTTGTATCTTAATTACTTTGTTGATAATCAGTACTGCTCTTAAGTCTGATTGTTGTGACATCTGTCCTTGGAGCAGCTATGCTTTTTGATTGCCTGTGTTGGGTACCTTTTCAATCAATGATTAATGATTTCCAAGATCGTAATTATGCTTACTTAATCATGATAGTGTGCTTTAAAGGTTATGTCTCTTGGATCATTTAATGGGTAGTTTTTTCATTAGATACATCCACCATGATTAACTCTTTTTGTGTTCGTGAATAAACCTGTATCCCTTTGTGAGTTATGCTATATGGCTTTAATGATTAACCTGTGTGCAAATATGACATATTGTTTAGTTTATGTTCACATGATTACTCTAGTCTGGTATTATGTGAATACAAACTCCATGTTGTGCCTCTAATGCACCCTTTTGAGCTAAGGCGCATGAGCAAAAGGAGCCCTCAATTAGTGACAACTGGTGCTCTCATGGCAATTCAGGAAAAGGCAAAGGTATGGAGAATGGAACTATGCAATTTCATTGAATATCTTGAAGTTCCATTAATTGTGATCACAGCTATGGTCTTGCCTCTGAATTGGTAGTATCTTGGCTTAGGTGCTCCTTACTTTAAAATGTTGTTTCTTTTGGTGTATCTAAAGAACTTTCTTAATTATGATGTGCTTAGACATTGCGCTTTATAAACATGATAGTGTTGTTTTTCAATTGGTATATGTGGTGCAATGATAGTCAAGTATGAAGCATGTCTAGGTTGCGTGTAAATGCTATACCTCTTGAGGCATGCATTGTTGTATTAAATCAACCCTTAATTTGGTATTCAATTGTTATCTCTTTGTGATGAAATTGAGAGTATTCCATGACCAAGATATGTTGTGATCCCCTCTAGTTCTAAGAAAGCTAGAATGTGCAAAGTGCAAGTTATTTAAATACTTGATGCACAAGTGTAGGGGGAGCACACATAACTTGCGTCTTTCGAGACTAATTGTATCTTGAGCGATCTTGTGTAGTCTCAAGGTGGAAAAGAGAAGATGAGCAAGAAATGGAGCAATCAGGACTGGGGTACCTCTGTAAGTCAAGGAATTGGTATCTTAAGTCATGAGTAATTGCATATTTTTAGATTGCTCATGCTCTATAAAATTTGGTGATACTAGATGCTTATCCTTAAAAATCATGGAGCTATGATAATAAATGATCTTGCAATTGGTATCTTTTAATTGGTAGCCGTGATAGTTTGCTTCAATTGACATCTTTTGGTAATCACTAGAATAGAAGCTTTACCTTGTGCCACAATACTATAACTTGCTCTAAGCTTGGTGTCTTAGCAACAAGAAAAGGTTAGGATAAAGGATCAGGCACAAGTGTGGAGAAGCTCCCAAGAGACTAATACTTTCAAGAGAGGAAGTACACCACATCCGGGCAAAGGTACAAAGGAAGTATTGATCTTTTGCATATATGTACCTTAACTTTCCTCCAAATGCTTGTGGTGCATTTGCTGAATGAGTAAGGGGGAGTATTGTTAGTGTTTATCTCCTCAACACCCTACTGTCCCTTGACATCATCCTATGATCTTGCTTGAGTATGGTTTTTGGTGTTTGATGTCAAAGGGGGAGAAGTTGTGCATTAAAGCTTATCTCAACCTGAGAGGAAAGCTTATCCTAAGGGGTGATGTGTTAGTTTGAGCTTTGCTAGTGTGTTATTCATATGCTAGTATGTTATTCATATGCTTCTTGCAGTATTATATGTGGTGCATCATATGGACTAGTGCTCCCGCTGCTAAGCTTATCCTAAGGGGTGATGTGTTAGTTTGAGCTTTGCTAGTGTGTTATTCATATGCTAGTATGTTATTCATATGCTTCTTGCAGTATTATATGTGGTGCATCATATGGACTAGTGCTCCCGCTGCTATGAATTAATTGGCATCTATTGTGTTCATTCTGAAATAGATAGTCATGTGGATAATGGTGTGCATATTGTGGTTAATGGTGCTTTAAGATTGTGTTAAATTAGTATCTTAGTTTAAATTGTTATCTTAATGGTGAATAGTGGTAGGTTGATATTCCTGTGATATATCCACAAAATTGAATGGTGTTTAACTCTGATTATGTGCATTTGTGTGTTATAGCATCATGGTTTGATTCTTGACACAATGTATCCCAAAAAGTGCTAAGGTGTAGAGATGTTTCGAATTGCCTAAGTATGTGCAAATTGGCGTCTGAGGCCAAAATTATGTTTTTGAAGTAAGCACGTATTTAGGGGGAGCATTCTATAAACTTAGAGTTCAAAATTTGTGCTTCAAATCTTATTCTTATGTAAGCTTTAATTGTGTTGCCATCAATCACCAAAAAGGGGGAGATTGAAAGCTCTCTTGTGAGTTTTGGTGTTTGGATGACAACTCAATTAAAGGACTAACAAGTGTACTAAGTGTTGAACAGGTGCTTAAGGTAAAGCTAACAGGGTTCAACAAGTGAACAAATGTGATGGTCCAAGAACTGGATTATGGATACATAATGGACATCACAAGTAAGATGGACATTGCATAAAGTGAGACTCGGGTGCATAGCTTGGAGACAACTGATCAAGCCAAGGACGGAGGCAAGAAGAGCTTCAAGGTACCAAGTGCACGGGAGAAGGTCAAAGAGGCTGAGGAACCCAAAGCCAAGGGTGAAGAAGAAGGCTTGCAAAGTCAAGGGTGATCGAGTTGAGAATAGCTACGACACATCAAGGATCACTACATAAGGACGTGACTTAAAACCAATGAGGAAATGTCTCTAGTTATGTGGTGTAAGTCATAAGGCTCAAGACCAAGCTCTAAGAAGGAGATCAAGGTCACTAGAACGAGAACAAATGTCAAAAACAGAACTGGAAGCAGCCCAAAAAGAGCTAAGTGCACTCTGACCTTTAGTTTGGGTTGTTCCGATGTTTGGAGATATTCAATGTGACCTTTACAGGATGTTGGAGCTAAGAAATGTCAATCTAGATCAAGTCAAGCTGACTTGATGATTTAGGAGTCCAACATCAAAGCTCAAGCATGTCAAATGCTATAGATGTAAAAATCAAAGAGAAGGTATGTTTCTAGACTTAGTACATTGGTTTTTGTGTACTAATATATTTGTCTAAGTGTTAGAAACAGAAGAAAGAAGAAAAGAAAGGAGATGCAAAATGCTTGGCTGTGTATAGCCAAGACTCAGCTCAGTCTGGCACACCGGACTGTCCGGTGGTGCACCGGACAGTGTCTGGTGGTGTAGGCTGAACTATGGTGAGCCAACGGTCGGCTGGGCCAACGGTCGGCCGCGCAATCCGCGCGTGACGTGTGGCCGAGCCAACGGTCAGATGAAGGCACCGGACTGTCCGGTGTGCACCGAACAGTGTCCGGTGTGCACCGGACAGTGTCCGGTGCGCCAACGGCTCTAGGACTGCAACGGTCGACTGCTCCATTTCTGGAAGGAAATCGGGCACCGGACAGTGTCCGGTGGTGCACCGGACTGTTCGGTGCACCACCCGACAGAAGGCAAGATTTGCCTTCTTGGATTGCTTCCAACGGCTCCTAGGCCCCTTGTGCCTATAAAAGGGACCCCTAGGCGCCTCAAGCAATGAACAAGTGCAGCCAACAAGTGTAGACATCACTCGGATCAATTCTCTCTCTCCCTCTCGTGTATATCTCTCTAGTTTGTGTAGAAGGCAAAGCTATAAGCCTTTAGAGAGAGAAGTGTTGCTAAGAGCAAGAGCAAGGTCTTGAGCTTATTGTTACTCTGCCGGAGTGCTGTCAAGAAGATTGTAAGCAGCCGCGGCTCTGTTGTAACTACCTCATCATAGTGGAAGGCTCTATCTGTCTGACTGACAGATCTGAGCAAACGGAGGAAGGAGTTGAAACAGACTCCAAGCCCAGGTGTGGCTAACTCCAACGAGGACTAGGCAAGTATTTTAGGCTTGGCCGAACCGCGGGATAAATCCTTGCGTCTGTGTGCTCTGTTCTGTATTGTACTCTGACTCTCTGTCTTACTCACTTTTATATCTGCACTTCACTACTTACTTGTGGTACTAGCTTTCCTTGAAGTGCAGGATATTCTTAAGACAGGAACTTCAATTCCACTGCAACCTACTCGAAGGGTTCTTCACTCCATTGCGATCCTGTCTTCGAGTAGAGTAAGATTTAAGTTTTAAAGTGATAATTTTTATTCGCCTATTCACCCCCCTCTAGGCGACATCCAGATCCTGTTCCCGGGCCAAAGGGAACTTTCAAATTCTATGTGGTTGTCTTCTTACCTTGGGCTGCCCGACGTCCGCGCAGGACTGCGACACGGCAAAGTGGATTCACGTCGGTGAGCAATCCCAGCACCCCAACACCACACGCACCCCCACGATGCACTGGGACGGTTCCTCGGGATCAGGAGAAGACTTCCGACCCCAATCCGGACGGCACAACGGTGGTGAATTAGAGCTCCTCATGGCGGCGGACTACCCTACCGAGGTTTCCTGGCCACCCTTCCTTCTCCGAACCGAGCGACGAGCTAGGTCAGCGTTTTGGATGTGGGCGAACGGGAAGGGAGTCTTTTTAGTCGCAGGTGGACGCCATGTCGCAACAGCCGGACCGCAAGGTTACCGGCGATCTCGGGTGCCGTTGTGGTGCGTAGGAGTCCGAGCGCGAGGTGGAAGGTGCGCGTGATTGAGGCCCCACCAGTTAGTGTCACAGACGTGGAGGGGAAACTGCCCCAAGGCCCCTCCAGTCAGTGACAGGGTGAGACGTGGGCAGAGAATAGCCAGGAGACAGAAGAGCGGGGTCCATCCGTCAGCGAATGACAGCGCCAAAGGAAGCGTTTGCTCCTGTGCGAGTAAGCAGCTGACGGTGCGGCCCCATGTGTCGGTGGCACAACAGAGAGAGGGGAGGTGCGCGGATGGTTTGAAATGGGCCGAGGCTGATAGATTAGGCCCAAGCGCAGGTAGGTTTCTCTTTTTTCTTTTTATTTTCTATTTTTCTTTCTTCCTTTCCAAATTCAAATTTCAATTCCTATTTAAATTCAAAGTTTGTGGCGACTTTGTCTTCACATGTGGACAAATTTATTTATTTTATAAATTTATTTTGTTTGTATAGTATTTTCTCTCTTACTTTCTCTATATCACTTCCAATTTCCCCTAAAGTGCATTTTGGGTTAAATTCAAATTCCCATCTCAATATGATATTCCCATTATTATTATTTTATTATTAAGTGCACAAACAAGTAAAAAAATCCAATATGATTCATATTTTATGGATGTGCCTTATTTAATTCTTTAAGTGTGATTATTTCCATAAAGTATTGAGTGGATGGCAAAACACGTAACGAGATCAACTCTTTTATAACTTTGGGTGTTACATTTTTTCTCTCATTGCTTCTTAGCGTTAGAAGTGGTGGCGATCACAACCGTCTTCAGGTCGTGGGATGGCGTGGTTATGGTGAAGACATCACAACATCATAGTTCATCATGGCCACAAATTTAGAGGGTGTTTGTATATAGGAACTAATTTTTAGTTTATTATATTTTTATTTTAGTCTCTAAATTGCTAAATACGGAAACTAACAGATATTCAAGAAATTCAATATAATCGAATCATGGTTATATGATTATCTCAAATCATGAGATGTGCTATTGTATCTTGCAAGAGCATCTGACTAGATATTGCTTTGCAAATGATTTGCTAGCTAACAACACATGAGATTGAGTTATGTTCTCTAAGAGTAATCATAATTTGGTTATGGTTGGATATATTGATATTGGATATCTATAGAAGATCCTTAGGTACAAAATCAATGACATACTTTAGGTAAGTTGGACCTGTTGTTTGATAAATAGATTAATCATTCTGTAGCATACTTCATGTCTGTACACAATGATAAACTACGTACTGAGATATGTGGTTCCCCTCGGTGTTTGAATCTTGGCGGACAGAAATCGGTATTGGTACTTTGGTAGTCTCCTTTTCTTTCGGTGATGACGCATCATAAAGCTACACAAAATCCTAGTCGTTGTACTATATCTCTGACATATGCCATCAGATTCTTCCGCCGATCCTCCAAAAAGATCAGCTTATCTTCTAGCTCCTGCAGTCATTTCTCTGTAACAAGTTCCTTTCGTGCATTCTTTTCAAGCTCCGAGGTCAGAGCTCCGTTGTCACACTTAATCCTTTCTATTTCCTCCTCATAATCCCTCCTTTCAGCATCTGCTAATGGTCTAGAACCCTGAGTGTGCGACGAATGGCTGAGCATAGGCTGGCGACTGTGTATATTTTTCAATCGGTGCCATTGTCCCCTAATGAAATCGTCATTTGAAAACTCCCATTGTTCAGGGTCAATTTTCCTAAAGCCCTTTATAAGAACAAGCATGAAAACCATCCTAAATCATTATGGTTTCTATTGGATTTAATTTGGGTGTGAATAATGATGCCATATCAACAGCGTTTGCCATTAACAACACTTCATTTGTAAAAGGTACACTAATACTGTTGGATTTAGAAAAGGAAAAACATCACACCAGGACAAATGAATATATTATACTTCATATATAGGACAGAAATGGACACATGGAATTAAACCTATGGCTAAGTTGCCAAATGCCAATACAGTGTGCTATACCAAGAAAAAAAATTCATTCGGCCTAAGACGATACCCCTAACCCTAAGAAGGGCAGGCAAGAACTGTGAACTCACTGAACACGGGTTCGAAGCAATATTTGCACATAGACTCGACTAAGTTTACCCCACTCATATTGGAGCCATGTTCAGTTGGTATGGGTTCAATCCCTAAGTGGATTTAATCTAGGCATCGATTGAATGGATCCCCTATTGCCACTTTTCCCTACGTGGTTTTGTTCCCTGCCCTGCCTCTTTTTCCTGCCTGTTTTTCCTTGTTCAGTTGGCCCCAACCCAAGGAAATGAAAACAGGAAATCTAGTCCATTGTACGTACAACTAAAATGTCAAGCGGTACATAAAGATTTCTGTTCTTAACATGAAGAACCTTCAGTACACGAGATAATACAAGACATTAGGAATCTTCAGTCCGGAACATGATGATTTATGTCCTAAACATCAAGCTCTATATTAAGAACCTTCAGTACTACACGATTGTTATTGCAGTATTGCTTATGAAGTAAAGTGCTATTGCTTATGAAGTAAAGTGTGAGGCATCAAGGATACAATCTTTTGCTAAGATTTCTACATGAACAGAATAACCAAGGTTCAATCCAATAGGATAAATGTATGTCTTAGCAAACAGACGATATGTTAGTCGCAGATTGCACGTGATTTAAATAGATAAAAACAAAAATAAAGTAGAGTTGGTGCTTGCAGTCATTTTGAATGTCTTAGCAAACCGGCCATGGTTATAGCCTACCACCAAGTTGGGCCAAAAGGCTTCTAAGTTTAGAACTTTATATAGTAATAGCAGAAGTACTTTGAAGATGTAAAGCCTGCAAATATACAAGGGGAACAATGATCAGGTTCTCACCGATAGAATTAGCTAGCGTTTTGGGCTGACAACAACCATATAAAAGAACCAAGTTATGCCGATAAAAAATATTTTGAATAATACCAACAATCATATAAACTAATAAATACAACTAAGATACTCTTCGCCCACAAATTATGCTGACAGTAAAGGACCAAGTTATGCTGACAGTAAAGGACTACAACGATATACATGTGTTTGTGAGGTACTATCTGCACACAAATAAATACAACTAAGGTATCCTTACCAGTCAATCTAACTGAAGTTGGAACACACTTAGATAAACTAAGATATATATACATGCTTAATTGATGAGCATGTAGCTGAAAGACACTTATATAAACTAAGGTATATATATACATGCATGCTAATTAAAGTACTAGAACTACTTATTTGGCAATGCACTACATAAGTGTAGAATGTTCACAGGAACAACTAGTGTTGTTCCAACATGTGCATGAACTCAGTGAAAGGTAGTGAAATTGATTATATCCTATTGTTACTTTATTCTTGTCTAAATTTGTTAACAGACAGAATCAATAATTTTATACTAGCAGTATATTATTCTTTTGCAACTATTGTTTACTAATAACAACAAACTAGAGAGGAATTAAATGTGAACTAGATAGGTATACCTGCTAAGCCATCTCGTTCCTCAACCACATCAATGCAATATTTCTAACATCATTGCATGCGCTCAAGAAAATCTGGTGATTGTCAGGGTCCTTGAACACCTTATAGGCTTTGACCTTCTCCTCCTTTGTGACCTCCAATGTGTTTAGAACTGAGAGCACCTAGGGGGTGAATAGGTGATCCTGTAAAATTAAATACTAAATAGCCACAAACTTGATTGTTAAGAAGTTAGTGTAATCAAGTGGCTATAGAGCAATCACAAGAAGCAACACACGAGACACGCGATTTTTATCCCGTGGTTCGGCCAAGTAACACTTGTCTACTTCCACGTTGTGGCATCCCAATGGACGAGGGTTGCACTCAACCCCTTTCAAGTGATCCAATGATCAACTTGAATATCATGGTCTTTTTGTTTAGAGTATCTTTCCCGTTTGCGAGGAATCTCCACAATTTGGAGTCTCTCGCCCTTACAATAGAGATCACAAAGGAAGCATAGAGTAAGGTTGGGAGAAGCAACACACGCAAGACTCAAATACGCAGCACAACCACGCACACAAGTGAAGACTTGAGCTCAAATGACAACACAGGGAGTTCACAACTCGAATGGAGCCTAAATCACTAACACGACGAATCAAATGCGTGGGAGCGGAGTCTGGATGTCTTAGTATGCTTAGAGAATGCTTGGGTGACTCCTCCATGCGCCTAGGGGTCCTTTTTATAGTCCCAAGGCAGCTAGGAGCCGTTGGGGATCAACATGGAAGGTTATCCTTGCCTTCTGTCGAGTGGCGCACCGGACAGTCCGGTGTGCCACCGGACAACCACTATAGCTTGTCCGGTGCATGATTTCCTTCCAAATCAGGCAAAGTCGACCGTTGCTCCCGCGGGTCAGATGGCGCACCGAACACTGTCCGATGCACACCGGACAGTCCGGTGCACCCAGCCGACCGTTGGAGCAGCCACGTGTCGCACGTTGATCGCGTGGACGACCATTGGCGCGGGCGCCGTTGGCTCACCGGACAGTCCGGTGCACCACCGGACAGTCTAGTAAATTATAGCCACGTCGCCTCGTTCCTTTTTCGGAGAGCGAAGAGTTCACCGCGGATGACTCTCCGGACAGTCCGGTGCACCACCGGACAGTCCGATGAATTATAGTCGTACGACTTCGTCGATTCCCGAGAGTAGCTAGTTCACCGGAGACCAGCCTGGCGCACCGAACACTGTCCGGTGTACCACCGGACAGTCCAGTGTGCCAGGCCCGAGTAGATACTTGGCTGTTTACAGCCAAGTCTTTTCCGATGCTTTTTTTTGCTTTTGTTGGCCCTGTTTGTAGCACTTAGACAAACACATTAGTATACAAAATAATATACTAAGTCTAGAAACATACCTTACACTTTGATTTGCACTCTCCACACATTTTGCACATAGGTACTCAAATAATGTGTTGGGCATCTAATCACCAAAATACTTATAGAAATTGCACAAGGGCACATTTCCCTTTGAATCTCCCCCTTTTTGGTGATTTATGCCAACACATCCAAAAGCAACCAAAAGAAGTGCAACATCAATGCAATTGAAGACCAAATTATTTTTGCTTATGGTTTGGCATATTTGGATCACTCTTTGCCACCACTTGGTTTGTTTTGCAAATCAAATTCTTTTTCCTATCTCTAAGTCAAACACACTTGTTTGGGCAAATCGAGAGATGTTCTAAGAGAAAAATTGATCAAGTGCCAAAACCTCCTTTTTTCCCATAATCAAAATTCTCCCTCATAAGAGACCGAATTTTGCAATAAGAGTGTTTTGGGCAATATGCAAATTCTAGCTCTATTATTTTCAAAATTCTCAAGTGGTTGGCTGATCCAGTTGCTTTGGCCTTAATTTCTCCCCCTTTGGCATGAAGCACCAAAACGGGATCATTTTTGGCCCTTTAACCCCATTGCTTCACCAAAAATGTCAATTAAGAGCAAAAAAGGCAATGAGATTGCAAGTATGAACTTGGAAGTAAGTACACTAATACCAGAGTGCAGTGGAAGTCTTTTCATTGTCCAAGTTCACTTTTCCCTTTCAATGCACCTTTGAGACTACATCAAGTGTACTCAAACAAGCAGGTTAGTCTCAAAGGGTCAAGTTGTAGCACATCTCCCCCTTAATATGTGCATCATTCGCATATGGACTTGTGAGGTCCGGGGATCACTTGTACAACTTGAGCACCATAAATAACAATAATTGATTGAAATGCACAAAGTAACCTGATCAAAGGCATAGAACACATGTATGCTATAGATCAATCCAATTTACGTGAATCTAAGACATTTAGCTCACTACACAACCTGCAAAACCTTCTCTCATCTAAAGGCTTAGTGAAGATATCGTCTAGCTAGTTCTCGGTGCTAATATGGTACACCTCGGTATCTCCCTTTTGCTAGTGGTCTCTCAGGAAGTGATGCCGGATGTCTATGTGCTTAGTGCAGCTGTGTTCAATAGGATTATCCGCCAAGCGGATTGCACTCTCATTGTCACATAGGAGTGGGACTTTGCTCAGATTGTAGCCAAAGTCCCGGAGGGTTTGCCTCATCCAAAGTAGTTGCGCGCAACACTGTCCTGCGACAACATAATTGGCCTCAGCGGTGGATAGGGCAATAGATGTTTGTTTCTTTGAACTCCAGGACACCAGGGACCTTCCTAGAAATTGGCACGTCCCTGATGTGTTCTTCCTATCAACCTTGCACCCGGCATAATTGGTCTCTGAGTATCCAATTAAGTGAAAGGTAGACCCCTTTGGATACGAGACCCCAAAGCAAGGCGTAGAAACTAAATACCTCAGAATTCGCTTAACGGCCACAAGGTGACATTCCTTGGGGTCGGATTGATATCTAGCACACATGCATATACTAAGCATAATGTCTGGTCTACTAGCACATAAATAAAGCAATGAACCTATCATGGACCGGTATGCCTTTTGATCAACGGACTTACCTCCTTTGTTGAGGTCAACATGTCCGTCAGTTCCCATTGGCGTCTTCGCGGGCTTGGCGTCCTTCATCCCAAACCTCTTGAGAAGATCCTGAGTATACTTCATTTGGGAGATGAAGGTGCCGTCCTTGAGTTGCTTCACTTGTAACCCAAGGAAGTAGGTCAACTCACCCATCATTGACATCTCAAATTTCTACATCATCACCCTGCTAAACTCCTCACAAGACTTTTGGTTAGTAGAACAAAATATTATGTCATTGACATAAATTTGGCACACAAAGAGATCACCATCACAAGTCTTTGTAAAAAGAGTGGGATCAGCTTTCCCAACCTTGAAAGCATTAGCAATTAAGAAATCTCTAAGGCATTCATACCATGCTCTTGGGGCTTGCTTAAGTCCATAGAGCGCCTTAGAGAGCTTATACACGTGGTCGGGATACCTATCATCCTCAAAGCCGGGGGGTTGTTCCACGTATACCTCCTCCTTGATTGGCCCGTTGAGGAAAGCACTCTTTACGTCCATTTGAAACAGCCTAAAGGAGTGGTGAGCGGCATAGGCTAATAATATTCAGATAGACTCTAGCCTAGCCACAGGAGCAAAAGTCTCCTCGAAATCCAAATCTGCGACTTGGGCATACCCTTTTGCTACAAGTCGAGCCTTGTTTCTTGTCACCACCCCGTGCTCATCTTGCTTGTTGCGGAACACCCACTTGGTTTGCACAACGTTTTGCTTTGGACATGGCACCAGGCTCCAAACTTCCTTTCTCTTGAAGTTGTTGAGCTCTTCCTACATGGCCAACACCCAGTCTGGATCCTACAAGGCCTCTTCTACCCTGAAAGGTTTAATAGAAGAGGCAAACAAGTAATGCTCACAAAAATTAGCTAAGTGTGAGTGAGTAGTTACTCCCTTGCTGATATCACCCAGAATCTAATCGACGGGGTGATGTCTTTGAATCGATGCTCGTACTTGAGTTGGAGGGACCCGTGGTACTTCTTCCTCCATCACTTGTTCTTCCTGTGCTCCCCCTTGATCCTATCCCTCTTCATGAGGTACCTGTTCACCGTCTTGAGTTGGGGGATGCATCATTGTTGAGGAAGATGGTTGATCTTCTTCATGTGGTTCCTGTGGTCGCACATCGCCTATCGCCATCATGCGCATTGCGGTCGTCGGAACTTCATCTTCATCTATGTCATCAAGATCAACTTGCTCTCTTGGAGAGCCATTAGTCTCATCAAATACAACGTCGCTAGAGACTTCAACTAATCCTGATGATTTGTTGAAGACCCTATACGCCTTTCTATTTGATTCATACCCTAGTAAAAACCCTTCTACTGCCTTGGGAGCAAATTTAGAATGTCTACCTTTCTTTACCAAAATGTAGCATTTGCTCCCAAATACACGAAAGTAAGAAACATGGGTTTGTTACCAGTAAGGAGTTCGTAGCAGGTCTTCTTGAGGAGACGGTGCAGGTAGAGCCGATTTATGGCGTGGCATGGTGTGTTCACAGCTTCCGACCAAAACTGCTCGGGCGTCTTGAACTCTCCAAGCATCGTTCTCGCCATGTCGATTAGCGTCCTGTTCTTACTCTCTACCACACCATTTTGCTGTGGTGTGTAGGGAGCGGAGAACTCGTGCTTGATGCCTTCCTCCTCAAGATACCCCTCAACTTGCAGATTCTTGAACTCGGACCCGTTGTCGCTCCTTATCTTTTTCACCTTTAGCTCAAACTTGTTTTGAGCCCTCCTTAGAAAGCGCTTTAGGGTCCCTTGGGTTTTTTATTTGTCCTGCAAAAAGAACACCCAAGTGAAGCGGGAAAAGTCATCAACAATTACAAGACCATACTTACTTCCTCCGATGCTGAGGTAGGCAACGGGTCCAAAGAGGTCCATGTGAAGAAGCTCTAGTGGTCTTGATGTTGTCATCACGTTCTTGCTGTGATGAGTGCTTCCCACCTGTTTCCCTGCCTAACATGCTACACAGGGTCTGTCTTTCTCAAAACAGACATTGGTTAGTCCTAACACATGTTCTCCCTTTAGAAGTTTATGAAGGTTCTTCATCCCAACATGTGCTAGACGACGATGCCAGAGCCAGCCCAAATTAGTCTTAGCTATTAAGCATGCATCTAGATCGACATTCTCTTTCGAAAAATCAACTAAGTAGAGTTTGCCGCCTAATACACCCTTAAAAGCTAATGAACCATCACTCCTTCTAAAGACAAATATATCAACATTTGTAAACAAACAACTGTAACTCATGTGGCACAACTGACTTACAGACAGAAGGTTGTACCCGAGCGATTCTACTAGAAATACATTCGAAATTGAGTGCTCGTTAGTGATGACAATCTTGCCCAAGCCTTTGACCTTGCCTTGGTTCCCATCTCCAAAGATGATCGTATCCTGGGAATCCTTGTTCTTGACGTAGGAGGTGAACATCTTCTTCTCCCCCGTCATGTGGTTTGTGCATCCGCTGTCGATTATCCAGCTAGAGCCCCTGGATGCATAAACCTGCAAGGAATTAAGCTTGGGTTTTAGGTACCCAACTCTTGTTGGGTCCTACAAGGTTAGTCACAATTACTTTTGGAACCCAAATACAAGTTTTGTCTCCCTTGCATTTGGATCCCAACTTCCTAGCAACTACTTTTGCATTTTTACATGAAAGTACAAACAAAGTATTGCAGGCATGATAAATAGTGGAAGGTTCTTTGCACATTCTCTTAGGTACATGAGGCACAAACTGATTTTTCCTAGGCCTACTTCTACCATGAACAAAAGTAGAACTAGAGGCAAACATAGCATGTGAATTATAAGCAGCATAATCATAATTCCTATTGTAATGAGAGCGACTAGCAGCTTTCCTATCATACATAAATGCATGGTTTCTTTGAGGACTACTAGCCATAGGAGCCTTCCCTTTCTCCTTGTTGAGAACGGGAGTCCTTCGGCTTGTTAGGTTCTTGGTTTCCTTTCAAAAACCAAGTCCATCTTTAATTGAGGGGTGTCTACCAATAGTATAGGAATCCCTAGCAAATTTTAGTTTATCAAAATCAACCTTGCAAGTCTTAAGTTGAGCATTAAGACTTGCCACCTCATCATTTAGTTGAGCAATAGAAGTAAGATGTTTATTACAGGCATCAACATCAAAGTCCTTACATCTATTACAAATAATGACATGCTCTACACATGAACTAGTTTTATTGACTTCTTCTATCTTAGCATTTAATTCATCATTTAAATTCTTTAAACTAGAGACAATTTCATGGCAAGTAGATAACTCAAAAGACAACATTTCATTTCTCTTAGTTTCTAAAGCAAGAGATTTTTGCACACTAACAAATTTGTCATGTCCCCCATACAAAATATCCTCTTGTTTTTCTAACAATTTATCCTTTTCATTTAGAGCATCAATCAATTCATTAATTTTGTCTACCTTGGCTCTATCTAGTCCTTTAAATAGATCAGTGTAGTCTACTTCATCATCGAAATATTCTTCATCACTAGATGAAGTGTACTTGGGTGTGTCCCGAATATGTACCTTTTTATCCTTGGCCATAAGACATGTATGGCGTTTGTTGAGGAAGAGTGAGGATTTGTCGAAGGCCGAGGCAGCAAGTCCTTCGTCGTCAGAGTCTGATGAAGAGCAGTCAGAATCCCATTCCTTTCCTAGATGCGCCTCGCCCTTCGCCTTCCTGTAATTCTTCTTCTCCTTCTTCCCATGTCTTTCTTGTGCCTGGTCATTTTCATTATCGGGACATTGAGCAATAAAGTGACCAGTCTTACCGCATTTGAAGCAGGAGCGTTTTCCCCTTGTTTTATTCTTGTTGGGGTACTCCTTGCGTCCCTTGAGTGCGGTCTTGAAACTGAGAGCACCTAGAGGGGGGGGTGAATAGGCGATCCTGTAAAAATCAAATACTTGTAGCCACAAAACTTGGTTAAGTGTTAGCTTAATAGAATCAAGTGGCTAAGGACCAAGCTCTTGTGAAACACAATGGTCACGAAGAAAACAAGCACAAGAGACACGATGAGTTATCCCGTGGTTCGGCCAAGTATAACACCTGCCTACTCCACGTTGTGGCGTCCCACTGGACGAGGGTCGCACTCAACCCCTTTCAAGTGATCCAATGATCAACTTGAATACCATGGTGTTTTCCTTTCTTTTACTATCTCCCGTTCGCGAGGAATCTCCACAACTTGGAGCCTCTCGCCCTTACAATTGATGATCACAAAGAAGCACAGAAGTAAGGGAGGGGAGAGCAACACACACAAGACTCAAAGCACGAGCACAATCATGCACACAAGCCACAACTTGAGCTCACAACATAATGCGAGGAGTTCTCTACTCAAATAGAGCTCAAGTCACTATCACAAAGAATCAAACGCGCGAGAATGGAGTCTTGGTGCTTAGAGATGATCAAAGAATGCTTGGGTAACTCCTCCATGCGCCTAGGGGTCTCTTTTATAGCCCCAAGGAAGCTAGGAGCCGTTGGAGGCAATCTGGGAAGGCAATTCTTGCCTTCTGTCGGGTGGCGCACCGGACGGTCCGGTGCACCACCGGACAGGCACTGTTCATGGTCCGTTGCAGATCACCTTCCAAAAATGGCACAACCGACTGTTGCAGAATTGTAGCCATTGGCGCACCGGACACTGTCCGGTGCCTCCTACCGACTGTTGGAGCGGGCCACACGTCTCCTACGGATTTGGCAGCCGACCGTTGCGCTGGCGGCCGTTGGCTCACCGGACAGTCTGGTGCACCACCGGACAGTCTGGTGCACCACCGGACAGTCCGGTGAATTATAGCCGTACACCGTCGACGAATTCCCGAGAGTGGCCAGTTCGCCTGAAGCCAGCCTAGCGCACCGGACACTGTCCGGTGCACCACCGGACAGTCCGGTGTGCCAGACTGCGCTGAGTCTTGGCTGCTCCAGCCAAGTCTTTTCTTTTTTCTCTTTTCTCTCATTCTAGCACTTAGACAAATATATTAGTACACAAAAACCAATGTACTAAGTCTAGAATCATACCTTCTTGTTGATTTGCACTTCATCCATCATTCGGCACAGAATTACTCACTCAATATGTGTTGGGCACTTAATCACAAAAACTATATTAGAAATGGACCAAGGGCACATTTCCCTTTCAATCTCCCCCCTTTTGGTGATTTATGCCAACACATCAAAAAGCAACAACTAGAAGTGCAACATCAATGCAATTGAGAACAAAAATTGTCTTTTACAAGATTTGACATATTTGGATCGTTCTTTGCCACCACTTGGTTTGTTTTTGCAAATCAAATTCATTTTCCTATCTCTAAGTCAAACTCACTTGTTTGGGCATAAAGAGAGATAATCCAAGTGAGAAAATGATCAAGATCCAAAAACTCCCCCTTTTCCCCATAATCATAAATTCTCCCCATAAGAGACCAAATTTTGACAAATCAAAAGTTCTAACTCTACTATTTTCAAAGTTCTCAAGTGGTAGCTGATCCATTTGCTTTGGCCTTAATTTCTCCCCCTTTGGCATTAAGCACCAAAACGAGATCATTATTGGCCCTTAAACCCCATTGCCTCACCAAAATCGTCAATTAAGAGTAAAAAGGCAATAAGAGCATGGAGATGAACTTGGAGTAAATTACCCTCTCATCGGAGTGCAGTGGAAGTCTTGCATGGTCCAAGTTCACCTTTCCCTTTCAATCCACCTTTGAGACTAAATTAAGTAAACTCAAGCACACGGTTAGTCTCAACGGGTCAAGTTGTAGCATTTCTTCCCCTAAATATGTGCATCATTCACATATGGACTTGTGAGGTCCGAGGATCCCTTGCACAACTTGAGCACCATAAATAAGCAATAAAATGCATAAAGGAACATGATCAAAGACATAAAACACATGTATGCTATAGATCAATCCAAGTTACGCGAATCTAAGACATTTAGCTCACTACGCAGCCTGCAAAAGGTCTTCTCATCTAAAGGCTTGGTAAAGATATCAGCTAGCTGGTTCTCGGTGCTAACATAAAACACTTCGATATCTCCCTTTTGCTGGTGGTCTCTCAAAAAGTGATGCCGGATGTCTATGTGCTTTGTGCGGCTGTGTTCAACAGGATTGTCCGCCATGCGGATTGCACTCTCATTGTCACATAGGAGTGGGACTTTGCTCAGATTGTAGCCAAAGTCCTGGAGGGTTTGCCTCATCCAAAGTAGTTGCGCGCAACACTGTCCTGCGGCAACATACTCAGCCTCAGCGGTGGATAGGGCAACAGAAGTTTGTTTCTTAGAACTCCAAGACACCAGGGACCTTCCTAGGAATTGGCACGTCCCTGATGTACTCTTCCTATTAACCTTGCATCCAGCATAGTCAGAGTCTGAGTATCCAATCAAGTCAAAGGTAGACCCCTTTGGATACCAGATCCCGAAGCAAGGCGTAGCAACTAAATATCTAAGAATTCGCTTAACGGCCACAAGGTGACACTCCCTTGGGTCGGATTGAAATCTAGCACACATGCATACGCTTAGCATAATATCCGGTCTACTAGCACATAAATAAAGTAAAGACCCTATCATAGACTGGTATGCCTTTTGATCAACGGACTTACCTCCTTTGTTGAGGTCGACATGTCCGTCGGTTCCCATTGGAGTCTTCGCGGGCTTGGCGTCCTTCATCCCGAACCGCTTGAGCAAGTCTTGAGTGTACTTCATTTGAGAGATGAAGGTGCCGTCCTTGAGTTGCTTCACTTGGAACCTAAGGAAGTAGTTCAACTCGCCCATCATCGACATCTCGAATTTCTATGTCATCACCCTGCTAAACTCTTCACAAGACTTTTGGTTAGTAGAACCAAATATTATGTCATCGACATAAATTTGGCACACAAATAGGTCACCATCACAAGTCTTAGTGAAAAGAGTTGGATCGACTTTCCCAACCTTGAAAGCATTAGCAATTAGAAAATCTCTAAGGCATTCATACCATGCTCTTGGGGCTTGCTTAAGTCCATATAGCGCCTTAGAGAGCTTACACACGTGGTCGGGGTACCATTCATCTTCAAAGCCAGGGGGTTGCTCCACGTACACCTCCTCCTTGATTGGCCCGTTGAGGAAAGCGCTCTTCACATCCATTTGGAACAACCTGAAAGAATGGTGAGCAGCATAGGCTAACAAAATGTGAATCGACTCTAGCCTAGCCAAAGGAGCAAAAGTCTCCTCAAAGTCCAAACCTGCGACTTGGGCATAACCTTTTGCCACAAGTCGAGCCTTGTTCCTTGTCATCACTCCGTGCTCGTCCTGTTTGTTGTGGAACACCCACTTGGTTCCCACAACATTTTGCTTGGGACGTGGCACCAGGGTCCAAACTTCATTTCGCTTGAAGTTGTTGAGCTCTTCCTGCATGGCCAACACCCAGTCCGGATCTAGCAAGGCCTCTTCTACCCTAAAAGGCTCAATAGAAGAGACAAACGAGTAATGCTCACAAAAATTAGCTAGACGTGAGCGAGTAGTTACTCCCTTGCTTATATCACCCAATATCTGGTCGACGGGATGATTCCTTTGAATCGTTGCTCGAACTTGAGTTGGAGGGGCCCGTGGTGCTTCTTCCTCCACAACTTGGTCTTCTTGTGCTCCCCCTTGATCACACACCTCCTTTTGAGGAACCTGTTCTTTATCTTGAGTCGGGGGTGAAAGCTCTCTTGTGGGTTTTGGTGTTTAGATGACAACTCAATTAAAGGACTAACAAGTGTGCTAAGTGTTGAACAGGTGCTGAATGCAAAGCTAATAGGGTTCAACACAAGTAAACAGGTGTGATGGTCCAAAGACGGGATTGTCTATAGATAATGGACATCACAAGAAAGATGGACATTGCTTAAGTAAGACTTGATGTGCATAACTTGGAGACAACCGATCAAACCAAGGATGGGAGCAAGAAGAGCTTCGAGGTACCGAGTGCACGGGAGAAAGTCAAGGAGACCAGGAACCCAAAGCCAGGGGTGAAGAAGAAGACTTGCAAAGTCAAGGTTGATCTTGTTGAGAGTTATGGTGCATCAAGGAACACTACATAAGGACATGACTTACAACCAATGAGGTAACATCTACAATTATGTGGTGTAAGTCATAAGGCTCAAGACCAAGCTCAAAAAGTAAACAAGGTCACTGGAAGGAGAACCAATGTCAAAATCAGAACTAGAAGCAGCCCAAAAGAGTTAAGTGCACCTTGACCTTTAGTTTGGGTTGTTCCTATGTTTGGAGATATTCTATGTGACCTTTGCAGGATGTTGGAGCTCAGAAATGTTAATCTAGATCAAGTCAAGCTGACTTGATGATTTATGAGTCCAACATCAATCTCAATCATGCCAAATGCTAAAGAAGTGAAAATCAAAGAGAAGGTATGTTTCTAGACTTAGTACATTGGTTTTTGTGTACTAATATATTTATCTAAGTGCTAGAAACAGAGAAAAAAAGAAAAGAAAAGAGATGCAAAAGGCTTGGCTGTGTACAGCCAAGAGTCAGCTCAGTCTGGCACACCGGACTGTCCGGTGGTGCACCGGACAGTGTCCGGTGGTGCACCGGACAGTGTCCGGTGGTGCACCGGACAGTGTCCGGTGCGCCAGACTGAACACCGGTGAACATGCCGCTCTCGGGAGAAGTTTGGTGGCGTACGGCTATAATTCACCGGACTGTCCGGTGGTACACCGGACTGTCCGGTGAGCCAACAGTCGACTGTGCCAATGGTCGGCAGCGCGATCAGCTGGCGACGCGTGGCCTGAGCCAACGGATAGTTGGCACACCGGACTGTCCGGTGTGCACCGGACAGTGTCCGGTGAGCCAAGACGACCGTTGCTCCAACGGTCAGCTGAGCCCGATTTGGAAGGAGATCACGCACCAAACAAGCTACAGGACCTGTCCGGTGGTGCACCGGACTGTCCGGTGTGCCACCCGACAGAAAGCAAATAATTGCCTTCCAAAATGAATTCCAACGGCTCCTAGGCCCCATGGGTATATAAAAGGGAATCCTAGGCGCCTCCAAGAAAAGACACAAAAGAGCAGTCAACAAGTGTAGACATTATTCCGATCAATTCTCTCTCCCTCTCGTGTATATCTCTCTAGTTTGTGTAGAGGCAAAGCTATAAGCCTTGAGAGAGTGGAGAAGTGCTGCTAAGAGCTAGAGCAAGGTCTTGAGCATATCGTTACTCTGCCAAAGTGCTAACAAGAAGACTGTAAGCAGCCGCGGCTTCGTTGTAACCAACATCAACATAGTGGAATGCTCTATCTGTCATACTGACAGATCTAAGCAAACAGAGGAAGGAGTTGAAATAGACTCCAAGCCCAGGTGTGGCTAACTCCAACGAGGACTATGCAAGCATTTCAGGCTTGGCCGAACCTTGGGATAAATCCCTGTGTCTGTGTGCTTTGCTCTGTATTGTGTGCTGTCTCTCTGTCTTACTCACTGTTTATATCTGCACTTCAACACTTATCTGTGGTACAAGTTATATCTGAAGTGCAGGGCATTTTAAGGCAAGATCTTCTAATCCACTGCTACCTACTCGAAGGGTCTTTCATTCCACTGCGATCTAGTCTTCGAGTAGAGTAAGAACTAAAGTTTTAAAGTGATAATTTTTATTCACCTATTCACCCCCCTCTAGGCGACATCTAGATCCTATTCCCGGGCAAAGGGAACTTTCAATTGGTATCAGAGGTAGGCCTCTCCAGTGTGGGCTTAGCCGTCCGGAGATGACGATGTCGTCACAAGAGGTAACCGTAGAACTTATTTTAGGTGACGGTTCTAATTATAAATCCTGGTCTGTCTCTATTTATAATGCTTTCATGCATATTGATCCTGATTTGAGACAGATCTTTAGTAGAAGTATTTTTCCCTCCAATTTTAGTCAAAATCCTTCTCATGATGAACTAAGATGTATATCTCTCAATCACCATGCTTGCAACATCTTAGTTGACTCACTTTCTAGAGGTGCCTATTTTGCCATCATGTGTAGTGATAGTGACTTATTTGTTGATGCTCATGATATATGGACTAAAATTAAGTTGAAATTTTTTAAGTCCATATGCACTACTTCTGCTCCCTCTATTGCTAGTAGTACTAACCTTTCAAAGGAAGAAGAAAATCGATGGCAACCAAACGATGAATCCACCTCACCGACAGGTTTGTCTTCCACTAGTTATACATGTCTTGTTGCTAACAATGAAAGTGGAGATGAAAGCGATGATGAGGAGGAATATGAGGATGAGAAGTCTACATCATCACAAGGTACATTTTCTCGTTTTGCTTCCACTGATAATAATGACAGGGAAAATGAGACCAACGATGTGAAAGAAGAGGAGATTTGCCGGTTCTACACCCATCTCAACAAAGAAGACAAAGCACTATTGGTTAAGCTGTTGAGAAGGAATAAGGAACAAGACGAGACACTTCTTAGGCTAGAGGAGACTCTAATCAAAACCAATGACAGCCTGAAGAAGATGACCAAAGAACATGAGGAGCTAAATGGCTCTCATGATGATTTGGTCCAACGATATGATTTAGTTTTAATTGAGCAAAGAAATAATAATAATGATTTATCTTGTGTTGCTCAACTTAAAATGAAAAATGCCATGCTTGAAAGGCAAGTAGAGTTGCTAAATTTAGAAAAGTTTGCTCTAGGTGAAAAGGATGATATGTTGTCATATTCTCATAATAAATTAGTTGATGACCATATCATGCTCGATATTGCTCATGAGGGAGTAATTACTAGTTTAAACTCATGTGAACCTCATTCTTGCACACGTGCGCATTTAGATAATATATCACCATGTGCTAACCCCTGTTGCTCAAAAGAAATCCAACTTTTGAATAAGCATCAAGCTGCAGGATCAAAAATAAAATTGCTTAGGAACAAGAAACAAAGACAATTGAGAAGAAGACGCCATGCTCGACTTCCTCAAGATATTTACAAACATGTGGTGAATAAGCTTGAGGAAAAAGGAACCGAAGCAAGGGTCAAACTCCGCGAGAAAGAAGTTCCTAAGGCAATAAGTGGAGCAATCAACATGAACAAAGAAAAAGGTAAAGACTCAATTAGTCATGTTGTTTGCATTGATCATCTCTCTATGTTTTCCAAGAGCAAAAAGAGAAGAGGAAAAAGGAGATGCTTTAAGTGCAATGAGTTGGGACACCTCATTGCGTCGTGTCCATACAACGACAAGAATGAAGGGATGAGAAGATGCTTTGGATGCAACGATAAGGATCATACGATCACTTCATGTCCGCTCATGAAGAATCAAAGACGTACACCCTCCAAGATGACCCTCACTAAGGAAAAAGACAAACAACAAGTGTCATGTCAGGTTGAGCGACGCTTCTGCTACATGTGTGGTGAGCAAGGTCATCTATCCAAGGTATGTAAGAAGGGTAAGGTTCCTAAGCAAGTAAATTTATCTCAATCTTATTCGCTTAGGAGACCCAAACCATACACTTGTGCTAGATCAGCAATGAGATCACCTAGAACTAGCACAATTGCTATTTGGGTACCAAAGGCTTTTTTGGATATTCGTTATGGACCCATCCCGAGATGGGTACCAAACTGTGTCAACTAGATCATGCAGGTGTCTCGAGATGGACTAGAGACCATGGGAAAGCTTAAGATGGTTATTTCAAACTTTATGCTTAAGCTGTCAATTTCTATTGTCTATTTATTGACCCAAGGTTGAATTATTGTGCAATCCTAATCCCATGTTCATCTCAAGTTAAATAAGTTGTAGAGGTCTTTAATTGTTATTGGTGAATCAAGCAAAGGACCTTGATGAGAATATGCAACTTGCTCTCTAAAGGACGGTACCCGTGTATCTTAAGTACATTATTGATAATCAGTATTGCTCTTAAGTTGGATTGTTGTGCTAACTATCCTTGGAGTAGTTATGCTTTTGAGATTGCCTGTGTTATAAATGGTTCATAATGATGCTTGCTTAATCATGATTGTGTGTTCTATATGTTATATCTTTTGAATCATTAAATGGGTAGTTTTTCATTTGATATATTCACCAAGATTAACTCTTTGTGTGTTCATGGATAAACCTGTATCTTTTTGTAAGTCATGCTATATGGTTTTTAATGATTAACCTATGTGCAAGCATGACATCTTGTTTAGTCCATGCTCACATAATTACCCTATTTTGATACTGTGTGTATACCAAATCCATGTTGTGTCACTAATGCACCTTCTTGAGTTATGAGGTGCATGAGCAAAAGGAGCACTCAATTGGTGACAACTGGTGCTCTCATGGCAATTCAGGAAAAGGCAAAGGTATGGAGAATGGAACTGTGCAATTTCATTGAAAATTTTGAAGTTCCGTTGATTGTGATCATAGCTATGTTCTTGCCTTTCAATTGGTAGTACCTGGCTTAGTTGCCTTATGCCCTAAAATGTTGTTTCCTTTGGTGCACTTAAATTAAGTACTTCTCAATCTTGGTATGTTTAGACATTGTGTTTTATATGCATGATCTTGTCATCTTTCAATTGGTGTATGTGTTGCAATGATCATCATGTGTGAAGCGTGCCTAGGTTGCTTGTAAAATGTTATATATCTTGAGGCATGCATTGTTTCCACTAGTCATAAGTTGTATTATGTCATCTATCCAATTAGTATCTCTTTGTGATAAAATTGATAGATTATGTCTAGACCAAGATATATTGTGATCCCCTCTAGTTCTAAGGATGCTAGAATGTGCAAAGGGCAAGTCATTCAAATACTTGATGCACAACTTTAGGGGGAGCACACATAACTTGTGTCTTTTGAGACTAATTGTTTCTTGAGTGATCTTGTATAGTCTCAATGTGAAAAAGGGAAGATGAGCAAGAAATGGAGCAACCAGGACTTGGGTACCTCCATAAGTCAAGTATTTGGTATCTTAAGTTGTGAGTAATTGCACATTTATAGATTGCTCATGCTCTATAATATTTGGTGATACTAGATGCTCATCTTTAAATATCATGGAACTATGTTAGTAATGATTTTTCAATTGGTAGCCTTGGTAGTATGCTTAAATTGATATCTCTTGGTAATCACTCGAATAGAAGCTTCATCTTGTGCCACAATACTATAACTTGCTCTAAGCTTGGTGTCTTAGCAACAAGAAAAGGTTAGGATAAAGGATCAGGCACAAGTGTGGAGGAGCTCCCTAGAGATTAAACTTTCAAGATGGAAAGTACACCACAACACGGTAAAGGTACAAAAGGAAGTATTGATCTTTTCCGTATATGTATCTTAATTTTCCTCCAATGCTTGTGGTGCATATGTTTAATGAGTAAGGGGGAGTATTGTTAGTGTGTTTTACCTGCTTAATACCCTATTGTCCCTTGACATCATCCTATGTTCTTGCTCGAATATGGTTTTGGTGTTTGATGTCAAAGGGGGAGAATTTTGTGCATTAAAGCTTAGGTTTCCTTGAGTTCCTTTGATCTTAAGGAAGGATGTGTTAGTTTGTGTGTGTTATTGATAATTCTTGTCATATGCTTCTTGTTGTATTATATGGTGATAATGCAAAATTAGTGCTTCCATTGACATGAATAAATTAGCATCTATTATATTTATCCTGTAATAGATATCCATGTGGTTATGGTGCTTTAAAATTGCTTTAAATTGGTATCTAAATGGTAAATAGTGGTAGGTTGATATTCCTGTGGTATATCCATTTAATTGATGTTTAACTCCGATTCTGTGCATTTGTGTGTTATACGTATCACAGTTTAATTATTGACACAATGCATCCCACAGGTGCTAAGGTGTAGTAATGCTTCGAATTAGCCTAAGTATGTGCAATGTGGCATATAAGGCCAAAATTAAGATTTTGATATAAGCACATATTTAGGGGGAGCATTCTACAAACTTGGAATTCAAAATTTGTGCTTTAAATCTTACTCTTATGTAAGCTTTAATTGTGTTTCCATAAATCACCAAAAAGGGGGAGATTGAAAGCTCTCTTGTGGGTTTTGGTGTTTAGATGACAACTCAATTAAAGGACTAACAAGTGTGCTAAGTGTTGAACAGGTGCTGAATGCAAAGCTAACAGGGTTCAACACAAGTAAACAGGTGTGATGGTCCAAAGACGGGATTGTCTATAGATAATGGACATCACAAGAAAGATGGACATTGCTTAAGTAAGACTTGATGTGCATAACTTGGAGACAACCGATCAAACTAAGGATGGGAGCAAGAAGAGCTTCGAGGTACCGAGTGCACGGGAGAAAGTCAAGGAGACCAGGAACCCAAAGCCAGGGGTGAAGAAGAAGACTTGCAAAGTCAAGGTTGATCTTTTTGAGAGTTATGGTGCATCAAGGAACACTACATAAGGACATGACTTACAACCAATGAGGTAACATCTACAATTATGTGGTGTAAGTCATAAGGCTCAAGACCAAGCTCAAAAAGTAAACAAGGTCACTGGAAGGAGAACCAATGTCAAAATCAGAACTAGAAGCAGCCCAAAAGAGCTAAGTGCACCTTGACCTTTAGTTTGGGTTGTTCCTATGTTTGGAGATATTATATGTGACCTTTGCAGGATGTTGGAGCTCAGAAATGTCAATCTAGATCAAGTCAAGCTGACTTGATGATTTATGAGTCCAACATCAATCTCAATCATGCCAAATGCTAAAGTGCAAAACAAGAACAAGGTGTGTTTCTAGACTTAGTACATTGGTTTTTGTGTACTAATATATTTATCTAAGTGCTAGAAACAGAGAAAAAAAGAAAAGAAAAGAGATGCAAAAGGCTTGGCTGTGTATAGCCAAGAGTCAGCTCAGTCTGGCACACTGGACTGTCCGGTGGTGCACCGGACAGTGTCCGGTGCACCAGACTGAACTCCAGTGAACAGGCCGCTCTCGGGAGAAGTTTGGTGGCGTACGGCTATAATTCACCTGACTGTCCGGTGGTACACCGGACTGTCCGGTGAGCCAACGGTCGACTGTGCCAACGGTCGGCGGCGCGATCAGCTGGCGACGCGTGGCCTGAGCCAACGGATAGTTGGCGCACCGGGCTGTCCGGTGTGCACCGGACAGTGTCTGGTGAGCCAAGACGACCGTTGCTCCAACAGTCAGCCGAGCCCGATTTGGAAGGAGATCGCGCACCGGACAAGCTACAGGACCTGTCCGGTGGTGCACCCGACTGTCTGGTGTGCCACCCGACAGAAAGCAAATAATTGCCTTCCAAAATGAATTCCAACGGCTCCTAGGCCCCTTGGGTATATAAAAGGGAATCCTAGGCGCCTCCAACAAAAGACACAAAAGAGCAGCCAACAAGTGTAGACATCATTCCGATCAATTCTCTCTCTCCCTCTCGTGTATATCTCTCTAGTTTGTGTAGAGGCAAAGCTATAAGCCTTGAGAGAGTGGAGAAGTGCTACTAAGAGCTAGAGCAAGGTCTTGAGCATATCGTTACTCTGCCGAAGTGCTGACAAGAAGACTGTAAGTAGCCGCGGCTTCGTTGTAACCAACATCAACATAGTGGAAGGCTTTATCTGTCATACTGACAGATCTGAGCAAACGGAGGAAGGAGTTGAAACAGACTCCAAGCCCAGGTGTGGCTAACTCCAACGAGGACTAGGCAAGCATTTCAGGCTTGGCCAAACCTCGGGATAAATCCCTGTGTCTGTGTGCTTCGCTCTGTATTGTGTGCTGTCTCTCTGTCTTACTCATTGTTTATGTTGGGGGTATGCTTCGTCGCCGAAGATCCTGTAAGAAGAAGCACCTTCGGCATATCCTCTCAAAAAGCAGTGCCGAAGCTATCATTTATTAAGTTTCGGCATAGTCACGTGTCCCAGGACGAAGGAGTGAACCGACTTAGAGATGAAATGACTAATTGACCCATAATAGCTTGTATTGTGATTGTAAGCAGTTGTAAAGGGCATGAATGTAATCTCTCACAGGCTGTGTCCTGTGCCTATAAATAGATGAACAGTACCCATGTACTGTTCACGCTGACTTGTACTTGCTCGTGCGTCGCGCCTGTACTTTTACCTTCTGTCAAGCCGAAGGTACATGTATAATCCCATATTATTCTTATTTTTCCATGATAATAGAATGGAAATGAATTGATAGTGTCACATGATTGTTTATGTTGTCCCTTACATCTTATATGCTTCTCCTTTTATTAACATCCACTTTAAAGCCGAAAGTACGTCCTTCATGACCTTCGTCCGAAGATCATTATATCCTAAGGGAGATAATATTTCGAGGGACGAAGGGCATTTACATTAACCTTTTTGTGTTGCCTTGTTCTTAATTCATAGCATTTGAGAACAAGTCCCCAACATTGGCGCCCACCTCCGGTGAACTCACTTCCACTTTTTGAGCTGATGGCTTCGTTCAACAACCAAGCTGAAGCTGCTTCGGCTACAAAGCTGGTGCTCCCGATAACAGGCGGTTCATGCTCAGAGCCGGCCAACAAGAAGCAGAAGAAGGAGGCCCAGAGAAGGGTACAACATGTTGGGGTGCAGGGACCCTTCATCAAGTCAAAATGGTCTCACACCCCAATTACCTTCTCCCAAGAGGACCTTCAGCTCAAGGATTACCCTCACAATGATGCTATGGTCATATCTTGTGTCATCAAGGGATTTCTAGTCCACAATGTTCTGGTTGATACAGGCAGTGCAACGGATATCATATTTGCTAAGGCCTTCAGACATATGCAAGAGCCAGAGGATACGATCCATGATGCCACACACCCTCTCTGTGGTTTCGGAGGAAGGCAGTTTGTAGCACTTGGCAAGATCACGATGCCAGTGACCTTCGGATTTGTCCACAATACAAGAACTGAACAGGTTGTGTTTGATATTGTTGACATGGAATATCCTTACAATGCAATCATTGGTCGTGGAACACTCAATGCATTCGAAGCAATTCTTCATCCAGCATATTTATGCATGAAGATACCTTCGGATCAAGGGCCCATTGCTATTCATGGAAGTCAGGAAGCTGCTAGAAAGGCTGAAGGAAATTGGACAGACTCAAAAGCAATCCACAATATAGATGAAGCCGAAGCTTTTGAACAGTATAAGTATAGAAGAGAGAAGGCTGCTTCAGCTGATCAGCCGAAGCCCATGCTTCTGTGTGAAGACATAGTAGAGCAGAAGGTATTGCTGGGATCCCAATTATCTCAAGAGCAGGAGAAAACCTTGACAAGGTTTTTGTTCAACAACAAAGATGTTTTTGCATGGTCAGCCAACGATCTCTATGGTGTCAACAGGGACGTCATCGAGCATTCACTCAATGTTGATCCATCCTTCCGACCCAGGAAACAAAAGCTTCAGAAAATGTCTGACGATAAAGCCGAAGTTGCTCGAAACGAAGTAAAAAGACTTCTCAGTGCTGGTGTCATCACAGAAGTGAAATACCCAGAGTGGCTAGCCAACACTATTATGGTAAAAAAGGCCAATGGCAAATGGAGAATGTGCAATGATTTTACTGATCTGAACAAGGCTTGTCCAAAGGATGAGTTCCCATTACCAAGAATAGACTCTCTAGTAGATGTAGCAGCTTCGTCAGAGCTCATGAGTCTGCTAGATTGTTATTCAGGCTATCACCAAATCTGGATGAAGAAGGAAGATGAGCCAAAGACTAGCTTCATAACCCCCAGTGGTACATATTGTTATCTTCGGATGCCTGAGGGGCTCAAAAATGCTGGAGGAAGCTTCAGCAAGATGACAGCCAAGGTCCTCCACTCTCAGATAGGCAGAAATGTGCTAACATATGTTGATGATATTATAGTGAAGAGCACGAAGCAAGAAACCCACATCACTGATCTGTAGGAAACATTTGCTAATTTTAGGCAAGCCGGCCTGAAATTAAATCCAGAAAAATGTGTCTTTAGAGTAAAGAAGGGCAAGTTCCTTGGCTGTTTAGTTTCAACAAAGGGGATCGAAGCCAACCCAAGCAAGATCGAAGCTATCCTTCGAATGGAGCCACCAAGCACAAAAAAGGGGGTCCAACGGTTGACAGGAAGGCTAGCATCTTTGAATCGATTTGTATCTAGATCAGCAAAAAGAAATTTACCATTCTTTGAAGTACTATAGTCAACTAAAGTTTTTCAGTGGGGCCCAATTCAGCAAAAACCTTTCGAAGAGCTGAAGCAATATATGATCGATTTAACAACATTAACTCCACCCATGCCAGGGGCTCCATTGTTATTGTATGTGGCAGCTTCACACTCTGCAGTGAGTGCGACACTTGTACAAGAGAAGCTCGAAGGACAAGTTAAAAAACAAGTCCCAGTATACTTTGTCTCTGAAGTTTTGAGTTTATCAAAGAAAAACTATACAGAATTGGAAAAGGTGTTGTATGCTGTGCTAATGGCATCCAGGAAGCTTCGGCATTATTTTCAAGCATATCACATAATTGTTCCTTCATCACAACCCCTGAAGGATATCATGAGGAATAGAGAAGCTACTGGAAGGATTGGCAAATGGGTTGCGGAGCTTAATGAATTCACTATTGACTACGTGCACAGATCTACAATTCAATCTCAAGCGCTAGCAGATTTTATCGCTGATTGGACGCCAGGGGCTCATGAAGAAGGGACAAGTAAAGATGCTGAAGCTTGGATAGTGTTTTGTGATGGTTCTTGGGGAGCCTTCGGTGCAGGAGCAGCTGCGGTCCTAGTTGCACCTTCGAAGGTCAAAACATGTTATGCAGTAAAACTGGATTTCAGTTGCACAAATAATGTTGCTGAGTACGAAGCACTTCTATTAGGGCTTCGGAAATTAAGGGCAATGGGAATAAGATGGGCCATCCTAAAGACCAATTCTCAAGTTATTGCCGGCCATGTGGATAAAAAGCAGTAGGGCACGAGATCCGAAGCTTGAAAAATATCTGGATGCAGTTCGAAGGCTGGAAGCTTCCTTTGAAGGATTTTCCGTCAAGAATATTCCAAGAGGTCAAAATGAGTATGCAGATTTGCTAGCCAAATCAGCGGCTCAGGGGCTCCCACTACCCTCCGAAGTATTTTTTGAAACAATAAAAGCACCTTCAGTTGAGCTCATGGAGAGAGCAGTGCTTATTATTTCTCCAGTACACAGTGAAGACTGGAGAACTGAAATAATATCTTTCCTCCAAGGCAATTGTCTTTCAAGTGACGAAGCTTATAACAAGAGAATGGAGGCAAGAACAAGACCATATGTGTTAATAGAAGGGGAATTGTATAAACATGGGGTTTGTTCACCACTCCTCAAGTGTTTATCAAGAGCTGAAGGTGTAGAATTAATGAAAGAGATACATGCAGGTCTATGCAGATCTCATATTGGATCTAGACCGTTGTTAGGAAAAGTTTTTCGGTAAGGATTTTATTGGCCGAAGGCAGCTTCGGATGCAGCAGAATTAGTCCAAAAATGCGAAGGTTGTCAAAAATGTGCAAGAGACTAGAAGCAACCTTCATCCCTCACTCAATTGATACAGCCCACTTGGCCGTTGCAAAGGTGGGGCCTCGATTTGCTAGGCCCACTTCCACCAGTACAAGGAAATCTAAAATATGTTGTGGTGGCGGTAGAGTATTTTTCAAAATGGATTGAGGCGAAGCCCTTGGCAACAATAACTTCGGTCACTATCCAGAAATTCTTTTGGCAAAACATTGTTTGTCGTTTCGGAGTACCAAAGGCTATTACTGTAGACAATGGAACGCAGTTCGATGCTGAAGCTTTCAAGGAATTCTGTGAACAAATTGGCACAAAGATTCATTTCGCATCGGTCAGACATCCGGAGTCAAATGGACTTGTTGAAAGAGCCAATGGCATTATAATGACAGGAATAATGAAGTTAATTTTCAATCAGCCCAGAGGAAAGTGGCCAAAAGAATTGATCAAAGTGGTGTGGAGCCACAACACAACAATATCAAGGTCAACAGGTTTTACACCATTTAAATTATTGTTTGGTGATGAAGCAGTCACCCCAGAAGAAGCTAAGGCAGGATCAATAAGAACAGTGGCTTCGACAGAAGACGAAGCTGATTATTCTATGGCAAAAGATGCTATAGGAGGGATTAGGCTTTAGGCCGTGGAAAATATCAATAAATACCAAGCCGAAACAATAAAATGGCGTGACAGAAAAGTTCGGCTAAAGAGTATTAAACCAGGACATTTGGTACTTCGGAGAGTGGCCAACCCAGATACAGTGGGCAAGTTATAGCTTAAGTGGGAAGGACCTTTTCTGGTAGTATCTTCGTCAAGACCCGGTTCTTACAGATTGAAGGATATGGACAGCAACGACATTCCTAGATCTTGGAATACGGATGAGCTTTGGCGATATTATGTCTAGCTTGATGTAATATTTTTTTATGGTACCCTTTTCCTTTCAAAAGGGGGAGAAAGGTTTTAATGGGGCCATAGCATGTAATTTCTCTTTTTCTTATTCAGCTCTACGGGAGCAAAATCCCTCAAATATGTAAATGTAAAAACTGAGCATGCACCATCGAGTGCAGGGAGAAAGGAAAAAACAGGGAGAAGCTCGAAAGTCATCCCTAAGGGGATGCAGAGCACGGTGAAGCTACAAAAAAGCCGTTCCTAAGGGAGCACAGTGTAAGTTTTCTGCTCAAAAGTCGTTTCCAAGGGAATGCAGAGCTTACAGCGAAAAGTCAACGCTGATACCACCGAAATATAAGGCGAAGCGTGAAAAGTCAACGCGATACCGCCGAAATAGAAGGCGAAGAAGTTCAAAAGACGTTCCCAAAGGGATGCAGAACTTACAGCGAAAAGTCAGCGCTGATACACCAAAAAATAAGCGGTGAAGCCGAAAAATAAACGGCAAAAAGACTTCGGTCATTCCCAAGGGAATGAAGGCTATGGTTGTGGCCTCGTATGCGTGTGTTTGGACATTGATTTGCATAGCACATCAAATCATACATTTGTATTCATAAACATTCATCTAGACATATATAGGATCATCATCATCATAACACAAGCGAGTGCTTCGGCTCTAAAGATAAGACTTCAGAAAGCAGAAAAAGAAGCGGTTTTATGCTTCGTTGTGTACGAAAAGAAGGGAAGGTGTTTTTCGCCCTCGGCTCAAAAAATGCTAGTTTCGTCCACAGCAAAGCAGTTTCATACATGCACCAAAAAGGTAAAGATATATTACAAGGTATGATGATTCTTAATTTACAAAGATTTTTTACAATGATATTACAAGATTTTCTCTAGAGCTTTCCTAGCAGAGACTTCAGCTTTGGCATCATCGAAGCTTCGGACCATCTGAGCTTCGGACCACTGGTCAAGCTTCGGCTCATTTTTCTTCAGCATCATCATCCTGTATATATTAAAACGGTATGAGGGAAGGGCATACTTCAAAGAGAAGGTAAAATAACGGACATAAATTTTCACCGGCTTAAGATGGCTTCGAGCTTCGTCGCCAGCCATTTTCCGTCCGCCTTTTACCCAAATTTGAGTTATAAATCTGTTCCCTATACTCCAAGCTAGGCTAGGGATATCAATTAAATCTGCCGGAGATAAGCTACAATTTGGTCTGTTGACAAAATTTTCCATGTTCACAGCCAGATTTCATGAAGGCAATGGCGGTGCCCCGAGAAGCTACCAGAGCGCAGAAATCGGCATGTCCTCCAATGACTTCGTCTAGTGCGTCAACTTCGCCCTCAATATGTTCCAAGGTCTCAGGTAGGTTATCAACCAAAGGGCTAAATTTCGTAGCACCAGCTCCAACCGAGTTGAAAACTTGTTTTAGCCGCTGCAGGCACCAGTTGCTGAAGTTCACGCATTTTTCTTGAAGTTCTTTTAGCGATTTCCGCAAATTTGAGTTTTTCTCAGCTTCAGCTTCGAGTTTGGCTTCAAAATTTTTCTTTTCTGTGGAAAGTTCATTATTCAATCTAGCAATTTCGGCCTGGGCTTCTACTAGTGAATCTTCTATGGTTCGAAGTGCGAAGTCTTTCTTTTCTAGAGTAGCCTCATGGTCTTTTATCTTCTTCTCTAGGCCCTCAATTATAATTTCATTCTTTTTGTCCTCGAGGTCTTATTGCATCCTCAGGACTTTGCTCAACAGTAAGCTTTGACAAAATAACCTTCATCAGATAATATCTTCACAACAAAAATAATAAAAAGCTAAGAATTTTTACCTTAAAATTGGCATAGAATAGACTACCAGCGATATGCTGCCGCCGGTACCTACTGAGGTCTGCTTCAACCTTCGGAAGGCCAATACTCTTCGATAGAATGCGAACAATTTTTGCCCCAGTGCGGTCCCGAAGGCATCCCAGATTATCCTCGTTAACTCCCCCAAAAAGCAGTGCCCCGGGTCTGTACCCACAATATATGGCGTATTCCTTCAACTCTTCTTTTTTAGCCTTTGAAAATTCTTGTCCAAGTATGTCCTGAAAATTGAAGTCTTCTTCTTTCGATATATCTTCGGCTTTCTCTTTTCCTTTCCCAGACGCTATGGCTAGGGTTTCCTTAGCAACTCTAGCAGCTTCTTCCGCGGGCTCATTCAGAAGCATGTTATCAATATCAGCAAGTGTGGTTTCTAGATTTGTATCTTCGGCGGCTCCAGCTTCACCAGTGTCAGCTTCACTTTCAGCTTCAATGGCTACAACTTCGGTAGCAGCAGTGCTCTCCGCGGCTGGTGTCTTTGATGTTGAGGCCACCGGTGGTGTCTGCTCGATAACTTCAACCACATGAATAATTCTTCGTTTCTTCGGCTCAGCAGGCTTCTTTGTTGTCGAAGGCTCCTTTTCCTTCTGAAAAAGCTTCGTCAAATGTGGCTCTAGTGGACTTAGCTTGACAGGCAAAGATTCAGTCATTACCTTTAAAATTTCTTCAACGATAGCAGCAGAAGGCGTTGAAGGAGCCTCTTCCTCTACATCAGTCATTTTTGGTTTCGAAGCAGCAACTTTTCTTTTCTTCAAAGCAGCCATCTTTGGCTCAGCGCTCAACTTTCTTTTCTTCAAAATTTCTTCATCTTTCTTCACCAATTTAGCAGCTTCTCTGTTCAGAACATTAACAACTCTTTTTCTTTTTTGCCCTTCGGCCCCTCTGTCCAACCGTTCATAGTCAGGATACTCAAAATTCAGCGCATCTAAGACCCGATTCAACCTTCGCTTCGGTCGGGTCCCGAAGGCTGCAGTCATTAGTTGACCTTCTTTTTTAGAGTAGTTGCCAAGGATCTCGTTACACATAACTTCAATCGTGTCTAACCATTCTTGGCAAGGTTCTTTGAAGTGTTTCTTGAATTTATAATAATAAGGCAGTCGAACAAGCTCCTTCTTTTTCTTTTCCCCTTTAAGCTTCGGCATATCCCATTCTTTCAAAGTAGGGAATACTCTAAAAGCTAAGAATTCTTGCACCAAGTCCCTGGTGCCAATGTGCTCTAAAACAACTCGAAATTCGCCCAAGGCAATTTGGCATGGTGATTCCGGCAACATGTTGCATTGAGGCCTAGTCTCTCCAAAGATTAACTCCAATGGGCTTTGAACCAGCTTCTTCTTCTTCTCGTCAACCTTAACATAAAACCACTCGGTCTTCCAGCCAGTGGGCCATTTGGTACGATAGCTAATAACTGGAGACCTTGCATCCTTGCGATAAGCAAAATTGTAGCAGCTGAAATTCTCGTGTAGCCCATCCTCTCTAGCTTTTGTCTGATAATGAAGTTCATGTGCCCGGCAGAAACCTTCGGCAAGCGGTTCCGCCCCTGGCTTCGGAGAGCCCAAATGTAAACGCTAAGCCTAACAATGGCGTTAGGAGTTAACTGATGAAGATAAATCCCAAACTTCTCCAGCACATCCGCAATCATCTCATGCAAAGGAAATCTCAATCCTACTTTAAAGAAGCTTTTAAAGACTACCACTTCATTCTTTTTCGGCTTTGGAGTAATTTCCCCTCCACCAAAACGAACTAGTTTTCTCTTGGCTTCACTGATATAACCGAGCTTTATCAACTTAGGCATATCATCTTCGGTAATAGTAGACGTTCCAAACTCCAGGTGGCTAGGTTTAGATTGCATGGCGTTGTACTCATCTTCAGCTTCACCTTCTTCAACATCAATCTGCTCAGTTTCGGCACCAGGGGTACCTTCCGAAGCTTCTTCCGGCACTGCCAACCCTGACCGTTTCATCATTTCAGAAATCGGAGCGGTTTCAGTAGCTTCGGCTTCCTCTCCGTCACGTATAACCTTGGCTGTAGAACAAACTCTAGCCATATGATGATGAATTTTCCACAATTTTTGATGGAATTGCTGACTTTATTAATTTTTCTGAAGCTCTTTCTCTTATGATGAAGCAAAGTGAACAGTGGTGCTTCGGTTGAGTGCGATGAATAAACTTCGGCTATGATCAAATTTTTGGTAGCAAAACAGGGCAATAGCAATGAATGTTGTGGTAACTTCACACCTACCCATCTGTTTATATAGTGCCGCAGGTGAGGAGGTGAATAGTCAAGTCTTCCGCACCGGTCGAACAGTCACCTGCACTCACTGAGTGGTGGGCCACATAACCCGAGAAGGTGAATCGCCAGTACCCGTTTACCCGCTGCATGATGGGACCATCTCGTGCTTGACATTTTGTGATCGTTTTTCGACAACGAGCTAAGGGAAGGTGTTTTTCGGACCTTCGGCTACCCAAAGCCTAGGAGACTTTTTCACGGATCAAGCTCATTACGATAAACGATCTAGCACCGCGAAGGGGCTACTGTTAGGGGTATGCTTCGTCGCCGAAGATCCTGTAAGAAGAAGCACCTTCGGTAGATCCTCTCAAAAAGCAGTGCCGAAGCTATCATTTATTAAGTTTCGGCATAGTCACGTGTCCCAGGACGAAGGAGTGAACCGACTTAGAGATGAAATGACTAATCGACCCATAATAGCTTGTATTGCGATTGTAAGCAGTTGTAAAGGGCATGAATGTAATCTCTCACAGGCTGTGTCCTGTGCCTATAAATAGATGAACAATACCCCTATACTGTTCACGCTGACTTGTACTTGCTCGTGCGTCGCGCCTGTACTTTTACCTTCTGTCAAGCCGAAGGTACATGTATAATCCCATATCATTCTTATTTTTCCATGATAATAGAATGGAAATGAATTGATAGTGTCACATGATTGTTTATGTTATCCCTTACATCTTATATGCTTCTCCTTTTATTAACATCCACTTTAAAGCCGAAAGTACGTCCTTCATGACCTTCGTCCGAAGATCATTATATCCTAAGGGAGATAATGTTTCGAGGGATGAAGGGCATTTACATTAACCTTTTTGTGTTGCCTTGTTCTTAATTCATTGCATTTGAGAACAAGTCCCCAACAGTTTATATCTGCACTTCAACACTTATCTGTGGTACAAGTTATATCTGAAGTGTAGGGCATTTTAAGACAGGATCTTCTATTCTGCTGCTACCTACTCGAAGGGTCTTTCATTCCACCGTGATCTGGTCTTTGAGTAGAGTAAGAACTAAAGTTTTAAAGTGATAATTTTTATTTGCCTATTCACCCCCCTCTAGGTGACATCCAGATCCTGTTCCTGGGCAAAGGGAACCCATGTGGCACAATTGACTAACAGACAGCAGATTATAGCCTAGCGACTCTACTAGAAATACATTAGAGATAGAGTGCTCATTTGTGATGGCTATCTTGCCTAAGCCTTTGACCTTGCCTTGATTCCCATCTCCAAATATGATTGTATCTTGGGAATCCTTGTTCTTAACGTAGGAGGTGAACATCTTCTTCTCCCCCGTCATGTGGTTTGTGCATCCGCTGTCGATAATCCAGCTTGAGCCCCCCAATGCATAAACCTGTAAGGCAAATTAGGCTTGGGTTTTAGGTACCCAACTCTTGTTGGGTCCTACAAGGTTAGTTATAATAGTCTTTGGGACCCAAATGCAAGTCTTGTCTCCCTTGCATTTGGCCCCTAACTTCCTAGCAATCACTTTCTTATTCTTACAACAAATTACAAAAGAAGTATTGCAAGCATGGTAAATTGTAGAAGGTTCATTACGTACTTTCCTGGGCATATGAACAACATTTTACCTAGGCATATTTGTACCATGCACAAAAGAAGAACTTGAAGCAATCATAGCATGTGAATCATAAGCATAACTCCTATGAGCATTTCTAGAAAATTTTCTATCACTATAGATGAAAGCATGATTCTGTTGAGCACTATTAGCCATAGGGGCCTTCCCTTTCTCCTTGGCAGAAATGGAAGCCCTTTGACTTGTTAAGTTCTTGGCTTCCCTTCGAAAGCCAAGCCCATCCTTAATAGAGGGGTGTCTACCAACAGTGTAGGCATCCCTTGCAAATTTTAGTTTGTCAAAATCTACCTTGCAAGTCTTAAGTTGAGCATTAAGACTTGCAACTTCATCATTTAGTTTAGTAATGGATGCAAGATGTTCATTACAAGCATTAACATCAAAATCCTTGCACCTATTACAAATTACGACATGTTCCACACTTGAGCTAGATTTATTAGCTACTTCTAACTTAGCATTTAACTCATCATTAACACTCTTCAAACTAGAAATAGACTCATGGCAAGCAGAAATTTCACAAGATAAAATCTCATTCCTTTTAGTTTCTAAAGCAAGAGATTTTTGTACACTAATAAACTTATCATGTTCTTCATACAATATATCCTCTTGCTTTTCTAAGAGTCTATTCTTTTCATTTAAAGCATCAATCAATTCATTGATTTTTTCTACCTTGGCTCTATCTAAACCTTTAAATAAGCTAGAATAGTCTACTTCATCATCACTAGAATCTTCATCGCTAGAAATAGTATATTTAGGAGTTTCTCGAATGCTTACCTTTTTCTCCTTTGCCATGAGACAGGTGTGGCGCTCGTTGGGGAAGAGAGACAACTTGTTGAAGGCTGAGGCGGCGAGTCCTTCGTCGTCGGAGTCGAACGAAGAGCAATCCGAATCCCACTCTTTGCCAAGGTGTGCCTCGCCCTTCGCCTTCTTGTAGGACTTCTTTTTCTCCCTCTTCCCGCTTTTTTCTTGTCCCTGGTCACTATCATTATCGGGACAGTTAGCAATAAAGTGACCAGTCTTACCACACTTTGAAGCAGGAGCGCTTTCCCTTTGTCTTGCTCTTGTTGGGATGCTCCTTGCGTCCTTTCAGCGCCGTCTTGAAGCGCTTGATAATGAGGGCCATTTCATCCTCATTTAGCCCGGCCGCCTCAACTTGCGCCACCTTGCTAGGTAGCGCCTCCCTACTGCTTGTTGCTTTGAGAGCAACAGTTTGAGGCTCGTAGATGGGCATTGGGCCATTCAATGCCTCATCAACGTATCTTGCTTCCTTGATCATCATACGCCCGCTTACAAACTTTCCGAGTATTTCCTCGGGCGTCATCTTTGTGTACCTAGGATTCTCACGAATTGAGTTCACAAGATGAGGATCAAGAACAGTGAAGGACCTGAGCATAAGTCGGACGACGTCATGGTCCGTCCATCTCGTGCTTCCATAGCTCCCGATCTTGTTGACCAGGGTCTTGAGCCTGTTGTACGTTTGCGTTGGCTCCTCTCCCCTGATCATTGCGAACCTTCCCAGTTCGCCTTCCACCAACTCCATCTTGGTGATCATGGTGGTGTCGTTCCCCTCATGAGAAATCTTGAGGGTGTCCCAAATTTGCTTGGCGTTATCCAAGCCGCTCACCTTGTTGTACTCGTCCCTGCACAAGGATGCTAGCAAAACAGTGGTAGCTTGTGCATTTTTATGGATTTGCTCATTAATGAAAACGGGGTTGTCAGTACTATCAAAAAGCATTCCGTTTTCAACAATCTCCCAAATACTTGGATGGAGAGAGAATAGGTGACTACGCATTTTGTGACTCCAAAATGAGTAGTATTCTCCATCAAAGTGCGGAGGTTTCCCAAGTGGAATTGAAAGTAAATGAGCATTGGAGTTAAACGGAATATGAGAAAAATCAAATGAAAAATTTGAGTTAACCATTTTCTTTTTCTCTTTGTCGTCGTCTCTTGGGGAAGAAGAAGACTCGTCGCTGTCGTAGTAGACGATCTTCTTGATGCGCCTCTTCTTCTTCCCGTCTCTTTTCTTATGACTCGAGCCAGAGTCCGAGGGCTTATCATTTCTTGGCTCGTTGACGATGGACTCCTTTGTCTTGTCGTTGACCACCATCCCCTTTCCCTTAGGATCCATCTCTTTGGGCGATTAGTCCCTTGCGTGAAGAGAACGACTTCGATACCAATTGAGAGCACCTAGAGGGGGGGGGTGAATAGGTGATCCTGTAAAAATCAAATACTTGTAGCCACAAAACTTGGTTAAGTGTTAGCTTAATAGAATCAAGTGGCTAAGGACCAAGCTCTTGTGAAACACAATGGTCACGAAGAAAACAAGCACAAGAGACACGGTGAGTTATCCCGTGGTTCGGCCAAGTATAACACTTGCCTACTCCACGTTGTGGCGTCCCACTGGACGAGGATCGCACTCAACCCCTTTCAAGTGATCCAATGATCAACTTGAATACCATGATGTTTTCCTTTCTTTTACTATCTCCCGTTCACGAGGAATCTCCACAACTTGGAGCCTCTCGCCCTTACAATTGATGATCACAAAGAAGCACGAAAGTAAGGGAGGGGGGGAGCAACACACACAAGACTCAAAGCACGAGCACAATCACGCACACAAGCCACAACTTGAGCTCACAACACAATGCGAGGAGCTCTCTACTCAAATAGAGCTCAAGTAACTATCACAAAGAATCAAACGCGTGAGAATGGAGTCTTGGTGCTTAGAGATGATCAAAGAATGCTTGGGTAACTCCTCCATGCGCCTAGGGGTCTCTTTTATAGCCCCAAGGTAGCTAGGAGCCGTTGGAGGCAATCTGGGAAGGCAATTCTTGCCTTCTGTCGGGTGGCGCACCGGACAGTCCGGTGCACCACCGGACAGGCGCTGTTCATGGTCCGGTGCAGATCGCCTTCCAAAAATGGCACAGCCAACCGTTGCAGAATTGTAGCCGTTGGCGCACCGGACAGTCCGGTGCCTCCTGCCGACCGTTGGAGCGGGCCACGCGTCGCCCGCGGATTTGGCGGCCGACTGTTGCGCTAGCGGCCGTTGGCTCACCGGACAGTCCGGTGCTCCACTGGACAATTCGGTGAATTATAGCCGTACGCTGCCGATGAATTCCCAAGAGTGGCCAGTTCGCCTGAAGCCAGCCTGGCGCACCGGACACTGTCCGGTGTGCCAGACTGCGCTGAGTCTTGGCTGCTCCAGCCAAGTCTTTTCCTTTTTCTCTTTTCTCTGATTCTAGCACTTAGACAAATATATTAGTACACAAAAACCAATGTACTAAGTCTAGAATTATACCTTCTTGTTGATTTGCACTTCATCCATCATTTGGCACAGAATTACTCACTCAATATGTGTTGGGCACTTAATCACCAAAACTATATTAGAAATGGCCCAAGGGCACATTTCCCTTTCAGAAACACTTGATGATAAGCACCATCTCATCTTCATTTAGCCTAGCAGCCTCCACTTGTGCTACCTTGCTTGGTAGCGTCTCCTTGCTGCTAGTTGCTTTGAGAGCAACGAGATGTGGCTTGTAGACGGGTAGAGGACCGTTTAGAGCATCATCCACGTATCGAGCCTCCTTCACCATCATGCGCCCGCTTACGAATTTTCCAAGGATCTCCTCGGACGTCATTTTGGTGTACCTAGGATTTTCACGAATAAGATTGATAAGATGGGGGTCAATTACAGTAAAAGACCTTAGCATGAGTCGGACGACATCATGATCCGTCCACCTTGTGCTTCCGTAGCTTCGTATCTTGTTGACCAGGGTCTTGAGCCTATTGTAGGTTTGTGTTGGCTCTTCTCCCCTGATCATCGAACCTTCCTAGCTCGCCCTCCACCAGTTCCATCTTGGTGATCATGGTTGCATCATTTCCCTCATGTGATATTGTTGGAGACTTGCTCTCAAATGCTATAAATTGAGAACAAGGCAACACAAAAATAGGTTATTTGTTAATAACTTTCGTCCTTTGAACCATTATTTCCCCAAGGGTATAATGATTCTCGGACGAAGGTCATGAAGGACATACCTTCATCATCTCCGCATATATATATATATGTATACATGTTAACAGCAAACGAAGCGTGCAAGGCATAAGAAACAATGTAAAGAATCATATGACATTATCACATATATTTTTCATTACATAATTGTTAATAAATATAAAGACAATGTCGAATTACATTCAGTACCTTCGGCTTGACAGAAGACAAAGATACAAGCGTGACGCAAAAAGCAAATGCCAGATCAACACGAACAGTACGGGAGTACTGTTCATCTATTTATAGGCACAGAACGCAGCCCATGTGAAATTACATCCATGCCCTTTACATTTGCTAGTGACTCTAAAGTAATCCACCGAGATCTAAATAGTCTTTTCCCTTTTAAGTCGGTTCCCTTTTCTGCTGTCATGCCGAAGCTCCCTTGCGTGTAGCTTCGACGCTGTGTCATCCTTCGTGTTGTTCCTGCTTTTCACTGTGTGGTTCTGATCCAAGTCCGAAGGTACCTGTTCATATATAATACTCGGGAAATATTGTTAAATCATATTTTTGAGGACCTTCGGCAGACAAAGGCCCCCAATAGTAGCCCCTCGTGATGTTAATTTGTTAGAATGACAAATTCGGATTGTGATATGGACGAAGGCTCCAAGCCGAAGGTCCAAAAAAACACCTTCCCTTTGCTATAATAGCAACAGTCAATGACAAACCGGGCCCTCCAACTTGGAGCGCACTGGGCATATAAATAGGAAATCACACCGACTGCACTTGACACACTGCTTGTGCCATTTGCCTTATTTTCTCAATTTTATAACTTTTTCTTACTAGCGGTTGATAGTTCTCAAACCTTTGAGCTTCGGTTTGGAGGACACATTTTCGTCATTTCCGAAGAGGATGTCTCAAGACAAGAAGGCAGTTGCTGAGACGAAGCTAAGTGAAGAGGAGAAGCTTCTTGAGGAGAAGATTGCTGGATTTGTTGAATCAATCGCAAAAACAAACACAGAGAAAATCACTAAACAGATACTTGAAGGCTTGTCTGAAGATACTGATGATAGCGACAGCTATGATGCGAAGAGTGGAGGCGAAGACTCTGAAGATTGGCCCTGGCGACCAAGTCATGTAGTCTTCGAGAAATCGACTATCAATCAGAGTCATCTAGATAATATGAGAGGAAGGTATTTTCGAGATATGTCTATTGTGAGGGATGACGTAGATAGAGCCGTTCCTGCTCCTGAAGAAAACGAAGTTGTGATCTTCCGAAGCTTCTTCAAAGCTGGACTTCGATTCCCGTTGAGTAGATTTGTGGTTGAAGTTTTGAAGACATACCAGATCTACCTTCATCAGATTACTCCCGAAGTGATTATTAGAATGGGGATTTTCGTCTGGGCTATGAGAAGTCAAGGTCTGGAGCCAAGCATAAAATGTTTTTGCAGTATGCATGAACTCTCGTATGAGACGAAGGCCTGGGGTAAAGAACAATATCACAACAATTTTGGCTGCTACAACTTTGTTGCCCGCTCCGGCGCAAGTTACCTAGTGCCAGCATTCCGGAAGAGGTGGCCCAGAGACTGGATGAAAGAATGGTTCTATGTAAAGAATGATTTAAAGGCGAGAGAAGACATTAAAGAGATCATCATGCGCCCCATTTGGTCCCGCTTCGGCCTCCGGAAGCCGAAGGTTGAAATTGACGAGGCAGTCGAAGCATGCCGAAGGGCTTTTAGCACAGTATGCTCTTTTGCTGGGACAAGGGACGTGCTTCAAGAGCATATAGCCTACAGAATATGGCCACTTGTAGACAACTAGGAAATGCCGAAGGACACCATTACTAACCCTAGCGAAGGCGGCCTAGTTCGACTGAAGTACACCTTCAGGTTTGGGGACAAATTTGTCGAATCAGATGACGACTGGCTGAAGTGTATTGAAAATACTAGTGATGAATTACTTGGAGCATATTCCAAGTCCGAAGATAATGCACTATCTGCAGACTTCGGGAGCCAAAAAAAGAAAAGATGAAATAGGGTTTTTGATGCTATTGGATTTGTGTACCCTGACTATCACTACCCACCACGGGGCCAGAAAAGAAAGGGTGTATCCTCTGAAAAGGTTGCTGCTTCGGCTGCTCCAAGCGAGCCTGCGTCTAAGGGTAAAAAATTGAAGGTCTTTACCCACCGACCACGCTACATTGAACCGGCCGTAGTGCCTGAATTTGGCGGGGAGACATCTTCAGCTACTGAGCCGAAGGAACCTGTTCCTCCCACGTAGAAGGTTGAAAAGCTAGCTGCAGCGCCGAAGGCTCCTTCGATTAGGTTGATTGAAACAAAAGCTGTCAAAGATAAGACTAAAAGGTCAAAAATTGAAAAAGCAACAAGTGCGTCAGGGATTCTAAGTCCTTCGACAGAAGCAACAGTGCTGACGACAGAGAAAAGTTCTGCCATAACTCCCAGAAAAAGAAGGATGGTGAATGTATTGGATATTTTAGAAACACCGGATTCCAAACGCCCCTCTTCCTCAAAGAAAACTGTCGAAGCTGTCAAAACGCAACACAAAGCTGATCCTAAGCAAATAGAAGGCGAAGCTATAACGACCCTGGATGAAACTAGGGCAGGGCCCAAAGTGCTTGCTGAGACGAATCTTGCAACAACCGAGCAGGGGGCCGAAGAAATACCTCCAGATGCTAATATAGCTTTTGAAAAAAGTGCGGCCAAAGAAGCCGAATCTCTTATTTCCGAAGCACCCTCCGAATTTCTTGATTATATCATACGACATGCTTCAGGAAAGAAACAATCTGAAGAAGAAATTTATGAAGCCAAACACTATGCCCGAGAACTGAAGTACCCGAAGGGGGCCTTAGTATTTAATTGTACAGATGAAGATGATTTTTTGTATTGTCTCCCGGACAACAAAGAATTGTCTGTCTATCGGGAGATGGCCAGGAGTATGGGTTTTCTGAAGCTCGAGGCTGGCCTTTGCGCCATGACAAAAGATGATCTTGCAGATAGCCTTGCATACAATAGTCTGAAGGTACAAAAAGTTGTAATTTTTTAAATTTATGTATTCTGTAATGGAGTCTTTTATATTTATGTTAATTTATTTATTTTTTATTGTAGGGCCTAATACTTAGCAACGCTTTAAGAGCGCAAAAGAATGCTGAAGACGAGAGCTGCACCATTGCTCTCAACAACCTTCGAACAGAGGTTATCAAGCTGAGGAACGAAGCCACGGAAAAAGACAAAATTCTACTTACATTGGTGGACAAAGTAAAGGAGGATGAAGCTAACTTCAAGGCTCAAACTGAGATTCAAAAGAATGAGATTGAAGACCTTCGAAGACAACTGGTTGAAGCCAACTTAAAGTGCGATGTCGCTGAAGCTGATCGAGATGCCAGTGAATACTGGAAGAATTATTTAGAAAAAATAGTTGCAGAACTTTGCTCCTCCAAGGAAAGATGTTTTGAGAAATCTGTGGAATGTGTGAAGAAAATAAAGACTAGCTTCGCCAATGTAGGCGCGTATTCGAGCGAAGACAACTTTATACGAGGCGACCCCGAAGGCGTTATCGAATGGATCAGTAATGAAGCTGAATCTTTTGAAGAAATCTTAAGCGACTGTGGGGACGTTTGCACATTTTCTGGTGCAAGAGGAATTGCGGCCGTCTTGGAGAAGGTGGATTGTGATCACGTAAAGACCTTGGCCCAGGCCGAAGCTGCCTTCTCCGTGGACGTCACGAAGGACCCCTCGGCCGAAGCAAGTATAATAGGCGGAAAATTTTTCAGTGATATCTGGGAAAATGGCGACCGAGAAATGGCTCATGAAATAATGAATAAAAGCGAAAAAGATCTTCATGACGCCCGAGAAGCAGCAAAAGAGGCAGAAAGGGCAACATCACTCGAGAGATGAATAGGTATTACTTAATGGCTTTTAGCTTTGTCATTTAGTTTTTTTGTGACTTCGAACTAACTGATGTTTTATACCGCAGCTGAACTTTCTCCTCCACCAGAAGCACTCGACCCACTGGCCGACCCAGGAACAAAGAAGGAAGAAGAAATTATTAAGATGGTCGAAGCTATTATCGACGAAGTTGTTGCCGAGCTACTAAACGAAGCTGCTGAAAAAGTTCTGAAGGAAGAGTAGCAGTTATTATAAAAACATTTCTAAGATATTAATGTAACATTTGCTGAACTAAGTTTGTAATATTTTATAATTTTTTAATGTAATATGTAAATTGTTTGTAGTTCAATTCTTTACGATGCATGAAACTTTACGTACGTACCGTTTTTGAGCCTTCGGCGAAAAAACACCTTCCCTTCTTTTCATGCTTCGTGAAGAAAAACTTTTATATCTCGTGAGAATATCCATACTTCATAGAGAACATCCAAGCTTCGTTAAAACATTAATGCTTTGTAAACAATAGATTTCTTCTTCCATATCAGAGCTGATGAAGCTGTACTTTTTCAAAACTTATTTTGTGCCTTAGCACAATTTCACTTCTTCGAAACATTCTCCGAAGATCAATATTGTATCCCCCTCTTGTGCCATTGATGCAATATGATGTATGATGTTATGTTATGCGAAATGATGTGATGATGTTATGTTATGCGAAATGATGTTTATGCCGAAGACACACTCACACCACCATAGTGGAATACACAATCTGTTTGCCGCTTATTTTTCGGCTTCACCGCTTATTTTTCGGTGTATCAGCGCTGACTTTTTGCTGTAAGTTCTGCATCCCCTTATGAACGTCTTTTGTACTTCTTCGCCTTCTATTTCGGCGGTATTCGTGTTGACTTTTCGTGCTTCGCCTTATATTTCGGCAGTATTTGGCTCTGCATTCCCTTTGGAACGACTTTTGAGCAGAAAACTTACGCTGCATTTGTAACACCCCAGGTGTTTATACTCTGCTCGACAACGAGTACAGGTTTAAGCACGTGATATCAGTGAATAAGACGGACACTGAGGTCTAATTATTTTCGTTTATTGCGATTTTAATATCGCATCTGTTCTGTCTGTCGCGAGTGCGACATCGTTTTTGTTTTTATTTGTCCGGGCTCTTCTAAATTTTCGTGATGTTCGGAACATCGTTATTCCGAAAATCGGTGCGTCCGGTGATTATTTAAAATTCATCGCTCGCGCGAATATTAATTTGGGAATTTAGCCTAGTCCTCCGATTTTTATCCCGAACAAAATGATTTGGACTCGACGACAGAAATGTGCGGAGCAAACCAATCTAAATCGCGCACTGTCTGAGAAAAATCGTGAGCGAGGAGATGATCCAATTTATTCTTCAGCCCACTCGGTAAAAGAATAAAATCAACTGTGTTTAGACAACGGATAAATTTTTATCCGAGTTCGACTAAACCAGTGTTGTCTCAAATAATGTATCCGATATCCAGTCCGTCTAGGCGTTGCCCAATATAGTCTCGAAAACTATCTAAACGAAATATAGTCAGAATCGTAAACCTTGGATTCTCCGTTTCGTGATTTGGAAAATAGAGCGTGTAGCCAGTTGCCGTATTACGTGTCGACTCTTTAGTTATCACTAAAAATACTGAAGCCAAAATCTGTCTAATTCGGTCCGTTGCATTTCGCCTCGATCTAAAAAGGTGAATTAACGGTACGAATTTATCCGGCTCCCGAAAATTTGCCAAATCGAATTGTGTCTAATTATTGTTATCAATCCTGATTCGACCCATTTTACGTCGCTAAAAATCGTGATATTCAAAAATATCTGTGAATTTTTTTTAAAAAAAAGAAATAAAATTAAATCATCACGTTCCTATCATTCCGCCGCTGTTTTGGGTGGAGAAATTTTTTTTTTATCCCTGATATTTTCCATCGCCCACTGGTCTTCGTTATCCTGGCCGATAGTCTCCGTACTGCGCTGCCATTGCTCGGCTTATCTCCCTCAACGCTGCTTTCTCTCTCCCTGGAAAATATCCTCCACCACGTCCTGATCCTTATCTACGCGCACAGCGCCCTGCCGCTTCATCTCCCAGCCGTGTGCCGTGCTTCTTCGTTCTCTCCTCTGCGCGGTGATCCTGCTCCGGCCCCAGGTCGGCCGAGTTTCTGCTCCCTGCACGCTGCACTTGGCCGAGCGGCTCTACCCACTGCGCGCGTTTCTCTCCCTCCATCTTCCCCTTGCGTCGCACCGAGCTCCTACGCGCTGTCTCTACCGCCCGCTGCTCCAGCCCATCCCCTTCCTGGTGCTCGGCACCCAACTCCCCTGCGCATAGCTCGCCGAAGCACGTCGGCGTTTCTCCCTGCTCCCCGCGCGCAGTTTCCTGCTCGACGCCCTCCCTGCTCGCCGGAGGAAGCTCCCAGCCGAGCAGCTCCTGGTCTCCAGCCTTCTTCTCTGTGCGTCCTGAGCTCCTCCAGTGCCGGGTCCGGCTCCCTGAGCGTTTGACCTCCTGCTCGCCGCGCCCAGCTGTGAACTCCCCTACGCGTTTTCCTTTGCCGGCCGTGTAGCTCGGCCCCGGCCGTCCGCGCACCTCCCGGCTCCAGCTTCCTCTGCCCAGCCACCGTCGAGATTCCCTGCGCGCGCTCCATCTCCCTCCGCGCGCTCGCGGCTCGGCTGCAACGCTAGCGAACTTGGTCCCTGCATCCTCACTGCTGTCGCGTCCATGGCGCCCAGCTTGGATTTTTGCTTGGTCGTCCGCCGTTTCTCAGTGTCGTGGTCTCGCCCGGCCATGTTCTGTCAAGGTTGTTCCTGCGCGTGCTGCTGCGAAGCTCTCTGTTCAGTTCGTCTCCGTCGCGTTGTCGTACGCGCGAAACTGCTCGCGTTCGATATAAGTCCGTGACGCGCGTGCTGGACACGGCGAAACGTTGCGTGGGCTTGTATCCGAGCCCGCCCGACCGTGACCTCGCTTTGCTTCTTGCGTCGCTACTCGCCAAGTCCTTCCCCAGTCCGCGCCATAAAATTCACTCGGACACGATCTCGTCGTCGTTCCGCGCGTCAGCAAGAAATCTCAAGAATCGGGTGAAGACGAAGCTAGCAGCGCGATATTCCCCAAGCGCTCGACAAATTGCCTGGATCGGAAAATCGCTACTGATCTCGCGGCTTCGAGTCAGCTGCTGAAACGGTAAGCTGATAAATTATTCAGAATAGTTCGATCGTTAGATAAATTAATGTGCTAGTGCGATACGCATTAAGGTGCTCGATAAATTGCGTGAGTCACGAAACTCTCGTCGACTTCGCAGTTCTTGCGATTATCGAGCCAGATTTAGTTTTGGCGAATTATTTCGCTATTCCGATTAATTAGCTGAATTAGTGTGCCGAGTAGAATATTAGTAGGCCTGTGTGATAAAGAAATGTTTGATTAATTGTTGACATGTGAAATATGTGAGGAGTGAAATAAAATTAAAATAGTTCTTTGTGAGCGATGTAGTATAATTTATAAAACACAGGATAAGTTTAGAATTTAATTAATTAGCTGATAACTAGTGTTTCCGTATAAGATAGTTTAACGCCTCGCCGCTAGGTGTTTAAATCCGCTATCACGTAACACTATTTAGGTTTGTAATATTTCCGTCGATATGCATTCATGTGCATAATGCATTCCATTCAGGTACGCTAATTAATCGCGTGATGCGGAAGATAACCCAAGTCGACCCCAAGCGCGGACTAATCCGCAGGATGATGCTGATGGATGAACTGGAAGATGGATAATCTGAACGAGTGCCAAGCCAAAGGATGATCATCAAGTGCTCATCGCCTAACAAACACTAACCTAGTGTTACTCAGGCAAGCCCCGGTGCATGCAACCCCTTTCCTTGTGTTTTTAAAATACTTTTCGCACACTTTAAGTCTAGTGAAATGTGCATTAGGTTCATAGGAATTGCTTGAAACCCTTTGATGCATTGCTTTCCTTGATATCCATACCTTTATAGATACTTCTGTGAAGTATCAAAATTATGATTTACAAAAATGCTTAGCCTTGCTTAGATCTTGTGGATAGAGGTTGTTCTTAATTTAACTCGAGAAAGGATGGCTTCTACCTGCAAGAATATTTTCATTTGGAGCAATGGTGGGATCTTACTGCAAAGTTCCCTGTGATGCTCTTTCATCCTAAGGAACAGACACAATCCTAAGGATGGAAATACGTAAATTGAGACTTGGGGGTAGGAACAGGTGATGTTCTACCCAGGTTGATTAAGGATTAACGCGTATGTAGGCTTGATGATCGAGGACCCTTTAACTGGTCACATGCCTCGTCATGGGTAAGCCTTGCCTCGGGCAGACTAAGGCCGGAATAAGATAACACGAAATGGGCGTGGAGCGGTGGCGAGAGTAGCGTGTACCCTCCGTGGCAAGAGGCTGGACGGTGGTGTATCTGTGCTCTCGGTTTGCGTGAACCTGATCCGGTCTTAAGAACCCCGGTGGCGGGTTGACATATGCAAGGGTTAAGTGCTACATATGTCGTGTGATTGGAGATCCTCAGCTGAGTATAATCGATTCGGATCGCCGTACCTTCGCGGTTATGAAGACTTGGTCACTGCCCTGCAACCTAAAGTCAGGATGTGAACACTATGGATAAAAATGATGTTGTATGGATGAGATGTTAAAATTAGACTAGATGCAAATAGAGTCTATTAATACTTAATATGGCATTAAAAGATTGAAAGTAAGGACTCACTTTAGTAAGCTACTTCTGCAAAAATATAAGTTGATTTTTGCTAAAGCCTCTCCTTGACTCCTATTTATCCAGCATACCCTTGAGAGTCTTTTCCTTAGTCGGGTAAGACTTGCTGAGTAATTCCATACTCAGGGTTTTATTCCCTGTTGTTTTTCAGGTCTAACTTTGTGATGCTGTGATGGTGTTAAGTGCCGGTGGGCTCGGCCTTCTTATAAGTCTAAGTAACCCTTCTATACTTCTTATTGAGGATGGTCACTTGAGCTAGCATATATTTCAATCTCATACTTTTGTAACCACTCCGGTAAAATAATATAAAATTTCTGTAACTTGTAAAATTTGGTAATAAGATTTCCGCTGCAAAAATATTGGTGTGTGTGATTTGTGTTACTTAATCTCGCGGTTCTGGTTGTAAGTGGTTTATCCGATGTCCTTGGGCAATCGGACGGATCCTGTTAAGTTATCTGGTGCACATGCATAGCTGTCTGAGGTCTTTGAGACAAGGACAGGTGCATGTGGGCCCAATAACTTGGGAGGTTCTGCCACAGCATTCCCTTAGGAACGACTTTTGTGGCTTCGGCAAACTTACGCTGCGTTCCTTAGGAACGACTTTTTGTAGCTTCGACAAACTCACGCTGCGTTTCTTACGAACGACTTTTGAGCTTCAACAATTTTTGAACTTCGTGAGTCCGTGGAGAAGATATATTTCACAATAGCAAGAACGAAGCTATTACAAGAAATTGGAAATGGCAAGAAAACTAAGCTTACAATAATTGTTCCTTATTAAAGATGAAAATGACAATGAATGTAAGACTGTTTCAAGGGTAGGATATCTCTCAATAGATGTGTTTCGACTCTGGCACAGTATTGTTGACTGTGCGAGCTTCGGACTCTTCCCTGAAATCTCGCTGCTGATGGGTCTGTTGGCTCCCTTCTGGCTGCTGGCCTCGTGAATATGCAGGTTGTAGTGGCGGCGGAGGTGGAGGCTGTGGCCAAGACGCCTATGGCTGGCTAGCCGAAGCAACAGAAGCTGTAGGATGGTTATCCACATACTCTGGTATGTAGGGTGAGTGATACAAAGTGGTGTGCATGACCTGCTTCGGCTGGTTCTGCTGAGCTGCAGCTTCTGCTATTTCCTTTTGTTTCTGAATGGTAACATGACACATCCTTGTAGTATGGCCCTTGTCCTCACCACAGAATAAGCAATAAATTTTTCTAGGCTAATCCCCAAACCTTCCTCCAAAGCCCCTGGCGCTTCTGCCTCTTGGAGCTGATGGCCGGAAAGAGCTTTGTTGTTGCCTCGAAGATTGTGAAGTATATTGTGACTTCTACAGCTGACTTCCTCTGTCATCACTCTGGGTGGAGTGAATTGACCTGACATGCCTTGGGTGGATTCTTCCTCCGAAGCCCCTGGTCATCTCAAAGAACCTGTAGGCTTCCTCCCTTCTTTGGCGAAAATCATTGTCAGCCCAGATGTATTCATCCATCTTTTGAAGCAACTTCTCCAGGGTCTGAGGGGGTTTCCTGGTGAAGTATTGGGCCGTAGGTCCTGGCCGAAGCCCTTTGATCACGGCCTCAATGACGATTTCATTGGGCACAGTTGGCGCTTGTGCCCTTAAACGCAAGAACCTTCGGACATATGCCTAGAGGTATTCTTCGTGGTCTTGCGTGCACTGGAACAAAGCTTGAGCAGTAACCGGCTTCGTCTGAAACCCTTGAAAACTGGTGATCAACATGTCCTTCAGCTTCTGCCATGATGTGATTGTTCCTGGCCGAAGAGAGGAGTACCAGGTTTGCGCAACATTCTTGACTGCCATGATGAAAGATTTCGCCATGATTGCAGTATTGCCCCCATATGAAGATATGGTTGCTTCGTAGCTCATCAAAAACTGCTTCGGATCTGAGTGCCCATCATACATGGGGAGCTGGAGTGGCTTGTATGATGGGGGTCATGGGGTAGCCTGCAGTTCTGCTGACAGAGAAGAAGCATCATCAAAAGCAAAATTTCCATGATGGAAATCATCATACCATCCATCTTCGTTGAAGAAGCCTTCTTGATGAAGCTCCCTATGTTGGGGCCTTCGTTCTTATTCGTCTTGAGCAAGATGGCGTACTTCTTCAGTGGCTTCGTCAATCTGCCTTTGAAGATAAGCTAATCGGGCCATCTTCTCCTTCTTCCTTTGTACTTGCTGATGAAGTATCTCCATGTTTCTGATTTCTTGGTCCAACTCCTCCTCTTGGAGTGTTGGACTGGAGGCTTTCCTCTTCTGGCTTCGAGCCTCTCGTAGGGAGAGGGTCTCCTGGTTTGGATCCAGTGGCTGTAGTGCTACAACCCCTAGCGCTGAAGCTTTCTTCGGCGGCATGACGAAGGTCGATGCTTGCCGAAGGTGGTCGAAAAAAAGGGTTCACCGGAGGTGGGCGCCAATGTTGGAGACTTGCTCTCAAATGCTATAAATTAAGAACAAGGCAACACAAAAACAGGTTATTTGTTAATGACTTTCGTCCTTTGAACCATTATTTCCCCAAGGGTATAATGATTCTCGGACGAAGGTCATGAAGGACATATCTTCATCATCTCCGCATATATATATGTATACATGTTAATAGCAAACGAAGCGTGCAAGGCATAAGAAACAATGTAAAGAATCATATGACATTATCACATATATTTTTCATTACATAATTGTTAATAAATATAAAGACAATGTCGAATTACATTCAGTACCTTCGGCTTGACAGAAGACAAAGATACAAGCGTGACGCAAAAAGCAAATGCCAGATCAGCGTGAACAGTACGGGAGTACTGTTCATCTATTTATAGGCACGGGACGCAGCCCATGTGAAATTACATCCATGCCCTTTACATTTGCTAGTGACTCTAAAGTAATCCACTGTTCTGATCCGAGTCCGAAGGTACCTGTTCATATATAATACTTGGGAAATATTGTTAAATCATATTTTTGAGGACCTTCGGCAGACGAAGGCCCCCAACAGTTATCTTGAGGGTGTCCTAGATCTGTTTGGTGTTGTCCAAACCACTCACCTTGTTGTACTCATCCCTGCAAAGAGATGCTAGCAAAACAGTAGTAGCTTGGGCATTCTTATGAATTTGCTCATTTATAAAAACGGGATTGTCAGTACTATCAAAATGCATTCCGTTTTCAACAATCTCCTAGATACTAGGATGGAGGGAAAATAAATGACTACGCATTTTATGGCTCCAGAAAGAGTAGTCTTCTCCATCAAAGTGTGGAGGTTTCCCAAGAGGAATTGATAGCAAATAAGCATTCGAATTGTACGGAATACGAGAATAATCAAATGAATAGTTTTGATAAAATGTTTTCTTCTTTGACGAGTCATCGTCATCGTCGTCGTCCCTTGGTGAAGAAGAAGATGCATCGCTGTCGTAGTAGATGATCTTCTTGATGCGTCTCTTCTTCTTCTCGTCTTTCTTTTTGTGACTCGAGCCTAAGTCAGTAGGCTTGTTGTCTCTTGGCTCGTTGAAGAGAGACTCCTTCTCCTTGTTGTTAATCACCATCCCCTTACCCTTAGGATCCATCTCTTCGGGCGGTTAGTCCCTTAAGTGAAGAGTATGGTTCTGATACCAATTGAGAGCACCTAGAGGGGAGGGGGCGAATAGGTGATCCTGTAAAATTAAACACTAAATAGCCACAAACTTGATTGTTAAGAAGTTAGTGTAATCAAGTGGCTATGGAGCAATCACAAGAAGCAACACACAAGACACACGATTTTTATCCCATGGTTCGGCCAAGTAACACTTGCCTACTTCCACGTTGTGGCGTCCAAATGGACGAGGGTTGCACTCAACCCCTTTCAAGTGATCCAATGATCAACTTGAATACCACGGTCTTTTTGTTTAGAGTATATTTCCTGTTTGCGAGGAATCTCCACAATTTGGAGTCTCTCGCCCTTACAATAGAGATCATAAAGAAAGCATAGGGTAAGGTTGGGAGAAGCAACACATGCAAGACTCAAATACGCAGCACAACCACGCACACAAGTGAAGACTTGAGCTCAAATGACAACACAGGGAGTTCACAACTCGAATGGAGCCCAAATCACTAACACGACGAATCAAATGCATGGGAGCGGAGTCTGGATGTCTTAATATGCTTAGAGAATGCTTGGGTGACTCCTCCATGCGCCTAGGGGTTCCTTTTATAGACCCAAGGTAGCTAGGAACCGTTGGAGATCAACATGGAAGGCTATCCTTGCCTTCTGTCAAGTGGCACACCGGAAAGTCCGGTGCGCCACCGGACAACCACTATAGCTTGTCCGGTGCACGATTTCCTTCCAAATCAGGCAAAGTCGATCGTTGCTCCCGTGGGTCAGATGGCACACCGGACACTGTCCGGTGCAAACCGGACAGCCCGGTGTATCCAGCCGACCGTTGGAGCAGCCACGTGTCGTGCATTGATCGCGCGGACGACCATTGGCGCGGGCGTCGTTGGCTCACCAGATAGTCCAGTGCACCACCGGATAGTCCGGTAAATTATAGCCACGTCGCCCCATTCCTTTTCCCGAGAGCGAAGAGTTCGCCATAGATGACTCACCGGACAGTCCGGTGCACCACCGGACAGTCCGGTGAATTATAGCCATACGACTCCGTCGATTCCCGAGAGTAGCTAGTTCACCGGAGACCAGCCTGGCGCACCAGACACTGTCCGGTGCACCACCGGACAGTCCGGTGTGCCAGACCAGAGTAGATACTTGGCTGTTTACCGCCAAGTCTTTTCCGATGCTTTTTCTTCTTTTGTTGGCCCTGTTTCTAGCACTTAGACAAACACATTAGTATACAAAATAATATACTAAGTCTAGAAACATACCTTACACTTTGATTTTCACTCTCCACACATTTTGCACATAGGTACTCAAATAATGTGTTGGGCATCTAATCACCAAAATACTTATAGAAATTGCCCAAGGGCACATTTCCCTTTCAAGAACTGCTATGCAATTCTTAATTGAGAAGTTATCACCTCCTCTTGCTTCCATTTCTCTTGCCAATTGTGTCGCTTCATCTTCAACTTGTTTCCTTTTAAAGTCTAAGTATCTCTCCATCAATACTTCTATGTTGGAACTCCTTTTTTGCCTCTTTGATCCCTTTTCTTCTCCATTCCTTGGAACATCAGCAGTTCTTTTTGGCCTTTCATCCTGTCTGTTAGCATTTACATCCACTCCTTCAACTTCATACACTCTGTCTTCTGCTTCATTTTGTCTGTGGTCTGCCAAAGGGTCTCCCACATCTTTATGGTCTTCTACGTTGATAAGAATATCTCCAGTCCCAATTTGTGTGAGATCTAGACCATTTGGTTGAGTAGAAGTAAAGTAGTAGGTCCCTTCAATAATATTGCCTATATAATGAAATTTTAGTGCAAGAAATAGTACACCATAGTGAATAAGCATAGATATTGGTAAAAGAGATATGACATGGTGAAACTAACCATCATGTAGCTCTCTCAAAGCTTCAAATAGAGGAAAAATTTGTTGTGAAATTTCTTAGCCCTTGCAAATGGCTGGACAATAAAGTCAAATTAAATAGAAGATTGATGCCATCTTTTCATATGTAGTGCAATGATACAGTTATTATCTAAAGCAACACCACACATTCTAGCCAAAAGGTAGAAATACATTTCAAACCAACAGATACAGTTCAAAGTGGATGAGGTTCAAACCAATAGGTAGAAAAACAGTTGAAACCAACATATACATGATATAGTGTACTTTCATTTTATTAAAAAAACAAAATCGATCTAAGTGGATGAGTCATTTTATTAAAAACCAAAATGGATCTAAGTGGATGAGGAATCTTTTGCTGATGCTCGAAAACATACTATTGGAGAAAGAAACTTACTTTGATTATGTTGTCTCATATAGGTGGATCAGCTTGAATTATACACCTTCTCTTATCCCAACAAACTCCGCTTTGTTTCCTTGCATCTTTCAATATCTTGTAACTCTCTTTAACTCATTTTCCTTTTCTTGGATTTGAGCTTTTGAAAATTCTGCATATCTTTCCCTCTCTTGAAATTTCTTGGCAATCTTGTTCCATGCATCGGATGTCCAACCATTGTTACCCTTATATTTAGGTGTATTGTGTTCATGTAACAAGTCAACAAGGGTCTTCTCTAACATAGAATTCCAATTTGCTCTTGTTTTCCCTGCAAATCAGCACATAAGCAACATAAGGAAGAACCAAAACTAATAAAAAAGAACCAACATGTATACCTTTCGGAGAGCCTCCATGTGTCTTTGAAACAGTAGCTATAGGAGATTTTTTTCTTTTGTGTACCTTTAGATAAGAGCATGTTAAATATCGGAGACCCCCTTCTAAGCATGTTTAATCTTGGAGACCCCCTTCGAAGTATGTTAACATATAACATGAGCATAATTAGAACATGAAAGCATAAATATGAACAACAATAGATTTTAGAGATTATTGAACTGAAAGCATATTTGAATAACATTAAAGCATCATAACTAATACAAACTACATTTCCTAAGAACTTATTACAATCCTAATAACATTAAAGCATATTCTAATGCATCACTAATTGTTTCTATGTTGTTGATAATCAATCCACATTTATTGTGCAATTGTGTCTATAAGATTGTTGCCTTGTTCATTGCCTTGATCATTACTTTGATCTTCATCTAGAAGGTCAACAAATTGCCTTGAACATTTTCTTCCTGATCTTCTAACAATTGTCCATATTCTTTGAGAGACTGAATAATGTTGTGCAACACAGCATCTGCTACCGGTATCTTCACTTGGTTTTTTCTATTTTGTGAAACGTGACAACCTTAAGAATGGGGAAGCATTTCTTTATAACTCCCAAGGTCCTCTCAATATGATTCCTCAACACTGCATGGCGATGATTAAAGATCTCCTTGTAATTTTGTGGTCTTCGGCGACCTGCCCCATATTCCTTCAAATGATACCTAACTCCATGATATTGGGCAAGGAAAGATGGTGTGATGGCATAACCGCCATCTACTACATAAAATTTCCCCAGGGGTACTTGAAAGCCACTGTTCATTGCAGCCCTAAGAACTCTAGCATCTGTCGCGGACCCCTCCCACCCATTGGATATGAAAGTTACATTGAGATCAAAATCACACTCTACCATTACATTTTGAGTAAAAGTGTCCTTCCTATTCCTGAATGGAGCGACTTTGTCACGTGATATCGATATAGGCACATGAGTGCCATCGGTTGCGCCAATGCAATTCTACATAGACAAAACTACATGTGATTTTGTAACACCCTAATCCATTGTCTAAAAGGAATCATTTAATTTACTAGTTTTTAGTAGAAACAAAAAAACTTTTATATAATGAAAATAGCGATAATTTCTTGAATAGATAAAATTTTACCAAGAGTTTGATGCATTCATACTGAACAATAAATTTTGTTTGACTTGACTTGTAATTTCAATTCTTGGATTTAATTGTGTGCGAAAGATCTCGATTAATAAAATGTTAATGAGTTGCTAAAATAATATTTTTGGAATATGCATTTCGATATGTTACTAATTTCGATATTTACAATAAAATTACATGCTTTTGAAATTTAAATTATATTGGTTTTAACTAGTTTACGTATAGTTTTCTAAATAAGAAATCAAAAAGAAAAGTAACCTTATTGTTTTTGTAACAAAAATAAGAGATAGTTATTTATAATGTTATCTGTTTATAAAAATGTAAATATATCGACTACCCCTTATAGTTTATCTTTATTTATGTGTTTTCAATAGTTTGCATGCTCTCATGAATCACTTTAAATTATATTTATTATAGTCAATTAATGTGTAGTTTTCTAATTATGAAGTTAAAAACACAAATGTAGCTCATCTTTTCTTAATCAAACATACTAAATAAACAACTATATAATTACCTTTTATGATTTAGATTTGTATTCAAGTATTTCATATTAAATATGTGTATGACAGATAGAGATTTCTAATAATATTAATATATCTTAATTCACCCACATAACTAAAATGATAGATTAAATATTGCTGAACATACTTTCCTTTTTAACGAATTAGATCATTTATTCCTAATTTAGAACTAAAGAGAATTAATAGATTAATTATCCTTTCTCATAATTTATTAATCAAACCTATAGTCAATTTGTTAATAACTAGATTTTAGGCATGATTAATCATTTCATGAAATTTAGTCCATGTTATATATAAATCACTTAGTTTTTCCTAAAGGGTACAATAAAGTAATAACTAAAATGTTACTACATATATTGACTTTGAATATAGCTTTCTTAATAATAATATAGACAATGTGTTTTCTCAGTAAAAATAAATATAATCATTTGTTTAATTATCTTTTCATAATCAATTTCGAATTATATCTTAGCTTTTTGTAAATAAAGGTTTAATAATGTTATAATGTGTTTTATCATCTTATGAACCATTAATATTAGATTCCACATATAGCTTTTCTAAAAAGATTAAAATGGTAAACCTAATATTTGTATGCTTATAATTAAGATATTTTCAAGCTTAGGTCTTCCTTTATAAAATAAGAACCAAGCCCTTTTCAAAAGAGCGCCTTCTTGTTATAACCATTGCTTGTGATGTTTTTGAAAGGCATATGCTCTTTTCGTTATGCTTTCTTTTGGTTTTATCTATGGTGAATGTTGTATGTTATTGAGTGGTGCTTGTTTCTTCTTGTTTGTTTGCGTGTTATTAAGTGGTTGATTCAGTAGTTGAATTGAGATCTATTCCGTGGAAGAACCTCAAATTTTCTATAAGCAAGGCAAGTGGACTTCTCCCCCTGCATATTCTGTTTGAACCCATTCAACACATGGTAACTAAGTTTACATCCATGATATGCATAATTTGATGGGTTACCTATTCAAATACACCTAACCTTTCCAACCTTATTCCTTGATCAAACCTAGGTATTGTTGGGGCCATGCTTCGTTGCGCCGAAGGTCTTACACGAAGAAGCAGCTTCGGCTGAAGTTGTCCCCAGGAGATGGCCGAAGGTTCCTTTTTATGGAGCTTCGGCATTACAAACCGACATAGAGATAGAATGACCTTTTTATCCATAAAGGTCTGAGTCAATGTTGTAAACTTTTGTAAGGGGCATAATTGTAATTCGTCACAGGCTGTGTCCTGTGTCTATAAATAGATGAACAGTATCCCTGTACTGTTCACGCGAACTTGACATTTGTTTTCGCATCACACCTGTACTTTTGCCTTCCTCAGGACCGAAGGTACATTTGTAATTTGAAGTCATTTATATTCATTCATGATAATAAAAATGGAGATGATTCTATGATAACATTTAAATGTTTATTTTATACCTCATGATTCGTATGAACACTTCGTTGCTTATTATTACACTCACGAAGGTACGTCCTTCGTAACCTTCGTCCGAAATTCTTTATATCCTGAAGGGATATAATGTTTTGGAGGACGAAGGACTTTAACACTTAACATTTTCTATGTTGCCTTGTTCTTAACTCTTAGCATTTGAGAACAAGCCCCCAACATTGGCGCCCACCTCCGGTGAACTCACTTCCACTTTTCTGAGCTGATGGCTTCGTTCAACAATCAAGCTGGAGCTGCTTCGGCTTCGAAGCTGGTGCTCCCGATAACAGGTGGTTCTTGCTCAGAGCCGGCTAACAAGAAGCAGAAGAAGGAGGCTCAGAGAAGGGTGCAGCATGTTGGAGTGCAGGGACCCTTCATCAAGTCAAAATGGTCCCACATTCCAATTACTTTCTCTCAGGAAGACCTTCAGCTTAAGGATTATCCTCACAATGATGCCATGGTTATCTCTCGCGTGATCAAAGGATTTCTGGTCCACAATGTCTTAGTTGATACAGGCAGCACAGCTGATATTATATTTGCTAAAGCCTTCAGACAAATGCAAGAGCCCGAAGACAAGATTCATGATGCTACGCACCCTCTTTGTGGCTTCGGAGGGCGGCAGATTGTAGCACTTGGGAAGATTACCATGCCGGTAACCTTCGGATTTGTTAACAACACAAGGACTGAGCAAATTGTGTTTGATATTGTTGACATGGAGTATCCTTACAATGCTATCATTGGCCGTGGTACTCTTAATGCCTTCGAAGCAATTCTTCACCCAGCTTATCTCTGCATGAAGATACCTTCGGACCAAGGGCCTATTGCTATTCATGGAAGCCAGGAAGCTGCTAGAAGGGCCGAAGGAAGCTGGACTGACTCCAAAGCAATCCATAACATAGATGGAGCTGAAGCTTGTGAACAGTACAAGTTCAGAAGGGAGAAAGCAGCTTCAGCAGATCAGCCGAAGCCCATGCTATTGTGTGAGGACATAGCAGAGCAGAAGGTATTGTTGGGCTCGCAATTATCTGAAGACCAGGAGAAAACCTTGATAAGGTTTTTATTCAACAACAAAGATGTTTTTGCATGGTCAGCTAATGATCTCTGTGGAGTAAATCGGGATGTTATTGAACATTCGCTCAATGTTGACCCATCCTTCAGACCCCGAAAGCAGAGGCTTCGGAAGATGTCGGATGACAAGGCCGAAGGGGCTCGCAATGAAGTAAAAAGACTCCTCAGTGCAGGAGTTATCAGAGAAGTAAAGTATCCAGAGTGGCTAGCTAACACTGTTATGGTGAAGAAGGCCAATGGCAAGTGGAGAATGTGTATCGATTTCACAGATCTCAACAAGGCTTGTCCGAAGGACGAATTCCCGCTGCCAAGGATAGACTCTTTAGTCGATGCAGCAGCTTCTTCAGAGCTCATGAGTCTCCTGGACTGCTACTCAGGCTATCATCAAATCTGGATGAAGAAGGAAGATGAGCCGAAGACTAGCTTCATAACCCCAAGTGGCACATATTGCTATCTTCGGATGCCTGAGGGGCTCAAAAATGCTGGAGGAAGTTTCAGCAGAATGACTGCGAAGGTCCTCCAGTCCCAGATAGGCAGAAATGTGTTGACTTATGTCGATGACATCATTATAAAAAGCACGAAGCAGGAAAATCATATTGCTGATTTGCAGGAGACCTTCGCCAGTTTCAGGCAAGCTGGTTTGAAGCTGAATCCCAAAAAATGTGTCTTCGGGGTAAAGAAGGGGAAATTTCTTGGATGCTTGGTTTCAACAAAGGGAATCGAAGCTAATCCAAATAAAATTGAAGCTATACTTCGAATGGAGCCACCAACCACAAGAAAGGGGGGCCAAAGATTGACAGGAAGGCTGGCATCTCTCAACAGATTCATATCCAGATCAGCAGAAAGAAATTTACCCTTCTTCGAGGTGCTGAAGTCAGCTGAAGTCTTTCAATGGGGACCAAGTCAACAAAAAGCTTTCGAAGAGCTGAAGCAATATTTGATAGATCTAACAACATTAACTCCACCAACGCCAGGGGCTCCTCTGTTGTTGTATGTGGCAGCTTCGCACTCGGCAGTAAGTGCAGCACTTGTCCAGGAGAAGCTTGATGGACAAATCAAGAAGCAGGTTCCAGTATATTTTGTATCTGAAGTCCTTAGTGTATCAAAGAAAAATTATACAGAGCTGGAGAAGGTATTGTATGCCGTTTTAATGGCATCCAGGAAGCTTCGGCATTATTTTCAGGCATACAATATTATTGTTCCTTCTTCGCAGCCGTTAAAGGACATCATGAGAAATAGAGAAGCTACTGGACGGATTGGAAAATGGGCTGCAGAGCTCAATGAGTTTTACATTGATTATGTGCATAGATCCTCGATCCAGTCTCAAGCATTGGCAGATTTCATTGCCGACTGGACGCCAGGGGCTCAGGATGAAGAAGCAAATAAAGATGCCGAAGTGTGGACAGTGTTTTGTGATGGCTCTTGGGGAACCTTCGGAGCAGGTGCAGCCGCTGTGTTGGTCTCACCTTCCAAGGTTAAAACTTGTTATGCAGCAAGACTTGATTTCAGCTGTACAAACAATATTACTGAATACGAAGCCCTGCTCCTGGGCCTTCGGAAATTAAAGGCAATGGGAATCAGAAGGGCGATTCTTAAAACTGATTCCCAGGTCGTTTCGGGTCATATTGATAAAAGTTGCAAGGCTAAAGATCCGAAGCTTGAAAAATATCTAGACACGGTCCGAAGGATCGAAGCCTCCTTCGAAGGATTTTCTGTCAAGAATATCCCTCGAGGACAAAATGAGCATGCTGATTTGCTAGCCAAGTCTGCAGCACAGGGGCTGCCGTTACCTTCGGATGTGTTCTTCGAAACAATAAAGGCACCTTCAGTAGAACTCCTTGAAAGAGCAGTCCTCAACATATCTCCTGTTTACAGCGAAGATTGGAGAACTGAAATCATCTCTTACCTTCAGGGTAACTTCCTATCAGATGACGAAGCTTATAATAAAAGGATAGAGGCAAGAGCTCGTCCGTATGTCATGATAGAAGGGGAGTTATACAAGCATGGAGTTTGCGCTCCGCTGCTCAAGTGTCTATCTAGAACCGAAGGTATAGAGTTGATGAAAGAAATACATGCAGGCCTGTGTGGATCCCACATTGGATCTAGGCCGTTACTTGGAAAATTCTTCCGCCAAGGGTTTTACTGGCCGAAGGCAGCTTCGGATGCAGCGGAGTTAGTTCAAAAGTGCGAAGGTTGTCAGAAATGTGCAAGAGATCAAAAGCAACCTTCGTCTTTGACACAGCTAATACAACCCATCTGGCCATTGCAAAGGTGGGGCCTTGACTTGTTAGGTCCATTACCACCGGCTCAAGGGAATCTAAAATATGTTATAGTGGCTGTGGAATATTTTTCTAAATGGATTGAGGCGAAGCCATTAGCCACAATAACTTCGGCCACTGTCCAAAAGTTTTTCTGGCAGAATATTGTCTGTCGCTTCGGGGTACCGAAGGCCATCACTGTAGATAATGGAACGCAGTTCGACTCTGAAGCTTTCAGAAATTTTTGTGATCAAATCGGTACGAAGATCCACTTTGCATCAGTCAGGCATCCGGAGTCAAATGGGCTCGTTGAAAGGGCCAACGGCATTATAATGACAGGAATAATGAAGTTAATCTTCAATCAACCCAGGGGAAAGTGGCCAGATCAGTTAACCAAAGTGGTGTGGAGCCACAATACAACAACATCAAGGTCTACAGGCTTTACTCCATTCAAATTATTATTCGGTGACGAAGCAGTAACTCCGGAAGAAGCTAAAGCTGGATCAATAAGAGTAGTAGCTTCGGCAGAATCAGGTCCCGAAGATGCTTGTCTTGTGGAAAAAGATGCCTTAGAGGGAATCAGGCTTCAAGCTGTGGAAAATATCAATAAATACCAAGCTGAAACAGTCAAATGGCGAGATAGAAAGGTCCGGCTAAAAAATATTGAGCCGGGACACTTGGTGCTTCGGAGAGTAGCTAACCCAGATATAGTGGGCAAGCTACAGTTGAAATGGGAAGGACCTTTCTTAGTAGTATCTTCGTCAAGGCCTGGTTCGTACAGATTGAAGGACATGGATGGCAACGAAATTCCAAGATCTTGGAATGCGGATGAGCTTCGGCGATATTATGTATAACTTGATGTAACTTTTTATGTTTTTTCTTTTCTTTTTCATGGCACCCTTTTCCTTTCTAAAGGGGGAGAAAGGTTTTTAATGGGGCCATCATGTGTAATTTCCTTTTTTAGTCTTATAAGAGCAAAATCCCCCAAAAAATGTAAATGTAAAAACTGAGAACGCACCATCGAGTGCCGAAACTGAAAAAGCGAAGAAGCTCCAAAAACGTCCCTAAGGGGATGCAGAGCTCACAGCGAAAAGTCAACGCTGATTCCGCCGAAAGTAAAAGGCGAAGAAGCTCCAAAGACGTCCCTAAGGGGATGCAGAGCTTACAGCGAAAAGTCAACGCTGATACCGCCTAAGTAAAAGGCGAAGAAGCTCCAAAGTCGTTCCTAAGGGAATGCAGAGCTGATGTGTGGTTGTTTCTAAGGAAATAATGGCTGAGAGTGTGGCTTCGGATATATGTTTTGGACATTCATTCGCACATTACATTACATCATAGCATTTGCATTCATAAGCATTCATTCATAGCATTTACGTTCCTAAGTGGTTGTTTCGGCAAAAGGAAGAAGCGGTCTTTTATGCTTCGTTGTGTACAAAAAAGAAAAGCTTCGGCAAAAGGAAGAAGCGGTCTTTTATGCTTCGTTGTGTACGAAAAGAAGGGAAGGTGTTTTTTCGCCTTTGGCTCAAAATACTAATTTCGTCCACATCAAAGCGCCTCAATAGAAGGGTAAGAATATATTACAAGGTATGTACAAAGTTCCTTGAGAACAGTTTAATTGTATTTACAAAAGTTGTTACAAAAGTCTCCTGAGTTTTTCTATAGTATACTCCTACTGATCTTCACTGAGCTTCAGCTTCGGCGACATATTTTAAGCATCATCTTCAGCTTCGTCATCCTACATGAATCAAGGTATCGCGAGTAAAAATCAAGTGTGAAGGAGAAGGTAAGTACAAAGTATGATTTCTTACTGGTTCAAGATGACTTCGAGCTTCGTCTCCAGCCTTCTCCCGCCCGCCTTTTGTCCATATCATTTTTATAAACCTATTTGAGATGCTTCGGGCGAGGTCAGGAATATCGTCTAGAATTAATGGAGACAGGGCGAAATTGGGCCTGTTGACGATTTTTCCATGCTCGCAGCCGGCCTTCAGGAACGCTGCAGCGGTACCCCGAGAAGCTACCCAGGCACAGAAGTCACCGTGCCCGGCTATAACTTCGTCAAGCTCATCAATTTCAGCTTCAATATGATCAAAGGTTTTTGGTAAATTTTCAGCTGAAGGGGTAAACTTCCCACTGCTGGCTCCAACTGAGTAAAAGATCTTCTTTAATTGTTGAATGCAGCTGGTACTAAATTTCAAACATTTATCCTGAAGGCTTGTTAATGATTTCTTCAAATCTGAGTTGGTTTGGACTTCGGCTTCAAGTTTTGAATTAAGCTCTAGCTTCTCTTGTTCAAATTGTTTTGATTGGCAGATAAGCTTCGAATTCAATTCTGATACTTTAGCTTCAGTCTCTGCCAGCAAGCCTTCAGTTGTTTGGAGTTCAAAGTCTTTCTTTTCAAGAATAGCTGATTGCTCTTTTATCTTGCTCTCTAGATTTTCGATTATAGCTTCGTGTTTCTTATCCTCTAGATCTTGCTGCATCCTCAAAGCTTTGCTTAGAAGCATGCTCTGAAAATAAACAACCTTCGTTAGGAATATTTCCATTATTAAAAAGCAATAAAAGCCAGAGAAAAGGTTGATTACCTTGAAATTGGAATAAAATAAGCTGCCGACGATATGTTGTCGTCGGTAGCGGCTGATATCTGTTTCTAGCTTCGGAAAACCGATACTCTTTGATAGAGTACCGATGACCTTAGCTCCAGTTTGGTCTCGGATGCAGCCTAATTTTTCATCATCAATGCCTCCAAATAGAAGAGCTCCTGGCTTGTATCCGCAAGATTTGGCATATTCCTTAAGCTCTTCTATTTCGGCCTTCGACAGTTTTTGCCCAACTAAATTTTGAAATATGTAAGCTTCGTCTTCCGAAGTGTCTTCGGCTATTTCTTTTCCCTTTCCAGGCACTGTGGCCATGGTTTCTTCACCAGCAGTGGCAGCTTCTTCTGCAGCCATGTCTAGCAAAATTTTGTCGATATCCTCAATGGTAGTTTCTAAGTTCACATCTTCGGCTGAAGCGGCTTCGGTAGCCGCGACCTCCGAAGGTGCGACTTCGACATTTGTTTTGCCCTCAACAGCTGGCGTTTTCCGAATTGACGCCCTCGGTGGCGTCTTGTCAATAACTTCGGTTACTGCAATAATTCTTTGCCTTTTTGCTTTGGTTATCTTCGTTTTTTCCGGCTCCTCCACCTTTCGAAAAAGTTTCGTCAGTTGAGGCCCTAATGGACTTAGCTTCGTGGGCATGGGTTCAGTCATTACCTTTAAGATTTCCTCCACGTCGCCGGTAGAAGGTGGTGCAGGAGTCCCCTCTTCATCGGATAATTTTCGTTTTGGAGTTGATATTTTTCTCCTCTTGGGAATTTTCTTCTCTTTTGGTGGTTTTTCTTCATCCCTGTTCAAAGTTTCGGCCACTCTTTTCCTTTTTTGGCCCTCAGCACCCTTGTTCAGCCGTTCATAGTCAGGGTACTCGAAGCCCAGGGCATCAAGCACTCGGTTCAGCCTTCGCTTCGGACGGGTGCCGAAGGCCGCGGTCATCAGTTGATCTTCTTTTTTGGAATAATTCCCAAGAATTTCATTGCACATCACCTCAACTGTGTCCAGCCACTCTTGGCAAGGCTTTTTAAAGTATTTCTTGAATTTGAAGTGATAAGGAAGCCGGACAAGTTCCCCCTTCTTCTTCTCCCCCTCTAGCTTTGGCATTTCCCATTCTTTTAGAGTAGGGAAGACTCTGAACGCCAAGAATTCTTGAACCAGATCCCTGGTACCGATATGCTCTGAAATAATTTCAAACTCACCCAGTGCAGCCCAGGTGGGACCTTCCAATGTCATGTGGCATCGCGGCCTTGTCTCTCCGAAGATTAATTCAAGTGGGCTTTGTACCAACTTCTCTTCATCTTCGTCAACCTTCACATAAAACCACTCAGATTTCCAGCCTGCTGGCCATTTGCTTCGGTAGCTGATAACAGGAAACTCTGTTGTTTTCCGGTAGGCAAAATTATAGCAGCCAAAGTTATCGTGTAATCCATCTTTTCTGGCCTTCGTTTGATAATGTAACTCATGAACTCGACAAAAACTGTCGGCAAACGGTTCCACTGCCTGGCTTCGGAGGGCCCAGATATAGACATTAAGCCTAACGATAGCGTTAGGAGTCAATTGATGAAAGTAAATACCAAACTTTTTCAATACATCTGCAATAATTCCATGAAGAGGGAATCTCAGCCCAGCCTTTAAAAAGCTCTTGAAAATGACTATCTCGTCCTTCTCTGGCTTCGGGGTAGTTTCTTCTCCCCCGAAGCAAAGTAGCTTCTTCTGATTTTCACTGAAATAACCTGCCTTCACCATCTTGGCGAGATCAGCCTTTGAAACAGTCGACTTTCCGAAATCTAGGTGGCTGGGCTTGCTGGGCATGGCAATGCGATAGTCATCTTCGGAGTCAGTTTCTTCAATGTTCTCTTCTTCTCCTTCGGCGGTTGTCGGGTCTGCTTCAGCAGCGGGCATTTCTTCCGCAGTCACCAGTCCGGAACGTTGCATTGCTTCGGAGATGGGCACAGTCTCCGAACCTTCAGCTTCGTCTCCTTCACGTTCAACTCTGGCAGTAGATCGCACTCTAGCCATTTGATTCTGAGTTTGGGGAAGTTAAACACTTTTTTCTTTTTCCTTTTCTCCCGAAGCCTTTCTTTCTGACGAAGCAGACTTCGAGATGGACCTTCGTTCGATTCTGAGAATCAAGCTTCGGCTATAGTTAAAAATTTTGGCAGCAAAACAGTGCAAATAGCAATGAATGCTGTGGTAACTTCACACCTACTCGTCTGTTTATATAGTGCTGCAGGTAAGAAGGCGAAGCGGCAGGATTTTTACACCAGGCGGGCAGTCACTTGTACTCGCTGCGCAGTGGACCGCAAAGATCAAACAGTAACTCTGCAAGGTGGGTCCGACACGAGCTCGGAAATTGAATCGTTTCTCGGCAACGAGCTCAGGGAAGGTGTTTTTTGGACCTTCGGCTTCCCGAAGCTTAAGAGGCTTTTTTCACGGATCAAGCTCGTTACGAAAAACGATCTAGCGCCGCGAAAGGGGCTACTGTTGGGGCCATGCTTCGTTGCGCCGAAGGTCTTACACGAAGAAGCAGCTTCGGCTGAAGTTGTCCCCAGGAGATGGCCGAAGGTTCCTTTTTATGGAGCTTCGGCATTACAAACCGACATAGAGATAGAATGACCTTTTTATCCATAAAGGTCTGAGTCAATGTTGTAAACTTTTGTAAGGGGCATAATTGTAATTCGTCACAGGCTGTGTCCTGTGTCTATAAATAGATGAACAGTATCCCTGTACTGTTCATGCGAACTTGACATTTGTTTTCGCATCACACCTGTACTTTTGCCTTCCTCAGGACCGAAGGTACATTTGTAATTTGAAGTCATTTATATTCATTCATGATAATAAAAATGGAGATGATTCTATGATAACATTTAAATGTTTATTTTATACCTCATGATTCGTATGAACACTTCGTTGCTTATTATTACACTCACGAAGGTATGTCCTTCGTAACCTTCGTCCGAAATTCTTTATATCCTGAAGGGATATAATGTTTTGGAGGACGAAGGACTTTAACACTTAACATTTTCTATGTTGCCTTGTTCTTAACTCTTAGCATTTGAGAACAAGCCCCCAACAGGTATTGTACTCTACTTTAGTAGCTATGCTATTGCTACAACTTTAACTTTGTGTCGTCACTCCTGTTTATGATACTATTGTTCCAAAGATCATGTTATTGTTATCATTGCTATTCTAGATGTTTTGATTGTTAAACAAGATCATATGATTTAATTGGAACATGGAGTGACCACCCAAGAAAACAGTGCTACCATGAGGGTGGTATGGGATGCCCTTGGCTAAATAACTAGTGAAGTCTTGTATTGGGTGCTGGTCTTGGTCGACAGGAACGGGGCATCTGCCATGCTCTTATATTCTGGCTCAGATAGATTGGATACAGGCATAGTTCCCATGCTTTACCCTGTAGACTAGACTATAAGTTTAGGTTACGTTCGATGACTCTATGCAGTGACCATATCTAACATCTGCATAATGAGGGCTCTAGGGAAAAGACTCATAGTGAGACCCTAGCCACTCACCTCGGAAGTGAATACGGGACTTGCAAACCCAGGCTAGAAGGGAATCGCGACTCATGGGTAAAGTTGACCATCTCTGCAGAGTGTAAAACTGATATATCAGTCGTGCTCACAGTTATGAGCATCCTAGACCCTCACATGATAATTAAACTTGAAGATGGAAATAAATCGTGATCGATTTTGTTTAAGTGGTATGCTTAAGTGGCTTGCTCAAGAGATTGAGCTTCATGTTGATGGTATTTGCTCAAGTGGTTTGAGCTGATGATGATTATGAATTATGCTTAATTAGGTTTGGTATATACTTATACTTAATAATCAAGTGTTGATAATAAAATGTTGACCAACTAAAATGCTAACCGCATTAAACTTTAGCCTTACCTTGTTAACCTTGCATTTTCACCCCACTTGTTGAGCCCCGACCATAAGTGATCTGACCCTTGCTTAATTTTGATCAGAAGTTTGCAAATGAAGATTTTGATGATGAACTCAATGGATGCTAGTCTAGTGATTCCCCAGGTCATCTTCATGTGGAAGGATGTCATGTCCATGTTTCGTTGTACTTTGATGAATAAAGATTAAGACATTATGTCTGTTCGAAGTATAATATGTTAATATAATCTTTATTTATGCTTTTATGCATTGTTATTTTGATATATTACACTTGTGGCATCAACATATGTGTGGAAATAGATCTTGGCACACATATGCTATGCATTCGGTTTTGTCCTTAAAACCTGGTGTGACAGATTTTCTAAACATTGGAAGGAAAAGAACAATTATTGACATATGATAGAATAGTCCATGTAATCACCTTGAAGTAGGGATAAAACCTAGGTTTCCTTTTGATTTTTTGATGGACATGATTAGGATTTGGTGACTTCAGGAATTGCTTGGAGAGGACAGGAACAACTAGGTCAAAGAAATACTTTATGTAATGATGAAATGTATCACCACTACGCCCAAACTCTTCTATTAGGTCTTCAAACGAGGCATTATGGCTAAGCATGTATAAGAAGAATGCTAGCTTTTCCTCGACCTTAATTCTTGTATCACGAACCAGCCCCTCCCTTCTAAGATAACTTGCCAACGATTTGAAAATTTCAGGCTGCATCCAGAACGCTACCCGATAGTTCTTCAAATGACCTTGAAGCAACTTCTGAACATGTTCTTCGCCACTTAACTTTGATGTATGCCTTCGCTTCTTTTCCCTTGCTATGTTTGAACTAGAGCCCAATATATGTAGCATAGGGAAAACAACATCATATCATCATCATCCTCATCCCTTCTCTTTCTAAGGTGATCTCTTAATGTCACATCCATTGCTAACTAAAAAGAAATTCATAATAGAAAATAAACACCAACAAAACAGAACATGATGTAATAAAGAACATTTAGGCTATAACAAGTACCAAAAGGAGAGGGTATAAGGTCCCAAAATGGTGGAAGTTTGACTTCTCCAACTCGAACTGGCCTGGTGCAGGGATAATCCAAAAATATAATAGGTTTTTGTTGGAAATACATCTAGACAAGTACAAGTAAAGATATGTACTTTGAACTGAAACACCAAACAATTTTTGTTGTTTATTAGATACGCCTAATAGAATAAACAAAATTTGGGAGAAGAAATGAGAGCCCAATAAGAATAAACAAAAGAGCAAACATATAAAGTATTCTTTCATCAAAATAAGCTATCAGAGAATTACATGAAAGCTCAACCTTTTTTCAAGGACCATACATAATTATTTCATTATTGATAGGGACAACCATTACAAAACATAAACAATTTAAGAATTATTTCATTATTGATAGACTCCTACATTTAAACAGATGATTGATGATGCAGCATGTATTCTCTTTAAATTATCTAGTGTATATGCACATCTTTGTTTTCTACAATGATCTCTTTGCGGAACTGCTGATAAGCTGAACATGGAACAAAATGTTTACTATGGAAAATAATGTTTTCTGTCCATAGGTTTAAACACAAAATGCAGTATGTATTCTCCTTAAAGACACATGTACCTTGTAAAGTAATGAACTCCAAGCACAGAAGATTTTGTTTCTAGATATTGCATAGGAAAATAATCTTGCCAAGTAACCTCTAAATTCAGTTATTGCTCTCAGTGCATCAAATACTAATATTAAACCTCTACATGACTGGTACTGGCTTATTTAAAACATGTTGTCATTGATTTGATGAATACAAAATGCTCGCATATGCAAGCGTGGAGACACACGTCACATAGACTCATCCAATATAATTTAGTCAGACATTTGCATATCCAGTACAACATCAAAGTCTGGGACGAGGAAGGAAAATGTCACGGAAAACAATGGAATAGATCAAGGGATTTCCAAGGGAGAATAATAAACATGGCAGGGTTGTAGGAGGTGTAGAAAGGGAACATATGTTGTGAACACAAACAAAGCTGCCTCCGCCTACCTAGAGAGAAAATGGCAAAAAATGCAAGAGAAGATGAATAGTGGTGGAGCTGAGAATAGGCCAAGAAATGCCTCCCACACACCTGCACCTTGAGGACATGCTCCTTGCTCATCCTAGAACTAGAACAGTACCTCTACTAGCTCAATGCTACACTAGAGGCACAACACAAGAGGTTTCATATCTGGCGCCCAAGCTCTCAAATCAGCCAGAGAGGAGCGAGGGAGCAGTTATGAAGCACTTCTCTCTTAGGAAGTAGTAGAGAAGGGCGGGCGGTGTAACAAGATTGGATGACATTTGCATATGCAAGACGGCCATGATGATTCATTGCAACCACTTCTATATGAATCCAAGAGACCTACGACTACTGCATTCTACATGTATTGGATCTAAGAAGAGACGCAAGAACCAAGAACCCTAAATGCCCTAGTCAAGACAGGGAGCAAGAAGAATACCGGTGAGAAGGTGACTGCTGGAGGAGATCGATGATGGGGAGAGGAATCCCGTGTTTGTGCCACTGACGCCACCACCATCGCCGTTGGTGCTTACCCTTCACGCGTGAGCATTGCCCTAGCTCTGTCGCTGCTCTTGCCCTCCACAGGTCGGGTCTGATTCCACACCACACAGATCAGGTCTGATTCCTAGGCCGGGGCGATGAGGAAAGGCCGGGATGCGGCCCACATGGGGTTTAACCAAACATCTATTTTCTCGTGGGCCGGTATGTTTTCCAGGGGGAGGCGATCCATGGGGTTTTGGCCTTGATCCCGGTGGGGAACATGCTTAACAAACAAGGCCTAAGTGGGTTTGCCCGTTGTTGGAACTTGCTCTCCAGGTCAAGTTGATCCAACGGGGGAGTCTCTTGTTGGGTGTGCGCAGTCTTCGCCGTGGAACAAGCAGTAGAATCTACGCAGTTGTTGCGCCCATCCCCGGCTCCGGCCCCGCGTGTCGCCTCCGCGGCCCTGGGGGGGATATTCTTGACGGCGAGCGGCCTCGCCGGCGGGGTGCTGGTTGGCTATGTTGTGCACCTGCTGTTGACTGCGACTGTCCCATCCGGAGTCTGACTGTGAAAGTCTTGTCCAGGTTCGTCTAGACTGCGGAGGGTCCTTCGACTTCCTCTGGGACTCAACCTTGCGCTGATGGAGCTCTTCGGATTTGGCGTACTTCTCGAACAGCTGATAGAGCTCTTGGAGATTTTTGGGTGGGTCCCTGATGCAGTGACTGTATAGGATGCCAGCCCGAAGGCCACTGATGGCATAGTGTATGGCAATTTGGTCGTCGACCGAAGGCAGTTGTGACTTGAGAGTCAGGAACTTGCGGTAGTACTCCTATAGGGTTTCCTTCTCTTGCTGTTTGCAGAGTGACAGCTCGAGCAAGGCATCGGTGTCTGGGCGGTACCCTTGGAAGTTGATCAAAAACTTGTCTCGGAGACTTTTCCAGGAGTCAATGGACAATGGGGGCAACCTGGTGTACCAGGTCAAGGTCGGACCCTCAAGGGCTATGATGAAGGACTTGACCATTGTGGTGTCGTCCCCTCCGGATGATGCGACTGCGACTTGATAGCTCATGATGTATTGTGCTGGGTCGGTGCTGCCGTTGTACTTGGGGTAGGTCCCTGCCCTGAAGTTGGCGGGCCATGGTAACACTTGGAGTTGCGGCGCCAGGGGGCTTCGCTCATCAAGGTAGTTGATGCCTTGGAAAGCTGCGGCGTGCGGGATGAAGGGTCCGCGTTGGGGAATGAATAAGTCTCCGGCTAGCGCGCGCTGTTGGAGGGGTGGGCCGTGCTGCAGATCGTGCTGGCCTTCGCTCTGCATGAGCGCAATCTCTTGCTCGAGTTCCTGAGCTTTCTGCTCCTCGTCTCGTATCATCTGGCGCACTTTGGCTTGCGCGGTGACACGTTGGCGCTTGGCCTCGAGGATTTCTTTTTGCTTTTGGAGGTTGCGGTTCTTGATGCGCAGGGCCCGTAGCTGTAGCTGTTCTTTAGCTGAGATGCCGATGACTTCGCCGTCCTCTGTTGCGTCTTCGCCTTCTGGTGGAGCGAAGCCTAGGGGTGGTGCTTGTGGTTGTCCTCCTGAGCTGCAGGTGCGGAGGGTGCCTTTGGGAGTGGGTTGAACGTTACGCTGTCTCTTGCTGAGAGCTTGGTCTTCGCAGGCTTCTTGAGGGGTGTTGTCTGCGAGGGCCTTGCCCTTTTTCTCAGCTAGCAGTGCTGCCTTCGCTGCTTCATCGACGGATGGGGCTGCCTTTGAACTAGCTCTCTTGGGTGCCATCGTGGGTGGTTTGTTCGTAGCACGAACGGTGGGCGCCAATGTTGGAACTTGCTCTCCAGGACAAGTTGATCCAACGGGGGAGTGGAAAGGATGCAAACAAAGTTTAACACGGGATGACAATTGCTTTGTTAATCTAGCCTCTCAAGGGCACTGTACGGGGGTATTTATAGGTACCCGAGCGTCGAGCGTCCCAAGACAAGGACGGTTATGCCCTCGGGTACCCAGATTATCCCAGAATATTCCCATAAAGGAGGGTTACAGACCGTCATTATAGAAAAGCTATTACAGATGAGGCCCGTAACTCGCCTGTCCACGCGGGACCCGTTACAGTGGGCCGAATTCCACGTGGGCCTCTGGGCGAGATGAGGGATGCGAGACTGGTGGACTTCGTCGTGGTCTGGCCTTCGTCTTGCGATGGAGAGGACGAAGGGTGACCGTGCCGGCCGTCACGCGTTCGTTGATGTGGCGATGTGACAAAGGCTTCGCGCGAAGGGTAGCTTCTTCGCCTTCGCCCCAACACCCGTTAATCAGGTATTACAACTAGGTTACAGTGGATTAAAGCTGTATTACTCTCATCCTTTTTATACTTTTCTAAACCTTCTTGCCTTCTTGTGTTGCCTTGACTGGATCTATGCACCAGTGATAGGGTCGTGACAATCCCCCCTGAGTGCTTGCTTGACCCCAAGCAAGGGCCTTTGGGAATCTGGTATTGACCACATGAAAATCCTCCCAAGTAGCACATGATGATGGCATCCCATATCATCTGATCAACACTTGGACCACAATCGTGTTACCTTTCTTGACCATTATTCGATCTAGTATCTCCAACGGAGTGAGAGTTCCCCTGTCCAACTCCAATGGCTGCGGAAGATCATCAAAGACTAGAGTATATTTGGGAACATAGGGTTTGAGTTGTGAAACATGAAAGACAGGGTGAATCCGAGCCTCTAGTGGCAGATCCAATTGATAAGCAGTTGGTCCAACTTTCTCAGTTACTTTGTAGGGCCCAAAATACTTGAATGCCATTTTGGGACAAGGTCTATTGACCATAGAATGTTGAGCATAGGGCTAGAGCATAATAAACACATGTTCCCCCACCTGAAATTCCCTAGGAACTCTTTTCTTATCTGCAAAATATTTATACCACTACTGGGCTCTAAACAAGGCAGCCTTCAACATCTCACTGTGCTCAGCTTTGTGCTGCACAAACTGAACATCTCCCTCATCCTCCTACCCTGTGACCAATGGAACTCCAAGAACAGATGCTTCATGGACATAAAGGGTCTGTAAGGGTGAGCAACCCAATGATGAATGGAAAGAGGTGTTATACCATAATTCGGCTAATGACAGCCAAGACATCCGTTTCTGAGGATTGGAGTGTACAACACATCTAAGATACATCTCCAAACACTGATTAACTCTCTCACTTTGGCCATTAGTTTGAGGGTGATAGGCATCTTGTCCCTATCAGACACCATTGTCTTATGCACCCCATGCAACTTCACTACTAAGTCCACCATGACTTGGCCCACTCCTTGAGTAGTGAAAGGGTGGTTTAAGGGAAAGAAGTGGGCATACTTGGTAAATCTATCTACCACCACCAAGATAGTACGATAACCTTCTCACTTGGGTAACTTCTCAATAAAGTCTATAGTTAAGTCTTATCAAGCTCCTGCTGGCATAATCCAAAAGGATATTGTTTAGTACTTTTGGCCTGTTGGCAAGTCCCACATTGGTTTACAAACAATTCCACATCAGTTTTCAGACCTGACCAATAGAATATTTTCTTAACTCTGTGATAAGTAGCAATAATTCCAGAATTACCACCCAATGAAGCATCATGTAAAGCTGCAATAATTTTGGTTCTGAGGGTTGAATTCTCTCCAACCCAAATATGTTGGTCTTTCCTGATTACCCCCTGAGGAAGAGAATAGCCATTTTCACGAGGACAATGCACCACTAGTTGCTGTACTAGCTGTTGGGCCTACACATCTGTGACATTTAGAACTTCCTGAAGCCACACTAGTTGCACCTCAGAAACTAATGCCAATGTCATGGCTGCTCCCACTCTAGACAAATCATCTGCCACCATATTCTCTTTACCCTTCTTGTAAACTATTTTGAACTGAAGACCCATGAGGTTAGCCATAGCTTTCCTTTGCAACTCAGACTGTAGCTGTTGTTCTCCCAAAAAAGACAGACTGATGGTCTGTCATAATAGTAAAAGGTGACCTTTGCAAATATAGTCTCCACCTATTCGCTACTAGAATCAAGGCCAGAAATTCCTTCTCATAAATGGAGAGTTGTTTATTCTTCATCCCTAGTTCTTTACTCAAGAAAGCCAATGGTTTGCTCTCCTGCGTAAGGATATCACCAATGCCTTCATCACAAGCATCAGTCTCCACCAAAGAAGGCATATCAAACCTGGGCAAGGCTAGGACAGGTGTATGAGTCATGGCATGCTTAAGCTTCTCAAAAGCCAACTGCGCTTCATCTATCGAAAGCCATGCCTTCTTACCTTGAAGTAATCCTGTCAAGGGCTTAGCCAAAGTACCACAATGCCTTACAAACTTCTTGTAATATCTAGTCAAACCTAGAAATCCTCTAAGTTTAGTAACAGAGGTGGGTACAGGCCACTTGACCATAGCCTCAGTCTTGGATGGATCAGTAGCCACTCCTTTTTGAGAAATAATATGTCCCAAGTATTGTAACTCAACCTGAGAAAAGGCACATTTGTTTCTCTTAAAAAAGGACTGATGTTGTCTCAACACAGTGAAGACCTGCCTCAAATGCTGGACATGATCTTGTAGAGTAGGTATGTAAATCAGAATATCATCAATAAAGACCAAGACAAACTTCCTCAAAAATGGTTCCAACATAGAATTCATAGCACATTGAACGGTTGTTGGTGCATTTGTTAATCCAAATGGCATCACCCTAAACTGATAATGCCCATGGTGAGTCTTAAAAGCTGTCTTATGCTCATCTTCTTTACCCATCCTAATTTGATGGTACCCGCCAATCCATCCAAAATCTCATCAACTAGAGGCATTGGGAACCTATTCTTCACTGTGAAATCATTGAGTTTCCTATAATCTATACAGAACCCCATGTCCCATCTTTCTTTTGTACTAGCAATATAGGAGAAGCAAAAGAACTCACACTTGGAACAATCAAGCCTGCCTTGAGCAACTCTGCCACTTGCCTCTCTATTTCATCCTTGTGTAGTGGAGAGTATCTATATGTCATGGCATTCATTGGAATTGACCTAGACAACAAAGGGATGTAGTGATCAAACACCCTTTTAGGAGGTAGGGCTATAGGCTGAGCAAATAAATCCTAGAATTCTGTGAGTAGTGTGGCCAACTACCCCTTCACCTCTTATTTCTTAGGCACCACCTGTTCCAACAACACAAAAGCCAAAACCTCATTTCCCTTCAACCACAATAACATGTACTTGGGAGATCTCAGTGATATCTGGACAATCTCATTGAATTTGAATCCATTATTCCTTATGATAAAACCCTAAAGTCTTCTTATCCTAGTCACAATTCATAGGACTGTGAGCTCTCAACCAATCAAAGCCTAGGATAGAATCATATACCCCAATATCCAATACTCTCATGGGAAAAGTAAAGGTATGCCCTCCAGTCCACCACTTCACTTCATCCTCTGATTGCTCACCATCACATCACCACTAGCCACCTTTATCCTTACTAGGTCACACTCTTCAACCTCCAACCTTAACTTCTTCACCATCTGCTTGCTAAATAAAACTAGTACAACTCCTAGAATCCACCAACATCAACAACATCTGATGTTGAACCAATGCCCTGAGTCTGATAAACTGTAGATTATCAGTCCCACTGGTAGCATTAAGAGATAACTGAAGACCATCTTCTTCTTGTTTCTCCTCTTGTTCTATCTGCTCCAAAACTTCAGGAGTCAACACTGTGTTCATGTCTTCTGGAGTCAAGATATGTAACTGGAATATGCTTCCCTTTTGGCATTTTGCCTAATGACCAGGCTCATACTTCTCTCCACAGGTGTGGGGGACAGATATCCCCCGGGTCCACTAGAAGGCAAAAGGTCCTTGCGTGAGGCGACAGGCCAGTTACCCTACAAGGCCCTCTCTTCGTGGGCCGGGTAAAAACTACTGGCGGAATGGGCCGGTCCAAGAAGGCGATGAACTCGGTCCAAATGGTCCGTCGAATCGTGCGCTACCCCAAGAAACCACCCGACTTTCCCGCGCTTGGCATCCTCCAATGTCAGGCGGATGAGGGATGAGTCGACATGATTTTCGGGGGATTGGTTCAGTTGGTTCACTATTAGTTAGGATATATGTGATCATCATGTACGTATGGAGTGCCCCACGGTCGTGTATATAAGACCCAGGGGGAGCCCCATCATTTTCATCCCATCAACCTATCTATTCACCTATCTCATTAGCCTCTCTCCATTCAGGAGACACCACTTGTAACACACCACATACAGATCCACCCAGGAAGTAGGGTATTACGCCTCTCGAAGCGGCCCGAACCTGTAGAAAATCACCTGTCTCTATCTCTCGTGCTCCTAGCACGAACCATTGAGCTGCAGTCAACAACACCGTCCTACCCAAAAGCACCGCAAGGGTAACCCTAGGTGTGCGGTCGGACACTAAACACCAACAGCTGGCGCGCCAGGTAGGGGGTGTATCGTTGATCAGAGCTAGCTCAATGGCCATCACCTCCAAGTGCAAGATCGCCCTTCGCCCCAGAACTATGTTCTGCTTTAGAACCATCTCGTCTATAGCGGATGAAGAAGGGACTCTGCACCGCGTAGCAGATTTGCCTGAGAAGAAGCTTTCCTCAGATCCCGAGGGAAACCAAAGCAAAACAGCGGGTGGCGCCACCACCCACAACTCGGGGGAAGAAAATCCCTCACAAACCAAGGATTGGGATCTCGCTTACCCGAAGAACTCCGCTGTCCATGTAACACCCTGAATTTGGGGGTATAAAATTTCTTTGCTCATATTCACAAATTCAGGTGTTACTTCCCTTTTCTCATCCTTCCCCAATCTTCTCTTTCTCATTTCTATAGGAGAAAAGTGGTTATTTTATTTGTAATTATAGTCTATTAGCTCAAACTCCAAGGGAGTATGAATTGTTGCATCATGTTGAACCCTAGATTTCACTTTTGTTTGGTGCATAATTCTTAGAAAGTCTAATTTGAATTTGTGGCTTATTTGAATTTGAATCAAATAGAGAAAATAAAAAGAAAAGAGAAAACAAAAACCAGAATAAAAGAAAAAGGAAAAGAAGCCCACTCCCCCGCCCCCCTCGGCCTTTCGGCCCAATCGGCCCATCCCGCGTGCGCGCCTTCTCCCCCCCTCCTCTCTCTGCCCTGGCGGGCCCGCCCGTCAGCGCAGCCGCTTTCCCCATCCCGCGCGCGCCCGCTTCCCCCCTCCTCTCTCTGCCCTGGCGGGCCCGCCCGTCAGCGCAGCCGCTTTCCCCATCCCGCGCGCGCCCGCTTCCCCCGCTCTCTCTGCCCTGCCGGGCCCGCCCGTCAGCGCAGCCGCTCTCCGCGCCCGCGCCCGCTTTCCTCTCTCTCTCTGCTCGCGGGCCCGGGCTGTCAGCCCCGTCGTCTCCGCGTAACCGCCGCCCCGGTCCGCGCGTGCCGCGGACTCCGCGCCCACGTCGCGCGTGGGGCTCGCCACCACCTCGCCTCGGCCACTAGAGCCCGGAGCCCCACTCGCCCCCTCCCCCTCCCTCATTTGCGCACCTGCAAACCCCTCCCTCACCTTCCCCTCGCTGCGCGCACGCTAAAGCGCCGCCTCCATTAAACCACCGCCGCCCGAGCTCGTTCCTCCGTCGCCGTTGGAGCCCCGCCGTGCCCTCTGCCACGGTGAGCTCCGCCCCGACGTCCGCAACTCGGGACGCGCTCCAATTTCCCCTTCCCCTCCCTATTTCCCTCCGCCTGCGCTCACCCGCCATCCACCGTGCAGTCGCGGGGGTCCGCCATCGTCGCCCCAGGCCACCGTCGCGCCATCGCCGCCACCGAGGAGTCCCCGGAGGCCGCCTTGAGGTAAGGAACCTCTCCCGCCCCCTCCAAACCCGTGTAATGCCCTCTGTCACGTTTGATTCCTCGCCGGAGTTGTTCAACGCCGCCGCCGAGCCGCTTTGCCGTAGACCGCCCCCCTCCGGTGCCCCTGCCCCGACCTAGCCCCCACCGGACTATTCCCCGCGCCCTCCCCAACCTCCCAGGCCACTCCGGTCGCCCTAAGGACCCGCAGAGCGCCCGCGCCCCTCGTCTCCGGCGAGACCTCCGCCGCGGGGACGAGCGCCGCCGCCCCAGCTAGCCGTAGGAGAGGCCAAGGCCGGCCACCCGATCCTCGCCG